>JAUPFR010000016.1:13017739-18710239 GCA_036925125.1 Oreortyx pictus | reverse complement strand
TACAGACAGAGCATACACGTGTTCAAAACAATACAAGGCACAGTTACAGGCACAGTATATACATAGTCTGCATCAGTGCAAGTTACAATCATAGCAAATACAGATACAGAGTGGGTTCCAGATACCATCATTGTCATACAGAGACTCAGAGCAGGTCTGACAAATGGTTACAGCCACAGCATACAGAGCATCAGAGCGGGTCCCACACATCATTGTACAGAGCATCAGAGCGGGTCCATCATTGTACACCACATCAGAGCGGGTCCCACACATCATTGTGCACAGCATCATTGTACAGAGCATCAGAGCGGGTCCATCATTGTACAGAGCATCAGAGCGGGTCCCACACATCATTGTGCACAGCATCATTGCACAGAGCATCAGAGCGGGTCCATCATTGTACACCACATCAGAGCAGGTGTGAGAAACAGTTACAGCCACAGCATACACAGCAACAGAGCGGGTCCCACACAGCATCATTGTACACAACATCAAAGCGGGTCCCACATCAAAACCAACATGAACCTCTGGCCGTCCTGCAGGGAACTCAAGTCTCAGAGTGGCCGCAAACCGGCACGAGTCTCAGAGTGGCCGGGAAGGAGCAAAAGGCCTCCAACCAACGGCCGTGCGTTGGTTACGGGGTTGGGTTAGCCTACTCTACAAGGAAAAACTGAGCAAGCTAACCCAACCCCGTAAGCAAGGCTTAACTAAACTCAATTTGGAAGAGGCAAAAGCCTCTGCTGAGCTGAAATCAGCGCCAGAATCCAATTGGCCGCAAACCGGCATGAGTCTCAATCAAATCAGAAAGGAGTGACTCTGTGTGAGATGGGGGTGTTGGTTACAGGTTTGGATTAGCATGCTCGACAAGAAAATTCAAAGCAAAGCTAACTCAACCCTGTAAGTGAGGCCTGAAGTCAATTTGGAAGAGGCAGAAATCAGCATCTATCTGTGATGCCGCAAACCGGCACGAGTCTCAGAGTGGCCGGGAAGGAGCAAAAGGCCTCCAACCAACGGCCGTGCGTTGGTTACGGGGTTGGGTTAGCCTACTCTACAAGGAAAAACTGAGCAAGCTAACCCAACCCCGTAAGCAAGGCTTAACTAAACTCAATTTGGAAGAGGCAAAAGCCTCAGTTGCGCTGAAATCAGCGCCAGAATCCAATTGGCCGCAAACCGGCATGAGTCTCAATCAAATCAGAAAGGAATGACTCTGTGTGAAATGGGGGTGTTGGTTACAGGTTTGGATTAGCATGCTCAACAAGCAAACTCAGAGCAAAGCTAACCCGACCCCGTAAGCGAGGCAAAGTACTGGACACAGTGACCCACGGGATTCTCCAGGAGAAGAGTGCAGGCAGGCGGTGGGACAGGGACAATATTGGCTGGATACAGAACAAGTGCCATGGCCGGGCCCATATGGTGGAGCTAAAACCAGTTACATGCAGCCGGTGGGTGCTCTGTCCTGAGTGGAAGTGGGGTCTGTCCCATATCTTTATTAGTGACCGGAGTGAGGGCATGGAGCGCACCTGCAGAAGTTGGGAGAGGACATCGAGGCAGAAAGAAGCGTGGGTCAGTCCAGGAGGTGGAAGGCCCTGTGGAAGGACGTGGATGTGTTGGATCGCCAGGCTGAGGCCGATGGAAAGAAGTACAAGTGCGCTGAGCACTGCGTCCCAAACCGTGCCTGTGATGACTGCAGAGGATAGTACGAGACTGGGATGGTGCGCTGCTGGGGAAACCTTCACCTGTAACAACAAGGGACACAATTACCAAAGAAACACTGGTAATTCTACAAGTGCAGAGGGTTAGAGCTACATTGTGCATGAATACAATCATCTTTAGAGCTCCCGTTAAGCTTCAGAGTCAGGTGAAGATTAACATCAAAGCTGCCTCCCAACTGATCCCAGTGAACCAAAAGCAAAGCAAAATCCCAAGAAAAAACAAAGCAAAGGTGAAGGAGAACACCACAGGGAAAGCTGAGGACAATACACAAGGCAATGAAAGTGCACAAGAAGGCCCAGGCAAAGGGTATGGAGAACATCACAGAAAAATCCACAGTAAAACTAAGGGAGAACACAAGAAAAAACACTGCAGAGAACACCAAGAGCAAACACAAGGAGAACGCACAAGTGAACAACGAAGGCAAGGAACGGGAATGGCGCAAAGAATGCACTAGGGGCATCAAGAGGACGGCGCAGAGAGACAAGCATGAGCTTGGCCAAGAATATGGCACAAAGAGATGAGTCTGAGTTGGGCCAAGAGTACAACGCCAAAAGAGCCCGACCTGGGCCAAGAGAAGAGCCCGAGTTGGGCCGAGAGCACGGTGCCAAGGGATGAGCTCGAGCTGGGCTGTAAGTACGACGCCAAAAGGAGAGCCTGAGCTGGGCCAAGAGTATGGCACCAAGAGATGAGTCCAAGCTGGATCAAGGATATGGTTCGAAGAGATGAATCTGAGTCGGGCCAAGAGAAGAGCCCCAGTTGGGCCATGAGTACAACGCCAAAAGAAAGTCCAACAGAAGAAGAACACTGCAGGGTAAAGGCAAAGGGAAAGGAAATGAAACAGGGAAAGCCAAGGGAAGAAAGGGGAATGGAGCAGAGAAAGCCAAAGGAAAGTGCAAAGAAAACACTGCAGAGAAAGGCCAGAAGCAAGGACAACACCCAGGAGGAAAAGGAAAAGCACAGGCAGCTTTTGGGAGCCCTAAAGCTCTGTGAGAACTACACTGTGCATAATGGGCAAACACCAGTGAGTGCGCACTGTCCTTACCTGTGTGGGTGACCAGTTACCTGACAGCACAGTCCGGTTCTGAGCCATCCCAGGAGATGCAGCTTCCCATTCCTCACTGCTTTCATGGAGCGCCCCACGTTCCTCAGTGCAGCTGTTATATCCCCAGGAGTGCTGCAGTTCTCCACAGACACCTGTTGGACACAGAACAGCAATGAAGGCATTGCCCCACACCTGTAGGGCAGCAGCTCTTACACAAACGCGCTCCTCTAAGAAAGGAGCACTTGTAACCCCCATTTCATCTCATACCACGGCCAGCAGAAAACCTGCCTGCATACGAGCGATGCGCAAACGAGGGGCTCGTGATGCTCCATTTCCTGCTCTGCAGATCCCACAATACTTACACCATCAATTAGTGGAGTCCCAGCCATCCTGAAACACCACTGAGCTGTAAAAAGAGATCAGAGCAAAGAAACACAGAACATAATTCATTATGTGATAACGAGTCACAAAAATGCCTTCAAGCAATACTCCACCTGAGCTGATGTAGAGCACTGTTTACCACAGCTGTGAAACAGGCTGGGGTGATGCAGGAGCAGACAAAGTTCAGGACCCCAGGGTGGAGATGATGGTGTAAAAACTGTGGAAAAATGAAACAAAGGCTGAACCAGGAAAAAAAGACAAATAGGAAACAAATAGGAAAAAGACAAATAGCATTAGGTTTGTGGTTACACTGCACATGAATACAATTACCTTCAGAGCTCCCATTAAGATTACGGTTCAGGTGATGATTAAAATCAAAGCTGTCTCCAACCCATCACAGAGAGGCAAAGGCAAGTGGAACACTCAGGCAAGGCAAAGCCAAAGTGAAATCCCAGGGAAAGACAAAGCAAAGGAAAGGCGAGGAGAACTGTGCAGAAAAGGCAAGGGGAAGAACAAAGGAAAACAGCACAGGGAATGCCCTGGGGATGGAAGGGAACGGCGCAAGGAGTGCACTATGGGGCCAAAAGAATGGCGCAAAGAGACGGCCCAGAGCTGGGCAAAGGTGAAAGGGAAGGAGGAGAACCAGGGAAATCAAAAGCAAAGATGAGGGCAAGGAGAATGGCATAAGGAATGCACTAAAGCCCAGGGCATGGAAGGGGAACAGTGCAAGGAATGCACTAAGGAACGAGAGGGCGACGCCAAAAGGATCGGAGCTGGGACGAGAGAACGGCGCTAAAATGCCCAGGGAAAGGACAAAGGACAAAGAGGAGAAACAGGGAAAGCGCAGGGAATGCGCTATGGGGCAAACAGAGTGACGCCAAAAGCATCAGAGCTGGAACAAGAGAACGGTGCTAAAATGCCCAGGGAAAGGGCAAAGCACAAAGAGGAGAAACACGGGAAGCCTGGGGCATGTAGTGCAAGGAATGCACTACAGGATCAACAGAGTGACGCCAAAAAAACCCAGAGCTGGGATAAGAGAACGGCGCTAAAATGCCCAGGGAAAGGGCAAAGGACAAGGAGGAGGAACAGGGAAAGCCCAGGGCATGGAAGGGGAACGGCGCAGGGAATGCACTAAGGGGCCAAGAGAATGATGCCAGAAGAAAGCCCAGGCAAAAGTAAGGAAACGGCACAAAGTGAAGGAGAATAAGGCAAGGAAAGACCAGGGAAAGGGCAAGGACAACACCCAGGTGAGAAGTGAAAGGACAGACAGCTTTTGGGTGCCCTAAAGCACAAGAAAAAGCTCTGGGAGAACTACATTGTGCCACGCTAGGTGATAGAAAAACAGCAGTGAGTGCGCGCTGTCCTTACCTGTTTGGGGGACCAGTTACCTGACAGCACAGCCCGGTTCTGAGCTATTCCAGGAGATGCAGCTTCCTGTTCCTCACCACTTTCGTGGAGCACCCCACGTTCCTCAGTGCAGCTGTTATATCCCCAGGAGTGCTGCAGTTCTCCACAGACACCTGTTGGACACAGAACAGCAATGAAAGCCCTGCCCCACACTTGTAGGGCAGCAGCTCTTACACAAATGCACTTCTCTGATAAAGGAGCACTCGTAACCCCCCATTTCATGTCTTATCACAGCCAGCAGAAAACCTGCCTGCATACAAGTGATGCGCAAATGAGGGGCTCGTGATGCTTCATTTCCTGCTCCGCAGATCCCACGATACTTACACCATCAATCAGAGGAGTCCCAGCCAGCCTTATGCACTGTTGAGCTGTAAAAAGAGATCAGAGCAAAGAAACACAGAACATAATTCATTATGTGATAACGAGTCACAAAAATGCCTTCAAGCAATACTCCACCTGAGCTGATGTAGAGCACCATTTACCACAGTTAAGAAACAGGTTGGGATGATGCAGGTGCAGACAAAGTTCAGGACCCCAGGGTGGAGATGATGGGGTAAAAACTGTGGAAAAATGAAACAAAGGTTTAATGAGAAAAAAAGAAAAAGTTTAAAGAAGAAGCACAAACAAGATTGTGAAAACACTGAACCCCTTTATAGAAAAGTGCAAATGCTCCAGGCATTCCCAGAGCTGCAGTGCTCCATCAGCTGAGCAGTATTACCCTGGGACTGATTGAAGCATTCCAGAGATGAGACAGTACTGAAGAATGGAATAAACAGCAGCTCCTCCTTCACCAGCTCAGAGAAAAAGAAACAATCCCACCATCTCCCTTACAGAAAAAATGAAGAGCATAGAGAGAATACACAGGGCAGATACAGCACCAGTAAACCAGAATAAGAACCCAAAAAGACAAAGAGCATAACTGAGAGAAGAGAGAGAACACACAGAGCAAATGCAACACCAATAAACCAGAGTCAGAACCCAAAAAGACAAAAAGCATAACCCAGAGCATAGAGAGAACACACAGAGCAGATACAGCACCAATAAACCAGAATCAGAGCCCCAAAAGACAGAGAGCATAACCCAGAAGCAAAAAAAGAACTCACTGACCTCATTCCAAGCCACAGAACTTACCTCACTCTCCATAGGAAGCAGCTCCAGGTTGAGATGCTGCCCCTGCGGCTGCCGGCCCTTAAATGAGGGCAGGGGGGGGTGGAGCCAGGAATCCCATCCTATCCCCTCTCACGGCTCAACGGCTCCCACCTGTGCTCCCAGGGCTGGCCACGCCCCCCCCACCAGGTGCGCCATCACAGCTTGGGCTGTGACTGACAGTTCACATACAGGTGCAAATTAATTAAATAATGAACAAGGTCTGCCTGCCCAGCAAGCGGGGATAACTAGTGTATGAGCTACCTCATTGCTGTCCCCATGTCCCCACATACCCCAGTGCTCCATGATGTCCCCCCAATGTCCACAGTGTCCCACATCCCCCTGGATTCCCACAATGTCCCTCTCCATCTTCCCCTTGCCCCAGAGTCACCACACCACCAACTCACCCACAATGTCCCCTCAATATCTCCCCACTGTCCTCAATGTCCACATGTCCCCAGGGTCACCACCGGTGTCCTCGCATCCCCCCCAGGGACACGTCCCCGGCACCCATCAATTGTGGGGAGGTGGCGGTGACGGTGGTGGTGACAGTGCTGTTGACAGCAGGGATGGAGGTGGGGACACTGCTGTGCCACGTGGGTCACCCCATGCTGTGTGCCAACGCCACGGTGAGGTCATGGTGGGGAACGGGGGGGATACAGCAGGGGATGGGGGCTGGGGAGGGATGGAGGGACATTGTGGGGATGGGGGACGGGGGACGGTGTGGGTGACAGCAGCAGTGATGTGGGGTGATGCTGGGGAGTGACACCAGGGAGTGACTGGGGGTGAATTTGGGGTGACAATGGGAAGTGATGCTGAAATGACATTTGGGTGATGTTGAGGAGTGATTTTGGGGTGACACTGTAGTGGTAATGTTGGGGTGACGCTGTTGGTGTGATGCTGGGCAGTGTATTGGAAATACTGAGTAAGGACTTGGAGCAGTGATGGAGCACCTGGTGGGGGGCAGGGCCAAGCCAGGGGAGCTCAGGTGTGTGCAATTCTGCTGATTGCAGGAAGGGGAGGAGCCAGGACCGCTCCTCTCCAGTCTTCATTTAAGGGCTGGCAGTGGATCTGAGGGCTTCTAGCTGGAGCTCTGCCTGTCTGAGATCTTCTAAGGTAAGGCTGATTTATTTCTTTGGTGTTTTTGTTCACATTTGCTGTATTCGGGCACGTTCTCACTTGATGGGAGTTGGTTCTTATGTTGCTAATGCTGTATTTTCATCCTGTTATTGGGGGACGCTGGGCTGCTGCTGAAGGGCTGACACCAGGAAGGGATGTGGGGGGAGGATGCTGAGGGCTGAGAGTGTCAGGGTCCTGCAGAACAGTGATGATTTGGGCTGATGTTATTGGGGTGATGTGGGGCATGGATGGGGGGAGGGGGGGGTGACTTCAGAGCATCACCTGGGAGGAGGACATCAGGGAGTAATGTTGGGGCAACACCTTGGGCTGAACTTAGGGGGGCTGTGTTGGGGACCAAAGCACGACTTGTTGTGCAAGCAGGAGTTCCGCTTGGTCTCTGTGTCATGCGCTGGCCACACAGATGTGATGCAGCAATGGAACAAACCCTGCAGACCCTGGGGAGAAGCACAGCTGGAGAGAGGAAGTGGTGGAGGAGGGGCACAGTGCTCTTTGGTGCAGGGGATGCCCTGCTGGCACTGCCTGTCCCATCCCCTGCTGCCATGTTCTTACTCTCTGCTTTCAGCACTTTGCTGCCTCCCAGGATCACAAAGTAATGGTGCACTTACACTGTGGGGACTGTTCTGGGTCACACTGAGGAAAGATGCTGGGGGAGATGTGGGGTGACACTGGGGTGATGTAAGGCAGTGACGCTGGGGGTTATGTTGAGGAATCAGTGGGGGCTGAAGCCAAGGAGTGACACCAGGTGATGGTAGGGGACAGGTGTTGTTGGGGGGGACATTGTTTGGTATTACTGGGGTGATGTTGAGGTATCACTGGGGGATGATATCAGGGAGTCACAGTGAGAGAAGACATTGAGGTGGGAGTGACGGGGGTGGGGGGGAGATGTCGCTGTCGTTGCTCGTGGTTGTGGGGGAAGATGTCACTGTTGTTGCTCGTGGTTGGGCCGGGAGATGCCCTTGGCGTTGCGCCTGGGTGGGCCGAAGATGCCGAAGAAGAGATAGAAATAAATAAATGAAGAAATAAGAGGAGGAAAAGAAGAGAGATGAAGAGAGAGAGAGAAAAATGTATAAATAAATAAATAAAAGCAAGAAGGGTTCAGGGATGAAGAGAGAGAAATAAATAAATTAATAAGAGGGAGAAGGGGGGAGGAATGAAGAGAGAGAGGCAGAGAAATAAATAAAATAGAAATAAAAAAGTGGGAAAAGAGGGAGAGACTGAGAGAGACAGTGAGAGAAATAAAGAAAGAAATAAGAGGGAGAAGGAGGGAGAGATGAAGAGAGAGAGAAAAATGCATAAATAATTAAGAAGGAGAATGGGGGAGAGATGAAGAGAGATAGAAGAGAGAAATGAATAAATACATAAATAAATAAGAGGGAAAAAGCTGCAGAGATGAAGAGAGAGAGAGAAAGACAAATAAAAAAATAAGGAAGGAACAGGGAGAAGGGGGGAGAGATGAAGAGCGATTGAGAGAGCAAAATAAAGAGATACACAAGTAAAGAAGAGGGAGAACAGGGGAGAGACGATGAGGGAGAGAGAGACAAAGAAAGAAAGAAAGAAGGAGAATAGGGGAGAGATGACGAGGGAGAGAGCGAGAAATAAGTAAATAAATAAATAAGAGGGATAAGGGGGGGAGATGAAGAGAGTAAGAGTGAAAATAAATGGGAGAAGAGGGAAGAGATCAAGAGAGAGAAATAAATAAAGAAGAGGGGTAAAGGGGGAGACATGAAGAGAGAGAAATAAAGAACGGGGAGAAGGGGGGAGAGACGAAGAGAGAGATAGAGAAAAATAAACAAATACATACATAAGTAAGAGGGAGAATGGGGACGAGATGAAGAGAGACCAAAAAATAAGTAATTTAATAAATAAATGAGAGAATGGGGGAGAGATGAAGAGAGAGAGATAAATGAATAAATCCATAAATAAATGTCAACAGTTTACGGGGCTGGTTCGGCCTGGTTCCTTGACGACTGGTGCGGGGGACCTGCAGACCCACGCCCCAGGAAAGGGGAAGGGGGAAAGGGAAAAGGGAGACGGGCCTAGAAACAAAACAGCGGCAACGATCTGAGGAGGAAAGCTAATTTAATAAATAAGATACCAGTAAGCAAAATAACACAATATAATACAATATAATTGGAATTGAAGCTAATAAATCAAACAAAACGAGCAAGAGAGAGTGTCCAATAAACCGAAGGCTGTACACTTAATGCTGAAGGCGAGATGGCAGCGAGCACCCACTGCTGAGTGATCGCAAAGGAAAGAGAGGTGTCCCGTGACCGCAGACAGTTTTTATCTTTTCCCCCTGAGGGAAAATATGTAAAAAAGCAAAACAGCACAAAGTCCTCTGGGGAATGTAGTTGTTCTTCTCTTCTGAGACAGGTATACCCAGAATTATCAATGATCCATGGAGCTCGAGTATTAACCCTTTAACTCTTAATGCACTACATGTTATGATGTGGAATACCAATGCCAAAAATCATACAACCATGACAATAAATAAGAGTGAGAAGGGGGGAGAGACGAAGAGAGATTGAGAGAGAGAAATAAATAGATACATAAATAAAGAAGAGGGAGAAGAGGGGAGAGATGAAGACAGAGAGATACAATAAATAAATAAATAATAGGGTGCAGGGTGGAGAGATGGAGAGAAAGAAATACGTAAATAAGAGGGAGAAGAAGGGAGAGATGAAGACAGAGAAAAGTAAATAGATACATAAATAAAGAAGAGGGAGAAGGAGGGAGAGATGGAGAAAGAGAGAGAAATCAATCAATAAATAAATAAGTGGGAGAATATGGGAGTGATGAAGACAGAGAAGTAAATAGATACATAAAGAAGAGGGAGAAGGAGGGAGAGATGGAGAAGAGAGGAAGAGAGAAATAAATCAATTGATAAATAAGAGGGAGAAGAGGGGAGAGATGAAGAGAGAAAGGGAGAGAGAAATAAAAAATATTTAAATAAGTGGGAGAATGTGGGAGTGAGAGAAAGAGACATAAATAAATAAATAAAGAATACGGAGAAGGGGGAGAGATGATGAGAGAGAGAGAAATAAATAAATAAAGAAGAGGGATATGGTGGGAGGGAATAAGAGAGAGATCGCAATAACACAGGAAGAAAGAAAGAACAGGGAGAAAAGGGGAGAGATGGAGAGAGAGATAGCGAGAAATAAAGAAAGAACGGGAAGAAGGGGGAGAGATGAAGAGAGAAATAAAGAATAGGGAGAAGGGGTGAGAGTTGAAGAGAAAGAGAATAAATAAATAAATAAGGTGGAGAAGGGGGGAGAGACGGGGAGAGATAGAAATAAGTAAATAAAGAAAGCAAGAAGAGGGAGAAAGGGGGAGAGATGAAGAGAGAGAGAGAAATAAATAAATACGTAAATAAAGAGGGAGAAGGGGGGAGAGATGAGGGAGAGAGAAAAATAAATAAATAATAGGGAGCAGGGGAGAGAGATGAAGAGAGAGAAAGAAATAAATAATGAAAGAAAGAATGGGGAGAAGGGGGGAGAGGTGAAGAGAGAAACAAAGAAAGAAAGAATGGGGAGAAGGGGGGAGAGGTGAAGAGAGAGAAATAATTACATAAAGAAATAAGAGGGAAAAGGAAGGAGAGATGAAGAGTGAGAGAGGAATAAATAAAGGAGGAGGAGAAGGGGAGAGAGATGCAGAGAGAATAACAAATAAGAGGGAGAAGAGGGGAGAAATGAAGAGAGAGAATAATAAATAAATAAGAGGGAGAAGGGGAGAGATGGAGAGAGAGAGAAATAAATAATAGGAGAAAGGGGGAGAGATTAAAAGAGAGATAAATAAATTAATACATAAATAAATAAGAGGAAGAAGGGAGAGATGAAGAGCAAGAGAGAAAAAAAGAAAGAAAGAAGAGGGAGAAGGGGGAAAGATAAAGAGAGAAAAATGAATAAATAAGTAAGAGGGAGAAGGGGGAGAGAAGAAGAGTGAGAAAGAAAGTAAGAAAGGGTAGAAGGGGGTTAAATGGAGAGAGAGAGGAAAAAGAACTAGGTAAATAAATAAAGAAGGGGCAGAACAGGGGAGAGATGAAGATAGCGAGAGAAGTAAATAAGTAAAGAAGAGGGAGAAGGGGGGAGAGATGAAGAGAGAGCGAGAAATAAATAAAGAAGAGTGAGAAGGGGGGAGAGATGAAAAGAGAGAAATAAAGAAAGGAAGAAAGAAGAGGGAGAAGGGGGAAGAGGTGAAGAGGGAGAGAGAAAAAAATTAATAAAGAAGAAGGAGAAGGGGGGAAAGATGGAGAGAGAAAGCGAAAAAGAAAGAAAGAGGAGAGAGAAGGGGGAACCGAGAAATGGAGAAACGGAATCCAGGGGAACAGAATAATAGAGAGTGGAGTGAACAGATAAAGACTGAGAAGAGGGAAGAGATCAACAGTGAAATAGTGAGAAGAGGGAAGAGATCAACAGTGAAATAGTGAGAAGAGGGAATTAATTATTAGATGTATATAGAGAAGAAGGAACTGATAAGTAGAGAATTGGAATAGCGGGAACAGATACGTAGACAAATAGAAAGAAAGAAAGAGGAGGGAGAAGAGGGAACCAAGAAACGGAATCGAGGGATTAGAGTAATGGAATCGAGGGGAGAGAGAAACAGAGTAATAGAATCGAGGGGACAGAGAAACAGAGTAATAGAATCGAGGGAATAGATTACTAGGGAGTAGCGGGAACAGATAACTAGATGTCATGGTTTTATGATTTTTTGTTGTATTGTTGATATTCCACATCATAACATCACGTGGTGTATTGGGAGTTACAGAGTTAATGCTACATCTCTGTGGATCATCAATAGTTATGGATATGCCTGTTTCAGAAGAGAGGGAGAACTACATTCCCCAGAGGACTTTGCGATGCTTTGTATTTTTACGTGTTTTCCGCTCTAAGGGAAAAAAGATAAAAACGGTCTGTGGTCACAGGACACTTTCTTTTTCCACTGGGATCGACTCAGCAGTGGGTGCTCGCTGCCATATCGCCTTCAATGCTAGCGTAAGGCCTTCGGTTTATCGGACACTCTCTCTCTCTTGCCCATTTTGTTTGATTCATTGGGCTCAGTTCCAATTGTATTGTATTATATTGTGTTATTTTACTTCCTAATATCTTATTTAGTAAATTAGCTTTCCCTCCTCAGATCGTTGCCGCCGTTTTGTATCTTTTTTGGGTCTCATCTCCCTTTTCCCTTTCCCCCTTCCCCTTCCCCGGGGTGTGGGCCTGTGGGCCTCCCTCCTTAGTTGTCGCAGAACCGGGCCGAACCAGCCGACAAACCTTCTACACTAGAGAAAATGAATAGTGGGAACAGATTAACAAAGAAATGGAATCGCGGGAACAAATTAATACAGAGAGGAGGGAACCGATAAAGTAGAGAAACGGAATAGCAGGAACCGATAAATATTGAGAAGAGGGAACAGAGATACCGAGAAATGGAATTGCGGGAACAGAGAAACCGAGAAATGGAATTGCGGGAACAGAGAAACCGAGAAATGGAATTGCGGGAACAGAGAAACATAAATAGAGAAATAGAAAACAGGGAACCGATGAATAGATTTATATGGAGAAGAGGGAACCGATAAATGGAGGAACAGAATAGAGGGAACTGATAAATAGAGAAATAGAAAAACAGAATAGAGGGAATAGATTAGATTAATTGGGAGGAGAGGGTACAGATAAATAGAGAAAGAGAAAATAGAGAAATAGAATAGCAGGAACAGATAAATAGAGAGAATACGGAACTGAGAAACACAGAAATGGAATCGTGGGAACAGATAAACAGAGAAATAGAAAAATAGAATAGAAGGAATAGATTAATTGGGAGTAGAGAGTACAGAAAAGTATAGAAATAGAATAGCAGGAACAGAACATAGAGAAACAGAATAGCGGCAACTGATATATAGATAAACAGAATAGAGGGAACAGATAAGTAGAAGAACTGAATAAGGGAGCAAATAACAGAGAAATAGAATAGCGGCTAGAGAAAATAGAGAAATAGAATGAATAGAACAGATAAATAGAGAAATGGAATAATAGAGAAATGGAATCACGGAATAAGAGAAATAGAGGAACGGAATAAGGGAGCAAATAAATAGAAAATAGAACAGTGGGAACAGAAACAGAGAAACAGAATAGCAGGAACAGATAAACAGAAAAACGGAATAGAGGGAAGAGAGAAATAGAGGAATGGAATAAGGGAACAATTAAATAGAAAATAGAATAGCAGGAAGAGATAAATAGAGAAATAGAATCAAGGGAACAGATTAATAAAGAAATGGAATCACGGGAACAGATAGAACGAGAAATAGAGAAACAAAAGAGATGGAATAGATAAATAGGGAGTAGAGAGAACCGATAAATAGAGAAACGGAATACTGGGAAATAATTCAAGAAATGGAATAGTGAGAACAGATAAATAGAGATATAGATAGATGAGGCAATAAATGAATAGATTTATACAGAGAAGTTGGAACACATTATTTATCTGTTCCCTCTTCTCTATATAAATCTAATAGAGGAACGGAATCACAGGAACAGATAAACAGAATAGCGGCAATAGATTAAAAAAGTGAGAAGAGGGAACAGAGAAAACGAGAAATGGAATTGTGGAAATAGGGAAACCAAGACATGGAATCGCAGGAACTGCGAAACCGAAAACGCGAGACATGGAATCACGGGAACAGCGAAACCGAGACCAAGATAGAAGAGGCAATAAATTAATAGATCTATATAGAGAAGTTGGAACAGAGTATTAGATACATATAGAGAAGAAGGAACAGAAAAATAGAGAAATAGAATCGAGGGAACAGATAAATAGAGAAACGGTGTGGCACGATCTGATAAATAGGGAAACTGAATAGCGGGAACAGACTAATAGTGAGAAGAGGAAACAGAGAAACACAAATGGAATCGTGGGAACAGATAAACAGAGAAATAGAAAAATAGAATAGAGGGAATAGATTAATTGGGAGTAGAGGGTACAGATAAATAGAGAATAGAATAGCGGGTAGAGAAAATAGAGAAATAGAATAGCGGGAAAAGAAATAGAGAAATGGAATTGCGGGAACAGATGAATAGAGATATAGATAGATGAGGGAATAAATGAAAAGATTTATACAGAGAACTTGGAACACATTATTAGATTTACATAGAAAAGAGGGAACAGATAAATAGAGGAACAGAATCATGGGAACAGATAAACAATAGCAGCACCAGATTAATAGTGAAAAGAGGGAACCGATTAACAGAGGAACAGAATAGCAGGAACCGATTAACAGAGAAACAGATAGAAGAGGGAATAAATTAAAAGATTTACAGAGAGAACTTGGAACAGATCCTTAGACTTATATAGAGAAGAGGGAACAGATAAATACAGGAACAGAATAGAGGGAACAGATTCATAGATTCATTAGGTTGGAAAGGACCTACAAGATCATCTAGTCCAACCATCCTCACACCACCATCCCTACCCACCAAGCTACTAAATCAATAGTGAGAAGAGGGAACAGAGAAAACGAGAAATGGAATTGTGGAAATAGGGAAACCAAGACATGGAATCGCAGGAACTGCGAAACCGAAAACGCGAGACATGGAATCACGGGAACAGCGAAACCGAGACCAAGATAGAAGAGGCAATAAATTAATAGATCTATATAGAGAAGTTGGAACAGAGTATTAGATACATATAGAGAAGAAGGAACAGAAAAATAGAGAAATAGAATCGAGGGAACAGATAAATAGAGAAACGGTGTGGCACGATCTGATAAATAGGGAAACTGAATAGCGGGAACAGACTAATAGTGAGAAGAGGAAACAGAGAAACACAAATGGAATCGTGGGAACAGATAAACAGAGAAATAGAAAAATAGAATAGAGGGAATAGATTAATTGGGAGTAGAGGGTACAGATAAATAGAGAATAGAATAGCGGGTAGAGAAAATAGAGAAATAGAATAGCGGGAAAAGAAATAGAGAAATGGAATTGCGGGAACAGATGAATAGAGATATAGATAGATGAGGGAATAAATGAAAAGATTTATACAGAGAACTTGGAACACATTATTAGATTTACATAGAAAAGAGGGAACAGATAAATAGAGGAACAGAATCATGGGAACAGATAAACAATAGCAGCACCAGATTAATAGTGAAAAGAGGGAACCGATTAACAGAGGAACAGAATAGCAGGAACCGATTAACAGAGAAACAGATAGAAGAGGGAATAAATTAAAAGATTTACAGAGAGAACTTGGAACAGATCCTTAGACTTATATAGAGAAGAGGGAACAGATAAATACAGGAACAGAATAGAGGGAACAGATTCATAGATTCATTAGGTTGGAAAGGACCTACAAGATCATCTAGTCCAACCATCCTCACACCACCATCCCTACCCACCAAGCTACTAAATCAATAGTGAGAAGAGGGAACAGAGAAAACGAGAAATGGAATCGTGGATACAGATTAATAGGGAGTACAGGGAGCAGATAAACAAAGAAATAGACTAGCAGGAACAGATTAATAGAGAGAGGAGGGAACCGATTAACAGCGAAAAAGAATAGCAGAAACTGAATACCAGAGAAACAGTAAAATAGATAGAAGAGGGTATAAATTAAAAGATTTACACAGAGAAGTTGGATCAGGTCATTAGATTTATATAGAGAACAGGGAACAGATAAATACAGGAATAGAATAGAGGGAACAGATAAATAGAGAAATGGAATCGTGGGAACAAAGAAACAGAGAAATAGAATAGAGGGAATTGATTAATAGGGAGTAGAGTGAACAGAAAAGTATAGAAATAGAATAGCGGGAACAGAACATAGAGAAACAGAATAGCGGGAACCGATAAACAGAGAAACGGAATACAGGGAACAGATAAAAAGAGGAACGGAATAAGGGAAAAAAATCAATAGAGAAACAGAATCGAGGGAAGAGATTAATAGAGAAATGGAATAGCGAGAACAGATAAAACGAGAAATATAGAAGAGATGGAATAGATAATTACGGAGTAGAGGGAACCAATAAATAGAGAAACAGAATCGCAGGAAAAGATAAATAGAGATATAGAGAGATGAGGGAAAAAATGAATAGATTTATACAGAGAAGTTGGAAAACATTCTTAGATTTATACTGAGAAAATGGAACAGATGAATAGAGGAACAGAATAGAGGGAGCACATAAATAGAGAAATAGAATGAAGGGAACAGATTAATAGAGAAACGGAATCATGGGAACAGAAAAACAGATAAACAAGATAGCGGCAACAGATTAATAGTGAGAAGAGGTAACAGAGAAAGCAAGAAATGGAAATGCGGGAACAGAGAAACAGAAATGGAATTGCGGGAACAAAGGAAAGGAGAAATAGAAAAATAAAATAGATGTAATAGTTTAATATGGAGTAGAGGGATCAGATAAATAGAGAAGGAGAATAGTGGGTAGAGAAAATAGAGAAATAGAACAGCAGGAACAGATCAACAGAGAAATAGAATAGCGGGGATAAATAAATAGAGAAATGGAACTGAGGGAACAGATTAATCAGTAGAAGACGGAACAGAGAAATAGAGAAACGGAGTCGTGGGAACAGAGAAATAGAGAGAAGAGGGAACCGATAAAATAGAGAAACAGAATAGAGTGGAAAAAATAAATAGAGAAACAGACTAGCGGGAACAGATAATAGAGATATAGATAGATGAGAGAATAAATAGATTTAAACAGAGAAGTTAGAACACACTATTAGATTTATACAGAGATGAGGGAACAGGTAAATAGAGGAACGGAATCACGGGAACACATGAACAGATAAACAGAATAGCGGCAACAAATTAATAGTGAGAAGAGGGAACAGAGGAACCGAGAAATGGAATCGCGGGAAAAGATAAACATGAATAGAGAAATAGAATACAGGGAACCGATGAACAGATTTATATAGGGAAGAGGGAACCGATGAATGGAGGAACAAGATAGAGGGAACCAACGAATGGAGGAACAAGATAGAGGGAACCAATGAATGGAGAAATAGAAAAATAGAATAAAGGGAATAGATTAATTGGGAGTAGAGGGCACAGATAAATAGAGAAATAGAATAGCAGGTAGAGAAAATAAAGAAATAGAATAGCGGGAATTGATAAATAGAGAAATGGAATCGCGGGAACAGAGAAACAGAGAAAAAGAATAGAGGGAATAGATTAATAGGGAGTAGAGGGAACAGAAAAGCATAGCAATAGAATACCGGGAACAGAACATAGAGAAACAGAATAGCGGGAACCGATAAATAGATAAACAGAATAGAGGGAACAGATAAATAGAGTAACGGAATAAGGGAACAAATAAATAGGGAAATAGAATAGCAGGAACAGATAAATAGAGAAATAGAATCGAGGGAAGAGATTAATAGAGAAATGGAATAGCGGGAACAGATTAATAGTGAGAAGAGGGAACAGAAAATAGAGAAAAGGTATGGCGTAAACTGATAAATAGAGAAACGGAATAACGGGAATAGGCTAATAGTGAGAAGAGGGAACAGAGAAACACAGAAATGGAATAGCGGGAACAGATAAACAGAGAAACAGAATAGCGGGAACCAATAAATAGAGAAACGGAATATAGGGAACAGAGAAATAGAGGAACAGAATAAGGGAACAATTAAATAGAAAATAGAATAGCAGGGACAGATAAATAGAGAAATAGAATCAAGGGAACAGATGAATAGAGAAATAGAATAGTGAGAACATAAATAGAGAAACGGAACTGAGGGAACAGAGAAACAGAGAAATGGAATCACTGGAATAGATTAATAGGGAGTACAGGGAGCAGATAAACACAGAAATAGACGAGCAGGAACAGATTAATAGAGAGAAGAGGGAACCGATTAACAGAAACAGATAGAAAAGGGAATAAATTAAAAGATTTACTAAGAGAAGTTTGAACAGATCATTAGATTTATACAGAGAAGAAGGAACAGAATAGAGGGAGCGGATAAATAGAGAAATAGAATCAAGGGAACAGATGAATAGAGAAAAAGAATACCAGGAACAGTTAAATAGTTAAAAGAGGGAACAGATAAACAGAGAAATAGAATCACAGGAACAGAGAAAAGGAAAAACGGGAACCTAAAAACAGAGCAATGGAGTAGCAGGAACAAATATAACGATAAATAGAGAAATAGAAGAGATGGAATAGATAAATAGGGAGTAGAGGGTAGCAATAAATAGAGAAATGGAATAGCAGGAAATAAATAAATAGAGAAACGGAATAGAGGGAACAGATAAATAGAGATATTAGATATAGATATATATAGATATAGATATATATCTATATATATCTATAGATATAGATATATATATATAGATATATATAGATATAGATATATATAGATATAGATATATATTATTAGATTTATATTGAGAAGAGGGAACAGATGAATAGAGGAACAGAATAGAGGGAGCAGATAAATAGTGAGAAGAGGGAACAGAGAAATGGAATCACGGGAAAACATCAATAGAAAGAAGAGGGAACAGAGTAATAAAGAAATGGAATAGAGGGAATAGATTAATCGGGAGTAGTGGGAACAGATATATAGAGAAATAGAATGGTGGGAACAGGTAAATAGACAAACGGAATAGAGGGAACAGATTAATAGTGAGAAGAGGGAACAAAGAAACAGAGAAATGGAAACACGGGAACGGCGAAACGGAAAACCCGAGACATGGAATTGCGGGAACGCCGAAACCAAGACATGGAATCACGGGAACAGTGAAACCGAGACCTAGATAGAAGAGGAAATAAATTAATCGATTTATAGAGAGAAGTTGGAACAGAGTATTAGATATATATAGAGAAGAGGGAACAGAAAAAAAAGAGAAATAGAATTGAGGGAACAGATTAATAGAGAGAAGAGGGAACAGATAAATGGAGAAACGGTGTGGCGTGATCTGATAAATAGAGAAACGGAATAGAGGGAACACACTAATAGTGAGAAGAGGAAATAGAGAAACACAGAAATGGAAGCACAGGAACAGATAAACAGAGAAATAGAAAAATAAAATAGAGGGAATAGATTAATTGGGAGTAGAGGGTACAGATAAATAGAGAAATAGAATAGTGGGAACAGATAAATAGAGAAACGGAATCACGGGAACTGATAAATAGAGATATAGATAGATGAGGGAATAAATGAAAAGATTTATACAGAGAAGTTGGAACACATTATTAGATTTACATAGAAAAGAGGGAACAGATAAATAGAGGAACAGAATCATGGGCACAGATAAACGGATAAACAGAATAGCAGCACCAGGGTAATAGTGAAAAGAGGGAACAGAGAAACAGAATAGCAGGAACCAAATACCAGAGAAACAGAAAAACAGATAGAAGAGGGAATAGATTAAAAGATTTACACAGAGAAGGTGGATCAGATCATTTGATTTATATAGAGAAGAGGGAACAGAAATACAGGAACGGAATAGAGGGAACAGATAAACAGAATAGCAGCACCAGGGTAATAGTGAGGAGAGGGAACAGAGAAAACGAGAAATGGAATCGTGGAAACAGATTAATACGGAGTACAGGGAGCAGATAAACAGAGAAATAGACTAGCGGGAACAGATTAATAGAGAGAGGAGGGAACCGATTAACAGAGAAAAAGAATAGCAGGAACCAAATACCAGAGAAACAGTAAAATAGATAGAAGAGGGAATAAATCAAAAGATTTACACAGAGAAGGTGGATCAGATCATTTGATTTATATAGAGAAGAGGGAACAGATAAATACAGGAAGGGAATAGAGGGAACAGATAAACAGAGAAATAGAATAGCGGGAACAAATAAGTAGGGAAACGGAATTGAGGGAACAGGTTAATAGTGAGAAGAGGGAACCAATAAACAGAGAAACAGAATAGCGGGGAAAAAATAAATAGAGATATAGAGAGAAGAGGGAATAAATTAATAGATTTATAAAGAGAAGTTGGAACAGATTGTTAGATTTATATTAAGAAGAGGGAACAAATGAATAGAGGAACAGAATAGAGGGAGCAGATAAATAGAGAAATAGAATCAAGGGAACAGATGAATAGAGAAATGGAATTGCGGGAACAGATTAACAGAGAGAAGAGGGAACCGAGAAAAGGAGGAACGGGACAGCGGGAACCAATTAATAGAAAGAATAGGGAACAGAGAAATAAAGAAATGGAATCGCGGGAACAGAGAAACAGATAAATAGAATAGAGGAAATTGATTAATAGGGAGTAGAGGGAACATAAAAGTATAGAAACAGAATAGCGGGAAAAAAAAAAACAGAGAAACGGAATGGAGGGAACAGATAAATAGAGGAACGGAATAAGGGAACATATAAATAGAGAAATAGAATTGAGGGAAGAGATTAATAGAGAAATGGAATAGTGGGAACAGATAAACAGTGAGAAGAGGGAACAGATGAACAGCGAAATGGAATTGCGAGAACAGATAAAATGAGAAATAGAGAAAAAGAGACCGAATAGATAAACAGGGAGTAGAGGGTAGTGATAAATAGAGAAATGGAATAGCGGGAAAAGATAAATAGAGATATAGATTGATGAGGAGATATTGATAGATGAGGGAATAAATTAAAAGATTTATACAGAGAAGTTGGAATACATTATTAGATTTATATAGAGAAGAGGGAACAGATAAATAGAGGACCGTAATGACGGAAACAGATAAACAGATAAACAGAATAGCGGCAACAGATCAATAGTGAGAAGAGGGAACAGAGAAACAGAGAAATGGAATAGAGGGAATAGATTAAACGGGAGTAGTGGGAACAGATAAATAGACAAATAGAATAGCGGGAACAGATTAACAGAGAAATAGAGAAATGGAATAGAGGGAACAGATTAATAGAGAGAAGATGGAACCGATAAATAGAGACACAAAAAAGCGGGAATCAAAAAATAGAGAAACGGAATAGCGGGAAATAAATGAAGAGAGAAACGGAATAGCGGGAACAGATTAATAGTGAGAAGAGGGAACAGCGAAACCGCGGAACGGAATCGAGGGAACCGCGGAACAGAGAAATAGAAGAGGGAATCGATTTATAGAGATAAGTTGGAACAGATCATTAGGTTTATAAAGAGAAGAGGGAACAGAAATATAGAGAAATGGAATTGAGGGAACAGATAAATAGAGAAAAGGTATGGTGTGAACTGATACATTGAGAAACGGAATAACGGGAACAGACTAATAGTGAGAAGAGGGAACAGAGAAACACAAATGGAATCGCGGGAACATATAAACAGAGAAATAGAAAAATAGAGGGAAAAGATTAATTGGGAGTAGAGGGTAGAGAAAAGTATAGAAATAGAATAGCAGGAACAGAACATACAGAAAAAGAATAGCGGGAACTGAAAAATAGATAAACAGAATAGAGGGATCAGATAAATAGAGGAACTGAATAAGGGAGCAATTAAATAGAATAGCAGGAACAGATAAACAGAGAAACAGAATAGTGGGAACCGATAAATAGAGAAACGGAGTAGAGAGAATAGAGGAATGGAATAAGGGAACAATTAAATAGAAAATAGAATAGCAGGAACAGATAAATAGAGAAATAGAATCAAGGGAACATATTAACAGAGAAATAGAATAGTGAGAACAGAAATAGAGAAACGGAATTGAGGGAACAGATAAATAGAAGAGGGAACAGAGAAACAGAAATGGAATCGCTGGAATAGATTAATAGGGAGTACAGGGAGCAGATAAACAGAGAAATAGACTAATGGGAACAGATTAATAGTGAGAAGAGGGAACAGAGAAACACAGAAATGGAATCGTGGGAACAGATAAACAGAGAAACAGAAAAATAAAATAGAGGGAATAGATTAATTGGGAGTACAGGGTACAGAAAAGTATAGAAATAGAATAGCAGGAACAGAACATAGAGAAACAGAATAAGGGAACAAATAAATAGAAAATAGAATAGCAGGAACAGATAAATAGAGAAATAGAGAAACAAAAGAGACGGAATAGATAAATAGGGAGTAGAGAGAACCGATAAATAGAGAAACGGAATAGTGGGAAATAAATAGAGAAATGGAATAGTGAGAACAGATAAATAGAGATATAGATGGATGAGGGAATATGTGAATAGATTTATACAGAGAAGAGGGAACGGATAAATAGAGAAATAGAATCGAGGGAACAGATGAACAGATAAACAGATAAACAGAATAGCGGCAGAGTAATAGTGAGAAGAGGGGACAGAGAAAACGAGAAATGGAATTCTGGAAATAGGGAAACCGAGACATGGAATCGTGGGAACAGTGAAACCGAAAATGCAAGACATGGAATCGTGGGAACAGCAAAACCGAGACCTAGATAGAAGAGGGAATAAATTAATAGATTTATAGAGAGAAGTTGGAACAGACTATTAGATATATAGAGAGAAGAGGGAACAGAAAAATAGAGAAACGGTGTGGCGTGAACTGATAAATAGAGAAATGGAATAGCGGGAGCAGACTAATAGTGAGAAGAGGAAACAAAGAAACACAGAAATGGAATCACAGGAACAGATAAACAGATAAATAGAAAAATAGAATAGAGGGAATAGATTAATTGGGAGTAGAGGGTACGGATAATAGAGAAATAGAATAGCGGGTAGAGAAAATAGAGAAATAGAATAGCAGGAACAGATAAAATGAGAAATAGAAGAGATGGAAAAGATAAATATGGAGTAGAGCATACCGATAAATAAAGAAATGGAATCACGGGAACAGATAAATAGAGATATAGATAGATGAGGGAATAAATGAAAAGATTTATACAGAGAAGTTGGAACACATTATTAGATTTACATAGAAAAGAGGGAACAGATAAATAGAGGAACAGAATCATGGGAACAGATAAACAGATAAACAGAATAGCAGCACCAGGGTAGTGAGTAGAGGGAACAGAGAAACAGAATAGCAGGAACCGATTGACAGAGAAACAGATAGAAGAGGGAATAAATTAAAAGATTTACAGAGAGAACTTGGAACAGATCCTTAGACTTATAAAGAGAAGAGGGAACAGATAAACAGAATAGCGGCAACAGATTAATAGTGAGAAGAGGGAACAGAGAAAACAAGAAATGGAATCGTGGATACAGATTAATAGGGAGTACAGGGAGCAGATAAACAGAGAAATAGACTAGCGGGAACAGATTAATAGAGAGAGGCGGGAACCGATTAACAGAGAAAAAGAATAGCGGGAACCAAATACCAGAGAAACAGTAAAATAGATAGAAGAGGGAATAAATCAAAAGATTTACACAGAGAAGGTGGATCAGATCATTTGATTTATATAGAGAATAGGGAACAGATAAATACAGGAATGGAATAGAGGGAACAAATAAATAGAGAAATAGAATAGTGGAACAGATTAACACAGAAATAGAATAGCGTGAACAAATAAGTAGGGAAACGGAATTGAGGGAACAGATTAATAGACAGAAGAGGGAACAGAGAATTAGAGAAATGGAATCACAGGAACAGATTAACAGAAAAACAGAGAAATAGAATAGCGGGAACAGATTAATAGAGAGAAGAGGGAACCGAGAAAAGGAGGAACGGGATAGCAGGAACCAATTAATAGAAAGAAGAGGGAACAGAGAAATAGAGAAATGGAATCACTGGAACAGAGAAACAGAATAGCGCGAAATCAGAAAATAGAGGAAGGGAATAGCGGGAATGAATCAATAGAGAGAAGAGGGAACAGAGAAAAAGAGAGATAGAATAGAGGGAATAGATTAATCGGGAGTAGTGGGAACAGATAAATAGAGAAATAGAATAGAGGGAACAGATTAATAGTGAGAAGAGGGAACGGTGAAATAGAATTGATGGAATGGCGAAACAGAGAAATAGATAGAAGAGGGAATAAATTAATAGATTTATAGTGACAAGTTGGAACAGATTATTATATTTATATGGAGAAGAGGAAACAGATAAATAGAGAAAAGGTATGGTGCGAAATGATAGAGAAATGGAATAGTGGGAACAGACTAATAGTGAGAAGAGGGAACAGAGAAACACAGAAATGGAATCGCGGGAACATATAAACAGAGAAATAGAAAAATAAAATAGAGGAAATATATTGGGAGTAGAGGGTAGAGAAAAGTATAGAAATAGAATAGCAGGAACAGAACATAGAGAAACAATAGCGGGAACTCACTATGGAAGAGATAAATAGAGAAATAGAATAGCAGGAACAGATTAACAGAGAAAGAAAATCGAAGGAACAGATTAACAGAGAAAGAGAATCGCGGAAACTTATATCTCCCTATAGATTCCTATGGAACACCCACATCCCCCACAGATCCCCACAGAACCCCCATACCCCACATAGAACCTGTCATTGCTCGTGGCTGGGGGACAGGTGCTTTTACTCCTGGTTGGGGCGGAGATGCCAAAGAAAAGAGAGAGAGAAATAAATAAATACATAAATAAGAAGGAGAATGGGGGAGAGATGAAGAGAGACAGAAATAAATAGATACATAAATAAGAGGGAGAAGGGGGAGAGATGACAAAATAGAGAGAGAAATATATAAAGAAAGAAAGAAAGAAGAGGGAGAAGGGTGAGAGATGAAGAGAGAGAGAGCAAAAAATAAATGAATAAAGGGGAGAAGAGGGGACTCTTAATGCACTACATGTTATGATGTGGAATACCAATGCCAAAAATCATACAACCATGACAATAAATAAGAGTGAGAAGGGGGGAGAGACGAAGAGAGATTGAGAGAGAGAAATAAATAGATGCATAAATAAAGAAGAGGGAGAAGAGGGGAAAGATGAAGAGAGAGAGAGAGAGAGAATAAATAAATGAATAAATAAATAATAGGGTGCAGGGTGGAGAGATGAAGAGAGAGAAATAAAGAAATAGGTAAATAAGAGGAGAAGAAGGGAGAGATGAAGAGTGAGAAAGAAAGAAATAAACAAATCAGAGGGAGAATGTGGGAGTGATGGAGAAAGAGACAGAAATAAAGAATACGGAGAAGGGGGAGAGATGATGAGGGAGAGAGAGAAATAAATAAAGAAGAGGGATATGGTGGGAGGGAATAAGAGAGAGATCGAAATAGTACAGAAAGAAAGCAAGAACAGGGAGAAATGGGGAGAGATGGAGAGAGAGATAGAGAGAAATAAATAAACACGTAAATAAAAGCGGGAGAAGGGGGGAGAGATGAGGGAGAGAGAGAGAAATAAATAAATAAAGAGGAGGGAGATGTGGGGAGAGATGAATTGAGGGAGATATAAATAAGTAGAACAAATAAGAGGGAGAAGGGGAGAGAAATGAAGAGAGAGAGAGAGAGAGAAATAAATAAATAAGAGGGAGAAGTGGGTGAGGTAAAGAGAGAGAGTGAAAAATAACTAACCAAACACAGAAGAGGGAGAAAGAGGGAAAGATGAAAAGAGAGCGAGAGAATTAAATAGAGAAATAAGATGACGGAGAAGGTGGGAGAGACAGAGAGAGAGAGAGAAATAAACAAAGAAAGAAGAGGGAGAAGGGGGGAGAGATGAAGAGCAAGAGAGAAAAAAATGAATACATAAATAAGAGGGAGAAGAGGGAGAGAAGAAGAGTGAGAAATAAATAAAGAAGGGGCAGAAAGGGGGGAGAGATGAAGATAGCGACAGAAATAAGTAAGTAAAGAAGAGGGAGAAGGGGGGAGAGATGGAGAGAGAGAGAAAAATGAAGAAAGAAAGAAAGAGGAGGGAGAAGGGGGAACCAAGAAACAGAATCAAGGGGAACAGATTAATAGAGAGTGGAGTGAACAGATAAAGAGAGTAAAAGTATCAAGGGAACAGATTAATAGTGAGAAGAGGGAAGAGAAATAGAGAAATGGAATAGAGGGAACAGATAAATAGAGAGAAAAGGGAACAGATAAACAGAGAAATAGAATAGCGGAAAAAAAGATCAATAGATAAACAGAATCGATGGGAACAGGTTAATAGTGAGAAGAGGGAACAGTTAAACAGTGAAATAGTGAGAAGAGGGAATGAATTATTAGAATTATATAGAGAAGAAGGAACCAATACGTAGAGAATCAGAATAGCAGGAACAGATACTTAAACAAATAGACAGAAAGAAAGAAAGAGGAGGGAGAAGGGGGAACAGAGAAACGGAATCGAGGGAACAGAGAAACAGAGAAATAGAATAGCGGGACCAGATTAACAGAGAGAAATATAGAAAAGAGGGAAAAGATAAATAGAGAAATGGAATAAGGGAACAGATAAATAGAGAAATAGAATTGAGGGAACAGATTAATACTGAGAAGAGGGAACAGATAAAGAGAGAACTAGAAATAAGAGGGAACAGATAAATACTGAAATAGAACGGAGGGAACACATAAATAGAGAGACAGAATGGAGGGAATAAATTAATAGTGAGAAGAGGGAACAGATTAACAGAGAAATGGAATCAAGGGAACAGAAAATAGAATCGCGGGAACAGATAACGAGAGAAATAGAATCGCGGGAACAGAAAGAGAGAAACAGATACAAGAAGGAATATACTAATAGATTTATAGAGAGAAGAGGGAACAGATAAAGAGAGAAATGGAATGGAGGGAACAGATAAAGAGAGAAATGGAATGGAGGGAACAGATAAAGAGAGAAATGGAATGGAGGGAACAGATAAAGAGAGAAATGGAATGGAGGGAACAGATAAAGAGAGAAATGGAATGGAGGGAACAGATAAAGAGATGTAGGATCTAATAGGATTTAGGCCCAGAGTATGGGGTGGAATAGGGAGGATTTAGGGATGAAGCTTGGGGAGATGCGAGGAGATAATTATAGATTTTGTGGTGAGATAGCAAGGATAATAGGGTGGAACAGTGGGGAGTTAGGGCTAGAGATTTGGGAGGAACAGGGAGGATTTGGACAGAGCAATTGTCTGTGCAGCGTACAGCAACTGAGAACAAATCAATGTTGCATTCTTAGTTCTACCTGACCCCGAACATGCACAGGTCTGCCAGTCCCGATGGATGCAGCATGGAGTGCAGAGGGAATCAGCCGTTGCGGTCAGCAGGCCATTCTGTGTAAGATCTGAGATGTTGTGGCATCCAGCGCAAGTCCAGGGGAAGCAGAAAAGAAGAAAAAAAATCACACCCATTTCTAACCAGGGAAAAAAGGACTACGCCGAGAACTGCTGACCTGTTAGCAGGCTGAGATCAATGCGAGTCCAAAAGTTTGCCAGCTTCCTGAGTGCTGAGCCACACACATTCTCGTCACAACAGCCCCGCCCAGCTTTGCTACGACCCGCTTTGCTTACTAGCAAACTTGCAGCTTGCAAATGATTTGCCACGAGTACGACTGAGTGGTGCCAAATAGGATGTCGCACCATAGGGTGTGAAACAAAATGAATAATAGCCAGAGGTAGTGTCAGTCAAGATATGTTAAAGATGGTGCATTTAGAAAGATTACTGAGATGGAAAGAATTTTTTTGAAAGGCAACAGAGGGAACAGATAAAAAGATAAAAATAATCGAGGGAAACAATAAATAGAGATATAGAATCGAGGGAACTGATTAATAGACTAATAGATAAAAAGAGGGATTAAACTAAAATATTTATAGTGAGAAGAGGAAACAGATTAATAGAGGAATGGAATATTGGTAACAGATAAATAGAGGAATGAAATCAAGGGTATAGATTAATGAAGGAATAGAATTCAGGAAACAGTTATATAGAGAAATAGAATAGAGAGAATAAATTAATAGTGAGAAGAGGGAACAGATAACGAGAGGAATAGAATTGAGGGAACAGATAAATAGAGGAATGAATTGAGGGAAAAGATAAATGTGGAAAGATAAAGAAAAGGGAACTGACAAATAGGGAAATAAAGAGTGAACAGACTGATAGGGAAAAAGAATGAAGAGGGAGCTGATTAACAGAGAAATGGAATCAAGGGAACAGATAAATAGTGAGAAGAGGAAATACATTAATAGAGAATTTGAATAGAGGGAATAGATTAATAGGGAGTAGACGGAAAAGAAAAACAGTTAAAGAGAATAGCGGGAATAGACGAATAGAGAAATAGAACAGCAGGAAAAGGAAAATAGATAAACAGTATAGCCGGAACAGAAAATTAGAGAACTAAAATTGAGGGAACATATAAATAGAGAAACAGAAAGAAGAGAAAACAGATAAACAGTGAAACAGACAAGTGGGAACAGATAAATAGAGAAATAGAATCGAGGGAAGAGATTAATAGATGTAGGATCTAATAGGACTTAGGGCCGGAGCTTGGGGTGGAATAGGGAGGATTTAGGGATGAAGTTTGGGGAGGAAGAGGGAGGAGTTGGGGCTGGAGTTCAGAGTGAGATGCAAGGAGATAATTCTGGATTTTGTGGTGAGATAGCAAGGATATTAGGGTGGAACAGCGAGGAGTTAGGGCTAGAGATTTGGGAGGAACAGGGAGGACTTGGATGGAGCAATTGTCTGTGCAGCATACAGCAACTGAGAACAAATCAATGTTGCATTCTTAGTGCTACCTGACCTCGAGCATGCACAGGTCTGCCGGTCCCGATGGATGCAGCATGGAGTGCAGAGGGAATCAGCCGTTGCAGTCAGCAGGCCGCTCTTTCTAAGATCTGAGACGTTGTGGTGTCCAGCGCACAGCCACTGGAAGCAGAAAGGAAGAAAAATTAACACCCATTTCCAACCACGGAGAAAAGAACTACCCTGGGAAAAAAATCCCCGAAGAAAATCCCACCAAACAAACAAACACACCCCAAAAACAAACAAACAAACAAAAAAAGCACAAAAAAAAAAAACCAACACCCCTCCCCCCCCCCCCCCATAAAACACCAAAAAACAACAACAACAAAAACCAACCAAACAAAAAAAATCCCCCCAAATCCCCTTCCATGGGGTCTGGGAGAGGTAGGCTCAGCCTCCACCCCTTCTGGTCACACCGTGCAATGCCTTCACCTGTGCTCCTGCGGCTGACTTTGTGCTCACCTCAGGTGCTCCAGCAGTGCTTCAGGACACCATGCAACAGTGCCCAGACACTGCAGCCCTTCAAGGGACCCCAAGAGGGACCCCAAAAAGACCTTAAGAGTGGCCCCAAAAAGAGCGGCGGCCCAAAAACCATATCCAATGTGACCCCAAAAGTGACCCCAAAATGAGTGACAGACCCGAAAGAGATCCCAAGAGCGACCCCAAAAGGAGTGACAGACCCCAAAAAGAGTAACAGAGCCCAAAACAGACCCCCAAAAGATCCCAAAAGTGACCCCAAATGAGACCTGAAAAAGATCTCAAAGGTGATGACCCCAAAAAGATCCCAAATGTTTCCCCAAAAAGAGTGAGAGACCCCAAAAGGGACCCGAAAACAGACCTGAAAAAGATCCCAAGAGTGACCCCAAAAAGAGACGACCCCAAATGTGAACCCCACGGAGATCCCTAAAAAAAAAAAAGAAAAACGAAAAAAATACGAAGAAAAACGGAAAAAGACCCGAAAAAATCCCCAAGAAATCTCCCAAAAAATCCCCAAAAATAACCAAAAAATAATCCCTCCAAATACCCCCAAAAAATCCCTCAAAAAATCCCCAAAAAGAGACCCCAAGAGTGACATCCCCAAAAGTGGGATCCTTAAAAGGGATTCCAAAAATGAACCCCAAAATTGGTAATCCCAAAGAGACCACAAAAGGGACCCTGAAAATATCACAAGAGCGATGACCCCAAGAGGGACCCCAAAGAGGGAATGACGGACCCAAAAACGATCCCAAGAGCGACCCCAAAAAAGAGCAACCTCAAAAAAAAAGCTGCGACCCCAAATGAGACCCGAAAAAGATCCCAAAGTGAACCAAAGAAGACACAAAAAGCGAACCCCAAAAGCGAACCCCAAAAGCGAACCCCAAAAAGGGGGACTGAAAAAGGATCCCAAGAGCAACCCCAAAAGTGAACCGAAAAAGATCCCGAGTGACCCCAAAAAGTGCCAACCCCAAAAAAAGATCCCAAGAGCAACCCCAGAAAGAGCCCCAAAAAAGACCGCAAAATTGACCCCAAAAAGAGACGACCCCAAATGATAGCCGTAAAATACTGCAGCTTGGGGTGACAGAGCCCGGAGTCAGGAGTGGAGTTTGGGGGAACCCTAAAACTAAAAAAAAAGAGAAAGAACTTAGAAAAAAAATTAAATCCCCAAAAAAAACCAAAACAAAAACCCTAAAAATACCCCCCCACAAAAAAAAAAAAACCACACACAAAAAAAACAAAATAAACCCCCGAAAGAAACATCCCCCCCCCCAAAAAAAACCCAAAAGATCCCTAAAAAAAAACCACACAAAACAACAAAAAAAATCTCCAAGAAAACCCATCCCCCCCAAAAAAAAACCCTGAAAAACAAACCCTAAAAAAAAAATCCCAAACAACCATAAAAGGACCCCAAAAAAACTCCAAAAAAAAAAAAAAAAAAGCTAAACAAAAAAAAGAACCCTAAAAAAACCGTAAAAAAGAAATCCTAAATCCTAAAAAAACTCTAAAAAACAAACCTAAAAAAAAACCAAAAACACACACACACAAAAAAAAACAATTAAACTCCAAAGAACCCTGCCCCAAAAAAACAAAATACCACCAAACTCCCACAAAAAAGAAGAAAAAATTAAAAAAAAATGTAAAAATCCCTAAACAAAAAACCAAAAGACCCCCCAGAAATCCCCCCCCAAAAAAACAGAAAAAAACTCACTAACAAACCCCTCCCTCAAAAAACACAAAAATACCCCCAAAAACTACAAAATTTCATCCCCCCCAAAAAATTAAAAAAAAAAAACCTTAAGAAACTTAAAAATAAATAAATAACCCCCCTCAAAAAAACAAAAAACAACCCTTAAAATACCCCCCCAAAATAACCCCCTGTAGGGCAAATAACCCCCAGAAATAGCACCCAGAAGAAATAGGGCCAAAGTTGGTATATTTTTGATAGACTTAGGTAGATGGTATACAGATAGTTAATAAGAAAATTATTAAGAAAAGAGTGGCTCACCTTTGAAGATGGTTGAGGCTCACCGAAAACTCCATTAGGGAGGGATCTCCAACCAGAGATCCTTCCCTGGTGGTGGTCAGCCCTTAAATGGGGTCTTGGGAGAGGTGGAGTCAAACTCCACCCCTTCCAATCACACTCACTTGTGCCCCTGCGGCTGACCCAGTGCTCGCCTCAGGTGATCAATCAGTGGTTCAGGCCGTGATTCAACAGTTCCCATACACTCCACCCCTTCACGACATGAACTACTGATTAAGGAACTATAGGGTGAGCCCTCCTCAATACAGAGACCCAATACATCGCGACGCTTTACATAATAACCCGTCGCGATGCATATCGATGTAATCTGGGATGAGTGATGATCAGCGTATGGCTCATGTTCTTCCTTGGGCCAGTGCTTGGTGGTGTCTACTGGAAGCATGCGGTCATGTTGTGCAGGTCCGTCCTACTCTTCATCAGTCCCGGGTAGACCATCACCGGATGTTGCACATGATGTTATTGCAACTCTGGAACACTTCAGCAGTATTTGGTTCCCTCCGGTGACTCATAGACTCATGGGGAGTAATATAGATGTTTCAAAGGTACCAAGAGGGGGAGGTCTGCCCTCCAGGGTAAGATACAGGCCGTATTCCTGTCTTGGGTCAACACTTCAGCTTGTACAGGGGCATGCCCTGGCCGCCTGTACCAAACCTTTTGCCCAGATGTCTGTGGCTGCACGATTATATCAGGCACCAAAGGAGGTGTCCTGATCTGCCACAGAGACATGATAGGGGTTCCTTTAGCAATAAAGACTGGAGTGTTGATCACAATATCAGTAGGCCATGTACCAATTACCGGAGGGACTACCGAACCCCCCACCTCCAATAATCTCCCCCAAGGTGCAAGTAGGCCACACCATCGTGGTCCTACCTGCACCTTCCAAGGCCATCTTATTTTATTGGTGCCTGGTTTCAGGTTCTCAGGGGCAGGGAGCAGAAGATTGTTCTCACGGCTGGTCTGAGGTCTTACCTCATTATCTGTACCTGTAATTTGGATCCTAAGTGGGGAGGCCCATGTTGTTTGTAACATTTTCAAGGCACTGGGTCTGCCATCTCTAGGTCTTTCATTCAGATCTCGCAGGGTTTCGTGGAGTCTCTTCGTCCATCCCTGCAGAGACTGAGAGTCTGTCTTCAGGGCAGCCTTGAGAATACCATTATAACGTTCAATCAGGCCTGCCCCCGTTGGATTGTACGGCAGGTGGAATCGCCATTCGATATTGTTCTCTTCTGCCCAGTGTTGTATCATTGCACCCATGAAATGAGTCCCTTGGTCGCTCTCAATGACTTGTGGTGTCCCGTAGGCAGCCATCAATCTTGTGAGTGCCTTGATGGTATATGCCTAGTTGGCTTTTGGTACTGGATAGGCCTGCATTAGCCCACTCGTGGTGTCAACACAGGTTAGGGCATATCTCGCCCCCTCAGATCGAGGGAGGGGCCCAATATAATCAACCTGCCATCGCTGTAGAGGATTGTGTCCTCTAGCAAGATGGGCTGTTGTTTCAGGCAACGACCTCGGTCTCATTCTGGAGCAGGCATCACAGTCTCAGCATGCTTGAGCTATGTCCGATAGTTGTACGGGCAGTCCCCATGCTTTGGCAGCTGCCCACATGGTCTTCTGTCCAGCATGCCGCAGCTTTTGATGTAACCAGTAGGCAATGTTCTCAGATGGTGAGTTCTCAACCCATCTAACTCGGGCCAGTGTGTCAGCTTCATCATTTCCTGGTGACTGTAGGGGGTCGGTGACCAGAAACGTGGTAGACACGTACAGTTCTGTGTTTGACTGTATTCCATATGTCTAACCACATATCTTTGCCCCAGATCGGTCGGGAGTGGATAGTCCAGTCCTGGGTAGCCCACTGTGCGATCCAAAGAGTGAGCCCCCGGTACACAGCCCAACTATCTGTGCAGATATTCAGGACACCGTCACCAGGTTCTTTGGTTATAACCATCCACACGGCCCGCAGCTCTGCCCACTGGCTGCTTTGACCATCCCCCTCTTCAAACCATATTGTATCTGTAGCGGGATGGTATGCTACTGCTCTCCACTTACTTGGGTTGCCCTTGCTGGACCCATCCGTGTACCAGGCATCTTCAGGAATGGGATATTTTCCTTCCTAGATGGGACTCTTCTCTGGCGGAGCAACCAAGGTTTGTTTTGGTACATCACTGTGATACGTCACTGGGCCTAGAATCTTTTGGAGTTCTTCTTTCAACGGTGAGGAAGACAGACTACTCCTCTGGCTGAGATAGGCGACCCATTGTGCCACCGTCTGTGCCTGGGCTACCCCTGTCTTAGGAAGGTGGGTCAGATCTCTCACCCACCCCTGAATTGGAAGAGTGGTCTTAACTATGACTTCGGCCATCTGGGTTATTGGTTCTGCCGCTTGTAATGCGGTATAGGCAGCCAATAGCTGTTTTTCAATCATACTATATCTTTCTTCTGCTCCGTGCCAGACCTGAGACCAAAATCCAATGGGGGTCCGAACAGAACTCTGGCGTTGCCACAGGCCCCAGCCAAAACCATCCTGAGTAACATGAACATCCAATTCAGCTGGGAGGGTAGGATCGAATATACCCAATGCCTGGGCTTGTTTCACCGTCTGTTTTGCTTGCTGGAAAGCATCCTGTTCTGTTCTCCCCCAATCCCATGATTGGCCCTTTTTTGTGAGTCTATACAAAGGTCTCAGCAGCTGCGTCAAATGAGGCATAAAGGAACGCCAGTATCCCAATATACCTAGAAATTCCTGCAGCTGCTTTGGTATTGTAGGGACTGGAAACGCCTGAACCTTATCTATGATGGCACTGGGTAGCACTTTGGTCTTTCCTGACCAGACTACCCCCAGAAATTTTACGGACAGGCCTGGACCTTGCACCTTTTGAGGATTGATAGCCCATCCTCTTTCATTTAGGTAGGAGGTTAATGAATCTGCTGCCTCTCCTACTGCTTCCAGTGAGTCAGATGTTAACAGGAGATCATCAGTGTAGTGGTACAGGTTGACATTATTATTAGTTTTCCTCCAATTAGCTAGGTCACGCGCCACCAAGTTATGACAGTATGTTGGTGAGTGCACGTACCCCTGTGGCAGGACCTGAAAGGTCCACTGTCTGCCTCCCCATGTGAACGCAAACTGATCTTGCGATTCTTTGGCAATCGGGATACTAAAAAACGCATTTGCCAAATCCAGGACACAATGGTAGGTCTTAATTTCCCTACTGAGTGTGTCCATTAGGGAAGCAATATTGGGTACGGCCGCATGGATGGGCGGCGTGACCTTATTTAATTCCCTATAATCTACCGTCATTCTCCATGTTCCATCTGACTTCCGCACTGGCCATATGGGGGAATTATATGGACTATGTGCAGGTCTTATAATACCTACTTTTTCTAGTTCCTGCAAAGTTTTTGATATTTCTTCCTGCCCCCCCGGGAGTCTATACTGTCTTACATTGGTAATCCAGCGTGGTTTCGGCAAACAAATGGGCTCATGTTTCGCATGGCCCCTCAATACTGCCTGTATCGCCCGGATACTAATGTACCTCTGTCGAAGTCTGAACTCTCCCACAGTCGTCTGGAGAGCCAGACCCCATAAAATGTCTATGCCCAAGATGTATTCTGGGATTGGGGCAATCGACACTTTATACTCCCGGGGTGGGAGACGCCCAACCCCCAATTTCAGCCATGTTTGGGTGACTGGAATGGTCTGTCCCCCAAACCCACCAATCATCACTCTATTGCCCTTAAACTTTGTTGGGTCTCCATATATAATTGATGTTTCCGCACCAGTGTCTACTAGCACCATCACCTTTTGAACATTCTTCTCTGACCAAAAGATGTCTAATTCTACATAGGGCCTCCGGTCACATCTGGAGGCCCTAAGGGGACCAAAGTCCTTTGTTACTCCATGAAGCTGGCTAAACCTAAGTCTTTTACCGCAGGTGGTTCAGACATTGTATCCCGCGACACCTGTGGATGTTTCTTCCTTCTATTTGGGACTATAAAGTCAGCCAAATTCCAGGTTGTTGTTGGTGCTGCCTGTATTATTCGTACTCCCGATTTTCTGGGAGTACTCTGAAATTTTTGATCGTTTCTAAGTTGTTTCCATAGTTGTAACAACACATGGTTGGGTTGCCCATCGATTTTAGCAAAGGCAACCCCGGCCCGTATAAGATCATTGAACATGGTCTTCCGGGATACCCGTATGGGGCCCGATCGGGGTATCCGTGGGACAGGCTTCTTAGTTTTAATGGGGAAGGCCTCAGCTGTTTCTACCAGATGGACATTGCGCCTAGTTTTTATGCGCTCCGTTTCCCCAAGGTCTGCCACCAACTGGGTTGCCTGTTGGACGATAGCCTCCGAAGCCACCAAAGGGTTTAGTATGGAGACCAAAGTCCCATAAAGGTGAGAGGGGGCTTGTTGTAGTATTAGGTCACGCATACCTGCTGTAAATTTTTCCGTATCAGGACTCTCAAAGGTCTCTGAATACATAGCCTCCCTCATACCCAGTTCTCGGATGTATGTTTGGAGGTCCTCCATAGAGGACCATAAACCGGTATTGAGTGGAATGTCAGATTTGTTGGGCCATGTTAAGCGGCATGCTGCCATCAACCAATCTATAATAGAATGATTCTCATTATTATAGTGGATGGCAGCATATAATCTTTGCCTCAGGGCTGGGTGTATAGTTATAGATGCCAGTTTTGACATCTCTGTCCCACTAACTAACACACTTTCAGCTCCTGCATCCCATAACCTCAGGAGCCATGATGGTATGCTTTCTCTTGGTTTTTGATGGAATCGTTGTACTAGGTCCATCAACTCGTTTGCTGTATATGGGCGCACTGTCACATGCAAGCATGTTTCAGCGGGGGGCCATTGGTCAGGAGGCACTCCCGCTGGTCTATCTTGCATTTTTTTTTTTTTTTTTTGAGTTATGATTGGTCGGATCTCAAACGGATCCTCCAGAGATGGAGCTTCGAGATCTGATTTAGAAATCTTTTTTTCTGAGACATCCAGGTCCGCTACTTCAGGGACCTGGGTGTCCTCCACTGATGTGGTACGAATTTGTCTTGTTGGCACATCCTGTCCAGGTTTTTTGGCTACTAATGTGCCCAACTGTTGTTCCAACTTTTCAATACGATCTCTTAATAATTGATTTTAGGATTCTATGTTTGTATTTGTTATTTCCAGTTTCTGTAAGGCCATTATTAGAGGCCAAGCCACAGCAGAAGCAGCTAGCTGACGTTCTTTTGTAACTAGTATGTCCTTATCTAAACCTTGAAAATAATCTGTCAGCCGGGCTGGAGAAGGAGAAACAGTCCCTGTAACGCGCAGGGGTCCCCATTTTTCAATAACGGTGGCAAGACCATAATAGGATGACCCCATAAATCCTGGAATTTGACCAGGAATTGTTTGGTCCAGGGGAGTAATGTTCTCCCCCCTGCCCCATTTGAAAATGTTCCAAATGAAGGACATAGTTAATTATTGTATATGTATATATATATTTTTAAGCCTGCCTGGCTCGCCAATTGTAGGGCAAATAACCCCCAGAAATAGCACCCAGAAGAAATAGGGCCAAAGCTGGTATATTTTTGATAGACTTAGGTAGATGGTATACAGATAGTTAATAAGAAAATTAATAAGAAAAGAGTGGCTCACCTTTGAAGATGGTTGAGGCTCACCGAAAACTCCATTAGGGAGGGATCTCCAACCAGAGATCCTTCCCTGGTGGTGGTCAGCCCTTAAATGGGGTCTTGGGAGAGGTGGAGTCAAACTCCACCCCTTCCAATCACACTCACTTGTGCCCCTGCGGCTGACCCAGTGCTCGCCTCAGGTGATCAATCAGTGGTTCAGGCTGTGATTCAACAGTTCCCATACACCCCCCAAACCCCTCAAAAAAACCCCAAGAAAAAACCCAACCCCCCCCCAAAAAAAAACCAAAAAACAACCCTTAAAATACTCCTCATAAAAAAAGAAAAACCGAAAAACCCCAAAAAACCCAAAACCCAAAACCCAAAAACAAACAAACAAACAAAAAAAAAACAACACCCCCCCCCCCAATAAAAACAAAAAGAAAACAAAGAAAGCAAAACGCAGATGAGCCAAGAACAAGCCCCTAAAGAAGGGCCTTCCTGGGGCCCTAATGACCCGAACCCAAACCCCCCGAAAAAGAACAAAAAAAAACAAAAGGACCCCCCCCCCAAAATCTAAAAAACACCCCCAAAAAAGAAAAAAAAAACCACCAAAAAAGCCCCCCAAAAAACAACCCCCCCAGAAGTAAACAAAAAAAAACCAAAAAAATCCAAAAACCCCTAAAAAAACTCAAGAAACCCCAACATCCCCCCAAAAAAAAGAAAAAGAACCGCCCCCCCAAAAAAACAAACAAACGAACAAAAAAAAACAACCCCCAACCCACCCCCCCCCCCCCAAAAGTCTCCTCAAAAAAAGTCCCTCAAAAATCCACAAAAAATCCACAAAAAAGAGTGTGGACCCCTCAAGCGACGGCGCTGTGGGGCGGGATGTGGGGCTATGGGGCAGAGTGCTATGGGGCAGCGCACTGGGGCAATACTATAGGGGGATACTATATACATATACTATGGGGCCGCGCTTTTGAAGCCCTCTCCACTCCACCCCCGCAGTCAGCCGCCATTAATTAACGCAGCGGCGGTGAATGAATTAATTACGGTGCCAATAATGAATTAATTAAGCCGCAGTTAATTAATTAAGCCGCCCTGTAAAGGGCTCATGCGCAGAGATACAGAGACACAGTGACCCCATAGAGGCACACAGACACAGAGACACCCAGTGGTGGTATATGGGCACCTCCATAGTGATACATAGCGACCCCGCAGAGACCCCAAAAGAGACCCCAAAAGAAAAACAGTAATAATAATGATAATAATAAAGATAAAGAAAAAAAATCCGAAAGAAATCAGAAAAAATATATAAAAAAAAAACGAAAAAAAACGAAAAAATATCCGAAAAAAATAGAAAAATAACGAAAAAATTTGAAAAAATAAAAGAAAAAAAGATGAAAAGTATCCGGGAAAAAAAAATCCAAAAAAAAACGAAAAAATATCCGAAAAAATTTCCGGGAAAAAAAGAAATAAAAATTAAAAAAAAAAACCGAAAACAATCCGAAAAAAAAAAAACGAAAAAAAATCCGAAAAAAAAAAAAAAAGAAGAAAAAAACACCGAAAAAATCCCCCCAGGAAATCCCCAAAAAAGAGCGCAGACCCCAAAAGTGACAGCGCTGTGGGGCGGGATGTGGGGTGAGGAGGAGCGCTATGGGGCATGGAGGCTATGGGGCAGCACTATGGGGCAGCGCTATGGGGCAGGGAGCTGTGGGGTCGGGTGCAGAACTATGGGGCAGAGAACGGTGCTATGGGGCAGGGAAGGAAAGGGAGCTATGGGGCAGTGCTATGGGGCAGGGAACCACATTATGGGGCAGCACTATGGGGCAGGAAATAGGCTCTAGGGGGCAGGGAGCTGCACTATGGGGCAGCGCTATGAGTCAGAGAGAGGAGCTGTGGGGCAGGGAGCGGATCTATGGGGCAGAGCTATGGGGCAGTGCTATAGGGCAGGGAACCACGCTATAGGGCAGCGCTATGGGGCACGGAGCAAAGCTATGGGGCAGAGCACTATGGGGCAGGAAATAGGCTCTAGGGGGCAAGGAGCAGTGCTATGGAGCAGTGCTATGGGGCAGAGCGATATGGGGCGGCACTATGGAGCAGGGAACAGAGTTATGGGGTAGAGCTATGGGGCAACGCTGTGGGGCAGGGAGCAGCGCTATGGGGCAGCAGACCTATGGGGCTGAGAACAGCGTTATGAGGCAGGGAGGGAAGCGGAGCTTTGGGGCAGAGCGCTATGGGGCTGTACTATGGGGCAATACTATAGGGAGAGCAGCAGCGCTATGGGGCAGCGCTTTTGAAGCCCTCCCCACTCCGCCCCTGCAATCAGCCGCCATTAAATAATGCAGCGGCGGTAAATGAATTAATTACGGTGCCAATAATGAATTAATTAAGCAGCAATTAATTAATTAAGCCGCAGTTAATTAATTAAGCAGCCCTGTAAAGGGCGCATGCGCAGAGATACATAAAAACACAAAGATACATGGAGACACAGTGACCCCATAGAGACGCATAGACACAGCGACATCCAGTGGTTGCATATGGGTACTGCACCTCCATAGCGATACAAAGCGACCCCATAGAGACACATAGACACAGCGACACCCAGTGGCTGTATTTGATATTGCAACTCCACAGCGCCGCTTTGTGGCCATACAAAGGTACTGCAGCACCATAGACACACAGCGACCCCATAGAGACACCGCGACCCCAAAGCCACCCCAGGAGAAGCGGCGTGGGGTCGTCAGCTCGTGAGGGTTCAGATGGCAGAACACCTCGAAGGAGCGGCGAGGTCGAGGAGGAAAAAAACAAAACGAAACAAAACAAAAAAAATCCAACCAAAAAACCCTACAAATAAACCCTAAAAAAGAGCGGGGACCCCAAAAGTGACGGCACTGTGGGGCGGGATGTGGGGTGAGGAGGAGTGCCGTGGGACGCGGAAATGTGGGGCTATGGGGCAGCGCTGTGGGGCAGGGAGCAGAGCTGTGGGGCAGGGAGCAGAGCTATAGGGCAGCGCGCCACGCTATCAGGCAGCACTATGGGGCAGCGCGCTATGGGGCAGGAATTAAGCTCTAGGGGGCAGGGAGCCGGGCTATGGGGCGGCACTATGGGGCAGGGAGCTGAGCTATAGTGCAGGGAGAGAAGGGGAGCTATGGGGCAGTGCTATAGGGCAGGGAGCAGCCGCGCTCTGTAATTACAGCGCTTAATTACATTGGAAGATAACAGATCATGCGCAGGGCGCACCAACACACTGCGCAGTGCCTAACAAGGCTGCGCATGCGCACAGCTCATCTCGATAATGCGCATGTGTGGGCACAGCAGAGAACGCATGCGTGCACTGCGCGTCCGTAGTAAACGCATGCGCACTGCGCGTCCGTAGTGAACGCATGCGCACTTAGCGTCGGTAGTAAACGCATGCGCGCTGTGCTTCAGTTTTTAACGCATGCGCGCTTCGCGTCCGCATTTAACGCATGCGCGCTGAGCTTCAGTTTTTAACGCATGCGCGCTTAGCGTCCGCATTTAACGCATGCGCGCTTCGCGTCCGCATTTAACGCATGCGCGCTGAGCTTCAGTTTTTAACGCATGCGCGCGTAGCGTCCGCATTTAACGCATGCGCGCTTCGCGTCCGCATTTAACGCATGCGCGCTGAGCTTCAGTTTTTAACGCATGCGCGCTTAGCGTCCGCATTTAACGCATGCGCACTGACCGTAAGTATTTAACGCATGCGCAATCAGCGTCTGGAGTTAACGCATGCGCACTGCACGTCCGTAGCAAACGCATGCGCACTGCGCGTCTGTAGTGAACGCATGCGCACTGAGCGTCTGTAGTTAACGCATGCGCACTGAGCCTCCGTATTAAACGCATGCGCACTAAGCGTCGGTAGTAAACGCATGCGCGTTGAGCTTCCGTAGTGAACGCATGTGCGCTGAGCTTCAGTTTTTAACGCATGCGCGCTGAGCTTCAGTATTTAACGCATGTGCGCTGAGCTTCAGTTTTTAACGCATGCGCAATGCGCGTCAGTTTTTAACGCATGCGCAATGCGCGTCAGTACTAAACGCATGCGCGTTGAACTTCCGCAGTTAACGCATGCGCGCTGAGCTTCAGTTTTTAACGCATGCGCACTGCTCGTCCGTAGCAAACGCATGCGCACTCCACGTCAGTATTTGACGCATGCGCACTGCGCGGCCGCAGTTAACGCATGCTCACTGAGCCTCCGTATTTAACGCATGCGCGCTTAGCGTCGGTAGCAAACGCATGCGCGCTGAGCTTCAGTAGTAAACGCATGCGCACTGAGCTTCCGTAGTTAACGCATGCGCACTGAGTTTCCGTACTTAACGCATGCGCACTGAGTTTCCGTACTTAACGCATGCGCACTGAGCGTCTGTAGTTAACGCATGCGCACGTAGGGTCTGTAGTTAACGCATGCATACTGGAGTCTGCGCTCCACCAGAGGCAAGCGCCGGGGGCCTCCCGACCCCTCTTTTTATTGTCTCTTATCTCTGCATTCTTGTTTTATCTTTTTCTTTTTCTTTCTCTTTCTGTTTGCGGCACAGGGATCACAGGACACCGGCTCAGCGCCGCGCCTCCTGCAGGCAGGGCTGGGGGGAACAGCGTCAAGTGGCGCCCTCCTGTGGCCGCCGGGAGGTACTGCAGGTACTGTGCGCGCGGCAGCGCCGCCGATGCGGGCACGCGCCGAGCAACGCGGCTGCGCCCGGCAGTGCGTGGGGAGGTGCCCGCGGGGCGTGGGAAAGCCCGTTCCGCAGCTCCCGGGAAACCCGGCGGCGTGCCACGGCGGCTCCGCGCCGCTCGCGGGGACGAATCCCCGCCGCTCAGGTCGTTCCGCCGCTGCCGAGAGCTCCCGGAAACGGCGGGCGGGCGCTGCGGGGCTGTGGGGGACCGGGACGCCTCTCGGTCCACGGCGGCGAGAAGCGAACCGGATGCTGTGAAGCGCTCGGGGGCGGCTGTGAGCCTGGGCGGTGCGATCCCGGGATGCGAATGCGGACGGAGCTCGAACGTGAGAAGGGGGAACGACGCTGAGCCGGCGGCGCGCTACGCTTTGGAGCAGCGATCACCATCGAGACGGGCGGAGTCGCAGCGCAGAGCGGCCGCGATTCATGTAAGCCGAAATTCACGTACGCCGCTTCCGCGTTTCGGCGCGCATGCGCCGTGCCGCCCGGAGGAGCAAACCGCGGCTGCTGCAGTTCCAGCATCGGCCGCGCGGGGGCAGCACACACCGCGGAAACCGCTTCTCCCTCTGCTGTCACGCGCGGCCGCACCCCACTCCCTCGTGTTCCATCGTCTCTTCCTTCCCACGGCAACGGAACAACGCCGAGTCACAAGCACGACACGAGGGAAAAACAAACTAACGTTCATTCGTTAATTAAACCAAGGAAAACTGTGTACAGAGACTCTCGGTAATCACTCCATCACAGGGACTGGAGTTTGTGACAAAAGAGCAAGGATTCGGGACGGGAGCTTGGGGGTGAAATAGCCTGGATTCGGGACTGGAGCTTGGGATGACATAGCCTGGATTTGACCCTTCCGAATGGGGTGAAATTGCAAGGATTTAGGGCCAGAGTTTGAGGGTAATAATGAGGACTGGGGACTACCGTTTGGGAGGAAATAGGGAGGCTTTGGGGCAGGAATTTGGGCTGGAATAGCAAGGAGAAGGGGCAAGAAATTGGACTGAAGAGAGAATTCAGCGTTGGAATTTGGGGTGAAATCGTAAGAGTTTGGAGAGAAACAGTGAGGACATGGGACAAGAGTTTGGGATGAATCAGTGAGGTTTGGGGGCTGGAGTTTGGGGTGGAATAGCTAGAAACAGGGATGGAGTTTTGGGAAAATTACCCAGAATTTGGCACTTCAGTCCAGGGTGACATAGCCAGGATTCAGGACTGGATCTTGGGGGGAATTAGCCAGGATTCGGGACTGGAGCTTGGAGTGAATTCACCAGGATTTAGGGCCCGAGTTTGCAAATAATAGCGAGGATTTGGGCCAACAGCATGGGAGAAATTAGTGAGGGTTTGGGACCACTGTGTGGGAGGAAATAGAAAGGGCTTGCGTCAGGAAGTAGGGCAGAATAGCAAGGACTAGGGGCTAGAAATAGCCTAGAAATAGCGAGGGTAGTGAGCCAGAGCTGGGGTGAGACAGAAGACTTGGGGGGGGGGGGGGAGAGGGGGGAGGAAGTAGAGACTGGGGGCAAAGGAGAGGAGCGGGAGGTGCCAGGAGGGGGCAGCACCCATTTCAGGGGCAGAAAGGTGCAGATGTGAGGCCGTCCCTGCAGCAGCGGAGCGTGGCTGATGGTGCGGGAGAAGCAGGTGGTCCGTGGGGCAGCGCCTCAGGTCGCTCTCGGGGTTCGCCTTCCATTGCGGCACAGGGATCCCAGGATGCTGGCTCAGCATGTGCCTCCTGCAGACAGGGGTTGGGGGAAATAGTGTGGGGAGCTCGGGGTGACATAGCAAGGATTCTGGACTGGAGGTCCAGAGAGAGAACATGGGATGGAGTTTTGGATGAATCAGCTAGGATTTGGCACTTCAGTCTGGGGTAAAATCACATGGATTTAGGGCTTGTGTTTGAGGGTATAATAAGGATTTGGGACAACTTATTGGGAGGAAACAGTGAGGGTTTGGGTCTGGAGTGAAATAGCAAGGGATAGGGGCTGATGTTTGGGATGAAATAGTGAGGTTTTGGGCATGAGTTTGGGGTGAAATTGTGAAGATTTGGGGCTGGAATTCAGGGTGAAATAACAAAGGTTTGTGGCTAAAGCCTGGGGTGAAATAGTGAGGATTTGGGAAATGAGTTAGAGGTGAAATGCTGAGGGTTTTGGACTGGAGCTTGACTTGTAACAGTGAGGATTTGGGGCTGGAGTCTGGGGTGAGATAATGAGGATATGTGGCTTGAATTTAAGGGTGAAATTGCAAGGATTTGGTGTTGTAGTCTGGAGTGAAGTGCTGACAGTTTGGGACTGGAGTCTGGGGTGAGATAGCAAGGATTTGGGACTAGATTATGAGAGGAGATATTGAGGGTTTGGGGCTGGAGTTTAGGGTGAAACAGTGAGAATTTTGGACTGGAGTTGGGATGAAATAGTGGGGCTTGGGGATGGAGTTTGAGGTGTAATGGCAAGGATTTGGGGCTGGAGTTTGGGGGTGAACTAGTGAGAGTTTGGGACTAAGGTCTGATGTGAAATGCTCTGGGTATGGGACTGGAGTTTGAGCTGAAATTGTCAGGATTTGGGGATGGAGTTGGGGATGAGATAGTGACACTTTAGGGCTGAATTGGGTGAAACAGTGAGCATTTAAGGGAGAAGTAGAGATTGGGGGCAAAGGTGAGAAGTAGGCAGTGCTAGGGAGGGGGCAGCACCCATTTCAAGGGCAGACAGGTGCAGATGTGGGGCCATACCTCAGCAGCTGCATGTGGATGATGGCTTGATAGAAACAGGCAGTCTGTGGGTACAGCACCTTGTAGTCGGTCTCAGGTTTCACCCTCCACTGTGGCAGCAGGATCACAGGGCACTGGCCCATGTGCCTCCTGAAGGCAGAGGTTGGGGGGAGAGCGGCTGAATGGGGCTAGGGTCAGGGGATTTAGAAACAGCTGAGCATGTAGGGGGGTTGAGGGAGTTGGGGGATGCGGGAAGGGTTTGGAGAGGATAGGGAGAAAGTTGGGAGGTGTCAGAAGGGAGTTTGGGAGCAGTTGAGGGAGTTGGGGGCGTGGGGAGGGAATGGAGAGGGGGCTTAGGAGTTAAAGCTGGGGGTAGTGGGCAGTTGTGGGGCTGTGAGGGTAGTTGTTATGGGGCTGGCATGGCAGTTGGTGGGAGGGACACTCACTCTTTGCCCTCCTCACCACTGTCCTGCACTTCATACCTTGGGGGAGGGACATCACCAAAGCGACTCCGGGGCACTGCTGGACACGCACGCAGCTTTCCGTTCCTGAGTAGCATCAGGGCAGGGGTGGGCAGGCGATCAGATGGGGAATTTTTCCTGCCGCCCCCCTGTGGTCGCCGGGAAGTACTGCAGGTACTGCGTGCACGGGAGCACGTCCAGTACAGGCACGCACCGAGCAGCGTGCTCGTGCCCAGCAGTATGCGGCGAGGTGCCGGCGGTGCGTGGAAAAGCCCTTCAACAGCTCCTAGGAAACTCGCCGCTGTGCCGCTTGGGCTGACCCTGTAACGACTCTGCGCAGGTCCTGGGGACGGCTCCACACCAGTAACGTGTACTGTACTCCGAGCTGCTCGAGTTCCACTGCTGCTGAGCGCGCTTTTAAATGACTGTGGCAGGCAGCGAGGGGCTGGTGGGAAGTGGGACGACTCTCAGTCCACAAGGACAAGGAGCAAATTGAATGGCACAAGGCGCTCTGAGGCAGTTGTGAGCCGAACCACTCCGTTCCCGGGACTGTTAGCGTGGACGAAGATAACGGTGCGGAACGGATGAGGGACAGCGCAGCGAGCGGTCCCGGGGCGAGGCAGGTGCTCGTGCGGCAGCTCCAGAGAAGGAACCTGCGCGCGTGCGCAGAGCCGCACCTGTAGTACCGCATTCTATTCAATGGACGGCAGCAGCGAGCACAGCGGCGCCAACGCGCAGGGCGGGCCGCTGATGGTCACGTGCAAAACCGAGCCAATCGGTGCCTCCGCTTGCGCTTTTGCTCCGCTGGGAGCAAAAACGGTCCGTTCCCAGAGCGGACGTAACACCGCAGAAACAAGAAGAGCTTGTCCGTGGTGGAGTGGGGAAGTACTGCTGAGCCGGCGGTGCAGGAATTGGTTTCTCGGGCGCACCTTAGCACGTCAAAAAAAAAAAAGGCACTTTTTTTTTTATAAATTGGCGCGTGCGCAGCGCTGCTTGCAGGACTGAGCGCAGTGAAGAACGGCGGAGTCACCGCGCACAGCGGTCAGAACTCCGATACGCCGCTTCCGCATTCCTAAGCGCATGCGTCGTGCTGCCCGGGGCGCACCGCGCCGGCCGCGGTCAGTTCCAGCATCGGCCGCGCGGGGGCAGCACAGACCGCAGAAACAAGCCGTCCCGCTGCTGACGGGGCGCGCCGCAGTCCGTCGCATTCCGTTCTGTCTTCGGAGCGCGGGGGAAGAACACAACGCCAGAAGAGGGCACAAAAAAAAAAGAAAAAAAAAAAAGAATTAGAAAGCGAAGGGAACCTCCAAAGCCAGGAAACCTTCGCTAAGTGCTTATTAATATCTGCAAAAAATAATCACATTGATGTGATCTTGCTTTTTTTTTTTTTTTTGTGCCAGCAGCTATTACGCTGCTTTTAAATATTCACACACCAAAACCCAACTAACAAGCAAATTTAACTACAATGACATGAAGGCACATTAGGAAAAAGCACAGAGCCACGTTAATGTTCCCTCAGCCTCTATCTTCTTCATATTTTCATGTCTTTGTTTCCAAATGCCTTTCTTGCACTGTTTTAGGTTTGTTTTTTTTTCTGTTTTGTTTTTTTTAATACAATAACAAAGATGATTTCAGGCCCTAACAAGTCAAATCCTCAGGCAATCGCTGCACAAAGCTGCAGTTTTGAGTTTCTTTTGGACCATTACATTGTTTTAACAAAGATTAATGAAAACTCCAGTTTTCCACCTCAGTTTATCTACCTGCATAGAAAGAATTGATGCCTCAGAATGGGAAAGCCCACAGCTATCAGAGAGAATAGAACAACATTCTGATTGGGAAATACTTTGTAATGAAGCAAAGGCAGAGAAGCTTCAAGACATTTTCAAGTATTTCAAGGTCCAAATTTTGTTTTATTACCAAGCAGAGCTTTCACAGACATGAAGACCTGTAATGTATCCAAAAGCCATCTCAACAAGCATCTCAGTGAAAGCCAGGCAGCCCTGCTCATTTAGAACCATCTACTACTAGAACCTTTTTAGTTCTCTGTGCCTACTGAAACACATAATACAAATCTGCCTGGACATCAGGAGAAACGACACACTGTACGCTGTAGCAGCTAAAGTGTCCTAGAGTAAGGGGAATATCAGCATTCAGCACACAGACCTTTGAGCTTGATTATCATCTGACTCAGATCATACCAGCAAAACCAAGGCTTACTTTCCAGGAGAAAGAGTATTACAATGCAAGAAAAACTTAGGGGGCTCGATGCCCAAGTTACTAAAAGCAAGAGGAGAAGCAACAGGATGACAAACTCCGGATTTTGTGTAACATCTCAGCTGACATACGTGAATCTAGCAATCCAAAGAACAGTGGGAAATATTTATATCCGCAACAACCAATAACCTGTAGATAGTTTCACACAGACTTCCCTCCAAACCTACACCCAGCAAAGACTATCAAGATGAATATGCTACTGTCAGCTCGGCTGAAGCTTCTTCACAACAGTGTTCAGCTCCTCGCCTTTAGAAGCTGATCCTCTCCAGCATCAGGAAACTTCTTGTGCAGGGAGCCAGTACTTGGGAGATGAAACGCATTCCAGAACTCTGAAGGAAAGGCAAATGAGACTCCCACAAGGATGAACCCAACAATAACTTCTGCAGGATAATGCTGTGATACACCAGACTTACAGGGCTTTGTCAACTGAACTAACAACAGCAGACAGGAACTCGCTGTTCTCCTATTTCTCACTGAGGCATCCAAGCGTGTCCTCACCTCTTTGTGACTTTGAGTTTATCCAGGGGGTAACATCATGTAGCAATTTGCTATTTGAAAGAGATAACTATGAAGCTTAACGTATTTCTGTCAGAGACAGGCAGAATTCCCAGCTTGACATAGAAACATGCCTACATGCACTCAGCTGCCAAGAGATAATGTAGGGTGAATACACTGAATGAGCAGTACTCACACAATACAACGAAGATGGACAGTATATTTTTGGATGGATTATCCAGAGGATATAAAGACGCCTGATAAATTAGAAAGGGCTCACCTGTCACTGAAGGTTGAGGCTTGCCTGGAACTCCACACAGGAGGGAACTCCAACAAAAGATCTTTCCCCAGTGGTGGTCAGCCCTTAAATGGGGTCTGGAGAGGTGGAGCCAGACTCCACCCCTTCCAGTCAGACAGGTGAACTGCCTTCACAGGTGAACTGGCTGAGTCAGTGCTCACCTCAGGTGATCAATCAGTGGTTCAGGCCATGATTCGACAGTTCCCATTATAGACAGGCATCAACTGTAATTAAAATTCTAGGCACTGGAAGAGCTGACTTCTCACATCCTCCACTATCCCTGTATAATGTGATGGTAAACACAATGATGACAGCACAGCAGCAAGATCCCAGGCTGCAACAAGTGAGGATTCACTCAAACACAACAGCAGTGGGCACAGAAATAAGGGAAAAAAAGCTGCCTACCTTCAGAGGGCATCAAGTACACAGGAATCTCAAGAAAGATCCTCTTCCCTCTGCTGCCAACCCTTAAATGAGGGCTGGGAAGGGGTGGATCCTGGTTCCAGCCCTTCAGTTCACTCAGGTACACTGCATGCACCCGAGCTCCCCTGATTTGCCCCTGCCTTCCCACCACGTGCTCCATCACTGCTTCAGGCTGTGACAGAGCATTTCCGCTACACCCAGCAATAGCCATCGTGAGAAATGGCCCAGCCAACTCAGAACTGCATGTTTTTGTGCAGAAAAGCTCTCCAGGCTAAAAAAGCATCATCTGTGACATACAGTAATACCTCAGGTTGCAAATCAGTGAAAATACAAGCTGTGCATATCAATTTTAAGAACTCACAAAGCGTGCTGCATTTTGAGAGCTGGCTTTTACTTTATAGGCCTTCATTTACTACTTTAAAAGTAAGTTAAAAAACAAAACAACAACAATGGAAAAAGACTGACACAGAATTGATCCTGAGGAACTTTTTCTTCCCCCAGTCTCTTCTAGCTTAGAAGGCATCTCATAACTACTTACTGATTCAACAAAAGTTAAAACAAACAAAAAAAAGCATTTCTTCTTCCATCACTTAATTAGATTTTCTTCCAGTGTCCTAAGCACTACTGCCAGAACATGATCAGAGGATGGGAAACATAAATTCATATGCATATTATCAATGTGTGGACAGCATGTCAAGCAGCAGCCAGTTCAGGATAAAATTAACAGCAACACATCTGAAAAATTTCTAACATCTGGAATGTCTGTTACCAAATAAATCATGACAGAAGTCAATGTTAAAGAACAAAGTAAGAGTTAGCCTAGGGTAGTCTGCATAGCTGAATTGTAGTTCTCAGAATCTGTAGTTCTATTTCTCAGCAGCAAAAGTGAAGCCTGAGCAACTACCTACCTACTCTTTGCATCCTTTTACCAACTTCATCCCAATTGACCTTCATAACTATCTTGATGTCATACATCACACTAACAGTATCTCCTGCAAGCAGAGACTCGAGGCATATTAGTTTTATTCTTTTGGCAATACTTACTGAGGGTTTTATAGCCTTCTTGTGCACTGTCTGAGGGGATAGATGCCTGAATTTTTATGTCATTTATCTAGCACTGAAGAACAAGAGTATTAACAAAAACAACCACTTAAACTCATTTAGGGAGGAGTAAAAAGTCAGATACTGTATTCATTAAACAGCCTCTTACATTGTCTCTGAAATACTGCAAGTGATCTCTGTGATGACTTCTGGCTTGATACACCCTGGACAATGATTGAATCTAGAGGAAAGAAACCCAAAACAGGTCAATTAAAAAACTTTTCCACAGAGACTGCTACACAAAATGTCTACAAAAAAAAAAAAAAAAAAAACAGCAGTAAGCCTTTGCTACTTTCAGTACTTGGTCATTGTGTGCTTGTAGGTAATCCAAATGGATTTGATTTGCCTTCCTCTGTTTATAGCCATACCACTGGGACCAAAAACAGAAAATAAGCACCTACTTTACTTTTCAAATTAAAGAGAAGTAATTACAATTCTAAGCTTCTTCATGCTGCTCTGCTTCCAGCTTCCCTTCAGCTAAATAAAATGTAATGGAGACACGCTCATCTTAGAAGAGGTATGCATAAGAGATATGCAGTTGAGCATTAACTATTTATTTCATAGTTGCCATTGCTGCTGGAGAAAAGAGGGATGTAAAATTATAAACCTTCAGAGTGGACTCTCTGCTCCTTGATTCTTGGAACAGAAATTGGACAAGGAAGTGGACTTTTAATGGAAGAGAGTGCTGTTTTCACAAGCTGGATGTAGTGGTTGTGGGGCTTTTTTGTTTGTTCTGTTTGTTATAGGAAGAGCATGTCCTACCTAGGCAGGAACAAACATCGTTACACAGGTCAAATAAAATGGTAACATAGCGCAAAGCATATATTTCACTTGCAAAGGGTTCAGTTACAGCACTGGAGAAAGACTTTTTCATTGCTCTCCTGTAAACGTGCCCAACCTCATGCTGAATAATCACACCATCTGGTTCATGTCCTCCATTCTCCAAATCCCCGTGAACAAACGAGAAGAGAATGAGACTCTTACTGAGGCACGCTGAAAGCCACTTTGCCTTTCTTCAGTTCATGAGGAATCACAGCGATAATTTCACGTGACAGTAAATCACTAACATAAAGACATGACATGCTTCATATTGTCCTGTTTCCAAAACACTGAATGAGACAGTGAAACGACAGGTGAAGATTTCTCAGATGTGTTTTTTTCTCTCGCAGTTCTGCTTGACAAGAGTTAATTGCTCATATATCACAAAAATAAATAACTTGTATACAGAGATTCTTTGGGAGAAGGAAATGCCTTTCAATAATTTGCAAAATGAGAAGATATCTGATAGCGTGGCAACTCTTTTGTATTGATCAAAACTAGTCAGTAAGCATGCATATAGAGAGCAACTGGTAAGTACAAGTTTCAAACAGAACTAAGGGATTTCATACCTGGAAGCGAGTGACTGCTGGAACTCACTTCTTCAAAAAACTCATTCTGCAGTTGAATTTCTGACAAACAAGAGCGCCCAGACAGCGAGACTGAGTCTTCACAATCAGGTTCTTGTTGGTCAGCCACAAATGCCACAGTGATTCCAGACACAGTGTTCTGGATTAGTGCTGAAGTATGAAAAAGATCCAGGAAGAGAGAACAGAGATGCAAGAAATGGGATGTTACACGATGGTTTCTGTACTATGCTCAAGAGAAACTTACAAGTTACCTTTGAGTAAACTGCAACATTGCAGTCCCATACCCCTTTACCAACAAAATTAATTTTGTGAAATAAGATGGAGGCTTTGACATGCAAAGGTAGATAACACACTGCAAAATGTCACAAAGCTCACTAACATTACTACTGTGGTGAAACACTCTCATAGTTGTAATAAGGTCTGAAATGGCGGCAAATTCATCTTCAGAGGGAAATACCATGTACTCTACCTGAATCTCCTGCCATGACAGCTGTGTGTCATTTTGCACAAATTCAACCAGCTCATTCTATCCTTGCTCTTTGCCGGATACAATAACAATGACAGCCCACTCTCACCCAGTGTTTCACCCATTCACTGCCACTGCCTTCCAAAAAGCACAAACTGCAGCATGTTGGAAAAACAAACAAACAAACAAACAAACCACATCTGTCCTTCCAATAACAAATGCTATATAAGGAAATCCATACACAGAGGTGTCTTCCTTGAAGCAAGAGAAGGAATGCCTGAGACCCCAGTGAACTACCATGAGAACTACTTTAAACAAAACACATTCTACAAGTGGGGAATATTTTACAGTTAACTTTGTATTTCTCCATCTTTATTTAAAAAAAAAAAAAAAGAAAGAAAAAAAACTTGACTTTAGAAGGTGGTCTCAATTTCCACAAGATTCTAACAACAAGACTCCCATATTCCAAAAGACTCCTCCCCACAGTCTTTTTTCCCCCCTCTGATTTCCATTCTACATTTAATAATCTTGAATTTATTGCTCTAACAGTTAGCTACTTGAGGTTCAGCCGTTGCCATTTTTCTCTCTTGACTTTTGCCAACTCTCACTGCTATGTCTTCATGCATACTAGAGTGACTGGAGTGATTAGTTCACTGCTCAAAAGCCAGACAGAACATCTGGAATTTTTTGGCAAATAATAGAGAACACAGGGGAAGAAAAAAAAAAAACTGTACTTCAACTTACCTATATTCATCTTGCATCAGAGAATCGCAGAGTGGTTTAGGTTAGAAGGAACCTCTGAAAGTCATCTGGCCAAATCCCTGCTCAAGCAGAAACATTCTGAGTATTGCGGATAGTGCTGACTTCTACTCATCAGAAACAGCAAAGGAGAATGACACAAGGGACAGGAAAGGATGACTGATCACTTGCCGTACTAAAGGGACTCTGCTTCTTCAACCACAAAGAGCACAAAGAAGGGGAAACCAAGTTCTGTAGCTATCACAGAAATTATATTATTCTTTGTCTTCTGCAGTAAGTCTAAATAGTCATCAAATGAAATTATGAAGTAGCGAATTCAAACACACAAAAGTCTCTTCTTGCAACACGTGGATGCACTAATACTCATTTTTCAGCCAAATACCATGAATGTTGTAACCTTGTCCAACACCAAAAATCATTTTGATAGAGCTACACAAAACATACAAAGATAGGCTCTAGCTCATGAAATTTATTAGCCATAGGTCACAACTGCTGGAAGAATATTCCAGAACTACCTGTGACAACAAGACAGAGACTGGATTTCTTTTGATCAAGTACAACAGTTTTCTTAGCAAATTTTGACAACATTTGTTCACTTATTAGATCTTCTGTTATAATGCTGACACATTCCGAAAAAGATCTTTGCGTGTTCATTTTATGGCACTACAGACATCTAGCATGTAACAGCCACAGTTGCAGTTCTTCAGGTGGCCTGGTTTTGCTTACAAAATGCCCTCATCTTTTGAAGAACGTCAGAATTGCAGACAGCTTCTGCCATTAAATTCATAGATAGATTCATAGATTCCAACCATCCTCCCACCACCATCCCTACCCACCAAGCTACTAAATCAAATCCCTTAGCACCTCATCTAAACACTTCTTGAACAGCACTAGGGACGGTGCCTCAACCACCTCCCTAGGCAGGCCATTCCAGTGCCTGACCACTCTTTCAGAGAAAATTCAGTGCCTCGTAGCTGCTTTCCAGCTAGTCTGAGTACATCTGGAGATTCTTACAACCCTCAAGCTTATTTACACAAAAATAAGAATCACAGCCAAGAGTTTTAATCACTAGAATCAACCTTCATATCAAAATGCTGCTGCATTGTACTTTACAACAGATTTCTGACTATGCATAAAGATACTTCCATGTCCAGATCTTCGTTAATTAAGAAGACACCTGCCAAGTCTGTTCTAAAACCTACTACAGACATTTTATTCTAGGAATTTTTTAAACAGGATTTACCCATCAAATCTGCCCCTTAATTTCCTAATACTCCAGAGTTCTTTCAGGTACATCAAAGATAAATACAATCAGAACCATCGTCAGAAGCACCAGGACTAAACTCATTCACTACAGAGCGTTTGTTTTCCAATTCACAGCTGCAACAGAAATTGCCTTAACAGTTGCATTGCACCGCTTTTATAATTTCCAGCAGCATTTCCAGAAGACAACAAAGCAACAGGCCACACAGCAAACAAGGGTAAGGTGGGTTCATTAAAACTGACAGAGATTACTTATAGCCCCTTATTTCTAAAGGAGAAGTGAATGAAGACGTAATGAAGACGTAATTTTTCTTCAAGAAAGATTCCGAGGCCAAGCAGTGTAAGTAAAGAGCCAAACGACCACTAAAGCAAGGACTGTCCACATTTCCCCAAGTGAACAGCAGCTTATGGAAAGTCTCTACAGAAGAAAAGCCTGACTGAAACGGGCAACGGCCTCTTCAGCACCCCTCGGGTTAAAGTGCACCGTACCTATTTCTGACGGACGTATACAAAGCGACGCAGCCCCCATGAAAGAAACCGCACCAGAACACGGGACGGGGGAAGGTCAGAGGCCCGCCCTCAGCCGCCGGAGCAGTCCCCCGGGCTGGGCCGCTCCGGGACTAGGCGTCCCGACGGCCCTGAGCCTGCCACTGGGCCCCGGGCGAAGCGGATGCCGCCCACACCGAATCGCCCGTGGTCAATTCAGGGCCCGCCGTACACGAAGAACCCTTCGGATCGCCCCCGAGCTGAGGGCGGAACCATCCCGCCGCGGCGGCAGCTCTCGGGCTCGCGGACTCCCGGAAGATCCGCCGCGTAGTCCCGGGAGGCCGGGAGCAGGAAGCGCCTTATTTGGGCCTCGGAACTACCATAAAAGGTGAGGAGGAAACGCCAAATATGGTGGTCCTGGTTCCGGCCGCCGCTGGAGTAGCGTTTCCGTTCGGCCTCGGCGACCCCGGGGCTGCGTGACGCGGCCCGGCCCGCTGCTGGCGGCTATCTCCCTGCTGTGGCGCGGCGGATCGCGGCCCGGCCCGGCCCGGCCCGGCCTGGCTGCAGCGGCAGGGGTGCCGTTCCGCGAGCAGCTGCGGCGGGTCCCCCCCGGTACCCCGGAGACAAGCTGGGCTGCTGCCAGCGATGACGCACTTTTTTTTTTTTTTCAGTCAGTGATGATCGCAGCTGAAGCTAGGCTTTAAATCACAAACCGGTGAGGTTTGAATCAGCCAGGCGAGTTTTCTGACAGCAGACTGAAAAAGGGGGCCTTGGCTGCCCCTGGTGCTCTTCTTCCCCAGCTCCAGACCGTGTTTGCTCAGGAGGGGGTAAGTTTCCCAGCCACTGGTAGTGCCTGCTGCTTCCCTGGGGACAATCTTGAGACAGATTTCTAGTGGTGCTGTGGCCTCCTCCTAAGACTTCTTACATTCCCAGTAAAACTAGAAAAACAGAAAGTGCTTGCCATCTAACATTATGCCAGATACAGGCATCAGCTCCTGTATTCTGCATCTCAGCTCCTCACAACTCTAGATCAAGTAGTTTGTAAAGAACCTACGTGGAAGGACTGATACTAGAACCTTTCTTTAGATCTGCACTGCTACTTCTCACAGCTACAAATTGCTCTGAATTCTCTCCATACAGAGTTCATGCACTCTGAAATGTATTTTAAGCCATCAAGTAAGATGCATGTTCTTTCTCCCAGCATTAAAACATTGGCCCTGAAGGCCATCAAGCACGTACGCCTGTTATGCCCTATGCAGCATAACAGAAAAAGCTGTGGAAATTCTCATCTCCCTACCTTCCATCTATTAGCCCCCTGTACAGAACTTATTTTATTTTCAGCCTGGAATCTATGCCATTACCTTGAGATACCCTTTTCAGCACCCAGTAAGGTCTTCGCATAGTTGAGAACCTACCCTTGAAACCTCACCTTCAGTGCTGGGAGAATTATTTTTTCTTTCTGTGATCAGCTTCTGGAGCAGCCAGAAAACACGATTTGTGATTACTTTCAAACAGTAGGTGATGCAGCCAACTGAAGGATATGTGCTGTATCCGCATCTTTGACAGCACTCCTGAACACAGGAGTGACTGATACCTCTTCCTTTCTACATGCAGGTACTTCTCCAGGAAACAAACAGCATCCTAGCAGTCAGGTTTGCTGCAGCAGTTTTCGTATGTGGCAGCTTAAAGGAAAATGTGAAAACTTACATGATTTGATATACTTTTATTACTTTTTCTGAAGGACATTGGTACACCAAATATCCCATTGGCAGGAAAGCGCATTCAATGTATTTAGAAGCCGAACAGTCACTTCCATTTTAACAAACACAATTACAAAGTAAAAATAAATCACAAAATAATGAACCGCATGTTCATAACATACAAAAATTGCTGCCTACTCAGTAGGTAACTACAACATTCCAACTCCTGAATATATATATTTATAAATTTACATTTTTGTAACAAAAATAGACTTTGAGAAGTGGGTTTCATCATTGCTGTTGTTTTAAATTTGTTTCTTGTTTGTTTCTGTGGGGTTTTTTGCTTACATTCTGTCTCCCAGGGCATTCTAGTGCTCCCTTCCCCACCCATTCCCTTCTTTCTCTTACATTCTTTGTATAACATCCCTTTCGCTTTAAGGCAAGATGCAAAGCATCTATTCACACAAATGCATGACATCAGCAAGGCTTCACAAAAAGGCACCAAGACTTGTAACTTTAAAAACAAAACTTCTGCCACATTTGAGTGTCTTACCAGGTGATTTTTACATAACATCACTCTTACATGCTCAAATACGGTAAGTGCTGTACCCAAACAAGTTTTAAACTCATTACAGCATTGTCACTAAAATAGAATTAACATTTACAAAATATGGCCCTGCAAACTTCAAATAATACAACATGGATATGCAAAACTTTTTCAACATCAACAGTACCTAAAGGAAAGCAAAACCATGGCACACATACAATTTACATCAACTACGTACTTAATTAAAGGTCCGTTCCTCCTAATAAAATACTATTGTTTGTTTATGGGGAAAATTATACTGAACTTATATCCACAGTCCATGCAAATTAAGTTATTTGACAGTGGTGGAAAACTTAAACAGCAGTTTTTTCAGGCAGCTGAATTTTAAAGAGAAATTAGATAGCCTTGCAACATACAGTGTTGGGGGAGTAATTAGAGACTCCATGTCTCATAGTACCAATGGAAGAGGTGAATGCTCCTGTTCCAGAAGGTGATCTTAGCAAATCTCAACTGTCCTTGGAGAAAAGGTTGATGTCATGTCTGAAAGTGCTGAAGTCACCTGTGAGCTGAAATTATTGGTAACTCCTGGAGATGGGAAGGAAGTGGCCACCTGGGTCTGAAAAGTGGCAGTGCCAGAGGGGTAAGTGGTTGCTATAGACGGGGATGGGAATGTCGTATGTGCAGGAGAGGGATAGGAAGAGGAAGCAGGGGAAGAATAGACTGTGCGCACTGGTGATGGGTAAGTGGTGGCTACAGAGGAAGGGTAGGACGTAGCCACAGAGGATGAGTAGGCAGCAACAGGGGAAGAAGTAGTTGAGACCGAAGCTGCCTTTTCCACTTTCTTGTCTTTCTGCCTAAGGTGGATTTTAGTGTGTCTCTTCCTCTCATCACTTCTGGCAAACTTTCTGCCACAAATGTCACATGCAAATGGCTTCTCTCCCGTATGTGTGCGGATATGCGTGGTCAAGTGGTCACTCCTGCTGAAGTTCCGCATGCAAATGCGGCACTGGAAAGGTTTCTGTCCAGTGTGGATGCGAATGTGACGAGTTAGTTCATCAGACCGTGAAAATCTCCGGTCGCAGGACTCCACTGGGCAAGCATAGGGCCGTTCATGAGGAGGTGTCTTGCTGGGACGATTAGGGTATTTCCTCATCCTGCTGGGCTTGATCAGCTGGGACTGATAGTTAGTGTTAAGGGTCTTCAACTCCTGAGAGCCAGTCTGCGTGGCAAATGCCTTTATAGTGGACAGCGGTGTAAGGGAAGGCTGCTGTGCTCTGGTCTCAAGGGCTGAGAAGGGCTTCTGATCAGCTGTGATAAGGTTGAGCTCACTCTGTTGCTGAGGGAACAGGTAATCCGGGATCATTGGCACCTGGAAGTTGGTTTTAGCAGTTGGATAAGCTGGAGGTGGATACTGGATGGGGGCTCCAGAGGGGTTGGGAAAGGACTGGGTCTGTGGTTCAGGGAAAATATCAGAGCTGGAAGTGGGGAAAGTTGGCGCAGCCGAATAAATTGGACTGTTCTCACTGGCTTGGACAGAGCAGCTCAGGGGGGTGCTCTGCGAAGAGGAGGGTGATGATGAAGAGGGTGTAGAGGTGGGAGGTGCGTTAGCCATGCTCACCAGACCACTGACAAGGCTAAAGAGGGGCTCTGGCCATAAGGTGTTGCTACCATTTGGGGCCGGCTCTAGGGAGAAGCGCCCCGTGTAGGTTATTGGTGGTAGCCGTGTTGTTTGGCTGGGATAGCTGGTTTCTGGCATGGTTTTTTCGTTGTTCAGGGACATCTCAGGAAAAGTGTCTGAAAATAGAAGAGAGCCGATTACTTCTAGCAGCCACTGCAGCTCTGAAGCTGCTGCCAGTGCTTCGCGAGCCATCCCCATGCAGTGCAGCCCCAGATCTTTGCTTCTAGTTAATTAATAATTGAGCGTAACATATTGCAGCGCCGCTGGCAGGTCTCCAGCAGCAACGAGCCCAGAGCCGCTGACGCACAACATAGGAGATACCCCCGCGCAGCCGCCGGGTCAGAGGCACCGCTGCGTCTCGGAGCTCCCGTGGGCGCTGCCGCCTCCGCGGTTTACCAGGACTCCCCTGCCCACCCGGGCGAGGCCATCACGCTTACCTGCCGCGAGGTGCTCAAAGTGTTGCTCGCCGGGCTCCCCGGCCGCGCCGAAGCCCGCACTCTCAGGCGCCCCAGGATGCGCGAGAAACTGCTGTCCCCCGCCACCGAGCAGCATCATCTCCTCCAGTTTGGGATAGTGGCCGTCCATGGCGGGAGGAGAGTGTGGAAAGACGCCGAAGGGGTCGGAGATCTGCAGCGAGGGCAGAAGCTGCATCTCTGCCTTGGCCGCAGCCATGAGGGAGCCGGCTTCGGGCGCTGACGGGTGGCGCCGCCGCCGCCGCGGGCCCGTCGGACGGGCCGACTGCAGCGAGGCGGCCGTTGCTCGCTGCCTGCCCTTGCGCCGCGGCCACCCAGCGCTGCCCGCTGGAAGCGATCGCCTCCCGCCCGCCGGACGGCCCGGGGCTCCCCCCCCGCTGCCCGTTGGAAGCGCTCGGCACCTCGCCCGCACCGAAGCCGCTTCTATATATCGGATCCCACCAGCCGAAGCCCGCCCCGGCCCTGACGTACATGGCCATATATGGGAAGCAGGAAGCCCTTATATGGAGGCGAGCCGGAGGACCCCGCCTGGCGTCAGCGCCTGGCACCGGGGAAAGCCGGGCGGTGGGGGCCCCCACCTGCCCCGGACTGAGAGCCCCGAGCCCTCCGCGGCCCTCACACCCGCCGCGGCCCCGTACCCCGCCGCGAGCAGCATCGCCTCAGCGCTGCCGGCCCTGAGGCGCGCGCAACCCAGCCCAGCCCCCGCCTGCCCCGGCCTGCCCGCCGGAAGCCCCGGCCGCCCTTTCCATATTAGGAAGCGGCCATATAAGTCTCGGTTCCGGCGGAGACATCCCGCTCCTTATTTGGTGATTCCGGTCCCGGCTAGGCGGGGTCGGGGAGCCCAGGCGCGGGTGCCAGGTTGCCGCCGGGACGTGCGCGCGCCCGCCCCCGGGCTGCGAGAGCGCGCGGCTCCGCCGCCGGGCAGACAATGCGGAGACTCTGGGGACCGCCCGGGTCGCCCCAGCTCCGCCGTCGGCGGCAGTGCTCGCGGCAGGACTTCTGTCGCCGCCTCGTTCTCGGCTCGCGCCGTTCGCTTCCCCAGCTGCCCGCGGAAGGTACCGCGCGCCGGCAGCCGCGATGCGGAATTCCCGGGTGCTGACAGCACTGCCCGGCGGGGGCTGCCCGCTCTCTGCAAAGGGAACCTCTGGCACTCCGCAGCTTTGCCGAGACCGAAGGAGCTCTGCGCGCGGCCCTGGGCCGACTCTCTGCGTCGCCCTCACACAACGGAAAGCGGGCACCGCGCGGCTGCGGCACCCGCTGTGTTGGGTGCGATGGGATGCGACACCGCTCGGGACTCCGCTCACACACCCTCAGGGACGCCCCTTAACGCGGCCGCAGCTATTCGCCGCCCCGGAGGCGGCCCTCGCAGCGGCTCCGAACGGAACCGCGGCTGTTTACCAAGGGGCCGAGAGCTGCAGATTCCTGCCCGAGGCCACGCACACAGCGCGGAGAGACACAAGCACACTCCGCAGGGCTGCGGGGAGGCTCCCGTGCTATAAATAGGCGGTCGACGCGGCCGCCGCTCCGCCCCGCTGCCGGCGCGGGGCTCCCTTGGCGCCGGGCCGAGCGGCACCGGCGACGCAGTGCGGTCGCAGTGCGCATGCGCAGTGTCTCGGCGAGGGTTTCCCCGCAGTGCGCGGGGATTCTGTCGGCCCGCCGTGGGGGGGGGGGGGGGGGGAGAGGGGGAGGGGATTTGCCGCGGGAGAATCGTGCCGCGGCCCCCGTCGGGGCGCCTGCATGGATGTGCTCCGGCTGGCCCGATCGGGTTGCGTCGGGTCTGTGGCGCTGTGGTGCGCCTGGCTGCGGCGGGCAGCTCGCCGAAACGCCAGCTCGGTGCCGCGCGCGACTCCGTGCTCTGCTGGAGATCGTTTCGCCGCGTAGATGGAGAGGAGCGGCGGGCGCCCCAGCTCCTGGTCACTGCGCGGACTCCCGGCCGGCCGCGTCCGCGGGGTCTCGCTCTGGGCACGGCCCGCGTACAGGCAGGAGCACGCAGCCCCGCCCGCAGCGCTGCGCGGCCGGCAGCAGAGCTGGCGTTTCCCCGCGAAATCCCGGCGCTGAGCACCTCGGTGCTGGGCATCATCCCGTGCCTCGGGAAGGCGGTTGGATGAATCGCAGCACCAGGCGCTGCTGCCTTTTTTGACTTATATTCAAGGTGCGAGCGACAACAAGGCTCTGTCTGCTCACTTACAGAAGGTTTACACCTCTCTCGTGTGCTGTTTTAGCAGAGTTGCTATTTGTAGAGCCATGTCTTGTCAGCAGCGCTGCAGTGCCTCCTACACTTGCGTGTTCCCACCCTTAAAATCGGCTGTGGGTTGCAGCCGAGCAACGCTTCCAGGAAATACGTGAAAAGCTCCCTCTCATCTTCAGCCTCTTGCTCAATCAATATTGACCCGTTTAGGGATAAATCTCACCCATTTTCAAATGTCATTGCACCAGTCTAATCCTCTAAATTAAACGTTATTCATCGATTGTCCTTTTCTGACAAATTCAACACTCTGCTGCACGTTTTGAGAAGTCTCACACATAACGATTGCAGCTCGTCAATGGTTTCTGCCGGCACATTGCATTTTGGAGTCCTGTTAGGATCGTTCTAATGCCATAGACATTACGCAGAATAAAAAAAAAATTGCTGAGTTTGGAAGGATCATCTACTTCTGACCTCCTCGAAACTGGACCAACTAGAGCAATCTGAACAGGACTTTGTCCAGTTGAATTTTAAATATCTCTAAGGACAGAACCGGCCAACCTGCTCAAGCATTCAATCATCTCTACAAGAAAAGAAAAAAAAAAAAAAAAGAAAGGAAAAAAAAAAAGGAAAAAAAAAACACCAACAACAACAAAAAAAAACCCCACACCTTTTGTTTAAAATGATTTAATTTTTTTTCCAGTTTGTGTGCATAGCTTGTCACTCAGTACCACCAAGAAGAATTTGGCTCCATCTTTTTTATACCCGCTTGTAGGATATTTGCATGTTGATGTCCATCTCCTCTGAACCTTCTCTTGTTCAGACTGAGAAAACTTAACTCTCAGCCACTCCTCATATAACAGTCCTATAATGTCAGAGGCTGGGGTATCCAGTGGATAAGGAGTTGGTTGATAGGTCATAGCCAAAGAGATGTAGTCAATTTAGCCCTGTTTCCAGGTGGAGATGATGAGTGGTGTCACCCAAGAGATCAGTTTTGGGGCCAGTATTCTTTAACATCTTTATCAGTTTTATAGATGATGGGATTGAGTGCACCCTCAGTAGGTTTGCAGATGACACGAAGCTAAGTGGTGCAGTTGATACGGCAGAAGGAAGGGGTGCCATTCAGAAGGACGTTGACAAAATCAAGATGTGAGCCAGCATTAACCTAATGAGCTTCAACAAAGCAAAGTGTTGCACTTGGGTCAGGACAACCCCAGATATGTATACAGACTGGGAGAGGAACTCACCAAGAATAGCCCTGCCAAGAAAGGCTTAGGCACTTGCAGCCCAGAAGGCCAACAGTATCATGGGCTGCATCAGAAGATGGGTGGAGGCAGAGCAAAGGAGGGGATTGTCCCTCTCTACTCTGCCCTTGCAAGGCCCCATTCAGAGTACTGCGTCCAGGTCTTGTGCAGGGGTCCCCAGCACAAGAATGATCTCTTTAGCAGAGACTCTAAGAGGAAGGCCACCATGATGATCTGAGGACTGGAGCACCTCTTCTACAACAACAGGCTGAGAGAGTTTGCTTGTTCAACTTAGACAACAGAAGACTCCAGGGACACCTCATTACAGCCTTCAAATACATAAAGGGAGATTATAAACAGGAAGGAAATCAACTTTTTACATGAGTAGATAGTGACAGACCAAAGGGGAATGTTTTTAAACTAAAGGAGAGGAGATTTAGATTGGTATTAGGGAAGTTTCTCACTGAGAGGATGGTGAGATGATGGAACAGGCTGCCCAGACAGGTTGTGAATACCCCATCCCTGGACATGTTCGAGGCCAGGTTAGATGGAGCCCTGGGCAAACTGACTTAGTGCTTCATCTAGCAATTGACAACCCCATCCATGGCAAGGGGGCTTGGAACTAGATTATCTTTAAGGTCCCTTCCAACCCAAGCTGTTCTAGGATATGCTTATGTCAAGGATATGCTTCTGTCATATAATTGTGCTTTGCTGAACTTAACTCCAGTATGTCCACATTTCCCTTGTCTAGGGGAAGAGCTTCAGAGCTGCAGATGGAGTGGGATAAACAGCTTGAGCTGTGCATAAAACATTAAAAAAAAAAAAAAAAAAAAACCAGGATTTTGCTATATGACCCTTACCATTCTGGTGAGGCCTTCTGGGTTCAGTGAAGCACTGGAGAGGTAGCTACATTTCATCCAGTTTTTGTACTCAGAAGTCCTATACAGGAAAAAAAAGTTTTTGGTTGAGAAAACTCAATTTCCACTATATCCTTCTGATCAATGATCATTATACTCCTGTCATTTCATTTTTTTACTAAATGAAAGAATTTTTCATATTGCCTTGCTGAGGTTTTATGATATATTAGCTGAGTCATCTTTTCTTTCAAAGATGTTGTCTTTGCCTGGATAGTAATAACAACAGTGTTTATAATTTCTTTCAGTCTCTTACTAGTCATTCAAATTCATGCCTTTGATTTTCTTTATCCCAAACCTCCAATTACCTCTTGTTTTCCCTTTTCTATTCCTACTTGGTACTCTTATTTAATATTCCAAATTGTACAAGTTTATGTAGGTACCCCATTTAAAAAATTGTATTATTCTCTATTTACCATTGTCTATTATACTATATGCCCAAGAAGTTAGAAAAAGTAGTGAGAATTACAGCTTTTGGAATAAATGCTGTAGAACTGTTTCCTCCCTCCTCCCTCCTGGAAGCAAGCTATGCAATTTAAAAAGCTGTTAACGTTTTTGTGTTCTGTAACACATTTTACAAATATTTTAAATGTATTAATCATTAATTTTGCTTTATTTACAGTTAAATTCATTACAGGAAAAGGCTTTTGGTTGGAGGCTCAAAGGAAATACAATTTAAAATCTAACAGTAGTCTTTTCAGTACTGTGACAGTGAGAAACAGATTCTGTCAGCACTTTTGAATGTATGGCGTTGCTCTGAAATGGAAATCCTTGTGTTTGCTGCGAATTCCTACAGCTTTCAGGTATGTAATTTCCTTCATTTCGTAAGCATCATGCGTTAAACGCTTCCTTTGTAGTGGTACTGTCTAACCACATGAGGGAACTCTTCCCAGTTACTTTTTCAGAAGGTGGGCGTGATCTGCCAAATGAAGTGAAGGGCTGCTTGTGTTTGTGCTTTTTATTTGTTTGATTTCCTTGCTCCTCAGACATTGTATATGAGCAGAAAGGTGGAATCACAGATTTTCCTTATGAACTAGGATGTCTGAGAGGTTTTCCCTTAAGTTTTGATGCTTCAATTTAAACAAATCCTTAAAAATAATTTTTTTTACAAATGACTTAAGTAGATTTCTAAAGACTATGTCAAAAGCTTGTGTCATTGAAAAAAAAAATTGCTATTCAAATTGTATTCAATTGTATTCAAACATCTCTCTCATAGCACCTAAGAGTACCTCTGCTCCGCTATGTTCTAGCTTCACTGAGGTTGCTAAGAGACAGTGCTTACCTATGATGTCGAATAATATTGTCACCCACACATAAGCCTCTTCTCTTTTATACATGCAGAGTTATTATGTGAGAAATATTACTCAAAGTAGAGGTAAGTATTGAAAGAAAAGCAGAGCAGGTTAACAGCTGTTACCTGATTCAACAGCTGCAATCAGTGTGCAGAGAAGACTGATGACCATATAGCACTGCTTGGACCTGACTGCGGCACAAGGAGTCATTTTCCAGCTGAGTTGCCCTCAAAGTAAAGCTTCATCAATTTGTAGTACGCACTGTGAAAATTAGGTTGAGTAACAGAAAGCAGCGTTCAAAAAGAAACACACAGGACAAGTAAGAGTCGTCTGCCTCTGCACTACTTCAGGCTTTTGTTTTTTCCTAATATTTTTTAATTAAGTATTTTATGCATACTTATGACACAGATATGATTGCGAAGCAGAATCAGAGGCTGAATGGTTTGGGATTATTTTAATTATTCTGGTTAGCTGAGGAAACAACCAAGTTCTCAAAGGTTTTGTTCTGCAGCTTGTATTCGTGGATGAAACTTGCAGAACTGCTCTTGTTGAGTTTCTCTTTAGATTTCTTGTCTGCCACTGTAATCAATTACTATTTTGGTTCCAGGCTTCAGAATATATTTTCAGTTAATTGTCTTAACCGTAGCCTATTTTAAGTTCTTGGATGCATTTCCTAACAAGTGAGGTGTAGTTTGGGGTATAGTCACTTTGAATTTCAACAATAGCATTTCTTTTCATTTTTGGCTCCTCCCAAAACAAACATGGTATTTTTTCTCCGCCTATGAAGCTGACCAGAATATATAAATAATATATATATTGGTTGGTATGAGAAGTTAATGAAAAATTTAATTAAGATCAATAGGAAGAGATGCTTTACAGCTTTCTTGAGTGTCAGCGGCAGACAACAGATCCAGGTGTTGAAGCAGATTCTGCTCAGAAACAGTCACAGTTATACTGTTTCTCTTCATAGATATTATCAGTTGTTCAGCCTTTAATTGGTGGACTGGTGCATAGACTAAATAAGGTGATGAGTTTTCCCAAATCTCCAGAATACAGCAATTAAAAATTCAGTGCTAAGTACTAGTTTGAGTCAAATGAGTTTTAAAACTGCACAAAATTGCCGAATATCTTTCCTCTTTTTCTACATCTTACATGTTTTTAAATGAGAGTCCACCACTCATTCCTGTGTTTAGCATGGTCTAGAACTAGAATTTAGCTTTTCTGTATTCAATCATTAACTGACAAACATTTCCACCACCACCATCCCGTTTGCTCTGTGTTAATAAATGCATTGTTGCAGTCACCTGGATGAACAGTAGCTACATTTAAACCATGTGAACCCTCACTGTCATTGTACGAGATTGTCAGAAGCTCCAGTTTCAGTCTCTCATCTCCCCAAGTTTAAATCTAGCTTGTTTTATTTATAATCATAGCTTAAATTTGTCCAAGTTTCTTGCATTTCTCATGCACAATTTTCCAAGTAAGGATAATACTTTTTTATTCTCTATCAATTCCTCAAACGTTTATTTGCCCTTTTCTTTAAAAAATAGATAATGAAATGTTGTAAAGACACCCCCTCCCCCAGTAACAACAACAAAATACAAATCACATCAACAATAACAAAAACACCACCACAAAAAAAAAAAAAAACAGAAACCTGAAACCTCACCATGTTAGGAAGCAAGCTACAGCAAAACTAAGCAATGAGTGTCAGTGCTGCTTCTGGCTCAGTATCCATGGAAACCTGCTTTCCCATCCTACTGCAGGAATTAACTGAAGATCCCAACCACTTGTTCAGAGAATCACATTGATATCAACTCACATCAAGGTCCCTGAAATACCTCAACTATTTTTCTAATGATGCAATATAAAGGGAAAAAAAATTATATTTTACCAACTTAAACAACAAAAAAAAGGACAATCTATCTCTTTAGTTCCTCAAAACTAGGACACAATACGTAAATACTACATTTTGGAAAACATAAGTTTCAAAAGGAGTTGGGCCTAAATGTTGAAAACAGGAATTTTCAAGCAGGTAGGAGCTCTCTATGCAAAATTTCTTCCCCACTTTGTACAAGCTCTGTGTTTCACTTATGCCACTAGCTTGTATGAACTCAGGGAAAAAATCTGCCACCCTTTAGTATCAGAACATACCTTCCTCTACACCTGTTGATTCTGTCCTAGGGTATGATGTACAAAGCTTCAAAAAGGAGAGACCAGAAATGGATCTGTGCTAGGGAATATTGTTTCCAGATATCTCTTTGAAGGTTTCTCATTAATTATAAACACGAGTACGTAGCATTCCCAAGTACTCTACTGGATCACCCATGTCAAGGCATCTACTTTTACACTTTCATTTTGTTTCTATTTCCTGCTTAATTCCCTAATTGCTGTCCCTACTCCCTTTATTTCTTGGTGACTGCAAATTATCTTACACTTTTCTGTTTAAATACCAGTTTTCTCCATTTTCATTAGTCTGATACTTTGTATTTACATGCTGCTCCTTTTGCAATAATAACTATATTATGAAGTCAGATCCTACCTGAGGAACTGAATCTCATTAAATGCCAGTTAAGTTGCTTGAGCTGATGTTAGTGTTCTGCAGCCATGGGAGGAGCTTAGTTCAGAATCTCTTGGCTTACAGACAAAATTCAGAAAAGGGCAATTTGTTATATTAGCCAATATATATTCTCCATCGCTACTCTGTGCTACTGAAATAGCATGAAGTAGGATATTGTTTTGGTAGGAGGGGATCAGGAAGGATAGTCTCTCCCACTGTAGGTGAAGATCTGGTTCCTGACCACCTGAGGACCCTGAACATACAGAAGTATATGGGTCCCAATGAGATGCATCCCAGAGTCCTAAGGAAATTGGCTGATGTAGTTGCCAAGCCACTCTCAAAGATATTTCAAAAGTCGTGGAAATCAGGTGAAGTCCCTGGTAGCTGGAAAAACATCACACCCATTTTTTAGAAAGGGTAAAAAAGATGACCCCAGGAACTACAGACCTGTCAGGCTCACCTCTGTGATAGGAAAGATCACAGAAGAGATCCTCCTGGAAGCTATCTGTGTCTACAGTTTATGCATAAAACCATGACGCTGTGCTGAGGCACATGGAAGGCAGGGAGGCCATATGGGAGAACCAGCTCAGCTTCACCAAGGGCAAATCCTGCTTGACCAACCTGGTGGCCTTCTATGATGGTGTCAGGAGCTTTTTTTCATTGCATTCAATAACATCTTAAGTACTTTGAAAAATGAATGTTACAATTTAGCTAGCTCTCCATCCATAATTCTCAACAGATTATTGCTCTTGAATGCATATTATTTACTTCTTATTTCTCAAGATCAACCTATGCTGGAGAGTCCAAAAGAAAACATAGCTTTTCTTCAAGTAAAATCTGAAAGCAAAATGAGTATTAAAAGCAGAAATCAATGCCTAAGCCTGGAGTAAGTTAAAAGCCATAATCTGTGAATAGAACAAGTATTACAGATGTGAGAATAGAGGTAGACTTACAGGTTTCACCGAGTCCTTGTAAAGAAGTGTGACTGTAATACAATTAAAATACACTACAGGCACATCACCAGAAGCAAGAACTTATCATGACTGAAATAGCCCAAGCCTGTATTGTATGCATGGAGACATTCAAGATCCATCTGGATGTTTATCGTCATGACCTGTTGTAGGGTACCTGCTATAGCAGAGGGGTTGAACTCCATCTCTTCCTTCCAAGCCCTGCTATTCTGTATCATTATCTTAATTCTGAGTTCACTTTAACTGTCCTATTACTGAGTGCTGAACAAGAACTGTAGAATTAACCTGAGTGAAAGTGGGAGCACATTGCTGTTTTCTGATTAATATGCCAGAAGGTCTGTGTGACATTTCTATGGAATGCCTCTGTTCTCTTGGGACTTGATGATTCAGTGCAGAGCCGCTTGGAATTTCAACAAAACTTCAGCCCTTCTCACTTCTCAAATGGTTTCCTATTTCCAGTCTGTCAAGTTAAACTAAAAATAATTACTTTGTCTTCAATAATAAGGGGAAGATCAAAATTTCACTGCATAATGTGTTCTGTGCAGCTTACTAGAAAGTGGAAATTGTGTTGTCAAAGAGCAGCATGAAACATTTCAAGCCAAAGTTTGTTGCAAACTATACAAATTTTGGTAATACTCGAGCAAAAGCAGTGTGCAGTTAAACCTCAGGGTCAGTTTGATGATATTTGTTCCTTGCTTGTCAGTTTCATGAAAGAGCAGAGATCAAGGAAAAGGCTGTGTTTAAAATAGGGCTAGTAACTGGCAGAACAGGCAAATGAAAGAACTGGAAGTCTCTTGGAGTATTACAAATCAGCATAGTTTCGTTCTTCAAAACACTGCAGAATTTAGAGATTACCATGAGTCAGTCACTGCAAAGCAAATGGTATTCAATGAAAAAGACCAACTTCAATATGAAACACATCACTGGACCTCTCAAAGTCCAGAAACTGTCACCTACCCGCCTAAAGATAGGTAGATACTGATCTGTATACTGTGCATGTGTCATTCTGCTACTCATGATCCTTAAATTAGCAACAAAACAGCAAAATTATTTGTGAAATTTACAGGTAAGAAACAGTGAAAGACCTTACTAATATTCTTCCTACATGAAATATTTCTTTTAAAACAACAGATAGAAACATAATTATAAAAACAAGTAGAACAGGTGGAGCTGAATTTGTTTGCCAGTTTTGAATGCAGGAGAAAACAAACTGACAAAATATAATGCATAGAAGAAGTTACGAGTACCTTCACAGACTTTGAAGAAGACATGATACTACTGACTTCAGAATAAGTACCTACTGCATTAAAGAAAATTCCTGGAAATACTGCTATAAGTGCATCATATGCATATTCAATACAGAATTATATTATACACTTTAACAGGCTGGTTCAGAGGGAAAGTAACAGATCATTACTTAAGTTTCTTCAGAGTTTTTAATCACATTTAATCAAATCTCAGAAAATTAAAAATCTGGATATCACACTTTTGTTGACAAAGACCTACAAACACAACAGATGCATTGTTGAAAAGGTACTGAGTAGAATACTTTAAAAAGCTAGTGACTTTGAAGTCATTAGTGAACCTTAAATCAAATCCACAAAAAATGCAAGTTGAGGCGCAGCGTAAAAGCTGTTGAATATAGAAATGAAAACTGAAGGATTCTACTGTACAGCTAAATTTCTTTCTATTTCAGGAATGCAGGATTGTATCAGAAAGCTAAAGGGAAATAATGTTAAGAATTGAATAAAAAAAAAAAATAAAGTGAGGCAGGAGAACAAAAGGGGAAAATAAAGGTTGAAAATACTATTCTTCAAAGAGGAAATAATGTCTTTAATGACCTGAAAAGAACACTAGAAAACAAGATATGTAGAGCAGTAAGAAACTGCTAAATTCATATTTGAGATGCATCACAGCAGCAACAAAAGATCACTGTATGCAGTTTTCCTTCCTATAATCCCCGCACAGGAAAAAGATAATTCTACTTTCAAGGACATCATGCTTGTTCATGGACTTTTCTACACACACAAAATAAAAAATAGTAATAATTAACAAAAAAAAAGTATTCACACAGAATGTACAAAGTTCAGTTAGGAATATTTTATGAAAAAATTTTTAAAGGGCTAAGTATATAAAATTTAGTGAAATATCATCCCCTATGCAGTCTAACCTGTGTATTCAATGATATCTTTTTTATTCTCCTTTGAATAGTTCTAAATATGCCAGGATTTTCCAGCTTCATAGTTTTTGTCTATGCTTCATGTCTTCATGTTCAGACTCATAAAATTGCAGGTGTTGGAAGGGACCTCAAGAGATCACTGAGTTCAACAACCCTGCTAAAGCACATTCACTTCAATAGGTTGCACAGGTTGGCATCCAGACACGTCTTGAAAATCTCCATAGAAAGAGACTCCACAGTCTCTCTGGGCAGCCTGTGCCAGTGCTCCATCACCCTGACTGTAGAGAAATTCTTCCGCATGTTTGTAGGGAACATCCTGTGTTCAAGTTTTAGGTCACTGCTCCTTGTCCTGTCACTACACACTACTATGAAGAGCCTGACCTCAGCCATTTGCCTCCCACCTCCCTTTAGAGAGTTTTAAATATTGATCAAATATTCCCCTCAGTCTTCTTTTCCCCAGGCTGAACAGACCCAGGTTACTCAGTCTTTCCTCATACAGGAGATGCTCCAGGCCCTTTATCATCTTCATGGTCCTTCACTGGAATAATTCTAGGAAATCTCGTTTTTTGAACTGTGGAGACCAGAACTAGAGACAGTATTCTAAGCTGTGGCAGAGCGGATCACCTACCTCAACCTACTGGCCATGCTTTTTTTAATGTACCCCAGGATACCATTGGCTTTCTTGGCCATCAGGGCACACTGCTGGCCCCTAGTCAACCTGTTGTCCACCAGGACACTCAGATCCTTCTCTGTAGAGCTCCTCTCAAGCAGGTCATCCCCTAAACTGTACTGAGATGCATATGGTTATTCTTTCACAGGTGCAGGTGTACACTTGCTCTTGTTAAACCTCATCAGGTTCCTCCCTGTCCAGCTCTCCATTCTGTCCACGTCTTGCTGAGTGGCAGCACAGTCTTTTGATGCATGAGCCACTCCTCCCAGCTTTGTAGAATCAGCAAATTTGCTGTGTGTTGACACTATCCCTTCCTTCAGGTTTTCATTGATGTTGAACAAGACTGTACCCAGCACCAACCCCTGGGGAATACTGGTAGCTACAGGCCTCCAACCAGACTCTGCACCCAGTGGTGACAATGCTCTGCCAGTCAGTCAGTTCACAATCCACCAAGTGACTTCTTTAGGGTGGATGTTTCCTTCTAACACAGATGCGTACACCTGTGTGCAATGACTTTGCTCACGCAGTGTACATTCCTGTTAGTTATTTGCTTGGTTGCCCCTTTGCTAATTATTATCAATTAAACTCTCCTTTCTCCACTTCTGATTTTTGCTCTTTCGCTGCATGGAAATTTACCATAAATCCTAGCATGTAAGAGAGCTCACTTTCTGAAAATAATCTGAATTACTTTGCTGGGACTGTAGCTCTTGCTTCACTGCTAGAATATAGATTTAATTAAGCCTGTAGAAATCAATTAAGGTTATGTCTGATTGTTTTTTTGTTCTGTAAGCTGCATACTGGTAGCTTTTGCAGGATTTTACTGCGATAATAGCAGAATCTCCATAGCAACAGCATGTTTGTATTTCTACAGACATCATATTGTGCCTATACACTCTATCTGAAAAAGCGTTTCAATAAATATAATCACAGACATTTAGTTTATGTGCTGAAGGATTTATTCTTATTAAGATAATAAAATTGTAACTAAAAAGCTTTGCTTATTTGCTTCACATTTTCACTGTTCCAGCTTTATTGGAGTTTAGAATAACAGTATTTCTTTTTGATGCTAAGTAATTGGAAGTTTTTACCTCCTTCCCCTATAATTCACTAACACGCAAACATACACAAGAGCTGCCTGGATTGTTTAAACAAACTTTCTCTGAAATTATTCTTTGTTTCTTCCACAGAATCTCTGATTCTTTTCTTCAAATGTACCACTTCAAGAAGGTTTTCACCCACTAACACCATCCAAGAGAATATTTTCATGAAGTACACACAGAAAAAACAAAACAGATTAGAACAAAGCAGTCAAATGGTGGAATACAATGACATGAAATATAACAGTTCATACACTGCATATATACATTTTAAGACTGAAATCAGAACATCATGGATACCATTTTACCCTAAATTCTACCACTTGCAACAAGTGGACTAAGAGACTTTAAAATTAATCTACCTTATTTTTTCCTTTTGTAGTCACCTGTAGCAGAAAGCAGACCTGGTTTCACATGTCAAATCCAAGACAGAAGCATATAGACATCACACGCAAGTCACTTCATTGGTTGTTAACCTCATTTTCATTTTGATTCCCTATGTGGCTAAATGACATCTATGATCAGGAAACAACTCCAATAGTTTCTAGATACTTGAAGAATGCAGATTATTCCTCTCTCCAACTGGTAGAAAAGTGCCAGCTTAGGATAAGCTGAATTTCAGCTAAAAAGGATTTAAACTCAAACCAAACACAGAGACTCAGCCAGTGCATTGATGCAGCTACTAAGTTCATACACAAACAACAGTCCCTCAGCTCAAAAACTATCAAAACACAAAGTAGAAAGATGCCAAGAGAACCCTGCTAACTGAATGCAACTCTTATCCCACTCATTATAACTGCTTGCCCTGGCTACCACTTTATTGACTAGAAGGGCTGACAGAGGACCAGCCATTGATGACAACCACAGAAAGTTATTCCTATGGTCCTTTCCCCCCCCCCGTTAATTTCACATACCCTCTGTGCCTGTTTGTTAGCAACGCAGGTTTCTCAGTAAGTTGGCTGAGTACTTGCTACCTGTTCTGCAGGACTGCAGTTTTCTCACCAATCTGACACAAAATAGTATTGAAGCTGTGTAGCACTGACTAATAATTCATGCTTCTGCATATGATATTCACCACTCTCCAACTCTGCATGTATAAGTTCTTTCACCCCTCCACCTGCCCAGAAATTATAGCTGAAGTTGAGGGATGTCTCTCAGCCACGTTTCAGTAATTGTATATGACTCTACCATGGTCTGTAACTGCACAAGGAAAAAGGCCACATATATATATATAGTTGTATTTTGAATCCAGGTCTTCATTCAACAGTTAGAAAGTATAAAGAACCCGATTATTAAATGGCAACATCAAAACGAGAAAACAAACCAGATTCTTTAGATTTGCCTCAATTTTTACACAGCAGAAATAGTAGGGCTTTGTATTAATTTTCATACCTTCATTCAACAATGCAGAGGGAAAGAGAAAAATAAACACAAATGAAGGACAAATTGAAACTATTTAGGACAACGCTTTGAGAAACTAACAAAACACTAACCTTTTAAAGAAAAAAAGCATAGGAACGAGGAACCAGAGGGAGTGGGGGAGAGGAGGGCAAGAGAAAGGAAAAAAAAAAAAAAGGAAATATGCAAGCTCAACAGCAAAGAACAAAAAGGCATAACTGCAATTATTTGCAATCTTTTTCTAATGACAGATGGAATTTTCAGTTGAAGTTATCCAGAGCATTTAATTGACAAAATAATGTACAAGTGAAAAGTGAGTATATCACTTCTAGAACCTTGTTCTCTTCTCCTGAATCAAATAAATTAGTCTCTTTCAAAGCAACAATATATGGTGCCATGCCACCATATACTTCTGCTAGAAGCACTGCTTAGAAAGGAGAGTAATCTAAAACATTAGCAATATGTGATATTCAAGATTTAGCCTTTGATTATACCATTTTGTCTTGTCAGCTATTACAGTCTTCAGCAAATGAATACAGCTTGAACAGATGCTGTACAACAAGCGTTCCAAAGACTCATTAATCCCAGCAGAAAGGCTGTATGACCCTTATACCAGAGAGGTGGACCTGACCAGAAAAGCTGCTTTTAAAAGCAGAACCAAGTGAATTCAGAGTGAGTTAGTATCCTCCAGAATGACAGCAAAAACACACAGAGAAACACACAGAGTACAGTTCTCTGGTGAAAAAGGGAAGGAAAACAAGTCCTTTGAAACAGGAGGGAAAAAATGAGAGTAAAAGAGCAAGATATCGAAGAGATAATACACAATTATCTTCCTTGAAAGAGTCTGGGTAAGAAAGCAAGTATATCACAAGATCTTGATGCCTCACGGTTTCTATATTTTATAGAATAAATGCAGATTCACCCAACGGCTTGGGCTGGGAGAGATTAAAAGACAATCTAGTTCTAACCTTCCTGCCATCATTACTTTACAGTAACTGACCAAACTCCACAAAAAAAACCCAAAATAAATAATAATTTAAAAACTACCATAATAATAAATCAGAACAACAACCCAGTCATTAAACACCACAATTCTTTAGAGCATGAGTAAAAAGATTATACTGTCATGAAGCAGCCTTTCCAACATGTGTGTTAATTCCATGCTGCCCACTGGTCATCACATGGAGTAAGCAGTACCAGAGAGAGGACTGGACTGTCTGAACCAATTCAGTTCAGCCTGGCATTTTCCTTTTTTTTCTCACCCTTTTTCTGACTTAATGGCCTGAGAGCACCTCAGTGACTCCATTCATTAGCTGGAGCAACCCTGTGGCAAATGCAAACCAGTCAGAACAGGTAGATTTTACGAAAGTTAGCTTTCAGATGAAGTTTCAATTCTGTTTAATTAAAGACATGCCCTATATTTGTGGGTGATAACAGCAATACTGCAGTTTACATTCAGTTTTCAGATTCTCCAACATGACCTAGGAAATAAGAGTAAACTTGAAAAATCCTGCAGCGTGGCTTTGACCAAACTCAGATCTAGCATATTTCCCTTTAAAAGTCAGGCAGAAGTGTTGCTAGCATGGGCATTCTACATTACCTCTTTGCTAGCAGAGACCCATTTGCTCCATACAAGATTTAGTCATGAGAGCCCATTTTTACCTCCTTTAATAGTAGATATTTCCTGTAAGTATAATTCTTTAAATCATTACTGCTTCATATAATGCTGTGTGTTTCTTGGGGTTTCAAATTCTTCAGAGCAGTTGAAACTTGCACTGATCTAAAAGTGCTATGTTGTTTAACTCTGATCTCATGATGGATAAGTAGAAGAGAAACATAGCGAACCTGTTTCACATTTAACAATAGTCTCTGACCCTGTTCTCCCTCCTACAGCAAATTCCTGATATGTCCTTCACCTATCTTCAATCTTAACTTTCTATATATGACGTAGCAGCTAAGAGAACTCTTCTTTCTCAAAATCACAAAGATGGCATGTAGTTTTACCAGGCGCCTATTAAAATTCCTATATATATTGAGATGAAAATCCCTTATATTAATGCAATCCTATATGGTTAAGAAATAAAGTGATAGTATTTCCTGAAACACTTTTGTGCTGTTAATTAGCTTGTTGAACTAAAATGAAACATGCATACAAGAAACCTTAACCTCTGTCAGTTCTTCAGACTGCTACATCTCTGTTGCCATGGTCACAAGTTACCATAGAAACCATTAGACTCATCTGTATTTTTAGATCAAAATTCTGCTTTCACAAATTATAGAATAAACTGATAGAAACTACTGATTCTTATGCAGAAATTCTACAAAAATCAAAACAGAAATTAGCCTGACTGCTGAGGCACACATACACAAAGAAATTGTTTAATCGCAGAAAAAACAAAAAGAATTGCCGACAGTACCATGCACAGAGCTGCTTCATGAGCCAGATAATGGTCTGAATGGACAACTAAAAAACCCGAGGACATTTATTATCTAATACTGTTATACACATAAGCCTTGCTAGAAAATACTTAAATTAAAAAGCCCAGCAAGCTTAAACAGATTTTTAGATAGGAGATAGCTGCATGCAGCATGCTTCATATCTCTGCACTAAAGCCTTTTTTTTTTTCTTTTTTTTTTGTCTAATGTCGATTTTATTTATTTATGCCCTCCCTTTCTAAGTAAGAAGTTCACTCTCAAAACGTTCAACCACACACTCAAGCTATTTTCAGGCAGCTTTTTGCTCTCTTTCTCAGTGATTTTATGTCGCACCATGCCCTCTGGTGGACAAACATAAATCCACAACCCTGTGAATTTAATGCTTTTAGATCAGCACTACGCTAATTGGAAACTTAATCACAGAAATGTTATATCAAAAACAAGCATTAACATGTAGTCTTTAATTCGTGCACTTCAAGGAAGGTCCTTAAGTGACCTTAGCCTGGCTAGATGCATCTCAGCTTTTTCATTTACTCTCTGGACTCTCATTCAAGCAACACAAGCTCAAACACAGCTTGACATACCTGAATTTAGAAGTGAATTCAGGGTCAAATGCCAAAATAAAAGTTTCACGTACCTGTGACATTCACAACATTTGAGAAATAACATGAACAGGAACGTTGGAAGTGAGCAGTCCATCAACTCAATGATTTCCCCAAGAGGCAGCACCATGAATACAGAATTAGGTTTGAGGATCTGTGCTGTTTAATTTAAGAAAGACATCAAAAGAATTTCAAATTTGCTTTCTGGTTGTTAAGTCACTAAGCATTACTTAAGATAAAAAAAAAAAACAAAACAACAACCCAGTTTCTGTGTAAAATCATTACCTAACCTGTAAAGTCTAGAACTATGGGAAACAAGTAATGGCACAGGTTACCCAGCAACAACAACAAATACACACACGACCACCAATTTCTCCATTTATTAATGGAATCCTGCTACTCCTTCACATTTTATTGTTTGTAAACTAACTTAATTCTCTATTCTAAATCCCCATTGCATATTTATGTAATTGTTCTTCAAGTTAACCTGCTGCAGTTCTCCTTTGTATCTTCACACTGCCACTTTCCTGACTTTGTAATTTCCCAACAAAATCTTCTATTTCTGTAATTCACATTGCCACTGAGATGCAGTAACCAGTAGTAACTCAAGACTGCAATTAAGGCTTGACAGGAGAGCAGTCTGGGTGCTGACCTGCATTCTGAGCAGAAGTCTGCCTTACAACGCTTTGTGCAGCACTAGCACTGCCTACACTCTGCTCCTGAAAGCTCAAAAAATCAGATGGAATCAAGTAGTAAGAGTAAATAATGGAAAATATTCTCTTGAATTAAGCCTCTCTGATCCCTTTTTGGCAGGGTTCCTCTGATATTCCATACAGTTTTGTTTGGCTTTGACATTTCTTCTCTGCTTGCTCTGGGAAGTAATTTTTGAAAATTTACAGTCAAGACCACTTGCACTCTAATAAAAATTGCTCTTTGATATGCACACAGTTAGAATTACAGCACAAGTTCGGTGGGATCCCCAAGGATCATCGAGTATAACTGCTGGCTCCACATAGGACCACCCCACATCACCCCCCCCATCTGCTCTGATGAAGCTCCATGCTGTTTGCTCAGGTCCTGTCCTTGTCACCAGAGATCAGAGCTCAGTACCGCCCCCTCCAGTCCACAAGAGGCTGCCATGAGGCCTCCCCTTTCTCCTCCTCCTTTGGGCTGAGCAAACAAAACTACCTTGTCCACTCATACATACTGCCCTCTAGACCCTTACATTAACGGCCCAGGGTACAGTTGGCCCATCTGGGCTGCCACGTCCCACTGCTGATTCATGTTCAACTTGCCATCAACCAGAACCCTCAGATCCCTTAAGACAGGGAGTGAAGTGCACATACAGAAAGTGATAGGTTATGCAAAAAGGTGATATTCAGTAAAATACTGAACTAAGATGGTAAAATATTGTTGAATAGCTTAAACACTGTCTATTTGAAGGAATTTATCTTACAGAGGCTATTGTACTAGCTTTTCACACACAAAACCTAGTAATTTGTTAGGGAGTAACCATTCTGTTCTTACAGTCCCTAATATAGTTTCTTTCTAGAAAACTAGAACATAGAATTAAGGTGCTACATACTTTATTCTAACTTATCTCTCATGAAATGTCCCAGCTGAGAGGTAGAAATGCTTCAGTACTCATGTATGCATTCCTGATGCCCACTGCCATGAATTTAGATACCACAGTTCTGCTACACGGCAAGTCAAAAATCTTCATTCCCTCATGCAAGTTATAAACAAGCAAGATAAACTACACATGAGTAAAAGTGCTTCTTATTCTCAATTCCAGAAAAATTCTCAAGGCATTTTAAACACACACACGCACGATCTGTGTGCCATGAGGCACTTCCAGCAAAGCTTCAAGAGAAGTATCTCCCACACTTGACAGTGTAAGCATGCTGTAGATCCATCTCCTGTGTGGTGGAATAACATTTTGTTCAAAGTCTGGATAATAAGCACAAAACTTATTTTCTCCTAATGTTACCAAAGCAATAGGAAGTTTCTTTTTTTTTTTTTTCTTTGTCTGAATAGGTGGAGAGGAAAAAAGCAAAAAAGAAAGTGTCTTTAAACATGTTGTAATTGCCCATTGTTTGAATCCACATAGTATAGACACTTATACATGGCTTACTTTCATAGCCACGTTAGGCTTGTCTTCCTTGCCAGGAAACAAGGCAAATCAGCAGGTTGAATTTTGCTGTAAGATAACTACAATGCATTGACAGTAACTTACGCAGACCCAAGCTGTCATTTGTACAATACTGCTATGAAACACACTCTGGCAGTACTGCCTACATTTACGTTCACATTTAGCAAAGCTCTCCTTCCTGACCTGCTGCAAGGACTGTGACTTAATTTCTTATCTTTGATTAGTCAGTATAGCACTGCATTTCAACTGTAGCAACAAAAATTTTAGATACAGTCTCAGAAACTTGCCCATTATAGGAGACAGCCTATGGGTCACTGACAATACACTTCTGCATCTTCTCACGAATGTTACTTCTACAGTGTTAGAGCTGAGAACTATAGCAAGAAAATAATGGCTTGCTTGTAATGTGTTTATAGAAAAATTTTAGGAAAAGCAGCAGCTAAATCCTGATTTCCTGGAAAGCAAAACAAAACAACAAGCGTGCTGATCACTGTTTCTTTGCATTTCATGTTACTGTGATTCCAGTTTTTCTTTACAAATGGAATACTGACAATTATGACATGGAATTTTTGAGATTCTACAGATAGCTGGTACATGACTGTAGCAAAACCCAGCTTTAGTAGGTGCAAAAAAACAGGCTTTGTTTGTCCATTCAATTTCCCAGATGAACCCATTCTCTGGAGCTCCCTGCTGGTGTTTCCCCAGTGCAAGATGTCTACTACAAAGTGCTGTCAGTACATGGTCTTTATCAAATACTTTCCACAGACCAACTGAACACTGAGGGAAAAATTCAAGCTTTATAGTTCTGGAGTGATTAAAGGTTTGAGAATCTAAATGAACATAGGTCAAGACCAGCTTAGAAAAGTGGATGGCTCCTGTAAGACAGAAATCAGAATCTAATCTGTAGGGTGCAGAGCTGAGGTAAGGTCAGAGACTCAGAAAAAATCATCAGTCTTTCCTGAACAAATCTGTACACACACAGCCCATTTTTCACCCCACCCTATCTCACCAGACAGGTTCTTAGCTGCTATGAAAACTTACTGTCTTCATTTACCATTCAAACTAATTGTTCCCACAAGTTACTCCGCACACTTAAGACCTCTTCTCATTTGATGCTGTTAGGCTTCATAGCAATACCCTAGAAACAACATAAAACTGGGTTGTTTGCAGCATCTTATAATAGTGCCAAACTCCAAATGAAAGGTGACCCTTTTCCAGTTCATTCTCCTTGGTAACACTAAAGTACGTTCCCACCCTGCATATGCATTTATGTATATAACAAAACGTTAACTTCAAGCACTAATCAAACGTTAAATTCAATAGGGTCCAGATTATATATAACTCAGAACTCTTGGACAACCAGCTCTAGGTAGCCCTGCTCAAGCAGGCCAGTTAGACCACATGACCTTCAGAGATTCCCTTCCAAACACAACCATTCTCCGAGCTCACGCAGCCTCAAGAATGTTTTGCAGGTTCTCCACGTGTGTTTATAGAGCAACTCAGAGAGCAGCACAAGATGCATCAGCCTGGTGGCAAGTTACACATTCCCAACAGGCATCTAAGAATATCTCTAATGCTGAAAAATTACATAGAGGGAAGTCACTCAGCATCGCCCCAGCAAACAGCAGAGTAATATGTCAATGCAACATCTCCACCAGAAAGAAGGACAAGAATTTTTTTCTTTTCCAGATTTCTCTCTTAGGCAATAACCCATACGTTCTAGAATTGCATGCAACTTTGGAAGACAAAAAGGAAAACTCAGCTGAGTTCAACAGCTGCTCTCAGGCTTGCTGACACTACACAGTGAACACACAAGCTGCCTTGATACAATGCTTTGTGCAGCCAGAGAACTAGCAGCATGCTCCTACTAAGGCACCACATTTCCTGCTGATCAAGATGGCAACAGAGAAATAAAATTTAGAAGTATCAATTTCTGGAAATTCAGGGTTCTCTAGAAATCTCTGTGTTTCTTTCTGTGTCCAAACATATGAGGAAAGAGGTATAAACACTAAATGCAGAGGGTTCTATTGCCAGATACAGATTTAACCATTTGCTTAATTGCACAATCTAGCTCACAGAAGATACTGAATAGAAACTACATTCCAGCATTTCCTGCTGAAAACATCAAACAACAGCTGATAAAAGCATTTAACCAAAACAGCACATTCAGCATTCTCATTAACAAGAGAATTTCTATGCAAGACCATGTCATCCAATGCAGAACTGTATCTAGGAACTCACTAAGGGTGGTGGCAGACCTGTAGAGGCTTAGATCAAAGACAGTGAAATTTAGCAGTCATATTTATACTGGAAGAAGAACAGTGTCCACATTCAAAAGAAGAAAACAGTGTCCACATTCTCTTGTTCTGGTCTAAGTTCTGCTCCCTATCATCATCAGCTTTGTGTATCACACACTCCACATAGCTTGTAACTACTCCAGATTCTCAACTACAAAAATAAATCATTTAATCTCCCTATATAAGAAGTCAGGACAATTGACCCATACTTAGCCAAAGGCTGTGATATCAAGCATCAATGTTAAGTAAAAGACACTTGGTAAAAAGAAAAAACTAGTTCAGGAGGACAAAAGCAAATCCAAATGCCAAAATTGAGTTTTCAGAAATTCTTCTTGTGAGTAAAAGCAGAAGTTACTGCAGACTAACTGCATCTAGAAAGCATTCTGGAAAATCTCTGTATGAAAACCAAATAATCAGAGATTATCAAAGCACATGCACAAGAAGGCAGAAAGATCAGCATAAGGACAGACTTTAACAAATCCTTGGCCTCCAAATTAACCCCTCACAACAATTTAAATAAATAATTTGCCATGGAGATTTTTAGCTGGATAAGAAGAATACAGAAATATGGCTACAGAGGTATTTCAAGTATAGAGAATAATTTTTGTCTTGTTTCCTAGACTTCCTTGTACTGAACAATTCCTCACAACTTAACCTTCTACATATTCAGTAAGGAGAGGGATTTCTACTGGGAACAGAAAGAATTCTTGCTGTGGTACATGCCATTCTCCAGGTCCTAGTGAGGCATGTATAACAGAAGGAAAAATGAACGCTTTCTACTCCCTCCCCCCACCCCCTGCCTCTCAAACTCAAATCCCAAAGTCAAATCAAAGATTTTCTACCAGATCTTGGGTAAGAACTTATGCATACTTTAGGACAAATACTTATGACGAGATATAAGTTTTTAACACAATCAGTCAAGCTTTAAAATTTTAAAAGTGACAAAGAAAAGTAAAAACAATTTGTTTTCCCCAAATACTAAGTAATTCATAACGATTTGCCATCAAGACAACAAGAAATAAAAAAATCAGCCTCAATTTTCAACATTACAAACTTCTGAAGTGCTACTCTTTAGGACAGAAATATTAGTGGAATCTTACTTAAGAGTTGGGCTTCTGTACACTGTCAATAACAAGATACTCTGTGTTAAATCTGCTGTAATTTGAGAAGTATACAGCAAGAGACACAAGCAAACATGAACACCTGCATCATGAGCTCTCTGTGATGGTGCTTCCCCATTACAGATCATGACAACAGGAGCACTACTCATCTCTATTAATCTTTTCTCTGCAGTTTCATTCCCACAACATATATTCTACACACAATGTAATTCTGTTAAAAGCACTGCATATTGCTCAGGTCTCAGGACACTGATAAATATGGCTAATGGTCAAAAAAGAAAATTTGCGCAATGGTTGGAGCAGGATCAAGCAAGAGGGCTGATAAAGCAGAATAGCGCACCCTAGTTCCCCCCTCCTTTATCCTCCATAAATTGAATCCTGCCATTAGACAAGTCCATACATCAGTTATTTGTCAGTTCCTTTACTCCGAGAATAGATTTCCTAAAGCTGAGACACAAGGGCTTCTGGAATTCTCTAGTATGTCTGCAGACTACAGTGAGCCAGATTTTCCCCAGAAATCCGCTAGAATAAAAGAATTAGTCTGTAGGAAAGCATCAACACGACATGGAGTTCATGAAATATCAAAGCAACATTCTCCCTGACTGCTTTTCCCACTACATGGAACTCCTCTCACTCTGATGATTTTACAGGAATCAAAATGAACAAAATAAAATTCAAGTAGCTTAAAAAAAAGAAATCGCCAAAATCTAATTGATGATTGCCTTTTCTTCTCAACATTTACCTCCTATGGATATCTGTGTCTGCCCCTTCATGCATGCAGACAACAGCATTTTCTTCATAATTAAGCTTACCAGTTTCCTCACTTAAACTTTTAGGGGGAAAAAAAAAAAAAAGCTCATCTTCAAGTACTAAAACCTAGAACCTAGTTTACTCCTCCCACGAGTGAGTCCTTTACATTCAAAAGCACTCAGCACACATTAATTAAGTCACTTTCTGGAAGGGGATGGACATGACAGTTGTGGTCCATTCTTAAGAAGGATAAATATTTCAACACAGTCGCAGAAGGATAACCAGAGCAAAATAAGACAATTTGGGGTGCCACCCAACCCTGAGGAACTCCACTGTCTAATTATCTTTCCAGCATCTGTGTAACAGGTATCTCTAACCCTAGTCAGTTCTCCCCATAAAGATTCTCCCCAGCTAGGGTTTTACAGAGGGAATTTCAAAGCAACAGGTTATGTACAGACACATTAGCGCTTCCTCCAAGTGGGGGATGAAAAGGAGAAAATTCCTGAGGATATGCATCCTCTGTTCCACGTTCTGAATCCCAGCTTCCCCCCTTGACCTTAGAATGAGCTCTACAAAGCAGTATCTGTTATGTACATTAATCTCAGCTCCCTTCCTTAGGAGAGTTTCCACTCAAAAGTCATAGACAAATCCTGGGACAGAGACAGGTGTTGTAGAGGGGCGGTCCCCTTAGGATGACTCTCCAGAAGCAAGAGAACCTGCAGCTTTCTTCTTAGGGCGGGCTTTCACACTTTTTACAGGAAGCTGAGGAGAAACAAAGAGGTATATTAATTTACTGCAACACCTAGATGTCTAATAGAAAGAGACAAGGATGCAGAGTGAAAGTAGGACAAAACGTCTATAACACAGTGACCCTATTCACGTCATCTGCTGTTTCAAAAAGGCTGTTCAACTTGTTGCTAATCAAATTACTCTGAGCATATCCTTCAAAAACAATAAGGGGAGGAAGACATTCTAAAACAGGAAATTGACAGCAAATTGAAGTTAGCTGTCACGACAAAATTTTAGTCATAGCAACAGTTCTAAGCAGTAGCACTGACATACCATTTCATTGCCATTAATTTTTATGCTTTTAGATGGCCATTCCAAATAGCCCAAACTGCAGAAAAATCCTGAATTAGTAATTCAAACTAAAGAATAGGCCATGTATGAAAAACAAAATGCCTATAAAAGGCTTTACTGGAATTTCTGTAATCACAGGGGACTGCACTGCGGTCATAACCTCCTTTTCACAACTTTCTGAGTCACTTCAGCAATTCCTCACCTGGAAGCATGGGAACAAATCTTTTCCCTTTTGTTTCCCTTCCCATTTCTACTATACTATGGAAGAAAGTAGAAGGGTCAACACAGAAGTAAACCTTGGAGATTTAAAAAAGATCCTGCCTATTTTGAACACTTTAAAAATATCTACTGCCTAAAAGCAAAGCTAGATCCCGACTTACAGAGTCAGGCAATAAAAATACAAAAACTAGAGACCAGGACAGCAAGCAAATGGTGAGTTCTCTGACGTAGGACACTAGCAGCAAACTATCCAACAAAGTTTACAAAAACAGCTTTTAAACACACAGACAATGAAGCCAGAGCCTTCTGGCAAAACTGAGGAATCAATGTCTGTGCTGGAAACAATCTATGCACCTGCTCACCTCAGATTTTGTCATCTTCTTAGGAGCTTTGAGGCTCTGTGTACGTTTTGGCAGTTTGTCTCCTGCGTCTTCATCTGATGGGTCTGTTCTAATCTCTGATGGGGTTCCATTAGGTCTCTGTGACACACTGCTCTCCTCTCCTGAGGAGTAACAGGAAGCTAAGAAATAAGAAAAAGTGTTTTTTTTTTTTTCAAATATTTCTGAAAAATCATGTCCAGATGTGATTTTTAGACTTTATGTGCTGACATCTACTCCAAAATGGCCCATCCTTAAGGACCACATGGAAGATAGATGTCAAAATCCCTTAAGAAGGACAATCCAAGAAGTACAGGGATTTATCAGTAGTTGGGAAGAGACAAGGAAAAAGAACACAGATTCTCCCAGATGATTTGCAAACTTGTAGTCCTTCAGAGACCCTGTGCATGAAGTCCAGGGATCCTCTCCTCACCTGCTGGCTTACTATACAAGGCCTTACACAGTGGCCCAGCAGGGATGTTCTGTACCTGAATCTTCAATAGTTTCAAGGAGACTTCCTCCAGAGGGGTGAAGCTGTGACTCATGGCTTTGCAAATGCACAGCATCTTCATCCCGGATCAGAGTGAGATCCTGCATGCTGAAACTTCGTAGCTTCTCAGACAAAACTCCTTGGCCCTAAGAGGACGTAAAAATTAAGGTCAAAGACACTTCACCTGCACCAAAATCATCTCATTCAGAGAAAAGAAGGTAACACATTCGCTACTACTACGATACTCTAAGACAAGCACAAAGAAACCAACATCACCAGAAAGAGAAGAGAAAAAATATGGTACCAAGCCCCACAGGGAAGAGGTTAGAGCAAAATCCATTCCACTATACCTCTACTTCCCATAAATCAAAGGATAAGATTTACTGCAAGACAGACTAGTAGAAAGGTAAAATAGGTGACAGGACTGTGTGCTAAAGTACTACCACCCCTAGCAGACCCACACAACTAATTGCTGGCATACAAAGCTAAAGTATCAGGGAATTCCAGAATGTCACAGAAGGTTAGACTGAGTAGTGCAAGCTGTTGCATTACCTTTGCAGCTGCAGTAACTGCTGCATTGGCAGCCAGGTTTAATCCTCTCTTGCCAACTCGCATCATGGTTTCATAGCTTTTATCACGAGCCTGAGTAATGTATTCATCAATTTCCTAAGGAGACAACATGCACCACAGCATTTATCTACCAATGGAAAACAAACCAACCAACCAACAAATACAAACACTTGATCAGTTTTTCCCATTCATCACCTTTAAAACTCACAGCTCATCGAGGCACTTTCTTTTCTTTCAGGCTGCCAGCCTAGCCTGTCATTGATCAAATAATTGTATTTTTTCTGCTACTTACAGAAAGCTTGCAAATGCAACTGTAATTTAAAGAATGCAATCACCAAATTGTCACATCTGAAACAAAGCAATTGCTTACAATGAGAATGTGAAAAAACAGCCTGGCTACAGAACATATGGCTACTAACAGGATTAAAAGAATGTAACGACTAACTAGCTACACAGGCTGAAGATACTGGGATAGCCAAACACACTTTCTAAGCATTAGGCAAAATACTGGTTACATTATAGTCTTCAGTAGGCAGCAGAATGACATCACTGTCAGAGACAATCATTCTATGCCTACACGTCAGCACAAAGCTTGAATCATGCATTTGAATTTTCATTAAGATTCACATCTGAATCAAAATTCAATCAACTTCCAGACAGGTCAGTATCTTCCAACAAGTGAGTACCTTCTCCTTATTGGATAGCGTTGGGTGCACAAACTTCCTGTAGAGTACACTGGAGCCCTTGGTGTAAGGAGAGAGCAGCCAAATCACAAATGCGATTTTCAACTCGAAATAAAAGGGAAACCTGAGAGAAAGAGGGAAGGGAGGGAAAAAAAAAAAAGAAAAAAGAGAGAGAAAGATGGAGAACTGGAATCAAGATCATCACAGAGACAGATGTAGATAACTGGCAGACAGCACCATAGGCAGAAGGAGTAAAGAGAAAGTAAGGACTCAAGCATAAAAGAATAATAATAATCAATATAACAGGTCAGAATAGCAGAATCCCCTCTGGAATCCTAGGACACACCTTCTTTGAGTTTCATTTAGTCTGCCATGCATAGCCATGAAAACTCCATAAACAGGGCACCTCTAGCCCTGCAATAATACCAAATTACAATCTGGTAGCTACTCTCACCATTCTTAAGTTTGCTCAAAGGCTATGCTACTATTACAGCAGTTTCACTTTCATTTGTCAGAGTTTTTAATTAAATATCTCTACAGCTCTCCAGCTGTTACTAATGCTGGTGGCTAAGAACAGCCAGCACCTAAGCCTTTCATCGCTATTTCTCACTCAGTAAAGTCTCTGGAAAGATACAATAGTGGACATTCAAATAAATGAATGCAAAATTTCTCCTCTCCCTGCTAGTATTAAGAGATCTCTGTTATCAGTGGTTCATTTTTAAGCCAAACCTCTCACACTTTTCAGATCTTTGCTTTCCAAAATCTCATCCAGAAAGAGGCAAAACAGAGCAGCATATTTGTAAGGCATACGTAGCCACCTCTGATTTCTTTAAGAAACATAACTCTGCCTAGACTATTCTTTCAGATGCGTGCACGGTACAGACACTAAAGCAATTAAGAAGATGATGATACTCTGTTGTCATTGTTGAAAGCCTCTGTATATTGACACGCATGGCACACAATACTGAGGGATAAAAAGCTGCCTCACTCTACTCCTGGTAGCAGAAGACATTTTCATCATGCAAAACATCTCTCGGAGCAGAGGCATGCATCCAACCTGCTCCTCCATACAAACAGGCTTGGAAAGCAAAACGGGTCCTTTCCTTCCACCATTCTTCCCCCCCTTTTTTGTGCCTCTAAGTTCACCACTTCACGTAAGAGCATTACAAAAAAATACTGCATGTTGTGAATGGATGAAACCCTCTTAAAGAAACTGCGTGTCTATCCCAGCTGTCTGGAAGTACAGAATATGAAACAGTTAAGTGAGCAGCTTAAACATAGTTTTTACAAACTTGTATACATTATGGGGATTGAAAACTCCTGCACGAGAGAGAAACCTTATTCTTAGCTCTACCTTAAAAACCATAAAAACAAGTGAAACCGCCACATACTACCAAGGCACTCACCAAGAAAGAACAATGTCTGTGAGAGTTTCAGCAGTGGTGAAAAAGGCAAAAACAATCCAGTACATCATCCACTTCACCTGCGGAAGAGCAATCATTTACACCAGAAAAGAGAAAAATAACAAAATGTCCTCTCAGTAAAAGTGACTCAGCATTTCCAGACATCAAGCTGAAGTAAGCAGAAAAAAACCCAAAAAAACCACACATATAACCAGCAGAAAAAATGCCAACTGTTACATTTTGTTTAGAAAACAATATAAGATTAATGTACACTGAACACATAAATATGATATAAACATTAACATAAAATACCATTATATATCACATATAATACTGGAGGGTGGCACTCCTCAGGGGTTTGTATAAGGAATAGAACTATTTAATATTTTTATCAGTGACAATGAAAGTAGCACTGAACACAGTCTCAGCAAGTTTGAAGAGGACATCAAGCAGTGCAGTGCAGACAACACACTGGAGGGAAGGGCTGCATCCAGAGTGACCTGTACAGACCTCAGAGTTGGGGCCGTACAAACACCACAAAGTTCAACTAGGTCAAGCACAAGGCCCTGCATCTGGGCCAGGGCAATCCCAAACACGAATACAGGCTGGGCAGTGAGTGAACAGACAGCAGTGCTGTGAAAGATTTGGGGGGTATCAGTGGGCAAAAATCTGATTATGAGCCGCCAGAGCACACTTGAAGCCCAGAGAGCCAACTGAATCCTGAGCTGTGTCAGAAAGTACACGTACACTGGGCTGAGGGAGGTGATGCTCTCCTTCTTCTCCACTCTTATGAGAGCCCACCTAGGTACTGCATTCAGCTCCAGGGTCCCCAGCATAAGAGAGTCAAACAGCTTGTCTGAGAAGGCTCAAAGAGAGACCACAAGGCTGATCAAGAAGGCTGGAGCACCTCTGCTGGGAAGGTAGGCTGAGAACTAACAGTGTCCTTCCAGAATTTAAAGGGGGCCTACAGAAAATGTTGTGAAAGGCTCTTTATTGGAGTGCAGTGGTAAGACATAGGGTCATGGTTTTAAGCTAAGAGAAGATAGGTTGAGAATAGCTGTCAGGAAGAAGTTCCTTGTGATGAGTGCTGTGAGGCACCAGAACACGTTGCCCAGAGAAGCTGTGGATGCCGCACACTTGAAAGCTTTCAAGGTTGGGTTGGATGGGCCCTAAGGCAGACTGATCTAGTGGCAGGTGTCCTTGCCCATGGCAGGGGGTTGGAACAATGCTATCTTTAAGGTCCATTCCAACCCAAGCCATTTTATGATTCTATGATCACGTTTGTCCAGAAAGGGTCAAAATAATTTGGTTGATGAAAGACAAAATATTAAGCAGGCTTACTTGGTTACTAGAAAGAGACAAATTATTTACTCATCCCTAAGCTACACTACCCCTAGTTCATGATACACTGCGTCCCTAATATGGACTACAGACTCACTAGAAAGTTTCCAACAACCTTATACAAACATTAAAATACAATGTACAGTTGAAGATAAAAGGTAAGGGACTCTCAAGGATTAACAGCTTGTTCAAAGATGCAAAAGAAAGGATAACAAATAGAAGGAAAAAGACAAAAGAAAGGATAAAAAATCATTTTCAGAATGAAAATAATATCAGAAAGAGACAAGTATTGTGGTTACATAAATTAGCTCATCGCACTCAGAAACGGTCACAGTAGAGAGCCTGATAAAACTAAATTCTGTCTTGTTAGACCTTTTCAGTAGTAACGCAATGCTCGGGAGTACTGAAGCATAAGTATGAAGAAGGAAAAACTGCTATGTTACTGTTCAAATCTGTGGTACATTTAAATGTATGGTATATTCACATTTTCAATAAGGGACATGGATCTGGATCTTGCCCTCTGTCTCCTCTTGCAACCATTCACCCTAACCCTCTTCAGCCAAAGGAAAAAGAAATATCATTAAATACGTGAGAAGGACTGAAGATCTAGCTCAAGATGTCACTGAAGTGCAGATTATTATCAGGAGCTAGAAAAGCAGAAAGCAAGAGGAATAGCAGAGAGGGAAGAATAGTTTTTATTTTCCTTGTACTTCTAATTCAGATTACTAACACCTTCAGAAAAATGAACTAGTGAAACTAGGCTATATTTGTTTTTCGAAACATCATAAAGGAGTCAGGTCTTTGTTGCTCAACAGATGAACGAACATGTTTCAGCTAACTGCACATACATATTTTCCCCAATTTGCACCGAAAACCTAAATAAAGCTAATAAGTACAAAAGTATAAATGAAATGTAGATTTGTTCAAAGCTACACATCACATGTAAAAGGAAGAAAACTTCTAAAACATCATAAGATACTAAAGGCAGCCTGTCAAGACCAGTTGAGGACACTGAGGACACAAATCTTTACCATGGTGGGGTAAGAGTGATGGCACTGTACTCTAACGCTGTTGCTGAACTGCTCTGAGTGTCTGGGTTTGTACGCATCACAGTAGCCTGCTTAACACGATATCACCATACTCTTCAGCACAGACAGACCTGTAAGGTCTGCTACCACTGATGCTGGTTCTTAAGCACTATGAGCAAGTACTCATGTACAGACACAGCTGCCTTTATAACTGCAGCACATCATGCAAGTTTTCCACTGACACTTCACATGATAAGTAGTTTGAATAGACACTGCTATCCCGTTTACTTTGTTTAAACAAAACTTCTTTGTCTGGTCTCTGCTTCTGTTGAAAAATACAAAGCCCTCTGAAGATCAACGAATTGGGCAGTTGGAATCCATCACACACAAGTTTAGTTCTGACGCAGTCCTCTTAAGAATGAATAACTTAAGGAAAAGATGAATTTTGGTACTTCAGATTTTCCTGAATCAAAGACCAGGTTACAATCACATAATTAGCTACCATTTTTGTTATAAAAATTTCATGAAACTCTAGTACCGGTTTTTGTTTTTCTCACGGCCGGATTAAGAAAGATCTGCTGCAACTAAGATAACACAGCCTCTAGCAAAAGAAAATCAGATCAACGCAAGATTTATATTCTGCAAAACATTGCATTTCTGTACCTCAGCAGCCAACCTACCTACAGAAAATAAGCAGGTGAAGAATGTCTACAAATTCAAAAGCTACGTGGGACTATGAACTCTGCAACCCCAACCCTAAATTTAGGAAGGTTCAAAGTATTCCTGACTATTCCTCTCGTACTCACTCTTAAAACACTGTTTTGATTATCACAGTATGCTGGAATATTGACATTTTTGCTTCTCTGCTGAAGGTAAGAGAGAAAGAATGAAAAAGTAAAAATAAGCTGAGCTAATTGTCTCATAGTGGAAAGCTCTAAAAACAACAATTTCATTTCAGCCACAGTTGCAAAAAAAGCAAAACAAAACAAAACAAAACATCCACAACCCACATTTACAGCTTAAGACCTCCCATTTCGGTGCACATCCTTCCCCAGCAACTTCTCCAGAGGCCGTCGGGGCTGCTGTTCGGGCAGCCTAGCCGACCTGACAGCGCCCAGCACCAACGGGCCGAGCTGCGGATTCCCGCGGCAGCCGCCAAGGCGGAGCGCACCGGCCGCACGGCGAACCCTTACTCACATATTCCTTCACGTTTTTCGTCTTCACGGCCTTGTAGGAGGAGTAAGCGGGGTACAGCGTGCCGAATATTAGCCTGCAAGAAGAACGGAGCCCTCAGCACTTCGCGGCTCGCCATGTCCGCCTGCACGGCGGGGAACCCCCGCGGCTCCCACCGCTCCGCAGCCGCCGCAGGCAGCGCTCGGCCGCCCCCACCGCCGCGGCGCTGCCCGGAGGAGGCCGCCGCTCCCGGGCCGCGGAAGCCGACGCAGAGTCGTCAGGACGCGGCCGCAGAGCGCGAGACGGCGGTCCCCCCCCCCCCCCGGACACGGGGTTCCTCCCGGGGCTGCGATCTGCGGCACCGCTGCAGCTCCGCGCCGGGCGACGGCCGCGCCCGGCCCGAGAAAGGCCCCGCGCATCCTTCCTCCTGATCTCCGGTACTCACACCACGAGACGGGAGATGATCCAGGAGACCATGGCGGCGCCGGGCACGGTCGGGCGGCGGCGCGGAGCTCCGCGGCGGCGGGAGGCGGCTCTCGAAGGGCGGGTTCCTGCAGCAAGCACCGTACAGCCCCGCCCCGGCTTCTTACGGGGTGGAGCCGAGGGGCCGCATCGCGCCCCGAGCCTCCCCGCCCCGCTCCGCTCCGAGCGCGAGAGCGGCGCTCCCCGGGGGCCGAGGACTCCTCTCCTCCGGGCGGAGGAGGGTTACGGCAGCGCGGCTGGAAAGAGGACCTAGTGGAAAGACGGCAGGCAAGTAACGTGTACGATGAATGAAAATGACAAAGAGGGAGTGCTGAGTTAAGGTGATAGATACTTTAGGAGGTGGTTTTACCGACCACGGACAAAGCGGTCTTCCAGAGTTAAAAGTTACCTGCTCTACAGAGTCCAACACAACAGCCAAACGCTGCTAACAAATAGATTGCTTAAATTTAAAAACCTTTCCAAGGCTACCACTTCTCTCTAAACTGGATGTGAAATCAAATTAGCTAACGGACACAGGTCAGTGTTACCAAATTCATGGGACAAAGGCCGTTCTTCATTGTTTCCAGGATAATACCATGCTGCCTAGTGCTCCTGCTCTTGGAATCGCTCTGAGGCCAAGGACTGCTTAGCCATACAAACAAAGCTGAAGAGGAGGGGAGCAAAGACTATCCACCTGTATGGTTAGACATAGCAGCCTACCAGAAAACAGAACAGCAAAGATTATTTTAACAACTCAAGAGAGAGTTCTGTTTGGAGAACCCTCCCTTTCAAACATCATTAAGAGGTAATTCATGAGCTGGTTTGCGCCCCTTAAGTAAACTAGAGACAAAGACTGATCAGGCTCAGCACACTGATCTTTGAATCATATTAAGATGATCATTCCATAAACTGTTTTTTAATTAAAAAGAAAAAAGAAGCAACAATTTGCTACAAAACCTAATGTAATTCTTTACTACCAAAACATAAATAACAAAAAGAACCCAAACAACAAAAATATCAAAAAATGAAGGCAGGTACTGTGGCAGAATCTCATTACTTATGGAGTAGTCCTTCTGAGAAGGGAACAAGCCAAAGAAGGACCAAAAACAATCAGTTGCCAGGGAATAATTTTCTCACGGATGCATGAATCTCAGTGTAATGAGCAATGATGAAAAACACAAAACATCAGCAACTTTCCATTACATCTAAGAGCTGAAAACAAAACTGTCACTACAGACAGTGACAAAGAGCATTTTGTCACAGTCTGCTCATGGATATGAATGGCTACAAAATGATTGCATAAGGGACTGCAATTTACAATACTGGCAGCACAGCACAAGTGACCCACAAATAGAATAAAAGGAATATGCTTTCCCAAGTCCACATAACACAAACGTGCACTTCCCTCACAAGAATAGCTATTTTTATTCCTACCAATTTCCTATCAGGGAGCAGGCTGACAACAGCTCTGGAACTTGAATAATGCGTTCACGTTCAGGTGAGTGAGATGCTGATAGAACAGGGAAAATTTGGAGACATGTTGGGTACAATGTATGAAGAGACTGGGAGTGCTAAAGAACTGCGTCATGAGTAAGCAGCAGGAAAAAGAAGAGTGCCTTAGTGTTCTGAATTGTTTAATGCGTCGAGGAACAGTCTGAATATTTGCAGTGTATTATAAATAAATAGCGACATAAACAAAATACAGACATCAACATTAGTAAAGCAAATGAACTTATGAATGCTTTAAGTGGGAGCTCATTGTTAAGTGGCAAACTGAGCTTTAGAACAAGTCCAGGAGAAGCATTTGAAGATAGCAATGTATAGTTAACGAGAAGCTCTATTTCTTTCAGAAGAACAATAAATTAATCCATTAATTTACCTTCTCACAAGGAGAAACTGCTGGTACTGAAAGGTTATTTTTGTAACAAAAGCTGTCTGCAAAACAAATTAAGAAAAAAAAAAAGTATGATTTTTTGTTAGTAGTATTTTTTTAAGTTATTACTTATATTGCATAATGTTGTATAACTGAGATTGTAACACTTACCTAAGACAGGAAGAAAAACTTGCTTTCAAATTCAGGCTATTTTTCAACCAGATATGCTACTGCTTGAGTAACGTGTGACAAACGTATTCTGCAAATGGTTCAAATAGGTGATAATTGGCCACCATGGCCTAAACAACCAGGCAAAGAAATGAAATCTTCCCTGAGCACAGAAACTTGAGTAAAGCTACATTTAGACCAATGCCAGGTAAGATGTGGAGATGCTGCCAAAGAGGTTCAGACAGAAGCTGTTGTAATTAAGAGAAATAACGACTACTCAGTGCTCAAAAATACAAGAGTAGTTTTGGAAGAAACCCACAGAATAACTAAGGGTCTTAGTAAGCAGTTCCTGGTCAAAATGTACAGTTGGTCTTCACACACTGAAAGAAGGAATCTTAAGAAGAAAAGAAGCTGTGGGCTGATTTCAGGCTCTAAGATGCAATTACAGAGAACGACCACAAGCAGTTCTCTGCATTCCAGATGGACGTAGGATGTTAGGGAAAATGCTGAGGGTGGCAATAAGAACGTGTTGCTGCTTACCAGTAACCAAAGCCTCTGAGATGCACTGTCCACAGGTGCTGTCATACTGTGCTTCAATCACGTCATGTATTTCCACACACATTTACTACCTAAGCAATACTTGTAAGATATGCTAGATGGATGAGCAAGTCACTAGCATATGTCATACATCTCAACCATTGTTTCTTAACTCTCTTTTCTCACGTTTTCAGTTAAGTCCTATACATACATAAGTAATATATTTAAAAAAAATTGTGCCTGGTAACTTCTTTCTTCTTATTTTTATTGCAGGTAAATCCAAATTACTGCTTGACACCTAACTTCTCCACTACGATTCTGATTCGACATCCTCGGGTTCCAGAAGAGATTACCTAAGAATTTAGTTGAGGATTAGCAAATGGATCACTGCCATCAATGTTTCAGTTTCTTTTTTTCACATTTATTTTGACTTAGAATTCAGTTTATAAACAGAGAAATGATAAAGTCTAGTAAAATTAACCTTTGCAGAAAGTTCCAGAAATGAGGGAGCTGTCGAGTTGGTAAGAAGCGAGATCTTTAGACTGGAGACATTATTTATTTTCCTTAATCTGAGACTGAAAGAGATGCGTGCATCCCCTGTAGCATTATGAAGACTCTGTGAAACAGCTGAGTAACAGTGTTAACTATGCCCTTGTGCAGCTGAACACACATCAAACCTTCTGTATTGTGAATGCAATGTAAATTGATGTGGGCAGGTGTACAGCTGTAAATGCCTGAATCCCTGCTTCCATTTGATTGATATCATAGGATTCTGGCTAAAAGACAGGCAGAGCATAAAGCAATATTAAAAATATGTTGCCTGCCCACTATCTTATGCAGCTCTATTCCATAACAGAAAGTCAGCATTCAGTGGCATACATGTCATGACTGCAGTAAACTAAATCTTAAGACTTGCAACCAAAGTTTTTATTTCTCCTCTGCTCAAAAATTTGTCTCCTTCTATTTTTGCTTATGATTCCACATTTCACAGATGCTACTTCTACCAGACCATAACCAGAAAACCCTGTGATAAAACTACTGTTTGCAAATCTTAAAAACAACTTTACAATCACTTCAGTTTGCAAGTTTTTCTATCTATATGAAGCAGTTAAGGGAGATCACAGAATCATTGAATGGCTTAGTTTGGAGAGACTGTAAAAATCATCTTGTTTCAACTCCCCTGCCATGGGCAGACTTGCCAACCACTAGCATCAGGCTGCCCAGGATCCCATCCAACCTGACCTTGAGTATGTCTGCAGAAACAGAGGGCATCCACAACCTCTCTGCAAAACCTGTTCCAGCGCCTCACCACCCTCTCAGTTATTTATTCATTATTCCTACTATCTAACCCTCTTTTTGTTAAAAGCCATTCCCCCTTGTCCTATCATTATCAGACAGTATAAACAGTCAGTCCTTCTCTTGCTTGTAAGCTCCATTCAAGTACTAGAAGGCTGCAATGAGGTCTCCACGGAGCCTTCTCTTCCCCAAACTAAATACTCCCAACTCCCTCAATCTTTCTTCACAGGAGAGGTGCTCCAGCCCTCTGATGATCTCCATGGCCCTGCCCTGGACTCACTCCAAAAGATCTGTATCCTCCCTGTACTGGAGGCCCCAGGCTTGGACACAGTGGGGGCCTCACAAGGGCAAAGCAGAGGAGGACAGTCCAAATCGCAACCCGGTACAAAGATAACAAGAGGCAAGGAGCACTGCACAAGAGATGAGATTTACGACAAAAACAGATCCTCTTCTCAGACTACCTCTGCAAAAAAAAAAAAAAAAAAAAAGAATCTGCAGGTAGTCCCAGCATTTGGGACTCCAGATATAAAATACCCAAGCCTTCTAGTCAGACACATGGCAAGAAGTTACCAGCTTGTTTACACTACTCAGAGGCAGAAGCCAAGATAACTTAATAGCAGGAATTTCAGGTCCAAGTCTGAAAGAAACTGCCCAGGCTGTTACAGTAAATGACTTTTATTTAAAAAAAAATGAAATAACCGTGAACATATTAACAGGCCTGCAGGTGGCACTACAGTACAGCTGGATATAAGGTAGATATATTTCCCCATGTACCCAGACAATGAAATTTCATTGCATCAATGCTGACATTAGTAAAATCTGAATACAGTTCTATCAAGCAGGAACACTTTATTTAAAATAGTTCTGGACAAAGTTGACTCTTGAAGGTTAACTTTTCCTTCACTTTTGGAAAGGATAAATGTTTTCAGCTAGCACTGGTACTGGAAAAACTATTGCCTGCAGTTGCCAGTGCAGGTAGAGATGTACAACATCTCCACATGAGAACAGAGTTCAAACTCCTTACTTCTCATTCTGTGGAAGCAGAGGGGAGACAGGAGAAGGTGGGTGAGGAATATGGGTAAGGAAGGTGGGTTGTCAATTTCTATTCACTCTCCTTTGGCTGTTTTTGTGCTATTTTGGACTGCTTTCTAAAAATCACTTCTTGATTTTACTGAAAGGAAGACTAAATGTAATATGCCTTTCCTTGAAAATCCAAGAACAGTTGTGGTACTTCAAAAATACTAAAAATATCTACTTTCATGAAATATTAACTGTTTAACTACAAACCTAGTTTTTCACTAAATACACAATTCTCCTGTTTCTGGAGTCTCCTGGGAAAAAAAGTGGGTTCTCCCTTTAGCTCTGCAACTCTACAGTGTATAGGGAAATGGCTGCAAGAAGGGGAGTGCAGAGAATAGCTTTGTCTTTTTCCTTGGCCTGTATCTCACATGGGAAATTTTCTGCAGTTGGGCTACTGTTACTCACACTCTTTCAGCAGCTCCCATCTAAGTCTGCAGTAGGATGACCCACCTCCAGCAAATTTCACTACCTTCAAGGAGACTAACTAGGCATGAGGAAAAACATCCACACTCTTTACACCATTTCTGACCATAATATGTAGGAACACCAAGTGGTTTCCATGTTCTTCCAAATTGCAAAAGGCCACAAGAAAGGGACATGGCACCTTTCATTAGAATCTGGAGAAGTGCAACCTTCCATTAGACCTTCAGTGTTGAGGCAGCGTAGAAAACAGTAGCTGAAGAGTGTATAATACGAACCACACCAGCTCTTAGTGAGAAGCCTCTGCTCCTGCAGAGGCAGACAGGTGCAGTCCCTGTATATACTGTGAGCAAAAGGCTTACTTCACAGGGTGCTTGGACTTAGCAATTCCTATGATCTAGCTAGTTTGGATTCATGAGCTTTCAGTGTGCCAACAGCGTCTTTCACCGCATGGTAGATGATGTTCTTCACCTGTAAATAGGAGGAAAGAAAAAAAAAAAAATCAACTTCTCCACACCAATAAGGAGTCAACTCTGGTAGCTGAATTTGTAATTGGTTAGCAAGTATACATTAAGTATGCTATTACTGCTTCAGGATATCAACAGCACAAAATTTAAACAGACGCTGCAGAAATATTTCAGAGACTCGCACTGATTTATTTACTGACCTTTTGGTCAGCAACTTATTTACTTAAATCTTATGGTTAAACTCTGTCTAAATTAAGAAAATGCAACAAATTGTCCTGCTATTTTTGTACGGAGCCCAGAGATTCTTTTAATTTGTGCATTTTCCAGAAGGTCAGACAAGATCAGAGGTGAAAAATCGACTAGTGCCCACAGCACTCTGCTCCATGTTTCACTATCTAAAGTGATATCTTGTTTCTGACTTTTCAGATTTAAGTTTACTTGAATTTAGTTTCTAGCTACTGAATAGAACAGTTTCATTACTAAATGAGTAGCTTAACTTTGCTGACTCTACTAATTTCAAAGCACCATCACGTGCAAAACACCACCACTGGTATACCTAGGATCTCACAGTATTTTGTATTATATGTGTGACAGTTTAAGGACTTACGCTAGTTATTCTGCCTCATGTATTTATAGAACAAGCACAAAAACAAGTGTATGAAAAATGCATATAGTACTATATGAAAAATGAGAAATTAAAAATTACAAAGATGTAAAACCAATCCATTTTGAAGTTGGATTCTTCAGAATTAGAGCTGAGTTTTCTGCTTTACTTTAAGAACCCATGCAAAAAACATAGAAATCTTCTGCAAATTTTCACTAAATTCTCTGAGAGAATTAACATGCAAGTTCTGATGTTCATGGGTGACATTCCTGGGAGAATGGCTGGCTAAATACCAAGTATTCACTTTCACAAGAATGGCCATTTGGCAGATCTTCATCTCCCTTCATTCTACATGCAGAATATTATAAACAAATACACTGACAACATTTGCCAACTATGCAGATAATGAACTCCTCAGAAGCATACATTGACGTAAGGAGACCTTTCCTGATTTTAGTCTTCGCCATGTTTTCAAGGCACTAAGTCCTACAGTGTACCTTTTCTGTTCAGTGAATACTATATTTTGTGCATAACTACTGTCTAAAGACTGCCATTTCTTTAAAATCACAACAACACATTCCATTTTCTTTTCAGGACTAATTTAAATAAGTAAGTCTTCACTTCCAGAGCAACTCTTAGCCAACACAGAAACAGACAGAAGTTTCCTCAGTGAAACAAACTCTTCTTCAAAAACATAGCATTGCTTTTTTCTTTTCTTAGTAAGGACTTGTTTCCTGCTATGTGCCAGTACTGTTCAGGATTCATGCAGTTACAACCTGAAAATGACACATGCACTAATCCAATAGTGGGAAAGTTCTCTGGGAAGTCAGAAGTTTATTATTAACTTTTCTTTCTACAATACTGTAGACATAGATACACTAATTACTTTTTGAAATATTTACTAAATTAGAGCCTCCAAAGTTGTGTAAACTTGTTTTTGGTTTATTATATTCCTTCTAAATCATTAGTCACAAGTTTTTAATATTGAACAAACTTGGTGAAACATGGTATATATTTTGTGACGATCATCCTAAAATGGTTACCTGCAATTTATCCTCATGGTTTGTATGAGTATTAGACAGGTGCCTGAACTCCTGGGTCAGACGGAAACAGTGCTTCACATGTTCTGGAGATACAAAATCTTCTGCCACTTTAATGCAACTGTACAAATTATGGACCTGGAGCAAACCATATGGTACAAACATAACAATACAAACCAGAACAAACAAAAAACACAAAACTGCAAACACATATTATGTTCTTATGCATTGAGTTATCAGAAAAATGAACTGTAATCTATTTTTGTTTCATACAGAATTGTACGTCTAACACTGAAAACAGAACAAAATACATAACATCTCAGATGTCCTCTTATCTTCCCTTATATGCTACTATATACAGTTATTTCCTAAAGTCATTCCCTTCTAATGTTCACACTTTTTCAGAATTCCATTCCCCAGGCTAAAGCAACACAAATGTTTTTCAACCATTCATCCTAAGTACTTTTTTTTCCTTAATTCTATCACTACTGTAAATGTAATTCAGGTATCTGTATTGTTTCTACTAACATAAGTATGAAGGTTCAATTCACACAGTTCCTATAAGAACTGCACACACATAGAAAGAAGTGTAAGTCAGCAACAATGACTACATTATTTGGACGTTCTACTGCGCTTCAAATTCAATTATATTTGTCAGTCTGTCCTACAGTTGACATACCTGATGAGGAGCACCTGCGGGAATGAACACAGCATCTCCTAGGAACTGCACTATTGCCCAACCTTGTACACCATACTCATCATAGAGTCTCTTACGTAAGGTCTGGTCCAAATACCAACTTTGGTCATGAATAGGGTCATGATCTGGGGGATTTTCTTGGCCTTGTTCTTCTCCAACCTAGGGTCAAGATACAAAGAAGAAAAAACCATCATGACAGAACACTTTTATACTGTTGGCTCACAAAAAGCTCTGCACCAAAACACATAACACAATCTTAAACTATTTTGAAGCGGGACTCTACTTGCAACAAGATCATCTAGATCTTAGTGAGATGTGTGTTGGCATGAAGACCCTAGACTAAGCTAAAAAACCTGGGGAAAAAAACCCTACTTAATTACATTCTCAAAGACAACATTAGGATACCTTCGCACTTGATGTCAATAGCAATTTGTAGCATTCAGCTGGGATAATTAAGCTTCTCATTGAATCCTGCAGGCTCAAGCCTTCTTTGTCAGAAACATACCTTCCGGAGAAGTTCCCGTATCTTTTCAGCATCCTTGGCAGCATAGATATGCCACAGTGCTCCAGGTTTTTCCCTTCCTTCATGGATTCGCTGCTTTGTTACATCATCAGCATCACCCTCGTCAATTGTTTTCAAAACTTCTGCAAGGGGAACCCAAATGAAAGCAGTGTTACTATGAAGCTTCTGATTTCTGACAAACAGGCCAGGAAGCAACCTTTTGAAACATTAATCTGCAGCAGTTGAAGCACGGTGAATCGTCAAGTACAATAAGTGTCTCAAGCTTTATCTTAACAAAATTCAAAACAGTGTGCTCTCTGACAGCTAATCAGAAGCCTCACCCAATTAATTCAAACCAAACTAGCTACAATTACTCAAATAAAAGGAGAAAGAGTAACTTTTCTCCTACTTTATCGAGGCAAGCCTAGCTAATCTCTAACAAAATTCTGTTGCTTCCACAGCTGGGAACCAATTGAAGATTACTGCACTTTTAAATATGCACTACAGACACATAAAACAGCCTTGTGTATTTGGGTTACGTCTCTCTGTTATGAGAAACTTAAGCAATAAAATATATAGTTGTTCTCAACAACATAACCCATCTTTAACAGACAGAAAGCAGCTTTCTCAAACATTACCATCATCATGAGTCCCTTCCCCAATGGGAATTCCAACATACACCATGACATTCACAGCATCAGACACATCTAAATGCAGATTTGTTGTACCAACTCGTCTGTCTTCTGCAGTGATTAAGCCTACAAGAGAGCGTAAAATAAGATCAAATTCTTCTTACTCTAAAAATCAACCTTCTTGAAAAATCTTTAATGATTGCTACATTAATGCAGCAATGAAAGCAGGGACCAATGTAATTTTCACATCATACATGGAACTAGTAAAAAAAAATCTGCTGTACAAATAAAAATACTAATTATCAGTAAATAGTGTAGTTCACCCCATCGTAAGAAAAGAAACATTTTAAAAATAAAGCCTGAATTTATAAAGCAACAATTTTGTATAAACGACCCTCAGAGAAACAATTTATAGTAGAGAACTTTGCATTTATAATGCAATGGTAGTATACATCCTCTGGCACTGTTTTCTTCAGCTTGGAAACAGATACAGGCTTCCAGAAGTTAACTAATTTATCATACTTAGCCGCAAAATCCATGTGATCCATTGAATCCACAGTAGTTATTGTCCAATTCATCATTAACAATTCAGATTACAGCCAAGTAAAGAAAAGCACCTACACACTCGAGAGCTTATATTACACTGGATGATCTCACTCCTCAGAAATGGCTATGACTAATGGTTAGAAAGAGACTTCAAATGTTTACTGCTTAATTCTACTACTTTCTCATGTAAGACATTCTCTCTTCCTCTGATCCTTAAGTAGCACTCTCTACTTTTAACATTTCCTCTGACTATTAACGAAAGAAATTTAAGACGTTATTAAAACTGTATCAGCAAATACTAACAGATGTATGACTGTTAGACTACCATTACATACCACCATCACCATAATCTCCTTCCTATTTAAAGTACAAGTTTTTGGAACAAGAGTTCAACTCACTGTGCAGTACTTATCAAAAACATCCACAACTAATTTAGACAGTTTGTAACATTGTAAAATTGTGCTTAAAGAAAGTACAACTGAAATACAAATATGAATAAACAAAAAGTGCAAAAAATCAGACAGTTACTGACCTTAAATAAGGGGCCTTACAACCTCCAGACTAAAAAAAAAAAAACCCTTGTTTTGCTAGATATAGCAGGTCATCCTTTCCTTAAATATTTTCTACTGGTCTAAATCACAACAAATATGCTGGGAAATATATAATCAATATCAATTCTTACATTAAACATTTTAGATACAAATATATAAAATTAGTGAAAATTTAAGGATCATATACACACAAAACCCATTTAACAGAACAGGATTTCTTCATGGTTCTTCTGTAAATGTGTCCTTTTATTTAGGTAACTGATTAACACTAAGCTTCAATTACTGTTTTTTCATCTTGATGCTTGAAAATGCTAAGCACATGAAAGCCTTTACCTCACAACTAAGAGCTCTTCTTCAGTACACATTCAAAAAACAAAGCCAAATATTTACAATTGTGACATATTTAATAAACTAAATAAGTGACTCATTCACCATGGTCAAAATTGCTATCTTATTCCTAGTTCCACCCTTCATTTTATAAAGCAGCTATAAAGTCAAACAGATTAAAAAATAATAATAATCTCCGAACACAGACTAAGCTAACTTTTTTTCTGTTTGAAAGTAAAAGACGTATCACACTTTCCATATTTAGACCAAGATCTTTATCTTTAAGGAGGATCAAATACTGGAAAGTTATATTCCATACTAAGAAATACCACCAACATTCCCTCTGCAAACTCTTATCTACTGGAAAAGAAAACTTGACATTTAAGATAAATTTAACAAAATGAATTGTAGGCAACAAGCAGCATGCAAAGAAAGTTAATTGCCACAGATTACTTTGCTTCTTGCTGCACTATTATTTGTGTATTTTTTACTACATTATAAGCTCCTTGACAGAACCTTCTCTATTCAACTTACATGTAAAATAATACATAAAATCAAAACACTGGATGCCTTTGAACACTAAAAAAAAAATGGCCCATGTTCATTATAATCCCTCATTTATTCTTTTTTCTTAATCCCTTATTTGTAATTACAGTGAGATCATACCGATGTACAAAACATTTTTTATAAATTGCGCTTCAATTGCTTTTTCAGAAGTTCAACCACTTGCTTTCAAGTGGTTGAAATCAAGTCTAACGTACATCTGATTACCGGGTTACAAATTTTAGTTTTAGACACACGCAGTTTCAGCCAGCTCCAAGACAGTACTGTCACAAATAAATAAGCCAGGACAAGCCAAAGCTGAGCCCATTCAGCCACTGGCTTACTTATTTATTTAACTGTATCAACTGGTCTCAAAAATATAAGAACTTTTCACTGAACTGTGTCTCAGTATTATGTTTATTATAGGTACTGAATAATAACTGGAAATTAACTTATATGCAAGTTGCTTCAAAACTACAATGCAACAAACGGCACAAATGAGAGAGAACTAGCATAGGTACAGCCTGCAGGACCAACTCAAAAAATACAAGCACGATCTAGGGTAAGTTCTCAGAGCTTTGATAATTATATTCATGGCAAGGATGTGGCATTAAAAAGTCATTAAAATCTGCAGAACTCTTCTCACATACCATAGGCATTGTACATTTTGGGACCTAAGTCAGGACGGACAAAGTAGCTTGGCAGCCTAGAAGCCAAATTCAATCTGCCATCTCTCTTTGTATATTCAGGAAGAGGAAGATTTTCCATCAAGTCCTCAAACCTAGAGAGCAAAGAGAAAACAAGAGCGTTATTTTCCTCAGTTCTACCACCAACGTTTATGTAGTGCCTACAGCACTCTTATAGGCACTGATGTTAAGACGTACTTACCTTGTAGGCATCATATCTCTAAAGTCCTCCCCTGGAGGCCAATCCTTTAACTTCAGTACCATTGGCTGACCATCCTCTGACCTGAGCCGCTCTGCAAGAAAAATGAAGATTTACTCATGTTTTATCTTACCTTCTTAAAGCTATATGTGTTTTGTACCAATAACTCCTACACTTCACATCAAAACCAGTCCTGATTTTTTTTTTTTGGACGTTTTCTAATATTACTGTAATATGGTCAAATAACAGTTTATCAATTAGACAGGTTATGTCATTGTCTACAGAACAGTCTCACAGGTCTTGCACAACTGATAAGTTTTTCTTCAACTCAGGAAAAACAAGCATTTCCAAAACATTCTGCCTTACTACTTTCAACAAAATCTAAAGAAGTTCTATGCCTCATTTCAAGAGGAGATGGGCTTCTATAAAATTAAAATTCTTGGCTAACTCTCTGAATAAATCCTAACTTCAGTATGAAGTATAAACCATGAAACACCATACTCAGAATGCTAAATGGCAAACAGTTACTAAAGAGGACAGCCTTCAGCTTCAACAACTGCTGTTCTGACTCAGATGTTAGAATGACTGAAAATATCTGGAAGTGTGTACACATAGCAACTCAGAAGACTAAGCATAAGTACAGAGAAACTCTTCTAACAGATCTGACACAACTCTATAGGAAACCATCAAATGAAAACAGGACAGACTGCAGCTTGCCACCTCCATATATCTTCTCCCCGGAAAGTAATATTCTTCACCATTTTCTACCATAGCAATGACTGTCAGCCAAAAAGCAGCTAGCTTTATCCAGACCGTGGAACCCAGCAGAGTTGTGAGAGCACCAATAGAAAAAATACATAAAAGAAACTAGGACTTAAAAACCTGTGAATCCCTTCTGCATCATAAATCAACAGGCTACAGAAGACAGCCCAAGTTTGCAATGTAAAATAAAAAAGATGTTATTTAAATTAAAAGGAATGAAGAACTGCAGGTATGTAAAACAAAATGACTGATGTAAACAGAGCAGACACTGACGAGCTAGGCAGATCAGAAATTCAAGTGAACTGAAATGCTCAGGGATTTAAATTTAAAGATGTTTCAGAACTTGCTGTATTCAAGATAGTGAACTCCTCAAAGATCTTTTTTCCAAAGTACGAGAAGAAACTTATAGGAAGGCTACTCAGAAATGACAGAATGTAAAAGCTACTTAGAGGGGAACATAAAGACTGGATAAATTATGGGACAAAAATCCAGAAAACTGACCAGCAAAGAAAGCCAGGTCTAAGAATGATCCAAACACAATTCAAACTGTCCAAACTCCTCTTAGAACTCACAGATGTTAGAAGTAAGCAGTACAAGATTAAAACTGACTTAAATAAAGTATCGTACAGCATAATTCAGGGACCGTCTCAATACTACCTCCAAATTAAGAGGATGCTCTGTGACCCTTCAATTAGAAAATGACAATCTGGTAAAAAAAAAAAAAATCACAAATTTGAGAAAACTGAAATTTATTCAGTGCAGAGAATTCAGAATCACGTAATCCCCAAATAATTTTCATATGATTTTGTGTGCGAAATCTTTGGACAAATATCAAATAATACTCTAATTTAGAGAAGGCACATGGCTGAAAAAAAAAAAAAAAAAAAAAAAAAAAAACAACCCACCAACCACTAAATAAATTGTATTTTAAATAAATTTGCAAAATCGATACAATTTTCCAACCTAGAATCTGAATGTTTCTCAAATAAAGAGAGGTAAAGGCACTGTCTAAAAGGAATGCAACAGCTGATTTTGCTGAAAGGGGGCTTTTGGAGACAAATCACAAATAACATTTTGAGGTTAACCTGACTCACAAATTCATTATTTTTATGAATGACCCTTGCAAAAAAAGTGTTTGTGAAGTTTGCCAATCACAGTTAATATAGAAAAAGACCACACCACTATATCCGTCTAGACTGTTTATTTCTGAGTAACAACAGAAACAGTATGAAAATTTACAGTACAAAATACAATCCTGTGTACTTGGAACGATACAAATACAAATCAAAAGCTGGGATTTCTTTGACTAGATATGTCTACTGAAGAGAATATTGTTTGTTTAAAAATTCATCACCTTATCTGATATTGGTGTCTGATATTCATTCCATTATGTTGTCTATCAGTTCACCTTTTCCTTATGTGCACACAGCAATAAATACAGAAGCCATTTTAGAGACAACACTTCCAAAAAACAGCAGCATTGCAATGAACTGTCACAACCCTAAATTTCTGTAAATATAAGAGCATTCTGCTGGAGGTGTGTACAACCTATGACAGTGCCCCCTGCTTTCCAGAAGCTCTTTAATTTGACCAGCACAATACAAATCAGATTGATCCCCAAGAATTTTAATTGGTTAACTTCCACATCCACATTTGATAGAAGGGTTTCTCAAAGCAGATCCTGAGTTACCACATGAAGTATACTATTCATTACTCATATAAAAATATATTTGTACTTCCAAGAGATCTGCTACAGAATTACTTCACAACATCAGGTTTATTTAGTGCAGGATCCCTTTAGTTTAACATTAAATGCTGATGCTGAAAGGAGAACAAGGGTAGCCAAATCATTTAGTGTCTTAATAGTAACAACTGATAATTAATTTCACCCAGGAAAGTTCAAAAAATAGTTTTCCATTAAATGAATCGCTTTTTGACACATCAAAATAACATGCCAAAGTTTTCTTCAGTAGCCCAGCTTTCATCTTCACCAATAGAATACTTTCTAGGGTGCGCAACAATTAATGAGAAATGGCTTCTTTGGATGATACTGATTGTCAGGACTTTTTTTTTTTTTTTTTTTTTTTGAGAAAATATCGAAAAACGAGAAGTTGAAGGTAGGAATATAAACTGCTCAGTTAAACTAGAACTAGTCAGCTGTAAGTATTACTTACTAGATATTATTTCAAAGCCATCCCAGAAGTCACGCACTTTCACGTCTGAAATTATGGCACAGTTCCTGCAGTTCACCAAATCTACATCTTGATCTCCAAATTCCAGGCTGAAAGCTTCTGGTTTCCAAAGCTCTGACTTCAACTTCTTATGGACACCAGATACCAGCACGGGCTGAGAATACAAAGACGCATGCTTACTCCATCATAACCAAATTTCTTTACACATGCAGCTAAAATTTAAGAGGTGAGACTCCTGGCTACCTTTATACAAAAGACACAATAAATCTATTTTCATTCACTTCTGTTGTTTTGTACATCAAACATATAGCCAAAATCAAAGCAAAATTAAGGCCATGTGCAGTTACCTTATAAGTGATACTGCATTAGGCAAGTGTACTGGGTTTACATGTCAAAGTTTTGGTAGCCAGGGGACTACAAAGACCCAGCTCTGTGATATAAGTTCCTGCCTATTTCAAGACAGGCCCACCACGGGCCCATTACTGATGCTGGTACCACTTTTGTGATAACACATTTAAGAAAGCATAAAAATCACTGCTGCAACTCTGAGAGAGGAGTGCGGGAAAAAAAACATGAAGGAAACAACCCTGCAGACATCAAGGTCAGCAAAGAAGGATGAGGTCCTCCAGGTGCTGGTTCAGATTCCCATGAAGCCCATGGAATGGACTAACTGTGATTGCAGGCTGTCTGCCAGCGCAGATCTCCATACTATCCCTTGTGGAAAAGCCCACAGTGGAGCAGGTGGATCAGACCTAAAGGAAGCTGCAGCCCACAGAGAGCCAGCCCAGGCAGGGGAAGGCTCCTGGTGGGAAATGCAGCCCCATGGAGAGATCTCAAGAGCAGACTTCATGGAAGGATCTGTTTATGTGGGGGACACACGCTGGAACAGTCTATTCCTAAAACACTGCACCCCATGGAAAGGACCACGGTGGAGAAGTTTATGAAGATCTTCATTCTGTGGGAGGGACCTCACACTGGAGCGTGGGAAAAGCATGATGAGAAAGGAACAGCACAGAAGCGTTATGAACTGACTGCAACTCTAAGTGAAGGAAGGACGGGGTGAGAGCAGAACTGTCTGCACCAATATGGAAGATGAGTAGGTGATAAATGCCTGAGGGTCAGATAAGTTTAGGCAGTCTTTCCACCATGTTACATACACAACTGGAGAAAAGAAGAAAAGAAAGGAATGAGGGAGTGCAGTTGAGACTGGGAAGTAGAAAGGGTGAATGCAGTTAATGTGTTTCATTTTTGTTTTTTATTTTTCATCATTCTACTCAAATTGGCTATTAATTAATTTTGCACAGGTTGCATCCTGTATAAGTGATCTCCCCCTCTTTATCTTGACCCACAAGCTTCTCCATCTTGCTTTCCCCTCTTGTCCTGTTGTAGAAAGAGGAGAGCAGCTAGGTGGGATTCTGGCAATCCAACTTCAATCTATCCATAGAACTGTATGTCCTGGTATCCCTCCTTCTTTGAGGAAAAATTACTACTACTACTAGAAATTACATGTGTATTAAAACACACATAACATTTTCACATTCCAGTATGTTTTTAACTATTTCCCCCATTTTTTATATACAATTATAGTTCATCATTAACTCTTCAATACAAAACCAAGGAATGAAAAAGTGGCTATTTAAGTGAACAAGGTACACTAGGCAATCCTCCTCAACACTGGCCAAAGACTTGTCAGTTTACAATGACCTGAGTCTCTCAATACCTTTTAACTTCTGTGATCTCAAGAGAGGTATGACTTGGGGAGAAAACAAACAAAACAAAAAACAAAAGAAAACCCCACTAGGTTTAGTAACTGCTACCTATGTTCAAATAACAATTCACATGTCTATGTAAGCTTGAATCAGCTTCAAGCTGTGCCTTATACATCAGCAATGATTCAAAGGTAGATATCTGTTTTATTTGCACGAATAAAGAACTCAGTACAATCCTGGGGAGAACATCCTATATTATCAAAGTTCTAGACAGTAGAAAAAAGCTATTTTGAAAATACACTGTTCGAAAAAACTCCAGTAACTACCTCTGCTTCACCTCTAAACAGACAAGTATGAGATACATCCTCTTCAAATTACCCCACACTGCTTGCTTGCCAACCCCATCAGCTAATTCCTTTGTGGACTGACTGACATCCTTTCCCTCCATTGTTATTCCTAGTTCGTAGCTCTCCTAATCAAGGCGGCCATCCTGCTGGCAAAAATGTTTTTATCCCACTTAAACAGATTTTTATCTCTTCCAACCATTCATTCATACTCAAAAATGTTCCCATGACAACAAAAGCCCAAAACTCCATCGCTAAAACCAGATGCATCAACAACAATTGAGATACAGGTTAGTCTATCCCTCTTCAAGATCTCCTGCCTCACCCACAAGACTGAGAAAATCAACTGGCCCCCCCATGCCTTTGACCACTACTTCCAGAGCCACATAATCACTCCTGATATTCTCTGTCCAAGTCTCCCCAGCAGAACTGTCTGCACCAATGTGGAAGAGCAGTAGGTAGTAAATATCTGAGGGTGAGATACAACTGGGCAGTCTTTCCACCACATTACAAACACAAGCCTCTGACAACCAGGAAACTTCCCTAAGATGACAGAGGAGATACACCAATCCCAAGGTTAACCATGTTATCTGACCTCAACAGAAATTGTAACTTTAAAGTAATTGAAAGGCTTTAATTGTATTTTATAATAAATAAATAAATAAATAAATGAAAGGATCACAGATGAGAAAAAAATACACTGGAAAAAAAAAAACACATTACCTTTAACAGGATGGGTAGACAGTCCTGCCAAGCAGACTTGAAGCCGACAGATAAGCCATCCTTCAGGCCAGGTAAATACTATCATGTTTTGTTCTCTACTGTATTCACTTGACCACTTGAACGTTAACAGTATTAAAATTGTACTACTCAACCTAGTAGAACCCCTTCAGCTACTAAGCAGAAAATTTCTCATAGAAGAAAGAGAATGTTCTCCCTCTAGTGAATAACACAGCTACGGTTGCAAGATAAACTAAACAGGAAAAAAAAAGAAAACAAGTCTACTGTTGTTTTTGTTTTGGTAGGCATTTTGTGATACATTTGCCCTCAGAAAGCAGGAAGAAAACAAACAAAACCCTCTAACATCACCCTAAATTTTAACTATCTCAAACAAATGAGAAAGCATAGCACAAGAAGTCAAAAAAGAATAGGTTTCTATCAGATAAAAATCATGTAACGGTATCCCCAAGCAAGCAATAACCACATACAGGATAGCAAAATGCTCTTGAAGAACAGTTCCAGAAAGAAATAATCCTATGACCTCTTCATAAAATCTGGGTTAAGACAAAAATTTAACTCAATTATCATTTTTAAGACAAAAATAGTTGAAAAGTGCTGCTCCTCCTGAATGACACTCCAAGAGTACTTTTTGTTATCCACACGTTAAGGGAAAATAATTCATCAGTTTGGAATGCTACCACGACTAAGATCTTCATATGGCTCATATCAAATGCTGGGGTGCATGCATGGGGCCAAGGGGTAGTCAAGAATTTTACTACTTAACCTTTTTAACTTCACAAAAGGGGGACAGTGAAAGCAATTTTTCAGAGATAAAATTCACTTTGACTTCATTTTCGAAGGTGCAGCTGGACTGTACCTGGGAATTCTGCTGACAGAGAACTGTGATACAGTAGAGTTTGCTGACAGAATCACTGCCTGAACAAATTATGTTTACAATGCCACTGTCAAGACAGCAACACCAAAGCCACCTGTTCTCTTTGGTGCTCAAAGAGTTCCAGTAGGCTTGTTGTCTGCATCCCAGCAGTAAACACAAGTGGGTGCAACATCACTGGAGAACTCTTTAAAAAGCAAGGAATTCAATCCGTTTGTTGCTATGCCTTCTGAATGATAAAATCATGCAAAAAACATTCCTGACACACCCTAGGAACAAGCCTAAAAGCAAAGGTTTATTAACAGTAAATAAATATGACAGGCGGTCAGAGCCTTAGAACCTAACACTGACTAGGAAGGTGACACACACTGCAAGCTACACATCTGACAGAAAAAAATCAGCATTCCCACCTCTAGATTCTCTAAGTCTCAAGATTCATTAAGTATCTCATGGCCACATGCCACAACATGCACGTAGTGATTAGCTAGTCTCATCTGCAAAGATAGTGATGAGCAAGCCTTCTGCCAAATTCCTCAGCATTCTCCCCAGAATATTATTTACTAACAAAGAGGATTGAAAATATTATGAGCATTCTGACCAGAAATCTAAGAGCTCTTAGCCAAGACAGATGACTGACACCTCAGCAGTGTCAAAGACTGAACTGAAATCCTTCAAAAATCAGAAAAGACATATCAGGTTCAAAAATGATGAGATCTCTGTGCACTCCAAACAGAACTGGAGGACAATAAAACTGCTACAGTTAGAGGGAAAGCTGTCAACACCAGCTGTAGGCTACATTTCTAGACTGACAAGGGAAGAACAGTGGCCTTAAGAATCTATTAGAGAGCTATCTATGAGAGTCAGCAACAGGTACAGCAGATCTGTAGCTGGCAGTCCTACACCTCTGCAGGTTTCATGGGTACGTGATAGTTATGCTGTGTCCAAAGGATGCAAAGAGTGTGACGTGCCATGGAACATGCTGAAGATTACTGAAAAGTACTCTTCCACTGGCAAGAATAGATCCTGAGCAACAAAGCAGGACGGTGTGCTCTGCCATCACAGCTCAGTGGCGTGCATGGCTTGTGAACAATCCAAACAAAGGCACAATAATGCCTAGAATGTTAGTATAACAGCACAGCTGTTATACAAACAAGGACTTCTACAGAAGAGACGGTGAGGGACATATCTGCCTAACACCAACAGTCTTAATTCTGAGTAGTCTGTGAAGGTAGTAGTAGCAGAAGTAGCTGCAGAACCCGAATGCTAAGAACACATCAAACACCCCTGGACATCAGATTCTGACATATTTATTGGTACGCTTCCTCTGCTGCAGCAGATGCTCATCCGTTTCTTAAGCTTTAGATTTTCAGATTAGGCCAATCTTAATGACTCCAGAGAAGACTAAGAGCTGTAGCACTACAGACTGAGATCTGAAGAGATGGCTATACTGGAAGCAGGTCTAAGGTCCTATTATCCTGACTGCAGATCTACTTAGTCGATGACCACTATGACAGTTCAATGCAGACCTCAACACATGAGATGACAAGTCCAAAACAATACTTGGGATCATAGAGGTTGTGGGTTCAAGATGAGATACTGCCAACAACACACCCCAAAATTTTAGGAGAAATTACTTTATGGAACCCTGGTACTCTTGCACACACTGCAGCTGGAAGGAATGGACCTTTCCCTGAGGCCAAAAAGCATCAACCATGACGTAAATGTGAGGATGCAAGCAGGAATCATAATGGATTTGCTAATGGGCTATGGCACAGCAGGTTTACCACAAATCTCACTATAGGCACATGGCACTTGAGTCAGTATAGCATGGAGTGGACAGGGCCACTGTGTCCCGTTTACAGTGCTACAGCTAAAATCTTCGCTCACTGTACACATCCAGGAGCAATTGGCCAAAGTTTGAATGGACACAACAAACAAGGTTGTAAGGTGTGAGGTTAAAAGAATGAGTAATACCAAATGGTATTATAGCAGAGATATTTTACAAATGGTATAGTTAAGACAGATTGTTGTGATGGCAAAGAGACAATTGAAAATAAAGGGAAAAAGGCTCACCCATGTCCTAGGCTCGTGATAGGAAACTCTGAAAGAGTGATCTCCAAAGAGATCCTTCCCCAGTGGTGCTCAGCCCTTAAATGGAGTTTAGGAGAGGTGGAGCTAGACTCCCCCCCTTCCAGTCACACAGGTGAATTGTCTTTACTTGTTCTCCAGTGGCTGACTCAGTGCTCGCCTCAGGCCAGGTGGTTCAGGCAGTGATTCAACAGTTCCCATACAGAGGTACAGGTTAAACTGTCAGAACACTTTCAAGCAATAAGGGGTTAGCCATTAGTAATCACGCACCTGGCCTTGTTTCCAGCACTCCCTGAAGATCTTCCAGTTGTTTTTGTTGCTAGGATCATGAAGGCAAAGGAGTCTACCATCACACAGCCAGGAGTGGGAAGTGTGCGGATCCAGCACATTCAAGCCCATTACCATTTCCTTCACATCTCTTTGTGTGTCAGCTAAATTACTGGCACGTTTTGCAGCATCAGACGTCTTCTTATTTTCCACCACAGAAGCAATGATATGGTCTAAGAAGTTAGGCAGGCTGGCTTTACCTTTGGCCCCCTAGAAGATGTAAAACCAGAGCCAAGTTTAGTCTTGCAACAGCATACACAGTAATGCACATCTCTCACTCTGCTTTTAGATGTGAGCACTTTGCTACCAAAAAAATCCATGCAGAAGTAATCAAATCGACAGGCATGTATCCAGTAAGAACAAAAACAAAGATCTTGTTTTATTATGGCAAAACTTAATACAAGCTGCTCTAGGCTACCTAGAAAAACGTTACAGAAAAGTCACAATGGAAAACAGTATGGCGTCATGGCTTTATGATTTTTTGTTATCAGTATTCCACATCATAACATCACGTAGTGCACTGGGAGTTAAAGAGTTGATGCTCCAGTTCTGTGGATCATAAATAGTTCCAGGTGTACCTGTCTTAGAAAAGAATAACAACTACATACCCCAGAAGACTTTGTGCTGCTTTGTGTTTTTCCACGTTCCACTCAGAGGGGAAGATAAAGCTGCTGGCAAATCATGGGACACAGCTTTTCTCCCTTGTGGATCAACCCAGCAGCGAGTGCTCCCTAGCCATCTTGCCCTTCAGCATTAGCGTAAGGCCTTCAGTTTTTGGAAACTTTCTCTCATTTTATTTATTAGCTTCAATTCCAATTGAACTGTACTATATTGTGTTACTTTGCAGCCTGATATCTTATTTAGTAAATTAGCTTTCCTCCTCAGATTGTTGCTGCTCTTTTATTTTTTAGGCCCATCTCCCTACCTTTTCCTTTTTCCCCTTTCCTAGGGTGTGGGTCCATGGGTCTCCCTGCCCCATTAGTCACAGAACCGGGCCGAACCAGCCCATAAACCATTGACAAATGAATATATTTAGGACATAGAACAGAAGGTAAACACTAACTAGATCATTATTCACAAGACAGCTAAATGACAGAATGAAGGATGGAGATAGCTGGAGGAAAAGATTTTTAGTAGCAAAGAGCACCCTCTTCCAAGCAAAAAATAAAATAAAATAAAATTAGCAAATGCAGAGCTGTCTGTCCAAAACACCACTATTTCTAACTGAAATTATTCATTTAGTAAAAATTTTCATGGCATTACAGAAAAGTTTAGATCAGAAAGATGATCTACAGATTATTCAGCGTAAATGCCTCCTAAAATCAGTTATCCTGGGCTCTGCCAATCTTGACTGTTTCCAGGGAAGACGACAACATCATTTCTCCAAGACAGCCTACTCCAGGGCATAAATGTAAAAAATAAGAATTTTCTTCTTATATACAGACAGAATTTCTACTAGATAGCTTGTGCCCATCTTTTGCTCCATTACTGTGCATCCTTGAGAAAAGATTATCTCCATGTATTACATAATTACCATTTAGGTATAATAAGATCAATTAGCTCCCCAAAAGCTCCTCTTGTCAATCTAGGGCAAATAAAACCAATTCCTTTAACCTTTGTTAACATATCAAGTTCTTTCACACTTTAATAATCCCTTGCAACCCTCCATTTGAGGCTCTCCAATATTTCAATATCCTTCTTGAACTGAGGAATCCAAAACTGGAAAGAGTATTTCAGGTGTGGCCTAACATGTGCCAAGTGAATCCCTTGGTATATGCCTCCTGGTGCAGTCCAGGACACAAGTTTGCCTTTGCTGCAAGAATGCAATGCTGACTCATGCTCAGCTTACTGTCCTACCCAGCTTCTTTTCAGAATTGCTACACTCTTGCTTGATCATATTTACCAGTATGGATTTTGATGGAGGAAGCAACTGTAGAGCAGCAGCTGGCTCTCATTCCATAGCAGTACTGAATGACTGTATCACGCTTAGTACCGCTCTTTGGCTTCCTGCTTCGCTGTTGTCCTCAAAAGTTTTGTCTGGAACATCCCAAAGATTACTTGGAGAGTTTTCTCTCGTGTTCCTGTGTAATCACAGAATCATAGAATGGCCTGGGTTGAAAAGGACCTCAAAGATCATCTAGCTTCAACCCCCCTGCCATGGGCAGGGTCACCAACCACTAGAACAGGCTGCCCAGAGCCACATCCAGCCTTGCCTTGAATGCCTCCAGGGATGGGGCAGCCACAACCTCTCTGGGCAACCTGTTCCAGTGCGTCACTGCCCTCTGAGTGAAAAACTTCCTCCTAAGGAAGGAGCCTCAGCCTCCCATCTTAGTTTAAAACCATCCCCCTCATCCTGTCACTATCAAGCCATGTCAACAGTCATTCCTGCTACTGTTTATATGCTTATTTCAAGTACTGGAAGGCCACAGTGAGGTCTCCCTGGAGCCTTCTCTTCTCCATTCTAAAAAAGCCCAGTTCCCTCCACCTTTCCTCATAGGAGAGGTGTTCCAGCTCTCTGATCATTTTAGTGGCCCTCCTCTGGACCCATTCCAAGAGTCTATCCTGTGCTGGGGGCCGCAGGCCTGGACGCAGTACTCCAGATGGGGCCTCACAAGAGTTGAGTAGAGGGGAACAATCACCTCCCTTCCTCTGCTGGCCACCCCTTTTTTAATGCAGCCCAGGATATACCTGGCCTTCCGAGCTGCAAGTGCACTCTGCTGGCTCATGTCCAGCTTCTCGTCCACTACTCATCCTGTGTGAAATGACCTACTGTAGTAGGAAAAAGTTATAAAAAAAAAAAAAAAAAGTATAAAAGTAAAGTATAAAATTCATACTGCAGTATGAAAAGCTAAGGAAATGCATGCCAACAGTCAATGCTCTACATCATTTTCAAAGCTGAATTATCACCCTGAACCTCCATCTAGATATCCATTTTTCTTAACTGTCAGACCTTTTCTTTCAGAAACTGCTTCTATGATCAGTGTGGTGTTTGCAGGAATGCCAGTAATAAGAAAGTGACATGGTCACAACAACACCTTAAATGCCTTCTGTTGATATGGGCATCACCTTAATTGCACTACTTCTACTGGAAGACCAGAGGTGGGGAAAAAAAATAAAAAAGACTGTAAAATAGATCTGATTCAAGTGGTGAGAGAATGTATACAGCTGCAAGGACACAGATACAAGCTGAGATGGTCTTGTCATGCCTTGAAGGAGCAATATGCTTTAAAGCAACACTGTGATCACAATATAGCAGCTTGTACTCTGGGACTAGAGGGGAAAACAGTATTCTTGGATTCACTTTCCTTCTAGCAGCAAAAGACTTTCTGCTACAGCATTATTTCCCTCTACCATTAGCAAAAAAAACCCCATGAACTACTGTTAAGGTTCCATCCACTCAATCAGATGTGAAAAAAAACAAAACAACCTGCTGAGACAAGCCTTCCTTTCTATCTACCTCAGCTTCTGGACTAAGCCTTCTCCAGGAAGAGCTAAGCCTTGCAGAATCCCATGGGATCTAGCCTTTTCCTGAACTAAGTTCTTTTAAGCATTTCAGGTATCATTATGTCTTGTTTTTTAAGGTTATTTCCTCCAAAGCAGACTAAAGAATAACAAAGTATCCTGATTCGAAAATAAGCATCAAGGAGTAACACTGCATTTCTAATACATATACTATCTTCAGTGTCATTCAAATACATGTAAGGTTTTTAAGGAACTCACAAGATTTTGCCTTTCTGAGGCTATGCTCTTGCAGTGTTTTCAAAAATGCAGACTTTAAGTAAGCTTTTGTAGGGATGTGGCTCATCAGTTAAACAATTTAAAGGCTACACTTAACACTCTTTCTTGCTATCTCAGACAGAACAGCTTCTCCATGGCAGTAGCAAACCAAACCACAAACTAATAACTAGCATCAGAATTTTCTACAACTTTGTGGGGTGGTGGACTTAGCCAGATACTGGATTTGTTTCAATATTTGAGAATAAGATACTATAAAACAATTTAAATGGAAACTGTTAGATCATCATGAAGTTCTTTCCTAGAACAGACACTGTTGAAGGAATTACAAAACTACTTACCGTAGAAGCTGCAGAAAAAACTGGAGGAAAAGGGACTCCTGTGTCTAATGGAACCTGAGGAAGCTTTCCTGGCCCTGTGTGTAGGAGATCCCTGAGGCTGGAACCTTCAGCTTTGTTGCTAGATGTCACTGGGCCCAACAACAGGCTATTAAACAGCTTTGGGGCTAGTGGAGAAACCTTTGTACTGGAGTTGAAGGAATCCAATCCAAAAGGCGAGTGGGATTCTTTATTAAGCACTGACCTCAGTGATCCTGATTCTGTAAAAAGAATAATGACATTGAGAAAAAAAAAGGCAACGTTGAAATGAACACAAAATTCTCTGAAATTAGCTGCTCTCACATCAAATATGATACTGACAGAATCCCATTGCAACAGTGAATAATCACCTCAAAGAGAATCACAAAAACATCATGTATTTCAGATACATTTTACCCTTATTATGCTGTTAGTTAAGGTTTTGAGCAGCACAGTAGATTATCTGATATGAATGTAACATTCAATAAGCCATAACTTTACAATCTGCTCAATTTTAAAACACTGCCTCGACCTTCTGTATTAATTTTTCGATATAAATTATTTCAAATGTTAACTGCTAAGGCACTGCAAAACTAGTTGGAAACTCAAGAACATTTAACACTGACATACGAAGTAGTTTCTGCTAGTCACATGGAAAAGAATATATTCTGTTATTTGTGCCATATCTGACAACTGGAAGTTGTATAATGTAAATAAATATTTCCAGATTGGTAAATTATACTGTTTATCTACCGAATACTAAAAGAAGTTCTAAGCTTCCATTTGACTCTTCCAGTCACTCTAATCTCTCAATACTTGGGAAATGCACTCTTCATGCTGCACACCAAACAGCTTTGTTTACTTCAATAATTAATAAATCAATAAAGTGATTCATTTCAGATATCATTTTACATCAAGACACCAGCGAGTTATTACTTAGAAAATAAATACACAGGCCATTAGATAAACTGGGAGTCACAAGACAGTATTTTTATCTTCAGCTATAACATTATCTTCCTAGTTTTCCATACTCCTAAGCCAGTAAGAAAACAAATAAACAAATAATTGTTTGGGTTTTTTTGGAAGAAAAATATTTTCTTCATTCAACATGAACTGAAAAAAAAAAACATTTTATATATACATATACATTCATACATATATATATATATACACACACATACAAATGCATATTTATATACATTTTTTATAGTATGACTAAGCACCCTCACAAAGAATTGTAACCAAGCAGTACATTAACTTTTTTTTTCCCCAACCCCAGAAGGCATGCGTTCTGCTCACCTTTTGTTTCTTCTTTTGCTTTTTGCGTTGCTAAGTCTGCAAGCCAGTGTAAGGCTGATGATGGGGCAGTTTCTGAGCAAAGTGGTCTGTTGGTCTTCATTTCAGCAGTGTTACTGATTAGTAATGTCTCTGTTTTTGCAGGCTCCTCTATCCTACTATCATTTGCTTCAGATTTTGGAACACTGTCCATTTCTATCTGCCCCACTCCTGCTGTTCCTGTTCCAGTGGAAAAGCTGCTCTCATTTCCAGAGACTGACGCACCGGGATTAACAGCTGGAAGCTAAAACAAAAACAAACATCTACTAAAAGCTGAATAAAAGGAAGAATTCACCTTGAAAACATCTTATTTAATGCACTGGTTGGTTGGTTATTTCAAGTGAACACTTACGTTATTCCTGTGTCCCTTTATGCTTATGTAGCAGCGGAGTACAGAAACTTGTTCCCTGTGTATATCAGACCTTGTGCTGTAGCCTCAATTTTTATGACTTACTGCTTAGCAAGTTGTTTTTAAACAGAACTTCAGACTTCTTTTTTTCAGGAAGCTGTGGGTGTTTTTTTTTTTGTGTGTGTGACAGTAATAAAACTACTCTAGCTTCAGCATAATTTTCAAGAATTGTAACAAAATAAGTGCACATACTGCAAGATACTTGCACTAGATTGTTCTAATACATGAATGCCTTTTTACTCAGACTTCTAGTTAAGAATATTAGCCCAAATATCCACTACGTAAATAACAGTTGCAGCACACAGTTCTGAAAAGTTTCCTGGAAGAATTTTTGCTAAGTCAAAACACTTGTAACACATACTGAGAAAATAAAGTCCATGTTTCACAACAGAAAAGTCTAGATGATTTAACATTTTAACAGATGTTAAATTGATGTAAAAATGTTACATCAAATAAAGTGATTTCAGTCCAAAATAACATACCTGTGATATGCCATTAGTGACAGCTGGTCTCAAAACTGATTTATTCTGTCGATTAATACATGGGCAATTGGCTTTTATACCCCATTTGCCTCGTGCTGCATGAACCATGTCTCCAATGTTGTAAAGGGCTGGAATAACATTTAAATATTCTTAAAAACACACATAAAGAAATCTAAAAACATGGCCTTGACTATAAAGTTCAATGCCTTCTATCATCTTTTTGAGTTATTATTCATAAGTATCTTAAAAACAGTGAGTTAGAACACACTGCTTACCTCTGAACAGTGCAGAGAACTGAGCTAACTCTAGCTTTTATTACCAGTTATGTGAAGTCACTGACTGTTTACCTTCCCATCTCATCCCCCAAAAGAAAACAATTTTTATTGAAAAACGTTCAAGAACAGTCTTGAAAAATAACAGTAAATTATTAATAAAACGGAAAATAGCTAAACATGAGTAGTCAAAGTTATTACCAGAAAGTATCACTTGTGCTACCATGCCTTCAACACTTCTGCCTATAGAAAATGGAAGCCTCATCTGCATCTAAGCTAGACAATGCAAAAGCTATATAAACAAACTGTTTAATGATTTTTTTTCCACTTGTTTGCTCAGAACTGGGACAAAATTGCTCCTTTAGCCTTCAAGCATTACCTGTACCAGGAATGATCTGTGTTGGCATAAGATTTTCTGGTTCGTGAGACTGACCCTTTGCACATTTCAGCCATGAGAAGACTTCCTCATCACCAATCTCCTCTGTCTCTGGAATAAAGACACAAATAAATCTGGGTTGGATTTTCTGTAAAACAAATGCATTTTAAGAGGCTGAGAATTGTAACTATAACAACTTCTCTTCCCACAGTTAATAAAACTACCACATTCATTTTCGCTTTCTCTCTAGTATTATCTTATTTTCTGTCACCTAAAACTGTTCCCTTTTTGTCTCAATTTTTGAAGATCATATACTGCTCTTATACTGCCTTCCTAAGTTACAGGGTAATTCTAACCTTTCTTGTAACAATCTCACAAGGCTTTTCAAAATGAATACTTGCAGATCAGTTTGGAAAAAAAAAAAAAAGAAACAGAGGTTTTCTGTGACTATATCTACTTAATAAAGCTAAAAAGTTACAAATGAATAGATCGAAAAGTAGCCCAAAAAACTTGTATTTCTTCAGATTTTAAACAAGGTAGTATCTATAAACACAGAAGAATTCTTTCAGCTATTTCCATTATATCCTGGTAAAGAACATCTTAAAGAACGCTATGCTTTTTTCTGGTATATTCTGGCAGTAATTTCATAGGTTGTGTTATGTAAAAATAGGGAAAGTGTAATCTATTTTTAAAACATGTTACTTTTATAATTAATTCAGTGCTCTCTGGCAACTTATTGTAAGAAGTAATAAGCAGACAATGGTACTCACGTTTACTAACGTGGAATGGAACCAGATAAGGTAAGACTGTAGTGCTAAAGTTCCAAACCTATAGACACCCAGGCTGATACTTACCAACTCTTCTCTAAAACCTTCAGCAACTTCCAAGAAACCATCCCCACTGAAAGCCAGCTATTTCCTAGATTACAGTAGGGAAAAAAAAATAAAAATCCAGTACTCACCACTGCGTGGACGATTCTTCCTCAGCCGATAGCAGTCCAGGCAGACCCCAAACCCGCACTTGCGACAAACCCAATGAATATTGAAGAGAGTCGTCTCGCATACATCACACATTTCCCTCACACCACGAACTGCTCGCTTCCACGCCACTTTCTCTATTAACAGAAGGAACATTAGGAATTATTGCTTTAATGTTTTGTATTTCTCCCAGCTATGAGAATATCAAAACAACACTGATAAACAGTTCACAGACACATGACTTGAGGGCAGAGTATAGAAATACATACATGTTTTTTATAGCCAGAGACATTTTTTGAGTTGCTAGTCTCTTGACACTACTAATATCACAATTTCTAAGTTGTGAGGCCAACCCCCAAAACACACATACTACAGGGAAATTAGGCATTTCATGGAGTTCTGTAGAAATTGAATTTCAAGTAGCAACTATGAAAGTTACAGGAAAATGAAAAAAAAAAAATTCTGCTAACTTTATGAACAAATAATGTGAACTTATAAAGACTGAGTATTTAATTTTATTAATCAGATGAAATGTCAGCTCTTTTTGAACATATTTGGTGAAAAATGGCTCCTGTTGCACACCTCAAAAGCTAAAGTGAAAAATCAGAGCAATTCATAGAATAGGCTGAATTGGATACATGGAAGGAATTTGTGTCAAACTCACTTTCCCTTGTAGTGGCAACAGCTGTCAACTAGTTGCTCAGCTGAGTCACACCGAGCTGAATGCACATGCTGCTCCTTTCTCGGAAAACACTGTGCTTTTATGTGATGTCCCTGGACATCACAGGGACAGGAGTATATTAAAAAAAAAAAAACCTGATCATTAAAAGGAAGCTGGTCAATGTGATAAAGTGTTCATTTCCATTTTCTTAAAAAAAAAAAAAAAAGTCAGTTTTCTAATTTGCTTTTCAACAAGCAAATGCAATGATGTCTAGGAAAGTTATCATAAGTTTCCTTAGTAGAAATACTACACTGATCCAAAAGACAAATCTCAAATGTATACAACTATACACACCTTAAAAAAAGTAAGTATAGCTGCTTTTCAGGAAGAAAATCATTTTTAGCAAGAAATATTACTCAATTATTTCACTGCGTTGTATACACATTACATAGAGAAGACAGACAAAAAACACGCCAAAAGCCCTTCTTACGATGTGGCTCCACCATCATCATTGCTTCCTTCTCTGACATAACAAGCTGGCAAAACTGGTCTCCAACATTGGCAAGGATGTATTTTGAAGTCTCCAAGTCAATACCCTCTGCTGGGGAGGAAGAAGGAATCCACAGACTCATGGCATCAGGATCACTCTGTTGTGGGTTCAAGAAACCCTCTACTCTTAAAATACCTTTCCGGGTAAATATAAGCCTGCAGAAAACAGGACGTAGTAATTGGGAAGCTGCTCAACCACTTTTAATTAACTTATAATGCCACCTATGTCTAAATATAAACACAGAAATGAAAAAAACAACAACAACAAAAAAGGCTTGAGCTACAGCATTACAGTAGTAAAAATATTATGCAAATCCAAATAAAGCAGGGAACAAGTACACAACGGCAGTGGCAGCAAAACCCCATAGAATGAATGTCTAGGTCTCAATATGTGTTGGTGGGAAATTCCACATACAAGAGATTGTTATGGTTTGCTACAGTTCTATGCTATTAAAAGAACAAGATGACAAAAACCAGATTGTTTGGGCTGCTTGTGTTAAAATACATATATATATATATATATATATACCGCTTATAAAATCATGCATGGTTCACACTATTTAAATTCAATAGACAGTTATTTCCCAGCTTTTGGGAAAACAGTATTTCAGTTCTGGCTTGTGCTGCTGTTTCAACCATTCACATTACAAGGCATACAAAAATATTTATTGTACCTACTCTTTTTAACACAGCTCTTCATACAGATGAGCGAACTGATTTTATCAGTAGCAGTCGACACTCTTAGTCTTCAGGTTGTAAAACTTCAGAGAAGTTAGGGAAGCCTGAATAACTTTGACCATTATTAAAAGTAACTTCCTTCTTTGGCAAAAATAATCTTGAAAATCAGACTTTAACCTCAATGCAAATCAATTTTTTACAAGTTCAGGATGCAGATATAATCCTTATGGGATAGTTGACACATGCTAAAATTTCACTTAATCATTTCAATGCTCAAAAGTGAGCAAAGGTCTTTCTCAAATTATGCATTGCACTCCCTAGAACAGGCAGATGAAGAAAAACTGACTGGTCAAAGAACTGTAAGGAGCATAAGCACTAATGAGAGAAAACACAGGTGATGTCCTACTCCTCATATAAATCAATTCTGTACTCAGCTTAGAAAGCCTAGTAAAACATAGCCTCATTATGACAATATTCTGTCACTTGTTAAGTAAATTAAAATGTTATCCATATTCTGAACCCCTCATGACAGAGCATAAGAACAGTTACTACATATAAACTGTTATCCAATAAACTGAATTCAGCCACCCAAGTGTAGGCATGGCAGCTCCCATGGTGCCATCCATATAGCTGTACCTTCTAACTGCAGCTCTTCCCTCACCTCTCCAGTTGAGAGTAAGGGAATTCCAGGCACGTGATGCAAAGAAACACAGAACAGTCAAAATCTTCATTATTAGACCCAAGCAAATCAAGTAAAACATAATTACTTTGTGCTTGAACCTGGTCCAAGCTCTACACATAGACTACATTTGAAGTAAGGAAGGATTCAAGCACCTCCGGAAATGGAAGAATCGACATGCCACAGTTGAGTCATCTTGCTCTTGTTCCTTAAATTTGCGGTACCGCTCCAGACGGCACTCCCGGCACTTGTGCAGATGTGGGGCTACATTGATGCAGGAACCATCTTGGAGAAAAGGCTCACCTGACTGCTTTAGCTTCCTCACCTTACTCATATCTTTCAGAACAGATTGACCAACTGTGTGAGACAGAGCAGAAGTTAAAAAAAAAAAAAAAAAAAAAAATCAATCAATCAATAAATTCACTGCAACAGTAAAAGGACACTGGCCCAAGTAAACATATTTGTGCGCTCGTAATCATGCCATACTAACAATGCCATTCATTTTATCAGAAAAAACTTCTATTAGTCTTTCATGCATCATTAAAAACAGAGTTACTATAGAAGTAAAACGCCTCTGGAAAATGAAGGGTTACCTGGTTAAATTGGGCTACACAAAGTACTTAACACCATTTATTAACAGGCATTTCAGCTTTTCTCAATCCCAAGGATCAGCTATTCTGAAGAACACCCGTAGCCCATTCTCATCAATCGGTGACAGTAGGGACTTTCAATTAGGATGCAAACGGACAATAAAATTAACAGATTCACAACAAAAAGACAAATCTGATGTTTACAGGTCCGAAGACTAACACAATTTTGTCCTGACATATATGTTCTTGAACAATTCTTAAGGTGAACACACTAATTCATATACAAGAAGCACTAAGCTTTAGCCTTCTAAATATCTTGTGTTGGCTACTCACCATAAACAAGCTTTATATCTGTGGCTGTTTCACAGTTAATTATACAGAAGAAATCTTAGTATCCCACCCCTTTCCATTTCCAAGTCACCCTGCATTCACCTTTTAGGGGAGCTGTGCGAGGCCGGCCCTTGGGGGCTTGTTTCCCTTTTCCTTTCCCCAACAGCAGTTCAGCATTGCGCTCCGCATTGGGACCTAGTTTCGCCATCAAATGGTCTGGGATCCCCTTCATACAAGCCTTGGCATGCAACTGCTCTTCAGAGTCACTTAAATCTGAGAGGTCACTATTGGTACTTGAGTCTGAATCCTGTTTAGATGTTAAGCTCCGCTCATCTAGCGAGAATCTTTTCACAGCTTCAAAGGGGGCTTTGTTGTCCTGTGGAAACTCAGCCTGTGAAGAGAAAAATCCAGGTGGATGCCTGCTGAACACATTAGAAAAAGTTTTCAGAAGAGGATTGTCCTGTTGGCCAGGCCCAACAGCTGGTTTTTCTTCTGTTGGGCTGGAGGAAAGCGTGGGCATCTCAATAGGTTGTGTCAGGTTGCTGGTTGGTGAGTTGGAACGGCCGTTCCCTGCAGTGGAAGGACTCTGAACACCAACAGAGGCTGCTGAACCAGGAGTACTGGATATCACCTTTGATGAATCTGTTGTTATAAACAAGGTTTTCTTCTTTGCTAGAGAGTCTGTAGCTGTGATTGATTCTGGCCAGCCAGAAGCAGTCTTATGACCCACAGATGTAGAGGGAGTAGAAACCCCTGTCTGAGATGACGCAAAGCCACTGAAAGGACTAAGTTCTGTTTTCTCAACAAATGCCAGGAAAGGGTTAGAGGGTTCCTCTCTGGACAGTTTTGGGGGCTGTAAAAATAAGTTTTCATGACTATCTGGGGGGCGAGTATTCAACAGGCTTCGTGGAAAAGCTGGAGTAAGGGTGGGCATACATTCCACAGGCAGCTTCCGCTCCACAGAATTGCCAGACTGCATGTCTGCTGAAAGAACTTTACCTTTGCAGACCCCAGCACCCACACTTTCTGCGCACTGCTTGAATGAGTCCCGACTAGAGGCATCTTCAGATAAGCTTTCTGAAATGACCGTGAAGTAGTTACTGGAAGGTAGGTTTTGGGTCATGCACTGAAAAAACAAGTTCTTAGATAGATCAGAATCTTTCTGAGCCTCTTGTCCAGTACTACAACCAAAAATAAATCCAGAAGGCTTGCTTTCTGGAGTCACCACTCCATTTGACTGGCTTCTTCCACCTCCAAACGGCAAAGACTGGGAAGCACTTGGGAGAGAGATTCCAAATCCAGAGGAAGCTAAAAGTGAATTTCGAGAATTCTGAAACAAAATTAAAAAGCATTAGCCTGCTGAAGGACTCTCACTTGATTGAGCAACACTTTAGATCATTTAATTATACAACTAGCCACCCATAAAAAACATGTAGTAGAAATACCACTAGATCTACTTAATGATCCTGTTAGAATAGTTTTTCCTTCCTAAAAGGCACTGAAAATTGAGATACTATTATCAAATAATAATGTAATGTGTCCATTATCAGTGAAGACGCATGGAAAAATGAACACTTAAGAACCTACCAGGCTTTAGAACAAAGTTGCAACACAAGACAAAGTGGGCTAATTCACAGAAAAACAAGCAATGGAAGATGAGTTTCTTTTAGCTCCAATATATAAGCTAAGAGCTTTAATTCATATTGCTTTTCAGTCATACACCCCCCTGTGGCAAACTCATCCTTATAACCTTTTGCCATTTCAGTATTTGCCCTCCCCTAAACTCATCCTGATGAGTCTCTCCTACTTAACCAGCACCCTTAAAACAATGAACTTTGCTTAATTAACTTCACAAACTAGGAAAGGCCTCTAGCAGTTACTGAACATACTGTTGCAGATGACTGGAGGCCACACCAGCTGACAGGTACGTATCACAGTATCACAGAACTGTAGGGGATCTCCAGAGATCATCGAGTCCAAATCCCCTGCCAAAGCAGCTCCCTAGACCAGGGTTGCACAGGTAGGCATCCAGGCAGGTCTTGAATGTCTCCAAGAAGGAGACTCTACCACCTCTCTGGGCAGCTCCAGTGCTCCATCACCTGCACTGTGCAGAACTTCCCATGCATCAGTTTATGACCATTTCCCCTTGTATTACCACACACTCCTAACAGATGCACAAGAAATGGTGCTTCCCAGAGGACTGCTCAATGTAAAGCACAAACTACTTAATTTTTTTTAAATATTGAGGAATTTTCTTTCTTGCAAGTTTCTATCACTGTTATGACACATATTCATTTGTTCTCTTATCAGTTTATGCTTATTCAGATTTTGTAATTCTCACAGTCAATCCTACTGTAACTGACTGTATTCTAAAATTAACTCATCAGTTCTCATCCTTTTCTTCAGATTTCCACTCTGAAATCTTCACATAGGGAATACTCAAATTAAAGGTGTGTCTCCTCCTTTAAGTGTCAAGATCCTTTTTCAATCCTACAAGGGATAGTAAAAAAAAAAAAGGGGGGGGGGAAGCAAAAAAAAATAATAATACGAGAGACACACACACTTGACCAACACACGATAAGGGATGCAGTGATAAGAACCAAATCTGGTCAGCCACACTAATTAACGAGGGCATGCTAATGAGACTATGAGAGGCCTTAGTTTTGTGAGGTTCTCTGACTAATGAACATCAGTTTGGAAAATAAGGAAAAAAGAGAAAGTCAGAAAACAAAATATATCAAGATACAGATTTAACAAAACAAACAACAAAAAAAACAGTAAAACTTGGGTGCAAAGACAAGAGACAAACTTCCCACTCCCACTAATTGACAGGCCATTAAGAAAGTTGGTACAGGATGGGGGGTTATTAGCACCTATTATACTGCAAAGTCACATTTAGACTGTTCCTTGCTATCAATCTCCATTTGCAGTAACTTTAAATATACATCAGTGTACCCACATTAGTTCTTCCAGATACTAGAATTTCAGATTTGTCTTTTTAAAGCCAAACAGGAATCCTCCTTCTCCCATCCCAGAGCAGGGTCAAGTAGAGGATATATACTGAGACAATAACTTGTATCAATATGAGTTATTTTTGCCAGTCTTCAGAATTATTACATTAAACATCCTAACAGTTTTTAAACAGCATGTGAATATGAATGCAAGCCAAGCTAATTTAGCAAGCTCAAGGACTAGATCATACTGTGATAAAGTAGACAGTCCAGTCCAAAGCAGTATCACAAGAACTATTACTTCAATAGAAACAACAATCAAACAATCACAGATCAATCAAGCAAAAAAAAAAAAAAAAAAAAGAAAAAGAAACCAGCTGTGCTAGATTCCATCCACCAAAGAGAATACCATTTGATATAGTGCTTAGTTTCTGGCCTTGTGGTCTATCTGCAAATTATAAAGCCAGAACACTATTATTAATGTAAAACAAGCAACCTGGGGTCAGGGAGAGTAAGGGAAAGATGCACAGTATGAGAATTTCTCAGCACAATTAAAGCTTTTCTTTAATAACAACAGTGACAGGAACAATTCTGATCACTCACTCGCGCGGTGAGAATTTGCTCACAACTGTGATTTTATTTCATTCCTCTGGGCAGAGAACAGGGGTGAGAATGAACAACAAAAGTTATATTGTTATACAAAAATTATTTAACTTTCCTGACTTTTACCATTTGATTTCTGCTTCATATTTTTAAATGCTTATCTCAAGGTAAACATCTTGCCTTTTCCTCCATTCACTAGCTAATACAGAAGACATAGAAGTAACCCATTTAACCTATGGCAATCACTTAATGTATCTCCTGTATTATTAACTTCTTTATACAGTAGAAAAGAAGTTTATTTTTTTCTGTCCTTCTCACAGAGATGGGGCTTTGTGTTTGCCTTTTTTTGTTTGGTTGGTTGCTATTTATTTTTTTTAAATAGGCCTTCCTCTGATGACCTAAATATTCCTTTTCCCTCCTTAAAAATCAAAAATAAAAATTAACAGGATTTCCCTTCACTTATTCCCATTGAAAACAAGGATGTATAACTAAAAGATCCTTAAGCCACTATCATACCAAGCTATTTACACAAACTGATTCTAAAGGTACTCATCTCAATTCTTTGAATTACTTAGTTTTCAACCCTACACAGCGTATGACACCACTGGCTCATTTTTCTTGTATGGAGATATTGTTTCTGTAAGAGAAACGGGGCATCTATAAAAGGTCCTCCAAATGTAGCCACATATAACTTAAACATTCAACTGAAAGCATATTTTCATGCAATTTGAAGACAAGAGATTTTAAGTAGGCTACCTTCCATGTGATACAGCCGAATAAAATCACATTATGCAGTGCACTAAATCACTTTAAGGTTGCACTGTGTAAGAAGTTAGACTTAAGTGATCAAGGCTGAATAAAGAACAGAGTGCTAAAAAGTTGTCTCTTATAAGTTCTCTATTAGAAACTGTTTTTCTTTTGGATCCTTTCTTAGATCAAATGATTGAAAGATCATTGTCTCTGGAAGGGAGAGATTCATGAAAAAAAAGTAGTTTTCAGTTCCATAGACACACTTAATAATAGAAACAAGTTGTAAAGGATCTGATGCCAAATACTTCTTTCTTGACAGTGGCAAGATCATAGACTACTCACCTCTCCCTGGGTTTGCATTCGGCCTGTTTTCAGCTTCTCCTGTCCGGTAATTGCTGGCAAACTAGTATCAGAGATTCTCACAGTTGTTGGTGTCAAAGCAGTTGTACTGACTGTGGTTGCAGAAGTCACTGTGCCTTGGCCAATCTGTTCCAGTGATTTTCCTGCCTCTTTACATCCAGATCCAACTAGTAATGTTTGTCCAGCCACAGAGGAAAATGGAGTGAATGGCAGTGGTGTATCACCACCAACTGGCTCATCCTGGACTACCAGCGTTCGACCGTTCTCTTTGGTATAAGTAGCAAAGCGAATATTCCGATTAATTTGAGGAACAAACGAAGGCAACTGTTTGGCCCTTGGATCTAGTCCTGTTTCAGTACTGGAAACTCCCTTCCAAGGACCTCTGCTTGCCTCACCTCCATCACTACTGTTGCCATCCACCTCGCCCCTCTCCTTTAGCTTCTTCATTGCAGGATCACACCCAGAATCTGAAACATTTTTCCTCCTCCGTCCATCTTTTCCCTCGAAACTCTCTCTCTTCTTCTTCCCTTTAGATGACTTAGTTGCTTTAAGGCCCCCTCCCTACAATAAATGAAACCATACAATCAGTAAACAGAACAAACAGGTCTCCTTATTCTAAGAGCATTTTCTTTGTTTGAACAAAGATTACACTAGTCTAAGCCTAGAAACACTTCTTTTAAAAACAAATCGACAGATATGAAAGACACAATGTAAACACAAGCATAAGCAGTCTTTTTCTTCCCCCATGGTTGCTGAGGGTGGTTTTCCATTTTTGCATTAGGATGGGATCTCCAAAACAAGTTTGTTAGGTGAGCTATTTTGCTGACCACATACCACATCATTGCAGATTTTGGAAAACATACAACACGGACACACTACAACATAATTCTTGCTAATGTAAGGCAGATATTTGCACGCTAACTTGTGCAGCAAGTCTAATCCACCATGGTTCTTTTCAATGGCAAACTTCTCGTCCACTATCTAAAGCCTATAATTTTTAACTGCAAGATACACCTTGTCGTTTAGCCTGGGGTAAAAGCACAGGTCCAAACGTTTTTGTAGCACCTCTCAACTGAAGCAATGAAATGCTACATGCATACTAGCCTGCTCTAGAGAGGCCAGATGATACTTTTTAGAAAAGGGTCTGCGGAGAAACATAGGGTGATTCTGTTAAAAGAAGGCTGTGAGCACAGAGACATTCTTTAGAAGAGCATCATCTCTTAAAATGGAACACGGTAACACTGGTTACCGAAACCCCTCAAGACCCATGGTGACATTAGTAAAACAGATCTGAACTAGAAAAAAATGCTGTTTAGAAAAAAACAAAAACAAAAAACAAAAACAAAAAACAAACAAACAAACAAAACAAACAAACAACAACTATAACCATCTCTCAAAGTGGTAAATGAAAGAGGAAAAATTTCTTCACATTACCACATTACACAGCATCAGTGTACAGCTGTTCTCATGTGTCTTTTTTCCCCCCAACACAGTACATATATGAGACCTGAAATATTACAGTACCTCACTTGGAGAAGTATTATCCATCACTACATGAATCAGACGAGGATCCACTGACTTTATTTCACCAGTCTAATTTTTATGCAAATGAATATTAAGGAAGTAGGAGGAAGAAGAGAAGTAGTTAATTTTTAATTCAGAGTACACAGTAACAACATTAAGAGACAGTAAACACATGCTCGAATTCTGTAGCAATAACTAAAGGTTTTCAGTTTACCTTCCATCCTTTTGTTCCATCTCTAGTCCAAGAACTTTCAGATTTGATTCCTATCATTGTTTACTTAAATATCTGTTCTACTGAGCATCTCTGGGAGCACTTCATTGTGCCATCTAAATCTGTTTTAGTACTGTTCTAACATTCTGAAAATTCATGCTGTTAGACATAGAAAAGGCTACATCAGGCTACATCAGTTTAGGCTAACAATCCTCATCAGTACCTCTGCTAAAGCAGCAGTAAGTACCCAATATTTGTAGCAGTGCATGGAAGTTACCTCTTTATCTGACAGCAGACACACAGTAAATTTGTTTCTTTCCTAGCATGCATCTGTTGCAAGCCACAATTTCAACACCTCTCCAAAGTACAAGAATTATTAACTACACACAGTATGTTTTTTCCCCGTGAATTAGCAATAGATCCAGTACTGATAGTGTAAGACTACTGCACATGTGCACAGGACTCACTAGGCACACTCAGTACATTTGTTCTGCACGTTTATTTTACTGCATATGGAAAAGGCTACAAGAAGAAAAAAAACAAAAAAACCCTGCTACAGTAACTTCACACAGACCTACAGATTTGCTCCTAGTTCCTCCTGAAAAAGAAGCCATTGGAAGCAGGCCGCCGGTAACTCTGAACTACCTGCCAAACTCTATCATGTAACGCAAACCAAAAACTGATTGGAGCAGCCTAAGCTAAAGTACATTGGTCAATTCAGTTTAGACTAATACAACTTCCATAATACACTTTATTTCAAACAAGATCCCCTGTCTGTCAGATAGAAGCTGAGAAACAGCATAAGAAAACCACAGCATAACTGGCCCAGAAAGAAGCTTTCCTTACTTCCACAAGTTCTCCTATTTTTTTCAGTAGTCAATACTTTCTAATACAGATCTCATTTCCAGAAGACTTCATAAAGATTCTTATATAAGCGGGTTGTGCATTATCATTTATTGTGGAAACAGTAAAGAAAAAAACACCACAATTCTGCAAATTAAATGTGTTATTACTAATAAAACAAAAACACCTAACCAAATAGCCAAGATCCAGAAGCTCAAGTTTTGATGAAACTGTTATTCTCCATGAGATGCTAAGAAATTGTACTTTAGAAAACTTAAAGCAGTGCTTCATATTTTTACCTCAGTCACAGACACCTCCATGAGACGTGTTATTGGGTCTTGATGGCTCACAACACCACAGAGCCAGCTATTTTCATCTTCTGGTTGGTAAACTTTAACTCTTTGGCCTTGGATACTATAAGGAACTGGAAAAGAAGCACTTCTGAATTTATTTTCAAGAAAAGCTCAGCATCACGCAAGTTAAGTATTATATAATAAAAACAGTTCAGGCCCTAATTATGTGCCCAGAAGTGTCAGTTTTCTAGTGGAAAAAAAACTAAAATGCTAAGTCTTCTGCTGCAAATTCTCCCCAAGCCAAGCACTCTGCTCTTTTAATAACTCCAATCTACTGTAAAGTCAAAATTCTTTCAGCTTACAAGGAGAATTAAAATAAGCAAAATAAACCTGCAAAAAACGAGTATGGGATACTTGCTAACTATGCTCTTTTTCTTTCTAATCTACAGGTCAGTTATTATGAGGCATCAATCCACTAACTCGGTTTAGATGTATTAAATCCCAGAATAAACAGTACATAGTCCAGATCAGAAACATGTATTTGTAACTGTGAAAATAAATAATAAATAAATATAGTTGCATAAATATCCAAGGTCTCTAAATCAACCATCTTAGTTCTTTGATATGGGTAATACACCATCTACAGAAAGGTTTCCTCCCAACCCACTCCCACTCTCCAAAACAGTATGCAACACATTCTTTCTGCACTAAGACCAGATTTAAAAAAAAAAAAAAAAAAAAAGAGTTAGAAGGTTAGTATTGGATAATGAAAATTATCATGATCCACACGTCTGTATCTGCAGGAAGAAAATCAGAAGTCCAACTGGAACTCCACTTGGCTAGTACAGAAGACAAAAAATGCTTCTATAAATACATTAGCAGCAAAAGGAGGATTAAGGAGAATCTCTAACCTTAACTGTAGGTGAGAGCAAGTGCAGTGACAAAAAAATGAGGGCAAGGCTGAGGTAATTAATGTCAGTTTTGCCTCAGTCTGTATTAGTGAGGCCAATTCTCAGGGTACCCAGCCCATCGAGTAAGATGAGTGTGACAGGGAGCAAGAAGAAGGCCCTATGATCCATTCAGAAGTCTACACAGCCAGATGGGATTCAACCAAGGGTACTGAACAACCCGGCATAAGTGCTCACTAAGCCGTTTTAAATAATTAGCTGCCCTACCTAACTGGAAAGGTTCCACTGGCAAGAGGTTAGAGAATGTGAATCCTATCTACTAGAAGGGTAGAAAGGAGGTCCCAGTGATTTTCAGGCACGTCAGTCTGACCTCGGTCCCAGGGGATGTCACGGAGCAGATAATCTTGAACGTCAGCACACAGTCCATACAGGACACTCAAGTGCTCAGAAGCAGCTAGCAAGGGTTTATGAACAGCAGGTTCTGCCTGACCAACATGACCACATATGAGAAGACAACCTGCTTAGTAGATGAGAGAAAGGCTGTGCACGGAGTTTACCTTGATCTTAGCAAAGTATTAAGAACTGGTTCCCACTGTATTCTCCTAGAGAAACTAGCTGCCTAAGGTTTGGACAGGAGGATTCTCTGGATGAAGAACTGGCTTAAAACCAGGCTCAAAGTCACTGTAAATAGAGTTCAATCCACTGGCACATCCCAGGTCTCACTATTTGGGCCCATTTTTACTAACATTTTTGTCCATGACCTGGATGAGAGGATTGATTGCACCCTCAATTGCACTCAAAACTCAGTTTGCAGACAATACCAAGTTCAGCGAGACCACTGATCTGCCTGAAGGTAGGAAGGGTCTGCACAGGGAGCCGCAGAGGCTACACTGATGAGTCAAGTCCAGGCACATGACATTCAATAAGGCTAAGTGCTGGCTCCTGCACTTAAGTCATTAACAACTCTATGCAGCACTACAAACTAGGAGAAGAGTGGCTGGAAAGCTGTCAAGCAGAAAAGGACTTGAGAGTGCTGGTCAATATCCAGCTGAATGCAAGGCAGCAGTGAGCCTAGGTAGCTAAGAAGGCAAAACGCCATCCCGGTCTGCATCAGAAACAGCATGTCTAGCAGGATTAGGGAAGTGACTGACCCTCTGTGATCAGTTTTGGGGCTTTCACTACAATAAGGATATTGAGTTATTCAACCACACGTAGAGAAAAGCAACCAAGATGGTGAAGAGACTAGAAAACAAGAAAAAAGGAAAAGATGAATAATTGGGCTTGCTTAGTTCGGAGAGGCTGAGAGGGGACCTCATCACTCTTCAACTACCTGAAAGGAGACCGCAGCAAGGAAGGTGTCAAGCCTCTTTTCTCAGGTAAGAACTCATAGTGCAGGGGGAAAGGGTCTCAAGTAGCATCAGGGGAGGCTTAGACAGGACATTAGAAAGAATTTCTTCATGAAGAAGGTGGCTTCCAAACGGACAATTCTGAAGTTACTCAGTCACTCATGAATTATATCAAAACACATTTTATTAAAGCAAAAGGAATCAAGTAAATCTCCATTAAATCTCCATTAAGAATTACATTTCCCTTCAAATGTAATACAGAGGCCTACCTCTAAGGGGGCCACCCGATCAATGAACCCAAATTCTGGTTGGAAAAATCATTTTAGCACTAGAACTAGAAGCCCCCAGTGTGACAACTAAAACCCATGAACAGAATTAAATCCTAGAATGCAATCCAGAAAATGGCTAGGGTAGTAACACTGTGCTGAACAGCCATGGTCACACAGTATTTTAAACTTAAACGATTAATTCTTTAAATGTCAAAACGCCAGAATATGAATTTAATGCAACAAAGAAAAAGGAAAATTTTCTCTGATCAAAAAATCAATGAATACAGAGTAGCTTAATCTCTAAGTTCCAGAATTAAAGAACAGAACCATAGAACTGCACCAAAACTTAAAGAAACTTGAAACAAAGAAGCTTGAAAAAAAGCAATAAACCAAGAAAGTTGTAAATACATGGACATAACCAATAGTATTCTGTCCTATTTAACTACATCTACGGTGAAAATATACAGTATTTTCTGTTGTATCTTAGCAACATACTTATTGGCATCTGCCGCAAGATAATGCTCCTTTGTTAAAAACTTAAAGAACAGAGAAAACTGATCTTCCAAACCAAGCAGCAACAGATATTACTATTACTCTCCTTCACAAATTCCAGAATAATCCAATTGTCACACAACAGTCATAGTAGCTCCAAGAAATAAAAAACAGTCGTACCTCTACTAAATATCTCCTGAAGTTTCTGGTCACTGAACAATGAATTGACAGATTCTCTTAGTGAAGGCTGTTCCTGCAGAATCTGATTCTGACTCTCTGTTCCCATCTGCCAACAAAAAAACAGTTTCAACATGAAAGTAGAGTGCTATAAGGTAAGAAAACATTCCATTTCTGAAGGACAGCATTTCTTGGACTGCTTTCAAAAACAAAACATCAAAAAAGAAATGACAAAAAAGTAGCTGTGCACTTATCAGCTACACAATGCTTAACCACTAGTTCATCAAGTGAGGAACATAGAAATCAGTATAGAAGTCCTAGATTCTGCCTGCCTTCTAAGTACCTGGAAAAGCATGAAAAGAAGCCCAGGGCATGTTAGGGCAGTAAAAGGAGGCAGACAAAAATAAAGAAGTGGATCAGGACAAAAATAATAAAAAAACTGACATGCACCATGTGAATTTAAATTTTCACTATATCTGAGCAAATACCTGAAACAATCGTAATCCACTGGCATCAGACAGGAAACGCAAGTGTCTGTCCAGAAGAAATTCAACTGGGACCACAGAGCCCAAACCCAGCTTATCTACTAGAGGAGTAAAAGTCTGTAATGCACAAAAGAAAAACGAAGGTTATAAAAACAACCGAGCACACACATATGCCAACAACAGTTGTCTCCATCCAAAATTTAAATATACAAAAAAAGAGTTTGATTTCTAAATCTGCACTTACCACTGCCCTGAGTTTTAGTGCAAATTCTTACTCATTATGTGTAAGCCAGTATTTCTTGGAAACATGGCATATTATAATACAAAAAGAAATTGCAGAAAATTGGCTCCACTTCTTCGTTAAAACTCAAAGGAGAACTGGAAATGTTTTATTGTATTTGATTTTTCATAGGCAAGTAGCATTTAATGTGTCAGGTTAAAAAGCAACACACCTTTGGTTAACAGCTCAAACTAACCTATATACACAGCTTCCCCTGAAAGTAACATCTCCTATTTATTTCTATGCAAACAGCAGATATAAAAAAAAGCGCAGCAAATCCTCAGTTACAAACCACTATTTTTTCAACAGTCACCACCACCATTAGCTATACATTTTTTCAAGTGACAAACAAGAGCCTGTACAACGTGCTCATAAAAATCTGCACCAGAGGTGGTGCCCCACTGTCACCACTGCTTAAAAGCACCATCCACCCCTCACCATGCTGACATCCATTCTCTGGCCTCTCTAAAAATTCAGCAAGCACCAATTAATGTCAATGGATGATTTTTTTTCTGCATGAAGGAATTCAATTCCGCATCTTTCCTTCATATGCACTTCCATGTCAGACATCATACTGTCAGACTGCCTCTCCTGCTGCCATATGTCACACAGCAACAAAACGTAATGCAATGCTGGTGGGAAGGTTCAACCTCTGCTGCCATAGCACCAATGCCTGCATCGGACACTGTGGGCCAATATCATAAAATAGGAAGCATCACTTTTGGAGAAGCCCTTGCATTTCAGGAATAGCCTCTGGAACAGAGCATTTTCAATCCTGCACAAAAGTTACACATAAGCTCTTCATGGTTATGTAAACAAAGGGAAGTGTTACTCGCTACTGTTTTATTCAAATTGGATTCTCACATCAGGTGCACTGACAATCAAACTGCAGAATATGTTACTAATGGAAGAACATGCAGCAGACTAAGAACAATAACCTGATAATGCAATTTGGTGATGAAAGAGGAAGTTGCCAACGCCTGGAGTCTTGGAAATATGTAATCCGTCTCATGAATTCACTTACATGATTTTAACACAAATGCATTTATGACATTTTTTTGTCTTCAATGCTCATCAAGTTTATTCACACTCCATTCTCTTGTTCGTGACACTGACAATGCACATTTATTTTCCCAATGAAAGGAAAGTTCCACCTACAGAAAAAACACCATTCTGTCTACAGAATCTCTAGTGTAAAGGCTTAGTTTTATTCTGCCTTAAGACAACTGCAGTAAAAAAAAAAAAAAACCCTGAGAGAAAGATGCAGTATCAAACTGTTTGCTTCGATCTCAAGTGTTCACTTAAAATACTAAGTTCAGATTCTACCAAGGCAAAAGGTCCTTGATTGGAAAAAAAATTCCAATAAGCCCAAGCACAAGACATAGTATTAAAAAGCAGACAGTAACATCCCAAGTGGTTCAAGGTCTACAGGAAAAGAACAGAAGAAAGGTGAAAAAATAAAAATCAGACAGCATAAAAACACTTGAGAAGGATTCCTACACATGATCTTCTTCAAAAGGCACTAAGAGAAGAAAGAAGGACATAAGGAATCCTCTTCACTACATGGCACTCATCAGGATGTTTGCAGAGCAGGTATACTGTCAATTCTGGCTAAAACATACCGGCTTTAGTCGCCAGTGTCATGGCATCTAAATGCCATGTAAACAGACACATGGATTACCATGTAACAGGAGAAAGATCTGCATGTCATGATAGTTAATGCTGACAATGCTAAAACACATTTTTGTAGTTTAGATTAGGAGCATTCAACCTACTGCTAATAGATTAGGCACAGTCCAGAGCCTCTTTCTTTCCCAAGTACTTTCAGGAATGCCTGTTAAAATGACATAGCAACCTTTATCATACAGAGTTCTACAAAGTCCATAGTAAGACCGAAAGGGTTATTCTTAAAATTTTAGAAAAGTATAACATACTCGAAGTTATAAAACTGGGAAAAATAATCATTCATTTATGTACCATATTTCTTCAGACAAAAATATTCTTTCATTTCTGCAGGCTTTCCATTTCTAGAACAGGAACTGAAAGCAACCATCTTTACAAGTGCACTACAATTCCCTATTACTCTCCTAACCAGAAAAAAAAAAAATCTAACTCTAATCAAGTTTTAGTAGCTGCAAAATGTAGCCCTGTATTATATCCACATTTTGTGATTCAGTCGTGCTGATGCAGATCTCTGAAGGATATGAAAGCCTTTGGCCAACTACTCACCAGTGCAGGCCACTGTTTCGGTGAGACTCGAGTTCCTTGAAGCAGAACCGGATCATTTCGAGGTGCCCACACCAATGATCCTTCCAGCAACAGCACTATAACTTCTTCAGCATGGACTTTTACCCAGGCATGTTGCTTCCAGTTACAGCCATCGAATTCCACAAAGATCTGATTTAGTTTAAAAGGAAAAAAAAAAAAAAAAGAAAAAAAAACAACACACCATTCAGCTTTTTTCAGACACTGAATTGAACAAATTAGATTCCACAATCACTACTGATGAGTAAACAGCAACTTCAGACAGAAAAAAAAATAAGTCAGTATTAGTACTCTAACGTAACCCTGAGAACATCACATCTACATAGTTATCATATTTAAAAACAAATGGAAATCTAATTCATAGCAATTACTAATTGTGGAAGACGATTTATTCCCCAATACACATTACTGGCACCAAATGCTGCATTTCTCCATACAAAACTAAAGATGTGAAATTTGTTTATCCCAAAATACAACTGATGATCCAATGCAACCCTCTTCCTTCACACTGGATTTCCTTCTCACAGAGGATTTAGAGACTCCTAATTGTCATTTCCATAGACAGCCTGTATCAGAATGGATAATTTTACGGCTAAGCTCACCAAAATCTTTCAGCCAGAAAAGTCAGTGTCATGGAAATCCACACTATATAAGTTTTGTGCTATGTTGTACGTTATACTAAGTTCTCTGAACCAAATGCAGATATTTCTGACATGAGATTATCCAGAAATACCTCTCACTAGATTTTTCATGACCTGATAAGTATGTACAACAATATAAACTGCACTATAATTCTAAATCATTGTTTTCAGGTATCTTTTATTTTTCCCCCCAATCACAAAGGGTAAACATTAAAGCTAAATGCTATTACAGAGCAAGTTAAGTCTCACTTTATTCCATAACAGTAAGGGCTGTTAAACATTAAAACATTCACCCTACAGTCCTTCAGCTACAGAACTTAGCTACTACACATACATAATCAAACAGAAGCCAGGTGAAGAGCAGGAAATTCCTAGTTAGGTAAGAAACGCCTTAATCTGGATAGCCAAAATATACTTCAGTACTAAGTACATACAAGAACACTGAGAACAACTGGGCACTAACCAGAAACAGGAAGTTCTCTGCGTCACCAATAATTCATGTTAAAAGAGGCATGAAGAGACCACTTAATGTCCTCTTCCTCACCTCTTTCTCCAGAAGCAGAAGCTGCCCAGGGGAAGGGAAAGAATACGAAGTACCTCTCCTGATACAATTTTCAACTCTGTTATTGACTAAATGGCCCTTCTGAGAAAGAAGGCTGAGTTTTTCAAGGTATCTTTCCTTAAATTCAAGAAATCCCAGCAATATAGTGAAAATTCAACTGAACACCTTTCCTATTTCAGGATCTGTACCTTTCTTAATATTATATTCATGCTACTATGGCATTAAAACATGACAAAGAAAGGACAATCATGTTATGATTCTGTTATAAAATTACACGAAAAAGTGTTCAAAATGAACTACTGGAATGATGTCAACTTTGCAATAAATCTTTTCACAGGATTCTTAAGAATTTGGTTAAAAGAAGGATTTTAATAAGCAACTACGTAGAGAGACCACCTCTCTGTAGCATACACTCTCCAACTAGCTAGCAAAGATCACTGAAGGCAGACAACATAAATTCAACAACCATTAATTCAAATAAGCATAGCTTGCCACCAATGCCAAAAAATGACACATATTAGCTTAATTTTTAATGTATTGCTTTATACATAACTCAAGATAATTTATCATGACAGATGTGAAATCAGACTAATTCTTTCAGTCTTAAACTACAATCCATCTCACATTTCTAAGAATTATGAAGAACTGACCAAGCAATTTAGCTGTGAATGTAACAAGTTGTATGTAACAAGTTACTTCCTGGTTTAAAAACAAAAACAAACAAGACTCCACGATCCCAGAAGAAATAGTCTTTGATCAACTTCAGGATGAACATTTTGCATTTCTTTAAGGTGCTCACTAAATATTGTGACAGGTACTGTGATTGCCAACACATACAAAGCAGTAGTAATGTTTTCTGTTGTTAAACTCTAAAAACAGAGCTTCAAGTCTGTATTTTTGAAATCTCAGATTCAGAACGGGAGCCAGGAAAAAACTCTTACAAAGCAATCATACCAAGCTCACCCCTTTTCCCCGCAAAACAGAGAGTACAGTGGGCGATGTGCCCATTGATGTCTTCGTGGAAAGACATTTCTTCAAATGCTTCTGCAAGAACATGATGGAGCTGCATGGAAGTATTGGTCTGGGCTGGGATTGGATTAATTTTCTGCACAGTAGCTGGTATGACACTGTTCTGTATTTGTGATGAAAACTGCACTGATTGAAACACTAATGTTTCAGTTGCTGCTGAATGCTTAAAGAGTTAAGGACTTTTCTGTTTCTCACACTGCTCAACCAGCGAGGAGACAGTGCAAAAAAGCTGAGAGGGAACACAGTCAGGACAGCTGATCCCAACTGACCAAAGGGATACTCAATACCACATGATGTAATGCTCAGCAACAAAAGCTGGAGGGGGGAAGCAGTGGGGAGAAGAGTTAGCTGGAAGGGTGTTCGTAGTTATGGCATTTGTCTTCTCAAGCAGACATTACACATGACTGCAGAGTCCAACTTTCCAGGAAAAGGCTTAACATCTGCCTGCTGATGGGAAGTAGTGAGCATTTAGCTTTGCTTCTGCATGCAGCTTTTGCATTACCTATTACACTGTCTTTAACTCGATCCTCAGGTTTTTACAATTTTATCTCATCAATTTTCATCCCCATCCAGCCAGGGGTAAAACAAGCATCTTATATAAGCTACAACGGCAGAGGTATCCCATCTCCCTTGTAACATCCCTGTTCCTTGCATTTCACTGTAAATAAGTAGTTACAGAATCCCTCTTGACGATTTTGGTTCTTGAAAAAAGCAGTCACTGGATACAAAAAATACATCACTCATTGCATTAATGCAGTTTTTTTTCAGTGCTGATTTCTGTCTCACATGCTGCAAGACAGAAAGGCCACTGGAAAAAGCAAAACAAAACACAACATGACACAACAAGCATTCATACTACTTTCTACTTAAGCCACCAAGAAATATCAGACAGTGAGTGGAGAAAATGTATACCCACTGCTTTGTAGTCAGCACTCTTTCAAAGAACAGTATTTTACTTGCAAAGCAAGCAAAAATCTATATTTCAAAAAATGTTCAATATTCTGTTGGTCCTCAAATACTTGTTTTATAACAAGAAGCGCTATAGATACATCCCACCTACTGGCCTGAACAACAGCCACCCAGCCCAGCATTCTACCCTCAACTGCAATAATAGGAGAATAAATGAGACACATCGGACTACTTTTTGGGGTCTATATATACCTTCATAAACCCTTCCAACACCCAAATTCGTGTGTGTGTCTTGCTGACAGGAAGAACGATCCAGGAATATGACCATCCTTGCAGAACAGAAGGAAGCAAAGACAAGTAGAGTAGTAGAGAAAGCGATCCGGATACAATACAGCTTTCCTAGGCTGTTGTGAACCTTCCCACCACTTCCAGAGTCCCAGTTTCAACTCCTTATTAGCAGACTCATCTTGCAATATTTATTGCAATCTGAACGCCTCTACAAACTCCCCATTCAGACTCAAACAAATGACACCAAAATTCTACAGCAGATGTAAACCTCAACACTCTACCACAAATGGGAAGCATATGCACTTTTTCTTCTCTATCTTTCCTATTGCCAAGAAGGCTATCAAGTAACATCTCAAAATTGATAGAGAGCAGACAAACTTAATCCAGCCCTGTACAGCTGCAGCACCCTTACTCAGAAAAAGGATTTACTCCTATAAAATCCCTTACAAATAACACACTTTAGACTACTACATGCTTTGGCAGTAATACTCTTTTTCAGTATTAAAATTCTATTGTAACAGCTTTCTGAAACATTTTAAGTTCCATAGTTTTTGCTATTCTCCAGTTTCCTGCTTTGGAAAGGCACAGATATACAACTGTTCTGTATTTTTTTAAAGTGAGAATGAGATTACAGGCTACTAAGTAAAATGACTTTTACAGGATACCATGAGAAAGCACAATCTTATTTTGAAGAGTAGATTAGAGATTTTTTCTAGCCTTCTTCAGACCCAGTCCACTTCATTACTTTAAGAACAGTAATTCCTGAACTGGTGCCAAGTCCTCACTTCTGGCTGAATGAATTTTAAAAAGACTATGTTTTCCTAACAGTACGTCACAACAGAAACGTTCTGTTAGAAAGGATCTCAGAAGATCATGTAGTCCAACTGCCTGACCACTCCAGAACTAACCAAAAGTTAAAGGACGTTACTTAGGGCATTATTTACATGCTTCTTCAACAATGACAGGCATGGGGACATCAACCACTTCTCTGTGAAGTCCGTCTGACCATCTTCATAGAAAGAAGCTCTCACTAATGGCCAGTCTGAACTTTCCCTAAAAAAGGTGTGTGTCATTCCCACACATCTTTTCATTGATTGTAAGGGAAGAGACCAGAACCTCCCCCTTTCACAAACTTGCAGAGGAGCAAGGTTGCTTATGAGCCTTTTCTCCAGACTGGACAATTCAAGTGCCCTGCGCCATTCATCCTTCCAACCGATCTATCGATCATCGCTGTCAGAGACATGTTCCATTACATATGGAAAGATCCATTACAACACTAAATATTCCATGTTACAGAACTATGAACGATTCACCCTGTATATTTTAGACAGTTTGTATTCAGTAGTTCTTATACAGATTTGGAGAACACAACGTTTAGAGACAACTGCATCATTAAAACAGTGAGAAGTGGAAAGCTATTCATGAAAGAAATTGGGTTGAGAATAGCCGCATTATGTGAAAGCTATGAATTCAAAAACAAGAAAACAACACATCATTTCCTGCACTATCAAGCAGAGGATTTTTTTCTTTGTTATCTAACAAGTGTCACATGACTAACAAAGAAACAAATAAGTTACTTTTAGTCCTCTGAGCAACACTCCACCAGTTCATATGCCAAAACAAGAGAAAGAACAGGCACAGCAAACATTCTTTAGCATAGAATCATAGGGGTTGGAAGGGACCTCAAGAGATCATCGAGTCCAACCCCCTGCCAAAACAGTTCCCTACACCAGGTTGCACAGGTAGGCGTCCAGGCAGGTCTGGAATATCTCCAGAGAAGGAGACCCCACACCCCCCTGCGCAACCTGAGCCAGTGCTCCGTTACCCTCACTGTAAAGAAGTTCTTGCGCACATTTGTGCAGAACCTCCTGTGCTGCAGTTTCTGTCTGTTTCCCCTCGTCCTGTCTCCACACACTGCTGAAAAGAGTCTGGCCTCGCCACTTTGCCCACACACCTCAGATATTTATAAACCTGGATCAGGTCCCTTCTCACTCTTCTTTTCCCAAGGCTAAACAGACCCAGTTCACCCTGCCTTTCTTCATAGGGGAGATCCTGCAGGCCCTTCACCATCTTTGTGGCCCTGCACTGGACTCTTTCCAAGAGACCCCTGTCTTTTTTATACCGGGGAGCCCAGAACTGGACACAGTACTCCAGATGAGGCCTCACCAGGGCAGAGTAGAGGGGGAGGATCACCTCCCTTGACATGCTGGCCACACTCTTTTTAATGCACCCCAGAGTGCCACTGGCCCTCTTGGCCACGAGAACACACTGCTGGCTCATGGTCAGCCTGTCGTCCACCAGGACACCCAGGTCCCTCCCTGCAGAGCTCCTCTCCAGAAGGTCATCCCCCAGCCTGTACTGGTGCATGCAATCATTCCTCCCTAGGTGCAAGACTCTACACTTGCTTTTGTTAAATTTCATCTGGTTTCTTACTGCCCAGCTCTCCAGCCTGTCCAGGTCTCTATTACAATTATACCATAATCATATTCGCATTGGATAGGACCATAACATCAGGGTACCAATACAAGTCAAATTCAGTCTATCACAAGAGTGGCTTTCCAAAACAGGTCATAGCCCCAACGTTTCCACACTTCAGACAGTCTCAGACATCTCTCCTAATTTATTCCTCAATATCTCCTCTTCTATATATTTATTTACCTCCAGCTTAAATAAACAAAGAAACAACAACAGTGCATCACCCAATCCTCTGACACGGTTGGTAGGTGCCAGGCCACAGGGTTTGCCAAAGCATGCCATCACTCACAGTGAATACTTGGAGAAGTGGCACACACAAAGAGAAACAGCCAGGGCATCTGTTCAGAGTTCTTTCAACAATCTCCACCCGAGAGTCTCACTGCGCTAAACTAGAGATGAGCAAAACAGTGCCAAGAAAAGTGTTTAAACACATTACAAGAAATACAAATCGCTGCAGCTGAAAACAGAATCTAAGATCGAAAACCACCAACCACAACACAGAACTACGCATTTAAACAAGAACCCTCACTCAGGCTGACCAAGTACATTTAACGTCTTCCCGGAAAGCACCACCGAAAAGTCGCGCGCACACGCGGAGCTCTGTACTGCGGCCATCAGGAATCACAGCAGCCGAACTCGCCGGTCCCTCCCCACCCGACCCCCGCCCCGTCAGCGCACTCCCGCAGCCCGAGCCCGCCGTTCCCCGGCCCGAGGCGCGTCCCGTGGGGCGCAGGGGCAGCGAGGGCAGAGCTCCGCAGGACGGGCGCGAGTGGGCAGCACAACGCCGCCGCGACACGGCCGGGGGAAGGGCAGCGCCCCGCGGCTCCGGCCACGGCCCGGCGGGCCTCTCACCCCTGCCCTGCCCTGCCCTGCCCGCACACACACACACACACGCGCGGCCCGGCCCTCCCGCGCGTCGTCGCCACCTCCACCGCCGAGTGCTCACCGCCAGGTCCTGGGGCACCGCTCCGCTCATAGCCCGCACCGTGCCGCTCCGCCAGGCCCGGGAGGGCAGCGCAGGCCCAGACTCCGGCCCCGCCACCTCGCCCTCGCCCGGCCCCGCCGCCAGCAGCAGCAGGAGCCGCTTTCCCACGGGGGAGGCCGCCACGTCCGCCATCCCCGCCGGACAGGAGCCTCCTCCGCCGCCGGCCCGAGCCCACCGAACGCCGCCGGCCCCGAGACACCGACGGAGCGCCTGTCCCTCTCCGGGCCTCCGAGCACCGCCCGCCCCGATCCCGGCATGCACCTCGCCAGGACGGTCCTCCCCCCTCCTTCCTCTTCCCCACAATGCCCCGCGCACGCTGTGCCGGGGAGCAGCGGCGGGCCGGGCCGGGCCGGGCGCGGCGCTTCTGCGGCGGAGGGGCAGTGGAGCTCCGGACACGGCGCTGCAGCGGTCACGGACGGGACATGGAGCAGTCGTGGAGGCGAGGGCTGATCAGTGGCCTGGTGCCGTAGGAGGAATCATAGAATCAGAGGCCTTCCTGCGACAGAGCTGCTTATAAACTCCAGGTTCAGTGTCTGAAATAACAGAAATTAAGGAGTTTTTACCTAAGTTTCGAGGTAAACGGACATTATAAAAGAGATACAGTAACGGCTTTAGAAGTGGGGCCTCAGCAAGTTTGCAGATGACAGGCTGACTGGTGCAGTTGATAATGACAGGAGGAAGGCGTGCCATACAGGACTTGAACAAGCTCGAAAAGCAGGCCCATGTAAACCCAGTCAGGTTCAACAAAGCCTTGGGTCATGGCAATCCCGGATACACATACAGACTGGGAGAAGGACTCACTGACAGCATCCCAGCTGAGAACTCTGGGGTCCTGGTAGATGAAAAAAACTTAACTTGAGCCAGGAGTGTGTGCTTGCAGCCCACAGGGCCAATAGTATCCTGGGCTGCATCAGAAGAGGGGTGGCAAGAGAGCAGGGGAGGGGATTGTTCCTCTACTCGGCCCTCTTGAGGCCCCAAGTCGAGTACTGCATCCAGGTCTGGGGTACCCAGCACAAGAAAGATGTGGAGCTTTTGGAGAGGGTCCAGAGGAGGGCCACAAAGATGATCTATGGGCTGGAGCACCTCTCCTATGATGACAGACTGAAGGAGCTTGGCTTGTTCAGTCTGGCGAAGAGAAGGCTCCAGAGACAGCTCCCTGTGGCCTCCCATTACTTAGAGGGAGATTATAAACAGAAGGCAGACTGACTTTTTACACAGCCTGATAGCGATAGGAAAAGGGAAGTAGTTTCAAATTAAAGGAGGGGAGATTTAGATTAGATGTGAGGGGGAAGTTTTTCACTGAGAGGGTGGTGAGATGCTGGAACAGGCTGACCAGAGAGGCTGCGGATGCCCCTTCCCTGGACGCGTTCAAGACCAAGTTGGATGGGGCCCTGGGCAACCCGATTTAGTGCTTGATCTAACAATTGACAACCCTGCCCATGGCAGGAGGGGTTGGAACTAGATGATCTTTAAGTCCTCTTCCAACCCAAGCTATTCTATGATTCTACTGTCACATTAACAGGAAGTTGTTGTCATGATTACCTGATATGTTTCTACTGTCCTCACGTAGAGTAGTGCAGTGCCCAAGCCCTAGTCCTTTTCAGAGTGCTTGTACAGCAACCTTGTTCTTCAGAATTCTACATGCAGCTTTACATCTCTTTCTGCTTGTGTCTTCAAGACACAGTAGCACTAATTGAAACTGGGATGAGGTTTGACATCAGAACAAGGATGTTCTTGAGAAGATAATTTGTTTTCTTCTTTACCATTTTCTCAGTTAACTTGACTGTGAATCATCAGCAGCAGAGACAAGTTGCTTGCTTTCACCTACATGTACTGAAAATGATTGTGCCAGGTTGTTTTCACTAAATGACAGTATTTCATCTTTGTTACTTTCTGGTTACAGAGATACTACTGATCTTAATGGGAAATGGGTACGGCAATGCTCAAATACCAGTTTGTAGATGCCTGTCCTAAAATTGTATTTCTTTATCCCCTTATCTGTACTCCTTATAAATTGTGTGTTGTTAGTCCTGACGTGGGTTGCTGATAAAATAGTAGACAGATTTCAAGACAGATTATATTTAGACTTTTTTTTTTTTTTTTGGAAGTTGTGTCTGTCATAGGTATTTTAAAGAACTACGAAGGACTTAGGAATTTCCAAGATAAGAAATGAAATACTTAACTGTTTCAAAGAGGAATTGGTTATTTCAGCCTTCTTGAAACATCTATTTAACCTAATACTTTGAAAGAAAAGAAAGCCAGCCACACTTTCAATTTGTGAGAAGTCAAATAAGTAAATACTGGGCTATATCCAAAGCTGTCTCTTAACCCCTGAAGATGGCTATTTCTTCAGTGTGTCACCTCCAGTCTTTGTTGATTGTGAGTTCTCCAGAATCCAAAGTCATTCACCACTGGGATCTAGGGAGTAACTATGTGGAAAATCCAACCCATCTAATGTGAGAAAAGCAGGACTGATACAAACAATTACCCGTACAGGTTTTGTTTTTTACTTTTACACCCCCAACCCCCTTCAATGTATGCTGTATTTCAGGCCACCACTTCCACAGACAGCAGCCACATTCTTTGGAGAAGTTTATTAAAATATATCCAAGAAGTAATCAAACATTATCTAATAAGTCAGGAGAGAACTGAAGAGAGAAACATCTGTACAGAGGACAGTGCTGTAAGCTTTTGTTTACATGCTTTATTTCAATGTTTCACAGTTTAGTTATTGTCTACAAAAATATATTTCTGAAACTCTGAGTCCTCTATAAAAAAGCTGGTCAGCAGCAGTGACCCTGACAAACAGAATGTACCTTGGGACAGTATAAGCACCTCCTGTAAGCAGGTTAGTGAAGGTAGGGCACTCCTGCCTCACCCTAGGAAAATTCTTTTCTTTGGGAATAAAGCTCTGCACTAGTTCTGCATGAAGGTATTTTAAGAGAGGAAAAAAAAAATCCTTCCACTTCTGTATACTGCATTAAAATTTAGAGGAGGAGCTGTGAGTCCATTTATCATACATGAGAGGGTGCTGTTGAAAGGACTTGGCACTCATGGGATGGAGAAGACCACAGGATACTTCAGTACTAGTCATTTTTTCCTATGAGCTGTCTGTTAAAAACAGCCTTTGGTGTGGTGATGGTCATTTCAGTCTACACACAGATGTACAGATGGCATACAAAGCAGAGTAATTCTAGACACACACAGAGAGCCCTTCACTGAGGTCATCGTCAAGGTTCTGTTCAATTTTTACCTCAGCATCTTCTGTTGAGGTGCTCATCAAGACAAATGTTGCCTTCACATCCAATCACTCTGCACGGTGTTGGATAAAGCAGAGGCACTATCACTGTCACATCCCACCCATAAGAGAAGCAAAGGGATGCCCAGAATCACAAATACAGTCACCAGTGCTGTCTGCTTCAACTCCTCAGTACCCATAAAGAAGTATTCCTTACAGCATCAATTAGTTACTCTTACATTTACTAATCACCAAATAAAAAGAATATATATATATGCGGTCTTTAACAAAAAACATCTACCTTGCATCGTGCCCTAGAGATGAATGCACTCTGATTCTCTGCAATCTCTTAAGGTCAAAACCAGAAGCACCTTACCACAAAATAATCTGCAGGCATGAACCTCTGCGCAGAGTAGGAATTTTTAAACAGCAAATAAGGAAACAGTAGTTATTAACAGACTGCTTCCCTAACGCAGTAAGAGACAGATCAGCTCTCAGTCCCTGAATGAAACTAGTTTCCCCCATTTGTCTGTCAGAAGAATAGCTTTCTGAGTTAACAGTTTGCAAAATGAAGGTCACCTAAAAATTATAGGAATCAGAAAAGAGCTGCTGGTTTTTAGGTACAGCTCAAATCAAAGTGCTTCTGAGCTCCAAGCTTTCGTTCAGAATTCTCCCGAAACTTGTCACTAACACCAGTCCCAGCCTGACCTGGTAAACCTGAGCAGCCAAGGAGGTATATGGATTATAACTAGAATCAGCATCATCCATGAAACACAGAAGCCAAGAACCTTCACTAATACAAACACCTTATTAAAAAAAAAAAAAAAAAAAAAAAGACACTCAATGCTAAAGAACTACTATCTCACTAACGCTGCACAGTTACAAAGTGTTAAACCTGCAAATAAACCCCTGAAGCTTACATCTTGCTTATTTATCTTTCTAGAGTTTTTTTTTTGTTGCTGTTTTTGCATGGTTGGAGGGGCAGTGGCAGTGCAGACAGCTGGGCACATACAAGGGAAAAGAATGAATCACTTCATCATATTAATAGTAAGCTAGATAGTAAGCTACATAAACACAGTGTTGGTGAATAACATAAAAACAGGAAAAAGCCTGAAATCTTTTCTACTCTGAAATCTTTGTTCAACTTCTTGAATTTTGAAGAGCCAAAACAGATGATTTTGTCCACCCGTCAAAGCATATTTCCAATCTGTTCTCACCTATTCAGCTCCCAGTCACAGACACACAAAAGGAATCAAGCAAGGCAGACAAAACTACACACAGGGTATGCCTCCTGTATAGCACCTAGTGTAACAGAAGAAATATAAAGTAATATTTAGAATTCAGGAAAATCTCCTGGGGAACCTGTTTTGCTGAAGGCTCCACCCCCCCCTTCAATCATTTGGGACAGAGAAACAGGAAAAAGCTTCAGAGTAACAATCCTGCCTTGGCTTCGGTTGATTGTGTAACTATGTTCTCTTCTCCTCTGTATGACTAAGCCTATATGAATAGTCTTCCTCTACATGAATAAGCCTTGTGATACTAAAAGAAAAAAAAAAGGATTAATTTTACTCCACCCTCCACTGAAGATGCAACATATGCTAGCAGAGCTACACTAACTAGACTAAATTTGGTCAAGCCTTAAAAGCTTTCTCCATCAGCAGAGACTAGTGTCACTAGCACTGGTGTGTTACTTCTAATTGGTGCAGTTATGCCTACAAAATTCTGTAGAACAAAGAATTTTAATATAATATACTCTGAATAAACAGCGTCATCAGACTGAGGTACGTGTGTACAAGGAACCAGCAACTGCAGCTGCAGATTATTGCTACCTGCTGACTCCCAGTGCAATTTTTTCCTATTTCTGCATTTTCTTGCCTTCTCTGAGGTACATTCACATAGATGAATTATTCTGAAGCCTTGCAAACACAGTGGCCACTAGAACATATTTGATGACTTTTTAAACTCATTTCAAAGTATTTACAAGGCTGACCTTGAAACTGTTACTTTTATCTTCAGGCCCAGTTCTGCATAGACAAAACTTACAGTCACGAACAAGCTCTGCTTGCGCTGTCCGTTCTCATAGAAAACCTTAATTAAAAAAAGCAAGGTAATGAACAGAGCTGAAGTTGCATTTTACTGACAGCATAATACAGACAAGTCACAACTCTCCAATTTATTCATCTTTTTCTGGCATTTCCCATGTCTACACTTTGAGAGGTACAGCCAAAAGGAACTTACACTGCTACAACTGAAAAAACATGCCCTGAAGTCTGCTGTTATGGATACTGAAGGCCATCCCTGATCAGGCAGCATTACCTCTCCTATATTCAAGTCCACTAGAACAGTTTCCTATCACAGACAACTGAGGCAGACACATAGGAAAAAAACACTGGTTAAACCAAGTATTTCCAAGGGGAGGCAAGGCCGCTGCTGCCCTGCCCCAGAGAAGGAGAAAGATTCACTGAGAGATTATAACTAAAAGGGTTACAAAATAAAGGCAAGAGCTAAAGTTTGCCAGTAATGAAATGCATTGTCCTGTCCCGCATTAACAGGAAACAGTCTCTGCAGTGTATTAAAGAAAGTCCTAGCAGAAGATTTTTTTTTTCCTGCTACCAGAGAAGAGAAGATGCTGCTACTGATCAGCAGGAATCTCTCTGTCTGCATCCAGTTTGCTTGTCTCTCCTGGGGAAGGGGTACGCGGTGCCGAGTGGGAAACAGAAGGGATCCCATGAGCTACAATCCCTTCCACTACTGGTGGTTCTGGTAGCCCAGGGGTGGTTACTCCCACTACTCCTGGAGGAAACCTGAAACCAACAGAAACAGAAATTACACGCTGGTCTAGCAGTTAGAGCTACACAGGGGAAAGGAGCTGCGTGTACCCTCAGGCAATTGCTGAATACAAATCCCTCTTTTCAGCAGAGCTGCTCCAAAACAGAACACAGAGAAAGCCTCCAGAGCTGAACAGTAGCAGTTACCACCCATTACCAAATTACACTTGTTCTCAGACAGGCAGGGGCAGTTCTAAGTCACGTACTAAGCATTTGTAAGACAGGTGCAAAATTCATAACCAGTGGGAAACAGCATGAGGCACAATATGAAGGCAGCCTGAAGAGCTGGCCTCTCCAACAACAGAAAGAACATAATCTACCACCTATCCTTCACTGGGCTCCAATACAGAAAAGAGCTAAACTAGAATAACTGTCAAAATAAGACAAAAAATAGTAAAAACACCTATGAATTGCTAATGAACCCTTTACTTCCATGTGGCCTCCTCATACTTTCCTACTCCATAATTATATCAGAATACGTGTAGATATCTCAGAGAAAGGAAGAGAATATATTTCCTATTTTACAGGCAGGAGAAAAACAGATGGGAAACAACCTATCCACAGTCAATTTCAGGTCTGTAAAAACCTGAAATATAACCTATTTAACCTAAATCTACTGAACGATGTTATTTTAAAGTCCACATCTGTGGTAAGAACCATGTTTTATTCACACAGCAACAGCAACATACACACCTTCTAAATGTTAAGATCCAGACCTTTTCTCAGGCATCCAGCAGGCTTTCTTATATTAAGGTATTTATTGGAAAGGTCTTGCAAGAATTAGGAAAAATTAACCAGTACCCAACTAGAACCTAGCATGTCCAGGAAAATGTTAAAGTTTCAGAGGCGCTGCTGTTGAGCTTCTGCAAGAAGTTCATTTAGTGTATAAAGGTACAAAAGCATATCTGCTTGCAGGTACAAGCAGTTCTCAAACCCCAACAGTGACGGTTGACCTACTGCAGCAAGAACACATGCTTGGAAGCAGTAACTTGGAGAACCTATGTATCTCACCTGTATGCTGCAGCTCCGTTGAGTTCTGGGTGGACGCCTGCAGGATCAATACCGGACCATTGAGCTGCTAACAGCAAATACTCCTTATTAACACAGTTTCTCAGAGCATCGGGTATATGACCTGTGGGAGCACCAAGAATGACAAACAAAACAAAGAAACAAATAAAAACAGGAGACAAATAGCAGGGAAACAGGAGACAAACAGGAGTTAAAAGGAAATGCTCGGTATCTTTTCCATTCATTCCCATATGATAACAATGGGCAGGGGCGACTCCTCTGAACAATACAGGAAACTGATCCTTCCTACCACTTCTGTGACCTGGGGGAAATCACTGGCCACATAAACTGCAATTGCCAAGGTTTACCTTCCCTAAGAGACAACCTACACAACTCCAAAAAAAGGTGCACAAAGTAACTATAAAAGGAATTATTGCAAAAGATTTAGAAAATGTAGAAAGTAAGAGACTGTTACTCTTAAGTCTTCCCAAGGAAGGAAAGTGCCACTCCAGCACTAGCTTCCAGATTCTCAAAAGGCAAAGAGACAACTAACAACTTACACTCCAGCTCCAGAAACTATTTGCAAACCTGATTTTTAAAGAACAATTAGCAGTTCCAAATCCATAGCTGTCACGGTTTTATGATTTTTGTTTTATTATTGATATTCCACATCATAACATCATGCAGAGTGTTGGGAGTTGAAGAGTTAATGCTCTGGCTCTGTGGATCATCGACAGTTACAGATATGCCTGTCTCAGAAGAACTACATTCCCCAGAGCACTGTGCGATGCTTTGCATTTTTACGTGTTTCTGCTCAGAGGGAAAGATAAAAACCGTCTGCGGTCACAGTACCGTCCCTCTTCCCTTCGGGATGGAGCTCAACAGTGGGTGTTTGTTGCAGCCGTCCGCCTTCAGCGTTAGCATAAGGCCTCTATTTTATCAGACACTCTCTTGCTCATTTTATTTGATTTATTAGTTTCAATTCCAATTATACTGTATTATATTGTGTCATTTTGCTTTCTGATCTCTTATTTAGTAAACTAGCTTTCCTCCTCAGATCACTGCTGCTGTTTTGTTCCTAGGCCCACCTCCCTTCTCCCTTTTTCCCTTCCTCTTCCCCGGGGTGTGGGCCCACGGGTCCCCTGCCCAAATTGTCACAGTACCGGGTCAGACCGGCCCACAAACCGCTGACAACAGTACTTGCAGTGAACTAACAGAAAGACTCCTAATCCAACAGCAGCTGCAGAGCACACAGTCTTCCTCATTACCTGTAATAGCTCTGCGGATCTCTTTAGCTGCATCTTCTCTGGATTCAATGGAAGCCTGCTCACTGTACCAAGCAGTGTGTGGGGTGCAGATCACATTGGGTGCATCTTTTAAAGGCCCCTGAGCAAAGCTGTGGGGAAAAAAAGAGGTTTCTCTCCTGAAATGATAATCCCACCCACCTTCTCAAGTATCACTGCAATTTAAATAAAAAAGAATCATCCAACTGCATGAATCATAGGATAACACAGGCATGCAGATACAGTTTTACCTGAAAGGCTCAGACTCATGTACATCCAGTGCTGTTCCTCTGATTCTCCCCTCTTTCAAGGCTTGTGCTAAGGCTTTCTCATCAACCAGCCCTCCCCGGGCTGTGTTCACTAAAAAGCAGCCCTGGCGCATCTGGAAGAAGAAAAACATTAAGTGCGTTGATAAAGAGACTTTTCAGGAGAGCAAAGCGAATCTTGGGAAGTCTACTGGAAATGAGCAGCAGCCTGCAGTGATTAGATGAGGCCTGGACGAACTAGGAGTGCTCTCACTGCAAAGCTAACCACAGGGGAAATGCCTGCAAGCAATGCTTGAGAAATTTGCTTTTAAAATGAACAAACAAAAACCACAAGACAGCAAGGGCAAAAGTGGAACTCTCAAGTTTTGCACTCCATATTCATCCTACTACTTTAAAGAAGAAAGAGGACATGAATCAAGTACACAGCTATACAAAACTGGACTATTATATCCAGGTATGTCTCGTGAAAGCATTGAAAAGCTTTCACAAACTATTGAAGCAGAGCCCGAGATTGGCTCTGCAGTGGGCTTGGGCAGAAAGACTCTGGCAGAGCTGTGTAAAGAAGCTTATAGGCCCAGCCACACCAAATCTGCTTCATTACAGCCAGTTATGATTTTTAAAGGTAATTTGAAATTATTTAATCACTTAAAACACTCTTAGTAATAATTCTTAACAAATTACTTGGCAAAAAAAGATAGTCCTATTTTTCTCTTAATAAGAAATTCTATAAGCACAAAGCACAGGCACCCAGATCCACATGCTCCCAGCCTCCAAAGGCAGCAGGAGGCACACAGTAGAGGCAGCAGGATTCACACGCTCTCAGCCTCTGTGAAAGCAGCAGTTTCTGTTTGCATTCATTTCCACAGTGTTCTGTGGAGGAAATCAAGCTCCTGCTGCACCTGTTTAATAGTGAAGTCATTGATGAGGTGATGGTTATGTTCATTCAGGCTGCAGTGCAATGTGATGCAATCGCTGTGCATTAGTAGATCCTGCAGGGTTCCTACTCGTTGTAAACCCAAGGATCGCTCCACTCCATCCGGCAGATAGGGATCATAGAAAATCACGTTGAAGCCAAAGGACTTGGCTCGCAGAGCCACTGCCTGTCCAACTCGGCCTTCACAAAAGAAAACCCACAATCATCAAGGAAAGGTAAAACAAACTTTAAAGACAAGATACTGGGGTAGACTGGGAGCCTACACTGGAGTTTACTGCCAAGGCCCAAGGGAATGCAGCCCTGAGCATTCCTAGGATTGCCATAGCAACCCAGAGTAAGCAGTTCAGTGCCGATCCCACATGGCTAATTCTAGTTCTTCCCCATGCAATGGCATAAAAGCAACTCTGTTTTTCAAACCAAGCCTGTACCCTGATTCAGAGGCAGTAAGAACTTGAAGGAATTGGAAACTTCCAGGCAGCTCTGTTACTGATACAGAGTAATATATAGTATACAGAGAAACAGTCACTGAGAAGAGCTGTCTGAACGTTTCAATTCTTCTAACAATATGAATAAGGAAAAAAAATCCCCAAACCCAATGACATTCACCCAATTCTTCAAGATGTTCATCGTCACTGAATAGGGCACTATCATTTCTTATGAGTCAGTGTGTTTCACAATGAACAGCTGTAGAATTATTATTTTTTTCTCTCCAATCAGTGACTCTTTAGGTTCCCAAAGACATTCAGTTTACTTTTCAGTCTAACGATTCCCATTACTTACCTAGTCCAATGATGCCCAAAGTCTCCCCACGGATACGCACAGCACCTCCAGCCACTTCTCGGATCTGCTCTACGCTCGAGGCTCGATTCCCCTCCCGCATGGCCTGATGCAGCCAAGTAACACGGCGGTAGAGGTTCAAGATATGACAGAGGGTGGAGTCAGCAGTCTCCTCAACTGAGGAGGAAGGGATGTTGCAAACTGCAATGCCTACAAAGCCATTGAGTTCATATGAGATTTTTATCATCACAACACTAAACCAAAAAAAAAAAAACTACTACCAAGAAACACAGAATTCATTCTATAGCAACACAGATAGGACCAGCCAGCTTTTTAACCCCAAGGGAATATCATCCCTTCCTTATACATAGATAATAATTTGACACCCTAACCAGATTAAAAAAAAAAAAAAAACCACTTGTCAAAACAAGCCAATTTTTCCTCCTCAAAGTCGATCATCTATCTAAAAATTAGAAACAAAACTTAGGTACTGGTTGAAAATTCAGCAGTGCTCCACTGGAGATGTTCAACTAACTTCAGTTCACAATTTCATCTCTAGCCAACTAGGAAAACCAAAGCTAAGCACAATCCCACGTATTACTCCTTTTACCTACCAAACACTTTATAACTGTGTCAAAATGCCACACATTTTGTTTGGAGGATATGAATAGAGCAGACAGGGGAAACCCAACTAACTTACTTTAATTTCACTAGTTACCAGCTCATTCAACTTCACAGAAGTCACACGCATTCATCTCTTACGTAACTAGGCACATATCTGAGTGCTGCTATGAATGGCTTGGTAGATGACACCAAGTTGGCTGCAAGTGTCAATCTGCTGGGGGTAGGAAGGCCCTACAGAAGGATCTGGTCAGGCTGGAGAGCTGGGCTGAGGTTCAACAAGACCAAGAGTCGTGTCCTGCACTTTGGCCACAACCCCGTGCAGGGCAACAGGCTTGGGACAGAGCAGCTGGAAGACTGTGTAGAGGAGGACCTGAGAAGTTACCTAGACACTGAATTTAAGTTTCTGAATGCCAGACAACTGCAAAGAATCTGTCTCTGAAGCAGTGAAGTTTGAGATCTAAGAATCTTCCTTCCAGGCCACCTAACAGCTCAGACATTTCCCTGCTTCTTAAATGCGGAGCTCCACGGAAGCTCCCACTAAGCAGCTCCAAATCTTTTTACATAAAGGCTTCAAATGTTCTCACTTATAAAAGCAGAATAAAAGTACAGAGTTCAACTCCCCGTTCAGTTCCGATCAAAACAGAGCCCACGTGACATCATCGTACCTAATTCCGCAGCAGATTTGATGTCAACATTGTCATAGCCACTGCCAATACGCACAATGACCCTGAGAGCTTTGAATTTCTCCAGATCCTGACGAGACAGGGTAATGGTGTGATACATCAGAGCTCCTACTGCCTCATTCAGTACCTACAACAAAAAAAAAAAATCCAAATCAATCTCTGCTTCCTTACACATAGAGACAGCTTTATATTACAGCGCTTGCACATTTCCTCTTCCCCACCTTCTCATGGATTTCCTGCGTCGACTGAGCATCACAAAACGCAACCGTAGCAACATCCTTCAGGATGGGCATCTCCACAGTGCAATCTCTGCCATCCAGGAGTGCGACCAGTGGCCGCGATGGCATTGGGCCATTCACTGTAGGAGGCCGTATGCCTGTTAAGAAAGTTCACAAGAGTGATTACGTGAAAGATAAGAACTCTTGAGCACTCATTTGAGGTCCAAGAAATCCCTCTACAACCAGGAAATGAATCTAGGACAAAAAAATAAATAACACTCCTGTGCCATTACCGATTTACTGATTCAATTTCTTTTTCTTTTTAAAATAAAGCTCGACCAGTAACAAGGTAACAGAAACGATCGACTTGCCAGCACGTCACGTTACTCTAGAATCCTGAAGCCAGCAACAGCGGGCTCGGGCGCAGCTCACGTTGCGCTCCTCCCTCCGGCGCAGCATCCCCACGAACCCGCTCCGTTCCCATCTTCAGAGTCCAGAAGGACCTCTGCGTTAACGGCGTCCCAGACAAGACACCCCCACCGCGCCGTTCCGCGCCCCGAGCCGCGGCCGAGCGCCAGGCACGCGAACGGCGCTGCGGAGAACGGGGTCGCGCCGCGGGACGGCCGTGAAGCGGCCGGAGGGGCCGCGCTGCGGAGCGGAGCGCCGCGGCCCGGTCCCCGCCGCACAGAGGCGACTGCGGCACAGGACCGGGCGGACCCGCGCGGCGCCGCCTCACCTTCGCAGATCCGGTCCAGCCGCTGCCGCTTCACTTTGTGCCGGTCCATGGGCCGCGGCCCCGCGCCGCGCGGCACTGCAGCCGCACAGGCGTCGCAGACGGAGAACGCCTCGCTTCCGCTTCCGGCCGCCGCCGGCGCGCGACGCTACGCCGCGCCCCACAAAGCTCCGCGGCGGAAATGCCGCGGGGAGGACGGGCGCCGCGCCCCCCCCGCCCCGCCCCGCCCCGCGCGGCCGCTGCTTCTGCTCGGCCGCGGCCAGCCCTGAGCCGCCCGAGCCCCGCAGGAGAAGCGTCCGCCGTCGCGCCGGGAATCGGCGCCCCGCCCGTACGGCCGCCGAGTCCCGACCGTGCCGGGACCCACCCCCCTCCCGCGGGCACTGAGGGGCCGCCCCGCCCCGCCCCTCGCCCCGGGCGTGACCCGCGCGGCGCTGCCCCGTAAGGGACGGAGGCGTCGCGGCAGAGTGCGGCGCTGCTGGTTCCGAGCTGGGGGACGGCGGTCGTGGCGGCCCCTTCGGATCTAAAAGCGCCGTATCCTTCCAGGAGGAGGTGGCGTGGTTGGTCCGCCCCGTGCTCCGTGCCCCGGTGGCAGCAGAAGGAAGGTCTCAGCGTTTTGCTCCTAGAGCCAGAAAAGGGTGTGAGCGCTGATCTCCGTAAGTGTGTGTTACCCACGTTTGGAAACTGAGTGGAAACTGAGCTCTGAGCATACCCATCCCACATTCACGTTGTTGTTAAAACAGTTTAAACCAATAAAAGGACAAAACTGGAGGAGAAAAAAATAAAACGTTGAAGTGGAGAGGAGGTAAGATTAAAATTCGTACAGACACTGACACTGCATGTGGAGGGTCTGCCAGCACAGAGTGCATCTGTCAGGGGAAGGCTACAGAGGGAAACAGTCACCACAGCCCCAAAACCCTCACACATCGCAGCAGTGATGGCCAGCTGCAAGAATGCTGAAGAGGGGTGGCAAGAGAGCAGGGGAGGGGATTGTTCCTCTACTCGGCCCTCTTGAGGCCCCAAGTCGAGTACTGCATCCAGGTCTGGGGTACCCAGCACAAGAAAGATGTGGAGCTTTTGGAGAGGGTCCAGAGGAGGGCCACAAAGATGATCTATGGGCTGGAGCACCTCTCCTATGATGACAGACTGAAGGAGCTTGGCTTGTTCAGTCTGGTGAAGAGAAGGTTCCAGAGACAGCTCCCTGTGGCCTCCCATTACTTAGAGGGAGATTATAAACAGAAGGCAGACTGACTTTTTACACAGCCTGATAGCAATAGGACAAGGTGAAATGGTGCTTAGAAGCAGCTCCATCTGTGTCTGCACAGATACATGCAAAAATTAGCTCAGGCAGTATTGGGTGAAACATCCTGACTGTCTACACATGCGCACTGTGGAACTACAGGATAGAGCTGCTATACTTGTATATTGCAGTTAGTAATTACTGGCACTTGTTGCAGGGTGTGGCACTTAAGAAGACAGCTTCACTCTTGGAAGATGGTTTCATATTAATTTATCAGTTCTTATGTAGCAAAATCCATCTGAGGGCAACAGAATCTGAAGATTGTGCTCGCTAGGAAAAGGAAACTACTTTTTATGCACAACTTCTAGAGACAGTAGATAATCATAGTACTGTCCCTTGCAGTATTTTCCATGCAGCTCTCTTGGGTACCTCTGAGCTGAGGTGACAGATTAGTCTCCCCCGCCGTGCACCCAGTGAGGCTCAGGGCTTCTGTGCACGTGTGGGGAAGGGACCCACCAGGTGGCACTCCTGCAGCACTACTGAGGACCATATTCAGTATCTGGTGCAGCCAACTGCTACTGCAGCTTATCCCGCTCCAAGAGAAAATAAGGACAGCTCATTCCTGAGGGATGGCACAAACGGACACTTCAGAGTGCAGCAGAATATCTAGGGTTTCTGAGCTGCCTTAGGGCTGCATGCTGGGATCTTTTTTCCCCCCAGGGTGTTAGCTGGGCTACAGACTCCAGTACAAGTACCCACGTGTACACGTTCATCAAGCAAATGTGGTTCAGTACCCATTTGTTTTACTTCCAGGTATCTTTCTTCCCCAGCCATGTGACCTCCCAGTGAACAGGGCCCTAGGGGTCTAGCTAGAGTATCTTCCATTTTACTACAAAATAACCAGCTTGTGGTAAAAGAGATGCATGAGCAGACCTGTGATGGTGCCTCAGCCACTGACAAAGCTTCCTTTCAGTACGGCTTTGTTTAAAAGAATATAAAAAAAGAAAAACTGTCTATGTTACTACTAAAAAATAAAAGAAGGACAGCTTTACCCCTGTGGTTTGCATGCAGAATCTCATCTTAACTTCTTACCTACTAGACAAACAGCCTTAGTGTTAGGGAGTATGTTGCATATGGAACATACAGTCTCCTTTTACGTTTATGCTGACTGACCTTAACCTCTATGTTTTAAACCTTGGTTAAAGCATCTGTGGATACTGCATGGTGAGATATCCTCCTAGGCTGCTGACACTATCTTGCTGATAGCTTTTAAGGCAAGTAAATAACTGGATGCTTAAAAAGAATATGAGAGGAGGGAAAATGTAAAGGAGAAGGTTTTTTGAGGGCAAAGAAAGAAACTGAAAATCCCAGAAACCTTGTTGCCAGGGTCAGAACTGGGAGAGACATCTGGACACAGAAGCTCTGTTTTGGTCCAAAGTCCTGCCATGTGGGAGTGGCTCATACCTAGGTCTTTCCTGGTAGACTCTAAAGTACCTAATGCTGTTGATAAGATGTCAAGTAAACACTAGTCCCTGTGCGGCTGCCCTGCCATATTCCCATTTGTTTTACAAGCAAAGAGGAAAAACGGTGCAGGAGTACTTAAATAAAGCCCTGTTGCAAGTCATGGGAGACTGCCACCTCCAGTGCTGTCCACCACAGTGCTGAAGGTGATGGAGGTGGCAGCAGGGTGCGATCACTGACCTTTCCCCCTAGTGTACCTGGGAGTCCTCTGTCTCATAGCTTGATGCAAATGGAAATCCAGTCAATTTCCTCATGGAAAGCAGAAGCAGATTCCTACTAAGGAATCAAGGGAAAATAATTTAATACATATTCTGTCACTTGTTTCTTCTCATATCTCTTTAAGTACCTTGCCAACCTTCACAAACAGTAAAACATTGTTTTAGATCCCATTACTATTCTGTTATGATAGTCAGTATAATACGTGCCTCTGAACAATTGCTACCCCTAAGGCACTACAGTATCTTCCTGGTACTGTCTTGCCATTGCCACATCCATGGTTCTGCATGCTAATTTAGCTTCACTTGAGACAAAAAGAAAGAAAGCAGCTGCTCTGACAATATGTGACATGGATATATCAGGATCAGAATGACAGACCAGCATTTGTAGATCTTGCAGTGCATCTTTTAGAAACCTTTGAATCAAAATCTAGTGGAGTGCATTATTAAAGCTAATTTTCTATGTTCTCATCTCTAGAAAAAGAAAAAAGTAGACCAAAGGTAGTATAACAGTGCTCGCAGAAGGAACTCCTTTCCCCTCCTGAAGAATTTCACAGGTCACCAGGTCAGTCAGAGCCTGCTGGTGAGGCTTCCTACCTCCAGCTACAGGAAGCATCATGATCACAAATGCTCATCCTGCTGGAGAACTTTAACCACTGAGACATCTGTTGGAAAAGTAGCACTGCAAGCTGTAAGCAATCCATGAGGCTCCTGGAATGCACTGATGACAAGTTCCTGATTCGAGTAATTGATGTCCCCACCAGGGGGGATGCAACACTGGACCAGTTGTTCACCAATGCAAATGAGCTGACTAGGGACATGAGACAGGTGAAGAATAAAACTAGGAAGACAAACTTTAGGAACGCTAACTTCCAGGTCTTCAGGAAATTAATCAACAAAACACCCTAGGAAACTATGCTGATGGGGAAATGTGTGGAGCAGGTCTTTAAGGAAGTTTTCTTCAGGGTGCAAGGGCTCTCCATCCTCCCTAGTGAGCGACATACACAGGCTGGTGAAAACAGAGAAGAAGGTAGCTGAGGTACTTAACAACTTTTTTGCCTCCATCTTCCCTGATAACTGCCCACCACAAAACCCTCAAACATTTAGTTTGGTAGGAGAGGATCAAGGAAACAACATCCTTCCCACTGTAAGCGAAGATCCGCTTTGTGATGACCTGAGGAACCTGAACATCCAAAATTAGATGGATCCCAATGAGATGTATCCCAGAGGGATAGGAATAAGGAAATTGGCTGTAGTTGCCAAGCCACTCTCAAAGATATTTCAAAAGTCATGGCAATCAGGACAAGTCCCTGGTAGCTGGAAAAACATCACACCCATTTTTAGAAAGGATAAAAAGATGACCCCGGGAACTACTGACCTGTCAAGCTCACCTCTGTGCCAGGGAAGATCACAGAACAGATCCTCCTGGAAGCTACCTGTGTCTACGGTTTACACATAAAACCATGACGCTGTGCTAAGGCACATGGAAGGCCCATAGTGTTGTGGTTGATGCCCTGGAGACTTTCAAGGCCAGGCTGAATCAAGCCCTGGGCGACATGCTCTATCTGTGGTGTCCCTGTTCATTGCAGGGGAGTTGGACTAGATGGCTTTCAGATGTCCTTTCCAACTCTAAGGATTCTACAATTCCTGGCAAAAATGATTTTCATAGTATCCAGTCTGAACCACCCCCACTACCAATTGTGGCCATGATCACTTCTTAAGTCATCTGCCCATTATCAACATGGGTTTGGCTTTGTTACTGTAGTGGAAATGCTCAGTTACAGCCTGAAGCAGTGATGGAGCACCTGGTGGGAATGCATGGCCAACCCAGGGGAGCAGATCTACAAGAGCAGATTTGAATGTTTTCTTTGTAGGACCTAAAGAGTAAAAGTATATGAGCTGTAAGTAGCCAAATACCACAGGTACAGAGGCAGAAAACTATAGGCAACTGCTTTGGCCATCAAGACTCTGAACCATCAACCATGGGCAGCCAGAGCTGTTTAGGGAACCAGCGCTCATGCTAGGAAATGGAAGAGGTTTTTGTTTGGTTTTCTGTGAATACAGACATTAACTTCTGCTGGGCTGTTTACCTTGGGTTAATATTTCTGTAGTGTACAGGTGTTAATATGAGCTGTGAGTGTCTGCTGTCTGTCTCCAGTCCAGTAAAAAGCAGAGTATGGCGCTGTAAATATTAGCCCAGGTATAGAAGTGTTTGCACAGCCTTCCTCTGTGCTGCCTCCTGCAGCAGCACTCTGACATGAGTACTCCTCACAGACCATCTGGGGTTCAGCTGTCAGAGCCTCAGCATTTTCTGTGTTGTGAAGTAACATGCACAAGTTTTAACTCAAAAAGCACTGCAGTGATCAAGTCTCACAAAATCCAGAGAAATCATCAGTATGCTATCATATTCAGAAGATTGGTACTACACAAAATAAGGTACAACTAAGTACTGCAGCACACTGAATAAATAAAGTACTTCTTTGGTCAGGCTCATTCTTCATTGGCAGTGGGAATCCCAAATGCAGAGAAGAAATGGCTAGCACATCACTGAAGCACAACTGCATGTTCTAAGAAGTGCAGTGCTATACAGTCATTTCAGATGGAAACTAAGGATTTGTGCTCTTGGTTTGTTTGAAACGGCTCCTCAGTAAAGGACAGAAATGTCCATTGCTGTTGATTTGAACAGATGAGGAATGTGAAATAATATACCCTTGCAGATACCATTGGGAGTCTTCCAACCACCAAAGAGAGGAACAAGCACTGAGAAAATGGCACCTGTGTGGTAAATGGTTTCCTTATTCCACAGATCGTCCTTCCTGCACCTCACACATAGTCTTTGATTAGAATTAGCAGAGATGTGTACAAACCTGCAAGATGAGTTCTTTCTTAATAGAGAAAAAAAAGTTGTGCTGTACCTAGCTCTTCATAGGCTGGAAACAAAATGAAGACGATGAACTGTGATCTTTTCAGTGACTTTCAGGAACCATCACAGAGTCCTGGCTGGATTTTTCTCAGCTAAAATGTGGAGAAGCGTGGAATCTGAGTTGTACAGCTATTGCAATGACCAGACATCTATCAGGGCTACCGTACTCAACCTGAAGCATGCCATCATTGCCGTCAGGACCCTCATCCATGTTCCTGTTGCCACAGGCAGTGCAACCAAAGGCCTTTGTACATGCTCTAGTTCTTACTTCCTGGAAGTTTTTCTATGAATAGTTCGAAAGTAATAGTCAGGCAAGCTGTATGTCAGAGTTGCAAATTAATAGTTATAAAGCTGATCAATATTGTAGTCATCGGCCACTCTCATAACTCGGAACATGAAAGCATTTGTCTGCCCTAGGGCAAGTGGATCAACCTCATCCATTCCTTTATGGGCCCCAGAAAAGATAATACAGAAGCCCTTTTCCTCAAGGTGAAGCACACCAGGCTTTTTTTTTATTCTCCTCCTCCAATCTAATACTGAGCCAGGTGGATCAGAAAAGTTGAAACATTCCAATTTTCAGAGTTGCTGTTTGTAGGAAGAAGAAAGCATATGCAGTATTAGACAAAGACAATAGAGAATGCACTATAAAGAATGCATTATAAATAAGTCTTTGGGTTAAGCATGTGTGGCAAACACAGCCTCATAGGTAGCATACAGACAAGCACTCAGAGTAGATATTCACTCCAAGATCAATGGCTAGTTGGATATCCCCCTTTACTCCAAATCATGTTTGAGCTTTGAAGATGTAACAAGATGGTGTGTATGCCAGTATCATTATACTGAAGTGAAAAGCTACTAGACACTTCAGAGAAAAGGACTAGTGTCCAAAATTCTTGGCTTTTGCAGTAAACTGTTATCAGAGACTCATGGGATGACCTTGGATTAGACATTGCTCTGTCTCAATTTAGCAGTCTGTTAACAACATATTGATCTCTTAGTAGTAATGTAACAGTAAACTAACTTTATTAATGTCTTTTTCTATGGAGTTGCAGGCATGAAGAGTTATGTTTACAGAGTTCATTTTATGCTAATCCATTTTTTCTAATAGCTGCCACCAAAATATTAGGAAAGTCATTTCTACTTATCAGTAAGTCCGCTGGATCATAGAAAAAAAGCAGCTGAGATACTGTGTGTTCATGTGCATTTGGAAAAAAATATATATTTCTATTGGGGTGGGTTGAGATGTCCTCTGCATGAGGTTAGGTGCTAGTATTTTCCATTAGAGGCTGACACATTGTAATCTGCATTCCAAAGACCAGAGGATACTCCATACTCATGAATGATGAAACAAAAATGAGAAGCAAAGTAAGGCTGTATTCCAGGGGGAAGGTGAGGTGGTGAGGAGAGGAAATACAGCATGTATTAGTTTTGCAGCCTATAGTGTACCAGGGTAGTGAGAGAGTTCCTGTGACTGCTGTAAAAGCAGTTGCTCTCTTTGGCTGATGATTTTCAGTGTAACAATCAAAACCACACAACATCCCTGAGGATGAAATAATGATGAAATGGGCAATGCAAATCTGATGCTCGATCAGCTTGTATATAGCTGTCCTCTTTGGTCTCAATGCACATCAGGAAGGGCATAATTTACCTCTGAGAATAAAAGCTGAGGAAATGGCTTGCTCCTGGAGTCAGAAGTCTATCTTCATCAGACTGGAGCTCAGAAGGGGAATGCAGCTGTTATAGCAACACTGCCTCTGCTTGAAAAGTAACTGAGTGCCTACTTGACCATGACAGATTACTGAATGGTTTCTTTAGCTCTTTTGACAAAACATCTCATCATAAATATATGTACAGAAGTTACACCCTCCAGCCAGTTGCTGAGGAGCAAATGGTCCCCAGACTATGAAGAGTGTGACTACACTAATGTGACTGCATGGCTCTGAACTCAAACAATTCACATGCAAAGTGACTTCCTTCAATTTGAATGAATTTGAGCACATTTGTTCCTCAAGATCCCATATGTAAATAGTAATAAGGGTTATCTAGAGTTTGTTTGAGAGTGTGTAAGTAGCTGAGTGACGGTACAGCCCTATGAATGAACAGTGCTTACTGCAGTAGGTGCTGACAAGATGTTAAGAATAAATCCATGAGGACAAGAAGTACACAAGGTGACCGATTTCTGCATGCCTTTAACTCCCATATAACCCTGAAACTATGCACAGGATTAACACCTTCATTTTGGGCAAGATAAGATATTAACAAAGGTCTGAGAAGAATTTCCTTCCACAGTCACGTCTGTTTCATTTCAGAACTTGGTGACATCGTGTACCTTAGTCCAGCTGAGACTTGCATGAAACCGCAAAGAGCAACACAGATAACATAAAATGTGGAACTGAGACTAAATGCTGAGGAAATCAGATCAGTGTTGATCACAGTTTCTGCAGCTCCTTAAGTAGGTCAAAGGCCTGGACCTGGCAGGGATTAAGAGAAACTGATTTGCGAGATATTAAACATTACACTGGAAGATGGTTTCCATAGGTCAGAGATAACCTATAAAATTACGAACAGGAAGAGTGATGAAAGCACTAGTCATGAGAGAGACTGGTAATTACCCAACTCTCTGAGATGTGTAATGAGGTTAAAGTGCTACTCTGTGTGTGCACATGGGGAAGAACAAACAAATAACCTTATATGTCATGGGTCCTGGGCAAAAATACATGTGAGCATTCTGAAGAGATGAAAGGGATGGTCCCATTACAACGGGTCGGTGCACTGGCTAGTGAAGTGGCCAGCACTTCATCAGATGTTAAGCAAGAGTTCCTCTACTTGGCCACTCATTGAGGCAACCTGATAGCAGACACCTTTAATATGGAGGGAAAATATTTCCCTTTCCATTTTTATCCACTACAAAGCATAACTTAAAACTGAGTTAATGAATTACTTCAGTGGGATTTAGGTGAGGACTTATAATCGTAAGATCAGAAAAAATAGTCTGGAAAGGACCTGTAAAGATTCTCATCTATCCTCTTGTGGCCAGCTAGACTGAGCTGCTGGGAGCTGTTCTTAGAGATCCCAAGTACTGATGAGCTCTTCTTTTCTTCCTTTCCCCACAAAAGTGATTTTGTTACAGAAGAAATAGTATTGGTTCTTGACAAATCCACTTTGCAGACTACCAGGAAGCCTGTTATTTTCCACACGCTAACAGAACGTTTATACGTGCCACAATTTTCCCACAGCTTGACATTAAGATTAATGGTTTATATTAATTCCTTTCTCAAGGTACAAAGACATTTCTCTTCTCCCGTGAGTCACTTTATATCAGTTCACTGAATTTTCTGGAATCTGTCTTTGCTTAGAAGGAAAAAAACAGTGGAAAAGAAACAACAGACAAAGGATCTCAGACTGATAATCATCTGAATTTCTCTTTACATTCATATCTTCAAAAAGCTATACCTGCCACTACAATCACATCCAGCAGAGCTTCCCCTCCCATGGCTGTTGCTCTCTTCAGCTGTACTCAGAGGAAGTAATACCAGCCACAAACTTCCTGAAGCGTCTGTACTCCTGCACTGAGGGATACCCGGGCTGCTATAACCTCACACCGTTTCATAAGTAAGTTTTTCTTCAGTCCTCCCTGAAAGACAACTGAAAACAACTCCCTACTAAGTTAGAAAGACTGCATTCCCTCCACCATTTGCCTTAAGTTTCCCCAGCCCTTAGACTTCAGTAAGGGTTTTAAGAACGGTGAGAATGATTTTTCTCTCCTTAAACAAGAAATGAGAGCCTCTAGTGTTTGTGAACAACTTGTTCACAACCAGAATTCTCTCACAGCACCTCTCTCCAGTAAGCAGAAGGACACAAACCTTTCTCAAACCCCAGGAATTGGGAGTGCAGCACTGAACTGGACTGTGAACGCTTAATGTGTTTGCAGTTATTACCCTTTCTGTTGGGCTTTTTGGACAGATGGAGTTGGTCTTTCTACTTGTACAAACAACTGTTCTACCACAAATTCACCTTATTTTCATGTACTAATGTACGCGTACATGTTAGCCTGCTAATTTTTTCACATTGGTTAATTTGATTTTGGCATGGAAACTAAAAAGAAGGATTTGTTCAAAATGAAGCACAGTTGCCTAATTATTGAGTAGGCTCTCAGAGATGTCCTGCTTAACAGGGACACGGTGAAACCGCTCAGCAGAAGCCAAGTCCACAATGGGTTAGATTGTGAAATAAAACTTTTCACAGCAAAGGCAATGGGAAGGAGCCAAAAGCTCACACCGTCCCTTCCTTAGACCAAAGAAGCATCAAGGGAATTGATTCGAGAACGAGCCAGCATCAGTCCCCTCCGTGGCCGTCTCCTCTGATTACCGTTCACTTTCTTTTAACAAAGCAGTCTTCTGTGAGCGCTCTCCACAAAGCCGTGAGCAACCTCAGCTTTACCCTCAGCGCTAGGACGTACTGCGAACCAATAAGGAAACCAACAGACGGAAGTTTTACGGAACGCCTTTTCAAAGCGCCCTGTTTGAAACTCTCGCCCTGCCGCACGTCTCCTCACGGCCGACACCGCGGGCTCCATCCGCACTTCCCGACGCTCCGGGGCCGCCGGCCGCTCCCGCCCCCAGACACCGCCCCGTGGCTGCGGGGCCGGGCCGGGCCGCGGGGCGGTGCTCGCCGCGTGCGCCTCGACGGGGCGGCGGTCGACGGACGGCGGACGGGACGTGATGTGAGCGGCGGCTCCAGCGCCCGGAGCGAGCGGCCGCCGGCGCCGAGCTGCAGCATGTGGCTCGCCCTGCTCCTGGGGCTGCTCCTCTCCCGAGCCGGTAACAGCGCGGGGCGGCGGGCGGGAGGGCTTGGCGAGAAAGAGCCTCGCGGAGGCGCGTCCCCGTCCCGCTGCCCGCGGGCAGATGGAAGGCTGCGTGCTGCCGTCCTGTCCCATCCCGAGCGGCCGCTGGCGCCCGGCAGAAAATGCGCGCGGGGCGACGTTTCGGCGCTCCCTCGGGGAGGTTGGCTTGTGCCGAGCTGTCCCGACGCCGCGGAGCTCGGGGTGCGTCCCGGACTCGGGGCTCCCGTCCGCTGCCCGCCCCTCCCGGCAGCGGCTCCGCTCCGGAGGAACTGTATTTCAGAGCAGGAAAGGCGCGCTGCTGTTTTGACCTGCACCGCGAATTTCGAGGGCCGATGGGACCGAACTGGCTGGATGCTCCGCAGAAGGGAACTGAATTTCCTCGGGGCAGAGCTGGCGGAGGTAAAGGAGGGCGGCTCGCTCCTTACTCGCAGCAGGGAGGGACCGACGTCAGGAGCTGATCCCTGAGCGCGGCATAAAGACAGCATCCTTGTCGGGCAGAAAGACAGCATCTATTCTAGCTTTTGGAGGAGACGCGGGATCTGAGATACCTTTGCCCAGAGCTGTTTTTCTTTACCGTCTTCCATACACTCCCCCTCTGAATCGCTGCAGGCCGATATTCTGATGAGGCTCGGTTTGCAAAGACCAATCCAGGCAGCTCCTGCAAAGATGCAGCTGTTTACTTACGCTGCACTCTAGTATTGCCAAATTGCAAGATCTTGAGGGGAGGAATGATTTCTCTTTTGTGTTCGTCTCTTGTGCAGTCTTCATAGTTGCAGTGGCAGAAAATACAGAAGTTACAAAACTGGTCCAAAGCACCGAACCCTACCTATGAGGTGTCAGTGCTTGACGTTAAAAAACAACAAAGCAACTGCTCAGTATCATGACTCCTATAAGGATGAGCTATTGCACTGAGACCTCAGTAGCATCTGCAGCCACATGACTACAACAGATTTTCCACAATTTTCCATTGCCCAAATACTAGTGCTTGTTTTATATCTATTATTAATCAATAAAAAGTTTCCCTTCAGCCATTGTCCTCTCTTTCAAGTGTGGACAACAAGGGATACTACAATAACAATAATATTAATTATAATTTTGTCTGTATATGACGGGGCATGGATTCAAAAGTGAGAATAAATGGGCATTGTATTAACAATCACTTCATTTTTCTAAGGTTTAAATAATCACGGCATGTGAAGTGATTTATTATCTTTTAACCTTTTCATTTTTCATTTAGCTACAGAAGGGACTCAGATACACACACACATTTAATGCTTTCTGCAACCTCGACCAGAGAGCTTTCTAATATTTTTACCTGAATATCTGATATTATAATTACTAAGACAATTCTTTTTTTCTTTTTTTTTTTTTCAATGAAACTTCATGTGCTAGGGCTTAAGACTGCATAGCTGTTAAATTCTGCTAATTAAGGAGGATTGCTCTAAATTTTTCTGCTTTGATGCTTCCAGAAGCTTCACCCAAAGTATCTGGTCCAGGCCTGTGGTAGAAACACACTCCATTCACTTTACACTCAGTTCTGTTCTACGCTGTCAATTATGGTATCATTGTAAAGTTTTGAACATATCACTTCAAGCTCTGGTGATTTCTGAGCGGAGCTCGTGAGGCTGGAAGTCTGTCCCGTCCTTTCACGAACTGCCGCAGCTACTGTGGGAGATGGCACTTTGGTCTGGCCTTGTGAGGTGAGTCAGTGTGCTCAGCTTACACTTCCAAAAACTCCTGGAGGCAGCAGAATCATAGAATCATTTAGGTTGGAAAATGGCGACTGGAACTTTGTACTGCTTGCAGCTTTACAGAATGTAATCACAGGTAGCACGTTCATTAATGTTGTTCCAAGATGGAATGTCAACCAAACCAAAACCAACTGTGCTGGTACAGAGTTTCTGGTGAGAGATTTGTCTTTCGGAGAGCTTACCAAGTCATACAGCCAGATCAACAACAAAGAAGTTGCTAGGAAAGCCCTAGGAAAGCCCAGAAATATAAATTAATGGGACAGAGACACCTAAGGCATTCAGCATTACCAGGCTGAAGGAAGAATAGGAAGTTTGAGAATCAGACTAGCGTGGAATTATATGCCAAATAAATGGATAAAGGCAGCAGAAGTGAAGGAAGTGAGAAAACAAATCAGAAAGTGAAGACAGTGTAGCAGATAATAAAAGCTGCACTGAGCTTTTTTATTTGAGTCCTTCATGAAGACAGACAGAAATAGTACTACAATACCTGCTGAACAAGAAAATGACAGGTGAGTTCACACATCCAAAACACACTGAAGGCAGATGCCAGGCTGAGCACGGTTTTGTCCTGAAAGGAGAAAACATAGTACTAGCCTACATATAAATGCCGTTAGCATTCTTATTCCAAGTCTTCACAAGACCAGGTTGTGTGGAGCTTTGAATAACCTGGTCTAGTGCGAAGTATCTCTGCCTATGGCACAGAAGTTGGAACTAGATGACCTTTAGTGCCTCTTCCAGCCCGAATCGTTCCGTGATCCATTGTGCTCGAACTGTAAATGGATTCATATACCACAGAAATGAGGAGAGGTTACGTAACTGAATTCACACATCCATGAAAATACTATAGCGTATCACCCCTAATGTTATCTTTATGAGAGAACAGTCCATACACTTAAAAAAAAAAAAAGCTGAAAAAAAGTAATCAATTTTTAAAGACTGTATTGTTACTTTAAAATTATTTGGTGCTTCCATAAGGTGGCGGCAGTGTATATACATAACATTAATGCACGTGCTACACAAATACACACGCTGAGTTCACAGCTGATAAAAAGTTGAAAGCTGGCAGGCCAAACCTGCATCCCAGTGTTTGGGGTGTGGATTTCAGGGGTTTGTGAATACACTGTGAACTGACTGCACATCAGCACTTCCAGCTGAAGCTATTTAATATTAAAGGTATCTTCTATTATGCAAAGAATGCATATAGTTATTATTAATTTTCCAAGCTCAACTAATTATTTGTTTTTACACCCTGCAAATGCCTTTCTCAGTGCATCTCTTAATGACTGCCATATACAAGGGCTGCTCCAAAAGTAATGCCTCCTATTTGATGATGATGGCAGTATGGCAGCAAAGGATGAACGTTCCCACCAATATTGCATTATATTTTGTTGCTGTGTGACAGATGACAGCAGAGGGGCAGTCTGACCAAATGGCCTCTCGACATGAAGGCACATATAAAGCAAAGGTGTGGAACGGAATTCCTCCATGTGGCACAAATTTCACCCACTGACTTTAATTAATGATTGCTGAACATTTATGGAGACCAAACAGTGAATGTCAGCACAGCAAGGAGTGGGTGGCACATTTCAGCAGTGGTGATAGTGGGACACTTCTCCTAGTGCAGACTTTTATGAGTACAGCATATAGGCTCTTGTTCATCACTGATGAAAATGTGTAGCTAATGGTGTTGAAAAACAGTGTTTTGTATCTGAGAATTTGCTCTATCAAATAGTCTTATTGTGCTCTTCGTATCTGTTGTAGTTTCAGTGGAAATAAATAAGAGTCATTACTTTCAGAGTGACCTATGTACTTAGCAACAAAACAGCTCTGACTTACACACACAGTGTGATGTTATAGTACTGCTTATTTCACTAAGCTTCTTATTACCCAGATAGGAGAGCTTCTTCAAAGAAGGCCTCAGCAAAGCCACGATTTCCTTAGGAATTTACTGCTCTTGGAATATAGAGGGCCGCCTCTGATCCTAGCCAAGTTGAAAAGTTGGAATAAAAAGAAAAAGGGAGGAGATGTTATTAAACAAAATCATTTTGGAGATTTATCACTAATCTTTTGTTCTTCTTTCACATGCTAATACTTATTCTTTTGTTTCTAAATGGAGATAGCTCTTGCTCCATACTACTCCAACTTGAAGGACCCCAACCAGTTCTGCCTCTTGAGTTCTTACTGAGGACACCTACAGAACAATGACAAGGTGCCTGTGTGGCATTTATCATGACTGAAATCCTAACAGTCTTTTCCCTTCTTTACCAGGTGACTTTCTGTCTCTGCCACGAAGTGATTGCATAGTAGCAGAACAGCTGTGCCTCTTAGACTCCATCTGCAATGCCACCTACAGGACTCTGGAAAACTGTGACCTTGCTAAGACTCGCTTCCTTGCGCTGGATCATGATAGCAGGGTCAGATGTCTGAATGCAGAGCTATACCTTGGGAACAGCTCTTTACTGAACTGCAAGTGCCATCGACGCATGAAGAGACAGGAGCATTGCCTGCGCATTTTCTGGACCGTTCACTCCAGCATGACAGATGGTGAGATAACATAAATGTAGAAGGTACTAGTACGGATCAACTCTTCCCCTCCCACCTGAAAGCAAAGGTGAAATGCCACTTCCCAATACTGAAGGTACTCCTTTGGTCTCCTGATCATTAATGCTCTACAGTACACATAGAAAACCGATCTGGTCTGAGACTTGCCCCTTAAATACACCAGGGACCCTGACAAACCAAGGTAGCAACTCTGAGATAATTACTTAACTGTAGTGCTGTGAAAATCACCTCAATATGTTTACATGTGTCTGTCACTGAAAATGGATGTGAGATTATCACATACTGTAATGGCAACCCTGAGCAGCATTTTGCTTCTCTCCAGCTTTATTGGGATGCTTCTAATGGCCTGTCACCAGGAATTACCTGTCCTGTACATCTCATAAGCACCGAGTCTGAAAAAAAGCTAACTTCAACATAGGCCAAATTCCAGCCAGAGGAAATCTAATGACAAAATGTTATGCTGTTGCTACACAGTAACACCTTTGCATCTCCAGCAGAACCATTCTTGGCATTTAGCTTTCAGCAGGACAGAGCATCTCTGAACTCCAGGAGACTGAAGAAACACAAATAAAAGCTCATTGTAAGTCATGTCCCTCATTGCATAAAACACCTTGTGTCTTGCCCAGGTTATTTCAATTTGGAAACCTCTCCCTATGAGAATCCAGCAATTGAAGAGCACTGGAAAACAGATTATAATGAACTGGCAGCTCTGGTATCAGGTAATAGTCTGTAGCAGCTACATGATACGATGCTTGCCTTTCTTACCTTTTTAGGGGCTGAAAATTATTAATAATAATGATTTGAGGTGATTGTCCTTTTAATCTGATGAATGCCTGCTCTGGAAACTTGCCTGTGTTTGCACTCTAAATGTAAATACAGTTACAGACCTAGGCTAGTGAAACAGAGAACAACTCACAATAATGTATTCTCTAAAATCATCCTAACGTCAACTAATAAAATACACAATTTTGTGACTAGCATCACTGTAATGTCACAGTACTAGCACATAGCAGGACTTTGTTCATTTTGATGTTCCCAATTTGACCATCAAGTAAGGGCTACTCCTATTTCTATATTAAGTTTCTTCTGGTGATTACTTCTTTGTTTACAGATTTACTTTGGCTTTACAGGCTCTCAGTTAGCAGGAGATGCAACAAACCCATGCCTGAAAGCAACACATGTCTGTAATTTGAGCAAGAAGTGTGTTCGGCTGCGCACAGACTATGCTTCAATCTGCACCAGAGGGGCAGGAAGTGAGGACATGTGTGACCGTCGCAAATGCCATCGAGGGCTAAGAAATTTCTTTGAGAAAGTCCCTGAGGATTTCACTAGAAGGATCCTATTCTGTCCATGTCAGGATGAACTTTGTGGAGAACGACGACGGAAAACTATTGTTCCCGACTGTTCCTTTCAGTACAGCACCAAACCCAATTGCCTTTGGCTTCTGGACTCCTGCTTGGAAGACCACATCTGCAAGTAGGTCTAGCAGCAGCAGGCACTAGCCACCAGAAAAGAGTGACATAGACACTGATCGTCTCATTTTCGTTCCTACAGATCCCGACTAGCTGATTTCCAACAAAACTGCCAACCTGCAGATATGTCCCCAGATGGTTGCTTTCAGCGCAACCATGCTGCATGCCTGCAGGCTTACATGGGAATGATTGGTAAGTGATGCCCACAGGAACCCACAGGCTTACCTTCAGGCAACAAACTCTTAGCCACATTGTTATGCTGAGGGTCTGTCTTGCTTTGCTGTGGGTAATAGTGCTCAGCATGCCAATGAATATACCTTAGCCTAAAGGATGCTAGTGCTCCCTCTTGTTTCTGAGCTAAATGCAGCACAAAGAGAGCTCCTTCATGGCATTTATCACTCTGCTTGGTCCCACCTTCTGCTAGCAAAGCAGCAGCACTAGCTTGGGCTTCTTGCACTCCTGTTTGCATCACCAGCTAGTGTTCTAAATACCTGTCTGCTGAGTCTCTCTTAGCTTGTATGGATTAAGTTATTCCTGCTGCTGGAGCTGCAATCACAGCAGAATCCAGTTGTGAGATTATTGTTAAAGCTGACATTCCCTTGTTGCTTGATGTCTAGACTCATGCTGGTTTAACTGTGTATGCACTATCTCCTCAGAGTCAGTCAGAATGACTGTTATACAAGGCACTACCAGCTGTTGAATGGAAGGTTGTCTTTAGTTACAAGGTATTCACTGCCAAATTGCTTTTACTTTTTCAGAGTGGCTCAAAGAAAAAGCTACAAAATGCAGTAAGAAGCTGTAATTCTAGACTATATCTTCTGTTTTTCCAGGCGTTTTTACTGTTTTCGTGCCAAACAAACTCAGTGCTCTGAATGGCACACTACAGCTGTGCAGCACTTCTTTGGCAACAAAAAGCATTTGGCCACAGAGTGCTGCCAGCTACATGAGAATTAGGAGAGCCTTTTGCTGCCATGTGCCAGTACTGCTGTTGAATCTCTCCAGATGTTTCACATCATTCAGTCTAATGTTTTCATGAAGTTTGGTTATCAGTGTGCTTCATCATCAGATGAAGTGTCAGGGGGTGCAATCTCCACCCTTTCTCACAGAGCAGCATGCACGTATGTTCACCAGATGTGGGTCACCTGGAGGGGCTCTTGGCCTGTTCTGAGCAATGGAAGGCTTTTGCCTACAGGGCAGCATTGCCTTTAGGATAAGAGCACTCATCATGCTTCTTTCACTTGAAGTAAATCCTGATTCCCGTTTCTGGGGGCTTGGAACAGGCACGCCTATGACACCCAACTACATCAGTAACTCCAGCATAGAGGTCTCCCTGTGGTGTACCTGTGAAAGCAGTGGCAACCAGAAGGAGAAGTGTGACCAGATACTTGGCATGTTTGAGAGCAACAAATGCCTTGGTAAGCAACATGTCATGGAACTGGGGAAACAACTGAGCACAGCTAAGTTCAAAACCTCTTGATTTCAAAATCCTATGCTGCACTGCTCTAGCTTATACTTATGAAACTATATACAAACAGCACTCGAAGGGGCTGGAAAAAAAGCAACACCCTGGGGAGATCAGACATGCTGTATCCATAGGTTGCTGAGTTATCACATCAATGGACCAGGATTATGGTGTTTTGGTTCTCCGTCTTGGTCCTTTCATGGAATCATAGAACTGCTTGGGTTGTAAGGGACCTTAAAGACCACCTCGTTCCAACCACCCTGCCATGGGCTGGGTTGCCAATTGCTAGATCAAGCACTAGATCAGGTTGCCCAGGGCCCCATCCTCTCTGACCTCTTCAGTCAGCCTGTTCCAGCATCTCACCACTCTCAGTGAAAAAAACTTCCCCAACATCTAATCTAAATCTTCCCTCCTTTATTTTAAAACTGTTTCCCCTTGTCCTATCACTATCCGGCTGTGTAAAAAGTTGTTTTCCTTCCTGATTATAATCTCCTTTAAATACTGGAAGGCTGTAATGAGGTCTCCCTGGAGCCTTCTCTTCTCCAGACTGAACAAGTCAAGCTTCCTCAGCCTGTCTTGGTAGGAGAGGTGCTTCAGACTTCTGAACATCCTGTGCTCATCTTTGGCCCTTATTTCGCCAAGATGCGTAGCTCCTGACACAGTCCTTGTCAGCAGATTCAGCAGCATAGCAGTTCCACAAATCAGGTTACGTCCAAATATTTCCTTTGTGGAGCCGGGAGGTGGACTCGATGGTCCTTGTGGGTCCCTTCCAACATGGGATATTCGACGATGTATGTAATGCTAAGTCTGCATTTTGTTTATCTCCCTAGCCTATTAGCAGCAGACCTTAATAAGATTTAACTATTTTATGACTGTATGATTTCTAAAGTAAATCAAACAGATAAACCACCATTGCTAGATAAAGAGGATTAATATTTAAATCTACCTACTGCTGTACCAAAAAAACCTTACACACAGCACTATAGATTCACCTACAACCTGAACATCCCACCTGAGATACTACATCCTTGCCACTTACAGAATTGACAGATGAGAGAGTCCATAGAGACCCCAAGGTCCTTAAATACAGTGAAAATTGGTTTTGCAGTCTGCTCTAAACTTCTCAAGTAAACCCACAAAGTAACATGCCATTTACTAAACCAGAATATGTATTTTCTAAATCAAAGTCATTCTTTGCTGAGTGCCTTTCTTATAAAACTAGTCTAGACTTCTATTCAGTAGGATACAAGGTGTGTACAAGAAAAGCACAATAAGACTTGCTTTGCTTCTGTTTGCAGAAAATGCTATTTGGTCTCAAATGTACCAGAAGCTGACAGGTCTGGAAAGACAGAAAGACTTATTTTACTCATCTTCCCTAAGCTTCCAAGGAGACAGTGCCAGCACATCTCTTGCTTCAGAAATGTCCCAGGTATGCATTGTTTTGTTGCCTCCAGTAAGTGTCAGGTCAAGTGGCCTACAGACAGTAGTTGAAAAACCCTGTATCTGGGAATGTGTGATTTTGGACATCAAAGTGAGGGATGCCATATGCATGCAAAAATATAGACTGCTTTGACTCAAGATATTCCTTCCCCAGACAAGTAGAAATTGGAGGCCAGGCTGCCTGGGTGCAGTTTTCTACAGTCTCATATCAGAGTCCAGAGCAGGAGGCCTTACTGCTGTCCATGTTTGAGGACAAATGGGACTAACTGGGATTCATTCCTCCTTTTCATTTCTTAGGTGGCCGAAGTGAAGACACAGCAAGACACCTCTGAACACAGCAGTTTGCCTATGGCCTCCTCTGTATATTCTGGAGCTGCTGTTTCTTGGCCATCTCTGTCTCTATTTCTTCCCCTGTTGCTGAGCCCACTTTAACTTGGCATAAATGACTTCTTTCCTTCCCATATTAATCTTATCCCATATCCAGGCACCTCCCATTACTGATTTACCCTCAAGAAACAAAAGGCCTCTGTAAAAGAGGAAGGGAACAGCCTTAACCTATAACTGCAGTCACTGAAAATGTCCCCGACTTGCACCCCACTTTCCTTCAATCTGTCTGCACTGAGTGATGAAGATCTAGAACCCACCATTGCTTCTGCCACATTTAGCATTTTGAGTAACAGTCAGGCTAATATTCATCCACAGTATTTTAAAACAAAAGTCAGAACTTGTGTGGGGTTAGGTTTCTAACTAGAGGGATGCACATAACACTGTTTCCTACCACCCTACCTGTCTGAGCTCTTCTTTAGGCATGGAGTACAACATACCATCCGTAAGTGCTGGGTCCTGCACTTTGGCCACAACAACCCCAGGTAACACTACAGTCTTGGGGCAGAGTGGCTGGAAGACTGCCTGGAAGGAATGGAGCTGGGGGTGTTGGTCAGTGCTTGGCTAAACATGAGCCAGTAGTGTGCCCAGGCAGCCAAGAAGACCAATGGTATCCTGGCTAGTATAAGAAATAGTGTTGCCAGCAGGAGCAGAGAAATGATAGGCTTGGTATTCAGCTCTGGTGAGGCCATACCTTGGGTACTGTGTTCGGTTTTGGGCCTGTCACTACTAGAAAGACATTGAGGCCCTGGAGCATGTCCAGAGGAGGACAATGAAGCTGGTGAAGGGTCTGGAGCACAAGTCTTAGGAGGAGTGGCTGAGGGAACTGGGATTGTTCAGTCTGGAAAAGAGGAGGCTCAGGGGAGATCTTACTGCTCTCTAAAACTACCTGAAAGGAGATTGTGGTGAGGTGAGAGTCAGCCTCTTCTCTTGTGTAAGTAGTGATAGGACTAGAGGGAATGGCCTCAAGTTGCACCACGGGAGGCTCAGGTTGGATATTAGGAAAAATTTCTCCTCTGAAAGTGTGGTCAAGCCACTGGAATGAGCTGCTCAGGGAGATGGCTGAGTCACCATCCCTGGAGGTGTTCAAGGAAGGTTTAGATGTTGTACTAAGGGACATGGTTTAGTGGGGAAATATTGGAGGTGGGTGGATGGTGGGACTGTATGATCTTGGGGGTCTTTTCCAATGCTGGTGATCCTATGATTAAGACTGAAAGTCCTCACTGCAGGGTTGTTGCAAGTAAAGCTAAGTAAGCATGAGCATAAAATCCCTGTAAAACACTGCTTCTCAATTACTTTCAGTTCCCTTATATATTTTTTTTTCCAAATTCATTCTTTTAAATATATGAAAAATACCATTGCGCTCTGGTAACACTATACTCCAGTTTACATTCGCACTCCTTTCTGTTTTGCCCCTTGTTACTATACATGTCATTCTTTATCATGGACAGCAACAGACTTGTGTTTTGTGGATTAGTAGGGATTCCTGTACTCAATCCTAGTAAATTTACCTAGCCAAGGATGTCCTTGCCAGACCTCAGGCCAAACCTTTTTAGGAATGCCTATGGAAGTTGATGCTCTATTCACCACAGATCCCCTGGGTCATTCAGTTGCCAAAGCCTCCAGGAGCCGGAACTAGTTTGTACCTCTCCCACACACTGAAGTTGTCATTTTCCCCTTTCACCTCCTGCCAGTCTCCTCCTCTGCCAAATTATATTTCGTGATCTGCTTATTCCGAATGTAAATGTGCACTGTGTAACTGCTGTTATTTTATGCTATATTGGTCTGTTAGAATGTGGTGTTAAGTGAATATTGATTTCTGAGCACAGTTTAATAGTCCACAATCAATTGTGTGCAAGAATTGCCTCATCAGCCAACCCACGCTTTCAGGATAGCTAGAAACTCAGCTTAAAGCAGCTTCTCCATACACATGTATAGTGCCTCTTGTTTATCCTATTAAATACAACAGATCTGGACAATACTATGCATAGCTGAGCAATATAACAGTCCTGAACAGATGCAGAATAAGTGGCTATTTCTTTTTACCCTCTGTTTTATCTATACCCCATGAAGATATCATCTAGGTAATATGTTTTGGTTCTCAGGCACTATCAGACCCTTCTTACTAGAAAATCTTCTATTGCTGCATGTATCTCAGACTAGCTGTCCTTCTATGCAGTGGTAATATTTCCATTTCGAATTCCATGTCATCTTGAGAAGAGGAGGCTTAGGGAAGACCTTTAGCTCTCTTCAACTACCTGAAAGGAGCTTATGGTGAGGTGAGGAGTCAGACTTTTCTCCCACATAACTAGCGATAAGACAAAAGGGAATGGCCTCAAGTTGCACCACGGGAGGCTCAGGTTGGATATTAGGAAAAATTTCTTCTCTGAAAGAGTTGTCAGCCACTGGAGTGGGCTGCGCAGGGAGATGGCTGAGTCACCATCCCTGGAGGTGTTCAAGAAAGGTTTAGATGTTGTACTAACGGACATAGTTTAGTGGGGAAATACTGGAGGTGGGTAGACAATAGGACTGTATGATCTTGGGGGTCTTTTCCAATGCTGGTGATTCTATAATCTTAACTAAGAGGAGTAGGAATGCTGGTATTTCCCGCTATCTACTGAAACGTGGCTATGTGGTGGAAGAGGCAGCATTGTTTCCATGTTTCCTACCTCTCTTTAATGAAAACAGCCTGTGTTATTATAGGACTCCAAGATCTACATTTGGGCATCCTTCATATGGTGGAGCTGAAACTGTAATGCATGTTCAGTCATCTCCAGAGATGACTTGTGAATGACAGGGAAGAAGATGTTCTTTACAATATTCCACAAATCAGTGCGAACATTTATAAGAAAGATGGAATAGATTTCCCTGAGCAGCATCCATCTTCTATTCATCTGCATTGTAAGCTCTCCTCTTTCCACACTTTAGTGCTTTAAATCAGGTTGATTTGGGAAAAGCTATTATTTTGTTGTTCATACTCATCACGCTGTGGACTTCTAATCCCTTACCCCTACTAAGAAGGTTACTGATCACAATTGCAGCCTCTAATAATGTCCTGGATTGCACAGGAAAATGCTTTACGGTCTGACAAAATCCTGCTCTAGACAGAAATCCTGCTCTAAACAGAATACAGCATTTTCTTCAGATGTCTCTTTTCCATATTCATATGCACTTTTATATACATGGCTGCCTCTTACAATTGTTCATCAGTAATTGGAAGCAAAGTTCACCTCTAAATACATCTGCACTGACAGCTACTTGCTCTGATGTGTATACAAATCCATTTCCATTTAGATTTTTTAACACCTAACCTCCAGATACCAGAGCTGCTCAATGTCACAGCATACATGCATGCACAGCTGCTACTAAAAAATTTCATGTCAGTAACTGTCCAGTTCTGCCAGCCCTGCGGCCCTTTCAGAACAGTTCCTACTATCTGTACTGCAAGGCAATGTACAAAAGACAAGAGTAAAACATAAAAACCTCAGTGTTTATTCACTTGAAACTGGAATACAACATCCTACAAGCACCTTGCTCTAAATACAAAAATATAATAGAAATGCTGTGTTCTGACAGTCTTAACATTGAGATCTCAGCAAGCATACAAAAGGAAGAAACCTCCTACTTGTTGTAATGTAAATTATTTTTAAGAGTGTAAAATAATACCAAAACTCACTAATAAAATGTATCTTGCAATTTTAGAAGTCTTCTGCCTTCCTGTGCACTTAGTAGAAGCTGCACTGCCTGTGTCCTCCTGCTGGAGCCGTTATGGGAAAGAAATCTCTTACAAAGTAATGTCAGCAACAGCTTATACAGACATCTCTGTCAGATTTCAGACATGACACCTAGAAATCAGACATGGCTTTAGACTTCTTAACATGGTCTAACATAGCATTTACAGAGAACATTAACGTAGCTCTTCTCAAGCAGCAAGCTCAGTCACTATGAGTTGATCTTATCTGACAGACGTTTCCTGCCAAATGTCACAAGCAAGTTGATGCAAGAAATAAGCCTCGAATTCCAAATCCCTGAACTACTACAGCCTTACCTCATTAAAATCGTTCCCACTTCCCACAGTGAATGTTTATGTTTCAGGAAGGATGAAGTGGCTGAGGTATTCTTTTTAAATGGGGCACAATTTATATCACAGATATGGAAAAGACTGAGTTTTACCTCAAACTGTAATGCTTGGCTGCAGAACCCTGTGTACAAACAGGAAGGGGAATGACTTTACATGGATTGATAGCGATAGGACAAGGGGGGATGGTTTTAAACTAAGATGGGAGGTTTAGGTTGTTAGGAGGAAGTTTTTCACTCAGAGGGCGGTGACGCACTGGAACAGGTTGCCCAGAGAGGTTGTGGATGCCCCATCCCTGGAGGCATTCAAGGCAAGGCTGGATGTGGCTCTGGGCAGCCTGTTCTAGTGGTTGGTGACCCTGCCCATGGCAGGGGGGTTGAAGCTAGATGATCTTTGAGGTCCTTTTCAACCCAGGCCATTCTATGATTCTGTGATTACACAGGAACACGAGAGAAAACTCTCCAAGTAATCTTTGGGATGTTCCAGACAAAACTTTTGAGGACAACAGCGAAGCAGGAAGCCAAAGAGCGGTACTAAGCGTGATACAGTCATTCAGTACTGCTATGGAATGAGAGCCAGCTGCTGCTCTACAGTTGCTTCCTCCATCAAAATGTGTACTGGTAAATATGATCAGGGGCTAATCACCCCTACCTCAGGGACTTCGTGGCTGAACCTTTTTTCAGATGAGGGAGGGCTGTTTGACCATGGTTTGTCTCTAATGGAAGCTCTTCTTATGGTTGATTAGCTCTACTCCAGGAAGTGATTTGGTGTTTGGATTTCTTGCAAACCCTGGGGCTAGCAGAGGTCACGGGATACAGCAATTTCTCCAAGTGCCTTCATGAAAATAGCCCCACATACTTTCCACTTACAGCTGATCACCTCCATTATCTGCAAGCTAGGAGGAGATGATCAGCAATTGTTAAGTGCTTGTATCAGACTAATAGCTCACTGCTAATTCCCCCAGTAATGTGAATCTAAATTCCTGGTAAACAAACTCACTGCTTTTCACACACAGGGATGATTGCCAAAAGCCTAATATTGGAGCTCTGGAGCTAAAGCTTTTAGAGCAATCCTGTCCACTGAAAGATGTTTAATGACATTATGTTATGTACTAAATAATTAGAAAATGAAGGCTCACTTGGAATCAATGAGTTATTGTCTAATTAAGACGAAAAGGGGCTCCACCCGGTTTTAAACAAGCTTATACTAAAATGGTGTACCTGATAAATGGTGCTGATAGCTTGCTCTTTACCTTTGGGCAGAATAAGGCAGCCATTAAGGTAGCAGATGATAACTGTGTGATTTTTGGCTCATACTTTCTTCTTATTGGTCCCACCTGTTTTCCTGAAAGGCATGACCTTTGGCAGCTGTTCCCCTCTCCCCATCGCATGACAAATTTTATTAAGCAGCATTCAAATAACTTATCCTGATACAGATAATCATCTTTGACTTTGTTTTACCAAGTTCATACAACTAGATGTTTAAAGAGCTGAGGGCCAAATGCTGGAGCCTCTAGAAGGAATTTAAAACAGCAATTGCTAATGAGTTTCAGGAGAATGCAGAAAAAGATTACAGTTATCTCTGCACATAGAAAGAAGACTGAGACATGATCTATTGATTATCTGACTGAATTATAATTAATTAGTAAATTAGTCTCCAATTGAATTATACCTCAGCAATGTCTGAGCAAAATAAAAAACACAGAAAGCAATAAAATGTTACAGCAGTTTAAACTATTTACCTATTTTTCTTTCATTGCACCTTAGTTATACAACCCTCACGTATATACTCTGTTGTACATATCATCCCCTTGAAGAAAGTACAAGCCCTGACACTTCAGTTTTAAACTGCTGCAGGAGGCTTCAGTTTTTTTCCTCCTGCCACAGTCATCTAGCATTCCCCACTTGAGCCACGAGATTCAGATTCACATTAGAAGCTAAGTTAGAGATGTTAGCATGTTCCCTGGCACTATACTCCTTCCAGTACACTTCACAGACAAAGAAAACAGAAGTGTTTTCCAACTGCTTCTTGTTCAAAAAGGTATCTATTCCTACTCCTAACTTTTTGATATTTGGTCATGGAGAAACATGCATGGCAATGCATACGGAGAGCCAAAATTAAAGTCTGTTGATTTACAGTGACAAATTCAGCTAGAAAAAAAGCTGCAGTTTGTTTTGTAATGCTGAAGTTGCTGTTGCGGATGAATTCCCTTGGCATCTACAAGTGACTAATTTAAATCCCACTGAAATAAAAACATTAACTCAGTTATTGTAAGACATATAAATTGTAGCGCCTCAGAAAAACAAGTATGTGATAAATTATATGTATGAGGTTTTGACTGTGCCTATCTCCCTTATGCCCCCACCTATTAAAACATCTAACATTCAAAAGTCATAAGCTGAACATAATATAACATATTTACACCTATGAAAATGACAGTATGACAAACCAAGAGGGCTTCACATCTACATGATAATTCAGAGTCACCTATCTGAGATTCTTCCCAGGGCTTTTCAAAAAAGGCTTCGTACTTACAGCTGATACCCCATGGTTCTTCAAGTCAGTACTTTATTTACATAGGACTTAAGGAAAATGAGTCAGAAGTTCCTGGAACATGAGCCTGAATATGGATAAATGTTTCCCTGTAGTGGAACACGTAAATATTCCAGATAACACACACAGCATAATTCTATTCTCTTAAATCCTATTAATGCCATAATCTATATTGTGCTTGCAGATTCATACACACTGTGTTAAAGAAATGTTCTAATCAACAGTGCAGTGGCACTTTTCCTACTTTCTTTTTCTACTCTCCTCCTTTTCACTTTTTTTCCCCCACCATTCTAGCACTTAAATTACATTCTCTTCCTTCCATGCTTGCCCATTACATACTGACATTACAGGTCACAGAGACCCTCTTCTAGGAGCTGAAATGTCTTTAACCATTTATATAGTTACTTGGTCTGCAGCCTCCCAAACAGCTTTTATCTTCTTTTCTTCCTTTTTTTTTTTTTTTTTTTGTAAACTGAAGTCAATTATGCTAAGTGCTAGCAGCTCTCAGAGCTCATGACAGAAATCCCCAGGGCTCCATTATGTTTTCAGAGCTATAAAACAGAAATTGTTCAGTTTTTTTTTTTTTTTTTTTTTGTAGAAATGTAAGATTAGTTACTAATTCTTCCAGCTTTAAGCTCTTTGGATTTCACTCCCATAATTTCAAGTCATAAAACATGGTTATTTTATGAAAGTACTTGCAAAGCCTATCAAGAGATTCCTCATCTTCAATCCAATCTTGTACAAAATCTTTATTGCACAAACAGTCTAGGTCCTCAAATATACTATACAACCTACTACTGTTCTACAGCTTGGAGCTCCAGTGTTACCACATCACAAGCACATTCTTAGTGAGCTGATCACTTCATTCTTACTATGTATATTTCAAAACAGAACTGCAAATCACAGTGCAGATGCAGATGCAAGTTTTATACTTATTTTAAACAAAGAAAGGCCCCGAGGCAGAGAGATTATGACTTGTTATATAGGGACTTACTAGAATGTTGTCAGTAAAATCTCAGCTGCATTCATACCACATTCATAGGGACATAGACTCCCTCTTACAGGACTGAAATACTAAAACAAGAAGCTTAAGATTGGCCTCTGTTCTCAAGCATCATCAAGTTAAAGCTTCCATCTGGTAAATCAGGCACAGATCTCATTAGAAATCCTGTTATAATTAATGATAGCACAGCATTACTCAGTTATCTACCTAAGCCTACGTTTCAATTCAGATTTTTGAACATGAATTTTTAAATTCAGAAGCCTTATGCTTAAGTTAAGACATACCATTTCCGAGACTTCATCTAACACACTGTTTTAATGACTTACACATTTCAGTTCTGATAAAGTCCTCAATCAGCAATGACACAAACACAAGTAAAAACGGTCTGCATGCTTGGCAATGTAATTTAGTTCTACTTTTAAGACAAATTAATCTTCTATAATCTGACACGTTGTAAACAAACAATGTTTAAAACTAAGCTCAATCATAACACATTCTGCTGTCACAGAACTTAGCTATTGGAGAACATGTCCTGCCAAGGGTTACAAAACTGTCACATGCAACAAGTTATGGCTGATCTTCGATATTCCTCAGAAACAAACTCCACTTCAGTAAAAGCAACATCAAGTAAAGTGCCTTTGATGTGTCAAGACTTTCTTGCCTGTCAGATGACTCTCCCAGTAGAAGAAGCAAAGCTTCCTAAAGGAATAGAAAATCCCCTTTGCAAATGAAACACCTTTATTCCTCTGTTCTCAGCTCCTGAATAAGGCCAGGTGCTTGACGGAGGAGGGAATGAAGAAAAGATCCCTCCCTCCACATATGAATTTATGGAGTAAACATAAATAAACAGTAAACATAATCCCTGGGCACATGGGTAGGAATGTCGACAGCAGAAAGACAGACTTGCTTTATGAATATTTTAAAAGGAAAGTCATTCCTTAGATGGTATATTTTGCTCAGAATTAGCTAATCTGGACAAAATCAAACATAAAAGGAGGACACATTTTGTAACACAAACAAGGGGACAGCTTCAAGCAGAGGGCTCTTGTTCAGCCTAATACAGATGTCAGTTAATTAGAGTAGAAGGTTATATCATTAGTAGCCAAATCAATATAAAAGGAATTAAGAGCTCGGACAGCAAGCTCTTCTGCTTTCCAGCACAGCACCCGAGGCTGTATTTAGCTAAAATTCAATACATATTAGCAGCCAATCAATGTAGTCTTGTATGAGGATGTCTTCTTGAAATACTTTAATTGGACTCTCTAGTGTTATCAGTGCTAAAGAAGATGTCAGACAAAGGTAGAAGCTTTCCCAAAGGGGGTTAGCAGCTCACAGTCTGGAGAAGCTGCATATACTTGTATTAAAATCTTACTGCATTTCCAATATGTATTAATAGTACCATTTTCACAGTTATCTTAAGCAAGAGCAACAGAAAAGCATCCTTCCATCCATCCTGTGAAATTCAGCCGTGTCTATTCTGCCAATAGCAGATCCACCCTTTTTTGAAATTTCAGTCCTAGGCTTCATTAATCAAGAACCTGTCAGATACACTGGACCGACTGTTCTTACTCTGAATTTGTAACGTCTTCAAAACACACAAACCAATACTGAAATCAGCAAGTATAAAATACTCAACTGACAGCACTCGTAATTGAGATGACATTTCACACGCCTATACATGGGTATGTAGCACCACGTGTTTTTTATGACAAAAATTTTAAACACTTTAAATTCTATATATTTTCTAGGAAAAACTGCATTACTTCTCACCTAATCAGGAAGCTATTGTTACTGTACTTAATTTGATCTTTGCTGTTCAGGTTGGTAGGACATAGGTGTTTCATTACAAATTACCTGCTCAGTGGAGGAGATGCTATGAACAGAAGCCAAATGTTTCCTCTGAAAAGTTTTACCTAAACTAAGGTAAGATACAAATAAATCTATAAGATGACAGTATTAAAAGAAGAAGCATATTTACATTATCCATATACTTCTATAACTAACTAGCAAGAACCAGAACTGCAGCTCTCACCAACTTGTACTGTAATCTGACATCAGCGTTTATGAACATCTGCAATAAACAAAAGTAGCATCTGTAGGGCAGAAAACAACAGTAACATAGAATGTTCACTATTCCTGCTTAGTCTGGAAAACACAACATCAGGAAACATTATAGAAGATTTAGAAACACATTATCAGGGATATTACAGAATGCAAAAGAATTAGAACAAAAACTGAACTCAAGAGTTATAAGCAGAGATGAGAAATAACAAACATTCAAAGCAGAAGTATATAAGAATAGGCCTGTCAGAGGCTATTAAACTTCAGATCATCTCAGAAACAATTTCCTTCAGAACAAAGGGAAACCTGAAGATGTCCCTTTCGCTATACTGGGGGAAAATGGTCCAGATGGAATGTCTTCCACTACTGAATTCTAGCATTTTGGGGGAGACAAAGACATGAATGCAGATGTGGGATCCCATCTCCCTTCTGTCCATGACATCACGCACTAGGACAGCTTAGAATACAATGCTTTGTGTCAGTGACCTGAATATCTGATTCCAAGACATTCCACGGGGCAGCTCACCTAAACACTACTGTCTTGACAAAGGAAGTGATCGAGAAATTTTCTGATGTTCTAGAACTAAACAATAAGATGTTTCCATGACCAAATCTTTCCTTCTGTCCAGATTAAAGTTTCTTTGCTTTCCTTTGTGTACCTTGAAAAGCTCAAGTGTCACAACGTAAGTGGATTCTTGGCAGCAGATGTTTGACTTTGGCCATCCTTAATTTTATGTCTGGGGTTACCATATAAACTGGAAGGAACAACATATGCCAAAAGCAGCAGAGATGTTTCATGAATAAAATCCATATTTTCCAGTAAACTGAGTGATATAGTGCCTGTCAAGGAACTGAAAAGAATATATGAATTATTTTGTACAGTAAAATAGAAAGAGCTGTTCTCAACTGGACTTTTTGAAGTCAGTGTGCAAAACAGCACTTTTCAAAATAAGCAAAATGTTCCTAAAGTAAAGGATCAGCAGAGAATCATAGAATGTCCAGGGTTGAAAAGGACCTCAAAGATCATCTAGCTTCAACCCTCCTGCCATGGGCAGGGTCGCCAACCACTAGAACAGGCTGCCCAGAGCCACATCCAGCCTTGCCTTGAATGCCCCCAAGAATGGGGCATCCACAACCTCTCTGGGCAACCTGTTCCAGTGCTCACTGCATAACACAACCACCAGAGATTTCAGCTGGGGCAAAAAAAATAAAAAATAAAAAATAAAAAATAAAAAAAATTGCAGCTCAGTCCAGGAAGAAAACTGACATTCACTCACTTCACAGCACCCAACTGGTATGTAAACTTGAAGGACTTCCTCAATTAATCTCCAGTCACCACTGTATTAAAAAATTATGCCTCTGAAAAATGCATGGCAACATCTACAGAATACAAAACACAGCTGCCCAACAGCAGGAATGTGTAGCACAATAAATCTCTGGTTGACAAGCAGCACATTCATCCACGGTATCTTCATTAAAAACAAAACAAAACAGTGGAAAAAATATGTCAAATCTTTCTAGGGAACAATACTTTAACAGACAACATACAACGACACAGAGTATATTAAGGAAGTGTCACACCTACAAAGAACTGCCTGTCATTCACAAAACACACACTGACGCCAGGTAACAGCTGACATCCTACTGTTCCATTGTGGATATATATTTTTTTCCAAATATGTTTTTTAAGCTACAGTACCCCAAATTCTTCAAATAGGCCACTGTAACACATTGCTTTTAGATGTACAGCCTAAAAATCCACTTTGCATAACAAAAATGCTGAAGGTCATATCACTGTAATCTCTGCCACTTTCAAATGCTACGTAGCACTTTCATATTGTGTCCTGGAAAAACATGAAGCCATTTTTTCTCCCCAGTAATAACTAATCTAAGTCACTGAGTACTTTCCATAATAGAAGAGCTGAATGCTGCATCTTCCATTACCTTCCAGTTTAATTAAATGTTTCTCAAATAAATCTCGTGTTTGCATTCTTGTGACATGTTACCAATGATGATCTTGTAGGTCCTTTCCAACCTAATGAATCTATGAATCTATGAATCTATGAATTTATAAACTGTCTGGATACAGTTCAGTCATCACCATTTATTATACCTGCCATTCACTGAAAACTCCAGACTCTTAATTAAATCATTTCTCTTTGGGTCTCTCTTTGATTTGTCTGCTAAACTGAATTATTTAGGTGAGGTACGTACCAACAGATCTCTTTTAACTTGCTTATCTAGAGTTGCCAGGAGGTTGAGGGAGGACAGGACACCAACCTTCCTTGAACTGGAACTACTAGAAAAATTACTAAGCAAAAACAAATGTACCTGATGCAGTTTCAGCTTTTAATTTGAGTTGGAAAGCATTGCTTCAGGGAATACAAAAACCTCCCCTTTGCCTTTGAATACAGAATCTTCTTACTTATCTACCCTGACTGTATAATAGCAATATGGCAAGATCACTTCAGGCAAGTTACAGGTACTCATGTTTTAAAACTGCTTTCAACTGGCTACATGTTTTTAGCCTACTGCAATACCGTGGGCTGTTTTATTCAGAATGGATGAGAAAAGAAGCATAGAATCACCAAGGCTGGGAAAGACCTCTAAGGTCATCCATTCTGTCCACATATCACCAATATTTCCCACTAAACCATGTCCCTTGGTCCAACATCTAAACATCTCTTGAACATCTCCAGGGTCAGTGACTCTACCACCTCCCTGGGCAGCCTGTTCTAGAACCTGACCACTCTCTGAGAGAGGAATTATTTCCTAGTGTCCAACCTGAATCTCCCCTGGTGCAACTTGAGGCCTTCCTATCCCCAGGCAGGTTGTTGCTTCCTGTCAACTTAACGCTGTCTGTAGACTTACTGAGCTGATCATCCAGATCATCAATGAAGATACTGAACAGGACAGGTCCCAGTACCGACCCCAGGGGAATATCACTCACGACTGGTCACCACCACTCTCTGGGCCCAGCCATTCAGCCAGTTCTTTACCCAGCAAAGCGTGTATCTGTGCTAGGTAAAGAATATATGCTCAAATGTCATATTTTAATAAATGAAATGATATCTATCAGAAAAGATGCAGTTATTCTTTAAATAATTAATCTGACAAAATGCCACTATATAATGTGGAAGAGAAGGCATCAAGGGCTGTAGAATTACTTCTAGATCATGTCAGCACCTAATAAAACAGAATGAAGATAAGGAGTAAATTGCATACCAATGGCACCTAACTTATATTCACTGCTATTTGCCTCTTCTGCATCAAGACTGTTACCAGGAATTTTTATAATATATATAATGCTGTGTCCAGTTCTGGGCTCCCCAGTATAAAAAAGGCAGGAATCTCTTGGAGATCCCTGAGCTTGGTGTCATCTGCAAACTTGCTGAAGGTGCACTTGATCCCACAGTCCATGCTGCCTACAAAGATGTTAAATAGCACGGGTCCCAGCACCGACCCCTGAGGATCACCACTCATCACCAAGTGTCATAAAACTCTCAAAACAGTTTACAAGCATGCATTACTGAAATTAAGTACTTCAATGGTTTGAACTACCACTTAATATATGAGTGCTAGAGCTAAAACACCAATTAAACTGAAGGTCCTTAACAGTCTAATATCTGGTTAACTGTAAAAAATTTACCAGAATAGACTACATCATAGAAATCACTGTTTGGTTTCTTTGACTTTCTATCCACTGTAGTAGGACTACCGCCAGACAGCTTTGAAGTACTAAATTGTGTTTCAGGACAGCATAACTCCCCAAATTAAAGAAAACAATGTCAATTATGTGCAGAACATAGTTAAGTAATATTTAACTTTGTTTTCCTCAGGATGCTTAATATGATACTCTTAGACTAAGGAAATAAATTTTACAGTTTTTATCAGATCTCTTAGACTAAGGAAATAAATTTTACAGTTTTTATCAGATCCAGTGACAACAGAAACCTCTTTCACAGCAATCCATCAACACAGAAGAAGTCTACATGTGCTCAACTTTATCTTCCATCTGAATCAGTATAACTCAGTTAAAAAGCTAGGAATTCCAGTGTAATTAGCTTTATAAGTTGGAATTGCTGTTTACCTGAATACACTCAGCACTGACAGAAATTCATAATTTAAGCAAGCCTTACAAATCATGAAGTCTCAAAAGAAGTGATGAAATTTGAGGAGTAATTATAACTACACAGGAAAGTTGATTAATTTTATCACCATCACACTGGAACTTACTCTGTTAAAAAACAAACAAACAAAAAAACCAAACAATTCAAAATTTCATTCTAATGATGGGCCTATGAAATAGAAAGACACTATTCTCTTAATGCACATACCAGTATGTGCTGGCAGCCACCCAGCTGGAAAGCAGCTTTGCAAAGGAGGACTTGGAGGTCCTGGTGGACATGAAGGTGAGCCACAAGACAGCAGTGTTCTCTGGACACAAAGAAGGCAAAGGGTGCTCTTGGGCTGCATTAGGAGGAGCGTCACTGCAGCTGAAAGGAAGTGATCCTTCCACTCTACAAAGCACTGGTGTGGCCACACCTGGAGCACTGTGTTGATTCTGGACCCCCCAAGTGCAAGAGGAGAGAGCTCAGAGAAGGGCCATGAAGATGAAGTGACTGGAGCATCTCAAATATGAGGAAAAGCTGAGAAAGGTTGGACTTTTCAGCCTACAGAAGATAAAGCACAAGGGAATCCTATGAATGCACAGAAATAACTGATGGGAAGCTGCAGTGAAGATGAAGCCAGGCTCTTTACAGTGATGCTCAATGATGCATGCAAACTGGAATACAGGCTCTGTCTGACCATCAGGAAGCAGTTTTCCACTGCGAGGGTGACTCAACACTGGCACAGGCTGCCCACAGAGGTGATGGAGCTGTGGTCGTGGTCCTGAGTCACTGCTTCTGGGTAACTTTGCCTGAGCAGGTGAGTTGGACCTAGATGCCCTTTAGAGGTACCTTCTAACCTCCTACAGTCTGGAGGAGCTGTGGCTATTAATCATTTATTTATTTTGTAAGGCCAAAATTACTGTTCCAATCTGTATATAATGCCCTAAAACATAATAATGGACTGATGATCACTACAAAATGTCCTCCTCCTTTCTCAAATGGAGATCAAATGTAAAGAAAAATGGGGGAAAATGCCTGGACATACAAATAAGGATTTGCAGAAAGGATCTTTTTTTTTTTTTTTTTTTTTTTTAAAACGTTTCCAGGCATTAGAAACCTGCACTGACTTGATCAGCAAAGCCCTGATGCATAAGGAAGCTAATAGTAATCTAAACCGGTATGTTTTCAATTACGAAATGGAGAAAAATCACTGCATACCAATAGATTTAATTAGTTCCAACTTAAATTTACACAAATAATGAAAGGAGTGGGTCTGCTTTCCCACATTCACCCCCCTCACTCCTATGCTGATTACACTGACACCGTGAAAAAATATCAATGGATTTTCCACTCAAGCAGTATTTTCATCACCATCAAGATTTACAATCATTAGCATCAAAACTAGGATGGAAGGTGTAGGACTAACCTTTCCAGCGACAGCACAGGCCTCTGTTGGGTGGCTGCACCTTTAGAAACAGCTGCAGTTATCTCAGAAGCCAGCAGGCTGCTACTGTCTCATCATTCACAGATTCCTACTGCTCACCTGCAAGGTAAAGATGAACACTGAATATATTGTCTATGGTCTCTCTTCTCTTCAGTGGCTTCCAAGATACCTAGTTGCACACAAAACACGATCTAGTCAAACAAATCTAGTTCTTAGCATTCAGCCTAACCATGATTTTTGAAGGCTGCTTAAAATAGGTGTCTTGAAATCTTGAAAAGAGAGCAAATCTATTCTCCATTAAGACAGAAACTGCAGTTTAACAACAATCTCATTGCTCGTGAACAGAATCACTGTGATACTGCACAGTTCTTTACAGTTTCATTGTGATACTAGGAGCCTTAATTGGTAAGCAGAGTAAGCAAATGGTGCATGCTGAACTTCTTCAGAGCCCTTGGGCTAGTTATCCATGCGTAGCCGATACTAAATTCAAGCTTACCAGAAACAGCAAATAAATAAAATCTCTTTAAAACAGAAAATAAATGGCATAAGTAAACAGATTTCTCAGACACAAATAAGTGATTCATGCACAGTAAATACTTCTGTTGAAGGACTCTAGGGTCCACAGAAGCACTTTATGTCACTTCATCTCAATTATCCTCCCAAGAAAGCAATTCAGATCCAAGAAAGAGAGAGAAAAAGAAGACAATTACTGACAGCACAGTCTACTCTGATGTCATAGTACTGTATTGCTTGAGTCATAGACTGATTTCCTGGAATTTGGTACAGAAGCAGAGAAAAGTATAGATAAAAGAAGAGCCACCTACTTTGAATCAGAGGAGAAATTATTTCAGCTACTGGCTTAACACCAATTAAGTTATTACTGATGAGATTTAAAGCTTACTGAACTGCACCATAACACATTATTTGGCTTTGAAATGTTCCCTCAACTTAATTTACACATGCTGCAAATGAAGATTACAGCAGGTCCACGTAGCAGAAATGCTCAGTCACGGCTTGAAGCAGTGATGGAACACCTGGTGGGAAGGCAGAGGTCGGCCCAGGGAAGCTCAGGTGCATGCAATGCAGCTGAGTGACTGGAAGGGCTGGAGCCAGGATCTACCCCTTCCCAGACCTCATTTAAAGGTTGGCATTAGAGGTAAGGGTATCTTGCTGGGGATCTCTCCCTGCTTGAGGTGTTCTGAAGGTGAGTGAATTTTCTTCATTGGATTGTGTGTCCACAGTTGCTGTGTTTAGGCTTGGACCAATTCTTATATTATTATGTGTGGTCCAGGTGCTCTATCAACCTTCCTCTTATTCTTGATTTTTCCTATTTGCATTCACAGAATGGTTCTGTCACTTCTCTACTGCACTGTACTATCTCAAACAACACCAAGGATTTAAGTATTAACAGTGCTATGCACAGGAGCTGCATGAAAATCATCATCATTACTCAGTGTGTGAAGATAACACTTCAGACTAACTTTGTCCTACACCAGAACAAACTCACTTTTGCTAGACAAGTTCCGTGCAGCATGGAACTAGCAGTTTTCCTCCTCTGTTGGAGGAAAACTAAAAGAAAATCAAAATTAATAAGTCACACCTTGTTAAACGAAGGTGTAAATTTTAAGTTGGATCAAGTTTACAATTGATCCTACGTACGCTGTTCAGGGGGTTAGATAAGACAAGCCCCGACTTCCCCCAGTGTAACCCCAGAGGTTATCTTCCTCTGGAAAAAGAATACAAGGGTTAAAAGTTCAAGTTATCTGAATAGGACCCAGACTTTAAGACTAGTTGCTATGATTTTGGACAAAAGTAAAATGGTTTCCTTGCTCTTTATTTTTGGATAAATATACCAAAGATGATGATATCTATATATGAGTTTCAAGAGCAGCCTTAGGGGGAAAAACATATAATTTTCTCTGATTTGTATGCACACCTCCCATATCCTTTCCACTGACAATGCTATCCAGAATACCCTCTCATTTTACAGGTGTGGACCACGCTTCTGCTCAGACATACAGCTTCATATTTCATTTCAACAAGTTCAGCTTACCAAATGAGCCATATACCTTCCTGTTATCCTGTCCTCTGGCTATGCTTTCTGATTGCCCAAGGACCTGCTGGCAATTGATGCACCAGTGGCTTATCACACACTGTTGATTCAAATGTTGAACTGCATTTGGCTGTTGAACTTGGTAAACATGTACTTTAAACTGTCTTCTTGAATAACCAATCTCTTTCAACAGCTATGAACAACTATGAGCGGTTGTTTTTAACCACAGAAGGTGGCTAAAGAAGAGTGGTTAAATTGAGTGTTGTTTAAGGTGAACAAAATTTGAAATTCAGCTTCCTTGAAGAACTGTATGCATATGACTCTTCAAAGACAAACTTATTGACTAAACCTGTAATCTCAAAGAATGAAATACACTTTGAGAACAACTGATCCCATCCACCTCTTAAAAAAAAACAACAAAAAACCCACTATGATTAAAGTAATGATCTTATACTGGATACTTCATCTGGTGTCTACTGCCAGCTTAGGATCACAGAATTGTAGGGGTTGGAACAGACCTCTAGAGATCACTGAGTCCTGCCCCTCCCACCAAAACAGCTCCCTAGACCAGGTTGCACAGGTAGGCATCTGGGTGAGTCTTGAATGTCTCCAGAGATAGTTGACAGCCAAGGTCGCTTGGTAGCCACCAAGCATTTGTTTACTAGTAAAGAAAGCGCGTTTTCAAGGAAAATTCTGTTCTTAATATTAAGACCTTCTGAGGTGTACTAATTTTCCCCAGACAACAAAGAACGGAGAGCATCCTGACTGTTCTGTGGGCAGGGTATCTATATACATGCATACATGTGTATATTATAAACCATGTAGTTCCAAAGAAGTTACGGTACAATTTCAATTGAATTAGTCAGTTTAAACTGAACTCTCATTTCTGGATGCAAGAACACTAGTGGGAAGAAAATGGTTGTCTCCATTGGATGAAAAGTTTGGGAGGCGTACTCCCAAAGAACAGAAGCTCCACATTCAAGAACTCAATAACTGCATCACAGAGCTGATACAAATTTCCTGGTAACCTTTCTTACTCCTATTAGACAATCTCCTGTCTTTTGAAAACCATCTACAATTTGTGAGGATTTCATCTTCAGTCTTGGTGTAAATCAAGCATGAATGGTTTCCTTTACATTTTAGGATCACGTTGTTTCCAACTTGTAATTTTAACAATGTTTAGACAAACTGTGTGACAAGCAATGGCAGTAACAAGCACCACTGTGCTGCACTGAGAATACAGCCACCATTGGAAGAGAAACTTTTATTACTTGAAGTTTTTCAGTGTGAGATTATAAAACAACCTCTAATGATACCTGATTTTTAAACAAATTCAGAAGTGAAGCTTGGGAGATGCAAAATAAAGCCAAATTACAGTAATGAGGAACTATGCGTTTTCTGTGGGTGAGACAACTGCCAACAGCTGAAGTTCCCTGTCCTAGCAAGGCAGTTTGTTGTTTGTGAGGACCATTTACACTGGATTTCACTGAGGTATGGTTGTACTTTCAAAGTTTTTAACTTTGAAAAAATTAATGTTTTTAATGCAACGATGTCTGCACAGCACATTGGTATGATAGATGCTATTGCACTGATAGGTACCGACTTTCACTGGCTTTATTATTGTGTTTCTGTGAGGCACTAGAGCCAGCCTCAGCCAGGCAGCTGTGCAATGACATAGCAAACAAGCTCCAACAGCACTCAGCACAGCTAAGTCAGTCACTATCTCCTCCAGATATTATCGGTTTCGTTCACGGAGTATTTAATTATTCTACTTCTCTAAAAGCCAGCCTTGGGTGTCATTTAAAAGACGCATCTCTTACGCAACGGAATGACAAAAAGAATTATGGGTTCTCATCGTGAGGCAAGCCTTCAGAAATCGCACTACCGACCGCACTCGGCCGCCGCTGAGCCGTCCTCTGCTCCTTTCGTGGTGCTTCAAGAGCTCCGCCTACTGTTCAGCGGCGGAACCACAAAGCACCTGGAGCGCTGCTGCAAGAACAGCGTTCGCACAGATCTGTCAGGTTGGGTAAGAGAAAAATCCGCCACATTTTGTCTTTAAATAACTCAGCATGTCACACCTATAAGAGCTGCTGCTCTCCTAGAAGTGCAGTTGTATAAGCAGCTGCAACACAGCTGCCCGAGTGGTGCACATCTATAACCTGACGCGAAGGGTATTTCACATACATTTCAGCAAGCATCCAAACCAGTAGCAGCACCTCATGCTTTTTTCTGGAAAGTTCCATATTTCTTACGGAGGCCTCAGAAAGCATGCTAAGAATGTTTTCACCATTTCCAGCCAGGAAAACAACACACAATGGGGGGGGAAGTGAAGATAAACTGAGTTTGATAAAATTATTTCATAGCCCTCATTGGATTATTTAAAAAAAAAAAAAAAAAAAAAAAAACTGAACAGCCTTACCTTAAGTAAATATCTACAAATTTTGGGAATATAGAATAATTTACTCTAACAGCTCATCCCCAAATATGAAGAACATGAGCCACTGTAATGACAACAAAAAATTGTCTTCAGAAAAAAAAATCTGAGTCTCTTTCATTTTTATTTTGGGGCAGGAGTAGGCAAAAGAGAAATGAGCCATAGTCATTTCGTGTATTGACACCTTTGCCTAGTAGTAATGATAATAAAATCTTTTTATTTATACTCTGGCTGTGTGAGCTGGCAGAGTACTTTCTGTCAAGGCTACAAATGAACTTACAATATATTTTGGCTAAAATCTAGAAAGCACTAATAGTGCTTTAATAGGACACTTAATAGTTTTATGTCCTCCTGATACTGTGGCATGCAAACGTGCAGCCAGTGCTTGCGGTGAGGTCACACCAAGAAGAGCAGGACAAGCTCTTCTGTGGCCCGGCTGGCAGTGCTGGGCCTGGTGTACACCAAGTCACAAGTGGCTCTTTGAACTGACGGGGATTCAACTCGCTGTTACTAGGATCGTGAAGGGCTGCATTCCATTGTGAGAAATGGCATCAAAAGTGTTACTGGGGATTCAGTAGTAATGAGATCATCAGTTGCTGCTAAGCTGGGGAAGACCGCGCGAAAAGCCTTCTATGAGTGCTGTAGGGTGAATTCCCTGAAAGTATAGTACCCACACAAATAACAAAGGTGGATGGTATATTTTTGTATGGCTTATCCAGAGGGCATAAAGACAACGGGCAAATTGGGGAAGGCTCACGCAGCACTGACAGATGAGGCTTGCCTGGAGGTCCACAGGGGAGGGACCTCCAACAAGAGCTCCTTCCCCAGTGCTGGTCAGCCCTTACGTGGGGTCTGGGAGAGGAGGAGCCAGGCTCCACCCCTTCAGGTCACACAGGTGAGCTGCCTTCACCCGTACTCCTGCAGCTGACTCCGCGCTCGCCGCAGGAGACCCACCAGCGGTTCAGGCCGCGATCCAGCAGTTCGCACCCCCTCTCCGGCCCTCCTCAGGCCCCGGGACGATCCGCCCCCGCTGCCTCCGGCCGCGTCCCACAGAGAGCAGGGCGGTGTGACACCGCCCCCGCGCCGGCTGACCAATCAGGAATCAAAACCTCAGTGCGTCTTCTGTGATTGGGAGCGAGACTCATCGAGTTCGACCAATTACAAGACCGCGTCTACAGGGCGGAGGGGGACTCAGTACGCGAAGCCGCGATTGGCTGTGCGGCGCGCTGGCGGGATGGCGGTGGTGGGGCACGCCGAGTTCTCGGACCTGCGGCAGATCAAGCAGCAGCTGCTGAGCGTGGCGGAGCGCAGCCGCGAGCGCGGGCTGCAGCACAGCGGGAAGTGGTGAGCGGCTCGGGCTGGGGGGGGCCGGCACGCCCCGGGGGGGGCCCCGCGCTAACGGCCGTCTCTCTGCGTAGGGCCTCCGAGCTGGCCTTCGCCCTGGAGCCGCTGCTGCTGAGCGAGCTGCCGCCGCCGCCCGCGCTCACGGAGGTGAGGACTGGGGCGGAGGGGCCGCGCCGTTAGCGAGCAGAGCGCGCGGGGCACGCTGAGCCCGTTCTGCGTTCGTCAGCGCGGGAGTGGTTGAGGCGCGCGGGGCTTCCCGCTGTCAGAGCCACCGCTTCGTTGTAGTCCTCTCCAGACTTGCTCCGAAGTGCGGTAGCGGCGTTCTTAACAGCGGCTGTGCGGGAGACGTTTCTGAGTGCTGATCTCTTTGCGGTGCTGTAAGGTCCCCTTTTGCTGTATGTTTTTTTCCAGGGAGCTGGACAGAATAGAATGTGCTTCCCAGATGAAAGCATTCAGTTTCCCATTTTGCCATGTCCTTAATGAGAAATTTAAAAGTTAAATTTGAAATCATGTTGTGTGATAAATTATTTTATGCCAGTAAAGTTCTGCTCCTTAGGACACAGGAAAAATGTTGTGTCTTAATCACCACCTCCACAGAAATACTACTGGACTTATAGGTGTAATACTCCTTAAATTGGTGTAATGTGTTATAAATGCATTTCACAGAATGTTTGAGGTCACAAGGGACCTCGGAGTCCATCTAGTCCAGCTCTTCCCTACTCCAGCAGGACAACTGACAGCAGCTCACCCAGGACCGTGTCTGGGTGGTTTTTGAGAATCTCCAAGAAGGGAGACACCAGAAGCTCTCTGGGCAGCCTGTGCCAGTGCTTCATCACCCACGTGGCATGAAAGCGCTCCCTGATGTTCACGGTCTCCTTTGTTGTAGTTTGTACGTGTTGCCTCTTGTCCTGTCACTGGGCAGCACTTAGGAGGGCTTTATACCTTTCCTTCAGCTGTCTGTGTACATTGATGAGATCCCCCCCCTCCCCACAGACTGAGGCAAGCACAACTTTCAGCCTTTCCTTGCATTTGAAATGCTCTAGTCATTTCATCTTCATGGACCTTCATTGAACTCTCTTCGATACATGTGACATTTCTGTACTGGTGAGCCCAGAAATGGACGCAGTGTTCCAGGTGTGACCTCACCAGTGCTGAGTGGGGGAAGATCACCTACCTTGACCTGCTGGCAATATTTTACATAGTGCAGCACGGGATACCATTGTCTTTCCTTGTGGCAAGGACACGTAGCTGTCTGGTATATGATTTTGTGTCCACCAGGACTACCCGGTTCTTTCCTGCCAATGAGCTGTTCAAGGTATAGGTACCAAGTTTGTGTTTAAATGAGCAGGTTAATATTGTTTGATATGAAATTCCTGATTACTTTTCTTACCTAATATCGTTTTACTTGAACAGGTAATTTTTGCTTTCTGGCAACTTGCCACAGTATCTTTTGGAATCTCACTGTTTATTTCAAATGTTTCTGGCCAGTCAGTACTCATTATGTGAAAAGAAGAATTCTAATCATGTGAAGGAGTGGAGAGAGTTTTCTGTCAGTACTCAACTCATCTTTAAGTGTGAAGAAGAAACTTGTTTTGTTGCATTTTTGTGTTGTTTTTTTTCTTAACTTTCAAGGCAGTTTCATGGCTATGCTTGTAAGTAGGTGCTTTTCCTACAGAATGTCAGAATTTCTAAGGTATTTAACTCTTTGTTTTTGCAGGAGGATGCTCGTGATCTGGATGCCTATACGTTAGCCAAATCTTACTTTGATCTAAAGGAATATGACAGGGCTGCATATTTTCTACGGGGCTGCAAGAGTCAGAAAGCTTACTTCTTGTATATGTACTCTAGATACCTGGTAAGATAGGAAAAGCTGCCTTTAAGCTTTGAATTCCTTGGCTTTGCTTCCTTTCTGTATGTAGAATGTGGCATACCTTATATATGCTGTTGTAAAATAATTTTGGTTTTCCTCTGTTCTCCACAGTCAGGGGAAAAGAAGAAGGATGATGAGACAGTGGATAGTTTGGGTAAGGCTCTAGTGTCAAGGAACACAAGACACTGTAACGAAATTTCCACTAACACATCGTCATGTAAATCACTTTGGTTTTATGGCTCTTCCACTGATGTCTGGATAATATTGGGCTGTAACATAATTTGCTCTCATACTCTCTCAGTTCATTGACTTAATACGGGTTACAGAATTTCTTTTCATATTTATTTTGGTTCAATTGTGTCATTGGACTAAGAGAGTTTATATTTAAAACAGAAAAATAGCCACGGACTGGGAAGCATTCTGGCCGTGTTGGTGATGATTCTGAATATACCCTAGTCCTCTCAGTTAATGTACTGAGACTCTGGAATGAAAGCTAGATGTTTCACTTTCTCCACATGCAGGACCACTGGAAAAAGGACAGGTGAAAAATGAAGCTCTACGAGAACTTAGAGTTGAGCTCAGTAAGAAGCACAAAGCACAGGAGCTGGATGGATTTGGCCTTTATCTGTAAGTGTGTACCTGTGTTCTTAATGCATTTGTGTACATTTATGTGGACATGCAGAGTTTTGTGACTGATTAATTCACTTTACAGGTATGGTGTTGTGCTGCGGAAGCTGGACCTGGCTAAAGAAGCAATAGATGTATTTGTTGAAGCTACTCATGTCTTACCTTTGCACTGGGGAGCTTGGCTGGAACTTTGCAATTTGATTACAGATAAAGAGATGGTAAAACTTGGGAGATGTCAAGTTGTGATAACAAATTCCAGAGTTTAGCCTGATTCAGTTGTCAGAAGATTAGTGCTGCCTGGTGCTTTATTCTGTGAGACTCTCAGACAAGACAACCTGAGATTGTAAATTATGTTGTTAAAGCCTCTTGTGATGTGAATAAGCTCATAATTTCAGGGTGTTTTTTTTTTTGTGTGTGTGTGTATGTGTGTGTGTATGTGTGTGGTTCGTGGGTTTTTTTTTGTTTTTTTTTTGGGGGGGGGGGGGCGTGTTATTCTAGTTCTGCAGTTACTAAGCACTTTTTGTGAATTGAGAGTGAATGTATGGAATCGCTGTTTGCAATATGTTTAGATGACTGGAAGTTTGTGCTTTTTCTGCCAGTTATTTGCAGTGATACAGGTCATCTAGTGAGCAGCAAGCACCGTTCAATGAGATAAGCCTTTAATAAGTCTGTTAACTCATTGCTTACCAAGGAAAGCACAGTAAGCTTCAGTCTATAGCAGGAAGTAGTTGACTTACAGTACCTGATGTTCATACTGAATGTGATTTGGGAGATTACTTTGAATGTGATATGATATGGTTTTGTGGCGTAGACACCTATTAGTAATGGGAGCGTATCTCCTGAGTTTAGTTTTATCCTGAGAGAATCTAAGATACTAAGATACAACTCCATGATGTGAAATAAAGCGTGCTTCTGGGGGTCACTTCAGAAATGCAAGTCTGATTCAGACTAAAACACTGATGTTGATGTCCTCGTGTCAAATGCAAAGTCTCGTGTATGAGATGAAGTATCAAAGAAATGAACTTTCGTTTTAAAGATTATTTTGTCTTTATGCATGGGATTTATGAGACCACTCCTGTAATCCTGTAATTCTTCGGTCAATTCTGGCTGATGGAAATACTTTGCAAAGTAGAGATGGTGCAGAAGAGAACCTTCCTGATCTTTGAAGAACAGGGAATTCATTTTTTGTGAGATTATTTAGATAATTCTGTTCATGTTGCTTATTACAAAAGAGTAACAACAAAAACCCTGATCTATTTAATACTGATGTGCAAACGTGGGGGAGAAAAGTCTTTCAAAGGAGTCTTGAATTTTATGTAGAAATTAAGCCAGTAGCTGAAGTGAAAGCCAGGTGCTTTCATATTTGAAAACAATCATTTCTTCACCAACTGACCAAATGAAAAGTCTTTAGCTCTTTGATTTCAAATCACTGGAATAGATTGGGAGTGACTAAATAGAATTATGTAGTCCATATTGTGACACTTTTTAGAGTAGACATCTTAATGCTCCTTTCATTTTCTAATGTTTTTAATTTATAGACTTTTTTTTTATCCTTTTCTGTGAAAGAACTTAATATTAATTTTTGGTCCTAATACTATTCTTTCATAGCTGGTGCTACGGCCTAAGAAAGTGCTTACAGGAAAGTCTTCTACCTCAAGACTCTCTACTAGTTGATGGGAGGGAAGATAATGGATTCTTTGCTCCAGGTGGCTCTAAGAATACTACTGATTGTCATCTCTTCCTCCCCTTTGGTTCTTGCTAGTTGAAGTTCCTGTCCTTGCCAGATACGTGGATGAAAGAGTTCTTTCTTGCACACATTTATACGGAGCTCCAGCTGATAGAGGAGGCTTTGCAGAAGTATCAGAGCCTCATTGATGCAGGATTTTCCAAAAGCACATATATCATCTCTCAGATTGCAGTTGCCTACCATAATATACGAGGTCAGTGATATTTACTAGTAGGAGTGAGCCTTTTAATGCACATTTAGCATTTGTAGTTCTTGTTCTCACATCTACTCTTCTTTCTTCAGATATTGACAAAGCTTTATCTATCTTTAATGAGCTAAGGAAACAAGATCCTTACAGAATAGAAAATATGGACACTTTCTCCAACTTGCTCTATGTCAGGGTAAGCACTCTTTCCATTGTTTTACCTCTGACAAACAGCATCATAATGGACAGTTAAACACTGGCAAAGCATTGCTGTTATCTAGTTTCTCTGAACATCAGCTCTCAGCTCCCGTTTGCATCTGTTTCATGGAGTTGTGGAGCAGAAATGTGTGCATTGTCCACTGCCTATGCCATCTTTGTCTGAAACAGTAATATGATCCTTTACTCATCACCTTCACTTCTTTGTTTCACCAGAGCATGAAGCCTGAGCTGAGCTACCTGGCTCACAATCTCTGTGAGATAGACAAGTATCGTGTTGAGACCTGCTGTGTAATTGGTAAGAGCCAACCCTTTTACATGTTCCTATTGTGCTGTCTCCAGGCTGTGGGAAGAAATTTTTGTAATAGTTGTGAAAATGATGAACCAGCAGAGCCATCAAAGATACCTGGTGAACATGGCTTCAGGCAGCCTAAAAAGCAGACCAAATGAGAGTACCCCTTTCCCACATTTCTCTTCGAAAGAGCTACTGTAATACTGTTAGTGCAGAAAGTAGTTAAGAAAACATTATGAAGGCCCACGTAGCTGATAATTCCCTTTAGTGCTCAGACTCCAACAGAAACAATTGTGAGTCAAGTCTGGGAAAGAATTTTTTCCAGATCAGGATGTGAGTTTCAAGGCAGGTGATGGGACCTTAACTGATAGGTGCAACTGGAAAAAAAGTTGGTGAGAACACTGGAGAGCATACTGCTGCTAGGTCTCCTGAGGTTTGAGGCAGGTCTGCCTGAAATAGATCTTGTTATCTACTACCTCTGTAGTGGAAGTGCGAAGTCACGACTTGAACCAGTGATTGAGCACCTGGTGGGAAGGTAGGGCCAGCCAAGGGTACCTCACTGCAATGCAGCTGGGTGACTGGAAGGGCTGGAACCAGGATCCAACCCTTTCCAGACTTTGTTTAAAGGTGGGCAGTGGAGGCAAGGGTATCATGCTGGAGATCTCCGCCCACCTTAGGCCTTCCAAAGGTAAACAAATTTTCTTCCTTTGTTTCTGCATCTGTGGCTTCTGTGTTTGGGCTTGTCCTCATTTCCTGCAACCTGGGACTTTGCTGCCCTGCTGTTATTGCTGTACTTTCCATCATGTTATAGCATTAGGTACCTCCTCATTTAGGTTATACATCTTCCATCTGTTTTTTCTCTCTGCAACTGTTTTCTATTTATTTAAATATTGTGAATTTTTGCTTTAGGAAATTATTATAGCTTACGTAGCCAGCATGAAAAAGCAGCACTGTATTTCCAGAGAGCCTTGAAACTGAATCCTCGTTATCTGGGAGCCTGGACACTTATGGGACATGAATACATGGAAATGAAGAACACATCTGCAGCTATCCAGGCTTATAGGTATCACTCATGCGCTGCACAAAATAGTGTTTGCATGCATTTGGGTTGGATTAGTGCTTCGTTTTTGTTGTTGGTTAGTCTTTTTTCTAACTCTGTCTTCTTCTGATCCTAACTGCTTTGTGACTGTTGTCTTCTTCTCTTTAACAGACATGCAATAGAGGTGAACAAAAGGGATTACAGAGCCTGGTACGGTTTGGGGCAAACCTATGAAATCCTCAAAATGCCATTTTACTGTCTCTATTATTACCGACGGGCCCACCAGCTCAGGTAGAGTGGGAATCACCAAAGTTGAAAGAGACTGCTAAGACCATTTAATCCTAACTCCTCTCCTGACTTCACAGGAATAGAGAACTCTATCATTTTGTGTTTGCTGTGCCCAAGACAGCTTCTGACTACTGCATCTCCCTCGAGCTGTTCTTTGTAAATAGCTCGTCTAGCAGGGGCTTCCCCTGGTGGGCTCCCTTACCAGCTGATGCCTGCTTGTTAAGGCATTTGCATGCAGGAGCTAAACTGGGGTAGGAAGAAGAGCATCAGCACCATTTGGTTTGCAGTTATTTAGGTGTTACTGTTCCAAACTCTTTTAGTTATATTAATTAGCTGTTAGCTTATCAAACTGGATGTCTGAGAGTGTTGTCCAAATGCTTTTTGAATTCTGTCAGTTTTGGTGGTGTGAGCATTTCCCTGGGGAGCCTGTTCCAATGCCTAGGGTGTGTAAGTGAAATTTTATGTACAAGAAGATGATGGACACTGCCAGACGTGGATTTTCTCCACTGCCTGTCCCTTGAGAGATCAGATGGCTGTCCACTAAACTACATTTAGGAATTTTTTTTTTTTTTTTTTTACAGACCCAATGATTCTCGCATGCTGGTTGCTCTAGGAGAATGCTATGAGAAACTCAATCAGCTGGTGGAAGCTAAAAAGGTGAGTGATGGCTGACATGTGAACACTAGGTGGAGTCACTTTAAATTGCGTGGCTTGTGCTACTGGAAATGTATACAGCATATTAGGAGTTTACTGAAACCCTTTTTTGCAGTTAAAATGGGAAATTCAGCTGAGTAGCTGAATTGTGTACAGCTGATACGTACGTGACCCTTTGCTTTAATGCCACGTAGTTTTCTGTTTCTGACTTGCTTGCATAATTGTGAGCTGGAGTAATTTTTCTTGTGTGCTTGACTAACTCTTCTCCCTTGATAGTGCTATTGGAGGGCTTATGCTGTGGGAGATGTGGAGAAAATGGCACTGGTGAAACTGGCAAAGTGAGTATGTATTAGTACTGAATTGTCAATATTGTGTTAAATACAACAAAGGCACTTTAATACCAAGTGATAAAATAGTAGATGGAAAACAAGTGCAATTGTTGGTAGATAGTATTGTTTCCGGAGCTGTGTAATAATTGTTACTTTTGGAAGATATGCAGTGACTATAACCTCTGATATCCAACTTCAGCTCTAAGTTTCTGTCAGGACAAGTAGAGAAGAAATTGTGGGATAATATACATTACAAGGGACTTGTAATCCTGGGATGATTTGAGTGTTAGCAGCGTTACAGTGAAATTTAAAACAGCCCATGATGCTAGATGCTGTAAAAAATCACAGATTGATTACTACATCTCCATCTCCTTTTCACCCCACCCTTTTTTGTTCCCTGTTACATGAATGTGATGTTTAGCATAGGATGTAATGTGAAATGAATGTGAACACTGATATTAGCACCAACTTTTGTTTGGGAAAAAGAAAATGTAAAGATGGGAAAATTGAAGGGGAAGAAAATGGGCAGGAAAAATGTAGAAGTGCTGTATGAAAATTTTCTAGTATACAGAGAGAGAGCGAGCTTTGGAAGAGATGGCCAATTAGAGTAGGATGGAAGAACTCTGTTACAAGCTTTGAATGTGACAGAACTTAGGTTCCTGCTTTTGTTGTATCTGCACTGCTTCTAGCAGATGACACCTGACTAACTTCCTTCCTGATAATGTAGTTGTTCTCTCAGGCTGGATCATTTCTTTACATGAGGGATGGTAAATAGTGTATGTTTTGCAAATTCTTAATAAAAAAGTGTGGCTCTAATTCAGGTCAGGCTTAATAGGAATGTTCTCATAGACCAGGAGTATCTGACAAAGTGATCTTGTTCCAGTGGCCATTTCATTTTATTTATTTTCCTAGGCTGCATGAACAGCTGACTGAATCTGAACAGGCCGCTCAGTGCTATATCAAATACATCCAGGATATCTATTCCTGTGGGGTAAGACTATATCTTGGAAACCAGAGGAAAAGTAAACATGGTGTAGAAATACCTTGGAAAGCACTCACTGTTTGTACCCTCTTTGCTGTAGGAGATAGTGGAGCACCTGGAGGTGAGCACTGCCTTCCGTTACCTTGCCCAGTATTACTTCAAGTGTAAGCTCTGGGATGAAGCCTCAGCTTGTGCTCAGAAATGCTGCTCCTTCAATGATGTAAGTAGTTGCATGATTCCTCGTGTCTTGGGGGATCTGTGACTTGTGATTGATTAAAGTCAGAGAATGTGGCATAGATAAGAAAAACTAAATCAAGTCTTGTTGCTTTGGTGTTTGCCATGTGCAGTCTCAAATTCAAATTCTCAAACCTTTAAGACTGCTGAAAATCTTGTCGGGAAGGTAGTTAAACGTTCAGGCTGCCCCGTGCTCACATGGTTTATTGTTGCTCATCTTGTATGTGTAGGCAGTGTGGGAGGATATTAAGAGCACTTGAGTTTTATATGCAGCTTCATATTCTGAGATTTTCTGCAGCTTTCAAGTTGGAAATTCTAGATTTTTTAATTCCAACTTAGTCATACCCACCAGCCAAGATTGCAGGGAGTTTGCCCCGTTCTTAGCAAAATTGTCTGGAACTCAGAAGAACTTGTGTTTAGCTTATATGAAGCTTCTCCACTCTTCTTTTAAATGGAATATTTAGATGGTAGTAGTGGTTGATGGTACCAGTGTCAGAAATACCCAAGTAACATGCAAATAAGGTGAAAAGAGGGAGGAGGATTTTAAAAGTCTGACATACCTTACTGTTCTTGGTTAAATAGTAAAAACCAGAAGATCTGAGGGCATTCTTTAGCGTCTTCCAGAATGATGGCCTTACAGAGTGACAAATTACTAATATTTAAACTGATTATATATAGAATTTGACACAGAAACCACTCATCCATCACTGTGTGGTTTCTGTTTTTTACAAATTGTTTTCAGACTAGAGAAGAAGGAAAGGCACTGCTGCGGCAAATCCTACAGCTTCGCAACCAAGGAGAAACCTCTTCCACAGAAATTGCTACTCCATTTTTCCTCCCTGCATCATTGTCAGCAAATAGCACTCCCACACGTCGTGTCTCCCCGCTCAATCTATCTTCTGTTACACCATGAGCAGTGCTGGTACCTGCAACCTGTGCATTGAATGTGGCATTGTGGATGGGGCTTGCAACCACCAAGTTCTTTCCAGTGAAATTCTTATGTTCAGTGTTGCCTTCACAGGTAAGCAAGTAGGGTAAAGAGTGACTGGAGCCAACAGCTGAGAACAGGTGTGCCCAAACACGCAGAAGGGCAACCTACATGAAAGTGCCTACTCTGATATGTGAGAATGTGCTGTACTTTTCAACAAGTTATTATAGTCAAGGGAGCGGGCATGTTCGGATACACAGGTCTACTAACAAAGTTCATGGGAGCAGACTGACTTCCAGACAGAGTTACAGTGTTTCTCTGGTCTTTCTCTGAACTTCCCTGGATAACCTACTGCCTGCCTGGCTGCTTAAGAATTTTTGCCTGTTTTGAACTGCAGAGAAGTTGTACCACTGAAGCAGTATGAGACACATGAATATGGTTGCCACGTCTTTGTTAAAGGATTGTAAAGTGTAAGGAATTTCAAACAGCCACAAAGGACAGCTGTTTGTCAGAATCACAGGTAAAATAGCAGGTATTTTGATTGAGTAGAAAGGCAGCCAGTGGGATAGCACAATTTCAAAAAAATAAAATTGATTAAGCTACTGTCTTCAGGCTTCTTTATAATGTAGCTTTTATGGGTACTATAGCAAATGACAGTAGAGGTAGGCACAGCCATGTGGCAGTTACAGCAGCCCGTCCCATGCTGGGCTTGGTTGTGCTAACTGCCCACCTGGTCTGCTGCATGCCAGGGTGCAGCAAGGCCCCTGGGAGTCAGCAGGTGGGTGTCTGCATAGGGGCTGCCTTGCAGTGCCCACAGGGGAGCCTGGCTCAGCTTCAGGCCCTGGGAAAAGATGCCAGCCTGCAGTGGTGCCCAGGGTTCACTCTCCCCAGGCAATAAAGGAAAGGCCTTTTCTGAAAGTTTCAGACAGATCTTAAATTCTATGCCTTGGTTATATGTGAATTATGACACATTTTCATGTTGCCTCTATAATACTCTTATTCTTAGTGTCTCAGAAAATTCAACTGTCCTTAGTTAGCTTGTGAATCCTAAATACGAACAGCTCTTAATGAATGAGGAGTCAGTGACTGGGTAACCATGTTGTACTCAGGTGTCAGAAGGTTTTCTTGGTCAAAAGACTGAATAGTAAGCACTGCTGCCATTAAGCTGTCAGTGCAGAGCAAATACGTGGATGGAGTATCTGAGTTACCACAGAATGAACCTACAGCAGAAGTAGACACTATTGGTATGGAACAGTATTTGAAGAAAAAGGTGTTTAAGAAAACCTTATGTTCCTTACAGGAAACAAACAGAAAAGCAAAGGAAAATGACTATATATTTGCTTTTGTTCTTTGTCATTAATATAACATGAAGCAGCTTCAAGATTCGTCCTTATTTTCTGCTTAGCAGATACTGGGCTCAGTTCTGTATGTATTCAGTGTACACACGTGAATGTATTTCCTCCCACACACCCCCATTTTTATAACTAATATGTGAAATGCATCAGCTAGTTATAATGTGTTCCTAAATCTGTTTCATTGCATGTTGGGTCTTGGTGTTCATTGTCAGCTGAGGCGTAAACCAGGGGCAGTGTAAAGTTCAGTCAGGTGATGTACAGGCTCATCAGGTGAGGTTGCCTGTCCTGCCTTTCTTTCCCCACTGGAGAAAGGGGAGCTCTTAAGAAGCATTTGGAAGTTTAGAGCTGTAATCTTGGTTTGCCTTGCTCTGCTGGTATTTCTTAGCAGCACTCTGTGCTGGGAGATATGATGCAGTTTTCAGCCAGTGCTGGAGAGGAGTGTGTGCGTCTGTGCTGGGTCTCCCTCCAGGTCCCTGTACCTCTGTTTCTGGGCTGTGGAGCAGAGGCACCCAGTGACAGCGCAGCCTTGCCTCCCATGCAGTCCACAGACAGAGGAGGGTTATCTTCTGAAGCTACTTCTACGTTTTGTCTTGGGAGCTCTAATACTGTAAAGGCATGTCGTGTGGTTACAGAGGAGTCGGGCTGTGTTGTACGCCTTTATGATGTTCATACTTGCTTTTCCCTTCCCCATATACTTCAGACTTTGCATTGGTCTCGTGCAGTCTCTGTGTTGGTCTTTCCAGAGCTATGTATTCAGTAACAAAGGTACAGAGGATAAAACATGCTAGATTAGATATATACAGGCAGCAGCTTTTAAGTTTTTTAAAACAGAACTTTGAGCATCGAACCTTCAGTCGTGTAAGGACTATCCTATGGGCAGTTAATACATCGTGAAAGCAATCCTGTAAAGTCCATTTATAGCACCTTCCACTTTGGTTCTTAGACCTCGGTGCTTGGCAAGTGCTTCTTGTGAGCAGCTTCTTGTGAGCAAGTTCAGATGCATGAGGACAGTTCAGGTGGAGCTGAGCAGGCACGCCTATTGCATTGTTTGCTAAGTGTAACATTGTATTGTATGCATTTAATGCTCATGTGGATCCTCTCGTGCTTTGTTACAAATCCCACCGACCAAACTGAAATAAAAATCAATCATGTAATCGTGTAACCCACGTTGAGAAAAATTGTATGCCCCCATTTCAGAGTAGGAGCCAAAGTGGGGGCAGACCAGGCTGCCGTGAGTTGGACAGGCAGTGCCCATCTCTTCACACTGAGCCCTTTCTTTTCCATTTCTGAGAGATTCTGTGGTGAAGATTTGAAATGCTGGCACCTAGAGCAAAGCCTATGAGCTGGATGTTAAGGAGAGCTCTGATGGAAGCTGGTGCCCAGGCTTGAGTGCTCCACTCATCACTATTGTTTTTGTTCTGCCACTGTACACCGTGGAATGACTTCACAGAGTACAAATCCACTAGTTGCTTATCACCCAGTTTTTTGAAATTGTTTCCCTCCACGTTCAAGTTGCTGTGCTTAGCAAAAATCAAAGCACAGTAACGACAGAAAACAAAACACGTCTACAACTAGAGTCTGCTTTTGCACACCTGAGGAGGTTTAGCAGTCGTTTATCTTCTCTGTAAAGCGGTAAAAGGAAAACAGTGGGAACTGTGGTTTATAGGCTGGTGTGCGGAAGATCCCGAGAGCGGGGTCCTCCGCTGCCGCTGCTTTCGCTGGGGGCTGGCTGGCTCACCACGCGAGAAGCCTAGCGCACTGCAGTTTATTCAGACGTACGGATCGTTCCTCCTGCGTCCCTCCGGGGTCGAATTAGCACGTTACGGGATGCCTTACCATCGAGGTCCGCGCCCCTGGGCCAGCTGTGAGCCGGGCCCCGCGGCCCGCCCGCTCCTTTCGGAAGGGTTCCCAGCCGGGAGCTGTCCGCCCACGGAAGGCTCACGCGCCGCCGGCCGCAAAAGCGCTCCCTTCGCCGGCCGGGACCGGCGCGTGGCGGCTCCGCCCTGAGGGGCTCCCTCCGCTGGGGCGGCCCCGGCCGCCGCCCTCACCGATCCCCGTTTCTGCGCTCCGCCGCCGGGTGCGGGCGCGCCGGGCGCCGCCGCAGTTCCGCCACCGGCCGGCGGCCCCGCGCCCCCTCCGCCGCGGCGTTGCTATGGCTGCAGCCGCGCGGCGCTGCAGCGGCGGTACCATCGGCGGTGGCGGGGCGGCGCCTGCCGCAGACCCCGGCCCGGCAGCGCAGGCCTCCGCCGCGGGGAGGCGGCGGGGCGGGCGCCCGCCCTCAGCGCCGGCGCGCAGGAGGCCGGCAGCGGCTGGGGCTGGGCGCTGGAGCCGCCGCGGCGAAAGGAAGATGGATGCGCATCGCCCGTCCTCCGCCGCTCAGCATCCTCCCCTGTCCGCGGCACGGTAAGAAGCGGGCGGCTGACCGCTCCCACAACGGCGGAACAATGACTTCGGCGGCTGCGGGGGCTGGGACGAGGGCGGGGAACGGGGAACGGGGAACGGGGCGGCGGCCGTGCGGAGTGCGAGCGATGGCACTGCGATGGAGACCGAGGAGATGGAGAGGAAGCGGATGGGAGCGATGAGAGAAGAGGCAGGGATGCAGGTGATGGCGATGGCGATGGCGATGGAGGGAGAGGTGTGGCAAGGATGCAGGCTGCAGCCGTGCCGGAGCCCGCCTCAGCCTCCCTGAGCCTGCACCATTGTGCTCCAGGGCTGGTCGCTGACTTGCCTTCCTCACTGCTACGCGCAGTGCGCGGGCTGTAAATTGCTGCCTGCAGAGAAGGAATTTTCACTGGGCCGAATTTGATGCGCGCAGAGGCGCAGCCGGCAGAGCCTGAGCTGGGCCTCAGTGAGATGGCATCCGGAGGTGGGCGCTGGCGCAGCTGAGCAGCAGCAGCTGTAGAGGAGCTCCTCTGGTTTATTTTTACTTGAGGTCTGTCGTTGCCTGTTCAGCTTTCCACAAGGTTTTTCTGTGCATGTTCTTTCAGGAATGCACCTGTATGTGTCTTGGAGACTCGCAGTTGGTGCATCTGTGTGTGTGAGTGTGAATGTGCTCTCCTTGTGTGGAGACCCCACAAGCTTCATCCCTTTGTACATGCAGTGCATTTTTTTTATATTATTATTGTACAGGCATTAGCTGATAAAACATGCCAGTTAGACTGAGATGCCATTATTCTTAAATTGTTGAACTGCTGTCCATCAGACTCATGATGGCTGCTTAGGACAGGTCTGGATCATGCATTTGGGCTGGTTTTGGTACTGAGTCATTTGCAGACCATTTCTATTTTATTTTCTGAATATAGATACAAAAAAAATGCTGAGTATGCCCTATAGGTTGGGAATATAGAGATGTGTATATTTAAAAAATGTAGTTTTAGCTCTTGTAAAGAAAAAAATAATGACATGTATTGTTAAAACCTTTGCATTCTGATCTTGCCCTATGCATTACAGTAAGGTGACACATTGGAATCTCAGCGTCTTTCATCTGTTGGGTCGAATTCTGCACTTGTGCGTATATCGAGCCCTGTTTAGCAATCTGGGCTTGCTGTGCCCAGTCTCCTATGCACAGTGTTTGCACATTTCAGGGAACATTAGGTTTTTTGATTCTGCTCTTACTCAGGTTTTGTTTCTATTGAGCTGGCTCGCAACTCCACAACACAAATTTCAGATACAGACTTGCTGTTCTGTAAATGCAAGATTTGCTGGCAACTGACCAGGTTCATATTTGTGCTCGAATAAGGTAAATCTCTGGAGATTTTAATCCATTTTCTGAGGATGGTTATTGTTTTGGTGAAGCTTGAGTGTGGTTAGCTGGTAATTTTTGAAGAGGACATAAGGTACAGGTGCTCTGCAAGTAGATCTGTAGCAATCAAAATACACCTTGGACCAAAGAGATGTGATGAAGTTAATGTGATTGTAATAAGCTCCACCCTTCGTTTTACAGTGAGCAAAATCTCAAGGAGCCTCAGGGAGGAAAGGCCAGCAGATATCTGTTGGGATTTCCATTGGATTTACCTGTTTGAGGTGGCTGCCAAGAGCTGTTGCCATAATCATTCCGTGGCCCTGTTGCTGTTCCAGCACTGTGTCAGTGTGGTGAACTGATGAGGTTCCCTGGTTGTCAGCAGACCTCTCACAAGAAAGGATGAGGCTGTCATGGGTGGGTGCTACACCATTCCTGACTTCTGATCTTGTGCTGAAAGTTCTGTTAGTGTTCAGGGTGGAGAAACATCACCCTGATCTTGGATATGAATCTGAGCCATATATTTTTACACTGTCCACCGTGACCTTAACTTCAATTTGTGTAATTTTGCAAATACTAACGTACTGCCTTAGCCTCTCTTCTGATCACCTCTTCCCTGTCATAATTTGGTGGTTTTTGACAATTTCTCTTCTTCCACTGGCCATTCCCAGTTATGTCTTATTCATAAGAGCCTCTGTGTCCTACTTACTAGGAAACGAATACAAAGTACAGTTGAAACATGGTGCTGTGTTAAGGAGAAAGTTGGCTATTGCCATTCATAAATGTGTGGTGGGATCTCTGAAGCTTTTTATTATGATGTTTAAGTTTCTGAAAAGATGCTGCATAATTTCTCTGTCGTTACAAAGGATAAGTGACCTCGGGATATTCAAGTCAGGAAAATACTGTGAAACAGAGCTGTCAGAATGATGCCCAGAATAATTTTCAGTTTTGTCCATTTGATACTGTGGTATAAAATTGTATAATAATAGCCCTCTAACTTGTAAAAAAAGATATGGTAATGGATTCTACTGTCATAAGGCTGGGTTAGATCAGGTGTAGAGCAAGTGTTGAAATCCAAGTAGTTAGTAAATTACAACTTTTTTCTTTTTTTTCCTTTTCCTTCATTTAAAAAAAACTTTGGGACTGAACATACTTTCAACTTGTCTTTCTCTACTGAGTGGTGGTTGTTTTGCAGTGTGCTCAGTATTTGTGCTTTCTATTTTCTTTGTGCAGTTGTGAGACAGCAAAATGATCCTTACCAGCTACCTGAATTTTGGATCACTGTGTAGTCTGTCATGCTCCATATCTTTTGTGTTAGGCCAGATTTCTCTGCAATCCCTGCACATCATGGCAGTGCAATATCTGGGTTACAGGACTGCGAAATAAACAATTAAAATAATTGTGTTAACTGATTTTACAGTGGTATGTTTGCAGTGCATGTCTCTAAAACAACAGCCTGTTCTAGTTTCCAGGCAGTAACCTTTTCATAGTTCCCATATATGCCTGTATCACTTGAAGATCTATTCTTGACTGGATTATAGCAGTCTTGTTTTTCTGGCTTCAGAGATTGATTCTCTGTAGCTTTCTTTTTAGTCGTTATCTATGTCTGTGCAGGGCATCAGTGCAACTCTGTCACCAGCTTTCAAGATCCAGAATCTTTATTTCTGTTTATGTGTCTTTCAGATCTATTTGAATTTTTCCTTTTAAACCATGAGGACTGAAAATCATAAATACCTCCCTCCCCTCCCCTCCCCTCTCCTCTTTGCTCCAGGGGTTGGGAATCTGTATAGAAGATTCATCAGCGTATTGCTGACGTCAATTCGCAATGAGTGTACTTAGCAACTTTTTGGTAAATGACAGTAAAACTGCAGATTGAATTGTGAATTGTCCTATGAACTTGAAAGGAAAAAATAGTGATATGCAAGCCCTTCTATGGATGGGATGCATGCTTTTGGTTTGGATCGCTGGTGGGTTGCTGACAAACTGTCTCACATCCTGAAACTTTAGGGCCTGTGTGTTGTGTTTTTTGTTTTTTTTCCTGGAAGTTCATACTTGGACACTGCAGCCATTTCTCTACGCTAGTCAGAATAAAAGCAAAGTGAACTGATTTGTGTGCCCCTACCTAGCATAGTTAATGCAGAAAGTATTTTAGTACACGACTACACTATGAGAATCCATCCTCTCAGTGAACTGTGTAACAGCAGCCAACAAATAATGAATACAAATGAAGAATGGATATACCACAATTCTGTTTCTAACTTCAGATGAAATATGATTCTGTGACGAACAATAAAGCAATCAGATTAAGTTTATTTTATAAAATACATCAAAATGACTGATTTGAATTAACTGATAACCTCTGATATCAGTAAATAAATCCAACTAAATGGATGGTTGGATTGGATAATCTTGTAGGTCTTATCCTACCTTGATGATCCTATGAAATTAAAATGGAAAAGAAGAAGAAATGCAGTTAAAAACTTGCATGGAGTGCCCAGAGTAGGTTAGGGTAATCAATAATGAGTGAACAAAGCTGGGAGAAATGTCAGCTTGTATGGAGGCTGTTGAATCATGGCCTGAGCCACTGATGGATCACCTGAGGCGAGCACTGAGTCAGCCACGGGAGCACAGGTGAAGGCAATGCACTGTGTGACCTGAAGGGGTAGAGCCTGGCTGCACCTCTCCTGTAGACCTCATTTAAGGGCTGACCACCACTTGGGAAGGAGCTCTTTCTGGAGATCACTCCCTTGGTGTTTTTCCACTGTGAGCCTGGGATGTGGGTGAGCATTTCAAATTTTTTTTATTATTTCTTTCCATTGCATTAATCTTTCCTGTAATCTTTCCTGTTATGTATCTTGACTACAATACTATTTGGACTGCTTATTCTGTTAACTATACACAGCTCTTCTGAACTTCTTTTTCTCCCATATGCACTGGTTTGCTATAGTTCAGTTCTTTTTGAATTTATGCACAATTGTTTTTTATTATTCGTTTGTGTAATGCATGCAAAATCCTTAACTCTTACTGTTACTCATGATTAAAATTAGTTATAATAGTACTTAATTTTTTGTGTGCATTTGGTGTAGGATTGGTGTATAAATAAGGTAGTGAATAAATTCCAAGAGATTTAAAACTGTGTTAATACATAACATGTTATTTATGTTCCTGAAATTATAATGCTTTTCTGTTCCTGAACTTCTGTTATTCGTAGACAAGTTTTTTTTTGTTTGTTTTTGTTTTGTTTTATACTATGCTTTTTTGTATTTAATATTCAAGGTTCTCTGAGCTGCTGTTTTCCCTCAGCATGTATCTGTGAGGAGAAAAATGAGATACAGTCACTTTTGCAGAATCAGCTCAGAGAACTTGCAGTAATTTCCAAGGTTCCTTAGTAATATTTTCTTTTCATCTCCCCGTCCTGAATAGAAACTATAATCAGTTATAGACACTTTCAGACAAAGAGTGTTTGTAGACCGTTGCACATTTAGTAATTTAAAGATGAAAGAACAATTCTGTGAATTAATATTTGGTAGCTTGTAACTGAATGAATGGTTGCATTAATTAATTTGGAAATGCTTTAAAGAATTAACCTGTAAGACAAGAGTGTGCCCAGTGTTTTAGAGATATGGCTAACAGCAAATTAACATCCATGGAGATGCAGTGGTAAGCATTACTTACTGAATGGCACTGGCCTGTTTTTGTAAAGTTCTGTGTTAGCAGATCCATTCCATGTTGCTTTGTGTGCTTGTGTGGGTCACAGCATGACCCATGTGTTGCCGCCTTCTTGAAATGCATGGTCATCGTCAGTGATCTGCATGGTAACCTATGTTGGATGAAGTCAGTGACTACATTAGTGTTGTTCTTGGAAATAGACTGCATGGTTCTTGAGGGCTTGTAGACTGAAGGATCTCTCCTTTGACATACAATAGAAGGGTAAGAATCACAGCAATCAGAAATAGAGCAACTCTGGTAATACCATATCCCTAAGCACGTTTCTGGTGAATTCTGTTTCTAACATTGTTATTTTCAAAGACATTTTGACTCAAAGATGTATATGAATACCTTGTTATCTGTTTCAATACGTTTGCGTTTCTGCTGACAAGCTGATTGGAGAGACAAACTGTAATGCACGTTGGATTAGGTATGTAGAGCTTGTAGTATAGGCTATAGTAACAGGAACATTCAGATTCTTATCCCAGGCAATGTAAGTGAGATACAGGACATGGGGAGTTAGAAGGATACGTTTATCAGGTTCTGAAGGGTATTGTCAGTAATGCAAAGGAAGAAAGAAGCCCACAGAATCATAAATGTTTAAGTTTTATTGAACTTCAAGCTTATAATAAGCTGTAGGAATGAAGTGATCTGGTCAGGTGTCTGAAGAAGTCATCACAGAGATCTGCGTTGTTAGAAGTGAGGAACTAGAACACAGAGTTTTCTTATTCACTCTGACATCTTATATAAATCCCCATTCATCAACTGTAGCAAGAATTCAGCTAAAGATGGTGGAAATTCTTGCAAGTTAAATCTTCCACTTTTAGTAGAAGCAGTATTTAAATATCTGAGTCTTTAGTGGTGAACGTGATCTTTTCTTGCTTATATGCATTTTGATTCAATAAAATGTTTTTGCTGGCTTATTAAAATCAAAGGAAAGAGGGCCTGATAATATAAACTCTGGAAATTGCAGTATTTATCATTCAGGCTCCATATGTTTCTCTTACAGTACTTGAATGTGATCCTACTTGCATTACATTCCTTTACAAAACATCTTTTTTTTAGTGAACTAAGAGTGGGCCTAGAGTGGCACTTGAAGTGCAGCGCCACTGAAATGTCTTTCAGACCACTGTCCTGCAGTGAGCTAGGCTGGCTGTTGGAGTTCATCCCATTTCTGACAATTCTGTTCTTAAATAGTGCATCCAATGCGTGTCCATGTGTATTTCACTCTGAATCACACTGAATCTGGAAGATTTTTCTTTTTAGAATAGGGAAGAATCTCGTATATTCTCTGGTGGTGTTCTTGGGAAGCACTGTGTTATGGTAACTTCTAGGAAAATAATTGTGTGAAAAGATGACATTTTAGCCACAATACTAGAATGTTGGTTTAATGTATCTCTCAGCTTTGCTGTGGATAACAATAATGCTTCTGTACCCTTTTGACTGTTTCCATGGTGCTGCCAGCAATGTGGTTAGAAATTTTTGGTTCATGTTTTAGGGTAACTACCGATAGTAGTTTTAGCAGCCTAGCAGCACCAGATTCATGCTGTGATCCTTGTGTGGAACCTGAATCTGAGTGATATTTTGAGCTTAGTTCTGGAGGTATTTTAATGTTATTTAATCAGTATAGCAGCAATTTTCAATATGTAGCTATCTGTGAATGTTGTTCTGTTAAAATCTGAGTTGTTTAGGTTTTTTTTTCTGAAGAGCTGTTTGTCACCATTTGTTGGAATAAAAGGTGTTAGCTGCCAGCATTTGTAGTTTGCCACATCCTAACTATAAAAAGTGTGGAATTAGGCTTGTATAAAGGCATGCAAGTTTTTACAGTAAGTCTGATTTAAGATTCTGGGTTGACCTTGGGATGCTAATTGTGATTTCATATAATTGTGCTTTTAATCACAGTTTCCAGTAATCATTTTTTCCATTATGTGATGTAACACAGAGAATTGGAATGCTATGGATTTCTTGACTTTTGGGATAGTCAAGATGCCAGGTTGCTTGGTTTGAGAGTCCTGATATGGAAAAAACTGAGCTGAGGTTAGTCTAACCTGTCCCAGCATCCTTCTCTGGTGGAAAGTAGGCTGGTCAGAGGTCTGAATTAGTATGTTGTTTTCTTGGCAAGAGTTGAGATACTGGGACTGGGCCTCAAGAAAAGCAAGGTTCAGCTCAACAGCTTCTGTCTTTTTATACTGTTAGAACCACCTTGTAGCAGAACGTCACCTTCTCCTTAGTGGAGCCAAGTGTGTGACAGCAGGGCTTTGGAAGAGTGCGAGGCTTACAGGTACCAGCTCCTGCCCTCAGAAGGCAGAAAACTAGAGTATTAACTATAATTGGAGTATGGTCCTTAGAGTGAGCTCTGATGTGGTGAGAACTTCCTGTGGGTGGGAAAAACAAAGCTTAGTTCTTGTAACTGCAACTTAAGATAAAAGCAACTTGTTCTGTGTTGTTAAGGCTACTCATCTATGTGACAAGACCTCCTTAGTAAAACATGTAAGAGTGAACACATGACACGGTCTGGGAATTCCTTTTATTCTCTCTCCAAAATTTTGGGCACTAAGTTATACGAAGTTCCAGGAGGAAACTCCTGGGGATATTTCAGAGAATGGAAACTTGATTCATCAGCTCTTCTACAGACCATTTATCCCTTGAAATAGACAGAGGGTATGAGTTTATTGCTTATACCAGCATCCTTTTAAAAGCATTTTTTCATTTCTGGTAGAGGCTTCTAAGTAAGGTGAATTTAGCTCTGAGCTACTAGGAGTAATTAAACTTGATTGTGGATGCAGTGTTCCTAGTTGCTGATAGAACTGATTAATAGGTCACTGAGCTAATACTTTTTAAGTACGGCTGAATAGTGACTGTCAGCTGTGCTGAATTCTGTGGTGTTTGCTCATGTTTCCATTGGCCTTTCATGCAGAGAGGAGCTGAGGCCTCCTCACCTCTGGAAATTCTCAGAATCTGTTGTTACATAGGTTGCTCTGAAAATAATGCCTCCTATTTCATTTCACGGAAGTGACAACAGGTAAATAGAGCACAATAATGCTATTCAATAGGGCAAATTCTTAGCTACAAAAACAGTCACTACAATTAACTGCATATTTCCACCAGTGATGAACAGAAGCCTGCATGTCATGCTTGGAGGTGACCCACTGTTTTACAGCTGCTGTGACAGTGTCATTACAAGGAAAACGTTGCTCAGCCAGTCCCTCTTTCTTTGGCCTGGACTGATGGAGGGTGCCCTTTTATCAGACTGCCCCTCTGTTGCTCTCTGTCACATGGTAACAAAGTGTAATGCAATAATGACAGGAGGGTTCCATGTCTGCTGTCGTACTGCCAACATCCACCTCTGACATTGTAGGCCAACATCACAAAAGAGGAGTCTCTCATACTTTAGTTACTTTTTCATAAGTATCAAGTTTACTACTATAGAAAATAAACAGTATGGAACACCACACACAATTGCCTTGGGGGGAGTTCATAGAATTTATAGAAACATGAATGAAACTCTGAACAGCAGCCTAGATTCAGTGAGACCACAAAATCAAAACCTAGCAGAGAAGTGGCCTGACTATGACTTTCTGTAGGCAGAAGAATCCTTTGCGAAGTTAGCATGCAGTGATTTCATTATGAAATACATGTTACCTTGGATTCTAATGTGTATTTTCGCAATGCAGCTCCATCACGCTGTTTGGTTATCCTCAAAGGAAGTAAGTCCTTTTGCATTGAAATCTACTTAGGCTTGACCCCTTTTTTCCCTCCCCCATCCTACAGGGGTTTTTAATTTTTTTTGAATGCTGAGAAGGGGAAGAGACTTAGAAGTTGCACAGAGGGGATTTGTCTTAGAGTATTAATTGTGATCTGGTCTAGAATTTAATGTCTTCACTCTCAACAGAATAAATATAACTTTAGGGGTAGTGGTTAATAGGCTGATATGAAATTACATGACTATGAATATCTTCATATATTTTTCAAATAATTTTATTTTCTATACTGATGATACTACAATTTTAGGGAGAAATAGGGAAATAAATAATGTTACCCAAGAAAATATAAAGATTTAGAAAAATAAAAGTCTAATGTTTCTTATTACTTTTGCTTTTCAGAGTATTGCAATATGTTGTGCTTGTTCTACTGCATTTTAGTAAATATGACACTGTCCATCCATGTGGACTTTTAGTGCACGAAGAAATAAATGCTTACCTTTTGCTCAGAATTTTGTGTTCTTAATTCCAAAGTAAGAATGCTGAGAAAGCCTGCTCGGGATGTCTTCTGCAGGTATTTAAAAATACCTTCTATTTCAGTGGAGCTATTGCATGTGGGAGAACTGCTCAGTTTTTTTTTTAATGTGCTGAAGCATAGAGATGTCCAAATCTGTTACCCTCATGGTAGCTGGGCACACTTTTAGTCAATCAAGAATACAGTTCTAACTCCAGTGGACACACGGGCTGCTGAGAAGTTCTAGGAGAGAGAGATTTGTCATGAAGTCATTTATGCTGTGTTTGAGATACTTTAACTGTTAAGAGATGTCAAGGAGGCACAGTGAGTGGCTGCTGAGGCCATTTGTCTCTTTCTAAACAGGCAGATGTTTTTTTTTTTTAGATACCATATGTCACTTGGATCTCCTGAAGGATGCAGGCTGCTAAAGGGGTCATATATTTTCCTTATCTTTAAAAGTAAACGTGTGAAGAGAATGTTTGCTGGCAAGTGAAGGCCATCTATGTATTTCACAACTATGTATGTAGGATTTACAAGATGTCCAGCAGATGTCCTAAGTAACTAATAACAATTTCCTCCATGAAGGGTAATTTTACATTAATGAAGATTTTAAATCACTAAGAAGAAATACAGATCTTAACACAGTCCTTTACTGTGCTAGAATAACTTGTGAGGGGTGTGCATAGACTTCAGGTAGAGATGCCATTTAAACAAACAAAAAAATCATCTCTGACCTCCTTGGCAAGTAGATCCTGCTGCTTTAGCAGAAAATCTCTGTAGTATTGTTCTGTGATGGGAACCTGTGCTTCTACCTCTCCTTGTGCTGGTGTGTTGACAGAGCCCAGCTCTTGCTGATCATCCGTTTCACTCTTACAAATTGAAAGGTTTGTGCTCTGCTAGAAATGCCACTTCCACCCACAGGCCTTTGTGGACCACCCTTCTGTGCACTAGCTCTTACAGCATGGGACCTCTGTTTAGGAAGGACTTATTCTTCTGTTCTTAGTTAAAAAATGCAGGTTTTACTTCAGTAATGGTTTACTGTGATTAATTCAACAAATAATGAAAGCAAAAATCTGGCTCTTTATTAATAAATATAAAGGTTATGCTGAAAGAATGGCAAAGGACATGAAACTTACACTGATCAGAATTCTGTTTGTTAATTATGAACCCACCTAAGCCAAACAGCTATTACAGACTTAGGAAGTAAGTCACTTTATTAAGAGGAGTAGCCTAAGTTGCTAACTGAAACAGTGAGTGGAAAAGATGGAAAGAGAACCTGGAAGTCGTGTATCACAATCTCTTCTCTACCCCCAAGATTGCATCATGTTCCAAAACAGCTTCCAGGTTGCATTGTATTACAACAGGATTTCTTGAGTGCTGCTGCAGACAGCCAGTCTCACCACAATGTGAACTACAGTGTATATTCAATACATATTTCCACCCATTTTCCTAGAGTAGTCTGGTGCAGTTCTCAAGGGCCCTAAACCAACTAAGTTAATAAAAGACCCTCATTGCAGTCCCCCTGCAGATCTGTATTCTTGGATCCATCGGCATACACTCTTCTTTCTGTGAAGTAAAAGTGACTCTTTGCCTATCAGTAGGCATAACTCAAGCTAGAAAAGAGTGTCAATTTGTGTCAGACTGTGCATTCCAAGGTTCTTGGTGGGGGTATTCTGGAAGCATCTTAGCAACAAAGAAATTAGTCTACTTGAAGAGGTGAGGTGTGCAAACAACTGATAGATCTGACAGTGAGGGTTATGCTATTTGATAGGTATTGTTGCTGGAAGCTCAACCACGTTGAGTTTCTTTCATTTTATAAGTCTGTAAGTGCAGACTCGTGCATGGCCAGAGAATGACTCCATGTGTGCTTTGTGTGTTAAAGCACCTCTGAAGGTACTCATTTGGTCTGGGCATTGGTGGTCAGAATATATGGTGTTGCCACATCTTTGGCTGACACAAGGAATGCTCCTACAGTGGAGCAGAGGTGCTTTCAAAATGTTACAGACATTCCGGCTCATCTGTGTTTTGATGTGCTGTACACGAAGCTTCCCAGTCTGTACATCTTACTGATGGGCTTGCGTTTAACCTTACTGCATCGGTTTGGCTGAGGATGGAATTTTCTCCAAAATTTAGCTGACAAACTGTTGATGGTGTCTTTTTTGTCTCAAATTCCAGCCTGACAGGGGTACTGCGTATCATTTTTATCTCTGCTTCTGCAGAAACTCAGGTTGCTAGTGAGAATTTCAGTACTTTTTTCTTCCTGTGGCAGATTGTAGAGTAGTTGTGTGAAAGCCTGAGTTTTGGAGGCTTGAAGGGGTGCAAGGGTTGGGAAAGGTAAGAGGAAGTGATTGTTGGTAGAACCATCAGACTAAAATGCCTGTTCCATCATGACCTCAGACTGCAAAATGACTCGTCCTCTTCAGTTCTGTAGTCTCAAAGCTTTAGTCTTTATTGTAAACCAATTTGTCTTCTTTGCATGGTGTGCCTTTAAGAGAAAAGGGGAAGAGTACATATGGAATCTCTACTATGTCAGACTTGCATGCAGAAGCCTGGTTGTGCTGGGATCTCCCTTGCAGGTTTTCAGACAAAGACTGCAGTTTGGAGAAATGAGCTATCCTGTGTTCTGTAACCATGTGAACTGTCATGTTGCAGTATCCACTGACGAATAATAGTATGACTTATTTCTTGCAGGGCTTCCAAAGCAGCTGAGGACAGAACCTTAAGGAATGCCATGCATTAAGCACTTAACAAGCTGACACAGAAAGGATCAGAAAAAGATGGCAGTCTATATTTGAAGTAATTTAACATATGGACTCTTGCTGATAAGAAATCATGTCAAAAAAAGGACGTAGCAAGGGCGAAAAGCCTGAGGCACTGATTGTAGCCTTGCAGGCTGCCAATGAGGAACTCAGGACCAAGCTAACAGACATTCAAATTGAGTTGCATCAGGAGAAATCTAAGGTGAGTGAGGGTTTGGTTTTAAACTTCAGTGTCTGCGCTGAAGGAAGGGAATGTGGAAAAACAGTAATGCAGAGATGCAGCAGAACTCTTATCTTGAACAACAATCTGATGTCCTGCTCCTTCACTGGAAAAGATTTATTTTTACTGAATTATAGATTTAAGAAGCCTCTGGCCTTCTAGTGGAGCAGTATGCCTTCTATAACATCTTTGACTGTGTTCCAATTACTGATTTTCATCCTATTTTCATGCTATCCACTTAAATTGTTTCTAACTGTACTATTAAAAACATTTTCCGGTGTCTAGAAGTTGTGTGGTGTTGCTGTATTTTGAATGACTGCTTATTTCAGCAAGAGATATCTTTCTTTTGAAGTTGAGTGAGGTGTCCTTAAATGTATAGCATGAAAGTCCATATGGTCCCTTGTAATCCACCTGCAGTACAGTCCAACTCTGTCACATACATTAAGGTATGTACGTGTTCTTTCAGGCTTGTTCGGTACCAGTGGTCTGCTGGCATTTCAGTATGATACCTAAACTTGCTTGAAAGTCAACTGAGTATCACATGTGCAGGCGCATGGAGTTGTGAAAGTGCTCAGGGATCTCTAGTTGCGCTTAGAGATACGTTAGTTTAAATGTACTGAAGGGTGCTCTGGAACTTTGATTCAAAAACTGTGGACAGAGGACTTAGAAGTTGTCTTTAAGGGAGAGCAGTGAAGAACAACCCTAAGTAAAGTCAGCTATTCCATCAGTGTAATAACCACTGAAGCACGCTTCTTTAGATTGATAGATTGATGTCCAAGAGCTGACTACCTTGAATTTTCACTTATGAGTAAGAACATCTGCAAAAGATGAGATGTTTCATGGATGTTCAGATTTGCACCTTACCTCAGCAGAGATCCTATAGAAACACAGTCATCTAGTTAATTGCCTACCGTAATGAAAGCTGTAGGAATCTTGCTGTTGCCAAGCCCTCTACTTTTCTGAGGAATGTGGCTGAAATTGATAGTTGGGTTAAAAAGTTGTTAGACAAATGCACAAGGAAAAACTGAAGTATTTGTCTTCAGTAAAGACAGTGCGTATCTAAGTGAGGACTTCAGGAGCTGGCCCATATTTTGTTGTAGGAGGATGGAGGAACAACTAGGGTCTGCAGGAGGACCTTATTCTGATGTGGCTGTGTGTCTTAGCTTGTTTTGATAACAGTATCTTGGTAACAGGTGACATTCATTTTATTTCAACTTAGATTGCTAAGCTTGAAAGAGAGAAGACTCAAGAAACAAAGCGTATTCGTGAAGTGGAGCAGCGCAAGCAGACTGTGCAAATCACAGAGCTGAAAGCCAAACTCCATGAGGAGAAAATGAAGGAGCTGCAGGCTGTGAGGGAGAACCTCATCAAACAGCATGAGCAGGAGATGACACGGATGGTAAAAGTCCGAGACAGTGAAATCCAGCGTCTCAAGTCAGCATTGTGTGCGCTGCGGGATGGTAGCAGCGATAAAGTAAGGACAGCGCTGACTATTGAGGCTCGTGAGGAGGCCAGAAAGCAGTTTGACTCCGAGCGCCTTAAGCTTCTGCAGGAAATTACTGAACTTAAGTCTGCCAAAAAGCAGGTAGATGAGGCCTTGAATAATATGATCCAAGCTGACAAGATCAAAGCAGGTGATCTTCGAAGTGAGCACCAGTCCCACCAGGAAGCCATTTCGAAGATCAAATGGGAGAGTGAGAGGGATATTCGCCGCCTGGTTAGTAACTCTTCCCTGCACCAAAACATGCCATGTGTTGTCTTATGCTGTAGCAAGTTTGCCTCCTTTGCTTTCCAGTTTTTTGGTGAATCATAGAACTCTGCAGAGCACCTCAGTCTGCAGAAGTAACAGAAACCTCTCATTGCCGTATCTCAGTGGCAGATAGCTCACAGTGAGTCAGCTAGAGCAACCACTGGGTGGGCAGCTAATACCAGAGTAATGGTGGTTGATGCACTCCATCAAGAATTGGCTTGCTGAGATGCTAATGTATCTGCCATGCAAAAATGTTAGAAGAAAATGTTTACATCTGCACTTGGAGTTATTGGTTTCTCTAACACTTATGTTGGTACCCTAAAAATATTAAGCCGTAGCAAGAAGAGAGAGAACTTTTGCTTTGATTTTGCCATAGCATTCAGTAAGTACTAGTGAGAATGAGCAAAATGAGGCCTATACCAGTAGTAGTGCAAGTGGCTGTGTTTTTGTATAGCTAGGGTCCTGGGCCTGCTTGCAGCACTGGAAAATTTGGCATGAAAACTGACAGGTTCAGTAAAAGAAACAGTGATTTAAACAGTGTCAGGAGTGGTGCTTTTGAGTTTAAAGCAATGTGGTTGAATGCTGATAGGCAGCTAAGCACCCCACAGTCACGCATTCAAATAGTCTCCTCTCTCACAATGGGAGGAGAAAAATAATCATATAGTAACAAGTAATAAAAAACACTGAGGTAAGGATAGTTTAAGAAGAATGGAGGAAAAAAAGTTAAAGTAGAAATAGTCTCCCTAGTTTTATTGTCAAGCACGATGTCAATATAGCATGGAATATCGAGTATAATAATATGGAATAGAGTGGTCAGGCACTGGAATGGCCTGCCTAGGGAGGTGGTTGAGGCACCGTCCCTAGCGCTGTTCAAGAAGCGTTTAGATGAGGTGCTAAGGGATTTGATTTAGTAGCTTGGTGGGTAGGGATGGTGGTGTGAGGATGGTTGGACTAGATGATCTTGTAGGTCCTTTCCAACCTTATGAATCTATGAATCGCTTTGGCCAGTTGGGGTCAGCTGTCCTGGGTATGTCCCATTCCATTTTGCATATCACATCATGCACCGTTTTGCTTTGTGTAAAGCTATCAAAGCTGTTACTGTGATGGTGTGCAGTGTGACTGGCACCTTGGAGCATATGGTTTTGAAGCCTATGTGGTATGCACAGCACACCTAACAGATTTAAGTTGTGAACACTAGTAAATTATTACACTGTATTCACCAAGGCTGAAATGCTTCTGCTTTTACGCACTAACATTGTTGCTTCTCTTATCAGATGGACGAGATCAAGGCTAAAGATAGGATCATATTTTCCTTGGAGAAAGAATTAGAGACACAGACGGGCTACGTGCAGAAGCTGCAGCTACAGAAAGAAGCTCTGGATGAACAGCTTTTCCTGGTGAAGGAGGCAGAGTGTAACATGAGCAGTCCCAAGAGGGAGATCCCAGGAAGGGCTGGAGATGGCTCAGAGCACTGCAGCAGCCCTGTATGCAGGTTTTACTGACTTCTACACAACAGAAACACGCAGATTTCTCTTGCTTAAACGTTGTCTTGGCCCCTGGGAAAACATTAAATAGTCAGTACTGCTATGAAAGTATAAATCCCTGAATGTAAGCAGAAAGCCTGCGTTTTCAAAAATAAACAGAAATATGGGAAGGCCTGCAGAGAGAAGGCTGCGGGGAGCCTAGGAGGCTCAGGAGTACCTCCTCTTTCTCTGTCTTGCTCTACACATGTGCAGCCATTGCTGTCACTCACAAGTGTAGCAGAAATGCTAAATCACGGCCTGAAGCAGTGACTGAGCACCTGGTGGGATGGCAGGGTCAACCCGGGGGGAGGGGGGAGATCCAGTGCATGCAATGTACCTGAGTGACCTGAAGGGCAGGAGCCAGGATCCACCCTTGCCCAGCCCTCATATAAAGGTTGGTAGTGGAGAGCCCTGTCTGCCTGAGGCATTCCAAAGGCAAAGAAATTTTCTTCCTTTGTTTCTGCGTCTATGGCTTCTGTGTTTGGGTTTGTCCTCATTTGCTGCAGCCTAGGGCTTTGCCACCCTGCTGTTGTTGCTGTGCTTTCCATCATATTATAACATTATAACAAGACACGCAGTTCCTTATGACTAAACACAATACTTGCACAATAAATGTGTGTATGTATATGTATTTTTTACTCATGTACAGATGAGGAATAAGGAGGTAAAGGCAATTAATACTGAAAGGGATGTCTTTTACTTTTTCCTCTGACTTAGTAGCCTAGCAAATAGAAGCAGTATATAGGCAAAATCAATTAAAGCTAGCTTTTTTTCTTCCCTCTAGAGTAGTATTAAAAAAAATGAGCATCAGGATCTTTTTATTATGTTTTAACCACTAAAATTTTTTTAACCTTAAATTTTTCCCAGAGTTAGATGTGTTCTTCCCCCCCCCCCCCAAAAAATTTTTTACCAGAATGTTTGTCGTAAAAACAAACGTGTATCGTGTGTTGATTGCAGTAAGTTGACTGATATGTAGCTTTGGGTTATTCTTTCCCCAGTGTGTATTCTGAAGAATCAGTAATTGTGTTATGTTGTTACTGATGAACAGGACTTGCGCAGGAACCAGAAGAGGATAGCAGAGTTGAATGCTACAATCCGGAAATTGGAAGACAGGAACACGTTGCTCGTCGATGAACGGAATGAACTGGTGTGTGAGTTTTCCACTATCATACAGGGGAGGCCAGGAGCTGTAGGGAATACAAGGAGAGGAGTTTCCAAGCATGTGATGAATGTCCATTTTCCATCCATCAGGCTAGTCACCTGGGACGCTTAGGGTGGCTTTTCAATCCAGAATTGAACAGAAATCTCAGAAGTTATATTGGGACAAAAATTACAATGGAAGAGTCTTGTAGGTTTCTGTGTGACTGATTACATTCCCTCCTCAACCTCTTCAAGAGTTTAGGAGCATATAACGGTATTTGGCAGTATATGGTGAGATGCTTTGTGATTTGCAGATAAAAATAAGCTTATGGAAGCCATAAGCATTGCTAGGATTGCTTTGCCAGTTCCATTAGATCATTTTGCTTGGTGTTTTAGTGTGACAGTAGTACAACAGGGAACTTAAGAATACTTCTAACAAAAGAGAGGAAAGTATATCTTTTATTTGGACTACATGCCATTATTAATTGCTTTAAATCAATTGTTATCAATTCAGCTGAAGCGTGTCCGAGAAGCTGAAAAACAATGTAAACCTCTCCTGGAAAAGAACAAGTGCCTCACAAAGAGAAATGATGAGCTGATGCAGTCTTTGCAGCGCATGGAAGATAAACTCAAAGCAGTCACTAAAGAAAATATAGAAATGGTCAGTATTGGAGAGAAGAATACACATTGCTGCATGATATATTTGTTTTGGTGGAAATGTTTGCACAGTGAATGCATGTGTGTACATGAGAATGTGTGCAGTATTATTGCAATGCTTAGGCTTGTACATAACAGGCTTACGTAGCATTGTCTATTATGCTTACATGCGTAGTATTTTTAAGTGAATGCATAAAATCGCAGTCTTTCATTTTTGGGATAACATTAGATTTATGAATCTGAATTAAAAAATAGAGTTATTCAATACAAATTACTTTTAACTCTATTTTGCATCTGAAAACCAAAAAATGAAGCTGATAAGAGCTAGATTTTCAGATAAACTGATGTTCGTCTTTGTGCGTGTTCCTGTGAAAGCTGATGATGGCAAAGTAAAGTTCTGGTCTGACCCTAAGCACGTATAATATTCCCATAACAAGCATGGTAAATTGAGAATGCTGGTGTGATTGCTAGGTTTGTGAATGTCATGTATCAGGGCTATATGAGGTGGAGTTAAAGTGCTTATGTCTGTAGAGCTTTCAAGTGGTTCTTAGCATTAATCAGAATCCACATGCATTGATCTTACTTTGCCATTAATTAAAAAAGTGCAAGTCTTTAGTTACCAGATGTAAACCTGCAGGGTGCTAGGTGTGTTTGCATCTGTCAGCAGTTTACAGGCTGGTTCAGCCTGGTTCCGTGACAATTGGTGCGGGGGACCCATGCCCTAGGGAAGGGGGAAAGGGAGATGGGCCTAGGAACAAAACAGTGGCAACGATCTGAGGAGGAAAGCTAGTTTACTAAATAAGATATCAGAAAGCAAAATAACACAATATAATACAATATAATTGGAATTGAAGCTAATAAATCAAATAAAATGAGCAAGAGAGAGTGTCTGATAAACTGAAGGCCTTACGCTAATGCTGAAGGGTTGTGGGAACAGATGCCGCTGGGATACACCCTGGACATGTACAGGTAAATGTATTTGCCATGCGGTGGGCATCTAGATGCATATGACCTTTAATGGCTAACATAGAGGCTAGATTACCACAAAGTAAGTAGAGATAAATCATCTTTGTTCTGCTTGAAGAACTCAGGCTTACTGTGCTGCTTTGTTGTTAAGTGCTTGGAGGTTATAAAACTTTAGTAACTGGTATTATAAATTACAAAATTACAGGTTACACAAATTTTGTAGCAGAAGCATATTAGTATGTCCATACATTCTGAATGAAGAACTGTGCTTAATTTATGACTGAAAGTTTGTTTTTTTCTTTTAATTGCTGGATCTTATTTTATCTGTGTCTTTCTTCTTACCACAGAGAGAAAAAATGACATCACATCCTCCTCTCAAGAAACTAAAATCTCTCAATGACTTGGATCAGGCTAATGAGGAACAAGAAACTGAATTTTTAAAGCTTCAGGTCATAGAACAGCAGAACATAATTGATGAGTTAACAAGGGTATGTCCAGACCACCAGAAAATAAGCAGCAATTCTTGCATAAAGTTAATTACCATTAGTGTTTAATATTATCAATTAAAATGAGGTTTCATATCTTCTTTGTTCTTAACACCTGCCTGTTTTAGATGTCAGAGTGTGTTGGTGTGGGTTATTAACTGCATTTTTAATGGGGTTTTGCCCCTGCAACTTGGGGGTGCAACACTTGTGTGTGAACTGAGCTGCAGAAACGAGCAGACTACAGACAGTGGAGCTCAGGAACATACATGCATGTTCACAAGGCAGGACTGTGACAAAGCAGCTTATGAGGTTATTAGGCTGCTGTTAAAACGTTTTCATGAGAAGAAACATCAGGCACACAGTGCAGTGCCCTTTGTGTGCTGTGAAAGAGCATGCTGCTAGACATGGTTCTCTAGCTCTTCCATCACATCCTTTAATACTGGCAATCCCTTTTTCAGCTTTTCAGCAATCCCTTCTGTGCAATATGTTGAGAGGTGGGAGAAAGATACTCCAAAGCAGGCTTCTTCTTCTCCTAAGGCATTGCTAGAAGTGGTGAAATCAACGCTTGCATCTTTTAATAACTGAGACAGCACCATCTTTGCAGTGAGGGCAGTTTGCCTCCCATTCTAAACCCAAATGGGTGCCCTGCAAAAGCCTCCTGGTGATTTTAACAGGAAATCAATCAGTATCTGTTGTCTGACAGCCTGTCAAGGCACCTGCGCAACAGCAGGGGCTTCTTTTCTGCTATTCCCTCTTCCCTTCTTCAAGTGATTTTTCAGCTGATACACAGACAGTTTTTGGGTATGAATCTTTCCTTCTATCGGAATCCTATTCCTGCTGAGAAGTATAACAGTCAATGGGAAAGCAGTGATTTCTTTTATCTGTAGGTCTGATCTTCTGGGGCTGCAAGCAATAGAAGGTGGAGGTAAAAGTTCTGAGTCCAGTAACTTTTCAATCTTACTTTCCAGGACAGGGAAAAACTCATTCGTCGCAGAAGGAGTAAAAGGAGTTCAAAACCAATTAAGGTAAGAGGAAAAATATGAATTAAAAAGGATAATATATGCAAAAGTTTATTGGCATCTTCTGGTTGTGGGTTTTTTTTGCCAGTTTCAATTTCCATGTGTAGAATGTTGTAACGTGTCAGCAGAAGTTAAAAATGTTGCAAAGTACACGTGGATCTAAAATGCTCATTCACCTATTGGCAGCACGCTTAGTTTATGAATAAGTTTTTAAATGGTCATCTCTACCCTGAAAGCCAGTGCAGCATGTCAGGCACCTCAGCTTCCATAGGACGTGACTCGGTTCTCACTGGGATTGGTGAATTCAGTTACTGGTTAAAGTGAGACATACAGCCAAACTGGGTAGTGTTAGCAGTCTCTTACAATGTGTGGCAGTTACTGTAGGACTGGGAAGATGTGTGGGATAAAAGTCACCTTAAAGAAAACAGCCCTCAAATTAATACTTAACACTAGTTCTGTGGTAATGTAGCACTTACTCATTTTCTTGAACAGCGGTATCAGTGAAAGAAGTATTAAGATATTCAAAATATGTCTCCCTGAGAGAGGAAGAAGTTCCCCATTCTGTGCTGTGGACGATTCCTTCCTGGCGTTATTTTCTCACCTCAGTCTGCTTGTTGGCAGATGTCTTCTGAATGGCTTCTATTAATGTTTTCTAAGTTTCAGGCTGAGACAGATCCTCAGTTTAGGAAAATGAATCAGTAGATTCATGTTCTCCACCAGCTCAAGACCTAATCTTCAGTACGATTCCCCTTGGATTTGGTTGGAGGTGGTTAATTGCAGGGGTAGCAGCACATAGCTCTTTTTTCATGTCTTGCCTTTAAAAACAACTGGTAGGGGGGCTTGAAACTAATCTTTCCCCAAATTAGAAACTCATACTGCCCATTTTTAGGCAGATTCAGAAATCATGTTTTTCCTTCTTTAGAGACATGTGATAGATACAGTTTTGGGGTATGATGATGATTCAATGGACTCTGAAACATCCTCTGTGGCCTCATATAGAACAGACAGAACACCAGCAACTCCAGATGATGATCTGGATGAGGTAAGACCTTACTCTATTTCCATAGGCAAGGTTTTGACTTCCAAACCAAGTGACCAGGTGCACCGTGTTTTTATTGCAGCATATTGAATGGCAAGTTCTTCATTAAATTTGGCATTATTTTCAGATACCTTATGTCAAATTACTGAGAAGTTCTTTCAAAGTCTAGTCCATAGAGTACAGCTATGATTTCACTGTAGTCTGAGGAGACTTTTTCTCTCTTGTCTCTCAAGAAATTGAACTTATCATATTTCTTTTAGCTTGAAGACATATAAAAAGACATAAACATCCTATTAATTCTACATTTTTGTTTCTTCTTGTTACAACAGGATCACCATAAAAGCTGTTTTAAATCAAGATCTCTAAACCAACTGATGTGTTTAACAGTTTACAATTATGTTCTCTGCTTTGGTGCTGCTGTGCTGTCTAGTGCTTAGGTGTGTCCTTTCTCCTCCTTCAGAGTTTGGCTGCAGAAGAATCAGAGCTGCGGTTTCGACAGCTCACAAAGGAATATCAGGCCCTGCAGAGAGCTTATGCACTACTGCAAGAGCAGACAGGTGGTGTCATAGATGCTGAAAGAGAAGCCAAGGTCAGTATCAATCTGAGTTAAAGCTTTTCATTATCATTGGGATGCTTTGATTTCTCAAAGTGGTATGCAAGGAAATGGAGATAGATGTCTGTTGTGGCTTTGTGGTTTTGATGCTGGTGTTCCATATCAGAACATCATGCATGCAGATAAGGAGTTAATGCTGTGTTGAGGAGCAGCAGAGGGTTGGAGCTCTGCACTGGACACCAGGCCTGTAAGCTCTCAGATTTGGTTTGTCTCTCTCTCAATTGTTGAACTTTATTAGATTTAGTAAAGTTACCGTTCCTTCTCAAATCGTTCTGCTGTTTTTTTTTTTTTTTTTGTAAACCCATCTATTTCCTCTGTTTTCCCTTCCCCCCCCATGACACTGCTCAGGCGGCTGCATGGCTGCATTTTCCTCTCTCTCTCCCTTCTCTGTCTCCCTTGTGTCACTGTCACAGATAACACCATGACAATGTCTGTTTCACTCATTGGCTGAGTATATTTCAAGATGGTGATGATTGAAGATGGGCACAATTGCTTTGTTTACAAGGGTCTGCTCTCTGGTTGAACTCCAAATCTCTGCATTTAGGCAGATGTCAAAGCAGACAGTTCTGCACTTTGGCATGGAGTCACAAGAGTTCTCATGTTTTGCCTGGGTGTGAAGGGGTTGGATTTGTACATGTAAGTGGAGGCCTATGCTTTTTCACAAAGGCATAAATTGCACCAATTTCAGGAATATTCATCTGAATGTTTCTAGCAAAGATACAAGGATTACATTCAAATTTGCATGTGATGCAGATTACAATAAGACTTCCAAGGCTGAAAATGTCGTCTGTCTAATAAAACAATAGGATAATTCAGGCTGGAAGCAACTTTAGGTGAACTTCAGTCCAACATCTATCTCAAAGAAGTGTTAGATTGAGTAGTACCGGGATTTTTATCACTTTCAAGTCAGTTCTTAAAGAATTCTTAGGTAGTTCAGATCACCTTTTTACTAATTGCTTTTATGCAATTCGGGTAATGTCCTTGTAGTAGAAATGCTCAGTCAGGGCCTGAAGTGTTGACTGAGTGCCTGGTGGGAAGGGAGGGCCAACCCAGGGGAACTAAGGTGTGTGCAGTGTACCTGAGTGAGCTGAAGGGCTGGAGCCAGCATCTGCCCCTTCCCAGCCCTCATTTAAGGGGCTGGCATTGGAGTTGAGTGTATCTTGCTGGAGTTCCCTGCCTACCAGAGGCCTTCCAAGGGTAAGCAGCTTTTTTCCTTTGTGTCTGCATCCACGGCTGCTACATTTTGGGTTTGTCTTCATTTGCAGCAGCCTAGGACTTTGCCACCCCACTATTATTGCTGTGCTTTCCATTGCATTATACCACTGCACTCCCTTACAGGGCCTTTGAGTAGAGCTTCACACTGAATACCCGACCTTGTCTTGAATTAAGGTTGTATAACACATGGCAATTACAGACTTGGGTGGAGAGAGGGGGCTGATCTGCTGCTCTGTCTCTTTGTGCCATCTGTATGAATATGTGAGGTGACACAAAATATTGCAGAGCTAGAATCTTTGTAGCCATTACTCATTTTGTGGAAATAGCAGTGTAGATCTGGACTGCTTTGTGTTTCATTTCTTTATGTTAGCTTCATTGCTGTTTTTGTTGTTGTCTAATGCTGTGTTTGACTTCAACAGGCTCAAGAGCAGCTCCAAGCTGAAGTCCAGAGATACAAAGCCAAAATAGAAGATCTGGAGAAAACTTTAGCACAAAAAGGACAGGTAAGGGCCTCCTTATATGTACTGTATTCTTCCTGTATTGGATCTTAACTCCGTTTGGAATATACCTAGCAATTTCATTATAGACTTTCCTAAGATGTAATGTCTCTGTGTAATAAACAGGCAGGTATAGTGTGTTCAGAAGCCTTGGTAAAGCTTGCTAGACTAATGTGCTGTAATTTTTAATCTGCAATTCTTATGTACGGTTTAAAAACCTGAGTACTGTGGCTCCAGTTTTCAGTAAAAATGCTTCTGTAACAGAACTGCTTCATCCAACAGGACTCCCATTGGGTGGAGGACAAACAGCTTTTCATTAAGAGGAACCAAGAGCTTTTAGACAAGGTACGTTCCTGAGTTTTTGGAGAAGAGGAGGCTCAGGGGAGGTTATCGTTATCACTCTCTACAACTACCTGAAGGGAGGTGGTGGTGAGGTGGGGGTTGGCCTCTTCTCTCTTGTAAATAGTGATAGGACTAGAGGGAATGGCCTCAAGCTGTGCTAGGGGAGATTCAGGTTGGACGTTAGGAAATATTTTTAGTCCAAAAGAATGGTCAGGTACTGGAATGGGCTGCCCAGGGAGGTGGTGGAGTTACTGACCTCGGGATTGTTAAAGAAACATCTAGATGGTGGACTGAGGGTATGGTTTAGTGGGAAATATTGGCAATAAGTGGATGGTTGGACTGCATGACCTTGGATGTCTTCTCTAACTTTGATTCTATAATTTTGTGTTCACTCTGTAGGGTAATCTTGATTCTAAAATACAGCTTTTGGATGTTTAGTATTTACAGGCAGAGTATATAGATAGTGTAGTATATTTGAATATGGACAGGATTTACAGACAGAATGACATATAACTAGGTAGTTATGGTCTCTTCAGCGCTGATCTAGTACTGTTGCTAGCAGTCCCTGCTGCTCCTAGAAGTTCAGCTCAGCATTGCAGCTCTGCTGTTAACATTTAATGCTCCTGCAACAGTGAGTCTGCTGATCCTGCACTTGCAGGGCCATCTGAGCTTAGCTCCATGCTATGAAATGTGAAGTCATGCTGCACCATTAGGACTTCTGCACTCCTGATCTATGTATGTTCTGTATATTTCTAAGGCCTTCAGTTACCCCTAGATCCTGCTGAACTTGAACTGGTCTTACACTCAGTACATTTAAGTGTGCATATGTATGTCTAAGTATTTGTATATGTGTATTTATGTATTTTAAATCACGGAATATAAGCCTATGAAGGACCTTAGCGTTGACTGCGTATCACCAGCAGTTGCAATAGTGGCTATACATATGACAGCCATCAGCACGAGACCATTAACACTCAGCAACAGATTTCCTACCTTCTTTCACCTCCAGATGGGACATCTTATCTGTGTTTCTCTCCTTCTGTAAATAAGCCTTATAAGTTTTCAACCCTATGCCACACTTCTGCAGGCAGATGAGCTGACCCAAGGGGGCTCATTCGATCTCCCTCTTAATGTGCTTCCCAACTGTCCTGGTATAGGCATAGGCTTTACTCAGAAAACCTCATTGCAAAATATAGGTCCTGGCACTGGCTAGAGACTCGTGGAAGGAAGCAGGCTGAGGAATCAGTGGTGGAATTGTTCAGAGCAAGGAAGTTGTATCAAATTGGCCAATGGGTTTTATTTACATCTGTTTGTTAACTGACAGAACTATTAATGGGGAGATATTCACTGTGCAGTTTGTGAGAGTGCTTCTGTGGGATAGAACAGCTGCTCAGGTAACTGCCTCCACAGAGACAGCTGTCCCTGCATGCCAGCCATGGTACACACTGAGAATCTCTGATCAAGCCCAAGACCTCCTTCAAGGCAGGACCAGGTGTACCTGATAGATGTTTATCCAAAGTGTTTGCAGAGTCCTCTAAGTCTGTACATGTTCCCCCCATGCAGTATATTCCAGTGCTTTACCATGAGAGCAACAGATTTAATAGCTAATGCAGACTAATCTAATAGCTAGCTTGACATTTGTCGTATTAACCTTCCTACTGATGTTTACTGGGATTGAATTGCTTTAAGAAAACCTCTAATCTGAGCATTTTACGGTGTTTAGCAAGGTGAGCAGAAGTTCACATGTAAATTAAAGACTTGTTGAGTTAATGTGGTAAGGAAAGAATTATCTCTAGTTTGGATTTCACACTGCCTATGCTGTCTGAACTATTACTCAACAGATGCTCAGTGTTTCATGTAACAGTCACACAGATCATGCATTTGTGTTTCTATTAGATAGAGAAACTGGAAGCAGAAAACAGCCGTCTGCAACAGGAGCTGCAGGATGCCCGGGACCAAAATGAGCTGCTGGAGTTCCGCAACCTGGAGCTGGAGGTGATGGATGAGCTTCTGACAGTAGAGCTGGTAGCAGATGAAACCAGTGCACTCATACTGGACAACAACTTTAAGTGGACACCAGCATTGTAGTGATATAATAGAGTAACTGATCACTCCAAGCATGTTTGTGGTCTGTGGAAGCATGTGGCCTCTAAGGTCCTGGGAACAGTAAGCTCCATACTTAACTCACTTCAGTCTGAGCTAGATGCCTAGTGAGCAAAAGTAGCCTTAGCTGATTAACTTAGTGTAGCTGCGTATGTTTTTTTTCCTACTGCTTTGGAGCAGTCTGTCAGCATGCTTTGTTCTTATTTTGCTGACCTGAACTTAAAACGTACAGTGCTGGCCAGAATCTATTAAAATAAATAAGAATTAATTGAATTGAAATGACACTCTTGAGTGTCCTTGTAGTCTTAGGTAAAATACTTGTTCAAAGAGGGACTATTAGCAGCAGCATATAGTTGTTTGACACTTTACTGAGCAAATCGCTTTAAATGACAGACAGTCAGGTGACAGCCTTCCTGCAGACAACTTGCAAAGATACATAATTCATCAAATAAATAATGTGCTATAAAATGATTGGGTTTTAGGATCCTATGCCACTCTGCATGCTGTTCTTAGCCTTGAGTTCTACCATTTGAATTTACTAGTACTAGTAAAATACTGATGTAATATTTCTTTTTCTCCTTCTGTGAAGAGACTAGGTTTGTGGAGCATGATATGTACAGTAGCTGTGGCATTTGTTGAGTTCTCTACACGTTTATTCTAGTATGTTCTCTGCTGTTTTCTCCACAAATTTTCAGGAAAGAGAGAGACGGTCCCCACCTTTTAATCTCCAAATTCACCCATTTTCAGACGGTGTGAGTGCTCTACAGATATACTGCATGAAGGAAGGGGTTAAGGTAAGTCAGTTTAACCACTCCTGCATTATGTCCTGCCTGGTGAAAGGTGTCCATGTAATTGATTACATTACTGAAGTTATTAGCAGATATTAAATTTTAAGCATTTAAACAGTCTAATGGAACTTGTTTGACAGATGGAATTGGACTTGCAATTTTCACTGTGATGATAAAACCTGGTGTGAAAGCAGTTGAAATCTGTGTGTTGCATTTCCATGGGGTAACAGAAAATGTTTTATCTCAACGTTTTTTTCATATGTTGGCATTATTTGTCCTTCCTGATAAAAATGTACATGCTGTGCCTTTATCTTATTTTCTGTTTGCAGGATGTCAGTATTCCAGACCTTATAAAGCAGTTAGACATCCTAGGTGATAATGGGGTAAGTTCAGTGGAAGATATTTTCTGTTTTCAGGCTATGTTTTGTACAGAGGATAAGTGAAATCTGTAACCATGATGATAACTTTCTGATGTCTTTGTTAAATTATCTAATATCAGAAGTGTTCCTTTAAAGAATATATCTCTGTAACTTAAGCATTTTGTGCAGTTTCTGTAATTGGAGAACACGTAATGAAGCAGCAGTTTTAACAGCTGGTTTAGCAGTCCGGGACGAGTGTGTCCAAAGGCCAATGACATTTGGAAGCGGGCCTGACTGCAGTCCAGGAACTCAGCATGTGAATTAGTTTGGCAGTATAAACCCACCACATCTTCATTTCATCTAGGATTTCTCTGAAAGCAGTTTCATAAATAGTCAAGAAATACCGAATGCCCTGTGGCTTTCTAAGCAGGCCTTGCTGCCCACTTTAGTCATCTGTGTAAAAGAAAACATCCTGTACCTGTGGTCAGCACTAGATATGCTTTAAGAAAGCGTGTAAGAAATAGAAAAAAGAAGGTTCATGATCATCTCCACATGTAGTGGCATAAATGAGCCTTAGCTTTTTTTTTTTTTTAAGTTAGTGCAAATCTGTCTCACCAAAACTATCACAAAAACAAATGGATATAACTTTAGATTTCTCCTAAGTTGCAATAGCATGAAAACATACAGTCAGTCCATAGCATGCAAAGAGACAAAGCAGTGTTATTTTTATGTTAGCAAACCCTGAATATTTTTATATAGACCTAGAGTATAGCATGGATAATCTGTGTTCATGTAGGGAACTAGTACTAATATATATATTTTTTTACCCTCTCTTCATAGAATCTAAGAAATGAAGAACAAGTGGCCATAATTCAGGCTTCCACTGTGTTGTCTTTGGCAGAAAAGGTAAAATGTGAACTTGCTTTTCTCAAGTGTCATCTAATGACTCATCTAATGCTGTAAATTTTTAGCTCTGTTGATGCAAATAAAATCAAACTCTCTAGTATAGGAGGCAATTCCTTGGGTGAAGAAAACCCTGCTAGCAGTATCTTTATACTACTGTGTATCATCCAGAGATTTTGCAAAGATAGGATTACCTTAATGTAATCACGTTCCCAAGCACCTTGCTAAAGCAGCAAAAATGTCAGACTTACCAGACACAAGTGATGTGGTTAGAATAGCTGGAAATACAAAATAAAATAAAGCGTTGAAGGCTGTGTGCCTGGAAAACACAGCAGGTTACAGCTCTCATTCTCTTGCCTCCAGTGGATTCAGCAGATTGAGGGAGCTGAAGCTGCTCTGCACCAGAAGATGATGGAACTTGAAAGTGATATGGTAGGCAAACGTTCTTTAATAGACTTTTTATGAATGTCACATTCACTTGGTGTGCCACAAAATAATTAAAAGCTGGTCTTTTGGCAAATTATGTATGGAGGCTCTCCCTGATTATTGATGAATCCATAAAGTTACTGGTCAGCTTCATATGCAACAGCAGAATAACAGGAAGAGAAATAGCTGAGGTTTGAGAAGTTTTTGTATTAAGATAACTGTTAATTAAAAAATACAAAGACTCAAATGATCCTTGGTGATTTTCAGAGATGTGTTCGCACTCTTTGCCTTGTAAGATTTACAGTCTAAAAATCAGTAGCTGTACCATGTTTTATTCTATACCCGTAAGTGGGAAGCAAATGTATTTTCACTATGCTTTTAAACCCATGTAATCCTGGAGGTAAAATGTTCACGTATGAACTAAACTTGCTACAGTACTTTATACTGTTCTTATTCCAGTTAGTGGAAGTAATTTGAAAAAAAAAAAAAAGCCTAACAGCATGAGTTGGACTGTCCATATTCAAGTTGATTAAGCTTAAGGTAGGCTGAGGAGTTAAGAGCAGCGTCTTTCTCTGAACAATGTGATCATGAAAATGCTTGTTTAATTCCTGATTCGTTTACTGAACTCTCACGCTTACTCCAAATTAAGAGAAACCATAAGAAGAGTTGTTCATGACTCCAGAGCTGCTGTCTTTAGGAAACGAACACAGAAAACGGTTGCTTCTACTACTGGAGTAATTACTAAACAATATTACTAAAATCAGCAGAGATTATAGATTTAGTTTTATGATAATACATCTCTTCTACATAAAAAGCAAACTCAGCTGTTTTCCTTTCCTACTTTTCTAGCTGAGACAGACGAATATTAAGAACTTTGCAGTGTCAGCTGTGAATCAGCCTTCTAGTCCTGCCCAAGTCAGATACCTGTAGTTGATTTGCTCAGAATGCTTTGGGAAGTTTCATTAACTAACTCATTTTTCTGTCCAAATGATCCTTTCTTATAGGAGCAATTTTGCAAAATAAAAGGTTATTTGGAGGAAGAATTAGACTACAGGAAACAAGCTCTTGATCAGGCATACATGGTATGTACAAAGGAAATGCTACAGCATACGTTGATCAGCTCTGTAGCACAATGCAGGCTGCAGTTGGGTTAGGAAGGGAGGTTTTTGCTTTCCTCTTAGTATCTTTTTTTCTGACGTGCTACCATGCTGTCTGCACTGCTTCAAATGGACACGTAGGGTTTGCACATCATAAAAATGCGGAGCACCTGGAGTCCAAAACTCTTCTGTCATCTAAAGGCTGATGTTGCTCATTTAATTTCAACTTGTCCAAACGGAGTCAGTGCAACCAACTAGAACTGAGTTCTGTAATCTTAGATGGCCTGTTTTCTATATGCCATAGCAAGATGATGATGTGCTGCGAAGAGGAAGGTTTCCTACTGTAAAACAAGGCAAAACACAAACAAATTCCAATATAGAGGTCTGGTAACTGGACATATGAGTTCAGTGCATTCCATTTGTCAGTTAATGGCAGTGCTCACTGACTAGTAGGAATAAGAGCAAAGTAGTCTGGCACCGACTTTCAGTCTTTCTTCACTTGTTTGAAAATTTATTTTTAGCATAGTGGGTAAATTTTAGAATTGATGAAGTATTCATCTTTTTAATTGCAATTATAAAAAAAACACAGAGATGATCACAAGTTGGATAGAACTTTCATATAACTACTTTAAAAAAAAAAAAAGTCGCCAAAAGATGTCGATAGCAATGAATGTTAGAATACCGTAAAAATAAGTGCTGTTTCTGTTGTTTAAAGAATGTCATTTTGTAAGTTCTGCTTGTCACATTTTTGCACACTTGAGCACAGGGACCGTCATGCTGGTGCCTGAATCTGCCACAACTCCCTGTCCTCATTTAAAAAAAAAAAAAAAAAAAGTTCAGTCTCTAACTGGCTTTTGGTGTTGCATCGACCAGAGGATCCAGGAGCTTGAGGCCACCTTGTACAATGCTTTGCAGCAAGAAACGGTGATAAAGTTTGGAGAACTGCTCACTGAAAAACAGCAGGAAGAGCTACGGACAGCAGTAGAAAAGCTAAGGCGCCAGATGCTGCGGAAAAGCAGAGAATATGACTGCCAGATTCTTCAGGAGAGGATGGAGCTGCTGCAGCAGGCTCATCAGGTAAAAGAAAAAAGAGCCACGCACATGCAAATCTATGCAGCTTTGCTGTGTAAGAATGAAAGCTGAGGCCAAATTCAGGCAACCTTCAGGTCATAGGCGTGCCTGGCGTCTAGTCTCCTATGTTGTTTTGTTCTTTATGTCTTTACTGTGCACGTCAGCCCTTGATATTAGCTTGAGTGTTGTTTTGGAATATTTTGAGTCTGAAAATTCTAAACCAAAACAGTTTTCATTTATAATTCTGTACAAATCTAACTTCATAATAAAAATGGTCATCACTAGATATTTGACTTGCCTCAAGAGGGACTACATGAATTGTTCTGGTGCATGTTACATAGGAGAGGTTATCTTTTTCCTGCCACTTCTGGATTTCTGCTGGTTAATGGCCACCTGTCTCAGGCTCTGACTAAGCAGAAAAAAGACATGCAGGTTTTTTTCATAGTGCGTAGTTCTGTGTGATCCTTTTTTCCCAAGTTTCTGTAGTTTAACTTGTAATACACTTTTTGTAGATGTATCTAGGGCTGCTAAATACACATCATGGGTGTGAGTCAGGTGTACCTAGTTCACCACAGAACCAGTGTTTTCATAAAGCCATAAACACTTAATATTTCACATCTAATAACGTTTTAGTCCTGTTTTAACACATTGCACTGTGAGAAACATTAATTTTGATTATATTTCTAGATGTATTATTAAAATTGTATGCTTTCCATCTATTTACCACGGAGTTAATAAAACCAGCACTATGGAACAGTTCCACCATTGACACTAATTTCCATCATTTGAGGATGCAGTAAGATACATCATATTTTGAGTTGTCATACGTGAGGTGAAATCACTGTTAGACAGAGGAAGCACCTACAGTCATGGTCTTCCACAAGTTTATACCTGACAGAGAAGTGAATTTGTTGATTTCTGGGCTTTCAGCACTTTGAATGTTCAGTTGCTTTCAGCTGAGCAAAGTTACTGAGTCTAGTTGCTTTCTTTTCTAATTTCCAGAGGATCCGCGATTTAGAAGATAAAACTGACATCCAAAAGAGACAAATTAAGGATCTGGAGGAAAAGGTTGGTTTTGTTTTGCTTCTGAAGCAGGCTTGTTTTTGAAAGTAATGACCTAATTCATTTGAACTACATGGATTTTTTTGATACCTAAGTCAGCTGTATGTTTTAATGCTTTTCTACTATGCCTTCTTTTCAATCTTTGCCTTTTAGTGTATTCTAACTTTAATCTTGGAGTCTCCTTCACAACAAACTGTTCCATTTTAGGAAATAAATGCTGAACGCTTTTATTATGGTGAATGATACTGGACCGAATGATGAAACCTTTATTTGTGTGTGAGATGTTGTCCTGGTCTGCAGGGCAGTACATCCATTGAGGCAGGGGATGATGCTAGTGAGCAGGAAGAGCTGAATGAAACTCAGTGAAGGTACAGAAACTGTCTTTAGGGAACTCAGGTTCTAATTCTATCTTGTTTATTGATGTGTGCCCTTGATTATCTAATATGAATGCAGTACCAGAGACTTGCTTCTAAACTGACCTGTCAAGGAATTATGTTTTCACATTTTATATACAAAGAATACACATTTAGAAATACATACAGATCTATGCTGCTGCTTTTTTTTTCTTGTCACATTAAGTAGTCTTAGTTCTTGATAGATTAGGAAGGGTTGCTGAAGAAAGATCACAGTCTGAGCATGGCATAGTCCTACCACTGATGTATTTTCTGGAAGTGATGTACTGATGTCAGAGATCTCCAGTGGGAGCTTTGCCCGTGTAGTCAGATTACGTATGTGCATTGGTATTCACTAATCTATTACAATGTCTGTACAGTATGATGACTGCAGTGCCAATGGGCACTGTCAGTTTGTACGTATGTTCCGTAAGTGAAACAAATAAATTCAATATAGAACTTAATACAAGTAATTCCTTCCACTTTTCTGTCAGTATTTTTGTGACACAAGAACTCAGTGTCTTTCTTTCTTGTTTATATAGCATGGAAATATCAGATCATAATCTGAAAATCAAAACAAAAATAAAGCTTAGGCAGTGGTCATATGAAGACCTTGAGTACAGGACTTTTTAGTGCCAATATTCAACAGAATTTTCTTCATAAAAATTCACATTCCAGGAGATAATTTGTGATTAAAATGACACATCCAAAATTAATTTTTTCAAAATATAGTAGTTAGGTTTTGATGTATTATATATATGTAAGGTATAATTGCAGGTTATTTCCAGCGTAAATGACAGGCACTGTTTTTAACCTGCTTTGAAATACTACCCATGCTAGTTTCGATGTCCAGCTTTGTGTCTTCCATCAACCCAAGATGGTTTACAGTCACAGCTCTATCTCGGGCTTTCAGTATGGTGCTAATTCTAATTTACCACCAAAATTAATGGCATCTGTAGTTTGCTAATCCTGGGAGGTAATGTGTCTCTTTGAGATCAAAGTGGGGAAATACAGTGTATTCTAAATGTAGAACTGTTTTACTTGTCCTTCAGAGAGCAAAAAGAACTAATCCTTGTGCGTACAATGCCTTGACTTTGTATTTTTATGCATCTTTTTTCTTCTGCAGTTTCTATTTCTATTCTTGTTCTTCTCTCTTGCCTTTATTCTTTGGCCTTGATGTCAATGTGCCTCTTGGAAAGGTAAGACTACATTATTTTTCACCTCAAAGTTAGTATTTCTTGCAGTGCTGAGAACCAGACCCTTGTGTGTTCCTATATATGTCTGCAGTCAGGGAATCTGGAAAGTCATTGTCAGTTTGTAATAGTTCACTGTGGGGAGTGGTCACACTGCTGGTTTAACAAGTAGGGTTGCAGCCAGACCAACACTGTCCAACATTCTTGTAAATGAATTGCCAAAGCTTGCTAATGATACCATGCCATTTGTAATTGCAAAAACTAAACCCAACAAGAATTTCATAACATCAAACAGTCAAGAGGAAAGCAGGTAGAATTCAGTGTACCATTGACATCTCTGGTTCTTGGAATTACCAAGATGAATATCATTAGGGTGATATTCGCAAAGTTGCTTGACTTCCACTGGATGCACGCTGACTTCATTAACCTTGTAAGAGACTTCAAACAGATCTATGATAAAACAACAACAAAAACCCACAGTACCTCCTTGAAATACACCTGGGGAACAGTTTGATAATGAAAACCCTTTGGTTTTGTTAGAGCTTTGCAGTTTGTCTTTTAATAGTCCTTCAACTCTGAGAGCAAACTGTGATACAGTTGTGGATGATTCTGGTTTCTTTCTCTGACCGGATTAGCACAGCACTCATTGCTGTACTTCTGAGATTAGGAAGGACAAGCATTTGAAACAAGGACAGAATGCAGTGTGTGTGAATGAAACCATATGGAGCAATATTTAGCATCCAGACCAGAATTCTCTAGCTCTTTCTGGGAGTTTACTATCTGCATTTTTTTTTTTCTTTATCTGTGCTTGTGAGTATACATACTCACTTGTGGTCACATAAGTAATTCCGGTCTTTCACAATTAGTGAGTTTTACTGTGTTGTATGCTGAGGAAGCAAAGAAAAACTGAGCTTTTCCCTGTGTTTTAACTGAAACTCAGAATTCTTCTCCATATAAAGGAAAGATTTCCTTAAATCAGGAGCAGCCTGCACTTGACTCACTGCTGAGTTAGGCGCAGTCCTAGAGTTGCGCTGAAGCCTCAAACATATCATCTGCTGTCATACCTGGGGAATTTTAGGCAACTTTGGAACAGGAGTTACTGAATTTTCGTGGGCTGATATGTAACTGCTTGCCTGAAGATTCCTGTGGGAGCTTCTGTTGACCAGAGGGCTGTATTCTGTAGGGTCCAGTAGACAGGAAACAGAAGCAGTCTGTCCGGTGAGCTGGTAAGGGAAGCAAAGATTCTTTCAGCTTTCTGACTGATAGATTCCATTTGTCAGCTGGATAGATGGGAAGAGAACTTATCAATTATCTGATAGGATGGTTTTTTTCTTTCTCTTTTAGAGCACCCGACCACACGGATTTGTCCCTAGAAAGGCAAATGCTTCCAATCCCCCAATGAAGAGAACATTGTTTACACCTATTAAAAAAAAAAAAAATACAAATGAACAACCTGTAGCCAAAACTGCAACCACCTTGTATTTTAAGCCATCACTCAAGATTCATTAATGGACCGTTCCTGTCTAAAGCTATGATATATGCTGCATCTGATGAAATTCTATGTGTTGAAATTACAAAAAGGGAAGAAAATATAAACTATGAACCTTCATCACTAAAGAAAAACTTAATGGGAATCAGCAAGGCTCCACTTCCAGCTGATCAAGTCAGAGTGTGTCTTGGGCATGGAACCAAAGTTACAACAGGAAAATCTATCCCTGCTGTGCAGGGCAGTCAATGAAATGTGACGCTGTCATCCCACAAACAGATCAAAAATAAGAGGAAAGAGCAGGAGAAGCACTTAGGATGAGACATACTGACCATAAAGTGTTTGGTTTGAACTGACTTTCTCACTGCAGGGAGGTTCTTTCTCTCTCCCTTTGGTTTTCACCTCAGGAACAATGACAGCTGCAATGTGGGGGCAAAAAAAAAAAAGAGAAATCTATTCTGGCTTTATTGCACTATGGGCGGGGTAAGACACCATGTTTTGTAATTAAGATCATTATGAGGCACCATTCTACATGGCATAGGAAAGGAAAAATCAGATGTTGAGCATAAGGAATGTTTCTGATAGAGCTGTAGCCTTATCTCTTCATAGTCCCTGCATGAAGAAGAGCCTGTCCTTTGTCAGGTACTTTTCAGACTTCCATACTTGGTTTCACTGGAAGAATAATGTACTGAGGATCTCTGGATTGAACCTACAGTGCTGCTTCTGAGAAAGAAGATGTGTTCAAGGGGAGAGAGGCAATCCCCAGTGTCCATGTCGTGTGACCCACAAAGCATCAGCTTTCAGATATTTTGTTCCAGCTTGGATCCTATTGAGCATAAGAAACCCTTTATAAATGTTTTGGTTTGGCTTGTCAAACTAATTTTGTTAGCTGGCTTCCTGACCAAGAACACATTCACCAAATAGTGGGGAAAGCCGTATGAAAACACCTTTATTAGATATGAGAAGTAGTATCATTAGTCTGTTCAGATTTTTCCATAATTAAGTATGACTAGAAGTCATTTCCATTTCAGATCATTACATATATCTCTCATGATGAAGTCTGGAACCCGGTCCTGGTGTCTCCCTAAGGCACATGGTGCCCTCCCAGCTGCATGTCCCTTTAGTCAGTAAGAAGCAAACCCCAAGGAGAGCTGATACTGGCAACAAACCCTGCCAAGCTTCTGTGTCTGCTGGAAGCAAATCTGCATCCATCTTCCCCTTCCTCATGGTGTGCTGTATGAGCTAGGTATGGCAATGCATTTCTCTGTGTTTCTGTTTTTACCTCCCTGGAAACGAAGTCTTGCCAGTGCAGACTTTGGGTTCCTGTGGCAGAGCTTATTTAAGCTGTGTCTTCTATAATGGAGCCTTAATTTCAGCTGGGAATAAAATGGATTTCCATACAACAGTGTAGAAGACAGCCTGTCCATTACTTAAACCTTCAAAAGAGGGCTCACATGTTCCAAATTCTACGCACATGGGCTCTGTGTACCAGAAATTTTAAAAGTGCTTTACGAAGAGTCTTGCCTTTGCTTGTTTGTTTTCATAGATGGAACAACTAAGGCACAGAGCAATGAGGTAACTTGCACAGCAACTCAGCAGGGCAAAAGCTATTCCTCAGCCATAGCAGGAATTAAATTCATCTAGTACAGAGGATGCCTGCTCCTTGGAGATACTTTGGAGCCAGAATAGCTTTCTCTTATGATTGTCCATAGATCCAACACTGGACTCTGTCTATCCAGAGTCTGAGAACATCCTCATTTCTTGCATGTCTGGAGTTTGTGTTGAGCCCTCAATCAAAGGTTAACAGCTACTCACAACTTTCTGCTCCTTAAAATTAAGTTGTGAAATGAACAGAGCTTCTTGAAGCAGTCTGTTTTAGTCAAGGGGTTCACTGAATTCTGCACTAGCTATGTGTTTGTTGGCCCCTTTTTTTTTTTTTTAACAGGCTTGTAGGCAGGCAGATATGATACATGAATGCTGGTACGTTGCATGCTTTATGTTCAAACTTTTTTTTCCCACTGCAGAAGAATCTATGGGTAAGGTTGTCCCAAACATATCAGCTGTGCTTTCCAAGGATGCTGCTACCAATTCAGTCATGAATCTTTGGAGTCAGGCCCTTCGAGAGCCTCCTCCCACACCTGTGACACATTGGGATCACTTTGCAATTTCTTGTTAACTGCAGAAAGTTTTTTTTCCTGTGTGGTTATTCCCTTTTCCACTGCTCTTTTTCCCTTGCTGGAGCACAGGTTCATTTCATACCACTTGGCTGCAGCAGTATGTTGGAGGTAAATGCAAGCTGGGAACTTTTCCATTGACTTCGTAATGCTCAGCTCATCTTAGAGAAGCATGAGCAGCACATGCTTTCCATGGCAGTGCAGTAACTTCAGTCTCTGCTTTGGTTTAAAAAATGAGTACTGAAAATGTTTGTTATAGGCAACCACAGGGCAGCAGCATAGCACAGATAACACTGCCTAGTTTTAAAGCATACCTTGCTGATTTTTCACACCCAGCACTCATTTCTCTTGCCTGATTTCCCCCCCCCCCCCCCCCCCCTTAATCTTTCTTATTACATATGCATACAGGTCCTGTGTTTCCAAGGGTTTAGGGAGGGGTCGGAGGTGGTAGAGCCTCTTCAGATAACTGTGGTGTGACATATAAATGGCTGCAAACTTTAGGTAGTTGGAGTCCCTCTGTAGAGCTGAACAGCTGCTTTATTCTCCTTGCAGCATAACGTGAGCCACTCCTAAAACATGCTTTGCTAAAACACTAACTTCCTACTGTTACACAAAGGAGTTGGATACAAAATGTTTGGACGCGTGTATGTATACGTATCTATATCATATGTATAGATACATATCTATATATGCACATCTATCTGTCTGGTCCCTATTGTGTATAGGAAATCATTGCTACAGCTTATGAAAGTATATTTCCAATATAGGTACGGGGATTTCAATCTAGATTTGTTTAGCTACAGCAGCCGGTATGCTCATGGTTTAGTTTTACATCTTATGTACAACTCCCATGGTTGTTTTTCCTTCTTTTATCTTCTTTCTTTTTTCCTCCCCCTCCACCATTCTTTGTCCTGAAGCTGTCATCCAAGGCTTTCTGTTTTTCCTGTTATCCCTGAGGCAAGGTATTGAAAGTGCTCTCAAATGAGACTCTGCAGCCCCTCAAATCAACCAGCACACCCACAGCAATGTATTTCAGTTGCTGAGGACTGTAACCAAAGCCCTGATTCCTCCGCTCCATCCTCGAGCAGGACCGCAGAGCTCCACAGCTTCTGAACTGCCACAGCAGTAGCGATGGCATGTACATGATGAAAGTCAGCTGAACAGAAATCAAACTTGCCACTTTTACTCCCTGTTCTCCACCAATTCAGGAGAGTTCAAAGGCACTTCTTTGAATTCAAGCACTTCAGACAGGACCTGGTTGGTGAGATGAATTTAGGCAATTGGGTCTGAGAAAGAAAAAGGGCTTCTTGCAGTATCACCAGCCTGGCTTACAGCCCCATTCTCATTGGCATGCCTGGAAACCTATGTAATTTTTTTTTTTTTTTTTTTGCATGTGTACTCCATTTTCCAGCCCCCTGCCCTCACCTCAGTGGGGAATATCCCCTGAACATCCAAAGCTTTTGGTTTCATGGCACCCCATGAGGACTGGATCGGCCAGGCTTCTTCTCATCAGGGTGAGGTTCACTGAACAGCCATACAGTTCCGGTGACTGGAAGTTTTTTGCTTTGTTTTTCCCTGGCCTCTTTCACATCAGCAGCTATGTTTTTAGATACACTTTTTGCTCTCTTTTTTTATTTTTTTAATTTTTCGATGTTTACTCCAGAACAGAAGTGTAAATGACTTGGCAGAATGACCCTTTGATAAACACTGGACACGTATCTGTATTATATGTATTAATGTGTAGAAGAGAATCCTTATTGTATGTAAAGTTTTATGAATGGTTATTTTTTAATTTATGTATTTAATATAGGATTCAATGACCTCTGGTGTTTTAGTTTGTACAAAGAAAAAAATAAAACAGCAGCATTTTTAAAAAAAAAAAAAAAACTCTCACTTTACATTCACAGAACTGTTTGGCGTCTGTGTGGAATCTGCTTGGAGGGTCGGGCAGCAGACCCCTAACCCAAACCGCCCAGAGAAGGGGGGGCCCCTCCGGAGGTACCCGAACTGCCCTGTGGCCGCACAGAGCCCGCTGCGTGGGGCTGTGCCGGGGAGCCCCGGAGCCCCCTTCAGTCCCTGCGGCTCCGCGTCCTCTAAAGCTGAACAACTCAGACACGTGCAACGCACTGCCCTGCTCCGCTCCGCTGCGCTCGCAGCCCCGGGGACACAGGAAGGGCGCGGATGGGTGGAAAGCTGAGGGCAGGGGTTGGGTTGGTGGGAGGAAGGCAGGCAGCCCCCAGCGCGGGCCCATCTCTGTGCTACAGCTGCGTGCCGCCCTTATCAGACTGCCTCGCTCTGAAAAAAAGACTTCTGGATGTCTTCTACAAACACCAGCGCTGCTCAGAGCCGGCCTCCTTCACCGGCCGGCAAAAAAGAACGGGGCGCACTCAGCGGCTGTTGAGAGGCTGCGCGCTACAGGTGACTCGCAGAGCGCCGTCCGTCCGTCCGTCCGTCCGCCCGCCCGCCCGCCGGGGTGCGCAGCGCAGTGCCCGCGCGTCCAACGCCGTTCTGGTGCCCTGCGCCGGATCCTCCCGCCCCGCCCCGCCCCGCCCCGCCAGGCGCAGTGCGCGGGGCCGGCCGGCAGGGGGCGCTGCCGCCTTCTGCGCCGCTGTCCCACCCGCTCCGGAGGCGAGATCCCGGACAGCAAACCGTGTGGGAAGAAGCGAAGGTTGGAAAAAAAAGAAAAGATGCAACGAGAACGGTGGAGATCACGTTGTCGTTCTGCCAGACTTCACCTTCCTCAGGTGCCGATGCTTTCCACTGCCGTACTGGTATACCACATAAGTTTAACTTTTCAGGTCGTGCTCTTTAAAAGGCGTTAGGTTATTTAGAAATACACCCAGATGGCAAATCCATGCAAGTTCTCAGCTTAAAACGAACCTGAAATGGTCACACAGAGCATAGCGTGACTCCTGTACCCGGAGCAGAGCCGGCGTTCTGTGCAGCTGTGGGGCAGCACGGACAGCACTCACCGCTCTCTGAGGGGAAGTACGTCTATCTGCACCTCGAAGGGTTCTGTCTTCTCTCTGCAGCCCATTTAGAGGGCAGCAGTTTTCAATTGTTTGTGAGACTGTCTAAACATACCAAAAAACATAATGGCTGGGAGCGTGTCTGCACTGTTGATGGGGGCTGAGCTCCCAAACGTGGCAGAAGAATACACTCCAGAGCCGTGTCCGTGCTTGGGCAGATGGGCGCCCACAGCCACTCTGAACAAGAGGCCGCTGAGCAATGACTGCCAACAGCCACAGATAGGGTGCTCTGCACACAAAGAAAACCCTGCAGAAAAACACGTAGAAGCCTGAAGCAGGTCTGAGACTAGACGTATAATAATTCCAGTGTGCACAACAGATGGAGACTTTAGGGTATGGAGGCACTAATCTATGGATTACAGAGTCCCTAATTATGGACTGACACTTACCATTTCTGAATGGAACTACCAGCCCAGGGAGGGATCACGCAAATCTGCATTCAACAACAGAATACAATGTTAGGGATAACTGGGGAAGGAATCAGATATTGTCACTGTTCCACCACATCAACCTTTTACACATCTGTGTCTCTGAATGCTGCATGGAGTTCTGTGCCATTGCAGATGCTGAAAACAAGGACAGCAGAGCTGGGAAAGGTCCAGAAAAATCTGCAGGCATGATCAAAGGCATGGCCTACAGCTCTACCCAGGTGAGCCCTACGTGACTGATTCCTCCTTGAGAGGCGGCATAAATCATGCACACGTTTCTCAATATAAGCACTTCAGCCTGTGAGGACAGATAACAAACTGAGTTCTTCATCATCTCCAACCTTGAATTTCTCATTAATCCTAGTACTAATCCCAGTATGGTCCTACCCTACTGACCCCCAGCCTGGAGCAGATGAAAGCTCGTTATTCCTTTATACTTTGTTCTTTATTCCAACACAGTTGTTCATACAGCAAACTGTAAAACAAGATCTGTTGATCTCACAAAACTCAACATATTAACTTGAATGTATTACAGCACTCGCCTGGCTGTATGAAACGGGCGTTTGACGTCCAGTAACTCATCTGCTGAAGTGAAAGGCAGCAGCCACGAGCTCTCCAAGAGGGCAGCTGTAGCAGAAATGCTCAGTCACAGCCTGAAGCAGTGATGGAGCACCTGGTGGGAAGGCAGGGCCAGCCCAGGGCAGCTCAGGTGTGTGTCGTGTACCTGAGTGACCAGAAGGGATGGAGCCAGGATCCACCCCTGCCCAGCACTCATTGAAGGGTTGGCAGTGGAGTTGAGGGTATATTTTGCTGGAGAGGTAAAAGGTAAGCAATCATTTTTTTCCTTTGTTGTCCGTGTTAGCCATATTTGGGTTTGTCCTCATTTGCTACAGCCAAAGGCTTTCCACCCACTGTTTTTGCTGTACTTTCCATCATATTATAGCACTGCAGCAGTATTTGCGGTGAGTGTGACCCTGTGCTGCTGACTAACTGAGGGTTATTGCGTGCTGTAGCTACTGAGGATGTATCTTGGCAAGCTGGGTTAAAGCTGGGGCTTTGTAAGTGAATCTCGCTCTGTTCCTGTGATGATGTTTTCTCTGTGTGTAAAAGGTACCTAAAGCTCTTGTGAGAAGTCTAAACTGTAAAAATCAAGCAAGTATGCACGCTCATTAGATTCTGATCTGCAGAGGACTTGGGGAGGATGAATACTTACAAAATGAGGTGGTGTCCAGAAGGAATCTGAAGACTGAAGAAAACTGCACAGCTTCATCTGGTTTCCTTTAGATGCATAAAGCAGAGTTGCTGAATTATTGCATTCTTGTTTGATGTGTAACGTGAAATCATATTATTAAGCCCCAGACACAGTTGTCTGTTCCCCACACGCAGGGTAGTGTGGGGATGCTCACCACTGCCACAAGCAGCCTGGGCAGGAAAGCAGAGCCTGAGGCACTGAACATGGGAGCTATCCAGTTCAAGGTCCAGGAGGGGAACGGTGGGTGGAATGTGGCAGAGAATGCCAGGTGGTGGGGATGGAGTGACGAAAGCTTTCAGCATGAACTCAAGCAGGATGTAACTGTTCCAGCACTTACCAACAGGTGAATGTTGGAATATTTCTCAGGATGAGTGTATTATACAGTCTGCTGTGCAGCTGATGTTTGGGTCAGGTAGCAATGAAGAGATGCGCACAATGGACACAACTCTCCTTCCTGCAGTCAGTCACACAGATGATCTAACTGCTCCAGAACACCTTTAAACCACAAGCATGCAGCCACGAAGGACATCACTTCCAGAGGAAGCTGCCTTGTGTAGAGGACTTGCAGTGTTTTGCATGAAGCAGTGTAGTTGTGAAATTATTAAGTTCTGTATCCAGGATCTACTCCCAGAGGAGTGGCTGAGGCCACACACCATTACTTCTTGGAGGGGAAGATGCTTCTCTCCACTGCTAAAAGCACAGCAGAAAATGCATTCAGTACTGCTGTTACAGGAGTGACTCCTTAGGTTTTCGTTTCCTATAATAACTGATTATGTTCTGTGCATTCAGAGTCTTGAATGGAGAAGCTTCTGGAACGTAAAGTCTTTTGTTTGTACATTCTTTGTGTGTTTTCAACCATCTCAGAAGTTAAGTAATGTTAACCTGACACAAAACGTACTTTACAGAACAAGATTATTATTCTGCTTTGCAAAGTCCAGAGGAAATGTGATAAGCTTTGCTTCCTGGGGGCAGATAGGGGAGGTCTGGAAGGTCCCTGATGATCCTTGTCTCCTAGTTCTGCTGTAGCTGTCCTCTTGCTAGAAGAGGAAATCTAGTCCTTTTCTCATATCATGCACAGTGCTTTGCAAGCCTCAAAGGGAAAATGCTGCTGAGTTAGAAACAATTACTGTGACTGTAAGTAAATAAACACCAGTCCCGAATTACAGAATATGCACACACTGCTCATCAGGGCTGAGAAACATTCTGTGCTGCTGGGCGAACTGGAGAAAAGGAGTGACTATGGGAGGTGGCATTCACCTCCCCCTGAGCTAATGCGAGTTCTGGAATGATGTTCAGAAAGCACTCTCCATGAATCTCTCTTACATGCACTCTCAAAACCATTGGTTTAAGATTTATATGAAGTATTGATTTTATGCTTTCTCTGTAACTTAGAAAATGCAGCTTTAATGGAGATGATGAGAACGTTTTGACCAAGCTCCTAGGAACAACACTATCTACCAAACATAAAAGGACTGCAAGCTACAATAATTTGGATGCATTAGTGTATGAGGTGGTGGCTGGTTTGCCAAGCTTTATTCTTCATGTCTTGGGTAAACCAGCTGGTACAGTTGCAGCAGCTTAACTGATATGGGCTGTAAAAAATATTTTAAGCATTCCAGCTTAGCAAGAAACACAAGTCTCTATTTTTACATTCTCAACAATGCATGTGGAAACTTTCAGAGTTCACTGTGGTACATGCTGCTTGTGTTTTTATCAGTTAGCTTTAGGCACTGAATGGAGGATTTTAATTTCTGGTGTTGACATTCTCTTTGTAAGAACGCAGTGTAGGCACAGGCAGTGTGAGCATCTTGCACACTCTTGTTTCACACACTCCAGTCCTCACTTCCATGTCTGAGTATACACACTGGAAACAGCTGACAGGCAGAAGGAAAAAAATAGTGAAGCAGAAAGACCACATGGCATAGGCATTGTGCCATGTTCTCATCCACGCTTTCCACCTGGAAATCTGCAGTACGTGGGAACATATAGGAAAAGAATTTTAACTTTTTGGTTTGCATGCTCAGAAGAATGGTACAATTGGCAGTAATGGATCTGAAATCCTTAAAATATTTTATGTTTTGTGGGATGCAGGGAAGCTATGCTGCAATCAAGGTATTAGCACATCTGGGGTGTGGACTGATTTCAAACTCAGACATGCAAAGGTTATCATGAATGGATGCAACACTCATATGCTTTCCTAGGGAGATGACCAGAATGCTGCCTTCTACAGTTTTCCAGTTCAAAGCACTTCACTTTGTTCAGAAAACCCACAACCATTTGTCCACAATCTATGAGGTGCTCAGATCAAAACGCTGCCATTTGGACCCTGGGCTCAAGGCTCTTAGGTGAGGAAGCATTTATCTTATCAGTTCCTTTCTCTCTCTGCTCTTAATTTTTTGTACTTACCAAATTCACAGAATGGTGATACTCAGCACAATGGTATTCCATGGTGCACAACTCACTATTAGACAGGAATGAGCCTGTGGTGTGAGGAGTCTGTCTGATTCTTTTCACTGCCGTCTGCCTTTGGTGTGGTAACGCAAGATGTTGGCTTAGAAGTCATTGCAGCAGAGATGAATGAACCAAGATGGAAATGAGGAAAAGCCCCTGCAGACCAAACAAAAGAGGGTGTAAACATATAAAGACAAAACATTAATGTTGCTATAGTGTCTGTGCAACGTTTTATTCCTGTAAGGGCACATAATACCCTGCCCCCATCTAAACTATTCTTCCAAAATGGTTAGAGGTTTAGTAGCACAACTGTTATTGCCTCACCCTTTCAGGAGCAGTTATGCACAGAAGAGAGTGGAATGGAGCACGACCCTCTGCTGTCTACTTTGCACATCTTTCTGCAGAGGAAAGCAGTGTAGAACCAGGCACAGAGACATTAAAGTATCCTGAAATACCTGTGGCTTCCTCTTCTGACACAGGGTTCAGAATTTAACTTTGGGTGACATTCAGGGACAGTTTGGTACTTGACGTCTTTGCTGTCATCACAGAGGAAGAAAAGAACAATGCAGCAACACAATACAACAAAAGTTACAGCATTTTGGGGTATGCTGTAACTTTTTGGCCCTCAATAAAAGTTGCCGAAACCCTTTGTGTTTGATGCTGGGAGCATGACCCTGCAAACACATCTTGTGTGTTTTAAGGTTTGCTGCGGAGACCTTTAACAGCCTAGTGGAGCAGACCCTTAGCAGCTGTGCTCATCACGTTTCAGCCAGGAAGAATATCTATTTGGATATGATGAGGATTTCCCTGGGAAACAGGAATGCACCATGTGGTCTGAAATTGGCATAACTTCTTGTTCTCCACTTCTCTGAGTGCACTGTAGGCCTAACACTGAGTGAATGTGGCAGGGTTTACTCTGGCTTGGATCTGCCTTTTTCAGATGACTTCTTCCAGGTGCGTCCAGTGTAGCTGAGTTTGGGCTGTGGTCTTCTTAAAGGGATGCAGGCTTCATGTGAGTAGTTTAAAGCGAGTCCAGGGAACAGCTCATTCCAGGACCATCTGCAGAGAACTGAAGGTCAGGATGTGTCCTAGTGATAGATTCAGGTGATACAGATGAGGTATTTTATCATAAGCTCTGTTATGTCTTGGGTATAATTAGCAAGCAATATAAGTGGACATTATCTGTTTTAATCTAGTTGAACATTCCTCTTGCAGGGATGGCCCACTAGTCCTTAGGAGCTGTAGGATAATTTGGCAATATTTTCAAAGGGAAATTACGTAGGACAGTGAAAACAGACTGAGCAAACCTACTCATAAAATGGGGGGTGGAGGGGCAGGGACTTGCTGGTCCTGGATCTGCTGAAAGATTCCCCTTTTTACTGTCTTGCTTTCTTTGTTCTTTATCCACAAGAAAACATATCTGTATAGTATCAGCATCAAGGAGACTGCCTTGAATGTATTCATTTCTTGCCTGCCTCTTCTCTGTCCATATAGTGACCAAAGGAGTCAGGCATATTTTGTTTGCCGGCGCCATGAAAAAAGAGGAAATGTTCATCTTTGTTATAAATCAGAATCAGGCTTGATACGTTTTCAGCTGCACTGGATTTGCACAAATCTCTCCCCACTGAGCTATGTTTCTGTTAATCCAGCTTTACTTTTACTTTTTTATGTATCTCAGTTTTAGCTGGGACTGTGTTAAAATAAGGATGTGATAAAACCAACTCTCCTAGCCAAGATGAACACAGCAAGGTGAAACTATCATTATTTTGGATACATATAACAGGAAGCAGTACTGAGTAGAAATGGAAGTTTGGATGGGTAAATTTTTGTGCAAATGACATTTGCAAGTGAGTCCCTAAGAGAAATATCAGTATCCCCTTCCATCTTGGCTCCACCACAAGAAAAACAGACAACTGCCTGATGTGGGTCCAGTCAGCAACTTGTTTTGTAATGGTGGTAGAAGAAGAATGCTGCGGCCATTGGGCCAGATCAGACCTGGTACTTCTCTGCTGCAGACGTCAGGCTGCAAGAACAGCTTGCAGCTGGGTGGCTGCAGTGTCTCCGTGAACTGGGGAGATTTTGGTGTTCTTCTCTGTTCTCTGATGCATACAACTTTCAAGGGGACTGTTTTAGCTTAAATAAAATCTCTAAAACTGATCTTTTCATGCGAATGCTCTTCTCCTGCAGTGACTTCCTTCAACAAAGAGAGATTTCAGCCAGGACTTAGTTTCATTCTCAGGCCAAAAGGGATAAATCTCTATCTCGTGATTTCTCTCGCCGCCTCTGCCTGCAAACAGATGGAAGACAAAATTGCAGCCATTAGTACAAGGCTCCCGGTAAGGTTTGGAAAGCAGAAACACTTCTAGAGTTCCTCTGAACTTGTGGTATTCTGACCTCTGTGGCTCTGTCCTTGTGCATCATCTGACACCTTGGTACAGCTCTCTGTAGCTAATCTGCTACAAAAGGACCTGGATCTCTTTCTTTTCATTTATCATGCATTTTGCACCACTGAGAGGAAAAATATAAAGATTATAACCTAAGCAGTGGTGAGCAGAGACCATGACAAGGATCTAGGAAGTTGTAAAAGCAGCTGCTGTCATCCCTCCTGAGCAGGCTGGAGCCCTAGCAGGAGGCAAGCATCTGCACGGGAGAGCTGGAGGCAGAGTGGAATTTCCTGCCTCTTGGAAAGCAACAGCAGTGATCTGGCCATAGGAACAATTGCTCATATGTTGCAGTTTCAGTGTCTCCCCAGTGAGGCTGCTGGGTTTATGAGCCCACTGTGCTGTCTGCAGTGACAGACCAGGCAACGGAATACGTGTGAGGCAACAGCAGTGCTGACTATCCTGGAAACTGAATGCATCGCAAGCTGAGTGGACAACAGTTCTGCCTGTGACTTCACATGAACCTGAATTTAGCATCTGGGAGCCCAGCGCCCTGCTCTGAGCATCCACGACCCCTTCTGTCCCACCAGTGCCACGCAGAGCACTGACACTGTCAAGTCCTGGTCCAGGACCTCTTTCTACTTCTCGCAGGCTGGTTTCTGTCACACTGACATGAGCAGCCTGCTCAGCCTGCCTGCTGCACATGCTCTGTATCACCGGCCTGTCTTTTCTGTTTCTAGTTACAGTTTATCCCAATAAAGTCATGACTCACTGAGGGAAAAGCAGTCTGCAAAAGTGCTGGAGCCAAGGCTTTGCTCAGCTGTGGCTGATGCCTCACTGGTGGCTAACACTGAGCCAGCACTGATGCAGGACAGCTGGCAGTGGAATTCTTTCTCTTGCCACAATAAGCATCATGAAACGAGGTTAGTACAATTTACACATTATGAGATGGTAACATCCCTTTCCCTGCCAGTTAGTTTGATCTGAATTTGTGAAAATCAGCAAGTAGTCAAGCCCCCAGCAAGCACAGGTTCTGGATCCTGTGAGGCATTGCTCACTCCAGTTTAGGGAAGAGGTTTTTTCTCCAATGTAATGGTAAATGCTCCTTATGGCTGGGTGGACAGCCAAGCAGCCTGCCATCTTCTCAGTCACAGCCTGGTTCCTGCAGTATTTACACAGTTAAGGTGCTTATGGACCAGGAGGTGTGGGGCCATGACAGAAAATGTGCACGAGGGCAGTCCTGCCTACGTCTCTAGCCTGGCTAAAATACATTCCACTGCTTGCTTTATTGCAATCACAAGGAACCATATATACACACAAACACAGTACCTTTAAATCTGCTGTAATTCTACTCTGTCAACATCTAATTACTGATTATATGCCTGTAATCACTGGCATATAATCACTAATTATCTCTAGATACACCACCTGTTTTTGCTACAGAGCATCAGTATGCTCTCAAAGCTAGGAGCAAGGCTAAGTGCAGGAAACTGAAGGGGAGAGCACTTCAGGTCTGGAATGAATTATTAGGTCAAGTGCAACACCATGGAAACGAGGAAATCTCAGCCTCATCTTAAACTCCTGTCCAGTGACACAAGCAGGCGGAGAGGAGTAGCTGGTGATCCCTGCAACAGACTGGAAAAAGGGAGGCACAGGAGGCAAAGTAAGTTTGAAAGTGAATCAGTATATTCCGTCACAAGAAGAACTGAAGGCAGAGCTCCTGAGTGAGAGCAGCCAATCCAGTCTTCATGGCTTGAGAGATCCTAGATGGCATCACCCAGTAAGCAGGGAACAAACAGAACTGCCTTTAAGAAGATGAGAGATTGAGAGGGAGACAGAACCTGAACTCAGTGGAACCAGGCTGACTGCTCCTGAACTGAATTCTGTACAAGTTTGGTAGAATATTTTGGGCCTCAGACAGTTACAAAATAGGTGTTTTTTTAATTAAATCCATCTTATTCAGGCCCTCCACACCAAGCCAGACAGCTGTTCCAGTGGCTAAAATCTCACCGTTCCCCTAAGCAGGATCCTAGAAATGCCCACTGATGTGTGGCCTATAGAGGATATGTGCAGTTTTAGTTGGTGGTACTTTGAGGTCTGCAGCTGGTTCTGAGCCATCCTGAGGCAAGCTGCCTGGCTGGAGCTTAGCACAGAACCTCCTGGATCTCCAGTTGTTCCTCCCCATTCATTCTGGTGGCTCCACCAAGCTACACAAGACTCTACCCAGGGCTTGGTACCAATGACAGTTCTGTACTGAATCTCTTAAAAATCACTGTATGTCTGTGATCTCCAACAACTCCATGACCAAATGACTCGATTTGCATCTGACTGTCATCCCTGCAGCACCATGAGACTCCTTGGGCATTTAGAAAGTGACGGCAGTCTTTCCTCAGAGAAAGAATTAGAGGCCAGATTTCCCAGAGGGAAGACTTCTGAACTCCTGTTTCACAATTGTTATTTGTGAACGTTTTGACTATCACATTATTTCAGGACAAAAATCCAACGTGCTGAGATTTTTGAATTTCCCATAGACTTTGTTCAGCACTTAACAAATCTGGAAACCAAAAGCATTACTCCATTTCAGAAGTATTCTTGGAATAATCCAGCACAGAAGATTACAGATCTGTTCTAACATTAGATAAGTATTCTCAGCATGGAGACTGAGAACACCCTGAAGTCAATCTGTATGTGTTGTTAGAAAGAATACACTCTAAGAGCAGAACAGAATTTTGCAATAGAAATAAACATTCTGTGAACCCACTTTCCCTTGTGGCTTTGACATGAAATGCTGAATAGGCTTTTGATGGTCAAATGTTTTTTCTTTGGAACTCTTCAGCAGTTTGACTTTGGTAAAATATTTCATTAACGTTGTGACCCTACTGTACAGCAACCTGATGACACAGATGACATCTGTGCCCATGATGAAATCTTTCCCCAGTACTTGATATAAAGTCTTATTTCCCACCTCATATCTCTCCCACATTAGACAGCCATCCTGCCATCTTTGCCAGGTTCCAACAACACAAAGTATGCCCTTCCAGTCTCATCCATTTACTTATCTTGTCCAGTATAGCAAGTCCAACACAACATCTTGCTGACAGGTCCATGTTGCTTTGTTTAACTACAGGTGGGTAGGCAGCACAACTACCAAACCTGATGTGCCCCAGATTGGGCCCAGTCAAATAAAATGGCACATTCATAGCCTCCCACATAAACTCATATGTCCGGGAACAAAGACATTCCTATGAGTACTGTGAACTCTGTTCTGGAAAACTGATTTCAAATCAGCTGAACATCAGCTCCCAGCATGTCTCTGTGGCAAAGACAATCATCACCAGTTCTTTGATGTCTAAGCAGACATATCAAATGTGAGTACATATGGATGTATTTAACACTGCTATACTATTGCCATGCTGTCATCAATTCTAGCTGCCTGCATTTCCATTGGATGTCAAAAACTGCCATCCCTCCAGACACAGTCACAGCAGAAGGACTGGAAAACATGTCTATAGTTTCTTCTCGAGGAAACAGCACAACCTCTGTCGTGTTAAACAGAAGGTTAAATACAATTTGATCACAATCTGTAAATGTCAATACGAAGTTGCAGACACTTGATACAGAAGGCTTCTGAAGCTCAAGGATGGATGTGTACAAGAGATCTCCTGCTGGAACTTGAAGTTGAGTACATTTAGAAGAGACAGGGGACGCCCATTTTTAACAGCTGAGGTAGAATTCTGTTTTTGGACCTTACAGTGCCTATCACATGCACCCCAGCACTACAAACAAACCAAGGACAGATGTTTTTCTGAAAGATATGGTTAGAAAGAGTCAGGATGGAGAGAGCCCTGATAAGCAAGGATGCCTGAAGGATCACAAAGGACTAGCTGTACCTTCTAATCTATGTCTGTAAGTTTAGAAACTGAAACTTGAAGATGGAAGCATCATCCAATTGTCTTCCCTGATTGATGACGGTACCAGGTTCACCAGCAGCCTATTCTCAACAAGCGTGCCACTTCTTGGATGAATGAGAGAACCTACTCATCTCTTGACCTTTACCTCTAAATCTAAGTAGGACATGCAAACTCTTCTTGTCAAGTTTGGCTCCTTCACTAATCCTTCTGTGCTCATCCTTAGCCTCACTTTTCCTGAGGTGCATGAAATGCAGTGCTGGAGGTTGCTCTAACATTGCTGCAAGAATGAATTAGCAAAGAAATCCTGTTCATTTGGCAGTCTTCTAAAACAGGACACATGAATAAATAAGGACTGCAGATTAGCATGAAATAAGATAATTAATTAATTCAGCTAATTTCATCAGTTACTTGTCATGCATGTATTAAAGAATGCAGTTTTATCGAACCCAGTAGGAAGCACATGAGATGGAGAGATCGGTGTTATTTTGGACAAGGAAGGAAATGTCTTCACTCAGGACGTGGCTTTCCTTTGTTTGAGCCTGTGTGAGCATTGGCAGCCAAGGGGGCAAGCTGCCAGCAAAAGTCAACTGCTCGTTTCCTTCCAGTGTCACAACATTCCCTGAGTCAATGAGCATTGTGGTCTTATCTGCAGAGCCTGAGATCCTTCCCCACCACCACTGGCACTTTCTTTAAACAGGCTGAGTAACGCCGGAAAAAGAAATAAGAATAAAAAGCAAAGCACTAAGTACAGTGAAATGCTGTTATTTAGCTCGGTGACTCTGCTTCACCAGCAGTCTAAAACAAAAGTGAGGGCCACTGACCTCCATCACGTTAGCGACACAAGGGAGATAAAGCATGATCCTGACCTCCTGGAGCAGCGGGCAACTCCCAGTGGCACAGGAATCATTATGTGAGCAAGAAAACACAATATGGGACATTCCTCACTTCTTTTAAAATCCTGTCTGGTTTTACTACAAACACACTACACATTGTGTAGGGCACCTGGAAACCAGGAACCAGGTGTTTGAATAATTCCCTTTCAAACACTTAGAAGATAACTCTTGCTACGTGGGCAGCCTCATTGAGAAAACGCTGGTGAAAGTCGCATCGCATGCTGTGCCTCTCTCTCCCTGGCTGCTCAGCAATTGGGCAGTTGTCGCTGGAGTCTGATTCCCCTGCCCAGGTGCTAGCAGGAAACCCAGCTGGTGCTCCTGCAGCAGATGAGTAACAACAAAGGAAATCAATAAGGAGGCTGGGTGTAAGACACACCCCAGACAGGGCGATTATGTCCCATCGCATTAACTAATCCTCTTGCAAAAGGGGATTTGACTAAAGGACGTTTCCAAGAGGGCTGCACCGCTCCCCCATTCATAACTAGTATGGCTCACCCTGTGATGTGACTCGTTTCCATTTCTGAGTGCTGCTTAACAGAAACAGATCTTATTCCGCTAGAAATACATGCTGTTCCCTAAATCAGATTATTCTTTTATTTCAAGATATTGCCACCAATGACCTTCGGGAAGACTCAGTCAGTCTCCTTGGAATGAAAGGAGAAATGAATGCGGTCATTAAGCCAGGGAAATGCGGGGCTGAGTCTTGGTTCTAGCAGGTCCTGTGGCAGCACCCAGGGCCATGTGTTCAAACGCCTGCCATCTGCATCCTCCTGGGCCCGGGCTGGGAAGGCAGCCTGGTCGTGGAATCCCCTCCTTGGTCTGTATCTCCTGCCTGCTTTGCACAGACGAGCAAGGGGACATCAGGTTTGCCAGCACGATTTGAAGACACACCAATCATGACAGTTTGTATGAAAAGCACCTTGCCAGCCGACGTATAAACATGTGATTTAAAGAAACCATGCTTAATTACAGAGGACAGACATTTTGTCGTTGTGTAATTAAGCTCCAAATCTGATCTGTAGACATACAAATGAAGAAATATGCATTCTGCTGAGCTCAAAAGCGAGGCTGTCGCACTGGTACTGAACACGCACCTTGGTATCCATAGCAGTCCTGCACAAATGGTCTTATGACACCTAACAAAAAGATCCTTAAAAGTGAATGGCAATTTGATCTAAAAAATACTGCTGAAGAAGGCAGAAAAATAAAACCAAGAATTGGCTTTTATACAGTGAATAATTTATGTCAGTGGTTGGATTTTAAGGCCTCCACTTTTTTGAACAGCCTCCATGCTTCTTTACCAGCACAAGTAACTTCAGTGCAGTTATTTATGCAGCAAAGCACTAGAAAGAATAAACATAAGAACCAAGATTTAAATAAATATTTCTGTTAAAGTACAATGCTGAAACTTTTGCACATTTGCAGAATCAGACAAAGGCCAGGCCCTGTTCCAAGGAATTTGAATTCTCCATACAGCTACACAGCCATAAGGAGAGGTCCCTGCCCATATGAGGGCTTCACCCTCCTACCCCTGAGCACAGCGTACAGTCTCTGGGCAGCCTGTGGCTGAGGAACACAAATTTTGCCCCAAGAAAGGGTAATTTCCTCAAGAGCTCTGACTTAGCAGGGGTCTGCCTGCTGCCTGGAGCTGCTCTGCTCCCGTTCTGAAAGGAGACAGCAGCAGTTGTGTCACATTCCCTGCTCTTGGGGCAACAGGTGGCCCATTTTCAGCTTGTGCTCAGCAGACCTAACTCGCAGCACGAAGAAAATAAATTCATGCACGTCCTTCTGTTATTCAGTACACACAGACTGCCTCTCCCACCATCACCATGTGGTCATTGGTCTCCGTGGTGGGGCCAGGCTCCCTGGACATTCTTCCCTGTGAGAGAATCACCAATCCTTGCAGGACTGGCAGATAATGGTACTGCTTTCTTTCATGAAAGTGTTGGAACGCCCATAATTGACAACTCCTGTAACACAAACGGGGTGTGAAAAATTACTCTGAAGGATGTGAGGCCCAGGTATGATGTACAGATGTCTTGCATAACAAAAAATAAGCACTTGGAAAAATAATTTAAAGTCAGAATTCCAGTTTTGCTGCTGTGTGATAAATCTGACAGGCTCAGCTGAACACCACTTAGCATATTTAAAGCTCAGCCCTGCCTCTCTCTGTTTTTCAGGTCTCCCAAGCATTTTGAAATGAAGTTGCAATGGAAATCTCAAAGCGTAACTTAGCCAAAACCTGCAGCTTGGATGGTGGCTGTGTGTTTTTGCAGCAGATATTTCTCGTGTGTATCCGTGAGGTGTGACAGACAGTGTGCTCCTGCAGTGACTGCAGACACGACTGCAGTGCCATGCTGCCTTGTGCCTATGGGAGCCGTCCTGCGGACGGCACCCACTGATCCGTACAGTCCAAAGCCCACAAGCATGCCATCCCTGGTAGTCGCGCACTCACGCTGAAGCCCATTGAGGGCAACCCCCAGTGAACACGACCAGCAAAGCCAGCAGCGGGGTGATCTCCGCGCTTCCACACTGGAGCCCGTTCCGTGGCTGCGCAGGGGCCGGAGATGCCCCGTGGCCGCACGCATCGCAGACCCGGCCCGGGGCCGCGCCCCGTCAGCCTCCAGCCGCAGCCCCGCAGCCCCAGCTCAGCGCCCACCGCGCAGAAAACGCTCTCCAGGAAAGCCGCTCCGCGGCCCCGGCACCCCGCTCTCCGCGCCCGACCCCTCGGGCAGCGGCTGCCGGCACCCGGCCCGCCCAGTCGAGCGGCCCCCGCGCCTGCCCCTGGGGCCGCCCCGCTCCCGCCCGCTCCCCGCCCCGCTCCGGGGAGCCCCCGCCCCGGCCCCCGCCTCGGCCCCGGCCCCTTCCCCGGCGGCGCGGCGGGCGGGCATGGCGGCCGGCGGGCGGCGCGGCAGCGAGGAGCTGCCGGTGTACCTGGCGCGACCGGGCACGGCGGCCGTGCCCCGGCAGAAGCGCGGCGGCCTCTTCTGCAGCGTCGAGGGCGCTTTCGAGAGCAAGACCCTGGACTTCGGCGCGCTGCGCGTCGGGCAGCGCCGTGCCCCGCCGCCTGCCGCCCGCCCCGAAGCGGCCCCCGCCGCCGCCGCCGCCCCGGACCCCGACCTCGATTCCGGGGAGGTCCGCGCCGCCGCGGACAAGGAGCGGCTCCGGAACCTGACCCCCGACGACGACAAGGTAGGGGTCGGCCGGCGGGGGATCCGCGGCGCAGCTCGTCCCGGGGCGCCCGGCCGGGGCTCGGCGGGGCGGCTCGGGTCGGCTCGGGGCAGCGGCGGAAGGCGCCGCCGTTGTTCTCCGTCCGGGCGGCAGTAACTTGCGGCAAAGTTTGTTATTCGGTTGGTGCTGCGGCTCAGGCTGTGGGTTCGTTCTTGCTTCCTCTGGTTTCCCAGGAGGAGGATCCGCAGTTCCTCCTGGTCTTCCTCAAAGGAGGGAAAGAGGGGTAAAGAAAGCTTTACTGTCATCTTCCAACGTGCAAAGTTCCTGCCTGCGAACTGGGAGGTCAGTGACTTTTGGAAACAGAATCAAAAGATCTACACCCCATTACCAAGAATGGTAAAGCTGAGCGTTAGAGTAACTGAGTCTTTTTATTATGGTTGCTCTTTTTATGCTTTTGTGAATGGACATCTTTTTCTCCCATCCCCAAAAAAGGGATTTTAGAGTTACTCTTCAGAGTAACCCCAGCCCAACCCAGATCTCACGGTGACACAGATCAGCAGTGCTGTGCCAGGAGCCAGACACCTCACACTGACCTGGAAGTGGCACGTCTAACGGGCAGCATCAGGCACAGCATTTCTGAGCTCATGCTAAACTCATATGAGCAATTAAATACTCGTCTATCGTTGCAGCACAGATTCTTCAGCCAAAGACAGATTACTTTTTTTTTTTTTTTTTTTTGGCTCTGATGCCGTATACATCAGTGTGAGTTTGGCTGGAGAATTTTTAAGTTAGTAATGTTGAGTAAGTGTGATCCTTTGGAGTTTCAGCGGTGCTCACGTACTCACATGAAGCAGGTAAGGCTGTTGGCTGGCCTGCTGCTCAGGGAGTACATTTGGGATAAAAATTTGTAGTAAATAGTGGCCACAAGGACATTGTTCTTCAAGGGTAAACAGGGCAAATAAATGAAGCCCGTTTTTAAAAATGGAATCACTAACCTCAGCTGCAGGCAGCTTAGCCTGAGGAAGTGATGAGGTGATCTTGGGGTTCTGCAGAAACATCGTCTTGTGTCCAGAGCGCAACCACTGACCACGTTCCCTTCTGATCCAGAGCACTGAGCTCAGCTAGAACATGACAGATGCGGAAGCAGTGATGTGCAATGGCTTGTCCTGTGTTGGCGTTTGGGAAAAACATGGAGCTGTCCCCAAGGTCTGCTGTGTCCTGTAAGAGCTTCTAGCTTGGCAGCTGGATGCTTTGAGGTGTCTTCATTGCATTTTCATTTCTTCAGTCTCTGCTTTCAGGTTTCTTACTGGCGTGCTAGTTGTTCCTGCTCCTGTGGTCTGCTCCTTGTGCAGTCAGGAGCAAACTTAGCACCGCTCCTATCAGTGCCAGCCTTGTCTGTGTGGTTTGATTAGCAGCTGTAGAACTGACCACTGAAATAACATTGAGCTGACGCTTGTTGAAAAAGAAACAGATTTGCAGCAGCTTGTCTGCAGGCTTTTCTCCAAGCTTTTTATTAATTAGCAGTATGAATATTTGGAGCACTCGCATTCCCTTTTAAGACCTTGTCTAGACCTTTCTTCCAGAATTTTCTAGTTGAGATTCCCCTTCAACAGCTCTTCCCAATGATTTCTTCTCCAAGATTTCTTCCTCTGAAGCCTTCCCACGTGATTAGGATCAGCAACCAACCCCTTTTTATCTCCACTTCTTGCCTGAGAGGGTGGGAAGCTTCACATATAAGTGTCCTTATTACTGCCTGGCCAGAAGGATCACATGACGTTTTCCTCCAACTTCCAAGTTCGGGAGTGCCCCAGAGCACAGCAGCCCCGATGGGAAAGGCCCCTGTGGCACACTGACCCCCCCACGGCAGGTTAGAATGTCCGTGCAGCCACAAAGAGTTTGCTTGTATTGAACTCTGCAGATTCAGAGCACACAAAGACCCCTTTGTTGAGATAAATTGAACTTCTTTGAATAATTTCAAGATTAAGAAACAGAGAGAAAGGTTAAGTGATCTACCCTTGACCAACCAACTATTTGCTGGGAAAGCTGAGAGTGAAGGACTCACTTGTGCAGTGGGCAGCAAGCAGATAGAGGTGTATCAGGGAATTTTTCACTGAACATATTCTTGGAGGTATAACATACCGACACCGTCTCTCTTTTCAAATGGCATTAAAGCATGCTATTTCTGCAGGAAGACACAGAAATGTGTAACTGCCCTGTGATAGCATAAAGCCCATCAGTGTAGGACAGTACCAGGAGGATGTTTCAGCCTCGCTTTACTCTGCTGCAAAATCTTCTGGGAAGTCAAAAACTGAGCTGTGGCTTCAGGCACAGTGAAGTCATTCCGCTATAGCACTGCAGGGGCAGCTGGATGCCTGCCTCTGCTTCACCAGTGGGAACCTGAGCTCTACCAGTTGATGTGGAGAACAGAACAGCACTGGAGATTCCACATTGGTCTGGAGCATTGTGGGGACCTTATTGTACAAGTGGAACTGAGCTCAGTGCAGGTTTCCATCAGTAATACCCTATGTGGACTGTACCCTTGTGAAGTTCCATGCAGTTTTTCTCAAGTATTGCCATGCTTTGTCTATGTGGATTACATCGTGTATTTTACTATGATGAAGTCAGGGAGAGTTTCTCTGGAGCTCACTGAAAGCACGCTCTGAATTCTGTGGTGAGGGCATTCCCTGGGCACTGACAACAGACAAATGCACCCTGCAATTCTGTGCTGGGCACCTGCGTGGGCAGCACGTGGCTGTGAGGCACGGCCTCTCCTCAGTGCCTGGAGCCTCGGATGGTAAGGAGCAGCCTGTGGCAGTGCTGTGTGAGCTGCCCTTCCTGCTGCTCGCGTACAGGGCCCTGCAGGATCAGCGTACAGTACTCTTCCACCCTTCTGTTCGGTCACATGGGTGGGGAGCACTTGGCTTGTCGTGCTTACCGCAGACTTCTCATCCCATCCTGCTGCGTGGTTCTGCAACGAAGATGTCATTTCCAAGGCGACTAACTGGCTGTGGGCCCTCAAACTGGGGATTACAGCTTCGCCACAGGCTGAGGCTGCGGCTGCTGCGGGCAGCACGAGGAAGGCTCCAGCTTCTTCCTGGCGGGGCCGGTGCTGGCAGGCCCTGCCTGCGCAGCTGTGTAGCACTGCTCAGACTGTTGGTGATGGAGTGATGCGGAGGGCTGCTTCTGGTGCAGAAAGAAGCTGTTCTCATTTTTGCTTTTTCTGACACTCGTAACATTTGCTATGACTTCAGCCTCCAGAATTTGTTTCCATTGCCAGTAATTTATAGCAGAGACACCAATCCAAGAGTAATCTTTTCCTTAACAGAAAATTTAGTGGGATCAAGAAATTGCAGTTGTGCACAGCCGTTCAGAACAGTTTTAAATCTCGCATTTATGCTGAGGATCATAAAGCACTTTTGATGGCATTGATTCCTAACCTCTGTATCACCCCCCCTCGAGACCTCTGAGGAAAGATTTTTGTTTTGGTTCTCCCATTTTTTATTTCTGTGGTTCTATAAGAATCCAGCTCAGCTCAGCCTGGCTGTCCAAGGCTGCTTGGCCAGCCGGGCCTGCGGTGCCATCAGTTGTGTGTGAGACCCATGGGGTCCACCACAATTGCTCTGAACGTGCACTCCTCCCTTCCTCGCACTGCTCGTGTCTGCCCTTCTGTCCCTGGCTTCCTGGGCAAACTTGCCTTGCCACTGCAAATGGCATCAAAGCAAGGAGCTTTTACAACCATGGAATAGAGCTGTAGAACGTTTTGGGCTGGAAGGGACTTAAATATGACCTAGTCCCAACCCGTTCTAGATGAGGTTGCCTGAAGCCCCATTCAAGCTGGCCTTGAACAATTCCAGGACTGGGGCAGGTGACAAGCCCTGTTTCTGACAGAAACAGTTAGTGTGAGGTCTAGAAAAGCATCTTATCTGCACGGCCCGCTCTGCAGCAGCGGTCAGTGTGAGTGCAGAGCTGGTCACTGGAGGCCCACTCCCAAGGAGAACCACCGCACAGACCACCCAGATCTGTGCTTCTGATGCTTATCTTCAGGCACGAGTTTCCATATGCATACTCTCTGTTGTTACCTCTGCAGAGAGGTGGGGAATGTTGATTTTTCTGCTGGGCAGCGGTTGCTATGATGACCAGAGGAAACAGGAGGAAGAAACAAAAATCAAACACGCAGCATTCTTCCTGGAGACGAGGCAGAGGAGCTGGAAAATACAGCGGTACTTTGGCTGGCTCCGCTGGGCTGGCTCCTGGCTGTGGGCTCAGTCCAGCAGCACGTTCTCATTGCTCTGCTGGGAGCAGCCGAGTGCCATTTCACAGCAAGCAGGTTTGGATGCAGTGGTGGATGTTCCCGGTCGGCTGAAGGGGAACGGGAGTGAGGCTGAGCAGAGCTCCCAGACAGGACTCTGATGGTGACCCGGGACAGCGGGTGCCGCTGCTGCTGGCTGCATCCCGGCCCAGTGCTGAAGGAAGCGCGTCCCGCGTGCGGGGCCGCGGTGCTGTCCGGGCTGCAGGAGGAAGGCAGCGGGCTGAGCCCACGGGGAGCGGAGCCCCGAGGGGATGGCCCCGCTCTCTGGTGACATCCAGCGGCGGCAGCATCTCAGCTGCCGCGTGCTGCCAGCGCCGGGCATCCCTGTGGCCAGGGATCTGCGGCCAGGGAGCAGGCAGGGCGAGGAGCAATTCTCCTGCCTGGGAATCCAGCGTTCTTCTCCCGCAGATGTGGCTGTACGCTGTATTCTTTGCTGTATGGCTGCTTTTGTCGGGAATGCACTTCTGCAGTCAAGTTTCGAGCACTCGTGTCCTTTTAGGCCATTTACAGGCAGGTTTTTCTGCAATGTGAAGTTGTGTATGCAAACCTGGTGCCACCTGCTTGCTCTTGTGCTTCTGTCCTCTTTTTACCTCGTGTCACTCTGCTCCTGTATGGGTCCCAGCAGCTTGTCCTGTGCAAAGGTGTGGAAGGGGACAAGGGAGCAGCTCTGGCCACTGAGCCCTGGGAGGCCACAGCTGTGTTAAAGCTGTTATGTTAATGTTTGTGAGCTGTCATAAACCTGAAGCACGTGTGCCACTCTGCTGTACTGCCTCTGAAGCGAGGTGCTGCTGATGCTGGTGGTGGCATTGAGCAGGGCAGTGGGGATGGTGCCTTAGCCCTGGGCCAGCCCCGGGCTGCTGGCTCCTTCCAGCCCTGCCCTCACCTTGGGTGCGTCACGGAAGGGAGGGCACTTGCTGAGTCACCCAGCTCATGGTTCTGCAGGATCAGGCTGTAATTGAGTTGTAGTTGGCCATAAAGCATCAGTCAGTTATGTGCAGATAGGGATGTATTCCATTTGACGTGTTTAATTTCAGCCTCATTTGTTTCTGGCAAAGAGAAGAAATAGTCTGCCCCTCCCTTGATGCCTTCCTTGCTTGCTGCTTGTTCAGGGTTGTGCGATCCTGCTGCTGTGATTCAGAGTTGAGTCTGTCTCCTGCAGTCTGGGGTCTGTTCATCTCTCAGGGGCCTGGCAGCCAAGTTGGGGCTGGAGGGGTCCTGGGAGACATTTGTGAAAACAGTGGCATCCCATTGTGTGAGTGTCAGCGCCAGCAGCTACAAGCAGGCCTGCTAATGGGGCAGCAGGGCTCCTGGGGGATTTGCCACTCATTTTTCACAGGGAGTTAGTCAGATAAGTAAGTTCATGCAATTGCCGCTTTTGAATACATCAGTTAGATCCTGCTGTCATTAAATATTTTTGAAATGTAGTTTTGTCAGTATATAATAGAAATTGGAGGTGCTTTTTTGTTGTTATTAATTTCCCTCTGTTCCTGGCCCTGTTGTACTTCAGCTCAGGTGGAGGTTCAGAAGTCCTGTCCAGTGGGCTGAAGGCAGCTGGCATTAGGGCTGTTTAATCGCTTCTGTGAAGGGCGTAGTGTAGTTCACAAGCCTCTGGGTGTCCACAGTGTCCTAACAGGGACAGGGTGTGTGCCACGGGCAGGCAGGAGTGGCAGTGTTCTCCTGATGATCAGGAGCATCATCTCTGGTAGGCATGGAGTTGGCTCTTGGGGGTTTTGTGAATGGTATCACTGGTAACCTGGTCTGAAGGAGGAAGAAAAGAACAGTCCTGAAATTACTCCAGCTTCTACTCATCCTTGACGGGACTACAGAGAACTTAATGCCAGTTTGGACAGTGATTGCAGTCATGCAATAATCCAGCTGGGGTGCAGCAGCAGTAATACCTGGTGGTTTTAGCATGACAGTTCCTTGGAAACAGCAGCTCCTGACCTGGAAATGCAGCTTGTCTCAGGCCATAACATCAGTTAATTTATCTCCGTGTTTCCATTGCCAAAGACCCAATGCATATTCCAGCCAAGAGAAAACTAAGCAGAATTGTTTCACTGTGGAAGAAATTGTGTCATGGTCCCCACATGCCTTGTACAGCCTGGAGGCCGTCTGCTGCTGCCTCCTGGCAGACCTTGCATGTCCAGTGCAGGATGCTGAGTTTTGTATTCTTTCCCATTCATATCTGCTCCTGAGTGGGAGTTCAGAAGGCCATAGAATCCAATGTTGTCTCTGGGAGATGATGCCAATGGTGGGAATAATGGGGAAAGTAGCACTGCGGGGATGGCTAGTTTGTGTTTTCCAGTAACAGAGCCAGCAGGCTCTTTTCCCACTTTTCCTTGGCTGTCAAATTGAGCATGAGAGTTTGGGAAGGCCGGAACCAGCAGACTGACATGGTCATCAAACGCTGGTGAGTGCTCATGGCTGGGAGCTGAATGCCCCCACAGAGGTGGCCAGGTGTGTTCAGCGACACCCCAAGGTACTTCAGACCCTGAGAACTTACTGTTAAGAGAGAAGAAGGGATGGGTTTATGTAAAGAAGAAGGGATGGGTTTATGTAAAGAACAAATACAGGAGGAAGGAGATTGTGTGCATGGGGACAGGCTGTCTTGACATGCCTGCTGAACACTGCGATGCTGGAGCCCTGTTTTACTCCATAAGTGGTTATATTCTCTGAACCTCAGTGCCTGTGTGTAAGAGCTCCATTGACCGAGGACGTGTGGGACTGCCGAACCTGTTTTCACCCCTTGCACAAGGGTTGGATCCGCAGCTTCCAGGTCTTTATGGACACGCTTAGAGCCTGGTGGCTGAGCGCTGACATGGGCCACAGCCGGACTGGGTCTGTTTTGTTGGCAGTCACTGCAGTAGTGTATGTCTGGTTGCTGTGCTCCTATCACCCACGGTGGTGGTACATTAACATCTAACTGCTGGTTGTCGCTCCCTGCAGGTGTTCTGGGGGAGGCTCAGGGCTGTAAGGATAGTGCCGTTGTAAGTACCAATGGGCTGCGCTTCTTGTTGGGAACACTTTGAAACGTGAGAGCGACGCTTCTCTGTCTGCACCTGAAAGGGGCCCTTGAAAAAGATTTCTTTTTCCACTCGGTATGTTTGGGGTCTGCTGAGGTGTGTTTGGCTGCGTATTTATGTGAGTTTCTCATAGCAACCAGGGGGAGAGCACATCTCCTCAGAGGAAGGCTGTGAGGTCACCGTGGTTGGCCAGCAAAAAAAAAAACCAAAACAATATGTGAGGTGATTTTTGGTGCCCCGTTTGTACCAAGTAACCTATTTTTTAGAAATCTCTTTGCTTTTTACAATTATTCCATAGGCAGTGCTTAGCTCGTAAGGAGCCCCGTTCGTGGCCAGCTTCGTTGGTGGCCGTCTCTGCTGGCAGGACTCGGGCACAGAGCGCCCGTGCTGCCCAACCTCAGCGACCCGAACCTCGGCACTTCCCCACGAGACGGTGCCCGGTCCCGGCGGGCGGTGCCCGGCGAGCCCCGCTGGGCGCCCGGCGAGCGGTGTCGGCGCGGGGGCGCCCCCTGGCGGCGCTGCGGGCGGCGCGGGGCGGGGCGGGGCGGGGCGGGCTCCCGTCCCCGGTGGCGGCGGGCACGGTGGGCGCGGCGCGGTGCTGCCTTTGTGCGGAGCGGAGCGGAGCGGCGGGCAGCGCAGCGCCATGTCCTACCAGGGCAAGAAGAACATCCCGCGTATCACGGTGGGGCTGAGCGCGTCGGCGCCGCCGGTGCCGTCGTCCTTTTGTGCGGCCGGGGGCGCGGGCGGCGGGAGCGACGTGGGGAGGGGGGGGGTTCCCCGCGCCGGGGAGGCGGTGCGCGGACAAAGAGCCGCCGCCCGAGCAGGTGTCCGCCTCGAGCGCGGCGTCGGCGGAGCCCCCGCGGCGGACGGTGCCGACGACCCGTCCCCGCGGTCCGGCCCTGGGGCCGCCTCTCGTCGGACCGCGGCGCCGGGCGGAGCCGTCGCGTTCCCTCCCGAGCGGGGAAGCGGCCGCGGGAGGTGCCGGCCGCGCCCCGTGGGTATCGCAGCGGCAGCGAGCGCGGCCCTCTGCGCCGTTTCCCATTGTCCCCGGAGCGCAGGTGGGGCGGGCGAGCGGAGAGCCGCCGGGCGGGGCCGCAGCGTGGGCACCGAGTCCGTGCGCTGCGCGATGCTCGCTGCGCTGCGCCGCGTGCCGAGGCAGGTGCAGCGGTCCCCGTTGCTGGTGCAGCAGAGCAGGGACCACACCTATCAGGAGCGCAGCACGTTTGTGCCACCAGCCAGCGAGGAGAAAGGCGGTTGACATGTTTTCCTTGAAGCTGCGGGGAGTCCAGCTGTGCCAGTCACACTGGTGCCTCTGTGCCGATTTCTCTGTAGGTTTTCGTGCTGTGATCCTGCTCTTGCCTTCCTCTGCGGGATGCGGCTGCTTTTCCCCGGCCCTCCCCAGAGGAGGCTGTGTGTGGATTTGTTTCTGGAAAGTGAACGGGTCTTTCATCTTTTGTTGATGGCTTTCTGCTTTGTATTGCCCATTTTTCCTCCCGAGGACAGCTTTGGCTTCTTGAAGAAAAAGGGGAAACAAAGCAGACAAGCTTCATTATTCTTTTTAATGTACAGGTGCAAACAGAGTGCTCCCAAAGAAGCACAAATGCTATAAAGAGAAATTATTTTATCAGTCCAGATTCTCATCCCAATAGCTCTAATAAGCAGCATTGCCTTTTCACAAATCTTCGCTTTTCTGTATCCCAGACCGCGGTGACAAAACATTGCTGTTTCAGGTGGGATTTCCCCCATTCCCGGGGGCTATTTTCCACAAGGAAAGTGCGGTCCACTTTGTGGGAGTAAACATGTGGGGCTTGTTCCTGATCCTCTGGAATCCAACAAGGACTTTCTCACTGCAGGAGTGACGGAGCCTCACAAGTTGCTTTATTTCTCTGTTAAATCCTTCCCTTAGCCTACTGAAGCTTGAATTGCCGTGAGTGAATGACGCCTTTGGACCCAGCACCGCAGGTAGTTCTCTGCTGTGCCTTACACAGCTTGATGGTGGCCCCCTGGGGCTCACTTGCCCTGAAATTTGGGTTGAATGCCCGTGTCCTCAACACACGCTTTGAGGTCCACGGTAAGCAGTGAAATAATCAGGGACTGTGTGATCTCTCTTTTAAGTGTGATGTAAGGAAAATCTCCACAGTGGTGGCTTCTCTAGAAGGAAGTGCTGCAGTTGCTTTGTGCAGATTGTGCCTCCCTGAGGCGTTGTTTCACTTGTTTGTTCTTCCCCCCTAGGTTTCCATCCCAGGGTCTGTTACTGCGCATCAGGACACATAGTGTCTGCTGAGCTGTGCTTGTTACAAGAGGTTGTATTGTGCCAGTAGGACAGAGGATAGCTCAGGGACCTTTCAAGCATCACAGCTGAAAGGTCTTGGAAGTGCCTTGTGCTGGCAGTAGCTCACCTGTAGCTCTCAAACTAGCAGCACTGCTGAGCCTGCAGAGCAGTGCCTTTGTTGGGTCTGTCGCCCCAGGAACAAGCAGATTTGGCTTTTTTGCAGGTATTGGAGATCAGAGTGGTTTTCCTTCCTGAAAGCTATTGTTTAAACTGTCTCGTGCAATTCTGGAGATGCACAGGCAGTCCCATCCTATTTCTTCTCGTACTTGGCGGTGTTGCTGTCACAGCTGGTGGCTAGTTTCCAACCACGGTAAATTGGTGTGTAATTATTTCCAACTTGAACTAGAAAAGCCTGGTCAAAGTGACATGTGACAGTGTTACAAGCAAGACTGCGGCCATTGAAAGAAGGTTTTAAAGTCTGGACATGTGTTGGTAGCAGTGTGGATTGAAAAATGGAGAATAAATATTTTGGCTTTCTCAGTGCCTGGTTCATCAGCTCAGGGGCTTTTCACTGCAGTTTACATCACACGCAGTGTATCAGAGTCTGGTAGATGTAGTGCTGCTGACCAGGTGTGTGCTGATGCTGGGGCACTGAGCTCAGGGGTCAACCCAAACTTTCTGTGTGCTTATTAGCTCCCCCCAACCCTGATAGAATCAAAATATTTTGGTCACAAAAGCCTTTTCTATCCCAGGTGGTCCGGAGTTCCCTCATCTTCTCATGGTGTGGGCTGTGCTTTCAGCCATCTCATCACAGCCCTCAGGCAGCATCTCTGTGGTGTCTCCAGCCTTTTTAGAAATAAAGAGGTCTGCATAGGGCTGGTTGGTGTCTCGTGTGGGGAGAAAAACCTCAGTTACTGACTGGACAGCTTTGTTCCACACCTGGCTACAGGTCTTGGGGAACAAGGAGTTAGTTCATGGCTCTGCTGACACTGCGATTCCAGCGCGAGGCTTCTCAGCACTCTCATGAAGTCCCTTAATAAGGACACATTCAGCTGCTGATGTCACACCTTTGCAATTAGTGTCTATTCTTTTTCAAGGTAAAGAGCAGTAAAGCCACGCACCTGCTCCTGTGCTACCCTAACTATGCCCTTGTGCTTAGTTAATAAGGTGAGCGCTGCTCTTGGCTGGGTCCAGCATCCCTCTGGAAGCAGCTGAACTCCCTCAACAACACATCACACCAAGAGATTTTAAGAGGCCCCTGATACTCCAGGATCTCAAATGGACAGATAATGCTTAAGAGCATCAGGAGCAGAGTGTGGACATGAGGAAATGGGTAATGGTTTTGAAAGCTTCTTAGGACTGATCCCACATGCAGGCAGTCAGAGCAGCAGAGTGTCCAGCACCCGGATGGAGCTGCTGAGCAGGGCAGAGGTACTGGGTGTGAAGATCCCAGTGGGAAGCACGGAGCTGTGCCTTGGGGCACCTCGCATCCGTGCGCTGCTCCCACGCGTGGCCCTTGCCAAGAGCTCCTGCTCCTGCTCGCATTGCTGCCATGCCGGGCCCTGGCACACATGGCACCGTGCTGCTGGTGGGTCTGGAGCAGAGGGGCTGCGGCAGTGCCTGTGTGGGCAGGGCCTCCCATGTGCTGACTGTGCCCATGACACGGCCCAACATGGGCTGGCAGTGGATGCGGTGGGTGTGGAGAGGCCCAGCCGAGCTCTGGTGGGGGAACAGTGTGCTTATTGTGATCTGGGACCGCGCTGGATGCGTATGCTGCAGAAGCTGCCTTTGAAGTCAGAATCATTTCTTCCAAACTGTTTCATCCTCTTACGTTCTGCTTTCCTGGTCTCTTGATGTCAGGGTGCTCCCCTGAATAATGCAGAGCCTGGAGGTGGGGCATCGTTGGGATGTTCCTTATTTTACTGTGTTATATTTTTCCTCCTTGTTAATGGGTGGATACCAGCACAGCCGCTCTCCTGCAGCGTGCAGGGGTGCTCTGGTGAGCAGGCACGGGGCAGGCCCCATGGCAGGGCCTGACCCATGAATAAAGGCTCTGTTTGTGCTGCAGCTGTAGTGAGTATAGCAACTTTATTTAGCAGCTAACTGAGCACTGAGCAGCCCTTCTTCTCTGCCACAAAGTGACTGTTTGCATTTGTGCATGGGTGTATTTTTGACCTCATATTAGCAGTTTATTCAGCAATTGTCAAGTGCTCCGATCTTCTGCTTCCCATACCACCACGTCCATGTCCCTGTGCTTTTTCTGGTCTGATGAGTAAGAAGAGGCGGTCAGCATCGGTGTGTGCTGATGCTTCTGCACCCTGGCAAGAATGAGCTCCGTGGACCTCATAAGGGCAAATCAGGAGCTGCAAAAGCTGTGGGTGTGGCATACCGGAGTCTGGTTGTCGTTTTGGATTTGGGCAGGTTGGCTCTTCTCTTTCTCTTCCAGTAGGCTTGCTAAAACAAACAGGGGTATGCCGTGGCATGTGAGGGAAATGGGAGAAACTGTACATACTTAACTGGAGTGTTGTGTTTCTGACCATAGCCCTGATTTATAGCCTGCGGTTGATACTGCTACGTGGTAATTGCTGTCTGCCTTTAATGCATATCCTTTGCATCCCTAGGAGCCACAGCTCAGCTATCTTCCCTTGCTGACTGACAGGCTATAAGGATATGTCTGTGGTTCCACTTCACTCTTCTAGTGTTTTCTGAATTTAAAATTGCAGTGTTGTTAGTGAGATGGCATTTATACAAAAGCAGAAGGGAGGACAAGTGCCCTGTGCCAGGGAGGAGGAGAATCAGTGGTGCGTTAGCAGCACTGTCTGTGTCTGAGGTCCGTGGCCCCAGGCCTGGGCATCGCATGCAGTGTGTGGCTGTGGGGTGGGGCTGCAGTTTGGCCCCAGGCCTGGCGCTCCTGGCCGGCGTGCCTGGCTAGGCTGCAGCACAGACAGATGCAAGTGATGGGTGCTTGCAGCCTTGATGACACCAGTCAAGGTAGCAGCTCCATGTGCTGGCAGTGACCTGCTGGTTAGATCCATGCAAACCTCTGCTGGACCTCTGTGTTCCACCCGCAGTCAGGAGAGAGGAGAGCTGAGCTGGGTCTGCTGCTCTGAGAGGACTGTGGCCGTGTGGGTCAGGCATGGCTCAGCAGTGGGCCGTGGGTCCTGGCCCTGTGCTGCTGGTGAGCTTATCTCAGCTGCAGAGCCTGGGGCTGCTGAAGGCTGTCAGTGCTGCCGGGGAGAGCCCGTGGAGGCTGAGCTGCAGCAGCTGAATGCACCGTGCTGCCTTCCCCACCCAGTTCCTTTGTCTGCACCGCGCAGTGAGATCGCCTTGCGGTGCGCACCCACCAGCCGTGCTCTTCAGCCGCTGTGCGCTGCTGGGCTGTGAGGGGTTCGCTGGGAATGACCGTGCAATAGTCATGTTTCCAGAAATCCCCCGGGGGGTAACTGATGCAGAGCAGCAAGCCCAGCTCCCCTTTGAGGAATTAACTGTGCAAGCTCTAAAAAATATGGCTATGTGTGAACTCTGCAGAGGCTGTCAGCAGCTGGGTCTGGGCTTGCACTGTGGTGGCAGCTGGGGGTTGGGATTCGCACCACAAAACTGGGGCTGTAGGCACCTGCAGGAGCAAAAGGGAAAATAAGGGATGGTTGAAAGCTGGGAAGGATCCTGGGTGTGGTTTAAGCAATCAAGAATTCTGCATATCCTCTGGAGCAGCAAAAGCAGATAATGTCACCTGAATTCATGGCACCCATGTGTGAGATCAGGGTGTTTTTCCCAGTACCACATGCAGCCATTGCTCAGACTTGTGCAGAGGGAGGACCCCATATTCCTCAGGATAGGATTTGTTCCGTGCAGCACTGTGTTTGTTCTCTCAGTTGCCCAGGTCCAAAAGTGTGAATGTATGAAGGGACAGAAGAGCATTTCTGGTCCAGGTGCTGTTCAGTCCTTGTGCTTGTTCTGTTTTCCAAGTGTTTGCTGCTGCAGTGAGCTGTGTGATGCAGTAGGAGAGCACTCAAGAGAAGCACTCCGTTGGCAGCTGAGGAATGCATGTTGCCTGCTGCTGACTTCTGCCGTGTTTTCTCTTCACAGAGTGATCGTCTCCTTATTAAAGGAGGGAGAATAGTCAACGATGATCAGTCATTCTATGCTGACATTTACATGGAAGATGGTCTCATAAAGTAAGTATGGGACTTCCACTGTGTATTACTTCTGTTTCTCCTTGTATTAGTTTCAGGTTGGATGGTTATTGGCTTTCTGTGAATGCAGTCTGCATCCTGCTTGCCATCTGGTGAAACTCACTTTGGTTGGAGGTTCAGCTCTCCACTTTTATGAAGCCTAACATGTTTACATAGTGACTGGATTGGACTGGTGACCTTGTGACACAGTGTCCACTGTACAACAAAGCTGTATCTAATTGCATCAGGAGCAAGGTTTGTCTGTGCCTCCTGTGTCACTAGTGTTAGCATGAATGACCCCACCCAAGATCCTGTTTGTTAGCACTGAGGAGGAGTGCTGTGCTGCAGGTCATCTAGCTCCCTGAGATTTTCAGGAACTGCAGGCAAATCTCTGGGCCCCTGCAGCTTCTTCACTTGTTACAGAGGGCAGTGATAACTCGGTTGTCTGAAAGCTGCAGCTCAAAATTAGAAGATTTTACATGATGATGAGCTCCAAGTTGGGTGAACTGAAAGAACCATGAAAATTTGCAGCAGAGGGATTTGAGAAGCCATTGCCTGCTGTGTGCTAAGAGAAAAATACCAATCTTTAAAAAATCCAGCAGTAGATAAATACTTTTCAGGAAGCGGGACTGCATTTTTATGGGGCTGTTTTTAGCTCAGGGAGGAGAGCAGTCTTGACTGGTGATCATACCTGAACAGGGACCAGAGTCAGCTCCAGGTCCAGAGATGGAACAGATTTTCCGGATATTCTTGGGCAAATCCCTTAGCCTCATCTATGGCTTGGAGGCTGCGGAATTCCATCGCCTTGGAATCAAAATGCTCCTGCAAATGAATTCTCTTAAAAATACAGTGAGCAGTTTAAATTCTTTGGTGAGGGATTCATCTTAAAAAATAGTGGAAAGAGCTGCTGATATATTGCCATGAGGACACTGGAGCAATCTGATCTATCTACAGAACTTGTGAGATTCTAAGGAAAAAGCCTGTAAAGTGGATCTGTTGAATGAAATACAAAAGTAGAATTTGCTCCTCGGTTGCCTCCCCTGTGTGCCAAGGAAATCATAAGTCTTCCAGTAAAACCTGTGTTTCTTTTATCTTGATTTATCGGGGAAGACTGAGGGAGGCTTGATGAAAATAGGATTTCTAAAAGAAGAGATTTGAAGGCTGAGTGCTACATATGGGCGGATAAAGGGATTGAGGGGGCGGGGGACTGAGTGAAGGGAGTCCCCACATTCAGGTGACCTGGCCTGCAGAAGAACTGGTGTGTCCGGGGAGGAGAATATCATTTGTCCTCCAGAGGGCTTTCAGTACAAGCAGGTTGAGCTCTGAGTAGATGTATAGTAGAGATTTTAAGGTTGTTGTCGGATGTTTTGGTATACCTGGGGACTTCTGTGTGGGCCTGCTGGTAGCATCCTCTGGGGTGAAAGAGGGCAGCAGATGAGAAGGAAGGTCCTGGGGAGAGAGCCCGTCCTTTGCCTGCAGGGCTTTTTGCTCACAGCAGCATTACCAGACCCTGCCGAGCCCTGAGCTGGCCTAGCAGCTGTGGCATTACGGTGGGAAATCATCTTTCTCTGTAAGTAAGCTTCAGACTTGAGCCTTACTTAAGGTGGGCAGAAGGACGGGGGTGAGGAGAGATTAGGGGTGCGGCTTACTGGAGGCAGGGCTGGTGTCAGGGCTTGGGGGGCACTTGTTCCAGCTAAGCAGGTAGGACTGCTGTGCTGGGAATGCTTGCAGGTGTCTGGCTCCTGATCAGTGGCGCATGAGGTGACCTGGGCAGCTTCTCACCAAACAGTGCAGCGATCTAGCTGTTCATCAGACCATGCTCCTGGCCACCCTGAGCCAGTGCCTGCCCCAGGCAGTTGGTGTCACGATAGGCGCTGTTAAAGCAGGCGGACAGATGGCAGCCCTCCCAGGACCACACAGACAGCCTCACAATTGGCTTCTCAGTGAGGTGGTCTCACCTCTGATTCCTGGGAAAGGAGCAGGGCACTGTTGCCAGTCTGAGTTTGGCTTGGCTGCATCCCAGCTGTCCTATTGATCCATTATATGGTGGCTGGTTTTCTTTTGTGTGTGGCTCACCATCTTGATGTGGTCTTATCAGGCAGATTGGAGACAATCTCATTGTCCCTGGAGGGGTCAAGACCATAGAAGCCAATGGGAAGATGGTGATCCCTGGAGGAATTGACGTCCACACTCACCTGCAGATGCCGTACAAGGGGATGACAGCAGTGGATGATTTCTTCCAAGGGACAAAAGCTGCCCTGGCTGGTGGGACTACAATGATCAGTGAGTGCAGCAGGCAGGTCCCACGTGTGACAGCACCCAGCAGACTTGTGTGCTTTTGAGAGAAGTTAAAGCACTGTTGCATTCCATTCTGTAACTTTGCATGGGATCTGTTTGATGTTGAATTCCAAGGCTTCTGAAGATACATTTTTTTTATTCAGGGGGTGTACAAAGAGGGCTGTGTTGATGTTCCTTTGTAGGGCAGCAAAGATGGACAGAGATGACAAGTGATAGGGAAGAATTTTAGGGAAAATTTTGGAGAAAGGAGAAAGATGATCAACATTGTTGTTGTTACCTTCTGGAAGGGGCAATTGGGAACAAAACACATCTGATGCTTGGGAAAATAGGGGAGGGGACTGGGAAGAGAAATCCCTGTGGAAGCTCAGAAACATGCAGGCTAAGTGGCAGAGTCCAGAGAGCCATCTTGACACCAGTGTTCTTTCAGAGACTCAGTTGAGGATGCTTGTTGTCCTTGCCAGGCCAGCCCACGTTTCTCCCTGCATTGCTGGCTTCTCTAATGGAAAAGAGATTGGAACAGAAAGTGCAGCCAAGTGTGCAGCTCTAGCTTTTGCTACCAATAACTTGTGGTAGGGCAGGTCTGAGTGGAGCAGAGTTCTGGGATCTTTTTATTTTGAGAGGGCCCTGAAAATGAATTTTCCTGACCAGTGGGTGAGACATACCTTTGGATATTAAAATGTGAATCCTTTCAGAGCATCAGCTCTGTTCTGCTTGAGCGTAGGGTAGCAGTAAACCACAGAGTGTGGCACAGTTCACCTTCTGAGCTCTCTTGGAGAGGCAGAGCAGTGAGAGGCTGAAGTGAGAGCGTCGCTTACCAGAGTGCAGCCCACATATCAGAATAGCTGTGCAAATGTGAGCCAGCTCTGGTTAGCCCCCACCCATGTCCCCAGTCAAGCACTTCTTTGCAGTGCTTTTGGACTTGCTCCGACTCTGAGCTGGGGAAGGCATTTGCAATAAAACCCCAATCCAAGTGAAACTCCTCAGTCTTAAGCATTTTTTGTTTTTCTTTCACTCTTGGAATGTTGCCCAGTTGTTTCTTTTCCTGCTTGCTTTTCACAGTTGCCTTTGTTTTAAAGATCCATGATAATGTGCTCATCTTTTCTGTGATGTCTGTTAATGCAGACTGTAAAGAGCAGAATGAATTTGTGGGACCCTTAGTGCTGGGAGAGAAAATGTGCACATGGCCCTTAGCACAGCTTCAGATCTGTGTTCTGCAGTGCTCCAATATCTACCACTGCTGGTGCCCCCAAGAACCTCAAAAAGGAACAAAACAAACACAAAAAAGGAACACTTTTCTGCCTGGTTAAATAAAAATAGGGCAGTGTGATGCTCAGATGATGCTGAGCAGAGAAGCAAAGTGACGTCCTGGCATCCTGTGCTGCTCAGAAATAAACAATGCTAATGAAAAAGGAAAGAGGATTCTGAGATCCTTCTGTGAAAGCACCATGAGCATGCACTGCTTGCAGATCCGGGCTTTACTGCTGTGCAGTGGGCACAGCTATGTGTGCTGCAGGTTTTCATGGGCTGCAAGAGATGGGATACGTGGGATGCAATTAGTGAACCTTCCAGTAAAGGACTGGGCTTCCTGCCCTCTTCCTACCAGTTCTCCTTCCCCCTTGGGCCAAAAAAATCATGGAGTGGCAGGCTTGAGGTGGTGTGGTAGGCAGTAATAGGTGCATTAGTGTTGCAGTGTGGGAGGAGACTGTGTTAATAAGTTGGAAATGGGGGTGAACAGGACCAAGGACCTGAAGCACTCAGCTCATCTCTCAGCAGAAGCCTGTAAAAGCCCTTGGTCTTTTCCCAGAGGCTGTTAAGTAAAAGCTGTGTGCATTTCCCCCCAATAATTGCACTTGAAGGGGACCACAGAAGTTGTGGTGATGATGAGGGCTGTCCTGAGCAGCTGGGGAGACATGTCTGGGGTGGTGGAGATGCCTCACGGCGTGCAAAGGTGGGGTGCACATTGGGACGTCTGGCCACAGGAGCCTTTGTTCATGACCCGCTGTCACCCTGCAGTGGACCATGTGGTGCCAGACCCTGAGTCCAGTCTGGTGGAGGCATTCGAGAGGTGGCGGGAGTGGGCAGATGGGAAGGCCTGCTGCGACTACGCGCTGCACGTCGACATACCCCGCTGGAGCCAGCGCGTCCGCCAGGAGCTGCATGCCATGGTCCAGGAGAAAGGTTTGCTGCCCTATTTTCCTGCCACCAACTAGGTGCAGGGGACCTGGTAGAAAGGGGAAGGTGGTGGATGTGCTGTCCCTGCTCCTCTGTCTGCTGAGCATGATGGGATTCTAGTTGAGCTGGGAGTTGGCATTCTGTGGATGAGTGGCAGGGCAGCAGCTGAAGCAGAGAGCCTCCTGCCAGGCAGCCCCTGTGCCCTTTCTCCAGGGGTCTGTGCTTCCCATGTGTCTGGGGAGGGGAATCTGTTGGCTCACTCCCCTTCAATTTCCTCTCTGCTCTTTCCCTAGGAGTCAACTCCTTCATGGTTTACATGGCCTACAAGGACTTGTACCAGATGTCAAACACTGAGGTAGGAGCTCTTTTACGACTTTGCTTGTGTGCGTTGGAGTGCTAGCTGGAAAGCCAGCAGCAGTGCTGTGTAGTCGTGGCTCTGTGGCCTGAGGTGAGACACTGCAGGGACTTGCATGCTACTCATCCCTGCTGCCTTGAGAAGTGCGACCCTCGGGCAGCCCCTCACTGCTCGGTGACCAGGCACCCTATTAGAGGATGATAGGCAGAGGGGTGGGCTAGGGAGGACAGAGAACACTAGCTGGGAGCGGGCGCTGCCTGGTACAGCCACGGAGGCCATGCTCTGTGTGGCTGATGCTGGGTCCTGCCTGACCCTGTTCCTGCAGAGCTCTCTGCTGGGGGCAGAGTGCAGGAGACTTACAGTCATGTGTAAGCCAGGTCGATGTGTCTGTGGTCATTTCTTCTTCTCTCTGTTTCAGCTGTATGAGATATTCAGCTGCCTGGGAGAGCTGGGTGCCATAGCTCAAGTTCATGCTGAAAATGGGGATATAATTGCACAGGTAGGTGCTCCTCAGGTGTGCAGGGACTGGAAATCTATCCCCGGCTGATTTTACATGTCATGTTACAAAAACCCCACTAAAGCCGCGTGGGCATCTTTTGCAAGGTGATCTCTTTGCTGCTCAGCAGTGATATCAAATTTACCAAGATTTTCTGCTGTGAAGTATCTCGTGGGAACTGTGGAAAAGATTTTGTGAGACTCTTCAGCATTGTCCTTCTGGGCACTGATCTGCACATCAGCATAGAAGAACTGGCTTATGGTACTTCTGTGTTTTGGTCCTGAGGAACAGTAGTAGGTAAAAAATCCATTTCAGAGGAGCATGGCAGATCAACAAGGAATAGGGAGGACAAGTGTTTTGAAGTGGATGATTCTCTTATTACAGAAAGCATTGTTATCTTCTAGAGATAATAAAAACTCATTTAATTGAAAGGGATATCAGATACTGACAAACTATTCTTTTAAAACAAAACCAGTGAAAATATTTGTGACATTTGAAGAAAGAGAAGCAGCACAAAAAACCCACACTGGCCAAAGTTTTGTTAAGCAGGTGGTTTCCTGCAGGATTAGAAAGACAGGCTGACAGATGAGAGAAAGCAGATCTCAGCAGCTCTTTTTCTTCCTAAAATCAAAAGGAACTTGGAATGGGCAGAACTTTTCAGGAAAACATCAGGATTTTAAAGGACCACCAGATAACTGGAGAATTCATTATTGCAAAGCTTTTCCAGCTTTGTCAGTGGTGTGAGAGAGGTCTGAACCAAAGTCCTGGTAAGGAGACATCTTGTGTCACAGCAGCATTTTTGCCTTGTCCCAGAGCAGTGGGATAGCTCAGGGACCGCTGTGCCCTGTCTGAGTGTCGGAGGCTGTCAGCAGCAGCCTGTCACTGGCGTCCCCTTGCCATCACTCTCTTCTGCTGGCTGGTGTTTGGAAACTGCTGCATTTTTCCTCTCCCAGAGTTTTGGGTCAGTGAGTGCCAGAGGACTGCAGGTGCCAGTGGTGCTGAGAACCAGCTGAGCTGCTGTCTGGTTTGGTGCCCTTGACTGTGTCCTGCTGAGAGGCTGGAGTGCTTTCTGTCTTTGAGCTCTTAGTTGCTGGGGAGGGGAGCCGGGGTACTGGGGGGATCTGGGAGATGAACTAGCAGGGGGCCCACAGCTGTGGGGGCCTCATGTCAGCAAGGGGATGGCCCTTGGTACCACAGGGTTGTCCTGAGATGGCTTGCTTCTTTTTGCTGGCTTTGTTGTCACCACTGGTGACCACTTTAACTCCTATCAGGAGAAGATTAACACTACATCTGGATGAATTTCTCATGTTTTCATACTAGCATCTGTGAGGTTCAGAGAGAGACTCTTTACATACTTCTGGATGAAAACAGAGCTCGTTTATCTGCCTGTGCTAAATACAGAGTGCGGTGACAGCTCTGTTCGGCCATCAGAAGGGGTCTGCTTGTCTGTGGGGGAAGGTTCAGAGCCTGATAACGACCCTTTATCCTTTCTGTGTCCTAGGAACAGGCCAGGATGTTGGAGATGGGAATCACCGGTCCAGAGGGCCATGTGCTGAGCAGACCCGAGGAGGTAAGGCACAGAATAGTGTTCTGAAGAGCTTTTCTGTGAGCCGTAGTGGGGTGTACTGCAGCAGGACGTACTGTGAGTGCAAGTGCAATGCTGTCTGGTTTGGTATCAGCTCAAGAAAGGGTGAGATGCTCTTTTGTGACCAGCGTTTTTCCACCTTGCTAGAGTCTCCTAGCAGGGATGAGGGCTTCTGAGTTGTTCAGAGATGAAATAGTCAACAAAAAGTTCTGTACAGCTGTAGCAGCACTTGGGGCAGGTTTGGCAGCGTTTATTTTCTATGGGATTCCAGATTGCAGGAGGCCCGAGGAGAATAGAAAGGCAAGTTTTAGTCCCTCTGAAAGGTCACTGTTCATGTGTCTGAGCACAGACAGATTCCAGCCCCTTCCTGCCTAATCTCTGCTTACAGTCTAATGTGGGTTTTGAAGTCAGACAGACAAAACGATTGGTGGAAGGAGTGGGAGGGGAGGAAAGGGGGAATTTCCTGGTTACAAGTCATTGTCAAGACACTAATTAGATTATTTCTAATTTTAGCTTACAGGGTATTTTTCTGTTTGGTCTGTTAATCTGAGTGTGTCTAATTTTAGATGGGTTTTCTTGAGATAGCTCCCTGCTGAGAGCTGCTTTTTAACTTTCTGTGGCACGTGAAAGAAGAAAACAGTAGAGATCTGGTTCAACTACAGAACTGAGTAGGGGAGCACAGTGACAGATAGGTACTTCAGGATCTGCAGAAATAAAATCAATTGGTTTAAAGTAGCAGTATAACTTGACTGTATTGTAACTGGTAGTGACAGAGCCTAGTGTAATGCAGTGCTTACTGTCTTTGAAGTATGAGACAATGAAGAGAAAAGACTCAAAATAAAAACCAGTAGATCATAGTTCCTCTGTGTGTAAATGTACACTTTTTTTTTTTTTTTTTTGGCCTTAGACCTGTTGCCACTAGCTGGCAAGCTGACCTGCAATTACGGGATATTGTACCAGAATTTGAGAGCTGGCCTGTTACTGTAGGACAGTGCTGCAGTTCTTGTCCAGAGCCAATAAAGCATTACTGAGTGTTTGATTCTGAAATGCTGTTAGAGCATAAGGCAACTGAAAACAGTGCAAGAATGCTCTAGATGCAGTCTGTACAGCCAAACCCAGATATACAACCTTTGAAAAGAAAGTGTTTTTCTTCCAGCACACCTTCTACCTGGGAAAATGTTTGGTGGTGTGCAAGTGATGTGCTGCCCTCCCAAAAACTGGCAGGTGGTTGGCAAGGCACTGGGAGGCTGACCAGGGTCCAAGGGTCTGTCCTGAAAGGACTTCTGTGGACATTAAAGACATGCTCTTCTAGCAGGTAGTGCTGGGGATTTGGTAGTGCAGGATGGTGCTGCTCCAGACCGGTTCAGTTTTGGAGGGTATTCAGTGATGGCTCTGTTAGTTCCTGTCCATCTGTTAAAGCCCACTCAAGACTGTAAGCATGCTGGTATGTTTTCTGAAGAGTTGTTAAGATGCAGAAGAAAATTCTTTTCACTGTGCTGATGGATGGTGCTACAGACAGGCTCACAGAAGTGTGTGAGGTGCACTCGTATGTATGTCTGAGTGCAGTGGCCTGCTACTACTGGGAGCACTGAGCAGCTGCCAGCTGCAGGCAGCAACGGCACAGTGCCTGCCTTCCCTGGGCCCGGCTGGTTGGTATGTTGTCTTTTTAAGGCTTCTGTTTTCAGCTTTCTCAGGCTGAAGATTGAAGCCAAGCTGCAGAGCTAACACTTAGAGAACGTCTGGGGTTGAGCTCAGGCTGAGCAAGGGCTGATGTCATAGTTCAAAGATAACCCTGTGGTGGAAACTTGCCCTGCTCCAGCAGCAGGCTGGCTGGGCACCCAGCAGCTGGCTCTCGGAGCAGCCGGTCTGTGCTGCTGGCAGCCCACCGGGACACAGCACCCCAGGCAGCAGCAGGGCAGTGTCTGATTAAACCGAACGCTTGGAGAGGCAGAGATGTGTCTGACTGTGCTGGCTGGAGCCATGCTACCAGGTGTGGGCAGCTGGCCCTGTGCTCCTCGGGCTGCTGACAGAACTGGAGCCAGGCAGGGGAACAAGTGGCAGCCCTGCAGAGTGCTGCTCGGCTCTGGCCTGCAGATTGGGCCCTGGAGCCTTCCCCACTTACCAGAGTGAGCACAGCCAGCAGCGAGCCCTCCTCGCCTGCTGTGCTCCTCTGCAGCCACACTGTTCTCTCTTCCAGCTGGAGGCAGAAGCTGTCTTCCGAGCCATCATCATTGCCAGTCAGACCAACTGCCCTCTCTATGTGACTAAAGTGATGAGCAGAAGTGCTGCGGATCTCATCTCGCAAGCCAGGAAAAAGGGTGAGCAGCTGCTGGTACTGGGTGTATCCACACTGTTGCTGCTGGAGTCCTGGGCAGCTGGGTTTGGTGTTGCCCTGGCTGTTGGGCTCAGAACCCTTCCTTGAGCAGCCCAGAGCTATCCCATCTTTTAGGATCTGCACCATCAGGCTCTGTGACTGGAACTGAAGGACTGGGACGGTGCCTTTGATAGTAGAGAGACCTCTGGACATGCCGTGGGCCCAGCAGTCCCTCTTTCCTGCCCTAGAAGGCCACAACAGGCAGACAAGGATCAGACTGCTGTAGACACCAAACCTGTGTCCTCTCTGCCCCTTTTTCCAGGCAACGTGGTGTTTGGTGAGCCCATCACAGCCAGCCTGGGGACTGATGGAACGCACTACTGGAGCAAGAACTGGGCCAAGGCTGCAGCATTCGTGGTCTCACCCCCACTAAGCCCAGACCCCACAACCCCTGACTACATTAACTCCCTCCTGGCCAGGTGAGCAGCAGCATCCAGGCAGACTGTGCCTTGTCTGGTCTTCTCTGCCAGTGACTGCGAGTGGGAGGCAGAGCCTTTGGCATGGAGCAGCCAAAGAGAAGGCCAGGGAGTATTCAGGTAGCCTTGACATTATTCCAACGTGAACCACTTCAGCCCAGGGATTTAATGAGCTGCCCCAGAGCCTCAATGTCTGCCATGAGAGGCACTGAAAGCATAGCGCCAGTAATGAGAAAAATGCTATGGCAAGCAGTCATGAACTGCTTTCAGTGCTCTGAAGAAGGGAAAGAATTGAGGGCCAGGCAGCACAGAGTTGTCAGTGACAGCATTGGCCAAGATGGAAAAGGCCTGTGATTGTGGGAAGAGCAGAAGGAGAGGCCTGGGATGTGGCTGTGCATGAGGAGGTCTGGGAGCAGAGGTGGCACAGCTGGGGTCCCACCTGCCAAATACCACACTGGCTTTTTGTCCCCAGGTAGACAGTAGAACAGCCTGCAAGGAGCACGAGGCTCTTAGGGACAGCTCATGCATGTCTGGCAAGAGTAGTAGATGATTTTTCACCCTAAAGGCAGGGGGTGGGGAAGGGATCTGCTGAATGCAGAGAGCAAACAATAGAAGCACTTCAGCTATTTGAGGTGACCTTTCTCTCAGAGCTATCCTCCATCCCCTCACTGGAAAGGCACGCACCACAGCCAGGGACTCAGTGCCCACTGCTGGCTGTGCCCACGTGTGAGCTGTGAGCCCCACAGCTCTGCTGAACACTGTGTGTGGTGCTGCTCTGTGCTAGCTGGGCAGGGCTGGCTGGGGGCTGTAAATGGAAACAACCTTTGAGGTAATGTTGGAAATATCTCTGAGATGAGCAAGGGATGCCAGGTCAGAAATAGGTGTGACAGCGGAGGGATGAGCTGGGGTTGTGCCCCAGCAAGGGGCAGTGCTGGGTCTGTGTGGAGTTGCTGTGGCTGGCATCGCATTTGGGGTGTGAACGTGCACCTTGCCTGGGATTTTACTGTGGGCAGTGAGCAGCATGTGTGTCTGCTTGATCTGAACAGATGAGATAGATGCATGTCTTAGTGACTGGCAGTGAAACATGAGCCCAACTCCTGAACTTGATTTTTAATGCTTTTGGACTGCTTCAATACCAAATTTACCCCAGACCTCAGAGGAGAGGCAGGAGGACCTTTGCGCTCTGCAGCCAGCACAACTCCCAAACTCTTTTCCCAGTTGTTTTCTGTAAGGCTTTGGCAGAAGAAGCAGCTGCAGGGCTTCAGCTGGGCTGGGTGGTTTGTTTTTTTCCACCAAGACAAAGCTGGTGGAGATTAGGAAGTGTGTTGTGTCACCAGGCTGGATCTCTGCAGTCAGACATATGGCAGAAATTATCAGAGGAAGATGGAGATTACCAGTGGATTAGGACTGATTCGTGGCCCTGTGCAGAGCAACTGCATCTGTGCCATCAGAGGTTTGGGTCCAGGAGTCCAACTCTTGCAGTCCCTTCCTTCCCAGCTGCTGCAGGAGCCAGCCTGGGCCCTGCTCCCTTTCACCTGGCAGCAGCTGTGTCCCCAACTCCCCTCAGGCCCAGCTGATTTTCAGCTCCTTGTCCTGTCCTCCTGGCAGCAGCTGGTTCTGCCCTTTCCTGCCCTTTGCTGTCTCTGCTGATTCAGCAGATGGATCCCATCCTGCTAGCAAACCCATCCACACAGAGGACCCTGGACAAGGGCTGGGTGAACTCATACTGGAGGGAGCCAGAACTGCCAGGACACAGTGAACGGCCTCTGTGGGGACAGTCCTTGGCTGGGCAGGGATCCTTCCTCGTTGCTTGGCATGTTCTCCCAGGCAGACCCAACAAGCTGCCAGAAATCATTTGTCTATCTCACACTGATACGTTTTGTCCCTCTTTCTTGATGTGAGTCGTGGTCTGTTAGGGAAGTACACCTTTTGTCTTGGCACAGGCTGCTGTGTTCCCCAGGACGTTTCCTCCACTCTGAACTGTGTGCACTGTGCACAGCGTGCTGGCTGTGCCCCAGGTGGGCAGTGTGGTATGGTCAGGCTCTCCTGCCACCATTGCCCAGGGGAATCAGCCACTACAGGGGCTGTTGGTGGGGGTCTGCAGGCTGAAGAGTCACAGAAACAGGCGTGCTGAGTAATGGAGAGCTAGGCAGGGACTGCCCACACACAGAGGACTTCCTAGTCCCTCATGTCTCTACCACTGTCTGACTATGAAATGGCTCAGGATGCTCTTATTACCACCACACCAGTGGTGACCTGCAGGTGTCGGGAAGTGCCCACTGTACGTTCAGCACTGCACAGAAAGCAATTGGAAAAGACAACTTCACGGCAATCCCAGAGGGGACCAATGGCATCGAGGAACGGATGTCTGTCATCTGGGACAAGGCAGTGGTAAGAGACAACCTAGCAGGGAGTGGACAAGCTTGAGTGGACCAGCAAAGCTGAGTACCCAGTGGCGTGTCTCCTGTCTGGCTCTGTGGGCTGAAACAAGCTGGAGCAGGAGAAGCAGCTGCCACAGAATGAACAGCCACGACTCATGAATATTGCTCCAGCTTGTGGTCTGTAATGCCAGACCTGGGCTCTTCCTTTTCCCTTCCCAAAAAGAGTGCTTTGTTCTCTCTGTGTCTGAGCAGGCTACAGGAAAGATGGATGAAAACCAGTTTGTGGCAGTGACAAGCACTAATGCTGCAAAAATCTTCAATCTGTACCCACGGAAAGGGAGAATAGCTGTGGGCTCAGACAGTGACCTGGTCATTTGGGATCCTGATGCAGTGAAGATCGTCACAGCAAAAACCCACCAGTCTGTAAGCCCGCTGCTCGTGCCGGGAATGGGTGTGGGAAGTGCTACACGCAGTGATCTTGCTGCAGGGAGCTTGGTGCTGCCCTGCTGGTGAGATGCAGGGACCAAGTTCCAGCTCTGGGTAATGCAGCTGTGACTGCAGGGTAGGATGCCTTTGAGTCCTGGGCTCTGCTTGCAGCACCTTTCTCCCCAGCTGCCTTGCTCTCCTGCCGTGGCCGCTTTGCACTAGGCTTTTCTTCTCGTTTGGGTTACTCAGTTCTGAGTCCTAATTTTTCCCAGTTTTGTCAGCATGCTTTGTTCATCCCATCTTGCCTCCCTCTGTTTCTCAACCTGTTCCTAAGCAGCAGGTCCTGGTTCACGTGGGAGCTGGGGTGGGTTCTTGGTGTGATGGACTGGTGAAGGATGGGAGGGCTCTGGGGCAGCCAGGGCCATTACAGGTGTCCTCTCCCTGCCCTGGAGGTGTGGGGACTGAGCAGCCCTCAGTGGGCAGACAGTGCTCATGTTTCTCCTGACTGCCACCCTTGGTTGCTGCAGGCAGCTGAATACAACATCTTTGAAGGGATGGAGCTGCGTGGGGCCCCACTGGTTGTCATATGCCAAGGAAAGATCATGCTGGAGGATGGCAACCTGCACGTGACCCAGGGGACTGGGCGCTTCCTGCCCTGCAGCCCTTTCCCTGACTATGTCTACAAGCGGATCAAGGCCAGGAGAAAGGTGAGGAGGTGGGCATGCCAGCAGAAGGAGCTGTGAAGCTGTTAACCTAAATCGCCCCTTTCCCAGCTAGCCGATTGTTTACTCTCTGGTGTACCTGGTGTCTTGGAAACAGCGCTGCAAACCTGTGTATGCTGAACCTACTGGGAATGGCTAAGGGCTTGGCAGGGCTGTGACCTCTGTGCTGGTGGTGTGCTACCACCAGGGCAGGACATTGGGCTCGAGTCAGCAGTGGGTGCTGCTGGTCCAGCTGCTCCCTTGTTGCCTTCCTGCTGCAGCAGGAATCTGATGGGAACTGCTGAGTTAAAAGCTAGGAGACTGGGCAAAAAGGGCCTTCTCCCCATCTGCACAACATAAACCCACATCAAGGGCTTGCCTGTTGCATAGTCTGTCAGCCCGCTTTGGGAGGTGAGTGGTGGGGCTGAGACACCTCCATGCTGCAGGGAGGTCTCAGGCACGCAGGACAGATGAGCACAGGGCTGGCAGCGCGAGTGGCCTCTGCAGTGGGAGCAGGGTGCCTGGGCTCTGTGCAGCGGGATACTGGTGGCACTGGGGGGCTCACGGGAGTCCCAGTGTCACTGTGCCACTCCTGTCTGGTAACAGATGGCGGAGATGCACGCTGTGCCCCGGGGCATGTATGATGGACCTGTGTTTGACCTGACCGCCACCCCCAAGGGCGGCACTCCTGCGGGGTCAACCCGGGGTTCCCCCACGCGGCAGACACCCCCTGTCAGGAACCTCCACCAGTCGGGGTTCAGCCTGTCAGGTAAGCATGGCACTGGGTGGGCTGGGTGCCCCAGGGTGGGGGGTGGCTGGGCTGCAGCCATAGTGCAGCACTGGACCCTGCTTGTGCTGTGTGGGACTGCACATGGAGGCGCAGCTGCTCCTGGAGTGGCCACTGCTCTCCTTGGGGTCCTGCCTCAGTCAGAGACAGAGAGGTGGCCATCGGTGGCCCAGAGCCTTTCAGCAAGACTCCAGCCTTCCTGATGGCTGAGTCATGCAGAGAACGTCCTCTCAGCATCCCTTTCCCTTGGTGCTTTCTGCCCTTTCCAGGCACCCAGATTGATGAAGGCATTCGCTCTGCCAGCAAGCGCATTGTCGCTCCGCCAGGAGGCCGCTCCAACATAACCTCCCTCAGCTAAACCCCACACGGAGAGGGGAGCGATCCCTGTGCAAGCGAAGGAAGAAAAATGGTACATTGATGTTTAAGAAGGAAAAGCAAATAAACCTGTTCTGAAGAATCAGTAAGCCTCAAGCCTTATGTTTCACAGATGCTACTTGCTACCTAGCTTTAAAGATGTTGCTTCATTTTATTTTATGTGTAGCCTTAAAATTCTGCTGTGGTTGTTGTGGGTTGGGTGGGCTGTGTTTTTCCTCTTCTTTTTGTATGCATGCCGCTCAGACAGGTCACTCGGTTCAGGTCGTTGTTGGTGTAGAATGCTCGTGGGCAGTGTGGGGCAGTGCAGCCCGGCCGGGCAGGGGTCTGCTCATTCCCTTTGTCTCAGTGCTCACTGTGAGGTGCAGGGCAGCGTGGATCATCTCTGTAACAGCTGGCACCGCCTCATGGAAGGACATTTACAACTTTGTACACTTTATTAAAAAAGAAAGAAAAAAAAAAAAAAACAGCTGTTCCTCAAACAACTTGTTGTCCTGGCTGGGTTCTTTCCTCTCGGGGCTGCCTGCCTGGCCCCTGGGGGAGCAGGGGCAGGGAGGTGGTGGGCAGGATGTGTGCGGGGCTCCTGGAGCAACTTGGGGCTGTAGAGCTGAGGTGATGTATGGCCAAAGGCAGTCCATGTGTGCAGCACTGGGGCACACCCAGTATGGGTACTGGGAATGTGTCACTTCTTGAGCAAAAGCAAAGATCTTAACAGCTTGGAGCAGGTGCTGGGGAAGGCCCATCCAGTTTGTGCTGTCTTGGGCTGCAGCCTCTCATGGCCATCACAGGCTGCATGGTGACGTGGGCTGGGTCTTCCCAGCTGGGGCTGCTTTTGAGGCTGTGGGCACCTGTGAGTTAATTGCTCCACTTCTGTGAGGTGGTGGTGTCAAACTGTGGGTCACTGCCTTCTAAACCTTGCAAAGCATTCAAAAAAATCAGGTTGTTTTTTACATATTAGAAAAAATTGAGTGTTGATGTGGGCAGTGCTAAATAAATACTTTTTGTGTGTGCCTGTCCTTAAGTATTTGACCCTGAAGTATTTATTTTTACATGCCTGTAACTCAGACAGGACAAGCTGCCTGTGCTGCAGTTCTTAAAGGGGCTGTGCCAGAATAGTTGTGCTGGGGTGGGGAAGGCTGCTCATACTTGGAAGTTTTATGAGCTTCTGCTCTGAAGTAATTAGAGATGTTTTGCTGCTGCCTGTTAGTGGTTAGGCTGGGACTGCACTTCAGAGATTGTTGTCAAGATCTTTGGAGAATTTTTAAAGTGTTCCCATATAACTTGTTCAGGGTTTTTTTAGGGTCAGCCATCATCACTGATCTTTGCCCCAGCCAGGAGCAGGGCCAGTTCCCTTGTCTGGGTTTGAGGTATCTGAACCTCTCCCAGGTGGCTGTAGCCCATTGCTTTGTGGGTGACAGATATGGCTGTTGTCACAGCCTGGCTTTACCCAGCTCTCTTAGACCCAGTTTAGGACTGGGCAAAGAAACCATCTACTGCAGACTAATTCTGCTGCAGCTTTGCAGCTCCCCAGGCAAAAGAGTCGTGCTTTCTGGTTGCTTGTTTTCATGCTAGAAGCATGCAGTAATGCCACTCCCCCCCAGCCTTGCACGCACCCTGTGCTGCAGCCATGCTGAGAGCCTGGCCCAGCAAAAAGAACAAGGCCATGGGCACAGCTGGAAGATGAAGGTGGTGGCACAGCAGTGCAGGTGTCCATGGGATTCTGGCCAGCTCTGCAGAGGTAACCGGAGCGTGCTGCACAGCACTGCAGCCCTGATGTGATACACAGAGGGCTTGTAGTCTGGGCTGCATGGATGCCTATGGCTGCTGCACGCTCGAGGGGAACAGAGGAGCTCTTCTCCCAGCAGCCAGCGGGATGAAGGCTTTTTTGTGCACGTGTATAAACCATACATTTCCCAAAGCTATCCCGCTCTGATCAGTGGGAGATGGCTTATTCACACATCAGCCTATCCAAGGCAGCTGTGAAGACCACTGGGACATCCACTGCACATCATCTGATTCTTCTTCAGTGTCAGAACAGGACCAAATCCACAGCTCCAGACGGGGTCTGAGAGCCTTCAGCCAGGACAAAAGCAGATTTAAACACCTATTCTGCCTTGCACTGCAAGTGACCTCAGAAGAAGCAGTGGCTTTTGATTACATGGGAAGAAGTCTTTCATATGCTGTCTGTTTTATTTTGATTTTTTTTTAATTAATCAGATTTAGCCAGAGGAGAGAGACAGGAAGGACAGGGGATACAAGAACATCTCTGGGCAAATGGGAGACAGACAGTTCATCACATGTTTATTATGTTGTTGAGATTAGGAAAAATGTCAAATAAGGAGGTGAAAGGTCTGGTCTGTATTTAAATAATAGCACAGTTCCCAGCATTACCATAATAACGATGCTTTGGTCAATCTCACCCTTGGCAAAGCCTGCACCAGGAACACAGCTGTTGCTGCTTAGATCAAGTGTAAAGACAGCAGCAGAGAGGTGAAAAGTACACATTCAAATTTACCCCAATGTTGAAAGCCACAACCCTATCAGGTTCAGAAATTTGCAGCAGTTTAATGTGATTATGAATGTTTTTTTGGGATGGCCTGGAGAAGCTCTGGGACACTGCGCATTCCCCATTATTTAGCTGTCATTGTGTCACTTCCCCTCCATCTGTGTGTCTGCCTGACTCTGTGTCAGGCAGCTCTGGAAGCAGTGAGGAGAGAGGGGGCATGGATTGGAACCTTTCTGCTCTTGCCCAGCCAGGGAAGAATTTTGCTGCCAGCTCCAGCCCTCCAAAGGATGTTTGCAGACCTCTGCAAGTCCAGCACTGCTGCATGCCAGTGTAGGTGTCACAGGTCAGAGCAGTTTCTTCCACCTGGAGAAATCAGCCCCATGTAGGGACGCACGCAGGAATCCTGGCACAAAGAGCTAGGGCCCACAGCTGCGGCTCGCACCATGACAAGAGCTGGTGGTGATGAGGTGTTCCTGCGGGCAGTGCCTGGCACACAGCCCTGAGGCTGTGATACCCACTGGCCAACCCCAATGGAAGAGTGCTGAGCAGCTCCCCTTCTCACAGTCACATTCCTGCTGCCACAAAAGGCAAAGTCATGGTCTGATTCCAATGAATGGTGGCAATGCAGGGCAGCCCCAGAGCCTCCTGCTGCCAGGGCTGTGGCTCTCAGAGGTTGTTGTTCTGGCCATCCTTGTGTACGGCTCTGCACTTGGCCAGAGCTCCGTGCTGCTGGATCTCGTTGTGCTGGTGTATCACCCTGTGGCAGAACAGGAGGCCGAGCTGCCAGCGGGCCTGGGGATGGCTGCAGGCTGCCCCTTCCCTGCTGCCCGCCCCAGCCCAGCTGCTCCATGCAGCTCCTTGCTGCTGGAGAAGCTGTGCCCAGAGACCTGGTCACAGCAAGGTGGCTATGGACCTGGCACCAGCCCAACCCCAGCCCTGCAGGAGCAACGTCGCTGCCCATTCCTGTTCGTGGACCAAAAGCTTTTGCTCCGTGCCAGCGTCTGCTGCGCTGCCTTTTTATCAGTACTTACTTTTCTCTGTTGAAAACAATGAAGTCCCTCTGGAGCATCTCGAGGTGCTTTTGAAGATGGCAGGCCTGTCACATTTGAATAGAAAAAGATGAGGGAAAGTTGAATAAATTCACAGTTGACACAGAAAGATTTTGCAAGGGCATTTTCAAGGAGATACAGTAGGTCCAGAGCAACACCAGCACTGCAGCTGGGAGAATGGCATTACAACTCTTTTCACATAGATCTCAGTAGGTATTCAAGCTTCAAATTATATGTTAGGTTTCCACAGGGATTTTTCTATTGCAGAAAAAGCTCAGATTGCAGAAGCATTAAACCGCTCACACAGCAAAGCCTTCCAGGCCTCGGGTGTACCCCAAGAGCAGTGCAGGAGTGAGAACAGCTCAGGAGCCACACAATGCTATATATTGTGAAAGGTCCACATGAAAGAAGCTATTCAGGCTCCTGTTGCTGGTGTTAACTGCACAGAATAGTACACCCAAACAGAAGAATGGCTCTTGTCTCAACACTGCAATTTATCCAGGCTCATGCCATTGGGATAGACAAGTGTACAGCTCCAATGCCAATGGAGGAGGCCGTGGGCTGGGAGTGCATGAGAAAGCCAAACCCTACGCAGGGTCAAGCCCTGAGAGCCCAGTTCATCTTTTAAGTCTTGAAGATGTTAAAAAACGCACCTGACCTTTAAATAACCTTATTAAAGAAATGTCCAATAGTGAACAATTAATGGGGATGAAAAACAACAGAACTTTATTAAAGCCAAAGTGCTCCTCGTGATCTACACAGGAAATTCTGGCCCTGTATTTCAGAGGAAATTAAATAGAAAGGTTTATGCTAATACAAAACAGAAACGGCCTAACTGGAGATTTAGAGAAGCAATATTGTGCCTTGGTTGATGCACTGTGAGGAGTGACCTGGGTAAGGGATGCAGGGGAAACAAAGCTGGCCAAAAGGAAGAAAGGCCGTCTGTTTCAGCAGGTTGCTGTGGTATTGCTAAATGACAGTTTGCTTTCATGCAGCATCAAAGACTTCCTTCACCACATGCATGTTCCTGCCTGTCTTACCTGTGAGGAATTGCTTTTGGTGGTGTCTTTCTCCTTCTTAGCCAAGCGCTTCTTTTTCTTATGAAGAGGTTTGGACTCAAGGATCATCTCTTCAAGTTCAAAGGTTGGGTCGCAGTTCAGTCTTCCTTTCTGGAGGGAAGAGAAAGGTTGCCTTGAGTGAGCAGCTCCGGTCTTGGAGGGGCTGTCGTAAACTGGATGGCAACTGGGAACTGAGCTTTGTCAAAAATGAAGTGATTAGAGCTGTGCCCGTAGCCAGAATGCCTGCTGCACATCGGGTGGATTTTAGCAGTTCCCTCAGCTAGGCGAACACTGTCAAGGTACATTTGTACCATTTGAAAACATGTTTGCTTCCTTTATGCTTACTACTTATATTTAAGTCATTGGTTGCTTCAAAGTGACAGCCTCTGTAAGCAGAGCCCATACAGAATCTTGCAAAGCAAGTTTTAAAGGAATACACATGCATCCACCACAGAGAAAACCATGGGTGGAGGGGAAATACCTGCAGTTAAATATTCGTAGTTAAGTTCACCATTTGTTTAGTTGCAAGAGAAAAACAGCTGGAGCAGCACTGCACAGAACAAGCCCTGGATTATTTTCAAAGAGGGCTATGTTACCTCTGTGCTGCTTTAATTTGATTTAAAAAAAAAATCAGAAACCTGAACCTACTGTATTTGTTCTTTTCCTATGAACAATGGACTTGTTAGGGAGAGCCATTTTGGGAAGAAACAGTTTTATAATGGATGGTGATCTCCAGGCTGCTAATGAGTCCACATCTGCTCGCAGTTTTTTTACATTAGCAGAGCCAGTCCTAAACAGGCTGCTAAAGAAGGGGGTTCACTGCAGGATGGCTCAAAAGCAACAGCATATTTCATCTCCCATGCCAACAATGCTCGTGGGCATGTAAGACCGAGTCTGTATCCAGAAATTGTGAGATTATTATAAACAGAGTGGATCACCTTTGGGGCACCTATTCTTTGCAGCCACCACCCATTAATCTTCATTACATTCACCAGAAAGTGAAAATTATGCTCTCGCCTGCCTTTCCCCTGTGCCTGAGGGCAGCTGATGTTTCTGTGGGAATGTGTGAGAGATTCCCACTCAGATTTGGTGCAAGGCTGTGGGGTGGTAGGGTCTGACACATAAGAACCTTTCAAACTTAACACTGCTTTACCGTAGGAATGAATTCTGGCATTATCCTCTTCTGGAGAACAGCATTCCAGTTTACATCTGATAGGTACGGAAAGTCCTGGATGTCTTTCAGCTGGGAAAAACGCTTGTCAGGATTTGTCTCAAGCAACTGTAGAGTGAAATGAAGAGGTGGGAATGAGACTGCTGCACCTGCTCAGACCCTCCTGCAGTCCTGCCCTCCGATCCGGAGCAAGTGAAACTGCATGAACTTCATGGCATCAAAGGAATTCAATACTACGAGCATTTTTGGCAAATCTTATCATTACTTGAAAAAAAAAATCATAACTCAAAATATTTATGCAAGTTTTTAGTCACATTTGTGGACATACGTATCAGTACCTCTAAGTTACATCACTGCGGAGAGACAAAGTTAATAGGAGAAACCCTGGGAGTGAACACTGCGTCCTTAGGAGAGATCCATTAGCAGCAGCTGCTGCTGCCAACATGAACACCATCATCATTAGCCCAGGAAGCAGTACTGCTAGCTGATCATTACATTAAGGAGCTCTAACATTAAAAGCTGGATGTTTGTCATACAGTACCATCTGAAGGTCACCAGCACTGAGTCTGGATACAGTTTTCAATGAATCCCCACAGTTTCCTGCAAAGACCACAGGGTGCAGAGGAAGGGCTCGGCCGGCTCCAGCTCTGTGTGCTCCGCTCCCACAGCGGCCCTCACCTTTTTGATCAGCATCACCATTTCCTTGGACCATGCAGCAGGGTACACGACTGCAGCTGTCTTAAATACATGAGCAATTTCATTTGTGGAAGTATTGGAGCGAATATGATACGGCCTCTGTGAAAAGGGCAACAAGGAAAGCATTTTTTTTTCAGCTCCTTCAGAAACCTTTTCAGGGTGAGGCAGCTCCAAACAACATCTCTTTGCACATTCCCCATCCCCCCCACTGAAATCTCTGCCTGTTGAGTCTCGACCTCAGCTGAAACAAACGCGTTAACAATGCCAGCCAGGACAGCAATAACAGCTGGATGACAGACGGGGGCTGGCAGTCAGCGCCCGGCTTTTGCTTCCTCAGCTTTGCCCGTGTTCCCAACGTTCCCCTAAGATGTCTGTTTTCAGTTCTTTGCTCCTATTGGATATGACAGAAGGGAAAAGGAGCAGTGTCCCAGGAAAGGTGGGGCAGCATGCTGGGGTCCCCTTAACGTGTGCTGTGATAAATCTTAGGGCTTTAAATATGTCTCAGAACTTTCTTCGCCATTATAAGGCACCAGCCCTTCCAACAGCATGCTTAAGGAAAGACAGGGACAGAGGCTTCAGCACTGTGTGCTCCATACCCGGGCTCTGAGCAGCTCGTAGGCAGTGATTCCCAGTGACCACCAGTCCACAGCAAAGGAATAGCCAATGGGTTTTGTGGAGTTAAACATCTCAGGTGCTGTGAAACACAGAAAAGAGATCATTCGCCTTGTTGCAATCTTGGGTGGAAATCAACAGCACAGAATACCTGACCCAGGGACTCAGAAAGTGTCCCAGGACACAGATCAGCCCTGTACCAAAGTGCTGATTCACAGCCTGAAGCAGTGATGGAGCACCTGGTGGGAAGGCAGGACCAGCCCAGGGCAGCTCAGCTGCATGCAGTGTACCTGAGTGATGGAAGGGCTGGGGCCAGGACCACCCCTTCCCAGCCCTCATTTAAGGGTTGGCAGTGGAGGCACAGGATTATGCTGGAGTTCCCTGTATACCTGAGGTGTTCTACAGGTAAGCGGGGATATTCCCCCCCCCCCCCCCCCCCCCCCTTTTGCTTCTCATGTCCATGGCTGCTGCATTTGGTCTTATTCTCATTTGCTGCAGCCTGGGGTTTTGCCACCCTGCTATCATTGCTATGCTTTCTATCTCCTTATGGTGTTACACACCCATTTCTCTTTTCCTTCAGAACAGCACGATGTGGTGGTCCATAGACCCCTTACTAAGGGACGTAGGGACCTACACAAATTGGCACGGCCTTCCTTAGGAAGGAAGCACACAGTGTTCACTGGTTCTTACCCATGTATGGCTTTGTGCCGGCGATTGTGGTGACCTGCGCTTCTTTAGTCAGCACCGTGGCGATGTTGAAGTCGGTGATGTGCACGTGTCCTGGAAGACAGAGACTGAAGTGTGAACAGTTTTGTTTTAATTTCGCTCAAGATAGAGCCTTCCATCAGAAACTCAAAAGTACTCTTCATGAAAAAACTTCCTGTGCCTGAACTGACAGAAAGCACATAGCTTACAGACTGCCTGTGGCTGTACCTCAGGAGAAGAAATAACCCTCACTTATCTTCTGGGGAACAAAAGCACTGGAGTTCTCAGAGTAGTCAGAGTGTGTTGCTTTGTCTTCATGACTGTGTCTTGTAATGTGTGTAAGCTCGGTTCAGTGGTGTTTGCTTTTAGTAAGGATTTCCCAGTGTTTTCAAGCATGGTTTCTGTTGCCACTGCTGCGATATTTGCAACTGCTGCCTATGAACTGAAAAGGAAATGTAAAGGTGAATGTGATTAGCAGGGATGAGAAGGGAAATACCTCCACTTGACTGTGGCTTGTCAGTTACATTCTTTCTTATTTGGCAAGCTCTTAACTTATTACTCCTTATTCTCTGACCTATCGCTGAGCAGAGCCGTGGAGTGTAGCAGTGCGGGTGATCAATACAAGGCTGGCTTCCCTGAAGCAAATCTCTTTGAACCTTAGGGGTTAACCTGGCCAAACACTTCTGATGAAGTACTGGCTTCTTCCGGGCCTCGTGTGTTTTCTCTTAAGGCAGTGAACTTGTTCATCTCTGTCAGGGCTGGACTCGTTACCAAAACCATGGAATGTTATGCTGCTTTGCAGTCTCATCACCCTCCCACAATAATAGGGGTGGCTGAACTGCTGCTGTTTCCTCTGACCAGAGAGATCAAATGAAAGTGGCTCCTACTGATGGAGGTGCTGGGACAATATTCACTCAGATGTGAACTTCAGCAGCTGGAAGTTCGCTGCTGTTTTATTTCATGAGTTAAGTAGAATATGACAGCCCTAATGGCTAAAAGTTGGTGCTTTGCAGTGAACGTATGTGATGCCATGAAATATTTAAGCCAATCCTTACATTTGCACATAAATATCTGTTATGTGAGAGCAGTGACCAAGTTTGCCTGCTGCAATTAGATGATCTAGCTGGAAAAAATGAGAAAACAGAAGTACAGTTCTGATTCCAGCTAAGAAATCCTGCATCACATCTGTGCTCCTGCATGCAGCTTTCCAACAACAGGCACATAGTGTATAAAGCGCAGGAGCTCTCTTTCCCCACCCCAAATTAGCCATGGTCAGAGCACAAAATGGGTGTGTGCAGGGCAGATGCAAAACCCGTGATACCACTGAGTCTGCAATCATTCCTCAGCCACTGAACTTCCAACCCCATATCAGCATCTGACAAAGATGAGCACATCCTTTGGCCTCCAGCCATGAATTGTTGTCCAGTGTTTCAGTGATTTCATATTCCATCAGATCCAGCAATAGGCATGTGCTGCTCACAGGACAGCCCTTCTGCCAGTGACCCTGTTACTTGGGTCAGACCTTTCTTCACTGTGTGCTCTGTGGGCTGTTAGTTCCACTGAGACACAAACAGCTCCTTAACAGAGCCGTGGTGCTTCCAGGCTCCATTCTGAAGGAAGAAATTCAGAGGTCCTTCTGTGGTCTGTGTGAACTGCTGGCAGGCCACGGGTGAAATGGCAGAGCTCACCCCTTGCATGCTGCAAGTTTGGAGCACGTCATTCCTTGTTGCTGTCAGTGCTGTACAACATCAGCCAGGTCCTTGCTTCTTCCCTTCCTGCAAAAGAGTTGTGATCAGATCGCTGGGGAGTGCTTGAAAGGAAAGGATGATATAGGTCTTTCTTGTCTTGAGATGTCCTCTATGTCCTTGGATTCCTTTTTTCTTTTGTCTCTCTCACTGTACTTTGTGGGGAGCTGTTTTGATAAACGTAAATCAGAGACTTATTAAGAATTTGATATTCCAAGCATAAACATGCCCTTCTCTGAGCGCATCCTTTCAGTGATTCACTTCAAACAAATCACAAGTTTTTAAATGAGCCCACTTGGGGATGAATCAAACAATGGCACGGACAGCAGGAGGAGGCTTTGCACACAGGGACGTGGCAGAACGTTGCATCATTGAACTGCAGCTTTACAGGGCAGAGTGGGCAGGCTCAGCAGACACAGCTGCTGGTGGACAGGAGGAGAGCACTGTGTGCTGCTGTGGAACTTTCAGGGCCTGTTTCCTCCTCATGGCTCAGCATCTCCAGTTGCATCTGGCTTCTGAGCAGCACAGCCAGAGCTGCTCTTTGAGCACACACCCTTCCCCAGATCTCCTCATCTGCTGGGAAGTGGCACTTCCAAATCACACCTTGGGCTTTCCTGAGAGTGCAGCTCTCCCCTGCGAGTACTGAGCAGAGGACTTCGTGCTCTGCATTAGGCGAAGAATTTTGCTATTAAATCCAGTGCTTATTTTACCACAATCCCTTTACCTTTCCAGAGTACTTCTGGACAGGTGACAGAAAAAGGATCCCCATACAGCTCTCTATACGCACAAGAGGATGCACCTTTGGATGAAGATGTGGGAGGAAAACAACCAGGAGTCACAGCATAAGGACAGTGAAGGCAAGGGCACATTCACAGGGAATAACTCTGAAACCTGTGCAGCATATGCTTATTAAAACACCACAGTAGTTGAGAACAGGCTCAAAAATCATCCCAAATTGCTGTCATGATGGAGGTCTGCAGGTGACCTGTAATGGAAGTCTGTAGGTGACATGCTGTGGAGCAGATGCAGCTGTGGAATTGCACAGTGGCTTCCTTACTTGCCTTTCCTTTCTGGCAGGATGCTGACCTACATTCCTGTGGTCCTGCGGTGCCAGAGTCACCGCAGTGCTCAGAGAGTGGCCCTGGGCATCTGGCCCTGCGTGGGCACCGCGTGCTGGGCTGGGCAGTGCCGGCCCGGTGCTTGCTGTGCTGCAGCTCCTCCATAAGTAACAAGATGGTGCTTTGGAAGCAGAGGTCGTGGGTAAACTGGGAGCCTGAGCTTGGATGTAGGGAAGTCTGGCTATGCATGAGAACCATGGTGATTCTTCACAAGTGTCAGTGTTAAAACCTCTGCAATGATAATGCACTCGGATACGCCTCACTCCCTTGCTGGCACTTTCTCTTGAGATGACTTCATTGGAGCTGCTAATGATGGTTTCTCACAACAAGACAGCTATGTGGATTGTCAGAAAATATTACAATACTATTTTTTAATGACTCAAGCTAATCAATATCGGAACAGCTCTTTGTTATGGCAACTTTGCCAGGACAAAAACAATCTACTTATTGATAGAACAAGACTATAGTTTGGAAAATGTATAGTAATATAGACATAATACATCTAGGCCTAAGTCCTCTTCAGAGCTTCCTCATAAAGATAAATGCTCAAGGAAGAAAACACCTGGAAGATGTTCTGTGCAACTGTAACAAGTTCTGTTTATGGGCATAAGTTACAACTGCAACTGTGTTTACATCTGTGTTCAGGTTCTTACATGTGGAGTATTTCGTAAGCAACTGCAGAGGCCTTAAAATGGAAACAGAGTCCGAGCAGCACAGAATACATCAGACTGCCAGTGCCATCAAATCATTCTGAGGAGGAGCTGATTAAACACCACTATACCCTCTAGAAAATAGCCTGCAGTGTGGGATACACAGTGCCCTGAATATATGCAACACTGCTGCTCTAAAAGCAAAAGCCATCATCCCAAGCACAGAAGGGCAATCCTGCTCCAGACTGCTTGTGGGGTGAAAAAGAAGTGAGAGAAGCTGTGAGCCCCTAAACCTCAGCTCAGGTTTACTATTTCTGTCCCTGCTTTTATACCATGTGTGACCACAGGGTAAGTGGCACTTACCATGCTCATCCAGCAAGATGTTGTCAGGCTTGATGTCCCTAAGAAAAAAGAAACAGCCATTAAGCTGTGAACAAGGCATGGAACAAGGCTGCAGGAGATTTCTGAGTACCCAGGCTATAGTCTGTAGAGGGAATTATGCCTTAGAAAGATCCTTTGCTGGAGTTCTTAGCTCTGATGTTTCTGCAGTGTTTGATTTCAGCATAGGAGAACAACTTGTCAAGCAGCAAAAGCAGAAATGGAGTTAGAGACATGGCTGACAGGGCCAGCAGCACCTGGCTACTCCAGACACACAGTCAAAGCTTCCTTTTACCTTCATCCTCTGTCTCAGTATAATACTCCACGAAAAGCTGCTCCCCTTTTACCCAGTAAAAATCAAATGCAGGACTGAAGTGAACACGGGAATCAACTGTTGCTCTCATCCTTACGGTGTCACTAGAGTCATTCAGCTGCAGCTGGAACCACAGAGCAGCGCAGCAAGGAAAGTGCTCCTGTGCCTGGATGGGGATGGTTCTGCAGCGAGGGGCAAAAGCTGTAGTTACAGAAGGTGCAAACTCAGGAAGGCTCTCAAAAAAAGTGTGCTCTGTATTACAGGGATAAGAATTAAAAAATCAGAATGGTGCTCATTTAAAGGCTTGTCAAATTTCTACCTTCAGCTTTTCATATGCAGACCCTACAGAAAGTAGAGCAGTTGTTCTGATGCTTTGTTTGGGATTTTATTTATTAATGCTTTCATTTTCTTCAGAAGGATAGAAGTCATCCATGCTGCTCCTTCTCTGCTTTTTTCCCCAGGCTAGTGAGAAATTAACACAGCAGGGAAATTCATCAGCACTCTGCATCTGATGTGTATCAGTTGCCAATTGTGGGAACACTAACAAATCCCTCACTCTTGTGGTAACAGCAGAAAACATGAGGGACATTGAAGGTTGGAAAAGAAAAATATAAAGTGAGGAGGAAAAGAAAAAGGGGATGAACAAAAGACCCTTTGTACTCTGCAGCACAAGGTGAGAACAAATGTAACATTAAATTATGAAAACAGCCCCATCCAGGAAGGGAGCAATGGAAGAAATATCTTCAACAAAAATCCATTCATCTGCAGAGGTGTTGCAGAGAACCCCACTTCCAGTCAGTGAAAATACAGCCTGGTTTCTCTGCCTGTTGCTAAGAGGTACAGACTGAGCATGAATAAATGTCATTTACTTCGATCAGAGGGAACTGCAGGTGCCCGGCTGAGCTCATCCTTCCCGGAGCACTTCAGCATTCGTGTTCTAGAAACAAACTGGTTCCTGCAGGTTTTGTTCCTGAACAAAACAACAAACCCCTATAGCAACGCTGTAACAAAATGCGTCCTATTGAAGGGAGAAGATGTATACCTGATACACCTCCTGAATGCACCTGAATGGCTTTACAAGATATTACCTGCTTTTAATGACCTCATTACACCAGAGCACATCACCTGCACTCACACTGAGCCAGCAGAGCGTGGAGTGGGGACAGCACAATGATGCCCTTGGTGTCCTGGTGCTCCCCAGGCGCAGGGGCGCAGTGAGTGGGAGCAGCTTTCAGACTTTACAACTGCAAAAGGTGAAGTTTGACTTCACCTGGCCATCTGCAATCTACAGAAGACAGTATATCTAATTACCACGTAGCAGCTTTCTGTCCCCTCTGAACTGCTTCTGCTGGGCTGTAAGCACAGAACTACTCTTTCCTAGCCTGAAAAGATTAACAACCATTTCCCACCTTCCTATGTTTGGGTGGAAATAACTTAAGCCATTGCGCTGCTGTCTCCATGCAAAGTGGTTTGCATTTCTCTGTCTCACTGAGGTACAGTGTTAATTAAACCACTTGTAAGTTTTGCAGCTCATTATACATTTTGTAGAATCAGTGTACTACAAACATATAATGCTGCTTGAAAAATGCCTTGCAGATCAGACTCAGCATTTGGTTGCTGTTGTCCAGGGACAGGTCCCCATGTGTGCACTCCATACCTACTCTTGAGCCCAGATGCAACATCAGGATGCCTGCTCAGCAGTTTGGCAACAGCATGACACTCCCCTACGCCTGCAATGGCTCTGAGCTCTTGCCTCAGTCTGGGAGCAAGACAGCTTCAGTGTTCCCCTGCAATCCTATCTGTATCTGCAAAGAACCCTCTGTGAAATCCCAGCAGTTTTGCCCCCAGGCTCCTTCCTGTGCATCTGCAGCTGGAGTGGGCGTGGGGCACTGTGTGGCTATGCCAGCATCTCCATGCCCAGAATGGGGACCTTCACTTCCCAGTTACCTCTCAACATCACGAGGTGCAATTTATTTCCTAGGCAGACTTTTCCTTAGATCACAAATTGTGCAGCTCTTCCTGCCCACAAGCCATGGAAATACCACTGATTGCAACACATTTCTGGTAGAGGAGATTTCCTCCCCATGCTTCTCTTGTACCTGTGTCCCGCTCCGTTTGGTTACACTGAGCCTGCGGCACAAAGATTTGCTCCTGGCCGCCCAGGACAAAGGCGGCTCAGTGTGCACTTCATAATGTTTTATTCATGTTCATCCATTATTAGGTGACTTGGGCAGCTGTGGGGTGGAGCACAGCTCTGTGCCCGCTGTGTCCCCTCTGCATGCGGTGCCCACGGCTGCAGCAGAGCGGGGCGACGGCTGCTTGCCAAGACCAGGCTATCGTGGGGCAGAAATCTACACAGGTATTCATACAAAGAAGAACTCATACAAACAATCCATGAGGGATGAAAAATAAGACTCTGAGAAATTGGCAGCTATAAGGAAGTCTGACTCACGCCAAAAGAAGAGCAAAATCTTTTTGGTCCATTGGGGTTTTCTGCAACTGAGGGGGGCCCATGGGAGCATGGAGGCAACATTTCTGCTTTCACGTGTCAGGAGTGGCAGGTGCATGCTCCTCGACAGAAGCAATTGTTCATCAGCCTTGAATAGTGCATTCCTTCTCTTGCTAACCACCAGGATCACCTCAATCCTAAATTTGTGCCACGTTTTATTCTTACATCTCACAAGAATGCTCTTTCTGGGATTATAAATGAGATAATTTTCTGCCCTCACCCTCTTTTATAACCCTTGTGACTCCATCCCTGCTGACACCCCAGTTAGCCAATGCTATGTCAGAAGTCTTGGACCTCTGAGGTCTGTGTCATTTAATACATCAGGAATAGGAAACAAATATGTCTGCCATACAAGGGTACATGAAATGGTTTTCTCTGAAAGACCTAGTGTGTTACACAAAGGCAAATGTATGTGGGGGACTCTTCTTAACTCTTGAGGTTCTGCTTGTCCTGTCATTTCATGGAGGAAAAAGGTAGCCCCTTTTGCAGCCCATGAACTTCCACCCACCTATGGGGTCCCCAGCTGACCTGTGGATGATGTGTCTGCTTTGGAGGTAGTCGAGGGCCAGCACCAGCTCACAGATGAACAGTTTCACTGTGCCTTCCTGGAATCGCACGTTTTGTTGGAGGTGATAACGCAGGTCCCCTCCAAGCAGCAAGTCTACAACCATGAACATATCCTCTTCGTCTTGGAATGAGTACCTAACGTGGCATAAACACAGTCTCAGAGGTTTCTCCAGCTAACAACAAAGACTTAGCAGTGAGGAAAGGAGACAAAACTTACCAGAGATTAACCAGGAAGGGGTGTTCCAGGCCCTGCATGATCTGCAGCTCCTTAAAGACATTTCTCACTTCATTACGCTCCACACACTTCTGCTTATTCATGTACTTCATGGCGTACATTTTCTTGGTATCATTCTTTTGCACCACACAGACCTAAGTGAGTAAATCAAGTGACCATTTGTCAGTGAGTCCATGCAGATGGAACGCAGCCAGCGGAGCAGCCCCAGCTGTCATTGACAAAGCCCCCATTGCCAAGGCCCAGCTCCACGCGCTTCCCTGCAGCTCTGGGCATCCCCAGTGAACACCTCATCCCATTTCCTCCTGAAGGGAGGTTTTTGCTGGAGGAAAGTGAGGAACATATCAATGCAAAACTCAGTTTGTGAGACTGCAAAACCAAATACTTAGGTTTTCTTCTCCTTTCTCTCCCCAGATTCCTTCCCATGCCAGTTTAAGGGATGAATTTGCAGTTTCAATCAACCTTTTTCCTTTTTTTCCACCAAATAAGTCTTTGTCTAGAGATCTTTGTCTCACTCTGTACATAAGGCATCCTCAGTTCTGACATCGGTGGTGCCCTCATGAAAAGGCAAATGACCTCTGAAATGTCTGTTAACATCTGAAAACAGGACATCTCGTAACACTGAAAATAAAACCAACACGTGACTGTAACGTGATGCTTCATAACAAACACTGCGTGTCACAGACAAATGCTCCCTTAGGAGAAGTGGCCAAGCCTTTTATCTTGGGTGTAGCTCTTTATTAAATACGTATCATGATATTCAGAAACATAGAAAATTGAGGTCATTTGATTTGTCTCTATTTTTTGTCAACCTCCTGTAATATCATTTGTGGCTATGGAGTGGATGAAGAATTGGGCTCTGATTTTCTCTTGATGACCAGTTCAAGGTGATGCTCAGGTCAGATCTCCCTGACAATGCAGTGTTTTTTTTTTTTCTCTTTGCTCTCATTAAAGCCTCTCTAATTTTCCCCTTTCTCCGTTGTTTCCAGCTGCCCCAGTGCTGATGAGCTCATGCACTACTTACTTTTCCAAAGCTGCCCTTCCCAATCGCTCTCAGTATCTCAAAGTGGTCGAAGGTGACTGCAAGAAAGAGCAAGCATTCAGATGTGAAATGGCTGAGCAGCACTTTGATGAAGTTACGGTATTTCACTTCTCCAGAAGAGAAGGGCTGAAAAAACCTGAAGGGTACTCCAGCATCTTTCCGTTGTTTTGGGAGATGTGGGGGCTGTTTAAAACTTGCTGTTTAACAGATTTTTCTTTCCAGCCCATCTGTAAAGGCACATTCAGAGGACAGTGCCCTGCACTGGGCTCTGTATCACTCCAGGGCGCGTTTATTTTTCAGCCATAGGAGCTGATAAGGCATGAAGCACGTTGAACCCAGACAGGGCTCAGCAGAGGGAGCAGACAATGAAAATCCAATTTGTTTCAGTCTCACAGCCAGAACACATCACCCCAAGGAAGGTGGTCAGGAAAGTGAGAAGTGTCAGTAATCCCAGTTAGCACAAGAAGCTATTTATGTAAGAAGATGCCAGTATTTAATGTCAGATGCACCAGGAATAAGATCTCCAGGAAGGTCTCACACCACTAATTTTGTTTCTTCCTCACGTCTCTATAAACTGTGCCAGTAAACTTCAGCACAAAGGAGCCCCGATCAGATCTGCCCTAGCTGCCCTTCCCCAACATGTGCAGCACTCAGCATTTTGTTGGGCCTGATAAACATCACACATTTTCCATGAAGCACTGAAACAAACTGAGAATTTCACTCGGGAAGAATTTTAACTGCTCATTTTTAACAATCCAAGATAGTTTGATATTTGATTGGCATTCTTATCTGTGGAAGAATAATTTATGAGTCATCTAAGTTCCCTTTTGTTTGTATTATATTTGGATTGTCTATGCACTTTATTACTGTACTCACAGGAAAGCCCATATGAAAGGAAATAAGCCCACTCACGCAGCAGGAAATACATTTATGGAATGATCTTTTAATGCCATCTCTGCCATTTGGCAGCACAGTATCACCTGCATGGCTGCTCTCAATGCCCCTCCTGCCCCAGGTGGCCACGCCAGCTCTGCAGGTGGTTCTCCCATCAAGCCTAAAGCAAGGAAGCACACGCATCGCCCGGGCTCTTCTGCCATTCCTCATCCTGCTCCTCAGGCTGTGGTCTCTGAGCAGACCTTCTTTGCCTGCAGAACAGCAGCTTCTTCCCTGGCAGAGTCCCAGGGGCATCTTGAAAGCCCCCATTGGCTGAGTGCCATTGTCCTGCACCTGGCTCATGGACCACTGACAGTCGGACCAAAGGTTTGGGGCTGCTGCACACCCTGACACTGCTGTGCTGAACTGAGGTGCCCGGCAGCTGGCAGCGACTCTTGGCCGTGCTGCCCTCAGGATATTCTATTCAAAGTTGAACTTTGCAGTTCCAGACGCCAACGGCGCAGAACTCTTACCTTCTTCGCTCCCATCGAAGGGCAGTGCCTTGCTGGAGGTGTTTGCTCCCATGCTGCCTCCTGCCCACACTCAGCTCTGCTGCTCCTCTCCCTGATGTTACTCCTGTGAGCCCGGTGTGTGAAGGCAGTGTCATCCCAGGGCTCACTGCAGCACAGAGCTCTGTTGGAGCATCCTGGGGAAGACAGGAGGCAAAAAGCATCACTGCTGAGCTTTGAGAAACACTTTGCAGCCCATAAACTTCTTGCTCAACACTGAGAGCTATAGAGATAAGAGTATCAGAAAAAAGGGGACTGGTGTGACTCTTCCGCCTTGACCAGCACAGCTGCCCTCTGAGTGGGGCGAAGCACAGAGGCACCAAGTACTGACTATGTCTGCTGCATCATCTAACGCACTGTGTTTTGCAGCCACAGTGAAGTTATGACCAATTTAGAGATTACAAAGCATGACTAATCCTAGTGAGGTCAGTATACAAAATAAATGGCTTAGCTACATGAAATTGGAAAGGCACTGTGGATCAAGAAGGTCACATGAAGCTTTAAGAACTACACAAGAAACTCAGTGTTCATCTTCATTTGAACAGCACAGCTTTTAATTTCCCAGTTCTCTCCCAGACATCCATGTATACTGGAGCACATGGTTCTGTGTAGTGCGGTGACATTCAGGATTGCTTTTGCAGTCTTATGTGGGCACAACAGCAGCTTTTGTTTACAAAGAATTTCCATGTGAGGGGTCCTCATATGCTTGTTGTGTTACAGACATCCCTGTGAAGTACACAGCATTTATTTCTTCCCATCAGCACAGAGCCTGTAAAAGTCTGAAATGAAGGAGCAGCAATGCAGCACAATCTGGACTTTGTCCAACCCGGAGTACTTTCCAGGACATTCACATTTTCATTAAACATATCCCACCTGTCCTCTGCTGCAGCTCACGCAGCACTCTGTAGCAAAGAGCAGGGAAGCCCACTGCACTCCTCCTCCCCCTCCAAAGAGCAGTTTTTAAAGGAGGTGAATTCTTGCCTTCTCCTCTGAAATGTGATCAACCAATAAAACAAACAAAGCATCAGACGTCCATCACACCCCTCAATGGAACGAACTGCCACCAGTCTGGAACAAAATTACACAAGCGCATCCTTCCGAGCTCCAAAATTTACACTTCAGAGGGAAAATACACCTTCAGAGATAGAAGTCACCGGTCCGTTCTGCACACAGATGTTTCTGCATCAGTGATCTCACCGGGGGCACCAAGGATATCTGCACTGGGAGGTTTCCTTGGACAGGAGTCTACAGCTCGATTTATTTTTGGGAGTACACTGATCTAAAAGCTTTGGGGAAGAACTGCAGGTATTGGTCAGAGCTAAGCTAGTCTGGGTAACAGCTACTAGGGTTTGAACCTTGGTAAGAGGTGCAGCGTACAATAATGATAAATCTTCTCCTATTTCACAATGCAAATTCACAACATGATTAGAACCGTTATCTCCCTTACTGCCCTCACATGAACCTGGTTCTCACTTGGAGCACCCGCGGCTCTGCAGGCAGAGCAGCAGCTCCATCCTCCAGACAGCAGCAGTCCGTTCTGCCGGAGCTACCACCGGCAGCCAACCCCCGAGCTTCCTCAGAAGAGCACCACTCATGGGGAACCAGCAGTAATTTCTCTCATCACCATTCCACTGCCAAAGTGAAGGGGTGCTGCTGTTCCGTTAACAGATGGAACTGGACAGTAACGTTTCAACAGGGTGTTACACTACACTATTTCTTCAGCACTGCCATCTCTGTCTCACAGAAACTAAGGATTACTCAGAACTCTCGTGTTGCTGCAGGGAAGTTTGGAGGAGAGCGGGTACCGCTCAGTGCCATCTTTGTTTCTTGCCCTGCTGCAGCCCCTCACCTCGCAGCGTGGCCGTGCAAGTTCCCCACCGCAGAAAGGGACCCAGTTAACCCTGGAAAAACGAAAATATTCCAAGCCGCAGAACTGCACGGGGAACACCGTACGGAAATCGGGGGAAGATCGCGGGGGACACGGATCAACGCAGGGCTGACACAGACCCGCCAGGAGCCCCCGAGACACAGCGAAGGAAAGCGCTTACCTCGGGAGGGGACGACGCGGGAGCGGCGCGGGGCTGCGGCTGCGGGGACGGAGCGGAGCGGAGCGGAGCGGTGCGGTGCGGTGCGGTGCGGTGCGGTGCGGTGCGGTGCGGAGCGGAGCGGAACGGTGCGGTGCGGTGCGTTGGGTCCCCGCCTCTGTCGGAGCGCGGCCGGGGCGGGGACCGCGGGCACTGCCGCCTTTTGCCCTCTTCCCAGATCAGCGATTTTCGGCTGCGCTGCGCGTGACATTTCCCGTCATCGAGGGAAGGACAGACTCCGCTCATGTGCATCACAGTGGAAGACTCTGTCAATTCGAGATGCGTTTGCGGGCTGTTCCCTTTGTTGCTGGCTGCTCTGGGTTTTATGTCTTCTTTTTAACTCACGCGGTGCCAGAGATTTTTACCTTGTATTTAGAGAAGACCGGGGGCTCCGTCCCTCCCAGATGTGTGCACTGCACCTCAAAGCGAGGAGCTGCCCCCCTGGGAAGGAGTCGGTCCCGCAAGGCGCTGAGTGCCCACGCCCAGCCCAGAAATTACTCCTGCAGCTCCAAGCGCTTCCCACCTCCCTTGCTTTGCTTGACTTGGTGGGACAGCTCACGGTGTGAAGGTGAGCAGGACCCTGTCAGAGACAGCCTGGGTTACTCTGCTCTCGGCACTGCTGAGTCCCAGTGGCACCTCTGTCTGCTCTTCCAAACTCATTCCTTTGTGAAAGATTCCTAAAAAGGGGCAGTGACCACATTTGTCCTTTCGCTCGTGCTCTTCAGATACTGACTTCTCTCTCATTCGCAAGATCTTGGCACACACTCATGGTCCTGTGGCTCCCAGAGACAGCAGCTCTTTCTCCAGGGCAGCTAAAAACGTCAGAGTGATTAATCCAAACTGAACTGCCTTCATTTATTACTCGGAGAAGAACCAACGAGCTGCAATACGGACGGGGTTCCCCTGAAACGATCCGAATTTTAGTCACATTGTCTCAAAAATAAGCACAAGGGCTGAAAAAGACGACAGAGGCCGCGTGCAGTGCCGCAGCTCCCAGCGGTTCCCGAGCAGTTTTCCTCGGGAAGAAACGGAGCGCTCCTCCGGAGCCGTGCGGAGCTGCTGCCGGCTGCGGCTCCTCGCTGCCGCCTAATGGAGCAGAGCACAACGGTCCCTGTGCTCTGGAAGACCCCGCGGCACAACCTCTGCTCTCTGCTTTCAGCTGCGGACCCCTCCCTTTCCCCTCTCCCTTTCCCCTCTCCCTTTCCCCTCTCCCTTTCCCCTCTCCCTTTCCCCTCTCCCTTTCCCCTCTCCCTTTCCCCTCTCCCTTTCCCCACTTCCTTCCCCTCTCCCTTCCCCGCCTGCAGCTTTGCGCGCACCGCAGAATGAAGGGCTCCACAAAGGCCAGGAGAGCAAAGAACCCAATTGTCTCCTCTGAATGAGAGAAAAAGGACTGAACAGTGTTACTCCTCTGAAGGGTCTTTAAAAGTCACCTGAGATCAGATTTGCTTAAGAGAAATCCTGAGAGAACACTCCTTCTCCAAGGACACAAGTATGACTGCACAAAAACGTCGTTGTCTTCCGCAGCTCATGTGAACCAGTGCCAATGTTGCGCATTGGCTTGAGTCAAGGCTTTGGAAAGCTCTAGACAGAGATGGATTAGCTGAACAGTGAGAAGCTCTGTTAGGATTTGGAGGTTTTTTATCACTTATTTGACAGATGTATTTATTCCCTTCATCCCCAACAGTCAAAATGGCCCACGCCCATGGACTGGACAGTCCAACCGCTCCTGCAGCCGGGATGCCCTTGTTCTGGACAGTTCCAATCACCGTACACAACAGCCTGATCCTTTTCCTTCCCTCTTTAACCCGTTGCTCATCTCCCTTGGATCATACCAAGGCAATGAATGTATTTCCCAAAAGCTTTGGCAGGGGAAGCTCCTTGCTGAATTTGGAGCCCACACCTTGCATCAGGAGCAGCATGGCTGGGCCGCTGGCTGCCAGCACACTGCACACTGCAGGAGTCCTCCAGACACCATCAGGACAACCCCGAGGAGCACGCAGGGCCACCATGGCTGCTGCGCTTTTTGGCATGCTCTTGTGCATCTGGAATTTGTGCCTGCAAACTCACTTTGTGCTGCGCATGTTCACGTTGGCGTTCAGATGAGTGAAATATCAAACAGCTGTTAGGTAATGAAACAAAGTAAAGCTCTGGGAAAACTGTTGAGTCAGGCACCAGATGTTATGATCAGCGATCCCTGCACCCTGTATCTAGGTCCTGTAGTCATGGCCCAGGTAAACTGACCTTGCTCACTGACAGGCGTTGCACTGGAGCAGTCTGGTGCTGGTTTGCTCTGGAGCTTCTGTTCCTCCCCACTGTGCATCACACACAGGGTAACTGATAGCAGATCTGGGGATGAGTACTGAATAAGTACATGAAGTGGAAGGGGGTACAGCTTACCTGAACTGCGGGCTCCCGTCACTCCAGCACAGCACAGCAGTCATGTGGCTTCTTCTGAACACGGCTCGGACATCCTTCTCGCAGAGCAGTCCAAAAATATTCAGTAGCCCTATTTAAAAGAGAACTTTCACACACAGTAATACTTCTGCAGGGTGAGGGTTTGATGTGCAGATCGGAAAAGACATCAACAGCTTTTCAACCCTGCAGTGAGTGGAATTTCAGGACTGTCCCGCTAGGGGACACTGCAGCTTATCCCAGAGCCGGCTCTGGGAACCTAAAGTTACCGCGGACCACATCTCCTGCTCAGAAGACCGCCGGACAGCAGCTCATGCACTACGGCAATATTAACTGAAGCTCCATATTCCTTCTATAGTTCTACTCCTGGTGAAGAGTCTGCAAAGTCATGCACATCATGCCACACTCTGGGTGAATCCGCAGCGTCCTCGTCCTTACCTCACTGCAGCACAGAGCACTGGGGACCCTGATGTGCCACTGCAGCACAGAGCACTGGGGACCCCGATGTGTCACTGCAGCACAGAGCTGGCTGCATTTGTTTTGAAAAGGTCATCGACGAATCTCAAATACATTTGGATATATCCAGATCTGAAGGGTGAGAAATGTTCTATGGAGAGTCAATTTCTGCAGAAATGAACACTTTGTGTACAGCTTTGTGGGGGGAAGTGATTTTTTAATAGGTCTCCTCATGGAGCTGGAAAGTCAAAAATTACTCCAACAAATGCTGAGCTCGGCCTTACAGCCGTGAAACCAGACATGCATCCAAATTGGCTCTGTTTGTAATTGTGTGACGTATCCATAGGTGGACTGGGAAGTAAAAAGTATTCCTACTTCCCCCCCTTTCAACTACTGCAGATCATAATCCTGACACCACAGGGAGTGCTCTCAGTCCCACCTGCACCCACACTGCTGCATGCAGCTCAGGCGGACGCTCTCCCACTGCTGCGCAGCGCTCATTCCATTTCAGAACAGGAAATAGTGAAAGTCTTGTGAGCAAGAGGAAAAGAGCACCCATGGGAACTCCATCACCACAGTCAGAGGAGGAAGCGTTTGTCCGTTGCTTCGCTTGGGGTAGCGAGTCAGAAATCTTGCTATTGTCATGACCGCATAAAGAAAATCCCATGCATAAAAATACTCTCTTCTCAGATGGGTTCACTGCTGTGTTTGCTTTCCACTCTTTCTGATTCACACTTCAAATCACTGAGGAAAAGAAACGCTCTCACAGCTGCTGGTTTGTATGAACTAACTTGCATAAATGTTCTCCTCCCATCGCTCTGGGACAAGGCTGAGTAAACACAAGCCAGGGCAACGTATTCCTCAGGAAACGTCATCTTCTGGCAATGCAAAGAACTGCACCAGCTGTGAGCATGCGTTATCTGAGCAGTGCCATTTCTGCCCTCATGGGTAAATCCAATGACGGTGAAACCAGAGAGGGCTCAGGCACTGCCGGGAGATCGCAGCACCGTTAGTGTATGCGGTACTGATCGAGAGATGTTTATGTACAAAACCCACCCACACATAAATAAAAACAGCCGGAAATCTCACAGAGACACGGAATGGGCCATGGGAGAGTCCAATTAGCTCAGTTACATCTTGGGCCATGTCCCATCTCCCTCGTCTCAGGTGCTCCTTCCCTTTTGCGGGGAAGTGTGATTTCCTGTGCCAGGTTCCCCAGTGTGTGACACAGCCACGATGTCCTGCCTTTGCAGATCCGTTGTGTTGTTTTCTTCTTGTTTGGGAAGTGCTCTGGGATGAAAGGAGCAGTTGTCCTCCGAGGCTGTGGGATTTCTGTGTGATGGTGAAAAGGGAAATGTTGCTGAGCTGTCAGTAAGATGAGGAGTAGCAGTAGAAAAAATCCCAATTCCTCTGAGTGTTTTAACAGTACTACTGCAGCAGCAAGGACAGCCGAGAGCTGTTGCTCTGTGCCCCCTGGAAGACGTGCTCTAGTATCCCTTTAAAGCAATGCTGGTGCTCTTCTGGTTCCAAGGGAATTTTGATAATATGATGATGTACTGTAATGGGACTCTGTTCTGATGGGATCCGTTACCAATCGGTTCACAATGACATGGGCTGTAAGTTGGAAAGAATACCATGTTAGTGGCAGTAGTATTTGTAGTTTTCTATTTTACTCTGCCTTTAAAGTGATGGAAAGGATTGGGGCCATTAGTATTCTGACGAAGAGAGGCTGTGACAAAGAGTGTGACTGCGGGGCCTCCTGACTGCTCTGTGCTGCTGCCAGTGCTGTGCAGGGGACTGGCTCCAATTGCACCATTCTGAACTAGCCCTGACATGGTACAGAGCACACAGACAGACGGGCAATTCATAGCGCGGCCACAATGTTCCCAGCTCTGCTGTGCTAGCCCTGCGTGTCGTATGGCACAATGATACCAGGTGAGTTCATGTTCACGCAGACGCTGCAGGTATTCCTGTCCTGATTTGTATGTACGTCTGTGTGTGTTTGCTTAAAGAAGGGCAAGCTGCATACAAAAGTCATCGCATCACCTTTCTACATGTGCTTCCTTGGCAGGACTGGGGAACCTCATGCAGGATGTGCTGTGGTGCTTCAGCCAAGTGAAGGGAACTATCGATGTTGGAGTGACAGAAGGTGGGTTTCGTTCTCCCCTTTGTTGGTTGTGATCACAAAGTACTGTCGCGTGCTCCTCGTGCAGGGCTGTCTGCGTGCTGGTGGGTGAAGCTGCATTCCTTTTCTCTCCTGCTTTTCTGATGTAGAGATGGTAGAAGATGTGGAGGGGCTGCACAGCTGTAGGGATGGGAGAGAGGCAGAGCTCGGGAAAATATTTAACAACGCATAACAACAAATTAAAACAAACACAATTACAGTTAAAGCTGAGTTACATTTTTATGAAGGTGTTTTCTGCAAAAACTGTTTACAAAAGTTTTGAGCTTTTACTGTATGATGAGCAAATAATTTCAAATGGTCCTGAACTCTTGCTTGTGGGTTCATGATTACTACAACACAAGGTTTCCTCTCCTTACTTGCTTTCCATTTTTAACGTAGCCAGTTATGAAATGAAGAATGTAAGCCATTATTTTTTAAATCTGGGACTCAGTGCTGAAGGAATGCAGAGATGTGATGATGGGGAGGATTGGAAATGCTCAGTCACGGTCTGAAGCAGTGATGGAGCACCTGGTAGGAAGGCAGGGCCAGCCAGGGGAGCTCAGCTGCATGTGATGTACCTGAGTGATGGAAGGGCTGGAGCCAGGACCACCCCTTCCCAGACCTCATTTAAGGGTTGGCAGTTGGGGGTAATGGGGTTTGCTGGAGTTCCCTGCCTTCCTGAGACCTTCCAAGGGTAAGCTGATTTTTTTTTCCTTTGGTCCTGTGGCTGCTGCATTGAGCACCTATTTTCACTTGCTGTGGCCTGGGACTTTGCTACTCTGCTGTCATTGCTGTGTGTCCCATCACATTATAGCATTGCTTAGGGAGAGGCCCTGCCTTTTTTTTTCTTGGTACTCAAGAGGCAGAGAGCAGAAGTGTATAGGTAAGGCCATGTTCAGGGAAACCAGTAATTAAAGGCAATAGAGTTTTTCTGTCAGGTCTGATCAACAAGTGTGAACAGCCTCACCGAGAGAGGTCTGTGTGGATATTTTTAATAACAATGGAAACCATTCTCATCTACACAGAATATGGGAGAGAGGTGCAGTCTTCACAGGTGTCTGTCCATGTGTGTGCCTCAGCTATGGATTGTTTCATGAGTTTCCCAGTAACCCTGAAGCAAGTCACTGCACAGCTCTGTGTGTACAGCCCTTATTCCAGAGGCTCACAGTCTTCTGTGGTCTGTATCCTCATTTTAAAACCCAGGCAAGCTAATCAGGAGAAAGACAGATAGGCAAAGGATGATGAATTAGCTTTTTCAGGTATGCTTGCACTGGAAGTAGATACAGAGAGAGCGGACTGTTAGTTAAGAAAATGCTTATTGTGAAGTCTTTAAGTGGAACAAATGACGTTTATTGGAGAATGGGAGCATCACAAAGCAGTGTGAGATGGGTGACCTGGAGACAAACTTCTTTCTCAGACTCATTTCTCAGTTCAGTTTCAGAAGGTTGTGCTGGAGAAGTTATTTGTTTGGGACTTGATAGATGACAAGAAGCCCATGGAAACGTCTGTAAAGCCTGTTGTAATCAGGAGGGTAGTGCTGTGTAAGTGATGGCAGAGCAGGAGGTGGTTGTCATTCACTGTGAGGGCAACCCAACTCTGAGCTGTCCTGAATACATCAGCAGACACAATGTGATGCTGCAGTTCTTCCTCGTGCAGCACCTGCAGGTCACTGTGTGCTGCCTTCTCCCGAGGCCGCCCCGCACACACGGGTATGGCAGCGTGCTGGGGCTGGGAAGGGAGCAACTGGAAGAGCCACGCACTCTTCTTTCTCTGTGGAAATTGAATGTTTTCTCCAGAACCGCTCTCAGCTGATGCAGCTTTGGGGCCCTCTCTAAAGGCACTCTGATCCTGACACCACGATCCTGACATCCATGCAGTTAGCTGGGCATTGTCCTTTCCAGATTTTGTTCTAAAATGTTCTGATGATGGTAACTGAGAACCTTTGATCATTAGAGAAATGTGAGTGTGGTTTTCACATCTGTAATGTGGTTTAATTATGTATACCACACCCAGCTTTCCTCTGTAATTACCACAGGAAATGACATTTATTGCTTTCTCAGGTGAACCTGGATTGGTGTCCAGGCCCAATTAAACAGTTTGGTTCAGAGGTGGCTTCAAGTTTCCAGAGCAGTGCATGGAACAATCTCATCGTGTGAACACACACAGGTAGCTGCCATTAAGAGTACTTGATAAAATTCTGCCTCCTTATTTCCTGGGTTGGACTTGAGATACACAGGAGTACTCAATCAGCAGCCCTCACTTGTGCGATGCAGTTGTAGCGGGTGCTCATCTCCGTGCAGGATGGCTTTGCCTTGCTTGCAGCAACAGCTGCAGGTTCCTTGCAAGTCCAGAGAGGGTATTTTGAATGAAGAGATTCATGTGGAATGCAAAGCCTCGCTCATCAGTGACGAAGGTGCTCTGCACCTCGCTGGTGTAAACAGTCATGTTGTCATCGTCTGACAGTGCAAATTTGACGGCAGAGAGATGAGGGAACTGAACAGCAAACTGTGCTCAGGTGGCACAGCAGCGCTGAGTTGGTCCTAAAACAAAAACTCGCCCATAGAGTAATGAAGCGTCAGGAAAGCGAGTGCCATCAGCCCAGCAACCTGCCGTGCACGTCCTGCCGGCCCTCCTGCCATGTTCTCCACCACGGGCAGGCTGCTGCGGAGCAGGGCAGCTCGGGCTGCGCTCCGACGTGGGGGGTTCGTGCCCCACAGAGCCCCACCCACGAGAAGGCTGCTCTGCTCCCGAAACGCTGCAGGTGTAACCGGATGTCGGGAAGGAGCGGTGCGACTGCTTCTTCAGAACAGTGTGAAATAGGATGAAATGTGCTTGCACTCGAAGTGTAGCACGTACAGTGAGTGTTGTGGACGTTCAGGTCACCCCCGTCCCCCACCCGCGGTCTGACGGAGCAGATCTGCTCGGCTGCTCTGACCCCACAGGCAGCGCGCAACTGACGTTACCTTGGAAATCTCATCCGCGTTTCGCTTCTGCGGCGGACAGCAGCAGCGTTCGCGAGCACGGACGCCCCGAGCTCCGCGCTGTCCCTGCCGCCCCACCGCGTCCCCGCGGAGCTGCACCGGCCGTGCCCGGCGGGACGGCTGAGTCAGCGATCCGGCCGCGCCCAGCCAATGCCGCGGCGGTGCCGGCCGGGCCGGGCCGGGCGCTCCGCTCCGCTCCGCCCGCGGGGGCTCCTCCCGGGGCCGCTCGGCCGGGCCGGCGGCATGGGCACGGGCACGGGCACGGGGACGGGTTCGGGCAGCCCCCGCGGAGAGCCCCGGCCGCGCCGAGCGGGCTGCCCGGAGACCGGAAAAATCCGCGGAGTGAGGAGGGCTGGCTTCGCGTCTTCCTTTATTTTTGCTTCGCGTCTTCCTTTATTTTCGCTTCCCGTTTTCCTGATTTCTGGGGGTTTGTGGGTTTGTTTTTCGCCGTAGATGTTTTTCTCGCTCTTTTTTAATTACTGTTTTTGGAAGATGAAATGCTTCTCCCGTTACCTGCCGTACATCTTCAGGCCTGCGCACACCATCCTGTCCTCCAGCTGCCACACGGAAGGTACCGGCCCGGGGTGGGGGCGGTTATCGCTCAGAGGGCTCAGGAGCTCCAGAGGCGAAGCGGAAAATGGTTTCGGTTCTGTAAATGCACGCTCTGAGTCTGCAGCATTTGTGCGAAGTAGAAAGCAGCAAGTCTGGCTTAAGGGAAGACTTTTTAGTCCTTGCCCTGCGTGGTTTATGGGTCTGTGTGGTTTGTAACTGGAACGTGTACTTCATCTGTATGTTTTTCTAAGGAAAGGAAGAAGAACTAATGGTGCTCTGCAGCCTGTCTGTGCTGCTCCCTGCACTCAGTGTCCAGGTCTCAGCAGAGCAGCTGTGCAGCTGTTTGGGATGAACGAGATACTCTCAGCAGAGCTTGGACTTCATGCAGAGCAGTCTGCGTTTTGCTGGGACCTCAGTGGGAGCTCTCCAACAGGGACTCCTTTCCCATTCTGATTGATAATCCCGTGTGGCGTGGCTGTGTGCATGCTGTGTGTGTGCAGTCAGCTCTGCAAATCACGCACAGTCGTTCCCCACTTCCCTGTGTGGAGCTGCTGCGCTTTCCCTCGTGCTTCCTCGCCATGGTCGGTTGTGGTGGATAAATCCATTGGTTGATAACCTGTGTCCCATTGTACGTGTGCTCCCCGAAGCCATGGCACTGAGAAGTAATTAGGAGCCAAACCTCTTGGAAGTTATATGTGGCTGAGGACCAGTATTGTCAGTGTTGCTTTGAGGTCATTCAGGTATGTTTGTGCATGGATCTGATGAGAGCGTGGGAAGGACCAGTGGTTAAATCGTGTTATGTGAGCAGTGTGAGCGAGGGACGTGCAGGGGGTTCTGGAGTGAGAACTGTGGCCATTTGATGGTTCCTCAATAAGGAAAAGTAACCTTCATATCACTCAGCTTTCTGCACGCTCATTTGGTTACTGCGGGGCTGTGCATGCGGTGAAATACCAGTCTCATCCATGAGCAGTGTGAACACTGACACAGTTACTGTAGGGATGTACGCTCATGACAGCGTTTGAGGTGATTGGCTTCAATCTCTGCCCCTGGCATCATCTAGATACAGAGAGGTGTGGTGGGCAGTACCTTGCCTTGGCTTCTCCTCCTTGGCTGAGAATGCTGTCAGGGGCTGGGCAGGAGGGACGGGGTGGTAGACAATGACTGTCCGGGTTGAATTGTTCTCTCTTGGTTGCTGTTTTAGTTCAAGCAGGCAGTATGGAATTTAAAAAAGAAATCACTCTGAAATCTATTGGGATAATTTTATCTGCTTAGAATGACTCAAACTAATTCCACAGTTACGCTGGAATTCTTTCTTTGAAAATCTCTTTGAACGTTTCTTTTGTTTTCAATTTGACTTTGGCCAAAGGCACTGCTCCTTAAGATGTTCTAAGTAAGTAATTTTTGGATTGCTCTACTGGAATAAGTTATGCAATGGAGAAACAGACCTTGCTGTTGTAGGGGAGGTCATAGAGGACTAGTGAGAGGAAAAATTGGATTCAAGAAGGAATACTATACTGGTGTGTTATCTATTCTCATCCATTGCAGAAAAAGAAACTCATACTGAGCTACTTCTTGTACCAATTATCAGATACATGTCATTAACTATGGGTGAAACTGAGATCTGGAGGGTTTAAATGACTGCAGGATTAATTGCTAGCTGAAGTGACTTGAGAACTCAGAGAAGAAGAACCTTCCTCCTGCTTCAGCCCTCTGAATGGCTGCAAAGGCCATGGAGCAGACAGGATCTCTGTGAGGGGTCTGGCAGGAGCGGGATGCAGCGTTTGTCCCTCTGTGTCGGACTGGCGAAGCTGCACTTGGTGCTCTAGCTTGTTGTAGTGGGGCACATTCACAAACAGAAGGAGCTTTTGTGGGGTGAAGCCGTGGTGCCTCAGTGATGGGATTCAGACACTGCCCAGGATGTCCTTGGCAGGTCTTCGAGGCTCTGCTCCACAACAGATGGTGAGCAGAGAGCTGAGCCTGTAGGACAGAGAAGGTCCTTCCCTCTGTCAGCCTGGCAGTGGTGTCTGTCTGCACGTCCCCCCACAGATGTGTCCATCCTGACAGAGGTCTTCCTCTGCACAGCTTTCTGATGCTGTGGGAGTTCCGTGGCATTGTTACCTTTACTGTGAATGTGCTGGGTTATGATCATGAATTAGGAGGAGAGGGTTCATCTAAAGGGAGCTGGCATCTTTATGTTGGGTGGCTGATGTGTTGTGGCAGTGTCTTGTTGCTGAGCTCCTGGTGCTCAGTGTCATCCAGGATTACCAGCCCTCCTTGTGGCAGAGTTCTGTGCAGCATGTGCTTCTCTGGGATTGTCAGTGTTGCTGTGCTGAGCCTTAATGGCAGCTCACAAAGTGTACAGGCATTTGGGACGATGTTTGATTCAGCCCTGTTCAGAATTGTGTGGAAATGTGCACTTGTCTCATTGGCCCTAAAGGCATGCCTGAAGCTTGGCTGAATAATGGGAGCTAGACAGAATTTGAGCCAACAATACCACCTTTGGGACCTGGTTCTGTACTCCTGAGCTGAGTGTGAGGGTGTGCTGCTGCAAAACAGCATTTCTTGATCTGCCACTTAAGTTGGAAAGCAACTGCTTGGGCTCACCTTCATCTCATGGTGATGTGCGTACTGATAATTAATCCAAACCTTATGTGATGTCGAATATGCACTGTGGATTTCTAACATTTTTTATTTGCTGAAAAGGGATTAAGTGGTAGAAGGAATGGTACCTTAATGGAGCTGTATGTTCGTTAGTGGTAGGTTTGCTAGGAGCTGTGGGTGAGCTGCAGCAGCTGCTACACCTGAGCATGTTTGCACAGCTAAGCACTTCAATGTGAACACAAGCATGCTGATTTCTTTCAAAAACAAAGTATTTTTAGTGTTTCTGCAGCATGTTCAGCTCAAGGATATCGACATTGTTTGAATCCTCAGCTAAGTAAGGCTCAGGAAAAAGCCTTTGAATTGCACAAACAATGTCCTTTCCTGCAGACAAGGAAGCGAGCACAAAGACGGGAAGCGCGAGCTCTGAGGTCATAGCTTGCCAAGTTCTACTCATGCATGTGTTTTTCTTCCAGAATTTACACAGAAATGTGTTCTTGTGATTTCTGAGCCTGGTTTTGGAGTGCTGGCTGCTCTACCAAAGTATTATTTTGGATACTTCAGCTGAAGTTGATGTAATAATTACTTCATATCCTTAAAACCTGTGTTAAGATGCTCTTCATGTGCTTGGGAGGTCTGGACTGTTAAGGTCTGGAGTCATTTTTTGTTTCAGAATGCGAATGATGCACTTTCAATCCCGCAGTGCTATGACTGTGAATGCTGCAGTGGAAACGTGTCATTGCTGCTCTCGAATGAAGTTCAGAAGAAGTATGTGCTAAGGATTCTGTGCTGTTCAGTGACTCTAATTGCTGTCACAGTGTGAACTTCAGCATTCCTCCCGTTTCTCACGTAGCTTTGCAAAGTGTCAGCGGAGCACAAGTGAGGATGAGGCAGAGGTAGGAGTCAGTGCTGTGGGGGGCTCAGAAGGTAAACTCAGTGGTTGCTCTGCACCAGCAGCTCTCGGTGCTTCTTGAAGATCCACCCGGTGTGAGCATTACTGTGCAGCTCATGTCTGCATTTATTCGTGCAAGTGATGTAGATTGATTAAAGCCATGAGTTAACTAAAACACTACAGAGGAGGTACCTTGGGATCAGCAGTAGGCCACGCACGAGGTATGGAATTGTTCGTGTGGAACTTCAGTGCTGGCCAGTTTTCTTTCTCATGGAAGGGGAAAGCAACATCTTACTGCACTGTTGATAGATTTGTTTACTTGAAAAGCAGTGAAAGAAGCCCTCCTACATCAGCTGTACCCCAAACTGAGACAGTATGTGAAGGGTGCAACTTACTTTTCTGTGTGGTACAAATAAACAGCATCCACCGCTGGTAATGAAGGGCTTGAAATCCTGCCATGCTTCATCTTAGCTGTGTAGATGCAGATGTTAAGGGAGCAACAGTACAAATATAACTCATGTTAGAGAACAACAAGTGGTGTGGGGTGCAGCAAGAGTCATGGATCACAGCTGCAGAACTGGAAAACAAAGAGTCTGCTGAGCGATCACAGGGCATCATCTGGGTGTGAGCCTCATTACTTAAAGTCTCTATTGTCTTTGTGATGTTATCCTCCTGGCTGTGGTTACTGCCCTGCTGGCTGGTATCAGGCCCTTTTATTGAATTAGTGCTGGCTTTTTGCTGGGAGATGGTATTGTTTAATATTATACCTATTCTGAGCTGTGTTCAGTAGTATCATTGGCACAAGTGTGGGTTTTCTGTGTGAGGGGTGTGAGTGTTGGTCTAGGGCTGAAGAAAGCATGGATAGATCTCCTGATGGCATTTGGGAAGGGTTGTTGTCATTTTTCCTGCTTTCTCTTCCTCTGGGGAGAATCTTCAGTCCTCAGTTGCACCTTTGTGTTAACACCTCAATCAGATTAATTAAAAAGGATGAGGGCTTCACTTTGTTGCTGCCCGGAACAGCTCTGGGCCCCATGGTGGGAGGTGTTCAGCAGAGGGCTGTGCTGTGCTGGTGCATGCAGTGTGTTCCTGCTTGCTGCCTGCCCTGGGAATCCTCCGTGGGCTCTGCATGTCTTGCTGTCAGACCTGCTCTGATGATGCTGCTTCAACACATCCCATCTGACAGCAGCTCTGGACCTGGGCTTGCTCTGAGACCCCAGCCAGGGACCCCACAAGGTGCTGTGTGCGGAGCTGGTGTCTGTGACCGTAGTGCTTGAGGGCTGAGTGAAGGAAAAGGGCTGAGTGTGCAGCTGAATAGGTAGATTTAAATGAATAGACGGGGGCAAATATGACACGTTTGAATGTTCCTTTCTTGGCCCCTGGACAATGGCTGGCTCCCAGGCAGTGCTCTGCATGAGCTGCAGCTGTGTGGTGGCACGGGGCAGTGCCTGGCGGGGCTGCACAGTGAGGGTGGGTGCAGCTCTGCTCTCTGAAGGGACAGTGTGCCTTTGTCCGTGGTGTCATCCCCCGCGAGGGAGGGGAGGGGGAGTAAAATTCCCTATCCAAAATGTTAGACAGCATCTAAATGAAATATGGTATATGGAAACTATTCCTCCTCCCCGTGAGCTTAAGACTTTGTTTCTTCTACATCAGGTTCTCTTTATTTGCTTGTCTTTTCTCCTGTGGAGCTGAACCGCAGTCCAGCTCTTCTGGATGTGTCAGCAGCAGCTCCTGCTGAGTGCCAGACATGGAAATGAGCTGCAGTGGGAGAGGAGGAAAGCAGCAGGCCCCTGTCTGGGTTCTCGTGTGCGAGAAATAACAAACTGTGCCCGCACGGGAGGTGATGGAGGAGCTCTGGTAGCAGTGCTGCTTGCGGCTCAGCGTGGTGCCCCGCCCTGGGGCTGCCAGGTTCACTTACTGGCATTCAGGTGTATCGGTGGTAAACACAGGTCTGTTCTCTCCATGAGGGATGGCTGCTGCACGTGCATTCTTCTGGTGGTAACTCAGGAGCTGAAAATATCTTTCCTTGGCTGTGGTGATTGCATTTGCTTTGCATCATTTTTAACTCTGGCCGTTTCGAGGCCTCTTAGGAAAACAAATGCTTTCATTATTCATATATATTCTTACAGGTTTTATTTTGTTCTATATTACCTTTGGGAACTTATGAAAGGGGAAGAAGGTTGTTTCAGCTGTCACGGAAAAATAGAGCTTTATAGTTGCAATTATATTCTGTGTGTTTTGTTGCCATAGGAAGCAGTCAGATCCTTTCTGTCTGAAAGGTGATACTCTCAGAATACTTTCAGTGGGGAGATGTGCACGAGGCACTGACAGATGTGAGGCTGCCATTAGGAACTCAGCTTGAAGTCTCTCCTTAATACATAGAATTTTGTCTTTTAAGGTGCAGAGAATCAAAGATGAGAGAGAAAATGCACTTGGGATGATTTCTTTGTGCTTCATTATTTGATCCCACACTCAAGCTTTTGATATCCCCCAAGGTGGCATAGCACTGACGCCTGGCACTGGGCTATGGGATGGCACTGCAGCAGTGCGGGGTCCTGGGTGTGGGCTGCAGAGCCCCCACCATTTTGCACTGGGCTGGGGGGCAGCAGCTTGCCCAAACAGGACAGGGCAGTGGGGCTGGGGGGCAGGGGGCTGAGAGGAGGCGGGAGCATGGCCAACAACCGGGGGGGGAGGGGGTCCTGCTCTGCTGGCTCACAGTTTGTGTCCAGGCACTTGGAAGGGCAGTGACTGCTGCTGCCCTTCCTCAGCTGCCTCCTGCACTCTGAGGAGGGGCTCTCAGCATGCCAGTGGGGGGCCAGCTGTGCCCTGGGGGTTCTAACAGACCTTGCAGTGTGTTTCTAAATGGTTCCCATTTCTCCTTCCAAGCTATGTGATACTGTGGGACCAGGAGGCTCTGATAACAGCAACAAAGTAGACACTGGGGAAAACAAAGCACTGTCTTCTGTTATCTCACCCCTGGGAGGAGCCCAGGTGCAGCTGTGTGAGGCTGGGATGCAGCGCTGGCTGTGATTGGCACCAGGGTGAGCAATGTTCCGCAGCCACCGACAGCCCCGGCGTGCTGCCATGGTGCTCCTCAGCTGTCTGCAGCTCCTGGCTGTCCCCGAGGCTCATTCACTATCTCAGTCTCCTGTACGAAGTCCCTGGTTTTACAGCAGCACAGGAACTGCTTGGGGGTGATGTTATAAAGTACTGCAAAGCATCTGCAGGGAAGCGCTTGGATCGGAAGCGTAACGGTGACTTCTTGTTGACTCCAGGTGAAATAGCAGCCTTCGTGCAGTTGCTGTAGGAAGCATGGAAGCACAGCAGCTCTCATGTTGTGGATGAGTTCTGGCTGCAGGAAAGCTGCCCCTCAGGGCCTTCCAGACCGGGTAATGCCATGGAGTGGCTTGGGTTGAGAAAGGACCTCAAAGATCATCGCGTTTCACCCCCCCCGGCATGGGCAGGGTACCAACCACTAGAGCAGGCTGCCCAGAGCCGTGTGAGGAGTCTGCAGCAGTGGGCACGGGCTGTGGAGTGTCTGACACGGCTGTCAGGTGTGGGACAGCAGTGTCTGAACCGCAGGGCTGAGTCCCCGCTGAGCTCTGCGGCCGTCCTGTACCGATGCTCATCCTGAGTGCTGCAGGCAGCTGAACTTCCTTCTGTCACAGGCAGTGCTGCTGAGGTTGGCTGTTTGTTTGAACCAAATACTTCTCATTGCAGATACTCCATCCTATCATTGGGGGTTTACAGGTGACTTTTGTTCTCCCTGTTTGTGGTGGTAAGGCACTCCCCTTGCTGCTCTAGTTCCTATCAGAAATCCCATAGCAGCTGCTGCTTTCCCAGCTTTCTGCTGCTAAGACTTCCTGTGGTTCTGCGCGTCCAACCAGCTTCAGCAGCGCAGAGGAGCACACTTACAAAGGGGCGTATTTCCAGGGCTCTAGAAATGCTTCCACTGTGTCATTACAGATGGGTTCAGCTGTAGCTTGCCAGTGTTCCTTTCATCTGTATTCAGTTAGTCCTTAAATGGGCACTAAGGTACCCCTCTGTCCCTCCTGCTCTGATGGGAGCTGATTGAGGCAGTGCAGCCAGGAGCAGCAACAGCATCTGGCTGGGAAGCTGTGCCCCTGAGCAGCTCATTTCCTCCTGTGCCTTCAGGTGCAGCACAGAGCTTTTGGGGATGGTGGGATGACTCCCTGTGGGGAGCAAGCTGGGAGCTTGCCTCTGTTCTCACCACAGCTTTATGAATTACTATGTTGGCAAAGTGCGAGAGGAGGCACGAGCCCAAGGGTATTGACTCTGAAAACAGTCACAAAAACAGTCATCTGAGATTTAGCCTTTTTCTGAAGGCAACTTTGCTGAAGCAAGGTCTCCAAAGTGACTTAAATGCTTTGATGTCATAGCAAAGATGTGCTGGTGCAACTGCAGTAGGCTGTTCTGTGAAAGGCTAACTGTATTTGATACTGTACGTGATATTTCCTGGCATGGATTATAAGAGAAAAGCAGACCATCGTGGGCTGATCTTGCTATATTTGGGAAATAAGTGCTTTATCAGCTTTGCAGAGCCATATGGTACACTTATTCACAATCAGCAGTTCCTTCCAAATGCAAGTTTGTGGCACTCAGAGTGTTTCCCAGTGTACAGTTCTGTACTCTTATCTTTTCCAGCAGCAGATCTGGGAGCAGCCGACTGGCGGTGGTTGTGGGCCACCTCTCATCTCAGCAATGGAATTAATCACTAATGTTAGCGAGTTCTTAGAAACTCCTCAGGATAACCGTCTGAAATACACCAATGCCTTTTTGTTCAGCAGCGTGGTTATTGTTTTAGGGGAGCAGTCATGGTGAGAACACGTGGAAGCTGGTAGAATTTCAGACAGGTAAAATGTGAAGAGTGAGATGCTCGGTGTTTGGTGCCGTGGTACTGTACTGAGTGCCTACAAAGCATACTGATGAATCAGTTACTCCCTGTGAAAGAGTGTTTCTTCCTTTAAATGTTCAGAAATCATTAAGAAACATGACAAGAATAGAATCAATTTTGTTTGTTAAATTGGATTAAAGTAACTGCATTCCCATATGGACTGGGCAATTAGATTTAATGCTGCTTTGTATATTGTTTCCGTTTCCTCTTGGTGGAGGTAGCTGTGTGAGGGAATAATTTTTCTGAGGGACAATAAAATCTGATTGATCACACCATCACGTTTCAGTGTAGACTTCTGCACGCAGCGTCGCAGCAACCTCATCGCGGGCACTGCTCGTGTGCTCAGAGCAGGGGGTGCGGGTTGAGGAGGCAGATCTGTGTGAGCACATGGTGTGTCTGTCTGTGCTGTGTCTGTCTGTCTGTGGTGTGTAACCCGCATGGGGGAGCGGCTGCTGTGCAGTTCAGGGTCTGGTAGGGGCTGTGGGATTGCTCCCCTGAGGCATTCTGTAATCTGTTTAACACAACGCAGTCATTTGTCTCGTTTGCTGACTGCTTAACAGATGGATTTGTGGTTTTTGTAATTACTATACAAATGGTAATAAGACGTGATATCTTTTATTAATTAACAGTTTTTCAGGTTTGTTTTTCAGTGACGTGAGGTAGATTAGATGTAAATACCAGCGCCATACAAATATTAGTTTTACATTTTGAGAAACCATGCAGACATGGAAGGCTCCTCGTGGTGCCGTTGCTGTTCCTAAGGAATTCTTTGTAGTTATTATCTGGAAGCACAATCTTTTATTTTTTTGTTAAAAGTGTTCTCTGTGAGTGGGCAGTACAGAGCTGGCCGCTGTCCTGAAGCATTCTCTGTTATGTATCCTCCCTGTGATGTTCTTTCATTGTATATCCTTCTACAGTGTTGACATCCTGTCTTTCTTCCTGGAGGAACTGAGTGTAAACAGCCCCAAAACTGCAGGCCACATGGGAAGGGAAGCTGCTCACACCGCCGAGGTGCAGCCGTGCTGAGCAGCTGTTGGAGTACCGTAGATAAATTCAAGAATGAGAACAGAAACGGTCCGCGATGGCAGCGGGGCGGCAGAGCTGCACTGTGAGGCTCCCACTGCGGGGCCACAGTCACTCAGCAGCGTCACCAGGAGTCTCCAGGAGTCCGAAAGTGTGCAGCCACTTCTCCTTTGAGAAGGAGTGCTCTCTTCTGCTCGCCGAGTGCCTGGTGATGTACGGCGTGTGGGGACACCCACTGGTGTCAGTGTCGCCGTTTCCACAGCTGTCACTTTTGCTGGAAGCTCTGGGGAGCTCAGGAAGAGCACAGCACTGGGAGCTATCAGTTGTGGGCAGGTTATGCCTGAGCTCCAGTGTTACGTTTCAGACATTCAATGGGAATCAACGAAGGGAAAATGATGTGGGAACAAATGGCAGTGATGTATCTGTAACCACGTTGGTGTTCCACAGGGGCTGTGGATGGCTGAATTTGATGACTTTGTTGCTGCTGTTCCCTCTTCGTGGCTCTGAGTTACAGGGGAAGGAGTGCTACCATCTGAATTCAGGAGCGCTGTCATGTAAGCAGTGCTGAACAGGAAAAGCGTAATGTTTCTCAGTCTTTCATTAATACACAGACATTTCAAATACAATCATGTTTTAAGCATTAAGGTTATTATCTGAGGGGCTTGGCTGTATAGGAGGTCATGGTGAGACATAGATGCGATGTGAGCACCACGTGGCTCCTGTCCTGCCAACAGGCAGCACTAGATGTGTGGGACTGCTTTCCTTTCAAGTGCACTCCATCACTGGTCCTGTACTCATCCGTGTTTTGGCAGGAGGCTCGTGAGCACGGAATGCCACAGCTGTCATCTCCTGTGACAGCCTGGTCATTCAGGTACAACAGCGTGGCTTCGCAGTACCAAAGAAGTGGATGAGTCAGAGTATGTTATGATGACTTGTTGTGATTTTTCCCATACCAAAATAGTTTTGTGCTTAAAATACATTCCATGTGAAATGAAGCATGGGTGAGGCTGGGCTGGCTTTCCAGAGCTCAAATGGATCTCAAGCTTCACTTTGTTGCCTGCAGACTTTGTCTCTTTCTGTCAAGTCAGCAGTGAGGGAAGATCTGGCTCCTCACAAGCAGGAGTGTGGAGTACCTTTGTTATTGCTCTGTGGAGGGTCACTAAAAGTCCGTGAAGTCCTGTGAATTTCAGAATGATCAGTGAGCAGATACCTGCCCGCAGGCGGCTGCTGCAGGCTCCCTGCATCGTCTGACTTCCAGAATTGCAGCCAACAGTTGTCCTGTTTTCCCTTACCCAGTGCTGAGCTTTCCACAGGGATGGTTGGGCATCCATCCTCCACAGACTGCAGAACAAACCAGTCCTGCTCAGAACTGCTGCTCTGCCAGATGTGCACTGTTGTTTTCTTTGGGGAATTAATGCTGTCTGGCTGATTAGCCTGTGTGCTTCCCATGTTGTAAGGGTGGCTGAGTTCTATCTGAGTGTTCTACTCAATTGTGCTGCTAGGTGACATTAGAAGACAAGCAGAATGATTTATGTAGTAATCCCAGTGCGAAGGTTTGCAGTGTTGTGCAACTAGCTGTGCTTGTGTTACGTGGTAGCGCTGATGGAATTTATATTGTGATTTCAGTACTTTTTGGTGTAGTCAGCATTCAAATGAAATGAGGGCAGTGGAGTAATTGCAGTTTAGGACATATGATTCAAAATGTTGTAGGTGTGTTCGTGCCTTGCATTAGCATGCATCCTTTCAAATAAAATCCACCTTTGGAGCAAAATCTTCTGTACTTAATGCTGATTTAACAGAAATAAAAGCTGAATAGTTATGCTGAGAATGTCTCAACCCAGGATACGAGGGGAGATGTCCAAGCACTCTGTACAGGTCCATTGCCTGACCAGCTCAGCTTTTCTCCGTGGTCACTAAGCCCAGTTCCTCCACCTGTGCTGCTGCTCAGCAGGGTTACTGATGTTGGTTATTTGGTTGCTTTCCAGTTTCCTTCACTACTGAAGTGTGTGACTGTCATCTTTGTACTGTGGAACTGTCTTTCACCTTCGGCTCCATGGCCAAACTTTAAGCAGGGTAGTGATGAGGGATGGAGGAGTAATGATTTTTGGGGATGTGTTCACACGGAAATGGACATGAGCAGTAACTGCTCTGCTGTCAAGCAGAAGCTTATTCCTTACCGTGGACTATGCTCAATGAGTTCCAGTGCACTGATGCTATAACAAGTGGCCTTAATCTTCAGACATGGCAAATCCTATTTACGGAGTAATTATTTGAGCTAATTATATCTCTGATGTGAGGAACATGTGACAAAGAGTTCCCACTATATCCTTTAAAGAACGCTGAAGTCTTGGATCCTCAAAAAATAGTCTCATTCCATTTTGGGAGCGTATGTGTTCTGCAGTAATATAGTTCAGAAATAATGCAGAGAGAAATGTGTGCTGTGAGATAACTTGTGGGGGAGCAGGAGCTGTGGTTTGTGACAAGGCCTCCCTGGAAGTGCTTCGTTTGTGCTGCGGTTTCACTGTTAAGGGATCTGTTGTGTTTTAAGGAGTGGTTGGATAAAAGGAAATGTTTTGGCATTTAAAAAGCAGAGCTACGCTTGAAATCAAACTCTGTAGAAGAGTGAGGAGCAGTATTTGATTGCACGGATACGAACCGTCGCAGTGTGGCTGTGTGGTTCCCATCATACGGTGGCTGCCTGGGGAGCAGGCATGATTCACTGACACGGGCAGGGCAGCGTCTGGATGGGCAGTCATGCTGCAGAGTTCTCTTTGTGATGGATTTGTCCCTGTTCCTACAACCTGGGCTGGTGGGAGCGGATGGGTGCAGCCGAGCAGAGCCATCGCTGGCACCCTGTGCTGGGCTGTGCGAGCTGCAGGGCTGCTGTGCTGCTCACTGATCACTGCTGCTTTGTGCCCTGTGCACAAGAACGAGCCACGCTATGGTGCAGTAATCAGTGGGTGATCCAGGGCCACTCAGATACAGCAGTATCATCTCTCCTAATTTAAATGTATTCAGTTATTTCTGCCTGATTAACTGCCTTTGCAATTCATAATACATATATGCGTAAGTAGTATGTATGCATATGGAGTGTGACAGACTTAATGTGCAACTCTACCTGTGCTTTTGATACGTCACTGATAAACACTATAAAATGCTTCAATTTCCATAGGGGATAAGGAGGTAAAAAGGGTCATGCAGTTGGTTATCTGTCAGAAGACAACCAATTTCTCAGGGAAATGCTGATGCTAAGAATGACCCAAGGAAATGGAAAATGGACTATGAAAGAGCTGAGGAGAAAACCCTAAGGCAGTACATATATGAGTGTATGGCAGATCAGCTCATGTGCTCGAATGAAAGACAGTTCCCAAAGGAAGCGATGATTGTCCCTCAGTTAGGAAAGATAAAAATGATGGACAAAATGAACAGTATCACCAAAGCACATGCTGAGATAATATAAAGGAAGTACGTGATGTCATTTTTTTTGTCTGATTTTTAGTGGGGCATGAACCCAGTCTGAATTTTCTATTAATGTTTCAGTGTGATAATTGCTGAAATCTTCAGTTACCACAGCTTTCAGAAGCAGAGAAGGCAAACTGAGACCTGGATCTTTTAGCAGCAAAGATGTTTCCTCTTCCAAATAGTTCTGCTGAGATAAAAGATGCTGTGATTTAATGATTGCTCTTGATTAAGTGGAAGTTCCTGGCCCTGGACTTGTGCATATTGAGCTCAGTGCTAATACCACCTTCCCACGTGCAGTGTACACAGCCGCTGTGTGCTTACATGTGCAGTTCTGTCATGGCAGAAGGAAATGTGAGTAGTTTTGCGCTGAAAAAATGTGTTGCAATAGCTCAGTTGTAGCTGTTGTTAAATGTATCAAGGGAGAAGGACCTTGTTCCCTATGGAAGGTGGCTGTTACAATGGGCACTACTGCAGTGGTGGTGGTATCCTCTGGATCAGATCTGTTGTATTTATCTGTTGTCTCAAAGCGTCATTTGAGATGGAGAGCATAGGTGTGCACTGCATGACATCAGAGAGAGAATCCTTCAAACAGGTTGTGGTCTCTGAAAGTGAAAAGAGAGGCAGTGTTCAAGATGTTCGAGTTCCATACATTTATCTGCAGTAGTGGGCACGAAGCATTTACCTTCCAGGGAGCATTTGCCAAATGGTGCATTGGGCACATGAGCAAAGTTTGGGGTACGTGAAAATACAGGTAGGAGAAGCACTGACAATGGGCATTGGATGAGGCTGCCTGAAAAAAGGATAAAAGTAGGAATACATCAGGGTCTGAGAAGAACATCCTCTGGCCTGACATAAAGTAGTAGGATAAGAGTAAAAAGGAAGAAAGGCCTGTGAAAGTGTCACAGAAACGGGCCAGTGTAGTTCAAGGAGAGAAAACACCAAGAGCTGGTAATCTCTGAGCCAGGGCCAGATGTGACAGCGCTCATTACTGTTGTGCTGCTAACCAGTGAGCACCAGCAGGAGCACGTGGCAGGGCTGGAAGCAGAGCAGATCGGTGCATCAGTTCCCTTTGGGACGCAGAAGTCTCTGCCTGCTCTGCATTCGATGAACTGTTTCTTTCCTTTCCTGGCCTGAGGTCCTGACCCCGAGTCCCTCATGGAGGGAGGCTTGCTGCTTGTCCTTTCTGTTCAGCTTGACTGCACAGATTTCATTGTCTGGGTTAAGTCATGCTAAATTAAGGTTCACAGTTGTCGTTTTTTGGTGCACTGCATGAGAAACACAAGGACATGGTTTTGAAGCACTGCACGGGGATCCATGGGGAGCTCTGCAGTGCCCGTAGCAGTGGTGGGACTCTGCTGTCCTGTGTCTGCGGGGCTGTCCCGTGCTGGGTGTGCAGATGGAGAGGGAAGAGCCCTCACGAGGTGCTCACCTGGAGCACGTTCACCTGCACCACACGTCCTTCCATGGACTGGGTTGCAATGGGTTTTTGGTGGGCAGTGCCAGCAGTGCCTTTCCCAGGTCTTCCCAGGCTCTGTGGGCTGCAAACAACTTGTGGCATGAGCCAAGGTAATAGAGATGGGTCTTCAAGGATCAAAAGGAATGTTGCTTAATGTATTAACAGTTTTAAAAGGATGAAGTAATGTTTCTAACACATATCAGGAATTAGGATAATAGATGTAGTACTCACGGATGTGGAGGTAGAAGTGAATTTGATGAAGGAAGTTTTTCATGCATGCTTCATGCTGGGAATGAAATCAGAGGTTTTACTCAGTCATTAATGCACTGCACCGCTCCTGCAGAAACTGCACAGAGCTGTTCTAAGTGGAGTAAAGCAGTCCTGGCTCTTGAGGAGATGTCAGAGTATGTAATGTGGAGACACCTGGGTGTCTGGGAAACAGGGACAGCTCCAAGCTGACCTTTGGCAAATTTAATCTGCAAATGGGTTCCTGCTTCAGGCAGCGAGTGCTTTTAGATGCTGTGAAGGCTCATTCCTGGATTTTAAAAAGCTAAGAATAAATGGATTTCATGATGCAGCTCCTGTGTGCATTGCATAACAAGCAGGTGGCTTGCAGATGCATTTCAATGACACTGTGGATTCAGAAACTTTGCAGGACTTATGAGTTCACAATTAGAATTCATGCACAACAAGGAGAGTAATTTTTCTAGTTAATAAAGGTGAAAGGAGCTGGCACGTGTTAAAGGGGAATACAGAGAAAGCAGAACCTGCTGGAAAGAAAGGGAAGGAGGTTGCTGCTTTGTGTTTGCTTCAGAAGCAATATCCGTTAGCGTCTGTGGCACTGACAGAGCTGGGTGATGCCTTCACTGAGACCTGCAGCTGAGGCTTGAAGGGAGGAAGTGAACGTTTGGTTATTAAAAATGTTTTCATTTTTCTTTTCTGGAGTTGAAATTGCTTGAGTTAGGTTGTTCCTGTGTCTTTCAAGGAGCACAAGTATACCTGCAAGCAAACACACGTCGTAGATAATCAGATACCTGTGTGTATCTATATATATGTTTTTAATCTTTCTTTTCCTTCTTTATTGTGGGAGGTTAGTACCATTAGCTCCTCTTTGTAGACAGGAAATGGATGTGGATAAGAATACAAGTGCACGGGTGTGGGCTGTCCTGCCCAGGGTCAGCAGTGGCTCTTGGTCCTGTTAAGTGCTGCAGTTTTACTGTGCCTTCTGTCAGCCTCCACGTGTCAGAACTGGGGGGGACACAGCTGAGGACGTGGGGCTTCACGGGGTCGGGACATCGGCTCTCGCGGTAGGACCGGGTCGGACCCAGGCTGTGCTCCTGTGCTGTGTCCCTTTGGTGGCAGCTGGTCGAAGGAAAACTGCGGGTCGGTTGTGGCTGTGGTGTGAGACGTAGAGCTGTGTCCGCCCCCTCGCACAGGTTCCCAGGGCGCACATCACGGCCATGCTGGGGATACGCTGTATGCCAACAGCGCGTTCAGGTGCAGCAAGTAGCAGAGGCAGTCAGAGGAAATCACTTCCATGTATTTCCGCGTGTCTGACAGCTGCTCAGTCACTGCCAAGGCTTCTTCCCTTCCAAATCCACCCGGAACGTGTTTCCATTTGGGGTGCACTGAGTGCTGTATCCCGAGTACAGCCTGTCCTTTCGGCAGTGTCCCCTGGAAAGCAGTCCCAGTTTTCCGGCCGTTCGTGTTGGCGTGGTGTCACGGGACCCCGCCGTGCGCTGACCGTCGCAGCCATCACCGCCCCGCAGGAGGAGCGGGATCAGCCGTGTGCGCGGCGCCCATCCGTCGCTGCTCGGGACTCCTCTGGACGTGGTGCGGTTCCTGCTCTGCGCTCCTCTCGCCATCGCACCGCGGTTCGGGATGCGCGGTCGCAGCGCTCCTTCAGCTCCACCGGCGCAGGAGCACCGCGGGGCCGCTCCGCCCGAGCTGCGCCGTACCCGACGGGGCGGGCGGAGCGGGGCACGCCCTGCAGCGCGGCGGGGCCGGGCCGAGCCGTGCGGTGCCGTATGGGAGGAGCCAACGGCTCCGCCGCCCCTTCGCCCCCCCCCCCCACCCCCACGCCGCCGCATTTCGCGGCCGGCCGCCGCGGAGCAGGGCGAGGGGGGGGGGATGATGGATCCGCGGCTGCGGCTGCTGACGCCCCACTCCCGCCAGCCCGCCGTCAATGGAGGAGGACGTTGAGACCCGCAAGATCAACAGCAGTTTCCTGCGAGACCACAGCTATGCGACGGAAGGTGAGCTCCCCAGGGGCGGCGGCGGCGGCAGGTGGGGGCCGCGCTCCGGCAGCATCCCCTCCGCCCTCTCGCTTCCCCTCGCGCCGCCGGCATCTCTCTGTCCTCTCTCTTTCCCCGGAGCGCGGTTCGGGGCCGAGCGCGGCGGTCGGGCAGCAGCAGCGGGGGGGGGGGAACGGGGAGCGGGGCGGGGGTGGGGGCCGTGCCCCGCAGAGCAGCGCGGGCTGCGGTTTCCCCGCTCCGGTGACTCAGCAACGTCGGACCCGGTGGATTCCCACCTCCATCGCGGCGTGCCCGCCCGCTGCGGTCGCAGTCCTCTCCGGCGCTGCGGATGAGGTCTGACATCTTGGATGCTCCAGAGCCTCTCGGGTGCGAGCGGAGCTGTCCCTCAGCGGATGCGGTCCGGCCGTTGTCCCCGCAGTTGTGTCCGAGAGATCTCGGAGCTGTAGCGGCCGCTCTGTGCGCGCCGCAGCGCTCGCGGCTCCCGGCCCTTCCCACCGCGCTCCGGAGCTGTGGTTCCCGGGGAGGGCGGCGGGTACCCCCGCACCACGGGGCTGGAATGGGGCCGAGGGGACGGGGCAGTGCCGAGAGCGCTTGGAGCCGGGGTTTGCGCCTGAGCAGGAGCGAGCCGCTCCCTGCGGCTTCCCATCCGCGGGTGTGCGCGTACCAGCGGTGTGTGGCCGTGCCTCGGGGAGCTGCGTGTCACGGCACGGCCGTGCAGCTCGTCCCGCTGCCCGAGCTCCGTGCTGCCGGAGTAAGCAGAGCTCGTGTGGGACTGCTGTGCGGCACAGGAGTTCCCCATTGCAGCAAAGTGCCCGCGTTGCTGCTGCCCTGCAAGGGTGAGCATTACCCAGGGACGGCTGTGCTGAGTGGGGAGGTTTGGGGTGCAGGGTGGGCACAGGGCCAAAGCGGCTCCATTATCCTCTGACTGTACTGGTGCTTCCCTGAGCAGCCTCCGACCGTACCTGCTCATGTAGGGTTAGGAAGTTTAAATAGCAGTGTAATTGTTGTTACCGGAATTAAATAGCTGTCTCAGGGCTATTTTTCCTACGAGCCTTTGCAAGAAGAAACATGTTTTCTGACTCGTGCGTGACAGAGGTGAGGAAGATGCCAAAGCTGTTAGACACGAGCGGTGTCATAGCCCTGGCTCGGCCTTGGGCCCTGGCTGCTGGTGTGCATGGATTTCCTGTAATGGTTCCGGGTGAGAGGAGGTGGTGATGCCACATTCAGTTCAGGGATCGAGCACTGAGCTGCAAAGTGCCCACCTGTGGTGCTGCAGCCTGCCCAGAGAGCGGGCAGCCAGAGCACAGCCAGGAGCACAGCCCTCCTGCTTTCTGCCCCTGCAGGAAGGTGCAGGCGCTGTAAGGCAAAACCCAGTGCTCCATCCCTTCAGCAGTTGTTGGTTCTCCCGTCAGAAGTGTCATGGTTGACAAGAAGTGACACTTTACAGGAAACTTTGCGGACAGGCTCTGCACCTGAGCGCCTGGCCGGGCTGAGGTGTGTGGTTAACAGCCAAACCCTACTCGCCTCGCTGGTGCATTCTTGTAAGGCTCTGCAGGAAGCTACAGCATAGGACCTGACTGAGGGAATGCTATGACTCCAGGACGTCAGTTGAGGAGGGCTTATCTCTAGAAAGATGGCACCTAACGTAGTAACTACAAACTTTTGATACCTGAAGAGCCACAGAGAAGGCCCTGTGCAAGCTGGCACTGCTTGTGTGGAGCTGAAATGCAAGTGCTCAGAGCTGACGAGGACTGGAGGCAGTGGAGTGATGCTGCAGTGCTGCGGGCTCCTGGCACCGTGTCCTGGTCCCAAGTGCCTCGAGCCATGGGGCATGGCTGTGTGCTGGGCTGTCCGTGGGTGAGGACATCTCTGTGCTTGTTGGATGTTGCAAGACAGTGCTTCCAGTGGGGCAGTGCACGCGGGGCGGGGGAGCTCCCGTGCTTCCTCCTGGCGGCAGCCTGCGTTGTGGTCTGCGGAAGGACGAGCTCGCCATGAGTGCGGCGGGCAGCACGTACAGATGGGATGTGGCTGCCCTGCTGTGACCTGGCAGGGATGAAGGGCTGAGCTGCGCCCGCAGTGAGGTCAGCGGGTGGCTCCGGGAGGGCTGGGGATTTTCCAGCCTGCTGTTGCAGGGATGAGATCTGGGCTGTCTGATAATCCACGGTAAATTTCTCAATGTTGGACACTGAGATTTGCAGAGCAGCGTAGGAGATAGAGCTAGAAAACTGCATCAGTCCTCTCCACAGAGATGTTCATAGGAGCCCCACTGCTTCTGACTCTGCCTGCAGTTCTGCCCAAGAAAGCTGTGTGCTGTGAGGAGGTTTTTTGTTGTGGTGTAAAAGGAAACAATTATGAAAGAAAACGTTCCATTTTTTTCTGTGTGTGAAAGCAGTGTAATCCTAAAATAGTGTGTTTGATAACCTGCCCTCTGTTAAGCCCCCCCAGAGCCTGCTCGGAGGGTGAGGACTTGCTTTGGAAATGGAGGTGTCTGTGGTGTGTCAACTGAGGAAGTAAATAGACTTATGTAATGTGGTTTAGTGAGGTGTCACTTAAATAGGTCTGGTATTTTATGCAAATACGGGGTGAGGATGGTATTTCAAAAGCGCAGCTCAGTGCCTCGTGCTTGTGTGGTGTCCAGAAGTATTGCTAATGAAGGAGATGCACCTGTTGTGCTAATTCAGCTCCTGCTGCCAGGAAACATCGAGCTGCAGATGTGGGGCACCCCCTGGGGGTCCGGCCCAGGGTCCTCCCCAGGGCAGTGCTGGGTTTGGTGGCCCAGGTCCTTGCACTGTGTCCCCAGAGTGGGTGCTGTGTGTGAGGAACACTTGGTGGCTTTATTCTGTTGCAGAAATCCACCTTGATTCTCACTTTTGCTGAGCTTCCAGTCAGAATTAGGACAAATAAGGAGTAACTGAATATAAACCAACTATTTGAATAGCTTCTGCTTCCAGGCTCACTTGCTAGAGATGCTGAAGGGCTCCCCTCGCCCTGTCCCCAAAGCTGGGCAGTTCCCAGCAGCCCAACCAGGTGCCCTTCCTTCCCAAATGTCTGTTCCCTTGCTCCAGGGGAGAGCTGTCCGTGCTGCAGACACGGGAGAGCTGTGGGAGGAGTGTTCTGCAGCGTGCGTTGTGGGGTGTGTGCTGTGGCTGTGCATGCTGCAGTCAGTGCCCCAGCACAGGGAATGAGGCGGTGGTTGGTGTTTCCCTGGCACGCTCGCTTTCCAGCAGAGCTCTGTGGGAAGCTGTGCAGACCTGGCCGTGCTGGTGGCCTCTCCTGACTCCTGTCCTTGGTCCACTGGTGCTGTCCCAGTCCCACAGTGTTAGCTGCCCTCGGCTGGCCGTGTCCCCAGCAGTGTCCCTTTCTGCCAGCATGGCCACGTCTGTGGGGCATGGGGTGGCCCCAGGGCTCTCCCAGTTTAATCTTGCTGCTCCCAGCTGTAGCCCCTCTGCCACCCTCTGTCCCCTTCAGCTGTGCCCTACACATAGCAGTCCCTGCCCCACGGGCCCTGGGTGCATTGGATCTTGAGCAGCTTCCTCCAGGCTGCACATCCAGGCTCTTCTGTTCTGGTTTGTGGAGGGAAAAATCATCCATGCACCCAAACCTGGGCACCTGAGGCACTCATTGGCCCCGGTACCACGTGCCATGGGGTGGCCGCTGTGTTCTTGCCCCAGCAGAGCTGCAGGGATGGATCAGCTGCTCTCTGGAGCCAGGTCTTGCTGTCCTGGATACCTAAAAGCTTTTTCACTTTCTGTGTCCGTTTGCTAAGAGCTCTGTGTGGCAGTGATGGTGACTTTTTTTCCATCTATGTGTAGTCCTCTTAGACGCAGGAAGTGAGGCGCTTCCCCCGTGCCTGGCTCAGGGTGAGAGCTACCAGGTATTTTTGTTGTCGCAAATGATGTTAATTGCTGTTTGGGGATCATCTGGATTGAGATTTGATTAATCCAGGAACCTTCTTGAAGGGGTTGTTTTATCACATAAGTACTTTGATTACACAACTCTATCCTTTGTGCTTTTATTTATATACAGACGTTATGGACCTCTCCCCGTGCTGCGGTCTGGTCGTTCCGTGGGCTGTGGCCGCTCCTCCTGTCTAATCCTGGGATCACTGCAGGGGGATGGGTCTAACTTGGCCGTTCCTGGCATTCCGCGTCAAAGCTGACTTGGGATGCTCTAATCTGTAGATTAATGAGAGAATAGATTTGCTTGGGGACTCTGTAATCCTGGATTACTGGGAGTGCTGGGAGCAGTAATGCTGCTGATGGGGCGGCTGCAGTGATGCGGAGCGCTCACAGCCCAGCTCTGTCCTGCAGCCGTGTTGGGGCTGCGGTCTCCCTGGGCTGTGCTGGGACAGAGGCATGAGATGTGGTGGGGAAACCACTGAAACCTCCCAGAGCAGCAGTTACCTCCAGGGGAACGCAGCTGGGAAGCTCCTGCTTGTGGGTCAGCAGCTGATGGTCAGCTGCTGCCTGGCTTCAGGCCTGGGCAGGATGAGGCGTTCCCCTCCCAGGGGAGCAGGGGGAAGAGGTCCTTCGAAAGCCGAAGTCCACTGCGTGAGGTGCTGGAGGTGGGCTGGCATGGGCTGCGGAGGTGTGTGGAGGTGAGGCGGTGGAGCAGCAGCGGGGCTGAGGCTGCTGTTGACGTGGCAGGATGCTGATCAAGCAGGTTAAAAATAGCAGCTGCTCGCTCCTCCCCAGCTCTGCTGCGTGGCTGCGACCGGGAGCTGGAAGTGCTTATGCCGATGTGCTGAGCAGGCACAAAGCCCAGCTGCAGCCACGGGGCTGGGTACCGCGGGGAGTGCGGGACCGCGCCGCGCTGGGATGGGGTGTCAGGGGATCCTGGAGCTGCAGGCTGAGCACTCAGCACCTGCCTGCTTCCCCAGTGCCCCTGCAGAGCTCGGCTGCACATCCCACGCTCCTCCTGCGCTCCTGGTCCCCCAGAGCTGAACCTTCAGCTGCCGGCAGCATCCCGGCCCCGCAGTGAGGGAACCGGGCCGGGAGCAGAGCATGGCTGCTCCAGCACTCTGTGCGGGGCCGAGGGGAGGAGGTTGGGGTGCAGGCGGGAGTGGGGAGCCGTGCTCGTGGCCGGAGGCTGGAGCTGCTCTGCTCGTTGGCAGCAGCCCCTGCACCGCGGTGCTCAGGGAGTGGTGGGCACGCAGCTCGGCCTCTGCCTGCCCCGTCCATGCTGTCTGGTTTCCCAAATGCCCCAGGAGTGCTATTCTGTGCAAACCAGGCGTGAGTCACATGGCAGCTCCGATCTCTGTTGGGAGATGTTGTTCTGACATTGTCAGAAGTGCTTTTCACAGTTTGCATCCCGCCGTCCTCCCCAGTAAAGTTGACATCTGACAATTAGGGTCGGAGTCTCCATCCAAAGCTGTCATTCCAGCTCCAGCGGTTATTTTTCTCCTGATGTATTAAGAGCCTAACTCCTTGAGGGAAAAAATTGAAGGGTCTTTGAGTGGAAGGTTTTGTTTTCCCATCGTGGCTGCAGCCATGGGGGGCACATGAAGGGCCGTGCTTCCCCTCGTGCTGAGCTGTTGTGCTCAGCTGTGGTGGTTCTGGAGGCACAGACACAAAGTGGTTGTACCTTCTGCGTGGAGGAGACTGAAGGAGGTCCTGGGCTCTCTTGTCATCCCTCAGCTCCTTGTGTCATTCCTGCTCAGGTCTGCTGCTTTACAGCCAGTTGTTAATTGCACTCGGATGGTTTTTCGCTTTGCCCACAACAGTCAGAGCACCGCAGTGTACCAGACTCACATTGTGCTGTGTTGTGTGGCTCTGTGCGGCGTGGGCGGCTCTGTGCTGCTCGAGGGCGGGTTGGGGCCGGGCAGCAGCCGAGCCGGGGCAGCCTGAGGTGTCCGTGTCACTTCTCAGTGTGCAGCAGAATTTCTGTGCAGCCTTCTTGTTTCTTTTTAGAGCTGTTCGTTCTCTGGTGTGTGCACGACAGTCAGCAGTGTGCGCTGCACATCTCTCCTAAAGCCATGCTAAAGCAGATCCTTTGAATGGAAAGGTATTGAAAATAGAACCAGAAACCAAAATAGACAGCTAATCCCCACCTTATCCGTCCCGTGGTTCAGCTCAGAGGGCGCTCACTGAACATGACCACCATCTCCGCTCCCCGCGGACACAAACAAACTGCTGTGGTTTTCCTGCTCTGGGATCAGTCCGTGTCCAAATTGTCTGAATAACAATAAAACGTTAATGGAGGTGGGGACTGTTATGTCCCTCATGGCTGTTTTGCCACTGGAATAACAACTTTAAATGTTGAGATTTATAGATGTCAAGCCTGCTCAACAAAAACTGAATCATGTTCCATAGTGCACATTACTATTTACTACTGCTGTATTATCTGGAGCCGGAGCAGGTGTAACCTGTGGTAGCATCCTCACAGGGATGGGATGTGCTTCTGTCATTTCGTGTTGGCTGCCTGGGGAGATCCGCAGCTCTTTTAGAGAAGAGGATTGAGGTGTGAGCTGCACTGATGCTCCCCAGGAACCATGGAAGCAGATGAGCACTGTGTGTTGGAACGAGTGCTTGGCTGTGAATTCAGTGACTTCTGCTGTGTGCGTTGGTTCCTGAGCATGGTATTTGCCGAAGTCTCGCAGGCTTTGGAGGGATGCTGTTTCTTCTTTTTAAGTTTAATCTTAGCAGTTTTATACTTAATTTAGGAGTCCTTGCTGACGTGTCTATTAATAACAGGTGTACCCCAGCTGTTATTTAGTGGGTGCCCTGAGAGTAGCATGCAGTGCTGCTGAGCCTGGAGCAGAGCAGCTCTGTGTCCCCGGCTGCGATGCTCGCGTGTGGCTTTGCCACTGCTGCTGAAATGAACACGGAGCCCCGGGTTTGTCATTAGGCATTTCCTTGTGTTCCCTTTGCTGGGCTTAGTGAGTAAAGGAAAAGTAATCTGACTGATGCAAAGCAGCCTGACAAACACGAGCATTAGGCTGAACGTCAGCTCCTGCTATTGACAGCTGATTCCTGTGTGGCCTTGCAGTGGTCAGCAGCTGATGAGCAACGTTGGCAAGCATGACGGATTGCTTCAGTTGCAGGCTTAGTAAATATGACTGGGTGAGAAGGAGAGAGGTCAGCGGAGTGCAGAGGAGCTGCCCCTCCACCTTGCCATGTCTGCAGTGGGTGCTGGTGGATGTGTCCGGTCACACAGCTCGGGGAGCTATGAGCAGAGCGGTGCCCAAGGGGAACTGCCCCATGTTTAACACCTGGCTGCTGTCATTAAACTTGCTCAGGTATACGGAGCAGAGCAGTGTTTGTATTCTGATGTTCACGTGCAGCTCCTGGAAAAACCCACGGTCTGTCACTAGGTGCGGTGCTACAGGAATGTGGCAGCCCTGTAGGGCCCGGCTCTCGCAGGAAATGCCCGAAGAGCTGCAGTGTGCAGGTGTGGGATGTTCATCCGTACGGAGCAGGGCCTGCGTGGCTGCCAGGTGCGGTGTCCTTAGTGTTGGTTGCTTGGTGCATCTGTGAGGTGGGTGAGGGGCCCCGGCTGCTGCTGTGCCACTGGGCACTGCCTCCAGGCGCTGTGCTGGGCCTTACTGAGACCTGTGGGGCTGGTCCCCATCACCACCCTGCTCGCTGGGCACTTAGGAGGTGTACGGAGGGGTGCTGCAGTGGAGTGCACTGTTGTCTGTTGCTCTGTTCCAAGGCTTGTAAAGTATGGTAGAGAAGTGAGCAGCCCAGCTGCTGCTGCAGCCATGGGTGCGTATTCCCAGCTCCCTTATCAACAGCTCAGAAAATTGCTCAATAGTCTTTTCATTTTAAGGGAAGCTCTTTGTTGTTAAACACTGTGATGATTCCTGGGAGTGACACCTGGGCTGCTGAACTCGGGTGAGCTGCCGGGATGCTGGGATGAGAGCTTTGCACTGAGCAATAAGGCAGGTTTTGTTCTTCCTGAGGAAGTGAAATGGCTCTTGTGGCAGTGGTTGGGTTTTGTTCTACGCAGAGAACGGGATAATGCAGGGGAAGGGAGTGGTGCTCATCCAACCACCTGCAGCAGGGGCTGCTTTCATAGGCTGCTAATTCACACGAGATCTACCGAAATCTAAAGGGAGCTGAACATCTCACACTTCAAATATGAGTTATCTGAGCAGGTGCAGGTAGGTAAGTATGAAATGAAGCCTTTTGAAATCAGACACAGCAGTCAGTGCCCCGCTGCCTACAGGTAGCAGGAGCCTGCTGTCTGAGCGGAGCACATGGGGGCTGTTGGAGGGAGGGTGCTTGCAGCTGCCCGGCAGGTGAGCCCTCGGCAGTGCTGGGTGGCTGCTCTGAGCATCCGCTGGGTGCTGGGGTGGGGTGGGCAGAGCGGGAGGAGGTTTCTGAGGGCCCTTCTCAGTTCCCTAGATGAAGCTGGTCTGGGTTGAGGCTGACAGACAGTTAATTGTACGACAGCATTGGCAGTGTTGCTTTGTAATTGGTTCCCCACTGCATAATTCAAGCTAGCAGGAATGGTGTGCTGGGTGTGCCTCTGGTTGTGAGGATCAGCTCAGGGGAAACGTGAGTAATGCAGGTTCCAGCGTTCCCATGGTTTGTCTGCTCTCATGAGGAGTGCTGCAAAATCCAGCAGCTGGGCATTACTGCTGAAGTGCAGCAACAGGTTTTTAAACATTTCTCAGACGTGGAGGTATCAAAGAAACGTTCCTCCTGTGTAAAAATGCAGGCAGAGGCCAAGAGCTGAGGCTTGGCCTGCCTGAGCCCACCCGAGGTGCTCTGCCGTGCCGTGCAGCCCTCACCTCGTGTCTGGGGCTGTCGCTGCTGCAAGGCAGAGCTGGGGGAGCGGCTCAGCCGTTTTTTGGCTTTGTGTCACCCTAATGCACTGTCTCCATCTGGCTGTCTCCTCCCCCCTCGTGTCCCTCCGCTGGAACTAAGTGTGTACCAGGCACTATTAATAGCTGAGTCCTGCAAGTCTGCTCCTGCAGATGCAGTTCTGAGCTCCTGAATCCTAAAACTCATTACAGATGAAGCAGTAGGCTGTGTGACAGTTAATGCAATTAGGCTTCTAAGTTGGGTTCTGAGGGCTGAATGCTGCCCTGGATTTCTGCTTGAAGCTGCTGTGGGGTCGTGGTGTGCAGACCTCCCCGGCACAGCTCACGGCTGCCGTGGGGACCTGGCCGCGGTGCCGGCAGCCGCGCCGTCTGTCCGATAGCACGTAGGGTCCGGATCCCACGCCCTCAGCTTCCCAGTCCCACTGTCCCGTGGGTTTGCATGGCACCGGGATGGGAGAAGTTCTGGGCTGCACTGGTCCATGCTGTCCAAGGCCGTTGGCTGCTGAGGGTTTGAGGACAACAAGTCCAAACAGTCGCAATTAACTGGAGTGCAGATGGCCCTCTCTTTACGATGCTCTTCTGCATGGGAAGCAGAAGCCATATCTGCCTTTCTAACAGGGACATGATACCTGCAGGAGGAGGCAGAAGGACCGACGGAGACACGGGTGTTCTGAGACCCTCCTGTCTAAAGGGGTGGGGAATTTGGAGCCCTCACAGCTGGAAGTGGTTGTTGATGCCTTCACTTAATGCCTTGCAAACCCACACACTTAATTTGCAATTACCATTCACGAGCATCCTGCTGCCATGCTTGGCTGGGGGAAAGAATCCACTGAAACGTTCAGGTAGGCAGGTGGGGTGTGCCTGCTGTGTCAGTGGTGTCAGTGCTACCTGTAAGGTCAGCCCAGCCGGGGTGAGGTGCGTGCAGCTGTGGTGGTGTGTCCTCCCCTGGGTCGGGTGAGGGCTGCAGCACCCAACCCCTTCCAGTGCTGGTGGCTGCAAACGTGGCACATTCACGGCTGTGGATTTTGAGTTCATTTTTTGCTCTGCTCGGAGTCTCAGGAACTCCAGTTAATTTTATTCCCCAAATTGTGTTTTGCCTGCTGCTTCCATAACCGCATAAAGCTGTTGCTGAAGTTAAAGAGCCATGACATTATTCTATACATCATTCATAGATCCTTTGCTGGAATTTCACACTTCCTTAAGCTGCTCAGTAGCCTGCGGGGTGTCCTCATCCTGCCACACGAAGCAGATCCTGCCCTGGCAGCGGGGTGGGGGAGGTGGGCAGCCATCTCCTTGCACTGCTTTCTGCACGCTTTAAGCCCTTCTTCCGTCAGTTCTCCTCTCTCCTTTTACCTTTTGCCTGTCTTTGCTAATTTTTGTCTCTTTTCTCTTTCTTTTTATTGTAATCCCTGTTTCCTTCTCATCCTCAGCACCAACCCTCATCCTTGCTCCTGTTCTGCCCCCAGACCTGTATGTTCTGCACCTGTCCCCTTGCTGGGCACTGCATGGTGCTGTGGGGATTCAGAGTGGTGTGGGTGAGATGGGGGGAACACTGCACCGAGCTGGATCTGGGGAGACAAACTGCCAGAAATGGCTCCAAGCCGCGCTCAGGACCGGTGTGTTCCACTTGCCAAGGACCCACGCAGCCTTGGAAACCAGCAGGGATTCAGAGTTCTGTTCTTAAAGACTTTGTGCCGTTACTGAAGAAGAGCTGTGCCTCCCTGGTGCTGGGCCCCGCAGCGCTCAGCACAGGAGGTGTGGATGGAGCCCGTGTTGTGGATGGAGCCCGTGTTCCTCTCCCAGAGGAGTGCTGCAGCCTTCTCTGCTTCATGACTTCTGTGTTTTCCGGGCACTAATACAGCGAGTTTGATGGATGCACAGCTGTTCCTTAACTGGCTGTAAATGTTCATCATGGATCCAGGCAGGGAACGTGGCCTGGTTCAGAGCAGCACAGAATCCTGACATGCTGCAGCACTTTGTTCTCTCGGTTCCTCCCTGCTTTGCGGAGCTCTTGTCGCACCAAACCTCTTTCTTTCTTTGCAATCTGTTTCTGACAATGTGCAAAGTTACTGACGAGGTGATGAAATCTGGTGGACGAGGGTTTGCCAGAAAGTGGCATCTTGTTTCCTCCTCATAACGCAAAGAAACCTCCGCCCTTTCTGCTGCAGTGCTGTGGCCGTCGCATGGAGCGGTGCAGGCGGTGCTGGGCAGGGACACACTGCAGTCCGTGCTAGCTCTGCTTCGTCAGCTGCAGGATCCTGCTCACCAAACCCTTCCCTTTTGTCTGCTTTGGATAAATGTGCAGCAGTTGTATCCCCTGCGAAGGGAGTGATTGTCAGCTGTTCTAAAGCCTGCCTGGCGATGCGTTTGTTTTGCATTTCCCGTGTTTCCAGGAACTTTGTTCTGTGCTGGTGGTGCAGGTGAGGGTCACTGAGGTCTGAAGTGGCAGTGATGTGGAGGACACTGTGGACCACAACGCAGAGCTGCCTGGTGGAGCCACTGTCACCCAGTCACAGACTGCCCCTGCAGAGTTAGCCTGACACACAGGAATGTGATCGGACTCATTAAGTGAGTAGAAGCTCCCAATGGATGATGATAATAGCTCATCTGGATTAAGCTTATGGGAATGGTTTGTTGGGAAGAATCTTCTTTTGACTGAGTGCTTGGAAGTATGTACTCCATGAAGTTAATGTCACGTTCAGGTGGCATTGGCTCTGGGACATGCTTCACCTCCAGCTGTCCTTGCTGAGCCGTCATCCCACCACCAGGGCTGAGCCGTTCTGTGCTGCTGTGGCCCCTTCCCGGCCTCCCCCTCTTGAGGGGTGGGCTGTGCTTCCCCTGTGCTGTGTATCTGCGTGGCAGTGTGCAGGGAGGCAGCTCTCTGTACGCATTGTGTTCTGTTGTCTCCAGGGCAAGAATGCAATGGTGCTTGGTTGGACCTGGAGCTGGGTTTTGTTGTGCTGTTGGCCTTCCCACCCCCAAGTGGCACTGCTCTGTTCAGTCTGCTTAACTTCGGGGTTCTCTCCCTCCTGAGGTTCGTGCTGGTACAGTTACTACCAGTAGTGAAAAATGATAAAGCGATCAGAAGCATCCGGGCTTTTCTTTGTCCCATCTCCCTTTCAGAAATGGGGAAAACAATACTGGTATTTTTCTCAAGCGTTGGTTTATGGCTTAGTGGGGTTCCCAAGCACTTCACTGTGTGCATTTCTTTTACTTTCCAAAAGCCATTGATTTTTGCAGCGCTGCAATTAGAAAACAAGAAGCCTATAAAATGGTGTTATTTCTGTATTTTTAAAATGGAGTTCCAGTCTCCTGCTGCCTTTTTATTGGTCTCCCCCTCTCCAGCCCTGCTGAATGTTGCTTGAGTCAGCATGTTGTAATTTTCCTGTGGAGATCCAGGGCTTGCTGGTATCGCTGAAACCCCAATGGCTTTGCTACAGTTTCACCATTCTTTGGCTACCCCTGTAATGGAAAACACGCTCCTTAGCAGTTTGTACTGCAGCTGTATTGACTGAGAGCACTTGGCTAATCACTTCCTGTAATTAAATTCTTCACAAGGAGCAAAGTTAATCTCCTCAGAACATGTAAAACTCGACCCACAGCCTGAACCGGCAGAAACACGGCGGTTTATGGGCACCTTTGTCCAAGCATGAAGTCTCCCTTCCCGAACCAGAAGCAATTAGTATAATTAAAAACTCCTGTTCCTGAGCCGAGGATGTGTAATAATAAACCGTAACCGATGCAGCAGATTTCCTCCAAAGATTTGGTAGATGTTCAAGGACAGAAGGGATCGCTTTGCCTGATCCCATTGACCCTGCTAAAACACGGCTCCTATCAAAGCCCGTCCGTGTGGCGGAGCTGCCCTGCCCTGCCCTGCACGGCCATCCCGAAGCCATGAGGGTGCAGCTGAGCTGTGCTGGGTGCTGAGCTGTGCTGGGTGCTGAGCATGCTTTGGTCACCATCCGCTGGGGCTGCATTTGTCAGTGCTGTTTTAATGTGCATCATGCGCTGCTGTCTGTGGGTGTAGCATCAGCTGCTCCGTCTCCTTTAAATCCATTTTGGGCCGATGTTCTCTCAACTCTGTGGTGCTCTATAGGTTTGGTAGAGGGAAATAAAGGAGACTTTCCCTGCTCTTGGTGTTTGCATAAACACGTTAATAAGCTAATTGACCAAATCCTTGCTGACGGGCTGTGGCATTAAGCTTGCTGTGGGTGGCTGACTGCGGCCGTGTGCTTTGGTCCTGAGGTTTCTCTGGGTTTTTAGAAGGGGTTCTGGAAGTGCCTGTTGGCATCATCTTGCAACGTTGCCATTCCCAGCACAAACAGTCCTGCATCATTTATTACCCTCACTGTAGCTTTGCTCGTACTCAAAAGCTCAGCTTCAAAGTTGTGATTATTGATGTGCAGCAAAACAGAAGAACAGAAGGTGCCATCCAGGTGCTGAAGTGTTTATTCCGATGGAGAAACTCCATAGTTCTTCTACAGTCATAACATTTCTTGTACCCCTATTAAAAGTCAGAGTGATGATAACCTTTGAAGCAGCCGTTAGCATTTGCCCTTCCTGGAAGTTGGACCGGTCACAATCAGGTGCTCGCAGCTCCGTTACCTGGATGCTGACAGGTTGCCGTCAGCTGTTTAGTTTGGACAATTAAGATGTGTTTGTCGCATCCACTTTTAGTTACTGTGACTTTCACATGCCAGTTATCACTCAGCATCTCAACTCAGCAGTGCTTCAGCTGTGAGCGATGTCAAAGAGCTTTAGGACATGACAAGGATATTGTTTCCTTCCCCGAATTTATTCACTGTGCAGCACTGGAAAAATACTTCCTACATTTAGAGACTCTTTGCTAAAGCAGTGGGCTTTTGCCTTGCGCTCTGCCCAGCTGGCTGCTGGTCCCTGGGGCTCTGTGTGCTGTTAGAGTGGTGGAGCTGCTGTGGGGCCGAGGGCTGTGCCCTGTGGGGCTGGATGGGCTGTGTGGTGCTGAGCTGTGGGGCAGTGGAGAGGTCACCCTGCTGTCTTAGCGGCAAATATTGTTGCATTTAGAAAGATGAAAAGTGCAAAAGCAGTGCCAGCAGTTGGAGTGCTAGGAGTGTCCTGAAAGTGGGGCTTCACCAAGCCTGCTTTGCTCATGAAGTTTGGTTTCCTGGCTGTCAGGTTCCCCTCGCTGTGGTTACCCACTGCCTGGCTCTGCCCATCCTGGAGAGCCATGGGGATGTCTTTCATGACCCACATCCCTGCAGTCACAGTTCAGACAGCAGTGATGGGTGCCAGGGCGATGTCAGCCGTCATGGTAGGCAGGGCCTGAATCAATCTGTGTGCATGGACCATCGAGCATCCTTGCTGTAAAACAAATGGCTGTGGTCAGTTAGTCATGTAAAGAAACATCTCCCAGGTCTTGTGGTATTATTCAAATCTTAAATCCTCTTGCAGTTTCCTGTGCAGAACATCTGCTACAATTTGGAGGAATTACAGACTGGAGCAGTTATTGGGAATGTTGCTGACACAGAGTGAGGAGGAGAAGGAGCGATGCATTTGGGTATTTCCCCACGAGGGCACATCTCTGCCTTTGCACAACCCTTGCCAACCCTTGCCCCCCATGCTGCGTGCTCGGCTCGGTGCAGCTCCCTGGTGAGCGTGGGCTGATGGTGGCCTTGGGCCCCGTGTGCTGTGGTGGCTCCGGTGTTTCCCTTCCCATCCAATTGCAGCAGCCTTGGGTACAGATGGACCTTTCGTTTCCTGCCCCTGTCTCCCACGTGGAGCTCCCAGGGAAGCTCTGGCAGTGCTGTGGGAGTGACCTTCCATCCCTGGGGTAGCATCTCCCATCCCGTGGCCAGGGCTGTGTGAGTGCTCCCAGCCGGAGAGATGGGGCCGTGGGGTGGGGGTGGGGATGCAGGATGATGCTGCAGCAGCACGACGGACTCCAGCCTTCCAAAGTGCTTCCCTGGTTTCAGAGAAGCTCCCCACAAAGTCAGGTTTTCTGTCTTCCTGTGATTACAGCAGCAATGCTCACAGGGACTGGTGGGCCAAAGAAAACTCATTAATTACTGCGACAATTAAGCAGTGTCGGTCAGCGCTCAGTGCTCGCAGTACAGAGCTGTGGCTGCAGCTGCCAGGACCACGAGAGCTGCGGTGTGTGCAGGAGCAGAGCTGGGATGGGGTGCGCCCGGAGCTGACGGGAGCTTTCTGATGGGAAATAGTTTGTAATTTAAAAAGATTGGATGAGAATGTTGTCATGAAAAAAATTAGCTCCTCCTTCCCACAACTACAATCTGGGAAATGATTCCGAGTGCTTCTTTGCTGCTGCAGAAAATAGGAGCTGTGCATTGGAGTAAGCAGACCCAGCGACACAGGCTGTTCACTTGGCACCGCCCGTCACGCTCACTGCCTCATTAAGTGGCAGAGCACAGACTCTTTGTGGTGGAAAGGTGTGGATTCGCTGTGCCATCTTCACCTGCATTTATCTACGCTCAGTGCTCGGAGCAGCTCGGAGCCCCGTGCTGGCTGTGCTGGCAGCACTGCGTGCCGCAGGGCAGCCCTTGGTTGGGTCCTTGTGCCGATGGTGTGGAGCTGATGGCTGCTGCTTTTGTGCCACGATTAAAATAAAATGCAAAGTGCGGCAGCCCCAATTTACAGCTCATGCTTTCAGAAAGTGGCTGCTATGTCTCGCCAGCCCTCAGCACGTTCCCTTGTTAAATTATGCATATGCTAATGAAGTGTGAAAATCAGCCAAATAACAACTCTCTGTAATAGCTTAATGTCCCCAGAGCGTTGTGGGGTTTTTTATTATTAATTTTTGATTTGTGACCCATTCTGAGCCATGGTTCTGCACAGTGTTCTTCCAACAACTGGGGGTAATCTGCAATCCCACTTTTGCCCTTGGAAGGAAGCCTGGCGCATGCGTGGGTCCCCAGCACCGTTTGCATTTGCTGTTCTGTTTGGTAATCCCCGGGTTTCCATTGCAGTTGGCTGAGGTTTCCCAGCATGGTTTGCACTGTCCATAGTGCTGTGTGTGGGGCAGTGCATTGTGGGGTCCCACTGCCGGGGACGGCTGTTTGAGGCCATGGAGGACATTGTCCATCAGTGTACAGCCCTAATAGTTCCCATTCCTTTATGGTTATAATCTCCATCTTCAGCTGCTTCACAATTTACTTTGAAGCAATTCATTTTAGAGACTCAGAACATTGCTGTATGAACTTAATGCCAAGATGAGAAAAGTTTAATCAAAATGCTGCATGGAAAATGTCCTGAAGCCATCTCCTTCAGGGCACAGCGCTGGAAGCAGTGGCACAGTGCTCAGTCAGAGCAGGCAGAAGTGGAGCTTGAGAGCTGCAGCCCGAGTGCTGGGGGTTGTAGGGCTGCTGTGCTTCCCCAGCTGTGCCCTGAGGGACACTGCTGGGCCCTGGGGCAGTTTGGCAGAGAGAAACCCTTCCTTAGTGCTCCCAGCTCGGTACCACTCCAGATGTTGGATTGAGCCATCCTTAGCTGATTAAATCCTAATCCAGGCAACAAATGCCAGTGACTGTCTGCATGTGGCTTCAGTGTGCTTACTTTCTCCTGAGTGCAGAGCTGGGATATTGGGTGTGTTTGCAGAGCTCTGCGCTCCGTGGCTTTGCCCGGTGTTCCTGTGGGGTGGAGGGATGCTGGTGTGGCTCGGCCGCCCTGTGCTGCTGTTTGCCTCCCATCAGACACACTCTGTGCTGGGTTGCTCTGTTGTGCCCTCTGCATTCACCCTGAACTCTTGTTCCTCGTGCATCAAATAGTAATGGTAGAACAGAAAGTGGCATAAGTGCAAAAGGTAATGAATTCTATGATTTCCGCCATGAGCTGAAAACAGCTGTGATGATGAGAGGGCAGCTCGCAGCCTGCAGATGCTTCTCACTTAGCTGACACTCAGGGACTTCTAATTATGTTTTTTAAAACAATCAGAGGGTTTTGCTGATCAGGGGACAGATGGAGGAGCAGGATGACCAGAGGCAGCTCAGCACCGCTCCCTTTGCTGCTGTAGCACTTTGGCAGTGCTGTGTGTGGGGTTTCCCTGCAGGGCACTATCTGGAGAACGCGCATGCAGCAATGATCAGAGCAGCTTGCTGCCGTCATCAGCACAACGTTTCCTTGTAGAAAAGCAATCTTTGTGTTCTGCTGAGGGTGGAGGTCTTTCCTGTTCCACGAGGGGGTACTGGTAGCACCTCCGAGTTTGTGTTTCGTGTGCCAGCCTTCAGACTTCAGCGCTGTGCTGTCACTGAGCTAAGGGCAGTCAGGAGCTGTTGGAAACCAGAGTGCTTCCTGCTGTGTGCATGAACCAGAGGTGCTGGGTGGGCCTGGGGCAGCCCAGGTGGGCAGCGGAGAGCCCCGACCCCATGGTGCCATGGAGGAGTGGAAGTGGCTCTTGGAAGTCCTTGGAGCTCTTAAAGCTGTTCAGGTGAGAAGGACAGAAGACTTGATTGATGCTCGGGTGCTTTCTGTGTCTGATCTGTGTTCAGGTCACCCTTTTGCAGACAGACGTTGTGTTTCTGTTAACCCTGTGGTAGATTCTTGGCCAGCATTCCCAGCCTCCCAGCGAGGAGGTGTCTGAGTGGGGCACGCGGTGCGGTACAGCCTGGAGGGTACTCCGTGCTGGGGCAGCCAGCGATGGCACTGAGCGCTGGGGGCTGTGTGCTGGGAGCTGGGGCTCAGTGCTTCCCTGACATCGCTCCTCCTGAGCTGTGGGTGCAGGCAGTTCCAGTGCATTAAGCCTTGTGAGGACAGTGGGGGAGAAGTAAATGTGTGTTCTTTCATGTAGGCGCTTTGAAATAGGCCCTGTGGTGGGGGAAGTTGCAGAGCTGCCAGATGGAAATGTCTTCAGTCTGGGTCGGCAGCACTAAATTATTCTGTGCTGTATCAAGGGCAGAGAAATTTTGAGTGTGACGGTATTTTTAGCATTTAAATCTAGGAGATTTATTCCATTTTGGGAAAGATGGGCAGCTGCTGCTGGCTCAGCAGCATTGCACCATGCTGCTGGGAAATGGTGCCCAGCTGAGCACAGCACCCTGCCTGCCCTCTGAGCCAGCACTGCTGTCCTGCGGAGCTGCAGACCGAGGGCTCCATGCGCTGTGCTTCACTTTGTTGGTGTGTAATAATGTTTTGGGGCATTGTGCTGATGATGCGAGGTTCTCACTGGGCTTAATGCAGTGGAATTGATTTCTGTTTGCCAGACTATCATTCCTCTCAGTGGGGAAAAATCAATGCAGATCAATCACGTGTGATTTTGCATGCCATGAGATCCATATTTAACCTTTGCTGTCCCGCTCCCTTCTGTGCCCTCACCACGTGGGACCACAGTTTGCAGGAGGACAGATCCCCCAGCCCCACCACAGTGACCCACAGCCAAACTTTGCAGCGCTCAGGTGGGATGGAGGAGCACGTCCCTGTGTGCCCACCGTTGTGGCCTTGCTGTAGTGTTCCCACAGTGTTCCTTGCCTTAGCCAAGCGACCTCAGTGCCCTTCTTCTTTGGTTTCTTCTTGGTGTTTTTCACAGGCCGGGAAGAAAGCTGCAAAGGAATTGTAGTGGGGGTTCAGGTCCTGGGAAGAGCCCTTCTCTCTGCAGCTCTCAGGCTGTGCTGGAACCAGGATGTGTCCTGCTCACCCTGCACTGCTCTCAGCTGCATGCAGCACTGCTTTGTTGTGTGGGAGCCTTTCCCAGGTGCCAACACTGGGAGAGGTGAATGGGATCTGTGCATCCTCAAAGCCCATGAACTGGTCACGACTGTGCCAGTTTTCATATGCAGATATAATGTGTGGGTCACTGCGGCTCTGCTCCCAGAAATGTTCCCCATTTGTCAGCTGCTCACACCTCTGGGGCAGGCAGTGCTGGCTGTATGTGCTTGGGGCTGGGTGCTGTTTGCTGTGGGTGGGTCGGCTGGTTTTCTTTTGTAGATACAAATTTATAAAACAGAAAGAAGGAGCTAGCTCTTGTTAAAAAGCTGTGTGTTGTCCAAGCCTGTGCACTGCTGTTATTGCAGCTCTCATTCAAAACTCCAAATCTGTACTTAAAGCTCTGATGTGCGGTGTCAGTTACAGTTCGAGCGGTCCCTGCGCAGTGCTCCCAGCGCTGACCTTTGGTGGTGCTCAGTGGGACGTGGGCTGGGCACATCTGGTCCCCCCAGGGATGCTGTTGGCTGCTGTGCGCTGCCTGGGGCTGAGCAGTGGTGACAGCAGCAGGACACGGGGACAGGAGGGATCTGCAGCACCTGCATGGGGCAGAGGAGCTGTGTGAGGTGTGGGGAGCTGCAGGGACACCGTGCGTGGGGACATCAGCTCCGGGTGTTGGTGGGAAGGGAATGCTGCTGCAGCTCTGGGTGCCAGGGCAGCCCCTGTGTGTGTCATCCACGTTTAACAGCTGCTCATTGTCCCTTTGCTGGGGATGTGCTGTCCTCCTGCAGCAGGACAGGGGAGGGGCACCTTGCTGTTCAGCAGCACGTGTGCGTACCGGGCCGTGTGTATTATAAATTCTCTATTTTTCTGATAAAACCGCATCACTACGGTGAAAATGAAATCCAGCCCTCGATATTTTTAGCATGAAAGCGTGAAGGAACATTAATGCTCACAGAAGGGAGAGCTGCGGGCTGGTGCTGCTCGGAGGGGACGGTCTCCATGGAAACAGTTTTCTTTAAATTCTCCACGTTCGGGGCACTGAGCGTGTAGGAGGCAGCGAGGGAGATGGGCGCACAAAAAGAAGCGTTTTTCCTTATTGTCACAAAACTACTATAGGAACCTTAGGAGAAGTGAACTTATTGATCATTTCAGTGCACGTACGCAGGAAATTTAATCAGCAATAGCAGGAGTGCTCTGAGCACGGGGGTGGGAGTGCTGCTGGGGCCGCAGCTTTGATGGAGACGTCTTCCAGGAGGACGCAGTGCTGCTCTGCTGATGGGGCACTGGGTGGACTGTGGGCTGTGCCACCTGCACGGGCTCTCGCTCCCACCCTTCGCTTTTCTTTCCATGACCCCATGGGGAAGAAAACAACCAGGAAAGCATCCTGTGCCCCATTAATCAGTTGCAAAACGGGACTGATGTTTAAGCAGTGGTTCAGCTCCAGTCAAGCATGAAACAACAGGTGTGTCTGGAGGAGCTCAAGATCCGTTCCACAGCTTGAAACGAAGCCCCAGAAGATGGAAATTCCGAGCGGGTGTTATCAGTGCTCAGCGGTGCGGCCTGCTGCGGTGTGTCTGGCTGTGCCCCAGGACGGCCCTTCCGCTTCGCTTTGCAGCGCTTCTGCTAACGTCAGTAACAGATGGTTAGAACCTTCCTGACAGATCCCGCTGCCCACAGAGGGGCTGGAGCAGAGGGCTCTGTGCAGAGGGCTCCATGCTTTGCCACGCGGTGCTCCCACGCAGTGCCTCAGCTCCTCTGCACTCCCAGTCCTGTTGGTTCGCTGCTGGTCCCTGGGGTGTGTCTCTGCAGTGCCATCTCCATCTGTGGGGAAATGGGCTCCTGAGGCTGCTCACAGACACCAGACTTTGTTGGTCATTTAAACTTTGGAGTGTGTTCGCATGTCGTTACAGATGTATTTAATGCTGGAGAGATGGGATAACGTGGGGATGGGGAGCTCATGGTGGCAGCAGCAGCACGGAGTTCATTACTCACCTGCCTGTGCCATCCAGGTCTTCACGGCCTGGCAGATGCGTGACCTCCATGCACATCTCCATGCACATCTCCAGGCTGAATGGATCCAGGAGATGTGTGAGCACCCGAAGTTTTCACTCAGCCCGCTGAGTTTATGGAGGTCCCAGTGGCCGTGGTTATCCTGGAGCTGCATCAGGCAGCTGAGGGCTGTGGTTAGAGCTGGAGCAATGTGCAGAGGGGATCCACCATCCCCAGAGCAACAGAGGAGGGGCAGAGCCACCACTGCTCACTGGTTGCGTTTAGGAAAGCACAGACGTTGAAAGGACTGCAGGGCATAAAGGCAGGAGGAGCTTCGCTTCCACCCTGGCAGAAATAGTGACTGTGTGTCACTAATGGCAGTGGCAGGGTCTGCTCTGGTGGGCAGAGGGTGCGTGAGGTGCAGCGGTGTGGCTGTGCTGGGCACACTGCACCTGAGCGTGGGGTCTGTGTGCTTCTGCAGGCACACGAATTACAGCTGTGACTGCACGGCCCCATGGGTATGGGGAGTGAGAGGGAGCAGACACAGATTCTGCCAGCCCTCACTGCAGGAATGGGCTGGTGTTGCAATAACAAAGTGCCTTTCATTGCAAAATCAATCTTACACCAAGCACTGGGGCTCAGAGGCTGCATCCATCCTTCCCTTTCCTGCTCTGCTGCCGCGTGCTGCGCTCGGAGGCAGCTGGTGACACCAGCCGGGCAGTAATTGTCACGGAATTAACCTCTGACATTCTTTTAAAAATAGCCCCAATAAATCCAATCATTAGCAGCTCCTGCTTTGCCTCAAGGGTGAGCGCTGCAGATTAAAGTCTTTGCAGGGCACACATCCGCCAGCGCTGCCCCACGATGCTGGCAGTGTCCCTGTGCCCACGGGGAGGGGCAGCCAGGAGCTCACAGCAGCAGTGCTCCGAAATGCTGCAGCTGTCATTGTGTACAACAGAAAAGCTGAGATGTGTGGAAATGTCACAGGGGAGAGAAAGCACTGACAGCGTGCGCTGCCTGAGCTGCGTGGGAACGGTGCATTTGGACTCCTGTGAAAGCCATTCTGCAGTTACTTAAATTGTCTTTGTCTTCTTCCTTCCAGCTGACATTATCTCTACAGTAGAATTCAACCACACTGGAGAATTGCTGGCAACAGGGGACAAGGGGGGTCGGGTTGTCATATTTCAGCGTGAGCAGGAGGTGAGTGCAAAATGCTGTTTTATCCTTATAAAGCAGAGTCCTGATGCTTCCTCATCTGTGCCTGTCGCTCTTAACCTCAGTGCTCTCCTAGCAGACTGAGAATTGGAAAGTAACAATTGGTAGCTGTGAGACCATGTTCCACACTGTAAAATGCCCTGAAACGCTGTGTTGCATTCCCACACACCTCCCCCCGTAGCCAGGGCAGGCACAGCTGGCTGCCACCCCACCTTGGCTGCATTGTCCTACCCCAGAGCCCCCCCCAGGGGCCAGGCTTGGGGCACTGTGCCCTTGGCTCAGAGCTGCCCGGCCAGGAGCAGAGCTCCTTGTTGGGGGGCATTGCGTGGGGCCCAGCCACCAGTGATGCTTTGGGGCACTGGAGGGTTACATTTCTCCCAGAGTTAAAACATGTGCAGTATTTCTGATCAGTATGAGGTTACACGCAGACACTTTGTTGGCTTTTCTGTCATTATTCTGTTTCATAGTTCTCTCTTGTTCATTATTCTCCCACTTTTCCTGAACTCCCAACTCCCTGACCCCACCTGGGACGTGTCCCATCCACCTCCCGTTTGACACAGCCCCGTGCTCCAGGGGATGGTGTGGCTGTCAGCCCAAAAGCTCACAGGGAAGCGACCGGCAGCACAGAGCCCGTGGGGTTCCCACGGCACAGATGCCAGTGCTGCACAGCTCTGTGTGATGTGGAGAAATGCAGTCCATGGTTGAGCGGGCACTGTGCATCACTGAGTGCTGACGTTCTCAGACGCTGTCTCCTTTCCCAGGAGTACAGTTCCCACTCTCAGTGCTCCCTGGATGGGCTCTCCCTGTGCTGCTTGCAGTGCTGTTGGTGTCACAGGGCTCTGTGCTGTGGCCCTGTCCCGTGCCCTGGGCTGTGCAGGCAGTGCAGGGCTGCAGGCTCAGTGTAGGACTCAGCTCTGTGCTGGGTCAGGTGTGCAGCGAACCTGAGGGCAAAGGATTCAAAGGGAAATGTTCTCTCTGTGTCTTACATTCCCCTCCATCTCCCTCCTGCAGAGCAAGAACCAGCCCCATCGCAGGGGGGAGTACAATGTGTACAGCACGTTCCAGAGCCACGAGCCGGAGTTCGATTACCTGAAGAGTTTGGAGATCGAGGAGAAGATCAATAAGATCCGATGGCTCCCACAGCAGAACGCTGCCTACTTCCTGCTCTCCACCAATGGTTCGTGCAGCCCTGGGCAGGGGGTGCCCCTCTGCATTTTGTTCTGGTGACTCTGGTTGCTTTGTTCTGAGTTGTTTGGGTGAAGGTTCTGATGGTGTTTTACTGTTTCAAAGCCATGGCTGCTGTGTTTCAGTGTGCAGCTGCACTCAGCTCAGCAGTTCTGTGTTACGCTCAGATAAATACCAGGAGGATCCAGGAATATTTCTTGGGATGAATGGGGCCTTAAGATGGATGTGACTTAATTACTTCAGGGGACAAGGAGGGCTCTAATTATCTCCCGTAACCAACTTACTTTGTGTTACAGAATTGACTCTATTGATCATTGTAATAAAATTCCAAGATTTACTAAACTCATCTGGGGGGAACCACTGAAATGCAATGAAGATTAATTATAGAGCACGATGTTCTGTTAATTGAGTTTTTAAATACTTTTTTGTTTAACAGGGATACCATCTCTGTGTTCAGGACGGTGTTTCATATTGTAGGGAGTTATCAGAGCGATGCTTTGTAACGGAGTCCCGCGTTGCTCTGTTCCTTTCCATTCTCACTCTCAAACTGACGCAGCACAGAGATCCCCCCAAGGGAAGTGTGCTGCTAACGCCGGGCACGGCTCTGTTCTCCTGCAGATAAAACTGTGAAGCTGTGGAAAGTCAGCGAGCGCGACAAGAGGCCGGAGGGGTACAACCTGAAGGATGAGGATGGCCGCCTCCGAGACCCCTCCATGATCACCTCGCTGCGGGTGAGCGGCGTGCGCCGTCCCCGGGGCCGGGACACAGCGGTGGGGGCTGGAGGGGCTGTGTCCCAGGGCAGTGCTGGGGGCTGCTGGGGGGCTCTGGGGATGCTGCTCGGTCAGTCGTGAGGGACGTGCAGCCATTGCTGTGCACGAGGGACGTGTTTGTGGGCAGTGGGATGGCTGTTTTTGCAGGAGGTCTCTGGTAAAAGGCAAAGAGAAAAATGAAGACGTAATTTTTTTTAAATGGATAATGAGTGGCGTTGCCCCTTTCCAGAGAACAGGAAGTAATTTAATTTATTAGGGGTTTATTTTATTTGACAGCCTTCCTGTGTACTCGATGTGGTTTGTTACACCAAATTACCCTTTAATAATGGGTGTGTGTAATACCAGGCACTACCCTGCAGTAGTGCTCAGTAACTGAAGCTGCGCCCATGAGTTCTGTGTTGGTGCAGGAGATGGCAGGGAGCAGCTGTGGCCCCGCACTGCTCCCTTCCCTGGAGCTGATGTGAGCAGTGTGCTGTGAGCCAGGCTGGCAGCATTGCAGGTGCTGGATCCTTTGAGGCTGCACATCACCCATGCCCTGCTTGGAAATGGGCTGTGTTGTCACTGCAGTGCTGCTGAGGCCGTGGGTCTGACCGTGCTGAGCGAAGCCGTCCTCTGGAGCCTTCGATGTATTTATGTTTGCATCCAGAGCGGCTCGGTGTGACATCTGAGCCCACACTCTGCACAAAACCATCATGTTTCTGACGGTCTGAGTGACAGCCCACGTCCCACAGTGTCTGAGCACGATGCCAGCCCCTGTCCCCAGATGGCTGAGCAGAGTCCTTCGGTAGCAAACGATGCATCATTGAGTGTGTCAGGCTGAATTAGGAAGCAGGCGCATCACATTAAGCTCGGGCTCCGGGCTGGCGGATCCTGTGCTCCTGTGTCACTTGATCTGGCTGTGGTGCTCCCGTCCCCACCTCTGCAGCCATGGGAAACCTCTTCGGGCAGCACAGAAAATGTGTGCTGTGATGGAGTGGCTCAAGGGCACAGGTCCTGGCAGGGGCAGTGCGGGCTGACACCGTCGTGGTGCTCACAGCTGCCATAGCAGCGCTGCGTCTGAACCTGTTATGTACACCACTCCATGCATGTGCTGCTTTTACGTCTCTCTCCATTCCCTGATGTTTACTTGAATTATGCTTATTAGTCCAAATGCAAACATGTGACACTGCTTCCTATCTCCTCCATCTGTCCCTGCCCCATCTTTCCCCCCCCCCACTCTATTTCCATCACTCTCTGTGGGCCAAATCCAGAAAATCTGACAGGGAAAGCAGTACTGATTCAGCTCTTAACCCAGCACTGCTGTTCGGAACGGGGCAGGGTTTTCAGGTCTCACTTCACAGTGACAAAGCAGAAGAGGTTCTGTGGTTGTTTGGCCAAAGAAGGAGCTGTTGCTGCAGAAGAGCTCGGTGCTGGCGTGGTGGGCTCCGGGTGCTGACGCTGCTCCCTGCAGGTGCCCGTGCTGCGGCCCATGGACCTGATGGTGGAGGCCACGCCACGCAGGGTGTTCGCCAACGCGCACACGTACCACATCAACTCCATATCCGTCAACAGCGACTACGAGACCTACATGTCGGCCGACGACCTGCGGATAAACCTCTGGAACTTCGAGATCACCAACCAGAGCTTCAGTATCCTTTGGTGTGTGCTCCCCGGGGTGGCCCTGGGCCCTCTGCTGCCAGGAGCTGCATTAACAGAGAGCTGCGCTCACAGGAACAACTCACCCCTTCCTGACCCAGAAAAGGGAGTTCCAAGGTAAAGGTTCGACCCATTGCAACTTCCTTTGCCAGAGAGTGTTAATTGCTGGTCCTGCTCGTTACTGGTTCATTACTGCTGGTTCCCCCAGGCGCTGCCATGAGGTCTGTGCAGGAGATGTGGCAGTGCTGCCCCAGGGCTCAGTGCGCTGCAGTACGCGGTGCCCTCGGGCAGTTTTGGCTGTGCTCGTCCTGCTCTGCGTGGGCTGAGCCGTGGCAGGGCCGGGCACCGAGCCCTCCCCGCTCTGTGGGACCCCCACGGCCACCACCTTGAGTTCTGCCTGCGGGGTGGGGGGGATGGGAGGCGATGCAGAAGACAGAGGCCCTGGGGGAGATGAGGAGAGGAACTCTTAACAGCGCGGCAGGGTGACAGGCTGCCAGTCACAGGCACACCGCTGAGATTGTGGCTGTCACCCTCCTAACTGCCTCAGAAATAATAACGGTGGGACGCTAATCACCGGAGATATTTATATCGTGTTTCCTACTGAGGAGCCCCTGGGGCACGTGGCGGGTTGGGCAGCTGGAGAGCAGTGCAGTGAGGCTGGAGGGGGCTCAGAGTGCCCATGTCTGAGCAGTGCTGGGAGGATGTGGGCGAAACTGCAGGGGTTTGCTGGCCCAAGGCACCAATTACACGTGGAGAGCAGCGGGCTCCTTCACTCAGCCCCAGATATCGTGGACATCAAGCCGGCCAACATGGAGGAGCTGACAGAAGTGATCACCGCCGCCGAGTTCCACCCGCACCACTGCAACACCTTCGTGTACAGCAGCAGCAAAGGCACCATCCGGCTGTGTGACATGCGCACCGCCGCGCTCTGCGACCGCCACGCCAAGTGTGAGTACACGAGGGGAACGGCCGTGTGCTGGGACTGCAGCACGGGGGGATCGTGGCTGTGGCACTGCCTGATATGTGACTGCACTGCAGCCAAGGACATGCAGAGGAAAGCTTGCACTGAGTGCTGGAGAGCTGAAAGCAGCAGTTATCCCAGAGAGGTGGTGGGGTCTCTTTCTTTGGAGATACTCAGGACCCACCTGGGCGCCCAGCTGTGCATCCTGGGCTGGGAGCTGCTCTGCAGGGGTTGGACTCAGTGATCTCTGGAGGTCCCCTACAGTTCTGTGATTCTCTGAATCCCAAATCCCGAGCAGAGCACACGTGTTTCTGCACTTCATAGCCCTCTTGCAGTCCTACAGTGACAGCTCTCAGCTGAGGCTCAGAGTGCAGTGACGGAGCAGAGGAGATCCCTTTTCCTGGTGCTTTGCTGGCAGCTCCCTTTGTTTGGTGCTGCTGTGTCTGTCAGTCCTCAGTGAGCACCGTGAACACGGGTTCAGTTTGACCCCCATTTTCTTATTGATTTCCCTCGAAGCAGCAGCCTGAGTCAGTCACAGCTCAGCAGATGTGTAAGTGGAAATTGAGACAGCTCATCGAAGTTCAGAATGAAAAGCAGCATTGGCTTTGGGGGCAAATTCTCTGGCGGGGTATTTAATAACTGTCAGTGTTTGATAAACATGCAGCAGATAGCACCACACATCCCTGTTATGTTTCTTTAGACAGATGCACTTGGCAGCTGAAGGGCAGCTTTTATTTATGTGTTGTTCTGATCAAATTCTGTTGTCCTGTTGCACCTGGGGCTGCTGGCAGTGGCACTGTTAGCTGCAGCCCTGCAGCTGGAAGGAAGGCAGGGCCAGCCCACGGAGCTCAGGTGTGAGCATTACCTGAGTGACCTGAAGGGCTGGAGCCAGGATCCGCCCCTTCCCACCCCTCACATAAAGGGTAGGCAGTGGAGGTGAGGGCATCTTGCTGGAGGTCCCTGCCTTCCTGAGGCCTTCCAAGGGTAAGCAGCTTTTTTCCTTCGTGTCTGTGTCCATGGCTGCTGCACTGGGGCTTATGCTCACCCACTGCAGCCTGGGATTTTGCCACCTGCTCTTATTGCTGTTTTCCATCGCGGTACAGTGTCACAGGGGTCAGCCCTGGGTACAGGCACACCTTGCCGCACAGCTGCTGGCATCCTCCTGCTGGCAGCATGTTCTCTTTGCTTTTTTTCAGCAAAGCCCTTTATTCAAGAAAAAGGGCACATAAATAGAGCGATCTGATCTCACATTAGGAACTCCGTGCTCCAGGGAAGCTCATCCTGCTCAGGGCTGAGCATCTGCAGTGCGGGGCGCTCAGTGCCGCTGTCAGCTGGGGCTGCACACAGCTGGTGTGGGGCTGAGTGGTGGCAGTGCCTCCAGGAACACATCAGCTCCTTCCTCAGCCCCGGCAGCTAACGATGTCCTGCTGCACGCGGTAATAAGCCTGGCAAGACCTGGAGCTAAAAATTAACAAGCTGATTGTGCAGAATCTCTGGAGGATGACAGACCTTGTCTGCCACCCTGGGCTCATTTGGCAAATGAGGAAACAAACCTCTTTGCCTCTGCAGAGCTCCCCAGCTCCGTTTCAAGGCAGAACTTGGTGGCCTGCAGCATGAGGGCAGTCTGAGCCTGGGGTGGTGGCTGTGGGTACGGGGAGTCTGGGTGCCTGGCAGTGCCCATAACGTTTGTGGCTGGGACAAAAGCCACTGTGTCATGGCTGGAAATGGGTTTCCTTCCTGTACAGAGTGAAGGAGGACAAGCCTCTCCTTGTTCCCCGGCAGTGCTCTGTAGTGCTGAGCTGGTGAGGGGTCTGTAGGGATGGAAGGAGGAGCTCTGAGCGATGCTCTCTCCATCGGTGTGGATCTGTTTTCTTTAAGGCTGTGCCTGCACAGCTGACATTACTTGGAAATTGAATTTGTAAATGTATTTAATTTGGGCCCTCAGACAATACAGACTGTGATTTATTCAAAGACATTGGATAAAATCTGTGGGTTGCAGTAGCTATAAAATATTTACATTGACTTTCAGTTACACTCCACATCGATTTCTGGAGAGAAAAGGCGCACGAGGCTCTAAATCTTCTGTCCTTCTCTTGTGCTGTTGGGAGATGGTCTCCGATGACCCTTCCTGCTTACTGCACTCATTAAAAACAAAGGAGCCTCAACGGTACTGAGCCCATAACAAACTGGTGCACTCCTTAGGCCGTGCCCTGTGCTGGGAGTGCTGGCAGTGTGTGCCTGGTGCTGGTGGCTGTGCCCGGGGATCGGGGTGACCATGTCCCCGCGGTGCGGTGCTGCACTGCACCCCTGGGTGCCCTCTGTGTGGGGTGGGGCAGTGGGTCCCATGGGGCTGCTGATGCCGGGCCTGTCCTTCCTCTCCTGCAGTTTTTGAGGAGCCCGAGGACCCCAGTAACCGCTCATTCTTTTCTGAGATCATCTCCTCCATCTCCGACGTCAAATTTAGCCACAGTGGGAGGTACATCATGACCCGGGACTACCTCACCGTCAAAGTGTGGGACCTGAACATGGAGAACCGGCCCATCGAGACGTACCAGGTGAGCGGGGGGAGGATGGGAGCGGGCGTGGGGCTGCGTGGCTCCTGGTGTGAGCATCCCCTGCCTGATGCCATCGCCCTGCTGCCAGGTCCATGACTACCTGCGGAGCAAGCTGTGCTCGCTCTATGAGAACGACTGCATCTTCGACAAGTTCGAGTGCGTGTGGAACGGCTCCGACAGGTGAGCGGGGGCCGTGGGTGGGGGCTGTGTGCTGCAGGGGTCTCTGTGCCTGGGGGACGCAGTGCTGCTCTGCTCACACTGCCTGGCTGCGGCTGCGGGGCCGTCGGCTTCGCCAGAGCACGGTGCTGTTCCTCTGACACAGCCGGGTGTGAAGCCTGAATTCTGGGTCTGAGCTAAACCACGTTACAGCTCTGCACACTGTTTAATCGTGGGGAGTTTGGCTCTAAAAAGTTGTGAAAATCATTTGGTTTGGGTCAGCCTCGTCTCTGCCGTGAGGGGCGATACCTGTGTGAGTATTGATCCCGGAGGAAATGCTGTTCCCCGTGGCCACAGTCAGGGTTAGAACGTGACGCTCCCTGGAGTCACTGCACGGTTCTGTGAGTGCACGCCCGGTGCCATGTGCCGGGCTGAGCTCGGGTGGGGCTGCGTGTGCTGATCCCCGTTGGTGTCCTCGCAGCGTCATCATGACCGGATCCTACAACAACTTCTTCCGCATGTTCGACCGCAACACCAAACGCGACGTGACGCTCGAGGCCTCGCGGGAGAACAGCAAACCCCGCGCCGTGCTCAAACCCCGCAAGGTCTGCGTGGGTGGCAAGAGGAGGAAGGACGAGATCAGCGTGGACAGTCTGGACTTCAGCAAAAAGATCTTGCACACAGCGTGGCACCCTTCAGAGAACATCATCGCGGTGGCAGCAACAAACAACCTGTATATATTCCAGGACAAGGTTAACTAGGAGGACCCGTTATTCCTTAGGAGTCTCTCATGTACTGAATACTAGTAAACACGAATTCCAAATGTTTCTTTCCTTTTTTTCTCCCTTTCCTTCCTCTTCCTCCGCTCACTGCTCTGTGCACGGCCGTGTGCAGGGGCAGTGTGCAGGGACAGGCGGAGCAGCGCTGTTCTCTGCTCCCATCCGCGGTGCACGGCGCACAGCCCCACTCCCCACGTCCACGTGTGCTGAGCAGTGCAGGTGTGGGCTGCTGCCGCCCCATGGCACTGCGGTGACACCAGCTGAGCTGTGCGGTGATGAGATGTCAGCTGAGCCGTGCAGTGATGTCACCTGAGCCGTGCGGGGTGAGCAGACGTGTGCGTGCACTGAGGTGTGGGGTGGTGGGTTTTGGTCATCGCAGACACAGGTTCTGGTTCTCTAAAGCTCTGTCCTGGAGATGTCCCACCTCTTATTCCACAGCACCGCACCCTCGGCCCCGTTCCTCAGCTCTGTCCTCCTGCAGTCCCCATCTCATGTTCTCACCCCCACCCAGTGCTGCACGGAGCCGTTCAGTGCTGCTCAGCCCTCCCCCCCACAGCACCGTCCCAAGGATTGGCTGCACACACTGTGCCTTTCTGGGTTCATGGAACACCTTCAGCAGTGATGCTCCCCCACAAACCAAACTGAACCTTTTTTTTTTTTTTTTTTTTTTTTTTTTTTGCTCCTGCACCTCCTGTGTTTTGCTGTGGCCCTTCTTAGTGCTCTCCTGCTGTTCCCTCCTGCGCTGCGTGCGCTCTCTCTTTAATTTATTTATTTATTCCTTTTTCTAAAAGAAGTTGCTATTTATGCCATAATAAAGGAGACTCCAACCCCATTCTGCTCTGAGCACCCGCGTGCTTCCCTTGGGGCTGCCCGTGGGCCTAGGTGATATACTGACTATAATTAAACCAGTAACTTCCTCTGTGCAGGGCTGCCCCTTTCTGCTGTTAACATTGCTCAGATCCTTTTTTTTTTTACTCGAGCAAGTGTTCAAATAAAATAATTTTCTATCTGAAACCGTCCTGCAAAAGAAAGCAAATGAGTACATCAAGTCATCCACAACACCTCCCACTCCCCACAGCCCCTCTGCTCCTTCCCCCCAACGAGGGACCAACCGCAGCCTGGAGGAGCACAGGGACGGGGCAGCCACCATCCCAAAGGAGTGGGGTCCTGCACTGCCTCCCACCTTCACTGCAGCTGGTAGCTTTTTTTAATGAACTGGTGAAAAGAAGAAAATGCTGAGAGTAAAGTAAGAATTTTTTTAAATGTTCTTTTGTGTTCTTGTACAGAAAGCTGCACTCTGGTACCAGAAGTAAAGTTGTTCCAACCGTGTCTGTGTGGAGCTGCTGCTTGTTGTGCTTGTGGGCAGGAGCGGGGCATGCCTGCAGAGGAGGGCACTGCCCTGGGATCTGGGGGGGAACAGGACCTGGGCAGCCCCAGCCCCACTGCACACAGTGCAGGGCTTGACCCCAGTGTCTGTGGGGTGCTGGCACATCAGACTCCGGCAGTGGGGAAGCGGTCACTGCTCTGGGAACAGGCAGTGGCTTTTTCTGCATTTGAGATCTCTGCTGATGGGATCACAGCCACACCAAAGGCAGACAAAACCAGAAAAAACCTGCTCCCAAGCAGCACCTGCCCCCCAGGCAGAGCTCATTACTGGCAGCATGCTGCACTGAGCTGCTTCCTCTGCAGCCCATGTGCTAATTCTCTGCTGCTGCTGGTGATGAATTTAAGCAGAGGCACCTAATTAGAAGCCGTACAGCATGGATGATGCTGCCAAAGAAACGTTATACCAACAGTCACTCATTTACCTCCATATTAATAGCATGAACTTAGTCCACCACTCGCCAGCACAGACCCACAGCACGTGTGCAGGCACAGGAGGAAGCGCCCGACCCACCCCCAGCTCAGAGCTCAGCCACACACTGGAGATCTGAGCTGCAGAGTTTGATGTTTGGCACCGAACTGCACAGATGCTGATCTGAATGTTTATGAAATTTAATTTGATGCTGTACAGTATCACAGAGTTTGGCAAAACACAGCCAACATTTTCGGCAATAGGACTTCAGTTCTTTGCTCTGCTCTTGAGTTCACAACTCCAACAAAACCCAACAAAAACTGGTGTTAGGCCTGTACAATCCATATAAAAAAGGGGTCGGTTTATTGTAGTTCAAATACATAAACTGAACAATCCCAACATTTCAAAATTAAACCTTAGAAACACAAGTTGAACATTCAAAACAGGAGTATAGTTTACAAGAACTGCCCAGAGGGAGAATCCACAGTCTAATCCAGAAGTATGCAAAGATCACTTACGGTGAATAAAAACGTTTGTACGACCGTCCTGCTCTGGGGGTGGGCACTGCCACGTCCCAGCCCGAGCCGACATCACGGGACAGATCTTCGCCTGGGCAGAGCAACCTGATTTTGTTTCTAATCCATGGACAGGGTAAGGAACAAAGCAGACCTGTGAGCAGGTTTAATTTGGTCTCTGTAGTGCTAATTGTCCTTTTTCACTTTTAACTCTGGTTCCAATTGACTGAGCTTCAGAGAAGGGCGAAATCGAGCACAGCATGGGCACCTGTTTCCATCACACAGCCCTCAGCCATGGGCAGTGCCAGCTGCTGCAGCAGCTCAGCAGCACGGGCACACAGCCCCAGGGCCACGCTCACATCTCAGCCCCGTGCAGAGCTCCAGGAGCTGCACAACGCTGCTCTTCCAGCACCACTGCTCCAGGCACAGCCCCGATAGTCTACTCAGCTGGACCCCCCTGTCCTGCCCTACAGAAACTCATAAATAACTTTTCCATGTTCTTTTTTTCTTCCTTTTTTCTTTTATATACACTTTCTATTTTCATACAGAGACCATTTTATGTTCACACATACTGCTTTCTCCTCTGTTCCTAAGATGGTTTTGCAATATATTCACGGTAATGTATATGTATAAACCTGACAGATGGCTCATGCAAGCTTTTTGATTTAACAGATACTCTTGCCTTAAGTGTACTCATCTCTACTTTGTCGTCCGTCTCGTGGGCTCCGAGGCCGTGGGGGGGGGAGGGGGACCGCGGCGGTCCAGGTCGTCCACGTAGGACACGATGAGTTTGCGCCTCTCCTCCGGCACGCAGTCGAGCACCAGATAGCGCTTGTCGTTCTGCAGGATCTTCTCGACGTCTTTCAGGTGCTGGTCTGACTCCTGGATCAGCTTTTTGGATCTGAAAGCAAGCACAGGGAATCACTGCGGGGCACTGGGGCTCATCCTGTCCTGTGCCCCACGGGACAGCAGCGCAGGGAAACTGCACGGAGACCTGGGCAGCACCTCCTGCTCAGAGTTAGTCACATCAGCAGTACTCAAAGCACAGGAACTGAAGCTTCTGTTGCCCTTGTGCTCAATTAATTAAGCCTCACAGAGGACTCGTGCCTGGCTGTCACGGCCTGGCACAGCACTACACCAACCACACAACTGCTGAAGACCCACAGGGACAAACATCAGGAGCTTTAGGTTAGGCATCCAACCCAGGCAGACAATTGGAATGTGGATGCTGGAGCCTCAGTTATTTATTTCACAGCTTTACTGGTAAACTGTGCAGTGCCTGAGCTCACAGCACTGTGACTGCTCATCAGCAGCACCAGCTGAAAGCAAAGCTCCATCCCACGCGGTGATGAGCGGAGTGGCACGGAGTGACAGCAGTGAGGGACGGCCTCACCACGGAGTGCTGCACCTAACGCTGACCTGAAGCAAAGCACAGCCTGACCTCTGCACTGTCACACAAAGGGAACCCTTTATCCACTACAGACTTCTTTCGACAGATGAAAAAAATTAAAGAATTAATTGAGACAAAGGTATTCAGGGAAAAGAAGAGCAGCTTGCTGCCATTTACACACACACGCACCAGCAGTGGCACTCTGCTACACACCTGTACGTTATAAATTTGGTCTCCTTCAATAGCGTTCGGAAGTCAGCTTTGGCAGTAATGTATTTGTCTCTGATGTACTCCTCAAACTCCCTTTGTTTTTTCTGAAAGGAAACAGATGAACTTAGGACACTGGATGCAGATGAAGTACTTCACACATTTCAGCACACCGAATATGAATGTTACACGTTGAATTTTGCCCTTTTTAATTACAGAACATTAACGTCCCCATCCAGCAGGCCCCCATTCAGCACTCCCAGACTTTCTCTCAGCACGCTGAAGGATAACAGCAGCAATGCAAAGCTCTTACCCGGTCACTTGAGGAAAACTTAATGCACCTCGGATCTTCTTTAATGATTTTTTTAACTTCTTTCCACGTCGACGTTAAAGTTATCTTTCAAAAGAAGCAAAAATAGTTAAAACTGCAAGAAAATTATATTCTATGAATGTGGAATGTAAATATTACCACATCTGAAGGTATATATCTCCTAAGTAAGGTAAGAATGCTGTTGTGGTACTTCAGTGTTGGGTTTTTATCACTTGTATTACTGTACTTGCATTTCCTACTGGATGGTCTCATACGTTTACCTTCACAATCATTTACAGCCTAAGGTCTTTTTCTGGCACGTATCCATGGATATATGCTGTAAAAATTACCTACAGGAAACCTGCTTCAGAATAACCTCTGCCATTTCACTGCATCACACGAAGCTCTGCCTGGTGTTCTAAGGGCTTTAACAAAGCCTCACAAACACTGCAGGGGTAAAGGAAGCTGTATGAAGGCTGTGCACAGTTTAAAAAAAAAAAGACTCACGAGAACCCCACAGCACTGAGAAGGTGACAGTTTCCCTGCACACAGAAGCTGAGATTAACAAGCATGGTTTAAAGCAGAACGCTGGGACAGACAAAAGATCATTTACTGGTACCAAGATAAACACACTGGGTATTTGAAAGAGCAAGATGCCGTATAGAAAAGAATGTCAAGTAACTCAACATTGAAGAAATGTAACATCCTGCAGGAGATAAAAAAAAAATCACTGATTAGAAGTTTAAATGCAAACGAACTGTATGTTAAACTGGAACAGAACTCGGGATAAACAAGTAAGGAAATGTAATGTTTACATTTTTCTTACAGCAAAAGCAGAGTGGTGAAGCAAACGGCCCAGGACATAAAGCCAAAGAAAAACTAACTCGGGACAGAAAACTGAAAGCCCTAACTCAGTGCCCACAGACGTGCACAGACATGCAGCTGGGGCACACAGCCCTTACCGCTGAGGTTTCATCCAGAAGTTGCCTGAAGTGTTCCCTCTTTTTTTTGGTAAGTGCTTCGATGTGTTCATTGAAGAGCTTTTCCTTCTCTTCCCTTTCCAGCAAGGAGCCGGACTCCCAGCGGTGGTCCTTGCGCAGGGTCCTCCTGGTATCCGACCACGACACATCTGAAGAACGCACCTGGAAGGACGACCACTTCTGTAAACGTTTTTTCCCGTGGTTCACTGATCAGTTATGTAATACTCAGCTTTTTTTCTTTCCCTTCTTTTAAACTAAGCTTCAAATGAAAAATAAAAGCTGTTTAGAAAAAATTAAGAGACAATAGCGCTGTCCTATAAACACTGAACAAACAGCTGAGGGCAGCACAGAGCATTAGTTCAAATGCAGGAGGAGAAATCACACTGACCTGGATGAGCACTCTCTCATAAAGAAGACTGAAACGATTCTGTTTCTATATAAAATTAATGACAAATGCCCAAGTGCATTTCATATAGCACATCAGCTAGAGAAGAGCACAGTGCCAAGCTGCTGGAGGAGAGAAGCTCCCCGTGCCTCACCATGTCAGACAGAAGTGCTTTGAAGTTCTGTATGGCCTCCTCTCGTTTGTGCTGCTCGCGCTCCCTGTCGATCTCCTTGGTTTGCTCTGAACGAGCTTTCTGCACTTCTCTTTCTCGCTCACGCAAACTGGCTTCAATGCGAGCCTGTCTTTCCAGCTCCTTCTCCTTTTCAGAATCTAAATTCTGCAAGGTAAGAATGTAAGTGTTTCCTCCGTAAAAACAACGTGAACACCTTTCATGCTTTGATGAGGCAGGTAAGCACATTAAAGGATTATCAAACCAAAGGGATCTTGGGCCAAAATACCTCAGAGTGATGTAAGATTCGAAAGACTACAAAATTTTGCTTCAAGAACTACTGAAGCACTGCAGGGGCTATGTGGGGAAAAGAAGCCTGCCTATAACACAGACTTGTTGTCATCACAGAACAACTGCTCTCAGGAGTGTGTTCCTCGTGTGCAGCAACAAACAGAATACTGTGCTGAGGGAAGCAGCATGACTATCTTTAGCCTGCTTTTATCTACTCCTCCATTCATCTCCTGGAAGAGAAAGGTGGGAATGCTGCACTGAGAGAAAGAAGCTGTGTATGAGCCCCCTATAATCCCAAAAGTGCAGCTGATATGAACATCACAGAACAGGAAACGCCCCGTTCTGGTTCAGAGTGATGAGTGTGATGTCTGCATGTTCTGAGGTCTTATGGCCCAGGACCTTATAGCAGTCTCTACTTTTTCTGTTCCACTGAACAAATCCATCTGTGTAAACGCGTGTGCAGACATACACACCATGGAGATCTGCAGCAGCAGTAACATGGACAGCACTGCTAAGATATACACTGTCATTGCAGAGTACTGCTACAAAACACCACAGTACAGAATCCTCTTAAGCAGGGAAACAAAGCATAGATGAGTCTGTCTTACAGCCAGTTCCTCCCCACGTTCTTAGCAATGCACTCAGCAGGACGTGCAAAGTTACACTCCCGAACGTCACACACATACCTTAGCTATTTTTTCAATGTACTGTTTGAAAAGGTCTTCCCTCTGTGAAGAGCTATCCACTGCTTTGTAACGAGGGTCAGTCTCTACTTTGTCCTTCACTTTGCTCCAGCGAGACTGACTGTCCAGGTGGTGGTTTGCCAGCAGTTCAAAGAAGTCCATTTTGATCTATTTACAGACAATAACAGAAGGACAGTACTTGAGAAAGAGACTTCCCTACGAAGCAGTTTGCTCTTATGAAAAAAGAAATGAACTTACCTCCATTAGAGGGAAGTATACTAACATTACACACCATTATAATTTAGAACCATCATTAAAACTGTGAATTTAGACCCAACACATGTCAAATTCACTTGCTCTTTGGGAAAATTTTACTAAAGCAAATGTATCACGAAGATCTGCTAAATCTAAAGTGGGCTATATTCATTAAAGAATGATTCTCCAGTACAGACTTTATTTCTTCAATTTAAGCTTAGTTTTTGAGCCTTCACATATCAGAATAACAAGCTGCTGATTCTACACTGAAGCATTTTTCTATCAGTGCCACAGAAGCTATGCAGTTTCAGGCAGGGCTCTGAGCAAATCACCAGTTTACGGATTTGTCTTCCAAGTGCATAAACTGAGGTAATCACTTGGATCTGCTGGTAAGTAGCAGTGCTGTAAGATGGATCTAACCAATAAGGAGCTAAACATACCGTAGTTCAGTGAGTTACAATAAAAGATGGACATGCAAATCAGAAAAACTTTGTTACATTTTCAATTTTTGTTTACATTTTCCATTTTAAATGGGACGTCAGCACTGTCCAAAATGACAGCAGTAAGAGCGGCTGGCACGTATCAGTCCTGCTGGAGCTTTGTTCTGCTTTTTTTGTTGGTTTTGCTTTTTATTACTGTTGCTTGTTTGTTTAAATCTTAAGACCAAAGCGAGCAACTAATTTTCACCCTAACTCCCAGAATCAGCAGTCGTGAGAGCAGCTCCTGTGCCTCACTCCACCTCTGCTTTCTGGGGCCGGTGACTGCTGTCACTGCTGATGCACATTAAGTCCTTTCTATGTCCAACACTTTATGCCTTAGGTGTCTGCTTTGGCATTTAAGACCCCATGTCTGAGAACAGGGAGCTGTTAGCCTCATTCCCTGAACAACCCAGAGCCAGTGGATGACAGACTGGACACACAAGGTTGGGCACGCTGCCTTTGGAGCATCCAGTCCCTCTCAGCCTATGGAACAAGGTCTTTGGCCTTGGCACATCACTGAAAAAGTTAGTTCAGAAGGAGCAGCCATCAATTTGTGCTACTTATCACCTCTCCTCATCCCTTTGAGAATCACCAAAAGCTCTTGAGCTCTGAACACTTAGGTTCACTAAGGAGGAGAGCACGCTCTGCCCCTCAGGGACCCCTGAACCTGATGTGTTTGGTTACAGCAGCAGGAGTGGAACAAAGCTCAGAACAACATTCTGCAGGCTGATCCCGCGATAACTTCAACTCACATTAATACATAAACATGACAGGATTTATAGACTTTTTTTCTTTGCTATGTCAGAAAGGTTCAGATAGCAGAGATCAGAGAACAACTGGTTAGAGTCAGCAGAGGAGTTACTCTGCATCTACAGCATGATCATTTTGCTTAATTAGCTGCACAAAATGCTAAGCAAACCATTTATTCATTTTAAGATAAAGAATGTTGTTTCAAAACATCTTTAAACATGCATGCAGTATTAAGATATGAAGCTTTCTAAGCCGTGACATTAGAGATATCTGCCAAAAATCAAACGGTGCCCAGATCATACTACAGAAGTCTGTAAAGTAAGGGTCTCTCAGAGCTCAGCAGGTAGCACCCCGCACAAATAACACACGATGGATATATCCCATGGGAAAAGGTGACAGAAGCCTGAAACACACAGCACTGCAGGGAGGACTTCCCCAGCAGCTGCACTACAAACCCAAAGCCTGACAAACTGCACTGTGCAGGGACAGCACCCCACAGCCCCCAACCCCCCACTGATGCTCTGTAAGTAACGGCTGCAGAAGAAAGGGAGTATAGAGCCAATTCCCTCCTCAGAGACATGACTGCCCTTTTGGAGCTATCGTACTCCTAAAGTGTGTGTAACTTCAGCCAGAGCTCTCATCCGCAACACCTAAAGCACAGGTATTGCAATTTGCTTTTTAATTAAAACCTCAAAGCATCTCACCAAAGAGCAGCCTTTAGGACCGCAGCTCTCTGATTCCGAGTTCGGTGTTTGCATACGTGTAATGCAGTCCCAAAGCTGACAAACACCACAGAGGGGAACTGTTACAGGCCCTCTGTGCAGGAGGCAGGCACTGCCCAGCTCTGCAGGCTGCAGGACCCGGCAGCACACAGCCCTGCAGCAGCATCCCCGAGCCCAGCACAGCGCGGCAGCACCTGCTCACTGCTCCCCGGTGCCCTCCACCCCCAGCACACAGCTCTCGCTCCTCTCTGTCAGGAGAGGCACCCCAGCTCTCCTCACTGAGCTGCACCTGAGAACCCAACCCCCACAGCGGCCAACGAGCCGCAGCTCACCTAACAATCAAACGGTGGACAACTTCAAACCCTTACGTTAAAGATTTCTGTCGAGTGGATCCTCCTTAAATAGAGATTTTGGACTTTTAAAACAGACTGAGAAAGCTTCAAGTTCAATGCTTTAAATTTTCTTTTGTTTTAAGCACTTTCAGAATCAAAGGAAAATAAGACTGAAAATATTTCAGGTGTATTTAGAGGTCAATTTTTTTTTTTGGCAGTTAACACATTGCAGGTACAACTCTCATCACTTCACAAGGAAAAAAACTAAAAAAATGTAAAGTACCGGAACTGCGGGAGGCTAAAGTCACCACACAGAGATACCAATTCTTTCCTCACTAGGGAATCCCATAATATTTGCGTGTCAGTGATTGACAGCTGTCAGACTGAACTGATTGACAGGCCGCACAGCACATAACTGTAAAGTCTATCCACTTGTTATAAAACAGAATACATAAAATGGTTACAAAAGGCTTTTGGAGAAAACAAAAACATTATTTCAAAAGCAAACAAACACAGTCTCTCTTCTTTTAACTTTTTAACTTAAGAACAATCATGCAACAATCAAACATTTTACTTTTTTAAGGCTTTTAACTTCACTAAGCTGCAAGAGCGCTTTCAAGTTCCACTTTCATAACTGAAATGCAGTACTCTAGTTCTGAAAGACATCAATTCTCCTCTAAAAGCACAATCACTCATTGAAAACATCAGCAATAAGTCAACATTTGGGGAAAAAAAAAAGGATCAGAGTACCTGGATTAAGAAAAAAAATAAGCAGGACTTATTCTACAAGTAAACCGTCTGCAAATCTAATGCACTGCTCAGCTCTTTTCTCTCCTGCAAGTACTCTGAGTGAAACGTACATTAACTTCATGCTACACAATAAACACTGCAGACTTCAAAATGTCAAAAATGATTAGGCCTTAGAGGCTTTTTTCTCCACTCACACAGCACACAGGGACATTGCAGTAAGGCTGCACACCTCGGCTCCACAATGAACTGCTTTCCTAGAGCTGAGAGCACAGCAAGAGAAGTGTGCCCAGCAGGGAGAGGGAGGTGCTCCTGCCCTCTGCTCTGCCCTCGTGAGACCACACCTGGAGCATTACGTCCAGTGCTGGAGCCCCCAGCACAAGAAGAACATGGAGTCCAGAGGAGGGCCGAGAAGATGACCAGAGGGCTGGAGCACCTCCCCTACAAGGACAGGATGAGAGAGCTGGGGCTCTTCTGCCTGGAGAAGGAGAGGCTCTGAGGAGACCTTATAGCAGCCCTCCAGTACCTGAAGGGGACCTACAGGAAAGCTGGGAGGGACTTTTTATAAGGGCAGGTAGTGATAGGATGAGGAGAAATGGCTTTAAACTGGAAGAGGGGAGATTTAGACTAGAAATTCTTTCCTACGAGGGTGGTGAGACACTGGAACAGGTTGCCCAGGGAGGTTTGTGGATGCCCCCTCCCTGGAAGCATTCAAGGCCAGGCTGGATGGGGCTCTGTGCAGCCTGGCCTAGAGGGAGGTGCCCCTGCCTACAGCAGCAGGTTGGAACTAGATGATCTTAAATGTCCCTTCCAACCCAAAGCATTCTATGATTCTATGAAAGCCTGCTCCCAACTATTGACACTACTGTCAGGTGACATTTGGAATTAATTAATCTTTAATAGCTGACCTTTAATTCTAATAAGCAGCAGTTTATACATGAGATATATTTACTGAAAGACTAGAAGTCACTGAAGTGCTAGCTTTAAATGGAAAGAAAACATGGAAGCTGTTTGAAATTTACTTGGAGTGGCCAACAGAGAATTCTGAGACCTTACTGCCTTCACGAGGAGAACGGAGAGGGAATGCTCGGTGCTGGGCCTCCCAGACGAGCGGGACAGGGATCATGCTCCTTTCAGTGCCTCAGGGCAGTATCTTAAAGTGTTCTTATAAACTCAATTTCACAAATATGAGTTCTGCACACTCTAAGTCAGTATACCTGCAAACTTAAAAGCAGTTAGTTTAGAAAGAGCAAAGAGACATCTATGAAGTGCTTACACTGTAAAACCTCTACAGGAAAGGAAGTGAGTCCCAGACAAGGCACGCTGCAAACCAAGCACTAGCTCTGTCCCATCACACTCAGGCTCACACCACTCTCACCACTGGGCTAAAAAAAATTCACCTTACCTTCTCACCCCTGGTCTTCGAATCTTCTTTCTCCTTCTTTCTTGCCGCTGTGATAAACTCATTAAACAAGGCCTCTCGATCTTTCATCTTTTCAATTGCCTTGAATCTCGAGTCTTTAGCATGCTTGGCTGCAAATTCACTAAAAGTAGTTCTGCAACAAAATGGCAAGTGAACTCATGTGGCAGAGCTGTCTTTGCTGGGAAGCAGGTTCAGCAGAGAAGTTTTTCTTCTGCTGCTATACATGCCAGAGCACAATGAAAAAAAAAAAGAATAAAAGAAAAACCATCCTACGTTCTCACTACAGATGCTTGAGCAATGAATCACAGAAAGGAGTCCAGTGTAGGCACGCACATGTTACACACTTGAAAGGTGTTGGTTTGTTGCTGTTTTGGTTTAACGTAGCTACCTGCAGAACGTGCAGGTGGTAGTTGTAGGAAAAGAGATTACAACACAACCAAGAAGAAGAAATGAAAACTCAGCTGACTGTAAGTTGTCTTTCTTTGTGGTTAAGCAGTTCAGCCACCAGTCTGTCCAGGTATTTCACAGCTGTGAAATTAGAAACTTTGCATGCATTCACTTGCAGCCAAACCATGCTAAGAGTTTACCAAAGAAATCATTTCACTGTTAGTCACGATATAACACTAGCTACTGAAATCTTCCCCTACAGTGAACACTGTACAGCCTTATCTTAAAACACATGGAGCTGAAAACACATCAAACACTATGGGCAGTTGCTTCAGCACTGGGCTTTCAACCCGTTATCCCCACAGCATTGACCTGACAGTCCTCTCACCTCCAGGGCCAGATTCCAATCTGTGCAGTAGATATAGTACTGCCACTTACCTCAAAAAAAACCACTATTCTGCTTTTTCCAAGCTCTGATGCAAATCTGGCCCCAAGAATACGTGAGACACTTATAATCATACGAATGTTTTCATCACAGCATGGAAATAATTAGACTTGGAAAATCCAGCCTACTGTTGCTGTAGGGTAAATTGAAACAAGAAGAGAATTTGGTAGCTTATTCAAAAAGATTAGAAAATGAATGTACAGCTATATTGAAGAACAAGAGCTGCTTATGTGGAACACAAACTCTTGAGCATGTTGGACTGAGATGGATGGTTAAAAGTAGTCTGACGCTCACAGAGGTACAGCAATATCTTTAGACAAACACTGAAACCAGAAGACAAAGGATAAGATTAAACAATACAGTCCTTCAGTCAGAATTCTCTTTCCCACCCCAGTCCATAATTAGGTAAGAATCAGTCCCAGTATGACACACTGTAGATATCTTGGAAGCTGAGAACACTAAAGCCAACAAGAACCTTTCATGTTAGGCTGTGAATGCTTCATTGAACTCACTGATCCATTTTTTCTTAAAATATCCTTGTGACTCCACTTGTCCTAGACTACTGAAACTCCTGCCCTCATTAAATGAGCAGACTGCTGCTTTAAGTAAGAGCTGTTACTCAGATTTGAATTCATTTAGGAATTAAGTGACACTGGGTTCCACCGATTTCCAGCGCCGATCGCTAAAAAAATTAAATTGAAGCAAACCAAACAAGCAATTATTTTACTGTAAAAGAATGCCACGTAAGCCAAGAGATGCTGAAAGAGAACGCTGACCTGCTGACACAAGCACCTATTTCACAAACTGTATGTGAGAAAGTTGTGAAACAAACATTTCTAGCAACATAATCTTGAACGTTAGTACATTTACTGTTACCATCTCACTGTTATCACTGCATGCTGGCCTGGGTGAGCATGGTCAGTAACAATTTTCATTTTAAAGCAATCAAAAAATTCGGTCATAGTTTTACAAACATACATTAACCAGAAAAATGTCCCTTCCAAGTCCCAAGCTGATGAATCTTCCCTAAAACTTCTCAGGGACTACAAACATTCTTGGGAAACAGGGTTATTAAAGAACCATGGGGGACCTTGAAACCTCTCTCACATTCCAGAGAAAATAGTGGGAATCTCTTCAAAATGACTAAAAATGCATAAAACATGTCAAAGTTCTATTATTTTACAGACTAACTGAGTGCCAGTAGGCAAAAGAAAATTTTAATATCTGATTTTTCTCCTCTTTGACCATTTTGAAAGAGGTTAATGAAGTTTACCTACCCAGCACCACCCAGAATACTTTGTTCTTACAGTGCTCATGCACACGAATGACAGAGTTCCTACCTTGGATTAATCTTTGATTCCTCCATCATTTTCTTGAAATCCTCCTTGGCCTGCATTATTTTGTTTTTCTTCTCCTTGCGCTCTTCTTCTGCTCGAGTTTTCACATACTGATCAAATACCTACAGAAACACCACAATATCAAAACCTGCAGCATCAAAATTCCCTGCAACACTGATAACTCAGGAAGGCCTACATGAAAAAAAAAAACTGAGTGAGGATTTAAATAACACCCACAGCAAGGAAGGGAAGCGAATCTGATTTCTTTACCTGTTTTCTTTCTTTAGGGTTGAGAAGTAAATAACGAGGATCAAAAACTATCTTGTGCAGTTCCTTCTCCCACGTTGAAAAAGCAGAAACCTTAAATCCAAAATAAAGTCAGACCTTAACTTGTGGTAAATTTCCCTTGAATACACAGAGCTCGTACAGTTCTGCTTAAAAACTACAGGATGTGGAAAGGCAGAGACAAACTCATGGTGAAGTTTTCATCACTAATAGATGATGAGCTGTGGGGGGCTGCCAGGGCAAATTCCAACACTAATTGGCTCTGAAAACTTTAAATAGTAACACACACTTAATTACTCATTAAAATAACTACTACTGTGTGACATTAAAAGAAAACCAAGAAGAAAGCCTTGAGATTTTACATTCTCAGAATGAGTACAGAGCAGGCAGTGGATATAAGCATTACGATTTTTAAACAGCAGTTCTGGTACAAGAGATTCCAATTTAAACAGGCTCCACTTAATCTTAGAAAAGCTTTATTAAAATTATCCCATATGATTTAGTTGTTGAAACTAAATGAAGGTAACTGGCAGTTGGAACCACTTCACATAGTTAACATCCAAAAAAACTGAATTTATACTCTAATGGTCTAATTTATCTATCAGAACTGATTGGTAGAAAGGAAATCTTCAATTTAGTTAACTCAAAGTAAAATTCCCATTTAAGATTGACCACTTTTCTACTTGATTTTACTACTTACTGGAACTTACTGCTCTTCCCATGTAGGAACACCCCCCAGAACACAAAGTGTCCATTTTTTAATCTATTTTCACTGGCATCTTCCAATTTTATGCTTTCTTAACTTGGATTTTTTTTTATTTTTCTTCCCTCTCCTCCTCCCTCCCCTCCATCTTGAAACTGTTTAATTTCACCTATTTAGAAATCAAAATGTTGCTGATTTTAACATTCATTGAAGTACAGGCTCTTGAACCAAACACAACTGTGAATTGGAAGAATGATAAGACTGTTTTCCTTGCATGCAGTGCTGCAGGTCTGGAATTAGCTCAGAACTAAGATTTCTGTCAGAATCTTCCTCTTACCCCTTCAGTCACTCACTCACACACACACATGCTTATTTCTCTAACCCCTCTTTCTAGAAGCATGTCCTTGAACTGTTTCATCCGAGCCTCCAGGGGGACGATGGCTCTCTCTCGAGCAGCTTTAATTTCAGCTTCCATAGCAGCCTCCTTTTCTGAATCAATATCTTTGTTATCATCTTTCCTGGAAAAAAAATTAAACACTCAGTGTGTCTTGTGAAGTAGTAAGTCAGCCCTGCATGTCAGAGGTTGAATGATAGCAGGTCACAGCAGATATGACAGACTAGTTCAGAAGAACAGGCTTACAAGTCACGACCATTCTTTGATACTTGGACAGGAATGCTTTCATACTGAAAGAGTTCAAGCAACCAAGGTATTCTCAACAACTTCAGTGCCAACAAATGAGTCCAAGAACTTAATACACTCTGGCTGCGTTCAATGGCCTCACCAGGTGTGCAATAGAATTTAGGCTAGCTGTACTAATTCTCTCTCCTGCTCAAGATCATGAGGCTCTGTGAAAAAGACTACAGGAGTTAGTTTAAACTGAGAATAACTTACAATGACTACAGCAGAAAACATTGTAACAGAGGTAATATATTTATCCATCAAAACATTTCTGGAAAGAAAAGCACTGTTTGTTGATTTATATTTATTATGGGCAAAAGTGCCTAGCCCCAAACACAAACAAAACAAACTATGGACACCTTTTTGATCACCCCTAAGAGTACACAGTAACAAACAAAACTGTGAAACTGCTGTTAAAATAGCATGCAGAAGTAACTCACTCAAAACAGATGTGAAAAGGTAAATAAACATAAAGGTAATAGAGTAAAAACAAATCTCACAAAAATAACTGCTATGAAAATTCAGACTGTTGGACTTTGTGCAGATATTTACAAGCAAAACAAACAACCAAAACCAAACTTACTTGCGCTTTTTAATTTTAATTGGCTCATCCTCATTTGCTTCTTCTGTAGATTCGTGCTCTTCTCTAACTGTAAGAGATTTCAATACTTCAGACTTTCATCTTTGGTAATTCTGCAACTCACATACGAAGACTTGAGCAAAATCAAAGCTTGGACAACATGTGCAGCACTCTATTCTGACAAAGGAAGATGTGGTCTCAGGTGCCTTCAGAAAAATACCATCAGAATGTACTGCTGGGACTAATGGACTTACGGCAAGCTTCAGATTTAAAATGACAAACATGACCTTGCATTTCCAGGAAAGAACTCAGACTGAGCAGCCTAATAAAGCACACCTGGATTTCCAGTTATGTACTTAATATGCTCTCCTCCAACTACCGAGCCCACATGTCATCCTAGGATCATTTACTAGAACTCATACCAGAAAGATGTCTCAACTGAGCGGCCTCTTGAGAGTTCTTTGTTCTTGGCAGCTGTTTTCAAACTGTACTGCAGCTGATGTTCTTGCATTCCCATCTTCTTTCTTGAAGAAATTCCAAAGCTACATGCAATTTGTGATACCTGCCTACATTTCTCTCACTTACTTAGACGTTACTAATTTTGGAAACAAACACAGAATAAATGATAGATTATATTCAAACTTTTAAAGGAAGGAGAGAAGAATGCTCTTACTAAGTTTTTTCCCTTCTTCCATTCCTTTTTTGTGAGGAGGTTCTTGAATAATTTTGTCTACATCAGCTCTTCCAATAAGGTCATCTGGTCTGTCCCACATAGAAAGTCGAGTGGTAGGGTTATAGAAGAAAACACGCTCATCACCAGTCCACACCACACACCTAGAAATTAAACAGAAAACGCAATGTCTTGTTTCATCATGTTCGTATTGCCATATGAGTAGCTATTCCACACTAAAAAAATTGGATTGTTTTGGTCAGCTGCTGCACCTGTTCCTTCCTGAAAGTGTAAGGGCAGAAGCAGTAAAGAATTCTGGGGGGCCAAAATTTCACACCAGATCAGGAGGCATCAGTAACAGATGAAGGGGGGGTGGGCTATGGAATCTGCACCAGCAATGCACCTCATAGGTTAGTGTGAGATACAAACACTATGCTACAGAGACTACTGCCCGAAGGAATCCACCGTTATGTGAATCAGAAGTGTCTCATGAAAGGATCTTCATGCACTACTGCTTGTTCTATGTATCCAGCAACATTCCTTGTAATGTTTCAGTGCTCCAGCTGCAGGCTGTACAGAAAAAGCAGTACCTACCATGGGGTTCCTGGAATAGGGGTGGTTGCAACCGGCTTGGCTTTCTGAGCTGCTTTTTCTTCTTCAGTCATTTCTTCCTCTTTTGGCTCCTCAAGATAAAAACAAACAACAACAAAATCAAGTTACAGGATGTAGGCAACTACTTGTTTATTATAGGGGAATATGCTTGTTTTAAACAAGCAATTGTATTTTGAAACAGTGCTATCTGCAGCTCACAATTCCACTTCAACCACACTTCAAAAAAGGCACTGGAATTTCATCACATAGACCGAAAGTGCTGCTCCAAAAACTCAATCCAGAAAACCTCCACGTGTTCACATCACTGAACTTCAGTGAAACCTTACTTAACTACTTTTCTAGATCTGCACAAATCCTTGACACAGTTCATTGAGGACTAAAATGCAGGGACAAAGAAACATGTATTTATTCTTAAAATTCATTTGTCTGAAACAAAGACGTGAAGTATGAAGCAGTCAGAAGTCTGCAATGACCTTTGTAACAGAAATAAACAAACTAGCTCCTGCCTCAAAAGTAAACAGGACACGGGGGTGCTAAAAACAATAATTGAATTCTGTGGTTTTGCTAGGAAATGTACATATAAGTTCACAATAATCAATATAAAAACATATATTTCATTTATTTTCATTCAAAAACCTTCACATCTTCAAAACATTTGCTCTTCCACCATGACAAAACACCTTTCAAGAAAAAAAAAGGTTGACTTTTTTTTACTGTAATGTAAGCACTGAACATCTCCTGCTTTCCTATCAAAATAAACACACTGCTTACAGCACATGAAAAAAGTGCAAGCTGTTCTTCAAAGTAGTAAAGAAACAAAGAAATAGCTATTGAACGATTTTAAAGGAAAAGTTTTGTTTTTGTGACCACCTTAAGATGAGCAAATGATGATTATGCCTGTGCAATCAGAGTAATATTTTTTTTTCCTATGCTCATATTAATTTTGTAACTTAACTCACATTTATTTTTTTTTTTTAAGTTGGGTCAAAACGAAAGTCTTTCAAAATCACCCCAGAAATTCAAGAACTCAGATTACTAACCATGTCTCTTGTCAATATGCCTGGTCTACAGATGCATCCACCCCTGCAGGATGTGGGAACTAAAATGACGATACTATTTGGTTGCAAGGTCTTTTACCTCCTTTATAAGTTCTTTTATAGGTTCTTCTTTTGGCTCTTCTTCCTCTGTCTCCATTGGTAAAGGCTCCTCCGTAGGCTCTTTAATTGTCTCTTTAATCTTCTCTTCCATTTTTTCTGCATAAAGTTGAAATTTTCCTTAATATCATTAACAATTATAGAAATAAATGTGTTTTTTCCAGTAAAACTGTTCAAGCACAACAGCAAAAGCACAACTTATTTTTAATGTATTATCACCACATTCCATCCTTCTTGGGCTTCACAGTATCTGCTTATAAAGATGGGATTATCTCCTGTAGCAAAATCTACTTGGGACTGAAGAAGGAAATACTGTCAGACAGTCTATTACAAAGCCAGGAACATACCCACGCTTCAGACCGAGCGATGAGTTCTGCATTCTGGTTACAAAAACCCCATGCGTTGGTACAGGCTTGGGGCTGACTGGCTCAAAAGCTGCACAGAGGAAAAGGATCTGGGGTTGTTAGCTGACAGCCAGTCAGAACACGAGCCAGCAGTGTGCCCAGGTGGCCAAAAAGACCAATGGCATCCTGGTTTGGATGAGACACAAGTGTGCCAGCAGGAGCACAGTGACTTTCTCTGTACTCAGCCCTGTTGAGGTTGCACCTCGAGTACTGTGCTCAGTGCTGGGCCCCTCACTACTAGAAAGACATCGAGGCCCTGCAGAACTTTGATTCCTCATCTCAGCAACAGGCACCGACACGAAGTGGATCAGAACAAATGGAAGTCACAGAACACGACCTAAACACAACTTTGGAATTAGTGGACAGCAGGTGATTTCCCTTTCTCTCCGTATTTCCAAGCTGTTGACAAAAACTGCCTTTCACAATCTGAACTTCAGAATTTTAATGACCTCCATTCATTTCTCCAGTTTATAATCTTTAAAATAAATGATCTTTTCCCCCATTTTCTATCTTTCTTCAATTGAGATCTTCTCAAACTTGCAAGTCTGTACAGTACTTAGATTCTACAGGAGTGGAAAGGTGCATCTGAAACTGTCACTTTCAGACTCATAAGCAACTTAAATGGATCCTTACAATCAAAAATACGCTTCAGACAGTCAGGGGATCAGAAAAAATCCTGTCCACTTTCAAACACAACCATCACTAGTCAAAGCAATTTTGCCTCTCTAACGTAGTTAAATTAAAAATAGGAAGTACCTTTTTCCTTCAGTTCTTGGGGTTTTTCCCACGTTGACTCCAGAGTCCTGTTGTTGTAATAGTACGTCTTCCCATCGGCTGTTTTGTACTCTGTCCACTCAGAGACCGCCGTTGCCCCGGCCAGCGTGGCGGGGGAGGCAGCAATGGCGACCTGAGGATGGATCATCGGGACGATGGGAGGTGCCATGCCAGGCAGCACACCTACAGACAGGGCAGGCAGACAAAACAAACAGGAGAGAAAAGAAAAGGAAATAAAACCAGTAAGTGACAACGAGATACCGAGGCTCCCACACCTAACACATCACTGACTGACTTCATAAGTAATCACCCCACATCAAAAAAGGTTATTTCCTACATGGAACTGGAAAGCAGTGCACTGTTACTAAGTTTCCTTCCTACGTATTAACGAACAGTGATGCCCATATTACCTGGGAAGTTACATGAACACTATGACTTTTAATTAACACTCAATTCTGCACAGCACGAGGACTGCTGGGCTTCAGACATTTGCTTTCATACGTCAAAATGAAGCGTATTTGTAAAGAAAGTTTGTATTATTTCTCAGCAGCGATTTAAACTGCGGAATAGCTCTGTCATGTCAGGGTATTCCTAAAGATATTGCAAAAAATCCAGTGCTGGCCTGACTGTGAGCCACAGGGCACAGCGTGGAGCAGAACTCAGCTAAGTCTTAAACCCTGATGCAAAAGTTGGCATCAGTTCAGAGCCTTGGACAAAAAGCAAAAAGAGTGAAACTCCTTCAGAGCTCGTGACGGTTCTGTTTAGCAGCAAAGACTGGAAAAAACATTTTGTTCACATCCTAAAGCAAAATGACAAGCAAATGTGCAAAATAAAACAGCCAAAATGCTACGTTATTTATCTGCTCAATCAAACAATAATGGAAACACTGACCATATTCTGAGTGACAACTGCTAGAAAAGCAAATTGGATACGACTAGCACAACAAGATCGTAACTTCAAACTTGTAATGTCTCCATGAGAACAGATTCTTTATAAATCAGGGAAAAGGTTCATATTACACGCAGCCATAAACTCATTTCAGTAAATGGCTTTTCTTAAATGCACAGTTTGAAAAATGCAAGTTTTATACTAAGACACACATACACACACACCAACACGCGAGCACAACCATGTCACCGCACACGTGGAGGGGGGAACAAAAATCCACACACGGGAAACTACTAACTAAGAGGTATGGGCATGAAAAGGGTCACAGTTATCACAGAACTCAATGGTTACAGAACACTGCACTGGATTTGACATAAAGATGAGCTAACGCTAACAGTTAATTGGGAAAGCTATTTCCTGGCCAAACACGGTATCTGCATTTATACTGGTTTTGAAAACAAAGTGTATATCTATATATAAATATATTCAATCAATTGGGGAAGCAAATAAATAAATAAAATATAAACCACAACATTCACTACCATGCCAACTTACAGACAAAACGAACTAGGATGGGTTTGAAAATTACCGGTCTTGGTGGTAGCGACTGTCTTTACATACGGGCAGCTGACTATTTGCATCATTGCTACACCTGCAAAACGGATAAGCAAGCATGTTGGAAAGCTGCCATGGTACGTCAGCTACCACTGGGAGTCTGGGTGCTAAGGCTTCCTGCCACAATTTGGGATGCCATGTTCTGCAGGCAGTAAGAGCCTCCCGGCAAGAAAACAAACTTTTTTTGCTCCAATATTTTATGCCAGATCCAATTTAAAATTGATCTTAAGCTGCAGCAACAGCTTCTGCCTCCGTTAAACCATCTGTTTAGCGATTACTGGGACGCTGCTCAGAAAAAAATAAGTATGTATCTGAACGATAACTCAGGGGTTTAAGTTCAGTCAGGAGGGAATACGGCCCCGCACGCGGGGGCAGTCCCACAGAAGCAGATTCCACTAAGGGACACGTTCTCCGTGGACAGCGTTTGCTCAGACACAGCCATAGAGCAGCAGCAGCAAAGTGAAGCTATCAATGCTGTCTGCAGTCTGCTGCTGTGCTCGGAAAGTGGAGGGCAGGGCAGCAGGACGGCCGGCCCAGCAGGCACAGCACGGAGCTGTGGGGGGAGAGCCACACTCAGCACGGAGCAGCTGAGGAGACGCGGGGCGGGGAAGGCTGGAGGAGGTAGAAAGTGGCACAGGAATAAAAGCAACGAAGCTGCAGAGGTACACAGCACTGCGCTACCGCAGGGGCAGCGGACGTGGTCTCCATCTTTTATTTCCTAGAAAGCAGCAAGCAGAAAATGCTCTAAAAACAGCATCAGCATACACTGCTCTGCTCTCCAGCTCCCTAAGAGATGGCATAGCCACAAAGAGGAACCATCTAATCCTCCTCAATTAGTGGAAAATTCAGTAGGAAATTAAACAGGGAGAAGGAGAGCGCACTTCCCAAACCCTTCAGTTTTGGGTATGGAAGGAAACTGCAGAAGTTCACTCTTTGTTACTCCAGTTTTGACACTTGGAAATGGAAATGCTTCAGAAACTTCCTTCCCCTAACCTGCATCAGTTCCCCCATGTGAACTTGGAAACCTCCAATACAAAGTGAAATTAAACCCCTGTGTTTGTAACAAATATAACTTCTATTTTTCTTCATCAGAGATCGAGTACCAAAAGCATACTAAAAATACTGCCAATTCATTCCAAAAACGTTTGTGAGTAGAATTTCAACGCTCTTTTACTAATTACTTCAATGAAAGAATCCAGAACAAGTTTTATAAAAAAGTATGAATTGAGACACAAAAACATTGACTCAAACAGCACTGAATGAAGTGTCTGTCCCAATTTAGGAGGAATTGTGCTACATACTTCAAAATGAAAGAGCAAATTCGTTTTGTTACAGAAGTTCCAGCATGTCTTACACGGGGTTGGTACGAACAGTGCCATCTGCGGGACCACAGATCCTGCGGTGCAGATCAGACTGAGCAATACCCGAGCTGTTTCCTCCGCCAGCTCCAACGGACAGCTAACTTGTAACATACGAATTAAGAGAAAGCAGACTTACTTTTTAAGACCTGAGATTACGAGATATCACTAATCAACTCTTCCATTGCTCCATCTTACTACAGCATAACAGACAGTAACTCTGAAATCACGTGGCAATGGCATTCATCAGCTCTGTCCCTGCAACCTGAAAACAATCCAGCTAACTTTATATAAGGTGCTGAAAGTCCCAAATGTCTGTACATTTCAAATTTGCAAGCTTTTTGGAATTCACCTCAGAGTCACCTCAACTTCTTTTCACTTCCTTTTTCTCGTAAAGTAGTTTAAAGATTTCCTTTTCTTTGATGGTGGTTATGAGCTATTACAATCAAGCTAGAGCTGGCTGAAAGGATTAAACCAACTGTTTTTATTTTGTAATCAGGCAAATGAGCAACTGAGACTCATTAGTGGGAACACACTCTTTGCTGCTGGGCCTCCTCCCACATGTAATGGGTTCATCTCTACAAAGGCAGAGAACCAGGAAAGCTTTGGAAGAATCACGTTTTCAAACATGAATTTAAGGAGAAGACCGATGCTCCTTCTCTGTCTTTCCTTCTGTACTGCAGCACAAGAAATCCTCTGACAAGCCAAAAAAAGCCAAACCAACCACACAGCCCCGTGCATCCAGCTCCACTGGCACTCATCTCTACTTCAACCACCCCCACATTAGCAGTGTACAATTAAGTAGCTGATCATGTCCCCCTTCCATGCACAATCCCTTCACGCTCTGCTGATCCCTTGCTGACAATGTCAAGAACTGCTGCCAAGAGCAGCTGTGTGACCACTTCTAAAGGCCACATCTGTTCTCTAAACCTCACAATACACTGACATCAGCTGTATCCTTTACCCATTTTTCACTCAGCCTTGGATTATTATGTTCAGAATAATATTTTTGCCTATCCTAAAACACTGAGTGCTACACTGTGACTGCCTTTTCAAGCATAGCACAGATGAAAATAGCTTTACCTCACTGTTTGACAAAAAATACCGTTCTAAAAGAAGCAACTCCATGCTGGTCCTCCCTTCTGGTCTCACAAACAAACCCTTTTTGTTCCACGTATTTCTGACTAGTTAGCAAAACTAAAACCCAGTTTAGCTGCCTTGATATTACTTTTGATAAAAGAAGGAGTGGGAATTGTCCTGGAGTGTTGCTTTTCATCCAATCCATTCCCTGGGAGGTAAGAGCACCCTTCCTACATACCGCATTCACACAATGAAGGGACAGGAGAAAGAAGTCACACTGCTCTATCTGCACAAAAGCACAAGGAGGCAGCTCAGAGTCCCTCCCTCTAATTCACAGATCACAGAATTGCAGGGGTTGCTAGAGACCTCTAGAGATCATCAAGTCCAACCCCTGCCAAAGCAGCTCCCTCACTGAAAGCTAACTCGTATCCAGCATAACCACAACCTAACACCTTTCCTTGCAACAGAAAATCATCATCACTGTATATTCGTGCTATTGCACATCAGGAAACAAACAAACAAAAAAAAAGGTAATTACTTTGGAACTAGAACAGGAGCTCAACACAAACTGAATTAAGTAATTAAGGACCAGTTAGGACCCGTTCAATGATTACAGACAGCCAGTCAAGTCCAAGCTTTTGCCAACCCAAAATATTTCCTCCAGTATCTAGCTAAATATTTGACTGAAACCTGATAAACATGATTTACCTAGACACCAGAGAGCCACCACCTAAGACTTCTTCACAGGACACATTAAATCTGAATCTAACACCTTGAACGCCTTCATTTAAATTGCCCCCAGTTTAATCCTCCACATTTTCAGCAACAGACTTGAGAATTGCAAAAGGAGAGAGCTAGAAACACCTGATATAATTCAAGGGCAATGCATCTGAAGGGTAATTTTTCCTGCTCACAAAATATTTTCAACTTCGTTTAATTATTTATTTACTGGGGGGGCAGAAGGGGGAGGGAGGGCTGTACGTAACCAATATTTAAGCACATGACTCCAGGTCTAAATCAAACAGCCATATTCTCAGTCACTTGCAGGTTCTGTCCAGAATCTCACTTCTAAACAGGACAATGAGAAGGACAAGTCCCATAGGACAAGAACGGCACTAAACACTTCCTGCTATTTCCAATAGTCTAAAACCACAAAGTTTGCACGTTTAAATGTTCCTATTTTCTGATACGGACATCAAAGAATTAGTACTCAAAAATTTAATGTTCACTGTTAATTAAAAAGTCTGTCTGCTGTCCCTGAATTCTTTCAGAAATACTCTAAGTGGAGAGGATTCAGGCAAGTTCCATACACAGTGGACACATGAGAGCAAACAAATTGACAACATGGACATGTAGCGGACAAGACAATTACAGTTTGCCAATTTACCTGGAAGTGGAATAGGCATGCCAGGAAGGGGGACACGAAATGGAGGTACCATTACTGGTGGAAAAGCAGGAATTGCTGCAGTTGGTTGAGGTACTGCATGAGGAACTGCAGGAGGCAATGTCTGTGGGACTGGCTGGGGTACAGTCTGCACAGGTGTAGCAGAAGGAGCAGAGGTTGAAACACTGACTGATGGTGTGGCAACTGAAACACCCGAACTCGGGGTCTGGTCTTGTGTAGTAGGTGCTGATAAAAAACAAACAAATAAAACAAAAAAAAACAAAAAAAAAAAACAAAAAAAAAAAAAAAAAGAAAGAACACCTTGTATCTCAGATACTACAATATATTCTCTGCAAACATACTGGCTCTCTGTTTCCCAGCACATTACAGTAGGTATGCTTAGAATCAACAGAAAGACACTCTTGGACAGAAAACAGTTTTTGCCTTCTCTATAACACTAAGTATTTCCAAAGGAAGTCCTTTTCAGGTTTTACTTTGTATCATTCATTACTCCTGACAAGTCTGTATAGTGGAGGCAAGAGCACAGCAAAGGACAGAGCTCGTTCAGTACATACATTAAATTCTACTCTGCGTCCCTGTTCAGAAGAACAGAAAGGGAACAGAAAGTTACAGAAAGTTTCAAATGGAAAAAGTTTACTCTTATATTGAATTAAAGAACATTCCGTTTTAGTGAGCAATAACCAGCATGTGCACGACAACAGCCCATCTAAAACTAGGCTTATGAATTTGTGATCCAAGAATGGAAAAATGTCAATTAAAGAATGTGTAATTAAGCACGGAAAAGGAAAGTACTTTTTGTTTAGAAACTGCAAGAACTTTATTGGTTTTCAGTGCCTCCCAGTGGAAAAGTACAGTACCAGCATTCGATTCAGCAGCCCCTGTAGCATGCCTGACATCAGCATGTAACCAGGAACAGTGCCACATGACAAAGCACGGGCAAAACGGAAAGTAGAGACCTGATGGGTCAAAGCCATTGATCAGCCCTGAAATCCATATTCTGAGGTTTGGTAGAGGAGGAACTGTTCAAAAATGTGTTAACTGGAAAAAAAAACAGATGTGCCAACTCGTAAGCACGTTATGTATGGGCACACTGGATGCCTTCTTTAACCACAAAGCAGAAGCACTCCCAATAGGGCATCAGTACTAAGGTACTTGGGTAAAGATTTTTGGTCTGTTGTTATTAAGTGCTTCAGGACGAGAGTTCTTCGCTCAAAATTTAGGGAAACAGAGCCAGGAGCGAGGTTGTGATTTGTTTTAAGGCCTGCACCAAATCAGTATCAGACGAGGATGGAGCTTACCAGAAGCCCCAGTCCTTCACAGGCCAAGCCTGAGAGTCAGAAAATTATTTCAACTGGTAAAAATTTATCACCTAGGCACAGACACCAACAGTAGCAGTTCCTGAAAGCAAAGACAAAGTTTAGCAGGTAGAACAGGCAGAAGGAGAACAGACTCTTAGCATTTAGCATCAAGAAATTTTGCTTCAGAGAAGGTGCACAAAGAGCCACGTCAAATCTAGGAGCAGTCCTCAGACACCAGCACCTAATGCTCACCTGCTGCCTGCAAAATGGCTGCAGCCTCACGTGATGGCACCAGACCTGCTTCAACAAAGCAGCTGCTCACAGCTTTATCTTTCATATTAAAGCTCTTAAAGTTTTGAACAATGCAAATTTTTTGTTGCTTCAGTGACCTCCTTCCAGGACTAACAAAGCACACCTTGTGGGTCACCCAAACCTGACTTCCCTTTGAACAGAGGTACAAGGCGTTTGGGTTAAACTGCAAATTAAACTGACTTGTCTCTCCTGCTACAGCATAAAGGTCAAATGTTTCTAGGGAATGCATCTGTGCTACAATTGCTCAGCAATCGCTCGTCTTCTGCAGACGCTTTGCCTGACCCACTGTACAAGTTTCTGCCAGCACAGCCACAGCAATAAGGGCTGTCAAGGGCCTCCAGAGCAGCAGAGACGCTGTGCTTCCAGTGCCCTGCACACAGGCATAACACTAACCAAAGCGTTGGTTAATTAGCAGGCCTTGCTTTGTGCACACATGGTGACTTTACTCAATTGTTTGCTGGTGACAGACTCATGCAGGTTGATTTAGAGTACATAAAATACACATCTGTGCTGATGTCCTGCACTAGAGGCATCTGTTAGCACATAAATGCCAAAGCACATCATAAACTACTGTTTGATGCAGTTGCTACATAGAAGCATTCACTATGTCCATACTGCATAAATCAGGACCCCTATTCTCCTGGGGTTTCTCACTAAGAAAATCTTTAAAAGCAAAGACTTTGACCACGTAATCAGCAGTCATCTTCGGGATCTTATTCAAAGGTGATCTGTGGATAACAATGGGGCTAAGGACTTTCTTTTTCCGTTTTTGTTCAACTCCAGGAAATGGGAACCTGTGAGGCTTAGCCAGAAAGCTACTAGTGATAAAAATAAGACAGGAGCTCTATTCTGCAGTCAGCCAATTCTATGTGGCCCAGAAAAAGCATGAAAGATTTCCCCTGAAAGCAACAAATGCAATTTTAGAAACAGAGGAAACTGTACAGCTGTAATTCCTATCTCAATTTTTTTTTTTTTTTTGGGGTGGGATATACTTTTAAAAACAATTTTGGTTTAACTACAGTCAAAAGGAAATGGACACATAATCGTTTTGTTGTGATAACAGCAGGGAGAAAAACATACAAAGTTCTAATGAAAAAGGGTTGCACATTGACCTAGAGGTTGATCTACCTGAGCACAGCATTACTTCAACTTTTTCAAATCAGAAAGAAAAAGTAAATAAATAGAAATAAACATGCATGCAATGCTCTTATGGATTAAAAACTGTACTCTGAACACACCCCACCTGATGTGGGAATTGCTCCCTGCTGGAGACTAAGCTTCCACTGCAGCACTTCCCCAGAGCAGCACCCCAGCACGGCAAAGCTGAGAAACCCTCGGGTACTCACTGGAATTTGTCTGTGAAACCGAAGTGGCCGTGGTTGTGGTGGAGGTTGTGGAGGACTGAGTGCTCGAGGAGGTGGACGGAGACGCGGCACTGCTGGTGGTGGGTGTGGAGGCACCGACCTGGGCCTGGGCTGCCAGCATCGGTGTCAGCTCCGACTGCTGGATGACCTTCACCCCATCTGGCTTGGTCCACGCTGACTCACGCGTACGAGCATTGTAGAAATAGACCTACGAGTTAAGGATGTCACTGTCACACAGGTGCTCGTCTGACAGGGGGGGATGTGTCACTGTTTTAGCTACTCCTGCTCTAATTAAGTAATTTTTAACAAGACAGTGAACAGAAGTATATAGGATTTTACCATGCAACCTTTTCTTAAAAAAGGAGAGTCCCCACGTGTAGGACTGTACACTGCAACACCCTGACAACAGCAGCAAACACCCGTCACTCTGTTGTCCCTGTAACCATCCTACCTTGCCATCCGGAGTCTTGTTCTCCACCCATATCTCCTCAGCTGGGGGCATCGCTGGCGTCCCAGGGGCAGTGACGGGCGGCATTCCTGGAGGGAACATCATACCGGGAGGCGGCGGCATGCTACCCATGGGAGGAGGCATAAATGGTGGTCTCTGAAGACATACAACAGGAATAATATAATACCATTTTCAAATTGGGCTTGCCAATATTAAAGCACCAACACTCATGACAGCTATGTTAACGTTAACTACCCATCCCCAGAGCTTTAACAGCCAACGGCAGCCCAGAGAATCCCTGACAAAAAAGCACTTATGGAGGAACAGCACAGGGAAAAAACACTCCACACCTGAGACATTAATGCGAACGCAAAGCAGCAGAAAACAGTGGCAGGAAAAGGAGCGGGGTGAGAGAAAACTGCTCTCTGAAAAAGGAGAAAAAATCCCCCTGCAAAAGAGAAAGAATGGTAAACTGTTCCTGAGTAACGGCCCCTCAGACACCTCACCACTGCACAGCTACACAGCCTCAATCATCCAGCTAATGCTAATTTAAGGAAAACCATCCAATTTATCCTCATTATCACGTGACCAGAAGAAATCCAGAACCGTCCTGACCATTTGCTGGTACATGTAAAACTGAATGCCTGGTTTTGTAAGTAAAGGTACATTCATTAATCCCACTTGTTTATCTGGACTGTTCTGAAACTTCCCATATGTAACAAGTATAGCAAATGCTTCTCTATGAGAAAGGGCAGTCAACAAAACCCATCAACTTCTTTAATTCACTCTGCGTTCACCCACAACTGCCCCAGCTATCCACATAACTCTGGTTTTAATTGAACTTATGATCCACAACATTTTCTCCTCAAAAGACCAAGAGAGCTCACTGCAAAAAGCTTCTAGCTGTGCCCTCGTAACCAGCACGCTGCACGGCGAAACGCACACACGCAGCAGGATGAAAGCTCTGCTGAAATCTGCAGGAAATCCCATGTAACAGAACTGGGTGGCTCAGGGGGATGTGCCACGCACGCCAACACCAAGTTGTACCCACGCTCTGAGAATGAGTCCAACCTGTGGCAGCTTTCACTGTGCCATGCCCTTGGTTTCTGCATACATTGGGCTTCTTTGGGAAGCTTTCCTGAGATAAGATCTCTGCTGTACGAGATGTATTTTAAACTGCTTTTTAAATTCATGCACCAACTCTTGATTTTTGTTCAGAACCATTATAAAGGAAGTCAAAGGGCCATGGACAGAATAACAAGAAACCCATTAAGGTAACTTCCTTTCTTGAAGACTTCTCCGCAGCTCCTCCATCTGGCCGTTAGAGGATCTCTCCCTTTACTACCCTGCAACCTGTAAGAAACCCAGTAGCCCACTTTTAGTGTGCTGTTGCTCTTTCCTGAAGAAAAAAGGAGTTGAGTTGTCCCAAGGCAGCACTAGGAACAGAAGAGAAGATCCCAGTATGCAGTCAGGGGACCCAGAAAACTGCTCAGCTGCACACTAAGCACTGCTTCACCTTTAGAACCATGTGCAAAGCAGAGCACGGTGCAGACAAGGTACGAAGAAACAAAGACAAGTTTGGTGCATGAATTTCATGTACCGCAAGGAGCTGCAGAATACACCTAATGCACAGTATGACTGAACAGCCACAATGTAACAGCTGAGTGCCACAGCACAGGCACAATGTAAAGCAAACACACAAAACGTCAGGGCTCTGGGCTTCAAATTAACTGGCTGACTGCTGAAATGGTGCAGGCTCCAGGAAGCAGGTCCTGTGCTTCCTTCCCAGGTCTACCGCACACTCCAGCACCTTCACTTTCGTCAGAGCTCTCTAGTCAGTGAGGGGTGCATGAATGTTAACACCATACCAGTGGGAAAACAGGATCACAAAGCACCGAAAGGTGTGGTGTGTGGAAATAGTCTTAAATAAACTTAAGCTGAGTATGAAATCATCCAAGACCAAGAACAAGGTCCTGGTACCAGACGAAGGGATAAGACAACTTTCCACGAGAGTGGGGACTGCTGACATCGCACAGCTCGAGGTGATGACAGCACACAAGACGAGGCTGCAGGGTCACGTTGGTTCATTTCATGTGAGGTCCACATTAAGCCCTTGCTCCCGCACTGGTGGCTTCTTTGCTTCCCTTCCTGCTGCTCCACCATCTGCATAAAGCTATATGCAAAGCCATACACTGAACCCCTCTGCACCGGGAGTGATGTGGAAAGAAGCTTCCATTGTTCAGCTGCCAGAGACACAGGCAAAGCAAGACCAAAAATAGCACAAAATAAGCCATGTTACCATGTTTTCTCTCCGTGCTTACATCCCTGCTCTTTCAAATAAATTTCACAGAATGGTACTGTTCACTATTCCATTATAAAGAGTGGATTTAAACCATGATTTAAACACCACACAGTATTATTCACCGCCCACAGCCCCACATGGTAACACAGCACTCCAATACCCCTATATTACAACAAAATTTTTCTTATTGACAAGTATGTTGTGCCTTCAAACTGCCCAAATGTCTGCAAAGTAAGCAGAAGCACTTGAACTTACATCACCATAAAAAGCAAGCAGAGATGCACCTGGCTTGAGCCCAACAGGCTCACAACCCGCTCAGACTGACCCTGTAGATGCTAGGAACACCCAAAGTTTAAAAAAAAAAATAACAAAAAGCACACCAAGCACCAAATGTACTGAGATAAAGAATGTGCTCCCCCAGACAAAGGAGAACACAGACTCGTGTCAGTATGAGGTATATGTGCCTCTGATTCAAAACCTGAGCCTACTCTCAGGTTTTTCAGTCCACTGACAGTTCCTGGTGTATCACTAATGACGTAACCTTCTGAATTCAGCGCAGAAACAAAACATAATCACTGATTACAGATCTGCTTATCAGAGTCACTACTATCTGACCAGTCCCTTGGCAATCAGAACTAACAGCAAACTGCCACAGCGACTGCCTTTATGGCTCGTGCTGCAACTCAGGCAGAACTCAGCTCACTGGACCTTCTGCCAGTCTGCGCTCATTCACCACTGCTCAGTAAGAAGTCACAGAGTACCAGATCATCCCAAAAGGCTGATACACACTTCAAGGGTCTGTTTTTCCAAGTGCAGGGGGCTGTGCACAGCTAAGTGCGGCATTCCACACGGCCACAAGGCCCTGAAGTACAGCTGGGTTTTGGTTAACGCTGGCAGTGAGCTCACCCTGCCCGCACAAAGCATTACGCAGAACTGCTGTAAGAAGTTGAACACAGGGCTCTTCATACTGCCACACGTCAGCATGAGATCTGTAACACCACACAGCAACCACGTGCCATCCATCCCAGCAGCTCTCCTCACCCACCTCAATGCCCTCGTTTCCCGTTCCCACAAGCAGACAGGCAGCAGCCCGCCTCCCGCAAACAAACAGGACGGCCGTGCTTACCTGCAGGTGTGGGGGTCCCATCGGCGGAGGGATCCCTCCTGGGGGCGGCATGGGAGGCATGTTGGGGTCGAAGGGAGGGCGCCCGAAGGGGGGGCGCGGCGGGGGCGGGGGGCCCCGCATCATCCCAAAGGGCGGCGGTGGGCGCATCAGCGGAGGGGGTCCGCGCATCACCGCGTTCGGGGGCGGCGCGGGGCCACGGAACCTCAGCGCCTGCTGCTGGGCCATCCTGCGGGGACGAGGGAAACTCGGATCGTTCACTGCCGAACTGCACGAAAATCAATGCTTGGCAAAAAAAAAAAAAAAGAGCGAAACCTCCAACGAAACACAACCGGGTGCGGAAATACGCCAAGCGTTCATTACCAGAAAACCCGTAGGCAACTGCTTCCGTAGCTTCTTCCCTCCACAAACTCAAAGGACGTGCGTTATTAACTCCGCACAGAGCAACAACCGCCCCCGGGCTGGAAGCGGCCCGGCCGCACGGCGCTGCGCGGGGCGCGGCTCCGCGGCACGAACCGCGCGCACGTGCGGAGAACGCGGCTCCGCCGCTCCGGGAGCGCAATTCCGCCCCGCGGCCCAACCCCGGCCCCGGAAGGAGCAGCCGCGCACCGCCCCGCACCGCCCGCCCACGGCGGCCCGGCCCGGCCCGGCCCGGCGGTCCCGCGCGGCGCGGACAAAGGCGTTGGAGGGGGCGGTGAAGGAGCGGAGCCCGCGGCCCGGCCTCCCTCACCCGCCGCAGGCCGCGCCGTGCCTAGGCCGCAGGAGGCCGGTCGTGGCCGCGGCGCGCAGCCGGGGCCGTACCTGAGCTCGCCGCTGAACCGCTCCGCCGCCGCCGCTGCCGCCGCCGCCGCCGCCTCCCCCTCGCCGCCCGCAGCCCCCGCGCCGCCGCCGCCGCCCCGTTCCGCCATCGCCACCTCGCAGCGCCGCCGAGCCGCTGCCGCCGCGGCCAGGCCCCGCCGCACCCCATTGGCCGCCGCCCACGCCCGTCAGCGCTCGCGGGGGCGGGGCCGACCCGCGATTGGCCGCTGCGCCCGCCGACTTTGAATGGAGGAAGCCAGGCGCGCCGCGATTGGCTGCCGGCGGACGTCCCGCGCCGCTCGCGACGCGGTCACGTGAGGTGTGACCCAGGGAGAGGACGGGAAGTGACGTCACATCGTCAGGAACAGGCCGTAGGGGAAAAAAAAAAAAAAGGGAACGGGAAGCGCGTCCAATCAGCGCGTAGAGCGCCCGGATGACGCGCACCAATCGGATCGCACAGGCCGCTGCGCTCTCCCAATCACAAAAGGCGCGCCCCGTGACGTCACGACTCGTCGGCAGCCAATAGCGGGACGCGAGGAAATCGGCGGCCCCCAATGAGCATGCGCGGCGCGCCGCCCCGCGGGGGTCCACGCCCACCTCCCCACCCCCCACCACCCCCCGGGTTCGCTCCGCCGCGGGTGGGCGGGGCCGCGCGGGGCTGTGTCCCGCGTGGGTCCCGGGGCTGCGGCGTTGCGCGGCACGTGGCCCCGTGTGACTGCTCCGTGCGTGCGCGTGCGGGCTGTAGGGAGCTACTGCGGGACGTGGGAGCTCAGTACAGCGCGTCACAAAACACTCCGCTGCGCGGCGTCCCGCGGCCGAGCTGCGCCTTCCCGGGGAGACGAGCACCTGGGAGCCAGAGAGCCGCCGGCCGTGGAGGACAGCCCCGCGGTCATCCGGTCCGCCCGCCGCCAGCCGCTCTCGTTAAGCCGCGCCCTGAGCGCAGCGTGCCTTGAATGGCTCCGTCCGGGACTCCGCCGCCCCCACGCGGCCGCGGCTCGGGGCGTGCACGGCGGCGTCGCATCCCCGCTGCGGGAGCTCGGCAGCTCCTCCCGTCCCGAGCGGCTTTCGTTCTGCCGTCCCGTCTTTCCCATTTCATGTCACGGTAAAACAAAGCAAAAGCCCTTCTTGCTCGAAGCGATGAGAAAAATCGAAATTACTACGGGACTTTCTGATGGGGCTGTGCTGAAGAGGCCGCTGGATGCTTTGGTTCTGCGGCTGAGTTTCTTTATTCGTGAGTTGGGCCGGGGCCGGGGCCGCCCTCACCCGGAGCCGCCGCAGGACGGAGCTGGAGCTGCGCTGCGGTGGGATGGGGGTGCGGGTTGTGGTCCCCGCCCCACGCCCCGGCAGGAATGCTGCGACGGCTCCGCGCTTTCTGACGGCGGGAGATTAAAACAATTTTTGGACACGATTGCTCAGCTCGTCCCCAAACAGCGGGGCCGTCTGTCTGCCACTAGCGTCTTTCATCCTCTTTTTCATCTGCTTGTTTCAGGATTGCCTCAATAATTCATTAATTACGGGCTGGCGGAGAGCAGCGTCTGCAGGGCCCTCTCCTGGCGCTCAGCAGAGCTGCCCCGCTCCCACGCGCAGCCCCTCCCGCACTGCACGGGTTTGTTTTCTCAGAAAAACATCCGTCGGTAATTCTGAGACTGCGGCTGTTCCAAGAGCAATTCATTGTGAGATGCAGCGTGCACGTCACCGAGATGAACTGGTGTCAGGCGGCTGTTCAGCACTACGTGGCTTCTGGAAATGGTACTGCATGTTAAATACCTGCATTTAAATTTACCCAGATTTAGTTGAAACCCAGGTTCTTATGCCACAAGTTGCTGTTCGAGGGACGGTAACTGACCGGCTGAGAGGACTCTGGGAGCTCAGACACAAAACGCGAGCAGCGGGACGCAGCCAGCAGCAGGGCCAGGCTGCTCGTGTCACCCAGCACCAGACCAGCTCCAGTGACTCCAGACCTACTGTGCTGCGAGCAGGGATGTGACAGTGCAAATGTAATGGCTCCGAGGCAGGTGGGGTGTTCAGAGAGCTTCTGTAAAACCCGCAGGCAGGGCTGTGACGGCAGCCTGCTGCTCCCGCTGCTTCTCCCTGCTGCACCCATGGCCCTGCTGCTCGGGGTGCTCAGCAGCGGTGGGCTCTGCTCCGAGCATCGTGGCACAGAGCTGCTGTGGTGTGGCCATGGGGAAGGGAGCACTTTCGTGTGGAGGTTTCTAAACGTCACACCTTCCCAGGTGTTCATGTTGCTGTAATGTTTAAAGGAGTATTTCTAAAGTGGTCCTACATCACTGTCAGACGTATGGGAAGGATGCTTGGTGTTCCATGTTGTGGGCACTCCGTCCCAAATCTGCCCAAATTCCCAAGTTCCTTGGGTTATGTCAGGTGGCCTTTTCGTCCTCACTCACAGCGATGTGACATACACTGACCACAGCCCTGTGCCAGGTGGCACTGCACCCCCACGTGCTGCCCCGGCCCCACATCCAGCAGCTCCACCACAGGCTCGGAGGTGCTGACACGCTGTCATTCTTTTCCTTTTTTTTTTTTTTTTTTTCAGATTTCAGGTTGAAGTGTGATGCTGAATTAAAAATCTTGCCCTAGGCTGTCTGCAGGGCCTGCAGGCTACTGCAGTGCCAGCATCTGCCAAGGAGACCCAGGGATGCTGTGTCGGAGGGCCAAAGCCCTGGGCTGGCACGGGGCGGCAGCAGGGGGTCCCATCTGGAGGGGGCAGGCAGCACTTCTGGCATCCCCGTAGCTGATGTCCCCATTCCCAGTGTCCCTATTCCGTGCCCTCCCTCACCCCTCGTGCTGCACAGCAGGGCCGTGGGCTCGGTGTGGGCAGGGTTTGCACGGGGTATGCCCCACACCGTCTGGCACAGACCCCCCAGCTGCCATAGCAAACAATGCAGCAAACAGGAACACCGAGCATCTGCGCTGGGCATCCTCTAACAATGCTCTTTCCTGGCACCACAGCTCCGGCACTGCAGCCTGGAGGGCTCAGGAGGCGGACGTGGGGCTGACACCCCACTGACTGCCAACCCCCGCCCCACGGGTAGCACGTGCCCCTCGCACCCCTCCGTCTGCAGTGAGCACTGTGCGTGTGGCCGTGGCAGGGGCTGTGGTGGTGGGGAAGGCGCCCACGTGGGAGCACATGGGGCAGATGGCTCTGGGTGCTGTTAAACTTTAACGAGGCACATCCCCACATCGACTGCCACATGGCGCAGTGCACGGGGTCCCCAGGCACAGAGCTCCTTGTTCTGGCCTCATTCTTTCCCTACGGTTCTGTGAAGAAAATCCAGATTCCCCTCAGCACAGTGTGCTGAGGTGCTTTCATAAAGGATCAGAAATCCGGCTGCATCAGCTGCTTTGCAGTTAGAAAATACTCAGTCTGTCCTTCCCCCTCTCCGATGCAGCACCCATCCCTCTGTTCCCAGCACAGTGCTCCTCCCCCTGCACCCTGCACCCACCCCATGTGAGCCTGCACCCCATACCCACCCCATGTGAGCCTGCACCCTGCACCCACCCCACGTGAGCCTGCTGCTCACGCTGCTCCAGCCCCTTCCTGGCGCTGCTGAGGGGAAGGGTCCATGGTGCTCAGCCGTGGTGGGATGGGTTGGACAGTGCCCATTGGCAGCGAGAGCAGAGGGTCCTCAAACCTGAGCTTGTTTGGAGGTCATGGAGCGAACACAGCCAACAAAGCTGTGCTGGTTTTACTGCTGCTGGGCACAGCATGGCTCTGCTCTGCAGCACCTTCACAGGGTGCCAGGCCCTGCGAATGCTCCTGACGCCGTGGGGGCCCCTGGGCAGTGCCCACCCATCGCAGCAGCCCGGGATGGGGCTGAGGGTGCAGTGTGCTGGGGACACTGAACTCCATGGGAGTCCAGGGAACATCCCCTGCTTGAAGAGCAGCCACGTTTCTGACACTAATGGAAAAAGACCATTAAAAAGCTTTATGATATTCTGTTCTCCTACTTCGAGTCCCTCTCTCCCTTCATTGCTGCTGGCATTTTATGAATTATTGATGTGCCGAGGTGCTCTGCTCCCCGGTCCCTGCACCAGTGCTCACAGTGTCTGAGCTGCTCCTTCCCCACGGTCGCTCCATGGGCCCGGGCTGCTCAGCACAGCCACCGGCATTCGGTGCCCATCAGGTGCCCGGGGCACAGCATGAGGCTCCAGGCCACGGGTTCCCCAGGGCAGGGCTGAGTGCAGGGCCCCGCGGGCAGCAGGAGGCACGGAGGAGCGGGCAGGGCCAGGGGGCTGCCCAGACCAGAAGCACACAGGGGCAGCCCTGGGGAGCAGGGACATGGCTGGGACATGTACCGGAGCCGGTGCGGAGCTCCCCGAGCAGTGCCCTGGACTCTGAGGTGCTCTTGGCCGCCGGGCAGTGCCATACATTGGGGGAATGAGCTGTTCTGCCTGCGCTTCAGCTCAGCAGAGGAGTCCTGGGTAATGGCATCGGTGCTCATTCCCAGGACGTGGGCTCTCACGGCCAATTGCCTCAGGTTTCAGCGGCGGGGGCTAATGGGTTTTCCATGTTGCTGTGTGTGCACGTGGCACCCGGCCCATCGGACACGTGGCGCTGCCGATCCGACCCCGCTCGCTCACGTGCCCGCTCACAGGTACCGGCCCGTCCTGCATCCCCGCTCAGCCCGGCTGAGCCTGCGGGGCTGCAGGGACCCCCACGCGGGGCAGTGGGAGTGCGGGAGGATGGCCGGGGCCCGGGGAGAGCGCGGCCGCCCCACGGCACAGAGAGCAAGCAGTCCTCCTGCCCCGGTGATAGACAGAAGCTGGGATGCTTCCTCGGGTGTACCTTCTCACAGCACTACTTACACTCTGTAAAGGAGAACTGTTCTTTATTTTTTCCTGAGGCAGAAAACTGTGCTCAGGACATAATGTGGTACCATTTGTAGACTGATTTGTTCTGGCATTTGGGGAAAGAAACAAACGAATCCAGAAACAACTGAGACATCAAACATTAAATACCACCCTTGACTCGGGTCCCCGCGCACCGTGCTCTGGCTGCAGGGCTGTGGGACGGCTGCAGCTCCATCCATGGGGCTCTGACAATTCAGCCAGCCCCGTTCCTGTTTTTCCCTTGGGTTTGTCTTCCAGCCCTAATGTCCTTTCATGTGTTTTGCTGCATGAATTCGGGGCGATTTGGGCAGGCTGTGAGCAGCACGGTCCCACATGTGGCTCTGGAAGAGGATTTCAAACACCGGAGATGAAAGGGACGTTCTCTGCGTGCCATAAATGCTGCAGCTCTGTGCACAGCTCTGCTCGCTGTGTGTTTGAAGAGCTCAAACAGCCACAATTCACTCTGCTTGTCTTCTCTTTTTAGAGCAAGCTCTGTGGACAGGCAGGCTCAGTGCACTGCCCCTTCCCCTGCACGGCCCTGCTGCCGCTCCCTCCGCCTTCCAGCTGCACGGATGTGGCTGCTGCTGGGCCACAGTCTGCGCTGCATGGGCACGGGTCCACCCCGCAGTGCGGTGCCTGGAGCCAACACCACACTAAGGGACCCGTGCAGCCTGCAGGGTGCGTGCCCTGCGCACACTGGGCTCACCTGCTTACACCTCCCACAGCCCCCACAGCACAGCTCAGCTGCTCAGAGCTCCTGCATCTATTGTTACGTTTACGGCCCAGAAACATTCAATGAGTCCTCACCGAGGCTCTGCCAGAAAGCGCAGGGGATCAGCAGAGATGAGCGCTCTCCTGAGCAGTGCTCCATTTTGGCCCCGCAGAGGACAGCCCCCCCAACCCCCCCAGCCCTCCCAGACCCCGACCCCCCAGACCCACGCGATGGAGGTGCAGCACTTCCTTCCACGCAGTGCAGATTGTTTCCAGCAGGCTGAGGGTGTTCAGCACACGCAGCACCATTCCAGAACAGCTGATCTACATTTACTGAACACTATTGCATTTTTAGTTCTCTTTGGATTTTAAAACAAAGATTTCATTTCGTCTGCACGTTGTGTCACCACGTAGAATTCTGTTGAAAACACAGTGGCACAAAGCTCCATATACATAGTTCTGAATTTTAAAGCAAACTCAGTGTCTGATTCATGTCTTGATGATGGAAGAAATTTTTTTCTAACTTTTCCAGGCAGATTGCAAAGCATAACCACTGTCATTAAGGACAAATGTGCTCAGTTGCCTTAAAACAGTCCTCTGAAGATAACTGGCACAGCTGCACCACGGGAGCGACTCCTCCTGCTCCTGTGGGTGCCAAGCAGTGCTCTGCTGGAGCCAGTGCGTTCCCACAGAGCTCTGCAGAATGCCCACCCGGAGCTGATGGCACCCAGCGCCCGCAGAGCAACGGCGGGGACACGGGGAGCGGGGTGGGGTGCTCTGCTGCGGGGAATGGCAACCTGGTGCACCGGAGGTGGGATGGAGGCCCTCGGGGTACCCGCGGGGTCCCACACCCCATGCCATCCTGCCTCCCCCCCCTCCTGCCTCAGCTCTGTGTGTCTGGGGGCTTCCCCCCTCCCCCCCCCCCCCCCGCCTCTCCCCGGGATATCAGCTGTGCTTCTATTGATTTCCGCCCCACATTTGTTTTTGCTATTCATTATTAATGGGATCGTTTTTCTATCCTTCGTGCATGAAGGCAAATTTTGTGTAAAAATCAATTGAGTGAGCACTGCCAATGGCTTGTTTGGTTTTCTTCGCTTTCATCTCTGGTGTGCAGTCCCCCAGAGACACAGAGCAGGATATTAAGGAACAAGCATGGGATGGAGAAAAAAAAATAATAAATCAAGCGTTAGTGGTTTGTGAAGCACTCGAAGGGATTTGCTCCTGGTCTTTGTCTCACGCTGTGCCCATCTCCCCTCCGCTCACGTTTCACTTTCTGTCTCCCGGTGCTGTGGAAGGGGCCGTCCCTCCTCCAGGGCTCCTCTTCCTGGGGGAGGGCCTGGCCGTACGGGTGCCCGGGGCAGTGCTAAAACCCCACCGCTGTGGGGAGGCCACCAGTAGAACGTAGAACTCTGTCCTCAGTTCCAGCTCCAGCCCGAGCCCCGAGGGAGCGAGGGAGGGCAGCAGGAGGGATGCGGGCTCTGCAGGGGGTGCTGCCACCGACGCTCCCTCTGGACACCGGTTCCCGGCCTTCCTTCCCCGCACTGCCCCGGCAGCACTTCCCAGCTCAGGGCACTGCTCCTCACACCGAGCAGAGGATACGCGCTGTTCTCCTGCGCTCCTCGGCACCAAACGTTCGTGCTGACCCCCGACGTGAGATCCCAAATGAAGCACTCAGCTCGTGTGCATCGCAGCACAGCGCAGCACGTGCGGAGTAAAAAGAAGCACGGAGCCGGCAGAGAATGAAGCCCGGCAGAGGATCACCCGAGCCCTGGGCCGTGAGCAGCTCTGCCTCCACGCGGAGGAGCCGCCAGCAGAGGGAAGGATCGGGTGCTCGGGTGGGAGGGGAGCGCGCGGAGCTCTGGTTTCCGAAACAGTAACTGTAGATTTCGGGGTCTAAAGTTCACTTCGGACTTATATTACGTCTTGAAGCCGTTTTCTGGATCTGTCCCGAAAGGACAAATGTAAAACCGTCCCATAACAGAGATAAAAGCAGACCGGTCATGAATTAAAGCGGCAGGGACACCTTTGTCATCACAACGACAGCACGATCCCAATCTCCCTTCGGCAGTGAGCGGCACAGAGCGGTGAGCAGAGCCCGGGCGGGGCGAGCTGAGCGCAGCGGGGCCAGGTTAACACGAACTGCAGACGGTAACGGACCCACGCGAGGAGCGCTTCACACGTGCAGATATTCCTCATGAACGGGACACGAACGGCGCGAGGCTGCCGCGTCCTCTGCGGGAGCGATACGGCGTTCAGCCCGGGCACCCCTCTTCCGTGGGTCAGGGGCTCCCCGGGACCGGGATCCTTCTGTCTGAAAACGTCTTCGAGTTCGGTGTATCACAATCAGTATTTCCGCTTTAAAAGAAAGGCGGCGTCGGCTCCACGCTCCGTCGGCAGCCCCGGCTGTGGGGCCGACCCCACCGGGTCCCCGAGCCCGGGACCCGGCGGGGACGACGGCACATCGCAGCCCCGAGCGAGCAGCGGGCACAGCCCCGGCTCCTCCCGGCTCCGAGGTCTCTGCCCGGGCAGGGCAGGGCAGGGCGGGGAGGGAGATGGGGATGCCCCTACCTGCTTCCACGGCGGAGCGCCCGTTGGAGCCCCCGGCCCCGCGCTGCCGCAACGAGGATCCGCCGAACCGCGGGTGGGCAGAGGGGAAGCTGCCGCCTGGATCGCCTCCTGCCCTTTTTTATACAGCGGGAGGCGATTAATATTGCATCACCCTTATTTTAAATTTTCAGAACCCGCAATATAATGTAATGGCATAAGGGCATGTATTATTAAAGGACATTTGATTGGGGGAAAATCGTTGGGGCCGATTGGAAAAACGCGGCGAGAGGAGCGCGGATTCCCGAGAGCCGCGGCCAGAGGCGGAACCGTCGGCTCCGCTCCTCTCGGGGCGGCGGGCGAGACCCGGCCCGAGCTTCGACGGCTGCCACTCACTGAAATGCCACAGCGAGGTATGCAGAAGAGCCTCGCGCTTCGGCCATTAATTTTTAATCGTTAAGGTGCTTCTGGGAATCGTAAATAAAAGCCTTTTCCCCTTTTAAACAGCATTACAAATGAGCCCGCGGTGGGTTTGTTTGGGAGACGTTTTTGTTCCGCTCCAACCGGCGCGGCCGCGGTCGTGGCCCGTCCGCCCCGAGTACGGCGCGGCGGGCACAGCGGGACCCGACGGGGCGAAGCTTCGTCCCCGTGCCCCGGGGAAACGCCCCGGACGACGATTTTCGTTGATTTCGCGCTCGCAAATATTTTCCTCGGTCCTCCCAGCGCCGCCGGCTCAGAACGAGAGAGGGAGCCAGAAACGACACGTTCCCTTCGGGTTGAAAAATAAAGCCTTTATTCCAGAGTCGAGGTGGGGAGCGGCGCTCCGTACGGGACGGGACGGGGCGGGCACACGGCCCCGAGCTCCCGGCGCTGCGCCCGGGGCCGCGCCCGCGGACGGCTCTGCTCGCGCGACACAGTCCGGGAAACGTCGGGGACCCCACGCCCGGCAACGCGGCCCGGGGGGTGGGGGTGGGGGTGGGGGGGTGGGGGCGGCCCGCCCCGTCCCGGGGCTGCGGTGGGGACGCGCCGGGGGCTCGTCCCGCGCCGCCCCGCCCCGCCCCGTCCCTCCGAGCCCCGCGTGCAGCCGCGCCGTCGGTGGGTGGGGGTCCCGCCTGGGTGGGGGGTCCCGCCCGTCGGTGGGTGGGGGTCCCGCCTGGGTGGGGGGTCCCGCCCGTCGGTGGGTGGGGGTCCCGCCCGGCCGCGCCGCCGTCAGTGCACCGCGGAGTACTTCATGCGCTTCTGCTTCTGGCGCTGGTTGCAGAACCAGACGCGCACCACGTTCTTCTTGAGGTCGAGCTTCTCGGCGATGGCCGCGATCTTCTCGGACGAGGGCCGCGGCTGCAGCGCGAAGTACGCCTCGAGCGAGCGCTTCTCGGGCGCGGCGATGGACGTGCGCTTGCGTTTGCGCTCCGCGCCCGCGAAGAGCTCGGGCTTGGCGGCGCGGTCGCGGTGCGCGGCCTCGGCCTCCTCCAGCCAGGCCTGCAGCACCGGCCGCAGCGCCGTCATGTTGTTGTGCGACAGCGTCAGCGACTCGAAGCGGCAGATGGTGCTCTGGCTGAGCGAGCCCACGCCCGGGATCTTCAGGTTGGCCAGGGCCGCCCCCACGTCGGCCTGGGTCACCCCCAGCTTGATGCGGCGCTGCTTGAAGCGCTCCGCGAACGCCTCGAGCTCGCGCGGGTCGGACTCCACGTCGGGCAGGCAGGGCGCGGCGGGCGGCGGCGGCGGCGCGGGCCCCCCCGGCGGACCCACGGCCACGGGCAGGTGCCCCACGGCGCCCAGCGGGTGCGGCGGCAGCGGCGCGGGCACGGCCGGGGGCTCGGCCAGGGCCAGCGCGGGGGAGAGGTGCTCCAGCAGCTCCGCGTCCAACGCGGCGTGCGGCGGCGGCGGCGCGGGCAGCGCGGGGTGCGGCAGCGCGGCGGGGGCGGGCGGGCCGCAGGGCACGCTGCTCATGGCGTGGTAGGTCGCGTCCGGCTTGAACGGATGGCTCTTGGCGTGGGAGACGATGTCGACGGCCGCCAGAGCCTCGGCGCGGGCCAGCAGGCTCTCATCAAAGCTTCCAAATATATTGCCCTGGAGCTGCGAGCAAGAATGCGCATAGTGCAGTCAGTGGGGAATACTGTCATCTCCGGATTAAAAACCTCGCCGAGCACAGAGATTCCTCCTCAAAGCTCAGGTCATAAAAATTAATATGAAGGCAGCGGCTTCGCTCGAAGAGACATGCGGATCAGAGACGGGAGAGGGGAGCGGGATGGGGGAGCGCGGAGACGCGCGATTGTTCTGCTGACATGAAAAAAACATTAAGCGAGCGCCTGTCAAAAACCGTGCCTTAAAGCGGTAATTACGCTCCAGCTACATACATACCTGCGGGGCCGGGAGGCAAACCCTGCGCATCGCCTCCGCGCCGGCGTGCAGCCCGGAGTACTTGGGCTCCTGCAGGGCGGCGTGCATGGGGAAGGGCTGCTTGGCGTTCATGGCCATCATCTTCGCGCACGTCGCAGGTAGGCAGCCCCGGACATCGATTCAGGGTTGTCTCTGGCTCGCCGCTGTCAAAGTGAGCGATTGGCACTGACGGAGCTTCCCCCCGCCGCGCCCCCCCCCCCCCCCCCCCCCGCTCCCTCACTCATCTTACACCGTCGCCTGGAGCGGGCCCCGCGCACGCGTGTTGCGGGCGGGAGCGTGGGGCCCCGCGCCGGCTCGGGACGCGCCGTCGGGGCGGCTCAGGGGGCGGCGGGATCGGGATCGGGATCGGGATCGGCCCCGTCCGGGAGCGGTGGTTACCGCTCTGCCGGCCCCGAGCTCCCCGCATCGGCAGCCCGACGACTGCCGTCGGGGGAGGGGGCTGCGGCCGAGGGTCAGCACTCAGACCGTGCGGGACCTTCCCGGGGCGAGGGGAGGGCCGGGGACATCGTCCCGGGTGTGACACGAGGCCGTGCAGACCCCGCTCCGGGCTGCGGCTGTCCGGGCGGGGGACGGCCGTCCGCGCATCGCAGTCCCCTCAGCGGAGCGCACGGAGCTCCGCCCGCGCTGCTGCGTCCCCCGCTCCGCACGGACGAACCGCGCAGGCCGCGGTACTTCAGAGGTGAATCCCTTTTTCCGTTCCCGTGCGGCTAACGCGGCACTACACAGCAGGAGCTGCGAACTCCGCTCCTCCCCGACCCCCCGGCCCCACCGCCCCGGGCACGGCCCCACCCCGGGCACGGCTCCGAGCGCTGCGTGGCGGCCGCGGTACCGCGGGGGGAACCCGCGGGGTCTCAGCGTCACGCGTGTACTCGGAGCTGTGCACGGCACGGGGCTGAGGTGGGCACTCTGCGCCCGAGCGGTTTGGTTTTTAGTGTGGATTTCTCGTCACATTCCCACGGCTCCCGACGTTGCCGCACTTCGGTGGTCAGCGGATTTAAGTGATCTGCACGTGGGAAACGGGCGGCTCTGAGGCGCAAATGAGCTCAGCGCGCAGCCTGGAAGTTTAGAAGAGCTCTGTATGCGGGACAGATTTGGTTTGGTTTCCGGACGGACGCGCGGTGCCCGGGGCAGAGGGAGCGGCGTTCACTGCGGGCTCAGCGCCGGCAGCGATCCGCTCCGGGCTGCGGGTCACACTCACAGCGGTTCACAGCCGTTGGCTGCGCGTGTTCCGAGACGCCGTCCTTCCCCGTGGGGGTCACGGGCCGAGCGAAGGGACGGGACCGCAACGGATGCGGCACAGAAAGAGCTGAGCGCTGCGTGCGGGGCGGGGCGGGGCGGGGCGGGGCGGGGCGGGGCGGGGCGGGGCGGTGTGCGGGGCGGGGCGGGGCGGGGCGGGGCGGGGCGGGGCGGGGCGGGGCGGTGTGCAGGGCGGCACAGCCGTTTCCTCCCTCGGAGCGGAGCCGTCGTGTTGTCTCGAAGCTCCGTGCTCTGATTTACGATAAAACATTTAAAGGAAATCATTTATATTTCAAAGGGCCTAAACAGCTGCATGAAAGTTTTATCTAAAGCGGCACCATATTTATGGGCGGTCCTCCTTCGTTGGAGGTAATTAATAGAGGGATACATTTCAGACCTTCGTTTTGTTTTATTCTCGACCCTCCCTTTATTCGGCTGACTCCCGGCACCGCTGTGCGCGGAGCGGCGGCAGCGCCGGTTCCCGGAGCCCATTTCCCCCCCCGAGGGACGGCCCCGCCGTCACGGCTCTTCCCAAACCGGCGCTCCCGCGGGTCCGGAGCAGCGCAGCCCTCGGGGCATCCAATGCTGCTCCCCCGTGGGACAGCGGACGCGGCCCAGACTGCAGCCGGGCGTCAGAATGTGCGGACAGAGCCCGGCTCAGGGCTGTGCCACAGCCCAGCACAGCCCAGCCCAGCACAGCCCAGCCCAGCACAGCACAGCCCAGCACAGCCCAGCACAGCCCAGCACAGCGCAGCCCAGCACAGCCCAGCACAGCCCAGCCCAGCACAGCGCAGCCCAGCACAGCCCAGCACAGCCCAGCACAGCCCAGCACAGCCCAGTGCAGCCCAGCACAGCCCAGTGCAGCCCAGCACAGCCCAGCACAGCCCAGCACAGCCCAGCACAGCCCAGCACAGCCCAGTGCAGCCCAGCATTGTGCCCCGGCCCGGCCCGAGCCCTCTGGTGCCCACACCGTGTGCTGGCTTTCCCTTCCCCGCTGTTCTGAAAGGAGCTGGATGGGGTAATCTAGCTGCTGAGCTCCCTTTAATTAAAGCTGTAAAATATTGATGCTCCTGGCCCTGTCTACTGACGTTACACCTTACAAACAGAGGAGAGGAGTCCAAGGGATAAACAATAACAAGTTAAAAGAGCCCAGATGGTTTGCCATCAGAAACTATCTGCGGACTCAAAGGTGTCACTGCAATAGATTTCAGAGATCATTCATCTGCTGGTAAATAATTAATGGTATTTCTGGAAGAAGAACACCACCGAGCCCATACCCTGATGAAACATCAGCGCTGACTCATTGAAAATCTGAAGGTAACGTTCAGATTGAAGGCGTGCTCTGATCCACAGCGCTGCTCCGCTCTCTGTCACCGTCTGAAGGTCGTTACCCACCTTCCCACAGCATCAAAACATTCTGCGCTCATTTGCAGCTTCATTCGCTGTCAGTGCGTGTCCGTGGGTCCTTCCATGGGGGTTGGGGGGGGGATGAATCCTCGGGATCAGAGCCGCGCTGTGATGGTGCTGCCCTCAGTGTGCACAGTGCTGGAGGGGCGCGGCCGTCCCGCTCCGCCGGAGGGGCACCAACACACGGACACACGGACACACGGACACACGGACACCGTCTTTTGTCCGTCGGCACACGCAGCTCCCGCCCTCTGCTGCGGACCCCCATCTCCCCCCCGGCGCTGCCCGGGCCGCTGCGCAGCTAAAAAAGGGGTAACACCGTTTCACTTTCCCTTTAGGGCTGAGGGGCTCTGCGGGGGCCCTCCCCCTCGCGGTGCCCACGGCCGTGGAGGAGCGGAGCACCGACCGAACAGCTCCATGCACTGCGATACGGCACAGTCGGACCGAGGAAATATCTACGGTTACACAGACGGTCAATTATTCATCAGCTAAACGGCCCAGCATCAATTACCTGGCTTGATTCTCTTATTCATTAAGGAGATTGAAGAGCCCGACTTCACAAAGCCGAAAGAAAGTTGCTAAGCTACGGGAGCTCCGCGCAGGGGACCTCACGGGGACGCAGTGGGGCCGGGGCTGTGTGCACATGGGGTCACGGGGTCACCGCGCCCCAGCGCAGCGGGGAAGGCTGTGGGACCCAGGGGTGCTGCGGGGTGCTGAGCAGGAGGAGCTGGGGTTGAGGGGCCGGCTGGGATAGGAGCGCCCGAGTGCTGTTTGTTCAGGAGAGTGCGGGGAACGAGGGCATGGCACCTCGCTGACACCACGGGGCTGGTGCCCAACGGGGCCTCCTGCTGAGCCCTGCCCCGCTGGGCCGTGGTGGGGGCCGTGGTGGGGTCCCGGCCGTGGGCTGAGCCACCACCCCACACTGCTCAGTGGGACGGCCGCACTGCAGCGCCGGGCACAGCACTGCACTGCGGTGCCGTTCCACCACCTCACCCAGAGCTGAAACAAGCACACACCTCTAACAAAGGCACTCCTCCGTGGCTCTGTTCTATGTCTGAGAGCTCATTCATTTCCCTTTGAGGCCACGAGGTGAGGTTTTCCTACAGGAGGGAACCGGGGCCTCGTGCTCGCTGGGATGGGGATGTTCTGTGTGATGCGCAGGAGTTACGGGGCCAGTTTCCTGTGTCTTCCCCTGACATTAAAGCTGTAACAGAGCAGAGTCCGGTGCAGGTTAAAATAAAACCGATCTATTTCCAGTGCAGAATGATCTGAGCGACAGAACGGTGCTTTCCAGGGAGGGAGGAGAGCGGGGTGCTCATCTGTCAGGCCTCTCTCTCCTGCTATATTTGCTCCTAACTCTAGAAATACATCTAAATGTGGTCTAACGAGACTCTGTTCCACGAGAAATTAATGAGGAACAAACATTAATTATTCATGTCCTGAAACAGGAGGTCTGCCAACGTTCCCGCTAATCAACAGGTCGCGCAGCTGCGGCTCTGCGGGGCCGTCCCGGGGAAAGAGGCTGAGATGTGTAATAAAACAAAAACCGTATCTCCTTCAAGGGAAAAAATCACCCCAGTCCTTTCCCTCAGCCCAAATCCCGTGGCCCGAGGCTGTGCTGGCAGCGGCTGTGAGCGTTTACTGCTGAACAAAGGCAGAGCCCGAACTGCCCGCGCAGCTCAGCGGAGGTGATCACCTCCGCAGGAGGGGCACAGGAGGGGCACAGGAGGGGCACAGGAGGGGCACAGGAGGGACACAGGAGGTGCACAGCGGTTTGTGACACACGGAGCACGTCCGGAGGCGAATTGGATCCGCCGGCAGATGAAGCAGCCCCGCGTCCCCCCCCTCGGCCCCACGTTCGCCGCATTTCGGTCATCATCCACGAGCCAGAAAGAGCAAAGATACAGTTTTCCACTTCATTAATTGTCCATGGTAATTAACCTAGAGATTGGAAAACTTCAATACCCCCACGAGGAAAAAGAATCAAAATATTGGGAATGTCGGGAAGCTCTGCAGTCCCCGCTGCGCTGGATGTAAAACGCTGTGAGCCGAGCGACCCAAATCGGGCCCCACACAGTGCCGGTGGGTAACGCACACAGGTGCGGTTCTGTGACTTATCCGTACCACCGCTGTCTGGCACGGGTCAAAGCTCCACTGCAGCCACTCCAAGGAGCGGGTCGGGCTGCTCTGTGTCACCGCTGCAGGGCACGGAGCCCTTCTCCCCCCTCCAGGAATCCCCACCTCCCCCCAGGAGCCGCTCACCACCCCAACAGCGAACCCGGAGCCCCTCCAGCTCCGGCACTTTCCCATCGCGAGTGCTGTGGGAATCGCTGTGGGTCCATCCCGGCCGTGCAGGGCGCAGTGGGGCCGCGCTGTGGGGCTGCGTGCTGTGCGGGGGGGGTTGGCTGAGCCCCGCGGGTCGCGGGGAGCTCAGCGCTGCGGGAGGGGCCGCTCTGCCCCGCAGCTCCACCAGATTATTCAGCCCCGCGCTGCTTCCACATTCCTTTTACGTTAATGCTCCCTGAAATCTTCATTAAAATTTGAAATTAAAATGTAACGATCGGGGGTGGGGGGTGGGGGGTGGGAAGGGCTCCTGTCACCGAACATTAAACTCACGGCTCCCGCATTTACATGTGCTGGATTTTTAATTAATGAGGTCACACCGGCGCGCCCGTCCCGCCGCAGCGCTGCGCTTTCAGCAGCTCCGCGTCTCAGCCGCTGTGACATCTCTTTGCTCTTCGTGCTTCCTCAGCTGTCAGGACGCCGAGGAGCCCTCTGCTGATCGGCGCAGTAAATCTTGACTCGCTGAGCTCCCCTTTGCCGCGGGGCAGAGCCCCGCCAGGAAACCCGACGGCCGAGAAACGTTCGTAACCGGTGGTTCAGAGCCGTTGCGGAAGGCCCTGAGGAGTTCCCGGAGCACCTCGGGGCTTCGAGGAGCAAATTCCCCCCCCCCCCCCAACACGCCCACAGTGGGGGAGGTGACCCCAGGAGCCCCCACAGCCCCGCGGTGCCGCTGCGGCCGCGCTGTGTCACGGAACCGCCGCGTTCCTCGCAGCAGCGCGGGGTCCCGGGGGAGCGCTACAGCAGCTGCCGGTACCGCTCCTCGCACGCTCCGGAAGGCTCCGGATCCTGCCGGAGCCCGGGGCAGCCCGGAGGCCGCGGGGGAACCGTCGGAGCCGGGCAGAGGGACGTCCTCCAGCGCAGCCCCGGGCGGAGCCGCGTCCCCCGAGCAGTGCCCGGAGCGCCGCGCTCTGCAGCCGCGAGGGGCCGGGGGAGGGCAGCTTCGGGCCCGAATCAGACTCATCTGTCATAATACGGCATCGGGAGTTGGGGATTCACCTCTCTGAGAAGTCCTCCTCACTTTTCTTTGACCTCCAGGTAACCCAAAGTCACGGTAAAAAGCGAAAGCGAAGAGTGGATGAAGTTGTTTGACACATCTTTAGGCACCGGAGACCGCGCAGAGCTACGTTATATCGAGATGACTCCAAATAATTTTCACATGAATTACTATAGTGCCTGGAATGTATAATTCATCAGCGTTTAAATAAATCAGAGCAGAGGAGCTCCGCGCTGCCGGCGGACACCGCGCTCACCTCAGGAGCACTCAGAGACAACGAACCGCTCCGCTCCGCCCCGCACCGCCCCGCACCGCTCCGGCACTGCCCCGCAAACCGCCCCGCACCGCCCCGCGAGGAGGAGCTTTGTCGCAAAGGCGGATTCCAATCGTAGAGAGGCGAAGTGAGCGCGGCTGTCTTCCGTCGCGCGGCCGCAGCATCGGCTCTTCGGCGGGTGCAGCGATCCCACGGCCGCCGATCGCCGCTGGGTGCGTTGGTACGGCCGGGCTCGGGCACGAGGAGCCGGGCGGCACCGGGAGCGCGCAGCAGCGCTGAGAGAAGCATCGCAGCTCCGGGGAGAGCACGTCCAGGGGCCAAGGGCAGAGCAGCGCGGTGTGCACCGCGGGCAGTGAGCACGGATGAGCACAGAAGGCGCTGCCGTCGGGCACGGCCGTCCCGCGGCCCCGGGCAGACAGGACGCGGCCGCACTGCGGGAGCACCGCCGGGACCACGCGGACCGCAGAGCCCACTGAGACCCCCAGAAGGGGAAGGCCGAGGAAGCCGGGTCGGTTCAGTGCAAGGAGAGCCCCGAGGGCAGATCCGCTGAGCGCCCGTAACGCTCTACGGGCAGCGGTGGGAAGAGGAGCAACGGGCCGAGCTGGGACTCGGGGCGTTCCGTACCGGTGCTGAAGGACTCCACAGTGTCCTGATGAGACCCAAGCACCGTGCGGCTCTGTGTGTGTGAATACGTGTATGTGTGCGTGGGGCGGTGACCTCGTGCTGTCCCCCCCAACCCACGGAGCTGTGGTTCTGAACCCCCCCCCCCCCCCCCCAGCCCCACAGCGCAGGGAATGAACGCTGTGATCAACTCTGCGCAGAGCCCCGAGCGCAGCTCCGGGAAAGAAGTGAGGACGCTCTTTGTGGCCGTGGGGGGGTGGCTGCTTTTCGGGATGGTTCCGCCGTCCAATTTATTTCAGTTTCTTTTCCTGTCCTTTTCTCCACTGCGAACCATTCCCATAGCATATCTTTATTGCAAAAAAGTCAACATGCATCTTAGAAAGTCAGGTTGTAATCAATAAAACAAACATTACACATATGAATTTAGATGTATAAACAGTTAGAAATCCAACAGTATCTCCTATTCCACTACTACACAAGATCACAACTTTGTAAAAACTATGGTACAGATCACTATACACCACGGAACTCATTCCTTCCCACACAGCTCTGCAGTGGGGGAGGAGCGCACGTGGGGCAGTGCCCACGCGGCCCAGCACCGCGCTGTGCTCAGCAGCGGAGCCGGGGCTGTGTCCCCCAGGGGTGCAGCGTCCCCCCACGCACAGCCCACGCTCGGGTGGTGCGGCCTCGTGCCCCACGGACACGCACTGCACACGGGGACAGCTGCACTCCCCACTGCCAGCACTCCCACGGCTCATCCGTAAGCAGCAGCGCTCAGAAACGGTGCTGCAGACGGCAGCGAGCGCCCTGCCAGCTCCGAAGGACAGCAGGACAGACAGAACTGAGACGGAGCCCCCCCAAACCTGTGTGCCCCCACCCCGGAGCTGCACCCACAGCGGAAACCCCACGAGAAGGAATCCCACCCCCATTCACCGTAACGTCATTCCCCAGATACAAAAATACAACACTTCTCATGGAAATCTATACGCTGGTAGTTTTAGTACACAAAAAAAGCAAAATATTTACAAAATTATACAGTTTAAGAAAGAAGACTCTGTACAAAAAAATATATAAATCCTTTGTTCCCTCTCTGACCCTCAGTGGCAGGACTGCACCGCCGCGTCCACCGCACACGGAGCAGCGCACACCACGCGACGACGCCGCGATGACGGACACAGCGCGGACGCTCCGGCCCCGACGATGGGTTCCCCTCATTCCTTTCGTACGTAATTCCGCCTCAACATTAACGAGGATGTCCGAATTATATACAGAGGTTTTAACGTGGAGAGGAAGAACTCAAAGGCAGAACTCCCTTCAGCCGAAGAGGAGTGCTCCGCTGCGCTACCACGCGCAGCCACAGCCACTGGGTCTCTCTGTAAAGCAGCCGGGGACTTGCTGGCAGAGGCTCTGGTGAACTAAAAAGAGGAGAGCATTTTTCACTGACATTCAGTTTATTTTGTACAGGAAAGTACATCAAAGTGTACTGAGAGAGCACTGCACAAACGACAGCCGGGGAAGCTCAGTGGGTGAGCGGTGTTCGTGGGCCGCAGAAGCCACGCAGCCGTTAAGGGACGTGGCTGCCACTGCTCCGCTGCTGCCCTCAGCCCCAGCACGGCACACAGCTGTGGCTGTGCCCACACACGGCCCAGCTGCGAGGCAGCGCAGTGTAACAGTGCTCATCTTAAACGCACTCAGAGACAAACGAGCACGGCTCCTGGAGCAGCGCTGACCCCCTGCAGCTGCAAGCACGCCGACCCCAGCGCCTCATGGGGCTGGCCTGAGCACAAGAAGAGTTTGTAAGGGCTGGTGAGCAGCTGCCAACTCCGTTCTGCTGGGGGAAGTATGCACCTCGATATACTCAAGCTCACAGATACAGAAAGGCAGCAAATGAACACCCAGCTCACACCTCACACCGAGCGACAGGAGGCCACTGGTGAGAAAACATCTACATTCGTGTCAGTGCTGATGGTGCTGTGGGGTGGGATCTGAGCAACCAGAGTGCGCTCAGTGCCACAGTCGCTCCCTGCAGAATGACTTCTTCCATCCCCTCCCACAAACTGCGCGGCCTCCAGACACCCTTCAACAAACGCCTGATGAGTTCAGCCACGAGTCATCCCTACAGTGGTTGCATATGAAATAAAATGCTACCTTTTTTCGATTAGTAAATGAGGCATTTCTTTCTTTCATAACATTTAATGGAAGTTTGTGTCTTTCCCCCAGGCCTAGAATATTGCTAAATGAACCTGTAACATCTTTTCAATTGTAAGCTAACAAATCAATCACGTTATAAAAAACCCAAAACAAGGTAATAGAGGGAGACACAAAAAGAGGACAAGAAAATACCAATAATATTTGTTTTCTTTCTCTCTTTTTTTATCCTTCTTAAATAGAAAAGAATCACCATCCCGGTGAGCCTGATAACTCTATAAAAAGTCACTGGGCCTTTGGCTAGCTCGGCATCACAGCTCTGCATCTGAAATGTTTTTATAACAAACTCTGCTCACTTTAAATCTTGTGGTTTGAAAAGAAAGTAAAGCTTTTTTGGCTCATCAACTTTCTTAAATAAACGTCTAAAAGATATAGCTTGAACTATATTCCTAAGATTATACATTTCCAACATCAAGTTTCATCTTCTCCAAGAGCGGGATTCATCCTCGTCTTCATCCTCATCATCATCGTCTTCGTGCAAAAACAAATCTGAGGTTTCAGTCTCCTAGGTGAAGAAGAAACACTGTTTGAAACCAAAGCTCCAGGACCTTGGCAGACAATGCAGTGTCAGCTGCACTGCACACTCCCACAGTGCCTCCGCTGGCAGGCACAGCAGCAGCTATGTGACACGAGCTTTAAGGCAGAATGGTGGACCACTGCACCAAGACAGGGAGAGCGGCCAAACCTGAAAGGAAGCAGGAATAAACAAGCACCCACGTCTGCCAAGTGACCAGGCAGAAAGCCTCCCAGTGCTCATAACTGCAGTCTAAGAATGTAAGTAACCAATCCATCAGTGGAGGATTAACAGCAAGAAAAAAAAGATGAGCAGCCTCCTTAGAGTGAGATTCATCTCAGCAATTTGTACGTGCAAGCTTTCAGTGCTGGTTTTCTTTTCTTTCTTTTTTCTTTTTTTACTACGGAAATCATTCCAGACTGATCAAAACCATTTCATCTTATTGACATTAATTCTGTAAACAGAAAACTGTATTCTAAAGGAGCTCTTGCACCACAGGGGTTATTACTTCACCCACACATTTTCCTACCTCTTCCTTAGATTCCTCCTCCTCCACTTCTGCTGACACAGAGGGTACCTTGGGTTTGTACCACGATATCTGCAGCCTTCGGTCCTTGAACTTAGATCCCTGGTTAGCAGCCTATGTTGTGTTTCAAATGAACATGTTTTGAAGAAGAAAATCAGGAATTTTTCAGATCACCAATAATGAGCTAAACCCAGAGCACAGGAATCACTGCAGATCTGCATCTGAATACCTCACACACATTATCACCCCCTCAGCCTTCAAGAACAATTTCACTCAAGCCTGAATCTACTAAATAACACTCAGCAACCATCAATCTGAAACGATCAGCGGAGCTCTACACGGACTGTGACACTGAATCCACATCAGCAGAAAAGCCACGTTGATCAATTAAACATGAGGCATTTCCCCCTTCAGCAACACTACATGCAGAAGCAACAAATATCTGCACTATCTAGCTCAAACCAGCAGGAGCAGCACCTGCTGAAGTCCCAGCACAAAAGGGCAGACAAAGCAGGCAAACATTCTTATTCTGGAACCAGGGAAAAAGATCCATTATTTCACTTACGTTCTCAGCTTCAGAGCGAGATTTAAAAGTTAGAACAACACTCAGTGGGGAATCTTCTTCCTGGAGATCCTCAATATCCCCAAATTTCTGTAAGAAGAAAAGCAGATCAGGAACACAGCAGCATTCTCCTCCAGAGATGTGATCATCACATGCTACAGCTGAGCTGTTCCGTGCCACAGCAGCACCAAAGCCTTGTTGGCTTTTGCACAGAACTGAGAGAAATCTCAGCTGCATTAAACAGCAGCACTGCAGCACTTGTGCCTGCACTTCCAGACAAAAGCTCAGACTTATTAACATTCTAATAAACGGAGCTTAATTTTGCAGGAGAAAAGGAAAAAAAAAATACAACTGAAGTAAATTCAAATAATTCACTGTTTCACTTATCTTTTCTGCCCTTCAATACTACACTACCACAGTCTTGCTAAGTTTGTCCTTCAGAGCTCACTTATTTGCAACAGAAGAGACAGGAATCCAGCTCTGCTACACACCCCTGAATGTGCTCTGCAAATACAGAACACAATTCTCCCGGGACCAGGAGGAAAGTCATCCAGTATGGCTAAATCAGCAGAAGGTTTGATTTTTATAAATTATTTTCTGTGTTTTTCCTTCAGCACAGTTGAGCTAACTACCAAGTTACTTGCTGTTTCCAAGTAAGTTTAACTGTCATGAAAATTAAAAAGCAAACAGTGCTTGGCTTTTCCTATAAGATGATGCACCAGGCAGCTAATGTGAAGCAGCTATAAAAGACATTACATTTACACTCCTGAGAACTCTTGGAACTGTTTATTCATAGCCTGTTCTCTGACTTCAGGATGTTTGTCTGCACTGCAGAAATAAAGACTTTATTCATCTTCAAGACCTTGGAAAATGAACAGTTGCTTACAGAGTTCTGAGCTTGCCTCTCTCTGCAGGCAGGCACTCAGGGTGTCAGATATCCACTTCACCTGAGGTTGACAGTGCAGCCCTAACTGTGGTCTTCAGTTTCTCTTTTCATTGTGACCTAATACTTACAGAGAAGTGCTGCAACAATTCATCTTTTTCCTCTTCAATGAATCCTCCAACTGTTAGTGCCTTGGGACGATGGTCGACCACCATGTGATTTAACATGCCCCTTCCTCTCCCTCCACGACCCCGTCCTCGCCCTCTCCCCTGGGCTGGCACTGCCTTTCCTCGGCCAGAAGGCAAAATGCCCAAACGGGCAGCCTGTCAGACAAGAAAAGAAGGCAAATTAAGTGTAAAGGTTTGAAAGGCTTTAAAACCCGTACATATAAACTACATTAAAAGCATCAGTCCTGATGTACTCACCTCTACTTGTAACTGGTTAAGCTTTTTCCGCAGCTCAGTTGTGTCTTCCCCAGAAGACAGTCTTTTATGGAAGTCTAGTTCTGCATCCAGAAGTTCCTTTTGTGCCTTAGAGAAAACGGTACAGAAAGAGAAAATGGAATTGGAAAGCAGAACACAAATGTACACTTTTAATGTTTTATTCCACTTCTTGAGCAGTACATTTATGGAACTGATATAAACATCAGTACACAACAGCCATGCTTCCCTCTAAATGCAGCTCGTGTGCTCCTGCTTGCCTCCAGGACTCACCCCCAATCTCATTTTTGGAAGGACCCAGAATTCTATGCTTTAGAACTGGAACCAGCTCGAATGAGGCCTAAGTAAGTAGGTCACCCAAGCTGCTTAGAACCATAGCTTGCTTCCCTATAGTTACCACATTCAAAACAGTGCTGGGAAGGATTCTCATTGAACATGGCTGTGTTTTTTAGGATGCATTGTTAGAAAAAGTTACAGAAGACAGATGAGCAAGTGTCCTGCACAATAAATACCTCTGTCTTGGACTTTAACTTTGATGGTGTAGAGGTTGTAGATGAAGTTTTTAACTCATCCTTTAATTGAGATATTTTTCCTGCTAGTTCTTTTAGTGTCTTCATTATTTCTGCTCTCTCTTCTGGTTTCATGGCCTTGTTTTTCTCCAGCTTGGATATCAGCATCTGTATGTTAATAAAAGAGCATCAATATAAATTCCAGCAAGAATAAAGCTGAACAGACAGATACCTACAAAACCAGAATGCAGAAATGGAAGACAGTCCAAGCTCACCTTCTGGCATTCTATTTGTTTCTCCAACATCTCCTGCTTCTTTTTCCTCATGTCTTGTTGGAGTTTCATTGCCTCCTAAGAAAAAAAACTCTTCCAATCAGAAAAAGTAGCGTAGCATTATACGTACTCACATGTCACATTTTCTTCTTCAAGATACAGAAGTGAGGGCCCTAATAAAAACTACTGCAAACCATACACGTGTTCAATACATCTGAACTGGAAAACAATGAAATCCTGCCAAGTGACTTCTGACTCCTTTCCTCCCCTAAACACCCCCTGAAGGAACATATCCGATGCTGTCGTTTCAGTTCCTCATATTTGCAGATTAAAATCAGAGAAATGGCACCAGAACTCCAATCCCTCAAAAAAACAAAAACAAAACCAAACCAAACAAAGCCCTCAACGCACATTATCAAGACAGTTTCATAATGATGCAGCTTACACTGAATATGTGCAGAAAGCCTTGTAGTAACATTTGAGGTTTAAACTGTCTACCAATTATTTGTCAAGTACTGTTAATCAACCACTGCACAGCAAAGTACCTGCTTTTTCTTAAGAGCTTCTTGTACATCATGAGGTTTAGGTCCTGCACCAGGCTTCATAGCTGTCTTTAAGTTTGAAGAACTATACACCATTTTTGAGTGGCTTGTGGAAGTAGGAAATGTCTGAAACAGTAAAAAGGAATACACAGAAATATGTAAAAGATTAAACTAAGTCATTTTAAATAAATATATTCTGTGAAACAAACATACACTTCCAGCATTACAAAATGAGAGAAATACAGCAATGCAATCAACACATCCACAAAGACATCAGCCTAGCAATCAGTGTACTTGGAAGATATCAGCAAAAATGAGTATTAAAACACTTTCTGCAAAAGGTGATTTCTTTTGATCTTCATCCCAAACCTCCCTCTCTATCCTGATATCCACCAGGAGCACTGCTAATGCTGCTCTGTATCAGGACTACATCCAGCTGAGCAGCACAACCTAACATCACGCTGTCTGATCAAACAAAGAAATAAGGCAGCAACTGTCACTTACACGCTTCCTTTCTTACAAGAAATAACTTCTTTGTGTCCAAGAACGTGTGCTGCTTTATGACATCAGTGCTAATTAAACTGTACCAGCTTGAACTCTTTGCAGAAGTACTATGAAAATTTCTAGTACCATCAAAATCACTGGGCAAAGCAACTAGATTAGTCAGCAGAAAGCTGACAGCGCATGCGAATTGGAAGCAGTAAATAATCGCATGTCACAGAACCTTAGTGAGAAAAGGAACAACCAGCTGAGAATGTGCAGCTCCGCTCCATTTCCTAGTTCCATCCTTTAAGCTGACAGACCACAGCTGTAAGTGCTGGTCAGTTCTCATAAACACACCTGAGAGTCCTCCACTGCAGCCCCAGCCTGACTTAAATCAGGCTGACTTCCACCCGCTGCGCCAAGGCGGCGTTTCACCGGGACCTTATTAAGGACATAGGCACCAGATGCCAGCGGTTTATTCATTGCCTACGTATCAAAAAATATAAAAACAGATTACATATGCAGCATTTTAAAAGCAGCTGTCACTCAGGAGCACTGATGAGCTGTGGCACTCTGAAGGCTGTCTATGGAGGGGCAATACCTTCGACATAGTGCTGTGCATCGTTACAGCAGGAGCTGGGCTCAGGGCTTGCTGCTGAAGGTGAAGTTGGTGATGCAGAGACTGCGAGGGTGACTGCTGCTGCTGCTGCTGCAGCAACGGGGGCTGCTGTTCACTTTCTCTGTGCCAATGCACCCTTATAAACCGATTGTTTAAAACTGCCTCTGTGCTTGAAATGGCCTTCCGAGCCTCGTCGTTAGTCAGGTACTGAATGAGAGCAGCTTCAGGATCGTTCTGGAAAGCAACCTAAAAGAGGAGTTCATGAGAACACACTTCTCAAGGAAGAAAATACACCACCCAGTAGGAAATCAAGCTACAAGTAATGCACAATACCAAGCGGACTATGTAACAAAATTAACAGCTCAAAATAAAGGAAGAATACTCCATGTAATTAAAATCAATACATTTTGCAAACGCTACGCATAATTGCAGCAAAGACCATATGCAGTACAATGAAAATCAAGTAAATAATTAACAAGTTCTCCATCAGATATCACCACATATTCAAAGTACTGCAAACTGTTAATGGGATATAGCTGAGGAGACCCCGGTGCTGACTCCAAAGCTCTTTATTCTGATCTCCTGAAATAAAAACGTTGTCCAAGGACATGTAATGCAAATGTTCACCACATTCCCAGGCTTGCCAGGTACCTGTGGTTATTCAGACCTCTGAGGATGAAGGAAGCCACTGTTTTATGTGAAAATCCAACAGTACTCTAACTATGTATCTACCTGTGTTTTGTTTACATCGTGCTTTTCCAAGGGACACCACTGAATTGGAGCTACTTCCAGGATGCAGATCAGGAGCACCTTGGCCAAAATTCCTTAGGAATTTAAATAACTCAGGACTTCCATACCAAACAGAGCTTCATAGAATCACAGAATCCCGGGCTTGGACAAGATCTCCAAGACCACTCAGTCCAACCATGGACTATCAGCAGCATCACCCCACAAAGCTACATCCCCAGTAAACATCCAAACGTTTACTAACACCTCCAGGGACTGACTCCAGCACCTCCCTGGGCAGCTGTTCCAGCACCTGACTGCTCTTTTGGAGAAGAAATTTTCCCAAACATCCAACCTGGATCTAGAAGATCTTTCTTCAAAAATCATATGCAAGCTGCACAAAAACCCGAGGCGTTTTAGAAACTGTTAAATCTGCAAGCATTTCCAACTTAACAAGAGCTCACAGAGGCACTGTGGGCCAAGAAAAGGCTTTTCTGAATCTGATGACAATTTGATTACACACTCCTCCTGATAGCCTCCTCTAAGATTTCTCAGGAAAGAAGTTCTGCTGCAGTATTCAAGAAGGCTCCAGGGGAAAATGCCCACATATATACATAAAAATGAGTTTATTTTTTTTACCTGAATGTTTACAATTGTTCCAAATTTGCTGAAGTGCTCGTTGAGCTGTGTAATATTGTTCAGTTCTGGGGGAATTTTTCGAACTTCTAATTTTGTGTTAGTATACTGATTCTTTTTCAAAAATCCTGGCTTATTCTGGTTGTTATTGGCTTGCCTGGAGGAAACAAGTACAAGACAGTCATTCAGAGACATGTGCACGTGCCTAAATAAGGTAGCAATTGTTAACGCCTGTTTATTTTTTTTCTAGAGATTAGAAACAACCACCTCCCCAGTTTTCAGTCTCTGGTTATATCAACACAGATTTTCTGACTCACCCAACTCAAATTACAGGGGGTAATGAATTACTGGCTTTACAGCTTTGGTAGCAATACAGTGAGTTAGCAAATGGCAATTGTCAATTCTTACTTTCCCAGCCACGGTTTCTTCAATGGTGGACATTCCAAACTACTTGGAGACCTTTTTCTGCTGTCTGGTTCAAGCACAACTCTAGTTACATTGCTGCTATTATTTGTAATGGGAATGGGAGGTTCAGTCTGGATGATAATATTGGCAGCTGAAGAAAAGAAAAAAGCCCTGTGTTATTTACCACATGTCAATGAAAACATGCAAAAAGCTTTCATTTAAACAGCAAGATAGAACTGAGTTTAAAAACTTAAAAAACATAGGAAGGCTTTAAGTCAGTCAGCTCTGCTTACCAAGTTACTTCAGAGATCACTCGCTAGTCTAACTAATCCATCTGAGAAATTCAAGCATTTAGTCCAGCCAGCAGAGAGGAGATTTTTGACCTTCAAGATCAGTATAAGCTTGAAGAAATGAAGTTCTGCCTTCATCTCACAGGTACTGACACCAACAGTTCTGCAGACCACCCCCAAAAAGAGACTGAATTCTGAGACCTTCGATTACAAGGGCTGAATTAAATAACCAGCTTTCCCTGAATCAACCCTTGAGAGTGAAATGTAACCAAGAACTCCTTGCTCTCCCTGTGCCGTCCCCCTGCCACCACCCCACACAGTTTTCAGCAAGAGCAAACTGTCAATTACCCACAGTTAGGGCATGAAATCACATTGTTAGAGATGTTTGATTTAAAGGTGGGAACAACTTACAAACACAAAGCTGAAGCACTAGATCACAACCCTTTTACACCCTTCTGAGAACTATGCTATTGGCATATGCCAAATACTCAACTCCTAAAGAGAACTGTGAGACATAAATCAATTTCGCGTCGTTTTTATATGTGCCAGAGCTCTGCTGATTACATGATGCGAAAGAAGCCTGGGCATTTTCAGGCATACAGCTTCATTCTTACTTTAGAGGATGACTTTAGGGAAAACCTCCCACACACTTGACAAAGGCAACAAAACCAATGACCTGAAGAACCACCACCAAAATCTACAATTCCTTACACACAGAACAGGTTCTTACACAGAACCAGCAACGGGACCCAACCATGATTTTATGAAATCTGTTACGATGATAAAAGCAACAATGACTTCTGCAATAATACTTAATAATATTCTTTACAGGGTGAATCCCTGGAAGGAAATTCTGAAAAAAAAAAAAAAAAAACCCTAAACTTTTCTATTGTGGTAAGTAAGAAACACTGAAATGTAAGAGCAAATACTGAAACACAACAACTTTTTCCTTAGAGGTCGTGAGAAGAAAGAAGAAGGGAAAATGAAAATTATGGTAAAAAACTAAAAATTTCTTTCAAGACCTTTAACTTGTACAAAATTTCTTTCATGGGAGAGAACACGTCAGCATTAGCAGACTACACCCACATTCATCCTGTTCATGATTCAGAACTACTTAAACGTAGACTGGGATTTCCATGAGCTAGGAGGATTAGAAAGTATCTGCAACAATCATTTTAAATACACCACCAAGCTAAAAAGAAGTCAGACCATCAAGTGCAATATATGAAATGCCACAATGGTTCCCCTCACCACGATCACCGGAACAGCCAAGGCTCTTTAAACATGCCCTTGGCAAACCAAATCTGGCTTCAAACTTCTGTTTAAAGCCAACTTCCTGCACCATCAGAGGCACCCAACACCCAAAAAGTACCTAAAGATGAATAAAAAAACACCCAACCAAACTATAATAATAGTAAAAAAAAACCAAACCCACCAAAAAATGACCCTTCTAACATTCCCAAGCAAGTGGTCATTTCTAATCAGTACAGATGGTTTGACGTTAAGATTAGCATCGAAAATTAAAAAATAAAAAAAGTAAAAAATGACAAAGTAGAGATGTCCAAAAATTGCTCTGAAATACTAGATCAGTGAGAAAAACACTGCTTTCAGCCTGGAAAATGGAACAACAAGTGTTGATGTTCTCGGACAAAAATAGAAACCCTTCCTACCTCTTGGATTTGTATCCATCTCCCCAGATGTTAAGCCAATCAGATTTGGACGCTGTGTTTGTGCTCTTGTAAAGAACTGCCGATACTGAGATCTACCAGCACTGGTAATGCTAGGAGCTTCAGGGTTATAGCCATCTGGCTCATATGTATCTATAAAAAAAAGGAGAGAAATGTAAGAATTTTTCAAATGAGCTGAAGACTCATGGTCAATTTTCCTTTAAGGAAATGCATGGAAGTCCAAGAGTTAGAAGGTGGTTTTGTATGAAGAGAGAAGAGAGGACATACAAAGTATATACCTACAAAAGCCCTTACTAAACTTTACACTCAGGTATGTTTGGGAATAGTCTCCTTTTTTAATGATTGTTACTGCTGTCAAAAGTGCCTGAGTCTCTGTAACTGAGTTTTGATGACAAACTGCCTGAAAAAGAGCTGCAGTACCTGTATCAGAACCTTTCCTAAGTCTGGCACTGTTTCGAAGGGAATAACAAAAGATTTACTTTGAATATCTATTCTTATATCTTGTCCTAAGATGCAAAGAGATTTGCAGTCTTTCCTACCCAACAGGTTATTTTACTTCAGAAATCGATTTTTGAAGAACAATGTAGTTAAATGATTTCAAAGCAAGCTGAGAAATCATGCAATTTGTCCATTACTTACCTACTAAATACTCTCAGGTCATGTAAGAGTGAGATTAGCAACCCACCTCAAGTGACATACCCACAATGCTAATTACAAGGGATAACTATGAGAAGGCAAGATGACAGAACTGACTCACATTTTTCATCTAGTCCACTGTACATTAAGGATGATGCATTTTTCAAATAATAAAAAAGGAAACCTACACAAGAGCTTGAATGAATTAAACCCACCAAAAACCTCCACAGAAACAGAGTAGGTCCTGGAACAGAAATGGATGCCAATACAGAGGGATTCAGAGGACACCAAGTACACTAGATACCCTTATTCTAAGATGAAAATGAAGTCTGTAGTCTAAAGAAGATGCCTCAGAACTTCAATACTGATATCTTATCATGCAGTGCTGACTCTGCAGTCAGCACAGCTTCAGACACCACCAAGAACTTGCATGAAACTTCTGTGAGCTGAACCACAAGCTCCTCCTCCAAGATTCTTCAGTGCAATTGCAAGAGGGCAATCAGTTTTAAGTGTACCAGTGTAAGAACAGGACTTGAGATTCAACTTGTTCAGGAGTTTTGGAGAAGAGAGTTATGTAGTGTAACCAAAGTCACCGATGCCTTGTTAGTTAAAAAAGATAGAAATGGCCCTCAGAACAAACTCTGAAGCTGAAAGAATCAAATAGGAATGTGGTCTGACAGCACGTGGAGATACCTGATTGACACTTCAAGTCACTCGAGTGTCTGAAAGTGACTCCTGACTGGCTCTAAAAAGTACAGAACTCACAAAGGAAACGGCACAGACCAAAACTGAAGCACTCCTCATGGAAAACATCAAAGTGTTACTATTCTTTTCCTTGACTGGATTTAAACTGAACAACTTAGGGTGCTCTAGTTATTTTGTGACTCCTTTCATAAAACGCACATTAAAACAAATTTGTGCTGTGTAAAGAAGATGTCATATCCACTGAATGCCACTTTTTTTTCTTTCAGATAGAGAGCTGGAATTACATCAATTCTGGAAAGAAAAGGTGGTAGAAATAAAGTACTAACATATGTGAAAAATCTAGAGACAATTTTGATAAACAGCAAAGGGAATAAAATCTCTCACATAGCAGACAGAACTGGGTAGAGATGAAGACCAAGCTAAGCAGCAGTTACAGACTAGCAGATGCATCTTTTCCACACTGATGTTCTACTAAACAGCTTGAAAATGAAGGGTTCCTTTTCTTATGCTACAGTTTTATTGCTTGGAAAACATGAACCAAAAAAAAAAAAAGCTCCCTACAAACAGCTTTTCCTTGGGCAGTGACAGAACACTACTGCTGTATCACAGGGCAACAGCAGGATGAGGTGCAGACCACAGGGAGAGCCACCACTCTTTTTAGGTTTGTGTTTAGTGGAAGAAGACAGAGGTAATAACTTCTAATCCCACAAACTGAAGGAATTTAACATTTCTATGCCAGGCAGATTTAAAAGACATAAAAAAAATTGCTTACGTTCCGATACTGTGTACAGCAGGTTCTGGGGCAGTGGAGGAGGCAGCCTTGCTCCCACAGGTGCCAGGCTGGGCACTGCGCTCGGCCCAGGCTGCTCACGGTTATTTATCAGACTGGACTGAGTTAAAGGTGGTCCTACAATGACATCACAGAATAGATCACTAACGCTCACAGATAAAACATGGAAACAGTTCTGTGCAATTAACTTATTCCTCTTAAACAATCACGACGCTACCACATCAGAAGTAAATTTAAGGCAGATGAGAAGCCCCACTCAGATACGTTACTCTGATTCCTTCAACCTTTCCCTCTATCTCAGAACAACTCGAGCTGTAAGCTTAAGGGTTAAATTTCTTCCCCAGAGCTTTATTATTGTTGGAACTTCATTAGCTAAAGCAGCTCCACCCCCAGCCTTGCCATGGAGAATCAAGGCTTGCTCAGAACAAGACATCACACCAACAACGCTCAAACCATTTACATTAAAGGCCTTTAACAAAATTACAGCCACAGTAAATCCACCAAAAGCATCATTTTAAGATAAAACTAGCACAAACAACAACTATATTCCCTAAGATTAGTTTCATAATTAATCCTCCTGCAACCATGTGGAAATGTCTTTTAGAAGCCTGCCTACTAATTGCTCAGCGTTAGCCCTACACAGAAATCAGTTTTGGTTCCACAGCTGCTACAACCATCACAACATGTACCGAGTTAGTGGAGCAGAGAGCAAAAAGAGACAGTAAGCACAGCTTCAATATCCTTAGATTTTTCTTCATAGAATTTACATTATGAAACACAATGAGAAAACGAAAAAGGCTGAGCTCTCAGAGATCACTGCTGCACAGATCACGGATCTATCAGGTATCTGCTGCTAAGAAACAGCACCCAGTACAGTACCAACAGCATTTATTAAAACTTTCAGGACATAAGACCTCACTATTATTGCATTAGAAAATAGAAAAGTTATCAATCCAAACAACACTGGAGTTGTGAGATGATCTGAAAGATCTTTCCTCCCCAACCTGTTCTATTCATCTATTCAATAAGAAACATCATATTTTACAAGCTGAGTTTTCAAAATTATTTTGGCAATCTTTTGGTGAGTACGTGGCTAGAAGAGAAACTGTAACTCACTGCTTCAACTACAGGTACCTTCCTCTCAGCAAGAGCCACAGCTTTAACTTTGTAAGGACAGAGTTACAAAGAAAAGTGTTTTTACTTGGTACAGGAAGCACAACAGGAGGTGGTGCCTGCGGATGAGCTTGTGGAACTGGTATCCTCAGACTGCGAGCTGGGCCTGGGATGGGAGGCAGAAGCATACCAGGAGGGGGTGGAAGTCCCGGAGGTGGTGGAGGAAAAGGGATCATACTTGGCAAGGAAACTTCATCTACTACTAAAGGATCATTTCCATGATCAAACTGACAAAGATCACCAAGCACACAAAATCCTCGCTCTGCAAAACAGAAAAATTAATGATCTTTTCAGGAAAATAAAAAAAGTCAGCAACATCACCCCTGTTCTTACTGGAATTTTGAACTAAGGAAAACATGCAATTACTGATTTAGCATTACCATATGAAATTTCAGAACAACTCATAGTAATCTCCCATGATAGCATACAAACATACATTACGGACCGTAAAAGCTGTGGGGAAAATAAAGATCCATCACCTGTTCAATCTTAAACATGCGCAGTGAAACCCTTTTTGGAACTGCTAGTTGCTGAATTATTTGCCAAGGCACATACAGAATTGTGATCAACATCTGTGTATCAACAACTACCAAATTAAAAGTAAACTGCTTCCAGCAAGATCAACTCTTTCTCCAGCAGAACACAGGTCACACATACATTCATTTTTACATACAAGATACTCTAAAAGCTTCTACATTTTGATTTGAATACTTGGAAAAAAAGGAAATTGCAGTACAATGAAAACTAGGTAGGAATCTGGGGTCTAGCAAACAGCTTACCATCATAATCTTGACATCTTCTCTTAGGTGGAGGATTTCTGCCAAATGAACTGGGATTGCTGTGATTGTTATAGAAATTTGACCAACTCTCTGTTGTGTTTTCAAGATGGTGTGCAGGTGCAATTACAGTAACAGCACTGGGAATGGATTGTGCAGAAGAATACTGTTCAGTAGAGTTACTGGCAGGTGCAGAAACTGGATTGTATGTGCCTTCAACATCATTCCGTTCACTCTTGAATTTTGATCTCTCACGGTGCTCTGGTTAAAAAACAAAATGAAATCAAAACAATTCAGGCAAGCCTTCATGATAAAGCAGGGTTCTGTATATCAGAACCCTGAAAGAAAAAAATAAAAACCCTACTCAATGATATAGACACTTGCTTCAATATTCAGTATTCTGTCTGTTAAATTGTTCCTGAAGGAGACTCATCTTACCAACAACTAAATGTAATGCAGGCAGGTTTTCAATATCAGAAATCTAGATGTTGTCTTTACCAAATGAACATTCTTTCCTTTACTCCTTATACTTGCTTTCATTACAGCTTTCTCTTTTAAAGTAGAAAGGGAGAACAAACCCACCAAACCTCCTCCCCTCAGTAATTAAGGTGGCTGCAAAACACATTGGTAATCTGTGCCTCCTCCTTTTCCCAAAAGTTCTGAATTAGCTCTAAGGGAACAATGCATTGTGTGGTCACCACCTTCAATACGAAAATACCTTCTCTAAGAATACACAGTAACAAAGTAAAAAGATTTACACTACTTTGCAAAAAACAGTACAGCTTTGAATCAAAAAATCAACAGCTTTGTTAGCACACAGAGCACTTAAATATCAGCTACTGATATCCACTGGTATACACCTGTGGATAAATTAAGAGGTTAGCGAAGAAGAAAACAATCCCCTTAATTATTCTACTCTGATGAACAACATCTTAATGATTTCAGGAACACAGAGTTCTTGAAATTTGCTCAGGTTGCTCAAGGACATCTACAGCCTGATAGATATACAGTGTGTAGGAGTCCCCACACGTCACTGACATCAGATGTCCTAAAGCAGCACCCTGAATACTCACCAGCACTTCTGTTTGCATCGTGGTCTTTGCTCCTGCCCCTGCTGCGGCTCCGACTCCGACTCAGCCCTCTGCTTTTACTGCGACTCTTACTCCTGCCTCGTCGCCAGCTGGACTTGTCCCTGTACAAGTCACTCCTGTCGTAGTACCTGTCATAGTCCCTCCATTTTCCATCATCTCTCCTTTTCTCTCTGGTTCTAGAAAAACATACAGGTAGATTGCATTTATGAAAAGAGAAACTAATTCATTCACAGAAACCAACAAAGGGAAGGCTAAAAAATGAGAAAGGTGGGAAAGTTACAGATGAAGAGAACAGAACAAGTTTTAAAAATGACTGTGAATCTGTATCTGTCTTTGTGGAGGAGATAGGGGAAGTGCAGTAGGAACATCACCTCCAGCAACGATGATCTTCATTTATATAACAAGGGAAAGAATGGAACAGACAACATCCCTAGGTGTCAACATGGGAAAAGCATCACCAGTTTTTTTTTCCAAGGAGACCAAAATCTAGTGCAGGGCTCTCACATGCTGTCGGCACAGAAATACACTGCAGGCAGAGGAAAGTGGAAAGTAACAACCTAGCTGAGAGGTTCAAACCCTCAGCTAGGAAATATAGCTAGCAAATACAGATGTCAGTACTTTAGTTCAACTACTAGCCTTTGTTCACTGGAATCTGCACGGCTCCTCTGAGGACTAGAATGCTTCTTCTTCCTGCTATCCCGCTCTTCTTCAGCTGATTCTTGAAAATTCTGTTTAACAGACACCTACAAAGCAAGGGTGAACATTAGGATTTTTTGGTTTTTTTTTTAAACAAAGATTTTTTTTCAAATCAAAGCAATACAGAAAGTCAGACTTAGAGAAGATTAATTCGTCCTTGTTCATGATTGTTTAGGAAGAATTGATAGAAATACTCAAGATTTGCCTTGACAGAGCTCTGGACAGCTCATGCTTAGTTTTAGTTTTAGTTGACCAACAGATTTTGATCGTCAGTTATTTGTTACCACCAACACTGTCCAACAGTTTAAACACTGAGGACAGAACAACTCATTCCAGCAAGGTGTTTCCTTCACCTTAAGTTAGCTCACAAATACAAGAATAAATCTGAATACCAATTCAGAATACTCGCATCAAAAAACATTTCCTGAAGTTCATTTATAAAAGAGACCAACAGCTTTTGCTCTTAGCACTTTCTGATGTAAGTGTCCATGGAAGGGAAAGAGACAGAATACTACATCTGATTTGACTTCATTTGAATCTTTCCCATAGTAAAGGAAACGTGCCTGCAGCCTGAAAGATCTTGCAAATTATGCAAGAGTATATACAAATAAAGCAAATGTACTTCCGTAGCAATTTTGCCCAACCTTCACTCTGTCATGGTTTTATGATTTCTGGTATTGGTATTCCACATCATAACAACATGTAGTGCATTAAGAGTTAAAGAGTTAATACTCCAACTCCATAGATTATTGATATTTTCCGGGTATACCTGTCTCAGAAGAGAAGAACTATATTCCCCAGAAGACTTTGCGATGCTTTGCATTTTTACGTATTTTCCGCTCAGAGGGAAAAGATAAAAACCCTCTGCGGTCATGGGACACTCTCTTTCCTTCGGGATCGACTCAGCAATGGGTGCTCGCTGCCGTATCGCCTTCAGCGTTAGCGTAAGGCCTTCGGTTTATCGGACACTCTCTCTTGCTCATTTTATTTGATTTATTAGCTTCAATTCCAATTATATTGTATTACATTGTGTTATTTTGCTTTCTGATATCTTATTTAGTAAATTAGCTTTCCTCCTCAGATCGTTGCCGCTGTTTTGTTTCTAGGCCCATCTCCCTTTTTTCCTTTTCCCTTTTCCCCCTTCCCCTTTCCTGGGGCGTGGGTCTGTGGGTCCCCCACACCAATTGTCACGGAACCGGGCCGATCCAGCCCGGTAAACCGTTGACACACTCAAAGGTGACAGATTAGGATCCTGTAAGAGCACTCAGACGAGAGCTCTTCCCTTGGAAAACCAACATAGGAAAAAGCACCAAACAGAAGCGAGGATGATTTGAAACTGAGAAGGGTTTAGATATGTACAAAAACATTACTTTGCTTTCTCAAAAACTTGAATGTTTTCTGTTTTGTCAATAAAGGTTAAAAAACATGATAAAAGCAAGAACTGCTGGCAAATGAACGCTACCTCACCTTTCTTCAGTAATTAATCCTCAATAGAGAATTTAATTGATTTTAAGTACTACAGAACACATTTAAAATAATTTCCAGAACATTTCCTGTTCCATTTTTTTATATCCTGTAAGGAATAGAATGTTTTCCCTTTTTCCTCAGCTCTGAAATCCTTGCAGATTGTTGTTAGCTGATGTTCTCAGGGACATCTGAATAGGATTTCTGAATAGTATTAACCTAGATCAAAGGCTGACTTCACAAAGGGATTTTAAAATATTCCTGTCTGAATTACCTTCCATTTTCCTTCAGGTACACAGAGACAGTAAAGATTGCTAGCTCCAACACAACAAAGTGAATTTTGCTCATAACTGTTACAGGACATTATGTTCAAAGTTAGAGGTGAGCAGAAAAGAATATGGTTACCTCCTCCTTGATGACTTCTTTTTCCTGACCTGCAGGCTTTGCTTCTACTTTTGTGGGTTCATGAGAAGGAAGGTAACTCTTTGTGTACAGACTTTCGAAAAGTTTATCTACAAAACCCGAAGTTTCTGAGGACAGAGAAAACAACAAAAATATTATACACACCCACTTGAGTCCACTGTTTGGAGTGGATTTACCAGAAAAGTCCTTGGAAAAAAAAAAATCCCCCTGATAGACTGCTCACAGCAGTATCTTAGATTAATGATTAATAGTTCAAGAAAATGGAATTACGTTTGTGGAATTTTACCTTGTCTCTTTAGACACACACACAAAAATAACAATCAAATGCATCACAGACAAAAACACAACTTTCCTTCAATCTCATTTACAACTCTGAGACACTCTAAGAGGCAAAAGTGATTGGAACTTAAGATCAGGGAAAAGAGGCTACGTTTATCATAACAAATAAAAGTAGTGTTGATTTTAACACTTTGAATTTGAACCAAGTTGCCCTGAGAAGCTCACCAGAAGCTCAACACGGGTCAGGTTTTCAGAAGTCATAAAACACCTGACAGAGAAACTTCCAGCAGCATGACAGGCATTTTACAACAAACTCAAGCGTTAGCTTTTTTGTGAGGGGAGCTCCTCCACTCATCATGAACAAGACTAGGCTACAAAAAAAATGATCTTGAGCTAAAAACAAAAAACCCCAAACGAAATGAGATTCACAGTACCTTTTTGCAAAAAGACGTCCAGCTGATCAGCACAGAAAGCTTTCAGCTCCTTCTCTGGTTTGTCTTTCTTAACTAATGCCACAACATAGTTGGCTAAGGCTGATGGGTCTGCATCACATCTACAGAGAGAAAGAACCGTTCTTGATTCTGCGGAACGCCAGGAGCATGGGTACATTGGACACTGTAACACTGCAACAAGGACCACCGAAGAAAACCCAGTACACATCGCATTGCTGACACAGGTGCAAGGGATGACTCAACTAGCATTTCTTTCCCTCTCAATTACAGTGGAATACTTTAATTGTTTTGTGATCACCCCTGCTCCACCACAGCTGACAGCCCTCCCAGTCTTTCTGAGGCTGCTCCAGAATAACATCTTTCGGTCTTTTTATGAAGATCCAATTCTAGGGCAACTGGGCACACATTTCTTAACTTTCTCTAAGCACTGCAACCACCACCAAGAACAATCACACCATTACTGCAGAACAACAAGAAGAAAAGTCACTGCATAATTGCCTTAAAGTACTAAAGCTGTTTTAAAATATTACAACAGTGTTAATGTGACACAATGTACATCCCAGAAAAATATATTCCAAAAGCACATACTAAATATGCACGCAGATACACTCTGTACAGCTTAAGTTACTGTGCCTAACATATGGAGGTTTTCCTTCCCCAAGGATTTCCAAGCCCAGAAATTTCACATTAATCCTTTAATTCTGGTAAAGTGCAAAAAAAAGGGTAGAATTATTAACACAGACACATTAAGCTCCTTACCTAAGCCCTTATCTAGCTTCGTGAAGGCCAAAGATAGGCAACTTTGTGCAGTGATACTCTGCCACTAATCTTTAAATTGGATACTGCTCTAGGTCCCACTATTCAGAGCAAAATGAGTAAGCACGAACTCCTCATTTCACTTCTCGTTAAGAAGGTGCAGATGTAAACTGTCAGAGAGGAGGCAGCACCACAAAGCGCTTCGATGATTCAATGTGTTTTTTAAATCTTTAAATCTCAACACACCTTTTTTTAAAAAAAAGAACATCAACTATGGAAACACAAAGGAAGAGTACAAAGTGTGCAGACTTCAGAATAATCTCAGATGAAAAACCTCATCGTGATAAATGCACAAATCCATGTAGTCAACAGATGGTTAAAGAAAAAACTTCTCAGTGAGTTGTCAAACAAGCAGTTCTCCACATTAGCTTTCCTGTTTCCAAGATCCAATTAAAACGATGTAAAATGAAGCAATTAACCACAAAGAAACCACAAATTTACGGATTTTACAGATCTTTGGCACACAAGGAGAAAAAGAAATGAACTGCACTTAATGTATCCTGCCACAGCAACGGCGTGGAACCAACTGTAAGTGCTACATTTTAACTAAAGGACACGGTCCATCACTTCATGACCCTTCCACTCCTCCCAGGCGCTCACACTGAGCTGTGAGAGTGTCAGGAGCAGAGCCCAAGGAAACCTTCAGAGGGATCTGACCAAGCGTCAGAGAAACTCCAATAGAAGCAAAGAACTAGCCAAGGAGGCACCTGCCATGGGACAGGCTGCTCAGGAGATATGCACCAGCACTCGTGTAAATAACACACGCGGGCAGGGGGCACAGCAGGACGCGCTTTGCTTTGGTCGCTAAATTTAAGACAAAGCCTTGCAGGGATTCACTCTCAGGGTTTCCTGCAGGAAGGTGCACGTGTCTGTAAGCACAGAACCATTGAGAGGTGGTTCACGCTTCTTGTTGCCCGCACTTGTATCAAGTCAGGCCGAGTTCTGGATGTGCATACTCTGACCACCGGCAATCACACAAACGCCACAGTGCAACACGACAGGTGCGACAGGCCGCTAAACCCCGAACCGTCTGCATGCACTGCGGCCAGGCAGCAGCGAGCTACGGCCGATCTGCACCAGCATCCCTCGATCCCGCGCGCCCCGCAGCCCTCCGGGCCCCGACCACAGCGCGCGGAGGGCCGTGCCCGTCCTCGGGGCGCTCCGCAGAGCGGAGATCGGCGGCTCCGGGCTGCGCTCCCCCCCGGGGGGGGGCGGGGCAGGGCAGGGCAGGGCAGGGCAGGGCAGGGCAGGGCAGGGCAGGGCAGCCCCCCGCCCCCGGCCCCTCCCGTCCCGCACTCGGCCCGGCCGCGCCCGCCCCTCACGGTTATCCCCAGGCACGAGGACGCAGCAACCGCCCCGGCCCCGCCACGCCGCCCCGGCCCGCGCTCACATGGGCTCCAGCAGCTTGGCCAGCCAGGACTTGAGCGCGTCCACGTTGTCGATGAGCATGGTGCCGCCGCCCTACGGCCGTGCCCGCATCGCACCCGGCCCGCGGCGGCCGCTGCCCGCTCCCCTCCCCCCGCTGAGGCCTACTACCGGAAGTGCCGCCCGCCGCGGCGCGGCCTGCTGGGTGCAGTGGGGGCGGGACCCGGCCGCCGAGCGCCAATCAGACGGCGCCGCCGCCGCGTGACCGACCAATGGCAGCCGCCGGCTGTCCGTCCCGAAGGTCAGCGGGGCGCCGGAGGGCGGGGCCAGGCGCGCACGTGAGCCGCGCGGCGCCGCGTTTGGGGGAGCTCTTAAAGGAGCCGCGCAGCGCCGTGACGCGAAACAGGGCGGGGCGCGGGGGAGGGGGTGGGGGTGGTCCGGCCGCAGCCGGCGGTATTTTCAGTCACGTTCCCGCGAGGCGTTTCTCCGTGAGGAGCTGCGGCTCCGCGCCCGGCCCGCGCATCCCGCTCGGAGCACGGCACGCAACTCCCGGCAGGCGGCCGCTCCCCGGCCCTCCAGTGGTACGGCCCGGGCCGGCCCCGCCGCCGCACGCTGCTCCCGTCAGGCACGGCGCGCCCGGCGGCAGCATGGCGGTGAGTGGGGCGGCGGTCCGCCCGGCTGCGGGCGGTGGAGGGGAGCGGGGACCCGGGACCCGGGGGGGGGGGGGGCCGTCGGGCGGCGGTGCTCCGCGTGACGTCGCGTTGGGGTTTGAAGCGCGTCCCCGTGGGGCGCGGAGCCGCGCGGCTCTAACCGTGTGCGCCTTAAGCGCGTCCCCGCGTGCCGGGCTCGGGGCGCCTTTCGCGTTTGTCAAAGCGCCAGGAGAGCTTTGACAGCCCGAGCTGCCCGTGCTTGGGAGGGCCGAGGGAGCGCCGCGCAGTGAGGAGCGCGGTGACGGAGCGGCAGAGGGAGGCTGAGCCGCGCGTGTGCTGCGTCCTTCGTGCACACCTCTGTGCCTCGGGCAGGAACGCAAAGGGACAGCGAAAGTCGATTTCCTGAAGAAAATCGAGAAGGAGATCCAGCAGAGGTGGGACGATGAGCGAGTGTTCGAGGTCGACGCTGCGGACAGGCAGAACCAGAAGAGGTGGTCTTGTATTCTCTTACATGTTTATTTTTAATATTTGGATTGCTTTTTTTTTTTCTCAAGGAACGTTGTTTTTCCATTAATATCCGGGGGAATTGTGTCTTTCTGTGAGTCAGTACTGCCCTTTGATCAGGTGAATGTATCTGTGCGCTAAATTGCCACGAAATAGCAGTGAACGTTTGCTGCTCAGGTCCCAGCGGGGCTCAGAGAAGCTGTCCCCCATTCCTTGGTGGTCTCAGTGCTCTCTGAGGTTTTGAAAGCGGGGTTCATTTTAGAGACCTCTGCTCCCTGACACGGAAGGGCTTTTTCAGTGTGATAAAGAGAGAGGTCAAGGAGTGACTCCCCCCACGTGGAAGCACAGCTCCCTTGTTTGAGCTGAGGTCATTCTGAAGGCATGTACTTCTTCTGCTTCTCCAAGAAGCTTGGGTCCTGATGCAGGCTGACCTGTTTTACTTGGCACAGACATTGCTGGAGGCTGGCTGAGTTCCCTGATTTTATTTCTGCCTGAATGACCCTGAGAAACCTGTTTCAGAGGAAAATGTTGAGTGTGCTTTGGAGCTGAGTCCCTCCCAGATCAATGGAACTGGCGCAGTTTACAGTGTGGAAAGACTTGTGAAACAGCACTAGTAGCTTGAGTGGGCATCACAGCAAAAAAAACAGCGACCTTGGCAGCATGAGTTATTTCTTATCTTGGTTTAGTTTGACTTTCCTATGTAATAAGTAAAGTGTTCTGACAGGCAGCACCTTCTTAAACTGAAATATTTTGCAAGCAAAGATGTGACTTAGCTTTTGTTTTTGTGTGTTTATAAATGAGTGGTAGCATCCAAAGGTACTGCAAGCTGTGGGTTAGAGGTAGAGTACAGTAATTGCAAATGTCCTAATGAGCATATAATGATTACTGTGTTCTTCATGCTTTTCTTGATGCTCACTTTAAAAGCTGATTATGTTGGATGTTTTAATTCTTTGAATTTCTTCTCAGCAAAGGGAAGTACTTTGTTACATTTCCTTACCCCTACATGAATGGCCGACTTCACCTGGGACACACGTTTTCTTTATCCAAATGTGAGGTAAAAGTTTTCCCCTGATTATACCTTTAAATGCTGCTTTTAAAGCAGCTAACACTGCTTTGTAGCTAACAGAATGCCTTGGTGTGTAATTTACATGCTTGATGATCATGTCTTTGAACTTTGGTATTTTTCCCATATTTTCAATAGAAATATTACTGTTTGGAGGAGGAAAGGGTTGTGTATAACTTATGTAACTGCAGGGAACTGAACGAAGTTGTCTCCTCTGTTCTTTCAGAAACAGATTTTTTAGGAGATGTTGCTGCTTATTGCTTGTCTAGCTGCTGACTGCCACAGGCTTCATGGAGAACCTTTTTGCCACCTCTGTCTGTAAATAGAGTGCTTCATTTCCTGTGCTAATGAGTTTTAGGTACTAATGGATAGGATTCCACAAAATCCATCTGCAGTCTGGTGCAATCCATGGTGCAATCTGGTGCAGGTCTGGTGGTAGGATGCATTTGCACCTTTGTTTCCTTCAGCACCTCTGTGGGCACTGCCTTTCCATAGCATAATGGGAATTGCATTTGGCTTTTGGGAAGGCTGCTGATTTAACTTTTTGCTGTTGTCTTTTCATTTTTCTACTTTATGTAGTTTGCAATTGGGTATCAGAGGCTGAAGGGGAAGACCTGTCTGTTCCCGTTTGGTCTGCACTGCACTGGGATGCCCATAAAGGTAGGACTTACTGAGAATGCTTTCCATTCCTAAAAGCAGGTGGAGCATTGCTTGCTGTCTGTGCAGAACATCACGGTCATTTATTCAAAGCTTTATCAAGGCAGCGTGATTTGAAACCTGGCTTTGTAATAGAGATGTGTGCTTTACTTGAACTGAGCAGTATAACTTTCAAGAAAGTGAAGTGTTTCCAAATTCAGTTAGAGTTTTTTGTATGCAAGCAAGTTTTCACTGTGAACATCTTCCTCCTGGAAGTTGACACAACGTCTAGAAAAAGATTGTGTTGTGGTGGAATGCAGTGAAATTCATTCCTTGGCAATGGCTTCAGACACATACAGGAAATGCTGACAGACTTCCAATAACTCTGTGTAGGCTTGTGCAGATAAGCTCAAAAGAGAAATGGAGCTGTATGGCTGCCCACCTGAATTTCCTGATGAGGAGGAAGAGGAGGAAGAAAACTCTGCTAGAAAAGATGAAGAGATTATCATCAAAGACAAAGCAAAAGGAAAAAAGGTAAAGTTGATTAGACAAGGATTGGTAGCTATGCTCTCAAAGCTTCCAGATGTGTAGTACAGCCTGTTTTCTCCTTTATGCTCCCCAGAGGGGAATGTGATACAAATACTCAGACTGTTTTTCCACGGTAGCTCGGTACTTTTAATGTTGACTTGAGGAAAAATGCACCAATGCATTGTTTCAGAGATACTGCTCTATTATGTGAAGACTTTTCAAAGAGCTTGGTGCACTGTTGTGTACTAGAATGTTCACATTAACCTCTGTGTCTGGAGGGTGGGGAAGAGCACAGGTATGTCAGTGTGAGAATGTGTACTATTTCTTATTACAATTGTCCTGTCAGAGTAAAGCTGCTGCCAAGACTGGTTCTTCCAAGTACCAGTGGGGAATCATGAAGTCTTTGGGTCTGTCTGATGAAGAAGTGGTCAGTTTCTCTGAAGCTGAGCACTGGCTGGACTACTTCCCTCCCCTTGCTGTCCAGGATCTGAAAAGTATGGGGTTGAAGGTAACTGTTACAAGTATAAAAGTCAGTTCTGAAAGTATCCGTATTCATATTGTTATTACATTTATTAGTACTGTTCTGTTCCTTTGGGACTCGAAGTCATCTGAACAGTAATGACGTTATTCTGGAAATGTTTCTAGTATTTATGGAATTATTAATTTTATCTTTTAATAGTCTTGTGTGATCATTAAGTACTTTCTTGCCTATAGAGCATAAGCTGTGTGTCTATCTCTACTTGAGATGGGAATTGAGGGAAGAAATCAGGGTGTTCTCCTCCTATTACATGTAAAGTTATTGTTCTGTGATCAATACTGGCAGCAGTTTTAAGAGGAGTAATGATGTGATGCTGTGTAAAGATGCTTGTCCAACTGACAGTAAATTTATTGAGAAGAGAAACAGTAATGCTGGAATTTGGCTTTGGTGATTGGTTAAAACTATAGAACCTAAAATGTACATTAATCAGGCAAGGCCTGGAGTCTTACATGTCAGCTCCCAGAGGCTGCGTGCAGGCTGCTTAATTCCCTTTTGAAGCATGCACCCTCACTGTGCTTTGTACTTCTTTTTATTTTACAATTAGTTTAACTGTTTTGTGGTTCCTTGAATGTATTTACTGTACGTGCTTAGTAGAGACTCCTGTGCATTTCCAGGTGGATTGGAGGCGTTCTTTCATTACCACAGATGTTAATCCTTACTATGATTCCTTTGTACGATGGCAATTCCTAACATTAAAAGAAAGAAATAAGATTAAGTTTGGGAAACGGTAAGGCTACTCTGAATTCATTGTAAATGTGGATTAACTGAGCTTTACAAAACCTGTGACATTGTAGACTGTGTTTATAACTCAGACTGGAAGGCTTTTATTTCAAATACCCTATAGACATGAGAAGGTGGAGTGCTTGTTGTGTTAGTGGAGTTTGTGAGATGCTCTGCTTGTGTTTTAGCTTTACCACAGCTGTCAGCTCAAGGTTAAATCAGCACTGGCAGCTCATGCATTAACTTGTCATTGACATCAGAGGATAGAGAGTTCAGCAAAGTTTGAAGATGCACTTTGGGGTTCTCCTTTTGATAAAGGTAACTTTTCTTTATCTATAGATTATGAGCGTACGCTTTCTTTTTTTTTTTTTAGGTACACAATTTATTCTCCAAAAGATGGGCAGCCTTGCATGGATCATGACAGGCAAACAGGAGAGGTAGTGCTTTCAGTTGTTTTCATGTGTTGCTTGTGGTTCTTATCTACTGAATGGAGAAAATGTATCTTGGAGCAGTATGCGTTTTGTACATATCACACTGCTGTTCTCAATTGTTGGTACATGTGAAAATTGAGTGAACTCCACTACTGAGAATACTTATCTTGAACTGCAGCTATTTTCTGTTGTAGCTGTTCTGAGCATTTGGCAGTTTGTGCCATCAGCATCACTACAGCATATCTATCTGTTAAAACAAACAAAAGAAGCTTTTAGTGTGTTGCTGAGAGCTGTTTTCATGAGAATTTTTTGGACAGAGGTATAAATTGATCCTCTCTCTTCAGTCTGCATTTTACTAAGCTGCCATTTGTTTCAGTAGAGTTATGATTTACTTTGAAGAAAGTGTTGTTGCCTTAAATAGCATTTAGGTTAGCTTACTACACGACCATTTATTTTCTTTACTGCTTGAGTCAACTTCATATATTGATTGCTGCATTGTTTATGTGAACTGCAGGGTGTTGGACCTCAAGAGTACACTCTAATAAAAATGAAGGTGTTAGATCCTTATCCAGCAAAGCTAAGGTAGGTCTTGAATTCATAATGGCAAGTACGATCCTTCTTATGGCCAAAAACTCACATTAAATTAGTCTGGTTTGCCTAATGGGGGATTTAGTTTCACCCTGTTACTTCTGTCACTTCACAAACTTGGTTTCTGCTTTGAGCTGCTGTATTCATTGAGCTGTGTGGAACAGATTTGAGTTAAAGCAAACAGACGTGGACAAGGGAGAAGCAAGTGCCACACTGAATTTAATGAGCCACTTAAGAAATGTAACGTGTAGCTCACGCTGGCTTAAGAGCATGTGCAGTGTTACCCTGAATGTTTTTATTTTGGCGACTTACAGAATACTTTTCCCCCACCAGTGGCCTGAGAGGAAAGAATATCTTCTTGGTGGCTGCTACGCTCCGACCAGAGACCATGTTTGGGCAGACCAACTGCTGGGTTCGCCCTGACATGAAGTACATCGGCTTTGAAACTGCCAATGGGGATATCTTTATCTGCACCCAGAGAGCTGCCAGGAACATGTCCTACCAGGGCTTTACAAAAGACAATGGAGTTGTACCTGTTGTCAAGGAACTGATGGGGGAAGTAAGCATCTTGCAGCTTGCTGGCCGAGCCTTTTTCTTTCTGTGAAGCTTGTACTTATAAAGGTGGTGGTAGAATTCTACTCAAAGAAAATCTGAATCTGCTTTTGGTAGATGAGCCCAATAAGTATAAATGAGTATCAGAAAGAAGAGCTTACTCAGGATGAAGGAGTGCTCTTTTTTCTAATTATATTCCTCTGCCCCACACAGGAGATTCTTGGTGCTGCACTGTCTGCACCTCTCACCAGCTACAAAGTTGTGTATGCTCTTCCCATGCTCACAATCAAGGAGGATAAAGGTAGTGCTGCGGCAGCAGCTTCTTGTCAGAGTCTGCTTGGTACCTGCTGTGCATTTGGTGTGTTGACTGATCGTTTATCTGTTGCCTCTTTTTGTTGAGGAACGGGAGTGGTTACAAGTGTCCCCTCTGACTCTCCAGATGACATTGCAGCCCTGAGGGATCTGAAAAAAAAACAGGTCAATCTCTTTTCTCAATCACTTGTGTTTATATTTCCTTTCCAAAGTGCGGAGGGACAAAAATGGATACTCAGTGGGTAAAACAAAACTTCCTTTAATTGGAGTTCTGCCATCTCTAACTTCTGATCACTGCAGTTAAATGAAATTAAAACTAGCTGAGCTCAGTCAGGTTTTTCTTCCTTCTTCAAGAAGGGCTTTGAATGGGAATTGTCGCCTTTGTCTTAATGTGCGGAAGAGGAGTGCCTGTGAAATAAGAATAAATTCCTGTTGTGGAAATGAATTGGAGATGTGAACTCCATGAATTTCAAGTGACTCTTAGGGTAGCTGTTGCTGTTCCAGCTTCAAAAGTGCATCAGTGTCTAAGCAGCTGTTACTGGCTGCTGAGTTTTTGTTCCACTATTTTCAGTGATAATTTGTTTTTAGATATGTACAGGTTAAGTTTCAGGTTACTCTATCACAGAGATTCAAGCTGAATGTGAGAAGTAGTGAGCAGGCAGAGCAGCAATTTTGTCTGTTTTATAGCAAAGTACTGTGTATGCAAAAGACCTTGTGAGTGGATAAAAGCCTTCTAAGGTAATTTTTTTTCACAGGCTCTGAGAGGGAAGTATGGTATCAGAGATGAAATGGTCCTGCCCTTTGAACCGGTGAGTACAGCCACACGGGTCCATCTGCAGTACACGTCCTGGCTTTGTGCTCACTGATGAGAAATGGGCCAGAATGGTGCATCTCCTCCAGAACTTTTGTCTGAAGTTCTCCTCAGCTGGAAGGTTTAGAGTAATATTTCCATGTTTTCTTACAGTTCTCATATGTGGTCTATTAGGTTGCAGTCAAGATTTTTTTTTCTGTGCTACAACGGATATAGAAAAGTATTATTTTTTTTGTGGGAATTACTATTTTACAGGGCTGAATCGGTTTTTGATGGAAGACATAGGTTACTGATAATGCTGTCCTAGCATTCTGTGTTGCCCTTGCTTCCACAGACCAGCTTCAGTGCTGGCACAGGGTGGTACTGGCATGATGCAAGGAGGGAAAAGTGGGATATTACCTGTGGGGGAGCAGATAGGGGGGTCTCGCTGGAGACCATCAGCAATTCTTGACCTAACCAGTGGAGTTGCACCAAAGCTTTGTAAGTGCCTGTGGAAATCAGTTAAAGATAGTTGCTGTAAGTGTGCACAGAGGAGCATGATGCAGTAGAAGTTGGCCATTGCTCTGGTGCCTACTGCCCTCACTAGGGCTGTTCAGTACTGTTTTTTGCCATGTTATGCAGCATTTTTGTCATGAGTAAAAATTGCCTTTTTTCCCCCTTTGTCATTTCTTGTTCAGACTCCACTGTCAGCTACAAACCAAGACAGAAATGCTGTCTCAAATCCAGCACATCTCTTCTCCTGGAATGAGATCTGGGAGACAATTTCTTGTGTAGATTTTATTACATTGAGGTGATTTGAAATAAATACCTGACACTGTTCTGTTAATTCTCAGGTGCCCATCATTGAAGTTCCAGGTTATGGCAACCTTTGTGCTCCATTTGTCTGTGATGAGCTCAAAATCCAGAGCCAGAATGACAGAGAGAAACTTGCTGAGGCCAAGGAGAGAGTGTACCTTAAAGCATTTTATGAGGGAGTAAGTAATTGAAGGCAATTTTGATTAGGAAGAAAAAAATTCCAGGGCAGGTGGAATGGAGGGCGGAGAATGGAAAAGTGTATGACTTCAAATTGGAGCTCATAATTTCATTTTCTTGCAAATGATCACATTCTGAGGAACTGATCAACGTTGTTGCAAGTGTTGATTTGGAAACTAATATGAAAAGGTAGCATAGACAGCAAAAAAAAGTTGCTTATGTGATGGGCTTACTGTGACCTACTCCTCAGGTCTTTTCCTGTAAGCTGGCAATAATGAATTTCTGCCTCGCCTTGTGGCATTGCCTGTGTGCATGCTGACATGCATGGGGCTTCTTTTTAGGTAAAGAAGATGGGCTATTTGGAAAAAAAAATAAATAAATAAAATCAACCAACCAAACCTAAAGCACATGAAACAAAGCAAACCACCCCAGCAAACGAACAAAGATCTCCAAAAACAAAAGCTTGCTTCCTGTTCTGCTTGTTGGAGATAACAAGGAAATAGCCATTATTGCTTGTTCTGAAACCTGCTGCACCTCTTTCTTGTTCATTCCTTTTAAATGAACTCTTTTGACTCATCCCTTACAGGTAATGCTGGTGGATGGATTCAAAGGACAAAAAGTTCAAGATGTCAAGAAACATATAAAGATGATGATGGTGGATAACGTATGTAGCAGTATGCATACCTGTGTGGGATGGGTAGCTAAAGCAGGGACCTCATTTTCTCTGCTTTATCTCACAGCTTTGGGAAGTATTTTGGTCTGATTATCATCTTTGGTATACTTGTAAAGATACGGAAAATGTATCTGAAGTGTAAGTCTTATGGAAAAGGAAAGGATATCAGTTATATGCAGACAACCCTGTTCTGGGGTTCAGACAGAGAAGGAAGAGTGGTAACTGGAAAATGAGCATGTTGTCTCCAGTGAGATTTTCCTGATGAGGACAGCAAGTGGGAAAGGCATCTCTTAGTCACTATTTGCCTATTATTGCAGTATTGCTGATTAAAGTACAGCACGTTGTACTGTTTTGTGCTGTATCAGAATGTATGGGCTGTGAAGGTACAACTCCAGTTCTATTTTTCTTTGCTTTCCCCTACTTTTTTTTTTTTCCTGTTAGCTGTGATTTTTGTGTGATGTATTTCAGGTTCTGCTAAGAATAACTCTTTACAAAAAAAACAAAAACAAAAAAAACCCCAGTAATTGATAGGGAGATGATGATTTTTTTTTTAATTTTTATTTTTATTTTTTGCTTCTGCACTCCTTTTCATCTTACATGGAGATGGTGCTCACAAAGTTATGTGAACTCACACATCTGAGAGGAATATAGTCAGATATCCACATTTCCTTGAAGTAAAAGCTGAGGTAGAGAGGCAGTGCAGTAACAAAGGCATGCAAGAACTGCTGTAAAACAGACTAGAATTAAGATCATTTACTTTTTAGTGAAATGTGAGAATTTGCAAGACTTTGTAAAGTGCTTAGATCTTAGCTTTATTGCCCTTTGAGCTGTGTAATGTCTCTTATCTTAGAATGAAGCCATGATATATATGGAACCTGAGAAACAAGTGATGTCAAGGTCTGCTGATGAATGTGTTGTGGCCCTTTGTGACCAGTGGTAAGTGAAGTACAGCTGTAATTACAAATCACTGTCAATTTATATCCAAGTTATAGTATTGTTTTTTTTTAATTGTAAAAAAAAAAAAAACTAAAACTTGCTGTGACCACAGGTATTTAGATTATGGTGAAGTGGACTGGAAGAAGCAGGCATCAGAGTGCTTGAAACAAGTGGAGACGTAAGTTATAAACACGGGTGTAAAGAGGAGAGTTGGTTTGGTGTTCTGAGAGTGCTGAGAGGAGCAGTTACCAATAGCTTATTTCTTCCAGGTTTTGTGAAGAGACTAGGAGAAATTTTGAAGCTACTTTAGGTTGGCTACAAGAACATGCATGCTCCAGGACATACGGTCTAGGTAGGCAGAGCACTCCTTTTCTCACTGGGTGCTTCGTAAGCATGGTATTCGTTACATCATTTGAAAGGCTGAAGTGCTGCCTAGAATCCAGAATGGTACAGTGAAACGTAGAGCAGATTTAAGCAACCTAAATCCAGACCCAGTATTGTGGAGAAGACACACTGTGTCCTGTGAACTCATGTTGTCTAGCTTTGTTTGGGGAGGAGTGGGGGGGGCTATTATTTTGGAAGGGATTTCAGCAGAAGAAACTGACCGTTTCTTTGGCATTCTCCTTAAATGATGACTGGCCTTCAGCATGTGTAGGCAGTGAAGTGTGAAAGCTTGATGTGGGTCAGCTCTTCTAAGTGAATTATAATCCACAGCAAATAATCACAAGGTAAAATTTGACATTCAAGTTAAAAATCTAGCTGCCAAAACTAGCTGTTTGCTTCTGGATAAGATTTTCAAATGCACAAATGATTGTGTAAGCATGAGTACTTGCAAGGGGGGATTGAAAGAGAGCAATTCCACTTGAAACTGCTAATGTATGCTTGAGTGTCATGCTTGTCAGCCCTGGTACTGACTGATACCTGGCTTCTGCCTCTTCCAGGTACCCGCTTGCCTTGGGATGAGCAGTGGCTGATTGAGTCTCTCTCAGACTCCACTATCTACATGGCCTATTACACAGTTGCTCATCTGTTACAGGGAGGTAACCTGAGAGGCCAGGGAGAATCTCCTCTAGGCATCAAGTAAGGATAATGAAACATGAGTCTGCCTGTTTAATTGTGTGCTTCTCTTCAGAGTTATTCCTGGCAAAGGCTTACCAAGCAGGCTGATGCTTTGCTTTTGTGTTTTAAAAGCATCGTCGTCAGAACTTTGTTAGCTAAGTTAAAGCAGTGGCTTAGAAGAAAAATAAAGGAATGTGGTACTGTCCCCAGAGAGAAGGAGAGGAATGTCCTTGAAAGCAGAACTGCACATGAAGTAAATCACCTTTTTTAGGACTTGTCTGACTTGCCTTGAAATGGTCCTCCCCAGGTGTTTGAGTGATTTATTTCAGTGGCTGCTGAAGTGTCTCAGTTCTTGCTGAGAGACTGTTTTACAGCTATGAAGAATTTTATGGTTCAATGTACATAGTGCACCAGATCAACACTCAAATTTTGTTACTGCATTACAAGTTGGTAACTCTTAGAAGCTTAGAGCCCTCTCTTATCCATAGCTCCTATGTGGAAACTTTCAAAGTTAAGAGTGACAAAGCATTTGTGCCGAAATAGCCCTTAGAACTGATCTGTGGACCTTTTAGATTGGATGACTGAACTTCCAGTGATGGATACCAGAGAGGTGATAGAACACAACTGCTCTGGAATTTAAAACAGAAACTAGAAAAGAACCCCAACCTGCTGACATTTCTGCCTTGAATCTTGTGCTCTAACTTTGTGAGATACTTTCTGGAGTAGTTTACACATTGTGGAATTGCAGCATGCCTTTTTTGTTGCTATAACTAATCTGGAAAGCATTTCCAAAATACTGTGCTTACAAATAGAAGTAATTCTGAAAGGTTTTAATCTGTTTGAACCTCACTAATTACAAGGAGCTTACCAACATGCTAGTCATGCCTGGAAACAAACTTTGAAGTGATCATCCTTAGCACTAAATTACAGATTGAATATGATTAAGTACATAGAATTACAGTGTGCTATTGCATGAGTGGATAACATCTTTCTCCTTACTATTAGCAAATACTTTTTGCTGAGACTCTTTGGGTAGGGTAAGTAAGGGCTTTGTGGCACACTAGTTGTCATTCAGATAGACAACCTTAGCTCCAAACATAGAAGTGAGGTCATAGCACATGTTGTAATTTAAAGCGCAGAACGTAATAAAATAATTGAAATTGTTTGGTTTGCAGTATGTGCCAAGGAGCATCTGGTGGACTCTCCTGGAGCTGTACAAAGCCAGACATTAAACTGTAGAATTGAAGGTATTTTTAGTGCACGCTCACCGGAGTTATCATTTGAACTTGCAGAGCGCATCAAATGAGCAAAGAAGTTTGGGATTACATCTTCTTCAAGGCAGCTCCATTTCCTAAAACAGAAATTCCAAAGGAAAAGCTGGACAAGCTAAAGGAGGAGTTTGAGTTTTGGTATCCTGTGGATCTCAGAGTATCTGGCAAAGATCTTGTTCCAAATCATTTGTCATACTACCTCTACAATCACGTGGCAATGTGGTCGGATCAGAGGTGAGTTTGGAAATGAGGCAGAGCAGGTGTGTAGGAGACAGAGCTGCTGACCCTGCACTGCATGGTGCTATGATGTGGAATGCTGATAACAAAAATCATAAAACCACGACAGAATCCTAGCAGGATGTAGTTCCTCTGCATGAGAACACATTGCATGTATTTCCTTGAATGCCTATTTAAAAGTCACATAAAACACTACACAGGAAAAGCTGTTTCCTGATGTTAAATATTAATTAAATCTGCTTTCTCCATTGACAGATGTAGACTTGCCCAAAGAAAACGGGATAGCTCTACCCAGTGCTGTTGGGCAATGCTAATGGCTGGCTTTTAAATTATACATATCTGAATAGAGGAAGGTGGGGTTAATGAAATGTAAGCATGAATACAAGGCTCCTTGCTTTGAATTTCAGCAGTGTTGAGCCCTACCCCTTGTACTGTAGTTCTCTTTGTTTTTGAAGACATGGCTTGATTTCTAAGTTGATTTTTAAGACACTTTCCAGATATTTCCTTGAAGATTCTCCTGAAGGTGTTCATCCCAAACTGGGACATAAAATGTTAGTTCATTTTCTAAAAGACAAAATGTATTTACATTATAATATGCTTTGTGTCTTATCTTCAAACAGAGAAAAATGGCCAGTAGCTGTTAGAGCAAATGGACATCTCCTTCTCAATTCTGAAAAGGTACAGTGAGGGTTTGTGTGTGAATTACATATGGTTGTCAAAATAGGTGCTTGCCAGCCAGACTCAAAAGTCTGTAGGAAGATAAAAGGAGGAAATAAGAGTGAGGGAACAGGAATTGTCACTGATTTTCAGGTTTTCATTCAGCAGAGGTAATTGGGGGAACAGAAATTGCAATTCCTCCAATGCTGCCTAATGTTCTTCTTCTGTTAGCTCTTGTTTCAGTTGGTTGGTTCAGTGAAGATTTCAGTGAATTTCTGCTGCATTTTAGGATAATGAAAACGTAGCAAAACAAAATAAATCATTCTGCATTTTTGCTTTAAGGCCTGGAGACAGTATAAGGAGAGGGAAGTTTTTCTGTCTTCTTGTCTGTCCAGCAGCAGAGTGGATATGAGAAAACCAAGGTTCTTCTATTTCTTTCAGATGTCTAAATCTACAGGCAACTTCCTTACCCTAACTCAAGCTGTGGACAAGTTTTCTGCAGATGGTATGTCCCGACCTGTCTCTGTTATTTCAGTGGTGCCAGAGTGACTAGTATTCCTGTGTTGCTCTCAGGGGAGCTGTGGGTATATTGGGGTGTTGCGTTGCACTAAGCCTACCAGCTGGATTTGTGAGAGAAGCTGACCTGTTTAGAAAACTGGGTGTGCATTAATGGCACTCTTGTTTAAATTGTGACCTTCTCCCAGACTGAAGTCCCCTGGAAGGTGCTTGTTTCACATGTTCATATTGGAGATCAAAACATCAGACAGGTGCTGCTGGTACACTGTGTGTGTTCCTGCTGTGCTCCCTCTTGCATCCTCCTGGTAGCTGTTGTCTTTTTTTTCCTTTCAAACTGTGACTGTGCTGGGCTCTTGGTCCTTGCTGTCCATCAGATTTGCTTCCTAAGGAGAAGCATTCCACTCCTTTGGTGAAGTGCATCCTTTGAGACATCTCTCTAGTTGATCTGGCCAATTTGTATCTTTATTCTGCATTTCCATTAACATGGCTTTAAAAGTTAGTTGTCCCTTGCCTCCTGCATCCATATCTGCCAGCTAATTGCATACCAGCCCTGGTAGCTGATGTGGTTTCCTCTCAGGGATGCGTTTAGCCTTGGCTGATGCTGGGGACACTGTTGAGGATGCCAACTTTGTGGAAGCCATGGCTGATGCTGGGATTCTTCGGCTCTACACATGGGTGGAGTGGGTAAAGGAGATGATTGCAAACAGAGACAGCTTAAGAAGCGGTCCTGCCAACACCTTCAATGACAGAGTCTTTGCCAGGTACTGTACAAAGGCTAATAATGCAGCATGGTACAAGCTGTTTTTCTATGCAAGATTGTCTTTGTAGTTATTTCATGGAATTCATTAACTTATATTAAAAACAGTTTTTTATTCACTTTCAGAAGAGCCAATGTGATTGTGTCATACTGGTGGCATTTGTAGAGCTGTTTTACACAGTGTTCCACTATGAAGTGGAGTGGACTGTGCAATACTAATGCTTTCACTTTTCTCCCTAGTGAAATGAATGCAGGCATAAGGAAGACAGACCAGAATTATGAGAAGATGCTATTTAAGGAAGCTCTGAAAACTGGCTTCTTTGAATTTCAGGTGGGAGCCCTTGTTAGCTATAGAGGATTAACACTTGACACTTATTGCTTTGTGCACGTTTCTTTTGATCCTCACGTCTCTGATGCTTAACCAGACAGCTGAATTGAAATGGAATTAAATCAGGAAACAAGACCAATTAGATAGACTTAATCTGAAATTATTAAGGTCTGTCTGAGGCATTTTGCGGACACTCAGAGGAAGATACCTGTGATGTTCCAAGTGTGCACTATTGAGAAAAGCATTCCCTGTCCCTAGGTCCTCTTTAATAAGGAACTCTCTGTACATAACAAAGATAAAGACAGAATTTTCTGGAAATAGCGCTTTTTGATATGTTCCATAAACCGTAACTTCGGAGTGTCAGCAGAAGCACTGTACTTCACTTAATGAATTACAGACGCTCTTCGTGTGGTTTCTTTATGATATTTGGGAATAGGGTTAAATAATCTGAGTTATATGCATAATGATAGATCACATTCATTACTCTTCTTCATACTTTTTAGTGTCTATGAAGGTAATTCAGGATCTTTTGTATCTGTTCTAATTAACACTTCTAATAAGGTACTTTTTTTTCAATGTGAAGTTGTCAGCTGACATTCACTGTCAGATACATGAGGAAAATACACTACTTCTAATAATCTGTCATTGAGTTCTCAGCTTCTTACATTCTGGAGGCATGTTAGAGCCAGCAGCTGGGTGCTCTTTCTTTCGAGGGCTTCTCTGTGGCAGTTGGTGTGTTAATGGTGTGACGCTGGCTTTCTTTCAGGCAGCAAAAGATAAATACCGTGAGCTGGCGATAGAGGGGATGCACAGAGAGCTGGTGTTTCGTTTTATTGAGGTTCAGACTCTGCTCTTGGCTCCTATCTGTCCCCACCTCTGTGAGCACATCTGGTCACTGCTGGGAAAGGTACTAACGTACGTTTCTATTTTGTCACTTGCTTCAGAGCTGAGGTTTCATTGATTTTTAGGCTGGTGTCACAGTTGTGGACTTCACTTGTTTGCAAGTAGAAGAAACATCTGTCCTCTAACATTAATCTATGAACTGCCATATGGGATACTGTGTGTGTGTGACAGCAGGCATGTTGAGTTAGCCTGTATCTGCAAGGTTACTGTAATGATACAGGTAACTTCAGTGGAAATCACTTCGATCTTCTCACAAAGAGGTGATATGAAATTAATCTGATAACCAAATGTTCCCACATCTATGCATGTGGGATGCATTTTTTTTTGTGTAGTCGGGTAAATTGGAGGAATAAATGTTGTGCTTGCAAGTGAAACTATGCATCTGTGTGGCAGGTGTGCTTGTGTACGTAACACAGATAAATGCATGCTGGCTGTATTCTTACTCCTTTACAGCTGAGTAATGGATGAGTGCTCATTGAGGTTCAGACCACCTAAACTTCTGTTTCCAGTCAAGCTGTAATGGACTGGAAGACCACTGGATGCATGCACTGAGATAAAAATATGTTGTAACTTCTTCCTTTCTTAAAAGCCTGACTCCATCATGAAAGCCTCCTGGCCAGTAGCTGGCCCTGTGGACGAGATCTTAATTGGCTCTTCCCAGTACCTCATGGAAGCAGCTCATGACCTCCGACTCCGTCTCAAGAGCTACATGGCACCTGTGAAAGGAAAGGTGAAGTGCTCTTGGGTGCGCACACTTGATAATTCTGTACCACCTCAGAACTCCCTCCTGATGTGTATTCTTCCCTTTGTTTCTGCAGAAGGGTGCTAAGGAGCCTTCCCAGAAGCCTTCTCACTGCACCATCTACGTGGCCAGGAGCTACCCGCCGTGGCAGCACACCACCTTGTCGGTTCTGCGCAAGCACTATCAGGTGGTGGTTCTCCTGGGTTTTTTTTTTTTTTGGCTGCTTCTCTGCTTTTTGTGCATTGTTTTATCTGTAAAGAAGCTTGTAAGCTGTAACTTGTTACCGAATTACTGAAATGTGAAGTGATACACTGAATGGGAGTACTGGCAAATATCTGAGTGGTGAATGTAAAATCCAAACAATTGAGGAAAGTAGCACTTAAAAATCTGCTTGAGGGTGGACTTAAATGTAGATTTAAAATGCATTTCAGTCAGTAACTTAGGTACACTAATCTGCTGTTACAGGCAGGAGTAAAGGCTAGCAGGAGATGTCAGTGGGTTTTGGCAAATTTTACTTTTTGAATGTTTTTTAAGGGATAGGAAAATGATAGTGTGGAATCAATGATGGTGACAGGCCTTGATGGTATTTCGGTAAAGCATCAAGAGTATATGACACTAACAGGCAAGTATTCTGGTCTGTTTCTTTGTTTGCTTTTCTGATCCCTATATTTAATGGATATTCTTCAATGTTTAGGTCACTGGAGGTCAACTACCAGACAATAAAGTAATTGCCAGTGAGCTTAGTGCCTTGCCAGAGCTGAAGAAGTACATGAAGAAGGTCATGCCTTTTGTTGCCATGATTAAGGTAAGTGTCAGAGGGGCAGCTCTCGTGCTGATGTTATCCTGACCCTGCATGAAGTGTCCTCAGCCAGTTGAGGGACTCGGTCCTTCTGCTCTGTTCTGCACTGGTAAGGCCACACCTGTGATACTGTGCCCAGTTTTGGGCCTCCCAGTACAAGGGAGACATAGACTACTCTCCCAGTAGCTCTAAAACATGCCTTCAGAGGAAAAGAGCACAAAGCAGCTGCTATGAAGTTCTTGCTAAGAGAAATTTGAAAGAAGAGGTAGTATTTTATTATGCCAGCTTGTATATTTGCAACAGATCAGCTGAACTTTGTCATTCAAGCAGATCAGTTCTGAATTGTACCTTTTTTTCTTTTTGGTTTCTTTAGTCTAGCAATTGTTAATGTTCCCTGTGCGTGCAGGGAATGGGTTGGCATGCTGAGACTTACCCAACAAATCATCCCTGTGCTTTGAAGGAAGGGCAGTAAGCAATTGCATATAAATACATAGGAGCTCAGGTTCCCCAGACTGGTACGTTGTTCTCTGAAACAGATTATTCAGCAGTTCCAGGGTCTAAGAAGCATTTCTGCTTGTGCTTCCTATTTGTTAGAAGATAAGGCTTTGTGATTTACCAAGGGAAGCAATTCATTGTTAGTGCAGGGGATCTTGCATGTTAAACTGACGAGGGAACCATGGCTGTGCTGAGTGTGATGAAGCAGAGCTTCAGAGGAGACAGCTGACAGGGCACGTGGAAGCAGGAGACTAATTAAATTCCAAAGAGGAAGTTCTGCTTTACTTCAGTAAAATAAATAAAAAAGTGGCTGTTATATTGCTTTTAATACTTTGGCTATTGTTACTGTTGCTGTTGCTTTTCTATACTAATTAATTTACCTTTATGTTAACATATAAAGCGGTTGTTATTTCCCTGCAGAGAACTGTTTTATGACTGTTGTGGAGGTGTTCAGCTGCTGTGTGCTTGTTCTTTATTCTAAACTAGGTCACAAGGCTGAGTTTCATGCTGTGAAACAGCACTGAAGTGCTGACTTATTGGGAGAATTTTCAACTTGTGCATTAAATGGAGATTACAAGTGACAGAATATAAAACACCTTTTGAATTCCGTATTAAAGATGTGTTATAATTGCCTTTACTCCTCCCACCAGTGTCTCCAGCTCCCTGCAGAAGATACCCTGTTACAGGAGAGTTATTGCCTCTGTGCTAGCATATTATGCCAGCAGAGAGCTTGCATATTTTAGAGCCTGGTCTTTTCATGACTAATGCAGTTGGACTGCAATTTTGAAGCCTCATCTTGCTGGATTAGATGGTTTTAATCCCTTTCTTCCTTCGGTAGGAAAACCTGGAGAAGAATGGTTCGCGTGTTCTTGATCTGGAACTGGAATTTGATGAGCGGGCAGTGCTCATGGAGAATATTGTCTACCTGACAAATTCCCTGGAGGTTAGTATGAGCATGTCAAGTATATTACTTGGTTCTTACTGGGAGAGCTGGAGGACCAGCCTTTCCCGTGCCACTTCTGAAGAGACACTTTTCTCTGATCTAGCTGTTACCTTATGTCCTTCAACTGAAGGAATGAGGACAAGTTTACAGGCATTGCTGGTATGAGTGAGCACAGCTCTTAGCCTCAAATGCTCAGGCTCTTACAGTGGCACATGTGAAATGCAGCAGATTACTTCACCCTCTTCAAGGAGCAGAATCTGCTCAGGGCTTTTAAAACCGTTTTGGAGTAGAATGGCAGTCTAGAGGAAGCTGTACCAGCTTAATATGGTCGTCAGAATATGTACATGAGGGCACAGCTTGGGCAGCTTCATGAGAAACAGCTTGTTTCAGGAGTTACAGACTTCAGAAATACTACAGAACGTCATTGTTTTAAGTCGGGTCCACTTTTATTTCATATCACACATTTTATTTGTCCTACATCAGAGCAAAGTCAAGAGCAAGCAGTACCTGCTTTAAAAATAGCTGTGAATTTGCTACCAGTGCTAAACTGTGGAAGGAGATGTCCTGCTGCACAGTGGGGCTTTCATGCAGGAGAGATGAACTGAACTGCTTTTTCACACAAAGTTTAAAGGAGTTGTCACATTCAGAACCTTGGCATGTTTCTGGGTGAGCTGGGAGCTGGCTGGCAATCAGCTCTGCTGTGAAAGACTATGAAAGACAACTGTGGGGTTGTCAAGATTAATCCATGTTTAATGTGAGTGTGCGGTTGCTGCAAATGAGCCATGTTGTTTGTTGACCTAGATTAGGAGTTACCTGCGTAGAAGGTGATTTGGCAAGCCAGGGGAAACCATCCCTCCCAGCTGTGCTGATCTCAGACTTGGAGAATGTGTCAGAGTTCTTCCCTCCTCATTCTCACCCATTCCCTACCCCTTATTTTAGAAGGCATGATGAGAAACTGCAGTTTGTTGAGCAGCAGACACTGAGAATGTTGGTGTGAACTTGAAGTGTGTGGAGATTTGGTAACTCCTATTGTTCCCTCTAAAATGACCAAACTCCTCTTGATTCCCTCCCTTCTCCCTGCCCACCTTTCCTGCAGCTGGATCACATTGAAGTGAAGTTTGCTTCTGAAGCAGAAGATAAAATAAAAGAAGAGTGCTGTCCTGGAAAACCATTCTCTGTATTCAGAACTGAGGTAAACAACAGCAGAAATCAAATACTCAGATATTGGAGGTCTGAAAACTTGAGTACAAACAAAGCCTCAGATATGGCATTTGAAAGTTTACTTGGAGATGTAAATGTGCCTTGCCTACTGCCCTTCAGATAAGGTAGACTGCTCCAGCTAAAACCTAGGCTGAAGAGTGGAGAGCTGGAGCTCTTGGTGCTGCTCTGAATTTCTCTCACTGTTACAGCTTCTGGTGGTGCTGTACTTGCTGTGGGGCATTATAAGCTTCCGTGAGAAACTGTCACTTGCTGAATTATGTGGTGGTTTTGAATATTTTCAGAGTTCTCCTGTTAGCTTACAGTGGGTTAATAAATTGCATTCGTTTGCATAAGAATCAAATACTTAAAGTATTCTTCCAGCTCTGTCCTGGAGTTCTGACAGCACCAGTGAGTAATGCACGAGGGCAGTGAAACTCTACCACAGCAGTAACATACATGAGTGTTTCTGGCTCTGATACGTCTCAACAGTAAAAGTCATGGATTGTTTTTCCACAAAAATGAAGGTTTGTGTGTCCTGCTGCTGGCTTTTCATGCTGCCCAGGACACGTGGTGAGGGGTGGTTGGTTTTAGTTGTGTATTTCCTGAGGCTTGGGTCACAGACATGGATTCTTTCATCTTTTAACTGTCTTACAGCCCGGCGTGTCTGTATTTTTGGTGAACCCTCAACCATCCAATGGGCATTTCTCTACGAAGATTGAGATTAGGCAAGGAGATAATAGAGAGGCTGTGATCAGGCGCTTAATGAAGATGGACAGAGGCATCAAAGGTAAATGCTGTACTGACTGCAGCTGCCGTGCTGCTCAGCTTCACGTCTCCACGTGAGGTGGGTGCAGAGCTGCTGTGCCTGTAACACAGTATGAGTACAGTACAGGTGAAGCCGTGGCTCAGAGAGATGTCTCCATGCAGAAAGAAATAGCTTTCCGAAGGGAACAGCAGCTGTGTTTCTGTTGAGGAGTGCAGAAAGTCTGAATCAGTGTAGAACTGTGATGTGGAAATGTTAACAGAAAATTGAGCTTAATCTGAGAGCTTCTGACAGCAGAGAAATCCTCCCTTGTTTTTGTGCAGCTTGTGTTTATATTAATGTTTATTTGTCACACAAAGACAACTGCTGGTGGATGGTGGTGCACAGGGAGGTGGATGTAATAACGTGTGTAGCACAATGCACAGGGAGGGAAATGTCCTCTATACACAAATGTGTGTGCATATCTAACGCCCTGCTGCAAGGTGGGTATTTTGAAACGATTGGGAGGGACTCTGCATCTCTTCCAGAAGGTGTCACTGTTCTGTCGGAGCACAGGAGAGAAAGGCTGTGCTTTGAGGAAGGTAATACTGAAAGATCCTGGGCTTCACAGTGTGTTTTTCTGCTCTGCTTAGCAGTGTTCTGTTGGTGTGAATATTGGAAGGGAATCGTATTGCGCAGAAGTTCTCACCTGCCCCTTTCCCCCAGTCTCCAAAATTGGTCCCTCAAAACAAAGGCACTGCTCATTGCTCACAGCTCACACGAGAGCAGAGACAGCTGTGGTGCTTGGAGCATGGCCTTGGGACTTGGAGATTGAAAAAGGACAGAGGTGCAGAATGTGCTGCACTGGATGTGTGAAGTGTCGCTGTGATGAATTTGGTCGGTGTCGCGGCTTGTATGTGATCCTGTGTCCTCCTCAGCTGCCCGTCTTATTGCAGATCTCTCTAAAGTGAAGCTGATGAGGTTTGATGATCCGGTGCTCGGCCCTCGCCGCGTCCCAGTCCTTGGCAAAGAGGAAGCAGAGAAAACTGCAATTCCTGAGCAGGCCATCTTTCACATCGACCTGGCTGGGAAGCGTGTCTGCGTCACAGAGAGCGGCCTGACCAGGGACATCGGTGACACCATTGTTTATCTGGTTCATTAATTATCTGGTTCGTTAAGCTCCCTGTGTGCAGTTGCTCCCTGGCAGTGAGAGAGTTCATAGAGTGATTTTGGAAGTATTTGTAACAAAGATGTGAAATTGTCCTTCAAAAAAAACAAACAAAAAAAGCCCACAAAAAACATTTTGCATGTGAATTTATCCTTGCTTTTTAAAATATGGATATAATGAAGTTATTTTCCTCTGTCCCTTTGGGTTTTTTTAGAATAAACAGTTTTCCCAAACATTAATGTGGCAGATCTTCCTTTCCCACTGCTCAGGAGCATTCCGGTGCATCAGGGTTCACACTCCTCTCTCCCAGCCAGACTGGGCTCCAGGCAGAGAAGTTGGCTGTAAATCTCCTCCAGTATAGAGTGAAAAGTCACTTGCAAACTTTTGTGCTTTTCTTTTCAATGACATGAGTGACTGAACACCATGAGGGCATTTCTGCGTGGGCTGTCAGGTCAGAAGCAGCTCAGTAGTGGCAAACTTTGAGGTAGAAGTTAAGTGTGAAAACTTCCATGCTGCTTAGGATGTAAAGTAAGGGCTGAAACCTGACTTCTCTTTTTCTCGTGAAGCTGTTCATGACCCTTCCCTTTTAAGTAGGTTCAAGTATTCTCTTACGGGTGCATATATTGTGTGTTTTGGGATGGAGGGCAGCACTGCTCCCCGTGATGTCAGTGCTGTGAGGTGGGTGCTGCTCTGCTCCCCTCCCTGCAGTGCCTGGCAGCTCCTTGTCCTGCCCGAAGCTGTGCCTGGTGTCAGGAGCTGATCCCTGGTAACTGTTGTAAGTTATATTTATGGAAGTCCATGTAGACCCCATTAGGGTGATGGGATGGCTGCTCACCACTGCACACCACGCTGCAGTACTGTGTTTCTGATGTTCTTTGTGTGGGGATAGTGTTGCTTTCCCCAGGTCTGCTATGGGAGGGGAATGGGGTCAGTGTGTGCCTGCGGTGTGTGTCAGGCTCCAGCCCTGCAGGATGGGACTGCACAGCTGTCCTGCACATAGCGTGCTCCCAGGGCACCTGTGCTGTGCCACGCTGTGCCCATGCTGCAGCTCTGTTCTGCCTGGTGCTGTGCAGTGGCAGTGCTGGACCCCCCCGCAGGCTGCACAGCGAGACAGTGCTGTAAGTAAATGTTTGTAAACTTAGTGTGTTTTCAAACCTTTGTTTCTCGGTTGCAGAAATAGAAAACAAATATTTGAGGGCAAATACAAACCAGAAAACGGATATCTTTTTGTTTATTGAGTTTTCTTCTCCTTAAGAGTACGTGAAATTGAAAAAGCCTTTTTAAAAAATGAACTTTGCCTCATGGAAAAAATATTGAGCGTTGCTGAATTTGTACAGTGTCTCCCAACCGTGAAGCAAATGTCAGTGCTCTGTGTGCTCCTCCTGCCCGTCACTGAGTAAGAAAAGATGCTGTATGTGTTTGTGGACGTACCGTGTCGAGCAGTCCCTGCTATGCTCTCCTTCTAGGAGCAAGGCTGTAACATTTCACTGCAGTGTTCGCTGCGCTCAGCGCAGGAGATCAGAGTTCATGGCCTGGGGACCCTGGGAAGTTACTGACCGTTGATCCTCGGTGTCCTCTGGAGGTGTTCAGCTCAGGGCTTTGGTGCAAGAGGGTCCTTTGTCCTTTCAACAGTGCACAGCCCCACTGGGTGCTGTTACCCCCCATGGCTGAGCTGGGGGGATCCAGGGTCTGCAGTGCAGCTGTGCTGAGCGCTGCCCGCACTGAACTGTGGCCTCTTAAACATAGAAATACTGAGACTTGGGGTGACTGGGGAGGGAGGAGGAAAGAAGAAAGGAAAGGAAAAGGGAAACCTATAGTTTCTATAGCTATGGTTACATCAGATATATGTATTCTGCACAAATGAACCTCAGGAGCCATTTGGCAATGAGTAAAACCCTCTGAAGTACTGTTAGGGTGTACGTGAGGGCTTGCCTGTTCCTGGGCTGCTCTGGGGATGGGTTTTTGTCTTTCTGGGTGCTGCCTGGTGGCTTAAGGAAAACTAAGCAGGACCAGGTTGGGAAATAAAGGACTTGGAAGTATATTTCAGGGCCTTGGGGCACTGCTGCTGCAGCCCTGGCTCTGCTCCCGGGGTCGTGCAGGGGGTTCTCCCTCAGCCTGGGGATGGGAGGACGGTCCTCCACCCGTGTGAGCCTTCTTCCCGTGGTGCTCCTCAGTGAGGTGTGCAGCCCAGGTGAGTGGAGAGGACCTGCATTCACCCTTCACCCCACTTTGGGAGTGGTGGAAGGTGTGCATGGTTGGGAGCAGTTCAGCAGTGTCACTGGTCAGAGCTGCTGCTTTACATGGTGGCCTGGTCTCCGTTGTATGACCACGGCATCAAAGCACTGAAATATCCTTTGTGAGAAACTGGGAGCTGTCCAAGGATAGCGTCCTGCTCTTACCCTCCGTGCCTCTCCCCATCGCTGCCTGCAGCGGTTCAGTGCAGCAGTGGCAGTGCCTCTCCTTTCCCCGCCCTCTGGTTGCCATCACACAGTGGGATGAGGCTGGGGGAGCTCTGTGGTGCTTTGTGTGAGGTCTCAGTGCTGCACAGCTCTGCAGGGCCCTGTGCAGTGCTGCCTTGCTGCTTTGTCTTGGAGGAAGGGGATGGTGCTCTGCAGCAGTGATGTGGTGAGCAGGGGATGGCAGGAGCACTGTGTGCTGTCACTGTCATGGATGATCCTGGGCGTTACGCGGTTCTGTTCCTCTCTGGGTGTGTCTGGGACGGGGGCTGTTCATGGCTGTAGAGCTGCTGAGGTTTCTGGTTTATTTTTAAGGGGATGAGAGGAACTTTTGACAAAGCGCTGGTGTTTCTTCTGGGCTGTGCAGTGCTGCTGAGGGCATTGCTGAGAGCTGTCCCATTCACTGCCTGCTCTGCCCCTTGGAGCTGGGAAAAGCACGTCTTCATTTGTTGGAATTTGATGCAGGAGCTCCAACAGTGCAGCGGGTGAAGAACTCAGAGCTGCTGCTTGTGCTGCTGGAAATCCCTTCCTGCTCCTCAAAGAGAAAGGGTCCCCTGGAGCTGAAGTGCAGGGCTGTGTGCTTGTGGACACTGCCATCAGTTTGCTGGGGCTGCACGAGGGCTGTGGTGTTCTCTGGCACCAGCAGGGCTGATTCCACACGTGTGTTATGTCGTTAATGGCTGTGATTGTACAGCAGTTTGGGGTTCATTGTGGCTCAGGTGGGGATTGGTGGTGTTAACAGCAGTAATGAACACATGGGACAGAGCCCTGTCCGGTGGGAAGTTGGCATTTACTGCTTGGATCCCCACGGAGGTCAGAGCCTGAGGAGATCACAGCTCGTGGCTCTGTACCCCCTGTGCTCATCCTCCCCTCTCCCTCCATCCCCGGTTCCCTGCACGGAGCAGCTGCTGTGTCACTGCACTCCTGGCCCAGTGCGGCTCCTGGGGGGGGGGGGTCCCTGAGCCCCACACTGCCCCCGGGATGAGGAGATGTGTGTGGGGCTGCAGGCGCTGCCGTCAGTTGGCGGAGACGCTGCTGTAGCTCTTCCTGACAGGGAAGGTGAGCGGTGCCGACAGCTCCAGCGATGCCGCCCGTGGGTGCAGCGCGGTGCGGGGCTGCAGGGGGCCGATGCTGAGGCGGGGGGAGGGCGGCTCGGGGGTCCCCTCGGGCAGCGGGGGCTCGGCCGTGGGCTCGGTGCTGCTGCGGGGCAGGCGTGGGGAGGGCTGCGGGCCGTGCCGCTTGGGGGGCGGACTGTGGTTCTGGAACCGCACCGTCTTCACCTGCTGTAAGGAGAGTAGCGCATCACTGTGAGGTGAGCATGGTGCCCACCTTGAGCCCCAGCAGCCCCAAGCACTGCCCTGCCAGCCACGGACCTCCTGTGTGCCTCGGGGGGAGAGCTGTCCTTTGGGCAAGGGCTTGACACCCGACACCCAGCTCTGGGGTTTGCTCTTTCAGTACCTGGGGTATTAGGAGAAATTACTTCTCTGAAAGAGTGGTCAGCTATGGGAATGAGCTGCCCTGGGTGTGGGGCAGTCACTGCCCGTGGTGGTGTTGGAACTTGATGACCTTTGGGGTCCCTTCCACCCCGAGCCATCCTGTGCTCCATGGGCATGGTGGGGATGGGTTGGGGTTGGACTTGGAAATCTCAGGGGTCTTTTCTAGCCTTAATGGTTCTGTGATTTATGGGGACCTCAGTGGGATTTGTGCCTGACATGAGACCTCAGAAAGCCTCAGAGTTTGATCACAGCCCCTGACCCAGTGAACACGGGGTCACTCTGAAGGACATCCTGCAGCACTTTGCTTTTCTGAAGGGCTTAATTCCAATGGCAGAGTCAGCAGCACCAATGTCTGATGTTTAAAGGCAGGCTCCCACCCCAGCTCCAGCCCTACCTTATCGCTGCTGTTGCGGGAGGTGTCTGGCTTCACCAGGATGGATGGTGGGGCTGACGCAGGCGGCCGCGGCACTGCCTCACTCTTCACCATAGAGTCCACGGTGTCCAGGATCACCGAACTGCAGACAGACGGGGTCCTGCTTTCCCCTCCTCTGACCATGAGTGCTGGTGGGGCTTCGTGGGTGAAGCCGGGCCTTGTGCCCACCTCGGTAGTGCTGTGCGGTGGGCTGCCGGTGTGAGGGTACGGCTGCAGCCCGGCCATGGGCACGCGGTGCAGGGAGCCAGCAGCCTGCAGCCCTGCCTGCCCCGGCCTCTGCAGGGACCCATCTGCGGGGGAGAACAGGGGAGGATGGTTAGTGGGGTCCCAGCGGAAAGGCGTGGGGCAGCAGCGTGCAGTGGGAGTGGGCGGCCCTGCAGGATGTACTCCTGGCTCTGCCTGATCCCTCCATCCTGTGCTGAGCCCCCCCAAGGCAGCACCCTGCAGACCTGGTGCTTCTCATCCTCTGCCATTGTGTTTTTGGCCACACACACCTGTAAGTGTGACCCTTGCACCCGAGCCCTCCCCTGGTTTCCCCCCGTTTGCTGCTGGTGGCTGCTCCATCTGGCAGCAGCTTTCCAGGCTGCAGCGCTGGAAGTCACACACTTTATTTCCGTGGCAGTTCCTCACTGTTTGCAAGATGGATTGTTTTAAAAGAGCCACCGCAGGTGCGTGGGCTCCTCTGCAGTAAAACAGCTTTTAAGGTAATCCTAACCCTGAGTGTAAAACCTCTGCTGGTGTCCCTTGCAAATGAGCCCTGGGTGGCATCGCTGCCCACCTCCCCCCAGCCTGGTGGGGCACGTGCTGCAGCTGCACAACCACGGTCAGAAACCAGTCCCGAAGCAGCACACCTGTGCACCTGCAGCCTGCTCCTGGCTCTGTGCATCTTGGATATTTCCAAGCTGTCGGACTTTGTTCCTGAAATAGAACGATTCCATTCTCTTGCTCATCCTTCCGTATGCTTACTGCTAATTTTACTCTATTCTCTTTGGGTTTTCAGAACAGGAGAAGCATTCAGGATATGAGCTCACCAGAACTCCTACGGCAGCGCTGCTGAGTTTTACCCTTTTGTTCTGAGTTTCTTTCTTAATTCCTGCTAATACCTTAATTTAACCTTCTCTAACTGCCTCTGTGCACGGAGCTCCCAGGGTTCCCTATGACAGTTCCCAAACCTCTCGCTGAAGGACCACAACTGAGGCAGAGCCCGGTGCTGTTAGCACGGCCGGGGCAGCGCAGTGCTGCTCAGCACCGTTCCCGCTCCCTTTGCTGGCAGCTCCTCGTGGATCCTGCAGCCCCCCCAGGCTCAGCCGTGCCGCCCCAGCCCGGCCCCCCCGCACTCACTCTTCCTGGTGCAGCCGCGGCCGCGCCGCAGCGATGTGTGCCCCACAGGGACGGGCAGTGCCGCCCTCAGCGCGCGGTTCTGGCGTTGGCCACTCTCCGAAGCGCTGCCCTGCGAGGACAGTGAGGCGGCCGACAGCGTCCACGAGGCGTAGAGCGAGGGCAGCTTCGGGTCGGGCACGCTCTGCTTCCTGCGGGCAAAGCAGCGCAGCATCAGCGGGTGCTGGGGAACGTGGCGGTGGGTGCGGGTGGGGGCTCAGCATGGTGGAGTCCTCCAGCCCTGTGCTCTCTCCGGGGCTTTGGAGGGAACTGCAGAGCTGGCTCTGCTCCTGGTGCTGTCACAGTGGGCGTGGGGTCCGTGTGGACACCTCGCTGCAGGGCTGAGCAGTGGGCACTGCTTCTCCAAATAATGGAGTGGGAATCCAGGGGAGGTTTCCTGGTGGCTCCCCCAGGTTCTCTTTGCAGATGCTCTGTTCTGAGCTCGTGGCCAGGACCGTGCCTGTCGTCAGTGGATCTCAGGGAAACTGAGGGCATGGGCCTTTTATTGCCTGAAGCGTATGTGTTAATGATTGCTCTTTCAATGCATTTGCTCAGTTACATCCATGGCTTCCAGCATTTCAGTGCCTGCTCTAAAGGCAGTGATGCCACTGCGGGAGCGAGAGGAGAGTGTCCTGCAGGTCCCCACCCCTCTCTGCTGTCCTCGTGCCCAGTGGCTGCAGTACTGCCTGGGGTGCAGGGCCATGCCCTAAGGTCCTCCTGCAGCCCTGCACTGCTCCTGGGGTTCTGCTGTTACTGCAGAGAGAAGATCCTGCCTGCAGCGTTCAGCCAGGGGATGTGGATAAAAGAAGGGCCACCTGGGCTGAAGAAGAGTACAGCTTGTCACAGCATCTGTCCCAGAAGTGGTAGGCAACCAGCCAAGGGCAAGGAGCAGGGAGAATGCTGCCGTGCCACCTTCCACACAGGTGGCAAAAGGGATTAAGGACCATTGAGCACATGGCAAAGCACCACAAAGAGTGCAGGTGTGTGCTCTGCCTGGGCAGGGTGGTCAGAATCTGTCTCAAACCTTTCCAGTACTGTACCTAAGTTCTTCCATACTCCTACAGCAGCCTCTGAGGCCAGCTGCCCCAGCAGTCCCTGCAGCTCCCTCACCCCAGTGCCCTTCCTGCAGGCGGGACCCCAGGGAGCTGCTGGGATGGGGGGTGGGGATGGGGATGGGGTGGGAGTGGTGTGGAGTGGTGTGGAGTGGTGTGTGATTTGCCTTACGCACATGTTGGCTGAGAGGTGGTGCTGCAGGTGGGGGAGAGTGATGATGGCCGACGAGTGCCTGAGTGATCCCGGGGCAGGATAGTAGGATGCATTGACCTAGGGGGAGGAAGGAAACAGACAGCAGTATGTTAACGTGAACTGGGGCTTATTTTAGTCCCTGGAGGAGCCATTGAAATCATCTGTGCTTCCAAAAGGCAAAGAACCTCAGTGAGCTGCAGAGGGATGCAGCAAACAAGGCACAAGGGCATTCAGTGAGCACGGGCTCCTTTGGGGAAGTTGGACCCTGTCCTTGCACTTGAAAGCAAATCTTTCAAATTGCAGAAGCGAAACAGTAACGGTGCTTCAGGCAGAAGACAGTGAAACATTACTGGCTGACACTGCCCCATCCCAATGTACCCGAACATAGCAATGTGCCCGAGAGCAGTGCCTGGGAGCACAGCCCTTCCTGAGCTAACAGCATCCTCCTGTCACAGCTCCACACCGCTCCCAGGGCGCTGGAACTGCTGCCTCCTCCGATACATTTCCACGCTCCCACTGCCCCAGCTCCGTGGCTGTGCTGTGCCGGGTGCCGTGCCCACCCCAGGCAGCCCAGAGCCCACACAGCTCACGGACCCCGAGCATCTCCTGGAGAAAAATGGTTGCTCAGAAGGAGGGAAACCTGAGTGGTTCCAAGGCAGCACCGCAGCACGTCTGTGCTGCTGCTTATGCTGTTGACAATCGCTCACATGGAGACACTTTTGGTGAAATTATATTGGGGTCATGAGACACGGTGCCATTTCAACTGAATTATGGTTCTATTGTAGGGCTTCATTTCCTCCCACATAAAAGAGGGCCTAATATCCAGGGCTCTTTGCAGGCTAATGCGAAGCACGAAATGCCTGCTGGGTTTTATTGCACGGACACCGAGCTGCCGGGGCTGCCTTATTGCTTTATAAAACGCTGGAGCAGCCTTCAGCGTGAAAGATGCCACATAAATCTAAACAAAACCTTTTTGCTCCCATTTCAGATGATCTGTGAAGATCCTGGATTGAGATCTTCCGGCAGAGCATGAAGCAGTACCGAGGTTCTTTTCCCCTGTAGCCAGCAGGGGATGCACTGCCGGGGTCAGCCCGGACCCCCAGCACCTCGGGCACAGCCGGGGGGGGGGCTGCAGGTGGGGGCTGCCCCGGGAATGCCCTGCATGGCAGGAACCATCATCTGGAAGCAGAGAGCTGCAGCAGCGGTGGATTCGGGATAGGGCAGTGACTGTGATTCCCATGAGGCCTGACACTGCTGCTCCTGCAGATGCTCTCGTGCTGTTGCCCTTTGTGCCCTGCGGGGACAGCCCAGCAGGTGGGTGCTCCCAAAAGCAGCGGCTGCAGTCGGGTTTTGATGCTGGGGCTAAGGATGATAGGACAGCCCCTGGGCCCCCTGCTATCCCACTGCCCCAACAGTGCCATTCAGAGCAGCGCCCAGGGCCACGTCCAGGAGGTCTGGGGATCTCTGAGGATTGGACTCCAGTCCCTTTCTTTCTATGGGACTCTAAGAATGGTCTTTTCCTGTTCAAAAGCATCCCCAGCAGCCCGCTGAGCTGCCATCCTCAGGCACTGCCAGTGCCACACCGTCACACACACGCTCTATGTGCCCACCCCACCCCACCCCACAGCAGCCTCACCTGGTTGGGGGTCCCGCGGGGGGGGTCCTGCTCGCTGCCCGCGGCGGCCACGCTGGGGTTGCTGGAGCTGATGAGCACCGGGGAGCTGATGCGCAGTGCGGGGCGCTCCGTGGGAGCGTGCACCATGCGGTTCAGCGTGTTGAGCGCGGTGGTGATGGAGAAGGGCCGCAGGCTCTTGCGCCGCGTGTCGGGCACCTTGTGCAGCTCCCGGCCCTGCACCCTGGGGGAGGCCACACTCAGCGGCGTGCAGCGGAGCGGGGTGGGCCAGGAGCCCCTGCTGCTCTGCAGGAGCTGCCGTGCCGTCGTGTTCGGCTGCAAGAGACAGAGGGAAGGGCTGGGGACTGCTGCGAGTCCTCCTCCCTCAGCAGCACAGCCATGGGCAGGACAGGACGCAGCAGCATTGCCGGGATCTATGGAACCCAGGGCTCGGGTGTTTCCCTGGTGTCCTTCCAGCAACTGAATGATCGGCACAGAGCTGGCAGCCAAACTAAAACTGGTTCAAAGAACACACTGCTCACAGAGCCGGGCACTGCCATCGAGGAGCCCCCGCTGCCTGCAGCTTCCAAGCGAGGCTGGAGCCCGCTCACCCCGCAGCTCGTGGTGCTCGCAGGATGCTGCTGCTGAGCACTGCCCTCCAACGGCACTGCTCATGGGAAGGGCCCGGCCCCGAGCTGACCGAGCAGCGCTCAAGCTGTGTGTCTTGGAAACTGCTGATCACTACAGCATTAACACAAAGGGCATGTGGTGACAGTGTTTTTCACCAGGATGACTGCCAGGGGAATTAATCATGATTTACTGCTGACATGAACAAATTGCAAAACTTGGAGATTCTCACCCACTCAAGTGAGGCAATGCGGCTGTGGATGAATGGAAGCTGGCGCGGGGCAGGGAGCTGCTGCTCAGCGCTGTCACTCTGCAGCACGGACTGATCCTGCATTTCCTTCCTCCTCACTTCTTACAGCAAGGTTTAAGAGTCATGTGTGTACATGTACACATACAGGGTGGTCACAGCGTCATTTCTCTGTGTAATTAAGCTGCAGCCCGAGCCCAACTTCTCTGCCTTCTCTAAGAGCACAGTGCTCAGTAAAGGACACAGACGGGAGCACTGAAGCTGGGAAAGCCCCGCGTGTCCCACAGCACAGCCACCACTGCCTCCTCCGTGCTGAATTCCCAGCTCCTCGGTGGCACTGTGTAGCCCTGGCTGACTCGTTTCTGTTAACGTCAGGCTTCAATGATTTAAAATGATTTAATTAAATGAAAAGCTGTTTTACCAAATATATTAGAGTTCAAACAAGACGTTCTACCACTGTCCTTTCATAAAACAGCCACAAAGAGGTGCTTGCTGTAATTATGGTGATTATGAGCGTTAATTCTGTTTCTAGGAATTCTTGTTGGTGCCACACACCCACTCTCCAGCTGCACCACAGGAGCACAGTGTGTGTCTGGAGCGGTGCTGTGAGGCTCTGCCCCCCTCCCCTGCACTGCAGGGCTGTGCTGGGGCCGTACCCACCTCCACAAACAGCACGGGGAAGATGCCCACTTTGTCGCCCAGCCTGCCCTCAGCCCAGTTGCCGTCCACCCTGCTGATGACGGTGATGATGTCGCCCTGTAAGGCAGAGCTCTGTTAGCAGGCGGCTCGCCCCACGTTTCACAATGCTGCAGCTCAGTGCTGCTCCCCTGCCAAGCCCTCTGCTCCTTCTGCTACGTCTGAGTTCCAAAATGCAAGTCCTTATTCAGCACAGTGCTCGAGCATGGCTTTTGTTTAAAGGCATGGCTGACCGGGGACATGGGCACAAGCCTGGGGAAGGGGGTGTGAGACACAGAGGCACTGCTTGGAGGCCTCCACCATGTGGAAATGTTTCTGCAGTCACCATGCCCAGAATGAATAACAAAAATGGCATTTTAGCCCCAAACGAAGCAAAGGACCGATGTGAGTGGTGGGGTAGACGGTGTCTGGCTGCCACAGCCCTCAGAACAATACTTCAGGAGCTGAGATTGCCCAATGCTATTGCAGTGCATGTGTGCAGAATGAAGGCAGGGGTGGGAGGCTTGGGGGGGGGGAAGGGGGAGCGGCTCTTCCCAGCATGGGGCTGCTGCCAGCTCAGGGCCACTGCAGGGCTGGGTGCACCCCACATCCAGCCCTGATCTGCCACAGCCCGGACTGCCCTGGAGCTGCCAGAGTGCAGGGAGCATCTGTGCTGTGCTGGGGATAGATGGTGGCTTCTGCAGGGACGCTGCTGCCTCCAGGCACTGCTCTCTGCTGTGCTCTGCACTGCCTCACCTCCTCCTGACGGCACAGGGACAGCTGACTGCCGGGAGGTGCAGCTGCTCTGAAAACCATATCCTCCAGCCGAGAGCAAACACAAGCTCTGCAGCCTTTGGGGAATGAAAGGAAATAGAGGAAAAGTTCAGGTTGAGCCTCCACAGCTGCCTCAACGTGTCAAAGCTGCATAAGAGAAATGTTCTCAGACCTGGAAGCACTTCTCACTGACATGTCAGAGGGCTCTTTTTAGGCTCTCCTGTGTTCTGGTGGGAGAGCAAACAGCCGCCGGCAGCTGCTGCTCAGCAGCCGAACCAGGGCCTGGAGTGGCTGCTCAGGGTCGCACTGTGCTCTCCGCACTGTGCTCTCATTCTGTCCCCGTCTGTTCACTCCCCGGGGGAAGCAGGGTTTAGTCACTGCTGTCAGTGTCTGGTGGGGCTTGGAAACCTTCCTGGCTTTCAGCAGAGAGCTGCTGCGGTGCTGCGAGGCAGCAGAACGCAATGCAATCCGAAGAAGAGAACCGGCCCAGCCCGTACTGCCCATCCCTGCCCGCGCAGGGCGGTGTTACCTTGTGGAATGACAGGCAGTCGTTGTTCTCACTCTTATCCCTGCTCCTCAGGTCGAAGTTGTACAGAGCTCTGCAGAGGGGTGGTGGCAGGGCCGGCTGCTTGAGGACCTGCACGGAGCTGGCGGGCACGACGCCGCTGACGCCGTTCAGCTCTCCCAGGTACCAGCTCTCGTCCAGCTGCCGGAGCAGCACGATGACGTCCCCCTTATTGAACCTCAGCTCCCCGGGGTTGTGTCCCCGGGAGGAGAACAGAGCCCTGGCTCGTGGCACCTGCGGGATGGACAGCACAGAGCTCAGCCAGGCAGCTCAGCACACGCAGGGATGGGGATGGAGCATGCGCTGCCACCAACCGCCCCCATCCCTTCTTGGTGTCTTTTTTCTAATGAAAATAAGCTCACTTAAATAACAGCCTTCCTGGCCCTTACCCACTCCAGAAAACTCGATTTCCCACAGCAGGCAGCAGCCCACCACGCTGAGTGCAGGTGGGCCCACCCCGGCCGTGCCGCAGCGACACGGAGGGCCGGCAGCAGGAGCTGTCCTGCTCCAGGTGCCCCTTCCCCGGTGTTCTGTGCTCTGCTGAGCAATCCGAGATGCACCTCTGGAAATGAGCAAGCTGGAAGATGTGCTTTTAGTGCTCGTGGAGAACCCATGCAGATACCTTGTGCACTGTGTCCCACAGAAGCACATCCTGCAGGAGCACAGCGACCCACGTTTGTGCTGTTATTTGTGATGTGGCCATTGGTGTGAAGCACAAAGCGCGGAGCGAAGTGGCTCAGCAGAGGCTGTGCTGCGCCCACACAGGGGATATCAGCTGCTACATCATGGCAGCACTCAGAGCTGGGGAACCACCGTCCTCCTGGCGTCAGTCACACAGCTCTGCTGCTTTAGCACAGACCGTGTTCGGACGCTGGATTTCCAGTAGGAGAACTCCATCTGACATCACACCACTCCCCAGACCCATCCCCAGAGCAGCTGCCCAGCCTGAACCCTGCGAGGGCAACGAGGGGAGGGGGGAAACACAGCTCTGGTTTGTTTGGAGCACCCAAAGGGCTGCAGGAAATGATTGGGGTCTGGGGGAGAGGACATCTTCCAAATGCTGACACGAGGAGAAAGGAACCAGGAGGAGAAAAACTGTAGGTACTGCATCTTCTTCAAAGCATTTGGAACAGGAAGCAATTAGTTTAATGTTTCATCCTAATTGACTCATCTTGTCTGTTAATTTGCAGTAATAGTAAACACATGCACTTGGCTTAGTAACACCGAAAAAAAAAGGGAAATCATAAAACCCAAACCCAGGAGAGCTTCGCTGCGCTGTCCCTGCTTGGTGCCTGGGCTGCAAACACAGTGCCCGAGGAAACCCTCCACAAATGCATCGCAGCACACGGCCACAAGCAGGACGCGGTGCCATGGGCACACTGCGGCTGCACGGGGCTGTGTCAGCCCACGTGGGATCGCTGTGTCAGGAGCACCCCAAGAACAAAAGGATGGGCACTGTGTGGAAGCGGGCACGAAGAGCAGGAGCAGACGGACCGGGGAGGATGAGAGCGGCTGCACAGCAAAGTGAGGCTGAACATAAAAGGCTCCAAGAACGAGTTATGGAAATGTACTGAAGAGAAACTGAAACGAAATGCAAACCTATTACTACCGGGAAAAGCTGAGCGGGTGATGGGTGCTGAGAAGTCTGGAATGTTCTCTCTTCAGCAAAAGAAGGATCATCATATCCTCTACAGAATTAGTTCTAGTCCAACAGAAACGCAGGTCAGAACAGAGTGCTGAGCTGGATGGGATGGGGCTGCACAGAACTCAGCCCTGGGAACTTGAGGAAGGGGTCGGGCACCCTCTGAGCAATTGGTGCTCATCCACAAGAGCTCCTGGAAGGCAGAACTGCTCCCAGAGGATGGGAGTTCTTCTGAGGCCATCTGTGGTCACGGCCCCCACCTCCAGACGTGCAGTGCAGAGCTGAAGCTTTGCTGTAGAAAACCGATCTCCACGGGTACAGCAGAGCACCCGGGCTGTCCCTGCCCCAGGCAGCAGCGTGAGGAGATGTGGCTTTGATGTGATGTGAGCAAGGTGCTGAGCTCAGCGGGGCAGGGCCCGGCTGGGGCAGTGCTGCGGACAGAAAGCACCAGTCCGTGTGGGAGCTGGGTGAGATGCGGGGTGAGGAGGGCTGGGCCTTTCTGATCGCGCTGCCTTTCTGCTCCCAGGTTTCCCTTTGCGCCCTGTTTTCTTTCCCTGTGCCGTTTCGTGGAGGTTGTGTCGATGAACGGACAGATGCTCACCGGCTGCTTTGTGGAGCAGAGCTCGTGTTCACCTATTGAAACTTGCAGCATGACTTGGGGATGCAGGCAGATAACTGTCAGCATCAGCGCTCCCGTGCTTCCTTAGCATCCCCAGGCACTCAGGATTTTGCTCTGCTGGGGGAGGCCCAGCAGCAGCAGTCCGGTCCTGCTTTATGACGGGGGTGGTCGGGGCTCCTCGGGATCAGCCGGATGAAAGGAGCCTTTGGAATGTAAATTAATTGTCGCTGCAATTCTGTTTTTCTGCTTTTCGGCAGAGGAGATAACTGCCGCTTTGTCACGCAGAACAAAGCCGTCCCAAGCAAACCTGCCGCTTCCATCTCCTCCGCGTAATTACGTCTGAGGACTCAGACGGCGGCGATCTCCGCGCTCCGCCGCGAGGGGCGGCAGCGTGGGGACAGCACTCGTGTCCTGCAGGTCCACGGCCCTCGGCATCTCGCCTCTCCTCAGCTCTGCCCGCTCCTGGCTCGTGCTGCAGGAACGGGAGACGGGGCAGCGATGTCAGGAGGCGTCGGGCAGCCCCTGAGAGGGCTCTGCCGCACTGCGTGACTCAGTGCCGCTCCCGGCCCTGGGGCTCTGCAGGGCTGCGCAGCAGCTGCGCCGGAGCACATGGCCATATTAGGCTTCACCGGGCCCGTGTGAAGCCACAAGAGAGGTTCGAGGTGGGCAGAGCCGGTGCCAAACCGCAGCAGTGCAGGCGTGACACCTGCACCTGGCCGTGCCTCAGAGCTGCGTGCTGCTCGGTGCGGGGCAGTGATGTGGGGCTGAGGGCCGAACTGGGGCCGGATCGGGGTCCCACACCCGGAGCGGGGCCGGGGCTGTGCTCCAGCACAGGGCACTGTGTGGTGCTGTCAGATGGCAGTGTCTGCGCTGCACTCAGCACGCTGGGACGTGGCTGCACGGCGTGTCACGGCTCTGAGCCGCACGGAAAACAAATGTGTCAGCCCTCGGCGTGCCCCGTCATGACGCGCTGCTTCGGGGCCTCGTGGGGCGGCCGTGGCTGCCTGCCATGCGGGAGGAACCCCAGCACTGCTCCTTGCACTCTGCACCACGCGTGTCCCCGATGGCTGCAGGGCCACGAGGGGATCTGTGCTGGGGGCAGTGCCAGAGCTGTGGAGGAGCAGAGGCAGTGGCTCATGATGTCTCCGTGCTGTGTCCTTGCCTCTGATACAACCCGCCAGTTTTTTTGGTTCTGCCCTGCCACGGCAAGGTTTTGCTTTCGTGCTATTTCAGCAAAGTGCTCACTTAAGGACAGCACATCTCTCCATTCCTCTGGGACCTCTGCCCAGCAGATGTTTGATGGTAAGTTCATGGCCACTGTGCAATCCGTGATGCGCTGCTCTTGGCTGATCCGTGGGTCAGGGCTGGCACGGCCCCAGTCCACGTGCCACACTCGCTCCTGCCCAGACCTGGATGCTGGATGAAGGAGCTGCTCTCCTCCTTCTGCACTTCTGCTTCCGAAAGGATCCTGACTGCCTCTGGAACCAAGGTATGCATGATCCCAGCAGATGTGGTTTCCCAGCAGGCGAGGCTTGCTCTCCCTTCCCTGCAAAACCATTCGGAACTCCTGTGTTCCCTGACACAAAGGAAGGGATCTGATTTCCAGCAGAGAGATATCTGTCCCTCAGAAATAGCACCCAAGCTGTGTCCTCCCTCCTGGCAGTGGTAGAAGAGGGGCCTTCCCCAGGCCAGAAATGGAAAGCTGGGCTCAGTCACCCACTTATGAGTCCTAAGGAAAGAGTTTTCTTAAAATCTATAATCATTCCTTTGTACAGAGCCTTGCACAGTGCAGTCCTGAGCCTAAGTGGAGTTTGAGTACCTGAAAATCAGTAACAGCAGAGGGAATCGCTGCACTGAAGGGCGAGCAGTGCAGATTCTCACATGAGGAGGGCAGAGGAGAGGTAAAGCAGAGTGAGAATGGGCTCAGACTGAAGCATGGCTGTCACTGCTGCGAGCCGTGCTCCTCTTGGCTTCACCGGGCAGAGCAGTGTGAGCTGTCCCCGTGCCCGTGCCAGAGAGCACCATGGACTCCATCCAGGAGCAGAGCTGCATGTGTCCGAGTGCGGCCGGGCAGCGCGCACAGCAGTGCCAGGGAGCTCAGACTTTCAGCCTCCTCGCTGACCACTTAGAGGTGAACGCGCTGCCCTGCAGAAATCCTGCTGTTCTATTCCTGACTTGCCATCTGAGTCTGACTCATTGCCTTGGTAACAAATTAAAACACTTTCATGTATTTGCAGCTCAGCACCTCATTTTGTGGAACCTGGCAAACTGGCTCCTGCCGCCGGCCCCAGTGCCCTGCACGGAGCGGCCCCGCAGTGCCGGCCCCACTGTGCTGCCCTGCTGTGCTGCCCCGCTGTGCTGCCCCGCTGTGCTGCCCCGCAGTGCTGCCTGCTGGTGCCACTCAGTGCCACCATGGAGCCGTGCGGGCTCTGCATGGGGAGCACGGCACCCTGCCTGCCCCTGGCTCCAAGCTGCTGTTCTGCCTGCAGGGTCTGCCCAGGACAGGAGGACGCCCCGGTGCCACGCTGTGTGTAGCTCCAGCTCTGCTCCACGGCCACAGCTGAGAGCAGTGCTATTGAGTGCAGCTCTCTGGGGTATGTGTCACTGGGTGGTCGATACTGACGTGGTTGACCTCCACCATAGACACAAGAAGCTGAAACCACGCATGGAGGAGGAAAAACCCTGCAGTGGTGAACGTGTGTGGGGTGAAGACCAACACTTGGGTCACCCCAACTGAGGCAGCGGAGGTGAACTGCGGCAGATATCTCCTCCCAGAGCATCACCAGACCCCACACACAGCACAGAGCAGCACTGTGCAGGTGGGATTGGCCTGGGCCAGGCTGGCCCTGCGTGGAGCTGGGCTTCCCCCCACAGCTCCGTGCCTGGGCCTGGCACAACACAGCAGCACAGTGACCAGCTCTGCTCTCCCAGGGCGTTGTACAGTGAATGGGTCAGAGATGTGTTCTCCCCTCCTGGGTGCAGCCATGGGGGTGGTACCAAGTGAGGGTTCACAAAGATCCAGTGATCCAAATCCTGTCTGTCAAATTCAGAAAGGAGCTGGAGATGTTTCTGGAGGAGCAGAAAATACCGAGCGCGGGCACTATATATAGTGCCCATGTGAAGGTGGCACCGTTGGAGTGCGGTGTATTTTTATCTGGGAGCTGTTCTCTGCCCGTCTCCCACGGCGTGCAGGAGGAGCGGCTCCTGCAGAGCGCGGCTGAAGGTGATGCGGTGCGGGGTGCTCTCCCTGCCAGCTGTGGGGCTCACAGCCCTTCCTGCAGCCCCACACGTCTCAGCCCTGCAGCACACAGCCTGCTGCTGCCCGCAGCGCCGGGCCAGGTGGAGGGATGCTTTGGTATAGCAGGACTTGCATCCTGCACACGGCTAGGGGCGGCTCCGAGCAGTTCAAAGGACTCAGTGTAAATAATCTGCGCGTTCACCTCCTAGCAAATGCTTTCATTCCTGAGTTCCAGACGGTTTATTACGTGGAGATCCTGAAAATCCAAAGTCTTGTCCTCAGCACAGACGGTGAAGTCCTGGGGCCCGGGCAGACCTCCCTGGGCAGCGCCCCGCAGCACGGCCACATGCACCCAGCTGGGCTGTGCATGGGGCACAGCGAGAGGGCTCCGATGGGCGAGGAGGAGAGAGCTCGGGATGGGCTGCAGTGCAGCTGCCCGGCTCCTCGCAGCTCCTGGCCGCAGCCTGCTGCTGCGTTCCCGACGGCTCTGCAGCTCTGCAGGTACTGCTGGCATTTTGCACGCGGAGAGGTGCGGAGCTTTGGTCTGCTTGCGATGAGGGGATTTAGTTGGTGCTTTTTTTCATGCATGCTTATGTGGATGGAGAGCAACAAGCTGGCAAGAAAGCATCTCTGGGAGGCGAAACTTCATTCGAACTTGTGATTTCTCAGCTCCGCAGAGTAAAGGAAGTTTATTTATAGATGGTCTTTTTTGTAAAGCAAAATGTGTCCTGTATCCTGCTGCTGGTGGTGTGCCAGGCTGCAGCGCAGCACGGCGCGTGCTAATTTTATTTGCTCTGGAGCATGAGGTGGTGCATAGTCCCAGTGGTGATCAGCAGTGTGTGGGGAGAAGGAGGAGGGGTGCTTCTGTGGAGATCCCCCCACCTCCCAGTGCAGGGAGTGCTGCACCAGGGATCAGTGGGAGAGCTGTTCTTTGGGCTCCCAAAATAGAGCAAGCATTTGGGGGTGGCTGTCCCACGGGAGTGCAGCATCAGCCCCGCAGCAATCCCAGTGCTCCCTGAGCAACTGCTGAATGGCTGCGGCCAAACCAGAAAGTTCCCTTTAGGACCACGCGACCCCAGCAGGGATGGGATGGGACAGGGACATGCTGTGCTGCCCGTGGGGTGGTGGGGACAGCCACGCTCCTGGGGACTGCAGGGCCTCAGGGGCTGACAGCGGGGTGCTTGGGAGCTGCCTGTGTGGGGTGGCTGCCTGCACTGCTCATCAGTGAGTGCTTTTGCCCCTCCTTTGGGATTTTGGTAATGGGGTCACTCCAGGAGTGTTAGCAAAGCCTTGAGGATGCTGAGGGAGGAAAAGTAAACCAGCTCAGTTCAAACTTTTCCACAGAAGAGGTCTAAAAATAATCGTAAGCCCAGATTTCTGTTTTGGGAGAACTGTGCTTGTTAAACAATGTTGATAATAATAATAGTAATAGTAGTAGTAAGAGCAGCATTACAGACTTCTGCTGCCTGCGGAGAGGTGCTGCCTCCGGGCTGAGCACAGGGTCCTCAGCGCACTGTGCTGTCACTGTTTGGTGGCCCCGGTGGTGGCAGCTGGCACAGGGGCAGGGCAGGCGTGCCACTGCGTGCCACCCAGAGCCACGAGCTGACAGCAGGGAGCTGCCTCTGAGCAGCACCAGCTGTCCTGAGCACCAGAATGAGAAAGGGCTGAGAGGGGAAAGGTGTGACCTGTGAGCTGCACACCCTGCAGAGAGCTGCGTGTGCTCCTGTGTGCTTCAGGGCTGTGCTGCCATGCTTCCCAGCACGAAGCCCCCGGAGCTCCAGATGTTGGCTTGGAGCTGGGACGACCCTCTGTGGCACAGGGGCCCCCAGACACACACCATCCCCTGCTGCACAGTGCTCCACAGCCGGGCAGCAGCACGGCAGCGACAGATCTGCTGCGGGTCTGCCGTGTCTGCGGGGCTGAGGAGTGCCCCAAGTTCATCAGAGACGTGGCACAGAGTAGTGCAGGTGGAAGAAAAGGACAATCAGAACTACAACCCCAAGCTCGGGCAGAGGCAGGCCCCCTTTGTAGGTCTCATGCCACATCCTAATTATTGCAGAAAAGCTTTCATACTGCTAGAGACAGTGAGAGGAACAGCGTACAGCTTTAAAATTAGCCAAGGAAAACATCCCTGGGTGAAAGGAGAGCTCAGTATTTTTCATCACCGAATCTTTTGCTAAGAACACAGATGTCCCTGTGCTCTTCCTCCTTAATTCTAGGGATGCTGAGGTGCCTTTCTCCATCCCCAGCAGTTACAGCCACGCAGCGACCGATCTGAGGGCTATCAGACCCAGCGAATCTCCTGAAAGTTACAGCATCAGAAACGCCCCCTGAAGGTCAGGAGGGACCTGAAAGCAGCAGAGAAAAGCGGCGAAGTTTGCGCTAAGAGGAAGGCGAACTGGTTTTGTGCGAGCCCGGGACTCAGCGCAGCCACTCCTGCGACGAGCTCCAAACAGACAAACCCCCCAAGGAAACAGCAGCGACATTTGCAAACCAAAGAACGGTCCCTCTCCCTCCAAACCCGGCGCAGCAGTGCTGGCACAGGAGCTGGCACTCGCGGTGCACACGGGCAGCTCCGTGCTCGCGCAGTGCGGCGCGGCGCGGCTTACCCCGTCCGCGGCGCTCCTGGGGGCGGCGGGCGGGCGCTGCTGGGTGGGCTGCGCACCCCGCGGGGTCCTGCGGGCGCAGGAGGGGGACGACAGGAGCCCGGACCGCGGCATGGAGCCAAAGCGGGGCGCGTTCTGCCCGAACCGGACGCCATCCAGCAGGCGGATGAGCAGCAGGTTGGCCGGCAGCTGCTCGATGCCGCAGAGGACGAGCGTCCTGCACTCGGGGCACCGGAGCTCCTTCTGGGACTTGAGGATCCTTTGCAGACAGGGCTTGCAGAACGTGTGCTGGCACGGCAGCACCTTGGCCGTGGCGTCAAGCTTTTCGAAGCACACCGGGCACTCCAGCAGGTCGAGCAGAGCCAGGTCGTCCATGGTGAGCGCCGAGCCGCCGTCACGGCTGCGCCGGAGACGTCCGCATGGCAGAGGCAGAGGCGCCGGGCTGAGGCGGGCACCCTGCGCGGAGGGGAGGAGGAATGAGAGCAGAGCTCGGCTGCCGGAGCCCGTACCGCATCCCACCTACATGGCGAGGCAGTGCCTCACGAGCCCGTTTGCAAATGCCTACTTTGCACTCCCATCCAAGCTGCGGTGAGTCACTGCTGATTCAGGAGCGAGGGGGCCGTGCCCAGCAGCCCCGCGTGGCACCGCGCAGCGGGCAGGGCGGGCAGCGTCCCTGCAGCACCCCACGGAGCTCCGGCCCTGCTCTGCTCTGCGGGCACCTGGCGGCACGGCACGGCGCGGCACGGCACGGCACGGCACGGCACGGCACGGCGCGGCCGCAGCCAGCACAGCCCGATAAGATCAACCTGAGCTGTTTACTCCCGGCTCCGGGAGCAGCCGTCGGCCGCCCGCAGCCCCTCGCACACCCATGCATCGCCTCGCTCCTGAGATCAGTCCTAATTAAGCTCTCTGCCTACCGGTTCTGACAGCAGCTCTATAAAAAGCCCTCCGAACACAGCTCCGATCCCGTTTTACCTTGGAGGGCCGAGGGGAGCTCTGTGCCGACGTTCCCACCCGCCAGGCTGCCTCGGCTCCCGCAGCCCAGCGCGATTATTCCTCCCACAGCACGAAGTCACTCAACCCGTTCGGCTCCTTCGGGCTGCGATGGTTGCACTCTGGGCTCAAGTCACAGCTTGTGGGAGAGCAGCAGCTCCCGAGCGCTGCCCGGCCGAAACCTCCCCTGGAGATGGTGTGTGAACACACAGCTTTGGGGCTGCGGGCTTCCCATCAGCGGGGCTCCTCCTGCCTCGGTCTCGGGATGCCCGTGGCCATGAACGCCCTCACACACAGCCGGGACAGGGCTGGGCAGGACGGAGCTGCCAGGCTCGGAGCTGCGGATGCTTGTGCAAAGCTGGAGCACTGCTGGGGATGGCAGCACCCAGCCCTGAGCTGCCTGAGCAGCGTGGCTCCGTGTCCCAGCACGAGTCCCAGCGGTGGCTGCAGCAGCCTCAGCTGTGCCCGCGAACTCACTGCACAGTGATGGGCACAGCCAGGAGGGTACTGCAGCACTGTGACACTCACACAGCCCTCTGAACACAGGGCACCTCCACCTGCACCGCCGCAGCATGGCTTTCACAGTGGGTGACAGGGGTGGGAAGGTGCAGTCCTTGGGATTTGTTTTGCACAGTTTGATTCCTGGGCAGGCCGGGCCCGAAGGGCAGCACTGCAGCTGCCAGGCTTTGGCCCAGGGGGGTTTGCTGTGCGGGCAGGAGCTCAGCTGTGCATTTGCAACCCGTGAGCTGGAGGAACGGACTGTAGGTGAAAAGGATTTCTTTGTGTGCGTGCTTTTCCACGGCGTGCAGAGGTGCTGCGCGGGCAGGACGTTCTGCACTGCTCTGAGCAGGGCTGTGCTCACAAGTGCTCAGCACGTTCCCTGCATGCCCTCCTGTCAGTCCCTTTTCCCCACGGTGATTCTGTCAGAGCAGTTCCTTTTGAAAGGTGTCCATGAGGACAAATTAGGACACTGATGTCCATCTTCAGGATAACCCACAGAAACAATTACTTCACTCCGTTTCATCTCAGCTCTCCATTTGCTTTGGTATGTCTTTGTAGTCAGCTCGTGCTTGGCTGACAGCACACACTTCGTAATGGACGTTGGAAACAACGTCCTGCATTGGTCTGCTGCTCTGCAGTGCAATGTGTGGCATGAGCCACACTGAGGACGGTTTTACAAGTTAGGTTTTTGTAACATTTTCTTCTCTATTTCTGCTCTGTGCTTCTCACAAGCGATGTATTTTCATCTGACTGTAAATTAAAGAGGATTACAGAACTCCGCAGATGGGATGTGGAGGGGGGTGAGGCTGAGCCGTGGCCTTGTGCTCTCAGGGGCACTGCTTTCAGGTGCAAGTTGTTCACAGGTCCTTCAGAATTGGTTTGAACTGTTCCTAAGTCCTGATTTGAACTTGCTGTGGTCAATGGGAGGGATGGAAAGCTCCCACGAGAGGGTTACACTCCTCACACCACACACTGCTCCTGCATTTCCATGGAAATCTGTGGGTGCTGCACAGGCACGGGTGACTCAGTGCTGCCCTGCATCCCAGGCACATCTCAGCTGCATCTCGGCCACATGCTGGCTAGATGATCCCAGCCATGCTCTCATTGGGTTCTATCTGTGCTGGGTCTCGAGGCCGGGGCAGGAGCCAGGTGCTGGGTACTGGGTACTGGGTGCTGGGTGCTGGGTGCTGGAGTCAGCTCCAGTGTCTGGGAGCTCTCTGAGGGCTGCTCTTCTTTCTCCTGAGCAAAACAAGTCTGTTGAAAGCAGATTGTGCGTGCTGTCTCCTGAGAGCACTGCCATGTGTTACAGCTTGGGACAGCCCTTTCTTTGTCACGGCAGTGCCTGCACAGCTCCCTGTGTGCTGTGCACCACGAGCCCTTCGGCAGGGGCAGCAGCTCTCCGGCCCAGGAATTCCCAGCTGCCCTGCCTGGTGCAGAGAGGCTCTGATCCTGATTGCAGTCACAGTATAGAAAAGTGACGATTCCAACACTTAGCATTATATGACTCCTTACATCTTCAAAGTGCTCTTAAGACACTAATTGAACTGTGGAACACCCCTCAGGCTGCCTGTCACCCCCGCTCTGCATGGAGGAGCTCAAGGATGGGGCCACTCAGCAGAGCAGTGCCCGACCCAGGGCTAGGCTGTGCAGCCTTCCTGCTCCTCACTGCTCACACTGTCCCACAGAGCTCTATCATCTGCTTCATAACCAGGGTTAGAGCACAAAGGCAGAGCTGGGAAGCTTCTGGTCCTTCCCTTTCATTTAAGAAGTTTGCGCTTGATGGCGATGCTGTAATTAGCTCCTGGCTGGATGCGGCCAGGAGCTGCTCCTCCGTGCCTCCATCGCTCTGAACCTGTGCGGCCACACAGAGCTCTGGTGCTGGCAGGGAACCACGCGGTGCTGGGGACCAGCAAGTGACATTCCAGAGGACAGCACCGAGGGGCTGCGTGTGCTCGACTGCAGAGCTGCAGCCCCAGCACATCCATTTTGATCTCCTGTGGCTGTGGGTCACTAACACCCAGAAGCCCGGGTTGGCTCCGGGCTGCGCTCAGTGGGGCAGTGGCAGCGTGTGGCAGGGCACAAGCTGCAGAGCTCTGTGGGGTTTATAAAAAGCTGCTGTCACCATATACATCGCGGGTGGGTGTCACATGCCTCCTCCTCCAGGAAATGAGGGACCCTTCGTGCTGTTTTTAGATCCTGGAGGGCAGGGAGAGGGGGTGCCACTTGCAAGCAGCTGCAAATTATAGCTCTCACGCTAACAGCTTGTCCTCCTGCCACCCACGGCCCAGGCACAGCGAGCAGCTCGGTGCCTGCGGGGGACGCGAGGGGCCCCCCACCCCAGCCCCACTCAGGGACCAGGTAACCACAATGGCTGCGTTCCCACGAGCTGGATGGGGAACGTGGAGCCAGGAGAGGGGACAGAGCCAGCACGGCGATGGCTTTGCGTCCGGAGAGGCTGGAGTTGCTCCCAGGGAAGGAAGGGGGTGTGGGGCACCAGGAGCTCCATCCCTGCAACTCCATGTCAGTGCAGCTCTGCCTCGCCCTGCCCCAGGCACTGCTGCTGTACCCACGCTGCAGCAGTGGGACGCTGAGCAGCAGGGCTGGGCATGCTTCCTGCCACCATCCCGATAAGGGCTGAGCCTGCAGGGGGTGATTTTCATTTTCTGAGATGAGAAGAAATGAACGCTTTCAAGCAGCAACGGGCCGAGCAGCAGCCCAATATGCTTTGAATGCTGCTCTGCTCTGAGCGCTCCTCAGCTGCTGTTCACACAGGGCTGACTGCAGCCAACGTCAGGATTCAGTTACTTCATTAACCACAGCTGCCAAGAGCAGCACTGCTGCTGTCCCTCGGCGCTGCCAGGTGCTCCAGGTTCTGAGTGCTCGCTGCGGATCCATAGCACCTGTGCCCGGCCCGGCCCCGTGCTGCCCCCGTGCTCGGTGCTGCCGTGGCTGGAGCTGGGCTTGGCCTTGTGGCAGGGGGCTGCGGGGGGTGGGAGCGGAGCGGGGCGGGTCCCAGCAGCAGCTCCTGGGGCCGCCCCATCTCAGCTGCACGTCTGACTCCGAGCGGGCGATGGAAAAGCGGAGCTGTGCATTCCGGCTGCAGCCGCTGTGTCTCTGGAGGTGTCTGTAGGGAAGTACTGCTTTGCTCTGTGCTGTTGCTGTTCTGTTTGCCGTGTTTCTCTGAGCTCTGTCCCGGCAGCTGGAGGGCTCTGCTGGCCCAGGCAGAGCCCCGGCCCTGGGCGCTGCCCTCTTTTGTTTCTTTGTGACTTTAGGATTTTTGTGGATGCTCAGGGCTCTTCCCTCACCCACGCTGTTCCCGTGGCCAAGGCCATCAGCAGGAGCACTAGGGCTGTGTCTCCCCCTCCCCGTGGGCTCAGTCCCAGCTGTGCAGGGTAGTTCTGCGTGGCTCCCCTGGAAGCATGGGGTCTTGTGGAGTGGTGGTTAATGAGCAAGGGAGCGTGGAGCTGTGCCTCTGAAACGCTTTGTGGCTCACTGCTGACGTGTTCTTCTGCTCCACGTAACTCTGGTCCTGCCCTTTCTGCCACCTTTCCTCAGAATCGCTGAAATGCTGTAACTTTCTTCAACACAAGTACACGTGGCACAGAACTTAGCAGAGAGAGGAGAGGTGAAATAGGGTTCTTTAAGTGAACTGCATGCTCCCATTTGTTGCAGTGGAGCTTGGCTCCTGCTTCACCACGTTGGCCAGAGATGCAGAAGGTGTAGAGTGGATCCATGTGGACTCAGGAAGCATTAATGGTCCCATTGCAGGAGCCCTAAGATGGAACGTGGGACAGATGGCTGCAGTGTGTGCCCACTCCCAGTGCTGATCTGATCTCACGTGATGCTGGAAGGTCCCCACGGATGGAGGTGCTGCACATGGGCAGCAGCCGTGGGGCGAGGAGAAGGATGGGGCAGCCCACTGTGTGACGGTGAGTGGTGGCAGCTGTCTGCATGGCTGGGTCCCTGCAGCTGGAGGCTGAGTGCCCTGTGCTGCTGCAGTTGGAGAGCTGTGCTGGGTCTGCTCAGCAGTGCATGGGAATGCTGTGTGTGGGGTGGGGCGCAGGGCAGGTGCAGCTGCTGCTGTGCTGCTTGTGAGTGCCCCTCTGGGAGCTCAGGGCATGCCTGTCACTGTGCTGGGCAGGAATGAGGCTGCTGTGATGCTGAGGGTCCCCGCAGCGCGGACACACGGGGAGCAGCCAGAAGCAGCATGGGGCTGAGCCCCAGCAGTGACAGCCCTGTGCAGGCTGCCAGGAGATGTGGGGATGGGCTGCCCCTGCTGCGAGGAACCTGTGGAGCAGCACAGGGAGGACAGCTTCCTCCTCTTGCTCACAGGCAGTTACGGTTACTGTGACGTGCTGATATTTCCTCATTTACCACCATATTTACTGTGGTAATGCCACTATCCTCTCCCCTGTTGGGTCTCACGACCTTCCTCTGTGTCCAGGGGTGTCTGAGTGCTGGAGAGACTTTTTTACACAAAAATGAACCTTTTCTTGTGCCAGCAGCAAGGAGGCCCACTGTGGCCCCATGGGGTATCTTTCCCTCCTGCTTTCTCTTCCCTCTCTCTCCTGCACACGGAGCCCTCTCCAGCTCCATTAGACATTGGCTGCAGCTGTCTTCCTGCCTGCTGCTCCCAGCGATGCAGGAGTGGTTTGGGCAGTGGGACACAGCCCAGTGTGCTGCATCCATCCCTGCTGCTGCCCGTGCCTTTGTCAGGAGGAGCAGTGCTCGCTCCAAGGACGCGAAAATGAGCGAAGCACAACAAAACATTTCTCAGCAAAACGTGCAGGTGGAAACATGTCTTCAAAGAGCTGCAGTGCAGTTCACCACCGCTTCTCGATCTGTCCTCGTCTGTACATATCCTGTGTTGTTGCAATAGACCTAAGGCAATGTGCTACACTCCTTAGGGCAAGGCTGTCTGCCTTTGTTCTGCAGAGCTGCAGTATGTTCCCAACAGCTTTGGGTGCTTCCTGCTGTGCAGAGGGGTGCAGGGTGGCTGCGTGCTGGGAGGGCACGCTAATACATCCAGCAGACAAAAGGCTGAAGGGGTGATAATGGATAACCTGGTGCTAATGCAGGTTGTGGAGCTCGGTGAGCTCCCTGCTGTGCTGTGCTGTGAGCGGGGCTTGGCCCAGCCCGCACTGTGCTGGTGGCTGCAGGGCTCCTGGGAGGAATGCCATGGGCATGCTGGGCCCGCAGAGGGTCCGTGGCATTGTGAGTGCACGCAGGAGCTGCTCTGCTCCGCTGCTGATGCGGCTGTGGCAGCAGTGCTCTCATCGCTGCTTTCAGCTTTGTTTCCTGTTTGACTGTTCTCTTAATCAAAAGAAAATGAACTTCAATTAAGGTACCTTATAAAGTGTGGTTCGTGGCAACTGGGACCACCTCTGTGCCTTTGGACGGTGGAGCTGTGGATGCTGCGTGGTGTGGGACCACAGGGAAAGGGTTGGACGGGGCTCCAGGCACACGCAGCGAGCATGGTCTGATGAGTGCAGGTCAGTGCTCCTACAGCGTGAGCTCCTCCTGTTGGGATGGGGTGGGTGGTGGCACAGGCACTGTACGGTGCTTGAGAATGCAGAGGTGTGCCCGGCTGCACTCCCACGGGCACGTTGCTGCATGTCATGGCACAGTGCACAGCACGGCTGGGGGGGATAGGGGCCCCTTCTGGGACCTCCTGGTGCTGCACGGCCAACTCCTAATAAACGTAACGTTCTCAGTACAGCCATTTATTAAGCTATAAAGCTCTGGTGGTGAATGATAAGCATTAGCCTCGGCAGGACATAGACAGGATGCTCCTCTTGGGTTCCAGTCAGCACAACTGCCTTCAGCAGCAGAAATGCACTCAAATGCTGAAGCTTGAAAGGGAGAGCTTCACCTGCTGCGTGCGTGGTGTGAACAGCTGCCAGGGCATCTCTGGGAGCTGCCAGCAATTGCTCCATTGATGCACTTTGTACCAAACACACCCCTCCTTTCCCTGCAAAAGGAGAGGTGAGCCCTGCTGGGAGGGGCCCGTGGGGCTGGGGGAGCCCTGGGGGCTGCAACCCCCCCCCAGGGCTGCTCCTGCCCCGTCCATGTCCCCTGCATGGAGCTCCATTGGAGCGCGGGGCCGGAGCCCAAAGACTGCAGGAGCTGCCAACAGAGGCTGAAAGCAAAAGAAGGCGAAATCTTAATTGGATCTGCACTGCCCTGCAGAGAAACGCGTTTGGATTGAAATGAAACTGAGCTTTGTACTCCCAGGGCTGCAGAGCCGGAGTGGAAGAGGAATTATTCCCAATTCCTGTTTGTGACAGAGGAGAGCTTTTTCTGTGAGCTTGTCTTTGGGAACGTTGATCTTGTCAGAAGCGGTGGTGAGCTGTGTGAGGGTGCTGGCACAGCCGGGCAGTCCCCCTCGGTGCCGTGCCCCCGCTCGCTCCGCTTCGGTTCTGCCGCCCGGGCCCCATCTCTGCAGAACTCACCGCGTTTCTCTGTTTCCTCTAGGTGAACTCCTATCAATATTTAACACGGCAGTGTCGGTTGTGCTGTAAGATGAGAGAATCCTGAATTATACATGGCGTGGGGGGTTGGGGAGCGCTCTCTGCTCGGAGCTCCAGGGCCCGCAGCGCTGCCCCGCAGCCATGGAGGAGCCGCAGCACCCAGCGGACGGGCGGCCCCGCAAAGTGCGGTTCCGGATCTCGTCGGCGTGCAGCGGCCGCGTGCTGAAGCAGGTCTACGAGGACGGGCAGGAGCTGGAGCTGCCGGCCGTGGAGCAGTCCCGGCGGCTGCGGCACAGCTTTGAGCCGCGGGGGATGCCCGACGGCCCCGCGCTGCGACGGCCGCGGGGCAGCGGCTGCGGGGAGGATGCGCACGGCCCCGGCTGCCCCCCCGCCGGCAGCGCCATCTGTGGGGTGAGCTGGCACTTTTGGGGCGGGTGTCGGGGGGAGACGCGGCCCCAGGGACTGCGCGTGGGGGTTTCCGTCGGGTGTAACCCACTTTGAGAGCAGCGTTTTAAATGCGTGCCCACAAATCTTCGGCCTCGTCCCATCAGCACTGTGGGGTTTTGCTGTCAAGTGAGCAGCACCTGCTCTGTGCTTCGTCCTCGGTCCTCACCAGGCTGATATACCAGTATCTGCACAGAATAATGCATCCTGAGCAGTCTGATGCAAGGTGGATATTATCTCAATTAGCTACATTTCAAGTATTAGAGCTGCATGACTTGTGCTGGCAGAAAGGCTGTGCCCGTGACATAGTGTCTTGGAGCAATCCCCCTGGTAATTACTGGTGCTAAATCAAGCCTCAGATTTGCATGTAGGAGCCCTGGCTTGCTGATACTTGGCTTGTACCACGCTTATACCCTGGGCATCTGGTTTAACCGAAAATATCAAACCACTGTGAATCTCTTCTGCCCAAGACAGAGCACTGATGTGATCCTATCTATGCCATTAATTGGTTCTGCATTGCTGGGTAAAGCTCATCTCCATTTCCCAGCCTCCCTAATTGTACGTACTCGGGTAACCATGCTGTCCAGCACCGGCTCTGCTCTGTGTCCCTGCACTCAGTGCGTGGGGACACCACAGCTGTGCAGATGGGTGCTCCATGCTCACTGCTGTGGGAGGACAGTGCTCAGAGCAGTGCCCAGCTGCCAGCAGGGCCACTGGGGGCTCTTAGGAGAGCACTGCCTCTTGACATGGATACTTACACAGAGCGAAATATGAAGAATACGTAAGGCAATGGGATGTGGTAACTACCAAGTGATACCTGGGAAAGGTGAGGGAAAGAACGGCCAGGAAAGCAAAATGGTGCTTCCAGATATCTGTGCCCGGACCAAGGTTGGTTTTAAAACCGTTACAAAAGAGCACCAATGCAGATGTCCCCATGGAGGGCTGTTCAGGATGGCTCCATGGAGCACAGCTTAGCATTCGATAACGAGATTGTTTTACCCCATCTGACCACTTCGTCAGCATTAGCAAGCTACAAAGAAAAGTTTCTGTTTAAATCTGGAACCCCCACCAACTGCTGCCTCATAGGTAACCATCATCTGAGCTACTTCCATGCAGAGCTGTGGACAGTCCCCCCCTCCCCCTGAACTACTCAGCCTTCAAAGGACTGCTCCTCAGTCCCCCGTGCAGAGGCTTTTTGGCATATGCCAGCTGTGCTGCCCTGGGCGTTGCACATTTCTCAATTCTTCTGAGTTAAAATGTGTATTTCCACCCCAGGAAGCTTTCCCCACCCAAAACGTGTTTGCAGAGCGTGTTATACAGGTGGGATGCTGATAAGATCCCCTCACAGGCCTCCCCAGTTGTCGACTTTGGTAAGATCATCATCTACACCAACAACCTGAAAATCATCCGTGCACCCATGGACCAGAGAGAGCTCATGAGAAGGATCATCCAGACAGAGGGAGTGAGCGACTGGGCTGTTGTGTACCGGGAAAGGAGAGAAAGAACTGGTGCTGGACATAGAAAGGATGTGGAAAAGAAGGTCGTCTGCAACCAGTACATGCAGGTAAGAGAAAACTGGGGGTACTTTTGTTTCCTGGTTCTGGTCAAACCGCTCTGCGTTCCCATCCGAGCCCCATCTATGTCAGTATCTGTGGCTTCAGCTGCATCTGGGTTAGAAGCATCATTTTGTTCCTCTCTGGCACTCTGGGGATTGCTGTTCTGCTTCCAGTGCCCTCGTGCCTCCGCTGGGTTTTCCTTTGGAGACCACTGCCGTTCAGCAGTGTGACTGAGCTCCGTCCTCCATCACTGAGAGCAGCCTGGGTTTCTGCAGCCTGCTGAGGCTGAACACAGCTGCCATGTGGCTGAGACTTCTCCAGGCTAAAATTTTAATGTCAGCTGAAACGAGATTGTGTCTTCCACTATTTTTCTCCCGGGTTAGTCTTTGTTGGTCAGAACCCCGATTAATCTGACCACAGTTTGATCCCACAAAACAAATGCTGTCATGCGGGGTAAATACAAAGCGCTGCAGCTTTGCCAGCCCGAAACCACCCTGCTGTGGGCAATGCAGAGCCCGGCATGCTCTGCTCAGAGCCTGGCTCAGGGTTTGCTCCCAGGGAGACCCTGCAGCAGCTGAAGGAAGCCCAGGTGCTTGCTGACTTCCATGTCTGATACCGAGTTACAGGGTTGTTCATGATCTTTCTGTTGCAGGATGGAGATGCTGAGCGCACGTGCTTCCAGTGCAAAGGATCAGGCTCTGCTCCTTGCTCGCTGTGCCATGGCAGCAAGTTTTCCATGCTGGCAAACAGATTCAAGGAGTCGTACAGGGCTCTGCGGTGCCCGGCCTGCAACGAGAGCGGCGTGCAGCCCTGCCCAGTCTGCGCTGCGTGACACAGCGGCACCGCACCGACAGCCGCCGGGAACTTTGCGCTGCTTCACCTCGAGCAGCTCTGCTCCGATGGGAACTTTGTAGAGCTGGGAGGAGCACGTTACGTGCATTCACTGTACGTACGAACACGGTGCCTAAGCTGCCCCTTGTTCCTCTTGTCTGTTGCCCATGCTTCTCAATCAGACCCCTGTTCTGCAGATGTGCAGCCCCATGGAGTGAACACGGCCACGGGGCACGGCCGTGCTGGGTGCTGAGACCCTGTGGATGTCTCTGGCTCAGGGAGCTCAGTGTGGGTCAGTGCCTGCAGCTGTGGGCACAGCCTGGGCTGCAGCACATTACATTGAGGTCATTACCTCTGAGCTCGCAGTGTCACAAGCTTTTCCTGAAGATTTTGCTGATTCTTACCTCTGTATTCATGGACACAAAGATTCTTTCTTTATGGGGTTTCTTCTGGGGGGAAACTGGAAACTTTTCCCAAATCCGGAGCTTTAGAAGTGTACAGTAATTTATTATTACAGCTGGCAATTAATAAGTTTTTAGCCTACTTACAAGGAAGTGCTGAACTGAAATTCCCCTCTCTGCTGCTCAGCACTTTTCTGGATCAGGCTGGCAGCGAGCAGGACTCCGGTTGCCCAATATTAATCCCATGATGTAATCTGCAGAAGGTAAACTCTAATTAGTTAAGGTGGAGCAATGATGCCGAGTTCTTTGCAGGCTGCCTCTGGTGGTGCAGAATGCAGGGGATTCGGGAGGTGGAAGCAAACGGGGGGAGATGTATTTGTTTCCCCCCTCCCCCCCCCAAGCCTTAAATCACTGTGCTGTGTGTTCATGATAATGCGTTCACATGCTGTTACTGTAGGCTGTGATGAGCTCAGAGCTGCCCACCCGCGCTGTGCTGAGGCTGCAGGCCCAGCCGGGGCAGCTCACTGCCAAGTTTCTGTTTGGTGGTGGCAGGCTGTGAGGTTTCTCCAGACTGCTTAAATGGTTGGAGGCAGCGCCCTTGGAGCCCTTGGACTTCCACTTGTCTACCACTGGATTTTCTCGGTGGTACGAAGCACACAGGAATACAGCTGATGCTTGGTTTGCTTCGTTTATCACACTGGGATCTGCAGTGTGAATAAATGCAGCCCTTGGGGTATTACTGAAGGCAGAGGAGTCTGTGTGGGTCAGAGACCGACTGCAGCAGTCTGCCCCACAGCAGCCCCGTGCCATCCCTGGCGGGCGGCTTCAAAGTTCCAGGGTGAGAACAAAGCGACTGGGCAAAGCTGTTCCCTGATGCTCAACGTTTACAGCAAAGCTGATGCAAGCACACGGTGCAAGGTCACTGCTTCCAGCTCAGTGATTACGCTGCTCCTCGTCCCATCCTGGGGCTGTGGGTGGCAGATGTAGGCAGCGATGTGGAGCTGCTGGGTCAGACAGACCCGATCTCCTCAACAAATGCTCTCCTATTTTGCAGGGGGTGTTCGATCTTTCCTGCAGCAGTGCCATGCAGTGCTGTGGGCACACCGGGGCCTCCAGCACTGCAGCCCCACACACCATGGTGACATGGGGTGACGGTGCACCTCAGGTACCCGTGCCCTCCTGGAGCAGCATGGGGGACCTGTGGCCTTTCTCACCTTGCCCTGCTGCAGCTGGTTGCTGTGAAAGCGAGGTGAGCAGCGGAGCTCTGTTCTGTTTGGTTTGGCCATGTGTGCTTAATCTTTAAAGATGGAGGTGAACTGTGGTGCTGCATGGGGTGTTTCCTTGGCACAAACTCCAGCAGTCTGTGGTGCTTCCATCAGGATGAGGTGTTTAATCCGGTGCTGAGCTGGGGCTCAGTTTGCCCGTGTTGCTGCAAGGTGAGTGTGCTGGGCACGCAGAGCTGCCCCTCCTGAGGGCAGTCACAGTGGGTCCCCTTCGGTCACTGCACGTGAGATGGTGGCTGATAAGGTACTGACATCTCTAATGGATGTGGTGGCATGACTGTGTGTGCTCGCTCCCAATGACCACCCCTTCTCGGTGTCTGATGGCTCCTGACAAACAGAGCTGAGTCCCTGCGGCAGTGTCGTGGCCTCTAACAAGAGCAGAAACGTCCTCTGCGTGGACATGTCATATAGGAAGAAGCCCAATTTCCTCATGGGCTGAAGTGCAGAACGTTGGTACCCGTGCTTAGGCTGCAGTCCTTCTATTAATCACCTGTTTCTCTTAATCGCTTACAGCTGTTCTTTCATTACCCTCGAGGAGGGCTATGGCACAGATGCCTTTAAGGTTTTCTTTCTATCTTTCCAAAAAAGAGCCAAACTGCTGCTGCGCTACGGGAGTGCCGGGCTGTACCCGGCTTACACTGCCACGCTATGGCTGCGAGTGGATGTGCTCCGGCTCAGGATCAGAAACCTCCGAGCGGAGCTGGGGAGGGGGCGGTTAGGGTTAGGGGCAGCCGGAGGTCTCCGGAGGAGCGGAGCTGCTTTATTTCACCGTGGAAGGGGTGAGCAGCCATGGAGATGCCAATAGAAACGGCATTCAGTGTCACATTTCTATAGGACGGAGGAAGGGCGGTTGGAGGTGAGCAGCGAGGCTAATTATGACAGCCAGAGGCACAGAGCAGGAAGGTTAAAATCATCCTCATTTCTGTGTGCCAGCAAAGTGCACCACTTGCTTTTAACCGGGAGCTCTGTCTGATTGAAGGGAGGATTGCCATAGTTACTACAGACCCCGCAGTGAAGGCCGGTTCCAGAGCTCCTGCTCCCGTCCCTTCTGCACAGGGGCTGCTCTCAGAGGGGGGGTCCCGGTCCTGGGGGAGGGCTGTGCCCTCATCCTGCTGGGATGTTGCCTTAAAGCCCCGTTTACCCTCAGCTGCCACATCGGTGACACAGCGATCAAGTGAAGGACCTCGGAAAGGTCCCGCCGATTTCACAGTGTCACTCCTTCACTTCCCCGCAGTTGAGGAGGAAGGAGCCGGGATGTTTATGAGTTCAACCACTGCTGTATTTCACAAGGCTTCGAAGCTGCCGCTTTGATTGATGTGGGCTCCGTTTGGTTTTGCTGTAACGCCAGCCCTCTGCTGCTTCGAAATATTTCATTTTTATACAAATCATTACGTGTAACCTGCAGTGATTTCTGCCTGCTGCCGGGGGAGGCCGGCTATTTCCCCCAAGTAACTTCTGGGAAACATCGTCGTGAAGTTCCCTCAGGGCAGGCATGAGGGGTCTTAATTCCCTGGATTCAGCATAATGAGTAATGGAATCGATTCCGTTTGTTGTTTCTGGTGAAAACAATCGATGCACTTGCAGGAGGACTGAATGAGAGCAGAAATTACTAATTGTAATTATCTGTTTTTGCAAGTGGAGGATGGGATGCTCCAGTTCCGGTGGGCAGTGGGATGTGCTTGGAGGGGGCACAGGTCCGGGTGTGGGGCTCAGCCCTGGGCGGCCGCTTCTGGTGCGGGGCACAGAGTGCCACGGAGTCCGGGGAGGACTGGAGGTGTCCGTGGGCTGCGGAGACGTGGCCGTGGGGCACACGGTGAGTGGGCGCGGTGGGGGCGGGTTTGGTGATCGCAGAGGTCCTTTCCAACCGAAGCGGTTCTGCGATTGCGTTGCGCTCTGCACCCACGGGTTGGGCTCTGCCGTCTTGGAGAAACGCTCCCGCCCGCCCGCTGCGGTGCGAGGACGGCATCTGTGCGGTGCCCGCGGCTTAGGGACGCGCGGCGGTTCTCTGTCCGCGATTCGCTTGGGGACCTCTCGCAGTGACGCGGGGCCGACCCGCAGCCGCGATCCGCGGAGCCGCTCCGGAGCGGATGGGCCGAGCGACCCGCAGCGGGAGCCCCGCCCCGCCCCGCACACCGCCCCGCCCCGCACACCGCCCCGCCCCGCACACCGCCCCGCCCCGCACACTGCCCCGCACACCGCCCCGCCCCGCCCCGCGCACCGGCGGCGCTCAGCGCGGCGCTGCCCGCCCGCGGCCACCAGGGGGCGCTGTTCGGCTGCGGCTCCGCCGGCACCGCGCCCGCGCTGGGGGAGCGGAGCGGCCTGTGGCTGCGGGCCGCGCTTCGGAGCGTGCGGAGCGGCACTGCTCGGCTGCCCGGGACCTCAGCTTAAGGGTTAAGTGCGGCAGGAGCCGCCTTTGTGCGTTCCCGAGCTGGGGCACTCCTCGCTCGCGCGGACCTGAGTTAGAGCGGCGGCCGCAGCCGGGCTGGGCTGTGCCGGGCTGTACCGGGCTGTGCCGGGCTGTACCGGGCTGTGCCGGGCTGTGCCGGGCTGTACCGGGCTGTACCAGGATGTACCGGGCTGTGCCGGGCTGTGCCGGGCTGTACCGGGCTGTGCCGGGCTGTGCCGGGCTGTGCCGGGCTGTACCGGGCTGTGCCGGGCTGTGCCGGGCTGTACCAGGCTGTGCCGGGCTGTGCCGGGATGTACCGGGCTGTGCCGGGCTGTGCCGTGCTCCCAGCCGCTGCTCCGCTGGCGGACGTGTCACGATCATTTATTTGTGCTGTGCAGGAAATTAAGTCTATTTCTGGTAAAATACTTGGGCAATAGAGCCGGCTGTTTAGCGGGAGATGGATGTCGATGGCTCTTTGTTTCACGCCATTGGGCATCGCGTTGATGTGCGGCTGCTGCCGTTCCAGAGCTCGGGGAGAGCCCTGTGCTGCCACGTTGTGCGGCATCAGCACTGGGAGAGCCGCCGTGGGGCAGCCCACGCTCAGCCCGACCTTCCGTGCGGGACCCAGAGTTCTGCGCTGGAGTTTCAGAGCTCCCGGAAAGGCCCTTCGTCACCGCATTACCCAAACGGATTTGGTCTTAAAATGCAACTCCTCCTTTTCTGCAGCTTCGTAATTATTTAACACTGATCGCTATTTGGTGTTCAGTGCTTCTTCAGTCTGTGTCTTTATTGTCACAGACATTCCCGTAACTTTTCGATGTCGCTGTTGATGTGAGTGCTGACTGCTTCCCGCAGTGGGGGCAGGTCCTGGCAGCCCCATCTCGGTTCCAGGGCTGTGGGGACCCACACACCAAGGAGTGCTGCTCCTGCTGCAGTGCCCCGTTCCCGCACAGCAAGAAGTAATGTTTGCTGTGTGCATTTCTATGCCAGTCCCCTGGGTATGTGTGTCAAGGCTGTAGAAACAGTGGGAAAGAAAACAGGTAAGCTGCCTGGTCTTTTTCTACAAAGCTAATTAACACTTTCCATGATCCTCAGTGTTAATTAATTAATACTTGTACTGCAATAGAAGCTGGGCAGTGCGCACAGACCTGGGATTCCTGCGTGCTGCTTGTGGTATAAGTGAGACCAACAGGACCAAAGCCACCCCCAAAAGCACATACTGTAACTGCACTGAGCCTGTGAATTTTCAGCTTATTCTGAGGCTGCTGGGGGTTATTTCCCTGCTCATTCTGCAGAACACGCAAAGTCTCGGTGTTTCTGAGCTCTCTCCAGGGGTGATGCAGAGCAGGCTGCTGCCCGGCAGTGGGGGGGCCAGGAGCCACGCGGTGCTCCCCGGCTGCTGCCTGCACTGCCACCTCACTGGTCCCTGTCACATCGGTGGGACATCCATCTGCCTGGGTCGGAACGCAGTTACAGGTGAGGCCCAGTGACACTGCGTGGGTCGTGTTCCAGTTGTTGTTTGCAAGCAATATTTGCAATTTGCCATGAAGAGTAGCAGCCTCTGTAGGTGTGTGTTAAGTGGCTGTGCCACTCTGTGGAAATCAAATGGTATATGGGTTTCCCCAGAAATAATTCTCTTCCTCCAAATACTGGGCCAGTGGTCAGTTTACTTGCAGTGAAGTCAGAGCTCGACTCCTTTCAGTTCCAAGCACTTGTGGATGCTCCTTGTCATATGTTTGATGACATCTTCTGTCTCACAGCTCGGGCTTAGAGGGGCCTTAATTCCAGGGCTGTGCTCTCTTGGTAAGCAAGTTAGTGAGCGTGCTCTGAGATTACAGGGAGCAGAGCATCAGTGCTGCCGTGGCAGTTATACTGCAGGCAGCATAGCACTCAACCTGGAGAATGCTTTCCTGTTCTCCACTCTGAAGATGCTTCGTATTACTGATGTGATGCGTGAGTTCTGGGAGCCCCACAGACCCAGCCCGGTGCCATTCGAGAACATGCTTTTATCCCTGATGAGCCCTTGCCCCGGGCTGCCTGCCAGCTGCCCTCGCATTCTGCACCACCCCGAGGTTTCTGTTCTTCATCTGGCTCATTAAATATTAAAAGACAAAGTGCTTCTAACAGCCGGCCATTTTTTGGAGGTACAAAATAACTGTAATTTGTTTCCTAATAGATAGTTTCGTCCTTGTCATTGGTCCAGCTCAATGCAGAACTGAGTGTGTAATAAATGAGACGGGACAGCGCTGTAAATCCGATGTGTTTGCCCAGAGAATGGGTTTGAGAACATGAGCTGGGCTGTGGTGGTGGTGAGCATGAGCCTCAGTCCGTGCTGCAGCCCGGCTGCTGTCACACAGAGCAGTGCTCATTACCCTTCAAACCGTTAAATCTGCTCATTTCCCAGCTCTCCTGCTTGCACGTTTGCTGTGCTTGCAATGTCTTCCAACAGCTGTTTTTATTAAACATCTGCTTCTTTAACTCTTCTCATATACTTTTATCATCAGCACGGTGTCATCACGTGGCTATGGAAACTCAGTGTCTCACATGGACACCATACACGTCCCTGAATGACAAGTGTCTTTTCAAGGAGAGCTGGGAAGACCCGAACTGGTGAGGGCCTGAGTGCCTGCTGTGCTCCCCTTCCCGGGAAGTGCTGTCCATTGCCGTTTGAGTGCTCGGAGTGAAATCAATTTGCTCTGCTTTGTCTTGGCTGCGTGTAAAGCAGCGCTGCTGGCTGTCCCGTGGCTTTCTGCTGGTGCCTTCAGGCTCTGGGTTAGGTTCTCTGGACAGAGCACAGGTAATCGCTGCAAATTAATTTTCCGTGTGCTGCTGTGCAGCCGTAGAAGTCTGCCCTGCTGCTCCTGCTCAGCAGGCACAGCCCACAGCCAGGGCGTCCGCTTTGCTCTCGTCCACCAGCAGATGCTCGGCCAGCAGTTAAAATTCACCAGCTTTCTCTTGCTTGCCAGCCATTGCCAGGGAGTGCTTCCACTCCTGAACGGTTTTCTTTCTCTGATGTTTGGCCTGCTGTGCCACAGAGATGTAAGCTGCCACGGGACTTCGCCTGGGAGAAAGACATCAGCATTTGTGCAGAGTGGAGCCCAGGAATGTCTTTATGCAGATTTCTGACAGGGTCAGAGTGGAATAACAACAGTGAAATAAGCAGGTATGTGATACACGTGACTGTCTTTAAAAACAATCTAGCTGATATCAGCCCCCTTAGTTCTTACTGTGCTCTGGTGTCTGCTGTAATTAGTATTACTTTTGCCTTGTGTCGTTCCCAGGGGAGGGTGGCACAGCTGTCCTGCAAGGAGCTGCTGCAAGCTGTGAGGATGTTTAATAAATAATCCTCTGACAAAGTTCAGCCCTGTAGTGGGACTTGGCTATTTGAGGACGTGCTTCTCTTGGGTTCTGAGCCATTTTGGTTTAGAATATTGCTGGGACCCCCCTGGGCAGCGCTCCCTCCAGGCAGGCGGACTCTCCTCCCACCAGCACAGCATTGCAGTGCCCGGTGCTGGTGCAGAGCTGTGCCCACAGCTTCCTTCTGGCTGCCCCGCTCCAGAAAGGTGCTGTCCTTGGTGTGTGCCTTGCTGCTTCCCCCAGGCCGTGCAGCTGGAGCGGGGATGTGAGGCGCAGACTGGAAGCAGGAGGGCTTCAGCTGCATGGATGCCTGCAGTGAGGTTAGCATCTGAACAGAGGCAGGAACTATGCAAAAGGCAAAATACCAACATCCTAGCACTGCAGAGAAATAAGAGAACTCGCAATGAGGAGACTCCAGTGATCTGATTAGTGAGGAAATTGTACATTGTGCCCCTGAAGAGAGAACAGCGCTATGAAAGAGATGAGAACCGGAGTACAGAGGGACCCCTCCTGTGCATGGAGCTGTTTTGTTTCTCTCCCACGAAGCGCTGCCGGGCAGATTGCAGCTCTTCAGGGCACTGTGAGTGCAGGGGGAGCAGAGCAGCACATGCACTGCACGGTGCACTGCGTGCTGCCCGAGCTGATGCCATGCCCTGTGTGTCTGTAAGCAGGGCACAGCTGGAAGCGTGCAGGGCGAGCAGAACACGAGTGGCACGGGCTATTAATGCTGGTGCTGTGGGAGGTGAGCTGGGGAAAACCTAGGTCGAGGAAGATATTGCTCTCCTGTCACAGCTTTGGGTGATCTCACTTTTCTCCCTTTTGTTTGGGAGCAGTGTGGGGATTGCTGTCCCCATGGTCCTGCAGCAGCAGCTGGGGAGCTGGGTGCCACTTCTCCTTTGGTTTTAGGCTTTTGAAACCCTCCTTGACGCCACCTGAGCAATATTGCTTGACTTTTTATGCTAAGGGCACTTTAATTAAACTCCCATCACGAAAACAATTAGACCAAATTTGCCGTACTTAACGAGTCAATAATTCAGCGGTTGGGTCTCATTAATAGACTTCTCCCTGTGACGGCGTTGTGAGGACGCAGCGCTGCCAGCTGTGTGCTCCAGAAATCCATCAGAGATCGATACCTTCCTTGAGCTGCCCCTTTTTGCTCCCAGAACAGCAAAAGAGCAAAATTACTACTTAATGCCAACCAGCACAGCCAGGTTCGGTGCCGGGCATTCACTGCTCACATCCGTCCTGCGGCTGCGGAGACCTTGAGGCTGTGACTTTCTAAAGGAGAGTTTTCAGTTCAGATTTCCTGAGTAGAGAGAGAAACAAATTGGTGCCGCATTCCTGTTTTGTGGGATAAACTCCTCGCAGAAAGGCAGAGCAACAGTTCCGGGGCAGTCTGCTTGTTGCTGTGTGCTGGAAGCTTTTGCTCATTAAAAGAAGATGTGAGGAAGGTAGGTTTGTTTGTTCCATGAATTTCTTCCTAGAATTGCATTGGAAATGGTTTCAAACTGCTTCACTGTCCGAACTTGGTGATTTAAGTGGATCCCTTCCATCCTTCGATTGCTGAAACAATATTTGACCTTTTCTTTTGTCCACAGAGAACAAGCGGAACAGAAGTGGGTTTAGTTCTGTTATGGTAATAGCTTTGTTTCAAATACATTTTACAGCACGGTGCGTATCCCTGTGTCAGTGTCTGTAATTTGTTCTCATTCCTGATTTCCCCCAGGCATTGGAGCAGTTTTTCTTTCTAATGTCTCATTGCACGAGCTAATACTGCAATAGCAATTGGCGGTTTTATAGCACCTTTGCACTGAAATAGTCACAAATAGGCAGCGTGGATTTATATCAGATGTTTTTGGCAGTGTGATGTACGTCAGAGGCCATAGAACCTCTCCCGGGGCGGTTCTGTCTCTCAGCAGCGGTTACGAAGGCGGATGGAGGCCGCCCAGTGGAGCACCCTGGGGCACAATGGGATGTGTGGTGTCCCAAGACCTGGTCTGGGACATCCGTGTGCTGGGGAGATCGGGGGCTCAGGTCGTGGCAAAGCTGTAAACATTTGCAGCTGCTGTTGGAATGAGTGAGAGAAGTCACTCTGTCGGTGTGTGGATGAGGTTGTTCTGCCTCCTCCTCAACTTCTGTCGTGTTTGTGATGGACAGAGGTGTCTGTGCCTGTTTCACGCAGCAGTTCTGCAGCTGGGTTCATGAAACTCATGTGTGCAGAGCTGTAGCAAACCCACACTTCCATTTATCTCCTTTTCAGTTCTCTAATAGAGAAATGTGCCAGGTGTACTTGGAAGCCCACAGTGCAGGTACGACTCTATTATTTGTGGAGACCAAGTGGGTAATACTTGTAAAGGTTTTCTTATTTACTTATACTTTTAATGTGCCCTTTGCAGCATCCTGTCTTCTCTCCCATTGCGTCAAGAGCCGCCGTGCCCCAAGAACTGAGGATGGAAATGGAGTTCAAACCACAGCACGACCTCTCATTCATCTTCTTGTTCTTGAGAACTGTAAAAACAAAACCATTGCAGTGGTGGGCGTCCTGCCCACAGGAGCACATCTATGGGAACACCGTTACAGCTTTCGGACTTTTCCCCACAAACTTACCCCCTGCCCTGTTTTCCCACTGGCTGGGTATTCCATGCTCACAATCGTACCAGATTTACATTTGTTAATTACATTCTGACACTTGTTAATTCGTATTCTAACTTGTGCCAGCAAAGGTTTACGTTTGTAAATTGCGTTCTGATTCCTACCCTGTCTTGCTGCCTGCCAGTCACCACTCCAAGATGTCTCAGAACTCTCTGTATTGTATTTACATGGTGATTCTCTCCTATGCCTCTTCCTTCTGTCCAAGGGACATTTATTTTGTTAAACGGAGAGCTCGGGGGGTGTCAGGTCTTTCTGATGCCTGGACAGGCAAGTTCCATGGCATGTCATGCAACAAAATATTGCACACACATTCATAGTGGCTAAACACAAACTGTTACTAGCTATACCTGTATATTGCTAATCAATTTACAGTCTTTATTTCTAATTTCTGTGATGCTGGATGACCACAGAGACCGTGAACCTTACCTTGTTCTTCTGCAGAAACAGCGTTCTATTCCCACACTTAACCTCCCACTTAAAGCTTACAGGGTCTGTGAAGGTGTGCGGTACCTCACGGGCACCGTGTGTGCTCTGTGTCCCATCAGCTGTGAGTCCAGCTCCCGGCCTCTGCTCTGGGTGTGAACGCAGCTTTCCTGCAGCCCTGCGCTGAGGGATGCTCCGACAGCACCGGCACAGCGTGTGCTCTGCGGGCACTCGGGGCAGGGCAGCTCCCAGGGACAGAGCAGCGACCCACGGCTGTCAGACAGCAGCTTTAAGGGCTGTAAGAGGTAGGCAATGTTCTGCATTTCGAGTGCATCACTGCGCTCTAAGCAGCGCAAATTTAGCTCCTTTAAGCTTGATCTCCTGGGGCTGAGATTTAAGTGTCTGAACTTTACTTGAAAGGAATGTATTGATTAGGCTTTGATTTAGTCATTGCTTGCTGGAGTGATGCTGGATAATGACTTTTATCTGCCCATTCGGATTTTTATTCATCGAATGGATTCCCCTTTTCTTCCTCGACGCTTTTCTGCCTAAAGTCTGCAGTGCTTAGAGGAGAAAGGAAAGAAAAAGCAGTTGTCACACTGTGAACATAATTGATTCAATAAACAACGTAGTTAAATCCCCCAGGGCAAACCTCAGAATCCTCCCTTACGTCAATTAGTGCTTTATTCTGCTAAGTGTGGCAGTCTGCTCAGACGGATGGGCCCCGGCAGTTGGCTCATTGTCTTCGGCCAAGAGAAGCCATGAAAGATGAACTGGTTGTTGTAGACAGAAAATACCTTGTTCATTTGTTATGAACACGTGAAAGGAAGCTTTCCCGACCTATCTGTTAAAGTTAATTGCCTTTTTTATTTTTTCTTTTTTTTTTCTCTTGATGGCTCCAGCTGAGAAATTCTTTTACTGCAGCAGAGAACATCCTGAGCTCAGCCTCAGCTGCAGCAAACCTGCAGGCCTGCTCGTGTCTGCAGGCTGTGAGCAGGCCGGAGTGGCAGTGCTGGCAGATGGGCACTGCTCAGCATGCAGAGCAGAGGTGTGTTTTAGGTTTTCTTCTATACAGCGTCAGTGTTTTGGCTTTTTTTGCTTTCTCACCAAATAGAAAGATGCTTCTTTGACACTACTGAAGCTTGGACTTGAATCCAAATCGAAATCCGAAGAGCTGTGCTGTGGAACACCACGTCTAGCCTGGCACCAGTAACAGCAGAGCCTGCCCCAGCTGGGGTGCCTGCTCTGTGGGAAGCAGTTCAGTCATTGCTGAATGGGAAGCACCTGGGGCTCAACTGCTCTGCACCCCAACAAACCAACACCCAAATGCTGCTTTAGTAACAGTTTATTGTTTTACAGTTCCTCTTCCCTTCACAGATCCTCTTTGTCAAGAAATGTTCGCCCTTGTGGTCCTCTGATGATGTATATGACTTTGTTCTCTGTTTGCTCTCCTGCTTTGCATTACTACTGATGTGTAGAACTTCAATCATCGCAGACCTGACCAGAATACAGTGATGGCATTTCTGTTCTGAGGTGGGCATCAGGGTGCAGGGAGGAGTGGTTTGGTCCCAGCAAAGCAGAAGTAGAACTGGAACATGGCGTGTGACCTCATTGAGTGCCTTGGCTTCACACTGCCTTGGAACAGTGTGGAAGCTGGATCAAAAAATGCTTATTTTCTTTGGGGTTTTACTGTACACTGTGGGGTTCCTCTTTCTAATGTGTGAAATACTTAAGCTGTGTGCAAAGTTGCCATTTGTTTGTGCTTTTTTTCAGGGCATTCACATAACAGAGAGGCTTCTTCAGGAGCAGTGTTGCTGACCACACTCCGTATGAGCTATTGCAAATGCAGCATCCGTCTACAGGTGAGGAAAATGGCTCAGAATCTGTGATAGGTACTGCACTCTGTGCTTTCTGCAGCTGTAAAATCACACGGCCTTTTGTCCATTAAGAATGGCAGGTAATTTTTGCAGAATTTTCAAGAAAGGTAACCATGCTCTACCATGCTAAGCTGAATAACATCCCCGAGCTTCTCAGCAGTGTGTTAAGATAACTTCTGCATCTTTCACCCTCTCACTGAGTACATCACGGTGTGGTACTCAGGAAAATAGGACGTTGTTTCTGTCTAAAGATTTCCTGCTGGAAAATGGCTCCTTCAGGGTTTGTCTGGAGGAGAGATGTGCTCAGCTCTGCAAGCAGTTCAGAACAAGAGCAAATGGCTATCGATGACCTCCTCATAAACGTTCTTCTAAAACCTGTGTTCTCTGCTTTGCAGGAGAAGAAATGTCCACGTTGTTTCCTGGGAACAGCGTATCTCCACTGCCATCGGAATTCCGTGGCCGTTATCTGATCTTCGCTGGTACCGTTTATTGGGGAGAGAGAATTCAGTGATGTGTGCAGGAGGGGGAAAAAGGAGACGCTGTGGACTGGAACGGTGATGGTGAAAGTCGCAGAGAAACAAATGTGAGGTTGGAAATGACATCTTCTTGTGAGTTAGTGCTGCTGTCTCTGGAGAGCCCACACTCCACCGGGGAATGCAGAGCACCAGCACAGACACAGCCGTCGCTGCAGTGAGGAGCTGTGTCTGCTCCTGGGACAAGCACGGCCCGAGCACTGCTCACTGCTGTGACTGGGACTTCATGCACCAAAACAGAGCCCGACTAAGCACAGACAGGATGGGGCTGCTCCCTCCTGCTCGAGTCAGCACTGCTCATTACTTCAGCCTTGATGGCGGTGTTGGAGGTGTTTGGTTACCATGCTTCCATCAGTGTAATTATACCCAACTGCAAAGACATCCTTCAGTGCAGGTTTTACATTACGTGCATCTGGACTCTTTCGGGAATTGTTTCTGTCCTGTTGTGTCTGAGCAGAGGACGATGGCTGCGCGGGGACCGCAAGGTGCACAAGTGCCCACCTGAGAGCTTCTCCTTTGCATTTCCTCCTTCTGTGACACGTGCAACAGTACAGTGTTATTTCAGACTTTGTGCGTGGAGTTCAGAGGAGTACAGTCCTGCTCTGGTGTTTCCCTGCAGCCGCCCCAAGGGCAGCAGGAGCAGGAGTTGGCTGCGTGGAGCACTGTGCTGGGGGTGGGTGGGCTGACCCCACGAGCCCACAGAGGATCAGAAGTGCCCGGTGTCCTGCGTGGTTTGTTTGAGCTGACTGCTGTGAGCTTGAAGCCTGAGTGCTGAACCCTAAATATTTATGAAATGTAATGGCCGAGACTAAATACATTCATTAACATATTGATTCTTCTTGAGTTACTGCTTCGAACGCCCGAGGAAAATAACAAATGAGTTCTATCCCAACTGCTGTGTGCGATTTTAGGATTAATGGTTTTATTCCTGTACTGCTCTGGCTTTTGGGATGAGGACAGTAAGCAGTTGTGTTCTTGTCTGCCCTGGAAGCAGGAGTTGTGTGTGTCCGACACTGGTGCAATAGGATGTGGTCCCTTCCCAGGGGTTCCCATCTGATCGCTGGAAGATAAATGCTGTGTGCTGAGCAGCAGTTGGACCTCAGTGCTTCGTTTACAGAGCGTTACACAGACACTGCTGCGTCCGTGCAGTTCCTCACGTGCTGTCTGCTGCCTTCTGGGTTTTGTTCTGCTGCAGTGCCTGTCCCTGAAAGCCTCAGGGAGCGTTAACTCCGCAGGTGTGACAAGGTATTTCCACAGCGCTGTGCTCATTAGCACTGTCCTCGTCAGCTGTGTCCCACTGAGCAGGGACGGGGCTCAGGAACCTGCAGCTCACCTGGGAAGGCGATAGGCTGCCTAACAACAACTGGAAGAAGCATGGAAAAGAAATATGGAAGAAAATGGTTCTGCCTCGATCCTTGGCAGCTGCTTCTGCCTCCTCTGTGCTCTGCTCTGTTTGCTGCAGCCACACGCAGGACCCATGCACTGCTCTGCGGCCGCTGGCTGAGGCCTGGGGAGGCTGAGTGCTGCTGGCAGCCCGCGAGCTTTCCAACCCTTCCGTGTTGTGACATATGCATAGCTCTGCATATCCAGAACGATGACACATTTTGTTACGTGGGGAAATGGAACAGTTGGCAGAGGAAAATAATTTTGCTAGGAACAGGTTTCTGCTCTAGATATCTAATTGCAACACTGCCGGTGTCAGAGTTTGATCGGTAGCGTTGGTTTGCTTTTAGAAACAAAACCCACGGTGTGTTCCAGCTGCCAGCCCTGCTGCTGTGCGTGGGGTTAGGGCTGCCTGTGCAACCTGTTCTAGGGAGCTGCTTTGGCACTGGGGTTGGGCTCAATGGGTCCCTCCCAACCCCTACAGTTCTGTGATTCTGCTGCCCAGCCCAGTCTGCTTCTGAAAAGCAACTTCTAACCCCACCGTGGGACGGCCCATGGGTGCAGCCCCCCTCCCTCCCAGCTCAGTGCTTGCATGGGTCCCGCAGCACTGCGTCTGTGCTCCCCCAGCAGCCGCTCTCCTCCCCCCCCAGGAGCTGGCAGCCCTAAGGGTGCTGTTAGTTCAACTGTGCAGCTCTGAACCTGCTGCTTTACAACCGCTTGTTCCCAGTTCTTGAGCGTGTATTATTTTCTGCTGTTTATTTCCTGTTTTGTAAATTCTGTTTCATGTTTGTCTCACTGATGATAGCAACGTTCCCGTAGGAGTGGCATGATTTAGAGCACTTAGCTGCTTTGCTGCCCACCGGCTGCCTCGCTGGGAGCAGCCAAGGGCCCCGGGGAGCTGTGTGTGCCATTCCCAGCGGGGAGAGCTGGGCCTGGGGGATGGGAGCCCAGCACCAGGAAGGGCAGTGGGGAGCACCCAGAGCCCACTGCGGAGCACTGACACCCACGGGGGAGCACTCAGTGCCCATCGGGGTGTGTTCAGCACCTGGCACATCCCCACCGAAGTCATCGTGCTGAACTGCACCAGAGCTTTGTTTGTTTTTCCCAGTGAACGAGTGCTTGCTTTCCTGCAGCCCAGAGGACCTGGCTTGGCTGGGAGCCGAGAGCAGCAGACGCAGGCAAGCAGCACGCAGACGAGAGACCAATTAAGCACAGACCACTCCAAATCCATCTAGTGCCCTTACGCTGTATTTTGCATTAGCTGGAGAAACAAAGTGCCCAGATAAAGATGGGCTCTGCAGTCTGGCACTGATCTTCTGTACTCTTGAGAGGACAAGTTTTAGAAGTGCTGACTGCACAGTGGACAGTATTTTCCTTCCAGAAAAGAAAAAGAAAAAAGTTCTGTTATGTTTTAGTATTTAGAAGGAGATAATAAATATGGAGCACTCAGTCCTCGCAGAGAACAAACGATGGCATTTGCTCCCGGGGTCTGTTCGGAGCACCCTGTGCGGAGGGGCACCGCGCTGCCAGAAGGACGCGGCTCTGGGTGCCACCGTGAGAACACTCTCACATTTGCTGCTGCCGTGTAAACAGAACATGCTGCGAACACTTCTGACGTCCAGAACTGAAGCTCAGTGGCATCTCTTGGTGGGAAAGGACAGAGAATGTCCTGGTTTCTGTTATCTGCCAGCTGCCAGGAGCACAAAGCATGAATGGTCCCAGTGCCGGGTGCTGGCTCTGCCCTGGGCAGGAATTGCAGCTCCCCCTTGGAGGTGCAGTCCCTTCATGCTGAGGGGCCCAGCGGGCACGGCTCCTTGCTCCTGCCCACGTCACCCACTTTTCGCTGACTTTTGCTTTGGTTCTCGTTCGTTTTAATAATCAGAGAGCCTTCATCCAAAGCAGGCCAGGCCCCCTTTGGCAATCCTCTTTCACAAAGTGTGAAGCAGCATTGTGGTGCCAGGGCTCAGTGTGCTTTTCCCACTCACCCCACTTGGAAGGCCTTGCAGTGCCATTAATCTGCCTCAATTAGCTCATTCTCATTATCAGCCCTGAATTATTTGTGGAGGTAAATGACAAGTCTTTATTTTCTCATAGCTCTTCATCTTTTCACAAAAAACATCCAACAAAGTTGCTAATGGAAAAGCTTTTAACCTTCCGTGGCTGCTCCGTGCCCGTTCACGTTGCCATGAGACACAGAGCTGTGAGTGCCACAGAGAGCTCCCACTGACCCACTGAGGGCATGGCCACGTCTGCCGGGCAGCCCACGGTGATGGGTACAGCGCGGGGAGAAATCGCTCACTTCAAGAATTAAAGGGAATTGAAAGAACAAACCACAGAATCATGGAGTTGTAGGGGTTGGAAGGGACCTCTAGAGATCATCGAGTCCAACCCCAGTGTGTTCCCCCACTTCAGATGCACAACCACGTGGGCTGGCGGCCCTGCTGGGCCTGCATGGAGCCAGCAGCAGGACAGGCTCTGGACATTTCTCCTCCAGAAGAGCAGTGAGCAGTGGCACAGCTGCCCATGGCGTGGGGAGACACCGTCCTGGAGGTGTCCATGAACCGTGGGGATGTGGTCAGTGGTCACGGTGGGGTGGGCTGGGGGTCTGAGAGGTCTTTTCCAACATTAATGACTGTAAGATTCTCTCTGGGAGCTCTGCCTTGGCTCTGCGGAGGAGGAACTAGTCGGTGTTGGAGGGTTCCAGGTGCTGGTGTGGCTGTGGGCACAGCTGTGGTACCCGTGTGTCAGTCCTGGTGCTCCGTGCGGGGCTGCAGGGAGCACTGGAGGAGCAGAATGCACTTAAAGCGTAAGTTACAACGACCCCCATTTCATTCTGTCCGTCGCTCACAGGGCGGCAATTTGTCCTGCAGTGATGGAACAGATGGGGGGGAAATATTAGGAAAATTAGATCAAGCTGCGGTGTAATGCCGTGAGCTGACTCAGTTCGATTGCGGTGCAGCCTTACAAAAACAGGACGCCGGACAGAACGTACTTTTTAGAAGAGGTTTTTTTTTGGTGCTGTTATTCCTTTCTAAACGCTGAACAGACACTTCCTGACCCACTGCCGAGCGGTGCTGGGCTCCTTCGGGCGGTGCTGCAGCAGCCGGAGCCCACGGTCTGCCGGGCATCCCCCGTGGGTCAGCGACAGCCACGGGACCCCCCCCAGCCCCACCGCCCCGGTCCCCTTCCCTCCCCTCCCCCCCCCCAGTGCCTTTCTGAGCACTTGGGAAGAAAGATGCAGCTCTTGTAAAGACGAAAAGCTCCTGCGAATGTTTATGCACGGAGAATGGATCGAACTGTGATGAATCGCATTGTGAAGAACAATGGTGTGTGTCTGAGCGCGGCAGCTCCCACACGTGGGGCAGAGCTGCCATGATCCATGCACAGCGGGTGTAGGGCCGGGAGCGGTGATGGGGCGGTGATGGCAGCACCTGGGGCACTGCCGGGGCTTTATTTATCCCAGCAGCGCTAACGCTGTGCGGGTGTTGCTGCTTTTCCCCAGGACTGGTTTGGTCTCAGCAGTGCCTGCAGCCCCTGCCCGCCCCCAGCCATGGCCACAGGTAGGAGCCCTGGAGGGGCTGTGGGATGGGGGGGAGGTGCGTGGTGGCCGTGTCCCGCGTGTCCCACACAGCCGCGTGTGCTCAGCCTGGTGTGGGTTGTGCAGGAGGTGCTGCTGTGCAGTGGGAGTTACTCCAGGTTGACGCAAACCGAAGTTTTGTATCAGCTCATTGGCAAATCCTTTTCCTTTTCTTCCCGTGTTCAGCTTTTCTCCTCTTTACAACCCAGGAAGGGTGTTGTAAACGCGGTGGGCTGGGCAGCAAGGTGTTGCGTGAGGGCTGTGGAGGTTCTGAGCTGCTGTGCTACAAAGAAAACAAAGCGCTGGAGTAAATCTCATCAACGAGTAACTGCAGTGTGCGCTGCCGTGGGAGCACAGCTCAGTGAGGGCACTGCTCGGCCCTCAGCTCCTCCTCCACAGGGAGGAAATCCAGAGCAAGAGACGGCGTCGTTAATAATAGCGGTTTGAGGAGAGCTCGGGTAGCGGAGGGGCTGTTCCAGAGCGTCAGCTGAGGGAGAGAGAGCCGCAGTTGTGTTTGAGTGCGCAGCAGCAAATCACCAACAACCGCTGCCTGCACAAGTCTGGATCGCTGATATTTCCTCGTGTTTCCCTTTGACCCATCGAGTTTGGTCGTGGCCGTAGTGCGCGAAGTGCCGGCAGCTCCCGGGCTGCGATGGCAGCGGTGGGGCCGTGGGCCCGGCGCGGGCACTGCGGGGCTGGCCGTGCCCGGAGCCTTTCTCGGGCTCTGAGGTGACCCTGGGCCCGCACAGCCCGTCGCTGCGGGGAGGTGCGGTACCCGCAGGCTCCGTGCGCGGTGACCCACTTCCAGCGCTTTGTGAAGCACCGGGAACTCGGCCGGAGTGCCACAGAGGGATCGTCATCCCAGCGCTGTGCCACTGCTGCAGTGCGGAGGAGCGGGGCCGTGGGGTGCCGTGCTGGAGGGGAGGGCCTGGGGTGAGCTGCGGAGCTGTCGCTCCTTTATGGAGCGCAGGAGTGCATGAAAAAAAACACTGCCTTCTCTGTAAGATCCGCTCTGTGCGGTGCTGGGGGAAGGAATGACGTTTGCACGCAGAGGATTGCTGTGTTACTGAGCCCCTCGCTGTGTCATGGCACTGGTGGGGCAGGAGCTGTGGGTATCCCTGTTTCTCATGAGCAGCGTGATGCTGGGGAGGCATGACAGCTGTCGCCTTTGCTTCTTTGCTATGGGAATCTGTTGGAGCAACTGCTGGAGGGGTTGGGATCTCCCCATCAGTTTTTGGTGGGGAGAGGTGCTGATACCACTGTGGCTCTTCCAGCTCAGAGACCCGAAGGCACTCATGCCTCTGCTGCTCCCCATGCTGCAGAGCCCCACACGGCCCTGTCCTGCCCACTGCTCTGCTGCTGTTGTCACCCACTTGAAGCACAGTGTGCAGGGCTTGGGCTCAGCACTCGACCCGTTTTGTCCTGAGCAGTTTTGCTACTTTCCTTCAGGAGGGAGGCAGAAGTTGTACCAAACACTGCAATTAATCCGAGCTGTTTTCTGCAGCCATCTTCAGTGCTGCTGGAGCACAAATGAGCGGGGGGTGACGGCTGCGGTGCTGTGGCTCCAATTAAAGCTCCTTCTGCTCAGGCTCAGGGCCGCAGGTAGCTCGCAGCCAGTGCTCACTGCTGCAGTGTGCTGGGAGGACAGGAGGTCAGCGTGCACCTGAAATATGCCCGCTATTAGCTGCACTTCTCGCTGTTTCTGCGAGGTGTAATTTAAAAACAATTTTTTTTCCGAATTGCACCATCTGGAGGAAGAAAAAAAAATCAATTCTATATTTACATGAGGACTGGTGGCTCTCACTGCTGTGCACACGCGTCCTGCTCCTTGCTGTGCGGGGCTGTGGGTGCTGCCATGTGGCTGTGCCCTGCGCTGCAGCAGGAGCAGTCAGGGAGTGCGTGTCCTGCGGCCACACATTGCCTGCTCACGGTGTGCAGCACACAGCCACGTCAGCATCCTCCCAGCTCGAGGGGCTGAAGGGAAAACCTGATTTACCTCTGTCTTTATTTACAGGTTTATATATTTTGTCTTTATGCCCTAGAGTGCGTGCTGGTAATTGCAGCCAATGAAGGCAGCAGTGGAGTTATACGTGTGTCAGTGCTAAAGCTGAGAACAAACAACCACCAACCCAACCCATGGTTGTATGGTGCAGCACTGTGGTTCTGGCTCCTGCTGCTGCCATGTACCGTGCTGGCACTGCGCATCCCTGGTGGCACAGACCCCTGGGGTCCCTGCTGTGCCCGCTGCCTCTCCTTGCCTGGGTTCTCCAGCAGCTCTCTCCCATCGCTGAGCCACTGGTGGGGAGAGCTGCCCATGCTGTGCTCCCTGCGGTGGCTGTGGGCTGATTTCCATTGGGTGGGTTGGTACTGAGCCCTGTGCCATCACTGGGGGAGAAAGGAACTCAGTTGCTGAATCTAAGTGAAGTTCTGCACATCTACGATCAATCACTGTGTCATCTTTCTCTGCTGAATTTGCTTTTTATTAAAAATAATAACAAACTTGGAGATGGAGCATTAATACAGCAATGCCTTGTTTTGACACTCTTGACAGTGTTTAATGAAATGTTGTCAATGGTTATTTAAGAGCTCTTAATGCAGCGATGTTTTGCAGCAGAACACAGGTCTGGTGCAAACTTTCTGCATGTGTTTGCAATTAGCAGTGCTGGCACAGAGGCACAGATCGTCTTTTTGTGCTCGGGCATATGGAAGTGGTGCTGCTGAGTGTGAGATCTGTTTGAGCACCGCTCGCTGAGCAAAGAGGAAGCGCTCATTTCTTTCAGCGTTTGACTTTTGGTTCATCTCTGATGTTTTATGCCCATGAAGTGAACACAAAGCACTGATTGGAACAGAGCAACACAACTTAGTGCAAGTCTGAGTGCTTTGTGACCTACCCTGTGCCTTGGCAGCCCCGGGGCAGCTTGTGCACGGATTGGTGTTGGTGTTGCAGGGCATGGGGTGGGCCATATGGATCTTCATTTCTGATTTTGTAACCCTTCCTGTTCTGTGCTGGTCCTTGTGCTCGTGGGGGCTGTAGGTGCTCCGTGCTGCTGGGCAGTGTGCTGTGGGCTGGGACATGAGGGCTGAGCGGGTGGTGGGGCTGGAGTGCTGGCCATGGGTACTGTGCCTGGTGTGGGGGCCACAGGGGCTGAGAGCTGCATAGCTGCGTGTGTTCACTAGTCTGCTCTTGGACTCCTGTCAGTGCTGCACGACCTGATGTGCCTCTGGGAATGTTGGCAGCCTTCTAGAATCTGTGTTTCCAAGGTGCATCGCCAGTTGTTTGAATGGAGGAACTCAGGAGGGTACCTCTTGGATTCAGTTAGGCAGCCTGCACGTTAATGTTTTTCCCAGGAGAAGTTGGGCTCATTTCCTCCTTGGAAGCCAACTTTTTTTCTTTCTGTCACTGGTTTGGATGTGCATTTCTTTGTGTCTTCATAGCCTGCAGCAGATATAGGCATTCTTCTCCCTCCCTGAACCAGGGTGCTGAGCAGGGAGCACTGTGGTGATGGTACTGAGCTGCTCACGTTGTTTAAACAGGTGATGAAAGTTTACCTTAGATTCAGGAAAGGCCTCGGAAGTATTACTTATCTGAGTTTCTTTAAATTGCTTCTGATATGTACATACAACTTCCTTGTGTATGGAGCTGACTGCTTTGCAGCTATCAGTTGATCATCCCATTGTGGACCCAACCCCTGCTTTCCAGGGCTGTTCTCCAGCTCCATGGCTGCTGCCATGAGCCGCTCAGTTTCAGGAGGGTGGTTCAGCCTGGCTAGATGAGCAGAGGTGCCTACGGGCTGAGCCCTGTGCTCTCTGCCCCTGTGTTGGCAGCAGCTGAGGCTGAGCCAGCTGCTGTCTGTGTCTGGGATCCAAACTGCACACCCTGAGCAAGCCACAGCTTTGCTCTGCTCAGTGTTCTGCCAACTTCATGATCTTGGGACAGTTCTGGGTGAAAGAGTGCAAAGGACTGGATGGGTCTTTCCTTCTAAGAACCATTTTTCAGGCAGTTCTGCTTAGGAAACGTGAGCAGCAGCTGGCTCAGCCCCGTGCGGGTGGCACTCAGCAGCACGCAGCCCTGGGAGGGGCAGCCAAATGCTGCTGCTGTTCCTGAAGGATTCAGTTCTATTTCACATTCTAGAATGTAATAAGCAATATAGAGGATTTTCAAATGAATGTAGCAGTGTGGAAATATGAAGAGTGTATTTTAGAGCTTTACTAATTGTAATGGCGTTGGGCCTGGCAGATATAATGTGCCCCGGTGATGGGGAATGTAAAGATTTGTGATGCTTTGCGTGGCGGTGCGGTGGCTGCACCCTCCATGGGCAGCGGTGTCCTGTGATCAACACAGCCGAGTTTCTCTGGTGGGGATGCAATAAAACACCTCTAATCATGAACACAATTAGTTCTGCTGATGTTCGTGGTACATTGTACGCTCCATTGAATGCTCCATGAATATTTATGCCGTTGTCCACAGATCAGAGTTGTACAACGACTTGTATTGCACTGTGCTGTTTTGTCTCCCTGCTGCCTGTTGCTCCTCTGAGCATCTGGGAAATACCCTTACGACCCGAGCAGCTGCAGGTCCTGTTCTTTCATTCAGATTGAATTTGGATTTGCAGATATACAGAGGTTATTTTCAGCTGTTCTGAAATACCAGGCTAGCGCTCTGCCTTCAAACACAGCAGCTGGATAAAGGTATAGCCCTAACCCTAAGCTATGAGGTAGGTGTGTTTTCTGCTTCCTCCCCACAGTGTCCAGTCACTGTGAGCGTTTCTCTGCTGGAGGCTGCTGGCTGCCCTCGGCAAGGAGATGTGAAAGCAGTCAGGAAAGTGTGAATGACTGTGCAGGGGCTGAATGATGTCCAGGATGAGAACCAGCTGGGCTACACCCCGGGACAGGAGCACTGCTTCCTGCCTACTCTGCCTGCGAGCAGCCCTGGCTGGGACACGAACTGTGGCACCAACAGAGAGGAGACCCAACCCAGAGACAGCGGTGCGAGGGCTGCAGGGCTGGGAGCTGTGCGCACTGAGGTTTATGGGCAGCACTGTTCTGCTGTGGCCGCTCGGTGTGGGTGAAGTTCCGTACAGCGCGGAGCTGCTGGGTGCTCTGGGAGCAGCACTGCTTGCAGCACAGAGCAGGCAGCCGTGCTGCAGAGGCACAGCTCAGCGTAATGGCAGCAGCTCACCAAAGTGTGCACAAAGCCGCTGCATGCAGCTGTGCTGCTGCCCAGGTAGCTCCCATTCAGGCACTGGGAATGCTCGCAGGACATGCTTGCACCCCATGTGTGCTGTCAGTGCTCTGCAGAGCAGTGCAGTGCCTCTGAGTCCTTCCGCGTGCTTTGCAATGAAGGAGCAAACCAATGCTTCCTGTGAGAGCAGACCGGCCTGCTACGGCTGGGGGAAGAGAAGCCCTTCCTGGGGACTGTCTGTGTTCAGCAAGGATGGGAGTATTAATGTGGAGAATGTGGTGCTGTGATGTATGCACCTCTTACAGGTTCAAAAAAAAAAAAAAAAAGGAAAAAGCAAGCCCAGCCAGCTGTGTGCCTGCTCCCCCCCAGCTGCAGGGCCTCCCTGGGGTGCAGTTCTCCTTCCTGGTGCAATTAGTTCCTCGCTGCTGGCCATTCACTGTCTGTCTGCCCTGTAAGGTCTGAGATGGCAAATTAACCAAGTTCAGCACGAGTCTCGGAGTGCTTTGCCGTACATAATCACACTTCAGAGAGGTAGCAGGAGCCCTGTGAATACCAAATGTCAATTACTGGAGGGAAAGAGAAGCCCTGGCAAATCTGAGGCCCTGTATCAAAAATCCCTTGGCTGTTGTGGCCTACTTCTGGCAGCTCACTATTATGGTTCTGAGTGTCTGAGCATTTCTCTTTGTCTGAATGGGCAAATGTGGAGGTGGGGGGTCAGGACTTTAAAAGCTTAGAAAGACAAATGAGTGGTTGAGGTTTATTAGTGTAGCTGAGACAGTTGCAATCACGTCCAAGATGTGGGTGCCTGCTTGACTTCATGGAGCAGAACCCTTGATTGTTTTAAAATAAAACTCAATGCAAACTGCATCCCAGTGCTTCCAATTGATGGAGGTGGTTTCTATATACGTGGGTTGGGGCGGTGCGGAGTTGTCCTGTGCTCACCCCGTGTGCAGGGACAGCAGCCTGAAGTGCTCTGGGGAGAAACCAGAGCTGCAGCAGAAGTTGGTGCTCCCAGGCTGCAGAGCTGGTCTGCTCAGTCAGGTGGGTGCAGCAAAGGCTCAGCCGTGCCAAACGGGGTCTGGGTCCCTGCAAACCACAGCTGGCAGAGCACCTCTGTGGGCCTGAAGCAGAACCACAGACATGTTCCTTTTAGCACTGCTGTCTTTATGTGGCTATGGGCGATTAATTTCATCATATTCCAGCTCGTGCAAAATGTGATTTGAACAAATGACCTTGCTGTGCAATTGAAATTCTCCTGTCTGCAGGAGTTTGGTTCTGGGTGTTTTAGCATTGACTGGTGTTGTCCAGGTGAGGTGTGACCGAGGCAGCCTGTAGCTGAGTAGAGTTGTTGGTTGTAGTTTTAACTCCACCACCATTAGTGCTCTTGGTGTGTGCATCAGCAGCAGATCACTCCTGGGGAGCGCTGCTGCTTTGCATTCCTGTCTGGTGAAGACCTTTCCTCTCCCTTTGTGATGCACATCTCACTCCTGCTCCTGCGATGTTTGTTTAACTTCAGCTGTCACTGGTTACATAACGCCTCACTCTGCCTGCAGTTTTCAAGGTCAGATTTGGGTTTTGCTTGAACAAACAGCAAGTGCCCGCACGGGGAATAGAGAGCTGCAGACAGAATGTGCTCCCAGTGTAATGCGGATACCTCCGAAGTCTGGCTGCTAGAAGGGGTTATTGCAGCTGTCTCACATGCTTTTGAGAGGATTGCTTTAGAGCTGGAAAATAGGTTAAAATCTTAATTCCAAGATGTATGTAGTTGAGTTTTCTCCTTTGGTCATCATTTTATCTCCTCAGTGTCTTCATGGGCAGGGTAATTGGTTTCATTTGAATACAAGGAAGTAATGAAACCTGTGTTGTAGGTAATTTGCCCTGTCACCACTTCATTAAGAACCCAGGTGGGTCTGATTTTTGTCAATACCCATTCATCTTCTGTGGGTTCTACCTGGAGCTGTGAGCCTGGGCATGTGCTCACCTGTCCCTATTTCCTAGCTCATTGCTGCAGTGCTTGCCAGCTGCTGAGGCACCGAAGGGTTCGGGTAGAGAGCAGTTCTGGTGCTCACCTCGTGGTCCTGGCCCTCCTGGCCTCCTGCACCCGATCTTCCCAAAAGTAAGGGTAAAGCTGGAGAAGGCACAGTTACTCAGAACCATTTCTAGGTGCTTTCCAGAGGGCCGTACACAGGAGACAAGAAGTACAAAACGGGCAGTTTTGATTATTGGCTTAGAAACTGCAACAGAGTGCAATATTGGCTTGGGCATGGTGGGCTGTCAGGTTGGGCTTGAGACTGGCTGCAAAACTAAGTTGGCTGCACCCCTAGAAATAGCACAATGAAACAATCCATGGGCTTCAAGCAGTGCTGCAGCAGGACCTGCTGGGGCTCTGTGGGGAGTGCTGGCAGAGCCCTAGTCCTGCAGAGCTCTGATTGTGGCAAGTTGAGCTTTTGCCAGGCTCTGGGGAGGAGGTATTCATGTAGGTCATAATGTGCGGCATGTGTTTCAAAGGTGTCTGGGAGTTCATCTATCTGACAACATCACTTTATTTTTCCGGCTGAGCAGCTGCTTGGCCAGCTTGCTGGGAGCTGATTGACTGCCTAGCTGGAGGGGAGAAGGAGATTAGACTCTCCCACCCATCAGCCCTGAAGGGAGAGTGTGATAGATGGAACTTAACTTATTTCCAATAGTGAAATCTTGATTTCTCTGTGTGGGGCGCTTGCAAAGCGTAGTTCCTTACTGGGTTCCCCATCAGCAGAGCTGCTTTTCGCCATCAGGAGCAGCAGGGCTCAACCCTGAAGTGACCCCACAAGAGTTGTGCTCACGGGCAGGACCAGGCCCTCATCTCCTTGTAGGGAGAACGCCACGTGTTTGAAACCTCTGTACTGCAAACAGCTTGGAAACCTGACAAAATACATTGCTGCCACCTCTTCTCTCTGACAGATAATTTTGTTCTGTTATACCTGACTGCATGGCTGTAAATACTTCATACAGTGCGGATTAATGTTGTGAGTGTGCTGCCAGTCTCAGAGAGACAGAAAGAAGAGCTGCAATAACAGAACATAATGCAATGTAGGGATGAAATTTAACATAGACAAACTGTGGCTGATTGAGTTTGTACTCTCTCAGATGAAAATTTGCAAACCACTCTTAATTGAAGAAATGAAGCAGATGAGCTCCAGCTTTTGTACATAACTCCCTGTTTCTGAGGCTCCTGTTTGCACTGGGAGGGGACTGCTGGCTCTGTGCTGGCTCTGTGTAGTGGCTCATGTGTGCTCATGTGAACGCAGACTTTGGGGAAAACCTCCAGTGTGGATACGAAGGGTTGAAAATGAGCAACAATTAATAGCAAAACAGTGGGCTCTGATACGTTCTGCTGCGATGCTGTACTGTTCTCAGTACTGTGCAGCTGACAGTTTTCTATTTTCAATATCTTTAAAGTGGAGCCACAGAATTTCAATCACCTTCCATCTTATGGAGAGCCAAATTCCTTCAGAATAACTCAGAGGAATTGAGTGAACCGTACTTTTCATGTTTCCCAAATGAGCCACGCTACGGCATGGAAATTAGGATGGAGTGGGAAATAGAGGGCTGTGCTACCTCCGTCCTTCTGAGATGAAGGTCAAAGGCACCTTTGTTCTTCTCAACGCTTCTCCTCCCAGAGGGGATGTAAATAAGATCACAGCCTAGTGCAATTAATTGTGACTAAATCTGATTTCTGTTGCCTCTTAATAGGGTTGACAGCAGGTTCTTCTGGTTGCATTAGGTGCTGTATTTGGTACCGTTCTCTTCATGCCGGACTATGGCATGAAGTTCTGCCTCCTCCTGCCGCTGACAGCCCTCCAGCTGAGGTCGAAACCCTGACGGGTTTCTGTATGTTTGGTCAATGTTTTGTCTTCTCTCAGTTCTCAGGTACTTAAATAGGTGTTAAACAAAGTTGCACAGGGTTAGTAGTTACAATGAGAAGCAATGAAAACCAGATGCAGAAGCTGTGTAGTGGAGGTTGTTTCCCCAATAAGCCAGGCTGAAGTTTTCATATGATTTTTCAGTATTTGAAAGGGTGACTGAGTTTCCCACCAGCACTCAGCGTGCGTGAGGTCTTCTTGGCCTCACTGCCTCATGGTCTCACTTGCCTAAAATAAGGAGATTTGGAGTATTTAGGCAACATAAAGCTTGTGTAGATATGGTATGTTGACATTTAAGCATTCCCCTGATTGTCAGGAGGACATCACAGTGAATGCATCCATTGTAAGCAAGGAGAGGGTTAAGCTGCTGAGTGCAGTGAAACCTTTAAGCCTGTGCTGGTAAAGCAAAGGAGGATTTCTAAGTAATATACTGCTTGAACTCATTTTAGCCCTCAGCCTTTCTTAGGGCAGAACCCATCAGCTGTGCTAAGAAGTGTAGGTACTGGCCATCGCCGGAGGGTTTCAGCCTTCCCCCAGGAGGTGTTTGGCTAACGAGGTGGTTAGCTGTGCATATAGACTTGTCTGTCAAGCAGTCAGTGCTCTGCAGAACCCTCACATAAAGAACAAATAAAGGGGAAAAAACGGATGGAGCGTGCAGTTTCCTGCATCCATAAAGCACCATTTCTGCTCTCCGTGGATCACTCTGTTTCATGTCAGAGCTCCTCTGGAAGGAGCTGTTGGTGTTGCTGTGGTCTGACCTGCTGAGTGCAGTGCTGTACCAGCTGCATTATTTCTGCGCCTCTTATGTAAGATCATTTTGAGTTTAATTTAAGCAAAGTCTTGTTTATATGTTATACATAACTGGAGGACTGTGGTAGGCAAACGGTCGCAGTGCTTGTCAGCTTTGTGTTATTTGTAGTAGTGCTTTATGACTTTCCTAAACCAAAGACGTTTTGACTCTTAAGCATAGCAGCTTATAGAATATACAGTGAAATCAGCTGCAATGAATTAAATGACAGAACTTGCTTATACTAGAACTTGAAAGCAGTCCAAGTAAGGATTTTGAAAGCACACGCTTGTTTAACAGGAAACATTGCAAGAGACTTTACAAAGTGACATTAAATCTACATTAATTTCTATGTATGGATGTTTAATCGGCTTCCAAAATCCTTAATTTGAGCCAAAGATCTGAGTGCAGAGCACACAGCTGATGGCACAGTTTTCCTGTAAGCACGAGCTGCTGGTGCTGCGGAGCAGGGCCCCTTGGAGCCCGCAGCACTGTGCTGCTTTGTGCTGCGCCGCTGCCCCATGGCACGTGTGGTGTTCTCTTCCCCTCTGTTCCCAGGAGGGACTGAAATCGTGGAACTGCTTTGTCAGGATAACATTTGTCTTCTATTATTATCTATGAAGGGTTTGGTCAGTTAAATGGCAAGTGTTCAAACCGCAAAATCCCTACCCGTATTCATGCTTCTGCCCCCAGTTCTGAGTCTATTTTCAATATTGTTTTGACAGATTGAGAATAAAAATCTAAGAGTTGAAGTCTTCAGATCTGAAATCTCCCGGCAGCCAGTGATCTTGTCAGAAAAGGGAACGAGTGAGTCACAGGAAAAGCCCAGGGGGCATCTCTGTGCACAGCCCAATTCCTCTTCATCTGGAGCAGCCCTGTGCCACAGCACAGCACCCGGGGTCGGGCACCTGTGAGCGAGCTGAGCTGTACCAGTTCACCTCTTGCACTGCCTCTCAGGGCTCCAGGACATGGAGATTTGTCTGCTTGGGGCTGGTGGGCCACTGGGGAGCAGTGTGTGCTGTGGGGATGTCCCACTTCAGGAACCCCAACCACACATTGGTCACAGTGTGGTCCTCCTCATTGTGCTGGAAGCTCCTCCTGCTCCACTGGTGCCTGGCAGGATGTGTGCCCAGAGCAGCAGTGCGCTCCCATGGAGCTGCTCTAACTGTCCCTCTCTTCCTACCTGACAAAAATCCTTCTGAATGTGTCTGGCCTGAGCACTCTAGGAAAGCAGAAAAACTTTAAAGAGAATGAAAAATATCTTTAGCATCGCTTGTGGTACTAAACAACCTTTCCTTAAGCCAGAGTTTAGAGATGCTGGGTGCACCAAGTGTTACTGAGGGCACCGATGTGCCCTCTTTCCCTGCTGTCAGACTGTGTGGGTTTGGGATGCCGTCACCCCCTGCTGGTTCACCTAATAACGGAGCTCTGTGGCTCTGTCAAACAGCGCGGCCGTTGGCGTAGTGCTCGGAAGGCATTTGCAGTTTCAGCCTTGATATGACCACATTGATGCTGCGGGGTAAGAGCATTCCTGGGAAATGATGTGTGTGTGATGTGAAGCACAGAATAGAAACACGGCAACTGTGTTGGGAACCTCACTCAAAGTAAAATTAGCAGAACACGAGCCCTGTCCTTCTGTTGGGTGCGTAATTGAGTAGGCACAGAATGCAGCCTGTGCTGGCTGGGAAGCGTGAGGCTTACATATGCAAAGCTGTATAAGTGGGACGTGGTTTGTTAGACTGGAAGGCTGATGGATGTGCGTTTGGTTTCTCCTTAGTGCGTTTCTACCTGTACAGAAGTTGCACGGTTTGATCAAACAGCTGTGAGAAGGTGCCCTGGAGTGCTCCTGTGGGTGTCCGGTGCTGCCGTGGATCTGTACAAGTGGAGGGATGGAACCTGCAGGGAAATGTCCCTATCTCTGTTGCTTTGATGTATTGGCAGTGTGAAATCGTCAATTGCACAGCGCTCTTTCAGTCCCTGTAGCACTATGTTGCCAAACCTCTTAATAATGGCATTAGCAAACTGGAATTGAATTTCTCTTCATTGGTTTGAGCCAAGTTTGTGGCAGCTGATTTATGCCTGATTCACTCCTGTTCACCACTTTGCAGACCCCCGATAAATCAAACTCTTTGAAAGCATTGAGATGTGTGAGATTTGCATGTATTTCATGAGAAGTGGGAGGAATTCAGTTCCTCATAGGATGGCAGCACTTCCCAAGAGATTAAGTTCTGTGTCTCTTGCAGAAATTCACCATCCTTAGCACTGATCTCTGCCTTCCTCCTGAATCTGGCCACGTTTGAGGCCCTGGAGCTCCTCGCCCATTTCTGGGGGTCAGCATGCTGCAGGGCACTGCACAGGGCTGCGAGGTTTGGGTGGGCATGGCTGCATGCAGGAGGAGTCCTCCAGAAAAGCTGTGTGCTATTCACACATTAACTGTTCTTGGTTCTACTTATCAAGTGCTGTTTTACAGTGCTTAAGTATCAGGAAAGGATTGTGTGCACTGATGTCTAAGCATAAAGCAAAGAGCTTCTGCTGGTTGGTGAACGCGTCAGCCAGGAGCACGCAACAGCCCGGCTTACTATTGCACGTCCTGTAGTTTCTGATATGGCTCTTTCTTCCCTGCTCATCTACCGTGCTGAGGCCTGTGGGATTGTGCAGTAATTCCGAGTTCAGACATTTACATTTCTCTTAGCTTGAGTACTCTTTTCTGTGCGTATTACTTTGCAGATGCCATGAGGTATTGCTGCACACGGGCGGCTCTCGCTAAGGAGCCCATTGTATTGGTATTTCCTTGATTGCACCATCTTCCCAATCCTCTCTGTGCCACTTGTTAAAAGGAAAAAAGCCCTTGGCGTGTCGAACACAGCTGGTTTGGCCTCTTGCCTTTGATGTGGAAAGTGCTGAGAGCGCTCTGAAGGAGAAGCTGCGGCAGAAAGGTTAGAAAATAGTCACTCCTTGTTTCCATGTCATTCCGGGGTGGATTTTCTGCTCAGATGTGTGGGGATGCGGCCATGAGAGCTGCAGGAGCTGTGAGGTCGTGTGGGGCATTGAGCTGCTTGGTTACCCCTTCCCATGTGGTGAAGGGCACGCGACTGTGTGATGGGCAGCATTCCTCCACTGCGACCCACAGTGCTGTGGGGAGGCAGGGCACCCCTCATGTCACCACGAAGCTCTGTGGGCACTGTGTGCCCTCAGGTGTTCCCCTCTGCTCCGGGAGCTGCGTTAGCACTGCTGTGCTCTGCTTTGGGAAACAGCAATGAGGGAGTGCAGGGCTTAAGTGTGTGAAGGAGGGTTTGGAGGGACCTGTGGGAGGGTGCAGGGTCTGTTGGGGTGTGAGTGGGGTGCACAGCCCAGGCCCCGGGGAGGGCTGTGGGAGTTGACACCATGTGCTGCGATGAGTTGGGAGCTCCTCGGAGCTGTACTCAGAGCTGTGTGACGGGGCTGGCTCTTACAGCACTTTCTCTTCTTCCTTTTGATTGCTTTCTGCATAACGGGCACATCCTTTAATCTTCTTTTATGTTATATGAGCGTCTGCCGTAACAATATTTCTGTAACTCTTAACTTCAGAGAGACTAATTGCCTTACTGCATTCCTTTCACCGAGCCTTTTGATATCTACCTCTCAAATTCCTTTTCCTCTGCTCCTTTTCCTGTGACACAGTGCAGCATTGTGGCCATCTGCACACTGACCAGAGCTCTGTGCTCCCAGCTGTATGGGATAAGTTTGGTGATGCTCTGGTGCGACTGCAACTGTGCTGTAGGTTCTGTAAGAAATGGCCTTTACAAATGTTTTCTTGATCAGGAGCTTCAAAAAGGCTTTTTAATTGAGAATGCAACAAAGGCCTTCATGTTTGCTCTCCTAAGAATGAATGAATTTTAGTGTTCTTCTCAGGTCATTACATGGCACTCTGCTCACTGAGGAAGGAGGTCCTGTCTCCATCCTCTCTGAGGCTGAAGCCAAAGGCTTTTTTTGCAATATAAACACAGTCAGAATGGCACGGCAGTGAATTTTAATAAAGCCCACGCACACATTTGCATACAGTAAATATCTTCTACCCACTTCATGTATCACGTTTTCTGCTGAGCCCCTGTTAAAAATGGGCAGAAATGTAAGGTCTGATGCTCATGGCAAAAAGCATCCTAAGATCAATGTCAAGTTTTTCTGGATTGTAGCTGGTGAAACTTGAGTGTGGTCAGAAACTTTTACAGTGTGAATTACAATTTCTTTGTTTGTTTGTGTATGCAGAGCTCATGTGCAGCGGAGCAGTTCTGGTGTGGTTAGCAGGTTGGGTGGTGCAGTGCAGTGTATGCAGGTGATGGTCCCATTCCTGGCATGGTTTCCCTGAGCTCAGCTGGAGCATAGATTTTCCTCATACTCAAGCATTTCTGGAAATTGATTTTTTTTAGTGGAATATGCACAGATGTGCAAAGACTCAAACGCTAGACGTGAACTGCACGGATCTAAAATAAGTATTAATAAAACCTTTTTCCTGAACCAAACTCGTCCTGCAGAGCGTGAGGGTAGGATGAGCAGCAGAGGGGATGGCGCACTGCAGCCCCACGTCCTCAGGGCCTGACACTGCTCGGCTGAATGGGAGCACCATGTGTCTGCTGCAGTGCTCTGGGTGCCGTTCCTGTGGCTGTTGAGTAAGCAAGCTCTCAGGAGGGACAGCTGGGGGGGGGGTTGTTACTGTGCAGAAGTGTTTTATACCCTTGCATGGTTGCTAGTCCCCAACTCCCGCTATCCTGTTGTACTCAGGTGGGAGAAAACACACCATGATTTTGGGTTTTCCACCAGGTGCACTCAATTCCAGTTTCTCCACACCTGATAACAGATGGAGAATGCCCATTTGCATTTATTTCCCGGACCGTGGCCTTAGCGCTTCCAAGATTTTATCCCATATGACTTTTTCTGACCTTGTGGAAATTGCTGTGATGGAAGATGCTTCAGCAATTTTCAGTCTTATTTCTTTTCCAGTGATGCCTATCACCTCTCTTAACAGCATAATGAATGAGTGCACAGGTGCCTTTCTGCTCAGTTGGAGAGGAGCTGTACTTTGGTCAATGAGACAGACGATGGAGATGAAAGGTGAACTGAAGTTTACCTTTTTTTTTTTTTTGCCTGTGTCTAGCAGAATGTGACTAAATGTTAAAGCTGTGCTGCTAATTCTGTGGTGTTTACCAAAAGAAGATTTTCTGAGGAGTGGTTGTTATGGAAACAGCAGCCCTCTGTCCTTCCAAATGGAAAAGGTTTATTTTAAGGGAGCTGAAATCCCTTAAATATTCAGTGAGTACAAAAAGGTGAGATCATGACATTCCTGGTGCGTGTCCTCCACGAAGCTCCAGAAACTTTAGTAGAGTGAGGAGATTGTGCCATGAAGTGAGGAGGAAAGGCCTGAGAGCCTATTTTTAACGTGGTAAAGTGGAGGGGGCTCCTAAAGGAGAGAAGAGGATGTTGATTGAGCAGAGGAGGCTGCTCAAGTAGGGACAAATCCTATGCAAATCCTGCCCCTCTCGCAGCAGCTGCCTGATGTACAGGCATTCAGTTCTGGAGGAGCCTGGGGGGGAAATGAAACAGCCCCCAAATAACCAAACACCGACAGACTCCCAGTCCCACACTGCTTTCTGTGGGTCTTTGCTCTCACCAGGGTGCAGGTGTTTGAGGATGGCCTTCATGACTTACAGTAGAATCAGGATCTATTTATGGGGCTCTGTGGGATGCGTAACTGCACATCATTGGAATCTAAGCTGTGTCCTTGTGATGTATTTCTTGTGTTGTGGAGTAGTGCAGCCCTGATCTCCTCTGTATGACACAAATGTCAGATTCAGCGCAGCAGATCTCCGCATATTGGAGGTTCCTGTTGACAAATTGAAATACTTTGATTTGCTGAAGAATGACGTATGTAAAAAAAAAAAAAAAAAATCTGGAATTAATTGTGGAATAACGTGTCCAAAGTTGCAGTGCATCACAGGAAAATTGTGCCCTGAGGTACATAATGAAATTCACACATCAGCTTTACCATATTCCTGTTACTTTCGTGCTTGCTTTCCAGAAACACTGACAGCTCAAGTACAGAATAAATAATCGTTTTTTTTTTCCCTTTGAAAATGAATTTTCAATGAATCTCAGAATGTTCATCTCTTTAATGGTTTTCAGCTACAGAGCACATTCTGGTGTGTTCAGTTTCCGATGCTGTCATGGCAGTGTGTGTTTCTACACCAGCTGCATTCAGGTTGCAGCTCTGACGTGGCACAGTTTGAGCTCTACAATGAAGTATAAATACTGCATTCCATTCTGTGCCGAGCAGCAGCACAGGGCTGCAGGGAATGGCTGTGAGCGCTGCCAGGGGTGGTGTGGGCAGTGGGAGGGGGAGACGAAGCAGCAGTGGCAGCACAGGGCTTGGAGCAGTGCCCTCTCTGTGGGGTTGTCACTGAACCTGGGCAGCAAAGGTGGAAAACACGACCTCAGAGGAAAGGAGATAAGGGCTGCTGCTTAAGCACGGGCCGGTGTTGCTTTTCTTGGGCTCCATATAGTGGTGGTGTTTCCATAACTGTGCAGAAAGCGCCTCATGGATGGGTGGACTGACACACTTGCAATCAAGACTGTCTGTTTTACTCCTTTTTCAACAGAGTTTTCATTAATATCAAAATTATATGCCAACTCTAATATATTTTCCTATGCTAGCATATTGATTACAATTAAGTAAGACACTGCTTGCAAACTCTCATCTGAATTTAACTCGCAGTATTTCATTGTATGCCAGAAACAGTTCATTAGGCTTGCGGATCAAACAGGAGCTAACATGGGCAATGGGAAATCAATGCAGTTTTAATTAATCTTTTGTTATTTGAGGAGGGGAACGAGTCAAAAATGAAATTAACCCCCTTCCAAAGTCCTAACTAAACAGGGCTTTGGGTAAAACGTCCGAACAGTGCAGGCACAGAGGGAGAACAAACTGTGACATGGCAACGTTCAGGTTTCAACATCAGGAACACATGAGCTCCCCACAGAAATAATCACTGGTCACTGCAGCAAATGGGGAACCGTGTGGAGCCACTGTGCCAAGCAGGGCTGGGCATTGTTTGCTGTTTCTTTTGTTTGAGTAAAAATTGGGGGTTTGCAGAAATCACTCGTGGTGTTCCATGTCACTTATCCTCTGTTTTGCTGTTCCTTTGTGCAGAGTTACTGCCACCTTTCGTACACAAACTTGCAGGCTGTCTAAGGAAGTGAATTTAGTTCTACCTGAGATACACTGCATTCTTTAACCTTGGGAGATTTTATAACGATGTGGTATTTTCCTTGTAGACCTCACACTGGAGAGAACACTGTGCATTGCTAAGGGTCTGTGCTCTACTTTCAGCTGCTGTTAACCCACACCGTGTGTTTTCAGGCTGTGTTCCTTCACACCCCGGCACCAGGATCAGCCCTGCGTGCAGGACACTCCCCAGGGCTCCTGTGCTGCATAGTGGGCTGCTGAGGCTGGCCATTGGGTGCCAGGTACTGGCCATGGACTGCTGGGCTGGCGGTGATTTGTGGCAGTACTGGTGTGCCATAGAGGTGTCTTGGAAGTGCATCTGGAATGATGTGGCAGCCTGGTCTGCATCCAAACGCATCCATCCAGGAGGGAGCTGCGTGCTGTGTTTGTGAGTTGCAAGGGAGCAAAATATCGTTCTTTGAGCTTCTTGTGAATATCACTGAAAATTAGGGAAGTGAATTGGCAAGTAGACTGTAAGCAACGCACAGATGGTGAAGTTAGGCTTTTTCAAAGATGTGCATGATGCTGAAAGCATAATGAGCCTGGGCAGGGACAGCCCCCAGGGCGCCACTCATGGGCTGGCAAGGGCATGGCCTGGGCCAGCACTGGGCAGGATGCTGCACGTTTGAAGTGCTCACACGCGTGGCCCTGTGTCTTGGGAGTGCTCCCGTGGGGAAAGGGGCTGTGGGAAGCTTGTTGCCTCCTTCTGACTGCGGAGAAGACCTGAAGTGTGAGGTACCTGCAGAGGGATGCAGGTAGAGCCTCTCCCAGCCAGCTCAGAGATTCACAGCTCATTCTGTGCTGAAAGCCTGGCTTTACCGTATTGAGTCTGGGTATTTATCCCCTTTTGTGCTTGACTGGTGAGTTCTGGGGGAAGGGAAGTCACAGTTAAATGATTGCTGTGAGATGCTCTGCCTCAGAGAGGTGGCAGATTGCATTTGGACTCTGTGCAGGCGGTGCTCAGGGACTGCTGCCTTGAGCCGTGTTTAAGCTGAGGCTGTGTGATGTCTCCTGCAAGCTCAGTGTGGGTTTGGAGGCTTCTGGTCATCGTATTGGCTTTGGGGAAGGAATTTGCCATCACAGGCAATCCCAGAAGTTCTCCTGTTGCTGGCAAGCCCTGAAACAGCAAAAGACCCATTTCCATACTTCTTTTAATAGTTTTTTTTTTTTTTCTTTTAATAGTGCCTCGGATCTACCTCTCTGGTTATCTGAGCTCTACCCGCCCCCTCCCAGGACCTGCCCCTCTCCTCTGTCAGCATCACCCTCCAGTCTGCCTCTGTCATGTTTTGTTAGTGGTTTTGAGCCCTTTTCATAATGGAGTAGGCAATCATACTCAGAGGTCAACCTGTGAACTTTTCCCAGTGCTCGTGAGAAAAGCAGAGCTGCTTTGGAGATCCCCCGAGTGAATGACAATTACACCCAGATCGTGATCTCTGAACCTTGCTGCCTCTAATGAGCGTTTCTGGGGAATTGTGCCCTTAACGAAACAGCACTTTCCAAAGGGAAGTGATCCTGAACACATCAATGGATGTGTGTGGGAGCCCTCAAGGAGAGTGTCTGAGCCAAGTGCTAAAATACCCGAGTTCTTTTTTTCTCTCTGTATCTGAAGTGCCAGTGCAGACCTCTAAAGCACCTACACTCACATTTGTTGCATTTTGTATAGGTGAACTGCATGCTTAAGTGCCGCATTTATAAAATCTTCATAATGCTATTTTCTGCAGTATTTAAAATATATGAAATCTCTTGAGTCCCTGAAGGAACACTAATGATGCACAGTGAAACGTTTATGTAAGATGTGTCTCAGGCTGAAAGTTTTGGGTCAAGAAGAGGAGCTTTGCATTGAATTAAGTAGAGGAATGTATTGCCTGGATGTTACTGCCTATTTTCTCTCCTGTGTTCTTGAGAGATGACTTGCTCTGCAAAGATAATGGGCCTGGCTGCTGCTGGGGCTGCTTCTGCAGAGCGGGTTCATCTTCACAGGCGGTCAGTGCTGTAAAGCAAATTCCACCTCTGGATGGATTCTGCAGCACACTGTGGCCATTTCACAGTCCATTTCTTAAAGTCAATTTCAGAAACTTGAGAGCAAATGTTTTTTTTTTGGTTTTACATTTTGATTTATTGTACAGAAAGCACCTCCCAGTCCCCCCGGTTTGACATCCTCCCCCACCTCCACAGAGAGAATGATCCTTGTGGAGAATCTCTTTATCAGCAGAAAATACTAAAAAATGAAGTAAACCAAACTCCTGCAGAGCAGCAGAACCGATCTAAACTTTAATTGCTGCTACCCATATCCACTCCAAAACATGCTAACATCTGTGGTGCATGGGGTGGATATAGTCCTCGCTATTGGTGCCGGCCAAGTATAAAAATCGTTTTATTCCATGTCTACACGATAATTTTGTATTTTATATATATGGCCAGAAGTCATCCCAGTCCAGTTGTCTTTATGTATATTTAAGTATGAAATGAAGTCATCAAGAAATGGTTCAGCACTTCCAATTAATTTTAATGGGGTGCTAGTTTCAACCTCATTGGCTCAGAGCCTGGGAATTGAAAAGTGGCTGTGCTTCTTAATAAACCCTTACAAATCTTTTTCAAAGTGATGCACGTGATTTATCAGACTTGGGCTGAAGAAGAGCTCACTGTATCAATTTATCCTGACAGCGTGCGTCTCTGATGTTTAATTTCATTAATACAGGAACATTTGCACAGAGCATTCGGAGTTGTGTGGGGCTGCTACCGTGGCAGAAAGTTAATAGTCTTGAAATAAATGATTGCTTCAGGGCAACTGGGAAGAGTGACGGGGAGGAGGAGGGTGCTGGAATTGTAAGAACCTGTCTTTCTGTTGGCTGCTTGGCACACGGTGAGGAAGCTGTGCTGGGGATGTGGTGCAGCTTTGTGTGGAGGTGACCAGATAGTGTAAATTTCCTTTGTGCATACCCTAAAAACAGTAGTGGGGATAAGTCTGCCGACTTTGTTGAATTTTGTTGTTTAATTCTAATTTTCTTTTGTTTAGTTTCTCTCTTCTCTCTCTGTTCTGTCTATGAAGCAAATGGGAGCTCAGCCAGCCCTGCTCATGTCCCAGCATCTGAGGGCGGCTGCCCACACCTTGCTGCACGAGGCTCGGTCAGGGTGCACCTCTCTGGGACTCTGAAGCGATGCCCTGAGCAGTGTGGCAGCAGGCAGGAGGCGTGTGTGGTGTCAGAGCCGGAGCAGACAGCCCACGCTGCTGGGGCTTGGGGAGCAGGGGCATGCAGGGGGTGCTGCTGGCAGCGTGGCTCTCAGTACCAGTCTGACTGATAACTGCACACAGCAGCTCTGAGCCGTTCCAAGTCTGAGAAGGTTTCTCCCTTCAACGTAGTGAAAACACAGAGCAGTACATTCTGCTCCTGAAACGTGCCCATTTCTGACCTCCTGGGGCAGGAGTACTGGTGGGAAGGATGAAAGCAGCATGGAAATGGATCTGGGGTAGGAAAAGACAATAAACACTGTGATGGATAAAGCGATAGCCTGATCTTGGGATCCACAAAGGCAAGGGATCAATTTCACAGGGGAGGGCTGTTCTGCCCATTGAGAAGAAAGATTTGGAACTGGTTATGTTGTTTTAGCACCAGAGTGTATGAAAAGGGTGCTTTCAATGCAAGCATCTGACCCAGCCCTGTTTAGTCTGAGATCTGCCAGGAACTCTGCATGAAATCTGTTGGCTTCAGGCCGACGATCAGTGTAAGTAAAGATGTTTATCGTGCAAGTTAATGGAAACGAAGGCTTTCCATGTACCCATTAAATTGAAGTATGGGTATGTGTGTGCAGTGAGCTCCAGTAGTTAACCACGCCTGCCCTTCAGTGCAAGCACACTTCCTCCCCATGCCAGTTTGAGTTTGAATCTGGTTGTTGCCGTGATGAAGCACCATTGGGTTTTCCAGCATCTGTTTTCTGGTGATATTGTGATTATTGTCTTGCTTTGCTTCCCACAAGGCTCGTTTCCATGTCCCTGTGCTTCTCGCAGCTCCTGCCATGGGTGTGCTGCACAGCTGCTCCAGCCACGCGCTGGGCAGAGTCCGTGCGGTGCAGCAGACAAAGGCACTGTGATAAGGTGCTGTGATAAGGCGCTGTGGGCCTGGCACTGAGCTCTGCTGATCTGTGCTGCAGCTGGGGGCTGTCAGGACAGCAGCACTCCACAGCTCTCCCGTTACTGGATTAAATTTCCAAGTATGCTCAGAGCTATTTTTCCATTTTGTCTATCGTATTTTGTGTCAAAAAGTGGGTGGAGTGGGGGAGGGGAGTTTGGAGAGACTCAGTGCATGGGGCATATTTATAATCTGGGCAGGGGGGCTGATCCTATCCAGCATGTGCTTTGCCTTGGGCAGTCCGGAATATTTGATTAGTTCGTAGGGATTTATGCCTCCCCAAATAAATGCCTTGTGCTGGGAAGGCATTGTCTGAGCACCATGCTCGTACCACCTCTGTGCTCCAGCAGAAAATGTATGAAAAAAAATGAAGTTCAGGATGAAAAATAAAAGAGACAACAGCAGTAAGCTCTGATCAGAAAAGAAAGATATCTATTTTAATTCTATCATTCCGTGGTAATAAAAATATGTCCAAAATAACTGCCCCAAGTGGAACTTTGGCTGCGACTCAGAGAACTGGAGGGAACTCTGTGAGGACTTGGGCTGTTTCATTGATTATGTGGGAATAGATTTGGAATAAAGCATTCTGATGGAGTTCGATAAATGACGCTTAACAAAACCAACAACTTTAAGCAGAATTGGGTAAAGGGTTCTAAAAATCTTTACTGCCTGCTCTGAAGCTCAGGTGGCATTGCCATGGCACAGGCAGCTCTTGGCCTCGGGCACTGCTGGACATCTGTGCAGGTAGGTCAGCTAAGGAAGGCAGTCAGCACACGGCAGCATCCAGAGGAGCAGTGGTCGTGTAGGGAGGGACTGCAGCAGCGGGCAGGTAACGCACTGCGTGCTCTGGGTTTGGGAGTGATGTTGTCCATGGAAAAAGGACAAGGAAAAAAAAAACTGGTGTGGGAAATGAACACTTTGGGCTTTGAGGTGGTCCTTCTTAGGAAAAGTTTTGTCTTCAGAGAGCGGTCAGTGCTGGCACAGCTGCTCGGGGAGCAGGGGAGGTCAGGATCGGCACTGAGGGACGTGGTCAGTACGCGTTGTGGGCTGCGGATCTGAGAGGTCTCTTCCAACCCTGAATGGTTTTGTGATTCTGTTTCGTGCTGCTCTTTTTGTACCCCCCATGACCCCTCTGCCCTCCATCTCCCTCCTTTCCTTTGGTTTTGTTTCCTTTCCTTGGTTTTGTGGTGATAGCTGTGCTGGGCCCCAGCACGCTCATAAATCTGGGTCTGCGGATAGGGTACGTCTCTGAAAACAATTTTAGTAAGCAGAACAAAGTCCATTTAGTCTTCATTACATACATTGCATTTCCTGAAGAGACTGTGGCTGGATTTACTGTGTAGTTTAGTGAATTAACTTACACGTTCTTTCCACATACCTGAGCCTGGGGAATCTGAACTCATCCCACAGAAAACCGACTGAAAATCAATCAGCTTAGATAGATGTAAAGAGCTCACTGGGGAAATGCAGTCAGGCAACTCCATCCTGAACTACTTATGGTATGACAACAGCAGCCTGCATTTCCACTAATTCAGTTGTCTCCAGGGCATTCAGTGTAAAGCGGGTCCAGGAAACACATTGTTAGTGCACACAGAGCTGCTGCAGGAGGCACAGCGACTGCTGACTGCACTGTGCCCACCCATGTGTGCTGACTTACAAAAACACTGAGCGTGGCTGCTGGTGCTTTGCAGGAGTACAGGAATATTCATCAGTTCTCCGGCCTAAATTGTCTTTTCTTGCGTGGTTCCTGAGATAAGGAGCTTTTTCTTAATAGAAAAAAATATGGGGAGGGTGTAGGGGGAGTAGCAGCTCCAGTTGTCTCCATCACTTACCTGCAGAAGGGGTGAATTCCAGCAGTGAGTTATGTAGCATGTGTGCTCACTCCTTTGCTCTACTCTCAGAGGCTATAAATGTGGTTTCTGTGTCTGACACGAGGTGCTTTGCTACTATTTCTGCTCCCCATTCCTGAGCAGAGCCCTGCTTTTGTCCCCGTTTCTGCTGGCTGAACGCATTGCTCACAGCTGAAGGGGTTTCTGTGCCACCCTCTGCCTTTTTGTCCCTACCAGCAGAGCTTGCTGTGACCTGAGGTTATGAGGAGTGTGTGATGTGTAACAGGAAAGATACTCTGCTGTGAAACCGGGAATCAGCACACAGCCTCGGTCTGCTGAGTGCAGTTCTGAGGATGCAGGTTTTCCCATTTCCCCTTCTTCCATCTCTCATCACCACCTTGCTATGAAAGAGGAGAGAACTGCTATGAAAACCGCCCTGCAGCTGGGTTTATTCATCAGGACTTTGGTTTATGATTCTGAGTGGCTGTGTCCTTCCAGTTTGACCCAGGATTTAAACATCCGTAGGTTAACTACAGAAGTGAACAGTGCAGCTACGAGAGTTGGTGGTTCTGCTCAGACTTGCCAGACAGCGGTCCTGGGAGAGCCATCGAGTTTCTCTTTATTTCTAGCATTCATAAAACAGGCTTGTTTGCGAAATAACCCAGAGGAGCAGAGTTAACGTTTATTTGGGTTGACTGATGCTTTGAAGCCCTGTGGTGAAACTGTGAGCGTGAAAAGCTGCGGTTAGAGGTGGGATGCTGGTCTGCAGGGCCAAGGCTTGAGATGGCTCTGTGGGACTGCTCTGGGGGCAGTGGGGGTTGAGTGCAGGATGCAGGCAGAGGGGACAAACCAGTGGGGGACTGGAGGCCGGCAGGGAGAGTAGAGCAGAGCGGAGCTCCTGCAGCAGGCAGGCAGAGCAATGCGGTCAGTGTGGTGCTGTCAGGACCCTGCTGCCCTCTTGCCCATGGCCAAAGAAACGGGAATGAATTTTATCCCCCTTTCCCTTTGATCATGAGATCAGCTGATTTCTCTCTAATCAAAAATAGATCGCTCATTCCTGGTAGTGAGGGTCACTATCGAAGGGGCTGAATTTATTTGAAGCAGTGCTTCCACACGATACCGTGTAAACTTCAAAGGCTTAAAATATAGAGTCTGGGTTCGTGCCAACGTGCTATTTTTGAATCCCAGGTATTTATAAGTGCAGTGCTAGCTGTGCAACCTGATGGGCTGTGGCCAAGGCCAAGCCTAGATGTGAAGGCAGCTGCTGCAAGCTGCCTGGTGTAGAAGGAAGGGCAGGAATTGCCTGTGGAGTTGTCCTGAGCTTCCAGCAATATCACAAGAGCAGTTTGATGTTGCAGTTGCCATCTACCCACACAACTCCCAGCAGGGGCTCCGAGGGCATCCACCAACACGTGGCTGTGCAGGACCTGGGGTCGGTGCATTTGTACTCCTCCTGGGGCAGCTCTTGCTGCACACGAGCAATGTGCTGGAGGGGCTGCAGGTGTGAGCACGGCCGTGCAACTGGCAGCTCCTGCAGCTTTCCCAGTGCCTTCACTGTGTTTTAGCAGAGCTGTGGTGCTGGAGTGTTGCTGGGTGTGTTTTTAGGAGGGAAATTAAGAGTGGGCAGGAGGCCTGCCAGCCCATGTGCCCGCAGGCAGAGGGGACAGATGAAGGGATCCATCTTCCTGCTGCTGCTGCAAGACATTGAGGCTCTGTGAGAAGGGCTGTCCTTTTCTGGTGGTTTGCCCACCAGGTTTCTTTGATGCTGATTTCTCAGTTATCAGAGAGAGAAAAGCAAACCAAGCAACTACCAAACCCATACTAAGGCTGAGGGAGCCCTCCCTGCCCCGAGCCCACCCCAAACTGACCCACATTTCTCTCTAATGATGAGATATGTTGGTGACTTGTGATTACCCACTGATGTGACTGTGTGCTCCAGGGAAGCTGCTTTCTTTCATTCCTTGCTCCTTCCAAACTTACACTTGAGTGAGAGAGGAGAGTGGTGTCAATACTCTCGAGGTGCAATGGCAGTAAAAGCAAAGAGAGTTGATTTTGTTAGTTTGTTTTTCTTTTTCTCTGTTAATATGTGGATGTCTGTGTGTGCTTTCTCTCTGCTGCTGGCTGCGCCTTCAGGAGGGTGAAAGGTTTAAGTTGATCCCAGTAATATATGTAGAAGTAAACCTTGTCTGTGCTGGGTGCTGAGTGATAAGGGAGAAAATATTACAGCAGGCTGCTAGATTGCTAGGTAATATGGACATGGATCTTTGGGAAAGAATGTGGAAAAACAGTTCTTCACTTTCATCTCCTGCACATAACTGGGGAATGTTTTCTGTTTCCTCCTCCTTCAGTGTGGCCATTCCTGAGCTCTGCTGCATGGAGCAGGCGGGTCGTCAGTGCAGAAGTCAGCTGGGGTGGGGCTGGGAGGATTCACAGACACTGGGGACCAAAGGCAGTGTATGGAAAACAAGTTTTATATAAATATATATTTGTTGTGCTTTTCAGAGGAATTGTTTTTAACAGTGTCTTAGTTTTTCCTATTTGGTTTGGTTTTGTTTTGCTCAGATTTTTTTTTTTTTTTTTTTTTTGCAAATCTACCATGAAATACAGAAGAAAGATGCTTTGGGGTGAGGCAGTGTGAAGGTGTCTCGTTGCAGACTTCAAACAAACTCTGCCCTGAGTAAATCCATATCAAATTCATGTAAAATTGAGTTGGCTAGCACGCTTTTGATGTTCCCGAATTACTGCACAAAAACGTTGGGCAGAGATTATCTATTAAGATTTTTAGTTCAGTCAAGCATTCCTTTAACCAGACAAAAATACTTCACCCTGGGTGAGCACTAACTCCCAGCTCTCACCCTGCTGGTACAGGGTGGATCGATGGCTGCCTTTCCTGGCTGTGACATTCTGATCACGTCCAGCAGCCCCAGGCTGCTCCGGCACAGCAGCGTGCTGACCCCCATCCTGCAGCGCGAGGATGTGTGCAGTCACTGCGTCCATCTCTGCTCTCCAGCACTTAGGTGTGGAGGTGCTGCACTGGCACAGGACTTTGGCCCATGGCAGAATGAAGGCGCTGCCAGGTACTCGTGTTCTGACTGCTTTTTCTTATTTCACTGATGTAAAGAGTACCAGAGTGGGCTTGGCTTAGAAGGGAGAGTTGATGCGATGTAGAATTTTGATGATTTCCAACATAGTATTTCTGCTTTGCTATTTCTAACAGTTTGTGATTAACTTTGTTTACTATGAGCATGTGTGACAAGATCTCACGGACGTTCCTCCCCCACAGAGGACAGCTGGGAGGTCACTTCAGACCTGAAAAGACTCTTTGAAGGTGAACTGATGCCCATAAACAAAAACCTGAGCTCCTTCACCGTGGGCGGGCACCAGTGGGGACTGTGCCTGTGTCAAATTGTCACAGCCTGGGGAGAGAGAAGGAGCTTTCTCCTCTTTGTAAGGAGAAATGTCATTCAACACAACTTCAAGCTGGCTGGCTGAATTTTGTTATTCTTGGAAAAGAACAACCCCCAAACCAAACTGTATGAAACTGAGAGGGTTTCAGCCCTGTGGGATGGTGGGGGGGGGGTTGCAGGAGGACAGCAGCAAGGAACAGTCACACAGCATTTCTAACTGTGCTGAGCACGGCACAGTGCTGTGGGTATAGCCGTATGAAGGGAAGCAGCAGGACTGGGAGCTCGAAGCCTGTGAGCCCATGGAGCATCGCACACACCGCTGGGCTGTGCTGCTGGGTGCACAGCTGGGAGCTCTGCACACCTCTGACTTCTGCCAGCAGTGGCGTGGAGCCTCGAGGGGCTGCAGCTGCAGGAAAAGATGCTGGGGGCTGTGCATCACGGGAAGCTGGCAGGATTTCACATTGCCAGACCCGCAGAGCAGTTGGGCAGCCCAGGCTGTGTGTGATGGTGCTGGCTGGGGCTCTGCAGCCCCCAGCTGCTCCACGGGGCCCTGTGAGCGATGTCCCAGGGGTGCAGGAGATGCTCTGGGAGCTGGGGACCTACTGGACCCCGGCTCCTGCTGTGCTCTGTGACATTTGTTTCCATCTGCCTGTGCTGCTCTTGCCCTGTTACATGGTGCCTTGCCTCGAAGCTTGAATTATTGCCTACATGCATGGGTAGAGCCTTTGGAAAACAACTGAGCATGTAATTAAGAGAGTCAGTGTGTTTTATGGGGATAGTGACGAAAGGAAACAGCTTTTCACTTTAGTAATTGTGAGTGCCTGTCAGAAGAGATTTGTGGCAGAGAGAGGTCAGTGGGAAGAGAGCTCCTACTGCAGAGAGTGGGCTTCTTCCTCGAGTGGTGTAGCTGCTTATCATTTATCAGCCTTCCATCTGAATTCATCAGGCTCGTTGCAGATGCCATGTGGATGCATTGGCCGGGTGCTCTCCAGGCACGCACAGCCTGCTTTGCAATCTGAGCTGAAAGTGCCCCTGTGCCCAAACCCTGCCGACCTTTCTGGATAAGAGAGTGCCAGTGGGTCGTGCACGGCCCGGAGTGCTGGTGCCAGCTCCCTTCTGTAAGAGCAGCCTGCCGTCACTAGGAGCCCTGGGTGCTTCGAGTCAGGAAGAGCAAGGGAGGATTTTGCTGATACCTGGATTGTTGCAGTCTGCAGATATTTCCAATCAAGCAGCACATTAATGTATCTCGTTTTCCAGTAAGTCATTAGTCGCTTAAGTGAAGTTGCTCGTGTCAGTTTTCCCTTTCATTAAATATTCATATTTACTAATGGAAATTGTCTTGACAAATTGGTCAAACTGAGCAATGTAGGAATTCATGCCGTAGACTAAAAAAAGTTGTTTGGAACTCCCAGTGAGCCGAAGTAATGCTTGAAATCATTAACACTTCATTGATTTTATAATTAAAAATCCGCAGAGTAAATAGAGCATCCTTTAAGTGTGGCGTAGCCGTTCATCTCAATGCTCAGTATTAATACTCTTTTTTTTTTTCCTGAGAATGTCCATGACGTTCTGAAGACTTTCTGCAGTGCTGCTCGCTGTCCCCGCGGTGCTCTGCTGGGTACCAACGCTTCCCAGAGAAGGAGGTGGCCTCACAAAGCCACTGAGCCATGAGGAGTTAACACCGCCTGAGGCCACAGCAACCAGTATTCATGAATGGGACTCTCTCCTCTAAGCAGGCTTTGAGGCCGAAGGCTTATGAGGGAGTCAGATGGGGATAATCTTTCCTGGAGACTAATTCAGCCCATTAACCAATAAGTAATGGGCCATAACTAGTTTCACTGAGAATTATTTTTTGATTTGCTGCCCCGAAGCATGGCTGCTAGAGAGTCTGCAGGAGGGAGAGGAGCTCTTTAACATGGACACTTTTTAAAAGTCCTTAACTTATTTTGGCAATAACCATGCTGTTACTTAAAAACAGCCCAACTATGCTACTGCTTAGGCCCAGGAAGGCATCACAAATGGATGGAGGGACACAAGCAGCAGGAGCACTGCACACCTTTAACTCCGCAGCTTCAGATTTCTTGGGATAATGAGAGCCTTCTGTTGCTTCAGTATCAATCTATTTTATCTTCTAATTAGTCTTCATCTGCCTATAAAATGCATTCTAGTGGTGAACTCTCGACGCAGCACTGAAGCCCTGTGTGTGGAAAGCAATGAAAGCAGCACCTGGGAGAGGCATTGACCTTAGAGCCCAGGAGCTGTTGGGTGATGTTGCGCACAAAGGCCTGGCTGCAGCTGCTCTAACAGGATGGCGTGCATCTCCAGTCCACCTGACTGAAAACATCCAATTTTAGCATCCCTAACCACCTCAGTTTTATGCAGATTTCTGCCTGGTTTCAAAGCCAGATGACGGAGCAGTGTTATTCTTCTCTGCTCACAGAAGATCTCTTTGCCTTTAATTGCTGCCGAGCCAAGCGTGAGGTTTTGTGAAGGTTTTTGTGCAGATCCACATCCACAGCTCTACAGTTGTCCATGAGAATGGCATTTCCACTGAGCAGGAGTTCTTTAAGGAATTCTCATTTGATGCCATACAACATACAACCAGAGGGCAAAGCATTTAGCAGTGAGATGGGTGATTGTTTTAAATGAGTTCACCATTATTTGATGAAGCGGAAAACAAAAGATGTTTTTCTGGCACATGGTCTTTTCTGTGTTGGTTTTTTTTTTTTTTTTTAAACCTCTGTAAGTTATGCTTTCTGTCAAACCCTTCCAAACACATGTGCTGCTGCACTGCCTGTTCACTCCTGCTGTGCCCAAGGGCTGAGCTCCCCAGGCCCAACGCAGCACTGAGGGCACTGAGCTGTGGGGAGAGAGGAGACGTTGGGAAATGTTCCCTGGAAAAGGGGGTTGGCCGCACAGCCATGGCTATCCAGTTCTGTTCATGGGTAATTGAAATAGCCTCGCACGTACAGTGCAGGGGGAAGCACAGCGAGGCTGCAGGTGGCCCTCAGCAGCATGCACAGCTCCTGCTGCTGAGAACAGTCCTGGAAATGAGGATGTCAGATAGATGAGTGCCACACAAAGCAGAGCCCCAGACTGTGCAGCACGTGAGAGCAGTGGCTCATTTCTGCAGTCATTAACATCCGAGGTCCTTATGTCTGAAAGGGTGCAAGTACCTGCAGAGCTGCGAGGAGTGCAGTGTGGATAACAGAACCAACAGAAAGGGTTGCACCCAGACCCACAGGGCTGCGATGGGGCTGCTCTGAGCTGTGTGCTAAGGGGCAGGGATCTGTGTGAGGCCATCAGGCACAGCGTGCCTGCAGGAACTTGAGCATACGTGGTTGGATGAAAAGCTTGAATCTTATGGGGGAAAGAAAACTTCTGCAAATATTCGCTTTAAAAGTAATGTTTTCAGCTGTTTTTCCTGAATCTTGTCTGCAGTGCATCTCTCAGAGGAAGAGCAATGGCTCAGTGCCCGTGTTAAGGGGTAGGAGTGTGCATTGATGGAGATGGAGCTCTGCAACCTAACACAGGAGCAGCTGCAGTGGGAGCTGTCCTTCCTCCAGCTACTGAGCTGAAGCTGGGCCTTGGTGCTTGTTTTATCAGCTGCAGGTAAGCAGCCAGTGTGGAAATAAGAATCTACTGCATGGGATAAAATAAAAAAAATAAGGGAGGCTTCTTCTCAAACAAAAATCATCAGAGATAACAACCAACTGTTGTGTGTATGCTGAGGGAACAGCCAAAGCCGGTGTCTTACTGCAGAGAAGCACTTAAAATACCTCTAATGAGTTTTTGTTCCGTCTCCTCTGATGTCTGGAGGGCCAGCTCTGTCTGACTGTGTTGGGGAGGATCTAATGGGGGTTCACAGCTTTGGTGAGATGTTGGCTCGGGCTGTCCAGTGTGCGTGGGAACATTCCCAGAATAAAGATACCAAAATTAAGCACGATGTTAAGCTGTAATTTCTGATACCTTCTAACAGGATTCATTAGGATTTAATCCTTTCGATCAAACCAGAACTTTAAGATCCCACAAGACTCAGCATGGTCCTACTGAGCACATTCGACATCCTATTTCTACGGATCATGTGTATTCCCATGATTTGTCTTTGTTTCTCCCTGTCTGTGTTTTGTGGATCTTTGGAGAAAGTACTTTGCTAAGCTTAGTTTAACTAGAACAATTCCTATTAAATAAAATTTGTTCTGGATAGAAATGTGTCAGAGAAGGTATTTATTGCAGTGATTCTTATTTCAGGGTCTGTTAGCCACTAGAAACGTGTACATTCTCTTCAGGGTATTTACCCAGGGATTCTCAACTTGGCTAGCTTTTTCTTTCCTTTCAAAAGGAAGAAAAATTTCCTGAGAAGAGACTGTATAATGACTGAAGAGGTTCCACACCGTGGAGGAGACTGTGGCAGAAAGCTGCTGAGGTTGAAGTAGATGGTTACCTGAATCTAGGTATTCAGACCGGGTTAGGACACTAATTGTCTTTCTGTCTGTCTTGTCCGTATCTTAGGGTGATCTGGGTTACCTAAATTAGGCATCAGCTCCCCCCTGCCAGCCCCATAGAGACAGGAGTGGCATTAGTCTCCTATTTTAAGAAATGAAGGGTGAAATTCTGAACCTATTGATGCCAAATTTATCCATTCATATTTCTGAACAGAAGGAGCTGAAGTAGTAAATACATTGGTTGATTAAGGAGATGCAAAGATGCAAGGTTTTTGCCCAAAAACTGAAAGCCTGAAAACCCTGCTGGAGGCTTTGTTCCCTCTTTCATGAAGTCTCTCTCTGGCGGCTGTGCAAGGTGGGGGCTGCAGGCAGCAATGAGGCTTCCCAGTAAATTGCTTTGAGATTCATCTGTTTACAACGTGTGATTTTGGACAGTGTCCCAAGAAGCACCAGTTTTTATTGCTTCGCTCTGAGCCTGAGCTTGTGTGTAGGTTCTTTTATAAGGTTTTGCCTTGTAAAGGAAGATCAGTTGGAGGTCAGTGTTGCTGTGGCCGTGGTGTGTAGGTGCAGACCAGACAGTTCACGTCTTGGTCTGGTCCCATCAGAGTGAACTCAAATCCAGAAGCTTCATGAGGACTTCCCATGGCACCCAGACTCATACTCTGACTCGCAGTAGACTTTTTATGAAATAACGTGTTATTTCTCCTCCAGCAGATGTGTTGTCTTGCTCTGAGTTCCATCACTCTGTGAAGCAGAAGTGGCGTTGCCCTGCCCTGTGCGGAGCAGCCCTGTGTGGGGCAGCCCCAAATCACCTCCCAGCAACCAAAACCACGCTATGGAAAGCATCAGGCACAAACAGTGTTCTCAGAATGAAAGCTTTCACATTTGTCGCTGTCATTCAATTGTGAGATGCCTGATGAATGAACACTGTATAAGCATTGAGGGAAATAGTGAACTCCCTTATGTGGATGAATAAGGAAATAATTGGAGCAGGGAGGTAGAGAAATTTAAGTCCAAAGAGCCTATTAAAGTCAGGATAGAGCGAGCAACTCCCTGAGATCGATCCAAACTCGGAAAAAAATTACTGAGGTACACTGCTCATGCAGGCCCTGGGTTTCCTAGGAGATGAAAGGCAGTTCAGTTATGGCTAAGGACTGAGCTCTCACTGTTCAGCTGGAATAACTTCCTCTGCCAGTCCCCAGATGCTCCAGGCTTTTCCTTGGCTGCACGATAATGAGCACACACCCAACCAGAAGAGCAGAAAGTGCTGGCTGTGCCTGGCTGTGCTCTGGAGGTGGCTCGCTGCTCCGGAGCCAGGTCTGACCGCTCTGTGATTATCTGGCAGCTCCCGTTATGCTGCACTGATTGTGTCTCCCTGGTGACTAGAAGAGCTAATCTGCTTCAGCAGTGACTTGATCAACACTTAAATCTTAAAATAAATAAATAAATAAAATAAAAAAAGAATATAGGATATGGGATAGAAAACTTCTCCCTAGATTAAGCTACTAAATGTCAGAGCTCTGTAAAGGCTTCATCTGGAGTAAATGGAGATGAAAACTACAAAATTTCTTCTGTGCTGTCTGCTTTAAACGTAGTCAGCTCTTGCTGTTACCCAAAGCTAATAATCCTGGGCAGCCTGAGTGCTCGGAGTGTGTTGGTGTGGTACTGAATCTGGAGGGATGTCACTCTGGAAGGTGACCTGCACTCTGACGAGCCCTGCACAGCCACTGGACACCATGTGCTCAGCATCACATGGCATGATCTGGGATTCAGGCAGCTCTTGTACATCACTGCCTGAAATAGAGGTATGAAGTAGAAATAATCTGTTTAACCTTAAAATGTTGGCCATTGTCACTGGAGTCTGGCCTGACGTGAATGCTTTTAGTGCCAAAAGAGCAGCAGGATGCTGTACCCAGCTTTTGCTGAATCTTTCTGTAGCATGTTCCTGTCCCTGCCCTGGCACAGCACTGTGTGCACGCACTTATACATAGCCAGTATTCCTGCAATGCATTTAAGTGTTCATCTTTTTGAAACCACAGAAAGCCAAAAATTAACTCCATATCCCCATGCTGCTTTGTGTGTGACTCACGGGCCATGAGTGCGAGTTGTCTCCTTCACACAATGGTGTGCTCCCCAGGACCAGAGCAGACACTTGGTTTGAGAGTTGTGTGTAACTGTTGGCTGATTTCATGTGATTTAGAGATTTCCTTTAGCTCTGTTATTAGCTTTTATGAGTCTTAATTGAGTAGTTTACTTGCAGTATGCAGTTCTTGATGTGCCAGAATATATCCTTAAGTGTGCATATGTACCGAGCAAAATGGTATTTTTACGTCTTTTAAAACTGGAAGCAATGAGCTGGGGAATAGGTCCCAGCTCTGGCTGCAGATATTTGATGGATCAATGCAGATTTAATGGTTATTCTCCTCTGTATTCTGTATCTGCTGCATTGATGCAACAGGTATTCTACATTCTGTATGATTCGCAGACATGATTTTAGTACTGTATTTCCTGCACTGGATTCACCTTGCTTTTGTTTTCTATTATCTCTTTCCCTCCATTTTTTTCTTTCCCAACAGTAGTTACGTTTAAGGAAGCGACTAACACAATTGTCAGGACACCGATGGTAGCTGCTTGAATCTCAGCCGTGCCTGTTGACAAACAGCACTGATATTGGGCTCAGCTGCTTTTTTTGCTGTCACTGCAGTAGGGCTTTGTGGTTTCCATGCCCAGGGCTGCTGGCTCTGCTGCCACATCCTGGTGGCACCTCGGTGGCTCCTGGTTGCAGCCAGCCCTGGGGTCCTGGGAGCTGCACCCACGGAAAGCTGGCAGCGTATGTACAGTTTACATATGGACAGCCTTTGCAAATTAAGCAGCGCCATTCATCATAATGCATCATCTAAATTTGTTGCAGAAATGCTCCTAGCCACGGGGAATTTGCGTTATGTCTTGCAGAGTGGCACGTCCTTCAATGCCTATAGTAACAACTGTCTGCTCCCTGAGCTTAAGGATCATTATCCAGCACTCCCTCATTCAGCATAACTTTTATGTCTAGCAAATTAAATTCCTGGGCAAAATAATTACATGTAAAGGCTGCTGGGCTATTATTCACAAGGGGCCAATTTTCTCGCCATTTGTTGGCATTTGAAACGTCAAATTTATGGCACTGTAATATATACAACATATAGTTCAAAAGTAGAATGTGAAAGGCTCCAATCAAGTCTGCTGATGTGAATTTTGAAGATAGCTGGACATCAGAGAGGGAAAACAGATTATCCACTTTAAGCCAAATGTCTGCTTGATTCTGGTGGTTGTTCCTTGCCCCGAATGTCGCTGAGCTCCTGGTGCAGTGTGGGGCAGTGCCTCCTGGCACCATCCTGCTGCTCCCCATGCCCGTGGGGCTGGAAGAGAGGCCGGGCACATTTCAATGCTGGTGTCTAATGAACTGTTTTACTTTACTTTCAGTTTTGTGTTCAACGCGTACTGTAAGGAGAACGTTTTGAGCTGTATGAAGAGCAGTAATGCTGTGGTTTGGAGGACCACAATTCTCTCTCTTACAGTGTGAAGTTTTGTGAGTACACGGTCAGCTTTCCAGTCTCACTGTTTTTGATCCATTTTCGGGAACAGTCAATGGCTTTAACTGATTTAGCCTCTGTAGTTGCCATTGTATTGTATGCCCAGAAGACTGATATCTGTCTCATAATGCTTTTGGTGTAACAATTCCCTGTGCTACCAAAAGTAACACTTGATGAGGAGCAGAGTTGACGAACTTGTCAGTGTTAGCATAGCTCTGGATAACCATATACAGGATGTAGTTTACTCATACACATGGGCATTACGCACACAGTGATGGGGAGGGCCTCTTGTAAATGAAGATCCAAGAGCTGTATGTGCTCGTGTGCATGGAGCATCTCACTCGATACTATCTCCCCATGAAGGCTTTGTTATCAGACACCCACGCACTCCTGCTTATCCTCACCGTGCTCTTGGAAAAACAATCAGTATAAAACCCCATTGCCTCCTCCTAAGATGGATGGCTAATGAGTCGTAATTGCTTCCCAACCCTACAGGAAGCTAACTTCATGAGGAGTTAAGGATTATCTAGCTCTATGTCCCTGGGAGGTTATTATTCCAGGAAATTAATTTAATTAGATTAGACCTATTAGAAATATAGAGCGAGCACTGAAGATTGGCAGGGCAGGGGCAGAGCAATGTGCTTTGTAAAAAAAAAAAAAATTGTAAACGCTGCAGTAAAAGGGGTAATTTTACATTACCAAAATTACTTCCATCTTCTTTGGGGCTTTATTGTTCTGAAAATAACACTCTGTGAACCTCAGGGCAAACAGCCCTGTCCTCTTCCATGCACGAGGTGGTCTCACGCACACAGTGCCCTCGGTGGATCTCCCCTGTCTCATTTGCTCCTTCGCTGGCAGGATGTTTGGCCACGCTGACAGGGAGCTGTGCGTCTGCTCCTCCGTGAGCAGTGTTGGGAAAATAGGGAAAAATATTATTTGTAATTATTCTTAAAGCATATGTATCTGTGACATAGCGTATGTTCCCGAGGAAAATCGCTCAACAGAATACCAAGAAATGCTGCTGCTTGGGAATTGTGCATCAACTCTGAGCAGTGAATCTGCTCTGTGATGGGGGACGTGCTGCATGGGAGCACACAGCTCGTGCCATGAGCACTGTGAGCACTGCAGGGCCGGGCTGCTGGGCGCTGGGTGCCACCTGTGCCAAGGAAATAGGAGGCTGGAGTGGCTGTGTTTCTGGCGGATTTATGCAGCACGCTTAGGACAACGTTATCTCAGCAAGTGGGAGATAGGCCCCGCAATGGATTTTCGTATTTAAAGCTTTAAAGCACAAGTGCTGTGAGGCTTGCTGTCTGTTTTGTGAATCCTTATCATCCGGCAGCTCTTGTTTGTGAAATGGAGCACAAAATGAAAGCCACAAGGAATGGTGATGGGGACACTGCCTGGGGCTGTGCTCTGCCCACTGCTGCCCTGGGAGCACAGATGTGCTTCTGACAAGCCTCCAAACCAGGACTGCTGTGCACTGGTTGGTTTGCTGGGTCAGCCTTCCAGGAGCTCTGCCCGCTGGGCTCCTGCTCTGTGTGAGGTGTGTGCAAGCATTTTGCTTCTTGGGATCCCCAAGATTATTGCATGTCTCGACGTTTAAATTGTTCGGTGAGAGTGGAAAATCCGTCAGCTCTCACATGGTAGGTGCTCCCCCAGAGATCATCTCTGGGGTAAGCACTGAGATGTGGTGGGAAGGATGATTCGGGGCTGGCTGTGTGTGTCTGCTCGCTGCCAGTTCCCCACGTCCCGGGTCTGAGCCCAGCAGCTGTCCTGCAGCTGCACTCTCCACCTTGAGTCATTCCAACACCGCCCATGGGACTTTCTGAATAAGGGGACTGACAAGTACAGCTCGTGGATGTGTTGAGAAGAGTGCATTTAGCAGGGAAGAGGAGAGGCTCCTGCGGTTCAGGAAGCTGCCTACTGCATTAGAAACAGAAAAGTGAGGCTGGGTTTCAGAGGTATTGAGTGCTGTAAATAAAATACGAGATGTGATCAGTCTCTCTCTGCTCTGGCTGATGGCACTCAGGAGCAGCGGATGGTGCTGGTGGAGGCAGGAGAGCCCTGGGCCCCTCGGCTGAGCCCTGCTGTGCTGCAGCAGTGACAAAGCTGGTGTGGAAGTGCAAGGTAAGCACTTATTGTAGGTCAACCGTATGCAGCATTTCTCTATAGATGGGCTCTTTTTCAGGGCAGGAGGGATTTCTGGTTCTGTCAGTAAGGATTACGTTTGTTTATTGTTAACCAAAAGCACTTTCTGTTTGTGGAGTGGCTTTGAGTTTCCATGGGGCACGTACAAATTGCTGGAAGTAGAGCAGTGTGGCTTTTCACAGAGACCAATTATGATGCATTTTTTTGCAAATTCAATTACGGAACTGTAAAAGCTCGGAGGGAAGGCTGCGTGGTATGTGAGTTCCTTGGCGTGCTCTCTTTTGCTTTAATCTCTCCAAGCTGGTGAGTCTGTGGAGAGCTTAATTAAAGTCAGTGCAAGCAGCTCCGAAATATGGGCCCATGGAGTGCTGGAGCTGCAGCTCAGGCTGGCCTGCGAGCCACTCTCCTCATCACGTGCTTTCCTCTGCTTCCCCTGCCCGATCCTTAGAGATGGCAATGGAACCAAAGCATGAATTAACTCCTGGATGGCCTCTGGCAGAGCAGGAGCTGTGCCAGGCAGCGGGGCTGGGCACAGGGTGCGATGCGCAGGGCTGTGTCTGCCCTGTGGCTGTGTGAGAAAGCTGCATCCATCAGAATCCATTCTCAGTGCCCGTGGGCAGCTGACTGCAGCCAGCCCCGCTCCTAAAGGAGCCCCTGGCTTTGGGAGCTGCTGAGCAAGCTCTGCCTCATGGTGCTCTGTGTGCCCAGATCGCTGCTCCGAGGCCTCGAGCACAGCAAGTGCTGCAAGAGTGGGATCTGACCTCAGGAGAGTGATTAATAAGAGAAGAGGAGGCAGACAGCTCTGCGACAGGGCAGGGAGCCAGAGATGGCAGTGTGCAGAGGGCAGCAGCTTCTATTCTCAAGTTTGCTGTCTCTCAGTCACAGAAAGGATTAGAAGTGCAGTGTGATAGCAGAGTGAGCAGTGAGGCTTCTCCAGCAGCAGCACAGTTTGCAAAACGCCTCAGACACAAAAGCAGAGGCACATTTCCCCTCCCAGTACCGTTTTTCTGCTCCTGTGGCAGCACCAGCCACTAAATTATCCTGCTCCCTCCTGTTACTGGTTATTGAGTGTTTGGATAAGATGGAATCAAATTATATGCATGTTCAAAGAGGGAAGATAAAACCAGGCTGCAGCATATTTTATGGCTTTTATAAAATTTTGATGTATGTTGTTGGAGTAGATGGGAAGCCACCACCACAGCTTGAGGGCAGAGCTCCTCTTTGAGAACCTTACTGCTGAATTAATGCAAGCAAATAGTAGACAGCAAGGATGTGCGGATGAGATTGCAAAAATAAATGTTTTATTTTTATGCTTGGGCTGCCAAGGAAGGGAGACCCCTGAGCACAAAGCTCTGATTCTGGCGCAGCTCTGAGGTTTTACCTTTAGTATGTGCAGCTCAAGTTTGGACAGTTTCTCATGGACAACAAGAAGGCAGAGAAATGGGACGAGCAGGACTGGGCAGCAAAGCAGAGCAGCTCAGCCGTGTGCCATTTGGGTGTGCGTGCGGATTTTTAAGCGTAAGCTTCAAATGTGCTCTTCGTAGAACGCGATTCTCCTGCGGGACTGACACCACCGTAATTCCGTTGTCAGCTGTCAGCTGTAATTATTTTGTCCGCCCATCTGCCCGGAGAGCTCTCGGTGCACCAGGTTGGAATGGAGGAGCACACTTGCAATTTCAGGCAGTTGTTTATGACCCAAGATTCATCCAAGTGGAGAAGCACTCTGAACTGCAGTTCTTCTCATGTTGCTCACCCTAAACAGCAGGAGGCCAGGCCAGGGCTGCTGCTCGCTGCCGCTGCCAAGCCCTGCTCTGGGGCAGCAGTACCTGCAGGGCTGGGTGCAGCTCTGGGTGCAGCTGTCCTGGCTTGGAATGCAGATGACGCACCAAACACGTACCCACAGCTGCATGCTAAAAGCTTCTGAGTGAATGAGTCTGATTTCCTTTATGGATTCAGCATTAATCCGATGGTATTATTTACATATCTGTGTGATGTGACATGGCTTTGAGTCTAGCATGACTCCTTTCATTAAAAGCCTACAATTTCCTCCAGATAACCTTCTTTATTCTCTCCTTTTCTTTGTGACTTTGACATTCTTGTCTGACGTGTTTCAAGCTTCACTTGGGTTTTGAGGAAGCAGATCTTTGTACCTCTGTGCAATGATTGCATCGTGTTAGTATTCCATGTACATGCAGCAGTTTGCAGCTGTATCGTTAAAGACAGTGCTGAATAAAAGCTGTTTGCCTCGTGGCAGCTTTGCAGGCATTTTGTTCTTCAGAGCTGGTCTGCCATCCTTAACAGCTCCATGTCGAGGTCTGCAGCATCTCTCTGTGTTGTGACAGGCAGCTGCCATGTGCCTCTGGGCCTGGGGGTGCTGGGACCTCTGCACCTGCAAACTCCTGCTCCCAGCATTGCTTCCTGAGTACTCTCCTGTAGTAACTCAATCTCCAGCACATCATGGAGAATATTTTTTGTGCCTAATAAGATAAGTATGTCCAATGTTCAGTGTATGGGAGTACCATCCTACTTAACCCACTTTGGGCACCATGAAGAATGAAATTGTATTCTTTCGCATTTCCACTGGAAATTGCCTGGACAGCAACCTAAGAATGAGCAGGCATTAATATATGTGCTGTGAGTGCTTGCATCTTGCCATTATACCTGCACTCATTCCTACGCAGTGTGTGCACGTTCAGTAGTGTGACTGTTCTGACATAGTGCTGTGATGGGTGCATGCAGATTTGTTAAGCTGCTATGGGATCATTGCAGGAAAACAACTGGAATGGTTGAGAATGTATTCAAGCTCCTGGAAAGCAGCAAGAGCTGCAAGTGCATGGCAGTCTGAAAGCAGGAGAAGAGCACACGTCTGCTTTCTCTTACGCAGACGTGTACATGAGCCACCTGATCAGCTCTGCAAGAGTTGTGAAGATAAATATCTCCTGGTTGCAGTTTCTAAGCTAACAGTCCAGCTGTGTGCATCATCTCCATCCCACGAGGACAATTGTGGCTGCTTCCATGTGAGGTTAGCGGGAATTGCTGGGGATTTGCAGTGTTATGTTATGCAACTCTTGTGGTGTTTTTAATGAATAGATTGCAGAGAGGCTGTTATTAATTAAGCTGCAATATGGCGTGGTCAGCTAGCAGTGAGGAGATGCTAACTGGAGCTGAAGGACCAATCTGTGGAACTCTTTCAGAACCACAGCTCAGTTGTCACCGTGCAGCTGAGGGAATCTTTGGCAGCGATTCAATGCGTTCCTGTGCCAGAAAGGTGCCTTTGGAAGACAGAAAAAAATGGGAAGCGTGGCAATGCATTGTGATGCTTGCCACAGGTAGGTAGCATGGGGACAAGGCTGTGTATCAGTCTTGGGTGTGAATAGATGAAAGGATTCAAGCATATGGTAAGCTATTCTCCATGTGAATAGCAGCTTCTAATTTGCTCGACACATCTCTAATAACCTTGGCAGCCTCTTTCTTCATAATTAACATCTTCATTCAGCTGCTTGGTAGGTGCAGTGTGTGTTTGGGCTCAGAACAGCTCAGTGATGGAGTCGGCCCGGGGTGAGGGCAGTGTGCAGTGTTTGCTGACTAATGGGGACAACAGAGCTCTGCTTCTGTCCAGGTGAATGTGGGCTGTGCCTTTGGTGTACGTGTATCATTGCCTGGCTAGATATTAGATCCTTGTGGCATAGCTTATAAAGCTGCATCATTTCACTGCTTCCACATGCCTACCACAGACTGCATTACCTGGGCTGTTATTGCTGGGTCCTGAGAGGAGTGGGAGCAGAGCTCTTGGTCTGGGTTCCTTGTCACTGTTACAGTCACAGGCACCACACTGTGCCATGGCTTCTGGAGAACATTGAACCTCAGCATTTCCTCTTCCTTTACAAAGAAACAAGACCCAAGAGGTGAATGCTACTGGAGCACGATGTAGCATGTGATCCAAACCTGACTGACCCCATCCTTACCTGGCCTGGAGCAGAATGCCAGGCTGTGCAGAGCAGTTCCTCCATGCCATGCCTGCTGGGCACTGCCTGCCGGAGCCATCCCGAACACAGCGGTTGTTTTCCTCCCACGGCTGCTGTCTGTGTGACCTAGTTATTGACTCTCAGCACACACGGAAAGCCACAGGAGAACCAAGCAGGTATCTGTTTGAGTAAGGAACGCTGATTACTATTTTAAGCCCTTTATCATGTGGAAGCATTCTGAGCTCGTGCGCACTCCTCATCAACAGCAGTGAGATAACTAGAAAGGCTTCTCCCCCTGCCCTGCAGTTTGACAGTGCTGGAGTTTCAGGCAATTAAAATCACTTCACACGTCTCTGGTGTACCTGTTAGTCTCTGTATTTGCATGCCAACATGATTCAGACTTGAAATAGCAAATTATCTTATTTGGAGGAGGTGTTTTCTAGGTTCTTTTACTTAATTGCTGCAAGGTGAGTATTTCAGGCAGATTAATTTAACTAAATGACACTTGAGTGATTATATTGCTTTGGGACAGAGGTGAGGAAAACCCCTGTGCCAGTGACTGATGCAAATAAAGCACTGTTGTTTTCTTTTCCCTGCTCTTTAAAGGCAAGCCACAGCCATTCCTGCAGTGGGTGAGCAGAGTTCTGGGGCATTGTGCCCAAGCATCTGACATGTGGGACAAGCAGCTCCGGCACTGCACTGTGTGAGGCTCAGGTGGGTGCAGTGGGGCCAGGTTCTCCAATGTGTGTGTAAAACAAGGGTTATGCTAGGAGTCTTGACTAAATGAGGTGTGATGTATCTGCAGTCCCACGTAGCACTCAGTTACATGCTTTGGAGCTCACTGCCAGCTGCAGGTGCAGGAGGTGCAGGGTCACAGCTCGTGCAGGCTGTGAGATCACACATGTGCTGTGGGGTTGAGCCCGGGGTCCTGCACTCCCCAGCCCTCTGCTGGGCACTGGAGCTGCACGACCCAGGGATGCAGTCATAGGATGGCAGCCTCTGCTCTGGGGCTGGTAATGCAGGAAGTTTTGTCTGTCCTCACTTTCCCCAGAGTTCTGCAGGAGATATTTATGACTAAATAAGCACACTCTCTTTGCAGCCTCCATCTGTGTTCCACTTTGCCCTTTGTTTCTGTTGAGGGGCTGGGCCAAGCTGGGTGCTGCGAGGAGGAGAAAGCAGACTACATCTTCATCACAGCATCACTGATGAGAATGGCTTGGGAGCTATGAAACGTTTCACAAAATACATAAAGGTATGAAATGTTATTCATTTTTCGTTCTTCCCCACTCCATATTTTGGGTGAAATCTCTTGAGATTCAGCAGCTGGTAGCAGTAGGATCAGCACACGTTTGGTATTTCCTAGCTGGCTTTGAAAGCTGTGTGAGGAACATCCAAACCAGCAAAAGCAATGGGCCCAGCTGCACAAAACTCATTTCCTGTTGCAGCTTCATTCAGAAATGTGAGTCCTGTGACTTCCTAATAAAAACAGATGTTGGCTGGTGTCAACATTAGTGGACAATTCTGGTAACTGGAAGGGCTACTTTTAGCTATATTAACCCAGCTCAGCCTGACATCACATTGCATCGAACTCAGAGCACAGGAAGGATCCGTGCTGGTTGGTTATTGCATCGCCATCTCCCTGCTCTGTGTTGGGCTCATGCACAGCACAGGGCCACCAAAAACGTGGTCTGAGGAACCTGCCCTGCAGAACCAACAAAAATGCCATCGGTGTTTGTTTAACAGTGTCTTGAGATGTCTGCTGGGGATTTCATTTGGTTCTCTCACTGGTCGCTCTTTTATCATTATCAATTTATCATTATCATCACTTTTATTGTGTGAAGTTACGCTCTTCCCCAGAGCACTGTAAGTGAGGAGAAGCACAATGCAAACCAGAGAGACTCAGAACTCTCAGTCTGGCTTTGCTCAGAGTGCTGGGAATGAGCACGGTGCCCACTCCTGAGCTCTGCACGTTGTGTTTCTGCTGATTCCCTTTTCTGAAGTTTAGATTTTATCAACTCATTTTATCAACTGACAGCAGCTTTGACATGAAGTGCGTCGCTAAAACAAACAGCGTGTGCAATTAGATCGCTATTTATACCAATTTTTCTCTTCTAGGAAGAAGTTTTATTTCAGCTCCTCATTATTTTAAAGCAGTTTGCAGAAAGAAGTATCGTTGGGAAACACAGGTGGTGACATTTTGGGTGAGCGAAACGCGCCGTTAAGCAAATTAGAAATGAGTGTGAATTTCTTTCCTTTGACCTCATTTGCTGCGGATCAAGTTTGATCCTGGTGGTTAAAATCAGGTCCAGCTGTTAAAATATTGAGCTCTTGCCATGCAACCCAGCTGAACAAAAAAGTAGGAGGAAAGAAAACCCCAAAGAGGTGAGAAAATACCTTCTATTAAATCATTAGAAGTCCCACCCCATGAAATCAGTCTGCACAGCTGAAGGCAGCTGTGTTCGCCCGATGTCTGCCAAACCCTATCAGGAGTGCGAGGTGACATCACGAAGTCTCCAGATATACTTTCATGTCATTGGGCTGATTTGTGTCATTTGATAAATTGCACGTTTGTAAAATCAATGTTCTTCACCGTGTGCGCTCTGCTCTGCGGTGTCATACTTCTCTGCTGGAGATGGTAGCGATTCGTAAGAGCTATCACTCCGTGAGATCTTACTGCCACTTCATTAAACAGCCCTCATTTTCCAGCAGACGTGGTGTAAAAGATTAATGAGTTGCATGAAGAGGTATAAGGTGAATTCTCTTTAATTTTGCTTAATGACATCTGATATTTCTTTTTTAAACAGGAGACAAAAGGGAAAATTAAATCCTGGTGAGAGTTGAGAAACAGAACCACTTTCCTTACTGGGGATGGTGCTGAGCTCTGGCTCTGAGCACTCTTTGGTGCCCTGAAGCACCAGGTGAGCTGTGTCCCTGCATGGTGTGGTGCTGGTGATTTTTAACTGTACTGAATTATTGAGATGGACCTTTTGGTCCTTCTGATGCTGCACAGAAGTGCTGTGGTAGTGTTATTTGTCGGGGCTGAGCAGTGACCTTGCAGGTGAGGAACAGCGACCTGCTGCAGTCAGTAGCTGCAGGTAGAACTGCTCTGGCAAACCTGAGATGAAAAGAACATTTTAATGAATATTAATGTGTCGTAACTTACAACAAGGAGTTGTTCACAAGTTTAAAGGTGATTTACAGCTCAGCACACACGGCTGGGAATGTGGGTCAGCAGAGCTTGGAGCTGACTGCATCCCAGGGCAGCTCCCACTCCTCCTGGAGATGCACTGTTCCCCCACAGCCCACGCTCAGCACAGTGTGCACGGTGCTGTACATTGAGCTCTGGGCCCTCCTGGCAGCACTGCTCATCAGTGCATTTCTGCTTCTGCTGTGATGTCAGAAGTGACTCTGCAGCCATGGGTGCACTGACATCAGTGTGAGTATTAATGTCAGCACAGTGTGTGCCTGACCACGTGCAGTGGGGCATCCTTCCCACCTGTGGTTCCTCGTGGCCTCCAGTGGGGAAGGTCAGCCTTTCTAGCTGCCTGGGCTGAGGAACAGAAATACAACATGTGGATCAGACCTGCTTCTTCTGATCATGTATTCTTTTACACAAAAGCTGTTTATTGACATAGATTTTCTTGCAGCTCATTTTGCATTTTCCATGCTTGAGGTCTCATAAAATGAGCTGACTTTGAGAGGAGCGTCCATCAATTCTAATTCAGTTTCATATGCAAAGTGCAGTGGTTTTTCTGATGTCTGACTCATTCATTTATAAAAAGAAAAAAAAAAACAACAACAAAAAAACAATCCCATAAAATGGAGCTAAAGAGCAAAGCTTCATTTCTAAAAGGAAGAACTGGTTGCACAGTCTTTCTGTGAGGCGCTGGTTGCACGTAGCACTGAGCTGTGTCAGTCCTGTCTATTGGGTAACAATGCTCTGCAGCTCTGTGCTCTATTCTGGCCAATTCTCAACACACCAGTGACTGATGGAGGATTTTAATAGCCTCTCTCGAGTTGTACCAAGTAGTTAAGAGCACATCTGCTGAGGGATAAATCATCCCTTTGAACAGCCTGGATGAATAGCCTTGGTCCTGTACTGTCATCTAACTCAGGTTTTCAGATTTCTCTTTGTTATTCCAAAAAGGGAGGGGAACAGAATGAGAATCTCAGGAATGTGACATTGCATAAATAAATGTATTTATGGCTGTACCGTTCCATCTGTCTGTCTGTCAAATCCTGCGGCCTTCCTCTGGAGCAGTATAACTCCTGTCAGCACATTCCATGCCAACACTTTAAATCTTCAGCTGTGCCATTGTGGGTGAGGGCTGGGGGGAGCAGGGAGGGCAAACGCTGGTGCTGGCTTCACTGCCAATAACTGAAGCAGGTGAAGTTTGTCTGCTCGTCTTCCTCCTTCTTCCTTTCCCTCATGGAAGGTGGGAAGAGGGAGGAAGATATTAAGAAGCACTGACTTAAAATGTATGGTCTTTGCAACACCTACAAACAATCTCTCACCAGTTTCTTGTCCTGTGGGGTGCAAAGAGGGAAGGATGCTTTGCTGCTGCTTTCTGGAGCTGAAGTGTTGAAGACACAAATCCATACAATGGAGGAGCGTCGCATGGGAAGCACTGCCTTCAGGAGAGCTGTAATGGTAGGTTAAATTCTCATTCTAAGAGTGATAGTTGAATGAAGTACAACATAATTATGGATTACAGGTATTAAGTGGCAGAGCAGAGCGATCGCAGTTGTCTCTCAGCCTACATCTCCTGTCATCCCCACGGGGCTCCACTCCTCCTGCCAGCTCTGGGAAGATGGAGATGGTTCAAAGAGCAGCTGAAATGATTGCAGCCAGGATAGGATTTATGAGGAAAGATTGGGGAATTAAATATGTATGGGCTGGCTAAACGACGACTTAAGGGGAAGCATAACTTTGTATGAGAGTCCGAAGGTTACAAATACCAAGGATGGGAAGAACCGTTCTGCGTGACATGGGCTGAATTGCTGGGAGTAATGGGACAACGCTGAGGAAATGGCAGGAATGTCTTCAGTCTTTCTGTCACCAGAGTCTTCCCATGGAGTCACTGCACTCCTCACAGCAGTGTACGCAGCCCAGAGCTCTGCTGTTGTGGGGGACTCAGCTCCTCAGTGCTCTTGAGGCATGGATGGAAGTCAGTGATGCTGCCCAGTGGTGCCCTGGTGACTGTGGAGGAGCATCCCTGCACTGCTGTGCCTAGGAAGTACCCCAGCACCAGGAGAAAAGGGGTGGGGGGCTCTGATTCCTTTGCACAGATGATTCTTGACATAACACTGTTGTCTTTAGAGAAATGGAACTCCAGGAAGTGACCCTGCGTCATAACAACTTTGTCAGCAGACGACTTTGTTTCTGGTGTTCCAGGGGCCATTTTTCCTGAACTGCCATTGTAATGGATGGGGATGTTTACACACCTGGTGTGAGCTGCTCAGATCCAAAGCCACTCTGGAAATGGTCTGACAGCCACTTCTCTGGCAGAGGAGCTATTTGAATGTGCAGCCTGTGTGGGAGGTGAACCGGCTGCCCCGCGTGATGGCAAGCGGAAGCTGATGGATTCTGCTCGGGCCACCAGGTGACCTTTCTGCTTTCCATTCTAATTACTTTCCTGTCAGATGTTCAATTAGAGTGACGGGGTCCCAAATTCCCAAAGATCTCTGTTTTGTCTTAGAAGATTAAAGGGTGGCAACTATTTTCAATATGATTATCGTCATTATCTCTGGGAGATTTTATACTTGAGAAGTCAAAGTCATAATAGCCTGGCTCACTGCAATTATTTGCAAATTGCCTTAATGTATTTTCCAGAAGCTCTTTCTGCACTTTGTAATCTATTTATTTGCTAAGCCAATAGCACATTAAAACACTAAAATGTCTCTGAACCTATATGGAGCCTGTCTGATGGTAACTGGCATGGACTCAGCCGGCATCCCCTTTACCACCAGCAGCCTGAGGCACATTTAGTTCGAGTGGCTCCTGTGGGGGTTCTCTTGCCCTCCATGGTGAAACACCTTGAGCAATTACTCCTCTTTTTCCCCTTTTTTTGGTGGTGTCTCAGTAGTACTCCATGCTGGTGTGGAAACGTCTGTGAAAATACATATACAAACCAGCATAGGAAAATATCTACATGCACAAAAAATAGCTTCTGGAAGCATGCCCTATGCCTTGATGTGTGGAGGTGTGGAATGGGAGCAGCGGTGCTCTGGGAACCTCCAATGCAGCTCTGCTGAGTGCAGCAGAAGGCAGTGGGGCCGGGGAGCTGCCCACAGTGGTGGGCGCCAGAGATGAATGTGCATTTAATATCCCGGCTGCCTCTGTGCCCTTCCTTCTATTTCTGATGGGGAGCGGGGAGAAAAGAGACAGTGTGTGCTGTGTGTGCAATGGAAACTAACACAAACAGCTTCTAAAATACGCTTGGCTAATTGTTCAGGAGTAATTTACAGACCAAGAGTTACACTGTAGTAATTGTGAATAATGTCTAAACCACAAAAAAAAGGTATATGGCTTGCAGACATTTTCTGAACAGAAAATGAGACTAAACTCATTGAATAAATTAATTGCTATGGATTATTCCCTCGGCTTTAATCTGCTGCCTGCTGAAAGAAATCTGTGCAAACAGAAGAGCTGGTCCATAGCTCTCATTTTGAAATGTGGCTGCTTTGCTCTGAATAGAGAGAAAAGAGGCCTGAAAGGCTTTTTGCTGCATTATAATAATGTATCATGCTTGTAACACAATTTTCACCTTCAAAGTTTTACCTGCCCTTTGGGATGGGGCAGTTTTATAATCCCATTTTATTAGCAAGAAGCAGATGGAGAGCCTGCAGGGAGGAGAGGCGATTTCTCCCAAGGCCACACATTGTCTCTTTGGCAGGACTGGAGCTGGAGCTCGGGATTTCACAGTCCCTGGCTGATGCTTATGAAATTCTTCTGTTTGAAGGCTTCTCTTTCCTGCACAGACACATACTGGGAGATGAGCAAAACAACCCTAAGCTGATCTGGGGCTGTGCCAATGAAAATTCAGAGAAAAGAAGTGAGAAGACAAGTCCTCCAGTCCTCCACTTTAGAAGATCAATCCTGGTAAAGAGGAATTATATATTAAAACCCAGACAGATCCTCTCAGATTTACTATCTCAGAGGACAGCAGTGAAAGCAAAGTGTTTTTCTGTGAGGATTATGATTACCTGACAGGACCTTATCGTTACCAGGAGAAATGACCCTGGTTTAGGAATGATCTGTTCGCTTACATGTAGCTGTTGCTTTTAAATAGTGCAGTCTTTTCTGGCTGCTATGAATATTAATAAAAATAAAACTAAGGTCCATGTCTTTACTTGGATGAAATCTACGATTTAAAGCATACTTTGAAGAGCCTTTAAATCCATCCCTGGCTGTTAGAAGCTGCTGTCGGCGATTTATGTGGACGTTAGAACAGAGGTCCTCCCAGGCCCTGTGCACAAGCTGTCTGTAATGTGTCAGCTCGAGGCAGCCTTCCCCACAGCTCGGTTTGCTGTGGCTGGGAGCCTTAACGGGGCGTCCTTGAGCTGGAGGTGCCTTGTGACAGCCAGCAGCTCAGGACAAGCCCTTTGTTGTTAAAGGGGCTCAGAGTGGTGTCACTGTGCTCAGATTTATGCACTGTGCAGGTCATCCCTTTGAGGAAGCTTTTGCATTGCTCCTTGTGCTGGGGCTGACGTCCCCTGGTTGCTGTTATTTGTGGCTGGGCACTGTTCCCCTGCCTGCTCACACAGCGGTGGGAACCAGGTCTGTGTGTCCTCTCCCTGAGCTCTGGTCCAACGGGATGCAGCAGGCAGTGTGCTGCAGGGCTGGGCTGGGTTAGGGCTGGAGAGTTTGCCAAGCAGAATGCGTGTACCCCATCTGGTTCCATTGTATCTGTTTATCAAAACAGATTCTTTTTCTCCCTTTGATAAAGTCTAAAGAAGCAGAAGACAGCAACACCAACACGAACCGTGATGCAGCTGAGAAGTTGTCTGTTACAGGAAGCATCCAAGGGCTGCAGCCCTCGCCCACAGGTTTGTTGCAGTCCTCTCTGTCAGCAGCCCCTCCAGTATTTCCCTTTGTATTTCTGCTGCTGAACAGTTACCAAACGCTGGCCTTGATATTGAGCTAGCTTGAGCTGCTGCTGTGGGCTTGTTCAGCACATCCCCCTGTGCACCCCTCCAATCCCACTCTTTGCAAAGGGCCTTTCCTCCCCGGGCTGCCATTCCCAGAGCTGCTCACCGAGCACCCCCAGCCCTCGGCTGTGTGGCTGCTCGGGCATTGGTCCCTGCTGATTTCTCACCACGAAAGCCTCTTGGTTTCCTTCTGCTGCTTGGAACACTCACTGAGAGTCAAACTTTCATCATGAAATGACACCGGCAGAAAGAAACCAAAGGACGTGTCTTTTCCAGGCGTGCCTGAAGCTGTAAAGTGATTTGTATACAAATGAAAATCGAGATTAATCCAAATCTCCTTCTGCACGTTCAGGAGGGTGAAACCTCCAGCAGCAGTAGCAGAAGTGCACTGCACTGAGTTCTGCAGAACAGCGTCAGCCTTTTATTTTTTATTTTTTACAATGCAGTTCACTCTCGGTTACATTTTCTCCTTCTAATTTATTTGCATGAAAAAGATGGCATGGCATAAATCATCCTGTGTAGGTGGATGGGTTATTTGCATTTCAGAGGTTGTTTTTAACTTTGTATTAGAAAGGAATGTGCCATTGAGAAGCTTTGGGAGGTGTTAACTTCTCGTGGCTGCTGATTCTCAGGAGGTGGTGAACGATGCCTTGCTGCCTGGGACAAACCTCCCCGAGTCTCTGTCTCTCTTAAAAGACAGCAACAACAACAAAATGAGAAACCCAACTGCTGACCTGCAGGAAAGGCCAGGACCAGGGGGCTGGGCAGGCAGCTCTGCAGGCAGCTCCTGGGGCGTGGGACAGCATCCCATGGTGTGGTTGGTGCTGCTCCTCCTCATGGTGGGGCTCTGGAAGGCCTTAGTGAGGCTGTGCGTGGCTGTTTCCCACTAAAGAAGAGTGATGAGAAGTTGTGCCTTAGATTCAGTGCAGTGTGGAGCGCACTGGGACCAAAACAGCAGAGTCAAATGTATTTTATTAGTGATGAGCTGAGGCTGTGTGTGAAGGAGCCCTTTAGGCATCTGACGTGTTAAATGCGTTGTGTTCCCCTTCAGGAAGGGAGTACTCAGAGGGACCAGACTGACGAACTGAGCTGATTAACTCAGCATGGCAGTGCTGAGAGTGGCACGGACAAAAGGTCGGAGATGGACTGGGGATAGAAGGGGCTGGGGAGGAGCAGCCCCCACCTGCAAGCAGGACGGTGCTCACAGCTCCTTAAAGGTATGGGGAAATTGATCGCCGCTTCATTATCCTCCTTGCTGATTCATCTGGCCATCAGCCTCCCAGCAGTTTCTTACTGCTGCTCTCAGCTTACTCTCCATTAGAATGGATCTGTGGTCAAGTGGTCCTTAATGATACACAAACATCCTAATACCTTGTAAATTGAATCCCGGAGCTGGCTGGGACTGCCTCTAAGTGCCTGGTATGGGAAAGCACTTCCTGAGTCCCGGGTGCCGGCGTAACCACTTCAGCATGTGGAGAGATGTAACATGACCGTTATTGTTCTCCCTCCTTACAGAGAACTGCTCCTTTCCAGTTTCGAGAGGCAGTGCACACAGCTTTCACCAGGTGGGACTGCCACCTGCCTCTGCTTGAATAATGAGTCCTATGTTCATTGTTTTATCTGCAGCTCCTTTTCTTTCCGTGTGGGCATCGGCCCTCCAACTCCTCCAAGAATGTTTACTGCATCATTGCAGTATCTGTGTTCCTGTCCTGCATACAGGCAGGTGGAGAACGATACAGTGCATCCTACAAATGAGCACCCATGTCTGTTCTGTCATATCCTTATTATTTATTGGTCACCTTAGGATAACTGTAGAGATGCAGGTGTTATTTTCCTATTTTTCCAACTTTTTGTTTTGGTAGAATTAGTATTCTCTGTGTTGACGTCCTTTCTGTTGCCTGGGGCTGCAGCACTTTGTTCTTTGATCTCATCAGATCTTGCAAGCTGAGCAGGCTGGGGGTTGGCCAGTGCTTGGGTGAGAGGTTTATAGGAATTCCATGATGCTGAGAGAAATTGTTCGGGACTGAAGGTGGCACTTCGTGCTTGGAGTCCATGTTGCACAAGTACCCTGGTGTGGGGGTGAGGAGGGCTGCAGGCTCTGGCTGCAGAGGAGCTGCAAAACACATCCTATGAACCTGGGGGTGAGGGCCTCATCCAAAATCAAATGTACGTAATCAGTTCTGCATTCAGCAGTTTCAGAGGATGGATTGTTACTTTTCACTCTCTCCTGTAACCTCATCAGTTGTCCCTTCCCACGGGAGTGCAGTGCTCAGCACTGGGTCCGCAGCTGCTGCTGGGGTGAGCTGGGGGCTCGTGGGAAGTGCTCTCTGTGCTGGGAGAGTTCCCCGCATCAATGTGGAAAACAATGGTGAAAACCTGGCTGTCAATTTCAAGGCATTGTGGGACTCCGATTGCAATGCTCTCCAACTGCTCTCATTTGCCATTAGTGAGTGACCCCTTAATCACATCGAGAAGTAATCTCTCACACGGGTAATCCTATTGACACCAGTTGGGCTGGAGCTGCATCATTATAATTTAGCAAATAACTACTCAGTTGTTTAGAATATAAATGCTTCTAATTTATGTAGGAATGGAAGGCATTTCCATCTCATTCATTAAAGCAAACATGATGTGAATTGTCACTTACTCCACACATCCAGGAAAAGGCAGTTTTAAAGCAGCATAATGCAATAAATAGAACGCATCTTTTTCCAGCAGTGGTAATGTGAGTTTCCCAGCTAATGTCTCCTGTGTTTTTCCGTTGCCTAAAGGGTAAACTTGGGCTGAATTGAACGCTGGCTTCTTTCCAGGTAAGTCACCATCAGCGGCGAAGACCATTTGTTTTGAACACTGTTGTTCTTTAGCTGCTGGTGGGTGGCTCCATCCTGCAGAGCTGCCTGTGCCTGGTGTGAGCTGGGGGAAAGGGAAAGTTCTGCCAGAGACTTGCTGATACCATGCTCGGGTCGTTCACAGAGTGTAATAACAGCCGTTATAACCCATTGTATTTTTTGCAGGCTGAGGTATGACTCTGCTTGTTTGGAAGCCCCTGAAGCCCACAGTCCTGCTGAATTCCAGCTTGGAATGTGGCTCCCCATCCCTGGTGAGCCCTGCAGCTCCACCATGGCACATCACCTCCAGCACGTTTTCCCAAGCAGGGATGCAGTGCTCAGCTTTTTTTGTCTCTTCCCCCTTTCTTCTTATTCTTAAGTAAATCGTAAGAGCATTCCTAATTGGACCAGAGAAGCTTCAAGGAAGAAATTGTATCTTATTCAGTACGTTCTTCCACGCTTGGGATATTGATGCACTTTTTGGTAAATCCCCTATTTTTAGGAAAATATTGGTGTTCCAGCTGCTATTTGTGTGCGATCTCCTGAGCAGTGAGGGGAAATGACTTAAAAAGAAATCTCTGGAGTAACACAGGGAGAAAAACAAACTGATAACTCCTGACAGATTGATGGCTCCTTCCTTCATCTAAATCTTTATAGATTAGCATGTCTCTTCTTTCACGGATATGTTTGTTTGCACTATATCATCTAACCTAATCTGTACAGGAAGTAAATTTATCCCAGAGCAGTGGGGCATTTGTACTGCTTGCTTGTCACCAAGAATAATGGAGAGGATAGGTAAGATAATTTCAACCATATTAAGGGCTGAGAGTGACTGTGGGTATTTTGATAATGGGATGCCAGGAGTGAATAAGCTGAAATTCTTTTGTTAAGCATTTTGCTGAAAATAGACCTTTTGTTATAGTCCTTTTCCTGTGTTTCTTCTGCTTCACTGCTGAGTGGGGGAGGAGGGCTGCTCGAGGGCAGGGACACCGAGGGCCTGCGGGGCACCCCAGGTTGGGCTGACCCAGGGGGCAGTGGTGGGTGTGTGGGACCCCAAGGCAGGGCCCGGTTGGAGCCAGCCCAGGTTGCTGGCTCCTCCAGAGCCCCTCTTTTAAGGGAAGAGAGCACTGAGCAAGGGAAGATGTCGCAGCACACACCAGCACCAGGGACGAGGCAATGTTCCCAGTCACGAGGGCGACAATCAACCAGGGATTTATTTCTTTTTTTTTTCCCTAGTGTTTTGCTGATGAAGCAGGTGATCTCCAGAAGCTGTCTCCTGTCTTTGTTCACCGACCAGCCCTTCTACAGGTGAGACGACATTGTTATCTGCTGTTTGGTATTCAGGTGTGAAAGGAGCCCTCCCGCAGTGCTGCTGCTCTGCCAGGTGTCCCCGGTTTCTCTGCATCTGATTCTCCCTTTTTCAGAAACTCTTCGTTACTGCCTTTTCTACCTTTCATCTATTGATTTCACAATTGTCAGGAGTGATTTGAATTCCGATCCTGCCCTCAGAAGCATTTGCAACCCTTCCAGCTCACAGTCATCACAGATTGCATCCATGTCGTCTCTGCTGCAGCATCTAAGCCCACTTCAGCCGTCCTTCAGCCTCGCAGGGACGCTCAGAACACTTTGGTGATTCTCAGTGTATTCGTACCCACTTTACGTTAGTTTGATTTAGACTTTTCTTGTTGAGCTTGGCTTGTGAGCCCGCCCTGGGGACTTGCACATGGCACCTTGCTCAAGCGTTGCGCAGTGCCCCATATTCCCTCAGCAATGAGCTCGTTTCCCCCTCCAGCGCGTTCCCTCCCCACCGTGGCCTCCCCTTCCCTGCCCAATTCCTCCTGAGGTTTGACTTCTTTTATTATTTATTTCTTCTTGAGAAATGTATGGACTCAAATTGTCTGCTCCTCCTGGGCCATTGCCTAACGTTGGAGGTGATGACAACTCGACTGATGAATAATAGATTTTGGTACCATTGCAGCTGACAAAGGGAGCTGTAATTTCAAAGGATGTCTCTTAAGATGGGAGTAGCAGTTGTCCCTCTTTGGGCTTTTGTGTTTAATGAGCTCTCCTGTCTTTCCATTATTGAGAACCTTTTCCATCGTAATATACAACAGAAAACAGAGGTTAAAAATTACTCTTTGAACTCCAGAATAAAACTTTGCCTTTCCTCCGACGGCATTTTTTGGTGGAGTATGGAAAGTATTGGAAAATGAAAGTGCTCCCTTGAAGACATTCCAAATCTGCCCCATCCCAGGCAGCAAAGTCCTTTGGGGTCCTCCATGTGACCAGAGTGGGAGTTCAAGCAAACATTCTACCACTAAAATAGCCCAAATCAATACTTTGATTCATCCTAGGGAATGGAAAGTGTGATAATGTGCTAAATGCTACTCTGGCTTCTGATATACTTTTTACAGTATAAGAACTGATGAAGCATTTAATGGGAGAAAAGAGAAAAAACAACGAATCAGAGGGTGTTCCCCCAGGCTGCTGAGCACACGCGGTGTGATAAAATGCCATTATTAATCACAGCTGGGGGCAAATGACGGATTCACAGTAGAAAGAATAAAAGCCCATACAAACAAACCACAACCACTTGGAAAAACATCTCAAACATAAAAGCAGAAATTAGGGATGTCGCATGAAGCTTTGTGGCTAATGGTCCCAAATACGGCCAAGCGTTGAGCAAAGTTTTGAATGCAATTGCTTCTCTTCTTTCTCCTCCCTCAGACAGCTCAGCCAGGTATGATGTTCCCCTTGTCCAGCTCGTTTGCTGCACCTCTGCACAGCACCCAGTCCCTCCCTTTCATCCCACTTTGTTCACTGCGTGGGATGGGGGTAACAGAGGTCCCCAACCCCGCAGCCATGGTCCCCCCACCCATTAGAGCTGTGGAACTGTCCCTGGTGAGGCTCTGCCCAGTGCTCATGATGCTGGAGAGCAGCAGCGTGGGAAGACCATCCAGAAGAGGTGCTTCTGCGATGCAGAGGTCAGTTTAGGCTGACTATGTATAATTAATTTCATCTTACATCAATTTAGAGCATAAATAATGAAGCAGCTCTTAACGGCCCTTCGTCCAGGCAGGGGTCAAGGTGTATAGTGCAGCACATGGGATGGAAGGAGCAGCTCCCCTCGTTGCATTGGCCCCTTGCAGGACAGGAAGCAGTCCACCCCGTTACTGGTAACTGCTCACTGCCCTGAAGTTAACTTCCCTCCACTTTAACATTTGCCAGTGTTTTAGAAGCAGCCTCCTCCTCTTCATAAGGAGCATCTAATTTCTGCATCGCTTTTAACTTCAATAGAAGAGAGTGCTGCAAAGAGCAAAGCTGGGGATGGAAGGTACACTTCCACTGACTTGGGGATGAACTGCTGCAAAGAGAAACCTCTGGGGGCTGAGGGTAGCTGCAGTGCTGTGCTGTGATGTGCAGTGTTGTTCAGTGCAGTTATGTGCTGCCTGCAGCCTTCTGGCTGGAGCTCTGAGCTGCTGCTAGGAAGGTGCTGGGTAAGCTCTTCCTTCATTCCCCTTCAGTTATTGCCTCATATTTCTGATCTGAATTTCACATTCTGTCTTCTGGGAACTGTGATACTTTTCTGCTCTGGAGTGATGCAATTACGATGATGTGTGTGCTGCTACTGCTGCTCTCCTGCACTGAGTGCCGCATTTCCTAATTCCTGAGACGATATGGGGAGGTTTAGCACAATTGCATCCGTTCAAACCAACCACTGCTATGATGGCAAAGCTCTTCACAGTACCTCACATCTGTAATTTGCACATGAATCCCGATCAGTTTTCTGAGCTCTCCAGACGGAGATCACTCATTCAGCAAAGCCTGGTCCCATCCACAGTGTGCTCCTCACGGTGCCCCCCCTACCTCACCTCGGGCTGCACTCGTGGCTGCGATCCCCTGAGGGATGTTATTTCACAGCAGGAAATTCTGTGCTCTGAGCAGCCAGAATCCCACATCTGTGTACCGTTAAGCAAACACAGTCGTGTTCTGATGGTCAGATTCAGTGTTGATCGAGGCTGTCTGGAGAGGGAGTTGAGTCGTGTGAGCTGCTGGCTCGGTGCTGCTGCTCCTGCTGTTCCTCTGTCCTGTTTTCCTTGCACACACACAGCCTTCCCTGTAACGAATGGCCCTGTGCCCACCATCGCTTCGTTGCAGCATCAGGAAAAAACAGATAGATGTTGCCATTTACCTGGGTAAGATAAATAGTGATTGGGTGGTGGGTTTCTTGTCTGAAGATGGATTGAGCAATAGAAGCCATTCGCCCTTGCACTTCTCTTTTCAGGTGGCTGAGAAGCAATTTCAAGCAATGGAAGTTTGGGCCCAGTAGCGTTCATCACGTCGGCTCTAGGAGGGAAATTAGTCACAGTGTAAGTAAATAATGGAGAAGGTGCAGAAGGCAGAGCGAGGCAGCATTTTTCTCCTCCTTTTGATTGCTACATTGCCATGGAGAAGTGCAATCTGCAGAGTGGTGCTTTCCTCTGTGAAAAGATGGCCCTGGTCCTAGGAAGGAGATCACCATCTGGGAAGTCCTCCTGGTTTCACAGCCAGGCTGCCCCTGCTTTTATAATCAAACCTTTCAGCAGCTTTCAGGGCTTTCCCACTGGTGTTTGCAGTTCCTCCTGGGCTCTGGGCAGTGCAGAAGTGCGGAACAGATGTGGAAGTGGTGGCACATTCAGACTGCAGGACAGCATGGCTGAGAGTTTGGAGCTCTATTTCTGATCCCATTTTTCAGGTTGGAGGGATGGAAGTGCACCATGTTCGTATTCAAAGTCTGGGGACTTCTCTGAGTCAGCTCATTGTAAACCTAAAATTCATTCATTAACCCAATGCATGGCTCCTGCTGAGGCCCACTGCCCCTCCGCCCAGTGCTGTGCCTGAAATTTCCTCTGCCCTTTTAGGGTAAGAGTGAATGACTCTTAACATTTGAGTTGTTCTTCCACATGTACTCTGCCTATACAGATGGAAGGAATGCTCTCTGCATACTGTAGGTGTCAGCACAGATCTCATAGGGTGAAAGAGCAGAACAACACAGAACTGTTGGGGGATTCAGCAGGAGGACCTCATACACAGTTCTGTAGGTGCAGCTCCCAGCCGTGGCCTCATCAGAGATGCACTGTACAGCGATTTCTGGTCTGTGCTCCCACGGCTCGTGGCCACCGTGCCACACTTCCCTTTCATCTTAAGACCAAGGGAAAATTACTTGTGCTGCTCCTTCCCCTCCATATTCATTCATCATTTCCATATGGTAACTGTGCTGCAGTGCCATGTGCTGTGCAGCTCAGCCGTGCTGGGAGCTGCCAACGTTACCATCAATTTTTGCAGTGAACGAGGAGCTGCTTCGTATCACGCTGCAAGAAATGAGCACAGGCTCGAGAGCGTTGGTTCAGTATTCCCATTCCTCACATCTCCTTGGGATCTCATAAAGGTTTTTGATCATATTGGACTGGAAGTATGAGTTTTTGATGATTTTCTTTGCGTGCCTTTTGGGGTTACTTTTCTATGTATAGCCAATAGCGTGTTTTGTGAGGTCACATGTTTCTGTAAATGGACTTTTTTCATTCCTTCCACTACTGAGTCTGAATGTAGGAGCTGTGTGGCTGTCGCAGGGTTGAGATGGTGATGTCTGGCACAGATCTGACTTCTTGGTTTTCCTGTTGTTTGTTGGGAAGTCAGTCTAAGTAGCGTGCAGGTTCTTTGGTCTGTGGCTGTTGTCTGACCCTGGTGATGCTGAAGGGCTCAGACCCACAGTTAATGAAGACCCAGACATGGGTCGATGGAGCTCTGCTGTCCCCTCTGATAAACAGATCCCTGAGAGCACAGCACGCTCCTCCTGCTGAGATAGAAAGTGTTTGTGATGGAAAGCACTTGTGACCCTGAGACATGACAGTTTGGGAGGTTTCTCAGTTAATGAGATTTTTCTCAGCTAACAGCCTGCCTGCTGAGCAGCCTGACCCAGCCCACCCCTGCACACATCGGTGGCAGTGTCCCTGCTGGGAAAGGGACGTGGGGCATAGGGCTCAGATCATGGGGCAGCACTACCTCCGCTGCCAGAGGTGTGTGTGGTCCTCACCCAGGGGTGAAGGAGTGGGGGGAGCAGCTCCCCGCCAACAATTGCCTATATACAAGAGTCTATCTGAGTGGGCCTTGGGGGTGATTTGTTGGGCTCATGCTTCAGACACACTGCAGTAACTAAAATTGTTCCTTTGCAGCGCTGACACTAAACCTATGGAAATAACTCACTTCAGAGCTGACTGCTGCTCGGTTACAGGACAAGCAGGTGCCCAGCTGCAGCTGGTCCCTCTGGGCCAGGGCAGCAGTACCCAAATGTTTCTGTGCCGAGGCAGTGCTGGTTGCAGCAGGTGGAGGCATGTGAGCCCCTACCTGAGGGACATGTCTGGGTCTGGGCTAGGATCATCCCAGGACAACTATTCGGGGGCTGGGATGGGGGTGTGGATCCCAGCTCCAGAGCCTGGTGCTGGCTGGGGGCTTACAGGGGGAGCATTGCCAGCACTGTGCTGGTTCGTGCATCTCACCACTGCCAACAAGCCCACTTCCCCACATCATGCTGTGCTGGGATCCCAGCTCAGTGCTTATAGCCAGAATCCCACTGCGGAGAGGGGACTGTCTGACGCCAGAATGCGATTGGCAGCGCCGAGGCGGCGGCTTTCCAAACCAGGTGGTTTCTGATGCTGCCATGTGGGAGCTCAGCTCTCCCACAGCCCTCACTCTGCTGTCTGTTCCTCTGGAGTGCTTGGGTGGCTCTGGAGGCTGAGCCCATGAGAGGGATTGCACTCGCAGATCAGATGTCACAGCACAGGCAGGATGATGCTCTGCAGAACCCAGAGAAGCAGAGGCAGAAGATGTAGGGGGAAAAGAAAGACATCTGAATTTGTTACTAGGAGGAGTGAAATAAACATGGGAACGTTTCCCAGGAGCAGAGCTTGTTATGGTATATCTGTAAAACGGCAGAGGGTTGCATGTATGGTATTTGCAGAAACATGTCACTCTCAGCCGTGAGCTGCGGTGCTGCCGCTCCGTTCCAGATGGATGGAGCACACCGGAGAAATTCACCCCACTCCAGCACAGTGCTGAGCATTTCCAGCGTGCCATGGTACAGCAAAAAGATCATTGCAGCCACAGCAGTTAAATACAGTTATTTAATAAAGGCAGTGATGAGAATATTAAGTTGGGAAAGGTTGAATTTGATGAACCGTGGCAAGTTTGCTACCCTTGGTACTGAGGTGTTGTTGCAGGTATCTTGGTAAGACACTTGAAGGCTGTTTGCACATTAACACAAGGCATGTTTCTGTCTCCTCACAGCAATGATTTGGGCAGTGATTTGGATTCAGAACTGAACACACTGAGTGCAGACAGTCACTGAAGCACAGGGCTCGTGCAGCTGGCACAGACCAGTGAGTCCAGGCTCTGCTTTCACATAGATCCCTGGGACCTCACATCAGGAGAAGCCCTCCCTCCTGGAGGAGCATCTTCTCAGCATGTGCACTGAGAAATGCCCGCCTCTAAGCTGGTGCTTCCGTATGGCTTTTCACACAGCGCTTTCACACACTTCATATAAAAATGTCTTATGTTGTTCTGATGACACTTCCAGAAAGATTCCTCAGCAGATCTGCTAACTGCTTCTGCAGCGGCTGCATTTTCCCTTTTACATGTGATTGTATACATGTCCTTTTCATTTGTTTTAAATCATGTTAGTGATCTGTTTTCCTCTCCATTGGACGCTCCCGCAGTGTTTCACAGCTGGGCACTGCCAGACAGAGGACACATCTGATAAAATGTGTTTCCTGTACCATGCATCACTCCTGATTTATTTAGCAGCTTGCAGCTGCTGTGGTGGTAAAAGTACATTCACTCCTTTCTTTGAGGCATGAGCGCAGCACATCTGCTCTGTTTGATCTGCCCGGCTCTGCTGTGTGCAGCCCCGGGACCACAGCTGTACTGGGATGTGATGGCCCAGTGTGCCTGCACAGCCCCAGAGCAGTGCTGGCAGCTGAGCAGGCAGTGCCCCCCTGGACACATTCCTGGTCTCTAATCAGACAGACACTGTGCATGCAGGAGTTACCAGGAAGCATATCCTGGGGCATATGATGCCAAAGGAGAAATGTGCTCTGTGACATACGTTCGTGGCTACACTCTGTGATTCTGTGAAGCAGAGCTGTGCTGCAAAGACGCAGCACGACCAGAGATGTCACTGATCCCTCCTCTTCCCTTGGCCATGCCCAGACTGCCTGCAGGATTTGGATTCCTTTTTTTAAGTCACACTTTAAAATTCAGAGTAATTATTGTGACTTCAGGGGGATGTTGTGAAGTTTGATTCATTTGTACTTCCAAAGAATTTTTGCATCTTCAGAGGCCTTTTGTTAGTCAACTTTATTGCATAAGCAACCCAGAAAATGGTACCCAATAATACTCTCTCCAAACAACGACAACAACAACAGAAAGAAGCAGTACAAACAAGTTGTAGGTGTTTTACCTGGTGATATTTTCCTTCTCAAAATCTTAATTCAGAAGCAGTGTTGTGCCTTGGTGCCTGCAGGGCGTGGATCTCCAGCATCTGCAACCGTACCCACAGGAGCACCAGCACACCTCATCCCCCAGGCTGGGAAAAACAACAGGAATTGGGCATTTAAAAATACCTGTGGGCAGCCTGGGGCTCAGGTCACGCTTCAGGCAATGTGGATTAGCAGCTATTAGAGCAGCAGAGTCCTCCAGCAGTTGTGTCTCAAGGACAAGCACTGGGCTTCCAGAGAGCAGCACATCTTTGCAGGTCGGCTGCACTGAGCTGTTGTCCTTGTCTGGAAGGCCTTGCCATGGTAATAACAAGAGTGCTAATGCAGTGTATGCTTCAGATATCCTTCTGAGTTAGAAACTGGCTTTTGAGCAATGTGTTTGAGTAGGGTAAGTCTGTGGCTTTTTGGAGGTGCTTCTTTAGTGGTGCTTCTTTTAAGTCACCTCCATGAAACCGATCTGTTGTTTTCCTTTAAGTACTGCCACAAAGTGGGTGTAACAAAGTAGCTTTGACAGGGAACAGTGTCTCATCTCCTCCGATTACTAGCTGGAAATCGGGCACTGCAGGCTGCATGGGAGCTCAGGAGGTGTAGTGTAGAGCACACAGCCCAGCAGGACTTCAGGGAGACACAGACAGGGACGTGAGGCAGCATAGCCTCACTAGGGACACACCCATCACTTCATCTCTGGACAGTGCAAGGGCATTAGACAAAGAATATGACCCGGGAGAGAGATAGGACTCAACCCAGATTTCTTTCCGTATCCTTTTACTTTGAGTGCCAGTGCTACAATCCCAGCAACGCAGAGATGCAACATTACCGCACTCACCTTGAGGAACAAAGGTAATCCAATCCCTAGATGGAAATAATTGTTATATTGAAAAGTGACATTTGGGTGACATTTTCAAGATAGCAGAAGAATAGTAATTAAGAGATTTTTATGGGGGAGCTCTGCTTAACTGCCCATTCCATGTGCCTTTCAGAAGTACAGATGTGTCACCACCCTCTGACAGAGGCTTGGCAGAGCTGGGAAGGACACTGGGTAATGCCTTCAGCCTCTGAGTCTGAAGTCTCAGCACAGCAAAACTCTGCATAGTTCAGTGCGAGTCCCCAACAAACTTCTGTGGTGTCTGGCAAGGAATTGCAGGGTGCACCTCAGGCTGTGGTGCAGCATCTTGACCAGCACAGTGCGCACTGAGGACTTCACAGCTGATTACTTGCTGCCAAACTCACTTTGTATTGAACAGTGCCTGCCTCTAACTCATTAATGGAGACTTAATGAGAGAAATTTACAAGAGATGACAATGGAATGAAAGCTGTAGCTAAGGATGTCCCGAGCTTGGCCTCCCGCAGACACCATTATGCTCTCTGATGAACAGTTTCTAGACGTGTCTATCAGTTGCTGGTAATGCAGTCTGAAAGTGATTTCTCTGTGTCACGACTAAGGAGGTTAAGGCTTCAGTGAGTTAACATGCACTGTTGTCCGTAGGGTTACACATCTACGCTAAAGACTATGAGATTCGACAACTTTTATTGCCTTTGACATCCACTGTTGGTCTATCACTTCTCTGGAATAAGGAACGTGCTCTAACTATCAAAACCATTCTGGTCTTAAACACTTTCCATTTTCCAAAGAACTCGAACTCCCACTGAAATGAGGTAAAATTGAATTGTATTAACGCCAAGGAGCTGAAATCAAAAGAAGGTCGTTTATTGTTAATAAACGCTAAGGCAAAACTTGAAAGCCCGATATCTGAGGAGAGACGTGGTCTGCTGCAAAGGGAGAGGTGACCCCTGGGCAGTGTGTGTGCTCAGGAACACTGAGTGCAGTGCTCTGTAAGGCACATGGAGGCTGCCTGCTCTGAGCTGAGCCCACACCACAGCCATGTACATGGAGTGATTCCACGTGCAGGAATTCAGGTGAGCCGTCCTCACAGCTGCACTGTGGGCACCGCACACTGCTCCAGCCACCCCACCACACTGCCAGCACAGCACTGAGCAGTCTGCCTGCAGACCTGATCACGGTCTGGTCTCTTCAGCCTTCCCCCTGAATTACAGCTCTGTATGAAATGTGAAATCCCAAACGTACTCATTTACACCAGTGGTCCCAGTTACCCCTGAGCTGCTGCTGCAGTTCTCAGATTGCTGAAGTACTTCCACATCAGAGAACAAAACATTGGAACTTTCTGATCAGAAAGAGAATTTCTGTGCCTGCCAATGAGAGGAACGTCCTTCAAACTGAAGGGTGTGCGTCTTTCTGAAGGAAAAAGGAAAAGAAAAAGCACACAACCCCAAACAGTGGGAGAAGAGTGAGAGACATTCTGCACTTGTTTCTGAGAATCAAAGCATCCCATTTGTGCCCGGACTGACTGCATGTATCACGGCGTGCTGCAGCTTGGCCCTGCAGTGCCTGCTCTGTCCCCGCTGCAGTGCACAGATGTGCCTTTCCTGGTGAAAATCGATGCAGCTGCAGGATGCCTCCGGTGCTGCTGCTGCCCACGGCTTCCTTGATTAAACCCTGCTAAAGCCTAATTACCTGGAATGCCTTGCTATTTCCTTGGCAACGCTCACGCGGCTCTCAGAGCAGGAAGCATTTTATTGGGGCACACACAGCACACGCTGCACAGAGGGAATTATCGTCCCCAGGGCCAGAAGACATCTGTGCACCATGCAGCACTGGTAGTCAGCAGGAAAGCAGCCCCTGTTGTCCTGGCACCAGCCCCGATGGCAGACACGCTCCACGTGGGGGCAGGAGTTCCTCACAGGGGTCTCAGGGCAGTGGCTGAGGGGGGGTCTGGTGTCACCTCCCCACCTGGCACTGCAGCTCTACTGCTGGCAGTGACAAAACCCATGTCTGCGTGACATTATCTGTTGGCAGTCCGTGGCTCGGGCCTTTTCCAAACAGGGAACAGAAGGAGAGCTGTCATGTTAACATTTCAGCCGACTCCAACCTCCTCCTTTTCTCTTCTTTTGAAGCCTGTGTGTGAAGTCTGCCTCTCCTTCCCCACACTGCGGATGGAGATGCGGCTCAGCACTGTGAGCAGAGTGAGAAGAGGGAGAAGAGTGAGCAGCGTGAGCAGCGTGAGCAGTGTGACATCCCCTCTGCTGATGGACAAGACAGCAGTGAGGGCTCTTGGAGAGGTGCTGTGATCCTGTGAGGCTGCACCGAACCAGCTCTGTTCTGAAAGATGTTGTGTGGAGCTGATGGAGGATATGGCAGACAAACTGAAAGAGGTTACAACAGGTCTATAACTGCCAGGAAGAAAGAACGTCCCTTTGCAGCCATATGTTACTGTAAAAGATGTGCAGGCATTTCTTTACTGCTGAGGCCCCTTCCTTTCCTGCAGCCCCTTGCTAAGAGCTTCCCAAGCCCTGGTGCCCACAGGGGAGGGACCGTGTGCCAGAACCTCTGCTCACTTGGTGGTGCCGGAGGAAGAAATCACAGTGCTCAGTTTGACCTCGTGATTGTTCACATGGCCAATAATGATGGCAGTGATAAACAGCATCCAGTGAAATACAGCCCTCCTAAAGACTAGGCTTTTGCAGTCTGCTGCGTGTAGATGATGAAAACGCTAATGATAGCTCATGAAGTTCGAGGCCAACTTGAGTTACACCTCTTTCTCTTTGATCACACAAGCAATCGCACACAGACAATTCTGCCAGAGCACATTTATTACTGATCAAGGACACAGCCTCTCCAGGCCACATTCAGCATCCTGTAGCTGTTGGAGCTCTCCAGCCCTGCCCTGCAGTGGGAGCAGGGCCTTGCACCTTCCTGGGCTCCTTACAGCCAGAGCAAACAGCAGGAACAGCACTGGGAAGTTCTTTGTATCCCAACCTGTTGCCTGTGCAGTCGCACAGTCAGGTTTGTCCTTTGCTAGTCATGTTTGCAAATACTTCCCAGGGCTTTTGTTAAAATCTGTTCCTCATACAAGTGTTTTGGAAGTAGTTTTCTGTGTACAAGAAGCTCTATTTGTATATGAATACTGGAAATTTACACAAATAAGGCTGTCTCTAATCCATTTGTTATGAAATGCCATAAAAACAGCAAAGAGAGAATACCGCATGGTTTCTACAATGGACACTCCTCCTCTCTGGATGCAGCTGTGCTGGGGATGAAGGCTCTGCCCATTCCCAGCTGCTGCTCATCACCTCAGTGTGCCACAGATCCAGGTGTGACTGCTTTCTGATCACTTTCATCAAGAACAAACCTGATAAGCAGAGACCTGCCCTTTCTGGGGTTTGGAAGCCTTCTAGCCTGTTGTCTGATCCCTGGACTGTTGGGTGCCCAAGCAGCTCTGTGGGAAGATGTGAGTGAGTGACTGCAATGGAGGTGAGCAGGTAGGATTGTGCTGGGGATGGTTTCTTCCTGAAATTGCTTGGCTATTAGTATAGCGGAAAGCTTGTGGTATGAGAAAGTGGTGCTCAAGGGTCCAAAATGATCACAGAGACCATCAGTGATCTACTGATGAGCTCCTTAGCAGCCTGTAAGGAAAGTGTGTGCAAGGAGCTGAGGTGGCTCATTGGAAGGGGCCCTGCCCTGCACTGCCCTTGCTCTGGTTGCTGTGGTTGCTGTGCTGCATTGGCAGCAATGTTCCTGCTGTCCCTGAGAGCTGTGCAGCTGATGGGCTCCTTTCCCTTCATCTCCATGGGCTCTATTAACACTCATGTTGTGTCTCTGGGTTAGGAAGGTGTGTTCTGTAGCTCCCACGTGTGGGCAGGGCTGGGTTAGTGCTGCTATGCTGAGAGCAAAGCTGCATGTTAGCTCATACAGAACTGGTGCCTGTGAGATGTTTGTCCTGTACCGATTTGTGGAGCAAGGATCACTGGAGTGCAGCTCAGCTGGGGTGGCTGCAATGGTGGTGTTTCCCACGAGCAGTGGCAGGTGCCTCTGTGCTAAAAGGTCTCTGCAGAGTGTGGGAGTGCCCAGGCACTGCTGCTCACACTCAGACCAGGGCAGCTTCTGGGGTTCTCCTTTGCTAAGAGAGGTGTGGGGGACCCCCATGAGGTACCTAGTTCAGGTGCTGCACCCCCACACAGCAGGCAGTGCATCTCATTGCTGTCACACTGCTGGTTCCCCTTTCCTCTCAAACTCAGCTTTCTTTTCCTCCTGCTCTTAAACAAGTGAATCCTAGTTGACCAGGAGGAGATGTGCAAAGCAAGTGGTCAGCAGCCTGACCATGCTCTCCCTACTGCAGCATTCCTGAGCATGGTGGGATATTCTGTTTTTCTGTGGCTTTCTTCCTAGTGTATTTCTCAGCCCTCTTCTCCTGGGTGAGGGTTACCCCCTCACTCCTCTATTCGCTGTTCTTCTCTTTGTAAGCACAGTAGATGAGAACAAGCTGTCTGTTGTTCTCTTTGTAAACGTTGGAGTGCTGAAGGGAGCCCACAGATAACAGATTGAAAAAGCAATAATTGGGAGAGAAGAGGGAGAGAAATATAAGGAATGTAAACAAGTCACTGCTGTGACAGTGAGAGCCCCAAGTAAATGTATTAGACAGATAGAAATCCTTAGCTTTAATGAAATAGTTGCTGGAGATTTTCTAATGCTTTTGGAATACAAACCCAATAAACATCAGAAGTTGCCCTTGGCTACAGAGCTTTAGGGTAGGTTTTCCCCTTCCAGGGTCACTTGTTTGGCACTGGGCTTGATCTGGACCCTTCATTCTGCACATGGCAAACTCCCCTAATCCTTGCTTAGAGCTCAGTAAAGAGCACACTTCAGTATTTATGTTTCTGGGGATTACCTGCTGTAGCAGATGTGCTTTCTTTGCTGCTCTTTGCTCATTATAGATGGCCAGAGCAGATTACAGCCACAAGACCTTTCATGGCTCTAATTCCTATGTCCTTTTCCTTATCATTGTTTAACTTTCATACAGTTGAGTAAAAAACTTTGAAGTAGAACAAAGTGGAGTTTTAAAGCTCCCTACGCAGGGGGAAAAGCTCTAGGGAGCAGCAGCAACCCAGGAATTTTAAATAGAAATGCTAATTTTCTGATGTCAGCCCCCAAACCGAGCTGCCCAGCCCCTCGGAACTGTCCCCCACACCCCCATCAGCTGCTCAGTGCAGGGCTGTGCCCTGCAGCATGTTACTCTGCTCCACCAGTAATGCTGAGCAGCCCCAGGGCCTCAGAAGGATGGGTGTTTCTGGGAGGAGGCTAAGTGCAGGCAGACTGAAGAGCAGAGGGTTTCAAACCTCCCTGTAATTAGTGTTGGTGGGGGCTGCCACGTGGAAAAGTTCAGCCTTTCTGGAGCAGGGAAATTCTGACATAAGAACTGGATTTTTAGAGCTTTGTCGTTGAATCTAGTTGTCAAAGCAGTGGATGACCTAACAAATGGCCTGAGATGCTGTAAGTGGTAGCTAGCAGAGCTTAGTAAATAAACGGAGGTGATGATTTAGGTGGCAGCCAGGTGTTGTGCAGCTCTGGCAGGGTACAAAAATAATGGTTTGTGTCAGAGTGTGGCTGGAAGAGCTGCTTCTAAATTGCACCATTTATTCGTGGGAGTGAACAGGATGAGTTGGGTCTATTGTAGGTCGTCCACGTCTTGTTCTCTGCTGGCAAATAGAGATGGATTTCTGGGCATTGGGGAAAGCTTCCCTTTGCTATCAGCACAAAACCTATGAAAGCTTCTTTCTAAAGCAGTATCTCAGGAATATGCTTCTCCTGTTTCAAATACTGTCCCCATGAACTGTGGCTTGTTAGTCTAGAAAGGATCCATATTCTGCGTACAAGATTTGGAAAGATGTGACACTTTCATATGTGGTGGGAGGACCCAGCACCACTCTTCCCTTGGTATTTATAAAGCTCTGCCTGTGCTTCTGAACTCAGCATATGGGTATGTAAAGTAACTGTTCTGGGAAACAAAAAGAGCTGTTTTTTTAACCCCCTTTCTTGCTAGCCAAGTGTAGATCTTGGATCTTTGGCCAGAAAAGGTTTGGAGAGGGGAAGGGCAGAATCTTCTTCAGAGGTTAATGACTGCACAAATGAATCTCTCCGCTGTCTGCTTGTGCCACTTGCTCTGGAAATACCTCTGGTGACGTTCTGAAGGTGCACATGGGCCTTTCATGAAGGGTGAAAGCAGCAGTGCTGCAAAATGTGTCACAGATCTGGATATAGCTTTGCAAAGCCAAAGCTTTGTTCAGATGGCTTTGAGATGGCAAGCAGAAGCATTGCTCCAAGCAGGGAAGAGAGGACTTAGTAGCTCAAGAATATATTTCTCTCATTAATTTTGCAGGAGCACTAATGTTAGAGGGTCAGCCTCTGGAAGATGGGCTGTGGAATCCCAAACCTGCAACATGAACATTAAGGGACTGTATTGGGTGGGAATAAACACGTCAGATACAGCTGTTAGCATGAAATATGTATGAATGCGGTGCAGAGGATGTATGGCAAGGTGCAAACTGCTGATGTCTCAGAGCTTCCAAACTTCCTGGCCAAGCTGAAGTGAAATGTCTGCTGCAAGATGCAGGCATTCTATCCAAACATCACTCCAGAGAGGAGAATCACCATCTCCTCCATTTAAGCTAAATGCTCAGAACTCATCAACTAAAAATGTTCTGTTTCTTCCCCTCCTCCTGCACAGTGACCTGCTCACCCTGCTCTGCTTTGAGTCAGATCCCATCTGTATTACTGAGCTGGGTGATAGGAAATGTTGCTGTCCCACCTCTGGTTGATCATTCTGCTGTGTCTCATAGGGTGCTCACACAGCTGGTAGAAAAGAGCCAAGAGATCCTTCTGAACAAGGACTGAGCTGCTGAATGTGCTTTGTAAAGCACTGCTGAACTGATGGGTGTTGGGTGCAGTGGTTCTCAGAAGAGCTGGGAAGTTCTGCTGGGGAGGCTGGAAGTGGTAACAACCCTGAGATGCTTTTCTCATTTTGTTCACAATATAAATGATACTTTAACATTCGTGCTGAAATAAAATCTAGGGGGAGCCTGGTTAGTGCCACAGTTTGTAAAGAATACAAGGAAGAAAATGGATTGCTTTTTTCTCTTTGTGGCATGAAGATGCAAGAGAAAGTGGGAGCTTATTTCCATGCCTCCCAAAAGCCAAAATGAGTATTATGCATTTATATTTGATTTTTGCCTTTGTCCAAGGACATTAATTATCCTTGAGCAGCATCATTGGGTGACAGAGCAGTGAGTTACGTGTGGAGCTCCAGGACAGTGAAGGCATCGTAATGGATCCTGTTAAAGGGAAAGTAGTCTACACAGTGATCAAAAGCTCTGGTTAGGCCATGTGAATGATGTACCTGCTACCAGAGCACCATCAGCCATTTACCATATGGGAGGAATGGAGCACAGGCTGTGTGATGTTGGAATGCATTCAGATAATCCATTTACTCAAGCATACACTGTGCTGTCTGGGGATGCTTTGTGCTATGGAATAATGACATAGACTTTATTTTCACATTTGACATATTCCTCTCAGTTTTCCTCCTGGTTTGGCAGTATTGCAATGGGAAGTGATCTTTCTTCAGCAGCAAATGTTTTGTTTGAGTGACACTGTGCAGCTTCCCAGCAGTGCTCAAACTGTGGACACCTTGCACTTCTGAGACGTGCTGATGAACAGTTCCCCTCCCATCCTTTTGTCTGTGTGGAAATGAGGAACACACACAAATTAATTAGGATTGAGCTCTGCACTGAGCAAGCATGGCTTTGAGCAGCTTTGCATTATTTTGCATTTGTTATTGTTGAAGCAATAACAGTTAGCAAGAGGTGCATTGTACAGTGATCAATACAAACGGAAAAAGGGCTGTCCTCCCAGTTGTCAGTAAGCACCACAGAGTACTTCTCACGAGGTCATTTTTGCTATTAGAACTTCGCAGTGGAAGCTGAATTTTGCAGATAGGCATTTTCTCATTATAATATCTTTGCTTAGACTTCGATACTGGTGCTCCAGCAGTTGTTGCACTGGGGATGGTTGTTTATGCTAACAGGCAATGTCCTGGTTACGGATTTGATGATCAGTTCATATGGGGATCTGAGTCCACTTCTTCAGTCGCATTAAGCACCACTCTAACACTCACTTTTCTGTGCTGAGTTACTGCCTCAGAGCCTCCTGCTTTCTTTCCTCCACTTGGGAGCCAATTAACCCCTTCCCCCCCCCCCCCCCCCCCCCCCCCCCCCCAGGGAAAAGCAAATAAATGCTGCAGTGTAGCTGAGCCCACTCCAACAGCAGCCAGAACTGTTAGTAGTTTTAAATCAGATTTAAAGGGGGGGAAAAAGGAAAATCAGTGATGCGACCACGTGAGACATCTGCTGTCCCCTTCTGCTGAGGAAGCAGGTGTACTGCCGGGGGAGGTGCTGGTGCTCCTGTACTAATGGATCCTTGGCTGTGGGCATGGCTGAGCACAGTGTGGTTTCACTCTATGAGCAGTGCCTCTGGGTTCTGTGGGTGCACTGAGCAGGCTCAGCCAAAAGCCACGTGTGTCATTAATTCCAGCTCACAAACCCCAGCACTGAGCGAGACGGTGCTGTGACAAACGCAATGGAACTGAATGGCTGTTGGGGTTCTCAGTAGTGACCGCAAGCAGCGAGCTGTTGTGACTGCCAGGGCTCTATAAAAAGCTGCTGTGCTGAGAGGCCTGGTGCCACAGAAGTCAGTTACCCAATGGCTGTTTTTTGGCACTCGCAGCAGGTGGATGTGTGGCTGCAGGAGCACTGTGCGGATGCCATCTGTGTGAATAAAGGCTAGCGGCTCAGTGAACAGCAAGTTGTGTGAATCTGAAAGGCTCAGCACGCTTCTGGGAACCCCTGGAACTGCAGTGGCATGGGGCTGGGGCTGGGGCTGGGGCTGGGGTGGGAGCTGGCCGTGGGCAGCTGGAGCAGGGCCACGGGGCGGTGCGTTGGCAGATTGCTGTGTTCAGCTGCCAAACAAAACTGTGCCATAAGGGCAGCACGCGCTTCCCTGAGATCCAAACACCTCTCTGGCAGCTCAGCACTCGGGCGCTGTGTGGCTGAGGCAGAGCCATCACTGCCAGCAGATGGGCAGTGGATGTGGGGGCAGCTGCTTTAATGTCAGGCTGTGGCTCTGTGTGGTGTCAGTGCTCAGAGGGGATGTTTGGGAAGGTCCATGCCTGCTTTCCCAGAAGGGTAATTGATGTAGGGTGACGGTTTCTCCTTTTCTCACTTAAAATATTGCTAGTGGTCACAGATCACGTAAATACGGTACCAGAGGTGGAACAAACCTTCCTGACCCACACTAGGGTCAGCCAACATTAGCTTCATGGTGAGGTTCCAAAGATCCGCTCTGAAACCTGCTTGATGTCCTTCTCATGGGATTTCCAGTTCTAGGGTTGGTCCCCCTCTTGGTTGTTAGAATTTGGGGTAAGAGAAAAAAGCATAGGAGGTTTGGCAGGAAAGCAAAACAAACCAAATAAATGACCAATCCTGGCAGCGATGCTTGGTTTGTTCACAGTGTTGTTTTTTTTTTTTCCCCACTTTATTTCCTTAGAAATATGACTATTTTTTTCTCCCGTGGTTTTGTGAAATCAATTTGCAATTGAGATGTGTTTCTGAGATCCCAGCAGTGCCTGACTGGCATTGCTGCTCTAACAGAGCACCATATGCTTCCTTCTGTTTGTTTGCCACCTCCCAAATGCTCCCAGATCATCTCATTGGTGAGAGCACGGCAGAGTACCGGGAAGATGTTGGCACACAGTGCTGCCGTTCCTACAAAGGGGGAAAAAGTGATAAATGCTAAGGAGTTGTTTTGGGAACCCAGCTGACAGCTGTAATAGCTGTTAATGTTCTTCATCTTAAGAGCGAGAATTTCAGGAGAGGCAGGTAAACTTCTTCATTAAATTTGCATTCAAAAGAAAGGTAACAAACAACAACAGCAAAAAAACAAATAGCACTGCACCTCCTTCAGCCAACTCCAAACCAAACCCATTGCACAGACTTTCAGGGCACCTCTTATCAGAGATACAAAGGAAATGCAGTAGGGATTTCAAAAGTACCTGGAAATGAGGTGCCGTATTTCCACACACCCACAGTTAGGAGTCAGTCCTAGATCCCGCTCTCTTTAGAAGCGGATACCTTTTGTCATGTGAGTAACGATACAAAACCGAGAGAATAGACATTATTCTGCTGCTCTGAGGAAAAAAAAAGATAAAACAGCAAAAATAACCACATCTGAGAAATGCTTTAATAAGAAGAGCTCTCACTCAGCAAACCAGCCCACAGTTGCTGCACACATCTTCTGTGTTTCTGGGTGCCCTCTCAGATGTTGGGATGGTGTAAGAGCCGCTGTGTTATCAGCTTTGGTGTAAGGTGAGCAGACCCTGGCAGTGCTGGGGGGAAGGCTTCTCGCTGCTGTTACTGATCTGCTACATCCTGCAGAGCAGGTGTAGCAAGTTCAGTGCTCGTGGGCAGCAGCCAGGACTTCAGCCCGTTGCTTCACTTCCACTGGCTGATCTGCTAACTATCAGAGCTTCACATTGCCCTTCGCTTCACTCTGCTCAGCTCCTCCACATCAGTATAACTCTCTGCTCATGAGGATGCTCTGTGCCCGCCACCAGCAGGGTTCTTATGTTGGTAACCTGTGGGTGATCTGTACCAAGCCAACACCGGTCAGTCTGGAAGGCATTTTGGTTTCAGAGACATCATCTGCATAATTTAAAATCTTCACTTTTGCAAATGGATTTTTTTAGGGGCTGAAATGTGCAGCACTGTCTGAGTGCTGCTCTCAGACATTTCAGTGCTCTGGAAAGCTGAAGTTGTTCTCTTTTCCTGTGCACCCCCAGGACGGTTCCTGCGGGCACTGCTCCGTGGGCTGTGTGCTCACCCATGGCCCCGGGGCTGTGTGGTGGTGGTGGTGAGCGTGGAATCCAGGCTGTGCAGTGGGGCTGTGCTGACATTTCCCGACAGGTTGTTCCCTTTGAGTTAACAGTGTTTTTCTTTCATGCAGCTGTTTACCATTAAATAAAATGGATGGTTTCCCCTTGCAACACTGCTGTCATTTCACTTGCTGAGTTGTTCAGACCAGCTCCGTGTGCTCAGATCTTTCCTCAGGCGACTTTATTTTCTGTACTTTTTAACCTCTTCCCTTGAATACCACGATGATGTTTGTGCTCTCTGAATGTGGTGGTGGAGAGAGACAAATGAGCCTGGTGATCCCTGCTCAGACAGATGACTGTGACCCTTCTGGGCACTCTGTCCCATGCTGTGCAGCTGCAGAATGAGCCCTCCTCCTCTGTAGCCTTCCTGGGACATGCAGCCTCTGTTTGCACAACTGCCCGACTTTCAGATAGAGTCACATATGTATATGTATGAAGTATTTAATGTGCACAGATCTGTGCATGCACATGAACACCTACACCCATGGAAAGAAGCAGGATTCTTTGCTCTGTAGCAAATGGAAGGATCAGTTATTGTTGGAACAGAGCATGTTATGAACACTTGGACCTGGCAACACCTTCATTATCTCTTCTTTGTTGCAAAGAGTAGCCAGGAGGCAGCCTGTAATCAGAGCAGGTGAAGCAGGGAGTCCAGAGCTGCGGAGGGGCTGTGCTGTGCTGTGTGCATGCCTGGTGGTACTGGGCACCTGGTGCTGCTGTGGGTTCTGCCCCAGCACAGCAGCCTCAGGAGAAACACCCACTGAAACCCCACAGCTGGAACAGGGTGGTGATGTCTTGTGTACAGCTCTCAATCCTTCCACAATCCAGGACATGTTCACCCACTAAAAATGCACAGGGGAGGGACAGGAGCTCTTCCTGCTGACCTTCAACTTTTGCAGAGCTTTTTCTTTTCATCTACACGTGCCGGGCAGTGATGCTGAGGGCAGCTGAGTGCAACGAGAGGAGCGATGTGCTCCCTCTAATGGGGTCCTTTCCCCACAGGTGCAATGGGGTAAATGCCCACTGCAGAGCTCAGCAGTGCAGGTCCCATTTGGTGCAGCTGTTTCCCATTCTGGCTCTGCCCTCCTGCTCTGCTGCCCTGTGGCTTTGTGCTGAGGTGCAGGGAGCTTTATGATCAGCAAGTCGTGTCCTCAGTTACATCTGTATGGCATAGTTGTACATGTGCGTAGATGCACAGAGAGTTCCTCTTTCAATTTATGCCATGTAAGTTCTCGTGCAGCACTTCTGCCAGGGATGGTTCAGGATGTGACAAATGGCTGTGCTGCAGGTGCAAGGAGCACTGCTGTGCCTGGCTGCTGGGATGGGAGAGAGCTGGTTTTCATGGTGGGATGCATTTGCATTGTTATGGTGCCTCTTTCACTCCCACTTTCTTATTATTTTTTAATTTATTTGCCACCAGGCTGCTTCCTGGGCCTAATTAAATGCTCTGCTAATCCAGAGCCAGGCTTCTATTCACAGAGTTCAATCTGGTCTTCTTCCACATCCTGGCAGCAAACCCTTTTGCTCTAACATGTGTCTTCCCAGCAGGACCACGAGGTGCTCTCCAGAGATGTTTGTTGCCACCAGGGATTCGTTTCCTCTTGGCCATTTTTCACCTGCGCTGTCGTTCTGCTAGAACTCGGGCTTGCAAATTCCAGTTCCTTTCAACAGCTTTTTCCCTGGTAATAAACACAGGTCCAAAATTAGAGGTGATTCCAATGGAATCAGTTGTTGTGCCTTTCTGCACCCCTGGATTTTTAAGGATGTTTTAAGGTCATTCTGTTTCCTGTGCTGATCAGCTCTGTCACTTTCCCTCCAGTGCCCGTGTTTCTTACAAGTTCTGATGCTCCCCAATTAACACCCGGTACATTCACAAATAGCAATTGCTTTCCACCCGGTTCACTTTGTTCCCAAACGTATGTTGATATTTTAGCACGCTCGGTACTTCAGTAAAGAAACTGAGAGAACTGCTGGTTAAAATACAGTGCCACAAAGGACAGAGGGCTGCGTTTGCTCCCCGGGGCAGCAGCGCAGTGCTGGCCGCGTGCAGAGCTGCTGCTAATTGCAGCCCTGCAGGGATGGAAGTGGATGGTGAGCGCTGAGATTGGGCGGAATGAGGACCCAGCGGTGCAATTTCGGTCCTTCTGGCTTTGACTTGCTTATGGCTGCTGCAAATTCCTGCTTTAAACCCCACCTTTCTGCTAAAGATTGAACCTTCATTTCCTAAGGAGAGCTTGCCTGGTGCAGCTGATACTAGTGCCAGCAGGACACAGAACTGTTTTACACACTTCAGTGTTTTTTCCTGCTTAGAACTGAAAGCACTGCTGAGCACATCCCTTCATTACAATCTTCACTTCAACACAGGATTGCTTTTTTCCCCGGGGGTTTGTTTTGTTGAGTGCCCTCAGTTTCACTAATGAATGAAGTGCTCCTCCGTGGTCTCTGCACTCGTTCTGGGATGCCGCTGGGACACGGGGCAACACTGTGCAGACCCCATTCCCCCCACCTCCCACCCCCAGCCCTGCCGCAGGGCTGCGGCTGCTGGTCCTCCTGCTGCTGCCCGAGGGCAGTGTGAGTCAGGTCGCTTCCTGCCGGAACTAGGGCACTCAGGAGCATAAGACGTGGGGGAAATAGCCCCTGAAGGTGGAACCAGAGGCTGTGAATGTAAGTCAGGGTGTGGTCTCATCCTGCCCTGCTTTGTACCCGCTATCAGCACCGCTCCCTGCCGGAGCCCAACCCCTCCCATCGTCCCTCCTTCACTTTCAGGTTGGTACCTTTCTGCTTGTGCTGCTGCTGGCATAGCCCTGTCCTGAGCACCAGGTGAGGTCTGGAGGTGGCTGCTCTTCATCTGCTCTGCAGCAATTTGGACATCCCACTCAGTTCTGCATGGGCCGACTTCAGGACTCCCCTGGTTTTGCAGCCAGTTCTCCCTAAATCGACCTGGTGCCCTGACTCAGCAGTGTCTTGCAAGCTGCAGTACGCGCAGCCTCTTTCCTCCTATTTGATAAAGAGAATATAATCAGCAACCCAGTGGTGATCTCATGTTGCCAAGCCAGGAACTGTTAAACTGGGGCCGAACACTGAATGGTTTTAAATACGCGGTGCCTCAGGTGTTTGCAGGAATTTGCTCCTCGGTAAGGGCTGCACCGTTAACAGCACTGCAGGTAGTTCTGAGCCCGTGCTCACTCACAGCCATTTCCAATTCCCCCACCCCCGCCCAGCCCTTCACTGCCCCCCACCTGCAAACGCACACCCCTGTACTGGCCTGGCACCCCAGCTGCCATCCTGCTCAGCACCAGGTGATTTCTTCCAAGAAGAACCAAATCAGTTGTTTCTTTGTTCCTGTGGGTTTTTTTCTACTTAAGGAAGCAAATACCATAGTGATTTTTGACCTTTCTGCTTCATCAAAGGGGAAATAAAATGTTGTGCTGCTGCAAGCCATGGGCGTCAAGCAGCAGAAGCAAGAATGCTCTCTGTAAAATGACTTTTAAGATTCTTCAGTTGGGCAGAACGATCACGTTTCCATTCTGGGGCTCAGGACTGCCCTAAATCTGCTCAGCACAGCATGCAGATGCTGCCCCACCACCACCCACCATCAGTCCAACCCCTTGAAGCCGTTCTGCACGGGGTGTTTGGCAGCTGCTGCTTTGGCTGGAGCTGACCTTTACCGACTGCTGAGGCACTGCCAAGCAGCACAACTCTGAGGTTGAATTTCTGTTCCTCTGCTGCTGACGGGGTCTGAAAAATAAAGTGGGTAACTGCCCTGGTACCAGGAGCAGGCTGCCTGTTGTGACAGCCTGTAGCAGAAACGCTCAGTCCTGGCCTGAAGCAGTAATGGAGCACCTGGTGGGAAGGCAGGGCCAACCCAGGGGAGCTCAGCTGCATGTGATGTACCTGAGTGATGGAAGGGCTGGAACCAGGACCACCCCTCCCCAGCCATCATTTAAGGGTTGGCAGTAGAGGTGAGGGTGTCTTGTTGGTGGTCCCTGCCTACCTGAAGTCTTCTAAGGGTAAGCAGATATTTTTCTTTTGTGTCTGTGACTACTGCATCAAGTGAATCCCCAATCTGCTGCAGCCTGGGACTTTGCTCTCTTTGCTGTGTTTTCTGTTGTGTTGCAGCATTCCACGGCTGCAGAGTGCTCCTGTCCTTGGGACCCTCCTGTTGTGCAGTCTGGGAAGTACAGCATGAAAGCTGCTTTTAGGGTGTGACTGTGGCAGTAAAAGTGAAAGATGTTGAGAGTGAGCAAAGTAGACACCAGGCACTGCACTGTGAATTGCAAACATGTCTGAGAAGAGAATTATGTTTCTTTAGCTGTTGTGCACTTATACTTCAATTCAGGAGTCTATAATGACTGTTTTGATTATTCCATTTCTATTAATGTGCTTTTACTCTATGTTCTGGTGATACCACAAGAACACTTTTATCTCATGAAAATAGGATGGATTTATCCTGCGCTGCTGATGGGAGTGAATCCTCTTCAGAATCCCCACGTGTGCTGTGGGTTCTGCTCTGTAGAGGTGTGGGTCTCTGTCTGGCTGATGGATGAAAGAACAACAGTACTGATGGGTACATCTTGTGGTAGTCCAGAAGGACCCAGCAGCTCTCCCTTTCCCTTCTCATTGGGGCCACTGCTTAAAAATCAGGTTGCTTGCATGTGGCTTTGGTACAAGCCACCACTGCCTTCTCTGGGAGCTGTGTACTTTTTCCAATGCTTTTTTTTCCAGATTTTTTGAGAGTCTTCACTTTCTTCCACCAAAGCCTTGTTTAGAAACCAGTGCCATGAGGCTCTCAAATGGCAGCTACAGGGGGAGGGGATGAGGTGGAGCTGCTCCTCCCGAGGTGATGCTGGGGCTTGGGGCCCTGCACACTGCCCACAGCATCCCCGCACAGTGCTTGTTTTTGTGTCCTGTGCTTCGATGTGTCTTTCTGTCATTGTACTACACTGCCTCCAAGAAGGGTTTTGCGTTTCTTTTTGTACCCCAGCTCCTGTTCAGAGCCCCAGTGTGGTGTGTGCCTGTGGCTGTGTTTGTTCCTGGTTTAGAGATAATCCGATGGGACGTGACAAAGCAAGGGCGATGAAATAGCTTCAGCACGTGGCCAGCTCTGTTTAACGGTGGTTGATGAAGAAAGCATACAGCAAAACTTGCTTCCCCAGTGGGTTCCACGCGCAGCAGTTTGTCAGGTTGCATTTCTAAGTGCCATGTTGTGTTAAGGACTGGTGCTGAGCTGCAGTAATGCAGCATCACCTCGGAGCTTTGGAGGAGCACTGCGAGCTGCTCTCAACACAGCTTGGGGTGGGAGTACTGTAGTGAGTGGATGTCTGTGGGGCTCTGAGTTCACACACAGCCCCTGAGCTCCTGCGTGCCCGTGTGCAGCCCCAGCATGCAGCTGGTGGCACCAAACCCCACAGCAGTGCCACCAGGTGCTGCGCTGCAGTGGGTTGAGCAGAGCAGCTTAGCTGGGGCAGCACTGCTGGGTTTGTCCACTATTAGTTCTGTGATATTAGTTCAGTGTTTCCAAAAGTCTGTAGTGGCTGTGAGTTGTGGAGTTCCCTCCTGGGCCTCATTAGCTTTTTTGCAATGGCACATGGTGCATTATTTGCTGGTAAGCGTGCTACAAGTAATGTAACCGCAGCTGTCAAAAGGAGAGAACAGAGAGGTGATGTTCTGTCTTTCTTCAGCTGAGGGTGCTGATGTGTCTGTCCATCCTTCCTCTGTTCTGTGCGTGGAAGGATCTCTAACAAACACAACTGGAGTGCTGGGGCTGTGGGATAGGGCTGCGCTCTGCGGCCGCTCCATCGCTGCAGTACTGCGTGCTCTGTGCAAAACCATTAGTGTGAGGAGTGTGCTCCCATCTAACATCCCAGCCATTCTTTGGCACGCCATCATTCACCATAAATGCACATGAAGCTGGAATTCAATTAATCAGCCTGTACAATAAGCCTGTCTCTTGCTATTTTTTCCCAATACATTTTTCTTTGAATAAAAATGTAATTGTCAGTGCAAAATATCAGACCAGAGCCACATAACAAATAGCTATGGATTTGTAATTAAACCCAATAAAGCCTAAGATGAAATACAACAAGCAGAGAGCTAAAATCCAATTAAAACTTATTATGAGAAACACAATGCTAGATCTTCCCAGGCAGAGTGCGCTGTACCCTGGTTTGTAACAGCACACAGTTACTGGGTTTGATAATGAGCCCCAAGGTGCAATTTGAAGGGGGGATGGGGACAGAGCCCTTGTGTCCATTAGTGCCTGCTGGCAGGCACTGCCTGCTGCTGGGGGTGCCTTGGTCTGGTGAAACAAGCTGCGTGCAGGGCCAGCTCCAGTCCCTTGTGAGAGTTACTCTGAAGCAGCAGTGGTGTATGGATATAAATGGTTTTTCTTTTCTTCGCTTTGTTGTCAGCCCAAAAGCTTTTGAGGCGTGGAAATAAGCGTAGGAAGTTAATGGAGATGGAAAACAAGTGGACTTTGAGCTTAAAGTGGAGAAAAATATTGGATTGCTCTTCCCAGATTTCTCATTGTTACAAAATAACTGTAATTATTCACCCTTTTTTCTTTCTTCTTCGTCTTCTTTTTTTTTTTTTTTTTGCTATCGAGTTCTTCCATTGTGAAACATGCAATTCTCCTAAATAGCGGAGAGAATCAAATCAGCCCAGCCTCTCATTCTGTGCTGACCCTCATCTCTTTTCAAAATTTGATTATAGACGTGACACCCTCGTGCCTACTTTGTGTCTTTGCAGCACTGATGTCCTATCGAGTAATGTCCGACTGCTTTGTTTGTGCCTTCATTTACTTCAGCTGATGGTGCTGGCTCTGCAGCTCCACCCTTCAGCCCTGTGCAGCCCTGGAGCAGCAGGATGGGACAGGGCTGCATGGGGTGCAGAACTGTCCCTCTGCACCCCTGAGCTGTGCCCTGTGTCACTTCCATGCCTATTTTGTGTCTCTGTGTTCCATCTACCAACTTCCTTGGTAACCCAAGTTCTCACCCCCACGGAGTTCACCCATGGTTCTCAAGCCTCCGAAGTAAAGGCAAGAAATACCATGTTCAAGAAAGAAACAGTTTGATTCTGGCCTCTGTCATTAGAAAGCAAGGAAAACCTGAGCAGCTGAGCTGCTGGAGGCCAGAGCTTTCCTTTTCCCCACGTGAGGAGACCTGCTCCTGTCCCAGCAAGTGGCAGTTGGTGTAGGAAGGGGCTCAGGAGCATCCCTCTGCTGCAGCTTGGTGCCTCTGCGGGACTCCATGGCTGAGCATCTGAACATACACCTCAAATCTGACTCTGTTCTCACATTCCAAATTACTGAAATCACGCTGTCATGTTTCTGTTTGTTTATTTGTCTGTGTCGTATGTTTACACACGAGGAAGTCTGTTAGCAAACAATGTGACATTTAAAGCCACCCTCCACATCTGAGGCTGAAAACACTGTTTTCTGTGACAGGAGCTTACAGACACAAGTTCTGCGTTGCTGCAGGAGAGCGGGACAAACATCAGCCCACATCAGCCTCCTGCCAGGGGAGCAGTGTCCTCAGAGAGCAAAAGCAGTGGGAGAGGATGGCCATTCTGCGCTTAAAGTGGAATTTAAACAAGAGATGGGTGGTGTCAGGGGCCTCACCTGGCTGGGAAATGCAGTGCTTTGTGGGGATTCTGTCTTGCTGGGTGCTGGTGATTTCCACAGTGAACTCTGGATGGGAAGCAGATATCTAAGATTTAATTGTATACAACTTAAACACAAGTAACGTCAGAATGTTGTTCATCACACATGAGATGTTGCAGTCAGAAAGATAAATAGTGGACTGGGAGCTGGGGAAGGGCAGAGGGGCAATGGGGGAGCCTGGGCAGGCCTGTGTTTGAGGTGCGATGCTGTCCGGGTTGGGGCTATAGTTAAGCTTCCTCAGCCAGGTTATAGCGTCTTTAAGATTTAGATCTGTACTGTTATACTTCTGGTGGTTACATATTTATGTATTTGTGCAAAGACAATGTTAGAAGTGTTCAGGATGCAAACTCAACGCGTGGTGCTGTCACTGCTGCCCGTGCTGCCGGCACGTGGCAGGGCTGGGGATCCTCTGGCTGATTGCAGGGGGACAGAAACACCCCTTGCTCAGCAGGAGCACAAGGGGGCAGGTTTTCCTCTCTGAAATCCCCCAGCTATGCCCCTTTGGAGGACTTTGTCTTCCCACGTGCTGCTTAGGGGTGCTGATTGTCACTGCGTGTCCTCCCGATTCCTCCAGGTATTAACAAAGCAGAGATTTCTTCATTAAATTGCCTGGCGTTGTTATTCAGAATTTCTTTTTTTCAATTAATATGAGGGTGAGTTGGATTTTGAGCTGTTCCTTACTGACAGCTTGCTTAGAAACAGCATCTAAATGGCACAGAAAGCAAAGATACTGCCAGAAACCATTTCCAGGGAATCAATTTTATGTCTCCATGTGGCTTCCCGCTGTCCCTGGAAGGCTGAAATCAGGAGCAGGCATTAAATCCGGGGCTCCATGAGGCAGCCGTGCTGGGAGCAGCTCCATCGGAGCCACACGCTTCTGCAATCAGCTGAACAGGACCCGCTGATCAGTGCTGGGAGGACGGAGAGCTCCCTGCTGCAGCCAGGGCAGCACGGGGAGCAGCGTGTGCCTGGAGACAGCCTCACCTGCAGGAGGTCCCATTTCTGGACTCAGAGGACAATCTTGTACTGATTATTTTTTTTTGGCTGATTTTTCTTGCAGTAGATTGTGTTGGAGATTAAAGCTCCCTCCATTCCCCCTGGTAGCAGCTGCCTGAGTAGGTGCTGTGCCAGGGCACGGAACACAGTTTGCTCCCTCTGGTTGCCTCAGCTTTGCTGTCTGTTTATTTCTCTCTTTTTCTTTAATTACTCTATTAGTACAATATTTTAAGTGTATTAACCAAAATAACGTCAAAGGATTTTTACTGTGGTATGTGTGCCAACAATAATCACTGCTAACTCTTAAACAATTGTGATAAAACAAGTGTCTTGCTGCTAATGATACCTCATTTGTATTAAAGATGCTTTAGTAGCAACAGTTCCTACAATTATTTCAACTAATGCTTAACTGCTATGTCGGATTTTGAAATCAAAGTACATGCATGGAAAATTACAAGCTACTCCGCCACACTCAGCGGCACACAATCACTCCAGAAGCCCAGGAGCACTGCTGGCTTTGAAGATCATTGCAGAAGATTAGCTACCTGTAGTGGCAATTAGCAGTGTGAATTACAGAGCCGCGGTCTGAATCCTCTGGCAGCGGGCAGCAGCTGCAGCAGGAGCCCTGGGCCAGCTCTGTGAGGTTCCTTTCCTCGTGGGCACTGCTCCCTGGTGAGGTCTCTGCTCTGGGGCCGCGGTGGTGCTCAGGTACAGTCACCCTGGAGGATCCCACAGCAGTTCTCTGTCCTGTACCTGCGTGGTGCTGGTCTGAGTGTGGTTGGGGTGAAGGTGTTTGTGTCGCTGCTTTCTGTAGGAAGGGCAACTGGGAAACCAAGGATTTTCGATAGTGATGTTCAGTGCTGCCTCTCGCTCCTTTCCAGGCGCTGCAGGGCTGCGGCTCTGAGCAGGACTTGAGCTGTGACTTTGAAATGGTTTTAGGAGTAATTCCGAATGATTCAATGCTTAAGAAAACAAACAACGCAAATGCTCAATCAAACTCCACCAAAGCAACAGTGACAGCACTGCACTGATTAACTTAACTGACCAACTGCAGCCACCTGGGTTCTGAGTACCTGGGGAGGGCAGGAGCTGATGCCTCTGCCCCCAGAGATGCAAAGGGCTGAGGTGGAGGACTCCTTGGGCTCTGTCTTGCCCAGGCTGCTGGGCTGTGTAAGGGTTTGTTGTTTGGGATTTGTTTCTCTTTAACATTGATGTTTCTATTTTAAACGTTTGCTGGGGTAGTGGAACAAAGCTGCCTTTTGCTCAGGTTATGAGTTGTGTGCTTTTATCAGGCCCTTCCCAGCTCCATTAGTGAGCTTCCTGGGGAGGCTGTTCCAGCTCAGTGCTCCCTCAGGGTGTCCCTGAGCCCCCGGTGCTGCATTGAGCTCTGGAAATGAGCAGATGAGGCAATGATTCATGGCTGCTGTCCTAAATGCATTGAAAAGTAATTAGTGGTGATGGCTAATTGGGATGCATTTCAGCAGAGGGCATCAGGAATCTTCCTGAGCTGAGCTGCCCAGGGCAGCAGTGCCCTCGCTAACTCATTTCTCCTCCCAGTGAGCACTGTGTGTTTGTTGCTGGTTGTGGGCTGCAAGTGGGTAAGGAAAAATGGCCTGGGAAACACATAGATAGTACTTTGAATGTGGCATATGCTCCCATAAAATTGCTTGAAAGGAAAATTTTACTTTTGAAGTCTGACACAGTCACATTAAGCATGGCAATGCTTTCAAGCCAATTAAAATGCTGCCGATTTTCCTCTAGAAAACAGGTAGGGATTCAAATGAATGCAAAAGCATTAATGTAGCTCCAGATTTCTTGAATAGGAAAGCTCCCTCAGCCCTCAGGTCCTGATCCTGTGGCCGTGCAGTGAGGGCTGTGCTGTGCTGTGCTGCTGGGGGAGCAGGAGCTGTGGAGCGGAGCTCACGCAGCCTCAATTCCTCCCTTACACCAAACAGACAGCGCAGAGTGAGATGTGTTCATACGTTTGTGCTGTAGGATTTATCACTGAAGCGTGGAGAAGGAACAGCCACTAACAAGTAGACTTCAAGGCAGAAATTAGAACATATGCAAACACAGATGCTGCTGCGGGAGAGATTTCTGAATGTTGCTTTCTAAAGTAAATGGAAATGCATACAGCACCTGCATCCTGGCAGTGCCTAACGAGCTGTGACGGCCATCAGCTGGACCACGAGGAGCTTTCTCCAGCAGTGATTAACAAGTGGAATGCAAATACCATGTGGAATGGGTTGGAGAAAGCTGGGAATATGTTTTTGGTGGCTTTCTTTATTTTTCCCCTATTTGAAAAGCATATTGGGGTGGAGAGCAGTGCCGGGCTCAGGCTGTGAAGCTGATGCTCAGTGCAGCCCCATGGCATGGCCCCCAGGGGAGGCTGTGTTGGGGTGCCCCACTTCTGTTTGCTCTGAGCATAGCACTGAGGGCACTCTGTGTGCATTGGGTGCCTTCTTGTGAGCTCTTCTGCTGGGAGGGGAGGAGAGGGTGGTTTTTAAGCACTGATTGGAGAATTAAGAACGTTCAGCTCCTACGTGTCAGTTTGTCACATTACTCTTCAATGCAGTCACTTCAATAGAGGGGTTTTGAAATTTCTCTGTGACAAACTGTTCAAATTAAGCAGAACTGCCTTATCCCCTTAGAAATCCTGCTTGAGGAGTGGTGATCTCTAGGGGTCCCTTCCAGCCCTGATGGTTCTGTGATTCCATGGGGTTGTTGTTCTTGAAGCACATTTGCAAAGTGGGGTGAGCAGCTGTGATGCTTTGAGTCCTAATGCTGGTGCAATGTGAGAATGTGGAACTTGACGTGGAGGGGAAGAACTTCTCAAGTCCTTGTTTTTTGCTGAATGTGTTTGTTTCTACATCGGACTGCACCCATTAACTCAGATAGTAATGTCAGCTCTTTGATATAAGGTGGATTTTGATGGCATTCCTCTAGTAAATTATACATAGAGATAACAGCGGGCAATACAGACTCTGTGTGAGGGAAGAGGTGGTGCACGGCCATGTCTTGTTTGTGTCAGTCTGTTTTGTGTCACAGCCTTTAACTGAACTGTGCCATCAGCTTCTGACATTCGCTGTGGCTGAAACACCAGGTCTTACAAAAGGTTCTTTAATGGCATTATATCAATTTTTCATCTTTGTGACATTAATTGTCAAAAATGGGAGCTGAAAAGAAGCGATGAATGTTGTTTAGCGAAGTTTACAGGGAGCAGTTAAAATGCAAACATGATTCTGTGATGGCGGAGCAGCTGGTGTTAGCAAACAGGACTCTTCTCCAACGCATTTATTCTCCCTTTCAAGGACGTGTGTGCGCTACCAACAGAAACGATGCTCTTTCCGGCATTTTTCTCCGCTTAATTGAGCATTGCCTTCGCACTTGCTGCTCGCACGAAGTGTTAAATCCAATCCTCTGAGCCTGAACATCTTTTGTAGGCATGGAGGTCATTAATTTTAATTAGATGGAACTTTTTTACGCTTGCTGGAAAACGAGAATTAGTCTCAACAAGTTTCATTAAATAAACAGCATACTGAAGTGTTCAATACATCTCCGAGAGGAGCTGAAATCATCTCATGGAACAGCCCTCAGGGGGTTGGGGTTTTCCAGATGTGGGATGTGGATGGACTTCAGTTAGAATGATGCTGTGGCAAATAGCTGGGGGGCTCAGGGGGTGAGTGCAGTGTGAGGCTGTGTGTGTTGGGGCAGCGGTGAGGAGCCATGTGTGGCACTGTGTGCTCAGGTGGGCTCCCCATCCCCGCAGTTCTTCTCCTTTTCAGTCACTCCCACCTGGTGCAGCCTGTGTGTCTGAGCAGTGATGGCTGTGAAAATCACAGCGTTGCAATACCTGATGTGGGATGAGCACCACGGAGGCTGTTCTTCCAGGAGTGTCAGCATCTCAGCTGCCAACTATCCTCTCCCCGGCAGGAGAGCTGTGCTGAGTGTTTCCTTTTTGCTTCTTGTTTGGCGCATCTGATCTAATTAATGTACTGAACTACGTGCAGAATGTTTCCAAAAGGGAATTCCTAAACATCCTTTCTGTGAGAAGGTCTGTTAGCATAGTATTCAGGAGGTGGTCTCTCCTCCTGCTCAGTGTGAAGATGTATATCAAGTATTTTGACAAAACTAAAAAAAAAAAAAAAAAAAAAGACGCAGCCTTACTGTGAATATATTGGTCTCTGCACTTCAGCCTCCTTCGCTCTGAGTGGTGACTGTTGCACAGTAAGCACTCTGATATTGCCTTCAGACGAAGCAAGCTCGTGCAGCTTAAACAGCTCAGTGTCATCTTGGGGTTTTGTAGTAACAGCGCTGCTGCTCCAGGAAAATGAATGCTCCTCCACTGCTCTGCAGTGGGAGCCGTTGGGGCCCACACCTGTAATACAGCGGTAAGCCTGCTCCCTCCTCCAGCATTGTTTCTGAAGCATTGAGCTCGTGGCCAGCATGGGCGGCCTTGTACCAGCAGCGTGATGTGTGTGCCTTGGCAGGGAGCTGCCAGTTGCTGCTGTCATTTGTCTCTGAAGAACAATTTCTGTAGCACATTTTCTCCCCTTCTCCCTCGCCCCCATCACTGATGTCACCAGGGCTGGCCACCTCCCAGCCGTGCTTTTATAGCACTGCCATCAGCAGAGGGCTGAGCAGGAGCTGCTCGCTGAGCTGAGCATGGTAACTGTGCAGAGGTGTGAAGAGCACTGCTGTCCAGTGCAGGGTCGGTGTGCACGTGGTGTCGGGTGTAATGGGCACTGTGTGCCTCCCTCTTTGCCCATCTGGGGCTCTTTGTCAGCAGTGCTCTCCTGGTAGGCAGGAGTCGATGTGCTGCAGGCTTGCCTGCACAAGCGGGCTGTAATTTACCAGGGATGCTTCAGTGCCTTTCAAAGTGGCATCTCACTTAGTCAGAACAAATGGGAAAGATAGCGAGCCAGAGGTCTTCAGCAGTACGTCAAAGTATTTTATAGAGCCAAAGAAAACTATAAACCCAAATCCAAGAGCCCTGACAGCCAGGAGAAATGGACAACTGCAAGCAGCTTTTTCTGCCTGTGATTCAGTGTGCTGCCTCCAAGAAAACATTCTTTCTGGATCTGAAATGGCTGCCATAAGGCACAATTGTATTTTCAGCCAGGACAGCGAAGAATTTTCCTTCTGCAAGTTTACCTGGCTGTGTTTGGCTTGTTCCTGCAGAGGCACAACACGAGTGCATGAGGTAATGCATGCTTTGGCCGGTGTTCAGCAGAACCCTTGGGATGCTTTTCACTGTGTGCAGCACTGTAAGTCATGCTAAGGGAAAACAGTTTTACAAAGGCACCACCAAACAGGTTAGAAAGCTGAAGGTAAACGAAATGAAACTTCTTTTTCAAGTGTTACAGCTTGTGTGTAGGAAAGCAGCCTACACGTGGGCTCTGCCTGCGAAGGAGCAAGGTGTCCTTCTGGGGTGGGCTTCCTGGGGCCGCCTCTCTGCCGGGAGCTGCCGTGGTGGGCAGAGTTGGGGCTTGGGAGGGAGCAGCTCCATCAGAAAGCGTGGGGGTGACCAAGAAACCTGGGTGTAAAGAGAGACAATTTGGCTCCAGTTTACAACGTGCCATGCTGGTGAGAGGGGAGGAGCCATCCGTGTTTTAATTTTGGGATAATTATGTCATTGATCTGCCTGGAAGTCTCTGTGTTCAGACAGGAAAACCTGAGCTCAGAATCTTGGTTCAGCTTTACCAGTGTTTCTTGAAGAGTGACTGTAGATTTTTGGCCTCTTAAAAGTGCATCTAAATTTGGGCAGATTCATTCTGGGTATGACTCTATTAACTCACAAGTGTTATTATCAGCAGCACCAAAATGCCAGCAAGCTGTGCGCTGCATCGGAGCCAGGGACGTACAAATGATTAAGGAGCTTGAAGAACTTGGGAGGAAAGATTAAAAGAACAAAATGTTTCGTTTGGATAAACAGCAACTGAGAGTGGCTGTGATAATCAGCTACTCCTGCGTGAAGGGGGCCAGTGCCAAGAACTTCATTTTAAAATGGATTCGACTGCAAGTAACAGGAAAAAATATATGGCATGGATGAAAGGTTTCTTTTTCTTATGCTTAGAGCTGTTAGACTGGAGATGTGTTTCCAGCATTTGTCTCTGGCTAGATCAACCCTTTGGGTAACAAAGTTCAGTTTCTTTTCCTTAGCTTTCATGCATGGCTAAAAGAGGTGGTGGTCTCTGAGGACCCCATGTTCCATTGGCATCAGCGGGAGTGAGGGTGCTGATGGGGGAAAAGCGTTGTGTGGCTACTTGGAGCTGACTACCCAGACAATATGTGTGTGGGTATTTATGTACCTGAGGCTGAAGTTCAGTCACTGCCATCGTTCATTATCTTCCTGGTTGTTTTTCATGCTGTTCTGAGATTGCCTTTGCATAAGCCTCAACCTAAAATTTTTGCACTGGCAAGCATGTCAAAACCATCTACAGCCTCATGTTGACCTATTACTTAAAGTCCTGGATCCAAACTAAGTCGGGGTGACGTTCTTGCTGAGCACAGCACACGTCCCCTCTTCTTTGCAGCCATAGGAAAAAGCAGAGTGTGCCCTAGAGCAACAGCAGGGCAGCTTGGGGACACCTGAGAAATGCAGACTGGGTGTTCCAAAAACCAGCCTGGATCAGGGAGACTGCCTTGGGGTAAAGGTGTGCTATGAGAAGCAGAATCTGCAGTGGATTAGAGCAGAAACTGTGGGGTACCAGAGCCTGTAGAGGAGCTTTTTGCCTTTAGTTTCAAGAGCTGAGCAGGTGTGTGCAGACAGCCACGTTCATGGGGTTCATGGTTCCCCACTAGAGCAGCAGCCGTGCTCCCACAGCAGAGCTGGAGTGGGAGCAGGGATGCTCAGTTAAGTGCTTGGAAGTGCACACAGAACAGCACCTGGCAATCCCTGATCTATGTTTATTTATGAAGTCTGTAATCAGCAGCAAAACTTATGTTTGTTTCCCTAATTGTATTGGGTAAGTGGAACGAGATGTCTTAATTGCCTTCCTTTAGGTAAATGCATTCCTCCATTCGTCAGGGTCTTGCCTTAATTATTGCTTTCTCTTAATGTGTTTCAAAGCTGTTGTTAGAGGTGGATTTGGAGTCAGACAGCTCGGAGTGTGGGAAGGGGTCGGTCTGAAGTTTTACTAAAATAATTGAATAAGAAATTCATAAGAGCGTGCCACCTAATTTTAGAATTGCAAAGGAGTCGTCCTGGAGGAATCCCATAGGATGTGTTGGTGATGACCTCGGTGGCTTTCAACCGAAGCTTGTGCTTTGAGATAGATATCTGCAGAAGTGCTTTCCTTTCTCTTTCTGCAAGTCACGTTCTGCCTGAACCTAACTCTCCTTCCCCTGGAATGGATCAGCCTGGGCCTCACAGAGTTTGGGTTCCCATTTTAATTCTCTTTTATCATCTCCCGCTGTGGTAACTGATGGCAGTACCAGCAATGGTGTTGTGATGACTTTGTCAAGGAATGTTCCATGAGCTATTTCCTTCTTCTAGTACTGACTTGGAGCCCGGTGCTGCATGTGGACAGCTGCTGAGCAGGGTGTAGTTCCAAGAAGCAGAACTGGCTGTTTTGTTGTCTAACAGTAATGCATGAAGCTCTCATCTCGAAACACGATTGTGATATTCATAGGAAGGAACTGAAAATTGCCGTGCTGGACCAAAGCATCAAGTGACCATTTGCTGCTGAGCTGATGTACAGCACCCACTGCGAACTGGCAGTGTGCAGGGCAGGGGCACGAACAGCTGAGAATGGCATCGGTGCTCTGGTGCAAATCTACTAACTGTGGAAGGAGGGGAGAAACGCCTGTGATGCTCGTTGTGCTGATCAGTCTGACTTCATGCTTTACCCTGTGGAATCCATGCAAGGTGTTTCCTACGTGCCTAACGCACCCAGGAAATCCTCCAGGTTGAGTGGAAATGTGTTAGTGGAGCAGATATGCACTCAGGATTGTGATGCAGTCAGGGTGTGAGCTGCTGGGCCGTCCTGCAGGCGGTGCCTGCTCTGGCAGAGGTGTGTGCTGCTGTTCTCAATAGCACCTGGTGCTGCTGCAGAGGGGGTAACAGCACTTTGTTTGTCTCTGTATGGCAACAAAGCACTTCAATTCCAGCAACCGAGGAGGTGATGCTGTTTGACAAATAAGCTCTTATTGCTTGGTATTTGCTCAAAGCACTCCTGAAAGAGGTCCTGTGCAGGCTGCTGGCTGAGAGTCTGTTGATTATGGCTTTGGAGCAAGGTGTGGGAGGGAGAACGCGTACAGGTTCGTACCTCTAGAGGAAATCTCTTGTAAACACCTTTGTTCACCTCTGCCTGATCTGTCCCACGGACGTAATTTCAGTGTCAATTACTTCAGCCACAAGGCATGTCAGGAGTATTCTGGGATCTCCGAATAGGTGGCAAATCACCAGAGGCAGGGAAATGATGTAAGGCTTTACCATTGGTGATGTACCAGTGGCCCCATGGGACACCCCCACCACCAACCAAACCCTGGAGGATGTGTGTGGGGCTGGGCTGTGGGGTGTGGCAGTGCAGGGGCTATGATGCAGAGCTGTGATGCGCCTGCTCAGTGTCTCCAACTCAGGCTGTGCAGGGACATGTTGCTGTGGGTGCTGCAGGGCACCGTCAGCCTGACCTGTGTCTGTCTCGTTTCCTGCATCCCAAGCGTTCTGCTGGCCTGCCAGCCTCTCTGCACTGGGAACCAGATGAACCAATGCTGCAAACTTGTTCTGGCCATCTGTCCGCCAACTGGTGCTTGGGGAAATGGCTGTGCTCACTGGGAACCCTGAATGCTACATTCAGCAGTGCTGGTGGCAAGGGTTCCTTCCACAAACCGGTGAGTTCCCAACTTGAGCACAGTTCCTTATTACAGGCAGGATAAGTTTCCCAGCTTGTTTCCATAAATAGGGATTGCATGTGTACACAGATGGAAGTGTTGGAGCTGGCACATAGCTTGGCTAGAAGTCAGCTTTTATTTAGGGTAAGAGTAATCTTACAATGGTTTCAGTGTACCCTTTAAAACAAAAATGTAACTGTAAGGAAGCAGATTTACAAACAACACAAGCTTTTGCTGGTGGTCCTGGTTACCCCAGCAGCAGTGTATGCACCAGCAACCACTGACCCCTTGTTCCTTTGCACAGTTTGTGCAAAGAAGGGACGGACATACGTGACATCTTCGACAGAAATTATTAGGAAATCTGCCCAGTGCTGCTCATCACTCTGATTTTCTCAACCAGTAATAACTGAAATCTTGCTCTACCGAAGCTGTCACAAGCTACCAAAGAAGATGATGATTTGAGTGTTCATTCAGAGATGAAACACGTTTACCTGTGGCATTGTGTTGCATGAACTGCAAGGGTCAAAATGAGAGGGGTTTTCCCCCATCTCATTTTGGAGGTGTTTGCATAGGGTGAGCTCTGATGTGGCTCATTGCCTGGGTGGGGATTTGGGCTGAGCAGCACCTGGGAAGCTCCTCCTCAACACAGCTCACGGTGCCACCATGCAGATCAGAGAGCTTAAGTGAATAAATCCTCAGACCTGGAGGGATAGGCTTGTTCTGTAATGCCATGAGCAGTCTGTGGCAGGAGCTTGTGCTGCAGCTTGAGCTGGGTCTCAGAACAGTGCTGCCACTAATAGGGTTTCATATGTGCTGCGAGTTCCTGGAACCCATCGCGCCGTTGTTTGACATGCGAGGTGCAGTGTTGTCCTTTTATTAGCAGTGCTGCGTGTCTGACATATCTCTCTGCTAGTGCTGTGGATAGACATCTTAGAAGCAAATTGTAATCGAAATTCTGAGCGGGATGAGATGAGAATTAGCTGCCTGTCGAGTGCTTCCCTGTTTATCTCCAAATGTCAGCACTCCGCACTCCAAGTTTTGATAGGAAGGCCTCTGCTGTTCTGGGCTGGAGAGCTAGCGAACAAAGGAATTAGGGCGTGAGGAAAGGGCTAATTGACTTGGCTGCAATGACAATGGCTCTGCTGAGTGTGGGGGGGTGTGCAGTGGGGGTGGCTCGCACTGCTTTGCAGAGGAGCCCTTTGGCAAAGCCTTTGTATCACCAAACACCTGGGACAGAGGTGTTGTTCTGTTCAGCCCTCTCCGTGGAGCACTCCCTTCTCCTTCCATCCTCCTCTCTCCTTTACTGCCAATATTTCCAGTATTTCCATCTTGGTAGCAAATACAGAAAGATCAAATAGAAAATGACTTTTCTGTAAGAGCACATAACCAACCTGTGCACAGCAATGAGAGTGTAACAGCACGATTTGGTTCTGGAATGAGATGAGAGCTGCGTCGTTTTGCAGTGAACTGGAAGGGGTCACCACCACTTCATCATTCCTCACTCTGCGCTTTGTTCCCACTGCACACACTGGGCAGAAGAGCTCTGTCCTTGCTCCCAGAGCCCACAGTGGAAGTGAAGAGAAGAAAGATCAGGCCTTCTTCCCACAAATGGCTCTGTAAGGCAATTATAAAGCTATAAATACCCTTTTTAGAAAGCAGCAGCCTATGAAATCGGTATCAAACAGTTCTGCTACCAGAACGGCTCTTGGTAGCCTTTCAGTTTCAGTTCATTGGAATGTTAAATGGCAGGGAAGGGAGGGGGAGCCATTGGTATTTCGGATACTATTTGTTCCATTATTCATCTCTTTCATTCCGTATGAGTCATCCTGAGATGGAAACTCTTTTCAGGAGTGTGCAGTGTGAGACGCACAGTGCATGCAGAAAGGGACAGCTGGGGGCTGCAGGGTGCTGGGGGGGCTGGGGAGGGCTGCCCTGGGGAGGGGGCTGGGGTTATTCCCCTCTGCGATCTAGTGTGAGTATGGTTCAGAGAAAAAGGTGATAAGTTGCAGGTTAAATACATACTCATATAACTTCTTGAATAATGGTGTGAATTATTACAAAGCCCTCTTGTGTGAATGGGTCGTAAAGGAAAGTGGTGATGTGCAGTGGTCCTTGTGTGTGTTGAGGACTGTCAGTGCTGCGAAGCTGGGAGGGGTGGGGAATGAAGGGAGAGTTTGGGAAGAAGTGATTTTTTTTTATTTTTTTTTTTCTTCCAAGGGGAGAAGACTTTGCTAAAATTAGGGAGAGTGAAATAAATATTTGGGATTAAAAGCTGTGTTTGGTAGTGTTTGTAGCAGGAATTCCTTGCACGGGGTGTGTGCTGGGGGGGAGGGAGGAAGATTGCAAGCAGTGAGTTAATACGGTGCTCTCTTCCTCTCCTCTCTCCTTGTAATTAAGGAGAAATCTTGTCCGGAGTGAGTAGGCTTTTTGCATGGCTGCTTGTAGTAAAACCAAATGAACCTTTGCAGCTCTGGAGGCTTTAGGTGTGTTCCTGCCAGCGGCATCAGCAGGGCTCTGTCTGCTCACATGCGGTGGTGCTGGTGGACCTCTGTGTGCCCGCACATTGCTGCCTGCATGCCTCCATCCTGCCTCGTCCTGACCCGCTGCGGGGCCGGGGTGGGACATGGGCTGCGTTCTGCATCGGCTTCCTCAGCGCTCTTCTTCTCTGGACTCGAGGAATGGGGTTTGATGTGGCTCTGTGGGGACTGACCTCCTCCTGAACTACACATCTGCTGTACAATGCAGACTGATAAGGAATTAATTCTCACTGTGTGCAGGCAGTGTGGCAGGGAACAATGGGAGCAGCGGCATCCCATGTACCCGCAGTTATCAGCTCCGCCGCGCTCTGGGGTTCAGATCCTCTGTTTTTTTTCCCTGGCAGCAGCATGAAAGGGTGGGAGGAAAGAATAAACCCATTGCTAATCTCCTCCCCCCACTCGCCTTTGGATACGTGTTTCAGGAATGATTTGTTTCTGTACAAATCCTGTTTTTTACACCTTTTTATTAAACAAAGCCTCCAAATAAATTTTAGCTGCTTTCCTGCCTGCCTAATCCCCGTGTTTTTGCCCAGATAAATCTTGTATAATTAGCTGTAGCTCTGCAAGCCTGCCGTGCCTGATGAGAATGCAATGAGACACTCCACGGCACAGTGATGGGCTGCAGGTCAGCATCCTGCACGGGGCTGCTCCCAACCTGTGCAGCTCCATGGGCTCTGACCCATCCTTAGGGGGCACAAAGCACGGGTCAAGCAGGTGGGATTTGGCAACAATTGGGATGTCATGTTCCTTCTTAGTAGGAATGTACCCAAGCCTTGCTCCCCTCCCCCCTCCTCACCACTTCAGCCTGTGAATGGTAAAATAAAGTCGTACAGAATGAGCACAGGGACTTGGCATGGGGCAGGGAAGCTTCCCTTCAGGGCTTTGTGCTGCTAAGGACTTGTGTTGTTTCTAGCAATGGTGTGTGCTATTTTTCAGGTCTGTCAGAGTATATTCCTGTTAGCTAGCAGGCTGAGGGGGGCTCCCCAGCTGCGTGAATGACTGAACTAATGGTATTAACAGCAGTAACACTGACACGGTTATTTCTTCAAGGCTGAACTCAGTGCTGAGTTACGTTGCATCGCAGAGCAGGGTGTCGAGTTAACCTGTTTCAGCTCACAGCTCTGCCCTGTGTCGTGTCTCTGAGATTCAGCTCATCAGCGGAAGGGCAGAATCACACGGTGGATGAGCAGAGCATTATCCAACAGAACGTGTAGGCTTTTTGCTTTCTAGCAAGTTGCACTGCTGCTGGTAGAGCAGTTTGAAATGAGTCCCCTTCGTGGTTCAGGCTCAGTGCGGTTTCTTCTCCCTCTCCCATCAACACAGCCGTGTCAGCTGCCATCCAGCAGCTCTTCCTGGCGTGCTCACTGGCACTGAAATACTGACTTCTCTTGCTGGATTCTGCTGTGACCATACAGCCCTCCTTCAAAGCCAGAGCACATGCAGCTGTGTGTAGAGAAAGCGCGAGAAGAGAGAAATCAGCAGAAATGTTTTTAAACTTTAGAGCTGCCCTCATCCAAACATGCATCAAAGCTTTCAGGCATCAGACCGACCTGCTCCAGAGTTTGGGAGAACATTTCCACTTTAAACCATGCAGGTTTAATAGTTTTCAAGAAAACTTCTGTGTCATAAGTGCACATAGGTGTGAATATATATAAGCACAGAGGAAAAGGAGGAGCTGAGACATGAATGTGGGTCTGTGCTGTGTTTGGGTGAGCAGGAAGGACCGTGTCAGGTGTGTTCTCCATGTGCTTGTGCACCGTGACCTGCTCGTGTGCTGACCTTCAGGGTGTGATGGGAGCTCGGCATTATCACAGTGTGTACTGTGTTTTCATTCCCTTTCCTCACAAGAAGGGTTTAAAGCACTGTAGGTGGGATGTGACGCACTGCTGCTTTGCTTTTGACCTTGACTGGGTCTGTAATGAAGGGTCTGAGTGCAGCGTGCGCTGGGCTCAGGGTGGGGTATTGTAGGAGCTGTTGTGGTGATCACATCCAGGCCTGCTTGTGAGATGGCAGCTTGTAAATACAGCTTAGGAGGATTTGGGTTTTTTTGTGTAAAATGAGTGTAAGCAGGTGGTTGCATATCTGGAGGTATTTAAGGAAGGATTTCAGTGTTAATGCTCAGAGGAAACGCCCACTGTTTCCTTACTGACAACATCCTTCCTGGCTCTTCTGCCACCATGTCCTTTAAGCAATCCAGGAACAGCAGAGCGGAGAAGGGGTTGCTGGAGCTTCAAAATGAAGCTGAACAAAACCTGAATGCAGTCCAGCAACAATTGGCTTCTGTACACAGAGATAAGCTGCCAAAATAACAAGGCTGGTTTGAAAGGCTTGCTGGTTTCCTGTGAGAGCTGCTGGTCTGATCCTCACTGGAGGAAGGAGTGATGGAGTTCCATCTGAGTAATGGTGCTGACAGCACGCAGCAGAGCACCGGGCCCTGTCCCCTTTGGGGCATAGGGAAGCACATTGGTGTGGGCTTCTGGAAGGCACAGAACCTGTTGCTTTGAAATTACTCTCTAATGCCTTTCCCAGGAAGATGTGATATTTGTGCAGTTGCCACAGTGGGACTTTGTTCATTTTCCAAACAGGAAGGAAAAATCACGCTGGTGTGCTCTGTCACCTTCGTGTTGTGAGGCTGTGTGTGCCAGAGCTCCCGTGTCACTGGGGAAAGTACAATGAGCAGGGGGAGTTGGGAATTGCTGGTGGCTCCTGGGGAAGGCAGAGTTGGGCAGAGGGGTGCAAGGTGGGGAAGGAGGGCTGGGAGCTGAAGGGAGGTCCTGGTACATGCAAGAAACTGGTTTGGGCATCAGGGGTAGCTCAGCAATGACAAAATGACAAAAAAAAAAAAAAAAAAAAGAGAAACAGCAACAAAAAGAAAACAGAGCTGCCATAGGAGCTGTAAAGACAGGCCGTGATATCTTGGTAATCATCTTTCTCCCTTAGATCAGGCCCTGAATTCCCAAGGATCCTCGTTTGCACTGTGCCTGCAGTGTAGGCAGCCCCCAGCACGGGGCAGGACCGCAGCCCTCCCCGGGGCAGGATGCCTGCGGCATGGGCTGGCCCCTCTCCTGCGTGGTTAGAGGCAGGCACAGCCCAGAGCCGTGTGAACGTTTTAAAGAACGTAAAGTATAATGCAGAGGATGGGGGAGAATTGGTGGTTTGCTTTTTTTGATACAGAAACCCGTGCTTAAAACTGAGGTGAAAACGGTCAGCAATGTGCGGAGCAGAAATAAAAAGCTTTTGTTTTGCTCCCCCTTGTACGTACATCTGCTGGTGGTAATTGAATGCATCGTTCCCAGGAGGAAAGCAGCAGCTCACCTGCTGCAGTCTGTGCTTTAATTGATGTGAACAGGGAGAGTGACACGAGCAGGCAGCGCAGTCGGGGCGCTGGAAATGATTTATTTTGGCAGCAATAAATGAATGAAGGATTGCAAATAGGTGGTGGCTAAAATGGGTGCAGTCCTGCAGTCAAACTGCAAATGTCAAACCACGTTTACATTGGACAGCAGTGAAGTGCTGATTGATATCGATGCCTGTGCCCAGAAAGGTGCGGGGCAGTTCACAATCCGTGCAGCTGCTGGTTCCCCTTCCTCCTCCTTCACTCACAGAAGTGCTGAGCTCAGCTTCACCACGGCGGCTCTGTGCTGCTTTGGGGCAGGATGTCCCAGTACCCTCAGCTCACCTGGGTCTGCTCTTCCAGTGCAGTTCGTGCCAGCAGAATTCACCCACCAGAAACCAGCAGCACATCAGCAAGCAGTGCTGGAGGGGGGGGGTACCACTGACGGTACCACGGGGGACTTCTGGTGCTGAGATCAAGCATCAGCAAAGACAAGTGGCTTCACAAAGCTGGAACTGTGCTCAGACTGTCATGTTCACAGCTCTGTCTCATGTGAGGCTCTGTGGGGTGGTGGTGGCAGTGACCTGGTGCTGCCACCGCTGCAGTGCCCACTCCAGCGCTCTGTGCTGTGTTTTGGGGCTGCAAGGTGCCCGGGTTGCTCTGCTGCAGTCCCTCAATACTCATTGCGATGGTTATGCTAATACCCACTTTTAGAAATCATAGGAACTATGAGATTGCAATAAGAAGGCTGTTACAAAACCTGCAGACGTGCAGATTTCCCACCCCGAAATATCACTGTGGTGGATTGCAGCCGTGGAGCTGTGATTATGTTGACATAACAAAAGATAAATCTAATCCTGCAGTTCCTGAGGCAGGGGGTGTGCTGAGGAATGCGTGCAGCTCGCTTTGCACAACTCTCATTACTTTAATCAGTTTTTATTTGGTGTGTTTGTATGAGGGTAATTGAGCTTTGGCCACACAGACAGTGGGAATTTTAGAAACATTTGGGGTCCGCTGCATTACTGTAACTGAAAAAGGGGTTTTTGTTCTACGTGACACCGCGCAGGGATTCCTATTTTAGTTAAATGTAAAGGCAGCATGAAAGCCCATCCAGCAGCTTGGGTCTGGAGCATTATCCTCACTACACAGATTTATAACTTCCTCAGTGTTTAGATCTTTTCTTGCAGATGTGCTTCAGCGGTTTGTAGTGGTATAATCAATGAAAGAAATGAATTAAGTGCAGAAAAACGTAGCATTGATTTTGTGATAGACCTCGTTCTTCCAGCAGGTTATGTCTGCTGGTGGGCAGAGCAGGTCGGGAAGCTGGCAGCCCCTGCTTTCATTGGGGTGAGCTGCACAGCGGCAGCTGGGAGGTGCTGGGGCTCCGGGGGGGCACAGGGTGCACTTAGCTCTGTGTGCTGCCTCCGTGGGGCACGTTCCATTCACAATATATCAAAATACTGCTTCTGGCATGAGTTTTTTATTCCCACTTAGCGGGAGATAAATATGATTTTGAACTGAATTGGTACAAAAATGAATCTCCGAGTGTTAAAATTTTGCTTTAAGGAGGTACTGTGAGCTGTGGCTTATTGGCTTGTTTATGGTGCTAGTCTGTGTACGCTGAAGGCGAGAGGAGCAGAAGTAGAGCTGGTTTCAGACTGACAGGGATTTAGACTGGGTGTGGGTGAAGGTTATTCATGCTGAGGACAGTGAGGTGCTGGCACAGGCTGCCCAGAGAGCTCAGGCTGGGGGGGTTCTGAGCTCCAGTGGAGCTATGTGTGTCCCTGCTCGTGGTGAGGAGTGGGACCCAATGGCCTTTGGAGGGCTCTTCCAACCCCAAATGCTCTGGGGTCGAGGTGCCCTGGGAAGGTGCAGCCTGCTCGAGGCCGCTGGGTCACTTCAGTCTGTGTGGGAGGTGGAGATCGCTGCACGTTATGGCAGTGAGCTGTGGGGGCCACTGCTTTTTACTGGTTTAAAAGATGGAGACCCTGAGAGGATTGCATTGCTTCCACCAGCTGGGGTGCCATGCTCAGCCATAGGGTGGGCATCACATGCTGCCGGCACTGATGGGTGAGTGGGGTTGCAGGAGATGAAATTTCGCTTTGATGGCGTTGGGGGGCAGGAGCTTTAATGTCAGCCAGTCCGTCTGAACGTGCCCTCAATCTTTCTGTAGAGTTAGGGGATATTTTCTGTTCCTCTTTGATCCTGCATAATGCTTAGTCAAATATTAAGTGGACTGTTAACGAGGGAATAGCATAACAAGAAGTTTAATCTTCTTTGTCAAATCACTTCTGGAGAGAGCCAAATATTTGTGGACCTTATGGTTCCTGCATATTTTATAATGAAGTCATATTTTATGTATCTATCCCTCATCTCTAACAGAACCCACTGCAGGGGGAGCACAGATGATTAGTTCTTAATACAGCTCAGATCCCAGGGAGGATCGCACAAACCAAGGGTATCTCTGCCTCATTTCCCTCCCCAGACAGCAATTACTCCATCAAACCCTGTGTGGCACAGCCCTGCTCCAGCACACATCCGTTCTCCAGGAGCAGAGCCCTGCAGGTCAACCCTTCTCACTTCTGGGTCTGCAGCCAAACCCGCAGAGCTGGGTGACCCAGGGCAGGCACAGCCAGGTCGGGCTGCTGACCCCTCTAGGATGTACTCACAGAGTTCAAACCACAGGAAGGAAGACAATGTGGAGGTGCTGGATTTGTGATGGAGTGTGCTTGCTTTTCACTATTTCTGCATGGTATGGTCTCTGTGGAAGACAAAGAAGGAGCTGTGCTGTGTTTGGAGGGAGAGGGATGGGACACAGGGGGCTGGGAAGCACTGCGTTGTGTAGTATCAATGAAGACAGAAGAGAGGGGATGTCTTTTCAAGGCAGGGAATGCAGTGAATGTCGTTTGTCACTTATGCTAGCTCTTAGATGCTGAAGTGGTAACGAAAAGTGGATAACTAACAAGCAGTATCTTGTCTTCTCAGCCCTCCCCGTGTACCTCTGCTCTCAGCACCACAGAGCAGCCCTTGGTATGAGATGTACAGAGCATGTCTCGTCTGTTAGCACTTCTCAGCACGGGAGATGCTGCTGTGATTAAAGTGCCAAATGATTCCCGTTCCCATTACAATGAAATGTGACCACTGCTCTCCATGAATGGGACATTTTTGTCACCTCTTCCCTCTCTTCTCTAATAGCAATATCTATCTGCTCTGTGCTTGGTAATGTGGATGTCGAGTCATATTTCAGTTCCAGTGAGATGACTTCTGCTTGACAGATCTCATTATGTCATAGATCATCCAATTGAAAATGTACATAGGCTTGCATTAAAAGCCTTTATGCTGAAGGCTTCCACTCCATCTGGTGTGGGGTAGGCAAACTCCTTACATCTCTCTCTCTCTCTCTTTCTTTTTTTTAATTAATATAATCTCATACCAGAAAATTGCAGAAACATTACAAAATCCAATCAAATTAATCATGGTTGTCAAAGGCTGCAATTGAAAACCATAACCTGGACTTCACAGAGCAGATGAGTTGCAGTTGGCCTCAGAGCAGTGTTGTTTTTTTCTCTTTGCACATCCTTTCCAGCTGGATTCCATCTTCTCATGTTATGATTTGCTTTGTCACAGAGGTGGTCATTTTCATTTAAAAACTGCTGTATCTGTAGGGTCAGCTCTGCCAGTCACTGAGGAATGTCTGCTCTGCTCAGGCTTCACACCTGCACTGTGTGCCCAGTGGAAAGAGCTGAAGGAAACCCCCCTGCAGGGCTGCCCTGGTCTGAACAGGGAGTCTGAGCTCAGCTTTGTTTCCTGAGCAGTGCTGTGTGGGACAAAATGTCCTGAAAAATCCTTATCCTAAGTGTGTGATCCACATCCTAATCCTGTATGCTTGTTACTGTATGAACGCATTGGATGGGCTTCCCTTACCTGCTTGCAATGCCCTTTTTTAATGCCCCACTTGTGCCCCTCTCCCACTGACGCAGAGCAGAAGCAGAGTAGTGAGGATGTCAGCTGGAAAGGGCACATGAATGCGTCACTGGGTGTAAGGGCTTCAGCACATCTGCAACACAGCTGGAAAGGCCTGATCACGGTGCTGCTGATGGGCGACTGCTCCCCAGTTACTGCCACACTGCACTCATCTCTGTTTCTTTTGAAGCAGCCACGTATCTGCATTTCTAGGGAACAGTAGAGCTGCTTAATTGTTCCATTACTGTTCAGATAATAAAGGGATGGACCTGGGTAGATGCCTTGTTCCTTCGGACATCTGTGCACTAATGAGATGTTCTGCTTGGGCAATTTTGGATAAGTTCCTGTTCTGTGCTTGGCTTTACAGACCAGGAGAAACCTTCTCGTGGCGTAGATGTACAGCAGTGTAAATGCTTATCAGTGGTGTCCTCTGGCTTCTCTGTTTTGTTGCTGTGGAACACGCTTCAGTAAAAGCCAAAACCAAACCCATTTTGTCTGAAGTTCTGTGCCATACTTCGGTGATCCCCTTTCTTCTTTCTTCAAGACTTCTTTCTGAGCTCCCGAATAGCTCATCATGTTTTTTCATTAACCCAGGCTTGATTTTTTGCTTATTGCATGACAGGACTGAAACACAGCCACAGAGGGATTGGGGCGGGAGGGATTTGTCATGTTTTGTGGTTTACCTGTTGTTTGCAGAATGCAGTCTGCCACCTCCAGCAACATCAGGCTTTACAAACGCTGTGCTAGTGAGAGCAAGGAGAGAAATTGCGTTTGTGCCAATGGTGGGAAGTAAATGCTTAATTTTCCCATTAGTCTATCAGGTTAGCTCATACAAACAACATGATTAAATTTTTCTGCATGTGTTGTGCTGTATAAACAATAAGGATAATTAAAAATCCACACAAAGGCTGAGGATAATAAAATTGTGTTGGAGAAGAGCTGGGAGGATAGAAATGTTGAATCAAAGATGGAGTGAATCCATCAGTGCGAGGACCTGAGATTGGGAAATGAGCGCGGACTGAAGGAGCATCCAGCAGTGCTGGTGCCTGGGAGAGAGAGCCTGGAACGTGCTCTGGATTCCTCAGATGAATCAGCTTTCCCCTCAGTTTGGTTTTGCTCTGCAGTGTTTGAAGGCGCTTCATTTGCAAAACATTCACAAAAGGTGAATGCTGAGGTTGCTTTTGCTGCAGCTCCTTGTTACGGTGTCCCAGATCCGCACACAGAGGGAAGCACACTGTGGGATTGCTTGTACTGATTTTCAATTAGGGAAGACAAATCTCGCCGTGTGAGTGTTTAGATAAAAAAGTAGAATAAGCAACACAATGAATTCTGAGCGTGCTTGATCAGGGGGGAAGAACAGAAAGGTGATTTGATTTGCTTGCAGATGTCTGACACAGCAATTGGAATTTCTCCCCTGTTGTACGTGAGGATGCTGTTCCCTGAGGCTGGAGGGTTAGCAGGTCTGGGGCTGCCCAGCCTGGGCCCTCCTCGAAGGGACCATTCTCACAGAAGTGAAAGACTGGAAAAGCAGATGTAAAGATCAACTCAGAGTTTTTCTGAGCTGCTGCTTCTCGCATTAGCCTCCAGCAAATGTGGGAACTTAATTCTCTGCCTTCATGGGAGATCGGAAGGCAGTTTGTGGTTGACACTCCTGTACCGACTAAAATTTGTGTTGCTGTTAAAACTTTCCACAAAACGCCCCAAAAAAAGCCTGAGCTTCCCAGGTGGTGCCAGCAATGGGCACAGATCCCTCTGCAGTGACTGATGGCTGCTGATCCGCCCGCAGACCCTGCACGTCCCATCTGCAGGGCAGTGCTGTGAGCAGGGAGCTGTGTGCTCTGAGTCCCACGGCAGTGGGCTCCTGGGGGCTGTGCTCTGCACTCCCTGGGCTCTGCTGGAGCTGCTGTCTGCAGGCATAGGCTGGGAACGGGCTGGGAGTGCACAGAAGGAAGCAATTTGGAGGCTGTGCTTTGTAGCAGAGGAGGCAGTGCCTTGGCACGAGCAGGAGAGCAGCTGGTGGATGGGGTCAGCGGAGCAGCCCTCATGCTGGGCTCAAAGATAATGGTGGTGGGTGGCACAGGGGTGGGTTTGCACCTCTGCTGGTGGCCCTGGCGTGCAGAGCCAACCCCGGCTCTGAGCTCCTGTCTGGAAGAAGTGCCATTAAATGAAAAGAAAAGGAGGAGTGTATGAAATTATGGAAATGCAGCATGGAAGCATTATGGAAATTGGTGGATATTTGCAGTAATATCATTTACTTAATGTCATGTTGTTCTGATAATAGCTCTATTTCCATTATGGGAAAAAAAAAACCACTAAAAAAAAAACCACAAAAAAATTATGACTTGATGCTGTTTTATCCTTCTCTATTCCCGTGAGACCAGCTAGACCGTCAGGAAGCTTAACGTGCAAATCTACATGGATATGATTTCAGGGCACGAGGGACCATGAGGAATCTGTGAGAGCCATTTGAACTGCAGTGACACCATCTGTGTCTGCTCAGTGCTTTTGCCTGTGGAATAGGAATAAGGCAGTGGAGCAGGAACGGGGCTGTCCCTGGAATGCAGGCTGCAGAGCATCTCCTGGGCTGCACCAAGGGCAGCCGTGACTTCACACCTTTACTACACACCTGCCTTGCAGTAACACCCATTCACCCATCCAGTGTCCGGGGATGAGCAGGGAGGGGAGGGCTCCCTATGTGCATGGCCCCAGCTGCCGTGTGCCCATCCTGTGCACTCTGCACCCTCTGTCCTGTAATCATGCAGAGTAATCCATCTCTCCCAGGGTCCATCTGCCTCTCCCCCCCTCCAAACAGTGCCACTGAAGCTCAAAGCAGAGGAGCACCACAGGCTGCTTTGCTGCATGTGTTGCTGTCCAATTTCTGGGTCTGTGACCTTTTTGTCACAGTTTTGGTAGCTTAGCAAATCTCCACAACCAGCCCGTGTGCACCATGAAATTATGAATGATCATCTTTAGAAGAGGTTAGGAAGATTAACGAGGTGTTGTTTTCTCTCACTCGATGCCCTGATATGGGGGCACCAGGAATCCTCTGGGCTGTGTTCAGTGGTGATGGTCCTCTCCGGGGTCCCAGCATCACTTCTTTGTGATCGGATAAATCTGCTCAGATCTTGGAGGTGTTATTTGTCGGCGTAATTAATCTTGAAGGTATTCTTCAAAATAGTTTTCCCCAAGAAATACAGTGATATCAGCAGTGGAAATGTCAAACTAAAGGAGTTCAAGGTGAGTTTTAAGAGGAGCACACAGGATCCCTCCTGCAGTCTGCCCTGAGGTCACTTCTGTGCCCCCCTCCTGAGAGCTGCCAGCTTCATTAGGGCCGAATTAGTGCGGTGGCACAGTTTTGTGGTGTGTTAAATGCTGTGGCACAGTGAGGAGGGTAGGGCTGTGCTGGGAGGGCCCCTGCACACTGACTGCGATTTCAGACAGTTCTCGTTAACGCTGTGCTATTAATTACTCTAATGATGCATTCATTTAGGTTGAGAATGTGATACTAGTAAAGTTTAATTAAAAAAATCAATAACTCATTACCACATTACCCCTACACCTCCATGCGCCGCCAGATTAATCTCCCGTGTTGGAGCAGCAGTCTCTGCAGCTCTGCGTCAATTCTCCTCTTTGTTAGGAGTGATTTGTGGGAGGATAATTGCAGAAGGAGTGGTTTGGTCACCGCCTTTGTTGGGCAGCAGTAATGGGTCGGGCAGGGGATCGATGCTCCTGGGTCAAGGTGAGGCTGGTAGGTACTGCGGGTAGAGTTTATCTTTTCTGTATTCGTTCAAAGAGAAAACAGGACAGCGGTGTCTGTGTGCCTGGATGGGATTCTGTTTTCTTGCAGTATGCAGGAAGGAATAAGGCACAGAGCTATTAATTAGTGGCCGTGGTCCTGGCACAGGGCCCAGCAGCATCACCAGCTGTGCTTCCAGCACTGGGAGAGTGGTGGCTGCTGCTGGACCTGGGGCAGCATCACAGAGCAGAGCAGCACTGAGGGCACAGCCCCTCCCAGCACAGGCAGGGGCTGAGCACTGGTGTGAGTGTGCACTGGGAGTGTGTGTGTGTGCAAGGTGTGTGTGCACATGCTGTGAGCAGAGCGCTGTTTGGTGCTCCTCAGTGGGACAGATGGGGGAAGGAACAGTGGTGATCCACTGAAACCCGTCCAAATGTTTCAGTGAGAGCTGAGCTGAGGAAGGAACACCTCTGCTGTGTTCCCATGCAGCAGCCAGTGTGGACTTCAGTTAAATTATCCCTGGCACAGTTCTTAGACAGCAGCCACAAGGTGTGTGCAGCATGGGGACCTCGGTGGGCACGGCGGTGGGGTCCCCCGTGCACCTGTAGGACTGTCCCTGCCCCGCAGCAGCACTGTGCCCAAGGGCTGAGCTTTGGCTTCAGCTGCTGCTCCAGGAGGAGCAGTGCAGCTCTGCACAGCACAGAGCAGCAGCTTCTCACGTGCTGCCTCCAAGGAGCGCTGCTGACAGCGCTCCCCGCACTGAGGGCTGTGGGGCATGGGGCTGTGAAGAAAAAGGACTGCTTCCTGGTTTGAGAGTTCTTCCTCTTCAGAGCCCGTGCTGCTGGCTGCAAGCTGCTGCCGAAGCTGATGATGGATCTTTTCATTAATTTTTATTTCCATTTGTAGCAGCACGGAGCAGCTGCAGGCCTGCACACCCGGCCCCACGCTGCTCTCCAGGAGCTGAGGACACCTCAGGCCGTGCTTAGCCTCGATCAGGAAATTTAAAACCATATTATCTTAACCACTGTGTCACGTTCTTTTAGATTTAAGGAAGAAGTATGTGCCATGCTTTGCAACAATTGCAGTTGAGTCCTCATCTCTGTCCCCAGGGTTCCTGCAGGAGACCCCACTGTGCCCCACTCCAGCACCAAACCCCACACCCTTCCTGGAGCCACAGCCGTATTAGCAGTGCTAACAGCGATTCATTATTAATAATTATGCTTAGGCGATGTGCACCGCTTTTCATTTTCATTGTGCTATACATACATTAACCAATAAATCTCTACAGTGTCCCAGTGAGAGTGGTAAGTGCTGTTATTTTTGTTTTATGGACAACAAAATGAGATACAGAGAGGTTAATAGCAAGTCTAATCGGACAATAATTACCCACTTACCACACTGGAAATTAAGAAATAATCCTCCCATTGTCATCACATCAGCAGAACAAGGAGAGAGCAGCGCTCCCATCCCTCCCGTCCCGCTGCTCAGCCCGTGTGCAATGAAAGCAGAGGGAGCACGAGAGCAGACAAACTTGTGCTGAACGCTTCTTCCCCACCACCGAGTCACTCCAGGACAGGAGGCAGTTGTGCAGATTCCTCTGAAATGTATTATGAAACGGTTTAAGTGAGTCCAGCCCCATCTGTGAGATGTGTGTTTTGGAGAAGAAGTGGACAGGAGCTCCCGCAGCGCTGCAGGGCCTGGCCTCACGCTGCTGTGCTCGCTGCCCTTTGCTCTTCTCTCACCCACAAGAGCAAAGCCCAGCACCGCTCTGGGGTGGTGGTGTGATGTCAGCACCGGCATTCCTCATAGAAAAACTGGTTGTCTGAGGAGAGCAGTGCCTGCTCTGTGCCGAGAAAAGCCCCGTTCTGAGCCTGATTTACCCCCAGGGACACTGTGGGCAGTGAGCTCCCCAGAGCTGTCAGTGTGAGCAGCAGTGCCCTGGTCTCCAAAGCACATGCTTGGCATCGTGAACACAGATGGCACTTCGGCCAGACGTGCTCCATGCACGGCAGTGCTCACAGCTGGCTGCAGGCTGTCCCCTTTGGTTCTTGTGCTTTGCTGCTCTGTACACTGAAGCAGAAACTGTATCTCCGTAGTTTTAGTGGGTATGAAGTAGTAAGTGCTGAGGGAAAGCCCACGGTCGCTCGTTAGTGCTGATCCATGAGCTGATGGCTGCAGAGGGGATACAGCTGCTGGGTTGTGCTTCCTGAGGGCATTCCCTGTGGAGCTGACTGCTCCTCAGCCACCCGTCTCCTTCTAATCGCCGTCTGCTGGACGTGCAGGGATCCCGGGCTCTCTGTTCAACTGATTCACGGTTCATTTACTGCATGCTTCCATATGTCTGTGTATATATGTGCAGTGAGTGTGAGTGTGCCACTGAGACACCGATGTTCAACCAATACACAAAGCGCTTCGTACAACGCGGTTAACTATCTGGGATCTGAGAAATGAAATGGAATATAAACTGATCTAAAGTGTTCCGTTTGTTCTGAGCCCTCAAGCTGAGGAAAGCGGAGCAAAGCAGAATAGTCAGAATGAGCACATCTACACAAATACAAAAGCACAGCGACGCGATGGTTAGTTTCCAAGGGAAACACTGTGCTAATTCTCTTCTCAACGTTTAAGTTTTCTTCTACCAAGTAAATAGGACTATTATAGAAGTGACAGTCGCAATATTAATTTATTGTTGTGAGTATTAGTTCCCGCGTGACCTGTTTCAAAACAAAATTTTCCTCTTCCAAATCTGCATTTCAAAAGGTGTTTTGATCCACAGCGGAACTCAACTTTCAGTGTTGTAAAGAAACAAAGACCGGAAGGTGGATCAGAGGAAATGCTACGTGTCGTGCTGGCTTCGCATCTGATGTAGGCTCTGTCCTTCTGGTTGTTAAAGCAAAACGGCAATTTGGAAGACAGTGCCTCACAGTCCGCGTGGGCTGAAATCATGGATTGGCGTTTTCCTGTAGGAAATGAGAAAGCCAGTTTGAGTTTGGGTTCCAGTGGGTGTGTGCAGCTCTGCTGAGCGCTGCCTCTCTTCTGGGACCCTTCCCCTCGAGGTGACCTGCGGGATGAACATATTTATATCTATTTCAGAGACTTCTGTATAATTTCTGTTTCTCTGAGACACAGCGAGAAGTTCAGTGCGAGCTCCTGGTGATGGGTGGATGGTAGGACTGGGTGATCTTGTAGGTCTTTTCCAACCTTGGTGGTTCTGTGATTCTAAGCTCACTCTTTGCCCATCCTACAAAGGAATTCTTGCAGCATTCATCACATTGCAGCGTTTCCACCCAAAGAAAGGAAGCGAGGCTCACACCTGATTGATTTTTAATAGACAAGGTAGAACAGCTGTGCCTGGATTTTGTGCAGCTCTTCATGATAGCATTACAAGCCTTGCAGTACCTCTTGGGGGGGTTCCCTCAGTTGCGTTCTTCCAAGTGCAATAATGTGGTTGTTGGAATCGAGGTCCTGATCCAGATTTGTGGCTGCACAGCTCAGCAGAGTGCTGGTGCGGTGCATGTGGAGCTGCAGGAGCCGTGCCCTGCAGGGCTGAGGTGGCTGCAGCAGCTCTTCCCATTGTGTTGGCACATCATGAGCAGTGCTGCTGAATGGAGAACAAAACTTGTGAAGTTCAAGAGAGACGGAGTGGCATTTTCCCGACGGTTATCAAAAATCTATATTGGGCGGTGTGAAATCCTCTTCATCCAGAGGTGAACTGCATGGCACTAATGTAACTTTTGATTAAACTCTCTACAGGAGATAAATAAATCTACAAAAATCTATTATTTGCAATTAGGCTCTATAAAGCTGCTCGATAGGTACACAAATCGGGAGCGGGGACGGCTTGGCCTTTCAGTGCGTCTCAGTTTGATGGGAGAGCACCTCCTGATAAAAAATGATGACAAAAATAGATTTGCTGTCAAGGATGGAGCGTTCTTTTCTTAACGCACTCCAAAGATTTCCAAAAGGATTCTGCTCTTCAAATGCGTGCTGCGGAACGTCAGCGAAGCTCCCTGAAAGTCAATATCCCTTGCCAATGAGGAAAATATTAAAACTGATGACCTGCCCTGCTCCTCGTTTAGCTATTGATCCCCCCGGCTTTGTTTTCCTGCTGGGGGGGGGGGGTTATTTTTGTTGTTTTTTTGTGTGTGCATGGGTCAGTGCTGGCGGGTGGGAGGGGGTGGATGTGTTCCCACCCTCTGTGTGGCTCTTCCCACCCCCAGGAGAGAATTGAAGTGCTCTGAGTTGGTTTTTTGAGTCAATGTGTTCAGCCTGGTGCTGGAAGGACAGAGGCACCTGATTCTTACTTACACCGACGGCGCCCAGAGTGGGAAAAGGGTATTTTTAGATTATAGATTTTAATTAAGACTCAAAATAGCCTCTCAATTATATAACTAAATTGGATGGAAAATTCGGTCCTGCATATGTCTGAATTGCTTGTTTCAGTGATTTGGGTGATTAAAAGTTGAATTGGAGATGGGAGATACTAGTTACAGGGTATTTTAAGTCCTATTTAGTGCTTCTGTGGGTAAATAAATACAAGTGGCTGTCACAGGAGTGAACAGACAAGGAATTACCTGCAGCCCTTCCTCCTGAGGGCATTGCAATGCCCAGCACATTTTATTTCATTTCATAGCTCAGCATTAAGCATTTCTAAATTACCATCAGTGCAGCTGCATAGCAGAGTGCACACAGAGCGCTGTGTGCCATCTCCTCCTGGAAGAGAGCTGAATCGGGGGTGCACGCCTGTCCCTGCCCCATCAGCCAGTCTCCTTCCTCCTCTTCTCTCCTGGGGGTGCATCTGGAGGCTCCTCAGGACAAGAAAGCCAAATGCCACAAGGGAAAGCTGGGAAAGCATTGTTTTCTTTCAGACCAACACCGTTTACCCCACATTTCTCAAATAACTCACGTTAGGTTTCTGCTCATCTTCGTTTCTCCTGGAGAAGGACAAGCTGCCATCCAGCACTATCTGCTGTGGTGCAGGGAGCATTATCTTGCTCTGCAACCTGTTCTGTGTTTCACAGAGCAGATACATTAAAGAGGGTTGCTGGCTCTCTGCTATTTACATGTGTACCAGCTTTGCTTCCCCCACATGTGCTGTCTCTAGGCTCAGCCCTGGGGAGGGGGCTGCAGGTGACAGCAGAGGAAGTGTAGGACTGCAGTTGGTGCCTTTCCCCATGCCTCGCTTACCTGCACTGGTTTTCTGTTCCCAAGAGGCTCATGTGAACCTTCCAGGGACGGTTTAAATTTTTGTAGCACGCTGGGAATCAAAGCTTCTGCTCCAGTTCTGCTTTGCCGGAGCATTTTTGGTCTTTTGCCCACATTAAGCAGATTGCAGCTTTTCCATTCTGCACGGGGATAGTAAGAACAAAATCAGTGCTGAAGCTCTCATTAGCCATGACCCCAGGCACACCTCCCTGGCACCACGCAGCAGCAGCACGGTGCTCCCAGAGCTCTGACCTGAGCCCAGAGAGTTCTGCTCAGCACAGGACCTCTTTCCTATCCCTTTCAGGAATGTCTGCTCGGAAAGCCCTTCCCAGGTGCACCTCCAGTGCTCTCTGTCCCAGCTGTGGTTCCTGCAGCCGTGACAGCAGTGCTCATCTTTTGGGATGCTACCCATGTGTGAATGGAAGCAGTGCTGAGTGTAGTGCAGCAGATAAGGGTTCCTTGTGGGCTTTACTGCTTAGGATTTGGCTGGCAGTTACTGGGCTGAGAAAAAAGCATTTCAGGAAAAGAGAAAAGGGAGAGAAGAAAAAAGTCAAACTGTGAATATGTGGAAGGGATCATCGTTTTCCGGATGCACAGAGCATTGATCAATGTGTCACCTCACAGCCAGGCCAGTACCTCGGGATTGTGTGGCTTCCCCGAGCTTGCATGACACATAGAACTCATCCAATGGAGTCTGCAGTTTATGGATGCAGGAGGCTTGAGAACCAGAGGACGGCAGATGTGTGCCTGAAGCAGATCTGAGATCAAAAGAGGGAAAGGAATCCTCTTCATCAAAGTAACCATCATTAATTTTTATGACTCAGTGGATGGAATCCCCAAACGTTCCAAACCCCAGTGGTTGCTGCAGCTCCAGGACATGGCTCTGGGTACCGGTTGGGAATCCCTACGTCATCTCCCATTTTCAGAGGTGCTCTGCAGGATGCAGGGGTATGGCAGCAGCCTGGGGCGGAGGAGGGTGTGCGGTCCCCTGCACATTTGGTGGTAGGGATGGGCTGTGCATTCACTAAATACTTGGGTTCAATTCTACTCTGCTCTCTGTAATCATTAACAGTGGTTTCTAATCACAGTGACATCCGCTGATGGATGATAATTGTCCCCCAGAATTTAAATGGATACCGACTGATATCTTCAGTTCAATCCTTATTAAAGCATCAGTGACTGCTGGTTTTCAATACACATTTTCAGACATGAGAATTGTTGCTGTATGCATTACAGTCAAGCCCTAATGTGCCCAACGTTGGACAAAATATATTGGAAAACACATTTCAAGCTATTGCCTGGACTCTTGCCTAATACATCTTACCTGTAATAATTGCTTTCCCTTAATAGATTGGGTCACACTAATATCAGTGCTAAATTTTAGGAGAGAAATTTGGAAGCAGAGAAGAGGCTTTTTTCCACCCTTGTACTTTGGCGTGCATCAAATCCTGTTTTTATAACTTATTAATGACGAATTGATCTCAGGAGATATTAGCTCTGTATTTACAGAGTGTTTAGGCGTGCCAGGGGCTGTTTTAAATGCACCAGCTTGGCGCTGACTTAAATACACAGCTGTTCTTACAGCACAGCATTTGGACCTAGTGCTGTCCTTACCCGCACCCCCAGCAATGTGAGCAGAGCAGCACAGGGTGGCAGGACACATGTGGGCTCTTGGGGTGGGGGTCGAGGCCCTGCTCGGGGTCCCCAGGGAGTGGGGGTCTCCTGGAGCAAGGGCAGGGCAGGGGCACCGTGCCCTGCGTGGTGTGGAGCTGCAGCTCACATGGCTCTCGCTGCCTGCTGTCCTTCACCGAGTGCTCGCAGCTCTGTTCTGCCCTTGCTTTGTGTTTTGGAGGCGCGAGCAGTAATGGGAGGTAATGTTCAGTGGTCTTTGAACCAAAGGGCCACGTAGTAATGATGGCAAATTGGTGTCTGGCGCGGTGAACTGCACGGCTTGGAGATGTGTCTGAATCACAGCTCGGGGTGGGAGCTCTGCACAGCTCCTGGTGCCTACTGCTCCAGCTCGGGGTGACAGCCCCGTGCATCCACTGCGACAGCAGGAACAGCTCAATTTAGGCCAGTATCTAGTTTTTGTGGGGGAATTATTTGGCCTTCCACTTCTCGTTACATCAGCTAAACCCCCCAGATCCCACCCCCAGCCATTCCCTCGCAGGGATGGTTTATGTATATGCTCTTCCTCACATTTATTTTTGTTCGGCGTTTCTCCTGGCAGAGCTGTGAGTGGTGCTCGGAGCTGCTGGTGTGTCTGCATGCCTCCTGGCTCCGGGCAGCAGCCGGCATACTTTACTCAGGAGACCATGGCTGTGTGAGGCCCACGATGGGTGGTTTGTTATCCTTGCACCCCACAGCAGCCATCCAGCTGCCCGGGGAAGCAGAACTGAGGCCAAGAGCGGGGCTGGAAATGCCTCCAAACTGATATCTCATCAAAGATCGTGGCAATATCACAAAGAAAATATCAGAGGCTCAAGAAGGATTTTCCTAGCCATGCTGTTACAGAAGCCTTTACCACCCCCTGCAGAGGTAATCAAGACTAATGGGAACATTAGTGCAGCAGAAGGCTGCACATCAAAGAGCCCCCGGAGCACATCACACCCAGCAACGAGCGGTGCTGGTGTGGCTCTCTGAGCCACCCTCCTGTCGCACAAATGAGTAAAAGGGTCATAAACAGCACAGACAAAATTTTTGCCTTGTGACTGCAAATAAGCACCCAACAGAGCTGTTAAAAGTTGCTTGCTGAAGAGAAAAATATGATTCTTCCCATTTTATGGGCCATGTTCAGATAGCTCTTACTCCTATGCCATAAATCCGATCCTCACAGAGATCCCACGGAAGAGCTGTCCCGGCCCCGCGGAGCGATGCTCGCATTGCCATGCATCCAGCACAGCATGCTGGGCTCCCACCTGCATGTAGGGGATAAATGCTGTGGGGGCCCTTCCTGGGGGCCCTGTTTCTCATGTAAAGACCTGCTTGGGTCCCTCTGTACCTTCTTAAGCTGAATGTAATGAAAGGCAATGCCAACAGCTCCCACAGCCTTGTGATGGGGTTAAAACCGCAGCTCCAGAGATGTCCTGGGGAGCACTGCTGCCCCTGGAGCAGAGCAGAGCTGCAGCTGCAGGCAGGCAAAGGGTTCTGCAGCATTCACTGCTGTGTCCCCAGGGGTCAGCAGCAGATTTGTATCTCTGGTTTGCAAGAGTTTGGGGATGTTTTCAGTACATCGTGTGCAGCACTGCGTGGTGCGCCATGTTCCTTGCGTGGTGCTGGATGGGACAAGGTTCCATGGATGGGGATGTGGAGAGCTGAGCAGGTGGCTGATGAGCTGAGGAGGCGATCAGAAGCATTCTGGGGTTGTTCCTCACTGTGTTTAGAGCAAAGGAAGAGCTGGCAGCACCTCAGTCACTCAGACATTGCTCCCTGGGTATTTTTCTTGATTTGGTTTTTGCTCCTTGGGCCCTGATGGGCACTTCTGGAACAGTACAGCCTCAGAGTGCTTGGGAACCCCCGGGACGTTCCTGTCCCTGGGTTCAGCACAGACCACGCTGTGCTGTTGGTGGTGCTCGGGGTGCTGACTGCCCCTGCTCTGCACGCTGTGTCCCTGCTGGCGGTGCTAACTCTGCAGTGATCTGCTCTCACCACAACTGCTGATCCTCTGCCATGTTTGTAGGGTGCAAAGCCACCACTGAGTGTGGCCTTAGTGCTGCAGCACTTACAGTGCAGTAATGGTAGTGGGTGCAGTGCCCGCTGGCTGTGCCCCCCAGCTCAGCACTGTTCTGTTTGCTGCGAGCCTGAGCACTTGGGCTCGAATCATATGTGAAAACGGGCAGCTAAAAATAAACGTGGCGTGATTCCTGGAAGCAGCACTGGGTGTGGGTGGGAGAGATGGGGGACGTTTCTGAGATGTCACCTTTTTTCTCACTCAAGAAAAATTTAAATTCAAACAAATTTACTGAAATTCAGCACTCCGTGCTTGGCTTTGCAGCGGGAGCACCTCGCCGAGGTGTTGGTGTACTGTGAGGCATTCGGGTTTGTTCTTGGAATGCTTTAAAGCCACGAATGTGCAGCAGCTTCTGACATGTGAGGTCACTTCACAACAGAAACCTTTTATCCAAAGTGTCCCAGGTGCGAGCAGCTTGTCACTGCCCAACCTGCGCAGCTCAGAATCTGTCTGACCAGGTTGGGTGTGACCCCCAGTGCCCTGCCATGGCTCCTGGGGCTGTGTCCCCGTGTGTCCCCCTGGCTCTGAGCTCTGCAGGAGCTCTCTTTGCACAGCACTGATCCACTCTCTCTTTCCTCTGCCTCTGATGTGTGGGCATTGCCTCCCTGGGGCTGCATCCCGTTTGCATGCCAGTTCCATGCTGTGAGTGCTGGAGCCCTGCTGTGGGCTGCAGCTAAAGGCTGATGGCTGAGATCAGGTGGTGAGCACTGGTTGGTGCTGCAGCCGTGCTGTGTGCCTGCAGGTGATGGATGGGCAAAGCCAGAGCAGCGGACGTCGTTTCCTTCCCCTTCTTTCTGCTCTCCTACAGGAGGAGCAGACTGCAGTGTGAGCTGCAGAGCTGAGAGGATCACTTGGCACAGGGGAATCTCCAAATACAATGCCTCATGCTAATCAAAAACCCTGATAAAAGAACAGTACAGACTGTTACTCATAATTAGCCCTATCTTGAACTATGGAGGCTAACGTCCAAAACAGCAATTTAGCTCCAGGACAATGAGCATCACAATAGGGCAGCGCGGAGGCAGAACTGTGGCTATCTGGCGCTGGGTTTGGCACGCACCATTGCTCTGCCCCAGCCTGCAGAGCTCTGCCCGTGGGCATTCCCCTCCTCCTGGAGCTGGAAGTGCTGAGAAGGTGGGAGCAGTGCACCCCTTCACAGAGGGTCGAGGCTGTGCCTGGCAGCAGCGCGTGCTCGGAGCAGTGCTGGGCCTCGCTGGCTGCAAGGCTGTGCTGCAGTGATGATGTTGGCACCTCGGGGCTGCTGGGAGCACAGCCGTGATGCAGGGCTCGGGATCGCCCACCTGCACATCTCCTCCCATCCACCCCGCTGCAGCCTGGCACAACCAGATAGAGCTGTGTAAATCAGCACGGGAACGGCTCCTGTGCAATTGCTCCTCTGGAAATGATCCCTCGGAGGTCCGACGAGGTTGCTTTCTCTGCCTCTTTTAACACTTTCTCTTCTTGGAAACGGAAAGCGTTGTTCCAGGCAGCTTTGCTTGCTCATTCAGGTGAGCGCTCCCACGCTGGGAGATGGGGCAGTGAAGCAGCGGTGGCTGTGGGGCAGTGAGTGCTGCGGGACGCGGCCGTGTGCGGGTGGAGGGTTCTGCTCCCCACATGAGGAGGGCCCACAGCTCTGCAGCTCAGATCCTGGCACATTTGTCTCCGAGGAACTGATCCTCCACCAGCTGTCTCAGGGAAGCAATAGCCATAGGGGACGTACAAGGCACCGTGCTGTACTCAGTTCAACAACTAACTCTGAGCACCAGGTAGGATCTCGCAAAGGGCCGTCTCAGTGCCTCGTAAGTAACCTGGTGGAGAAAGCACTGCTGTGCAGCTCATGTGTTTTTAGGGTAAAGGGGCTGTTATGTGAAGATGAACCATTCTGGAGCACTAACACAGAGTGAGAATGCTTTGACACGTTTGGTGAGTGCCTCTTGCTGCCAGTAGCAACCTGTTAACATCCCTTATCTATTTCTGATAACAGAGGGGGTCGTTCCCATGAGTGCATTCTGTCAGTGCTGTCCTGGGGCTGGGGGGTGGCTCAGGGTCACTGTGCTGTTCTGCACAGCGCTGCTCCATGCTCCTCTCCCTTCTGCGTGGAGCTGCTTTGGAGGGACGATCCCGTTCTGCGGGTCTGGCAGCATCAGGATGATTGTTCCTTTACTCGTGGCACTCAGGAACAGGAGAGGGAAAAGGTCCAACTGATTGCTGCGATATCTTGCAGTCACATTACGATGAGATCATTGTGTTAACACAGAGGAAGTATTTTCCACGGCCACACGTAGTTCTGGAGAATATTCTGAAAGCTGTCACATCCCAATTCTTCTGTTTGTCGTGGCTCGGGCTCGGGCTCCTGTTATTCCCGTCCCTCCACTCCATTAATTCCTCCTCTTTATGGCAGAGCTGAGCTCTTATCTCCCACACCGGCTCAGCGCATCCATTTGTGCTCAACCCGCCTCACGCCTGAGCCCATGTAAAAGCCTCAGCACTCAGGGGCTTGCTGCAAGGTTTTCCATTTCCTTTTCCTATTTACTGTAGAAAATTGCTGATGGAAGGAAAAAAAAAAAAAAAAAAAAGGAGTAGTTCCTCTTTTGTTCACAGAAAATGCACCAGAAACCGAACGTGGCATCAGAGCACAGCTGAGCTCTGTTGGGTGCAGCACAAGGGGCTGCAGGCACTGGGGTGTTGGTGTAACGGAGCGGAGCAGGCTCCAAACGGAGGCACTGTGCACTGCATCACTGCAGTCCCCTGCACCTCAGGGAGCAGATATGAGAGCACTCTGAGCTGATTTGATGGGAAGTGCTGTGTGGATGCTGTCTGCTCTCGGATCTCTCCCCCCCCAGATTCTCACTCTTGATCTACGTCACTGCACCCGGGGTCCCTGTCCGTCCCGGCAGAGGAAGGTCTGCACCCTGGGAGCTCGGCACTGGGCAGATGGCAGTGGGTGTCAGGTGGGCACAGCTGAGTGCACTGCCCTTCGCCCCATAGGGTCATTCTTCATCCATGCAGAGCTGTGACCCCAATGGCTGCTGAGCATGGGTGCTCTGATGGGAACAGAGCAGCGTCTCCTGGGGTTCAGGAGGAGCACGGAATCCTATACTGACACTGCACAATATTCAGTATCTGTGCATTTTCCTCTGTGTAGGAAGGCACTTTCTGTAAGGCAACGTGCTGAACAATGCTGAATAATTCAAGTGGCTGCAGGTACTGCAGATACAGGCACATGTGCTTCAGCCCCCGGCCTCCCCTGGAGCCCTCCCCTGCTTTACCTTCAGCCCCAGATGAGGTTTCCTTTGCTCTCACCCCATTGTGCCAATTCAAGGCATAGCCCCTGCAGTCCTACAGAAGAGCATGAACCCAAACACAGGAGGTGTGTTGTGAGCTGCTCCCTGGCAGTGTCCCCAGGCAAGGAGACACTGCCTTACCAGAACTCCTGCAGTTCTGGTAAGAGGAACAAGTGCTGGATCCATGTGTGTAAGCTGGGTCTGCCCGTGCCACGTGCTACATAGAGTGCTGCCCATGACCTGGGTCTCCCATCCTTGCTGTGCACATTCAAGGCATTGCTGGTGGGAGTGCACACAACTCACACCCCACTTTGTGCACCTCATGTGTCCGGATGCACAACCTTTAGTGTGGGCAGTGTCCTGGAGCTGCCCGGGGAGCAGTGTTCCTCAAAGTGCTCTGCTCAAACCCCCCTGGGTGCCATCCGTGGGTGCCACTGGGGCAGCAGCAGGTTGAGCACAGCCAGCAGCAGTGCCCATGGGAGTGCAGGAACAGGAGAGTAATGGGAGGTGAACACTGTTGCGTGTAATGGCTTTTCACATGAATTCACACCAAATTTTGCAAGGAATGATGAATAACTTTATGGATAGGCAGCAATAAACCATGTGCTCGTTTCATAAGGAGCAGCAGAGCCAGGTGAGCCTCAGTTCCGCAGCTCCCTCACTGCAAGGCCAACGAGCCATGTGTTTAATTGCTTTTTTTCCTCTCGGCAGACTCAGAAAGCAGGAGGTGGAGCAGCAATGTCCCCAGGCAGACGCAGCACTGTGACGGCAGCTGCAGGCCCCGCTGCCCACCCGTGGTTTGTAGCACTTCACTTATGGGAGAAACTCGGGGAAGCAGAAACCTTTTTTTTGTGCCTTTTCTACAAAACAGTTTTTTGGGGGGAGGCAACATACAGTTTGATTTAATACCAACATTCAGCTTTGTCAGACTGCGGAGTGATGTCTCAGTGGGACACGGACGTTGAGGAAAAACAATTTAAAATAGCATGGTTTTTTTTGTTGTTGTTGATGTTGTTTTTAATATAAAAATAATCTCAAATCCACCTCTTGGTTTCTCTTGAACGCATGAGGAGCGTGGTGCCAGTAGGGTCTGTACGGATCTGGGTTGGAGGCTGATCTGACACGAAGGGCACAAAGGAGGAAACCCATTCCGAGGAAGTGTTCATGCACTCAGTGAGTACAGCTGGAAAGCTGAAATACAGACAGCGTGGCTGGTGATCATTGACCCTTTAACTTCCTAGAGGAAAGGCCCATGAGTGGGGAAAGGGAACCGCCACCATGGCAGGGTCAGTGGAGCAAAGAGAGGAGTGAGTGGAGCTCAGCTGGCACCGGGGTGAGCTCGGATCCATCGCGCCTTGGGGTGGCTCCCAGCCCACTCCTGACTTTGGTCTCACGGGTGATCTCCTGTCGCTGAGCAGCACTGCGTGGAGCTGCAGCCCTGGCCCCACGCTGCTACTCTGGGCCGTGTTTGTGGTTCTCTCCCACGGTTGCAAAGAGGTTCCTCCCCACATCCACCAACGCGGAGCTGCGGGGGACGGCTGCGTGGAGCTGGGCAGTGCCTGCGGGGAGGAGGCAGGGGACACTTCCCCGTGCAGGGAGAACGATTCCAGTCCTTTCTCGGGCAATTTTTTAAGTATTAGCAACCATGGTAACTGAATAGAAATGTAACCCCTGTGCTGTGCATTCAGCTTGACACAATTATCTCTGCAGAACAGCCACGTTAAAAATAAACACAGCTTGCACCAGCATCCCCAGCCACTGCACGGGGCCCTGCTGGGAGAGCATGGCATGCTGCAGCCAGCACAGTGAGTCTGGGAAGGAAAAAGGGCTTGGGTACTTCATTTTGTCACCAAACATACCATGATGTAATATTCAGAGCTGTTTGGATTTGACAGTTCTGCCTCACATTGGTATACTCTGTACAAGAGACAGCGGAACGCAGGGGAATGGTTACCAAGTTGGTGTGGAATCAGCAGTTCTTGGTTTGTGCATTTCAAAGTGCATTCACACTTGGGTGGGCACGCAGGACACGCCTGATGGGCTTTTCTCATCTGTAAAGTCATGGCGAATCCTTGCCCTGTCTTCAGCAGGTGGACAGATTGAACAAAGCCGTGTGAAATGCTCCTCACCAACAAACCCCAGTGCCAAACATTTCAGAACACAGCGTAACACTGAAATATCTGCTAAGGGGTCGTGGGCTTCAGCACAGCCCAAGGGAGCACTGCCTCCATCCCCAGGGGGACACCCTGACTCACCCTCATGCTCCTCCAGCTCTGGGTCACAGCCGCTGTGAAATTGTTGAATGAAGGCACATGGAAGTGAGCGAGTCTGGGCACGAGAAGAAGGGTCTTTTTTTCCTTTGCCTTTTCAGTACACGCTGAGGAAATGGAGCGAACGGCGCAGATCGCAGCACTTAACCGCTGCAGATATTTGCAAGAGTCATTTCCGCAAATGTCTCCCGTTCCATATATAGATCCATAGCGTCTGTGCTTCTAATGGACTGACAAATGTACCATAACCCCGGATGACTGTTGCTTCATTGCTTGGCTATACAGATAAGAGGAATGCTTCCTTTTGATTGAGATCTTAAATCAATTGTTCCCTTACCCAGCGTCTCGTGGCTATTATCCGAGGAGAAGATAAAATTCAGGTGGTAAATTGTTAATATTGTAAGAAAAATGTCTGTTGTGTCCTGCTTAAAGTTCCCTGTCTGGATGAAATACACCCTCCTATAATATTTAAGGCTGCACGTGATCCATCAGCGTGCACGCTGGCTCTCCAGCCCTCTGCTGCCTTCACCAGGGCAGTGGGGCCCTTAAAATGCTGCCTGGGATCATCCATCACCTCCTCAAGTTCTGGGAGTGGAGGAACTGATGCTGTCCCTTTGGAGGCTCTTCTATGACGTCTCCATATCCGTGTTACACGTACCAGGTTCCCTCATGGGCAGAGGGCATACACAGTCTCACCTTTGTGTCCAAAATGAGCAATGGCTGTACTCCTTCATCTGCCCCTCTCAGGGCAGATGGGGTCCCCACATCTCGTACTGATTTGTTACCGAACTCTCACCCATGTCACCAAGAGGCATCACTCCATGGTCTCCTGTCAGGACTCTGCCACACGGAATGAACTCACAGCTCACACCGCTCCTGCGCAGCCCCACCGGGCTCTGCAGCACAGAGAGCTGGGCCTACCCAGGGCTGGGGGGCTGCTCCTCTGTGGGGTAACCCCGGGGGTGCCCCATTCCTGTGCCCTCTCCCCACAGTCTCTTCCTTTCAGTACAGCACTGCAGAGCTCGTGTTGCCCCTCTGTGCCTCTCCAGCATGGGGCACACGCAGCGTGCAGTTGTCAGCCCAGGACAACTCACCAACATTAAGCATGATCTATCTATCTATTTATTTATTTATTATTTACTTCGGGGATTTCAAATGATCTTTCTGACAGTTAACAGCAGCCACGCGCTGTGCAGCTCCTTTGAAATCCGTGCAAATACTCATCTGCAGCACGTGGCTCCCGCCTCCGCCGTGCTCCTTTCCCAGCCATGGGAGTCAATGGCGGCGGATCTGAGCTGCAGAGAGATGTGCACACAGCTGATGAGGGGTAAATGGCCCTTCAGAGCTTGCTGCTCTCACAGGTTTCCACTCTCCTCTGCCTTTTTACGTGCGTTGCTGAATGCGGTACGCGTTATCTCGCTCACCTCGAGTGCCTGAGCTCCCCCGTCCCTCTCCAACACGCTTTCAACATTCTGCAATGTCAGATGTTGCTTCCAGCTGTAAGAGAAATTATCTTTTATTCTTCTTTAAAGGGAAAGCAATTCAGAGCATTTCCATCTGCAGCAGCAGCCCGGCCCCATGAGGCGCGGTGCGCTCCATCAGCGCAGCGGTCAGTGCCGCCTTCTCATGGCGTCGTGCCTTGATTATTCATTCCAATCTGCCTTTCAGATCAGCTTCCAGAGACACTCCAGATCAAATTTTCTTCGTTATCTTTATAGAATGGGATGAGTAAGTGGCACATCTGTTCACAAAGTGGTTTATTATCTGTTCTGATGGGGTTTGAGATGAATAGCGCTGTGGTTTAAATACGGAGCAGACAAATGCAGCCAGGTTTGTGCATGGTCTGAGATGTGGAACCAGCTCCCCTAACTCGAGCAATCCAGCTCCATACTAGAGAGGCAATCATTAACTAACGATCCAGGCCAATTTATCACGAGGACAAGCTTAATGAAGGGACAAGAGGAGACAGAGCACAAACGTGCGTGTGGAACTGCACTAATGAAGACCCACACATTGTGCAACCGGTTCTCATTCCATCACTGTAGAGGAAAACGATAAATATTTTACAAACTCCCCATCCCAGCCACGAAAAGCCAAATTGCACCAATAAATCTATTTATCCAGAAGTTATTCCCTAATTTCTTACAGCTGTGCCACTTACAAAGGACAACGCCGATCGTTTGCCTCTCAGACGCAGAGGAGGTGCTCCCACTTTGCACCCAGACATCCCCACAAGGACGCCTGGGGCAGGGGGTGCAGGCAGGGGCAGCGGGCACTGCTGGGCACTGCTGGGCACCTCGGGCACGGGGAAACGAGACAGCATGATCCTGGGATCCTCACGTCTTTGTGACGGGGAAGGGAAACGTCAGAGGATTGTGCATAGATCTCAGGACCGGGTAAGATGGAGGGCTGCATTTCCAGATCCAAGTGACAAATCACTCGAGCTGCAGGAGCTGTCACAGCATACAAGGTTGCCAGGAACAATCAATGAAATTATAGCCCTGCGCTACATGGTTGTTTATCTGCTATTATGGAAATAAGGTACCATCAAAACTGTTGAAAAAACTTGAAGATTACAGTAGGCACAATTTTGGGAGATGACAGCAACGTTTTATCATGTTATTCTGACAGGCCCCAGTAAAAAAAATTCCCTGACTTGTGCTGTTGTTGCTTGCATCTAGCTGGGAGGATAACAGCGTGCTGTTTGTCAGCTGCCGTGCAGGAGCAGACCTGGTGCTCTGCACGGGGTCTCAGAACAGCACTGCTGGGCCATGGGTGAGCTGCGGCACTGCACCATGAGCAGGTGTCACACAGCAGCTTCCGAAAGCAGCTCAGGACAGCACGCCATCACACCAGGAATGCAGACCTCTCCTCGCCATCCCAGCCTGGAGCTGCATGTGATGGGGACACCCAGGAGCAGTGGTTGAGGTCTCCCAGCGGGGATGTGGGGTTCCACTGAACACAATTCTATTTACTAACGACACCAACACACAGATATTGACATCATCAAAAACAGCACAGACAATTTGCCCTGAGTCTGAATCCTCAGCATACCACTACCTACTTTTTTTTTTTTTTTTGAGATGTTTTATTATCTGTACCAGATTTTATGAGTCAGAAAGTCTTTGCTCTGCCTTTTGTGGGGAGGTATGATTTACGCCTGGATTGCTGGTGGAGGAATTTTAAACAAATGTTCTGCCTAGCTTAGCCCCACGCCATCACACCTACAGAGAGTACACTTCTGTCCGGTTCTGAGCACAGTATCAACCACTTCTGTCCTTGATGAGCCCTAAGGAAAGGAGCGTTTACCAATCTCTGTGAGAATGGTCTAAAAAATACCTGTGAATGATACTTTGTGAGAGGGCCCGCGCGGGCTGAAGACATCAGAGGGTTGGTGCCTTCCCTTAGAAGTTGTGTTTCCTCCCCATACAGTCACTGCCATCACAGCTCCCCCACCTCACTGCTCCTATTTTAGGAGATGCTTTCTCTGTGCTCTCACGTCAGTCTCAGCGGGGAAGATTCCCACAGGGGCAGGATGGAGCTGCAGTCTATTTGTGGCTGCCCCGGCACCTCCTGCCCCACACAGTGCTGTGCTGCCCGCAGAGCAGTGCCCACACGCAGCAGATACTGCAGAGCTGGTGCTGGAAGTCTCATGAAGCACAACGATGCAGGTCTCTATGTTTGTACCTTAAATTTCCGCTCACTTCACCTACGTAACACAGAAGGAACACCCACCGTGGCAAACTCACAGTGCTAGGCAGCACAGTGCTGCCTCTCCTTCCAGCTGCTTCCCGGCTGCCTGCGCTTGCAGAGGTCTTAGGAGAGTTCTGTGGTTGTTTTGAGGAGAAGCCTTCCTGCATTTGTCATCTGTGGTCACTGCAGGAAGAGCTGGGCAGCTCTCCTCTCGCCAGCTTACCAAGGAGAACACTGTCCTTAATTAATCAGATAACATCAAAGGCCAAGACACTCTGCATTTGTGTGAGCAGCTCTTGATCAGAGACGATCAGATGATGTCCGTGATGATTAGACGCAGCCAATGCCCCCTTCTTTCCCAGGGAAGGACATTGCTTCCACCACACACATCTCCCCACTCCCAAAGGCTCACACACCCACATGGGATAGGTTTGGAGCAGCCACTGCTCGGTGTCCATGCCACATCCTAGGCTTGGGGCACCCGCTCCCATTTCCCCTCACCCCACATCCCAGGGGAGCAGGGCTGGCATGCACTGCTCCTGCAACACAGCACAGCACAGCACAGCACAGCAGTGCAGGCAGCTGTGTGCCCAGGGCCAGGAGCTGACACCGCGTGCTTGGCTGTAATAGTAAAATCAGGGGGACTATTAAAGTAGATTATGCACTAATAATTATGCAAATATTCCTTCAGTGAAACTATAAAAATCTCATGAAGATTTAGCACCTGGCTATTATATGGAGAGAAATATGTGGAAATGAAAATGAAGATCATTAACTTTAAGGAGTTAGGGGAATTTTTCTGCTATCATTTAAACACACGGCTCGGGATGCCTTTGAAGGTTTAACCTGGAGGACATTTTCCGTTACAGCACCGCTGAAATGCAGCTGCGGGATGACAAAGGGCTCTGCCCGGAGGAGGGATGGCAGCAGAGCAGAGCCCACCCCCTCAGGAAGGGAACCCCAGCATTACAGAGAGCAGCATTACTTACAGAGAGCTGAATGTTGGTGTCCCAGACCAACGCAGGCACAGCTCCCAGACAGCAGCTCGGGTGGAGCAGCAAGGACCACGGAGCAGCCCTGAGCCCCACGGAACGCAGAGCTGCACCGCATCCTGGCAGATGTGGGGGAATGTAATAGGAGCCACCTGAAGGAGCAAATCAATGGTCTGATTGCAGCCGGCTTCAGCACCCATGTCCTGCCATAACATTCAGCACTCCATTAACTGAAAGCACCGAAACTGGGTACCAACTGGAGGGTGAAGCTCAGAGTGGGATGGCTGTCCTGATGGAAGAAATCAAAGCCAAACCTTTATTTTGTGATGCATAAACACCAGCGTGGCTGTGTTGGTGTGGGATGCATGCAGTTATTTGGCCCAGGTGTGGTACCAGCACGGCTGCAGCTTCCCCAGTGCCCACAGCTGAGCCCAGTGTGCAGGTGGAGCTCTCTCAGTGCTCCCTGTGAGGTGGGGGCAGTGGGGGGGAAGCAATGCTGCTTCCTTAGCAAACTGTGGGGGCATTGGTGTTGTGTTTGGGAGCCCAGGAGCTGCAGCCTGGCACAGTGCTGGGTGCGCACAACCCGCCCGCTGCTGATGGAGGGGAAGTAATGCTGTTTACGAGCTTTATTCGCTCATTAAGAAATAGAAAATGCACAAGCAGTTCCTGAGGCAGGAACAGAGACCAGAAATAATGCCCCACATGCTCACTGAGCTGCACTCCTTCCTGAATATTTAAGCTTTCTGGCCCAGTGAGCGCAGCACAGTGCAGAGCCATGGGCAGCAGTGACCCCTCCGGAGCTGCCTGGCCCCGAGTGCAGGGTGGGAGATGCGCGTCCCAGCTGCACCGCCAGGCACTGAGCTGCCAGCAGTGCCCGCAGGGGCTGTGTGAAGTCACAGAACTGCTGACGTTGTGTTCACACGCCTGGGTTGCGTTTGAGGGGCTGCGGTGTTAAGAATCATGGAATCATTAACACTGAAAAAGACCTCAGTGGCCATCGAGTCCCACTGCCGACCCCTTCCCACCACATCTCCGATGCAACCATCACTCCCCAGCTTCTCTCGGGGCCGCAGCTGTGCTATGTGGAGTGCCACTGCTTTGTGTCAGCATCTCAGTGTGCCATGAACACACCGCCCCGACCCCAGCACAGCCTTCCCCCTGCAGGGTTACAGCCCGGCTCCCCCTCCTCTCGCTTGGAGGGCTCTGTGTCCCAGCCCTGGGCCGGGGCACACAAAGCACCCAATGCCTCTTTGTCTTTGGTCGGTTTTTATTTACCAATAAAACGATACTACAAAACATGGGAAACATCTGCTTGAAATACAGACTGCAGTCACGCTGCCAGCCTTTAACCTGCTGTATTTACAGATCCCTCTGCCCCCTCAGAGGAGCTTCAGCTTCTTCATCCCCCTCCTCATTCTCTGGCACTGCTGAGCTCAGTGCTGTGTTGGGGCACAGCAGTAACTCAGCCCCACCGCTCCGGCCCTGGGGCAGAACGGCCGTGGGTCCATGGGCACAGGAAGGAGATACACGTGTGTGTATACGTGATATATAAGCGCTTTTCATTATATAGTTGTAAGGCAGATTAAAATTAATTTCTGACACCGGCTGGTATCAAAGGACACCACTCCTACCCCCCATGCACTTTGTGCAGCGTGTATGGGAGGTAATGAAGTCTGCAGTAATTATCATACAGGTACTGCAATCCAAACGGCCTCTGCTCCTTTACACCGCCCCATGTGGGGTCCCACCCTGCACCCCAGCCCTGCAGGGCTCCGCGCTGCCCGGGGGATGTGCGATTGGAAGCCCCAAACCCTTCTGTGTGCTGGGAGGGAGGGGGCAGAGCTGCCTCTGAGTTGGGCTTTTCTCATCACCGCTGGATTGTCCTCACCCCTGCTGCCAGCGAAGGGCACGTGAAAAGAAACGAAGACAATAATGTATTCCAGAACGGTTCCACTTCTCCTAAGAATTATTATCAGGGAGCTGGAGCCCTGCTAATTGGCTTTGTTCTGCAGCACCGAGCTGGCTCCTCATGCACACAGCCCCGCGGCCACGGGCCCTGTGCTGCTGCTGAGGAAGATGAGGGCAGCACCCAGTTCTGGACGGACCTCGGCGGAGATGAGCACTGCTCCAGGCAGCAGTGCAGGTGGTGCAGCAGAGCAGGAGGTGCAGGTGGGGTTGTGCAGCAGTGCAGGAGGTGCAGCAGTGAATCGGTGCAGCAGTGCAGGAGGTGGAGAAGCAGCAGTGCAGCGGTGTGGGAGGTGCAGCAGTGTGGGAGGTAGCGGTGCAGGAGGTGTTTCAGAACGGGCTCTTCTGAGGAACAGCCAAAGTGTTGAAGACTACAAATAATTTAACCCCCCCTCCCAGGACATGCAGCCACGCAGGTGCTCAGCTGCTGCTCTTCAGCTCTTCTACCCCAGCATCACTGACCCCATCGGAGTCGTGGTGGTGCAGAGCAGTGACCCTGAGAAACCACGCAGGGAGGGGACGAACAGGAGCCCACGTCCTGCAGCTGCCACCCTGCGCTGTGCCCCCTCCCAGCAGCTGCCCCGGGCCTGGAATGTGACAGAGCCTTCCCTTGGTGGGACGTCCTGCAAAGCACGGGGAGCTGCGGTGGTGTTCCTGGGGACACTCCATCAGGTGAACCCAGTGCAGGAACAGCTGTTCCAGGTGAGGCGCAGCTGTGGCAGTGCTCCCACCCCTGCTCAGGGTGGGGGATGAAGGCTGCTTCCCAGCAGCACATCACCAACAGCCACACCTGCAGGACCCACACCACTGCTCTGTGCTGCCCCAAGGCACAGCTCTGCTCTCTGCCGTGGCACTGACCCCCCCAGCACCTCCCCGTGCCCCCCCAGGCCGCGGCTCTGCCCCCATCCCTGTGCCCACGCTCTGGGTGTCATCCACCCCAGGGAAATACAGCAGGCTAAAAGCTACTTTGTCGTTGCTGTTGGTTTTCTTTTTACATAGCACAGTAGAAACAGTAACCGCGTAACATTGGTCGGAGTCACAGCAGCGTATTCCCATTCACGGACTGCAGAACACTGCAGGAGCGCTGTGGTGGGGCTGACAACACGGAGAGGCATGCATCGTGTGAGACCACAACCGGTGATGTCGATACTGCGTTAAGCACATTCACGGCTGAGCTCCTGCCAGTCCTTCCTTTACATCTGCCGTTAAATCTTATTATTTTTGTTACTATTTTTAATTATTTTTTTGTCTTTTCTTCCACAGTTAAGCACAAAATAACCTGTAAACAAGTTGACATGACACTTATGTACACGTGAACCACGCCGCAGAGTAGAAGAGGTAATTCGGTGGGTGCCACTCGAAGTGCCACACGTGGGGTCGGGGGGGCACCGCCCACAGCCCCTCCCCCACCCGCGGCCCCAGTGCTGCTCCTCGTGCCTGGACACTGCCCTGGAATAAAAGCATTCTCACAAAGGGACCGGCAGCTACGTGACATCGGTGCCAAGAAAAATAAAGGATGTCTTTTTATAATAGAAATAATTTAAAAGTGCTTTTTTTTTGTTGTTGTTGTTGCTTTGTTTTTGTTCTGTTGTTCTTTTACTATTCATCTACAAAACCCCGCGGGGGCAGAATCTATCCATAGGACTGGACAAGTGGTTCATACCATGGTACTCACGGGGCTGACACGTCAGGGACTCAGAACACCGCATGCAGCGCTGTGGGGTGGGGTGGGGAGGGGGTCCCTCCTGGGCTGGGGGGCACGGGGGGTCACTGCCAGCACCGGGCAGCCCGGCACTGCCCACAGCTCTGTAAATAAAGGAACGGACCGACTGCCAGCTGAGAACTGATGCCCCACAGCCCACCCACCAGCGTGTTGTAAAGCATCTCTGTGCTGCATAGAGGGGAAAAATATAAGGGAAAATATTATTTGGTCCTCATAGGTCCACGTGCACCCGCAGCAATACCCCCCGCCGACACCCGCAGCCGCACCACGGGCACCAAGCTCTGCTCACGCAGCCCTTACGACCCTCCTGGCGAAACAGAAGCCCCCCGAGGTGGGAACAGAGCCCCGCGGGCACAGAGGAACCCCTCAATGGAACTGGCCGAGGATCAGCAGAGATAACCCGCACACTCTGACATCATCTCCCACAGCCGTGTCCCATTTGGGAGCTCTGGAGCCCACGAGCTGCCCGTTCCACGCAGCCCCGTACCCGCACGCCCCGCTCCTCCCGCACTGACTACGAGCAGGTTCTCTGAGCAGCCCGGGCTCGTCCCGCGCCCAGGGATGCTCCGTGCGGTTCCTTTCCAGATCTGGAACACACACAACTGGCACAACACCGCTGCCGACCCTCAGAGCTGTCCCCTGCCAGCCGCAGCGTTAAGCATCTCTCACCCGGCCGACCATCCCCAGCATCTGCTGCCGCACGCGGTGGGAGCAGGCCGTGCCTGCCCTGCCACCAGCACGGGCTGAGGGCACAGCCAGGGAGGGGGGGGGACGGGGGGAGGGGGGCATCTGCTGCGGCCCTCAGAGTCTGAGAAGAGCCGACCATCTGCAGCTGCTAACAGTGCTCTTCCTGAGAAAGTGCAGTGATCAGGAGGGAGCCAGACAACCAGCCAGCAATATATACCGATATATATACACGGAGATGTATATACACACATATATATACGTGCACAGCCACAGCCAGGTGCTGAAGGCAGCGCTGCCCCCGGCACAGAACTGCACGGCCCCAGTGCCCTTAAGGTACTCTGCTCGTGTAAGACTCAGAGCTGACAAAGAAAAACATTTGTCATTGTGCTTCCACAACTGGAAAAATACCGTTACCCTACGACTATAAATGTTAAGGTGAGATAGGCAAATTAGGCAGTACTATAGAGATGGGCTGGGTTTCTTTTTGTGACCTAACACATAATGACTATTGGGAACTGTTCCCGTCTCGCTCCGCGTCCCACGGCAGCGGGGACTGTCCCACCTATAGGTGGTACTTGCGCAGCAGTTCCGACTGCCAGGGATGCTTCCTTTCCGGAAACCTGTCTGGGATTTTGATCTTGAGGAAATCCTGGATGCACTTCTCCAGCTCCTCCTCGATGGAGAGCTTCTCCTTCACCGCCTTCTTCTTGCCGGCGGTGGACTCACGGGAGCCCGAGGTGAGCGTCCGCAGCAGGTCGCTCTTGCGCCGGCTCTCGGAGTGCTGCAGCAGCAGCACGGGGCCCTTCTTGGCCGGGCGGTCCAGCGTCTGGATGTTGGGCTGCCGCGTGACGGGGCCACAGATGACGGTCTCCTGCGGGGAGCTGCCCTCCGACTGGCTGTCACAGCTGGACGTCGACAGCTCATTGCAGGACGTGCCGCTCTCACCCTCCTTCTCGCCTTTGCCGTTCTTGCAGCAGCAGTCGCAGTGGGACGAGGCCCAGCGGGACGGCTCACCTGGGGGGACAGAGCGCGGTTAGAGCCTGCACGCAGCGCCCTGAGCCCACGGGTCCCCTGGAGCAGAACCCTTGGGGACACTGGTGGCTGGGCCCCCGGCAGCCGCTGTCCTGGCAGAGATGTGCACACCGCTGATGTGACTGCACACTTCGGTAATTACCGCCTGCCTGCTCAGTGATGCTGGGATAAAAGGGGCTCATTAATCCCAGCCTGGCTCTGCTGCCTCTCTCCCTGATCTCAGAACGTTTCTCTCCTACTGCCTTAACTATAATTATCATTAGAAGATTCTGAAGCAGCAGCAAAGCCTCTGATGTGTAACTGACACACAAGCTCCGGCCGCATGCTTCCCCTCTCCCTTTTAGAGCAAACACTGCAAGCTGGGAATAGGAAACCTGAGCTGCAGCATGCAGTAACCACACGGGCAGGGAGCACTCACGGTATAGATGAGCACGAGGCCAAGAGACCACAAGCAATGAAAATCTGTGGGGTTTTTGATGACTTTTGTTGTTAGAAATAGCGCCCAGAGCCCAGCTCCAGCACTGCACAGCCCATGGCACACACAGCACTGGAATTCTGCAACCTGAGCGTGGAGATGTGGCCCCACACTGCTCCTCTTGTCCCCATCCCCCAGCACAGACGTCTGCTCCGGGAGCAGAGCTTCACAGGAACACTGCTGTGTGCCTAACACGCCCCGCAGTGTGGCCGCAGCACGTGGGGCATCTGCTGCCCACATGCATGGGCTCTGAGAACTATTTGCACCAGCCCACCGGGGCATCAGCTACTCACATGTGGGTGCCACCAGTCCCAAATGACCCCACAGCATCGCAGTGTGAACACACGTGGCCCAGCCGGCCTGGATCCCATGGGTGCTCGCAAAGCAGGGGCTGACAGGGAGGGCACCCCTGGGTAGGTCCATTGGCACTGCTCTTGCAGCTGTGGCATTCCAAAAACAGATGGTGACTTCGGTAACATTCGCACTGAGAAAGCACTCAGTTCTTCACCAGCTCCCTTCATTTTGACATCTATCTTATTAGTTTTAACACCACATTACATACAGTCAATTTTCTTCTTAGTTTCAGAACTATACATCTCACAACGTTGTGATATTTCAGAATGAAGCTGCCACAAACTATGAAGATCAGTAAGGTCAGCCACCAGCCCACCCCCACCACGCCACTCCCCAAAGCAGAACTTCAGTGGGTGGCAGTGGGGCCCCACGTCCCTCTCCTGCCCTCCCAGCCCCGGGGCTGAGGAGCTGAAAGCCACCACATGTTATGTGACAGGTCAGTAAAGCCTGGACAGCCCAGGCCCACAGACAGGTGATGGTGGCCCAGTGACAGTTTGATGTAAATCACTTGTCCACACAAGCACAGCACCTCAAATGGGTTTTGCATCCATGCGTGAATTAAAGGCATTGTGATTGATGAGAGACCGAGGTCTAATTGGTGCTTTAATAAATACATTCTGAGTCGGTAATCTAGCCAGATCTATCAGCGGAAAATACCGCTGTCCAAATAAAATTACCAAGGTAAAGCTCAGGAACAACAACAGATGCCATGCAGCACTGGCTCCAGAAGCAGCGCTGGCAGCAGGATGGATGTGCAGCAGGTTTATGTGCATTCCAGATCAAGGACTCTGAATGTGCTCATCCATGTGCAGGTGGCACAGTCCGAGCTGTGCCCTCTCCTCCACAACCTGCTCACTGCCTGACTCAGCACTCTGAGCTGCTCTCCGGAGCCCCCTGGCTCCTTCCCGATCCATTTTAATGATTTTAAAGTTCTACTTTAATGTGCTTTTACCGTGCATGTTTTCTGATCAGGTGTAAAAGCAGCAGAGTTTGCTGAGGTCCCTGCGTGGGGACCAACCACATGCAGGAGGACACTGCCCCAGCCAGCACACACATCAGCCATTTCTCAGCGCTCCATGATCACGGAACCGTTCTGCTTGGAACAAACCCCTCAGATCCGCAGCCAGACCCACCCCCAGTGCCACATCCCCACGTTCAGGAGTGCCTCCAGAATGGTGACCCCCACCCCTGGGAGCTGTGCCAGTGCTGACTGCTCTTTTGGAGGAGAAACTGCCCCAATATTCAACCTGAACCTAAAACACTCTGTGCTCAAAATGCAGTCCCTTTCCTTTCCAAATGCTGCAATTGGAAACAAATTTTGGCCCTTAGGACTGTGGCATTTATCTTCCTCCAAGAAAATCACAGAGAAATGAAAGAATGATGCAAAAGTTTCCTTCTGCCAATAGCATTCACTCTTCCTGTCCCCTCTCAGACATCTCCAGCTTGTTTAAGTCGGGCACATCAGGAGTCAGCAGCTGCCACTACATCGCATCATGCCCAGCCCTGCCCCGTATCTTTGTTACTGCTGTTAAAACATCTTATCTCAATACAACCTTGTTACTTTAAATTTATACTCAGGTTCTTGAAATGGAATACAGGAGCAGGGGCTGCTGTGCCCCAGGAGGACACAGACCCCTGGGTCAGCACCCAGCAACACACTGAAGCTGGATCGTGGGCTGAATGCAGTGTGCTCCTGATATCTAGTAAGAAAGGAGTTAAATCACCCATTAATTAAAATGGAGGTAAAGCCAATTTAGGCTAACTAATCAGAAAGAGCATCCCTCTCAGTGCCCTAATTTTCGGATTACCCACATGAGCATTGCTCCAGACTCCCCAGTGCATAATGCAAATGTTCAGAGTCGGCCCAGAGCCGCAGGGCAACAACACACACACACACACACACACACACACACACACACACCAGCACGCACATTTGCACATGCACAGCTGGAAACCCACTCCCAGGTTTACTTCGTTCTGCCCTTCACAGTTTACATTTGAACCTGAGCCCCTTCTAAAAGCTGTTTAATTAGCAAAGACAAAGCACGCGGGCTCCTGCTCCTGGAAGGCTCACACTGCGAGCTGCCGACAGATGGTTATGATAACACAGGAGCCACAGCCTCTGAATTCTTAAAAATTAGGACTCATAACAGATAAATGCTCTGGAGACATGAAGGCATCATGTCAATCTATGTTGTTCCAATTAATTGCAATCAATTGCTAATTGAGAGCTATTTTAAGACTCGTCATTACTCTGAACATAATGTGGAATAATCTGTGTGGTCCCCTCCACCTCCTGCAGGAGCCATCGGTGCAGGGAACTTCCAGAGCAGAAGCAGAGGAGCCCGGGCAGCAACAGCCAAACGTGCAGCTGCAGATTCAAAACCTTCAGAGGTGGGGCACCTCAGCCTCTTGCTGGACTTCTGCTTGCAAAGCTTTCTAAAGTGGCAGTGCTGATGTTGCTGAACAAATACATTTGCCTCCAATTTGGGTTCCCAGGTGACACCAGCATCTCCCAGGACACCTCAACAGTAACGGTGGTACGGTGTTAAAGGCAGGAATGGAAGGGGAACCTGTTTTTTATTACAGTCTGGGAAAGGGTTACTCAAAGACACATTATGGATTCTTAAGAGAAATTAGAAGTGGTTTTGCTTTTGCAGACAGAAAAAAAAACCCCCAACAAAATAAACCCATACTTGGATGACATGTTGGCAATGGCTCCACTTGGACAGGGCCCAGCAGCCGGAAGGAAGCAGCAGGAATGGCACGGCTCTGGGCCAGGGGTGTGCTCAGCAGTGTGCTATGAACCACTGGAATCACGGAATCATATCATAGGATCATGAAATGGTCGGGTTGAAAGGGACCTTACAGCCCTCCCAGCCCCCCTCTGCCTTGGGCTGGCTGCCCCTCCCAGCTCAGGCTGCACTGAGCCCCATCCATGGCCTCGGGCACCTCCAAATCCAGGCAGCAGTGCCAGGGCCTCACCACCTTCTGAATAAAGAATTTCCTTCTAGCATCTGACTAAATCTCCCTTCTTCTAGTTCAAAGCAATTTCCCCCTGTCCTGTTGCTATGTGCATGTGTAAAGAATGGCCCTCTCACTTGCTTACAGGCTGCCTCTAGGCACTGGAACATCCGAATGCAAAGAGAAAACAAAGCCCACAGCATTCCTGGCAGCAAGGATGTGTCCCCAAATTGCTTTTCTGGTCACCAGGAATCAGTGCAGCAAGAGGAAGCCGACTGCAGAGCTGCCAGCAGAGTCTGCAGGGCGCTCCCCACCCGTGGAGCGCTCAGCATCACAGACAGCTCCATGTGGTACAGCACAGCAGGTGCTGATACATAACTCATGTTCTTCGCTGCTGCACTGCATTTCCAGCAGCACTGAACCAAGCCCCATTTTTCATAAATGCCTTCCTCAGAGCACTGCATGGCTCTGGCACAGCAGCCACTGATAACCAGCAGCTGCCATCGCCCCATGGCCCCCCACTCAGCCCCAGCAACACCAGGGCTACGTGGCAGTCAGGAGGCAGCCTGGCAGGACCACTGCTCATTAATTACCTGCAACCCAGCTCTGAGAAGCAGCACTGAACCAGGTGGGGAGTGGAGCCCTCAGCACCCAGAGCTGATACTGCACTTCAGGAAGACGGGAGCACCCTGTCCAGAGGGGTACACACTCAGATTTTATGAGTTACTTAAGACACTCTCTCTGGAAGCTTTTATTTTTTTTCCCCGTCTGAACCTCATAAAACAGCCTTCTGCTCTGCAGAGATAAATGTGGTTTATGTGAGAGAAGCGTTCCCAGCCACAGTGGGTTTTACCTTAAACCCCGTATCTCGCAGTTTAATCTTGCTGTGGGTTAGCTTGGTTTATTTACTATCCTATAAGTGGAGAATTGAACTTTAGGAAATGAATGGCGTGGTTTATCCATTTTAGCATCTAGAGCAAAGCACTTTTGCATTAAATGAGTGCATGCAGGGGGAGACCCTCCAGACACAGCTCAGAACAGCACAGCACTTCGCTCGCAGCATTCCCAGCAGCAGCACCAGGCTGATGGAGGCACCCACACCCAGCACACCAACAGGGGCACTCCTCAGGGCAGCACAGTGCTGAGCAGGTCACCATGCCCCATGGCACAGCAAAACCCCGCTTCCACACACAGCCTCTGCTCTGCATTTGTAGGAGAAAATGGGGCTATTTTTATTCTTTTTCTGCAGAAAAAGCCAGATTATTAGAAATTTTCTTCCATAAGTTTCTAGCAGAGGATGAAAAAGCTCTTTAGGGATTGTTTAGTGGAGCCTATTGAACTCTATAGGGTTTCTAGTGTCATTTACAGACGGCCTGCTGATATCTGCATTATTAAATCCCATATAACTTCTTCATAAGAAAGTAGACAATCTCAGCGATTATAAGCCCAGCACCTCTGCAGATGAAAAATGCTCTTACAAGAAATCTCAGAGCATTACAAATGTATTCCAAATAATAACATCAGAAGGATTTCACTACAAGCTATAACAGGGAAGGCATCAAACACAGAAAATGGGACTAAGTGTCCTTTGACCTACAGGAAACGTTGGAAACGGAGCTCTCATTTCCTTCATAGTCTGATCCTATCCCAGTAGAAATAATGCAAGCATTGCTACTGACTGAAGGGGCCTCAGGGGAGCACAGCAGCTCAGCCATAGCACAGTGCAATGGCAACAGGACCAATGCAATGAAAGGTGCCACAAAGAAAGAAAAAAATGGAATGCTCACCCATCCCCAAGCACTGAGGTTCACAGGAGATCTCCCACAAAGGAGGGAGCCCCAACAAGACAACCTTCCTCAGGGGTACTCAGCCCTTAAATGATGTCTAAGAGGGGTGGAGGCTCCACCCCTTTTGGTCACGCAGGTGAGCTGCCTTCCCTGCGCTCCCTGACAGTCCATTCTGCAGGTGCTCAGGCACTGGGTCAGACCGTGACTCAGCAGTTGCCAAATGCACAGTGTGCACGCACACTGCTTCTTTAGGCATCACTGTGCTTCTCAGCTGCCTAGAAGCCAGCAGGGCCCATTGTGAGGCAGGCTGAGTCTGGAAAAAACACAGCATTGGCGGGCAGTGCGGCAGGGATGGCCTGGCCTCGGCTCTGCAGCAGCACTGTGCCTCCAGGCTCTGCGTAGAGACTCAAAGGGTCACAGAATGGCTTGGGTTGGAAGGGACCTCAAAGATCATCTAGTTCCACCTCCCACGTCTTTTGTTGCAGCCCAGGACATGGCTGGCTCTGTACAGGCACGGGAAGGCAGCAGAAGGAACGGAGTGTTGCCAGCCAGCCAGGAGCTCACACACACGCTCTGCCTTCTCACAGCTTTCTCACTGCATCTGAGAGCCATAAAATAAGCACCAAAGTAATTTACTTCTGCTTCAAGGCTCCTTTATAGAGTCAAAGTGATTGATGGGGCCCCAGTGCACATGACCGACAGCCCCTTAATATTTAACAGAGGTAAAAAATAGTGCGCAAACGATGTGTTACGGAGTCGCTTCTGACCTACAAACACATTAAGGTAACTCTGCATACATTGCAACTGCTCAAATATTAATCATTGAATAATTTAAGCTGTGGATTTATTTGTTTAAAAAAATACTTCAGCAGATATATTTGTCCACTGTAGTACAAATCCATATTTATGATATGGTTATTGGTCTAACGTATGTTTTCTGAAATCCCCATTTCAGGATGTTTACAGTAGGAGTCAAACACGGCTCTGGGAACGCGCCCATCTCTTTGGAGCCCACTCCTCCACCTCCACACCGTGCTGGGTGCTGCTGTCACCCAGCAGGGGAAGCTCTGCTCCCCCCACCCCACACAGGTACCACACCCTCCCTGGCAGCCCCATACCCAGAGCTGTCCCAGCACCAGGAACCCAGTAGAACTGCTCCCTGCACCCCACGGCACCGCGGGGCTCGCAACAGCATTCAGTTTGTTCCATTTTATTTCTTCATTATGAGCCTGCTGGCGGCACTGGGGTGTTCACCTGGAGCAAGTTTTCTTCCAGGTTGAATATTGCTGCTAAAACCACTCCAAAGACTGCTTGGGAGACAGCTGGAGGTCTGACCAGGGGTCGGAGCAGAGGGCTCCCGTTGGAGCAAAGCACCTGGGAAGCATTCCCAGCCTGAGCCTGCATTGCTCAGACATTAAAATCAGGAGCGACCTGCAGCAACAGCCCACAGCAGCTCTGGGAGCACTGGCATGGGAAACTGGGATCTGGGGAAGTGTGAGTGGTCCCTGAGCTCCCCCCATCACAGCAGTGAGGGCAGTGTTCTGGTAAGAAAATACAAACTTGATTTCAAATCCCTTGGGAAATTCTGCTAAGTGATTTATCATGCAACTGATGATACTGATGAAACTGCAATTTAACTTCACAGCCCTACACAGCATTAAGGAAAGCCTTAAGGGAGGGGGTCTGCCCCTCTGCTCTGTGCTGGGAGATATCACCTGGAGCACTGCATCCAGATGTGGAGTCCTCAGCACAGGAGGGACACAGACCTGCAGGACTGCGTCCAGAGGAGGGCCACAGAAACGTCTCAGGGATGGAACACCTCTGCTGTAGGACAGGATGAGAGCTGGGGCTGTGCAAGCAGAGAAGGGAAGGCTCCATGGAGAGCTGAGGGGGCCCTTCAGTACCTAAAGGTGCTGTGAGGAGGAAGGGGACAGACTCTTTAGCGGGGTCTATGTGAGAGAATGAGGGAAAATGGTTTAAAACTATAAGAAATTTAGATTGGATGTGACCAAAACGTTCTTTATGATAAGGGTGGTGTTATGGGCACACTGCTGAAGAACAATTTCCAGCACCATTGAAGAGATTTGTGATTAAACCAGACAGAGGATAGCTGAAAATAGCTAAGGTGAAGCTGTGTGCAGCCAAGCTCTCTGGCAGGCGTGTTTTATTCCAGCCAACCAGCAGTGATGGCCGGAATTCAAGCTTTGCAGGTGCCCAGATAGGAGCTCAAATCCCCTCCTAAGCCTCCATGCAATCACAGCACACAAACTGTGCCCTTTCTGCACCGCTCAGACTTTGGAAGAATTCGTGATTTTCCTATTTCAGGCATGTTCTCAAAGACACAAACGGCTGTTGTGTGTGAGAAGGAGTGACAGAAAACGACATTGGGGTCCTTGAGAGTCATATGTACTCCACAGTCCTCACCTCTATGATTAGTGTGTTGTTTCAATGGCTCTTTTCTTGATTAAGAAGAATCAGAGCAACAATCACTCATCCTATCACTACTTTCTAAGGATCTCTACAATTAAACATTTTAATTAATATTCTTGTTCATTTCAGAAAAACTTTGGTTTTAAAGCTGCTATTTCATGCAACCAAATTGCATCCGTACCACAGAGTGAGAGCTTTCCTGCTGCAGCTTGGGACAGAGCACCAGTGCCAAAGAGCACTATCCAGGGATGATAGTTTTCCACAGCAAAACAATGGATTGAGGCCATGCATGGAGGGCTCCACCCTCCCCAGCCCTCCTGCAGCAGGCTGCCCTGCTCCCACCCAGCTCTGCCCTGCCAGGGCTCCAGCCATGCCCTGCTCTCCGGTGTCACCTACATGGAGGAGAACTGCACCAAGCAGCAGCAGAGCCTCCCCATAACCAGAAACAGGCTGGTTCTGAGTCCCCTCGCAGGGGGTAACGCGTTGAGGAGTGGGGCAAGAAGGGAGCGGTATGTTTGAAATACGGGAACATTCCCATGGGCAGTGTGAAATGCTTTTGACTTTTTGTGACCTCTCCCTCTGGAAAGACTTACAGCCTCCTCTCTGCTCCTTCTCCCACCAACAGAAGTGACCTGCTACCAAATTCCGACCCAACAGTCCTCGGTGCTTGGATTTAGGGTCTGGTTTGTCGGGCCGGAAAGCGGGAGCCCCACCCAAGATCCGTTGAGGCATGGTGCTGAGGGAGCCAGCAGATGCTGATGGCAGAGGCAGTGCCCACAGGTCCCCGTGGTGCAGAGCACCGCAGTGCCGCAGCCTGGACCCGGCACTGCCGGGTGCTGCCACGCTCCACAGTGCCGAGAGCCATTACTTGATTGCTTTGATCTGTGCTCTCGTGAGATCCGTGCACAATAATTATATTCTTGCTTTAAAAAGAGTGGAGGGGGAGAAAAAGTGTTATTTTGATGTTTTAGTGTTTGTTTCTCAGCAGCATGTGCTTGAAGGGAACTACAGCGATTTATCTTCCCCGATGCCTGCTCTCTACATCTGAAAAAAACAGTGGGAAGAACTGCTATGCATTTGCATCTCAATTTTAGCTCAAGCAACGTGACAAGGATTCAGCTAAACGCACTGGCACAGTTTGCAAGGAGAGCAGCTGAAGTAAAGACAACCTCCAGGGATGACGATGAAAAAAGCCCTGAAAGCAGGAGCTGCTCCTCGCCGTGCAGGATGCCCAGCATGGGGATGGGACCCCAAGCTCCCGGAGCCCATCCGGAACCCAAAGGCACTGCACTCACTGCTCCCGGGCTGAGTGTGGTCACAGCAGGGATGCAGAGCCCCCGGGGTTTGTTCCACACTGTTCTTTCAAAGTTTCATCTGAAATGGAGAAGAAATTCATTTTCAATTTGTGCAAGTTATAAATATTGGCTGTTCACGGGTTTCTGGGGAAAGCATCACCCAGCACAGACCACAAAACCCACTACAACAGCACTATTTATGGCTTCAGACACCTATTTGTGTTTTACGAAGAATATATGCTGTGTCCAGACCTGGGGAAGGACACAGGAAGGGGAAGGCACAGGAAGGACACAGAGCGGTGGCAGTGCGTCCAGGGGTGGCACAAAGGTGCTCAGAAGCTGCAGCACCACTGCTGTGGAGGAAGGCTGAGCCCTGGGGGTGGGGGTGCTCTGCTGGGAGGGGAGGAGGCTCGGGGGCACAGCCTTCGGTGCCTGCAGGGAGCTGATGAATAGAGGAGGGTGACTTTACACAGGCAGACAGCAAGAGGACAAGGGGAAAGAGCTTTAAACTAAAAGTGGAGATTTGGGTCGGATTTCAGGAGTAAATCTTTCACTTGGAGGGCAGTGAGGCCCTGGCACTGCTGGCCAGAGCTGCAGGTGGCCCGGCCCTGCCCCATGGCCTGCTGTCCCCATGCATGGGGGTGCTCACACAGATGTCACAATGGGATTTCTTGTGCGGACCGCTGCAGATGTATGTAAAGATTTCACTGCACACATCTCACATTCAGAACAACTTCATTTTCTGTTGCTGTACCAATAAATGCTTCACACAAAACCTGGTTTTCCCCAGTGCATCTCAGGACAGATGTTCCTGCAGAGCGAGATGGGCCGAGCAGCAGCAGCAGCTTGGGGCTGCTCCTGTCAGTGCCCAACAGCCTCTGCTGTCTGAGGCATGGGGGGAAGAAAAGCTGCAGGCACTATTTCATGAAATACCTCAGGAGTACACTGAGCTCCAGTGAACAAGAAGCTTCCCTCCAGCAACAGATTGCTTTCTAATTCACAGAATGCAAATGCAGATGCTGTTCTTGGCTCTCAACCAAATTACCGCACGACGTGTTTGTTTCTAAAGTAGCAACCTTTCATACAGTAACGATAAAAGGGAACACAGCACCCCGCATCCAGCTGTGTGTGCGTGGCTCTGTCACTCCTGCATGGTGCCACCAAGGTCCCAGACACGAGGGAAAAGCCAAAGCTGCAGAGATCTTGGGCTGCCCACCTGCATAGGGTGGACGGGGAGGGAATGTAACAAACCCTGCTGCAGTGTGCTGCTGTGCTCCCCGCTCGTGTTGCTAATGAGTTACCCTCCATGAACACTGCCCATGCCTCTGTCCTGCACCACCTCCACTGCTCTCAACTCCAGAACCCCATCACTGCTGGCAACATGGAGCACTGCAGCACCTGGAGCTGTCCTGGTCCACCCCCATCACAGTCCCATGCCCTGGGTTAACAACACCCACAGCTGTGGGGCCACAGCCATGGCCACATTTGCACGGGCACTAAGCACCCCCTGCTCCTCCTCCACCCTGCACAGAACCCTCTGCCTCTGGCTGCAGGCTTTCAGTACACACTTTTCAAAGGGTAGAGCTATTCACATGCTGCTACATTTCAGGCTATTTTAGAGTACCAGGTGTTAATTGCAAGGGTCACCCCAATTAAGCTGCACAAAACACTTCCCCCATGACACACGGGTTTCTCCCCCAGGGTCAGCCCGCATCTCTCCATCAGCACAGCCCTCCCCTGTACAGCCGCCCCGAGGTGCTGGGATTACCAAGTCCCTATCACCTCCCACAAATTACATCTTATCAAAGAAGCACTGAAGTACATAATGCAATTACTCAAAGAACACAGTAGTGTTGCCAGAGACAGAGTTCTACACATGCCACCGAATTTACAGTTTAAGACTAAATACAGTCAATGAGCACCGATGCGATACACCCTCTTCCTTTGTTTTTCTCTTCCTTCCTCCCCTTCCCAGCCCTGACTCATACTGACTGCAGCAGGTCCCAACTGGGGTGAGGGATGCCCAGCAGCCCTGGCTGGGGGTCAGCTCACACCTCCCAGAGGCAGAAACCCACTGCATGGTCCTCGGGCTGAAGGAGAAGCCCCCCACAGCAGATCCCTGCAGCAGGTTGCACAGGAAAGTGTTCACGTGGGTTTGAATCTCTCTGGAGGAGACTCCTCACCCCTCCGGCAGCTTATGCCAGGGCTGTGCCACCCTCAATGCACAGAAGCTCTTCCCCATGTTTAGATGGAATTCTCTGGGTTCCAGTTTGTGCCCTCCCTTGCCCTTGCTGGGCACCACCACCACCGAGAGCCTGGCCCCATCCTGTTGATACCGTCCCTTAAGATATTTGTGCACACTGATCAGATCTCCTCTCAGCTTTCTCTCCCTCAGACAAACAGCTCTGGGCTCTCAGCCTGTCCCTGTCAGGATCTGCTCCAGGCCCCTCCATCTCTGCAGTTCCCATCTGCCTGCAGGTATGAGCACCGCACTGGGCGCCGTGCTCCAGATGTGGCCTCCCCATGGCAGAGCAGAGGGGAGGAGACCCTCCCTTGTCCAGTTGCCATGTTCCTCGTGATGCACCCTGGGGTACCACCAGCCACATCAGCACGGTCTCCTGGAGCTGAGAGGTCCATCCCATAGCCACTCTCCTCAGTCCAGATGAAGCACAGCCCTAGCTGGAAACATGACCACAGCCCTCACATCTGTCTGAGGGCTGCCTGCAGTCCTCCTAGCTGGGCTTTTATCTGCCTGCCTTGATTTATACAGATACGGTAAGTGCATTTGCCTTGAAAAGCTGTTGTGTTGATGGGTACTGTCTGAACCCTAAACATCTCTACTAATAAAAATATCAGCTCAAAAATCAATTAAGTCCCATGTAACCAAGCTCTCGGCAGAGATGAACTGGTTTATTTCTGCTGAAGTCAATTAAGTTAAACTAATTTACACAGCTGCTAATGCCATCCGGATTTCTGAACAGTAATAAATAGTCTGTTCTCTCCTTTATTTAAACAAAAATGCATTTCTTGTTTAAATAGCAGAAGACCTTTCTGCATTAGCTGTGGAGATTTCTGCTTACAACAGATGTTGCCTTATTCATTTATTTTTAAACCAATAAGCTGAAACTGTTTTCTGAATTCTTCCCCTTCTGTAATACCAACCAGACCTGATACGGCCTTAACAAAAGCAATGTCAAAAAGGCGAAGTGTCCTCCTCCGTTCTCTGAGTGCTGGCAGGACGCAGGGAGCATCGCTGCAAGGAAGGAGCCTGGGGGAGAGCTGTTAATCACACCTAACGGACCCTCCTGCATGTTAAGGCCCTGTGAGTCCTACCACACCAGGTTTCACGTCTGTTTTACCAGCCTGAATTACAAACTCTGGCAATGTGACTTTGGAGGACAAACGCTGAGTGCTCACCGCGTGTGCCTTCCCCAACAGCAGGTGTTCCTTTAGAGCACAGCAGAGCCCGGGCAGAGGTGTCAGTGCACTCGCAGCCCTCACGTGCCCCTCAGGTTTCAGTATTTTATAGAAATGAAAGCTACGCCTCATCATGACTTAATTATGGGAACTGAAATTCATAAAAACCCCAAAGGAGAGTGTATAAATATAAACTTCTGACAAAAATATAGCAGGATAGAGTATGCCCTGAGTAGAACATTTAAGGTCTGCTTAACAGACGCATCCAGGTTAATTAAATCACAATTATTAAGAACTTCTTTTTTAACAGTTTCCTGTTTGTTAGGGAGCACAGTGCCAAGCATGCCCCCGTGGTGCGACACAGTCAGTAACAATACATTTTTAGTCTTTGCAAACTTGGGCAATTGAGAAGAGAAAACATCAAATATTTCCGGCTTGCATTCTTCAGAAGCTGAGATGCTGCTCTTGGCTTGAAATTAAAAGAGTGCGAGCGTATCGCCAGCTCAGGGTGAGCCCAAGGCAGCTCCCTGAACTCGCACACTTCCCCATCAGAATCAGAACCACAGAACCACGAAGGTTGGAGGAGACCCCTCAGACCCCCAGCCCCAGCCCAGCCCACCGTGCCCACTGCCCACATCCTGCACTGCCACATCCCCACGGCTCTGGAGCACCTTCAGGATGGTGACGCCCCACTCCTGGGGCAGCTGTGCTGGTGCTGACTGCTCTTCAGAGAAGAAATTGTTCCCAGCATCCAACCTGAACCTCCACTGCTGCAACATGAGGCCATCACCTGTCGGCTCACCCAGCAGAGCAGCTCTGAGCAGTGACTCCCATGAACGAGGCCGGGCTGCTCCAAACAGAGTAATAAATAGGCTTTTTGTTTCAGTTAGCAAGATCAGAATGAATCTAGTTGTGGGAAAGAATAATTAGGCATTCACCGTGAAATCTGAAGGGGGATGGAGATGAGGATTTTATTACATTCATCACAGCCATAACATCATCTCCATGCGGGCGATGGGAGCTTTAAACTGAGTTTAAACTCTTTGGTGGGCTGCAGAGCAAGTTAGTAATGCTCTTAAGATGAGGTGCTGTGTATCATTTGTGATCTTTAAACTATTATCATAATATGAAGCAATTATCAACACACAGAACCAGAGTAATTAGCACACGATATCAAGTAAAACAGGGTCAATGAATGAAAATAAATGGTAATTACAGTACAGAATCAAAGAAACATAGAACGCTTTGGGCTGGAAGGGACCTTGCACCCCCAGCCCACCCGCTGCTGTGCACTGATTGCCCCCCACCACTGAGCACCAATGCTGCTCTGCACAAGCACTGTCAGTGCCAACCTGGCAGCCCATTCCCCGTCCTTGATTGTGGTCAGGGGTTGAAGGCATTGGATAACACAAGCAAAGGACAGAGCTGAAGGGCTGAGCAGCGTGAGCGCAGAAAAGAAGGATGCAATTTGAGACCTTATCACAAGTCTGCTGAGGTCCTCAAAAGCTTTTTAAGCTGAAGGTCTACTGCGATGCCCGTGGCCTTTCTAGAATAACAGCTTACAGGCATCGATTGCTTTTTTAGATCCATTTGTCCTGAACACTTGCTAGGGCTATAAATGCAAATCAGAGCAGCAATAAATGGAAGGCAGCTCCCCGGCTGCTACCAGGGGACACGGTCACCTCCGCCACACTAAGCCCAGCAGGAATGTGCTGTGCCCGGCACTGGGGGGCAATGCAGGAGAGCGGGGGGTCCCCACAGCCACCAATGATGTGGAGCTGCCCACCAGCATGTTCTCAGGGTGCTCAGCAAGTGACCTGGATGAGGAGCACAAATGTGTGTGTGTGTGTGTGTCCATGCAGAGCTTCAGGTGATGCCCGTGGGCAGGAGGCAGTGCATTACCAAGAGGCATCTGGAGAATCCTCTTTGCCACCTCCACTGATGCTCTGTGCAGCTCTCGGAGAATGACCTGCTTTGTCTTTGCCTTTCATTTGTCCCTGCATAACTTCATCTACCAACACGTCTTTAACACATGACCTGTGCTGATGACTCACAGCACAGCTTCCAGCTCCAGAACTTTCCCTTCCTATGAAGACTGCCCTGCTCCGTCCTGGGGAGCTCAGCCCTTCGGGGACGTGGAGCAGCTCCACGTTCTCTTCCTGCACCACCATGCACTTCACCACTATCGCCAACATGGTGACTGCATGAGCAGCTCCATGTAAGCAAATTTCCCACTCCCAGAACTGCAGGACACACCCCTCTGTCTCCGTGGGACACCCCAGGCAGGGGCACCCTCTGGTCGCGGCACCTGCATGTGTGAACCTGCATGGGAAACAATCTCAGCAGCCTGGGTGAGCCCTGGGAACATCCTGCCAGCCTGCAGCAGCTCTGCCTTGGGTGACACCAGCCAAGTTACCTGCTGATTCTGCCTGTCGTTATTCATAGGAAGCAACAAAGAGAATGATAGGCTTTAAGGCAACTCACTGGGGACTCGTTAAAAACTGTGTGTTGGGGGGGGGGGGAGGGGCCCTTCCTATTTATCCAGTGCAAGTAAAAGGAAAGCAAAGCTTTTGTATCTTTAGCATTCAGAAGCCAACACCCAAAGCAAGGGATGTTCTTCATGCAGCAAAGAAATGGACACAGAATGAAAGAAGACATTGAAAAACAAAGGAGGAGATCACACGCTGCACTGCATGGCCAAGGAGAGGGGAAGGAGAAGGAAAGTGAGAATTGCAAAGAAGATTCACGATTCGGTTTGTTTTCTTTTACAAAGGGGAAAAAAAAAAAGTGAATTCTAGGCCGGAACGTTTCTGGCTCAGTGCAGTGAAGGCTCTCAGCCACGTGCTGGAGGTCCCTCAGAGCAGAACAGAACACATGGATCTCAGCAGGGACAGAGCAAGGTTAAGTAACGGAGTCGGTGCAGAGCATGTGTCTGTGACACAGACGTGGGCACCCAGCAGGGCAGGCACTGCCACATCTCTTTCTTCTGAATGAGAAAGCACCAACTTAGCAACGAAACCCGTGGATAAACGGCTCAAAAATAATGTCATTTTCCAACACGATCTGCGCTGTGTGCTGCAGCTCACACGCGTTAGTCGAGGGAATGATGATTCCCCGATTTTCCAGGCTCTGTAAGCCCACAATGAAGAGCACAAATGGGGGATTTCAGTGCTCGCAGTCAGCTGCAGCTGTTCTTCCTCTCTGGATAAGAGGGTGACACCACAGGCATGCACTTCTGCAGTGAGTGCCGCTGGGGAGCACAGAGCTCGGCGTCGCATAAGGGCCGTGGAGCAGTGGGCAGCAGCAGCCGGAGCTGGGGGCTCTCTTTGGACACAGGTTTCCCCTTTTCCTGAGGCACTCACCCATTGGCGCACACAACTCCTTTTCTGTCACAATTCACAATATGATTTGCAGTTTTCCCGAACACAAAAGGATTTCCAGTAAAGGTAGAGATGAGCAGCACAAGAATACAGGAGCTGCAAAGCTTCCCCTTCTTTTTCAGCTCCTGAAGGACACCGGTGGCAGCACGGCCCTCGTGCATCACTCACAATTGCTGGGGTGTGACATTATTTCCATGCCACACAAACTGTGTGGAGGAAAGGGGAGCGACCAGGTCCATCTCCTGTGTGGGATTCAATTTTTCTGGTAAGACCCTCTGTCCAACATCGCCTTTCTGGCTTTCAATAACCATAGTTCGGAGATGAAAAAACACTTTTTTCCCTTAAAATTGCAATTCACTGATGATCCATTCAGCAGCTACACAGCTCAGTTTTGCTCATCGTCATCAAGAAGCATTTGACTGATAGAGCTGAGTTTAAAAGCCCTGATTAGTGTATGAAATTACAGAAAAAATGCAGAGCGAAGCAGAGCTTTTCCCCTAAGTTGGTAAACCTTTGTGGGGTATTCAGCAGCAGAGAGGAGGATGCTCTTTTGTGGGGGGACAGAGCAGGGAGACGTTTCCAAGTGTGCTACATATCAGCTATCAAAGTACATATGTGGCAGCATGAGGTGGGAGTGGGCTGCAGAGACCTTCTCCCTTCTGCCTGCCCAGAACTGAATGACACCAGTGATGAGTCCACGTCTTTGTGCACCAACCCAGCTCTGCCCATGGCCTGTGCCTGCCACCCTGCCCTGCTGCAGCACCCCAGCACGGCCCCGGGAAGCAGACAAACTCAGGGTGGTGGAGGGGATGGAAAAGCACTTTTTGTCCCCTCGCATCTTCCTGCAGGAACTGAATGAGTGCAACAGAGCAAGAGAAAATAGGCCTCATTCAGTTTTAAAGACATCTAAAGCCTGTTGTTCCTAATGGATTATCATGCTTTAAAGTCAAACCAGCTCAGACACGTGCAGCTGAGCTCATCCCATAGCACCAGCAGCTTTTAGAGCAGGTCTCAGAGCTCTCCCATCAAAACCCCATCAAATCATTACCATCAGTTTGGCTGAGGACAGAGTTTTAACCTTACACTGCATAACTTGGTGGAAAATTCAGAAATCCACATGCAGCCCATTTCTTATTCAGGGTCTTCATGTGTTCTGCTGCCTCTTACTCCTGGCTGTACCCCAAGGGTATCCGTGGGCAGGACCGGGTGCTGTGCCCCTGCTCCCCACGGGGTTTGTGGATGACCTCAGGGCCCAAACCGGGCACAGAGAGGGAGATCCCAGTGCCCACAGGGTCTCCATCAGAGGCTCCATCCAGGCTCTGCCGTGCTCTGCTACAAACCCACACCAGATGTCTGTACCAGATGGGTCCTTGCAGGGACAGGGGTGCTGCATGGTACTGGGGATGCACCCAATCCCTCCGTGCTCCAAGAACACTGAGCTGCTCCATCCATAGCTCCTCTGCGTGCTGCTGGGGTGGCCCTGGCTTTGCAGAGATGCGCAGTGGAGTCCCATTTTAATTTCAGCCCCTGGATCACACACTTGTTTGGATTTTAATATTGAGTCTACGTTTCAGTGATTTGCATTTAAATGTGTTGTCAGAGAACTTCCAGAAATCTTTAATAAGAAGAGCGATTTGCATTTTAATGTGCACTTAAAGAATTTCAAGAAATCTTTTCATGTGAATTGTGTTATCTGAGCAACGCTTATATTTGAGGGGCATGAGAGCTGTTGGTTTGGAAGTAAAAGTCAAACAAAACCATTTTTGGAGATAGCCCAGATTTGCTGGGCTCTGCTTGAGCACTCCTCACTGAACACCGTGCTCGCAGGGGAGAGGTGGGCTGCTGCAGGGGGCATGCTGAGCCCAGCACACTGCATTGCCCCTCCTTGCCCCAGCAGCTCTGCAGCCCAAAAGCACCCAGAGGGGTCTGTGACCCACGGCTGCCCACGGACTGGGGAGCAGCACAGGGGTTCATGGCCCCAGTGGCCATTTCATCACACTGATCATCACAAGCAGCACGGCATCAGAAGTCAGGGGAAGACTCTGCACTTCTGACTAAGCTTGGTCTCATACACACTGTTACGTAGGAAAGAGCCCCTGCTGTGCAAACAAGTTTTTCCTTCTACTTGCAATAGCTTCTGTGGCTTGGGTTTTCTTACAGACACTCTGTATGTGGCTACAGATTACATCTAAAGAAAGTTAAGTTTCTGTTGCTACCAAGGCAATAGCAGCTGCATTCAGTAGAAGAAACTAGGCTCATAACTAGCAACAGGCAGAAGAACTTAAAGTCCATCACCGGATTCAAACTAGCTCTTTTTAGGTGTGTTTCTAGGTTATGAGAACACACGAAGTAGATCGCCCCCAAAAACACACGTACACTCAAAGCACTGAAGAAACCCAGAGTCCAACCACAGCTCCAACCCCTCACCAACGGGTGGCCCAGACCTCTGCAAACCACAGCAGCACCAAACAGAAACTGAGCCACCACGGCAGCTGTGGCTGTGCTCAGTGAACAGCTGAAAGCAAACTCATAATGAGCAAGAGGTGGAGGGCCTCAAGGAGCACGGTGTGACTGGAAGCTGCCCTCCTGAGATACCTGCAGCTCAGACAACGCCCATGAGCACAGCATCCTCGTACCGCTGCCAAACAAACGCAAGGCTGAGGCATTCATCAAAAATGAATGACTTGAGGAAAGCAGGGCGCTATTTTTAGAAGGCACAGTGCTGCCTGACAGCACTGCCATCGGTTCGCATTGCTTCACGCAGACCTGCGCAGCTGGGACCGTCCCCAGGGGATGTGGGCACACACGGGCACTGCTGCCACCAGCGTGAGCTCCCTCTGAGCTCAGGGCCGATCAGGATTCCTCAGGGCCACCATCACTGCTACCATCATAGCCCGAGCTGTGCTAAAAATCTGAGCACTCCTGACCTGGGCATGCTTATATGCCGCTTGCAAACAAGCATGGTTTCCCAGCAGAGCTCACAGCCTGCAGCACTGCAAACCTGCAGGTAGTTTAGAAGTTAAAAAGCCTTAAATTAGCTAGGTGGGGATATATGCAATCAAATATTTTGGAGCTTAAATAACCCAACACATAACCTGTAGGTAAAATAAGGATGTTTGTTTGTTTGCTCTCTGTAGGGTCACCCACAGCTTCCAGGGAACGAAGCCATCAGTGCCTCTAAGTGCAGCAGCCTTCTGCTTCCCCAGCCAACTGTTTGTTCACCTGAGATCAAAGCAGCAATAAAAATGAGCAATTAAAGCAGTTTTTGATCAGATTAAACTTTGTTTCTGTAGGATCTCGTCATATTCTTTACTGCAACAGACATAAACACAGTACTGCCTATGCATGGGCATTGCTAACTCTTGTCATTTGTCTGAGTACTTTACTTCAGCTGTTGTGGATCCTCATCCACCTGTCTGGAGACACGGCAGTGATGGGTTTGGAGGACAGGGGATGTTTTTAAGAACAAGTGGCTGCCTGGGGACACGTGGGCACGTCCCTGACCCATAGAAGGGAGCGGTTCTGTGTGAGCTGTATGCAGGTGGACGTGCGCAGAGCTGCTCAGCGCGGCTGTGAGCCGTGTAGCTCCAAACAGCTCCTGGCAAGCTGTGTCTAGGTGGGTTTTTCAAAGCGGATGTGTCTTTCAGAAGTGCCTGTGTCACCACACACTGAGTTAGCACAGGACATGATGGAGCTGTGATGACGGGCAGAACCATGGAGGAACCCTTTGACGAGCTCACAAGTGTCTCCCAGTTTGCTTTTTCACAGTAAAGGAAAAGGCTTTGGATTAGAAATGCAGTGTCTATAAAGGTCTGTAGCCTGAAGGCTGCTTCTTCACAGCCCTGGGGGTAGCACAGAGGCATCCCCAGATCCCTGCAGGGGAAGGGAGGAGGCAGAAGGGAACGGAGGGGAAGGGAGCACCAGCCCTGCCTGCACAACCCTACCTGCACTGCCCTGCCTACACACACACTGCCTGCACCATCCTGTATTAATGTGCTGGCGAATGAAGAGCCGTGGGATTCACAGCCCAGGGGCTGACGCTGTGCTCCAGCAGAGCACTGCTGACATGAACAATTGGAAGTGCAAACGATCAGATCCCAATAACCTTACGCAAAGCAGTTTTAAAGGAAATGTGATTTTTCCCGAAGAAAACATTCTTTAAGGTTTAACTTAATCTGTTCTCCTCAGTTACTTCATCTCTTGGGAATAAGCACATTAAAACAACGACAGTCTGTACAAGCAAGAAAAGGCATTACAATGCCATTATCAATACAAACCAATTTAGAATGCTTTTCGTATTTAGGGAAGAGTTACAGCATGATTGCAAACAAAACCTCTGATCATTTTTTTAAACAACACTTAATCTGTTCTATAGCCATGGCTCTGTAACGCTGCGAACAAAAATTACAGCACGTAACTGAAGTTGTCACCACAGCTGAGTAAATGCACTCCAGCTAATATTTCACATATATCCAAAGCCAGGCCACACAGCTTTCCAGAGCCTCAGCCACCGGCTCTCCCAGGCTGCTCCATGCAGCTCTGCCCTGCTGGAGCAGCTCTGGAAGCACAGGGGAGCCTGACCACGGAGCTCCTGCTCTGGGCTGCGATGGATGCGCAGGGGAGAGGATGGCTCCTGAAGGTGCACAAAGTGCAAGGCTTTATCAGCACAGAGCTCTTCCATCCCCTCACTCAGAAGCAGTGACACAGCTCTGATATTTCTGCCCCTGGGGGGAAGGCAGGCGGCTGCGGGACGTGTGGTGGCCCTACTCTGCTGCTGATCCTCCCCATTCTGGCAACAACAGCACAGGAAAATTACACTGGCTGCAGTGAGGAAGCATCCGTGCAGGTGCAGTAAAGTCAGCTGCTTCACATAGTGTCCTGTAACGGCTTTTCATGAAATATTCATTACTCATCCCACCCCCATCAGAACGTGAGTACCACAAAGCTGCAGAGCAGGAGCAGCTCTGCGATGTTACAATTTCTGCACTCCAGGAGATCCTGAGAGCCCTGTGTGCATCAGTGTGGCTGCCCTATGGGGCGGGACAGGATGCATCCTGGGGAGGCCCTCACCACCCCTGGGCAGCACTGCAGCTGCAGCCCCTCGGGGTGGGAGCAGCATCTGAGGGTCTGACGGGCACTGGGTATTGCTGTCAGCACGCAATGCACTGAGTAATGACAGCAGGTATGAGGGAGGAATAAATGAAGCTGATCATGCCTCCACCTGCAGCTGTTGGCTTTGCCCTCCTGCCATATGTTTTCATCATCTTTCGTGGAAACCTTATCTGAGCTGTTATTGCCAGGATGTAAATGTGAAGTGCATCAAGGACAGATAATAGATGAAGATTTATTTTTGCTGATCCCATTGCTTGACCACTGGCAGAGCTCAGACATGCACTCCCAGGTTAGCAGGGAGCTGCGTAATGCCTTCGCAGACCAGGGATGGGAGTACTGCACCGATGATCCCCAGAAGGAAAGAAGATGAAGAACAATGAACTGGAGGTGGGGAAAAAAGGATGTCAGGTGGGCTCTGGAGCCCATGTCTCCTGAGGACATATGGGGAACGAGAAGACCCAGAGCATCAGAGCCCCTGCTCTGCTCTTTATTACCACCCAGTGCTGGTGAGGCCAGATGGAAGCGTGGTAACACATGTGGATGCAGCGTGGGGCAGAGGCAGTCAGCAGCAGCACCAAGCAGACCCCACTGAACAGCCACAGAGAACCACAGGCACCAGCAGGACAAAGGTCTGCAAGTGCAGGAGTCCTTCCCCTGAGCATCAGCCAGAGAGCAGCACGGGAAACGCATGTGGGTGCTCTGCAGGACCTGCGCTGACCCAGGCAACAGTGGGGTGTGGAGCTGCCCCTTCCCCCAGCTCTGCTCTGTGCCCCAGGGGCAGCTGGGGGGAGGCAGGCACACAGACGGGCTGTGGGCAGTGGGGGCTGCTTTCAGTATACGAGGAAAAGAGATTTTGAGAACATGGGTACTTGTGCACGCACGCACACAGAAAAAGAAGAAGCGACGAGGAGAGCAATAATAACAGTCCAAAAGTAATTTGTTCTTAACCTGTTCAAAATAAAAATAGCTGGTGTACAAGTTCACTATGTGGACCATCTGCATCTCATAAGCATAAGTTAAAATCCTGACACCATCTGTTCAACTGGAATTTTAATACTGTACCAACATGCCAAATCACAGTTACGTGAGTGAGGACGGCAGTCTCCTCACTCACCCACAGCTCCCTGCCATGCCTAAATGAGGCGAGGAGCTGAAAGCAGCCCCTGGGAGCACAACTCAGCAGCCAGCACAGGGGAAGGGCAGAGCTGGTGGGGTGCCCAGCCATGGCAGGTAGGACATCTGGGTCTGAGGGGCACGCAGAACACACTGCCTGGATTCTCACAGGATGTCCAAGAGTCACAGAGGATCCTCCTTCATCCAGCTGCCATGCTCTTTGTGATGCACCCCATGTTCTCAGTGCCAGAAGCACACTGTCACCCTCCAAAGCTTGCTACTTCAACAAAGCCCTCCCCAAAGAGAGATCCTTCACTGTGCATGGCTCTAGGCAGCTGGTGCTGTGTCGGGGCTGCTGGGGGTGCAGCACCTGGAGCTCAGTGCTGGAGCAAGGAGCAGGTGCTGAGATCCCAGTGCAGGGCCAGTGGTCAGCACTGGGAATTCAGGTAGAGTTAAAATTCGATGGCAAAAATAAGTTTTGTGAAGTGTCTAAAAAAACACTACCTTGATAAATGAGTCCAGTGAGACTTACACCATCTTTTAACTAATTAGTGCTAGCGAGGCTGCTGAAAGCTTTCACGTAATTTTTATTGGTCCTAGTGGGAAAAAAATCCATTGTAAAATGGAAATGAATGTAGTATCCATCCATCAAGCTTTCTTCCACTTTCGGGTTGTTTTTTTTTTTTTTTTTTTTTTTTTGCTTAGCAATACTGTACAGTTACAGAGCATATATCATATTCTCTATGTCCTAGGATCAATTTCTTCAAGAAAGAAAAATAGAAATGCGTTCCTTTTGCATTGCAGGAGGGAAAATGAATGGAAGTGGCACAGGAGAGGGGAGGATGGCAGAACACTGCCGAGTGAGTAAATCTCCGAGACACAGCACACGTTTGTTTCCCGATCAATGGAGCTACGTAAGCATGTGCATGAAATTTAATTAAGTTCCGTACCTCAAAGAAATCTATGTGCAATAGCTCCCTGCAATCATTTATTTACTGCCTGCCATGTAGCTTTCAGCATTCATCCAGAAAATGCCTGGTTTCCCACGTGCCCATTAGCGGGCGGCGGAGAGGAGGCAGCATCCCACGCACCTGGGGAAGGCTCCCACCCGCACACACAGCACAAGCTGCTCTGGATTCAGGCACGCTCAGGCAGCCGCACTTTGTGCTGAAGCCACCAGCAGAAGCTGTCCATGTTCAGACCCCTGCAGCACCCCTCCCTGCCCATGGAGTGCCCCCACCCCATGCTCAGAATGTCACACAGTGGAGCACCACTCCACGAAGCCGATGACTTCTTATTTCCTTTTGTTGTTATCTTTCTGTTTTTGAACTGCCATGTTTTCATGCAGCAATTTTTCCCAAAGGAGAAGATGTTTAGATCCAGGATTTGGTTTCAGGCCCCACAGGGGCTTTGAACTGTCAGCTCAGATTGGGTTTCCACAACCTCATCTCTTTGTAGGATGCAAATCTGTAGCACTGCATCGGTTCAGCTCGTCTCATCTGTAACAGCCAGCCCAAACCAAGAAATATCTCAGCAGCACGGTGTGCCTTGTGAAAGAGAGACAAATGAAAGAACAGCATCCAGCTCCACCAGCAGACGCGGGTGCTATGGGGGCCACGGCTCCTGCCTGTTTACATCCAGACTCAGTCAGATCCTGGGTCTGTTCCTGCTGATAGCAAATACACGAGCACACCTCCATGTGCTGCAGGGAATCTATTTGGGCACGGCACCGTGGAGGGAGGTGAGAGCAGGGCCTGACGCTCCCCAGGAACGTCCTGCTGCAGGCCTGCCTGTCTCCATGGGCTGAGAACTGCCAAACTTGACATGAAAGCATCCATCATCCATACAGATGCTACATTTAATTTAGCTGACGACCATTTACCACATTTTCACGCGAGTATGCAAAGAGTGCATTTGTAAAAGCTGCCTTCTCCTGACTTGAGCTCAGCCTCTGCAATCCTTCTGTTCCTATATGGAAGAAAACGCTGATCTTTCCCACACTACTGGTGCAAACCCTGAGTTGAGGAAAAGATCAGTACAATTTTCTTTGTAGGAGCACAAGTAAACAGACTTTCAGGCCCTCTAATGGCATGTTTTTGCTCAGTAAAGTTTTGCTCCGAGTTTTTGGCCTTGACAGTATTCAAAGTGCAACATTCAGTCAAAATCAGCATGTTCCTCTGGGTTCTATTTCAGCCTGATTTAATTCTGGTGCAAAAAATATATTCTGATTCATTTTGATAGAAATGCAATGTGAAGTTCTTAAAATAAGAACTCTCCAAAAGAGAGAAGGGACTTTTCTGGCAGCCAGGCTGCCAGACCCTGGCCAAAGGCATGCCAGGAGCAGGGCACTGCTTCTCTTCTCCTGAGTGATCCTGGGCTGCAAACACAACCCAAATCTCCCACTCGTGATCGTGTTTGAAATGAAACGTTTGGGGCTGTTGCACTGTTCCCAGTGCTCTCCAGGGCAGCAGGATCCCACCCCCAAACTGCTCTGACTGAGCACGGCAGTGGTTTTCAGGGTGGGTTATGAAGTGAAAGAAACAGACACTCTATTTTGGGTAAGGAAATATTTTAGCTGCCTTAGCAGCTAATCAATGAGCTCCTACAAATTGCTAATCACTTTGTTAGTAGACTCAGAAGAGGTGCTAACAAATTTTTAGCAGCAATAATTTAGAGACTTCCAAAGCCCATCCAGCCCTCACAGCTGCACAGTGCTCACACCAGTGCGCACTTAAGGACAGAAGGGTGGTCAGTACAAAGTGGTCAACAGGAACACGTTCCAATCAAACGGTTTATATTTATGGGCATTTCAACAATGCTCATAACCGGCTATTGGAATGTAAGGAGTGTTATCACAGACCCAAGCTTCTCACTTAAAAAGACAAAATTAGAAAACTAATTTAGAAAACAGCCTGTGGGGTTCTCTGACATCCTTTCTCCTGCTTCATCTGCCCAAAGGTAAAACCAAGGAGCACTCACTCCAAAAGAGAAAGTCTTACAAAGCCCTCAGTGAGGGCCATTAGCTCTGAAATAAACCCAGTCTCCCACACTGGACGAGTAAAATGAGATGTTATCTCCCATACCAAGCCAGGATGTTTCATGAGTCATCAGATGTGAATCTGTATGGACTTGCGAAGCATTGCAGATGTTCAGCACTCCTCACGTCACCCAAATAATCAGCTCAGTTACACCACCAGGCTTAAAGCTCCATGTCCATTGCTCCTGAAGATTCACCCTAACCCAGTATACCTGAAACGTGTGCAATGAAGCAATTGCATTAACATTAGATTGAATGCCAGACATGTCTCATTTTATTCCAGCATTAGCCCGAGCACGCCTTCTGAAAAGAGCAGGGCAAAACCGCACAAGCAAGATTCTTCGGAATGGCCAACTCATTCACCACTCCATTTTGGAGACAACTGAAGCAATTCCACCAAGTCTCACTCGCTTAGGTCTATTTTCTTCCTTTAAAGAAAAAAATCATTCTGAGTAAGATTCATAAAAGATTCATAAAAGATTCCTCTTACTCTTTTCAAAGATGTAATTTATATTTTGCTTCCTGTCTCCATATTTACTGTATGTAAGCCTTGAACTTGAAAAGCCGAAAAAAAAAAGGAGAAGAAACTGAGAAAATGTGGTTACAAATTTAAACAAATCCAGGATGACTTGAAAAAAAAAAAAAAAACCCAACCTGCTGCAAGGAAGTGTTTGTCTGTATATACAATATGTTGCTGATATTCATTGAATGGCAATATCTGTGTTCTGTTTTCATATTTACACTGCTTGCTCTTTCTGATTTTGTTTTTCCCAAGTTTTAAAAAGATTTGAACCCATCAGACAGAGTAGGGCTGCAGACTGCAGCCAGAAGCCGGGCAGCTGCAGGGCACTGAGCAGGGCCAGCTGTCCTACACAGCTGCTCTGCCCCGTTACCCCTCTGCAGCCCTCTGCCTGCAGAGCAGCAGCAGGACAGACCTCGCAGGGCTCTGCCTCCAGGTGCCCCTGCCCACTGCAGCAGGGCAGCTTGCTGTGGCCATCCAACCCTCTGCGAATATCCCCATTTGCTACTCTACCTGTCCGGCACTGAGCCAGCACAGCTCTCCAGGTGGTTTGATAAGACAGGAAAACCACAAGCATCGGCAACTTAACCAGCCTGAAGCCCAGCCACAGCACGGGGTCTGCGGGAGCGTGGGACAGATGGGGCAGTGTCCTGGGCACAAAATCCAACAGGCTGCAAAGCAGGGATTGCATGGGGGATGTGCACCACTGAGATGTCCCTTAGGGCAGCAAGAAAACAGATCTATATATCCATGCCAAACATCTCTAACAAACTTCCAGATGGATGAAGATTGCACCTAAGCAATGGAATAATTCTAATCAGACTGACAACCTCTGCAGGCCACAATGAAGTGGGAAAGCATCATCCAACACTGAAATATGACCAAAAAAGCTGATAGCAAGGTTCCTGTGCACCCACGAACACACTAACAAACTCGGCACACTGCTCTGCACCCCCGCCACGTGCCAAGCAGCATCCTTGAGAGGGTTCAGAGAGTTTTGCTCAGCAAGGTGGACCAGTTTCACTGATGATGACAATAATTACCTGGAAACCAACAACTCCTGTCAACAGGAAAGGAAGACTGTATTATTTATTGGATTAGATTTTATTTTGTTATCCTTTGGGTCATTTTTTTTTCCTTTACTAATTTAGAAGAGACAGAACCAATTACTAGAACATAAAATGGTTCTTTTTAAAGATGTAGGAAAATAGGCGATACTCATCTTCCACATCCAACCACTTGACAGCAGAGCTGTGGGTGTCCCTGTACAAGAGGATTCAGTCTTGTTAGTCAAGTTTCTACCACGCAGTTCATTTATGAGTCAGCCACATGCACATCAGCGTGCGATCTCTCAGCTCTTTTCACATGTTCAACGGGGCTGGCTGCAGGCATTCTGGCACTCACCTTTCCTCCTGCCCAGCCCCGCCTAATGGGACTTGTTTGTTTGCCCCAGCCAAATCCAAAACCTACTTCAGAAACCTCTCGGCCTCCTACCACCAAACGACAACCACACGCAGACGGCATCTTCTTGAAACAGAACGGCAAGAAGGACAAAATACACCCCGTGCTGGAGGCAGTGCGTGACCTTCAGGAGCAAGAGCCTTGTCAAGTAATATTTCCTTTTCAGAGCTCCGGTGCCAGGAATTCCTCACAGTTTCCCTGCATCATTTGCAGGTGCTCGAGCTGCTTTGAAAGATGTGAAGTGGCCGGCACAAGGCAAGGCGTAGGAAACCAGGCCGGGCATTCAGTTTTTCTCACACTTGCTCAGACTTGGAAAATGGCCTCGGGAAGGGTAGGGACAGCCATCTGTCTCAATCTCTGCGTTCTATTCTGTAGTGAACTTGAAGGAGGTTTTCTCAACCCGTCTCCACCTGCTTGTTGCAGAGAAACATTTGTGATAAACTGACGGCTTGACGTTCCTAACAAATCCTCCCTCCCTACGCCCTGGCGTAGCTGTCAGTACCTCCATCTTCTCCCTAGTTCTTTCCCTCCAGATTGTGTGTGAATTTTCTATCTTTTTCGTCCATCTGTACTTCTATATTTGCTCCCTTTTGCCTAACAGCTCTCCTCTCCACCTCCTTCGTTGCTCCAGATGAGCAGAGGGCAACCGGCTCCTCGCAGTGTGCCCCGCAGCCACCGGAGAGCAGGGGCAGGGCTGACGTGACACACCAGCGTTCAAGTCTCCCCTCTGTACCATGAGCTGCTCTGAGAGCCTGTCATAATCTCAGCCACCGAAACGCACAGAGAAGGAAGGGATGTGACATCAGGATTCTGGGGGATAACAGCAATGCACGGCGTGGCTGTGCCGCAGTTTCTCTCCACCCCATCCCACTGCCATGACGCACTGCAGGCACACGCACATACCCAGTCGTGCTGTTGACCTGCTGCCTGAAGCCAAAGCCTCCTCCACTCCCAACCTGTTGTTTTGCACTCCTGCACTCACAGCGTGCCTTTGCAGGACTGTCACCAGCAGTCCTGGCAACGTTTTGTGCTGGGATCCAAGTGAGAAGGGCTGCTGTGTAGGTTATGGGAGGCGGTGAGAAAGAGCCTGCCTCTGCCGCTGCCGCTGTCAGGGATAGGGGCCAGGCTGAGCCAGCCCATATGCCTTAACACCACCACCCCCCAACTTTCACCAGTTGTGCCAGTGTGTGACTTTGATTCATCCCATTGTAAAGGTTGAAAACATTTTAAAATGCAAATCCAGGCACAGGCACTCATCCTCGTCAAAAATGAATGTTTGGAGATGGGGCTTCACTTCAAGGTCACTGAAAAAACAGTAGAGAAAAACATAACAACGTTCAGTTGAGAAACTCAACTTTAAATATTGATTTTTAAAAAATTCCTCGGCATAAGAGAATCTGGAGGGAAAGAAAATGCTTGTGCAGAACTCCACCTGTGAGCAGGTACACAGGCCGTGGCTCTGGCCTACCTGCTGCAAAGCTGCCATGTTTATAAGAGCTGCTTAATTATGGGCCTAATGGACCTGCACTGCCTGTCTCCAAACCCTCCTTTGCCTTGGCCTACTTGAAACTGGAGTGATGCCCAGCTGCACTCCCAGGACTGCACCGTCATCCTGTGTGCAGGCTTTGCAGCCCATCTCACCACCCACTCAGCAAAACAGCTTCAGGTTTGCTGCTCTGCATGCTTCCTGCACGCCCTGCATTTCAGGAAGACCTCCTCCATAGAGAACACGAATCGCCCATTAGCCTTCATAGCATCTAAACTTGAACAAGGGGAGAAAATGTCATACAATATTAATTGTCCAATTTTGTTAATAGCACACACTGTGCCCATGTGAATAGCTGCATGATTTACATCCCCATCAGCCCATCTGCTTTACTTTCAAAAGGATTTGTACATGAAGAACGGTCTTTATCTTCATGCCAACCACAGAGATGTTCTTCCTGAGGAGTTATTCGGAGCACACAATGTATTTGGTGCATCAAAACATTGTTGCTCCTTTCTATTCCTTCTCCTTTGGAAACAATCATTCTTTCCCAGCTCCAGATTCCCTCAATTGTGCATTTCACACGAGCTGCCAAGCTGCTCTGCAAAAACCACCTTTGCACCCCTCTATCCAGTTGTACTAGACACCTCCCATGCTTAGGACCACTAACCTGATCACAACAGCTTGATGGATTAATCCTTATACAGACACAGTTGGCAGCTTCTAATTAAATAATTATGACTAAACAGCTGCAGAGAAGTTGTAATGTTCCACTAGAAAGCCAGATGTCAGTTTTATTGGTCCTCAAAGTTTAAAATGATACAGCTCTTCAAGATTTGGAAAGGGACTTTTGCTGCTGCAGGTGATGCTGGTGGCACCGTGCTGCTCTCCTGCTGCAGCCCGGCCCCACGCACAGCACTGGAGAGCCCTGCAGTCAGCAGCAGCTCTGCCAGAGCAAGCAGGCACCACCACGAAGCATAACACAGACATCTGGGTCACGGTATAAAAGAATCACAGTCCTTACTTTGCCTAGGGAAGGATCCTTCAAGAAACCCATCTTTGAAACAGCTCGAGTGTCAAAAATCCACAAAATCGGTATGAGCCAAATGCACAACTTATTGAACTGGAAAAGCCTTTCCAGGAACTTTAATTACATTGGGAGTTGTCAGTATCAGTGAGAGAAGATTTTGTGATGCTTGTCGAAATTTCACTACCCAAAATCTGTATGGTTGCTTTCATCTCATCCTCTCTCATCTCAGTACCCTAACCACAACGATGTGGAAGCCACGGGCACCGCTGGAAGGTAAAAATTTGGGTAAGATGGAAGTAGTTAGCCCGTGTTTGGTAATTGGTGGCAAACCTCCTTTCATCCTCTCTTCAGTTAGCAAAACATTGGGCATATAAAATCTTCTACTTTTCTGATTTCATATTCAAATAAATTCATTTTGATTCATTGATTTTACTACATGAATTGTCTTCCTCTAACTTGCACGAGACGAACTAGAGAAGCCCAATAATAGAAATCCTCCATCCTTGTTAGCATGTAAGCAGCTCCAAGGCCTTTGGACCTTCTGATGAGAAATCTAGCTAGAAACCTAATTTTAAGTAAATCTATGCATGTCAAAAATACAGATGGCTTTTCAGAACGCTAACTTAAGCATCATTACATAAGCAGATTAGGGCTGCCTGTTGAGCTGAGACACGAGTAGATGGCGCTGAATCCAGTATTACACACAAGCCATTCAATTCCTGATGCATCATCTTTCATCTAAAACTTTTGTCAGCTCTCCACATTACCAAGCCTGCCAACTGTAAGCATTGCACACAGCACAGTAGGTCTGCGGGATAAGCGATTTTTATCCCTCTTTAAATCCCTTTGTCCAAAGCAGCAGCTGGCTAAAGCCCATTTGTACAAATGACCAATGAAATGTGCCATTCCTCACCCTCTTGAGATGAAAATGGAGGAGAACATCCTTGCATATGTAAGCATAGCAGTTGAGGAATGATTTTCCGATATAGATATACAGAATCAAAATCATCCTCATGTTTCCATTGGTAACAGTGCCTCTACCTGAATATCAACTTAGAAAGTTAATGAGCCTGCTAGAGCTATCAGCTAAAATTACCACAACACTATGTGATCCGATGTGATTGCAGTAAGCAGGGCAGATACTTCTCATTACGAGGACTGTTTTTCATAGGCATGTTGCATAACAGGGCACAGCAACTCGCCTCTCTCTGCTCCAAGCCCTCATTTCAGAGCACATCAGTTGGCTCTGAGAAGGCTCCCTGCTGAAAAGCAGCCAGGGGGACAGGATTTTGTTTTCCCTTCCCTGCATGTAAGTGTGTCAGGCTCGCTGACAGACGGTTTGGCTGACTATTCTTGACTATTATCAAGCAGCTATTACCTTTGTAAAACTAATCCAGTTTGAAGGTTTTCTGTAATTAAATCTGCAGTGTGTTTGCACTGCTTACATCGCATCCTGCTCGCACTCGGGAAGTGTGCAAGGCCGTCAGATGGCTGATTTACACAGCCAGAGACAGCAGCATCCTTCAGGCACAGGGTTGGGGTGCTTTTGGCAGTCTGTGCTGCCACCTAGCCAAGACCAAGCCACCGAGTTCAGCCTGGCCTTACGGTTTGAAAGCTTAAACTGAAGCATATCACCTCAGATCAAAATAAAGCTTCAATGTGCAGCAGATACAAATAAATCTGCACTTCTCATGCTTTGCAAACTGCAGTCAGCAGTAGAGTCAGGCTTCAAACAGGCAGTTATGTTTCCCTCAGAAATGTCTCATACTTACGGTAGAAGACGTATTCGGTGTAGCTGGACCAGACCTTGTCATCAGTGTACTGATTGACAAAGGACGCCGTCACAGAGGAGTTGCAGGCCACCATGTGGAATCCACACTCTGATAACATGTCGAAAGCCCTCTCCAGATGCTTGAACTTGAGATAAAACCTGGAGGTGTATCTTTCTGGAGCTCTGTCTGGGTCTCTGCTTTCATTCAAACTCTCTCCAAAGACCTCTTTGACCAGAGAGATCCTTCCACAAACCAAAATCCTTGGGACCCTCCTGAATTTGGCATCTGCTTGGCTCTCCCTGCCAATAGTGCACGACCCCCGGTACCCAATGGTAATGAATCCCCACTTTCGATCTGATGGTAAGAGAGATGAGGGGGGGCATATTCTCGTGTCACTGCCCTGGGAGACCTCTTCGTAGTCACTGTGGCAGTAATCATCAGGGCTTTGCTTGCTGTCATCAGGAGTCAGGAGTTTGACCAAGTCCGGGAGCTGGAAGTACTCAGCCTCCCTCTTGAGCCTTCCCTTTTCTGGGAAGTGGTCGGGTAGAACAACTTGTTTGTCCCTGAGATAGTCCAGAATGTATCGGAAAAGGAAACCGTCTCTGTCAATGAAGAACCTTCCCTTGGAGTCCTTGGCCAGATCATTGGCTGTGTCTCTTTTTGGGGTGAACATTTTCCACAGCAGGGAGTGAGGGGTGCCAACCAAGGTGGAGTGGCGAGTGAAGTAAACCTGGCCACCCACGTTTAGCTCCACAACCTCTGGGAAGGGTTGCAGCCCAGTCCCCTGCTCTCGAGCAGGGAGGTAAGTCCTGCAGTTGCCACTTAGAGCCATTGTACTTTAAGAAAGAAAACAGCAGCGCGGAGCAGGAGGATGGTCAATCACATCAAAGTCTACAATAAGGCTCCCGATTTAAGGAGAAATGGGGGAAGGGGAAGTGAGGAAAGAAAGAAACCCAAAAGGTTTGTCTAAAAAATATCTGAACTGTCCATGAGTAACAGTGTGATAGAAGTGCCTTATATCCTAAGCCACGGGGGCTGGAGAGAAATCCCTTCATGAAACGCAATCACATCATTACATCTTCCAACAAAGCCATCACAATCAAGGTCAAGTCCAGCCTGTGATAATTCACTGGTCTGCTAAAAGGGAAAACAGAATAAGATTCCAATTAACCTCTTTCGCATGCCAGCAATTGCAATAGAGAAAAACAACTCGTTTTAGAAAGCCGATAGCTTTCCTGATAAATAGATCTATTTTCTTCCAAGTTCTACAATTCCCTCTCAGAAATACTAGTCAATGGAAGGGCAGTTTAAAGAATACACATAGCTTATCTTCAAACAGACATCTAGTTTAAACATGCAGATGAGGCAATGAGAACATCAGCTCTTACCTTGGTTACAAATAACGCATAGCTCTTGTAAAGGAAAGCAAAATTTCAAGACACTCAGAACACACATACAGGCACATAGAGTCCAGATAGTATCAGATCCGATCCCAGCAAGGGACAGCAAAGGCAAGAAAAGTGCTCTTAACGACATTCATGTAGATCTCAAGAGTTAAACCGAGTCACAAAAAAAAGTTAACCACGGCAGGTGACGAGAAACCAATACACACAGCACAAAGGGGGAGGGAAAAAATAAAAATAAAAAAGCACAAAAATCCCAAATAAATCCGATCGGGTTCCTTGAGAGCGGGGCCACGGGAGAGCGGGGAGCGCGGCGGGGCGCAGCGCCTCAGATGACTTGCAGAAAGCCCGCAGCCCGCGCTACGGCTCGGCGGGATGCAGCGAGTCCCGCGGCTGCCTCCGCCCGGGCAGCGCGGATCGCGGCGCTCCCATGTCCCCGCCGGGCCCGGGGCCGCCCGCCGCGCTCCGCCCCGCCGTGCCGCGCCGCTCCCGCGCTCAGCTGCGCGGCTCCGCTCGGTTCGGCTCCGCTCGGTTCGGCTCCGCTCAGCGGCGCGGGGACGGGAGCGCGGAGGGCGATGCCGATTGCATCATCCTAAAGGAGTCGGGCAGGGACCGGGCCGGCTCCGGAGACGGCGCCGGCGGCACGAGCGGCGCCAGCACCGCGGACAGCGCCGGGGCCGCGCTCCGCCGCTCCGCCGCTCCGCCGCTCCGCCGCTCCGCCCGCCCGCCTCCGGCGCGCTGCCGCCGCAGCCCTCCGCACCCGACTTCGGATAAAGTTCCTCTCGCTCCGCTTCTCTCGGCTGCTCCGGGCGGCAGCGCCCGGCCCCTGCCCGCCCGCCGACACGTGCCTGTCCGCGGCTCCGCGCAGGCGAGGCGGTGATTTCACCCAGCGACGCAGGCGGGCAGGGTGGGAGCAGCCGGTGGGTGGGCGCTCCCGGCACGCTCGCCCGCGGCTCTCCGGCAGGAGCGCGGTTTTATCGCGCTGCTCGCACTCCTCATCTCCCCGGCAGTGACCCAGAAAGGGCAGAAGCCAGCAGCGAGGAGCCGCGCAATTACCGCGGGGACGGGAGGGGGGAGGTGGCGCGCCTCGGAAGGAACGCTGCCGCGCTCACTTCGTGATGGGGACAGGGGCAGGACGGGGGCAGGGCAGGGGGCAGGACGAGGGGAAGGACGGAGGGGAGGATGGGGGAAGGACGGGGGGGGAGGACGGGGACAGGGGCCCCCGCCGCGCCCCGCTCTCCATGCGGCCGTGGCCGGGCGGGCACCGCCACCTCGCGTCCGGCCCCGGCCCTGCTCACCGCTCTTAGCGGCTGTTACCACGGCGAGCGCTGCGGGAAAAGGCGAGGTGAAAAATGCCGGGGCAAACGGGCACTCGGAGCAGCCGGCTGCAGCCGCTGGGTGCGGGCACCGCTCAGCGTGAGCTGCTTGTCTCGGGTAAAATAAACACGGCATGCAACGTAGGACGAAATGAAGTCACCGGGCTGCTCAGCTAGCTCACAAAATCGGCACCACAACGTGCCACCAGTGGTTTCACACACAATCACGCAGTAATATCAGAAAAGTTCGGCGCTGTGTATTCTGGCAGACATCGGATCTCGTTAAAATCGGGACACTCGGAATGATGAACATATGACAAACAGCCTTCATTCAAACACCAAAGAAAACCCCAAGGGGAAGTACAAGAGTGAAAGCTTTGTGCGAGGAAGTCAGCTCGTTTCTGCTGCCCACACTGAAGCTGCAGATGCCTCGGGACGAACGAAGGAAGGGAGGGACAGAGGATGAAGACACAAACTCACCAAGTACAGTTCTGTAGGCTGACAGAGAAAACCACTGACTCTTGTACTTACAGTTTCCCAACTTCGAGCCTGAGAGTTAAATAGGATATCAGCTGCGGTGCTCCCGAGCCAAGGTTCTGCCTCTTACTTCTGGACCTGATTTCTATTTTGCAGACCAGCAGAATATGGGACTGCTACGGGGGCTGCACACGGTGTCTCAGAAAAAGGCCGAGTACTGTGCATCCTCACTTGCTGTTCCCATGGACCGGGTGGAGAAGAACTTGTTGAGCACACCATAAACTTCAGGATGAGGATTTAAAAGGGTTGGTGTAAGGACGTTAACTCAGATGCCTTCAGCACACCTTTAAGTCTAGCACAGTCGAAGCAATCAGGCTTTAACATCTGCGTGACCAGGCTGATGAAATGATAGGCTCCCTTTTTGAACTCATTCACACTGCCTCGGTTGAAAGTAAGGAGTATTGTATCATCTTTTTCAAACAGTTAATGTTAGTTGATATGCTTTAATAATGTTTCAATCAATTTTCACGAAGCCAGTGCTGTCCTATTGGCAAAGCTTGGAGAATCAATTCAGTGTGCCCAGTAAACAATCGATCTTGCCCAAACAAGCACAAAGGCCACTTGTGATCACAGGGTGTGATTAAGGTCCGTGTCACCGAGGCAGGCTGACAGGACTCCCTGGGCAGGGGAACGAGGCAGGCCCGACGTGTGGGCCCAGGCAGCAGCATGGGGATGAGCCTGGGAGAAAGCTGTGGTTCCTGACAGGGTTCTGTGAAGTATTCTGACATCAATGCCGTGTGATTAGTGAATGCAGACGTATTTAAACTGAGCCTTTTTGAAAAATTATAATCAGGGTTGTCCTTTGAAAAGCACAAAAACCTTAGAATATTAATCACAACAGCTTTAGAAAAGCGTCCGCACTGTTCAAATCATAAATGAAAGGAATTCAGCTCCTACCTTTATTTCTTTACACAGGATGTTCCAATCATTTCGCTGTAATACAATTTCCTTTGATGCACTGATTTCAACTGTAGAAGCATCACGCGACGCTTCCTTGCTAAATACAAGCCAGTGGCCAAACCCATCAGAACACTGCCTGAGACAAGAGGAACCTGGAAATCTGGGCCAAACACAACAGTGACCTAAATGTAAAATACGTGTCAGCCCCGCACTAAGGACCTTACCTATTCAGCTGTGAAACCAAAGCAGCTCATCTCAAGTGCAGTTACAGTCCTCTGATGGAAAAGAAAAGTGGCGCCTATCGAACAGAAGAGGATGGAGCTTGTCCCACTTTCAACAGATGCCCACGTAACCTTCAATTTAGCAAGGGGAAAATTCAGCCCGAGCTCAGAGCGTATGTTCCAAAGGGCACAGCAGAGCTACGCTGAAACGCGACACACTAGTGACGTGACATCACTCGCAGCTCTGAGGCCATTCCTTATGACAAAGTGCTATGTTAGCACTCAGGCTTTCACAGAACCATGGGACTACTGACTTCACCAGATTCTGTGGGTGCTAAGATCGGGTAGGTGTCTTTAAAGCAGCAATGAATGCTAGAAGGGTGAATTTGGGGTGTTTAGTCTATAGTAGCAATGGTACGTACACGTCTCACCTTACATCTCGCAGTACAAAAACACAAGCTATAAATACCGACCCAGGCACCCACACATAACGAGACGTGCAGAAGCTGGTTATCAGCATTTAGCTGCACCACACTGAACTTCGAGGCGCTCAGAGATACAGCAGTAATTTCTAGTGGAAACTGAAGGAGTTATTCCGAGAAGAAAGAAATATCAGAGTTGGATTTGGGACAGATTTCAGCTGAAAAGCCACATGGGAACTTTCATCGCTCTGAGGGATTTTCAATCACAATAGAATAAAAAAAAAAGTAAAACTGTACTTTCAGTTCCAGACTGATGCTCTGATTTGGAAATCGCTTCTTGGTGCCACCCAAGGAGCCGTCAGCCACATATTCTGTAACTTCCAGTGCTCAGCAGCCTTCTTTCGAAATACCAAGCCAAAGCAACATTCCACCAGAAAAAGGCTCAATTAAACTGCAGAAAAGAGTACCTCTGCTGAGGAGCACGGCATGACAAAGAGAAGCAGAAATGCCTGTCCCCAGCAGGTGCTTTGGGCCCAGCTCTGGCTCACTGTCAGAGCACTGTAAAGGGACACTGGTTCCAATGAGAACCACCACCAGACCCCACAGGCAGCTGCTGGTGCTTTCAATCCAGTCTCAATCCATAGCTATGGATGACAACCACGTGTAGTGGAAATACTCAGCCAGGGCCTGAAGCAGTGACTGAGCACCTGGTGGGAAGGCAGGGCCAGCCCAGGAGAGCTCAGCTGCATGCAATGCACCTAAATGACCTGAAGGACTGGAGCCAGGATCCACCCCTTCCCAGACCTCATTTAAGGGCTGGCAGCGAGATGAGAACATCTCACTGGGGATCCCTGTGTACCTGAGGCTTTCTAAAGGTAAGCAGCTTCCTTCCCTCATTTTTTGTGTCCATGGCTGCTGTATTTGGACTTGTTCCCATTTGCTGTAGCCGAAGACTTTGTCACTCTGCTGTTACTGTGGTACTTTCCATCCCGTAATAGCATTACACCACATCCTGGCAGGAACTCTGCGCTAGCAGAGATCTTTAACCTAGATGTTTCATGAAAGATTTCTGGTACTTCTAGAGCAGAGCAGTCTTAACATCCCTCAGGAAGCTTTAGAAACTGAGTTCCCTAGAACTGAGCCAGGCAAGGAGGAGAACAACAGTGAGATAAAATAACATGTTATCCACTGATCCAGTAGTGCAAATTACATATGGTACAGATTTCATTTGCTGAAATTCAACAGTATGTGTGAAGTTCTAACAGATCTTTCACTTTGGAGGAAAAGCATAAAGAGACACTAAATAACAGTCTCCTCCAGAAAAGGATCTACCAGCAAAATTGTGAGTGCCGTGAATTAGTTTATCACAAAGTACATGGTAAAACATTGTACAGCTTTGCCCTCAATCCCTTAATTATAGCACATGTGCATAATGTATTTTCATTAACAAAAAAAAGCAGAGGAAGAACAGCTTTCATGGCTGCTTAGCAGCTAAGCATGGGCAGGCTTCAGCAAGTGTAAGCAAGGCAGAGGATTCAAACAGGAAAAACAGACTTTTTTTCCTACCATCAGATACAGAGTGTGGGGACAGCTTCAGCAGAGAAAACAATCTGCACCTTTTATAAGGCAACAAGTGCAAAGCAGACTCACTGTACAAGGTGCTGTATTTTTGAAGGTGGAGTCTTGCCAAATCTATTGGTTAATCTTCATGATTAGTGGATCATCTCTGATTGGCTTTTAGGCAAAGATCTGTGAACTGTGAGGCGTGTACTGGCAGAAACCAATGCATCTCCTTAACTGTTTGGAAGCTTCCTTTTCATCTCACAAAATCATTTCTATTTTGCTTCATAAGAAGCAGGGTACTCTCATATGCACAGCTCTGGAAAGAATATGTTGGTGGTAAAGCTGTGTGAAGGATCAACTTCCACCTGTTCCCATTAGCACTGCCCAGCATGACGTGCTTTCTAAGTCATGCAAGAAGGAAACAGTTATGTAGCTGCAATGCCTTGCCTTCTCTTGGACCACGAGGCCTGTACCAGACTACACACTGCTACAGGTGAGGGTGAATTGGTCCTGCAAAGCTGAATCATAATCAAAGCTAATATCATAAAGAAATGTTGAGAAGCTCAGTGCAAACTGAGAGAGATAATTAATGAAAGCTCAAACCTAAGCTGAGAGCAAATTCTAATAATCTAAGCAAATCCAAATAGATTTCTAGCCAAAGAACATTTCACCAGCAAATCACAATTAAACAGCCCACTGCCTGGGATTTGGGTCTCATTTTACTGTCTAGTGAACTGCAACAAAGTCACACAGTTCAGCAAAGTGGCACTAAGCCATCAACATCAGATGTGGCCTGCACACTCTATGGGTTATCCATGAAAGCTTGGATCTTCTCAGACTTCAAATACTAATTTACTTAAAGTATAAATTTGCAGGAAGCAGCTTATACCACAGTCAATGATCTCTGCATTATCTGAGACTATAATTCCCCCATCGTTATTTCATTCAGCTCTACAAACATCCATGTTTTCTGTGAGGCTGTTTTCAGGAGATACTGTATACGCTGCACCACAAGCTACTTTTTGCAGAGGCTTATAACAGGACTGTAATTTAAATACAGTAATCTCACTAGAAGAAGATTACATCTGAGAGTTTGTAACAAAAGAACTGCAATTGTGTCCTAATTCATGATGAATTTTAAAAAAGAAAATGATTATTAAAGAAAAAGGAAGAAAAAAAGTACTTCAAAACAGAGACGAACATTTGCAGAAGCATGTGTACCCAAGCGGCAAGCATTCAGTTCCAAGAGGCATGTAAGAAGTTCAGCTGCATCAGGAATGGGATTGCGGCTGTTTATGTATGCACAACTAACGCATTTCTAAACCTCACTGCTGTGTGCCTATTCGGGAACAACATTAAAGTGGCAATTATGATTCATTTCATTCTGAAGTTTCACCTGAACTACCTCAGTTGGGCTTCTCCCTGATTCTGTCTATGACAAAGCCCACCTGAGTCAACAATGCATCTTTACATTTTCTTGCACTCTGCAACAGTACCATAGGGAGTTAATAAAAGCAAACTCCCATTAAGTCGGCCTATAACCTTTTCTCCTGGCTGTGCATGAAAAAAAGGAGCAAAATGATTAAACTAGATGGAGTGACTGGTGAAGATGAGGCTGTGAAGGAAGGGAGCAGCTTCATGTTGATCTCTTCTTTAGTTAGACTTTCCAGTCCCTCCAATCACAGCAGCATCTCTCTTCTGCCTGTCACGTAACAGCACCTGCAGATCTCAATGACGATTCCATCTCCACCTTGATCTGTCTCAGTCTTTTTTTTTTTTTTTTCCCCCTCTCATGGGGCCCCTAGCTCCTGCAGGTAATTTAAAAGGTAAAGGCTGACAGCTGGTCTTTAGTAAAGATAAGGAGGTCCATGGCTCCAGCCAACATTTCATCTGGCCTCAGCAAAATCTTCATTTTATTTAATTGAACACCAGCAATTACTTTTCTCTCAGTAGCATCATCACCAACGCCGTCCCTTTCACACAAAACTCTCCCATTTGTGTAGTGAACAGCACATTCCAATTAGGAGATGCAGGAAGATCCCAGGGCAAGATCCTGAACCTGGAGACAAAACCACTCCACGTAATTAAGCTCCGGCCTTAGGGATAAATACAGAAGTAAAAACACAAAATAAAACGCATAAGCAACAAAACCAAAAGCAACGCCTGCAACGCCCAACGGACACAACCAAATGGGGCGCGTGAGCCAACGCTTTGCTTTCCTCCGCGTGTCAGACAGAACAGAAATACGAGTGGAGCTTCGAGGCGTCTCAGCTCCCACAGGGAGAGCGGAAAGCGCGGGGACAGCCCCGACCCCGCAGCGCCGGGCGCCATCTCCCGCCGCCTCGTTCCCGTAGCAACGCGACACCGCGCGTGCGCGGCAGGAGCGGCGGCGCCACGCGGGCGGAGGGCGGTGCCGCGGACTGCGCGTGCTCAGCGTGGGCGCGGGGGCGCGCCGCAGCCCTTCACGTACGCTGCCCCCGGAAGTGCTCCTGCGGCGCGCTGACACGTCGCAGCGCCGCGGGGTGCGGGCCGCGCTCGGCTCCGCTGCGACGCGTCGCTCCGCCCGGCCGCGGCGGGACGCGGCGCCTGAGGAGATCCGCGGCGCCTGAGGAGATCCGCGGCGCCTCCGGGCTGAGCGCCCCGCAGGCGGCGGCGATGTCCGGGTTCGACGGCTTCAACACGGAGTTCTTCCACACCAACTACACCATCGACGAGCAGGCGCAGCCCTACGAGCACGGCGGCGGGAGGCCCTACAGCAGGTAGCCGCGGCGGGGCCCGCCTCGCGCGCAGCTCTTCGTATGCTTTCCCACTCCTAAGCACCTAAGAAAGTGCGAAACGGAGTCTGAGAAGCTGCTTTTCCCGTTGGTGGACGTCATAAAGCGTTTGTCTTCCGTGTGGTAATGCCTTCCTCCGTGTCGTAACGCCGGCTGGTGCTCCTGATGCAGCGGTGGAGGGAAACGGCTTTGAAAACTTCTCAGTTTACCTTTTTCTTGCCTCCCCTTTAAATACAGAGGGAGGCAAGCGTGATAGAGTGAGCTATTTAGTTCTCTAACTTTGTTTGCGAACGCACCTTCTAAGTAGTTAATGCTGGCATCAAATGAGATGAAGGTGCAGTTGAATTGCTTTCTGACAGTTTTCCTACTCCTCTGTGTTTGTGTGCTGCAGTAGTCATGCTTGGTGGTGCTGAAAGCAGAAAGCAATGCTGGCATGTCCAGCAATAGTAATTTGTTTAGCTGCTAGCAGCATGTCTCCTTCAGCCCATCGGTATTGTTTATAAGAGCTTCAATAGAAGAATGTACTCAAGTGCCCAGCGGGCCTGGATCTGAGGAGGGATTGTTGAAGGTAACTAAAACAAGAAGACAGGCAGGACTGCTTGCTTACTGCATGTGAGCTCTGACTTTTCTATGGAGGCGTTTAAAATAAATTTCTTTATCTGTGCATGATCCGATGTAATTCTTTATAGGCAGTATGGAGGCTACGAGTACTCTCAGCAAAGTGGATTTGTCCCTCCCGAGATGATGCAGCAGCAGCCTTACACAGGGCAGATTTACCAGCCGACACAGACATATACTCCGACTTCAGCACAGTCATTCTACGGAAGCAATTTTGAGGATGAGCCTCCTCTATTAGAAGGTATAAGTTGTGCTTTGCAGCCAAAATGCAAAACTCCTTCCACTTGGCCCCCAGTTTGAGCGATTTGAGTAGTAGGGTGTTGATTCTCTGCTTCTGAAAGTATGCAATTGAGTTGATATTCTCATTATCTTTTTGTGTTTAACTGTATTTTAGTATACAGAAAGCATGATCTTATGTGAACTCCTGGACAGAGTTTTAGGATTATGCTTTATTTATAATTAATCAGCTGTTCTGTGGGAGGTGGGATAGATTAGCCTGGCTGTGATAAAATACTCAATTTTTCTGTGGGAAATTTAGAAGATATTTAAAATTGTCCACTTTTTGTGGAAACAAGTTGATGCTGTCAGGTTCAGTTGATTCTGTGGTTAGAACTGAAATCTTTCATTGCTGAAGGCAAGTGGTAAACATTGCAGAAATTCCTGTACGGGGTGCAGACTTTGCCAAATGCCACAATGGATGTATAGTGAGTGTCTGGATGGGTGCTTTGAGTTTCCGACTCGTGCTTCGTTGTTAATGGCCGAATAACTGAAGAAGCTCTTTCATTTGCTGATTTAGAGTTGTCAGTTGTGTTTTTCTTCCACACGTCTGGGTTAATGTATGTTATTCACAGGATGCATTATGTAGATGCTTCTCAGGGCCCAGGGTGGGCAGATGATGACTGCATTCATAACCAGGTTTTCATGTGGAATTGTGCAGATGGGGACTTGAAATCATTTCCAGCTGCAAGGAGCTGTAAAACACGTGTCATAAGGCATCAGTGTTAAAAGAGGTGACCGTGTGTATGAATGGATTCAGTGGTAGGATGGCTGCTGTGTGAAAGCAAAGCCCACTGAAGGAGAGCTAAGCTAGTTAGAAATGTTTGAGCCATCAGTCACTGCAAACCTGGGGAATGTTTGAGAGATTTGCACGTTTTTTTCTGATGTTTTTGTATGTATGTATGTACTTTAGGCCACTTACAAGGGCAGCAGTAGCAGGGCTAACTGTACTTTGGTCTGACACAGAACCCCACTCCTGTGCTGTTATCTGGTTCTTTAGAAGCCAGCTTGTCACTTCAGAGTGTTTGAGACCTGGAATTTGTAGAAGCAGCACGGTCAGCACCTCGAGGAGAGGTGGAATTACTTCATTCTGTGGTTCCTGTAGGATAATTCCTGGAGAAGAGTTTAGAGTGGACAGGTGGAGAAAATTGACAGCAAAGCAAACAGGGCAAGAGGAGAAGGGGAAGGAAATAATATATGCATAATTCTTTTCATGTAACTTGTAGAGTTGGGGATCAATTTTGACCACATCTGGCAGAAGACACTAACAGTTCTGCACCCATTAAAAGTAGCGGATGGCAGCATCATGAATGAGACTGACTTGGCTGGACCAATGGTCTTCTGCCTAGCTTTTGGAGCCACGCTGCTGCTGGTAAGATACTAAATGCCTCCTCTTACTATTTGTGCTTTAACATGCCCGGAGACACTGGGGGGAAAAGCCAAATTACGTGTCTGTTTTGGAAGTGACTCTTTAGCCTGGAGGGTACAAAAATGCATCCTGAGGGAGAGTTTCTAACCCCATGGACGAGGAGCTGGGCCCTGGTACAAAGCTCGTTGGAGTTAATAAGTTAATTATCCTTTTTTTTTTTTCCAGAGTTTAAATGAGAGTTTTAGAGCTTGCTTTCCCATGGTGTTTGTTTCACTGCAGTGCATCTTTCTGTACATACTTTGTTTCTGAGTAATATGAATTGTTTTGGTCACAGGAACAGATGTGGCTCATGTTTTCAGATGTTAACTTGTAGCTTTTAAGAGATCGAGCTGTTCTCCTTTCAGAGCCGTGCACTGCGTTTTGGAGCTTCTGGTGTTTAATGCCCCAGGTGTCTCTGCTTTGTTTCACTGTGTCTTTTGTGTGATACTTTGTTGTTTCTTCACTGTTCCTCCAGGTGCGAGGAAGCTCATTTGGTGTGATTTCATCAGTGCTGGTACAGCTGAGCCAATCTTAAAACACTTTTAAAGTAAATCTATGTCCAAATGGTTTATACTTCTTAACATGTCATCATCTGATGAAGTCTTTTTTTTTTTTTTCAATTGAACTTCATTGAAATTAGAACGTGCTTTAATGACTCAAAAGTGTCAGTTATTAAATGAATGAGTTATTAAATCAGCAGACAGACTTCCTTGTCATAGGAAGCCTCAGTATTTTTAATGAGTTTTCTTCTTTAAATGTCTTTGGGCATTGCATTTATTTTTTTCTGGGATGGCACTTTGCTGCTTCGCAGTGCTTTGGTACCAAGGGAGTAGAAGCCTACTTCTAGATGTAACTTTTATTTATGGCAACTGGGGCAGCAGAGTTAATGGATGTGTTTGCAATAGAGTTTTGAATGTACTCTTACTGAGGAATGATCACTTTCTCCTGTGGTGTTTGGAGCCCTGTCAATGTTATTTTTATTTTATTTGAGTTTTAAGTAAAAATACTAATTAAGAATGTAAGAGTGTAGTGGGGGAAAAAGAAAGGATTAAAGCAGGTTTCGTAGCACCTGAGGGAGGGCAGAGCTGTGCTACAAATACCTGTGGTGTGGAAGTTAGTGGGAGGCAGGTGTAGGAGCTGTGCACCAGAGGAGCACCTGGAACTGCCCTCCTCACGGCCCTGCCTGCCTGCAGGGCTGGAACTGTGGCACTCTGATGATAAGGTCATATTGTTGGAGAAACAAATGCTGATGTGGCGTGCACGTGCTACAAAATAACATGCTTCCAAGTTAAGCGAAGTTCTGACTTTCCCCCACAAGAAGTTCCAGAGAGGGATGAGGTCACTGCTTGTTTGTGGTTTACGTTGTTCTACAACTCTGTGGAGCCTGTTGCAAATTCCAACTGGATTTATAAAGTTCCAGACTTCTTCAGTCTTCGCTACTTCTGCAGTTGGTTATCACAAGTCTTTGGAGGCATAGTAACAAGTTGGCTGCTGAAAACTCATAGGCTTTTGCAGCCCAGATCAGACAATACCAATTTGATTAAAATCTATTTATTGAAGTGTGTAATCTTAAGAAAAACGTTTCCCTTGGGTGCCTGGGGCACATAGGTGTGCTGGAGTTTAGGTTGTGGAAAGATATTGTTTGTTGGATTTGAATGTGGTTTTTGGGACCGGAGGGACAATGGGGAAAATGAGGATGCTCTAGAAATGTCCAGTTTTCTTTTTTTTTTTTTTTTTTTTTCTTGTGAGGAACATCACCTCTCCTGATAATTAACATGCACTGCTCTGCTTGACTTTCAGGCTGGTAAAATTCAGTTTGGCTACGTGTATGGAATAAGTGCAATTGGATGCTTAGGGATGTTTTGTCTCCTGAACATGATGAGCATGACGGGTGTCTCGTTCGGCTGTGTCGCCAGTGTCCTTGGATACTGCCTTCTTCCTATGATCCTGCTCTCCACTTTTGCCATTGTGTTTTCATTGCAGTAAGTACATAAGCAGGAACTTGATGGTAGACTCCTCTCCTGTGAGATAACTGAAATCCTGATATTCAGTGATGAAGGTAATTTGGATATGACAGGAATTTGTCGTAAGTGTAAAATGACAAATACTGATGCTCTTCAGGTAGCAGTGTTCCCACTTTTCTTTATTTCTGAGTCAGTCAGCAGCTGTGAAATGCACAGAATCAAACAACGGCATTGTTTTCAGTCAGCTTTGAATCTGATAAATCTTAGTACCTGCCATGTCTAGGAGCTAGTTGTAAGTTAAGATGCAAAATGGAATTTTTCAGGCAAAAGGAAATCTGTGTGACTTCTTCTAAAGCAAGAGAGAGACATGAATTCTAAGGGTTTTAGCTTTTAAGAGGTGTTGGATCCAGTTACAGTTCCTGTAAGTGTATGCACAAGTCATAAATGAGTTCTGGTTTTATTTCTGTCTTTACAGGGGAGTGATGGGAATTATACTCACGGCTGGGATCATTGGCTGGTGCAGCTTTTCTGCTTCCAAAATCTTTATTTCTGCCTTAGCAATGGAAGGACAGCAACTTCTAGTAGCATACCCCTGTGCTTTATTGTATGGGGTCTTTGCTCTCATTTCTGTGTTCTGAATAGACTCCAATTCGTTGGACTCCAGTGGGCCAAACTGAAGCTATCAGCTCGGGGTATTTCATTGGACCAGAAGCAGCTGCAAACACCTGGACAGTGGTGACATCGCAGACTTAGACCGGTTTTAAATCATCTGGAGAATGGAAGCAAATGTCTTGTGTTCACTTTTTTAGAATACTTTGAATACTGTTCTCAATTGACCTGAGGTGTCTATAGCTTTAATAAGTGTTCATGCTTATCAAATTAATGTAATTTTTTTCCATTCCTATATCTTCAGAGAAGTAACTTTTTGTTGTTTAAGCAAGATGGGTGGGGTTAGTTCAGGTCTTTTTTTTTTGGGGGGGGGTGAAGGAGAGGGGAGGGAGAAGGGTCACAGACTGTAAGATTTTTCTTAGCAGAAGTTGACAAAGCCACGGACAGTGTGGATTTGGCATTCTCTTTGAATAAATCTGCAGTGACAAAGAACCTGTTTCTCTGCCCTCTTCCCAGGTGCACAGAATGTACACAATTACTTCCTGTATTCTAACAAATACACTCTTTTAAGTTCTGTAGTCTCATTTACGTGTTTGTTTGATGTGATAGTATTTCAGGATGTCAGGAACTGAAAATTAGAAAACAGATGCTTTAAAATCAGAGGTTTCTGTAATTGTCACACTTGAAATATGAGTACATCTGGATGTCTTAAGTAGCTATATGTTAACCTGAATTTCTGAAGACTTCAGCCAGAGGCTTTTTTCCTAATGGTGCACAAATGAGCAGCAGAGAGTAATCTCCTGCAGTCTTTCCAAGAAAAACACCATTTTGAAAATGCTTGTCAGTATTGTCGTTACTGTAAAAGTAATTTAAGGCACATTGATTAAATTTTCCTTAGATTTTGAAAATGGTGTTTGCTTCTTCCAATCTTTATTTTTGAGTGAACTTCAGTTAATGAAATATAAACCTTCATATGGCATCAAAATCCTATATAAAGGTGTGTTTGATCAGTGGATTTGGTACTTGTTTCAGCCAGAAATGTTTGTACTTCAGAAACATGAGACTTTTTACAAGCAACTGTTATCACAAACTAGATCACAGGTGTGAGAAGTGGAAGAGCAATGGTGCTTAGTCTGTAAGCAAGCTCTTGCTCGTTGTCAGAGTAAGCCAGAAAAGGATGCAGGCACTTCCACTCCTCACAGGGAGGGGATGTGGTCATCACTTCCCCCCCCTCCCCAGAAATTGGAACACTCCAATGCAGTATTACTGTTTTGTTGGCAATTTAATACAAGGGATTTTATTTCATGGCATTTATGGTGGGTGTTTGTCTCACATTCTCTGCTGGGACTGTAGAGGGATCTCTCTGAAGGTCTCTGGAGCTGAATCAGAAGTGTTCTGTTGGCACCTGATAAGCCTCAGTGTGCAAATGGGCCTTACTTCGAAGGCAGGCTTGGTGGAAAGCTGCCATTGCTTACACTGTGAGCCTTCATCTGAGTGAGACAAGAGGGAATTCTTTGCTCTTTCCACAATTCTTAGTTTTCTCCTGAAAATGCCTTCCTAGTGCTGCTAGAAGTTACTGACAAGATCCTCTGTTAAAAGCCAGAGCCGTTTTATGCTGTGTTACTGGGAGCTGTGGGACATGAGTGTAGAACCATTAAGAACCAGTTACTGATGCACAGTGCTGCTATGGTAATGAATTTTCAAACTCATGTGCATAAGAGGGAAAAAAAACTTTAACTTTTCTTTGGGCAGGAATTCAAGAGGCCAGATGGTTTTCTGTTTTGATACCTTACTACAGGTCACCATCCTAAATGAACCTGTTGCATTTGTTTAGTGAAGTGCTGTAGTCTGTACTCGTTGGTTCTGTTCTTGGAGTGAGCAGGCCCTGGTGCTCAGAGTTCTTCCTGCTCTCCAGGAGCATCACCTGGTGGTGGAGCATGCTGTCCTGTACTGCTGCAGTAGCCTACAGTGATTGTCTTTACAAATGAGACCTAATTAAACGTAGGATGTTTTTAGTAAGTACAGAAGCTCACAAACTTTCCTATGCATTTCAGGTTCTAATTCTCAAACACTGCTGTGTTATTTTTGTTGTCTGAGTTAAGTTTACCTTATGGATGCAGTTCATTTCTTAAGGCTTGCACTGATTTTGTAGATAATATCTTCGTGCTGTGACAGAAAAATTTATTAAAAACAGTTTAACAAAGAAGTACTCCTAGAAGCTAAGTGCACAGTGGAAAATGTCAACGTGCTTTTGTTTCAGTGCTATGCAACTGCTGAGTTTGGAAAGCACAGTGCTGTGCTGCAGTGCTGGGGTTCTCTTCTTGGCTTCAGATGTCCTTCAGTGATGTGGAGAGCTTGGCCCTGGTTTCCACACGGCTGGGAGCAGAATGTCAGACATTGATTCATAGCTTCATAAAAACACCTGACCCAGTGGTCTTCAATATCCCAGCTCTGTGATAAATCAGGTAATGTGGTTCTGTTGACCCCGTTTATTGCCTATCCACAATCAATTCTGTTGATTTTTTTTTTTTTTTTTTTCTCTAATACGGCTTAGTCCTGGATCTTGTTTCAGTGCCAGTTGCCTTTTGGAGTGTCAGACTATTTCATGCCATCGCGTGGTGTGACTGTGCTGTAATTCGTTCCTGCTTCCTCGTGGAAGTGCCTTTTTTACCTGTCTGTAGAACCTGAACACTCTCCCACTGCTTAATGTTGGAGATCTCACCTAGTTCTGGATCCACTGTTAACTTTCTCTGCTTCATCCTGCATTCTCTTGGCACTTGTTATTCAGCATTCAAATATGGATGCTGGTAGCTCTCTTTAAGAATCATTTTCATCATCTGCACCCGCTCTATTGTACAGGTTACGGCTTCTGCAAGAAATGAAGGCATGGAGTAACTGGGGCTTGCTGTTTCCAGCTGCTCCACTGGGTGGGCCTGCAGCCTCTCTGCTGTGAGCAGCATACCTGGCATGCTGCTAGGCAGGGCTTGTGGCTGGCACAGCTCAGCATCAGGAAGCCTCTCCCCTCTTTCCTTCTTCATTTGCCCCACCACTGGCACCTGCATCCCCAGGCAGTCAAACAGCTGATGCGTGCTTGGCTTTCTGCTGCTTGTTACAGGCAGGGGCTCTGATTTAGCCCTGGTCCATGAAATTAGAGGTGCTGTGTGTGCAGGGCAGCCCTCACGGCGATGGGAAATGTTTGCTGCCTCCTATTCTTTGTAGAAGTCTTCGTTTTCTCTCTTTGGTGCAAAAGCAGGAATAGCTTTTCACTTAACAACTGCTGGGAGGTACTGGTGGGCTCTTGGTGCAGATCACATTGTGTTGTAGTGCTGTCTTTTCTCCGTGTGACATGATTCATCCTCCCACCAACAGGCTTTTTTAGTTAAATAGCACCCCTCCAGAATGAAGGCAACTGATGTGTGTGATCTGTGGGATTCAAAGAGTTTGTAAAGATTTTTTTATTGGTTTAGGCACTCCAAACCCTAATACCTCAAGATGTGAGAACCTCCTGCAAGTCAGGGAAGCATCCTTTGAGGGATGATGGGAAGGGACGTGTGGTTGTCCAGGTCTGGCTACATTTGGCCATCTTCATCCCAGTGAAGCACAGTGAGGTCGTTCTTTGGGGGTGAATTCCCAGCCCAGTGCTCTGGGACACAGTTTGGAAGTGGAGGAAGTTTTGTAACGGGAAATTCTGTCAGCTATAGTTGCTAGTGTTGTGCTTTCCTAATCAAAGCCAGCAGGCCATTAGCCAGGCAGCAGTTTGTGCTGGGGAGAACTGCAGGCACTGTGCTCTTAAGGTGCTTTTTTGTTGTCTCCTTTGCTTTATTGGAGGAAGTGCTGTTTTAAAAAAAAAAAAGCACTAAGTCTCATTCCTCATCAGGAATGGTGACGTGGAAGACCATCCAAGATTGGGCAGCAGTCCTGGAATGGGCTTCTTTCAGAAACTGCTGCAGGTAGGTATCTTTGGGAAGGAGGGTGTTGCTCTACTTTCTACGCACTGAATTCCACCACAGCATTCTTGTAATTACGATTCTCTTAGCGTGTATATGGCTATTAGGTTTTTCCCAAGAGGTTTGCTCCTCTGCTGCTGGCGTAGGAAAACATAATCCTCTTGGATACCTGTGTTACTGCTGACTCACCAGAGCTGGCTGCTCCATCATGGAGCTGGTATCTGCTTTCATGCAGAAGTTGGGGCTGACAGTAGGAAGCACTTTGTGCTGCTGGGAGCACACACCAGCAAAGACTTCAGCAGCAATTTGAATTCAAAGTCAAAGCTTTCTTGTGGGCTCACTGAGCCGAGGTCTGCCAGGTGGTTTGGTTTATTTGGAAGGCCACAGACCTGCTCTGAGCTGCTGCCCTTCCTGGGGTCCCACTGCGGGGCCGTGCAGTGCAGGAAGGTGACACAGCCGCCTCCAACTCCTCGTCAGTACCCTGCTATCTTTGTGAGTAGAAAACGGGCCGTGATGTCAGGCTTGTTTCTTCCTACTCCTTCCTTCCTTCAGTGCGCTTTGCTATTACTCCTGTCCCCACAATAGACATGAAAGACAGCTCATTCTCTTCCTCCTGGCAGCAGCCTCTTACATAATGGTGAACTCATTCTCATTTCCTGTGTTGTTCTTCTCCTCCTTGAAAAAACTGTGTCTGTCCCCTGCAATCCCCAAACCCCTTCTGCAGAAATGCTGCTGAGCCCGTGGTTTCCCATCTTGTTTGTATGCACTGGTGGTTATTCTTTGGAACAGGGCTGTGTACTTTAATGAATTACCCCATGACAGTTCCAATCCTGTCTCCTGTTTGCGTAGATCAATTTGAACTCTACTTCTCCCTCTGAAGCACTCACAGTGCATTCTGACCTCCCCGAAGCCCCAGCACCCAGAGCGACACAAACGTGAGCAGTGGGGGCTGCTCCTTCACCTCTGTATTACCCATGTGATAAATGGACATAAAATGTTGTGTTCAGCATTGGTAGCTTTTGTTCTGAGCTCTTCCCTTTGCCTCTGCCTTGGCTGCTCATTCTTCTTTCATTGTCTCTGAACACAGAGACACACTGGACACAATTTCACCACTGGATATTTTGAGTCTTCTTCCATAAGCCAACATAGCAGTGGGTTTGGGAGCTTTGACTGATGCAATGTGTGAGAAGAGGGTTCTTGTTTTGCTTTCTGTGCTGATGGGATATTTTCTTGATCCTCTGCAAATGGGGTCACAGATTTTAGCAGCTGGCCTTCAGTTAAGCAAATCTGGGAGTTAATGGGCTGGAGTTCATCAATCAGTTCTAAAAGCAGTTTGCTAATTGTGGAGCTAACACTTGGAGTGGGTGGGGAAATAGTGTGGCTCAGATCACATACCAACTCAGGGCTGAAGCTCAGCACTAACGGGGCAAACAGAATCTGCCGGTGTGGCTCAGAGCGTGAACCCTCCGTGTAAGCACCGTGTGTCTCCCTAAAATAATTAAGTGGTGTAATTGTGCTTTATGTGAATAAGGGGCCCCAGCAATTGCATTGTTCTTAAGAGCTGAAGAATGGGAAAGGACATATGAATATAATGTGATGTGGGAAAATGGTGCCCTGAGTGCGGATTTCAGCCACGGTGATTCAGTACCAAGAACATCTCCTTGATTACCCACAATTGGCTCTCGCATTATCTCTGCCCATTTTGTGCTCCCCTGGAATTCTTCCCCTTGCAGTCCTTTTATCTCAGCTAGATGTACCATCCTGGAACGGCCATTTGGTCAGAGGCTGAGAACTCACTGCCGTACGTCAGCACCGACGCTCTGAGCAACGCGCGTAGGTCACGTTCATCCACCTTCAGAATCTTCCAGATGAAAAGCATTTGTTCTCTCAGACGTTTACACAATCGAGATGACAGAAGCAAGAGGCACGTTCATTTCATCCGTTTGGTTGCAGTTTTGATAACGTTATCTGCGTTACGTATTGAGGCTGGTTTAACTGAACAGGCCTCTTTCTCCTCCTGCTCCTTAATCTCTGCCAGTTTCATTGTCACTCCCAGCTGAGCTCTGTGTGTAGGGAACAAGGTCGTGCTTTCTGTGTGTAATGCCATCGCTTTGCTAAGTCCTGTTGCAAATACGCAGTGATTCATTTGGAGAATCCACACAAGGTCCCAGAGCTCCAGCGTGAGGCAAAGAGCAAGTCTTCATATATTTAACAAACGATCATGGGAAGCACAGAAAGAGAGGGAGGGGAAAAATATATTCCCTAGCAATCAGTCGTTTCAATGTGAGCATCAGGAACACTGTTTAGTTGGGATTATTTTCTTGGCTTTTCCCCATGATACGTAAATCCTTGTGGTATGCACGGCCTGCAGAGCCCCACTGCTCTGTGCATGCCAGCCCCCGTGCCACAGGTTGAGGCTCAGGAGATTATCCCATTTCAAGTAGCATGTAAACATTCAAACTATATGGTATCAGGTCATGTGTTTAAAAACAAAGATTTTCTTGTTTGTCATTAGTATGTCCTAGCAGTACTGTACAGTACATGTGAAAATCTGCACTGTGTTAGTACAAAAAATGCAGTAGTTCTGCAGCACGATGCCTTGTTCTTACCCTGGAGCCCAGCTCTGGTAAGAAAACCAATTTTTCTGACCCAGTGACTCTCACCAGCTGAAACCAGCAGAGTTTTATATGCTGGGAATCCTGAAAGGCTTTAAATACTCAAGGTACAAATAGGCATTTTAAGTCCTATGGTCCACCTCCTCACCCACACAGAGCTGTGCCCCCCTGTGCACGGCCTGGGCTCCTTCAGTCAAACATGGAGCTGTGCTGCTCTGCCGAAGGGAGGGAAGCATCCCCAAGGAGCCGCAGATTGCCCTTTAACCACGAGCACAGGGAACACAACATTACAGAGCTTACGTTACAGAAATACAACACAAGTTCTTGTCTTTCTTCCGCAGTCTCTGAGCTAAATTGCTTCATTAATTCGAAGGGAGTTTTCTCCTGCTTCCTCCTGATGAACGTGTTTGTGCGTGGCATTTCTGAAGAGCTGCTCCTGGTTGGTGCTGTAAGTAGCCCTGAAGTGTTCTGTTTGCATTCAGCCCTCCCAGCCCTTACCTCCACATGTTTGTTTGCCTGTTTTCACCCTGGGCTGCTCAGCAGATGATGAATAATCACAGAGGCCATTTCTTGTTCCTTCATTATTTCTAAAGGCAAACATAGGCGGAATTGAAGACCCTGGAGAGAAGACAGCTGAACTACATTTTGAAATAGTGAAGCACCGGCGGCAGCCAGACAGCGCCCATTAAAACATCGCACTGCAGCTCTGAAACATCTCTCTGGTTTACACAGTAATTCAGCTGGGAGTATGTTTGAGGGGAGGTTTTTCCATGGAAACCTGAAGTGCAGTCCCCCAAACAACTCACTTCACTCCGATGTATATGGCCTCAGTGTTTAGATACCACCCAGCTGTGTTAGGCCGGTTGCTATGGTCCTGCTCTCCGTTCCAGAGCCTTTGATTAATGCACCAAGTGCAGAAGGAGCGGGGGAGCTGCAGTGTGGGAATGCCATGGGGAGGGCACCGGGCAGCGTTGCGCACAGGGAGCACTGTGCCTGAGCCCACGGAGCTCTGTCCTGGCATGCTGCTGCCCACATCTCCCTGTGCAGATCCCCCTGTCCCCACCCCAGCACAGCCAGCAGTGCTGATGGCTCAGTGTGGGCACCCACACCAACAAGTGGATGTCCTGACCTGGCGTGGGCCCTGCAGCCTCTGTCTGCTCCCATCAGCTTCCTCCGTTCCAGCCGGGAGATGGGCAGGGCAGCAGCCTTCGGTGGGTGCGTGCTGGCAGCAGTGTTGGCTCTCGCAGAATAATCGATGGATGCATGCAGCGCGTGGTGGAACTCAGAGAGCCAGCAGGACTTCAGGGATTCATGCTATCGCTCTGCTCTGCTCAGTTTTTTTCCCTACAAAATACCTTTTCCCTCTTCACCAGTCTCAGCCAAGCCGGTGTGTAAGGAATGCGGTGAATTACTGTCACCTCTGTGTCACAGAGGGGGAAACTGAGGCACGGAGGAGGCTCGGGCAGAGGCGCCCTGAGCCCACCAGGCAGAGCTGAGCCCACGTCCCCGCGGCAACTGCTGCTCCGCTGGGAACGCAAAACCAGAGCAAAAGTGCACCGCTATCTCCCGCTGTTAATCGACGCTGTTATCAGCCACAGAGCTGCGTCGTTTTCTGAGCCAGTAAAATGTTTAACTGTTATATTTATGCATCTGTGGTTTCTCAAGACTTCTCCGTGCTCTCGGGCTGCATTTTAACTCATCTTCTGCGGGATCCGCCTGAACGGGAACAGATATCCGTAATGCAAACCTATGGGTACCTTACAGGTATTGGGAAGAAACGGCCGTTTAAAACACGCGACTCGTGTCCGCGTCCCCGCTCCCGCGTGGGCTGCAGCCCCGAGGCGCGGCCGTTCCTCCCGCGGCCACCAGGGGGCGCTCCGCGCGCGGCTCTGCACGGGGCGCGCGCCGGCGCAATGAGCGCGGCCCCGCGGACGCCCGGAGCCGTGGGACGGAGCGCGCTCCCGCGGCTCTGTGCCCGTTGGCGGTTACGGCGCCCGTTGGCTGCGCTGAAGTTCTGGAAGAGCTCCGCTGTTGTTCCAGCGAAGGAGGCGGCTCGGTGCCTGCAGGATAAGGGTCAGCGGCGCTCCGGGGGTTCAGCCCCGCGCTGCCCGGGCCGTCCGATGCGCGCACCCGCCCCGACAGACCTTAACGAGAGCGAGGAACGATAACTAAAGAGGGACGGGGAGGAGGACGGGTTTTCGGCCCAGTGCCTCCGCGCAGAGCCGATGTCGGGAGCGGGGCGATGCTGAGCTGCCGCCGCCGTGTCCGTCCCGCTCACACCTCGCTGTGCTCAGTGCCCGCCGCGTCCCACGCGTCCTGCGAGGAAACTCCGCTCCGTCCGATGGGAAACAGAGCCAGCGGAGGCAGAACGCGCGCTCCCCGCAGCACTGCCTCATCTGCTGTTTTTAACTGAGTTTCTCCATCTTCTCTGTAAAGGAGTAACGCTCCTTCGTTGCCTCCGGCCGTAATTAACGCGCCGTATGTCAGGTCCAAGAGACACATAAAAACAGACTGAAAGCAGAGCGCTAGCTCTCGAGCAGAGCAAATAACTTTGGAATGGTATTTTCTACATCAAAACCCTTTTCAGTGCTGCAATTAAAGGCGGTGAGCTGCCCGAGGCCTCAGGAGCCGAGGCGGGAGAGCAGCAAAGAGAGCAGACAATGTGGGGACAGCAGGGACCGCCGCCGCTGCGAGGCACCCCGCCCTGCAGCGGCCACAGAGCAGCTCGGTGAGCGAGGTCGTTAATTAGCTGATGGCCTGCAGGTTGTGCCCCATCTGCACGGGTGAAATCCATCTGCACAGGTGGGCCCCATCTGCACAGGGCTGCCCCTCCCCACTGTGCCTATCAGCGCTGCCCGGCTAGGGAGCTGCTTCCTCCTGTGGTGGTCGTGTGCTGCTGAGATCAGGGTGCAGGTAAGCGCTGCCACGGAGGGGTGGGAGGTGCTGGGGGGGGAAGGGACTGTGTGCCCAGGAGGGGCTCCTGCGGGAGCTGGGGCTGCATGGTGGTTGTTGTCACCCAGGGAGCAGCAGGACTGGGGCTGCTGGGTGCTGAGCAAACCCAGCAGGGTGGGGGGAGCTGCCCAGGAGCCATTTTCTGCACCTGTGTGTATGTCCCGAGATGGTTGAACCCGGAGCTGAGCGGGGTGCCCGTAGCTGTGGCTGTCGTTCTGGTGGTCCTGTGCTGCAGTCCCTTCCTGCTCTCTGCTGCACTGACGGCAGCCAGCCCTGCTGCGTGCTGAGGAGTGGGCTCACTTTAGTTTGTAGTAAAATGCTTTCTGTTGTTATGGCAACTGAAACGCTTAAATGAGCCAAAGAGCAAGAGATAATGTACATCAAAATGACCATGCTATTTTGAGTAGGAGTTGGCTTTTTTTTTTTTTTTTTTTTTTTCCCTTCCTAAAAGCCTCCTATGCAAGGAGTTCTGAACTTCACGCTTTCCTCCTCCCTGGAGCTTGCCAGCCCTGAGCAGCTGAGCACCTCAGGCACTGCTGTGGGGGATGTGTGGTGCTCCTTCCCCTCGCAGCAGCTCAGCCAGGGCACAGCTCTGCCCTGTTGTGCAGGGGGTGGGGGCTGAGCTGCAGGATCCTGCTCAGGAGTTGAACTGAATTCATGAAGTGCATTTGAAGGAGGAGCAATTGGGGCTTTGTCTTTGGGATATCTCGGCCTTCAAGCAAATGCCCGTAATTGAGCTTTGTGGTGAGGACCAGGAGAGCAGCAATAGCTGCTGTAGGGCTGTGTCTGCCAGCACCAAAGGGTGGCACAGCTTCTGGGCCAGGGGCTGTATGGGGGAATAGTGAAAATGATTGGGCTGCTCCTTAAGATCCTATACTGGGGTTATGAGCCAGTGACTTCATAGTGATCTCCATCCCTCTGTGTTGCTCTGTGCTGTGGTGTCCGGAGTTGGCAGCTCTCTCTATTTCCTGGTAACTGAGTTTGGGTGTTTTCACTTCTCTGCTCTTCCAACAGTTCTGTGTAGCAAAAGGTGATGTAACTGAGAGCATTGTTTTGTCTTGTCGGTGGTAACACACGCTCCTCACTTTGGCCACAATAACCCCATGCAATGCTATAGGCTTGAGGCAGAATGGCTTGAGGAGTGTATAGAGGAAAAGGACCTGGGGGTGTTGGTTGATGCTCGGCTCAACATGAGCCGGCAGTGTGCCCAGGTGGCCAAGAAGGCCAATGGCATCCTGGCCTGTATTAGGAATAGCGTGGCCAGCAGGAGCAGGGAGGTGATCATCCCCCTGTACTCAGCTCTGGTGCGGCCGCACCTCGAGTACTGTGTTCAGTTTTGGGCCCCTCACTACAAGAAAGACATCGAGGCCCTGGAGCGTGTTCAGAGAAGGGCAACAAAACTGGTGAGGGGTCTGGAGCACAAGTCTTATGAGGAGCGGCTGAGGGAGCTGGGATTGTTTAGTCTGAAGAAAAGGAGGCTCAGAGGAGACCTCATTGCACTCTACCACTTCCTGAAGGGAGGCTGTGGTGAGGAGGGGGTCGGCCTCTTCTCCCAGGTAACTAATGACAGGACAAGAGGGAATGGCCACAAATTGAGCCGGGGAAGATTTAGATTAGATTTGAGGAAAAATTTTTTCTCTGAGAGAGTGGTCCGGCACTGGGATGGCCTGCCAAGGGAGGTGGTTGAGGCACCATCCCTAGCGCTGTTCAAGAAGCGTTTAGATGAGGTGCTAAGGGATTTGATTTAGTAGCTTGGTGGGTAGGGATGGTGGTGTGAGGATGGTTAGACTAGATGATCTTGTAGGTCCTTTCCAACCTAATGTATCTATGAATCTGCTCTGATGAGCTCTCCAAAGGTGGTGTTCTGCACTGGTAAGCCTCAGGGCTCTGTGTGAGCAGAAAGAGCCCTCAGGAGCTCTCCCCTTACCGGTGGGTGCTGTGATCAAACCGGAATTAGAGCAGTGAGCTGAAGTCATCCTTGGAATGGCTGCACAGATGAGGTGTGTTGTGCCCGAGCCTGGCTGCAGTTATGATCCTTCTGTTAATCATCATTAATGCAGAGCAGCTCACCCCTAGGAGTGGGTCCCTCAGGTCAGACCCTCCCCGTGCACTGTGACCCTGACTGACGGTCCTGCTTTCCTGCACTTCACTCCTACTGAAGTGATGGGGTGCCAAGCATGGGGCACTGCCCACATCACCCCAACGTGCTCCCGTGTCCCCCAGCAGCGGCAGCCGATCCCATCCGCCTGCCCCAGTGCTGGGGATAAACCTGCACAGGAGGAGATACCCCTTGGTTTGGAGGAGAGCTGTGAGCAGTGTGTGTGTGAGAGGTGGGTTTAACCAATGGTAATATGAAAGGAAATGTGTGCCACGGGGTGAGGGTGTTCCCAAAGCATTACCAGGTGAAGCCAGGAGTGTGTGGCTGCTGCTGGTTCCCTCTGTTCCAGCACCAGCAGGCTGCCTGAGCTGTGCTGATTCTCTCTGTACGTGTGGACGCACAAGTTGGGCACACGTGTTTACTGTGCACCGTGGGTTTTTTCAGGTGCTATAAATTTAATACCTCTTCCAAATATTTGAGCACTCCTCTGACCTTTTAACCAAAACACTGAACGTAAACTCTATGCAATCCATACATACAGCATTTGGAAGATAAAGTTTATTCGTAGTCATTGCTGTTTATATTGCAAGAGGATGAAAAATGGCAGACATGGAGGCAAGGGGCTGCTCTGTGAAGTGCTGGGATCTGGGCAGCCCTGGCTGGCAGTGGGGCACAGCACTCGGGCTGTTCCACCCTGAGCATCCCCCTGTCCTGCAGAGCCCCTCCCCTCCTGCTTGAGCACTTCATTTGTCTTTGCTATTTATTTGCCGTCACATTTTTTTCTCTTTATCCCACATCTCTTTGCAGTGCTGCTGATGCCTGAGCTCAGGGCTCTGTGTGGGTTGAGGGCAGCACCTGGCCTCGTGGGGCTGCTTCTTGCCAGGAGCCCAACCCCAGGGCTCTGAGGCCTGGAGGGATCCTTCCTGGTGTTCTCGTCCTGCCAGCAGCCCGGGGAATGGCTCTTCTTCCTGAGGACAGATGCCAGGGCCTTGCCTCTGCCTGCTGGCACGTGCGCTGGAGGCCTGGGCAGTCTGAAAGCAATGCTCTGCCTTTCCCACTCAATCCACTGAGGCTGCACAACTGGTTGTTGCTACACGGGTGTTGGCAGCTCCTCTTCCATGTGAGGAGTCTGTGTCCCGGAGGACCTTGTCATCTTCACTGGACAGCAGCTAGGTGTGTGGGGTGCCTGGGAAGGCAGCCAGCATCGCTGTCTGACTTCATCTTGGTTATCCTATTTTTATCCTAATAGATTTCCTCTCCAAAAGCACCATAAGTGCCAGCCCAGAGCTGATAGAAGTGCCTGGTTGTGTCCTGAAGCAGTGATGCAGGCGCTTGGTGCACCAAGAAGAGGTTAACAGCACAGCAGCTCTGCTCCGCAGTGCTGGGGAGCCACAGCAACAGCCAAAGGAATGGCACGGAGCCACGTGTTTAAGTCAGTGTGACATTTTAATGCTGCATTGCAATGTTTGTGTTTTATGCTGAACCAAGAGGCTGCTTGAACTATTGCCCTATTTACTCTATCAGTCTTCTCTATGAGGAGCGTTTGCTCTCTGGAGCAAGACTTGCGTCTCCACGCGCTGACCTCTATCCTCGAGAGCCCTTGTTTGATGCTGATACACAGCAAAACGCAGAGAGCCACTTGGACTCACATTGGAGGTCCAGTGAAAGTGCAGTGTTATGTTTAGGACTATTTTAAAAGCTGGCGGCGTGATGAGTGCACTGTCATTATTTGGTTAATTAAATGTTATTGAAGTGCTGGGTGCTCTGCAGGTGGGGCTGAAGATGCAGTGTAACTGACCGCAGAGGTGAACTATTGAAGCTCTGGAAGGTGTTTTGAGCTGATGGCTGTTCTGGTGTCTGTTAATTGCAGTGATTACCCTGTGCCCATGGAGGTGGGCAGGGCGGCTGCCGCCACGCTCTGTGCAGCCGCACTGATGGGCTCTGTGCATCTCTACAGTTCAGCATCCACTGAAATATGTTTGTAACTCCAACTTTTGTCTCCAGCTCGTGTGCTGTCCTCGCTGCTCTCAGCCTCGTGTTGGGAGCTTTTGCAAAACATGTCACATAAATAACGTTATTAAACAAACCCGGAGTGAGAGGAGCAGTCTGAAAGGGCACCCACAGTTATGCTCCAGGAAATAAGGGAAATGGCCTCGGGCTCGTGCTGATGGTGGGACCTGGCTGTACCAGGACAGGGAGGGGCTTTGGACATCAAACCTTGGTGGCTGCAGGGCTCCCTGTGAGAGGGAATGGGGAATTAAGGTCGTGGCCACACTGCACAGGAAGGTGCCCGAGCGGCCAATTTGATTGCAGTGGGCACGAAAGTGAATCATCGCCTGTGGAAACACAATTACCTGCTCCACTGATAACGGCTTAAACTTGTTTGTCACCTTTCTGTCCCAGAGGAATACATCCAGAAACAACGTCAGCCCTGACTGCACCTCAGAGCAGAGCTAATCCGCGGCCTGTGTGGGGCTGCAGGATTCTGGGGGGAGGAGGGGACGGATCCCAGCAGCCGTGTAAATCCCCGTGGTGTCTGCAGCCCGACCCGAGGGAGCCCGGTGGGTTGGGGCAGGCTGGGGTGTGCTGCCATGGATCGGGAGGGGCAGCAGTGACTGCATGGGTCCCATGGGTGAGAGCTGTGCTGGGTGGGAATGAGCAGCGCTGCCCTGCTGTGCTCAGCTCACACCCGGGCTGCGTTGGCCCTATTTCTGCTCCTGGTGGGCGCAGAGAGGCTCAATTTGTTATGTGAGAAGTTCTCACCTCCCACTGTTTGGGGAAGGAAATTTGGACATTATTGCACGTATGCTCAGCTGCTCAGGATGGGCAGAGGGGAATAATGCCATCATCTTTTAAAACCTGGGGGGAAATGCAGAGGAGCAGCGTGCAGCTAACACCATTAGGGTGGACATACGATAGGAGTCATTATGTTTCTAATTACCAAAGTAATTGTGGCATTCACTTGTGCATGGCAATGTCTGGAAAATTTTTAAGACCACTTTTTCCATTGGAAAGAGTTCATTTATGGAACAAAAATGGTTCATAAAAAGGGTACGTTCCTTCCAAGTGTTCTAGCTCAGGACCTCAGGAAGGGGCTTCTTTCAGACTGACCCTCTCCAGCGCTCCGTGTGCAACCTTCAGTTGGTGTTCATGGAGAAGGGGTTAACAGGAGAAGGCTGAAGCTGAAGTGAAACCTTTGAAACATTTCTGCGGGGCGGTTTTGGTGAGCTGCCCCCAGAGCCAATGCCATCCCATCCATGGTGCCGTGGGGCTGCCCCCCCTCCTACAGACACCATTTGGGAGGTGCTGCTGGGAGCCCTGTGGGATCTCCGTGTGAAGCTCTGCTCGGGAGTACCCATGTTCCTCTTGTAGCATCAGTGAATCACGTTTCTGCTGTATCGCTTTTCCCCCTCAAAATGAATGAAATGATATCTGATTGGGAACACTTAACAGGCATTAAATTAGACGTTTATAAAAACAAAACAAAAAAGGAGGAGCCCGGCCATCTCCATAGACAGCTGTGGGAGGAAAAAGCTCCACTTCTGCCAACTGGGAGGAGGTTCCTTGAGCCCAGCACTACCCAGGGCCGCGCGGGAACGGCGCTTGGACGGCTGCGGGCGTTCCGGCTGCGCCGTGTTTTCCTTGGCCATCTGCTTGGCTGTGCCTCTGCTGCCTTCTGGACAAGGTCCTGATTTTTTTTTTCCTGAGGTTAATGGAAATTTGCATGGCCTTAGTTCTTGGATTTGCCCTTCTTTTCTTTTGCAGGATTGTGCTTTTTTTGTGTGTGCTTTCTTTTTTAAACCGTTTTCCTTAATTGTTACGCTTCTACAGTCTGGTGTTCCTCAGTGTAAGTTCCTGTACTCTGTAGGCCTGGAATAGCAGAGAATGGGTCAGTAAGTGCAAGACTTTGGAAACTCACTGCTTTTTTGTTCATAACCCCTCCCCTCAGTGCTCCTTATCCCCCTCACACCGCTCCTCCTGTGTAAGTGGGGTCCGTGTGCGGAGAGCAGTGAGCAGAGTTTGTGTGCTGTGATGCAAACGTTCCCTGAGTGCTGCAGCAACGCTCGCTCACAGATTGCAGATAACACAGCTCTTTCTGTACGGGCGATATTACAGATCTGCTGCACCCCGCTTTGCAGATAAAGAGATGGGTTATTCGTAAGAAGTTACGCAACTCAGCCTTGTCTCTGGCTTTTGTTCCATGGGGGTGAAATATCAAAAATCTGTGAAGAACTCTGCGTGCAAACAGTCACTGCAGAAGCAGTAGAGCCCTCAGGTGGGCACGGACCTGCAGTGTGGGCCCAGAGTGTCCCACAGATTGGGGCTGCCCTGGGCCAGGAGGTGGCTCACTCAGAGCATCCTTCTTGCATCCTGGGCATCTCATTGCAGCTGAGGGGAAAGAAGTGGTCTTGCTCTGGAAATGAGCTCGTCTGTGCTGCTGCACACATCTGCATCTCCATGGGCCCTGGAGGTAATGACCTGGCAAGAGCTGAAGCTTTTCTGGCCAGGCTGTGAGGACAGCCAATGTGGGGACAGGGGAGCAGCAGAGCTGCTGCTGTCAGCAGGACTTTCTGCCTGGGGCCATACAGGGGAGCAGCAGAGGAGCACTGGGGCTCAGAGCAGTGCTTTGCCCACGTGCAGCTCTCCAGCATTTGTCCTCATCACCTCTGATGTAACTCTGACTGTTGCACGCAGTTAAGGCTGTTGTGTGCAACGTGATGAGAGCCTTAAAAGAGTGCAATCCGTGCAGCAGTGCCCATGTCTGAGTGCCCAACTCACCCTGCAAGAGCTCTACAGCACTTCCCCATGGCAGCACCGCAGCTGCCTGGGCAGGGAGCAGTGGGATGTGGGTACAGCAGCAAGTCAGGTACAGCCAGAGGGAGATGAGCCGAGCTCCTCGTTAATGTGATTGTTATAAAGCTGATAACAACCAGACCCTAAGTTCTGCTGTGCATCGTTGTGAAGAGGTGTTGGAGGTACCTGCTATTCCTCAAAAACGTGCTCGAAGCATCACAACAGTATGCTGAGCTTCGTGAGCTGTTCTATTGGTAAGATTACAACAAGACCTTGGGGATGAGAGGTCAGAAGTAACAACGGCACTTTCTTAGGATCCCACTGGCTGACTTAAAGAAATGCTGTTGTGCACCAGGTAGACCTGATCTGACGGTAAAATGGACAGCCCCTCCCCTGCTCGTCTCCCTTTTCCTTCCCCAGAGCAGGGAGCACCTTTGGCTGCACAGTGAGCTCTGGGAGTGAAGGCACTGCCAGGTGAACAGCTGTGCCTCTGGCCGTGCCATCCTGCAGAGCTGCTCTGCCATGGCAGCCGGCACACGCGCCCTTGGAGAAGCAGCAGCAGATTGTTCGGGTTATGCAGTGCTCAAGATGTTCTTCCAGAACAATATGGGCTTTGTGCAGCAGATGAGGTTTTCTTATTGGGAATTTAGCACAGGATGACCGAACGCCTTCTGCAGCCTTGGAAAGAGCTGGAGCTGTATGGCAGCAGCTGAACAAAAGGAGAAATTCCACGCAACAGAAATGAGATCTGGGAGCAAAGTGAACACAGCCAAGCTATAGAAATAGATCACAGGCTGCCTCAAGTCTACACCAGCAGTAAGGAAAGCTTTGGTCCTTGTCCACAAGCACATTAAGAATCTGAGATGGCAGGGCTTGCTGAAACAAACACAAACCATTTGTTGGTGTTGGCAAACTCCACGTCCTTCAGGAACAGGGATTTCTTCAGCCACGAGTGCACAGCTTCCAAGCTGAGGGGAGATGTGGTAGCTCCGACCCTTCGAGAAGAGCAGACAGATTTCCAAAATAAAACAAACAGCAATGCCCCTTCCAGCCCCGGGCATGGGGAGGAACGTGGGCTGCCAGGGTCCTGCTGCGCCTGCTCTGCAGCTGCTGCCAGAGGCCTGGGAGGAATGTGCTCTAAATGGAGCAGTGAAGCACTTTCCCTTCAAGATCTGAGTCACATCTTCACCTCCTGCTTCTCTCGCCTGACTTCCTGGTGCTGTCCTGGAGTGACAAAGCTCTGTTGGCCTCTGCTCAAAGTGAGCTGGAACCGCAGCGTGAGCACCGCTCCAAAGCTGAGCAGCAGGGACGGCTGGGAGGTCCGATGGCTGAGCACCGCATTACCAGATCTGCGGTTTTGCTCCCCCTTCACTGCCACTGTGTGCTGATGTGCTGGCTGGTGTGAGGTCTGCAGGGTCAAAGCGTGGCCCTATCCCCATAGCACTGACAACCAAAGCTGCCCCAGCTCTGCAGCCCCCATGGTGGCACTGTTGGTGTGGGTTGGGCTCCTGGTCCTGCTCTCCTAGACAGTCCTACTCAAAACCCAACCAGAATCAGGCAGCACTGCCCTGGTGCATCACTCTGCCCTGATGCAGGCAGCTGGACGTTGGCCCCTGGCAGCTGCTTTCCAAACCTGCAGAGTCTGTTTCTGGTATGCAGTGACATCTGATCAGATAATACACCAATATCCAATACACAGTAATTGGCTTGGATAGCGGTGTGCTGCTGGAGCTGAGCTGCCAGCTGTCTCGGCAGGCTGGATGGGAGGGCCAGCTTTCCTCCTGCTCTTCCTACTTCATGCTCGTAGCAACTGCTATGGGCCATTCCTTCAGCCTGTCAGACTTCACCCGTATTGAGCTCTGCCTCTGGTTTGCCTCTTTTTTCCCCCCATTCTACCATTCCAGAAATGTATCACCTTTGTTCCATTGCTGCACGCTGCTCCCGAGCTGCCCTGTGCCACAGCATCGTGCACAGAGTGAGGAGCAGGAGTTGGGTTCCCATCCTTCAGACTCATCACTGAAGGAGCACGACCTCGTGCTAAGTGCATGCTTTCTGTCTAAGGTGACATGTACTGTCTCTGTTTCCTCTTCCCTCTATCCCCAGTTTTGGGGTTTTATCTGTGTGGACTGAGGAGCTGCATGCAGAGCGGTTATCTCCTATGCTCTGCGATGTGCCAGGAGGACGTGAGCCCACCTGGAGGCCAGCACACCTGAGCAGCAGCACAGATGTGCTGCAGCGAGCTGTTGGAGCACTGGCTACTGCCTCACCTAAATGAATGCAGGGTGGACAGGAGTGCATTTTGTGCATGTAGCATCTGCCAATGACTCAATATTTCAACTCAGGATATTCACCTGAATGTTCGCAGTCCCTGAGCTGGCTGGATCCCCTGAGCTCAGCTCATCGTTTACGTTCTGCTAACTGCTCTGCTCTTCTCTGTGCTGCTGCTTGCAACAGTGTACGTCTTTAACATCTGCCTGGGTTCAGGTGGAGACCTCTGGTGATGGAGGTTTGTATTGTGTCACCTTTTATGACTGCATTCATCCTTCTTCAGGTATGTGGGGGACCAAGGCAGATGTCACTGGACACTGGGGCAGGACTGCTGGTGGAGAAGGCAGGGCAGAGCTGCTGGCGTGCAGGGCCAGGGCAAACAGACTGAGGTTACCTTTAAGTCACAGCAGGACAGCTGCCTCCAGGCATCTTCCTGCACAGGAACAGAAAACAACTCTGGGGATGTCCTTGGGTGAAGACTGCTCCTACAGGAGCACAGAACCCAGATGTCTGCTGCTGCAGTGCCTGCACAGCTTTCTCTGAGTGCACTGTTTGAATGGCAAAGAGTCCATTCTCTGTTCTGCCTGGCAAAACCCAGCCCAAGCAGCCTAGTTGCTCTGAGGTTGCCAACGCACCTGGAAGCCCCACAGCCGTGTAAGGCACCGTGCTGGAACCCAGTCACTGCCCACAGCTGGCACAGTGGGACGTGGAGCGGGGCTGGGTGCGTACAGCATCGGGGCTGACACACAGCGGGGTGAGCCCGCCCCTTCGGGAGGGATTCATCGGGGAACAGATGGAGTTAAGATGCTGCTGAATCTCAATGTCACCTTCGATAATCCTCTGTGAAGTCTTGAGGTTTCTCCACCGAGCGATCTCAGCCTCATGTGCACTGCCTGTAGAGCAGCCCTCCACGAACTCCTGGTGATTTCATATCTGCCTGCAGTTAATCAGTTTTGTGAAAGCAGCTAATTAGGAAATGCTGCTTTTGCTCCTGTAGCCGTTGCAGTAGGCTGGGGACTGTTTGTTGCCCAGAGCTGTGGGCAGAGCGGCTGCTGCGAGCTTGGCTGGTCTGCCACAGACGTGATGGTTTAATGGAAGACAAATGGGTTGTCTGGTGCTTTTGTCTCCACCGAGCAGCACCCCAGCACTGCTCAGTGTTCCCATGGGCTGTGCTGTCCCCTCCTGCTGCCCACAGCCCGTGCAGGAGCCCGCAGCACAGCACAGCCATCGTTGGTGTGATGGCATCCATTGCTGCCATCATTGCATTATTTTTAATGTGCATTGTACAACTAAAGATAACCTGTAACGTGAGGTATCTACAGGTGAATGAGTTCAGCTTTCTTTTGTGAAAGCAGCATGGGTTTTAGTCGGATGTGTGCAGGTCGAGGGGGAGAAAGAGGAACAGCTTCATCTCTGTTGGTCAGTTGTACATCAGGTACCACGTTCCTCCTGCCCAGCCCATCCTACAGGACAGAGCTCAGCTCCTGGCTCAGGAACAGGTGCTTCTGTACATGTGCTGAGGCTTTCCTAGAATTTTAAAAACAAAACTGAGGAGCTGTCAAAATAATGATGCTAGCATTTGAAATCACGTGCTCAGTGCCTGAAGAGGAGCTGATTTCCATTGGTACTATTGACTCCTATCATCCAGCTGGATTTCAGGCCCTCCCGGGCATTGACATTAAATGAGATAACACTATGTTCCTCCTGATGTATCCCTTCTTCAGTTAATAGCTGCGAAAATCAGCGTGGTCTAAAGATTTTTTTAATTCTGTGACTTTAAAGCTCCTTATCTTTCCAATAGCTCCATCCCGGTAATTGCTACAGAATATCATACTACAGTCAATACAGTGCAGCTCTGCAGCACTGCAGCATTGGAATTGCCTTTCTGTGCCCACCTGCCCTAGCAGCAGTGCTGCTTGTGAGTCCACACCAGCACCAACTGCAGCTGAATTTGTGCCCCTGCCTGGTCTGTGTCTCATTGACTGCTCTGTGTTAGTGAGAGCCCTGTCAGGCACTTAAGTTCATTCCCTGTGATTGATCTTGGACACACACTGTAATAATGTGTATAAAATATCGTATATATGTGATGTATGCAGACAGAGGGGAAGGTGGACTTGAGAAAATGGCAGTGCTGTAATGGTCTGTGAAGTCTTAGGACATAAGAAAACAATAAAAATTGAGACAAAGAAGAGGGAGGATATGATTTCAGATGTATTGGCCCACTACCAAACAAATGACAAGGAGCTGTGTGGAGCACGGAGATCTAGCCTATAAAACTTGCGAATGTACAGCAGAGAGCTTGCCTTCCTTCTCTTCCAGCTGTGCAGCAGCCCTGTGACCCCGGGCAGTTTGCTCCCAGCCACTGCCTCCACCTCGGACGCTCTCTTGCCAACGTGGTTTCTTACAGCATGCACTGGGGCAAGAGCTGATATGGGGATTTTGTCCTCACTGAGGCTGGCAAGTACTGCCAGAATCAAAGCTTATCTTTCAGTCCCGTTTTCTGCATTACTCTCCCATTTAATTTCCGTGGGGCTGTGCACTCGGTGAGGTGCACCCACGGAGCAGGCGGGACCTGGCGGCTGCAGCAGTGCTCACACGGGCAGTGCTGCTGCTGCTGTGCTCCCTGCAGGCCGTGCTGCAGCGATTCCTGCTCAGCACTGTGCATGTGTCAGTGTGCCTCGGCCCATCGTACCGATGTCCTTTCCTATACTGACAGGGCCAAATTCGGTTTAAGTGCAGACAGAGCACAGAGGAGGACAGACTGCCCAAGGGAACTGTATTTTTCAGTTGTTTCCTCATGCTGTTAGTCATTTTGGAAAAAGGGAGTGTCAAGCAGTTCACTCAGCATCGCTCTGATTCGTCAACATTAGTGTGAAATTTGGAGGAGATGAAGGCCTCTGTGACAAAATCAACACAGGTTCCTGAATTAGTAACCGAAGATGGAGCTGCGTGGTGGTGGAAGGTGGAAATCCTGGAGGAACTCAGGCAGCTGTGCATCCTAAAGGAGCTCAGCACAGCAGTGAGTACACGAGGAAGATCTCATAGGGCTCTCAGGTGTGAGTGGCTCTGAGAGGCAGCTTTCACCTCATTGCTGAGGAGTTTGTGCCACTGGAATGGAAGGAGAATTCACACTGCACTATGGGCCTCTATGACCTACGGAGACACTACTGAGTCTGCATGCTGTCCATAACCATTAAGTGTAATAAACCGAATTTATAGTCGGGAACAGGACATAAAACAATTATCAGGGCTTTCACTGAAGGTTTAATGCTTAGAGTAAAACCTGTTTGCACTAATGCTCCCCCTCTGGAGAGGATCTCACACTCCTTTGCAGTTCGTTGTGTGTGCAGGGCACAGTGGGAGCACCTCGTGCCACGTGGGTGCCAAGTGTCAGCGTTGTGCTCCTGCCCAGCTTCCTCAACTCTGGTCTTCCTGCTCAGGAGGGGCTGGGAATCACTCCCTTGGGGAGGGCCCGCAGCCCTGGGATGAGGCTGATGGCATCCTCTCTGCTCTTATGGCACCAGGGATGGCTGTGCTGGGCTGTGGCTGCTTAATGGGAGAGGGTTGCAGTGAATCCCTAACAGTAGCGCTGCTGTCCTAAAAATAACCCATACAGTAACATGATAGAGGAAATAAAACTGTAAGAAAATAAGCGTTTGTAGGGGAAAAGTCCACTCCTGCTAGGCTTGTTACAAGCTGAGCACTGTGGTAAGAAATGTTTTTTGGCTCTTTACATGATATTAGGCACCTTTTTTACACTTCTGTAGCAGAAAGCCCAGCAAACAAGATTTCATTATGCTGGCTGTGCTGCAGGAGAGCCCCACTGCAGCCCATGGCCCTGCCGTGTGCTCTGGGACAGGAGGCAGCCCCACCATGCCCATGGCAACTCGGTGTGCTGCAGGCATGGTGCTATGCTGCAAGCTCACGGCCAGCTTTGCTCCATGGGATAGTGGAGAGGTGTTAATATGTCTGAAACTGATGATTTGAAATACTGAATGGGAGACAGGCTTCAAAAAGCTTCAGTCATCGGAACAGTTTCCTTCTTCCCATATAAGAAACCCAGACCTCAGCTGCAGGGGGGTGCCCCTTATCCCCCAGCTCAGATCAGTGCCCCAGTGCTGCATTTGCCCCTGGCTCCCCACGGCGGGGTTGGCTGGGGCTGTACCCCAAGGCCCTTCAGTTGGACCGCTGCTAACTTATGACTGATAATGGCCTCACAGTGAGCACTGTGGCATGCTGATCACACTGTGGACATGAAGGGCTGAGTGTGCACACCTTCCAGCAGTGCTCAGAACACAGGCTTACTTAGTGCAACAGCTTGTGGGCAGCCGTCCGTGGTCATTGATACGGTGCTGTGAGCCTTAATGCTGTTAACGTGTCTCATTTTAGTTTCCCTTGCCGCTTACCTCATGTTCCTTCCTGCCTTAGGATCCCAAACCACATCTGTTTGCATGCCTGCAGGTGCAGTGGGGGGTTCCCAACATTCTTCTTCCACTCATTCTGAGCACTCACGTCGAGCTCTTGTGCTGAACCAGGCTGGTAATTCCACCCAGGCCTCCGGATTTATGTCCATATGGCAAGGAGTGTCATTCACTCCCCAGTTTTGTTCAGAGTATTTCTTAACATTTGGGAAGGTCTTTAGCTGCAAATACCTGATTTCTTATTCAACATTCAGATTTCCAAATGGAATAAACGATCTATTTACATGCAACACTGGGCCATCTGGTTCCATGTGAGAATTCAACAGAGGAGCTATTAATTGTCGTACATGTTTATTCATCATTCCCAATTCGCAATTGTTATAAATAATTAAATCAGAGGATCTTTTGCAAATAAACAAGCCAAATGATTATTTTGAAGCTCCAACTTCCATACCTAAAAGAAAATAAAATTAATAACTCATGTAAATATCCAAGAAAAGGAAAACATTCAATGACATGGATATGCAGAGCACTATAATTTCCTGCAGCTAGCTGAGTCCCTTCATCTCGCGTTGAAAAACAATTGGTAATTACAATTGCCAACACAATGCAGAAGGCAAAGGAAAGGCAGAACCACGTACAGAAAGAAGGTGTTGAGGTAACTGATGTGAAAGCAGCAAGTCAAGGCAGTTCATCTGATCTTTGCTGTTTCCGTAGTTCTCCCCCCACAGCACCAAGGACGTCCAGATATCAGACTGTAGAGAGCATGACAGTACAGATAGAATGAGATATTTCAACCCATTTTCAGCTCCATTCTGTCCTCACGGATCACTCAGATCAGTTGCACGTGGTAATTATTCCTACGTTTTCACTGAATGTAGCTGAGAGAAAGCAAAGGACGCTTCTCTGGGAGGATGGTTGGATGTGGGAGGGGTCCTTGTCCTCCTGGAGCCAGGAGATGTGCCCTGGGCATTGCAGCACTGGGGAAGCCTGCAGCAGGTCCTGCACGGAGATGTGAGCGACTCCTAAGGACAAGCACATGCACAGGAGTTGTTATTCACTCAGAAGTTTGCTGCATCCAACTCAGCCCCCGAGTGACAAGAATAAACTGCCTCGCAATTGTTCGTCCCTTTTTTAATGAACTCATAGCCTCGTTTGTATGCTAAATGAGGAATCAATACGATCAGACCACAAAAAATACGTATTCTGTATAGATCGGACTTGAAGATATTAGCAGCTGAAGTGTTACCATACATTTTGCCACCATCTATAGAGGTAATGGAAAATATTGATTTCAAATACCACTGCTAAATGTGAGAGTGTATTCTAAAACTTACTTATTTGTGGAATTTCATCGCCACTTTCAGAAACTTTGTGAGGATTCCTGGACAACTTCTCTGTAGTGTTTTCTCTTCTGGGCCTGGTTCTGTAGGTAACCCCACGAACCCCCCCTTAACCCCACGAAGGATTTCAGTGTGTCTGTGGCAGAGAGATGGGCGATGTGATTGGGATGGGGAGCTGAGAGAGGCAGCAATCAGAACAGTCACTGTGTGGTATACACTGATGAAAATGTCTGTTCTGCTTCAGGCTTGTGCAGGGCTTCATGCATGTCTGACATCATATCCCAACAACATGAGCTACGGATCAATGGATGTTTACATAACGTAGCATGTCTGTTTACACAACGTAGGCACGGCTTTCACTTTGTTACCACTGGTGCCAAAACACACGTGGGCCCCACTGCTGTCCCAAACCCCAGGCTAAAAGCTCAACCTGGAGCAGCACTGCCGGCGGTAGCAGGAGCTCTATGTGTGATGTATGAGGACACTTCAGAAGTGTGAGCCAGCAGGGAGCAGCGAGGAGCAGCTCTGCCAGACCTTCAGCGGGGACTGAATGCTCCGTGCAATCACACATCATTGCTGAAAAGTCCATTCCTGAGAGGATGAAGCCACTGAGGAGGTGATGAATTCTGCAGTGCCCAACGTCCCATTTCCTTTCAAAGTGCCTTCGTATTTCATTGTTTTGATACTCCATTATCTTTATATCTTTCTTCCCATCAGGAAGTGTCAGATTCTCCCAGGGCACAGAGCTGTGCAGTCAGACCTGCACACACATGTTCAGAACCTGTTACACCTCAGGAAAACATCATTGGCTCTTGTGCTACAGTTCTCAACATCTGTGAGCGTCTGGAAGCCACGGTGAGAAATGGAGCCCTCCCTGGGGCGGCAGCAGGGGTTTCCTCCAAGTGGAATGGTGGACACCCCAGATTTAGGGCAAGCTGTGCCTCACATGAATGCAAACCTTGCCCCTAAATGCCTCGGATTTTCTTTATTCCTTTGTCTTGATGAAGGGCTGAGTGAAAAAGCGGTGCTGTTGGGTCCTGACCAGCCCCCACCTGCAGGAGGGGCAGTCAGGCTGGCTGGGGGCTGGGAGCATCCCGAATATTCAAACCATTTTCTGCAGCTCATGGGGACGTGTACATGGGATGCACTCAGAAAGCACACATGCGAATGGAGAGCCTGTGTGGAAGAAGTTCCTGCAGCAGTTTCAGTGCCTTTTTCGTCTGTTTTCAGCTGTTTTTTCCTCTGTTTGCCATCTGTATGTGATGGCAGCTGCATTCAACTGGGACTCCAGTTTGGGTTTTACTGTCGATTCCCCTTTTCAGGGCTAAATGAAAGAGCCTCATCTTTTACGGAATGTGAACGTGCCCTGTAGGAGAGCTGGGCAAGTCCTCCGCCTGTGCAGACGCTATCGCTGAGAGATAAAATTTCCTGTGGTGAGAGTATAGCAGAGCTTATGTAAACTGAAAGCCCTGAAACATGAGATTGTGTATAAAATGTCTGCTAATACAGTTGTGGTGACTGCTACAGTTTAATAGAAAGTCCTTAGGAAAGGGAAGAGAAACAGTCACTTCTGGAGTGCTGTTAGCTCACAGCCACTGCAACAACCCAAGTGCTGAGGCTCAGAAAGTAATGCAATAAAACATGGGAGAGCGAGGGGGGGCTGCAGATGTGAGAGAGGTGGGTGGTGCTGGGTGGGATCATGCTTCAGTTTAACCAAAGAGATGCTGTGAGCAGCTGGCCCCACCTTGCAGGGGCATCACTGGGCTCTTGCAGTGCTTTAGGCACAGCATGGTAGGATCACAGCACCAGGAAGGCTGGAAAAGGCCTCTCCAATCCCCAGGTCCAACCCCAACCCACCCCCACCATGCCCACAGACCATGTCCCTTGTTGTTGCATCTCCACCATTCTGAACACCCCCAGGGACGGCGATCCCCCACTCCCTGGGCAGCCTGTACCAGTACACAACTGACCGTACCCTGGCACAGTGTGAGGCCATCGTCTCTGCTCCCATCCCCAGAGCAGCCCCTGTTCCTGCAATAGGCATTAGAGTGAGTACCCCCCTCCGGTGTCTGCTGGGGGGATGGGCTGTGATCTGACTCCTGAGCTGTCTGAGTTGGTGTTATTATCTGTCGCGTTCAGGCTGACTCATTCCAGGATTATGTGGGCTTCTCATTCGTCGTGTTTCTGTAGGAAAGTACTTTCTGCATAGGCTTGGAGTATGAAACTGAAAATATTCTGATTGTAAACTGTCTAAGACAATAGGAAGTGCACTGTGAAGGTGCTGTCTGTGCTACACTAATTCCACAACTGCAGAGGCCGCAGTGTGTGCTCCTGCTGCCATGCGAGTGCTTTGGTAACTGCCAAAATTGAGGTTCTCACCATGGACGAGCCTGCTGCCTGCCTTCTATTCATGTGCGTTCTTTAGCTGGTTGACAATCGGTCTTTTGCCGCATTACTGCAGGATGAAGAGCTTTTCCTTGTGCAGTGGCTGCAGCTTCTCCCCAGCGCTGCTCGAACTGCGCCCACTTTCCCCTGAGAGCAGAAGTGCTGTCCCCATAGGGCAGGGTCCCCTCCCGCAGCTCCCCCCCACTTCAGGCTCTGGTGAGTGCTTCTCCTTCCTGCTAGCTCCTGGCAGTGCGAGGAGCTTTGCAGCACAAATATTTATGGATGAGGCAGTGTTTGGAATGAGTGAGGAGCGCAGGTCAGCTGCACTGCTTATCTCTTGGAGACAATGGATATGGAGCGCATGGGATAACACCTTCCAGCTCTGATTCCACGGGACACACTCGATTAAAATGTAGCCCAAAGAAGGCAGAGGCTCCTTCAGAGCTCCCAGCAGAGACACACAGCTTGGCACTGCTTTGCAGTCTCTTGGCAACACATCCAAGCCCGCGGAGGGCGGCTGTGAAAGCGCAGCTACAGAACCCATCAGGCGGTGCCACAGTGCAGGGCAGCACAGGGCTGCACTGAGCACAGCACGGGGGGGTCCCGGCCCCACCACCCCACACCCGCAAGCAGAGAGCACTGACCCTCTGGGAACCACATGTAGTTGTTCCCTGGGCACATAGAGAGCTCCTCCTGAGCTCTGCTGGACCTGCCTGCCCCAGCACATTGAGATTAACTAGTAGGAAAACTATAAAAATAATGTCCCAGTGACTGAATGCCCTAAGAATTCTATAGGAGGCCTTGCGACACTGCACTGATGCCAAATGAGTTCATTCTGATTAATATTATCGAAACAAATGTCACGGGAGTGAATAATGGCTCGGTCATTATTTTAAAGTGTTGCTCCTGGATCTATAAGAGCCAATGATTCAGTTCTGGGGGAGTCATTCTGCGTTTCACCTCTGAAAGCTGTGCAGGATTCAAACTTTTCTGAGAAAAAAATAGCCATGAAGGGGACATGGGGAGTAGTGTGTGTGTTCTCTGAGGGCGGACGGAGCACTGTGCTCCGTGGGGAGCATCCGCTGCACGGTGCATTTCTGAGCTGCAGGTGACTGCAGAGCCACTGCTGCTGGCTTGGCTTGGTTTGTATCAGGCCAGGATTTTCTCTTTTTTGCTCTTCCTCTCTGAAGGACAGTTTGGCTTCACCCTGTGAATTCAGGATGAGGTCATTCCGAGGTCCATATGTCCAAATGTTTTTTTTTTTGTTTTTTTTTTTTGCTCTGTGTTGTTTGATATTTTTGTGTAAATAATTTACAAGCGAGAAGAGCTGGACTGAGAGTGTGTTCACTGGGACGGAGCTCACACATCCATGGAACGGAGCGATGCACTGAGTGCTCACCAGCCCATGGTGGATGCCACAAAGCTGTAGGGGTCACAGCCCCCAAAACCCCATGTCCCCAGGGCCCATGGGTGGCACAGGGGCTCCCACGTCCTGGCAGAACAGCCCTCGCTGTCCCCATGCCCGGCCCGGCTGCTCTGAGATTGCTCTGTATTTAGAGTAAAATATTAACGTTTGAAAATGGCTTTAAAGATGAGGATACAATCATCGTTTCAGACTTTTCACAGTGCTCGGGAGCCTTGGAGGAGGGAGAAGGAAATGTTGGGAGGGAGCACGCAGCAGGGCAGTGTCACTGATCTGCAGGCTGCTGCGGGGGGCTCGGCAAATGTTAAGCATTCCCATTATCCTTCATTGATTTATATAGCTTTTTTTTTTTTTTTTTTTTTTTTTTGTGGCATTTGCAGGCATCAGCTCACCTTCACCTTCAATCCTAAGAACATGTCCTGTTCGTTCAAAACAATTGGAACTTAGTCAGAACAGTAGAGATCAGACTTCCTCTGGGTAGATCTGAAATAGATATTGACACGAGCGGCCCCGCTTTGTGCTCTTAGGTTCTATGTTCAAATTGCTGTCTTTCCGTTATTCACCTCTCACATTGATTTTCCCAACACTTAAGCACAGCAGTCTACTCATCTTTACCAAAAAAATTAGAAGCTAAGAATGATCATTTTGATTTATGTTATTGATGCTTTTCAACGCAGCGGTTTTTACCTATGCAAATCTTTGTAGCAGTTTGTGAAGCCTTAGGAGGTGTTCTTTAGAAACTTGATTAAAGTCTCAGCTGGAATAAAATATTTAGCCAAAGATGTTCCCATACTCTCAAATTACTCCATAATGAATCGTCTCTGTTAACCTACTCGGAAGCATCCAGTTTCACTCAAAGCCTACTTGTAAGTGTTCCCTTTTGGCTTAGCATGGCACATGTAAATTCATTTTGGGTTTGGTAGTCCGGTTGCAAAACGAGAATAATCCTTCTGTGCCTGTCAGAAGGGTGAAGGAAGGGGCTATGGACTCTGTACCAGCCCTCCTCACCCACCCCAGCATCCCTCCCTGCTGCTTGCCCTGTGCTTCCTGGGCTGCCCATGGATCTGTACCCTTGCGGGGAGGTGAGGGCATTGCCTCTGGGTTTGGGGTCACTGCAGCTGGGACAGAGCAGGGCAGGGCGACATTGTCCTTAGGAGATGCCATAGAGGTCCAGAACATGAAGAAAGCAATCAATATTTGATTTTGAGTATTGCCAAAAGAATGCAGTAAGGTTTAAGGGCATGTCTTGCTGGGGAGGTAAAACCATTGAAGGTGGCAAAAATGTAATAAGGGATAAAATTTATGCAATTTATTTTATTAATTTTAAGGCACTGCATTTGCTCGGTCACAAAACTATTTTAGCTGTGATGACGTAAGGTCTATAGGATGAGATGACATTGGGAGGAGAGGTGCGGATCTGCAGAGTGTGCATTTCCCACTGCAGCAGTGGGGCAGCAGCTTTAACCCCGCAGCTCCCAGTGGGGAGGGCTGCAGGGTGTGTGTGCTACGGATGGGGCAGTGCATGGGGACAGCACTGAGCTGCCTGCACATCGCTGCACAGTGTCCTTGTAGTGCCAAATGACTTTGAGATGAAAGGGCGGATGGAATTTGATGTAAACCAATGTGAAGTCAATGTGAAAAGGGAAAGAAATCCCACCTGACCTACCCAGATACACCGGTGGTGTTTAGGGAGACCAGTTCCCTCGAGGAACCTGGGCTGCACCCGATAATGACATCACCTCAGAGCTCAGAGGTGCTTTCAAAATGTGCAGTGTTGGAAAATTAAGAAAGGAAAAGAGCACAGAGAACATGGCCACACATCTGAGTCCCAAACAATCCTGTATTAAGAAACACTGGATGGGTATGGAGGAGATTGTGGGAGCAAAGAGTGTGGAATTTCTCTTGTTATTGTTTCTGGGAACATGTGAATAGAGGATGGCTTGTCAGCCTGAATGGATGGTGGGGAACACAAGAGGTGCACACAATCCTGGATGTCGTGGAGATAGCTGGGAGGACACAAACGTGCTGCAGCTTCCAGCAGCAGGACAGGCGTGTTCAGATGGGCACAGACCTAAGGAAGAGCTTCCAGAGCACGTGCTGTGGCTGTGGGGCTCCTTCCCTGAGGATGCTGGCGACACTGAAGGCTGGCACGGTCTCCAAAGGGATCTGGAGCACCCAGGGCTACAAATCCAAGAGAAGGGCTCTACTGGTGATAGAATCTGGAGCTCCTGTGAGCTCTGCTCGGGGAGGAGCAGGACTTCAGACCCAGGTGGGATGTGACCTGGGCTGTGCTGTCTGCCTGGGACCGGAGCTCAGTGCAGTGCTGAGCCAACACGTGCTGTGTGCTTTGTTTGTTAGCGCCTTAAAACCTCCTAATTCCTGAGTAGGTGTTTAATTTATTTTCCTCTGAATTTTTTTAGCTTTAAGAGGCATGAGTCATTCCATTCCATTTACCAAAGGGCTCTGCTCCTGGATATTGTTTCTGTGGATATTTGCAGCAGCTGCCTGCCGTGAGTGGGATGCTGCTGCTGCTGCTGCGTTACGGGGCAAGATGCTGGGAAGGGAAGCTGAGAAAACTGAGTAATTTCTGGGTTGTAAGCCACTGAAAGAAGTCCCACATGTTGATGAGAGAGATAGTGTGATGAGAGAGATAGTGTGTGCACCAGCAGCACAAGAACAAGAGCTTTAAGTAAATGAGGTTGGAGATGGAGCGATATGTTGTAAATGGGTGCAGCAGCAGTGGCAGTTGCCAGAACTCAGCTGCTGTTTCTTTCCTCACAGTTTCTCGACTGTGCAGAAATATTAAACATAACTAAAGGATGTGGCAACCCCTCTTCGCTTATCTCCCTGTTCTGAGTGTTTTCTCTTCATGCTACATGAGGGAAGGCTCATGTGTGTGCACTGGGACAGCTGTGTGCGTGCCATGCCCCACTGTGGCACTGCAAACAATAGGGGAAAAAGGATAGGAAACAAAGAGTCATGCTCTGATATGTCGCCAGAAGTAGAGGCTGATAATTTCATCTTCTGCCGAACACTATGCAAAACCCCCTCTTGAATCCACATGCAAACCATACAGCTCGTGGCACAGATGTTGGGGAGGCTGCAGAGATAAACTGAGTGCAGTAATTAAATTCGATGGCTGGGATTCAAAGCTGGGTCAGACATCTCATTTCTCAGATTTAGTATGGCCGTATCTCCAGTTATTTCTGTAACACATGCAGCTGTCATAAATACCTCTGCTCATGGAAACATACAGAAGTTGCCATAATGCTCTTATGCACTTTTGAGTAAAGCAATGGATATTTCCTGAAGATGTTTTTTGTTGGTGTTGTTGGAGCACTGCGTCCCTTTATGAGCCGCTTCTGGAAGCAGCGTGCTGTCCCGGGGCTGAGCTGCCAGCCTCGCACCGCCGCGTGGGTCCGTGTGTCCGCAGCTGCTGTGTGCAGCTCCAGCCCCACAATGTGCAGCCAGGGCTGCTTGTGCTCGCCGAGCAGTCACCTAAGCAACAGGTTTCACGTCCGGAATTAATGTGGAGCAGCTCTTGTTGCACAGAACGGAGCAGTGCGTGAGCTGGGTCTGGAAACAGCTGCGTTACGAAGTGCCGTCCTTTTGGCACAGAGGAAACCCTCGGCGGGGCTGCGCTCATGGAGCCCCACACCGAGCTCCATCGCTGCGTGCTCTGCTGGGGTCAGAGCGCTGGGCAGAGATGTTCCAGACACAGACTCCCTTCTCCCGTCGAGCAGGACATAAAGCATGCTGCTGCTGCGGCGCCTGCCCGCCCCGACGTGCACATCGTTACGATTTCTGGTCACGCAAAGAGCTGCATCATTACAGGAAGGATTCGCAGGAATGCGGCTCTGCTGGGGGACCCACACAGGCAGGGATCCTCCCCGTGAGCTGCTTCACATTATCAGGAATGTTTATGGATGGAGATAAATCTCTCCTGACCGGCGTGACCCTTCGGCAAGCAGGAGCAGATCCCACTGAGCCTGGGCCCAGCTTCTTTTCATATTTCTGAAAACTGTGGGGCATTTCTCCCTCCTCACAAGCATGACTGAGTACAAAGGGGATTTATTCTTGCTCTCTTGTAGCCCCAAGCTCACAGGGTCTGACTTCTCACTGTCTGCAGACCCCCACTTATCTCCCTGCACAGCAATGCTGCCCACCTTCACCTGGCAATGAATGGGCCCTGACTGATGCTGGGAGACCTCTGCCGCTCTGACAGGACATCACGACATGGTGCTGTGTCCCCCAGGAGGGCTGAGCAGTTGGGGAGGGTCACAGTGCTGCACTTCCCCCCGCAGAGCTGCAGGCCCGGAGCTGCATGCTGCTGGCTGCACAGCAACGTGGGCAGGAGCCCTCTGCCAACCCCTGCTGCTCAGTCCTCCCCTCCTACAGCCTTCATGTTCCCAGAAAAGCCAGTAAATATCCTCGTGCTTGATCTTTACCAAACTATAGTCAAGGACAGATGTCAAGTGCTTTGCTGCTTGCGGACACATTCACACAGCTCTCGCTTCGGTATCGCAGGGCTCTTAATAAAATGTAATAACTAAGTTCAAGCCTTTTTGGGAAGGTTTCCATGGCCCTGCTGCCAGCCATAATCACAGCACTGGAAATTCATAAGCTCAGTCAGTGCTGCGATCACACCGCTGGAGGAGCTGCCCGGCAGGCTGTGGCCGCACGGCCCCACGCTCCCCGCAGTGCTCCTGTGCCCCTCCTCGTACCACCACCACCAGCACAGAGGCTGTGTAATGCAAACGTGCCCCTGGAAAAAAAGGGTCTGCTGTGGGGTTTCTTGTCTGAAAGCTTTTTTTTTTTTTTTTTTTTTTTCCAAAGGGTGACTTGATCCATACATTTCCGTTCCCTGCTGCTGATACATTTTCAACTTTCCCATTTGGGCACTGCGTTTCATGAAAAAAAATAAAAATAAAAAAATGGGTGATGTGAAAATGCTGAGCCCCTCAGAAAGTGCTCACATTTAGCAAAGATGCACAGCTGTGCAAACATGAGGCTTCCCATGGAACAAGTGAACTGAAACCCACCTGGCCCCATTGCTTTCCCCCGGTTCCTTCACCTCCAGCAGAGGGAGGTCTGCGTTCCGTGGCCATTTTTCAGGGCAGTGCAAAACCCAGGAGGCAGCCCTGGCCTGGGCTCGTGCTCACATTCCTCATTAAGGTCACCTCTTGCTATTGCCGACCACGGCTGCCAGCACTTCTGCCATGCTGAGTGTCAGACCTGGTCTGAGAGGGCTACTGCAGGGGATCGTTGCCCCAGCCGGGGTGGACACAGCAATCACTCCCTGTAACTGAAGGAATGTGTTCTTACAGTGAGGAGGGAGGGCCCTGAACTGGGAGATGGGATTTTGCCCAGGGACGTCACCGCTGGCTCCTTGCTGCCTGCTGGTGCATTGCTCTGTGTCTGTGCTCTGCTCTGCACCCTTGCTCAAGCCTTTTTCTCCTGTTCTGTTGACCATTCTACTTTTGATGATGAATTTAGCGTGGTGTCTTGTTATGAATTTAGCTCATTATTGAATTGTTTGAGCATGGCTTAGCCCCGAGTGAACTTATGGTAATAATGTAAGATCAGAGCCAAGAGAAACAAAAATTCTCAGCATGTCAGCAGGGAGAGAACACTCACCTTGCTGTGTTGTAAGGAGAAAAAAAGCAATGTCTGGGCACACTCAGCCCTATCCAGCATCTGCGTGGTGCTGTCTCTAGGGCAGAGCAGCAGTGCAACATAGCACAGACCATGAGCTGCTGAGGTATTTTGTCATCTCTGTGACATGCAACTCTCAGAAATGGGTATGAGAATTGTAAGGCAGCACAGTAGAAAGAAAAACATTGCAGGTGTTTTTCATTAAAAAGCATCTACTTACTGAGATATGTACTATTAGAAAGATGTTTTGAAACATTTATTATCCAGCCCTGTAAAATGGAGTGCTGTCATTAAACATGTGAAAACAGTAGTTCCATTCCACCACTCGTGTCCATGCTAACAGGAAACACAGACACAAGGTGTTCTGTTTTGCTCACTTGATGGCACGTTTGCTCTTTCACAGTGGAGCGTTTGGTACTGGAATGGTTCTGACAGAGCTCATGGAAAACCCCAGCCTTAGATCGGCCGTGCTCTCTTGTTTCCTAGCACAGGGCTCCCTAGGAGCACAGGGCTGCTGGAAATAGCTCAGCTATCTTTAGCTTCCCTTCACGGTTCCCTGAAGAGATCTCCTGAGTCAGAAAGGTCAGCAGATGCCAGCCCCAAAGCCAGAGGTGTTCTGCGAGGAATGCAAGAGAAAATCATCTGCCTCGGCTAAAATAGTGAACTCTATTAAATGTAGATGAGTTTTAAATAAACTCCTGCAGAAGCCTGTTAGTTCAGTGCGTTAAGTTTTACAAGAGCTCCTCGCAGCAGCCGGAGGAGGCTGCACAGTGCTGCTGGTTGCAGGGTGGGGGCTGCCAGCCCTGGGCCAGCAGCTGCAGCACACTGCAACGCACGTGGCCCAGCCCACCTCAGCTTACAGGGAGACACATAGCCCCAAAACCACAATGACAGAAAACCCACCCCTGCTTGAGGGTCCTGCAGAGAGGGAGCGAGGCGTGCCATGCTCTGCCGCCAGCAGCGACGCTGTGCAGAGCCGTGAGTGTACCTGCCCTTTGGAGCTGATTTTAATCCCATGTATTTCTATCAGTTTTAATAAGTAGATTTATATTGGACACCAAATGTTAAAATTACCTCAACTTGAAGCGCCTGCCCATGAAATGAGTCGGAATAGATTCTCCATGGAAGTTACTGCAGCGCCAATAAGGATTAATTAAAACTCAAATGTTCTTCATTGTATGTTAATTGAGGAATTGTTATTCAGTCAACCTTCCTGATTTTGCTCTGTGTTAAATAATCATGGAAGTATTTCACCTAGTCTCACTGTTTGCTTAAGCAATTAATTAAGGATGGGGATATTCTGCATTTATTAATATTTTAATTGGAGAATCGTATTCCCGGTGGCCCAAGCATCTACATACGTTCAGTTTTTGTGTTTATCTTTCTTGTCTTTTAAATGACCAATGTTCCTGATCGTACACTGCAGACTTAAAAACAGATTTGAAGTCCTCTGCACAACTGAGCGTCGTCAGTGCTGGGAAGCGGAGCCGGGCTCCAGCCCAGCTGTGCTCGGGTAAATCTGAAGTTATTCCCCTGCCACGATGATGGTTACTGCTACCAGGGGACAAGAGTTACATGCTGTTAACGATTTAACTGTTACCAGTTCATAGAAGTGTCTTAAATGGTTCCTGATGTATAGAAGTGCCCTTTGTAGCCATGCAGGGCTGAGCAGGTGCCACAGAGTTTTAACCTCCTCCAGTGGCTCTCCCTTAGCGGTGGTGCTTTATACATGTTGCTTTACTAATGCTGTGGCGTATGGGAACTGTTGAATCATGGCCTGAACAACTGATGGATCACCCAAGGAGAGCACTGAGTCAGCCATGGGAGCGCAGGTGAAGGCAATGCACCTGTGTGACTGGAAGGGATGGAGTCTGGCTCCGCCTCTCCCAGACCCCATTTAAGGGCTGACCACCACTAGGGAAGGAGCTCTTTTTAGAGATTGCTCCTTTGGAGTTTCCTATTCCATTTTCCTAGGATATGGGTGAGCATTTTTTTCCCCTTTATTTTGGTTGTCTCTCTTCCATCACAGTAATCTGTCTAACTACCATCTATGAAATATCTTGGCTTTGATACCATTTGGTATTATTCACTGTGTTAATCTCACACTTTGCATATGGGAACTGTGTTTGCTTTACTTCCTCTTCAGGAGGAGAGGAAATGGGGAAGACTGCAGCTCCTAGAATGGGGGGAAAGAGAAGTGCTGGAGTGGGCTCGTGGCCAGAGCAAGCCCTCTGGTTGTGGGGTTTTGAGACACTGAGTGTCTGAAACGTGGTGACTCCTAATTTCTGAATTCTGACTGCTGTGGGCAGGATGCCCATGAATGCTTTGTCTCACTCTCCTCTGTTGGCTTTGATGTAGTGGCAAGGAGGAACTGCTGCAGCTGGAAGAAGCTGTGGACGACTTTGGGCTGGTATCTTCACTGCTATGGTTTCCTCTGCTAGGGGCAGGGAAGTATGCCAGGTGGGGACAACAGCTTGGGGTGGTGGCAATCTGGCAGTGGTCTGTGTGTAAGAGGGCTGGAATGCTTTGCTCCCATCAGCACAGTGCTTTTTGCTGTGGGATCAATTGGAACCATGTCCTCAGTGGGTGTGTTCTGCTCTCTGCTTCATATTGGGTGCTGCTTAGGAGCAGTGGTTGGTCTGAAGAGGGGTCCGGTCAGTGGTTCTGCTCAGATGGAGGGGCACTGGAGCACAGCACAGCTGTGCTTGCAGCTTTACACTTCATTTTTACACCTACACATAGGGAAGAAAAAAAGAAAAAGTGGAGTGGCACCTTTTCGAGATATATCTCCTCTTAGAACATAAGAGCAAAATAATAGACATTTGTGACTCTGAAGTGAAAGCAAAGCACTTCAGTATTTTTCTCCTGCATGCTTTCCCTCCCCACACTGCCATGGCCATGCAGGCAGCACACCCTGACAACCTCTGCTCCTCCAGATGCCCTCCCAAAGCTTTTTTTTTTTTTAATTCCTCTCAATTTAAACCTTCTCTAAATTAATACAGATTATTTTTAAAGGCTGTGCTCTGACCACAGTCTCTGATTTAGCAGTGCCAGTGGTACCTAGTTGTGTTTAAAGCTGTGAACTAGCAGCCTGCAGTCAGTGGAGCACTCGGGCACATGCATAAGTCCTGATGGATGTAATGGATTGTGTCCATTTGGTTGAAGTCAGGTCACAGCACTAAATGCAGGTAGACTGGTGAGCAGACACCGGCATGCTGCCATCAGCCCACCTGAGTCTGTAACATCCAAATTTCACATCTCATCTTCTCTGAGACTTCAGTGTATCCTCTCCATGTTGCCATCTCAGCTTTGCTTTTGTGTTGCATCATCTTTGTCACTCTTGATTCATAATCTCCTCAGTGCCCACCTGCTCTTTTATTTATATTTGATAAAAAACATTAAGCAAATTAACCTAACGATGATGAATTAAAACACTCTTCAAAGGCAGAAAGACACGGGAGATACAAACGGGTGCAGGAGTCGCCTTGCTGGGGCAGGAACCCACCCTGCAGCCCTGAGAAATCCGGGGCTGCCTCTTGCTCAGACTCTCCTTCCTGCAGTAATCTGCTGTGGCATTCTCTGTTCCATTCTACTTGTTCTTCAGACACAAACACTCAGAGTGTTTGTTCTTAAAACCAAACACAGGAGGCTGCACTGCCTGTGCTCTCACCAGTAGTGCTTCTTGGGGGACCCCTTACAGACATGAGAAAAACTGCTGTGCTGCAAGTGAAAAAGGCACTGTATTGACACGAAGCATTTCTTATTTCTGGGAACTCAATTTCAATTTAGGATTGTATTTGTGGGAAGGGAGGCTTGCACACCGTTCCTGTAAAGGAGTCAGAAAAGATGTGGATGATAGGAGCCTGACTGGGGGAAAACGCCAGATCAGGACAGATCCTTGGATGAATGTTCTCTGTTCCATTGTCCACGGCCCTGTGAGAGTCATAAAGGCCTGTACTGAGATTGGATGACACTGAACGCTGGCAAATCACCAGAACTGAAGATTAGGGTGAATCATAATTGGAGCTCTTATGAGAAAAATAAAATAATAAAAAAAAAAGAATCCTATTATATACATCTACCACTGCCCATCCATCCAAATTGCCTCAGAGTAGTCTGCTATTAACCAATCCCTTTTGGGTAATTGCTTTCCCCATAAGAGTCCTTTCCCATAGAAGTACTGTCAAAACAAGGGCAAGTTTTGGTCCATCAACCTTGACAATGTCCTCTGACATTATTAGCTGAATTCATCAGCCATTAATGACTGCAAGATATATGGGATATGCTCTGGTTAGCACTTGGACAGACTCTTTCTAGCTCTATTTATGCATTTAGTCTGAATGGAGTTATTAAAGGTCGTGACTTCATTTCCAAAGTATCAGGTGAAAATACTTTCCAATTTAGCAAATAGAGGAGACCGCTTGCAATGAAATGAAACACCATCTTTAGTAGTTTCTTTCATTTGAAGAGGTATTTATTAAAAGTTTGACTTTCATTTACTAAATCCAGGTGGGGCCTGGAGGAATGAATGATGGCACACAGTTCTCAAAGGAGCTCTGTTGTCTCCAGTAATGAATTTGGGGACTTTGGGTTTTCAGAGATCAGCAGCAGGATTTCTTGTCCTTCTTGGCTCTGGATGACATGAAAGCCTGCGATGTAATCACTACCACGTGCAGAAGGCTTTCACTATAACACTCCCATTTTCATTTTATAACCTGAGGTTTAGCTGCAGAGCACGAGTGAGCCAGTCAGTGCTGGAAAATGTCTCTGTTCTCATGTTCCTTTAGCAGAACCTATGCTAAAAACCTTTTGTCTGAATATGTTATTGTTAAGATGCTTTTGATATGGACATGACTGGAGGTTATAGATACCATTACATTAAAAGTGTTCCACTTCTTTTTCCCCAGCAGGAATTCTGGAGCAGCCATCTGTGCTGCTGATTTCAGCCAGGAGATCCAGGTTCACTTTTTCATGTCCTACAATAATTTGTGTCCTCAGCAAACTGCACCATAGTCCCTGGAAATCTGAAAAAGTGCACTGCATCATTTTGCACCATTTCTTCAGGGAAAATTGAAGCTCCCAAGCAGCATTAGAATGAACTCTGAAGCGTCTCTGCTGTTCAGGTGGTGGTGAAGTGTGGTGCAGCTTTGGTCACCAGGTCCTCCATCCACGGGCAAGCTGTGACCCCAGAAACCTGCTGCTTCGTTTGGGAATGAGCAGGCCTGGTAGGCTGGATGTGTGTGTGTTGCACCAGATCAGAATAAGGAAATGCTTCTACCAACAGGTATGTGTACCGTGAGCATAATGCCAGGAATACGTTAAGGCCCTTTGTGAGATTTTACCTTGCAGTTTGTGGCTCTGTGCACCTTCATTCTGCTGGAGCTGTGTATTTAGTACTCCAAACAGTGCAATAAAACCCAGCTGCAATCAATCAGATCCTCCTGCTGTGGTTCACACTCGCTGTTCCCCAGGAGGAGCCTTTATGGCTGCAGGAGCTGAGAATTAATTTGAGAGGATGGCTGCAGCCCCAGAACACGTCTGGGCATAGTGCACGTGACCATGTCAAATGAAAAGCATTTCCTCCAAGGTTCAGTCTGCAGATGTTAGAAATGTTGTAAGGGTTGGTAAATAGGAATTAATTAACGTTGCTGGTAAGAGATTGTTCTGTGGGGATGAGCAAGAGCGGAAGGGTCATGCCATGCTGCTGGGGCACACTGCATGTGGTTGGCCCAGTGAGCTCCCCCACCTCCCCAGGCACCATGACCAGGCTGTCCCCACGCAGACCGCAGCCCATTCTCACCGCACTGTTTTGGACGGCGGTGGCCCATTGAGCCGTGCTCACATTCTCCATTCAGAATGGAAATCGGAGCTTCCAGCTGATCACTGTCTGACAGCCGATGAGGAGCAGAGGAACAGTGGTACTCAGTGGGGTTTTGTAATGAATTGTACAGGGCTTTCTCTTCTTTGTCTGGCGGTGAAGTGGCATAACTGTGTGCAATGGGAGCAGCCTCCCCAGCCCCCGAGCAGGAGGCACTGCCCTCCCATGCCTGGCAGTGCCTGCTGCCGCTGCTCAGTGTCACTCTGTGGGCTGCTCCTGGAGTTGACTCACTGCAGACAGTGTCACTGCTTTGTTTTTCCTGGAGCAATCTGGCTCAGGCATCCTTGTATTACCTGTCACACAGCTACCTAAACCACTGGTCAAACTGGTAAAAATAATAACAGCAATAATAACAATCTTTAAAGGCCTTGGAAAGCTGCCCTGCTAATGATGTCTTACAGTGACAAAGCCAAGCTCTCTATTAAGAAAGTTTGATTTAAAGTCCAGAGATGGCCCCTAATGTTCACCAGGAAATAACCAGGTGGGCTCCCTGCCACCAATGGGAAGACAGAGGTCATGAATACATGCAATGGTTTTTAAAAGTAATTTTTAATGAATAATTTAAAGCAATCCTTCCTATTTTTGCATTTCAGGCAACAAGCGAGCAGCACAGCGAGCAGCAATGCCTGATGCAAAACAAACCAAGGAGAAAATCAGGGAAGGCTCAGGGGCAAAGGTAGGGTGGTTTGTTTTTTTCACTACAAGGAAGAAAAGTTTGGACTAAGAATGCTATTTTAAGATCTGCTTTTGGTGAGAGTTCGAGGAGTAATTAACAGAAATGCAGGCGAGGCACTGATCCCTCCAATGCTCAGAGGTCAAAGCTCTCCATCAGATTAAGGGATTACGAGATCTTGAGAAGATTGGTGAAGGTCATTTCAAAGTTGTAGTGGCCAGATTTTATCTTAGTGACTGCCAAAGTGAAAGAGATGGATGCTTGGCCTCCTGAAGCACTCTGACCCACACAGCATAGAATGTAACCGCTTTCAGGTATTTCCCTTGTTCTGCAAACAATCAGTTCCTGAGGGGGTTGATAGCAAAAGGCAGTTTGTACCTATCACAAAGCTGGAAGTGTGCGACAGAGGTTCCCACAGAGAGGGGACGAGTGGGGCTGGGGCTGCACAGCCCTGCTCTGTGCTGCAGGGCACCGGGACACACAGGTGGAGCGGTGCGGGGCCTGCGGGACTTGCAGGAGCTCACTTCTCCTTGCTGATGGATTATGCTTTAATGCCTTCTTTCAGGGATGGCCAGGAATAGTCGCTAATTAAAGTAAATAGATGGATGAAAGATGTGCTGAAAAATATCTGTCTGCTTGCCAAAAGGATGTGTAAGATGATGGCAAGTGTGAGAAGGTGCCTTGCTTGGAATGTCCCAGCCTGGTGTGCTGTTCCTTGTGTGTTTGTGTTAGCTGCTTTGTGCTGGCTTGGAAGGAAACGTGCAATGAAGTTTTGTGAAGGCACTGACAGCGGCACCAAGCACTGTGCTCCACAGCTGCCCAACAGACTGACATTAAAAATGTGTGGGTGCCTTTCAGTGCTCTGAGGGGAGCCCCGCACCCCCCAGCACTGTGCCTCCATCTGTGCACCCCCAGCAGCACTGCACTGCCGGCGGGCAGCACTCAGCACCGCGGGCTGAGCTCATCCTGGGCACCATCCATGGGCACCGTGCTGCTGGGGCAGCCCAGAGCCACAACTCACCAGGGGGCCCTCCTGCATTTCCACCTTCGTAAAGAGTCTGCACTGGCTCTGTAAATGTGTCGGCTTTGCCTGAACAAGTCAAAAATAAAAATCTTCCACGAATGAGAACAAACCTCTGGAGCAGGAGGAAGGCGGCTGCAGGAGCTGAGCCCGATGAAATCATCTGCGCTGAGTTCGCTCCGTGGTCACGGGGACAGGGACTGATTGCTGTGTCCCAGCAGTGCCCAGAGCCTCTGCCTGAGTCAGGGCTGAGCCCCTCACCCGGGGCTGAGCAGCACTGCTGGGCCATGCTGGAGCTGGGCTGTGAGCAGGGCTGGGGGCGTCCTGTGGGTCCTATGGCACGCTGAGCTTACTGGCTGCCATGCTCTTAATGAGCAGTGCATCTCCTCCTAATTTCCGGTGATATTGTGTGTGTGTTGAAGCAGAGAGGCTTCAAAATGTGAATACGTGCTGCGTGTTACCCATCGGGGATTGCTCGCCCTCTGGGCAGCAAACCGCTCGTGTGCACTTAAGGAGAAAAGTGATATATGGGTGGGAGGAGGAAGGTGAAGTTTGAGTAGAAGTCGCAGGAAGCTGAGCATTAGCCCGTCTGAAACTGTGTCAGAGTGGGAGTCTGAATTTATAACATCCCTGTGAGAGCTGCTTAGCATTTAAATTTAGGATTTTCTCTGTGGGCGATGCTGAGGATGAATGTGTGTGGTGCTCACGCTATGGTCCTGTACCCAACCCGGGCGAGGTGTGTTGGCAGCACTGCCAGCCCTCCTGCTCCCATCACAGCTCAGAGCCGCTGTGCATGTGGGGAGGGGGGGCTGCGATGTGTGACATGGCACTGTCAGGCACTGCAGATTTTGCCTTCGTGGTTCTTTGTCTCTGCTGGGAAATACATAGCTAGAAGCACACGAGGCAAAGCTGCCCACTGTCCCCAGCTGCCCATGTGTGTCACCCGTGGGTGTCCGTAATGCTGCAGCTATGAGAGCATCCATGCCAGAAGACCCTTACTCTGCGCTGTGCTTTCATTTCCAAGGCGATATTTTGTTGGGCTACTCATCTGACATTACCATCTAATTTAAGAAGTCTCAGACTTCGGTTTGGTTCTGATTTTAATTAGCTAACGATGCTGCATAACTGTGATCTGGGCATCTGAGAAGAAAACAGCAAGAGCTGTAATTGGCTGAGTGCAGTTCATCACTGCCGTTCTCGGGAGCAGGTGTGTAATTGGCCATGCATCACCTAACGTGGTTCACGTGGTCATTAATTACTTCGCTCACCAGATAAGCGAATGCTTGTAAGCAATTAGGTTCCGATTCCACGAGGAAGGACATGCACAGGGGTTTGTTCACTTTATTTTTGGCAAGTGCTCTGCAAGTTTGAAATGTGCATCCAAACACGTGGCCTCGAGGTGCTCGTAGCAGTGTGAGGCAGGTGCTGGGGCGTGGGGGCATGGAGATGGGGGGCAGAGAGCAAATCAGAGCTGGAGTGTGTCCCTGTGCTGTCATCCAGCGCTAGGCAAGACAGGGAAGTGGCTGTGAGACCCAATGTTGCTGCATTCTCTCATCAGTTCTCCCCTCAGCTTTCTTCTGGCAAGCTCTACTCTGGGATTTGCAGGGGAGACCTCAAAGAATGTATTACAAAAAAACTTTTTTTTTTTTTTTTTTTTTTTTTTTTTTTTTAAGTCTGAGAAATGTGATGCTTTGTTAAAATGAAATCACGGATCACTGAAAGAGCCGGATGCCTCCAGAGAGCTGCTTGGCCAGAGCAGATGTGATGCTGCCGGGGTGTGAACGTGGGTGGGTGTATGCAGGGGGTTCAGCCCTGTCCTCCCACACTGCTCCACCCCACTCTTCAGCCAGGAGGGGGGGATGGGAAGGGGCAAACGGAGCGTTTGGGCCTGGAGGTGACAGGGCAAGTGCTCAGCATTTACATAAACGGAGCTGCAAAAAAAAAAAGCATCTGCTCTACATGCTTCTCCACCCAGAAAGTGCTAATGCACACATTCAGCGACAGCAAGAGTAGGGGGGCTCGCTCAGCAGCGAAGGAAATTCATTGCATGCACTCACGTGGGCTCAGATGAACCATTTTGTTCTTGGTTGTTTTCACATCAACAACAGAGAGGGTTGCACTGTTGTTTCTGTGTCAGTAATTGCTGCTGTGTAATATATATTGACACTGGAAGTCAGTAGATCTGAATAACTGACTTGAACACAGTGAGTTTTCGTGCTTTTCTTAAAGAAAAAGGGAAAACGAAACACTGCTGCCTTTCAGAATCGCTGTCTCCAGGAATGCTGTGCTGGGTGAGTGGGCCATGCAGCTGTTGGCTTCGCTGCACATGGATGAGTTCACAGGGCTTCAGCTCCTAAATTTATCAGGGAAGTGCATGAAAACTCGCCAGACCACTCGTGTTCCTCCTCCTCATTTAACCTTCTTTCACAGGAATTGGAGGTTATTGAGCTTCCTGCTTCCTTTGTCATTTTAATGTCCCATAAAAGGTGTTGTGCATGTGCACTTCTTGCGCTGAAGAATCCACAGTTGTTGAGGTATAATCTTTGTGATGCAGTGTGTGAAGTGTGAGGAACTGTGCTGTGCTGTTCAGCCCTGGAGCAGAGCAGTGATGCTGTGCACACCTGAGCTGGGCACTGAGCTCACTGCTCTCCTGTTGTACCTTCTGTTACACAAATGAATGTGTATGAACACTTGAGAGATCAGCATACTTTCACTCACGCTCATGAGTGGATGTACTGACAGGAGGGCAGTCATGTTTCCAGGAGTGAAAGGAGCTTGGGTCCACTGAAAAACATTGGTCTCTTCTGTTCCCCATTTGGTTTAATGCCAAAAGTGAAATAGAGAATGGAAAAAGCCCCTGGAGACTTAAAGAAGAAATGCAGAAGTGTTTGGTTTGTGGAAGGCAACTTAGGAAGGATGTTTTGTGATGAGCAGTGCATGGGTAAGGCGAGCTGAACAGGAGTGGGAACAGGCTGCAGAAGGTGTGGCACCAACAAGAGATGTGCAGAGGAATGATCACTGGGGCCTCTAAATAAGCAGAAGGATGCTGAGCTCCTGCAGCAAGAAGTCCCTGCTCTGCCTGGAGCTGCCACAGGAGGGAGAGTCCCTGCCCTTCCTCTGCTGCTCAGGTGAAGAACCTGGAGGAACCTTTTTGGTTTAGATCTCATTAGTATGGTTACCCAACTAAAAATCTTCAATGGCAAAACGTTTTGTGGTGTGAGCGAGGCAGGCTGGCCCCAGGGAGCACAGCGTGCCAGCAGCTTTGTGCTCTGCACTGACTGCTATTAGCCATCTCTGTGCCAGGGCTGAGCGTGTCCTGGTGACTTCCAGCGCTTTCTGCTCCATTCACGTGGTCCGACCTGCAGCACGTTATGTGAGGAGGTGTCCAGGGGGTGACTCTACTTTTCCTTTTTTCTTCTTCCTTTTTCCTAATCCAAAGAAGCCTAGTCCTCACACAGCTTTTGCTTCAACTGAAGCCTATTTCTCCTTAGCGAGGGTTTCATTTCTGTTCACTGCTGGGACATGTAAAGCAGTGAATCTGCATGGGGTTAATGCCTCAGCGCACTAAAAAAAGCAGAGGCTGGCAAGGAGGAGTGGGAGAAAGTGGATCAAGAGAGAGTGCTTTGTTCCAGTTCAAGGCTTAAGCTATGAGACGCTGTTATTGGAGGCTGAAAAAATTCTGTTAAAGGGATGGGATCTCATTTTGCTTCAGTTCGAGATTTAATATCTCCTTGGCCAAGCTAATAACGTGGGGAAGACCCTCTCTACAAATATTCCCGTGTGCAGGCACTTCTCTGCTGCCTCCTGCACTTTTCAGATGGCTGTGAAGGCAAATCCATACTGCAAAGTGGAAACTTTCCTGAAACACTGAGGATCCTCAGCACAGTGAATCACTACAATCTGAACCTTGTTACTGTGGCATCATTAACAACCAATCACTTGTGCCCTTTGCAGATAGATACGTCGAATTTCATCGGTTGAAATATTAATTAATTCTGTCCTCCCCTCAGGAGCAGAGCAGCTCTGGATCTGCACTGGGGTGTGGGAGTTAAGTCTGGCTTCTCTCCTGCCTGCAGTCTGCACTGTTCATCTCCAGTTTGAGCTCCTACAGCGCTCTGTTCTCTTTGTGGAGACGCACCACAAGATTTGATGGGGAGAGGCTTTTGATTTCTAGGAAAGGTGTGGAGAGAATTCAGGGACTCTCCAGGACAGCAGGAGCTGTAATGGGAGGGGCTGGTGCTGCCCAGACTGGCCCAGAAGTGTGTGGGAGGAGGGGATGCGGGGGGGCTGCAGCTGCTGCAGGGGGACACAGGAATAGTGCAGGCAGAGCTCAGTCCCTGAGTGAGGAAGGAACGTGGCTCAGACAGCACGGGGCTCTGGTGTCTGTACTCTAAAATTCACCAAGGCTGTCTCAAGAACCGTGTTCTTGTTTGCTTCTCTTTGCTGGGGATGGGAACAGCTCGGGCTTGGCAGGGCAGGGGCCTTGTCAACTTCTCATTTTCATACACTTCAGTACTTTGCAGTCTTGGCAGAAGCAACGTGCTGAAGGGGTTCTGTTCTTCGGTTTCCAATTCTTATATTTCCAATGGTGATTAAACAAGAAAATCTCCTACAAGCCTCTTCTTGTTGGATTCTTCAGACCTATTTTGAGATCAAATAGGCTTTAAACAGGTCTGGATAAGCTCACATGCTTAATCTGCTGGAAAGGAGGGGACGGGGCGATGTGCAAGGCACGACAACGGCTCGCTGCGTGTTGGGTAGTGCTCCTGTCCTCTGCAGACAGCTGCCAGCAAGGCCTGGGCACCAGCACTGTGCAGCCAGCACTGCGTGGCTGTGCCCCAGGATGCAGTCAGCTTGTGTCTTCTGCCGCTGATACTTGAGCGGGATCAACGTTATTGAGGCTAATTAGAATTCAGTGAGAACGGATTGTTCATTAGAGAGAGGAAAAAATGTTCTGCAGAGCCCTGGGTTTGGTAGAACTATTTCACGTAATTAAGCAATTCCACATCTTGGCATTTCATCCCTCTTGTTATTGTTGAACTTTGTTAATAAGTTTTTAATTGCAAATTATCTCTATGACACAAATTACGCTGTGTTTACTGATCACAAAAATACCATGATAACCGTCCTGGGTGCCAAGTCCTTCAGAAATAGGAGCTGCCGAGTTCTCTCTGTTACACCGTTTGGCATTAAGATATCTTCAGGTTACTGCAAATACAGCGTCCTCCAGTCTGGGATGCTGCGGACTGTGGATTCCTGGCTAAAACTCTGGGAGTAGGGAAAGAAGGGCTCTATAACTGAAAGAAGTTCAGTTGCACAGCGCAGGTTTGTCCACACCTCTCTGATGGTTTGCTTTGTGTTCTGCACTGTGAATATGTTGTTCCTGTTGAAGTGACTGAAAATGATTAAAGCAAGCAAATGTTTTAGTTGGGAGAATAGGATCAAGTTTTCAGAACGTCTTGGTGGGATCTGCTTTTGTTTCTGAGAGGATTTATCTTTTAGTTTGGTTTTGGTTTGGTTTTTTTTTACATAGAATCATAGAATCACAGAATCATAGGGGTTGGAAGGGACATCAAGAGTTCCTCGAGTCCAACCCCCGCTGACTTACAACAAGATTTTCTAAGCATTCTGATATCAAACCAGACTGGAAGCAATCAAAGGTTTCAGGTCAAACAAAATACTTAACTCTAACTCAGCAGTTGCCAGCAAGGCCTGCAGTGCAGCAGGGTTGGAGCTCAGCAAGCAGGAAGGCACGGCTGCCATTTCATCAAGCTGCCAAAGAGATGTGCACAGAGTCCCTGCTGCCTGACCCCTGAAATGAGTGTGCACCTTTCTGAAACGAGCTGGGTGTTTAATTGAGATAGCTCGTTAGCTGTGAGCATCAGCCGCTGGCACGTGTCCGGCCCATTGCGTGGAGATGTGCTGGGGCTCCTCAGGCCCACGGGGCTGATGGCAGCACCGTCTGCAGACCTGAATTTGTGTCCCACTCTGTTGACTTCTTTGTAAGATCTCGAGCAAACATTTATCCGTCGTGGTGAAGTGACGGCATCTGTAAAGCATTTGGAGCCGTTCCTCGGAGCGCCCACGGAGCGGTGAGCAGAGGCACATCCCATCACGGCCCCGCAGCCCCTGCTGGGTGAGGTGCTCCCATTTCACAGCTCACCTTCAGCCCCGTTAAAAGAGAACAGTTGGTCCAATTTTAGCTGAACTTCATGCAGCCAGGTCTGAGTCAGCCGTGCCCTGTGTGTGCCTCGTAGCATGGGACATGCACTCCAGGTGCACCCTTCACTGCCGCAGGGTGAATTACCGTCCCTTGAAATCACTTCCAAACAACCCAATCCTCCAGAACGCACTTCTGGGTCTCTTCCTTTATCTGAAGACGCCTTTCAGAAAGTGGACTCTTAATTCAGGTAAACAGAGATACACAGAGCAAACACTGCTGGGTTTTGCCACTTCTCCGTAGCTTACATTCCCTGTGGTGACCTCAGGGTTTGTTTGCTTCGCTCCTGAGCAGAAGGGACGCAAGGTTTCCCATGGCCAGATGTTATCTCTCCACTCCAGCCCTCTCTAGGGGCAAGGACATCATTTTATCCTCCAAAGGACAAATTCGTACCAGAGCAACCTCAGCTGCTCACTTCTTTCACATTAGCTGAACAGAAGTGAGCTTTGTGTGCAACATACGAGTACTACTGGCACTCAGGGTTTTGTTTCAGCCACGACTGCTTGTTTTTATCAGTAGAACTCCCTGAAATGTTAGGCCCTGTGAAGGGTCCCCTCTACCAGGTGTGCATACCCTGTGCTGTTTGCGTTGCAGAGCGCAGAGGAATGAATACCAATTTCCTACCGCTTTTTTTCCACCAACTCAGAAGCTCTTTTATGCTGCCACTCCGCTGCAGAGGAAACAGCTGTTTTCATTTGGTCTTCATCACATGCTTCTCTACGTGTTTCCATTTCACAGATGCTAAATTACATGTGCTGGAAATGAACGTTAGCACTGCCCCTGAGGAAGGCTGAGGCTGGCCACATGCACGCTACTGCTGCAGTGCCAGTGGCACTGGGATGGCTGCTCAGAGCTGCTGCCGAGGCTGAAGGACGCCTTGGTCCCTGTAACCACAGCCAGGGAAAGGCCCCTCAAGGCCCCAGCATCTTCATCTCACACTTAATTTCCTCTGTGTCACTGCAGGAATGGGCTTCCCCAGTCCAGGCTGTAAACATCCCTCTATAAATACAGTTGGCAAAAGCTGTCTGATATGAACATTCCCCAGTTAGTTACAGAGTGGTGTTATGAAATACTGAACACCAAGGACAAGAAAATGAATACAGATAGAGTCCCATCTCAACATCTATAGGTTCCCATGCTGGAATTAGGCACAGTGGGTTAATTATTTTATCTTCGACAACATGCAGCATGTGAGGGAGAGCTGCGTAGAGGCATACAGAGCTCCACATTTAATGTTCCTAGAAGGTCAAATGACTGAAAGTGACAAACACAGCATTCGAGCTCCTTTTTAACTGGATGCAATTAATTAGACCCAAAGTGAAAACAGTTGCTTAAGTACTAAAGAAGCAGCACACCCTGCAAGTCATTATCATATGCCCAGAATAAATCCCTGTAGCCGTGTCAGTCTAATAGTTGTCAACAGTGTAACTGTAGCATTAGTCACCGACTGCTCAGCAAATTGCGTGTTTGGAACAGGAACAGCAACCGGCCGTAATTTATCCTAAAGGACATCCCTTATTTCCTCCGTTATGTGGAGAGGTGAAGGAAAGCTAAGTGAATAAAATGGTAAAAGCCTTCACAGCTCCAGCACTGAGAAATGGGAGTGCTCATATAAAACGGTTCTGTGTATAACTCAGCCTGAAGACCTTCTAATCTTATAACAGAGATTAACCCAAAATCTAAAAAGCTATATAAATCCGTATGTTTTCTCGAGCTAACATTTCACACCCAGGCAACCAACAGTGTGCTCTCTGCAGACGTTTCTTCTTGCATTGGCAACTCAAATGGAGAAATGGTGAGAAGGAAACAACTCCTCCAATGCGCATCTCTGCGGAAGGAAGAGCAAAGCATGCCTTTCCCAGAGTGAACGGAAGCATTGATTTTGTGTGCACCAGTACAGACAGCAGTTATTGTTGGCACACGTCTTGCTGTAGTTCATACGCAGTTCTCATAGCTGCCCCTGCTAGATTGTCAGCTGCAAGGCAGCACGCAAACAGAGCAGGCATGGTAACATAAACCTTGGGAGCAGCGTTTCCAAGAATAAAATTCTTGAAACAGTTTTTGCAGTCAGCGATCACACGGGCTTTTTGTTAGAGCAGTGAGGATGTTAGAGTTAAACCTTTGCAGACACCTGCATCCAGCACGGCATGCTGTCACCAGACTCAGCAGAGCTCGGAGCCACAGCAGCTGGAACAGCATCTCCTGGTGAGACAGGAATGTCACTGCCAGCAGAAGTGCAGTGCTCCTCCAGTTAGGGCAGCACTCAGCTCATTAACCAGGCTGTGATGGGAGGTGTCCCCTCTCTGAGCCCCAGGGGTATGGACCTTGTTTTCCCTGAGGCCCGAGTAGGGCAGAGGGGCTGTGGCTTCACAGGGCAGCTCGGGAGTTAGGACTCGGTGGAAATGAGGTGCAGATGTAACCGGTGCTGACTCCAGCACCGACGCTCAGCGATGTACCAATCTGCAGCAGAAGTGCTGGAGGAATTTGTGCATTTCAGTCGGACCTGAGTGCACTTCATCACACAGTTCTGGGCTCAGAAAATGACTCCTGCTCCCATGGCTGCAGACGCTCATCGTCCCACTGAGGGGGGTGAGGTTCCTGAACAGTGATGGGTGGAGTGATGTCAGCGTGGTGTAAATGAGGAGGCTGTGTGACACAGTGCTGTATGCAGAATTACTGTAGATCAGCCTTCTTCCTTTTGCTGAACTGCTTCTCTGCTCATTTATCACCTCCTACTTTCACACCAAACTCATGCCATTTGCCTTTTCTTCAGATATGCATTTTGCACCATGAAAAAAGTCAGCACATGAACACATTTCTCAGGACTTTAACTCCCACCCTCAGACAAGAGGGATGGGAGAGGGGAAGGGAAGCAGCAGTGTGCCCCATGGCTCATGTAAGATGTCACACCTCTGCTGGAGCTGAGTTTCTCTTGCTCTGATAGCTCAGAGATGTCTCTGCAGAAGCCACTGGAACTCATCCTTGTAAAAATGGAATCAGTCTGAGTTATAAATGGCACTCACTGCCAGTGCAGCAAAACCCACGGGGAGCAGAGCTCCTACCACCAGCATTCAGGTGAAGGAGCTGGGAAGCAGGGAGCACAGATAGGATCCTCTATCACAAAGCAGAACTGACCTGTGAAGTTTCCATAAATCATAACCTGTTTCTTACCTTTTCCCCCAAACCCCACCAGCTTCACCTCCAGCAGACAGCCCCTGCCCGCCTGCCCTCTGCCCTGCCTGGGGCACATGGGTGAGTCCCCGTCCTGCTGGGTGCTGCCCAAAGCCAGCAGTGTGTGTCAGTCCCACACCATGGAGTCAGCACGGAGTTCCCAGGCCTTGGTTTGAGGTCCTCCTCCTTTATACACATTGCACAGAGAAGGAATGTTTTGCCTGCCAGGCACTGAAGAAATGCTTTTATGCTGCACACAGCATTTGATGGAAGCTCTTAGTTTTGAGCTTTAGGAGTATTACATGTGACAGACTGTAAACCTGAGACGTAATAGAGAACCTGTGTGAGGAGCCTGGTGCTGGGAGCACGGGATGCAGCCGGGTCCGGGCTCAGGGGAGCACTCGAGTCAGGAGCACTGCACTCTGTACTGGAGCGGGATTTCGTTGGGGAAGAAAAGAAAAGAACTGCATTTCCCAGAGTGTGTGAGGGTGAAAGGCATGCTTTGCTGCTGAGAGAGCTGTCTTATCTAAGAAGTATTTAGTTTTAAGAAGAAATCCTGTTGCAGCTGCACTTCAGTGGTTCCCCCCATGTGAGTGGGAGCAATTCAGGGCTCACAGTCCATTCCTTCACAAATTACTTAATATGAACCGAAGGTGCAGAGCCAACTGAAGGATGGCTGCAGCTATAGGCGCAATCTGTCCATCCGAGCAGCTCACAAAGGGCACAGATGCAGCTATAGTAGAGCACAGAGTCACCAAGAGGAAATCCAAGAGAGCCCACGGAGCTGCTTCCACCTGGTGCAGTGATAATAATCACAACAAACTTCACAGATCAGGGTTTGACCATTCTCCAGCAGCGAAACCGGTGCCTCTCCCGGGCAGCACTGAGCTGTGCTTCTCAGCAAAGCAAAACACGGCATGTCGGCACGCTCGCTCCGGCAACATTTGTTGTTCGCAAGGTCTGGTTAATACAGAGCTGTTAATTGTCTGACCGTTAAATTACTTGGCTTCTACTTAGGCCCCACTAGGGACTAATTTTAAATTCAATTAGTGCAGAATTTAAAGGACTATGTCGAGGGATTGTAGCAGGTTCCAGAGCCATGCGTCCGTGCCTGGTGAGATGCAGTCAGGGAAGGGAAGGTCTTCATCTCCACTTCAAATGTTTAAATCAGTGGGAACTCCAAAAGAGAACTGAAATTCCCTTTGGATATGTACACACAAATGAGATTCCTTTGTCGTAACGCTATGATTTCTAGTTTATTTCAGATGGACTCTCCATTAGGCAGGATTTGAACGAAGCCATGAAAAGCTGAGGAGGGGGAGGGCTGCGGGCACACCGCTGTGCTCTGCCCGGTCCCACCGCGCTCCCGCGGGCGCTGCAGAGCTGGGGTCAGCCCGGGTCCCCCTCCCCACCTCGTGTCGGCCCGGCAGCTCCGGCTGCATTCTGCACTCGGCTGCTCCCTTCTCTTTGGATGCCCATGTACATCTTGTTCGTGCTCCTGGGGAATTATCAATCATCGAACTCTCCTTTTAAAAATGAAAGTTTATGTATATATATATGTATATATATATAAAATGGCATAATAACTGCAATTGCATTTCGAACTTTGTAGAGGATGCCAGCTTTATTTTCCTTCCTTTCTCTGGCACAAATCCACTCAGAAGCAGCGCTTGCCAACTCGTCTTAATTTTGGATAATTACTTTTTTGCAGTTTCTAATTTGCTAATCTATAGTAATTCTCTCCTGATTTTTGAAAGGCTGAAAGGGGAGCAAGGAAAGCTGATTTGTGATCAGAGTTCTCCCTTCTATAATTAACTACATCTGAAAAACCATAATTGATGCTTATATAGCTTCCCAATCGCATCTCTTGAACTGGAACGCACGGCATTGTATGCTGCGCTTTCTGCTCTGCAGAGATTGATTTGCAAGCCGCTTCCAATCTGTTGCTAAGCACTCGGTGACGGCACACAGCGAAGTCCTCAAGGACAATACAGAACAGCCAGAATGTTTTTCTCAGTATCAAACCCTTTTTCCCCGACTCCTGAAATATTGCATCAGTTGCTCCCTAATCAAAGCATAAAAAGTGTTGCCAAGGCAATGCCACATGGAGAGCACAGGCCGCAGCAACAAACCTGCGCTGGGATCCACGGACGTCAGGACTTTCACACCAGGCAGCATGCTCGTGGTGCCACTGTGCCTTCACTTTAAGCTCAGATGGTTTTTTTCTCCACTTCTTTAAACAAGATCAGAACAATTGTAGGACAAAGGCTCGGTTTGCCAAACGGAGGGGCGGCTGCAGGCAGTGCAGCCCCTGTGCTACAGTGAGAGGGGGAACTGGGAAACATCGTCCAGAGGGGCAGCACAGTGCGGGGCTGCTATCTCTGCCAGCAGCACAGGGAGCGGACAGGAGCAGGGCGGGCATTGCTGTGCAGCCCCAGGTGTCCTGAGAGGGTTTGCAGAACCACAGCACAGATCCCAGCCTGGATCCCAGGCAGCACTGTGCTGTGCATCTCAGGCACAGGAGTGCCCCCGCATTCCCAGGAAGAAAAAAAAAAAAGAGGGAAGAAAAAGGAAAGAAGCACAACAAAGCCACTGTGCATTTATTTACTTGAAGATGCAAACTGCAGAGCAATTTTTAAAACAACATCTGAAACGATTACTTCAGAAAAGGGACTGAATACTGAGCTCTGCCCGCTTGGTGTGCGTGCTTTATTTGTAATAGGACTTTAATAAAAAGGCAGAGAAGAATGCCAGCTGAGCTGGCACATCTGACATTTTGATAACCTCGTCAATAATGCAGTTATTTTATTGGCTTTAAGCAGCTGCAGAACTTTTCCTTTTTGTTTAGCTGCCTGTTCATTCTATTCCTGTCTCACTGATAACAGTAAGAGGATGATGAGTAACAGTGGCAAATCAATAGAGAGGCATGTTCCTTCTGCCTGGCCATGAACCCAGCTCTCTAAATCACACCTGAGAACCCCATGCTTTTCATTTAATCATAGACGTGCAGGAAAAAATCCTCCAACTACAGAATGTTTTGTTGTTGGCTCAGGATTTTGCTAAGTTTTCCTTCCCAGGTTTTCTCTCTTTCAAAGTAAGTTTAATGACGTTAAAAGAAAGCTCGGGATTGATTTCAGGTGAGGGGTGAGCTCTGTTATTAGCACCAAGGGATGATGATTGCTGTGTGGAATGGCACTGTGCTCTGCCCGTGGCTGCTGCTGGGTGAGGCTGTGCTCCCCTGGAAGAGCCAACGTCAGGATGTGCTCTGGAAGCTGGGGCAGGCAGGGAGGGACAGAATTGGGTGAAACCTGAAGGAAAGCCTTTAAGCAGAATGTAGCAGTGGTGGTTTGTAGCTGGCAACTGAGCAGGACAAGGCAGACACACGCACCTGTACTGACTTCCCTTCCTGGGGAGCAGAGCAGATGGGCACAGCTCCGCGCCGACACGGAGCAGGGGTGCTGCCTTCCCGCAGCATGCTGTGGGCCTGCAGGGAAGTTATTATGGCTGCAAATGTCAACATGTAAACAGAATTTAAGGAAATAAACAGCACTCTTGGCATCGCTTCATTTCGATCAGAATTGGTATAGGAGGTCAGGGCTGGGGACGCAGCTCTGCACAAAACTCAGGTTTCTCTGTGCCTGGAGGGCTGGAGATAATGTGGGGTCAGACTGCAGAAACAGTGTGTCTGTGCTGTCCATGTGTCCAGCTGCTCTCAGTGCAAGCCTGGCTGGCCCAGAGCAGCACTCAGTGATAGGATGTTGTGTGTCAGTGCTTCCTGAGAACATCTGGTCTGTGACCCTGGGAGGTGATGGGGATGGGATTCTCCATCAGTGCAGCGCGGTCCCAAGGAGGAGCCGCTGCCAGCACGGCACGCAGAGGGCTCTGGGTCATACTGTGGCTTCTGAGGTCCCTGGGGTTAAAGCAGTATTTAGAAACCTGGAGGCAACACCAAGGCAAACGAGAAATAAGGTAAGGCAGTTCTGTGTGCCTGGTATTTGCCTTCAGCCCAGTGTCTGTGGGATGGCGATGTGCTTCTGGGGCAGCCCCAGCCTGGGAGCAGTGCCTGAGGAGCCCTCCCACTCACCCAACCATTTCTTACCATTTAAGGGACTCAGCTTCCTAATGCACCAGCTGGAAACTGATTTATTTCTGAGAAAAGAAGATAATCAGAATGCATCTCCAAAAGAAAATAGTCTTTCAGCTTATCCTTGGAAGGCTTTTTTTTTTTTTTTTTTTACTGGTTCTATGTAATTAGAAAATGAAAGTAATAACAAAAGGCTCTTTGTACATAAGTAGACATCCTTGGCTTCAAAACCACATTTGAATAAGGCTAAGAAGAGACTAAACAAGCAGAAAAACATGTGCCTCGTGTTGAACAAGACCAGAACATACTCAATGGGAGAGAGAAATCAGCTGCTCCAACCGCCGGTGCTGGACCCATAGAAGTTTAACAATTTGAAAAGAGTTTTCTGTTCTCTGACCTATGAAACTTGAGCTCTGCTGTTCTAATTTTACCAATTCACCCATATTTCCTCCTCCTGTAATGCTAGGATATTCGTTTTGCCCCTTTCTGTTTCACTGAGCATTCATTCTGAGCATTTTTTGCTGTTATTCAATACTTGCTGCTCAGCCCGCGGCAGCGATGCTCGGAGGTGAAGGAGCCCACGTTACGGTGCCAGCAGAGGAAACACGAGCCAAACTGCTTGTGTTAATATTTGCCTTTGTGAGTACAAAACTGACTTTTCTCCAGCACTAAGCCCATTCTCATAGCAAAAGAACCCAAGAAAAATGTTTGCTGGTTTTAAAGGGAAGGATGCAGAAATAGTCATGGAAAACATCTCTTACTCTGTGTTGTTTTCAAAATATATAGAGAATTTGGAAATGTCAGCTCTCTGCCTAGCAGCTAGAAAAGGTCATGCTATGGTCCCATCCCCTGGAAATATTTCCTACTGCTGTCTCATCCATGTTCTCTGCAGCTGCCGGTGGGTGGGATGCTGAGTGCTGGAGGAGGGTGGATATTTCATGCTGTCCAGGTCGGGTCCTTTGTTTCAACGTCCATATGTGATATGAGCTTTTGTGCTTTTGCTGCCCATCTTGTCTTTGTAAGTGGCCTTTGATTCAGACATTACCTTTTATTTTATTTACTGAGTTCACAAACTCTGAGCTCCTTCGAGGGATGGCATGGGGCTCATTTTGTGCCTTCAGCTCTTCCCCTGGGAAGGAAGTCTGTTTCATACTGCGCAGAATTAATCTCTCTTCCCTTGGGGAAGGTTTCTGCCCAGCTGGTTGCTGTGCTGAGCATGCACAAGTGCACAGAGGGATGTCCTTTCAAGCACAGTGCTACAGGGCTGTGTGGAAAATGGGACCCAGAAGAAACTCGGTGAGATCGCAGGGACTCTACCACGAAACCACCCCCAGTTAGCGCTCCAACTGTGAGCGATTTGGGGCAAACAAAGTCATTCTTATGGTGCACCTAATGACCTTTGGGATGCACTAGAGCAAGGAGCTGCTGCACCTCCAGCAGCTGGAAGGCAGCTGGGAGCATCGTGCTGCAGCTCGAGGGTAACCCGGTGCCCGCATCTCCCTCCTGCCGGGGCTGGGACTGGACGCGTGCTCGCTTTGCCTCCCTTTGGTCGCCCCGCACCTCTGCTCCCGGTTGGGCTGGCTGCCCCAGGCAGTACCAGCAGTGCCGCCAGCGCTCTTTTCTCGACCAGACGACGATGTTCAGGAGCTCTGACTTGCTCATGTCAGCCCGGGCCGGGCCGGCAGGTGGCACTCGGGGACGCGCAGCGGGCGCGGTCCCGGGACGCAGCTCCGGACCGGGCACCCCGAGCGCGGATCGGCGGCGGCGCGACGCGGTTTGCAGCGATGGGAAACGGCTCCGAGAGGAATGCGGCCAAAAAATGGCGTTGCGGTGGGAAACCACAGCAGCACGGAACGGCTCAGGTTGGAGCGGCTGAGAGGGCTGAGCAGCTCGGGGATGGGGTGTCACAGCACGTCTCCAAACGGGGACCCGGGCAGACGCTGCCCCATCCGTGTGTCTCCGCAAGTGGCATCATCATTTGCCACAAGGGCTGGGAGCACAGGAATTAGTGCACCAATTATGGCACGTTGATGAAGTAACATACAAATGTGATCAATCTGGCAAGCGTTTCTTCTGTCGCTGCCGCACTCAGTCACAGTGAGAGGAGGAGACGCAGGGTGAGGAAGTGCTGTGAGCTGCATGGATTTAGCAATTAGTGTCATGTTCGTCTTGAAGTTTGCAATTTTTACTCATTAACCTGAAAATGTGCTTGCGGTTTCTTCCTCCTCGGCTACTTTTAAAGTAGCAGAGCATTTTCTATTCGTTTCAAGGTGTCTGGGAGCAACTGTCTCTAGCAAGGCGCTGAGCAGGGGGGGTCAGGCCGGAATCACGGAGCAGTGCTTCAGTCATCGCATCCATCACCTGTTTAACTCCTTGATTTAAATACTCTCTATCTGTTTTACTTCAGCTGCTTGAAGAATGGGACTAAATCACCCTATTAAAAGAAAAACCTTCTACTCTCTCTGCACTGCCTAATTGTAGTTAGTAAATAAATAATGCGGCCCCGGTTGTGATCTCATTGGCTGTAGCTATACCCTGGCTCGCTTCCACCGACTGTAAGGAAATTGATTTCTGTTTTACAGTGCTCTGCACAGCCCACTGTGCTCTGCACCATCTGCGTGCACTTGCTTGCACCCTGCCATGCTAACACAGACTCATTTTGGGACTGAGACGAGCAGATCAGACGGAAGCAGCAGCAGCGAAGCCCCGCGTTGTGTTTGTGGGAGCAGGGAAGGGCCGTGGCTGTGCAGCCAGGCCTGCACTGCCCCAGCACACAGCTGTCCCGGTCCCCTCTCCCCCAGCACAGGGCTGAGCTCACTGGCTTCACACTGCTGAGTCTGGAGATCTGTGTAAAATTCCTTTGCTCTTTCGCAGCCCTTTTCTTCGGGCCGGGTTATAAACCCATTGACCAACAGCGACTCAGAACTCCAGAATCTGAAATTCCTTTCTTTCCTGTGCTACTTGTGCCCTAAACAGCAGTTTGCCTCGGTGGACTTCTGTATCTCACGTGAGCACTGGCAGCAGTCATGCCATTCCTTTGGGGTTTTTGCAGAACAGATCCATATTTTTTTCCTAATGGACCGGTTTCTTACAAGCTCAATCTTCTTTTTTTTCGTACGCAGGCCCCTTTTAATACAACCAAGCTCTCTACTCAGGAAAGCAGATCTGATGAAACATCCCATTTCAGTGAGGGCAATTTAGGCTAGACATCAGGAAAACCTAGCTAACGATTAAAATAGCGAGGCACTGCTGTGGGCTGCCAGGAGAGCTTAAGGAAACTCCATCATGGGAAGTCTTTAAGAAGAAGTTTGGCAGGTATGATCAGGAATGACTTAACGATAATTGATCCTGACTTGGAGTGGGAGGAGGGGCTGAACCAGTTCTTTTTTTTTTTCTTTTTCGGTTCGTATGATTTACAAGCATTAAAAAAGAAAAGAAAAAGTTGGATTTAAATGGTTCACAGTTACCAAACATTCCCTCCCCTCTTTCTAAAGGATTTTTTTCACTGAATTTCAACTGAATGTGCAAATAGTTGAGCACACTTTGTAATGTATATCCCACGTCGAGGTCTGAGCCCCTGGAGGACGCGGCTCCACCTCCTGACGTGCTGCCTCTCCCTCTCCCAGTGACTCTGTGCTGCCATTTCTCCACCAGTGACAAAGTGTGGGCAATGCCACTGCGAACAGCACCAGGGCTGAGCCAGGCCTCGCATCTCCACAAAGAAGAACTGGGAGTTTCAAGCAAATATTATTCAACTGAATTTGGAGGAAGAGCTGAGCATTCAGAAAATGAGTCACCGTGCGGGCGAAGAGCGTGTGCTGCCTGGAGATGTTGTCTGGAGGGCTGTTCTGTTGAATCCAGGAGCGAACTGACTAACAGCAAAACTGATGCAGAATGCTGATGGTGTCTTTGACCTTTAAAACCTTTATAAAATTTGTAATTTGCTCCCTTTCTAATTTAAAAAAGCAGCATTAGTCATTCTTTACGTTTGCTTTTCTATACTCAATAAGATATATAGGCAGCTTTTAATGATCGGAATCAGTGTTTTAGTGCCATCTATTGCAGTGCAGTGCATCCTGACGGTGTTGTGGAACGTGCAGGCTGCTTCTTGCAACTCTGACAGGAGTGATGGGGAGCAGAGAGACAGCAATCCTGAAACAACTTCTTCCACACCACAATTTGCATGCACAGCACTTTAAATACTCAGAATAATCCACGTGAAATCAGAGCAAATGCTGTGCTTTATCTTCAACTTATTTATCGTTCCTTTTTCTGATATTTTATTTGGGCTCTTTCGAGTTTGAATAACACTGTTCAAAACCAAGGTTGGTTTACCCTCAGCAGCAGAGACAAACGGAAGGGCCAGTGCTTGATTCAGGGTGAGGAGGGCTCAGTGTGGGGAAGTCTGGACATGGTTTGTTCGAAAGAGATTGTGACGCCATGGGAAAGAGTTTGGTCCATGGCGGATGGAGGGCCATTGGGTGGCACCAGGAGGTCCTGCTCTGAGGAGGTTTGCAAGCCTAGAGTGATAGCTGGTGACATCTGCAATGCTAATAGCAGATAGACACCAGTTACTATTTCCTGATAGAAATGAGCCAAAGCTTGAGTTACCTTCCAAATCCCCATAACTTTGCAGGTTGGAATTAAAATAGAATATTTATGCAAACCACACAACTGATTTTGGCTTTAGGATGTGAAAAGCTTGCCTGATGAGCCTTTGCCAAATAAAACCACCTTGGGTTTTATTTCACGGCAGCTTTTCCAGGCGAGGATACTTTTCAGAAAATGAAATCCGTTGACCTTGGCCAGGCCAAGCAATGAGGGAGGGGTGCATAAAGGTTACAGCCATGTAACTTTCTAAATCAAGTCCTGTGGAAGTTCAGAGAATCCAGCGTAGCTCTTTCTTTGACCTTCATGGACTTTCAGCCAAGATCACATGAGAGCTGCAGAGCTGCTTTCCCACCCCAGAGCAGTCTCACCCCTCTGAAAGTCTGCAGAGCCCCAGAGCAGTCAGCAGTGCTTTACAAGCAGTACCATGTTCTAATTTTTTCGTAGTGATTGCTCTCTTTGGTCCATTATTGCCATCCCTCTGTTGTCATGGGGAGCAGGAGGACCCACACCAAGCATACTCAGCACTTACAAGATCAGATTTCAAAAAAAAAACCAAACCAACTTGCTTTCCATCACGCAGCTGTATTCAGGCACCTATTTTCCGCATGCCATTAACAACATAGGTTACACACAGAGGGTCTGTGCAGAGCAGGGCTGAGCTCGCTGCTTGCCCTGCAAACATCTGCCTCGCTGTGCAGGCAGTGGGCTTTCATACAGGAGGACTGGGCACGCTGCCCACTCACCCTTCACTGTGGCTTGCTTGCTGAAAATGCCTTTTGAAGACACCAGAGATGAATGGCTGTGTCTTCTGACTGTTTGCTTTTGACCTGGAAATGCAAGCAGAAGCTGCAGCCTGACCAGCGAGGCGGCGTTCAGCTCCTTACTGGGGAGCCACGCATTACAGCTTTGTCAGAATTTTGCTTCAACTCATTTTTCCAGTTGCAAAAGCTTTGAACGTTAAAAAAAAAAAAAAAAAAAAAAAAAAAAAGTGTTATTGCCCATTATTTTTCCTCAGATTCCTCTCAAGAGGAACCTCAATCTCCCGCTCGGCCCAGAGGAAGGAGCAGGGGTAGCCCAGGGCTGCGGCCCCTGAGAGGGGTGCCCAGATCCGGCGTCACAGAGCAGCAATGGGTGCATGGATGGGGTGAAAGAAATGAGGAAGCCAGATGGAAGGTTGACTGAAACCACTTCTTCTGGTTCAAACTTGCGGTGTATTACTCAGTCCTGGTATTTCACTGCTGCGTATTTCTCCCCGCACTTCGTTCTGCTCTGTGTGAGTGACTCCTCAGCCAGCAGCCGTGACAGCCATGTGGTCACTGAAAGCTGTAGCTTTGGGTGAGGAACGAGCAGTGGGAAAAGCTTTCTGTTCTCATATGCATTATAGTAGTGCAGAGGATGGGGATGAGGCCCCCGGGACCATGGGGTGTCTTAGGCTGGATGAGTCTGTGACCACGCTGCTCAGGGGCTTGCCTGCAGTCAGCCCTTCCATGCAGATCCACGAGCCAGCTCTTTGAGGCAGCCATGGCATTTCTTCTCAGGCTGAAGACGCCTCTGCAAAGGGAAGTTTTTAATCATCAACCTGTCTGGAAATAGTTACTGTCCCCTGCAACCGTAAATATATTCTGTGAATGACTAGATTTTCTATATGCTGGAGATACCTGCCAATTTCTGCCACGCATAGCGAATGTATGACTTTCTGTCCACAAGCCTCATGTTATGGCTTAGCAAAATCATGCCTTGACCTTCCCCCCATGCAGAGGGCCCCAGTGACCTGCTCCCCAACCAGGTGCTCACAGGGGACTGAAGAAAAGCCTCTGAAAAGCACTGAGCCACTTAATTCTTCCTCACCTGCTAGGGACCGAGCTCCACAGCTCAGCAGCATCCCACTGAAGCTCACTTTTATATGGCTTAGCTTGGCTGGAAGCTTCATGAGTATGAGTGAGGTTTGGGTTCGTGATCATACCCAAAATTGGAGATGTTTTGCCAGGGTTTTGCTATGAAAAGTGCTCTCAGCTCCATTGACTGGCTGTACTGCCTCTGCAGCATCAATTCTATCCCTGGCTGACACCTTTGATTTTGGAAGTTGTCTCCATTTTCCAGAGAAAAGTATGTACATTAGCTATTTTTGGATAGCGTATATTTAATCTCCTGCAAGAAAGGGAGCAATTCACTTGTTCCCTATTTCCAGAGCCATTACATTTCTCTTAGTGACAGCTCCGAGGAACAGAAATCCTTAACTTGTTTAATGTCTTCATTTGGATGATCGAAAGACATCTAACCAAAAATCCACTTCTGTACCACCGTGCAGAAAAGAGCACGCAGCGCTTCGTGGGTAGAGGTGCTTCTCTTCCATCTTGGATGAAAGGCAGTGCTAAAAAGAAACCGGGTTTTGAATGGTCCTTGTCAACTGAAGCCAACTGAAAATACTGCTGTCTGTTCATCATTTTCTCTGGTCATTCTTTAATTCTGTGTTTAGCTGAGGACAAACTGTGGACTTTGCACCATGTAAAGTGTATTTAGGCTCTGTGCTCAAGTGAAAAATGAGTTGTCATCCGTGCCAGCATCAGAGTGCTCAGGGAGAAATCTGGGACAGTTGCATGGGCTGCCAACGGAAATAACTGATGGAAGATCTGACTGCATTTAATTGAAAACACATAAAGCAGAGACATATTGTGAGCTTCTTGTGATGGAAAAGTGACAGAAAATAAAGCGGTGACTTCAGAGGGGCTGCAGCACACAGACAGGGGCTTCTTGAGCCTGCAGGATTGCTCCCTCCACGTGTGCTGGGAGAGCTGGCCTACTCTGAGTTGTGGAGATGCTCTCTGTTGCTAGGAGCTGCCGGGGCCTCTCCCTCGAAACAGAAAATGCAAACCTTCCTGGGGTGTTCCCAGATCAGCAACAGCCCTGAAGTCCTGATGTGTTTGCAGATTTCCTTAAATAAGTAAAAATACCAAAGCGCAACTGTGGCTGCCCGTGAGCTGCAGGTTGGGTTTGTGGTGTTGGTTGGTGCAGTGTATGCAGTCACAGCAACTCGCTGCAGGGACTGCCCTGTGGCTGTGCAGGTGGGCCCTGGGCCTGGGCCTGGAGCCGGCAGTGAGCGGCACTCATGGACTGGGGTGAGTGCAGGCAGCTCCAGAGTGGGAGAATGCTGTGAGGTGGAAGCAGCAGCAGTCAAGATCCGGATTTGGGGCCAAGGTAAATAAGAAGCTGAGACAAGGTAAAGAACATAAGGTCATGCCACTGGGGCAGCATAAAAACACGGGCTCTGTTGCGTGTTGGTACTGATGAAGCAGCTCTAATGAGGAGACTGACAGCAGAGGCACAGGCTGATGCTGTTTGGTCTGGTACAAATTAAACCATTTGCTCATCTATAGTACACGTTCGTACACGTAGAAGAAAGGCTGCAGTGTTTAGTCAACAGTTTTTTGTTGATTTTTTTTTTTGGTTGAAGCCAGCTATTTCACAGACTGGCTGAAAAGCCACCGGCCATCCTCAGGAGCTGCTGGGTGTGCTCTGAGCAGAGCAGGGCCCACCAGCACCTCAGCATCGGTCCGGCAGCGATGCTCCTGGGTCCTCTGCGAGGTGGGGATGTGGGGCTGTGAGGGAGCACGGCAGCCCCTGCTGCCCCTGCCATCCAAATGCCTTCCGTGGATCTTAACCATGGTCTGGGCACCAAACTCCATGGATGGACTTGAGGAGAGATAAACACAGCAGTTGCACTTTGGAATTATCACAGAGAAAGCAGAGTGTGGGTTTTCTTAATTCACGACTCCTTTGTCTCTCTCACATCGATGCACACAGCGGTGCGGTTCTCCAGGCTTCTCACTTACTCTGAATAAACCTGAGCAAATAAAAACACCAAAACGATGGGAAACCAACGTTTGTCGGTCTGGTCTCCAGCATCCCATCTGTGCAGCGTGCATCTAAAGCTTGTGCAATAAGGCCAGCACATCTGTAATTAGAAACAGCCACCAGTGGGAAATCGCGCTGCACGTTCTCTATGGTTACCCACAACACAAGAGCTGTAACACGAAAGCTTCGGGCCAGAGGAACAGCTCATTACCTCCACATCACAGGGAATACAGGGCTGGTTTTTAGGACCAGTGGCGGTGTTTTGGGACCAGGACCTACACACAGTGCCCTGCCAGCCTGCGGGGTCGGTCTCTTAAGCTGTGCTTCCAAAACATCTCCCCCCAATGTTAGGTCAGGGCATGGATGGCCCCGGGCAGCTCAGAGGGCTCACACCTACACTCAGCCCTGGGCTGTGGCATCAGATCCCACTTGGAGGTTTGTGTCACAGAAGAGCAATGTGAGGCAGAAAAGTTCTTTCATGACAGCGAATGATCTTGGAATTTAGAGGAACGAGAAACACGAGGGTTTGAAGGGCCATCTTCAAGCACAGATAATCTGTGCAGAAAGCAAGAAACCTGGCCTCCGTTTGTCTTCTCTTTCAGTGCTTAGAGACAATTATTTCTTGAAATGCAAATTAATTTTCCAGACTAGACCTCACCACAGTCAAAAAGTGAAATTGCTTCATATAGAAACGCTAAAAGAAGGGCCATTAGCACGAGCTGCCTGGGGGTGCAGGGCTGGAAGATGAAGATAATGTTGCTCTTCATTCCCATTAATTGGCCATTCACAGGAGGTATTTATCCCAGGAAACAAAACCAAGCAGTTACCGCAGCCCCGCTTGTAGATGCTCAGGGAAGTGCTAGAACTGGCACAGAAAGGTCAACTAAACATTTTCCAGCCTCTAACTTTATTTGATTAAAAATGAACAGATACTAATTAGTGATATTAAATTAGCCATATCAATCTTGAACGAGTGCGATGGAAAATACTGAAGTCTATCTGAAAGACTTTCCAGAGTGAGTAAGTGAGTGAGTGAGGAACCATTTATTTTACTTACAAAATAAAGGCACTCCTGAGATTTTCCTCCTGCATTTGTTGGGAGCAGCCACTGATTGCAAAGCCCTGGTGACACTGCTGTATTTAGGTGTTGTTTTCCCGAGAGCTTGAGCTGCCATTTGCGGGCAGTGCTCAGAACCAGTGATCCCAGTCACCTCCCATGCTTTTGGCTGGGTGAGCTGGTTCAGGGGCAGCACTGGGTTTAGCAGTGAGGAGGAGAGCAGAGATGCTGATAGGTGGGAAATTATTTTCTCTTTCAGCAATGTCATGGAGTTATCTCTGGATCTATCTGTGCCCATGGCAGGAGGACACTGAATGTCCAAGAGATTTTGAGAAGCCCTATAGCATGCTTCATGGTGGCCAAGGCGTTTGAAGTCAGCGGAGCTGCAGGAAGTCCAGCCCTGCAGGGTGGGGGTGTCTGCTGGCGGACCACCCAGGCTCACACACGGAAAGTTGGTGGGCCAGCTCTGCATTACTGACTTTTTCCAGTGCAGCCACGTTGGGCGCGGGGCTGGTGGCCTGCGATCGCTCCCCAGCAGAGCCGTGCGTTCTGAAAGTATGGGAGAGGAAAATTACTTTTATTTTCATTGGAATCCTATGAGTGTCTTTGACAATCGTTGCCATAATATTGTTTATACAAGCAGAGGTACCGTGTATGAAGTATGGAAATATTGCCATGTTATAAACATAAGAGCTAGGTTAAACCTGAGATCCTCTTGAGTGTCTATGGGATGTTGCCATTCTACTGACATATGGTAATGTTTTCTCCCAGTAATCTCCCGCAGAAGTAGTCCTAGGCCAACTGGTCATACATACAATATATAGCAGAGTTTATAAAGTTATTAGAGCAAAAATGTTTTCGGAGATCCCATTTCGCTGTACAATATGCGTCTTCAGCAAAAGAAATCTGTAAACAGAGATGATAGCTGCATACAGAACTCCTTTTAATATTTACTCTGACAGTCCTAATGGTGGATTTCAGCCAGAATGTTTGTGCAGCTCCATGCCTGGAGGTTTCTACTTCAGATTTACAGCTGAATGTTTTCCTGTGTGATGGATGATTATTTCAAACTGCTGCGCTCTTCGGTCTTCAAAATGCCAAAAAGACGGTTCTTGTTGCAAGCTGCAACTCAGAGCTAAACCCAGATCCTGTGTGCACTTCTTGTCAGCATTTCTATGGAATGGAGGCGGCTCCATGCAGAGTAACAGAGGGGCAGGATCAGGTCCTGCAGGGTTCAGTAAAACTGTAATAAATAATATCGATGTACATCTACTAAACAATTATTTTAGCTGAAGTAAACAGTCTGAGGCACCACCAGAATCCTTATGGCAATTCAAAATCTTCTGCATTAAGTTTGCTTCCTGCAAAAGCAGTCTGCACATCCAGCATGGGGTGAAAGCTGACTGGCAGAGCTTCGTACAGCTCCGCATGGCCATCAGCCCACCCCAAATCACTACATTCATTAAACATTTATCCCAAACATAAACCTTCCCTCGTCCAATCTGCAGTAAACATAACACACAGTGCTGGTGCACCTGGATGGCTCAGATTGCTTCAGCAACTGATCATGAGTTTATACTGAACTTAGAATCCCGCAGTGGTTCCTTTTGTTTGCTTGTTTGTATTCAGTCTGGGTCTAAAGACAGAAGGCAATTAAATAATGAGATTAACACAAATTCTGGTGTGTTTTTGCTGGATAACTGGTTGCCAGTACACGTCATTATCATTACAATTTGGCTGCAGGCATAGGTATCCATGTACAACGCAGGCATTGCTTTAATGGATTTTATTTCAAAACCTTTCAGGATAGCGTTCCCAAAACCCGTTCTTCTCAGTTTCTCCCCAGTTCTCCAGCAAGGCTTTGCAGCTCAGGGAGCCCTTACCCGCTCGGCTGTGGGTGCCAATGAAAGTGACACATCAGCGACAGGAAACACACTGCAGGACCACATTCCCAGTGCTATGGGGGATGGCCCTCATGGCAGACATGCCACGACCCGGCCTATGCACCGCGTGCAGCGGTGAAAGATGTGATATAAGACACACACAGCCCTGAAACAAAATCCTCACAAGCTGCCACATCACTGAGCACCTCGTTCTGCTTTACACTGAGCTTCTGCCTCCATCTCTCTGGAAAGGATCCGTGCTCCTGTGTGCAAGGAGCAGAGGGGCACTCATGCACGTTTGTGGGTCGGACGGAGGCAGGTGATGCTGGCCCTGCTGAGCTCTGTTGTGCAGTGCTGAGGACTCAGGAAAGGTGTTGGGAAGTGTGGGTTCCTTCCCTGATATCGTTGAATGCAATTCTATGTCAAGTAAATATCTGCATCCATTTCATTCCAACCTCTGTAACCAAACCTTAATGAACTAAATAAGGCTCTGCCCAAGAACATATATTTTGGTTTGGTTCCTAATTTTAAGGTTTAGATAAAACTGAAAAGATTTGGTTTTATCATCATTCTTCATTCCCAGCTGGCATCTAACTTCCATGAATGAAAGCAGGCTGGCTGCTCTCCCGTCGCTCATTTATCTAGGCCAAGCTGAAACATCTGATTATTATTATGTGGCCTTATTGACAGACTGGTTCAAGGTTCCCAGGGCAGAATTGGAAGAGACAGTTTTAATATCCCCTTCAACAACATTTTCCAGGAACAGAGGTGTTTATTTAGATACAAGCGCAGCTCTCTATGGTTCTGCATCGGTCCCAGCACTGTCCCTGCTGAGCCGAGACGCGGCAGGGCCGGTGGGCTCCCTGGCAGCGTGCGTTGCCCACGGCTGCAGTGCGGGCTGCAGGGTGCTGGCTGTGCCCGGTGCTGCCGTGGAGCCCCGTGGTTGGCACGGTGCGGCCGGGACTCGGCGTGCACGTACTGCATGTGTTTGCGAGTTATGGAAAGAATGAATGCTCTGCAGTTATCCCGGGAATGCCACACTGTCCGCTCCGCTTCTTATCATGCCAGCGCTGGCTCCTGAAGCGGGCTAGTTTTTGGCAGGCATTCCCTGGCTCTCCTGCAGGATGAGGTGTGGATGCAGGACGTTCTCTGACCCTGTGCCCACCCCTGCCCTCCGTACCCCATCTCTGTCCTCGGGACTGGGGCTGAGCACAGGCGCTGGGAGCCGGGCTGCTGCTCACTGCCTGCAATACAAAACACGTCTCATGGTTTGCAGGGCTTTGAGCTAGAAATGTCTCAGCTTATGACTTTCTGGTTTTCATAAGTCTGAGGTATTCTGATGCTCTGGGACTATTGTCATGTCAATTTTCTTTCTGGGTTTGAGCAGTCTGAACTTGCACACCCATCCTCAGGTTTGTGCCTGTTGGTGCAGCCCTTCACCAAAACTGCTTCCATACTTCTCCTTCTGCACAGGACGACAGAAGATTCCTGTGCCAGAGTAAATGCAGGGATGCAAAACCCTCTTGAGCTGGTTTGCTCTGGTTCAGCTTACTGTTCAATTTTATGCCATCATACTTTTTATATTCTTTTCCCCAGTTCCCTTCGATATCACCCGGAATTAACTGGCGTTGTGTTTCCCAGCCTTTTAACCACTATTAGAGTGGATTTACTAAGTGATTGCTAAAAAAGACTTTCAAGCTTCATAAACAAAATCATGTATTAAGAGAATAAAGGAGGCAGCGTGCTGTGCTTCACAGGCTTATTTCTTACTACCAATTAATGGCTTTGAATGAAGCTGTAATTGAGCAGTGACTAATCCTGGAGATGAAGATTGTCTTATCTCTATTATTTAGACCTTGTTCATCACTTTTACAACAATACTGAGTAATAAAAATAATAACACCATATTGTAACTTCTCCAAAGAATCAAATTTGTTTATCAAAATCACAGTACGAGCCCATAAGGGCTCTGAGAAAGACAGAATGCCTTGGGAGACTCAGGTTCAAACCAGTATGGAGAAAAGTAGGGGAGGTCTCTGCAGCACCAGCCCAGGCCCCAGCACATGGAGCAGGAGAGGAGCTGGGAGGGATGGGCAGAGCACAGCCCTGAGAGAGGTGGGAATCAGTGCTGAAACCTGAGTCCAGGTCAACTGTTCCAGCAGAATCGTGCACTGTTGGTCCCATTTTGCAGATGGGACCAAAATCCAGAGGGTTGGTGGCTGGTTTGGGGTGCTGGGCAGTCCCTGTGCAGCCAGCTATCCGATGGCTATTCTCCATCTACATCTTCCCACCCCTGTCCTTCTTCAGTGAGACCAGGGGGTTCCTCAATGTCTGCAAATCCGTGTGTTGTTTATAAATACATGATGTACTTAGAAAAGTGCTGTTCAATTTACCAATAATGCCGTATTTATTTTTCCCAATTGTATCTAGTCACTAAGTCATAATTCTGCATCCTATTGGCTGACTGAAATGGTTTCTCAGGAAACTGGCAATTAAGGAGTGGGGAAAATGTCTGTGAGTCACAGATACTTATAAACAACAGGGATTGATTGTGCTGCAGCAGGATCCAGCCGAGCCCCTGCCCAGTCCCCATGCCGTGCTGTGCTGTGCTGTGCTCCACACTCTGCACTGGAGCACCGGACCACCACTCCACTCCAAGGCAACCGCTGCCCCACTGGGCCCATTCTGGGGTTAATTGATGGCATTATGGTTCATCCCTTGTGTGGGGATCATCATCAATGCCATCACACCCTGCTTCCCCCTGTGCTGCTGCAGAGCCCAAGTGCTTTTCCCTCTGCAGCTGCAGCAGGCAAGCCAGATGGTGCCCACAGTTCTGCACATTTGGGGAAGAAAAGCAAAGGGCACTCGGGGTCCCCAGGCCATTACACCATTCCTGATCCCCTCTGCCCCCATTCTCCTGCCCTGCTGCGTGCTGGTGAGGGACGAGCAAACACACAGGCCTCCTTAAATAGCCCCAAGTGACCAACCAAAAAAAAGAAGTATGAGCTCCAGAAATGTGGGCTCTGCTAGCAGTGCTGGGGGCATCACCTGCGGTGGCCTGGAGCCACTGTGCTGCAATAGGGCAGACTGTGTGTGGCAGAGAACCTGCGGCTGCTCTTAGCAGCTCTGCTGCTATTCGAGGTGCATCTGTCAGAAAAGGGATGCAGTTCTGAAATAATTCATCGAATGTCATATGGGGAGTTGATGATGGAGCTAGAAATAGATCTCCATATTGGCAGCACCTTGTGATGCGCTGCGTTGCATGGTGCTGCAGGCACAGGCCTGGTCTCTCCCCTCATCTCCCATCCATGGTTTCACAGAAACTTTCAGAGATTTCAGAAATCTCTTGCTTCTTTATCTGCCTTTCAGCTCTACTTACGGCTTAATTTCTATTAGCCGTGCCATTATCTGTTCCTTGAGTTCTGACATAGATTACTCTGAAATACAAAAATCTTATTTCATATTAAAGCTAATCTACAATTTTGATTTAATAAATTGGACCACGCTCAAGGAAATCAGAGTGAAATATCAGCTTGTTAAGTTTCAAATCACCAGCCCCCTGATAGGTATCATACGGCAATTTCTGGTGAATAAATTATCAGAAAGTTTTATACGCTGTGTCTAATCACCATTTCTATCAGATAGAAATTACCACCTATTTCCCAAAGGATGGATTTTTTTTATTATTCCTCTATACAACTGTGAAATTAATTATGCCATTTAGGGTGGGAGTTTATGAAAAAGACACAGAGGGTGGTTCTTTGGGAATTATCTCACTAATGTTACTTCAACCATCTAAATAAACACAAGGGATTCATTTTAGAGGGAGGTACAGTCATCAAGTGCTTTGATTCTGCATATCAACTCTCTCCCACTTCAAAGTCTCATCTTTGTTATTTAGCACCAGCTCTCATCTTCGCCATTTTTTTTTTAAATGCCCTCTTCTGTTCGGCACTTTTGAGACATTTTCCTAAGTGGGTTGTTTTTTCCACCGTCCCTTGTTGAGCAGCATCATTATTCTGCATCTTAGCGGTACTCTAATCTTCCCCCTAATTACATGTAATGAGTATTTTGGAGTTGACAGAAGTACATCAAGACCTAATAATAAAGAAAATGACTAAATCCAGTCTTCCAATTACATTCTATTAGCTCAGATGGTTGGCATCTACTAGATATAAAAATAGGCATGATTAAAATCTGCCTATCTTCCCTTGGTATTTCATCCCCTACCTCACACTGTGTTTCCACAACCACATCAGCAACAGACTTCTCTTCCTGAGCCCAAGGTGTATGGAGTCAGGACTGAGTCAGAATGGAGAATTTAGCACCAAGTCCTCTCTGTGTTGGAGATGAGGCCAATGGGAACTGGTCGCTGCGAGCGGGCTTCACCACTCCGCTGTGAAGTCCCGTGTTGATCTAATGTGCTTATGACATGGAAAGGTGCTACAAATGATGCTCCCCTGCATGTGGGAGAAGCGAGGGTATTCAGTATTACTCAGGAGAAGCATCTTTCTTTCTTATTGCTTACTGGAAAGAAACAAATCCGCCATCAGAACTAGAAAGATTCTGGGTGGTTATTGATTCATTCTGAAATAGGAGTTCTGAAACAGCGCTGAGCCCAGTGCCACCATTGCTGCCCAAGCCTTCCCAGGGTCAGGAGCTCAGGCTGATATCTCTGTGAATTTGGAAGCTAAATGCAAAAATGTGTGGTAGTTAATGTAACCTGTAGGGAAGTGTTGTCCTCACCCTTTCCTTGGTCTTTTTCTTCTCTTCTGTTGTAGTCCTCTATAGCGTGGTAGAAATGTTGAAAAAGTACCTCCTAGCTGAAGGAGGATAGCTACAGAAGGTTTAAATGTTTGATCATGTCCGTATTTCACTATCTTTGTATCTCCAATAAAGTTGCATGGGCTCATCTGTGTAGCCAGAAGTGCAGCATGGTGCTCCCCTTCTCAGACCAGGAACTGTTTGGAACTGACTCATTAAAATCAAAATCAACCATCAAATGCAAATCAAGGTGTAGCTTCACTACTCAAAAGGGACTTTCTGAAAAACATTAAGATGTGAATGTTCCAACCCAGCCCTTTTCACTGCCCTCCATGTTCCCAGGAAGTTCTCCGACTAGGAGCCAAGCCCACCCTGTTTTCAGCTCTTTGCGTTCTCTTCCCCGTCCCACTAGCGAGGGCCATGTGCTTTGCTTCTCATCCCTCCAGAGTACCATCTCAAACCAGTGAGACACATCCCAGAACCTTCGGATAGCCAGGAAAGTCATTTCCCATAGACAGTGCTGAAAGAACATGTTGGATTAGAGGTGCTCCCTGGTGAAGTGCCATTGGGAAGCAGAAGTGTGATCAGACTGAGAGATGGCCCATTAGCTGCTTGAGTGGTGGAAATGAAACTTGTTAACAATTCTGCTGTTCCTCACAGAAAAACAGCCCCAGTGAGGTTTAATCCAGCTGATCTATCCTAAAGGCAATTATAGGATGCAAATATTTATAAACCACCCATTTACTTTATGCCCATGGACACGCTGGAGCCCATCTCAGTGTTTCCACTGCTGCTGGGCCTGCAGCCCACTCACCCCGATTTACACTTCGTGTATCCCACATGTGGAGCTGTCCTGGGGGAGTCCGCACGGGGACACAGAGGGCTCAGCCTGGTGTGTGGAACCAGTGCCGTACCCACGCACGGAGTGCTTACCAATAGCTTCTGTAGGAGCAGATGTCCCATGACAGGCGCAAGAATAATCTTTTGGTCTTTTTAACGACTGTCACAACCCCATTTTCCTCCCCAAAAACAGAACTGTCGGCTCAAAAAGTGCCTCAGGGAAAACAGCCAGACTGACAGGAGGGAAGGGGATGGGGCACTGCCGTCAACCTGAAGCTGAGCACTCCAGACACGGTGTGATTTATCCACCCTGTCTGAAATAATGGCTTCGGCAGAAGAAAAGCCCCTATTGAAATTGCTGCTGTCACTTCTGCTTCCTGTTTATAGCGCTGGATTCGGTTACACAGATGTCAGCGGTGCCATCACTGTGCTGACAGGTAGGGGAAAATATAAGAACATGAGCTCTCAAATCACATTTTGGTGCCAATATCTTCCTTAGTAATAAGAGAAAGGAGAAAAACAATTTCAGAAAAACTGCAGCGTGTAACCACAGTCGCTGCTGAAGCAGAACAATTATTGTTGCTATAAAGGAATGTGTGATGCATCATCCGCTCCTTAACCACTCCTGGGGGAGGAGGAAGGGTTATCGGGGGACTCGAGGGGAGCAGATATCTAACCCCGATCTTTAATAAAGGAGCTGGAGAGAAGTCAGGAAATTATGCACTTGTAGGGTTGATCTCAGTGGTAAATACAAGTCTACAGAAATTAATAAAGGATGAGGTCACAGAACAGCTGGAGGAGTTTGAGCTGATTTTAAAAAAATATTCCAGATGGCTTTTGGAATCTATTCTTCACAGGAGTGAAATCTCACCTGACAAATCTACAGGACTCCTCTCCTCAGCTGAGAGAGGAAATGAGGCCAGATGAGCAGCGATAGCACCTGGTCATAACAGCGACTGAATGTCCCCAAAGCCGCACACTGAGGGCTCCATCTCACTGGGGGACAGCTCAGAGCTGAGCAGTGCCACGAGAGCAGAGCCAACCCAGAGACCACTGCGGGTGCTGCTCATGGAAAAGGAGCATCTGTGGCAGCTCAGGGGCGGTATGCCCCATTCCCCTCACAGCCTGCACACAGCCACCTGGGCATGGCACAGCCACGGGGACATGGCACAGCCACGGGGACATGGCACAGCCACGGGGACATGGCACAGGCAGGACTGTCCCAGCACTGGGGCTCATCCCTCTGTGCACACCGGAGGTTCATGCAGGGCCAGGGATCTAGGAATAACTGCGTATATGTTCCTGAAGAATGTCTGGCTTGCTTTCAGTGAGTGCTACAGCAAAACTGCCTGTTGTACTCGGAGCATTTCACAGACTGTCCTGCATAGCTGAATCCTTACCCAACACGCGCTTGTGTTTGAGGTTGGAGCCAGCCCATATATACTAGCTAGCATAAGGGCTAGATTTGGGACTAAGCCATTGTCCCACATTACGGGCTGCATGGACTGGATCCAGAGGGTAGTAAGTATAGAGAAATGTAGTTTGAGCTGAGCTCTGTCCATGCTCTGCTCAGGTTTTTGTGGTACCAGTTGAGGGCTGATGCAGGTGCTTGCTTTGGGGGCTCCTGGTCAGCCCAGAGTCACCAGGAGGTGGCACAAGGCTGGAGTGATGTTTGGGGCAGGAACTAATGCATACATAGCATGGGGACCAGTGGGGTGTGTGGGGGACTCCCTGGGTTCCAGGCAGTGGTGGGACTGATGGGGAGGTCTGGGAGGGTGTGAGCACCCTGGGTTGGAATGGAATGGAGTGCAATGGGATGGGATGGCATGGCATGGCATGGCATGGCATGGCATGGCATGGCATGGCATGGCATGACATGGGGCAGGCTGGGTTGGGCTGGGTAGTTCATATACTCTGCTGTTACTGAGCTGAGGATAAGTCAGGACTGAAGTTCCTGGGCCCATGAGGGGCACAACACTGAATATTCTAAAACAAAACCCCTTAAAATTGCAGGTTGTTTCTGAAAATTGAGGGGATAGAAATTGTGCAAGTAAAAGAAGGAGGCTTGTAAAGATGGTTTCATTTCCAACTGTACATTATGAGACATTCAACAAGAGCTATCCCAGTATTTCCAGAAACCACATTTACACTGGGGTACAAAGCACATTTGAGAAGAACACTTATGATGGAGATCTGAATGAGAATCCTGACAATGCATCCAGCTGAAAAACTCCTGTCAGCAGCACACATCCCTGCTTTGTGGCTTGCTCCTTGCCCATGTTTAGTCTCGGGATGGACAACTTAGGACATTTTTATCATGAATACCATTAAATTCCATCAGCTCTGCATCCAAGACTCATACAACATAGAAGTTTCTTTTGGTTTTAAGACAATGTGTTGTTTTTACATCGGCCTTTAAATTGCAGGAGAATACTCCTGACTGGAAATGCACCAGAACAGAAATTTCAGAGCCCTTTGCAGCTGGGTGGTCTGTCCCTGTGACACCGCTCAGCCCTGCAGGCTTCGCCTTCCTGTAGCTTGCACATTTCCCGCAGAGAACTTCTGGCGAACTAGCACTAAGCTAACACCGAGCTTGTGTGAGCAAGCACTGCTGATGAGATTTTACAAGCCATGCATTCCCTTAGAGCAGTTTCCTGAGCTTTCCTAGTGAAGGACCATCCAATGAGGGGAGAAATGTGGGTCACCCTCCACCTCTTTGTCATTTGGCTGTGGATGCAGTGTAATCAGCAAAGTAAGTCTTCAGCATTCAGTGAACAGAATATTATTGCTCTGAATAATCAGGACAGTACTGCTGTAATCACAAAGGCTGTAATTAGTCACTGAGAAGGGCTGGAGAGTGGCACCTGGCGCCACGTGGGTGCAGCACTGGCAGGCATCTGCCAACTCGCAGATCTACTTTGAAAAGGAAAGTCTTATTTTTCAGGCTAATGTCCGATGTCTTATAAGCAGTTCTGTGGTACTGAGGTTTAGAGAAAGGACTTCATTTTTCAAGTTTTGCTCAGCTTTTGGGCTGTTCCCCATTGGTTGGGTTTGACTGGCCTGGTCTAACTTTTCCTAGCCTACCCATGCTAACTGAGCTGAGCATCCTTTGATACATTCGCTAATTTCTCATTTGTTGGACTTTTCAAACGCAGCTTCCTGAATTCTGGCACCCACCTGCTCACTGGGACATTCCCACCCCAAGAGCATCTCCTCCCCAAGAGCATCTCCTCCCCAAGAGCATCTCCTCCCCAGGAGCATTCCTTCCTGGAGAGCATCCCTTCCTGAGCATCCCCTGCCTGAGAGCATCCCCTCCGCTCCGCCTCATTCCCTGCACGTGGCCTCTGAGGGCAGCAGGAATTTCATGCTGATAAGGGTTGTTGAAACTAGATAAGGATGAGAGGAAAGGGAAGTACTTGTAAATAGGCTCCGCATACTTTATCTTGGTGTCCTCCTGTACTTCCTGACCTGCCCTGACCCCACTCGGCTGTTGGGATGGAAGCGGTGGTGCAGCCGTGGGACCTCAGGCGCTCACACATATGGAAATGAGCGTTTTTCATCACACATGGGCTGTTTGCTGTAAAACATTACCTTTTGTAACAGAGACTGCACCTCGAGGCTCAACTAGTTCATTAAGCACAGAAAAAGAGAAGCGCAGCGCTGCTACCACAACTTCAGAGGTTTATACAAAGAAACTCATCGAAGGTTTCAATTGTCCTGTGAGGCAGCCAGCAGTGGCCGTGGGTCTCTGCAGCTCACGGCATCAGAATGCAGCTCTGAGTTGGGCAGTACTAGCCGTGGGCACACGCAGCCAGCCCTGCACCTCTTCGCTCCCATCTAACGGTGTCCCCTCCAGCCGGATTTCCTTAGGGTCGTTTGCTACCTTTGTTGCTCGCTGAGGCACCGGGGGAACCTTTTCTTTCTTTCCGAGATAAACAGTGGAAGAAGAAATATGAAACGGTCATTTATCATCCGGTGACATCAGCTGTCAGCGTTGGGTCACCTTGGCTTACAGGGTGTCCTTCTTACACCTGCAGCCAGAACGAATCCGGGCTGGAAAAGCAGTGTCCATAAAGTCTGCTGTGGAAATGTGAAAAATAAATAGGAAAAATAAGAGGAGGTTCAGCACAAAGGACTTCGTTCCATCTCCTGTGGCTGCAAATGCATTTTTTTCTCCATCATTCTCCAGAATATTGAATAAGTCAGGAATTATTACAGAAATGTCCCTGTCATTCTGAATAATACATGAACAAAATTAGTGCCTCTTCATTCAGATTGAAGCAATTATTTCATGTCTCCTTGCACGGGGCCGCGTGCTGCCTTACGGGACGGGGAACGACAGCTGGGACCGATTGGAGCTATGGTTCACTTGGTTCACAAAGTTTATTTATTTGTTTGTGTGTGTGCAGGGGGGGGAGCTAGTTTAAATTTAGTCTGCAATATATTTAAAGGGAAAAGCTCCCTGTGAAGGCACTGTGTGCTGCTCCCTGGACGCTGGGCTGGCTCCGTTAACGCTTGCACTGCCCGGCTCCCCGTACTGTGCGTGGTGCCGCCTGCCCTGCACATGCCAGTGGGCAGCACTGCCCCACCAAAGCCCCTTCTTCCCCTGCAGAGCTCTGGCCATGCAAGGCAGCTCTGCACAATGCTCCGTGTGCAACTGGGGGCTGCGGGGCTCCAGGCAGAGCGCATCGCCGCCGTGCTGGGGGCTGATCCCCATGTCCGGGAATGAACCTCTGAGCTTTGAAAGAAAGTGATACTTGGCTGCATTCAGGGGTGTTCAGGGAATTAACGCTCACAGGATGCTTCTGAAATGGTGTAGGCTCCTTGTTGTACGTGAGCACTGTGGGTATTAATGATAAAGGCCATTCTGAGCTGCGCACACACTCATTTCAGGATGCAGTGGGTTTGGGCGGGGGGTTTCTGCCCTACTTTTTTATGTTTTATTATGTGGCACGATGCTGCTGGAAGCCTGCAGCTCAGATTGCTGGAGAGAGCTCTGTCTGCGAGTTGCAATGAGTAAACACAGAGCAGTCAGCACAAAACATCGGTGCTTTTCAATATTCATTCATGTATTAAAAAGTCAGAACAGCGATTGAGATGAATGCTAAAAACTTCAATTAAAACCAAAACAGCAGTGCTGCCTTTCAGTTGCCTTAGCAGCAGAGAAAATGCAGGTAAACATCCTCCTTTCTGAAAAATGACCCCATTCCTCAGAAGTCCCACAGCCCCCCGTCCCGACACGCATGTGTCATTCTGCTGGAGCGAACCACAAAGCGATGCCGCTGCAAAGCCCTCCGCAGTCCATTTGAGCCCTTCTGCTGCTCTTGCTGGACTCCAGACCAGGAGGAAGAGGAGTATCTCATTTCTTTGAAAGAAAATCAGTCATCTCCTCCTGACACACAGCGAGTCTCACCGTGAGCTCTCAGCCCCTGGCAGGTGCTCTGCACACAGGAGCCCTGCACCCCTCCTGCAGGGCACAGCCCTGGGAACCATCCCTCGCCTGCAAAGCCGAGGATTTAAAACCCCGCTGTGTTGCAATGGGCCAATGGAATCCGAGTACAGTTAATCCTCCTTACACAAAACACATTTAGTCCAATTGTGACTCCATTAATATTAATAACATCCTTCCACATGAGGAGTACCACCGAGCATCGGGTGCTGTTTGATCCGCGTTGCTGGGGGCTGCTCCCAGCCCACTGGCTGCGGGTCCCCATGCCCCACCGGGGTGAGGATGGCAGCAAGGATGTGGGGCTGTGGGCAGCAGTCAGGGGACAGGGGTGGCACCACTGCATGTGCTCGGTGCCAGGGACACTGGGTGCCTCTGGGCGTGAACATCCCCCATTGCTGTGCTCTGGTGCCCATTGTGGAGGAGAATTAGGAGCCACTACTGCATGCTCTGGGTTCCTTTTGCATGGAGCTGAAGCAGAGTGCACGGGCTGTGGGGAAGATGGATGCTACTGCTGAGCTGTGGGTGCCCAGTCCTGGCAGACAGCCCCAGCAGGTCCCAGTGCCCACAGCACAGCCCCAGTGGTGCTTTGCTGGGCACACAGCAGCATTGAGCTGCTGAGAGTTTTTATGAAAACCCACTCTAAATTGACTGTTCATAAATAAGTGTGACACTTCGCTCCCTGCCTTTGCATGGCATGCATGCTTTTAAGTAGTCCAACTTTATATAAAGGCTCACTGTTGTAAAATATAACTTTCATTGGTTCCTTTCCCAAAGACATTAATTGCAACCTCAATGAGAGCGTATGGTGTTTGCATTTCCACTTACAGCAGTGTGCTGCAAGAGTGAGTGCTGGAATGGCTGCAGTGCTCTGTGTGCTCCGTGGACCTCGGTACTGTCGTCTTAATTTCACCCAGCAACTGTAATAATGAGTCTTTGAGGTTGGGTTAAATATCAGTGGGTAAGAAAATGATTTTCTCCTTTTCCTTTCGAGCCATGGAGAAACGTGCTCTGCCTTTGCTTTCATCCCTTACTTGTCAGCTCTGTTCACTATAGACTCACATTTTCTAAACGAGATCTCCAGATGTCAGGTCTGTATTAGAATAAAATGTGAAGGGTACAGGTGCCCCTTAGCATCTCTGTTCCATTCCCTGTGTTGTCGGACAGTGATCCAGAGGGAGCACTGCGAGGAGCACCCTGCCCCGCTGCCCGCGTGCCCCATCCCAGCCACAGTGACACTGACAGAGCCCCATGGCCGCCCCACTCACCTCGCTGTCTGTGCTGGGGTGGGGTGAGCAGAACACAGCCATTGCCTGGTGCTCTGACCCATCCAGGCACAGTGATGCACAGTGATGGGAGCTCGGCAGAGCAGGCTGGTACGAGCACAGATAGGCGGGCAGCTCCAGCCCGGGGTGCTCCTTTCCCCTGGAATCACAGAGCACTGAGATGTGATTTGGGGTGAAGCGGTGCTTAGTGGATGAGCTTAGGAATGGATTGCGCCGGCAAAAGTTTGCATCCCTTTTTTAGTAAGCAGCACAACAGCCCCGTTCAGCTCTCTGCCGAAGGACGGCTCTCCAAGGACACACTGTGTGTGCAGCAGGTGACCACACACTGGCCCTCCCAGCCCTGGAGGGGACACACTGCAGCCCACACCAAGGGCTGCCCGCTCAGCACAGCACGGGTCACGAGCACACAGCTCCAGAGGAAGAACAGATGGAACAAAAGGCCCCTGCAGTTATCTGAGCGACTGGCTGGGGAGTGCGGCAAAGGTTGTTGTTATTGCTATTTGACTATACTAAATAGTTATATCTGCAGAATATCACATCTCTTGGGGCTTTTCTAACACTGCAGTTTGGATGTGCTGCACTCACGCCTAACTAGCTGTCTGAGTGCCAGGGACATTTTTTTTTCCCCTTTATAAATGACAATATTTTGATTTCACACCACAGTTATATCAATATCCCGTTCTCCTGAGGTCCCCTTAACGTGATGACAATTGTGATATTAGCTCAGGCTGCTAATCCCAGGGCTCCAATATTTTAGCATCCCCAATCCCATCAGAATCGTAGTCTTCCAAGAATATATTGTTGCATTTATCTTCGTATGCATTCTGCAAATCAAGCTGATGAGCATCGAGCCGTAGTCACACTCTCAAACTGCCTTCAAATGCTCTGGGTGTGCTCTGCATCCCCTCCCACACAGCAGCGTGCAGGGAGGTGAGGAGCACGTGCTGCAGGTGTCCTGCTGTGCTGGGGTGTGACAGAGCCAGCACCACCTCCTTTCCTTCATTCTTGTGGTTTTAATTGAGGTTAAAGGTAAATTCTGATTATAAATACATGTGTTGCCTATAGGAAAATATTGCCCCCTTGTAACAGTATTTGAAGAAGCTCCACCTCCATGGCAGAGCTGTGAGCAGTGCAAGCCCTTGTGAGGGAGACACAGCTGTAAGGTGCAGGTGAAGGGAATCAGGGAGAGACTGTAGGCCTGAAAGGTCAGCTGATGGCAACTGAGTACCAGGCTTGGGTAAAGAAGGAAAGGGTATGGGCAGGGAGAGGGCCCTGGGAAGAGCTCAGGGCAGGAGGAATGCAGGCAGGAGCCTGAGGACCTGGAGGGGATGGAACAGCTGGTTGGGACTGAGAGGGTAAGTTGTTTGTGTGCCCGACAGTGGGAAGCCCAGCTCCTTGTCCCAGAAACTGTGTAAGCTCACCGAAACTTTCCATAGATCAGTGTTAAGAGGGTGATCTGTGTATAGTGAGTGAACATTGAGGTTGTAAGCTTGTTCTGTACTAGGCTGCTTTGGGAACATCATCTCCAAAGCCTCAGAGCTCTGCAAGCCCAGGGCACAGTGGGCAGCACCTCTCTGCTGCTCCCCTCCTGTGCAGCACAAGGCTGGGTCCATGCCTCAAGAGGGGAGAGCTCTTGCTGCTGAGTGCCTTGGTTAAGGGCCTCCTGCTTCCAATGGAGCTGTTGTATGCTGCCCAGCTCCAACTTCTCTGCATGCATGTGTGGAAGAATCTTGGGTGTTTTGGCTTGGTGCTTGTATGGGAGCTGTTAAATCGTGTCTTAAACCTCTGACTGAGCACCAAGTCAGCTGTGGGAGCAAAGTTGAAGGCAATTCATCTGCCTGACCAGAATTGGTGGCGTCTGATTCCACCTCTCCTAGATCTCATTTAAGGGCTGAGCACCACTGGGGAAGGATCTCTTTTTAGGGTTTGTTCCTTTGGAGCTTCCTGTTGTGAGCCTAGGACACAGGTGAGCATTTTCCCTTTATTTCGATTGTCTCTTTTCCATCACAATAATCTATCTATGCTATCTATAAAATATCTTGGCTATAATCCTGTTTGGTGTTATTCATTCTGTTAACTTTGCATCTTACAATGCTTTCTTGGCTTGATGGCTGTGAAGTTGAACTTTTCTAGAGAATGTGAGGGCTTTCTTCAAAGGGTTTATCTCCTGAAAGGATAGTTTCCAAATCAGTTTCATTTCTTGGCCAACTTATTACTCATGCAGCCCCACGAAGCCCTAACCACGTTATCAAAGTACTGTATTCCCGCGAATTGAGTCGGGCTGGCTGGAACACAAGAATGTCATTTTCTGGAAAACTTCATGACTTTGAAATTTGCTTTCAATGCGCGCTGGACACAACGGAGCGCTTTAGGGAGAGGGGGAAAGTAAATGAGAAGTGTGACTGGTGGATGTGCGTGCACATCCCAAGGAATGGTGCCAGGAACATGCCTGCAACACAGGAGCCCTGTGCCCTGCTGGGATGGGAGGGGTGGGGGCACAGCCCTGGGGTGGCGGCTGCTGCATCCTCTTGTGCATCATGTGGATGCTCTCTCTTTTAAAACCCGGTAACTTCAGTCACAGATGCACCAATGTAGGTCAAGCTTTTAAAATAGACGTATATGTGTATATATATGATTTTGAGAAATCCTAAAAGAGAAAGCAGCTGAGCTATTTTATGGCTGGGGGTTGGAAGTAAAATCCTTATGGAAGGGAGGAGTCCACTCAGCTGTGCAAAGTGCATTCCTGCTGCTCAGATAACGTCGTTTTCCTATTCTGGTGAGCAGATGAAACAGCCAGTGGAACTGGGGCAGCAGCTTTGGTAACGGGGCAGCTGTTACAGGCTATCACCCCAAGCGGCCTCTGGAGTTCTTGGGGGGCCTGGGCCGGGTCTGTGCCCAAACCCTGCACCCTGCCCTGGGGCTGCCACCCCATCGCAGTGGCTCAGTGCTGCTGCCTGGCTCTGCTGCTGTTGCTCAATGCTTTTTGCTTCTCTGCATTGCAAGAAACAATTGCACAAGTTCACGACCCGCTGGATTAACTCATTCACTTGCTGCTAGTGTGCCTGAGCTGTTGAAGTGTTCACTTCTGCTGCTTTATTCAAGCCTCAACTGAGAGCAATAGGAAATGACATGCTGTATGCGAAGAATTTTGGACAATAAACTGTTTATTCCCCAGTGGCTGGTCCTAACTGTTAGAAATGATAGAAGGTTATTGGCTGGCCTCAAATTGCTAATGCGAAAAAATATATATGCTGTACTCATTTTCCATATTGAGAAAATATGTTTTGTGAGTAGGATCTTCCAAATCTATTTGTGAAAAAGTGCATTTTGAGCCTTGTTCAGACAGCAGCGACTGTGTTCACCAGTTGGGCAGAACTTTTTCCTGGTTCTGCAGGAATCCCTTGGTTATTTCTTACTACTTCTCCTGTGTGTGGATCTCTGAGCTGAGATTCCATGTGCAGGCACTGCGGTGCCCTCTGTGCTGGGGTTGGTGCCCTCTTCTCCAAGCTCTGCATCACGAAGCATTCTGCCCTCAGTGTTATGGGTGTTTTCACACTGTAAGGCGGCAGTTTAATTTAAGAGCAAGTGAAATCCATGTGATAAGAGCAGCTCGGAACCCCTGCAGCTGTGGGGCACGCAGGGGCTGCTGAGCCCGGGGCCACACGGGGTCCTCCCCCGTTCTCCCGTCCCAGGGAAACACCCATTGGACTATTTCTGGATGTTCTTTAAATTAATTGCCGGGCTTCTAGAAGAACACAAAGATTTCTTTAGGCCCTTCCAACAATAGTGGGTATGGAATTCTGTACCCGCTATTGTTCTGCAGCCTTGTCCCTCTTAGCTAATTAGTGCGGGCTTTTCTAAACGATGCATTTTGTATTGAATTATGTATTTTTAAAAGTTCGTATGGTTGTCATAACTGGAAATATGTGCTGGCCTGACTTGTAATTCCCTCCGCAGCCTCCCTGGAGTCAGGCGGTGCATGCAGAAGGACGAAGTCAATAAAACTGTACTGTAAGTCGCTGGAGATTTAAGGGTTTTTTTTGGTTGGTTTTTTTAATGAGTAACAATCCCTGGCAGCCAGAAATAACTTCGCAAAATTCAAAGGCCTAATTAAGAAAATCATTTAAGACCATCCTGAGATTGAAGGAGCTGTGGGGCTCTCCCTGCCCAGAGCCAGGAGTGGGTGGTGTTGGCAGAGGGAGCAGTGGGGTGATGGGGGCTCTCTGTGGAAGCAGAGGGGGACTGTGGGGCAGTGCTGCATGGTTGGGTGAAGGCAGGAGGTGCACGTGCTGCTTCCCAGCACTGGGCTGTGTGCAGTGCTGCTCTGCTGGCACTGACGCTGTGCCTCTTTGGCAAACCTTGTCACCAAAGTGGGAAAATGACCAAAATGGAAATGGCAAATGACTGGAGCCAGGCTGAATTAGGGAAATCCATGGGTCAGTTTGCAGTTGTTTCCTGTTGTGATGAGACCTTCCTGTTGAAATATTTTCGTGCCCTTGATCATCTTGCAGCATTGCAATGGTTCTGCAGGCACTCAGGGACTGATGCAGACCAGCAGCCAGGCCCAGTGTTTGGGTCTGCAAGCAGAGGATGCTGCAAGAGGAGCTATTGCAGCAAGCTGTTAGCATGCATGGCTCAGCAGGACAGGCAGCCCACGGGTGCTGTGAAGAGGGGTGTGAGGAAATGGGAGTGCTGATTTTTTTTTTTTTTTTTTTTAATGCTTCTGATTGCTTCCTGGGGGTGGGAGGTGTCCCCAGAGGGCCTTCCCTGCCGCTCGCTCCGTGCTGAATGAGTGAGTAAAGCTGTTTTGGACCCCTTACATCTCGAGGGCTCTCATCTCAGCCTTCATAGAGACAGCTCTGTGGGAAAGAGGGAAGTTCGGGCTCAAATCCTGGGGTGATCATTTACAAAGCCAAAAAGCAGATGCATCTCTAGAATGGTGTGCACTGCTCGGTTTGCTCTGAGAGCCACCCATGGCATGGCTGCAGGCAGCCAGTGGAGCTGGAGCTGCTCTGGAGGTGGGCTCCCATGGGAAGCTGTGGTGGGACGTCTCAGGAGCATGGGGTGTGGAGTGCCCCTCCTGTCCTGCTGGCTTCCTTGTGAGCAGCATGGGGTGCTGCTCGGCATGTCGGCGTTAGGATGGCATTGCATCTTGCACCTAGCCTAGAACTAGATATTTCTGGATTAATTTGGAATAACATGTTTTGGTTTCTGTCTAATTGAAACAATAATGGTGTTAAATGGATCTGTGATGCACAGTTTCACTCAGCGTTGCTCGTTTCTTTGGTGATGATCATGTTGATAGAGCCGAAGCTTATTCATTCTCACAAAGCAAATGAATGATTCACGGGCTCTGCCTCTACACTGCAACTCTATTTATATGATACGAGAATAGTATAAAAATACCATGACTTGTTAATCATACATCTGTATTCATTTTGATGGGAGGCAATCGTTTCTCTCCGCTCACTTCCATGTGATGACTTCATAAAGTGCCAGAGATTAATTACTCCAGAGAAAAGGCAGAACTGTGGTTCTGGTGCTCAGCAGCACAGCCAGGCTGCCCTCATCTGCACGGCTCTGCTCCGGTGTGCTGGGACACCTCCACCTCCTGCTGCTGCTGGGCATCCAACAATCTCCTTTGGCTTGTGGAAGGCTTGTAGATTAAGCTTCATTTAAGTATATATACACTTTTTCAATGATGAAAATCATGAATGATGACCTAAGGGTGGCCAGGAGCAGTGTCCTCAGCCTAACCCTGGGGACGTGCTTATGATTTCTCTCCCGGCTGGCTGGCTGTGCTGAGCAGCAGTCTGTGATGGAGTGCTGCAGCCCTCGGTACGTGGCAGTGCTGCTGCTGTGATCCCACTGCTGGTTGGGCAAGTCACTTCTGATTCAGCCCTTGCCTGCCTACACTTCTTTTATTTCAGGTAGCCCGTCCTGCAGAATCCCAAATACAGTTTTCATGCCTGGCTTAGCGTGCAGGTGAGGTCTTTGAAGTTTTTTGGACAGTTTGGTCTGGAGAAGCCACACATCTCAAGCTGCAGAACGCTTCCCAGCAACAGTGCTGCTTTGGTGGTGCTCTCAGGTGTCGATGCTTCCACCTCAGGCACTGGGAGCTGTCGTGGCTGTGTTTATTCTCTCCATCACACAGCAGAGTTGCTCCCAGGCTGGCAGTGTCCCGTGGCACAGCCCTGGTGTGCTGCAGGGCTCCTGCTCGTTCTGCTCCGTGCCACCTCTCAGCACCCACACTGGTGTGCGTGTGTGCTCCTTCTGAAGAGATGAAAAGAGCACTTTCTTCAGAAGTTTCTTATGAAATGCAGAATCTTGTTGAGCAGAGGCATCATTCCTTTACCTGGCTTCTCCTTTCATCTCACATCTGAACGTGCTTGTTCTACAAATTGCTCTAACTTCTGTAAAGTTTCATGAATGCTGTCTTCCCTTAGGTTTTGGCTTTGGGAAGGTGGACTGTCATTTTCTGCATGAAGCAAACACAAAACCCAGTGGTTTGCAGGCTCTGTTTTGGCTTGGACTCATGTGCAGGCTGACTGTCAGCTGAGGGAAGTGTGTTGTTGGAGCAGAGCAGAACACAAGGAGCCCTGAGCTGGGCAGACAGCATCCCACATATCTCTAAAACCTCGGAACGCATACCGATATGTATTAGATGTATCAGCATAGGTATGTATGCATGCATGCATAAGGTTTCCCTCTGTTTTTTTTCTTTTTTTAAATCTCTCAGCCAGGCAGAAGCCTTTACAAATATCCCGGATCTGCCCTGTAATTTGGGAGGGGGGAGAACTCCTTCCAAAGGAAAAGCGTTCATCTGTTTCTGTAAAAGCAGCACACGGGGCTGGCTTTTCAAACATCACAAAGCTCCTCTCTCCGTGAGCTGTGTACGTTCTGTCCCTGAAAGGTTTTAGTGCAGCGGTGACCTTAGAGGGCTCTTGAAGAGAGCCCTTCCTGCCTGAATTGTATCCTGATATGTAACGACGAGGTTGCCATGGCAAGGGTGCATTTTTGATGGAATCAGAAAACAAGTGAATAAACCACGTGTGTCTCTGATTTGTGAATGACTGCAGCTCAAGGCAGCAGCGGCCGCTCTTCACCAACGCGTGACGAAAGACTTTCATTCCCTTTTTTTTGATGTCTTAGAGTTTCAGGGGCCATTTGAGTGCTGCTTTGCTTCCTTGATTTCACAGACTGAGGAATGTTTCATTACAGTGCAGAAACACCCAGCCCCTGCCACCAAAAGCTTTCCTTGTAACCTCCCCGGGCGCACATAAGCGTTAGCACCAACAGACCCTTCCTGTTACAGTGCTTCTATTCATGGGAGGTGTGGGGAAATCCACATTGTATATGGAAACAGCCTGAGAGCACCTTATGTTTGGCACTATTATCTGATTATATACACATAAATCTGCTTATACAGTTCTTCTGGAACAGTGCTGAATTGTTTACCAGCAGTCTGCACTCTCCTGAGACCTTGCAGACCTACTTTAAAGCTGGGTTAACACTCTGCGCTCGAAGCTGTGGACTATCTTCATTTCTTAACAAATGATTGTTAAAGCAAGGAAAAAATAAATAAAACTGGGCAAGAAAATATTCTTTTGGTGCAGACCCTGAGGGGACCAGCCCCGGAGAGGGGGACATGCAGTGCCCTGACCTTCAGTGCTGCTGTGTAACCCCAGGTTCTGTAGCTCCATACTGATGGCCGTTGCCCTTCCTAACCCCAGTGCACTGCGATCTCTCTTTCCTGAGGTTTGCTGCCCTCGCTGGAGCTGCAGCACTCCCCCTGGGGTGGGGGCCCCTGCTCCCCTCCCCACAGCCCCCTGTGTGCTGCCAGGCATGCACTGCTGCTGCTCTCCCCCTGAGTAGTTCACACATTTTCCCAAAGGTCATCAAGGCAATTAGCTTAGTAGTTCCCAGTGTCATTCAGCAACTATTTAAACTCTCCTAAATGAATTGACTGTAGTCCAAGCGTTCCTTCCCTGTGACATCAGCATGCTTTACTGGGCTAACTCCCCTTGCTGCTCAGTGTATGTTCCATGAGCGATGCGATGCTGTGCTGCCCACACCTTGCTGCCTGGCCCCTGTGTGGGTGCCACTCCCTGGGTGCTGGATGCCTTCTGCAGGGGACCTGTGGGGCTGAGCAGAGAGCTCCTGCCCTCAGCACTTCAGGTGCCACCTCCAACCATTGCTGTGCTGGAAGAGGAGGGTTTTCAGTTCTGTTTCCTTTGCTTGAACTCATCCGTGCTGCAAAGGCCTGGTCCTGCACAGCCATGTGCTCAGGCACGCAGGCTTCCTATAAGCAGGAAAGAAGTTCTGAGCTGGGTAAAAGCAGACAGTGTCCCACCGTTTGTTCTGTGGCTGCTCCATGCTCCAGGTGTCACCGTGCCACCAGCACCTGCGTGAGCAGCAGTGCTGACATCAGCCTGTTTCCTTGTGGCAGCAGCTCCGTGGGTGCTGCGGTGCAAAGGGTCGTACATGGGGGTGGAACTGGGGGGCAAAGGGAAGCAGCCCCGAGGTCAGCGGGAGGTGGTTAGCCTCATTAAGGAGTTGGTTAGGAAGGGAAGGGCGCGCGGTGCAGCTGCTGCGCTGATTTACCGTTAGAAGGCGAAGGCGACGCAGGCAGCAGGATTATTACCAGGACTCTTATCAGGTTAGCGGAGATTGTTTCTGGAAACTGAGAACTCACTGTGTAATGGGAGCTGCGGGTTTTCCTGGAATTCTGGATGTTGTACAAAAACAGTTCTTTTCAGACCCAGCAGACAAGCGAAGTAAAATAGGTTTTTCAAGTGGAAAACTGACAATTATTCCAGATTGTTGTGATAGTTCAGTGATTCACACAAGGCTTCAGCAGACAGGTAGTGAGAACCTCTCTTTTCAGCACATTCCGTGTTACGGAGCACGCTGTGAGATGGTGCTCGTGCTGGGAAGGAGCATCCCGCAGCCTCAGGGACATCCTGCTCCAGGAGTGCTCCAGCCCCACACAGAGGCTGTGTGCTGTGCTCTGAGGGTGTACGTCAGGCAATGAAGCTCCTGTTCCTTTTTCTGCTGAAACCCCATTGATTTGTGATGCGTGGGTGAGCTGGAAGCCCCAGACGTCCCAGCACCACGCCCGGCCCTCCCAGACCCCAGCAGTGAAAGTTTCCCAGGTGTGTGAGATCAGGAAGGGGTTGTGCTGGTCCTGTGGGCCCTTTAGGAAGAACTTGAGGGTTGGGATCACCAAGGGATGCTCCCTGCCACGGGACCCTCTTCTCTTTGGAGAGCTGCTCAGCCCCACAAGCACTACCACTCACCTACCTGAAGCACAGCACAGACCCCAGAAGTGCCCTACATGAGGTATCTAAAGCAGAACTGTAACAGGAATACAGAAATCTGACAGCATCAGGGGAGGAAGATGTCCATTGACCCGAGAGTTCAGGCTGGTAGGCATGATTTATGAATGCAAAACATAAAAGAGCATATTTAATTAGTCTGTGATTACATATTAATTACCTTTCTGTGGCATGTACGCCCAGGAGGAATAAAAGGTCTCAAAGCAGAGTGAGTCTATTTCCTTTAAGGAAATGAAACTGCAAAGAGGCAGATGCGTGCCGGGGAAGCCGAGGCAGAGCTTGCTCTACTTAGAGATCCTCAAGCACAGCTTTGCAAAAAGTGACCCAGTGCATGCATCGACTTTTTTCTCAGTCCCTGTGAGTTGAGATTAAAACCAGAGTGGAAAATTAATCTTGTGACATAACAGCAAGAGGAAGAACGGGAAATATTTTTACCTTCAGTGAATTAGCACTGAGGTCGGCGGGTTCTTTGAGAACTGCTCAGGTTTTTCACCCCATTGCTTACTACTGATGCTCTTTTTTTCGCACTCAGGCTTCTTGACGTGTAAGTAATGTCTAAGTCATACCTGGCTGCCTGCGCTTCCTGACAAACAGCAAAAACAAGGCGGGCTGTTGTTAGCCATACGCAGCACTGCTGCTGGGCCGTCCCAGGTGGAGCGCCCTGCTGGCGGTCAGGGCCGGACCCGGGGCTGGTAGGTTTTGTAGTGCTCAGTGTTCGTTGCATACATTGCGCATCATCCCTTGAGCACGTGTGCTGTCCCGAGGGCTATTTTTGGTGGTTTTATAAACACTCACTCCTGGGGACAGCCAGCCCTGTGGGGTGGCAGCTCAGGGTCTGTTCTCCCATCCTGCTCCTGGCTGGGGCCGGACCACTCCATGGATGGGTGACTGCAGCAAAACCCCGATGTGTTGGAGAGGGGACCCCTGTGCTTAAAGCAGAGGTGGTCAATAAAAATAAAAAGAGTGCATTCATTTCTTCTAACTGTACTTGAACTGCTCACTGAGATAGCACCGTCAGATGCAAGTGATAGAATGTACATGTGACATCAATTTTGTCATAAACGCCAAAGAATTCTGTGCAGTTTATAGAAACCATGACAGATCTTTACAACAAATGCATTCTTCCCATCCTTTTTTTCCCGACTTTTCAATGTTGGCAGTTTAAGGAATCTGAAAATTGAATCCATCCATCTGGCACCGGGAAAACAAACAACGTATTTGTCTCTGTATTCTCTCTTCACTCCAGTGCTTACAGATCCTAAATGCAACCAAGCACATGCACAACTGCAGGGAAAGAGAGGGTTAAGTCATTTCTATTTGTCATAAAACCGTGACACTATTTCAACTCATTAGCTTGGCTGTGTTACATAACATGAATTATTTAGCAAAATGCAGAAGTTCTGCAGTTTGGAGCATTCAGAAAATCACAGAGTGCGGGAAAATATGCAGTTGGTAAAATAATGCCAAGTAGTTTGAAAAGGCAGGGGTCGATCTCATGCGAGGCTGCCTTCTGGGACATGAGGTCAGCAGGGCCACGCGGGGCTTGCAGGATCCCACGTGTGCCACGAGCACCTGCAGGCATCACGAGAGGCTCCTTCACAAGAGGACAGGCAGCAGTCCTGCCCCACTATTTAAGCCACAATAGGCTCCTAATGCTCACCGTGGGCTTTGTAGGTGTTCTGTGATCATGCTGCCGTTCTCTGAACTTCAGCAGAGCCCTTCGTGGTTCCTTCAGCACTTGGTGGGCCCAAAAAGATGTCTCCCAGTCGCTTTTTTTCTTGTTTTGGATGAGGGAGGAGTGCTAGCAGATATGTGATGGTGACTCAGCGGTGCGCCCGGCTTGTCTCCCTGCCAGTTGTGCCTATAGGAAAATGCAACAATCAACAAATTCCTCTTCTTCTACATGCAGATTGAAATGGTTTCAGAAATTCAATTATCTCTGGGCCCCCATTTTGAAACCAGGCGCCAGCTGTCAGTTCCCACATTCCCCCAGGGCTTTGTGCTCTCTGCTCTGTGTGTTTTTGTTGTTTGCATTTGGTTTCTTAATTTTTTTTTTCTCTTTTCTGAAGTTACAACATAGTTGCAGCAGGAAAGCTGAGGCTGCGAGTGGGACCCAGTGCCACGCGGGGCTTCCTGGTGTGCAAAACACAGCCATTAACCGTGCTTGTGTCCCTGGCACGTATTTTCTTCCCTGTCCTTTGCCTCTCTCGTGGCAGTGGGCTTGCTCGTCCTGCAAGCTACACAAGGCACAGGTCCTCGTGCGCCAGTTAGAAGATTCAGCATCCTCTCATCTGACACTGAAAGATGGCTGTGGCATTGCTTCCCTCCGGAGAAGGTCCTTCATCCTTCCACAGAAGCAAGAAGCATCGTTCAACTACTGATTAAATTCTGAGGAAAGCAGTGGGAAATGGAGGCTGTCAATTTTTATATCTGTGTTTAGAACAACTGGGAATTGATCACTCTTCACCTTGGTAAATGAGGGAAGGCTGGAAGGTATTAATCTTAACCAGAAAACCCGCAAGCATGCTAGCCAAATTATTTCCAGTGAGCGCCCTCCCCTCTGTCTATAACCTTGGTCACACAATCAAGAATGAAAATCATTATCTGTTTCATTCACATCTGTTACTAATTTTCAAAGCCTCCTTTAAATCTGATTGGAACTCCTCATCCAAACCAAACCGAGGCTGAACTCAAGGTTAAAACGTATCAGGTTAGCTTAGTGATTCACATCATATTTTTATTTTCTCTCCCTAATTGAATTTGTACATTGATGTGTTACCATCCTCCTGACCGGTTATTATTAACTGTTTATAAAATGCCAAGGGTATACAACGAGCTGCGGAGGCACCGAGCACAGATTGCTTCTCTGGTTACCCTGACCCATAACTGCTGTCCCTGCCCGGGCACTTTGACCCGGGGACACTCCGTCTCTTCCTCACCATTCACTGCCACCACATTACTTCTATATGACTAATTGGGAATGTTAGCTGTTACATCAGCTCTTCCAGGCCGTGCTATGCGAGTGTCATGAATTTTGAGGGGCCGCCCCCCCTTGCCCAGTGGCAGTACACATCAGTGGTACAGTGACGTTATCTCATCATCTCAACAGCATCCCCGTGAGTTTCCGTCGCCCAGCAGTGGCCGGAGCGGTGACAGCAGATGTGTGAGAGCACGTCGGGCTCCAATCCACAGCGCTGAGGTTTCCTGTTTTCTTTTTCAGTTATTTAGAAAGGTCTCAGCAGAAGTAGCCACCAGCCCTTCGGGGAGATGCCTTCAGCAGCCCAGCACCCCGCCAGCCGCCCGCTCCTCCCACCTGGAGCACTACGGGTCTGCATGCCACGCAGCCAGGCGCCGTGAGGACAGAAATAGCGACGGGTTTCACTTTCGTTCTGGGTGGCAGCAGGAATGTGTGCACCCAAATCCAGCAGTGCTGTGTGACGGGAAGCAGGGCAGTAGTGGGGAGCTGCGGGGCAGGGCTGCTGGGACAGGAGCAGCAGGGACAGCACGGTGCTGCCTGGCTCTGGCAGCAGTGCCGCGCTCCGTGGAGCAGACTGTTCCGCTGTACCATTCTCTTCCTTTGCAATATTTTCAATTCTTGTGCCTCATTACTGCAGGAATGGAAGAAGTCAAACACTGACTTCATGTGCAAGTCCAGAAGAGCCTTTTGGGGCTACATAGCAACCTCTGACAAGCCCTGTAGCTGCTCCATGTTTCTGTATGCAAGTTACAGCCCATAAGCTGCTCTACCCTTCCTCTTCAAAGGTGATTGAAAGTTGTCCTAAAATTAGTTTTTATTCATCTATTTCTCTAGTCCCTACCTTCTGTGGGTGACAAAGCTCTTCACAGCCATGGCTGCAGTGTGACAGCAGCCTTGCGAGGCACTGCGGAGCTGAGTGCACATCCTCCCCACCGCGGCTGGGTCCACCCAGCACGCTCCTCCAGCGCTCCGTTCTGCATCGAAGCCGTGATCCCACGGGGGCCCTTCCTGAGCTACGTGCATAGGAAGGGAGGAGGGGGGGTACCTTTCTCCCTCTTTCCCCATGCAGTCGCTCGGTGCTGCCCTCCTGCCCCGTCCCATGTCCCGCAAGTGTTGGCAGGGCTGTTTGGTGCAGGGCCTGCCCCGCTGCGTGCATGCTGCAGGGCTGCACAGCTGCAGGAAGAGCCGTGGCTCCTCCTACACACACACATGCACCATCTGTAGCTAATAATAGCGTGCTGCGAGGGCCAGCTATGTTTAGGTTGAAGGAAACGGTTCGATGGTTACGCCATACTTTGATCCTCCTGTCCTGCAGTCTGCTGGAGGCTCTCCTGTGGAAGCACGTTCGATTGCAGCCGTTCTGATTTTGGTTTGGTTTTATCCTCTCTGCTGTTAGTTGCTCTCTGGCTTGTTTTCACTCTGCACTGCAAGAAGCTGTCCCGTCCCAGCCCTGAGCAGAGCCGTAGGGCTGTTGGCCTCTCGTCTCCCAGAACAGCATTTGGAGTGGTCTGCTGATTTCCTGGAGGTTACTCTGGCTGCCCCCAGGAATCCCACCCAGCAGCACTGGGCCGATCAGTAGAATTTGCTTCTTTTAATAGAAGGTCAGCTTTGCTCCTCTGCTTTCTTCTTCTTGCTACTTCAGAACAGCATTCGTGTCAGAGGAAATAAGCTAGCAAGGGAAAATGGGAAGATCCTCTGAAGGGTCAAAAAGCAGTTAAAATATAGAAGCAAAGGTAGGCAGAAATAGCGCATCTCAAAGCCAGAGGAGGTGATCACTGGAGTCCACAGGGATCTGTGCAGGAGCTGTGCCATTCAAAATATCCACAAACTGGAAGAAGGGAGGAGAGGGCGGGAGATGACATGATAGATTATTCAAAGCTGCAAAAATGATCTCTAACCGAAAAGAGCTGCAGGAGTGTCTCACTGCAATGAGTGACCGGGAGGTAAGAATACCAGGCAGTCAGTCATAAGGAATAAATAAAAGGAAATGCCAAATGCAGGAGGAAAGGCGTGGATGTGTGCAATGAGAAGCTGTAAATTGGGCACTGCTGCCCAGGGAAAGAGGAGTAACGGGAGATATGTAACTGTGTGGAAGCAATCTCCCTGCTGGAAACTGGCATGTTGGGAAATGGGAGGGGATGGGGAGAGAGCAAACCTGAGAGCATCCCTGCACTCCTGCATCTTGCATGTTGTGTGTGCTTGTGGCTACCCAGCTCAGCGGGGGCACGTTAAAGCTGAGGAAGGTATAGGAAAGGTCAAGAACTGTAATTAAAGCAAGAGAACAGCTGCTGAGAGTCTGGAAAGAAGGGATCCTCGGTGAGGAAAGCGGTGGCAGTGGGAGGAGACAGAGAACTAAGATCTGTCGCCAGGACAGACAGTGATTATCTGCTCTTTCTAGTGGTAGAAAGTCATTAGCTCTAAACTGTGCTTGAAAGAAACGAAAGGAAGTGTTTGTCTCACCAACGTGTCATTAGGCTGTGGAACTTCCAGCTGCGATGTGCACTGCATACCAAAGTATCTGCAGCTTAAAGGAGAGAGCTTGAAGAAGGGGCAGTGCCTCACTGCTGCTGCTCTGCTGGGCACTGTTGGGCTCTGCTGGGTGCTGCTGGGCGCTGCTGGGCTCTGCTGGGCACTGTTGGGCTCTGCTGGGCGCTGCTGGGTGCTGCTGGGCTCTGCTGGGCACTGTTGGGCACTGTTGAGCACTGTTGGGTACTGTTGGGCTCTGCTGGGTGCTGCTGGGTGCTGCTGGGTGCTTCTGTGGCTCTGCTGCCCGTGCAGCCTCCGGTGGAGCACCAAGCACAAACCGGACCGGGTCTGCAGCGAGCAGAGCTGTGACAATTCAAGCCAAAGGGTGCACGACCCTGCCAGCATCACCTGCTGGGTCCGGGGCTGCTGCCGAGCGGAGAGCGGCTGAGGCAATCTCATTTCAAAGACTGTGTATGAAACTCTTCGTGATGTGAGTTGTCTGATCGCTCTCCCGCAGGGCTGCGGGGCACGGTGCTGCTGGCAGCGCTGAAACCCTCCTGCAGCCGAGCTCACACCTGCTGTGTGCACTGCTCTGCAGCGTTCGGGGAGACCTTCAGCTATTGTACTTCTGAGCATGGGACAGTTTGATTTTGTTTTTGTTTCTGGCGCTGCAGTTTTGGCACCGATCACTGCGATGTCAGAGCAGTGACAAGTGCGGTCTCACCCAGAAAATAGCTTTGGTTGTTTTACTGACCTCTCCATTAACATCAGAGAAGAAAACTGTTTAAAACCGAGGTCCATTGAAAATTCTACTTGTGCCGATACCATAAGAATAAAACAGGGAACGATGAGTGTAAGGACAATCACCTTTCAATGTAAATATCAAGGCTGCGCATCACAGCCGTCCATAGTAACTTTTTGTTTCAAGGAATAACGTGGTAACTCTCACATTCATCTCTTGGTGGGTCTGCGTGGTCCCCCAGGCAGGGCTGTGGCAAGGAGGGGTTGTACCTCTTACGATGTTTTCAGATGTTTTAAAAGGAATCTGATCTTTCACGGAACAGCAGTAGCACTTCTCTTTTGCTTGTGTCTTTCCTTACATATTTTGCTCATGAGTCTGAGCTTAAGGCTTGTACAGTCTCGAATCCTGAACTCCTTTACTTTAGTAAACCCACTTGTCTATAATTCTGTTTTACTGCTGACAAGCCCTAAATTTATCGGATGATTTGTACTTACTAACACGGGAAGGCGTGACTTGCTTTAAAACAAAATGAGCATAACCCACTGCATTCTGCACTGCACTGTGCCAGGACTACACAGCAACGTGCTGGGATATTCACTGACCGTGTTGGTGCCATGGCTGCTTTGGAACTGTGCGTCAATGTGCCCATTTGTTGTGCTGGCACTACTAAAGCGTTCCAGTCTCCAATAGGAGCAAATAAAAGGAAACTCAAATCCTAATATTTTACCATTTGCCCTAGGCTAGCTCTTCTCGCACAGCAATTCATGGACATCTCACAGCACTGCTGAGCAAGGTCAGGCCTTCCTCCCACAGCCACATCTGCCTCTCTGGGGCATTCCTACCTGCACAAGCTGCCACTGAGCCAGGCAGACCCCCCAGCAGCCCCCCCGAGCTCCGAGCTGCTTTCTGCACTGCCCCAGGTGCTGCGTGCATGCAGCCCTGCAGAGCTCCCAGCTCCCAGGCAGCACAAAACACTGGTTCTGTCCCTGCACTCCCTGCCCTCGTGGCAATGAATGTGCTGTGTGGGACTGTGAGCACGCAGGGAGATGTAACGTGGGGTACCCAGACTGCTCCGTGCCACGCAGACCCCCAGCCGTGCCCAATGCACAAAGCATCCACGCACACAGGCCGTGAATCTCAGTCACTCCCTGCTGATTTTTGCTGGGCATTGTGCAGCAGGAAAAAAAAATAATGGTGGAAATCAGACGTACTTCTTTTCTTGCAGGCATCCTGTAATTAGCTGAAGTTCTCTTTTCCTCATTGAGAGGTCCTGATGCATAAAACAAAAGTTTCCTCTTCCTCGCATGTTGTTGCCAGATGTCTCGGCACAACTTAAGAACAACAAAGTTATTTGTGTGCGCTTACACGTGATTTCACCCCTTCTGCCTGTCACAAAGTGCTCCTCCTCCTCAATTAACCCAATTACTTCTCCCCCAGTTTCTGCGGTGTTTCCGTTGCCCGTTGGCTGCAGTGTTTCGGTGGATCCATGTCCCAGCGCTCAGAACGGCGCAGTGGGGCTGTAACCTTCTCAGATTAATTTCCACTCGCTGTCAAGATTCCGTTTTTACACAAAACAGCTGCAGGATATCCATGGGTGGTGGATTCAGAACATGGGTTGTCCTTACAGGTCCCATAACCCCCAGGGCCCGAGCACTGCTGGGGGAACCAGCACGAGCCGATGCCAGACCATGCCAGGGAGTGGATTTATCCTTGCATGGGGCTCTATCAGCTGGATGCAGCCTTTGGCTTTCTGTGCAATGCTGAGAGCTCAGAGGTGTGCTTCATTAGGGTTTTTCCTACTAATTCCACTTAGGTGCAGCCGCACATGACGGTTTACTCTGTGCTCTTGTCTCTTTCCAGTGATGACTTTGGATTTTGCTGTGCTCAGGCAGAGCCTGAGAAAAACCAACAGACTTTACCTCCCCTGGCTGAGGTTCCCAGACAAAACGCTCATAGCACCACTTGCACTCACACACAGCCTTTAACAGTTCACTCCTCCTAAATAGCAGGTTACGTGCTTCCAGCCTGACCCTCATCACAGCTCATGTCTGCATGCCCTGAGATGCACAGCCCAGCTGGGAGCTGCGGGTGCCCAGGGGCAGAGCATGGCAGGGCTCGGAGGCCAACCTGCTGTCTGCTGCCCTGGGGAGGAGGCAGGGAGAGCATCAGGGTCCTGGTGAGGCAGAGCTGCACACGTGGAAAGGAAGGATCACAAACGGTACAGCAGAAGGGCTAAAACAGTGGTTCATACAGAAGGGAAAGATCCGATGGGAAATCAAAGTATAAAATACTGTAGTGCAGCAGACTGGAATGTAGAACTAGCATGGGGAATAAAGATGGGAAAAAGCACATTGAGTGGAGAAAAAACACAGTGAGTTATCAGCGTGCAAAGGATGAAGGCTGGCATGGCACAGACCCTCTGTGCCTCAGCCTGCGACCTACTAACGTTAATAGCGAATGCGTACTTTGATTGAGTTTGGGCCCAGGAGTCCATTCAGACAAAGAAATTTGCAGTCACACGGGTTCTGCTCACTGCCTCCTCGCACAGAATCGTGCTCCTGTGCCCGGGGAAGCCGCAGCTCAGGGACGTGGTACCTCCACTGCCCCAGCAGGGCACTGCTGGCATGCTGCTGCCACTGGCTCAGTGACTGTGATGTACCTTCAAGAGTTTAAAATGACTTACAAGGTGAGAGGACACCAAACTGACCTCTGAGTGAAACAACCAAGATCTCAAGGGATTTGCATTTGTGCAGAGCATTGAGTACTGGGCACATCACCGTCCTTTTGTAGAGACAACAGATTGCAAAGGGAGGGAAATGACTTCCTCCAGAACCATGATTTACGTGAGCTGCCTGTGACCCACAGACACAGAGGAGCATTTCACAGAAGAGGCGATGCCAATGTGCTTTTGGCACTTCCAAGCAGGCTTGAGCAGTTATGATTCGCTGTTTGTGGACTTCTCACAGTATGTATTGCAAAAGCACAAGTTCTTGATGTTGCACAACCATCCTCCAGTTCCTAGATCCTCTGCAGAATTCTATTGAGTACGGTTTGATTTTGTTAGCGTGCCTTCAGGTGCTGCCATGCCTCAGGTATGACCAAATTCTTCCACTCCCCGGTGCTGAGGTACACAACTCCTGCTCTCCAGCAGCTGGCTTTTAAAAAAACCCTTACCTTATCTTTTTATTGATTGCTTCAGAGATCAAAGACATCATTTGTGTCCATTTCAGTGCTTTAACTGAAGATCTGGAGGATCAATCACTTAGCCTGCAGACTCCTCTGTGCTGCCAATGCAAAGCAGGTCCAACCGATTGAACCTGATCTCCATTAATTGCCAGCCCCATTTCAGACACTATTTTCTTGAAGGCTGCACAGAAAGTTGCTGCTATTGTATATCACGAGCACATCGCTTCATCTGGAAACACTTCAATCATTTATTTTCTAGCCTGCTTCTGGCACTAAAAATGATGTAGTGCAGATCCTCAGTGGCCTATATACATTTGCCAGCCGGGACCCACGTGTTAGCTCTGTTCTTATTGGGCTTGTCAGCAGTTTGTAACCGAAGACATTTCCCCGTGAGTTAAACTTGCTCGTGCGCTGTTAAGTTGTTCCCTTGAGTATAGAGTGGGTCAGCCTTTACCCCGTGACTCCAGACCACATTTTCACCTACATGCATCTTGTGGTTCGCATTACACAAGCTCACTTTGGTCACATGTAGCATCATCCGCTTGCCCTGGGGGTCCCTGCCCAGCCCAGCCCTGCACCTTCGGGCGCCGCATGCAGCCGACACGGTCAGCACTCCAGCAGTTCCTCGCTGGCACCTGGCTTGGAATGCTGCGTGGATCTGAAGCTCGTCCTCAGTTCCAGCACATTGCTCCATCTCCTCCGCAAGAATCGTAACTGTGCTTTTAGTGATTTAATAATGCTCCACAGTTGGATGAATATTTTAATGTCTACGTTTAATGTTTGTCAAGATTGAGAGTCATTATCTTTGCGATACTGCTATGCTGTGGTGTAGGAACGAGCCGTTTCCTTCTCAGCCCTCTGATCTGACAGCGGTACCACTGCTGTCCCGCGGCGCTCCGGCCGAGCTGGGCGCTCCCGGAGGAGCTCTGCTCACTCAAAGACTCTTCCACCACGACACACGGATTAACAGCCAGTGTTTTTATTGTTAGTACAATGTCCTTCCCCACACTCGAATTTCTTCCCTCTGTTCTCCAAGTATCTTTTTTATTTACGTACAGTGTTATTACTTACAAACCTAGCAGACGCTCCGAGGCAGACAAAATGAACCTCCTGTGTTTGAGCTCGTCAGTTAAGTATCTGCTCATTTGTAAAACAGCAACAGTATTTGTACAATGACTGCTGTGTGGCAGAACTCGTACATTTAGAAGGAGTAGTGGAGCTAAGGAGGATGGATCTCATCAAGCTCCACCACCACGGAATGCATTTTCCAGTTGTTATTTACAAGCTATCGTATTTCTACCGGAAAACATTTCCACTTTACATTTCTTTTTACAGTGTAGGAGTGCTGCTGTGCCGGGAGGAAGGCAGGAGGAGGTAGGCCCAGCTCTCACAGGACGCTGAGCTGCGGGCACACGGGGTGAGCAGGCTGCAGCACTGCTGCTCGTGTCACTGCCGCGCGGCTCCGCGGGCACTGCCCTGCTTCCTTCCAGCAGCACTCAGAGCTTACAGGAGTGCAAGTCGCTCCTGACTTTACAGACTAGAGGCAGAAAACATCTGAGGATTTTCATCTGCTCAGTTCAGTGAATGGTATTTAAAAGGGAGCAGACCTCTAGTGAGGAGCAGCAACTTGGAGACGACGAGCAAACCAAGCTCTGTGTTGGAACATGACTGCAGCCGTACCGTGAGTCTCACCAACAACGACCTTGTAACGAACGCTGCTGTGCTTAGCAACAAGCCCAAAACGTCCTCTGTGAGGCTCAGAATGCAGATCAATCCACCCTGACCACGGCTCCTTTCTGCAAACGCAGCCCTGCGGCCTCCCCACGCAGAGCCCTGCGTGCTCTCTGCTCGCTGTTGGCCACTGCTGTGCGGCGTTGCCATGCGATGCTGGTAGATAAACGCAGTGGGGCAATACAGAATCATGTCCTCTTGGAGAAGAGATGATATCGGGATATTAACTGGAGAAGGAATGTCCCACTCTTTCGTTTGCAAAACCAGCTTTAACCAAGCATCCGAGTGTGTTTATAAACAGAGGACTCATCTGAATATCTTAGAAATAACCAGCTCTGGTACACATGTTCCTGAAATGGCACGAAGTTCAGGCTGGTGCTGGCACACGGAGCTCCAGCTCTCCTGCACGGGGTGACGTCCTGGTGCAGCCCCAGGGCTGAGCTGAGCAGGTGCATCGGGGGGAAGACACCAAATGGAAGAGAGTTCCTATGGTAGAACATTCACAGAGCGGTACTGGAGTCAATTTTCTAGGTATAGCCCCCGAAGTATGTCAGGATTTTCTGCTCTGGGAGATGTTCTGGCTTTTGTTTCATACCAAAGTCCCAGCCCTACAACATCCCTGTAGCTGTCAGCAAAGATCTCGTGGCCTTTGTGACTGCAGCCTTGTGAAGCAGCTCGGTCTGCTTCTCCCATATGGGAGGCAGCGTTTCCTACTAGCTGTAATTCATTGCACGAGATGACAATTTTAAGTGCCATTTTAAATGTCCCTTTCAAATCTCCATGAGATTAAGGGGAGCTGCAGAGGAATATCTAGATTTCTAGAACCACTTTCTGTACATGCAGCATAGATGAGTACGAGGGCTGACACGGAACGTGTTTATTTTGTGGATGTGAACGTAAAGCAGTACCTTCCAGAAGCCAGTGTTGTTCATTATTATTATTTTAATACAACTAATAAGGGCAGATTTCTGATGCTTTCAGAACGGTGCTTTTCTTGGCCTTTTCTTTCCCTTCCCAACAGAAGAGTACCCAAATCTGGATATAAACAACCGCAGAGGAAGAAAACCTATTTCAGTGATGCAATCGGTACCGTGTGAGCGACCTACCAGGTACCACAGCTGCTCCCAGATGCTGACTGCTCATCAACAGCGTCAGCACAGGCAGTACCCGCTCATCATCTCCAACCTCGCTAACTGCTCCAAATTGGAACAACTGCTGCCTTTGGCCTTTGACACTCACTGCTCCTCTTCCCCCATCACCAATATTTGTCAGCTCCAGGGAACTCCCAGGGCCCAGAAACGGCACCCTGCTCCCTCCACCTCTCCAAGGCACAGCTTTGTTTTGCCGTTCCATTTCGCTATGTTTTTGACTCCTCGGCGATCGCTCTGCTCTCTCCTTGCCCCGGACTCGGCCGCCGTTAGCGGTGACGGCAGCGAGCAGAGCACACCGCAGGGTCACAGCTCCCGCAGTGCCGCGTTCTCCGGAGCCTCAGCCCCGCTCAGCTCCCCCCCGTTATTCCTTTTATTCCGAACCGCGACGCTGAGCCGCACGTCCCAATGACAACGCTTGCGCTGCAGCCGGACGAGCTCTCCCCCCGTCCCCGGTCCCCTCGTTCCCTCAGCTCCCCCGTGGGCTTTCCAGTTTCCGCGCACTTCGCCTCCGGCCCTTCACCCCCCCCCCCCCCCCCCACGCGTCCAGCGACCCCGAGGAACGGTACATAGAGCCGCGAGCTCCTTCCCGGCGGCTTCTGCCCGCCCCCTCACACACCCGCCGTGGGCTCCCACCCCTCCGGATGGGGGCAGCCGGGAGCGGAGGGGCAGCGCCCGGAGCCGAGGAGCGCCCCGAGCGCGGCGCTGCCCCCGCCCGAGGAGCGGGGCCGGGAGCGGGGCGGGGCGGCGGAGGGCCCCTCGGCGCCCGGGCGGAGGCTGCAGTTGCCCGCCGCAGCCAACAGGTCGCACCGTTCCCCCTCGCTTGAGCCCGGCGGGCGCTGCCCCGCGGAGCCGAGCGGAGCCGCGCGGGGCCGGAGCGGAGCGGGCGCTGCAGCCGCCCCTATAAGTGCCGCCGGCTCCACTCCCTCTCCACGTCGGGGAGGCGGGCGGCAGGGAGGGGGCGGGGAGGCGGCCGCCGCCGCCGTCCTCCATTTTGTGGCTGGGGCACAGCACCGCCGAGCGCGGCGCGGCCGAGGGGAGGGCGGCGGGAGGGGGCGGGCGGCGCGGAGCGGAGCGGAGCGGGGCAAAGTCTGCGGAGGCAATTAGCGCTAATTAGCGAGGGGGCGCCGCGGGCAGCGGAGGGAGGGGCGGGGATTCGGGCCGGGGCTCGGGCCGGTGGGAGGAGGAAGGGGGGGAGGAGGGGTGGGGGTGGGGGGGGGCGGTGGCGGCGGCGGCGGACGCGCTCCGCTCCAGGAGGGGCGGCTGCTGACTTCCTCCGCCCGCCCCGCTCCGCTCGGCCCGCTGCCCCCCGCCGCTGCCCCCGGCCGCCATGGCGGTGGGCGGCTGAAGGACCCAGCGCCCCCCCCTGGACGAGGTAAGGGCCGCGGGGGGGGTCCGGGGACGGGGACGGGGACGGGGGGGAGGGCGGGCGGTGCGGGGACGGGAACTTCCTTGGGAGGGGGCGGGGGGGCGCCCCGCAGGAATGCCCCGAGCGCCGGGCGGGGGGGGGGGGGGGGGGGGTTGGGGGGTGGGGGGTGTGCGGAGCGGTCGGTCCGCCCGACGGGACGGGGTTGGGGGCGGCCCCGGGGTTCGGCTGCCGCCCGCAGCACGGGTGGTCGCGGGGAGCTGAGCGCAGGGGGAGCGCGGCGCCCCGCAGCCGTGGGCCGCTGTTATTTTGCAGAAGTGGGTGTGCCAGGAGACGGCTCAACAGGTCCCGACACATTGCTCGGGAAGCCGCGCCGCGCGGACGGCGATTCGCCGCTCTTCGCTCCGGCCGCGTCCGCCGCGTGTCCGCTGCTGCCGGGGACGCCGTCGGACGGAGCGGTTCGGGCTCTTTTCCTCCGCGTGAGCGCGGCGGAGCCGAAGCGGACGGGATGTGCGCGGATCCGCGCTTCGCCGTTTCGGTCCTCGCCGCGCTTTCCCCTCGGAGCCGTCGCGCGGCGTTTTCACGATCCCCGAATTTCGGGGGCTGCCCCGCGGTGCGTTCGGGTACCGGGGCGGGGGGTGTTGGGGGATGTTAGTTGGGGGAACGGGGGGTGAGGGATTCTCCGTTCGGCCGCGCTGGCGTTACGCGAGGCGATCCCGAAGCGTTCCCTGCCCCGAGCTCGGCCGGGCCGCCTTAAGGCTGCGGCCCTCTGCCCGCACCGCGCGGGGCCGGAGCTGCGGCGGGCTGCGGGGAGAGGCGGCGGGGGAACTGCGCTGAAGGGTTTGCAGTTTTTCTCTAAATATTTACGCTCTGCGCTGGAAGTAAATAGGGTAAATACAAGCAGATGAAGCTGAGATTTATGGTCGGCGCTGGGTGGCTTTGGAGGACGGCCGCGAGCTTCTGAAGCGTTCGAAGCTCGTGAAAATACTACTTCGCTTCGAGTTGGGCTTTGTTTGTAAACGCGGGGCTTGTTTACGGCATTACTGCGACTTAATACTAGGGTTCTGGCGTTCTGTTTCAGGCCGGGCTTAGCCGTGGTGCGGCTCCCGGGCAGGCTCTGCTGTAGGGCCGGCTGGCAGTGAGCGGAGCTGGGGAGGTCTCTGTCGGAGGCGGTGAATGAGGCACTTTCACAGTTCGCAGCTCCTCTCTCTGCTTGCTGGCGTGGCTGCCGGAGCTGGGGAGTGCTCGCGGAGCGCCTGACGTGGTGCTCTGGCTCTGCGCTCCGTACGGCTCCAGCAGAGCTTGAAAATAATGATAATTCTTATCACTCGCCTGTTAATACGTACATGTGTCGGTGGGCTTGGGGAAGACGTGGCGTGGCACTTCGTCGCTCGGCTCGCTGCGCTTCCGTTCCCAAGTCGCCAGACCAGGCTGATGATTTTGCCCGCTCTCGTCCTGTCGTTAAGTACCCTTGATGTGCTAACTTTGATATCTTGTGATCTTTTTATAGCCGATGTTAAAATAATGGATTCCAAAGAATTGCTTAAGTCGTCAGATCAAGACGAAACCAGGAAAAATGCGCTCATCAGTACCAAAGGAGGGATCGTGATGGACTTCCATCCGCCCTTCAGGGGTGGAGCCTCCGCTCAAGCCCCTGTATCTGCAGCTCCTCTCCCCGTGTCTTCTCAGTCAGACTCTGCTCAGCAACCCGCTCTGGCTGACTTCTCAAAAGGACTGGTAAACAATGTGCCTCCGCCGGACCTGTCCAAGGCAGTGTCGCTCTCCATGGGACTGTATATGGGTGAAACAGATGCGAAAGTGATGGGAAACGACCTTGGATTTTCGCAGCAGGGCCAAACTGGCATCTCTTCTGGAGAAACGGACTTCAGGCTGCTGGAGGAAAGCATTGCAAGCTTGAACAAGTCCTCGAGCCTGGCAGAGGACACGAAGGGAGCAGCGTCGTCCGAGGTGCCGCTGGAGCCGGACTTTGCGGGCATGGCTGGCCGCGGGCCCCTGGAGCCGGGGGCTTCGGTCCAAAGCCAGGTCGGCTCCAACGGCGGCAGCCTGAAGCTGTTCTCTGAAGACCAAAGCACCCTGGATATCCTCCAGGATTTAGAACTGCCGTCGGTATCGCCTGGCAAAGAGCCGAACGGGAGTCCGTGGCGGCTCGACCCGTTGCTCGATGACGGAGGCTTGCTGTCCCCCATCTCCGCTGACGACACGTTCCTCCTGGAAGGAAACCTGGGAGAGGACTGCAAGCCCCCCATTCTGTCTGACACTAAACCTAAAATTAACGAGCGTGGTGACCTTTTACCCAGTTCCAAAATGCCAATGCCTCAAGTGAAAACAGAAAAGGAAGACTTCATTGAACTCTGTACTCCTGGCATAAAGCAAGAAAACATGGGCCCAATTTACTGTCAGGCGAACTTCTCCGGGTCTAATCTGCTGGGTACTAAAGTCTCCGCCATCTCCATCCACGGTGTCAGTACCTCTGGGGGACAGATGTATCACTATGATTTAAATACTGCGTCGCTCTCTCAGCAGCAGGATCAGAAACCAATTTTTAATATCATTCCATCTCTTCCTGCCGGTTCAGAAAATTGGAATAGGTGCCAGGGATCAGGGGACGAGGCTTTGGCTCCCTTGGGAACGCTCAACCTCTCTGGCAGACCTGCTTTCTCTAATGGCTATTCAAGGTAATCCGTTTTGCTTCTCTTCCTTACGGTAGCGCACGCTGCTTTGCTTTCTGCTCCGGGTCGGTCGCGGCTCTGCTGCTTGTGCTCTGGGCACAGTGTGGTGCACAAGGGAAGGAGGGAGCAGGGAGGCAGACGGGCTGGGAAAGAAGTTTATAATGCGTCCTGGTGTGAAATGGAGTCCTCGGCGGAGGGATCCACGCGCAGGGGGAAGTCGCTGTGTGTCCAGAATCCGCTTCGTTCTCAGGGGTCAGAAGATCCATTGCTGCGGCGTGAGTTTTTTGGTTGTTTTTCCCCCTGGTGTTACTTCAACACTGGGCACCAAAATAACTTGGTTGCTGGGTAAATCTCTAGAGTTGCATTTAAGCTGAACCGGAGCTCTGGCTTTGCGTGGCGTTGCGTTTGCCTTACATGGACAAGAGGATCCCGAGTAGGAAGCGCTCCCAGTTCGTTTACTAGCTGCGTTTGGAGAGATAAGAGTGTTTGCAGAGATTTACGTGTACCTGGGTTTGAGCGGAGCTGCAGCGGGGTGGCTTGCAGGCGGCGCTGGGAGGAGGAGTGCCCGGGCTCTGTGCTTTGTGCGAGCAGCCCCAGCAGCATGGCACGGCTGCTCGGCCCTCCCTTGCTCCCCGCAGGCAGCACAGCGGTGCAGCTCTCAGCAGGTGCTGTGTCTGCTCGGAGGACAGCTCTGGCTGCAGGACAGCTCTGGCTGCTGAGCCGGCTGTGTTTTCCTTGGCCGTGCCGTGCTCGGCGTGTTGCACAAGCACAGCGTGCGGCCTCACCTGAGGAGGAGGGTTTTGGTACGTGTCGGTGGAGCGTTAGGCTGTGGCTCTTCAGGTCTGAATGCAGACAGGCAGTAACTGCACGTTCAGTGTGTGTCTGTGTGAGCTCTGTTTTATTGCCACGCTGACCATCGGTCCCTGAGCGTGAGCTGTGCGGTGTGAGCTCTGCTTTCCCACGGGTCATGGGATGGAGGAGGGCTCCTGGTTCCTTGGGCAGGCAGCTGTGATCTGCTTCGGTCTCAGCTTCAGCGGTGGCTTTCAGTTCTTGTAGTGGAGGTGTGTGTTCCTCTAGTGACACATCTGTAGCCAGGAAGGGGAATCGGGTTTGGGGGAGAAGGTTCATTTTGATAGATGAATATTGAATGTGCCTTATCGTTTATTTGACAGAGCAGAAGTCCTTCGTACTAACCTTTTGCATAACCAGTCCAGCTAACTCGCTGCTCTTCTTTTATTTTACAGGTTTTTGCGTGGGGTTGAATTTTTTTCTCACGTTATGTACGTGTGTGTGTATATATATATATGTATATGATGGTTGTTACAAAATCTGCATCCAGGCAAGAGCTATTCCTGGGTTTGGGAGATGCATTTCAGAGCATATCCCACGTGAATAATGGCGGCATATCTTCTGAGACTTTCTGTGAAGTTGACGTGTTGCTTTTCTCGTGCAGAACTGTTTGGTTGTACCCAAGTGTTCCTGTAGCTGAGTGCTGCACACATACGTTGGTGATGCTTTGGGCAGTGGCATAAACAGCATTTTTGTGTACTTCGTTCCTGATAAGGCTGTGGTGAAAAGCCCTCCCGAGCTCCTCGTGTGTGGAGCACAGATCTGATCCCGCTGTGGAAGGGCAGCAGTGCCCGGTGCTGTCCTGGTGCTCCGGGGGCAGTGGTGGGGCTGGGGCAGCTGATGGGCTCTGGGACCCATGTAGGTCTTATTGTTTTCTTTTGTCTTCATTGAGATAATGAGGCTGATCTTAATGTACGTGTTCAAAAAGTAAAAGGGGGCTGCTGCTGGTTTTGCTTAAAATGTTTGTTTGATTTCCTGTGTTTGCGGAAGTTGTTATTTATTTATTTTTAACTATATTAAAGCTACAGGTCCAGTTCCAGGCCCAGCATTGCTCGCTTCGCTTCTGCACTTTCTTTCCTTACAATAGAGGCAACTTCTTCATTTTAACATAACCGTGGGGTGCTGATGAATCCCGGGGGCTGGGATGGGAATTTGTTCTTCCTCAGCTTTGTCCGATTCGATCAGGGTGACTGGGTCCCTTTCAGTGGATGTTTCGTAGACGTGTTTGTGTAGCACCCAGAAGACTTCATGGAAATGACACTCTTACTGTTTGATCCAGAAACAAAGGAGGAACCACCTCGGGAGGCTCCTGTGGGCGTCTGGGGTTTGGTTTGTTGCTTTCTTTGAGGTCCTGATTCTGAGCGATGAAGGCTGGGATCGCTGAGCTTCACTTTTCAGTAGGAAATGTTTCCGACTGCTGGTGGTCGTCCTTCAGTATTAAAAATGTGATCGATGTGCTGAGTGCATGGCAGGGAGCAGCCGGGGCTGTGCTCAGGTGTGCGCGCAGCGCTGCTCGCACCGTCTGAACGGGGAGCACGCAGTGTCTGCAGACATGCAGCAGCCTTAAACTTCTCATGCCATTTTCGATTTCCTAATGATAGCACAGCATGCCGTCTCTAATGAGATGCGTGATAATCAGGGCTGAGAAAGCTAATCAATTACCCTCTGAACAGTGGAAAGTGTTCTGAAGTGAATGCAGCTCGTGCAGGATGCAAACGTAGGGCACTGCACACAGCTGGCAGCACGGGGCAGCCCCATCCCGGCCCTGCGGGGGCTCTAGGAGGAGTGCTCGGGGTCTGGGAGAGGGGCAGGGTGCGCTGCGAGGCTTTGCCAGGCGCTGCGCTGAGGAGCTGGGGCTTTTGGTGGTGTCTGCGTCCAACCTGATACCGACGGTGATGCACTGCACGAAGTGAAGTGGGGTCGAGTTCCAAGGGAAGGGCTCCAGCGCTATGCGCTCGCTGCTCTGTGGAGCAGTGGATTTAATGGGTTTTCCACTCGGCTGTCTCGCTGCCCTGACTTCCTGGAGATGTGGCTCGTCGGGGGAGCGGAGGATGGCGAAAAGCGCTGCAGCAGCGCAGAGTTCTCTATATTTTTTTTTCTCAGCCTACAGCCAGAATTTACAGAAAGTGGGCCCCCTTGGCAGCAGTACGGCTTCTAGTGTTACATCTGAAATCATTCCTAGCGCTCCAGCTTGTGGGGATAGGGATCAGGAAGGTTTGAGGAAGGGCAAGAGCTGCGAGCAGTGGCGGAGCAGAACCTAAAGGGGAAGTTCTGCTGCCGACCACAGCCCGAGGTGTTACTCCAGGAGCAGCTGCCCTTTGCTCTGGGCCATGCTGGGCTCAGAATTTGTCCCAGGAGGACGTGGAAAGCGGTGGGCGGCTGCCAGAGGTGTGCAGGTCAGGGGTCTGCTGGCTGCACTGCACTGTCCCAGCGTGGCCCCCAGCCAGGGCCACGGCTTGGCACGGCGTGGGGCTGCAGCGCCTGGCTCAGCTGTGTCACGCGTGGCACTCTGCGAGCGTCTCCGGTTTGGCCGCTTGCTTTTGACACACAGAGCGGACCTGTTGCATGGAGCGTCTGCTTTGGGTTTCAGTAATCTCTGTTGCGACTTGTCTGCCTCAAGTCGCCTTGTGCTCGGCATTCGAGTTCCGGAGACCCACAACAGAAGAGCTGATCCGTGTGTTTATTTTTGGCAGAAGGGGAAGAAGAGGGACGTCCTGCAGCAAGCACAAAAGGGTGCTGCGGAAGTGGAGGCAGCGAGGTATATGGATGAAGTCTATTTCCCGCTGAAGTGATCCATTCTGCTGGTTGGAAGCTGAGCAGATTTTTGCCAACCCAAACTGTAACGGCCCTGGTTCTGAGCCTAGTCGTAGCTTACAGAGAGAAAAGTGGATTTGTGCTGTTATTGCTTATGTATTTTTTTTTTTTTTATGCACCGTAACAGGAGCGAAATCCCGCTGTGTGCCTCTGCTGGCAGTAACAGAGAAGCTGCCTTTCCGTGGCTGTGCTGCTGGGCTGGTGGAGCTCAGTGGGGCAGTGGTGGCCGTATCCCACTGCTCTGGATGCCCGGAGATGTTGCGTGCAAACCTCCCAGCCACGCTTCTGTGTGGGTTTTTCCTCATTGCTGTGCAGAGCTCAATGAAGAGATCATCTCTTAATTCCATTAGCCTATTGTATGCTAGTCATAAAAAGAAGCTATTACATTTTTCTTTTGTAGTCTGTGGCTTCTGGGTCTATTCAGAACACTTCTTGCAGGTCATGAAAGATGCAGCACTGCCTGGTCCGCCCAGAATGCGGTTGGCAGTGGTTTCCTCGGGGTTCCATGTTACTCCTCCCTGTGTTGGTGAGAGCAGGCCAGGCCGAGCAAATGAGCTTATGCTTCCTGGTGGCAGCTTTCCTCCTCACAAACCCTTGCTCATGGAGCTTTGGTTACTTATGGGTTGTGCCAGGCAGTGTCATTGCTGCTGAGTTTAACAACGTATCCATGAAATCCCATCTTCAACCCGAGAGCTTTGTAGAGCTATAGCTGTAGAGCTATAGCTGCAGTGACTTCGGTGTTACCAACATACCCGTTTGTGTGTAGTCTCTGGCGTACAGAAACGAACTACAGATTGTATTAAAATAATCAGCATGCATTTGTTTCTGTGTTTCTAAGAACATGTGGAGCAAGGTAGTTGCTAGGAGGAGCACTTGACTGTGTGGTATTTGTGGAGCAGATCCCGAGAGTTTGTTGGATAAGCTCTCTGGCTTCATAGTCTTTGTCTCCCAGACACCATCACTATATGCAAATATAATCCTACGATTTGCCGAAGTGTTAATGCATTGCATCATGACTTACACAGACTGCGTGTTGTTCTCGTGACAGGTTTTCTGACTGCTTCACTGTACTGTGAAATCCATTTAGGATACAGCAATTGCTTAAGTAACCGAGACGCTCACGGGCCAGGAGTTAATCTTGTTCTGAGAGCTGGGCTCTGGAACTAACAGGAGGGCAGCGTCAGCTGGGAGCCCTGTCCCGTGGGGCAGCAGCAGTGGGGTGAGGGCACGGGGTGTGGACAGAGCCGAGCTCCTGCAGTTAGGGAGGTGAGTAATTCACGCATGGGCAGCGCATCGGGTCGGGAGCACGAGTTAGTGCAGTTTCTCTCTCTCCTGGAGGTTTTCCTTCTTACCTCATGTTTGCCATGGAGAAGGAAGGTGTCGTGTTCTGGACATGCTTCCCGTGCCCTTAGCTGATGCAGGTGATGCTGACTGTGCTGAGGAGCTCTCTGCCAGAGGTCTCGCGCTGCTCCGGTCTGCACTGCGCTGCCTGGCAGAGCCGTGGGGGCCGGCTGGGCACGGGGCACTGCTTCAGCCAGGCTGGATGTGTTTCTTCACTTCTCTTTCGTGAGAGAATTGAGTTTGGATTCCAGGACATGGTGTTACTTCTCCAGGACATCGTGTAGGGTGCAGTGTTAATGGTTCCCGAAATCAATAATGGCTCCGACTGTGTGTGTGTTTCTGGAGGAAGCGCTGTTCTGAAAATCCATCGTGACATCTTGCAGAGTACGTTTATATTCCAGCCAACTGTGTTCTTAATATAGTCTGTATCAATTTGTTATAATTAAAAGTCACACTTCCGCCTGTACCTATGGATCCTCGCTCCATGTTAAGTTCTTCCTGAAAAGTAATAATCCTGAGGCACTTTGGAGATTGATGTCCAGCGAGCTGCCACCGTTTTTTGTGCAGATGCGGCGTAATGTGTGAGCTCTGCTTTGTGCTCAGAGCTCTCAGCTCTCCTGGAATCATAAAGGCAAAGCTGTGTCTGGGAAAGCAACTCTGCACTAACAGTATCCCCCCAAACTGAGCTCAGCTGTGCTGTGATCTCGTGAGGGAACCGAGTTCTGCTGTGGATTTTTACAGCAGTGCGTTCTCGGTGCAATTGGTGATGATGTGCACCACTACAGTGCGTGTCAGGACCCAGCTGGGCGTGGGGATGGCTTCTGTGCCTCGTGCTCACGCAGGGTTTGCTGTGGAGCTTCTTCGCAGCAGGGCGCGATTGGCTCTGCTCTGCTGTATTCAGATCTCACGTTTCTGGTTGCTTTCATTTTCATAACAAGCTCGAAGCGAGTGCTTCTCAAGGGCTCTGGTTTTCTGTTAAAGAAAGTAAATGGGGTCACAGGAGACCACCCGATAAAACGCCGCCTATGAAAGCTGGGCAGCCCCGTGCTGCCAGGTGGGAGCTAACCCGTGTCACTGCCACCTGTAGCTTATTCCAGCAAGTAAACAGAGGCGGTGACTGCCCGGCTTCCTGGCCTGCTTTGTTTGTTTGTTCCTGCTGCTTTTTCTCTGGAGGATCTGAGATCTGCTGCTTCGCTTATCGCTAGAGAACTGGGAAATTCCCGTGGTCGTGCATGGAGGTGCTCTGGTGGCGGCCTGCTGCCTTCCGGGGGCTTCGCTCTTGTCTTGTAGGAAACTGGTGGGGATGTGGGGGAGGAAGAGTTGTTCTTGTGCATGTGCCTCCCTCTGGGTATCTGCAGGCGTGCTTCTGCTTGCAGGGAGCCTTGTTGGAGGTGCTGCAGTCTGGCCACCTCCATCTTGCAGTGTGCTGGCTGAGGGTGTGCGGCCATTCCCAGCACCTGCTGCGTTGCAGGCCAGCCCAGCACAGGGCCTGCCTGCTGCTTCCCCTCCTTGGTGCTCGAGCTGCAGCCCTGCAGTGCTGGCATGCCTTTCAGCTCCCTTAGCTGCTTGGGGCTGTGCCTTGGTGTGCCATCACTTGGGAGCACAGGCTCGGCCCGCTGCTGCTCTTCTGCCCAGTCCCACCAGTCCCTGTAGGGGCTCTTCTGTGCCGCTCCTCTCACTCATGGGTTTGGTATCTGTGATGGAAAAGAGCAGCTGATGCCGTTTACTCTTGTTGTTCCTCAAAGAACTGTCCTGACACAGCCCGGTTTGTGCGCACTAATGCGCAGTGCTGTGATAACGCAGGCTGGTACTGTTGTGGTACAAATCACTGTAGCAGAGGAACTGCTGCCAGAACGGCGCTGGGGAGCGGTGCAGGGAGCGCATCTCCGCCAAGATAAGTCACGCTCGTTGTTTGCTGTGGCACGTTCCCTTTGGTGTGCTGTGCTGCCGTGGCCCTCAGCTCCCGGGCTGCATTGCTGGGCACCCGCTGCCTCATGATGGGGCGTGGGGCACCGCTGGCATGGGTGGGAGTTCCGCTTTCTGGGACCTCACGATGCGTGAATTATTAACAGTGCGTTTTGCAGCAACGTCTGCTCTGTGGGTGCAGTGAATATCGCTGTACCCGCGTAGTTTTTTTCCCCTTTTCTTTGTTTTTCATCATAGATTTGTTAGCTTTCTGAAGAAATGAACTCCTAAAGCCACTAGCTCCATCTGCTTAACAAATCGGAGCTGAAAACCTGTGTGTGCTCATGGAGCTGTGCATTTGCCATGAATTTAGAGCTGTATCCATAATTGCCCAGCGTGTAGTTGAGTGCCCTGGCTCCAGCTGCACGCTGCCTGCTCCTCCTGCAGCTGCCAGGTGCTTTGGTTTGCTTTGCCTGCTGAGTTTCTCCCAATCTTCTGTCAGGTATGAATTTCTCCAGAATGAATTGTGTCATCCCAGTCTGAAAAGATCTCTGCATTTTTGGATCTCTTTAAGACAGGAAGCAGATGAGAATAAAAGACAGAATAAACTGTTTTAAGAAAGCGGTCTTAACTGAGGCATTGAAAAATGCTTTTGAAAAGTAAAGACCCTGAGAATTGGTATCCAGGTTTTTAGATGCTGAAGATAAGTAAAGAAACGTGGAACTTCAGGGAGGTAGTAAGTATTTAGTGAAATAATAGCAAACTGTGTATGAAATAACTAATTCAGATTGTTTCTTATTTATAGAATTCCTTATGAATTGGTGATCTTATTTATTACTATTTTTTAAGTGCAAGTGGGAGAAGCTTTGCGATCAAGTCAGCAGGGAGCTGGGTTAGCTCTCCTAGTTCTGAAACGTGGATGGGGGGTGGTGCAGCAAGGACCCCTGACCTGGATCGTGCCGTGCAGGGGGAGGTCTGCATGGCCTTTTCACGTTGCTGGAATTGCATTGCTTACTTCCCTTAATTTATGAATACTGTTGATGGGGTTTTGTGGTTTGGTCTTTTTCTCTCTGGAGCCAGAAAGAAATCAGCGGCTTTTGGGTGCGCTTGTGCCGGGGATGTGTGTGGGGGAGTAAATCTGAAGGGAAAGAATCAAAACCTTCCGGGGAGGATGCATGTAAGTGATGTGTGAGAAGGATGTGGGGACCATCTGACCCACCCCATGTTATCCTGACTTACTGGTAAGCACAAAGCATAAGGACGTGTCGGGAAGGTTCAGGACCTCAGCTCTCTCCTGCTGGAGAGTTCCCAGCTTCGTGGTGTTGCTTCCCGTAGTGGAAGAGCAGACAATTGTGTGTGTCCATGGCGTTGGTTTCCCCCCTCCAGCTGATAGATACTTTCTATCTCAGATCCTTCTTCTGCAGTTGTGACATTCACTGTGTTTCAAACTTCCTGCCAAAACAAAAAGGAAAATATTTGGCCATTGGTGCTCTGCAGGAGGAGTTATAGTGGTTGTAACTGAATAATTGAAGTTGTGATTGTGGAATGCCACTTGTGTGAACTTTAAACCTGTACACTCTCCCAAGCTCTTTGCAGAAGAGTTGCCCCCTCCTTGTGTCCCTGGGCTGTGCTGGTGGGGCTGCCCTGGTGCCTCCTTTCTTGCTGCCTCCCATCTTTAAGCGCAGCAAAACAGTCGGGTTTCTGTTCTTTCCATTCATGTCTGTTCATGCTCCCAACAAAGCTCTCAGAGCTGAAGCTGTGGTCGGCAGCAGCAGGAGTACTCTGAGCCAGTGGCATCTCCACAGCTCTCCAGCCCTTATCCATTCTGTCTGCATCTGTGCTGCAGTCGGTGCCGAAACCCTCTGTAACCTCCTGGAAGGAGAGGACCCTTCGCCTCCGTAACTGAACGGACTTCACACTGTTTTTGTCAGGTTTGCTGGGAGCGGCTTCTGGGCCCCGTGTCAGTTTTGTTTCACTGAGCAGGTCTGGTTGGTTTCACACAGGAGCCATGGTGGCATTGAAGGGTCGCACCATTTCTTAGTTATTTCTTTTGATGTCAGAACGAGCAGTTACCCTGTTCTTGTTTAGCTCGGATTAGGCCTTGTGAGTGTGGTAGATGACGTTGGAGAGAGAAGATGAGAACCGCTGTGAGAAGAGCAGTTCCAATTGGAGTGAAGCGTTGAAGAAGTGGAAGGCCACACGTTGCACTGATGTGAAAATAAATGAAGCGAGCTTGCCTGCCTCCTTGCTCAGATTTCCAGACAAACACAGTTTAAAATGCAAATTTGTAAAGAATGATCGCGTGTCTTTTTGTTTTTAAACCGATTTACCTCATAAATGATAAATTCTCCTTCCCCTTTTTGGGGGAAGGAGAAGAGTGCCCTGATCAGCGGGCGCTCCCTGGGTGCTGCCACAGACCTGAGCATCTTCAGATGGTTTGGTTACACACCAGGCTTTTGTAGAGGTCGTTTGGCCCCATGAATTTCAGTGGGAACTCGTTACTTTTTTTTCAGTGTGAGTCCTGCTCTATTGTTAAGTCCTTTGATGTTGATTTCTATATACTTTAATGAATCTTGCCCTTCCTGAGCACGTATTTCTACCATGTCCTGCACGTCTGCCATTTTCTGAGCTGACAAGGAAGTTATTCTGACACTCCAATTTAGTAAAACCAATCTAACAAGTTTTGTAATGAATTAGCTTTCCATACTTGGAGCAGACAAGCCTTCGAATGAAACACCAGCTTATTTGCACCTCAAGTTTGTGGTTTAATAAAGATGAAGTTCAGTGCTAGAACTTCTCTCCTAAGATGCAAACGTGTAATCCTTCATGCCCATGGTTCCTGACCTCCAGTAGCAAAGAATGTGGTTGTTTTTTTTGTTTTTTTTTTTTTTTAAATGAGCAGTTAATGTTAGGATGCTTGTGAGATTACCTTCTTAGTCATGAGAGATATCTAACAACTGTAACGAGAGCGACTGGTTTGTCAGGTGAGCTTGGGCCTGTTTTATCACTTTAAAGATTCTTTTAACATGTTAAGGTTGGAACATCTGATATCTTACTGAAGAGCAACCACAGGGTTGGAATATTGTCAGCAGCACACTTGTTTGTGTGAGTTATTTTGTTCCAGCCCTCGGAGCAAACCGATACGGTTAAGTTGCACAGCACGCTGCTGGGGAGGGAGGGAGGGAGGAAGTGAGCGACGCTTCTATTTCGGGCTGACCCCCCTCTGTAAACTGAGGAAGGGCTATAAAGGAAACGCAGCCTTCAGCGCTCCAAATCTTTCCAAGGATTCCGAAGCGTTACTGACTGTGACTTCCTGTGTGCTTCGAGCCCCTGCCGTCCTAAGAACAGGATGGAAGAAGCCCGTACCTAACGAGGGAAGCCCTAAAGCTCGGTAGGAACGGATGGCAGGCTGCTCTACCACCTTCCATCAGAACATTTGTCTGCAGCATCCTATTTCAGCTGTTGCAACCTGTTACTGCTAATGGCTCGAGGGAGATGTGTATGCTTTTGGTCTGTTCTGTAAGAACAAACTTGAGTTGCTTTTTTGGATCAGAGCGTCTCTTTCTAGGTTCTCTGTGAAGGAAGGGAAATAAGTTCAAAGCTTTTTGTTCGCTTTTGTTTTTTGTACTCAAAGCGGGGTGTAATGGTTCTGCTTTTAGGAAGGTCACGTAACTCCTTATCTGTGTTAGAAGACAAAGTGGCTTTGAAGGAGACACCTGAAGCAGTGCTGCTGCTTGCACAGTGCAGCTCTCATGGTGGGATAAGTTTTGTGTGTTCAGTTTTGTTCTGTATTTAAAGATCTGAAGAGCATTAAAAACTCTTGAGAGATCCGAAGGTGACTGGACCCACGTGGGTGCTTGTGGCTTTGGCACATCCCTCCTCAGCAGTGTAGGTTAGCAGCAGCTGGCTGGTGGCAGTAGGTAGTGTTTTCTGGGCAGGGTTTAAAATCTCAGCAGAGGTTTAGCAACAATGATTTGCCATCATATTGTGAGAAACTCTGTCACTAATCCATGTACGGAGTTGCAGAGCTGACAGGCTGTCCCACACCACGGGAGGGTCTGCAGGCACGGGGACTGGTTTGTGTTTCCAGGTGTGTTTCTGGCTGTGACATGCTGTTCCTGGCTGCACCGGGCTGCCCTCGGTGGCACAGTGTGTTCAGAGCAGCTCGTGTGGCGGTGGTGTGGGATGACAGAGGGGAAGCACTGCCTTGGAGTGTGGGCAGATGTCTGGTTGTGGAAGCGTGATGCTGGGCATGGCTGATGGAGAGCCTGCTGGGACAGGGGTAGGAGAGGGAACCGTGTGTAAACAGGGCTGTTGGGTTAACGAACAGTTCTCCCCAAACCCAAAGAAGTAATGGCAGCATTCCTCAAACAGCTCGGAGAGCTACCAGCAGCACTGCACAACGCGATGCACGGCGAGGTGATGGGGGGCAGCTCCATGTCGTTGAGCAGATCAAAACCAGAAAGAAGTCCATGTTCTAGAACAGGCAGAAGCTTGCCCAGACACGGTGAGCAAAAATCCCAGAGAACACAGAAGGTAAATGTATAGAAAGAAAATGGAGAGGAATTAAGGAGGGGGGGAAGGGGAGGGAAAGAACTTAAGAGCACCTCAGAGCTCAGAGCGGTGGTGAGCCACGGCCTGACTGCAGACCGAGGAATTGGGGCAGTGAGGCCGGCCTGCACCCTGCACTGTGGGGGAGGTGATGCTGATCCTACAAGGGAAGTGCTGCCTCCTGCCAGGCTCAGGGTGTCGTTGAGTGTGGGGTCAGGGGAAATCCAGATCGCTCTAATGGGTTTGTGGGGTTTTTTTTTTCCCTTTGAAGTCTTTAACATGTGTTCTTGCCAAGGGCTATTTGAAAAGAAAAAGAGAAATGTTGTCATGGAACTGAAAGACTGGGCCTTTTATAGGTTTCAGAACTGGTTAAAGAGTAGGAAGCAAAAGGCCTTCGTGGTTGCTTTATAGGGTGGGAAATCGACTGTCCTCTTTCCTGAGGGTCAGCAAGGGTTGGGGGTTTGGGGCTGAGCTGGTGCTGTGCTGCACCAGGAAGCTCTCCTATGGCACAGTGAGCCCAGAAAAGCGGGTGGGGGTTCGAGCAAGAAGGGGCAGCATGGGGAAATCGCCCGTCATTGCGTGCTGAGGATAAAGGTCATAATTTGGAGCTGGCAGCTGCCGTCAGGGAGAGGGCTCTGCAGTGTCACTGCTGGCGTTGAGCAGTCATCAGCTCAGTGTGCAACAGCAGCCAGAAAAGTAAATACGGTTCTGTGTTATCAGAAAGGATAACAAGAATTCCTCGTACTGCTCGGTACAGCCTCGGTGCATCGCTGCTCTGCCAACCCATCCTCACGTGGGGGCAAGTTGGGATTTGCTGCCAGAGCTCCTCTGTTTGTGTCAGATGTTTGCCTTAAGAGCCCCCGAAAGTCAACAGCTATGCAGAGAAAATGGAGGAAAAAATGAGATCCGCTCAGGTGTGTGCTCTAGGAGGGGCTTGCTTTGAAAAACACAGTGATTGTCCGTGTCATGCAGGTGCAGTGACACAGGTACAAGTTGCATTTGCCCTCCCTGTGGTCCCAGGAGCTGTGCTTCCATCTGGAGTCACCTTGGGGCACACTGAGGGTCCTTAGCTCCTGCATCATCTCAGAAGCTTGCTTCAATCTGATCCATTGGGGATGATGCAATGATGAGATCCCACTGAGAGAGAGAAACCAGATTTTAAGAGTTAAAATAGTATCTGAATCCTGCGAGTTGGATATGGGGGGCTTGTTCCGTGTCTAACATGGCTGGTCCATTACTGAGACATATGGGCAAATTAACTATTGCTGATGAGAATAATAACTCTAAAAGAAACAAACCTTAAGAACAAGTGCAGCCTAAGAATAAGATTTAATAATAATAATCAGTAGTCATATTTTCAGTCCAAATTAATTTCACCTCATGTCAAGAGCCAAACAAGGTGCTAATTTTACAAGTGTGGCCTCGCTGAGCACTCAGCAGTCGGTACGGTGTTAACTCCAAGTAACACAGACCTTCTTCTCTGCCCACTGCCCGGGCTGAGAAACTGAATTTCAGGTAATTAGATTCCTAAATCTGAGACCTCAGCACGCCTACATTTCAGTGGGGTTAACTGAACTCTGAGTAGAAACTGAACAGCAGCTGATTCCATCGTATCTGTGTAATTTCAGCTCCTCTGTGTGTTTTGCATGCGGTGGTGTTCTGAGCATTGCGGAGCAGTTGCAGCTCGGAGCATTTTTCTGCAGCAGCAGTGCATGCAGAAATACAGAACAGGGCCAAAGGTCCGTGGTGTTTAATCTGGGCTGTGATGGCTTGAGCGAGGCCAAGAGCCGGAGATAAGCAGGGCGGCCTTTTCAAGGAGAGAATGATAAGTGTTTCCCTGTATTGTTTATTCTTGCCATTTTAATCACAAGTCGTGCACCATCTGGCATTTTTCCTTCAGCTCTGCTGACGGGCTTGTGGTTGTGACAATCTCTTTTCTGAGGAGAGCCCTCACTGAGCTGGGAAACGTACGCATCGCGGAGGTACGGAAGCACAGAAATGCCCATGTGAGCATTTTCCGGCGTCTCATTAATGTGTTGAGCCACGGGCTGAGGCACCGATACCTTTCAGGCTTTAGAAGTGAAACTTGGAGTGTTTTAAATACTTTGGTGCAGGAGAAAGCCAGAGGTGTGGTGCTGCCCGGGGCTGCTCCGCACTGGGCCCTAACCCTGACCCGCTCTGTGTGTGCGGGCAGAGGGGAGCGGCCCTGGGGGGCACTGCAGAGCCTGGGGGGCTGCACACAGCTCTGCCTGCCCACGCTGCTGTGTGTGCTCGTACTGAGCTCTGTGCCCAAGGCCCCGCAGCCTCTACCGACGTGAAACCACCTCTCCTTTACAGTTTGTGTTCTTCAGGACTGGTTGATTTCTTACCAGGATAACAGTCTGTGAAGAATGCTGTTAGTCAGAAATAATGGCATTCGTTCCTTTCAGAAAGACCTTTTGGACTGTTGTGTTTTGTTTTTTTCTAATAAAGCCGACAGCTGTAAAATGTAATTGTAGAAATATTGTAGGGAACGTCATCTACACAAACAAGGCCTGGAAAAGACCAAAGAAAGCACCAGGGAATCTGAACTTGGCCATGGAGATGAGATGTGGGCTGGGTTTGTGCTGCGGTGTCAGTGTGGGCCGTTCATGAGGGAAAGCATCAGAATATTCTGAAATAATTTCCTCAAAATGTTCTCTTTTGAAAGCAGCTTCTACGTTTCAGTCTGAAATAACAGCGTGGAAGGAAGGGTTTCATGCACAGGTTTAAGAGAGAGGTTCTCCTGCATCCTGGAGTAAAATGTGCGTTTTCATTCTCATTTATTTGAGGGAAACGAGGAAGGCTCCTGTAAGCAGTCCTCCTGCTTCAAAAACCCACTGTTTTCATTTCAGTAATTCTGCATTTCTGGGAATCTCTTCCTCTCTGCCCCTCGGGGACCTGGAGCAGGCGCTGCCGAGTGCTCGACCCCGTCCCCCCAGGAAGGAAAGCCAAGCCCAGCAGTTGCCCCGAGTGCAGCTGTGATTACAAGACAGCATTACTTGGATGAAGGTAGTCTTTTTTAAACAGATACACGTTATACAGATCACAAAAGAGATAAAATTAAGTTGGAAACAGAGTTCCACAGGAGAAAAAAAAAAAAAAAAGTAAATTAACCACAGTAATATCCATGTTGCTGTTTCCACTGTATTGCCAAAACTCTGTGTTCTCCCTTTGACCTCAAATTAAAGGCCAAGAATAGAGATTACATCTAAGACCGATGTTTAAAAAACAATTACTGTAAAATTCCTTGTAAAAGCAGATTTGCTCCAACATCCAAACAATCAGAATTCCGTAATGTGTGTACAAAAGGAGGTGAAGAGATGCCCTCAAATAACTTGCGTGTGCATTGGTGCCAGGCTGGAGGGCTCATGGATGGTGCACGCACTGTGCAGTGCCTTTGAGGAAGTTCCTCCTTGCTCAGAGAGCCACAGCCTCAGTTTGCGAGCTGAAGTTTTCCCCTTTGAAAGTATTTTGCTTAGGAATATGTGAGCATGCTTGGAGCGTGGGGGGAAGGAGACGTGGGAGAAAAGCAGCAAGCATCCTGGCAGATTTCTAGTGTAATTACACGGGAAAAAGATCAGTTACAGGCATTCATTGTTTAATTATTCTCCCACTTACAGCGTAGATGTGTTTAACTGATCATTACATAAATAAGATCACTTAAATATTGGAAGACAGCTCGCCACGCAAGTGCAGAGCGCCCGGCTGCTCCAAGCGGCCGTGTCCCAGTACTTGCACTGCTCTGTGTAACCCTTTGAGTGGTGTTCCCCTCTGCCGTGGTTCTGAACACACCAATATCGCTGTTGTGGAGGGCAGTTCTTGATGTGGGATGTGCTGCCAGCTTCAGGAAGCTGGAAGGCAGCAGCCCCAGCATGGTGTGTCTGGAGCACTGCTGGGAGCTGGGCAGCACCGACTGCTGCAGGGATGGAAAGGAGCTGCATCCAAAGCTCCGGAGCACGTGGGCTTCCAGCTGAGCCCCTGCTTGGCCCCCTCTGCTGAGCTGTTGCTTAAAGGCTTCTGAGAAGTGGTGGAAATCTTCCTTCCAAAATGCACTAGTCCTAATTTCTGATTAGCTCCACTGTCTTTTCCTAATTTTAATATTTAGGCCAAGAAAGCTGTTTAATTGGAGGAAAGAGAAGTCTTTTTTTTTTTTTTTTCTTTTTTTAAGAGATGTTTTTTTATATTTGAAAGGAAAGGAAATGACCATGTAAAAAGGCATTCTTCCGAGCCTGAATGCAATCACAAGTTGCGGGCCGGCCGGGGGCCAGCTGGCACCCAGCCCATGTACAGTGCCTTGTTTACTTGTTGTCTGACCAGCTACAGTGCGGGGAGCGCACCCACCAAGTCCGAGAAGAGCCGGGTTTGCTGCTGGGAGAGGCAGAGCAAAGCAGTCATTGCTCTGTAAATACTGAGTATCGAGTCCTGCCCTTTGCTATAGCTCCAGGTCTCTGTAGGACTGAGGTTGCGTTCTGAGAGCTCTGGTTGGTTACAGTAACTGACTGCTGTTGTTGTGGATGTAACTCAGTATCAAGGTCGGAACGCAGCTGGATACAGTGGCTGGGGCGGCCAGATGTGCTTCAGGGCAAGGGATGTGAGCAGGGCACGGCCTGGGGGCTCCTGCATGCTTATCCTCTCTGTTTCTGTCTTTCTAATGTGAGATTTCAATTCCTCAAATGTCTCTGGAGCTGTGTCTGCTGTCTGAATGAAGCAGAGTGGCTTTCAAGCACATCAGAACTTCCCTGTGCGACGTTCTGAGTAGCTCGTTGTACTGTGGTCCCCCTGGTTTATTTGTAATGTCAAGGATAAGTTGAAGTGTGACAGTTGATGCGTGAGGATGTGTAAATACACACCCATGTGTGAATACACCAATGTTAACAACGAGTTAAAGAAGCCGTGTGCAGGAAGACCTCGCTGCCACCAGTACACGTCCCCCAGTTCATCATGCCGTCATGTGTTGCGTTCTCTTCATTTAAAACACTGAGAATTGCGCACAGAAGCAAAGAGTTAAGTGTGGAATCGATGCTCAGGCTACTCTGATTAGCAAACTTTCTTGTTTTATCACTCTGACCTTTGTTTAATGTTTCTCGGGTGAAACATGTAAGTAAGTGGTATGCTGGACTTGGGCGTCACTTCAGAGACGATGTCGTCCAACAGATTGGAGCGTGAGCTAGAAATAATGCAAGCCTTTGATGGTACAGTTATTTATTCCTCCTTAAGAATAGTTCTGCAGTGATCACATGTCATCAGAGGCTGCTGAGAATCTGAGTGAAGGGAGAGCAGTGCTCCGGAGCACTGGGAGGGAGGAGCCCAGCGCTGGGGCTTCAGATGCGCGCCCATCCCAAGGCAGGCAGAGGTCAGCGGCTTTCCCAAATCCTAAACGCGTTTGGGCTCAATTTGTCCATGAAGCTCAGAAAAACTTGGAAAGGGCTGGCAAGTTTTTGTGTGAGAAAGAAGCTTAGGTGTTGCTGAAGTTTGCTGGACTGTTTGATCATGGTCTCTCAGAGATGCAGTACCAACCGGAGCTGTTTTGGTGCCGTACGAGAAACGCTTATATGAAGTTAGAATTTAGTATGGAATTTAGTATTGCAGATGAAAGAAAATCACTGCTGTGAAATTATTATTTGAAGAAAATAAGACTTCCTGAATCTGTCATCTCTTCTTCATTGAACCCAGAGTCGGAGTGTTTGGGTTTCAGTTCCAGACTTGGCCTAAGCCAAAGCTGAACATGGACGGCTGATGCTGAGTGGCAGTAAGAGGTGCAGCAGCTGTGATGGTTGAAGTTCTCAGTTGTGATTTTCAGATGCAGACACAATGTTTTGCAATTCGGGTGTTTTCTTTTGATTTCTTCTCCCTTTTAAACTTTAGCTGTGAATAAGGAAAGGAGTTTGATTTTGGCTGTAGGGATCACAGCACAAGGGTCTCCATCCATCTCCTTTAATTAAACCTGGAGAAGGGCACCAATGCATGCAGTTTGAAGGGCACTGCCTGCTACAGAGCAGGAAATGTTCGTGTGGCCATGGACCTCTGCTTAGCTGTCTAAAACCATAGCAGTAAGTTGTTGGGAGTAGAAAGCTCATTCCTTTGTGTATAGCGACCTGCGTTTTTGTGGGATCTGTACCATGGGACTGTGAGTGTCAGCTCAGGTGACAGAGTACTGGAGCTGTGCAACCTGGGCTGGGAGCTGCTTTGGCAGGGGGTTGGACTCGATGATCTCTGCAGGCCCCTTCCAACCCCTACAATTCTTTGATTCTTATTTTGCTTTCCCACCTGGAAAATTTGGATTTATTTCCCAAAAGATCGTTGGCATCCGCAGCCTTTCAAACCTGAGGGGATCCGTGGTGGCTGTGGGAGCTGTGCTGGAGCTGTGTCACTGGGGCTGTGCAGCACCTCTGTGGCTGAGCGGGGTAAACAGCCCCTTGATGGCATTCACAGGTGGGGTTTGGACTGGGAGGAGCTGCCAGTGCTGCTCAGGAAGAGAAAATATACAAAGAGGCTGAGATGAACAATGCGGCCAGGAAACCGTGTGAGGTTCACCAGGGAAGGAATACGGCTTCCTTCAGCTGAAGGGGAGGGGGAGGAAGAGTGCATCAGAGCACTGGTAAAATAATGTGGGCAATCCAGGGGGGGAGGTGGAAGGAAAGGCATAAAAGGATCATCGTCCCCCTCTAAAAAATAAAAATAAATAAAAAAAAAAAGGAAGAAGAATGCTTATGAAGTCCGGGAGCGTGCCACGGGAGGGACGTGGTGAAATGTGGTGAGACATCTCGATAGCACGAGTGAGAGATGGGTGCCAAGTGGAAATAGCAGCAGATAATGACCTGGTGGGTATGCATCCTATAGCAGAAATTTTATCTGTAATTGCTTAACTGTGTTGACAAAAGTGGTTATAGCACTGCCAGATAGTCCAATAAAGTTGACTTGGAAGTGTGATGGAAATGGCATGCAGTAGCTGTGCATGTCCCACGGGTCTGTGGTAGTGCTTGTTGCTTTTCCTTCTGAAGACTCAGGAAAGTTTAAGGGCTGACTTCGTCCCAATAAGCAAATGTTGTGCAAGCTTTTCTTCCTATTCGTGTGCTGGGAAGAGTGCTTTTGGATATGTTCTGTGCATCAAAGTTGTCAGAGTCAAGTTGAAACGAAACAGAATGATTTTGTTAAAGAGTTTGTAAGACTTGGGAAGATCCCTTTCAGACATGTTTGCTTGCTTTGAAGCTCGCATGTGTGCTCACAGGTCTGGAGATGAAGGGTAAATTGGGCCAAGGGCTGAGCCTGAGATGTGCAAGAGAGCCTTCCAGCAAAGCTCACAGCCTTGGTGTAGGGGCACCATCACACCTTGCCCTGCAGCAGCTTCCGAAGTCACAACCATTTTTCAGTTCATTCCTTCTCTTTCCTACAAGAATTACTGTTCCCCCTTGAAACTGAAGTCAGCACATGCTGGGCTCACCCTGCGCAGCTCTCAGCACTGTGCTGGCACTGCTCTGCTCTTCTGTCATCTCACTGCTGTCCTCATCTGTCCATAACATCTCCAATTGTCAGAAACACTCTGGTCTTCCAGCGAAGTACTCCAGAGAGATGCTGTTATGGATTCTAGTTTGTTTTTCGCACTCTTGGAAGTTACAGGAGCTGATGCCCTGCAGTAAGGCCGGCTCTGTTTGGCCTGCGGGCAGTGTGTGGCCCCGCGGCCCCTGGCAGGGATGGGCTGAAGTCCTTCCTCCTGCTGAAGCTGAGGGCCATTCTGAAAGCAACCCAATATAGTGTGTATTCATGTATAGAAGGGTCAGAACACGCTGAAAATGTGCCTGTCGTCTGGGGCTGGAGTGGAGGAAACAGTCAAGTGGAAAGACCAAAAATAATTGCAGTACAATTTACAGTATTAAGTGCACTGCATTTGTATGACACGTTTGTTTCTGATCACAACCACCTGAAACCCACTGATGCTTTTCCAGTGTGAACTGTAACGATTGTTAGATCTGTTAGAAATGTCGTGCTCACTCCACTCACTGGTTTTTACTTTTAGTCGATGTTCCTTTTCTCAAAGAGGAAAATGTCTGCCTCTCCTTCCCATCTGTATATTAACACAGACGGGGCCGTACCTCAGAATGTGCTCGGTAACTCTGAAGTCAGTGTTGTGCAGTACAGATGGCTTTTATATACCTAAAGGTTTCTGTAATTGTTGGATGAATGGGGGTTTTTAGGCTGCCTTTGCTGAACGCAGAAGTCATTTAAGGACACCGTGTTTCTTCCTTAGGAATCGTGTTTGAACTGTGCCTTGGCTCCCTTTTTAGCCCTTTTTTTTTTTCCTTTTTTTTTTTTTTTCCTTTTCCTTTTTTCCCCTTGGTTTCACTGGTGGTTTGTGAGCTTCTGGACTCCTGTTCAAAGTTTAAAGAACAATAACTAGTCAAATGTAAAATAATGTCGATTGGACAACCTATGACTCAACAGTCAACCAAGTCATCCTGGCTCCACATCAAATGGACAGAGGCCAAAACCTAAAACTGGCACACGTCCCCGTCCCTCTTCTTCATATATTTTCACTGAAGCAGAGCCCAGAATGTAACACATTGGTTAAAACTCCGTAATGAAGCAGTCCACATGTAAATGCATTATTTTTGTTGATAAAAAAGCCTGGAAGCCCGTGCCAGGAGTGAAGGCGTGCTGTGCAGCACTTCATGCAGCTCGGCAGGGAAATGTATTTAATGCCCTGAAGGATTTACCATCTTGACGCTCTTTCAGTATTAATTCCACTTCTAAATAGCTTCTTTAAGTTCTTTAGAAAGAAGTAATGAAGAAAAATTCCTTTCTGCGTCGTTTGCCCTATTTCCTTCTGGAAAGTTCAGGGCTCCCTCTCATGCATTTATGTTTTCTTTCAGCGGAGCAGTTTTGTGGTGCGATTGGAAGTGTGAGCGGAGCGGAGCAGGGCTGCGTGTGGGCACTGATGAGAGCTGGTGCTGGTCACTCGTGGAGGCTCTGCTGGCACCACAGGAGCCTTGGATATCTTTTTTTCTAAATAGCATAAATGAACTTTCTAATGGGCAGTCTGGATTTATTTATAGCTTTATGAATCAATTTGATGCTATGCAAGTATTAACCTTCAGCTTTTAAAATATCTGCTCCGTGACTCCTGCATTTAGTCGAGGCTCTTACTGCCTTTCTTGCAGCACATTAATACTTTTCCATGTACATTACAGTCAGCTTTCCAGATGTCTTGCCTTTTTTCCTAGCAACATCATTTTGGCAGCTTCTGACCACGGCCCTGTGATTGACCGAAGCGCTCGCGTTAGGAGTGCTGGAGCAACATAGAGTAGAGCTGACACTGAGGTTGTTAACGGAGCCAATGCTGTTGATGATTTCAGTTCAGTTCCTCAGGTATGGCATTAGTAAGGGTAGTTTCCGAGTGCAGTGTGTTTGTATGCCCGCAGAGATGGGCTTTTCTATGTCATTCTTGAAAGCAGAGTTTGTAGATGGATCCACAGCCTTCTGCAAAAGTAGGAGCAGATCAAGTGGATGTTTTGTTATCTGGCGAAGCATGAAGAATTAGGATGGCCTTTTATGAACTGATCCCATGACTTCAGGTAAAGGTCTTATCTAAGTGTAACACGGTCCTGGTGTCTGTCTTAATTCTTCACTGCTTCTTTATTGAAGGAAGTAATGAAGAAGCAATGAAAGTGATAATAATAAAAGAAGAACTATGAAAACCTTTGAAAAATGCATATGAATGGATGGATCCTCCCTGGAAGGAAAGGCCTTCCGGCAGCTTTGCTGGAGCACTCTAGTAAATGTAGAAGTTTAGAGCACATAATTCAATTATCGTATTCTGGCCATAAATACTTTAAGTCTGTAGTACATTTGAAATCCCGTGAGCTCGAGCTGAGGTTGCAGCTGCAACATCAATTACCATTTATCCATTCCAAGAAAGCTTTGCTTGTGCCCTTGAAACCTTTACATTCTGGAGAGCATCCAGAAAAAAAAAAAGGGAGGGGGGGAGGGAAAAAACCTTCGCGTCACTTACTTGCGTTAGCGTTTCTTTCTCACTCCTGTGTGAGCTCTAAAATGGGAGCAGACGCCATTTCGGAGCGAGGAGAGGCAGTGGTGGAGGGGCACAGTGCAGTGCTCCGCGGGGACTTCATGCCCCTCCAGATCAGACGGAGCGGGGTGGGCCGTGCTGCGTGTGTGTCACTGCTGAGTTTCCTGGGGCTGTGTTGGGAATGTGAGTGAAGGATGGTGCTGTTGGTGTGCTGGCGGTACCTGCCCGTGCTCTTTATTGATTTTTATTGACTGGGAATGATCTATGAGAAATGGAGCGGGGGTGCTTGGAACTGCTGCCTCAGCAGGACACCGTGACACACAAGCTCCTGAGAAGCCTTCTCTTGGCGATGCACGTTTGTCATTGAGGCTCTACTAAATACAGGTCATTAATATATTTGGTTCCCCAGAGTGATGGATTTCTTGCCCCAGCGGTGTTGGGGGGTGTGTCGCTTCTCAGGAGCTGGCTGTGCTGTGCTGGAAGGGCAACCCTGGTGTGTCAGTCCTCGATGAGCGTGTGCACGTGCCCATAGAGCTGGCAGAAGGGGCCGTTACTATGTTTTCCTTTCTGATAACTCATTTCTTCGTGTACTTGCTGCAGACAGACTCCAGGTTTGCATGGCTCTCTGCGGTGGCTGCAGGGTCGGAGTGCGGGGCTGCAGACCTGCTCAGTGAGGTTTGGTAAAAACACACTGCTTTGAAAACGAAGTCTTTCCTGGTGGTTATGTGTCAGGTCAGTGTGAGCTGAAGCTGTTTTTTTGTCCTTAACTCGATCTGGATACCTCATTTACTGCCCTCATTGTGATGTATGAGAGCTGTTGGAAACACACAGAAACACTGGAAGTATTTGTGGCAATTTTACACAAAGCAATGAATCATGCAGCCCATTTTAGTTATTAAAGAGAGCAGTATGTATGTAAACATGTTCTGTGTGTGTCCTGTAGGTATATGTCATTCTGTGTGTGGAGGTGACTGTGAGCTTTTTCTGCCTTAGATCTGCCTGTGTCCCAGTTTATTTGGGGAGGTTGTGCTCCCAGTACTCCACTGCAGGTTAGCTATGGGTTGCATCCTAATGCACACCTAGTGGTGTGATGGTTCCCAGCACTTTGGTTCTGGAAGAACTTGATGCTCTGCAAGGAGTTCCCGCATCCCACCCTGAAGCACGTTTGGATGTGGCTGAGCCGTCCGGGCAGCACACTGAGCAGGACCTGGCTTCCTGCTTATCGACGGGCGATAAGGCATTTATCTCACTGAGTGATAAAGGAAATGGTGTTAATCATCTTGGCTTTCAAAGGGACTATAAAACAGCAATATAGTGGATGCTTTTATTCGCAGACTTTGGGTAAATACTGTAATCTGTAGCAGACTTTTTCTGTTTATTATGGCATTGTTGGCAACATGCAGTACTTCTCCCAAAGCAGGTCTGTTGCCTTCTTTAGATACAAGACAGGAAAGAAAGCTAAAGGATAGGCAGGTTCTGTGTAAGCGTTTTTGGGAGGGTGGCTTTTCGTGTGTACACACTCAGGTAGTCCATAGGAATGTTTGAATCAACATCCCAAGCTGCCTTTGACTTAGAGGTAAATTGCAGCGTACTTAATATCCGTGGATGGTATTTGAGCTCTCTGCATACCCCGCGGTTACCAGATGGAGCAAAGAATGCGTATCTGTGTGGAGCCTGCAGGCAGCCTGGAAGGAAATCTTTGGTTTCTACCAATTCGTACCAATTTTCAGTCTCTAAACTTAAGCGAGGGCGTTACAGGAGACAGAAGGGCCCATTGTGCGCTGCGGTGTGGGCTCCGGCCTCGCTTTCCACGCGGCCTTTCCCTGGGCAGGGGAATCTCTGGAGCCCAGCAGTTCTGTGGGGTTTCTCCAGTTAACGGCGTGCAGGATCCCTCACCGCTGTCCGGTCCATCGTGCAGGCGCTGTATAATCCGGTACTGAGCCGTATCATGAGGAAATGGAAATCTGTAGCAGTGGCGTTTTTGTGAGGAACGTGTTAAAGGGGGAAAACCCAACCCTCAGTAAAACGCGTTTTTGAAGTTATTTTACATCAGCAGATACGTTTTTAATATTGTGATTGGCCGGTGGTGCCAGCTGCATCACTGGACATTTTTTATGCCTGCTCTGGAAATGGCTTTCCTGCCATCAACGTTAATTAGCAGTTCTCTGCTTAATAAAGACATCAGCAATTCAGAGAATGGGATGGCTTGCTGTACGCAGCCGTGTGTTTACATTGTTCTCATTGCTGGAAGATAAGAAAGAGGCCCAGATGGTGGTGACATTGGAAGTGGTTCCTTTCCTGTTGCTTCGGCGGTGCTACTTCAGGGAGAAGTATGTTGCTGTTAAGAATGCGTTATTTGAACGCTAGGTTGACTTTTTCTGGAGGGTTGAGAGCTGCGGTGTGCATGATTTTGTGATCTGGATTTACTCTAGGGAACACAACTCACACGTTGAGGTATTGGGGTAGGAGCAAGAACCAAACGAGTGGTCTCATTTACTCTGCTTTAGGGTTAGGTACCTTCTCAGCTGCTTTCTCCCACTGCTGATGTTTCATCCATGTCTTCCCTCAGAGCTGGTGCTTGGATGAGAGTATAACGTTCTCAGCACTTTCAGGAGCCTGCTGCAGGTGTTCTGGTTTTGCAGTTTGTGATAGCACCGCGGAGCAGCTCAGTGTGTGCATCTGAGAAAGCCTGCTCCGAAATTCTGTGTGGGGTGTTTGAAAAGGTGGAAATGGCGGAGCTGAGCTGCCCCACAGCCCTCCCGAGGCACTCCTGCTGACCCCGCTCCCTTTGGGGCACTGCGGCTGTTGGTGCCGCGCTCATCCCACTGCAGCTGGAGGAGGTGTTGTGGCCAGTGCGCAGTGCAGGAAGGTGGTGTGTTTTTAAAACACCAGTGTCACATTAGCGTGTTTACCACGTGCCGGAGCATGCGTGTTGTGCCTTGCATCAGAAGGCAGAGGTGGGGAGAAAGCGAATGCTGTCACAGCTGCCAGGAGAGCACCAGCTCCGCCACCACTTTCTGCCCCGACTTATCGCTGACTGCAGCCCTGCTCTTCGTGTTCACCCATATCTGATAGCCGAACACGGGCAGCCCGGCCCAGGAGACGGCTCTCGTTGGCCTTCTTGACACAGCTCTGCTTTCCCCCCTGGCACTGCAGGGTCTGCTGCTCCGGGCTGGGGTACGGGTGTGCAGGGGGAGGTCCCCATGGAATACAAACATCACACCGCCATAAACTTTACCGCACCCATCTTCACTGAAGTTTGAACCTTGAGCCGGGTTTGAAAGTCTCTGTAAATGATTAACAAAGGAACGGACTTAGATAAACAGCGTGGTTTGTGCAGACCTGGTGACTGAGCCGCGTCTTCTTTAAGTCTTCCCATTTCCCTCCATGTGTTTCCTCGATGAGAAATTATAAACAAATGTATCTGTGCAAATAAAACTTGTTTAGGTATGAATAACTTCTGGAAGTGTATGGGAGTGGACCTCCGTCCCCTCTCTTTGTTAACGCATTGCCTGCAAGAATAGAAGAGATCTAGCTCTATGAACTTGAAACCATTGCATTTCAGATTGTTTTCTCTCCCATTTGGACATGTTATGTTTTCTTCCAGTTAGGTAAAAACCAAAGTTTATGAGGATTTTGTTGAGTTCTGAAATACTTCTGCAAATAACCAAAGGAAAACAATGACCGTTATATTGTTTGCAGTGTGAGTCAGTCCTCACTTCTTGAGGAGGAAGGCACAACCTCTGGGGAAGCAGTTTTTTGTCCTCTGCTGCTCCTTCCTGGGACTCTGTGTGAAAGATTTCTGTTGGTCACCAGACGAGGTTGCTGTGGGCACAGGGCTGTTCCACGCAGTCGGTGCTCCCTTTGTCTGATGATCAGCTCCGTGGGGCTCCTGGGTGAGGTTGCTCCTGGGGATCATTCCTGTTGCTGTATCCAGGGCAAGGAGGGACTGTCTGTGTTCCCCTCCATCAGTAAATACTGCTCTTATTAGATGGAGCCAAGCTTGAAAAGAGAGGCCACAAGCATTTTGATCAGCTTGTTGGCTGCTGCTCTGTTAATGGATACGATCGTTTGTTTTCAGTTCTGTGGTTCTATTTGGTTCTGTGTGGTACCTCTCTATCTGCTGTCTTTATCATGTAATGATTTCTGTGATACTTGTATGGAAGATGAGCCCATTTAAACATTAAAGGTGACTGAAAACTTTCAGTAGAGTGCGTTTGGCACTGCTGTCATTTCAGTGACTGTCGATGAAAGATTCCTTGAAAATGCCTTTGTCATAAACTCATGAGAGCTCCATTTTTTGTGCCTGTGTTAGCTGTATTCAGAACCGTACGTAGCGACGCTTCCTTCTTCTCTCATTTTTAAATGTTGTAATGATCTGCAGCTCTCAGGTGATGCCTTATTGATACTGTGAGCTCTCTGCTCACGTTTCAGTGCTCAAACTGGGATTTGTAGAGAAGGTGCCACTGTGCCTGAGCCTTTAATTACATAACTACAGACTGCAAGGTGTGAACTGTACCCAGCTAATGCGGAGCGAGCACTGTGGCACTGATCACTGCTAGCTGTTTGCTGTGATGGATGGCAGCCCCAGGCTGCGCGTGTCTGTGCGGGGCCATGCAGCCCCAGGTCAGCTGCCAGGCACTGACCTCTCATGATGGAGCACACCGTGCTCTGGCTGTGTGTTACAAAGGCAGGGAGTGACCAGCAGCTGCTTGTGGCCAGCTTGGGGCTGTCCTAATCGAGAGCCATCGCATGCAGCTTAGTGATAAGGAGCAGAAATAGATCTGAGCCCTCCGCTTCCTTACCCGTGAGGTTGCTTCTCTTGCTAAACTGTCACCACTCCTGCAAACCATCTCCCGCAGGGAGATGAGCCCTAGCAAGCGGCAGCTCCGTCGTTACGTGACACATTCCTGGAGCGCTTCGATGCTGAGAAGGGCAGGAACACTTCGTAGAAACGAGTGTGAGTGTGTAATTAAAGACGTGTGTTTGTAAGGACATCAGATGAAAGTAACCGGGGTGAATTCCATTCTGCCATTACTTGGGTGCTGTGTGCTTGATTGTGCAACCTAAATATTTTATTATATTTTTCTGCTCCTTGAGAGAAGACAGATCAATTAGAAAACAAGAAAGCCATCCTATGGATGATAAACAGGGTTGTAATGTTTTGATGAGTGCCTCTTCAGCTGACAGATTAGCTAATGATGTGACAGTAGTTGTGGGGCTGCGTGTTGTCCTAGCAGTAGTTCTTTGGTTAAGAACCAACCCTTTGTCAGTGGACTCGGTGTTTGCATGGGAATACTGTATCCTCAAATTAAGTGCTGTTATTTTCCTGAACTGCTGGGGTGAAAGGATCGTTTATTGCTGTGAACGTGTGACTGAATTTGCAGTTTCTCGAATAGAAGTGTCCCAGTACAAAACCCAATGCTGGCAGTGGGGGGAAGCTCTTGCAGGACTTAATGCAGACTGCAGGGAATGAGGCCATCACGAAGGCAGTGTGGAATGACAATGTGCTGTAGGAGTTGATTTTGTAGGCTAGGATCACTGCACAGGAAAGTTGGCTTCAGAGGTGGGTAAGGGAGGTAATCTTGACGTAGTCCAATGGGCAGTAAAGCGATCCTTGCAGCTTCACGTGTTGCAGAAATGGCCGGTTAACATTTCTGACTGTGGTGAACTGTCTGTGCGGAGCTGCGAGTCTTTGAGGATGAAGGCAGTCCTTCTCACGCTATGTTATGTTTGCCAGTGTGCCACAGATCTTAATTTGTATTTTTGCACCTCTTTTCCCAGCCCTGGAATGAGATCAGATGTGAGCTCTTCTCCATCCACAACCTCAGCGACAGCGGGACCACCTCCCAAGCTGTGCCTCGTGTGCTCTGACGAGGCCTCTGGGTGTCATTACGGTGTTCTTACTTGTGGCAGCTGCAAAGTGTTCTTCAAAAGAGCTGTGGAAGGTAAGACGTGTTCTGATGAATGTGTTGCTTGAAAGTATAAGATCCAATTCCAGATCAGAACAGCCGTCCGGTCCCGCTGGAGCTCCTGGAGCTCGAATCCTCCTGGGAAACCCCAGCCCTGGTATCACTGTTCTTTTTGTAGTAAATAACATTGATAATGGTGTGATTATCTGAAGCATAGATTCCATTTGCGTGTATAAAATGCTCCCATTCACTCAGGATGAAACGGTGCGTTGTTATCTCAGCTTTTTGTTTCCTCCATTTTCTTTCACTGTTGTTTTTTGTTTGTTTGTCCTGTTTATATACAGACATGTCAGTGTGTGTTGAATTCCTGGTTGTTGGTTGTAGGTTTTGTTCTGGTTGGTCTGTGTACGATGATGTGTGTGGAGGTCGGTAGCTATTCTGCAAGGCTGGGAGGGTTTGACAGTGCTTCCTGTCAGCAGCTTTGGTTACGTTACATGTGTGGTAATTTAGAGATGGGTGGGTGGGTTGGAAGCAGGGGGAGAAAGCGGCGGTGGTGGAGTATGGGATGGGAGTCCATAGCGGTGCAGCGGAGCTGTGGGGCTGTGCCTGTGTGCCCGACTCATCGCTGCAGCATCGGCACCAGGATCAGAAGGAGCTCGGAGTGCATCGTGTGCCACACGAAGGGCAGCAGCGGTTCCTGTTACACAACACAGGAAGTCCCTCGCGCAGCGCTTCCCGTCTCGTGCCTCTTGCGGGCAGTCCTTACTGGGCATGATGGAGTGAGTCACGCTGTCACTTTCTGCTAATGTTTCTGCAAGTTGGAGTTCACTTGTGAAGAGGGAAGGCTGTGTTTGACAATGGTGCATCACCGTTCTGACCTTAGAAGAGGGGCTTTCCCTGTGCTGCCAACTCGTCCAAAGCAATAGGAAATGTCATGACGCAATGGGAAGCTGCGTGAAGCAGAGGGACCCGAGGATGTTTGCAGGCAGTGCTGCTGGGCTCCGTGGGGAAGGATGTTGCTGTATCCGTGGCATGCTGAAGCAGTTCCTCAAGTACCATGAGAACTAGCTCCAGTACAGAGCGCTGAGCTGTCCTTGGCTCCCGGCTTGTCCTATCTGAGCTGTGCTCCCATCTGCAGCCAGGCTCCTTGCTGGGATCAATAATCATCGTGGAGTGAGAATAGGGTGCTGGATGTCCCCCAGAAGCAGCATTATGTGACAACTGAGTGTGTCGTAGGCACCGCTCTGCCTGTTCCGAAGCATTAACAGGTGATGAAGGTATTGATACACAAAGAAATCGGTCCGGTGATTTCTGCCCATCGGTGATATGACTTTGCCACATCTTGTACCACTGCGTTGGTGTTAAATGTGCAGAGCAGGGCTGGAGCTGTGAAGCTGCAACACACTCCTCATGTTTACCTGTGCTTTCATTTCTTTGTTGTTCCACAGATTGTCCCAACCGTAATCCTTAAGATTTGTTATTACAGATGTTTTCGGGAGCTCTTAAAGGATCCGTGAGTTTTAATATTCACCTGAAGGGACAAAAAATTTGGTTTTAACTCTTACAGGAGTTTTTCTTATTAGGAATTTATGTAGAAAGAATTGCTTTCATTAATATCTGCCAATATCTGTTAGCATGGAGGTCCAGCAAACTGCACGTTTGTCCCCGAGCTGTGAGCCTGGAAGCGCTTCTTTTGTACCTTTGTCTGCAGTCATATACATTGCGATGGAACTGGTTACAAGAACTGGAAGTATCAGTGTCTAGGACACCAATATGAAGTAATTTCATTCAGCAAACTGTAGAACTAGAGGAAAAGAGGGAGGGTGAAGGTGGGTCAACTGTTCTGTGTTTATACCAGTTCTCACACGAAGGTCCCTTCTTTGGGAATCCAGGATAGCAGAAGCTGTCCTGCTCTAGTTCTCATTTTCACGGTGCCTTGGAGCCTTTCTGGTTGGCTTTCTGCAGCCTCGGCCCCCGCACCTCCCGCCTGTTCCACCTCTCCTTCCAGCCCACGCCTTCCTCCCTCCTCCCACCTCCACTTCCATCTTGCTTCAGTTCCTCACGCCTTCCCCGTGTTAGATCCCTTCCAACACCCTTGCCTCCTGTAGTGCTGCAGATTGTGCTTGTTCCCCAGCCCTTTCCACTCCCAATCTGTTCCATGGAATCCTTTATTCCTCTGATTATCATGACCTGGCGGAGCCCAGGGTGTGCTTGTGCTGGGGGTGGTGGGGTGCTGAGCAGCAGCGTTGTCTGGATGCCCTGCAGGATGCTCAAACCTGCAGTGAATTCTCTTGGCAGCATCTCAGTTCGCTCACTACCAGCTTTCAGCAACGTGTTGTTTAAGTATCTTTGGTTTTAAGCAGCAGAGGTAACTGAAATGTGTCCACTTGGCTGGCTGGCCTGTCTGCTGGGCAGCGTTCCGACTGTGGGAAGCAGGAGGTGGAAAGAGCTTCACCAAATGCTCATGTGACAGAAGAGCTTTTCTATACTGTTAAGAGAAATAATGTAGTTTCCATCTGAAAACAAGAAAGAAAAAAGGCAATAATGGCTCAGTCGTAGAAACAAGAAACCCAAATACCTGTGTGGAAATGGAACTTAAAGGGAGGCTTTGGAAGATCTATACCTGAAGGTTCTGGGTTTACCATGTGAAATTGTGATCTCTGCTGAACATCTCTGAGATCTGAAGCTGCAGTTCTACTGCGAAGTCACCGAGTTCTGCTTCACTGATTGCAGCTGCTCAGCAGTCCGCAGCTCAGGCGTGTGCGTGGCAGTAACGCCATGTCAGCCACGGCTCGTGTCCGTCTCCAGGCAGGGCACAAACACAGCGCTGGGCTCAGTGAGCCTTCCTTCTCTTGCTTATGTGAAAAGGGCAGTGGGCTTCGTTCAGAAGACATTCGGTTATTCCTTGGAGGATCAAAACACCTGAAGCGCTTCACAGAAGGTTGACGAAGGCCGTGGGGATGGACTCTGCGTACCTGGAATTCTCACAGTTGATTTCAGACTATTCCTTAATCGCGTTTCTGTCTTCGAGAAGACCCATAGGCTTTGTTGTTATTAACGGACTATTTGGGAAACACTTTTGTTCCTCTCGCTGTTATCTGTTGGGATGCTGACGTGCTGTGTGAGAGCCTGGGCTGTGGCTTTGTCCCACCAACACTTCTGTTTCGTGATCCCTGTCTGGGGGAAGGATGTACCCTTAGCAATATCTTTTTCAAAAGGAAGCTGTCATTACACGATTGTTCCTGTAACTCACAAAATTAGGAACACATACCATTCTTCTCCACTGCTGCCCTTCTCTTAACAGCAAAGAAATAACAAATTTTAATAGATGTACTCCAGGTCGCCACATTTCTGGGGTCAATCCTTTCCCGACTCTGAGGGTCCGTGCGGATGTCGGGGAGCTTGGCTGCCCACTTCTGAATGAAGCAGGGGGGTTCTGGGCCTCTGGAGCAGTGACAGCTATTTCTATATGTCGGGAGAGACGTTGAAATGTATACTTTCCAAATGTGTTTGTGAATGTTATTTATATCTCATGTGAAATCATTCAGGGGGATTGTAAACATGCCATAGAGGCTTTCTCCTAGCTTGGAGAAACGTAAGAGGAAAAAAAGAGTTGTAAAAATAGAACTTGCTTAACGTTAACAAACAGAAAATGGGTCGTGTTGGATCGGTGTGTGAATGGTAGGAGAGCATCAGTGTGCAGCTGCTGGGGGTCACCTGGATTTGTGCTGCGATGAATGGAGCGGGGACATCGTGAAGGCCCTGCTGAGTGCTGCAGGAGCAGCGCATGGCTTCACGTGCTCGTGGGCCCGGTGGTCACTGTGTGTGTTTGTGAATGCAGGGCAGCACAACTATCTCTGCGCTGGAAGGAACGATTGCATTATTGACAAAATTCGGAGGAAGAACTGCCCGGCGTGCCGCTACCGGAAATGCCTCCAGGCAGGCATGAACCTCGAAGGTAACTCCGTGTTCCCATCCCCCTTTGATTTGAGTTCTTCTGTTGGGGAAGCTGAAAAAGCAGCATTTCAGTGTGGTGTAAGCACTGTGTTTCGTGGTGCGTAGCAGCACTGTATTGAAAGTAAGACTTTTCCTGCTAGCATTTCTCCCGTGCTTTCCCATCCCCACTCCCTTGCTTCATCTCCCGTATGTGCAGCAGCAGTGAGTCATGCGCACGAAACAGGGTTATTTTTTCTTCCTGTCAGCACATAGATCTTGTTGCTTTTTCGGTGAATCTGAGACAGCACAACTCTAGCAGAGGTCTTGTAGGGAAGTGCCATGCCTGCCTATTCTTACTTGGGAAAGTGACTTGATGCTGAAAACCACAAATGGGAGGGAATGCCCAGGCGCGTGGCTAAAATTGGAGCAGGCTTTGCATCTTCAAGCTGAAGAAAAGGGAATTATTTCTATTCACGCTGCGGATTCTTGTTCTTAAATGTCTGTTAGGGTCTAGAAAAAATAATATGCTAAAGAAACATAAATGTGCCAGTGCTTATTTGTCCTCTGCTCAGTTGTGGATGGCTAAAAAGAAATGGAAGACCGCAGCAGCTTGAGATTTAGCAACGGCTCTAAAAAGGTATAAAACCTTTTTGGTGGTGTCAGCTGCATTTCATGTTCGATATTTTTCCTTGAGCTGTAGAGTTTAATGTGGTATTTACTACCAGATCCTGGCGATCACTTGTGTCGTCAAAGTTGACCGATAAAGTAAAAATGTCAAAAATGGATATTAATATGAACATTTTTTTCATTTCAGTCAAATGCAGGTGGTGAATTGTTTGAGATGGATGGTGCTCGTGTTGGAGCCCACGTTAGCACATCCTTTCCTGCTGCTCTTCCACTCTTCCCCACGATGAATGCCCCGTGTTTCTGCCCTGCTGGTGTCTGCTGCTCGTCCTCATGAGCAAAGGCAGAGAGCCCAGCAGCAGAAATGCTTTTCCCCATGCTGTGCTTACACAGAAATCTCATCCTTGGGAGGGGACACGGTGGTTTGTGTACATATGTGTGCACGTATCCTGACAGCCACAGTCGGCGCAGCACTGCAGCTCGGGGCGCTGGCGGTCGGTGTGCAGCAGGGGCAGGGGCAGCAGGGCGGTCCTGGGGTCCCAGCAGTGGGTTACCAGCTGGATCTGAACAGATGATGACTTGGTGATGCAAAAGGATTGGCAGAAAAGCAGTCTGGAGGGCAGCGTGAAGCGCATAGCAGTGCGGAGGTGAAATGATTCCTTGTATACCAAAGCCACGCTGCTTAATCATTTTCTGCTCTCATTTGCCTCGTCAGTCGTACATCTGACACTTCTCATTCCCCTTTTCTGGAACATTTTTTGTGCTGTGTGTTTTTTTGAGTTGGGGGCATTGGGAAAACGCACAGCTATCAAGATTCAGGTACCAGAGATTTCTTCAGGAGAGTAATGTTACTCTGTGTTACAGCCTTTATTTCATTGAATTCTCACTTCCTACTTCCGTCACTAATTGATCCTGGCCGTTAGTTGGCACCCTTTTTCTTTCTGACGCAATTGAAAAATCAATTTATCCTTAGGTTTTATGCCCATAATAAGTCATCGTAAAATCCTTTTTGGCTTTTCATATTGCATTTTATAGTTAAACCCTTGGCAATTCGTGTTGTTTTGTCTTCTTCATTTTGAAGCATTTTCAAGTTTTTTGAAGGATCTCTTCCTGTTTATAATAATATTAATTGCCCTGCTCTGCAGCGGCAGTGGCTTTTGCCTTTCTAGCTCCTGCTCTCAGGAGCAGTGTGCACAGTCTGCTCCTCTTATGGCAGCGTTTCATCTTCTGTGTGGTGGTGGGAAGTTTATCTGTAGGGTTTATCTTTTGCATTCTGCCTTAAGGAGCTGGATTTTAATTTGTGGTGTTTTTATGTTTGAAAGTATCAACCTTCCTTTTTTGTGAGTTACAACAATATATCTAAGTCAGGTTTAGTAGCGTAGCTTAATAAAATTCTTGCACAATACTTTATCTTATCAGATATTTCTTTGGTTGTAATTTTACCAGACTTTCTGGTCTGGAAGTATTCCATCCTGGGTGTCTGCATTAACCTGTAGGCATGTGCATGTAAATTTATGTTCATTTAAAAAAGCAGTTCATTTGCTTTTGAGAACAAGGGCGATGGCAAATGTGTGTGTTTGTGTGTGTTTGAATACATAAAAGTAATAGCAGTAGCAACAGGAAGAAGCTCTTTGCTCTAAAGAAATGGTTATTGCTGTCCTGCCATGAAAATCCCAGCGGATGTGGACAGTATGAAAGCTTTTGCAAAGAAGTCCATGGAGAATTGGTTATCCTTGCAGTTAGGATTCTCAAGATTCTCCTGTAGCCAAAGGGAGAAGTGGGGTTGGGATTGGTGTCATGTATTCTGTTCACCTGCAGAGTTAGCAGACTTCTGGCTGTTAGAGACACTGACTAGATGAGCAGAAGCCTAATAAACGTGCAGCCACCTTTTGCAGTGTTTTTCTGTATTTATCTGTGAAGTTGCAGAACAGAAATCCATCAATTAATTGATAGAAAGGAAAAGCATTGGATTTCATTCCAGTCTCAGCCAAATAGCCCGTTCGGTCCAGCCTCCAGGATAGGCCAGGTAGGGGATCCCCTTGTTGACAGCTGTCGCTGTTTGTTGTTTATGTTAACATCTCTGTGTGACGTTTTAGTTATGTGCCACATGAACGTAATGGTTTAATTACACAGCAGTGATTTATATGCAAGGAAGCTGGCAAGAGAAAAATCCTCTTCTGCCCAGCATTTTAGAAAAATGTTTTCCCTGGCCAGAGACACTGAGTCACTTCTTACCCATTAAATACATTTTTTTCCTTCCTTCCATGTGCTTTCCGTGCTTCGTATAGGAAGGAAATGACAGTGCCCACTCCCGGGCTCATCCTCCCTGAACTTCTGCATGTTAGGACCAGGCCTCGTCTTTGTCCTCCTCGCAGACATTATAGAGAATCTGGGGACATAAACGTAAATGTGACCTCGATTAAAATGTGAAATGAACTAATTGAAAGGAAGTGTGTAAAACAAATCCTTGAGAAGTTCCAATTGCCCGGTCTACAAATCCGGGAAAAATAAAACAGTGGTTCTGCTTTAACCTACGTGTGTGCTGGGGTGTGGTTCCTGTCCGTTCCCTAACCCCAATTATTCCATCTTCCCTAGCTCGCAAAACAAAGAAGAAGATAAAAGGAATCCAGCAGGGCACTGCCACGGGCGCGAGGGACTCTGCCGAAGCTGCTGGAAACAAGAGCGTCGTGCCCGCGTCACTTCCGCAGCTCACCCCCACGCTGGTGTCCCTGCTGGAGGTGATCGAGCCCGAAGTTCTGTACTCAGGCTATGACAGCACGCTGCCCGACTCGAGCTGGCGCATCCTGTCAACACTCAACATGTTGGGAGGACGGCAAGTCATCGCTGCAGTCAAGTGGGCAAAGGCAATACCAGGTAACGCATGCACAAGTTAATTGCAAAGTGCAGACTTGTTGGGGGCTTACATGTCTGTCTTGGTACTTGATGTTCTTCAGAGCCCTCGTAGATTAAGAGGACTCTTCACTTTTATAGACCAGTGCTGTCGTGCTGACTTTCCTGGGTCTGCATTCAGCGGTGCTGCTGTTCTCCCACCCATCAGCAGGTCTGTAGTTTGGATTAGGCATTTGAGTGTTCCAGTCCCAGAGAGGAACTCGAGATGTTCTTTTCCTCTCGAGAATTGTAGCTGCACAATTCAACCGACTGTCACGTGGGAAATCTGGAGATGTTCTCGCTGTTTTGGCTCCGGCCTGAAGACACTTAGCAGTTGCCTTGCAGAAGAGAAGCAGTGTGAAATCACAGCCTTGGCCGTAATTCAGCATCCCCTAGTATGTCTCTGGGTGGGGTCAGGACCCCAGGAAAGATCAGATCTGTTTCGTTTTGAGACAATGAAGAGAAATGTTCTTCTCCCCCTCTCTTCCAGTCACTGCCATTACCTGCTTCCAAAAACAAACTATCAGCAGTGCTTCCACAGTGCTTTTGTTGCCCCAGACTGCAGTAACCCATCACAGCTCTGCCAAAACAAACCGTGTCTTAGAGTGAGGTTTATGGTCATGGACTGTTTTACATAATGGCCTCTCTTGTGAAGGAGGGGAAACAAATTGAGAGGGGGAAAGAAAGACCAAACTCAAACTGCTGTGTCCAGCAGAGGTGTGAAACTTGTTTGTCTGCTGAGGCTCTGTAGTGGGGAGGAAAGGGAGCTGCTGGGCTGTGCTCTGCTGCACAGTGCACGCTTCGTTCTGGGACCAGCCTGCAGGCTGCCCACATACTGAGGTACGATTCAGGCACCGTTTGTATGAGACAGTTCTATATTTGCAGTCTCTTCTGGACAGTTCCCCTAATTAGACGAATCCTTCAGATTCAAACACGTGTTCTTCATGAACATAGCAAGCTTCTCTTTAATAGCTTTATTAGTGGGGACTTACTGTTATCATATTTTTACACTTTTATTACTAAGATGGTTCTTCATGAGTATATTTAATTTGTATATACTTCTGCTGAGTGTCCCCCATCCCACAGATGGACTGATGGTCACCCCGCGCTGCTCGGCTGCTGCGTCCCTGAGCTGAGGTTTCCAAGCAGCCTTTTCCTCAGGACTTTTTGAACAAAACCTCTTGAGATTTCACCCAGTAGGTTAGAAATAAGTTCGAAATAATGTGGTTGTATTTTAGAAGCAGTAAACAGTGGTTAGTGCAGACTCCAAAGCCAAAAGCCTGCTTTGAAGCTGTTCAGACCCACCGAGTTTTGCTATTTAATAATCTCCTGAATGCTATCTATTTAAACATCTTCAGGAAGCAGAGCTGTAATGAGCTCTTTAGATGCCAAATGCCTAATGAAATTAAATAAAATCAACTTGAATTCAGACTTTAATAATGATTCACTGTGACACAATGTTTTCTCGTTAAATGTAGGCATGATCCGATAGAAACTAACACTGCAAATGAAAAGCTGCCTACGTTCTAAGCCTGTTTGAGGGACCAATTTTCAGATTTTACACATTTCCTCATTATCTTAATTGGCTCTATTCAGTCTGCATATTCTTACAAGATTAGCTACCATCATTAACTGTTTCTGATGTGATGCATGTTTTGTACGTTGGGTGTACAGTTCTTGAATAAGAACAAAATTTGAAGTGAAGTCCTGTATCTTCTCGTGGACTGCTCACAAACATGAAGGAAAATGCTGTTAATTGCAGAAGATTGACAGATGAGTTAGGGCAGCACTGTGCCCTGAGCTGTGCTGAGTGCTCTGTTCGGACCTCTCCCGGTTCAGCCGCAGTCCTCTCGCCCAGAAGCTGTAATCTGAGTCCTGTGGTTGCAGAGCTTGATTTCCACATGTGCAAATATTTGAATGTAACCTTGGTAGTTTGAAAATGGTGTTTGCACCCCGACTTCCACGTAAGAAAACCCTCTTTTTTGTTCCAATTTTTTTCCTTCTACCAAGAATGCAATCTAAATTTCAGAAACGCTTGACTGAATCAGCTAACAGCAGTCATTGCTGTGGGTACTGTCATCGCATTTACAGAAATAAGTATGAAATTCACTTTAAAAAGCAGTAATCTGCGTTGCTGGTACAGAGGTTGTGCTGATGATGTGAGATCTGTTCCAGTTATTTGTGTTTTGGGGTTGCTTTTTTTGGAGGCATTTTTTTTTTTTCGCTGCACCTCATTGTTTTTATTTCTGTGTTGTTAAGGTTTCAGAAACTTACATCTGGATGACCAAATGACCCTTCTGCAGTACTCCTGGATGTTCCTCATGGCTTTTGCTTTAGGATGGAGATCATACAAACAATCAAACGGAAATCTCTTGTGCTTTGCTCCAGACCTGATTATTAACGAGTAAGTAAGAGTGCATCATTGTCAAGTTTTACCCTGGAGGTGCCAGCCCCCTTGGGCTGCCCACGCTCTGGTCAGGAGGGACGATCACCGGGCAGCAGTCGTGCAGGGATCACAGATCCCATTGCTGTTCACAGCACTGTTTTTCTCCTGGCGGATCGCTCAATGTTCACATAGGTTGAGTGGAAGAGCAGTCTTTTCGATACTGAGTGCGTTTGTTTACAGGAGGTTTTGTGGGAGGTGCTCGTGCTGCAGTGTCCCGTGCTGTGACCATTCATTACATCCATCTCACCAGGGCTAAGGAAGCTGAAGCTAGAAGTGACTGTGAGGCAGAGGGAGAAGCTTAGCCAACTGCACTGTGCCGTGTGTTTGTTGTATAAAAGTAATCTTACCAGTTCTGCTGAATTCTCGATCGGTTGAATGCTTGTATATGAGGGTGATTAAAATCTGGCTAAAAGGATTGCAACTGGAAAAACTTACGTGTTGTATTTTTGTTGTTGAACTTTGTTATCAGTTTTCAGAGAAAAATGGATTTGCTTCAGTATCTGGATGTCCCTGTTAGTCTGAGCAGCATCTTCCTTGTGCTTTTCCAAGTGGTGTTGTATGCTGTCCACTGCGGGGGACTGAAAGAGGGAACTCTGGCTGAGGAGGAGATGGGAGCGAGGTTGGCTCGAGCTGCAGGGTTGGCAGTGGTTGGTGCAGATGTGTGCTGCGGTGCGGTGTGTCCCAGGTGCTGCTGTGCTGGTGTGGCTGCAGGTCGCTCAGGCTGTGCCTCTCTGGGGAGCCCCGGCTGTCCGTAGGCCTGTTCTGTTGGGGTGCACTGTGCAGCGGCTGTGCTCGGCTCCCTCACCGTGCTGCTCATGCTTTGCCCATGCGGTGCTGCCGTGTGTGCTGAGCTGTGCTGTCTGAGCTCTGGACTAACTGCTGAAGATACATTGCGGGTGTGAGTGCTGGAGGTTGCTGGTCAGAGCTGTTCAGGTGGAGCTCAGCCGCCTGCACACCGCAGTCAGTGGGATGTGATCACCGCCTTTGATTTCTATTCATGAGGTGAAGCAGCCCGTGTCGGACTGTGCGGGGCCTTGGGCACTGCAGGCACACACCTTGTCCAGCATTGACATTTCTCTAACAGCGGTGTAAAAAGTGATGCGAGTGACAAGTTCAGATTCGTGTCCCGGTTCCCATCTGCAGGCAGCGCTGTCCCTCGGGCACGTCGTGAGACAGTGCTCATATTTCTGTTCCTACTGCACTTCAGTCCCTGTTCCTCCCCAATCTTTTCTCTGAAAAAAAAGAACGAACAGTGGTCGTTGCCTCTTTATGGAATCAGCCCCTTTCGTTTCGTAATGCTTTTGTTGTTTCCATTTATTTGCTTAAATATTCTTCCATGTAAATACATATCTGGGCCTTTATAAGCTTTAATAATTTCTTTATAGTAGTTTTTTTTTTTCTTCTTCTAGGGGGGAGATTGGGAAAGAAAGGCGGGGAACAGATGTGTGCCCGTCTGTATACTACTTCTGATTAAAGTTATCAGAATATGTCTGAAATAAAGTAGCTTCCACACGGTGGAGTTAATTGAAGTAACTGGCGTCACTAATAAGCGTGACAGCATCTCATTTGTTACAAGTCAGAGATCTCCTGTGGTTTTATCAATGGGTCAAAACAGCAGAGCTTCACAGTGAAGTATGTGCCAGTACTCTTAAAAAGCAAAGGTAATCATCTCCTACTCACTGTTAATTCTCCCATGTACTCTAGTTAGCAGCTCCTGTACACGGACTGTTCATTAAGATGGCATTTGTTTTCAGTAACATTTGTTGACTGAGCGCACTGCAGTTCCTGCTGGCTTCTCCTCCGGCGTGCTTCAGGTTCCCCATAAAACTCTCTGCTCATAACTTTTTATGTACTATTCAGCAATAAAGCACAGCCACCTCTGAGCTATCCGTGGCAGCTCCTGAGTGATGCATAAAGGAGCACAGTGCCTGCGGCCGTGCAGAGGGGCTGTGCCAGCAGGGATGCTGCAGCGGTGGGCAGGGCAGGAGGGACGTCCTGTGTGCCGAGGGAATGGAGCACAGACCACCTGGCCCCGCTCTGCGTGACCCCGGATGCAAAGGGTAGTGCTGTGGTACGTGGTGTTCCCAAAAAGGCGCTGGAATCTATTTGGTGCTTGTTCCTGAGATGCATCACGTTGGGTTTTCACACTGCTTCGCAGCTCCCCAACCTCAGGTCTTAATTAAGATAGCGTTTATTATTATGTTACAGTGAATTTTCATATATTTAGCCTACTTCCTGTGCTGTGCACGTGTACAGCATGCATGCATAGAGAGAACTGTGGTGCACGCTGCAGAAAAGCTCCGTGCACTGCAGGCTTTGGAGCGCTCACGGCCGCTGTCGGTGTCACAGCGCACGCGGAGTTCCAGCGGGGAACGCGGCTGTGCTCGTCACCGCCCATGGCCTTCGATTGTGGCTTTACAAAGAAGGTTCTGAAGTTGTGTCTGGGGATTTGGGCTGTGTTTGCACTCACAGCATCATAGCTGTTCGCTGTTGTCAGATCTGAGGTCATCTCTGTACGGAGCTGACAGCCGCTCTGTGTTGGCACGACTGGGACACGAAGCAAGGAACCGTTACACTGCAGTGTTATAAGCAATGTTTTCAGTTCTCTTATTCCCAGAATTCTTTTGAACGTCCTTCTGTAACCAGTTCTGAGGAGCCCGTGCTGTCTGACTTTCAGGCAGCATCTTGCTGACTGCTTCTCTCTAGCCCTGGTTGAGCAGGATGACTCAGCAGAGCTGGAGGTTGTGCTTTTATCCACACTCATCCCACACGTGTGCATGTGTACATTCAGTGCAGCTCACACAGGCTGCTGTTTGTCTTACAGGTGAGCCTGGTGCCCGACTTGCATACTCCTTTCTGCTTACTAAAGCAGAGGAAGATTAGATATTACAGAACAGAAATGTGCTTCAAATCAGAGTAGATGCACAGTCACTAACGCAGGATCTCTGCGGAGATGATGAGCGGCCGTCAGTCAGCTGCTCAGATCTCCGGTTCTGTGCAGGGCAGCAGTTGCTGCAACGCCGCACTGTTGTGCTTTGTGGTGCGTGGCACTCTGCCTGCTGAGCTGCCCGCCCTGCTGCCATCAGTGCATCCCAAGCTCGGGGTGCAGCAGTGGTCACACCTTCCTCCGCTGCCTGCCCAGGTCCCCACTGGGGCTTCCCACGAAGGCCCCGCACTCAGTCGGGTTCTGCTCCTCCCTCCTGTGCTCACCGTGTGCCCGCAGGCGGTGTGGGGCAGAGCTGGGCCCCCTTCCCAGCCCTCCTCCCCACTGCCCCGGCACACACACACACTCTGTGGCTCAGCCCTGGGCAGGTGGGCTGTGCCACACTCTCAGTTTTCAGGGGCCGCCGTTGGCACAGCTTCGGTCTCAACAAAAATCTACGTGGAGATAGGACAGATTGCCAGAGTCGAGGTGACGGCTGCATCTACAGCAGATGGAAACAAATGGCAGGCTGACCCATTTCATAACATTTATTTTAACCTTCTGCCCAGAAATGGTCATACTTCTACATGAAGAAAACTGCTGAGCGCTGTCGGCGGGCTGTGTTTGAGTGACCCAATTGGATGGATGTGAAATGCCCTTTGACACAACCCAGGGGACTCAGCAGAAGTCCTTCCAGACATCCCAGCAGTGTACGGTGACGGTGCTGTGCCAGGTGTGCTCAGCAGCAGCGTGCAGTGCAGCGTCCTGCGTGGGCACGGAGCTCCACGGGTGGGCACGTGGTGTTCCTGCTGCGGCTCCAGTGTGGTTTGAGTTCAGGGCTGTGCAGCTGCAGGTGCCCCAGGGCAGCCAGCAGTCCTCAGAGTGGGGCGGCATTTGGAAACGCTGGGTTTTCAAGATGAGCTTTATGTGGATTTTAGGAGGTGTGAATAGCGTGCATTTCTTGCTCATTCAAAACCGACTGAATTCCCTTTTGTTCTTAGGGGGTTTTTTGCACCTCGAGGAAGGTGCATGTGTTCTGTATTGACCGAGGGTTTCCTGTGCTGCTTTCCAGCATGCCTGTGAGGTAATGTGACGTTTCTGTTGCATGCCTCAGCTCCTACAGGACTGGAAAAGGAGAACTGAAAAATGCTAGCAGCTCTGGAGGAAACAGCCGTTTCATAACGAAGTCCCACGCTTAACTTACACTGGGATTCAGTTTTGTTTCTTTCTTTTGATTGTGATATTGATTAGAAGATGTCTGGGAGAAGGTAACGCTGTGTTTAAATATGTCACATTCTCCTGGTGCTGCAGTTCGGGGCCACTGCTTGCACGTGGTGACCGAGGCACTCACCCAAAGGGTGAAAACTGAAGGTTCTTCTGCTGTAAGCTGAGTTCTGGCCTGGCACGTGCCCCACCAACCCTGAGGGAAGGATGGAGAAATTTAGGCTTGGCACTCTATGATGCTGTTTAACTGATAGTTGTATTTATTTCTCAGGCAGAGAATGAATCTACCCTGTATGTATGAGCAATGCAAACACATGCTGATGGTTGCCCGAGAGCTGTCGCGGCTTCAAGTCTCGTATGAAGAGTATCTCTGCATGAAAACGTTGCTTCTTCTCTCTACAAGTAAGTGAACAGTTAAATCCAGGTGTGAACCATGTGAGCTTGCCCTGGCAGTGCTATGACTTGCGTGTTAGGTGTGTGATGGCAAGCAGCAGTTGCAGAGCTCTGCTTGCCACCTGACCACGCTGGGTTGTGAGAAGTTCTGCTCTCAGCAGATAGAGGACATCCATGCCGAGGTCGTGCAGGCTGTGCAGAACTTTGCAGCTCCAGCAGAGGCTTGAGCCACACGCTGGCGGAGCAGTTAGCGCCCATAGGAGCGGCCAAAGCTCTGACTTCATGCCCAGAAAAATGTTTTTTAAACATTGCTGAGCAAGTTCTGATCTACTGAAGCTATTTCCTCCCCCAGAAAAGTGACTGAGCTCTCCTAGAAGTTATTTAAACGTTCTTAAATACAACTGTGGCTTTCTGCATTTGCATCTTGAAAGTCTTTAGGGGATTTATGGTGATACTGTAAGGTCGATGTATATGACGTACCGCACAGTGGCTTTGTATGTCTTTCAATAAGATGAGCTGTAGTTGGAGCAAGTCAGAACTTAACAACGTCCTGTTGTCTGTACTGCATGGGCACTCAAAGGATAGCACCAAAATTGTCCTTTTCTGGCCTGAGCAGAACGGTGCTAATGTGAAACACTGTGTAAACGATTCTGCAGTGTGACTTTTACTCTGCATTCTTATTCCTTTCTACCTAATAGTTTTTTCCCTCTCCGTGCACTGTGGTGTTGTAACTCCCTGACAAACGTCAGTGTTAACCCTGGCTCAGTGCAATGCACACTGAGAGCAGCTGTGGCTCCGTGCACGTGGGGAGGTGCAAGCAGCAGGCAGGGTCAGTGCCAGAGCAGTGTGCTGTGTGTACAGGGCTTCCTCACAGCCTCTGCTGCTTCTGTGCCACTGCTTTGGCTTTAAGGAAGCCACAGGGCTGGGAGCGTGGCTGGGAAGGACAGCAGTGCAAGGACAGAGGTGCTCTTGAACAGGGACCGCCCCAGCTCTGTGCTGCTGTGTGTTTTGTAAAGGCTGCAAACTGCTCAAACAGGAGATGTAAAGCTAAAGCCTCTCCCGAACATTCCTCAGGTGTTTTGGATGTAGGGGAGGCCAACTTTCCTACAGGAATTGGAAATTTCCTGACAGGAATTTCCATGTCAGGAGTGGGAAGGGGACAGCTCCAGTAGAACTGAGCCCATTGAGAAGCAGTTATGACAGGCGCTGGCATGAAGCAGCAGAAGGAGTCTTTGTTGTCCTTGTGCTGGAAGACAATATCCTCACACATTCCTTTAGGAGCCCGCGTGCCGTGGAAGTGGTGGTACGCTGTGGCACTTCTGAGAATTGAAGGGCTGAAATGTGCATGGGTTTTTTTAATCCCTGACTGTAATGTCTGGTTATTGCATTCCCGTGCCTCTTTTCGAAGAGAAGAGGAAGAAGAAGGGTGAAGCACGAGCCCCGGGGCTGCAGCACACGCACTGCACGCTGCTGTTGCTCACAGACCTCCTTGCACACATCTCCTGCGTGGGCCGGGCAGGCCGTGGCACTGGGGATTCTCCTCGAAGGGGCTGTGCTATAGGGACCTCCTCCCACCCATTTCCTTCCAGTCTGCTCTGCCTGTGCTCCCTCCCCCTGTAGCTCTTGTCATCCGTTTCAGTGCGGGGAGCAAAGGCTGCACCTCGTGGGGAGGGCTGTGTGTGTCCTTGTGCCCGGTGCACCCACGCTTGGCCATGGGCAGGGCCGTCCTGCCAGCAGCGCAGGTGCCAGCCCTGGGCCCTCCATCCTCATCCCTCCTTGTTCCTGCTTTGCCTGTGGTTGTGCACGACCTTGGCTTTGTCAGCAGCCCTGTGCTGTCTGTTGAACAAGTCGCCTGTCTCAGCTTCCTCTCTTCTTCCTTCTCTCTCAGCTCTCATTTCGTTTTGTTATGAAAACTGAGTCCTGTTGGTCATCTTTGTGTAACTGACATAAGACTGCTCAACTAATAGCACAGTTCATAGATGTATGACCTAGCTGTGTGTCGATGTTCCAGTTCCTAAGGAGGGCCTGAAGAGCCAGACTTTGTTCGAAGAAATTCGCATGACGTACATAAAGGAGCTGGGAAAGGCCATCGTGAAAAGAGAAGGGAACTCGAGCCAGAACTGGCAGCGGTTCTATCAACTGACAAAGCTGTTGGACTCTATGCACGATGTAAGTTGTGAGGGGTTCCCGGTGAGCAGCAGGGATGTGGGGCACAGCCCTGAGCTCTGAGCAGTGCTGTGCTGGGGGGTGGTACCGATGTACCGGTGTGTAACAGAGGAGCAGGTGAACGAGGTGGACTTGCTGCTCTCAGAGCACCTTACCAATGGGCTCCGTGGCAATTAGTTCATTAATTAACGTGTATCTCGGGCTCTGGCTTTTAAAAACGGTGTCGCTTTAGAACTGGGGAGCGGTGAAATTTTAAGTGACTCCAGAACAGTCGGGGAGGTGTGCAGTTTAAAAGCAGCACTCATTCAGAGCAGAGCGTCAGCGTGTGAAGCCGTGCTGCCACGGCACTGCGTGCTGCTCTCCCCAGACACGTGGAGCTGCGCGTCCGCGGCCCAGCAGGACAGGGCGAGGGGGATTTCAAGGCCCCATTTGGACGATCCGTGTTTCTGTTTTTAACTGGCTGTGTCTTCAGTGCTCGAAAGGCCCCACGTGGCTGCGTTTATATGAGGGTGGCACGGACGGGGCTGACGGATGAGGCTGAGCTGACGGAGCATCGCTGCTGTGTGCAGTGCCCGGCAGCAGCTGGAGGAGCACGAGGGGGGGAGGGGAGCAGTGCTTCTGTGTGCAGCAGTGTGAAAGTGACTGTGTGCTTTGTCGCTTGTAGGTGGTTGAAAATCTTCTGAGCTTTTGCTTCCAGACGTTTTTGGATAAATCCATGAGTATTGAGTTCCCAGAAATGTTGGCAGAAATCATCAGCAACCAGATACCAAAATACTCAAATGGAAACATAAAGAAGCTCTTATTTCATCAGAAGTGACTGCCTTAATACAAAAGGGTTGCCTTAAGAAAACGTCAAACGATAGCTTTTTTTTTTTTTCTTTTTTTTCCTCCTTTTTTTTTTCTTTTTGTAAAGACAGAACCTACCAGACTCGTTCATTTTGTCCTTGCTGCGGTGTTTCTTTTGTACTTATGCACTACATGTGGTTTACAGAGGGCCAAGATTTAGGCTATAGAAGCAGCGGATTTCTCACATCTGAGACGTGACCGGGGAGAAAGGAAAGGAGGATAAATCTTGCTTACCAGAAATTGTATTTCTCCCCCTGCGCAACATCAGCGGATGCATCGAAACCACCGGTGACAAGATCCGAGGCCGTAACGAACATTCTGCTCATTACATTAATTTCTGCAGTCGGCTGGAGACTCGTTGTTTTTTGTTTTTGTTTTTTAATAACGCGTTTTGGATTTTCTTTTCCTTTTTTTTTTTTTCGTTTTTTTTTGTTTTTCCAAGTTAAGGTAGCGTTTTGGTTTCTGCATGTAACCTGAAGAAAGTTTACAAGTGTATATCAGAAAAGGGAAGTTGTGCCTTTTATAGCTATTACTGTCTGGTTTTAGCAGTTTCCTTTCACTTTATATACCGTGAACGAGGCTTGTTCATTTTTTCTTACATAGTTTTTTTGTAATACTTCAAGATGCCTATTGTACAGCTGGTTTTTTAAGGCGGGGCAGCTCGTAGCTTTCCTAAATGACCTCTAGACATTAATCCTTGAGCATATTCGTGTGAAAATGGGTTGGGTTTTCTCACCTAATAGCTTTCAGCCATTGAGGTGACCGTAGAATTTGGCATTTTTTAAGGGCCGGGGTGGGTGGGAGGACGCTCTCAAACGTCATTTCAGCAGAGGCGAACGAAACAAAACAAACACTTTTGGTATATGTACAAAAGCGTTGGATATGCAGATTCATAGAAAATTAACACAGTCCTAACGGGATGTAAACGAGCAGGTTATTTTATATATTAAAAACAAAAAAAACAACAAAGCCTGATTTTTGCATATAATGCAACAGCCATAAAAACTACGAGAGTCACGGGCTGCGCTGACGCCAAGAAGATCAGTCCTGACTGCCCATCAGGAAACCTTCAGGAAAATATGCATAGCTTAAGAAAAGTTTACTTCTGTGTGGAGAAACTCGCATTCTCCGTGCACCGAAACCCATCCTCACGCAGGTGTCTGTGGGAAGACGTCCTCGTGCCGGAGGCGGACGTGTCTCTGCGCCCAGTGGTTCGGTTCCGTTGTGTTTGTGCCGTAGGGGCTCTGGAAGTGCTCTCCCCGGTGCGACGTTGGCTGCGCAGCACGGAGCGGTCCCTGCTGCCCGCGGCTCCGCATGTACTGACTCCAGTCCCTCTCGCCGACCGCTTCGCCCCTTCCCTCGGGAGCAGGAGAGCTCCGCTGCCGGCTTCGTGCTCTTCGAGTTGTACGTCCAACCTTGTCTGTGTGCGGCTGCACCCCTTCCTACCGAGTGACTAGCGTGCCATAAATCTGCCATAGGTCTCGTGAATTTCTCCTCGTTGCCATGGGTAGCTGTATTTTAAGACGTTTAGAAGCTGTAGTAGCCTTTTCTACCTGCACCTTAACGATTTTCTGTATCTCAAAACGTGAGTATTTACCAAGCCACTCTAAAATTTGATTTGTACCGAAAGTGGCCCAATTATTTGTGTAATAGCGGCGAGAAAGATCATCCGGGAAGATACAAAACCTAATATATTTTTGTATTTAGTTGTAGTCTCGAATATGTATAATCGGTATATTTGCTGATCTGAGAAAAGAAGGGAAGGGCTACTGCAGCTTTAAAAGCAATTTATTAATAAGTGTAAAATAGCTTGTATAGTGTATAATAAGGATGATTTTTAGATGACAGATTGCTTTATCATGATACATGTAATTATATTTTTTGTAGGGGTCACGGATATGCTGAATGGTAACCCGTGCCGGCTGTGCTTTGTCTGGAGGTAGTGCTGAAGGCACTGGCATTCAGCATCCAAAGAAGTGCTCTGTTAGGAAGAAAAGCAAAGCTCCTGTGTTCGGTGGCTGTTCTTAGGGTTGAATTTCTCTGATCACTGTGTCAAAGCGCGCGTCGGACCTGGGGCGGACGCTCCCTGGGTTCCCCCCGCACACAGCCCCGCGTGCGAAGGCAGCTGGAGACATTGGGCAATAATGTGCATCCAGGTGCCAGCAATACGTCCACACGGAGCGCAGGTTGTTCGCAGCGCACCGCGACCTTTCTGTCGTTCAGCAGCAGTTCGTTTCCGAGCGAGATAGGAAACTAAATTTTCATCCTTTTCTTAGATCTTTTTTTTTGAATGTTATACCTATTACAGGAAGCAGATACTATATTCAGTACTTTGGAGTAAAATATCATCTTTAATAAAAAAAAAAAAAAAAAAGAAATAATCCTTCACTTCTCCTGGGATGATCTGTACAGAACACGGACGTTGGATGGCAGTGAAGAAGCGCTGGGGGACGGCCCCGTGCCGCGCTCAGCCCGTGGCACGCTCCGTGGCAGCTCCGCGTGCGGGCGGCCCTTCTGCGGACCCTTCCTTCCATTCTTCTCTTTTGGTTTCTTCTTTATTTTTTTCCCCTTTGCTTTTTTTCCTTTCTTCCTCCTCTTCTTTTTTTTTTTTTCCCCACCCCCAGCGGAGAATTAACTGCAGTGAATGTGAACAAATTGTCGTTGTCGCGAGGGGAGCGGTGAGGTGGGAGAGGAGGGCTCGTGCCCTCGGCTCCGCGTGCCTGATGGAGGTTCCCTTTGGCTCACGGCTGTGAGGAGGAAGGGCAGCGGTGATGTTGGGAGGTGAGCGTCACGGTTACGGTGAGGAGCACGCGTGGTGTGTGTGGTAGTCCTTGTAGCACTGGGCAGTATCTGCACTCTGGGTGAAGCGGGGAGAACGGCGACTCGTGTCCCTTCAGTGCCTTATCACAGCGTGTGCGTCCGCGGGGCACCGCGCTCGGGGCGACAGGAGCGGCCCTACGGAGGGCAGCGGGGGTCCGGCGGGGTGGGGATGGGGTGGGGTGGGGTGGGGTGGGGTGGGGTGGGGGCCGTGCCGCTCCGGGCTTCGTGGCCCCGTTCACAGACAGGTCAGGAATAGGAGGAAGTGCCTGCAGTCAGTCCCGCTCCGTGGCCGCGGGTTTGGGGCGAGCGTTGGGCGTCGTGCCACGGCTCAGCCCGGCGCCGTCACATAGGAACCAAAAGTTGGGGGACAGAGGAGGGCCGCTCCGCACGGCGAAGGGCGCTTGGGTCACGGCGAAGGCTGAGTGCGAAACACCCCCACCCCACCACCCGCGGCACCGCGCGTCGGCCGGCGGGCAGTACTCTATTTTGTATATTAAACGAAAGATATATAACGGGGACAAATCCTATATCGTACCGGCGTATGGCATTATTACAAAAATCATTATTTTTATCACAGTAATTTTAAACAGCATTAAAAAAAATAATTAAAAAATAAAAAAAAAATAAAAATGAAAGCAGTGACTCCTGTTTAAAAATGAAAGTTGTAGTTTTTTATTCATGCTGAATAATTCTGTAGTAACAAGTCTGTAGTTTTCACCGACTCAGTGAAATGTTGGGCTGTAAAAGCTTGTGTGGAATTGTTGAGCATTTATTTTTTCATTTAAATTTGCTGTTCTGGTAATACAAAGCCACACATCTGTACAGAAGTTGCAGTAAATGTGAGCCATTTACAGCAATGCCGAGTAATGGGCAGAAACCGTACAATAAAATTCTGCTTTTTTTCATTAAATGGCTCCGAAGTGCTTTTGTGTACCCGTGGAGCAGTGCTGCTGACTGCTGGGGGGGTCCGGTGTGTTGTGGGGGCACACGCAGTGTGATGGCAGAGCCCATCGCTGCTGCAGATCCACTCCCGGGAGCAAGGATTGCTGATAATTGTGTTTGGAGGAATGTTTTAATTGGAAATCTTGATTTGTGTTTTCCAGCCGTTGCCACTGCGCTTCTAACTCCCAACTTCTTTTTAGGGGGTGGGGGGGATCTGCCCCGGGTGTGGAATAATCCCAAGGCCGTATGGGGTGGGGGCTGTGGGGCTGTCAGAGCTGCGGACGTGCTGCTCTCAGCACTGCCCCTCCTTCGCCCCGCTGAAGTCCAGCCGTGTCATAAAATCGGCTTTAATTGCAGCACGAAGTGCCAACTTCCCAGCAGGGAGCAGCTGATGGGGATTGTTCGCCATCAGAACAAAGAGTTACATAAATTTCGCTTCGCTCCACGGCCGTGGGCCGGGGCTGGATGCAACACGAGAGCGGAATCGACGGCGACGGCATTTCTTTGTGTGACAGTGCTGAAAAGACCCTTGAAGGGGACACATCGGATCCCGAGATGGAACAACCGCTCCCTGCGCTGCCTGGCAGAGCGCAGCGGTCACCGGAGGTCCCATGTGCCACCGCCGTCCCCTCTGTGCTCTGCACTGCAGCGCTGCCCACCCGGACGTGTCAGCACTCTGCTCCGTTGGCGTGGGGCCCAGCGCCCGTCTCCATCTTCCAGGAAGCCCAGATGGAACCCAGTGTGAGCCCGAACTCTGTGATGGCTTTGCTTTGTTTTCTTCACGCTACCCCGACCCGACGGCACAACAGATGCCGTGAAATGCCGCTTCTGTAGCGCTGGGTGTCCCGGGCATCGCCCCCATCGCTGCGGTGGGTGGACGTTCCTCCAGAGCACATCTCGGAGCAGACCCGGGACCGAGTGGCGGTGTCCGGGAGCGGGACCCCCGACCCGAGGCGCAGAGCTGCCCACACCCCGGGTACCCGGGAACGGGGTCTGGAAGGATCTCAGTGCCAGCGGATCCCGTGGAGGTCCGTGCTCCTTCCGATGCGCCGTTGGCTGTGGCACAGCTCCAGATCGTAATTAAGGATATTCCCTGAGGTCACCGCAGGGAGCTTTAAGTTTAAAAAATAACAAGTAAGTGGAATCCTTCTAATTATAGGCTCTGTTGGTTCGAGATTAAACCGCATGAATAGGGAGAGGAGAAACTGCTGATGCAGCGTTTAACGTGGCCGCTAATTGCATCGCTAATGTGACGGGGCGATGCTTCCTGCGGGAGGGGCTGGCACTGCTGAAGTGCCCATTGTGCCCGGGGAGGCACCAGGGGGAGCGGTGGGGATGGAGCTGCCACGGCCCCAGGGCAGTCCCCAATCCTGGGGCAGTGCGGGGCCGGGCTGAGCTCTACACCGACACAGCTTCATCCACACGGCCCTCACGTGGCTGTGCAGCTAGAGAGCTATCAATGTATGTGCACTACATACACACCTTTGTATGTTATCACCACACAGAGATGTATACATTGGCTTGCTCTGCTTATGTGTGTCTAACACAATGCCAGAGGAGCATCTGTATGCCCCTAAGCCCGACCTGCACTGCCCATCCCCTCCACCAACACAGGAGCAGGGCGTGCCAAGGGCACCAGGAGCTCTGAAAGGATCGTGTTTGTCCCAGAAGCCATTAAGCATTGTCTGCTGAAATAATATTCATGCACAGTGTGGCAAACATTTTTCCTTCGCCAGGAGTACAATTGTTTTGCCGTTATTCCTTACGTACGGCCTAATTCTGCGAGTGGGGCTTTTCCCATCCCATGGCCAGCAGGTGCCCTTCGTGCAGCCACAGAGCTCTGCTCCATGGGGCTCCGTGGGGCTCCGTGGGGCAGAATGCAGAACCCGCAGGCAGAGCTGTGGAGCTCCCCATGAGCAAGGCGTGCTCTGAGCGCTGCATGGGGCCGAGCCCTGCTGGCTGCTCCCGTGCCCCACAGCTCTTCCCCTCTCCGGAGTGCGTCACCGAGTTTTAGAGCACAGGTGCTATTTTCTGGACATCTTTGTCTGAGGTTTAGGAGCAGAACCACCTTCATTAGGAGGGAGTGTTCCTAACGGGTGATAGCAGGTGCTGCCTGGTGAGCTGCCAGCAGATGTGCTGCATTACTGCTGCTTCGTGGTGTCTGCGGGTCCCAGCCCACAGAACAGAGCTCAAACACCTGTTTTTTTAGGAAAAAAAAAGAAGTATTTCCAACCTTTATTTCCCAAAAGCTAAAGAACTGAATTGGCCCTAATGCACAAACTGTAATTGCTTTGAGGTCTCCGGCTCATTAGAACAATTAAAATACTGTTCACTTTCTAAGCAGAAGCTGTCCCTTCAGCACAGGTGACGCTCCTTAAACCAACCCCACACAGAGGTTACCATACAGCTCTGCCATCAGACCCCCCCCCAGCCCAACCCCACCTCCAGCACTGACATCGCAGCTGTGGAAGTGTTCAGCTGTGCCATGGAGGGGATCACCATCCCACAGGGGATCACCATCCCAGCAGGCACACAGCTTTGTGCTGAGCTTTGTGTGTGTGTGTGTGTCCCACAGCCCGGACACATTCGCAGACACCGCATGCACAACCCATTCCAGGCAGCCCCGTCAGGGGATATTTCTGGTCTGTGGATTTTATTACCGAGTGCTATTCCAGGCCTGCTGTGATTTACTGTGAGCTGCTCCGCGGAGCACTGGAATCACGAGATTTGTGCTATTTCCATCATTTCTGCGGAGCGGCGAGATGCAGGAATGGGCGATCGCCCAGAGCCAGGCAGTTCAGAGCTCAGAGGCAGAAGGCCACGGCTGTCACCACTGGGACGTGGACACCCAATGCCTCGCAGCGAAGGACAGAGCTGGTTTTCCAGGGGTTGCTGCCGTTCCCAATGGGCTCCGCACGGAGCACACTCTGCCTTTGCTCATTCAACAGTGAAACGGGGATTGCACCGTGTGTTACTGCTGTGTCCGTGTGCCCTCAGCTCCCGCAGGGTCCTGCAGCGCTGTGCCCCTCCTGCTGCGAGCAGTGGGGCTGGGGCTGAGCCAATGCAGTGGGGAATCCTGCATGGCGGGGCTGGAGCTGCCCCGAGCTCACTGAACCCACTGCAGCCCCTTGGGGTTCCCACTGCTGCCCGGAGCTGTGGGAGCTGTGCTCTGCAAAGGATGGCGTGGAACAAAGGGCAGCGATGATGCCTGTGCTGAGAGGTGACCACTGCCCCACAGACACAAAGGGAAGGTCCAGGGACAGCTGGGACTTGCATGAAGTCTCCTTGAGGTTTGGGTTTGGGCTGTGAGAGCTCTCAGATAAATTGCAGGAACTCCTCTGGCGTCAGCAGAGCCATCAGCTGGCTGTGCTGGGAGCCCCTAACGAGCATCTCGCTCCCATCCCCACTTACTGCCTCTTCCAGGCTGTCAGCAGAAGTGAAACTGAAATCAGAGCCATAATTCTTCTAAGGAAAATGCCAGTGCTTCAAATACCATTTACAAAATAAAAGAAATACATAAAATAAATAAATGAATTAAATGAAATAAATGTAACGAAACTTCTCCATCAGCATCAGAGCTCAACCCCTTCTGCAGCGGAGGCATTTCGCTTCAGAGCAGGCGGACACACAGCAGCGTGGGACACAGCCCTGCAGCACTGTGACATCTGCAGCACTGCCACCGCTGCTCAGCACAACTGCTCTGTGCAGCACCACACCACGCAGCCCTGCAGCACACAGCCCTATAGCACACAGCCCTATAGCACGTCGCCCTGCAGCACATAGCCCTATAGCACACAGCCCTATAGCACGCAGCCCTATAGGACTCAGCCCTATAGCACACAGCCCTGCAGCACACAGCCCTATAGCACGCAGCCCTATAGCACACAGCCCTATAGCACACAGCCCTATAGCACGCAGCCCTGCTCCACGCAGCCCTGCAGCACGCCGTGGAAGCAGTGGGGCTGCCTGCAGTTGGCACTGGGGACACAGTCCCCCCTCCCCGTGTGTGCTGCAGCACAGAGCACAGCACTGCGAGCTGCCGCCGCGCGCGGCTGTGATTAGCTGTAATGGTCTGGGCTGCAATTCAGGCCCCCGAGCTCAGCAGAAGTCATCTTGAGACAAGACAATTACCAGGAGGATGTTTTGTCTGACTGCTGAGACAGATGGGAATCTGAAAAATTCATGGCCAGGCCCTGAAATTGTTGCTCTCCCGGAATAACGGCGGCTCGAAATCCCCACGCCAGCAGCCCACCCCCAGCCCACCCCCACGGAGCACAGGGCTGCAGCACAGAGCAGGGCACAGCCGGCTGCTCCCACAGCACAGGAGGAGCTGCAGCGCTGCTGCAAACCCCGTGGCACCACTGACAAAGCCCCATCCCCAGCACAGCTCTGCCTGGAGCATCCTCGGTGCGTGCCACTCCTGCCCCAAACCTCAGGAAATCACATGAATTAGCAAAGGGAGCTTTCTCAGCGATGTGCACAGCTAAAAATTAAGAGCTGCGGTTGCTGGGTGTGTTTTTTAGATCAGCAGCTTTGCTCCTTCCCAGAGGCTCTGGCCAGCCTGGCTTTTTCCTTCATCTTATCTGTTCCCTTACTCCGATCCACAGCCTCACACCATTTAACCCCATCTGGGGCCCAGATGTGCTCCTCCATCCTCACCCACAATGGGGGGCTGGGGGGGGGGCACCACTGCCACTGCTCGGATGGGCAGGGAGTGAGATTGGGATTGGGATTGGGACGGGGATGGGGACAGGGAGCAGGGCCGCTGCCCCGGGGTCTGGCAAGGAGAGCAGCAGCAGCACAGCCCTGGAAACCAGTTGAAAAAAGAGTGACATTTCCTCTTCTTTCTCGTTTTTTTTCCTGAAGACAAACATCCAGGAAGTTTAATTACTGTGAATGAACTTTAAAGAGGTCTGAAATTTCAGCTTCCCCTATTTCTGAGTGACACGGGGAGGCCAAGGCCCGGGGCTGTTTGTGGATGTGAGAATGTTTGCACCGTTGCTTTTTTTCCATCACCGGTTTCAAATGTCCTTCGCTCCTCTCCTTACAGGTCTTCCAAAAATACCAAATCATATAGATCCTTCCCTCATTATATTTTAAGATACTCTATTTATACATTAATTCTTTCAAAAATAAAAAGTGACACATACATACAGCAATCCAGTCACTCCGAGGCTTTAAAATTATTACAAAAAGACAGAAAGACCCCACCCCGCCGCGTGCACCCGAGCTCTGCCCACGGCGTGGGTTTTCCTTCACCATTTCCTAGCAGGAAACAGAAGTCCCAGCGGGCGCCCGCAGCTCCAGCTCTGCAGGGCCCCTCTCCCACCCTCCTCCTGCAAACAGACCCAAAGGGAGAGGTGCAGGGTGCAGGGTGCAGGGTGCAGGGCACGCTGATCGCCGTCCGGAGGCTGCAGGGCAGCTCCCCAGGCCAGGAGCACCACACTGTGTCCTTTACCTCGCACAGGTTGGCACAGCAGTGGTGCGGCAGCGGCCGAAGGGAGCGAGGAAACGCCGGCTGCACGCACGGTAGATCTTTACCTTGTGTAAACTCAAACCTAAAAACAAAAGAAAGCAGTCAGAGGGGTTGGTCCGGGTCGGCTCGCTGGCCGGGCGGGGTGCGCGGGGGCTGCTGCAGTGCCGCAGAGCTGCGGGTCGGGGCTCTCCAACGCTGGAGGCTTCTCCAGCACCGGGCACAGCACAGGTCCAGCTCCAGGCCTCGGGTGATGCTCCTCGCAGGTTCGGGGCAGTCTGCAGGCGTTCCCCTGGAGCTGCAGGCCGCTGCTGTCCTGGTGGTGGTGGGGGCTCCGGGCTGGGGACGCAGCACTGCATGCAGGGCAGCACCCACGCCGTGCCCGGGCCACGGGAGCCCCGTCCACCCCGCACCGCTCACGGGGCCAAGCGCTCCCAGCACGCGAGGCAGCGGTGCCATGGATACCATGGAACGCTCAGCACAACGTGCAGTTATAGGAACTCCACGTAGTTCTCGGGGATGAGCCCGGTCTTCCCGTTGAGAGTCCCTTCCAGCCAGCCGGGCTCCTGCGACGGGTGCACTTGAGGAGAGAAGGAAGAGAAGCGTGTAAGCACGGGGCTCGCTACGTCCTCCAGCCCCGGGCCAAACCCTTCTGACACTCAGCTGAGCACGGCCAGCTCCCATGGCCTGAGATTCCCCAGAGGTGCAGTGGCGATCCCATGGCAGCCCCATGTCCTGCTTTCTGCCCAGCACAGCACCCAGGTTCCTCCACACCTCTCCTCCTCCAGCCCCACTCAGTGAGAACAGCAATTTTCTATTGACAGATCACAGACCCTCACGAAAGGTGGAACTGCTCAAAGCCCAAACAGCTCCGTGCTCTGGCAGTCTGCACCAGCACAGCACGGCCCACCACGGCTGGAGATGCTGCTGAGGGTGATCACAAACAAAAATCTGCACCCTACATTTGCTGTCATTGTGTTTACAGGAACCCTTCACCCTAAGATGTTTCTAGGGTGCTCCTTCCAGCTCACTGTCCCCGTGCAGCCCGGCTGCTCCGTGATGGGAACACGCTGTAGACTTTTTTCCCTTGAATAATCCACTGATTTTTATCTAGCTGACACAATGCATTTAATTCCAACTTGCTCCCCTGCTCACTGCTTCGATTTCCATGGGCTCTCAGAGGGGAGCCCACGTTTATTTGTAGGATATCTGTGGTGCTGCTTAGGAAAAGCATTTTAATTCACCTGTATTAGTTCTCTTCCCCTCTCTGCTATGTTCTCATGCAGCAGGGCAGGGCTGTGCGCGTGGGAGCAGCTTCTCAAATGACAATGCTTAGCACATAAAAGCCAAGAGCCACTTGGAAAACAGTAAGAAGTCTTTTCTTTACACTGGGGTTATATCTAAAACAGAACTGCCTAATTCCACAGGGCACAGCCTCCTTCCCTTGATGCAGGAAACAGAAAATTTGTGCTCATTAACATCATCTCCAAGAAGTATGACTGCTCAGGGGCTGCCTCCTCCAGCTCTGTGTCCTGAGGGGAAAGGCCCACCTCACTTCTCCGGCTCCTGCACAACACAGTATGAGCTGCACGGGGTGCTGCTGCTGCTGCTCGGAAACTCACCTCCCCTGTCTCTGAGGTGATCCAAGAACGGTTCCAACCGCCCACTGGTTTTTGTCTTGGATTTAAATTATGGGTCTGTGGGAGGGGTGCAGTGGGGTCACAAAGCCTGCACACTGCCCCTGACCCACTGGGGAGGAGGAGAGGGAGAGGAGGAGGAGGGGCACCCCTCCCACCCACCCCCACCTCACATCTCCCCAAGGGTGAGCTAAGTCACGGCCTTGGAAAAGTCATTTCCACACTACAACAGGACTGGATGATCAGCTCTTTTCAGCACGGGCATAAAACATAAGGCAAGGCACATCTGGGATGGAATGGCAGGTTCAAGCTTTGCTGCTTTTCTTTCTTCATGAGATTTCTAGTGGTGGAAATGGGATAGTCATTAGGCGTGGGACTGAAAGGAAACCTGTGAATTTACAGTCCAACTCTTCCCTGGGTCACAGGAGGAAAACCAGTGATTCACAGTGCTCAAACAAACAATGGCCAACTGGTGTTCTCTGCAGCTGTGTTCACATTCCCTCTGACACCAGCCCTCAAGTTCCCCCCATGCACATGGATACATGAAAGGAGAGATGCTGCCAGAGAGCAGGAGCCCCTGGCTGGCAGTGCCACAGCTCGGGGGGTCACGCTGCTCAGTGGGGCAGTGGCACAGCTGCAGCCCCCAGGGCCCAGCCCAGCAGCGGCAGCATTCACTCACCGTTGTCGAACACAGTGCCCGCTGTGAAGGAGAGCTCTGAGTCGTGTTCTGCTTTGCAGGCGTACAGAGCTCGGGCTTTCCGCAGCGGCGAGCTGCAAAAAGAAAGCATTGACTGGCATAAAAATTAGCACCTGGGGAAGGGTGTCTCAAACCCGACAAACAGCTACGGAAATCCACGAGGGATTTGCTGCACTTCTTTAAGGGCTGTACCTGGGGATGAAGAAGGTTTATTGACCATCAGTGTGCCCACGCAGTGCACGATGGAATCGGAGGGCACTCCGGGCACGGCGCAGTGCCTTTCCCGGCCCCACAGCCACAGCTCAGCACTGCAGTGCTGCCGTCACCCCCAGGGCATCTCCATTCCCTCCGAGGGCTCGAGGGGCTTTTTGCAGGGGTGTGATGTGACTCTGAATGCTCCCAGTGTGAGCCCAGCACGACCAGCATGAGCTCACCTTACGGCAAAAGCGGTCGGTGCGCACTCACACAGAAACCACAAACCAGGAAAGCTGTGAATGGTTTTGGTTTTGCTGTCAGCACAGCCGCAGGGCTGAGATTTTTCCTATCTGAATTCCAGCTGTATGACACGAGCAGCAGCAAAACGCTTTGCAGCATGGCACAGGCAGACCAGCGGCTCGGCACAGCGTCCCTGGCCACCTGGAGGCCTCTCCTCCAGTCTCATACAGAGGCAGAGGACATTTTCTGGCTTACTACCTTAAGTTCTTCACATCCCCACACCTCTGCAGCCCCAGTGCTGCCCCCACGCAGCGCAGGAACTCGGGGCCCACTGACAGCTGCCGTTGGATTACTGCCTCCAAGCACGGCACGCTGCCAGCAGAGTGCTCCCAGGAGCTTCACCCATGTGCTCCGGGGCAGACTTGGGGACGATGAGCCCTGAGGAGGTCTGCTCGGATGCTGTTACACCGCTGTCAGCCTTTGCAGATGTGTACTGGGACACAAATAACCCTGCCAACAGCAGACGCCGTGCAGGCAGCACGCAGAGCTGCAGGAGGGGGAACGCTCAGCCCGCGCCCACCACGAGCAGACAGCTCTGGTACAACTTGCTCCAGTGATGCCCACACTTCTGAGCCATGGGCTAAAGGCAGACCAACCCCTGTGCTGCACCACGCCCCTCACCCTCCCTGCGTTCCAGCTCTGAGAAGGGAAACAGACAGAAAAATCCAGTATCACTTCTGGTAGCTGCTGGACAGCACTGTGTTGCTTACCTGTTGTAGAGCTGAGTGCAGCAAGCTCCAAGAGAGGAAATGGCTGAAAACCCAGAGAACTCAGCACCAGTGGGACCTACAGGCCCTGAATGCCCCGGCCCGAGCCCCAGGGCTGCACCAGAGGTGCCCTGGAGGTGCCCACAGCTCTGCTGGGACAGGAGATGTCTGAAAGCTCCTCTCTTGCTGAATGCAGATAGCTGCACTGGGGGGTTTTGAGCAGGATGCAAAGGGGGAGGGGAAGCGAAGTGGGGCAAACCAAGTAAATTAAACAGAAAATAGGAAAAGCAACAGAAAGCCAAGCAAATTGTGCAACAGACCTGATGGGGGATGAGTCGCTGGACGTAGAGGAGGTGGGCATAGGACTTGATGGCGCGGAGAACATGGGCCAGGACGGTGAGAGGGGTGACGTTGGGCTTGGATTCTGAGGGCTGCAAGACATAACCAGATACCTTATCAACGTGCAACCACAGAAACAAACAGCAACCGAGAGACAGGCAGACGACATCCGACGATAGCTGGTGCCTTGGGAATAGCCCGAGCATGAGACACAGCCACGAAATGAAGTGCCAAGACCTTGGGAAACATTTCAAGGCCAGATCTGCATTCCTCCAGACAACAAGAGCTGGATCTTCCAGTTAACCCCTGCTCCATCACCCCACTCCCTCCACCCCATGGGCAGAGCTGTGGGGCTGCACGCTGCTGCTGGCCTCCAGCACCTTACCTGCCGTGCCGTGGTTCCTCCAGAGAGCTGGCCACACTCTGCCACCAGGAGGCTGCTCCCTGGGCCATGCTGCACAGTGCCCGAGCACTGCTGCCCACCTGCACATCCCAGAGGGTCTGTGGTGTGGAAGCCCAGCGGCTGTGCTGCTGCACCACGTGCTGCACGGCCTCAGTCCACCCCAGGCCGTGTGGGTCTCAGCCCCACGGGTGCCCACACCAGCACCAGAACTGAGATGAAGTGCAGGGAACCTCTTTTCTCCCACCACAAACAGCAGCAGGGCTCGTGATGCAGCAGCTGATGCTCCAGCACTTCTGCAGCACTCCTTAAATCACAGTGCTGTAAAGGTTCAGTTGATGTCTGCTCATGTTCTGCATTGAGAAACTCCCTTCCCCTCACCCAAAGTGCTCTGGACTATCAGCTCGTTTCCTCACTTTTCCTGTAAGTGACTGCTGTCATCTGAAGACAAACTGAGTCACTGAGCTAGGAAACACACAGAAGTGAGAAGTGTTTCCGGCAAAACTGTTACACTGAGGTCGTTCTCAGGTTCTCTGAAAATTAATTACTGCACTAAAACACCATTTTGTGTCTGTTTCCTCTTCTACTATCTCCAGGATTATCAGCTCATCTGTATTCTCAGTCTAACTCAGCCTGTAAGCTCTGTAAAACACCAGAAAATCCGCTCAATGCTGAAAATGCCCCATAAATAAACCCAAGTTCAGCAAACGCACTGTGAATTCTGCGGCCCCTCTGTGTCACAGGGCTGGACCCAAGCAGCCCACGCCCACAGGTGCTCCCCAGCCTCTGCCAGCACGTGAAGCCTCTGCAAATGAGCGATGGGTTCAGTCGTGACCCATCTGCCACGGAGAGATCACACAGCCACGAACCACAGCAGCGAAGTCAGCTCCCCCCCGGCTGCTGCCTCTGGAGCCCAGCACTGCCCGCCTCATTATGCTAACACAGAGGAGCGTACCACAAAATCTCAGTGCTGCATTTCAAACCTCGGCCTCTGTCACCGAAGAGGAACAACCAACCATCCCCACAACCCAGGAGGGTCTCCGGGAAACATTTATGACTCATCTTGAATCGATGATCCCCGTGGGTCCCTTCCAACTCTGGATATTCTACAGTCCTATGAATTTTGCATGTGATTGGAGCTCTCTTCCCTTCGGTTCAGCTCAGGACTGAAGCAGCACACCCCACACACTGCAGCCCGTGCCCTGGGACAGCCCCACAGCACCCCAACCCCGGGCACCCCAAGGCCAGACCCCTGCCAGGGGCCGTGGCAGTCCCCACCACTCACAACTGAGAGGATAGCGCCGTGGATTTGGGCCAGCTTCGAGGGAGAAAGTGCCCATGCCATAAATAATCCCAGCAGCCAGAGGACACGAAAGAAGGTTAAATTTTTGGCCTCAATTCCCCCGAAGTCCATATCTGCTTAAGGCCGAGCTCCGGGCACCTCTCCTCCTCGCAGAAGCTGTGTCGCTGAGTCCAACGGACACTCATGATTTCCCCACGTAACCATGGGCAATACCTTCATTTCTGCAGAGCATTCCATGGGCTCAGGGCTGAACCACAGCACTGCAGCACAACTGTCACCAGGCGCTGTGACACCGTGCACGCCCACAGGCAGACCATGCAATTCACCCCTTCACTATGACATCCAAAGCAATCTTTCTGTACTTTCCCATCCACACCATAACAGGAGCATTTACCAGTGCTGGCCAGTCTATAACAGACCTGAGACACACTCGTACTTACCATTGCACAAATCTATTCCCAACCTCAGTCAGAAGGAGGTGCTGTGCAGGGCACCCAGGGATCCCCAGCTTACCCCTCGAAGCTCCACTTCTTCCTGCTGCCTTTCTCCCCAGCAGGTGCAGCCATCTGGCAAAGCGTGACGATGTTCTACCTTCCCTCATCACAAGAAGTTATACAGCGCATAGGGCACGTACATTTGTTTTATTTTATCTGCGCACAAGCATGCTTCTGCCCTCTAATGGAGACAGCACGTTAGATTCATTTGGAGACACAGAGAGAGCACTCCTGTGGGTGCTGGGACCTGGAAGGCCCCGAACGTGGCTGGTGCTGCACGAGGAGCTGTGGTGTGGAAACCAAAGGCTGCTGGTTGTGATACCTGCATGCAGTGCCTGCCGGCTGCACACGGCTGAGCTACTGCTGCGAGCTGCCAGGACGGCACATCTGGAGCACAGCTGGCAGCTGGCAGGCAGATTTCACTTGGGGCTGCAGCTGTGCCTCTCATCTCCCCACAGCCACTCCCCATCCGTGCAGGCTCCTCCATCCTGGAGATCCCACTGAGCTCTTCCCAGAGGTGCCCACTATCTGCTCCACTCAGGGGAATCCCACGGACTCCAGTCCCTCCTGCAGAGAGGTTCCTCCCCACTGAACACCTCTGGGTGACCCAGTGGCCAAAACACGGCTGGGCTGCTCCCTGACAGCAAGCCCAGGGTGGCACACCCACCCCACAGCACAGCCAGCACCGACCCCGCCGGGACACCCAGCTGTACGAGGCACCAGGATGAGAAAGTCCCCCTCCTGAGATGGGATTACTGTAAAAGAATGCAGAGCTCGGGACCTGTAGGTCAGCTTCAGCACTGTCACCCCAACAGCTCCGCCTGCTGCAGCGACCGAGGGGCACAGAACTACTGCGGGGATGCAGCACTACAGGAAAGCTCACTGCAACAGCCTGGCTCTCCAGGCAGCTATCCAAAACTTGGATTGGGATTTTGGTATCTTTGGATTCTGGATGGCGAAGAAAACACTCCCTGTGCCCACCAAAAGAAGAGATACATTCATTAGGAACAGCACGCGGATCTGTGAGCATGAAGACCATCCTGCTTCCATCAGGTTACTCCCAGGAGAGATGAACCCGGTGCCATGAGCGGTTCCCCGCTGGGCAGACACACCCTGAGGGCTCAGCCCCTCCCAGGGAAACCCCCAGGGTAGGGTCCCAGAGCTCACGTGTCACCCCACCGAGCCACGCCATGGCATGGGTACAGTCTGGTCTTGCTGGAGAAATGAGTGCACTCGAGTGATCAGAGCATCGAGGCCTCTGCATTTTGGAACATGTTTTTTTGTAGGATTCCATTTCCTTTCTCTTTCTCATGGGAATAGCAGAGGTGGTGATGGGTTTTTTGGAAATGCTGTTGTCTGCAGAGAGCAAATGTCATCTGGACCTGCTTTTTCCCTTCTTCTTACTCTTGAAGGCTGTGCGAGGGGCTCTTCCTGTTGGGTGCAGAGTGGGAAACAAAACAGAAAAAAAAAAAAAGCTAAGAACCAAAAATACCAGCAGCAGCAAACAAGGAAGGGGCTGAACTTCACATCTTCGAACCAGCTTTGCCCAAAGAGGGAACTCTGTCAGTCAGCAGCACAGAACAGGCCGGGGCTTCGCCTTTCCTCTGCATCACCCGTGTCCCTGAGCAGCGTGGGGATGCACACAGTGGGACGGGATGGGCTGGGGACATGTGCAGCCCCACGTCCCAGGAGCTGTGCTGCGAGCATCCCTGTCCTTCCAGGCACTGCTCCACCTTCCTGTCGCTGGATCTGACAGCCCTCCTCGCTCCTTCCTCTCGCACCCCCTTCCCTCCCCGCTCTGCTGCCCACCTGCCCAGGCATCAGAGCTGAGCAGTTGATGGCATCAGGGCTCCCAGACAGCTTTGGCTGCTTTGTCCTTTTGGGTGAGAGGACACTCATTCAGCTGAAAAATGTTTACAACTTGTTTATTTCGGTGGCACTCGGGGCTATTTCTGGCACAGAACATCCAGCGTCTACGAATGGGCACCATCTACTGATGAGCTAAAGCCCTGTGGTGAAATCACCTCAATAAACACACTGCTTCCATCTGACATTATCAATACTTGACTGCACTCAAACAAACCAAGAACCACCCACCCTTTTCCCTTCTCTTCTACTGCTCTAAAACAAAGCTGCTGAACATAAGGCTCTTCTCAAAGCCAAACAGAAAGAAGCATCACTGAATGCCAGGGCTCTTCAACTTGCTAACAGGGGCCAGGGTTGCAGCTCAGGGATGGATGCAGCTCTGCTATGTGAAATGGGAGTCAGCCTTGGGCAGAGAAGCTGATGAAGTTCATGCAATGCTGCACATCCCAGCAACGCCCAGACTGCAGGGCTGGATGGGCACGAGCAAGCAGACCCTGGGCTGCAGCTGCACTGATGTTAGTGATGGCACCAAGCATGGCTCTGTACATTACCAAAATCCCACAGGCTTCCAGACTGGCAGCGTTCTTCCTCCATTTGGCACTTCAAGTGAAAGAAAAATCATGCAAAATCTCTCTCCCATATTATTCTCTCAGGAGTTATCTTGCTGCATAAATCACTCAGGTGGAAAATAATGACACGCTCAGGGAAATCAGCAGCCAAATACAGGGCAGTCAACATGGCTTGACCAAGCAGATCCAAAGGAGTTCAGCTTCACAAATCTCTAGCTCTCAGCTCCTCCTTCTGGGGAAGCACAGCTGATGTCAGCTTCATGGCAGCAACACGGAGTGACCCTCTCTGCAGCCATCGCCTTGTCCTGTCACTTTGCTGCTTGGCCTGTTTCCCATGCAGGGAGTGCTAGATGTGCTTTAGCCATTTCACGAACCATCCAGAAGCTCTTACAGTTGAATGAGAAGAGAGCGTGGGGAGACTCCTGCCTCAGGGACGAGAGCTGGTGCTTCCTGTTGTCCCTCTTCATGGGCGCTGCCATTTCCAACCAGAGCTGGGTTATGCCGGATGCTTTGAAGCGAGGCAGTGATGGTTTGGTGCAGCCTCCTGGCACAAAGCTTAGAGACTGGTGTTAATGATGAGGAAATGCTGAGTGATTAAGCAAAGAGTCAGAGATGGGAGTGCTGGCAGTGCGAGGCAAGGAATCCCCGCGGGAAGGAGCCGTCCAGGCACGGGGATGCGGGCGATGGGAGCACCGAGCCCTCTCAGCACAGAACACCCCATCAGCACGGCCCCTTCACAACTAACCTCAGCACACTGCCAGCAAGTTACCCACCCGCTGCTGGGAGCACTGGGCCCCATGGCACCCAGCCTGCCCAGCCCCACTGCTCGCTCCCAGGCTGCCCAACCACACGTGTGTACGTACACACGCAGGTTCTGCTCTGCTAACAGCTTCCCCCCGCTCAGATGGCTCTCAGCAGACTGAAAACCAACCCAGCAGACTCGACGTTGAATCAAGTGCATTCCACCCTTATTCAAGCTCTAAATTATTAATAGAAGAGTTGTAATGTGCCAGTAGGCAGTCGAGCAGCAGCCTGGGAGGGAGTGTTGGTAAATCAGGAGCCAGCATCGCAGTCACATCTTTTCCACCGCGCCACTGCTTCTAATTCATGAGGCAATTCCGCCAGCCTGGATGCATTAGTCACCAACAAATGGGATTCACAATTAAGGAGAACTTGACAGCCCTCCAGAAATCTCTCCTTTTTCTCTGGCATTCAATCCACCACCATCCTATGCTCCCCAGAAAGGAAAACTCTCCCGTCTGCTTCCCAGCAACCACAGGGGGCTCCTGCAGAACCGACACTGGAGCACCAGACCCACACCGTGTGCCACAGGACCCAAGCGCAGCACAACCAAAGTGGTGCCGCTCCCTCCTGGGGATCCCTTCCCGTGCCCCCCAGCCCTGGGACACGGAGGGCAGCACCCGGGGCAGCGAGGCGGGCAGCGACACGGCACAGGGCCCAGTAATTGGCCACGGTTCTTATGCTGCTGATAATTTCCCAGCTTAGCACAGCCCTGTCAACAGTGTCTGCACAGCGGCTCGAGCGCGGCCACAATGCAGCTGGACGGAAAGCAGGTGAGAGCGAATTAATCGCGGGCAGGATCCCTTACCCAGGCAGAAGGGGCCTCGGAGATCAGGTTACCTCCGTTTCATGGCAAAGTGCTGGCCTTACAGCTCCAGCTCATTTATGAAGTTAATTAAGCACCCGGATCTTCTTTCAGAGGAGAAAGAACGTCTTTATGAGTGGTGGCCCCGCGCTCCCCCAGCCCCTCCGAGGAAATAGCTGCTTTCTGCAGGGAAAGCAGAGCCTGGCAGCACTCCTGGGCACAGCACCCAGCACCCCACAGCAGCACCCCACACTCGGAGTGAGCTCTGCCAAGGGAGAGTCTGGGCTGCAGCCCTGGCTCTGAATGAAATCCACCCGCAGAAAGAGGAACCCAAGGACGCATTCAGCCGGGTTTTCTAAATATTTTGTTCCCAGTGACATTTATAGGTGGCAGAGAGCTCATTTAGCACTGCTTTGCTTTCAGCAGTCTCAAGAGAAGAGCTGGCTTGGAGCACTTCTGGGAGGCTCTGCCCAGAGCTCCCAGGCGGTGCCGCAGGGCCGGGGAGGAGGGCAGTGCTGCAGGAGATGCACAGTGCATCCCACAGCCCCGTGCTGCTCTGCCAGCCGCCCCAGGGAACGCTTTGTTTGTAGCATCTGTGACTCCTGCATCCATTTCCCCACAATGGCCTTAATGTATTTTCAAATACCGCCTTATTTGAAAGTGAAATTCCCATTAGCCGACATTCGTCTGAGGCAGTTTCTTTGAAGAAAACACAGCCATGCAGCTATCTCCACAGTAATCATAGGAATTAAGAAAGCAATGGAAGTGCAGTGGATGGATCTTCTTCCCCTGGCTTTCAAGAAAGTTTCTTTTAAGCATTCATGATGCTGATGTCTGAGGCACTTTTTTAGATCTCACAGAGAGCGCCGTACAATTCTAATCTAATTCAGCACCCTTAGATGTTCCCAGGGCAAGTCACATAAACACAGCAGCGCAGTTCAAAAGCAGAAACTTCTGAGAAGTCTCCTGGGAAGCAGCACTGCGGGAGCTGCAAGGAGCAGGAGAGGGCTGGAGCCTGCAGGGACGGCCCCACCGTCCCGCTGTCCGGCTGTGACCGCCTGCTGGGGCAGAAGCATCCTCAGGAGGATGCTGAGCTTGATGGCTCCGCTGCAGGCTGGAAGCAGCCACACGCTCCATTCCTGCTGAGGAAAGGAGGACAGGTTTCTGCACGCGTTGCTAAAAAGGACACTGCAGAACTGTCTCTGTTTTAACGGATGAGCGCATAGAAAATACGTTGATGAATGGCTGCTAGTTCACACAGGGCTAGCTACAAGACTGGAGACTTTATGAGAATATTTGGCCTAATTTTCAAGTTCAACCTGTGGAAAGTTTCTAGACCAGAAGCCAACCAAAAAGTCAAAGAGCTCGAGGTTTGAGAAGCAGTTATGCCAAACTTCTGGGCAAGTGGAAAGACCACAGTGCAGAAAAGCAGACCGAGCCCCCACCCCAGGCTGTCCCCCACCCCCGGAGCACAGAGCCAGCACCCCAAATATCACTCCTCAATGAAAGTTTGTCATCTCCCTCTGCTCCTCCCAAAGAAGATTGCTGCTCCTGTGGCTTACAAACACCCATTCTCATGCGCCTTAGAATACTTAAAGCATAAAACACTTATTATTTAAGCACAGCGTACGACAGAACAATGAGATTTATGCACACCAATAAATCTAAATGGCTGTGTGTGTGTGTGTGTGTGTGTGTGTGTGTGCAGTTTCAAAGCACACCCCCTCCAGCAGCTTCGCCTGCAGCACATCTCTCTGCAGTCCCTGAGCACGCTGCTTGTGCTATTGAAGTGCTGTAAGGATGCCTGCCAGCCCCCCGGGTCCCCCACTTCTATGGGGCTGTGTGACTGCAGGCAGAACTCCCAAGTTAACGCCGCTTCACTAAAACAAACACAGACACCCTTCTGACAGACTGAACCCAAAAAAGTAAATAAGTCATGAGATACTTGGAAAATGATGTCATCTGGAATAAGCCAAGCAACAGACTGGGAATTTCAGGGCCTGTTCTCAAGTGTGAAAACCAAGAGAAGATGCGTGGTTTCTGCTTTGAAGCAGTAGTGATCCCCCTCCCCTGCACAGCCATGCCTCACCTGCAGCGGGGTCTGCAGAGCTCTGGGTCCCTGCTCGGGTGGGCTTATAGCTCACAGCCCTGGCTGCAGCAGCTCTGCAGACTGAGGGGGATATCTGCAACCTCAGCACACGCTGCAGGAGGTACTGCCAGGAGTGAGCAAGAGCAGCAGGGGCACCTGCTCCCAACACCTGCTCCCAAACTGCTGGGCACGGCCCTCAGCACCATCCTGCTCCTCGCCGCCCCGAGCAGAAGCACAAGTCAGCCAGACAGTGTCTGCTGAGTGCACCATTTGGGTAGCAACCAACACCATCCACTTTGTAAAGGTGTGAAAAGCGTGGCAGAGACTAAGGAGCATCTCACAGACAGTTTCCCTGCAGCTCAACGACCCCTGCAACAGCCCCTCGGGATTGGGAGCTGCAGGAACACTGTCCTGCCTGGAAACCAACACGTGGGAGCAGCTGCCCTTGTGGTTGGATCTGGGGCATAAAGATTTAGGGATGGAGACCCCAGCCCCAGGCAGAGGGCAGTACTGCTGGCTGCTGTAATTCGGCATCCCTGTGCACCCAGCTAGACACACATTAGGCTGCCCTCCAGAGCACTGCCCTGCAGAGCACTGCCCTACAGGAGGCTGCTGGGGCGGCCCCAGGCACTGCTGGCAGCCACACTCCAGCATCTCCCACACTCACAACCTTTCCACCGCAGCTTCGCCAAGCTCTGCTTTGAAAACAGCAGTGCCCTGGCTCACAGCTTTCTGCAGTGAATAGAACAAAAGCTGCAAAGAGTTCCTGGGCATTCACAGCCTGCAAGTGCCCCCCTGCCACGCTCTCTGTGAGCCCTTCTGGGGGGTCTTTTCACAAATAAAAGAGGTTTCTTCCCACTGCCAACTTCACACGGCACCCACAAACCCGGCTTCTCTCCATGGGAGCTGCCCTTCACACCTGGCTCATCTCACTGCTTCCTACCCTGCTTTGACTAACAAAGCACTGTGCACTACTGACGACTCCACAAAAGTGAACACAAAACCATCAAAACCAACACCAGAGCTATTGATTTTTGCTGCAGAAATCTGCCTTCTGAGCGAGAACGGGCAGCAGAGCTGCTGAATAAGGCTGTGTCATGTTTACAGAGTTATTTTTCAGAGTGGAAAAAGTGACTTCAGTTCTGCAAGGAAGCAGCAGCGTTTAAAAGTCTACCCACTGCTCATGTGTTTTTGCTTATGAGTGTTACAACTGATAATTGCTGAAGCTGCTTGCGTTTTTAAGAGATTATTTATTCCAAAAACTATTTGCCATTCAGTGACGGGACGCGGATTACTTGCTAGACACAGCTTTGGGGTCCCTGAGGACCCCAGAGCAGAGCATGGCCATGAGGCAGTGCCAGCCTGCGATGGAGAACATGCACTGGGATGTCCAGTGAAAATTTATTCTGGTCCTGTAAATCAAAAGCACATGGGAATAACCTCTCTTCCTCACACTAATTGGGCTATTTTTTTCATGACCACTAGACCTTAGGTCTGCTCCTCGCTTCTTTCCATATCCACGGAGGGAAAGAAATAGCCATACTTGGTCAATAAGAAAATAAAACAGAATGCAAACAGACACTCATGACGACCAAACCCAAGTTTCCCAAAGCTATGATTACCCTAAAGCTGGAGTCCCCAGGGCAAGGAAGGTACCGGACCACTCAGCCACCCCCGTGGGACAGCCACCCCAGGGGGACAGGCAGCACTTCATGCCCAGCCCAGCACCCATTCCATGCTCCAGGAGACGCCACAAAGCACTGCAGGCACCAGGGCCACAGCACAGCTTTAACCTCAGCATTTCAGTCCGCGCATGGCTGTGCTCCCAGCCTGGGGATGCCTTCCCACGTCCTGCAGGGCAGGTACCTTCTTGGGATTTTAGAAAAACAAAGCTAGCCCAGAGCTGTGTGCCTGGTATTTTTGGAGACGGCCACCCACACAACCGGTCCCACCTCACAGAAAAATGTGCATTTTTGCGCCTGCTCTGCACAGGTAAACCTCCTGCCCCACCTCGTGCTTCACCCCTCTCCAACCGTGGTGGTTCCTGTTCATCAGGCTCTGTGGCTTCTCCAGGCCCCCGCAGGGCAACCCCGGCTCTGCCCCCACCCTCACTCCCCAGCAGCCGCAGCCACCGCTTCCCATCACCCCCAGTCCCAAAGTTTGGGGTGAGCGTGGCAGCTTCTGACCCTGTCCCAAACCAAGGGGCTCCTGTGGGGCTCTCACGATTCCCAGTTATTTCCAAGTACCCTGCTGTGCCTCGGGGGCCTCGTGCTGGGCTCTGCAGCCCTCAGCACTGCGCCAGGAGGGACGCCCAGCGTGAGGACAGCCTGCCCCTGCTCCCTGCCCAGTGCCTGCCTGGGATGCCTGGAGCTGTGGTGTCCCCACGAAAGGACAGCTCCACTACCTGCTCTAAAATTAGCCCTGGGATTGAATTGCCCTGTCACCACTCAGAGAGATGCAGAGCCATGTGCTGCCTGCAGAGCTCCAGTGAGGGCACCGGGCAAAGCATGGCATGGCACGGCACAGCCCAACACAGCACAGCCCACTGCTGCACCCACACCCTCCAGATGTCCCCGGAGCCCCCTGTGATGCTCAGGGCCGAGGGCAGAGCAGCTCTGCACGACCCTCCCAGGGCTGCCAGGTCCCGTGAGCGCTGGCCGGGTCCCCAGGCACGCTGCCATGCAGGCGGCCCAGAAACGGGAGCTTTTGTCTCTGAGAACACTGCTCAAGAACACACGCAGGGTTTTCTAACTTCGGAAATCAAATATCCCTAAGAGTGCGATAGAAAAATCTAAGAAGTAACAGTTTGGAAATTTCCATGTGACTTAGAACCAGCCCAGAAGTACTGTTGGGCTGCACTTCATTTTATCAGAAGCAGTGGAACATTTTTCGCTGGCAGCAAAACATTAAAAAGGGTGGGAGGTGATAAAATGAATGCTCAGAGCTACCATTGGGAAACAGCACTGCTAAGACACAGCCAAGGACTCCAGGAAGGGAGAAGCGTTCCCCTCCCATAGCACAGTGCCCGGAGAGGGCAGGCAGCAAATTCTGGGTGCTCCTGTCCCCTGCAGCCACCCCGTGCTGGTGGTGAAGGGGAAGGCAGGAGCCCCCTGGGCATTGTTTGCATGCTCATAGTCATAAGAGCTCAGGCTGATGACTTTGTGAAGTTGCAGTGCAAAAATCCCGCCTGTCTGGTTACATGGAGCAAATCACCCAGCCCCACCTCACCTCCAAAACAGTCACGCACAGAAAGAAATTGCCAGCAGAGGAGAAACTGAAACCCTTGCTACTCCATCCAGAGTATGCTGTGAGCATCAGCCCCTCTTGCTTTTATGAACTCTAGCATTCTGCGGCAGTAGCAGCATCACCCAGCAGCAGTGGCACCCAGCAGCAGTGGCACCCAGCAGCAGCTGCAGACCTGGGCACTGAACTCACTATACATGCAAGCAGAGGCCGCTGACCCAGCCTGCAGCACCCAGCCCTGCTCAGCTGCATGCACCCGGAGCACGGCCGGGTTCCTGCAGGCAGATGGGGTCTGTAGGCAGTACGGGGTACAGACAAGGCTGGAAAATCAAGAGAGGCACCAAGCAGGGGATGGGCTGTTAGCCCAGCCTGCCCAGCTGAGAAGCAGCTCCTGCAGTCATCTGCAGGGACCGACCCAACAGCTCCACGCCACCACAGCGAGGTGCTCGTTTGGACGACTTTAACACTCCTAAATCACCGTGATCACACACTTTACTTCGAAAACGTCCCCCATCGCAGCTGAAGGATCTATCTGTGGTAGAAACACGGGCTTTTCTGGCTGTTGTTCTGCCATGTTCTGTAAAGCTTTCTGCAACGTCAACGGTAAAGAAAACCAGAGACCATTTCAAAAGCAAGAGCTGCCCGTGCTGGGGTGGCAGCACGCAGCCGCAGTGACAGCTCCTGGTGGGAGCAGCCCTGCTGACTCACAGCACAGCTCCCGCCCCGAGCGCTTCTTCCATAAAAATAAATCCTGCCCTAATAAATCAGCACATTCCCATAGTAAAACTCTGATTGGTGGCTGGGAAGGAAGAGCCTTCGTCCCACAGCTCAACTATTTTCCTCCCAGTTCGTGATGGAGGACCTGGACTGAGGAACAAACCCCAGCTGCAGGGCTGGTGGCACGCAGGCTGTCCCAGCTGCTCGCTGGCATCCCTGTATTGTATTTCTTCACCTCTGAACCACAGAATTATTCAGGTTAGAAAAGACCTCCGTTCCCTCAGCCATTCCCCACAGCATGTGTGATTCAGACCCCTCAGAGCTCTCTTGTACTCCTCTGGGCACACATGACTTTACTCCAAGAAGTCTCCCACTGAGCTTAGGAGTTACAGCCATAACTCACATAACCAAAAACATATGAGAAGTGGACAAACCAGGGTCACTGTGTCACCACGCGGGCCAGGAGCCCAAGACAAGGCAAGCAGTGGCACCAAACCCATCCACCAGCAGCAATGAGAACAGGGGACACGCAGCCCTGGCTGGATGGGGCAGGGGAGGTGGGAAGGAGGTGGTGCCGATGGGTGACAGCCCCACACTGCTGTTCACCCGCGTGTTGCACCCCGGCCCCACAGCAGGCAGGACAGCCGTGGCCAGGGGCACCAGCAGCAGCACCAAGCCATTTCTGTGGGGACCCAGAAGAAAGCAGCTGAACCCAAGTGTTTGCCACGGGCTCCTGAGGCCCTGGTGGTCACAGGGCTGGGTGGGAAGGGGCCGTGCTGCAGGCTGCATGGGGACACGGGGCGGGAAGGCCACCCTACACCGACCCACACGGGCATGGGGAATCAGCCTTGGCTCGAGGGAGCGCGGCTGCGAGGCTCAGAGCACATCTTCATGTGCACAGGAGAGGAGGTTCTGTGGGAAAATGCAGCGGCCCAGCAGGGCTGCAGCAGGAAGGAAATTCCCCGTGGCAGAGCCGTCCGTGGTGCGAGGCTGTGTCAATCCAGGGGACTGCACAAATAACTCTGCGTCCCCCGGGAGCCGTTGCTAAGGTCGCTATATTTTCCCTTGAACTTTCCAGATGAAGGAAGCAATAGCAGAAGCAGTGGCACAGATTTGGCTGGAGATCAACGGTACCGACAACAGTCACAGGATTGAAGTCAGAAGAACAGTCCTTTGTGTTTGCTGGAGTTATCTCCAGATGGGCCCAGCAGTTCAAACAGCCCTCTGCCTGGGAAACACCCAGAGCAGGCAGGCGGAGCTGGACGGCAGCACCAACCCACACCACCAACCCGTGAGCCAGGCGTGCAGGACGCCCATTAAAAATTGAAGCACTAAATTGCATTCCCCAACAAACTGCTGGGATTCGGAGCGAGAAACAGCCCTGATTAAAGATTAAGGATGGGGAGCCTATAAAACACTAATTACCACCGTACTTACAGTGAATTTGGCCTGTTGGGTTTAATTACTTCCAGTTCGAGATCACTTGAGTTCAGGTTGGACTGGGGCGCGCTGCTGGAGCTGAGGAAGCTGTTTACATTTGAAGAGATGACGGATTCCAGGCTGGAGTTGATGATGCTGTTCCTGTTATCCTCTGGAAAACAAAAAAAAAACAGGAGCAGTCAGACACTGCAGAGCAGCCATCACTCAGGAAGGGGAGCACAGTGCTGCAGCAGCTCCTGCTCATCACCCCTGCCCTAATGTAAATCAAGCAGCATCCCACCCGACCTCCGAAGGCAGGCACTGAGTTCCCAGGCATGTTTTCTATGTATTATGAATTGAAGTAGGAGAAGTAACAGCTATTCTTTTCTCTTTTAAAGATGCAAATGCATTTGAAATGAGTAACATTTTTACCAAGAAAACAATATTTTTCTCAAGATATTATGGTGTGACAGCAGCCATTATCCATCTCTTCTGGCTAGGTCAATAATCACAGTGTGGCACCGCTGACAACACAGTGAGGAGAAGGGTGCAGGGCTTCCCCTGCTGCACAGCTCAGCTGCCCAGAGCACACAGCATTGCATCCTGAACGGGCCCCAGCAGAACTGACAGCACCGCCCAGGACCTCCGACTGCTGCTCGTTTCCCTTCACCCTGCTCTGCTGAGAGCTGTCCCCTTTATTTGTGTAACTTCAGCACTGAGGTGTGAAAATATTACACGTCCCAAACCAACCTCTGCAGCATGGGGGTTCCCTCCTCAGCTCTGACCACGTGGACCCTTCCCCTGGCTGTGCTTCCAGCCCACTTCTTTCAAGCAATAAGACCTGTTGGCTGCCTGAGCTTCCTGTAGGAAAACTGAGTCCTTTCCTATCCCCCGAGGCAGCCCTGTATGTCCATCCTGTTTAGTTTGGTTTAGTGACAAAGAATGGGAGTGCAGAGGACAGGGCATGGAAGGAGGACACCATTCTGCCTCCCAGTTCTGCTGATGTGGCATTAGAACTTTGTGATGAAAGACAATCCAGCAGAAGATGAAGCAAGTGAAGAAGAACAGAGCACTGAACTCTCCAAATGTTGACTGGAAGACAGAGCAGCCAGCAGATGAAATAAGGGAGAAATTAACCTGCCAAAGGGCCTGCAGCCCCCAAAAGGTTGATCCAAAGCATGCCCCAATCTTTGCCCCCAGCAGCACAGGTTTCAGTGCCCTGCACGGCCCGGCAGCGCCCTGCAGCCCATTCAGATGCCACATCCAGTTGTTTCCAAACATTTTCTGCCTGAGGCTAGAGCTCGAAAATAAGCTCTGTAAGCCTAACAAATCAGTGTCAATTGTCTGTGTAATCTCAGACGCAGCTACCAGCCAACACTGAATTAAAGTCCCTATCAGCCAAGAAACTGGAAGTGTTTCATCTACAGAGGACGGGAGAGGAACAGCAGAACTGGAAACCATCCCTTTATTTTATTTCCTCAGCTTTAAAAGGCTGATACCACCTACAGCTTAAGCGAAGGATTCTTTGCTGTGGCATTTAACTCCGCCTCACAGCTACGGGAGCAGAACAGCAAACTCCTGCAGCACGTTTCTGCTCTGTTGCATGTGAGACAGTTGTGTGCAGAGTGAGATGGGAGGGGACGCTGACTCCTTCACCAACATATCTGGAGCACCAAATAGAGACCGAAATGGAAAGATGATCTCTGACAGTTTTAAACTACCACAGCACCTACTCTACAGAAAAATACAGCACCTCCTGGCTGGGCTTGTTTTGCATCTCTAAAAGGAAAAGTGCCTGTGGGCATCCAGCGAGAAATGAGAACTGACTATGGACACCTCACAGGCTCTGCCCCGCACTGCTCAGCAGCTGTGGACGTGGGGATGGGGCAGCGACCCTACACTGCACTAAGGCAGCCTGCACCAGGCCCTGCAGCAGCTCAGCAGTGCCCCACACCCTTACAGGATGCATCTCTCACCAGCACCAGCACAGCTGTGCTCCGTGGTGGGGGAATGATGATGTCCGGGGTCAGTGAGCGGGGGCACTTACGCTTCTCGTTGGGCTGCGCGGTGTGGAACAGAGTGAGCGGCCGCTCACTGCACGACGGAGGCTTCGAGTCCGTGCTCTTCTTGCGGGACAGCAGCAGCTGTGAGTTCGATGGCAGCGTCTCTGGCACAGTGTTAAATATCTGTTAAAGCCAACAAACAGATCTCTTTAGCATCACCTGCCTGAGCAGTGCGGCTCTCTGCCCACAGCATCCTACCACCACTCCAAGGAGCCGCATCAACGGAGGTCACGCATTCAATACCATAATATTTTGGGCACAGTTTCCTAAATTCCACATTCCCTTTGTGTTTGCACTCCTCACTCTTCATCAAATGTGCGCAGTGCAAAATGTGAAAACCCCGAATAACGTGAGCAGGCTGCTCCTTGTGAAGGACCTGCAGTGTCCTCACAAGTGTTGGTGGGAGAGCACCCTGGGCAAGAACCCCAGCGGGCACCCAGGTACCCAAACATGGCAGGGCACAGCTGGGCATGGCAGGGCACAGAGACAGGGTGGCACAGAGCTGCCTCCCCACCCCGTCAGTGGCACACAGTGCCCACACTACATGAGAACACTCACAATAGAGGAAAATCGAGAGCTAGCCCCTGTTCCAAAAGCACCACTGCTTATTTTGAAGAAGGGAGGAGTCAAAGGACCCAGAGCCATGTAAGAAACAGTTCCTGCTAGGGGTGGCCTTGCAGTATCACACCCCTAGAAGCCCTGCCAGCCTCCCCAGCAGCACAGGGAGCTCTGCTCTTCTTCATTTCAATGCTTCTTCAGTTTGTTTCACTTTTCACTTTAAGAAAAATAACTGAGACACGCTCCACACTGTGCAAACCTGTGTTATAACTCTCCCAGCCCAGAGTCCAATTAACAGAGAGAGCGAGACAGTTTAATCATCGGAGTGGGAGAGGAGCAGCCAGGCTCCATAAATTACACGTTCAGCCCCCGTGCTCGCTGTGCAGCTGCAGGCTCCTGGAGCAACCTGGTGGAATGCAGCCAAACCTATGAGATGCTGTGCAAGGAGCTGCCCCCCAGCCTGGGCTGGAAGCTGCAACAGGAGGTGGTGCAAAGCTTTACACCACGAGCAATTAAAAGCACTGCCAACAGCAGCGCTGCTACAAAGCTTTGCTAATTGTAGAAAATAAAGACGAGGTGCTGAGGGCTCTGACCTCACTGGTAGTAGAGTGACTGAAGCAGTGCTGGGGGCTGGGAACGCCCGGCAGAACCTGGCCCCAGTGCTCAGCTCGTCCATCCCTGTCCTGAAGGGAACACCCACAGCACAGTACAGTGATCTCGCCGCTCCCCAGCACTTCATACAGCCTTTTCCAGAGCCTTGTTAAAGCAGCAGCTTTGCAAAACGAAATGGATGGGCAGTCACAATTTTCCAAAAATCAAGTGCTAACGGATGCAGTGTTATTTCAACACCGCTTTTGGTGAGATTTTCATTTTTCAGTCAGCTAAGTGCGTTAACGATTAATTTATTGTAAGTGTTAAATAGCATTCCCCTCCCACGGAGCCTGACGGGCTGTGTCGGAGGCCGTGGAGCACGGAGCAAGCTGTAACTCACCACCTGATGCAGCAGGGTTACGGCAGATGCCCGCAGCCTTCCCCGTGGCTCCAGCCCTGGAGCCCACAGCTCCCTGCCAGCAGCTGCTCGGCCCCAGCAATGCCATCACTGTGCTTTATTTATTTATTTATTTATTTTTGCTTTTTTTTGTTGTTGTTGTTACACAGTGACAACAGCAATTTCAACGGGAGAGGCGTCCCACTTACCTGAGGGAAATATAATGCAATACCAGACAGTCTCTGATTGCCAGGAACCATTCAAATCAATTACATTTTCCCTGCGAATGCACTTAATCATAAACAGTGGCTGTGAGTCACCGGCGTAAAACAATATGAAGCAGCACAGAGGGCACACATACTGCTAATCACCTACAGCAGCTCCTGCGGGGAAACTTCAGTGAGTTCCAATCAATTCCAATTAAGGAATACACCGAAACTAAACAGTCCTAAAGAGGGAGCGAACCAGCACCAGGACTGAATTTAAAGGAACTCTTCCTCCCAGCAGCTGCCTCCTGCCTCCCTCCTTCTTGGGATCATTTCCTGAGAACCATGGGGAAATGGGGACGTGGGTCCAACGGCATCATGCACACAGCAGCACTGTGCCACGAGGTACCTGTGCCTTTGTGCAGGCAGAGCAGTGCAAGCAGCTCCTCTCCAGCCCTCACCATCAGCACCCACTGCGCGAGAGCAGCCCGGCTGCGCAGACAGCACGCAGCCCCAGCACTGCCTTCCCTTCTGCTGGGGCCATAAATTACTCCTAAGGAAGGGTAGCCATGGAAGCACTCAGGAGCCCCACGGCACCAGGTGTCATTTTGCTGCCGAGCAGCACTGCATCCCACACAGACAGTTGCTGCAGAAATCCCTCATGGATCCCCCAGCTGCCGTCTGATGGACGAGGCTCAGCTGGGGCACAAGCAGCAGCCTGAGGCCCTGCAAGGAGCCAGGACAGGAAGGCCTGACCTAGTGGCACTGCTGGGACACCGTGGATGGACAGACAGATGGATATGAGGCTCGTGGCAGCACAGGGCAGGGGCTCAGCCACAGGCTCACGGCCGCTGCTCGCACACCCCTCTGCAGCAGCCCGTGATTAAGCAATCAGTGTAACTGCACCCCACGCAGAGGAGAGAAAATAGCTCCTCCATGCTAAATGAATACCATGGTGTTTATCTGCCTGTGGAGGCAATTTCTCCAAGAACAGGCAATCAAGCCCCATCCACCCCTGTCAGACATGCACTCACTGCCCCTCGGCAGCACCGGGTGGATGAGCTCCAGGGCTAACAGCTGCACTGCATGCACGTGGGACTCAGCCTTGCAGCTTACACGTGGAACTGGGGGGCTAACAGTCACTGCAGAGAGCCCCGGAGCAGCACACAGCACTGAGCATCACATCCTCCATCTCCCTGGCCCAGGCTGCTTTCATATCATGAGCATCCAGCAGCACTGCTTGGGGAAGTGCAGCAACACATCACCTTTGGGCAGTGGCCCTGGAGGATGCTGTGCCTCACCACCACCACACGCACACTCAGGCACTCTGTGAGCAATGCTCATGTCCGGTGTCTGCAAACAGAAGTCCCAGGTGGGAGTGGCAGGGCCACCTAGCAGCATTACCTCCACTCCCATTGGACAGAGTACAGCCTATCCCACTTTTTAAGCCAGAACGTGCAAAGGAGCATTCCCTCCTCAACCAAAAGCAGGCAAACTAAAGGTCAGTAGAAGACAACTCTTTGAATTTAGAACAAAACAAACTTTTCAGGGTTGCCACATGCAGAATTACATGGCCTCCCATGGCAGCCATTTGAGATCCTTCTCCTGGCAGGTGACCAGCATCCCAGGGGAGGGACAGGAGTTCCCCAATTGCAGCAGAGGAACTGCACTGCCCGGCTGCACCAGCAGAGCCAGCAGCAGGTGGGAGCATCCCTGCAGCCGACAGTCACAACTGCGCAGAAGAGAAAGTCAGTGCTTGGATAAACACAGATGGAGTCAGAAAAGCAGGACCCAAGCCGGGCCCATCGTGGCTGCTGGTCACAGACAGCAAGGAGCGCCCTGGGGAAGTGCACTGCAGCTTGCAAAGTGACAAATCTGGTGCAGGAGATAAACTGCACTGAAAGAAGCAAGTAAAGGCATTACCTTCTCGTGGTTTTCTATTAAAATTTCAATCACAATGTTCTGAAATTTGATGTCCATAATGGCAGCGACTGTTTCCTCCTGGGGTCGAAGCAGCGTTGGCCCAAATACCACACCCAGATTAGCAACAGTCATCAGGTTCTGCTTGTGGTTATCTGCAACTCTGCAAAAGAGAACCAACAGAAGTAGGTGATGGGAACAACCAGGATGGACCCCCGTCCCAGCCTGGCACCAGGCTTACAAGTCTGTTTGCTTTCCTGACGCTCCTGGGGAGCCCCCTAAAGCCTCAGCCATGTGGAAAAGTACAGCCTTAACTGCTGCGTTACTGCAGCCATCGCAGCTCAGGGTTTGGCTAATCCCATCAAACCCCAACGCTTCCCTGGCCACCGAGGCTCATGTTGCAAACCACTCCCAGGAAAACATCTTGAATCATTAATGCTTGAAATCCTTCTGAAAACAAATTGTTGGACCTCTGACACACGCTGCTCTCCAGCTGAACGACTGACCTCATATGTTCCAAAATCCAATCCCTTCTCACCCATTTTTTTGCCTTCACCACGGGTCAGCCCCGCCGGGCAAGGAAACCTCCCAGCCACGGACACACGGACACTGCAGCCATGCTCTCAGACAGGGCACGTGGTGACACGTCACGCCGTGACACGCGAGTCACAGGAGGTGACAGGAGGACGTGCAGCAGGGGCCCATGGTCCCATCGCCACACTTCTCTGCGGTTTGATCCTGCCCTCTTCCACCAGGTAGCTCGGTGACTTCACAGCGCCGGCACTAAACCGTGCCCTACGTTTTTAGAGCAGTGCTTTTTCCCTGTGGTCTCTCTCCCATTTTCCCTGGGGAAGTACACCAGGTTAGCACACGGCAGCACGGGACTGTCCGTGCTGTGAGATACTGCTGTGAGCTTTTACAGAACTAAGGCCGCTGTGCTCATTTGTGAGCAGACACTGCTTATTTCAGCACAGCGTCAACTCAAAATAAAATAAGCTTTCTATCCTTCTCCATCCAAGCTTTACTTGACTCAGCAAAGAACTCTTCATCCCTCATCCTGCACAGGGCTTCCTGGGTGGCAACAGCAGCAGCAGACCTTGGGATGCTCGGGGCTGCCCAGCTCCTTGCCCCACACAGCCTAAGCCCCACACTCAGTGCAGGCAGCAGCCTGCCCCACAGCATGTTCCAACCCCACAGAGCACACAAGGTGGGTCACCTCCACCAGCACACTGAGAACACCCAGGGCTTGGGTTCCAACCCAAAGGTGCAGAAATCCCACTTACCCATCACCTCAGTGCTGTCAGGATGCGCTGGATGTTTTCTTGTGGTGTCTGAGGAGCCCCCCCCTCTGCCTGCAGACCATGGCCCCACAGCCAGGCCCCCAAAGTCCTCCCACTCCTCCCTAACAGTCATTTACAAACACCACTGGAATTTTCACCTTGCAGCACAGTCTGTATTTCAGATGTGCACTCGCATACTCCTGTCTGGGTTTGGAAAGACCGAAACCGTTGTGAACAGTACCAACAAAATAATAACTGTAACGATCCTCTGCGGTTACTAAAACAATGTGCACTTATAAAAAAAACAACCAAATTGATCTAAGTCTTACAAAATTAGGTCCCTTCATTTCTCATTACCATTATCACGCAATACATCGCTCTAATAAATTGCCCTGTCATTGACTTATTACCGCCAGGCAGCCGTCCCCGGTCCCGTTAATTATTACGGACTGCAGCGTTAATGGGTTCCCAGCGAGGACAGGCCCTGCTCTGCTGTGCCCTGGTGCTTTTGGCTCTGCAGAGGGCAAACGTTTTGTAAGCACGCAGCTCTCGGTCCCTGCTGGAACAAACAGGGCGGCACCGCTGCGCTGCACCGCGGGTACTTTTCCACCAGCAGCCTTGATAATGGTTACCAAAGCTATGCTACAAAACATGATTCACCTTTCACATCCTTTGCATTCCACATCCATTATCCACACGATGATTTACTACAAATTATACCTCTTCATCTGCCTTTGTACCAGCAAATAATGCCCTCGTTTCTAAAGATGGGGTGTTCTCATCCCAAAGTGTCCCTAATGCCAGTGCTTTTCACAGACGCTTTCTGCAGACATGGCTCGCTCTGGAGCTGCCCTCCAGAAGGTTTCCAAGTATTTGCTGCATTTTCCTTTTAACCTGCTGCCTCTTCCCGGCCCTCGGCGCACTCTGAAATCAATTGCCCTGGCAGTAATTCAGCCGCATCCCTTCTCGGGGCTGTGTCCACCCACACTTCGCAGCCTCCTGCAGCACAGCCCCGGGCAGCAGCAGCTGCTCCCAGCTGAGCCCGGGCTGCCTATGGGCTGTCCTGCCCTCGCAGCACAGCATCGCAGGGCTGATGTAAGCACTGCTGCAGCCCTGCAGCACGGCTGCCCTGCCACGCAGCCACTTTGCACGGCTCGGAAAAACAAAGGAGAAGGGGAGCAGAGCAAATCCACGTTGGATGCTAAATTAGATTGTGCCTGGGTTGCTTGGATACTGTATAACCACCAGCATGACCAAACATAATTTAATACAGAGAAATCGGTAGTCAGGCTTCAGTGCAGGGGAAGCACACGGGAACGGTAAATATTTCTTTTCTGCACAGGCTTGAAATCAGCATCAGGTAACAAACACACTGCATGGAGCCACGGCGAGCGGCAGGAAACGCCAGCCCAGCACTCCTTATCTCACAGATGGCAACAAACCCAGCCTGGTTCACAGTTTCTATCCACCTGTATGGACACCCAATTACAGGACCCACTTCCCCCCACACTGACCCACAGAGAAGTGCCCAGTGTGCACACAGAACAGCAAAAAACAAAGTGCTCCTTAGGGCTGGCCTAACAAGCCCCATAGGGTGGAACACAGCACCGTCACACCTTACTGCTACAGGTCAAAGCACCACCAGCAAAGCTTCCAGTCGACACCAAAACCCAAGCAGAGGGCAGCAGCCCTACCACCACTCAGGCTGCTGCAGCAGTCTGCTGCATACTGAACATGGAGATGAACTACAGTGAGGCAGCACTGGGTTGGCTCCGGGGGGGCTCTGAGGGCACCCAGGGTCCCCTCACCTCCCCCAGTCCCATCCCTGCAATTTGGGTCACACATGCTCCCGGACAGAGAGCGGGCAGCTGCTCGAGCACACAATTGGAGGTATTTATGGGATAAAACCTAATGAGTTCTGGGAAATGTTCCTGTATGCATTCAAGTCGTCCCTGCACATTATGGAGCTTAATTGGGCTGCGGCTGATGAGCGTGTAGGTGGGAGCGGGGGGAGCGGCCGGGTTCAGCCCAGCACTGCGGGGGGGTGGGCAGCAGTGGGCAGAGAGGGGACAGACATTGCCCTGAGAGCAGGGAAGGGACAGGAGAGGGAGCTGGGAGGGGGTAAAGAGAGGCAGCACTGCTGGGAGAAGGGCACGGAGGGCACCCAGGACTGGGGGCTGCTGTGCAGAGCCATGGCAGGATGCCCAGCACGCAGCCCAGGAGCACTGCCTGCAGGGATGCAGCAGCTGCTTTGGGGCAGCATCTCCAAGTTACTCTAAGGATATTTGCTTTGCATTCAGCAGCAGCTCTTCCAGAACACACGTGCAGGGCACGGCCACGGGCTGTGGTGCAGCCAGGGCAGCTCCAGTTTCCGAGCCAGAGGGCACAGACACAGGAAGGACACACCTGCAAACTGCACAGCCCTCCTTCACCCTGCCATGCTGACTGAGGCCTGGATACGGCCCCCGTGAGCCACACGTGGCCAAGAAGGCTGTACGAGCTGCTGGGACGAGATGCAGGCAGCAGGTCCGGAAGGAGGAAGGACTGCCCGAGAAGCACAAACCTCCCGGCACAGGCAAGGAGAAACACTAAAAACAGTTGACAAAGTGCTCGGCTGCACTGCTCCGAAGCACAGCGGTGCCCAGCAGCAGCCCCACGGCTCTCAGGTTTCCCCGCTCCGCGCTGGGAGCCGGCCCGCTGCAACAAGGCTCCCTTCTTCTCGTGGGTGGATCTGGCCGCAGCTGGAGGCTTGGGCTCGCTCCCAGGGCAATAAAAGTGCCTGTATCACACCAAACAGATGCACAGGCCAAGTGCTAACCCTGGTATCGGTAAGGCTCATCAGCGTGAATACCATGCACGCTGAGACTTGCAAGTAAAGCACGCGTGGTGCTGCAGCACAGGCTTTGCAAAGCAGAGCTCCGCTTCTTCAGGCAGCACCTCTGGCCTTGGGCAAGCTGAGCTGCACGCCGGAATTCAGGGGGAATGCGCTACAAGAGAAGGGGGACAATAGGGGGTGACAACGGGGGACATCACAGCCACACAGTGCCACCGCAGCACGTGCTCAGGGAAGGCGGGACAGCACGGAGCACAGCTCCCACAGAGCACGCCCCGATCCCAACGCTTCGCTCCTTCCCTAATCCTGAGTGTGAGCACAGCGCTCATTTAGAGCTTCAGCCCATTACGCTTAATTACATCTTTGCTCTTATGACAGTAACAACAGTCACTCTTCCCATTAGGGACAGCCCCGCAGAGCGGTGCTGGTGTCCCTGTGCCCTGGCACTGCCACCTCCATAGGTAGTCCTTCCAAATGCACGGGGCCTGCTGGGTGAAGCAACATGGAAGGAAAGCCACTAGCGAATGCAAACAGCTAATCTCTTGGCAATCTAGTTTTAGGAGGTGAAGAGTTCATCTGCAGAAGCAGAACAAAACCCTTTGCTCAACTCACATGTTATGGGAAGCCAAGTGCAAGAAACACGGAGAGCACCTACCGGATTATTAACTTTTTAATTCTGCAGAATTTCCCATTACCAATGAAACCAGCAAGGGGCCAGCAGAGCAGGAGGGGCAGCTCATGCCACCACCACAGACACATCTCCGGGTGCAGGAAGGCTCTCTGCTGGTGGAGAAGACCTCCCTCACCCTGAGCATAGGGTAGAGAGCATCCCAGCAGGCAGGGGATGCGTTCTTAGCACAAGGCAGCTCAGTGCACACGATGTCAGGGAGCCGGGGATGGTGGTATAGCAACAGCAGAGAAACGGGCCCTGGCCATACGAAGATCTTACGAGACAATGCCTGCGGTTGCTGGAGAGGCTTGCACATCCGCTGACCTTTCTTAAGTGCTTCCTCTTCCTCTGCATGACCCAAGCACACAAATGGTTTCTGCAGGAGGCAGGGAAAGCGCAGAGGGACACTCCTCCATGGCTGTGCTGCACGGACTGCATCTGCTTGTTTCTGAGAGCCACGCACCCTTTCCCAACAGCCAGCTTTGCACAGGACAAACCCATTCCCACGCTGGCATGTGGGTGAGTGCCGTGCACAGGCAGCCCTGCTCCTCCTGGCCCAGCAGCCTCACGCTGTCAGGTTCAGCTCGCTCCAGGGCTGACCTTAGTGGGAGTCGAGCAGCAAATGAACGCAGACCTCAGCCTTTGGCTCTGCAGCCACATTCCATCTGCGATCTGCAGCTCACGCTTGCCACATTTCCACGGCACGTCTGCTGCCTTCGGTGCCCGCGCTACACCGGGGCCAGCCCCCAGCACTTCTGGAGCTCCCCCCCAACATCCACCTCGTTTACAACACTGAACACCCAACAAACCACGCCGAAGGTAACCGCACCTCCAGGAGCCTAACACAAAAACGAAGAGAACAAGGGGAATGAAGCCACTGCGGTACAAACATGCAGATCTCATTAATGCTTCGGATGCGTGTGAGCCCGGCGGATCCCAGCGCCAGCACAGCCCCGCCAGAGGCACTGCGAGGGGAGCACGGCCCTCCGCAGCCTTTGTCTTCCCATGCAGCTACAGGTGGTTTCAGTTAGCTGCTCTAATTAGATTAGCCATGCAGCACTACGGTTTCAGACTAATCTGCTGAGCCATCTCCCACCGCCGCCCGTCCCCAGCGCTACAAACCCGCAGATCCGCGCAGCCCCACTGCACACGGGCAGCTCCCGCAGCCTGCCTGCCCCTGTACGGCCCTTTGCAGGCAGCTCCAGCGCTGCTGCGGTGGGTTGGGATATCCCATCCCCACAACCCGACTCAGGGACAAAATATAAACAGACAACTGGCCACACTTGCTAATCACGTCAGGGCACTAAGGCAAAAGGGATTCTTATTGATCTTCGTGGGCTTGGCTGCAGTTAGGAAGAGGACAATTTGAAATAGTTGCTTAAAGCTGCATTTTCAAAGCCAGGGAAGAGGAACACAACCCATTGCCCCACAGCATAAAGGAAGCAGCGGAGCACAGCCCCACACTCAGGACCCTGCTGGCTCCAGCCCCAGCCCTGCAGGGACACCCCAGCCCCACAAGGACACCCCAACCCCACAGGGCTCCACATACCCCAGCACAGAGGCCCCGCAGCCCCCCGGCACCCAGTGACTGCCCCCTCCAAATGAAAAGACTTCTTTCTGCCATCCAGATGGAATTTCCCATGTTTCAGCCCGTGCCCGCTGCTTTGGCTCCTATACCGCTTTCATCAGCTCCTGGCACTCTTGACAACTATTTACTATTTTTTTTGCTGCGACTCCTTTTTTTTTTTTTTTTTTAAATCATGATCAGTCTAAATGTTCTTCCTTCCTTCCTCTGTGTGCTGGTTCACATCAACAAGCACCAGCACAGCTGCCCAGGGAGTGCTGGAGTCACTGCCCCTGGAGATGCTCGTGAGCCGTGGAGACGTGGCACTTGGGGACACACTCAGCGGGCACAGTGGGCTGGGGTGGGGATCTGAGGTCTTTTTCCAAGCTGTGACTCTACCATAGGGTGCATACAGGCAGTGCACGCACCCTCACCTTGCTCACCTCAGCACGAAAACGACAGAAAAAACACAAGTGGGGTGGTACAAGGAAAGCATGTGAGGTCCATCCCTACTGCAGAGGTCAGACACACACCTTCCAGTCCTTCCCACCGAGCACTGCCACCCCAGCGAGCACCCAGATCCCACGGATCAGCGCTTTGGTGCCATCACATCCCAGTGTTCCCCATGCAGAAGTGCTGGTGGAGCATGGACACCATTCCCGAAGAGAGGAAGAGCGGCAAGGGAGGAACGCTGTTTAGATTTTCCGTGCAAGGTCAAGAGATCTCGCTCGCTGTTTTCTTTTGGCAGCCACATCAGGCCAAGAACATACAAGAGAAGCGTATCTTAAAGGCCTCAGAGGCTAGTGGAAATTTCCAGAATGTCCTGGACAAGAATGACTTACTGGAAGTAATACATAAATCAAGCAAATGAATAGTTACCAGACAGCAACATAAACAGCTGCCACGGGGATGAAATCAGACCTGCCGTGCCAAGAGGCGTCAGCCGCATCGCTGCTGCACCTTCGGGGGAAGACGGGGAAAACAACTGCAGGAAAAGTGCAGGAAGCGGCCGAGCAGTGCTACGCTGCTCCCCGAGCTGTGCTGCACCGTGTGTCACTGCGCTGTGCTGCACCGTGTGTCACTGCGCTGTGCTGCACCGTGTGTCACTGCGCTGTGCTGCACCGTGTGTCACTGCGCTGTGCTGCACCGTGCATCCCAGCACCGTGCGAGGTCACCGTGGCTGGTTCAGCTCTGGGCAGCCACGCCAGGCCCCGTGCTGCACTTCTGAGCCCAGCAGACTTTCTCTCCTCTCCTTCACCAGCAGCACTCGGCCGGGCAGAGCCCCGTCCTCCTGTTCGTGCTGGATGTGCGATGGGAACCGCCAGCGCTGACACGTGGGAAACGCTTTGGGCGGGAGATGGCAATCAGTGCCACGTGGGTAAAACACGTAAAGTAGAAAACACCACCACAGCAAAAACAGAGGGAACTAGTCACTGCTGGCCGGGCCACAGCTGTGAATGATTAAAGATAATTAATTTTGCTAAACACACGTACACACACTTCGACTGCAGGCCCGGTAATTGCTTTGACCTTTTGCAAGGAGAGGCGTGTGTGCCCCGGGCAGAGGCAGCTCAGCCCCACGGGCCGTGCAGCAGCAGCCATGCAATGCACAGAGCAGCAGTGCGAGGTGGGCACAGTGCAGGACGGCCACCTGGCCCTGCACACTGCAGCAAGCACGAGCTCAGCTGTCAAAAAAATGCAGAAAAATACACTCAGATTCTTAAAACATCACCAGCAGAACTCCTCCTGCTTCACCCCCACAAAGCACAACACAGGACAGTGCACTGACAGGGATGGCACCTTCGCTGTGCTAACTCAGCTGGCTTGGCCAGGAAACAACGGCCTTCAGCAGAGCTGCCGCATGCCATCGGTAAAACAGCATTTGGAAGCACAGCACAGATGCTCCTGGTGCATCCTTAGAAGTCACCCAGACACAAGGTCGGGTTTTTCAGCACAGATCCTCCAGAGAAAATGCCAGTACAAGCTGGTCTCCATCTTTCAGGATGGATAAAACACAGCTGGGTCTATCACCAAGGTCCTGGCAGTGCGAGCACGTCCCAGGAAGGAAAATCAAAGGTTTCACCTATTCACGGGTCAAAGGGTAACATCGTAATAGCAAGTGTCCCTGGAAATGGTGTCAGCAGAGGAAGGAGGCAATTCACAGCAGAGGCACTGCTGGAGGAGCACTGACCAGAGGCAGCACAGAGGTGCAAAGGTGATAAGGGCCCAACTCTGCCACCTCACCAATGCTTATCCTGGCTCAGATTTCATTTGTGTAATGACTGCCATTGCTGAACGCACGGGCTGTGTGAGCAGGGCTCTCCCACCACTACGAGCAGCACCAAACCAGCAGCCTGGTTTCCCTTTTCAGAAAGCAACAGCAAACACACAAACAAAACACGCAGGAGATGCGACCTCACGTGGGACAGACCACCTCTCCTCTGTGACCAGCACTAAGTGCATTCACTTTTCAGTGCAAGAGACTTCCACAGTAACACTGTGAGAAATATTTGTTAGCTCATCTGATAAAAATGCAAATCTTGATTATTCATGTTACTTTAAAAAAAAAAAAAAAAGAGGAAGGAGATGAGGCAATTCCCCCCGAGGGCTGCAGCCGGGGCAGCGGGGCCCTGCCCGCCCTGCTCTCACACCACCGCTGCCTGCCCCCCACACCAGGCTCACCCCGGAGCACCCAATCCCCCCATGCCTTGCAGGGCACCCATCCTTCTGCCCTCTGCCTCCCTGTAACCATTGCTGCAGATGTGAAGCTTCACCCACACCTCAGACCGCCCAAAGCCCACTGGCCCAGCTGTGTGCTCAGCCCCAAACCCAGTGGGATGCCACAGGGCAGGACTGAGGCCGGTGCCAGCCCTGCTCCCCTGGCTGCAGCTGGATGCAGGGGGTCCAGGCTTCTCCATCTGGGGGACATCCCAATGCAACCCCACCCAAGGGCCCCTCCCCACCACACACACCCCGGGAGCACCCCGAGCTCGGTGTGGGTGCACAGCCCCAGCGCTGCTGGAACAGCACGGGCTCTTATCCCTGCAGCTTCCTGCCTTTCTCCAAGACCGTTTTATTCCCATTGAACAACCACTACGAGCCGTTTCTCTTCCTAATATAGCAAGCACCACTACACTCATTGTTTGTTTGTGTTTTGTTTTAGTTCCTTCCCCACTAGAACAGCTTGAAGCCCATTGTGCTACCTGCCTCCCCATCTCCACATCTCACACTCACACACCACCAGGTTTTCCTTTAAATGAAAAGCACTTGAGCAGCTATTGAGACTCCCTGCACATATTTGGCTGAGGGGAGTACCTGGAACTGCCTTTCCTTTGGCTGCAGCCTGTGAACGCAGAAGGTTTTGAAAGCGAGATCTAAACCAGCCCTTTGGTTTTTAACAGCCATGGAACAGATACAAACACATGTCATCAGAAAGCATCTGGAGTCGTTTTTGAGCACTTTTCGAGCACTGTTCATTATTTTTTTTTCTCTGAAAAAGATAACTTTGGGTTTTCCCAGATCTTCTTCCGAAAGGCTCTGCCTGGTAACAGCCCCGGCGTGGCAGGCCCTGCCCAGCCCTGTGCTCACCCAGCAGGGCTTCGGGCTGCCACAAACACCTTGTGATGCTTTCACTTCCCAAGCACTAATCAAAGGTTTCCACAGTAACCAGCAGGAGCAGGAAGATGGGAAATTATAGGTCAGCTCTACTGCTGAAGGAAAAAATTCACCCAGTTCCTCTGCCCTTGAAAAGTTTCAAGGTGACCTAGAAGTACTGATGAACTGAGTCGCTTTAAGGCAGAAAATATACCCCAGAATAGCCTGCTATTGTCACAAAGAAGTACTCGTCAGTCCTTCAGTCCCAGGCTCCATTTGAACCCCCTCAAGGATCTTAACCTGGCTCTGCCTGCAGCCACGGCAGGGCGGCCCACCTCCTGTGCTCCCATCTCATTCACACACAGGTTCCCACTTGGTCGTCAACCAGATATGACTCAACACCACACACACAAGGAAACTTTTTTACCACTGTTAACTTTCAGAGGAAGTGGAAAACGGAGAGAAAAACATATCAGTCATATACGTACTTTGCCAAGTGGTTCATGAGCAACTGCAGCATCTGTCTGTTTTTCTCCGGGAGCCGGTGAACGAGGCTGTGGATCTCTGACACCCTGGATTCCTGATTCTCCAGTTCTGCATTGGAAATAAAAGATGATTCATCTCTGCATCAGTGGGTTTATTGTAGAAAAGGGCACGTGGGCCCAAACAGCAACCCAGACAGACATCCCAGGGACCTAAGGCTCTCAGCCCCTACATCTCCAAGGTACGCACCGTGGATATTCTCCACAGCACTTTTTCTCTTTATCTGCTCCTGTCAGTTGTTTGAAAAAGCAAGAAACCAACAGGCTGAAACAACGGGCTGAGAGCAGAAGGCAGCCACACAAAAGGTCACCTGCGATCAGGACACAACGGGAAGCACCAGCACGCGGCATCCAACGTGCCTCCAAGCACAGCAAGAGTGTGCTCAGCACAACGCCTGGGAAGGTGGCAGCCTGCACCCTCAAGGGGCTGCAGGTGTTCCCCAGAGCTGAGCAGGAGCTGTCCGAGCTGTCCCCTGTGCCTCGACCCCTTCCCAGGAGGCCACTGCTGAGCTGAGCACCGATGGGAGTCCTCCTCACCCACCGCCCCACAGCACGCAGCTGACTGACAGCCACCCGCTCCCATGGAAAGCAGGCTCCTGGGGCAGACAAAGGGAAGGAGCTCAGATGTTGGAACCACAACTGATAAAATCAGAAGAGTGTAGGTGCTGTGTGAACAACAGCCTTGCTTCTTTTGGCGGATGACAGTCAGAAAAAGAAATAACTGCACCACCAGCTGCTGCCATCAGACAGCTCTCCTCCAACCCCGACCATGTGTTTTGTGTTTTAGAAAGTCCCACACGATGCCCTGCCCCTCGTATCTCAATTCTTATTCTGCTCTCCAGGATTTAAGAACAAGGGATCAGTGGGAGAGCAGCAAGGGCAGAGGTCACGCTCAGCTGCTTGCAAGTCCTGTTCCCTTTCTGGCTCGATGCCGTAAACATCAACAAACTCACTTGCTGCTTTGATGAAGCTCCTTTGAAACTGGTACATCATGAGCGGCCCCGGAAGCATTCTGGAAGATAAAAAGGCAACACACACAGCACAGTGAGCGACACGATCCACAGAACTGCAGAAATAAAGCCTCGCCATTACAGTAAATTCAGCTCTGTTTTTTCAAGAGCAGAACTAAGCAGTAACAACCCTAATTGATTCCTCTCATCAGAAGGCATAAGATCTATTGAAGTACCTTCAGTTCACTCTTCCTCCCTTTTTTGTACTGCACTAAATTCATTTTTAATTCTGGCGTTCCTTCAGCACTGCAGTAAAACAAAGTTTTTGTACATCAGTGAGACTGTGATTTCCGAGTACGTTTAAAAATAATTTAAAAAGAGAAACAAGCCCAGTCGTAAAACTTTAACAGTCACTGTTCCCATTACACTTCCCATTCTCCCTCCCACTTCCACGTCCCTTCAGTGGGACATCTTGGTGCTGCTGACATTCCTTGTTGCCTTGCAGACAGTTCAAGCTCTGGCACAAAGGTTGCCAGTCATACAGAATTATGCAGTGTTTTGTGATTTTCTAGGCTGAGATCCACCGAGCTAATTATACTCATCGTTCTAATTGGATTTAGCTTCTCTCTTGCTCTCTGTCTCTCAAAACAAAACCAACTCGACACACAGAAGGACAATAGAAAGCAAAAACCTGCCGTCATGACAGGTAGAAGCATGTTGTCAAGAACGGAATACCGACTGCTGCCAAGAAACTAACACTTCTGGAAGATAACACACGTGATAATGGCATCAGCTTTCATACGGAAATTATTACTTACATAAAGCTTAGCACCCAGTTCTGAGAATGCACTGTAACAACTGCCACAGTCCTTAGAGGAGCTCTGTGCTCACCTTCTCCACACAGAAGCCTGCACTGAAAGGCTCAGGGTAGGGCATGCAAGATTGAGCCATTACACCCATACGATATATGCATTTGTATGAGCTCAGCGTGTTCCCGCCATCCTACTAACACATGCTGGAGGGTCAGGGAACGAAAACAGATTCTCTACGGGCAGTTTCTTCTTTGTTTATAAACACTTTTGTTAAATATCCACAATAACAGGCAGTAATGCCTCAGACCATCACGGATCTGGTCCTGAGGCTGCACAACACACGAGCCTCGCTCCCCTCACCTCAGGTACGTTTTCAGGGCACTGGTGATGGTCTTTATCTCCCATTCTGCACAGATCTCAGTTTCTGTTTCAGAGGCAGCTTTTGGATCTAAGAAAAAAATAAAAATCAGTAAACAAGAAAATCCAAGTGAAGACAATCCCAGCTCGTACCACTCAGCAGCAGCAGCGCACAGCCAGCTGCACGGACGCTCATCACGTCCCATTCTCACAGCTCTTCCAAACCCCAGAGACCACAAGCTGTTCCCCAGCAGGCGCTTCTCAGGGAAGCCGACTTCATCACCAGAGATGGAACACGCTCATTTGCATGGGACAAAAAGGAAAACCAGAGCAGAAAAGAAAAACATCAGTGACAAACAGTGAGCCTGGCAGCTGGACTTCAAGTAGCACTAAACAGGGCACGGGGGACCACGGTGGTCGATGACAGCGGTGATGGCAGTGAGCAGACACAGCTCAGGAGAAGACAACCACAGATCCCTGCAGGACTCAGCAGAAAAATCACAGCCCCGACAGAGCTGTGAGCTCCAGTGCCTGAGCTGACCGGAGTGGCCCTGAGGAATCTGAGGGTCTGCAGCAGCCCACAAACCTTGGCCAGGTTCTCCTCCCCACCCCCAGGTGAAGGTTTCACCTCAGTCTTGCCAGCTGTCCATTCCTGCACCTTCACCCAAGGCATCCAGCCCTGTGGAGCACTGCGGACCCCTCGCTCTCTCAGGACACAGCTCCGCACCCCTGCTGCTCCCAGCAGAGCCCCAGAGGGTGGGCACCCATACAAGCCCCCACAGTGCTGCAGGGACAGCCATGGGATGGCTGCAGGATGAGCTGCCCCAGCCCTGCAGAGAAGCAGACACCCGCACTGCAGCAGCAGGCTGTGCAGGGCCGCCCTCTGCTCCCATGGAGTCCACAGAGCTGCTCTGTTTCTGCAGCATACTTTCCTCCATCTCTTCTGGGGCCTTTCCTTGCTCTCTGCATCCTTCCCCTCCTATCTTTCCTTTTTAAGATTCCTCTAAAGGAATTATTTTTCAAGGCATGACCGCGAGGCTCTGAGCTGACAGCGCGTTCTTTCCGAGCACCGACCTGGACCGGGCGCTGCGGAATGTGCACTCCTGCGCTCCGAGCAGGAAGCAGGACGTGTTTCACCAAGCTCCAGCCTCACATCAACAAGGCACTGTATTTACTGATGTCTCTCACAGCACTTCAGCGCTTTGACAATGAAAGAGCCCTTAGGAAAGCAGTGCCTGCTCCCTGCCCCGGCACTTCGGGTGCACATCGGGACCTGCACCGGCTGTACCCGGCCATAACAAAGTGGGTCACCACCGCTCCTGAATCTCAGCTGACAATTAGAAACCACCACCACGTCAGCATGGAGCAGCCTGGCCACGCGCATCTCACACCAGCACTTAAAGGCTCGGAGTACTGGGAGCAAAGAGCACAACCCTGCAGGGTGCAGCGAGGGACGCGCTGGCACTGCCGGGCAGGAGGCAGCACAAGGACACAGCCAAAACCAAAATGACATCTTCTTAATGGCAGGGCCTTCACTGCAGCTGAACCAACAACTCCTGAACAGACAGAAAGGTCATCCAGGAGCTGTTCAATATGGCTCATGAAGCAGCAGGTGACCCCGCGCGGATAAGCAGCTCTCCCCGACCTTCAGGTTTATGAGCCTGCACACAGCGGGTTCCAGGTCCTGCAGGTGAATGCTGGATGCAGCTGGCAGCACACGGGAGCTCCTGGCTCCCAGGGACAAATGTTCGTGTGAACCGGCGGAAATGTGAAACAGTGCCCAGCAAAGCACCCAGCACTGCTTCAACCATGAAGTTCCTACGGCTGTCAGTACCACTGAGACAGCTCTTACACACAGAAAGGCTGCGGGCAAAGAGAGAAAAATACCTTCCCTCGGCCTTTCAATCCAGCAGAGACCGAAGGAAGGGTACTGCTCACACACGACACCGCAGCATCGCTTCCTGCTTGTGTTTGGCAGGAGCTCACTCTGCACTGTTACCAATGCCACCCAGGATGTTTGTCCCGCTCTCCGTGGACTGCAGAGCAAAGGGATTCACCACTTAAAGCCTCATGTGTGGGTACATGAAGAAAGAAAAGGAAAAGATCTAAACCAAAAAGAAAACAGAACGTGTTGTCTGTTTTTTTTTTCCATTTTTCTATGGTGCAGTCCAGGTGATGGTCTCGGTGCCATGGGCAGGGCCGAACCCCCCCGCTCACCACAGCCACTCCAGTGCCCTCCTGCTGCCCAGCACTGCCCTGCCCAGACCCCATTCTCCTGAATTTCTCCATCTATTTTCTGGGGATGGAGAAAGCTGCTGCCATAAGACAGATGGTTTCAATTCCACACCAATTTCTGCATGACGAGAGGAACTGCCCGGAGCACGAGCTCATCACTCAGCCATAATTCTCACCCACCCTGGGGTGGCTGGAGAGACTTCCAGAACAGCCGTGGGACGTTGGGTGACAGCAGCTATGACCTGCAGGAAGCCTGACTCGCCACCCCCCACCCAGCTCAGAGCAGCTACAGCAGATCTGCCTGCTGGCACCAGCACCTTCATCAGTGCTGCGACTGATAAAGCTTTATTGGCTGGGGTTTGTCCTCATTTTGGCAGTCTGGGGAAGGCTGAAGAAAGACAGCTGACCCTCCCACGGCTGAGTTGTCCCCACAAGCCCTGGGGGCACACTCACTGCCTGCTCCCCCGGAGCACTGCAGCTCAGTGCAGTGAAGCAGGCAGGGCCCTCCGGCAGCGCCGCACACTGAAACTCAATCTTTTTGCCATTTAAACTCCGTGTGAATCACTGACACTGCCCACATTCATTTCTAAATATAAGGGGAACCTGGAGTTGCAAGCAAAATTTGGCTTTGCTTTTCACGAGGGTTGGATGCAAACAAACTTCTGCGCCGAGCAGTGCTGCTACCTTCAGGACACCCAACAAGAGGGGCACGAGAGGCTCTGACAACTGACACGTTTCAGTTCAGCACTTCCCTTGCAGACGGACCAAACGTCAGCTCCACACACAGATGGTTTAGCTGCTGGTGACCAGGAGAAAGGTGGGGAGAGCTGGGCCTGCACAGAGTGTGGTGCTGGGGGCCCCCGATGGGGGGACGCTGCCAACACACAGCAGGCAGTCCCTGAGCACGCACCCACCCCTCCCCGGCCTCCCAGTGCTGACAGCTAATGAAGACACGCCACGACAAAGAGAAAACACTGACTGTGTATCACCGCATTATGAGACACGAGGTCGACAGCTGAGTGGCTTCGGTCACTGAGAAGATAATGGATGCTGGACGGTGTCCAAAATGCTGAACCCTCCCAGCTCTGAAGAGCTCTTAAAACAAGCAAGTTTTGCCATCTGTCACAGCCCCGGAGCCTCTAATCAGAACTGATACAACCGTGAGGCCGCAGCCAATGATGCCGTGGGAGAGCAGAGCAGGTTCAGTCCCCTCGCCGCTCTCAAGACAATCCACACTGCTATGGAAGACACAGGCAGAGCACCTGGCAGCTCAGAGCTGCCCCGCCGCACGGCACCCGGGCCCTGGCCTATTTTTATCAGTGGGCAGCAATGCTCTTTAACTGATGCTCTAACGCAACGGTGCCAAATGTGTGCGCCATGAGACAGAGCTGGCTTATCTGCGTGGCCAGCAGGACGTACTCACATGCTCCAGAGCCTATGCCAAACTTCTACTAATAAAAGAAAAAGAGGCACTCACTGGCTCTTGTGACTGCAGCGAACTTTCCAAATGCCAGAGCATAAGTGATGCAGACATGTCCCCTTGCGTCAGGACAGAGCCAGGGGCTGTGATTTAGAACCTTACCCTTCTGGTTCCCAACAGTCTCTCTGGACTTAACCAGTTTTGAGGAGGTTAGTGCTGACACCTGCAACAGCCACCGGGGGCTTTGCTCAGAGAGTACTTCAGTGGTGGGAAAAGGAGGAATGGGGAAAAAAGAAGGAAAGACAGTTTAAGTGGAATGCAGTGGACTAAAACTTTCTGCAAGGACAAAAGCATAGAGAAAGCAGCACTGACATTCAGCAAAGGAAGGACACAGAAACTACGTTGCAAGGAAAAGACAGTAAGCAAATAAAAAGAGGAAGACCACAAATCTCACTCATTTGTTCAAATAAGTAACAAACGCATTCCTAAAGCCTGGAAATGACAAATTATGAGGTGCGCATTTCCACATTACTGCACCAGAGACATGGAGGGGGAACGACTCGCACTTCTTTTAGAGGCAAGCGTAAGCACTGGGTGGCGGTCAACACAGAAGTTGAGCTGTGAGGCTACAAATTCTACGATGCAGACCCACAAGTGTAACCCAACCAATGGCTCAGTTGGTCACGGGGATGGAAAACCATCACGCCACCCAGGAACCACCCCAGAACAGCCAGCACAGCCCCAGAGCCACCCACCAGGAACGCCCAGCAGCTCAGTGCAGCCACAAGTCCTGCCTGACCCTACACGTTTCGGTGCCCAGCAGAGGCCTACAGTTACACCAGGTCACCACAAAAAGGCCCTGCCACTTCTCTCCTGCATCAGCTCGGGGGTGAGGAGAGGTTGCTGGGCTGCAGCTCAGTCGCTGCATGCCAGGGCCATGTTGTCAACACCAGGCTCTGCTGCAGTGTGACCTGACAGCTCCTCTGCTCCTGAGCACCCAGCACTGTGGGACCTGATGCCTCAGGCACGAGGAAGTGCATGCTTGGAAGGTCTGAGCAAGACCGTGTTAAAACAGGCACAGGAAGGTCCAGGGGGGAAGTCAGAGCCACAGGCAGCATGCAGCACACGAAAAAATAATTAAAAAGTATCCTGGGAACGCTGTGGGAGCTATGAGATTAAAAACCAAAGCTTTCAGCTCTTTCTTTTAAGATTTTAGTTTGCATTTTGGAAGGCTGCCACAACCTGTAGCGCACGTGAGTAGGACATCAGCGACCACGAGAGAAAACTTGTTAGAGCAACGTTCTCCACCAGTCCTACCTCTGCAAACTGCCAGCAGTGCCCCGGGACCTCGCAGCCTCTGACAGCACATGGTCCTAAGGGCACAGTCACCACGATCAGGTACCAGACAGGAGCCTTCGTTCCTGGTCTGCGACCCTTCGAAGCAGGGCAGCCTACCTGCCCTTAACAAAATATGAGTTACTTACCCATTAATATACTCAACAGCTTTTGAACTCTGGAGTTTACTCCAACGATTCTGTAGAGCCCTTGCTCATTGATCCCTGGAAAAAATAAGAGTTTATTAGAACGTCACAAAAGCTACTAACATTTATTTCATTTCTATGGGTCCTCTAATAGCAAAATACTCTCACTGAGTACACACAAAATTAAGAGGGTAAAAACTGGTTTTGATTTCAGGGCTTGATTATGTATTCATGTATTGATTAAAAGTAACGATCCCAATTAGCTCAAGAATCAAAGATCTGAGGCCACCCTGCTGCACAGCGCTAGCAGTGAGGGAGTATGGCTGCACCATGAAGGATCTGCACTCAACATATAACAGAAAGGCAATTTCAGAAAAGTTTTACTGTGCTGAGATCCTGAGGCTTAGGCTTGAGCCTCTTCCTCATGGAGAAGGACTGAAATGCACATCTGTTTGTCAGCCATAGGAGAGGAAATGCTTTTTGCTGTCACTGCACAGGGGCACAGCCTGCAGCTCCAGCTGCACTTCCCAGCTCAGCCCCATCCCTGATCCCACGTAAGCACTGCCACCCCAGGCACACAGCACTGTGTGTGTCAGCACAGTACGAGCGTGGGCACATCACAGCGGTTCTCTGACGTGGGACTCAGGGGGTTAACGAATCGCTTTTGTTCATGAAAAGAGCAGGTAAGCAATTGCTGTGCTATGAACAGATGCAACGCCTTCCCCCAAAGCAGACCATCTGGTGAAGCTCTACCTCTTGTTTCAACAGCGTGTATGCATCTCTTGATAATGCTGAAGCCGATATTATCCAACTGGGCAGCTGAAAGGGAAGAGAAGAGACAAGTGATACACAGCCGGCAGAGGGACGGCTCCCACCGCTCATCCACAGCCACGGCCAGCACTCACAGCACCGCTGCTCCCCTGCTCAGATGGGGGGAGGAAGGGAAGGAAGACAGAGGAGGTGCTCGCAGAGGAGACACCGAGCACAGCGTTGCTCCAGGTGCGGTGTGCAGAGCACATAGCACCAGATTTACGGCTACAGCTGGTCACAACATGAACCTAGGTGAGATATCCCAACAGGACCTTGGTGCGTGAAGTTGACACCAGGTTGCTTGGGAATAAAAAAAGGGGGTATTTTTGACACAATAAATCCTTGCAAACTGCACAGAACAGCCTCCTTGATCCGAGTGCCAGTAATTCCTATAAATCCCTTTGATGCCCACCCAGCTAACCAAGCCCCTGACACTGCTGCAGACGTGGGGCTGCACACACAGCCAGGAGTGACCCAGATGAAGACATCCAGCATCCCCACTACACTCTCCAGCCAGGATTTGCACAGTGCACCCAGGGCCGTCTTATGCAAGGACAGCACAATGCTGGTGACCTTGCATCCTGAGAGGGAGAGCTCTGGAGGGAGGGAAGCCACTGCGTGACCTTATCGGCAGAGGGCTTCATTAACTTCGTCACGTTGGAAGGGACAACTCCACGCCATGTCTAGAGGCCAACAGGAGCAGAGGAGAGCCCAGTATCCTCACAGTAAGGCACACACAATTGCATTCCATCCCTTCTCCCTGCTCATATCACATATTTAAACACAGATTTGCTGTTGGCTCATGACAAGCTGCCAGTCCAACGGCTGCCTATGCCTTGCATGGGGCCAGCCCTTGCTAATCACTCTTTTTGAGTTCCCTGCCGGTATTGTTGCTTGCATGATGAATGGCACAAAAACCCAAAACAGTAGAACAGGTCTATTATATTTTTCTGGGCAAGCACACAGGAGCGCTGAGCCAACATAAGCACACAGGCTGGAGGATGCCTGTGCTGCAGGATGTACAAACATCCCAAAGCTCCAGGGCGCTTTGCTCGGCACTCAGGGGCTCTCAGCACAGCCCCCAGCCAACCTGCAGGCATAGACACAACAAAGGCAACACAGCACCTATCAGAGGTCCCCACAAAACACGAGCACTGGGGTGCTTGAGAAGCAGAAAACCATAGTGTGGAAACCCTTTTGTACAGACAGACCGAGCTCAGCAGGGCACCCTAGCACTAATTTAGTCCTGACCTATTGGTATCCCTGTACAGTGCTGTCCAGTCTATGCAGCTCACCATCTCAGGCTCACACACTCCAAGTGCCGACCGTTCCCACAGTGCAGCTGTTTCCCTCAGCCCCCAGGATGCTTGAGGTTGAGCACAAGCAGCAGTCCCCTCCCCTGCATGCCCCACCACAGGGCCCAGCAAGGGCTGAGCCCACACCTCACAGCACTGCTTGGCCATAGCAGAGGGGAGAAATAGGAGCAGTCTTTCCGGATGGAAACGACTGAACATAATCCTCCCAAGTAGACGAATAAGCTCTTCAACTCGTTGCTGAGCTCTGGATCAGGAAAGGTCGGGGATTTATTTGCAGTAGTTATATCCAGAAATAATATCTGATTAAATATCCAAAGTGCCTTTATTCATCCTTAAATTTAACTTTTAATGAGCATCATAAAAGCTTGATTTCCCCTCTCACAGAAGCAGCCTCCCTTTATCTCATTCATTTACCCAATGATTCAGGGCTGCACCAGCACAGATCAAAGTCAGATTTGTATCCACTGCAGCCCTGACCCCCACGCTGGCTGCCCTCACTCCGGCAGCACAACAGTGGGCAGCTTTGGGCTTGGGCTGTCTGACGGTGTCTGCAGGCCAGGAGTGCTGGGGGAGGAAGGAGCTCAGAGCAGCCTGCCTTCTGGGGCCACACAGCAATGCTGTCTGAGCATGGCATAGGAACTGCACGACGTGTGGTGTCAGCACCTCTGGCAGTGCCAGGTTGTTCTGCTACAGTCCCATCCATATCCTCGCTCTTCTCCGAGTGCTGGCAGCAGTGCAAGTGTAAGCCCTAACAAAAACCCTTCAAACCCAATGAGAACCATCACTGGAGGGGCCAGGACCCCACAGCTCCTGTTCAACCCAATTAAACCACTGCAGAACTGCCTGCTGCCATCAGCTGTGATCAGGGAAGCAGCCCTACGAGCCGGAGCTGGTAGTGCTGCACTCTGCCCGCACGCCCAGCCGTGTTGCAGGGCCAAACCTACACCCTTCCTCCCGTTATTCCCCTGTCCCTAGAGGCCCCTGCTCCCCAGGGGACAGACATAAAACACAGCTCCCAGCCCAAGATACACATCACAGGCTCCTCGTTCCACAGCAGCATTTCAAAGCACAACTGAGATGCAGTATTCATGCTGTAATCCAGCAGAGAACTATCTTAAACCAGCAAAGATGATGCGTATCATTTGTACAGTCGATGTTGCACACACTAACACTTATCTGACCTTCCCAGTGCTACTGAGCTGGCCTCATCCTGTCCTATTTTTGCCTACCAGATTATTTCTATTTAATCCATTAATTCTTCTACTTCATGCTGATATGGTATTTCAGAGCATCAGCAGAGGGGCAAGACGACAGTCAGCCCTGCTCAGCCACACGTAACCCTGCTGGCTCCAGATGTGTGCACATCAGCCAAGGCAATGCAAGGCCAAAGCGAGCTCTCCTGCACTCCCCACAGCACAATTCTGAGCTGTGTAATAAAGTGCCATGATGATGGTGATCATTATGAACTTTTTCAAATGCCACTGTGGTTTTAAAAGCCGCAGAGGAGAAAGAAATCAAGAAGTGGAGACCAGAGAGAAACGAGTTTTCAGTTTTAGCCGTCTCAAAGCACCAGAGCTGTCAAGCTGGGGGGAACAGGGACCACCAGGAAGGGCCATGCTTTCAATGGGGTCCTGAATAGATGGAGAATCGAGTGGATGTAAAAAAAAGGAGTGAATGCAGTGGGGAGAGGAAGGGGACAGACTCTTCAGCAGGGTCTGCTGGGGTAGGAAAAGGGAAAATGATTTCAAACCAAAGGAGGGGAGATCAAGATGGGACATAAGGAAAATATTTTTTACAATAATGGTGGCAATGCACTGGCACGAGTTGATGATGGATGAGGTGATGGATGTCCCTTTGAGACATTCAAGGTCAGGACGGACCAGGCCCTGAGCACCTGATAGAGCTGTAATGTCATTGCAGGGGAGTTGGACTAGACGGCTTTCAAAGGTCCCTTCCAACTCAAAAGACTCTACGATTATTTCCACAGAGCAGAGCAAGTCCCCTTCATTTGCGAAGCAGCACATCTCTATTCACCCAGCTCCAGCAGCACACTGATACCCACTCAGCCCCCAGCACTCTGCACTGCTTCCTCCCAGCTCCCAGAGAAGATTAAGATAAATCACCCAGCAGGCTGATGGCCATCTGGCCACACAGCAGGATATAAAATCCAAAAGCTCTGTAAAATTAGACAGTGGCCAAAAAGCAGACCTCACTACAGTACTCTAAGTCTCTTTCAGACCAGCATAAGTAAGAGCAGGAAGCAGAGTTATATAGGTTTTCAGGGTCAGGAATTGCATCCGGACTCCATTCAATCGTTACAACGCATTTCGAGTCCTTTTAGGAAGCTCCTGTAACAAGGGCTCTGTGGCACGGAGCCAGCCTCCAAATCAATCTGAAGTGGGGCTGGTGAGGCCAGCAGCTCGCTGCAGACGTGGTTCTAATGAGTGCTAAAGCACAGTCAGGTGTCAGAGCACAGCAGCAGTCACAGGCGCGTGTGAAACCATCGGACTGTGCAGGAGCAGCCCTAACCCCAGGCTCCAACACACCACAAAGCTGTGCAGCGCTCGGCTCTCCAGAGCAGAGAAGTGGGGCTGTTCTCATTTTTCAGATGGACGGACACCACAGACAAGATTCTGAAAGACGTGCAGCTTTGCCTCAGCCTCCTGGGTTGATTGAACCCCAGTTCTACTCTGGGGAAGGGCAGCAGGGAGAAACGTGGCGCACGGTCTTCGTCAGAGCCTCCCTAGCCCTTGCCAAATGCTGAACAGCTTCAGAGCACGGCATCACGGTGTGGGCTGCACCACCACCAGCACTGTACACACCCAACCTCCCAGAGCTGCTGGGAGATGGAGCTGCCTGCAGCCAGGACCAACGTGTGAAATGCTCCAAGTCCCCAGCACACCCCAGGTACCACGCTGGGCAGGAGCAGCCCAGCGTGGAGAACCCCAGGCAGCCCTTTCCCAAGGAAACCTTAGGTAAGCATTCAGGAGCCTCTACAAGGCACCTGCTGCAAGCCTGGCAGCTGCAATCCTGGATTAGACAACACAAATGACCTTGGGAAAGCCATGAACGCATCTGACTCGTGTGCAGGACAGCAGCACAAGTAAGCAGCCCCACAAGGACTGCTGGCTGACAGCACGTAAGATGGGAAGGCCACGGCCTGACAAGCACTTCTTTCAGAAGCAGGGATTGCTTCACTGCTCCTCCCTCCCCACCCCCATCCCAAATGTTTCCCTGCTTTTGCATCACCCCTCCACAAAGTTTAGAAAATGGTTATTTAACACAGCTCCCCGAGCCAAACCAGCACATACTGTCCTGGCACAGCCAGGGGTTGTGTGTAGGAACACACAGAGCAGTGACAATTAGTGGCCAGATTAGGACAGAATTGAGCAAGTCCTGTTCTCTGTCCCTAGAAACTTCATTCTGATTCTCTGTAAAACGGAGAAAACACTGAACTGCACTACACAGACTTCACATTCAGTGAGGGCATCCTCTGTGCTGCCCCAGGGGAGTGAAGCCCAGCGATTAGCCCTCAGAGGATCACTTGGGTCACACAAATCCAAAAAGACAACGTGGGAGACCAACATGGAAGGGAGGAGCCACATCACAGAGAGCAGAAGCGAGGAAGTGATTGTTTCATGCAAGGGCTGAAAATGGGCGTGAGGAAAATTATCTGCAAATTATACCTATTACAGTGAGAAAAATGCTTCTGCTCAAGACAAAAGTGCCCTGATTGAGGCAGCATAAAAACAAACCCTTTATTAACCAGCAGTGTGGGTCAGGCTCTCACAGACCAATGACTTTCGGGGAAGGAGGGAAGGGATCAGTTCTGAGCACTGCAGTTATGGCAATTCAGACCTACTTGGAAGTGGCTCAATTAAGAGTTTTGAAACAAAGGATCTGAGAGCCAGGACCAGGTGCAAGAACTCCTCTAGGAAGAAAAACAAGTGCTGTCTTGACTCAGGTCTTTGATTGCCCAAAGTACAGTAAAAAATAGCCTAGTTTTTTGTTGGATTATCTGTGTTTGTTTTTAAGGAGCTGTTCTTGACAATTCCAATTAGGTAAGAGCTGCACACATTTGTTTTCCCCTTGGAAAAAGCAAGTTCATCCTCCAGGTTCTGGTTCTGCCAGGCAAGCTGCTACTGACTGCAGGATGCCACCCGCAGCCCCGCTGCAGCAGATGGAGGAGCCCGCTCATTTCTCAGGTGGCTTGCTTAAAGAAACATACATACGTATATCTAGATATATATACTTACTGCCTTCGCTTTGATTGTCCTTGTTCGAGTTGTAGACCTGGAAAACACAAGAGGAAAGTCTCATGAAGAAGCTGGCTGCAGCTGGGAAGTGGCCTGGCCTCAGGATCCCCCCAGGCCAGCACGGAGCTCCCTGCTCAGGATGGCATCCAGAGCACAACAACCAGGACACTTCAAACAGAACTGTGGACAAACAGGACAGGCTAGGTGGGAATGAAAACTTCACGGGCTTTAAAACACAACAGAGGTGGGCATTCTGTTCTTCTGAACACAACCTTGGAGCGAAGCTGGCAATTCCCCTTACATTTTACAGGCACTACAGGAGCACGCAGCAGTGCAGGCTGGGCAGGGAGCTATCCTCACTCACGTGTGCCTCCAAGTGAGTAAATGAGTCATGCAAAGAGGAAAGGAAACATCATGAATTCACAGAGGAGATGAACTGCAGCAGGATGAGCCACCCTCAGTCAGCACTGTGATGGCATCCCACGTCCAGACCCTGCCCCTCGTCCTCCTGTCCTGAGCACGATTACAGCCAGGCTAGTTCAGATAAAAGCAGTGCCTTAATGGGTACAAGCAAAACAGAGAAAATGACAGTGGAAGGCATCAATCACAGTTTAAACACGCTTTAACTGCCCAACATAATGAAAACAGCAGGGTGAGGAGGTCAGCCTTCAAACAGGTTGTGCTTCTCTACCTCAACAGGTGAAGATGGTTAAATAAAAACAAGTCCTTCACCAACCCAGAGCCCAAACAGAAACGCACACTGCGCTCCATCAGCATCACAAGCCAGGGCTGAGTGTAGCTGCATCCATTAAAACAGGAAGATTTGCCTGTGTAGGCTGCTAAACAAAGCCAACGGTGTGCACACCCTTCCTCTTGCAGGGAACAAAGCTGGGAGCCCCCTTCCAAGGGACTGGTGATTTAATCACATGCTGTGTCCAGAAATAGCAGGTGGGGAAGGAAAGTTTCCAGCAGCACTGTTGATAGCAACGCACGACGCAGAAACGAGCACTGCATCTGGGGGAGCATGGCAGCAGTGTGGCCCCGAGCCGCCGTCGGGCACACAGCAGCTCCCAGCACACCCCAGTTAGGGCTCCCAGTTAGTGACTAATGTTAACCCCAAGGATGTGGAGATCCACAAGTGACTGCTGGGTGCTGGGGTCCTCCAGGTGTATCCTGGGGGCTCCTGCAGCTCCAAACCCAACCCTTCCTGCAGCGTTTCCCAAGGAGCACCTTCCCCACCTGCTGCCCAGGGGATGGGTCCGTGCCGTGCGAAGCGAACTTGAGTTTTTGTTTGCAGAAGAAAGGCCATCGTCCCACATCTGGAAACTGGGGGATGATTCAGCAGCAAAAACAGCCAGAGTCAGCAAGCGAGTTTTCCTCCAGGAACAGCATTTGTATCGAGAAAATGAAATAAGTGAAAAGAGGGAAGGAAGCACACAGCAGGCCTTCCCCCCGCAGGGCCGCCTGGTAGCCGAGCCATGAGGTCAGCTCTCCCTAAACATGTATTCCCCTCCAGCTTCAGTCTCACCACTACAGATTCGATGAAGGGAGCAGGGACTCAGGCTGAGACGAATCTGACCCACCAGGGGCTTGCAGGGCACGGGACCTTCCTCAGGACACCACTCCACTACAAGCCCCTTGCTGCAGCTCACCCAGGAGCCCGGGGCATACAGCTGAGCTCTGCATAGAACAAAAGGGCAAGTCAGGCACACAGCTCCTTCGGCAGGTTGCTGTATCTATCCCAAAGGTCTGGGACACCTGCACCCCGCCGTGCCTGGGGCTGTGGTCCCAGCCCAGCCACCTCCTGTCCTTGGGATCCCAAGCAGCTGTGGTGTCTGCTGTCCTGCATGCACTGCTCAGCTCCCACGGACCACTCCTGCGGCTCCAAAGGACGATGCACAGCAGCGAGGCTCAAGAGGGAAATGTGTCTGCCTGCATATTTGTTCTTCCAGTTTGGTTAACGAAACCACAAAGAGGTTATTAATCATCAGAGGCTGTTCTTTATAGAAAGGGAAAGGACAGACAAGGAAACACAACACGCTCATGCCATTAATTGCAAAGTATGCACACACTATAAAGGAAATTTCATCCAGAGGTCAGCCATGCAACCATAAAACAAGGAGATGCTGTCATCCTACACCCATCTCACTCAGGACAAACCTTTTATCCACGTCAGTGGTAATGCGTTCACACCATTCTACAACATCATGGTTTTAACCAAGCCCCAAGTCCATCATATCCTCTCCTTTTCCAAAACAAACATTACTTTGTAGAAGAAACCCATGTGCTGTATCACCCAAAGTCTTCTGAAGAGAGAGACCAAGGGGTGGCCAGCATGGCTCAGAGCCCTGGCATGGCAAAGTTCGTTCTGCCCTGTTTGGTTCCATAGGCATCAACACTCCGCGCTCCCAAAACAGCCTCGGTCACACACACGGGGCCCACAGCACAGGAGTGCATCTCAAGATCCAGCCTCACATCAGCTCCCCCACAAAATGGTGCTGAATTCCAAAGAGGTTCTTGCTATTCACCATGCCCCAGTTTGCATCGATTGCTGGCACAGACCGAGTGAAAGCTGTTCAGACAGGAGCATGTTCCACTCGCACCATCCCCTGTAACTCCACCACACACCTTGCAGCTGTAGCTAATAAAAAAAGCTAAACTGTAGATTTCCTTTATCAAAATCCTCTCAGACCCATTGCTCACAGCCTAACGTTCCTCGCAGTCACCACTCGCCGCCTGACACCAGCAGATCAACAAGAATCTAATCCACCAGTTTTTCCAACCTATTCCTATGTATAAATGGCACACAGGAGCAAGCACAGAAGCCAGCAGCTCACAACTGCCTGCCTGCGGGCTGCTTGGGGCAAAGCTGGATTGTGGGCAAAGAAAGGGAAAACAGAAGTACATCAGGATTTGGAAGGGGAACTAAGGAAAGAAGGTGTTGAGTAATTTTCTGTTTATTTCCTCATTTCACGTTTCACTCTGGTTTGGCCACGAAGTCTACAAACCTCCACCGTAAATCAGCTGTGCTTTCACAGGGCAATTGCATGTTTGTACACAGCCTTGTAGAAAGCAACCGCATTCCATACGCAGAGAAGGGTTTTACTTAAAAATCAGAATGACCCAAACCGAACCATAACCCTTAGAGCCTGCACAACATTCAGCACAGCTCCTGAAATCTGTCGGGTTCAGTACAAGATTCTGCCACAAAGGCTGAAAACTAGAGGAACAAACTGCCCAGCCCCTCCGAGGTGGGAGGCAGCAGTGATTTACTTTCACCAACAGCAACGCCAGCAGTCCTGCTCTGCCCTCACCGACACGGGGATCTCCATTCGAGAAGGGAGCCATCATTCCATGGTCCAATTCCACCTGGACCACGTCCTGGCAGGAAGGTCGCTCGGTGCAGCCCTTTTGTTGCTGCTAGGACCTGCTCCCCCTCCCAGGCTTTGCACTCAGACTGAGAGGTACTTCCCCGGCCTCCCTGGAGGAGCAGTGTTTGTAAGGCCATGAGCAATAGAAGGAAGCGCTGCAACATTATGCAATTTCCTTGTGATTCATATTCAGAAATTCTCAAAACAACCATGAACGAGTTTTTCAACTTTCAGCTCAGAATATGAAGGAGCCAAAAATTTAAAAATAGAAATCATCACATTCCCACATTGGTTGTCCAACTGGCTTGCCAGCTACCCAAGGGCAGGTTGTGAAGACGCGGACAGGAGAAACACATACATTTTTGGAACTTATTAATAAATTAAAGAGGAAAGTGGGGTCAGAAACAGCATAGCAGCTGGAGCCCATCCCTCAAGTTTACTCAGAGACCTGGGTCAGCGCACACAGCCCGGGTGCCAGGCAGCACAGCAGGGACCGTGTGCTGGGACTCCTGCCCGGCCCTTTGTCCACCTGCTCCACGGCCCTGCATGAGACAGAGGGCACAGAGCTGCCTGGAAGAGTCTTTTCTCTTACTGTCTTCACATGAACTCCAGCAAAGCCTCCACCATTTCACCACAGTCCAGATCCTAACGCCCTCATCCTCTCCAGTGCATAACAGAAACTGAAGGGCATCAGCATCAACCATAGACAACTTATTCCCAATCCCACACAATGAGTCAGAAGCCTGAAAAGCAATGACCATAGAGGAAAAGGCTCAGGAGCATCCCTGGACAAAAAAAGGCCTCCAGGATGATGCTGAGCAGCGCCCAGGAGAAGACCAGAGAAGGCAAACTCCTGCATTCACTCACAGCTGAGGCAGCAGGCAAAAAAAGCCCTCTGATGAACCATAGCAAACACACTGTAAATGACAAACAGGTTTCCAAGACATTGGGTAATTCAAAATGATATCAAGAGAGTAAAGTCTCCCTGAATTATTTAGGACACATTCAGCGTTGAAGGGATTACTTTGTTTTTACTGCTTTTACTGCCAAATACTCCATTATTTTGCAGCAACTCAAGAGAAAAAGAAAGTGATAAAACTGCATCTTCAAGCTTAATTTTAGTATAATTGGATGGTACATTTTTCCTGATTGCAAACTGCAGGAGCTATCTACTCACGTCCTGGAACTGCTGTTGGATTCAAGTCCTTCCATGGACTTCTGAGCAAGGCAGACCTGTGGGTTTCCCACCTCAGTCAGCACTGTGATGGCACTGTGATCAGGTGCAGCACCACATCATCCCCAGCAGGCAGGGACTACTCAGCCAGACTCAGGCTCCCACTGCACCGCTCAGTGCCATCACTGCGTCCCCTCCAACGAGTGTGGGATTGCCCAGAGCTGGGTCCTGGCACCCGAGCTCCCTTGTGAGATCAGGCATGCCTGGGGAGGGGAAGGCACCTTGAACCCTGACCTCTACTGCTGCAGGGAAGGGGGAAAATGGAAGGAAAACAGAGAGAAAAAAGAAGGATCAGCCCATGCCATGCCAGGCAGGATCCTCAGCACCTGATGCCCGAGCACTTGGCACTGCTGCAGAGGAGCTGCTCTGTTGGGACACAGCCCAGCAGGAGGATGCCAGCAAAGCACAGAGCAGGAAGGCTCATGTACAAAGAAGCATATTTCCTTGTTAAAAGCAGGACACCTGGCAACCTTGATGAAATCAGCCCTTGTTTCTGGCTCTGCCTTATCAACCCTGTTCTATTTTTGTCCAAGAGCCAGGTTTTCATACTACAAGCAGGATTTTCAGAGCTAGACTACACTGTGTTGTGGCTAGAAATAACCTTCCTTGCTCTCTGAGCCAGAACGACATAGATAGGAGTAAGATCTCTCCCAGCCCACATCACTGCAGGCCTCCCTGCAGGGGGAAGGGAGGAAAAAACACGCCTCGCCTCCAAAGCGAAAGACTTGGCAGGGCAGCAGAAACCTGCTGAGAAGTGCTGCTTTATGTCATTCGGATGAGGGCTGTTCGCATGGAAGAGGGTGGCCTAGGGTCCCTGGCAGCTCCTTCCTTCCTTCCTTCCTTCCTTCCCTCCCAACCTACTGTTCAGCGTTGAACTACCGCGGTGCAGGCGCAGCTATGGCCCCACCTCGCGCCCTTTTCCTCTCCCTCCCCTTCTCCCAACACACATTTCAGCTCGGAACTTGCACCGACGCCTGAGTTCAGTTATGAGCAAGAAAAGGTCTATTAAAGAGAGGCATCTCGGGGGCTGAATCCTGTAAATGGGTCTTGCTCTTCTGCGTCTCCGCACTGAACTAAATGATGGCTCTAATTAAAAACAAGCCCACGTTTTATTACAAGTGCAGGCATTCCCAGGAGCCTCCGAAGCTGAAGCGGAGCGGGCTGCCCGCCAGCCAGCTGCACTGCTTAGCTCAGCTCGCTTACATAACCGCCGCCTTTGTCACCTAAGGAAAGAACTACCTGGGCAGCAGAAGGACAAACCTCCCCGGTCACGCTGTCAGCCCACCCTGTCCTAATGTTCAAAGGAAACCGAGCTGCAGACAGCTTGGAAATTTACAAACAAGGCGAGGGTAGGTGGGAGCAATGGGCACAAAGCATGGCAGACACACAGCAGTCTCCAGAACAATGAAACTAAAGGTCAACTGGTTTAGAAAAAGACATTTTTGGAATATCTGAGGCGCTTATTGCCTCACAGAGCAGCATTTCTAAGTGAGAGCAGCAGAGCAGATGTATTCGGACGGCTCAAGAGTCCGACTGAAAGTGAGAACGTCTCCCAGCTTAACAGCTTCCCATCAATCTTCTGGGATGCTCGAGCAGCAGTGCACACCTCGAGCAGCTCCGCGCTGGAGCCCGGCCAGCATCGCTCCCTCTCACACACACGCCCTTCCTCCTCCCAACATCCACAACGAGCAAGGAGTCTGCACACAAAACCGACCTAACTCCAAATGACACAGTGTCATCTTTGCTTTTAAAACAATTGTAACACAGACATGCCCTGCATTCCTGCTCGGTGAAAAGATTCCTCGCTGTCCAGTTGCTCTGAACAGGGCCGGGTGGATGGTGCCAAGGCTGCAGCATCTTTGTGGTGAGCACTTCCATCCCCGGGTTGCACAGCTGCTCGTGCTGCTGGCTGCCCGTCAGGCCAGGTGTGCACTGACCGCACCCCCTGCTCTGCAGGAAGCCAGCAGGAATGGGACAGAGACAGAGGGCAGCAGTGGCTTCACACCATGGTCCCGGTGAGCAGCACCAGGTTCACCGTGCCCCGGGCACTGGGAGGCAGCCCAAGGGAGACTTCCTACTGCCTGAACTGCTGTGACTGCAGCAGGACGTTCAGCCCTTTCCAGATTCGACCTGAAACTCCACAAAGCTGATAACCTCTGTGGGGAAACTACTCACCCCAAGCATTTACACAGAGCCATGCACACGCTCAGCACTCACACGCTGCACCTGCAGAACGTGGCACCCAGCGGGCTCTGCACGCTGAGCCCCACACAGCTGCTGCCTGCCCAGGGCAGCACGGGATGGAAGCCAGGAGAGCAGAAATAGGATGATCAAACTGTTTACAGTTTTGAAGGGCAGGCTTTCTTCTGAGGCTGCAGCCAGGAGAAGGAGAAAGCCCAGGTCAGAGACTGCAGTGGGACTGTGGCGTGACAGTAGATCACTATTAAAAAGTGCAAGGACCAATAAAAACAGGCAATAAAGAAAGTGGTTAGTTTTATGACCGATTGCACAACAAACCGACTACTTTAGTTTTTAATTTAGACTAGCAGAAATACTCAAATAATCCATTAAAACTGGCAGAGAACTCTATCAACACGGTGCTGTTCTCTTGGTTTCTAGATGATTCCTGAATCTTCTGCTCAAATATTCCAAAACGGTGGTGACAGGAGTGAGAAAAGCTAAGAGAACACGCTCTCTTTGGTGTTTCATCCACGGTGCTCTGTGCCTCCCTGCAGAGGCTGCCAGCAACCAGACAGATGCAGCCTAAGGGTGGGCAGCTGGGCTCAAATCAAAGCAGGAACAAAATCACTCAATGAAGCCACCCTGCAACCAATTTCAAAAGCTGCTTCCCCCGCCCGAGCTCAGACTCAGAACAAGTTACTGCACGTCAGGGGATCTGTCCTGTTCACACACACACCGCACGTGTCACCAGCAAGCAGCAACCCAAGTTCAATCAGCCCTCTCCCCCCAGGGACTCCACTGCCTCTCAGCACCACGCTCACCTCCTGCCCTGAACCAGAATGAAAGGAAACCACGCTGTGCTGCGGCAGCCCACGGGTGCACCACAAAAGGTGGATGCTGCACGGCGTCCTATGGCCTGTGCTCCAGTCCCAGCCCTCCGCCATCAGCATCAGCAGTACCAGCAGCAGCCAACGCTTCCCTGGCAGTGCCAGCACCGTCCCCTGCTCCTCAGGGGAGATCAGAACCCACTCTCATCAGAGGACGGCTCCGCCACTCTGAGCAAAGCCCAGCATTTGTAGCAGTTAGTGCAGCACAGACCACAGAGAAAGCTGCCACGCCAGAGCTGGCTGCCACAAAGAATGTGTTAAAGAAACAATGAGCCATTCACCCGTAAGACACGACAAACACAAACCAAAGCCACCAAAGCGCTCCTGGATTTCCCAGCAGCAGTGCGGGAAGAAGTCACAAACTTTCCAAATGCGGATATGGGGAAGAGTGGGTTTTGGTTTGTAAAGCAGACCAGAGCACTCTTATCTCTTTTCAAGATGATCTAGAATGTTTTGCACAGTATTTTTCTCTTTATGACACAATCAGCTTTTAAAGGAAGGGATAAAATCCTGACACCTCGAGGCTGCAGCCATGCTGGCTCAGTAAGCTACCAAGCAGCAAGGCAGCACTGGATGGAGCCGTACCTGAAAGCACCAAGTCAAGCCCTAGAACCTCACCGGCTTAAGTGCTTTAGAAACAAAAGCTTATGTTCCTAATGTGAGGTTATTACTCATAAGCTTAAAACAAGTTAAAGGAAAGGGAGAAAAAAGCAGCTGCAGTAAAAACACTAATTATATAAAAACTAACAGACAACCTGACAGTATCACTGAGCTTGATCGCTCAGGCTGATTCTCTAAGGATCCCCGTCTAACATCCTGTCCCCAAAAAGGACAAAGGATGAAAAACAAGCAAGCTTTCTTGCCAAAAATCCCAAATGGTGGGAGGCAGAAAAGCCAGGCAGGCACTGCGCCGGGCTCTGCCCACCTCACCCAGCCGAGGTGCTGCTGCCAGAGGCACTGCAGGAGCTCCCAGGCAGTGAGAGCACACGGCTGAGACAGCAGCCCTGGTTCAGGGAAAGTTCACTAAGTTGTCTGGGTCGGGAGCCGATTAGAGGCAAAGAGAAAAAGCAAACAATAGAAACTTAGAGGCTGGGAGGGGGCAGAGCAGGGAAGGATGTTCTGCTCAGCACAGAATAGAGAGATGGAGGGACTGCAACGAGCCAGGTCATGGAAAGGAGAACAGAAAGAAAGAATCCGCCATAAGCAAACAAAGCCAGACAGGATGAAGGCCACAAAAACCCCCAAGGTAAAACATACACAAATCACCATGTTTCTGTGGAAGGCCCCCAGGAACACACGTCTGTGTCAGTGCAGCACAGAAAAGGCTGCGAGGAAAAAAAAATGAGCAGAAAAACACGGAGCAAACACTTGGGAGCACCAGAGCGAAAATGTGATGATGGCTCCCGACACCTTGCCCATGAGCAGAGAGAAAACAGCCAAGGACCACCATCAGAAGCTCGGGACCTCCTCAGAGATGCTCGGGATGAAGATTTTCGTACCACCTCCAGAAACGCAGTTCCCTCAGTCACTGGGGTGCAGCGTGCAGCCAGCGTGCTCGGAGGAAATCACCGCTGCTGCTCCTCCATGGCCCGAGCACTGCCCGTCGGCTGCAGCAGCTGCAAACACCGCATCCTCAGCGGAGGGAGCGGGAGGCTTTACGAGCTTTGCTGGAAGCACTTCGACACGGAGCTCATGAGCCCAGTGCAAAAAGCAACACAGAAGAGGCAAGTGACCTCCGAAGAGATGGAGACGAAAAGAATTACAGCGATAAAGCAGATTTGCAGTTTCCGGCTGGTTATGAGGGACGCGAGAGGGGGGTGGCAATCCGTGCCCTCCGTACCCCCCCCGTCCCAACCCGCGGCCCCGGGGGGCTGCTACAGAAGTCCTTCAAGTTAATTTATTTTCGGAATGAGCCAAAATGACAGGAATGCCGAGATTGAAAGCACTGGATTGAGTTCAAAAGACATCGCTTCCACTGGGAAATTAATCTCTCACCATTTTGTATAATTAGACAAAGAAAATGAAAAACAATTTCAGAGAGAATTCCCAGAAGCGATACGTGAGGTGGAGGCGGAGGAGAGGTGCTGTGCGTTGGGCACGGACGCGCTGGGGTTCGCTATAAAAACACTTTATGACATCTCCAGAGCAGCACCAGCAAACGAGCCCCGCTGCACCGAGCTGCTGCAAGGCAGGGAGCATGGCCGAGGGGCTGCGACAGGGCAGGAGCTCCGGGAGCCCCCAGCCCACCTCCCTCAGCCTATGTGGACACCCCAGGGCATGGACAGCCACGGTGGGGTGGAACGCAGCTGCAGAGCTGCCTCACTACCCGGCACCAGTTGCTTCGCCATGGTTGCTTCCACTCAATCAAACCAACCACCGCCATGGGTCAGGGTCCCAGCCCCACGTGGTGGCCCCATCACGGCCTCGGCCCGCAGGCAGCCCAGGACCTGGTCCCTGCGGACTGTGAGATGGTGGCCACGATCACCATGGCAACGCCAGGCCTGCAGGAGCTGGAGGGCTCTGTAGGGCCAGAGGGGAAGGGCCCCGCTGCCTGGGGGAGCACGCAACGAGCAGCTCTGCAGGCTCCCGAGGTCTGCGCCCACCCACACGTGGTTTACTGCAATTAAACACCGCCTGCTCCCAAAATTACCGCCTGTTTCAGAGACAGCAACAGAGGAAGGATGGAGTGACACAAGAGGGAAGTGGTTCTCATTTCAGGCTGCATCAAGTATTGGAGGAAAAACTGGGAAGTGATGACCGTCCCCACCCCGTGCAGCCCACGGTGCCCTGCCCAGATGTCAGGGCAGCAGCAGCAGGGCAGCTGGCTCCGGGATCCCAAACTGCCCTCACACCACAAGGGCACAAGTGCAACGAGCGGGCTGGTCTCAGCTTGCCATCTAGTGGAGCGCAGCCGCACGGCGTCCCCAACACCGGCCCCACTCCATTTTGTGCAGCGCCCACGTCCACAGCACTGAGGGACACAATAGTGGGGAGAGCCCGGTGGGACTGAGCCCCCGAGCAGCGGGCAAGGTGCACTGCTGCCCAGACACGGCCTTTCTGGGGTGCCCCCACCGCCAGCAGGAGGAGGAGCACCTGTAGGCTGCTGCATAAGGGAAACGGGTTCTTCATGAGCACAGCATGTGTCTGCTCGCACTGCACTGAGCTCGAGCTCACAGCACCCTAAGAAGCCAGACAGCATCCAGCCCCACAAAACAAGGCTCCAGGTGCCCGTGTGGGTGCACAGCTCAGACATGCAGGCTTCACAAGCACCTTATTTCATTGGGTTAATAAGCTACAGGCACAGCATAAACTCCAAGTGATGACCTCCGGTATCCAAGGAAGGCCCAAGAGACTTTAAGTGTCTCTATTAAGAGCATTTTGTGGCTACTGCCACCTAGTCTTTCATTAACCCAGAAGTAATCACTTCTGAACATCACAGGTTCCCAGCACTGACAAACAGCACTGTGGCTCCAGCCAGACCCAGCTCCTGGTTGGGAACACGATCAAGGTGCCCCAGCAGCCAGCAGAAAACCCAGCACCACAGCTGTCACTGCCCTGTCCCCCATAGTCCGACAGCTTCGTGTGGCCTGATGGCCCTGCAGCCCAGCGTCCTGACACAGAGCAGCAGATACTGATGAACTCAGGTGTGTGGAGAGCCAAGAGGGGGTTTCAGGTCCCCAGAGAGGTGATGTTCTGCAATAGCATTGCAGAATGGGAGCAGAAACCGCATTTGTTTCTGGGGGATGGAGCCCCATGGCACAAGGACTATGCCAGGTGAGGGACAAGAGGAGCAGGGCCCTTCCAGAGCAATTGGTCCAACTGCCAGGTTGCCCCAGGACAAAACGTGCCAGCCTCGGCAAGCAGCCTTCAGCCTCCCAAAGCCTGCCAGACATTTGTACTTTGTTCCCACCTTTGCAAATCTGCAAAGAACTGAAGAGAAGGGGAACAGAGAAGGAAAGGAGAAAGCAGTGTTGGTGTGCCTCCACTGCACTCCTCACCTCCCCACAAGAACACGAGGCCCAAGTGGGAACCAACTGCTCATCCCCAGTGGTGCCCTTGGCTTTACAGGGCAAACAAAGCCAACTCCTATATGAAATGCTTGCTGTATTTTTATAGACTTGCATTGCCTCAAAAAACAAAAAAGAAAAGCAAAACAAAACAAATCGAGCAAAGGGCAGTGTGCTGCAAGTGCCAGAACAGCGCTGCTCAGCTCCCATCCAAACCCTATTCCCTCTGACAGGATCACGGGATGTTGCATTTGCCATTTAACACTAACTTCACCATCACAAATTAAGGCTACAGACAACATATTAACACAGCTCAATCAGGACATGATTCAACACGTTTCATATCCTTAATCCTCTGCTAAGTTTGTTTGCCTGAAGAAACGTTTTTGCGACCCAAAAGCTTCCAAAACCAGTACCCCCCTTCCACCGGCACCGATGTGAGAACGATTTCTAAGATTAGCAACCTGCTTGCAAGGTAACAGCAGGAACCGCTGACACCGTCATCTCTTCTGGCTGGCACGCTCACTGCACTTGGCAAGCGGAGCCATAACCTTACTGAAATGCTTATCTTGTTCAGTTCTTTGACAGAAAGCAAACAGCCTAATTTGCGTCTCTCTTAATCCTGCAGCCTACCACAGCCAGCTCAGCTTCGCTCCTGACTCAGTCCCCAGTCAGCTTCCAGGAGCACTCCATACGCACTGACAAACTGCATCACCGCAGGAAACTCGTCCTGAGCATCTTAACAAACACGAACGCAATTGCTCTGTTACACAGTTAACATTTTCTCCAACTTCCAGCCTCAGTAACGCAGAATAAAACCCAAAATCAGCACGGGGGGTTTACCCGACTTAACAGCAAGTGGTAAGAGCTAACAGACTGATGAGAGCTATCTGGAGGCAGCTTCGATTGCGAGGTACAGAATAAATCTTCCAAGTTGTGACAAAAGTCTTAGCTAACGTAGCCCACATCCTATGTTTAGATCTTACTACAATGTAATGCAACACTTGGTTTTACTTCTTTTAATTATAATTAAGAAACAAACTCCACTGCACTTTAATCTCCCCTTAGCCTGAATTGCACACGGAATTCCCATCCCCACCGCGTCAATCTTTCCCACACTCAGTATTCAAATCAAAGGAAAACCAGACGTTCTTTCCAGGGGGGCTTGGTTACAAAATTATAGTCAAAGCAGAGAACGAATACTTCTAAGATTCCAAACGTTAAATCCTGGTCTCTCCCTCAAGGAAATCTCTGCAGTGTAGGTAACATCCCACACCCTTACGTTGCAAGGCAAGAATTCTGAATTCAAACAAAACTGATCAAGAAATCCACTTGACAGATCGAAGAGGATAACCGAGGACAAGGAGCTATTCTGTCCGTCAGCACACACAGAAAAATGCTTCTTGGACCCATTTCCATCCAGGCTTCGTTCCCATGGCTCCCACACCACTCCTGCAAGGCCAGGTCTAACACCCCTAGCACTTAAGTGCCAGGAGGTATTGCATCAGTGAGTAGCAACAATCCCTGACGTGCTGGATGAGCAAGCTACCCAAAGCTGATGGGCATGATAGGGAAGAACAGAAATCCACAGGCGGCAGCATGAAGACCTGTGGGTTTTCTGAATGAGTTCATGTAATCAGATTCTGGAACAGGCTAATCCAGGCATTGCTGCATCTGCTACTTCTCAGAGCCTTTCGCATGTGTAGCGCTTCACAAACACTCCAAATCTTTGGCCATACTTCTGCAACCCTATCCTACCAGACTGCCTCTACTATTGTGCCAAATCCCGATAACATCTGCACGTCAAAACGAAACGGGACGGTTGTATTCCAGCAGCTCCAGTTGCAGCTGACTGGGTTTCGTGTCCCATCGACTACATCTCTGAGTGGAGGTGAGGCAGAGGGAAGTAGGTGAGCAGGCTGAAGGAGAACAAGGCTTGATTCAGATCATGAGCAAGAACACACATTTAATTAGTGAAGAAATAGAAAACAGTATCCTGCATATGAGTGCCACACAGACCCAGCATAGGAGTTAATTTCAGAGGGAGCAAGACAGCCTTCACGCAGGAGCTGGTGAGTTCATGTACCTTGCACAGGAGGGCCGTCCAACCACAGCTGCCCCAGGATAGAGCCACTCGTGTCAAGAGCCAAAGGTGGAGGAGCAGGCCAAGTAAGGCTGATGACAGAAGACAGAAGGGGTTGTCCAGGGCAGGCAAAGCACACTCAGTATCTTTTTTGCCCTCTGTGCTTGCATCTCCCACAGTTCCTCTCTTGGAAATGGTACTTGCACAGGTGTAAAATGTGCACTGTTGTGACTCAAGGCAGTGGCAGAAAGGTGTGATCACCATCAGTGGTAGGTCCAAGCTACACAGCGCGCGCCCTGTTAGGGAGCAGGCTTCACTTGGCTTGGAAAAGGGATTTATTCAGCATAGCGAGGGTCTGGGAGCAGCCCTCACACCAGCAAGGCACCACAGAGACAGAGCCAGGCTCCTCAGAGCTCAGCATGGCAGGGCAGCAGACAAGAGGTGCATGCTGGAACTGGAGATGTTCAGACTGGGCATGGGAGAAACTCTCCTGCTAAGGGTGGCCAAGCAGCAGAGCAGGCTGTAAGTCTGCTTCCTCAGGTGTTTTCAGTAATCTGCTTGGAGCAGAAGGATGGACCAGGAACCTCCCAAAGTCCCATCACACACAAATTGCCAAGTGATGAATCCCTGATTCCGGGCTGAAGCCCAGCTGTGATCCCAAATGAAGTGCTTCACTGGAGATACAGCACCTCAGTCACAGCCGTCCAGGTGTCTGAATCGCTGCAGGTGTTTCAAAAGCAAGCTGCTTGACTACGCCCAGCACGTGCCTGCCAGCACTCACCCATCATCCCCGTGCGTACCCACGTGGGCTTAATGAATGCTTCTTTCTGACAAACAAGGACCTTACCACGGATTGCAGGGGGAGGGCTCTGCTCAAACCAGCACCAGCCTGACACCACAGAGCTGAGCTGGGCCACCCCGAGCCCCACGCGGACCCAACTCGGGCTGCCAGATCCTGGCTCCAGCCCAGAAGCAGACACCTACTCCAAAAACACACACGGACGGTCCTTGCAGGCAGCTGGAGCCGTGACAAGTTTATTTTCACATCCTACATGCTCCTGACCACGCCAAGGCAGAGGCCCACACCGTGCTGCACCTGGCACCCATGGGCTGCTCTGCCAGCAGCACTGCCACTGCTGGATGGGACCACTCTGTGCCACCAACACACACAGCCCACTGAGTGCACACCCTGGGCAGCCCAGTCAGAGCTGAGCAAAGCTCAGAGAACTCGGCTTTAAAGTCTGCATACACGCTCAAAATAAATTAAAGAAAAACAGTATTCTGAAAAACCTCCACAACCCCTCCCAGCAGTAAGGCAGCCTGAGCAGCTTTGGCACAGCAGAAGTGAGCGCAGAGATGAGGAGAATACCACTGAGTACTGGGAACAGGCTCCACTCCTCCACTCACACTAGATCTGCAGCTCTCTCTAAGGCCCAGAAACGGTTGCCAGACGAGCTGCAGGACTCAGAAAGCCCTGGAAATCTACAGCGTATTTTCTTCTACCGCTCTTTTTGCCGTGTTTTCCTTTCAGCGCAGCGCAGCAGCGTGTTTGTGCTGGCCAAGCCTCCCCTCCTCCCCTCCACCACACCTTCGAGCGATTCAAGCACAGGAGATACAGTATTACTTCAAATATTTAACCAAAGGATTAAACTATTCTCTTGGCAGGGCGTGCTCTGCCCCACGCTCCAGCTCCCGCACTGACTGCAGGCGCTGCGTGGCTGCCTGCCCCCGGCTACAGAGAGCTCTCCACACTCTTCTCCAACGCTTTTGCACCGATGTTTCTGCTCACCGGCTCCCGGCCATCCATCGCCTCCATCCAAAGCCTTCGGTCCTCCTCTGAAAGCGCCTGCATGGTGATCACGCCGGGCCTGCAGAGAGAAAGGGAACACCATAAACTGCAGGTTGGAAAACAAGGAGGACACAGATTAAATTCTCATGTAAGATAGAGAAAGAAGAAAGATGACCTTGTTCCTCGTCAAGCCCCAGCAAGATGTGGCTGATGCCAGCCTAACCGCACTGGGGAAGTCCCTACAGGTCCCAGCCAGGACCGAAAAGGAGCAGCAGGCATCTCCAATAATCAGCACGCATCTGCAGTGGTTTTACAGCATGACAGGCACTCTGTGACGCTGCAGCCCAGACAGTTCACCTGCCTTTGGGCTAAACTCAGCCACGTAATGGACAAGGAAGGCAGCTGAGCAGGCAGGACACCCTGCATCCCACCACCCCAGGCACCAGCTCACAGAGGGACCTTCTGCTGCAAGAGGGATTTCAACACTTTGGTCCCCAAAACGCTCACATCAGTGTGACCCTGCTGTGTCCCTGACCCCGCCGGTGTCCCCGCTGCCCCTGCCTTCACCACACAACAGCCCCCGAGCTACATGCTAAAACCAACTCTGTGATTGCTTATTTATTTTAATGAGAAGGGGAAAGAACAGGCCCAAGTGCCTGCATGCAAAGCAGGGGGGCCCTGGGAACAAAACCAGCCTGGCGCTCGCCTCAGGGCCAGCACCACCTCCACCACTTCCAGGCAACCTTGCTCTGCCCTTCCCACACCAGGAGCTAATGCTCAATTACCTTGCTCTGACACCAAGGTCGTGACAGTGAGCTTGGCAGAGCACTCATCAGCTCCCAGCACACCTCGGCACCCGGGGACCCAGAGGGGCTCAGTGACACAGCTGAGGTGGTAAACCCAATGGGTCTGCTGTTCTGGTCGGTCAGCCTGGTCTCTCCGTTTCGTTCCAGGCTATTTTCAGATGCATTAGCACAGTGCAGCTGCTATTTCTGCAGGAGGAGAGCGGGCAGAAGCCCTGGCAACAGGGAAGACACAGGCATGGATCCAGCATGAGCTGCAGTGGTTGTTAGAGCTGTCTGCAGCAATGCTTAAGGGGTTTTAGGGTTCACCCTCAGAAAGTATTGCAGCAGAGAGCACAAAACGCTGCAGCCCCCAACCCAGCAAAACACAGCTGTCCCAGCCCTGCAGCAGGAAGCACATGGGGCTGAGGCAGAGAGCCACTGGAGCTGCTGCTTTAGGACCACTACATGCAAAACCCTGTTGGCCTGGGAGGAGGGATGACTTCTAACTTGCACTTTCCAAAAGCGAACCAGTGGAAAAGAGAGCTGCTGCATCACTGCACAAAGCTCATCAGCTCTTGGTAGGAGCTGACCCTCTGTCAGAGAGGACAGTGTGAACAGGGATGCTCAGTGTGGTGTTTTTGGCCTGCTCCTATCGCTCTGTGGTACTTATGGGCAAGGAACAAAGAAATAACCTCTCACCAGCCAACCCCAGGGTTCTCTTGTGGCACGCGCAAGGCAGCTCGGCACAGGTTCGCAGCAGCATGTTCAGGCTTGCAAGAAGCCCAGGTCCAAGTAAATCAGCCATAATGTATTTGATCTCCACTAATCCCATTGGTGAGTCAGTCAATACTCACCAGCTTAGTGGTTTGGAAGTTTACTCATTTTGAAGGGAAGAGGAAACCACTTAACCATCACCCATTTGAGAGAGAAAACGCTCAACGTGCAGCACCAAATGCTGTCAGCACAGGGAACAGAGCTCAGTGCTGTGCAGACAACACGGGCTGGGGGTGCCAGGGGCAGCAGGAGGGGGCAGAGGGGTTGGTGATGGGCTGGGGGCAGATCCCTCCCCCACGGAACGGGGAGGGGGGGCAGCTCAGCCCAAGCCCAGGTCAGCTCTGCTGGGCGAGCTCCAGCAATCCAGGGAGGGCAAAGGAAATACAGAGATCTCCATCTCCAGCAAGACATTAACACCAAGACATTGGAACTGTTCACTCGAGTAAACTTGACGCTGGCCCCTAAGAGAAGTGACAAGGGCTCAGAAAGACAATGCGGGTATCTCCTGTGCCAGGTTCCCCCACGCACAGGACAGAAGTGATAACGTGAAAATGTTTGTTCTGCCTTTGAGCGATAACAACTCTCTGGGCTCCACTTCAAAGCCAAACTTACCAGCGCACAGGGAGGGGCTGCGAACCTGAATTAAAAATCCATTTACATTGCAAACAGCTCTGCGTTTCCTCCCACAGTGCTCATTTGCCAGAGCATCCATTGCACCACTTTCCCGAGCAGAACCATCTTCCTGGCTGTGATGCATTCGAAACGCACCCCACGCATTATCCCTCATGCATTATTTATTGCGACCGTGCCACCGCTCGGGACGGGACGGCTGGGCCAGCATCCCACCAACCCCAGCAGCACAAAGCCGTCCTCAGCCCCACGGTCAGGGCTTTCCCCAAAGACCAACCGCTGCCAGAAGTGCGTGCTAGATTATGGATATCTCAGCTATCCAGGGCAGAGCCCGAGACAGAGAAGAGCCTCCTCTGGCATCCCCTCCCAGAAGATAAACACGACATGCCATCTCTGTTCCCTCAGCTCACACACCGCAGCCCCCGCAGGGCCCTGCTGAGCCACACGCAGCTCAGGACTGCCCTGTGTGGCACCGCTCACCCCAGCGGTAAGAGTGGAAGCATCAGCACTGACTCTGTGGCCAGAAGATACCAAGCCTGCCCACCCGCTGCTGCGGCTGTGGCATTTTCCCCAGCACCAAAATCCTTCGGCCGCCTCCTGAGACGCGACGGGGAAACGCAGTGATTGGAAGGAAAGGTTCTGGAGTGAAAAGATGTGGGAGCGGGAGACAGAGCGGAACACGGCAAACACTGTGCAAGAAAGTTTAGATTGTAGCATATCAAAATTATAAACTATTTTTTCCATATGAGACCACACAGGAAATTTGAATTTTCTCAGTATCTCTGCTTTTGTGTAAAACAGCCTGGGCTTAAAGAGCTATGACTAAGCGTGCAGAGAAAATGAGAAAGTCCCCTCGCTGCTTCTCCTTCCAGAAAAACAAACAAATAATGAAAGCCATAGAAATAGATAAGAACTTTCAACTCCTGCTACAGCTTATCACATCGAGACAATCTAAACTGCCAAACGAGAGAGCCCGAGGATGGATTAATAAAGGGGCCAGGGGCTGAGCGCAGTGCAGGGCCACGAAACTCCAGCCCCACAACACAGAGAGCACTGCAGGAGGAGTGCAAGGGGATGAGGAAGGCAGGGGATCAGGGGACACCCAGTCCCAGTCCCACTGACGGTTACGAGGAGAGCTGTCCCCTCCACTGCTGCAGACACACTCTGCTCGTGGCCATGCAGGCTGGGGCTGCGCAGCTCTGGGAGCTCCCTACAAACTGCTCTGACTGAAAGGCCACTGGAAATGTGACACCAGCCAGGGAACACTCATGGCTGCACGGCACCGAAAGCAGCCTGCCCCACACCAACCAACCCCACTGCCCCGGGCACAGCGGGGCCCTGCAGAGACACCAGCAGAGTTCAGCCCCCATCAGTCACTAAGGGACCAAAACCCCACGCACCGAATACCTCCCATTCCCATAAGTGGCAATTGGTGTTAGGAGCACTTCGCTTCTGGCCCAGAGCAATGACCTAGATTGTCCTAAATTTCAAAGCCTTTGTCATCAGCCAAACGAGATACTCCTCCTCCTGAGGCTCATTTGGTAAGACACTGGCTGTCATCCCTGCTTACCTTGTTTATAAAACTGACTTAATGCACAGGGACTCCAAATTAGTTCAGTATGAAAAAAGGGCATTATCAGCAAACCACACCACCCATCGCAGGAAGGAACGTTTCAGCCCAGTGCAAGAATCCCATTCAGGGGCCTGCTTTGGTGTAACAGCATTATAGTGCCTTCTGAACTAAGGGCTACAGCACCTCAAACTGCCCCAGACCTATTGGCAAAGGCGGAGCTGGGGAGCTCTGTGTCTCTCCTGCAAACACCTTCAACACTGGGAATTCTGGACTCCCTGACAGACAATAGGAAAAGGAAGCAATGCTGTAAGAGCAGAGGAGTTGAATCACCTTCAGAGGAGAAAATAACCACATCCTCCCCAACGCACACAGCTTCTCTGGGCATTACTTAAAGCATCCCAAGCCTGCACGCCCACCCCAGCACGGCAATGAGCACAGGTCTGCACTGCTGAGCTCAACCGAAGGAAGAACAGCCAAGGCTGCCACCTCCAGGCTGCAGAGCCCTGCTGAACTACGGCCTGCTCTCACCCTACAGCACCTTCCCAAACTGGGACTCAATCGAGTTTGAAAAGCTGCTCAAAATTCACAGCAGTGGGAGACATAAATACACAAGTAAAACATGAAATGCACTCGGGTGCATGTGGCCGTGTGCTGGACCCGGCATGCTGCTCAGCCCCACACAGAGGTGTGGTGTGGCCTCCAGCAGCATGCAGCAGGGTCATCCTGACCCACAGCTCTGCCCCACGTCGGCACAGGGCCACGGCTCAGCCAGCCACAACAAAGCAGGTGTAAGCTGCTCTGCGCCCAGCCGGCTTAGCATCAATTAAACACACCCCAGGGAGAGTCTGGGCAGGGCGTGGACCCACGATGTCCCCACGGTGCACCAGTTTGAAGGTGCATACAGAAAAGAAAGAGGGAAAACCGCTAACAGCCAAAACACTGCACATATGTGACACAGAGAAGCACCCTGGGGATCTGTTGGCCTTAATCACGTCCAGACTTCCTGCGCGGGGCTGAAGAACAAGTCATCAAGTTTCTAACTTCTTTATTAGCAGAGACAACAGAACGACACAAAAAGACTCAAAAGCCAAAACCAAAACCCAACCAACCCGAGACAAAGATCCCATGGCACAAACCGTGCTGCAAAACAGAGCCACACCATCGCTGTGGGCTGCAGCCTCAGCCCGTGCCCAGGGCCTGGTGCCAGGGTGACCCCCACCAGCACCAAGCACGTGCTGCTGTTACTGAAGAGAGCTCACAGCAAACTCTGACACCACAAACACCCAGAGCTTTGTGCTTGCTGTTCTCACAGTCCTCTCCGTCAGGGAGTGGGGGACGCGTACGTGAAATGAGCAATTCCTCAGGTTTCCCCGCCTTGCCACTCCCCTGCCATTATTTACATTTAGCAGGCATATTTCTGGAGCAGCTCTTGATCCCGTGCCCAGCAGGCTGCAGACATCAAGGGAAGGTTCGGCTGGCTCTGAAAGCACTACAGAAGAAAGCCATTGTGGTGGCTGGCTTCTCCTCCTCCCGGGTTTATTTTGATTTTCACATTTTAAATAAAAAAACACTTCCCCTCAGGGCACAGGAGAAATATGTCAGCATCAGCAGAAATCCTGCAGCTTTCTGGAGGAAGGCAGAGACACAGAGAGTGAGCGGGGCCGTCCCAGCTCCATCCCCCCAGCACAGAGGGCTGGGCAGGGATGGACAAACCGGACACAGTCAGCACCACCAACACCTCGGGTTTTGCTGAGCTTGAGTTCTATGGAGGAGACCTCCTGTGTGTTCACAGCACGGCCAGCAAAGGGCTCCTTGTGAAGCACAGAAACCTCGTGCAGTGAGGAAGGCACGAGGCAGTGAGAGACAGACACTGCTCAGGTCAGGAAGAGCTCCAAGAAAAAAGATGCAAACTTAGAGTGCCCAGTGGTGCAAGCTGGACTTCCATCGTCGCCATGGAAAGCAGAGCAGCACAAGGCCATGTGCAGCACAAGAGCTGAAGAGCACCCGTGCAGGAAAGAGGCAGCCCACCCCTGCCACAACGCACACGGGGTCTTTTCACACCTGTGACCTTTTACCTTACATGTTCAGAGTCGGCAAAAATGCCACAGGGCCATCAAGTTTTTGAAAGACTGAAGTAAAACTGGCACCTCGTAAAACAAAGCATTGACTCGGCATGCCGTGAGGAACGCCAGGAGAAGCACGTCCCTGGGAGTGAGCTGGGACCCAACGACGAGGCAGACACCAGAGCTGCCCGAGAAGCACTCAGGGAAGGCAGCTGCCCCAGCACTCACCGATCCACGGCCTCCACATCGAAGCAGAACCTCTTCTCAATGGAGTCGGTTTTCCGCCGTGTGCAAGATTTCAGGATAACAGCCTCATCTTCTCCCTGAGAAGAGAGAAAATCACAGATAAGGCAGAGACCAATGCACCCACACGTGCCTGCCCCCAGGCCCCAACCAACGCATTCAAACCGGAGGGGATGTCTGGCAACATCAGCCACTCGTCACCTGCTGGAAATGCATCTGAAATGGTTAGGATGGTTTCTTATTTGCACCTTTCTGAATGCACACCACTGCATTTACGCCCTGAGGATCACACACGCCATGCTCCAGGCAAGGAGTGCTGGACCACAATTTTTGGGCAAAGCTTTATTTTCCATTGCTGAACAACACATCATAGCCCTGGCTGTCGATTTCCACTCCAGCAATGGCTGCATATTTGGCAGCATCCTGCTAGCAAAAACTCTTAACAGGAGCAAGCATGCCTTAAGATGTTTATTATTTGTCAAAGCAATGACAAAAGCATTCCCCCATCCAGGCATCTGCGCCCAAGCTGTACTGCACTTCCCCACGACAAGCTGCAGTCGGGCAGGATCCGCGCACTGCTGTCCTCTGCTGGAGGAAAGCCCTGCTCAAACACTGCCAGCACAGAAAACTCTCCTGCAATTTTTAAAATCCCCCGATGACTCAATAGAAGACAAATTCTGAGTGAGTTCCTGGAGATCGCCACTTTCCTGCGCTCTCCGTGCTGTTCCAGCTGACACCCTGGCTGACCACCCTGTTCCCTGACATCATCATTTTCCTGGAAACCTATTTAGGGCCACAGCAGGGACCCGGGAAGACAGATCTGAATGGTCTCTGCAGGGCTGCTCCTAGGGGGGCTGCCTGCACCCCACAGCTCACTAGCCTGGCTTCCCCGTGTTCAGGGTCTGCTCTGCTTTGGAACCACCATCCGTTGCCAGCTGCATACCCAGGAGTGCTTGAGAGGCCAAGAGCAGGCAGAGCCCTGTGACCCCTTCTTTCTCCTCATGCTGCACCAACAGTGCACCAGTGAGCTGTAACAGGCTGCAGGACACCCAGCACGCAGGCAGGATGCTCAGCACGCTGCCTGTCCTGCATGGGCAGGGCAACACGAGCAGGACCAATGTGCAGCTGCACTGAAGTTTGTAAAGCTTTCTCCTTTCACAAATGGAAATAAATAAAGGACAGATCTAAAAGAAGAGGAAAAAGGTCAGTGTTTAAGTAGAGGCAGCTGCTGAAAGCTTGTCTTTACAAAGCTTTACAGAGTTGGAGCACGAAACAGAGCTGTGTCTGAGGGGCTCCAACCGTTCAGGAAAGCAGCGTTGCTGCCAGGGCACAGCTGACAGCTTCCAAACATCTGCTGAAGGTGTTTGTTTTTCAAACGAGGTGCAGAGTTCACTGCTCACGGGGCACTCACTCAGCCTGGAGTGGAGGTGAGCCACACACTGGTGTCAGTGCCACCCTGCTGAGCTCAGCTGAGCACGAGCAGCCTGCAGCTCTGCCCAGGCCCCTCCAGACCCGCAGTGACACTCACCCCTTTTCCTCCAGATTTCTGATCAAATGGCACCATCGTTATCCGCTTGGATTCCCGCTGGTACGTGCAGTAATGCTTCACCCAGGAGGTCCCAAAGTGACCTGCAATGCAAATGCAGTAGAGTTTCAATGCACACCCATCATTAAGCTGTATGTTTAACTATAATTTAACACGACACGTTTCTCTACCTACGATTCCTGCTGTAATTCACAGGTGGCACAAGCACTGCTAGCCCTCTTCATTCAGGGGAAGGAGGAAGCAGGCTCCTGCCAGGCACCGGCACTGATCCTGCCCCGTTCACACCACCACAATCCCCACAGGGCCACTCCCCTCCCACATTTTGCATTCTGCCAAATTCATCTTCGTGTCCCATATACCAACAGTGTCCCCTGGTGCCCACGCACCACACTGCCCCGACCACCTACGTTTCTCCTGGACATAGAGATAACCCTCCATGGTATAAGGACTGATGTTTTTGTGCTCATGAGGATTCTCCTTCATCTTCTTCATCAGCGATTCAACTTCTGACCTCGTTCCTTCAAAGCGGTTCCTTGTCTGCAAATGGGAACAGGAGCACACCCTGCAGCACCCACAGGAAGGCCAAGGCTGGAGGTCTGGGGTACCGCACACGAGAACTGCCACTCAGACCATGTGTGTGGCATGGCGTTAATTATAACAAGGAGTTTGCTTTCAATTACACCATCAAGCCCTTTGCTTGATGGCACACACACACTCCCACACAAAGCATGTGTGAGTTTTCTCTGTTGGACTGGCACAGGGCACGGCAGCACACACACTCACATTCTGGATGCTGATGGTCAGCTCTGTTTTGAAGTCGCTGAAGTCCTTCGCAAGCTCATAGCCGTGGTGGTAGAATGTGAAAAGCCCCTGCAGGAAGGCCAGCAGCTGCATTGGGGCAAAACGAATCGAGACTGTCAGTGTGGCTCCCTCTTCCAGCCCACTTTGTCCACCTGCATCAAACAATCCCCCACACTGATCCCACCAATACTCAAATCCTCCCCCTCTGCACCACACCACTCCGCTGCTCACTGTGTGGGGAGCTGAGACGTGTCACCACGCCAGGTAGCCACAGCCCAACCACACTTCTCTGGACTTGGGAGTTATTCTGCACTCAGAAGGAACAACTCCTTGCAAACAGCGGAGGAGGTGTTGAACCTACCCTGAATTTTTCACAGGTAATGACAGGACAAGGGGGAATGGTTTTAAACTAAAGGAAGGGAGATACAGATTAGATATCAGGGGGAAGTTCTTTACAGAGAGAGCACAGGCTGCCCAGAGAAGCCATGGATGCCCCAGCTCTGCAGGCATTTGAGGCCAGGTCGGATGGGGCCCTGGGCAACCTGATCTAGTACTTGACTTAGTGGCTGGCAGCCCTGCAGGGGCAGGGGGGTTGGAACTTGAAGATCCTTGTGGCCCCACACAACCCAAGCTATTCTTTCATTCTATGATTCCTAGAGAAGCTGTAGAGGACCTAGCACTGAGCAAAAGGCAGTCCTAGAAAACTCATTTCTTTCCTTTTTCTGTCAATCCTCACTCTTTCTCTCCAGTGAAAGTTACAGTTCTCTCCAGATTCTATTGTGTTTCCCACTTGAGCCCGTTTCCCCTTGCTGCTGCCAGCAGGCCCCAGAGCCCAGACCATCACCATAGAGATGTCCAAAAAGTGTACAAAGAAACTCTTTGTGCAAATGGGGCTGAGCCCCATACCAGGGGTCCAAAGCACATCTCCTGCCCCCAAAGCTGCCATGCAGGTATCAGAGATGCAGGGACACCCCGTGCCCCAGCCTGGCTCCCCATCAGCCCTCACACACTAACACATCCCTCAGGAATGCAGTTCTGTGGGATGAAAAGGGCTGGGTGTTCACTCACAGGCTCCACGAACTCAAACATCTTCCTCTCCTGGACCTCTTGCACCTTGAAGACATACTCCAGGGAGACCTCGTAGAAATGCTGCCGAACCAGGTCCACCTGGCTGTCTGCCTGTGGGTACCAGGAGATGAAAAAGGAGACGTGGTCAGTGCAGCCGGAGCACCCAGCACACAGCACGAGGACAGCAGGGGCTGACAGGATGCTAACTCAGCTTCAGACACCAGGCCGGGGCTTGTCAGATGGCACAGTGATTAAACAGAAACCTGATTCACACGAACAGACTTCTTTCTTCAGCTGAAAAAAAGTGGTTTTGATGATTCACATTCACACCTCCTTGACAGCTGGGTAGAAGAGCACGAATTAGAAGGGAGAGAAATGAGAAGCTGCTGCATAGCTGACAAAGAAAGGCAATTCTGCACCTTCTGGAAAGCAGTGCACTGTGAGGTTGCCAGCAGCAGCCTGGGCTCCAGGCAGACACACACGTGTCCCACCATGCCACCACAGTGAGGGCCGCTCCTGTGCTGGGCCAGGGGACCTGAGCCGGGTGCCCGAGGTGCAGGGGCTGAAGTATTCAGCTAACTGAGCACTAAATATGATGCAATGGAAGAACTCTGCCAGGAGTTAAATGGCAGATTAGACTCAAGAGTGTTATCCAAATGGTCAGCAGCCAAATCAGCAGAGAATTCCCATGGTTTCCTTCTCTTCTTGCTCTGCTGCAGCAGTCACACATGTGGCCATCATCACCTTCCAGATGTGGACAGCAGGAAGAGATTAGGAAACATAAAACACCCAACTGCTCTGACACAAACCCTCCTCTCGGGCCATCAGGGTGTCTAAGAGAGCTTCAGGCTGCTCATAAATGCCTGGTTTTGGTTTTCCTAAAGCGTTACCATCTCATCAGCAACCTTCCTGTGCACATCTGCCATCTCTCAGGGGGAAAAGATCCCAACTCCTGAACCCAGGAGCAACAGCAGCTGGCTCCAGCAGAAGTCAAAGCGTGGGGTGGAAAATGCCAGCAGATGGCACCAGCAGCCAGCTCTGCTAAACACACCGGCAGCACACACAGCACACACAGCCAGCGTCCTGCACGGGACAGCACCTGCGTGACACAGTGCAGCAACACATCACTGTCCTGCTCCCATGCCCTGGGCAGGGCACGACATCACAGCTCTGCGACTCACTGCTACAGGCACAAGGGGTTTCTTCTCCAGAAAGAAATCCTTCCACTCCAGTCTCAGCTTTCTCCAGTCTCTTGCCGTAGGATTTTAAACATGAACCAGAACATGGGCTTAAAAAAGGTTACTTAAGAGCCACGAGAGTGAAGCTCCGCATCTGCGAGGACGAAGGGGTGCAGCCACAAACAAGGTGCCCACAGACCCAGCACAGCCCTGCCAGGACAGCCAGGCACAGCCCAGATGTACACTGCTCTCCAGCCCTCATTTGGTGGAAGATGACTGCGCCACAGCCATACCAATCTGATCTCTTGAGACAGAGTCCACACACAGCTGGGCCACCAACACCTGCACTGCCCCAGCACAGACAGCACTGTGCTCACTGACCCTGTGGCACGCCAGCACTCTGTCCAGAAGCACAGGGCCCAGCCCTGGGAGCTCAGGAATTCCAGACATTGAAGAAGCGATTGCAGACGCAACAGAACTCATCCAGTAAGAGCATTTGGCAGGGCAGCAAACTACGTCCCAAGTAACAGGCTCTTAAAGCAGTTTAGGAGCACTAAGCCTGATCACTTCCCACGAAGCTCAAAGCCAGTGCAGCCACTTCCACAGAAGGGAAATAAAGACACATGGGAATGTTATGGCACACGAGAAGCCTGCAGCAGAACCAGTTCCCAACTGCTACACTCTTTAATTACAAGCTCTCTAACCCTTCTGATTGCTATCCATTTTGGGATCTCTCTGACTTACTCGCCAAAACAGTTCTGTCCCCTTTGATTAAAGGAAGAGGGAAAAGCCTGCTGCTCGCAGCCAGCATGGAAGAAAAGTAGCTTATAGCTGAGAAAACCAATGCTAGAAGATGCAGAAAATACCCAAAAAGCTCAACACAGTTCCTGCTGGGCACTGAGAACTCGAGGCTGCTCTCACCTCCTGCAGCTGGGATTCCTTCTTCTTGGAAGACAAATTTAAGTGCTTCTCTAGGACACCACAGTACTTCTCAGTCTCCTTGTCATATTTCTTTTTGGCATCCTGCAGAACAGAACAAACAGTGTGAGGTTGCATCCCAAGGACGCTGGGACCCCCATGGGAGCAGAGGAAGAGCCCCCAGCCCAGCATTCAGCTTCCTGCACTTAACCCTCTGCTGGGAGAAGCCCACGCGTGGCCAAGCAGCTGGCTTTATTTAAAGTCTGTTCTAAAAACTGATAGCAGCCCTAAAGCCACACCCAGAGCAGGCACGCCTTGAGCAGCCCAAGTGGGACAGCGACGGGAGGCAGCGGTGGGAGCAGCTCCCTCATCTGCTTCTCATTACTCGGCCGTGCACAGCTGCAAGGCACTGCCACCCCACACAGCAGTGGGCAGCGATGGGATGCTGGCACTGGCAGCCACGAGGCAGCTGCACAGGGAACCAGCAGCAGAGCCCACCCCACAGCCCTGCGTGGGGCAGGACAGCAGTCCTTTGTGACGGGCATAACTCTCAGCACGCTGCAACCCCAAACACACCAGCAGCAGGTGTGGGGACAGCTGGGTGTAACTCCTGGGCTAAAAGCAGTGTTGTGCAGAGCTGTGCTCCCAAGGCTGCCCGGCCAGAGGACATCCAACCGGTGCCCCAAAGGCCACGAGTCCCTGCCCCTGACAGAGCCCAGACATCAATAGCTGGTGCTTCTGCGGGATCCCCCGGAGGTTCTCCTCCTCTGGCTGCACAAGCCAAACCAGAGCAGCCTTGAGACAGCACACACCTCTGCTATGCAAACAGCCCGGCTCGCTGGCACGTGCTCCTTGCTGGCAGCAGCAGGTTGTTACAACAACAGCAGAGCTGCGGGCAGTGCTTGGAATTCCAGAACAAAGGCAGGAAAGAAAAGCAGGCAGGGACAGGCTGTCCCACAGCAGCAGGGACACACGGGTGTGTTCTGGGTTCGCCCTGCCAGACGCTGCCCACAGCTCCGATGCACTGCAGCTGTGTGAGCACAGGGCTGAAAGGTTTCAGGTGACTGAGAATTCAGAGACTGAGGATTCACCTCGCCAAATTAATTCTGGTCTGGAAGAAGAAGAACGGTGACTGCTGGCCAACGGCCCACGTCAGTGCATCATTACTCGTTTGAGGGTGAACCAGGCAACACCAGGGCACCTCATGGAAGCTGGATCATCCCCACCTCCCTCCCACACCCAGGGCCAGCAGAGTCCATCCCTATGGCACACCAGGTCCCCAGACAGCACCGGGCAGCTCTGCGCTCTGCCCAGAGCACGTGGAGATTCAGAGACCTGACAGCGATGCGAGGCCAAAGCCACCCACCTTAGCAGCACCGATCTGCTCCTTGCGGAACTTCTCCAGCGGTGTGATCAGCACCTCGCTGGCGTTCTCAATCTGTTGGACACAGACAGAGTCAACCCGGGGTCCCCCAGCACCACACACTCAGGTGCTTTGTGTCCCACTCAGAGCTGAGAGCTGCACTGCAGAGCACCTCCATGTGCTCACGCCCTGCAGACACACCAGCACTGGGGCTGCTGTAGCAGGGACCCCTCCCTGCAAACTGCCACCACCGCCCATCAGAGCCCACACGCTTCACCCTCCTCCAGCTGCAGTCAGGTTATGGGGCAGCAGGGAGCTGAGTGCTGCTAACAGAGCCGCTCCCCATCCCCCAGCTCCCCGCTCCCACGGCCGTACCATGCGCATCCGCTCATCCTCCAGGTTCCGCAGCACCGTGGCAAACTCCTGCAGGGACTTGGCTGCAAGGGAAACACCGACAGCTTCAGAATTTCACAGCATTTTCTTTTGTAGTTCTGAACATCCAAGTAGCCATAGCAACACATTTCCAGCACTCGCTGCTGCCCAGGCTGGCTCCTGCTACCCAGCAGCTCCTGTGGCAGGCTGCTGCTGTGGGCAGTGAGGGGCCTGCCCCACTGCCTGGGGAGTGACACTCGAACGCAGCAGGTGCCCTGCTCGAGCCGCAGCATCACCTGGATGAGAAAGCTATTTTGGCTGAAAAGCCAGGCACAAATCAGCAAGGAAGTCGGTATTAAAGTTTATTTGCTCTGCTGGCTCCAGACTACACACAAGCACTATAAACTCCCAAAGCCCAGTCCAGGCAGAAACAGGGTAACGCTGAACAAGGCAGGTGAAGCTGTTCCCTGGCACCGGAGACGCTGGGTGCAGCCCTCACAGAGCATCACCCCCTCAGGGTGGGTGCCCGGACACCCTGCAGGCACGCAGACAGGCTGTGCTCCCCTCCAGCACACCACAGCCGTCAGCAGTTCCATGACTGCATCCCCAGATCCTTGCAGGGAATGGCCGTGGTGAACCCCTGGGTCCCACAGTGTCCCTGCACGTCCCTACCCACGCACGGCCCTGCTCAGGGCTGGCAGCACGACTACGGCCCCTCTGACCCGTCAGCTCTCACCTATGCAGATCTCATCGTCCGTCTCCGCGTCGCCGATGCAGCGGAACTTAAACTCATTGAGGGAATCTGCAAACTTGCGCTTGGCCGACGACAGATCTGTGAGAGGGGAAACACAGACATCAGTGTGGGAACACAGCCCAGCACAGGGCCCCCCAACCCTGGGGGGTTACACCCAAAGGCCCTCTGCGCCAGGGCAGGCAGCAGAGGTGAGGGTCCTGAAGAGCAAGGCCCGCTGCAGCCGTTCCCACACCCAGGCAGGGCTCTGATTATGGCACTAATGCAGAGATGGATTGTTTTACAAGTCACAGACTCTCTCCAAGAGCCGAATCCCATTAAGTTATTACTTGTGATGACCTGAGGAGATCCAGGATCGGCTTTTCGAACCGGCCCCATAACCCTGCACACACGTCCCCAGGAACCGCCGAGCTCTCAGCCTGACAGGAACTTGTTCTGGAGCAGTGTGGGGTCCCCGGCCGCGCTAAATCCCCTGTGCATTTCATTCAGTGTCCTCAACACACAGTGAGCTTTTCCCTTTCTGGGCACAGGATGAAAACGTGCATGCACACAAACAGGCACCAAACGCCCAATAACTGGAAGAATTCAAGTGTTCTGCTTTTGTGGTGGGATGAGGGAGCTGAAAGCTTTCTCCAGGAGCTGAAGCTGCTCTCCCAGCACCCACTTCTATCCCCAGGGCTAATTCTGCCCACACCTCAGCCCAGGAGCAAAGCTGCACACAGCATTGCACGCAGCACAACACGTTCCTAAGGCATAAGGACCACAAGGAACAGGCATCAGGGCTCAGCAGAGTTACTGGGGGCACTAGGTTTGCTCCCAGCCCTATGGATCAGATGCCAACATCGCAGTGTTGGAGGGCAGCGCGGGCACAGCCCCACTGTGCTGTGGGGACAGCTCCTGCCCCAGAGCAGCAGAGCACCCAGCATTGCCCCAGGGTAGCTCCAAGGCTTCAGCCTGGAGCAGCACAGCCTCCTGCTCCTCTGCTATGGGAAGGAGGGGATGTTACCGAGGAGATGACGCTGGTGACTTAAGGAGCCATTTCCTCTGTTGGCTCCATGCTGACCCGGCCACACTTGGCTGCAGATGGCTCCACTGCGGCTGCTGTCCCCTCGCTGTGGGCTGGGCAGGGGCAGCCCAAACCCGAGACGTTTTTGCACTGCTCTGCAGCACTTATAAATAGGCATGGGAGAGGCCAAGAGACGAGATAACCCCCAGTGCTGCAGTGATAAATAAAGTCACTCTCAGAGCACACTGAGTCAGCTCGGGATTGCTCTCTCCCAGGCACAAGAGCAAACAAAATCCTCCAAAAACCAAAGAGGAACTTCTGCCCTCTCTCATTGTGAGCACAGCCCCGCAGCTCCCCACGCACCTGAGTCAAACATGGGCTGTGCACGTCCTGCCTCCAAGCTCTCCACCTGGCTTCCCCAGTTGACCAAAACACGAGCTAAAGCCAGCACAAGGGCAGAAAAACCCCACAGCCTGAGCAGTGCCGGGGGGTGGTCCTGCCATCCTGTCACAGCCATCCCCCATCGGCTCAGAGAGCAGCGTGGGGGCCAAGCACCCACACCGACACCCCTGGCAGCCCAGCCCAGCATTACTCCAGGCACAGCAGATGTAATCAGAAAGCAAGTGCAACGCTCACCTGAAAGCAAGGGCAGTTGTGAACAGCAAAGGCACTGCACATTACTGGAGCTCACCCCAACCCCTCTGCACCGCCTCACGCAGGGCATGCACCTGGGTGCCGACATGTCAGCGCAGTCAGCCACACACTGCGCTGAAACAACAGCTGAACCACAGTCATCAGAGTTCTCCATCCATCTGCCCCCTCTACCCTGGGCAGGGACAGATCCTGCCCCACGCTCTCCCTCATCATTCCTCTCCCCCCTCCGTCCCCACCCCGGGTGTTGGAGGCAGCAGGGCGATCCCCTAGCAAAGCCAACTTGACAGGAAGCAGGCGCAGGCACTGCTGCTGGAGGTCCAGCTGCGTAACTATGGCAACAAGCAATCCAAATAAAATGCCCTTTAAAAAGTGATGTATTAGCTTGTTACTGCAATATAGGGTTACCAGCTAAAACATTTACGGGAACAGCTACAGTAGCGCTCCCCTTCCTGAGAACTCTGCCCTTCCTGGAACAGGGTTATGGGCTCACACAGGGTGCCAGAATGGGAGAAAGCTGCAGGCAGCTGCGGGTGGGTGATGAGGAAGGATGCGGCAGTGACCCCACCTGGCAGTGCAGGAGGCAGGGCAGCGTGCAGGCTGGCAGGGCTGTAGCAGCCCCATCCCACCGGCAGGCCACGGCAAGCTCCGAGCAACAGAAGAGCCTGCAGGTAGCCAGAAGCTGTGCGTGGGGCACATGGCCCCAGCCACATCCGTGGCTCCCAGCAGCCCGGTGTGCTGCACCAAGCCCTGCGTGTTACTCTCTGGTGGTGCCACACATCTCCGCACCACCTTCGTGCCCAGGTCCCACCAGGAAGGCTGCCAGCATCCTTTGAGGCACAGCTGCCAAGGGCAGGTCATCAACAGCTGAGCTCATCTCAGCACACAGAACTCCTTCCAAAGCTCGCAGAGGCCAAGAGCAGAGCTTCCAGCCTGGGGGGTCCCCTGCACTGCCCCCAGTGCCAGCTTCTCTTGCCCCACCATCCCTCTGGCAAGCAGTTTCTGTTACCACGTGGGGACAGGAGTGTCCATTTCCTAAATACAAAGCCTCTCCCCAAGAGGTTTGGGAATACTGCAGAAGAGATTTTATAAAACGTAGACACTGTGATTTCACAACCCCACCCATATGCACCCCCCAGAGCCAGGAAAGCCCCACCCCAGCCCTGTGCTGCACAGAGGCAGTGCTCCTGCAGGAGCTGGGCTCCAGCCGGGACACAGCGCTCTGCTGCAAAGGGGCAGAAGCACGGGGCTGGGACGGGGCTGGGACGGGGCCGTGATGCACACAGTGTGGCAGGTTCAGTGCTCACCCTGCCCCAGACACTGTGCTAACTCACAGCGGCGTTGCTACACTTCCTCTGCAGAAAATTGCTTAATAATCTATATTTAATGCTCACTTGGACAACAGGAACCGCACCGCCTGCCCCTTCCTTCCCCGCCACAGGGAGCAGCCGGCTCAGCAGGATGGGGCCAGGCAGCCCCAGCATGGCCACCCAACCCCGCCCCACCTGCCCCTGCCACGAGGAACGCTGCTCACCCCAACACAAGCATCCCCATCTGGCTACACCAACCACAGAACCACAAAGGTTGGAAAAGACCTTTCAGATCCAGAAGCCCAACCCCAGCACAGAGCCCACAGACCACGTCCCCCAGTGCCACATCCCCACAGCTCTGGAGCAGCTCGGGAGCAGTGCATCCCCGCTGCCAGGGCAGCCCGTGCCGACCGCTCTCGGGAGAATAAACTGTTCCTAGTATCCAACCTGACATTTTTCCTAACAAGCAACACCCACGTGCAGCCTGTCGCTTGGTTTCGCAGCGTTCACTGACAACTACAAAGACTGGGAACCATCAGTTACTCCCGTGCTGACACGTTTCCACCAGAGTCAAAAAAAAAAAAAAGCTGCATCTGTTTTCCAATCTATCTGCCTGTTATCACTGAACAATCACGGGGCACAAGTCCCGTGCAGGCACAAGTCCCCTCCAAAAGCCACGGGGTTCAGGTACTGCAGGTACCACACCAGCTCACCCCCCTGCAGCTGCTGCCCCTGCACAAAGCCCCCCCGCAGCCCCCAGCACCCGCAGCCCTTCCCCCTGCCCAGGGCCGTGCTCAGGACCGCGTGAGCAGAGCAGCCTCAGGAGAGCCCACGAGGGCATTCTTGGAACATCTCAGCAGCAATCACCCTGGCACAAAGACCAAACACACCCACGGAAAATAATCCCACTTCAAAGCTGGACCCGGTCCACACTGCATCCGGGACCCCAACGCAGGAGCCCTGCGTGGCAGAGCACCGTGTGCTCACAGCTCTGCAGCCACGGCCCCGGGGCCCACGCCGGGCTGGGACCCCACACAGCTGTCATCGCAATTAGCCATGACTCATTTAATAAACAACCCGTCCGCCGGGCGGCTGCGGTTAATCAGTGATTTAGCACGGGACTCCAGCTGCTGGCAGGTCCTGCCTTCGGTTCACCGCTGACCGAAATTAAAAACCACAGGGAGAAGAGGGGTCAGCCTGGTCGGGAGGGGAAGGTGCGTGTGCCACGGGCAGAGCCCCATGGGTACCAGCAGGGCTGCCCTCAGCCCACGGCCACGGGAGCACAGCCAAACCCCTCACAGCCCGCGCCAGGAGAGGCAGCACCGTGCTAGGAGCTCACAAGCATCCTCTCGGCGACAGCTTTCTGCATTTCACTTCCTTTAACAAAAAAAAAAAATCACAGAGCATCCTCCCACAGAAGACCTGACGCCAGACAATGGGGTAAACTGGAACGACAACCGCTGCACGCACAGGCAGCACAGACCAGGCCTCAATTCACACCCGCTGCCTGTACTGCAAGTTACCCAAACACACAACGTCCCCAAAGCACCACTGCCACTGTCCCCACACAGCACCGCCGTCCTGCTGCCCTTCCTGTGAGCACAGCTGAAGGTGGATGCAGCAGCCGAGCCCCGGCCCACACCACGAGCCACACGTGAGCAGAAATCCTTCCCCAGGAGAACTGCCGCCCAGCTGAGACCTCACAACCCTGTGCTGCCCCTTCTGCTCCTCCAGCCACCAGGGAACCCCCTGACGTCCCCCCGCGGTGCCACAGGGAAGGAAAAGCCCAAACTGAGTGCCCAATGCAGCTGTGTTTGCTGAAGGGGGCAGAGGTGCCGGCATCCACCTTGGTGAACGTGAGCACAACCAGCCAGGCGTTCTGCCCACGGCAGCACAGAGATTTCAGCCCAAGCTCTGCTCCGAGCACGCTGCACTGCTCTCCAGCCCATCACCGTATGCCTCGCTTCACACGCTCAGAGCGGATTCATACGGCAAAATGTTTGCCAGGGGGACAGAGAATCCATTGTGGGATGAATGGGACTATTGACCGGGCTCAAATAGCAGATCAGATTTGAGTAACACACTGAAGACATGAATTATTCTCATGGTATTTTAAGAGATAAAAGCTCTGCGCTTCACAAAACACCAAGTCAGACTTTGTAGGCCTGCCTGGTGGCACAGCAAGAACCGCTGCCCTGTCCCAGCAGCACAGCACCTGCACACATCATCCCTCACCAAATCACCAATGGCACCGCTAGTGTGGGGAGCACTGCCAGCCCTGGGTTCGGTGTGCCGTGCTCTCCGGGATGAACAGCACTGGAGAAGTGATAAGTGCAGCCAGGAGGACAGCAGCCACCTGGAAACACGGCCAGGGAGATGGAGGAGCTGGGGACCACAGCCTCAGCACAGGCAGCCCCTGCTTGTGGAGGACACGGTGAGGCCAGCCCTGGGATGCTGCTGTACAAAACTCATTTAGAACAGACCCAGGGAGAGAAGAGCCACACAGAACGTCAGAGTCAGAGTCACCAACTACATGCCCTACTTTTTGTGCACAGAAACCCAGCAAACACCGGGCCCCAGCCCCCAGGGTGGGACAGCAGGAGCCGGAGCTGGGTTCAGCAGCCCCAGGAGATGTCACCTACATCCACCCTCACTGACCTACATTAACAGCAGGGAGAACTGCAAATCGCACGGCACACAGGGACAGCATTAACACCACGCAGGGCAGCACCATGCCCCACACGTACGGGTGACCTTAACAAAGTGTGCAGCCACCAACGAAACCCAAAGAGCCGCAGCCTCAGGAGCGCTCCGCAGCCCGAGCACAGCTCCACGCGCACGTACGTGAGGCACTGCTTCCTTCCATTCACACTGAAAAGTGCTGCTCTCCCATTTCCATCTGATCTGAGGAAACGGATCGTTAATAAGAGCCTTCTTCCTCCTGCCCCGTGCGTCTGCCTGGTTCCTGAATTCCAGCACCGACTCGCAGCCGCACCGACGAGCTCTCCGGCCTCCAAGCGCAGCGCTCGCTGCAGCTCACATCCTTCCTGCTCAGCTTTTCTCAACACCTCCCCGTGCACTTCCTATTACAGCAAACCCACAGCAGCACCTCTGCTGACAGATCTCACCGCACAGCGGCCGTGGAGCTGCAGGGTGCATGCTCAGCCCTGCAGGCACGCAGGGGACCACTCCGAGGCCTCCATTTAATCCTCAGTTAGAAATCCTCAACAATCACACTGCTACAACGTACCTTAATGCACTTTGCCTCACTGGGCACCTGTCTGGAAGCCACCCCCAGTGCTGGGACAGCCCCCTGGCAGCAGGCGGGTGGGAAGGGAGAGGGCCCCACAGCCCTGCTTCATGGCAGCATCCCACTGCTCCCACCACACACACCCGGACTTGGATCCCAATGCCACCAGAAACATGGGGACCCACAGGGTGCCCCCAGCTCCTCGTGCCCGCCCGGTGAACACACTGGGGAAAAAAAAACCAACAGAACAAATCTCTCTGCTTCCTCTCCCAGCTACCACGTCTGGCACTTCTCCCCATGTTTATTTTTGTTCACATCCTGGTGGTGTTTTATGGCAGCCCTCCCCCCCAGCCCCTTCCTAACCTGTAATCTCAGCAGTAAGTAAGCGCTGGCTTCTGGCAGCAGACATGCCGTGGGGCTGGGCCCGGGCACACGTTGGAGCAGATGAAGGGATCAGAACAAACCCACTGAGCGGGAGGGATATGGCAAGACAGCAAACCTGCTGACAGCTCAAGTGCCTGGAGAATTCAGGGAAGCAGCAATGAAATGGAAAAGCACTGCCCCAGTGGGTGCTTCCAGAGGCAACTACACACTGAGCGCTGCCAGAAATGCTGGGGCACATCACTAACGGGTCCAGAGCAGCGACAGGGCTGGGAAAAGGCATCTGAGAACAGCACTGCTGCACAGAGAGCAACGCGGGCAAGCAGGGAAGCAGCTATCGTGTCATTCCTGTCTGCTATTTGTGAGCCTGAAGTTATGAAAGACATCCCAGGCTCGTGCCGAGCAGCGAGGATCTGAGAGCTGCATCCCCCTGCCTGCAGGACACAGTGACCCTGAGCCCTCCCCATCCACGTCCCCACGCTGTGCTGTAAGCACCAGCCAGCTCTGTCACTGTTCATTCCTCCCCTGAGCCCCTTCTGTTTCTCTCTTCTAAAAACCTGGAAGAATAACTTACAAAAGCAGTGCAGGTTACTTGACCCTCGTTGATGCAATAATTCATTGACTGGAGCCTGGAATCACATTTCATTAAAATAAAATGCTCTGTCTGAGACGGTTAATCAATTCACAGGACACTAATCCCAAAGAAATTTGCTCCTGACCATGTTAATAACCATTAGAAGCACAGACAGCCGAGCGGGGCAGCTCTCAGCACCTCCGCTCTCGGGGACAGCCCCTTGTCACAGCCCCCGACCAGACACCATGTGCAGGAGCAGATTACCCCAGGCAGCAGCCACGCATTCGGATTAGTTTGTTATTAAATCTAATTTGTTAATAGCAGGCCCGGCAGGAAGCCTGCTTGACTTCTCAGGAGGCAGGTGCCGAAGCATTGGGGTGCCTTTAGAGCAAGGGGTCAGAGCAACGAGCTGCCCCCAGTCCCAGGAAGGGGCAGGAGCCAGGCAGCCAGCAGCAGGGAGCTCTCACTGCTGGGGTGGGGGCTGTATTCCAGCAGAGTGTGGGGTCAGCAGCCCCACAGCAGCCTTCCCTTCCTCCCAGGGAGCTCGCGGAAATCCTTTCGCCTCCGGTGCTCCTTCACCAAAGAGCAGGAACAAAATCCCACCGTGTGCTCACGGAAATGTCCCTGAGTGAGTCAATTGTTCCTGCTTCAATGGAAAAAAAAATACCTAAAAAAAAAAAAAAAAATGCATAGAGCACCATCAGAGCTCTCAGCACAATGGGCAGCCCAGGACACAGCTCCAGGACAGCAGGAGCTCAGGTCCCACGGCAGAGGTGAGCAGGACACACAGTGACAGCCACCAGCACAGGCAGCACACAGCGCAGTGCTGCGTCACATCGCCCACAGCGAGCCCAAGCACAAACCAGGGCCCTTCAGCCCCCAAATTCTGCAGGCACCAGGGAGAGCCACGCTCTGCCCACGGCTGCTGCACGCACGGGGTGATGTCAGCGCCGTCACAGAGGGAGAGCATGGTGATAGCACGCAGCAGCTCTGTTGTGCAATGTGTTATTTTTTTCTACAGCATCGCTAAGCAACCGGTATCCGATGAGAGCACCGTTCCGGACAGACAGCAGTTCAACTGCAGAAAGGCAGCAAAGGGAAACCATTATTACTTCAAGTAGTACTGAAAACGCACACCCAGCTCACCCCACGGTCACCTGCTTCACACAGCCTCCCCACAAGGTCCCGCAGTGGGGCTGGAGTTGCCAGCAGGGACCAATCCCACACTGCTGGCAGCAGTGCCTGCAGCTGCCCTGCCACGGTGAGCACGTGGAGCCGTGCAAGCAGCGCCGAAGCTCCCACCCCTGGAAAAAAGTTTGTATTTTCCAGCAGTTTTATGAGCTATTTATCGCCCGCCTGTAGATAAACAGTGTGTATCCTTTCAAAACAGATTCCTCTCCGTCGCAGCCCAGAACAAAGGCAGCATTTTTGTCTTTAGGACAAACACGGAGCCGCCAGGGCAGCTCAGCATGTCCCCACTGCCAGCAGATCCCCAGCAGACGGGGACAGCGTGGCCACCAAACAGCAGCGGAGACCACCACTGCCTCCTCAGGAGCTCCAGCTGCAAGAAAACACTGCCCCTCGGGCACAACGAAACAGCGAGGAGATGAAAATTAGCAAAGCAACCTCAGCAAAGGGTGCGCACGAGCTGAGCCAGCCCCGCCGTGTGCCCGAACAGCAGCGAGCGCCGAGGAAGCGGCATCTGCTGCGGCTCTTCCTGAGCTCTGTCCCATACGCAGGAACCATATGGCTCGGGGGCTTGTGTGCTTTGCATAAACCCCGTCGAGAAATGAGCTTGGCATTAACACAGACAGCAGCATCCCAGAGCCGCAGCCCTGCCCCGCAGAGCCCGCTGCGAGGAGCACTGACCAGCCCACGGGGAAACACAGCGCTCTGCTCCGTGTGTGCCCTGGGACCGTCCGGGCTGCAAAGACACACGCAGCACGTGCCTGCTGCAGGCACCACGCAGGGCTGCACAGCGACGGCACACAGCAATTAACGCAAACAGGTGGAAATGCCTTCACAGCACGGGGAGGGGGGGACAACGGTGCCAGGAGAACGGGGAAAAACAGGCACGGCGGCTGCGCTGACAGCTCCTCACATGCTCGGAGGAAGGGGAGATGATGATTCACGCGAAGCAGCAGTGAGGCGAACAAGCTGTGCGGAGCTCAGAACAAACTCCCCCCGCTTTCTCTCCACTCCCCACCCACCACGGGTCACGCTAAATCTATTTATCACGCTGCGCACGAAACCAGCTCGTTTGGTTGTGCTTCAAACCAACACATCAAGGAGGAAAAAAAAAAGAGAGAAGTAGAAATGTAAGTGGCGATGAATACCTGGCACGGCACGGCCTCCTGCACGGCAAGCTGCTGGCAACGCCAAAGGGAAGCAGGACGGCTGCCCCAAAGGCTGTGAAGCAGGAGAAGCACAGCTCAACCCCAGCACTCTGTCTCTGCTGCACCTCAAGGGCTGTACCGAGGGTCCACCGCTGGCTCGGGATGGGATGGGCAGTGCCGCAGGGCGGTGTGAACCAGAAACGGAGCTGGCAGGGCAGCAGCTGTGCACTGAGCCCAGCCTGGGGCTGGGGAGGGGCACACCAGGAATTCAGGCTGCCCATGAAGGAGCAGAGGGGCACACAGTCACCTTTCCACCTTCACACCGCTCCGCTCACCCCTGTGCTGCAGCCCGGCAGCACGTCCCCAGCCAGGGGACAAGCCCCGATGGCAGCAGGTGCCGGGCCGCCCCAGGAGCTGGCATCACGCCGGCCTTATCTCACCACACCGGGCAGTGTGGCACAGGGAGGAGCCGTGGGGCAGGAGAGCACGGGGCCGCGTGCCAGAGCCCCAGCACCGCCATGGAAACAGCATTTCCTTGCACGCATTGACACGTCAGCAGCAGCTGACGCCCCCAGCCCAGCCCATCTCCCCCAGCACGCAGGTAGTGCAGTGCTCTGAGCTGAGGGAGCACAAACCCACTGCAGCACTGCACACACAGCCCTGCAGAACTGCCCCAGGCACAGGGCACGAGCAGGACCCGGTGCTGCAGGAATGACGCAAGGTCGCACCCCATGCCCTCCTCCTGGATCCAGCCACGTGCAGCTTGCGTTTTCCTCCCCAAAATACAACGAGCTCTTCCCTGAGCGGGGACAGCAGCTGACCCCTTCACATCACCACACCGCTGCATCGTGATGCACAGGGTCAGAGCTCCACATGAGCTGTGCCAGTGAGCTGCGTCCCTGTGCAATTTAAAACGTGAGTTCACAAATTCAAACTGTGCTGCCTGTCCAGCCCCTGCTGCAAAGCCCGAGCACAGCACTGGCTCTGGGACAGCAGAGTGGCACTGCATGGCAGGACCAGGGCACAGGGGGGACCGGGGTCCCTGCAGGGGGGGACTGCACTGTGCCAGGAGGGGCCAGGCAGAGGACACTGCTCTTGGACCACGACATGTGGGTGAGCAAACGCAGCACCTGGCAGGAGGAAAGCTGTGTCCAAGCACTCCTTCTCAGCCATCAGTCAGTGGCTGCAGCCTTTCTGCTGCCCAAATGCTTTTTGGAAAGTGGCTGTGACACACGGCTGGTGCCCAGCCCTGCAGAGCTGACAGCAGCTCCTCCAAAACTCACAGCACAGACCTCAGCAGCAGCGAGCACCTCTGGGGCAGGGGGGAGGAAGAGGAGGAGCCTTCAAGTTGTGCTGAAAGTGAAGTAAAGTATTATTAGTTGTACTACAGCTCGTTTGAATAAAATTCAAGACAAGCTGCTAAGTATGCAGCTACACGAGCCACACAGGTCATGCAAAGGAGGCAAAGGTGCTCCAGCCCTGAGCTGCCACCACCACAGGCTGCTGCCACACCGAGTGCTCCCACAGCTCACAGAGAGGATGGGGAGGTGGAAAATCCACCCTGACACGGCTGAGCCCCGAGGCTGGGGCTAGCTGCACAGCTGCACCTTCGCTGCAGGAATGAAGCAGAAAAATCAGAAGCAACTCATCTGGGAAAAAAACCACCAAAGTCCCTTATTTCCCAGCTCAGTTTGGTGCAGGATGCCCTCCCGGCCACGAGCGGGGTGCTCTGATGCGGGCACTCCACGCAAGGAGATGGAACAGCACTCATCTTCTGCCTCCCACAGGGCTGCTGAAGGCTGGAGAGCTGAACCCGATGCACGGCTCTCCACGTGTGGATGTGTCATTAATAAAGAGAACATATCCCCGGGTGCCCACTGGGGATGCCCTGCTGCTCGGAGCATCACCTAGGGCTAACACACAGGACATCCCCCAGGCTGCAGAAGTACAAACCCCAGCAGAGCAGGAATCCGTGGCACTGCCAGAGAAAGATCCAGAGAAGGCAGTCAGACTTCAGAAGCATGAGATACCACCACCTGCTGCAATTACAGCACCAAAATAGGAACTGGGTGAATAACAAAGCTGGAGCACCAGAAGGACTCGTAGGATAAAAGCAGCCACGCGGCACAGAGCTCTCGTGCTAAGCTCCAGTCCCACTGGGAACACTGGGCAGGACAGAGCCAGGCTCCCCCCAGCTGAGGGGGCCAAGCAGGGCCCGTGGTACCCCATGTGCCCACACCTGGGCTGGCAGTGTTGCACCCCCAGTAGAGCTGCCAGGGCACAGCCGGCGCTGACCCAACCCAACCCCAGCGGGGTTCATCTGTTCATCTTCAGTTTCCAGAAGCACCGTGCTCCTTTTGCTTCAAACCCAAGTCCACAAGAGGTGAAGCTGTCCCTGGTCATGAATGTATCCCCAGTTATTACTGCTTCCACCTGCAAAACTAAGGGCCCACGCTGGAAAGGTCAGGGCTGAAGCCATGCCTCTCAGCCTCCCCTGCTCCAGTCCCTACACAGGGCTTGGGTTGGCACAGCTTCCTCACAGAGGGCAAATGGAAGAAACCCATCAGAGCAGGGGTTTGGGTCTGCTCACCCTGTGTTCAGCACAGGGCCTTCTGCTCAGGCAGCACCCAGGTATGCGCCTCCTGCATGATTTGGAGCTGGGTTCACAAAACGCATTTCCTTATTCCCAGAATAAGCCCTGTTTATATCAAACAGGGATTAATTGCTCGGTTTAAACAATGGCAGAAAGTTTCACTTTTGCTTCCGGGCGAGCTGAAGCCACAGGCACAGCTATGGAGCACACTGCACAGCACTGAGCACCCAACTGAGGCTCCTGGCTGCTGCAAATCAGAACCACGGCCAGGCAGCTCTGGATGACACTGCGCACAACAGGCGGGCAAAGCTCTTCCTGAAATCAAGAGGGGAAATCACGTTTTGCTTGTTGTGCTGCGTGGCAGCTGTGGAGGAGTGCCAGGTGCACACACTCAGGGAAGAGCACGGGGCACAAGCATTGCATCAAACTCCCATTTGGAAGCAAAACAGAACCGGGCAGAGGCAGAGAGCAGCACGAGAAAGGGCACCACGGAGCCACACACAGCCCAGCCGGGACCTGGGAGTACAGAGCCCTGCAGCAGGGCCAGCCCTGCTCCCCCTGGCCCAGCCTACACTCCGTGAGGACAGAGCTGGCACCCTCATCCCACCACCCAGCACTCAGGTCCGCATGGCCAATGAAACCCCAAGGCACACGGGGACATGCAGACAGCAGGGCAGGACCAGCCTTCAAATTACTGCCCGCAAGAGGGAGGAGCAGACAGAATGAGGCAGCAGGGCACAGGGCTGCCACCCACAGCCCCACTGTGCAGGCACGGGACAGCCCCTGTCCGCACGGACACGGCCCTGCAGGGACACGGGACAGGCACAAAGCGTCAGCAGCGCGGGCACACGGCTCCCGGCATGGAGAACAGGAGGACAAGTTCAGAGCACAGCGCTCTGAGCGCATTATTCACGTCTCACTTCAGGTCTCCGCGTTTGCAAAACTTTCTGAATAATTGATGGCTGGTGCACGAGGGACGTGCTGCACTGAAAACCAGGTCACCTCTGCGCTGGCACACAGAAGGGAGACAATGGCAGCGGGGCAGATCCTCGCCGAGAAGAGCGGAGTCTGTCTGTGCTCACACAGACACGCACACGCCCAGAGGTGCTCGGACACCACACTTCGCAAGGGCAGTCCTAAAAGCAAACCTCATTTCAGCCTCTGGGGTTGTCATTTATCGCAGCGAAGTCCCACAACCCTCCACATCAGCACCGCCTCTACCCTCACGCAGGGCACGGCACGGCGCCCGCAGCGCAGCGCTGCACAACCCACCGGAAGGCAGCGGGGCTGCACCGACAGCCCGAGCACGGGCTGCCCCCAGAGCCCACCCCGAGACAAAGAGGATGTGAAACGTTCAGCAGAAAACGCAAGAGGAAGGAAAACACGAGCGTGCGCTGCCAAGACTTCAAGCAATTTCGGTTCCGTGCCGCCGCCCCGAGCTGGGGGCCCCGGCTCCGCAGCACACGTCCCGCGGGGACGGACCCGGTGACGGAGGTGGGAACCGCGCCGGGCGGCAGTGCCGCCGCTGGAGCATCCAGCACTGTGCCACGCAGCCCGACCCCACGCAGCCCGGGCACAGCGGGACCGCCCCCAGCCTCAGCCGGGCACGGGGCCCCGCAGAACCGCCCGGAGCGCAGCGCACGGCCTCGCCGGGACCCACGCGTTCATTTATTCCTAAAACGCGTTTGCAGCGCAGATCACCGCCGCTCGCTCCGGATCGCCGCATCCCATCGCCGCATCCCATCCCCGCCAAGCACGCGCGTCCCGGCGGCACTGCGTCCCGGACCGCCGCCGGGGAACGGCCCCGTGACCTCCGCGCCGCAGCGCGGTGCGTGGCCGGGACCGGCGAGGTGCGGGAACGGCGCGGGATGCGGGATGCGGGAGCCGGGAGAGGCCCGGCCCGGCCGGCCCCAGCCCCGCGCTTACTCTTGAGGGCGGCGATGAGCGACTTCCCGTCCTTGATGAGCTCCTTGATGAACTTGTTGGTCTTCTCCAGCTCGGCCTCGTGCGAGCGGAGCCGCTCCCGGAACTGCGGGCTGTCCAGGCAGCACTCGCTGAACTCCAGCGCCGGGAGCCCCATGCTGCGCTCCGCCGCGCCGCGACCAGAACGGCACGAGAATTCCCCTCTCAGGGAACCGCCGCCGCCGCCGCGGGGCGCGCCCCAGAGCGGGCCGGGCCGGGCCGGGCCGGGCCGGGCCGCGCCGCGCCGAGCCGTGCGGGAGCGCCGAGGGCGCCGCTCTGGGGCCGCCGCCCGAGCACGGCCGCCCCGCTCGCTGCCGGCCCGCGCCGCCGCGCCCCCGCCGGGCCACGCCCCCGCCGCGCTCGTAGCCAATGGGGGACCGCGCGGCGCCGCGCCGCGCCGCCCGCGTCTCGGCGCGCCCCTGCGGCCGCGGCCCCGCCCCCTCCGCCCGCAGAGCCAATGAGGGACGGCGTGGAGCGCGGCGCGCGCAGCCCCGCGAGACCACCCGCGCCGCGCGGCGCACGTGCGCCGGGGGCCGCGTTAATTGTGGCCGTTAATGAGCCCGCGAGGCGGCTCCTGTGGCGGGGCGCGACTCGCGCCTCTGCAGCCTCGTCCTCACGGCCCTGCTGGGACAGCGCGGGGGGGCTCCTGGGATGAACCCCGGGCGCGGGGCGGCTCCCTCTGCCCGCACGTTGTGCGCCCGCAGCCGAGAGGCAGCGACCGCCCCTCCGCGGCCACGGGCCGCGCGCGGCGTGGGCCCCGCAGGTGCGAGAACGCGCGTTCACGTGGCACAGCCGGCGCCGCAGGGCGCGCTCGTGCCCGCTGGGAGCGCGCGGAGCGGGGCTGAGTCGCCGTCTCCCAGCGCAGGCTGCAGGCGCAGCTTTTTGCATGCGGCCTCCTAATTGCAGAAGGGATGTAATACTAATTACGTGCTTATCTTGCTGGCAGGATATAAAGTTTAATTAGTTGTCATTTATGCCGCGTGCACGGAGCCCTGTAGAAGCATTAGATGTTGTTGTTTGGATTATGCTCCTTTTCTTCGACGCTGTACAAACCACAGCGGTGCATGTTTTGCTTTTATCCTTCCACTTCCCCATCGTCCCTAGGAATAAAGTGTTCCAGCACTCGCAGCTGACGCGGAAGAACCTGTACCCGGATTTATAGGACGCTGCCTTAGAGGATCAGAACATCTGGGGCTGGAAACTAAATCTCTTTTGCCACCATTCCAGAGCCGTAGAAAGCAATGATGCTCAGGCTGTCATTCTGTGGACAGGATGGAGTTGAAGCGTTGCAAAGCTCTGTCACATGAAATATCACACACGCCACAGCACTCGAACAGGGGCCCCGTGCAGGCAGCGATGAAGGCACCGCATCGTGCCGCGCTCCCCTTTTTCCTGCTTACACTGCATTCATCGCTGTGTTTGAGCTCTGCACGCAGGAGCAGAGCAGGGCAGCAGGCACTGGGAAGCGGCCATGGATGTGTCCCAGCCAAGTTTCGCTAGGATTGTGCATCCGAACTGTAAAAGGACACCACCAGAGGAAAAACAATAAAACTTCCACATCCTCCTGCCTGCGGGTAAGGGCTTGCGTCCCTCCTCATATTCGCTTGCTTCAACTTTTATTTTCTTTGAGCAGCTTGGCTGCCTTACGCTGCAGCAGGTCAGTCGGTTGGGCAGCACGTGGGACTAGCTGGGCAGCCACTGAGACCCAGGGACATCCCTGGTTGGTCCCCACCACCGTCACCTGCAGCATCCACTCGGTGCCGGCACACACCCGTCCCACAGAACCATGCCCTGTGCTCTGGCCACATTCTGCCGTGGTCCCTGGCTCTCCTGTCCTGCAGCAAATTGGATCAGGGAGGAACGTCAGCAGAAAGATAATCCACCGTTAAAAATAATAATAATAATAAAATGTTTTCTACTGAGTTAGGCTTGCTGTGAGATCAAATAACGGCTGCGTGGATGCAAAGCTGTGGGCACAGCCATCACCAGCAGGTCGGCTGCAATACTGTCAGCCCCAGTGCTGCGCCCAGCCCTCCCCACACCAGCTCTGGTTCTGGGGGACACACGTTCCGCCAGATTGGATATTTCCGTCTGAAAGTTTAACCTTTTCGGTTTTGTTGCAGCAGTTCTCAGGTGGCTCAGCTCCCTGACCTGGCTGAGCACGCTGCATCCCCACATCGCCCTGCCCCCTTCCCCACAGCAGCAAGGAGCAGGGCTCAGCATCGCAGGTGCTGGGGAGCGGGGATCTGCCACTAACCAGGTCTGACAGCAGCGGGGCCAGGCACACAGAGATGTTTCTGTAAAGCTGCAGTGGGTATTTGGACCATCAGAGCCCAAGTGCTGTGGGAGAGGGTTCCCAGAATTGCCCTCAAGCAGCAGTGTTCAAGGTCTAATTATTACACAACTTGGTATCACAAGCCAGCGTGACATGACTGCTTTATCTTTCTTGCTGCCATGGAGCTGTTATTGCACAAGGCACAGATGAAGCACTGTATATGACAAAAAAAAAAAAGAAGAGTTCCAGATAATATATTAACCATCATAAAGGATCTGCATGAATTCCTTGTTGTAAACCAAAGGGCAGAGATGGACCTACTGCACTGATAGCCTTGGAGGGAGCAGATCCTTGACCTCACACCTGCTGTGAGCACAGCTCCAGAGCGGGACACGGATCTGTTCACTGGTTTATTCTGAGCAGCAGCACCAGGGGGAGGTGCTGTGAGTCAGCCTGAGCCCCGCTCCTGGCACCCACCTGCCCCAGCCCCCCCCTGGCAGGTGCCACAGCACAAAGCAGAGCCTGCTCCCAGCGCAGCAGGGCCGTCCTGGTGCATGCAGCCATCTCACATTGCCTTGCCTTGGTTCCTTGTTCAAGAGAAAAGAAAGCCCTCTGTGCTCTGGGTAAGTTCTGGGTGCCTTGTGCACCCCCAACCCCACAGCTCTGCTAACTGGGACAGCAGCAGCCTCGTGCAGGGGGCACTCCTCACTCTGGAGAACTGGATCAAACATCAGCAAAGTGCTGTTTACCTTCTCCTTCCCTGACATCAGTGCAAGTTCAGTCCCTTCAGCATCCAGACTCCAACGGAAGCATGACGCTGAGGATCAGTGCTCAATCTGTGACGCTCAGAGGTCGTCACCCAACAGCAGAGTGCTGTGACTCGGGCCGTGGTGACCCCTGTGCAGCACCATTCACACTGCAGTGTTAGTGGCACTGTGCAGGCACGTAGGGACAAACAAAGCCATGCATTATTATCTGCTGTGGGGACTGCGCTACACGTCACAGGCAGAGGGGCTGTGTGCTCGAGGAGCCTGGAGATGGCTTTGTTCCGAATCACAGAGATGAGGGGAAGGAGTTACGGGGTCAGGGAGCTCTGTGCCCAGAGGCGCTCAGTGGGAGCACTGCGCAGGAAGAGACATCCCTGCTTACACACAGAGCTCTGTGCACACGGCCAGCTCCCAGGTCGAGGGAGGGCTGCATGCTCCCTTGCTGCTGCTCCAGGCTGCATCCCACCCAGAGGGGGTGGGAGGGCTTCATCCCTCAGAATCCCAACTAAGGAAAGGGAATGGTGTGAGCTGAGCACGCTCCCTGAGCTCTCCAGGAAGCTCTGGGAGCTATCAGGTGCATCTGGGGCTGCAGAAAGGCACCAACCAGGCTGCCTGAGCTACAGCTACACACACAGAGAGGACAAATCAGAAATGTTTTCAATTAAATGGAAAAGTGCAATTAGTCATGCCCCCATAAATGACTGCAGCGCAGGAAGCAGGAATGGCAAAGCAATGAGCAAACCAAGGGCTAGGAAATCTTCAAAGATGTTCACAGAAGGAGTATTTAAATAACAGAGTTAATTATAGATATGACAAAGTTCCTTTGTCAGGAAAGGCCAAACAGTCTGTCTATTCTTATTCTTGTTTCTTCAGGAAAGAAGAAATCTCATCGAAGGACGGGCCAAGTGGCTGCCACTTGCTTCCTCTGCGAGCACAAAGCATCAGCATACAGCCCCGGTCTGCGCAGAGAGCAGGAAGGCCCAGCACACGCGGGGTGCTCAGCACGGCCCCAGAGAGGAGCTGGGCTCAGCTGCAGTCCCCCAACTGCCCCCGTGGGCCCCAGCCCTGCAGCTGCTCCCTGCCGCAGAGTGGGACCCTGATGGGCAGCACCTGGTGCCTCCAGCTCCCCCAGCCCCTCCGTCGTCCCACGCTCAGCTTTCTCCCCACTGCCCTGTGCTGGTTCTCATCTTCTGCACAGAGCAGAGAACGGGTCTGGCAGTAACAGAGCTGGGTGCAAACCGGGTGCAGAGCAGCAGGCTGAAGCCCCAGTGCAGGAGGAGCCGTGGGCTCACTTCCTCTGTGCACGCAGTGGCAGGGTGCGATGGCAGTGCAGGCACGCAGTGAGCGACCAGCACAGAGTGGGAGGGGGTCCTGCAGGGACCCCAACAGCTGGAGCAAAGTTCTGTAATCACGAGAAGGCTCCAAGGATGGGAATGTTTCTTTCCCAGGATTTGTAGAACCACTGGAAGTAAAAGTCACAGCCCGCAGTGGAATCGCTCTGCAGCCGTTTCCAGGAATCAGCAGCAGCAGTTCCCAAACCAAACGCTGCTCTCCTTTCCAGGGCGTTGCCAGAGATGCGTGCAACCTGCAGGATGGATGGCAGCACTGCTCTCCGTGCAGATAGGAATTTCCTCCAGGCTCTGCTCGGCTCTGAGCTCGGTGCTGCTCCTGGACGCAGGACCAAGGCTTTCCTCTCCCTTGGAACACAGTGACCGCCCCTCACACCCTGTTCTGGTGCCCCGGTGCCAGATCTCCATGGTGTCCATCTCTATCACCATTGGCCCAAGTGGAAATCGTTTTAATTTTCACAATGACGCTGAGGCTACTTCATTTCCTGGATAAAAATCTCTTCAAAAGCAGAAAGCAAATCTCCAAAGCGCGGTGGAAATCCCCACTGAACACACTGGCCGTGCCCAGGAGCCCGGACAGAGCCACTGACTCCGTGGGCTGCGGGGCAATGGGGACAGCACCTGGTTCTGACCCTTCCCTGCACAGCCCTCCTCTATGGGGCCCGGGGTGGTGGGAGAGGCCGAGAGGAGTCCAAACCGAGAGGAAAAGAGAAGCTGCAGTGGGGGCAGGCAATCAAAAACCAGAACGAGAGCCAGGAAATGGGTTTGCATTTTGTTTTCAGAAGCTAATGAGCTTAAGGAGGAGCTGCTCTGCGGGGCAGCGTGCCAGCCCTGTGCTCCTCCAGAAGGCAGCAAGGCTTTGCCATAAGGGATGTCATGTCCTGCTGGAGGGGGGGCAGCTTCTGGGCACTTCCCCCCTACGGCCCTGGGAGTGCAATCTGCCCGCAGCCCGGAGTGGTCGTGGTGAGCATAGTGAGCAGCAGATTGCATCAAGTGGGTCGAGGCAAAGGGGAAAATCAACAAAACCCCATACCTGCCCTGTGTGCTTCTGTATGCCATGGAGTTCTGCATGGAGACATCAGAGCCGATGGTGCCACTGTCCAGATGTGCAGACAGCCAGATGTGCAGTGTAAAGACACACAGGGGCTGCAGTACAGACGTGCAGGTGCCCAGATGTGCACTCCTCGGGGGATGTGCAGCTGCCTGCAACGTGGGAGCAGGAGGGCCAGCTGCTCCTTGCCACCTCTGCTGCTCTGACAGGTGCATTCTGCCCGCTCAAGGTCACCGCACTGAGGTGCCCTCCCTCCGCTCAGCGCATCTCAGCACATTCAGCCTCCGGTGCATGGGCACAGTAATCTGATCTGCCTCCTCGTGCCAGCCCTGCCGCAGGAAAGTGAGCAGAGGACACGCCCTTGGAGCCTGCAGATAAGACACGGTGACTGGGAACAATCTGGTTTACTACTGAAGCCATGCAGTGAGCGGAGAGCCCTGCAGCTGCCCCTGGCGATGGGCACAGCAGCACTCAGCGCGTGGGGCAGCAGCAGCTCCGGGCCTTGGCTGCCTGCTCTGCTCCCTGCTCCATCCCACAGCAGCAGGAGGGCACACACAGAGCACGGGCTGCAGCTGGGAGGGAGGGAGAGCATCACATACGGCTCCTTAACCGTGCTATTCACGGAGCTCTGGGACAGCCATCCCCGGGCAGGTTGGCTGCAGGCTGTGTTTTCTGCAGCACCGGCCCCGTACGACTCACGTTCTTTCCCGTTGTCTTCATTTTTCTGTAATGACTTTCTGTGCTCGTTAGCTGCCGTGAGATTTCCCTGTGACTTTACGCAAGAAAAATGGAGACAACAAAAAAAAATCATTAAAAACAACAAACCCGAAGATTTTAAAAACGATTTTGAAATTGAATTCGTCTCTCGATAATTGCATCTGCAGGAAGGCCGGTGGCAAATTGAATAAGGGATATTTCCTAATTGTGCTTCCCCGTGCGGGGCTGTGGGCACAGAGCCATCCCACCCTGCAGAGCCATCCCACCCTGCAGTGCCATCCCACCCTGCAGTGCCATCCCACCCTGCAGAGCCATCCCACCCTGCAGAGCCATCCCACCCTGCAGAGCCATCCCACCCTGCAGTGCCATCCCACCCTGCAGAGCCATCCCACCCTGCAGTGCCATCCCACCCTGCAGAGCCATCCCACCCTGCAGAGCAGTGCAGGACACGGAGCCCGGGCTGACACAGCCCTTCCTGCACACACCCTCTGCACCAACGCTTTCCCCCTCCTGGGACCAAATGTTGCCATTCTCCAGACGTGCATCGCTTAAAAAATCATTTGGTGCCACAAAAACCTGTGTGTGGGTCTTTTTCTTCCTTTTAACCGCTCCTGGAAGCAGGCGGCTTCCTCATCCATCTTGTATTTCCTGCTGTGACACTGTGATTTCCCCGCAGGACCCGCTCCCCCACGGGGCAGGGCGGGGGCAGGGCACGGGGCGCAGGGCAGGGGCACGCTGCGGTGCTCGGGGTTAATTGTGGGATGCCATCACAGGGACAGACAGAGATTGCTTTGTGCCGGCTCAGGGTGCCCCTGCTCCAGGAGTTCGGCTTTGTGCTGCAGCCCAGGCTGACGCTGTGTGCCCACGGCTGAGCTGACAGGGACAAAGTGCGGAATTCCTGGCGGTCTGGGGCACGGAGGTGTCTCTGGGGCAGGCACTGAGCCCCGTTTTTTTTCTCCTCCTGAGGTTCAGAGCAGAGGATCCCATGCTGCACTGAGTAGGGCTAACTCCTGGACTGCCCCCAGCCCTGACATCTGCGGGACCACCAGCACAGCTCCACGGGTCCAGGACCCACAGCCCCACTGACGCTGCCACCTGCAGCCAGAAGAGGAATGAGAAATGTTTCTGTGCGTAACTGGGACTGTTCCCCATCCCTTCAGCCACTACTGCCATAACTGACACCACTCGGAACAAAAAGTGCTTTCCCAAGAGGGAAGAAAGTCGCGTTGTCTTCGCTTCCAGCTATAAAAACCATGGAAACCACATAACAATCAGAGGAAAGAGGAAAGCGATGACAATGAGCAGATCCCAGCTTCACCTTGGGTGCTCCGAGTCAACAACGGCAGCCGTGGAAAACTACAGCAGGGGGAAAACTACAGCAGGGGGAAAACTACAGCAGGGGGAACCACGCGCTGCACCTCGTCCCTGTGGTGGGAACCCAGAGCCGGGCTGCTGAGCCGTGCTGGGGTGGGCTGTGCTCCCTGCACAGCCAGCAGCACGGCCAGGGCACCCAGAACACTGCACACGGGTCGGGGGGGTCTGGGCAACCACGGCCCCTCGGCCTGGTGCTGCACAGTGAGCCGGGAGCTGGAAGGACGCGGCGCCCAGCAGTGGGGAACTGGGAAGGATGGGCTCCGTCCGACTCACCTGATCCGTAATTCAGTCAGTGCTCCGTAGCAGCAGCACTTCTAAGGTAACAGGGCTCGTGTTGTGTATCTGATTGGTAACAAACGCAACATGGCACATGTTAAATGAATCAGAAAATGCCTGATGCCCCAGAAATGCAATTACAGCAGCAGATTCCTCCTACGGCTGCTGTATCTAGGAGAGCCCTCTGGGACTCAGCTCTTGACTCTGTCCTAGTACCGAGAGCGAGGAAACAGCATTCGTGTTAATACCTCAGGTCATCCCTCGGGAAACAAAGGCCGGAGTCATTCTTCAGGAGGGAGAGCTCCGTCCTGGGAAACGGCGACTGCAAAGTGACCCTGGAAATAAGTCAGCACCGAAAGCAGCGTGCAGGAGCACAGAGGAGCCAAACAGAACTGCTCTGCTGCGTCTGCTCCGGAGAGCGGCTGGTTCTGACAGAAATCGGGGAGAATGAGGGCGTCCTAATGAGAAACAGCCTTCCTGTTTGCCTTCAATTCCTCCCTAATTATCTCAGCCACAACCTGAAAGCAGAAAGGTCCGACTGCACCTGGGGGGGGGGGGGGGGGGGGGGGGGCTGCAGGAGCCGGGCTGCCCGCTGAGCGGGGACGTGCACAGCCGTCGTGCAGCCGTCCGCCGTGCTCCTGGACACGGTGGAGCAGCGGCTGCTGGAGCCCCCAGCTGCCCCCCCCCCCCCCCCCCCCCCCCCCAGCAGCACCAGCCGTGCCCCCTCGGCGCCCTCTGGCGGCTCCGCTGCCTCCAGTCCCCCCCCCCCAATCGTCCCCTCTCCGCCGCAGCTCCGCGCTGCGCTGCCGGAGCTCAGATGGGGCACCCCGGGTAGGACGGACGGGTGGGCAGACAGGCGGATGGACAGAGAGACGAACAGACAGGTGGACAGTGGGATGGATGGACAGACACACGGACAGACAGACAGATGGACACGCTCCCAGCTACATCCCAAAGCAGCCCACGGCCACGGGCTCGGTGCGCTCCTCCCTGCAGCACAGCTCAAGGCCACTCCGCAGGGACAGGTGCCCTTCCCGCACAGCTCACCTGCACGACAGCAAACAGCTCTGTCTGCACCCCTCTTGCCCCCAAGAGCTCCCTCTTTTGCCATCTTATCCATCCATTAAGAGCAGCTTTGGGTTCTGTGTTGTGATTACACGCAGCCTCATTTTCGGGCAGCACAGAAGAGAAGCTCTCAACCTGGTGCTGTTTGTGCAGTACGGTTTCATGCCCCCCCAAAAAAAGAGAGCAGCACAGTGCCAGAGAGGACTCCTTTGTACCAAAATGATTAATAGGAAGCAGAAGAAAAGAATTTCATGTGCTAACTGGAGGTTGCCAAGTAGCCTGAAAAAAAAAGAGGAGTTTTTCAGACCTTCATTTTTCACTTATCTCACGTGCACCAGAGATGATGACCCATTCTCTGCAAACCGAGGCACACCTCCAGCTGAGGGTTCCCACGATGGGGCCTGTCCTCCCCCCACTGTCACACACTGCCTGCCCAGAGCTGGGCAGCTCAGTGCTGGCAGCTGAACCTGCTCGGTCACAGAGCTGTGACAGTTCCTATACAGAAGGAACGGGCCAAGAAGGGGACTGGCTTCACCCAAGACGTAGGGAAGCCCACAGCCCCCTTCTGGCCCTGCCCCTGGCCGTGCCCCCCTCCTCCTCCAGGCACAGTGGGATGCTCACAGCCCGCACGAGGGGGATGAGATGAGGAGCAGCACGCAGGGTTGGGCCTGGCGTTGGTTTATGTCAAGGCTGCTGCAAGCTGCCAGCTTTTTTTTTTCAACTTATCTCCTGTCAGCTGCGTGGCAGCCTGCGACTGTGGGGAAAATGGGAAGAAAAAGGTCTGACAGCACTGGGGAGCTGTGCTGAGTCCCAGCCTGAGCACACAGGGATGGGAAGGGGGGCCGTGGGATGGGGCCATTGAGCACCACACACCCACCACAGCCTCTTAGCCATCATCCCCTGGGAGGTCTGGGGGCAGAAAAGGCTTTGCAGCAAGAGGAGAGGGCACCAAGCACAGGACCTGTACCAGCACCAGCAGCAGGGCCGTGCCCACCGCCCAGGCAGCAGGCAGAGGCCCCGGCGCGCACTGGGCACAGGGTGGGAGGCTGGATTCAATCCTTGTCTTTCACCTGGGCTGGAGGCCAGCCCCAAAATAGCAGTCCAAAAACAAGATCACATGAGAGGGAAAAAAATAGCAAGGCGAAGGATTATCCATACTGCTTTGTCTCATGTGGGCGCAGTGCAGCGGCCCCAGTGACAGCGGTGCCGTCCCAGCCCCACCAGGGTATATCCACCGAGGCTGGATTTCACCTGGAAACCATCACCACCCGATGATGGTGCTGATCTGAGGACACCGCTTCTCCTTGGAGCCCTTCGTGCTGTGAGTGCTGTGAGTGCTGTGAGTGTGGGTGTGCGGGCACGGCTGCGGGCAGGGGGGTGAGGGGCAGGGTGACCCCCCGACCCCGCTGTGAGCATGGGGCACGGCCCCTGCGGGCACACAGCCTCACCGTGGGCATGGCAGCCTCTCCCCAAATGGTCTGCAATGGAAGAACAGAGCCCGGCTCCAACAGCAGCGAGGGGAACGCCGGGCTGTGCGCTCGCTCCTTTACCGCAGCAGCCACGCGCCATGCCCGCACCGGGCATTGCCTCGATCCGCTTTGACCACGGGAGGATGGCAGCAAACAGCAGCCGCCTGCCCGCTCACTGCCGGGTGCTGGGTGCTGGGTGCTAGGTGCCGGGTGCTAGGTGCCGGGTGCTGGGTGCTGGGTGCTAGGTGCCGGGTGCTGGGTGCCCGCCGGACTCAGCCCCGGGGCGGAGCGGCAGTGCCCGCTGAGCCCGACACGGCCGTGGGGCCGTCCCCTCCCACCGCAGCGTCTCTCCAATAGGCTCGGCCGCTTTTTTTTTTTTTTTTCCCTCTATTTTTTTTTCCCCTCCGTCTCCCCTTCGCTCTGACACCGGCCAAAAGCTCAGCCCGGCGGCGGCAGCTCCTCCGCGGGACCGTGCGGGCGGTACGTTAGCCGGGATGCTGCGTGCGGCCCCGGGCGGGGATGTGGCTGCTGCGGGCGGGGCGGCGGGCAGCGAGCATCCCCATCTCCATCCCTGTCCCCATCCCACCGGGCAGCACCCAGGAGCATCCCCCGAAGCCCCGGGCGCGGTGCGGAGGGGCTGGGAGGGGCCCGGGTGCCCATGTGCTGTCACTGTGCTCCTAGCCGGGGTACCCCCACCTGATGCTCCCTCCCCCCCCGTGGGATGTGGGGACCAGAGCAGCGCCTGAGGGGGCTCCACGAATGCACACGTGGGACGGGATGGGGGGGAAGAAGGGACAGGTTGCTTCTGCAGGGATGTTAGGATTTCGGATGTGCTGTTTCCTCACCTGTCTGGGCCAAAACCCCCAAACCTTGCCGGTGTCATTGGGCTGCTGCCACTGGGAGAGCGGAGGGGTTGAAACCAATGTGAGTTTCACTGCAATTCCAAAATGGCTGCGAATTGACTGGAAGCTTTGGCCAGAAACTTGCATCTGAATTTGAATCCAAATCTTTAAAATGTTCTATTTTGCAAGAAGTGTTAGGGCCATCCCAAACTGGAAATGTGGTTGAGCACTGTGGTGCTAAGAAAGCAGTCAAAAAAAAGAGCAAAGAAAGATTATTAATAATAATTTCCTTAATAGAAATGTCCCAGGGCCCACCCTGGGCAGACCCCCAGGCCCCATCACCCCCTGTGCCGATGGTGGGCGGGTGATGGGCAGCAGTGGGAGCTCCTGGCGACCCAGGCTGCGCACACACAGGCACGGGTCTGGACTTCAGTCCGTTCCCCATTGCAGCACTCGGCTTGGCAGCAATAGCAGGACAATGCCTGAGTGCTCTCCCTGCAAATCGGGGTCAGTGCAGCTCCCTCCAGCCGCTGCTGCTCGGGGGCAGCTCCAGTCCTTTGGATAACCTCCCCTTCCAGCTCCACCCCACCCAGGGGAGAGCCTCCCCCTCCCAAGCTCCTCGAATGACTCTGGCCTTCCTCCCACTCCCAAGACCTCGATCTTCCTCCCACCCCAGCAGCTCATCACGCAGCTGGCCACAACGGCACCTTTGGTGTTATTTCCCCAGCAGTGATGCAGCTCTGGTGCTGGTGCTCAGCTCTCCCCACGCTTTATCTGAATGTTCCTCTGTGCCAAATGGCGTGAGCAAGCTAAAATGCTCACAGACGTAGCGGGGAGCGGCAAGGAGGGGGCATGGAGGAGGTTCACATCACCCCATGCACCCCAGCAGGGCGATCAGAGATCAGATATTCTTTGTGCTGGGCTCCTCTGGTCTGACACGGGCAGCAGCGACAGCTCACAGCAGCAGTGCAGAGGCAAGGCTGAGTGCCAGGGCCATAGGGATAGCAGCCCCTGCAGGCTCATCTTGGTCTGTCTCCTCTTGTTCTGATGATGCATTCATAGAGCAGACCAAAATCTGATCCTCTTAAATATTCGCTTTCTCTTCTGATGCCAAGTCAGACATTAGAAAAAAAAAAAAAAACAAAACAATAAGAAATAAAAGGGCTTAGCCATTAGAAGAGCCCTTTTCTTCCCTCCAGCGGGAAGGGTGGGGGTTTTCCTCCTGGAAGAGCTGTGACACAGAACGTGGCTCACCTGGAGCAGTGGTTTCTCTGTGCAGCCCCAGCACTGATGCTGGTGCAGCCCTGCATTTTCTGCTGCCATGCACACACTGTGTGCACTATCACAGGGAAAGATCCAGAAGCAGTGCTGCTGGCTTCCCGCAGGAAGCAGTCCCTTTTCAGCCCCGTTTCCAGCAGCTCCTGGGGGCTGTGCGGGGCCCTTAGTGCTGTGGTTGGGTAACCAAATGGCAAACGCTTCCATCCATTTCTCAAGCAGTCCATAGCTGCCTGACAGTACGTGGGAGGAGGCAGGAAAAAGGATTTTCAAGAGATACTGCAATCCCGAGCCACAAACAGGCACATTTCTGCAGGAAATAAGGCGAGCTTTAGGGGATTCATTAGAGAAAATTGCAACTTCTCAATGAGATCGTCACCAACTTTTCTTTCCATGGGGTAACAGCTGCTGGTGGGTGCTCATGTCAGCCCCAATCTCGGGCTGTGCCCCTGCAGGGCTGCGATCTCCTCAGCCTGCTCCTGTGTGCCCGGTGCCACCTCCTACTGCAAAAAAAGATGGTCCCTAGGCACAGACCAACCTGAAAAACGGTTCTTAGCCACAGGTCAGACCACCACAGTCTGCAGCCCGAGCAGAGCGGGGCAAGCCTTGGGGAGGTTTCACAAGCAGGATGCCAGCAGTGCCCAAGCACTCTGACAGAGCCACAGGGCTGGAAGCACAGGGATTTCCTTCCAGCTGCAGATCCCAGCTGCTTCACAGGGACACGCTGCACCCACAATGCACTGATGTGTCCCGGAGCACTGATGGAATGGACAGAGAAACACCGGCCCAGCAGCGGGTATGGGGCACGCCAGCACTCACGTTGTGTCCTGCAGCACCTGCCAGGGAGCATGGGGAGGACGGGCACAGCTGGCACTGCCCTCAAGCACAGCACAAGGGCTGCTAACACCGCTGCTCAGGGCTGGGGCAGCTTTAGAAATCCCACATTCACTTTGTGCAACTGCATGTCATTGATTATCGCCTGCGCCGGAGGCCTGGCTGCCTCTGCTTTTTAAGCCACTCACAATAGAAATCTGTTTGCAGAAGAATTTGCTGAAAACCAGTTCAGCAAGAGAGAGAGGCACTACTGCTTTGTCACGTTATCTCTGCCCCAGTGTGTGGCACGGGCTGAACGGATGAGATAATCCTCCCTTCCCCTCCTCTCGTTAAACAAGAGCAGCCTGACTCTATTGCTCACTAAGAGCAGTTTGTACTTTTCACCTCGCGTCCAACGCGTCCAACATTACTGTCTCCCTGTCAATGCTGCTGGGGCAGATGCTGCAGCCCTGCAGAGCAGTGCCCTGGTGCAGGACAGCAGGGTGGCTGCAGGCTGGGGCACGGTCTGCAGGGTGCAGAGAGCTCTGGACATGCAGGTAGCACCAGGCCCTTCTCTTTCCTAAACCATGTATAACAAAGATGGTTTGTTTTCCCAGCTGCTCAAAGGGGCAGGAAAAGGCTGATGTTCATCTGAGTCTTCAGACCTGGGCGTGCAGCACAGCTCCTCTCCCTTCTGTTTCTTCTCTCCCAAACTCCCTGAGCCTGAGCCCTCCCCAGAATGAGACAGAGGCACCTCAAGGAGAATGAAACCACCCTGAGAAACTGCACCCACCAGAGCAGTGCCTGCAAGGGCAGAGCAGAGGGGATTGAAGTCTGCCTGTCACAGACACACGGTGGCACACGGGTCACGGGAGAAAGCAGCAAAACACAGAAACCCATCACACAGAGGGAGAGAGCCCGACAGCAGCAAGCCCTTCCCATCCACGCAGCTCTGCTGCAGAACACACGCAGAAGGAGACACAGAAATGCTCTGAACTGCTCCTCCCAGGGTGTCCCTCAGCTTCCTGTTAGCTCTGCCCTTCCCCAAGCCCCCGGAGGTGCTGCTAGCAGGTGGCTGCAGGTCAGCCCAACCACAAAATGGAAATTTTTTGCCTGTGGTCCTGTAAATTCACAAGACGCAGCGCTACGCGGTGCTGGGAAGGCTGGGGATCAGAAAAGGGGCAGAAAAGGGATTTTGTCCCCAGGCCTGCTGCAGAGCAGGGTGCCCACTGCCCTGCAGGGTGACATCCCCAACCCTGTGGTCCCCTCAGACTCGCTCTGGTGTGGTGTTGCCCTCCCTATGGTTTGCCATTTGCCCACAGCAGTCTAGACACAGGGCCGTGCGTGACTCACAGCCCTCTTGTGCTCAGAGCATTTGTTCCCACTTCTTAATTTAGAGCTGCACTCAAGAGGAGAAATCTGGGCGTCAGCCTTAACCTTGCGACTTTCCTTCCCACGCCTCTGGCGTTAGCAGTCCGCAGGTCCCACCTCTGGGTGAGCCCCTCCTTTCTGCCCGGGCTTCTATTTCCACGCCAGGTGTGTGGTGCTCCCGCAGTCACCCCAGTGCCTGCAGCACCCCAAAACCCACAGCATCCCCAGACCCGCAGCATCCCCAGGCTCAGCCGCCTCCTGTGCTGGGGGTGTGCATAGGGCAGCACCCCCTGCCCGGCGTTTCCCTCCTCGCTGCCGGCCCCACTCCCCGTGCGGACAGGAGGGGGAGATCTTCACCGCCACATCTCGGAGCCTGAGCTGCTCCGCGGAGCTCTGCGCGGTGTTCGCGTTGCAGAGAAGAGCACTCCGATGGGTGCGTTCTCCATCGGGACTTCCATCCCCCTTTGTATTAAGTTCTGAGTGGAGCTGATGGGGGCAGAAGGGCCCTGTGGGGTCAGGGCTGCGGGTGGTGGCTGTCACGCTGAGGAGCTGTGGCCATGGGGCAGGCGGCATCGGGCGGTTTGGGGCTGGTGTAGTTTGGATGAACCCTTCCAGGTGTCCGACGCTTTGTGGATGTGGGACGCTTGTGTCCCAGGCTAGACAGGTTTCATGCTGCTTTCGGCTTTTTTGGCTCAGTGCAGTGGGTTTGAAGACCTGGGATGTCCCCACCTTCTGCCACCACCGTGCCAGGTCTCCGGGGCCCCGTGGTGTCCCCTCACCCCATGCAGGTGCCCCAGGGCCGGGCCCCCTCCAGCTCACAGACGTCCCCGCGCCTTCCGGCCCTGCCAGGCTGCAAATAGTCGGCGTGGGTGGCACCTGGTGGCAGCGCTCCACGGAGCACTGTCTTCCATCAGATGTTTGTAATTGCAGCTGTCTGTCCTGCGCTGCGTCGGTGGCCGCTGTTCGCAGGGATGAGACGGGGCAGGCTCAGAAAACCACCGGCTTCCTCTGCGCTGTGCGAGGGAGAGCAGCAGCCCTGGGCCAGGGTTGTTTTCCTTGGAGCTGCGGTCATCAGCAGCCTCACAGATGTCTCGTGGCGACAAATTAGTGCCCAGCTCTTCCAGACGCAGGTGCTTCGTGCGCTGCTGTCTGGGGCTTCTGCCAAGGGCTGGCACGGCCCGTGCGTCAGCTGTGCTCTCCTGGCTGGAAATGGGGTGGCACATAGACCCAGGGACCCTCTGGGCCATTCTGAACTGAGAGCCCCCAAAATTTTCCCCCAAAACCACGCGCCATAGAATCATTCAGGTCGGAAAAGACCTCTGAGGTCATCTGAGTCCAACCTCTGACCCACTCCCACCATGCCCATTTCTTGCTCCACAGCAGCAGGAGATAGATGGAGGTACCTGCTCACCAGCTGAGCACAGAGACTCATTATCCCCCATTAATTATCTGCTTAGATTTTCTCGTAGAGACTCTCACCCACATCTGTAAAGGCTCAGCTCTGAGCTTGCCTTCCTCCAACAGGGCAGAAGGATCTTTCCTTGGGAACACTCCTTGCATGTTCTCATGCACTGTGGTTTCACACAGTATGGCACTTCTCCAGCTCTCAAGTCATGCAGATAAGAAAATTATTATTTATTGGAGGATTTTCCCAGTAATAGCAATTATTATCTCAAGTGATTGTTGCACTATTAAGTTACTGAGCAACAGTGTGCACAGCAAAACACAGCCCAAGCTGTTTACTCAGGCACCCATAGCTACTAGATGCTACATTAAAGATGTTGAACTAAGAGCAGAAGTCTTCCAGGCAGTTTTTCTCAGAACCTAACTTGACAAGCCATATTACCATCATAGGTGAGTGAGTTTAAAATGAGGATAATTAACTCCCCTTGCATTTTTATGGTAGTAAATCACTGCCGAGCTTATGGTGAACCCAGAAACCAAATGATTTTCCTTGGAACTGCACAGACTGAGGCTTGATTTCTGAGTGATGATGTGTCTACTGACGGTTAACCACGGGTATGGATGTGAGGTTTCACTTGGCCTGGAGATGAAACCTTGAGTTCCAGCATCCTCTGCTTTTCTAGAGAAGGACACAGCAGAAGTCTGAACCCAAACTCAAATCCTCATTTTGAAGTCAGAGCCAACCCTCGGTTGAGCTGGGCCGGTCTCCACAGGGGCAGCTGAAGGAAGCATTCCATCTGAATAGGCAAATTCCTGCTTTCTGCTCCTCGATTGAGACACATGCCTCATTAGCAGCAGCAGACTCCTGTGGGTGATGAGAGCTTGGCACAGCTGGCAGCCAGCAGCAGGGTGACGGAGGGGGCACCAACAAGGCCCTTACCTGGAGTCAGGGAGGCATTGCTCGGGGCGGGGCCCGCAGCATACAACAGGAGAACCATATCACCCCCTTGGCACCAGGGTGTAGCAGAGTGCAAGATTTGGAGGTGATAACCTGTCATCTGGTGTCGGGCAAATGGCTTTTCTGGGCAGAGCTGGGATGCAAGAGTGAGATGCAGAAGGGCTGGAGGAAAGCACCCACAGCAGAGCAGCAGAAGGAAGCTGTGAGCAGCCTGCCCGGGGCCAGGCAGGGCTGGCACTCTCGTCTGTCTGTGGGTGTGTGGGGCCGGAGCCAGCAGCCATGGGGCAGCCACACCTGAGCCCAGACGGCCTCAGCACTCCCGGCTCTGCGGTCTGACATTTCACAGGGACAGCAGCAGTGGGAGCGGTGATATTTGTGAGTCGGGCAGCGTCACCCAGCCTCACCTCCAGCCCTGCAGGGCTGCAGCAGCTCTCGCTCCTGCATTGCTGTCCTGCTCTGCAGCATCCCTACACACCTCCTGCTGCTGCTTTCTCCAGGAAGCAGAGCACACACAGACCCACGGCAGGGAGAGGGGTGCAGAGCCCAACTGCAGAGCCAGCTTAAGAGCACTGAGCACCAACATTCTCAAGTGAGCACCACAGCTCAACCACCAGGACCTGCCAGGAGAGGGGTCCCTTCCTCCCTCACCACCCCTACCCGCAGTGGAGCACTCCATCATACTTTATACTTGCCTCCTTTGATGCTCTGGGTGCAAAGCTTCTCTCTCCTTGCCCTTCACTGCAGAAACAGAGGCCTTGTGCTTCCCTGTCCAACGTATTCTTTCCACGCGATAGATCCCACACATCTGGTGTGCACTGGGGTTAACGATTAAATCCCACACATGAGACAATGGGATCTGCATCTACAGCCAGCCCTGCTCACAGACACATCCATGTTCCTGGTCCGAGCCCAGGCAGGTTGCAGAGAGCAAGACCCTGCTGGCACTGCTCCTGCTCCCAGGCTGGGCCAGCTCCAGGAGCTGCAGCTGTAATTAAGTTAATCACCAGATTGCAGGAGGGTGTGGGCGGGGAGGTAGGAGAGGCTGGCAGGCAATTAGAAAGCAGATCATCACTTTGTTTTCCTGTTTCCCCACGGATGCCACTGCCTTGCTGAGATGATGTATGCGTCCCAGCCTGGGGAAGCACAGAAATTGCATGTGGCTCGAGCAGAGCACTTGGCCACAGGCAGACCTTTGTCCCCAAGATATGCACGTGTTACCCGAGGGCTCCTTTCCCCTGAAGGAAGTAGGGAGAGGATGATAGAATCACAGAACCACGAAGGTTGGAAAAGACCCCTAAGACCAAAGTTCAACCACCACCCATCCCCACCGTGCTGCAGGTCCCAGGGCCACCCGTGCACAAGGAAACCTCTGCTGAGCTGATCCTGTCTGCATCGCTCAAGGCCTTTTGTTCCGGGGTGAGGAAATCCATCCCTCACAATGAATTCCCAAGGCTTACAATGAACAAAATCTCCATTTTATCCAGTACTCTCTCTGCAGCTCTGGCACTTCTGGGATCTCTCCAGCAGTTCCCCAAAGCCGTGCCCATCAGCCCAGGTGCTGGAGGAACCGCCAGAGCAGTGTATGGGGGAAAGCCAGAGCCAAAGCTCTTCTAGCATATTGTACCTGTTGGAACCGTTCTCACATGTCCTACCTGAACCTCCAGAGACTGCATCATCCCTGCTGGGCATCAGGCCCACTGGGGGCAGTGCAGCCTGCTGGCACCCCGGGATAAATGTGATTCCCACTTTAATGGAGAAAACAACACTTCCCAAAGCAAAACCAATTGCAGCATCCCACTGAACTCACCAGGGCCTAATTCAGGAGACACTGATCTTATTAACAGGAGGCTGAGAAAACCTCAACAAATCCTGATTAGCTGACTTCTATTTGAGGCATTCTCTGCAATGACCATCTGAGCATCTGAAAGACAATTGCTATTAACCAACACCTTCAAGCTTGCTCTGAAGGGATGCTTAACAGGGCTTCTCCAGAGCGTTTCTTCCCGGTGCTATAGAAAGGACGGCATCCAAAGCCGAGAATAAACGTAATGCATTTAAGTCACTCTAAGCCATAATAAGAGAGATTTCTGGTTTCCTGCAGACAGCAGCCAGGTGCTACACAACTACAGCAGCAGTGCTCCATGGCCAGGGCACCGCAGGGCCAACCCCAGCAGCACTGTGGTTGAGGAGCTCGGACACGTGGTGCTCCATGGGGCTTCTCATCCAACGTACAGACCTACAGAGAGCAGATCGATTCAGAGAGGTCAGAAAGGGTCTAAAGGGAAAGAAGTGGGGAGAGGTGGACAGGAAAGCACTGCACGTGCAGCACGGCAGCTGATGAGTTTTGGAGCCCAGCCATTCTGATGGGCTTCTACCCCCCAAAATAAGGCCCTTAGTGTTAAGTTAGGTTCTCTCTCGCACTCTCACTTTTTTTCTTTAATTCCCATAAAAACCTAATGTTTTCTTGCCAAAAGTATAATAGTAGGGCCAGGAGCTGTACTGCGTGTGGAGTACCGACTGCACAGTCATAAAAGTCTGAGAACAGCAGCACTATTTAGCAAGGAGAGACAATAGGAGTGGAAAATTGTGTTCATTCAGCTTTTCTTGTGGAGTCAAAGGCAGCTGGCAAGCACTGAGCACCTCCTAAAATAGCAAAAAAAAACCTTAAAGGAAATACGTGAAAGTGAAGGAAACATTTCCAGCAGAGCTGTTCTGTTAAAGCTATCTATAGATGCTCTGGGGTGTGCAGACCTACAAGCAAAGAGGGAATGCACCCCAGATTGCACCTCACCCACATTAGCTGCGGTGCTGGGACCCCATGCGGAGCCCATGGCTGCAGGGTGGGCTCCTCTGCTCTCCCCATCACCCTCCAGGAGATGTCTGGTGCCTTTCACCCTCTGAGAAGGGTTGAAGGAAAGTAATTTCCAGTAAATTGCACAACACTGCTGGCCTTGATTAATGCTCAGCGAAGCTCTAAGGCCTGCCTAGCACGTCGGGTGACGGGCAGGCTGCTGCTCACAGAGAGCCTGGTAGCTGGTGCTGAGCTGACCTGCTGTAACTAAGGTATGAAACAGTGGAGGTGGCTGTAAAACCTGGGTTGGGTCCCTTGGAGAAAGGTTAACGCTTTCAGCTCAAAATGGGTCTGGAGCAGGTTCAGGGCTGTGGGCAGAACAGGAGGAACTGGCTGCGAGCCCATCTCAGGGCGAGATAGGGGAAACTCACATCTGATACAGTGCTGCTCACTGGGCACTGTTCCAGCCAAGCTGACATCTGAAACACTACGAGACTGATTCTGCAGAGAGGGCAGCGGGGAAAAGTTTAAAGCAGCACCTGGCCAGGACCTGCCTTTGATCCTGCAGCACTCAGAGCAACCTCAGCCACAGGACCCCGAAGGGATGTACCTGAAAGAAAGGGATGAAGCCTGGGAACTGACCAGAGGGGCTGGGCATGTTTTCAACAGCAGCAGTGAAGTCTGATTTCCAAGGTTTCAGTCCTTAGTGACCAAAACTTTCAAACAAAAGTTGGCACTTGCATGTATTTTTATCCTCTGTACGCTTTGGGGATCTGCTTGGAGGAATAGTTTCCCTTCCTGACAGCTGCATTTGCAAAGCTAAATACATTGGTGCTTGTGGGCAAATGTTTGGAGGTTATACATAGATTCTGAGAGCCAGAGCGCTTCACTATAACCCAAAGAACATTGCCTGTGAGAGGCACGCTCTGCAGCGTGCCGCCCGCGTTGCAATTCTAGTCACAGCCAGCATGGGAAGGTGTAATAGCAGTGAGAGCCATTAACCCGGGCTGCTGCCTCCTGCGGCTTCCAGTCCGGCGCTGGGTGCTTTCCAAATGCGTTTTCCACTGTATAATTTTAGCGCGTGCGTCAATAGAAAGCAGAAAGAAAACAGAATTCGCTGCGACACAATTAGAGGGACTGCGTCCTGCCGCCGGCGGGGTGATCCCACTCCTCCCACTGCACAGAGCATCACCTGTGTGATTCACCTGCCCCATCCCTCCCCGCCCCTATATGCCAGCAGCGCGGGCAGCTCGCCGCCCCGCTCACACCTCCCATCTCCCGCAGCTGAGCCATGGCTGAGGGGGAGATAACCACCTTTGCTGCGCTGACCGAGCGCTTCGGCCTGCCACCGGGCAGCTACAAGAAGCCCAAACTGCTGTACTGCAGCAACGGGGGCCACTTCCTACGGATCCTGCCGGACGGCAAGGTGGACGGGACGCGGGACCGGAGTGACCAGCACAGTAAGGAGCGGCCGCGCTGCTTGGCTCTCCTGCTTGCCCGCATGCCCTGCACGGCTTGGTTGGCCTTACCCAGGAAGCAGCATGGCCTGGGCGTGCAGGCAGCAGTGCAGCTGGGAGGGGGGATAATGGCAGGGGATGTGTGTGAGGGGTTAATTGCAGTACGCAGCTGGAAGATCAGGAGCTGCAGCCGTCACAACTGATCAATGGCACCTCTGCATGTCCCTGGGTCGGGCAGCAGTGGCACGGCACACACGATGCTCTTGGGCAGCGCAGCTGTGCTCATCACACATGAATCAGGGGCTGCAGCTTGGTGCGCTGAACGTGTTGTGTCTGTGTGCTCTGCATGCAGCATCCTCCCGTCTTCAGTAGCTTCCCTTTCCCCTATGTGGTTAATTAAGTTCCTGCAGGATGCCAAAGTCCAAAGGAGGCAAGAACAAGGCTGGCCTGCAGCCTGCAGCTGCACCTTGCCCCAGCAGCTCTCCTGGCTGAGCTCAGCAGCCACCTGCACTAAGTGCAGAGCAGCTGTGTGAGGGATGATGCAGTGGCACAAAGGGTTCTGTTCGGGAGCTTTATGCTTTGGGGGCCACTGCACTTGCAAAGAGCTCAAGAGGATCTGGGAAGTGGGAGCCCGAGGCAGTAGGGCTGGATTCTGCCACGCTCCGCTCGCGGTGCTCAGCAGCGCGGCCTGTTATTCCATATACCGAGTGCTTACTGGAATGTAACTGGGATCTGCAGTTATCCAGATCTCATATCTGGTTAGGAAGGAGCACTGGGAGGGGCCCAATTGGCCTTACAAATTCTAGGAAAAGCACTTCTTTATTTTTTCCCCTTTAAACCACAAACACCCACACTGCTTTCTCTCTGAGCTTAACCTTTCCTCATGCTTCCATGAGCAGCAGTGTTCTGAGTACAAACACCATTCCCTGCTCCTTGCAGCATCCCAGCAGCACTGGGGACAGCCCCGAGTCCCCGTCCCCAGGCTCTCCAGCCCACCCCTAGCCCCAGCACTCTGAGCCCTGCAGTCAGCCTCCTTCCCCCATCCACTCTTGCTCCTCGCTGGCCACCAGCCAGGCCTTGTGCTGGGAGCCCCTGCCAGCCAGGAACCCCCTGCAAACCATCCCATAAACGTGGATATCCGACTGGACAAATATTTACAGAACTAACCCTGCACAGGGCAGTGTGCCAGTGGGAGCTGCCCCTCTGGGCACGAAGCACTGCACTCCAGGGTCCTGCCCATGTACAGTCACTGGCACCACTGCTCTGCACCTGTGGTGCTGCAGAGAAATCCATCCTTTTATCTGACATCGCCTTGTCAAGTGCAAGGCACAGAATGAAGGAGGATATCTAAGGGGAAAACAAGAAGTCACTCATCCTAGGCCCTGCACCCAGCACTAAGTGCATTTCTGGTCCTCTGCTGCAGTGCTCAGCATCCCAAACCTTCAGCACGAAGTGAAAAAAAAACATTACGTGAGCATTTCAGACTCTTGAGGAGGAAACAAGCTCAGGCTCCTTTCCAAAAACAGCCTTATTTTACAGGGAAGATGTAACGATACTCTGTGTCCTACTAAGGATTAAATACATTAAAATAGAAGGAATGAGATGGAGCTAAAGCACACATTCGCACTTCACTCCTTGGGCACCGCGTGCTGGAGAGCCATCCCCCAGGGCTGCTCCGTGGGCTGGGAGCTAACAGGACATGGCTCAGGGACATCTGTAGGACGGCTGCGTTGTTATTCAGGATGAGGAGCAGTGCCTTCCCTCTGTCTGCTGCACTTCTGCATCTCACAGGACCCAGCTCCTCAGGGCACAGACCATCCCTGGCTGCAAGGCACAGTGCCCTGCAGTGCCGGTGCCTGAGCTCTGTCCATCCTGAAATACTTCTTCGTATGTCACTTCTTAAATGTCTTGCCAAAAGCACATGGGAAATTTGCAGATTAGAGTCGGAATTAAAACCCTAATCTCCCGTGTCCCATTTCAGCATCTTAACTGAAAGGCTGCCCTTCCTCTGATGTAAAATAAGGCAAAAATTGGTCTTTGCTTCCCCAGACGTGGCTGTGGGGTTTCTCTGAAGGGGAGGGTTCGAGGAGATGTTTTTATTACACTCTGCGCTGCTTCTCGTAAACTCTTTATAATTCAGACCAAAAACCACCCTGCTCGCTTTCCTAGCACCTGAGCCACTCTCTCTCACCGCTTTCCCTTTTTCCATTTTCCTTTTTGCACTATTGTTGTTTTATTTTTACTCCCAGTTCAGCTCCAGCTCAGTGCGGAAGATGTGGGCGAGGTCTATATAAAGAGCACGGCGTCGGGGCAGTACCTGGCAATGGACACCAACGGGCTCCTGTATGGCTCGGTAAGCTGCAGCAGCAATCTCACACTGCTGAGTAGTGCCAACCCAACCCCCTCTGCGGGGGGCTGGGGCTGCCAGGGGGGCTGCAGGAGTGGTCCCCGAGTGGAGATATCCCCGGGTTTTCCTGCTGTATCCCCAGCTCTCCTGTCCCACACAGAAGCAGTGAAAGCAGCAGTGTAGGAGGGATGGCACAAGGAGGATTGGGTATTAGGAGAAATTTCTCCCCCAAAGGAGAGGTCAGGCACGGACACAGGCTGCCTAGGGAGCAGGGAGTCACCGTCTCCAAGGCTGTTCCAGAACGTGGGGACGTAGCATGGGGGACAGGGGCAGTGGGCATGGTGGGCTGGGACTGAGGATCTGAGAGGTCTTTTCCAAACTTAATGGTTCTGTGATTCTACGATCTGGTGCCCAGGAGCTGCAGGACAGAGTCACCAAAAATAACCCATGTCTTTGAGACCCATTTATAGCAAACTACACAGCTCTGCTGGTAGGCTTCTCAGCCTCGCCGAGGAGCTGCTTTGCTCCCCATGCTCCTGGGACTGCAGAGTGGGTCAGGAGTGAGGCGGGAGCAATGCCAAGGCCCATACTGCACCGTGCGGTGGGCACAAGGAGCAGGCAGGAGCCCCCGAGCTGCATCCTGCCCCACGGCACCGCTCTCATCACCCCCCCACGGCTCTCTTCCAGCAGCTACCGGGCGAGGAGTGCCTGTTCCTTGAGAGGCTCGAGGAGAACCATTACAACACGTACGTCTCCAAAAAGCACGCAGACAAGAACTGGTTCGTTGGGCTGAAGAAGAATGGGAACAGCAAGCTGGGGCCGCGGACTCACTATGGGCAGAAGGCGATCCTCTTCCTCCCGCTGCCGGTGTCGGCCGACTGAGCCCCATCCCACAGCTCGCAGCCACCCCCACCCCGGCGCCGGCCGCCTGCCCCCGCTGCCCCTTGCTGGTTGTCCAACGAGAAGCCAAGCGTTAGTGCCCTGAGCTGTAGGTAAAGGCTTGAAGCAAACCAGAGCTGAGCTGCTCAGCCCTGCACTACCCATCGCGGCAGTGACGAGGAGGACAGCCGTGCACTGGGATGCCCGGCTGCTGTTGGATCCCAGCTACCCCAGCACTCCGTGTTACCCCATTTATCCATCCAAGTACATCGCTGCCAATACGCCTTCAAGCGACTCCAAACTGTGCTGCTGTTCGTGTTACCGAGTGAGCAAAAAGCTTGCAGATAACTTCACTGAAGTAAGCCAAGCTAATGCCAGCCAGAAGCTCCAAGTCCTTAACCTCCCCTAGAATATTGCTGTACCTCACACTAATATCTGCCACGTTATTCGCATTTATTTATTAAGTAAATCTCTCTCTGCCACAATTGGTAAGCGCACGTGGGCACCAGATCCCCAGACGCTGTCCTGGAGGGGATGAGGCAGAGCTGGAGCAGAGCAGCAGCAGTAGAGAGCTGTGGCTCACGAGGCTGAGGGACGTGGTGAGCTTCCTCCTGGGTGACAGCCGGGATGGGGACACGGAGCCGGAGCTGCACTGCTCCTGAAAGCTCCTTCCAGCACTTCCCTCCCTGCAGCCCCTCCAGCTCGGCCTGGCTTTCCCTCTCGGACAGCAAAGGGAAAAAGGCATTTAGGTCCACAGAGTAATGTAACGTCAGTAAACATTCCATTGTTGAAATTACAGCTCTAGGTCAGTGGTGAAAGGCGCTCCGCTTCGGATTGAAAAAGATGGGTAACTGTGTTTATTTTACCTTTATTTTTGTATAATAAATCCTTGGAAACAGCAGAAGTGTGTGTTTGGTGGGGGCACTGCACCGCTCTGCAGCTCCCTGGGCTCCCCGTGGTGGGACACAGCATCAGGTGTGTCCAGTGCGAGCTCACCGTGTGCACACAGAGCTCGGGGAATGCAGACATCACTTCCAGTTCCCACTGGGCAGGGCTGGGGGCAGGGCTGGGCTCACTGCTGGCATGGCACGTGGGGCCCTGCATGGGATGTGGGGCAGGGACACCTGATGTAGGGCTGGGCCCTGCAATCTCTGCTCTCACTGCACCTATGGACTTACAACTGCTTAATGGCAGTGCACAGGAGTTCAGAAGTCTGACATTTAAACTGGTACTTAGCGGCACTGAGCAGGGCTGAGTGTCTGCCAAAAGCCCAGCACCGGGGCAGCAGGAGGGCAGGGACAGGAGCAGGACACGGCCACACGTCCCGAGCACAGCTCTGTGCCAAACTGGGAAGTGCTGCGGGTTATGTTGGCAATGGCACACACAGAGCTGTGAGCTGGACCAGGGCAGAGCAATGTGGACAGCAAGCGGCACCGGTGGCTCGCCTAAATATTGTGAGAAACCTTCCTGTGTGAAACCCTGTGCTGTCACTCAAGTGAGAAAGGGGAGAGTGCACGCACAGGAGACCTGGGTCGCTAATTAAACTGGAAAGTTGGAAAGCGTGACCGCGGTTGAGCTGCGCTGCCTCCCAACACCTCATTAACCGCGGAGCATTCCTCTCATTAGACTTCTGCACTCAGAAATTACCACCTCTGATCCACACTTGACACCCAACTGGGGGAAAATGCCAACGCTCTGTCCGAAAAATAATCCCCGAGGAGCTGCAGGGATGGCTGCAGACGGACGAGAGTGAGGGGATGGTGGTACCCGGAGAAACCACTCTCTGCCCAGAGAGCTTTGTCCTCAGGGTGAGAGGTGAGCAGAAAAAGAAGACCTATGAAATGATTGCTCTCGAAGATCTTCCCCAGGAGCTGCGTGGCTGTGGGGTCCCCACGGAGGGGCTCTGTGTTCAGCCCAGGGCTTGGCCCCACGGGATGTCCGTCCGGCCCTGAGGAGCAGAGCGTCAAAACTCACCGCCACCGCTGAACGAGGAGTGCTGCAGCTTTTTTTTTTTTTTTGCTTTTAAATCTCACCCTTTACATTAACCAAACATCCCCGTGACGCGCTGCCAGTTGTTAGGAAGGAATGTAAATCTGGGTCTAACCGCTCCCGTCCGCTCTCCGTGGGTTACACGGAAATGCCCATGAAAGGTAAAGGCCCGCACTCCGCGAGCCAGCGGGTCGCTTTAGCTGGGCACACGGCGCGGGTCGGCTCCGTCCCTCGGGAACCCCTCTTCCATCGTGGGTTTATCAGAGCAAACCCCCCCTCCGCGGCGCACCCCCCGCCGTGCAGTACCGCGGGCCGCCAGCAGGTGGCGGTGCTGAGGCGCCGTGAGCCCGGGGGCGGCGGGCGCTGCCGAGTCCGGACGGCGGCACCGACATCTGCGGCCCCGTCGGGGCTCCAAACGGGAGCGCTGCGGGCACCTCCTCGCCCTCTGCCTTCCCTCCTTCCCCCCTCCCCGACCCTGTCCCTCGTGTCGGGGTGCCGGGAGCTCCCCCCCCCCCCCCCCCCCACCCAGCGGTGCCCGTCGGGGGTAACGGTGGGGGTGCCCACGCAGCCCACGCGAGCAGGCAGTGAAATAGGGGTTGGGCTCCTGCGGGCCGGGGTGGATCTTGGATCACAACTCCATCACTCGTCCCACAAAAGCTGCTTCTCCTTCCTCAGTGCGGCGGGCTGCTCTGCCCACGAGACAGCGCTCGGCCCGAGCCTGAAAAGCCAGAACAACTGAAGCGTGGAAGCCTGAAATAATCTATTATTAAGCTCTGGGAACTGATGGGAATCCAAGCAAAAGGAAAGCTTGGGTTTCCGCTGCTTTCCTGTGGTTGACATTTTGGGAAACCCGCTGGAGGACACACACACGTCCCGGCACCGGCGGCCCGGGAGAGGGCTGCAGCCACGGACCCGTGGGGCACTGTCCCCGTCTTTGTCCCCAGCGCTGTGCCCCAACACGCTGCCCCTCAGCCGGGGATCTGATTCTGTGTCCATCGGTTGTTTAAACAGGAGCACTTTCTGGAGTGAGTGTCACATTAGGATGAGTGGAGGAGCTCACAAGAGCTGGAGAAGGTCCAGCAGACCCTCCGCCTCAAAGCACGGCCGTGGTCTCCCTATAGCCCCACGCAGGCTGGGCTGTCTGTTACACACACAGTGGATTGTTCCGTGGGCTCCAGGTGAGCACCAAGCTCAGCTCCCTGCTCAGGTCTCGGGGTGTGGGAGCCATGCTCACCGCCCGCACCCCTCCCAGGGCCCCAGGCAGCTGCAGCTCAGCTCGGTTACCTGCTCCTCGGCCCTTCCTGGCTCTCAGGCTTTTCCCTTCTCAGCTAACTTGGTGCTGCAGGAAACTCTGCTTCCCACATTAAGCAGATTGCCTGCACCAGCGCAGACAAATACATTTATCATGCTGAATTCCTGAGCCATTACACTGCGGAGTTTCCGGGATATGAATCCTCTGTCTCTCATATCCTCCCCGGCCCCGTTTCCGGAGTGGGGCCGCTGTGCATTCATCACCCGCAGCACAGAGCATCCCTCAGCCCCACTCAGAGCCTGACTGTGCACGGAGGGCATGAGCTGCAGCTGTGGGAATGCTTGGGACGAGCCGAAACCACTCCCCACCACCCCAAAGCCACAGATTCACTGCAGAATGCCTCTTCTCCGTTTTTCCAAACCAAATTTCCTCCCTTTGGATAAAGGGAGCTGGGAAGGAGCGTGGGCACCTGCGTACAGATGAAAGAGCCAGCTGCTCCAACCAACCTCCCCAGCACGGGGAGCTGCAGGGCCGAGCAGCAGGCAGGGGCTGCTTCTGGGGAAGGGGCTCCGTGCAGCACTGCAGGGCAGCAGTCTCTCAGGACTGTGCAGCCCCATCCCCACGTGCTCCCATGTTGCGTTTCAGCTGCTCAGAGTGGCAGCAGTGGGCTTCTCCTCCGGGCTGCCCTGCCTAAATCATCCGAAGCTCATTTGTCTTGCAGCTGAAGTGCGTTTTTTTTTTCCTTCCGAGACGTGAACAACTTCTGTGGATCCATCTGGATGTTATTAGGAAAATGTTCCGGGTGCATGGAGGCTGCTGGCAGCTCCTCTGTCCCGGGCACGCGAGGCAGGGAGCGATGCACACGAGGGGCTGGGGCTGTGGGTGAGGGTGGTGGCATGCGAAGGGCAGCAGCCAGGTGGTGTGGGTGGGTGCTGAGCCCCCAGGACATGCCCAGCACTGTGGGGCCACGCAGCGACTGACCTCAGTAACAAATGTGCAGATGAGAAGGAGAGCACAGGACGGGGACCCCACACTGCCCAGCCCTTGTGCTCCCCAGGCTGCTCCTCCCTGGGGCCCTCCAGGCATGCCAACCCCCCAGCACAGCCAGCACCTTCCTCCCCTGCCCACCTGGGGACAGGGGGACACGGAACAAATTGCAAGGACTCCTCACTGCTGACTAAATACATGCTGCTGCTCCTCAGCAGCCCCCTCCCATGTGCTCCCCTCTCCCTGCACTCCTTTAACTCAGCCCTTTCCCCTTCTGAGCAGTGATTTGCAGCAGCCCCAGCCTGCTTGTACAACGGCACGATTCCCTGGGGCCTCAGCTGACAGCTTCCACGGCTTTGGGTATGTTTTTATTTAGCCATTAGTGCTACATCCTGAATGTGGCTATAAAGCACATTTATCCTTTATGACTTAACTCGGTGCCAAATCCTCCTCAGCGATGGCTTGTGCTGGGGAGCGCCCGTGCTGTGTTTGCTGCAGGCTCTGCTGTGCTGTGCCTGCGCTGACAGCTGGCGCCGAGCTGGGGACAAAGGGGGGGTGGGAGGGACGGAGGGGACCACGGTGGCTGCGGTGGGTGCTTGGCACCGCCGTGCCCTGGGCACAGCAGTGTCACCGCGGGCACAGTGCTGCTGGAGCAAAGTGCACGGCTGGACACGGTGCCTGGTCCTGATCACCACGTGATGGCCAAGCAGGATCCAGCCCGTCATTTACCCCATTTGGAAACTCCTTTTGTCTCTCTGGTGCCATATCCCTGTACCCAGCAGCCCCAGGCAAAGCTGGCTTTTCCCTACAGGTCCAACAAAAATGCCCATGGGGGGGGGGGGGGGGGAGCAGATGCAAGGCTGCAGTGGGACAAATCTGCATCAACTATCAGATTGGACTAAGAAAAGAGGGAAGCCATCGCTTCCTGCCCATGCTTCAGTTGTCCCACTTGATCATGTTCTATACAGGATGTATAAGTACATCGAAATGCAACTTTCGAGGCTTTTCCATCCTGCTGGGGCAAACCCCACACATGTGGGATGGCACAGTCTGATCTCAGCCCCCACTGCTCTTACTGTGCTCAGCCCTCTGCCAGCTCTGTAGCGGTTCTATGGGGCTTTGGGGTTGGGGTTTCCTCTTTCAGTTGGTTTGTTTGGATGATGTTTCTTTAGCTAAACTGGCCCTCTTAACACTTGCAATCTTCAGTCTTTTCAAAAACTCAGAAATCCAAACAAAGTTCTGCTCTGATGAAGGTGAGAGGATCAGAGGGGACATCCCAGGTGGATGTGACAGAGCTGTGATGCCTGTCCTGTGCCTTGGGGTGCATTGCTCCTCTCACCTTCCCCTTAGTTCCACACATTTTGAGGCAGAGCACTTACCCAGCCCAGGCAGAGGCCTTTTCTACCCACTGGCTGCTGTGCCCATGTTCTGCAGCACAGCGGTGGGACACGTGGGAGAAGCAGGCAGCAGCACGGGCAGAACTCTGGAGAAAAGCCACAGTCCTGGACTGGCACAGCTGTGGGATGGACACAGATGCTGTAAAACAGAGAAGTTCCCCGTCCTGGTCAGGAGGAGGAAGGGTAAAACACAGCTCTGAGATACTCCCACCTTGCAGAGTTACCTTTGGGGCCACATTACTGCCAGCTGGGTTCTTTTTTTCCTCTCCTCCCCACCAGCCCTGGGTTAAACCTAAGCACAGGAGTGCTTCCCATAAGCAGCCGACTTCGTGGAAGCTCGGTGACTCCGCAGCATGGTCATTTCCCAGAAGGACCCACGTGGCTGTATGTCCCTGCCTGTCGCTGTGTGGTCACGGCAGAGCGATGCACGCAGCCCCCAGTACCTTTCCCGCTGCCCAGGGCAGTGCCTGGATGCTCAGCCCAGGGCTGGAGCTCGGCCACCACCATCCCCCGCCGGGGGATGGAGAATGAGGAAAAAAAAAAACCCTTTGAAATCAGTTTTAAGTAAACAAAAAATTGATCACACAGGCTCCAGTAACCACAAGCACAAATTTGGGTTTGGCTGGGCTCTGTGTTTTGCTTGGGTTCTTCTGCATCACATATGAAGCCTATTTTTGGATGATTTGCTCGAGCAGCTCTGCAGATCCCGGGGCCAGCACGCACTGCACGGTTACCTGGGAACCACCGATGTCCCCATGGCCACTGCCCGGAGTGCTGGGAGCCCACGCTGGCCTGAAGCAGAACCCCTTATGCCCAGAGCTGCCAGCACTGCAGGCAAACAGTGTCAGGAGCTGTGTTGGTATGCCCACGAAACAAAAGGTGGGGAAGGGTAAGAGCAGGCCATTTCTGGGAGAAAAACAAGAAAAGTAATTCTGTGTGTACCCTTATAAAATCAATGAGATAATAATATAAAATAAAATTCCAGCAAAGGGCAAGGGATTTACTCAGCAGATGGAGCAAGTCTGGGGTAGCACGGGGAAAAGTGTTGTGTGTATGGGCAGCGGAGATACAACAGGAACCTTCTGGAGGCAGGAGGAAAGGGGAAGGCCAGCCGGATGCTGGCTCACAGCCACTCACCTCTACAAATCACACAACTGGAATAAAACAAAGCCAAGCAACACTCACTCGCTCAGTAATTGCCCCCAGAGCACATCTTCAACAGGTACAGAGCGTGGGGAGAAGGGCAGCAGGGGCTGCTGGGGGCTCTGTGGAGCTCAGGGCAGCCGGAGGAATGGGAGGGTACAGCCTGAATTTCTGCAGAACGAGGGAAAAGGGAGAACAGAGGAAAGGAAGCTGAAGAAATGTGGTGTCGTGTTGTCTCCCCGATGCACGCCTGTCAACCGCACAGCCCAGCAAATGGCTCAGGATGAAAGGAAGGGAAAAGCAGCATTAGGCGTCCGTCCGCGCTGCTCTCCGGGGAGGCCGTTCCCAGGAAAGGTAGCAGACGATGGCTTTACAAGGCGAGGGAGTGAGGAAACTGCAGCAGAGGAAAGAGAGCAGACAAATTGCTAAATGAAAAGGCAAATGAGCTCTGTGAGCAAACAGGCGCTGCTCCGGGGGCAGAGGCACAGCCCGGGGCTGCGCTGCGCTGGGGCTGTGTGCACAGCAGCATCCAAAGTCAGCTCTTCCTGAGCGCTCCCACGTTCAGTGCTGCAAACCTCCCCCCACAGTCCCTCCCAGACCATAGGCTGTGGCTCTCAAGTGGGAATCACAACAGCAGAGAAACACACGAGGAGCTATCGGTTGGAGCACAGCCATCCCCGGTCCCACCCCGAGCAGCTCCGGAGGTGATCTGCAGCCTTCAGACCCATGAGCAGCCAGTGGAGTGCGGGCAGAGCAGCAGCCCCAAGTCATGGCACTTTACACTCCCACTGCATTTATCGGTGTTTCTCTGCACAATTCACGGGAGATAGCAATGTGCCATTATCACTCCCAATCTCTGTGGAAGCTGAGGCGTAGCTGAGAGTGAGACGTTATGGTCCTAACGCTCTGAAGGCCTGTAGGGGAAGGAGGTGCAAGGTGGACTGCCCTCCCTAGGAGAAATTCACTGCTGTGGGCACAGTGCGGAGAAAAGCAGAGTGCCAGAGATTCTGGGATGCTCTAAGGCTGATGGCAGCGCTGCCTTTGTGCAAACCCCTCCCTCCATAATGCCTCTGCCTTACGGGAAGGCCGAAAGGAAGGAGGGGACACCGCGGGGAAGGTTTCATCTGTTACCACGTTTTGCCAGTATTTCTCACTACTTTTATGAAAGCCTTCTTTATATTTCTTTGAGAATTCTATACAAATCCTGGATGAAAAGGAAAACAAATGGTGCGTGTAGTATGGCAAGCAGGCCAATACCCGCTCCTTTGGGTTCTTATTCCTAAGCGGTGGAACTTTTCAGAGCCAACCGAGTGAGACACAGTTACCCAGCACAGCAGAGCCGCACATGGGCCTCTATGTGAATGTGCTCATCTATACTGGTTACCTGCTGGCCCCAGCAGTCCTTGCATCCAGCAAAGGAGAGCATCACAGCAGCTTACACTGCTCGCCAGGCCTGCAGGCACCGCCGCTTCTTTCTTGGGAATCAGAAGGATGAGAGCTACAGGAACAAAACTGTCCAGTTGCTTTTGGGTTTGACCTTCATTATCTCACAGGGAACGGTGAGCTGCATAGCGTGCACATTGCAGAAGATGAGTTATTTGAACAGAGGGTACCAATGCCTTGACTGTACCATGGCAGTGGCAGCACACAGGGACATGCCAGACACGGGGCCAGGCACAGAGGCTGCATCAGAGCCCCGGGCAGCTCTGATATCCACTTCCAGAGCTCTGGGCAGAGCACGGAGTTGTTACGGCCATTCGGACAGCTGCAAATTATTTGTTCATTCATTCATTTTGTATGGGCAAAAATCCCAAATCAACCCGGAAAGAAAACCCACCCTGGGACACCAGCCCAATCTGTGGGTGTCAAGATTCGCTGCTGTGGGAGCAGAAAGGCACTTTGTGCAGCCACACACCTCATAAAGAGAGGACAGGAAATTTCATGGGAGCAAAGACAATGGCCTAATTTTTTCCTGCCAGTGTCAAAACAATGCTCTCGAAGAGCCAGAAGCCATGGTCTGTGAGAACTAAATTGGTGGTCCCCATCCGGTTGCTCTGGAATAACAGCCCTGTCACCACATGGCACAGAGCAGCAGTGTCAGCGCGGTCCCATGAGCCACCAAAGGCTGTACAAGGAGAAGTGGGAGTGGGGCTCCTGTCCCTGCCATTCCCGGGCAGGGCAGGGATGAGGAAGGGATAGGGCAGGGATGAGGAAGGGATGGGGCAGGGATGCCCCACTCCAGGGAAACCACAGCAATGGTCAGAAACATGAGTTTTTGGAAATGAAGCATTACCTCTAGGAACCGCAGTGCTGAGCAAGTTGTATCTCGCATGGAAAGGAGCTGATTAAAGCAGAACGCTTGTTACTGCTTGACAATTGCAGCTCAAATCCTTGGATATCCTGCTGCTGGTGGTGGGGACCAGGAACCCCAGCAGAACCACGGCCCTGGGAGGTGAGAGACCTGAATACCGATGTGCTGGGTCACCAAAGGAAAGTCAGCAAAAAAAAAAAAACTTATCTTGTTCCCACCCTGTCTGACGTGAAAGAAGTTACAGAAACGGGGCCAGTTGTCCTCAAAATGTCACACATTGAGAGGAATCAGTTTAAGGACAGAAAGTTCAGAAATGATCATTAAAAAACCTCCACTCAACCAACTCTAAAGCGTCCCATCACTGCTGGTGTGAAGCCTCTCCTGCACTGAACAAAGCAAAGTGGATTTCATGTTATTCTGCTCCCTGTGCCCACCAGGGCCATGCAGTGCCACAGGCTGGCAGTGCACCAGTGTGGTGGTGATGGCCATACATCAATCAGGAGCCAAATTTCCTGGCACGTGCAAAAAGAACTCTAAAGAATTGGATCCCAAGTGACAGCTGTAATGAAGTGGTGGCTCAGCACAACTCGGAATATGACAGAAATCCCAGAAAGCTGTATGCAATGCATCCATCAAGCATCATTTAGGCTGATGACTCAAAATATTCATCGATTTGAAATGCATTTCTGAATGCATCTTGCATAAACTATGTATATGACATTTATTTTAATAAATCCATGGAGAAAACATGGAAATACGTATCCACTTCTAGAAACAAATGGCTAAAATCACAGAATCAAAGAACTGTAAGAGTTGGAAGGGACCTCCAGAGATTATCATAGAGTCCAACCCCCTGCCAGAGCAGCTCCCAGCCCAGGTTGCACAGGCAGGTCTTGAACATCCCCAGAGAAGGAGAGCCCACCACCTCTGTGCAGCTCCAGTGCTCCATCACCGCACTGTGAAGAAGGATCACAGAATCACCGAGCCATCCATCTACGTGAGCAAAGAGAAGCAAAGGCTTCACTGATTTTATTTTTATTCCTGTGCAAGTAATGAATTAGGAAATGTCCATTATCATCAACACTTTCATCACAGTCTCAAGTCTGTAATCCTACAAAGGAAGCCTGAGCCACGGAGGTCTAGAAACCTCTACCTCTACCGGGTTGCTGAAGCTGAAGTTCTTTAAGTATTCCTCTCCATCAGGGACATTAAGAGCAATAAGAGGAGCTGCAATTGTGGCTTTTTAGAAAGCGCTCTCAGCAGCATGTTCTAGAAAGGCCACTTGAAAGGTCACAGTGCTGAGGCCGTGGTGCGCTGCCTTGGCTAGGTGGTACCAAGCGAGCACATTTCAGCTGGCATGTGGTTTAGGCTATATTCTCATCTGTGCAAATTGAAAAATTCTTGGAAGAACTCCACAGCCTACAAAAAAATGTTCTTCTTGAAAACAAGTTACGAGTTAATGATAATTCCACTCGGGGCAGGAAGGAAGGGCTTAGGCTGGACGGCCCCGGGTGCCTGGGGAGGACACTAACCACAGCCCCGCTCGCGTCCAGCCCTGCGGAATGGGATGAGTGCCCCATGCCAGGAGATAGATGGATTAACCATACCCCACAGAAGCGAAATGCTTTTATAAGCACTGTGTAATTCTGAATATGTGAAAACTTTCTGACTAGAGTTCAAATCCAGCTTTTCCTCTAATGCGTCCCTAGAAGGAACTTCAAATATTAAATCCTGAGAAATGTAGACGAAACCACGTAAAAGCTGCAGACATCCTAAATATGCACAATGGGATCCCTTATGCCGAAGACACAGTGAAACATTCATAGCCATTACAGTAAAACTCGAATTCTGACTTGTTCCTGCACTTAGCTACGACCGGATTACAATTCTGGTTAGAGCATCCATCTGCCTAAAAATAAACATTCGTAATGACCTTAATGAGCTACAGAGAGATCCTGTGTTCAAGTCCCTTCATGGGAAAAAAACATGTCACTCTTTGGAAGGACCTGCTGCAACTCCCACGTGAAGAACAGCCTGTGGTGCTGGAAATAACCAACACGGAGCTGTGAACGTACAGAGGCAGAGGACAGAACCATAGAGTGTCCTGAGTTGGAAGGCATCATCCAGATCCAGCACAGGAAGGGCCCTCTCAACACCTCCACTGCAGGCTGCCTGTCCCCCCAGGACCCATCCACAGCCTCAGACACCTCCAGGGATGGGGCAGCACAACTCTGGGCAGCAGTGCCGGAGCCCCATTGCCCTCCCTGCACGGATGGAAGATGGCTCACGTGAGTCATCGCAGGTAGGGGCAGCAAGAGCACTTTGTAGCCCTGAAGCGGTCCCACCAGGTGCCACCAGCAAACCATGCACCTGGAACAGCCCTCCCTGGAGAAGGGTGGGGGCAGCGAGGTGCCCTCGGCCAGCAGCGTGGGGCACGGGGCTGCCACGGCCCCACAGCGGGGCAGGAGGAAAGTCCCGCGCTCATCAATGTTTCATTGCACTTCTGAGAAACAGACGGCCACTTTTTAGCAGTCTATGAAACAATATTGTAAACAGTTCAACTATTCTCCCCTCTGGTGCTGGGAGCTGAGAGAACAATGCGCATTCAGGGACAGAGCCCTCAGCCTTGGCTGCTCGCTAATCGCCAGCACAGCCACGACGTGACCCACTGCTCCATGAGGGACATCGGGGCCACGTGGACAGACACGGCAGAAGACGAATGGTGGGGAGAGGGGATAAGGGGCAAACAATGAGCTGCAGCTAACATGGGCTGCAGCGCTGATGCTCGGAGCCAGGGAGCACGCGGCACTGGGTGCGCTGAAAAACAAAACTGCAATAAAACGGGCAGATGGTCCCGAAGGAAGGGGGGAGGGGGCGCAGAAAGAAGGAAACGAGATATTAAAAAATGCAAATGAGAGGGAAATTATAAAAAGCATAAAGCTCCTGTCCCTCGGGGAACAGCTGTGTATGCTAATCCCTCCTGGGCTGCTCCTTTTGGATCTCCCTTCCTTCCTTCCTCCGTCCCTCTCTAATAGCTCCCTTGTTCCTGCTGGACAAAACTGGCCCTTTGTGGCTGCTCTCAGAACAACATTAAAAACAGGAATAGGGAAATTGTAAACAGGAGGCTTTTGGCCTACAGGCCAAGGCACACACCGGCCTCTGAGGTCTACTTCATGCTAAGCAAAGAAACAGATCTTTGTTGCTGAAGGGATTAGGGCTGCGGGATTTCTGAGGCACGGCGGAGGCATTCAGCTGGCCTGAAGTAGGGCCTTTGTAAAGAGATACCTCCATTATAGATCCGCGAGCGGAAATCGTTCGTGCTCTTTATACAATCTGGGTAATGCGATATTGTTGGGCCGCTGAAGGGCTCTGGTGAAGCAGGGCCCTATCTACTCAATGGCAAATTCTTCAGCAGCTAAATAGATGGTGGTATAATTACCTTTACCAGTGGGGGGAGAGGGTGGCTATCTGTCTTTAACCCTTAGGTGCTTCACGAGAGCAACCGCGGCAAGCTAGGAGTCTGCTCAGACTGTGCCATCACTATTCCAGATGAGTACCCACCACCCAAGAGAGTTTAATCTCAAATTCCCCGTGAAACAGCTATGCATGCCATGGAACATTCGCTGCCCGCGTTCCTTCCCAGACCACCTCTGCTCTGTGCCCCACGCATGGTGCACAATCCCTGCTTGGACAACCTGCAGAGCCCTCCACCAACCCCAGCAACCACCCCGCTGCCGGGGCTGAGCTGCGGCAAGTCCACCTGCTGGGCTGGGCTCTGCGGACCCGGGGAGGGTTTCTTTGTTTTGTTGTAGAAAAGATTAACTAACTCCTTTCTGATGAACAATAGCCTACAGTCTGGTTGGCACTAAGGTGATTAACCAGCTACATGCAGCCCACGCCACCTACCTCTGAGTATTATGGATCTTTCCATGGTTAACTTTAATTAAACTATCCAGCTGAGCACAGGAGCCATGGGAACAGCACACACAGCACGCTGCAGCACCAGCAGCCTGGAAGCCTCTCCTGGAAAGTGGCAGCACCGAGCCACCAAGCTGTCTCCATCAGTACAAACGTTGCATCTCTATGGCAGAGCACCTCCAGAGGTGGATTTTCACACTTTTGTTAGTGGCCGCTAATAATAGCTCTAAGAACATCTGCAAACAGAAAAGTTAAGTCTGCTCCAGAAAGAGAGCAGAAGTTGTGACATTTAGATAGGTTGCAACGCTGAGATGGGAAAGCAGATCTGAAATCCTTGCTGCTGGGGCAGGCTGAGCTGCAGTCTTCAGGCTGGGAGCAGTTCTCTGTCCTAGCACGGAGAGCAGCCCCACACTGCAGGAATGGCTGTCCCCATTCCGGGCCGCTGCAGCCTTACAAAGCCATGAGGTGGCCATGTTTGAAAGGAGGTCATTACAACCCATTAAGACAAAGCTTATGGGTCAGCAGCACGCACGACACCAGCCACAGCCTTCCAGTAGTGCTCACCAGCTTTATTCGGGGAGCTCAGAAATGTGGTATCCTGCATTCTGGAGAAATATCTGGCCGAAAAAAATGAGCACACAGTCAATGTTTTACTTCAGACACTGCCTACCTCTCAACCTTCCACCTTTTTGGCTCTCATTTCCGACTCTCTTCCCAGGAAAATGTTTGTAAAAATAATTTGCTATAATTAGAAAAACACTTCATTGAAAATTCATTACTGGAACCCTGTCCTGCAGCTCAGTGCTACGAAGGCTCCGCAGCCTGGGACACATTATGGGTCAGCCGACAACCACCGCGATGCTGACGCTTGTTTCAGGGGAATTATTTTGGACTTCTGGCTCCTGGAATCCAATGCACATGTGACATTTGTTACATCAATGAATGCATCCTTGATTCTAGCTCCTGTGCCTGGTGGGGAGCCTAAATCCCAGCAAGAAGGGCAACCACAGCAACTGGCCATAAGAGTTCAGCAGAGTGTGCTCAGACAGTGCTGCTGTGGCTTCTTGAAGCCCCCGGGCACCACTCTGCGGGTCCATGATGCTCACCAGCGCTACAGGGAGATCAGTGAGAACAAGCACATGAGGATGACGCGACTGAGAGTGCTGGGTGCTCACAAAGAGAGTGCTCACAAAGAGTGCTGGGTGATCACAAAGAGCTGCGTCCCTAATACAGCCTTACCCAGGGACAGAATGACTTCAACTCACACCACTCCTTAAGGTTTAGAATGGTACTGCTGGCTCTGTTGTCAAAAAGGGAGTTGGTAATGAAAGCAACCCAGCAGCAAAAGCCTCCGAGCTGGGACTTGCAGCTTCTAACCTCCCTCCAGCTCTGGGACCTCTCAAACATGGCAGAGCAGGCTGGGGTTTGAGCGGTGGCGACGTTCCGACCAATTACGGAGTAATTAAAAGACCACTGTGGGCTCCACAGAGATAGCGTTGCATATGGACTTTAATTATGATACCACAGTCTTGCCAGAAAAACACAAAAGAGGATCTCAGGCGGCTCGGAGGATGCATATGGCTTGTGTAGGTGGAGAAAGCTAAGAGACTGTTACTTTGGGTAGGAAGTGGATTTTCTCTCTCCTATAATCTTGTTAAATTACTCTGTTTTTAAAGCAATGATTTATATCTCTCTCTTCAAACCCAGAGGGGAAAAAAAAACAAACCCTCTCTAAACAGCAAGTATGTGACAAGCAATACATTTTCACTTTCATTTATCCTCATACTGCAAAGTTCACTCAGCAAACCCAAAGTGTTAAAGGAAAATGCTGGGGAGGACTGGTTAGAGAGAAAACCTCGGCTGAAATGAGATGGAAAACAGATTTCCCGGTTTAGGTAAGTACCAGAAAATAATACATAATGTGGGACGTCTGAAAAAGGAAGTAGGAAAATATTCAGGAATTTGCATAACCATTTGCAGTCTGAGCAGAGCAGACAAAAACAGCGTCGGGAGCAGCGAGCACATAGAGCAGCTGTGACGGAGCGGGGCAGCTCTGCTCTGCCCCAGCACCAACCAGAGCAGCTCTGTCACCGCAGCCCGTGAGCTCCGCTGACAGACAGCGATAAACTGCATCTCTGTTCCACATGCGCATGAATATCTGAGTGAGGTGTCCCAGATTCTCCCTGGTGCTGCAGAGTTTTGCCTTGCAGGGAGTTCCCCCCCTCCCTTCGACACTGGTTTTGCAGCTGGGTAGGTCTAGCAGCTTCCATGGGGAACCATCTCTTAGCAACGCTCACTAAAACAAACTAGAATGAAAAACCACATAAACCTGAGGGGGAGGCAGCCAGCAGCCCACCTGCAGCAGGTGGAGGGCAGGCACCGAGATTTAAACCGACAGCCATCAGCTTTGAGCTTGAGAGAACAAAACGGCACCCTCATCCTCTTCATGGAGCTCCCGAAGTGTCCGGCCCTCCGCCTGCATCCTCCCCCCTCATTCCAGTGGCACTACGTTGCCCGAGTGCAGCAGTCTCTCCACCCAGTGTCCCTGCCACCTTCCCAAAGCTCTGCTGGACTGCTGCAGAGCACCGCATCTTCCCTCTGCCCCAGCAGCGAGCAGTTCTGCCCTGAGACACAAATGCCCCACGTAGGGTGTCACCAGCTGTCACAACAGACAGGAGCCACGTCCGATGGTCAGAAGGGAAGTGCTGACACGACTGTGCTGACTGACTGCTGCTCCCCCCAGGGAACACAAACCCCAGCACCAGGAGCATTCCCACAGCAGCCCACGTTGCCGTCCATAGCACGGCCCTGCATCAGGAGTTGCCCGTCTTCTTGCTGCCTTTTTTTTTTTTTTCCCTGTGCTTTTAAAAATAGACAGAAAGAAGCAGGAAAATGGTGAGACCAAGAGCCCAATAAACATTAACAAGCATATAGCTCACTCATTTGGGTTTCCTCCCAGGCTATGTAAGCACTGCACAGTCCCTAGATGGCACATGAGGTGTCCACACAGTCTGCTTCAGCTCTCCTACAGCCTACAGAGACCCACCAACTCTTCTCATGAGGAGAAGTCCCATTCCCCTAACAGAGATGGAGCTCTCCCAAGTATGGAGTTAATGGTGAGGTCCTGCAGTAAGAGAAGAGAGCAAGATGCTTTTCTGGGGAGAAAAAAAAAACAAGAGGAAAGAGCTGTCAGTAGAGATGACCCCATTGCTGAGAAGGCTTCCAAGGATGGTAAATCAGCTCCTGGTGTGGGAGCTGCAGGCTGTCAGAGATGGGCACCTCCAAACTGCAGAGACGAAGCAGATCAGAGCAGTGATTCAGCTCTGACCCCAGCCCTCCCAGATGGTGCAAAGCAGCATCCTCCCCTTGGCCTGGAGGCAGGAGAATGGCATGGGCCTGGAATGAAGTTCATGTAGGAGCACACAGCTGTGGGTGCTGTGGATGTGGGAGCTCTGCAGGCACTGCTGCTCAGTGCTGACACCACTGCCGGGAGCACTCCTGATTTTGGCACTGAAAGTGTTACACAGAACACGCCATAAGTTCCTCTGAGGCTTTAATTTCTCTCCCCCTGATCTTCCTTTGATTTTTATTCCCTCCTTTCCTCTTGTCCTTTGAACTTTTAAAAAGGCACTTTGAAGACATGTCATAAAGCGGTTTCTTATTCACGATCTCCTCTTTGATGCTCACGCTCCTCGGTATGAACTGCAGCCCCGCAGGATGTGGGACCAGAGGAGCTGAAAGCTGACACTGAGGAGACAGGGCAGGAAAGTAAAAGCGTGGATGCAGTTTGTCAGTAACCCACCCGAGCCAGGAGCACAGCAAAGCACACAGCAGCCGTACCCCCACCCCGTGGGGCTGCAGGGCCGTGCAGGGCACAGCAGCACTTGGGGCCATGGGAGCCCCAATGGGTGGATTGGAGAAAAGACCTGATCCCAGGGACAGGCGGGAGGTTGCTGCCTGCTGAGCAGCTCACACACAGCTCCTGCTCCTGCCTCTAACTCGGGGTCTTTATTTTGGCCTCCCCCCAAGCAAAAATGCAACACAGCCCGATTTGTTTGGATTGGTCAAATGCAACCGTGCAGCCAAAATTAGTCATGCTGCAAGGACTGGGCTTCAGCAGAGCACACAGCAGCGCTGAGCAGGACATGCAGATCTTGGGAAGTAACTGCTAGGTACAAGATGGACTGTGTTACTGACTCCACGCACTGGGTCTTCTGTTTCAGTTCTGCATGACCTGCATTTAAACAAACCGTGGAGCACTCTTCCATAGCTCAATTTTGAAATTCAGGAGGAGGAGATGTCCCAAAAACAGGGCTCAAAGATTGAGATAAAACCTTTATCCAAGTCTTAACATGGCTTCCATTCGCAATGGATAGGACAAAGCAAAATGGCAACCCCAAATCCAAGAACTAGCTGGGAAGAAAACTACAGATGAGCCAATGCAGGCAAATAAAAAGACATCACAGGTTTACATCTTATGCACTCTAACCCTGAATTCCTTCCTTGCTGGAAGTCCCACCAGCAGGCAGACAGCAAAGCTGCCAGCAGAAGGGAGAGGACGCAGAGCACACTGCCCAGCCAGCTCCTACAACCCAGGAGCACCACTTTGCTCCAATCCCACTTTCCACACTAAAGCATCTTCCCCTCATACTGAGCAGCTCAGCACTGAAGCCCAGCTTAGGTGATGTTTTTTTCCACTCCTGAGTTTTTCTCTGAATTAGAACCGGACATTGCTGCAGCGAAACTCTTTTTGCAGAGCTGGCCTCCATGGCACAAAGCCTCTGAGTGGAGCCTCTCAACTTTACTTAACCTCTGTGCAGAGAATTGCATTCACTCATCGCAAGGGGACCTCTCAGCACCAGGGGAACAGATGTTCAGGCAGGAGCTGCACCACACTGAGCCCGTGGTGTTCACAGGGGGGGGTTCAGGGGTGGTTTGAGTTTAGTTCTTCTCAAAAGCTGCCCCGTGGAAGGAGTTACTCTGACATAAACAAAGTCACTCTGAAAGCTGCCTGATGGGCTCTGCAAATACTGTTTTCTGGGTATGTTTTTCCTTTTTACCTGCAAGACGGATCTAGTGTGGCTGTGTGTGTGTTTTCGCTCATTTTATTACAGCCGAGCGTCTGTTCCTGAGTCTGAATGCAGATGCATCTGGAACAGGAAACTAACGTGCTTCCAAACCTCAAACTTTTCACTTTAAACTCGAGATAAAGAGGGAACTTTGTTTTAAAGACAGATGTCCCATAACAAAGGACAAATATATTTCCAGAGATCAAGCCACAGCGCTCCTGAGAAACCAGTACCTCAGAAAACAGCAAAACGTGAACTGCTGCAGTGCGTGCGTACTGAGCTACCTCTGCTTCACACCCGACTGATGCTCCTCACACGCAGCACAAAACCACAGCGTTACCAGGAGGTAAAGGTCTCAGATAACATTTGCACACTGCTCTGACACAGAAAGTCCCAAATTCCCCTCTACGGCTGCAAAGTCTGACAAAGGCATAATGGAAATCAGCTTCCGCCTGACAAAAATGTCGCCCTGGCACAGGGACAAGTCCACAGAAACTTTCCGGCCTGCCCTCCAAGAGCAGCTCTGCCGTTTCCATTAAGCGCCTGAAAGCGCAGGAGGCATCCGGAACAGAAGTGCACTCCCAGTGAGAGCAGGCACGGCTCGGGGCTTGCAAGGCTCTCCAGAACCGTCCCAAGCCGTTCCCCAGCAGGAGCGGGGATCTGTCCCGGCACATTGGCGGTCTCGGGGCTTCCTACGGAGAGGAGCCCACACGCGGCCATTCGAGAGCATCTGTTTGGAGCTCCCTAGGGAACACCCATCAGAGGAGAGTCCAAACAGAGGTGGGCTGGAAATCCCTGTAACATCTGCAGCAAGTTTGGGAAAGCTCTAATCCTGATCGGAGCTCTGCAACAAGAGAGCAGACCCCGAGTGCCAGGAGCACACCTCCCCGGGCAGGCAGGGGCAGCAGGAGCAAGCACCATGCTCCATGCAACACTCCAGGAGCACACCGAGCCAACGCTGCTCAGCCCCACACCGCTCCCAGCTGCCACCAACAGCCATACATCAGCCCCAGCCCTGGGGATGGAGCATGCACCCCTGTGCATGCATCACGCCGAGCATCTCTCCCCTCCGCCCTGATCACACGGATGTGCAAGTCGCACTGCTGCCTGTGCAGGGAAGTTATGTGAGAAGAGTAATTAAAGTACGTTTGGCGGTGTTCTAATGAAGCTGTGCAGCTGGAAGCAGGCGAGGAGCCAACACCACGTGACCGCACAGTGCTCCTTGGACTCCTTTCAGGAATCTCCCCTAAAGGACCCAGTTGTCCCGCATGACATTTTTCCCCCCCAGGCTGAACTAATCAATGTTGGCTACCAGTTTTCATGGAGGAAAGGGGAGCAACGCACGCTGGGAAGCTGTTGTGCATCAACCACCCTGTTATAAATATGGTGCAGATACAGCTATACACATATTTTATTCCACCATTTATCTTCACGCGAGCAGAACGGCTGCGAGCTATGTGCGCCTGCTGCAGAGAGCACTCCTAAGTGAGGTTATTGCATTCTTGACTTAAGCCCATTTTTCTGGTTTCCATGCAAACACCAGTGAATTTTAAATGGGAGCATTCAGCCAGGGCCTTCCCATTCAGACAAAAGCAGCATCTCTCTGCACGAGGGTTACACCCGTGCATGGCAGAGCGATGAGCCCAGAGGGTTTCCTCTGCCTCCCACACAGGGCATCCCCCTCCTGCTGGAAGCTCACGGCCTGGGTACCCCCATCGGTCGCCACAGCCACAGGGCAGCTCCTGAACGCAGGACTATGAATGCCAGCACCCCTCCACGCACACGCGTACAGGTGTGTGCCCACAACCAAAGACAACAGGAATGTAAATATGGTTTACTCCTAATTATGGAAAGTACTCTGGCAGGAGACGGCTGGAGGCACAAAGAGCTACTATTTGGGTTCCCCAGCCTGCCGCCTCTGTTCGGTACACAATCGACAATATTTAGACAGAGCGGGCCAGTTCCTTCCTCGCAAGGTAGCTTCCTGCGCCTGGCAGCCCTCGAGCGGGCTGTAAAATGACCTTATGTTTGAGGACAGCGTCAAATTAAATAAGCAAAGGGAAAACGCGCCCACTCGCTCTGCCGGCGGCTCTGCTGTTGTTTCACAGCAGCCTGGGGAGAAAAGGGAGGAAGACAGGAGCGTGCAAAATAACAGTTGGTATGAATCCCACGAGACTTTTGGCTGGGGTTCTGCCACCCTCACGTTCTGCCCCGGTCTGCTGCCCCTGTTGCAGCCCAGGTCACACATCACATCTGAGTGCCTGGCTCTGCAGCCGAATAGAGAGCTTTTCATGGACACTCAGATGCACGTGCAGCCATTCAAAAGCCTTATGTTAATGTTTCACGGTGCTCCCACCTGAAAAAATTCATTTTAAGTGCCACTTCTTCATTTGTGGATCATGAAGTGTTGGGAGGTCTGGATGCCACGGGTAGGTACCAAAAGGTAACGTATTACACGCTGCGTGGGCCTGCCAAAATCACAGCAACCATCACTGGATCATTGAGGCTGGAAAAGACCATAAAGGTCCTAACCACAACCCCAGCCCACCGCACCATGCTCACTATCTCCCAGCACTACATCTCCACATACTGGAAGTCCTCCTGGGATGGGAAGCCCCCACCTCACTGGGCAGCCCGTGCCAATGCATCGCTGGCTGCTCTTTGGAGAATAAATTATTCCTAATACTCAATTCGGCCCTTCACTGGTGCAACCTGAGGCAATCACCTCTCATCCTACTGCTAATTGTGACTACAAAGCTCCACAGGACTCCCAGCTCCACAGCCCCCCAAGCCCAAGCAGTGAGCAGCACTGGGCCCACAGCCATGGGCAGATGGGCAGTGGTGGGCTCTGCTCGTGGGGCACTGAGAGGGTGGCCTGGAAAGCTGAGACACCACAGTGCCAAGAAGCGTGACATGGCTCGGTGGAAAAAAAACACTAATACAACATTTTTCCTAATCCACCCACCTTCCTGCTCCCCTCCGGAGCAGAACAACTGCATTACAGCAAGGGTTTGTCAAGCCAGGGCTGGAGCTGTGCAGGGAAGGGAGAGTTCCCAGCGCTCATCAGCACGGACCCAGCCCCCATTGGAGCACAGTGGGACATAGCCAGCATGCTGCCAGGCCTCTGCCACCTCTCTGCAGGTGTCTTTTGGCACTGATAAATTCGAAACACGTTTGTAAAGGCAAAAGAACCAGCACAAACAAGGGTACATTACAAAAGGAAGGAAAAACGAATGCTCACACATCTCCGAGGACCTAGGAACTCCAAAGGAGGAATCTCCAACAAGAGACCCTTTCTCAGGGGCACTCAGCTCTTAAATGAGGTCTAAGAGGGGTGGAAGCTCCACCCCTTCGGGTTGCACAGGTGAATTGCCTTCACTTGTGCTCCCAGGGCTGACCCAGTGTTTCCTTCAGGTGCTCAATCAATGGTTCAGGCCGTGACTCAGCAGTCCCCATACAGCGTTATAAGCTAAACAAAAGCCATAAATATGAATCTGCTAAGAGTAAGGACTATCAAAAATGCAGCTGGTCCCTCAGCTTTCCTGCTCCCCTCAGTTAAATGTCAAGTATGTCCATTCTCAGCAGTGATGGTTATAATCACAGTGATTGCTGCAGTGTCTCAGAGCGTGGAAGGCTGCAGGCCCAGAGCACAAAGCACTCCATGTGCAGCTAACATATCTACAGCTCTGTCCGCAGGGTGGCCCGTGCAGCATGAAACATGTCAGCAAGTTCAGCATCTTCATAAAGGATTTGCCAGGCTTAAAATCCTGGTCACAGTGATCACCAGATCCAAAGGTGCTGATGTAAACTCGCTTTTTCCCATTTAGCATACCTCAGGTTTGCTGCCTTGCTCCATACCTCTTTGGCAAAACAGAGTGGGGCTGAGTTTATTCCACTCCTGCAAGGCACCTCTGGAAACCAAACGCTCCTGGCTGGGGAGGCAGCAGCACAGGGCTCCTTACTGCACAACCCAACCCCTCACAGTAATGCAGGGACAGAAGCACTAGGTGGCAAAAAAGGCCAACAGGTCTTCGCTAGTCACACTCAGAAAATGAGAATTAAGGCATCCCTGAATCACGAGGGTGCTGCAGTGGGTGCCAGCAGAACCCCGCAGCACCATGGGGTTCTGCTCCCACTGAAAGAACTGAACCAAGAGCTCACAAATATTGAAAGCAGAGAGAGAGAGAAAGGGGTTAAACCCCCTAAGTGTTACTGACAGGTATGCATTCCTACATATTGCTTCCTTCCTGGTAATTGCAGTATAATAAAGCATCAAAACAAACAGTAATCCCCCAAAATGACTACAATGGGTCTGCATTCCAGATGAGAAACATCTGCAGCAGCAGGTCAGCACATCTTCTCTTTTCCTGGGCAATTACTTGGACAGTGCTAAGCTCTCGTAGGTAAAATTATTCTCCCAGCGTCTTCTGTCACTTCGTAAATCAGATCAGCATTTTTGGAAGGATCAACAAAGCCCTGTGGATAAATGAGAGCAGAGGATCCCTCAGCTGTTCAGGTGCTGCCTGTGTGCCACTCCTGGCTGCATTCACTCCAACGGAGAGGGAAGAAAATCCCTCAAACTCTGTAACATTTTAAAACACGAGCACGGTCTTTCCCATCCCAAAAGGAACAGGAGAAGGGTGGGATTAGACCGGGGCATAACTGTCAGATTCGTTACCAGAGAATTAACAAGGACCGTCTCATTAATTTTGGAACCACTACTGCCAATTATGAAGGCATTGTGTTTGCCATACACATTGATTAAAAAGCTGTTTATTTGAACTAATAAGCAGAAAATGAGCTGAAATTGTCTTTTCTTTATTTTTAATATGATAAATGGAATCAGCTATGAGTACATCTGCTCTGTGCCTCTTCCCACAATATGTTCTGCCTGAAAAACATTCCCCGCTGTACCAACATCTCAAATGAATGGTTGTCCCCAAAGCATCATCTACGAAGCACACAGCGATGCGGGGTTAAATTCTCATTCTGTGTTTGGTCCAGCATCTGAAGTAAGCCATGATGCACAGAGAGGAGTAAGCAGGCCACCACCGACCAGCCCGAGGGCTGTGTCACTGCAACACCACAGCTCAGGACGCTCAGGTTCAGTGGTCCCAAGTAACTTGCGGTGCTCCAGCAGGGAGGAGCCAGTGGGTCAGATCCAGTGCTTTATTTTAACCACAGAACTATTTTCTCTCCTTTTAATATTTTAGTTTTTCAAAGAATTTTGCTGTTGAGCAGCTTTAACTCTCAGAGCTTCCTCCCAGCAGGAGATGCCCCGGGACATTTTGGGCAGCAATCTGCATACAAACTGCTTCTGGTTTGCAAAAAATGACCAAAAGGTGGAAAAAAAAAACCAAAACAAAAAACCCAAATGAGAGATCATGCACCCACCTGTGCCACACAGCAGCCCTGGCCCAGCAGTGCTGCCCCATCCCTCCGGGCACTCCTGCAATGCTCAGCCCCAGAGGGAGAAGCACCAGCAGATAACCAGTGCCTTGTTTTAGCTGAGGGCAACTTGTTTGCTTTTCTGAGGAGGGATTCTCGATTGTATTTGGTGGGGGTTTTTAGAGCAGCCACGGTAAAGTTTCTGCATAAAGGAAAAGCAAACAGCTGAAAGGTCCACCCCGGGCTTTGATCCTCCCTGCAGAGGGCAAACCATGAAGTGTTTGTTAAAATCCTAATCCGATTTAAAGCTGCTTTTGACAGTGTCGGGGAAGGAAGTGGTGGCTGCCGGTGCCCCACGGGCCGGGGCTGCTTCAGCCACGCTGCACTGCCCACGAAAAGCAGCAGCCCCCACGCAGCCTGGGATAAAATCCCCATCAGACACAGCTCGTCCAAACGGGCTCGGAATGGGGCCCTCTGGGCACTCTTTCTCCCTGCAGCACAGATCCCTTTCCCAGCAGAGGCAGTGCCCCAGGCTCTGGCCAGTTACCAGCTCAGGACTGCCAGAGCTCTGTGCAGCCCCCTGGTACCAAAGCCCTCACCTGCAGAATTCACAGGAGCCAGAAGGCCACACGTAAATCTATTTCTACTTTATTTTTAAAATATCATTTCAAAGGGAATCAGCATCAAGTAACCCACGTAGAACCGGTACAGCTATACACTGATATCCTGAGTGAATCACTCATTATTAGGGCACAACAAAACTCTGATCCTCTGCCAGCCAGCCCCCCCACGTCCCTCCCTGATGCAGCTGCAAGAGGTAGCACTGACATCACATTCTGGTTGCAAGGACGTTCCACATCAGTTGATGAAAGAAAAGCCACAGGCCCAATCTCCCCCACGTGCCTGCCCCTTGCTGAACCATAGAAGCACAGAATCATGAAAGCCGGAAAAGATCTCTCAGATTCCCAGCACCATCCCACCCCACAGTGTCCACTGACCACGTCCCCCAGTGCCACACCTCCACAGTTCTGGAACACCTCCCAGGACAGTGACTCCTCGCTCCCTGGGCAGCTGTGCCAGTGCTGTCCACTCTTTGGAGAAGTGGCATTTCCTAATATCCAACCTGAACATCCCCTGGTGCAACTCAGAGCCATTATCACTGATACTTTTGCTGTTACCTGGGAGAAGAGGCTGACCTCCACCATGCTACAGCAATTTAAACATACAGCAAAAAAAGTACAAGTATCAAAATGGGCTCCTATTGCCCTGATAGCCCATGCTGCTCCCATCCATCGGAGGGTCCCCGGGAGCCCTGGTAGATGGCTGGGGGGGGAGTCACCTGTGGTGGTCTCTCACAGCACATCCACAAATTGTTCACCACCACCCACTGCTTGTTTATGTCAGTACCTCAACATTCACTAGACCTGTTCTGCTGCCAATAAGGAGCATCAGTCTTTGCTGGGGGACAACAAAGAAGTGTGGAGGGGCACGGGCCCAGGTGCAGCCCAGAGGGCAGTCCCCCCTGCAGCCCCCACAGCGGGGCAGCCCCGGCTGCATGGCGTTCCAGGGGGAGAACACAGGAACTTGAGAGATTTAAGCTCTTGACATCTGGATTCTGTCACTGTAACAGGATAAAACAAAGCTGGGATCCAACCTTCTTTGGTCAAGCATGGATCAGAAGATGAACTTGCACATTTCCGCTTGGCGGGCCATTATTTTCTATACATACAATCCCCCAAGTGATTCTCAGGAACACAGACTGTGATATGAAAACCAAGGCCCAGCACATCAGGATCAGGAACACGCTGCTAACAGGGAGGATTTCAGAAGAGCTTCCTTGGCTGGAGCCAATAAGGTTTTGTCTTGGAACTGCTCCTAAATCCCAGCTCCAGAAAAGCTGAAGAGAATCAATGTGGTCATTCACACAGTGAGAGCAGTCTGAGCGCTTCGGGACACAGGTGTCAGCTCTGGGAGAAGCATGGTTCTTCAGGGAAAAATGCTCCTCCGTGTGCCAGCGTGCACTTAGCCACAGCTGCTGCTCTCCTGTTACTGGATCCCAGTGTCAAATGTGGTCTGAAGAGATGTTTCAGCCCGACGATTAATGACTTCATGTTTTTCAGAACATTTCGGGAGGCGGTAGGAAAGACAACACGAGGAACTCCCCATCTATTCCAAGAGCAACGTTTAAAGAGCAAAATGACCTTTACTTCAGTAGAATGTGCTTATGTAGCAGGAATGGGACATTTTTTTAAATGATCCCTTTTCAAACAATTAAAATTCACACCCACACCATATGCAAGTACGCAAGTCAAAAGTCTCTGCTTTACATCATACGCAGCACTTTTAAATGACATCTCCTTTTTCCAGGGTGGAAAATCAGAGTCAGCATTTGTATATAAATATTATTACACAGCTTGAATGTACAAGCCAGGAAACAGAGTGCTGCATGACAACGTGCTAAAAATTCCTCGCTGCATTTTTTTCTGTGGAGAAACCAGCAGTGTTTGTACAGTAATCCCATTGTCACGCGCGGTGTCCTGCTCACAGCAACAGAACCAACGCCCCATCCTAAAGGTGAACTGCGATGGTGCATAGGAAATCCTCTCCTCCTCCTGTGCCGGTGATGAATGCCCCCCCCCCAACATCCCAGAGCACACCAACACATGTGGTAAACCCCTTGCAATTAGCTGTGACTGCACACACACACCTCTAAGCAGTCACAGAACTGCTTTAATTAGGAGTCTTGTCGCATTACCCCAAAAGGCACAGATGAAGAAGTTGTGTTCTCATGTGATCTCTTTGAAGGAATCCATCTTAATAACAACGTAGGTTTTATCAGACTTCCAACTGCCATGACCTTATCTCGTAGCCTACGAGTGACTGATGGGCTGAGCCAGGACTTGGCTTTGGGTTGGGCTAAGAGGAAGCACAGGATCATTGACCATGCAATAATTGGTGCCTGTCTACCATGTGGCATCAAACCTGTTTCTTCTGGGAGATTCCACCTTGCTATTCAAAGACACAGAAGGTTAACAGTCCTGGGCTACTGAACTGACAGCCAACAAAGGGCATAATTGGAAACTGAGGTCTCCAACTTTCCATCCTTTGAATCCTAATCCTTCCATATCAAGTGGTGAACTCTCTACTACTCTGCTGTCAGAGATAACTCAATAGCCTTGGAAGTAGGCTTAGTTTCTAGGCTGAAAAGCAGAGGTTTCAGACTGGACTGAAACAAATCCCACAGCTCCTGTAACCCAGGACTGACTTTCTCCTTAACTCGCTCCCTCTGCTCCCAAGGACACCTAAACCCATCGAAGTCTCTCACAACAGATGAGTGTCAGCTCAGCCCTGTGAGGCTTGCACACCTCTGCAGCCCCACAATGCAAGCAGGAACTGGAGATGGGGCAGGAAAGGAAGATTTGTGCCAATCCCCCATATCCTACTCACAGAATTGAAAGCTAAGGAGAGACAGAAACAAAAGGACGCTGCAGCTGAGATGATTCCATCGCATTCATTAGCCAGTGGGACCTAAATGAGACACAGCAGTGCAGAGCTGCAGCAGAAGACAGATTTGAGGTGCAGGGAAAAGTTTGTACATTTGTACAGAATGGTTTGGCAATGAGCTTAGATTGGATATTAGAAACCATTTCTTCGCCAAAGAGTTGTCAGCACTGGCACAGCTGCCCAGGGACTGGGGAGTCACTGTCCTGGAAGGTGCTCCAGAACAGGGGGATGTGGCACTGGAGGACATGGCAAGTGTGCATGGTGGGGTGTGCTGGAGATCGGAGAGAAGAGAAACAAATCTCTCAGGGACAGCCACCAAAAAGGCCACCCAAGGCTGCCCTGCCCAGAGCTCAGAATGGCTGCAGAAAACAGTGGCACACAGGGATGTGGGAGATGCACAGCTCAGCAAGCCACGGCTGCAGCACCTGGCTGCTCACCTCATCGCATCGACAGCCCCAACCTTCTCCTTTCTGCACATCCTCCTCCAAACCTTAATGTCAATATTGCATTCAAAGAGTCAGCAGTTTTCTTTGGCAAGGAGGTACAAAGCTGACCACTTCCTACCTCCGAACAGCCCCAGCTTGCACCACAGCTCCACGCAGCGCTCCGTTCGCATTTCTCGGAGCACAGAGGAGCTCCTGAGCCCCGCTCCTTCCCGTGTCCACCACAGATCAATGCAGTACTGCCCGGCATCTGCTCCTCAAGGTCAGGAAAATAGGGCGTGCAAAAGTGAGCTAATATAAATTTCCAATGCTTATCTGCCTTCGTTTGTCAGCAAGGAGGACTGATTTCTGCACATAGGAAATGCATCACCTGACACCCACGGCCCAGACCTCCCGTCCTCGGGCTCCAGCTTCAGCAGCATCACCACCTCACAGGGAGAAGAGAACCCCGAGGAACGCCAGGAACGGGGAGAAAAAGAACACAGAGGTGTCCAAAAAATCTCATCAGCAGCAAAGCATGAAGGAAAAGCTTTCTGAGATCTGTTAAAGGCAAATCATTAAACATTTACTTTTCTTCCCGTTGTTAAGTTTCCGCATAACTGCATCACCCACCGGAGGCATCCACAGCATTAGGGCTGCTGGCTAAAAAGGGGAAAAAAAAAATGAATGTCAATGCTGCAAAAGGTAAAAGGTGAAGCCCACAAAGAAAAGTCGATTTTAAGCATTAAACAAATCCTTTGAAATGGTGTTCTTCTCCAGTCCGTAAGTTTTTAATGGTTATAAGCTGGGTACTTTCAAATCCGGGATAGGAAGAAATTAGTCAGGAAAATATTTAATGTTAGAATATGGTAATTACATACAAGGATGTGACTCTGTAGTGCCCAGCAGTACTTCACAGCAGGAGGGGTGAGCTCCATCCGCTCCCATTGCAGTGCCCAGTGTGGGTCAGGCAGTGACAGAGCAGTGCTGGGGGCACAGAGCTGCCCCATGGCACAGCTGCTCCAGGAGCTGCACACCTCGGCTGCTTCCCTCTGCAATGAGGGCAGCTTTGTTATCTCACCTGGAGTTAAATCAGGGCTGTAAATCATTAACAGCAGCTGACGTTTTCATCCTTTTCCTATTCTAGTACGGGCTAGGAATTGACTGCGTGGGGATGTAAACGGGGGCCACATCAAATTGTGCTCGTGTCCTGGAAGGAGCTGTGGTTAATATGTGCAGTTAATCATCACTGACCCTGTGGACGCAGCAAAGAGCTGCAACAGGGAATGTTTTTACTATCCAATGCATTTTAAACCTTAACCTCAGAAACAACAGGACCCGTCAGCGGAAACACTGTTACTTACCTTGTAGCCAAAAGGCTGCAGCATTTATCTCCCCAAACCATCAGTGTCTGTCTTAGATGGGATGCATTGACCTTATTCCTGTCAAAAGAAAGGTGAACTTGTTGTCTGGCTTTGATCCCTTTGTTGTAATACATGTGCTTAAAACCAGATGATACTGAAGTGCTTGCTCTGCTGCTCATTAACTGCATCATTTCTAAACGGAGCCTTGCCGGGAAGGTCATGCAGCAATTGAAGACAGAGGGGCAGCTTTCTGCTCCAAGTGGGGCTGAGCATCAGTGCAGGGTGCAGGCAGGAGGCAGCGAGCTGCCCAGGTACCCTGCTAAGTAGGGGCACACCTCAGGGACCGGTGCTGGAGAGCTGAGAACAATCCCAGTACTGGATTTTCCAGGCACACACTGCCCTCCTGTAGCACTACGAACACCAACAGGCTCCATAGCACTGCTCTGTAGTTGCAGTGGTTTTTAATGCCAGTATTTTTCCACAGCACTGCTTTGTTTGTCAGGTAACACAATTTCCCCTGTATGAAAATTCATTTTCTTAGTCACAAGTAAACAGGTTTTGGAGAAAGACATGGCAGCAGGTAACAGGCTGAGAGCTGCACTTGTTCCCTGACACACTCACACATCCCAGCTCCCCCAGGGCCATGCCCGGCTCAGCTCAGCCCTCACAGTGCACTGCTGCAGCTCCCAAGCACGCAGGGACAATGCGTGCAGCATTTCCACCGCTCTCAACATAGGCTTGCATTTGTTCATTTTGTTGCTAAAAATGCTCCAGTCACGTGGGAACGCCTGGGAATGCAGCCCAGGAATTTTGTTTGTAAGCAGAACTGTATTTCTGGAGATTATTGACCTGAACTGTAAATAAATATTCTGACAAACATTAGAAAGGTTCACAATTTACGGTCCCTGAGATCTATTCAATCCCAAACAGTTTGGTGGGGTTCCCCACGGGCCCTCATCCATCTCCCTGCAGGGAAGCAGCCCCAGCCCCCTGCACTGCTACTGAGCAGATCCAGCACCGTGTCCAGAGCCCACGATGGGAAAATCCATATCTAAGGTTTCCAGAGTCTCTGCCTGATAACTCACTCTGTTGCTCTGCCAGTTGGACAGCGGCAAAGATCACAGCAGCTTCAGCAGAGAATTCTGTTTGCTCATTACTGCCAGCCCCTAACTTCCTCTCCACCTCCATCCATGCAAACTACAGCTATGCACAGTCACGAATCTAAAAACCTTTATTCCAGTAAGGCACCAACTTCTGCATTTGCATTTACCTCAATGGAATTTTTCATCTCAGTGAATTGCAAATGCCTCTGCTCCGCTGAGGTCAGATCTTGAGACTGAGAGAAAAGCAGCACACATCATCAACCGGGCTGCAGTCCTCCAAGAAAGGAAACGAATCAGCAAACACTGCCAAACTGACAGCGTTCTGAAAAGCAAATGCAAAGACAGTGTGCTCAGCTGGAATTGAGGATGCCAGGCAAGTCAGAGAGAACTGAAGAAACTAAGGAACTGTAATACCTGATCCTGCAGAAAACATGCATACATCAGGCTTGCAACCCAATAATCCCAGTGCTGTAACTGGGAAGTGTATTGCAGCACTGGCAGCTAACTGCATGTGTCCGGAGGTGTAGGAGTCCTGTTGCTTGAATACTGAGCAGTTGCATGTTTGGGGGCTTACAGGTAACATAACACTTCTGTTCAGCTCCATGGAGACCCCATAACTCTCATTTTATGTTTTATGAATTTTTATCCTGTTTTGCTGAGCTCATGGTTTAGTTAATGGCACGGGTTCAGTTACTACAGTCATTCACGAACACTAAATTATTCATGTAGAACCAGGTCAGTAGATATTAAAAGCTGAAGCGAATGACAAAACAGAAGGCAGTGGTGAACTACGGCAGAAAGCGAAGCTCTGGTGTAACACTTCCATCCCACAGCTGCAGCAGGTGTGCACTGCACAGAGCTTTGTTTGGGTTTGCTGCTCGTTTGTTTGAAAACCACCCCTGAGGAAATGGCACAGAAGTGCACACAACAGATCGTGACCACAGCACCAGTTCAGGACTGAAAGGCATCCCCAGACCAGGCTGGGACATCCTTGTTTGTCATGAGTCCACACCATGCAGCAGCAGATACTTTCATTCCTTGTGCTAGAGCTCAAAGGTAAAACCCAGTGCCTTCACAACCAGGTAAGGCCACGGAGCAACACTGCCAGGGAAGGAAGGAAGGAAGCGGAGCACAGTCAGCGTTAATTATGCAAAACAAGATGTGACTTCAAGGATGTGAGTAATGTCTGGGTCCAGACAACAGGTGCCTGATAGGGCAGGAGGAAACGCGGAGCTTTCATCTGCACCACAGCAGAGACAGCACCTCGTGTCAGCAAGATAATGACATTTAGTCACCTCCAGGGCAGACTACAAAGTCTGTGGAGGAGTTGGAGCAGAGGAGACACTGCTGCCTCATATCGGTGAGCCAGGCTTTGGGCAGCAGCTGAATACAGTGCTGCTTCAAAGCAAGATAGAGCCCAGCACCTCTCCTTCCTGTTGTGTCACTGTGGGAACGGGTCTGGCACTGCCACTCACCCACAGCGATACACGCTCTGCTCCAACCATCCCCTCCTGGGTCACAAAGGGGAGCCCATGGAAGCAGTAACTACTGGGAGAGCAGTGGGCTCAGTCCACCCCTGCTCCCATTTCCCACGGATGCGGCCCCGTGCCAGCAGTGCCCAGCCCTCGCCACCCTCCACCTCAGCACACACTCTTCTGCCATCTGCTCTGTGGCACTTGAGTTCAGCACCTCAGCACAGCCCCAGCCCAGGCAGGCTCACACACTAGTTGTCAGTGCAGCAGTCACCATTTTGCTGATAGTTATAACTCCCATTTAGCTCCAGGTATCACAGACCAGGCCTGTCACTGTCATCAGCAGTGCCACAGAGGAGTGCTCTCACAGTAACCATCACACAAATTATCTGACACAATACATCAGTAAACATATCCCAGTTTTTCTTCCTCTGCCTCCTAAAATCCTCACAGGATCAAAACCCATCAGAAACACGTGGTGCTGCCCCGGATGGATTTTGCAGCAGTGCATTTCTGCGCTTGGGAAACACCATCTCTGTGGATTAAAAGACAAAAACACACTCACTGGCTGTTAGGAGCCATTTCTAAGAGTCAGGTGATAAAAAACTGAAACTCCCTTTTCTCATTATAGTAGGAAATCTACTTTAATCAACAGCTTCCATTCTTATAACGTACACAGAAATGGCTAAGTAAATATTGAGAAGGAGAAAATTCTCCTTGTGTTACCAACAGATGGCAAAACCATGCATCAGGGCACCCTCTGCTTTCAGGAGAGGCCAGATGTAAAACCTTCTCTTTTGGAACGATTTGAATCCAAATCCATAAGCAAATTAAAAAGCAAAAGTCTCAGTTTGGATGAGGAATTAGGTCCTTCTGCACACAGGAGCACAACTGGCGTGCGACCTTCCCGTAGGGAAGACCTCCCGGAGGAGCACAGCCCTAAACATGGGGCACTGAAGGTGGTGGGAGCACACTGAGGCAGGCTGCAATGTGTTAAGGTATCACAAGGCTACAGTTCTACTGCTGGGGCTTCGATCAGGAGCATGCAGTGCATGTAGCATTGCCTATGACCACCCTGCAATTACAGCACTGCCTGCTTTGCTGCTACGCCGCGGTTGCAGTTGGTGTTGGCACAGTTAGGGTCTCACGGGGGAGTGATTACTGCAACTGAGAACTTCCCTCGCGTTCATTGTACTTATCACTCTGCAACAGAGAAGTCAGCGCTCATAACTAAAAGCTTTTCGTTGATGCTTGACTCTCACATTGCTACAGCGTTACTGCACATCTGCAGAGCTCAAATCAAGGCCTGATATTCATCCACACAGATACAAGTGCTGAAAGACACAGTGAGAAATCAGGGCGGATCTGCTGCTGAGGCATTACAGCCTCTCAGCCTTGAGCTGGCTTCATACAGCAAAACGCTATTTCTGAGGGTCCCCCCCACCCCCACTAAGCTTCTTAAAGCTCTATCTCCTTCCGTTGCCCAATTACTTGCTAATTTTCAAGACCAGACAGAATTCCTGACCTTCAGAAGGCATACTGTAAAGCCTACCAGTAACAGAGTGGCATTATGAACAACCATACTCTGCTTGCTCTTACAAGAAAGCATCAGCCTTGTGTATTTGAAGCCGGCAACGTTTTGAGCGAGGCTCAGATAAGCTGCTCTTTAGAGATGCTCTTTCTTCTGTCCTTTCCTTGTCAAATTGCATCTGCCCACGATCCAAAGCCTCTGCTCCCACTCAGAACTGTCTCCGGCCTTAGAGACAAACATGTACAACCAAACGATTGGTCTTTGAGCACATGCTTCCATAGGGGGAACCGTTCCCAGGAGGCGGATCTGCAGCAGCGGGCAGGGCTCACACCGGCACTGGCAGAACGCAGACCTTCCCTCACTGTTGCGCAAGCTATTAAATGTGTCATAAATACATCAGGAAATGAGAAAGGGCTTGGTTTGTATGCTGCATTTTACACTTTCCACACATTAAAAATACATCATCCTTCTAGACGCGTTTCCCCTGTAAAGCAACGTGCCTGAGGGGTCCTGGGGGAGCAGCCCTAGCCCGGGGCCATTGTGCACCAGCTGAGCACTGAAGGAGGTTCTCCATTTGCTGAATAGGATCTGCACACGAGAGCAGAGCGCACGCAGCGAGGGCCAGGTTTGCAGGGGAGCCCCACACCTACCAGCAGGCAGCGGCTGTGTGCTGCAGATCGCTGGGAGACCTGCCCCGAGGGCTGCCCTACACCGCGCCCAGCGAGCTCCCCACGGAAACGGCCGCAAAGCCGATCCCATCCCGGCGGACTGAGCCGCACGGCTCTGCCCTTCACCCTCTCAAAGGAGAAGGGCCATCAAATAAATCCACACGGCGCATACGTAACGCAAACGCAGCCGCGGCTTTTCCTAGCGACGCTGCCAGCACAACACGCGTGCTGCCACGCGTGAGCGGAACGAGCTGCGCGCGCGGTGCCAACCGCACTGAGCCCGCATCCAGAGCGGGACGGCCGTCCCGGGCCCACGGGCATGGGGGTGCCGGGGCCGCCGCTGCCCCCCATCCCCCCCCTAAGCCGCCGTTACCTTCAGCCCGGGCAGGGGGCGCGGTACGTGCGCAGCTGTCACCGCCTGCCCTCCATTCACAACAACAGGGAGGGAAAAAAAAACAAAAAAAAAAAAAACCCAGCGGGGGAGGGGGACACGCACACAGCGAAGCGAGAGCCGCATCTGTCCTCCGCGGCTCGCAGCCAGAGCCGCTCCAGCCCCCATTCATAAAAGGGAGCCGAGCATGCGCCGTGGCGCCGCGGTGCCCACCCATTCATAGAGTAGGGAGGCCGCGCCTGCGCAGTGCGGGCCGCTGCCCTCCCATTCATAAAATAGCCATTTTCCCAGGCAGCGGCTTTGCAGCACCGCGGCGGAGCGGGGACAGCCGAGCCGCTGTCAGAGCCGCTCACAGCCCCGCAGCCCCGGGCCCGGGCCCGGTGGGCTCCGCTCGCGGCGCAGAGATGCTCCTGGCCGGGCTCCCTCGGGTAAGTGCGGGCTCTGCGCTCGGGGAAAACGTTACGTGGATTTAAACTGGGGGGAAAAAAAGAAAAAAAAAAAAAATCAAGCCTGCTCCCCAAGGGAAAATCTCGCACTCCTTCTGGATGGATTTGTCCGTCCCTTTGGAGATCGCTGATCGCGAGCGTGTTCTGCACCGTGACTTTTCTTAACAGCAGTTATCTATAATCATATACGGTAGAGAGCTGCCTGGTGCTCCCCGATCCGGAGGAGACTTTACATTCTGAAGAAGCCTCCCGTTTCCCGCAGAATTTACATTTCTGTTCCCGTAATTCTTATTTCTGTGTCTCTTCTACGTCCTCCCAACATCTGCGTTCAGGGGGTGGCTGTGGCAGGCAGCGCTGGCCCTACTTGCGGCACGGTGATTCGCAGGGCTTTGCTACACAGCGAGACTTCTCTCCCTGGTGATGGGGTGTCCTCTTCTTTCTCCTCAGAAAAAGGGTCAGAAATGCGTGCTCGCTTGGGCTGAGAAATAAGAATTGGGTGTTTCTTGCTTAGGAATATGAACGCTGCTCTTACATATTTGCTCTCTTTTCCGAAGCCCTCCGTCTTGTTGGTGTCATGGAGTTCTGAGCTGTCTCCATGACAGGACGCTCCTGAGATCAGGCACTGGTGTGTCAGGTCTCTCCTGTGTGACCTTTGCTCTTCAGCATTTTATTTCACAGAAATGTCTTTGGGTTTTTTGGGGTGTTTTTTTTTTGGCCTTAGTGCCTCATTCCACCATCATTCTGTTCCCTGTTTTGCTGCACACTTGGCTATTTCAGTGTTAAATCTGGATGGATTCTGTATTTTAAAGGCTAAAGAAGCAATAAAAATGTGTATACAGAATCATTTTATAAAGGTAAATGGAATATGTTATAGATGGAGGGGAAATGAGTCCAGGCTGCCCTTCTCTACCAACTGCGTAGCAGAGATAAGCCTGGATTTTATTTTCTGGTACCAGTCCCGGCATCACAGGAGAAAGGCAAGCCTGGAGACGACATGTTCTGAAAATTCATTATCAGAAGGGGAATGGAAAAAACAGACGGGGCGTATAAAAGGCACAAAGGTCTTGGAGGAAAGCGGGACTGGAAATGCAGACCTTGGAAATGACAGTGCAAATGAATGTCAGCATTAATCAGCAGAAGGAAAAAGCGTGACGCTTTTTCCTCGAGTGACCAAGAGATGGGTCTCCTTTCTGGATTTATATCTTTTATGGATTCAACTTCTGCTTTAAAGGGTGTAGGAAAGGAAGGCAGAGAAATGGAAAGACATCACTGATAAATCCAGAGCAGAGAAGGCACGTTCTAGATTCATTACAACTTCTCCAGCTGCTGCCATTCTTCCAAACCACGCAGAGGGTGCAGGATGTCAAAAAAAAATCAGCTCAGGAATTGTTGTTTAATTAGGTAAAGAGAAACGCAGCTTTCCCAATGTCGAGGCTTCCCCCCTCTCTGTTTTGTGTTGAAGAATAAAGTTACAATCTGTGCGCTGAATCACAATGATCTTGATGACTAGCTTCCCCCTTCTCCATATAAAAATGAATGATAGCAGGAGGAGGAGTTGTTCTCAGTTATTGGAACCCCACTGGGTATGTCTCATTGATAAATGTGCCATTTTCCATGGGCTACTGTGTTTCTGTTGCTAGAAAGGGCTCTATATTGGTATTGTAAAATTAAATGGGCTATTTCTGAGTGCTGCAGTCCTTTTGAAATTCTGTGTGAGGTTTGTGCATGGGAGAAATTATTTGCTCTGCTCCTAAACCAGCAAAACAAAAGCTGTTTTTATGGAATCATGACTAATTCCTGGATCACGCTGGGAAATGCTACATCTCCAAAAGCAATCTCCCCCCCGACCACCTCCCAAATAAAACTGTAATCTCTCGTCAGTGTGACGGAATTCACCACCTTTGCAATGCTACGGCAGTAATTAATTCACAGCTCTGATGGTTTTCCAAATACTGACCATAAAAGCCTGCCAGTCATTAATCACAGTGCTGTGCCGTTTTCCAGATTCAGCCCTATCCTTAAACTTGCCTTTTTATAGGCAAGCAGTCGCACAAGTGTTGCTTGTTTATTCTTTTTCAGTGCAACACAACGTAATTCCGTCGGATAATAAAATCCTTATAAAACGGTCATCATTTAGTACCATTAGCTTAATAGATCACATCTGAGCTCAGTTTTCTGGCCTTAAAATAAATGTTCGTATCCAATAAAGGGCCTTTACTGAGAAATTTGAGTCCCTGGAGGTCTGCATGTTCACGGGCCAAAATGTGCTTTATTCGCTCACACCATAGGAGCAGACTCGAGCTGGACAGAGACAGCTTCTTGGAAGTCTGCAGCTCTCATTTCCCAGCTCCTGAATCTCCCAGCTCTGGCAAGAGTGTCGTGTCTCGTTTTAAAAATGGCAGATTTCCCCAATGAGCTTTCTAATTTATTTATTTTTCCTTCATACTTGTAGAGAAAATTCTAGCTGTGCTCAGGTAGATGAGGCTGCTAAGCAGGGAAAGAAGAATCAATACCAATATTGCGATAATGTTAATATACACCTCATGGAAAAGAGCTTTATTTTTTTTATCTGATTGTAAAGAATTCACCACTTAACTCAAAATTTAGGCAGAATAACTCAGTCTTAATGAACTCCAGCATCCCATATTGCTCTGAATCACACGTTTACAACGTGCTTGCTGAGGGGCCTCCTCCAGCTTTAAGCATAGCCGTCCCTCATTAAAAGCTTTTATTGAACCCTTTCACTTCGGGCAGCAGCAGCACATCCTCCATCACTGCAGAGCTCCGGGCAAGAGGTGTCCTTAATGCCACCCAGGGGCCAAGCCACAGCTATTCTCTTGCAGCTCCCTGTGTTGGGGCTCGGGCCGTGGGTCCCTCTGTGCTGTGCTCCAGGAGGAAGCACACAGCACGGCTGCTCCAGCATCACCCACCAGGGCCGGGCTCTGCCCGCACTGCGTTGTGTTGTGCTCGTGCCCTGCTGTGCCCTGCAGGTCTCCCCTCTGTGAGTTCTGCTCTGCGGTGAGGACAGCTCTGGGCCCAGGTCCCCCGGCTCTGCCCACAACACAACCCTTGTGCTCCATCTGTGCCCACACCCTCAGCCAGGAGCTGCCAATGCCGTTGCTGGTGGATGCAAAAAAGCACGGTGGCTGTAGCTGTGATGAACCCTTTCTGGATAAGATTTTCTGGACTATCCAACCAAATCACAATGAAGGAGAGAATACAGGCACAATCATTCTAAAAGCAGTGACGAATTAGAGGAAGGCCCATTTGCACAGGTTGCCATCAGTTCTGAGCAGTGTCAGCTTGGAATATATATGGCATCCCTGGACAGCAAGCTGCTCAAGTATTTTGTTTTCAATTATGATGGTTTCTTCGTATTCAGATGCATCTATAAAGATATTATTGTTGTGGGTTTTTTTGATTCTCTTCCCTTTGAGACGTTTCTGTCTCAAAATATCATATACCCCATTAGAGAAAAGAAAATAAGCAAACTTCCACAGTGCATTTACTGCCACCGCCGCTACAAATATTTTAATCTCCATTAGATGACTGTCACTTTTCTCTGAGAGAATGGAATTCAGCATGCATGCGGATAACAGCAGGTCTAATGACAATGGGCAGAAGGTGCAGCCCAGCTGCTGGGCAACAAGGTGCCAGCACCTCTGTGCCATCACTGAGCCACAGCAGTGCTCCGGGGCCCTGACAAAGCTCCTGGGGTGCTCTCCCCAACAGCAGCCAGGATTTGCCCTTTAATTTCTTTGCAGTCATTTCCCCATCCCTTCTTCACCAAAGCCTGTGATGCTTCACAGTTTGGAAAAATCTTGGAAAATAGTGATAAAGTTCTCACAGAAAACTCAAGTTTGGTTTACTGGAAACTTCTTCAGCTTATGGTAAGAAAGAAGAGGACTCTTCTGACCCCGTTATTCTTCTTCCCACCCCACGCTGTTATGGCAAGGCACCTTGGGGGCAGCAGCACAGACCCCATGGGCCCGGCAGCTCCAGCCCTCCAGGACAGGCCTGGATTCAGCAGAGGGGCACCAGCAGAAATCTTGCTTAGGAAGAAGTCAAGGGACCCCTGATCTTCTGCCCTGCAGCAGTGGCTGAGGCAGAGCTGTGTGCCCTGTACGGTGCCGGCCGGCTCACAGAGCACATTTTCCTCTTTTCCTGCTGACTCCAGGGGATGGGGCACTGAGGGATTTCACATTCACACCAGTGCTTCCCAGAACCCAACCTGACAGCACTGCTTCCATGCAGGACCCAATTCCGGACACCAGAAGTCCTTTACTCTCATTATTTGTTTGTTACCATGTATCTGTAAAGTTGTTAAACACATGAGGCCATATTAGAACCATTAACTAATAGGTAATTGAGGCAGTCATGGACAGGATACACATCTGCACTCCTTAAATACGTACCTCAGGATCCTTTTGTGTTTCAGTAACTGGAAGACAAGTTATCCCACACCACTTTGAAAATAAAAATACCAGAACCTCATTGCTTTCAATTGCAGAAATGGCTCTGAATGCATTAATGGGAATGAGCTTTCCTGTGGGTTATTACGGCTTTCGCACAGAGTTGCCCACAAGGATGTTGCTTTCCATAACATTATGTAGGCAAGTCCAAAATCCCATTAAAACACAAGAACACTTCTGTTTCGACTTCATTTGACAAAAGAAAGAATCTTACGAAACTTCTGAGCCTGAGAACGACCACCAGAAGGCATCAAAAACACCCGCTGGTTTCCTACTGCTCGAGGATTTGTAATTATCCTGTATAGCAGGCATTTTAAATGGGCAGTGCCCAAACGGAGAGACCAAACGAGAACCACAGCGCATTTACGGAGCTGGCTCTCTGAATCCAGCATAGATCCTCTGGAAGGGAATATATTTTGATTTCAGAATGGTATGTGGAGAGCGGCCCCGCAGCTCCTGGATGGCACAGGGGGAGAGATTTTCTCTACATGGGACTGTGTTGACGTTTGTGCTTTGAAAAGAGCTTCATTGTTTTACCTAGCTCTGAAGAATGAATAAATCCCAACCTAAGAACATATGCATGAATTTTCCTTCCTGTTGCCTACTTACAGAAAATTGCCCGTACAATTGCATCCAGTGAATTTGTGCCCACGTTAATGTTATAATATGTTTGCAATTACTGATGATCAAAGGTTAACCAATTTTGTTTACAAGCATTGTGTATGGCATTTTTTCCTCAGAATTAAAATGCTATTTCCAGTCAGACTGAATTAGAGCCATGTATTACAAAGGCACTACAGCAAGTTTCAAAGCTTTTATGAAGTTATAGTGCTTAAGTATCTTGAATCTCCTACTCTACTGGATTATTTCTGCTATGTTTCTTTTTTTTTTTTCTTTTTCGCTGTCCTCAATCTACAATTTTCTCTAAATGCAACATCTCATTACACAAAATCCATTCAACCCGAGCAATTAATTCAGTATCCCTGAACGTTACCTAACAGACACTGCCAGAAGGAGCTCTGCTCCCACCGCCAACAGCACAGACCGCAGGGCCCAGCTGGGGGCTCTGAGTGGTGGGCTCGGGTCTTTGAGCCAGGGTACCCCGTCAGCCCTTGTCCTCTGTCCAGTGCAGCCAGGTCACTCCAGGTACCACATGGGAGGGGTGGGGGGGGATGCAGTGCAGCAGGGAAGGGCACGGTGTCCCCTTCCTGCAGCAGGAACAAGTGAATGTCATACTCCTGCCTCCCCAGGAGCTACCTGGTATCCCCCTATGTCCCTGCAGGCTGGCTGCCTTTCACAGGCAGACTCGCCTGTTTGTTCCAGCCATCCTGAAACTGTTACAGTCTGGTCGCAGCCACATTTTTCCCCCTAGGGGAACACAGCAACCAAAAAAGACCAAGTGCTGATGCCTTCAGGGTGTCCCAGGGCAGGATGTGAGTGTACCCAGGCAGGCACACCTCAGCCTGCAAGAATTCATGGGAGCAGTCTGACTCTCAACTTGCTCCTTGTACAACACCAGCTCTTAACCAGAGAGCTTCCAGGGATCCCTCTTCTGCGTGAGGGAAGGGCCCTTCTCCTGCAGGACAGCCACAGCAGCCTGGTGCCCCTTGCAGTGCTGCATATTTCTCCAAGTTCAGCCTGTTCCTGCTGGCAGTGGGACTGACTGACGCCCGCCACCAAATCCAAAATCCTTCTTTTGTGAGGCAGGAATCAGGCTGGAAGCAGCTCAAGGAAAGATGTAGCGTAAGGGATGTGCCAGTGGAAGCACGCAAAACAAGCTCACCATAAGCTGTCATCATTCCCATAGGCAGACCCCATAGACAGCCCCAACATGCAGCTCAGTGCCGGAGATGCGTGACCTGGATCTGTCACCAGAGATCTCACTGCACTGCTGAGACCTCTGGCAACAAGGCCACAGCAGCAGCGTAGTCACAGTCCTTGGAAAATCCCATAAATATCAGCGATGTGCCTTGTTGACGTGTAGCTCGTGAAGTGAGAGCAGCTAACTGCAAAACACTGTGCTTGTGGTGGGGACTGGGCAGAGGGCTGCGTGGGACCCTGCACCAAACTGGTGGGTGTGAAAGTCGGGTAATTAGGAGGGCTGGATCTCATCTGGATCCAGAGTGTTTATGTGAGCGGATTCTGAGCCCAAATACCTGTGGGCTCTGTCCCTGCAAGCATCTTTTTTTCCCCTCAGGTCAATTTGAAGCAGTATTATAATTAAAAAAAAAAAAAAAAAAGATGATGAATCATTTTCAGCATTAAATATCCTAGAGCGGAGTACTCCGTGCAGGGTTCATCTCCTTCCTGTGATAATTAACTCTGAATTCCTGATTAGCATTATCTTTTGAAGTCTTCCTGCACGTGGCTGTGTCTGAGCACACAGCAATGCTGGTTTGGGGAGTGACATGCTCACTGCCTGGGGCTGCCAGTTAATGTGATGTAACTCCACACAGCACCGCGGCCAGCACTGGGCCACTGCTGGCCACACAGCTCCGGAGCTGCTAGAAACCAACCAGTCTGACTGCTGCATCAGTGGCACGGCACTGTTAGCACCGTGGGCCAGAGCTGCTGTCAGGGGGGTCAGCCTCAGGTTGGACCGCACGGCCGGAGGAGCAGGACAGACTGTGCTGCTGGTGCACCTCGAAGTAAATGATCTACGGATCTGGTCTGAACTTACTGCAGGTGGAGCAAACTCCAGAGACCGCAGCAAGCAGGGCCAAAGGCAGCAGGAGCGCAGAGCTGCACGCCAGGGGTTATCCCCGAGTTAAAGGGAGCTGAGGAGGGCAGCACTGCTAGGGCAGGAAGGACTGAGCTGCACACCACATCCTGCCATCACCTCCCCCGGCCAGCACAGCTGCCTCTCTTCAGAGGAAAGAAACAGCTGTGAAAGCGTGGCCTTCCTGCAAGCACAGTGCCCGGGGACAGAGCGCACATCTCGCTGAGCTCAGACTCACACTGAGTGCTTTTCTCGTGACACGGGGTTCTGATGCCCAGAAGATCTTTTCCCCTTCGCGTTCCCCACAGTTGCCAGAATCATCACTTATTTTTACTTCTGAAATGCAGTAATTAGGAAAGAGATGCTTTAAAAAGCTTTCCCCACCAGAGCGTCGAAGAATAACCAAATAAATCTGGCTGAATGACAGAGAGCCAGCAGAGAATTCTCACCAGCGAGGAGGAGCAGCACCAGGGCTGCATGACAATAACCACGGCTGCTGGCAGAGTGAGCACTCGGACCCCTCGTGCTGTGCCATGCACTGAGCCCACCTCCCATCGATATCTGCACTGATGGCTTTGGAGCCTCTCCCACACCATGAGATCTGTCAGCACTATTTGCAGAGATAGCAGCAGACTCCAGAAACATTTTTCCCTCTCTCGTTCCAAAAACGCACAGCTGCGTGTGCTCCGATGGTCGCAGTTGTTTTTCATTCAGGGGGGGATATACTATAACAGAAACATGTATACTTTGACCCTCAGTCTGTGCCTCTCGTGCACCGTGCAGCCGGACCCGGCTTCCTCCTGACTCGTGGTCCGTACAGCCTGCCATCACACTGAGGCATTTCACTCCGTTGGCAAAGGCTAATTGATTTGCCCGAACACAAACAACTGGAAATGCCTTTGGCAGTTCCCTGTTTCCTTTTTCTTGATACCAGAGCCTTCCCCCCCTGTCACTCGCTCTGAATCTTTACTCACCGCTTCTTTAAACCGATCTCCAACATTATATTATTTATGAATAAAGGTCACCCAGCGAGGAAATGGCACATCTACTAGAAAACAATGTGCACTTTCTAAATTTGAACCAAGTAGTTTCCGCTCTTTGATTTAAGTTTAGTTACTTCCTGTGGTTTCTTGTCCTACGCCGCTGTTGAATCTTTGGATCTCCTCCAGGATAAATTGCACTCTTTCAATGAAATTAGAAACTGTAGCAACAGAGGGCTCAGCTAGCAGAGCTGGTAAACAGTGCTTGGGCGGAATATTAGCGTGCTCGGTGTTTTGAAGAAGAGCCCAGGACCTGCGGGAGGTGACGCAGCACAGCCCCACCTGGCTGTGTGCTCCCCAGCCCCCCACCCCAATCTCGTGCTGTTGCACAACCCCAGAGCTGCTGAGCAAGAGCTTCCTCCTCCCGCAGGAGGGATGAAAGCAGCCTTAAACCAGCAGCTCCCGAAGGGGACGCATGCTTCCTGAGGCCGAGCCACCCTCCCACAGCAGATACGGAGCCTGAGTTACACAGGCAAGCGTTGGCTCACATGCACAAAAAAAAACCTTGTTGGAGCATGGGATGTATTCTCTTGCATCATTTGCTAGGGGCCATTGTCAGCTGAGAGAAATGCACAGACCCAGATAAATCATACTGGGCAGTGTGCCTGCAAAAAACGTGTGAGTATACACCAGTAACCCTGAGGTTCCACCAGCAAAAATGGGAAACAAGTAATGGAGAGCACGCGGTGATGGTGCCCTACCAGGGCTGTTGTCACTTACAGCCAAGGGTACGGAGAGGGAAAGAATAGCCAAGAAAGCGATGCGTTTTACTCCTGGGCAAGCACTATGACTCCCTTTGCCATGACTTACAGGCTTTCTAAGAGCTTTTGCATGACAATGAGCCACTGCATTGAGCCCTGTTTGGGCTGGGGTTGCAGGTTGCAACTCAATAACAACATTTTCTCTCTCCCATCTCTTTCCCATCTCTTCTCCTCCCCCCAGGACACCTAAGAGCATATTTCTCACCAGTGCTCAGGCTGCTTTACCAATGGAGCCCCGGATTCCCCACAACATCACCGTCGTCCCCAACTCTGTGATGGTCCAGCCCCTGCTGGACAGCCGGATCCCCTACGGGAGGCTGCAGCACCCGCTCACTATCCTGCCCATCGACCAGATGAAGACGACCCACATAGAGAACGACTACACAGACAACCCCACTGCTCCCCCCCCAGCAGCCCCCAAGCGGCCCCGGGGTCCCCACGAGGCGGCCCCGAGCCACGCTCAGCGCTGCGAGCAGGACGTCACCCACCCCTGGATCTCATTCAACGGGCGCCCCAGCTCCATCAGCAGCAGCAGCAGCACCTCGTCCGACCAAAGGCTCTTGGACCACATGGCCCCGGCGCCCGTGGCGGAGCAGTCCTCACCCAGGGCAGTACGCATCCAGCCCAAAGCGATCCACTGCAAACCCCTGGACCTGAAGGAACCCGTGTCTCAGGAACTGGACAAGCACTTTCTGCTGTGCGAAGCCTGTGGGAAATGCAAGTGCAAGGAGTGTGCGCTGCCCCGGACTCTGCCGTCGTGCTGGGTGTGCAACCAGGCGTGCCTGTGCTCGGCGCAGAGCCTGGTCAACTACTCCACCTGCATGTGTCTGGTCAAGGGCGTCTTCTACCACTGCACCAACGAGGACGATGAAGGCACGTGTGCCGACCACCCCTGCTCCTGCTCCCAGTCCAACTGCTGCGCCCGATGGGCCTTCATGAGCGCCGTGTCGCTGGTGCTGCCCTGCCTGCTCTGCTACCTGCCCGCCACCGGCTGCGTCAAGCTGTCCCAGTGCTGCTACGACCGCCTGCGCCGGCCCGGCTGCAGGTGCAAGAACACAAACAGTGTCATGTGCAAGGCGCTGCCCGAGAGCAAAGCCAGCAGGGCTGAGAAGCCCTTTTGATAGTTTGGGAAGGCGGGAGGGGGGAGGACACTCTCCACGGGGGTGGGGTTGGGTTTTTTCATAACCTGTGTTCTGAGGATAACACGAGCCTTTCACCTTCGCAGAAAGCAGAAGCGACTGTTTCTACAAACTGAAGCACTTCGGGTCATTCAGGGTTTTGGAACTGATCAGCATTTAAGTTCGTAGGGCCAAAGGAGGAATCTCAGTCACTCAGAGCAAAGCCTGCAAACCCACATACAAGGCGATACGCACCACGATGCGCAGCTGCTCACCATGCCCACCACAAGGACCCGCAGCCGCTCACTCACCGGTGCACCAGCACACGCAGATCCCACCACCGCTCGCAGAACACTACCCTGGGCTCACATCCATTGTGGGGCTCCTGTTTTTCCCCCTCCTAAGCCAGATTCACTCCCTACCACAGGTGCTGGCAGTGCTCCCGCCCCTCTCTGCCCACTTGCTCCTGTTTTCAGGGCCACCTGTGTGCAGCGAGCCCTTCCCTCGAGCTTTCTGCCCTCCTCAGAGGGTCTGAACAGAAGCAGACACACAGCACAGTGCTGTGGGGGTCTCAGCATTGAGGCACAGTGCTCTGTTGGGTGCCCACATTGCTCTGGGGACTTCAGCAGAACAGGGGATGTGTCTGAGCCGGGTCCCAGTGTGTAGCACCAGGTTTCATCCCACTGAGTGCTGATTTTACATCAGCAGCACTCACCTGCCCCAGAAGGTTCAAATCCCATTTCCCTGCCGTGTGCTCAGTTTTGTTGGAGCAAAAGCGGTGTTAACCCAGTCCATGAAGTTCAGAAAATCTGTATTTGCTTCTTTAAAACTCAGCCCACAGAGATGGAAGAGCGGGATGCCCGTAGGTGTACCCATACAGGGCCGTCACCCGGTACCTCCTCTCCTGGGACAGCTCTTTGCTCTTTTGGTATTCTTTTTTTCCTTCATCCTGGGGGCGAATGGCACTCGTGTGCGTCACATCCCATTCCCCCATTTCTATTGCTGCTGTTCAGCTTTTGCAATCTCTGTACAAAAGCGGGGAACGCTTGTCAAGATTATTTTAGCATGAACAAATGCTAGGGAAAGCCAGGGAGGGACCAGAGCACCTGTGAAGGATTTGTCCGTGGTGCTCAGTGAGAGGAGTGCTCACACTGGGGGCTGTGCTCCTCTGGAGGGCAGTGACCCCATTGCTCTGACAGCTGCCAGGAGCTAACTAACCACCTTTACCCGAGCACACCACACTGTCCTGAGTGGGTAGCTGCTAGCTGCATGCTGACAACAGATCGAGACTATCTTTTCTCTTTCTTTTTTTAATTAGAGGAAATTTCCTTGGTAAATGCACAGCAGTGACAGTGAAGTGTCATTCCTAATTAGCAAAGCAATAGGCAGAGCTCGGGCAGCGCTTCCAGGAGTGCCATTTGCTGGGCTGCAGTGCAGTGGCTGTGTAGGGGTTGGCAGGAGCGTGCTGGTGGGAGGTCTGGTGTCTTTTGTGTTAGGAGCCCATTTACCTTGGATGACTTGGGGTTTGGTGAAGTTTAATTGTGGATATTTAATGAGTGGTGAATTAAAAGGAAAGTTTTTATAACATTTGCTAGCTTGTATATGATGGACTGTAGGAACAGGGGCACATCTGTTACCAGATGCCAATTCCTATGGTTTATCTGTGTGTTGAACATATGGGGACATCAGAAAGAAGGAAGCAGGTGGGGCTGTGTGAATTATCTTGCTCAAATGAGAGGGGAAAAGGTAAAAGGCAAACCAGCCCCTGACTAGCTGAACTGTCGGTTGAATGTATAAAGTATATGTATTTAATCATAGAAATTATTTCCCTCAGATACAATCAGGCCTGAAAATTCAGCAGGAGGGGCAGCTGCTATGGGAGCACACGCAGTAGCCAGATGGCCTCTACCTATACGTCTCCCCTTTTTGACCCCCTGTCCTGGGCTGTTCCTGAGGGGTCTGTACTGATAATCTGCAATAGCAAATCCCATCAGTAGCTGCATGGTTCCTGCCAGCAAATGCAACGTGGAGTGGTGACCACTGTGCCGACCCCGTGCACGTGCCCACCCCGTTCCCCAGTGCGACGAGGCTTCCTCTCCTTCTACCTTCACTGTACATAGCTGTAAACTATTTCTCTGTTGGTTTCTTTTAATATATAAAGCCCGCTGTGATGTAAGCCCACCACTTGCTGGAAGACTGTAACGTGTTTGTGGCTGTGTTAGAGCAGTGGTTGATGTAGCAGTGCTCCCTCCCCTGAGGACCCCTCCAGCTCTGCAGCTCAGGGCAGCTCTGAGGCAATGAGGTCCCGGTTTCCCCATCCCAATGCCTCCGATCCCCTTTTCCTCTGACGGTACTTGGGTCTCATGCCACCGGTGCCAGGAGCCACCAGGTCCCCCACCCCTCCCATCCCCGTGCTGAGTGAGGCCCCCCCACCCCGTTAGCCATGCGTGCACCCTGAGAAGTCACCACAGAAGGTTTTTTTTTTTTCTTTGTATAGAATATTTATTTTGAAGCTCTATTTTAATAGTATTTATTTTAGAAAGTCTACTATTGTAAGAGTTCTTCTGTTTGTGAAGAAAAAACAAGTACTGATGAATGTACTGATCTAGAAATTATATATATATATAAATATATATTGTTAAATATATCGGTGGCTGTTGTGGTTTGTCTATATGAGAAGTCATGAAGAATGTTTGTAGCAATTATCCTAAAAATACAGGTGGACAGAAGCCCCCAGTGTCAGCCTGGGGGCTCAGCCCCACACCCATTCATCGCAGTGCCCGAGCAGAGCAGCTCCCAGCTCTGCCCCTCACAGGAGCAGTTTTCTCCTTCCCTCCCAACACATGCTGCAGCTCAACCCTTCACTTGAATGTTTGGCTGGAGATTCAAAGCCAGGTTAGCAGTGCCGATCCCACAAAGCCCCCCCAGCCCTTCAGCCCCATTCCTCGCTGCTGTGTTCTCATTTCCAGGCTGTGCCCAACAGCAGTGGGATGGGGACAGGCTCAGGGGAAAGCCCAGAGAGCTAAGCACTGCCTCTGCCCCCATCCAACACAATAAAAAGCACTGCCCGGCCTCAGGCAGGTGCCAGCTTCCCAGTGCCCGTGGCTGCAGGATGGGAGCAGTGGATGTGTTGCTCCGTGGATCTCTGGCACCTCGTCTGGCACAGCCTCGGCCATGCTCAGCCCAGAGACCTCCTGAGGCTGCCAGAGCATAACCACCAAAATGCAGCAGTTGTGACCGACTGAGCTAAGGGCTGTTGGTTTTCTTTCCCTAACTGGTCCAGTGCTGGTCAGTATGTACAGCACGAGAGAAATGTCACAGCGCGCAGGAAAGGACAGCGGTGCAGCCTTCCTATCCCCATCAGCACAGAGACTGGGGCTGCTGCAGGGAAATCCCTAACATCTGCATGAAGCTTCTGCTCCCCATCACCTTCCAGAACACCCTGGCTCTTTCCATCTCATCTGCAGAGAGCCCCAGGCAGACAGCCTCCCTCCACCAGCCCTGGGACACTGATGTTTCTGTGGGTAGAGACCCAACATGGACTGACGTTCCAGCAGGAGCTGCAGCAGAATGAGCTCCAGCTCCATGCAGCGCATTGCCCAGTGCCAGCTCACCCAACCCGGCCCATGCCCTGTCCCCAGCTGCTAAAAATAAGGACCCACTCTGTTTGTACCCATTCCTGTGTTTGTTTGCATGAGCTCTGCAGCTCAGCTGTGACTCACAGCCAAAGCACTGCGGTCCGTGTCCTCCCCAGCAGCACTGCACCCGGCCCAAAGCACCCCTGAAAAATAAGAGACCACTGCTGCGCTGCACAGGTCCTGACACCGGAGCCAAAAAGTCCGCAATGGGGAAAAGATGCTGAGTTTACGTTGTTTTTATTTAAAGCAGACTTAGCCAGGATGTATAAATTTAAAGTCGAGCTTGGCAGCACCGCCTGATGTCTTGCACATAAAGCTTTACAAATCAACTCGGTGCTCACGTCTCTCTGCTGGAAGCACACCAGCCCAGCCTTGTTGATCTGACAGGAGATGTTAAAGCAATAACTTCTCAGTCAAAATCATCCCCTTTCCTCACATTAAGGTTGCTGCTGTTTTCAATAACTGCTGTAGGGATCCGGGGCTGAGGACGACGGGCCGTGCAGCCCCAGCTCCTGTAGCTTGGGCCAGGAAGGGAATTCCTGCTGAATCAAAGCACCCAAACCCCATTTAGCAATGCCCTGCCTCATAGGGGATGGGCTCAAACTCATGGATCGCAATAAAAAGCTGATTCTGAAATTTCCTGTGAAAAAATATTGTTTGAATACATATTTAATAAACTCTTTGAGATATTTTCCAAGGGTTAAACGAAACCTGATGACATGTGACAGCTTGGAATGCCTCCAGAAGGGGAGGGTGGGACAGGGAGAGCATCCAGCATCCCTCCACTGTGGGGATTTTTGTTCCTTTGCACTTACACAAGGACTGTGTCACTGTGAGCATGCACACCAGCAGGTACACAGCGCACATCCATGCAAACGAGAGAGGGACTGTTGGGAGCAGATCCCCCTAATGAGCGCTTTCGCTCTGCTCAGTGGAAATGAGACAGCAGCGGAAGGTTTGGTTGGTCTGCCCTTAACATGAAACAAAACCCAGCTGTGTTAAGGCAGGATTCAGACCATGGTGGATGTCACACACTGCCGAGGTTCGGCCCTCTGCGAGCAGCAAACAAATGGTTGGGATGGAGATAGATTGATTTTGTGTTTGCTTTTGCTTCCTGATGCCAGCAGCACCCAGAGCAGCAGCAGCCGTGCTGCAAGCAGAGCCCCAGGGACCCCTGGAGAACAAAGGGTGACTGCTCAGGTCAAGACATGGTGCAAAGAGGAGGAGCTGGGGGTCTGTGCTTTGGTTGGTGCACATAAACAACCAACCAGCAGTCCAAGGAACAGCAGCCACATCTATTTGTGGCAGTCTTCCTCTCAAATGTGTTCTGTGAAGGGCACGAAGCCAGGGGCAGCATCCCACCACGAGGAGCCCCCCACCACACACACCACCTTCCGATGGGAACAGAGAATAGAGAGAAAGTTATGCATGGACAAATCTTTATGAATAAATCATAAAATTGGGTCCTGCTCACTCTAGGTATGTTTGTGATTATGTTAGAATGTTATGTAACTGGGTTTTCCTAATCAGAAACATTATATTCTTGGAGCATGAAACTGGGACGCTCCACACCGCATCCCCGTGCACTGGTTACAGCACTGGTGTGAGCCAGATCCCAGTGCTCCTCTCCATGGAGGCAATGGCCAGCTCCTTCTTGCCTCACATGGATGTCTTGTCTGCACTCCAGGAAGAGCCCAGGTGCACTTCTGAATGACTGAGGCCTGGGGAAGAACTCATGCCCATCCCAGTGGTAGCTTTTCCATGCAGATACTCAGCAACATCCTTTAACTTCTGGTTAGCTTCCGGAGCAGCCAGGCAGTTGGAGTAGATGGTTTTTGGACAGGCCGTCCAACCCAATTCTTCTATTCCATCCTATTCCATTCCATCCCATTCTGTCCCAGTCCCCTGGAAGCCATGGACAGACCCCAGCTTGGGAGCAGAGGTATTCCCCTTGGAGAGGCACCAACATGAGCAGTACATCTATGTGCCCACTTGTTGAGAGGGCTTTGGCCGCGTGGCTTCTGGGAGTGCATGAGTTGGGGATGGGAAATATGGACAGAAAGCACTCAGATGGGTTGGAGAGATCCCCTGGTGCTGGGAAGTGATGGGCTTTTCTTTCGTCTTCAAAAAAGTAAGGGAAAAATGCATGTGAGGACTCCAGAGTGGCAGCGATATATCTTAGCAGCCCCTTGGCCAGCTCCTTTCAAGGGTTAGCCCGGCTTAAATGCTGTAAACTGCAAAGGAAACCCAGAATGACAAACAATTGTAGGAACCTGAAGAACCAAGTTCCTCTGGATTTCATGGGAAGTGTGGTTTTAAATATTCCGACCTGTCTGTCTGAGGGGAAGTGGGCAATAAATAGCAGCCCGGTTGTTATCAAGAGGATGTGAGCTATTTATAAAAAATTCTTGGGCTTTTTGAACTCTGTTTAAAGAGGCAATATCCTTCACTTGGGTAATTGGGGGACTAAAATGCTAAAGCAAACAAGATTACTCAACCACCTTGGGAAAGTTTAGTGCTTGCCTGTGTGTTTCCGAAATTTCCAGTGTATTTAAACAGCTGCTCCATTATTGTCCCCACGTCCAGGGAAGAGCATGAAAAGCTCTTTCAGATCACCCCTCGCTCAGAGATGCAACTGTGTGCCGTTCCTCCACGCACCCGACTGGCAACCCAAGCAAGGAGCTGAGAGCTGTGCTGCTTCACTGAATAATATCTCACTGAAATGAAATGAAAGGGGCTCCTCTGGGCCTTACAGCACATCAGCTTCCCAGGGCTGAAAGCCTCCAACTCAGCACAGGGATGGCTGCGGGGATGAGGAAGAGCAGCTGCTGTTCTCCTCCTCCTCATGCTGCTGCCCCAGGTCGGGATGCAGCCCTGCCTGCAGCCCTGAATGCGCCCCATTGATGGCCCTTTTTACTTTTCTGAGCACGGCCGTAAGGCACACAGCACTGCTCCTGTGTGGGAACCACACACAAAGTGTCCAGACAAAATGATGGCATCATCTAAAATACACAAACACGCTCAAAAGAAGGAAAACCATGAAATTAAGGATAACAAACAACAAAGAGAAGCTCGTACACAAAATCTGTTGGTGTTTATGAGTCACTAAGGCCTTCCTGTCCCGTCTCAGAAATTGTGGGAATGCACTGCAGCCCGTCCTCTCCCTGCAAACCGCAGAGGTGCTATTTCCCTCCCATTGCAGGGCCGGGGGCAGCCCCTGCACAATCCAACCTTTTTTTTTTTTTTCCTTTTCTTTCTTTCTTTTTTGTCCTTCAAAAGTAGGAAACCAAATCTGAGGAGCAAAGGCTGCAGTGTGTGTGAGCAGGGAGCACACCTCAGTGATGGGATTGCACTGCGTTCCTGCACAGCATCCAACACAGGGGGCTCAACCATGAACGGATGGGAAACGCCAGGAGAAGCTGAAGTGCTCTGAACACGAGGACCTTGTAGAAGCCCGTTCTTTGCTGTTAACAAAGAAGGTTCCCCTCACTTTCCCTCCCTTTCTCCCTTCAGCAAATGAGGATTGTCTTTCTGAAATGTCTTTTTTTTTAACCTCTCTGTGCTGGGTGCTGGGGAGCTGAGCACCACACCCCACCTCTGCACAGATCTGTGCTGCCCACCCTCCTGGCACAGCTGCCTTCCCCCCGGGTTGAGTGGGATGTGCGGGACAGGCGCTGCCTCGAGCACTGCATCACATCACAATGTCACTGGATATCACAGCACTCAAGCACCTCTGTGCAGCAGTGCTCCTGCACAGCCTGCCTGGGGGGGGAGGAAATGGCCCCCAGGCAGCACATCGCAGCCCCATCCCTGCTCCATTTCCTGCTCCCAGCCCCGCTCAGCTCTGGCCCAGCGTGCCAAAAAATAAAAAGACAACAACAGCCCTCTATTGCAACATGTGTTTTAAACTAGGATCCCTCTTCTCTCCCTCCTGCAATGGATCATATGTCTACCTGAGGGACTTGTTGGCTTTTAGGTACTGGTAACCCCATGGATATTGAGAACAGGCAGTAAAGGCTCAGAAGTGTGACCTATACCCCAGGGCCACATTAAGTGGAAATGGGAACAGTTCTAGAAGCTGATAGCACACTGAGAACACCCGACTCCAGCTCTTGATTGTGCCAAGCAGCTGTGAGAAAGCAATACCAACAGAAAGGGAAGAATGCTTCCCTGTGTTTTCCTAGGCTCTGTGCCACCACGCCAGCCTGGCAGGACAGGGCAGTGGGTGCAGGATGCAGCACTGTGCTGCTGGCAGAGTGGGGGCAGCTCCCACAGCACCCATCCTATGTCTGATCCCACAGCACCCAGACAATGTCTGATCCCACAACACCCAGCCCACGTCTGATCCCACAGCACTCAGCCCATGTCTGATCCCACAGCACCCAGCCCAGCAGCTGCGCGGAACCACTTCCTCAGCCCCATAACAATGCATGAAGGAATTTCCACAAATCCCAAGGCTGCCCCAACTTCCACTTCTAAACTTGGAGAAAGAAATACCAGGACATTCCTTTGTTGTTCCAGCTTGCTGGCTGTTTGATCTGTTGGTTTTGTTGTTTCTTTTTTTTCTCTCCAACAGAGTCAATTAAAGAATCCCTATTTCCCCTGGAAAAAAGCATAAAGTGGTGACAAACAATGTGCTTGCCTCTTTGATTTTTAACTAATTGCTTCCAAGTTGGACCCAAATCTGCTGCCCTGTGCTGGCTGGTGTGGTTTAATGCTTAAGCAGCAATTTGAGCAGAGAGCAGAAAGTGATAGGTACACTTACACCATATTCCTTCATTGCAGGAAAGGAGCACAGCAATGCTGTCAGGTAAACAGCAACCCTAAAACAAGAGCAGCCCCACCACAGCCTAACAGCAAAGACAGTAGCGTGGTAATCCCCTCCAGGGGGAGGAAACAAGTATTCTTCTGCCAGGAAAAGGAGAGACGGGAACCGTGAACATGGGGAGGAGCAGCTGGGTTCTTGTTGCTCAGGGTAATTCGTGCCATGGCTATTGAGTGACAAAGGGAAACCACCAGCAGCCATGGCCAGGAAGACCTCATTATTTTGTCTATCAAAGAGCCCTGGGTGTCTGGATGAAAAAGACCTCCAACCTTTTTCCTGCAGAGACACAAACCTGCAGATTTCATCCCCTAGTTCCAGTGGAAGTTGTAATTCCGTGATGGTGCTGTCACCACCTCCAGGTCCCATCTGTGCCATCCCAGGCAAAGTTCTGCCACGAGGCTTTGGAAGCCCAGGAGCAGACCTGGCGGCACTTGCACGGCCTGATTGGAGATGTGAGCCCTGCACGACCCCTGCCAGCCCTGCAGCACTGCTCCAGTGCAGGCAATGAGCAACAGTGCTCAGCACCTGAGCACAGCTTGAGATACGGGGCAGCCCCAAAGCACTGCTGGGTGTTGTCCACGAAGTCCTCTTCTCGAGGCATGACAGACCTGCAGCTTTGACTTCTGCTTTCTTCTTTCATTTTGTTTGGTGGTATCTTATCATTCAAGAGCTCATTAGGCAGGAATTCCTCGTGCTGTTTATTTTCCATTTGTCCATATGTTCCCCGCAAACTCGGCTCCATTTCTGTTTTAAGTTTATACTTAGAAGCAGTAATTGGAAGGGATGAACAAAGGCACGAGGGAAGGCAACGCAAGCACAACCAAACTCAGCAGATGTTTCGGATTCCCACACGTCCCCAAGAAGCAGGAGCCGTCCTGTTTTGGTCTCACCATCACAGCACAGAGCCGCAGCTGCCCGCACACGGTTGGCCCCACACCACTGTGGGTCCTCTCTGTCTTCTTCCCATTTCAGTTCAAGATGGTCTCTTTCCTTTTCCTGTGTCAATCCAAAATCAATTTTGGCTTGACTGAAATAAAAGAGTATTAATTTGAAATGGGCTTACACCGGTTAAATCAAAATGGTGTGTGTTTGCTTGCAGATAAGGCCTTATTTTTCAACATGGCTATTGCAAAACACTGCTGATAACAGTGGGACACTCTATAGAATGGAAAGAAAGAAAGAAAGAAAGGTAGGAATAGCAGTGACTGTGCAGAGTGCATACAGCAGGCGGGGGCCATTGGTCAGCAGTTCTCCCCCCGTTCAGTGTATAGCCATGAAAATAGGCCATAAGATTAATGAGAGGAGCGACTGCAACTGCAGCACACAGCAGCGACTCGTGCCTGCTCCATGGTCTTCATTTCTGATCGGAAATAGTGATTTTCTGCCGGACCAGATTAAAATCTCTTACTGCCAAAGGCAGAGCCCACAGTCCCCTGGGAGCACCCGGCACAGGGGAAGCCAGCCAAGCCCTGCACGACCCAGTGCAGCCTGGGCAATGCACCACGGCACACGGGGGATGCAGAGGGGGACAAGAAGTCCCCTCCTGTGGGGGCTCCAAGGGCTCAGGGCCATTCAGACAACAGCCCCACAGGCTCAGCAACCGGCTGAATACATGGCATTAATTAGGGGGAGAACACTTAAGGCAGACTAAATACTGGAATTCACAAACTAAAGCACAGCTCACATCATAATCGGAAGGGGAACTTCCCGATTTGATTGCAGAAAGCAATTTACTTCAATTAACAGGGATGTAAACAGAGCCCTTGCCTAACCAAAGCAGTGCCTCTCCAAAAAGCTGCTCCTGATGGCAGCTCTCCGTGGCATCTGCAGAGCCATCAGATGGGTTTTGTGAGAGGGGTGGGACCCGTGCCCAGCAGGAGGACACCCACACGGACCCTTGGCGGTATGTGAGCCATTCCTCAGGGTGCTGGGATGGGGAGAGGATGGGCAGAGCTGTCCCTGCCCCAAACTGTCCCCTGCCCTGCTGCTGCACTGAGTGTGTGTGGGGACATTTGCAGCAGCTTCAGGAAATGTGGGCCCATAAAGTACTTCCTCCTCCTCCCTGCTTCCAGCTGGAGATGCTCGGGGTAATCATTCTGCATGGTCTGGTGAAAGCCCTCCTAGAGAACTGGCACCGAGATGAGGCTGAAGGAGGCAGATGTTGCCCTGCTTGCTGCTTCCCTGTCCCCCACCTGCACTCAGTCGTTTGCTCTGGATGGTTCAGAGCCACTTGGCGTCCATCAAGCTGCAGATCTGGTGCCTGAGATGGGCACTGCCTGAGGGCCAAGAGCAGGGCTGGGTGCAGCGGGTGTGGTGCACACAGGAGACCCCTCCGAGCAGAAGCTCAGTGCAGCATTACAACACGAGCTGCCTTCTGTGCAATGCACGCGAGGGCTGGCAGAGAGGAAGCAGCAGCAAAGAGCCCTGATCACTAAACACGAGCCACAGGCAGAAGTGACTGGAAGCGACCCTGCGAGGCTGGGCAGAGCCACCAGCAGGGAGGGACAGCTCCGTGTGCCACTGGTACCAAACCACACATCCCGGGGGGGGGGGGGGGGAGGATGCTGCACTGAACCCCGGCTGCCCGCACATCTGCAACCCCTTTCCTTTTTTCTCTTTTCTTTCCCCCCATCACAGACCACTTTAAAGGCCCCGATGAGGCCCTAATTAGGAGCGCAGTTACAGCAGCAACCTGGCAGGGCAGTGACCCCCGGCTGCAGGCAGGAAGCTCAGCCGTGGGTGGGCCGGGGCGAGCCCCGCACGGCCCCAAAGTCCAACGCTCGTGTGCAGTGTCTTCCTCCAACCCACGGCCTCAACTCCTCCATCCATGCCAAGGAAGCTGGAACTATGCTGAGCACGCGTGCCCTGCACTGCGCCGATGCTGCTCCGGCACACGGTGCCCATCCGCGCTGCCCCACGTGTCCCTGCCGCCGCTCAGTGTCAGCCCGTGCCCTGGTGTAGCTCAGCAGCACCTGGTGCCCAGCCCAGCACAGCTCCGCATGTGTTTGTGAGCAGCACTGCCCGCGGCCGCCCCGCTCCCTTATCACCGCCGCGACCTTTGCTTGTTGCAGATTAGTGGCTGGAGCCAGTTGGATTTGTTTGATTTCTGTTGATGGTTATTAGGCAAAGGAAGTGCCAGAAGGGATTTTGACCTCGAGTTTAAACCTATTCCAATTAGAGCCACTGAGCCTTTAATTACTGCACTCCAATCACTTTGGTTAAAGCAACAACACAAACAAACACAAACCGGGCTGGAGATGGGCTTCCTTCCCACCGGCCCTTGGCTCGGCTGCAGCCCCTTCCCCGCACAGAGCACAGGGGCACAGCGTGTGCAGGGCTGGAATGCAGGCAAAGGGAATGCCAAGGGGGGGAAGAGCACTTCGGAAGCACTGGTTTCTTACTCAGTATTGAACAATTCAATTCAACCCCTCCCAAAAAAAGTCAGCCCAGAGCTCTCGGGTCCTTGGCCTGCAGCTGCTCCACGATGGGCAGCAGCAGCCCACGACGGCCCTGCAGACACTCTGCACTCGAGGAGTTTCTAAAAGCACTCCTTAATCCAGCATCTACCAGTCGGGGTTTATTGTATGTATTTTTTGCAACACATTTGTTTGTGTTTCCTCCCAGTTAAACCTACACCATGTTTTAAAAGTGATATAATGAAAACAGCAGTAGGTCCTGTGAAAACTTCATCCATGAAGGCTGGAAAAGAGCCCCACAGCATCCACTGACCACATCCCCGCGCTCTGAATGCCCCCCAGCACGGTGACCCCCCCACCCCCCTGTCCCAACGCCCTCCAGCACAACTCATTGCTGCTGAAGAAGCCACCAACCATGAGTCAGTCATCAGCTTTGCGCGGCTGAGACACCACAGCCCTTTTCTTGTGAGAAAGGATGCACAGAAGCCGCTCCTGCACGCAGCCCCACGGCTCAGCTCGGCGGAACGATCTCCGACCACTCACAAATGACAGCAACAGAAAAAAGTTGCAGAAATGATTCTGGAATTTGGGCCAAACGGAGCAGTTTGTAACGCTGCCAAGCTGTTCTGCATAACACGTGCTGATGTAAGAGGGCCGCAGCCACGGGCAGGCCCGGCACCGCCGCACTCCTCCGCAGGCAGAGCAGGCTGTGCAGGACCACTGCCAGCAGTGGGCAGGGAGGGGGCAGCCCAGCCCAGCAGCCCAAGCCTGGACGTGCAAAAGAGCAGAGATGTCAAGACTTTCCCAATGGAAATGTCGGGCAGGACCGAGAGAGCGTTTTAAGTGTGGAATGCGGGGCTCAAATGATCCTGAGCCGAGGCAGCTCTAGGTCAGCTCACACTGAATGCAGACGTGGGTTTCCCAAACCCTGCCACCCACCTCCTCCCACAGGGCATCCCTCCCTGCCCACGGCCCCTGAGAAGAATGGCTGCAAATGTTTGTTCAGAACAGCTGAGCTCGAGGTGCCTGCAGCTCCAGGCCACCAAAGGAAGGGAAACAGGAATGCCAAATATTCCAGTTCTCCGAATGCACAAGACCAAATAAGGCCCATATGCCAAGAGAGTAAACACAAGGCTGATCTACCAAGTTTGGGCAAATGCGATGCAGAGTTTCTCAGTGCTCCGGATTTTGTCCCTCAGGATGAACTCAGTAATTCCCTCTGCGTGCACTTGTTTAGAAAGGAAGTCACCATTAGCCCCCATCTATCATCATCCACCCCACAGCCCGGCTGCGGGAGCATGTGTCTGTGAAGCTGAGCCCTGAAACAGAACTACGAAAAGCAGCTGATGTGAGACTGAGAAAAACTCACCGCTGCCACAGCCCACAGAGCCCCCATCCCCTGAACTGACAGAGCCTGACGCTGGAAACTGTCCTGGGCATGGAAAAACTGGGTGTGAAAAGGAGGAAAGGGACCTGGAGTGGGGCAGGAGTCACACCCGCATCCGCACAGCCTCCGTGCGGCCACCACCACGCTCCTGCAGAAAGCCTGCAACGGGGAACCAGGGAACCAAGGACCAGAGGCAATCGAGCACTGAAACTAAATTAAACACTGATCTACAGCAAACATTGCTACAGAAGTGACATTTATTAATGTTCTGCTATATTTACAGTTTTAACATAGTAAAACTCCGGAGTGGATTCCCACTCGTCAGAAAGCACAAAAGTGGACATTAAATCTACATGGATAATGCATCAGGGTCTCTGCAACACAGACTATGAATGCAAGAATTACAGGGATGTTGAGAATCGTCTCAAAAGTCCCAAGCCAAAGGAAAAAAAAAAACAAAAAAAAAAAAAAAGGCCTTTATTTAGCAAGATATTTTTATACAAAGTCGCAACGTGACCTTCCATCTTTACACTACCAACGTGTACTGTGAAAACTCCTATTTAGTCCAAAAAGTAGGCAGTAGGAAAGTATAGGACGACACCGAGAATATCAGAGGCTAGTAAAAAATTAATACTTGTGCCACCTTCGCAATAACACTCTCTCCCAATGACCCCGAGAGCCCCAACCCGCCCAGATGCAGAACGAAGCAAAGCAAGCCTGTCCCCTGCTGGCTACGGGGCACAGCTCATGCTACCGAAGGACTACAGATACTAGATAAGGCTTCATTAGCACATCACAGACTCGACTGCAACAGCTTTTGCAAACATTAGCCACTAACGATTTAAGGATTACAGAATTCCGCATTAATTAGTTATTAAAATTTTACACCTAGAAACAAATAGAAAGAAATGCTTCTCTTTTTTTTTTTTCAACAGTACTTTATTTCTTTTAAAGCAGGTGATTATTTTTTCTTCTGTTTCAGTCTTGATTCATTTCCTGCAGGTGTCCTGTAACTTCTTGAGGGAGAATTCACTCACGCAGGAAGACATATGCCAGAAAACATCTGTTGGAGAAGGACATTGAATATTGAACCTACAGTTAGATTGCTATTTTGGATAACAGAAGGATGTGGCTCACAAAGAGTGCAGGATATCGAGGCTTATAAGGGACCTCAGTACACAGCATCATGACTCCACAATGAGAATGATGCCCTACAGCACAAAACCAGTCTTGGGAACAACCAGACAACGAAAACCCAAATCTTCTGTGGTTTCCTTCATAAGAAGTTTGGGTTAAAGATCTCCAGTTAAAGTGTTCAAGTTGCAATTGTCAGAAGGTGAGGCCCAATCACCTCAGTATAACCAGAAGAGTGCTCTGCAGGAGCTCTCAGGTGTCCAGAGAAATAAATAAACAAGAACACCACCCCTCCATCCTTCCAAGCAAGGAGTTAAGAAAGGGCTCCAAAATCACCATTTCAAATTCCTGATCACACAGTATAAAAAAAAAAAAACAACACAGGAGAGGTCTCTGAAACAAAAAGCCACGTGGTTCCTACAGTAAATGAAGAAGTAAAATAAAAAGTATTCCATGAGAACAAACTACAGCTGACACAGCTGATGCTTAAACACTGGCACTGCCTGAGCACACGACCAAGGGAAGTGATCCTTCTGTGACTCAGCAGGAATTTCAGAGGATATTACAAATGTTGGAGGTCAGCAGAGAAGTCCACTGCAAACCAGCAGCTTTGTTAAGCAGAACAGGAACACAAATAAATCGGCTGAGCAACTATTTTTACACACTATCATCACTAGACAAAGCTGCAAAGCACTGCGCAGTGCTGGCTCCACGTGGCACATTCCTGCTGCAGAACACAAATTAAGCAGAGTCTTAAGCAATTTACAGCTTCTAATAAAAGGGAAGTGCACTTGGAAAATTAAGCCTTGGTTTCAGATTCTGACCAACGTAATGACCCCAATTTAAAGCTGGGGTTTGTTTGGCCTCTTTATACCACTGTCCCAGCTGCAACTGTTTCAACCCTATCTTGGGGAAATACAGTGCTATTACAGTATTTCTAAAGGGAGCATCACGTTGCACCCACCATCTGGGAAACAACCTGCTCCAGCATTTCCTTCCCCTCAGGGAGGGACAGTTAATGCAAGGCCATTATCTGCTGTTAAGCAGGAAATTGTGCTATAAGGGTTCAACTACTTAAACCTTTATTTAACTTAAACCTTTCTTTAAAGTCCCATTAGGAAGGGAGCAAAAAGTTCAGCCTTACAGAGAAGACTTTCAGGCATTCAGGCTTTGAGAAATCGCTCAGGTAGGAGAGCTGCTCAGGTATGCAGGAGGGATTTTCAAAGAGAGTGATGTGCAAGAATTGAATTTCTTCATGAACTTGGCAGAAAACACCGAGAGCAGACAAAACTCAGACAAGTTGTTCTTCTCGGTACACAAGGCAGGCTGGCACTGTTTTCTAACCACATTTTGTGACCTTTGCTCATGTTTAGAGCATTCCGTGTGTTTCAGGCACGTTATTCATTCAGAAAGACACGCCTGACAAACAGTGCACGGCCAGCGGACAGAGATTCTGTTTATGCAATTCAGAGCTAATTAATTCAAGATTCTTCAACGGAAAAACTCAGGAAGAAATGTCAAATATTCCTCTGCCCCCCACCAAGACAGCCTGGATGCTGTCCCTCTGTAGAGAGGCAGGAGCTGTGTGGGATACCAACAAACAACTGTTCTCTGCTGCCTTGCATTCTGAGAATACTGATGCAAAGTCACTGCATCCAGTTAAAAATGAAACAGAACAAACTCATGGAAGCAGAAAGTTTACCTTTAGTAAATAAAGAGAACTCTGGTTCTGGGGAGAGTGGAAAAAGTATCAGGCATCTTCCTAACCTTTGCATAATTAATAAATCCTCTGAGAAACAGCAGAAAACCTAGATGGAAGAAACACAGTTGTGAAGTTAATAAAGGTTTTGCTTCTGCAATTAGAGAAGGAAAAGATCAAGACACAGCTAATAGTACAGAGCCACCTGAGTTGCTGGGATGCTCAACAGCTGTCTGAATACAAGAACTCTTCTTGTATCAGTGATGCCTCATCTTCCAATACTGTGCAGTCTCAAAATCAAAGCTTTCCTTAGCCCAACACAAAACCTTTCACTCAAAATTAGGATTGATGTTTAGATTAGATCAAGTCACATCCAGTGGAGGAAAAAAAAAAATAAGGAAAGATCAGAACTCACTCTTCCATTTAAGATGTAACAACAGATACAACATCAGTTACCATAAATACAAACATTTTTCTCTACTTTTTTTCCTTCTGATCGACAAATGGAACATTACTAACCCAGAATTACAACAAAAAGACAGTGCTTATGTGCACCTCTAACACCTAGAATGCATGCAGAAAGAGTAATTTGAGGGTTACATTTCAGTTTTACATCTACACATACATATTTTAGTAGCCAGTACTGCTATGCTTACAAAAGCCTTTACTGCCCTTTACAGAGTTCTGAATATGCACACCTTCCTCTGCCAGAACAAACACTTACCTAGAACAAGGAACACCCACCAAAGCCAGTACTGACCATCAAAGTAACCAGGAAAGTAGGTGGAGAACTGGGAAAAAAAGAAAAAAAAAAAAAAAAAAAAAACACAAGTTAGAGCACACAACGGTGTCTGTACCTAAATATACTTTCAAGCTGCCTGCATATCCAGTCTCTCCTAAGGAAAATAAAGCAGAAAAGCGTGCTCGTCATCTGCTGCCTGTGCCACATGCATGTCACACCAGAGGGCACCAGCGAGCTGCTCCAGCCATGTGGCTGTGCCACTGCCTCTTCCTCCAGCAATAAAACAAACCATTTCCAGATCCCCGTTTCCCTCTTCTCATTGGTTATGCTCACAGCAATCTCACACATTACAGAGAACATTACATTTTCGAAGTAACACCTAAGGAACATCATACAAGTGAGACATCACCAAACTGACTGTAGGGCTTGCTTTGTCTGCATAACTGTTTTATGCAGATCAAACTGTGGTTACTGCTCAGCACACAAACACATTCTGATCCAACAGAGTGGTGCTGCCTGAGAGACGTCCTTGAGTGTGCAATATTTTAAATCTCCCTTATTACAATAATAATCCCATCATATGAACACATAAACAGGACAGAATGACAATAAGGCTCTGTCCTCAGTGAGCATGGAGCTCAAAATCCAATTCAGCATAAAAAAAAAAAAGCTAAATTTGCCACAAATAGCATTTGTTTAAGTAAAACAAAAATGAGCCATGAAAAGAAAAACAGTACCAGTTCTTCTGCACTACACAACTTACCCTGACAATAAGGATCCACTTGATAAGAGACAAACCAAATCCAGAAATAGCCCCATACCGTCCTGCAGCTGAAGTAGTCAGACAGAAAGACAAGAAAAATCCAATCCAGTTGAAGAGGAATGCCACTAAGAAAGGAAGAAAAAAGCAGCAGATCAAGTCCTCTTTATATTCCAAGAAGAGAAAAGAAAAAGGCATAAAAACCTTAAAATTGGCACACACTGGGTTTTGGGGGGGGGGGGGGGGGTTGGTGCCTCGTAAACCTAAGTGTGAAAATAACTCTGGCTATTTCGGGTTGCTGACTGACAAAAGTTGGCTGCACCATGGACTTACTGAAGAAAGTTAGCATGAAAATGCCATCATTTCCTATCCTCAGCTGGTCGCTGTCATCATAGTCATCCCGTGTCACAAAGTCCTCCTCCTGCAAAGATAACAAGTGCATTTAAGTCAGCTTAATCCACAGAGCAAACCCACATCTGCACCTGCTGCTTCAGGACAGGGTCAGCAAAGCACACAGCCCTCAGGAAGCAGCCTGCAATACAGGGATACAAAATTACACTCAAAGAAAGCTCCTTTATGGGGAAACATTCCTAAGTCTCAGAAGGCTACAAATACAAGCTGAGAAAAATCCCAAGGAAAGCCAATTAAATCCTTAGCAGCATTTTTTATTTCTTTATCTTAAGATGGGCACATTCTTGCTCTCGCTAAAAGAATTCCCCTACTCATCAGAAAAATTACACTTCTCATCTGAACTAGTAATTTGGCTTCCATAAAGAAGTATAAAGAAACGTGGGCATTCAATGGTATGGGGGGGGGGGGGGGGACACCAGGCTGAGAGGTTGTGTTGGCAAAGGGAATTTAAAAATGAAAACAAATGTATTCTGACAGAGGGAACGGCCTTCTCATCCTTGCATCGGCTACACTGTCCTCTGGAAAAGTCAAGTAAGCAGCAGGAGAATCGAGAGTAGATACATGAGATGGCTGAATAATTAATTCTAAATCTCTTAAAAAAAAAAAAAAAAAAAAAAAAAAAAAAACAGTACACAGAGATGCAGTACACTGCCTCTGTCAGCTTGCCAAACTCATCTGGATAGCATTACTTCATAGCTGCCCAGAGGAACATTTAAAACCTCACACCTCAGAACTCCTGGGAGTGTATAATACCACTGCCCTAAAGGCTGAAAAACAAAAGGCAGGACACTTGATGAGCAGGACTGAAAAGAGAAACCCTGCACAGGAGATGTGAAGGACATAGAAGCAGCCAAGTGTACTCACTCTTCCAGGAACCAAGGGAATTGTGGCTTCAGCCTTGGTTCTCTCTGCCTCATCATAGCTAGGCAGTGTTGTGGCCACGTTGTAAGATGGAGGCTTCGGAAATCCTGACTCATCCTTGTAGTCAAAATAAGCTGCAAAGCAAAAGTTAAATAGCAGGTAACATGTCTGCTCCTCAGGAACTCCACATCAAGAACAAGAAGCAGGATCCTTCGAGGCCTTCTGAAATGCTCAGCTCCTGTCTCCTCCCCACCCTTTTAGCCTCCTGCCACCCCAGAATAAAAAGTGAAAAACAGAAGAATATCTTATCACACAAAGTAATACACAGAGCACCACTTTAACAAGCCCAGCTCTGCTTATTCTTAAAGCAATGACACACACATCTCTCCTTCAATAAAACAGAAGCAGTTTTATTTATGAAACCCAAGCAGTCTGAGCAAGACAAAAGAAGAATCACTGTGAGCCTCAGTCTGCTGACCAGCAACTTTCCCAGAGAAAGACTCCTCACAGCTTCCTGATGCAGGCAATGGACCGGGACAAAAATCAGACCACATTTCTGAGCCCCCATCTCTTAGGAACACCAGGGAATCAGAACTAATGGGGCATCCTCACAATGAGCATGCTGAGGCAGGACACTTAGCAGCCAGCTTTAGAAACACAAACTCCAACTTGTAGCCAAAGCTGGCTGGCTGTGCGAGATACTGACTCGCATTTGTCTCACACGTCTTCTTTAAAGCTGACTATGGAAGTTCTGGAGTGGAAAACTGAAAAGGTTTACCTAAGCCAAAACACCAATCAGAACCAGCACATAAAATAAAAAACCAACCACCCTGTTTTGCTCAAAGCTATTATTGAGTTACACGACAGCACGATGATTCAGAAGGAGCATAACCTCATGACCAAGTTCTTAGTTACTGCAAACTGCAGAAATCATGAATTCTTTAATCCCTTTTAAGCAACAAGCCCTTTTTGGAAGGAATACAGTATCATTCAAATGCTAAATAATGAGAGGGAACCACAAAGCCTCACAGCACTCTGATTTTAACTGCCTTCCATCTACTCAGAACACTTTATAGGATGACATCAGAAGAATGCAGCCAAAATGCACATTCTAAACCACGAGAAACAATAGCATCTCTGGATCAATTCTCATCTTTTGTCGCCTTGGTGAGGATAATGCAATGCCAACTGTCAGTATGGAGAATAATTAAGGAGGAAAGCAAGAACAGCAGAGCAAACCCAGCTCCCTCCTTTCTCTTGCACCTACCTGTATTCTCTGCAGAAATGCTGCTGTAGGGCGGAGGGGCATCACTGACCACTGGAGCAGCCTCACCTGGCTCCTCTTCGTTCTGCAACTGAACAGACGACACAAGAGAGGTTAACCAGGTGTCCCATGATCTGTGGGACTGCCCCACAGTTTTACCCACACGTGGCAGTCTCTTTTGGGAACAGGCAGCTCTGTGGCACTGTGGCACACTCGAGCCATTGCAGGCTTTATTCCAAAGTGCTCCCACATGATTTAAAAGCACATTAAAATGATTTCGTACCGTCACACACCTGGACTTCAACCTAGTGCAACATACACCTTTAGCAGTACCTCTCAATTTCCCTGGCACTTTCCAAGGATCCTCAGCTCACACTGTTTAAGAGCTGCGATTGCATCTGCTTTAGCTGAGGAAACAGCAGGAGATCTCAACAAAAGATTGCACTGCTGCCTCTGGTTTTGCAGCAGATCCGTGCGTGACGTGTAAACTTGATTCTTGCCATTCCCCCTCACCTCCTCACACCATATGACTTAAGAGAAGATAATGTTCTGTGCAGTGTGACTCCCACAGCTTGGGATTGACACCCCTGCAGCTTATCAGTGGTACAGCATCCCCCCAGGAAGCAGGTACACCACCTCCAGCTTTGATCAGAGAAGCTGACAAAGGAGAACCAGGCAGGTTCAAAGCAGAACACACCAGAACAGCCGCTACCTAATTTATTTTCTTGTTCCACTTCTCATCATCTCATCAGCAAAGAAATTAACTTTCCATGCAGAAAGACAATTCATTTCACAAAAGCACGTTGGGACTGAGACTTCACAGGGAGATGCCACGCTCCTCTGTAACCAGTGCTAAGCAACAGCACTCCTGCAGCTCCTCCTGGAGCATCTTCAGCCATCCCTCCCTCTCACTGCTGCTAATGCACTCAAAGCCATTTGCTTTCTTCTCTTTGGAGAGACACTTCTGGCATCTTCTGAAGTTGGCACTCCAGACCTCGCCAAGCATTTAATGCTCAGAGAGTTGGAAGTTCCGTTTTGCTTGTACAGCTTACCAGGAAAACAAAAAACAGCTCACACATGTAAAGGAAGGTTCTGCACCTTCTATTTTTTTTTTCCCAGCCACCAAGTGGACAGCTGCACACCTTGGCTATCACACACTCACCTGCACATGCAACAGTTAACCCAGGGTCCAAGGGCCACTGCCACCAGGAGAGGCTGCCACCTCCCCGCTGACTGCTGTGTCACGGCTCCCTGGGCCAACCAAGTCAGGAAGGTTTTGAACACAGCTGCTGTGGAAGGAGCCCAGCCCAGTAACAGTTAAATGGCTCGAGCGAGCCAGCGACAGGAAAGGCAGCTCCAGGAGTCAGCCAGTAGCACTGCCACCAGGACTGGGATCCCCTCCCTACCCAGGCTGCACGCTCCCTCCTGCCCCTGCCCACACAGGGGAGCAGGGCAGGGCTGAGCCCCAGGGGTCACACCACTTGGTTCAGTCTCAGCTCTGTAATCTATGAATTTTCAGAAACTGTTCCACTACGCCCATTTTCAGTTTACCCGTGAAAATCCAATACTTCCAAGCACGCTGCTCTCCTGCCTACACAGGTCCTGGCTGCTTAAAGGAGGAACGGCTGTGACGCTGGAGCTGCCCTGCAGAGATGAAAGCCCTAATGCTGCTGACCCTGCCTACCAGCACAGCCAGCAAAGCACCCATGGGACACTTCCACAGGAGCTGAAACAAAGCAGACACAGACATTTGTACAGCATCTGTCCTTACAATTCTCACCACTTTCTTGTTCGAGTAATAAAAGAAGTATATTCTAAGAATTATGTCACATGGAAGAAGGCAAGCTGAATTTACTGCTGACTCCAAAGCACTGCAATTCAAGTAAGGACATAAAATATGTCGCTACTTTGTAAAATTGAGCTAGAGGCTCTGTAAGGTATGCACTTATAGGAAACAGATTTCCCTTTTAATGGACAAGGTACACAAATGCCTTCCAGCCTTTTTAGTGATTCCAGGCATCTAAAATTCAACTAAGTGCTTATTAGCCAAACAGTGAGGGTTCATGTGACAGGAAGAATGAATCACCAGGTCTCACGTGGCACAACTCAGCTCCCTTGCATTTTCCACCCAGGCCGAGGCAGGCACAGCACGGGACCTCCTCTGCACTGCTGTCTGAAGTCTTCAGATCCCAGAGGATCTGACTCAAGCTGGGTCTGACCACAGCCTATTTTGCTGAGGCTGCCGAGTAGGCTTTCTCTGATTCTCAGATGGAGAGCTGCTTTTAAAGCGCCAATCTCCTATCTGCTGCATTAAAAGCAGGCAGTATTTACAGTAACGTACACACTTACTCAAACAAGAGCTCGGCTGAGATTAACTTTTCCTCTGATGACTCAGTGCCAGGAAGTTGTCTGATGGAACAAGGACATTTACTTCCCAACCAGCAGAAGCCATTGGCAATGCAGCTCAGAGCAGGGCACTGCTGCTGTGCCACTGTAGGTACACCACGTGCAGGAGCACACAGCACAGAGGCACTCGGGTTCTAAACCAACAAAACGTTTTTAAACGTTCCCATGCCATTATTTTCAGAAGTCACATCCGTTTGTTCCCTCCTCCCAGCTTGGTGCACTCAGCACCAGAACTGTGAAATCGTAACCTTTGCAAACCAATACAAGCAATGTTAAATGCTAACTAGATCATCTCTTTAAGGGCCCTTCCAATCTAAGACAAAAAAAAAGAAAAAAAAAAAACCCCAAACTTATATCATTACTAAATAAGGGATTCAGCAAGTCAGCATTCTAATCCCACTGCAATGCTCCTGACTTTTCTGCTTTTGTATCTTCAGCCTTCAGGAAGCAAATGACAGCTTCTGTCCAGTCCAAAGATGATGCTCCTTACTGAGCTAAACCTCCCCTGATGCTGATTTGAAATCCTGACTTCTGCCCAGTCCCACTGTAGATTCCTCTAACTTGATATCAGCGTAGTAATAAGCAGGAGCAACGATAAGCTATCAGACAAGTCAGCCCACACACATCAACCCTCGGCAGCCTCCTCCCTGATGAGCAACTAACTGTTCACGGAGCTCCTCCTTACACCTTACCACGAGGACAGAAGGCCCTTCCCTTACGCTGCACATTTGTGCTGTGGAGCCATGCCCTGAGCCAAGCTGCATGGATCGAACACTGCTCAGCACAGCTGCTGCCCTCCAAAAGCCCATCTGCAGCCACGGAGTGCTGTTCCTCACCCACTCACCAGAGAAGCCGCGAAGCACCCCTCACACTCCCCCACCTCTGCTCACCCAGGGCACCGTGCTGCTTTGCCTGGGCCACCAACAAGCACGTCACCCAGAGCACACCGCTGCTGGGACCGTCCTTACGTCGTGTGTTGGACGGTTCGGTGCACAAGAAGAGGGTTTCCATCTCGGGGAGCTGGAATCACATTCACACACCCAAAAAAGCACAAAGCCATGCTGCAATGTTTAGGAGCACATTAACATTTCTTCTAGGCACTAACACGTCACAGAAAGAATTCAGCCCAAGACTCCAACACAATCCTGACACCCGAGCTAACATTTAAAACAGACATCTGCCTGCAAAGCTGCATTCTGCCGCTGCACGAGCTTTGCATGATCCTGGACTGTCACTGCAGCAAGCCCTTTCACCTTTAGAGAACGAATTCATTTTAAATCTATAATCACACTTTCACACAGAATCACCAAAACTTCCCACACCCACCTGAGAGGGGTACGGCTGCCTGCGGAAGCTGCTGCTGCAGAACAAAGCAGCGTGCGTGTACCAAGAGCCAGCTGGGACGAGTGCTGCACTGCACAGCTGCACCCCAAATCCTGGCTCTGACCAGGTGCAGAGGAACACAGAGCTGCAAGAAAGCACCGTGGCTCAAATCTATCAGCCCCTTCTGTTCCTATGTCAAAGGGCACCTCAGTTCTACTCATCTGAATGCACAAACAAGACGAAAACAACCTGCCCGTTTTTCTTTTCTGTTTCCTTACCGTATCTTCAGGCTGCACATCTGCAAGCAACCAGCAGCTCACCAAGGAAACGAATAGCCACTGATATCACTAATTCTATCTGCTACCGTTACAAGATACGGGATATTCTGCACACCCACTGCGACTGAAATGCTAAATACAAGCTCAATGTAAGCACTAAGTGGCAACTGAGGTCTCCTTCCCTATTTCACCTCAGCCTCCCCAGGCAGAACACAAGCACTGCAGCCCTCCGCAGATTCCAAACGTACACTCTATCCTAGGCAGCACATTTCTTCTGTAGTTTCACCAAAAGAAAACCAAACCAATGGAAAAATCCTTCTTCTTTACGTTTCCCATAGACACCTTCCATTACAAAATGATTCATGACCCATGTAAGCCTCCAACAAGTGGAACTGGAAGAAACACCACTTAAAAAGGAATATGTTTGTATTATTTAACACACCCACCATTTTCTAGGTGGGTTTACATTACTCATATACATCACATATATCTTCAAATGCCTCCAGTAAAAAGCCGTTACCACAGTGTAAATAAACCTATTAAAAGCCAAGGTACTTTTTCCAGAACAGAGGCTACTTCCAGTTCTAAGCACAGAACTCAGCTTTGCCACTGAACTCCCAGTGCGTGGGATATGCTCTAAAGGCTTTAAGCCACCTAAACCCAGCAACACCCCAGCACAGCCCTCCCAAAGGCATGCCCAAGCTACAGCAGCCCCAGTCCTTGTGGGATATGGTGCTGCTACGGCAGACACTGCGTGCTGCAGCCTGCCCAGCTCCCCAGCACCTCCATCCCACCTCTCACAGCCTGCACCAAGGGACAGAACCAGCTGCCCTGCTGCTGCCCAGCTCCACACCCCTCCCCAGCACAGCAGGGCATGCATCCTTCCCTGGGTTTTGCCATAGCTTTGTCTGCATTTCCTCAGAGTGTTTGGTCAGACCTCTGCAGCATCCAGCATAATTGCAGGCTATTTTTTGTTAGATTACCTAATGCCTGAATAAAGCACGAGGGCTGAAGATTATAGAAAACTGGCTTCAGAAAATAAATCACGTGTCATAAGCAGCCCTTTAACATCACACATACCCAAGGAACGGACAGGTGGCAGAACAGGCTGCTGGGGGATGCACAGCCCATGCGCCCACACGGGCCTGCAAGGAAGGAACATGCGGGTTTTGAACTCAGCTGCTCATTTATTTCTGTTCTCCTCCATGCTCAGAGTCCCTTTTTATGTCTCCTGAAAACACGCACACTCAGGGGACCCCACCTCTCTCGCTGCTCCCACACACACAGGTCCATGCACAAAACCTTCACGGGGACTGTGTTAACTGACACACAGACAGGGCAGCACAGTCAGCTGCAGAGGAGCTGCCCAAGTACGGGTCAACCACCACTAACACACCTCCCCCTCCCAAAAATCAAAGTCCCCTCGATTTGTAATTTTCAGTTCTCCTTCACTGCTTCATGGTCCAGTAGCTCAGAAGATTAAATGAGAGTATCAGTCACTTCCACACACTGCCTATACTCCAATATCCCACATTCAGTTCCAGCCTCCAGGCTGTCAGTCCTTCACTAATACTCCACTGGCACAAATGACATTTCTCAGCTGGACATTTGTACTCAGTGAGATTCAGTATCTAATAACCCTGACACGTTCATGTTGGAGAGGTTCCCCCACCTTCTCATCTCCTCTCCATCTAAACATCAGCTCTGCATCTCTGGTTTCACAGCACGCAGGGCTCTTCCAGGGCAACACAAGCATGAGGAACCAATAACGCGCTTCGCAACAACATGAATATCAGAGTTCTGACAGAGGGCACGGGGGGAAAAAAGCAACTTATAAGCAGCCCGACAAAGTAATTCCATCTGTATGTTTCTCATTCTGCAGTCAATTACAGCCGCCGTTCCCCGGGCCCTCGTCTGTAGGGGAATAAGTCCTCTGAGGCACAGACTGCCTTCCTAATCTCCGCTGTACCACGCAGAGCGGTGCTCTGTAATAACAGCGCCTGCTCCATGTGTGCCCCATGTGTGAGCAAGACCTGGTGAAAAGACAGCTTCCCACGTTTCTCTTTAAGGGAACCAGCAGTGCTCTTATCAGTTGGGTCTGGAGTGTCACCAAGAATAAGGCAGGAGCATCCTTCAGTGTGTGCTGTCACATATCTTCGTGAGCTCAAGATGACAGGACACAAAGCACACTCATAAGGAGGGCTGTCAGGGCTGACCCACAGGCAGTTAGCAAAGGGGCCTGGTTATTTGTACCCAGTGTGGCTGGGCACAGCAGCCAAGAAAGAGATCTGCCTTCACACATGAAGACATTTGTGTTCCACAGGAAAAAAGAAAAAAAAACCGGCAAGTTTTAGTTAACTTTTACAAATCCAGCGTGTCAAACCCAGCAACATCCAGCTGCAAGGAGGAGCCCAGCACTCTGAGCTGCACCCAGTATTCCAAAGAGAGCTCACAGCCACCAAACTGCCACCGCAGCAAAGCCTCAGCCCAGCGGCCTCTCTCGACAGCACGGGCAGCAGACAGCGGGCCGCACCTCGGGGCGATCCTTCCCCTCCTGTAAGCACCGAGGTCTCAGCTCCCCGGGGACTGCGACGGATTCCCGTCCTTCGGGAGCAGGGGAGGAAGAACGAGCGCACCCGGGAGCTCAGAGCACACACACACACACACACACACACACACACACACAACCCGGCCCAGGGGGATCTCAACCCGAGCCGGAGCGCCCCGCACCGAGCAGACCAAACCAAACGAACGCTCGTTTCACGACGACGGGTCTCTCTGCCGGGAAAAATCCGTGCGGAGTCCGCCGACCCCGGGCACAAGGACGGCATCCCGGCACAAGGTCACCGGGGAGGGGCGGGGCTCCGCCAGCAGCCCGGCCGTGCCCGCGCCTCGCCCCGATCCAGCCCGCCGCGCCCCGCAGCCTCCATGGCCCGGCCCGGCCCCGCGGCCTCCGAGCGGACCCCCCCCCACCCCCACCCCGCCCCGAGCGCCGTTGCGCAGCCGCTCCCGCGCGGCCTACGGAGCCCCCGCGGCCCTCACCTGCTGGTAGCGGCCGCTGCTGGGCTCGGCGGCCGCCATGGCGCGGAGCAGAGCGGGCGGCGGGGGCTCGGCGCTGCCCGGCCGCCTCCCGACGGGCGCTGCTGGAGGCGGAGGCCGCGCAGCCGGGGCCTCTTCGCTGCGGATCCGCTCCCGCCCTCCGCCCGTCACGCGCGGTCGCGCCCTCCTCCCGCCCCGCCCCGCCCCGCGCCGCCGGCGGCAGCAGGACCCGGGACGGGCGGGCGGAGGGAGCGCGGGGCCCCGCCGGGTGTGATGCGGTCCGGGAAGCCGTGGGACCCCCCCCGCGCTGGAGATGGGGGCCGCTGCTTCGCAAGCGGAGTCGCGGTGCGTCGTGAGTGGGAAGGGACCGTGAGGATCGGAGAGTGGGCCCCGCGGTCGCAAAGCCGAGCCCTGCGGCTGACTGCGATGTCCGAACGCTGCCTGAGCCCCGCAGGCCGTCACCGTGCCCTGTGCCAGGGCCGCACCGTCCTCTCTGTTAACCCACAGAATCACAGAGTCGTAGGGGTTGGAAGGGACCTCGAGATCATTGAGTCCGACCCCCCGGCCAAAGCAGTTCCCTACACCAGGTCACACAGGTAGGGTCCGCCCGCATCGGTTCACAATACGATGCCACCCCAGATGCTCCCAGCACACACACATGTGGCACTGCAGCCAGAGCAAACCTGCAGTGCTGGCCAACTGCTCAGGAGGTGCCCTGAAATCCCGAATATCCACATCAAGCAGATGGTGCTGCGGACCCAGAGCCTCCTCCCAGAGCAAGCACTGCTCAGAAATCACACTGGGTTATACGCTTGTTCATTCTGCAGTTTTTTGCACTCAATGTTACGTGGGTTGAGGGATTTTCCAGCTTGTATAACCCTCATTCCGTGCTTGTGCGCTTCATCTGCAGCTGGACTTGTGCTAAACCACCCTCATCAGTCCCTAAGGCTGATAAGACTTAAATATATCTGCTTTAGGATGAGGAGGGCTGAATCAGCCCCGCTGGGACTCCGAGCTGCAAATTCAGAGTAAGAGTTTAAATCTGAGGACATAGTCCTGAACTGCAAACTCGGTCATAAACGCGTGGTTACAGGCCTGCGTTCAACACCGTGCTCCAGACGGGATTTGTTCGTATTCCTCGCAGGACATAGTACACCCAAGGCCTAAAACGATGGGTAAACATCACAGTTATCCTGTGAAGGGACAGGCGGGAATGGTGAAGGATTTTAGCCAAGAACAACCTCCAAAAGAGGCTCCTGAGTAACGCTGTAGGCACAAGCAGAACGCAAGTTTCTCGCAGGAGAAACGCCTCTGAAGGAGCTGGGCTGAGAGCTGAAGGCGCTGTCACACTGCTGGTTTCCCCTTTCCACAAGATGCAGTTTGCACTGAGAATCTCCTTTGCTGTAAGAAGCTGTCCTGATGACGTGCGCGGATTTGCTGCTGAGGTAGGATTATATCCCTAAGTATAGCTACAGCCACAGGGGTAATTAGCTGCACGCTGATTGACTTGGACATCTGAAAGACTAAAACCAGACACAACCTGTGCATACCCTCAGAAAAGAGGCTGGGCAGTATCCCGAAGAGACGGCGAAAGCGTTTGTGCCGCAGTCGTTAGCTGGAGGCCTCATGAGGCCAACCAGCCTGAGCAAGCCTGACACGGGGAGCTAAGGGCAACTTCTTCCAGCTGCTTGCTGTGTATGTGTTCTATTTTACGAGGGAGAGCAGCTAAGATGATGCTGTGGTTGCAGTGCATGGCTGGTTCTGCTTTCATTTCCCGCGTGGTTTTAGGCAAATCACTTCATGCCTCTGCATTTTCTGCATCTTCCTCCAGTACAAAATGTTTCTCCCAAGAGAAGCTCTGAAGCTTTTCAGTGACTTCCGCGTGGGATAAGCTGTGAAAGTACTTGAAAGCGATTGAAAACGTTGGAGGGCTGCGGGGTGCTGAGTCTCCTGAAACCCTTATGCTCCGCAAGCATTACTTTAATGATGGCCAATGACCAAACAACAGAGAGGGCACTTTTAATCTACGCTTTGTAACAAACACTGAACTCTAAAAATTAAATAAAGCTTAAGGGAGCGAGGCAGGAAGGGGCTTTTAAAGCTGGCCATGTTTAAACAAGGAATAAGCAGGACTTTTAAACTAGCTCTTCCTGCTAATCTTAGAGCAATAAATGATTCACCTATGAAAAAATCAAATCAAATGTTTGCGTGAGCTAATGGGTCAAGCAACACCTCTGAATCTCTCCACTTTTATAGCTTAATCACCTGCAAGCAGGCTGCAACTGGCAGGCTGAGGAAAAACGATGGCAGTGCGTGCTCACTGGTTCACTGGGATTTGGGCACTGTTGGGAGGAGCTGGGCAGCGAGCAGGGCTGGCGGGACACAGCAGCTCCCTGCAGGTCCATCCACCCTGGGATCCAGTTTCTCCTTTCCTTCTTAAGCAGGAGGGAGAAGGCAGGTGGGATGTGCAGGAGCAGGAAATGCTGGCAGATGGTGGGCATTTAAGAGATGCTTTAATTATGGGAATTGGAGAGAGGGCCCTTTATGCACATAAATTTTTAATTGTTGCTTTTTTTAGAAGGAAGAAAAAAATATATATGCAGCGCTCAGAAGCAGCTCCTGGTAGCAAAAGCTCTGGTGGCTGTGAACTGCTGACTCTTAATTACTTCAAGGCAGAGAAAAAGAAAATGCTGTGCTTCTCAGAACCCCCTGGTTTCGCTTCAGCTCCTTCTGCAGGGAAGTGTCTGTTTCCTTCCATCTGCTGCTTTTGCTGGGGAGGAAAATGAACCCGTTCAGACACCGGGAAGTTCTTCAACATTTCAACAGCTCGCTGAGAATGCAGAAACGGCAACATGCCTAAGTAATCACACCCCAAAATATCCCTGCTCGCAGTCACACGTACATCGCGGCCCCGGAGCCGTCCCCCGGCAGCAGCTTCCAGCACAGCCTGCGTGACGGCTGCACGGCAGCGGGAGCAGCAGCAAGGCCCGGCCCGTCCTGCGCTCTCAGTGCGTGCTGGTAACTGCTGCCGGTGGAAGCACACCTTTTATTTCGTCTCTGTGGCCTTAAGCTATGCCTGGGCTCCACCGCAGCCACCCGAGCCCCTCGCACGCACCGCTCTCCAGCCGAGCGCAAGGCAAGCCAGCAGCCCAGCGCCCGCGCGGGGCCGTCAGCAGCGCGCAGCCTCGCCTGGACGTTCGGACGATTAAAAGAAGGAGCTGCGCTACAAAGCGATAGCCGGGTGCGCTCCCACGAAGAAATTCATTAACGCCCGCAGAACCGGGGCCCCTCTCCATCGCGGCCACAGCCGTTGTGACAGAGCGGTGTAAGAGACCCCGCACCTCCCCCGCAGGATCCGACCCGCCCCATCTCCGCGCGGGGTCAGCCCCGGCCCTCAGCTTCCCGCCCAGCGCGGGGCGGGGCGGGGCGGCGCTGCGATGGCGGCGTAGCGGATGGCGGCCCGGCCATGAAGCTCATCATCCAGGAGACGTACGCGCAGGCGAGCGAGTGGGCCGCCAAGTACATCCGCAACCGCATCGTCCACTTCGCGCCCGGCCCCGAACGCTACTTCACGCTGGGGCTGCCCACGGGTGGGCGGCGGAGGGGCCGGGCGGGCTGAGGCGGGCGGGCGGGCTGAGGGGGTCGGGCGGGCTGAGGCGGGCGGGTCCGGCCGCGCGGGGCTGAGCGTGCCGTGTGTCCGCAGGCAGCACGCCGCTGGGCTGCTACAGCAAGCTGGTGGAGTACTACAGAAATGGGGACCTGTCCTTCAAGTACGTGAAGACCTTCAACATGGATGAGTACGTAGGTGAGCGGCTTTGGGAGCAGCCTCCCCGCGGCCCGGCTGTGTGTGTGTGTGTGTGTTGGGGGTGCAGGGCTCTGTGCTGTGTTCTGTGGGCTCAGGACACCGAGGGTTGCATGAAACTTGTGTCTCTAAAGGAACGCAGTGGGCACTGCGTGGAAACCTGGGTAGGAAACAGAGCGGTGCCAGTGCTCCCTAACCCACGCCGCAGAGCCCGCTGTGTTTTACCCGAGCTCTGCTGCTGGCCAGCCCGGGATTGGCGTTATCGCTGTCAGCAGAGACAACGGGTGCTGTCAGCTGCACCTTTGCCCCTGGATGATGGAACCATCGCTGCAGGCCGTCCCTGAGCAGCACCGCTGTGCCCTCTGTCCCCGCAGCAGGTGTGTGTGTGTGTGTGTGCTGTGACAGCAGAGGGCTGCGTGCTCTCAGAGCTGTGGAACAATGGCCCGAGGAGGAAGCCAAGAGCTCCAAAGGTGAAAAACTTGCAGGCTGATTGTTTGCTAATGATAACTTTGTGCTGACTGAGAAGTCCTTCTGTGATCTGCAATCAAGCGGTGTTGGGAAATAGGCAGTTAAGTGGGTTTATGGCGTTCAAGGGGAAAACTGGATGCAGTAGATTATTTCTCAGACTTCTGTTTTGAAGTGGTTTTTGCTAATGCCACTGGGAGATGAGCTGAAAAGGCAGTAGGAGATGAGGCACAGCGCATGCCTGCTCTTCTGGGACATCCATTGAGTGTTAATACAAGGGTGTGAGTGGCTTAATTTTGTTATTTGAGGAAGCAAAACAACCTCTGAAAGTTGAGGAAGTTCTGTAGGACGGATGGAGAAAACAGGGCTCTGTTGCCAGAGCCACTGCAAGCCTATGTAAGTGCTGTGCATTACAGGTGGTGGTGTGGCTGTCCCAGCCCCGTGCATGCTCTGTTAACAGGGCTCCCGAGGGACCATCCGGAAAGCTACCACTCCTTCATGTGGAATAACTTCTTCAAGCACATCGATATCTCGGCAGAAAACGTTCACATTTTGGATGGGAATGCAGCTGATCTGCAGGCAGAGTGCGACGCGTTCGAGGATAAAATCAAAGCAGCTGGAGGAATTGAACTCTTTGTCGGAGGTGAAAACCTGAAGGACTGGCCGTCTCTTAAGCACTGTCTTTCCTTCATCTGTCTTATTTATTGTCTGGAGATGACAAATAGGTCCAGGGGATGTGCACTGATGGGCACCCGTACGCTCTGAGTGCTCATGTGTGCTGGCAGCCTTGATGTCTGACATTTCATTCCCCAGTTTGATTATTTGAATTCAGGAAGCGAACTGCTCAGGAGGTGGTTAGCTGGAGAACCAGGCAGGGCTTGAATTTCATCAAATACAAAATGTATTTCAATAACTGGGATAACAGGAAGCTGCTTGGAAAAGCCTGCTCCTGTTGGCTGTTTCTACCAGTTTACCTTTAGATTCTGCTATCTGCTTTGTTTTATTGTTGTCCCAGCACAACTGGGAAAGAGTCTCTGTTGACCTCAGAAGGAGCTTTTGACATCGTTTTTAACAGAAGCAAATTTGAGCTTCAACAGAGAAATTGTGAGCACGTTTCTCAGACCTGTGTCTATTCCTGGGAGTGTTGAATGTCCCTTAAAAAGGAGTGCTGGTGGCTCTGCTTCCTGCAAAATCCATGTCAGCCAGTGACCTGCTTCTCAAACTGTCTCTGTCACAGGTATTGGCCCCGATGGTCACATCGCCTTCAACGAGCCTGGATCGAGTTTGGTGTCCAGGACACGAGTGAAGACCTTGGCTATGGACACGATACTGGCTAATGCCAGGTTTTTTGATGGTGACCTCTCCAAAGTCCCCACGATGGCTTTGACAGTTGGAGTAGGCACTGTCATGGATGCCAGAGAGGTTAGGAAAGCAGCAGGGACTGCGTACGGGAGCCGTAGGACAGGGCTTTGTGAAGTAGCTGGAGGTCATCCTGCCTTGGAGCAGTTACACACCCTGCTGGTGCAGGCCAGCCCACGCTTTTCCTGCCACAGACAGCTGAACACAATCTTCCTTTCTTGCATCCTGTACCACTACAGAAAGGCTCTTGATCTGTTTTCCAGGGTTTTTTTGCTCTGCTAGCCCTAACATCTGTGTAACCCTGCAGTGCAGTTGTGATTGCAGGAAGCCAGAAAGGCTTTTGGAGAATGGTTTCAGTTAAGGAGCTCACCTGGTGAAATAGCTGCAAGAATCCCTGGTGACCCAATCTTATACCAAAACATGAACGCCAGACAGGATAGCTTTTAACTGCACTTACACTTGATTTATACCTGTTAAGTCTCTGTATAGGTGCCTAATGGAAGCTCCAAATCACTAAAATGACCCTCCGGGCTATGATTTAATTGACAAAATACAGCTAACGCAAACAGGATTGAGTGAAGTACCTCTGGAGGATGGCAGACCTCACTCCCCATCAGGGACTGGGGCAGCTTTCTATTAGCTCTCCCTCAACAAGTCTCCTGGAGTCTAACTGCTGTCATCTTGTCTTGGAGTCCAGGTGATGATTCTCATCACGGGAGCCCACAAAGCCTTTGCTTTGTACAAAGCCATCGAGGAAGGTGTCAACCACATGTGGACAGTGTCTGCTTTCCAGCAGCACCCCCAGACCGTGTTTGTGTGTGATGAGGATGCTACGCTGGAACTGAAAGTTAAGACAGTGAAGTACTTTAAAGGTGAGTGTTTGACCGGGGCAGGATGGCCTTGGTTTTTCAGTGGCACAAGCCATGAGTTTTGTTAAATGTTTGTTTAATCAGCTCCCAAAAGAGAATATCCTTTCAAGACAGCTGCTGAGCGCTGTCAGGTTTATCTCTGTGGTTATGGGAGCAAAGGAGCACAGATTTGACTCACGTCTGATTTCTTTAGCATTCAATGAATGAAAATTTTGCCTTCTTATGCCTACTGAAGTGATCTTTTTACCTGCTGCATCAGGTTTAATGCTGGTCCATAACAAGCTCGTGGAGCCCCTCTACAGCATGAAGGAGACAGAAGCAGAAAGAGAACAGCCTAAGAAGCCTTACAGTGATTAATCTCTCTGTTGAGAGTAATGCTGAGCCATCATCTTATGTCGAAAACCAGCTGCAAAAAAAGGGAGCTGCTGCAGAAATTTCTCATCTTTATTCTTAAATTAGCAAGCACCTGCTTTAACTAACCAAAGCAGGATGTGATCCAATGCTCTGTGTGCCACAAATTCCTGAAGGTAAAACCTGTAGAGAACGAGTTGTTTAAGCAAAAAAGCAAATTGTAATTGTATGGACTGAAGGCACTGAGACAAAGGTGAAGGTGTGAAAACACGCTGGGTGATCACTTTGGAATGCATTGTTTGCAGTTCTGTCAAAAACATCTGTGTGTCAGTGCCCCTCCAGAAAATACTCCTGAGTTGTACTCACTTAAAATGGGAATGCTTCTTGTTCAGCCCAGAGAAGGGAAAGCGTCAGCACAGCTGAGAGCAGTAGCCTGCTTCACAACTCTGAGTCAGCCATCGAGAAACAGAAACCAGGAACTGCACGGCGTGCACAGGAAGCAGATAAGGGACTGCAGGGCACGGGCTGGAGCAAGACATCCACACTGCATGTGGTGGAAAGGTTTCCCTGTGAGGACAGTGCAGGCAGAGCAGCCATTGCACAGAGCTGTGCCGTCTCTCTCTGTCCTATGGAGCTTTTCAGGGTGGATCTGCAGCCCCAGCTGAACCCGGGGCAGATGTTGGATGTGGGAGTGTGTCAGCAGAGGGATGCCTGGAGCAGCAGTTCCCGGTGCAGTGCCATTCGTGCAGGTGAATGGTTGGCTCGTGCATTTCTGTGATTTTTGTTGTTGTTGCCACAGTTGTAAAAGAAGCCTTAATGTTCAGTGACGAGGTGTAACTTTATATGCACCGGTGCTGATCTACAGCAGGGTAGATTTCTTCAGATCAGGCATAAATTGCTTCTGTTTGTGCTCCTGAGTGCTCTGTTGGGCAGAGCCTGAAGCAGTGAGTTCTCTCTCCATTTCCTGTGCTTCATCACAGGGGGCATGGTAAGATGAGTACAAGAGCAATGCAGGACGAACCAGGAAGCGTGTGTCATCTTTATCCAGGAGTTCTGTGAGCTGTTCATTCATTTGTGACGTTCTCCAGTAAAAGTGCTGTTTTTTTTTCTAGCCACTTGGGCTGTACGCGTGCTTGGTTTCTCTGTGCCCGTGAAACGTGACCAGTTCATTGTGTGAATGGGAGCTGTGGTGCCGTGTTAGAGCAGCAGCTGTGAAAGATTCAGAGTCGAAGAAAGGTGTGTTATTCTGAACAAGGCTTTCTGTCACCCCGAACCAAGAACTGAAAGCAGAGTGGGACAAGCAGCTGCAGCTCTGTGCCCGAAGGGCCCCTCCTCGCCCAGCAGGCACTGCTCACAGCTGGCCTGCCAGGCAGCAGCCAGCTCCGCTGGCGTGGGGGGAAAACGTGGTCATGGGGTCAAACAATTGGGGCCAGAGTGCTGCGGGTTGCAGCAGAGCTGGCGGCATCCAATGCACTGCTTCTATGGCAGCCTTATGTCTGCCACCACCAGGCTTGGATGTCCCACAGGGAATGCAGCAGCTTTGCTCCGAGGGTGCTGCAAACCTCCAGCAGCGAGATGCCCCACGCACCGCCCCCACGTGGAAGTTTTGAACTCTGTTTTGAACTCTGCTGCGTTATTCAAGAGACCGAGGGAGGGTGCGGTGTAAGAGCAGCAGAGCTGTGCCACACACCGACCTCTGCTTAGACGTGTGTGCCACAATGAAGACAGACAGGGAGACAACTCAGTTACTGTCTTAAAGTGAGTTTAGTGCATGTGAAAGGTACAGGAAATACAAGTAAACCATACACAATGTAAACTTCTTCCCCACACCATCCTAAAGCCCAAACCAAGGCAGGAGATCCACCCTGTCTATTTTAATCAATGCCAATTCTAATAGGGATTCTTCTATGAAAGGAACTAAATCAACACTCATTTTGGCTGCTTTAATTAAATAAAATTTATTGGCTACCATTCGAAACCGAGTTTCCAAGCTCCTGAGCTATCCCCCCAGACCCTGCCCTTTGTCTTGAAGAGAATCTGAATTCCAAAATAAATGTTTAGATCACTCTGTAAGAAGAAAATAAAAATCACTGTTTCTCTCCAGCAATTACTTTCACATTCCCAGAACAGCTTACTGAACCTGTAGGGGAAACAACGTGTTTTGAAATGTTTCAAGGGCAAGAGCAACAGAAAGAATGCATCCAGCCCAGAAGGAAACCCATCAATTAACGGAATTCCTTACGAGAAGATTCTGTCAGCAAGTTAATCATCTGCTAAGAAAGAAACGTGATTTTTTTTAAGATGCTAAAAATTACCACTAATCCAGACCGTGTACCACAGAACGTGTTCCAATATTTGCATCGCTTCCATCCTCTCGTGGCCACGCTCAGCTCGTGGCTTCAGCTCAGCAAGGCACACAGCAGCTCCACGGCAGCCAGCACCTCACTGCCAACGCCACGAGGCAGCTGGACACCTCCTGCCGCTGCCCTCAGTAACACAGGCACTACAGCCACCGAGTGCAGGTGTCAGAGATCAACTTCACTGCCACCGTCAGCAGTGAAACAGCAGAACAGGCAGGAAAAGCAGGAGAGGCAACGGGATCTGCTCCTGAGTGCAGAGGGAATTCCTCTGCTGCTTCAGAACACTTTCCCTTTCCAAGCAGTGTAACTGCAGCTCCAGAATGAGCACTGCATCTGGAACAAAACTGCCCCAAAAATCACAGCGGGAACCAGCTGACATCCCTGGAAGGGAACACTGCTCAGGAGGACACCCCAGAAACATCCCCACCGTGTGGGAGCTGTGCAGGGCTCCTCCTGGCACACAACTCCTATCTGCTGAGCTCTTGGTGGTCGCAGTTCTCTTTATTGGTGGATATTACTGTGAGGACTTTCAAGAGGTGTTGTAACCACAGGGAGGGAAAATGGTCTCCTTTGGTTCTGGCAACAGAAGGGTTGTGCAAGAATCCTGCAGTGCAAGGTAGAATCATTCCTCTATCGCATCAGAGCATTGAAAATCAAACATTTGACACACACAAAAAAAAAAGGAAAGCATCTGTCTCTGGTTTCTTCAGCATCTGCTGCTAGAGAAGGATGCTAGTTTTCATCGTCCCAGAGCTCACCATCAATATGCATAGCTTGAAACAATCTGCAAGACAGTCAAAAACTTACATCAGAATAGAAAACGAAGGAAACCAAAACTGGGCTCCACAACTTCTCAGCAGTGTGAGACACTCATGCTGCAGTTCTCAAGGTCGGTTAAAAGGAGCCACTGTGCAGCACTCACAGCAGAGGTCTCACAGCTTCCACCCGCGAAATAATCACCCAGAGCTGTTGGAAGTTACCCCGTGCTGCAATCCCCAGCTGGACGCTGACAGTGTATCAGCTCCAAACAGCTGACATCATCTGACAGCACAGCTGGGCTGACAACTACAGCAGAATGGGGGGAGCAGGATGAAAGAAAAGGGGTTTTCCTTGTGAAATGGTTCATCTTTGTCAAGAAGGGTAAAAGTTAAGCTCCAAGAAGAACGGTGGGAGACATGGGGAGAAAAACAGAGAGGAAAACGTAGTCCACGCAACACGTACCGATCGAAGCACGGGGAAGATGGGTCGTTGAAGTGCTTGTATGGGTTCACCCTTGACAGGGAAGCCATACAGAGCCAGCAGAAGTACTGCATGCAGCCAGTACACGTCATTTTGTTACAGCCATCTAGCTTCTGGCAGGGAAAAGAAGAGAAACAACGAGGTATTACCACCTCAGGCCTCAAAAACACAGCACCTAGTGCATTCTACCCCAACCCCACCACAGCACTGACGTTTTTCCACCATTCAGGAGAAGGAGGAGCTAGAATCACAGAGCTGTGACTCAGTGCTGCTACTAACACCACTGGGAATTACCATCTTTCTGAAGCTATTTATTTACCAGCTGCACTCTGAAAAGCTCCTGGACACACGGAAAGGGATTCGGATGGATGTGGAGTCAAGCTGGATCTTCTCAGTACTGGAGTGTGAACACTATCAACTGCATTTACTCACGTCCCTGGGCTATGAACTATAAGCACGGAGAGCTCTGACTGGCTGCTGGAAGTTCACTGGTGAGCTCAGACACGAGGAGCTGATCTCTGGGCTACGGATGCAGGATGGTTCGGCCGTTTGCATTCGTCACTGTGGTTGTTCAGCCCCTCCCCAGCACGCTCACCTCTATAGGAGTACTGCAGCACGGACAAGCCTTGGAGTTCTTTTCCAGCCACCCCTTGCTCTCCATCTCCTCCAGGGCTTTCTGAATCACTCGTTTGCCGTAGCGCTGTTCCAAAAATCTTTTGGTTGTCTCATCTGCTTCTAAATATTCATTACACAAATCCATCAATTTCTCTGCAGAGAAAAACAAAGGAGCAGCTTTTGTACCGTGCGATGTAACCTTCAGCCAGCAGCAGGAAGTGTTCTCACAGGAAACCGACAGCATTCATTAAAAAGGAAAACCTAAGAACACGTTAAGAAAATGACAAAATGAAGAGAACATAACACCTGTGCACCTCATGCAAGAGGTTCACAGTACTTGATCATGCAAGAGGACATCAGTGAAGCGAGAGCAAATTAAAATGTAAACTGAACTGAAAAACAGGAGGTTTTTTTCTGCAGAGAAGTCGAGTGCAACCTCACGACGTCAGTGCGAGGCCAAGCAGCCCATGGGGCACACACTGATCAGTTCTGACTCTCAGCCCTTTTCACACAGCGCTTCTCGAGCCGTGTCTGACACACAACGACCCACCTGCTGTTATTTTACACGGTGACACCCCGTGGTACGTCATCTTACACAGGGTACAGAAGGCGTAGTTGCAGCAGGAGCAGATGCCCATGGTGCAGCCTGGCTCCTGCATGACGGGGGTCTGGCAGCCCGGCCGAGGGCAGTACACCACGTCTGCCATCAGGTCCAGGGTGGACTGCAGAAGCAGGCGGTCATAGCGCGCGAACAGCTGCTCTCCAACCAACTCCTTCACCTAACAGACACCAAGGGAACACGATCCGCATGAGAGCTGCGACAGAAATTGGAAGGAGGTGAAAAAGCACAGCGGGCACGAATTCACTCTGCGTCCTCCAACAGAGCTCACTAAATCACTCCTAGGAACGCTGTTCTAGTAACAATTAAATGATCCAAAGAACAAACACGCAGCATCCAATGTACTGCGACGCTGGGTCACACCATGCACCCCGTGACCCAGCGTTAACCTGGAGACACCTGAGTGGCCCCGAGCGTGAGGAGGGGGAACCCCCCCGGCTGCATTTTGCCACGCTGACCGCTCAGGGCACAGTCTGCCTTGCACAGCAGAGGGATGAGCACAGCCCTGAGCGCTGCGCACCGCGCGGTTCCGTTACCTGGCCGGGAGTAGCAACAGAAGAACACTTCGGTTCTGGACAGTTGAGGCAGTGGACCTGACCGTCCCTGATCTGTATCTCAAAGTAGTCCTTCAGGCACGCTTTGCAGTACACGTGGCTGCACTCGGTGAAGTACATACATTCCCTGCCCAGCTTCTCACAGAAGCAAATATTGCACAAGTACATCTTACTGTTAAAGCACTTCCTTCTCTGAGCCTGATCAAAGTCTACGATCTCGCGGATCAGGCTGGACAAAGATTCCACGTCCTGTACAGCTCTTTCATCAATTTCCTCTTCAGCTGCAGCACAGCCCACTGCTCCACCGCTCTCCTGTCCATCCTGAGGGGCCGGAGCCGTCCTGCCCTGGGCACTGCCCTGCTGGGGTATTTTCAGCTCGTAGGGGGAGGAGATGTTCAGGTAATTCAGCGTTTCCTCCTTCAGAAACTGCATCCAGGCGAACAGGACCACACAGCCGCGGTTCTCTTCCCACAGGTTGTCTAAATGCTTGCAAAGAGCACTGAGCTGCGAAAGAAAAACAACAGCAGCTTTCAGTGCGTGCTGACGACTCATGCCAGTTCTCCCCCCCCCCCCCCCCCATGGTCCTCTACTGCAAATTCAGATCTCAAATTCTGGAACTTTTAGGTAAGAGGCGTAAGAACAATGCTCACGGGCACAAACTTTAAGCCCCAGAAGGGTACCCGAGTCAGAACGAGCAGGAACAGAAGAGCCAACTGAAAGAGGGACGTCACCACACGCCTTCATCCCAACTTCCTCTACAGCATCAACGTCCCCTGGAGCACTGTCAATCACACACTCACTCACGGCCACAAAAGCTCTGCTGAAACATCAGAACTAAGGTGCAGACCTGTGCTGGGGAGAGCCATTTGCTGCTGAGCGTGAACGCAGGCGGGGACGTGGATGGGTAGTCCGGCGGGAGCTCAAAATTCAGCACAAGTGGAGGCAGAAAGCAAACGGTGTATTCAAAGCCACTGCTCTGGAGACGCTCTGAGGAACTGCCTGAGCCAAAGCCCACAGACACAACGTGAGAAACAGCACAGGAGCGCGAACCACGCGCCAGCACACGGCGCCTCTCCTTCCCTCTGATAAAGTTTCTCATTTTAAAATGATTTATTCATCCCTAAAGAACAGTGCAGAGAAATGTCCCGAGGTTGGATGGGGTTAAACCAATAAACGGTGCGCACACTGGGAGCAGGGGAACACGTACCCTCAGGGGAAAGGATAACTGCAGCTGTTACTCCAAAGAAATACCACTACTGAGCTCTGATCCTGGAGCTGCACACAAAGGGATGAGTGCCCGCCCTGCCACCATCCCCAGCGATCCCACACACACCAGGTCTGATCACAGCTCCCTCAGGGAAACATTCCCGCAGTGTAAGGGAGCAGAGCACGGCCCGGAAGATTACTTTGGAAACCCAAAAGTAACAACAAAAGCCGCCCGAACTCACCGCTCACGAAGACTTTGAAGTTCTGGGGCAGCTCCAACACGATCCGTGTTTCTCCTCCTTGTGCTGACTCTGCTCTCTTAAACTCATCTTCGTCGTAGATGCTGGCCAGCGCCAGCAGCTCGTCCTCCTGCGCTTCTCTGTCTTCTGAAGACATTTAAATGCTCCGTGGGGTCGGCAGCGCTCTGCAACACAACCGAGTTAACGCCTCCTACCCAGACATCTCGCTCGGGGCTGCTGTCCTCTGCTGTTCACGAACCAAAGCAGCAGAGGCAAAGTTCACAATGGAATTCAGCTCTTTTTATGAGCTGAAAAGAACAACAACCCCACGGTGATAACTTCACAAAATGGGAAACGGTGACAGAACGTGGAGTTACAAAGCAAACGGAGCGCGGGAGTGGGGGAGGACGGAGGGAAAAGCGACAGGGGGACATCGCACGGCGGCTGAGGGGGAAAACAGAGCAGAAAGAAGAAAAATGAGCAATGGAATCTCTCGAGAGGAGCCCGGAAAGGAAACGGCGGCGAGGAAAAGAGCTCCGTGAGAAACTTCAGCCCTCGGCCGCGTCGGGCCGAGCGGAGCTCCGCACCGCGCAGCGCCGGGCAGGGACGGGACGAGCCGGGCAGAGCCGGGCCGGGCAGGGACGGGACGAGCCGGGCAGAGCCGGGCCGGGCAGGGACGGGCAGAGCCGGGACGAGCCGGGCCGGGCAGGGACGGGCAGTGCCGCAGCGCCGTCACAGCGCACGGGGCCGCGCACCGCCGCACGGAGCTCCGCCACGCGCTGCCCCGGGGCCACTCCGCTCCAGCGGCCGCCGGGGTTCGGCGTTCGGCGTTCGGGGACGAACGCAGCCGGGGCGGAGCGGGAGCACCGGGCCGGGCCGGCAACGCGCGGCCGTGGCCGGGCTCGGAGGGCCGCAGTGACGGCGGCGGCGGCGGCGGCGGCGGCGGGCGGGGCCGAGGCCGCAGCCCCCCCTCCCCCCCCATCCCCCAGGAGCCCCCGCCCCGCGGCCGTCCCGCTTTACCTCAGCCTCGTGGCGGCCGCGCGGCCCCGGCGACGCGGAACGGAGCGCTGCCGGCACCGCAGCGGACGGAGCCCCGCGGACCGGGAAGGAGCGGCGCAGGGCGGAGGCCCCGGCCCGGCCCCGCCGCACACGGCGCACGGCGCCCGGCCCCGCCCGCCGCGCCCCTCCTCCCTACAGCGCCCCCCGGCGGCCGGGAGGAACGCGGCTCCGCGCGGGGCGGGGCGGGGTCCCGGGAACAGCTGCGCCGCCCCGCGCGGCTCAGCCCGTCCCGCAGCCGCGATCCCGTGCCCGCCGCCGAGGAGACCGCGACACCACCGCCCGCGGCCCGCGACCGACGGCTCCAGAAAGTCAGGAATCATCCCATAGAATCCAGTGCATTTATTTCTTCCAACAGCCGAACGGTGTTCCAACTTTGGATTTAACACATACAAATGAATGTCCGCGAGTTTAATGACAACCAGTACTAGAAGCAAATTACGGCGTAAAACTCATAGAAAAAATGCTCTGTTCCTGAAAAAGAAGAAAAACAAGCATTCCAAACGAAGGCCTCCGGCAGCAAGCACACCCTGCCGCAGCCAGCCGGGCCGCAGCCCTGCCCCCTGCTCTACGGCTCAGGGAAATGAGTCGGAGTGCGGCCTGCTCAGCGCTGAAGGCTCCGCTCACTCTAACTACTGCTCTGCAGAGCTGCCGAGGTGCAGATCAACATAAACCTAGAGGTGTGTTAGCACGAACACGGGGCACAGGAAGGTAAGCAGATGAGGATGCTGCGGGCCTGAGGGCAGCCTCCCCCCGTCCCACCAGTGGCCTCTCCCTCTGAGCACTGCTGTGACACACAGGAGAACGTGAGTAACAGTATGGAGAACTGAACTGGAGCTTCTGCAGTCTCCCTTCTTAAAACAAGAGCGACTCAGCATGCTTTAACACGGAGACAGCTTACGGCTGCTTCTGCAGGTCCAGCAGCAAGAGCAGAAGCCTCGAGCTACAATCACTACGGCAAGAAATACTGCTGGTGCGAGCCAGCAGGCGGCTACCTAAGCATTCCCACCTCAGGCACTGACCAAACCTCTCCAAAGATTACTACGAGTGCTGCGGGATCCACTTGCTTCGATCTGTATTCAGAACATACAAAGTTGACAACTTAAAGCTTTATTGTCGGTTGCAGTGATATAAACAAGGAGTGGGATTCAGTCAATGTCCATCTCGGGGAGCTTCTTGTCGGCGGGGGTGGGCTCGGCCCCCTGCCCCGCGCCGCCGCCCTCCCCCGCGCCGTCCACTGGTCCGTTGGGTTCAGTTGGTTTCTGCTCCTCCTTCGGGAGTTCAACTTTGGGTTTTGGTTTCGTGACTATGGGATTGCAAATGCTTGTCAGCTCCTACAAGACAGGAACGAAGGGCTGTTAGAAAGGTCTGCCAGCAATGGCGTTTAGTCACCTGCTGCCCAACCTGATACTTGACTGGACACGCACCGAGCACTGCAGCACAGCCCCCAGTCCTTGTGCACACAGCTGCACCAAGGAACACGACTTGTGGAAACAGTGAGCGCTTACGGAGACTTACTTTAGTCTTCGCTTGGATGTCTTTAGCTTTTACAACTGGGTCCAAAGTAAGACTCCTCTTGTTCTGAAGGTTCAGTTTGTTATTCATCCATTCCATTGCTTCATTTGCACTCTTCTCCACTTTTGCTACATCTGCCTCATCCAGGTGGTCGTACTGCTCATCCTGGAATGGACAGTGGTAGCTGTGAAACAATTACTGAGCATCCAAACTGCGTGCACCCTGAACGTGACAGCACAGCTGAGCTCACCAGGCACCGGACAGACACTACCAGAAGGCTGCTCTGATCAGCAGGGCAATTAACCCCACCACCCCCAGCTCTGATCAGGCAGAACTCAGGCTGCACTGCTGCTGGTGTGTCCCATAAGGACAAATGGGAAGTTAGGCTTCATTAAGTCAATCTTCATGCCAAAAACTCACTGCCAAAAACACAGGAGGTGCTGAGAATGCAGCAGCCAACCAGGACACAGTGCTGCCCTCTGCACAGCCAAGATCCAAAACAGGCTCACACTGCTTCTGCACACCTGCCAGAAATTCAGTGTGGAAATACCTTTGCTTTGAACGCGTGAACAGTTTTCATGTACTGCTGGATTTGCTTCCCTAAGTCTTCAAATGCTTTTGGCCTCTCCTCCGATTCCTGACATCTCACCTGAATGGGTTGACCCAGGGCCTGGAAAAGTAAACATCAACACTGAGCACTAGACAACATTGCAAGACAGGGCACAGCACATCAGCATTTCCACAGCCCTGCAACTTCTCCTTCGCATACAGGAAGGGCAGATTCTCCTCCGTGTTGCTGCAGCCTTTAGGAAGCCTGCTCCTCACATAATTAGTAAATTAACTGGTTTGTTGTAAGCATCAATCTCCGGATTAGCAGCCCTAAGCTAGCTAGCTCCCCGCCTGAACGGAGTTCTCTGGATTCACTGAGTTCTGGATGAAATGTAAGAGCCACTTACCTTCAGCTCCGTTAGTTTATCGATGTAAACTTGTTTGGGTTGGTCTTCCCCATCCTCGTAAAGCCAATTTTCTGTGTCTTCCAGCTTCAGCGTGAAGCTGTTCCGATCCTGAAGCAATGCACACAAAACAGGTGAAGTAACCCCACAGTACCCAACTGATGACACTGAAGGGCTGTTTGGAATCTTCCTGGAGGAGTTACACTTTTAGAATGCAAATAACTTCTAAAAAAAGAAATGACTTCTAAGAACTTAAGAGTTTCAATCCAAATCTGAAAGCTTGCATGTGTGGTCCAGGAAAGCAGACCCGTGTGGCACAGCCCAAGATACCCCTGCTCCTCACAACACAGCGTTCTGGGAATACTTACATCTTCACTAACAAACTTCTCGTAAGCGCCGCACAGTTTGTCCCTCATTTCATACACGTATTCCTCCACTGCATTCTTAGCATCGTTCCTCTCCTTCTCCAGCTTATCCTGCATTATCATTTTACCCTGCGAACAAGTTGACATCAGTTGGCTAAAAAGCAAATGTATCACAATAGTTGTTAACAAAACGTTCAGTCTGACTCCAGATTTTGAAATGCTGTGGGTAACTAAGTGCACAATGAAAAGGAGTTTGTTTGCTGCTGGCACACCCAGCACAGCACAGCCTCAGCTGACAGTCACCCACCAGCAGCAGCCTGCAGCTCAGGCACTCAACCAGCTCCCCTACAAAACCTGTCTTCATTATGAGTTTTGGCTCCACAGGCCACCACTGCTCACCAGAAGATCCATTACTCTTCCCTCGCCCACCATTAACACAACCACAGTCAGTGAACAGCAAGGTTCCCCAGAGATCTGAGGCTCTGTAAGCTCAGACAAGTAGGAGCTTACCTCATTCTCAATGAATAAGTTCAGCATATCCTTCCCTATCTGCCACACCAACTGGTTCTCAATGGGAAGGTCCACTGTTGTGGTCTTCACTTTGGCCTTCTTGGCTTGAGGCGGCTGATCCACCTTCTTGTCTTTGGAGTCACCTTGAGAAGTCTATATTGAATACATCCAAAGTTTAAAAAACAGCATTAGCAGTTCAAATTAAGCACTGAAGTCAGATAACAGAAGAAGGGCCGAGTACATCTACTTCTGACACTGACGTGCACCTACAGCTCTTACACTTCACTGCCAAAGGAGTCACAGTGCGGCTGGTACCTCCGCTAAACACACCAGCTACACTCATGGGAACCACGTCCCCCTGCCTCTGCAGGCCCTTCAGGGTTCCAAGTTACTGAAACCTAAATGACTTCCCCCATGAATTCTCATGTTATCAGCACCAGGTCACCTGACACCTCCAATAACCAGTGCTATTTAAAACATCACTCACAATATACAAATACTTCACATACAAATTTAGCTCCCAGAGCCATGACAGAGGCAGTGGATGATACACTCAGACTCTGTGTTCTTCTGAACCTTCCAGAAGAATCCTGTCAGAAAACCAACTTTCACTTTACCTCCATTTCTTCAGACTCTCCCTTATTCTCAGCTTGGCACTGCTGCTGTTCCTCAGTCCTTTGCTGCTCCTCCTGGTCTACTTGCATCTTCTGAAATTAAGGGAAAGATTCCATTTAGCAGCTTAAACACCACTCCAGTTCTTACCTTGATCACTCTACTTGCACCCAGTGTTCTTTGAGTAAAAGAAAACAGAATGAAAAACTTAGTAAAGCCTTGAGGGATCAACTATACACTTCTAGCCTTTGCTTGGCCAATTAACAGCCCACTCCTAGAATGATTAACTATCTCACCTGTACCTCAGTTCTGGTTTCAATGCACCTGTCACAGTTGTGATGCATGTGAATTAGTATTTAATTGCTAAACACACCTAAATCTTTTCCAAATCCTAGAACCTTTCCTGAATTTGGCCAAACAAGCTTCATAAAAAGGCCTCAAAGCAGCCAACAGTCCATCACCTCCTCCTCCTTTGCATGCTGATCCGTTTCCATGGGCTCCTCATTCTCATCAGATTTATGGACCTCCACTAAAGATGCACTTGAAACACTGAAGATACCATGGATGTTGACTCTAACTTTGACTTTCACTTTTGAACTGGATCCATCTGTTTGAGGAGTGACCTTCTGAACCAAGAAGTGAGCTAAACAAGTCCAAAAAGAAAAACAATCACTGAATGTAAAGCAAATCCTGACCACTGCTGGCAACAGATCACTGCAACACACCCACCAAATCCTACTCAAGCCAAGCAGTTTGCCTTTAAGTCAGCAGTCCTAGAATATATGCTGTTAAGAATCAGGTATGGCATGCTACAGAAGTGGAATTATCCATACCAGAGTTAAAGTTTGCACCATTCTGAGTATGCCCTTCACAGGCTTGCTTTACCTCCAGTATTTTCTACGTTTACAATACCTGCCCATAAAATCCACGTTACTCCACTCATTTTACTGCAGAGCCATGACTATGAAATCTGTCCCTACACCGTTCGTAGTAACTGCAGTGTCCAGATCAAAGTAATCAGAAAGGTCAGGAAAGATGTGCAAGATGAATCACAGAACGGCCTTACGCACCAATGGCAGGATCTGGGTACGGCAGCTCCTTGGGGCAGCTGTAGTACGCCTCAAGAGTGAACGGCTCCTTCCTGTAGAACGTGAGGACCTTAGAAAATGGAGCAGCGTGGTTCTTGGGAAACACCTCACAGTCACTGTGAAAGAAAACAGGGCTTACTCAGCACACAGGATGACCCTTCGATATTGTCAGAATCGAACATTTCCAGATATTCTTTATACCTTAAGGAAAACCTTGTTTTCAACACAAAGCCTATTTCTATGAAGAGCAACAGTGGTATGGGAAGCATTCAACTCTGCCTTTTTTCTGTCAGCAGTTTGAAACTATCAAAATCGTTGGGAGTTGTCAGATGGGCACTGTTTTAAAAATACTACGTCCTCTCATTGTTATCTTCATTTTCAGCTGTATGTACTCACATAAGAAAACTGAGCTTTCTTACCTTAGCCCTTCCTCTGCTGGTGAATTCCATCGCAAAGAAATAGGATATGGAATCAAGTCTGTGATGGAGAACTCTCTCACTTTGAATGCTGGCGATAAAATAGCACACTGAAAGAACAAAGGTGTTCTGCTATGAAAACTCAGGCTTCACATGGACAGTAATTTAATGCAGCAAGTGGCTGCTTCAGCCACATGTATAATTACTCTAGGTTAATGAGACTAATACTGTTGGGCTCCAGAACTGCACAGTAAGCACCACATGTGCATGTGTACCCCTCTTCTCAGGGAGCTGTCACATCTGTTCACTCTGCAAATGGAAATGCACAAGTTTCACCTTAGAACAATCACGTTTAGTTTGTTGCACTTCCACTACTGAGCTGTTCTTTTAGTGCCAGTGTAAGAAAATCAGACACTGAAGTTTCAGTGTCATTACCAGTTGTCTGTGTTCCTGTTCTGTTTCAAAGCACACTATAACCCAACCCCTTTTAAACAGATTCCACTCCCAACAGCTGGCTTGCACTGCTGATGAACAGAGGAGCATCTGTTAAGCACATGAAGAAGAAAATAAAAGTGATCAGAGCCAAACTAAGGTGCAAAAGGAAGCACCAGTAACTCAGTATGTAATGCTGCTTAAGTTTGGGCTGGTTCCAGTTCAGGACAGATTTTGTTTACCAGCAGTGCTATGAAGCTTCTGTTTAACTTAATCCCCCAAAAGGTGCCCAGAGAAGTGAAAGTCATCACGTGACAATTACCAAACTCCCGAGCTCCAGCCACAGCAGAAGCAAAGCAGACATTTCACTTCAAGCTGCACTGACCCAGCTTACACAAACAGCACAAAGAACCACTCCCAGACACCATTCTCCTTCTTCCAGCCACCTGCCTGGTGCTTATTTTATTCCATTCACACACATGAAGTATTTTTCATGCTATCTATGGCCTTCAGCTCAAGTACTTATGATTTCAATTAAAAAACAGCACTTTTACCTGCAGCGCACAGCCCCGTGCAACAGCCTCGTCAGCATTCAAAGTTGTACTGACTTCTTTGCCAAAAAATTTACTGATCTTCTCCTTAACAGCAGGGATTCTTGTTGTGCCACCAACTATTTCTACTGCATAAATATCCTCCTTCTTTAACTCTAGAAACAAGTCAGACAATTTTTATTGATTAAACTGTTCTTTTTTTAAGGGAATACACTGACATCGTAAACTGAGTTATACTGAACCAACTACCAATTTAAGCAGTAAGGGTTTCCAATCTCGGCTTGTGTGAAATAAGTTCAGAACACTTCAAACTGTTCAGCCAGAACACGTTAGCTGTGCCCATCAGCCCACCCAAGTTCCAGCAGCAGCCAAAGGAAGTGTGTACTAGGAACACCACCTTCCTGCACAGAGGACACAGAACACACACACACTTACTGGCTTGCTCCAGCACACTGCGTAGGGGGGCTTCTACTCTTGCAAGCAGTCCATCACACATCTCTAGAAATTTACTCCTGTTGGAAGACACCACAAATAAGATGACACTGTAAGCAAGCTCCCACTGCAATACAAGAGGTTACACCAAGGGAAAGAAGCCAGTTTCCAAATGCTGCGTGCAGTACATGCTTCTCCTCAGCCACTGTTCTCCACTGGAGTACGTTACAGTGGAGTTCAGGATAATGACCAAGGGATGCCTGCAAACTCTGCAGCCCTTCCCCTTAACTCAAGGCCACTGAGCAGTCCCTGCAGACCATTCTGAGCAGCACTGCAGCATACGCTCCCTCCAGTCCTGGTACTTCATAAAGCGTTTCCTTCCAATAGAAGTGTACTCCTCAGCTTACCTTTACAAAAGCACATTACCTGTTCATTGTTCCAGAAACATCTATGTCATTCATGAAACACTCAATGTTCATTGGGAGATCAGAGGCATTAGCACTCATCAGTTTTTTCAGTTTTTCACACTCCTGGTAGAGCCTCAGCAACGCACGGATCTTCGACTTTATGTCTAGCTTATATTTCTTCCCAAATTCTTCACAGAAGTACTCAACTAACATTTCATCAAATTTCCTGCCCCCAAGTGTTGTGTCAAAAGCTGTAGCAAGAACCTTAAAAAAAAAAACTCTTTTAGCAAGAGTACAATTAAATCATTACTTCAGCAAATCAGGTGTAATGCCAACGCATCTGTATCTGAAGTACATCACTGATGTACAAACATCTGATGCTTCCCAGCTGACAGCAGCTGCAGTAGTTGCACACACCCTAGAAGATGTGCATGTGTTGGTTTTGTTTTTAAGCTACAAAAACTAAACCAAGGTTTACATGTGACTTCTTCTGTAGCTGGTAATAGGAATTTTTCTAAATGCTACTGGAGGAAGAGCCATCAGCAAGAGATAACTTTGAGAAGCTCCACAAGTACTTCAGCTCTTCTAGAGCAGACACATTACTCCAAGAAAAACAGATATCCACTGTGTGACGTGCCAGGAAGCAGCCTCAGGCACCTAGCCCTTCTGCAATAAAGCAGCAGCTTCTCTAGTTAAGATACGGCAGGAGCTGTTCAGCCCCTGTACCATAAGCAGACCACAACAGTTTCTAAACACTGCTTGGCCATTGTCAGTTTGAATAGACCACAGCTGATTATTTCATGCCTAAGGGTGGAACACGCTTACACCACACTAAAAATAGAGCAAGAAAATAATGTAGCTCTTACAAATCTGAGCTAGTTTTTGATGAGAAAATTACTTCACAAAAGCCTGGAGCCCTTCCACCTCTGCTGATTCTAACTCTTCAAATACTGAGTTTCATGCCTCTCCAGATTAGGGTCAGTTACTGCTCTGTTTTTTAGCTGCCTTGCTCTCCATCACTGCTCACACTCAAACATGTCTTCAATGCTTCTACAATTTCAGAGAACCTAAACTAGGATAAGTTTCCCCACAAGAAGGAACAGAACTACAAGAAAACTAATGTTTTTGTAAGTCCTGCATCTCTGTGCTGTACATTTCTGTATTTCTCCAGAAAGGGGAAAACCACCAGAGCAGCAGAAATGCAGACTGCAGAAGCCTAATTAAGAAGTACTAGCACGTGCTGCAGAACAGCAGTGCTTCGGCAGCTTGCACTGAAGCACACCAAGTTGCTCAGCTTCAGCTGCAGCTTTTAGTTACTAATGGCAATCACTCTTCTGCACAAGCACCCCAGCGACCTAACATCTGAACTCACACCCCTCCAGAATTTAATACCACACCTGCTGCATTTTTGAAAGCATCTGCTCAAATCAATTTCTGAACACAATCCAAGCCTTTTTTCCCTTTGCCAAATTCACCAATTAACATGGGTTTCTTTCCTCTTTGTATAGTTTAAACAAGCCCTCCATCCCTGCCCTACTTTAAACTCAGGATTTTGAGCTTTAAGTGCAGCTTTACACAAGCACCTTTTTATACTTCTAAAGACAGGCAAGCCTGACTGTCATAGCTGTTGTATGTGCCAGTGAATACTGCTACTGGTACCCCAAACAGATGTACAGGTTGCTTACTTTCAGCTTTCCTTTATTGAATGCACAAACAGAAACTTGGTACGCAGAATGCCCCATATCCACAAAAACCACGTTCCGTGGCTTCTCTTCCAGGGCAGGCAGGTCTTGCTTATAGATTCCATATGCAAGGGCAACTATACAGAAGTGAGAATGAGAGTAATTAGGGCGTTCAGTTTCTCAGTTCCTTTCTCAAGCATTAACTGGTACAGCACTAAACAGCATTAGCATTTCATCGTATTTTTCAAGCTACAGAAGTTGCTCATTAAATACCAATGCAAAAGCAACAAGGAAGAACACCAAACAGTTATTAGCCCCTCCCAGAAGAGATCATGTACATTACACAGATATTCCTTACACCACTGACATAACAAAAAATGGGCTTAGGAAACCTAACAGCCAGCTGTAATTCCAGAAGTATGGATCACTGACAAATTAATTGTTTTGTTAGACAAAAGGACTTCTAAGGGATTCAAGGAGGAAGTGAGGCATTACCTGCAGTTGACTCATTTATCAGTCTCAGGCAGTTGAGACCAGCGATTTGTGTAGCATCCATCACAGATCTCCTCTCTGCATCTGTGTAGAAACAGGGAACCTGCAAGAACAGACAAACACCATTTGAAAGTCATCACCCATCGGACAGAAGGGCAGAGACAGCACACAGCACAGCTGCACCCCTTCGTGGGGATCCCTCCAGACTGACACTCACTTCAGACACAACAGAGAGAAAACACAAAGCACTGTGCCCTCACAAACTGCTCATTTTACTAGCAGAGAAAGAGATATCGAGTGTTTATTCTACTGGACAAAAAAGTGAAGAAACTTTGTCATTAGTGAGGTAAGTCTAACTTCAGGAGATAAGATCCAGTCTTGAGTAGAGACAGATCTGACTATTCAGGTGTAATAGGCAACGCAATGCTATTACCAACAACCATTGCATTCACGATACAGCATCCAAGAAAAGCCCATCACATACTCACAGAAACCACACAGTCGACTACAGGCTTCTTAAGAGCATTCTCAGCAGTCTCTTTTAATTTGGTAAGGAGCATTCCAGTCATCTGTTCAATAGTAAAGTTTCTTTCTTCTTCCATATACATAACCTTAAATAAAAAATGCAGGTACAGTACAGTAAGAGCCACATATAAAGAACACACACAGCATTTACTGCCAGTATGCTCCAGAAGTAGTGCAGCTCTGTGCCACCTTCTGATAGCCTGACTGATGCACAGCAAGTCAGAAGCACCACGTGTAAATACTGGAATACACATCTGAGAACTCAGGCACACGAAGCTGCTCTGCACAGTTCCTTACATTCTGCTTGTAAGACAGTGCCCAGGACTCCCTCCTTCCTACTGCTTCAGAAAAGTAAATCAGTTACTGCTCAAACCTGTCAGGCACCATTTCACAAGATTTTTACCATTCCTCCTGACATGCCACACTCACACTCTTAAAGTATGAGCAACAGTTAACAAAGTGCACTGGTCAAGGAGGTGCCTTCCAAAAGCCCCGGTGGAAAAAACAGCATTTGTACAATAGTTTGCATGGGACTGAGTTAGCAAGGAAGAATAACATGGAACTGCAAAACCAGTTTCACTGAACAGCTGAAAAGACCGTGGGCACTATCAGCCTTCTATTTAACATCCTCTAGTCACAAAAATAAGAACAGAAACCTCAGCAAGCAGATTCAAAATGAAGAGATAAAAGGAAACCATTATCGCTTTCCTCCTCTGGCACTTTTTCAAACACTCCAGGCTTACCTTGATGCCAGTTGAGCCTGTTGGCAGCTGGACAAGTTCATAGGCAAGGCTTGTTTTTTCAGCTTGAACAAAGGGATCTGAGAATGCACGACCATGAAATCTTTTAAAACTTTGTACTGTATTCTTTGCATTTGAAATAACCTAGAGGAAAAGAGATCTTTAATACAATTTGTCAGGGGAACAACTGAAATTCAAACAAAGCCCGTATAGTTTTATTCTTGTGCTTCTCTTGCTGCAAATTAGTCACTCGTATCTTAACAGAACCAGGGCAGAAACAGGAATGCAGTTTCCCTCTGATCTTTCAGGCAACCTACAGGAGTTGGAGACCCGATATAAAAATGTATGCCTGCAAACTGAGCCACAGTTAGCATCAAATTCTCATAGTGTATGCACAGGACACACCGAAGTGTCCTCTTCCATTTACCTGTTACCTACCACCCTCCTTTTAAACTGTGATGCAGCCAGCAAGTTAGCAAGTGTAACAGAAGTACGGTCAGGTACACTTCACATTAGGCCCCTCACATGCACGTGACATTCAACATAGGGATCTGTTTTGTCATGAAGCTTTAAAAAGTCAGCAGGGCTCCCAGAGCGAGACTGCCAACTTGATGTAACAAAGGCAGACTCTTATTAAAAGGCACGACAGTGCAAACATAAATGAAAAACCATTACAGCCTGTTTTTACCCAGTACACGTGTAACACAGTAGAAAGTGCAGCAATGACAGCAGGGCAGCAAGGATCCAGGCTGCAGCACGTGAGGATTTGCTCAAATGTAACAGCCACAGGCACAGAAACAAAGGAAAGAAGCTGCTTACCTTTGGAAGGCCTCAGGTAGGCAGGGATCTGGAGTGAGATGCCCTCACCCCCACTGCCAACCCTTCAATGAGGGCTGGGAAGGGGTGGATCCTGGCTCCAGCCCTTCCAGTTCCTCAGGTGCACTGCACACACCTGAGCTCCCCTGGGCTGGCCCTGCCTCCCCACCAGGTGCTCAGGCACTGCTCCAGGCCATGTCTTAGCATTTCCACTACAAGTAGTCCTGTTTAATCCTTTCACTTACATTAGAGCAAGACAGAGTGAGGGAAAAAAAAGCATGGTATCCAATCAGGCAGACAAGCACTGCACCATTCATTTACTGTGATTCAGTTTCAGCCAGGTGCATTTCCTAAGTAACTTGGTTTTGATCTTCTGTAAGTTTAACCACAGGACATACCTCACCTCTACTGGATCTGTATCAATGGATCTCTTTAAGCTAAGCAGACGACTCCAAAAAACATCTGCATTTAGTTCTAGTACAGTTCTTCTGATCTTGAATAGCTGTGTCCAGTCACTTTTGTACCCCAGATACCGAAACTTCACACATCTCTAGGCACTTTAGGCTAAGAAAAACCAAGTGTTTGAATAGTCACCTCCTGCAGGACTTCAGAAAGAATCACGTTTTACTGGTGCGTCACAGCAACAAGAGACAACACAGCAGGACCCAGCGTCATGGAGCAGGATGAAAATCAGCTAAAAGCTCTTCTTGGTCTCCTCAGCATATCTGCCTACCTACACCAACAAACTCAGAAGCACATGCAAGAAGGCCTAGGATGTTTAAATTGTAATTCAACTATGAGACGTTAATAAGCTGTACATATTCGCACTCAGGTTCTCCCCTTTCTACCAAAGGAAGGCACTTACAAGAATCACCTCATGAAAAGCTCCCCAGTGCACACAGCAGGACAGGCACAGCACTGCTGCTTCTCTTTAGAGCTGACAATCGCAACTTAAGAAAACCACGTTCTGGATTTCCTTGTGATGAAACGTTTTCTTTTTTCCATTTCATGCACAACCTTCAGATTCCCATCCAAGATCACAACACAGCTCTACAGGCTGAACAACTGAATTAAGCTCAGCTGTTTGGTAGAGAGACCCTCAAGTTCAGAGGCATTCTAAGCTTCACCAATAAGAACACACTGTGCTAATCTGCTTGCTGACTGCTGGAACCATACCTGGCTTTTGGCTGCAGCACCGATGGAGCGGTTCTTGGGTCCGAAGGCTATGCACGACCTGGAATGAGAAGGGTCCTGTCAGAGCAGCAGAACTGCACTACACATCAGCAGTCACAGTGGTGGGGTTTTCTGGTCGAGATGCTGGTAACACTGTACTGCAGACATTTAACATTTGCCCATTAGGAGAGCTGGTCACCCACTCTAAGGTACGCATGGACTCTGGTTCTGAGCTCGAGAGATGCAGGCACCGAGCATCCCACAAACACTCCTCACTGGACAGAACTAAAACCAACAGATACAGAACCTGAAACAGCATCAACAGCAATAACCGGGTACACATCCATCCCAGCCATTAGCAGTGCCTCTAAGCCAGCCAAAGAAACTGACAGCGAGTAGTACAGGAAGCATCCAACCGCTCAGAAGAAGCACAGGGCAATATTTAACAAACTGCTCCCACGTATCTGTACCAAATGCTAATTAAGACTTCAATTTTTAAATGAAATCCTTCAACAGCACAAGTTAAAACAACTGGAGAGAATGACTGCTACTGATGGGTTCCACCTGCACTCATGATATACAAGCACAGATTATCAAAGGAAAAAAAAACAAAGATTATCAAAGGAAAGCTTATCATTTACCCCAAGCCTCACACAGAGCTCAGAGAGCTAAATAAATAAATAAATAAATGCTCCTTTTGGAGGAAATCCCCAGTCCTACCGAGCTGCCAATTTCCACATTGTGAACTTTATGGGCTCCAAAGTTAAGAGCAACTCCTTCCCACCGTGCCCTGTGGTCCCAGCTCCTCATACTGAGGAAGAGCTACCACTAGTCAAGCAGGTCATTCCTACTAACAAGACATTAACACCATGATTGAGCTGATCTCTGCGTGCTGTTGTACAGCAGGTATACCACAGGGCTGACACACAAAACTCAAAAAAAAATCAAAAACAAAAAATTCAGCTCAGCCTGAGGTTCAGAACTGGTCCTCTGGGCAGGAAGGATGCACTGAGATAATTACCATTATTAAAAAAATCTCAAGTAAGACACAGCTTAACAGATGGAACAAGGCCCACCCCATAAAGCGTACGCTGCAAACAAACACTCCAGGAATCAGTCTTCTGAAACAATTATTAATCGATTAGTTAACAAAGAGTGGGTCACTAGTGCCATGCAAACCTTAAGGCCTACGCTGAGCAGGCAGGAGCTGCAGAGCTCGCAGCCAGAAGCAGAATGGCATGCAGCATGGAGATGGTTATTCATTCACTCCGCTGCCCAGAAGGAAATTAAGGCACGGACGTGGATTTGTGTTTTTCTCCTGCAAGAAAAAAATATCCTGCTACTAAATACACACGCCATCAGCTGGCATTCAGCACACACCACTGATTTATTTAGACCTCTTTAGATCCGTCAGTTAAACCTCACGGCAGAAACTTGGCTCAAGAAAAGGATACGGCGCAACAGCTACATATAAAGACTTCTCCATTATAAAACTGGGAATAAGAACTTCAGCACAAACATCCCTCTCATCCATGCTTGCCACCTGCGTGGCACTGGGCGCAGGAGCAGAGCAGCCCCGCTGCTCTCTCAGCCCCACGCGGGGCACTGTGGGGCCGTCACAGCTGCAGCAGGAGGGGGGACTGCTGCCAGCCTCTCCCGTCAGCCCAAAGGAGCCAGGGTGAGCTTATTAAATACAAATTATGCTAGTAATCACATGCAATTTGGTGAAAGCTGAATAATGAACCGTAACATTTTAAACAGAAACAATCACAGTGAAAGTCAGGCCTAACAAAGCAGCTCCAGCAGAGCTCTGCCCTGCCTTACACCCGAGGAGGTCCCTGCAGGCACAGCCCCCCCACACACCCCCACCTCACCCACTTCCCTGGAGGACATCCACAGTCTGACAGCGCGTTTCCTCCCCACTGAAACCCAGCACTAGCTTCCTCAGATCACTTACAACTATTTCATGTAATTCAAGCACCCTCATCCCTGTGTGGAGCAGGAAACCGTCTTAATCCTCCCCCATTCCATTTATTTCTAGCTCTCTCTCTTTCTACTTGGGTCCACCATACTCAGTCATTCTGCATCAACTTTGTACACGAGTTCAAAATCCACAGGATCCTGAAAAGAGATTCAGTGGAAACATCATCCGTGCCACTGAACTACAAGCACAGCAAGCTCACTAGGATCTGTTTTATTAACACACAACTGCAACTAACTACTCCTGTTAATCTGTCCCAAAGCTCATTGCAGAACACCACCTAACCCTGACCACAAAGCACTTCCTGAGGAAAGGCCCTGGGAGCTCACAGAGGAGACACTGAGCTCTGACACCAAACCAGGCCTTTGTTTACAAGTTAGGCATCTGAAGCCATTAAGAACATTTGGATACAGACAGCACATTCTCAGAACTGCTTTCCACATCCCTCAGTGCTGGGAGCACACCTCCAGCACAGTACTGGAGGAGTAAGTCCAGTTAAAAACTGTCACTTTCAACATGTGAATTTTTCCAATTGCACGCTTTAGACTTTTCACAAAAGATATGTTGTGGGGCAACATTTTGAATCACTCATCTCCCTTCAATGAGTGAAAAGCGGTGATCTTACATCAAACATATCACAGCAGCACCTCGAGAGCCTGAAGACGATACGCAGCTCCTTGAAGGCAGCTTTGAAGAGCTTTATGCAACACACTGCTTCAGTCCACCTGCACTTATAAACCATGTTACTGAAGGCCTGAGCGCAGCCCTTCTCGGCCACGTGTGGATAAAGAGAAGCACTACTCCCTTTTATTCGCTGTTTACAGACAGTAAGTGGCGAACAGAGCTGAGGCACCCCACGAAACACAAGGTCATTCTGCGCTCCTCATCTCCCTGAGGAGATACGAGGGTAAGAAAACCGAGACAAGGCAATTCGCTCAGCAGGAAAGCCATTCCTCTCAGCACGACCTACAACAAAGCTGCGGCTCAGCGGGAGCCGCACAAGCACTGCTCAGAGCGCTTCGCAGAGGGCTGCCCCGGGTTCGACGCACCGCGAATCCCACGTCCACCCTCACGGCTCCTCTCGTTACTTCTCGCTCCCTCCTCGGGCCCAAAGGGGCCCCCTGTGCTCAAGGCGGGCCCCCGAGTCAGCGCAGAGCAGCATGCGGCGGGCACGGCGCGGGCCGCAGCCGCTCCCCCTGTGCCGCGAGCAGCCCGACGCGCGCGGCTGCGGGCGCGCACAGCGCAGCCGAAGGAGCACCGGAGCGACGCCGCGTTCCCGCCCGCTCCGTCCCGGCCCCACTCACGGCGTGCAGCGGTCGCTGTACTCGTTGGCGACGGTCTCGATGCCGCCGGCGCGGGCCACGGCCACGTAGCAGCTCTGGAAGCCCAGGTCGATGCCCACCACCGACATGGCGCGGCCGGGCGGGGGGGGCTGAGCCGGACGGAGGGCTGAGGAGCGGCGCGGCCCGGCCCGTTTAAATGCGCGGCGGCGGCGCTGTGGGGGGGGGGGGGGGGGGGGGGGGCGGAGCCCGGCACTTCTCGAAGGATCCCGTCGGGCCGCAGCGCCGCGCCGAGCGGGACGCCGAGCTGTCCTCGCGAGACCTCCGCCGGGCGCGCGGAGAGCGGCGCTGCCGCGCAGGCGCAGAAGAGCACCCGGGGGAGTTGGGGGGGGGGGGGGGGCGCGGCCTGGGGAGCCCCGCCCCGCCCCGCGCTGCGCGCTGAGGGCCGCGCCGGGCGCCGTGTGACGGGTTCGGTTTGCGGGTTTGGCTCTGAGGCCTCGCGGTCCGTTTGGTGCTGAGGCGTTCGGGGTGAACATAAAGACCGTCTGATGTAACCTTTCTTCCCCCCGGGTCAAACCCGTGATCGGTATGATACACGTGACTAAAACGGACTTTGAGGAGGAACAGTGCGCCGTGGGAAGGAAAATAGAGTTTAAAGAAATCGAGGCTCATGTGAAAGGAGCCGAGCACCCAGAAGTCTCCACATCGTTCTCTTCTGCTGTCAGGATACTGTAATTTTCCGTTGCTTTGGTTGAACGGCCGCACCAGCGATTCTACCTTCCCCAACTATACTCACATCTCTTTCACCCTTTTTTAACACCCTCAAGTGCTGAAATACCAGGAACGTTTCATAGGCATCTGTAGTTTCTGCAGCAGTAGTGGTGGTAGCAGGGCCGCTGCTTGCTGCTCCTCCCTAGGCCTCCTCTGCCACGCAAAACTGAGAAAAACACCGCCTCTAAAACATACATGGGCGCGTGCAGCATTTGCCACTAAGGCACGTCCTTCTGTGGGAGCTCTCAGATAAAACAAGACCTCTGCAGTTCAAGCACAGCTGGGCAGAGTGATGCAGTTTTGTATTTCTCAATTACAGATACAGAGAGGTTGTATTACAGATACAAGAGCGTCAGAGCTGCGAGCTGTTGGGTGGGCATCCCTGCAGGGCCATGCTGGTGCAGCAAGGGCCGTCCTACATGACGGGACTGGGGAGAAAAGTGCAGGCGAGCAGTTGGCCAGGAAGGTGGATGGGCTTCTCACTCCAGAGAGAAAAGCCAACATTGTGTAGTACAGCAGCGGGTCTGACACCCAGTGAGATGGCATGGAGGAGGAAAGCTGCAGTGGACCACGATGGGACAACAGCTGAGGTGATGGAGAGGGAAGAGGGTAGGGGAGAAAGTGGCATGGAGTGGCTGATTAACCCTGACACAGACACAGCTCAGAGGCTTCGTGAGTGTTGTGAAACTTAATGTTTGGGAATGTTTTAAATTCTGAGATAGAGAACGTGCATGCAACACAGACATGCAGTGTGTCAAAAACAGGATGTTTCCAAGTTCCCAATCTTTTATTTATATCACTGCTCCTCCTTTTAATGATACAGAAAACACATGGTAGAGAAACTCAATATTTAAACCAGGAAGGACTCCTGCCCCAAAGGCTCGGCTCCGAGTGCCTGCCATTCCTTGTGGCATGCTCAGTGACACCACTTTGGCAGCTGTAGGTGGGCTGGGAATTGCATCATTGTGCTAATGACAGAATAATAATGAAGTGTTTCACCTCAGACGTCCTTGAGCTTCTGGGGAAGGGCCAACGAATAAAACAAGCCTGCTGCTCTGTGTGGAGAACATCGCAACACATACTCGAGGCACAATTAAGAACCAGAATATCGTTGAGTTTCCTCTTTTATTTTTCACTTTCATTTTCAAAACGAGCAAAGCTGCCAGCACAGGGGCTGGGGCAATGACAGAGCGGTGTCAGCGTGCAGTCAGCACTGAGGGACACGCTCCTCGATGCGCTGAGCAGCTCCGGCTGCCGCTGACCCTGTGGGGCCATGCTCCTGGGATGCAGCCAGCAGCCTGCAGCCCGAGCAGCTGCCTGGGGGTGCAAGGGGTGAGGGAGCTCCACAGCCCCAGACCGGGTGTTCTGGGAGGAAATGAACGTACCAAGTCAAAATCTGAGCTGTCCTTATGTTGGGGTCTTGAATAGATTCTGTGGCCCTCCCTACTCTCCTTTATTTTCTCAGTGTTTTCCTTTTTTTAAAAAATACAGACTTCCAATGTAGGAAATGTGAGAACACTGTAATAAGTACTGCTAAGAATTAAGCAGTGTTTGATCACAGCTGAAAGACGCAGCTTACACTGAACTCACACAGTATGTGTTCTTTAGAAGAGCTTTATCATTTCTTACCCAGTGAACACTGTTTTGAGGTAAGGAAAGCAGCTGCAAGATGGAAGAGCAAAGCAGGGGTTGGGATAACGCACCTCGCTGGATTCTACCTACCATTTTTAGCACTTGACTTTTGAGCATGATTTAAATCAAAGGGAGCTGAAAGGAGAATAAACCAAAAAGGCCTGTTAAAGGTGCTAATTCCTCTAAAATAGATGTCAGTTATTCTAAGAAGAAAACATCTCAGAAATTCTTAAGACTTGGAGATAACAAAACAGCACAAACATTGAAGTGCCATAGCCAGGTGATGTACTTTCTCTTGGGAACTTCACAGATAAACCCTTGGCTGGCAGATTAAACACCCTCCTTTTTCCTATTATCTGTGTGCTAAGCAGAGAGCTTACAAACTGCCTGTCCAGCGCTGCAGAGTGTCCGAGTGGAAATCCAGTGTTTTCAGACTTTGTTTACAGTGGCATATCTTGCAATTCATTAACAAAAGCTAATCAGGAAAATGCATATGGGCTTAAAATAAGCTCTAGCTGATATCTGTCACAGTCTATTCTTTGGCCTGCTGTAAATAGTCACTGCATGTCATCTAACGTATGGTTCATAGTGCTATTCTGGGATACTCAGATCCAAATGGGCTTTGCGATCTCCTGAGCTGAGGGTGGCTGGGGTATCGTGTTGCCGTGAACTGGAATGTGAATCATACTGCATGTAATGCAGTTCTCAGAAAACCCCAGCTCTCCATCCCGTGAAAAGTTCCTCTGGGACCATTTTCCCCAGTGCAGCTCTCTAAAGAATTTGCAGTGAAACAGATGTTGGAAAGATAATTTTCCCTCTTACAAGGATTTCCACAGTTTTCCTTCAAGCTTAACAAATAATTAGATTTCATGTGTTTACTAATTAAGCTGTTGTGGGTATTGAAGTATCAGAGCTGAATAGCTGCCCACCAACCAAACCAAGCCTCAAGCGATCAACTGAAGGTGGCACAAAGAAGCGGAACAGAAGCAAATAGGAAAAAGAACAACAAATGGATACAAATAATAATGGAAAGTGGTGGGCATTACAGCAGCAACCACCACTAAGTCTAAAGAATACACAAGTCTTCCCTGAGGCAATTCCTCGCTCCCTGCTGTTGCCTGTTACTCATAGCACAGCTGTATAATGAAGGCTAGGTCAGAGCTTTCCATCTGTTTGTTAACACTGGAGATGTGTACATCAGGGCAGCCTGTGTTACAGTGCTGCAGGTGGACACTGCCCTTACTTTGTAAAACGAACACAAGAGGCGATGCGATCACTGCCCATCGGTGTAGTGGGGGTGGAAAATTACTAATTCAAAGAGCAGCTAACAGTAACGAAGAGATGAACAGATCGCTGGCAAATTTAACTCAGAAATGATGGGGATCTTGGATTAATTGGAGCAATCGAGCTTCGGGAAACCTTCTACAGAGAGGTGGGAGGAAGAAAACCACTTCAAAGATGACACGTATAGAAGTGTAGATGGGATTCTGTGCAGTGAATCCCAGGAAAGAAAAAGGTCTGAATTTGCTGTATATCAAACACATTCCAGTGATGGATTTAATGATGTAAGCTTCCACTAACTGCCCACATTACGTCCCTGCTACGTCGACATGCTTCACGCTCCGCTGGGAGACATTTTGGATCTGTTGACACACAAAGATACATCATGTCCACTGAAATGTGAGCTGAGGATCTAAAAATACGGTACTGTGCTATAGGCAGGAGCAGCCCTGCTGCTCGCGCTCATGGAGGTGCGGTGAGGTCAAAACTTCCCCATAGCAATGCTGCACCAGCCCTGATGCCACAGGGAAAGGGGTGAGCCCCAAGTCCCACACAGAACGGATTGGGAGCATTAAAGATACAGAAAAGAGTACTGAAAATGGCAAGTGCCCAATATTCACTGCGTTACTGAATTTTCTAAATGGGAATACTGGCTTTTTCTGCTTTAAGTATTTGATCTGTAGCTAGGCAGTACTTCCTCCTGTTGATATCTGAAGCTAAGCTTATAAATTAAGCTCATTTAAGAGCAGTGTGACAATAAAACCAATGATTATGTTTCTTTCAATGGGAACTGTGGCTGGACCTCCATCTAGATGACAGGTTTTTGGGGTGCATTACTCCTTTCAAGGTAATTTTACAACAGCTGACCCAGTGAAGACTAACTGGATTTGAGGCTCCAGAAGCTTCCCTCATATGAATGGTACATACTGGGTCCAGCTGAAGCACTGTCTTTTTCCTTTCAGCTATCTGTACCCCCTCAAACTGTCTATACAGGGGCTACCAGAGCAGTCTGATGCAGTGTAAGCCTGCAGTGTTAACACAGAGACAGCTGTGTTTTTAATTACTTGTGTAAGTTAAGAGTACCTGCAAAAATTTCACTAAACCAGACATATATCCACACTAGCATTAATTCCTACAGCATGCTGTAGGAACTTTGATTTTGCTGTACCTCCCACCGCCCATTAAGGAGTTGAAACACTTCTTGTGACTGAGAAAAGAGAATATGCTCTTGTCATGGTTTTATGATTTTTGGTATTGGTATTCCACATCATTACAACATGTAGTGCATTAAGAGTTAAAGAGTTAATACTCCAACTCCATAGATCATTGATATTTCCGGGTATACCTGTCTCAGAAGAGAAGAACTACATTCCCCAGAAGACTTTGCGATGCTTTGCATTTTTACGTATTTTCCACTCAGAGGGAAAAGATAAAAACCCTCTGCGGTCACGGGACACTCTCTTTCCTCCGGGATCGACTCAGCAGTGGGTGCTCGCTGCCGTATCGCCTTCAGCGTTAGCGTAAGGCCTTCGGTTTATCGGACACTCTCTCTTGCTCATTTTCTTTGATTTATTAGCTTCAATTCCAATTATATTGTATTATATTGTGTTATTTTGCTTTCTGATATCTTATTTAGTAAATTAGCTTTCCTCCTCAGATCGTTGCCGCTGTTTTGTTTCTAGGCCCATCTCCCTTTTCCCTTTTCCCTTTCCCCCTTCCCCTTTCCTGGGGCGTGGGTCTGTGGGTCCCCCACACCAGTCGTCACGGAACCGGGCCGATCCAGCCCGGTAAACCATTGACAGCTCTTTATAATGGAAATATGTCATAATGTGCTCAGCAATTTATCCTGCAAGGGAAATAAACAGAAGAGATAATTAAGGGAACCATTTTTCTTGGGAAATTATAAGACAGGGAAACACAGCTGAGATATTTTGGGTTTGTTTTGCTGTTTTATGCATAGGAAGGGATTGCTATATTTCTGCCTCACAAGCAATTTGCCTTAACTGTCACAACAGACAGGATGCTGCCTGGAGTTCCCCAACCTGACGTGCTACAGGATGCTGTGAGTGAGCCCAGTTCACTGAAATCCATCAGACAGGACAAGAGGAAACTATCAATTAAATTGATTCAGTCGGAACCAGATGAAGTGCAGCAGTCCAGCGCCGATGTGATCATCACAACAGAGCTCTGGTGTAAGACACCACTGCCACACACCATCCTCTGCTCCTGGATTTCAGTCTAGAGCTACACCACAGGGCTGTGTGTTGTTTGTTACTGTGTTTGTGTTTGTTACTGGCATGCTGCAAAGCAGATGTACGTTTTCAGGAATTCATTAGTTAATCAGTGACCATTCCTGCAAGAGCCCAATTACTTCCAGACCTGGGTGGACAGGACTCAATTCTGCTCAAACTGACACCCATGTCCTGTAACTGAGACTGGGGAAAGATGTTATTGCACGCCAGTGACAGAAAACAGAGCTAACGTCTTCCCGCAGTTTAGGCTGTAGTGCTATTTAGAAACATAAAAGAACTGATTTGTATAATGAAAACTGTCAGCAGAGCTTCGCTTGAGCTTGTTCCTTCTGCAAAGAAACCACACAAACTGGTGAATGCTAATATGTATCTTCATTGACTACGTTGTGTAAACTCCAGTTCTCCGAAATTACAACTGAAGGGTGACAAGAAATGGTGTGGTTCAAATCTATTTACTGAGTTCAGTGTCAATGAGATTTTCCCCAGTGTGCAGTTCTGCATGGGTAAGGACCTCCTGGCTTTCTGCCTCCCGCCTGCATTTTCCTCTGATGCTGAAGATGCTCACAGTCCATTACACAAGATTTTGGTAACCAGTGTTGCTATTATTATTATTAATGATAATTGTAATAATTTCTATGCCCAATTCCAGTTGTGTTTAGTATGTAATTTTTTTTCAGTGAGGTGACTGTTTTCTCTCAGATGATGCACGGACACTGACGAGTACTGGGGTGAAAGCTTGCTAGGAGTAATCTCCAATGTCATGAAAAAGCAGCTCGGGGTCCTCACCACAGAATCTTCAGCACCTTCCCCAGCTATTTGTCCCGTGTTGCTCCTCCCTTTCCTGTATAGAGAGGGGCACATTTTGGAAAGTTATTTCTCTGGTGAACGATACTGTGACTTTAAATAGCAGCCCAGTGTGCAAAGGCAGAATTTATGGTCACAGTCAGTTCATTGAGCAGCAGGGAACTGACCCACTTGCCAGGGAGCCGAGTGTCACGCAATGACTCTGCACATTTGGCCTGGAGGGAGCTGGCTGTTTGCGGCTGCTGTGCTGGGTTCCCTCTCGGTGACAGGAATGACCCTGAAGCAGTGCTCCAAGGAGATTTCATGCTCTGAAAGTCACAAGAGCACTTCCAAACTCCTACAATTGAAAGATTTTTAGTGGATTGCTTTAGTAAGTAAAAGGAATCCCACTCTTCCTGCGTAAGGAAAAGCCCATACGCTCCTTGAGTATTCTGGCACATGACGTCACAGACCTTGCTGTACTGACAACCTTTGGGAACTGTAGTTCTGCTGCAGTAACACTAGGAGAGATTCGCAGTGCAGTGCCAGGAGCATGCCACGTTGTTAAGCAGAGAACAGATAGTGTTCTCAGTGTGTAATGTGCTTCAAGATCTTAAGTGGTGCTGAAATAAAAAAGGATGAGGAATTTAGTATTATAGGGATCATTATAAATCGATCACTCTTAAAACAGGAAATGCTTGTGTCTGACTTTCTCCATTAAAAGTGAGATGCCACGCATCAAGGTTCCAGTACTGAGGCCAAACTGTGCTGCATTTATAACGTACCGGACACAATACTAACAACCTACTACAAACCTGCTAAGGATCCGTGGCAGTTCGTGCAGTGTAAAGGTATAGTGGAACACCTGCTTACTGTCCCTGTGATGGGGCACTTCGGAGTGAATACCGAAAGCAGCTGGATAGGAAGTACTCCCAGCAGCAGTAATCTCAGGTCAGCACTAAAAAGTGTATTTTCTTGAGGATTTTTGCAACGAGATTTCGGATATTTTAAATCAGAATCACAGAACGGTGGGGGTTGGAAGGGGCCTTCAGAGATCGTTGTGTTCAGCCCCCTGCCAAGCAGCCCCCAGCCCGGGGTGCACGGCTCGGTGGGTCCTGAGCATCCCCAGAGAAGGAGATCCACCGCCTCTGTGTGCAGCTCCATCACTGCGCTGCAGAACTTCCTATGCTTCGGTTTGTGGCCATTTCCCCTCATCCTATGGCCACACACTGCTGAGAAGAGTCCGGCCTCGGCCCTTTGCCTCCTGCTCCTTAGATAGTCACAGATGTGGATCAGACCCCCTCTGAGTCTCCTTTTCCCCAGGCTGAACAGCCCCAGCTCTCTCAGCCTCTCCTCATCAGGGAGGTGCTCCACGCCCTTCATCATCTCTGTAGGCCTCCGCTGCACTCTTTCCAGGAGATCCCCGTGTGCCGTGAGATAACGGTGGCTTTGGATCGAGCGCACAGATGAAGCCGCACGGCTTCGCTCAGCGTAGCGCCTCTGTGCGGCCCGTCGCAGCTCCGGCCGCCCCTCGACCTCTCCTGCGCCAGATCCCGCGAGGAGCTGATGCGAGGGCCAAAAACACGAGCCAAAAATCGCCGCGGGACTTCGTGTCTCGGGCTCAGTGACGCGGACGTCACGTCGACATTCACGTCAAACGAGCGAAGCCGAAGCTCCGCGCCTCCCGCCCGCGGCTGCCACGGCAACGGTGGAGCAGACGAGCGGCGGCGGGCGGAGCAGCGCGCCTCCCTCCCGCAGAGCGCCCCCTGTGCCCGCGGGAGGACTTCCTGCCCGCAGCGGCCGCTCCTCCTCGTCCCCCGATGGGACGCGGCCCGGCATGCAGCGCGGCGCGGCCCGCCTCCCGCCCGCCAACATGGCGACTCCCATGCACCGCCTCATCGCCCGGAGACAGGCGTGAGTACCGCGGGAGCGGCCGCGGGGAGCCCGCCGCCGCCGCCGCCGCTTTGTTTTCTGCCGCCGCCGCTTTGTTTTCTGCCGCCGCGCTGTGTGGCGGTGCGGGCTCTCCGTGTGTTCGCGGCCCCGCGTCGCCGCTCGCAACTGTCGCGATTCTGAACCTGTCGCGCCCGGGTGGCCCTGAACGATACGTTTGCAGCGGGGACGGGGGGGACGGGGGGGTCCTCCGCTCGGAGATGGGCGGAGGGATGTAAGTGCCGAACCCCGCACGGCCCGGAACGCGACGCTTTACTTTCTTGTCGCTGAGCGCGGATAAGTGCGTGCGTTCCTCGCTCACACGCTGCGTGTGCCGTGTGGGGCTTTTCGCTTGCTGCCCTCCCCCTCTCCCCGGAACAGTTTATTTGCTTTCTCTTTTTACCGTTTTTGTTGTTACCATTGAGCATAAAAAACCCCTGCTTCCGTTCCTTTGTCACTGCTTGGCATAACCGATTTCCCATTTTCCGCAGGAAAGTAACTTGGAATTTCAAAGCACTTCTGCAGTACTTGCTCTTTTAAGTTGTTAAAATCTAGGAATGATTTCGTGCACTTCTGAAGTCTTTGTATGCTTGATAAGCAAGTGCCGGTTTGTATATCGGCCAGACTTTGTTTTCAGGCTGTGGTCATTTGTCTGTGTTAAATGATTACTTTAATCTCACGCTTTTCATTAACACTAAAATGTGTTAGTGTTGATATGGTACTTAAAGCTCTTTTGATTTATTTCCTGGTAGTTAGTTGCTTTTAGAGCTTGGTCTTATTTTATCTTGCATAGGATTCTCTGCCCTAGTCACATGAGCATTACTAAAGCCCTAGAAATATGGAGCTGTGTTACTGTTGCTTTGAACTCCTCTTCCTGTGAAGACAGGTCTAGGCTGGTTTGTGACGCCAAAATAAATAAATAAATAAATAAAGCACGTGTTTTTCTCTTGTTTAAGCAGAGAGGGTTTCCTCGTTCTGCTTATGCACAACTCTGGTGGCAGAGCCAGAAGACCCAGGCAAGACAAAGCAAACTGTTCTGCAGGCCTTGTTTTAGGTGCCCTTGGAAAATGAGTAATGTGGTGTTGAAAACATGATACGAGGTGGAAATGAGTTACAGCAGTTCTCATAGAGTTCACTGCAGACTTCAGTGGTTTTAAAAGTAATTTGTGATGTGGCCTTGAGGTACCTGAGTGCTGAGTGTCCTTATTTGTAAAGTAGGAATGTATCTGTGAGAAGACACAAAAGGAGCTGTTCCTTTGTTTTATTTTTTTGGTGTTTCTTTTTTTGAAATAAAACAGCTTCGGAATTGTGGAGTAAGTGCCAAAATCTGAGTACAAAAGTTTTTCTCGGTTTTCTGCCAAAAGTGATCAAATAATTTTTTCTCTGAAAACTGAAGTGCAGCTGTAAAATGCTCACTTACAGTTCTGGTTGATGTACCCTGCACAAAGTGAACAAGAATCTGCTTGTTCGTACGATGAAGCTTCCACCAGGTGTTCACAGGCCTTAGGAGAATTCAGATGAGGTACAGCTGGGAGCAGTGCTGTTTTCTTGCTCAGATCGTAGGTGCTTTGAGTGAATTTGGAAGTGTTTGGCAGTTGGGTGATAAATACTGGGGTGTGAAACTGAAGAGTGCAAGCTAGACTTCCAGAAGTGTGTACAAGCAAAAAAAGATATTCAGGTACAATTGATCAGTGTCTTGACAGCTGATGTCGTAGCTCAGCATTTGCTACTTTAGCCGGGAGAAGGCTTAAGCTGAAGCTCTGGAGCAGAGGAAAAGCATTGCTCTTCCATAATAGTTGGCATGAGAACGGTTTGACAACTGCAGTAGCGTGTTTGCCAAAGTTCTGTGTGTAACTGATGTTCCTGTTCTTGGTGTGATTCAGGTTGTATCAGTCAAAGCACCCATGGCCATCCGTCTGCTCTAACCGTAATGATGCATATTGTTAAGACTCTGTATGCTAAAGAAAATCCGTGTCTTTTCAGTAGGTAGAACAGACAGACATGGGATCGGTCACTTAAGCAATTCTGCATTTTTATAGGGAGGCAAACAAGCAGCACGTGAGATGTCAGAAATGCTTAGAGTTTGGACATTGGACGTATGAATGTACAGGGAAGAGAAAATACCTGCACAGACCTTCAAGGACAGCTCAACTAGCAAAAATCCTGAAAGAAAAAGAAAAGCAACTATTGCTGCAGCAAAGGTAAGACCGGCAGAATGGGAACGTTCAGCTTATGGATGAGCAGGTAATTGGGGCGAGAGGGGAAAGGTGGTGCCCTACATCATTTTCTGTTGTTGCTTCCTGTGGACTCTGTGATGCTTGTTCAGTACTAAAACCATTGTGTATGCTGGGTGCTATATGTACACTCAGATTCCACAAATGAGGTTGAAACAAAAAATAAAGTGTGCTGAGCTGAATTTAAAATGGTTGGAGACGTTTTGTAGTGGAATGCTGATTCCCGAGTAGCTCAATTTCACGTGTTCATGTACTAGTCCAAGCAGGTTGTGTGGGGCTAATTATGTTTTAGAAGCAGTTCTTTAACTTCTGCTTTGTTCTGTTGTTAGTCTGTCCTTAAAATCTGGGTGCAGCTTACAGGTGGCAAAGGTCTGCTGTTAAGTACATAATGGTTCAGACAGAGAAGTGTTAGGCTACTGGGTGTTCTCAGCTCTGTGTTCCTTACAGCATTAAGAGCTCTCACTAAGCTGTGTATTGATCCTGGGAACCTGAAAACACACCTCCTGTCACTGCCACTTGGAGCTCAGCGTTTTGGCCATAGGTCATCAGTGCTACCAGGATTTGAGCTACCGAAGAGCTCTGCTATCATGCTAGGAAGAGAATAGGAAGAGAATAGGTGGTAACCTCTGACAGAATGATCTGATTTGACCTCGTTAGCCATTTCAGCTGAGACAGGAATGTAAATAGCAGTGCTGAAATAGTGACTTAAGTGGGAGTTATCTTGTGTTAAGAGTGCTATAAAGCATTTGGTTTTGAAACGAGTTCTGATCCAGTGAGTAACTGAGGCAATTCTAATCCTCTCATAGTGTAGATAAGCACTCCTAGAGCTTAAGTGCTTAGGATCTAAAACTTGCTTCCTTTCCACGCGGTTTGGAGAACTACTGCTGCTTTGAACCAAAACCAGAATGGTGCAGTTTGATTTATGGTTCTGTGCACACAGAGTGTGGTGCCTTGGGGAACACAACCAAGTGTAGCGGAGCTCTCGGTTTCATGGGGAAGTAAACTCCTGAATTTATGAGTGTGTTGAAACACTGGAGGGAGGCACAGAGCTGTGCCACGGCAGCCTGGGTCAGTCACAGGGTTCAGAGTGTAGCTGTACTCACAGTGGCTCTGGTGCCTGGTTGCCTGCATAATGGAAACGTTAATAACACACAGAAATACAGGAGAGGTTCAAGCTGGGTTCAGAGTTTGAAGATCAACGAATTATCCTCTCACCTACAGGATTTTGTGAGGGTGTGTTATTTTCATAACAGTTGTATGAAAATACAAACTTGTAAAACCTCATTTTGCCAGCATGCACATGGCACTGACTTCTACTGAAACAGTGTAGCTTATGCTTAATGTTCCCTGTTCTTACCCTTTTCTGGAGTCTTTCTCAACACACACTGCTTTCTGATTTCTACATGTAAAGGGTTTGCAGCTTTTTCAACTTACATGCCTTCTGCTGCTTCTGTGCATTTAGGATGGCTTTCAATAGTAATTTCAGCTGAGGAAAAGGTATCCTGCTCCATGAAAGGACATACAAGCTCCTCGTGTGTACTTTGTAAATACACGATGAGGAATGGCTTTAATCACAGAGTTCATTCCACGCTCAGTTACTGTGCTGAATTCTGGCAGACGATTGTGAAAAGGATGGAACTGGTAAACCTAACTGAAATATTTGAAAAATGAAAAATAGAAAACATCGAAAATTGACAGCTGGTAAAAGTCTCTCAAGACAATTTGTTAAAAGAAACTTTGTTCTATGGTATTTATTGCTAAAACCTTCCATGAGTGGATGAATACGTGGGAATATGAGAAATGTGATGAAAGCTACAGACTAACTTCATCTTCTAGTCCTTTGTTTCAGTCAGTTCTGTTACTGTGAAATGTGGGTGAGCAGGACTTCTGTGTATCCTTATCCTCTCTACTTTTCCTATCCCAATATGTTTTCTGTATAATACAAAGAAAAAAGTAAAGGAGAATAAAGCATGCTTACCACGAAGAAGTAGAGATGAATTACTCTTTTTTTTTTTTTCCCCTGGGTTTGTAGATATTTCTTCTCCTCGTTTGAATAACGACTGAACATTCATACTGACTGAGCTTTGTGCAGCACAACTGCCAGTGGGGATACCAGTTTATTGATATTCAGTAGAGCAGTGGAACTGAGCTCAGTATTTACTTTTCCTATGCATTAACCAAAGGCATTGTTTTTTCCCCTCTAATTAGCACTGGAGAAAGTACTGCAGAAAGGAAGACCAAGAAAAAAAGGTACGTGGGTAATGATAAGATGTGCAGCTGTTTCAGTGTGTGATCTTGCACTTGGATGTTGCTGCAGGCAATTTGGAAAGGGCGTAGGGAGAAACTGAAAGTCAAAATTGCAAATGTGGATCTGACACTGTTGCTTTCAGCTTCTTATGGACATTTGTATAGCAGATATTTGGGAGAATTTCTACTCTTCCCTGTCCCAGAACTCTTGAATTCTTTGACTTCTGTTGTTTTGGCTTTTTTTTTTTTTTACCATACTGATTCTTCTTTCTTTCTGTGACCTTGCTTTAATAACAATCTTGCTTTGCCTCAAAGTTCATCAGGTAGTGAAATGTGCAAGAATAGCATACTGTTTCTAGTGTGTACTTGTTCCATGTATCCACCTGGCTCTTCTTTTTGTTGTTTGCATGCCCTTCTCTTAACAGCTGTTTCTCTGAAGCTTTGTTTAGAGAATGAAATAAGTATAGTAATAATAAAACTGGCAGATAAATATTCTCTTCCCACCCCACATCCCATTCCTCTTCACTCCTAGAAAAGAAAGGGTAATTTGAGCCAAAAATTCTTCGGACATTCTTCATCCTGTAAACTTGTGATGCTGGCTTGGAAATCCACCTCAGTCTCTGTTAGAAAACGCTTTCAGGAACATCTTGAACCCCAGGAGTAGTGCTGGTGCTGATCATGTTCCAAGCTTTACACACGGGGCATGTGTGTGCATTAATCACCTCGTTATCTCTTTGCATTTAGTAAGCTGTCCTCTAAGTGTGACCTTCTAAAAACAATTCCAGAAGGGTTTTGAGACAAAGCCTTTTGCTTTGCGTGTCAGTTGTCCAATGAGCCGTGGCAGTTTTGTAAAGCATGCCTTTATTTGAAGCTGCCGTTACATCTGGCTTTATTGGAGTACTTGATCAGTGCCTTAGTTCTGCTATCAGGATTACTGAAGGGCTCTTTATTGGCAGTGTCCATTTATTGCTGGAATGACCTGGGAATGGTCAGGTTGTAAATCTAACTGATTTCTAAACAGTGGAGTTCAGATTTCTTCCTTCCTCAGCTTTCTCCTGTGCTGCTGTCTTCTCCTTGGCATACTGTATTTCAGAGGGTTTGAGCAGCTCTGAGCTGCTGACAGATTAAAAAATGAGCAGAGGAATTAGTGGTTGGAGGTTGTTTGGCTGTTTGTTTTTTCCCCTAAAACTTCTGTACTCTTTGAATTGTTATGCTGTTTTTATGCAGCGTGGAATCCAGCAACATAAATTCCTTCTAAGATAATATGGGATTTTTGGCTGTTTATTACGACCCAGGAAAAATTAAATGCAGAAGATTCAGCAAAGCGTGGCTGTTGAATATCCAGGTTCCAGACTTCAAAAAAAAAAAAAAAAAAAAAGACAAAGTTTTGGGTTCTGGAGGAGAGCAATAACCTTTCACACAGTGCGTGTTTGTTTTGATATCAGCAGTAACAAGTAAGCCACAGGCTGAACCAGAAAAACAGGAACGGGCAAAACTGCAGCTGTACAATGCTGTGACCTTAGGTGGTGCAGAGCTGGTTTCCCTGTGTATATGTTGGCTTCAGAGCTCCTGTGTGGCACACTCATTTGTTAATTGAAAGCCCCCTTTATGGAGGGCTCTTTTTTTCTGAATCGTGTACAACTCTACCTGCCTAAGGGGTAAAACGTGTCCTGCTTCACTTCTGTTTCTTCAGGCCACGCAGCACGTGAACTTCCAGGTAATTGTGCCCAGCATTGTAGACCTGATTCGTGTAGCATGTTAAAATCACTAGAGGTTGTTAGATGATTTAAATGGGCTTGGAAAGGACAAAGTCTCAGAAGAATGGCAGCATACATTACAAAATGCAGCAGTTGTTCCATGATTTGTGGAATCTCACAAGTTTATTAGCACTTGTGAGCTTGTTTTGAGGAAAACAAATGCTTATCTGCTAGAGAGAAGTTGTGCTTTTCCAGTGGTGTACCCACAAATCTGCAGTCTACCAATCATCAGCATCTAGGATGTCACAGTGCTAATTAGGACAAGATAAAATAGGTGAGTTTTACTTGATCCCAGGACCATCTTCCTTCTGTAACTGTCAGCAGGCAACACGTTGCATCGTCTGCAAACAAGTATCTGCTTGCTGCTTTTCCCTTGATGTAGCTAGTGCTTCCCTCCAAGTGGAAGTATTAAGCGTTACATCTGATGTTTCTATGAGTAGGTTTCAGAGTATGACCTGAATATTGAAGGTCAGAGAACTGCTTCTGTGGGTTCTTCAGTGAAGGACGACGGGGGCAGGGTGGAGACAGAAGTGACTGTTTGGGGCATCCTTTGTCAGATTCTTGCCCCTGTCAATGGGTCTGAAATTCACTGAAGCTGTTTAGATAGAAACAGTTTGCCCAGAAGATCCCAAATGCCAGTTTAAAATAGTTCCTTTTATTTTTTTCCTCATATTGCAATTAAGTTTTTCATCAGCAAAAAGCCTATATTTAACCAGACCTTACAGATTCTTTGATAAAAGCCATTGTATCTGCACAGAGGGAGGTAGACAGCTGATGGCAGACATATTACATATTACAAACTTCAGTGGTTCATTTGTATTATGTTGAATACCTTAATCTTGAGAACAGCTGCCTTGCTGTAAGGGCTAGGAACGGAGGGGGAAAAAATGAATTTGCAGAGTGTGCAGAAGTTGACTTTTCCAGTGTTCCTAATGTCTTTGTCCTGGACTGTTTCCACACCTCTCCTACCCTGAAAACATAAGCGCTGTGTAATTGCAGAAAGTTTGGCTGCTTTTGCCAGGAGTAATCGAAGAACAGTTTCCATTGAGTACAATTCTAACATTTGTGAAATCTTTGATGGAACTTCCACTGGCACTTACATTGCTGAAATTCCACTTGTTATTACAGTTCTAGGCATCCAGTCTTCGTTAATTTCTGCCTGAAGCTTTAGCAGTACAGCACATTCATGCTTTTTCTGCAACTTTCTTCTTCTGTTGAGGTAGGCCAGTGAAGGCACTAGTGGTTCCTGTGAGCCTTGCCAACTTTCACACTTTTTTCCCCTGTAGTCCTGCATTCACTTTGATATTCTATGGGACAACTTACTTCATGTGCATGCAGTCATTCTGCTGTTGCTCAAAAAGCCAAAACTTATTCTTTCAGAAATAAAGGAATTGGGAGCTGGGCAGATAAGGAGGGAGGGAAGGTTCTTAAATTGTCAGGCCCGGAAATGTTCAGACCAATTAATTGATCTTTGGGTTACAACAGAGTATAAAGAACACTCTGTCTGTAGGGAACTGTTCTTATCTGTCTGTTTGTTTTCTTTCAGATCTAAAAGTGTGACAAGTTCCAGCAGCAGTAGCAGTGACAGTTCAGCCAGTGATTCCTCATCTGACAGTGATGATTCTTCTACCTCCTCTTCTGATGATAGTGACAGTGATGAGAGCTCCTCTACTTCCTCATCTTCTCCATCCTCGAGTAGTACTTCCTCATCTTCAGAGTTTGAATCAGATTCCAGTTCCTCCAGCAGCAGCAGTAGCAGCACAGACAGTAGTTCTGATGACGAGCCACCAAAGAAAAAGAAGAAGAAATAATGTGTTTCAGTGAAGAACTATCCTTGAGTGAATTATAACATTCTTCAAAGAGGTTTTGAGCACATGGTTGCCAAACAGTTCAACTGTTCAGCATTTCTACTGCTAAAACTTTCTGAATGTTCTGTGTAGTTCATAGGACACGGAAGATACTAAATGGCACGGGGAAATTACTGAAAGAGTATTTTTGAGGTTTATCACTTTATGGGGAATCTTACTTTTTTAGTTTAAGAGTCTATTGTCAGATTTCTTTATATGAGCTAAGCCCAGTAACCTGGATGTTTACATGCTGGAAAGCAAAATCTTTTTATTGTAGATCATGCTGTGCATCACATGCTACTACTCTGTTTGTGGCAACTTCACCTACGTTTAGAAAATCCTCTAATGTATTGGAAGCAGAAGTTTCACACTGCTGCCTGTAGTGCACTGTCCCTGCTGCAGTGGGTGCACAGTGCTGCACACAGAGGACCTTCCATCTCACAGTTAACAATCAGATGCTGCTGAGCTTTTTGTCTGGCAGCTTTTCCCCATGCTTCCAGGTCGAGTCTTACGTGCGACATAACTTTCAGTGCTGTTCGTGTATAATGATGATGAATATACTACTTGTACTGCACAGAGGCTTTGCCTGTTCCCACAGTTGATGTAGTTGTAGTACTTTTCTGAGATGGTGTCTCTTGCAGCAGTGTCTGTGCAAAAAGAGGAGCAGTGCACGATGGAAGGATTGACTGATGCTGCTTAGGAGTTTCATCTTTGTGCCTTTTTTTTGTAAATCAAATGTATCCTATTGAAAGAAGGGCTTGAATAGGTGCATTTCAGAACAATTAGCTTTCAGTATGGAATAGTCAGTAGAAGTGGTGATAACAAACAAAAATGGCACTATTTGTAGGAGAGAGGAAGGCTCTTTTCACTGAATGTGCAGTGAGAAGTGTTGTCCGTAAATGGAATTCCCAAAGGAGAGCGTTTTCCTTTTGATATTTTTGCAAAAAAAAAAAAAAAAAAAAGGGTGTAATGCAAGACTGCCTATCTGTCGTGGGGCACGTGGTGACTGCCTCTGCAGTGTGATCAGTCCGTTATGTGTAAGTGTGTACGTGTCTGTGAAATTTGGACTGAGAGAAGCAAGTTAATGCAAAAAAAAAAAAAAAACCAACCAAAATCCGAGTATACTGCAGAACAGTTACTGCTGGGAGCAGATGGAAACTTCTGTGTTCTTTTGGTGGGTTTGAGCAGTTGGCATTCGTGTTCTAATTGGTGGTTTTGTCTCCTGGAGTTCTTATTGTTGGAGTTCCCAGTTTTTTTGGGAGGGGACATCACACGTGGAAGAATTCTTCAATATTCTGGTTTAGGTAAAATAGAGTAACTAAACTATTTTTTATATTTTTATGGAAAATGTAGTGTGTAGTATTACTTTTGAATAAACTGTGCTTATATTTAAATGTTTGAAAATATATATGTTGTGTGTTTTAGTCTGTAATCATTACTGTGTTTTACAGAGTGCTGCAGACTTGTAAATAAAAGTACCAGAAAATTGTTTGAAGTCCTCTTGAGTGAATGTACTATGTAATAGGAAAACATTAATAAATTATTAAACGGTGTTTTCTAAGTTCACCCTTAATAGCAATCAGAATGAAGGTGATACAGCAGAAAAGTGTGGAAGAGTGGTGATTGGGGGGGGGGCATTTGGAAAATTCCATTCTTGGAGATGGCCCTAATCCCAGCCCTGTAACAGCCTTGGCAAAGTGTGTGAGGGCTGAAGCAGGGAGTTAGGGAGCTCTCAGCCCGGACTTCCTCTGTAGGGACACAGCAGGACCAGGGGATGGCTGGAAGGGGGATCTGATGCCAACTTGGATGGAGACCATGTGCAGAGAGTAAAGGCTTTGGTTTTGGGTGGTGTGTGGGGGGGGGGGCTGAGCAGCAGTAGCAGCAGTGTGGGTGTGAAGGAGGACTGCAGTGAGGAACAGCAGTGACATAGGAGGGAGAGGACAAGCGATTGAGTGAATTATCTTTGCTGCCTTATTAAGACCACGTCGTGTGTTTGTTTCTGTAATCTGTAATGCCCACAGTATTTTGTGTAGGTGGTTCAACAGAAGTGTATTGGTACTCCTCATTAATTCACCTTCGCCAAGAAAGGAAAGTTGATGATTTCCAAACAATTTGCTAAGTTCCAGAGCGAGTCACTGAGTTCAGGGAGTTGGTCTCTTTGTACTTCTATTTACAGCCAGATAAATGGTGTCCATTCACAAGGGCAGAAGGGAACGCTTGTTGTGTGCTAGATTCTGTGAGCAGGAGGTACAAAAAGGAAGCCTTAACTTCATCTCTAGTCTGCTGTTGGGTTGTGAGTGGGGAGACTGGGATGTCTGACTGCTTTAACTTCATATCTGACGCTGCCTGCAGTCGATGCAGTCCCAGAGCAGCTGTAAAGCTATCTGCTCTTACATTGGGGATTTACTTTTGTGTACAGCATTTTATTTTTGTGAATTGCCCTCAGTGTTTGTATCTTGTTTTACAGGTTAGAGCCCACCAGCACATGAAGAGCCTGACAGGTTCAGCTTTCAGCACGCTGCATCACGCTCCCTCGTCATAAGACGCTTCAATTCCATTTTTTAATTTTTTTGACAGGTATTTCTTTAATTACTGTCTTTCAGAGCTCTACGTTAAGTACAAAAGGCAATAATTAAAAGCAAATGAAGCAACCCCTCCCCCCTTCGAAATTATTTACCGAGCACGTATATTTACATGAGAGCTGTGTAGCTTGGAAAGGGTTCAGTTTAATCCTTCCAGTTTCAAGCAAAGCTGCCATTGCTAATTGAAGTGAAGCGATTGATGCAGTCTGGTAGAAAAACAGCCTCAGGAAATGGCATTGCATTTCAAGGAAAAACACTGCTGAGTGACAGGAGAGCAAAAGAAGGGGGGGACAACCTGGTACTCCAGTGTGAAGCTATTGAGTAGACTTTCTTTGCACAGAGATCACTCAGCATACCTGAGCCTCGTGGAGCTAATCTGTTTTCTGCAGTCACATTTCTCCAAGACGTGTCTGTCAGCAGACGCTGAGCTGTGGGTTGCGTCGGGCAGATCTTCACAGCCTTACTTTGCTCAAGATGTATATAAAAAATAACAAGAGTGTGTGGGGGGAGGTGTTAGGAGTAATACAAAACATAACGCGGAACACGAGCTTGGCTTCTGAGAAGTGACACACCGAAAACGTCTCTGTCAGAACGCGATTTTAAAGGCATTACTGAGACGTGACAGGAATAAAGCACTTTGATGACTTCCTGTCTTTGCAGTACAGCACTGCGCTCTCAGAGGAGCGGCCTGTGCCCTCCCGGCTCCACGGAGCAGGGAAGCTGTCTGCGCGTTGAGATGGGGCAGAGTTCATCCTCGTGTGATCGTGTTTTGCAGTAACGCTGGTAATATTTCCTTTTCAGAACCGACTTCACATTTAACCAGTAAAAATGGTTCATCTATTTCAGACGGTGCCAGGCTGAAACCTCTTGCGCTCCACAGCAGCTCTGCAGGGCGGGTCCCTGCAGCACTATGTCAGAGGCTCTTTTTAAAGGAAGGCAGAAGCGCAGCGCTGGAGTTTGGATTACGATTGTGCGAGAAATATCCTGGAAGCACTCTGTGTTGTTTAGTATGAACACAGAGCGGAACTGTGTTCCACTGTAGCTCAGAGCTGGGCTGCGGAAGGTTTGATCTATTTACTGGTGTCTGAGATGGGCCCTTCTATGCAGTGTACTTATTACACCTCCTTTGGGAATCCCTTTATTTTAATGCCGGTGTAACGGAGCGTCCGCGTGGAAGAGCCGTTCCCCGGGTGAGCCGGCTCCGTACCGCCCGGCGCAGCGGCGGCCGAGGGCCGTCAGATGACCCGGGCTCGGTCCCCGCAGGTCCCGGCGCGCTGAGCGCGGGGCGTTCCGCCTCACACAATCCGTCCTCGGGCTGAAACGCGGCCGGGACGGACACGGCGCGTCAGTAACACCGATCCCGCCGCCGGGGCGCGGCGGGCGCGTGACGCGACGTGACGTGAAACGTCGTGACACGTCGTGACGTAACGCCGCCCGGCGTGGTCACGTGTGCGTGGAGATTCCTTCTCCCCCACCCCCCCCCCCACCCCCCCCCAACCGTCGGCGGGTCACGTGAGCGGCGCGGGGCTGCGGCGGCGCGGGGGCTGCCGGGAAGCGCGAGTGCCCGGCTGCGGGAGGAGCCTGGCCCGGCAGGACGGGCGCAGGGCGGGCGGCAGCCGGAGCCGGGCCCAGGGCCGCCCAGGCCGACGTCGCCGGCCCACCCCCACCTCGTCTCGCCGCCAGCCCGGCCCCGGCTCCGCGATGGAGCGGCGGGAGCCCTGGGGAGCCGCCGTCGCCTCCCGCCTGTGAGCCGCTCCTCCCGCCCCGGGCCTCGTCCCGCACGGCGGCCGGGCCTGCCCCTCGTCCTGCGCTCCCTCGGGGCTCCTCGCACCCCTCCTCCTCCTTCTCCTTTTCCTCCTCCTTTTCCTCCTCCTCCTCCTCCTCCTCCTCCTCCTCCTCCCCGCACGGCGGGCCGGTGGCGGCAGCCAGGAAATGGTCCGGGCCTAGCGGAGCGGCGAACGGAGGTGAGACGCGGCCGGGGGTGGGGACGCGCCGGGCCGGGCAGCGCCTCCCGCGGGAGCCCCGGCGGGGCGGGCCGGGATCCCGGCAGCGGCCCAACGCCCCGGGCGGCCCCTGCCCGGCGCTGCCCTCCTCCCGGCCCCGCCGCCCCCATCTGTGTCCGCACGGGGCGAGCGGGCGCCGCGGGGCCGCGCCGATGACCCCCGGCCCTTCGGGGAGCGGAACCCCGGGGCCGTCGCTAAAATGTCTGCTCGGAATGCTGCGGGGCGCTCACGGGGCCGGCGCAGCCTCCTCTCGGGGCCGCGGGGTTTAATCCTCTTTCTGATTCGGCGTCGGGGCTTTGTTCCTTCCCCTTCGCTCTGTTTTCCGCACCCGAGCGGCTCTGGGGAAGGGGCAGCGCCGGGGGACTCCGCGCTGCTGTGATCGTTTGGTATAGGGACTGCCACCGGTCAGAAGGGGGCCGCGGGCTGTTGGTGTGCCGGTGCATCCTCCTGGTACGGCTGTTACGTAAAGCATCACCCGCGATGAGGATCGCATTATGCTCTGTAATCGGGAGAGCTGTCACCTAACATTCCTGAACCTGCGTTGACGAGGTGGTTTCTTTTCAGTCAGCGGTGTTGGGCGCTGTGCTGCGGAGCTCAGTGCTTTCAGCTGCTGACTGTTCTGTTCACTCCTCGAAATGGAAAAGTGGCAAACTTTGTAACTTCCTTTCACCTGAGTGCGTGGCTTGGAATGCTGATACCCCAGCGAGAGCAGTTCCACTTGTGGGCCCCTTTTGTAGCCCATCTCCAGGGCCCGGTGTGCTCTTGTGTGATCATTTCCTTACGAAGGCGCTGACGGAGCTGAGTGTTCCCACTGATGTCAGTCAGCCCTCCCACTTGCCTCCTGCGAGCAGAGCAGGCACTTACTCAGCACCCGACACTCTTGGGAATTAACTTGTTCTCCTCGAGTGTCTGCCTTTATTTCACTGCACTGCTGACTCTCTTCTCGTTACTGAACTTCTCCGAAGTGCTTCTTCAGTTCCTTATGCTTCTTTAAAACTTCTGAATGCCCCTGTGAGGAGGAGTGCTGTGCGGCCTGGGGCGTTATTGTGAAACAGGGTCCAGTCAAGTGATGGAAGGAGTGGCATCCAACATCTCTAATGAGGAGCCACCATTAACGTGGCAGTGCTGCTGTGTCCCGTGCCGCAGCGAGGTGTGAGATGTACAGCCTTAGTCACATCAGTGCTGTGTGTGGGTATGGTACCTGAGTTGTGCAACGACTTGTGGTGGTGGGCATGGGATTCTTGCTGTCAGTTACAGGAAGGGAAACTTTACCGTTGGGCATGGTGAATATTTTGGCTTTCTTAATGTATCAATATTATCTTTTATGATTTCCCAACTGCACTGTATGTTTTATAGCTCTGTGCAAGTGCAAGTCCTCCTCTGCTGAGCGCATTTCTTAGTCGTGAAGGAACGTGGTAAAGTTCAGCTCGAGCTTCAGAACTGGGTTAAGTTCCTAGATATTTTCTTTAAGCATCTTCCTGGTTCTCAGTTACTGCTTTTCTTAAACATTGTGAGAGGGAAACAGAGTTCCTGGGGTAGGTTTTCTTCAACAGTTCTGCTCAGGAATCCATGCAGCAGCCAAAAAAACAAGATCATGTTTATGTGTTTTGCATTCTTCCTGGTTATAATGATGTGAACTTGGTAAAACTTCTGTGTGATGTTTCTTGGTTGTCTTTTTAGTGATATGGAATGTTTTTCCACGGTTATTACCAAACTATTTAATAAAAGGATGCCATGTATTTTTTTTTTTCATCACAAACACCACAGAGTTTGCATTGTTCAAGTTTTGTAAATAAATACTTTCAGTGTAAGTTTGTCCTGACCTCACGGTTGGTAGATAATAAGTTGGCGAGCACACTTCAGTTCCTCCCTCCTCTTCTGGCTCCCAGCTGCTCCCAGGGCTGTTCTGCTGCACTTACTTTTCCATGGTGGTTGCTCTTGGATGTCAGATGTGACTGAGGACCCACAACTTGGTGTTGCTTGGTGAGGGAATGGTTCTGGGTGTATGTTGAAGCAGGCAGGGCTGTGGTGTGGTGGATGGGGAGGCTGCCTCCTCCATGCACAGCGCTCTCTGTGCTGTGAGAGCGGCCGTAGCTGCTCATCACTGCTTCAGCACCTGTGTTCTTTCCCTCCTGCTCGTTCTCTTGTTTGGAGAGTTCGCTGTAGTTGTTACTATTCTTTTTCCTTGCTCTAGATGACCAGAAGTCTGTGTTGCTGAGGGCAGAAAGAGCTGCAAGCGTTAACCATGTCTGGGAGCTGAAATGAGTGGCTGTTTTGCAGGCAGCTTTGCCCTTGCTGGGAGGAGCGCTAGGATCTTTCAGGCGACCACATTAATGGGCAGTAATGTGTTTGCAGAGCTCGGAGAAAGTTGGTGACACAGCATCGTGTCTGAGGGTGTCAGGAGATTTGAGATTCGAGTGGCTGTGAGGTTGATGCTCTGCTGCAGTAATTGCTGTCAGCTGTGTAATTTTGGACTGTTACATGCACGTGGTTTGTTCTATGGGCAGACTTCTCTGCTGTTACTGTGAGCTCAGTTACCTTCTGACAGGATGAGGAGTTACCCGAGTGCTGTCCTCCAGGTCGTGTGTTTCAGGATCTCTCTTGGAGTTTGTGACACAGAAAAGCTGATGGTGCCATCATGTCTAAAACAGAAAATCTCCAGACTATGAGGAGCATGAGGAGTCCAAAAAGGGGTCAGGGAACTTTTAAGAGTTTGTGCTTTGGTAGAGTAGTGTTAGATGTATGTAAGACATATTGCTAGCTGTATTAAAATAAGAAAGTAAGAAACAGAATTGGTGGAACTGCAGAAGCAAAGATGAAAGAAGGTATCTAGCAATTACTCTCGTCTTGCAGGATTGTTCCTTTTCTGCAGTTCCTCAGGGCTGACAGGATGACTTTTACCTTGTGAAATGTTAGGGGCTGTGTCGCAGCTCAGGAAACATAACTGCAGAGGCTCTGGCTCCTTCCTGCCATAAAGCTTTTCTCCTGAGTTTAGTCAGCCAATATTTTTCGAGCAGTACTGTTCTTAGGCTTCATGTTTTTTTTTTTTTTTTTTTTTTTTTCAGTTATGTTAATCCAGATGGAGTTTCTCTTTTTATGGTTACTCAGTAACTAGAGGTACATATTCCTGTTGTGGGGTTTGCTTGGGGGGAGGGCAGTGTGTGACCCCACAGAGGTGCCTCTCTCAGTGCTCACTTCCTCGCCTGGTGTCACGCCAGCTCCGTACGTGCAGCCCCGAATCCCATTTTTTTTTTTGGGAAATACAATTTCCCATGTAGCTGCAGTATTGTTTGCGTCATGCTCTCGTGTCTCCTTTGGTGCCTGCCATCTCCCCGGGCTCTCCAGTTCTTACTGCTTTCCAAGTTTCGTTCTCCAGCTTTGTTCCAGACCTCCTTTTTCCCTAATGTAGCGAGCTGTATTTTCTCCCCAAGTGCATTAGCTTGTAGTTCTTCAAGTTGTCGTGTCTCTTGTTCTTACTTGATTTGTTAATTATTCCTGCTGACGAATGTAAAACCCAGTGTATTAATAGCACCAGGTACCAACAGGAGAAAAAAAATCAGGTGTGATTGTATTGTACAAACACAGAATAAGAAAAGTTCTTGCCCTGAAGTCTTGAACTAATTTTCTTCTGTTAACAGCTCATTACTAACATTTGCCTGCACTCCTTTCTGCTGAGGTGTGGAACCAGCCCCAACCCTGCTTGTTGAACTGCTCACAAACCCCATTTATTGATCTCTCTTTGAGTTCATTTTTATTCGTGATTCCTGATATTAAACAATTATTGGTAGCTTGGACATGTTGGTTGTCCATGTTTTAAAATTAAATGAATCAACAGCATACTTTTACTGGTGCTGTAATCCTTCAGTGATCGTGTTCTTCAGTGCAGACTTCTATTCCTGATCTCTCACTGCTGATAACTGTACTCCTCTGCAACCCGGAGCAGTGTCCTGCTCTGTATTTCCTTACAATTAGAGGGCAGGATGAGGACTAGCAGCCCGCCAGCTGGCACAGTGCTGCAGCTCTCTTAAAGCGTGGTTATTTTCATGTCAAAGACCGATGCTTCCTTCCTTATCTGCAGTTTCTGAAAGTGGCTTTAAGATGTGTGTCCTTTGGGCTGCACTTGAACCTGCCCTGAGCTGCTGAGTTTGGTGGCTTTTTAGTGGAGGAGCAGAAGGGGATTGCGTGTGCTTCTTCAGAGCTGTCCAGAGTGAATTTCTTGTGGCCAGGAGATGTCGGAGCATGGGAGTTAAACTTCAGTGGATTCCAAACACGATGCTTTTACTGTGTGTGGTGTTAAAATGTACCCCATAATTTGTAATCTCCAGGAAACAGAGGTAGGTGCGTGGTGTGATCGGGTTGGACTGTGCATTGCTTGTCATTATTTGGCGTGCAGGTGGTGGTGGGCACTGCTGACCTTCCCTCCAGGTGATGCTGTGTTTAACTCCATTAAAGCACCACGTGCTGTTTTTGCCGAGCAGCCTCTTCAGGCAGTCAGGTGGCTGCTGGGGCAGAGCTGGGCTTTTCCTAAGTTGCTGCAAGGCAGCAGTAGAGATTTGAGTGTGCATTTCGTGATGGCTAAGTGGCTTCTTTTTTTGCTGTGCACTGTAATGGGTGGAATAGCTGTAGCTGGGTGGTTTTTTGTTAACTGTGAGCTATACAAATGGTGCTGTTTTATACCTGCCGCAATTAGGACCTCGTCAGCAGTGATGTCAGTGAGAGTAGGAGCCATAAAACTGCTTCCACCCTGACCTGCCTGGGCTTCCCCATTCCCCACCACATCCAACACCCCGTGGCAGCCTCAGCTGCCTGGCTGTACCCCACATTTCCAGGCTCTCCTGAAGACCCAGAGTGGGTCTTTGGCAGTGTTGGCATGGGGATGGCGTACAATGCAGCACGTGCTGCTTTTCTGATTCCTGTCTGAACGAGCTTTTTAAAATGGAGCTTTACAATTTTTAAGAAAAACTGAAGATATACGTAATGATTAGAACTAGAACGCAGTGTTTCTAACCAGTGACTGGTTATAGAGTGCTCTTCAGGCAGGAAGAGTTGTTTAAACTTGCCCTTAGCTCAGGCTCTGAGATTTCAGCTTTGTGAAGTGGGAAGTGCTCCCTGCTTGCTCCTTTCCTTTACAGCTTTCGTACTGCTCAGCGCCAACATCTCAGCACGGTGCTGCAGGTACAGAAATCTTTCCAAGGACTGAACTGTGACCAGACTGCAATGTGAATTATAGGACCGTGGATGAGGAGAACGGAGGAGCTGCTCTGCTGCTGTCCCTGCCTGCAGCAGTGGGGTGGCAGGCGCACGCTCCCAGATAAGCGCGCAGCCCCGGAGCCATGTAAGGCAATGTGAACCTAACTGGTCCTCCAGCAGCAGAAATCTGGAGACGAGTTCTGGCAGCGTTATTTACTGCAGCTGACATTTACAGTGGGTCCTGCCCCGTTGCTGTAGGGCTGCGTGGATCCGTCGGACGCAGAGCGCCCTTTTCCTCATGTTAGCGAGGTCCTGCTGCGGGCAGCCTGTTTGAAATGACTGCTGCAGATGGCCAACCTAAATATGAGATATTTTAATGTAAATTATGCTTCAGAATAGTAAATATATACTTCCATGTATGTTACTGGCTATTCTAATGTTACTGGAAAAGCTCAGCAGCTGATTAAAATGGTGCACATCTGTGTATTCACCTATATAGCCTTGTTTCTGCATTTAATTCAGTCTGCAGAAGACATTAAGGAGATTTTGTTGATGGAAGTGTTTAACTGGTTTTAATCAGACTTTGATGTGCACAAATCATTAAAGCAAGTTGGATGAGGAGATAAGAGTCCGCAGTTCCCTTTGTGTAGTTTGGCTGCACGGCAACAAACAGAAGATTTTTGCTGTATGGGAGAGTGGAATCAGATCCAGAAAAGCCACATCAAAATGATTTTGTGTAATGTTATGTCTTTGTGGGCAGAGGAATATAAACCATAGTTTTCTGACAGAGTCTGAAGATCTCATGTAGCAGTTTTCCATTGCTATTAGCATAAACATTTCCTTATTCAAAGATAATTAAAAAATGGCTTGGGCGAAGTCCAGATGTGAAAAATGGAGCCTTTATGTTGAAAATTTGGGAAAAAATGAGTATGGAAAAATGGTTTAAGGGACTCTGAAAGCAGGAACGCTTGGTAAAGTCAGCGTAGCAGGTGGGGCTGTGCTTTGACGTGAGGGAAAGCAGTAACTTCAGTGGAAGCTGCAGTGAGTGGGAAATGCTTGGGTTTATACAGACACGTTTATTTTATTCCCGTATCTCGGGGCCTTCGGGCGTAAAGATTGGAGAGATGAGGTACAACGGGCATAATGTTTGCACTGTCTTACATCTCTTTTTGATGCGCTGGGTGGTCCTGTGTGGCAGAGAGCTTACTGAGAGCTGTTTGCAGCGGGTTTTGTCGTGTGTTTGGGTGTGTGGGTGCCTGCTGATGTTGGCTGCTTTGTATGGTTCTCTGCTTGCTGCTTTTTTGGGCTGACTAGTCCAGGGGGGGTTGTTCTCAATGATCTCCCCTCCAGTTCTGTGTTTCTGTGGCACTGAGCCTTTGCAGTGCAGTGGTGGCTGATGTGCTGGTGGTGGGCTGTTGGTGAGAGGTGTGGGGGGGCTGCTTCTGTTTGCCATCGCTCCCAAGTGCCCGGTTCTGGAAGTTGTGGAGTTACTACGTTTCGGTTTTGTTCTTAGGATGCAGATAGGATGGGTTGGCATTGTGAAAACACTGATCCACACTTGTGAAAGTGATAGTGCAGGTAGCCTGGAGGAGATGGAGTGAAAGGTTTTTTTCCTGGATTACTTCTGCTGGAATATCTGCCCCAGTTATTTTTAGTGAGGAAGAAATAGTGAGGAGTTTGTGCTGTGACACATTCATAGCCAATAATTAACAGAAACGCTTTTTGCTAGGAGAGGAGTTCAACTTGTTAATTGCTAATAAGCTCCTACAGAAAGACTTTCCTTTCTTTGTTTTTCTCTAATTTCAGCTTCCTCCGGTAGTTTTTGTGATTGTAAGAAAGCAGTCTCACGTTGTCTTACGGCCACACGAAGCAGGAGATGCACCAAAGTGACACATAGCAGTGTTCCCTGGTGTCGTTTCCTGCAGCTGATCAGCCCAGGGCTGAGCACTCAGCAGCACATGTTCCTTCAGTGTCTGCCGATGGCTTACTGTCAAACAGAAAAACTAAAGACAGGCAAAGATGAGCACGTTTTAATCTTGGTTGAGAGAACTACAACAACACTTGAATCTCACTGGTTGTTGTTATGGGGTGATTTCTTGCCAAGTACAGACACAGAGCACACGATCTGTTTTAACCCCGTGTGCACCTCACCTGCTGTGGGTGGGTTTGTAGCACGCTGACATGGCTGCAGGGCTCTGGCCTAACCCGGCCTGTTGCTTTAAGTGTTTTGAAATTCTGCTGAGTGCTGGCAGGAGTTTTGCAAGGTCGCTTGTCTTTGTCCTTAATTTCGTACTAGAAGTTGGTTTAACACTCTTCCTAGTGGCAAGGTTCATTCGGTCTTGCTGATTTTAATTTATGTGTGTTGTTAGGGCTGTATGTTCTGCAGTTTTGTCTGTTGAGCTGTTGAACTCCACTTAGAAATACATTCAGAGTGGCAGCCCAGAAACAGCGTGCACAACTCCAGTGCTGGTTTATCACGTGAAGAAGTTAATTTTGTATCTGAAGAGGCCAAAAGCTGTGTGTGTGTTCTATGGAAGGTGCTGTTACCCTCTGAAGAAGCCCCTCAGGACAGGGGCCTGCGGCTGCTGACTGAGGAGGAGCGGGGGCTGCGTTGGGCCTCAGCAGCACTGCCTCTCTCTGCCAGAAGACAGTAAGACAGTGCACATTGTGGCTGGTGTGTCAGGGCCCTGCCCAGATGGGTGGTAAAGAGAACTGTGAGAGAAGTATGAAATAAAGCCAGGAAACACTTCAAAGGGAGCACAGTGCCAGTGGTGGGCAGCACAGTGGGCCTGGGGGCACAAGCTGGGAGGGCAGCACGGGCCAGCTCTGCAGGAGGGACGTGCTGTCCGTAACAGACTCAGTTACTGCTTGTGAGCTGCTTCCTGGGGCACTCGTGTGTGAAGCTGTATCAAATAAAAGTGATGTTTAGAAAGTGAGCTTTGCTTGCAGGAGCCCGGAGAAGGGGCAGAGATGCTGTCGGTGTGGAGCACGGCGTGCTGCTGAGAGCAGCTACACAGGAGCTCGGTGCTTAATGCAGCAGTTGTATTTATTGTCTCAAAACCGTGCTTGTTTCAGTGTGTTCTGCAGCAGAATTCTTGGTTCTGATAGCAAGATAAATGTATTGCGAGAAAGCGCACGGGCAGTCTTTCAGTGGGACTGGAGGAAATGGCAGTTAAACCTGAGTAATGTATGTGGTAGTGTTTTCTCTCCTGCTTCTTCTGTAGTTCTGCTAAGCAGGAGGAGGATCCGAACCTTGCAAGGAGCGTGGTGTTCCCCTTTTACCCTGATACTCTCTTCATTTGGATGGCACTTTGTTAAAACATTACGTATTGCTTCAAATCTTACACAGAACGTATTTATCAGAGGATTTCTGCAGAGATCCTCTCTTAATCCTGATGCTGTAGAGTTCCTAATGCTCAAGTGTAATGAGACTTCATAGGTCAGTAAATTTATGTGAGGAAATCAGAACTCTAATAGCCAGATTAATGCTGGGTTTCTGAATAACTGTTGCTTAATAAAATCTGAACACCAGTTGTCTTTGTTTCAAAGTTTTAACAGAAGAACATGTAGGCACAGGAATTCTGCTATTAAGTTTCTGCCCAATTAAACTGTAGAATATTGTTGGGAAACTATTATAATACGCTTGGTTAGCTTGTGTGGACATGAAGAAATTGCTCGTAGAAGTTTTGTGTTTGCGGTGCTCCATCTTCGCATTGTGTGAGTTGTAGAATCTGCTCGTGATTGAGCACTGGAGGGATGGGGAGAATGAAATTTGAATGAACGTTTGAATGAAAGATCAGATTGGGTTGAAGTTTGCTGAACTGAGATTTGTGTGAGAAACAAAACCGTGTTCTCAGCAGAGGGCAAAACTCTGCTGTGATGGATCCTCACTGCAGTGCTTGCTTGCTTGTTATCTTTTGAACGTAAGACATCAGAACTGGGTTCCATTGCTTGGTTAAGAAAGTGTTTTATCCTTGAAAGTTGTTTTGTTATAGCAAGACAAAGCAAAGAAATGAAAACACTAAAGGAAGTGAAGTTAAAATTCTGCTTCACTTTACAGCAGAAATGAACTTTGCTCAGCTTGCAGGAGTTTGCTGAAGCCACTTTATCCTGTCTGCCTGGGAGTCCTGGCTCGGAATTGTGATAGATGCAGGGCAGGACAGTTGGGCAGATGATGGCTTTGCTGTGTCGCAGTGTTCAATCTCAGGCAGACTCTTTGCCTTTGGGAATAATGTCCCTGTTGCTGAGCTGTTCCTCGCTGGGGTCTGTGCCCTCCATGCGTGTGGTCGCTTGGTGTGGGGGGGACGACTGGTGGCTGAATGACCCCTTCCTCTGCTGTTTGCATTCTCCGGAAGAGAAGGAGAGAGCAGGGCATTGTGCTGTCACTTGCTGGATTTCCCTCTTTCTGTACCCTTTTCTGTTGTGACAGGACAAAAAGGAGGGACTGACGCTGGTGGCCTGCGAGCATCTCTGCTGCCTGGGAAGAAAAGAAAGCTGGGAGAGCCGGGCAGCTGCTGCCTCATCCTGTCCATAAAAGGAATAGAAAAAAAGAAAGCCAAGCAAAACCAATCACTTCAGATCTGCATTTTTTTTTTTTTCCTCTCGAGGAGATAGGGCACGTTTCTTTCTAACAGCGCTCTGGGCGCTGGCTGACGGCCTTGTGCAAGAGGCTGGCTGCTGTTGTGTGGCCCCTTCTCGTGTGCCTTGCTGAGCTGAGAATGAGCTGCAGTCCTTGCTTGGTCCTCGACAGTGACACCAAATAAAACTGACTCCTGGGAAAGGTTAATCCAGGGGAAGGAGTGGTAGTGGGCCCACGTGTTTTCACTGCCCAGCAGTACTGTTGCACGCAGTATGGAGAAGTTTTAAAGGAGTGGTTTGGGATCTCTTAACCCTTCAGTAAATTCTTGGATGTAAACATTTTGAGGCCATTTTAGTAGTATGTTCTAGTGAGCTGCTTAAACCTTCTTTTTGAATGAGTTCTGCTGCCGAAGCTGCTGTAATTAGAAGTTTCCTTTTATTTGGTTCTAAAATTTGGTTGCTGGGTGCTTACCTTAATCAAAATATTATCTTAGCATCTGTGTGCTGGATCTTGGGTGTGATGAATAATACATCCATCTCTCACCTGTCTAATAAAACACGTTATGCTCACAGAGCCGTTTCAGTTCCAAAGGATCTCAAGTCCCTTTTTTGTGGTCAGTGCTGAGTTACAAATGATCATGATAGCACCACACTTCAGTGATGGATAGAAGAACTTTCTCAAATAGAACGTGCTAGCTATTTGATACTTGGGTAATCCAATACAGTGTTATGGACTGGAGGGAGGAATCTGGCAGCCAGAACTAAGGAGCAGGATGTAATTACCTGCATCTTCACTTGGCTGGGACACTGGAATTAACGAGCTGCTCTTATAAAACTACTGACAAGTTTCCCGTAGCTAAGAGTGGTGAAGGATTTGTGTTCTCTGTCTGAGAAGCTGTGGCAAGTCCAGGCATATAGTGCTTTCTTGGGGATTTCTGCAGTTTCAGAGCTGATCAGGAAGGAGTAGTGCCCTGTAGCAAAGTGCTCACTCTTCCCTCCCTGGTAGTTCTCATCAAACATTAACTTAACCTAAGGCAACTTTTTTTATTCCTTTTTTTTTTTTTTTTTTTTTTTTACAGCTCTGCCACCCTTACTGTACGTACAAAGGTGTTCAGCCCTTACAGCACATTATCATCTCACAGTTTGGAAGTATGGGATAGTTGAACATTATAAACGTTTGCATTTAGATAGATGGTGAAAATCTGGTTTGCATTTGTTTTACATTACCAGTACAGTTGTCTTTTATAAGTTTTTTTTTTTTTTTTTTTTTTACCAGTAACACAGTAAACGAATGACAGAGCTTTGGAGGAAGGGATATTGCTGTTAGAAAGGTATTATGTTTTAAAAACAAACATTGAAATCTTCATTCTCATCAAAAGACCCAAATGAGGTCATGGTGCAGGCGCAGCGGTGCCCTCACTGTGTGCCTCCCACGAATGCATAGATACTGAGCTCCGACTTCAGAACACTTCTGGCCTAGCCAACCTTTCCTCCTGTTGAGCAGATAACGTTTGCAGTTGGAGCCATCCCAAACTAAATACCCCTCCCTTGTGGCAGAATACCAGTGCTGTATTAACTAGAGCTGATGGAAAACTTCAGCCACTGTGTTGAAAGGTGCGAGGGAGAGAAGTAAAATGGAACCCTTCATTCCTTTGAAAGCTTTGCTTATTTTCTTACTGTTTCTTAACACATGAACATCATTTCAATTCTGTGTCACTTCTTATTTTAGTGTTACAGAGCTCTGTGAAGGCTGCTCGGGTGGTTGTCGTGCTTCTGTATTTGCCAGATTGTGGTTATCCTTTAAAGTTCACCTGGAGTCTGTGCTGCTCTGTGCAGAGCTGCAGCACTTTTGTAGGAAATGGTTTGTGGCTTTTCTCGGCAGTTCTCTTTTTCGTTACCGTAGTGTAGAAAGCTGTGAGTGAAGGCCGTGTTCCCATTTATCTGGTAAGTATTGCATTGTCAGCGATGACTTCCGAGTGCTCCTCTGGTTTGTGCGTCATTGTTCTCTGTGTTGCAGTTGAGGAGCAGGGTGTTTTTTGTGTTATTTATTGCTTGTTTCATTAAACTTCTTCATTTTCTTAGTACTCCTGTTTGAGTACATTCATACAGAGCTGCATTTGGGGCTTGTTTGTGTGGTGTTAGGGACTGGTGTAATAATGATACCGTACTGGGTGTGTGAGCTGGGAGGATGGACAGTTCCTGACATATTAACTGTCATTTGTGGTACAAGCTCAAAAATACTGAGCTTCAGTTCCAGGTATCTCTGGGAGGGAGCTGGATGTGGCACTGCAGCTGTTTCTGGCATTTTTAAGTGCTTTGTGACACATCATTCCTCGTTATAAACAGGATTTCCAGCTTGGTTTCTTTGAAGAGCCATGGTGGGAGCTGCGTGCGCTCCGTGCCGCGGGCTGCGTCCCGCAGAAGCACTGCACATCGTGTGTTTGTTCCCTGTTCTCTCTGAGCACCCTTTATCATTCGTGGCCAGATGTTGTCAAACAGAATTGGTGCTCAGCACAGCCCATTAGCTGATACGGGATACGTGAGCTGTTTGATTTCTGTTGCTTATACAAACGGTTCAGACAAGGGGGGAAAGAAGCCCTGGATATAGATGAGGATGTCTCAGAGGAAGTCTCGGTGCTGTAAACACGCTTTGATCGTCCAGTGCTGTGCTGAACAGCCGTGGGTTTGGGGCTCTTACGTGCTGTGTGGGGAGGGTTCCCAGCAGGTGCTGCCCTGCCTTGGCTGCCCTGAGCAGCACTGAGGGATGGGGCGATGCCACCGTTGGCACCGTGTGGGTGAACTCGTGGGGACGACTCGTGGTGCCCGAGGTGGTTTGGGGGGATGAGAGGGCAGGCTGATGGTCCTGCACCTTACCCAGCACTCTGCTCTGTAACAGCGCTGCTGGTGAAACTCCAGGGATGTGTGGGTGGCTTTCTTTGTTTGTTTTTTATTTTTAATTTTTCCCCTGAACTGGAAATGTGCTCCAAAATTCCCATATGTGGTCTTGGTCCTGACACTCTGGAGCTGCAGCGGTGGGAAGGGCGGAGGGCAGAGCTGCAGTTCCATAATGCTGCTTTGAATGCCCAAGGTTGGGGCTGCTTGAGCAAGCCACTGCCAAGTGAGCTGGGATGAGCAGCAGCACCAAAATGGCTTGATAAGAAATGAAAAGGGCATTTCTGCTATCAAGGTTTTGAATCACGCTCTGCTCAGTACGTTTAGATCAGCAGTTAACAGTGTGTAAAGAATAAACATAAACGAGTTTGGTATCAGACAGTTCTGTGATTTCCTGCTTGAAGTGCTTTCTTTCTTTCCAAATTGAGCTGGAGAAGAGAGGCACAGGATTTGGATAAGCTCAGGTTCATGCTGAGATTGCATCCTGAGAGCACTGTGCAGCGTGGCTACCTGCGTGCAAAATTAATGACTAATGCATGTTAAGAGTTAGACTTAGAAAAAGGAAGTACTGTGCTGTGCTTGAGGCTTGTTTTCTAATTTCTTTTAATTTTTGCACTTTTCTTTCCCCAGATGTGGAAATTAAGGTGACTTTGGTCCTTGCAGCGGGGCAGTAGTTTTGCCTCCCTTAGCCTGGCTCTGCTCCTGCTGGGAGTTCTCCCATTCGCTCAGGCCTCCCAGGAAGAGGGGAAGGGAAATTATAGCAGGATCCTGTTTATAGCAGCAGGTACAAACCAACAAGTTCTTGTCTTCCTCTTCCAGGCCTGGCGTGCAGGGAGGGAGGAGCAGAGAGCTGCGGGTCCCCTTGCCGAGGTGCCGAGGGTGGGTTGGGGAGGAGGAGGTTTGGCAGCTGTTATCCCCCTCCAGGAGAAGCCTGAGCCCTGGGGTGGGGGTGGGCTGGCTGCCCCCCCAGCTCAGGCTGCTCTGGGCGGTGCTATCAGGGCCTCACTGCCCTCGATGACAGCAGGATATTTTTGGATAGCGGACTTTGGTAGACATAATTACATGTGTTCTGAAGAGTCACTTTTGCAGTTCCTTTAGGCTGAAGTTAATTGCTAGCAGTATTGATTTACTAGGCATGCCAGAGTCAGTTGCTTTTCAGGGTACCACTACTGCTTATTTTTCCTGGACAAAGGCAAAGTTGTCTTTGGTTGTTTCACAGCTGTGTAGGAGATAAAGGTAACTGAAACTGTCTGAATACAGAGCTAGAGCCCACCAAATCAACATGTGCTGAATTCATTTATTTACATATTTAATACTGGTGTGATTTTAATAGCACAGTACAAACTGCAGAGATCTAGAAGAGTAGATCAAGAAGTCTAATTTGGATCACATTCAAATCACCGATTCCCCTCCCTTCCTTCTTCCATAACAAAGTAAACCCACCCCAGCACCCATACAGTCCAGCTGAGTGCTCATGAAGATATTATCACTTGCTGTGTGCTTCAGAAGGGACGAGTGCTGAGGGCACTTCGCTGATGTAATATTTTGGTTGACTAATTTTGCATTGAGCTGGCAGATAGTCACATTAGCTCTGGTTTTGCTCCAGTTCTGATCTCTACCAAGTCTCTGCTTTAATGTTTCAGTTGTGTGGCAGTGCTGTTACAAATGCTGAGTGTGTTTCCTCAGCCCAAAGAGTTGCAACAGATGCTGATACAGTTTTGAAAGCTGATGCTTGTCCCTGTAAGAACTAGTGAGAATCCGTGTGTTAAAATTGAACTCTCTACTTGTAAAATCAAGAGGTAGATGTAAAATTCTTAATTATGGTCTTCTGAAGGATAGCTGCATGTGATTCACAGTCTTAGTGCTTTTCTGTGAATGAGCTGCCCGAGGGTAGGAGAGGATGCTCCTGTTCCCTGCCTGATGTTCCGCCCTTGATAGCAAAAGGACACAGATCCTAACGGTTGGCTTTAGGAGGTCACTGTCTATAATTAAGAGTGACATTTATTTCTGTTTAAATCCTGGATATGCAGCAAATCTGAAGGAGAGGAAAAAGCTGTTGATACCTCCAGCTTTCAAAGCAGCTTTACATTTTGCACAACTGTTGAAGTTAATTTGGTAGTTTGGCTGTGTTGCAGCGCACGGGGTGCTCTCAGAGTTGCATGAGTTCAGCTGATTTTTAGCACAATTGGAGAAGTGATTTTCAGACACGTTAGAAGTTAGCGCGTTCCTAGGCTTGGTCTCAGCGTCAGGTTGGATTATGCTGACGCTTTTACCTTGTTTACAGTGCAGATATTTCAGGGAAGCACAACAGACTCACACCCTAAAGCATCAAGTATTTAAACTTACACTGGGGATTTCTTCTAGTTTTGATGTCCCTGTGGATTTTATTTATAGTCAGAGTAGTAGAGAAAATGAAGCCAAGGGAGTAAGAAATGGCAGTGAAAGGCTGAAATGATGCTATTGAAGTGAAAGGAACGAATAATGTATTTTAAAAAGCTGAGTGGAGGGTGGGAGTTGTGCTGGGAGTGGCAGAGCTGGTTTGGTAGAGCTTTTGGCTGAGCTCTGTAGCAGGCTTAGGATGCTGTCTGAAAGCATGGCGTAATGAGTTTCTGAGCAGACACCTTTTTCATTTTACACTTAAATTGGAAGAGTATTCATGTTCTGGAAGCACCTACCATACCTTTTGTAGATCAAGGAGGCACTTTCATAAATCTCTTGATGCAAAGTGTAGTATGGCACACGTGAAAGGAGTTGGAGACCTAATTTATCCCTTATTTTGTTTACTCCTGTAAGTCCTGATGCTTTATGAAGCTCAAAGGAAATCATTTCTTTTTTTTTTTTTTTTTTTTTAATTGTGTACAGTTTGGCACATTGTGTCCCAAGGAAGATTTGTAATATGTGGGATTTGTTTTTTTAATCTGTGTTTTTGCAGTATGGGAATATTGTAAGGCAGTGTGTGCTGTCTGTTGGGCTGAGAAGGGGGCAATCCTTCAGATTTCCTGTAACCCAGGCAAACCATCAGCTCTGGCTGCTGCATGGCGGTGCCAGCTGAGCTGAAGGATCCAACTTCCAGTTTTTTGCCTGAGGACTCTGTGATTTATTTATTTAACTTCATAAACTGTCCCTGTTAGAAACAGAAGCTAGCTGTGGGTTATAGGCTGTGGGTTAGAGCTGCTCTAAATGTGAAGTGTTTTAAGCTGCACAAACTACTTTTCAGTTTTGAGGAGCTGCAGTCAGCGAGGGCTTCTTACCTGGGATCTCTTAGCAAAGCAGGCACGGGGGTGACTGTGTGCTTCCATCCCTCCTCTTTCCTTCTGTGACCTGGAAATTGTTGGTTGTGTTTTGTAGCAACATGAACCGTGAAGACCGAAATGTGCTGCGTATGAAAGAAAGGGAAAGGCGAAACCAAGAAATCCAGCAGGGTGAAGAAGCCTTTCCGCCCAACTCTCCTCTCTTTGCTGAACCCTACAAAGTTGTGAGTTTATGTCATGTTTACAAATGCTTTTCTTTTATTTATTGTAGCAGAAATTGTATGGAAATGTGTATTTTAGATTTATTTTCATTTGGAATCTTTTTAGGTCCCAGTTGTCAGCTTAACCAGCGTTTAAGCAAGTGTTGAAACCGAGGATGGGCAGTTACTAACCAGCTGCACAGGCAGATGTGTACTAATGCTTGTGAAGCAGGGACTGTTTTGCAGGAAGTGAGAAAAGGGAGAATGAGGCAATATAGTTTATTTTTTTAAAAAGCCTTTCTTCTGCTTCTGCTGCAGCGATATTTAAGTGGTACCAGTTAAGGTTTTCATTACACAGCTCAGAACTCGCTTTGAAAACAGAACCATTCCCTTGTCACAGACATTGTGGCTGAAGACTTTTCTCCTGCAGGTGGAAAGTTGTGAGGTAACTGATTCCCATCCTCCCTTCACTTTGCTGTGCCTGGTAACTAAATCCCACAAGTACGAAGCTAACTAAAGCTGGTTGGGATACAGTGAGCCTGGTTTGGAGCATGAAAAAGAAACACAAAAAAACCCAACTGTTTTTTCAGGAAAGAACTCCTATAACTGTGTCAGCAACAAGAGCTATTCCAGGATAAATGCCAATTAAAAATTACATAACTGAGTGGAGAGGTTAAGCTGATACTATTTTACTATTAAGTAAAACTTTATACAATCAATGTATTACAGACTTTAAGGTGATGGTGTGTACAGTTCTTAAAATCTAGCATGCAGTTCATCAGTTGAAGCACTGATCAGTGTTGCTTCAGCTATTCCTTATCAACTTTAAGTGGTGCTGTATGGAACTGCTACTTAAAACCCCTGTTGAAGCTGGGCTGAAGGCCTGGAATTTGGCTGCAGATTAAATAAATCCACTTTCTTTGCCCAGAATAAGAATTAGAAGTAAGAAAATAACCAAACTGGGTTTGTAAAATGTTCTTTTTTTATTTTTATTTTTAAGTCAACTGTAATTCTCTGCATATGCCACTCAAGGAAAAGAGGAAGGTTTTGAGGGAGAAAAAGGTGGACACAAAGAGGGAAAGAATTGCATTACTGTGGTTGGTTGGGGAGAATTAGGTCACTGTGACTATTTGTCTGTAGGGGTTTTAATACAGAGATCTTCAGATCATTAAATTAATATTTCTCACTTGTGTGGCTACTTGCTTTTACCCATTTCCTTTACCATCTAACACATGGGACTAAAAACTCTACTGACCATATGGATTTTTAACATCCGCTTCATTTTTTAGGGAATAAGTATGAATTGGGCACCAGTAAAAACAATGTAAGTTAGTTTGGCTTTCTTTCTGTAAGCTGTCAAAATAAGTCTGAGGTATTTCAAAGTGTTTTGTTTCTTTTCCTTCTATGCCTGTAGGGATTTTGTCATTATTTTCTACGACAGATGTGTTCTCAGTGTCTGCTCAGGCAGTGGTAATTAGGGGTGGATCTCTGTATAGGAGATCTTATTCGCTGTGCAATCAGGAGACCAATTTTAAAGGGACGTATATACAGAAGAACATGTGCCAAGTGGTGCTTTATTTGCTAATGGCAATTCTTTCATTCAGGCCTTGGGTAGTCTTCAATAAATAGATATGGCTGATGTTGTAGTTTTGCTTCCTTTCTCCTGCATCTGTAATATACCCTACTTTAAGTAACGTTTTTCTTTGAGTTCTGAGTCCTGGATATTTTTGTATCTTCCCAGACTGAAGGATAAATCTTCAGAGATACTTTGTAAGACTGTATGAAATAAAATGAGAAAATGGTAGCTGTGCAAAGTTGCATTTAGTGTTAAACTTGATCGAAGATTTTAATGGAGTTGTTAGTTACTTCTTGGTTAGAAGCAGGCAGTCAAATGTTTACTGCTTTTTTAAGTTGGCTTTTCAACATGAAATTCAACATGAAAAGAAGAGAATAAGGATTAATTAAAGAAATTAAAGATCAGAAACAGACTTTGAAAACAATTATCTTCCAATTTTCAGACAGTCAAATAGAGAAATAACTCAGTCTGTTGACGGTGAGTTTCCTTCGTCAGGGGAAGTTGGACAGGTTGTCTGCTGTCTTTCTGAGCTGATGCTCGTGTGCACTGGTGCTGTTTTTATGTTATTGAAATGCTTTAGAACATAGGACTCAGTGATGGGAGAACCCCTGTTCCTCCCAGTGGCTCTGGTATTATGGGTAACTGTGGGCAGTCAGTTCATACAACTTCTTCCACGAACTGGGTGGGGAAGATGGAAAATGCCAATGTGATTTCTCAGTAATTAGAGTTCAGCATAAGAAAAGGATGAGTGCAGCTGAAATACATCTTTTCTGCATGCCACAGGGGGTGAAATTACTGCTTAAAGAACAAAACCTGGGTGTTGGAAACACTAGCAAAAAGAGTTGGATCGTAGCCTTGAAATTTAGATGAGCTGCAGGAGTTGTCAATTAACTGAAATTGAAGTTGTGACTTTTAAAGCTGTGTTTTGCATTTGCTTTTTTTCTTTTTATGAATGATTTTCACAGACCAGCAAAGAAGACAAATTATCTAGTCGTATCCAGAGCATGCTTGGTAATTATGATGAAATGGATGATCTTATAGGAGACAGATCGCTACCAAAGCTTGTTGGGATCCCCAAACCTACTGTACCATCAACAGCAGATGAAAAATCAAACCAAAGTTTCTTTGGTGATCAGAGACACAATACTAGTTCGCATCAGAGTAGCAAATGGACTCCTGTAGGACCAGCACCTAGCACTTCCTCACAATCTCAGAAACGGTCCTCGGGTTTACAGAGCGGCCATAGCAGTCAGCGTGGCAGTGGCAATAACACTAGCAGTGGTGGCCAGAGGCACGACCGTGACTCGTACGGTAGCAGCAGCAGTCGCAAAAAAAGCCAGCATGGATCGGAGCACTCCAAATCCCGTTCTTCCAGCCCTGGGAAACCACCTGCCGTTTCTTCATTGAGCTCCAGCCATTCGAGGTCTCATGGAAGTGATCATCACAGCAAAGAACATCAGCGCTCAAAATCTCCCCGGGATCCGGATGCCAACTGGGACTCTCCTTCACGTGTGCCCTCATTTTCAAGTGGACAGCACTCTAATCAGTCTTTTCCACCTTCCCTGATGTCCAAGTCCAGTTCAATGTTACAGAAACCCACTGCTTATGTGAGGCCGATGGATGGGCAGGAATCCATGGAACCAAAGTTATCCTCTGAACACTACACTAGTCAGACTCACAGCAGCGGGGTGAATGAGCTGAAGCCTAGCAGCAAGGCACATCTAACCAAGCTGAAAATACCTTCCCAACCACTCGATGTAAGTCGCTGTCTGTTTACTGGGTTCTTGAGTGTGAATCCCTCTGGGCTGGGGTTTTCCAGCTTCTTTAGAATGTCAGTCTGCATAACCAAAGCCAAGTTTATAGTAATTTTTTTTTTTTTTTTTTCAGTAAAGCATCTTAAACTTTCGCAGTGAAGACCTTTATTTTCACTGGGAAATGCACTAATGCTTCTTCCATACGGATGTTGTGATTTTTGTTAAAACAAAGCCTACAAGATGCACTGAGAAAGGCTAACCTAATCCAGACAGACAGGTTTTCCTAGAGTACTTTAAATTACTGTCAGAAGTTCATAAAATAGTAGGATACTCACAAGTATTTTGATGACCTGTATATGTGTATTGTCTTTTCTGGGAGCTGTGGTGTCTCAGATCCAGGAAGCAGGTAAGGAAAGTTGCAAAATAATGTCCACATCCTGAAAGACTTGGTGTGCTAACGTTGATGCAGTAAAACATACAGTAACTTTGCTTCCTTTCTGCTTGCAGTGTCAAGGATGCAAAAGATTATTTACTAAGTTTCATAATTACTGTTTCTGGTTTCATGCTGTAATCTACGTTTTACTTCATAATGCAGTTTGCCATTTCTGCATATTCATGGTCAGCCATTTGAGTTCAGATATTATATCGTCACTTCTTCCCGGGAATGATTGAAGGATATGATTTTTTTTTTCCCTCTCTCCAGAAGTTTTTAATATCCCTGACTGCTTAACGTCACACAAACTGTCAAGTGAAAAGTAAGAGATTCTTGTGGCAGTTTTATAGATCTGATGTATTTGCTTTTCATAACTGGATGTGATTCATCCTGTAAAAATTTGAGTCTATCTGATATTAAAATTAATGTTGCTGAAAGGAATTAACAAGATCTGTTTGTATCTCTGTAGAGTCTAGATGAATCATGATAAGGACCGAAGTTTATTTTTAACTGCTTCATACCCCTGGGATCTTTTAAAAAAAATCTTCTTTAGGAGACATTAATCTTGAGTTTTGATTTCTAGGCTTCAGCATCTGGTGATGTGAGCTGCGTGGATGAAATTCTAAAAGTAAGTTCTCTGTGTTTTTTTCATAACTTATTTGTTGAATACACAAACGTTACTAAGGAGGTGGAAGTTACTCTGCAGTGGATTAGTACCTTTCAAATTGGCTTGACTGCAAGTCATTACAGGAGGACTCCTCAATTAATCCTCTAAAGCAGGTAGACTGGAAAACACTGGAAGCAGAACTGTGCGTGCTGGCATACTCATCTCTTGGATATCCTCATTGAATTGCTTTTTTTCTATCCCAGCCCTCTGCTAATCTACCCAGAATTAACCATTTCTTCCACCAAAGTAGAGTCTTCACATTTCAGTATCAGTTTAGGTTATGATATTTATTTTTCTACCCAGCAGCAGACCCTTCTTTTCTACCTGTGCTGTTTTCTCAAGTCTTTTTACCCCTTGTGTGCCCCTGTTCTTATGTGTGCTATTGCAGAGGCATCACTGGATGCCCCATGAGCATTTGCATAACTTATTTGCTCTGATCTTCAGTACTCCACGGTTATTGGAGATGCTCTGGGTGAACACAAGACACTTTCTTTCTGGCTTCAGGCATTTGATTTTCATTTCAAACTTTCTATGCTTCCCTTTTCCAGGTTTCTTCTTTTTACCTTTTATTTCTCATACACTCTTCACAGCCTGAAGTGATCAGACTTCAGTTTCTGTTCAGGCAAACCATTTCATTGATTTGTGCCTTTCTTCTTCTTATGTTGCTATGTCTTACCTATCTGTTTTTATGGGTAGGATTTTTTTTTTTTTTGGTGCAAAATCTTCATTGTACATTTGGGAAATTAAGATTATAATATAAAGCTTAGCCAAGTATGAACAATGAACTGAAAATTGAGAGAGAGTTACCATTCAAATCAGGATTGTAACTTGAAGTTTTTGTGCTTTTGCTTTGCTAATAGCTTTTCTTTTTTATGCTGGTTACAGGAGATGACCCATTCTTGGCCTCCTCCACTGACTGCTATTCATACACCATGCAAAACCGAACCATCAAAATTTCCTTTTCCAACAAAGGTCAGTGTTGTAGTCAAATACTGAGCGCTGTTAAAAGAGTAGCTCCTGTTAAAGGTCAAGGTTTTGGAATGCTTTTAAAGTGAATTCTGGATAGTTCTGTGTTTGTTTCAGTACCTTTCATCTCTCAAAACTCCTTTAAGGTAATTGTGAAGTTTTAAAATGCCATTTGTCTGTGAGGGGAATACTTTGCACCACTGTGCAGAAGCAAACATTGCTTGCCTCTATCTGGCAAGCAGTGGTAAATAGTAAGAAATGTAAATGTAATTTTCTACTTAAACTGAACTTTCCTCATGATTTTGAAGTCCCTTAATAGTTCTATTAAATTTTACATTTTCAACTACCATGCAAAAAAAAAAAAAAAGTTTAGCAAAGCGTCTGAGTTTAAATCAAGTTTTGTAATTGCTTGCCCTGAAAGTTGCCTTCCTAGCATCCCACGTGCTCAGTAACTGCTGAATGTTTAAGCTGTTGATGTGAAGGAGGCTGCTTTTTGCTGCTGCTGCCAGTATGGGCGTTTTTCCAGGAGACGTGCTTGAGCTGACACCTCTGAGGAAGGGGTTCTCATTCTCCTCCTCCTGGCTCTCAGCTGCTTGCTCCCCCCCGGGGCTGGATCTTGCACCCTCAGCAGCAGTGTTTTCAGTCAGACTGACATCTGTGATTGTTTGCCTTGAAATGCAGCTCTGTGATCTGAAGTGTTGTAGGCTGATGAGTGTGCAGGGGAGATAGATAGTTGTGGGTAGCGACTTTAACGAGTACAGTTTGGTTTGAGGTAGCTGACTAATATATGAAATCATGTTTTGCTTCCTGTATCTACTGATTACCAGTAGTTGATTTAACTTGAGAGTATAATTCTTCTCAAGACTCATCCTATCTCCATAATAGGTTGTCTGATTTGGCATGGTGCCTGATTGCAGAAGTTACGATGGCCGTCTTCTAAAAGTTGCCTTCCTAATCATGAGGGCTCCACTTCTCCTGACCAGGTTGCTGTTCTAAAGCACCACTGAACTGCTCTCGGTTTCCTGTTTGATCCAAATTATTCCCCATACATAAGATTACAGAGCCTTGTTGATGTCTGAACACAAAAGGGAGGCTGTCTTTTTCTTTCTGTCCACCTGGATTGTGTTTCTTCACTAAGTTTGCAAAAAATTCCATTTATGGCTGCCCTGAGTCTTTCGACTTTTTGCCAGCTTTTTTGTTTTGTGGCTGCACATCTTTGCCATGGAACTTTGTCAAATTCTCTGTTTCCAAAGTCTGTAATTTCCTCTGCCTCCTCTCCTCTGTCATTCTTGGCAGCGGGATTTCTTGGGATTCCAGCAAGCTAGTGAGCCGTAGGCTTGCACGGCCCAGGCCCGGGCAGAATTCGGGGAGCACAGTGGTTTACTTTAATCAAACTGTACTGTTCTAGAAAATCTCATTCTCTTTAATATTCTCTTTATTCACAAGTTCTGTGCTGCAGTGTTTCACAGCATCTCTCTTGTGTGCAGAAGTCTGGTATGTTCTGCCTGCACGCAGAAAATGGGGCTGGTGTTGGTGGATGGGTCGATTTTATGTGTAAGACTGTTGGCACAGCATCATTCTCCTTATGTGCAGCAAGTGGTTTGCAGGGACCCAAAATCCCGACTGGGGCCTGTCTGCGCTGCTATAAATACATCCTATAATTACCAGGAAGTCTTTGAATCAGAAGATAAGGCTGCATGAAAATAGGTCATGAAAAGTTTTACAGATGCTGTGAAAAACAGTTAAGATTCCTGACTCTTGATAAAAGTGTTATCCAGTGACCTAACACTGTATGATTTTAGCCTATGTAAGTCTTTTTAAGGCATGGGCTCACAGTCAAAAACTCCAGAGCAGGAGGGCTGACGTGTTTGTAAAATATATTCAGAACTCCAGCTGTTTCTTAGAGGGTGGGAGCTTCCCTTCTTAAAGCAGGGAGTGTGACGTCACTGACAGCTTTTGCAGCTGCGTGCCTGAGCAGTGGCCTGCAGGCATCCCTGAAGAGGTGGGTTGTGTCTCCAGCTTCGCTCACTGCGTGCCCTGTGCTGAAGTAATTGTGAAGGTGGTGATCAGTTGTGTCAGTCCCTTGTAATCCAGAAACTTTCTTCAGAGAAATAAAAACGAGATCTGACCTGAGCTCCCAGACTTTAAGTGCAGATGGGTCCTATTCACCACGACCTGGACTGCAGCCAAACCAGAAATGTACAAATAAGAATTAGGTACCTAACTACCGTTCTGATTAGCTACAAAGTGTTTTTCTCACCACCATTTTGTGTCAGAGTACAAGCAATGATTTGGTTTACCTCTTTCTTCTTTCTGAAGAAATCGGACTTGAAAAAATATGTTTGTTTCTTTATTCATCTCTGAGTTTCTGAAAGACATACGTATTCAAAGGCAAAATAAATGGCACATTGAAACCTAACACCTCACTAAAGTGCGCTTCACTGGAATGCTGCCGTAGAGATAGGAAGCTGGCTGACGTGAGCACTGAGGCAGGCACTGTCTGCAGAGTTCTTGGTATGTATTTTGATGAGAACAGTGCCAGTTGCTCATCCCGTGCTCAGCACAGTGCAGTTGTTGTGTATATGTGGTATTTTGATTACTGCAGGGCTTTTTTTTTAATTTAGGTTTTACCAGTCTTGTCTACTTGTCTAAGCTGACAGGAAAAAGGAAACAGAGGAATCATGCTTGCACTCACTGAACCCATGTGAAAGATAAAAACCAGTTTTTACTCCGAAGGGAGTGTAGCTTTTGCTTTCTGTTGAAGTCAGAAGACTTTTCTCCAACTTCATCTTGGCTTTGCAGCTTAAGCACAGGTTAACTATTTTCATTCAGTTAGTAAAGATGAGGGGCATTTGAAATGTTTTAAAATTGAAGTTCTCTGACAAGTGTTGGTTTTGAGAAAATTGATTCACTCTTTCTCCATACCGCTGACAATGTTCTTATGCAAGGAATTGTTTTAACTGCTGCCACTTTTGAAATCAAAGCATTAGGGAAGTTAGATATAGGGTAAGTATGCCTTGCTGTGTAGAGCTTTTGTGTGTTTATGGAGTTACATGTGGAAACAGCATATCCAACTGCATCACAGCACTGGGCTGGCTGCCGGAGTGCTGCACAGCTCTGTCCCGACCCCTGCATCTCCCTGTCATGGAGTACATCTGTCAGCTTGGTGAACTGACTAAAACGTTCTCAGTTTTTATGCATAAGGTCAGCATTTGTCCTCATTTTAAAAGGAGGTCAGGAAGGTCCTATTTTAGAATGGCACACTAGCTTAGAAGTAGGTTTTCAGTAACTCAATACCCTCTGCGTATTTGTTTATTAAAATAATATTTTAACGTTACAAGTGTTCAGTGTTCTGTGTTTGAGGAGGCTGAATTGGATTCTCTGGAACAGGAATATCAAAGATCATGGCAGTGCTAGAATTGGGGAGGCTTTATTTTTCCAGGCTACATTTGTAGATAGCAAATCTGTTATTATATCACCGTCCATTGACTTTTGTACAGCCAGGCTGCCCAGTTACATGAGGATTTGGCTGATGAGTGGACAGAGGGGTGAAGGTGAGAAAGGGAAATGATCCAGTTGCATTTCCCCAGCACTTTGTGCAGAGCCACAGTGAGAAGGGGGTGCAGCAGTTGGGCAGGGCCACTCGGATTTCAGGTTTCGTTCTCTCACCTGTTCTTTTGTCCCTGGGATTTTTTTTTCATTACAATGTTACAGGATCACTGCTTGTCCACTGAGATCCTGTATGTGCTTGAAAAAGATAAACACAGAAAAGTTTTTGAATGGAAATGTGTAAAACTGACAGCCAAGCTTTTCCATTTATGAGGAAAAGGAAGAGAAGGGTGCCAAGCAGCTCCTCTCTCTGCTAAACGTGCATGAAGATATGGTTTGCAGAAGTTACATGGAGATTCTGGAGTTTCAGACACTGTGTATGACAACTGCACGTGACCCTTCTTCAAAAGCAAGCAGGGGCAGATGAGCTAAGGATGAGGAATCTGAGGTACTCTTCCCATGTGCTCGCTGCTCCATCCTGGCTGGTGAAGGCAGCTTGGGCCCAGATAAAGGCTCTGGTTGGCTGATGCAGCTGGGCTTTGATTTTAGTGTGTTGGTTCTTATTTGGGAGTGGGTGTTGGTTCTGTTTTGTTGTGCTGTGGGTTTTTTTAAAGGATAGATGCCATCTTTAAAGTCAGAACAATAGCTTGATTATGGCATGATTTTTGGTATGTTAAAATTCCCTTTGAAAGAAAAAAAACACTCCTGTGATCTTCTGTTCCCTTAGGAGTCTCAACAGTCCAGTTTTGGCACTGGAGAACAGAGTAAGTATATTAAACTTCCTTTCATATGTGCAGTGTTTTTGTTATGATTGAGTATTCTTAGTACCCCTTAAGAAGTCAGGCTTTTAGAGAATGAGACTCTCTAGACTGGTAATGGAATGGATTGTATGTGAGGATTGTCTGTACTTTCTCAAGACCTACAAAACACACACTTGATTTTATTTGTGGCTTCTTGTTGAGAACCAGAGAGTTAATAACTATTGTGCAACTCAGTCGTATCTTTTAGAAAAGGAAAAAAAAAAAAAAGTATTTTAATTTTTTAATTTTTTTTTAATTCTTGAAAATAAGTATTCTTGGTTGGTCTGATTGAAAGTAGCTGAGTGTGAAAACAAAACACCTGCAGGGAAAGCCCCCAGGCATACTGGGAAGCAATGGAGTACATGCGTTCATATTTTAATTGAAAAAGCACACTGTGTTTTCTCCTTTTTCTTGTCCACTTTCACTTTGTGGAAATAAAATCAAAACTGATCAAGAACTCAAATAGTAATAGGGTTAGTAATGTCCTTGAGTGTATGGGCCCAAAATGTATTTCCAAACTTTAGACAAATGAACCTTTTATTCCTATTTGACTGTATCTTTATTTTGACTGAGATGAAGCATTTAATCTGGTAGCAAATCTGGCAAAACTGTATTAGATTTGTGCTGTTACCTTCCAAAAGTCTTACCAGTCTCTGTCAAAGTGATTAAGCAGATTAAACAGTAAAAGCAGAATGGTTTATTCTTAGGTATTCACAAGTAGCTTAATCCGAACACCTAATCGAGCGGGGAATTAAGGAAACAAATTAAAACCTAATTCCATGATGCCAGCCAATAGACTTAAGTGCTGGAAACAACTGATCTTTAGGTATGTAAACAGAGAGGTGGGATAGAAAAAAACACAGAACCAATTTTCAGCTACTGTTTCAGTTTTCTGAGTAACTTGTTACAGCCTCAAATCTTGTTTCCGTTTAATGATGTTTATTACTAGAACTAAAGAGCAGGGAAGGAAAAAAAAGACAAGCTAAAAAGCAGATCATATCAGTATGTATTCTGACTCTAGGATTTAGTTTGAGTTAGCTTTTTTGATTTAAAGACTTTTCATACATTAAAAAGCTGGGTAGAAATGCTGAAATTGATCACCCTACCAAGTTTTTTTTAATCTATGTCCTGTACCCTGCGTGTAGAAGATAATAGATTACATTTTATAGAATGGTTTTGGTTCAGAGAGACCTTAGATCCCATCCAGTTCCAGGCCTCCCACCAGACAGGCTGCCCAGGCCCCATCCAGCCTGGCCTTGGGCTCCTCCAGGGATGGGGCACCCACAGCTCTCTATCAGCAGTGCCAGGGTCTCACCACACTCTGAGAAAAGAATTTCTTCCTAATATCTAATCTAGATCTGTCCTCTCTTACTTTAGGATAGTCACTTCTATCCTACTTTGATGGAAGCAGAGCAGTTTTTCATGCCATTAGAAACAAATTTAGCATGTGTTTGGTTTAGGCAGCAATGATTTAATAAAAGCCTTCTTGATTTTCTTCTCTTGGTGTTCTGTCTCTGCTCTGCTCACTTGGTCAATCTGTGGGAGACTGCACCTGGTCCCCCTTTCTCCCGTTCCCTGGGTTGTTCTTGAGGTTGTTCAGCTAAGCCTGTTTACTTCTGCCCACTTCAGAGTGACTGTTCTGCTTGTCTGAGTTTAAAAGTTTACAACTTTTTTTCTTTTTTCTTCTAGAACGATATAATCCTTCATCAAAAACATCCAATGGCCATCAATCCAAATCGTAAGTAGCTGTTGAGAAAACATTTATCAAATAACAGTCAAGTTTTAAAAGATTTGGGAAATAACTGTTTCCTTATTAGAACGTGTCAGTTCTTGCACACTCTTTGTCATGCTTACACTTAAGTGACAGGAAAAAAAAGTTGTTTTCAAGCCATTTTCAGGGACAGTGGGACAAATATGGCATGTTGGTGTGAGTAACGCATGCACTGTGCCTCCCTTCCACTGCTTTCTTGTCAGCTATAGGATGCTGAGCAGGAGTTTGTGAAGATATCAGCATATGAGAATGAGCAGGATGGGACAGGATTTACCAAACACGTGCACTGCTAAGCTGTCAGCTGGAAGCAGCTTGTTGTAGTTGCACAAATAGGATGAGGAACTGTTCTGTCATTAGAGGAGATGGTAAACTAAGTTTGGGATCCAGTTAAATTTGTACTACTCATTCTCTTAAGTGACTGACAGACATTATTAGTTGTGTACATAGACCTGCCATTATGCTTCATTAATCATACAACAGAAAGGAAAAATAAAAAGCAGCAGGAGGATTCGAACTGCATTCGGCCTTATTTGTACTGAAAATTGATTATCTGCTGTTTAAATTCATTTTCCAAACAAAAATGTCCATACCACCTGGTGGTGTGTTTATTGAATGTGATTGCACATTCTGGAAACCTGGTGTTCTAAGTTAATGCTTGCTGCGATGCGGTTACAAAATGAAGTCTAGTTTTTCTGCTGGTCTGTGTATATTTTTCAGTTTTAATAAGATTAAAACACACGTGATCTGTGAGAAGGAAGTAAACAAGCCACTCTTCGATCATTTTCTATTTATTCATTTATTGTAGACTTAGTGTCAGTTTCCTGAAAACATGAGGTTTCAGGTGTTTACAAACAGCCACTGCAGTCAGTGGCAGCAATAGGAGTTCATGGTTTGGCTTTGCTTTTGTTACAGCAGCGTAATAGTGAAAGCTGTGCTGGTTCCAGAGCAGGAGGATGTGGGAAGGTGTAGGAACTGGAGTTAGCACTGAGCAGTAGTTAAAGTGAGTGCAAGGGAACAGGGAGGAAAAGGTGTTTGCTGTGTCAGTAGAATCTCTGATACAGCAATTGTGCTCTGTTCAAAAAGCATTAAAGAATGAGATAAATGCATCTTTTGACAAGGGCAGCAGTGGAAAATAGATTGGGAACTAGATTCTTGAGGTTGGTGTTCCTTTTCAGATTGTAAGTAGAACAGCTATATTGTGAAGTTCGGAAGTCTTAGACTCCTAATCCTTTCTTATCTTCTTTCTCCAGATGCGAATCGAACCAGACAGAGTAAGATGTTTTATTTTTGTAATCAAAGGTGTTTTTAAATAAGCACAAATAGCCCAGTGTTTTCATTGTGTTCCTGTACTTGCAGTATCCTGAAATAGTGTGTGTACGTATGACTAGCATAAATAATAGTACTTATCCCTTTGAAGAGTAATAGGAAATGTATGATGTAGAACAGTTGGGCTTTTGCATGAGGCAGGGAGCAGTCACTAGTCTTACATTTCTTCATTCCATGTAACACTGTATTCTTGGCCGTTGTGTATCAGAGGTTGTCGTTGTAGCTCCTCCTGCCTTAGTAAAATGTGTCAGAATTCCTTTTTAAATTTAACAGAATGAACAAAGGAATCAAAGTGCTACAGTCTGTAGTTTTCTTTAAAGAATGACTTAATTTGCCATTCTTAAACATTAAGCGTTGTAAATGGTAACGTGTGGATTTCACCCACACACCAACTCTGTAGTGTAAACAATAACTTCTTGGAATATGGAAGAATGCTTTGAATGTAATTAAAGTACATGGAAAAACTTGTCTCACTTTCTCCCTTTTGCTTACTTAGCATGTTGAAAGATGACTTAAAACTTAGCAGTAGTGAAGACAGCGATGGAGAGCAGGTATGTTCATGAGGTACCAGAGTTTCAGATAAGTGTGGTAAGAGTATGGACAGTTTGTTACTTCAGCAGTGTTCAGTACTCCAACAGCAAACTGAACAGCTTAAGGAAGATTTGCAATTGAGATTTAAAAAAGCAGCAAGTTTTCAACCAAACTTCATGTATTCTAAAATGCAAATCTGGGGGAAATCATCTGTTTTGTGAGAACAGTATGTTTGTACCTAGAGCTGATTTCAAGTAGGCTTTCTTTGAGTGCAAAATGGAAACAGTCTGCTTCAGAACACACACGATGAGCTGCTGTTCAGAGAGAGAACCCCTCGTGTTGAGCTGTGCTGGCTAAATAGTGCATGGCATGTGTGTTTCCATGCAGCACGTTTGGGGTAAGAGCTGCTGTGTGTGTCTCTTACTCCCAGGTTGTATCTGTAACTATGAGTCTAGCAGCTCCTTTATTTTCAGCATCTCTTTTTTCCTCTTGGGAGGTATTAATTTTGTGCAGCTCCTGCCAGGAACAGCGTTCAGCATGCTGGGTTGAACATACCTGTTTGAGTACCAGCAGCAGTGCACACTTTTTTTTTCTTCTTTTTTGCTGTTCTCAGTTCTGCTGTTTGGTATGTGTTCACATGGAGAACTTTTTCACATGAAGATACTGCATTTAGTTGGTTAACTGTCAGGATATAGGGCAATTTTGGGAACATTTGCTATCATCTGGTTCAAAAACACGGTATGGGGGAGCAGAGAAAATAGGGAATCTCAGAACTATTGTCAGAACATAAAGGATTCTTTGTGTTAAAAACTTGGATGAAAGGTTTGTTTTTCTTTCTGTACAAGGAGAAGGCAGGCAAACTTAAATTTTTGTTTTTCTGAATTAGGACATTCTTTGGGCTAAATATTTTGAGTTTTTAAGACTTTAAATCAACGCTTTGCAATGTAATTGCATATATGCAGCTCTAAAATAACTTCTAGAAGCTTCATGCTCCTCTTCTTAATTGCAGGATTGCGATAAGACGGTGCCAAGGAGCACACCTGGAAGGTAGGCATTCCTCGTGGGTTGCAGCACAGAAAGCAAAGTCGTGGTGTTTGGTCCAGTCAGCACTCCTGGCTTGATCTCGTTTCTAAAATCAGTGTTTGTTGTTTGTCTTTGATTAGAACAAAAGGTGTTCTAAGTTTAATGAGTTTAATCAGTGGCTAAATAACACGTTGTGCAAATTACACCAACCACGTTGTGAAGTGGGGAGGGAAACGAGGTGAACAGTGATCAGTTGCTGGAGCTTTTTAGCAAATGTTAGTTGAAATGTTAAATTTTATTCTTCCTAATGGAAGAACTTGAAGGATGCCTTTGTGTGCTGGGTGATGTTTATTTTTCTTCATTTTTGTTTCAGCAGTTCTGAACCTTCACAGCATAACAGTGAAGGAGCAGATAATTCAAGGGATGACTCGAGCAGCCATAGTGGGTCTGAAAGCAGTTCAGGATCTGACTCTGAAAGTGAAAGCAGTTCCAGTGACAGTGAAGCTAATGAACCGTCGCAGAGTGCATCCCCTGAGGTAGGGTTTGTCATGAGTTTGGTCTGTCTCCAAGGGTTTGGCATTAATCTTGATTTTCAAAAGCAGAAAAAACCAAATGTCTTCTCAGACGGTCTCTTTGACAGTTCATCGGTTGCCCTGACAAATGGGGAATTATTTCCACATTAGTGCAGTGTTCCTTTGCTGAAGCACCTGTAATTGGATATGACAACAATGTCTTCTGTAAGCACACATTTGTTATTTGACTTTGAGGCGATTTTTACCATCTGTTATCTGTTGGAGTGCAGAAGTAAGGTATGATAACTGTAGCTTAAAAACCAATAGCTTTTAGTCTGGGGAGCCATGACAGCAAATATTGCCTGTGGGTTGCAGCTCCTCTGGTTGAAGGGAAAAAGGAGGACTGCAATTATGTGCATCTTTCATTAGTTATTGACCTCAGATGTTCGGGTGCACCTCTTGGTTTGGCTTGCAGTGCAGTACAGCTGTGGAAAAGATGGAAGACATGTGGTACACTGTATCTGACAGTGCTTTTTTAAAATCTGTTTTTAGCCAGAGCCACCACCAACGAACAAGTGGCAACTGGATAACTGGTTGAACAAAGTTAATTCACATAAAGTATCACCAGCTTCTTCTGTGGACAGCAATATCCCATCCTCACAAGGCTACAAAAAAGAGGGACGGGATCAGGGAACAGGAAGTGGGTACGCTGATCAGAGTGGATCCAAAGACTCAATTTCTTCAACACCAGGGCGAGATTCCAAACCCACCCAAAAGGGCTCAGAGAGCAGTCGTGGCAGGCAGAAATCACCTGCCCAGAGTGACAGCTCAACACAGAGGAGGACTGTGGGTAAAAAGCAGCCCAAGAAAGCAGAAAAGACATCTGTTGAAGAGCCTAGAGGAGGTCTTAAAATAGAAAGTGAAACCCCAGTAGACATGGCAACAAACATACCTTCGAACAGGCATAAGGCAGCCACAAAAGGTTCCAGAAAACCTAATATAAAGAAAGAGCCCAAATCTTCCCCTCGGCCTACAACAGAGAAAAAGAAATACAAGGCTTCAAGCAAATCTGCCCAGAAATCCAGGGAATTCATAGAAACAGATACCTCATCCTCTGATTCAGATGAAAATGAAAGCCTGCCTCCTTCATCACAAACACCCAAATACTCTGAGAGCAATAGGACTCCTGTTAAATCTTCCATGGAGGAGGATGACAGCTTTTTTCGGCAAAGAATGTTCTCTCCTATGGAAGAGAAAGAGCTACTTTCACCACTCAGTGATCCTGATGAAAGGTACCCACTTATTGTGAAGATTGACCTGAGCCTCTTATCAAGAATACCAGGGAAGCCTTACAAGGATGCTGATGTGCCCAAAGTGGAAAAGAAAAATGTGCCAGAGAAGCATGCAAGGGAATCCCAGAAGCAGCCTTCTGACAAAAGTTCTACGAAAGGCAAAAGGAAACATAAACAGGTAATAATGCTGTAAATAAAACTATGCCTGTTATCGCAGCCTTTCAGTGTCTCACTGCAGGGGTTAAGCGTATGGCCCAGTAAGCTATGTCATACCTCACAGTAGTGGCTCAGTAATTCAGGACGTGGCTTTGTCTACCAGTTCTGTGTAGAATACATTGATCATTTCTGTGCCATTATAATAGGGAATAGCGGAGCTTTCTTTGGAGTGAGGCATGAAAGGCAGAAGATTGTACCTTTGGGTGTGTTAGCACTGTAGCTTGAGTTCCTGGAGGTAGCACAGATTGTGTTCCCTCAAAACCCTTTGAGTTTAGGATTAGGTTTATATAAAAATCTGGTCTTTAAAATCTCTTAACAGACTTCAAGACTTCTATAGTTTCTGGCATTCGTCAGATACCTGTGTTTGGTTCCCCAGCATAAGATCTGATTTCACACTAAAGCTGTTGGCAGATTTTTCTGGTGTTTCGTAGTGATATGTTTGTTATAAAATGAACAACTTGAGACAAATATTTGGTACAAGCAAGGTGCTTCAGGGGATGTTTCTATGGCCTGTACAGATCTTATTCTGTATGCTGCAAGATGCCCACTGTATTAAACCTGTTAAATGTGAAAAATTACTGCCTCAGTGAAGTCGTGAATGTAGACATTTATCTGGATGTTTCTTGTTTTCTGTATTCAGAACGAGGATGAAAACAGAGCCAGTGAAAGCAAGAAAACGAAACTGGAAGAAAAAGCTCCATCAGGACACAAGACTTCTAGCAGTAGGGAGTGAGTATCTTGCCTGTCTTTTCAGCACTGAAGGCTCAGGGTGATTGAGGAGAAGACTGATGCCCATCTCCACCTCTCCCTTGCCTTCTTTCCCTTCCTCCACATCAAAATGTCTCCTTATAATCAGTGGGTAACGTTTCATGGCTTCTTATTCTTCAGTCTGATTTAGTTCAAAGTTTCCACTAGTTGTTGCTGGAAATTCTGTACTATTTCAGATCAAACAACTGACAGCTGGTGTAATTACATCATGGGAAGAGAAGTTCTCTACAGTGAATATTTGTTAAATTACTGACGTGTGAGAAGCTGCAGCTTCTGGCTGCAGATGCTGGAAGTCTTTCTGAGTTGAACACTTTCTTTGGAAAGTATGTTAGGAAATGTAGAAAAAATAGATGCTTGTCTGTCTTGTTTTTTTTCTTTCATTCCTGTTATTTCTTTGGTATCTAGTGTGATAATCCAAAGACACTCAGTTAAATGCAACAGGTTTTAAAAAGCTATGTATAAATAGCTATTTCCTATGCTGTTCTCTGTGAAAAGGGAAGCCAGAATTAGCAACTGGAGTCCTCAGCAGCCAAGGTAAGGCTGTACCAGAAGAGGCTGATGGCTTCTAGAGAACAGTTATCTGGGCCATCTCTTTTCTGAGCTGTCAGGCTGACTCGTCTGCCATAGACAGGCTGGCGCTAACACTTGCATTAGTTTCTGACATTACAAGTGGTTAGGGTGTTTTTAAGGACTGTTGAGGGATGTGGTTTTATGGTTAGAACTTGTCTTCTGCATTTTCAGGTCAGAACAGATAAAGTGGTGAAAACTAGTTCAGTCAGGCTTTGTAACGTCTAGTTACTGCGGTGATTATTCTCTTCCTCTGAATTTGGCTTGCTACATTTAGCGTTAAAAATCTTGATTTTTTTTTTTTTTTGGGGGGGGGAGGGAGGGTCAGGTGAGGAGGGGTGTGGGTCTGATTAAAAAAAAAAAAAAAGTGATGCTGGATTTTATTTATTCCTATTTTAAAAAAGAAAGATCAAAACTGAATGTATTCATTTTGTTCAGGTCTTTAAAACCAAGTGCTGTTAAAGAGAAGGATTTACTGCCATCTCCTGCTGCCCCACTCCTTCAGAAGGATTCCAAACAGGAGCACGGGTCCCGGAAGAGGACGGTCAGTCAGTCATCATCCTTGAAGTCCAGCAGCAATGTTAATAAGGACAGCAGCAGTGGCAGTAAAAGCAGCTCATCTTCTAAACAGAAGAAGATAGAGGGGAAGGGTTCTAGCAGTGCTAAAGAAACAAAGGTAAAGGGTTTATTCTGTGGATGCCTTGAACTTATTTCTTGGCCTTGCGGTTTGATGTGCACTAAATAACAGTTGCAGTTGAAGTTGAAATGTAATGAGCTTCAGATTTGCCTTGTTTCATACCATGGTGCTTAAGACTCTAAATTGGAAAATAACTTGTGAGTGATTGTCAAATACTAATGTTTATTCCTACCAAATATTTATGCTAATCACTGAAGTGAGTTTAGTCATCTTTTGATGACAGATGTTGCTTGTTTGCTGTTTAATTTGTTAAAGAGAAATGTCTCTACGAATCTGTTAACCCAGCATGAAACAATGAGGTTATTCTTACATTGCTGGAGCAGGTACAAATCTTGCCTTCATTTTAAGGAGGGCACAGTGCTGGGATGCAAAGCTATGGATCTCGTTTTTCATCCTAGATCTCTAGAAAGGTTCTTCTGATTCCAGCTCAGGAAGGTACAGAGCTCTCCATGGTTAGAGTAAAGGAAACATAGTTGAAAAGATGATGCAGAAAACATTTTTTAAGAGACTTAGGTTAAGAACCTGTTTAGTTGGTGGGTTTCAAGAAGATTATAAAATGATGATACTGTAAGGTCATGAAATGTAATGTGCTTTTTCATCAGTATGTGAACATGTGTTACTGGACAGAAATTAACTTGTGAGGACATCTGGGTACCTGTGTAGTGCAGTTTCTGTTGTATAGCCAGGTCTGAGTGTAATGTTAAAGTTGGAAGGATTTCAGCTTTGTCTTTGGGATTCCAAAGCTGAAGATGTGCTCTAAAATGTTCAGGAAGGGTAATTGATTTGGGGAGGAGTAAAGCAGCAAATTGCCATTAGCAGTGGCAGAAAGTAGCTTAGTCATCAGGGTGGAGTTCGTGCAATATTTAAACTGGGAAACCTGCTGGATTAATTTACATACCATTACTATGAGATTCTAGAAACCTGGGAAAGTTGTGTGCATCAGCATCTGCAAAAGACACTTCCAGGAGGTCTTCACTTTGCAGATTTACATCACAGACTGCTGCTCTGGGGTTTACTTATTCATCCAGCATGGAACTGTCCCTAAACCAGCTGAGATCATGTTTGACGTTTTTCTTTTCATACTTGGGATGTGCTTACTCATGCCTTTCTTAAAGTAGTGTGTTCTTCCTGCATTTCCCTGTGTGCTTTGGTAGTGTTTCTGTGTTACGCTGGTAGATAGTGTATTGCTGTGTAAACCTAGTGCCTTGCAACTCTGAGATCCTTCTGATTATCAAGGGTCTGATAAAGGCAGGTTATGACATACTAAAGCAGTTGGCCTTTGGTCATGAGCTGAAGGCACACTGAAGCTGGGAACATGCTTTATGCTGTTGAGCTAGTAAAAACAGTTTCACTTAGGATTCACAGGATGTTTTATTGACCCATGTTTAGCCTGAAATGTCACACTGAGCCATGTAAAATTAACAGGAGCAAGGACAGTGTGTTGTGAGGACAGCTGTTATTTCTCCTTGAAGACAGTGTTTCTGAAATACAAATCTTTTCAAGACAGAGATGTTTGGAGGAGTTTATAGTTGAGTGACATGAGAAGTCATAAATATATATATGGCCTCTTTGCTAAGTCTCATTTTCCACTCTGAACAATGTGGGAGATTTCCTAGTGTAGTTGATTATAACCTTTGTGTCTTCCCCCTGCCAGCATGAGGTGAAAGCCTCAGGGAAGCTGTGTTATTGTATGGTGAATGGCAGCTAAGGCAGCTACAGAACTGACCTTACTGCTTATGAAGTGTGAAGTCATGGAAAAAAACTTATAGAGTAAATGCCTTTTTGTCTAAAATAAATAAATGAATTGAAAGTCTTGATATTTATGATTAGGAAACAATTTTCCTTTCAGGAAAAGGTTCTGAACAGTTCGTCAAACTGCCCTCCTGTTTCTGCTCCATCTACAGAGAGCTCAAAGTCAAGAAGAGCAAAACTTGTTTTTGATGACAGGTAAGAAAAGTAGAGGGTGTCTTTCCCTTTGTGGGGATGTTAATCTTGGAGAACAGCGAGCTCTCTGTGGAGAAGGGTTGTACTATTTGCTTCACAAAGGGTTCTGAATACTAGTTTATGCTCTGGAGATCTACAGAGAGGAACCTTCATTTCTGAAACTGCAAGAATGGGATTGTGATGCAGTTACTCCGTTACTGTAACTTGAGTTAGAGGGGGGAAGAAGTGAAAGCTGTAACATTAACAAACTTAGGACATAAAGGCAGTGCAGTGCAGGTGGTCTGAGTCCATAAATGTGTGTCTTCTGTTGTAGGACTTACTCAGCTGATCATTATTTACAGGAAGCAAAGAAGTTAAAGCATAATGCAGATGCATTGGTAAGTAAATCTGCAATGTTTATCCAATGTTGCATGTTATGCCGGGGTTTGTTTACTGCTCTTGCTGTGTTGCTGCCTGTCTGCAGTAGAACTTTCTGGTATTTCCTCTCAATATTTTCCTTGTTTTTTTCCCCAATCTTCTCAGTCTGACAGGTTCGAGAAGGCTGTGTACTACCTAGATGCAGTAGTGTCGTTCATTGAGTGTGGGAATGCATTGGAGAAAAATGCTCAGGAATCCAAGTCCCCGTTCCCTATGTATTCAGAAACTGTGGAATTAATCAAGTAAGCATTGCAGAGCACGTACAAAACTCAGATGGTTAGAGAAGAGGTCTGGAACTCAGAGCTTCTACATTCTGCTGACATTTTGCTGCTAACTTTTGAAGTCCCTTACTCTTAGTGTGTTCTTGAAGGTTGAGGTCCTTTATTCCAAGGTTTTTGGTGTCTCAACAATTTGGAACACGTGCAGAGCAAAACTCTTCCAATTTTTATCTAGCCATGTTCTGTGTAGGATCTGAGGGGGGGGCCTGAAACAGTGAAGGAGTTTAGAATTAGAATTTCATAAGGACTCTGCTGACTGATAAATGACAGTGTAATATTTTATTTTGCTGTTTACTTGATAGATTGTTTTCTTGTTGATAACTTGTTTGTAGGTACACTATGAAACTGAAGAATTACTTGGCACCGGATGCTACGGCTGCAGATAAAAGGCTAGCAGTGCTTTGGTATGTGTGTCCTGGACTTTAGATTATGCACTGATTAATTCAAAATGTTTTCTCCATGAAATGCCATCCTACACTGAGTTTTCAGGTGTTTTGAACCAAACAGGAATTTTCCACTTGACTGTACAGAGTGCTGGATGCTGTAGATCTGGTTACTGTACATTGGGACACGGGGCACATTGACAGCAGCAGATGAATCTTTGAACTATGAAGGAAATTACTGACTTTTTTCAGCTCTGACTTCCATAAGATCATGTCAGTTAGTGCTTTTATTTTAGAATGTGATGTCATTGGTTGTCTGTTGCATGCAATGAAGTTGTTAATGTGGCTAGAAATGATAGAGGTGCATTTATGAATTTCTTAATGTTTTGATAAAATTACTGTTGATTAACTGAGCTCTCCATTTTCTCTCTTTGTAAATTATAATGTTCAAAAATAACAGATTACTGTTGAATTGGCTGTGTAGTCAGCTGTGACCTAAATGCTTCAGGAAACGTGGAGATTGCATGAACAAGCAAATTGTTGTCTGGTTTGGCTCTTAATTTTTGTAAAATAGCACAGTCAGCACACACTGCTTACTCATTCGAATGAATTTACGATTCTGATTTGAAGCTTTCTTGGAAAGTTGAACTTCTCTATTGAATTTGAGAGGAGTAACAGCAGGAAGGATTGGGGTCCTCGCTGCACGTTCAGCCGGTGAGACAGCCACGCTTGGAATGGCTGTTAAGAATTTCATTTGTCTCCTGGTTTAATTAAATGGCTGCAGCAAGTAGCAGAACAGAGAGCTGACTGTCAGGTGGAAAAGAGGGACTATGGCAGAATGCAGCAGACTCAGTACGTCCCAACATGAGAAAAAAAAAATTAATGAACACCTTCTTTAGGAAATAAATTAATGTTGTCTGCTGAGCTCAGAACCAGAGCTGACCTGCAGCAGCAAAGTCACTGCAAACTGTAGTTTCAGCTTAAGGCAAAAAACTGTTCTTTACTGTTGTGAGAACTTAAAGGTGGTGAGAGACTTTGGCTTTTTTTGGGTTGAGAGAGAAAGCTTTTAAAAGCACAGCTACTTGATTTTTGAATTTCGGTGTGTTGTGATGAACTTGACTTTAACTGGAAATGTTTTGCTGTTCTGTCTTTGGTTAGTCTTCGGTGCCAATCTCTGCTATACCTAAGGCTTTTCAAACTGAAAAAGGAAAGTGCATTGAAATATTCTAAAACTCTGACTGAACATCTGAAGGTAATTGGATATATATTTTCTTCAAATATAAAAAGAGAAACTAATCAAATTGAAGCTCTGCATCATTTAAAATTCCTCTGTCCAGAATTCAGACTGCTCATGTGAACTTCCTGTATGCCATAATTTAGGACTGGACCTTAAGAGTATGTTCAAGCTGAGAGGATACAGCGTGGTTGTAATGTCATCCACCCGCTGGTCCCACTATGATAGCTTCTGATTAATATTTTGGTGCAGCTTTTGTTTTTAGTAAATGTAGGTGGCTTCAAAGGGAATTTAAAAATACTTTTCTCGTTGCTGATATGACCAAGCTGAAATTCTCTGCTTCTTCACTGATTTGAGTCGTTGTTGTCAGTGAAATGGATATTTTCCCAATTTTGAAAGTACTTTGATATTATTTGGGATTTGGTTTATTGCTTAAAAGAACATGAGTTCTTGTGGCTTTTCAGAAATGGGCAATTAAACGAACAGGTGAAATATAGTTAGCTGAGCTATAAACATAAATTTATTTCTCTCCAACAGAATTCCTACAATAATTCTCAAGCACCGTCACCTGGTATGGGAAGGTAGGTAGTGAAAGTTTACCTGTATTTCGACATTTGTAGCATACAGACTGTGGGTCTGAGGTGCTCAAAGAGCAGCTTCTCTCTTTTTTGAGCATTGGTTCTTTCTGAACTAATTGCTAATTGTTCTAAGGTCTGGATTTTGATTCAGTTGTTCAGGTCAATATTCTGATTTCAGAAGATTGCTGTACAGAAATATTCTCAGACAGCTCCTCGTTGCGAGGAATGAACAAAAAGAAAACCTCAGTGTGTCCTTAGCACACAAGTCACTTGTGTCAGTGGTTTGTTGTTTCATATAATGCTTTCTCCCTCAAAACAATAGCGTTATTGTAGCCCAGATGGCTGTGAGTTCTTTCACGATTGGCTCTTCCATAGTATAGCAATTTAGGATTGAAATGTAACAGCAGACTTTTTATAGGTTACTCTATAAAAATATATAAAAAAAAAAAAAGGGCATTTCAGATTTGTGTCACGTTACTTGAAAATTTAACATAATGGTGGTATAATTACCTTGTTTATTTTTTTCATTAATACTGCATAAGGTTCAATTTATTTAAACAACAACTTTAATTGAAAGATGCTGCATAGTGATTTTGGTTCTGAGGCTAAAATACAGGAGCTTGGAGGATCCTCAGGGATTTTCAGAAGCAGGCCAAATCCTGACTTCTTGGTGTGTAAAGTGGGAGGAGTCCTTTAGCCATCCCATGCTGTGAGCTGTAGAAAGAGAGCTTTGCATGATGCACGTGACACACCTGTGTGTGCGTTTTACAATGTCATGTTTCTCTCTGGATAAGCAGCAAGCCTGTTGGTATGCCGTCTCCGGTCTCTCCAAAGCTGTCTCCAGGGAATTCAGGAAATTACTCTTCTGGGGCAGCCAACCCTTCAGGGAGCGGGTCTTCGGTGACGATCCCCCAGAGGATCCATCAGATGGCAGCCAGCTATGTCCAAGTGACATCCAACTTCCTCTATGCCACTGAAATCTGGGACCAAGCTGAGCAGCTGTCTAAAGAACAGAAAGGTAAGGGTAGGCAAGGCAGGTTATAAGCTCAGACGTGCACGTTGTGCTGAGTTCTAACAGTTTTTCAATTTTGGAGTTACAGTTAACGATGCACAGGATACTTAATTGGGTCCTCTGCAAAAGAAAGATGGAAATAAATTCCTTCAGTGACAGTGAAGTCCTGGCCTGGCTGTCTTGGTTGTCAGGCGGTGCTGGAGTTGTAACATTTCCTGCCTGTCATGCTTAATATAAATAAATAAATCCTGCGTTTCCCGTAAGTCGTTCTCTGCAGGAAGCAGAACTTGGTGCATTTCCTTTTCTGAAATCCTGAAGTGAATACGCTCATTTGAGGGAGAAGACCAAGACAGTTAAACCATAGTGTAATTATGCTTAACAGCCAGTCTTCTGCAGCACAGTGAGGAAGTGGACTAGAAAGGACTTCTTTCTTTTTATTCTGCCACAGTTCAGCCTTGTTTCATTTCTTTCGTCTTGATCCTAAAGATTTTTGCTGAGGTGCTTTTTAGAGACTACAGTATTTCCCATGCAGCAGCCAACGCAAAAGGTTGTGCCTAATTTGTGTTTCTGTTGTTCTAGAGTTCTTTGCTGAACTGGATAAAGCTATGGGCCCTCTGGTTTTTAATTCAAGCATCATGACAGACCTAGTGCGTTACACCCGTCAGGGACTACACTGGTTGCGCCTGGATGCCAAGTGATACTTGGGACTGAAGGAATGGAAAACTGAACACATTTTTCTCGCTGCCTCTGATTTATCTCCACAACACTGTGTCATGTCAATAAGGAAGACTGCCATAACACATTGCTTAGTTGACACTAAGAGCAAGGAATGCTTTCACATGTCTCCCATCCTGATTTGTGTTTTGTGTTTTAACCCAAAATTTCCTTGTTAGTGGACTCCTTCAGTATTCCCTTTCTAAGTTATTTAAATATTTTTAAATTTGCGACGTATAAAGGTGTAGCTTTGCTAATCTATCCTGGATAGATTGGGTCATTGGAATTCCCGTCATAATACATGGATAGTTGGTTTAAATCCTATTTATTTTAATTTTTTTATTTTAATTTTGAAAGGCCCAATTTGGGGCAGTTTTTAGCCGTTTCTTCCCTAAATTTACCCTTTCAAGAACTTAGGAAAAATTAAACATAGACACTTTATTTAAGTACTTTGTGAGCTTTGTTACTCTGTAATGTCTTGTGGTGGTAGAACCTGTAAAAGGAATTAGGATTGATAGGTTCTAACGTGTAGAAACACCATACTTTTCATGCCTAATGCCTATGAATCAACTAATAAATGACAGCTAGAGTTTTATTATTGCAGAATTTGTACTAAATAGAAAAATTCCAGATATTCTTCTACGTATTAAAATACTTCATTTAAATGAATTTTAAAGAAATTTATATGGAGAAATATTTAGCTGGATCTGACTTGGGTTGCTTTCAAGGCAGTTTCAAAACATTGATTAACACTATAACAGATGGCAAAACATTGCAGTAGTTTGCTTTTGATGTAATATCAGAGTAATGGTGTAGGAATGAACTTCGGTCTGATAGGTGCGATGCGTATAGGAAGGGTTTCTGAAATGGACAATCTTGTGCTTTTTGATATCTCTTCATTTAAAACACGTTTTGTTTCCTTGCTTGTCGTTTTTTGACACTTGCAAAATCAGCAGTTTCATGGTTAGAAAAATCAGCAGTAGTTTAATTCCTACCAGAACTGCCGTTTGAGTCTTTTTCGTTGACTGGAAAATCAGGAATCTTCAGTAGAGACAGAGGTCCATTTTTTTTCCTTTTAGGGTCTGGTGGTTAACGGACACTACAGCATGACAGTGCAACAGCCATTGTGGGGTGGGGAGCACACCTGCTATTACAGGGAAGTCCTTTAATCGTTTTGATGCGGAACAGATTTAAAACTCGTATTTACCCCATGTTAATGAAGGTCCCATTCGTGTTTGATGCATTCAAAGGAGCAGAATATTCACTCGAGAGGAAGCGAGTTGGTGCAACAGAAATCGTTTGTGGAGTTGCAGCCGACTGCTCTCAAAACGTGTAAACCAAAGTACCTTTCCACGTGAGGTGCTTGTCTGAGTCAAAGGTTTAAAATGCTACTGCTTTCAGTATTGCTTAGTGCCCCTAACATGTCTGGTGTGCCTTATGCCTTACTTTTAGATGAAGATTTTATGAACTGTTTACAAGATGTTTTACAGCAGGACCAGGTATACTGTATGCAGTGGTCTTCTGCAGTACTTGGGTAAAATTCCATTTCCTTTGTGAAAGTAGCAGTGTCTGTCACGCGACCCGACCTCTCATCGCAGTGGTCTCCTTTTAGAGAGTCAAGCTCTGAATACTTTAGGGTGCGATTGTGGAATGCTGCTTGGTTTTGTCTCCCACTTAACTCTGTCCCAGATACGAACGCGCACGTTCAGGAAAAAATATTGCACTAAAGTTTTGTGTAGTTGTGGTGAAGTGCCAAAATCATGGCAACCTCGAACGAAGGAATCGAATTCAACACTCCTTAGTACTGCAGTATGTCCTATGGGCTTTAAGAGTTTAGAAGTTTTGCAAATGAGCAACCTGCTAAGAGGTAGCTGCATATTCGTAGAGCTTCCTTTGCGTTCCAGCGTGTTTTGTACTTCCAGAAGAGCTTTGCTACATTCGAACCGACGCGTGGTTAGCGGACCCGTGGCTTTCCCCGTTGCAGCTGAGTCACTGATCAGCTCTGTTGGTTGGAGCATCCTTTCCATTGAAGCACTGTGCAAGATGGCATTTCTTTTCGTGTTTGCTGTTAGAGACAGAACTCCGTGCCCTCAGACTCTGCATCCTGCTTGATGGGACACTGTCAACTAATTTTTTCCTTTAATACTCTAAAGTGCCTAGCACACTTTTGACGCTATATAAGAAATACCTTTGTAGAAGTTGCGTTCACAGTTGATCTTTTTGCAGAGCTGCTGCTTTCGGCTTGCTCTTCGTGCACAGTGACCACGACTGTAAGCAGGAATGGTCTCATCTCTGGGAATGTGGTTTTTTTTTTTTTTTTTTTTTTTTTTTTGTTTCCTTAGAGTCCCACAAATACCTTTTGGTGTCACACGCAGCTGTCTCTTAAAAACACCGTATCGCCCGTCCCTGGGCCGGTGGGTCTTAAATCGTCTTCACTTAACTGGAAGACTTTGTACGTTGTGTCAAAATGTGGACCTGAAATGGTTGAAAGTGGCCCACCTGAATCCGTCACAGGGAAGTATTCCCTGGAGTGCTGTCCCAAGTTTTCTGTCCGTATGGGAGATACGCAGTGATCCCATTATGTGAAGAGAAATGCCTTACTCATCTGTAACTGTTTCAGTCAGAGAAACCTAAATTTCACGCTTCCAAAAGCATATCTGATTTGGGATTTGCCATCGTTTCAAAGACAGAAGTTGTGTGCTTTGTCAGATTTCGTAGCTGTAAGAAAATAAAATGAAGATATTAACACGCTTCCATCCCGACTCCAAACTGCAGCAGGAGGGATAACTCTGTCCTTCTCTGACCTCTGTGCAGCAGCAGGGATGCGCCGAGGCACGCGGTGCTGGGGCTGCTGAGGGAATCCCTCACTCCCTCAACGATTCCCGTGACGATTGAACCTTAAACACATATCAGCGCTGTGATTTGAATCCCCTTACTGAACACGGTCCCAGTTGGTGAATCTTAAAAATGGCTTAATCAGACTAGGCTTGCTCAGATATCACTATGATTTGGATTTGCTGTGAAACTTGCAGGTTCCGAGATGATGAGTGCAACCATTTATATTTATAAACAAATCTTCAGGACACCGGAGTAAAACAGCCCGATTAGTTTTATTTTGGTTTGAAACTATTAGCCATAAAGTAGAGCGCGTGGATGGCTCTCCTTGGCTTTTGATGGCAGTATGCAATTTGTATTGTATGTGTCTTTTAATATATATGTATATATATATGAAATCAGTCTGTCCAAAGTATATGTTCTACTTGTTTTTAGATTATGGTGCAACTGACTATATTGATATATTATTTATTGAGTGCTGAGTCACCATCTTACTGGTGATAAATCTTGCATATTATACAGGAGTGCAATGTATATTCCTTTAGATTGCTGAGGCTTGATTGCTGTGATAACAAAACCAACAAAACAAAGCCCTGAAATGTATTTATGAATGGCCCCAACATATGGAGAGTCAGTAGTTCACGGGAACGATGCTGTGCTTGCCTGGGGCAAGCAAAAGAAAGCCGTAGGCAGTTAATGATGTGGTTTTCCAAAATGGGAAACTATTGGAAAGAGAGACTACCTTTGCTGTATTTAATGTTTCACTTACCTAACAGGTATTTACTGTCACTGCAGCGTTTCCGTTAAGGGCCTGAGCAAGTCAAGTTTGAATTACCCACTGGGGAGTAAGCAACTTCCAAATTTATAGATTTCTGACAAATATTTTGGTCAGGGTTTAAATTACTCCATCTCATGAAGCAGTGTTAGGGAAACCCCTCTGTTAATGCTGGATGTCTCTAAGTGTGAAGACTAGCCAAAGCTTTTGGTGGGCAACGAATACAGAGCTATTCCAGGAGGCAAATTTCCCAAGTGTGAAAGTTACCCAAACGCCATCAATCAGGGAATCGTGGTGTGTCTCACTCCATTACTTCTCAAGGAATTGGTTTTGGATGCCATTTGAAAGCAGCGGTGTTGGGGGCGGGGGGAGGGAGGGGTTAGTGACGTGCTGAGCACGCTTTGCTCTCAGTACGAGCTCTGGTCTTTGCTAGATCAGCCATCCACAGCATTAGTTCTTTGCTCTCTGCCCATCTCAGCTGAGTTGCAACTGAATACACTATTACTGAGCAATTTGGAATGCTGTGTTACAGCATTAGAGTTTGTATAGGCTGTCTTGATGTAAATGTTCTAATTTCATCTGGAAACGTATCTGTTCCCGTCATACTGTCGGTGTTTGCTGTTGGAGCTGATACAGGCAGATTGGAACGCAGTGTTCCCTGGCTTTGGTTTTTATATGCAACCCTCGAGATGAGCGTTGTTGGGTGCACAGTTCTTTTCAGCTGCATCGACCTTACGCATCTGAGAACTCAACTCTAAGGACCAGGCATGACTTTTGCAAGCACAGTTCTGACGTTTGTATCTGGTCCCCCTTTTAAATTGTTTTAAGAAATTTTGTATATGGAGGATAAAGTGCTTATATATTTATTAAAAATCCTTTATCTTAATTGAAATTATTATTTGATGAAGAAGGGTTTTTTTGGGGGAGGGTTTGTGGGTGAGGGAAGGGAACTTTTCACCTGTCGCTTATAAGTGAAGCCCTTACAGATCTCACAGGAAGGTACTGCTGGTGGCTGCTGGGATGTCTCTGTTCCACGCTTTGTACGTGACGAGTCCATGTGTTACGTTTTGTTTCTATCGGAAAATTTAGGCATCTGTCTTCAACCAAAACCTGAAAACAACACACCAACTGTGATTTTATTTGTTGCAATACATTTGAAATTTCAAAGGGTACTTTGGGGCTCAAAATTAGGATTTCTAAGTCAGTATGTGCATTTCACGTAATAAAGCTGTTAATGGTGAGCAAAGTATTATATACTAACTAGATTTTTTCCACATCTGTATAGTATATTCTATGTATTTTGTGGTATTGAGATTATAGAAAGTTTAGTGTCTGAAACATGCGTTTAATGTGTATTTTTAAACAAATTTATGGCAATTAAAATATTTGGAGAAAAGGGTATCACATTTCAATTTGTAAAGATCTTTTTAACTACTGTGTCATTAAAATGCTTTGTACAATGCAAAACTGTAACTGGAGAAACTAAGTTTAATAAATATCAAATAGATTTTCTGTATTAAACGTCAAAGTGGTCGTGGCTGTTGAATGGGCTGCCTGCTCCCTGCTGCTGTGTTTTTTAAGCAGAGCTCTCTTTTTTTCTTCCCAGCACTGTGCGTATAATGAGGGAGGACACACTCAGCGTGTGTGTGCTGCAGAGCTGTTGGTATCTGTTGGTGAAAAGTAGCAGTTTCTCTCTGCTCTTCCAGTTAAAGCTTATCTGGTCAAAATCTGATTTTGATAAAAGGTATTTTGAATTAATAGGATACTTCAGGCACAGAGGTCAGCTTGGGACGTAGGCAATTTTGATTAGAAATAATTTGAAAGTAAATACTTCTTCCAGTTATCACCAGATATATTTAGTATATTGGATCTGCTAGCACTATTATTATCAGTTTGTTTGCTCTCTCTTCTAGCGACTTTATTTGAAGTACGGATAAGAGTTCAGCTATTGAGACTGAAATGAGACAGAAGCGTGATCGGCTTTATGCAGTTGCCAGGCTGAAGGATAAATGTCTAAAGTCCACTGTGAAATAAGCACTTCTGCTTGAAATGCCTGCTGTGCTCTCACCATACGCTGTGGTCACAGGATGCAAGGAAGAACCCAGGTAGTTTGCTGAAAATAAACTTTTAATACACACCTTAAAAAAAAAAAATATATATATATATACGAACAATTACAAAACAACAAAACAAACATGAGATGCAGAGTCCTTTTATTGAGCTTGGCCAGAGTCATCCTCAGTGCGTGCTGCGGAGGTACAGCCGTGGTGAGCTAATGCTCTCCATCTCTTTGAAGTCCTTTTACCAGTTCTCATGACAGAGAAGTCGAATGCACTGTTTTGCTGATTTGCTGTTGTAGCTTCTGCATGGTCAATAAATACGTCCGAAGTAGAGCTGAGCCATGGGAGCAGTGACTGTGGTGGCTGTTCATGGCAGGTCACTCGGAGGCCGTTCTAAGGAAGCAGCGGTTCTTCCTGGAGAACAAAACAACATCAGGCACTGGCAGCTCGGACTGGTGGTCACGTAGGGCTTACACAGGTCCGTCTGCCCCTAGCAGTGCTCATCTCACTCAGCTGTCAGTGCTGCTGCTGTTGATCTCACTAAGTCAGTTCAGTTTGACTTTATTCATTTAATGTTCTTTGCTTTGCATGGTAACTCCAAAGTACGTGTTAACCAGGTCTCAATAGTCAGACAGTGCTGTACAAATTGTACTTGAGAGACGCCTTTCTGTCTGTTTACCTTCCTGTAGCTGCTGTTACAGTCCATCCATGGCAGTCGGTAGAACCAAAGGAAGCATTTAAAATGCTTGCAAAAGAGGAGCCTGACTGCCCTTTCCTGCATCATTTGCATGCAGATGATGTACGTGTTCTACTCTCCCTCCATTTGCTTTCTGCCAGGAGTACAGTAGGTGCTGCACAAAATCAGCTTCAGTCACTAAGTATCTTTAATATCACTTTTTGTATGCATTTGGGCAACTCACTCATAGCTAGGGTACGTGGGAACTGAGGAATATTTAATGTTTTAGCTCTCTTCAAACTGAGCTTAAGTAGCTGCTTTTAATTAATATATGCTTTAAAGGAAACGGTGCTGGCTTTAAGAAGGATCATTTTTTTAAGGCCTCTTAAATCATCACCTAAATTCAGTCTAGAATTCTGTGGGTTTTTTTTTTCTTATTTAAGATGACTTTTGGGGGGTGCACTGCAATGGCTAAGGCTTGAGTCCAAGTGCCCTCGATGACTGTTCTGTTTGTACTGCTAACAAAAGAGGTCTCAATCTATTGCTCCATCCTTATTCCTGGCATCATTTTTTATGCACAGAATTAATTCCATATGTTATTTGAGTAAGTAGGATCTTCCTCTACACAACACAGTATCAATGGTCTCTGAGCCCTGGCCCCGCGGTGTCGGGGTTAGTTACCTGCACAGCATTGTAATGCACTCGCTGTTATCCCTGCAGGAGGCTCCCACAGGTCTCAGTGACACTCCTCTCCAGAAAGGTGTCATCCGCCTCTGTCTCAGGTGGGGCTGTGCTTGGTGCAGGGAAGCACAGTGCACCTGGAACAGAGTTGCAGCCAACTGTCAGGAGCATGCAGCAGCAGTAGGCAGCGGGTCATTATGATGCTCAGGTCAAACATCTTAAACACATAAAGCGAAGGACTTTAAATCTTTGCTGTTTTCAGACTTTCTTATTGCATCCAAGTCCTAGAGAAACAGTTATTTAAAATCAGCATTTTAGTTTGGGAGGGAAGGCAGAGTTGCTTGCTCAGTCTCTTTTCAGAGTAACCGATCCTCACTAGGCAGTTACTCTGCTTCTTTGGGATGCTTGAATCTGCTAAAAGAGCTCTACCCATACTGCTGGCTCCTGCTAGTTACTCTCATTCCCACACCTCCTCGCTGCCTGATGTTTGAACTACTAGCACTTTAATTAGTCGTCTCTGCTTACCTGACTGAGCAGCAGTGAGAAGAATAAAAGGAATGCCATCATTTTTAAACAGTGCATCTTCAGAGTCTGAGCTGCCACTTCAGCTGTCGGCACAGCCGTGGGTGAAGGTTGGAAGAGCCCCGAATAGAACTTCCCAAGCTGCAGCCAGATTTTTATAGACTTCATTCTCTTATCATTACATCAGCTGTCAGTCATTACAGGAACAAAGTTCATTTACGAACAAGTGGGAATTACAAAGTTAGCATCTACTGCAGTGATCTGGTTCAAGGCCTATCTCTCTAGCTAATAATTTACTCTCCTTCCACTTGTACTTTGTCTGGTCAACTTACCAGATTTGCCAACTGTTCCTTCTTTAAAGTCTATGTAGCATGTTACCAGAACTCCGCTGTGTGCTTGCAAGTAAAAGTGTGGGTGGCCAACAGTATCGAGGTGAAGATCAAAAAGCCATAACCTTATTTGACCCTTCTTTGACTTCTGTGACATTCACAGTATGCACAGCTCTGAGTTTGCCAGCTGGGAGGGAAATGCTGTTCTCCTGGGATTACTTGGAGCAGAGAATCGGACTTTTGATTCCGCTTCCCATTCTTGGTGTGTGAAAGAATCACAAGCAAGTCATTGAACCTTTCTTTCCACAAAGTGGTGCTTAAGAATCAGATGGGATACTTTCCGTGTGGGGTTTGGATTGTAAAAATTATTCAATTACTGCTGGATAAATCACTGATGTGTTTTTTCAAGGATCCTAATGTCCAGTTAATCTCTAGATAGCTGATCACAACAGTAGAAGAAATGCTTGCAAGGATTTTGTGGAGGTGAGCCAGACAGCTTCCTGGAGGTGAACGCTCTCTGCTGTAGTCTGCCTCTGTACCTCACAGTGTAACTTGTGATTGATCTTCAAAATGGTGCCAGTCAAACTCCCACAGATGTGGACAGGCAGACTGCAATTAAGGGGAATCTTAAGCTTTTCTGTGTTGGTACGAGATTGCCAACAGCCTACAGAAAACAACGTTCAGAAGGGTCTACACACTGCCTCTGATTTTTACCAAAATATCGAAGTTGAGACATGCTTTTCCCACTTGTCTCCCACTGAGACAAGTAGGAGTAGTGTGCTTCTAAGATTACCACTCTGCAAATGTGCCTTGGCAGCATTTGCTGCTTTTTGGCTGTGACATTTTATGCATCCGGCTTCCATGTCCATCCGAGCATGCTGTATCTGACAAGGAGAAGATTTTTTTAACTGCAGAGTAACAGTGCCAACGTAGTTGTGTCAAGTTCTGCATGCAGATTTTGAAGCAGTCTATTTTAAGGGCTACTTCAGGTAGGTGGGCACTGCACAAAATAACCATGTTTTAGCTACATTATAAATCCAAATATGGATGCAGTAGGCTACAGTTTTCTGTGATTGCTTAATGTGGAGGCATAAATGCCAGCGTGGAAGGCAAGTTACATAGATTAAGATAATGCCTGCTATGTCGTCAGGTTCCAGCCTACAAATGATTACTGTGAAGCCCAAATTTCACTGGGATTGAATAGAAACCCTTCACAGCATATTGCCTCCAACCCACTACTGGAAGATTTGTTCTTTGCCTGGAGTTCCTCTTACTTTTCCCTCTTCCCCTTATTTGTCTTGCTTCCCTGTGAGGAGGAATCATTTCACATTCTTGGGTCTCACACAGTCATTGGAGATCAAATAGCTGAGCTTCAACGTTGGCTGGCTTTCTTTTCAGTTGTTTCTTCCACTGAATCCTTCCTTTACATACATCTGTTTTAATTTCTTCTTTCTCAGCCAGGCACTATAGAACAGAGACAGGAAAAGAAGAGCCATGGATTGTCCTGACTTCACCTGTGGAGCACAGGTTTGAAATGGCATCTCAACTCTGAGAGCAGTGCCTTCATTCTTTCTCAGCTTTTTTCGCTAGCTAAAACTAGTAATTTGTGATAATAAAGTGTTTGTGTATCCTGGGTCCTCTATAGTGTCTTTGTAGTTGCAGATCCCTTGTAGGCTGCAATATGTTTAGTCTGTGCAAGAAAAAAAAAAAGAGTGATTGTTTCCACGTATGCAAATTCAGCACAGTCCAGGTGTGCACTGCTAGCCAGCAGCCAGCCATCGCAGGGATGCTGGTTTACACAACTGAAAAAGAAAAACCTTAAACGATGCTGTGTTGCTCCTTCTAACATTTAGTGAAGGGACATCCAAAATAAATCAGATGAAATTTTCACCTCTGTTGTTGAGATTCTGAAACGCTGCTCAGCTGAACTCCCACGGAGCACCTGGCAGGTGGGAGCCATCACTGCAGCAGCGTGCCAAAGTGCCACGTCTGCATCTCTCTCCCTGCTGCACGGGCTGGGACTGCAGGCAGCTCCAGAGATGGGAACAGCTCAGCAGGATTGCAGCAGGCACCACCACCAGCGGGGGCAGAGAAGGGAGCAGCTCCAGCCCACCTGCTGCCCCTGCAGCACAAAGGTGAAAAGCTGGGGCCTGGCAGCAGTGCTGCTGCTTGAGGCTCACCGGCTGGAGGTAAACTCAGCAGTGGCAGCTGAACGTGCCACCTGTTTACAGCAGTCTAGCAGCTGGTCAGGACATAGTTCAGCTGTCTGTGAATGGGGGCAGAGACCTCATCAGGGAGGCTGGGCTCTGTTCTGAGCTGCTCACACTCAATGAACTGCTGAGAGGCACTGAAAAAGAAGAACTGCCTCAAGCTCCCACTGCACAAAGTTTACACGTCCTGTTATTCAGGCTGCAAATCAACTGCTGTCACTCTCTTAAGGGTAACAGGACCTAAATAAGAGCTGTGAGCAAAGTGTGCCTGTGGACACCTTTGCCAGCTCTCAGAACTGGAGTACCCAGTTCATTGCTCCCTTGCTTAAGTAGAAGACAGGACTGAACTGAGAGTTGAACAGATTATTTTAGCAGAACTTGCAGCTCCGAGTAGCTTGCTTTACTCATTTCTGACAACCTCAAGCTGTCCTTGGAGTACAGAACAAGGAAGCCTTCAGCTATAAAATGTGCTTCCCCCCCAGCTCGTTGAAGTGAGAGACTGAGCATCTTTGTCTCCCAGACAGCTCAGCCCTTAACCCATAAAGAACCTATCACAGGAAAACGTCACTCTGCAGATTAGATAAATTTTCATTAACAGCTGCAGGAATAGCACGACAGCGAGATAAACATGTTGCTTTGCTTATGCTTCAATTTGAGACAGTCAGCTCAACACTAAGAAAAATAAAAGATAAAGGAATGAGCCAAATGTTCTGGACTTTGCAGAGCAAAGCATGTCGCGTATTTGAAGCCCCAGGGCGACTTCTGTAGTCATGTGCTTGAAAATGAATGGTAGTAACAGAGTTCCTTAAATCATCTTTGGGTGTTAAAATAATCCTTTTACTTCCTTATAGTTCCCTAGAAACTGCTTCTAATTCAGCCAACTACCACTAACCAAACATCAGAATTGCAGTTTATCATTATTATTGTTAATAAATATGATAACCTGGTAATTGTATAGAGGGTCAAAGCTCATCTTCAGTTCTGAACCATCAGTCAGGTTGGGCAATTTTTGTCAGTATCATATCGGACTGTTTGCTCTTCGCAGGTACTGAGGCTAGAATGTACTCTAATGCAAGCCAAAAGTGACCAGTGATGGAAAGATAAAGGGATCACAGAGCTCACCTCAGTGCTGTTATTTCTCATCGCCTGCAGTGGAGCAAGGGCTGTCTCCAGCTAACTACACTGAGAAATATTTCCGAAAAGTGGGAGTCAGAGTCTGGAAATGTCAAACAAAGCAATTTGAGCACAGAGACTTTTAGTTATCGCTCCGTATGGAATTCACCCGATAGATAACGTGGTGCAATTCACCTTAAACACTTCAAGACACAGACTTCATGTAAGGACGTGGGACAAAGTTGAAGTTTATTAGGCATTATCATATATTATCTCCCTGTCACATGAATGAGCGTAGCAACGAGCCGTGGCTAACACAGAGCGGCAACATCGCAGTGCTGCAGTCACTGGTCGTTCTCGTAGTCAGCAGGGTTCTTCCTCTTCAGCCTCTCAAACTCCTGTGTGCCCCAGGAGTACAGGAGGTAGGCGCCCAGGAAGGCTGCAAAGGAAAAGGGCACTGACACAGGGGAAGGCACGGAGCGGCCCGAGCCACTCGCTGCGCTTCTGACACAACAAAGCCACGCCACCACAGCCCACTACGAACCCCGCCGTGTCGCGACAGCCCGCTGTGAGCCCCGCCGTGTCGCGACAGCCCGCTACGAACCCCGCCGTGTCGCGACAGCCGGCTGTGAGCCCCGCCGTGTCGCGACAGCCGGCTGTGAGCCCCTGCACGCCACGACAGCCCGCTGTGAGCCCCGCCATGTCGCGACATCCCGCTGTGAGCCCACTCCTCCTCCCCCAGCCCCGCGGCCTACTCACGGGGCGCCACCTTGAAGACCTGCGAGCTGAACCGCCGCCACACGTTGGGCAGCGCGTCCGAGAAGACGTTGGGGATGGCTCGCTGCTCGAAGGGCGACAGGCTGTACGTGATGACGTGCCGCACCCGGGCCAGGTTCCCGAAGTGGATCCCCATGGCGGCGCCGTGTCACCTTGCCGCCGCCGCCGCCGCCGCGCCCCGGAAGTGGATCTCAGAAGCCGCTTCCGCTTCCGGGCCGCGCGGCTCCGCTGGTTGCCATGGTGACCGTGGGGTTTGGTTTGGTTTGGTTTTCCCCCCCCATCGTTTATTTCTGCGGCGGTGTTACAGCCGCTCCCGGCGCGGCTCCCGCAGCTCGGGCGCTGCTCCTTGCATTGGCCTTTTCACACTGGCGCTGAAGCCCCAACACCTCCACGTTACGCCTCCGTGTTTATTTTCGCTGCGTGGAGCTCTGCGGTCCCCACGGAAACGCCGTGAGACAGCGCCGCCTGAGGATGCAGCGGAACGCAGCGCTCACGGAGGACCCACCGACACCGTCTGAAAGGGAGAACGCTCTAAATAAACAAACGCTTGGCAGAGCCCAGCCGCCGGGGCTCGAAGCGGCTCGGTGGGAGTGGTGCCGATTAGGCAAGGAGCCGCTCTCTGAGCCAATGGAACGCAGCGCCGACGCGGGGTGCGGGTTTGTTTGCCGTGGAGCTGTTCTGCCTTGAGCTCCCGCTAACACAGACCCCCGCTCGGAGCCAAAGCAAGCACTATTTTTAGTGCAGCAGCCCCAGGTTAACGCAATCCCCGGCTCAGGCAGCACACCTGCACGACGGCAGCCACACAGCCCCTGGGACTCTGCCCTTTCCCCGCAGGCTGCATGCCCACGCCAAGCCCGACAGAACCGTGGGGTCAGGATCTAGGGTCAGAGACTGGGAGAGAAAGGAGGCGCTCATGCAACGATATATTTGCAAGTTGTTTTCACAGCTATTCGTAGCAATTCAGAAAAAAAAAAAAAAAACCCACAAAACAGCACTGCATTCTTCTATTAAAAAAAAAAAAAAAAACCTACCAAAGCATTCCTTTGTGTGGGCTCAAGCTGCCTTAGCTTGAGGCCCCAGCCTGAGCCATGCATTTTCTGCAACATTCCTCAAACCAGAAAGACACAGGGGAACTGGAAATTTAGAAAGTTAGAAAGGAAAAAGAATGAAATACTGAGGAAGTTACTTTAACATTAGCCTGCCCTCTTTCCCTGGGAGCTCAGCAGAAGGTCATTACAAAGGATTTCTTTATGCAGAGGAAGTCTAGCAGACATTGAATTTAAGTGGTGTGTGTGATAGGCATTCATTTTATTATTACATCTTAACAAAACGGCTTAAAATTGGCATCCAGTAGTTGAAACCACTTCCATTCAAATGCAATCTCGTTCCAATAAAAAGATATTTACATTCAATTTCACATCCCAGGCAGGCTGAGTGGCTACGGAAACAGTGCTATTATGTAAACACCCGCTAACTCCGTGCTAAATCCTATTCAGCCTGGAAGAGCTGACAGGATTCCACAAATGCTCCAAATATTTTGCAAACTCAGAACACCCAAGCTAAGTGTGAAACATGAGGGTGCACCCACTACCGACAAGTGCACTTGGTAGCTATCATGTCCTCGTATTCCTTGTAGACGATGGAGCCGTCGGGCTCTATGGTCAGGACGCTCAGAGGGCTGTATTCCGCGGGAACACAGGAGGGCTTGGGAACAGAGGAGTCCAATTTCTCATATATTATGTTCTGCACCATTGTATGCACAGGAGAGCCGTACCGGTGCCCGACCACCCTCGGACAGTCACCCTTGCAGTACTGAGGGCTGTATCTATGCGGTGCTATTATCCATTTGTCCCATTTTAATTGGCTAAAGCTTAAACGGAAGCTGTGAAGCTCACACTCGTTTTGAGGAAACAGAAACTGTTTGAAATATTCACTCAAATTCTGAGGTGGAGTTGCTGGAGCTTCTTTCAGGTTCTCTTCTCTCCGGTGTCGAGATGCCCTTTTACCCTGCGTGTTCTGGCTTCCTTTGCCTCCCATCACATCAGCAAACGGACTGTTCCTCTGCTTGGGCCGCACTGGGCTCTTCCTTCTGTGCCTAAGTGAGTTCCACCTGTGATAAGCTTGCTCGCTGGTATCATTCAGGTAAAGAAGAAGAGAAGGGGGGACCAGAGCCATATTAATGGGACGATCCTGTTCAGTGTTCTGTTGTGGATTACCCATCAGACAAGTGAAGTTCACAGCCATATGAATATTTCTCCTGTTAGCAGCAATCAGAGGCTGCAGAAAGGAAGTCACATCAATCTCAACCCACTTGCGCTTTCTAACTTCAAAGTGCAGGCTAAAAGCTACAGAGTGCGAAACGCTGGGACAGACTTGGCTAGAAAAACCATGCTCCTTAACAGACAAATGGCACGTGCACGTAAAGGAAGGAGTGGGAGCTGAAGTGTCAAATGAGTAGAGCAAGACAGACTTGAGTAAGTGCTCGAGAGCAGTAACACGATCCAGGTTGAAGAGCAGATCCACCGAGTGAAGGTCTCCTGAGAAGGGAAGCAAAGATCTCATGCAGTTAATGCATCTTCATTTGCCACCAATGTATACATACTGTGGTCAGGCAGATGATCGGAACTGTCAAGCAGAAACCAATTTAGACACCCATAAATATTTTTATTATACGGAATGTCTGCTCAGGTCAGAAACAAAGAAACCAACAAAACCAAGGGCTGAGCTTTTAAGAGGCATCAAAGCACAGCTAAAGGGCAGCACTCGAGGCCAGCAGTCATCCTGCCAGCACTGCTGTGGGGAACGAGGAACCCGACACTCTGGGTTACACAGAAAGCCATAACATGGAATCGTTTCAGTTTTGAAGGGTTTGCTGCCAGGTTCCCCTTACAACCTCTGGTTTTTAGCACTAATTCACTCCTCCTGCTCATGTATTCCTGACCAACAGCTGCCAGTGAAGCTGATTAACAGCAAGACAGAGATTTATAAGCACCAATTTAAGAAATCCTTGTTTGCTCAGTTTACTTTTTTCTTTTGAAACAGAAGGACAGCTTCCAAGCTATTCTGGATGCGTATTTCTGTCTCAATCATCCCTACTGCAGGATATGTTGATCTCATCACTTCCCATGATGTCATTTGTATTTACTGCACTTCCCATCTTATTCTGGGATGGGTGCAGCCGTGTGCTGGCCCTCCTTCAGCCACGGGGCTGCATGCTCAGTGCACTGCTGCTCACCACTGCCTCGTTTTCTCTGAGCATGAAATGCTCTTAGCACACAAAGCAACCTTCAAACTCACAGAGACCAAAGGATTAAAAACCAGATGAGGGCTCTGTGGATCCTAATTCGCTTACGATATGATTTACATTCATTCTTATTATTTTTTTTTTCCTAAAGTCAGGGAACTTAGCAGCCTCACAACCTTACCGCAGGAAGCTGGTCCAGATTCAGACTGCTGCTTTAACTGCAGCTGTATTTAAGACACATCGCCGTGAGATTAAGGTTCGGAACCAAAGCGGCTCGCCGCAGCCCGAGCTCCGCACCACACCCACCTCTGCTCAGGTCCCCGCGGCGGTGCTGGCACTCGGAACACGGCGTGAAAAGCCGAACAGTGTTATAGAGGTGGCTCCTGTGGGCCTTGGGGACCCCCTCCTTGGTGGCGTACATCTTATACAGCCTCTTCATGTACCTCAGGGCTCGGGAGTCCGGCTGCAGCCTGGGGGCCCCGCTCTCCCAGCTCCGGCGTCCCTGGTCAGACAGCACCTTGAGCAGAGGAGGCAGGAGGGCATAGCGGCGGCTCGCCCCGTCGGGCATCCGCAGCAGCGGGTGGAGCTCGCTGAGCTCGGGAGCCACCAAAAGCCCGGACACCTCTGCAGCTGCTGCGCGATCCCTGGAGCGCGGGGAGCACTGGATGCTAGAAGAAAGCCAGTGAATGCAGCAATAGAAACAAACGCAGATCCTCCAGGTACCCTCCATGCTCTTCAGGGCTGCAGCCTAACCGCACCTCCCCTAAAACACTCAAGAAAAAAAGAGCCCCTCAGGGCGAGCCCTTATATATGTTTCAGCTGTGGCTTCGGGAGGGAAGGTTTCCTTGTGATTAGAAACCAAAGGGAAGGACCCGCAGCTGGCTGCGGAGCACACGTGGCCGCGTGCAGCCGGGCTTTGCACGTGGGAGCATCTCCCAAACAAACCCTGCTTCTCGGCTTCAGCTTCTCCACGTGGTGAAGTGCACCGAGCGGGTGTTCGTGTGTGAGCCTCCAGGGGGAGCGGGGGGACGAGGCGATGCTGCCGGGCCGGCGGGGAGACGGTTATCTGCAGAGATTCCGGGCTCTGTGTGCTGTAAAGGGAAGTTCAGCAGCAGCGCCGGGTGTCCAAGCTCGATATATAACAAGACGCTGAGTATTATTGCTCCTGAAGACCCCAGGTGGAGGAGTGGTCCTGAGTGCCGCAGGAGTGTTCAGAAACTCGCGTTGTGGGATGTAAGTAAAGGGATGGATTTTTGTTGTGTTTAATAAGGGAAGCGTGTGAGAATGTGTTTTCATGTCAGTTGTTTTTAATTAGAGCTGTGCTACGGGTAACCTAGTCAGGTGTCAGCTGTAATCTGCCTTTAACATCTTAAGGTTTCTAAGAAGGAGTCCTTGTTCAGAGAGTCACAGAATTGTGGGGGTTGGAAGTGCTTAATTAACAGAAATGTCTGACTGGAGTTCTTTCTCTTGGAGTGGAAGGTTAATCCAGATAACCATCTCTAACGTGAAACAACATCACCTTTTTTCTTAGTTCTCTTCAAGCTGTTTTGTCTGCAGTGAGAGGGGGATACTCTCACGCCTAAGGCTGTCTGTGTAGCTCTGCTTTGGATGTGCTGGTCGGTGCTTCTGTTCATTTTAAAAATACATCTTCAGTGACACGTGACGAGCTGACCCGCTGCTCCCTCGGGCGTGAAAACGAGTCCCTCTCTGTCTTAGTGTCAGACAAATGTGGCCATGGTTTCTGTTCTTCCACGACTACTAAAGTTGCACTCCAGCATCTTTTCTCTTTCCTTCCTCGGGGAACACCAAACACCTCATTTGTGCTATCACAAACTAAGAGCAACCTTTAAATGCCTATAAAGCAGAGAGGGTGACGTGGTGGCCTTGCCCTGTGCTGAGAGAATGACGTTTGTTTCCACAGAGAGCAAAAGCATTAATTGCAGGTACAGCTGTTACACTTCGACAAAGAAAGTGCTTCACTTGGGCTTGCTGCTGATTCAGAGCACTCTGAGGTACAAGAAGCAGCAGGTGCCCTTTGTTAAGGAGGAGGACAGGCAGCAGCTTTGCTCTAGTGTTGGGGTGTTGCTGTCAGTGTGGCTTTGCTGTAATGTGGTGCTGTTTTGGGAAATAACCCGTGTAGTTATGGGTGCTGGTTGGTTCTTAACGACCAACCCAAGCACTCTTAACATAGAGATAGGACTGCAGAAGTCATTCCCTCTTTCTGTTTTTTCTTTAGAAAGGGGAAGGATAAAAACCCAAACAACCTCTGAAAAGCCAGGAGATGGGGGCTTACACTCAGCATTCTTCCTCCTGCCTTTGTGTGCTGGTACATCCTTAGAACAGCTCTGCTGGAAGGGACCTTCAGCATCACCAGAAAGCATCATCCTGCCGCTGTCACCTGCCCTGGGGCAGCACACAGGGCGGGTAGATGACAGCATCCACACGTGGCATTTTTCAGAGGTTTTATTATTATTGTTTCTAAATCGAACAGTGATTTCGGCCATCCCGGCAGCTTGCTGTTCCCTGGGATGGGGCCGTGGCTGCGAGGTGGGAAATGGGGAATTGTTGTTTGTTCTGTGTTGGCTGTGATACGTGTCCTTGTGTGACCCTCTCATGCAATGAGACCTACAGCTAGATCATGTCGGTCAGAGCCCCGTCCAGCCTGACCTTGGATGGCAGGGCAGTGCATCCACACCTCTCTGGGCAACCAATTTCCGTGCTTCCCTACCTTTTTCATAAAACCTTTTTCTTTCTATCCATCCCAAATCACCCCTGTTTTGGTTTGAAGCCATACCCCTTGTACTGTCACCACAGACCCTGCTAAAGAGTGTCTCTTTTTTTAGTCACCCAGCAGGTCTGCATCTCTCCTGGACCGAGGAGTGCCCATCGGGATGCAGCACTGCAGGTGATGCCTCACCAGCACAGGAGGGCAGGATCTCCCCCCACCTGCTGGCCACGCTGCTTTCGATGCAGCCCAAGATACGGTTGGCTTTCTGAGCTGTGAGGGCACATCTCTAGCTCGTGTCCGGCGTCACCATCCACCAGTACCCCCGGGTCCAGGCAGCGCTGTGCTCTGCCCTTTGGCCCCAGCAGCTCCGGCTCCGCGCTGTGACCCCACCTCCGTGCGTGCCGGGGCCGGGCCGCCTGGGGCGGGCACAGACTGCGCCTGTTCCCATCTGGAAGTAATTCGCCCTGCAGAAGGTGAATAGAGGCTGACGGAGGTGGGTGGGTTTGGGAAGGGCGGAGGGGGTGCCGTCGGGACGGAGGGGGTGCCGTCGGGACGGAGGGGGTGCCGTCGGGACGGAGGGGGTGCCGTCGGGACGGAGGGGGTGCCGTCGGGACGGAGGGGTGCCGTCGGGACGGAGGGGTGCCGTCGGGAAGCGCTGCCCGCGTTGCTGCCCGGAGCGGTCCCAGCTGGAAGGGGCTCTCGGAAATCCTTCCCGGTGGACGCTGCTCTCCTCTGTACGACCATACAGGTACGCTGTCCTGTTGTCCGCTAAAACCAGAAACGGACTTAAGGACGATTTTATCTCGCGCGATGTTATCTCCGCGGCCAAAGACAAACAAACAAAAAACAAAAACAAACCCCAAAACCTTTCGTAGATCAGAATGAGCGGCGTGACGCGGTTGTGCTGTTCGGTGCTGAGGTGCGAGTCCGGGCACGCAGGGCTCCGGCTGTGCTCTCGGCTCTGCTCCACGGTCCTGCGGGCCCCGGCAGCACCGACACGCGTGGGGGACGTGGGAGCGCTGCCCTGCTGCCCGGGCAGTGCCTCTGGGCGCTTTGGAGTTGAACTCTCTCGCTGCCTTGCCCTGATCTTGCTGCAGTTTGTTTCAGCTGATAATTTGCGCTCCGGTTGCTTGCCTGCTCCGGGTTTTTGGGACAACGTGAGCAGAACAAATCCCGTGTTCCTGACAGCGATCTTAGGGGATGAAATGCTGTCTTCCCTATTTTCAGCAGTTCTGAGCTGTCGCTGAACAGCTGCGTTTCCCATGCTTTGGAGAAGGGAACTAATTTTTGTTTTGCATGGATTTGCATCAGGGATGCGCCTACTGTTCTTCCCTCTGAACATCTTCCCAAGTCTGGCCACTTAATCATCTCCCAGAAAAATGCACTTGCTTTGATTTTCGTACCTTAAATGTCTGGAGATTGTCCTTATCCTACTGGAATCTCCTGGAGCCTGGCCGGGCTGACTCCGGTCTCATCCCAAGAGATAAACCACTGGGCTGCCTCCAGCCCACACCTTCAGGTGCAGAGCCCGACTGCCACCGTTGCTGTGGGGTCCTGGTGGGCTCAGCCACGCGGGAGCTGGGGCTGACACATCGGCTGTGCCTGGGGCCAAGGAGGAGCCGGGTGGGTGGGAAGGGGCTGGGAGGGGTGGGGTGGACTCAGATGGAGTAGGAGTCCTGTGAACGTTCTTTAAACATAATTATAGGCGTGCATGATTTTCATACAGACAGCTAAAAGCCATGAGGAGGGGGAAAAAGAGCCAACCGCGGTTAGTTCCTTTTTGTTTGTGATGTTTTCCTCAGTTATTAAAATCAAGTTTTAATTTCTTTAAAAGTTATTTGTGTAGGAAAGTCTGTGTTAGAAGTATATTTGGTGCCAGGTCTCAGACGCTGTGCTCAGTCCTTAAAAAACACACTCCAGATTCCATCACCTTCCTCTTCATCATCTGACCTTGTGACATCAGCTCGCCATTTCTGCTGGTGTGCAGCAGGTCTGGAGATGCACCTTAACTTAATCTGGAACTTAATGTTAATTTTGCACATTTTTCAAAAGTGAACAAATGTGTTTAAACATTCCCCGACCTGACAGGAGTGTTTCCTGCTGACCTGGAAGATCCTTTGCTATCAGGAGAGTGATGATTCTGTGTCAGAGAGGTTGCCACTGGGTGCTGCAGGGTGCTGAGGTGTCAGAATGAGCTGTGCTGGGGTGAAGTCGGTCGCACTGCTCCTGGGGGTACCCCGACCTGATAGCCTCGGGTTCCTGTGGCTGTACAGTGCACACTGAGCCGGAGTGGTGTCAGGAAATGAGAAAGCTATGCCCAAGTACAGTCCTGTGTTACCACGGGTGATACAGAATTTACATTTTCTATTCTGTGTGTGTGCATGGGGGTTGTCTTTGTGTTTGAGAGTGAGGTATTTATGACTTCAGCATGCAGACTGAGAGTGCCTGTACCTGCTGTCAGGGCATGCTGCGTTACAGCAGCTCGGTGCTTGAGCAGGGAAGATCTTTGTGCAGTGGATGAGATGCAGGATATGGTTGCTTGATTACGTGATTGTTTACATTTGTTCACTTTGCACATAAGTTAGGATGACTGTTGAAAACTACGGACTTCTCAACAATAGACACAGTCACTTTCTGAGTCCCAAGTGCTGATCTCTCTGCCCAGCCAAGCCTGGCTCATCTGGTTTCTGTATGATCTTTGTCTTCCTCTCTGTTCTCCTCCAGAACAGCACTTTTAATGATTTATTTTCCCCTCTGCCCTCACCCGTTTTAGGCTTCCTTGCTGTGATGGCCTTTTCTGCTTTCTCCATTTATTCTTCTGTGTTCCGCCTCGTGCTGCTTCTCCTCTTCCCTGTGTGCAGGGAGTCCCTCAGTGCGGAGTGCTGCGGTGCAGAAGGGAGCTCTGTGATGTGCTGCTGCTGCAGTTGTCTCGAGATGGGTTTCTGCTCACTGCTCCTCTGGCCCAGCAGTGTGCATTTCTCCTTTGTTCCCTGCTCACACTGACTGACATTCACGCTGCCCTGAGCTGACCCAGCTCAATAAACCAGCAGCAATCCTGAGTCAATCCCTGGGCAGCTTCTTTCAAAGGAGCAAACTGATTCAGCCCAGTGCAGAACCCAGCACACATTAGAGCTGAGGCCGGGATGGATGGGCTGCTGCTGGTACATCAAAGGGAGGAAATGGGAGCAGAGGGGTGAGGTGGTATCTGTGCTTCCAGCAGCAGTGCACTGAGAGAGTGACTGCAGAGTAGGTCTGCAGGAGCTGCTGGAGTTCCATTACCCATTGCTTCTCTGCACAAGTAAAACTGTTGAGGTATTTGTATGGGATGTACTAGGTTAAAAAGGTAAAACAAAAAGGTAACCATTTTAAAACACGTACAGATTGTTCAGTAGATGTATCCTGTGGTTGGTGTACTCATTAAAACAAGCTTCAGGAATTAGGAAGAGATCATAAATGTAATGAAAAACTGAATGCATTTTTCTTTTGGGGATGTTTCCTTCAATCCAGCCCCTGGCAGCAGCAGGGTGCTGGTGTGCCCACCATCCATACGGTTTGCACTTTGGTGACTGGAGCTGTTTCCAGGCCATGGGGGTTGCTGGCACTGTGTGAGCTGTACCCAACGACGTCCCCTTGGTTCAGGACACCACACTGAGCAGCAGCATTGAGCCCTGTGTGTGTCTGTCCACGCAGGTGCAGCCCTTTGATTCGGACTCTGAACTGTGTCTGTTTTGGGTGATACAGTGTTTGGTGTTCACCAGGAATTCTGTGGGTTCAAATTGCTTGGGCATTGGGAGCATGGCATTCAAATGCACTTACAACATGCTTCCAGTTGGGAAACTTGTTTGTCTGAACACTGTTTTATTTTTCTAATGAGGCCTTCAGATATGATTTGATTGTTCTGACCTAAAGACCCACAATTACACATTCACTGGGAACAAATCCCGTAACATGAGCTGGTCAGAACTCCCAGCAGAGGTTTCTGTGGCTGTAAGTGTGGCTTCACAATGCACAGCCTTTGGCAGCAGTACCAACATCTCAGGTAACTGCTGGCATCAGTGCTTGCTTCCCCCTGGTGCACAGCTGCTTCCTTCTGCTCCATGCTGCAGCTGGAGGTCCTGTGTGCTGCAACTGCCTGTCCTGGCAGGAGAGCAGCCCCGTGGCAGCGTGGGCAGAGGAAGCCTCCCCAAGAGCTGTGGCTGTATGAAACTGGGGGCTGGGGGAATGCTGGGGCATTGGTCTTTGATCTGGGACACATCTGCACGAATTGGAGCAGCAGTAGTGCCTTCGTATTGCCTTCTGTCTGTAACCTGCTAAGAAGAAGTTTACTATGCCTTAGGAAATGCTGGAGAGGTACTGATTGTGTTTGCTGTGATTAACTCCCATAGGAATTGATGGGTGATGGTAAAAGGCACTGGGTGTGCATCTGTAGTAACAGAGTCACGGCCCCCTGCCCCGCTCACCGCTCCGAGCTCTCAGCAGTGCAGCTGCCAGGGCTGGGGTCGATGAGGACTTTCAGGGAAATCATCATCGTCTCTGTTTGTCCGATGTTGTTTGGATGGTTTGGATTGGTAAAGCCCGCGATTGCTGTGTTTCCTTCCGATCTCTGCCACCACTGACCTAGTTTTTGAGGCTGGTAACCCTGAGCAGCCATCTGTAACCCAGCTGATGCCAAGTAATGAAAATAACGTCAAGAGGTAACAGACTGCTGGGTGGGTTGTGGCTTTATGGGTAGCATTTGTTGTTTGTGTTTGCACCTCTGGGATCTGCTTTCTGAGCTGTGCATCAAGGTGGGGTGTGCTCCAGGAGCAGCACAGTGCCCTTGTGCTTTGGAGGTTTTGGTGCTGAATGGTTCATGCTAAAAGAGTAGCAGAGCACGAGGTGCTGGTAAGGTGAGGTGCCATGGCCTTCTTTGTTGGCTGCTGCTGCTTAGAAATACAGGTCAGTGTTTTCAGGAGAGGGCTCAGCCCAGCAGTGGGAGCCCGAGGCAGGAGCTCTGTGGAGCGGTATTTAGAGGTGAAGTTTGACCCCAAATCTGGATTACTGCTTTTCTGCTTCTAAGCACTTTTGTGCCACGCCTGTGGCAGGGCAGCAGTTGGGAGGTGTGCTCGTGGCTGCTGCTGAGCTCTGTGCCCTGAACAGAGGCTGTAACAGTCATGGGGCTACCAGGGATCTTCACTTCCAGTTCAGAAATCCACTGCATGTGTCACTGTTTCCGACAGTGAGGGAGGATTTGGAAACACACTGTAAATGTTCAGGGACCTGAGGACAAACGATACGAATCTCAGCTCAGTTGTATTTACAAAACCATTTCATGTTCTCTACTCCTGACCCTGTTTGTTGTTACTGCTGTGGATGTTTGTGATGGAGGAGCAGCTGCTGTGTGCATGGCTGCATGGCACAGGAGGGAGCACTCTGTTTTGTTTCTCAAGCATTGCAGTGTTCTTAATTGCCAAGAGCTGTGAGCTCTCTCTTCTGGGCTCTCCCCACTGCTGTGTTATTGCATTGAGGTCAATGTTGGGACATGGCCAAGGGCGTTCAGCCCAATCTCTGCGCTTGGTGCAGAGGCTGGAAGAAGGGTTAATTGTTAATACTTGTACAGTGTGGGGCCCTGAAGGAGCAGCAGTGCCCTGCTGGCTCTGCCTGGGGTTCTGTGCTCCTGGTTCCTGCAGGCCACTGCAGCACCCACCTGCAGGCAGCCCCTGCTGGGAGATGCATGCCATCGCCACAGTGAGCTGTGTCTGCAGCTTAACAGCTTCTTTACAAGGCACCTGATCTGTAATTTCAGAGGAGTGTTAGGAGGAATGTGATTTGTGGTTTGGAATAACTAGTGAATGTGATTATTGTATGCGTAATACCACTTTAGAGTATTAAGTTACCAGCAAGAGTTGTGCTGGTTTAGGGGCTGCGGGTCCCTCACTTCTTAATGGATTTATCCCCCCCAGCAGTGTGGGAAGAATAGCATTACTTGTGGCTGGCCTGCACACAAGGGACACCTGCCAACAAGTTTCACTGAGGGATGCTTGAATTTCATAGAACTTCAGTGTCTGTGAAGTTTTTGTCCACAGCGATCAGGAGAGGGAACGTGGGCTCTCCTGTATCTGGAAAAGGTTTAGCCGTCCTCCCAACCTTGGTGCTTTCTGAGGGCTTAGCAATTCTTCTGGTATAAGTGGCAAACCCAGGAGCTGAACCAAACTCTCTGAAGCTGACAGGTTGGCTGCCAAACTTTGCTGTCCTCACGGTGCCTGGCAGAGGCAGGAATCAGTGCCTGTGAGGCACAGAGTGATAAAATGATGACTTCGGTTTTCTGCACGTTCTCTTTTCTGTGCACAGTGGAACCTGTTACACGTGTAGGGCCGAGCTCAGGTCTGTTTGCAGTGCTCTCACCACTCAGACATCGCTGGTACAGCTGCACAGAGCTGAGGTGTGAGGGAAGGGACCGCTGGGACATGGGAGAGGACTGCTCTGTTCTCTGGCTCTCCTCCAGGTGAGCATTGCACAGCACAGCAAGTATCCCCCACGTCTCAGACCCTTGGAAGCCATCCCCTCACCTCCTGTTTCTGGCTTCTGTCCCTCCCATACTGAGTCACTGCTTTCAGAAAACATGATTAAAAGCAGTGACTGGGCAGGAGCTAGTTACTAAGTAACTTGCTGGGAGCCGCTCTCTGTTCTCAGTCACCATCAGCAGATCTGCAGCTCGGGTTCTCTGCCTGAGCGCATGGGCAGGGGGCTGAGCCTGGATCCTGAGCCTGCTCCTGCTGCGGAGCACTGAGCTGCTTCTCAACACCCAAAACTGAACGCAGCCACAGCACACAGGGGGTTCGGGTTTATTTTATTTTATTTTTGCTAGAAATCTGAAGAATTTCCCCGTTTTCCCTTGGGAGACTATACATAAGAACAAATGGGAGAGCTGTTGCCCATGTGACACTGCCCAGTTGGCAGCTTAGTTTGAGGAAAAAATAGCGGCGTAAAATCGGCTTATTTTTTAAGCTCAGCTGGAAACGAGTTGGAATTCATCTCACCAGATGAGGATGTTGTAAAACGCAATATCAGGCTCCAGCAAATAGATTTGAAGGCAGGAAGGAATTTATTGCAAGGGCTTGAATTGATTCACTCGCGCAAAAGGGATGAAAGCCTCAGTCTGTGTCTTCTGTGCTGTTTTTATGAATAAAAGTACTTTAAAAAATATATGTATATTGCAAACCTGCAGTGCATAAAATACAGCCTCAGCATTTCCTTCAGCCACATCGGTGCTTACTGTACAGTCCTTCTTCTCTCCATTCTCTGGAAGCATAACTCTGTAGGGAAGGCTGCTGGTGGTGGCTCGGTGTCATCTCGTGGCTCCTGGGTCACTGCTGATCGGGGCTGTGCTCCCAGGGAGGGCCCAGGGCACCCACCTGGCATGGCACAGGGTGGCACGGTGCTGGTGCAGGGTCGGGGTGGGCAGCTCTTGGCCTGCCGTGGCCTCGGCAGCGTCTGCGTGGAATGTTTCGATTCCACCCACGTGGGAACCGCGGCCACGGCCCAAAGGCTCGGGCAGAAAAAGGGCTGTCGTTAATAATTGACTGGTGAGATAATGAAATAGCTGCGCCTGCTGTTTGCTTTCCTTTTCTTTTCCACTGTGACTGTAACGCTCTGCGCGACGGAACGTAATAAACCAAAGGGCGATTTCCACAGGCGGAGCTGCGGGGCCGTGAGCGGATGCAGCCACAGAGCCCACGACGCGGAGCTGCACATCGCCCCGGAGGGACCGCGGCACGTGGCGGTCCAGGTAAGTGACAGCAGGACCACCTCTTGGGCACCTTGCCAGCTGCACTCGTTAACTGCTCCTTAATTGGTGGATGAGAGCGTGTGTTTGGGGAGGGAGAAGGGTTCTGTGAAAGCTGTTGGCCGGGGCACGCTGAGCTGCTGGCTGTGTGTGGGGAAGGTGCGTTACCCAGATCCGGGCATGAGCTCGTGGGATATGGCAGGAGTAGGAAGGGCAGTGCTGGAAAATGGAGTGTCCGTGTTGTGTTTTGTCTGGATCCTTTTCACCAAGGACTAACTCCGCTCTCAGTTGCTTCCAGAGCAAGTGCTGCCAAAGTCCATCTGCTCCCATCCTAAGGCATCTTTTCTGCAGCAGTCAGCAGCAAAGCAGAGGAAGGAGCAGGAGGTGTCCTGGAAAACATTAAAACCACATTTTGCAATGTTTAACCCGGGTTTGGAGCAGCCTTAGGGATGCGGGATGATGTGAGGCCTCCCACTTGCCAGGGCCTTATCCTGCGTGTGTCTGAGTGAGAGGGGTGAAGCTTTTCTCAGCTAAACATGGTATGGAGCAAGACTGCGTTCATAGGAGTAAAACCTCTCAGCTTAAGGGAAAGGTTGTGGGCAGTCTGATACAGCAGCTCCAGAGTGGTCAGCCCAACATGAACTTGGGAGTGCTGCTCAGCCCTGGCAACATCTGTTTCTTTGCTGTATAAATAAAGTCTGTCCCTGTGTGAGGCAGAGGAGGGAGGAGGTGGAGCAGCTTTACCTGGAAAATAGTTACTACAGTACGAGCATGCTTGGTGCTCCTCAGCCACGGGCAGTGCTCAGGTGGTGGGGCCACTGCTGAGATGTGGGCTGCAGGCTCTAGGTTTGGGAACTCGGGAGAAAGTTTCTACATGACTCGTACTGCCTTTGTGCTCAGAATGAATTCTGTTTGTGCTTTCCCCAATTCCTTCTATCATTTCTTGTCATTTTTGTAGCATGTGTCTGAGAGCTGGTTGCAGTGGCACGCAGGTGTTTAATTTCTGCCCTTGATCCCAAGGGACTTGCAACCCACCATTTGCAGCTCTGGTAGCGCAGGTGGCACTGGGCAATCGACAAGGTAAAAGTGAGAAAGCATCTCCTTGGACCTCTCTTAGTGCTGCCCTACATGCATACGCTCATCTTGCTGCTTACCCTGTCCATGGGAATCGAATCTCTTCTTCATTGCTGCCTGTTAAATTACGTGGGAACTGCTTATCCATCAAAGTGAAAGTCCTCTGAATGCGGCCTGATGCATTCATGATTTGTTGTCCCTCTCTTTGTCAAGTAGGGGTGGAAAATGTACTTCTCTGGCCTTAATTGTTTTACTTATTGGGAGGGTATGTGTGCAAAGGGAATGAGAGCTTTGCGTTTGGTTTGAATTCTCTTTTATGTTTTCTTGGATGTTATAGATGATCTGGTCTACGCACATCTGTAAAAATCAACAGAATTGTTAGATTGTTTTCTCTCTGAAATTCTGAGGTCGTTAGAGTTTCTGGTTGTTTAATGCTGTTGAATGTTTTGCATTCTGTTCTTGGATTATACGTTTTGGGGAAGAAATGTGCTAGATCGAGCTACAGAAAAGGAGGAGGAAAATTGTGGTGAAGGAACAAGGGTTGGAATGGGAAAGTCTGGAAAGAAACGCGTGTTTTGGGGATGAAGCAGCGATTTCTGACAAAAGCAGATGATTTTGTGAAGTGCTTTCAGAGTTAGAAAGGAAAGTGAGTTTGGAAGAAGTGTTCGGTGCTCAGTAGATGAGGGATGATGGAAGCCAGGATACATTTTTGAGGCTGAACGAGGGAAGTCAGCGACTTGAGGACAATGGAGAAGTATGTGGCGGGTGACTGCTCCGATTAAAAGGTCAGACTCTGTTGGGTGCTCAGCAAAGCTCTCTCACAGGGCTGTGAAGAATTGCCAAACCTGATCTTCCTCATTAAGTCATTGGTCAGAGATCAGGCTGGGGCTCTTGGGCCCAAAAATGTTTGATTTTGGGCTGCAGTCTTCTGTCAGCCAAATGTTTGTATGATTCAAGGGGTAAATGCTCCTGTCCAAAGCGATGGCCCTGGGAAGGGGCATGGCAGCCCAGTGCTGCCCTAACAGCCCAAGCAGAGAGTATCAAAATGTGTGTTATTTTCATCCCATTCTGAATGACCTGTGATGCTTCTTGTGGCTCCAGAAGCCATGCGTCTGTGTCTTTAATGTGAAATGCTCATGTTCCTCAGACAGTAGTGATATTTATTTCTGTGCACTCGAAGCATCAGCCTCATCCCAGACCCATTTTGGCTGTGTCTCTGTAACACCCTATGCTTTGACTTTCGTTGTCTCTCAGTAGCAGGGAAGGTTCCTGACTGGGTGTCCATAAAGCAGCTTTGTCCTCTCATTTGGGTGTATGATCTCCTCAGCAACCATCAGGCAGCAGTATGCAATAGTCCTGGGAATGGCACTAGGTGAGTAATCTGGTATTTCAGAATGCTCCTCTTAGCAGGTGTGTTTTCCTGCTGCCTGCTGAGAACATAGCAGGTGGTACCTTCATGCGTTGCTCTCCTGCAAGGCAAATTTGAAACCTAAATTTGAAAGGTCTGTGGTTGTAAAGTAGAGGGGGAAAATGAAAGGCAGTGCATCAATTTAGAAAAAGAAAAGAAAGCTGAGAGAGAGAGCGTGGCTTGCAGAGCTGCCAGCCCAAGGATGGCTGTTCTTTCCTGTCTGTGCTGTCCTCCTTCCCTCACCCTTCTGACAATCGTGTGAAAGTGGTGGAATCTGGAGACTGCAGACATCCGTCTGGAATTTCTGGATATGACACAGTCTGGACAAAGGAACAGCTCCCGCTGGGACGTGATGTGTCTGGAAACAAGAGATACGGTCAGTGGGAACGCGTGGGTCATCCTCATGGTGTGTGTGTGGGTTTCTGTGCAGGAAGTCCTGGATGGAGCTGTGTGAGCCCCAGGGAGCTGCTGCACAGTGCTGCCATGCAGTGTCTGCCTGCGGGAGCTGGGGCTCAGTGCACTGCTTCCCAGCATGGCTCCAGGCACTGGGGGGGCCATGCTGCTGCTGGCTGGAGGGGTCCAGGATGGTAGGAGGGGAGCCATTAAATCCAGTGGCCTGAGGAACAGATGGATCAGGTGCTGCAGAGTGTGCAAGTGATTGGAATCTGAAGAATTTTGGCTAATATTTACATGAAGCGTTTACCCTTTGATAAGAAGCAGGTCGTTCACAGACATGTACATGACATAACACTGGAAGGTTGGTCACACTGTTTGCCTTGTTCTTCGGAGAACAGTTGCATGTTGTAGTTTGATACAGACTAATCTGTATCGAAAGCTGTGGGCTTTTTTTTTTTTTTTTTACCTTTGTTTCCACGGACCCATTTGTTCAGTAGGGACAGTTTTACAGAAATAGGTCTGTGAAGCTTTACACAGCCCAATAGATAGACCTTGATAGACCTCAGCAGAAATGAACATGTGAGCAAGCTGCATTCAGTGCTGGGCTCTGCTCCTCAGGGTTTGCTGAGATTAATGGAGATTTGATAAAGAAAATACTTCTGCCTCACATGCAGAAGGGTGGCCCTGTGTTTGGGCAAGCACTGTATGTACCTGCAAGTGAGTTGTAGGTTAATTAGCAGCACCTGATGTGATCTAAATGAGGTCAAACAAGAACAGGCTGTAACTAGAAGAAAACTTGCCCTTAAAGGAACAGTAAGTAGCTAACTGACTGCAGCAGGTTGCTGGCTTCTCTGTGCAGAACCGACGTGCCAGAGACATGAGGCTCTCACCTCTTCACTTGGTTGCAAGGACCTTGGGGTTGTGCAGCACTCAATGCCTTCCCCTGCTGTGACTGGGGTCCTGCCAGCCTGCAAGGTTCCAGCAGCCTGCGAGCACCACAGCCATCAGCAGGACCCTGGCCTTGCAGCATGCTCTGGGGCTGCCTCAGGTAGGTGTCTGAAGGAGGAATCTCAGTGTACAGCACTTGCGTTGAGCTGAGTGAGCCAACAGCATGGACAGCAGCAACACGAACTTGCAGGCATGGCTGTGCCAGCGCTGCTCTTTTTGTCTGCTGCTGTCATGGTAGAAACTTGGAACAAATCCATTAGCACAGCCCAGAGAGCGCCCATCCTGGGGCCTGCAGCACGTCTGTGTCGTGTTCTGCTTTGGCCGCCCGCCTGCTGCCCGCAGTGGGCTCCTTGCTGTCCCTGCTGTCATCCTGTTGCTCATTTTCATGCTTTTGTTCACTGCATTTCTTTATCAAATGTATAGAGCAAAGGCTGCATGTTTTGTGTTTGCAAATTGCTTTGCATAGGGGGCTGTGCTCTGTGTGTGGTTTTGTGGGCAGAACCAGAGTGAATAGAAGCGGACAGAAGTGAAGAAAGCTGCAATCAGCCATGGAAGGAGTGGGACCAGAGGGCACTCGAGTGGAGAAAAAATCCTCCTGCTCATCTGGCACTTTGATGCCAGGAGGAAAAGCTTTGGGAGGGAGTGGGAGAGACAGCAGCTGAGGAGGGAATGTCCCATGGTGTCCTGTGAGCTGCTGTGTCCTCCTGCAGATAGCAGGTCAGTGGTTGCTGCAGCTTTTTCCAGCTCAGATGGTCTTACTTTCACCTTCCAAGGGATTGAAGTGATGTATTTCCTGTTACTTATGGTGTTATTACAAACTTGAGACATAAATTCATTTTATTGCTGACTTCACTGTAAATGACAAACAGAGGTAGCCTGAAATAATGGGGGGGAAAGAGATCTTGGGAAACGCTAGCATAGGAAACCAGAAGAGCTCTGTCACTGATGTACATAAAATCAAAGCACGACTGTTATTTAAATTCTATGCATAGCTGTGGAAAGTGAGCGCCAAGTTCGTGTTGTAAATCAGGATAGCACCACTAACTTCAGTGGAAGTGTGTCCCAGACAAAGGCCTGGCTCCGTCAAATTCTTACTGAAATTTCTGAAAGAACGCAGCAGGAATTCCAACTTTGTGTTGTTACGTTCTTTTCATTTCTCAGAAACTCATTAATTCATTCACTGTGCCCCACAAGTCCAAGTTCCCTTTACAGATTAACTGCTGCATTTTGGCTCCCATCCATCTCTTCCTTTGGTGGAAGATGAATGATACCATGACTGGCTTTGAAACGGGACAGGAATGTGCTGTTCTGATTAAACAGCAGCATCATCCCTGGGATCTGTGTGTCTGCCAGCTCTGCGAGGCCCCCTGCATGAGTGTGCTGTTGGGAAGGGGGGATGGAAATCTGAGCACAACCTCTGTGATGAAAACAGATGTGAAGTACTCCGGCAGGATCTGGAAACGGTTTGCCTTTCTCCAGGAGGTGCGTGGCTATGGAGGAGCTCCTTTCTGAAGGCTGTCAGGGCTGTTGGTTCATTTGCCTTCTTTTCATAACAGATTGATCTTTAGAACTGATTCAGGTGGGGGTTCCTAAATGTGACTGCTTCCTGTGACCTATCAGGCTCACCAGGTTGGGTTCCCATTGGGACTGGCACTGCCTGTGTGTGCATCAGAGGGCTGCGAAGCTGCAGGAGCAGCAGGGGGGGGGTCACACACAGCATGGCCACCTCCTGCAGCCTTCTGGTGGCCCCTCGTGTGGCTGCCTCTGGAGATCCCGTTTCTTAGAATAAACCCGTGTGCATTGTGTAAGACTCAGAGTAAATGTCAAGTGCTGCTAATGAACATGAGCTGCTTTCTCAACTCCACAAGAGATCTGTGTTTGCATGTGAACTTTACGCCGGTGCTTTTTCTGATGCCTCTGGAATGTTGGCAGGGCAGTTGCTAACACGAGACGTAGAAGTATTTGTCTGTTGTTTGAGGCCGTGGTTTGTTACTGAACACAGGACCCCTCATCATCCCACCATCGATCTCCTCAGGGCACTTTCTTTTCACCAGGATAGGTGTTTTTAAGCACAGATTGACGTGGCTTGGAGGCTCACTTATGCAACACACCATTTTCATCCTCTCCCCTGAGAAACAACAGAAGGCTTAGAGGAGTGGGGCCTCAAGGGGGGGCTGATAGGGCTGATGGTAATCGTGATTTCTTCCCATTTGATCATTCTGCTGTTCATTTGTTTGGTATGAGATCTTCTGAGAAGAAATAGAAGCACTGGCAGGGTCAGCGTGTTGTAGTTGCAGCGATGTGTTTGCTGTTCACAGGGGGCTGTGTCCATCCAGCTGAGAGCCGGGCACTGATCCGTGCCCGTGAGCATTTCCCACAGCACAGCTCTGTGTCCCTTGGGCACTTTGTGTGTGTGCTGTGTTCAGTACCTCCAGGAGCATCCGAGCTGTAATTTCAACCTGTCAGATTTATTTTTAGGCAGATTCAGAATCTAGCTCTGATTTTGGCACTCGGTATTTTGCAGTCCTAATGAGAGGATGCCTACTTGTTCTATGCAGTTTTACATTTAATGAAGAGCTCTTGTTATTAAAAGCTTAATTGCTGTGTTTGTGATATAGGAATTGATGGTTCCATGATCCCTGTAACTACCCTAGCTGTGGAGCTTCTCTGAATGTGGTTTTCTAGTTCTCCAACAGGCACGTGATGCTTGCTGCCTGCTCTCCCTGAGTGCCCCTAGCATCCTGCCACCAGATCTCTTTCAACTTTTTTTTTCTTTTTTCCTCTCCACGTTAGGATCCTCTAAATACTATTGGAACGCGGCTGCAGTGTAGAACGGGCTTTTCCAACAGCTTGGTTGTGGAGATGTAATCAGATGATTTCCTGGAAAGGCATCACCATGGCTGTGTCTGAGAACGAGATGGAGAGATGGCCTCGCAGGCACGGCGGTGGAATGGGAGCGCTGGTGGAGCCCACAGCTGCTCCTGACAGCGGCCATCTCTCTCCAGTGCCATCCCTTGGCAGCACAGACCACATCCTGCACCTCCCTGGGAGAGCAGACTCTGCATACAGCTCTTTCTCAGGGGGTTCAAATGTTCCAGAGCATCACACCTCATCGTGTTACGAAGCAGAGTGCTGTTCAGCTCTGGAGCAGGTGCCATACATGGACTCGGAGTATGTGAGGGGCATTTATAACCTCAGTGCAGCAAACTCTGCTCTCGGATGCCTGCAGGCGTGCCGGGCAGCAGCCCCGAGCATCCCCGGTGCCTCTCACAGCCCTGCTCTCACTGAGAGCAGCAGTGGCACTCCTTCCCATGGGATGCTGGACCAGGGACTGCCACCTCCGGCTGCACATCCACCCTCTCCTCCCATGCGACTCGACAGCTACAGAGTAGCCAGACACCTGGAAAGCACGAAGGGCAGGGGGAGGCAGAACTCAGGAGGTCTCAGTGAGTGTGCTGCATGGTCGGCTCCTTGCATGGACAGCTGGATGGAGGAGGAATCACACAGCAAAACCGGGGCTGGAAGCAGCGAGCCAGCTACGGCGGCAGCTAGGAGAAGGGCTCTGGAAAACAAGGGTCCATTTTCTGGTTCTGCAGATGGAGTATCTGTATCAAAACTTCAGGGGTTAAGGGCAGAAGAAAATGGAGAGTGGAATCCGTCCCAAAAACCTGTGAGGAGAAGTAATCCCCACGTTTACAGCAGGCCTTCTTCCTTCATTTTTCAAGAATATTTGAAGACTGACTCCGTGGCTGACATCCCTAAAGTTCTGTCTGCTTATGGTTCAGCTCACGCACACGTTTCTGAAGGGGTGAAGCCCAGGCCCTGCCCAGCTGCATGCAGCAGCCCTGGTGCTGCTGGTGATGCACGAGGGGATGAGCAGTGTCCCTGCAGTGAGCACCAGGCAGTGCTCAGGGACACAGAGCTGCGAAGAGTGGTGCTGGAGCGTGGCCGACGGAAGGGATCCCCGCTCCGTGCTGACCTGCCTCCAGATGTGGGTCAGGATGTGTTCGAGGGCATTGGTGACTTAAAGTGTACAGAGAATGCTCTCCTAATTAAAAATGCATCCAGGAAGTCTAACAGTTGTACAGATAAAAATGGGTGCTATGACTACAAAGGAGAGATTGGGAGCGTTGTTAGGGAGCTGCTCCCGAATTCCCAAGCCAAAATGCAGAAATTGCCACTGTCGTGCAGCTGTGATCGTGTGGAACTGGAGCAGCCTCGCTCTGTGAGGTTGGATCATGGCAGTAAGCAGTGCTGTGATAATACCGAGCAAATGGCTTTTCTCAGACCGAAGGAAGATTCCTCATTGCAGCCTTTAAATGAAGGTTGTGCCAATAGCAGCAGCCCTGGCCTTTACGTGCATCTGGAGCGAGAGCAACCTCCTGTTCCTCACCAGAAATGTCAGCAAGAGTTCTTGAGACAGCCACCAGATGATCCTGCTGGTGGGCAAATAACCAGGCAGACAACTCCGATGCTTTACTACCTGTCTGGGGGAAAGGCTGCCAACACCCCACACCACAGCACACTCATCCCGTGTCCAGAGGGCACAAGGAGCTCACCGAAGGGGTTTACAACAAGCAGCCACAATGCCTCGGCATGGAGCACAGAGAAGCAGAGGGAAAGCAGTCAGCCCCGAAAGGCCGAGCTCTGTGCTGACAGGGATGCCTTGGATGAGGATGAAGATGTTGCTCTCGGGAGTCCTGCTTCATCCATGGATGAGGGCTCTAAGAGTGACTACAGAGAGAAACTTAAAGTGGCTCAGAAAAAGGTTCTGAGAGAAACTTCCTTCAAAAGAAAAGACTTGCAGATGAGTCTGCCTGTTAGGCTGAGACAAAAGCCCTCCAAAAGGCCTTCAATTGAACACCTCAGATCTTTCTCACTATCCAGTGGACACGAGGATGCCAAACCTTCTCTTTGTCCTGCTTCTCACATAGGATGCTTCGGAGGTTTCAACAGAGATGCAGAAATTAAGAGTCTGCAAGCAGGTAGAATAGGGGGGAGGAAAAGGGCGACAAAAGAGGAGAAGAAACTCTGTTACTCTGAACCTGAGAAACTCAATCAGCTGTCAGACAAGGAAGTCCTGGGGAGTGGAGGCAGCGATGAGAGCACTGAGCAGGATACAGCAGCAGCCAGGAGGAGGACTCCAGAGAGCAGAGGGAGGGCACTTTCCAGCTCCAGTATCTCCAGGACAGAGCTGAAGCAAATTCAGCACACTGCACTGGTTGAGTACATGGAACGGAAGATCAGCCGGAGGCCGGGTAGCACGCAGCACACCCTGCTGCATAAACCAGCCCTGCAGACGAGGTCTTTGCATCCTAAATGGCCCCCTGGCAGGAGTTCCAACCCCAGTGAGAGCAGAAAGATGCCAAGCACTGAGGCTCTCTTCTCTGAAGAAGAAGCACCAGATGTTTTCTCTCCTTCTTCACCTGTTCCCCCACCGAACACAGATGGTGGGTGCAGGATGGTGCCAGTGAAGCTCAGCCCACATCCTGCTGCACCAAATTGCAGCTGCAGCCCCGAGCGTGTGTCCATGCAGAACCTCCCCACTGCCCAGGGATGGGGAGCAGAGTGTACTTCCACGCAGGTGAGCAGTGCTGGGATGGTGGGATGTGACCTTCTGCCATGGAGGGAGCAGTGGGATTGGTCACTGGGAAACCTGCTCTGTCTCAGGTGTGAGGGATCAGTGCCTGGCTTCTAGCACGTGGGAGCAGGGGGTGGAAGAAGCTGGGGTGAAGGTGTGTTTGCTTGCATGAAGCATGCTTGGTCTGGGTGGAAACACCTGCACAAATAGTGCACAGCTATTAAAAATGGGGTGGAAAAACAGCTCCCACCCAAAGCTAACCCTTTAGGAAATTCCCAAGGCAACTGGGAACCGAGTGAAGGACCCATCCATTGCTAATGCAGCTGCCTGTACTGTGTGCTGCTGTCGTTTCCAGGCAGCAGACAGATGTGCCAGCTGTGCGGAGTCACCAGCCCAGCCTTGTGGAAGTGACCTCGGCAGCCCCAGGTAAGGCTGTGGGACACGTGGTTGTCTTCTGCTGGGGGGGACACAGAACCCCAACCTGAGCTTATGGGGCAGGGGAGAGCTCACCCAGAGCCCCTCCAGCCTCACCCCTGCACTGTGTCAGGGTGTCCCAGACAGAGCCCATCTTCCAGAGATGCGTTTATCTGTTCTCTGCTCCTCAAGTGTAGCAGTGTCTGTGTTCAAGCAGCGGCAGCTCAGTGCTGGGCACAACAACCTGCTTCCATCTTCCTTTCACCGTATCCTTTTTTGGCCCCACGGGAATATTTGGGCACTACACTTCATTTTTTTAAAAGCCTGTTGTCATTTCGGGGCGATCTTTAACGTCATTTCTACCGAGCAGAGAAGTGTGTGAGTGCTGTGCACCTCCGAGAGCGCAGCTCCCTCGTGTGACCGCTGACACTGCTGCGGCTGCACTGAGCTCAGCGGGTGTGTGTCTGTGTTGTGTGTGTGTGTCTGTGTTGTGTGTGTGTGTCTGTGTTGTGTGTGTGTGTGTGCCTCCCGGGGAGCACCGGGGCTTTGGGGCGCTGCTTTCTCAAATTAAAAAGAGGTACCGTGCTGTTCACAAATAACTAGCTAGAAAGATGGAGTGTTAAGTCTCGGTATCCGTTTTGCTTGCTTAGGGAGCGTTGGGGCAGAAAAGAATCTGAGCTTTGTCTCAACACAGAAATGTTGAGGGAATCTCTGTCTTTATTCTTACAGTTCCCATGATCCCAGGAAAGATGGGTGCCTGAACCATGAACATCAGCACAGCATAGCTGGAAGCCCTCAGTGTCAGGACAGTGTGGAGCTAGCTCCCAGCACCTCTATCCACAGCCCAAGGAACAGAAGCAGGGAAGATGCTCAAGTGGAAAAGAAAAGCAGAAGCGGATCTCAGACCGATGATGCTCTATTGAGGAGCCCAGAGCTGCAGCTGAAGGCAAACGGTGCTGCGGCTGCTCAGGGGAATGCAGAGTGCTGCCTTGAGCTGCCAGCTCAGCCTCAGCAAGGAGACGGAGGTGCAGCCCCAGGTCAGGGTGTAAAGGAAGCAACCACACACAGCGACCAAGATGGTGCTCTGCAGGAAGGAGAGACAGACCTGGCCCAAAGGAGGCTGTGCTCTCCTGAGGACCGGCGTTACCAAGAGCTCGTGATGGATCTCATTGCCAGAGACAGTTCTCTGGTTGATGTCCTCATGCCTTATGCTGTTAGAAAAACTGCTCTGGATTTGATGGAGGGTCTTTTCCCTTTTAACTTTTCCATGCTGGAAATGCACAGAAGGAGGGCAGATGTGCGATGCGCACGGGAGAACGAGTAAGTAGACAAAGCCAATTAACTACTATTGTAGGCACGACAGCATATAAATGTTACACGTACACCAGCTCTGAGAAGATGTGTTTCTTTAATGTTTGTTTCATTAGCAAAAGATTATAGTTTTCTGGTTTACATGTCCAAAAATATCTGAGGCCAAGGGTGTGTGAGGGAAGAAAGCTGGAGTGGGACACACTGTGACAGATGTGCTGTGTGCGTGGGAAGTAAGGAGGCACTGGTGGATGGGCATCTGAGGGATGGTGAATTTAGCCCCTTCTGCCTGGGGGATTTTGATGCTGCTCAGCTGAGCTGCGTGGTTCCTACGTGTTGACAGCTTTTGCAGATCAGAGCGTTTCTCAGTTTCATCTGCCCCAGAGCATGGTGCCTGTGCAGGTGGGAGATGGGCACCTCCTGCCCCTGCACAGCCCTCGTGGCCAAGCTGCACTATAGCCTTTAAAATACTAAAAAATCCATGCTGTGAGATGAGAGAAAAATGATTCTGAAGTAGAGAAACATAAGAACAAGAACACAGCGTTCATGTTCGGCACTCAGCGTTAGTCACAGGTGTTTATTTTCTGTTCAAACAGCAGGAAAAGCAGTGGAGATGTGACAGAAGAATGTTCTGGATCTGAACTCACCACCAAGCAAAGGAGTGAAGATCCCACTGGGAAGGGAAACCTCGCCCTGGGTGGGAGTGGAGGTGACACAAAGGACCCAGATGACATTACGTGTAAGAAGGTAGATGACCATCAAATGAACTGTTGTTCCTTCACCACGACGCAAAGTTATTCACATCACATCTGTTATCGTGGATGCTTTCATTCATAGCTTTTACCCTGGGAATTCAGTTTGAAAGATAACTTTGAATCAGTCTTTCTTCTCCGGTAGGTAAAGTTCTAGGAATGGGCAAAGCGATCACGAACGGTGGTGTTTAAATTCATTCTCATCTCTCCTTCCTCGTGCTAACCTTCAGCAGGCAGTGTGTGCATGTGTGTGCTGCATGCCCACGGGCCTCTTGGGGTTGCTTGCTTCCCTGCTCCTGCACAGCAGCTGACTCATGAGCTAACATTCAAACGTGGCCTCTGTATCTGAAAAATTCATTACAACTGGCAGCCTAAATAATAGATGTTTTTAACATGGAGAGAACTGGCAGCATTTTACACTGGCAGCCTATTAGTTTCCATCCATGCAGGGAATAAAGGTGGGCATAGCTGGATTGGGAGGGTAACATACAGCTTTGAGGAATTTGGTATTTTTTTCCTCCTGTAGAAACTTGGCTGTGCTCCATCTCAGGTAATTACAATCTGCCCTCTCGAAATTCCTCCTGCTATGGGTGTAGGGATATTTTCTGCTACCTGCTGTTGATCTGCTGCTGCTCTTCGTGGTCCCATTGGCCGATTTCCAAACAAGCTGATACCATTCTTATCCCTCTCTGATCTCGGAGCCTTTTTCCATATCAACACTTTGGTATTTGAGAGCCTCCTGCACCTGCTCTGCCACTAGGCACTTGGGCTCAATAGAATCACCTGCACGACTCACTTTCTGTGTGAAGTGAAGTCCAGTCTGCACTTGTGCAGCAAGGTAACAGAGCTGTGGCTTCGTGCTCGTGTGTCCGAGCACAACTGTGATGAATGCACGGAAATCTTCGTAGTAGTTCACTGCTGACTCTGGGTGGAAGCTCTCTGAGGTATGCACCAGTTGAGGTGATGACCAATCGTTTGCTTTTCAGAGTTTGAGAATTAAGCATACCTCAGATAATCTTCCTTTTCTTCTTTCCCAGAGCTTGAAACTATTTTAAGTCTTAAGTCTGGTGATGATGACATGAGAGGAATGATACAGCTTCAATTAGGCAGTCCATTTATTTCTCTTTTTTCCCCCCTTTGCAGCTGGAGCTCATCCGCAGCCTCCGGGCCAAAGTGCAGGCGCTGGGGGAGGACAGGGAGCTCGTCCTGGCCGAGGCCAAGGAGTGTGCTGGGCATGGTGAGGAGCTGGAGGCCGCCGTGCGTGCTGTCTGCAAGCCCAACGAGGCTGAGCGCTACGTGATGTTCATCGGTGACCTGGAGAAGGTGGTGAGCCTGCTGCTCTGCTTGTCCAGCCGCCTCGCCCGCGTCCAGAACGCCATGAGGAGGATCGATGGCAGCACAGATGCTGAGGAGAAGGTGAGTGGTGAGAGCACTGAGTGCTCAATTAGTTCTGCCCGTGTCTGTCGCAGCGGGGCTGTGCTTGCCTTGCTTCCCAGCAGCCCTGCAAGTCGGGGCTGAGCAGTGCCTGGGGGGCTGAGCTGTGGGGGCCATCCAACCCATGGCTGCTCCCTGGGCTCAGGTCACAGCCTGTGCATCAGGGGTGGGTGTCTTCCCACTGGTAATGGCAGTGTGGTGATGGCTGCCTTGGAAAGCTTGTCTCACTTAATGAGCTTGTCTTACAGAGAGCAGGAGGAGGAAGTGGTCATAAAGTTCCCCTTAGTTTGACTTGACCAGCAGGTTCTAATGGGAAACTGGGAGTTGTCTCATGCTACCAGGAAATCTTATCAAATCTAAAATATGCAATTCTTTCTAGAGAAGACAAGCAGAGTTTAGCATAGGGACAATGATTTCCTGCTGTCCTTACTGCTTTTAGACATGTATTTATCTAAACAACACCTGCTGCTGTTATTTCTCATTAGGGAACAAGGAAGCACAGCACTACTGCTGGGGTTTCCTGGAGCTGTGCTGCTGCTGACCTTTACTGTGTACTCCTCTAGAGGTTTGCCACTATTTAGACGTAGATATGGAGAAGCAGGATCTACCTGCTCTAAAATGACCATCACGTTAACGTGAGCAATTCTGGGCAGCATTTCACCCCAAACAGCCTTTGTAGCACTGAAGAAACACCAGCCACGAAACACATCTGTACTCTTCATACAGAGCTTTAAAATCATTTATTTGAGATTTATTCGAGAATAAAGTATTCTACAGAGACTTGATTATGTGCTGACATTTTCCCAAGTATCAGCACAAGATCCCAGCTGCTGTGCTTAGGATGCAGCTTCTAATTGAAAGTATATGGATGCAGAGTACTCTAAAATGATGAGAATATGAAGTACATTGAGTTTTGTCCTGAGGGCTGTATGCAAGGTGGGAGCCTGGATGGGATTCACTGGGTGTCTTTACCTTACAAGCCACAAGAATGAGTGATTTAATCTATGAAAAAACTCATGTGGAACACAAAGCCCACAAGAGGAAACAATTAAACTAAATCGACCGTGGCTTCCAAATGAAGATCTGCAGCCTGCCAGGAGTTACGAGGTTTCACAGTGTGCTGCTTTGTGTTCTCATCCTATTAGCAATCGCTGACTGAACGGCACAGGCTCTTGTCTAGACAACGGGAGGATGCAAAGGACCTGAAAGAAAACCTGGATCGTAGGGAGCGCGTGGTGTCTGGTATCCTTGCCAAATACCTGAGCGACCAGCAGCTCCAGGCCTACAGGCACTTTGTGCAGCTGAAGACCTCTTTGCTGATTGAACAGAAGGACCTCGAAGAGCAGATCAAATTTTTTGAGGAACAATTAGAAAATCTTGAGAGGAGCATCCCTCTCTAATGCTCGACAATGGACCGTCCATTTTTGTAGGTGATAATTTGTGATATTTTCCTGGGAATCCATTCGTGCTCACTGCAGTTTGGTGGACTCTTGCAGTCCTGTTAGTGCCATGGTATTGACGAGTGCTTAGATGCTCTAGGCACGTGCTGGATGTGCTTTCCAGACAAGCCAGGTGACAAAATCCTGCGCTGTGTAGCAGACTGCACTTTGGAAATGGCTGCTAGGGTGTCCTGCTCCCATTAACTCGGTGTGTATTTCCCCTTCTTGTGGTCTGTCCATCTGTTTCCAGATTGACATAATCTCAATAAAAGAACGGCGTAAATATTTTCCTTTTGTGAGTGGGTTGAGTGTTCAGAGTGAAAAATGATGTGGGTGTTTGAAAGTGGAGATTGAACAAAGCCATAGGGATCGCTGTGGATCATTTCAGTGAAGCTCTTGTGCTCATTCCTGCTGTTTTCCTGTATATATGACAGAATAAAACCACACTGCAATGGGAGGCACACTGCACACCTCCTGGCTCTCTGTGGTCCAGGCAGGCTGTTCAGAGCAGGTGCTGACACGGATACTTCTCACCATAAGCTCTGAACTCAGTGCTGCATGCTGTGTTTGTGAAGTCCTCACGGTGCTTCTGAAGTGTTTCTTTTTCACACAGCGCTTTCTGGGACTGCTTTTAAGTAGTTTTCAGTCATCAGCTTGCGCAAGAAGTGCTGAACGGGGACAAAAAGCTGTGCTGTGGGAAAAGGTACGTGGAAAAAGTGGAGGAAATAATTCTGTTTTGTGAGCCTTTATATAAATCCCTTGGCAAAAGTCTTTCAAACTGATACTGTGTGCTGAGTCAAACCTGTGGTGTTGCTGTATTTACGATAGCAGTCATTGTTTTTCTTAAGTATTCAGTGACAGAAATACTCAGGCTGAGCTGCGTGCCTGGATGGTGAGTAAGGTGGCTGCAAATCCAACTGGGGATTATGCCCCTGGCAAAACAGATTTTCATTGTTCCACAGTGCTGGTATTACTGGGAACTCTTTTACTGTCGGTGCATGTGCTGACTGCTCTCGTGCTGCCCATGGCCGTGGACCTACCTGACCCTCTGTCCAGGGGTGTACACATCCTCTGGGCTTGCACGAGCTTTAGATAACTCATAACTACCCAGAATGGGGCATCGACCTGAGTTTGTTAACGGTTTTAGTTAGTTTTACATCAGATCGTATTTTTCACTTCAGTTTACCCACTGGGCCACGTGAACGAGCTCAAGAAGTAATGCTGTCCCGAAGGAGGACTGTGGGCTGTGTTCCATACAAGCAGAGCTGGCTGATGATGACGTGCCAGCCCTCCAGCAGCAGCAGGAGGGCACCCAGCATGCTTCTGCGTGCTGCTGCTGCCCACCAGCTCACCCAGGAGCAGAGCAGCATGCTGGACTCTGGAGATGCCAGCTGCTCTGTCTGCAGAATAAATGAGCACAGCATTAGGTGCTTTCCAGGCTTCCACAAGCAAGCATTTGTTCTGTGTCTGAGGGACCTCAGTCTGCATATTCATGCAGGGGTATCCGTGGCCCTGCTCATGTTTCTGCAGAAGCAACATGGTGTGGTGTGCCCTGAAGGGGCAAGGGTTCACTGCACAGGTCTGTTCTGTGATGTGTACTGAGTATTTGTGGTGAGGTGTGCAGGTGGATGTGGGCATAGCAAAGAGTCATTCTGTGGCTGTCAGCATTTAGTTCCGTTGATCTGAACAGAACAGATTGTGCTTAGTGTTGAATCCACGGTTTTGCTGGGCACTGCTCTCCAGCCCTCAGCAACCACAGCACTCCACTGCACGGCTGCTTTACCCCTGTTTAGCTCATTACTTTAAATCAGGGTTTGAGGTCTCTGAGGTGGGTGAAGAATGGGACAGTATCAGTGCCAGCCGACGCTGCTGTAAAATCTGCAGCCTCTCCTAGGAGACCGATTAGAAACATGTGGTTCCTTTGCTAGTTGAGGAAAAGGAACTGGCTGGATATAAACTGAAGCTAATGCTTGCCTGGAAGGGAAAGGATGGGACTACACAGCCCAGTTTCTCTTCTCTTCTATGTCTTGTGTGTAATGCAGATGTTTGTATGGATATCAGGTGGATCTTGATTGTGATGCTGATCATTTTAATTGGTTTGTTACCTGGCTGAGCCCGAGGCAGTGCACCAGCTGTGGGGTATGTCACGGGCAGCATTCCTGGAATGTCTACATACAGAGATGGTGGTTTTTAGAATCACAGTCTGATGTTAATAATAAGAATTTAAGCTGACCCCAGGTTAAGAGCTTCAGGGCACACCTGAGTGCATAGGAGCAGCCCTGTGTGCTTTGGGTAACAGTGGGACTGTGCTGGCTCACAGCCTCCTGCATTCCCTGTGATGTGGGATGCTTTGATGGGACCATGCCATTCCGTCTTGTTTTTGCAGTGTGGAGTGGCAGTGAGGTGCTGGGCATGAGCTCCCTCTCGGGAGGTCAGTGCTGCTAATTCTTAGCTGCTGGAGGAGCATGGCATCAGGCTGCCAGCCTCAGCAGCTGAGCTCAGGTCTCCAGGTTTCTCTTTCCTTCCTTCCCTCTCTGTAGCACAGATGCTAAGACGGTCACAGACTATTCCAGCAGTGGTTCAGAGCCAACCTGAGTGAGGCCATGGAAGCACTGATGCTCTCATCTCCTCCCAGCTGCTGCTCAGAGCCCTGGAGAGCTGTACAGGGCTGCTGAGCCTTTGAGTGAGTAGAAAGCCACAGCTGCGTGTGTGCCTTAGGGGGACAGAAGGAGCCCCGCAACTCCCTGCTTCTGGGGGCTCCAGGGCAGCAAAGCCTCATGCTGCAGCTCACAGCCCAGTGCATATCAGCAGCCCGGGCTGGAGATAACCTGACCACCCCCCAGGAGAGGACAGTAGCCAGAGACCTGTGGGAGCATCTGTGTGAATTAGTTATGGCTAAGTCCAGGTGAATGCAAAATAACAGTGCCCGGGGGAAGGAAGGGGCATACAAAACAGGAGAGCCTCCATCTTCTCCTTGAGCGTGCAGGCTGTTAATGGGGCTTGGGAATTGTATCCTAAGTCATCATTTGGTCATCCTTGCACAAGAGGTGTGGGGGAAGAAACTGCAGTAGCTTATGTTCTGCTTAGCAAAAGTGAGTGGGCCTGATTTCAGGATAAGAAGACAACTTGTATTGCCTAGAGCCAGAGAGATGAGCAAATATTGCAGGTGTGGGTGAGAGCAAGTGGCCAGAGGAAGAACACGCATTCTGCCCATGTGACAGCGCCTTGGCAGCAGCCACGGGGATTTTAGAAGTAGTGGCTCACTTAGGATTTGATTTAACGCCCACTGCAATGTGTGGGAGTCACTGCTGGAGCAGGAGCTGCTGCTTCAGCTTCTCAGGCACTAAATTGAAAGCAATTTTTAATTTTTTTTTTTTTTTTTTTAGCCTGGGCCGTGTTTTCTTCTTGGGGGTGTTGTGCTGTGGCACTTGTGCCTGTGGAGCTAATTAAGGAAGGGAGGGGTGCTGAGGTTAATGCAAATGTACTCTGCAAAAGATGTACTTGGTGCTGGTGAGAGCTGCGTTTAATAAATAGAAGGATGTTCTCTCTGCATTGGGAATTCATGGCAACCATCTTGTCACGGTGTTATCCGCGACAGTAACCCAAGGGAAACCGCGAAGGGAGAGAGAAAGGGAAAAGAGAAAGAAAAACTGCCCCGTCAGTGGCCACGCGGCCGCCCCAGCAGAGCCGTGCGCTCTGGGGGGAGGGGGAGACAGAGGGAATAGATGGGTCTGTAAAAAAAACAACGGCACGATCTGAGAAGGAACGGTAACTTTACTAAATCTAATAAAATTGAACAATTTTGAGAGAGAGAGAGAAAGTTTCCAAACCAGAAACTGGGAGCTTACGTTAGGGAGGAACGGCAGGGGAAGCACACGTGCTGAATTTTTTCACCGCAGCCGAGAGCGCGCCGAGAGCCGAGCGGGGCCTCGCGTCCGGTGCCCAGCTCCGCCCCTCTGCTGCTCCCACAGCATTAACTCCTTCACTGCCTGCATGATGTTCTGATGTGGAATACCGGCATCAAAACCACAAAACCACAACATTCCACCCCTTATTCCACATCATCACATCATGCTTAACACATATCTATATAGAACCAAAAACAGTAATAACGTAAATTACATACAAACATATCTATACATATATATATACATGGAATCACAGACTGCACTCCCCCAGCATCAAATTCCCTTGTGGTACACACTGGACGTCCCCATTTTTATCCATTACCCACCAGGTGCACCCAGGTCCCTGTGCAAAGACAGTTCCACGGAGGGGTTTGCCCTTTCCAGAGGCTGGAAGGACCCACACCGCTTTTCCCAGCATGCTCTTCACATGTACTACAGGGACCTTATCTCCCTCTATGGTCTGTAGGGCGCTGGATTGTGTAGGACCATCTCGGTTGACTGATCCCCTAGTGTTGACCAACCAGGTGGCTTCTGACAGATTTTTCTCCCAATGCTTAAATGTTCCCCCACCCATTGCTTTCAGTGTGGTTTTTAACAACCCGTTGTAGCGCTCGATCTTACCAGCAGCTGGTGCATGGTAGGGAATATGATAGACCCATTCAATGCCATGTTCTTTGGCCCAAATATCCACCAGTGAATTTTTGAAATGAGTCCCATTATCGGACTCAATTCTTTCTGGGGTTCCATGTCGCCATAGGATTTGCTTCTCTAAGCCTAAGATGGTGTTTCGGGCAGTAGCATGGGGTACTGCATACGTTTCAAGCCACCCGGTGGTCGCCTCCACCATGGTGAGCACATAACGCTTACCATCACGAGTTCGTGGCAAGGTGATATAATCAACCTGCCACGCCTCCCCATATTTATACTTCTGCCATCGCCCTTCCTGCCAGAGAGGTTTCATCCTCTTGGCTTGTTTAATCATGGCACATATATCACAGTCATGGATAACCTGTGCGATGGCATCCATAGTTAAGTCCACCCCTCGGTCTCTAGCCCACTTATAGGTCGCATCCCTTCCTTGATGGCCTGAGGTCTCATGGGCCCATCGAGCTAAAAATAACTCTCCTTTGTTCTGCCAGTCCAAATCTATTTGAGACACCTCAATCTTGGCAGCTTGATCTACCTGGTGGTTATTTCTCTGTTCCTCAGTAGCTCGATTCTTGGGCACATGCGCATCTACGTGACGCACCTTTACACCCAACTTTTTTGTTCGGACAGCAATGTCTTTCCACAGTTCCGCAGCCCAGATGGGTTTACCCTTCCGTTGCCAGTTATTTTGTTCCCACTGCTGTAACCACCCCCATAAAGCATTTGCCACCATCCAAGAGTCAGTATAAAGATACAGCATTGGCCACCTCTCCCGCTCAGCCACATCTAAGGCCAGTTGGACAGCCTTTACTTCCGCAAATTGACTCGATTCTCCTTCTCCTTCAGTGGCCTCTGCTACTCGTCGTGTGGGGCTCCACACAGCAGCCTTCCATCTGCGATGTTTCCCAACAATACGACACGATCCATCAGTAAAGAGGGCATAGGTCTTTTCATTTTCTGTTAGTTCGTTATACGGTGGGGCCTCTTTTGCACGTGGTACCTCTTCTGCTGGTGGTGTTCCAAATTTCTTGCCTTCTGGCCAGTCCATGATCACCTCTAACATGCCTGGACGGCTGAGGTTTCCCATCCGAGCTCGCTGTGTAATCAGCGCAATCCACTTACTCCAGGTGGCATCAGTAGCATGATGGGTGGAGGGAACCTTTCCTCTGAACATCCAGTTCAGCACTGGCAGTCGAGGTGCCAGCAGGAGCTGCGTCTCAGTGCCAATTACTTCAGAGGCAGCCCGAACTCCCTCGTATGCTGCCAAAATCTCCTTCTCAGTTGGAGTGTAGCACTCCTCCGAACCCCTGTACGCTCTGCTCCAAAATCCCAGGGGTCGGCCTCGGGTCTCCCCAGAGGCTCTTTGCCACAGACTCCAAGTGGGACCTTTCTCTCCAGCAGCAGTGTAGAGGATGTTCTTTACATCCTGTCCCATCCGTACTGGCCCCAGGGCAACAGCACGGGCTATCTCCTGTTTAATCTGCTCAAAGGCCTGCTGCTGCTCAGGGCCCCATGCAAAATTATTCTTCTTTCGGGTCACCTGATAGAGGGGGCTTACTATGAGGCTGTAGTTCGGGACATGCATCCTCCAAAAGCCTACTACACCGAGAAAAGACTGTGTCTCCTTTTTGCTAGTGGGTGGTGACATGCTGGTGATTTTGTCAACCACATCTCCTGGGATGTGACGACGCCCATCTTGCCATTTTACTCCTAGAAACTGAATTTCTTGGGCAGGTCCCTTCACTTTGTTTCGTTTGATAGCAAAACCAGCACCCAGGAGAATTTGGATTATTCGCTCTCCTTTCTTAAAAACTTCTTCTGCTGTACCACCCCACACAACAATGTCGTCAATGTACTGGAGGTGCTCAGGTGCCCCACCCTGTTCCAGTGTGGTCTGAATCAACCCATGGCAAATGGTTGGGCTGTGTTTCCACCCCTGGGGCAAACGGTTCCAGGTGTACTGAACACCCCTCCAGGTGAAAGCAAACTGTGGTCTGCACTCTGTGGCCAAAGGAATAGAGAAGAATGCATTGGCAATGTCAATAGTAGCATACCACTTGGCTGCTTTTGACTCCAGTTCATACTGCAGTTCCAACATATCTGGCACAGCGGCGCTCAGTGGGGGTGTGACTTCATTCAGGCCACGGTAATCTACTGTCAGCCTCCATTCTCCACTGGCTTTACGCACCGGCCATATGGGGCTGTTAAACGGTGAGTGGGTTTTGCTGATCACTCCCTGGCTCTCTAGCTGACGGATCAAATTATGAATGGGGAGCAAGGAATCCCTGTTGGTGCGGTATTGCCGTCTGTGTACTGTTTTGGTAGCAATTGGTACCTGCTGCTCTTTTACTTTCAGTACCCCCACAACAGACGGATCTTCTGACAGGCCAGGTAAAACAGACAGCTGCTTAATGTTGTCTGCATCTACAGCAGCTACTCCAAAAGCCCATCGGTATCCCTTGGGATCCTTGAAATGTCCCCTTCTGAGATAATCAATACCGAGGATGCATGGAGCCCCCTGTCCAGTCACTATAGGATGCTTCTGCCAGTCTTTACCAGTGAGGCTTATTTCTGCCTCCAACACAGACAATTCCTGAGAGCCCCCAGTCACTCCAGAAATATAAATCAATTCTGTCCCTTTATAACTCGAGGGCATTAGAGTGCACTGTGCACCGGTGTCCACCAGTGCCTCATATTTTTGTGGCTCTGATGTGCCAGGCCATCTAATCCACACAGTCCAATACACTCTGTTATCCCTTTCCCCCCCCTGGCTGAGGGCAGGGCCCCTCTATTGGTTACCTGCGGAGACTGGAGCAATTTCGTTGGTGGCTGATCTCTGCTGTAATTCTCTCACTCGTGCTCGTAGTGCAGGGGTGGGTTTTTTATGCCACTTCTTCATGTCCTCTCCATTTTCTCGTAAGAAGCTCCACATGGACACACGTGACATGAAGTTACTGCTGTCATTTGCTCGAGCAGAGAGGCAGTTGCCTTTGATGGCTGAGACTTTCATCAGTTTGATCAGCTCCTTCACCAGATTCTTTGGGTCATCCTCGTCTTCATCAGGTGTTTCTGACACTGATGCAGGCACATCCCTGTTCATCAGCAAGGACAATTCCTCCAATATGATTTTCAGTATCTTCTTTATTTCACCGACTTCTCCTGCTACCGTTGATACAGCTGCAATGGAAACGTGTGATGGCGGAAGTTGCTGTTCAAAGTTTTGAAGTGTAGTAATCACTTCATGAAATGGGAGTCTTCTCTCTCGGCCCTCGAGTATATTAAACGTCGCTACCAGTGTACTTGCGTACCTTTCTGGTGCTGTTTTTGAGAGCTTCCGATATACATCAGCTTTACACCATACTTTCTCAGGATCACGGTCCTGGTGTGGATTGTTAGGGACGAAACTAGGATCGTACAGCATCTCTACTACAGCCATTTCTCTCAAAAATTGGATGCCCTTCTCCACAGTATTCCATCTTTCCACCTTAGGCTCCAGATCGTCTTTGTAGGGAAATCTCTCCTTTACAGCCACTAGTACTCGTTCCCAGAGGGTAGCAACTCCACTCAGACATCTACTAATCCCTCTGTCGATAGCTGGGTCTCGAGCAATGCTTCCCAGTTGGCGGGCTTCGTTGCCATCTAGGGACACGCTGCTGGCACCGTTGTCCCAACACCGCAGCAACCAGGTGACAACAGGTTCATCCGAGCGCCGTACAAACTCCTTTCTTGAACCTTGGATTTCAGTCATCTTTAGGGGCCGACGAATAGTGGTAATGGTGATTTCTTCATTATCACTGTCCTCTCCATGTCTCACACTTTTCTTAGTGGCCTTTCTAGGTGGTGGTGGTGGTGCTGAGGAGGGCCCCTCACCTGGGTCTTCTTCTTCTTTCTCATCACGGTCCTCTCCATGTCTCTCACTTTTCTTAGTGGCCTTTTTAGGTGGTGGTGGTGGTGGTGGTGGTGGTGCTGAGGAGGGCCCCTCACCTGGATCTTCCTCTTTTTTCTCTGCTTCTTCTTCTTTCCGTTCTAGTCGTGAGGACACTCGTTTCCATTTCTGGCCTTCCACAGGGGCAACTGACACGGATGCCGGTGCTTCCTGTGATTGGTCAGGTTTAATCTCGAGGTTTCCATTATTGCTTTGGACCTTGGTTTGGAAACCATTTCTCTCCAAAATATCAATTATAGCTCGATAAGCACAAGCCAAGCCCCAAACAATCCGTTCCTTCTCGGATCTTCCTGAGTCACATGACTCCTTACCTAAACACTCACTGAATTTCTCAGGATCCCGCAGGTGCTCAAGATCAAAATCACACAGCACCGGGGGTCCCCATGCTTCTAATTTCTTTCCTAATTTTTCCCACCTTCCCTGCCATTCAACACTCTCTGGTTTTGGGGAAGGCTTCCTACACAGGATGTAAATTACCATTGCACAGAGTACATTCAGGAAAATGGATAACACAGTTGCCAGGCTGACATCTTGAACGTAGGTAAAAACCCAAAAGGAGTACCTGGAAACCAATCCAAATGCCGTATAATCTGTCACATTAGCCAGGGTGTTTAGGCAGGAGGGAGGTAACCCCATCAGCACACTAAAGCAGCTGTATGCATATATGACTCCGGTGCTGAACATGAGGAGCTTAAAGAGACGCCAACATGCTCTAAGGTACATGAAAACCCTTAGTCCACTTAGCACCAGTTTTACAGTGGAGTACAAACACTGCATTGCCCGCATTCTCCACCAATAAATGTCACGGTGTTATCCGCGACAGTAACCCAAGGGAAACCGCGAAGGGAGAGAGAAAGGGAAAAGAGAAAGAAAAACTGCCCCGTCAGTGGCCACGCGGCCGCCCCAGCAGAGCCGTGCGCTCTGGGGGGAGGGGGAGACAGAGGGAATAGATGGGTCTGTAAAAAAAACAACGGCACGATCTGAGAAGGAACGGTAACTTTACTAAATCTAATAAAATTGAACAATTTTGAGAGAGAGAGAGAAAGTTTCCAAACCAGAAACTGGGAGCTTACGTTAGGGAGGAACGGCAGGGGAAGCACACGTGCTGAATTTTTTCACCGCAGCCGAGAGCGCGCCGAGAGCCGAGCGGGGCCTCGCGTCCGGTGCCCAGCTCCGCCCCTCTGCTGCTCCCACAGCATTAACTCCTTCACTGCCTGCATGATGTTCTGATGTGGAATACCGGCATCAAAACCACAAAACCACAACACATCTGAATAAAATCTTAAAAATAAGTTCAAAGCAGCGTTGCAAAGCTTATCTCCTGCACCCCGAGGGAGCCCACGGGTACATTACAGAGTCATCAGGCAGTAGGAATCGTGTAACCTCTGGGTTTAACAAAGTGCACTCAAGAAGCAGCTCATGAATTTCACTGTTCAACAGCCAGAGGCATTAAAGGTTTTATGAAATTCTAAAATGCCACATGATCTGAGTCATCTCATAGACACCTCCAGGGAGAGAAAACATGGGCTGAGCTGGTAGTCTTCTTCTGGAGAATAAAAGATGAAGATGTGGGTGAGCAGCCAGGTGTCTGCAATGGGCCTTCAGCCCATCGTGCAAGAGCATCCCACAGCACCTGGGGAAGAATCCCCACGTGGAGCAATCCCTTATGGCATCCCCAGCCCCACGGCAGCTCCTGCAGCACAGGTAAGTGCTGCCTGGTGTCAGGCACGAGCTGGAGGTGAGGCTGAGCAGTTCCTCAAAGGAACTGCTGTAACTGTTGTGGTAACTGCCCCAGGGAGCAGGAGTGAGCAGCTGCCAGCACTGCAGGCAGCCCTCAGCAGTGGCTGGATCCTGGGCTGCACACACATCACCACTGCTCAGTGCAGTGGTGGCAGCTTCTGAGGGCTTTCCTCAGCTGTTCCTCAGGCAGAGAAGGTGAGAAGGGAGGTGGGAAAAGGGAAGCATTGCCTTGGCTGCAGCTCTTCCCACTGGGGATGAGAAACAGTCCCTGGCTGTGACATGCTGTTTTCCTGGTGGTACACAAACATAAAGACACTGCAGTCAGTGACAAGTGGAGCCCAGCATGAGGGCGAGAGGTGCTTAATGGTTTGCCTCATAAATTAGGGAAATAAATCTTGGAACCAGAATGAAAATGAATGTTGCTCATTACGCTGCAGAGCTTTTATCTTTGTCCTCATTGTCCCCTCCCTGAACAAACAACACGTTGTCTGTGCCCATCCTGCACTCAGGCCAAGTCTGTGCCAGTGACCTCTTCATAAATTCATAGTGCCTCACGTCAGTACCAATCATTGGGAAAGAGCAAGAATGGCTGCATTGCCATTTTGCTCAGACTAATGTGTAAATCAGGAGGCGAATGCATCCAAGGAATGTAGGGCACAGTGGAAGGGTCAGAGCAGAAGGAAAGCACGATGGCAGCTCGGTGGGGGGCTGTCCCCTGGACTCTCTGCTCCCTTTGGTTTGTTGGGCAGTTCCTGCTGGGTCTGCAGTGACTGAGCTGCTCTTCTGTTGGACCTCAGTCTTGTCAAGAGACCTTGTAAATTCTCCTTGGCAGGACGGGGCTGGCTTCTGGCACACCAGGTGACTCCGTTCAATACTCATGAGAACTGAGACAGCTCCCACTGCCTCCACCTGAGAGCAGCTGCCATACCTCTGCCACCACGTGAGCCCTTGCCAGACACAGAGCCAGAGCCTGGGGCAAGGGGGGGTTTGCTTCCACCCTTTGCTGCAACGGAGGCTGCTCACAGTTAAGCTTCACAGCTGCCATTCACTCATGCAAAAGTCCTACTGCCTTCAGCTGGACTTGGGCTTGAAACAGCAGGATGCAAGGAGGATCTGTTCAGCACCAGCCTTACTCTCTGCCATGAAACTACTCCCATGATTTGGTGAGAAATCTGTACCACGTCCCCTCCCCTGTGTAAACAGCACCGTACAAAACCAAGACCCAGAGAAGCCGAAGGACTGGTTTTACTGCAAACCAAAGGTGACATCTATATTTGTCAAACTCCAGCAGCACGTCCTCAGTACTTCCGAGGATTTGTTTGCACCTGAAGTCCTACAGCACTGGGTGCACTCATCACAGCCTGCCCAAACACCCTCTCTTCCCCCATCTGTCAGGTGCTGGCAGCTTCCCACGAGCTCTGTGTCACAACCTCCGCTGAGCCCCAGCACCGCAGGGCACGCTGCAGCGCCAAGGCTTGAGTACTGCACCAGCTAACCGCAGCACCTCTGAGCAAGGAGAGCCGCAGAGCTTCCTGGATGGCACATGCTGCACTGAAGGCAGTTCTCTCAGCTGTGACTTCTTGGTTTTGCTTTGAAGCATGCTCCCTGCTTTCCCCGCGGTGCAGTTACCACCAAGCTGAGCAGGGTGCTGGCTTTGTAAACAGAAAACGCTCCATCCTGTGCCTGCTGCAGGTTGCATTTACGGCAAAGAAAGGCTAAACATTCAGTGGTGTGACGTGAGGAGGTGGTGTCAGGTGTGCAGTCACAACCAGTGGACAAACTTCCAAACCAGACTGAGTCAAACTGGAGTCAGTTCTCAGCTGCCACAGAGCACTGTCCCCACGCGGCCCCTGCAGTAACACAAATGGACACACATGCCCCTGTGGTTTCAAGAGCTACAGCAAAAGAAGTGTTTAATGTCACTAGAAGATTAAGATGGAGCGACAGGTATTTTCTTGCAGCCCTAAGGGCCGATGCTGCAGCACACATCAAGGCTTCAGATGACCACACAGGCCAGTGGTCACACCAACAGATACAGAGCAAATAGGATCATTGTTATTGTTTTTACCCCAACTCCAGTTGTCGAAGTCACAAGGTGCTCAATCATTAACATTGTCTTAATGAGTTAATCAGTCCAACACAGAAACTCAGCAACAAGAAATGAATCCCTGTCTGTGAGAGCAGCAGCTCAGCCCCTCCTGCAGGCAGCACCGCACGTTGGCATGAAGGAGCAGTGTCACCTGGAGTGCAGTCCTACAGCAAACACTGAGCCAGCTGCAGATGCAGAGGAAGCACTTAATTCAAGGCTGAAAGACACATTCCTGAAGTCGCTGGCTTGGAAAGAAAGGCAAGGCATGCAAACAAGTGCAGCAGGGAAACCAAAACACCTGACTGGGGCCGAGAGCAGAGCACGCGCAGAGCTGCTGTCACCTCCATCACCTCTGAGCACACAGCTCTGCGGTTGTGTTGGGAGCACAGAAGTGGGCTGGCTCAGCAGGCAGCTGCTGCTCGCAGCTCTGCCTCTTCATTTCAAGGCAGCTCCAAATGAGTAATTGAACAAACGATCATCTCACTGCACACGGAACTGCAAGCAGCGCTCACAGCTCTGCAGAAGGAACAGTTATGTCTGTAATGCAAAAGAAGTAATGAGTTTTAGATCAGTAACTCACGCTGCTGAGATACACGTTGCATTCAGAGGCCGTGTGCACACTCTGCTGTGAAACACCCAACACAACAAAGCCCTTTTTTTTTTTCTTTTAAATAAATATCATTTCCAAACAGTTAAAATTTCAAATAGAAGAATCTGCCGTAGCGGCCTCACTGCTCCCGGCTCAGAAACCTCACACAATCCGATCCCTACTTTCTCGCTTCACCTTTTCCTTTTTTTTTATAAATACATACCATCGGATATCAAAAATGTGTTCGTTCAGATGAAGCAATCGAACTCCAGCCAAACGTTCACAGGATGAACGCATGGTCTACAGTACCACCTGGCCAAAGTCCTTTGGGAAGGGAACACAATGAGAAATGCAAACCCAGCTTCCAACTGAGGTAGACACATCGTGGAGACAGGGTAACAGGTGTTGGGTTTCGCTTTTGGGGGTTATTTTTTTCCTTTTTGCTCTTCCCCCTCGTCAAAGAAAACGCTTTAGGCAGCGATTGAGACGGGTCAGTATTTCTGATAGTAAGAAAATTTGTGTTGAAAAAATTAAACGCACACTTTTAAAATAGAAATAATCCTCTTCTGTTACCAAAGCAAACGGAATCATCATAGAAAACTATGCATCTTTCTCCTAACAGTTTCAGCCTGCTGTAGAACAAGCCACGTTAAAGCAGCTAGCTAGCAGCGTGCTGTTCACAGTGTAAAACATGCAGCTCTTCAGCTGAGGAACGCACAACAAGGAGCTGTACCTGCAGCATTCAGCCTGTCTGCACACAGAGAGGTCGTTCCAACTTTCAGCCATGAAATATAACGTTTGTGGCCTTCATCCCTTGCCGGTACCTCCGGGTACTGTGCCCCTGCTGGGGCAGCTCCCCCTCCTCAGGCTTCCGAGAGCAGCGACCTGTGGAGCCAGACCCCATCACCCATTCAGTTAAACTTCCAAAAAGAACGACATGGGGAGAAGAAATCCAATTTGCTTCTGTGAGAGAAAACCAAGCTCCCCAGATACGCTAATGAACAGTTCTGACCCCGGAAGGGCAGAGCCTAATGGCCAAAGAACAGCTCGGAGACCGGCCTGCGTTTCACAACTGCCTCCTCACGCTCCTCCTCCTCTGCCACCTCGGAGAGCGAGCAGTACGAAGGAAATCCTCCTCTGGTTTTCGGCTTCCTCCTGGGGCCCGTGGTGGCAGCCAGCAGCTTGTTCAAGGACGAAGGCTTCCTCAGGCCTTTGGTGAGATCACAGAAAGCCATGTCATCGGATATGACCCCCAGGAAAGTGCTGGTGGAGCTCAGGATGGAAGCAGCGATCTTGGTGCTCTTCTTGATGGGCAGCGTGGGTCCGGACGAGTGTTGGAGCGTGGGGTCCCCCAGTAAGCGCCGGACCGCCACAGAGGTCCCGTCCTTCAAGTACTGGTGTGGCTTCTTCCCGCTGTAGTCCCTCAGGTCGGTCTTGGCATGGTAGCTGTGGACCAGCATGCAGATGACCGTGTCCCGGCCGTGCATGGCGGCGAGGTGCAGCGCCGTGTATCCGCCGTGCGACCTGGCGTCCACATCGATGTGGGCCCCTTCCTTCTCCGCCACCTCGATGACGTTCCTCACCATGTCGGAGTCGCCACTCTTGGCGGCCCAGTGCAGGGCGGTGAAGCCCGAGATGAAGTCCCTGCGGGCTGCCAGGCTGGCGTCACCCAGCAGCAGCCCGTGGAGCTGCTGGGACCACTGCCCCTCGGCCGCCATCAGCAGCCAGCGGTGCTCAGCGTCCTCCAGCGGCACCTCCGCCGACTCCTCTGCGGCCCGGTGGTTCTTGGGGAAACGGTGCAGGCTGGGCGAGCGGCAGCCGCCGTCCTCCTCGTCGGACGAGGGCGATGCAGCGGTCGTTACTTCTTCGGGCGGCCCCGTGAACGAAGCAGCGCCGTGTGCAGCCCGGCCGGGCACGCAGCGCACCGGCAGCATGCAGGGCTTGGGCACCGGCTCCCTCCGGGCACTGCCCCCGCCCGCGGGCAGCGGCACCCCGCCGCCTCCGGCCTGGAAGAGCCCGCGGAGCTCGGCCACGGCCCGGGGCGACGGCAGTTCGTCGCGGGGCGGCGGGGACGGCCGCTCCTCGGGCGGGGATTCGGAACCTCCATCCTGTCCGCGCTCCGGGGTCGGGCCGGCCCGCAGGTGCTTCAGCAGCACCACGAACTTGGTGCCCTGCCGCTCCTTCACCACGGCCACGGCGTTCACCGCCTGCTTGAAGCGCTCCCTCCGCTCCGCCCGCTCCGGCGCGTCGCCGCCGACCTCCAGCAGCGGGCGGAAGGCGCTCAGCAGCTCGGCGTTGCTCACCCACCCGCCGCGCTCCCGCAGGAAGCCCAGCACGGCGGCGGGGCTGAGGGTGAGCTCCGCCATCCCGCAACCGCCGGTGGGACCGCCCGAACCCCCACCCCCCCCTCTCTCCAACCCGAGGCGGAGCTGCCGGGACCCGCGGGCACCGCGCACCTGCGGCCGCTCCCGCGGAGGTGACGGATCCGCCCCACCCGCTCCGCCGCCTCCGTCGAAGGAAGCGGAGCGGCCGCGCCTCTCTCCTTTCTCCTCCCCGCGGGGCGGTGCAGCGCTGCGGGCACTCCCCGGGCAGGTGCGGGGCGGGGGATGGTCGGGATCTCTTTGCTGTTCTCCCCCTCCCCCCCCTCCCCCCTCCCCCCCCGCAGGCACGTCGGAGCCGAGTTTTGCTCGCTGGAGTATTGGAACGTAGAGTTCTTAGAGCCGTGTGGCTCCAGCGGGGGGGGAAGGAAGGAGCTTCGGCTGCTCGGGGAAGGGGTCTGTGCCCCCGACCCCCCCTCTGTGTGTGCCCCCGGGCTGTGATAGCACGTCACATCCCCGCGGCCGTGTGCTCCGCTGTTTGTTGCGTCCCGGCCTGGCTAACGGAGGAGGCGGCTCTCAGGTCTGGCACCAAACGCTCCATCGGCTGATTCCTCTTCCAGCTCTGTGAAGCGGTGGGTTCGGGTCCGGCGTTGGCTATTGATGCGGTTCTGGGCAGCGGTCGGGGCTCTGCTCCCCAGATGTTGAGCCTGAGCAGCGCTCAGCTGCAGCTCGGTGAGAAAGGATGGGAGCACGGCTCTGTGCTCTGAGATGCATTCTGTAGCGTGTGCTACTACGTGTGTGAATGTCATCTGTGCCGTGTGTTTATCTTCTGGCAATATAGTACCTACTGCAGCACGTTGATCCTATAACTGGTGAAACCCATTCGTGTGCATCTGAGAGAGGAGCTCTTTTTTTCACACAGAGCTGTCTGCCTGTGCTGCCATATCAATTACTTCTGCTGAAGCACTTCTCTTAATGTAATTATTGTTCTCAGCTCTACAGAAGAAAGAAGCCTCAGAGAAACGCCTTTCCCCAGGAGGAGGAGGGCTGAGACCTGCTGCAGGAACCACGCTCATCTGCAAACTTGTTTTCTCCTCGGCTGACTGTTGCAATGGAGATCGCTGAATTGATTCCTGAGTGACGGAACGGTTTGTCTGGGAAAACAGCGAGAGAGAGAACACAAAGCGAGCAGAGTCAGTGCGGCACAAAGGCAGGAAAAAGTGGGTGTCTGCGCAAGGATGGATGAGAAAAACAGAAAATGGGGTTTTGTTTTCACTGTCCTACCACTTGACTGAAGTGGACTATCGGCCTGTGCCCACAGCTCCATTTTGAAGGCAGCTCGAGGTGCGGCACACCTCCCTCCTTCCTGCCCCTCCACGCCGGGTCACGGTGGTGATGTCGGAAGGCATTGCTCGGTCCTTCCCTTGGCAGCCTTTCCCCCCAGCGCTCCGTCTTCGCGCAGATCTCTGAAGAGCTGTTTTATCTCGCAGCTAACAAGCTGGCACCGAGCCAGTTCCTCAAAACCGTTTCGCTGCTCTGCTGTTCTCTCACACGATAGCACGCAGCCTTTGTGCTGCTCGCAGCAGTTCCGCGTTTCTATGGGCATCGCACGCCTCTTATTGCTGCCTTTAGACGCGGCTCGTACAGTAACCTCCCCCTCTGCTCAGGGAGCTGCTTTGTGTGTGGTGTTTCTGCCTATTAGCAATGCTTTCCAGCTTTTGGTGTCCCTGCAGGTCTGCCTTGCCTACGGTAGGGAGCTAATAACGAGCAAGCATCCAAAAATGAATTGCTGTGCCTTGATTTCAACGTTAATTTCTCTTCCTTACCGGAGTCCCTTGCAGGCCTAAGAGAAGCTCAGCAGTCCCTGATGTTGGCATTGTAAACCTTCAGCTATGCACTGGGATTATGGTTCATACCTCAAAATGAGCCAGAGGAAGGGAGAAAGCGGTTCAGAAGAACAGGGCATTCTTATAAAGCCTTCCCTTTACAAATGCTGGCTGAGAGGTGGCTCCCGCTGCTGGGACTGCCTCCAGTGCAGCAGGGTATGTCCCGGGGCCCGCAGCCATGAAAAGGACTGTGCATCTCCAGCAGTGTTCCTGTGGGTGTTTGCCCGAGGTGCAGCGTGCCCCCTGCACCCAGGTGTCCTCTGAGAGCTGGGGGTGCTGTCAGATCCCTCTGCTTTACCCCCAGCCTGACCAAGCTCCCACTGCTGGCCGTACCATTATGTCTCAGGGGTCCCTGAGGAGGGCTGTTCCCCATGGCAGGAGCTGGCATTTCACGTGGCCACAAAGTGAGAAGCACGTCCCCAGGAGGATGCTGAAGAGGATGCTGAGGAGTGCTCCTCACGCTGTGCCAAGTGAGAGCTGGTTGTTCTCATCTAAGTGCTACGTTGCAAGGAGCTCTTTCCCCAGGTGTTCTGCCGTGGCACATCCAACCACGTGTCCCCTTCGTTCTTTGTGAGCTGTGGGGTTGTGTGCTGTCACAGCCAGCGGCTTTCAGTTGGTCCTGGACTTTCTGCAGTGGAGAACAAGCTGGGAAATGCCCCATGTAAATTCCAGGGTGCAGCACTGTGCGTGTCCCCTTTGCCAACGTTTCCCTTTATCTTCTGATGCCTTTGCGTTGCTCACCTTCCAGGCAGTGCTGTGCACAAGGGGAGCAGATCCCAGCGAGCTCCACCTGGTTTACTCAGCGCTGGGCGTCCTCAGGTCACACTGTGCAACAGAAGTTAAGCTGTTTGAATGAGTGCTATTAATATAGATAACAAATGAGCCCAGAGCACTATGGGCGTTGCTTTTCCGTCACCGGGGATTTCCAGCCTGTAAAGCCACAAGAAGTTCTGCTTCTTTTTCTGTGCCACCCAAAACCTATGAAGCAAATATTTTGTGTGAGGCTATTTACGGAGCTCCGTGGGCTGCTTTTAAGAGATTTCAAGCCAACTGTTACACGTCTTGATATTTCCTGGCTGGGACAAAAAACAATCTACAGTGACCCCCCAGTTTATTTAATTTACTGCTACTTTTTTAAACACCAGTACTACTGCTTCTGTGCCGTAGGCCCTGAGAGCTGCCTTCCAATTTGATCTGAGCAGTGTTGTCTTTCCTGTGAACGAATGTCACCAACTTTGAAACCATGGCATTGCAGTGTAGTAACTTTCATAGAGAGGCTGAGTGCTCTGGTGAGGAAGGTAATGGCCTCGTGGCCAAAATTACTCACCCCACCTGAACGGGAACTGTTGAATCACGGCCTGAACCACTGAAGGATCACCTGAGAGAGCACTGAGTCAGCCATGGGAGCACAGGTGAAGGCAATGCACCTGTGTGACTGGAAGGGATGGAGTCTGGCTCCACCTCTCCCAGACCCCATTTACGGGCTGACCACCACTGGGGAAGGAGCTCCTTCTGGAGATTCCTCCCTTTAGAGTTTTTCCACTGCGAGCCTGGGACACAGGTGAGCATTTCATTTATTTTTAGTTATTCTTTTCCACGGTGATAATCTTTCTAGTTATACATCCTCACTACAATGCTACTTTGAACTCTTTGTTCTGTTAACTATGCATCTGTTTACACACCATGCACACCCAGGAAGTAAACTGGGAGATAAAGTACTGCATCACAGCAAAAAAATGTCTGCTGGCACTTCAGAACTGGAGGAGACAGTGTCTCAGGTCCTGCTCCTTCCCACCCCAAAGAGGGAGTGCTATGGAGGAAGAGAAGGAGGAAGGGTTGGAGGTGTGCTGGGACTGCTGGGGTTGGATGGGGCTCTGCTGTTCTGCAGGAAGGTGAGGTTTGGGGTGCAGGCTGCTAGCAGTGTATCTCGGGGTAAATGCCTTTCCCCTGAAGTGAAGTGAGCGTTCCTGGAACAAGCAGAATGACAACGCTCGCTATTTTTCAGTTTCATTGTTGATATTTTCATGTGAAACAAAGAGCGTGCATTGTGAGGGGAAATAGCTCCTCCTTTGTTCCATGGAGAAACGCAGTAACCTTCGATGGGTAAACAAGTGAGCGAAAGTCTGGGAAGGGGTGGGGGCTGTTTGCAGATGAAAGGCTTTTTCTGAGAAAAGAGCAAGGTTCAGCTGCAGCTCCGGGATGTCAGCCGTTCAGATGCAGCTCTCTACCTCTTAGATTTTGTGCTTATGAAACACTGCTTGTTCCACGCAGCTGGAGGGACGGCCTGCCCCATCATCCCTTCTTTCAGGTGTTGCCTGTAAGTTTGGTGGGCTTCTGTCTGAAGCAGTGCAGACGTGTGCTGTCATTCTGGCAGAGTGATGCAAACCTGGCACGAGGTGCAGAGTGGGAGTGCTGCCCTTTAGAGCGAGGAAGCAGGAAAATTCAGAGCCTGTTTCCAGCCGTCCCACCTGCGTTGCTGTGACCACTTGGGAAATGGACCACTACTCCCAGTGACTCTACTTCCAGCTCAGGAAGATGGAGCTTCTGCAGGAAAGCCTTCTGAGTCCCACATGTCAGTGCAACCAGAGGAAGCTGAGTGAGGCTCTAGATGTTATGCTGCTAAAAACGAACTGAAACTGATTTCTAACACTCCCCAGGAGGAAGTACTGCATGAAACAAACAGCTAGCAAGAAGAGGCTTCCTCTGGGCTGTGTGGCAGAATGTGAAGGGGTTTTGTTTGTCTGCACCACCTGGATTAGAGGACCAAGGCTTTCCTGCAGCCCTGGCAGATGCAGCAGTCTGGGAAGCCGTGCTCCCTGGGATCACTGCTGCAGGCAGGACTGCGTGTGAAGTTAAGAGATCTGTGATAGTTGTACTTCTCTCCCGTTCCATTGCCCGTGGCCGAGGTCACAGTGTGAAGAAGAGCACCATCTGCTGATCTCCCTGCTGCCGGAGCTGTGCTGCTGCCGTGCCAACCTCGGGCACTGAGGGGCATCTCCTGTCCGCGGTGCTGGGGATGTGTGTGCTCAGTCTGCTCTGCCCGTAGAACACCCGCAGTCTGACCTACGTTCACGAAGGAGGCACAAATATTCCTCTAAACGTAGAATCCTTGCAGGAGCATCCAGCTCCACTGCAACAGAAATTAATTTCCGGAGTCATTAGGGACGATTTGCATAACAACAGATGTCTTAGCAGTCAAAGGAGAACTGAATTAATTCGCTTGTAGGTACTTCAGTCAGAAAGGACAGAAAAACTGTTCCAAACTGCACTAAGTTGATCGTATTTCAGAAAGCAGACAACTTGGATAACAGCTCCTCAGAAAATGCCTTGAAATAGCTTCCGTGGCAAACACAACTGCTCCCTGAGCTGCAGCCCTCTGAGCACAGGCACCTGATGACCTCTGCCTCATTCATTAACCCATGCCTAATTTTCATATCCTGCTTTGTTCCTCCTGGACAGACAAACACAGTGACCTTCTGGGATGAGCAGTGCTGTGCAGAGCTCCTGCAGCGTGGTTTGGGTGGTGCCCAGGAGACTTGGGGTGAGCTGGGAAGATGTTGGGGGGTGACACCTGGTCTTGCACGCCTGCTAGGACAGCGTGGTCTCATTTCTTTATATTGTGGTGGGAGCAGAAGACCTTTGGAAAGATCATGAATAGCTGGTAAGGGAGGAGATGGAAGTTAATAAGGAGCGCAAGTCAGAGAGTATTATAATGAAGTGTAAGTTCTGCTTTAATTTGGTTGCTTGAGGTTTGGTTGTCTCTGAATACTTGCGTCCTGCTGTAGAGCACTCCAGGGGCTGTGCTTCTGTGGATGATGGATATAAAGGAAATGAGATGCTGGCTGTCTTCCCTTTGCCTTCTCTTACCAAAAGGTTGAAGTGTGGCAAACCTTTTTTAAAAGGCAAAGCAGGGTTGTTCATTACTTCTTAATAACTGGGGCAGTGCCTGGAGCTTTATAACCACATCGTAATTAAGTAACAACTATATCTGAGGCCTTCCTTTGTGCAGGATGCTGGAGCTCAAGCCGCAGTGGTGTAGGAGCACCTGAGTCCTGCAGACAGAACCGCCCCAGGTAAGCTGTGCTTTCTGTTCCCTGGGAGGTGGCTGCATGCCTTCACCCCCTGCTTCTTCCTGTGCTGCAGAGCACGCCTTCCTCTTCCTCCCAGGGGTTTGCAGCACCAGTTAGGGCTAAGATTGGCTAAGAATGCTTAGGAAAGAGGTCTGAGTGTGTATCAAAGGTACTGAAGGGATTCCTGCATTGCTCTCAGGAAACGCTCAGGAACCACTGCCTTTTTGTTCAGACAGCAGCTTTTCACCGACCCTCGTGTGTAGCAAGTCGTAAACGGACCTGGCCTGCTCGGGGACCTCAGCGTGCCCCTCAGCAGTGGTTTTCGCACTCTTTGCCCAGGCTCGCGTTCCATTTGGAGGCACGGACTGCTCCAGGAGAGGATGAGGAGGAAAAAAAAAAAAAAAAAAAAAAGAGGACATCGGGACTAAACTTGATATCAAGAGCAGGGAACGCTGAGGGCGCGAGGCCAGGACAGGGGTGCGGTGACCAGCAGCTCCTCCCGATACGTCCACTGCAGCAGAGGGCACCACGACGCAAGGAAAGCTGCTCGAACAGCCGGCGGAGTGCCGCGGCGCCGGGACGGGGCGGGCCGCACGCTGGAAGGAAGCGCTCCCCGGCTTCGGCTCGCCGTGATTCGGCACGCTGCCTCGGCCCCAGCCCGCACAGCAACCCGCCTCGGTCGCTCGGGTGGGCGTCCGCCGTCGCTGCAGCGCAGGAGCCCCGACGTGCCGTACCGCCGCTGCCGGTTCGGCGCTCCCAACGGAGCGCAGCGCGGGGCAGCCCCGGCCCTGAGCGCGGCGGCCGTCCCCGGGAGGGGGACCGCGACGGCGCGGCGGCCGCTCCCGCCCCTTCCCGCCCCTCGACCGGTGCCGGCGGAGGGGAGTTTCCAGGAAGTGGCCATATTGGATCCATTCAGCCGCAGCCGCTCCGGGCGGGCACAGCCCCGCGCCGCGCTCCGCTCCGGCCATGGCCGCCACCGACCTGGAGCGCTTCTCGGTGAGGAACGGGGCGGAGCGGGATGGAGGGGGCGGCCCCGGGGTCCCGGCGTTGTGTAACGGCGGTGGGACGCGGGCTGCGCGGGGCTGTGCTGGCTGCGGGAGGGCTGTCCGAGCCCCGCAGCCCGGCCGTGCCTCTTACGGCTGTAAAAACCTCTTTACCGCGTGAAACAGCGGAGCTCCGAGGTGAGCGCTGCTGAGCGTGATGCTGCTACATCGGTGCGAGCTGCGCTGCCCGGGCACGGCCGCGGCCCTGCCGCCCTCCCCTCCGTGGCTGCTCCTTGCCAGCAGCCTCCAGCTGCTCCGTTCCTCCATGCCCCGAAGTTTCCAGCTCGGGAGTGGTATTCGCAGGAGTGAAGCTGAGCCGAAATCCGCCCCGAGTGCAGCAAGCTGTGGGCTCCCTCCTATGCTCGGTGCTGCTGAGCTGCGGGGAGGGGTCGGGGCTGCGTTGGTGTGTTGAATACCCGCTTCGCCGGTGCTGCTCCGCTTCCCCTCGGTGTTACTGAGCCCCGAGTGCTGGGAGCGAGCGATTTGGGATTCTTTGGTGCGGGTACTTCGGCGCTGAGTGTGCTTACATCACCGCGCCGTGGCTTTATTTATTTTTTTTTTTTTATTTCCTTAAATAAGAGTTCCCAAATGCGCCTGGCTCCCTCTGGAGCACCGGAGTGAGATGGCTGAGCTCCAGCGTGCGTTCAGTGCCCAGCTCCATTAGGAGGAAAATCTGCTGACTTGGAGCAACGGTGGGCTGGGGGGACCTGCAGCCCTCGGCTGCTGTTTGCCTCTGGGCTGTGGCAGCAGCAGGCTGGGCGAGCAGCATCGCCTCTCAGTGCGATGGAGGGCTGAGGGCTGCCCTGCCCTGCTCCCTCCATCCTCACTGTGTATTCTGGCTCTGCTGCTGCTTCCCCGGGCAGAAGTGTGGGCTCCTCCGGATGGAGGAGTTCTGGGTGTTGGTCCAGTGGTCGTCAGTGCTTTCTGGGTGTTGCTCTGTGGCACTGTGCCTCTGCTCCCTGAGCGTAATTTTGAATGGGGATAGTTTGCTGCTGCCAAGAAGAAGCGATGATGTTTATTTTCACCAGCTGTTTGTATCTGTAGTGGGAAATAATGCTGAAAAGGCCTCCGGAGGAGGTTTGGATATACATTAACTCCCTCTTTTCGGATTGGTGGAGCTGACGTTGACCTCCTGGAATGCAGTGACCCTTAGGTTTGGATAACGTGTTCTGAAAACTCCCCTTGTACGGTCCTCCTGAGTGCCTCTGTCTCCAGCACAATACAGTTCCCTTGAAGTGCTGCTGCTGGAAATGCCCAACAAAAGCAAATGGAAGGAAGCTGGCCTCTGAGGGAGCAGGATCACGCAGCCGTGCTCAAATCAGCCTTTGTTTTTGTCAGTGTTGTGCTTGTGAGATGTTGGCTGGGCTGCCCTGGGAGTGTGCCACACCACTGCTGTGCTGGGCACCTGGCTGTGCTCTGCAGTACTGCTGCAGCAGAGAGAAAGCTAACGAGTGGGGATGGGGTCTCAGCCACACTGCGATTCACTAAGCAGCCTGCTTTGAACAGAAAGAAATGACTTTATGTCATCTGGGCTCTGTGTATGGGAGTTTGGGTCAGTTGTGATACGCTTCATCTTCAGAGCTCCCCCGTTCAGGACGGTGCTGACTGCCACGTGTGGTGGTGGTGGAGCAGGTGCTGGCGGTGTTAGTGAGGGTATGGTGAGCAGAAGCCAGAATGTGCTTGAAATGCAGCAGGGAGATCCAGAAGCTACGGAGGAAGCTGGCAAAGCTGGAAGGAGAAGCGAGGGAAGAGCAGCTGAAGATGTGTGGGAGAGTAAATGGGATGAGATGTGAGACCCAGGCTGGTAGACTGCTTTGCGTTAGCAACCACCAGATGTGTCACTTTCCCTTTACTCAAGCAAAACCCTTCAGCCTCCTGAAACGCCCTCTCTTCTTGGCCTGAATTACACGTCTCATGGAGATGCAGAGGCTGTTCCTTGGGCTTGAGGCTGAGCTTGTGTGTGTGAGGAGGGGCAGGTGCACTCAGCCTTAACTTTGGGCTGAGGATGGGGATCAAGCACTGCAAGTTGTGGAAGCGTCACAGCTTCGTGTGGCTGCATGTGCTGAAGGGCTCTGTGGATATCAGTGTTCAGTGAGGAGAGCGTGGATGTGTGTGCACGGTCTGTGTGAGCTGTGCCACGGGACAGCGTTCTTCACCTGGCCCTGAGTTGTTCCTTCGTGTTAGCAGCTGGTGGCTGGGCTCTTGTTGGTAACTTTACTACCAGTGAATGCTTCCCAGGAGACCTTGTCAGGAAAACCACTGCTTTACACAGGGAGCCTCTGCGCTGTGTGTTCCTGCCATAGCTGCCTGGGTTGTGATAAACTTCATGCATTGCTGCTGCTGTTTTCTGTAACCTATTGTCTTCCCTTACTGCCTGCGTGGCTGAAACATCCTCCTCTGTGTGAGGGTCAGCACCTTTGCCCATGGAAGGAGTGTGCTGGGGACTGCTCTGTGCACCATGGCTGTGGTAGAGTGGTTGCCAGCGGTCATATGACGGCTGTTCCTAACCATAGGCATACAAGCAAACGAGATAGATGTTTCCATGACTCAATGACGTTGGAAATTGGGGTTTGCTTGCACTTGGCCATCTCTCCCTTCCCCTCATCTGTTTTACTTTTTGCCCAACCAGAGCCACTGTGTGGCAGTTGCAGGGTTAAACTTCCCGGGTTGTGTTTTGTGGGTGCATGGGCTGTTTTTTTTTTATGTTTTTTTTTTTAGCATTATGATGAGTTCTCACTTGGAATAATTCATTCAGGTGGTCCCCCATGCAGTGCTGAAGAGAAGCGACAGATTTTACTGCGAGCTGCTAACGCTGTGCCCCAGGAAGCAGCGCAGCAGGAGCAGCCCTTCCTCTGTGCCCTGGCAGCCCTTGTGCTGCTTTGGGAACGAGGGTGGGAAGCAGGCAGATGGGTAGCTGCCTCTCCTCTCCTGCTGTCCCTCCCGGGGAGGACTGCCTGTGCTGGTGCAGGAAGCTCTGACTGTTTCAACCTCAGGACCGATTAATTTGACCGCAGTCCACTGCAGTAAAACACTTATTTTGAACGTCTGTGCTGGGAACAAATGTTGCCCAGAAGGAGATTTTTGTGTGTTTTCCTTCCCCGCTGCGGTGCTGTTGGTGAATCCAGAGCATCTCTTCCTCTTGCAAAAGAGATGCAACACGTTGTTCTGCGTGGGAGCTCCGGAGCTGCTCTTACCCGCTCGTAATCACAGCGAGTGCCGAGGCGGTGGGTGGAAGGACGTGAGCTGGCAAATGCGGGAGCCGAGTGGCCTGAAGAATACCTCTTTCAGGAGGCCGGCACAGCATCAGGGCTCGTTGTCAGTGCTGTGGTGGCAGCTGTCAGCCCATCCCCAGCACTGCTGGAAGGCCAACAGCCCCGTAAATGCTGTCTTCTGTAGGAGAATGCCAGCGCTGTCCCCAGCTGCAGTGAGAGATGCTGCCCCATCTCCGGGTGCCCCCGCCGTCCCTGCCTCGCGATGCCCTCAGATGTCTGCAGGAGCAGCTCGTCTCCCTCCTCCTCCTCCTCCTCCTCGTTGCTTCTCTGGCTCGGAGCTTGGGAGGGGAAGAAATGCTGCAATGCTGAATCGGCCTCTCCTGGGTTGTGCAATGAAGGGGAGGCAGCGGGAGGGGTGCAGGTGGGGGTGTGTATTGGGAACACGTCCTGGGCACGTTGGGGCTGTGGGCAGGAGGGGTGCCCTGCTTGTTTTGGATTAGTTGCAGTCTTTAGAAATAACGTTGCCCCCTCCTGTGCTTAGTTTCCACGGGGGGGCTGCGTATGCGTGCGTGCAATGCCTGTCCCTCATCTCCACCATGTATTCACCCACGTGAGCTCTGGGTTTGTACCTGGAGCTTGGCACTCAGATATTCGAGTACTGCAAGTGCCAGAGGCAGTGGATGGGTGGGAGAGCTCCGTTCAGCTCCCAGGGTGGATGAAGTGAGAAGAATGCCAAAGTCTGGGGCTTCTCCCCGGTGCTGGCCAGCTCAGGCTTTCCTCCCAGAGCCTCACCTCTGGCGTGGGACCCCTGCATACAGAGGTGGAGCCAGGCTGGGGGTCAGCGCTCTGAAATGGTGTGGCATCATCCAGGGGGCTGTGGCAGGGGGGACCATGTGCTTCAACCCCAGTCATCACCTCCAGCCTGCGGGCAGCCCGTGGGCTCAGGGCTTCGGAGGCACCACTGTGTTTAGATGTCCGGATTCCTCTGTGAAGCCAAAAAGCGTCTGTCTCCCACACACATGAAATTCCAGAGATGTCAAACAGCTGGAGAGAGGTTCCCATGGAGCACCCTGCCTCGGGGCCACAAGTGGAAAGCTCTTGCTCTCTCTGCTCCGTGCGGTTTCCAAACCAGATGGTGGCAGGGAGCAGTGGGGCTGGAGCCTGCGCCGTGTTTCTGCTGAGCTCTCTGGGCTGCTCCATCCTCCTGGCTGCAGCTCGAGGTGCTGCGCTGAGTCTGTGCCACCTCTGCGTTACGTGTGCAGGGAAACACGCGGGGAATGTCTGCGGAGCTCTCCCCAGGCAGCGTTCCTGCTGGAACTGTGGGTAGGATGCATCCCTCGGTTTCCTCGTGGCCCTGAGCTCTGCAGGCAGTGATCTGCCTGCCCGCAGTGGGCTGCACGGGCATGCCTGGAGCTGGGGCTGGTGTTCCCAGGGCTGGGGCTGCTGCACTCAGCTCCTGGGAGAGGAGCCATGCTGTGCTGAGCAGCGTGCATTGCTGCAGGCACAGAGCTGCTCGGGTCAAAGAGGCATCTCTGGTCCCTTGTCTGTGCCCTGCTCGCAGCGAGCTGCTGCGGGACTTGGATCCTAATCCTATTTGAAGCTGTTGTTAAGCTCTGTCATGCAAAGAGCATTGCCCAAGGAAGGGCTGCCAGAGCTGGGCCTCCCGGGAGCTCTCTCCTTCCCCATCTTTTGCAGCTCGTGGTGGTGAGTACAGGTTTGTGCCGTGGTTTCAGAGACACCGAAGAGTCCTTTCAGCACATCTTTGGCTATGCGCACTTTTCAGGTAGAGGTTTGCTTTTATTTTTCTGTTGTTGAGGCTTCCAATTAAAGATACTCTGTGCTAATAGGCTCTGACGCCTTCTGGAGGTGTGTGTTAATGGGGTATCTAGCAGACAGCTCGTTATGGTGATGACTTGTTCAGCTCCCAGAGCTGATGGCTGTTTTTGTGTAACTTCTCTTCCAGGCAGTCCCACAAAAGAGCCCTGTCCAAGGGCGGGGAGGGGTGTTTGTGGACATGCTGTAGGATGGCTGCATGAGGCACCAGGAAAAAGGGATGCAGCGATGCCCAGAACTCTTGGGTTCCCACTGGAATATCTCTGGTCCCTTGCCTGACAATATAAAGAATCGTTTTTGTTGTAATTGGGCAGTACGTTCTGGAAACGTATGTGGGAATTCAACGTGTTTATTTTAAGTGGTAACTAAAACAAATAGTCTTGGTGGCCCATATCCAGCATGGCTGGGTAATTGCGTGGTGGGGATCCAGATCCTTCTTTCCTTGTTAGCACATCTCCTAAGCAGCCCCAACCCCTTCCCGTGCTGCTCCTTACTGGTGGGCTCTGTTTCTTGGTGCTGTCCCATATCTGTTTGCATTTGCCCAGGTAGGACCAGGAAGGATGACCAGGGGGAGGGGTGGGCTGGGGGTGTGTGTGTGCTGCTCGGGGTGAGCTTGGGAAAGTCCCGGACTCGATAAGGGGGTGAGCTCAGACTTCTGCCAGACTTGGTTGATCGAGCAGTTCCATTACATTAAAAGTCTGAGCACATTGTGGGTAAATAACCTTGGGAAGGAGCGGACTGGGGGAGGCTGGTGTGTGCTTGTTTGTCTGCTGTGGGGTAAACAGGGCGAAGGGAAAGCTGTGTTTGTGTTCTGGACTCTGCTTTCTTGGTTTTGAATAGCTCTTGGGGGATGGAATTCTCGGGCTGCTGAAAAGCTGAACTTTCTCATCCTTTAAGGTCATTTTGGAGGAAATGTCTCTCATTTTTGGGCCCACAGTCGTCACTGTTGTAACCAACTTTCCTCGTTCTCCAGGCAGTGTTCATGTTTGCAAAACACTGTGTACATAATGCCCGGCAAATCCTGTTTTGCTTCGTTGTAAACTTCTGTCCAGGACTGACGTGAAAGGGACAAAATGCGTGTTTAATCCTTTCTTCGTTGAGACAGACCTCACAGTTAATTAGTAAGACTTCACAACAGTCTTAGGGAAACGGTTAAATAAGAAATAATGAGAAGGAAACGTCTGAAATTTTGTTTCTAGGAGGAAAAGCTCGGGGGGAAGTTTGAGCCAGAAGCAGTTTGTTTGCAGAGAATTAAAATCGATGTTGCGTTCACAGGTTGGGGATGTGTCATCCTGGTGTGTGTCGTGTAAGGGAGATGAGAAGCGTTGCGCTCCCTTCAGACTCAGCTCTGGAAGCCGGCAGAGGCTGATGTTTTAGGCTGTGCCAGCTTATTTGGTTCTGTAAGAGATGTGTGGGATTCTTATTTTACCTCTCAGAGGGAGGAAGGCTGTGAGGCTGTGCTGCAGCTCAGCTGTTGGCCATGGTGAGCAGGTGGTTACGTGCCCGAAGCAGTGCTCCTGCTTCCCTGGGAGCTGCTGGGTTGCAGGGCGTGCTGTGAAGCACCGCTGTGCTTTGCTGTTGTACTTTGTTGGTGGGCATTTCTCTTTGTTTTGTTTTTGAAAGATGCGGAGTGTGGCTGCTGCCCGTGCCCTCACCGCTCTTGGGTTTTTTGAATCTATCTTAAGAGTGGGACCAAAACCATTCAAGAAAAGCATCGCTTCAGGCAATGTAACCTTCAGCCCTGAAGGGGAGAAGCTCAGCTCTCGTGTCTTCTGTCTCCGTGATGCTGAGTGGCTTTCATTTCTGTTTGTCACATCTTGGTGCTGACTCTGAAGCTGGTTCTCCTGCAGAGTTTTGCCTGACTGGAGCACAGCTGGGAGGAGTGTGAATAAAGGCTGGAGTGTCTGGGAAAATTCTTGGCATTCTTTGCAGTGCGGTTTAAAGGGCTCTGGCAACTGTTGGCTTTTTTTTTTTTTTCTTTTTTTTTTTTTTTTCCAGTGTGAGGTTTTCACTGGGGGAGACTGCAGCATGGGCTGGGAGCATGCAGCAGCTGGGGGTGTCCGACTGCAATCCCTCATCCAGGAAGGGATGGGATGGCTCAGGTGTGGTCCAGCATGCAGTGTGATGGAAAAGAGGTGGAAGCTGGGGCCACCGTGGTTGTCCCAGCCATTGCTGGAGTGCTGCAGTCGATGGCTCCTAGGTCTGCCATGCCACAGCAAGGAGTACACTTAGCCTTCCCTGCAAAGACACTGCTCACGCCGTCTGAGCTGCATCCTGTTTGACCAGCAGAATGGATCGGTGAGAGGCAGCAGAGAAAGTGAAGCAGACAGCTGTTCTAAGAGCAGCGGTGAATCGGCATCGAGCCCACACTTACAGTTCTCTCTCTGTTTTTCTTTCCCCCGACCCTCCTCAGCTTCTTACAGAGTGGTAAGGATCTGGAATTTTAAGCACATGCTTAAGATTAACTGGGAATGTTCAGGCTTGAGTATGTGCTTGCACTCAGCAAATCTGCTTGAGATTAGGTGGCATTTCTGTGCAAGGACTTCAGCTGAAGCAATGTTGAGGTCTCCCAGGATCGGCCCCAGCTGGAAGTGTGCTTCCTTCCACCCCCAGTGCTGCTGGAGACCTGCCTGAGCCCTCTGCCCACACCCGGCAGCGCCAGCATCCTTGAGCTTAGCAAAAGGAACGTTTTCTTCCTGAAAATTTGGGTCTGTTCAGCCCGAGTCTGTGCTGGCTGCTGGTCCCTTGCAGATGTCAAATGTCTTTTGTTGGAAGTGTCCACAGGATGGGGGGGAGGGAGCTTCAGAAAACCTGATTTGTCATCACTGTCAGCACTGATCCAGAAACTGGGCCGCGTCCCAGGGAGTGCCTGCTGGGACAGAGCAGCTGAATTTGGCATCTGCCATTGTTTGCCCACAAGTCTCCAGGCAAGGTGCTTAAGTGCTCTGTGACTCAGTTTCCTTGTGAAATGGGGGTAGAGCAGCAGTGTGTCTGAGCAGGACCTTGCAGCGAGGTGTGTCTGGGGGAGGCCCCTCAGCATCACCCATGTGGCGTGGCAGTGTGTGGGGCTGAGCCCACGTGGCTTTGATAAGCAGCCACATCTCGCTCAGTCCTTCCTTGGCTCGGCTGTAACCGAGGCTCCCTGCGTCACAGCTGGATCATTTCCTGCTTCCATGCATTTCCACTGAGGAAACGAGGGAATAGCATTTCATAAACCCCATTGGTATTTGTATGAATCTGTGTGTGTCCCTCCCTGTTGTGGGCTAGGAAGCAAGAAGCTGAAGGCATTGTGCTGTCCCTGGCTGTGCTGGGTGCAGGGTGGGCTCCTGCAGCACCGATCCCCGCTCCTCCTCTCCCTGATCTGAGTCATTCCCATCGGGGAGCTGCAATCTGTCTGCAAGCAGTTCTCTTTGCATTTTGATTTGATTGTAAGTTGCAGGGGATAGGATCTGCCTAGTGCTATGCAGGGTGCCTGGTGCTCTGCTCCGTTACTATGGGGTCAGTGCTGGATTTGGGGTTATTTAAGTTCTAGATGTCAACATGGGTGGAGGAGGTGATGAGCAAGTGCCCCCAGAAGTGGGAATTGAGGCAATATGGAAATGTCCCCCCCCCACCAATGGCTGTGGCTCTGCTTGCAGCCTGGTGAGCTGCTCCCTGGCTGCCCCTGGGCTGGAGCTCATGGCTTGGGTGGCAGCGTGTGTTGCTTACAAAGAGAAGAAGGGCCTTTCCTGCTTCACCTTGGAAGACGTCAGCTATTCATCTTGGTTAGTTGGGCCTTGGAAATGGGGAAATGTGCTGCCAGCGCAGGAAAGTTCTGTGTTACCTCATCTGTCGCAGCCTAAAGCCAGGACTCTTCACTCAGGTCATGGTTTGGCTGAGAAACAGCAGTGTGATTTTTTTTTTTTTTTTCCGTCATGTTTTCACTCTTGGTTTTGCAGAGCAGTTCTCACATCGCCCATACACTGCTGTGTCTGCTGCAGACTGTTCTCTGTCTCAGGCAGAGAACACGAGTGTTATGTCACCAGCGAGCATTTCATGTCGAGATTAATTGAAGAATGATGCTATTCTTTTCCTTCATTTTGTTTTTCAAACAAATGGTGTCAGAATGGTCTTCTGTACCCTACTCCCAGGTCGGTTCATACTGCTCCCAGCATGGCAGCAAGGAGGATGAGGGCAGTGTGTGGGAGGCTGAGCTCGCTGGTGACATCCCCGTGGGTTGCACAGGCAGAAGCCACTTCTCCTGGGAGCGCCTGCTCGACCGTGTAATGATGCAAATTGAAACTGATGCTAATTGGGAGGTGAAGCAAGAAGAGACTGGAAGCAGTAAAGCCATGATCAGGCTTTTTCTATTTTTAAAGGGTTGTAGGCGCGTTGGTTGTCGCTGTAGCTTGTGCTCCTTCTCCTCATTTTCCTTAATCCGTGTTTCTTTTAGGAAGAGCCTAATTGACATGTGGGTACTGTAGTGACTCCTTATGGGGACCCAGATTTAGTATCAGAGAGCTCAGTCTCTGTGATCGTGTTTCTCCACTGCCTTTTCTGCCTGCCTTGTAATAAGGGGGCAGATGACTTTATCTTCCAAGGAAGTGGTTTGTGGCCAGCTGCCCTGTTACTGCTGTGGAACTGAGCTGTGGATGGGCTTAGGAAGCCAATGTGGGTTTCAAATTCTGTTTTCAGTTCCCTGGTGCAGCTGCAGGAGTGGCCCAGTGTGCTGTCATGCATCCTGCTCTTGTCCCCTGCCTCCGGCAGGGCCAGGCGTGCCTGGTGCCGTGCAGCAGGCTCCAAGTGCTGGGATTTGAGGTTTGCTTTTGATTGACAAAGTACAGCCACTGCCTGTCTGTCCAACAGCAGCAGTGGGTCCTGTGACATTTTTGGCCCAGAGCTGGAGATTGATTTCCTCTGGAATGGCTGCTGTTCCCATCATGGAAGTGCCCCCAGGTGCTGTTTGTGCGTGCATCGCTGTGATGGGTGCAGGACGGAGCATCTGTGGCAGGCTTAACAAGTTCCAAGGACTTTGGATTTCAGAATTGTCCTGCTCTGCTCTGACCTTCTGCTGACTCCTTTGTTTCCCACCGAATCCCAGGTTTAAAATACAGCTCATCCCCTTGTCTCAGTGTTTCAAGCCCTGCCTGCCTGTTAGCTCAAGACAGGAGATCTTCAAAGAGTGCATTTCTTTACAGGCTCCACATAGAACTCCAGGAGCTGCCCATTATGGGATGCTGCTGAAGCAGTGTCAGGGCTGCGGGGGTCCTGCACCGTGGCAATCCATTGTGAGTCCTTAAGAGCCGTGGTGCAAAACAACTTGTGGGCTTCAGGGATTCCCGGCTGCCTCTGAGCTCTTGGCAGCCCTGGAGGGGATCTCCCACCCAGTAAGCAGCAGTGCAGCGGTCTCTCCAGGCTGTGAATGGACCTGAGTCTCGCCAGGTGTTGTGAAGGGAGCACTGCAGGAGCAGAGGTAGCAGCAGCAGGGTGCTGCTCTCCGCAGGTGAGTGCACCAAGTGCTGCGAAGGAGTGGGACTTCACAAATTGCTTTATTTATTATTATCATGGCTGTTTTCCCCTGCTCTCCTGACTACACTGCAGCGGTTGTTGCCTCACCAAGAGCAGAACTGTGGGTGCTGGGATGGGGCTGAGCGCAGTGTGCTCAGAGCTGATGGTTTCTGTGCTTTGGTTATCGGCAGCAGTTTGGACCCCGTCCAGGTTATTATCACAGCGTACAGCAGTAAAAGCAAACTGTGCACTTCAAGGTCACAGACAAAAATACTTCCCTGAAGTTTTGGTGTAGGGATGTTGGGGGATGATGAGCAGTTTGGGGTAAAAGTATTTTAGTCCTGTAACCAACTGCTGACCAGAGGAGGGGACAGCCCTGCACGGATGCACGCTTCTCTCTGGCCAAAGCATGACTGAGTTCTCAATGTCTCCTCGCCTCGCTGGAGCCTATTTTAAACCCGAGCAGCGGTGCTGCCTGTTGCCTGGAAACCTCCTCCGAGTCTGATCGTAGCCACCAGCAGCTCCATTTATTTCCTTTCCACAGTGCCATCCCAGGCTTCTGCTTTGTGCTTTTTGTTTGCTTGGTTTGTTTATTATCTAAACCCAAAAGGAGCAGAACTCGGTGACTTTGTGGGAACGTTTTATTTTCCTTTTTGCTCATCAGCACATTGTGATGGTGGCTCCTGGTGTTTGGCACTGAGTGGCGTGGCCGTGCACAGCAGGGCTGGGAGGATGGCTGAGACCCCAAGGGACCCCCAGCTCTACCACGGCTGGGTCTGGGGGCTCCTATGCTGCACTGTGGCCATCTCTTTGAAAGGGAAGAAGTATCTTGGAGTCCTTTCCCAGCATGTCTGCCCTGGGGGCTCGCTGTGTGGCCAGCACCCCTCCTTCAGGGCTGTTGGTTGGAGCTTTGGTGTCAGTGCACGCTGACAGATGAATGGAGGGAAGCACAACCTGGAGGTTTCTGCGTCTTCAGAGCCCTTTTTAATTCACTTAGCGTTTGCCTGAATGATTGCCCACCTTGGAGCCTTAATTGGTGCAGCCTGTCCCACGGGAGGGATTGAAATGATTGCTGTTTCCGCTCGGTTAGCGAGCACCATCGATCCCAGTGGGATGAAATGGCACTGATGGCAGGAGCCCTGCTGCGGTTCTGCCCAGGGCACAGCGAGCTGGGGCAAAGCAGCGGGCTGCAGGGAGTTGGAAGGTGAAGTGCAGCTGCTGCTTCAGCTGTTTGCAAGCAGTCCTTGTGATATAAGTGATTTATTTAACACAACAGAGAATGTTCTTTTGTTCTCCCGAAGGCAGCGCTGAAGGAGATGCAGTTCTCATGGTTTATTGTGGGCTGTTTTGTTTTGTTTTGTTTAAAGAAATCGCGTCGCAGACCAGAGAGATGCACGAGGCTCATTGGGTCACTGCTTGAATTCATTCAGAGCCTTTTCAGCCTCTCCTCAGGGCGCCCTGCAGCCTCATGGTGCTGGGATGTTAAGGCTGAGGTGCAGGGAATGGATGCTTCTTCCATCCCCATCCTTCGCTGAGTGCTGATGGCTGAGAACAGGCAGACCTATATACCAAAGAAACCGAGAGTGGATGAGTCATGCCCTGCTGCACGTATCTTTGCTTCTTTAGGGAAGAAGAGCTTTAGAGGCTGCAGATAGTGGCACGATCACTGAGTTCAGGCACTGTTATTTAGGTGGGCAGAAGGTTGGCATCGTGATCAAATATTTCTGCATATCCAAACTCTCTCGTTAGCTGTTAGGAACAGAAGCACCTTCTGTTTGCTCCTCTCTTCCGGACCTGCTCTGCTTTTCTGCACAGCAGGTGCACAACCTGGCCCCAGAACCCCCTGCATCACCCAGGCTGGGTTCCATGGCCCCCATGGTGACCAGCACACTGCAGTGATGCTGAGAGCAGGACCGGTTTAGTTCTGCAGTGCTTTGCACCTGGGCCATCTCTGGCTTTGCTGTGGAGCAGTCTTGGACTTTGCCAGTTGATCCGTGGATGTTTATTGCCTTTGTTTCTAAGCAGAGTTTCCTGTACAGGTGATGGGCTCCATCCTCCGGGGGAGGGAGTAGACAGAAGGAAGAACACTGTGTGTATGGGGGAGGCAGGAACGGGAACTGCAAAGAAACAGTGGAAACTGCGTGGTCACAGATGGTAAAGCAAGAGGGTTCCTCATCCTGACCGGGCTGGAAGCGTGAGCAAACAAAACCACGCTGCTCATGGCATAGCAAGGGAAGCAGACGAGTACACGCGGAGAACACAGAGCTTGTCTGCCCCAGTTCAGTGCTGGAGGACGTAAGGAAATAAAATGGAGGAGGAGGAGGAGGAAAAACGAGGGATAAAACGCACATAATGGGTTTTCCTTTGTTAACCTCTCCCAGCTGCATGTGGTTGGAATTCACGTTAGTGTTTTCCTTGCTTTGTAGCCTGTAGCTCAGCTCTCTCTGAGGCAGTTCCCCATTAGGACTGATATTTGTCTGTCTTTTTTCTGTGGCTGTCAGAGGGTTTGGTTAGAGGCACACCAAACCCAAGGTGCCATGGCAGCACGGGGCACCGAGCATTGGCTCTGCAGTGCCTCAGGAGGCAGTTGCTTCTCTGACCTACTGCTTCTCTGCAGCTCTGCTCATCTGTCTGTTTCTCTCTCCCAGAATGAAGAGAAGAGGAACCTTTCCCTTGGGGGCCATGTGGGCTTTGACAGTCTCCCGGATCAGCTGGTCAGCAAGTCTGTCACGCAGGGCTTCAGCTTCAACATCCTCTGTGTGGGTGAGCACCGTCCTGCAAACAGATAATGGGAGAGCAGTGGGGCTGGGACTGTTCCCTATGAGTCCTACTGGGACACAGCCTCAGCTGTGACTTTGGGCGTGTCAGAGACACCTAGCTTTGAAAGAAAAGCAGCAACCCACTCCTGCAAAAAGAAAACCCATAGCAGTGTTCCATTCCCCCCCTGCAAGGCAACACCCATCCTCCTCATCCTCCTGCTCCTTCCCCACTCCCCATCCCCAAAAGCTTTGGCTTTTGTGTTGCAGATGCTTATGCAGCATTTTTGGTATTGCTTTCACTGTGTTTTCTCCTAAACCTTGTTCTTGTCTCTTCTTGGCTGGTCTGGCATAAAGAGTCATGGGACAACAGGGCAGCCTTGAAGGAAACAGAAATTAGAAGGAGAAACTCCAGTAATCAGAAGTCATATGAGGTGAAAGTAGCTGAGTAGCAGACACCATCTCTGGGCTGGGTTGCAACATCTTGTGTGCCCGGAGCTCTTTGCAGCAGAGCAGCACCTCCTGCTCTGTCAGACAGCTGTGGCCCTGCTCAGGTTATCTGTAGTGTGCACTCTCTGTTATCTGTGTTATTTCTTCAAGCTCAGCTGGTGCTGTTTGCTGCACAGGTGTCACCAGGCAGGGATGTGCTGTCTGTGACACGTCTGTGCAGAATGCCACTGTGCTGGACAGCCTGTGTGTACCCAGGCAGATCTCAGAGTGCTCGAGTGGAGCTTTCTTTGTGCTCAGAATGAAGAAGACTTCCACCTGCTGCTCCCTGCTGTGTTTCGTTATCCAGCTGCCCTCCAAAAAAGGCTGTTTTTTTCTGCCTGGGACTTCGAGGCTGTGTGATAAAATCAGTATGCACACACGCCTCTGTCTTTTGCTTCGAATGTGCAGCCTGCTCTTTCCCCAGTGCCCCGGTCCACATTATCTCTAAACTTTTCCAACTGACAGGGCCCAGATTTCCCCTGGTAGAAGTGAGCAGGCAGTGGGACAGCCCCAGCACTGCCAGCTGAAGGCAGAGGGAAGAGCAGCAGAGCTGGTTCTGGTGCAGCTGCTGCACAGACAGAGTGGGAAAGGGTTACAGCAGAACGGGCTTCAGTCCTTTGACACACTAACTGTACACGTGGGACTTCAGGACGAGGGGTGCGGAAGAGGGACAGGCTGCTGTAAGGCTCCCAGGCCAAAGTTCAGCTGTGCAGTGAAATGATGGAGCTTTCATCCCGAATTTTTTTTTTGCTGTGGAAGGAGGTTTTCAGTCTGATAGCAAGTGGTGCTGCGGATCAGAGCTGGTTTTCTGTGCTGAAGTAGCCACCGTGATTCCTTCCTGACAGGGGCTGTGTGTCTCTAAATGGGACAGGTCCCAGGAGGCTCTTAATAGTGAGACAGGGCAAGAAGACACGCTAGTTAAAAAGCCACTTGGGGTTGGAAATCTCCCAGAAAGGGGTGAGAGGAAACCTTGTTGTCACTCTTGCCTCTCCCTTCCTTGGTATGCCAGCACCCATTGCTGTGCAGTGAGTGCACTGAGTGCCCTGGGGCCATCGCCGTCTTTGGGATTGGCAGTGCCTGAGCCAGGCCCTGCTTGCCAATAGGAACAGCTGAGTTTTGCTCCATCTCATTTGAGTTCTCAAGAATGCTGTACTGAAACTCAGCTTCTCTGCTACAGGTCCTAAGAAAAATCAGCATTGATGAAGGGGGGAAAAATGTGTTCTACGGTTTGTTGCATGTCCCCTGCTGGGGAGATGGGAGTTGTGTGCTAGCTTTGCCTGTGGCCTGGGAAGCCTTCAAGGATGTGTTGTGACAATTATGTCTGGCCGCAAACAATTTGTAGTAACCTTTTGCATGATAATTTAGTTCTGCTCTGTAATTAATATTCTTTGAAGTGATGAATTCATGCTGCAGTGAACTGACGACTTCTCGTTCCTAGGTGAGACTGGCATTGGGAAATCCACGCTCATGAACACCCTTTTCAATACCACATTTGAGACCGAAGAAGCCAGCCACTACGAGAGCGCGGTTCGCCTGCGGCCACGGACCTATGACCTTCAGGAGAGCAACGTCCACCTGAAACTGACCATTGTGGACGCCGTTGGATTTGGGGACCAGATCAATAAAGATGAAAGGCAGGTCTCGTGCCATCTGCTCGGCGTTTCTGGGCTCCTCTCTGACGTTTTGGCACACGTTGTCTGTAATCGTGTTTGTGGTGTTGCAGGGGTGGTGTCCACATCTCTGTTAACACGGAGGCTCCCTGCAGTGCCTCTGGTTTTGAGGGCTGGATGCAGGGGGAGCTGTGCGAGGAGCCAAAGAGAGATGGGAGAGGTCACACAAGGTCTTTCCCAAGGAATGTGAGCAGTGAACAAGCTGTCCTCAGCATGGGGTTGGGAATTAGCTGCTCTGACCATAGTTGGTGTCTCTGGGCCTGTCTCCTTTAATTACTCAGACATCTTGTTCAAGCCCTAGGTGAAGGCTTTCTGGGACTCCAAGGTCTCTCCTTGTCATCTGGCATTGCTACAGCCAGATGGCTCAGCCGTGCGATCTCTGCAGGGTGAGATCTGTGGAGGTGGTTGTCTTTCTGCGCTCCACTGTCATTAGGTTTTGCAGCACAGCCTCAGGAGGTTCCAGCAACCTTTGGGTTATAAGGTCTGTGTGTAGAGGCCACGCTTTTCCTGTCGTAAGGGTGAATTACTTCAGCCTCATGATATGCCTAGGAGAACTCCTGAAGTCTTCAAACAGCTTAGTTGTGATCTCCAGTATTTGGGTTGCTAATGGTATGGTTTTAGTTACAGGCCGATCGTTGAGTACATTGATACGCAGTTTGAAAATTATTTGCAAGAAGAGCTGAAAATCCGCCGTTCTCTGTACAACTATCACGACACGAGGATCCACGTCTGCCTGTACTTCATCACTCCAACTGGGCACTCCCTCAAGTCCTTGGACCTGGTGACAATGAAGAAACTGGACAGCAAGGTAAAAGGTTGGAGGCTGTGGTGTCCCTTTCTGGACGGGGCGTTCCTTGTGCTAATACTGTCACGAGGAAGGCTCTGTTCCTTCTGTGTACGAGTGCTGGACTCTCCTGCATGTTAGTTGAGTGCTCCTTAGGACTTTGGTAGAATTTAGTCTGCCCTGATGGTTGATGAGGTCTTGTGCTGTTTTCCTGAAAAACAAGAGGTGACAAAGCCACAGGTTGTGAGGAGTCTGGAGTGTTCATCGCTGTAATGATCTTATCCAGATTTGTTTATTATTATGGTGGTCATCAACTACATCTGTCAGCTCTTCCTTAAGAGTGCAGGTGAGTATTCATTCGAGATCCCACAGTTCAGTGGCTGAGTCCCCTCTGCTGCCCTGCCCAGCAGGGAGAGGGGCTGAGCACAATGAGTAGGGAACTTCCCAGGAGAGGGGCTGCTGCAAAGGAGACGAGGACTGAAGAGAAGCACTGTCTCTGCCTGATGCTGTGTGTGAGCTGCACTGCTGGTGGTGCCAGGCGGTCTGCAGAGGAGTTCATGGTATCTTATGGAAGCGTAAATACAATGAGAACCTCTCAAGACCATAGGAAACCCAGAAGGGGGTCACAAGAGGGTCCAGTTGGGGGACTCATGTTTGCACTTGAGTTATCGCTGCCTTAGAGGACAGTGGGTTACTTAACCAGCCAACCAGTGGTATTCTTACAGCTCAAAGGAATTTTCTGACACACTTCTGATTGTTCTTGCTGGCTTCTAGGGAGCTGCAGGGATGCTTCAAAGGTCACTAGTGACAGCAGCATCTCTTCCTATCTTTGCAAGAATTTCCTGCCTTCAAGAGCAGTCATTTAGCAGCAAGGTGGATCCTCTCAGATGGCAGATGCTAATCCACTTATGCAGAGGGCAGATGAGGCAACTGGGACCCTGCAGTAACTGGGGTTGCCCTGAATTGTACGTAGGGAACATGCTCTTCTCTGGCTGTTGTCCACGTGCAGTGCTATTGGACTTTCCTGGTGGGCAGAGCTCTCCCAGCAGTGTCCCTGCTGCTCTCCCTCACTGCCCGGGGCAGCTGCCCTACTTTTCCTTGGCCCTGCTCCAGGGTAGGCACTGGCTTCCCATTGCAGGGGCCTGTTGGTAACCATGGGGGCCGCTGCACTGACTTCATCAAGAATCTGAAAACTTTCCCTTAATAAAATCTGTCTCTTGGTGTGGTGCCAGCATGACACGTTCCCAGAAGTATGTTTGGAAGAAAGCTGTTGCACAATTCCCCTTGGTGCTGGTGGTCCCACAAAGCTTTTCTCTGCCTTTGGTCCTGCATTCCCTCCTTTTCACATCTCCCTGTGGCTGCTTTTAATGTGGTCCTTGAGTAGTACCAAAATAAATCCTTTGTGCTTGTGCAGAGATGGGAACTTTGTGCACACAAGCTTTTTATATTCCTAAACTTCCACTTAAATGGTCATATGCGCGAAGTCATGTTATCCATTTGCTCTCATCTCCCTTCTTACCACAGTGAGAACTTGGATTTCACTGTGTGTCAGCCTTGCACAAGAGCACACAAGATAAGAATAAGCAAATTGAGGCCATTGGTCTTTTGTGCGTGTCAGGGCTGTGTGTTGCATTAATCCATCAGTGTCATCCCAGGGCTTCGAGATGCATTCCAGGCATTCCCTAAAACTCTGACAGTGCCGTGCCCCTTGCCAGTGCACCTGAACTGTTTGCTCTTAGAGGCCTGCACATGTGCAGGGTGGAGCTGGGTGTAAGCAAACCCCAGACAGCTTTGTTTCTGCTCCAGAGCAGTAACAGCAGTGCTTACTGTGTTGGAGCAGAGAGGAGAGGCACGCTGACTCACATCGCAGTGGCGTGAACAACTTGAACCTGCTTTCTTGGGGAGCTTTGCATGGCTGTGGCCTTTGTTTTGCAGTGGAAGAGTGGGGCACACAGTGGCAAAAGGTACAGCAGAGGCACTGCTTTGCAACGTGCTCTGCTGGCTTGCCTTCTGGGGTTGGTTTAACAGGGATTGCGTAGGGCCCTGCTTCAGTTACACCTTTGCTCTCGCACATGGGTGGCATGGCAGCAGGTGTTGGGCAGGCTGCTGAATCTGTCACCATTTTAGTAACGCATCTTGCTTCGGGTGTACAAAATCCCTTCTGGGCAGAGCTGTTCTGCGAACAGAATCTTCCATTGTACTGTAATACAATATTGGATTGGCTGAGCTCATGGCCAGCTGTTGTCTGAGGTATTTAATTACGTCCAGAGAGCTGGAAGCATCTTCAGCAGTGGTTTGAGGTAGATGGAGTGCAGCTTGCTGGATGCTTCACAGGGAGCAGGTACAGCCTGGCAGGGGTTGGCTTCCCTATGTATTTTTTTGCACAGCCCTACCCTGAAAAGCAATGGCATAACACTGTGCTGCCCTGGGCGTCCCTCAGCTGCCTGTTTGCTGTCCCTGCATGGTTTCCATCTGTGTGTGTTGTTATGAGCTATGGCTAATTGCCCTTCATGAGCTGACATGTCCTGGGTGGGTCACCAACCAGCAACGATGCTCCAGGCCAGTTTGTGCCTCTGCTGCTTGGTTTCCAAGGCAGGATTTGGCTCTTGGCTCGGCTGGGACTTGCATTTGAGAACGTTTTGGAGATGGGGGAGAAAGACACAGTTGAATTTTGTATTTCACAGGGTAAAAATGCGTATGGTCTTACTATATTAGGGAAAAAATATTTTCTGTCAACGTTCTTATTTGGGTACATTCTTTTAAGTTTTATTTTTGGAGATGAGGAATGACTGTGGTCAGAGAGACGTGAGAAGGAGGTGATATGAGCATGTGAGGTCACTGTCTCATCAGAAACACACTTCCTCTGGTCATAGATTCCAGCTGCAGCAAAGATTGCACACCTGTCTGATTCAGCTAGCTGACGTTCCAATAATCAGCTTACTGATTTTTATACCAGATTTTTAAATAGAAAATAGAATCCTTCCACCATAAGATACAAGGATGTTGCTCTGGGGTTTTTTGCATGTAACCCAAGGCGATCCAGCTTGAGGATTCCCAAGGCGTGCATGAAATCAAAAGCCAGTGATTTTATGCTTACATATAAAATTAATGAACTCATGAGGGAAGGAGAGGAGCACTCCAATGCCCTGGAGGTCTCAGTGGCCCTGGGAAGGTGGAGTGGAGCTCTTAGGAGGTGATGAACTCAGTGTGGCTGTAGTCCTGGTTGGTTCCTGCTGGATCTCTTCTTACTGAAGGCAGCTGCACATATTTGTGCCCAGTGTCGGGAAAAGATGGAGTGATCCAGGACAAATCTAGCTGTAAAAAATTGGGGCCTTCTGAGATTCTTTTGCTGTTAATTAATTGTTGGCATTTGCTTTGGTGTTGGCTATTGATTACTGGAAATGCAGCAGCTTGCAGAGCCCTTCTGGGTTTTGAACTCAGTGATGGATTTCCCTTCTTGGAGCTTGGTTAGAAGGGACTCGATCCATCCTTGAGTCACACCTTTTTAGAGCTGTGCCTGCTGCTGGGAAGGACACGTGGAGCAGGGCTGCAAGCAGGGCTGAGCTGGTGCCTTGTGGAAGGAGAGGGGGAATGGGTTAGGCCAGCTGAGAACAGACTGAAATGGCCTGAGGTGCTCGTTGGTCAGTGTGCTGGGCTGGAAACACTGCAGAGCACAAAGCCCTGCATGCAGGCATATCTTTCTGCTCCTGCACGAGAACTGGTGAGCCCTCAGCTGACCCTGCTGTGGAACACAGCCCTCCATCCTCCTCCCTGGGTCAGTGAGGCACCAGCTGTGGGCATGGCCCCTTTACCTTTGTAATGAGGACATCTTCCCGCTGAGGAGCGGAGTGAGGCCAGCAGACCTCGTTCTGTATGCTTTTCAGGTCTCTGGTAAATGAGGCCGGAGCAGAAGCTGGGGAGAAGGAAGGATTTCATCTTCTTGGTTCCCTGTTCCCAGGCAGGTATCTGAACTATTAAGACAGCTGCTGACTCGAGGGCATCCTGAAACTGTGCCCAAAGAAGAATGTGACCTCCTCCTGCCAGCTGCAGGCGTGATGTGGGCAGGAAATAGTTTGGGGGCAAATTAAGGCGATTTTCTTCTGGAACAAGTAAATGCTTTTAAATGTAGCGTGTGCTAAACCACAGCAGGGAGGAAGGATGTAAGGAAGAGCACTGAGCTACAGAGAGAACTCGAGCTGGAAGGCAAGGCCGTTTATTTTAGTGGGCGCTCCCTGGAGACCGGATGACTGCTGTGGATTTGCTCGGCAGGACAAAGAGCTGCAGGGAAACGTTCAGTGGCAAATCTGGCTTTCTTCTCGTTTTGTTTCTCTCCATTCTTGAGTTGTACTGCACTGAGCCTGGCTGCTGTTCAGGCAGGCTGGTAGTGTTGTTTAGGCAGGGCTCGCAGTATCTGTGCGTGACTCTTCTCTGTGCAGCAGTGCTCTCATGGAGGCTTTACGAGTGCTTCTGCCCTGCTGCTGCTGCTGGAAAGCATCTGAGGAGTTCTTGCTCTTTCTGCTTAAGCCCAGGAAGGTTTCACGTTGTCTTGCTGCTGCGTTTCATCCTTGCACTTGTCTTCTAAAGCAGCTGTTCAGCACAGCCAGAAGTGACAGGGTGATGGCTGCAGATGTGACAGCGATAATGGCTCTTGTCTCTGCTGAAGCGTGTAACAAAACGCATAGGCTGTGATCTGCTCCTTGGGTGCGTTTATTGCTGTTTGTCTGCAAGGCGTGTAGGCAAATGAGTCGTGGAGAACTCTTCCCTCTAGTGTTCAGCACTGCTGCAGCTCACAAGCACAACCTCAGCAGCTGTGTGCTCACCTCTGTTTTGTTCCTTCTGCTTCAGGTGAACATTATCCCCATCATTGCCAAAGCAGACACCATCTCCAAGAGCGAGTTGCACAAGTTTAAGATAAAGATCATGAGCGAGCTGGTCAGCAATGGCGTGCAGATCTATCAGTTCCCCACAGACGACGAAGCAGTGGCCGAGATCAACTCTGTGATGAATGTGAGTAATGCTGCCAGTTGCTGGGCTTCCAGAAGTGGTGGCAAATTGAATTGCTGAGGAAAAACACATCTGAAAGGCGAGCGGGATCGTCCAGATGCGAAATCTATTTCAGAATCTAGCTGTGGAGCTGACAGATGCCTGAGGCTGTCGCATGCAGAATTAATTAAAATGTGGCTCTTATTTAATCGCTGCGGGCTCTCTGGAGGCGCACGTCTCAGCTCTGGAATGGGATTTATTGGATTTTTGAAAAATACTTCCTTCAAAATTCATTTTATCAGTTTTTAGGCTACTTATCATTTGAAGAGGGAGAAACATTGAATAAGAATTTGACGGTTAAGGGGTCTGTTAGTCTCCTGCTTAAGGACACTGAGCAGAGAGAGCCCAATTTAAGGAAGATGTTAGACTCTGTTTTGTCTTTTTTTTTTTTTAATTCAAAGATTAAATTCAGATGTGGTGGAAGAATATGGAAAAACGATTTCAAGTTTTGGAATTTGGCTTTTCTCCCAGTTCAGAGTTTACCTTTTGGAATAGGGACAGCTGATGTGTTTTATTTAGGAAACAAACAAACATGAAAATGTGAGGGGAGGGGTGAGCGTGCTGCAGCCCTGAGCCCCATGGGTGTACTGCAGAGCAGCATGCCTGGCCCTGGCTCCCTGCAGGGCTGCTGGTGTTGCCTTGAGGACAGTGCCCTGTTCCTTGCAGCCCTTGATGCTTTGCAGCCTCAGAGAGCATGTGTTGCATCGTGCACGTGGCACAGCAGTTGTGTGTGGGCCCTGGAAGGGACAAGGCCTGTGTGCGGATGTCTTTGCTTTGTGCAAGGCAGGGAGCACCCTGCTCTTGGCACACAGAGAGCAACCTGACAAGCAGGGAGAGGCAGATCAGCAGCGATCGTGGTGTTTCCATAATATTTCCTCATTAAGTTCAGTCCCACATGCGTTGCTGGTAAGCTGCTCTGCTGTGTTATGGCCAGAGAGGAAACAGCTCTGAGTGTTGGAGGTGGAACTCCTGCACTCCCTGGGCATCCTGTGCCACTGCTGACTGCTCTTCTGAGAAGAAACTGTTCCCAGTGTCCAACCTGAACTTCCCCATGTGCAGCTTGGGGCCATCCTCTCATCCTATTGCTGTTATTCAGGAGCAGAGGCCGACCCCCCTCACTACCACCTCCTTTCAGGAGTTGTAGGGAGTGATGAGGTCACCCCTGAATCTCCTCTTCTCCAGACTGAACCACTCCAGTTCCCTCAGCTGCTCCCGTAGGATGTGTTCTCCAGACCTCTCACAGCTTCAATTTCCTGAGTCTCTGTTGTCGTTTCTGTTTCAGGCTCATCTGCCCTTTGCTGTGGTTGGCAGCACAGAGGAGGTGAAGGTGGGGAACAAGCTGGTGAGAGCTCGGCAGTACCCATGGGGAGTGGTGCAAGGTAAGCTGCTGCCATCTGCGTGGGCACGTGCATGCACCCTGCAGCTCTGCCCTTCCCAGTGTGTGCAGGAAGGTGTGCTGTGCTGTGTGGATGTGTCCCATGCAGCCTTGTGTGGGTTAGCCAATCTCGCTTTGGAATTCCCATTACTACCAGTATCTGAAATAAGTTGTCTGGGCAATGCTGGGACTCGCACCCACTCTGGCGTAGTCAAAATGAATCTCCGTACCCAAAAAGCTTGGTTTCCCATCCCATGTGGGATGGCAGCTAGAGGTCTGTGAGAGGGGACTCTCTGGAGTTGGGCTGAAAATGCATTTATGCTCTTCCCTGTCGTGTGCATTTTGCTGACTTCTCACTTGGCTTCAATCAGTTGAGAATGAAAGTCACTGTGACTTTGTGAAGCTGCGAGAAATGCTGATCCGAGTCAACATGGAGGATCTCCGGGAGCAGACCCACACCCGCCACTATGAGCTGTACCGGAGGTGCAAACTGGAGGAGATGGGCTTCAAGGACACCGACCCAGACAGCCAACCCTTCAGGTGAGGGCCCTCAACATCTACCATCTGATTAGAGAGGTAGTTGGGCACCTGCACCCCAAGGAAAAGGAGGGGTTTGTGGGTGACATCTGCCATGCTGGGCTGGGAAACACAAGCCCTGCGTTTGAACTTGTGGTTGATTTTGATGTTGTTCCTTTCCCTGCCTCTTGGTCCATAACGAGGCAGACAGGCATGCCTTTCCCCCATCCCTAACTCACTGCTGTCTGAAAAGTCTGGATTCCGTTTGCTTTCTTACCCAGCCTACAAGAAACATACGAGACCAAAAGAAAAGAGTTCTTGGGTGAGCTCCAGAAGAAAGAGGAAGAGATGAGACAAATGTTTGTTAACAAAGTCAAGGAGACGGAGGCAGAGCTGAAGGAGAAGGAGAGAGAGGTGAGTGTGCCAAAAACCTCTGAGAGGAGCCCAAAATACAGTCAGCCATGGGATCTGGTCTCAGCAGCACACAGATCCTGGAAGGCGTGAGCAGATCTTTAGCAGACATTGCCAGCCAAAGCAGCACACAAACACACAACTTCCCCTGCTTTTTTTGGGGGGGGAGTGCATGGTAATGTTTTCAGAACAGCATCACTGGTTTAGGTGCTTCAGAAACAGAATCCTTGCCTCCCTGTGCAGTGTGTAGGGGACAAGGCTGCTGCTTCCTCCTTCCAAGGAGTGAGAAATGTGGGATCCCACTGTGCCCTGGTTTCCTGAACTGAGATTCGGGGAGGGGAATGTAGGGACGTGGGGTTATGGGGCTGGTGGTCAGAGTGCTGTCTCCTGCAGCTGCATGAGAAGTTTGAGCACCTGAAGAGGATACACCAGGAAGAGAAAAGGAAGGTGGAGGAGAAGAGGAGAGAGCTGGAGGAAGAGATGAACGCCTTCAACAGGCGGAAAGTAGCGGTGGAAACCTTGCAGTCCCAATCCTTGCAGGCTACCTCACAGCAGCCGCTGAAGAAGGACAAAGACAGGAAAAAGTAAGTGACCAAACTTGAGTGTCCCCTCTGCTGCTGGGAGGGGGCAAGTTCTCAGACGGTGATGTTTTGCCAGTCACTGAGATGGCAGATAAGGAAAAAAAAGTGCTTTGGCCCTGCAGTACCCAGCACACAGGGCTGTGGGAGCACCTTGCTGCTGGACGCAGGAAGGGAGCTGGAAATGGCCACACTGTCTCCGCAGCACAGCTGTGATGTCCTGGCAGAGCGGTGCCCCATCCTGCACCCACCGTGCTCTGTGGGTTTTAGGTTCTCTTTTTGTGGAGTGCTGTTTATTTTTAGAGGTAGAGCTGTGAAAAGTGAAACAAAGCAGTTTAGAAGGAAGAAGCATGGAGAAATCATTAGGGCTCCATGGGAAGCAGGGCTCCGGGTTGGGGTTCTGCTTGTGCTGAATCGCTGAGAAAGCCCTTTTCCCCTAAAGGCAGAATTCTTATCTTAGCTTCAGGTTAATTGACACTGCTGAAGCCAGCAGGAGAAGGGGCGTGCATGTAATGCTCTCTCAGCTGCCTGGCTATGAGGACAGAGCAAGAAGGGGGCAAACAGGTCTATTTAAAACAACAGCAACAGAGTATTTAAGAATAAAAGTGGGGGTAGTGCTGGTCCGGCCCCCATCCACACTGGTTCCCAAGGAGTGCTGTGCAGGAACCAGGTGAGGTAAGCTGATGTGCAGGGCTCAGTCTGTCCCTCCAGCACTTACTGACAGTTTGCTGTTGGAGCTGTGTGTGGTCCCTTCAGAGCAGTGCAGTCACAGCCTGGTCATGTTGGGAGGAAGGAGATGGCTGGGAGCGGTGACGGCACGGTTAGCTCCTGGCAGCAGTGCTGGGCTCTGTGCTGTCATTCTGATTTAGGTGCAGTGCTGGCAGGACAGCAGTTTGTTTCTTCCTAGGAAGGTAACAGCATGTGTTATGTCACTTCTTTGCTCGGAATGTAAATGTGTTGGTGTTAAAACCAAAGCACTCTCTTCTCCAGACCTGTCAGCGTGCTCCACATGCACCCGACCTCACACGCAGCGCCCAAAACAGTTTGCAGAACACTGCTGGATGTAGGGTCACATTCAGTGACTTCTGATAGGACTGAGGGGCTGAGTGCAGGACCAGATCCAGCTGATGGCCGCGAGTGCACGGCGGAAACCTGGAGGCTTCCTGCCTGAGACAGAAATAGGCTTCCTGCTGCACGCTGCTCCGCTCCCTGCGTGCCCCTGCAACGGGGCTGCCAGGAGTGAGGATGTGTGTCTGTCCGTGGTGGGGGGTCATGGGTCCAGGATCGCACTCTTAGAGGGGATAAAGCTAAGAAGATCAGGGGAGGAAGTGGTTTGGAATAGGAAGTGTACTGTTAGTGAGAGTCTGCAGCTTGGTTCCAAATGTGGGGGTCTGTGCTCCAGCAGGATAACGACATTCATAGAATGGTTGGGTTGGAAGGGGCCATAAGGATCACAGGACCATAGAATCCCAGAGTGGTTGGGTTGGAAGGGACCCCAGTCTTCTTTTAGGTTGAGCCTCTTGTCCTCTGGTGCTTTAACGCAGGGCGTGAGTAGCTTTGATACGTGAGAAATGGAGGTAGAACTGCAGGTGGGGAGAGGAAAGGAATGTGTTTGTGCTGTTTCCTCTGTGTGCACAGTGCCCAACAGATGGTGCTTTGTGGTGTGTTGTTCGTGGCAGCCTTTGCTGTTCTGTGATACCACAGTGCTGGTTGGCCTTCCTTCTCTCTCTCTTTCTTTTTTTGTTAATCATTTCACTACATTTTGCTTTTGTTTAATTTTCCTGATTTTAATTCATGCTTTGTTTTGTTTTGTTTTGTTTCTTTCAGTTAATCACACACAGACTTGCAGGCCAAGAGTGGACTTGGTGCTTTCATGTGTTAAGTTGCTTGAGTTCCCCACCCCGTGACCCTTCTCATAACATTGTGTGAGTGGACCAAAGTGAAAGAGACCACGAGCGTCTTCGGTGGTTGCCGTGTCACGACTTGCTGTGATCTGTACTCGGTTACCTGTCGGTGTGAGGACATAACCTTACTGTGTAAATGCTTCTAAATGACGTCAACTCATCCCCAAAGCGAGGTGTCCTGTCCTGAGCCCTGGGCAGCTGTGTCAGTGGGCACAGCTGTTCACCTGAGCTCCCCTTCCCCAGCAGCTGAGTGCTCGCTCCCTAAGTCTGATTGGATTGTCATTGGTTATGGGGACAGCTTGAGCTGTTTCCTCACTGTTTCTCACATCTGAGCACGTTCAGAGGGGGAGAAGTGGTGTGAGGGATGCTGAAACATTTATTTTTCTAACAAAATCCTTGATTTGAGTAAGTTTAGAACAGGGGCGAAGCATAGAGCTCAGAACCTCTGCCCTGGGAACGTTGGTCCGAGTAACCCCTGTTCCCATGATTATATATTTTAATCCTGAATTTCTCTATGAACATATTCTTCATCATTTATAATATATATATATATATATAGAGAGAGAGAGAGAGAGAGAAAGATAGAGTGGTGAGTAAAGCTCATGGGACAATGTTTGGAGTTTTCTTTACCGCTGAAGTAGTGTTTGTGTATGGAAAGGTTTCCATCCATGATGGTTGTGTCCTGCAGGAGCTGCAGCACTTTGTGCTGAGTGCCACGTGTCACTGTGGTGCTAAAGCTGTCGGGGCAGTCATCTTTACTCCGAGGTGGTTAAAAAACCACAGATAGCCATAAGCACAGCAGCCCCAGTGCTGCTCCCTGCACAGCGGAGCTCGGAGGGCATTCAGGATCAGTGCTGCTGTGCTCCGTCGCAGTGCTGTGTGACAGGCAGGGCACAGCTGCATGGGTGCACACGGCTGTGTTCTCATGGAAAAAGGGTTGGACCCAGTTCTGTCAGCCAGCAGATGGAGCAGCTACAATGTCAGCCCCACACAGCGTCCTTGCAGCTCCAGCAAACACTGGCTGAGTGTTAGGTGGGGGTGTGTGCATTTCTGTTAAGGCATTCATGTTCAAGGATTTCTCTTGTTATTTTTTCTTAAAGCCGTGGCTCGGAGGTGCAGGTCTGCCTGAAGGGGGCACAGTGCCAGATGAGGTTCTTTGCATATCCCATTGAAGCAGCTCTTTCTTTTTTCCTAAATACGTGCTCAGGTGTGAGGCTGTTTTCGTACGGACGTTGTCCTTCCCTCTGGGTGTACTGCCAGGCCTGGAAGAACCTCACACAGTGCCCTGGTCCCTCTGGAACGGACCACTGCAGAGATGTGTGCAGGCTGCACTGTGCTGGCAGCTGAGCGCAGGGCCGTGCCTCTGAGATGCGTTCTGAAGAGTAACCATCATAGTAAGGAGGACAGCTCCAGCTCCTGATCGACTCAGGTTGGTCATGTAGCAAATCAGGGCCACGATTTTATTATTGCTGATGAGAGAAGCTTGGTGTGCTCATTGCCTGCATGAGCAGGGCTGTGCTGGAGCTGTTCTGCTTCTCGGGGCGATGCTCCCGAGGGCTGGAGCAGAGCTCTGACCACACTATGCAAACCTCGCCATGACTTTACCAGTCCATGTTTTTTTCCTGATCTCGTGCTGCAGCCAGTAAGATCTATGCAAATGATTTCTTTCTGCCCTGGCTCAACAGAGATCAATCCCTTTTTCCCAGCATAGGAGGTAGTTAGGGAAATGAGGGTAGCAATTGAAGAGCAGCAGCCATTCAGAATGTATACCCTGATGTTATCGTGACGGACGTCCCTTTCCTCGCAGCTGTGTGCTGACCTCAGGTCCATCTGCTCTTTGGGGCAGTCACCATCAGAACTCAGTTTTTGCTCTCTCACCCTTGGTTTTCCCTTTTTGGCTAAGACAAGATTTAAACATGTGGCATAGGGAGTAGCTCCGTGTCTTATTTTTATTTAACGAGTTGTGTGTGCACTGCGATGCTGATCTCAGTGTAGCCCAAAGCTTCCCCTCCTGCAGGCAGAGCACGTGGCAGGACTGCCCTCCACAACTGGAGCCGCTTGGTTACGCTTCTTTCAGCTGCCTCCTACATCTGTTGGCATTAATGAGGAAAAAAAAAAGCATCCATTATGGTTTAAAAAGTTGACCACCATCCACGCTGTGTGCTCCCTAAGCCAGGAGGGCTCTGAGCTCTGCGGGCCCCGCAGTGCAGGAGGGCTGAGCTCGGGGCAGGGAGGAGACGCGGTGCTCCCCGAGTGCTGCCCACGTTTGCTTTGTCATTCCGAATGTCTTTTGCTTTTGTTTTCGGTTTGTTTGGACTTTCAGTTCTTTCTGCTCACTTTGTATTTTTTTTTTTTTCTTTTATTAAATCTCACATGTATTTTGAGTTTCTTTTTGTGGTGTCGTTCATTTAGCAGCGCGTTTCCTGTGCTCTCTGGATCTCTGTGAGATGGTGTTGTGTAAGGACGGGAGATGTTCCCAGATCACAGCACTTCTGAACATTGGGAACACTCAGAAATGCCATGAGCCAACTGCTACCTCACACACCATCCATAATCTGAGGGGAAATCCTAAGGCATGGGTCCAAATGCTGTCCCTCCTTGAGCCAAAGCTGTCTTTAAGGTCTCCTCTGTGGGATTTGTGCATCTACAATTGGTTTTGGGAATGTAATGGTGCCCGAGGAGTTGGATCAGAGGACAGCATGCACAGAGGGCAGTGATGGTATCTAGGTGGTACCTCACCTGAACACAATAGGAACGGCATGGGCCTTCTCAAGAGAAACACATTGTTGTCCTCAGACTACAGCCAGGAAAAGTGCACAGCTTCAGCTTGGGGTTCTCTTTTTGGGGATGGCAGTTGATGGGGCTCTACCTGCAGCCCTGTTTGGTGTCAGTTCTGTGTGGCGTTGCTGCCTGAGGAGCTCAGTTGGGACAACTGTGTGTCTCTGGGTTTTATTTGCTGCTGGGCTGAGGCCAGTGCTGCACTGAGGGCACCAACCATGCAGCTTGGCTGATACAGTGCTGCTCAGACAGTGTTTCTGAGGGAGGCTCCATCTGACAGCATGCATCACGCTTGTACTTGGACCTGTCTACACTTAATGCCATGATCTGAAACTTAAATCTGGTTCTCTTTTGTTCTTTCTGTAGCTTTTTTAGTCTTCCCAGTGCATGCTCCATAACAACAGGAAGATATGTTAATTAGAAGATTTATTAAGGCCAAAACATCTCATGCAGAAGAAAATTAATTGGTGCTTTCACCTTTAAGCTTGCAATATGTTGCACAGAAGAGATTGTGTAGCAAGGACTAAGATGCGTTGATTGATTGGGAAAAGTTTGCTTGATCAGGTCTCTTGATATTGAAATCCAAGGTATTTGCCAAAAGATAACCCACTAATGATGGCTGATGCGTGGCTTACACTGAAACCAAACACTAATCTCTGGGTGAGGGCCCGGTGAAAGTGTTTAACACTGTGACCAAACTTCCCAGGGGAAAGGAACAAAGTTGGGTTAGCGGAGAAGCACTCAGTGCGCTGCTGCTCCAGTGGGATTTCATTTGTTCCTCTCCTCGTCGGGTTTGGGATGTCACCTCAGAGCCTCTGACTGACCTTAACGCTACGGCTGGAGTCTAACATTTCTTAGCAATAATCACTGACTTCTCTGTATCTTTGTTCTGTAGACTTACAGGCATTGTAACCCAAACCCCTGACTCCCAGTTTTCAGCATTCCGGGGCCGTGCCCCCCATGCCTTGCAGTGTCAGCCCTTCCCAGTGCTCCCCGCTGGGGGTGCTCTGCTCCTGCCATGGGGCTGGGGGCTCTGGGTGAGCATGGAGCCCTCTTAAAGGACAGCTCATTGTGAGCTCCTAAGGAAGGGGAAGCAGTTCAGAGCTGGAGCATGGGCTGGCTGCGACTTCTGTGTTTATGACACACTGATTTCCCTTTTTACACAAACACTTGTTGAAGCAAACAAAAAAGCGCAGTGCCTGTGCCCCAGTCTGACTTCACACAGGATGAGGGGGGCCCCAGTTCATCTTCATCTTAAAACAAACCTGTAAATGAATCTCAGGAATGACCTGCTTGTACCGAGCTTGGGCTTAATAAAAACAGAGCTGACTTGTTTAACGGACATCTGTTAAACACATTTTGTACGTTGCTTACATTCACTGGAAGAGCACAGTGCTGTGTCCCCACGTTCAGCCCTCACCACTGCCCCTTCTCCATCCCAGCTGGGCTGCAGGACTGGATATCCCAGCCCTTTGTAGGCCTGAAGACAGCTCCCAGCCCTCACCACCACCACACACCAGGTGAGGGCTGGTGGCACTGCCTGTGCTGTGATGGGAGCTCAGCAGTACTCCCCCTGAGCTGGCTTTGTCACTGTGTTTGCTGGGACAGGCTGCTGTACAGGTTCTGGCTGTCGTGGGCAGGACTGAGCTCCTGTCCTCAGCATGCCCTGTGCATGGCACTCACCTCCAGCTGCCCTTGCTGCAGCTGCAGACTTGGAGGTAGGAGTGCTTTCCTGCAGGCTGCATCCAGCTTTGGGTCTGTGCCCTGTGCTGAGCAGGAGGAAAACTGGAGCAGTGTGTGACGGCCGGGCTGAGCTGTGCAGTGAAACGCTCTGAGCTGATGGCAGTGACCACAGCTTGGTCACAAATGGGATTAATGTTGCGTGCTGTGCTATGCTAAGGAAGGAGGGGGAAGCTGCAGAGACCTGCCAGGACTTAAAGCATCACTTAAGTGTACTTTTCTGCATTCTTAAGGAATCGAACCGTAAGTACTGGTTAAACAGGATTTAAAATGGTACAGCTAATCAGCAAAATACACACCATGCTCACAGCCCCAGTGAGGCTGCAGAGGAAATCTCTCTGCTGTGTTCCTTTCTCTTGATCAGCTCCGCCACCGTAGGAGTTGTTTGTCATCTGAGGCACTGTGGTGCTGCTGCTCTGAAGTAAAGCAGCTTTATTCCTAGATGCAGCTGTTCTGGCACGACTCGCTGTGACGTGGCTCCTTCCATGGTGTCTTATGAAGGAGAGATGTGGCAGCAGTTGGGGATGACTCTGAATGCTTCACTGTTTCTGATTTAATGTTTGGTTCGTGTTTATGTTTTGGTTCTGATTCTGAATGTGAGCATTCATGGGCAGCACTGGTGTCCATCAGGAAACTTCTTGTGGGACCAAACAGTTCCTTGGGTTCGTGCTGCAGGTGCTCTCAGATGCAATTGCAGGTTTGCACAGCATTGTTAACATCAGGCATTTGGAAATCTGGCCTAAATCAAGGCAACAGCAAAAGACATCTGTTCCTGAATTGTTTCTCAGCTGGGATGTTAACCTGCTCTTAGCAGTGCACTGTCCAAGCTTCTGTTGGTTGAAGCAGGTGAGTAAAGCCACAAGCTTTTATTGCCTGGATGCACGCTGCTTCAGTCTTGTTACCAATAACTTGTGCAGAGAGACCAGGAGGAGATGCTCACAGCCTCGGACTTGGTTCTCCCAGTAAGGAGGGTACGTGCTGTCCTTCTGTAACAAGAATGGTCCTGGTATAACTGCAGCTCATTCCTGAAGTTTGTAGTTTCTTCTTTAAGGCAGTCAGCAACACAAAGGTAAGAGGCACGGGGAGTTACCAAGCAGCGCTTTCAACCTGCTGAGGCCAGTCCACAAGTGTAAGGTCCTTTACTGCAACTCAGCACTGGCAGAGGAGTGCAGAAAGGATCTGTGCTACCACAGAGAAGCAGTGCATACAAACTGAAACTGTTTTATTGGGAGTAAACCACAAAAGACAACTTGCCTCCTTCCAGAGTCAGGCATTTCAGTCACAGCTTGCGATAGAAAAGGAAGGTGGCACAGTGCGGGGAGGGAAGAGCCCTGCCATGAAAAGTAAACCTTCCCCACAGTCCTTAGGTAGGTTTAATAAGTAATGTATCATGAGAATGGCATTGCCCAGCCCTGGGACACCTTGTGAACTGTGTCTGGGCTGCATGGGTGAGCGGAGCCTTCCTGTGTGCGGTGCAGGGCCGTGCTCCCCCTGCAGCACAGCACGCTGCCGGCAGTACCCCGGTACCTGTGACCTGCCTCGTGGGACCTCCTTTGCTTCTGGCACTGATTTGAGTGCCATCTGCTCACAGATCATTTTTACTAAGTCTCCAGTACTAAATATTTAGTGCTGGAACATTTAATACTCTGCTTTCTTTGCAGTTTGAAAGGAAAACTTGACCTTCTCCCTGCACGCATACAAAGTTTATTCTTTTCCTAGTGCTAGCTCTGGCAAAATTTCAACGTAAACCTTTGGAAAGCTTTATCTGTTAACAGAGCTGCTCAGGACATCACTCCTGCAACGCTCACAGTTCAGGAATTCCTCTCCTACAAGGTAAGATGAGGAGCAAGGGAAAGAAACTTCGTTCCCACACTGAAGAGTACAACCGACAAGCAGCATAAGGCTTTCCTTGCTCCTATCTTATCCCTGTTCCCCATTTATTTATCTGGCGTCATTAAGTAAGACAGCTGCTCAGCATTTAGCCTTTGCTGCTCTACATGAAGACCTTTCCTGTTCTGTGCAGGACTTGCAGGTATGGTATTGCTATTCGTACAGTACTGTCTGGATTGCACTTTCAAGCTAGTACAACAGTCACCTGAAAATGCTGGCTCTATCATTTAAAACAAACAGCAAAAAAACCCCAAACAAATAAATCCCACATAATTTCAAAGAATGCCTAAGGCTGGTTTTAAAAGTGCAACAGAGGCTTAAACTGGCCTATGATATTTGCAAAACTGCTTTGTCTTGGAGCTCAACAGCTAACAAAAACTGTCGTCATAGCGGTGAGAAAATAGCTGAAGGCGTTTTGCATTGCCCAGTCTGTGAAGGCAGAGGAAACACCACCCTGAATGGCCCAGGCTGGTCAGGGAGGGCCTAAAGAAGTGCTGAGTGCAGACAAGAACTGATTTCCCACAGCCTGTAGGAAGCTCAAGTGGGTCTTACCAGAATGGAGCCCAAAGCTCAGATCCACAGTAAGGCCTTAACAAAAACCAGATGGTTTGGCTCATGGCCTTTTCACTATTAGATCAAAACTCTGGTCCCACCTGAGGATGAATCTTACAGACTCAGCACTGGGAGTTCCCCCTTCCTCAAAAGCAGCTCTTCTTTCACACTACTGTGGGGCAAGTCAGGTTAGTTCTAATAAAAGAACACTTCATCGTGGTCTTAAAAAAAAAAAAAAAGCTGAGACATTTGGTGCTCTGTGGCACAGCTCTTAGCCTTATGCCAAGCTGATCCCTGAGTTGTAGGACTGTGACTGACTCTCTCCCCAGTTTTTTGTATTTACATGGTGTTAAAAGTGGAACAAACTACTTAGAAAAGACAAAACGTAGGAAAAAATACCATTTTGTCACTGTCCTCTGAAAAACACAGCAGCACTCTTGCTCTGTTGTGTTCCAGTACTGAAGTACTGCTTCCAAGGCAGGACGGTCTCCACTAGTCCCTTACAGGTGGCTGTAGGGGAGGACATGGGGAGCTACCTCCTCCAGACCTCAGCTGAGGGCACAAGCCACCCATGTGCTTCCTTCCACCATCTACTCCCCTTTCCTCACTGTACAGGTATCTGAATCCGTCATAGTATTCATCTGTCTCCATGGTGCCATCAGGAATTTGGGCTGTAGCAGATGTGACAGCTGCTGGCTGGCTTACAGGGACCTGCAGCCTCACTTGATGAGAGATCTTCAATTCAGAAGGGTAATGGTAGTGTAACTCTGCCTCAGTGTCACCCTGGATGGCTTGACTGATGGGACAAAAAATATAGATGGCATTGGATGGCTGCGAGTGCATTAGCTCTTGATCCACAAGCTCTTTGCAGTGCATGAATTCAGTGCCAGTAACCTGTAAAGAAAGTAAGAATTTTTTTTCTTTTCTCTAAATTCATAACAAATTATTCTCTCTTCTGGGTTCTGTTCCAGTAACTGTGTAATTAGGGGGAGGTTAGGGACAGGCTATACTGGATACCTCAGCTGATGTATAACAGCACTGGCCCTGATGCAGAACATTTAATCAGGAGCTTCTGAACCACTACACTGAAGGTAGGCAAGCACTCCCTCTCTTTTTAGGAGGCTACAACAGCCAGGAAGGACAGCAGACAGCTAGGTTATGCCAGCCAAACTCGAGATAATGAGCTGATGGTAAGCTGCCAACCTGGGACATTTGCCTTCTAAGTATACGCCCTTAAAAAAAAGTGTTTTCTGAAACTGGAGAGAAGTTTTAATAAAGCAGAAGTTGCCTCTTGTATGCATGACTTAAAGTGAAATTGATTATACTTAAATAAATAAATAAATAAATAAAGTAACTGCTCTTAGAAGTCTGCAGTCTTCAGTGGGAGGGAATCTCCTTGTCAGGAAGCACGGAGCTGAGCTATCTGTGGCCAAGCTCTTTTGGAAGCCTCTAAAAAATTAGTCAAAATTAGCACTTAACAAAGGTAGAACATGGATACAGGCTTCTCAGAAATGTCTGAAGTGCAAGGTGGGTTGCAAATACACGTGTGCTTTGTTCATTTGTCCATGTCCTGGCCTCAAGATCTGTGACTAAAGGCCATTTTGATTCCTACCTGTGCTTTTTTTAGCAGATCAGTAATAACAGGAAACCCGTCAGGAGTCTGCCTCTCCAGCTCTAAGGTGATGATCACCAAAGCCAATGTGGAGCCCTTAAACTGCACTAGTTGGTGGCATGCCATACAGTGCTGTAGCTGTTTGGTCAAGAATGCAACGTGGCGGGAAGGATTCGTCTGAGGCAGCCCGTTCAGTAGATGGGGCCAGTTGGACATCACCATGGCGTGGAACTGGAGAGAAGAAAATATATAAATATATATATATTAGAGGAAAAAAAAAAAAAAAAAGCAGAGGTCAGTGAACTTTGTATGTTTTCATATGTTCCCAACCAGACGCATAGACTTAATTTCATCTCATATCAGGAGGCCTAGAGGCTGTCCCCCCTGTCCCTGCCCTTCTTTTTTTTGTGTTTTGTGTTTGTACTTGCCAGCCACCAAACTGTTTTTTGAACTTATAATGAATGTAAAGGTCTGTGTTTCCTAACGGTTTCTGGGGTTTCCACGTTATCCAGATTGCTACCTAGGAGATTCAGTTCAGACCAGCACATATGAAGAGAGTAAAACCAGTAATAATGATTGTACTGTGAGTTTACTGAGGAAACAAGAAGAAAGGCAGTTTTTACAATCAGCAGCCTAAGATGGCTTAATATTTGCACATAACCTTATGAAAGGGTTCCAGGATGTTTGTATCATATGATTTTTGCCTTATTAGCACATGATCGTTTATTGAAGACAAAGTTTAACTGTTTCTATTGAGTATTCAGTAATTACAATGTGAACTAAGTGCCAGATTGGGGTCTAGCTGCATTAAACCAGGGTGAAGTATCAGTGGGATGAAAAGGAAAGCAGTTTAAGAAACCTGTATATGAAATGTAGCAAAACTGACAGCTTTCTATGTACAGTATTAATAGAATGGAAATAGTTAGAAATATTTTTGCAGTGTGTATTTAAAAAAATAAAAATGGCGTATAGTTGTGCATTATGAGAATCTTTTTAACGTCCATTTTAGTTGTCCTTTAAAGATGGGAGCACATTTTTTTGAGCAAAATGAAAGGTTTTAAATAGCAGCAAATTAAAAATTACAGAACCACCATAACGTTCTTCAGCAGGCGTGCAGACAGCTAAGAGCTGGTGGTTTACAAAGCATCTTGGGAAGGATGTGTGGACATCTGTGTTTTCTAGTCTTATTTGATAAGAAGATGTTTCTTTAAACAAAAGAAATTGCAAAACGTAGTGCTTACAATGTTTAAGAAATCCATTGGTGTTGCTGTGTACAGATCCCAGTGAAGCTTATCTAGTATAATTCTTTCCATCCTCAAGATCTCAGCTGGAGAGCGTTTACAGCCACTCTGCACTGCAAGCATCTTCACCGATGGTATTACCTGTTAAAAGCAAAAAAAAAAAAAAAAAAAAGGGAATTAAAACATAATAAAGAAGCCAACTTCTTACACAGTGCTGTGTGTGTTTCTCTGTACTGTAAATGGATCTAAAAAACTTTGCACTCATCCCAAAGCAGGATGCTCATTCAGGAGACCACTTGCTCCAGCACTAAACACAGGCAGGCCGTGCTCCTCATGGGGCAACTGGCAGTGAACCAGCCCACAGCAATGCTGTGAGCCACCTGCATGCTGCACTGTGAGGCATGTTCCCTGCTACCTCATTAGCTCTGCTCCCCTGACGAGCTAGAAGAAGGTTTCCAATTTTACAGAGACTTCTGTGGTTGTCTCGTTTCCTGTGGTCACTGACTCAGCTTCTCCTTTTTAGCTGAGGGGAAAAGAAGAATAACCTCAGAGTGATACATCATAAGAAGGTCTAAGAAGAGCATTTCTCTACAGGAGCAGTTCTCTAAGAGAAGGGCATGCCTGACTGCAGCTCCTGAGTTTTCTGTTCTTTTTCGAGACAGAATGAACAAGAGAAAGAGAATGTGAAATGCTTTTCAAAGTTGATTTGGCTCATGTCTGTAAATGTCTGAAGAAGTCTTCAGCTATATGCACTGGGTAATTATCCCTCATAATCTCATGCTTACATGGGTACTTGCTGGTTTTACATGCTCACCTTGAGGTGCCAACCTGAGTCATTTCCTCACTAAGTTCAGTAACTGGTTTCAAATTCAAGTAAACTTAGAATTCCTCTGATGAATCTCTGCTCTGTCTTGCCTACCATATCCTCCCAGGACCCATCACAACAGAATGACACCACTTTGATGTCATGCTCACAAAGATGTGGATTCTGATGAGGAGAGGTTTAAGTGCAAGAGGGGAATGCGTTCATTACTGTTCTGTGACCTTTATGGATGAAGGACCAACTCTTACACCCGCTGAAGAAGCAGCACTGAGAAATGTTACAGCCACCCCTTAAGGCAGGGTAAACAAATGTACACCTCCTCATTACACCCAAGTTGATGAAAGACCTGGAAATGCAAACAACTTGAAAAGACCAGGCAAATTTAGTGTATTTAAAATGAAGAGCGCACAGACCTCATCTTCTTCACTGGCTTTTGCTGCAAGGACAAGGCAGGAAACTGCTATGCACTGAAGATATTTTAATTGGGCCTGAAGGGAGAAGACAACACTGAGTAAAGAAGATAACATACTGGAGGAAATAACTGTTATTCTACTACACATGCACAACGTTCACATTTTCTTCTAAGTTGCACCTGCTTTGGAATTAGTTTAGCTGCAGCAGGATTCACCTGAAGACAGAAAGGAAGTCTGAAGTGAAACAAATCCTCTTCTTGGTCTAAGTTTTATTCACATATCTCACAGTCTCAGACTACACAATACCACAGTATCTACAACGCAGTCTTCTTAACTGAGATATTATTATGCTTTTGCCAAACAGAATTAAGAGCTCCACTGCTCATAACTTTATTGCTGTTTCAATGTCAGAAGAAGTTAGCCTCACAGTTTTGTTAGTGGTTTCAAGACCACAATACTTCATGTGATAATGCAAATGTTTTCTGTTTAGCAGAGGCAGCCAGATGATGAACAACTCTATTTATCACAGCTTTTGAACTCCAAGTCACCAGACCTGAATCATCAAAACCTCAGCAAATGCTCAAGTTCATAGGTATGCCTTCCCCACTGAAGACCCTGGCTGCTCCCTAAATCTGCTGCCAAACATAGCACCTGCTTTGTGTGTAACCTGATTAGATGCTCTACATCTTCAATCAGTAATCTAACCAGATAAAAAGCTGAAAGAGATTCTCTACCTTCACTGATGCCAGCAACCGGTTGAGGATGCTGACAGATAAAGCAAATGTTTCTGGGTGAAACTGGAACTGAGAGCTCATTTCTGCAATCCACAGAATCGTTTTCTCATAACACGACAGAGAGATATCCGTACCCTGAGGGGAAGAAGTCAGAAAAAAAGTACACTTAGCACTTTGATGATTTCGTTAACATATCTCCAAAGAGAAATTCCAATTATTCTAAGTGCTCTAATTAACATTTCAGATGTCTTCAGGCTTGAAATGACGACACTGCTGTTGTCTGTGTCTACAGAGAGTGGGAAAGGGCAAATTGCTGGAGCAGTTTAAAGCACTCATCCACGCTGCCCAGCTCTTGCGTGCTCCATTAACTTCCTGAAACTAGCCCAGTCAAAACAAAATGCAAAGCAGCTCTGAGCGCATTTTACACGGGGTGTAAACGGGACGTCAAATGGAACAAATACTGACCCTCCTCCCCCATCCATTCCTTAAGATTAATCCATGCAGGATGACTTCTGCATTCAGGTGCCTCAGATGGTAGGGCCAGCACTGCATGTCTGCAGGGAGATGCCTTAGGCACTTCCCAAGAGGAAGGGGAGAATACCTTCAGGCTAAGATTCTGGAAAACAGGCACTTTCCGAATCCTAGCCTCCCTGACTAAGGCATTTTCCAGGAAGCAGTCAAGTCTTGAGCTCTCTGGAGGTCCAGGGCACTTCATAGCAATTCCTTGAGCCAGTTTCCCAGGCGGGAGGTGCTGCCAAAACCAAGAGAAGAATTATAAAGCAATATACCAGCTCCTTGTGCTAGGTATGGTTTTCTCTCATCGCACCTTTCCAAGGCTGAGAACTAAATCAGGAGCAGCCATACAGCTGGTTTGTTTGCTGCTGGGCAGAAACAATCCCTACATCCTTTTTTCCCAGGGAAAGCTGATGATGGAAGAAAATGTATCAGAGCTACATGGCATAGTTTGCCTTTTTTTCACCCATGCCCGTACAAAGGCTGCTTATCGTGGGTCGGGAGCACACAGCACTCCGTTTGCCCCACTTCATACGTTCAGTTGTCCCTTCGCAGAGCCATTAAGTTGCAACTCATTATCAGCTGATTTCCAGTTTCCAGCAAATGGAGGTCTATTATTAACAGAGGTCTGCAAAAAAGGAAAAAGCTCCAAGGTTATTGTTCTTAGGATTGAACTCCCAGTGAACAGTTTCCCTTAAAACAATTTAATCTTTCTGTTGCCACACAACAGCAACACAACAGAAGCGCTCTCTGGGCGATGGATGTTTATAGGAATAAAGGTATCTGAGTACTCCCACCTGAAGGGCAGTGAGAACACCTTAGCCTGCAATGGGGTATTTCAATACTTACCTTAACAGCAGAAAAGAAAACAAAAGATGTCAGATCTGGAACTTCTGCTTTATTGGACCCATAGAGCGGTGGCTGAGGGCTCAGCAGCGCGTTCTGGAAGTTCACACCGTCAGCTGTGAAGTGCCGTCAATCGCCCCAAACGGAGCGAGTCCGCTCCTGCAGCCGCAGCTCAGCGATGTTTCCAGAACCATTTCGGCCGAGGGAAAACGTCTCATCCACGCAGTTTTTTTTTTTGTTGTTGTTTTTTTTTTTGTTTTTTTTTTTTGTGGCCGGAGTGGGGTGGGAACAGTCCATTCAAGGCTGACCCTGCAGCTTAACCGCGGCCGTCCCAAAGAGCGGCCCCGAGCCCTGCGCGCTCCTGCCCGGCCCGGGGCTGCTCCTGTCCCCCCAGGCCCGCCCGGCTGGGCCGCGCCACGAGTGGGCTCCGTGGGCGTCCGGGCATGGGGCCGACAGCAGCAGCAGCGGCTCCGCGGGACTCCGCCGGGCGGGGCCGCACCGCCCTCAGCCGCCGCGGCTGCGCACAACCGGGCCCGGCCCCGCCGCTGGGGGGCCGCGGGTGCCGCGTCCCGGAGCGCAACGGGAGCGCGCCCGCGGTTACGGCTCCGTCCCCGTCGGGGCGCGGGTCGGCTGAGGGGGTCCGGCACAGCCCCCGAATCACGCGCGCCCCGTTCCCCGCGCCGCGGTTCCCATGGCAACGCGGCCTTCTCCCTCCCCCCTCCCCCTCTCCGCCTCCGCCATTGGCCGCGGCCTGACCCCGTGGGCTCGAGGGGCGGGCCGGGCCCCTCCTTTCCCCTTCGGCTATTGGCTGCGCGGCCTCCGCAGCGCGCGGTGATTGGCCGCGGCCCGGGGAGGCGGGGGGCGGGCGCAGGCGCGGTGCTGTTATTGTTCCGTTGCGCGCAGTGTCCGGCGGCGCTCCTGTCCGCGCGGCTCCGCCATGCCGGTGAGCGGCGCCGGGACGCGGGTTGGTGGGACGGCGCGGCGTGGGAGGGCGGCTGGGGCGGGGCGTGGGGATCTGTGGGGCGGCGTGGGCCCGGCCCGGGGCTTGAGGATGGCGGCGCGGTGCTCGGTGCCGCCTCACTGCGGTATCTGCCCCGTCCTTGGAGTGGGGGGGGGGCAGTGCTGTGGGATCCGCCTGCTGCCGTGGGCGCTGCTGAGGGCTTTGGTGCCGGTCTGGTGGCGATGAGGAGCTCGGGGTGCAGCGTGTTCCTCGCTGACATCTGAGGTGTGTGTGTGTTTAGGAGCAGCTGAGCGCTGGTCCGTAGCATCAGTGCGTGGGGCGGTGCCTCGGGCCGCAGCGTCCGGCGGCTCGGGCCGCTCCTCCGACAGGAGAAGCGTTGCAAGCACTGACAGTCGGTTTAGTGTCAGGATCCGCGTCCGTAACCGAGAGAAAGGCTTTGCAACGTCGTGTGAGCCAACCCTTGAGTTTTCAAAGCGCTTAACGTTCAGCAGGCGCTCTGAAGCTTGCCTGAATTCCCTTCTGCTAATGCTCGGTGCTGTCTGCTGATGTCATCTGTGAGGTCTGAGGCTGTTTCCTTGTGCTCGCTGTTCAGACGACAAGCTCCGTGGATTTAAGAGTGGCACAAAGGCCTCTGCTCCCAGCAAGCTGCTTGTGGGCACAGAGTTGTTTGCTGAAGAATGTCATGGTTGAATGGAATTCTCAGGCTTTACTCAATTGGTTTCTACACTTGCGAAGAGAAAATTGCTTTGACTGAATAAGTGCGCGGTGTTCCCTCAGCTGTAATTATAAACCAGTTCTGGTCTAAGCGTGGCCTTTGAGATCCTGCTGAGAAGCATGCATTTACGGTGTGTGTGCTTAAGCATGCAGGTTTGTTACAGTAATGCTGCAGCCTGTGAGTGCTTTGCCTTTTCATAACTGCAGATCAGCAAGCCTGAGAAGCCGGACAGGCCGGAGAGCTGTGATAATGTCAAGGTGGTGGTTCGCTGCCGGCCCCTTAATGAACGAGAGAAAGCCACGGGGTACAAAATGGCAGTCAACGTGGATGAGATGAGAGGAACCATCACAGTCCACAAAACAGACTCGTCCAATGAGCCTCCGAAGACGTTCACGTTTGACACTGTTTTTGGACCAGAGAGTAAACAGCTGGATGTCTATAATCTCACTGCAAGGCCTATTATTGACTCTGTCCTGGAAGGCTACAATGGTAAATTCCTGATTTATTTCAATTAGCCCATCTGTGTTCCTTGTGTCGTTGGTGTCCCTGATGATCTAACAGGGAGCCTCCCCTTACGAGGGCTGCACCTCCCTATTGTTTCTGTTCTGGCCTCTGACATACAGCAACCAGAAGGTGCCCCAGTGGCTGTACGTGCTGAGATTGCTAACAGTGGGAGATAGTAGTGAGCAGGTCTTGGCTGAGGTTGGTGAGCTGTCTGTTTTCATTCTCTGTCTTCTGTTTGCAAAAGATATACACTTTATTTCATTATCAGAATTCTCAGTGACTCTTCACTATACAGCTTCAGTAACCAAGCAGCTGCCATGGTCCTGCAGTATCTAGGTATGCGTATTCTTCTTGTGCATATAAGTGCTGCATTTTTGTCTCTAAAAGTTGCTGTTACAAACTAAGATGCCTGGTTACACACATCAGCCCTGCCTGGCAGATAATCGGTTGCTTCCTGCAGCTGGGGAGCACATGTCTGTGGTTTGTGTGTTTGTTATGCATGTAAATACAGTGTGTGAAAGAGAGGATACCCCAGTAAGGTAACAAATTACTGCTTTCTGTAACTGCTTTTCATCTCTGCTATAAACAACAGATCAAGAAGATTTTGAAGGTTTGCAAAATACCTAATAAGCTTTTGTGCTAACACACCCATCTTCAGCTGATTAAAATTCATTTTTCTCCCCACAGTAATGCCAGTGACTTGACAAAGAAAACAAAAGCTTAATTTGAGTTGAGCTTAATTTGTGCTGGGACAGAATTAATTAACCTGTGTGTTTCTGGAATGTCTGAGCGAGATCTCAGTAAACTTTCAGTGGCTTCCTTGGGGGGTGGTTATCTAGTCTAAACTGTGGCTGCTTTTGCAGGTTCAGGGCACTTGCACTGTGGCCTGTGTTGTAGGAGCCTCATGTTTCTGCTGTGGCTTGAAATGCTAGCAGTAGTTGGTTTTGTGGTTGATATATAATGATATTCCTCTAATTGACAATGCTGTTAATCACTCTGATGTTAATTATTTGCGTCTGAGCCCTCAGTGTACTGGTACTCAATTCTTTAATTGCTTTATACAGCTAGAATAAGCTGTCTTGTTCAGCCTGCAAAATATTTAAGAAAATTTTTGCTATGGTTGCTCAGCATTTCTGTTTCTCTTAGCATCGAGCAGTACATACTGGAGAGGGTGAAAAGTTTCAGGTTCAGAAAAATGCTTTTGGTGCTATCAGGCTTAAGGATTGATGAGGTAAAATTACAGTTGTGGCAACTTCACGGCACTCATTAGTATGTTCTTATTCTTCAGGAACCATTTTTGCATATGGGCAGACTGGAACAGGCAAAACTTTTACCATGGAAGGAGTCAGAGCAGTTCCTGAGCTTAGAGGCATCATTCCGAATTCCTTTGCCCATATATTTGGCCACATTGCCAAAGCAGAGGGGGACACGAGGTAAACAGCAATGACTTAAGCCATTCTTGATGGGATGGCAGGAATACACTTATATACGGATGCTTTTTCTTTGCGTTTTGCTTCTCCTGGACTTTAACAAATATCTTAAGAAAGCTTCCCAACTGTTTGCCTTCAGGTTTTTAGTTCGTGTGTCTTACCTGGAAATTTACAACGAAGAAGTGCGGGACCTGCTAGGAAAAGACCAGTCACAGAGGTTAGAGGTGAGCCTGCTGTTCTCAATCTGATGCTTGTTCCACGTTCTTGAGCGATATTAATTTAAAGAAGGGGACTGGGAGGTTGGGCTCCTCAGCATGGGCACTGTTATAAGATACAGTAGCAGCTGGATATCACCACTGATTTCTGAGTCTTTCTAATGTGTTCTGTTGTACAGTCGGGTACTGGCTTTCTGCTGAGTCAGTTTCATCCATGCAGTTCTACCATAAAGGCCTCTTGGCAATCTTTCTAGGAGTTAGCAGCTGAAATTTGAGAACTGTTAGCCACTAGGGAAGATCAGTGAGGTGGTATTCTGCATGAGTCTTGATTCCCTAGCTATTCTTTCAGAGTGCTGCAGTGCTTTCTGTGCAAACTAGAATCTGGAGGAGTAAATCGCTGTACTAATACAGTGCCACTGAGATTTGCTGTCTGGGCTCTAAGGATCCTCTCTCTAAACTGTTTCTCTCTTAGGTTAAAGAGAGACCTGACGTGGGAGTTTATATCAAAGACCTTTCAGCTTATGTGGTAAACAATGCAGATGATATGGACAGAATCATGACTCTGGGCCACAAGAACCGTATGTAGCCTCGCAGTGGGCAGACCAGACACAGTGGGGGTCTGATTTTTTGAGACTTCAGTGAGAGATCTTACTTCTAGACCTAATGCTGTAGACCTCAGATTGTTCAACTGAGCGGAGCAAAGCGGGTGTCCCCTCCCAGATGTCTTTTGTGCAGGGACAGGTGAAGAAGGCTGTGCCTCAGTCAGCCAGTGGGGGGGGGAAACAATGAAGGCAGTGTTTTCAGGGCTTCTAGTGTGGTTCTTTCCCTCTTCTGTTCTGATCTGGATGAGCAAAAACAAGAAGGCTGTTGATGCTTTCTGGAAGACATAGCTCATAAAAGGATTACTATGGTCTTATATTTATAAGAAAAACAGCTGTTTTCAGGGATCAGCTGTGAAAGTGTTAAGCTAGTGTCTTTCTTTTTTGTAGATTTTAAAAAGAAACAAGTGAGAACTATTGCTACTCTTGGGATGGCACCTTGTGGTCATCTTGGAGCTAATGGAGGCAGCAATACTTCCAGTCTAGACTGGAGGTGTGCTGCAGCTTCAGTGTCCAGCACGGTTTGCTGAGTCTGAGCATCTCTTCCATCTTCTGAAGAAATGGGTCACATGTAGAGTTGGGAATTAATCTCCTCTGGGAGCATGAAGAATGTTACAGGAGTGTGATTCGTTAATCTTTTTCTTGATTAAAAGGTTCTGTTGGTGCCACAAACATGAATGAGCACAGCTCTCGTTCGCACGCCATCTTCACTATCACCATTGAGTGCAGTGAGAAGGGAGTTGATGGAAACATGCACGTGCGCATGGGCAAACTGCACCTTGTGGATCTTGCTGTAAGTAGAACCAGCCGCATCTGCCGTCAGACATGGTGAGCACAGCCCCTCAGTTAGCGCTGTTAAAGGCTTTGAAGCCCAGAATTCTGTCTGACGACTGACTTCCTTGAAGTGTTCACTGAAGGCTTTAAATCAGATGTGTACCAGAAAGAGCCTCTGTTGTAAGTGACCTTGTACTGGTAGGTGGGCTCTCTTCTTCCTGTGGAGTAATTGCTAATTATATAGACTGCACCAGAAAGAGCACACTGGATATCAGAACTGGGTCTTTGCAAAAAGTTTTTGCTTTTCTCTAATGTAAGCACCTTGGGGATTGTGATCGTGCAGTTCCTCACTTGTGCAAGTTCCCACTCTCTGTTGCTCACTGTGAACCAGTGTAATTGTGCTGGTAAAAAAGGCTTTGTAGCCCAGATTTTACACTGGAGTGCTTTTTCTTGGAGAAGAGGCAGAGAAGGGGGCACTCAAAGCCCTAGATGCCTGTGTGTTGTCTGTTAATTTATTTACATGAGGTGTGTTTAGGTTGTGCTGTGAAACTACCTGTAAAATAATTGCAATGTTGCTTTATTCCCTTGACCTCTGGGTAGAAAAGACAGGAGCTGAGGTGCCTTGTAACTGCTGACTTGTTTCTCGTAATATTTTCATTCACAGCAATGAAACTGTCATTTTCTCAGTTTTTATTTCCAATAATTGAGTTTTCTGGCACTGAAAGCTTCAGTTGAGACCTGTTGTCTTGTCTTGTTCAGACTTGGTGTCTGAAGTACGTAGCTCGGTCCTCTAATAGTGAATGAGGTGAATAGGAACTTGACTGTGAGGAATACTTTAGGTGTAGCTATGCTATTTGGAGGGAGATCACGTAGCAAGTTTTGCTTCCTGTTTCCTTTCCAGGGTTCTGAAAGACAAGCAAAAACTGGAGCAACAGGGCAGCGACTGAAAGAAGCTACGAAGATCAACCTCTCTCTTTCTACACTGGGGAATGTCATTTCAGCACTGGTGGATGGCAAAAGCACTCACGTGCCCTACCGTAACTCCAAGCTTACACGGCTCCTTCAGGATTCACTGGGGGGCAACTCCAAAACCATGATGGTAAGCTCAGAGGTGCTTTCCTAAGTTCCAACTGTTGATCCTTGTTCTTACAGGGGTAGCACTTTGCCATGAGAAAAGCCTGCCATTTACCTGTTCTTCTCAGAGCATTGCAGTTCAGAAAACCTTTTACATGCTTTTGCTGTCTCTTCTCTGTGCAGGCAAGGATCTAAACAAGGTGTAAATACACACATGTAAGATCATGTAAAGTCTGTGCTTAAGTAGACAGAAGCAACTGTGATGCAAAAGTAGCAGGAAAGCCTGGGAAAGGGTGGCAGTATGATGTTGTTGGAGCTAGGCTTGAGTCCCTGTGACATCACTTGTCCTGGACTCTGATTCTTTACCCTCCGTTAACTCGTTCTTCCGTGTGTTAGTGTGCAAACATTGGTCCAGCAGACTACAATTACGATGAGACTATCAGCACTCTCAGATATGCAAACCGAGCCAAGAACATAAAGAACAAGGCCAGGATTAATGAAGACCCCAAGGATGCTTTGCTCCGGCAGTTTCAGAAAGAAATTGAAGAACTTAAGAAAAAACTGGAAGAAGGTGAGATTCCCCTTCCACCTAGCATTTCTCTTCAGACTAATGCTCATTCTGCTTGTGTGAGAAGTCTTCTCTATTTGAGAATATCACACGAATTCAGTAGCTGATTGCAATTCATTGCTCTGGCCTTGATGACAGCAGGGCACTCCCAGCACAGGGGCCTGGCCTTGCCCGCTAGGTGGCACTTGGCACTAGCATGAGGTGATGGATTCTGGGCTGAATTTGGTGTGCTGAGAACCTGAGGCGTCTGGGTGTGATTGGATATGCTGTAGGGATTTGAAGTGCGTGATAACAAAAGCTGAATGTTTTCTTTGCTTGAGGAGAGGTGTATTTTAGGACTAAAATGAAACGAATTTGCATGGCTAGGACTGAGCCTAACTGTCTAATTAGTGCATAGAAGAAACAAGAAGCTTTTTTAAGCTTTGTAATGTTATGGGCTTGTGACAGTGATTAGTCCACCAGTATTCAAGGATTTTTCCAGAAGGATTATTCCTGAACAGTGCCCTTGGTACAACATCTATTTCACAGCGCAAAATATCTATAGCAGTAACTCCAGTAAAGCTTCCTGCTTGGAATCTCTGCTGCTAAAGAGAAGCAGGAAATACTTAGTCACCTTCTGTTCAGGGACTGGAATCTGGACATAGCTGTTTCCTCCCTACTGTGCAGAGGGTGACTTCTTAAATTGGTGGGCACTGAGCTGCAGAACAAATAGCTTTGCTCATTTGACCGTTTTCTGTCTCTGATGGAAGTGAAGATCGTGTGAATTTCTTCTAAGAAAACTAAATGTAGCACTACAAGGGTACAGGGACACTTACCTTAGTGTTACACGCACTGACTTGGCAGTGTTATATGGCTTATAATAATGTTCCTTAATTTTCCAAAGCTATTGCAAACTATCTCCTCAAAAGGTTATTGACTTCTGCTGCTACTCATAAACTGATATCAGACACTCCAGACTTCAAATAAATGCTGCTGTCACAATAACAAGCTGATGTTACTGGAAGGCTCTGATGAAGGAAAGTGCATCAAAAGACTTGATTTCCTTTCTAGGAGAAGAGATATCTGGTTCCGAGACAAGTTCTTCTGAAGAAGAAGATGAAGAGGATGATGGGGAGATTGGGGAAGATGGGGAGAAGCGGAAGAAACGGCGGGGTAAGGCAGTAGAGAATCCTGTCAGTGCCACCCGTTTCCTTTTGCCCAGCAACTAGTGTGAGGAACTATAGAGCCAGATGGGGAGAAGTGGAGTTGTAGGGCTGCCCTACTGCCGCTGCAATTATCATGCCTCTCCTAGAAACACAGCAGCTTGGTGCTGACTCTCTAGATGGACAGCTCCGATCCTGTGTGGTTGGTATCTGCTTCCACTTGGGTAGTTGTGCTTGTGGTAACATCTTCTTCTGTGGTGGTTCCCTGGTTGCCGCAAGGTGGCTGCATATGGCTTGTGACTCATGTTGTGGAACTTCCCCTGCTCACTGAGATGGGAGGAGGAAGACACCAAAAATCAGTGGCAGGCAGTGTTCTTTTGGGGCCATTCTTATGGCCAGAGGGGGATTTTGGCTGTGGTATAGGCAGAGGGTTTGTCTGTCCTGTGGAAGTTCAGTAACTGGCTTCATTCTGGTCTTATTTTATGCTGATAGAGGAAAAACTTGACCTTTGAGGGTGTCTGTGAGCTAGCTGAAAAGCTGAATGGGAGCTACACATCCCTTGTTTGGGAGCACTCTGGAAATCCCATGGTGAAGTCCACTTTGTCCTGCACTGTGATAAGCTAGCATGTAGTGTCTAAGCCCCAGAGATGCTGCTGAGCATAGAGCTGCAGGTCGTGGTGTACCATGGAGAACTGTGGCTTGCAGAGAGTCTGCTGTGCCTCTGAAACTTTCGTTTATTCATGGGGAGTAGGGAAATCAAGCCCAGTGCTGTGCTTCAGCTTCCAGTTTGTCTTGAAAGCGCTGACATTCAAACTGCCTTCCTGTCCTAAAGCACTCACATCTGCTTAAACAGCCTTCCTCCATTAAGTAGCTTCCCCTTCATTCTGGTATCTGTCCAAGCAGAATCAGAAAAGACGCCTTTCAAGCCTTGTGTTGGTTGTAATATACCTTTTTACTTTATTTTTTTTTCCTGTGCTTTCTAGAAGCAGGGGAATTGACTGTTGTATCCATGAAGAAATAATTTCTAACCAAGTTCACTGCACGAGAAAACAGTATTTCAAATATTGCTTGAAAAGAATAGAGGGGAAATAGCTGTCATATAACCAGAGCAGCTTGTTTGGAAGTTAAGTTCCCTAAGTAAGGTTGTGCTCAGCAGGAGCTTGCACAGTAATTGTCTCTGTGTAAGCTGATTCTCTCTTCCAGACTGAAAAGTGTACGTTGCCATGTACAAAACACTGGAAGGGACTCCTGGTCACTGAATCTTTTGTTACTGTAGATATCCACAGCCACCTTCACTGTGATGTTTTTCTGTGCTATTGCCTGAAATGGAAGCAGCATTGGCATGGGATTTTAAGCTGTAGGCTTGATAAGATGGGTTTTAACTGAACTGTCTCTCTGAGCATGCCGTTCTGTGCTGGGAAGTGATGGCTTTGCAAGCTGAGTCTGGGAGGGATTCTAGCAAATGCTTCCTAATGAGAACTTTGTGCCTTTTAAAACAATTTTGCTGGCTCTTCTGGGTTTCTTTTTCTTAGAACTAACCTCCCATCTGCATGTTTCTTCCTCTCTGGGTTTTTCTGTGGGACTCATTTCTGTTTTCCAGGCAGTAGCAGCAGCAGTAGTTCAGACTCCACATGCTCTGTCATAGAGAAACCTCTGGATAAGTCCTTCACTAGTGAGTGGGAGCTCTTAAGTCCTTTAAGCTTTGGCCTTTCCATGATCTGTGCGTTTCATTTTGCAATGCTGCACTCTTCCCTGCTATGTCTATTGGAAGATAAACCTGAACTTACAACTTGTCTCAAGCATGCCTTTCCTTTGCTGCTTTCACGCTTTAAATGGTGGCTGGATGTGCACGTTGTTAGCAAGACATGAGAATGGAGAGCAGTTTAGTAGGCTCTTTTGACAAGATTTAAAGACACTGGGGAAACGTTAGGTTGAAAGCTTGCAACTTCTGTGCTTTAAATAATCCCTCTAAAATGTCAGGAAAAAGTCTGAGCAGCTTTCTTGTCAGAAGGTGCTGTGTTATATTGGATGTTGCCTTCCTAAAACTGAGTTTGGAGGGAATGAATGAACAGTCAGTAGTTAAGCTACACCAGCTTTACACTTGCAAGAAAGACTTCTTAATGCTTTGGTATTATTCTGGCAGACCTTCAAAACAAACCAAAATCAAGGCAGTGGTTGCTGCTTTTTTTCTTCTGACTGCCTCATGACATTAAGCTTTTGGTCACCACAGGAGGGCATAGTTGAGAAGAACAAGGGGTCTTGATTTCTAGCAGTGAGGAAGGTTTGGTCTGCTCCTGATCAGAGGACGGGATCTGTTTCTTAGGGAGACCTACAATCAATGTTTACTTTTAATGAAACAGGAATGATCAAATTTTAGACCTTGACTTGTCAGGAGCTTTACCAATCATTGTGCTGTATAGATGTAGTCCACGCTTCTGTGTGTGGAGAATCTTATTACATAGTTATACCTAAATAAATGTTAGTAATAAATAAATTGTTAGCATCAGCTCAGGGGAAGTGTGGTCACAGCTAAGAAAGCTAACAGCCTTTTAGCATGACCTATGGCTAATGAGATACACTTGGAAAACTGCTTGCTTCAAGCTTGCTCTTTCAAAGCTTGCTCAAAACCTGAGTGTTTCTCTTTGTGTGAGGACAGTTAATAGCAAACTACTGATGTGGCTGTGAGTGGATCAGTCCATCTCCTGCAAGTCTGAAGGTGGCTCCGTTGCAGAAGTTGTGCTGAGCTTTTGTGGTACATCTGTGTGGTTTGGGATATTGACTGTCCTCATGTGTAGCCCTTTTGCATGTGGTGTCTTTCATCATCTTTTCCCTGTCCTGCTTTTTTACTGCATTTGCTTAAATAACCCAAACTGGCTCTATACCTCCATGGAAGCATCAGTTACTGCGAATTAACCTACTAATACCTTATGTGCAATTGTCATTATCTTGGAAAAATAATTGGCTTGGAAACTTGGTTAGAACTTCTGTATGCTAAGATTTTGCAGGTAATTTAAAAGAATTGGCTGCCTTCAGGAAGGGGGAAAAAAACCCTAGGTCTCTTAATTAAGAAGAAATCTACAGTCTGTTTCTTAGGGCATGATCTTTGCGGCAGGCTCCTAATGTTGCACTTAAGTTCTGCATTGCATTGGATGGGCAGAAGAATGCAGGAGTGAGTTGACACTACCCTGGATATGCAAAGGATGTTACAGAAACAGTCTCTGCTTCAACACAAATATTCACTCTAATGGACTTTCACTTCTTAGTGATGATTATTCCATTTTCTACTCTAGAAATGTGCATGTGGAAATCAGTGCTTGTTCTGATGCTGATAAACGTTTGTTCCAAATGATCAAGCAGTAATATATTTTATTTCCTCCTCTTCATGCATATGCTGCCTCTCTGCGGTGTGCTTTCTACTTCCTCTTAATGCAAGATCAAGCAGGTTGGTGTGATTTTGATTTTTCACAAGTAGATATTTTTTCAGCTCCTCAAAACAAGCTCTGCAATTGTATTAAAGGGTCCTCCAGCTCAGTGTAGTTCATTCTTCTCCAAGACTGAGACTACTCAGGGCTGTGTAGTAACATGTAAGAAGCCTTTATCTGGTTCACCTCTCTATATCTCTGCATAGCAGTTCCGGAAATAAAGCTTTGAGTTTGGGTTACCTAAAAGCTAACTAGTGAGGAATTTTCTCTGCAGATCTGGAAACAAATATATTAAGTATCTAGCTCCTGAATTTAGTAGGTGGAAACCAAGGTACTTTTTGCCGTAGTGCTGAAGTCCTTATGGTGCTCTTGTGTGCGTGTATGCTTACAGGTGCCGGTGTATCTTTCCCTCTGCTTGAGGTTACAAATGAGTATAAACAAAAGTGAATGCCATGCAGGCTGGAGGGAAAGAAGCCTAGTAGCGAGCAGCAGCATTTTCAAGCACACTTTGACCATATCCATTACATCACTGTGAATTCTAGATAGCTTCTGTTAGTTTCTGGGCATCTGGACTCTGTAGGTAATTCTCTCACACCCAGAGAAGAGTAAAATAAAGCGAAGGATTCATTCATTTGTAATGAGTGAAGGGGGTTGTAAAACCTGTGGAAGACTTGTGGATTTGGGGAGATCAGTATAGGCTGGGTTCTCGTCTTCTGTTTTCCTTCAGTTGGTCTAATCTACATAATTAAAGTATCCAAGTTTCCAACTCAGGCTTCTCTTTAGGCAGTGTTCCTTTTCCATGAGTATTCATGAAGTATGTTTAGGCTTTTATGTTCTAGTACTTAGTTCTGTAGTACTCGCTCATTGTAAGAATTTGTAAGGCAAATAAGCAGCACTGAAATGGGATTTTTAAAGACTGAGATGTGCTCAGCTTGGGACCCGTGAGTTCTGACATTGATAACCGCACTTTAAACACTGAATTAAACTTGAACTTGAGGGGGAAATGTGCTGTGATACGGAGGCTGTATTATTTTTGTGAAATTTTTTTCCCCTACTCTTTGAAAGGCAAAAAGAAAGTTTCCCCTGATAAGATGGTAGAGATGCAAGCAAAAATTGAAGAGGAGAGAAAAGCTCTTGAAACTAAGCTTGATATGGAAGAAGAAGAAAGAAATAAAGCCAGAGCTGAACTGGAGAAGAGAGAAAAAGATTTGCTTAAAGCTCAGTGAGTGCCCTGCTCTGAGTAGTTTTTGTGGTGTTGTGGGTTTTTCCTCCCTTAATCTACGAGTCAGATATCAATATGTGGAGATGCATGGTGAGATGCTACTCAAACTTTGTGTAAGCTGAACATCAGCTCTTGCTGTTATCAGAGTGAAAGAGGAGTTTCCTCTGTGCTTGCAGATTAGAGCAGGTAGTGGAAACAAACTTTATTCTTCTACCACTCTTCTCTCAGTGGTATCTGGTTGAGATGGCCTAGAAAATTAAACAAATCCTCTGAACTCTGGGAACCAGTGAAGAGCAGAAGGAGTGAGCAGTAGCTATGTAGCAAAGTGAGTTTCTTACAGCCCATGCTGTGAGCATGCTACTGTGTATCGGTGTTCCTCCTGCTGGAACTGAGAAGCTGCTGAGATCACACTGGCTTATACAGGTAGGACAGTCTCTCCCTCAACAGAGGCTGCTCAGCAGCTGCTGGTGTTCCTGGCTTACCTCTCGGCTGCACTGTCTGGACCTCATTTCACTTGCCTCTGTTCCATTGCAACCTATTGCAGTCTGTCTGAATCCCAGCATCATTGTGCCCCTCCTTGGGGAGGGAGGGGGCACCCTGGGTAGCCTGGTAACACCACTGGTACCTGGCAGCCCCTGACAGAGGGAAACTGCAGCAGGAGAGACTTGTTTGCTGAGTTGGTTTTGTTTGCATGAAAGTGATGGGAGCTGAAGTTAAGGAAATCCCTGTGCTCACTTGCTCTGCCTCACCCCTACTTTAAACCCTTAGCAGCTAGGCAAGTTTTTCAAGCCCTATGAATGCTGTCTGGGCTGTAAAAACTGAACTGAACCTGGCTGCCTTGTGAGCACCCTAAGACAGCAAGTTCCCTACTTTACCTGTCTCTCTAGACAAGAGCACCAGTCCCTGCTGGAGAAACTGTCTGCGTTGGAGAAGAAGGTGATTGTAGGAGGAGTGGACTTGCTGGCAAAAGCAGAAGAACAAGAGAAGCTTCTAGAAGAATCAAATATGGAGCTGGAAGAACGAAGGAGAAGAGCAGAGCAGCTTCGCAAGGAACTTGAGGAGAAAGAGGTGGGTTATACTCCCAGCTCTCTGGAAGTGGTGGGACACTTGTCTTTGCTTCTTCATGTTGGGTGAAGTATAACTCTGCTCTGAAGCACAGTAGGAATCAAACTTACTAGAGGCATGTGTAACCAATGCTCACTTGCAGGGCTGTGTACTCACCGTGGGTGTCAGCTGGCCTGGCTAAGCCAGGTGTCTGTGCCCTTGGCAAATGCTTTCTTTTGGCCAAGTAGCTTCCCTTTCTGTTCACACTGATAAAGTATTTTCTTTGATTATGTTAACGTGTGGATGTCTGTTAAATGTTGTGTACAGCAAGAACGCTTGGACATTGAGGAGAAGTATACCAGCCTCCAGGAAGAAGCACAGGGGAAAACAAAGAAACTGAAGAAGGTTTGGACCATGCTTATGGCTGCAAAATCAGAGGTCAGTGTTCTGAAGTCTCCTGCTTTGCAGCTGCCCAAATGCCCACTGACTCTTAGCTCGCTGCCCTTTGTGCATGTTGCTCTTATTCTTTCTCAGTCACTCTCTATCAGTGTCGCTTGGCTGGTATTAGGCTCCCTCATTCATGAAAAGCATATTTTGTCTTTGGGGTGTGAGGTTTTTTCTTGGGAACTTGCCACAGATATAAGTTGTTTCTGCATTTTGGTGCAGAGCTTGGACTGACAGAAGGCCAGTTCCATCTTTTCTGAGGCCAAGAACTTAATAGTGTCTTCAGCTGAGATGGAATACTTCTCAGGATTTATTCCTGAGATAAATATTTTAGTACTTCTAACTAGAATTTGCTTTCATTTGCCAAAAACATACAAACAGAAGAAAGTCTTTTAAGTTATTGCCTTCTTCGTTCTGACCTCTCATGTGCTCTATCTGCAGATGGCAGATCTGCAACAGGAGCACCAGAGAGAGATTGAAGGTCTACTGGAGAATATTCGGCAGCTGAGCAGGGAACTTCGCCTTCAGATGCTGATCATAGACAACTTCATTCCTCAGGACTACCAGGTGCAGATGAAGGGCTGAAGCCTCTGATGTAGTTGTGTGCAGTTAGCCCTCCAGCATTACTTAGCCCACCAACAAAGGCTTTTGGGGGTGCACGTTTGGGGAAACATGTCCGGAGCGTAGGTTGTGCAACTCTAACAATAACTTTTTAACTTCTTTCTAGGAGATGATTGAGAACTATGTTCACTGGAATGAAGACATTGGAGAGTGGCAGCTGGTAAGCTAGCTTTTGTGCAAGCTGATGCTAGCATAAGCTTCTGAGGAGTTTAACTGAGCCCAGAAATAAGTTGATAAAGCTGTACAGTGCACAGTAAAACTGACTGTTTCACTAATGGACCTTTCTCTTTTTTAAGAAATGTGTTGCATACACAGGAAACAACATGAGGAAACAAACTCCTGTCCTGGACAAGAAAGAAAAAGATGTGAGTAACTCTTGTATTGAACTGTGCAGGTCTGAGCTCTGCTTTCTGTGTCTACCACTTTGTATTTGTGGGAAAACTGTCCAACTTCAGTTTTCTTGTTTGAAGTCTTTGTAGTGTTACAAAAGAACAGCTGATCTACGTACTAAGTAGTTCTGATATTCTGTTGTTTTTCTTTAGCCCTTTGAAGTGGACCTTTCCCATGTTTACTTAGCTTACACTGAAGAAAGCTTGAGGCAATCTCTGATGAAGCTAGAGAGGCCGAGGACTTCAAAGGGAAGATCCAGGCCCAAGACTGGTAGAAGGTGAAGAACTTTGGAGTATCTATATGTAATAGGGAGTTTTCCCAGGGGAAGTCTTAAGCTTGTGCCTGCAAACTTGAGACAAATGTTTGAAGACTTATGGCTAAGACAAAATGCTAAAATTCTGCATGATAGAAGGGTTGCTGATGTCGAGTGTGGTAGAACCAGGCTGAAATCTTTCACTGTGGTAAAATATTGTCCAGAGAGTCTTATCTGCGGGGAATTTTGATTTCCTGACTTCATGTTCCCCTCTTCTGGCTGCTTGTTTTTGTTTCACTGATCTCTGGCTCAGTTGAACAAGTGACACACTGACAGCACGTATACTTTCATTACTGGGAAGTAATGTGTGCTGGGGAAGATTTCAACATGGGATGCTTTGTGATAATGTGTCTTGTTTAGACCTGAGAAGTGGCTGGTCCCTGTCTTTCCTGGATGCTCTAATGATGTGTGTGGTATTATTTTTTTCTTTTCCTTTCTGCTCTCCAAACAGAAAACGTTCTGCAAAGCCAGGCGCTGTCATTGACTCTCTGCTGCAGTAGGTGTGACGTGTTCAGAACTGCCCTAAGAGTCAGTGAGTGTGAAAGGTTTGGCCAGGATATGGAATTTGAGATGGCACAGTTCGAAGTGTCTGTGAAATCCATGCCTTGCTGGTATGGAGCTTTAATTAAAAGAATATATGTATTTTTCCTTAGTTGCCTGTATACTGTATGTTATATTAACATAATATTAAACTGGTACATTTCATGGTTGTGAAATTCCATGTGTTAAACAATGTGTTGTGCAGGGAACTGTTGTTGGTAATCCTTCTTGAAATGTATAGAAACCAAGGATTCTAGATGTGTTCAAGTGCTAGATGTGATAGCTCTAAATGGTCGATGGAATCCTAAAACCTAATGCTGGTAAATCCATGTCCTGCTTTGATCATAGCTGGCAGCTTTCACTGTTGTCTTCTGTTGCACTGATCTGTTTGAATGTGGCTGCTGCAAACCTTTGAGTTAAGAGCATCAAGCCCTTTTATTTAAGCATTTTGCTGTAGTTATTAAGCTGATCGTCTTGTGTCATGCACAGCCCTCTTCATTTGTAGTCTTGATGTACAAAAAGAAGTTGGGTGGAGGAGAACTTAGAACTACACACGTCTGAGGTTTGTGGGAGGGGACCGTGCTCTGAGTGCAGCACCAGTAGTCCAGGTAATGCTTTGATTCTTGTCTATGTGATCTGCTGGCAACATGGAGAGTGATGTCTACACAGATAAGAGAACTTTTTCCTCCTCTTAGGGCTGTGTGACTGCATTGCTTTGGCTCCTTTTTATGCTTCTGAGCTGGAAGTTGTTTTAATTGATGTGAATTGCTTGTTGTAATCTGGGCAGCACGGGTTGTTTGAGGGGTGGGCTTTAATACTAGAAGGACTGAACACTATGGCTGAACTTGTCTCACTCCTGGCCACAGCTGAGGATGAATCTCTCCTGTGTTAGAGTAGGCATGAATTTCCCAGTTTTTCCAGTACAGTAACATCCCCTGAGATAGCTGATGCTGTTCCTGTCTGTGTGCATCTCCTGTTCACGGCCGTGCTTTGAGGGGAAAGTAATCTGGTCTCTGCTGATAACCATTTGTGGTGGCTGCTCTTTTTCTTTGATATTTGTGCTGCTAATACTTAACACCACAATGCTTTGCTTTTGTGTCACAAAAAAAAAAGCATCTCTGGGCTGTGTGCTGTATTAACTCCTGGAGTGCAGCAGTTACAGGCATCTTAGCACTTCCCATGACAGTGTGGTGTTAATTAGGTATGGCTTATCATATTATCATATAGCCTTAGTGTTACCTGGAGTTACAAAAAAGCTGTGATTAATAACACCAGATGCTGAATAGTGAGGTTGATGTAAGGAGCAGGACATCTCCTGGAGTTGATTGTGCCTGATAGTGGCCATGTCTGCAGTGACCAGCACACTCCTGTGAGGTGCTAATTGCTTTTAGAAGCAGATGGCAGAAGTGGATGCACCTTGGGAGTCTGTGGCAGTTCCAGATGTGACGTTTAGAATTGGTCTTGCAGGGGCACGTTTTGCTCTGGGGATGGGTTCAGTGCATTTCAGAATGAGTTCTGTGTTTTTTCTGAGGTGTTCCTCAGGCGCATGACCTGGGAGGAGGCATAGCCCTCTTCTTGGGGGGGAGAGGTGAGGAGACCTGGCTTGGTCACCCAAATTCCTACAAGCTGCACATACAAACACTGTCAGTTTTTCCTAATGCAGCATTTGGAAAGAGGTAAAGATTTGTCTGATGTAAACTGGTCAGATTTCTTCCTGAAGAGCTGAATATATTTCAGATGTGCTTCAGCTTAGGATATCTTGTTACATTTGTCAGCTAAGATAGACTGAAGATGTCTCCAATGCCACTTTGTCTTCAAGGCAGGCAGGGATGTTCTGGTCTGAGCAGGCAGATGCATAGCTGGGGTCTGTTCTCAGAACCAGGGCAAACTCTTTTTCCTCTCGTTTAATGTCTTGCTGTGCTTTGTTCTTTTGAGTGGTCTGTTTTCAAGAATGTTTCTCCTGAGCTGTGCTCTCAAAGACCACTGAGCTCTCTTCACCCGGCAGAGCATTGGTAGCTGAAAGCTGGGGCTGCACATCCTGGCCCTGCATTTACAGCATTTACAATCTGTCTACAAAGCTGTACACTTGGATTGTATGCCTGCTGTTTCTGCTGGAAACAGTAGTGCTCTGCATATTGAAGAGATCCTTGAGGCAGGGAAAAGCTTCAAATAAATAATTGCACGGCTTTGTCATTAGATGAGAGAAACTGGTTGTGATTTCCTGTTACAGGGGATTGTTTTGGGGAATGAATTTTCTATTCTTGCCAGAGGAGTTTGCTTTGACGTAGAACACAACCTTCTTCATGATGCTCTGTCAGCTTGGCTTACCTTTTCACTGTGCTGTTTTGCTGAAGTTTTGGAAACTTCCTTTCAAAGCAGAGCCCTGCTTGCAGGTTTGCTGTGTAGGTCCTCTGCAGCTCTGGACAGTCTGCAGATGTCAGACATCCCTGTACTGAGCCTTAAAGAGGAAGGGCTTTAGTTCATGTGGGTTTTTGATGGCTCAGTCCGTGGAGCCATCTTCATCCCGGGCCAGTGCATGCCACCGTCGCTGTAGCACAATACATAGTGTGTATTATTTTTGGCATCTCTTCACCAGAAGCTTCCCCTCATTCCAGCAAATCATGTAGAGTTTCTCTGGCTGTATGTCGTTTAATGCTGTGCGAATGAATCATTTCAGAATTAAGTTGTTATGGAACCTTTCTGCAGGTTCAAGGGAAGTGAAAATGGTCCTTAGTGCCTTTCAGTAACTAACTCAGTCTGCACACCCAGCTCTCACCTTTCTCAGCAGTTCTGCTCAGACAGTTCTGTACATAAGAAAAACTGCTAATGTTTGTGTAACTCGTCTGCATATTTATTGGTTTTCCAACGGTTTATTTTAATGTTTTGTTTTATGGTTTAATTTTATTCCCTACACTGTACATATCAGTATTGTGTCCCTGCAGCATGTTCATACTGTGAAATAAAATCATTGATTCCTAGGTCTACCTCTCTGCCCACTTTTTCAAGTAACTTTATCCATGTATCCGTGCAGACTCTTTGTAAACCCATTGAGAGGCAGAAGTGATGTCAGGAGGTGATGGAATGGAGTGCTTCCTGAGCAGCCTGAAGTGGGCTTGGGGTGCTGGGGGGGTTCCTGATGCTGAGCCCATGGACAGTGGACTCCCATGGGAGCTGCAGGCAGTGCAGCATGAGAGCAGCTTCAGCAATGCTGCAGGAAAGGCCAGAACTGGGAGCTGTGCCCCATGAAGCAGCCCCGCCGTGCTGGGAGCAGAGGAGTCTGAGCAGGAGCACTGCCCTGACCTGCAGCTCCTGCTGTGTGCCATCCTGCCCTGTGTGTGCCCTGGAGTGCTGCTGAACTTCTCACACTGTTATTCTTCAGCTGCATCACAGTCCTGTTGCACTTTGGATGGTGTGAAGTTGTTACCTGCAGTAATGGGAAATGCTCAGCTCTGTTTACTTTGCGTCGTGCTTCTCCTGGAAGCCATCTCAGGTAACAGGTTTTCTGTGGTCTGCTAACGCTGCAGCTTCCCTGAATATTCTGACTCAGCTGATGCACAAACCAAACCCTTCAGTCCTGGGACTTTCCAAAGCACTCTCTTACGCCATGCCAAAGTTGCAAACTGATAGACACCTAAATACCTATGAGACTGTCCCCTGATATTGGGGAGCACCTGACTGCTGCCACAGCTTGGAGTTGTCCCTTCCTTGTGGTGCTTTTGCTGTGTTCTCTATTCTTTCAGCTGTAACCTCTGTACTCCTGGGGCAGAGCATATAGTGAGAAGGGAATCAGATATGTACACTTAGCTACTGACTGGCTCAACCCCCTACTCCTTACAGCCCTTCCCTCTTGCTTTCCAGCTTCAGCACACACTGCTGAGCTCATGCCACATTATTCTGTGAAGTGTGGGCCCTGCTTTTGCTCTGCATTCTCCGGAGCTATTTCTGAGCACAAACTCAACTCTGTGCAGGGCCACTTTCATCAGAGCCCTCCCCTTGTGCCACTGCAGTCCTGACTCTACTCACTGTTCCCTGCACCACCAGGACCAAACCCCCTCCCATCTTTTTTAGGCTCTGGTTAGGAACTGTCACACAAAGTCAGCAAATTTACTCGAAAAATATATATTTAATTAAAGGATCTTTATAAATAATCGTTGGAAATACAGTGTAAATATAATAATTAAAAAGAAGGCAAATTCTCTTTCATTAGTTGTTGGAGGAATCTGTGCAGGTCCTCTAGGAACTTCGCCATTGAAGTAGTGTTGCCTGCTGCCACGGGACATGGTGCCTGCGATGGAAGTGTGATGTCAGGGTGTCTGCCCTGGTTTTCCTACCTGGGTTTGGCTGCTCAAGAGGAGAACTGGGCAGAGCATGGGTGCTGAGCAGTGTGCCCAGAGCACGAGCCTTTGAGAAATGGAGTTGGTGGAGAGCAGCAGAACCCGTGGGTGCAGCAGGGCAGCAGCCCTGTGCTGGGCTGGGGACAGAGCCTTACCTTGAGGGAGGTGTTGTCGGCATTCACGAGCTGACACATGTTGAGGAAGAGGCCCTGCAGGTCCTTGTCGCAGTGCTGGCTCTCCCAAACCACCATGGAGGCTTTGCATAAGAGCTCAGTTCTGTTGTTTGTCTGCAAGAAGGTGCACGTGGCTGTTTAAGGGACTACTTCATTCAGTTTCTGGGTTAGAACAGCACAAATAATGTATTTCTACGCCAAGGGGCTCAGGGTGCAGCCTGGCCCAGCCCCTCTGTCCCCAGGTATGCCTGGCTCAGCTCATCTCAGCCAGGACAGCTCCCAGGCCAGGCTCAGTGCGGCTGCAGCTCTGCAAATCCTCGGCCCCGATGAGGGGAATAGAAAAGCACCTGCAGTAGTGAGGAAGTCATTCGGTTCCTTTCCCAGTAGAATGCTGCCTTCCTAATGCTGCCTGCGTCTGGAAATGCGGTGGGTACCTTGGAGCTGACCCTGCTCTCATTTCTTCAGCTTTCTCCCCAAATGCCTCCGGGGTGCAGCTGTCCCAGGGCTGCAGCTGCTGAGTGCTCGCCTGCATCCTGCTCCCTTCTCCTCCTGCCCAGGGCTGCAGCTCTGCTCCCTGCTCTGTGCCTGCGGGGTGCCCTGGGCTGCTGCTGGGGAGGGCAGCAGCTTTCTGTGAAAACAGGAACTCTGGGGCCGGGCGCTTGACTTAGGCAGCAATTCTGAGAGCAGAAAGAGGCTTTATTATCTGCCATTGAATCTCTGCTAGCTGAAGAGCCTTCCTCCGGATAAGGGGCTGAAGAGGGATCACTCTCCTAACAGCGCCTGAGTCGCAGCACGATCGGCGTGCGTGGGTGTCCGAGAGGGACACGGGGCTCCAAGGTAAAGGAAGAAGTTCCTCTCTTCCTTTCTGAAAACCCCACACGAACAAGCCCTGTGCTGCTGCAGCACGCGCTCCGTGCTGCTCTCCCTGTGGCCCTTGGGGCAGAACCGGGGGGTGATGGTGCCCCAGCACCGTGGAACTGGAGTGCACCCACATCAGGCTCCGTCCTCTCTCTGACATCCCTCTCCCAGCCCTCGAGCTGCCTTTCCTCTTACCTCACTGCCTGCGAAGATATCCGTCACGTTCAACTTGACACAGGAAGCCTTTAGAGAAACAGAAGAGAGGAGCAATTTAGGGACATCGATACCACTGTGAACATCACAGACACGTGGACTCATCTCAGTGCAGCTCGGCCCCCCGGCCCAGTGCTGCTCTCCCACCTCTTTCTGCATGTTCTTTGCTATCTGGATGCTCTCCTTCAGCAGCAGTGAGGGCTGTGGGCGCAGCGTGCTCGCAGCCCCAGGGCCGCCCAGCAGCACCAGCAGCAGCAGCAGGATGGGCAGCGAGGAGCTCATGGCCTCTGGGATGCACCTGTCTGTGCTTTTCTGGGCAAAACATCTCAATTTATTGCTTTAAAAATTGCTGAAACGGAGGGAAAAACTGATTTTCTTTTTTCCCTTATCTGCACTTTCCAAAGTTGCTCACATCCATTTAGGAGAACAGGTCTTTTTGGTAAAAGTCAAGGTTTTCTTCTGATCTCGCATTACGTTTCAACGTAGGAAATTTCCACCGTTCAGATAACGGTGGTAGGAGGCAGATGGTGCAAAAAGAAAAGTCCGCGCAGCATTTTGCTTCGCCTTTTCTCCGTATCCCAGGACTTTCTCTCCCCGTGAGGTTTGAGCACTGCACTGAGGACCGCAGACGTGACCGCGCGCAGATAACGGAGCATCGCTGCTTTTTTTCCCTCCGTATCCTCTGAGCGCTTCCATCGCTCGCCTCTCCTGTCATTTGAATATCTCCATATCATGCAAAGCACCACAGGTTGGTCTAGTTTATCTCCACCTGCGCGAGGAGAAACAGAAAGCGCTGGGTCGGCGCGGGGCACTGGGACCTCCTGAGCTGGGAGGTGGTGGAGCTGAGGGTCATGGAATCACAGCATGCCTTGGGTTGGAAGGGACCTCTGGAGGACCTCCCTGCAGTGAGCAGAGGCACAGCTCAGTGCTCAGAGCCCACAGCCTGACCTGTGCTGTCCGCAGGGCTGAGCAGCGCCGTCTCTCCGTGCAGCCTGTGCCAGTGCCTCTCCACCTTCAGCATAAGCAACTTCTTCCTTACATCCAGTCTAACTCTCCCTTCTTTTAGTCTGAAACCATTCCCCCTCGTCCTATCCCAACAAACCCTGCTCACGAGCCTGTCCCCTCCTTTCCCACAGCCCCTTTGGGTCCTGTCAGGCCACTGTGAGCTCTCCCCAGAGCTATCTCTTCCCCAGGCTGCGCACCCCCAGCTCTCTCAGGGGCCCCGTGACACCCACTTGGACGTGGGGACACATGACTGTGCCCTGATGGCACTGAGTTGGGGATGCCACGTCCCACCCTGGCACAGCCCTGGGAGGTGACAACACCGGTGTTGATGGCATCACCGCAGGAAATAATGCTGAGAAATTAGCTGAGCTGGGAAACTTCGGAGTTTTGTAATAACTAATAGGTATTTTTCTAACTCAAATAGCAACTTGCCATCAGATGCTTGATAAGAGTCTGCGAGCGCTCCATTAATTTAGGAGTACCCAGACTAAAAGTTTGTTTGTCTAATTACGCTCTGGCTGAAGGCAGTGCTGCTGACTCAGAAGGAACCTCTGCCTGGGATCAGTTCTCTGTGGCCCTGATGGGCACACACAGATCATCTGCAACAGGGGGAAGGGGATGGAGTGGCACGGGGTGGGCATCCCCAGGCTGGCGTGGCAAACACGGTGTTACCTGCAGCGCTCACGGTGGAGAGCTCTGAAACTGTAGTTGATTAAAAGAAAACACTAAATTAACAGAAAAACATAACCTATGGGCTACCTGGGCTGAATCGCCGTGTAAAAATGGCATCCATAGCAGTTGGCAAGGCGTGGAGCAGGCCAGGTTCCCGAGCCCCTTCCCAAAGGTGGGATACAGCAGTGATGCTGGTGCTGCCCACGGTCATAGTGTGCTCCTATTGTGCCCTGCGGGACTGGGGGTCCTGGAGCCCAGTTGTGCTCCCAGGGAGCTCCCTAAGTCAGGCCCCAGTGCTGTAGGGCTTGGCTGAAGCCCTTCCCCATCCCACGCACCTGCCCTGTCCTCAGTGCTTTGGGGATCTGCCCCTTAGTAGCTGTGCGTGCATGACTGTGTTAATTATGGCCAATTTGCACACCCCTGTGTGTTGGTGCTCCTCCCTCCTCCTGCACTGCTCTCATCCTGCAGGGGTGGACCGGCTGCCATTTCTGTGGCTGGAAGCATCCCAACCCTTGGGGGCAGCAGTGCCCAGGAGTGCCAGCACTGGTGTCCCCATGGCCATGCAGGGTGGCACGGCCACCAGCTCCAAATCACGGAACTGGAGAAGTTGGAGGAGACCTCTGGAGGTCACCTCTCAGGTGCCAGTATCTCCAGAGAAGGAGAGTTCCCCCTCTCTCTGGGCTCTGCTCCAGGGCTCTGCCACCCTCACAGCATGGAAGTTCTTCCACATGTTCAGATGGATCTCTCTGGGCTCCAGTTTGTTCCCACTGCCCCTTGTCATATTGCTGGGTACCACCAAACACATCCTGGCCTCATCCTCCTGACCTCTGCCCTTCAGATACTGATCAGTGCTGACCAGATCCCCTCTTGGTTCTCCCTCCCCAAGGTGAACAGCCCTGGGGCTCTCAGCCTGACCCCACCAGGAGCTGCTCCAGGCCCCCATCCCTGCAGCCCTCCTCTGGGCTCTCTCCAGCAGTCCCCATCTGCCTGCAGCTGGGGAGTCCCGTGCAGCGTGCAGTGCTCCAGATGAGGGGGCACAGAGCAGAAAGGAGATGGGAGGAGACCCTCAGACTCTCCCTCGCCTGCTGACCATCCACTTGGTGATGCCCCCAGGGCCCCATTGGCCTTCTTGGACACCAGGGCACACCGCTGGCTCATGGTCAACTGTTGGTCAACCATTCATCAGATGTTTGTTAACCTTTCATCAACCAGGACACCGTTGCCCTTCTTGGCCATGAGGGCACACTGCTGGCTCCCTGTTGGCCGCCGGGATGCTCCGGTTCTTCTCCACAGAGCTTTAATCTTTGGCCCAAAGGAAGGGCTGTGCTTTATCCAAAACCAACCCCAGGGCTGCAGCAGACCCTCCACTGCACATGTGCATCAGTGATTGGACCCAAGCATCCCCAGCCCTGTGCTGACAGCACCCGGAGGGAGCGGCGGCGTAGAGCGAGATCCTGTGTCAGTGCTTTATTGAGCAACAGCCCTACAGCATCAGTGCAAAGTCAAAAACCAACAGAACACTGACTGCCAAATACGGGATGATGTGAATATATTAACTCTGACATCATACAAATAGTTTAAATACAGAGAAGACGAATAAGTTATCCATCAGCATACATTCTTTGTTGTCGCGGAAAGGCAATTAATCCGGTGCTAACGGCTCCGTGGGGATGAGGTAGCAGTATTTTAAATATGACTGAATTCCCCAGCACTACTATCATATAAGTTAAAAACAAAACATCTGAACGCTGCCTTTTCCCTTTCGTTTGGGCCTGAGCTGAAGAAAAGCACATGCAAGCTGCTTCCCCCAGCCAGGACTTCTCGAATCCTCAGATTGTGCAGTATAAAAATAAGTTATTTAAATAAAACACAATAAATAATCTCTGGAAGTATGACGCCCATGAGCACCCATTGGATCCAGTTACCCTGCAGACTCTCCTAACCTCGCTATTAATAACTTAAAAGCGCACAGACAGAACAAAAGGCACCGAAAGTTGAAGCTCAGTGCCGGCCGTGCTCCGCGCCGCTGCGATCTCGTGAGCACTGCAGCGGGGCCTCCGTGCAGCGCTGCGCCTCAGCCCAGATCTTGATCTCGTCAGGATGAGAAGCCTCCCCTCATTAGAGGAACAGGAAGCAGATAATTTGGTTTTGGTTTTGTTCGTCTCTGCGTTGGGAGGTGGACGAGTTGAAGCGCTGTGTTGGTGGCTGCTTTGGGAATACCCAGCGCTGGGGAATGGGGACACGTGTCCCCCGTGTCCCCCTGCACATGGGACACCCTGCAGTGCCCATCTGTGGGACACAGAGAGCTTGGCCTTGTCCAGAGAGGTGCTGGGATGGGATGGAGAGGAGGGTCGGGATGGAGATGGGGATGATGGAGATGGGGTTGGGACTAGGGATGAGGAGATGGAGATAGATAGAGATGGGGATGGGGACATTTCCCTTTGCCACAGGGGACAGCCAGGGCTGGGGTGCTCCCGGGCATTTAGGACTGAGCTGGGTTTGGGTTCAGAGCTGGGGAAGTGCATGCTGTGGAGAGCTCAGAACTGCAGAACCGATCTGAGGAGCTGGCAGGGTGGAGGCAGTGGGGCCGGGCTTCAGTTTGCAGCTGTGGCTGAGATCCGTCGGTACAGCGCCTGGGTGAAGTTCCCCAGTGCTGGCAAGAAGTTCCGCAGGTAGATCTCATTGTCAGTGCTCAGCGAGCAGCTCTGGGGAAGGAGAAAGGTAAACGTGAGTATGCAGCAGGGCTCAGCAGTTTGCAGCCGATGGAGCAGCAAAAGAAAGCGGTCCCATTGCATCTGCACCCCGGATCTCATGGCCATGGGGAGAGGTAAGGAGCTGTCCGGGGGGGTGTACTGGGGACAAACACCCAACTACACTCCTGCAAGCGGAGAAATGTGGAGGAGTGGCACCTGAGGACATGGGCGTGGTGGGGTCGGGCTGGGGGTGGACTTAACGATCATTTCTAACCTTAACGATTCTATGATTCATTCAGCATCTTCCTCCCCATGGTGAACCACCCCGCAGTGTGGGTATGGCTGCACGGGGTGCAGTGCTCAGGGCTGAGGATGCTGAAGCTGCAGGGGATGAAGGCACCACCCCGCCCTGTGCTTACCTCCTTGTGGTGCAGGCTCTGCAGGTTGGTGATGAGGGGCTCGTAGTCCTTCTTGCAGTGGGTCACCTTGGCCAGCACCCTGGCAGCCTGGCACAGCAGCTCGTACTCTGACACCTGTGAACACCAACAGGAATGTCAGCACCACAGCTTCACTCCACGCTGCCCACCCGAGTGCCCGGGGCCACTGGGAGTTCTCCCAGGATATCCTAAACCCTCAGCTGCACTCTGCTATGCAAGCAGCAGTGGCACCCATGGGTGCTGGCCAAGTGGCCCATTTGGCTGTAGGGCAGGGAGCTGCAGCCAGCTGGGTGCGTTCACACCACTCCCACTCTGTGAGTACCAAACTGAGCTCTGTGTCCTGTGCACGGTGTCGGCAAGCACTCTGGTTATGGTTGTATCAATTAAAAGCATCTTTTCCGCGTATCTCTATTTTTTTTCTTTTACCTTCCGATCCGTGAAAACCACCTGTGCCACTCTGGTGTCATTGCAAGGGACCTGGGGAGGGGACACAAGCAAGAGCTGTCGTTAGCAGACTGCACCCCGTCGGTGGCACCACCCACAGCGGAGCAGCAGCAGCAGCAGCAGCGAGGAGCAGCTGTCAGAGCCACCCACTGCCTGGGAACACGGTGTCCCCGTCTCACTGCATGGGGACACGGCATCAATGGGACCTAGGTGCTGCCGTTGTCACCAGGAGTGGGAAACCCAGCCCTGCTGCCATGTCCCTGCCAACGGACACCCCGAGCAGCTCTCCCCATGGGCTGCAGCAGTTTGTGTCACTGAACACATCAGCTGCCCAGGCCCAGCTGAGCATTGAGGGGAAGAGCTGCACCCTCCAGATGTCACCCCACGGGGAAAGGGGACATCAGAAGAGGGCCAGAGCCAACTGCTGGAAGCGCTCACTAAGCAGTGCCAGCTGATGGCCACGAGCTGTCTGCTCCTTACCTGCGCTCCTCTGTTGAACTGCTGGATGCTGTGGGTGATGTCTGACAGCTTCAGTGGGGACAAGGTTGTCAACAGCGATCTGGAGGCAACGAGCTCTGCCAGGCAGAGGAGAGCAAGGGCAGCCTTCAGCGTGCGGCACATCCTGGCTCTGCCACCTGGCTCTCTCTGAGGGCTTCAGTGCTTCACTACTGGCAGGACATGATTTTATAGCCCGACCCGGCAGCATCATCCCATCCGATACCAAATATAGGTTCTTCCTGTGCTGCTCAGTGGGCAGCAGGGCCCTGCTCCCCAAAGAAGAGATTATGTAATGGTGACAGCAAAGACTTTTTGCCCTTAACTGACTTTATCTTCCATTCCCCTACCGTGCAGATTTTAATCACCTTATTGATAGATTAGGAGATACCGAAATGGGAAGTGTAGAATTTCTGCTTGGCGCCACGTGGAACGCCATCGACGTGAGCGACAACCGAACGCTGCGGGGTGGAACGAAGCTGAGCAGTGGGCTCAAGTCCCAGAGCTTTCCTTCTCTTGTTCATAGAAAAGACGAAGAGTAGCACAGGAGGACCCACTGTGGATGTGTGCAGCTGGACACGCTGGTGGGCTCTCCCACCATGGGATTTGACACAACCCCATGTGTGGTGCCTTGATTCTGGAGCATTTCCCCCCACCATGTGCTAGGGAACTGGACAGTGAAGGGCACTGCTTCTGTGGGAACCCCAACCTCTGGCAGAGGGACCTTGCTGCCACGTGTGTCCTCAAAGGTGACCCCATGGATGAGTCCACCATTTCTGGTGGCAACGGGCAGCACAGGATCACCGCAATGCCTCGGAGATGGGGATGGTGGACAGCTGCAGACGGAGAGGGACAGATGAACCAGGGATGGGAAGAATTCACAGCACTTGGCCATAAAGGCAGCAGAACCCTGAGCTGAAGTAGCCCAAATCAGATTTGAAAGGAAAGAAAACCTCAAGGCTTTTATCAAGATGTTAAACATCTGCAAAGAAACAAAAAATTGCACTTGCATGTAAAGGAAGAGGCAGCGGAGGGAGTTTTGTGGCGTGTGGGTGTTGGGGTTTCAGCGAGGTCTGGCTCAGCTCTGCACCACGAACCCCGTCCTGCAGGGACAGCTCTGCAGTGCCCGGGGGCCAGGCTCTTGTGTCGAACGTTTCCCTTTTCACAGGGTTCTATTAATTGCTTCTTTGATGCTCACTACAGTCGAGGCGCTGCGTGCTCCATCCCGGTGCTGAGCTTTCCAACGATTCCCATCCTGTTGCAGTGCCTTACTCCTATATTGGACAACGGGAGAGCTCCGTCACCGTGAGAGCCTCAATCACTGCTGTCCTGACAGCAAACAGGAGGAGGACATCGTTCCCAGCCATTGAACTTCCCACAAAACAGGGAGCTGGGGCACAGCCACTGCAGGTGCTGGGGGGACAGCACGGAGCTGGGGTGCATGCAGAGCTGTCTGTCTGTCTGTCTGTCTGTCCCAAACTCATTTCCTGCAGGAGAAGCTCTCAGCTCCCTTGAGCACAGGTGCCTTGTGCAGCTCTAGGGAAGGAGCCAGAGTCCCAGCTGTCGGGGTCTGGGTGCCTCGGGGATATGGCGTCACAGGGCATGGATGCCCCTGCACCCACAGACCTGCGTGGGGGGCATGTGTCACCCCACCCCAGGGCAGATAAAATCATTCCTTCAAATATTGATATAGTAATGTGAACTTGATGATGGGAAAGGCTGACGTACCAATTGGGCTCGTGTGGGTGGAGAACGATAGCTTGAAAGTGGAGTCTGGTTCTGAGAAATGGGACAGAGCCGGGGGTTGGTCCTGGGCTGGAGTGCGGGGGTGGGGTGAGAAGGGAGCTCAGAGCTCTGGGAGTGGTGGTCCAGCAGCAAAAGAGCATTCAGGGAGCATCCTCAGCTGCGCTAGGCATTAACACACAGTGATCACACAGTGCTAAAGGAAGTGTCTGTCTGGGCAGCACCCAGCAGTGCTCCCTCTGCCCATCCCCAGGGCTGGGGGCACACAGGGGCACACAGGGATGCTGACCACGGCATCCCCAGGGTCAGGAGGGTGCAAACAGAGCAGGACCAGCTGAGCTGCATCTCCTCATCACGCGGGCTGTGCCCCAGGAGTGAACACAGCCCAGCTGCCGGGGAGCTGCTGCCACCAGGGCAGCGTGGAAATGAGTCCAGGGCCAAGCAGGCCTTGGAAAACACGATCCTGAAATGGAAAGCACGCAAAATGCTGCTGCTGCCATTTGTTTCTAACTCAACAAGGTTGATTTAGGTTGAGCTGGATGGTGCTTATGCCTTCCCCATGGAGTGGAGATGTGGGCAATGACCGCAACCTCTGGGTGGCACAGTCAGACCTTTCCACCACGGTGTATCTGGATGGTGACACCGGAGGCCAGCAGTGTGGCTGCATGCCCGATGTCGCCTTCAGGGCAGCCCAAGCTTGATGTCTTGTGTCCTGCTTCTTTCTCCTTTTCAGCAGTGAAGCTGGGGCTGGAGGCCCACAGCATCCCGTGCAGAACTGGAGCACCTGAATGGCCGGAATGGGCGGTGCTGAGGGCACAGAGCAGTGCTGGTGGCAATGGATGGGCTCAGGGACCCAAAGGAAGGAGTTAGGCACTGCCAGAGGGTAAGTCTGATCCTTGGGAGAGAATCCTCCACTTGCTCCTGACTCTGGCAGTGTGATTTCAAGGGGGCTGAGTCCCTCTGGTCAGAGCAGCAGCCTCGTGCCATCTGCCCCAGTGCTGTGGGTGCTGGCCCAGGCTCAGGACACAGCCAAACTCATCCCTGTGTCAGTCCCACCTGCACTAAGCAATGGCTCTTCTGGAAGGACAGGATGGGTCACGTCAGTGCTGGAATTCACCGAGTGCAGGGGATGATGTGAGGTTTCAGGAACCACTGCTTTGTCCCACCTGAGATTTTGAGACCTCGATTTTGGACAGCATCCATCACCATCATTTCATTTCCAGTGATATTTCAAAGAAATCCCCGGAGCAGCCACAGCATTTCTTCGAGGCCACTTGCTCCTTAATTTTAGAAAATGGTGGAGAATTTGAATAAAACATTTTATAACCTGAAAAAAAAAAAAAAGCCCAACCCGAATGTGGGTCACTGTATAACATGGAGCATCAGCACACGCGGTATCTCTTCCATCAGTGGCTGAGTTTACAAACGGAGGATTTCAGGCTGAGTGCTGGGGGAGGCTGCAGCTGCCCCACGGCTGGAGGGGACGGAGTGCTGCAGGCATCCAGCTCAAACCAAGGATGGGACTTGGAGCAGGATGCAGCCAGAGGAAGGAGGCTTTGCAGCATCCCAAAGGTGTAATCTTGCAGTGAGCAGAAATAAGACGCGCTGCCTCCTGGCACGCTGCCGACGTGGTTAGTAAACAAACCGTCATACTGAAATAGATGAGAAGTGATATTTGCAGTGACATTTAGCTGCTAACAAAGTTATACGATGACATTAAATTATTAAACTTTTGAGAGCATCGTCTGTTTGCATTGGGTTGGTTTGTGGCATTTATTTGTAGACAACCACGTCTGTTTCGTGTTCTGGTTCTTCAGGAGCATGAAATGCACGAAGCACTATGAGTTCCCCCCAACCACAACTGCTGCAGCAGTGCTGAAGGAAGTGTGGGAACTCTGGAGCGCCGGTTTTCCACTGCTAACATAAACTCCAACAGAATTAAGTCTGTTCAGGCTGGGATGGCTTTGAGGCCATTTTTTTCCTGGTGAATGTGTCACCTTGCCATCTGAGTGCTGGTAACCAAAACTAAGCTCTGTTGGAGACACATGACACAGTACGGAGGTGGCAATGGGGACGGGTGAGGTGATCCCGGCCGCCTTTCCCAGCCTCAATGACTTTGTGATTCTGAGTACTCTCATTGGGCGCTGCATGACACAGACCTCAATCCAGGGCTGATTCCCAGCCCCAGAAGCATTCAGCAAAGCCATGGTTATGGGAGCAGAACTCCCTCTTTCCCCAAACCACTGCTGCCTGGGAAGGCTCTGGACGCACCCACCCCTTGTGCAGGCTGAGCTGCCAGCACCTGCCTGCGCACACAGCGTGGGCATTCCGTGCTCTCGGAGCAGGGCTGCGTGCTGCCACGGCCACGGCATGGCAGCTGCCCTGCTCTCAGACCCCATTGCTCTCCTAATCACTGTCGGCTCTCCGAAAGCAGGTCAGATTATTAGATTCTTTCTGCTTTTCTCCTTGGTGGCTCCGTCGGCAGGAAGCGGTGCAGCAGGGATGCCCTCGCGGCGGTGCCGACTGCTTCCCCTTTCAGAAGGAAGGTGAGAAAAGCATCGACGTGCTTTTTCATCACTTTGAGCACTGACACCTGATATCAGAGCGGTTGGTTTCAGTTCACACTCCATTTCTGGATATATATACATGTTTTTATAAGTCCTGACCAAGCATTTCACCTTCAAAATGCGTTGTGTGCCTGCAGCTGAGGATCAGAGCAGGGCTGGTGTAAGCAGGAATGTGCACAGGGAGGGTTTGCAAACTGTGCCTGTAAGTTGGGGACCCAAGTGAAAAAAAACAACACAGAACACACCAAGGCAGGGGAATGCTTCTGAAGATAACGCAATTCTTAGTGAGCTGGGATGTATGCGTCACGCTAAGACGAGCAGGTAGAACAGGAAAATTTGTAAATTCAAAGTCATTGGGTTCTGTTGATTGTATCTTCAAGAAAATTCCCCTTCAGGAAGTAATGCTAGAGTCAGTGAACCTCCTCAGTGAAAACTGCAAACGCAATATATGTTAGCAGCATTTTCCTCTGTCTTCTTTCTTCCCCCAACCCAAGTTTGGCGTGAATGCCTTTCCAGGGGATTGCTGAGGGTGTAATTGATAGGAATTCATTTGTTTATCTTTGAGTGTTTTCTCGAGCTGCAGGGGCACCTCGGCTCTTTCAACTCATATTTTCAGAAAATTTCAGAGTGGAAATAATCCTTAGCTCGAGGGCTCAGTTTCTGGCACTACTCTTTAGGGCAGCAGCTGCCCAGGGCTCTCAGCTCCGCTCCCATAGGGGAACGGCAGCTACGGAGACATACAGGCAGATTCTGTTTGCTTTTGTGTACCGATTTCAGTACAGGTGTTACCCAGATAGTTCAGCAGTTGGTGTGAGTACTGACCCTTCTGTACCATGAAAGGCCCTGCAGGCCTGCGAGGATCACAGCACAACCCCCAGAGCTCGAGGGGCCGAGCGCATCATCCCTGCAGGATGCCCTGGGGCAGCAAGGTGCCTCTGTCCGTGGTGCTTAACCTGCCCCTCTGCTTTTGGATACGTGGGACAAAGGCGGCCCTGCTTCCAGGAGCAGGAAGGAGGCAGCGTGCAGCATCTCCAGGCTCATTCCTTCCCCTTACGAAGCACAACATGCTGCTGCAATTACTCTTCGGTAGTGGTTTATAGATTCTTCCTCTGAAACCGAGCAGTGGCTATACAGGGTCAGTGAAGGCTCAGGCAACGTTTGGTGTCTGCAAGGAATTAAAAACTCCAATTCCAGCTTCTGGTAGTAGACTTACCCACAATTCAATCTGGAAAAGCTGCCCCCATACTTGGTTACAGACATCGCAGCCCTCAGGGCACGCATGACTTCAGGGACTGCAAGGTCTACAGCTGAGGGATCTCCTTGAAAAGCTCTGTACTTAAGGCCAGGGCCAGCTGGCTCTTCGGCTGTGATTCTGTTTGAGTGGTAGGACCCCTTTGGCCATCACCAAGGGCAAGAGACTGAGAAGAGCTCTGAGCCATGCAGGTGAAGCTCAGCATTCCTCTGGGTTAACTCTCCAAGGCACTTCTGCTCTCCTTTTCAGAGAACTGTTTTATCTTACGGAGCATCTGAACGCGACCAACTCATCTAGATTTTGACACAATTCCTCTAAGCTTCATCATCTTCAGCTAAATGACAGCAAGTGGCATCCAGCCCAATAAACAAAGAGACCACGGTTTAAATATGCTCCTGTCACCCATTCACTCATCTTGTCACAAGGGACTTTCCTTCACTCTCAAGGAAGGTACTACACTTCGTGGAGGGGACCTTGCAGGAACAGCAGCAGCTGTCCTCTGTGAACGCCGTGCTCCCTGCAGAGCAGGCAGGTCACTATGAATGAACCTTAGCTACAGATGCAAATCCATCTTGAATTTGACAGAAGGTGATGGAGAGCAAGCTCTACTGCCTTGACAAAGCTAGAGCTGTTACAAAGAATCTGCATCCAGATCAGGTCCGAAATGTACACAAAGAAAACCACCACTTTATTTTCACTTTTAAAGCATAAAATTTATTTACAAGTTAGCTACCTGGCAGTCATCTACATTCTACCAAATAATGGTGATACTTAAACCCAGGAGTAGAAACACATACCGAGTTTAAAAGCACAACAGCCTCAGATTCCAGCTGAGATCTTCATGGTACTGCACGATACCAAGACACTGTATTTCCTTCAGCTGAGCTCTATGAAGCCAATCTATAGTACGCATTTACTCAAAAGGTTAATGAACGTATGAGCCGAGCGAGCTGACGCTGCACTTCATGATCTCAGAGCACTGATCAATGTTCTTCTTGATCCTGTAGAAGGTTTCCACGTATTCAGAACGGCCCAGAAGTTCCACAAAATCTTCATCGTGAGTTATTACCAGGAGCTGGAAGTTCCGCTGTCGTGAGCGGCTTTTGATGATCCTACAAAGAGATGTTACTTAGTGCACACAGACCACACTCCACTTATAGAGAACGTACTAAAACATCCAGCTATTGCTTGGCATTCCTTTATTTCCAAACTAACATAGGTCAGCACTTCTTTTTACCCCTTTTAAAACCAACCAACACATAAAAGCATCACAACCCCCCCAAATTACACCATTTTTCCTCTTCCGAGTAAAGAAAAGGGAATCTAATGCTACTGCTTTGCACGGGTGTATGCTGACAAAGATATTTCAGCTTAAAACACCATTTACTTCTGTTGACTGATACTAAAAGTTGAAAAGCAGCCAAGCTTCACAAGAAGAGAGGACTTACTCCACGAGGGCATGCGCAAGAGATTCTATATTCTCTCGATCGAGATTGGTGGTGGGCTCGTCCAGTGCCAATATGCCACAGTTGAGGCAGAACGTTTCTGCCAGAGCGAGACGAATGATAAGGGAAGCAAGCACCTAAGGAACAAAGAAACATCAGTGCTCAGAGAGACTGTGTGTAACATCTTTAATACCACGACAAACTGCGATGAAAGTTCACGTAAGAACGTGCTGATGGCTCCCAACATCAGGATGACTGATCAGCTTCTGAAAACTACATCAAAACTCAAAGCTTGAATTGGAAGATCCATTCTACAAAGTACTATATTGGAAAACAGGAGAGAAGTGAGATAACCAAAGTCCTGGAGATGCTGGAATGAAGGACTCCAGGCCAAGGATGCTCCAACTCTGCCCTCTGCCTCATCCTAATAGTGCAAGGGAGGGAGAAATCTGCATGCGCATCACTCAGCTTGAACTACTGACCTCGTGACTCCTTACTAGAACTGAAGATGGTTCTGTTTAACAGCCTGCACGTTAGGGCTCTATTATCAGCCTGCATCATGTTTTTATTAGCTCCCATGAATTAGTGAAAATCATAGAATGCTTGATGGAAACAGCACTAGCAAAACACTTTCCAAAGATCACGACTGCTGTCATCACTGCTCATGATCAAAGAAAAGTTCTCAGAATATAAGCTAAGACACCGTGAACAAGTTTCACTCTCATTTACATAACACTTCAGCATAACTGCCTTAGGAGAAGGTGCGTTTTCTGCCTACTGTGATGTTCTGTAAGAAGCTTTGGATTCCCTCTGACATTAGCACAGAATTTTCACAACAAATACACCTCCACACGCGGGTCAGAATCTGACAGCACTGCTCACATCCGAGCAGCAACACCATCCCATCTCTTCACAGAGTACCTCTTCAAGATGTCCTGTATGCACCATCCAATACCACGCACTGCTTCGCTGCATTGTCAATTAGTGTTAATACCACCTGGTCAGGGAGAAGTGAGCAGACAGAAGAGCTGGCTGCCAGGGAAGCTTGCAGGCCACACAATACCTTCTGCCCAGCACTACATCTTCCTCGCATATCCAGCGCTGTGTCGCCCTTTATCATCACTACTCTGTAATTGTAACTTCTCCTTTTATCAGATGCTGACACGTTCTCGTCTGCATCGGAACGAATTTCTATATATTCAATATCTGAAAACAGAAACAGTTTTTCCATGATTAAAAATGCTGCAGCATTAAGTGGCTCAAATTCAGTCCAACTGAGGGATGTGGCATTCAGAAGCTACAAAAATCTACTCACAGCCCCCACCCATAGATCAAACTTTGAAATTAATTTCTTTTTATTTGAAGAAATAAACCTGGGCAGCTCTCCAGACTCAAAGAAACCTCAACTCTGGAGAACACGGAAAAGGGAAAACTACTTCTATTAATCACAGAGTTACTACAGAACATGTAACAAAAAGGAGACACAGTGGTGACCACCAGACACTGCCTTTAGAGTGGAACCATTTTCACATCCTGGACTTCCAATACTCTGAAGAGACAATGTCTGGTATGCAGTGCTGAGTATAAAGCTGGAATACATGGCTGAAGCTGCAACAACACACACCTTGTCCTCTGTAGGTACTCCGCCAAAGGTCGCGAATTATTTTGTTGATTTCTTGCATCTTCATGCTATGGAATGTCATTATGGCTCTAAAGAAGAACATAAACCCACAGATTTTTATACAAGCAACTACGAACTGCTATGGACCACAGGACAAGGTAAGAGCTCCCTTTCTGTCTCCAAATGCTTTCAGTAAGAACATATTAACTCACTCATTCTGAATGCAGAAATGTACAATTAATTGCCTAAATGGATGCCATGACTAGAGCTACCTTTCTCTTCAGCAGCAAGAGTAGCATAGCATATCATTTATAACTTTATTTCCCTGATTAATGTATCAAGTCTTCTGCCCAGTAATAGCTGACTCCTCAGGAAAGCCTTCAAAGAAAGGACATGATGCAACTTTTCCAACTCAGCTTTTCAAACACACAGTGCTTTTAATGAAAAAAGAAAAAAAAAAAAGCTTGCTTGCTTGATGCAAACAGTTTCTTTCAGAAAAAAACATGTCTGTATTCAAAAGTAATTCTGAAATTGACTTTTTACGCATGCTTTTCCCACTTCCCCTCTTACAGGAATTACTTCTACCTGTTCTGAGGAATACCGAAGTCTCGACTCTGAAAGGATTAGTTAAGTCTGAAGAGAGAAAAAGCATGTTCTGCTATTTACTTGATTAAATCCAAGAATGCATTCTTCATCAGCATCTATCAGAAAGCTCTAAATATTGAATCAATAAAGATCAATAGATAGCACAGAACACCACACAGATGTCATTTTTTCCCAGCCTCGTACACAGCTTTCCATCTCTGGCCATTAGAGTTAACATTTTGTCTCACTGATTTTTCAGACGATTACCAATAAGTGATGCTTATCTATTTTTCTTGAAATTACAAGACTGCTTTCCTGTTTTGCCTTAAATAGAAACAATAGATGATTTGATACCGTAAAAAAAGATTCTGAATTCTAAAAGGGAAATTCTTGGATTGCATTTCCATTTAAGCTGAAAGGAAGGAATTATAAACGCTCTGAACAAACTTGCATCTTCACACAATCAACTTCAGACTGGCTTACATTCAAATATAAAATACATCTGTTTTATCACTAACACTGATTAAAACAGAGCTCCTCTAGAGCCCGGTGTTTGACAGCTTTCCTTGAGACCTGTCTTTCTGAACTGCAACTTTCATGAATGCATTTAGTTTATCCTCCAACCACACCAGAGAATTCTGTGTTCCAAGACTTTATTCTGTGTGGCCAGAAGATGTTCTGCCTTGTATCTCTGCTTGGAACTGTCACAAACATTTCCTTTCCCCCTCCTCTATGCACTGCAAGACTTCAGAACCCTTTATCAACCTTTCTCAGTCACTTCTTTTCAACATGGAAACTTTTTTCTCTTCCAGGGGGGCTGTATATTTTATTTTGTATTTGTTTACAGTGTTAGAGATGCTCTTTTTGGTCAGTCAGTCCAAGTGCATGAAACAAGCTTCCAGAGGAAGCAGGAACAATCACAAAGTTTACTACGCTTTCCATCCGATGCAAGATGAGTTTCTTTTGATCTTGCCCTCTCTGATACAAGTACAAAACCACCCACGCTGGAAAAGGGTAAAAAACAAAACCAAACCTCACCTCTGAACTGCAATATTCTTTAATGCAAACACAATTGTTTATCTGTGAAGAAAAAATTGTGGGGAACAAGAAATCCACGTGGCAGATCTTATTTGTGGTATGGTATGCCCGGAATCAGCAGTGCTGGGAGATACTCATCAGACAAAAGCTTCCTAAAAATGCCTTCAGGTGGGCAAAGAAGCAAGAAACAAACAGGGACAGAGGAACAGCCTGAAGCATCAGTGGCTCTTCCACCACTTTTCATATGAAGCTGAACATGTCTACTGTCTGGAAATCCTCTAACCACCAGAAGCAGCAGAGCAAAAGATAATTTCACACCAGGATTTCAGAACAGAAGGGGTCACGTGATGGGTTCATTTCCCTACCGTCTCTCTCAGCTTGAATTGTATTGCAAAACGTGTCCTAACACGTACAAGCCGTACTCAAAAAGGGTCCTACAGAGAACTAAGAATAAACCCGTAAGGATCAGTTCAGTACTTAGCTTAGATCTACATTAAGCTCCAGTTAACACCATCAGTGCACCTTTGAACATTATATACATCACAGAGACCCTGTATTCTACCAACCCTGTGCAGTCTGTAGCACCTTTTTCATTCATTTGCTTTGCTTTTACCAATCGGTTTTCTCCGGAAGGCAAAAAAGAAAGGCTACTTCACTTGGTTACTCAGGATAAATACAAAAACAATGGAAGTGGCACATCAATGTACAATCTTCCTACTTAATTACACACCTCAAAGAACTGCAACAATCTTCTCTAAAAGTTACCTTGGGAAGTTTGATTCTGCAAGCTGCTTTTGCATCAAGGCTATCAGGGGCAATGAAGACCATACAGAATACAAGAATTAACCTCCCACGTACACTTACTTATCGAGGGCCTTGTAATAAATGTCCAGATCTTTGTTCACCAGCTCTGTTGTTCTCATAACAATCATCATCTCCCTGTGCTTTTCCTCTGCATCCTTGAACTGTGACTCTCGAAGTTCCTTTTTGAACCGAATGATCTCTTCCTCAAACCCACGCTGTCGGCCGAGTGCAACGTGATGGTTTCTCTTCAGGGCTTCTATTTTCTCCTCTAAATGTTTCTGTTCACTGTCAAAGCACAACTGATCAACAGGTTTTTTGCATGTACGGCCTCACAAGGTTTTAATCAAGGTTCTGTTAGACAGCAGCTCACTCTTTTGTGCACACGCAGATCAGAACAGTTGAAATCACAGTATCAGTGCCACTGGAACTAAGATACAGTTAAAATAAAAATGTATTTAAGCTCTCTAAAAACGTATTTAACCCACTATTCTGAATAGGAGAAGCAAATCATCATGCTCAAAGCACGAAGCTTTACAATTGATTTAAATGCAGGAATTACATGGGGATACTGAGAAAAAAATACAATAAACAGTTGGGTACCTTAGCAGTTGGGTAAGCTCGACAGTTTGCACATAAGGAGCTGTATGGAGATAATCTCCTCACAAAAACGTTTATTATCTGAACAGCTGCTATTAAACTACAGAAATAAATACAGACTTCCCTGCTGAGATCTATCTGAGAAGACTGAAAATGAACTACTCTCATCCAGAGACATACTGCTTATTCAACAGACTAACCAGCAGAAATTGTTAAAACAAATGGCTTAGATTGGAACAGGTTACGTGTGTATTTGCAGCTACAGCTATGTAATTTCACTAAGTCATCTACGTTATGTTGTCACGCATGAGTCTGAAGGATGAAGCAGCCCACGCGAATGGGGAGAAAGGTACACACTACAAACACAGGGAACACTAAAACAGCAAATACTGCATGCAGATATTTAATGAATTCTTATACAAAATGTGCTGCTCAGTTCTGAAGATGCTTACCTTTTCAACTGTGGGACTTTCATTTCTCCCATCTCCCTCACAAGTTGTTTTATATCGTCTTCAACTTCTTTCAGCTCTTCGTTCCGCTTCCTCAAAGTAAGATTGTCCTCCAGCCACCTCTCCTGTATCTGTTTCCACAGAAGGTAACAAGTTCTATGTTTCAATATATCCATCCTCAGTTACAAAGCATGAGGGCTGCACAACTCTGCAACATGCTTCCAACATAAAACAGTTGACAGCACTGAAAAGTATCACAGCACAAGCTTACTTTGTTTTAGAAACAGGGCATACGGAAATCAGCATTATTATTTTGTATTTCAATCTGAAACAATACAGAGAATATTTATCAGAGGTGACCCTACGAGTGATCCTGTGCATGAATGTTAATCAATGCTACAAGTGGGAAAATCATGCAGTGTGATTAACAAAGTCCCCTAATTCAATTGTACAGGCAGGATGGTAAGATAGAGTGGGGAACACATGATTCTGATACAGAACGTGAACAGAGCTGGAAACACAGACACAAGAATTTAAAGCACATGACAAAATCTGGAGTGACAAACTATTCCTGGTACCTGCATTGCAGCAGCCCTCCTTTAACTGCTTTTGAAAATGCTGACTATACCACAACAGTCTTAGCTCCCTCAGAAAAACCACAGAATGATGGAGACTCCTTTTGTGTATATCAATCACAAGACTTTTTTAAGCCTAACACCCCATACAGCAGGCAGCTTAGACCAACAAACCATTAAGTACAACATCAGCAGGAGCCAAACTGTGCACCAGCAGACTTAAATCACTTCAACAGCATGAAGATGACTCCACTGTAAAACAATGCACCTACTTTCTGAGTGTCAATGTCCTGGCGAATAATTTCCATCTCCTTACTAATCTTCTCCTTCTGTTTCTCACAGGCAACTAACTGAGAATTCACTTCATCAAGTTCACACTCCTTTTGCTAAAGAAATACAAAAAACACATGATTTGCATATAAAAATGCTTTTAAAAGCAGCTTTTTAATGATTGATTGTTCTTTAGATTACCTTCTTATATTCTTCCTTTCCTTGTCGAACGTAGTTTTCAATTTCTTTCATGTACTTGTTTATATCTTTAGCTTTCTCTTTTATGCCATTCATCTGCAAGGAAAACATTTCAAATGAATTGCAGACTCATGCCCAAGACCTGGTATGACTTACATCAAGGACAAGTGCCCAATGCAATTTTCAAGAAACAATTCCTTGTCGTAACTCCCTTTAATTTACCAACAAAATACGTTGGCTTTTGAAACCCAGATGCTTCGTATTACTGCACTCCAAAATAAATGATAAATACCCATTTGTGTCTTATAGACTCGTTAGGCAAGAGAAGCACTTGCCCCAAGGAAGACCAAGGACAGGCTGCAGCCATTCTTGCCATTCCTCCTAGATCCACTCATTGGTGACGTGTGGCACTGAAAGCCCTCAATTACTGCCAATGTCCCCAGAAGCTTTTTTGATAAGAACACTGAAGATTAACTTACAACTGAGTTAATCTCCCGACTCAGTTTATGCTCCTTCCCTTAAAGTTCCACAAAATGAAAGCATTAGCTAGAGCCACCACTGTTTCCTAAAAGCCAACTTGTTCTCAAGGCTTCCAGCCGTGCCCCACACCAGTGTGCAATCCTATTCCCCAACCACGTCAAATGCAAACAAACCTTCTCTTGTATGTCTTTACTGCTTGCAGTCCTTTTGTTAATCAGATCCTCCTTGTCTTGCTGTAGTTTTTCTAAAGTTGCATCCAAAGGAAACACCTGCTCTTTTGCTTCCTGAAAAGCAGTTGAAGAAAGTCCTTTTTATTTACACACACTGTCAGCGACCAACAATTTTCCAGGAGCTAATAGAAGTGTCAGACAGGCACTTCGTTTTTCTCACATCTCGTTTTTAAAACTGAAAACGCATTATTAAGGAAGTGTTGGAAATTCTTAAAGAAGTGCAATGGTAAAAACAAAACAAACATTCAAACACTCGAGAACACGTCTTAATTGCTGGGATTACAGATGCCAAACATCACAGGATTCTTTTTTTTCAGGACAACAAAGCTAAGGCTTTATAATTATTTCCTACCTTGATCTCTCTGTGTAAGGACTGAACTTCAGTGGTTAATTCCACTGTTTGCTCCTCCAGCTGCTGACGACGCTGCATGCTGCTGGAAATCTGAAGCTTCTCTGCTCTGAGTTCATTCACTGCACTCTTCAGCTCCTGAATTTGGTTTTGCTGGTCTTGCTTGATTTTTTGATTTAACTCAATCTTACTAGTAACTGCAGACAAAACCGCCGACAGTGAAATGCAGATGTTATTAACAACGTTTAGTGCCTTCCTTACGTAAGAAATCAACTCCAAATTAAGCTAGCATGCCTCCCCCCCCCCAAAAAAAAAACATTAGAACATGGTTAATTCAGAATATAAAAAGTAAACTAAAATTTCTACCTCAGTGACAGCAAGTTAGAATATTGTTTTTAATATAAAAATGCAACATCAGTCTTGGATGACCTACCTGTATCCCACAAGTGTTTCTTCTCTTGTTTCTCTTGGCTTACTTGTAGAACACTTCGACTTAAATCGACCCCCAGCAGCTTAGCCTCCTGCTGAGCAATTTTTCTTTCAACATCCCTAATATCAGTCTGAAAGTAAGACGAAAAGTGCTGCTATTACTGCATTAGTGTTTAACAACTGGGTTTTGTTTTGTTCATTCCTTTTCTTTAATCTTTGGCACACAGAAACAACCTTGGAGCTTGAGGCATACATGACTCCAAGCACCTTCAAACGTATCTCCCTTGCTGGAGCAGTATCACATCATTAGCACGAGGTTATGTTAGCTCACAGGCTGCTGGAAGCTGGCACTCTTATTTGTGAGCGGAAATCAGTATGGGCAGACTTCTGATGCACCCAGGCTACCTCAAAGGAGTTACACACACAGCCTGTCTCTGCAATGACACAACTGTTCAACTAGTTTTCTTAGTATCAAGAACAGCTGCTACCTGTTTAAAAAGTATCAATACCTCAATTTTTTTTTGTGGTACTGCTGAATAACTACTTAAATACTTGACAGCAAACAAGTGTCACTTTACATATTGAGAGGATTTACAAAAGCATACCTGGTACCTTTCCATTAGAGTTATGTCTTGTAAACATGCATTAGCACCTTCCTTTTCAGACAGAACTGTTTGCAGAAGTGTTTCCTGTTCTTCTATCTCACCCTTCAGGCGTGCAAATTCCCTGTTCACAGCCTGCAGCCTGTTCCTCAAGTCTGGTATGTCCCTTTCTTGGAGTTCCACTACAGTTTGCCTTAAATAAAATACAAATCCAGCAGTAAGTTCCAAATATTCAAGATCACAAAATCTACTACATGAATTTAGCCCAAATGGTATCCCCTAAGGCAGGGGAGATTTAAACACAAAAACAACCAAACCACTCTCTTCTGGCTTTGAAGTACAGCAAGTGCTAAAAAAGGGTCTACAATCCACTGCACAGGAGTGCCCTCTTGTGAAGGAAAGGTCTGCTCACTACCACAAGATCTTCACTCTACTCAAAACAATGGTCTGCAAGTATCTTGAAATCAGAGCCCCTTCTCCATTGGCAATAAACCTACTTTTACTCTAAATTACTCTAAATCCTGATCTTGTGACAAGGAAACCCCAAGACTCTCACACACAAAAAAAAAAAAATTAAGATTTTATTAAATGGTGATTGAAGTATATTTGATTCCTGTTTTACTACTGCAATTTCCATTTCAGCATTTTTTAAGAAACATATTTAAGGTGTTGTGGTGTGAAAACTTTTTAGAAGCAACAACAAAAAACCCTGTCCATTTTAAATTGCAATGATGAAGAACAAGGAAGATAACTGCTCCTCTGTAGTGTAAAAGATCTGCAGAAAGCAAAGTATACAACCACTTCTTCTGTCTCGCTCCCATGAGAAACTCCAAAGGACAAGAAATACCAAAATTATAGGGTAGTTTAATACTGAAGTCCAAGTGAGCAGAGAAGAAATGCTGGAAAAATATTTCTCCCTTAAATGAATTACCTAGCTCGAAGATGTCAACGTAATTTTCAGTAATCAAAAAACAAGAATTCAAAAGAGAACAGCTTGCAACAACACCATTTGCTAAGGACTTTACCTAACTGGTTTAAGACCCATCATCTCATCACGTTTTTTCTCTCTTCTTTTGAGCTCAGACTCTGTTGACTTCAGCTTGTCTGGAGCAAGGCGCAACTTTGACTGCAGATCACTGATGACATCTTGCAGTGCAGCCTCTGTTTCAAAACCTCTTTGGCAAACTGGACAACACGGCTGGTTCTCCTCTGTCAGCTGTGTAATGAACTGTGAATAAACTGCAGTGGCTCCAGCAAGCACAGCTGGTTTAAAAAGAAACAGAAGGTGTTGAATATACAGTGCACTGTAGGTCCAAATTAGGAATGTATGTACCACAAATGAAATAAAATTATGACTTACAGATCACTGAGATAAGAAACTAAAACGGCCCTAAGCAACCTGGTCTGAATTCAGAGCTGCCCCTGCTTTTAGCACCGGGCCCTACATCACCTCCCCTGAGGTTTTCTCAACACAAATTACTCTGATTTTATTAAACCACAGCCATCCCTCAACAGTTATCAGTGAAAGTAAGTGCTCCCATACTTCCTTCTGGAAATGCTTTCTCTCAGACAGCAGTAGGCCCTACGGACCGAACCCATGCACCCTGCTAACCTCGTGCTCATCTTCACACCTGCTAGGCTCAAGTGCTCAAATACTTCCTCAGTTCTGTAAAGGTCTTCATTCACATACACACTACATCACAGCAGATACGTAATTCACTACACGTGAACGAACTGGAAGAGTTAAATCAACTGACCCTGATTAAATCTGAAACAGAAGAACTAGTAAACATACAGAAATTTTGTTAAAAGCAGCAAGATTCAGTAATAACCTCCCTGAAGTCTGTTTTGTCCTGCAAATATAAAAGCTCCTAAGCTATGGACTGTCTCAGGATCTCTGGCTTCTACTTACAACGAGCAGAGCTATACAGACAAGCTTACCTCGCTGCTTTGAACTTTTTTCAATTTCATCTTGCAGTTTGTTCAGGTTACTGTCAAAATCCTGGCTTCCACAAACATCAAAAAGTTTTGCTTCGTAGCTGGACAACTGCTCTTCTTTTTTCCTTAGTTCGGCACTGATGTAGTTTTTCTGCTGTTCTGCTGATGCCAGCTGTTTGCTAAAACATCAACGCACAAACTCTTACATTACAGAAAAACAAAAGAAATTCAAGCTATAGCAACAAGTAAGAACAAAAGTATGGAAGTATCTGAAGCCAGTATTACAGAGTTGTTCTTCAATGTTTTTTTTTCCAGAAATCTGCAGCACAAACTTTCAATTAATCTAAACAGAGCATAAATCGTTGCACTTTAATTACTTCTTGTTTTCTAGACTCTCAGCGATGAGAAATTTGTTTCAAATGCCAAACCCATACAAAAAACTTCCTAGAATAACATCAGTTTTTCCTTCTGTGCTGTAATTACTGCTTATGAGGTATTACTGAACAGCTTAAGCAAAAAAATGTTGACATCTTTATGTCCATGTCCCACACTTCTGAATTATGGACAGTTCCTAGACTACAACTCCTGCCACTTTGGCACTGTGGAAATGTAATCTCTATCACTGCAGTGTGTTGATGTCGCCTGCTCCTTCTGTCAAAATCTTTTATATAATCAAATGAAACCAGGAAGATGCAATCATACGTGGATCAATGGTTAATAACCACTCTGCAGCTCATAAGGAAGCCAGGAGGGCTTCACTCACTCATTCACTCACTCATTCAGATAGGGTAGTATAAATAATTAAAAGATGTATTAGAACATTGTGTCATCTCTTTCAGTGCTGCCTTTGAGACATACTTCTGATGTCACGATTTTATTAACCAACAGAAACCATATTGGCTACACATTACACACATTTTGACAGCTTCTTTCTTTCACTTGAAGAACATCTCTACAACAAGTATGTTAATTACATTAAACTTTCCAACATTGAAATTCATAATCGTATAAATACTTCTGGAGACATAATTAAATTAATACCCACTTTAGCAGGGCGTGTCTATTCCTTGTCTCATTAATCTCAGTGCTTTTACCATGAAGCCAGTCTTCCAGTTGTTTTTTATTTGGAAAATATCCCAGCAGTAGTGTCAGCTCTTCAGAATGTCTCGATTTTACTTTTCTAATCTGCTCCTCTTTGTCTGCCTTGAGAAATAAGGCATTTTAAATTAATGTTTTCATACGTTCCAGTTTATGCCACGCAAGTATTCACAGAGGAAATGGTGTGCATGAAGTCACACACGAGCTTTACATACATCGTGACAAATATCTGAAAAAGACAGTTCCTGGAGGAACTGCATCAATGCCATATACCACTTCCCCTTCTTATGAAACAATAGAAAAATTACTTTGTCTTTCTTCAGCATCTCCATTTGGGTAATCGTTGTTGTATGCAGATTCAACTGCTCCATCTCTTGATCCAGCTTCCGAAGAACTTTGTCCAGGCTGATTTTCTCACTTTGCAGAGTTTGCACTTCCTGTTCAAGAGTTTCTACATTGCTGTTCCTCTCTGCTTTCTCCAGTTCATGTTCCTAAATTAAGAAAAAAAAAAAAAAAAAAAAAGCCCAGAAGAATTATATAATTACAGGAGGATCACAACTAAAAGGAAGCAGAGGGAAGTCCTTTAGACCTGCCCAGCAGAAACACCATTTTGCTGTACAGGATTTGCAAAGAACACATGCAGAATGAAACAAGCTGTGATGCCTTCATAGGAAACATGAAGCAACGCTCTGAAAAGCAGTACATTACAGTGCTTCACAGAATGGAATGCTTATAATCAACTTGCTTATGAAAAGAGCTAGTTACCTGGAAAAAACCATCTAACACTGCACTTCATCTTAAATTACTGGCCCAGAAAAATGAGAAAATATATCCACATAATCCAGCAATACCACAGCCATGGTTATTAGAAGATCCATACTGACAGAGCAGAAGCAATATGCTCTAAGTATGCATTTCTATTTCAAAGCTGTATAAATGTTTCAATCACAATAACTTACTGTCTTCAGGATCTCCTGATCCAACTCCACTATTCTGTCAGAAGAGCCCTCCAACTGCCGCAGTTCGTATTTCACATTCTTCAGCTCAGCCTGCCTCTTACTCAGGATGTCTGATTTCAGGTCGATGGTTCTCTCTAATCCAGTTTTCCTATCTCTTATTTCATCGATCTGTTTTTGTTTCATTGCTTCTTTTTGAGCGAATTCTCTCTGAAAGTGAGTGGTGATACACTCGTTATCTTTTTCGAATGAAGAGCACAGCATTAAAACTGCTTCTTCACACACGTGTGCAAACGTCCATTTACAATGCAAGACATGGAAATATTCAGATACTGAGGCATTTTAACAAGGAATGCTTTTACATTAGATAATGCAAATGTATAATGGCAATGTTTTGTGAGAGCAACTTCATGTCGAAGATGACTTCAACACAAACTTGCTTGTTTTCTTACCAATTGCCCATTCTAATTCTTCCCTGTTTGCTTGAGATGGCTGCTGAGAAGAAAAAATTATCTGCAAAGCTGCCTGCTTATTAGCTTTGGTAATTCAGATAACTCTCAGTTCCAAAACTAACTTTGTGGAAATGTTCATACACCTCATAATAAAAAATAAGGACAAAAAAAAATGGCTCCAGTTTCCCCCTCTCTTCTTCCAGCACCATAAAGACACATACGGACTAATAGCACACTAATAACTAATATGGAATACCAACATAATGGAATCCTTACCATTAACTGATTTGAAGCTTCCGTATCACTCTTCTGTCTCTCATTCAGTAACTCATGAAATACAGCAATCTGTCTGTCATTGAAAGGGGCCTGCTCAAAGCCATCTAATTCCAGTTGTGCTGACAAAGACTGAATCAACGAATCCCTCGCTCTGATGTGCTCTTGGTGACGATCTGCTTGCAGCTGCAGACGACCTTCACAAGGAAACTTCACATGAGCAGAGCCCTCTGACTGCCCCCACGTGAGACAGGCAGAACAGTTCAGCTTCCACATGCATCTTGGTTGAAACAGATGTGTGCAATCATAACTGGTTAGCAGCAAACTCAGACAGCGAAAACAAACGTGCTGAGAATCACCAAACTGACACTATTTTACAGCACCAGAAATCACCTGTGCTGAGTACTTCTGTAAGATGGTCCATTTAAGAACAAATGTACTACAGACTGTACTCCTAACTCAAAACAAATGCACATCAAAAACTTCCAAGGAAGGACATGTGGTTATCTGTGAGATTCCCACATCACACTGTACAGCTGACCCAGAACTAACACACATTTTGAGGCTTCTGTCCCGCTCAAATACCTTCAATTCTTATTTCCATTTCAGATCCCAATGATGTTAAAAATAAATACAAGCTCATAGACGAACATACCTCGTTCAATCAGCAGTTCTGACTTCTCACTGTTAAACCTCTGGCATTCTTTTGAGGCTCTATCTAATTCCCGCTTGCAGTCTGATAACCTCTTCTCCTTTTCCTTCACTGTTCTCTGGTGGTTCTGGTACCTATCCCTGAGCTGATCATCTGTTCCTTGGAAAACCTGCACTCCAAACGAAATACAGAATAGAGTTAAAAGGCTAACTGAGTTTATAAATTTATAACCAACAGTGATGCTCAAAAAAAAAAAACCCAAAGGGCAGGCTTTAAAGTAACAGAATCCAAGGATTATCAAGAGAGCTGCCTGACCTACGGAAGCGCTCCTCACCAGCACACAGTGCATAATAAAATACAGACTTCTAGTTCATTTGGTAGCAAAAGGCAGACTGATTTTTTTGGCAGAAAGCACGGCAGCACGGAATGTAAAGGCAACCTTTTCCATTTTCTGTTGCAGATCTTGATTATCCTTTTCCATCTGCCTCCTCCTGCTCTCCAGGGCTTTCACTTCATTGTCTAGAGACATTACTTTCATGAGATTCTTCTCAACTGCTGCCAGAGAACACTGCAAAGGAAAGAAGGCTGCAAGTAAGATATCTCATTGGTTTATGAACCCCATAATTAAAATGTTCTATGCAATACAGTACTCTGAAGAGCAAAACCTTCAGTTTTACAAAATATTTTCAAACAAAAGAAGTCAATTTTCATTTAGTTTTTGTTCACAACACTTTTATGGGTAACAGCTAAATTTGAAACAGAGATATTCTAAATTGAGATAGAAAAAACCCCCACCCCAGTGCTCCCACAACAATTTCACTGCTGTTCTCAAGCCTCCAATGTCTGCATACAGATTAGAGCAGCATCTGGCAGCTTTGTTGCTAAATCCTGCTGCGGAACAGAGGGTTAGTTAGCAACACAGATGTGTAAGGTTTTAATCAGGACATCCCTCCAGCTGTGAAATTTTACCGTGTTCTTTTTCACTTCTGTGCTGAAAATCCTCACGTCAATAACACACAAACTACCTTCAAAGGATCGAGTTGACTCTCAATAGATTTTATGTTTTCCTTAGAAGCAGACAGCTGAGCTTCTCTGTTGGCAAGATTGTCCTGGATTTCCTGTGCTTTTTCTTTATTCTGTTTCAGGTACTTCAGTTCTGTCTGGCACTCTTTTACTTTCAAGCCTTGTTTCAGCCGCACTTGGCGGAGAGTTTCCAGTGCTTTGATATACCTTAAAAAGTAATTAATAAAATCAATCACACAACTGCCAGGTCCTACTGATAATACAGCAATCACTACCGATGGAGGGAACTACCCCTCAGCAGAGTAAAGAGAAAAACCTTGTTGCTGAGAAGATCTCATCAAATTTTTGCTTCAGGGCCTTCCCTTCGCTTAATGGCCAGTTGGATTCTTCTTGGTGGCAGAAAATGACATTGTTAAGCACTGATTTGGAAACACCAAGGGCACTGATCATCTCTCGATCAATTTCTGCACACTTGGAACTGAGGCTGACCTTCTCACCATGCCTACGTAGCACAGAAAGAAGAGCCACAAAATCATCAGCAATTCTTTTAAACCATTTTTTTTCAATTAAAAAAAACAAAAAAAAAAAACAAAAAAAACCATCAACAACAGTACGAGCATTTCCCATGGTACTGGTTATTAAAGGAAATAATTACCAGTGAAATCATTGGCACTTTACAGTAAATGCTTTTAGTCAGCTGCTACACATTACAAAGCCACGCAGAACCGCCAGAGGGAGCAAAACCAACTCTGAATAAAGGCAGGTGAACATGCTTCTCAAATAGTGGGGACTGGGGTTAAACAACGACTGACCATGCCCTGAAACTGAAAGTGCTGCTAAAGGAAGTACAGCTAACTTATTTCCGACAATGCTACTTTCAATCCATGCTGTTAGGAATACAACTTTCAAATAAATACGAGTCAACAGATGTTAGCAGTTCTTAAAATAACGGCTTTCTAGACCTTTCATCTAAGAGCACAGACAGCAACTTCAGAGAACACATCATGAAGCTTTTTCTTTTCGTACATAAAAACATACAAAACTCAAACTGAATTTCACACTGAAGTCTGCACAAAAACTTACTTTGTTCGAGTAATGACTCCTTCAAGTGTTTTAAATTCTGTTTTCTTGCTTTTCTGGGTACAAACCATGGATCGTTGGACAGCTACCAGCTCTCCATTAACATCTCGAAACTGTAACCGAATCTGAGCTCTAACATCTGTTTCATTGGCAACCTTTGGTACAAACAACAAAAAAGTGAGAAGGGAAGTTCTCCTCAGCCCTTCCAGTCTCCCCTGGTTGTTGTTTTTTCCTGAAATAATATGGTCAGCTCATGTCTGCCAAATTAAGAGTATCCCAATTTTCACCAGAAGCCTGAGTGCAGCTGGGGATTTCACTGAGGACGACGTACACACTAGATCTAGTCACTGAGGCTTTTACCTTTGGATCATGAACGAATGAATTTCCTTTGGTACCAGGAGGGAAATCTCCAGTGGATATGTATTTAAGGCACTCAATGATGGTCTAAGAAAACAGAAATAAGCACATAATTAGAACGACAGCTTAGAACAAGCAAGATGGACTACAGTCAAAACGCAGGCCAAGTACTATAAATAAATATAAATAAAAGCTAGACAGGAAGGGAGAGAGAAATAAGGCGTGATGCTTTACTCTGCCATATCATGAGAACACGGTATTGCAGAAGCAGTTCTGTGGGCACAGTGGGGAGGGGTCGATGGTTGGAGCAGGTGATCTTAGTGATCTTTTCCAACCCTAAAGATGCCACAGTTCTGATCAGCACCACGACCAATTTCCTATGCAAAGCAGCACACCAAGCCCGGGGCTGGAAGCACAGCTCTTACCGTTTTTCCCGCTCCATTTGGCCCCACCAAAATAGTCAGGGGATTAAAGAAGGTGATGATTTGTTTGTCTTTGTCCTCCACACCGAAACTCCTCACCCCGAGGATGCTCATCTTCTCGATCTTCGCCATCGCGGCAAGAACTCCCTGCGCCCCAAAGCGAGAAGCGCCAGCACCTGTCTGCCTGCTTTACACCTGCAAAACAAAGCTGTGAGACAGCAAAGCCCAACGGCAAACCCAGAACCAGACAGCACGAGCACATAACACGGGCTGACGGTCGCACCAATGACCGCAGCGGCGCTCCCCGGCCCAAGGAGCCCAGCACCGCCGGGCACACCCGCTCACAGCGGCCTCGAGCACAGCAGCGCTTCAAGGACCGCAGCAGTACGAAGCCGAGCGGCCCTCACCGCGTTCCACATCTGGGCCGGGCCCGGCGGGACCTCAGCGCGGGGTGAGCCGGCCGAGCAGCGGCGTCTCCACAGAGAGGCGGCGTCCATTTCCCCCCCCCCCCACCCTGACCCGCGAACCGAACGCAGTCACCTCCGCTGCCCGCGCCGCCCCGGCAGTCACCGCGGCCGGCCTCGCTCCGCCCCGGCTCCGGCGGTGCTCCACAGCGCCCCCTGGCGGCCGTGCGCGGCGCTGCTCGTCGCCCGCGCGCGTCCCCTCCGCTCGTCGCCGCTTCGCCTCGTCCCTTCCCTTCGACTCGGCTTCCTTTGTCCCCTCTGTGATATCCACAGTGCCGAGGGGCTCCCCGTGGCACTCGGCTGTTTCATCCCCACGTGAAAAAGCCGGTAATGCTTCAAGAAAGAAACTAACAACCTGAAAGCAATTCAAAAAGAACCTCTGCTTAGGGTTTTTATAGTGTTCCCAGCCTTCAGACACGGCCCCGCCGCTCCCCAGCGCAGCTGTGCAAAATGGCAGCTCAGCCCAATGCCGACCCTCCCCGTGCCCGACCCATCTCCAGCATCACCGAGAGGGCTGAACCGCTAATTGCCGTAATTAAGAGAGCCAAGGGACAGTCCAGCTAGGTGCTTCAAGCTCAGGCCGGGCAGAGGAAAACCACATTTCCATGGCTGGGTTTGATTACCGCTCCCTGCCTATTTGAATCAAAACCAGCAAGAGAGAAACACCAAAAGGGTGGCACAGCATCACCAGCCCCGAGGCGGCCACCTGCAGCCCTGCGGCCGCGCCTGACCCATCAGTAATTGAGCCTGCTAGCGAGTGTTTCCAGTGATGGCATGAACACCCCGGGCCGTGGGTGAGCGGTGGTTCACCGTGACGCCGGCTGATGCATCCCTCTCACAGCGACCATGAGAGCCAGGAAATGGTTTACAAGTCTGAGGCGCGGTACAACCCGGTAATTCACCGTGCTTCGTAGGAAATCTAGATCACCAACGGCAAAAATCCCTCCTCCACCTCTCTGTGCAGGAAAAGGGTGAAGTGTTCATGTTTCATTGCAGGATTACCCCATTTAAGTTTATTACTACTTCAGACCTCCATAAGAACACCAATAGGTAAAGAAAGTCTAAACTGAGTGGACAAGATATTTTTGAAGCTGATGTCTTGACTGGGTTGAAAGGAGCACTGGGCACGCACGCAGGTGCTGATGGATGGAACCTGCCAGGACCTTCTTGCACGGGGCAGTGCTCATGAGGCACCAGCCCTCTTGCTTCAGCTTTCTCTTTTGGAAGTGGATTCTAGATCATCGTGATCGTTCACAGACCGTTCTGATTCATGGAACACGGAACCCAGGCAGATGACCTCTCATTAAGCGTCATACTTCTTTCCACACTTTGTGCCCCTAGTTGGAAACAGAATATAAGTTGTTTCTAAAGTAACTGTATCACCGCTGACACCAATACTGCTCAGAATTTTCTGGAAATCTGTCACGTAGCTGCCATGCACAAAGATGAGTTTTGTCCTGTTATTAAAATGTGGAAGTAAATGGCAGCAATTTCTTTACGCTGAGTGAAGACAATCTTCTGCTGTTCCACAGAGAGCTGAAGGGCAGCTGAGCAAAAGCAACATCGTGATTCCAGGCGACTGGTCCTGGCAATATGTATAACCTGAAAAGAAGTCCAAAGGAAAACTCACTTTCCTAATTGAGTTACACCAAATTAGAAAAACATTCGGAACTGACCCTTATATCTGAAGGGGACTGCAAAATAAAGCAGCTGGAGTTCCATGCAGTCATCTGCTGCAAAGCATACCCATTTTATTTGCATTTAGTCACAGCGTTAAGCCTATTTTTTATATTTTCTCTTTTAAGAAAAAAGAGAAAAAAATGGAAAACAGGCAATGCCTGTAGCTAGTATATAGGCTGTTTAGTAGTTGGTTTTGTAGTGTGAGTGGTTCTTAAAAGCAACATCAGTTGTTACAAAGCTGGCTCAAAAAGAGTACGACCTGAAACAAACTGGAAGACAATGGGTAACGTGCATGGCAGTTTTGGATATTGTGATAAACTGCACTGCAAGAGCTATTGGTGTTCACAGGGATGGGGAAGTAGAGGTTCAGATCACTTTAAAATGTGTAATCTATTTCTTACTTGGAAAGGGAAATGGGGAAATGGAAGGTAACCACTTCCCTACATAACTAATTCTGGTTAGCCCCTCAACCACTATCTGAGGATTTCTCTGCATACCCATGAAAATATGAACTCTTCATAGTGTTGATTTTCTGGTATCGGTCATCTTGGGATAGTTTTTAAAACACTTCCAGCATTCCAGCCCACCCTGGAAAAGAATCTGAGCAGAAACCTCTCACAATTTTATATTACCAAATAGAGATGTTAATAATGATCACCTGCACAAAGTGCATAAAAAATCATCTAATAGAGCATCATATAGGTAATACAACGTGTCAAGAGCTGTGTTATCAGTGGGCCAGCTCTCTCTCAGAGCCCAAGTTTATTTCTTTCTAGGGCCCACAGACCCTGCCCCTTAGTACTCATCTCCCTCATCCCTTGCAAGAAGCAACTCCTTCTCTTTGCTCAACAGCTCCTCTTTGTTTCCCAGCTGGAAAAAAGGTCCAACCAGAACACAGAAAGCCAGAGGGCTGCCCCTTCCTCCCTTCTCTGCAGCTTTCTTTCTTTCTGTCTCCAGAGCTGACTGCAGGTGAACCAGGCCAGCTGCCAGGCTGGGGAATTTAATTCGCTACACTTCAGCTGTCTCTGAATTTGATGAATAACTTTGCTCTGCTTACTGCACAAAAGGAAACAATGCAGCAGATCTTGCCATCCTGTCAAGTTCATGGCTAGATAACAGATGTGAACTTTGGGAACAGCCCTTTGTACTCAATCCCAACATCATCTGCAATTAGAACAAACAGCAAATTAATGATGAGGAAGTCAGCCTGGGCCTTGTAACAATCTGGCAGCTAGAAGGTGGTTTTGTGGCTAACAATTCAGACTTCATCTATGGTTGTGATCTGGTGATTATCCTGGTTTTCCTGGTTGTGAAAAAGGTTCACAAATGTGAACTGACCACTACAGATCTTGAGGTCAGCATTCCCTTCACTGTCATGTTACTGGCACAACAGTCTCGAGGTACACTGCCAAAGCCAGCAACAGAAGTCACATCTGTGAGGATGCAGGAGAACATCCGCTCCTTTGCAGGTTTCTGTTCCAAGATAGTGAATGATTATAAGAAAGGGAAGCATGAAAACCAATGTTATCTTTGTCTGACTGTACCATTTACATCTATGGCATAAACATGTTTCTTTCCAAACCTGATTTAGAGCCAGCTTTCAGTAGTTTAAATTGTGTTTTGTGTATAATTTAATTCACCGCTTTATAGAGGCTGAGGGAGATGGATGTTATCATCTCCTGATCTGAAAACAGCTCAGATCCAAGCCAGGCCTGGAGGAGTGCCACAGCTGCCAGCAGCTCCCACTCTCCCCCAGTGCTGCCAAATCATTTTGGTTCGTCCTCATTTCTTTGCAGTCAGCTCCATCGCTGCAGATGCTGCTCTTCACTCACTGCATTGTCCATCTTGCAGTATTTTAGAAGTATTTTTCCTTCTCCTGCCCATCCATCACTGACGATTTTTTAACCACTGTGATGTCTTCATTTACCTGGTCTGTGTTCTTTCCGTGTGCTGCAAGATCTGTTTCACTCTGCTCTACAAGGCACCTACAGGCATACTGATGATGTTTGTGCTCAGCTGGAAAGTGGAACGTTGTGTGTGGATCTTAGGTGCTTTTTGCTTCAGTTAGGTGAACGCCATCTTACTGGGAGACTCTTATCCTACGTTGCCTTCGTACATTTTTTCCACTCCACTCCCACGTACCTCCTGTAATGTCACTGCTCTCTCTTCTCATTCTTCCATAAGACTCATAGATACCATGATACAAACAACTGCCATGCTTCTATCCTTGGATGGTGAACAGAAGTCTACTGTTATTACAGGTCCTGTGCATCTTGTCCCTCTGCAGGTCATACCCAAGTGTTGTGTCTCCTCAGGCTGTGATCAGCTGCGTGCAAAATTTTTTCAGTATTTCAAAATCACCTGGAACATTGCTGATGGTATTGTAATTCAGATGCTGGTGACAGCGAGTAAGGATTAGATTACTGCCAATATAGCAACCAAACAAGCCCTTCTTAGGCACAGCAAAATGTAGACCCTATTAGAACATGGTATAGTAGACATGCTAATGTCTATTTCTTCACCTCTAACTATACTTTTCTTGTTGAATTTTGGGACAATAATACGTATTTTAAGATCCAAAATAGTATACAAAGTTTAAGTAATTCAAGTGGTACTTTCAACAAGACAAATAGGTCTGTGAATAAAATCAGGTACCAATAAATTCTTTGACATGCACAAGGTCCCCCTTGCCTGTGACTCTCAGGCTGATGGCTATGGAAAACTCTTCTCACATTTTCAGTGATTACTTTGATTTTGCTGGAAAGTTGTAACCTTTTCATGAGTGATTCTTACCTTCTCACCAACACTTGCCAGCCATATGAAACTGGTTTTTAGCCATTTGTTCACGTATAAAGTTTTTCCACTACCACTGCAGGACGTCTCCAATTCAGGCAAGGTTTTTACGTGATGCCATGCCTGCTAATGGGTACCCTTATTTCTACCAAGCTTTTACTGTTGATAGTTAAACCCGTTCTTTTTCCACCTATATATCACACGGTAAATCCTGCAGAACAGCAGTGGGGACAGAGGAAGGCTCAAGAAGTGAAATTTGTCAAGTTGTTTTAGGGTCTGTGCATGTCTATTTGCTATCATTTTTTACTGAACCTAGAACTGCATTTATTTTAGAAAATCACATTGAACAGAGGAGGTCATAGTGTTGAGTGGAATGTAAGAACCACTGAGGTCTCCAGATCTTCATCTATCTGATTAGAGGATGCAAAAATAAGAATAAAACCACATAAATGTATGTGTTATACAGGGAATACTCCCATTTCCTGTGATGAGCTTTTGATATAGTGTAAGAAAATGGCATCTCTTATCTACAAAGGTATTTTCCCCTTACTTGATGTCAGAGGGAAGGAAACCCCCAACCTGTCCCCACAGAGGCATCCCACAATGCCTGCAATAATTTTCACAGTGTTCTTGTGCCTTTTCTTATACAAGAAAATTTTCCTTTCAATTTAGTATTCAAGGTGTTCTTGGGTATATATAGGCAGCATATGGCATTAAAAAGGCTTAAATCAAACGTAGCTTTCCCAGAAGCGAAAATGCTGTTTCTCTACTTTTTCTTCTTGAGTTGCTGCTTCCCTGTCTGTATGGGCAGTGCCATAGAAGAATTCCAAGAGAACTTCAAGGCATTAGTGGGCCTGGCAAACAAGGAGGTGGGTCATTCTCTTTTCCTCTTTATTTCCTACAGTTGTTTGTTTTTGATGGGGGGTATGAAATCGCGTACGGACTCCAGCAGCTCCACTTTGCATCTCCTCCAAACGTTTATTTGCCAAAGCTGAGATGCTGAAGGTGCCACGTGTCAGCCTCCCCTCTGAAGCTGGCACTGCTATTGTTTCCCTGAAGGAAGTTCAGAAATAGAAAACCTGATGAAGGAGATAGGTAGATAGAGATGCGTAACAAGATGGCAGTCTCTTAGAAATACCTTCTAACACTACTCTCTCTGCTTTTGTTTTCTGTTTTTTAACTGTAGCTTTTTCTTCAAGTACCTGCGGGGAGATTTCAGGTAAGACCTTTCGAGGTTCCCTTTTACTGCTGCTGCGTTTGGAAAACAGTGATGGTTTGTAGCTGATCTGGAGAAAGAGACCACTGTGAAAGAGCCCATCTCCCAAAACTGGAGTGCTAGTGGTGATTTCGTGAACAGCTCAGTGAAGTTCCTCATATGCAAAAAGTTATGCAGAGGAGTAACTGATTTTGAGGCTGAGGCTTTTGAGCCTCAGTCGTAGTCCTACTAAAGTCAACCTCATGAGTGCTTTGAAAGAACTGAGCACCAAGACTGCTCTCAGCACTGATGCCTGACCATGGAGTGGGACTCACTGTCAGAGGGCAGGGAGCACCGAAATGCTGCAAGGTTCTTACCTTTGGGCAGACAGAAGAGCCGGGCACTGCAGGGCACCATGGAGTTCATCTCTGAAGGAAGCAATCTGCAGGCACCAGTCGTCTCACCCAGCCCTCCACGCTGACCGGTGGCTTCAGCCCATGGTCTGCACATTTCTCAGGCTCTGGAAATGACAAGAGCCTCACGAAGAATGACCAAGAGCAGGAGGTCTGCTGTTTATTTGCAGGGGAAAATTGCTTAGAGCTGGCAATTTTAAAAAAGATGAAGAGCAGCACTTGACAGACAGACGAGTGCGACGCTTCTGTCCTGCACAGAGGTGGCTCCGAGAGGCAATTAGCAGACCTTATCTCCTTGGGCTCCTCGCTCTGATCTTGCTAAAATAACAGCCCCAACAGCCTCTATTCCTGTTTACCACTCTCGATGCTGTGTTGGTTTGTATTTCCTTTATAATGACCTGTTTTGATTGCTTGTTTCTTCCTCTAGATTTTTTTACCTTCCAATCCCAGAAAGTACAGGAAATCATCCCCTTCCTACTCATAGCAACATAAAGAAGGAAACTGATATTTCTATGTATGAACACTGTTAGTTATTGAACTTAGGGAGATGAACTGGAGCTCATTTGACACAATGTAATTTTGCCATTATTTGGTTATTTTTTTAGTGCACCTGTGTTCGCCATCACCTGAACAGAACCATGACACAGCTGAATACAAAAGGCTACCTGGAGAACGCCCAGATGGGAGGGCACATTTCTCTGATGGGGAGAAACGTGCACCACATAATAGCAGCTTTCCATCGAGAACATCCAGTAAGTGTCTCGTGTACTACTGACACTGATTACATAGGTAAAAATCAGAAATTACTGTGTCAGGACTGCTCATTTGTTTTCAATCCATTCAAAATTAATCACCTCTGAACACCGTGGCCTGTGAAAGTGGCTGAATTTTGACCCTGTCTCTGTAACACTCTTAATTTTCACTGTGCTGTATTACAGCTGCCATTCAGCAATGGTTGTGTAAAATGCTTCCACGAAGGTCATGGAGTCGGGATGCATTGCACAGCTTTCCAAAAAACACATCAGCCTTACGTAAATCCTGGGCTTGTCACTGGCCAGAAGATAAACAAGAAGGGGCCCTAAGCCATACTGTACTAAGCAAAGTAAATCAGGAGGAAATATTCCTGGTTTTCACTAGTCTTCGGTGGGTTCATTCATTAATTCTTCTAGCTAAACACTGCCTGAACAACACCAATAGTCACCACCACTGTCCTCTTTTCATCCTTATCCACTGCGTTATCGCTATTACCTGTTACTGCTATTATCCTAGGAAGCTGAAGGAAATCGATCCTGTAAAACAAAAGAGAAGCCCCTGCAGGATGCCCTGGAGCACTACAAGAAGTTTTTTCAGCGGCTGCACGAGAGCTGCCAGGCACCAACACTATAGTGGGGTCTGCAGGACACGACACGGCTGAGACAGCGGGACAGGAGAGTGAATGCTTCACATCAGGATGATTAGATATTTATAACCGAATTTCTTACTGAGGCTATTAATGTATTTATTTAATTCTAATTTATAGAGAGCTTTTATATTTGTACAGAGTCCAAATGTTCATATGACGAATCAAGTGAGAACTTCAAACGGTTCGACTGTGTTTTTATGGGCTATAATGATTAGAATAAAATCGTGAACGAAACTACGTGAGTGAAATTATTTTTCCTGAATAAAAACTTGACTTTTTTTTTTGAATCTGTTGTGTGAGAAGAGCAGAGAATTTGGGCAGAAAACACCTCGCAGCTTCTCCTCTGGTACTGCAGAGGCTGGGGATGGCTGAGCTGAGATTCTGCATGACACCCAATGCAGAGCTCTTAAACCCTGTCAAATTTAACAGAATAACTGCCACGATTGTGGACTCACAGTCAGTGCACCACCCAGTTCATCTAGTCATGTTCAAACAGGCTCTCTATGCTCATTAAGGAATAATGCCAATTATTAAAGCAGCAGACTGCAGATTCTTTTGGCTTGCCTCTGATGAATACACTGTCTGCAAAGTACGAGAGTTTAACCAGGATGATGAACAACACGGCTAACTGCAGTGGCATTGAATCATGGAACAACTCTAGAGATTTCTAAGTTTCCTGAGAATCTGGGATAACTGAGGTTGTGACCCTTACCCAGTAGGTGACCCCGTGGGTGCGGTGAGAGGCTCAGCCCATCGACAGATCCCGGAACACTGCCGTGTCCTCCCAGCTTGTCTGCAGTGTCATCTTCTCCCTTCAACTACTGTTTTCCATTTTCTTAGGTCCACGTGGAGCTTGAGTGGCCCTAGTCAAACACACCTCTGTTTTGTAAAGTTGATCAGAAAGGTGAAAAACTGTTGGCTCAGGAAAACAGAATAGTTTATCAGTTCCAATAGTACCATCCGTCCCCGTCCCTGCAGGATGCTCACAGGGTTTGGCCAGGGGACCCCTAACCCATTCCACATTCCAGGCTCACAGGTGTTTGCTGACAGCTAAGGTCCCAGGTCATTTTGCTCAGGGAGCTCTCCTGGAACGGATCATCCACCACATACCACTCTGGAGGTTTACCTTCTCTCAAGAGGTGGGCTTTTCTGCCACCTCTGGTAAACATTTAGAAGTGTACAGTGGTTCCCAACTGAAATGTAATGGGTTTCGGCATGTGTGTGAAATCACATCTGGCTTTTGAGGCATGAAGTAGCAAGAGTAGCTGCCCAGTGTAGTCATTAGTAAGTTTTGAGTCAAAGCTACCTGACACAAGTACATCTTTGGGAAGCCGTGAAGCTCATCATTGTAATAAAACATGAATAATTAACTGAGCAAAATTATGATTTTGTGCTGGGAGGGTTCAGGTTGGATATCAGAATTTTCCTCTGCAAACAGTGGTCAGCACAGGCACAGCTGCCCAGGGAGTGGAGAGTCACCATCCCAGAGACGCTGCAGAGCCATGGGGATGTGGCACTGGGGGATGTGGGCAGTAGGCACGGTGGGGTGGGCTGAGGATCTCAGAGGTCTTTTCCAACCTGAATGGTTCTGAGATCATAAGTTCAAGAAACCTTTGTGCACATGGTAACAGATACACAATAAGTGACACATAAAAAATCAGAAGGGTGGCTGGGAGCTGAGGGTGACTTCATAGGTCCTGAGAGCACAGCAAGGGAATTCCCGTTGCAGACATTGTTATTGCTAGTGTGAAGGTGGCTAATGCGTTGGATGGGTGAATTATAAACTTCAGCAGAGCTAATAAACACAAAACCAGAGGAAATTTACGAAGCACCGACCAGTCCTACAAGTCACTTGTCTGCTTTCTTAGTCATCCTGACAGATGTAGCAGCTGCTGGAAAGCCAAACACCTACTTCTGAAGCAGCTTGACACATGAAGGTGCCTCCCTTATCACAGCTCATTGACTCAGCACAGGGACAGTGACTCAGCTCCTGAGGAGGTGACTACAACAGCAGATGCAACAGCTGGGAAGCCTGATCCATGGAGAGGTCATTAAGCACTCAAGCAATAGCTTTCATGTGCAATTATAATGATGCAAGTCTGCTACGGCTGAGTCAAGGATGGAGAGCACTGTTTTTTCCCCTCTATTTATATGATTTGTTCTAGTTTTCTGCATAAAACCATAAAATATGGGTGAAGCAAGCACAACATTTCCAGAAACCGTACAATCCTATTTAAAAAACAAAACCATTCAACCAACCATTGCTGCACGACTGTGACATGATTAGAGGTCACACCTAAAGCACACCTTCCAACATCCCTTCCAGATCCCTTCCACCATCTATCCTTCCCTTTGTGGCCCTCCTCAAGATGCATACAGGGAAAAAGCAACTTCAGCAGAGCCTGGGCTCAGGGAGCTCTCACTGGAGGTGGGGACATGGAGCCAGACTGCTTCTGCAGAGCATGATTTATAGTGTGGGAACTGAAACCCAGTATGCTACTTCAACGATAAAAATCAGAAAACAGAGAACAAAGAACCAGATTCGAATGGTCTGAGTTGTTTAAGCTGTAAGAATTATAATCACGGATTTCCGGACTCCCACTAAATTCATTTGCTGGCAGAACAAGCTGAAGGATTCTAGAAACAAGAAGAGATGTTAAAGCTGCAGGAGGAAATGTGGAAAGCCAAAGGATCTGTCTTGCTGCCGCTCCTCTGCGAGGTCACTTCAGGGAGCCGTGGGGCCATGGTTTGAATCATTTCTTAACTCTTCTGCTGCCCACATTTCCTGTGACACCAGAGAGTTCTCTGCTTTGAGCTGTGTCTGACAGCGGTTGCACTACAGAGTGCAGCCAATGTCATCAGCTTTGGCAGGGATCTGAGCAGCAGCCGCCACCCCTGTCATCTTCCATCCCCTGCATCCCTCTTTGTTTGCACTTCTTGCTTACCCCTGGTGCTGTGCAGCTCTCCCCCCAGCCCAGAGACCCTGCTTTCTCTCACAAGAGACAATAACGAGCCACAGATAAGCAAGTCAGGGTCATCTGGCCAAGGTTTTCTCTTCTCTTCCAGAGCAGTGTCTGTGTCACCACCCCAGGGACTAGCAAAAACTGACTCACCTTGCTATGCATCTCTTTGTGTGGAAAACCTAGGAAACATTTCTTCTCTAACAGAGCAGTCGGGCAGTGGCACAGGCTGCCCAGGGAGGGGGGTGTCACTGTCCCTGGAGGTGCTCCACAACATGGAGATGTGGCACCGGGGGACACAGTCAGTGGGCATGGTGGGGTGGGCTGGGGTCGGACTTGGGGATCTGAGAGGTCTTTTCTAACTTTGGAAATTCTAAGTCTAAAAAGGGAAAGTGAAATCCTTCATTAGTCCATTTGATTCCATCCTTCATTCCTTTGCAATGCATTGGGCCAAACAGTGCCAGGTGCAGAGCAGCTCTGCAGGGGCACCCATAACACACCGCACCCCAAGTCCCTGTTCCAGGTCCCCTCCCTGGCAGAGCTGGAGCTGTTCTCCTTGAAAGCTGCTTGGACACTGTGCAGGGCATTTCCAGAAAGCTATCACTACCACAGAATGCTACAAATTTAGATCCTTTTCTTAGGAAGAATACATCTCATGTTGTTTGGGCCAATAGCTGTTTTTACAAAGTTTTCAGCTCAGCTGGGACTGACTTCTGAGCCAGTGGCAGGGTGCTGACCCAGGGCACAGAGAAAATGCATTGACATAGCGCTCACTAAGGAAGTGTGCTGATAAAATGCAGTTTCCATGCATGGTGCAGTATTAGTCAAAAGATGCCCATTATGAATATGGATTTCAAAACAAAGATCTCTGAAACCCTGTGATCGCCTCACACATCTTGCTTGCCCTTCCTGAGAAGGTGGGGAGGGACCCAGCACGGATTCTTACAAATGTCATCATGCTGCCCTAGGGCTCCCCATAACCTCCCATGGCCCATTATCCTACAGAGCACCCCCAGTGCTATCTCACTGCACATCCCTCCCAGGGGCTGCCCCATGCCCACAACCTGGGGGACAAGGAGGGGACACCTCGGGGTGCTTTATCAATTACCCCAGGGTAATTGATTATTTATTCACTTTCATAGTCCTGATCATTCCAAATTCAAAGAATAAAAGGAAACTGCACTGCAAAGTCTTACAGTATTGGAGAACTTATCAAGAACACGTGTTGGTCATGAAAAAGTGTAGAAAAAATTCACGTTTCTCTGGGAGCTAGCCTGGACGTAGCATCCTAAGAGCTGAAAGGGACCTTTAAAGGCCACCTAGTTCAATCCTCCTGCAAAAAACAGGGACATGCACAGCTGGATCAGGTTGCCCAGGGCCTTATCCAGCCTCATCTTGAAAGTCTCCAGGAATAGGACATCCACCACATCTCTGGGCAACCTCTTCCAGTGCCTCACTACCATCACTGTAAAAGATCTTTTCCTTATTTCCAAATTAACTCTGTCTATCCTCTTTGAGCTTGAAGCCATTTCCCATGGTTCTGTCACCACAGACCCTGCTAAAGAGCCTGTCCCCTTCTTTCCTGTCACTCCCCTTTAGACACTGCAGCCTTCTCTTCTCAAGGATGCACAGCCCCAACTCTCAGCCTGTCCTCATAGGAGAGGCGTTCCATCCCTTGGATCATTTTTGTGGCCCTCCTCTGGAGATGTTCCAACAGGTTTATGTCTCTGCTGCCACCATGAGCCCCACGAGCAGCAGCAGAGCTGGCAGGCCTCATGGCCCTGAGCCCAATGCCACAGCAGTTATGAGTAACTGCCATGATATCTCAATACCTTGAACTGGGGAAGTCAACAGTCAGCCGTGGTTGTGTGGTGACTCTCAGACTAAGCAGCGAGCTGATTGCTGCCGACACTGCTGTACCCGTTTTGTCATCTCCATCAACAGATTGTGTTCTGCACTGCACGTTGATCTGCAGAACGTGAGTTCATGGGCATCGCTGCCCACAGCCAGCACTGCCAGTCCTTCCCAGGCTGAATAGAGAGTGAATCACAGAGATGGAAACACTGAGCCCTTGTACCATCCTGCTGTGCTTCTGGTAACAGCAAGAAGAGTTTGTGGCCTCTCCTTGAATTTAGGATCTTCGGTCACTTCTGCAGAATAGCATCACTACCTCAGGATGTTGTGTGAACCGTGTGATTTCTCGTTCCACTTGCAAATCTTCTAATTTTTTAAAATCAGGTTGGTAATTACCAATGCCCAAGAATTATAGATGCTTTCTGGAAAACAGGTGATGCTAAACAGAGAGAGACATAATGGGGTCCTGAGGTTCACCACCACTTCCTCTGAGCGGACAGCATACGTGGAACAGATCGAGGACTTCTTCCCCAGGGAACGAGGTTGCTGGCCTTGTCAGTTGGCCACGGTGGTCTCAGGCAAAGAAATGCAATATTTTCAAGCCAACAAACACTTGGATATGACCCAGGCAGACCAAGTGCATCCCTGTCCCTGCTACCACCCAGGTGCTGGGCTCCCAGCCTAGGCTCAGCCCTGCCCACCAAGGTCTGCCCAGCAGTGTGGAGCTCCCAGTGCTCACCCAACACAGCCATCCTTGCACATAAGAAAACCACGGAATCACTAAGACTTCTAAGACCAGCCCCAACCCATGCCCACCATGCCCTCCAACCATGCCCTTAAGTGCCACATCTGCACATTTCTTGTTCCACGCACCATCACCACCTGCTGATGCAAGCTACTTAATTCTGAAGTAATATCTGTGTTTCGATAAAATGTTATCAGAAGCATTACACAAGCATGGTTTCCTTTCCAGACAACAGTCCTCACATTCTCCGCAGTTATTTTTCCTCTGAGGCTTTGTCTTTCACATCTCCTATCAGATGATTGCATGCAGTTATCAGGCTCCAATTTCTAGAGAAGTGTAGCGAGGATAAAAGCGGGCTGGTCACACACTGGGTCATCCCGTGCATTGCTGATTCTAGTAGAAAGAGGCCACATCCTTGTCTCCTTATTACCTACTTATATGGAAATGCTGACTTGGTGAGGAGTATGCCCAAAAATTAATCACAAAATTTCCAGAAAGTCTCAACAAACGGCCTTTTTTTTTTTTTTTTTTTTTTTTTAACATCAGCCCAAACTATTTATTTCCCCACAAAGGGCCATGCAATGGTAGAGGGCGTCTCCAGAAGCACCCACAGGTTCTGTGAGAGCATCAGGACCATGAGGACCCATCTGTACCTTTTGCTTCTCACTGTGGCTGCCTCTGCCCCTGTCCCGCAGAGCGATCTGGCCGAGTTACAGACACTGTTAAAGCAAATCCATCTGTCAGTGGACATGCTGGTAAATCTCATTTTCCCTTTTCTATTTGACAGTTTGATAAGTTGGTATATTGTGTCATTATCTGAATATTTAGCTTTTACTAAAAGCCAAACAGTCATCGTATGCAATCTCTTAATTTTGTCAGTGTTAATGATGATGATATTTGAAAGGCTTAATCAATACATGTATTTTTTTTTTTTCAGAATCTGAGGATTGAAACTCCGGTTTCTGCAGATGTAAGTGAAGCTTTATCTTAAAAGTCAGCTTTCTCATAACTGAAGCCATTGAAAATTGAGATGGAATTCTCTCCTAAAATACTCCACCTGTATATAAGAACAAAGAGTTTGAAAATTAAGCTACTCTATGTCATTAAATGTGATAAACGAGTTATCATAAATAATCAAGTTTGAGTCAAACAAAAACCCGTGGTGATACCGAAGTAGCCAAGGATGGTATTACAGTAATTATTCTCATTCTGTGGTTTGTAAAAACTTCTGCAGAACACATACACACTGATTTAACTCCTGAAATGAAGGTTGCTAGGAAGGGATGAAGAATGAACTCGCTCATATCTCCCACCTGCCCTCCTCCTTGCTGCCTGCATGAGCGCTCTGCTCGTGCCAAACTGCTTTTAGAAACATCTCTTTAGGCTTTTGCTGTCAGTGCAGTGATCGCAGAGCTGTATTACTGCAGAGCTGCACTACTGCATCGCTTCTGAACGGTGGTCCCTCTGCCCTGAGAGCCAGACCCTCACTGATGAGCACAGCAAAAGAGCTCTGTCTTCACAGGGGACCCAATTCCACTTCATGCGTTTTTTGGCTCCTTTTGCATCTCCAGAAGTTCCTCCTGTTCCTCGGCAGCTCACAAAGGTCCACGTTCCCTCCCTGGCAAGTTTCCCTGCAAGCCGACACCACCAAAGAACTTGATTCTACAGCTGGAAATGCGGTTCGAATGGGAAATCACATTCCAGGAGGGAGCTCCTCAGGTCGTATCACAGCCAGATGTGTATTTGGGACAATACAGCCTATGGAACTGACCTACTGTGAGAGCAGAATAATTCACATCCCTGATCTTGATTGGCAAGATTCAGAACTCATTTTTCATTTATTTTTACTGGCAAACTCAACCCATTACCTTGTGATGGAGCTGGCAGCTTTGCTTCTGATTTACTTCTCCCTGTTCTGCCGCACGACGAAGGTGTGCAGCTTCCTCAATGAGTGTGCAAAGAAATGGTCCTCTTGGCCACAGAGCATCCAATGCAAGACTGCACCTTGGGGGGTTGATTTCCTCCACCCACCGCTGATTTTTGCTTCATTTTCCTCACCTTCTCCTCCCGTTATACTTCTCTCCATTTCTGTGTCTGACGGCAGTGTCTCCTCCTCCTTTCCTCCCCTGCACGTCTCATTGATGTCTTCCAAAACCCCGCACTGGACAGTGCATTCATCACTCCTCCACGCTCCGCTCGTGCCCCAGCACCTCCCTGACTGCAGGATCAGCTCCCAGGGCAGGCAGCTCTGCAGCACAGCACTGCACGGCCACGCTCACTGCCCTCCAGGCACGCAGATACGGTGGAGTTAAAGCTGGGAGAGCTTTGGGCTCATTTCACCTCTTCCCCTCACATTCCAAAGTCGCAGCTCCTCGGGCCAACAGTATACAAACAGAAAGCAGAATTCAGCCAGAATTGTCGGCTGGGTGAGCAGATGTAAGAGCTCAAACCACTCTCCAGGCTGCAGCAGAAGAGCAGGGGCTGCACTCAGAGCTCATTCTGCACCTCATCCAGGCACTGCAAAACAAAAGCTGTCCTCGAGCAAAGAAAACTCAGCATCAGTTCGGCGCCCTCACATAAATCATTTGCAAACAAGAGTCTGAAGTCAGGAATCCCACATGTTCGTCACCCGGCCAGCTGGATGCCAATCAGAATCTTTTTTTTTTTTTTAGCAAACTAATCGTTGTTTGTAGCTATGAATTCCTGTTTCTCAGCTGTGGTTATTTCTTCACTCTTAGGATGAAAACTGTATCAGAACACTGTTTGAAGGAATGGAACTGCTGAAAAATAATCCCAAGATGAAGAGATTTGATGCTTTTTTCCAGAGATTTGACAGACTAAGGCCATCTCTCACTGCTAACCTGGAAAGAGAGGTAAGGATCCATTTCTTGTCTATCAGAGGTCTGTAAAACACAGTTCATAACTGTGCCCTTATGGCTACAGAAAGGGGGATTCGCTTTTGGAGTGGATTTGTTCAGTACATGGAGGAAATCCTGGCATTATTATTATCCTGACTCCACACTTCTCACGTTCTAACCTCTAAAATGAGGGTTCATTGCCACAACTGGCATATTTAAGGCTTAAGGTAAACGCTGTCGTTTGCAAAATGATCTGAAGGTGACAAAACAGCAGTTAAATACTAAGTAACCTCATTTCCTTCGGTAACTTTTCAGGGAGAATGTGACACAGAAAGAAAGAACGCAAAAAAATTCATAGAAAAACTGATAACGTTCATCCGAAAAGTATCAACAAGAAACGCAAGAGCATAATTGCAGCTCCCCAGGCTCACCGTAAGCTCAAGCAGCTAAACGTGTTCATTTTCTGTGTACTCCTTCTTTGTGGCCAAGGTTACCTCTCCCATTCAGCAGTATTGGAACGGCTCATGCTCACAGCGGAGTCTCAAAGTACCGGTGACAAAAAGTCATTTGTATTTGCAGATGAGTATGTAGATGAAGCAAACAGAGCAGGGTGTGACAGAAATACTCAGCTGATGGCAAACCCTTCTGGTTCCACGTGCAAAGCTCACGCTGGCTTCAGAACAGCCACGGCAGGAGTGGGGATAGACCGGTGCTCGTGCTTCATGCTTCACCTCTTGCTCCACCACTGCTGTGCCATGCACTGGGATGTGGGATGGGTGTGCTTCCTTTGCCTTTCTCTAAGATCAGCCCCCCCCCTCCCCCCCCCCCAATTTCTGGAGGGGGCAGCACACATTCTAACCGTAGGAGCCATACATTTTCAGGTTTAAGGTCAAATTTCTGCTGGAAATATTTGCTGGTATCACATAACCTCAGCAGAACAGGGTCCTGGATGGGCATTACTCTTGTTAACATATTTAAGAGAGCAAGAACCCAGGTATAGACCAATACACAGAATAGTTAGAATAGTTAACTTTCCTCAGGGAACGGGTATTGGCTGTACTGGGAAAATTTCAGTGCTATAACAGCCTGTAATGAAGAGGATTAATCAGTATAATTGCACTAGTTCAGAATCAGCTTTGCCACTGCTTTGAAGGCAGATGAGGGTGAACCACAAAAGTCACCTCCACACAACATTCTTCCTACATGCCCCGCACGAGCACTGCTATACACACACACCCATCCCTCCCTGGGAAGCAGATCCACCACAATCACAGCATCTCATAAGCACTGAGAAATGCAGCCCGGTGTTCTCCTTCACCCACAGCTTCTGTAGGTCACTGCAGATTGGGTTACTGAGGATTTAAATGATCCAGGCCTTGGTACTCACCCCAACCCCAACCTCCTCGAGATGCCACTGGTATCGTAAAGCTGGCGGTGATGACAGGAACTCTGAGGTTATTTGTATGGTGTCAATTAAGTTATATCACAGTTTTTAGATGTACGTATTTTGGAGAAAATATTTATTTTGTGTTGGTTTTTTTTTTTTTTTTTTTTGCTACTTTTCATAAACTGAATAAATGTGTCTGTCGTTTGTGGTGGCTTGTTGTTGGTTTTTTCTCCTCTCCTTTCTATTTTCTCCCTCCTCACCCCACAAACACACACACACACACACACAAATTCCCTCTGAGCTATTTCCACACTCGGGCAGAACTAATGAGCATCAAGCCAAGCAGACTCCGCAGCTAACGAGGCAGGGACAAGGCACTGCGGGACACGGCTCCCACGGGGGGGGTGGGTGAGAGTTGGACTCGAAGACCTCAAAGGTCTTTCCCAACCTTAGCGATTCCCCATTACCCAAACCGGGAGCGGGGCAGCGGAGCCGGGACCCCTCCGAGTGATGCTGGACGGCGGCGGGATGCTGGATGCGAGCAGCAGGTGGCAGCAGCGACAAGGGACAGCGGGTGTCCCCGAGCACGGCAGCCCCACGGCCGCGGGATGAAGCTGACGGAACGCGTTCTCATTATTTTCGGTGTTAAATTTAACTCTCACTGTACCGTTGAGTCGCTGAGGTCGGAAAAGAGCTCTCAGATCCCCAAGCCCAACCCCAGGCCGCTGACCATGTCCCACAGTGTGACATCTCCACGCTCCTGGTGCTATGCCAGCACAGGACACGCACTGCTCGTCCACACCCCCACGCAGCCCCCCCCCCCTCACCCCCCAAGTATTCCTTATCCCACTGCTGCTGCGCCAGGAGCAGGGGCTGCCAGCCCAAAACACAGCAACGTGCCTAGGGAGCACGTGTGTTTTGGCATAACAGCTAGGAGCCCACTGGTGCTATCTCAACAAAACAAGAGCTCAGCATACACACACTGACACTTACTGCCAAAATCCTGGGTCAGATGTCACCAAGAGCAGCGTGTGCACTTTGGAAGGGCTCGAAAGCTGAACAAAAGGCCTCAGCAGCCTCCTGCTTCATGAAGACACAGAAAACACCACGAGAAGACAACCAGGAACAGATGAGCACCGAAGGAGAAGAACTGCCTATGACAAAGAAATCAAACCACCCTCCAGCAGTTCAACCAGCCCAGCAGGGTGAATTCACGACCACCACAAAGAGGAGTCTGCCATTCAGACAGCTCCCAGCTTCACCCAGGCAGCAGGCTGCTGCCCCAGCACATCCCCTCGCTCCTCTGCCTCCTCTCTGCCCACCTGCACTGCGTGGAAATGGTTCCAGCTGTGTTTTAAATACCCACTTCTAAGAAACCTCCAAACCAATAACAACTTCTAACAGACACGCGCACCCCAAAACAACACGTAAATGTTAACTTACGTATTAAAAGGTGAATTAAAGTAATTACTATATTTTAATAGGCCCTGGTAACCACATATTACTCATTTCTAGATAGGAACTGTCTAGTTCTTCATGTTATTATTATTCCCATGATTTTTTTTCTCCTGCAAATGAGGCAGCTGTCTGTGAAATCACAATTTGAAAAGCCCCACATGCCTGGAGGGGTGGATGGAGGTCTCTCTCAGACCTTTCCAAGGGACAGCCAGGGCTCACAGCCAACGAGGTGCAGCTTCACTGCGTGCTTTCTTCCCACCAGACACCCAGACAAACCCTTGCCAAGTGAAGCTGAGATACAAAATCTTCCAAGCCAGGGCAACGGAGCAGTCAGAGTAGAAACCCGTGGGTGGTGGCTGCTCACGGGCAGGCAGAAGCATCCCAGCACCGGGCTGGGCCCAGCTCTGACTCAGCAGCACCTGGGCTGCATTTTCTGCATGACATCAGCCTGGGAATGTTGGTCTCACCTTCCCAGCATATCCCCGCTTATGTCTCTGACGCACTCATCCGTGAGTCTGCCTGAAAGTCAGACCACGGCTCGTGCCTGGGGTACCATTTACCAACCGGTGTTAACCCCACGGCACTGCATGCCCGTGATGTGGCCTGGTGGTGCAATCTGGAGCCGGGCAGCCCGCAGAGCTGTGCCCGCTGCCCTGGGGAGCTGCTGGCCCAGCAGGAGGAGGGCTGCCCACGGAGCAGGGGCTGCCAGCACTGCTCCCGTGGCTTGCACTGCCCAGCACTTATCCACGGAGCTTTGTACCGTCCTGCTTCGAGCTTACTTTGAATGAGTGAGCCCCCCCTCTAGGGTCAATATGCAGCGAAGCGATTCAGGATGCAGCAGCACATCCTGCCGCACCTGAGCGCGAAGCTCAGCCCCGGGGGGGCCCCGCTCTGCTGGACCCACTGCGAAATAACGGCAGAGCCGTGCGTGACGACTGTGCGAGATAATGAACAAGCACCGTACGCGGAGTGTTTGAGGATGATAACGACAGAATCTGTTCCCCGTCCCCGCAACCACGGGCAGAATCGCGCGCGGGTGTGGGGTTCGGGGCTTTTTGTCGCTTTTCTTTTGTGGGGCGCAGCTCCGGAGGTGGCGGCACTACGGCCCGGGGGCTCCACGCGTCCCTCCCGCTGCCCCGGGGCTTTTCCCAACACGCGTGGGTTTTCCCTGCGGGCGCAGTGCAGTCCCGCCCGCTCCCGGTCCGTGACTCACGCGTGGGATTCCCCCCCCCCCCCCCGCCCCGCAGCGCCGCGCGGTATAGCGTCCCCACGCGGCCACGCGAGGAACCGCCGATTCCCGGAAGCCCTCGGAGCCGCTCCCGCGGGGAACCGAAACCCGGAGGCGGCGGAGGAGGGGCGGTGTGGGGCGGTGTGGGGCGGCGGTGGGGCGGGGAGGGACGGCCCCTTCCCCCCCATCCCCCCCCCCCCCCCCCACCCCCCCCGTTTCCCGGCTCCTCGGGGTGCGGTTGTTTCTTCGCCAAAATCAATCAATCAATCACGAAATAACGGCAAACACGATGAAATGAAGAAAATAATACTGTCCCCTTTTGGGGTGGGGGGTGGGTGGGGGCACACGCGCGGTGGAAAGCCCCGCTGGGATGCATATACCGCCTGGGCTGTGACCGCCGGCGTTCCGCTGGGGCTGCAGATGGGCACACGCACGCCCTGAGCGCCCCGAAGTGCCGCGGGCCAAAGGGTGACTTCTTCATTCCTGCCCCATCCGTCGAGCAGATCTGGGGTGTCACGCAGCGAGGGGTGACTCAGGTGGCAAACACGCGCTCAGTTCTTTGTCCTCTGCGGTCCCTGAGAGAGGTGGGGGTGACCCCGTGCTGCCCTCGGACTTTGGCCAAGGAAAGGGAGTTGGTGCGTTGGTATCCGTGGCTGACGGAGTAATTGCAATTCCAGATGTGTGTAGACATATTGATAGGTAGGTACAGATATAGGAGGGCTGCTCCAAGAGTCACGGTTCCTATTCTGTTCTGTCGGCCCACAGTGTCAGAAGGGGATGTTGGTGGTTTGTCAGTAAGGGTTGAACCTTCCCATCCACTGTCATTCACTGACCAAAGGGAGGATGTGAGCGTGGTGGGGGTGTGTGTTACAGCAATGGTGACAGCAGGGCACCTCTGCTGGGGCAGGCTCTTGTTCATCAGAGGTGAAAGTGCACAGCTAACGGTGGTGGCTATGCTGAAAAACAGCATTTTGTAGCTGAGAATTTGCTCTACCAAACAGCGCTGTTGTGCTCTTTCTGTTGGTTGTAGTTTCCACAGAAATACATAGGAGGCATTACTTTCAGAGCAACCTACGTAGCTATGTCCTCCTCAGGAGAAATCCCACCTGCACGACAGCAGAAGGTGAAGCTGACTGAGCAGATCCCTGCATGGGATGGATGCTTCCTGCACAGTGACCCCCATGGGGGTCCTTCCAGATGCTGCTCAGGAGTGGGTCCCTGTGGGGAGAGGTGTGAGGGTGAACAACGCTGCTGAACCACCCAGCTGAGCTCTGCAGGGTTTGGTGGGACTCTGAGCTCAGCCTTTCCCTTTCTGGCACCCAACTGGAGATGGGCTGGCTCAGCACAGCGGGGCAGGAGCAGCAGGCCTGGGCTGAGCCCTGCTGCGGGCTGCGAGAGCTCCAGGGATGACTCCGGTCTGTAAGAGCCACGAGAACTTCATTGTCAGCAAGTAAGGCTGCAGGTCTCTCCTTTGGACTGCAACTGGACGGAAAAATCTGCATCAAAGTTAACAGCCAAAAAATCATAAAAGATAAGGAAACAAACTCAGATGCCTGAACCTCTGATGCTAGACACATATTATTCTCAGTCTTCACTGTCATCGCCCCTTGAGGTTCCCAGGGGACGATGCCCCTCAGCAGCCTGGCATTCATGCTGGGGCTGCCATTCTGCAGGAGCTTCCTCCCCTGGAGCTGAACACAGAGCACTGCCCCAGCCCATCCCAGCCTTCACTGCTCTGCCCCATGGCTCACTGTGTTGGCACAGTGCGAACCCTACAAGGCAATGACACAAGTTTCCTTTTTGGCAGCCCCTTTGCAGTGGGAGGGGATGGAGGTTTGGAAACAAACTGATAGCCATTCGTTCCCTCCCCGGCTCAGAGCACAGGGTGAAATGCTTACATGCTTTTGCGCTGCACCTTCTGCTTTGTGCTGATTCCTTCTGCAGAGCTGCAGGATGGGATGTGGGGTGCTCAGGGCATGGGGTGGGAGCCAGGAGCCCCCTCACCTGGGCACATAAACCAGCCCACATAGTACAGCTCCCATGTTCTGCTGCTGCCAGCCCTGCTTGCACTGATGCCCTGCGAGGAGGGGCCCCAGGTGCCCACTGCCCCATCCCCACCCCCAGCAGGGAGCTCTGGGCAGCTGCAGCTCTGTCCTTCATTTGGGGAATGCACAGCAACTGCAGCACATGGGATCCACTCCACTGCAAACTGAGCTTTGCTCTGCAAACATTCTGTGGAAGAGCTCCTGCGAGGTTCAGAGAAAAGCAGGGACAGGGGAAATTCAGGAGGCAGGAAAGAAACTCTCCAAATTTCCTTTTTCCCCGCCAACCCAAGCACTGAATCTCGAGTTGGTTTCCTCCGAAAATTGTCCATGTCTTCAGTGAGGACTGGGCTGATTTCTTGTCCTGAGATAGAGGTTTTGGATTCCTGGAAACTGTAGGCAGCCCATCCCAGGATGTATTTATTGCAGCCTGAGGATCAGAGCGCCTGCGAGTATTACCTCATCTATCTGGGCACAGTGTCAACATTTTTCACATTTTGCCCTGCATGTACTTCAGCCAGACTTCCTTTTTGTAAGAGAGCCATTTATAAGAAATGGAATGAGTTTGCAGCAAGCGCTGTATGCCCGAGGATGCAGGAGGAGCTGTTGGTTTTTTTTGGTGTTTGACTTTGCAGCCAGGGCTGAGCCTGCACCCTGCAGCCCGCTCTGCATTAACCCCTTACCACCCAGAGTGGCTCAGAGTCACTGCAGTACCCCGAGGGCTGAAGGTCTGGTGCTCATTTGGGGACCCTGGGCTTCCCAGGGGATGGAGTGGGCTCTGCAACCATTCCACATGCCCAAGTGAGCCAGAGCAAAGAGGGATTCTTGTTTCTGAGTTTAACAGAGAAAGGGAGGAAGGGGAGCAGGGAAGAGGATGAGAGAGGATGTGGATAAGAGGAGAGTTTGCAGAGTGAGGGCACCAGCAGGGCTGGGGAGGGACTGAAACCTGGAACTGGTGGTGTGGAGGAACAACCATGAGTTGTGCTTGGCCTGGAGGGGCTGCTGGTGGGCACAGGGGGTGACGATGCAGCACTGGAAGGAAGCAGATGGCATGGTGGGGAAGCAGATAAGGGCTGGCTCTCACCATGCTCCCACTCTTCCCCACCTTGAAGCCATTGTGCATCCTGTGTACTCCATCCTGCAGTTGTGCTGCCCCAGCACCCTAGCAGAGCTGTGATATCCAGGTATATATAGGGATGGGACCCTCTCCTCTCTTGTTTGCCAACCCCAGCCCCTGGCAGCCCCCACTTGCTACCCAGAGGCTCGAGGCTGTCAGGGGGATGTTGTGGTTGGAGCACGGGTCCAGGTGCAAGGGGCTGAGGGTGGGCTCCCTGACACAGCTCCCACCAGCAGTCACATCCTCACAGGTTTTCTGGCAGCGAATTCTAGCAGCATTTAAGTACAACATTCCTGTCAATTTGGAATCAGATGAACATCAGTATATGCATTTCCCACAACTCAATCTCTTGATTTTCCTCTTGGAGATTTAAAAGCCAAGGATTCAGCCCTCAGTGCTGCCCTGTGCCCAGCTGCTCCCCGCACTGGGCTGGGCAGGAGTGGCACGGGGAAGGTATCAGTGCCAGCAGTGCCTGAGCTGCTCCTCATCCACTCTTACCCAGAGGTGAAGGCAACTCTGGATTAAGAAGTGACTTCTTCTGCTATGTTTGCACTGGGCTGGGATGGTTTTCTCCCCTTTTCTCCTCAAAAAGCAATCCTGGCCATTCAGAGCCAGGAAGGTATGCATGGGCGCAAAGCTCAGAGGGTCTCATCTCTGCACTGAGCAAGGAGGGAAAACACTGCAGCTGTGCAGAAGGAAAGTGAAGATGCTCTTCTTCCCCCATCAGTCCTCATGCAGCCCCAGCTCTGCCCTAGTGAACTGCTGAGAATGGCCCAATTCACTGCATGCAGCCCAGTGCCATCCAGCATGCTTTTTTTTTACACAGCACTGGAGTGAAACCATCTCAGAGTGCCTTATACGGTGGCTTGACTGACCCCAGGGGACAAGGTGGGGAACAAAGTGCTGCATCTGCACCACTCAGCCAAATCCACAGTCCTCTGCTTCTGTGGTCTCCCATCCGATTCCACTCAGGTGGTGCTTTTTGGTGTCATGTGAAATACAGAGCTTCCTGGGAGCTCCTAGTTACAGGACATCACCGACTGAGACTGAGACCGACTGGATAAGGTGCACCACTCGTGGAACACCACGTGGGGCTTTGGTATGGTTTTAAGTAAAAATGTCATGGAAAAACGTCCTCTGAATTAGGGAAACAAATCCAGATGTGGGGTCGCCCTGCAATGGGTAAGTGTGATGAAATACTTCTGGCGATCTCTTTCCCTACGTCTCACTTTACTGTTAAGACAGTCAGCAAATCGCGGGGCGATATGAGGAAGAAGGGCAGTGGGGGTTGCAGGGCAGGGGCTGGGAGCAGCCTGCAGTCAATCCGAGCTCGGGGGAGACCCTACGCCACAGAGCATCGGGCACTGCGAGCGGTGGCAGCTCCGTGCGGGTGACAGCTGATGACAGCCAGGTGAGAGCTGGGTGGAGCAAAATGCTTTTGTGGCCGGTTGTGTGTTTGCTTTCCCTGTTTGTGTTTTGTACAAGCACACCCCACCTCCATGAGCATGCCTTCCTGCTCCAGGCACTGTGAGCAGCTGAGCTCTGTTGGTGCAGTGGCACAGATGGGTTCTGCGGTCTCAGTGTGCTGAGAGCCTGACAGCCTCACTGTGGGAGGAGAGCTTGTTAGTTCCTTGTTTCTGCTGAGAGATAAGAAAGGAGTAAACAAGCAGGCGACATCCCAGCCTGGGAAGGGTGCTCTCCCAGCAACTGGCTGCGCAGGCAGGGCATAACCCAGATAGAAAGGTCAGTGGGCTTTCACTGAGAGCAATCTGCGGGGTTAGCACTGGCAACCCGCTCGGTGCGTTTCTATGTTGGGTATACTTATTTGATCCCTTGTTGGTGTCAGTTGCTGCCAGGGAGAAGCACTAAAAATAGATGTGGTGGCACTGTAGTGCAGAAGTCATAGATGAATGAAGTCACAGCTCCAAATTTGGTCACTGAAGTCCCTATGATGCATTTACTGCACTCAGTCATCATTCCATTGGCCCAGGAAGCTCAGGAGCATTCAGATATGGAGCCAGCTGGGGGCTGAGCAACAAACCAGGGGAGGCTGAAGCTTTAAAGGGCCACAGCATGACCTGCCTTGTCAGTATCTGTGTCATGTAAAAGATACTGTCACTTTTTTATTGTGATGGCATTTGCCTTGGAACCTCAGATATTTGACATCTTTGTTTTCAGGCTCCTTTTGCTGCCCTTCAGCACTCCCGGGCTGCCCGTGCTGCCCCACCTCGGCCCTCACCTCTCTGCCTCCTCCTGTGTTTGAGTTACCTGATGCCTTCTATCTTTATTGACTCTGAAAGCTCACCAGCAGCACCCTCCTCACCCTGCACAAAGGCAAAAACTAATTGGAAGGTACTGCCAAGACAGAGGAAAAATGAGTTGGCAAAAAACATGGGGCACTTTCAGAGGTGGGAGTTCTGCACTGAATCCAAGTTTGGGCTTTCATTTTTTTTTCTTTAAACTTCTTGTTGAAAACAAACAAACATAAAAGTTGCCATGGAGGTGGAGTGCAACAGAGTGACACTGTTTGCCCAGGCTGCTTCTTCCTATTGCACATGATTCCATCCCTGCCCCGAAAGCATTCCTGCATGTCCAGCCCACCTGTTTCATGGTTCTGTTGTTCTGTTGTTATATTTTAATTAAAAAAAAAAAATATATATAAAATAACAGCAACAAAGAGAGAAAAGAGGGGAGAGGAGGGGAGAGGAGGGGAGAGGAAGGGAGAGGAGGGGAGAGGAAGGGAGAGGAGGGGAGAGGAGGGGAGAGATGGGGAGAGGAGGGGAGAGAAGGGGAGAGGAGAGGAGATAAGCTTTGTTACTTATACACATTAATTGTATATTTTATATGCATCCCAAAACAATTCTGCTTCACCCAACTTGACCCAGGCAAGCCAGAAGATGGGACAGCCCTTTAAATTCTCCAGTATTCTGCTCACTGAAGGCAGTGGGTAGACACCACAACTCACTGTCATCCCAAGGTATTTCAAAGCAGTCCAGCACCTCACAGCCCTGGCTGGGGAAGGTGTGAGAAAAAAGCATTCCCAGGCTTTGCAGAATGCCTCCATTGCCCCAACCTCTTTGGCCATTTATCCAGAAGACAGATGATTAGAAACATACAGAGTCCTTGTAAGGTATTGCACAACGCGTGGCATTATGGTGATGGGAAATCAGTCCATCTGTGAGCGTCCAGCACCTCCAGCCAAGCAGTTGGAGCTCAGCTGGGAGCTGCGTGAGAGCAGCACTGCGGGAGGGCTCCAGTAGCACCAGCACCAGCCCCAGCTCAGTGCTTGAGGCATGCAAGCAGCAGGACTGCCCAGTGGGAAGGTGGGCCGTGGGCTGCTCCCAGACTTGGCTGCACTGTGCCGTGCTCAGGGATCTTCTGGGCACCACCTGCCTGCGTCCATCAGTCGCTCACTTACTGGGTAGGAGTGCAGCTCTGCCCATGTGCATTGCTGGATGCTGACAGCAGGCACGGAAACACGAACACAGGAACATCGCTTATCGTTTTCGTTTCTTTTATTTCCTTTTCTATCGACCTTCCTGCCAACCCCATGGACCCCATTCCTTCACATCCTCCAAGTCCCTTTCTGGGAACTGCTGGCACAGAATACACGAGGACGCAGCTGTCAGCAGGGCAATGCCACTGCACTGCTTCGGTGCCCCGTGTTCCTGTGGGCACTGTGTGCAGCAGGGGCAGTGACTGACCCTCCCAGCACATTCCCTACAGGCAGCTGAGCACTGGCCCATTCCCACTGCACTAAAAATAGCCCCTTTGCTTTTTCCACTTCCTTTCCTCCTTTACTTGTGCGGCACGGGGTCTGTCGGGTCCGCTGGTGTGCGTTTTGGGATCGTTACACTCCCTCTGCGGGGTCAGAGGTCGTGTGCTGCGGCTCACCTGCCCCCTGCCCGGGGTCAGAGGTGAAAACACAAGACGCGGGGGGGGGGGGGGGGGGGGGGGGGGGGGAGGGGGGGGAAAGTGCGACAAACTGTGCGTTTGTGGGTTGAGCCCTTTTGTCATGCAGGCGCAACCTCCGGCGCCGCAGGACCTGCAGAGTCGTGCCATCGCCGTGCCATTGCCGTGCCGTGCCATGCCATAGCCGTGCTATAGCCGTGCCGTGCCATAGCCGTGCTATAGCCGTGCCGTGCCGTGCCGTGCTATAGCCGTGCCGTGCCGTGCCATAGCCGTGCCGTGCCGTGCCATAGCCGTGCCGTGCCGTGCCGTGCCATAGCCGTGCCGTGCCATAGCCGTGCCGTGCCGTGCCGTGCCGTGCCATAGCCGTGCCGTGCCATAGCCGTGCCGTGCCGTGCCATAGCCGTGCCATAGCCGTGCCATAGCCGTGCCATAGCCGTGCCGTGCCATAGCCGTGCCGTGCCATAGCCGTGCCGTGCCGTGCCGTGCCGTGCCATAGCCGTGCCGTGCCGTGCCATAGCCGTGCCGTGCCGTGCCGTGCCATAGCCGTGCCGTGCCGTGCCATAGCCGTGCCGTGCCGTGCCGTGCCATAGCCGTGCCGTGCCGTGCCATAGCCGTGCCGTGCCGTGCCATAGCCGTGCCATAGCCGTGCCATAGCCGTGCCGTGCCGGGCGGGGGCGGTGCTCCCCCCGCTCCTCTGGTGCTACAACAGCCTGATTTCCCCGAAATGATGCCGGACGCGGCAGCCAATCAGCGGCGCGACCGTCCCCCAGCGGCGGCGCTGATTGGTGGAGCCGCCCCCGAGCCCGGGCGGCGGGGAATCCCGGCCGCCGCCGCCGCGTTATACCCGAGGGCGCGACCCGCGGGCGGCAGAGGTGGTTCGGCGGCCGTCGGGCACGGACGGCTCCTCTCGTCTCGTCTCATCTCATCGCGGCTCAGTGCAGCACACGATCTCACGGCGAGGTGGGTCCCGGCGCTCACCGCCCCCCAGCTTTGGCTGCTTGCGTTCCCACGGGACGCGGCTCGGCTCGGCTCGGCTCGGTCCGGCTCGCCAAACAGGGGCACCGCTATCCTGAGCTATGCTGAGGCGCTTTTGGGGTGTCCCTGCTCCCACTGCGCCCGCCGTGCTGCAGCCTTCAAGGGGTACCGGGCATCCTCCGAGGGTTGCGGCTCCGCGCCCACTGCACGGACGGGACGGGACGGGACGGGACGGGACTGGACGGGGCGGGACGGGACGGGACGGGACTGGACGGGACTGGACGGGACGGGACGGGACGGGACTGGACGGGACGGGACGGGACGGGACGGGACGGGACGGGACGGGACTGGACGGGGCGTACTCCGCTCCGTAAGGGGTCGGGGACGTCCGGGCGAGGCTGCGGCTTTTGCGCTCGGCCGGTGCCAGCGCTGGGCTCCGGGCTGCATCCTGCAGGGCCGCTCACGGTCCGGCTCGGCGCCGCCAACCCTCTTTCCCGGCTCCGAGAACTTTGCGGGCCGTTGTCGCGTTGCTTGGGAAAGCCGCAGCCCCATTGTTCGGGAGCGGCTGTCCGCGGGCAGCGCAAACAGGAAGCTCCGAGCGGGGCAGAGCGGAGCAGGGCGGGGGGGGGCGGGGACGGGGGGGGGACTCTCCGTTCCCCTCGGCGTGGGGGGCGAACTTGGAGCGAGCGGCCGTGCAGAGAGGTACAGAGGGGCGGCACGGGGGTGCCCGCTTTGCCCTCCCCCCCCCCCCCTCCCGTCGGAGCGGGGACCCAGAGCAGAAGGCGCTGACATGGAGCAAAAGGCTCAAAACGCGGCTCTGGCCATCGGGGGCACGGGGTGGGGGCACTGCGGGGTGGTTGTTGGGGTGGGAGAGCTGAGGTTTCAGCTGACCCCGTGGATCCCCCCGCAGGAAGCATGCCCGTCTCGAGGATGCGCATGAGGCCCTGGTTGGAAATGCAGATCAATTCCAATCAAATACCGGGACTGATCTGGATCAACAAGGTGAGCCGTCTTTTTTACTATTAATAATTTTTAATTTTTTTTTACTATTACTACTATATTATTGTTATGATTACTATTATTATTATTACCATATCATCAACCGTGCTGGTTCTTAGTTGGCACTAAACATAAGTCAAGAAAGGAGAGAAGAAAATGGATAGACTTTTTTGAATTTTGTCTTATATGTTTAAAGAAAACTTTATTTTCAGGAAAGGTGGCTCTGATTGGTACCGAATGCACTGTTTCAATGTTTTTCTTGATAACTTCCCCAGGAGGGGAAAGATAAAGTCAATGCAGTTTGAAGTTGACTTGAGAACCAAGAAAAGCCAGCTCCTGGTGTCTGGAGCCAGGCCACCTCCTGTCCCAGCTCGGTAGCTACTCCTACACTTCCCCCCCTGGGATGGAGATCTTTGTGCTCTGACCTAAAATAAACTCTCAGTTCATCTCAGGTTGGTGCTGGAAAGCATCCCCTCGCTGTCCCACAGCAGTGGGATCACCAGGCTTATTGAGTCAGATCTCTGACTCTGCAGCTTCCCTCTCATCCCGAGGCGTTGTTTGAGCTGGGACGTTTTTGGTAGGGTTCATGCAGTGTTTTCCCTGTAACTCTGTACTTCTGTATCCGAGTGTACGTGGGAAATGTACTGTAGTTCAGGATACAGCTGGGGCAGTTGAGGTGCAAAATGTTGCAGTGGTTTTGGGGTCCAGCTGAGACTGTTGTCGCTGTACCACTGCTTGTAGCTCTCCCAGACCCAACAAATGGAACAGCAGTTGTTAAATGAAGATGTGAGGAGAGGGTTTCAAAGTTTCTGAGCTGCTGCTGAGGGAATTCTGTGATGAGAGGCATCGTTACAAAATGGTGTGTGATGCTTTTTTTTTTTTTTTTTGACTGAGATTTCTGTTGCCTTAATTTCAGGATAAGATGATATTTCAGATCCCGTGGAAGCATGCAGCTAAGCATGGCTGGGACATGGAGAAGGATGCCTGCCTGTTCCGGAGCTGGGCCATCCACACAGGTGTGTGCCTTTAGTCCCAGCAGTGAATGTCTCCAGTGTTAGCATTTCTGTCTTGCCTTACACCTCAGGTGTCGTAGGTCAGAGGAAACAGAGAAAGAACTTTTTCTGGGGCAAAGAACTACCACTGCAGTGAAAACACTCAACATTGATCCCATCTCTTATTAACAGGAAGATATAAAGTAGGTGAGAAGGACCCCGACCCGAAAACCTGGAAGGCGAACTTCCGCTGTGCCATGAATTCGCTGCCTGACATCGAAGAAGTGAAGGATAAAAGCATCAACAAAGGCTCCAGTGCTGTCCGAGTGTACAGGATGCTCCCACCCCTGACAAAGGACCAGAAGAAGGGTAAGCCCTCATCCTGAGCACTGCTTAGATTTCCCACTGCTTAGGCAGCATCCCACAGACCTACAGGCAGCTCCAGGGCTGCTGGGCTTGCTGCCATTGGTGATGGTTTACACAAACAGCTCATTTTGTCCCAAATTTTATGAAGGTGCCTGGGGGGGGATGCCCTGGGGTTGGCCGTGCAGCAGTGGTGGAGGTGGTGGAGCAGCTCCCAGCAGCCGTGCTCACCTTTGTCTTATTTCCATTTGGCAGAAAGGAAGTCAAAGTCTTCAAGAGAAGCAAGAAACAAGAGCAAGAGAAAGGTATGCATCTGCAGAGGCAGCTGAAGGAGATGGAGGGTTTTTTTGGTGGTTTTCAAGCTTAATTTCTTTCGTATGGGAACCTGTGAGTTCTCAGACAACCTATCATGCTTTGTTCTTATTTTTGCAGTCGTATGAGGATACGAGGACGGAGGAGTCAGCAGATCAACTAACCAGCACACCTCTGCCCGATGACCACAGCAGCTACACGGCTCACGACTACACGGGGCAGGAAGTGGAGGCGGAGAACACGTCCATCACCTTAGGTGAGAACTTCAGCTCCGAGCAGTGAGAAAAGTGCTGCTGGTGCCAAAGCCACAGTGGTGTCACCCAGACACGGAGCTGAGGGCTGTGCAAGGGGGAGGAGGGGGTTGGGGAGGTCTCTGCTGAGTGCCAGGCCCTGTTTTGGGACCTGCTCTGATCACCCCTCCTGGTGCATCCCCCAGACCTCTCGTCCTGTGAGGTGAGCGGCTCCCTGACCGACTGGAGGATGCCAATGGAAATCGCCATGGCTGACAGCACCAACGACCTCTACCAGCTTCAGGTGTCCCCTCTGGGGTCGTCCTCGGAAGGTTGGTGTTGCTTCCTTCCCACCCTGCTTTTTCAGTGCTGTCCTGGTGCTATGGCAGGATGGAAGCGAGGGCAAAGGTGTGCCACGGTGTCAGGGGAAGCAGGAGCTGTTCTGTAGAAAAAAAAGCTTCTGTCAGATGGATTTGGGTTTCTAGAGCTACCACTTGGCCAAGGCAGAGAAGGAAAGAGCTGGCGTGGGCTGTGAGAGTTTGGGCCATGAAGCTGCTTCTGGGCCTCGAGCTGTAAGCTCCTCCTCAGGAGCACATGTGGGGCACAGTGGGGTCCCAGCCCCACTGCCTGCGGAGAAGTGCTCCCATCTGAGCAGGGGCTGCGGGTGGGAAACCTAAACGTGCTGGTGGTGTGAGACAGGGACGTGAAGTGATGGTGAGGAAGCAGGAGTATGGTGACTGGCTTGTGAGAGAAACTGACGTCTGGGTCTCTTTTCTTTTTTTTTCTGTGATTACAAAACTATTGCGGATGAAGATGAGGATGAAATGAAATCAAACCTTATAAAGGTAAAAACAGCCCTTCTTTTTGATTGAAGTTGTCCTAAGTTGCTGTTTGCACCAAGGAAGGGAGAGCAGTAGCTTCCTAACCCATAGATAGTCCCAAATGAGCTGAACATGTATTTCCTGTAATCCAAAACCCTGATTAAAGGAGGAAGCCTGAAAAATGAAATACAAAAAGAAGGTGATTCTGCAGGCATGAACTTGTGGTGCCGTACATAGAAGTTGGTGAGAGCTATTGATTACAGCTAGAAGCAAAGTTTTCTGTGTTAGAGCCCACAAGGCCTTCAGGTTTCTCTAGACTCACTTGATTTGCCCATCCCTCCCCGTGTTTGCTTTTTCATCTCTGTTTCCAGACACGGGGTGCCCATCCCACTGATAAGGAGATGGGGTTCCTTGGTGGAAGGTGCTCCCCTCCCACCCTCCCTGCTTTGCGTTAACTTCCATTTAGCGAGGAGTAAAATGTGTTATACAACACTTAGTATTATCTAAGTTAAACCTTTCCTTTGCTCTGCTTGCCACCACGAGCTCTTAGAGGTAGAAGAGAATTCCCTCAGCGCGTGAGGACCCTTATTTCCTCTCCCCCATCACTCTCAGGCTTTTTACCATCCCCTTTCTGCCTTGCAGCTGCTTGAACCCACCCAGGACTGGCACACCACCAGTGTTGAGGGGAAGGGCTTCTTCACCAACGAGCCTGGCACACAGACCATGTGCACCACATTCAGCTACAAGGAGCAGGACAGCGAGGTCGACACGTCTTCAGGTACACAGCCTACACCCCAGGGTGGGAGCTGCAAGAGAGGGCTTTCATCAGTGACAGTCCTTGGTCAGGGAGGGAGAAATAGGAATCTTGGGACACAGGAAACTGGGAATTCCGCTAAGTAACCTGGAACTAGAAAGGAATAAGATAAAAAGAGCCTCCAGTAAAAGTGTAACATAGATCTGTGCATCAGTTTTCCTAGCAACGTAACAAGATTTTCTACTAGTATTAACTTCAATTGGAGAGATTAATTAGGGAGTGTTAGGAGTGTTGCAGCAAAACGTGAATCAAAGGTGTTTGCTCACCTCCAAGGGTGGTTTCCTTTGCTGATATGTTGCCATCCATTGGTGCTCGTACTCCTGCTGCCCTGGGCTCTGTGCTCATTTCTGTGTCCCTCTGTGCAGGAGAGCTGGAGTTCCGCATGCTGGACCAGAAGAACAGCCTGGACTTCTCCTGGCTGGACACCATCAGACCCATGCAGGCCATCTCCTGCAGCTTTTAAACCCTTGGCTGCCCAGCCCACGAACTGCATCTCCATAGAGACTCTTTGAGACCCAAAGGCAATGGCAGAAGTCACTTGTTACTAGCTGGAAGAGGAAAGAAGTCGTTCTATTCCGTTTCACTTTTAGGCCTGAAAAAGCAAGAAAATCTCCATGAGAAGCCCATCTCACACACGGGGCTCGAGGCCGTGCTCCTGAGGTGATGCTCGTGCTGTGGGGTGGAGGGCCCCGTGTCCCCAACGCTCAGCACTTTACTCACGGGGCGCTCGGAGGCAGTGTGTGATGGGTCTCTGTTGGCTGCTGCTCACTTGTGCAACACTGCTGACGTGATGAGCTAAACGACTGTCATTACACTTAGTCAGAGAAATTGCACTAATTGGCCCTCTCTCTCTCTCTCCTTCCATTTTTTCCAGCACATAGTTCAAGTTTGGTTCAGATCTTTTAACGCGTGTAAATAGTTTTGACCAATAAAATGTGAAGATTCAGTTTAGGCTTTGCTTCTGTTTAGCACACTTAGCCAGGTCCAGTCGTTGGCTGTTACCTGCTCATAGGCACGCCACGTCCATCCCCACTGGCAGTCAAGGAGCTGCCACATGGTATCATTTTGCACTGACGAGGGCAGAACTTTTATTTATGCGATGCCTTTCAGAGCTTTGTTCTAGAACTCCTCCTGCCAGCAGGAGCTCCTGCTGCAGCCACCCTGGGTGGAGGATGGAGGAGGCTCTAGTATATGCCTAACGCATAGAAAACAAATCACTAAGACGTCGTAGACTTACTTTCTTGTACATTTTATTTTTGTATATAAAGTGTTGTATATTTGTTGTAATAAAAGTGTTTTATATACGACATGTTTACTTTTCCTTCATTGGAGAGCCCTGAGAGGATGCATTCCAGACTCCTTGAATACACATTGCTGAGGAGAGACAGCAATGGGGGTTCTTCCAGTGAGTCATGAAAACCCAGGGACTCTTGAGAGCACGTGTTTCCCTCCTTGTCCCAGTGCAGCTGATGGGAGGAGCCCTGCGTGGCCCAGGTGCACACATGGGGTCAGCGTGCCCCTGCCGTCATCAGATGCACGAGCCAGCATTGCCTGCCAGCTGGCAGCTTCCATGCTAGGAGCAGTGGTGGGGAAGCTCAAGCTAAGTTAGCACTGCCCAAAATTAAAACACAGGAAGGAAAGGGGAAAGAGTTTACTTTTTCCACTGTGCACTTTGTTCGTTTGCTAGAATTTGTCTGAGCATCGCCTAGGCTGGCTGATGCAATGTGTGCTGGTATGGGAATCTGCTGCCGAGTGGAAAGCCCCACAGCAAGCAGTGCAGCCCTGCTCCCAGGTCGAGGAGGGGGCTGTGGGGGGCACAGTCATGAGAAGCAGGAGCTGGAGAGCTGCTAGAGATGCACAGTGCCAGCACTGCCTCTGGACCGCGGACAGTGGTAGGACAAGCCACTAGAAATGATGAAGTACCACAAACATCCCTACCCACCACCACAGAGCAGCACACATCCCTTACTGTTTGGGGGTCACCCAGCGTGAAACCGGGCTGCTCTTGTTGCCTTTAACATAAGCTCTACTGGCTGCAGCTCCCACTGAAGCTCTCTACCAGCAACCTTCAGCACAGAGCCCTGCTCACACCCAAAGGAAAGAAAGCACCAAAAAAACCCCACATCTGGACACCTGGCAGATGCCCAAGGGAAGCAGTGGGGGTCGGGCTGCGTTCCCAGGCAGCTCACCCGGCCTGGGAAGCGCGTAGCAAACAACTGACTGCTTCAGTCTGTTTAGATCTTGTTTCAGAGCTGTGCAACAATGACCTTTGGGGATAAGTCCGAGCAAGTAGGAGAGCAGGCAGACCCAACCCAGACTGCTGGAACGAGGCACACGTTTCTGATCGCCTTTGTCACAGGCTCTGTTGCTCCCAGGGTCCCACACAGACAGCAGATGTGGGGCTCACAGGGGGTTTGGGGACCATAGGAAGCTGGTGGTGGCAATTCTCAGAGCCAGCACCTACAGGCTGAGAAATCACCCCCAGGATCAGACTGGAAAAACCTCTCAAATCCCCATCAGGCCCTGTGTTCCTGCTCCCTGTGCTGTGGAGCACCATGGTGGTTCTGGATTGGAGCCCCTTTCTTACACCCAGAGGTCAAAACCATTCCATGTTCATCAACACATCCAGAGTAAATGGTTTACTCAGGAACCGCTGCGACACTGTTACACCGCGGGGAGGGAGAAGGGAAACTTTCTGCGATGCAAACAGTGCCTGAAATAACGTGTAGCTCCACTTGCCCATTAACACATAACAGGTTTTTCTCTGACACGAGAGAACAGCGTCCAATACAGCACAGATTAGAGGGCTGACCAAGATTTGAGGCCAGAAGGAGCAGAGCCAGCCCCTCTCCCCAGAGCCACTCACACTCAGTGCCTTTTATCAGGCCATAGAGTTGCACATTGGCTACTGGCAGCTTCTTGCCAACTGTGTGTTTTTGGCTGAGCAAAACCTCGTGGCAGGGCAGAATTTATCAGTATGGGCACTTTGCTGAGTCACAAGCTGCCATGTTTTAAGGCGTTTGTTTGTTTCGGGCTCTCTGTGAGGAGAAGAACACAGAGGAGTGCCTGGAGCAGGAGCACAGTGATGTGAGGAAGCTGGGCTGCTGCCATCCAGGGCAGTGAGATGTGCAGAAGGGACACTCTGCATGCTAAGGACCAGAGCAGGCTGCCTGTACCTGGAGGACCATGATCTCCTGAAGGTAATCCTGCACAGAGCATTCTATTAGAATCAATTCAAACCCCTGACACATTTGGGAGGTGAGCAGAGCTGACACTTGCAGGCTGCTGGCTGCTTACACAATGCCCAAGTCAGCCCTGTTGGCAGAAAAGATGCAAACGTAAAGCTGTCTTTAAAGCAGGAACAAAACTCCAATTTAGAGCTTTAAGATGTCAACAGGACCAAATCTACTGAAAATAAAACCACAGTCACACAACAGTCCCACAGCAGCAGCTCCCAGGTTTACTGCTGCACCATTCTGCTTCCAGAGGGCAGAGCATCCCAGCTGCTGCCAGCTGACCTTCAGTGCTGCAGGAGCAATGATTCTATGCACCTGTTCATTGCAGCATCCCTCCCACCCCACTGAAAACCCCTCTCCTACAAATAAAGCACTGCTGCTTTTCACAGATGTGTCCAAACACACCATTAAAATGCCCTTCCACAATGAAGGCGCTCTGCTCAGCATCCTTCTGAGCTCTCAGCCCCCATCAGCAGTGCTCTCAGAGCAGTGTGGGGCTGTGCTGTGCCCAGAAACCTTTTGCTCTCGGCGTTCAGAGCAGAAGCACTGCAGTGAGCTTTGCCCCGCATGCAGCACAGCGTGTAATTACTGCCCCAGCTTTGTTTGTCATACTGATCAGGTCTGATAATTAGAAACATTTCCAGTTAATCACGTGTTTTCTTATATCATACCTACAAAAGGCAGACATACTTCAGACCAAAGGTATTAACTGCAGCTAATAGTAAATGCTTGTTGGTATTACAAAGTCAAACGGCCGCTAAGCTAGCAGCCAGGTGTGCTGCTCTGCAAACACCATTCCTCTGTGGCTTCACTGGACCATTGTCCTCTGTTGGTTTCCAAGTTTCCCCCACGTGTACACACAGCACAGAGCCCCACACTGCCAGCAGGGCACAAACAGAGCAGCTCATTGCTGAACATCTCCCAACTGATGCCAGCAAATGCCCTCTGCTGCCCTACAGGGCACAGGACTGGGGAAGGGGCCTGTCCCACTGCACAGGGTGGGGCTGACTTCTCCTTGGCTGAAATCCCTACAGAAAAGTCAGCATCAGAACACAGAGAAAGTCTTCCCTAGGAAGAAAGAAAACGTCTACAAACCTGAAGCCCCCATCCTGCACCACGCACCAAAGTCTATGGGCTTTCTCCATGCTCTGAGCACAGAGGTATTAGTCCTGTTGCTGGTGGGTGCATTAGTTCATGGACTGGGTGTGAACAGAGGCGTGAAGCCATGGCATTATGGATTCCGATCTACTAGGTAAGGGCAATTGTACGCTCATTCCACTAATTGCCCTGCTCAGCAAGGTGGAAAACAGTGCCACGTCATGGAAAGAAAGCAGCAGGATGAGTAAGCAGCAAACACTGCAGCTGTGGGGATGGGTAGCAGCATGGCCAGGCAGAGGGCACATGGAGGCCACTGCTCTCCTTACCCTGCACCTGCCATGAGCTGCAGCACCAGGATCCAGACTACATGGACACAGGGCTGTTAACCTTCCCTTCTTGCGATGGCCAGACTCGATGCAGTCAGGAGCAAGCACAGGGATGTGCATGGATGGAGTAAGCATCAGCTCATCAGGAGATTTCCAGGAACAGGGAAAAATTCTGCAGCAAGGAAACAAACAGGCACCTCCCCCTGCCAGGGCTGCAGGATGCTCTCAGGGACCACTCGACACAGTTATGGGTTCCAGCTGCACAATAGGAACACCCAAGGGCTGTGCTGACAGCTGCACACAGCAGTGCTCTGCTACAGCAGGAGGGCAGGTGAAGCAACAGCCCTATTTCAGTGTAGGAAATTTCACACCTCGGGTACAGCTCTTGCCTATTGCTCTCTGTTTCACAGTACAAAACCACAGCGCTGCGTGTAGCTGCTCCACCCAACACTGCAGCAAGTAGAGATGTGGCACTGTTGCTGGGGAACCACCCCCAGCACAGAGCCCGGAGCATTTCACAGAGCTCAGCCACTGGAAGGGGGATGTCTGCCTTCAGCCTGCTCTGAGCAGGTGGGGCAGTGGTTAAAGGTAGTGGAGGTGAAGGGAGTGGTTGGGCAGGTCCCTGCCAGGAGCAGAATGGCAATCATCTCTGGGCAACTGAAAGCATTGCTCCCTGCAGATCAGAGGTGGTTCAGCAGTGGCAGCACAGGGAATGAAGTGCATAAAGGATGCTGGCCCTGGTTCAAAGCGAGCCCAGCAAGTTACACACAGCAGCTAGAAGCAAGCTGAGCTGTTAGGTAGCAAGACCCAGGCTAACCACAGGCACGACACAGAACATGCCCATGTCTCATACCTACACCACAAGGATGTTCCACGGGGTTTGTTCAGTGATGAGCTGAATGCTGAAAAGGTCTTCCAGCCATCTTCAGAAAGAGGAAGTGAACGGGGGAGCCAAGTCCGGGCAGGTACCGCTTTGTTTTCTCCACCTTTGTTGCCAAAGGACGCAGAGAGCAGCACGTGGACTCCACCAGCTTGCTATCTACTAACACATAGCACTCATCACACTCACAGCAGCAAACAGCAACAGCACCTGAGCCACAGCAAAGCCCTTCGGACACTGCCTACAAAGCACTGCCTGAGCTGTGGGACTGCAGCAGCTGCACGAGGACCACACTGCTCCCCCACTGCTGTGCACTCATCACACCGAGCTGTCTGCTCTGTGGGACAGGGAGATGAGAGCAAGCAGCAGCCAAGGGAAGAGGTAAAAAAAAAAAAAAACAAAAAACAAAAAACCACAGTGAGGAGTAGGTATGTTCTTGGACCTATTTTTAAGTTGCATCTTGTGACTGAGCAGATGTCAGCTCTGTGGTGGCCTTAATTAAAGCTCTATTACTGAAAGTATCCTTCCAAAGCTGTTGTTTTTTAGGGAAGATACCATTAAATTTTCCTTTGATTATAAGAGGCTGGGGCCTTTCATGGCAGCCTCCCTCCACTGGGAGGGCTCTGGAGGACTGCTGTGACCCCTCACCTGAGGCAGGGAGCAGGATGCAGCCCCAGGGCAGTAAGCTGGTGCCATGCAAATACATCACACTGTAGTTTGCGGTCAGACCCAAATCAAAGATTTCCTGTATTTCACAGGAACAAGCCCAATGCTCAGGAGAAGGTTCTTATTGCTTTCCATGAACGAGAGCACTTGCATACATGCCCTGCTTGCAGGGGGATGCCGCTGCAGGAAATAGCTGCATGCCTGCCCACATCTCCTCCCCTGCCTTCGAGCAGAAAGAATCCCAGAGCTTCACCCAGAACACACACACCTCTGCAACTCAATGCACACTCAAGAGCGATTTTAAGGGTAATTATGAATAAAAAAATCCAATCAGAGCTGGTGCGAGCAGCACAACTTCTGTCTGCACAGGAGGAAGCCCTGGTCACAGCATGGCCTGCATAAGGACAGGAAGGAAGATGCCCCAGGTGAGGACAAGGAGGAAGGTGCCCACCTTCCCCTGCTTGGTTCTGTTTTGAGGCACTGGACCTGCAGGACACAGGTGGGAGGTAAGGGAATGGCTGCTGCCTCCTTGGTGAGGGCTTTGCTCTGGCCCTACAGAGCCACAGCACCAGGAGCTCAGTTTTGCAATGTGCAAACCTCAGCCACAAGGTGCCCGGGAAACAGGAACCTGGAGGGCAAGGGTTGCAGGAAAACGATCTCACTATGGTACCAAACACCCAAAAAACCAATGGAGTCTGGGGGTGTGACACACTGCACGTGCCCAGGGGCACAGCACTGCTCTAGAAAACAAACTCTTGTCAGCGGAGAAATAGAAGCAAAGGGTAATGTTACCCCTGATAACAGCTTGCTGCCTCCTGCACCTCTGCTGAGAAAACCACTGTTTCCTGAACTGAGGTGTCAGGCATGAAATATTTCACATGCTGGGGCAACCGTCACCATCTGCTGAGCGACAAACAGAATTTAAGCCTTTCCTGGTATTTGGTGCATAAATCAGGGCGCGTCCTTTGTGGCTGTTTGTGATTCCACTGCTGACAACAGCCCACAATGCTCAGGGGAGGTGGCAGTGGAAACGCTCACACAGCCAACGTCCCCATGGCCCAAACCACATTTCAGCAGAGCACTTCCAGAGCACACCTTGCTGCTGCCCTTGCTGCAAGCAGAGGTGCTGCCAGTGCTGCTTGAGGGCACAAGGCCACGCTGAGGATCCAAGCTAACCCATCTCCCTCCTTTCCTTCCACTCTGCATCCCCACCGCCATCACCCAACCTCCATCACTTACCTCCCCATCGGTCAGACAGATCAATCCTTGGAGAATAATTATTGTTTGCCATTACCTTCCAGGCATTCCTCCATCATCCCACCACCAGCAAACACAGAGGAGAGATCTCCAACCTTCAAGCAGCTCTGCTCCACTCCCCCAGCACAGAGCAGGTAACCACAACTGAGGCAGCTCTTTGCTCTCCCCTCATTAGGCACTGATTTACCACCTGTCTCCCATCTCTGTTACCAACAGCTGGCTGATTTCTTGTAAAGATTGCTGGTGCTTCAGTCAGGTGGCAGCTCCTCCTGCTCCCCCAGGCTCACAGCCCTGCCAGCACAGCTCTCACATTCTGCACACACAGTGCAGCTCCCACTCTGTGCTCTCTACACTCCTTCAGCAGCAGAGCTGAGTCACTACCAGGCTGCATGTGGCTTTTCTGCCAAATTATTTCATGGTAAAGCCTTAAATCTGCTATCTGAGGCAAGGCAAGGCAAGGCAAGTCACGAAGAACAAAGCTCCCAGAACCTCTGCCCACATTTGGGTTTCATTAGTGCTGCAGCCACGCACACAAAGTGGCTTTAATTTCCCAAGAATTCTCCTCAATAGAACAATCTAGATGCAGAAAGCCAAAGTACAAGAGTCCTTCTGCCTCTATGCAGTGTGGGAAGTGCTTCAAAATGCATGTTATTTCTAGAATAACCACACCATTCCTCGCTTGTTGATGAAGAAAACAGGAGGTGAGGATGGTGAGCAGAGCTGGGAGGTATGCATCACCTCTCAAATTCTTGGCCTCCACACCATTGGCCTTAGTACGTTAGTAAGGAAATAACAGGGAGCAGGAGCTTCATTTTGCCTTGTGCCTGGGGTAGATGTAGCTCAGGGTTGGTCCCCACTGTTTTTGGGCACCCACCAGAGCTGCTCAGTGCCTTTATTAACATTGAGCAGTGGCAGTCCTCAGCACCACTGTGCGGCAGCAACCAGAGCCAAACCCTGAGTCTGTCTGTTGGAGGGGAAGGTGGGATTAAGGCCAAGAATGATCACAGTTTGAACAAGAACATGCAAACTTCCTCGGATATGTTTCTGAACCAGGCAACAGAACAACAGCATCATTGCAGCCCAAGCCCTGGAGCCCAGCTGTGCTCATCTCTCAAGCTGTGTCCCAGTCCAACCCCAGTGCAGTGGTGGATTCTCACCACTGGGACTGCTCTCTGCTTCCTCAGCCACTTCCACCCTCGGGTACCTGTGCTGTTGTTTTGGCCTGATTGCAACATCCCAGAGCAAATTGATGGCAACGAAAGCGCTCTGCAGGGAGAGCGGTGCTGCTGAGCATGGGAGAGCCCCGCAGTGCACAGGAACGCATCAGAGCAGCTCCACTTCCTATTTCCTTTTCCTCAGGACTGAAAATAATCACTGCAAAGGTCACGGGTGTTGGGACAGCAGCAGCAAGACGGCCGGGGAGCGGTGATGCTGAGTGCTGGCGCTGCTCGGCCACTGCGACCCTCTGAGCATTTTGTGGCTCAGCTTTTGCAGGGCGTCTGAGATACACGCTGGTGTTTGTTGTAAATTTCTTTCAGATGAAGGGCCAGAGGGGGAGCACGGGGTCTGATGGGAGGGGAGCAGGCAGAGGGATCCAGCTGGGAGGGGACAGGGACTGTTTCCATGGCCGGGCTCTGCTGGTACCAGCGTGAGTGTCTTACTCTATCTTGTGTTGTAAGCAGGCAGAGAAAATGGAACTATTTTGTGGAAACGCCCATTTAAAGACAAAGTACAATAGGAATACTGAAGATCTGATTTCAAACAGTGAAATTAGGTCATGGCCCAAGGCTCAGAAACTCTTAGCAAGCAGCCAGTGAACAGGGCCCAATGCCAATGCAAGTCAATGGTAGGAAATGGGAACTGAAGCAATATCTACTGATGGGAAAAGAGAAGTGGCTGCGATGTTTCTCAGAGGGTTTCACCTCCGTGCACTTCCCTTCATGTACAATACTCCTTTTACCAAGTGGAAAAGAGAGCAATCGGAGTCAGATGCCTGACTGCTGAGGGCATGGATGGGACAAGGAAATGTGTTGTGCTGTGATTGATTAAGGTGGCACCTCACGGGTAAGGTATCATCTTCCTTCATGCACAGAGGTGTGATAGGGAAAGCAACCCACCTGCTGCAGTCCGTCCTGCTGGCAGAGCCCACCTGTTCCCTACCCAGGGGAGGAAATACAGAAAACCCAAGGATCTGTCCCTCGTGCTGGGTTTTAGGACTACTTTTGATGGATGAGTGTGGAGCTCTGCAGTAGCAAGATGTCCCTGCAGCAGGCTGGCAGTGGGCACACCCATGTGTGTCAGGGCTGGACCTCATGGACTGCCTCCCTCAAGCCACGCTGTGCTGTGGGTTTGTTTTAGAGCAGCCAGGCTGAGTGCAGGGCAGTGTTTGTATACCTGCCTTCTTGTATTGACACACAAATCAAGCACACAAGAGCACCCCAGCACCACAACCACCCACCTGCAGCGAGCACACAGGCACCGCCAGGGCTGTACCCAGGGGAACCCTGTGAGCTTGTGTTAACTGCGATAACCAGAGCCTCCAACCTCATCCTGTCACTACCCGTGTGACCTGGTGTAGGGAACCTGCTTTGGCTGGGGGGTCGGACTCCATGATCTCTTGAGGTCCCTTCCAACCACTATGATTCTGTGATCACTTACACTGCTCCACCACTGCACGGAGGCTGCCGTGCCTCCACGAGGACAAAGCCAGACCTCACAGTACAAGGAGGAACAAAGCCATTTATATCCCTCAAACTCAGTGCTCAGCAGCACCCGCTCCCACCGCACTGAATGCAGGAGCAGCAGAGCGGCCGTGTGCTGCGTCCCCATCCCAAACCCCTCAGCAGGACGGGGCCTTCCACCACAGCTCTCTGCTCTCAGTCATACAGAAACAGCTCCTGCGGAGCGCGGAGCGAGGGCCGACCTGGTGCTCACCCCGAGCAGCCTGGGAAACGCCGACCACAAACGCGCTCTGAACGCATCCAAAGCCACAAGCGCTCTGCTTTCTTCCTTTTCTTTTCTAGCTCGCGAGCTGTGACACTTCATAGAGGCCCTGGTAATGTTGCAGAGAAGAACTGAAAAATCCCTAGGCGCGCTCTGTGCGGTGTGAAATGTAATCTCCTCCGGGTTTATCTCTCGAAAGCTGTCCTTTGCTGGTTCGATGTTTGGGTGGAAGGATGGTGACAAACATGAACAAATCTGCTGCATGAACAGAGGAGAAAAGGATCCTGCCAAGGAGACCTCTCCAAAGACCATTTATTTGCACCAAAACCTCTTTTTTTCTTTTTTTTTTTCTCAAACCTATTTAACACTTTGAACTGAATTTTCAGTGCAGCAGAGGATGTTACTTACCAAATTCCTCCTAAATATTCTCTGTCCTACGCTGCATTTTGAGATGAGAAATCTGACCTTACAAGGAGTTGGGCAGCTAACTGAGGACCCAGTGCCTTGCTGGGGGTGAGCCTGGCCTCTAAAGCCCCATGGTAAGCGAGGCAGCAGCTGCTCCTGTTCCTAGATGTGTCCTGCTCCTGATGTCCCCATTCCCCAGCTGACAGCAGGTCCCAGGGCTGTGGCTCGGGCTCCATCCCATGGCGCAGAGCTCCCCACTGCTCAGCCCGACAGCACAATGGTCACTGCGGCTGTCAGCACCGCAGTGCAATCCAAAACCAAATTCTAACACACTGAGTGGTTCCACAAAGGGTAAAAATCCTTCTGCAGAGAAGCGCTGGACTGGGATGAGTTAGTCCACCATGGGTTTGGTTCTGTGTTGGGTGGAGGAAGCGCGTGCTGAAGGCTCATGCTTGGCAGAGTTTGGAGGCTGACATCCAGCTCCAGTTGCCCCAGGCTCCATCCAACCTGGCCTGCATTGGCTGTGACGATCCAGTCTCAGGAGATGACCACACCTGCCAGCATCCCCAGTGCCCTCACACATCTCAGCCAGACACGGAGCAATCCAGCGGTCTGCAGTCACCAGACACCTCCAGGGCCACTGTCCACGAGGGTCCTTCAGTCACTGTGGATGTGGAGCCATCATGGGACCCCAAAATCAACCTCCACACCCCATGATGTGGGGCGTTCTGGTTAGACATCACCCGTTACGTCTCCAGCCCAGTGCTGTAAGGGAAAGGAGAGCGTTAACACACTGATAAGAGGAGATGGCAGCAGGGCTGCAGGCATTATCCTGGCAAAATAAAGGGTTTTGTGTACAATACCCCCACATAAACAGAAGATAAAAATTAAAGTGTTTGTTGAGTGGGTTGAAAAAATGTATATCTGAGAGGCGGTTGCTGGAGTGAGGTGAGGTGCTGAACCTCTGCAGCTGCTCGTGCCCACCCGAGCTGCGTGGGGCCATGGAGCAGGCATGTAATGGGACAGCTCCTGACCCACCTCCAGGAGGCAATCTGTCGGAACTCCCCTTATGTAACACAGCTAATACAAACCAGCTGAGTCACGGAAATGATGTCCAAATTTCCTGCGGATATTTCATGAGCTATTTTCTTTTTTCTTTTCTTTTCCCCTGCTTTGTGCAGATATCCTTGAGCCTCTCTGGACACAGCTGTCTGTAGTGCTGCACGGGCACCTTGGGGCCGTGCCCAATCACTTCCACCGATCCAATCCTTCTCAGTGATATTCTCAGTGCTAAGCTCAGTGTTTTTGCTCTTCTTAGGTCAGCCAAGAGGCACTACTGCTCCTGGCACAGCGCCTATCGGCCCGGCCCAGCTCAGCTGTGGGGCAGGGAGGGCTGCACTGCTCCCAGCCCCAACTCCTTCACAGCTAAAGGAGTGAGGGTCTGTCCGTGACCCCACCGTCCCGAGCAAAAAGCTCTCAGGAACCTTCCCAGCGTTGGAGCTTGCTGCCCCTTTTCCTCCAGAATTCAACCAGCACTGCTGTGCTCACCCCACGGGCTGAGTCCCTGCTTGGCAGTGATGGGAGTGGCACCGGGGCTGATATGAGCACCCATCATCACCCTACTGAGCGCAGGAGGTGTAAATTTGGGTCCCCCCCCCACAGCACACGAGGTCCATTGATAAAGGACAGCCAAGCAGGGGCACTGCAGGTTGCAAACTTCAGCGTACAACCTCTTTAATTTTCCTTCCTGCATTAATAAAGCTATAAGAACCAGTGCCCCCGCCCTGCAGTGCTCCGGATAAAGGGCTGTTACGGGTTTTTCTTCCCTTTTGCAGTTACAGCTTTGATTCTTTAACTTTTGCAATCTTTTTTTTTTTTTTTTGCCATGCAAATGTGACTGTACAGCGCTTCCTGCTGCTGTGTCAGGTGTGTGCAACAAGCTCTCAGCACAACATGGCCCTTCAGCCCCAAGATGCCCTCAGAACCCCACAGGCAGTGTGGGGCAGCATCAGTGACACCACAGGCAGTGAGCAAAGAACACAGCTCACACCGTGCCACTGCTGTTCTGCAGAATACCTTGCTAGGTATCCAACCCACATCTGGGCAGGAGCTCTGGGCCTCCTGCCCCTTGAGCTGAGCAGCTCCTGGTGCCCTTGTGGTGGATCAGCAGTGGGGCAGCAGTCGGTGGGCATGGTGATCCCCACTATGGGGCTGGATGTGGGGATCTCACAGCTCTTTTCCAACCCTAATGATTCTACGGCGGACAACAGCCAGCAGCACAACCCCAGAACCAAAGCACTTGTGGGATTTGCTGAGTAGTGACAATTAAAGCATCCCCACCGACGTTTTTTGATGCTGCAGGACAGCATGAACTCAGCCAGGCTGCACCGTTCCCCTATGGGTGCACTCGGTAATGCACTGTAAGGCAGCACAGCAGCTCCCCATGCACACAGCCCAGCAGCCAACGCTCCCTGCTCCGCGCGGCCGCAGCCCCGCACCCGCTGTGTTGTTGTGCAAGCGTGAGGGGAGGCCAAAGCATTTCTCCTGATCCACCCGTTGTGTTTCTTTTTCACAGAAAACCGTGATTTGACGACACAGTGTGCTTTCAGACCTTATTTGCTTTCCGAGAAAGTTACCTCTGCTCCCATTTCCAGTGGGTTCACTCAGTGCTGGAGCAGCTCTCCGTAGAACAGTATTTTTGCTCAAGACGAGGCAGATGGGCACATGCTTGGACCTCAGCTTGGGATTGTTCACCTTTACCCATAGCAGCCCCAGGCAGCCCTCCCCCCCTGCCAGTTTCCTCCCAGTGCCCTGGTTTACGGGAAGCAATCTGCTCTCCATTGCAGCAGTGCAAGGTCCAAGCAGGGTTGGCATTTCACTGCAGGAGCTGTGAGCGTGGCTGCTGCAGTACAGCATGCTCTGGGGAACAGTAGTGCCAAGAGGGAAGCAGACGCACTCCCAAATACCTCTTCAGAGCAAAGATGCCAGCATTACAAGCCCTGGCAAAGAGGAAGAACCACATGGGGCCTGGGGATCTGAGAGGTCTTTCCCAGCTTTAATGATTCTATGAGATCAAACAACAGGCATCCACCCAGGATTTCTTTTTTTTTTCAAGGAGTCAAGGAGATCTGTTGAATGCAACAGATGAAACTACCCCCCCAGTCGTCCCCCCCCCCCCCCCCCACAGGCTGGTTTCTGTGCCTGGAAATGTGTGTACATTTGGTTCTAAACAGAGCACAGGCAAGATAAATTACCAGGGAAGGATGTGCTTCAACAAATGAATACTGTATTATTTTTTTTTAAACTGTCTGGGTCAGATTTATGTCTGTCAGCCAGAGGACAGTGCTCTCTGAATCCAAACAAAAGCGGAGCCAGTGGCGTGCTCCTGGAAGCCAAGGTCACAGTGCTGGGACAGCAAGCTGCTGGGGCACGCCACAGCATGGAGATGTGCTGCAGGATGTGGGCAGTTCCCCTCTGTGCAAGGAAACCACTGCCAAGAGGGCTCCCGTAGAGCTTGCTGCTGACAGCAAAGAACTTGCTGCAGCTCCTGTATGTCACTGCCTCCTTTGCACCCTCTTGGTAGTCAGCAGCCGTCCTCCAGCATTGCAGCTGACAGCACAGCACTGGGACACCGGGTCTTTGGGACATCCCCACTGATCCTCTGCCCTGGAGAGCAGGGCTGTGCTATCACTGCACAAAGGACAAGCAGGAAAAAAGCTGCAGGGCATCCCACCCAGCCAACATCGCACAGCTACAAAGTTACATTGCAAGGAATTATCACTAGCTCTGTGAAAATGGGCTGAGTTCCCTTTTCAGAGCCCCCGCAGCGAACCAAGGGCAGCACCATGGTCTGGCGCTGGGAGGAGGGTGTCATGCACACACACTGGCACTGCACAGCACAGGCTGCTTCTACATGATGGAAATCAAAGCCCTTTGGGAGGCTGACAAGGCTCTAGGTGCAGAGGGACCTCCCACACTCACTGGTTATCGCGGCCTCATCACACACTGTGCATCATTAAGCAGTGCTCGCTCAGAGCAAGGAGCTGCGACTGCTGCACGTGAAGCGTCAGCTATGTTGTGCAGCACTGTTTATTTCAGAAGAAAAGCTGTGCACACGCTGGGACGGTCACTGCCACGTTTACCAACCTCCCCAGGGAGGCTTTTGGCTGTGCCTCGTGTTTAGAGAAATGAGGAAAACCCCTCAGGGTGCAGAAATGCGCTCTGCAGCAGCACTGCCTGTGACTCACACCTCCCTCTCTTGCTTCTCGCGGGTCTGAACTCCAAGGGTTGGATGAAGAAGTGGCAATCCTCCCTATCTAATCTCATCCCCACGGCATTATCTCAACACAATGCTTTGCTGCTCTTCCCACAGTGGGGAGTAGCAGTGGGGCGGCTGCAGGGCACCAACGGGGCTGCACCAAGGCTGCCTGCACCAGAGAAGGATCCCACAGGAGAACTTTCATCCGTGGAAGTAACGTACATGAAAGCAAAGAGTCCACCCCAGTTCCTTGACATAGTTTGCAGTCATGGAATCACACAACTGTGGGGGTTGGAAGGGATCTCTGGAGAGCACAGGACAGCATGCAGGTGGCTTCTGAATACCTCCAGAGGAGATTCCACCACCTCTCCGTGCAGTTTCTGCCAGGGCTCTGTCACCCTCACAGCACAGTTCTTCCTCACGTTCTCATTCAAGTTCCCATGTTGCATTTCGTGCCTGGTGCCCCTTGTCCTGCCGCTGGACGCCATCAAAAAGAGCCCAGACCTGTCCTCCTGATGCCCTTCAGATACTCATCAGTGCTGACCAGATCCCTTCTTGGTTCTCTCTCCTCGAGGCGAACAGCCCTGGGGCTCTCAGCCTGACCCCACCAGGAGCTGCTCCAGGCCCTCATCTCTGTTGGTCAACCAGATCCTTCTCCACAGAGCTCCTTTCCAGCAGCTCAGCCCTCAATCTGCACTGATGCAGTTCATCCTCCTCAGGTGCAGCTCTACACCTGCAGAACCTCGCCAGATTCCTCTCCATCCAACTCTCCAGCCACACCTCTATCTCAAGGAGCATAAAACCAGCTTGACTCCATCAGCCATCTCCAGCATCGCCAACCTGCTGCATACCAGCAAAGAAAGGAGTTAATCCAAAACATAGCATGCTCATAGAAACACGTCTGCGACCAAGAAAAGCTCCTGTGCATGCACTAAGAGCAGGTAGAGCACGAGAAGTGCAGTTATTAAGCACTGAGGTGGTGCTGCAGAGCTGGCAGGGCTGGGCAGTGATCCTGCAGCCCTGGGGCCACCCCAAAGGCTGTGTCCCCGTCACGCAGTGCACTGCACAGTGCAGCAGTCCCCGTGCAACCTCACGCTGCCGGCAGCATCAATGGGCACAGCATGACCTCCCCCAGCACGGCCGCGTGGGAGACGTTGGCTTTATTGCCCTCTGGAGATCATTAACTCCGTACCCAGAATTTCCAGACAGGAGCTAAGCAAGGATGGTAAAAATCAGCTTTCTCCAAACGAGAACTGAATTCACTTTTCAGACTTCTCACGTGTGTGCTCTCCAGTGAGAAGCGCGTGGCTGCTGCCAGCTCTTGGTATCCTTAACCAGGGACATCCCAGATCAGGATGCTCCAGGGGTGCTGCCGACTGAGACCCAAAGTCAGGCAGAAGCGAGACCCTGCATGTGCCGTGGCTGTGCTGAATGCTCACATCCCACATCCTCCAGGAAGGAACGATGCGTTTGTTCGTGGGACGTGAAGGTTTCAGTATTTTGCTGATCCCGTGGGCAGGTGATTTAGGTGGCCAGGATACAACTGTCCTTTTAAACAGATAGATGGATAAGAGAGGAGAAAGTGCAGACTCAGAGCCACTGTTGGGACCATCACTTGGCACACGCTGGAGGCAGAGGCTGAAGCCGACAGCCCAGCGCTGGTGGCATCCAGGTGGGATGGGACATCTCACTCAGCACTGATTTATGAGAATTGCACTGAAGAGGAACCTTTTCCCGTAGGAGGGTGGCAGAACCAGTTCTGCAGACACTCCTCATGCTCACTTGATGGAAAGCGAGGTATTTATAGCGAATGGCAGAGTTCAGGCTAAGTCACTGCTTAATTACTTGTGCAGCAGCTGAACACCATTTTCATTGTGTAAGCAGCACACAGCCTCGTTAAGTTGGGTTTCATTAATTGTCTCACCTGCAGAACCACCTCCTCCTCCTGCACCTGCATCGCTGGCTCACCAGGAGCAATTGTGGACGTAATTAGGTAAAACAATTACAGAGGCAATCATTTCTCCATTGTGTCTCATAGCAGCTACACTGAAAAGACTTAAACAAATAATAATACAGACGCACGCCTATAGAGTTGATTTTTTGAGCTCTTGCAGCTGAGTGCAGCAGGATGGGGCTGTGCTTGGCAGGCATCCCCAGCTGCTGGGGAGTGATAAGTGCAGCTCCGTCCCCACAGCACCTCCAGATGAGACAGGAAAGGGTGGGACGCTGCTAGCCCCGGGCGTGTGTGACAAACAGGAGCTGCGGTGCTGCAGCGATGCTGGAGGAGCACTGAAGGAAACAGAGCTCCACAGAGCTCCCTGGCACGACGCTGGGAGGCACAGACCCCAAAGCAGCTGTGGTTCTCGTGCTTCTGTGCCTTTCTCTCCAGCCGTGCTGCAGCCCAGGCAGAAGCTCTGTGCACCATAGAGCTGAACTCATCCTCTAGCCCCGAGCCCTGTAAAGGCGGTGGTTTTTGCGCAGGAACACCGGGAGGTGTAGCACAGCCTGAAGCTGCAGTCGGTGCTGAGTTTGGCTCTCAGAGTGAGGACAGTGTAGGAACAGAACGGAGCTGTGCCAGGCTTCCTTCACGGGCTGGCAGCGGGAGGTTTGGGCCCTGGGGGAAGGCACGGCACCCTGCAAGCAATCAAAGCAAAGCTCTGCCCACGGCTGTGCTCCGAGGATGCCTTGAGCTGCCGGAGCATCCTCCAGCTGCAGCCCAGCACCACTGAGAACGCGCACTGCCCGAAAACAACATAGCTGCTGCTCCCCTGCCCCTGCACGGGCATTTTCCACCCGCAAACCTCTCGGGATGGGGCGAGACGAGCTCCGTGCGTGCACTAACGCTGCTCCGCTCGCGGGGAAGCCCCTTTCCACCCGGGGGAGGAAGGAGAACGAGCAGCAGCACGCAGCCCCCGAGCATCGCCGCCGGCCCCGCTGGGTACCACCGCCCTCTGCAGTCCCCGGGGGAACGCGCAGCTCCGCCGCCTCTCGTCGGCCCCCGCCCCCATCCGGACGGGCTGCTTCCGTCCCCGTTTGCGGTCAGTGAAGGCTGAACCGATTTTGTAACCCATCCATCCCGGGGATGGGGAGCGGGGTGATGCTCCGGGCGCCGGGAGATGATGCCGCACAGCACCGCGGCCCGGACGTGCCGGTAGCGCTGCTGAGAGATGAGCATCGCTGCTCTGAGAGCTTTTCTTAGTGCAGCAAGCCGGTCGGTGTTACATACAAAATGACACGGCTTCCCGTTTGATGCTATAAGCGGAAACGGGGAGTTTGCTTTCTGGTGCAGCGCATTAATCACGAGCTGAGCAGACCGAGCCGCGGCTTTGTAAAGCACAGAGCAGGAGATGAGCCAAGGGCTCTGGCAGCTGGAGGAGCTTCTGACTGAGCTCCGAGAGCAGAGAGAGCTCCGGGGCCGCATCCCCAGCCCCGAGCTCTGACGGTGCAGAAAATCGCAGCTGGGATGGCACGATCCTGGGGGAGGGCAGCGCTCACGGGGAGCTGGAAGCTCCCACAGCCGTGCTTTGGCTGCCACCTTATCTCCAGGGCTTCAGTGGGTCCAAGGAGCAGCGCTTTGGTTCAGGGTCACGAGATCTCAGCTGCAAACCCACACGTCGAGGCCACCAGCTCAGCTCTGAGCACCAGAATCCCCACTGTCGTGCCCACTGCTTGCTGAATGGGGCTTTTCTTCCCCATCGGGACAGCTGGCAGAGGCGCAGCCGGATTTCAGCTGCACAGAGTAAAGGTGCAGCGTAGGGCTTTCATCTCTGGTACCTCCTGCCTCCGGGAAACCTGATGCCATGGGCTCCCCAAGTCCGCCCACTGGCAGCTCAGTCTCCCCGCCACTTGGGGTGCATCGCTCCCCGAGCTTTCAGCCCATCTCTGTTTTTGAGGACCACATATCTGTCTGTGCTGGACTCCTGGTCCGGCCTCAGCCTGCCCCATCTGGGCACAGCCCTGCCCGCTCACACAGCTCCACTGCTCTCCTACAGCCAAATCCATCCCTCATCTTTCTCAGGCTCCTGACCATTCCCTATTCCTCCTGCTCTGCCACCACCGGCGGTGTTTACCGGCGCCGCAATTCACGCTCGATGTGATGTAGAACAGAGCCCCAGTCAGTTTACATTCAGGGACTTTACAAATCCGCCTTCCCAAATGCTGTTTCCTTGCGGGGAGAGCCGTGCTGTGCCAGGGAAGCCCACCAGCACAACGTCTGTCTGAGAGGCAGCGCTGCCTCTCATAGCTGGAATCCAAAAGTAACTACGAGAGCAATAGCCCGGCCAAGGCAGGCACTCGGGGTGGGAAAAAGAAACAGCTCCAATAACTCAAGTTGGCGGTGGGGAAAAGGGGAAAAAAGGGGGGGAAAGGAGTCCTTGAGCACGGTTATGTGGGGTACCCCAGTGCGGGCGGGACGGACCCGATCCCAAACATGCCCTTATTTCCCCTAAAGCCGCACCTGCCCCAGGGCAGCAGCTCCGGGCGGACCGCGAACCACAGCGACGGCGGCACCGCGGCTCCGTCCGACCCCTCCGCCCCCCACCCCCCGCTCCCCCATCCCCTCTTCCCCCCTTACCTGCTCCCCACTACGGGCTCCGTATGCCGCCTGCCCCGGCCCCACTGCGGGGACATCACCCGCTCTTTCCCTTTCGCTTTCCCTTTCCCCCTCCGCTGCGGAGGAGGAGCGGCCCCGGCCCCACCCGCGCAGGGGTTGCGGGGGGAAGCTCGGCCCCCGACCCACGGGGAGCGGGGATGAGGCCGAGGGCACCGCGCCCGTCCGGACGCTCATCCCGATAACCCCCAGCGGCTCGGAAGCAAGCTGTTATCAGGGGAGGGTCCAGGGCTGCGGCAGATGAGGATGAACGAGGACTGCACAGCCCGGCTGATGGGAACCCAGGGGCGGAGAGGATGCGCACAGCATCCCCTAACTCTAAAGGATCCAACACACAAACGGCATTGGGCCGTTTAACGATGAAAGCGCACAAACGTGGGGCAGAAAGGTGACCCACCGAGCTAGGATTCAAGCGGCTGGAAGATACTCGACTAAGGGAAGCAGGCTGGTACTTGGTGAAGACACAGCTCACCTCTAACGTTTCAAAGGGTTCCAGAATCGAGATCCACGTGCAGGAAATGAGCTGCTGCCTAAGAACCAATTTTACACCCTGCTGCTTTGTCTCCAATGACCACTGGAGGAGTATAAGCAGCAGCTCTCACCCCGCAGCCAAGCAGTGAGGTCCAGGTGCTCCGTATCCACCTCACTGTTACAGGAAACCTGTGCTTGGGAGGGAATAAAACAGGAGAGCAGGAGCGGCTCAGGCTTTGTGGAGATTGGTACAGAACCAGAGGAGCTACAGCCAGCAGTGACAGACACCATGAAGCTGTAAGGACACAGCTGCCCTCGGGGCTCAGCACACATGGTGATGTGTTGCACTGGTGACCCCGTGGGCCTGCTCCAACCTCGGTGATTCTATGGTAAGTTTATCAGCATCGAGTCTACATACAGGTTGCCAAACAACGACGCAGCTCTGTCACATAAATAACGTTACAGGAGGATGCGACCAACTATGAGAATATTCATTTTAATGAGAATTCCAGGCACGATTTTATTCAGAATTTTACAAACAAGCATCTTTTCTCTATATATAAAAAAAACCAAAAACAACCAACCAACCAACCAGGGGCGAGAATCAATTTAGAACAGAGTATTTACATTCTCAGAATGAATTTCCATGACTCTATATACAAGGCTGTGGCCGTTAGCAGCAGGTTGCAGCACCCAAAGGCACGGGTATGGTCACACTGTGCTGCCCGAGCTGATCCTGTGCTGTAAGAAAGGCTTTACACCCGAAGGGCCCATTCTACAAATACTGAAGCACAAATTTAATCACAGAGACAGGTCCCAACCACTTCCTCAGGTGCTCCATGTGCCCCCAGGGAGCTGATAAAGGAACCCCTGTGGGTGAGGCCATGAAAGGCTGTACACAGAGGCGGGGGCAGCTCAGGTTCAGGAGATCAGCACTACACACCATCACCTCTCAGAACGTCCCGCAGAACAGCACTTTCACAGCATCCTTAAGGGCATAGAGAAAGATCAGTGCTGAAGTGATGCTGCTCCATCATGTTGTTGTGAGGGTTACCTCAGAGTCAGACCAGAGAGCCCTGACGAACCGCACGCTGCTGAGCGTCGCTCTGAAGAAGCTGCGCTACTTTCTGAGCTAACGGTACTCCCACTTGCAAGCAAAGAAAGCAAAGTCACGGGGCTGTGCACCTCTCTCAGGGAGGTGAAAGGAATCAAAGGAATGAAGGGAGCCCAGTCCCCAAGCCAAGGCCTTAGTGATGTTTCCTGGTGGAGATCCTGCAGCATGCAGCAGGTAACCTTCCCTGAGCAGAAATCCCTACAGGTGTAATGCAGTTCAAGGACACCACAGCCCCCCAGTATTTCCCAGGTTACACCCGAATGCTCAGAGCTGAATAACCCCAACTGCACCTGTGGTTTTACCACAGCCCCTCTCTCGTAGGGAAATTCTGCCCTGTCCCCCTTACAAAGCATCACTCCTCACTTCTTGGAGGATACCAGGAGTGCTCTGAGCAGAACAAGGCCTTCCACAAGGAGCAGCAGCACAGACCCCACATTCATTAGCCATGTTCAGTCTGAAATACTAAAACCTGCTATCTGTTACAGAAGGGACACTGTGGTACCTCTCTGGGGCTCCATATTGGGGTTCAGCTTAGGACCATGCATCCCTCACCCACTGCACGCTATGACTCGTTTCACTGCCTGGCTCCTGAAATCAGGTCCCAGCTCTGCTCCACCTCCCTGCAACATGCCAACAGCATGCCTGCACAAATAAAACTACCACGTGCTCTCTGCGAGTAAGGCACTGCATGACAAGGCTGCAGTCAAACAGCATCCAGAAGTAAGGAACGGTGCAGCACAGTGGTGTTTCAGAGGCACTGGAGCAGGAGATCTGACCTGCTGCCAGCACTGATGTCATCCTCACAGCTGGGTCAGTCCCTACATCCACTCGCCAGGATCAAAGTCCCTGCCTGGTGATGCTATTAAAACATCCCCCGGGGTCCTGACTTCACACCAAAACAAGTTCCCTGCTTCAGAGCAAAGCTCGAGGATCAGGGCAGGAGAAGAAAGTAAACAGTGTAACACAGGACGCTACATTAAACAGACTGCTTCTGACTCACTTGATTTTAGGATTACTGAGGAAAGAAATGAAATCTTATGACACAGAGGTTGCCATTGTAGTAGTATTAGTCACGATCAAGAAATTCCCCAATTGGATTGCATTAAAAAGCCCAAACAAGCACACAATAAACATTCGAATACCCAAGAACAAAGCCTTGCTGTCAAGGCACATGGAGGTGCATTACCAGTGTACAACAGCAGACTAAAGATAACAGCTACAGGAGACACCCAATGGGCTTCAGCAGGAACTTCCACAACAGATCACACTTCGGGCACACACATTTTGGGACACTTTCTGAAACAGTTTGCAGGAACAGATTCATGGGATAGAGCTGTTTACATTGGCAAATCCACGACAAGGGAGCTGCAGCTAAGTGCTTTGCCTCAAATTCCTGTAGTGAGGTTTCTTCTGCAGCACAAAAAAAGCTGCTTCCAGACGCCCTGGTTACTATCAGCCCAACACAAAGTAAAATACCTGTGCTGACTCTAAGAGTATATTCTTAAAATTGCAATGAATGTTCTGGAAAAGGGGGGAGAACCTGACAAACCTGGCAGACAGAACCGTGGATTTTGGGCCTGCCTGCTTCCATGCACTGTCCTGACGTTTGCACGCTCACACTGAGGTCGGTCCATGATGCACAGTGAAGCCTGCAGAATTCAGATTCTCAACTTTGGGTTCATTTTCAAACCCCACATTTGAAAATGAGAGCCCCATGGGATCATGTGTCTAACAGAAACGACATGGAACCTGCTAAAGCTTCGGGATTTTTGTCCCCAGAGGAGCTGACGATGACACCAGTGAGTTTCCCTGGATCCCTCTGGGCCTGTGACCACCACTGAGCTCCCTGCAGCATGCTGCAGTCAGAGCACTGAGCACATAGGTGAGAGGATGCAGGGAAAGCAGTGACACTACAGCCTGGTTATCAAGGACAGGGTACAGAGCACTGGTTAAGAAAAGCCTCAGACCAGCTGATGCTGGCACGGAGCAGCAAGATGCCCCAGCAGCCCTGAACACAGCAAGTTGAGTGCTGCTCATTCGGCCTCCACAAGACAGGACAACACGCAAACAAGTGCCAAGGGATGAATGCCTTCACCACACTACAGTGCAAGTTCAGAACGGCACCAACGAGACCACGTGTATGCACACATCTAAATAAACACAGGCAATGCCAAGGGTGCTGCTGTGACACAAGGACAGTCTCTCAACAGATTTGTGACGTGATTTCTTCAAAACCAATTTGAACGATCCACATTAACAGTTCCCAGGAGTGAAGTGAAACAACAAGACCTCGCAGATCGTACAGTTGGCACCTGAGAATCAAGAACCAGTAGTCAGAAACACACTGTAAATGTTGATCTCAGGAACTGTCACCACGAGGTCAACACAGTGGCACGGATAACTGACAGCATGTGCGTGTGTGTGTGTGTGCAGAAAGGGCAGAAAGAAGGCAGGAGAATTACTTCTGCCATCCACATTGCATAGACTACGGTTCAAACACCCAAACAATTCAGAAAGAAAATGTCCAACACTCCTCACAAGGGAAGAAGCTCACGCTACCACCTCCCTTCTCCACACACAGATGAAACCTTCTGCATTGCTTAATACAGCCCCAAAGTGGGCCACGTTCCAGTGTCAGATGTAAACTATGCCATCAGAAAGTTGTAGCTGAAATCCAGCACTGGGTTCCAGAGGGCTTTGTCAGCAAAACCTCAACGCTGTGCTCTGTGCAAATCCATCTTCACGGTCTACGCTGCATCAGAACATCCCAAGTTAGAATTCATTCTCAAAGGTCTTTCTTTGCATCTTTCTGAACCTGCTAACAAACGCAGGACGTGCAAAATCACTTCAGTAAGATCACAGAGGCACGTCTGCATAACCTTCACTATAATATGTAAGTTTCCTGTCCAAGGACAGAAGTCAAGAAATCAGAAGTAATTAGCAGCTTTCTCTAGCGTTATTTAAATTCTTGATGGGCATTAGCTCTGAAGGAGACTCACAGTGGAGCCCAGCTGCTTCACCACCCCTCAAACTCACTTTCAAGTATTGTTCAGCTCAATTGTACACTTACTGCCAGAGGTCTCATCAGACACTGCTCCGTGGCATCAACACGTTAAAACACCTGGCTGAAAGATCAGTGAAGGCTACACAGTATTTATGGTCGTATAAAAAGAGAATATAAGGAACACAGTGTTTAAATTAATAAATAAGGTTAAAATCGCAGGAAAAAAAGTGTTGCCACTAGCCCTTTCTAGAATGAGCATCAGGAGAAAATCTGTTTAACTTTCAGTCCACCGGGAAGCAGGCAGTGTCGCTAAAGAGCTGTGCTCTTATAAATCTCTGGATTTTCTTCTTCATCCTTTGAATTCCTTTTGGCACTAGATGCAGGCCTGTATTCTAGTCTGGAAAAAAAGAAAACAAACAATAAGAGAGCAATCAGAGAAAGAAGGCTGATATTCTGAACCCCACTTGACGTTACAGACTAATGCTCTGCTGACTTCAGATGGACAGCTTCTTTTCTAACAGTGCTTAACGTATCCCCTTTGCTCAGAGCCAAGGCCAAACTCTCAATGCTTTTTTAGGTCAGCTGAAATCAGTTGGAAGAATTCAGCAGTACTTGCACCACATTATGAACTGAGAAAGGTAAATTTCCTTGTGACAGTCTGATAGCACAGAATCACTTAAAACCTACAGAATAAAAATGAAGCCCATTTAACTAAAAATAAAAATCCCCTTTCAACCAGAATTGTTACCTCACCATTGTGGGTTGAACATATTTTTGTCAGTGTACCAGTTAATACATTCATAAAATGTCACTATACCTTTAAAAGCAAACACACAAAGCAAAGTTTGTCCTTCCTATCTCTCTCCTGCCAGTATCCCTTCACTGCAACACTCCAGCTGTCTCACGTCTCAGCGATCCCAACAAGATCTGCAACTGCACACACAAATCCATCTCCTCATGTTTACTCCCCAGGCTGCATGCACCATGTCCAGGCACCTCAGAGAGGTACCCCAGCAGGCTGATGTCACACAAAGTGCCTTCCCCCACCCTCTGCTCTTCCCAAAACAGCACTCTGTAGCTATTTCCTAGCTTATGTGCAAATGCTGGGGGTGGTGCTGCCTAAAACCCTTCTTTTGCTGATTTTCCATTCCCTTTCTTCCACATCAGCCCTGCCCACCAGTCCCTCACAGGGCTGCTGCTAGCTGTCCCTCCCCTAGTTTAAAGTTCTCCTTATCAGGAGATAATGCCTTCGCCCCTCTTAGTGCAGAGGATTCCACCTCTCCCCAGAACAATGTCCCACAGACAATTCTTTGCAACCCTTTAATCACTGTTATCATTCTTATAATTCCTTTAAAAGTACAGCCAACTTTTGACCAGCAGCTTCTGTGGTACACAGGTATACTGCCCCTTACCTGTGCTGTGACCTCACCAGTCTCCATAGAACTAGCCTTTCCTGCTGCCAGTAGACTTTAATGCAAATCAAGAACTTTAGCAAGGCTCTATAAATGGGGACATACGTAGAGGCAGGCACTTAAATTTAGAGAGGAAACAGAAGTATAAAAATCAGAAGGCAATACTTACCCTTTCACCAGCAGCATCTGATCAATTGTGTCAGGAAGAGGCATACCATAGCTTTCTGGCAGAAATAGAGTCAGAATTCCTGAGAGCACAGTCAGGCTCCCCATCAGGATGTAAGGCAGGAATCTATCGTAGGCACCTGGCAGAACGCAACAAAAGGTAGCACCACTTCCCAGTCACAGACAACATTTGTACTCAAGTACAGCTGTTGGTTAAAACAAAAACCCCAACACAGCCCAGCACCCAAAGCAGCTGCTGTCCCCTGTCCTGCACAGTGCTGCAATGAATCCTAGACCCACAGTGCAGACACAAGCACTGCAGTGCTGGGAACACCCACGATGACTGTGCAGATGAGACTGTTCAAGAATGAGGGCAAGTGAACTGAAACAAAATCAGTTCTGCTCATTTCAGCTGCATTTGCAACTAGGTCTTGCACTGAGATACAGTTCTGCTCCAGGTCTTGCAGGCAGCACCGGAGCAGTGCTTTCCAGTCACCAGCATCCCTCCCCACACCCCCCCCCCCAAGAACATTCACTTACCAAGATAAGCAAAATAAGGCGAGAGGATGCTGCCAAGCCTAGAGGCCATGGAACTTGCTCCAACTCCCATGTTTCTCACTACTGTTGGGTAGAGCTCAGCCGTGTAAACATAAACCATTGAAAAGGCAGAGGTGATCCCAAACTTTCCTAACATCACCAGGAGAATTGATAGGGCACGAATATCTGAAACACAAGAAGAACTTCAATAAAACTCTTGGCAGTTCATGGGATCTGGTAAATTTCTTGTGACTGTGTAACTTTTGTCTAATTAACTGCATTATCTGGTGTCTGTTCTTCCCACACACGCATGGACAACTTCCTTCTTTTAAACTAAGACTTCACGTTGCCACCTTCCTCTTGAGCAGGTTGAAAAAAAAAAAAAAGGGTACAACACAGCAGTAACTTCCAAAGTTCTCTCCAGAATACAGGGAGCAGATCCTGGTTATTGCAAACAATACCACACATTCCTTTTTAGTAAACCGAGCAAAGTTAAGCATTTGAATGAGTTATTTCTGTCTTGCTACTCTGGTTTCTCCTTAACATTCCTAGGGACTAGTCAATTCTAAAACGCTGAGCTGACTTTAACCACGACAGTTGGATGGGAAAATCAAAACAGATCGTATCAGTTTCCAACTAACTTTGGGAAAAAAATAAAACAACAAAACTGACTCATCCATTACCTATGTGAAACAAACTCATACTGATTTATTTACTCGTTTATTTGTAAAGTGCTAAGCAACAAGACTACTCCCCCATCATATTTGACCTCCTCACCAGATAGAGCCTATAACCCTCAATCTAACCACCCTGAAAGATGTATACTGTTTGATATCCAATAAACGTTAACCTTCCCTCCTCAGATTTGTCAAACATTATTTTTTACTATGAATTTTAATGCAGTGCAAACATCTTTGCTTATCAAAAATGCTTCCATGTTAACTTTCAAAGAGATGGTCACTGGCAGTCTTTCAGGAAGCAAGTTCTGCAGCCTTCTGGTAACCTCCACTTAGTCTGGTCCTTGGAATTCACCAGAGCACCTTGCCACAGATCTATGCTGGGGCAAAACTGGAGTACAATACTGATCCAAACAGATCACAAAACCAAAGGCCCATCTTTAAAAATGTATCTGAACTGGTATATTTTGTGAGCTCCCAGTGCTGGAGCACTGAGAACTAAGGAAGAAGGGCAAAAATAGGAAACATATGTCCATACTTAATCCCTTCAGGATACTTTTTCTCCACATCAGCCCGATGCATGGCACTGGATTTCACCTATCCTGTGTGTGTCTGAGATCAGCTAGAGATTCCATACCTGAAGGCACCAGCTGAAAGAAGAGAAGCACGCAGCCTCCCAAGAACAATGCAGCAGCCATTGAATACCGTCGGGGGAAACTTCGAAGCAGCAGCCAGGAGACAATGTAGGCTGGAACTTCAATCACTGCTGAGAGGAAGCAGTTCACATAGACGTCTCCGTGCAAATTGGGTGTGTCAAGAGAAAGTCCGAAATAACCAACAGAGATTATCATCCTAAAAGAAGAACACAATCAGTCAGACTGCTCTTCAGAATGTTCTGGGTCGTTACCCACCCTGCTGAATGAACTCAGACAAAAGGAGTATGGCATCCTGGCAGATCCAAACAACCTCAGGTTTTCTCTGCCATGCCCAAAGTTGGCAGGATACCAGTCAAGTTGTATTTACATGGCTCTGTGCCTGGGTTAACAGAATAGAGTTAAGATGGCACTGTTCCCAGACACTAAACTGTGCCATTGCCAGACCAGCACATGTGACCAGGGGAAGCACACAAGTGTTTTTGGAGATAAAAATCTACACTGTTTCAGAAGTACTGGGAAAAGGAGGTTATTCTTCACAAGCAAGCAGCATGTGGTAAATAAGGATACTGCCTCAGGATGTGTCCAGGTGCAAGTTTGGCACAGAGCACTCAGCACTTCCCTTCCCATTGCATTTATGTTACAGCAGAACCTAGAGCAAAATCATTGCACAGCATTAAGTGTACCACTGACGAAAATATAGTTTCCTTTTCTTCTCACTTCACATGGGAACAGCCTTCACGGTTCAACTGCTTAAAATAAACTGCCTAGGATGACAGAGGGTGATCCCCTGCTGATGTGTATGATGTACCACTGAAAGCTATTATCTTCAAAAGCAGTTACTATGTGGTGTTTTCCATGGTGCTGCACAACAACACAGGGCTTTTAGGAGTTATTTTTATATTAAACAAACTGACAAACCTACTTGTTCTTGCTGGAACTCACTTTTAGTAGCAGTTTGTTTTAGCTTACTGCACCAATTACACCTTCTGTAGAGAATTTCTATTTATAACTCAGAATATACCATGGGTATATATACAAAACGTTGCTGTGAATCAGCACAGGATACCTTGTATTTTGGGAAATGATTTAAAAACAGATCAAGCAACTGACAAACAAGGTGAAAACAGTTCAAAACTAGCCCAAAGCCACTCAATACTTTCCTGCAGGATTTGCAAGAGCACCTAAGATATGCAGCTGACTTCCACAATGTTGACTCTTTTTTTTCTCATTGCAAAACTCTATGTGGTAAGAAGCCCTTCAGCATATGTACCAAAGAACCTACATAAACAGAGTGATGTCACTTCAGGCCATTGTTTCTCGGGCTGACTGGTTTTGCCCAGGCCTCTTTAGAATACTTCAGCGTTCAAAGGGCAGCTCCTTATCATTTTATTGTGCCTACATATTCCCAAAGCACACTCCTGCTTACCACAGAAGCACGGACATAATTGTGATAGTTAGGATATTTCGTGTTCTCATTAGATCCAAAATGGTGTATGTCTGTTGGCTCTGGGAACTCAAATCTTGCAGCTGAAAACAAGCAAACAAAAAGCATCAGCATCTCACAAGTGGAACAGTTGTGAAAAGAAGCCCACTGCCTTGACTTACACACCAGCATTCTGAGAGCACCTGGGACCATTTTGGTACACTGCAAAGCTGGAATGGGTGCCTTGCTTCTAACCAAACATGTATATAGGTGCAAGAGACAAGTATCTGTAAGAATAGTTGCTCCTTCTTTAAGTCACTTAACATTGGAGCTGAAATTAGTAAGCATTTTCTTTGCCTTAGGCTCCATAAAAGAAGCTGCTTATTTTAACTTTTACCCTTGACTTACAAAGCAATAGCTTTAATTTGCAAACTTAAAGACTGAATTCCAATGCAGCGCACTCACTACTTTACACATTTCTAAACTCTTTCTGCCTGGCCTACCTTAACATCCTCCACTTTGTATTTGTTAACTTACAACACTTTTTCCCCTACCACATCAGACCAGTTCAATGGAAGAAGCTTGATGCATTCCGAAACACCAGTGAAGAGATAGAAGCAATTATTAGTTAAACTTAGTTCCCCATCAGCCTCTCCATCTCAGCTAGGTGATACATTGCAAGTTAGTCGTTGGAGAGTGATACGGAGCCCTCAAGTCTTGTCCCTCAACTTGAGACATGTATTTTCTCCTTCTGCGTCTTGCAAGCATGAAGTTTATATAACCCCTGCAGCCAGGAAAACATTATTACAGAGCAATATTTTGTTCTGGGAGATAAACCAGCATTCTACTGCTCACACACTCCAAAATTCAGTGCATTTGCCTTCATAAAATCACAATTTGCTCTTAAAAGCAAGCAGTTCTTTGCATTTGATAGCTTTCACGTTCTGCCCGAACTTATGCCTCCCCCAGCACAAGCTGCAGCAGCTTCTCAGCTCACAGCCCCTTCTCTTAAATCACATGATCTTTCCTCTGGACTTTCCAGATCTGCCACTTTTTGCTGCCAAGAAACCAACAAACAGGAAACAAGAAAAGAAAAAAAGAAAACCCAAACAAACCACAAAACAAAACCAGGAACAATGCAAAATTTATATAACTGATGAGAAGAAAGGCCCTGCCTTCTAGCAGCTGCATAAGGAGATAAATACAGTCCCCTAGCAGGACAGGACAGAGCAAGAAGCTATGACAAGGGCAGGGAAGGCAATCAAACTTGTTTATTCCCCTCACATCAGACAATCCAGCCAACCAGGCCCTACTGATGCCCCACAGACCATTTGTGATCAATCACCTGCTGGCTCCGAACTGGTTTTCACATCCAAACTGGTTTTGTAATCTCTGATTCTAAATACTTCGGAGGAATACTCTTTGGGCAGCAGCCCTGGGAGCTCCTCCATTCCAGCAGCACGATGCCTCAGGGCCAGCACGGTTCTGAGAATCCTGCTGCAGCATAAACATGTTTCCTAAAACCTCAGTGGGAAGATGCCAGCCTTCTTCAGAAAGCAGGCAAAAGAAGAAGGGCTGAAGGGATGAAGAAGGGCTTTGCACAAATTCTTTTGTCACAGCACAACTTATTAAAAAAAAAAAAAAAAAAAGATGGTCGGGAGTTCTGCACTTAAGCCAACACCTGATAATCTAGTTCCCTTTTGTTTGAGTGGTAAACTGTGTTTCTGGAAGTTGATGTGCTATGATTTAACCTCTGTGATCAGAAATAAGCCCTCCAGTCCCCTCTGTCCAGTGTACCCTGGGGAAATGCCCCTGTGTTCTGCTGCTTCATAATCCAGCCCCACTCAGAGATGGGGAACACATCAGTATTTCTTTCTAAGAACATAAGATGGAGACACTCCAGGGATGATGACCTTAACCAAATGTTGGAGCCAGAGCTCATTTTCTGTTTTCTTGCTGGCACTGGGCAAGTCTTCATGCTTAAAGCAAGAGAAGGGAAAAGAAAACAAGAACAAAACAAGGGTTCTCCCAATGAAAGGCCAGTGTAAAAGCCATCATTAGAAGGTCTGTGTTTTTCAGGCATTCTCAGTCTGTACCAGCAAGATCCAAGGATGTCTAGCCTACCATCCAGAATTTAGCCTAGATAAGTAGGCTTGCCTGCACCTCGGCTATCTGCAAGCCAAATGAAGCCTTTTCAACCTCAATAGCAACACATCTGAGTTTAATGGCTAAACATTTGGCTCAGACTGCCAGAAACGAGAGGTTTTGTAAATCAAGTGAATATTCAAAGACAGGAATCATCCATTTTCTTCTCAACAATTAGACAATGTCCTGTGTCTGTGGGAATACAACTGAGCAACCGTGCCCAGATAGACTCTACAGATGTGCCCAGACACGTGCCCATTCCACTGGATTACACAAACAGTTTGTCTGATGTGAGAATAAATGAATGTGGAACTCATTCTACAGCATAAGGGCATCAACAGCTCAAAGATACCCGAAGGAAACAAGAACAATTCCCAAGAAAAGGATGGAAAAGAAAGAAAAAGATACAGCTAACTACTCCAGCTCAGGAAGGCTCAAGTTTTGTTGTCCTCTATATGGAGTAGAAATTGAACTCAAAGAACATTATTTCCAGTGCCACCAGTTAGGTTTAGTTTTCGATTAGAGCAGGCAAGCATAAAATCCGTTCAGAACATAAATAATATCTGATTCTGAGTGGTCCAAGAAGATCAGAAAGTGGAGGAAAAACCAAGGAGTAAGAGACCAGGAAACAATGAATTCCCTATTTGGTTCTAAGGCATACACTCCTCGGTGCAAAGTGGCCAGGCCTCAGATGCCTGGAAAACCCAAAGAAGTGAATCGAGGAATTGAATTAAATTGAATCTACAGATTTGTTAAAACTAGGCCTTATAGCCTGAGCAAACAGGTAACTTTAGGAAGAAACACAGGGACCATAGAAATGCGTGGACCATCTGAAGGTAAAAAGAATGACACAATGGTGGGTAGGGTTGCTGTTTACAACACAATGGAGGGTCCAGAGAAGATAAGTGGAGTCACAGTTTGCAGCTCAGTGGGGGAGTCGTGTGAAGATAAGTAGGCAGATTTGCTGTTGCAATATAATGCAGTCTCCTTAATGGTTGGAAATTTACTCTTAGCTTTAATCCCATGACCACTGGAGATGCCAATCACTTCTGGGATTCCTGTCCGTGTCCTCGGAATGTGATGAATATTTGTGTGTTATGCCTTTAGCTGTTTCTCTCTTCGGTGTGCATGTTTGGTGGAGCACACAGAGCTGTAATAAAGGGACTACCTGCCTGACATAACTCATTGGCATGTCAAGTTACTTCGTTGGATTTCTCAGCTTCAGAAGCCATTTGACAGCTGTCTGGGCTAAGGAGATCCACAGCATCCAGAGTCACTGGGATAAACAAAACTTGCCGGTAATTTGCTGGCTTCATCTGGGATGATGCAGATCACAAAGCAATAGGCAAACCAAATTAATTACATCCCCTTCCAAAAATGTGGCTTAAATAGAAAATAAAGCTGCTAACTACATAAAAAGGTATTTTCATTGGAATGTTGCATGGGATTGGGACAGCATGGGCTTTCCAAATCTTAACAAACAGTGAAATGGTATTTCGCTTTAAAGCTTTTCAGGCAAAGGATGAACTTTTAACCACTTCAGAAGAACACAATACAGTGTGGGCAAAACTGGAAATGAATTGCTCTCCGCAGAGTCTAACAGGTCAGGCAAACAAATGACCGCCAAGTGAACCTCACCTCGCTAGGGTCAAAGATTACATCTGGGGCCGGAACACCATTCATTTTTGCAGCCTTTCGGATGATGTCTTCAGCTTCTTGAAATCGTCCCCGAGAGATCAACCATCGTGGAGATTCTGGAATGATCCTGTAAGGAAGATTCAGAATCATACGCTGGCATTTCCAAAGAATGTGTTGCTGCAGACAAAAACACGTGTTGTTCCAGGCACAAAGTGCTTAAAACTCGACACACCTTGCAGAAATTACAGCCAAGAATAAATCAATAACTACATCAGATTTACAAGAGTCGACTCGTAGGCTGAAGGACAGACTAAAACGTGCTCACGTGTTTTTAAAAAGTACAAAACAGCTGAGGAATTATTCAGGGAAAAAAAAGGGTGACAAAAACATGCAAAGTATGGGAAAGACGGTTTAATTAAAGAAATTCAGAAAGGTGAACACACGAGCAGCATTCTGTACACGAAGAGGCATCGGGTTAACAACTAAGGCACATAAAATCACAGCTCGGCTGCGTGTGACTGTTTATAGAAAGTGAAATCCCTGTGAGTCCCGCTGCTTCTTTAGAAAAGCCAGATGCAAAGACAAGTTTGCATAAGTGAAGAAACACCACCACCACGCGGGCGACTTGAACCCTGCAAGTCCCGTCACTTTTCAGCGCTATTTCATAAGCTATGCAGGAAACACTGAGGTCCCACAGGTGTGCAAGGAGTGCCCTACAGCTACAGTTCATCAGCTCTGTGTCATCATGTCACTTCCCAAAATAACTGCTGTTTCATTCCGTCTTCATTTTAAGCCTTACCTAACACCCAGCAGGTGCTATTTGGTGCAGAAGGATGAAGGGTGGGTTTTTTTTGTTAGTTTTTCTTTTTCTCCCCCCCCTCCCTTTTCCATGTATGATCACTTAATTTTCCAGAACCCTTAAGGAAAATGAAGACTAACCTTTTCAGACAGGGATCACTGAAAAAGCTGCAGACTTGAGGCTAAAGGACTGGGAATGGCAAAGGACACAACGGCTGCTCTTCTTCCCACTCCCAAGTTCCACTGCTAAAGCCTGGCTGACATCTGGAGCTTAAAAACCCACTGATGAGATCTTCTAACAACTGAAGTCTTCTACTTTATTATACTCACCACCAGAGCGGGACGAAGAGCAGCCCAGGTAAAGTAAGTGCCAGCAGCAGCATCCTCCAGTCTCTGATGAAATAGGCAAACAGTGGCAGCACCATGTAGCCAAACGCATAGAAGATGCAAACACCCAGCGTGCAGTACAGCAGCCGAATGGATTTGCCAAGGATTTCTGTGCCTGTTCAAAACAAGAGAGAAGATCAGTATCCAAACATAACAGCAACCGAAGAGTTTACACAAATAACTTCAGGAATCGGCGTTGATATATTCCACACGGGGCAGGACAGAACACAGCACTGCAATACTGGAAGCACCACAGATCTGCTTCGTGTGATGACCTTGCATCAACCCAGTAATTATAATTATGAAAGGAAACTAAACAGACCACATAGTATTTCTGTAGCTGGAAGCAGCCAACTCTTCTGTTTTTCTATGTTTTTATGATCTGCTGTACCTAAAGAGCTACAAACCTCCAGATATTATACTAGGGCTTAACTTCAGCTTGATCTCCATAGGATCTTCTGCAGCTTATGGACAGACTAGCTTCTTTAAAGGGTAATTCAGAGATGCCTAAATTAGACCCTGACCTGCAAAACCTTCTGGAATTTTCTCTATTAGTTGAAACACTTGAATCCTCTGGTGTACAAGAGGACGTTTTAAAGGGACAACACTATTTATTTTTTTTCTTTTACAAGTTTGTACATCAAATACACAGCTAGGGCCCACAGGGGACATGACAAATCCTTTTTTCTTGGGGGGGGGGGGGTTGCCCTTTTTGTATGACAAGCCATTGAATCAATTCATTAATTCCTATCAACTGGAAACTTCTAAAGAGAGCCTAAATCATCCATGTGTGGCGATGACAAACTCTTAACAGCATTCCTTGTCAAAACAAACCAGCCCTAAGCAGGGAAACACACAGCACAACAAACAGCATCCTGCACCCAGCAGGACTTCCATACCAAGAACAAATGCTGCCACGTAGTTTGAGATCTGTCCCATGCCGACCAGCAAAAACACCACCGAAAACATCTCCCAGCTAGTAGAGAAGACCTGAATGAAGCTGAAGATGGTCTGCATTGCCAGAGTTGTGAACAGCACGTTCTTCCTGCCAAGTCTTCCATAAATTAGATGAAAAGAAAGAACAGAGTGGATTAAATCTTCAGAAAGAAATTACTCATATGTATACTTAGGGAGATATAGGACATCTGCAAGAAGCAAAGAAAAAAGCATATGCACAACTACTCTAAATACTTTAAGAGATCCATTGGACATGAGAAAATTATATTCCAAGGGTCACGAGTCAAGTCACCCTTAGGTATGTGCTGAGGCACCACTTATTCCTTTCTAACAGAACAAGCAGGGAAACAACTCACTGTCAGCAACATTATTTAAAACGTAAAAGCAGTAACAGATGCTCCACCTCCAAAAAGCAAACAGTTCACTACACAGATCAGCACGTTAAAAAAACATAACAAGGAAAACGTTTGAAAGAAGTGAAGCGTCTCTTTCTTATACTTTCTGGCACAAATACAATTTACTGCAGAAGTGATTACTCTGAAAAACTAAACTGGTAAATACAACAGCTACCAGTAATGCCTGTGACATCCTGGTCCAAGCTAGGACATTTGCTCTATGTGCTTTGTGTACATGCAGATTGGACAGTCACAGTAGTGGGACATGTTAGCGGTCACAGAAAGACACTCGTAACAGCTTCACATGCAAGACCTGCTTGCAAAACACATCAAAGACCTGGTGCATATACTTTACTTGTCTGAGAGCTGTCCCGATATGAAAGATCCGAGCAGCACGCCCACAAAAAACAGGGAGGTACTCATGGGCCCCTTCCAGTCGTTGTCACACACCAGATTCCACTGGAAGGAGAAAGAACATGGAAGGCTTTAAATCCACAGCATTCCCCCTCCCTCCTTCTAAGCATCTTGGCTGAACCCAAGGGAAACATGCCTCCTGGACAGAAAGCTTCCACAACAGAAATGAATAACAAACTTAAGGCACAGATATAGCCTGACAAAAATAACAGCAACTGATGCTGCTCAGCAGAGGCCAAACATCGCCAGCTCCAATCCCTCTTCAGATCATCCAACTGAGGCCACATCCCCACCTTGGATGTAGACCCCAGTGTTTTTCTTCACACAATGGCTGACACAGTCCTCCCTCTACAAAAATGCAAGTGAAGATCACTCCCAATTTCATCACACTCAATTCATCTTGCTTTTAAAAGCCCTGCAACCCTTCAGCAGCTGTACTCCTGCTGGGTTTGCAAGGCATCGGTACAAACCTCAAACCTTCTCTTCCTGCACACACTGAACCCTTCCATTAAAAACTCACATTTCTAATTTAAGAGAAACTGAACTCTGTAGAGAGAAGTGCCTCCTCTTTTATTACACTTCAATACGATTTTGAGAGAGACTGGAGACTTCACTGCTTATCAGGGACCTCACTGCAAAGCGTGGGTCTGAGCCAGAGACCTGCAGAGCCCAGCTCTCCAGGGAAGCAATCAGGCACAGTGTTCAGAACACAAACTGAAGCACGCACCAGGCAAAACATGGCTTACAAAATAAAAATAAACGTTGGCAAAAATAGGAAGAAAAATGAAAAGAAAAACAACAACAACAACAAAAAAAGACACCTATTAGATGAAGACTGCAACTGTTTGCAACCTCTTACTTACTTTGGTTTGATTTTTCAGAAATAGCATTCATGTTATTTTGCCATCTCCACCAACAGTTGTTTAAAGAGTCTTAATTTTGTTTTTGGTTATTGAGGATAAAGAAAAAAAGTGTGTAAATACCAGTAAGTGCCAGAAGAAAGGACAGAGCTGGGCCACCTCTCACCCCTCTCTCGCTGCTGGGCCCTGCCACTCCTCGGGTCCTGCTTGCTCCATGGGATGCTGAGCACAGGAGGGGAATTTGGAGGCCACCAGCACTTCTGACACAAGGCCAGGTCCTGCTGAGTGCTGTCCTTCCGACAGCTCTCACAGGTCCCCATGAGATGCTTTAGCGATGGAAAGTCTGCGAGTTTTCACTAAAAAGGCTGAAATGAAACTACTGATGCTGATCCCAACAACTCCTTCCTTTCAGCCCCAGGTTACAAACAGTTCAGGACTGTGGGTTCTACTCAGTTGTTTTCAAACTGGTTCTGGAGCAGGGGACAGCTCTCAGAAACGGGCGTTGAATTTTGGGTGGCCCTGTGTAGAGCCATGGGGGGGATGTGATGATCCTTCTGTATCCCTTCTGAACGTGATATTTTATGACTATTAAAATAATGCAGATTAAAAGCTGCAATTTAACTGTGCCTACGACTCAAACTGTGTTTATCCAACAACACTTGTAGACTGAAGAACGTTTGAGCAGCTCTCCCATGACCACTCATACAGCCTGTGCGAGCCAAAAGTTCTGGCAAAGCTAACTTAGTGCCTTGGATACACACAGTGAACAGACACCACCAAATTCATACAGACCAGAGGCTTCTGTTGATGGTTTTTTTTAATCAGTGAATCAAACACCACTCCCAGTAGAAATCCTGCACTGACGCAGACTCACCTACTCCATTAATCCTTTCCACCAACCACTGGAACCACACGAAGCTGAGGTTTACCAGCATGGTCACTGAGCCCATGCCGTCCAGCTGATCACTGTGCTCATCAATGGGCTGATTGGAGTTATTAAATGTGTCACACTGTCATGGCAAGTAGAAGCACACTGGTTTGAGATACTGCTCTGATCACCACCTTGTTTTTCTGTCCACTCTACTTACACAATTACAGCAGCTGTTATGATGAACCAAGCACTTGTTCACCAAGAGGACTTCAGTGTAGAGTTTCCAAGGGACAGATAACCAGGTTGTGCAACACCACTTATTTATAGACAAAAACTCCACGCGTACAACCATCAGAACAGACAGATTTTCAGGTCTGTTACCTCTCACCCCGGTCAGTAAATGAATGAAGTCCTCAGCTTTTTAATGAGTCACCAGACAGGTCGACATAGTCCGTGTTGATGGTGCCATCGGTCCTCCAGAAGCGCTCTGCAGCCGTACCCTTCCCTGAACCGTACGCTGCCCAAGGAAAGGTCGCTGAAGCATCACGGTTGGAAGGTCAGCGAGCACCCCAAGAGTGGTTACTGATTGATTCCTGCTGCTGGTTCAGACACAGCATGCTGTGACCCAGTGCTCCAAAATCATGTGCTATTTTCATTTCCTGGTAATATATCCCTTGAGTAAGCAAAGCCTTTGCCCCAGTGGCTCAGATAAGGCGCACCTCAGAAAGGTGCTGTGGCTCTGAACTTTAAGAACATATTTCAGCCTTATTCCAAGAGCAACCACTGATCCAGCTAAGCGTCAGCGCCACACTGCTACCCAATGGCTCATGCCATGGTGCAGAGCTTTCTCGCAATATTATTTTAACTTTGGAAAAGGATATCCTCTGTTGCAGTTTAAGCTTATCTTCTTACACAAACAGCGTGCAGTACTTTGGCTGGGCTGTACATACTTCCTGCGGAGCTCATCAGCTCAGGGTGATGTCTTCACGAGCAGCCTCACACTGGCTCTTCAAAAATCCTTTTACATTGCACAGCTGAACAGCTCTGCAGTACGTACACACCAGGAAAACCACTGCATTTTTAAAGCATTTCAGTACAGCTGCTATTCACATTCAGTTATGAGCTGGAAACGAGACATTTCTCCTTTAGATAAGACCATTAATACTTAATTTTGCATCTACAAATTGGTTAAAGCCTCAGCTGTTACTTATCTATGACACACTCGTAGCTGCAGCACCCCTGAGATGGAAAAACTGTTGATGTCAACCCGAGCCAGAAAAATCCGCAGTAATCACCCCGCAGCAACAAAGAATATGTGCTGTTTGTAATGGATGAAGTATAATGGAAGTCTGGGTGTGACTTCCTGCATAGGAAGAGACTGTGTGGATGTGAACAACGGGGCCAGCAGAGCTGAACCTGGCTCACCTGGCTTTGATTTGGGCCTCCACTGCTGGCTCCCCTACCAGGGAAGCTTGTGGAAATTAAGACATCTGTCATAAGCCTGCTCTTACAAAACAACATGGCCCTCATCTCCAACAAAAAGAGAACACTGAACCTTTAGTCACACAGTGTGCTACAGGGCCTGTTTGTGTCACTGCAGGCACCGCTGCCTGGCGGTCTGGCATCACTTATTCTCAAGGGTCTGCCAGCACAGCATGACTTGAATCCCTCGGTGTAATGGAAAACTCAGGGCTGTCATATGTGCGTGGAAGCTTTCCCTCTCTGTGTGTTCATAAAGGATCCAGAGCCTCAGCACCACGCCAGGCTTCAGGGTGCTGCAGGAACTCCACGATGAGCATCCTTCCTCTGCAAAAACAGCCAGTGACACATGTTAAAACTGCAACAGGCATACAACATGCAGTTCTGGACCACAAAAGGATGCCCGCACTGAGCTGATTTCAACACACCTGTAAAACCAAAGATGAATGCATACACAAAACTCTTCATCTATTTAAGCATCAGTATACAAGAAATACTCTCACTCTTGAGTACATAAGTATTCTCTCAAAGTAAAATCTTTTCATCATCCAACATATCTTCATGATGTGATTCTTCTAGATTACTAATGTTCAAAGTCACTGCTCAGTTCACTTCCACAGACAGCACTGGGAGAGGAAGTTGGCCTTTCCCCTTAATTACCCCAGATAATATTTCTTCCAGCAATGCACACAAACTCTTATGGCTGCATTCTTTTTTTTTTTTTTTTTTAATGGGACCTGGGGAGGAACGGTTACTTGGACTAAAGAAAAGCTTTTCTTACGCCTCACGATACAGCATATCCAAAAGTAAAGGATGAAAAGGGATCCCAGTCCAGAGGAACTGGTTAAATACTGCAGGCTGGCTAACCATGCTGCGTGTGTGTCTGCTGGAGAAAAGGAAGTCTCCTTCAAATGAGTGAGAACTGAATGTGTTCAAGTCTTCTCTGCTAAGCGGGAACAGAACGGAGGGCTTTCTCTGGGGTCAGGAGGGATTTGTGCAAAAACCTTGCTTTAAAAACTCCCCATCCCCCTCCCCGTGTCAGCTCCAGAAATCTGGGACAAAGGTCCTCATGATTATTCAACAAGTTCGAGATATGCAACCAAACACAGCGTTAGTCAATCACGAAAGCCGCAACACCAGGCCAGCAAATTAAACAAGCTGAACTGAGAAAACCTGCAAGTATGCGAAAGGCCACAGCCGTTGCAAAACTGGCTCTGAAGCATAACATTAAAGGGAAAAATAAAAATACTGCCTCGGTGCACGAAGTCTGGGCAGCCACACACTGCCTCCCCCAGACACAAAACTACTGCCAAACCACGCTGAGCTGCTGCAGAGTGGTAGGAGAACGTCAGCAGCTCCTGCACTAAGGGCATCTCTCCCACCCTCTCTTCCCTGCTCTGATCCTTCGCCTGAGGAGGATTTCTGTGCTCAGAGCAGCCAGCAGGCACTGCAGGCTTGAACATCCCTCTGTCTGGCGGAGAGAAAACCTTGCTGCAGTCCTGCAAAGATTGCACCCGTGTACAGACAGGAAACTGGACAGTACAAACGGTTAACGAGCCTTCTGAAAGGACCTATCTGTGGTTTGAAATCTGAGTATTTCCTTGTGTCTTAAGGGAGCCAGTGCCTGTGGGTCTGCACAGCTTCCATCTGACACAAGGACAACCAACACAGCCTCTGCCTGTGCTGGGGCTCTGCTGCCAGGACACAGCCGAGCTGAGTGGGGACAGCAGGTGTGGGGCTGGTACACAGCAAATTCGGGGTCCTCTGCGGCACAGCACAGAAGGGGGCTTCCCTGCTGCACCCGCCTGATGGATTCTGCCACCTTTACTTTATTAAAGAAAAAAAAAACAAAAAACCAAACAACCAAACTCGTTTGATGTACGAGTTCAAAGAGACACCCTTGAACCACCACCAATAAAGCCAGCCAAGCCCGTTGTTCCTGGGCCGACCCCTGCTCCCCAAGGTCCTCCTGCAGACACCGGGTGACACCGGTTCAGCAGTTAACCTGCACATAGGCCGCACAAGCCGAGACAAGCGCAGCCGGGGACCGATTTTGCAAATGGAAGCAAACAGAAGAGATGAGCTTAGATCACACGCCAAACACAGCACGGCGGATTTAAAAGCAGGAATGCTCTCAGGGCCGGAGACGGCAGCGAGACGGGACCGCACGCACTCCCCGGGCAGCACAGCGCGGACGGCGCGTCCCGCAGACAGCTCCTGCTCCAGGACGGGTCCCGCAGGAGGACGGCTCCGGTGGGCACCGCGCTGAAACCCACCACACGAGCCCGACCACCCCCACCACCTCACCTCGCTGACGATGGTGGAGCGGTACACGTCGCGGCTGTACTCCCAGCCATCCAGGCACGGCTCCTGCTCCAGCTCCTCCAGCCGCACGTCGGAGCCGGGCCGCAGCCCCAGCGCCGAGAGGTTGGCGAGCACGTCCAGGCGGTAGCGGCGGCAGCGGCTCGGCTCCGCGTGTCCGCCGCGCGGCTCCAGCGGGATGCTGGCGTTCCGCCACTCGTCGCTCAGGTTGGCTCCGGGCGGCACGGCGCAGCGGTGCTCGGGGATACCGGCCATGAAGACGATGGAGAGACCGTTGAAGCCGTTGGGGACGATGCTGGCGCTGAGCAGGAAGAAAACGATGCGCTGGAAGCGGCCCCACTCGCCCAGGAAGGCGGTCACCTCCTCGTAGTCCCGCATGGCGCGGCCGCCGCCGCTACCGACGGGCAGGAAGCGGCCGTGCCCGAGCAGCCCAGCCGCCGGCCGAGCGCTTTGCCATGGGCCGGGCCACAGCCGGCGGGGGAGCGGCCGAGGGGTGGGGTTAGGGGGCGGAGGGACCCCAGGTGGGGCCGGGCGCTGCGGCCCGGCCCGGCCCGGTTCAGCCCGGCTCCCGGCGCGCGGTTCCCGGCATGCCCCGCGCCCGGCGCGGAGGCGCGGCGGGGGCTCGGCCGCTCCGGGCTGAGGGAGGAGGGGCCGCGTTGCGCTGCCCGCTGCCGAGTGCGCCTTTTGAGTCACAGATCTCCTCAGCTGTGCGTTAATAAAGCGATACGGCCGCACGTGCCCGTGGTGGCCGCCCTGCTCTCCAGAACAAGGGGAGAAAATGCGATGGAAAAAGGGCTCAGCTGTCGATAAGGACGGGGATCCCGCTCAGCACCGCCTGCCGTTGTGGGCAAAAACAGACTCAGTGTAGGGAGAATGAATATAATTTATTTCCTACTGCTGTCCGAGGAGATCGCTGAGAAATAAAAGCAAAGTACGGACACCTCTTGGAGCTGCAGGGATGCAGAGTGATAGGGAGTTCCCTCTGAACTTTTGCTATGAGGATGGCAGAGCCCTGGCACGAGCGGTCCGGAGGGGTTGGGAGAGGCTCCTTCTCTGGGTGTACCCAAACACGCCTGGATGTTTTCCTGTGCAACTGCTGCAGGGAACTGTTTCAGCAGGGAGCTGGGACTGGATGATGTCCAGAAGTCCGTTCCAACCCCTGCGGTTCCATGATTCTGGCTCCTGCTCAGCCTAATGCTGGCCAGGGATGAGGGAGGAGCCCCTGGGGCACTGGAGGTGGCAGGCGATGGAGGGAGGCCTTGAGCTGTGCTTGGCCTCTGGGCAGCGGGCCTGCTTCTTTCCAGGAAGCCAAAGTGATGCCGCAGTCGAGCCCAGATTCATAGTGCAAAACCAAACTGTCACCATAGCCAAGGCCAGATCTAAGGTGCAAGGCCCAAATGTTGCCACAATCAAAGCCAGGTACATGGTGCAAGGCTGAAATGTTAACATGGCCAGTGCGTGATGATGGTGCAAGGCCAAAATCTTGTCATGGTCAGTGCCTGATGATGGTGTGTGGCTGAAATGCTGCTATGATCGAGTCCAGGTTGCTCACGGGGAGCTGGGAAGAGCAGCATGCTTCTCAGGTGGAAGAGTTTATTTTAGGCTTTTATTTTCAAAACACACCGCATTCATTTTTAATTATTTCTTTAAACATCTTTACACGAAGCGTTAAATTTAGGAGACTTTATTTTTCAACTACAATCCAGACAGAAAATAGGTTAAACAATGCTAGTGTATGTTTTATTCCAATCAAGACAGGAGTTACGAGGTGACAACAACTCCAGTTATACATGTGCTTGAAGATATCCAATAAGCCACTGTCAGGTCTTATCAACAGTAAGAGGTTATACAGAGAGACCTGGGTAAATGTGGCAGAGGAGAGAGCTGAGGCACGGTGCAATCAGTGGGAGCCATCCAGTTGTACTTCCCTCCCATCTTCAGGTCAGAGCTGCACCTCCCAGCTGAGATGAGCACACAGGTCCCACTGTGAACCCCACCGAGCACCTGACACTGAAAACTCTGCAGACTGCAGTGAAAGGCTTCGGTTGCCCACCAGAAACACATTTAGTTTCTGCCAACAGCTGCTAAGCCAATTCTTCAGTGTTACAATTAAAAATGTAGTTACTTGCTGGAAACTGGCACTCCTGCCCTTCAGATCCATCCCTGCCTGATTTGCTCTTTGAGTTACTCCAGAAATCCCTGTTCTACCCTGGGAAAGATACAATCAGAGGACAGAAACCCTCATTGGCAACCCTCCATCATTTGAAACAATCTCATTTTCTCATTCTGACTGAGCTCAGGCACACTGAGTCCTTATAACAACATCACATTCTTGTCAACAGTACATTTCACTCTTGCAGGTTCTGTTTTCTTTTTTAATCTGCCATTAAAAATACCAAAATACGACACTAGCTTTAGGTCTAGGGTAAACACAAGAAAAACAAGACCAATTAAAACAAGGTATTTAAAAACCCACAATCCTCTTCCTGATCAAAAAAATTAAATCTAGCTTTAAGATACAACAAAGTTCGAGAATATAAAAATATTTATCTTTCAGAAATGCTTAAGCCTACAACCACATAAAATAAGTATGAACTTAATATAAAAAACCTCATAAAAATACAGGCCATCTATGTTCAACCAAGTCTTCCAACCTGCCCTACACCAATAGAAAGGTTTTGTTCAGAAACCTAGTTAGGCCTAAATAGTTATTTGATAGAGGAACTCTGCAATGAGCAAAATAAAGAATTAAATACTGCAGGCATGAAGGAAAATCCAGTTTGAGAAGGGATGAGAACGTGGGGGCCATCAGCCTTATGGCACATTACATCTGTGGCAAAAAGGCATGACTGCAGAAAGTTAATATTAAGGGAAGTAGTATTTCCACATCCCAAATTGCAGCTTGAGATGATTGCACAAGTTCCTTGCATTTAAACGTTATAAACCTTAATAGTTGTGCTCGAGCTTACAGGGAGATCCTCACTGCTGTGCCAAATGCCAGCACAAGATGAATTGTTGTGAACTCTCACATTAAGAGATGAGACCGTGTGCTTTTGTTGGCCCTGAGAGAATGTGAATCACCACTTTTTATAGAAGGTAAAGATCAGCCTACCCAGCCCGAGGGATGTGGACAAGAAGTCCACACACAACCAATAAATAGAAAAGTAAAAGGCATTGAACTTTCTTTTTTCCCCCAACTATGCAGCATTCATAAAACAGCAGTAGCATGAATCTAAGCTCTGCTACGTTTATCTTTTCATCTCATCTAGCTTTGCTGAAGTTTTAAAGATGCACATATCATCTGCAGGACCTGAAAATAAAATGCCGGCTTTGTTGGCAAATTTTTTATTTTCTTTTTTATTTATTATATAAAATAAAAAGTATGGTCCCACATTAGCCCTTCTCAGTTCTTGGTAGCTGCACATGAAAGTCTCCCGTACAGAACATCAGATTTTTGCAAGTATCGAATGCCTTTTACATTTGTAAATGGTACAGAGGTTTTAGTAGCGGCTTTCAGAACAGAGGTGTTTTCTCTGGAGGTGCAGCACAATGTAGTATATATTCAAAGGAGAAATGAAACGCTTTGAAAAAGAACCACAGAAAGATATAGAAGTTGCTTGTGTCAATATACCACAAGAAGCCCAAAAACTAAAACTGCAGAGCATGTTTGAACAGGATCACTTCTTTGCTAAAGCCTGTTCCTTTTGAAAGGGAACATGGCCCATCAGAAGGAGATCAGCAAGCTGTAATCGTGGCTCAGTCCTTAGCCTGAACACTTGTGGAGCCCAGCGGCTTCAGCAGGCTCAGGCTTTATGAAAAAGCATCAGCTTTTATAGGGACACATGGATCAGAAGCGGACACCAGCTCCTGGGAAACAAGCAACAAGCCACTCCGACATCTTGATTAGAAGACTCTCTTTCAGTGAAGCCTGCATACGCTTTGCTACAACTAAACTTGGAGCTCACTTAGTATCAGGCTTTGGTTACAGATTTCAGATGAGACTGGGATCCTTCCTTCAGGGATGTGTAGAGTGTTCAAAGGGACACCCAGCTCCCCTTCCTCCACTCAGCATGCGCAGTGAGAGAAAACCACCACCATCACCACTGGCACTTTCTTTTTCTCTTAGCAGCTTTCATTGAGTACAAGGCTGAGTGCGGTCACTGCTGTGTTATTACTCAAGTCATGTTTAGCACATACAGACCTCTGTTTCTCAACAGGGACTGGATCTGCTGACACACTCCAGGAATCAGAACACTGAATTACAAACTAAGAGCCCTACGGGAGCAGACAACATCCGTTCAGAAAATAGGTACGTGGGTACAGTAGCACAAGGGACAAAAGCTGCAGTGCTGCAGCATTGGCTGTTGGGTTTTGTTTGTTTTCCTGTGGCAGAAAATTCATTTTGAGGTCTTGCTCTTCCAGCCCCTCTGAGAGGGCGCGTCCTTCTTCACAACGGTGTTATGAGAGTGTCAGGACTCTCCTTTGAATTCTTAATGCCGTTGGTTTGCTGCCCATTTCTGAAACTGAAAGCAAGTACAAGACTGAGAAGGCAGAGAACGTTTTACAGAGTGAGAGCAGACACTGACCCCTCCATAATAGCACTGCTAAAATAACCATGTTACACTAGTAATATGAACACTGGAAAAAAAAAAAAAGCAGGTCTTCTCTGGAGTGTGCCCTTCTGGATGGAAGGAACAGTGCAGGAAACAACATTTCAAACATAACTCAGTGCTCGTAATTCAATTCCTTCATTCATGCAAGAAGCCTGCAAAGGGAATCTGGACATCAACTGCAGAGCTAAAAGTGATGTCAGATTTATGAGAAGTCCATAGCTGTGAAACAGAGCAGTGTGCTTTTATCAGGGAACCTGGCCTGAGGAATCTACTTACCCTGAAAGTACAATGGCAGCTCCTTTACCAACCAGGCATCAGCTATGGGCAATTCCACATGTGGTTGGTTTTTGGTTAGTTGGTTTTGCCCTATAAGGGCAAATTCTGCTCACTCTCTCTCTCACAAAGCTGACTAGTGTCTATGCAGTTGAACTTTAGCTAATTCAGTTTCCTCCTGCACTAATTTCCCACCCACTGTAGTGGCTAGCAAGCACTGTTTCCACTGCATCAGCACTGCGATGTATGATACAGATTTCAGAGAGCATATTTGCTTAGGGTACCCAAAACAGCACCTGTTTGAGGTCAGCTTTTGTTTCTGAGTGCCCACTTTCAAGCACATCGGTGCCCAAGTTCAGAGCTGTCTGTAGGATCAACAACAACAGATCTAAAGGGCACTCTGAAAGCTCTGATGTTTTGCAGTGGATCTAATGAAACATCTGCTCACTGGGAAAAGAGGTAGCATACGAAGAAGTCCTGAATTCTTGTGAAGAATGAGATGAACAAAGGCCGACTTACCATTTCACCTTCAGCATCTGTTCAAAGTTCTCAGGCAGGGCATTGCCATAGCTCTCAGGCAGAAACAGGGTGAGGATCCCTATCAGCACAGTCAGACTTCCCATGATGATATATGGTAGGTATCTGTCGTAGGCACCTGGCAGAACACAGGACAGGAGAACATCAATTACAGGGCCACCTTCAATGAAACCACAAAGTTTACATTTCAGATATCACTGGAATGCAGAATTGACTTGGAATAATGCAGCGAGGAGGCCAAATTAAGACCAATGGGCCATTAGCGGGGGGAATTCTTATGTACTTCCTGCTGGAAGTGGAGGAAGCATCACTGCAAGAAGTGGCTCTGACATCAGTCAGCGCTCAGTTCCTGATTTAGGACATGGGAGCAGCGGCCCCTGCTAGCAGCCTGCTGCCAGTGCACCAGCATTCAGGCACAGCAGGACTTCCATCACAATATCACAGAACTTAAGAGGTCTTTCAGTAAAGGTGTTAGCTAGGGATTAAAGCGAGGCAGACCAAGTACCAAACTGGACTTGACAGCTTTATTTCGTAGCTGGGATGTAGCAGCGTACTTTCTAATGTGAGAAATAAGCTAGGATTAAAATGAAGACCTCTGGGTATTTCACATTCAGAGCCAAAGTTTGTGATTTGATCTCCTCTGTGCTCATGAGCTGGACAAACTGCAGGGGCCTGACTGAGCTGTAGCAAATTTCTGGAGCTCAACAGTTTCTCCTAAAACCTCCTAACATTTAGAAAACTATTCTGATGACTGCAACAAGTTTTTAAAGACAGCCTATGGGAATCCGTGAGAAAATGTAATAATAAAAGCTTAATCCTATCTACATCTGTTACTGCTACTTAAGCTGCAACGCCAACTGAAGACCAGAAGCTCAGGTAACTTTTCTGGGCAGTGATGCAGCTCAAGGCAAGAGTGCAGGATACTTCACCCAGGTAAACGAAGTAGGGAGCAATGATGCTGCCCAGCCTGGAAGCTGTGGACGTAGCTCCAACTGCCATGTTCCTGACCAGTGTGGGGTACAGCTCCACATCGTAGACATAAAGCATTGAAAATGCAGCTGTGACGCCAAATTTTCCAAGCATCACCAGGCAAACAGAGAGGACATTGAGATCTGGAGGAGAAAGATAAAAATCAAGAGGAATAAACAACACTTTTTGCTCGTGGCTTGCATTTCTTTAACCCTTTGTGGACCCTATGGCTGTTTGTTTGTTTGATGTTTGTTTTCCTCTAGGAGTTTTTGCTCTATTTTGTTCCTAATTCTGCAGCCTCTCAGCTTGGCCACACACTCTGTGCTGAGCACACTGCAGCAGGCAGGTTATTGTGTACTTCTGTTTTTGCTTTTCTCCTGATGAAAAGGCATTCTGGAAATGGAACAAAATTCCAGTAACGAAGCACAAGTGTAAATCCATTCCTATTCTGCAAAACTCTGTGGAGATTTACACACAGCTAGGTTTGTGAGGCTTGTGGGATGATTTCAGCCTCTCTGCACAACCAAATAAATCACGCTACTCTTTTGGCTGGTTCCCCTGGCCTATAAAAAGCTCGGAAATCTGACACAATAACTGAGAGCAGTGTGTGACTCAGCATATGTGTACGTATTAAACCAGAAAATATCACAACTAACAGCCGTCAGCATAACTTTGACCTCAGATCCCAAATTTGGTCCCAGTTTCCAGTAGTTTCACGGAACCGTAAGGCAGAAGCATAAAATGTAGTGATGTTTAATTGGCGTATTGGATCTCCTACCTGTAGGAACCAGCTTAATGAAGAGGACGACACCTCCCCCCAGAAACAAGGTGCTGGATATGGAGTAGCGGCGGGGCAGGGAGCGCAGGAGCAGCCAGGCGATGACGTACGCTGGGACTTCGATGACCGCCGAGAGGAAGCAGTTGATGTAGGCATCGCCGTGCAGGTTTGGAGTGTTGAGGGAAAGGCCAAAGTAACCAACGGAAGTGAAAAACCTGAGAAAAGCAATGATACCAAATGATTCCCGAAGCACCGTGCCCTGAACACCTCCGGTGTTGCCTCAGAGGTTGCTACAACAATCAGATGTCGCAAAGCATCACCGCGGACATCGTAGCTCAGCCATCCCAGTGGCAGCCCCAACTTTCTAACTCTGCTGTCCCTTCCAGTGACCACACTCACAGCAGCTTGCAGACCTCCATTACTCTGTCCTTCCTCCGCAGAAGGTACGAGGCTTTGTGGAAGCCACTCACAAAGGCTTTTCCCTGCAGTGGGCTCGTTAACAGCACAATGACACAAGACTAGGAAGCCTCCTGTGCCAACACTGATGGGCTCTCCCACCCTCAGCAGTCTGCACACATCTGACTTTAATCTTCACAGCAGAGCTGGACCATCAGGTTTCAGACCTGCCCCCCTATAGCATACCAAGAGTGCTGGCAATGTACCTCCTGTTAGGAAACAGATACAGAAAGGGGCCACAGTTTGCCTATAATGCACTACTCAGTCCTCACTCCTCGTGGTTGCCCAGGCAGGGAGCAGGACCTCACAGACAGGAACAACACAAGCGCTGGCCTTGATTTTGGTGCTCGTTACACTACTGAGATGCTGCCTCTGCTTTGAGTCATTTCTCTTCAATTAGAGGCTACAGAGATGGGACCTTCTTAAAAAAAGATTACATACACAGGCTATTACAGTTTCCTAGCTGTTTTACACTGAGTTGAGGCTACACCTCCACACTTCTGTGCTAATGCAGTGCAGGTGCAGGGGCCATTGAGGGACATGTACCAGCCATGGGCCGTGTGTGGGCAGGCTCCAAGGCTGAAACTCATTATCTAAACCTGCGACACGTGCCCTCAAATCAGATTGTTCTATTGCCTGGGTACTTTAGGAATACACATTTCCTTACCACAAAAGTAATGACATAATAGTAATAGTTGCAATGTTTCGGGTTCGAAATAGGTCCAGAAGGATAGCCTTCTGCTGCTGCTGAGGCTTCGAATCCTGCATCTGAAGGAAAAAGGAAAACAAAACCAAAAAAATTCCCACACACCTCAGAGCACAACAACCTTTGCATACCAATAGCTCGGGGAGTAGGAAGTTTAAGACTGCACTGGGATAACGGGTGAGCCCAAGTCCTTAACGGAGCTGCTCTCTGCGCCAGCAGCACTCCACGGTGGCTTTTGAGTTTCTGGTTAAAAAATAAAAAGGCAGCACTTGGGACAGCTGCACTGTGCACACAAAATAGCTGATCAGAAAGGCTCATTAATGCTTCCTCAAGGATCTAACAACACAGTCCTTCCAGGAGCAACCTCACCAGCGAAGGCGTTTCCCTGTGCACACGCACTCAGCTCTCTTCTCCCATCCTTTTGAAAGATGAGCAGACAAATGCACACCACCACCCAGTTCAGCTGCCTGCTGCCAGCAGAGGATGGAGACTGATGCTGGGTCTCAGTGCAGAGGCTGGGGTGAACCATCCAGCACCCTGCTGGGACACGGAGCAGCCCGAGCAGGGGTCAGTGCCAGCAGCCAGGTTTCCTCCCAGCCCCGGAGCAAAGATGAACCACCCTGACCCTCCTATGGGGCTCCACAGATTTTCCTTTCCTAGGAAGGGGTGATGGTTTCTGAAGAACATCTTCACAGTAGCATTAGATCAGTACTTCAGTGGGAGGCTCCAGGTGCAGGCATCATCCTCAGGCTGCTGTGGATGGTCTCTTGGGATGTGAGGTTCCCGCAAAGTGAGCACAGCTGAGCTGTCCCCAAAAACGCACAGTGATGCACTCAGAGCCTGAAAGGTCACATCCAGAACGAAGGACAACTGAGAAGTGAGGAACATGCACCTCAATTTACAGCACCACGGATGTTTGGAAAAGAGCTCTTCAGCAGCTCAGCCAAAATTGTAGCACAACAAATTGGTGCTGCCAACCAGAGGGGCAGCGTGCAGCTTTTCACTCCGAGTATCATGAGGGATGTGTGATGCTTTGCTCTTGCTGTACCAGGAGATGTCAGGAGACACAATGCAGGTGCTGGTGAGATGCAGAGATTCAGACCCAGCACAGACCCACGGTCACTGTCAGCTTGGCCTGGGCTCTTTCTGAGTCTTCAGGAGCTCCAGAGTGGGACAAAGCTCCTGTAGGGAGGCAGGCACGAAACCCAGCTGTGTCACAGCTGTGAGCAGTTCCTTGGCTTTCTCCTTTTAATCAATAAACATTAAATACAAGAAAAAAAAAAGAACAGGCCTGCAGAAGAGCTTAATGTGATTCAGTGCTTTCCACTCTAGTCACATGCTTTAAGTGCAGCTCCAGCACTCTGCTCTGTGCAGCTGGAGCATCCCCAGGGCTGCACCAACCCTGCATACGTGGACCTGGACTTAGTGCTCAAGCCCAGCCCAGTGAAGGGCCGTAGTTAAAGTGCAAACAGCTGACACTGCCCCAAGCTGGAATGGGGTCAAACTCGTCCTCCTCAGACCTCCTCGGTGCCCCCAGGGTGAAGCAAGCTGGGTCACCCTTGCTCTGAAAACCACAACCAACTTCTGCTGAAAAAGAGTTTTACTGTAAAATGCAAACCAAGAAGTGAGCCCTGTGGCCGCTCATCTCACACCTGCTGCCCCAGCTCTTACCTGAGGCCAGCAGCCCTGCCTGGGTGCTGTGGCTGGAAGCCAGTTCTGCTCTGCCAGCTTACAATAAGCCAAAAGTGACAGGATGCGTGACACATACCTCCTCGGTGTCAAAAAGCACGGCTGGGGCCGGGGTGTTGTTTATTTTTGCAGCCTTTCGGATAATGACTTCTGCTTCTTTATATCTTCCCTGGGAGATCAGCCACCGAGGGGACTCAGGAATGATCCTGCAATGAGGTTCAGAACAAACGAGTCAACGTTTTTCACCGAAGGGAGGCGTTATTAAAACCACATGGATGCTCTGTAGGAGCGATGCTCTCATTTATAGTCAGCAGAGAAGCACGCAGACAATGCAGCCCATCCCACTGGGACCAGAGGAGGACTCAGGCACATGGGACGTGTGTGTCCTCGTGCTGAAGCAGAAGCGTGGGCACTTCTCCCTGGGGGCTGCTTTCATTCACTGCTGTCTCCCTGCAAGCTGCAGTCACTGCAGAGGCAGCACGGTTGAGCAGAATTACTCTCGGGAAATTGCATAGGGTGTGGGAATGCCTTGAATGTGCAGAGGGTGCATTTAAGAGCTCTGTGTCGTAGGAATCCCATGTGCAAAGCCTCACGGCTGCACCACAAGTGTGATGCAGGATCAGAAGGTCTCACCTTTCCTTAAGGAAACCCTCTGACCTTTCCCACCCAAGCCGTTCCATGACTCTATAATCCCTTCACCCAGCTCCCCAAAGGGGTAACCCACGTCCTGGCTGCGAGTGCCACGTCATTTCTCCCACCACCACATTCACTCCAGACTGATAGTGCACCCATGGCAACCTTCTGCACGCTTTGATGGAGATTCCCACCAAATTGCAAAGCAGGACTCTGAAGCCATCCATGCCTTAGGGACATACTTCACATGCCTCACAGTGCCAATCCCACAGCAGAAATCTGAAGGCTTGCATACAGAACCAAGCTCCCCATCAAGCAGCACTTTGGGACAGAGGGAAACGCAACTGTGGTGCAACTCAGAGGTATTTCAAGTTAAATGAGTGCAGCAACCCTCAGAAGTGGACCACACGGCACAGTCTGAGAAGTCCAACAGGAGAGGAGGAGGTGCCCAGGACACCCTGCACTCAGGCACAGTCTGAGAAGTCCAACAGGAGAGGAGGAGGTGCCCAGGACACCCTGCACTCACCACCAGAGCGGAACGCAGAGCAGCCCGGGGAGGGTGAGCGCCAGCAGCAGCATCTGCCAATCTCTGATGAAGTAAGCAAACAGGGGCAGCAACATGTAGCCAATTGCAAAAAATATGCAAACTCCTAACGTAGAGAATATAATACGAACTGATTTGCCAAGAATTTCTGTTCCTGTTTAAAACAAGGGAGGTTGGATTAGCATTTTAACTCTTTCTTCCCGATCGTGACTATATACTTTACTGCATTTACAAAGAGATAAGCTGAACAGTGTTAGGAAATAGCAGTTCCTCTTATATGACACTTGAGTGGACACTGCCAGGGAATAACAGTGTGGTTCCTGTGCCATCAGAGCTCACTGATCTAACCGAGGACTCAGAGCCCCGTGGATCACAAAGCCCTCCTCTACTGCAAATTAACAAAAGAAACAGCTGACAGTGCCTTTTAATGAAGCCTTCCAGTTAACATCTCCCAGAGTTTAAATGAGTTGGGAACAGAAATAAAGGCAGTCACGTGGAAATGAAACGTGAAGGCTCTGTGCTTTGCTCCAGGCAGATGGGAACTACGGAGCCCCAGTGGCAGCCAGTGCCCCCAGCAGCAGCCAGAGGTGCACATGAAGGTGAATGGACTGAGCAGAGAGCACCCAAATTACCTTTGTTAACCTCATATGTGAAGTGCATAGTTCCACAGCCCTGGGCAGACTGCAGGAGCTCATGCTGGGGGCTCAGCCCCCTTCCCAGAGCTTTCTCTCCTTGAGTTTGGGGTTTCCCAGCTGGTAGGTTCCCTACCCCCCCCCCCCCATCTCCATGCCAGTGGGGCCTCCTGCAGCACAGCTGGTTTGGAGTTAACAAGTAATTCACTTGTAAATTGGCCTGTGGGTGGGGACCAGCGCTGCTTTATCTCTGGGAACAGAAGGCTGCAGCACATTGTGGCTGCAGGGCATGGAATGCAAGGACTGTCTCCTGATAGCACTCCTGTCCTGCAATCAGCATCAGATGGCAAGAGCCGCGTGCCACAGCCTGGGGCCAGTGCATCCCCTAGCAATGAAAACTGGGGATGTTGTAAACCTTCCCTAGAGGTGCCCAAGGCCGTGGATGGTTCCTGAGCAGCAGGAGCTGGTGGGAAGGGTTTGGGGGGAGCTGTAAGGTCCCTTCCAACACAACCATTCTGTGATTCTATGATAAACTTTATGTTAAAATAGCGGGTTTGTAGCACTACCAAGCCAACGTGAGCTGACAACTTACGGCTGCAATTCTCTTCCCCCCCTCCTTTGCCCTCATTCTCCTCACCAGGAAATAGCAGCACGCCTTCACAAACTGGTGTTGTTTTACAGCCTCACACCTGAACACGGACATTTTGAACACCGCCTTACAGCTCTGCCAGGAGCTGCAGCAGCACCCCAAAACTGTGGCTCCACAGCCACAGCACTGCCCCACATTCCCTGGGAAAATGCAGAGGGATTTTGTGACCACTGAGGGCAAACAGCCACTCACAGCCATTGGGGTCACTTGTGCTGCCCAAAGCCCCCAACTCGGTACTGGCTGCTTCCCATGGAAAATGGGAAGGGTGACAGATGCAGGGTGATGCTGGCAGTCCCAAACCAGCCCCTTCATGGTCCCAAATGGTGCAGCACAAGGGACAAAGCCGACCTCAGGACAGAGGGAGGTGACAGCAGCCGGCGATGCTGCATGAGGAGCATGGCTATGTGCTGTTCATGGCAATACTGCTCTGCTCTGAGGTTATACTGCTCTGCTCTGAGGTTCTGCTGCTCAGCACTGAGGTGTGCAGACCCCTCTGTTACAGGGGCTGGGCAGGGAGGAGCCCAAAATGCTGCCTCTGTCAGCCCTGTTGCTGCTGATAGCAACCCTGAGCCTCCCTCCAACTCTTCCCCGAATCGGGACAGAAATGGGTGGTTGTGTTGACATTTGCCTCACCCACCTTTTTCTCTAAGCCTGCAGAAAGTACAGGCTCTAACTAAATACCTGAAGAGATTCCTTAGGGCATTCAGAAATTAAAAAGAAAAACAACATTCTGGCCTAAATTAGGAACTGTACCAACTAGGATTTAGCACTGTCTCTAATTAAATGCAGATTGAAAAGAAAAAAAAAAGTAAATAGTACATTAAGCAAGCACTTAATCTAATGCAGATCAATTCCTACCCAGTATGAAGGCCACCACGTAGTTGGAGATCTGTCCCATGCCCACGATGAGGAAGAGCACTGTGAACATCTCCCAGCTGGTGGAGAAGATCTGCAGGAAGCTGAAGCCAGTCTGCACAGCCATTGTCAAGAAGAGGATTCTCTTCCTGCCGAACCTGGGGAAGGGCAAGGACATGGTTGGGAAAAACAGGATCTAACTGTGGTGCAGGGCTACACAGAAACGTGCAGGGGAGCATCCAACCTCAGGTTACAAAGCTTAGCTGAAGGTCGGACGTGAATTTGGTTTATTTCCATAAGAACTGAAAGATGTATAATTTCCGAATAACAAAATAATTTAAGAGCAGAAACTTCAGGGATCCACTGGACAGGGTCTAGGGGGACCAGACCATGGTGTGTAAGTGAGAAATACACTAAATTGCAAGCAGTGCAGCTCAAAGGTAGGAAATGATGGAGCTTAGGATGCTGCTGAGATAACTGTGCAATGCCAGTTGTATTTTTTTTTATTTTTTATGTCTACATACATGGATGGCATCATGTCTCTGCTGCTCATTTACAGACTGTCCTCTTAGTTTCCTCTGGGATACACTGACATCATTTCCAACAAACCTTTCTTTCCATTCAACCATCCCATCCCATCTAACAAATACACAGCTTCTGTTCAAACAGTGGAAGGGATGGCTTTCCATCTGTGTGTGACAATGAATGAGATCTTCTCAGCCACCAGAAAGCAACGGACAAAGCAGCAGCCTGGGGAGAAAGCAAACACCACCCTATCAACCTGCAAAGCTGCTGCTGAGATCAGCTGTTACATCCTGGTGCACATAAATTCCAGCAATCTTAGGCAAAAACATATGGAACTTCCTTAGAAGCTAAAGCAGATTTTGACTGAAATGTGGAGAACTGGGGGTTAAGCTCCCTTATGGGTCCTACAGCTCCCAGCTGGGGCTGTTCCTGGACTATGCCCTGCTCTGAGCAGTGCTGCTGGGTGGCATTACCTGTCTGAGAGCTGCCCCGAGATGAAGGAGCCGATGAGGACGCCCACAAAAAACAGGGAGGTGGTCAGTGGCACTTTCCAGTCGTCATCACACACCAGGTTCCACTGCAAGAGAAGGGCCCACGGCTCAGCCTCTGCCCCACAAGCAGTGGAACATTTGCTTCCTGGGAATGCACCCATTTCCATATAACTTGGATGAATTCCCCCCTCCCCAGTGCTGGGACACGGAGGTCCCTGCTGTCCGTGCCCATGAGGATACCTACCTGCATCCAGACCTGTGTCATAGAACCATGGAATCATTATGCTTGGAAAAGACCTCTAAGATCACCAAGTCCACCCCCAGCCCATCCCCACCGTGCCCTCTAACCACCTCCTGGGTTCGACGGAATGTATGCAACAGCGTGCACAGAACAGTTTTCTCACACAGATGGTTTTGCACGTTCCCTTTCCCCCTGCAGCCTGCAGGTGCTCATCGCTCACTCTCGCAGCTGGGAGGAAGTTTGGGATGGGAGCCAGCATGGAAACTTCCACCCAGCACCCACACTGAGCTTAAAAAAACCCACAAGAGTGCCCTGAGTGCAGCAGGGCTCACTGACATCGCAGCGAGCAGCCCCGGTCAGGGCACAACTATGGGGTAAAGGAGAACTTCAAATGGGTCCGGCGCAGATTAGACAAATGTACCATGAAGGTAGGCTGATCAGCCCCAGATCAAAGTGCAGCATAATTTCAGTAATTAGCCTTGCTATCAAGAGCAGGGACATTGCCTCTGCCAGGACTTGTCCTTCGGAGCAGAACCAGGGTGTGTGCCTCAATCCCTTCAAGATGATTAGTACCCAGATGAAAGCATCTTGTCTCTGCTGGAAGGGAGCGGTGGGTAGGAGCGGGCCAGCTCTGGGCGCTCATCTGTGATTATCTTAATTGTACTTGATGAGATGGAGGGGAAGGGTAGGCCAGCAGGGCTCTGACACTCGCAGGGATCATAGAATTCTGGAATATCCTGAGCTGGAAGGGACCCATAGGGATCATGGGCTCCAACTCCTGAAATGTAGGAGTAGGGATGCTGCTCTTGGGAAGTGTACACTGGGATCTGTGGCACTTGTCAAAGGGAATGGAGATTTCTGTAAACGTGGTAGAAATCCAGCTCTGTATGAAACAAACAAACAAAGCAAAACTCAGCTTCAGGAAATGAGACATTAAAAGTAAGAGATTCTTCAGAAAAAAAAAAAGTTAACAGAGGCAAAAGAATGACAGTAGGAGGGCTGCCCCTGTGTGCTGTGAGATTGGGCTCCCTGGGTCTCTGTGCTGCATCCTCCTGTGATCTCCCAGCACCAAAATTTCCAAGAGTTCCTGAAGGATGTTCCTAGAGAAGCCGAGGACATGAAACATGGGAGAAGGTTTCCAAGTTGCCATGTCCTGACCCGCCCGACTTTGTGCAGTCAGCAAATAGCGTGGTGCCAGAATGTGCAGCTGACACAGCATTACTAAGGACATGAAAACGTGACACCCAACAAACAAATGGGGTTGGGGCAGCTGTCCCCAGTGGCACATCCCACAGCTCTGAACACTTCCAGGGGCAGTGACACCCCCACTCCCTGGGCAGCCCATGCTGGTGCCTGACAGCTCTTTCAGAGAGGAAAATAATAATTTTTCCCTAATATCCAACCTGAACCTGCCCTGGTGCAACACGAACTCCTTGCATTTGACAACCAGAAAACACACAAACAACCAAACCCATGGCCCCAGCACATCTGGGGCTGCTGAGTAGATGGGGTGCCTGCACCCAGCAACCCAGAGCTGCACCACCCACAGCCATGGTGTCCAAAAGGCCTTTGCTGGATTAATCATCCATTAATCAGCAAATAAGTAATACTGAAATGTCCCTGGTCAAGTGCACTACAGAGCAAAGTTCAGGTAAGCTTCCAAAGCTTTTACCACCAGGAATTAGAGCTGGTAATGATCACACCCCCATTATCACACTGACAGGCTCTTTGCTATCCTGCTGGCCCCGTTATCTCCTTTTACCCCATTGTTCTGAACACATTCACTTCTCTGTCCTTTCTGTTTTCAGACTAATCCTACGACTGAGCCTGGGATGCTCTGCCCCCAAGGGATTTGCACACTGCCAGACATCCCCAGCATGGAGCTGGCATCCCCCTGCTCCTTTCCAGCAGCAGTAACAGGATTTGATGCAACTCAGTGAATCGAACACAACCTCCAGCATTTCATCCTGTGCCATCCAGTTCTGTTCCTCTGCTGAGGATGGCTTTGCAGGGAGCTAGCCTCATGGTGTGCCCAGGCTTGGCTTTGTGAACACGGACAGGACTGCTGGGCACAAAACCCAGCATCACAAGTTCAACCAAACTGCTCCTTTCCATGGTTTCATCACTGCCTGCTTTCCCTGTTTCAAAACCGAACCCAAAATCTTTCCCACATGTTCACGCCATTCTGAACACAACAAGAATCCTTCTCCATCTGGCCTACAGATGGGAACCCAGCACTTGGTTTCCACTGAAACTGAGCGTGCTCTGGCCCCAGGTCCCCATGGCAAACTCCACAGTGAGTGCTGGGGACTGAGCACACCAGGGGCTGCCATCCCCTCCCCACGTCCTGCTACCACTTTCCCCTCCCACACACGTCATTGCCCCCATGCCCCTGGCACAGCCCCACAGCCGTGTGCTCCTGGGACAACCTTTCCTGGCCAGGCAGAGGCTTTTGGTGGCAGATGGCCGTGCTGAGTCATCTGGGCTGCAGCCGGTGCCAACCACTGCTGCCCACACCCCGAGCATGTGCCATGGGTTGCACAAGTGGGATGTGACCCTGTGGCACCAGCAGGGATGATGCTGGCACCACTGAGCACGACCAGGGCAGGATCCTGATCTCCACAGCTGTGCACAACCGCAGCCTGAGCCAAAGACTGTGTGGGATGCCCTGTCCCCCCTCCCCGGCAGCTTGGAGCCATTCTGGCTGGGGACACTGTGTGACACTGCCCGTCCTGGAGCACTGGCTGCCAAACAGCAGTGTGGGCTGAGCCCGTTGTTGCCTCCGATACAGCACCAAAGTGCACAGCAGCCCTGCAGCTTCTGGGGCATCGCCCTGTGCTCTGTCACAGCTCATCAGTAGCAGAGGCAGAGCCCATACAAACCAAAACCCCAGAAGAAGTGCTCCTGTGACTGTCACCACCCACGTCCCCGTGTCCCTGCACAGATGATGCCACTGTGCAGGATTAAAATCGAATCGGGCAGCGTGGCCTCAGGCTCACAGCTCAGAGCCACCTCCCCACCGGCTCAGTGCCCACGGGGCTCCCAGCCACCAGAGCCCCACGCTCCGTGTCCTTTGGCAGAGGCAGCATCCCCGTGCCAAGAAGTGAATCAATGGGAATTTGCCAGGACGAGCAGCGTGCCAGCTCGGAGAAAGCAGCAGGAAGAAACAGAAGGAAGAAACCACCACGCTTCTATTTTCAGCCTCCCCGCCACAGAAAATCCCTCTCCAAACAAACCAAGCCGGCGTTCGAGCTGAAAACGCGCAGCGATAACACAGACCGCTGCAGAGCTCCCGCTGACCTCCCCCTGAGCATCACTTCTGCCCCAGCCCTTCCCTCAGGAATTCGCCCTTCGGGAGATGGTGCGTGGGGGGGGAACCGCTCCCTCTGTGCCCCCCCACCCCACCCCACCCCACCCCGGGGGCACCGCCGCCCCTCCGGGGGCGCGCACCGCACCGCACCCGCGCACCTCGCTGACGATGGTGGAGCGGTACACGTCGCGGCTGTACTCCCAGCCGTCCAGGCACGGCTCCTGCTCCAGCTCCTCCAGCCGCACGTCGGAGCCGGGCCGCAGCCCCAGCGCCGAGAGGTTGGCGAGCACGTCCAGGCGGTAGCGGCGGCAGCGGCTCGGCTCCGCGTGTCCGCCGCGCGGCTCCAGCGGGATGCTGGCGTTCCGCCACTCGTCGCTCAGGTTGGCTCCGGGCGGCACGGCGCAGCGGTGCTCGGGGATACCGGCCAGAAACACGGCCGACATCCCGTTGAAGCCGTTGGGGATGATGCTGGCGCTGAGCAGGAAGAAAACGATGCGCTGAAAGCGGCCCCACTCGCCCAGGAAGGCGGTCACCTCCTCGTAGTCCCGCATGGCGATGCGTGGATTTCCGCGCCTCTGCGCGCCCCGTGCGGAGCGGCCCCGCCCCGGTCCGGCCCCGCGGGGCGGTACGTTCCTCTGCGGGGATCCGCTCCGCCGCCTTCCGAACCGCTGCGGGAGCTGCGAGCAGAGCCCGGAGCACCGCACCGCACCGCACCGCACCGCTCCGATCCGCGGCTGCTCCCCGACAGAGCGCGGTGCGGAGCTGCGGGAGCGGCGATGCGGGGCGGGCAGAGCCGGGCAGAGTTCAACGCAGGAATAAGTAGGTCGCTCTGAAAGTAATGCAGCCTATTTATGTCCGTGGAAATGACAACGGCGACGAAGAGGAGCGGTAACGCGGGCAGAGCGGGCTCTCTGCACTGGTCATCACCATCAGCTGTGAGTTATTGGCGGTGGTGAACTAAAGGTGTCTGCCGCGCTCGTACAGATCTGCACCGGTGGAAGGGATTCGCCGTTCCACAGCTGCTGTGACGGCGACATCGCTGGGAAAACGTTGCCCACGCAGTCCACCTTTCCCTGTTTGGGCTCAGAAACATTCAGCGCGTGGGAAGAACCAGCCCCTACTGCCGTATCGCCAACAGCCGCCTCCGATGCTGTGAAGCGACGTAATTAAAGGGCAGGAGGCATTACTTTCGGAGCAGGCTCCCCCCCCCCCCCCCCGTGGCCAGCTGTGGGATGACGTGGGCAGCGGGACCTCGGCCTGGAGCATCCTCATCCCCGCTGAGACGGGCAGCTCGGTGTGCGGAGCGCTCCTCTGCAGCCGCGGTGGGAAAACAGCCGCCGTCAGCCGCAGCTTCGGGCGCTGCCTGTGCTCACAGCCCCCAGGAGCTGCCAGCCCCCGCAGCACGATGCTCGCCTCCCAGCGGTGCTCCCGACACACGAGGTCAGCGGTGTCTGCTCGGAGGGTTCCTGCAGCAGCTCCCGGGAGAGCAGCGCTCTGTGCCCGTTCCTATCTGCGGAGCGGTGCTGCAGGACCTGCAGGGAGCGGCGAGGCCGTGCAGGAGATCTGAGCGACGCTGTCATCATCTCCTCGAGATAACTCACGGGGCACTGGGAAACACGGCCGCGTTTGAAACGCACTCAGCGTTTGGACTTGTTTCATAACGCTGCTCTGTGCCGGGAGACACCAAAACATCCGTGCGCTGTGCTGGGCAGCTCTGAGAGCTCTGGTTGGGGGCGGTCCTCTTATCGCTGCTGTGGGAAAAAGCGAGGCTGTGATGTGGGCAGAGGGAAGGCAGCAGGAGGATGCAGCTCCCGGTGCAGTGCTCTCCCGTGGAGCGTGGGCTGCTCCACGAGTGCTGGGGGGCTGGGAGCTGCTGCAAAGGGGGGCAAGAGGGTGGCACGGAAAGTGCTGCAGCAAGCAGCAAGCCCCCCCACCTGGGCGCTGCCTGCATCCTGAGAACAACGTGCAGGGTAACGCAGCTCGGTGAGGTTGGCATCGCGGCAGCAGTGACCATCAGAGGTGGAGGCACCAAAATCAGCGGTGCAGTGCCTGGGCAGGAGAAGCAGATGGCAGCATTGATCTGGGCCAGGCAGAGAGCTGCAAGCCGGGATCAGAGGCGGGAGATGATGTCGTGCAGCAAAAGAGTGGGACTCCCCTTGCCTGCTGAGGGGATGCAAGGGGCGGCTCGTGCCCTCCTGAGCTCAGCAAAACGTGGTCCTGGTGATAAGAGTGGGGCCACACAGGGGGATCGGGGCATGCAGGTGGGCAGCCCCAGTCCTTAACGGTGTGAGGATTCAGGCAGTGCACTCTCAGCACCTTATTCATTGCCATTATTCAGTCAACAGTAATTATTCAGTCAACCGTAATTGCCTGCGGAGGAATAATTCGCAGCGCTCATATGCAGCTGCGGTTGGACTGCAAATTCAGCGCATAGAAGTAAGTGCTGACACATCTGACGTGCTCGTGTTTATCTGGATTACAGCTGAACCACAGCACTGTACGTTCCACGTGTTCAGCATGAAAACACCTTTGGGTTTTCTCCCATACTGTGCTGTGCGCTGCCTAGCACAGCGTGGAGCTGCGGTGGGATGGAGCAGCCGTGGGGCGGAGCGGCTCCACATCGCCCCACGGCGCGTGACGTGGGGTGACCACGCGGCTGTCCGTGTGCCACCATCCGGGAGCTCCTGCTCTGCTCGGAGCGCTCCGTGCCCGGGACAGCCCCCTCCTCCCCACAGATTAAATCCTTCCCCTGATCCTGTCCGAGCCGGGTGGTATTCTGCTTTCCATCACCAGGTGGTGCGGGAGGGGCACGGCAAGGAGCGGAGCCGCGTTGCGCCCCACGCACCGCCCCACGCACCGCCCCACGCACCGTGCCCCCTTCGGTCCTCGTTTCCCCCCGCCGCCGACATCCCACGCGTGCTCGGGTCCGAAGAGCCGGGGATTTTCCCTAAAAAGAAAAAATAAAATAGAAACAAGGAGATATTCCCGATCAGAACCCCAAGAGCCCGAAGCGCTCCGTGCGTGGACGGCTCCAGCACCGCCAGGAGCAGCTCTGTCTGTTTTACGGTGCGAAGATCTGTTTCCTAAGACATTACAAAAGTCTCTGACATCCGGAGCAAAAAAGTGAGCACTTCCATCCCAGCGCAAATGGAACAGCTGAGGTTTTTTTTTTTGTTCCGGTCCCTGGGGCGACGAGGGCGAAGTTAAACAACTCCAAACAAAAGCAGCAGAACAAAAAGGGGGTGCGGCGGTGGAAACCGCGCCGGCTGAGTAGGAAACTTCGCTGATGATACATGGAAAAAGTTCAACAATTAGAACTTCAAGCAGTTTGGCTCCCGCCCCACCTCGCCGGGTTAATAAATGACACCCTTCGTCCCCTTTGATCTCTGCAGGAGGTGTTTCCGGAGCCCAGGGAGTGCCCAACCCAGGACATGGGGTGCTGGGGGTACAGTGCTGATGTGGGGGGGCTGGGGAGGGGAGCTGGGGGCACAGTGCTGCTGGGCACAGCCCTACCTGTCATCTGCACACGTGTTCTGGGCAGGACAGGAAAGCAGGGGCTGCAGGAAGAGTCAGAAACACATTTGTTGCTCGAATTTGTGCTCTGATGAGACAAGGGTTACGTGCCCAGGCTGCAGAAGGGGGCTGGGAGATCCCGTACCACGCACAGGTCTGCAGAAGCTTTGGCTTTTTGTTTAAACCCTTAAGACACATTCGAACAACCATTTCCGTACACGATTACTTTCCGAATAAAACCTTTTCGATGAACAAATAACTCCCACCCACGTTCCCCCGTCCTCAACTGAGCAGTGACGGTGCTGTGGAAATCCAGCGACATAAGCAATCAGCCCTCCGTTATCTGCTTGCAAAAGCCAGCAGACCTCTCTCACCCTCCTGGCATTCACCTGGAACGTGGAACAGCCCCGCTGAGCCCTTAATTCCCTAATTACACACGCGTGCAGGAAGCGCTAAACGCGCTCATGAGATTTAATCCGTAACCGTTAGACATTCTTGTTCCGTTTCTTGGAAATGACAGCACACTTTCCCCGGCTCCCGGCAACAACAGAACTTTTTGGGAACGTCCCTTCCCACGGCCGCTCTCCCTCCTGCCCACACCAAGCCCCGGGCGGGCGGATCCGTCCCAGCACTGCGCTGGGCATCCACGCACCAAAGGGGCTGACTCCCATACAAAGAACAAAAAGCAAAGGCAGCACTCCCAGCGAACGTGGGACACGACTGGGTGCACAACAGAGAGGCACAGCTCTCACGTTCCCTTAGGGCTTGCTTGAGTGAGTGGATTTGGGGTAAGAAAACCCTCTCCGTGCCACTCTATGTCTCAGGTTTGCATTTAGAGCATGACACGGCAGCAGCACGGCTGGGATCGCCCTCGATGGGATCTTCAGTACGCACACGTGCGAGAAACCTGAGGGACAGATCGAGGGGAAAGCAATTACGGCGAGGCAGAACACCGACAACACCGTTTTATTTCGTATTTCATACAAACCGTATCATCCTGCAAACGTTTTACAGCGTTAAATAGAGGGAGCAGGTGGGGCTGGAGAGGTCAGGCCCTGTGCTGGCTCCCGGTGGCTTTGTCACAGCACTTTGCTGCTCCTCAGGAGGATCCAAGGTGTTGATGCCACGTAGGAATGAGCATCTCCAGAGAACGGTGTGAGAAACATCGCTTCCGAATTAAGGGAAGGTGAAAGGTGCAGGGAAACCTGGGGCTGCTGTGCCCGCAGCATCGCTCTGCACTTGAGCTCGTGGATTTTTGTGTTCCCTGTGCTGCGGGGGTGAGGAGCTGCTCCAGGGAGCACAGCTCCTGCAGTGATGTGGGAGAGCCCTACCAGGCTGTCAGACCCCGGGCTGGGTAAAGTGTGACCTTCCAAACAGAGCCGTAAAGGAAACAGAAGTGTGAGCAGTGCTCACAGTGAAAGCACAGAACGAGCACAGCATTCCCCCCTCACCCCCACCCCAGAAGCACTGCTGCCAGCACAGGAACAAGCGAGGTTAATAAGGAAAGTCAGAGCAAATGCTGCTGCTGATTGGCAAACTAATGAGCTCCAAGCAGAGGCCCACAAACAAGAGGTGATAACATTTCATACCTGATTAGCCTTAGTCTCCTAATCACTTACAGCTGTCCCAATTATTCCCATTCAGCTGGTCCAACCTATGCAGATCCAAGCCAACCCGGGCTCAGCTGGCTGATAACACTGCCACGCATTCCCTGTACTTCAACAACAAAAAATGCAGATGGCAGAAGGAGCAGGGATGGACATCCTGGTGTCAGCTCCCTGCAGCCACGTGGCAGTGCCCCATCTCCATCCCTGTCTGTGGAAGGGAGCAGATATTTCCCTAACCCCAGCATCTCACTTCTGGTTTTCTGGCCCCCAGAGGCGGTGTTTTCTTCCCACTCCTGTTTCCAGGGCTGTTCCTGCACTGCTGGATCTCACAGACCCCAGAGGTTGGACAGTGCCCCCCCAGCACTGCCTGCCCCATGGGGTCATTACCTGGAAGCTCATCACAGCACAGTCCTGCTGGCCCCTTATGTGGGGACACAGTAATGCAGAGGAAACGCACTCTGCTTTTGCAGAAGGAACTTTCTTATTTATAAAGCACGGCCCTGGTGGTGCCAACCACGTGGCTTCCATCACTGCGGTGGCATCTGGCAGCAGGGTGTCTGAACTGCACCTCTCTCTTCCAGTCATGAATGTGGAAAACATTTCTCCAACATAACAGCATCCCAAGAGCCTCAATGAATTCCCCCTTAAAGTAAAACCCACAGAAAGCCCTGCCACAAATCACATCTGCTCGCTTGGGACTGGGGGCCAAACAGCTCCTGCGTCCCCTCTTGATCTCTGGGGGGGTTTTGCCACCCCCTCCCCAGCTGCCAGGTCAGGGCAGGGGCAGCAGCCTGGGGGAGGTCTGAAAAAAAAACCCAACAAAAGGTCAAAGCGAGGACAGAAGCGGAGCATCTCGCTGTGGGGAGCAAAGGGGACTGGGGTGCAGGAGGGCAGCTGGGCAGGCTCCCATGCCTCAGCATCCTTTAGATGTGCTACTGGGCAGCCAGGAGAGAGCAACTGACTGGGGAAGGCAGGAGCAAGGCTCGCTGGGTGCTCGGTGCACAGAGGCACGGAGCAGTCACCAGTGGGTGGGAGACTGAAGCTGTGATACAGGAGTCAGCTCTTTGTAGGTAAAGTGCCTTATTTTCTTTGAGCTTTCCTTCCTTCATTCCTTTTTTTTTTTTTTTTAGATCATAGTTGGGGGAGGGAAGGAATACTGTTTCCACAGGAAAAAAAAAAGTAGGGAATGAATCAGTACGTCTGCAGATCCTGGATAAGGTTAAGGCACAGACGAATAACCCAGCGCAGCAACCCTCCCCTCCACCCCCCCAGAAAAAAAGTGTCAAAGAGAAGGGAAAAACCTGTTCATATGCTTTCAACACCATCCCCTGGAGATCCCAAGTGTAAACGGATTTATCTACAGAAAGGCATTTTACTCGGGCTGCAGTAATCGGGGTTGATTACAGCCACTCTGCGAAGCCAGCGGCGTGCGTGCGGGTGGGCGAGCGCCGTCTGAGCCCTCCTCCTCTACACCAGTTCAACTTTAGCGTTCGGATAAACAGCCACCACGTCATAGCCCTCGGGGGGCTTAACCCTCTCCTTAGCGTGTGTCTCGCAGTACAGCTGCTCCTCGATGAAGAAATAGCCCCTCTGCTTCAGGTTGAGGCCGCAGTCGTCGCACATGAAGCACTCGGGGTGGTAGAGCTTGTCGCGGGCTTTGACGATGGTTCCCCTGGGGATGGGGACAGCGGGGTCAGTGGGGATGCAGCCAGCAGAAAGGGCCCCCCCAGATTCTCCCCGTGCTGTGCCAGGAGCTGCAGAGCTGCAGGCATGCGCAGGAAAACTGCGGCTTGTCAGCCTGCCTTCAGCAGAATGCAAACTGCAGCACGAAGAGGAAAAACGCCAGCGTTCTCCGAAACGTGACTCAGCGTCCATCTGCCCGAGAGCCATTCCTTAACGTAGGAACAAAAATAACCCACACATCTCATCTGCTTGACCCTGGCTGTGCTCCTCCCTCACTGAGGCAGCCACGGAGTGCCAGAGCCCTGATGCTACAACTGCTCAGTGCACCATCCGCATTTTGCATCAAGATTCCCTTAAAAGGGGCAGTCCCCACTGTCCTCCCTAACTCCAGCTTTAGACAACAACCACCCCACCATAAAAAGCCCACAACCCAACAGCAAAAAGGGACTCAAGGATTCCACCACAGCTTCTAACTCGTGCTGTTGGTGGGAAGCCCCTGGCTGCAGCCCGCGTGCAGCAGCACTTACACGATCCCATTGCCACATCTCGTGCACTCGGGGAGCATCTGCAGTCCGGACATGGCAGCACCGAGCTTCGGTCCGGGAGGTTTGATGCTCCGGGGGTTGCTCAATCTGTCAAGTTTTTCACCTGCCAAGAATTTCAGATAAACACAGATTGAGGACTCATTCTCTTCTTTATTTCTGTTAGGAGTTATTCATCCCTGCCTGCCACACCTCGCTGGTAAAGAAGCGAAGAGCAAACACGCAGTGAGAGCAGCGACCTGCAAAGCCACATGTCTGGGTGTGCAGCTGGGCACAGACAGCGTGGACCCTCTGCTTTGCTCATCCCCACTGGGACAGCACCAACTCAATGTGCAGATGGGTTCAGTCATTATTTAGGCCATGCCATCTGGTGAAGCAAGAAAAAGAGAGACGGTAAAAATCTCTGGAAGGAAAGTTCTGCCCCACCAAGACTTCAGGTGGTTTGCGTCACCCCTGAACACTCGGGTTATCTGCTATTTGTTTAAAACAGAGGAGCAAAATTTCAGAGCAAAACAGGCCCTTTGGAGAGGAACACAGCACGATGGATCCTTTCCTTCTGTTCACCAGCCCTCATCCCCCAGGCACAGCCTTGGTGCCATCACTTTGTGTCTCAGCCCCTGGCTGGAGAGCCCCAGCACAGCAGCCTGGCACCAAGTGCTGTGTTTCTGTGATGTGTTTAGGCTTAAGGAAAAGGGAATGGGCTGGAAGAGGTAAAACAACCCCGGAGCAGCACTGCTGCTGATCTGAACTTTGCTCTGGCACTGCAGAGCTCTGTGACAGGAGGGATGCTCATCACTCAGGCACCTGTAACTGCAGGTCCCTTACATAACCATGGGGCTGCTGGTGGGCATACAGTCCCCACGCATCAGAGGGAAAAAAAACTCTGCCTGCAGAGCACCAAGAGGCGACTCCACACCTCTTTCACACCTTCTGTGGTGACTTCACCGCAGAAAAACACCCAAAGCTTCAATTTTGTTCCACTTCCCCGCACAAGAATGGGAGGAAGAGGAGGAGTGGAGTTATTAGCTGGGATTCTCCCAGTTGCTTCCGATTTGCTTCCTCCTGGCGAGGAGAGGGGGAGTGGTGCCCGCTGAGCTCTGTTCCCCCCTGGGCCACCACATTCACAGCTGCTCCTGCTGCATGCTTTGCAGCTGGTGGTGACATCCCCAGTGCCCAAAAGCACGACGCTGTATCTCCATGGTCAAAGCACATCGTTCTCTCCTTTCAAACTGAAGCCCGACTTCCTACGACTCCTGCAGCTTCATAATGAGATTTGCAGCAGTTGGTATTTTCCCATAAAACCTAAGTTCCTGGATTCACATGATTAGAGTGAGAGGCTCTTGGAAGGAAACGAGAAGAAGCTTTTAGCCCCAGTGATTGCAAAGAGAAGCCTGAAAGCTTGAACATGAAAGCCTCAAACGACTTAAGGTTGAAAGGCAAATAAAAAGAAGCTGAAATGTATCTTCTGGGGATCTTATTTTTTAATGCACAGAGCTGGCAATGACCCGAGTTAACGAAGCAGACAGGAAGCTGGGATTGAGCCGAGAGTGAGCCAGAAGCTCCTGATCTCTATTCCTGCCCAGGACCTTCCACATCCTTATGTAAATGCCATTTATTGAAAAAAAGCATTCGATCCTCCATCAGTGATCGTACTCAACTGCTTTCAACCACTACGTTGTGTACCAGCAATCTCAGGAACACAGCTGCCATGTAGACAGATGCTCTCTGCAAATCTGAAGACCTTGCACAGTGGTAGCTGAGCTGCAGGCAACATGCAGCAGAGCAGCAGGAGCCGCCAGGCCTGACAGCATGCAGAAACACCCTGCAGCTCCTGCCAGGGCCCTTCACTGCCCCCACCTCAGAAGGGAAAAGGAAAGCGGTGAAGCCAGCAACTCCATCCTGGTGGGTGCATGGCCATGAAGAGGGGCACAGAGGGGCAGGATGGGGGTGAGAGCCCCCTGAGGTGCTGCAGGGACTCTCAGCACGATGCTATTGGCAAAGCTCATACCATTCTCCCCAGCCTCCAGCATGCCCTGCAGGTAGCGGAAGGAGCCCGACTGCTTGGGCTCCGAGGCAGGCCTCTCGTAATCCTGGAGCATCTTGTAGACATCTGACTCCACATCAATCCCGTTTCTGTTCCGCGGGAGGGGCTTTAAGGGGTCGGTGCTACGTGAAAAACAAAGACATACTCAAGATGAGATATACACAGCAATCGTCAGCTCATCAGGGATGTACCTGGATCGAATCCAGTTTCACACAGATGCAGCAGAACACCTCTCCTCCCTGTAATCTAGGCCTGAAGGCATGCCCATCCCAACACAGAGCTCTTCCAACTGGGATCAGCTTGTTTCCTGTTTGTTCCCTGTTGTGCAAGGCAGCCAGGGCAGGACCAGCTACCAGATGCCTTCAGGAGAGAGGGCAGCTGCTCACAAACACTGCTCACTTCTCTAATGCACGTGGAATTTATTGAGGGGGGAGTGGAGGGGGGGAAGAAAAAGGATAAAACAATGCATTTAATTAATTACGTGGGGCTAAGGGAATCCACCCACCCCACAGCAGCCTGAGGGGACAGGTCCTTGGCGGCAGGCATGGAAGGGACTGCTGTCCCCACCATGGTCCCTGTGGGTCAGTGCTGTTTGGAGGCTCTGAGTTAGCACATCCACATGGGGTATGACAAACAAAGAGCAACGTAAAGCACTATGGCAGGATGGCTGGGGAGCATCCCTTCAAGAAAAGGATGCTTTGTGTAGATGTGTAAGTGTCCTGCTGAGTAGAGATGAGCTCGAGTGTTTCTGTGCTTTGCTGGCGCCTGAGAGCGTACAAAAGCTCTGTGAGAAGAGGTTTTTTCCTTCCTGCGAGCCAAGCACACCAAGGTTGGCACAACCCCCATAAAACAGTACTGCACCTGGCCCCAAACGCAGTCCACTCCACGCAGGCACTCAGAAAACCCACACACGAATGGCACTGTTAATCAGAACAGGGTGTTACTTGGAGCCATCCAGCCCGAGCACATGCACTTCTGCCCTAGGTCTGCTCAAACAATGGCAGAGCCCAGCTCCAGCCTCGTGGCTCATAAATACCATCAGATTTTGTTAGTGGGATTTTTGAGCATGGTGCCCCTCTACGCTCTCTGTATTTATTACAGACATTAGTGTCATGTAGAATGTTTTGCCAGGCTGGGGAGCATAAATCACCACCAGCACAAGGTGTGTGAAAGCACAGCAGCCTGCAGCCCAGCCTGCCTCTGCCTCAGCTTGACCCACCCAGGCTGCTCTTGGTGGCATAAAAGCTTTTTCTTTATTTATTTGGTTATTTATTTGATGTCCTCCCAGACATCTGCACTGAGCACACTGTACACTTATAAACATGGCATTTCACTGGGTTTTGTTTTCTCTGAGCAATCCCAGTGCCCATTTCAAGGGTTGGCTGCTGAGCTCGTGGAGGTTAAAACCCACTGACCCCGTCTTAATTTGTGCCCTGAAGAACCAGGGTTGTGGTGTATGCGATGCTCCCTGGCACCAGCTCCAGGCTGGGGGTACACTGTTGGCAACAGAGGGGTCCCACATGGACCTGGAATAGCAGAGTGTTTGGCCAGCTCAGAGACATGATCAGCCCTGTATTCACACAAGGGTTCTGAGGCTCCTGCAAACCCACACCAGTGCCGCTCAGAACCTGGCATCTCCCAAGCCCTGCTTTCCCTCCCACCTCTGCATGATGAATGATGCAGGAACCAAACCCAGCATCCCCAGCGCTGCGAGGAGCTCTGGGAGCACCACTCCAGAAGTCACCTCAGCAGGATGCAAGCAGAGAGCTGTCAGCATCTGCACCACAGGCAACAGCTTGCAGTGGGAAACCAAAGTCCCTTCGCAGGCCAACACCCCGTGCCTCGTACCTTTGGGAAGGAGCAATGTGCAGCCCACTGAGCTGCAGCGGCAAGGTGGCATCAGCACTGCTGGCGAGCGTCCGGGTGGGCTGGGTGTGCTGCAGGCTCAGTGCTGTCCTGCTGTCCACCGGGCTCCCACCTGCAGCGTGGGGCATCGTCCACCTGCCTGCTGCAGGGCCGTTGTCCTGCAAGGGAAGAAAAAGCAGAAAAATAGCAGGTTTATCACCCTTGGTGTGAATGCAATACTGCCAACGTGAAACCGCAGCAGCCGTGCTTTATATACGCCGCAGGAGTTAGAGGTTTGCACCAGGAGAAGGAAAACTGCTGCAATTAGATCTTGCTGAAGCTACGTTGCCTCTCCTGGTCTCTAATCGCAAACCTGTCTGTTTCTCCAGGCCTGGCCATGGCTGAGTGTCCTCCATTTACTCTCCTGTAAAAGCATGTTTGTTATTTGTGCAGAAGAAGGGCTGTGAGGCTGCTCCAGTCCCCGTGGCTGCTCCTGCAGTGCTCAGTGCCTTCCTGCTGCTTCCCCCAGCAAAACACTGCTCTGCAGGCACGTGGCGTGACCTAAAGATGAGGTCTTGGGTTTTTCCTCTTCAATTCCCACACATCTGCCTACTTGCAGCTATTTCCATCCACATGAGTCAGAAACATGCCTATGGTGAGGAAAGAAATAGGCGCTTCTGCAGGCAGCCACGCTCTTTAATATGTTTCCACTGATCCCAGGGCAGATGTGCAGTGCTGCTGCCCAGCTCCAGGACAGCACTGCCCACATCTGCAGCATGGCAAAGCTGAGCAGAGAGGAAATTACCTGCAAACAAACCAGCAAAGCACACAGCACAGGCTGTAACACAAAGCTTACTTCTGACTAAAACCATCCAGTAAACACTAATGGGAAACAAATGTCTATCACTGGTGCGGAGGAGAAAATACCGGCACTTCCAAGCATAGTAAAAATGAACAGTGAACAGAAATAAAAACCAGATCCTGCCAGAAAAACATTTTGCAAATCCAATCCTTCGGCTTTCCTCAGGCAAACCCCTCATTGATGAAAACAGGGCTCCTGTAAGAGCTGTGGGACGGGGTCCTCACCTTTCCCTGTGCCCTCGGGTGTGTGACTGCAGCCCTGCATGCCAGCACCATGCAGCATGCATGCACACACGTGGGAAAACAGTTTTCAATTCGACCAAATTAGGTATCAAAAAGGGAATTCCTCTGCCAGAAATGACATATTTTTAACCGTTCCCCAATTCCTGTTTAAAAAAAAAAAAAAAAAAAAACCAACAAAAAAAACCACCTCAATCAGGCTGCGTGTTTCCAGTTCCTCGATTTCCATCATTACTTCCAGGGAAAGAAAGAAAGAAAGATACTTTCAACTGTGACACGGGGAGGAAAACACGGATTGGAAAGGATGCCCAAACCCCTCACCAGACCCATCAGGGAGAGGGGCCCCTGCTGAGCCCCCCCCCCCCCAGCTCTGTGCAGTTTGATGAGCCAAACTGGCATGGGGGTACAGCTGAAGGGAAACACACAGAAAGCGTTTTCCCCTCTATGTGCACACAGGGCTTTGTCTTCATTCTTTCTCTTCATTTCTCTGCTGCAATCTTTCCCCTTGCATGAAAAACCATTCCCTGGATCCAGTTCAGTCTCCCTTTTTCCATCACAAAGGCTGGTTCAGCTTTCCCATGAGACCAGCACAAGGCTTTACATCATGCACAGCGCTCGTGCCTTCGTTCTCAGAAACCTAGAACCAGATGGATTTCTTTCCAATTCTCAAAATTCAAGATCACAAAATTTCTTCCCCCTTTGGGACCTAATTTGCTTCTCTCGGCTGGCTTTTTTTTCCTGCCTTTTATGACCTCTCTTAAATTAAGTAGGGTTTGCAATCCTGTTTGGAGAGCTGGCCTGCTCAGCTTCACTGAGGAGAGCTCCTGCAGCCTGCAGAGCGGAGATGTGCAAGCTGCTTTCTCACGCTTGCCTTTGAGCAGCATCCATCACCGAGTAGGGCTGAGCTGACACACAGCATCTGGGGCTCCTGGAGCTCAGGTTGAGTGGTTCAGGGCTTCACAGCTCCTGCCAAATGCTGCTCAGTCAATTAATGGGCAGCTCCACCCAAACCCCTGCATTGGGTCTGCGTTGGAAATGGGAACAGACCTTCCACTTCCCCAATGAAAAACGTTTCTTTTGCACAAATTGCTGGCACAAAGGCATGTTCTCAGCCCTGACAGTGGACAGTCATGATGGCAGCAGGAACGCTTTCCCCTCACGCAGGTGATACTCAGCTCCAGCAGCTCCCTGCAGCAGCACAGGGACCACATGTGAGAAAGAATACGTACACAAATATTCTGTGGCTTTACTATTCCTAGGCAGGCTCTGGGTACAGAGCAGGCTCTGCTTTGCTGGCTCAGAAAGCTGTGCTGCAGACTCCATTGGCACAGCTGAATCAGGACTTCCACTCCCAGGCTTTAAGTCAAATCCACAATGCAAGAGAAGACTCAGAAATTAAACACTTCTGTCAAGCTAATCCCAGCTAGAATACGTGTTCCCATAGCTAGAAAAAACGTGCAGCCAACCAGGAATTTTGGAAGGGTTTAGAGAATTTGTCTCAGTCTCTCTCTCTCTTTGGAAGAGTTTATATCATGTTTTGTAACCAACTTTTTTAGGGTCAACACAAAGCATACGTCAAGGCAAGCAGGCAGCTGAAACAGCACGCTCAGCGGGAATAACACCGGGATCCAGAACTGGAAGACTTTAAATGACAGATTTAAACCCAAGCTCTACCCTTGGTGAGCAGAGCTGCCTCCATCGTGCTGTGCAGCACTGCAGAAGCACTGCCTGCAGCCCTCAGGCATTCACTGCAAGAGTGCTGCTCCCGAAGCTGTGGGAACTTGCATTTCTGTCCTGATAAAGGCTTCAGGCACAGCTTTGCAGAACAAAAGATGCAATAACGTTGTGGCCCAAAGCATTTAAAGTGCTTTCAGCTAGACCCTCAAAAGTGCAGGAGCACAGACCGAAGGATGAACCTCATCTTACAGGGACTAAAACCAAAACATCAGTGTGAGAGGCACCTCGAGGGACTGGGACACATCCAGCTGCGGGACAGCACCGACCACACTTTGCTCTGTACAATGTTTATTTTCCTAAGGCAAAGTGGAGGGAGGGGATGGTTCTGGTGCCCTTATAAACACCCGGCAGCAGATCTAAACAGAGCTGAAGGTCACTGACAGCTCAGCTCAACTGACAGCAGCTCCCTGATGTACTTCAGACTTGCTGTCTTTAGGACAGCAACGGCATGCTGCCAAAGCACTGAGTTAGCACAGGCACGTCACTCATAGAGCACTGCTCAGCACTGAGGTCACCTCGCACAGGTCCCACTGTGTCACTCACATCCCTTCTGCAGCCACGGAGCCAGCTGCTCCCTGTGCTACCATCACTGGGCTCAGATGTGCCCCAGGGACGCAGCCAGCATTCCTCTGCCCTGACCTCTGATCTGTACAGCTAAATGATGGGTACCATGGGGGAGAAGAGGGCAGAAGTATCTCTCTGCAGAGCCAGGGTCAAGTTTGTACTGAATTAGGTGCAGAGCTGCAGCCGTGCTGGGGAAAGCCAGCTGCAATCACAGGGATGGTGGCACTGCATGGGTGTGCAGTAGCTCATCCCCCAGGACTGAAATTCAGCCACTGCACAGAACTGCAACACAGACATCACTTCTGCTCTGCCCCCAGCTTTTCAATAGCAAGCACAGCACTGTGTATCTGATAAAGTGGTTCAGAAGTCCTGGAAATCTTATTAGCACACCAAGGAGGCACAGAGCAGACAGCACTTAATGCAAAGAACAGATGAATGCTGTGGCACGCCCCCAGGAATAGATCGACCCTCCTGTTTTGGTCCGTGCCATGCAGCCACTTATCTCCATGTGGTCCAAGCCATCCCTGGGCAAGCAGTGGGGGAGGAGGGGGCTGCTGGGACGTGAGGGCATGGACCCCCCTATGCCACACACACTTTAACAGCTCCCTGACAGAGATCTGCTGGCATGGCTGTGTGCTGCTCTGCAAACCAGCGGGCGTCAGCCTCACTGAGCACAGCCCGGCGCCGAGCTCAGCTCAGAAGATCGTCAGATAAGGACACAGTTTGCTGAAGCTGGATGAATGGAGAATGTGAGTTATTTCATGGGATGGACCTCAGCTACACTGCCAAGTCTCTACTTCAGCACAAACCACAGCTCTCCCCACCACGTACCCCTCACCGCCCTGCAGACACCAGCCCAACAGCAGAGCCCTCTGTCTGACCACCCGGGACACAGTCCACATCCCTCACAGCGCGGGATGCCGTGGGCAGCACTCTGCAGTGACAGCCCCCTCCACGAGGACTCAGTTCTGCCTATTTCTGTACCACGTATTTAAATCCCTGCTGAACCTTGCAAGCTATGAGAAAAAACACAGCCGTAAAGCGCCCGCTGCATTTCTTAAAGCTGTTACAGCACGGAGCAGGGCCAAGGAGAGCCCTGCCATCTGACACCAGTGTCAGCCTGCAAACACAAAACCCCATTTGGGAGGCGTGCACCTCTCTGTACAGCAGCCCTGATTTGTGCACGAGGAATAATTACACCTCCCTGTGCAGGAGTGGGGGAATCAGAAGCAAAAGCAGCAGAGAGGAACGGCAGAACATTTCCTCCCAGCACCAAACGAGGCAGGATTACAGCAGCCATCTGACGTGTAATTGCACGGATGGGGAAGTTCCTAAATCATCCACAAGTGATGGTTGGGGATTTCTTAACGTCCAGAATTGTTCAGAGGGGTGGGAGGCACCGACCCCTTTCTGAAGGAGTGCTCTCAGGAGAGAAGCCGCTCCGGGATGTAAAATGAAGCATTATTATTATTAATAATTATAATAAAATTTAAAAAGTGCTTTTGGGATAAGCAAGAAAAATATTCCAGCTCTGCGCTCGCACATGTTCTGCAGCAGTAGCTCACAGCACTCATCTGATTACAGGACGATCTCTGCCCATGAGCAAAGCACCATGGAGCTCCATGGCCAACGGTGGGGGGCACAGGGTCCCCACCCCCAGGAGCAAGCACTGCTCTGGAAGCACACACAGCCCCTCAGCACTTTGTCCCCAGGGGGACCCAGCTCCCCCACGGCCTCTTAGAATCCCACAGCAACGGAAAAAGTTACCCAAGAACGGCAAGAATGATCAAAATGTGTTTCCATTTATCTGGCCTGCTCCGGCACAGAGGGCATGTTTTTAATATCAGCAGTGTGAGGGTGTGTTTAAGCAGCAGACAGAAGAGGGCTTTGTATGAGCGGAGCTGCCTCGTTAACACTGCCATGGGGAAGCAGGACAGGTGGGGACCGCTCCTCGTGGTTCCAAAACGCTTCCAGGCAAAGCCCTGGGGGCACAGCCCTCCTCTGGAGAAGTCCAAGGGCATTCACTTGCTTTCAAATGACTCAACGTCAAACCACAGAACAAACCCCACGGCAACTTGCTGGGCAACCCCCTCAACCTGATAAATCAGATTCCCAAACTTCAGCGGCGTGTGAACCCAACACATTCAAAGTGCTCTGCCCCATTCTAAGCACAACCCCAAACCTACTGCAAACGATTGCAATTTGAGAGCAGAATTCCAGGGGAAATTATTTACTTTTTAGCATCTGAACAAAGATGCAAGGTTAAGACACGCACCTCAAGGTCACACACTGAAGCTATTACTTGACACCGAGCCTCTTATTGCCTGCAATCTAACGAGTGCTGTCACAGCAGGGATGGATCTGACATCACATAGGGCCAAAAGCCCACACTCCCATTGGACCATGGCAAACTCTGCAAGGGGCCATGCTCCCAGAGCTCGGTCATCCCCAGCACTGCACAACCCACAGGATTTCTGTGACAACGCGAAGCTCAGAAATCCTGCAGAAAAAGGATTCCCAGCATACAGAGGCCCTGACCCAACAGACTAGTGGGTGAGAAGAAATGCGAAATGAGCTGCTGCCCACCAAGCTGCACGGAGCCCCTGGGATGCAGCCATTGGGAAGAGCATGCCATCGGGGGCAGCAAGAGTAGGAATGCGCTCTCTGAAACCTCTCCATCATGTTCCCAGGCCTTTCCTGGTGCCCTGCCACAGATGTGTTTAGGTTAGCCACTGATTGCTCCAGATTTAGACGTTGTTTGTGTAGGTTTGGAGTCAGGGAAATCCATCCCTACTCCCTTCATGACACTTTGTGTTAACTGTCTAATTTTTTAAAAAGATCCATATGTAGCACATATTAATAGTAGGAATCAAACCCAATCTGCATTAAATGTCAGAAATGTTGTATCTGGCAGTGCAACCGCTGCACATTTGTTCCTTATTTAACATTATTCATAGGGTTTTTGGGCACATCAAAGTCTATTAAGAAGGCCTGTCAGAAAAGAGATTGCCGTAATGGATTAATGAAGCACGCACGGCCAGAACTCAACGCCAAGGCTCCAGCTGGTCCCCGCACTGCAGGAGGGACGAGCGGGGTCCCTGCCACAGGGACACAGCCACCACGCCGCAGCTCAAGCGAACACCTTCGTCCCCATCTGCTGCCCCTTCTCACCTCACAGAAAAGCAGTGCCTTGGCAGATCAGCTGCAATGCCCACTGCATCGACGGGTGTGAATGCGGTGATCTCGGTGGCAACGTGGAGGAGCTGACCCCATCCCCCCCGCAGTGAGCTCATCGTTGGGTAACTTCCAGAGCTGTCAGGACAATTCCTCACTCCTTGAAGGGAGCAAGGCAAATGCGACCCCCTGCAGCATCACATCACGTTAGCTGCTTCATTATTCACCCTGGAGCCTCGGAGCCTACTCAGGATGCTTAGTTGCTAGAGTGAGCAGCAGAGCCAAGCCAGCAGCATCTGCTCCCAGGGGATTTGCGAGTACTGGAGCAGGGCTCCTACAGAACAGCCTCCAACACAAGCCACCTTCAGGCAGAGAGGAACCATATGAGTGGTATTCGAGAAGTCATCATCAACAGAAGAACATGGCTGTGGCCACACAGCACACTCAGCTAGGTGGGATGCCAAGCAGGAGCAGCAAAGCAGCCTTCCTTTGCCTTTTAAGGAGAACCAGAGTCACCTGTGAATTTGCTAAGGAGCTGTTGGACAGGAGATGGGTGCAGGACGAGATCAGTTCAGCCCATCACCTCCCAGCTGCTGCTGCAGGCAGCTGTGCCATCACCTTGCAGACGCAGGACCAGGACGCACAGGGTGCACAGAAAGATCGAGGGAGAGAGATGAGGACAGGGGGGGAGATCAGCTGAAAGACAGAAAAGGAGGAGAAAGGAGTGAGACAGGAGGAGAGAAGACCACCAGGCAAACCCCAAAACACCACCCCTTAAGCAGAACACCACCACCACAGGGTTAGGAGGACAAGGTGAACTTAGGGAAGAGAAGAGGGAAGCAGGTGCTGCAGGAAGCAGTTTGGGAGGGCAGCACAAGCTGAGGACCACAAGCTCCATCCCTGAGCCCCAGCCTTGCTGCCCCAGGCAGGCACCAGCTGCTCTCCTGCCCTGGTTTCTGCCCCATCCCCACACTGCCATTTCAGCCCACAGACCCAGCAGGACACTTTCTCAGACCCAGCACACTCAGCACAGCCATCCCACTGCTCCCTACCTGCGGTTCAGGCTCGATATTGATGCGGTAAGCTTGTGCCTTCCCATCCTCCAGAATGGGTGGTGACCAGCTCCTCCCCTCAGCTCTGTAACAGGAAATCAGATAAGTTCAGCTTAGACTTAAAATTTGAGACAGAGACTTACAAAAAATAGAGATATATCCAAGAACACATACATACAATGTGGCAGAAACCGTACACTAGAACACGGCAGGGACAATGGCTGCTTCCCAGTGACAAAGCACACACAGCCCTGCGTGAGCCATCTTGTCCCTTTCAGCACAGCCTCCGTGGAAAGCCCTGAAATGCAGTTTTCATCAACCTGCATCCCTCCAGCACTGCCACACCAGGCAGCACACGGCTCGGCAGCCTGCATCATTCAGGAACCAAACGTGGAGCAGATAACGTTGGTTCCACGAAGACACCACCATACAACTGCCCATAGACTGTTGTCTGAACAGACAAAGCCTGCTCTGCCGCTTCCCACCCTTGCTGGGGATGAGGAGTGAGATGAGGAGCCCAGCACACAACACAGACCGCCGTGCTTAACCCCACTGCCTGCGTGCACACCACTTAATGAAAGCTTTCTTGCTCCTGTAGGCACCAACTGCTCACTGCAGCCCAGTGCCCTTCCTTGGACTCCAACCCCGAGTTCAGTTTGGGTTTAATTATCTGCAGGGTCCAAATGTGGAAAAAGGAGCATAGTTTTAACCCATGAATCTGTGATGAGGAGTGCCGGGTTCAGTATTCTCTGCTCGGCCTCACCATCACTGCTTTTTCAACAGGAAGGAGCTTGCTCTTTTTCCCAGTTAGATGTCTTGTTCTGACAAGCTCTCTCTACTACAGTTAATTGATTTTAAGCTCAGACCTTTCTGCCTAAATTGGTCTCCCAGACCACTGTTTGCTGGGACAGAGGAAGCCGACCTTCCTGGGAATGGCAGCAATCCCAGCGATCACCATCATGTGCTGCTGCATGTATTGCTTCCACACTCAGAATCAGAGTTCCACATTCAGAATCTCATCTGGGGGCCCAGAACAATGAAAGCTCCTAATTGCATTGGCAGAGACCTCATTACAGTTTCCGTGCTTTCCCCCCACGCTCCGCATCAGCCCGACACTGGCTCGCACCGCTGCCGAGGAGCGGGCGGCTCTGACTCTCCTGTTTGCACAGCTCTGCAGCCCGCATGCCAAACACGGCTTATATACAAAAAAAAAAACCAAAAAAAAAAAACACAACAATCCCCAAAGACTTTGATTTGCTAGTAAATAAGAAGTGTGATCCACAGAGCTGCTCTGCTTCCAGGAGATAGGAGTGATAAGCAGCAGCATATCTGCTCCGTACCAGCACTGCCAGGACGGGGCCCCCACCCATCACCCACCCCACCTCAGAGTGGAGCTAAAAGCACGTTTCCCAAAGCTGTGGGTCTGCACGCTCAGTGACAGAGGCGGCCAAGGTGCAGGAACCCAGGGAGAAACCTGGCCATAGCTGGTGCTTTTAATGATGAAACTCAAAAGCTTTGGCATCACTCCCCTGGAGCGACCAGCAGCTTCCCACGTACACAAGGCTCAGCCTCCCCAGCCTCCAGCAACGGCCGGAACAACCCCAGACTGACCTCAGCAGCAGCTTCCAGTTGAGCTGCTCTGAAATTAAATCGATATAGCACAACTTTGGTTCTATCCGACATCTTCAAAGACTTCCTGCCAAGCAGAAGGCACTGGGGGAGCAGCCAGCCCTACCCAAGAGGGATCAATGCCTACCAAAGCGTTGGGAGCATTCCTGCTCAGAGATTTCCCCTCTCCCAGGGGAGCAGGAGTGAACCCAAAGCAGTGTCCCCATCACCAGGGAGCCCCACTGGGGGCTATGGGGTCAGCAGGGCCACCCTGAGGCACTCACCCTATGCTGCCAACACTTGGGCACAGCAAAAGCTGATCGAGCTCTGCAACACAACGGCTGAGAGCTCAGACACTGCACTCACGTGTTCCAAGTTGTTTAATTTACAGCTCAAGGATGGGAAAAGCGTTTTCAGATGCGTTGCAGGGGATTAAAGTCAGCTATGTGGAAATCATTACTCCGCATTAACAACGCTCTGCTCTGTTTTGATGGCTGCTCAGACAATCCTAAGGAAAATAACTCAGGCGGGGCCTTCAACACGGGGCTGCGTGGGAAACAGACTCATTAACAAGGCAAACCTAATAAAAATAAAGCAAGCTGCAGACACCTCTCATCCCACAATCTGTTTCCTAAAAGACACCGGATCATTTTCAAATAATTACTCAAAAATATTACCGAAATGTTTTTGCACCTGGTAACAATCCCGACTCCTGCTCTCTGTATTGACAGAGCTGCTCCCACGCTGCAAGAACCCCCACGTCCCATCAGTGCTCCTTCTGCAGCCCCTTCCATGCTCATGTGCAGTTCTCAGTGGTACAGCCCAGGATGTGCCACCCCCTCCATGGCTGCATCGCTAGGATCCACCTCCATCTGCTCAGTCCTTCCGTGGAGCAGCAGCTTCAGGTTCTGCCCATCTCTCACCGTTAAGGTCTCAGCTGCAGAGGCGACTCCTGCTGCTTGCACAGCCACTGCCCTGCTAGGAGGGAATGCTCACAGTGCTGAAGCTCACCGCAGGGCTGCAGGGTGCAGGATCAGCCCCTGCCACACCAGCAGCTCACGCAGGGCACAGCTGTGGGACTGCTGCTGCCTTCTCTCCATCTCAAGCTGTTCCCCTGAGCCAGGCTCTGGAATGCTGCCGGTGTTCCCCTCCGTTTGTCCTCACACGGCTCCGAAGGGGAAGCTATGATTCACTTTTCCAGTTGTTCTCAAGTTTCCAGGAGGGGCACATCACGCACTGTAACACTTCCACCTGGCAGCAGCGTGGCTCAGGCTGACAGAGCATCCAAAAATACGTGTGCAGAGACAGAGGGACTCCAGAAAGTCAGCAACGCATGGGGCCAGGCAGACTCCATCACTGGGCTTCCTCCCCCAGGGAGACATCTTCCAGAGAATCCCCATCCTGAGAGCATCAGGACTGAGCAGACCCCATGCTGCAGTCTCACACGGGTTTCAGCAAAGCACAGCTCCAACTGAGCTCTGTGGCTGCTTTCACTTGAAGCATAACCTCATCTGAAGAAGTCTGCCCTAACAACCAGGGCTGCACCAGAACCACAAGAGATGCTGATGTTTGAAGGAACAGGCGAGGCTTTCTTTAGAAGCAGTAAGAAAGCTACACAGCACTACGTGAAGAGGCCAAGCCGCGCTGCTGTGTCAGTTAGCTCAGGGCCAGAGCACACAGCGTGCACCAACCCGAGGGCTGACAGCCCTCCAGAAGGAGGAGAAGATGGGTGATGAGGAAAAAAAAACTTTAATAAGCACCCCTAAGAATCCAGATGTGATTTTCTAGCTTGCACTTATTCTGTTTTCACAGCTTCTCACTGCTGCTCAGAGGAGACACTGAGCACCCCTCCTGCTGCCCGGTCCTCCCAGCACACAGCCACGCTGCTCCCAGCACTGCTTCCCATCGCGGTGCCACGAAATTGCAAGTTTGCCTTTGGTCAGAAGCACTCTGGCTTCTTTCAGACTGAATGCAGAGGCAGCCCCTGCCATGCTGCCAGGCAAGAGAGAGCCAAAACCCACTGTAAGGTCTCTAATGACAGACTGTGCTAAGGAAGAGGCCTATGTCCATTTGCAGCTCATCCACACCATCACACCTCGCTGCTGCCAGTCCCTATCGCAACAGAAAACCCATTTCAGTTGTTCCCTGCCAAGCACAGGGAGCAAACACAGCCTGCACTGCATGGGAAAGCTTTACACCCTTGTGGTTCATCTGCACACAAACCACCACTCATCCTGGCTCTTTATTTGCTCATCCATCAGCATGGCTGAGAGCCTTCACCAGGTGAACCTGAGAAATGATACCCCACATCTCCCACTACATTCAAAGCGCTCCATGCACCCAGTGCCCAGCTGGGTCTGGTTGCTGTCAGGACACCCAGGTCAGTATGCCTGCCCAATGGAAGGCCAACAACCCTTCCTGGCTTTTCCCATGCAGTTTTCACCCATTCTGACCTTCCTCCTGCCCTTGTTTTACAGTCACAAAGTTTGGGTAGCGATGCAGCCCGCAGCTTACAGATTAAAAAAAAAAAAAAAAAGCCGGTTGAAAAATCGGATGATTTCACTCATGCACTTGAGTCACATCTGGCAGAGCCCCGTTCCAGGCACGACAAAGTTTCCAGCTCCAGCATGCACGTCGTGGAGCAATCGGAGCTTTGCTGGGCACAAGGAGTGCGATGGCCACTGGCACAGCCCCACACCTGGCTGGGTGGATGGAAAGAAGTCTTCAAGCTGCTGTGATGTCAAAGTTCCCTTTCACTATTCAGCAAAGTTTTATCTTCTGCATATAAACATGTACATATAAGTACTGAATAACTTCAGCATTACAGGACAACGCTGGATGTACTGTCACGTTCGTAGGCAGGGAGTGGAACTAGATGAGCTTTAAGGTCCCTTCCAATCTAAGCCACTCTGTGTCTCCAGGAACAAAGAAACACCAACTGATGCCAATGGTTACAAAGGGGCCAAGAAACAGGACCTGGTAGTAGTCCCTTTCTCCTCCTTTCTTTCCTACAGCAGGGGTCACATAACCTCCATGGCATGGCTGGGCTCAGTGGTCCCTGCAGCCTTCAGGCATGGCAGGTGCCTTTGTCCCATGACCCCCCAGAAACAAAGCCACATTTGTGCTTCACAGCAGCACTCCCCACGCTCCAAGCAAGGCGGCTGCACCATGCTCTGGGACCCGGCTACCAGTCAGGAGCCACATATTTCCTAAGAGGAGCATAAACACTCAGTGACAGCTCTTCATAGCAGGAAATGCCTTTTTAATCTGAAGTGGATAATTAGGACAAATTTATTTAAATCTATTAAGAGATAGCAGCCGTTCAGGAGCCTTATAAGGAACACTCCTTTTGACCAGATCATATATGACTTGCATCAAAAGCCTTTAGCTAAAAGATTGTCTTCAAGGGAAAGCAAAGAAATCAAAACAAACCTTCATTTCGATTTGAAATATTAAGAAACAAAAATGTCACACGTGGTTGGCAGCACCTCCCAGTGTACATTCGTGGAACATTAGGAAAACAATGGGTAGAGCCAACAAAATACAGGAGGCTTCTCCCAAATGGGGTTTTGGCTCCAGTGCTGCCCCTGCTCAGGTCTACAAGAGCTGCAGGACCCTATAGGAGGTCTGTAGGGTCTGACCCAGCTCATCGTGCAGGAACCTGGCAAGGTGCTGAGTGAGAATCCAGACTCACTCATTTATCAGTGCTCCTTCAAGAACAGCTTTGTCTCACTGTGTCCAAAACCACAGAACGACTGCACTGGGATGAATCCAGAACCAAATCCCATGGCAAGCCTGCTCTGAGGCTTGCTGCAAGCCTTCTGCAGAAGCATCAATCAAACAGGAGCACAAAGAGCAAAGCACCAGCGTGGTAATGCTGCCAAGGACCTGTAATGTGCCATCCCCACCTGCTCACAGAGAGCAGCAGCTGCTCCATGCACGCCTTGATCTTGTTCTGCGCCTCCAGGTGCGTCATGGCTTCCGTGCTCTCCCCATTAATGGCCAGAATGATGTCTCCTGGGCACAGGTTAGCCAGGGCTGCTTTACTTCCAGGGTTTATCTAGGCAAGAAGAGAGAAAAGGTGCGTTTAAAAGAATGTTTGATTTAAAGAAATAAACCTTTACTGCAGTAACAGTTTCCTCAGTGTGCTCAGCTCTGGAGAAGACTTGTGTGTTCTGCTAAGCCAGCAGCACTCAGGTCCCAGCTGGGGTCGTGCCCACATCTCTGGTGGCTGTGCTGCACAGAGGGGCTCTCAGGTCCTGGCTCTCACCCCACAGGGTTCCCACCAGCCCCAGCATGTCCAGGTCCCCTCCAAACACTGCAGTGATCTCCACCACAGCATCACAGAACATCCTGAGTTGGAAGGCACCCATAAGGACCCTCAAGTCCAACTCCTTCAGCTCTCTGGCCTTAAAACACACTTTCAGAATCAGTCCCTAGAAGCACGTAAAAACTTCAGAGAAAGATGTAATTTAAGGGTGAGAGCAGTCAACCTAATTGCTTCCTGCTGGGATGCCGCGTTTCACATCAGATTTTCCTGACCGTTGTTCCAAGGATCTGCCACGCTGCAGCTCTGCATGGTACATCCCACAGCCCAACCCACCCCACAACTGATGGCTACAAATGTCAAAACCTCACATGACGTCCAACTCTTATTTTCAGAGGATAACCCAAACCTGGAGGTGCACGGGGAGCAGACAGTAGTGCTGAGCCTGTTGTCACTGCTGTCAGAGCAGATCAGCACTCACCCCTTGCTCTTCAATAGTTCCAGCTGCCTCCAAACAAACCTGCCCAGCCACCTCCTGCCTGCCTCTGACTCAACGCAGAGCAAACAAAGGGAGGCATTTCTCACCGCAGCACGTATCAGCTGCACAGCTCTGACATGGGGCATTTTAACCCTGGGGAGAGATTTATATATATATAATTTTTTTTCCCTGGAATTAATTTGCCTAGTCGTTTTTCTTTGAACCCACATAACAAACGATGGCCTTCCCCCAGCATCGGCCTCCTTCTGCAGCCAAGGAGAGCTGCCAGCCCTGCCCCACGCCGGGCAGGAGCCCAGGGAGCACCTCCAGGCACACACCTCTGCACAGTGGCATGCTGGCACATGCTTCCCCGATGCTGGCCACCCAGCCCTGTGCTGACAGCCCAACCCAACACCGCTGTGCCTTGTTCTCATCTGTTCTCCACGTCTGATGCACCTCTCCCCTCAAACTGATGTTAACCAGATCGTAGCTCCCTTGGAGAAAAGCAGCTCGTAGATGGGGCTCTTAGCTGTTTCCTATTTTTAGTTTCTGGTTTACTTCAGATTATTTTGGCAGCATCTTCATATTAGCATGTTATGCTATCCACGGAGATGGCTGAGGGCTGGAAGTGGAGCTGAGCTCCAAGAACACATTAGTTTGAGATACAGCACTAGGGTCACAGTCTGGGAACCAGCACAGGAACACGTGGCAGGTCCAGAGCTCACATCTGTCAGCAAAGAGTGCTTGAGATGCTCCAAGCTCTCCCAACTGCAGCTGTGTGACACTATCAGCACCAAAAGTGTCGAAGCAAAGCAAACCAGGCAGTGCCACTGTGTTTCTCTGAGGGCAGAGCCAGGCCCTGGCACAGCCCTTCATGTGGATCCACACAGCTTCCTGCAAGCCAGGAGGACAAGGGCACAGCATCAAGTGGAATAAGCTTTGTAGGAGCACATGCTTGCAGTCCAACCTCCAGATTACCACGTGGAAGCGAGCAAGCAATGGGAAGGAGCAGAGGCATGCAGGTCAGCTCAAACCAGGATGCTCTGAGGACTTCAGAAGCCTCGTTTCCTTCCCACACCACCAAACCACCACTGGGAATCCACCTCCACAAACAGGGACAGGGCTTCCCTTCAAGCCGTGACCCCCACACTTTGGGGCTACAGCCACACAATCTGTGGGGCACTGGAAACCCATGGCAGAGGTGGGGGAGGGGGTCAGGAGGGATCTGCTAACGTAGACACCCATCTGTGCCTCTGTTCAGAGAGGGCTCTGCTCCACTGCAAACAGTGCATGCGACGTGAACGAAGCGTTCACCAATGTCAGGGTAACCGGATACACCACAAAGTTCCAAACGCTGCAAAACAGATCTGCTCTGAGTCAGCGGGGCTCTGTGCTCTCAGGAGGGGCCTCCAACCAGAGGAGAAGATTTTGGAGAATAGGATGTGTTTCTGAAAACCAGCAACAAGGTTTGTTTATTTGGGAGGTGCCTGGCAGTGCCAAGAATGAGCTGTTGCAGAGTACCCCTCCTGCTCCCCCAGCACACACAGCCCTGCAGCTCCATCCGTGCCCACACCTCAATGCATGGCATTCCCCGAGCTCCTCCAGAGCCGAGCCCTGACAGGAGAGAACAACATTCTGCATTTTAACCCCTCTGCAGGAGTAAGCGATCGCTTCTTTGTTTCCCTCTCAACCAACAGAAAACACTAGCAGAAACACAACTAAAGCAAAGGGAAGTGTGCACAGCTAACTGCACTGTGACAGGGGCTGCAGGAGCACAGCAAGCAGCCCCACACTCACAGAGCACTGCATTCACCAGGAGAGCCTTGGTACACTTGGCTACTACTGCAGCAAAGAACCACAACCTGCTTTTCACCCCCCACCTTCCTCAAAAGCATTTTCATCCTAATTCCCTCACTTGTGGCACAGCTGTACCAGCACTGGTGCCCATCTCCATTCTTCTGTATCATCCCTGCAGGAAAAGCAAGCCCCCAGAGCAGCACATGTCCACACAACTGCCCTCCTCCCCCTGCAGGAAACACAGCTGTGTGCTGCCAGCACCAGCCTAGTGCCAGCACAGAAGGACTGGGAGGACCACGAGCACAGCCTACAGCACTGGACTTACACCGGGCAACTTCTGACAAGCCACCCACTGGTCAGCCATCCCTGCTGAACCACAACCCAAACATCTGAGGTTCTTTATATAATTTATTTTAACAAGCATTTTCCAGTTGTTTTCCCAGCACCTCCTCCAAGAACCCCCCCCCTCCCCCTCCCCCCAGCACTGCTCCCCACTGAGGACATCGGTCCTCCAGGCCATGCCGAGTCAGGAACAACCCAGCAGCCAAGGGGATGCTCTGGAGCAGGTCTGGGAAAAGCCCCAAACCCAGCAGTGCCTCTCAAGCGGCCGCAGGGGCCCCACTGTGATTTACCGAGTGCTGCATCTGACATTGGGCCAAGGAAATAACGCACATTGAGGCAAGTGTTCCACTAAGCCAGCTGGTGCTGCGAGCCGCGCTATCTAGCTTGGTATGCCGCATTATTTGCGCAAAGAGTTGACTCTTGAAACACACATACTATGATTCCTTCAGGCCCTGAGCACACAATCAGGCAGTGCAGAGCCAACCCCCAGGAGGAACCCAGTGATGTTCCAGGGGCACTGTCACCACTCCCATGGGCAGCCAGGGACCAACCCTGGCACCACAGTCCCACTCAGCAACGGTTCTACGAAGGATTGCTTCGTAACCAGACACTAGCTGGAAGAATGAATCACGGAATCGTTAAGGTTGGGAAAGACCATTAAGATCTTCTTAACGCTTAAGCAAAAGCTTTATTGGTTACATTAACAAGTTACGTTAGCAGACTGACACATGGAAAGCTACAGCAACCAAACACAACTCATCTCATCAATTTAATGAAATCACTTTCGCAGAATTTAATGGGTTAAGACACACAGTCCCACGCAAACCTATGCAGACCACACCACTTGCCTGTGACACACTGCCTTTGATTTAAGATCAACAAGTCGGGGAAATTTTGGCTCTGCAAGCTTGATCAAAAGAACCTGATTAAAGCTTTGGAGAGCCTTTCAAGATGATGCCACACCACTAACTCCCCCTGCTTTATTTGTGCACATAGATATTGCACAGAATTTGGCCTCTGTGCTGGAAGCCCTATGTGTGCTGAAGGCTTCCAGTCACCACCCTGTGCCTTACAGAGGACGACAGCTCCCAGGGTCAGTACTTCTGCAGAAGTACACAGGGTTTAATGGGTGTGAACGTGAGCTGCGAGGTTTTGCTGCTCTGGTTGACAAGGAGGAAGAAGGGGCTCCAAAGGCATCTTTGTAATGTTTGGAAAACTTACAGGCAGAAACACCCTCATGTTCTGCATCTCTACCACTGCTCCAAGGACCTGGCGTGTCCTCCTTGCACTCGGGACTGTGTGCAAGTGCTGAAGTTGAAACCAAACATCTCAGCCCTTATCTGCCAGGCTTCCTGCACACACAGTGCTCACAGCTGTGCACAAACCCATCACACTCACAGTGCTCACTGGTGCCCCACCACAGTCCCCACCCACAGCAAATCACAGCACTCACCTCCTGTTAACAAGTTTGCTTTGGCTGCCTTATCAGCCCCACTCTGCTGGAGAGAGCTGTTGCCCTCCTTCACACTCCAGCACCGGTGGTCACAGGTGACTTAAAGCACACAGATAACTCCACCAACTGTTTGGGTATCCGAGGGCCAGGACACAGAGAGCTCAAATCAAACAGAAGTTTGAATATTCAAAGTAAGAGGGTATGCACTGTGATGCCAGCACACACCACCATTGCAGCAGTCTGTGTTAATGCCACATAACCCATAATGACATATTTGAAATAAAGGACAGATGTCTCCCCAGCAGGACCACCAACACGAGTGGCCCTTCAGAAGGGGACAGACTCTGTAACAGATTGTGACAGGACAAGGAGAAGTGGTTACAGCCTGAAAAAGGAGAGATGTAGGCTGGGTATAAGGAAGATGTTTGTTACACTGAGGGGCCGTGGTCCCCATCCCGGCAGACAGCACAGGTCAGGGTGGGGGCTCTGAGCACTGAGCTGTGGGTGCCTCCGCTCGCTGCAGGGAGTGGGACCAGATGGCCTTCAAAAGTTCCTTCCAACCCAACCCAAGCTATGATTCTATGTTTAACCAACACCTATTGTGCTACTGAGCAACAAAAAGTTTAAGACCAAACCAAACACCCCAGGTATTTCCCCTGCATGCTGCCCACACCAGCAGGAGCACTCCAATACCTCACTTTATTCTACTTCATCCTCGTATCAAGCAGGTTACACCCATGCACCTCTCACAAGCAACTCTGCCTGCCTGTCCCAACAGGCAATCTTTCAATCTCTGAAATGAAGGTGATGTCAATTTTCTAACAGCAGCAAAAGGAGCCCTTTCTGCTTTGCTCGACCTGGCAGAGGCCCGAAGCATTCTCAGGGCTGTGCTGCATTTGTTTTGCTACACCCGCACCGAGGTCAGCCCGGGTATGAATAGATCTCTGTGATTCATTCTTTCCGCCTGGTTTCCCACTTGGGATTATCAGTGTGCTTGATTAGGGTAATTAGCAGTAGCTTTCCTTCCAACACGTAATACCACTGCTGTCTCCTGCACCAGTACCTGCTCTGCATCCAGTTATTAAATGAAGCCTCCGTGCCTCTTGAGCAGCAGACATCTCTGTAAAACTTCTGAGAGTGCTCACTATCACACCACATTCAGCGTTTGGTACTGGAACAGCACAGATGCCCCATAGAGCCCTTACAGCCATCACTGTGAAACCAATGATGGCAGAAGAACAAGCAAAATGAATTCTTTCCATTAAAAACCTCATTCTCATTTGAATCATGTTGGAACAAACAGGAATGCGAAACAAATGGAGACACAGCACTTTCACAGGGACAAAGAAGCTGCAGGCCAGCAGAAGCCAGCAGTGTACCTTGCTTTAGGACCTCTATCAGAGCACCTGAGAACACACAGCAAAGTGGGTCATTTCCATTTAACAGTCAGATACACAGCACTTGAGTATAAAGCTAAGAAACAGCTTTACGGTCTAACAGCTGAGCAAAGGGAAAGCTGCATTTCTTTTGTTGGCTTCCTCAGCTCCATCCCTGCCCAGAGGGAGCCAGTACATGGGTACCTGAGGGATTAGCAGCCCTGACCCACTCTGCCACCCTACAGAACACCCCATAAGTCACCAGCTCGGTGTGCAGGAGCACAGCACAGGGGGAGCAAACAACAGCACTCACAGGAATTCCTCCACAGGCAGAACCCCTCTCCAAGTACCCCAGTCTGCAACAGAACTGCTACTTGTTCAAATAGAACAGTTCCTTATGTTGAAAAGCCAACCCAATCTTGCCAAACAATGCCCGGATAATGGATTGCAGGCTCATTATTTCTTGCCCTCCTCGTGTTACGGTTCCACACCCGTAGCTGAGAATGCACGTTCTGCTGCTCTGCTGGAGACCAGCAGGTAAACTGATGTTGGGGACAGCAGGTAAAAGACAAAGCACATATATTCAATGGCATAAAAAAAGAAATAACTCTTTAATTAAAAAGTAAAAAACCTTCCATTTAATAATACTGGATTCAGTCCATTTGTCAGTATCTGCTCGGCCAAGCAGTTATGACTAACAGCAGCAGTGCTTGGCATCAGCAGAGCTGGGCAGGAGGCGACGCCAGCTGCTGCAGGAGCTCCACGGGCAACTTCAGGCCATTAAACACATTCTAGTTACACTAATGACTGATTATCTTCTAATCCCAACAAGGGGCAGACCAGCTGCGATCCCACACAGAGCCATCGCAGTGACTGATGTGGTTAAGGGCACAGCACTGTGTCAGTTGCTCCATGTCCCAGTGGGTTTGGTGGGGCTCAGGAAGCTTTCAGGTACTGCAGCAGCCCCTGGCACAGCATTGTCACCCTCCCCAGCCAAAAAACAGCAGCAGACAGCTACCAGAAAATTAACCAAGTTCCAAACCCACTTTCCATCAAGTCATTAAGCAGACTCTAAGCAGATGCTCTGGGTCATTTCCCTCTCCCTATAGAAGGAGGAACCTTTAATTACACAACACACTACACCCAGCTCCAACTTTCGGTAACTGGCACAAAGCAGACTCCCTCCCTAACACACAACTCAGCTGCAGCCCCCACCCAGCCCCATGCTGCACTGCACCAGCAGCCCCGCACTCTCCCCCCTAAGCCCACCCATCACTGCTTGCCATTTCCTTATCTCTAAGGCTGAAGAACTTCACACTCCTCACACTCCAGCTCAAGACGTCATGCTCAGCATCAGCTGTTCTGTATGCAATCCCCATTTGTCATTATCAAAGCACAGAGGGAAGAGAACTGCTTTCAAATAGATCATGGATCAATTTAATGAACTTATTGGGAACAGCTGCAAGCGATGGGCTCAGCACCACCAGCTGCACCTGTGCACTCAGACACATAGGGAGCAAACGGGTAAAGCAAGCCCTGGTAACTCATTCCAACCCCATTCCAAACCAGGGTTTATGACTTCACTGTTTTCTGCACTGCCAAATCTACGCTTCCTTCATGTTCATCCTCTGCAGGTACTGCCCAAGGCTTGGCTGCAAGAACCCTCTGCTCCAGCAGAATCCACTCAGAGCATCATTTCCTTATTGCTCCACCTTCTGCCCCCCCCCCCCCCCCCAACCCCCTCTCCCTCTTTGGGGTGGGGCTCCACCACTTTAATATCTCTGCTCTCAGAGCAACAGCACTCAGGTGGTTTTTGGAAGGGCACTCCAGGAGGGCAGCTGGAGATAAATCGTTTCCCACAACAGTCTAGCGAAGACCAGAAAAGCCAACCCATGAGCAAACAAGATTCCCCCCCCCCCCCCCTCCCCCATGGAATTCAAGTTTCACAATGAGTAGGAGTAGGATTAGAAAGGGGCAGACAGCCTTTGGCACCAAGACCTGGCAGTGGGTGCCTTTCTGACATCTCAAGCCCCAAAGCAGAGCCCCTGAGCTCCCAGTGTAACCCAGCAGCACGCAGCCAGGCACCCAGCACCCCACTCCTCCTCCTGCAGGAGGGCTGCAGGCAGACGATGCTCACAGCAGAACGCAGGAGTCCCAGGGTCTGCTCCCTCCTCCCACTGGGATTTCTGCCTTTTACAGTCTCTGTTTGTAATTTAATGACATTTTAATACAAAATAAATAAGAGAGCACTTGGAAGGAGGAGGAAGCCAGCCAAGAGCCTCAACAATGGGCTGCGGTGAGAGGCTCCCTCCCACGCTATTGTCTGCAGCCCTCCCCTGCCCAGGTGGGGGGACCAGGGGGCACAGCCTCAGTTTGGCCCAACAGAGGGACCTAATTGCTGCTTAGACAATTAGTTTAATTACCTCATGGGTGATTCTGGGATGGAAGGAGCACAGCAGCACACCTGCTCCATGCACAGCTCCCAGAGCCCCCCAAGCCACTGCTCCCGCAGCAGAGGGCACCCAGCAGCTCGCACACACCAGCTCCTCCTTTGCTGCACTCCTTTTGGGCGTTATTTCCCAAACCAGCAAGGATTCTTTATGGTGGGAACAGAGCCCAGCACAGGGTCTGCATTATCCCCACCACCGTGCCCTGCATCACCTCCCACCTTGCAGCACCAGGAGCTCCACAGGAGGGAGGAGAGCTCGATACATAACCTGAGCACTGCTCTGGGACGCTCTCCTCTGAGCAGAGGAGGACCCGTCCCAACGAACACTGTCCTCACACCTCCAGAGGTCCCAAATCTCATCCCCACACCGCCTCGCTGTGCAGAAGCAGACTTTGCTTTCTCCAGTTGAACATTAAGCCAAACTTTTTCAACGCAACAGCAAAGCAGCTCCCTCCTCTGCCTTAAGATGGTCCATTTCACAGCAGAAACATTTCTGCAGACACCCAGAGGCGACTGTGCCCCCTGCAAAGCTCAGGGGGGAAAGAGGGCACCCCAACACCTCCTTTCCATTCACCCCCTCCCTCCTGAGCTCCCCCACATCCATCCCTCACCCAGCGAGGGGCACCAGAACAAAAGCAGTCACTGAGAGCCATGCGATAGGCACCTCTGAGCTCCAACGCAAACCAACAGATTTTAAGAGGTGCTTTCTTCCCTAATTCGTTCTTTACAGCTCAGGGTAAATGTTTTCCATTTTCTGTCATGGCTTTGGCGGGCGAAGAAAGAGATGGCAAACAGCTTTTATGTGTTAGGACAACAGTTTTACGATCCAGCTGCTCCCAAAGCCTCTCAATGCTCTCAGTGTTGGCCGAGCTGCCCCGAGCGCACGGGTACCCCGAATTCAGAGGGAGGGCAGAGCAGCATCGGGCACCGCTCCCATCGGGGCAGGGAGCGCGGCTGCACCCCCAGTCACCCACACCCTGCGTGGGGCTCAGTTCACTCTCCCTCCACGCGGAGCCCACTGCAGGCTCACCGACGTGCTTTTAAGAAGCTTCCAGAACGCATCTTTAGGCTGCCACACAGTTCTGTAAGTACGCTTTGGACTACCAAAGTGCACAGACCTCACAGCCACACACAGGACCCCACCCCGACCCCACCGGTGCCACCCATCCCCCCCCCCCCAAAAAAGAGAACCCCCCAGAGCCACTTCGGGGAACGAGCCCGAGCTCTCTGCCAGCTTCAGTCCCAACCCTTAGGAACTAAGGACCACAAAAGGCTCCGAGAAGCATCCGAACCGAAGCCGACGGACGCTGACCCGAGAGGGAAGGATGGAGGCAGCCCCCCCGCCCCGCTCACCCTGGAGATGGTCAGCGGCGTGCTGAAGTCCTTGCCGCCCACCAGGCGGAAACCCCACGGCGAGGGACCACGCAGGGCCACCGAGTGCGGCATGGCGAGGCTGGGGCTCCGTGCCCGACGCTGCGCTCCGCTCCCACCCGCCGTCGCCGCATCCACTTAAAGCGGCTCCGAGGCCCCGAGGCCGGCCCTGCCGTGGGGCGGGACGGGGGGGCGGGCCCGGGTGGAGGAGCCGGGGGGGGGTGCGGGGCCGGGCGGGGGCCGGCGGGGAGCGGGGAGCGGGGCGGCCGCGGAGCGCGTCCCCTCGGGGGCAGGCTGAGCCGCGGCTCCGCCTTGGGTGGTCCAGCGGGGTCCCTATCCCGTGCCATAAAGCTGGTGGCACCCCCGGAGGTGAGCAAAGCAACTCGTGCCCGCTGGTAAGGGAGCGTGGAGTGGGGGCCCCATGGCTCTAGGTGGCACTGAGCATCCCTGAAGCCAATTGCGTGGCCGCAGCTAACGCGAATGCTGCTGCATCCTCAGGGGTGCAAGGCAGATGCTGTGATATTTCAGTGAAATAGGAGGCTTTACTGGTTGTTCATCACCACCTGCATGTTGGAGAAGAAGATAGAAACTCCAAACAGAATAATCCACCGGACTCAAGCAGCCTGGGAAACTGTGCCAACCCTGCATGGCTGTGCCCAGGAAAGGCAGCCAGGGCAGTGTCGTGCCCCCACAGCTGACAATGGGGCTGTCACCCAATGAACTGCATCCCTGAAATTACACTGGGATGCCCAAAGGATGCTTGTAGCACACAGCATTGGATAGGACAACAGCAGGTGGCACGGCACTGGGTAGGACACAGTTGGGTGGCACAGTGTTGGGTGTCGGCCTGAAGACAGAGCGGGCAAAGTTCTAATCTGGGCTCCGGTGGAAGCAGAGGTGTGAGCAGGAGAAATGCTGGAGCTTGGGAAACACCGCTCTGCCTGGGCAGGGCTGGGCCGGAATCTGTGACTTCCAAACAGGGCTGAACAAAGGAGGCATTGTTGGGAAGGTCCAGTATCGCGAAGTCGCTTCGTGTTGCCCGGTTTCTGTGACTTTGATTTATGTTCTATTTGCTGCAAAATGTTTCAGCGTGCATTCGCTCGTGCCACAGGAGGGTTTGTCTGAGGCTGCCATGCCCGGGCAGAGCAGGATGCTTTGGCCTGGGCTGGGTGGGAGCTGCAGCCTCGTGGTTTGGTGCAGAGTGTGGCTGTTCTGAGCCCAAAACACAGCAAGCTTTGTTCGTCTGGACAGGGGCAGACCTCCAGCAGGAGAGAAGAGGTGCAGAGCAAGCAGCGGCACTTCACCCATCCAGTGTCCCACACCGGCACAGGCTGCAGAGCTCCCTTTTGTCTATGCAGCAGTGATGAATCATCCCTCATTCCTGGGTGATATCACCGCTCACGCAGCCGCCCGGCCCGAGCTTTCCCTCTTACATTAGAAAAGCGTCCCGGCTGAGCGCTGACACCGCGTGCGGGGCTGGAGGAGCGGCTCCTACAGTCCTGCGGGGGAAAACTCCCTTCTGCCGGGCAACAGAGTGTGTTGGGAAGCAGGAACGGGGTTTAGGTCCCAGGGTGGTTTCTGAGCGCAGCCCGGCACTGCTGGGTTTTCACAGTAATTTGTTGGCACGGAAAACAGATGATGAAAACACCAAAATCCCCACTATTAAAGCATTCCTTCCAGAAATCGGGTGGGAAAGTTGCTGACTTGGGGACGTTTTCTCTTCGAGGCCTTTCACGTGCCCAGCCCAGGCTGCCCCTCACCTAACTTGAGTGTTAACCCACCTCAAACACAATGGGAATCGGCAACGTCAGTTTTAACTTGTGGGTGTGCTCCTTCCAAATTAAATCACATTCCAAAATGCATTAAACTGAGCTGAAGTAGAGCCAGTTTTACTCTGAATAAAAGTATCTGCAGTTGAATTTCTCCTGCTGGAACGTGTCCACGCGTGGACCAGCCCTTGGGTCGCAGCATTGCATCAGGAATTAACTCTGGACCCTGCTATCCCCAGCGTTCCTTCCACGTTTTAGTGAAGGAGGACATCATCAGCAGAACCCCATCTCCCCACTGCTCCATTCCCCACAGTTTCTCTCACACCTCTTTACTTTCTCTGAGCAAAGCCAACACAATTCTGCAGCCTGAAAAGGGCCCAATTGCACTCTCATTCTGGTGAAGAGGACTCAGTGACATCAACAATTATTATTTTATCTCTGATAACTCAATGACTTTAAGTCATTTCCAAAAATTAGTTGTGCTCTGTGTACGGTTAACAGAATGAATAATACCAAATAGCATTGCATCTGGGATATCTTACAGATGGTACAGTTAGGAGATCATCGCGATGGAAAAGAGACAACCAAAATAAAGGAAAATGCTCATCCACATCCTACACTCACAGTAGGAAACTCCAAAGGAGCAATCTCCAGAAAGAGCTCCTTCCTCAGTGTTGGTCAGCCCTTAAATGGGGTCTGGGAGAGGTGGAGCCAGACTCCATCCCTTCAGGTCACACAGGTGCATTGCCTTCACCCGTGCTCCTATGGCTGACTCAGTGCTCACCTCGGGTGATCAATCAGTGGTTCAGGCCGTGATTCAACAGTTCCCATACATACTCCTGGAAAAGAAACCACCAGGATCGCCAGGAGGTGGTACGAATCTTGCTGTGGAAGCAAGCCCTGGCCCTGAGCAGAACACTCCTTGTGCTGAGCATGAAACTCTCCAGCAAGCTCTGACAAAGACTGTGCATTACTCAAAGGAAAGGGCAGCCGTGTTCATGAGTTCAATCTCATCTCTCCACTCGCCGTACTTTTTTTTCCTCCCTGCATTTTGCTCAGTGTTTATTTCCAGTATTTTTCCACCCTGAAGCCTTATCACCTCATTGTTTCTTTTTCAAGTGCTTCATTCGGGCTCTCCTTTGCCACCGGTGTCCCTCTGCTTCCTCCCTTTGTTATCGCAGATCTGCAGATATCCAGCTTTGCGTTCCATGTGCCACCCTCCTGCATCCAGCAGAGGCCCTGTGCTTATCTGGGAGGGCTGATAATGACCCTCCCATAACGCCTCTGAACGTCTGCCCACACGAGGGTGATTTTAAAGATGGCCAGAGCCTGACGGTTCAGATTACCTCCTTCTGGGCACTGGCAGGAGGTTGAGGGCTGCCTTGAGCCCTCTCTAAGGGGAGGCTGGGGCTGGTGGATGCAGACATCAAATCCTCTGATATTTTTGCAATTTGATCTGTGGGTTATGAATGTGTTCTTCTCCCTGGGCTGTGCGCAGCTTATCCTGACAAGATGCTCGGCATTTCTGCTCTGCTCCTGGCCAGCATGTCCTGTGTCTGCAGATGGCTTCCTGGCTGCTGCACGGCGCTTCTCACACCCCTAACACAGCGTTATTGTCCTGCGGGATCTCCAGACTGTTTTGGAAGCCACAGCATGAATGCTGACCCCTGTAGCACCTGTAGTTCCATCTTCTACTTTCTAGCTGCAACATGTTTCATTGCACAGTTAGGTATACAGCAAGAACACATGCGGGGATACAAGAAGACCTGCTGCAGGGAGTGTGCTGGGAACTGCACTTGTCCACCAGCCATGCCAGTGTACCCTTTGCCAAGGACACCTCTGGGCACACGATTGACACGTTAGTGAGATGGTGCAAAAAGCAGTGTGTGCAAAGGTGCTAGGGTTGTGTCGGGAGCCTGCAGGGCTCTCCCACACCAGTCGTGCTGTGGTGCATGAATGTGGAGAGTATTGCATCTCTGCAGGTGGGTAATGAGCCCAAAGGCGTCCTCCCGTTGTGTGCTGCAAAATGCCGCTCCCCACACTGCTCACTTAACAAGATCTGATGTGATGAAAAGTTCATTTTAATGGGACATTCATCAAGCTCAGAAAAACTTCCTTCAGCTTTATTTGCCTGGAGGTTCTGGATGAATGACTTGTCTCAAAGAGCTTCTGTTGCGCTTCTATCTGATGTAGCCCATGTAAAATTCCAAGCTCCTGTTAATGTTATCACCTGAGAATTAAACTACTTCTACCGTTGAGGTGGGGAAAATATTTTTACAGCCCTTGTGTTTCAGCTCGTGGTGGTAACGCTGGGCATGGGATCTGTTGTTTTCTGTCTGGGCTGGAAATATTTTGAATGAATGGACTCATTGGTCTTTTCCAGCCTTAGTGATTCTATGATTCTACTTACGTGTTTCACAGGATGCAATTTTTACTCCTTATAAGCACCTTTAAATGAAGGAGGGACTCTAAAACAGCTCCTTGGCTGCCGAGTGGAGCCATCAGTTCCATCCATCATTTGAAATCAGTTTAGTGCAGAATTCGGACATTTGATCTCATCTTTAAGCATCAAACTGTATACTCACTCTTGGGCTGGCTTACAAGTGAGCTTTGCCCTTAAAATCCACGGGTTGGGAGTGCTCATTGAAGGTTCTGACATGGGCTGTCCCTCTCTCATTTGGGATTGGAAGTGGTCCCTAAAGTGATGCTGACTGCATACACTCACAGCCATTGTGGGAGGAGAGCTCTGTGCAAAGCTGCGTGGTGTGTGTGCAGCTGGGCTTGGATTTGCCCTCCCAGCAGTCGGCGTTTCTCAGAGTATAACCTTCCATGCATTCATCACTCATACTTGATGGTTTCATCTTTATCTCCCATTCCCCGGCCTAAATTAGCACCTTCTGGTGCCTTTCTGACCCTACGGGACCTTCTCCATGTTCATCTACAACAGATTCTGCGGGGTTTCGGTTTCTTTCTTTTCTTAATAGTTAAAAACATCCAGAATATCCAAAAAAACAACATCCTGTGAAAACAGCTAATTTTGAAGCCCATTACTTGGATGAATTCCAGGCAAATCTCAGCCCCATGGCAGATCCGACAGCGGGCTTGAAGAGGATTACTTAATTTATGGGCTTTGCAGAATCTCTCAGATCTGAGCTATTATTTCAGCTTTTGAAAGTTTATTGGCCAGTACCCAAGTGTTGGAAGCTGTCATTCGGAAGTCTGGTTTAATTCTTTTGTTTGTCCAAATCATTTATCTAAAAGTTTATCTCACGGATCGAGGCATCCCATGGAGAAAAACCGAGCTGTGATAGACATCATCAGAGTGATGGAAGAAATCGAGCTGGGATGGCAGAATTCCTGTCTGGGAGATGTGGGCAAGGGGGGCTGCAGCTTTGTGGGGTTACTTCAAAGAGAAGTGCAAGGAGTTGTGCAAAGCTGTGCTGTGCTGTGCATGGCTGTTCATGGCTGTACATGGCTGTTCACGGCTATACATGGCTGTTCATGGCTGTACATGGCTGTTCATGGCTGTACATGGCTGTTCATGGCTGCGCTGTGCAGTGCAGTGCTTGTGCATGGCTGCTGCCCATGGGTGCTGCCAGACACCACCGCAGTGTGGGCAGATCCACGGTGCAAATCTTTTGCCTTTTCAGATGTGTTCAGAAGATGAAAAGCAGTAGGGCCTGGCAGATGCAAAGTGCACTTTGTTCTTAAGCCACAACAACTGCTAACAGAAGAACATTTACACGCTGTCCCAGTGCTGGCTCAGCAGACCACCAGTCACCCACTGGAGCTTCACGTGGCTGGGGCTTTGCGTGCAGGACAGATCCCAGCCCAGAAACCCACAGCTGAAGCAGGAGATGAGGCCCCAAATGGACCCCCTCAATGGGAGCGCGATGCTCAGCTGTGTCAGAGTGCAGTGCAGCACAGCCCGTTCCCCACCAAGGGCAGCCCCAGGGACGAGGACAAGGCAGCTTTTCAAGGCTGATGGGAAGCTCACAGTGTTCCATTGTACGTTTTCAAAGCAGGGCACAGTCCTTTTTGGATGAAAGGACCTCCAGCCCCAATCTGCCCTGTGACTGAGAGCCGCAGTCGGGAACGCCACGGGAAGCGCAGGCGTAAGGCTGTGGGCAGAAGATGAGATTACAGTGATGTGCTGCTGTGTAGGGCCAGTTGTTCCCCTTACGGGATTAAACTGATTGATTTCCTGTCGGAAGCAGCTCCTGGAAGAACAGAGTCAGAGCCCCACGTGGAATGAGCCAGTTCCCGAGCAAACCCTGAACCTCTCTGCTTCATCCTCATGAAATCACCGCAGACGTCGGCTGCCCGGGTGCTCTGCAGACAGACTACACACATCATTGTCATCATCAGTATTTCATAGGGTAGAAAGCAAAGCCATTGCAGCTACTCAGCAGCAGTAGGTTTTAAGCCTTTCTTTGGGATTTTGGCATTTATCATCCTACCTCTGGCCTTTGTTGATAGCGATGCTTCCTTTTTTGGGTGTTGTGCAGCTACAGAACGCAGGGAACTGGAGAAAAGTAAGCTGAAAGTTCCCAATCCATGCAGGTCAAGAAGAGTTTGCCCTTTATCATTCAGAGATAAGTTCAGCAAATGCACTGTTTTTGGAAGGCTGAGTTCCTCACATGCTGACTTTAAGCCTCAGGAATCACTGAGGTTTCTGTAGGTGGATTTCCCAGAATCTGTACAGTTCACTCCAGAATATTCCGCAGACTTAACCTGGTCGGGACAGAGGGAAGAGGACTGTGCTCAGGAGTGGGGTAAAGGCACGTGGTCACTGTGCCAGGACTGGGGGTGTACACAGGATGCACCCCAACACCCAGCACCACGCTGAGGCCTTTCCCCTGCACTCAGGGTCTTTTTCATCTCTTACAGAAATAATGTGCAGAGGAATCCTCTATGTCTTGTCTCGTATTTCTCTCTTAATATTCTCTAACTTGATGCTTGTGAGATCACAGGAAAATGTAGCAGCCCACGTTTGGAACCCTGAATGCAGGCAGTAGCTTTGCTGAGTGGGCAAAAAGTAGAAGTGATTGCCAGTGTTTGTATTCTAGCACATAAGCACAGATTCATAAATGCCTGCAGGAATGTAACACATCAGCCTCCTTCACAGCCGCATCCTGTTCCCTTTGTTCCCATTCTGCTCCTGCAGCGACTGTTGCCACAACACCATCCATCACTGCTGGCCCAGCTGCCAGCAGCCCTGCCTGCTGCCTCCGGTCCGGGTCCCCTCCCTACGAGAGCAGCATTGGGGTGTAGGTGCCCGTCCCTTCCAGCCTTGAGGGTAAAGAGGTTGTCCCCTTTGGTTCATCCCTCCACCCTGTACCAGCTCTGCGGGTAGGCTTCAGCCAGACGAGATGAGTTTGAACAGGTTTGGTGATGGGCCATCCTTACCCAGGGCTCTGAGCAGTGCAGACATCCCTGCCTGCTCCCTGCCCCTAGCAGCACTAAGGTCTGCTCGCACACAGGGAGCTGATGGGCTGCAGGCTCTGAGCCCTGATCCCTTCTGAGCACACCCTGTGGAGAAACTCATCCTGCACGAATGGTAACCTAATTTCCTCTTTCCCCTCATTCCAAGCATGCAGTTACTAAGACCTGGAAAAGCTGAGCCTGAAACCAGCATTTAAAGTGTGCTGAAGGATTTGGCAGTACTAGGAGAAGCCTGACCAAGGGGCTGAGGCTCTGCTCTGCTTCCATCTGGGCACCTCAATTGAGTCGAGGGCTGTGTGGCATCATTTGGAGTAGAATTTGCCTTCACAGTTTAAACAAAATAAAGGATAGTTAGGATCCTGTACAGAGCCACTTCTATCAGGATGAGAAGCTCTGATGGACTGAAACGCAGTGATGCCCACAGGAGCTCTCCCAGCAGTGTTAATGACAGCAGGCAAATGTCACGAGCACTCTTTAAGCATTTGTCTGCTTCAAGCACAGTATGACATTATGGTAATGAATGTATAGCTGATCTTTCATTTGTTCTTAGGAAAACAAGTCCCATCTGCTTCTCAAGCTAAGGCAGCTGAGGGCCTTTCACAAACATTATCTCCAAAACTGTCCTCACCAACACAACAGCAGTGCTTCAAGCAGATGGGTAATGCTGTGGCACCTAATGGTGAACAGCCAGCAGCAAACCAAGCGGGCAGCTGTGCTGGAGACCCCGTCCTTCTGCCCCACACTCCTATGGTTTCAGCCAAAGTGGATCTGTCTGAAATCCCACAGGACCGAGGGCTTGTGGCTGCCCCATGATTGGCACCAAGACCTGTTTGGATAGAGCTCCAGCGAGCAGGAGCAGCTGAGGTCTCTGCTCAGAGGAGGCTATTTCATCTTTAAAAGGCATCGTACAAAGTAGCATTTGTTTGCCAAAGAATATGGAATTTTTATGGACGTGTAGGAATGCAAGGTGAGGTGTTACAAGATCTAACAAAGCCTGGCAGATCTGGGGGCTCATAAAATGAGAAGGAAGGAGGAATTGTTCAGAACTTTCCATTTGGCCATGGCTCGTTGAAGACTTAATATGTTTTTCTGGTTGGCTGTAAGCCATGACGGTGCTCTGAAGCTCTCTTATTTTTTTCCCAGCAGCACTGATGTTGACCCACGGCTGAGCCTGCTGTTCCCATGCCACGGGGGCATCACCTGGGTTCTCCTCAGAAGGAGCTTGCAAGACCCGTGTTGCACCATGTTCCTGAGACCCATAGAATCATTCTGGTTGGAAAAGACCTGTAGGATCCCTAAGTCTGACCCACCCCACTGTACCCACTGACCCCCAGTGCCACATCCCTCCATTCAGGAGCACCCCCAGGGCCAGTGGCTCCCCCACCCCCTGAGCAGTCTGTGCTGGTGCCTGACTGTTCCTTGAGAGAAGAAATTATCCCTGATATCCAACCTGATCGTAACCTGGTGCAGTGTGAGGCCATTACCTGTCATCCTGTCACTGTCACCTGGGTGAGGATACTGACCCCCATCTCACCGCGACCTCCTTCCAGGGATCTGTGGAGAACCATAAGCTCTGCCCTGAGCCTCCTCTTCCCAAACCCAACAATTCCACTTTTAAAGCAGCCGGGGTCACAGCCAAGGGAGCGAGCTCACAAATACTTGGCGCAGGTTGATGTTTGCTGTTCTGTTTTCATGGACGCGGAGTCAATCGTGCCGGTTCACAATGCCCCGGGAGAACCACGAATAGTTTAAACATGTGCTGGAGGAAGCTTTCTGCTTTATGGATCCCCTCGGTATTTTTCTGCATTGTGTGTTTGCAGAGTTTCTGAAATAGGTGTCATATTGTTCTCTTAAGAGCTTGAAACAATAATCCATGGCAGGAGAATTATTATTTGTGGGGAAAGTGAAGCTCTGGGTTCGCGCTCAGGGCAGCCCTTGGCCAGAGGATGGAATGAATTGGGGCAATTTTTGGGTTTGCTGCATGGCATTGGCACAGTGGTTTTGGTTTACAGCAAAGAAACCACCCGGAATGCCCCATGCAGGAAAGAGATCCAGCTCACAACAGTACCAGGGGAAAATCGCCCCGTATTCCTCATCCTGCAAGGGATTTGACAGAGGAAATGGTGGAAGCCGCTCGCTGATCTTGGCAAAAAAACATGGACAGTGCTGTCAGGAAAATATTCTTCACCGCACGAGCGAGGCGGCTCGCTGGGCCTTGTCTCTGTTTCTGTGATGGTGAAGACAGAACCCATGAGTAAGAGGCCGTTACGGCCGGTGTCCAATGGAATATTTACAGCGCTCAGGGAAGCACACTTTGTCTTTCTTTTTGGACAAGCAGTTGCGGTATTTTTAGTCCTGGACAGAGCTTTCTTGTCCTGAATGATGTAAGGTTCCTGTTAGCTCATCAGGTTGGGTCACGCACTGTAAGAAGTTTAAGAGAGAGAAAACTTCCAGCTCTGTAGGGTCCGAGCAGCATCAGGAAGGGATGCGGGAGCTGAGCACATGGCACAGACTGCCTGGGTCCAGCAGAACTCCTGCTAATTATCTCCATTTAAGGAGCTATTTTATTGCAGATGGAGCTGCGCTGCTTCACGGCTGCTTCATCTGAGACAACATATGTGATGGCCTAAACAAATATTGAAACCCACAGATTACACCCAGGTGGCAAGTTTGTTGTTTGAGTTTTTCTGACGGCCTCATTCTGTGTGTAATCCTCCTAGAGGCGGCTGATCAGCGAGGCTGCATCCTTGGCTGGGGTCAGTCTGAGCTGGGTTCAAGCCCAATAATCTCTGCTGCCTCGTGCCAGCTAACAGTCTGCCTCATATATTTTCATGTTGTGCTGAGAAAACTCATATAACTTTGGTTGCAGTGCTGATATTCACAGAAAACAGAGGCCTTGACAAAGCTGGAGCGTTGCTGGAAGTGGTAAGGAAATACTGTAATTGTGCAGGGCTGCGTGTTGCATAACTCTGCTATAAAGGGTTTTCAAGAGGGGCTTTCCGCCTCCTGTTTTTTCTCTCTTGGGCAGTCCAACCGCTGTCACCTAAAGCTTTCCATGTCAGAAACTCGAGCAATTTCCTTTGAACGTCCATTTGTGGTGTGTTAGTTTATAAAGAGACCTGGTTCCATTCCATCGCCCTTCCCAGCCACTTCCTCCAGATTCCCGAGGATGCTGTCACCAGGAAGCAGCAGGTGATGGCCTCCAGCCCTCCCAGCACCTCGGGCTCCCCAGACCCCCCCAGCAGGGAAGGTTGCAGCCCCTGTGCGCAGATGCCCACCTCCTCCAGGGGTCAGGTCACACACGTTCATTTGGGGTGGCAGAAAAGGCCGTGAGATGTCCCAGTCACGGTGGCACAGCGGTGACGTGGGCAGGGAGGGAGGAGCCTGGGGCTGATGGATGTCTGCTGGAGTGGCCCTACGTGCTGAGTGTTGGCTCTGACCCAAGGAACATCAGCCCCTTTGTCAGTGTGGCTTTTCGGGTCGGGCCAGAAACGGGAATGGATTGCTTGTGACATTTCTCAGGTATTCGCTTTGTAGTCACCAAATACAGAATCTATCTGGCTGCTAACGGAACAGGGATGTTCCTGAGCACAATGCAGCTCTTGCTTTTGTTTTGCTTTCCATAGCCCAGCATTCTGTGACATATAAAACCACCCCATTTGTTTTTCATTGCCTGTGAGTAAATTCCCCTACAAGACCACCGCAGTGCAGATATTACATGGAAACCAGCCCCGCTCCCAGCCACGTCTCCTGGCCCCAGCGACTTTCTTCTCAGATCTTTGGTCCCCAGCTCAGCTCCCTGTGCTGGGAATGAAGTCATCATTCCCCGAAGGGCTCAGCACAACGATGCTGTTAAAGATGTGCCAGCAATTCCTTCACAAGCCTTCAGTTCCCACCAAAGTTAGTGGAACGATGCCTTGTGCCTTGCCTCGTCGGGGCCCTAAATGGAGTTCACTTCAGGGTAATGCTGAGGAAACCTGTTGTTTTCTAATTGTGGAAGGAATCATACGTTCCACTTGCTGTGATTTCCAAGGGAAAAAGCTGTAAGGTTTTCTAAGCTTTAGATTTTCTGCTTTTTTTGCTCTAGGGCAGGGTGTTCACAAAGAGATTTGCTGAGAAAAGAGCATGCAGGCCGACTGCCACCACTAATGTGAAACTAGTGTCAGTAAATGTGTGACCAGAGAAACATGATGGTCCCACTAAGAAAATCTGTTCCCAGTCTTGGGGTGAGATGTATCCGCTGGGATTCTTTCACTAAACTCAGATGATCGTGGTTTATTTGAGTTGGACCAGTGAAGACACAGTCGTGGCTGAATTCAGGGCGGCAGCAATGCTCGGCCTCTGATTGTTTCAGATAAATGTTTTATTAAAGTGAACTCCTCTTCTGCTTTGGAGCATCAGCTCTCCCTTCCCACAGTTCTCAAGGAAGCAGAATGCAGAGCCGCTGAAGTCCAACAGATTTGCAATCAGTGCCATGAATGTGTGATGCTTCTGGACGCTCTGCAACCAGTTTGTAAGGCCACTCATTTATAAATCAGCTTGCAGAGCTCAGATCTGTGGGTAAGGGTGCCTGGTGAGTACAGGCTGCCCTGTGCTCAGCACCAACCCAGCCCCATTCCCCCATCTTGCTGCTGGGGGAGCCATGCAGGCACAACAATCTCCCAGGGACAGCCTCTTTGTTTTGGAGTCTGGTTCCCAAATAAACCTCAGTATTCTCTGCTGTTAGTTCATTTGGACTCTCCACAAAGACACTGTGTTTTGGAGAAACGTGTTAAAAATATCTCTTTTATTTTTAAAAGAGTCTCTGAGGTTTTTTACGCATGTGCTCTTTCTTCATTCCTTGAGCCCAAGCTGCAATTTTTTACCCTTTTTCTGTCTGACTGTAGCCAAAAAAGCCATTACAAACCTTGGCCTGCAGCTCATCGTGAGTCAGTGTCTGGTTTTACAGTGGAGCACAAGCTGGAGGTAGCAGTGGGGCTGTTTACATCGGATCCCATTAATTAACTGCTGAAGGTATGCTTTGGGTTTACATCACCTCATTGTTATGGGGCTGTGCTCATCCTAGCTAAACACGGTTTATTTCAGCTGCTGCCCTCTCCTTGCTTTCCAGCTGTTCACCTCCAGGAGCCCACACTGCTGCGCCCCAGCATGAAATTCGGGTGTTTTAGCCAGAAAACCCCAACTGCTGTCTCAGACTTCACACTGGTTGCAGCTGGGAGAGCACCTCCAGGAGGAGGGAGGGAGCAGTGCTGGGCACGCTGCCTGAAAGCTGCATACCAGCACACGGGGCAGCTCCTGTGCCACCCTCTGTGCATCTCAGTGCTCTGCTGGGTTGGCAACGTGGCTGCAGTCCTCTGCAAACATCGCTCTGCCGTCTCAGATCAGCTGAGCTTCCAGCCCCGTGTGCTGATGGGCTCACTGCTAATTACATATTTGGAGAAATCAGTGGTGATGCTTCGATAGGGATATTTATTTGTAAGCAGCAAAACCATCACGAGTGTTGGGCTTTCCAAGCGCAGCAGTATTCCTGGTCTCCGAGGAGGACAGCAGATGTGAGCGGGGCCTGGAAGCCCTCCTGATAATTCAGTGTAAGAATGGTGTTAGAGAGGGCCACATCGCTAATTGGGTTGTGAATGAAACAAATTGCACAGCCACTGCGTTACCACGAACGCTTAGAACCAGTGAAAACAGACTGCCCTGGAAGGAAACCAGTCATTGTATCAAAATGACCATAACATCACCTCGTCTTTGTTGCCAAGTATGCTGGCTTTTGGTTGATTTGACAAAATACAGCCTCAGCTGCTCTCTGCAGTTGGCACAGCGTCAGGAGGCCGTGCAAAACAGGGGCTTCTATCCCCCAGGGTGTTTGGAAAGGAGGTGAAAAAAGAAAAAGGCAACGTGGGGTATTTTTACAGTCACGTCTTAATTACACAGGCACGGATTTTGATGGATTCGGTGTGATTTTTATTTCCTCTCTACAAAGAGGGAATATTTTCGGGGGGAGGTTGTTCCTGAAGCCTCTCCCCTATCCCTCCCCATGACCTCTGCGTTACCCCGGCTGGGGATGACAGATGTGCTCAGGGGAGGGAGGTGTAAAGGAGAAATGACTCATGCAGCACGGAACCCCCAGGAAAAAAGCACAGTCAATTGAAAGAGGTGTTGGAGCAGCAGCTATGTCTGTGCCACGCGCTGCCTTCACCCTGGGCTGACTTAGAAATCAGTACCGTGGAGGGATGCAGCAGGAGCACCGTGGAGGGATGCAGCAGGAACACCGTGCTTTGGTGCAGGTACTGTTGGCACCTGCGTGGGGGTGACCAGGGGCAGCTTTCCCCATGGCAGTGGGGGCTGGAAACTCCCTCAGGCAGAGGCAGTGCTGAAGTTCAGCACTGCGGCTGTGGGATGCCCCTTGGGGGCAGAGGCACGGAGCAAACAACCAGTGGTAGCTTTGCTTGGACAATTGCACTTCTTGGCACACTGTGCGAGATCTCAAGTTCAAAATGAGACCTTTCTCCCTTGTGCTTTTGTTTCGTCTGTCTTCATTAAGGAGCAGAGGTGGCATTCAAGTGCCATCTTGTGACTCAGGATCTCAGTGTGTAAATCAGTTTTCCTGTCTTCATTTTGGGAAGAAAGTCGGGGATGTGTCATGTACTCAAGGGTGTGCCAGGGATGTGCCACGTACCAACCCATCCACGAGGGCTCCCTTGGAGCACGGAGCAGCTCGGGCTGCACAGCCCACACTGTGGGAGCTGTTTGGAGAACCTGGGATGCCATCAATGACCTGGCTGAAAGCAGAGCTGTGGGCAGCACTGCCACCACCCTGTAGCCCCATTTCACACCCTTTAGCCTCATCAGTTTCTGTGGTATTCCCATCTCCGTGTGCTCTGACATCTGCCAGCTTGGTCTGGGCTGGCTTAGGGCTGTGGCACCAACAGGAGAAACACTGTGAGCTCTGCCCATCTGCCTCAGCGTGGGGTCAGGCTGTTCCCATCACTGCTGGATTTCCCAACAGCTGAACGTTCCTGTGCTGCTCCGCTCGCCCCGGTGCTGTGCTGCCCACACGCCTGCATCCCTCAGTGCTCACGTGGCCTCCGTTCCCGGGCAGGGAGAAATTGCATGATCCTATGGAAAATACCAATAATGTTGTTGAGTTTGGTTGCCATGGGAACAGGAGCTCGGACCCGAAGCACAGCGGCAGACTGCTGCGTAGGATGCACGGCCCTATCCTCAAACAATGACATAGCAGAAGAGTGAGGCATGAAAGGCTCAGAGCTGCTCTGAGGGCTGAACTTCCTTTCCTTGTGACCTTTAACTATAAACTGTCCCTCTTGTGATCATCTCATAATAAAATCTTATATTCTATGTGGTTTTTCCTACACTCATGCTAATAAATGGGACAAGGCATTCCCTCCTCTCTCTCTTTATGCGACTTCAGCAAGAAATGAAAGACTCTATTCACCTTGAGCTCACATAAATATCTGATGCTAACATGCAAATGCATGACACCCTCTCTATCCTCTACCCAGATGCTGGAAAGACATTTCCATCTTCCAGTCTTATCATTTGGTCACTGTTCTCCAGAAATGAGACTCCAGAAACACTTCTGTGGGTGGTGAGCACATCTTCAGTTCAGGAAGCACAGCCCACGTGTGTCCTGCAGGAGCCCTGGGGCAGGTGCTGAGCAGGGATGGCTTCCCAGTGCTTCTGGCAAAGCAGAAACTACTTCCACCCCAATTTGCTCTGTCCCCAAAGTCCTCCTCACCAGCATCTCTTGGGACCCACTTGTGCTCAGGCATGGGTAGGTTGGTGTCATTATCCTACAGTCATAGAATCATTAGAGTTGGAAAAGAGCACCAAGATTATCAAGTCCAAATGTCAACTCAACACCACAGTGCTCGCTGAACATGTCCCTAAATTAATCAGAACCAAGCCACGTGCTTTGGCTCTACAGAAAGGACGTGGTATGGAGCCAACTCCAAGCATTTCTTTGTTGGGAGTTCTCCACATGCAGAAACAAAAGGCAGGTGGGTTCGAGGCACGGATTCTCCAAGTTGGACACCACCCCACTCACATCAGGGCATAGAAAATACCCAGTGAGAGGTGGGCCCCCGGAAAGCCCTGTGGTGAGCCACTGGGGATTTGGTCCTGGGCGGGTGTAGGACATGTACATCTGTGCAGCATCACCTGGCTGAGCAGCCAAGTGTCACAGCAGGAGGGGGGAGGGATAACAAGCTGTGTTCATGCCAAGAAAATTCTCCAGCAAGGCACAGTGGAGCAGTGATGCTGTGAGCCCCCTACCCCATGAGGGTAGGAGCATCCCAAGCATCCTCACCCATGGGGCCTTCACCAATGTCACAGTGCCTGGCCACCAGCCACAGCTGCCTCAGAAGTGCTTTCAAACATCTCTATGGGAGGGTGCACTCAATGTGCTGCACTGCTGCGGGAAGCAGAGCCAGCTGACCGTGTCTGCTCAGGGCTGGCTGAGCTCCTGCTGTGTGCTTAGAGTGCTAATTGCCTCTCTGCTCATTGCAGGGGTGGGGAGGGGGGGGTTGTCAGAGTTCTGGTTTCACTCTCTCTTTCGGGGAGGGTTTCAGCCCCTGCCAAGTGTCTCTAAGACGACACAAAGAAATAGCCGTGGTATGTCTCAGCCACTTCTCCACCCGACAGAGATGGTGATGCGGCTCCTGGCTGGCCGAGGGAAAACTTGCTGATGCTGGACTGCCAGGCACCCCATTTCCCACCCAGAAAGTGGCAGTGGCAATTGATGCAAAATTAACGTAGAAGCAGCTTCTCCCAGGCCACACACACTCTGTAGGTCGCTGAGGAAGGGCAATTGGGCAGCTCGTGCCCCACTGCTCCTGTATCCTGGCCTCGCTGGGGACGTGGTGACAAAGGCTGCATTCAGCACCGCACTGTGGTGGCAGCTCGTGGGAGCTGGAACTGCTCTGCTCGTGCTGGAGGTTCAGGGGCTGTCACAGCTCCTGCCTTTCAGAGCCAGCATTTGTACAGGCAGCAGGGCAGGGGCAGTGGGTGCAGATTTCCTTTTCAGCTGAATCATATCAACCCAAAGTAATTGTCAGGATCAGGAGAGGAACCTGGAATTCCCCGCCCCAGGATAAGCTCCCCAGCTCTGTGTCACCACCAAGCTGTGTTTGGGTGTGTTTGCTGTCTCCAAGGCTAAGGTCGGGATCCTCAGGTTTTGCAGAACATAAATCCATTCTTTTGCTTTAAGAGAAAGAAGAGCACATCCTCAGTACACAAATCCCCATTGTTTTCCATCTGGGTTGCAATGGAAGCATTAAATCTGCTTTCTGACTTTTGTGCCAGTTGCTTTGTTCATAAACAAAATATGTACAGTACAAGATGGCATCGTGTAAGGAAAAAAAAAACCAATACACGTGATGCACAGTGAAATACATTTCTTGCATGTGGAGCCACAACATGTAGGCAAAACGTGAATTTATGTTTAATTGGGAGGTGAGGTAACGCGTGGTCGCGCATTACGCAGTTCTGCTTCCTTGGCTAGCGCAGACTTTCCCCTCGGGAGATAATCAGTTCGCCACAGCCACGCTGAGCCAACACGGCTACCGGAGGGAGAAGGGTTTGTTCCGAGCATCCCCGGCGCTGCGGCTCGGGCCGGGCTCGGGCTGCTCCCTCCCGGCCGCCGAGAGAACCGCAGCCGCTCTCTCGGCCCCTTTCCCCGCTCCTTTTGCTGTGAGATGATCGTAGAATCACAGCCCCTTTTGAGTTGGAAGGGATCTTTAAGAGGGGGGGGGATGGGGGGGGTCCAACTCGTCGCAATGAACGGAGACATCCGCAGTTGGGTTTGGTTGGAGCATCCCTCGCTGAGCCGGGCCGGGGAATCAGCGGGGTGAGGACCAAGTTCGTGTAACACGCGCTGCACGAGTCACAGGATGAGGACCGACGGGGTGGGGGGGAAAGGGAGGTGGCAGGCACAGGGGCGTGCAGGGTCCTGCAGCAGCAGGGATGTGCTTTTGGTAACCACGGCTACGGCGAGAGGACCCAGCACGGTGTGAGCCTGGCCCTGCCCCTGGGGTGCAGAGCAGTGCCAGGTCGCCGAGGCATACCCAGCGTGGAGCTGACATAGCAGTAGGAATAATATTTAATCCTTCATCACAACCCCTCCCCCTCTCCCCCTCCCCCCAAAAATAATGAAAATAATAAAAAATAAATTAAAAAACCAAGGGGTGTTTTACCCCCGTGGGAGAGGGCTGATGGGCTGTGCCTAACTCTCGTTTCCTTCAGACAAAAGGATTCTTAAAGGAGAGGTGGAAAATGCAAAGGCTTCCACGCTGGGCACCTGGTGGTATTAGCAGCAGACACAACAATTTCCCATTTTAAAGAAACCCAGAGTAAACAGTAGCTTTGCCTGGGGTGTTTCCCTTTGTATCTGGCTCCTCAAAATCAGTGTGAGGGCCCACAGTGCCAGCATCCGGCCCCCAGCTAATTAAAAATAGCTTTGTCTCCTGGGGCTTGGAGCTTTGCTGATTAGAGCAGAGCTGTTCTCCTGAGCTCAGGAGGGTTGCACTGTTTGCACTTGCTGAACATTCCCTGCAGGCCAAAGTTGTTTTTCTGGTGATGTCTTCTCTGTCACATCCACGCATGTAACACAAGCCAAGCTCTGCAGGCTAGAAACTGAAGATAATTTTAATGATATTTTAATCTGTTTCTTAAATTAGAAGAGACAAAAAAAAAACATTTTCCTTTTCCTTCACTTTTCCATCCATCTGTAGAGAAAGCAAAAAAGCCAAGGGGTGTTTAAAATTTGCACCACAGGCATTGTTATTAATGGTTTAATATAAAACTATGGTTTAGTATTACACGTTTTCAAACAGATTCATTTTCTGCATTAACCACAGAACTTTGAATCTTCATTAGCCATAATGGCTCTGTTCACTAATTGCTAAGTGGAGCTGAAGTAAATATATATATGGTGAGATGCAGACTGGGAAATATAAACATGCAGTTGTACCACCCTGACTGCGTCAGGAATTGTGAGAATTCCTGTGAAGAAACCTCGAATCTGCTCAGATGTTCAGGATTACATTTCTTGCAGTTGCAGCTTGCATCCTTGGCCTGTCCTCTATCTCTTTCCCTTTTTAATTGGGGATTTTGTAACACGAAGGAAGAACACCCCCCATCCTGATTTAAGCCCTGGGGTTTATTAACTTCAAATGCGGAGCTGAGCAGCGCTTCCAGCGCACTCTGCAGCCGCTGTGGGAGCAGACCTGGACTCCTGGAGCTGCAGCATGGGTGTATGCAGCAGACGTGCTTCCTCCCTCCAGCCGAAGGGAAAGGAACTCACTGCTTTATTTAGTGCCTCTATGCCAATGTTCACGCTCAGGCATTCATTGTTTACTTATGCTGAGCATACAGTGCACACACTGTGCTGCTCCTGCTGCCTGGGAAGGAATAAAGATCTACTGTTCCAGCCAGCCAAATATTTTTCAAATCCAGTGACGTGCCAGAAAGGATTTCTGGGGCTCCTGGAGTTACTGCACCGCTGCATTTTGCTGGGCAGATGCCACTGCTCCGGGAAGGCCAGCACTGCTGCAGCACAGAACAGGAACTCAGAAGGAGACGATGAATTGTCTGACCATCTGACTGGTTCAAGATGCTGCTGGGTTTCTTAAGGCTTTTCATCCACTAATTAGTGGCCTCAATAGAACAAAGATAGAGTTTTTCTTTTCTGTCATGATCTTGCAATGACTTTTCCCCGCATTTCTTTGCTACGTCTTTCCCTAAACCTAAAAGGAATGATGTGACCGACTGGCCTTTCCTATTTCTGGATTTGATTTATGCTTCAGTCTGTGAAGGAATGACTCAGAGCCGTTCCACGTTGGCCTCATGCGAGGGCTGTGTGCAGGGAGGAAGGTCTGCCTCCTCTCCTATGCTCCCTCCTGGATTTTATTCTGTGTCAAAACGTCCCTCTCTCACACAAAGCCCTCTATTAACCTCTCACAGGTTGCTTTCTGGGCTCTGGCTGCGTGGTTCAGTGGTGTTCCACCAAGGCTTTTTTTATTTCCAGCTGTTAGCAGTGACACTGCTGCCATGCACTGAACATACAGCTCCGACAGGCGATGCTCAGTAGCTGAGCTTCCCAGGATCCAGGTGCATCTCTCCTTGCTCTCACCTCAGGGTGCAGTGATGGAGGTGGAAGATGCCTGTCCCAGGCTGAGCCCTGCTGCAGCCATCAGCAGCTCCTTCGGGCTCGGACTGCTGCCAGGACTCTCCCTTGGTGCAGGCAGGGAGCGTGGGGTGATTCACCTTCCTGCCGGGCAGGCATAGCAGAGAGCTTGCTCATCTGCTGAGGAGGGAGCTGAGCTTTGATTAAGAAGCAGAGAACATGGATGTGATATAGAAAATGTTTCACCCTGAGTGGTGCTTTCCCTGCATGTGTGTGCGGCTCTGCAGCGCTGTCAGCCTCCTTCAGTGCATGTCAGCAGATTTAGGAGCAGCGTATCCAGGACATCATTTGCAAAGCTGCCTCACTCCCCACTTCACCAGTGCTGCAGTTTGCATCCCTACATCCCCTAGTACTTTCGGGGGATGGCTTGGAACATATAATTAAAATATAATTAAAATATGGGCAGCATCACTTCAAAGAACATCAGGAGGATCGGATATGGCTTTTCCCTTCCCTGTAGTCAGACACTTGGAATTCTCTGTGGGTGCACTTTCATATGAGCTGCTCAGGCAACTGCTGGTAATTCCTATGTGAGCAGTAGTTAAAATGACCCTGTAAACGTGCAGCTGGGCACGGCTCAGAGCGCTGCCAGACCGGCCCTGACTGCACCATAATTACGTGGAGCAGGAATTCGAGCTGTCGGGTTCCTCCCCGTGCTCCTCATCTCTCTGTGAATCCAGTTTCAGCCTCCCACCTGGCACACGGACAGCTGGAGCTGCTGCTTGCTATGACGGCCCTTTTCCATTGGAGCGTTTATCTCATATTCGTTCTCATCTGGCTTATCTGCAGCAGAACGCGAGGAACAAACCGCATCCTCTCACTTCAGTGGTCACACGTCGACATCCCCGAATCACTGCGATCCTGAATAGCGCTGCGTGCTCAGCACTGAGCAGTGTGAGGGTGAGGAGGACCCTGCTGCAGGTTTGGCTGCTCCAGGAGTGTTCGGAGCAGCAGCTGGTGTGCAGCCAATGTCTCTGTGCTCCGCCAGAGGACAATGCCTGAGCACTGACCTCTCCGTGTTTGGCATACTGTGGATTTGCTCAAGCCGTGTAGTGCAGCACCATACGGAGACATCTGAGCTGCACTGTGCATCACTTGGAGGGTAAATTACAGTATTTGTGATATCAGAGTGGTCATGTCTTGCTGTGCAGCCTTCTTCCTGCGTCTTGGGCTTCTATTCTTGCTCCTCCAGGATCGAATGTCATTTATTTATTTTTTTCATTCATAAAAAACAACACGGGAAGTGCAACAGGCACGCAACTAAATGCGTGAGTTGTGTACCAGGCCTTTTTACATGTGTACTTTTTAAAGTACTGTTTCAGACAGAAATCCGAGCACCACCGAGGTCAGAAAGAGTTCTGTTACCCAGACACATCCCTGCCTCCTCCGGTCTGACTCAGTGCGTTGATTTATGGGAAATACTACACTGCACGATGTAAATACTCAGAGATAATTTTAATATTTCCTCTGCTAAGGCCTCAGACAGAAAGCCTCGTAACATGAGAGACAAGGGGGCATCCAAAAATACTTGTGCGTGCATCTGGCAGCCAAGCTCTCTGCAGAAGGATTTTTGATTCCAGGCTTAGGAAAAGCAATCGAAGCTCAGGCAAGAAATGCAGTTCTGTTCTTAAATCAGATCTCCATGACACAGCTCTCCAGGTGCCAGTGGGGCTGTGCTGATGGGAGATCAGCCCGGGATGCTGCAGACAGATACTAAAAATCACCTGTGGTCCTGTGCTCTCCCCCTTCCTTGGCTGGTGGCAGACCTCTGCCCCGCAATCCTCAGCCCCGGCCCAGGCAGAAAGGAGCTGTTTTTAACCTGACACACGTCCTGCTCCCAGCCGTGGGCACTCTGAGAGCTCAGCATTTTCCTGTGAAAGGATTTCAAAGCAAATACAGCCAAAGCAAAAATGGTACTTTACAAGAATAGCCCAGCACAGGATGTGGAAGCGCTCTGGAGTCAAGGATCTTTGTGCTAATGCTACATCCAGTTGTTTGCACACACAGTGAGGACTGAGCAGCTGGTTATGCACAAGAGAAAAGCCAGACCCCTGCGCTTCCCCTACAAACACACTTTCGGTCCTTTCCACTAAATGAGAGAAAGAAAATCAACGTGCGCATAACGCAACAGCAGAAGTCAGCCATAAAAATAAGTCAGAAGGGTCAGAACTGGGTCACAAGCTGCGGCTGCGAATCGCCACTGAGAGCAAATTCACCTCGACGTTAAGGAGCAGAGGCCAATGGAGCTCCGCAGGCAGTCCTGCTGACACGGCAGCTGGGCCCGTCCGCCACGCTGTGTGATTTTAGAAGCTGTTAAAAGCTCCGGTGACACCGCAGCCCTACGCTATTGGTTTCCCTAATTCCTCCCTTTCTTTCTTGGTTCTGGTAGGAGTCACCTCCCGCAACCTCGGTGCTTCGCTCATGTTTCACCGCGGCGGAGGGGTGAACGTGGCCCGGCGGAGCGCCGCGTGCTCGTGGCGTCTTTTGAGGCCTGATCGAGTTTCTGATCCTGGGCGTTACTTAGAAGGTCGGTTGGCGGCCCCGGGGCCGAGCAGAGCGGCGCCTCCACACGCGGTATTACGGCGCGGGCGGGGCGGGGGGCGCGGCCCAGCGCGGCGGCGGCGGCGGCTGAAGAGCGGCGGGTCCGGGGGCGGGGAGCGGGCGGGCTGAGGAGCGCCGAGAGGGGGCTGCGGTGAGCTGAGGGGGAGCGGCTGCGGTGCGCTGAGGGGGAGCGGCTGCGGTGCGCTGTGTGGGAGCCGGGGTTGTAGGGTGTGTGTGTGTGGGGGGGGGGTGCCGGTGCTGGGCTGCTCTCGCAGCGCTCCCTCTGCCCGCGGCACGGCGCATCGCGGCGGGGCTGGAAAGAGCCAGAACGGCTCGCCCGTGAATAGGCGGCGTTGCGGGCACCGGGTAGCGGCGGCTGTCCCTTGTCGCCGCGCGGGGCTGGCCGTGCTCTCCCCGGGGTTGGCTGTGCCGGCGGCTGCCGCTGCTCGGAGCCGCGGCTCTGCGTGGGTTCCGGACGCGCTTGTTCTGCTCTCGGCTCCTTTCGCTTTCAGCCGGGGTTTCTTTCCTTGAGGAAATCCTTGCCCCGCGGCCGGCAGGCGCGGCTGTGTGCCGAGCGGTGGCGGAGACCGCCTGATCTCCGTGTGGTCACGGAGTCACTGAGTTTGGACGAGACCTCTGGGATTCCCGCTCTGGCTGCCGGCGTTCCCCTCGGGGCAGGGGTTCGGTATGGGGTGCGGGGTGCTTCCCCATCCCCTGGGGGTGGGAGGGAGCGTGCAGGCCGTGCTGGGAGTCCTGCGGCTCTGCGCTGGCTGCTCTCAGGCAGCGTCTCCTCCGGGATGGCGTTCCCAGAAGATAAGCGTGTGATAAAACCTCCTGTCCCTTGACTTTGTAGCGCTTTGTGAAGCGGCTCTGGGAGGTCACGCCGTCATCTTCTCCAGGCGGGTGCTGCAGCCTCCTGGAGTCGAGGACATTGGGAATACAAGGTATGTTGTTTATAGCAAAACTGATAACTGCTGCTCTGACTTCTCAGGGCGCTACCTGGGAATTGCGGCTCCGAGGGACCGGATTCTTGCTTGTGCTACAACGTATTTGAGATAACATGTTTCAGTGCGGCTCAGTGCAGGAAGTACAAGCCCTGAACACAGCCGTGCATCGCAGGCTGTAACAGCAGGGGGAGCGAGGTTTACTGCTCTGTATAAGCTTCTCGTTCTAGGCTTAAATCAAGAATCGAATCTGTTTATAATATCCATGCCGTGCATATTGGCAAACTTTCAAAGCAACGAGCTGTAAACATAGATATCTTTCCTCTGACTGGGCCTGGTTTTTGTGTATGGCTCTGTGTGTGCGAGGAGGAGGAATGATGGGTGCATCAGGAGCCATGTTCCACATTCTGCCCCACATCTGAGCTTGATTTGGTTGCTGTTATTAGTTGAAAGGAGTACCTTGCTGACCGCAGGCGTGCCATTAAAAAAATCTTTCTGAATGGAAACGTATGGAAGGCAATCTTAAGCATCACGATATACTAAGAGCTTTGGGCTTTGCACACAGCAAAACGCAGTCTGGATTTTAATGCTGAAAAACATATTGCAGTGGGAGATGTGTGTGCTGTTGTCCTGCTCATATGTTCGCCAACAGTGTCGGGTTTGGCTTCAGCTGCATCTGCTATGATGAGTTTGCACCCACGGTGGAGTAAGGTGCAGGCAGAATAGCTGCACTCTGGGTTGGTGTGAATTGCCTTCTACAGCACTGAAGAAATATTTTTTCTGCACTTCAAAAGTGGAAGTTGATCCAAATACTTGTGCTTTCTGGGGGTAGTGTAAGTAAGGGTAACACAAGCCATTTTACACTTGAAAAATACATGCAGTTTTGCATAGGCATGCTGTCACTGCGTGCAAATGAACAGCTTTTCCTCCTTTCCTTTTGGCTTGCTGTGAAAAGTACAAGGAAATCATGTTGTATTATTTGTTAGGCGATTATAATTGTTTTCAGATGCACATTAAGCCCTTTGGCACGAAAGGTGGTGATGTAGGCATAGGCTGCTTTGAGCAGAAAACTCAAAGTGTGCTGGAGGAGGGAGCTGGGAAGCAGTTATTTGGTAATCCTTAAGGGAGAAAAGAACTTGCTTGTGAGGAGTCATGTAACTTTGGAAGGGAGCAGTGCCTTTTCTCTCCCCCACTGTGATTGGGAGCTATCTGTTTCAGGAGGGTAACTGCATGCTGCATTGATGGTGTCAGTAATCCTGACGTGAGGTTCAAATTGTGACTGGGTGGGACCCTGATAAGCACTTGATTTCTTACTTCTTGGGTCAGGGGAGTGTTTGGATGTTGGAGTACCTGACTGCATCTGGATTTTAGTCACATTTCCTCACTGTTTAGTTATTTCAATTAGCATCAGAGCTGCCATCACGTGCCACAGATCTGCTGGCTGTGGGACTTGCTGCTGTGAGCTGGATGCTTTCATGGCTGCTTTTCTTATAGCAGTACTAAGTGAATTTCTTTACAACAGTCCAGAATGCTCTTGCAATCCTGCTTTTACAGCAAGTTTTTGTTTGTACTGTTGTGTTTAAATATGATTAGCCTTGTGTGTAACCATCAAGACTAATGGCAAGGTGTTGACCACTTTTGAAGCTACTTCTCTCGTAGCGAATGAAGGGGACGGAGCACTTCTTGCTGTGCCTGCAGGTAACAGAAGCTGGCTGTAAAGCACTGGCATTTAGAGAACGCTGGCTCATCCAGGAGTCCAGCCTCAAATTGCTGTTTGAAGATGGACCATTGTTCAGAGCTTGGCATGTGGACCTCAGCCGTACACGCACCAAGAACCCATCTGTGGCCTGAGGTGGCTTTGGAATAGTGACTTGCTTGTTATGCTGCCCCATGATATGTTAAATTTAGATGCAGTGGGGAAGCACTATTTTAGCAGTGGTTTTTCAGGTCCCTTTAATAGCAAAGGCAAGCACAGAAAGAAAAATCAGGCCGTAACCCTGATTTGTGGGTGAAAAACTGATAACCCCAGTAGGCGTGCAAATAACTTCTGTAGGTTGGGTTCATGTTCTTGTATCTTCTTGTGAATTTTTAGCGTGTTTAATAAAGAACTCAGTCTAACTTGTGGAGAAAAATTCCATCATGGTCTATTTGGTCTAGAAGAACTTTTTCCTGTGGCCAGTGCTCACTGCAGCCTGACAGTACTCTTTCCAGTGGGAGCAATGATTCATTGAGGGCTCACACTCCTGAGAAGTGTTTATACAATATCCATTTGGTTGGCTTTTTGCACTGCTGGCTGGGTACCTTTAAGGGGAGGAAAGGAGCGAAGCACAAAACGTTGCTGTATGTGGAGTTGTTCAGCTCTAAGTGTCCCTGGAGCAGCTGCTTGTTGCAGTGAGTGCAGTCCCATAGGCTGGGCAGTGGTGCACGTGCTCATCTCCAGGAATCATAATGCTTTAAGGTGTCTGTTCTCCTAACACAGTGTGTGCTGCCTGCTCTCAGATCCTGCATGACCCCTGCATGTTTGGTGTTTCTTTTTTGTTTAACTTAGGCTGAACTGAGCCTAGTGAACTTGTATGAGTCTTCTGAAACCTGTTGCAGAGCAATGTTGCTGCTCTCACTGGAATAAAAGGAAATCCTAAATTCACCTGTCTGGTTAACAGACGTGCCATACTGAATATGCTGCTGGAGGAAGCCAGGAGTGCAGGCAGTACTTGTCCTACAGCTCTCTTACCTATGAAGTTCAGGCGTTTCTGTGCAGCTGAGTTCTTCCATCCTCTAAGGAAGGCAGACTGGCTTTATGAGTGTCTTGGGTCCTGGTTTTTGAGGTGGGAGGTGCTCATGCCCCTTCTGGCTCTGTTCTGTGTTAGCAGATGGCCTGGCTGTAGTGGGGGGGTGGCCATGCACACGTGTGTGTATGCACATGCAATTGTGCATTCCAGGACTGCGGTTATGACTTCATTCTTAGTCTCCTGTAATTCACGATTTCTTGCTGGTTTTCTGAATAACAGCTGTGAAAAGAATGCATACAAACAGTTCGGAAGTCCTATGACCAGGTGTCTGCTGCTTCAAGCAAGGGCTGGTTTGTGTTTACTGAGAGTCTCTGTTTATTGACTCAAGAAAATCTGAGTAGGATGGCAAAGCTGTTAAAGATCTGCTGTAAAGACAAGCTGCTAGCTGTAGTAAGTGTTCTTCTTGGCAGATATCCTGAGCCATGAGTGAACATGGTGGGGAGGTGCGGGGAGAAAGCAAAGTTGTGTTGTTTGGACTGGAAAGCTCCCTCGTAATTGTTTTGCCAGGCTTTGTGTAGTGTGTGTCCAAAAAAGCACTCTGTGAGACAAGAACAGACCATGCAGATGGACAGTTCTGGCTGAATGTATCCAAACTGATGTACTTCCCAAGTGCTCTCCAGTCTCTGTGCTTTCTGCTGTATCGCTTATAGTGGCTTTTAGTGTTGGCAGACCTCTGCGTGGTACTGTTCATTCAGCTTTGCTTGGTTCTCATGTTACCCATGTGCTAGTTCTGAACAAGCTTAGACAAATCGTTTGGGAATACGTGGTTTGCAGGGGGGGTGAGGAGCAGCATTGTGAGAAGTCTTCTGCATTCCCTGTGCTGAGACGCTCTTTTCCTGCTTAGTCATGTTTGCAAATGGTTGTGGTAAATATTTCTGCTGTCTCGTTTTGACTTTTAAGGCAATCAGAAGAAAAATGTAGGAGATCTTGCTATGTAGTAATGCATAACAGAGTTGTATGTCACGTTCTCAGTGGTGGTGGTATTGTTGGTGTGCTTGTTGTTTACATCTGTGTCCCAGGGAGCTTGAATTAAGGGCTAGGACTCCTATCATACTACACTGTTGAGAAGTGAAGAAAGGAAAGGCACCATCTACCTGCCCCTCCTGTTCTCTTCCCTTTGTTGTGGTGTAGGGTTGCTGGTAGAGCTCCTCTGGTGGCTGTTCTGCTTGCTGAGCGGTGGCCTTGGAAGTCCAGAAGTCATAAGGGCCGTGCCCAGAGGCCATAGTATTGGGATGATGTATTCTGAATGAGCAGAGTTGGAAATTTTCACTTCAAACTTTTCCAGCGTTTACTGCCACTTTTACTCTACAGAATGTGTTATTTATTTGGCTTTCTCACCATTTGTACTTCTTGACAGTTTTATATAACCGTTTCCTAGCGTGTCTGTGTGTCTGACTACTTGATAGAGGTTTTATTGCTGCTGGAAGATGATGCCACTCTTATTTTCCAGATTTGAGCTTTCTAGAAGATGAAGCCCTGGCTGTGGTTGGTGTTCTTCAGCAGCATTCTCTTGGTCTGGCATGCAGAGGCAGAGTTCTTCACTTCAATAGGTATGGAAAGAACCAGTGCACAGTGTTACAGTGCAACTAATGTGACTGCCAAAACTGAGGACCTCAACAGATGAATCATGACTGTCCTTGTACGGCCCCATCAAACGCCATCTTCATCAGGGAGAGCAGCTCTTTGACATCCTTGGGACTATTCTGCATTGCAGGTTTTGCATCACTGGAAGCACAGGATTTATCAGCCAGAGCAAGGCAGTGGCATCTGGAGCATGTATTCCTTGTGCTCCAAAGCTAACTAAATAGCTTTTACCTGCACAGCCATTATTTGGTTGTCTTTTTCCCTAAGCTAAGCAGCAAAGTTAACACCTTCTCTTTCCATCTGCCCATTTCTGGACCTTTCTTATCTCTAAGAAAAGAACATACTGCTGCCTTCCTTTCTGCTTAATTATGCCTCACTTATAATTACTTTAGAATGCTGAAACTAAAGCTGTTGCTGTGTAAATCTTTTGAGTCTTTCAGTGTTGGCCTTTGAAAGGCAGCGTTTGTCACGATATTTCAGATGGATATGCTAGCAATACTCTCTAATGCTGAGGAGGGGAGGCTTTGTCAGTCTATAAACATCAGCCTGAAGTTCCTCCTTAATGTTAGGTTGTGTTTCCACAGATACCAGTATTAAAAAGCTGTAATTTTAAATGAGTCAAATGGTAGAGTGGTAGCTGACTGGTGTGACCTCATTCCTGGCCACATGCTGAGCAGATGTTAGGGCATCTGGATCTCTCGTTGCTTTGATTCCTTAGCTTCATTAATGTCAGACTTTTATTTTCGTTGCCCGGCATATCATTACAATAATTTGGAGTAATTTGGGGATGGTTAAAAAGTGACAGTGAAGCTATGTGAACAATTGAAGTTCAGATTTTAAAAGCCAGAAGCATTTATATGCCAAACCTGTGTGTGTAATAGTCTAAAAGCGTACCAGCTCCAAGTGCACACCTTTATTTTGTCTGTTCTTAGAGGGGCTGCAGCATCTGAGGTCTTCTGTCTTGCTGGGAAACTCCTCATAGGCTTCAATTAACACTTGCTCATTCTGTTTTCAGGTCAAATGACAGATCTCATTTATGCAGAGAAGGACTTGGTGCAGTCTTTAAAAGAATACATCCGAGCAGAAGAGACCAAGCTGTCTCAGATTAAAAGGTAGGGAAGAGGTTCACCTAAGGAAGAGGGGCAACAAAATGCGTAACCTGTTGTTTGGTTACAGCACGCCTTCCTGTTCTGGTTAGCACTTCCCCAATAAATATGATGAGGGTATAAGTAGTGCTCCCAAGGAGAAGATGCTGATGTCAAGCAGGAGCACTGTCTGCGTGAGTTAAATGTCCGTGGGTGTGCTGCTCTGGGCTGCCTGCTGTAAGCAGTGCACAGCTCACCTTACCCTGCTGCCTCAGGTCAGTCAGAAGCTCCTGCTGACAACATGCTGCTTCTTTGGAAGGCTGTTAATACTTACCTAGCTAAAAGTAATACCTAACAGGGCGTGACACCAGAACGGTCTGAGGTCTGGGTTTGCAGGAGCTGCGTGCCTATAACTGGAGCCATGCTTTCCAAGGACTGTCTGAACTCCAGATGGTATCTGGCAGCTTGAACTCCCTTTGGGATTGTTGGGTGGGGATAGGGTTATGAAACAGTGAAATGATCCAAATTCCTTGTCACTTCTGTACACACAAATATTTATTTCTTGAAAAGTTGCCCTTTTGAAGTAAAACCACCTCCTATTCCAGTATGTTCGAAGAGAATGAGTTTGATCTGTGCCGTATTTTTGAAAGCAACCCAAAACACTTGCACATGTCGGATTTCTCTTTGAATGAGTTAAGTTTTCAGCTGACTTGTATTTTTACGTACTGGTAAGCAAGGGTACGTTTCAGCTGTCACCCCACTTGAGCTCTAGTGCCTGAGGAATGTGCTCTGTAACAGATGCAGGATTTCATCATTTGAGTAAGGTGGTATTTCTCATGATTGCTTTATATGCGTAGAGATGTTTGATTCAAAATGCTGCTGCAAACAGAGTAAAACTTCTTATCACTACTTGGCAAAATAAATACTGTGGATGCAGTGGAAGCTGATTTTTATTTAAAATTGGTGAATATGAAACATTTCTTAACATGTTATTAACCTGGTTTCTCTGCAGAGGGTACTCGTTGCAACATTGTGATGCACAGAATGAGCCAGGCAGCCTGGTAGTATGTGCCTGTATTAAACTGCCTATGGCCATAGTTCATTCATGGCTTAGTGAGTTTGGGGTTAGACTCAAAGGGGATTTTTAATGTTTGGTTATTAGCTTATCTCAGCACAGTTTTTCTTCTGAGTACTGGAGGGAGGCTGGCCAAATGCTTGTTGAAAGGGATAGTATGAATTTGCACGTATTTTTTTTACTGAGATAAATGGTCTTTTTATGGTTTTCTGGAGTGCAGTATACTGAAAACTGATGTCTAAGACTCACTGCAGGAGAGATGAATGCCTGAGATTTAAATTAATAGGCAGGGGAATCTCTTTGAGAAGAGAATATTGTGTTTAAAAAAACATAAATCAATGGACTTTATCCCTGTGAAATTGAAAGCCTCACAGCTGGTTATGATAGTGAGAGCAGCAATAAGTTGGTTCTAGCTATGTAATTAGGATGACTTCAGAAGGAAGACGTGCTCAGAAACTGTTCTCAGACTGAAGCATACAACTCTCTTTCCAGCTGGGCTGAAAAGATGGATGTGCTGACGAGCAAATCCACGTCAGATCCGGAGGGGTACCTGGCACACCCTGTGAATGCGTATAAGCTGGTGAAGCGGTTAAATACTGATTGGCTGGAGTTGGAAAACCTGGTTCTTCAGGATACAACAAATGGTAAGGAGTTGCATGGAAGGTGTTGGTGGGAGGTTCCCTTCCAGCACAGTTGCTTCCCCTCGTGTTCTGGATGCTGCAGACTCAGTTGTGGCTTAAATACTGTTTGTTTGAAGCCTAAACCAATGACTGGCCTCTTGCATACTGGGTGCTCAAGTGGGTGAAACTTGCTGCTTAAATGGGGCAGTCAAGACTCAAAGCTGTTGCCATTCATAAGCGCATTACATCTGGTTTGCTTGTGTAGTTTTCAGCAAAGAGGAAAAAAGGATGTACTGAAGTGGCCAGCAGTTATCAGCTGTTTTATGTCTTGTGAGTTATATATTCCCCTGCGTAGCAGCTTGTTCATCTTCTTCCCAATCTGCTTTCTCTGTAAGCAGTCACTGTGACCATGTTGATCAGTAGATGAGAATCAAAATGAGATCTGTACTGAACTGGTGAAGTGGTTTTTTTGCCATTGTGTGTCAGTCATTATGTGGTACAAGTAAATGTACTGATGGTAATTTCTCTTGTCATTTGTCCATTAACTCTGTTTCTTATAATGGGACAGAAAGCAATATTTGTATAAAAGTGCTAGTGAGAGGCTTTAAATCTAGTTAATTTAGATCTTAGAGTTTAAAAACACATTTCTCCTGCATTAATCTGGAACTTAACTTATTCAAACCATTAAAGTAATATCTTTTCCTTTCAATATGAAGGCTTTATCACAAATCTCACAATTCAGCGTCAGTTTTTCCCAACTGAAGAAGATGAGACAGGAGCTGCCAAGGCTCTGATGCGCCTGCAGGACACGTACAAACTGGATCCTGAGACACTCTCTCGAGGGAACTTACCAGGCAAGTGCACTATGGTCTCATCTGCTTTAAAGAGAAGTGAACAGTAGTACTCTCAAACTCTCCAGAAGTCCCTTTCGAGTGGAAATGAAGAACTGTGGTTCTGAAGCTGTGTGGCTCAAGCAGTAGGGGTTGCATTTGCTTTAACATTTTGAGAATGGCCTTGAGGTTTTTCCCACCCGAGCTGCGGAGCCATGTTCTGGAGTAGCTCAAGTAGCAAGGTTTTTATTTCTATTAATTTAAAGGGAAATCTGGTGTTGTGTTTTTTTTTCTTTTGGTAGTCTCAGTACCAGAACTTCAAAGCTGCTCTCGTGCTGTGTAGGCAAATGACAAGGTTGTTTCCCTGAGAACTTATGAGCTGGGTGAAGGAAATGCTCCCTAATTCACTGCTCTGATGGCTTCTTGCAAAGCGTGGCTCCCTTGTGCTCGTGTTCTTTATCTGTGGAATGAAGACTAACGGTATTTGCCACAGAGTTATTTTCAGGACTAGATTAATATACTGTGATACATCATTGCTCTCTAAGGAGTCCTGATGAGTATTAGTAAGAGACGTGCTAGCAACCATAACCTGCTTCAGTAACAGAGCTTATAAATTGCCTTAGACTTCATTCGAGTGTGGGTAGTTGAGGTTATGAAATAGTGACCTACATTTAACTAAAGCTAACAGTGAACTTAAAGTCATATCTGTGCACCTGATCTGCAGCAGCCGGAAATCTGTACACAATGGAACCTAGTTTGTCTAAATAACAATCAGCTTGCTTATGCACAAATATGTACCTCAAGAGCAGATGGGACAGTGTGGCATACATCCTGGCCTCTCTGATCATCTCACAGTGCTAACTTTAGTTTCTGTTAAGTCTGTTCAACTTTTAGTCCATTCTGCCTCCTTCTGCAGCAAGAGGAGAACAACTTAACAACAAGTTGTTAAAGCTTTTCTTGGTTTCCAAACAGATGAATGCTGCAGTGATTACTGAATATAGTCTTCAATTCCTGAAGTTGATCAATTTAGTATGGAATGTAAAACATGATCCGTGCCTTCTTTAAAAGATGGATTTTTGATGAAGAATTTGTGTATTTACTGGTATTTCTCCATGTGCCTCTATATATTTCAGGGTGCTTCTGTGCAGATTGCTTAAAGATCTTTTTTTGTTGTTAGGAACAAAATATAGATCGTCTTTGACAGTGAGTGACTGCTTTGGTATGGGCAAGACTGCTTACAATGATGGCGACTACTATCACACAGTACTCTGGATGGAGCAAGCCTTAAAACAGCATGATGAGGGGGAGGATACTACAGTCAGCAAAGTGGAGATCCTAGACTATCTCAGCTATGCTGTCTTCCAGTTTGGGGACTTGCACAGAGCCATGGAGCTTACAAGGCGCCTGATATCTCTTGGTAAGAGTAGAAGACCCACTGTTCTAGTGCTAGGAAGCATTGCCAACTACAGCCAAGAACAGTCATGGCCCATTTTTATGAGTGAGCTGACTGGGTTTCCTGCTGGAGGACTTGTAAATAAATATAGGTTATGGAGAAAAGCCTATCTGTGCATGGAACATCCTCAGCAAGACATCCTATAGTCCATGCTGTTATTACCTGGATCCTAAGTGTCTGTCTGTACCTGTATCTTCTAGTGTACTGTGATGGTGATTGTTAATGCCTGGGTTTAAGGATTCCAGTAGAGATTGAGGCTACTGTGGGCTCAGGCAGAGTATTACCTCTTCTGTCAAATCCCACTGACTTCTTAATGTTCCTTTATATCTTTCTGTGCAGATGCTCTTTGATATCAACTTCTTTGCCTGAGATCTTAGTGTACCTTTCTGAATAGTCAGACCACATAGGAATTTCCTGAGATCTGGGTTTATCTGTGGTCTGTTTCTGGATTTCTTTTGAGTAAGCAAATAGGCATTTCTTTAAATACAGCCCTTCTTGCTGGTTGTGTTGGGAAGGTTTATTCTCTCCGATTAATGTTTTCTGACTGAAATATCTGAGTGGTTTTTAAATCAGCTGTGGTTCTTAATCTAGATGCTGGCATCTTTAGGGTGAGTGGAGCTGTCTAACTGATCTTTCCCACTCTCCTCCCTGCTAGCAACTTTTGCAGACATTGAAATTCCTAGATTACAGTTCACAAGAATGACTGTACTGAATCTAGTTCCCTCCAATAATGCATAGCACTGATGGCACAGTGCAAATCCTTATCAGCACCAGGCAGTGGAACAGACTTGACAGTCCCTTGCTGCAGGTAGACTAGCGTGGTCTCTTGTGGCCTCCTTCTCCTGGGTGGAACTAGGCAGATAATATTTGAAGTACAGGGGGACTGTTGTGCCCAGAACTTTTTTTTCCCCACTCAAAATTGCATGTTTTGTGATAAATCCTTTCAGAAACTGCTGCAGAAGAATGCCTAGCTTCCCTTTGCAAAGACAAACAGGAGCCAGTGTGTTTGGTTGCTTGGTGGTGCTCTAAGGAGAGAATTATTGCTGAATCTTGATGTGAAGACCTCTTTGTATTAATGAATCCTGAGTTTGTATAAGTTACTTATTTCTGTCTCCTTTTTCCCCATTGAAGACAGTACTCATGAGAGAGCAGGCAGTAATCTGAGGTACTTTGAGAAGCTGCTGGAGAAGGAGAGAGAGAAGCCATCAAACAAGACAGTGGCAACAACAGAACCAGTGGTGCAAAGTGGTGCCTATGAGAGACCTCTTGACTACTTGCCAGAGCGTGATATCTATGAGGCCCTCTGTAGAGGTGAAGGGGTGAAAATGGTAAGAGAAAGGCAGAGCTTTTCTGCCTGCACTGCCTTTATAAGGGTGGTCAAGTTTGATGTGTTAAGCTGCTCAAGAAAAATTAAGTGGAATTGCCCCATCTGAGGCTTGCACTTATATCTCAGCCTCTGTCTTAACATGGCAATCTTGTACAGAACAGCTCTCAACTTATTCTTAAAGGTTGTTGAATTGAGTCTCCTGGCATTTTGTCTCTTCAGTTGTTGGTTGTATTGATACTGTAGGAGGCTTTTTCCACTGAGAGCTAGTTATACTTGGCCGCTGTTATGGATTCACCTTTTGCCCATCTTGATGGGCCCTTCTGGGGTGACCATGCTGCCCTGCTAGTCTCTGTTACTTCAGATATTTTTAATGGAGGAAGAAATCAGTTTTTCTCTGCATAGTTGAAATTATAAGAACCAGACACCTTTTTTACAGCTGAATTTTGTATATTTATTGAATCTGAGTTCATAGCCTAAATGGGGTTTAACTCTGAGAGATTAGTGCTTCAGACCTTCTTAGTGGCATCTTGAGTAGCATGTTTTTATTCACGGTAAATATCAGGGTCAATACTGCTTAACTCTGACACTAGCTGTGGGCTGACAGCTTTTGCTACTGCTTGTGAAATAAGGCATGCTTTTCTTTTTCTTGCCTGCTTTTTAAAGGTTGTGAATAGCGGTTGAGTAAACAACACATTTTATTTGGTGCCTTGTTTCAGACACCTCGGAGGCAGAAAAGACTGTTCTGTAGATACCACGATGGAAACAGAAACCCCCATCTGCTCATAGCACCCTTTAAAGAAGAAGATGAGTGGGATAGCCCTCATATTGTACGCTATTATGATGTCATGTCTGATGAAGAAATTGAGAAGATTAAACAACTGGCGAAGCCAAAGGTGAGTTTCCCTTCATCTCACTGAATGCTAATTGAATGCTTTTATCTATGAGTGGAGACTAGGCAAAACAATTTGAGAGAATCTGATTTCACACTCATGGATAATACACAGCAACTGTGAAACTGAGGGGGACAGTTTCAAAACTGCCAAAGGTCCTAAAAAAGTGATGGAGGACCCTAAAGCCCAGGCTCCTGAAGGTGTTTGTGCAATGTTGCACAAACTCAGTAAATACGGACTGGACCTGGACTGCTTGGCTTACAGTGGTAGATGCTCAGTATACCTTCAGTAGCTTCTTGGAGTGAGACTGAGCTGAGTTGTAGTACCTCTAAGTTAAGGTGTGAGTCCACACAATTAAGGAATAACTCTGCAAAGCTAGTGGGTTTTTACCTGACTTTCCAAGTGGTGGAGTTACCAATCTGTTTCCATCCTGGCCATGTGAGATCAGCAGTAGATGCTCCATCTTATGTGCTTCTAAGATGTCACAGAAAAGTAAAAGTATAGGGTTGGTTCATTCCAGCACTCTTGTAGCTCCTGCTAACAACTGTGGTGATTTAAAAAATCCAGTCAAGGATTGCCTTCATGCATTTCTAAATGTGAATATGAGTACCTACTTATGTTTACATGACTTGAGGAACTGATACTTCTTCAGGCACCCAGAATTATTTGTTATTCTGGACTTCTTGGTACCTGCTAGCTGTGGGAGTGCTGGCACAATGCTTCCCTCCCAGAGAGAACTAAGCTCTATAAGCAGACTTTTCCTATTATGTCATACTGTAAAATTCCAGGAGCTTCAGATAAAGTTAATGATACTTTCTTTCAAAGTTTCTATTCTATTTTGTGAAATCAAGCACCTTCTAAGTGAGGCAGCTATTAGTTCTTTGGCTTCACAACTTTTGCTCAAAGAAAGCTTTCATAATAGAAACTATTAAGACTTGCTAAGTTTTTGCTTATGAAGAACTCCTTTGGACTTTACTGACATATCTATTGCCTATGCAGCTGTAGGATTAGGATCAGCCTCTGCAACAGGAGATAAATAGTGTTGTCTTTAGACTTTAAAAGCAACCATTTTCTTGTAACTTATTATTCAAAGATGTCCAGCTGTTCTGTAGGAAGAATAGCTTTGAGTCCCACAGTACTGCTGAAATAATGGGAAATGAAAATCCTGCAAAGAGATGATCGTTAATGTAGCTTAATTTCAGTCAGGGAGCTTTAGTTAGTAATTGGGGAAGTTTTCAGACAAACTCTGAAGCACTGTGTTAGTTTTGAGCTCAAAGATTAATATTTCCTTCTATTTGCAAGAAACTTCTACTCCTGGGCCTAAACACTTAATATTATCTACAGTTTATCCTTGCCAATATTTCTTATTTTGTAGAGAAACAACATCTGCGTGTGATGCTCAAGTTGGTTTTCATTATTATTTTGCAAAATGCAATTGCTTTGACTCCAGTTCCAAGAAGTAGTTCCAACTTTACAGGCAATATATCAGAGCTGACTCTGTCAGCTGTTCAGCCCTGGAAAGGGTCACCAAAACTCTTAACTTTGGTGTGGAAGCCTGAAAAAGCAAAGATATGCCACTAGATCCAAATGCAAAGGGCAGAAATCAAGCAGGCATGTACAAGCTCAAGTAGCAGCATAATAAAAAGTTTGGAAAGTTAAACCGTATCCCCCAAAGCTATGTTTCCTTTCACAGTGAAGAACAACACTGTCAGTCTGCTTATTCTGATGTGATTTACACAGGAGGATTCTGGAGCAGAATAACTGAGTCAGAATTATGAGCACACATGCCAAGAACTCTTGTTACAGGGTTATAGACAAGGAGTGTAAAACTGGCTGGAGGCTTATTTAAGGAAAAAAATGGAGGAAATGGCTGCCTACTGTGAAGAAAACGCAAATAAAAAGGTTTTCTGGGGCCTGTAATTAAGTGGAAGGAAGAAGGCATGATTTTAAGTGTTTGTGGTTTTCAGGAGTTAAATTTAAATGTGGTCTGACTTTGCAGTCAGACAAATGAGTGTCCCAGTTCTTGTTCTCAGCTGCAAGTACGAAACCCAAGCAGCCTGTTCAGCTAGTGCAGGCCATTGCTTCCCTGCCACAGCGAATCTGGTCAGGTCTGCAAAGTTCCAGACTCCTCCTATGTACTGATTATAGTGCTGTGGCCTAACAGTGATGTTATTTTCTGTGCAGGATGCATAGGTAAGCTGTTATAAAAGTGTCTGTCACTGAGAGCAGATGTTCCAGGCGTTTTCCAATTGGGGAAATCTAAGTGTGGTAATGTTGAGTCTTGTCCTCGGGACAAGTGGATTTGCCTGCCCTGTAATTTGTAATTCACTTTGCAAATGTTTTCATCTGTTTTTTAATATGAGTGAGTTTTTCCTCAGTCCGTATGAGGAGAGGGCTGATTAAATTTGTGGAGCATCCAGCAATTCTTTCTGCCAAGAACATCGGCTTTGTATGTTAACTTTTGTGGTTGTTCCATCGTGTTAATATGGGCTCCAGCTGTTTAAGTCTTTTTTTAAAGGTACTTCGGTAAGCAATCCTTCTGGATTTAATGAATATCATGACTTTTGCAGTCAGATTACTTTTTCTAGGATCAGCTGCAGGTGATGGATTGCGTTTTCAATTATGCATGTTCCAGTTTCAAGCTAAAGCATTGCAAGCTCTAGGTTGGAGTTCAGCTTTCATCCTAGGATGTGTTGGAAGTTGATAATGCAGTTGCTGATTTAAGTTAGGATGAAAGCCTTTTTTTTTTAACCTGTAGCTTATGTTTCTTCCTGTTTGGGATTTTTTTTGACACAGCTGGCACGAGCCACAGTACGCGATCCCAAAACTGGAGTCCTCACAGTGGCTAGCTACAGGGTGTCAAAAAGGTAAGTGCAGAGAAGAGTTCAGCCTTAAGTTTTCTGTGCTTAATAGCTTTCATGTGCTACCTCCAGCTGAGAACTAGAAATGCTTTGCATACAGCAGAAGCTTGCACAACAGGTGCGTGTTAAATAGCTCACCTGTGTAACCTGAGGCAGAAGAAATCCTCATTTGGGAAACTGGTGGTTGGGGCTTTGTGTTCTGAAATAATGCTTCAAGGTTTCCCACCCCCTTCTCTTGCCCTAGTTCGTGGTTGGAGGAAGATGATGATCCTGTTGTGGCAAAGGTGAATCAACGGATGCAGCAGATCACGGGGCTAACAGTGAAAACAGCAGAGTTGTTGCAGGTTAGTGTGCTTTTCTCTTACTGGGATGAGGTATGACAGCTATAGCTCTTTAATGGGATGGTATTTATCCAGAAACAAGTATCGGTGTTGCTCTTAACCAGGTCCTCCCTAGATGCTGGGTTAACTGGACATATGGGTTCCTGGTGGGTGAGGTCATGAGCAGTAGCATCTCCTAGATCAGGCACATACTAGAGAAATATTTGTGCTCAGATTCTGCCTCTTCAGGGGAGGAGGGAATAGTATAGCAACTGTTGCTGCGGATTCATGTTTATGGGGTTGTTGTAGTGATAAGTGAAGAGTGCTGCTGCTAAGAAACATCAGTACTGAGAAATTCTCAGTGAAACCCTTAAACCGAAAGGGAAGGAGCACTTAATGCTTATCTTGCTCATTACTGACAATCTGAAGAAAAATGAGTTAGTTCTGATGCAGATAAAAATCTTGCTGCAGAGCACCATCTCTCAAAGGATGTTTTGTATCTTTGAGGGTTATCTTATACAGCAGTCATTTGCAATTCACTGTGTTTTGCTTTCTTTTTCTTCTATTCTGTAGGTTGCTAATTATGGAATGGGAGGGCAGTATGAGCCACACTTTGATTTTTCAAGGGTAAGATTACTTTTCCAATTACTCCTTGGGTGTGGAGTGAGGGTGGGAACAGATTATTTTGGGAACTGTTGAAACCCTTATTGAAATGTCTTGTCTATTACAGCATTCTAATGTATAGCCCAGTTGTGTGGGATGGTTTATGACCTCTGGAAAGCTCTCACTCCTTTCTCTGGTGCTGGGAGTTCAAGAGACTAATGAACAAATCTGACTGCCTGATTATCTTCGTGCCTTTGGTTCCTTCTACAGTGTGGAGATATTGAGATATAGTCATACTGCTCTTATGTGTACCCCTGTTACTGCATTAGGAAACTTCTCCCTGGATGGAGATTGAATTGTTCCCTGGGGGTTTATAAACTTAGCAAGGTTGTCAGAGTCCTCTTTTGGATGTTTTAAAGTACTTTGGCTGAGCAGGAGATGTCCCTCCAAATGAGCAGCATTTATGGAAGTCTGAGTTGGAACCCTTCTGGTAGAACCTTTTTAAAAACTGTGTGCACCTGCAGGTGTAGGGGGTCAATAGGGTTTGTCACCTCTCTTCAGGATGCCAGTAATGTGGTGAAAGCAGGGAAACGCACCACTGGCACTTGTTGGATCTATACCAGGCACTAGAGGGCTCTACCTGGCAAGTGTCAGCTCAGGTTAGCTGTGAGAGGTAAGATGATGAACTCTTCACAAACTGCCTTAAAGCTGCAATGAACAGAAATCACACTGAAGAGATGTGAGGAATAGTTGTTACAAGTACAGAATCTGTCTGTGATGCTTTGGTTTCATGTCGAATCAAATCTTCAGTTGAATCCGTCTTAATTTGACCTGTTCTAGTGTTTTTACCTGATAGGAGTGGATTGCTGCTGCCAAAGGGTAACCCAAGAACTGAGTACAGAATTGGAGGGACCCTATTTAATGCTGTTCATAAATACAGAGTTAAAAAAACAATCTTAATCCTCAACACTGTGGAAGCTCCTATTCGTTAGCTTTGGCCTGCTGAGAGGATTTTTCTGTGAACTTTAAGACTGCTTTGTTTCCAGATTCAAGTCAGTGCTCTTAAATTTTCTTCAAAGCCTTTGAACTCGAGGACCTCAGATATCAATTTGGTCGTTATGGTCTTTACTTTTTGGATCAAGCAGCTGGGATGGAGCTCCATTTGGAACACAACCTTGGCTGCAGTCATCAGTTAAAGCAAGAAAATCAGGGAGTTTGCCGTGGGCCTGGACTGGCCTGCCAGGCTCTGTGCGTCACAGATTCCAGTACTGGAATCCAGAGACATTGCTCTCTCACTGATCAGCCTCATGGCTTTTTGTTCCCTAACAGCTCTCAAACTGGGAAGCTTTAGTACTTAAAAATTTCAGCTTTCAAATTGAATTGGGTACTCAAAAGTTACAGAAGAATCCTGTATGCTGAAGCTCAGGAATGCGTGGCTGGACCTGAGTTTGGCAGAGGTGGCAGAAACAGGAGAGCTCCTATCTGTGCTTCCATGTTGGATGTTGAATTGAATTTGCATGTCCTGATGTAGTTGGTATAAATCCATTCCAGGGAAGATGCCTTATTTTGTTGAGATATTCAAGTAGGTTGAACTACAACATTTCAGAGACAGGAAAGATGAAGAGCAAGGATAACTAACACTGGTTTATGCATTTTTTTGAGTGTTGAAGTTTTTTGTATTGAAGAATACATCTTAACGTCACATGGCTGAAACTTGTTGCTGACAATTAGCGATGCAAATAAACCTCTAATTGCATTTTCTGAAGCCCAGAGATGCACTGGGCTTCTGGGTGTCTTCTGCTTCTAAACTGGCACCCATCTAATCTCATACTTCAACAAATGAAACTCTCAACACTTGATCTTGATGCACTCCTTAATTCTAGATAACTGCTGGACATAATGTACTGTTTATCTGATTTTTGCTGCTAGAAATAAATGGATTTTCTTAAGATGCTTCTTTCAGAATCACCATACATTGAGAATCTGATGGCTTATCTAAATTCTGTTCAACCAGAATTTTTCATAACCTCATTAGTTGACTTTAGAACAGCGTCCAGTACAATAACAGCCTGCTGATAGCTTTACTTAAATACCACCTGTGTGTGGGCCCTGAAAGCATTGCTTCTATTCTAATGCCCTGAGAATTACTTGTGTGCTACTTCTCCTTATAGCACCCTAGTGCAATGTGCATACATTTATGCACTGTGGCTGCAATTTGTGATGGCTTCAGTGCTGCCTGGTCAATCCCCTTTTAATTCCAGCTCTTTAATCTGAGCCTGAGGCTCTTCATGCAGGGCTGAGTATGTAACTCTAGCGTGAGCCCATTTGGAATGTGAGGTTAAAGTTGTTGTCTGTTGCAGCGACCCTTTGACAGCACACTCAAATCGGAAGGAAATAGGCTAGCGACGTTTCTTAACTATGTAAGTACCTTTGTTTGTCTGCTGTCTGTGAGCTTGAAGTTTGCAGTTATTCTCATTTAATTTTATAGAAAGATGAGCCAGATGCTTTCAAGCGGTTAGGGACTGGAAATCGTGTGGCCACTTTTTTAAACTATGTAAGTATGATGATCCTTTATGAATTGGGTGTCACTTAGTAATGTTTTGTTTGCAGTGGGTGCAGTTGTTTGTAGAGATTTCTTGGTGTTTGGAAGGAGAGTCTTTACAACTCTTGCAGCATCAGGTGCTGTCCTCTTTGAGTTAATAGAATTTAGGTGTTCTTTTAACTCCATTTTTTCCTTTCTGCCCACTCTGCTATGAAATCTCTTACCCCCTTTGCTGGGAGAGGAATTTGGCCTATTTCTTTAAGGTGTGTACGTGGGGTACTCCTCATGATGATTGGTTTGAGCACTTATTGTGAGGCAGAAATGTTGCTCCACTGCTCTGACAGCACTTGATGGTGCAGTGTTGGTCTCAGTTGTAACTGCTGGGAGCTGGAATTGCTCTGGCATAACTGTCACTTCAGCAAATGGGAGACATGGTCCACAAACTTGATACCACTGGGAACAGTTATAAAGGCAGAACTGAGGAGATTCATTAGCTGCGTGCCTTATACAGCCTGTAGGCCATGTGCACTGAATCTTAATTGGTGATCAGTAGTAGTCTACTGTTATTGCAGTCTTGTTCTGGCAACAGTTGATCAACATATACTCAACTGTACTGGGAATTACTATCACCTAGTCTGCTACATCTGACCTGGGTGATATAACTTCAGATTTTAAAGGTGAGGAAATGGTTATGGCTGAGCTAGTGCTATGTGTGCAAAGTGCACCTCAGAACAGAACCTAAATTCTCTCAACTCTGGCAAGAAGTCTGAGACTGCCAGTAGGCTTTAATTCAAAGCACCTCGAGATTTCTTGCTTCTCAAACTCCTGGACAAACCTTGATTCTTATAGTGAATAATATTCATCTTATTCTCTGCTATTTGTTTGTGGTCTAAGGTGGCTCACCCTTTGTATGTCCCATGTAGAGGATATCAAGTATGTACCGATGTCTCTACTACAGAATGGTTTGCTGTTAAGATGTAGATATTAACTTGCAAAGTTGCATGCACAAGCTTTCTAGCTGGAAGGGGCATAACACTATGCTCCTATGGCATCTTGTGCCCTTTTATTGTAGGTACCAAGCAGGAGGACACCAGAGTGGTAATGACATCTGCTTTAAACAGAAATCTGAGTTGCAATGTGGGGGGCGTGGGAATTGTATTCACGGTTGTTTATGCTCTGTGGGACCTGGATGTAACTGATTTGTTTCTTTCTGTTAGTACCTGACCAAGAACTTTCTGAGATCGGTGATGATATTGCTTAGTTTAATGGAAGTGTTTCCAGGGACTTTGGGTTTTGAGTCGCGTTTGCAGAGCTCATAGTGAATCCATCACTGCTAACAAGTTTGCTAGTTAAGTTCATTCCAGTGCAGAATGATCAAGTACAAAGATGTAAACATTTCTTTAGAACCTTGTTATTGTATGTATTGAAGCACTGAAAGTAGAGATATTAGGAAACAGCAAAGAAATTGTGCAGAAAGGTGAGGTTTTCTGATTGTTTATGTTTTTTGAAGTGGTTGACCAAGATGCTAAACTATATGATGAAAATGAGTTCCAGGGACACGGTTTCACTTTGAGGAAATGTGGTTTAACAGGCACTTATGATTCAATTAGAAAAAAAAAATGAAATTATTGAGACTACTTGCTCTGAAGTCTCCTCCCTTGTTCTGGAGTACTAGCTTACTAATGCTGCAGGTAGTCCATTTTTCATGGCTACTTTGATAATGTGTGCTTGTAGGTCAGCACTTCATCAAGTTTATACATGAATGAAAGCTTTCAGCTGAAATAACAGCCTTCCATAACCAGCTGGTTGAAATATATCTCTTCTTTGTTACTGTCACAGAGGTGTGAGTTGTGCTAGGACAAGGGGCACTTGAGCTTGTGGGACTGTATGTCCAAAAGGTGTTGTAAATGACTGGTATGACTTTCTCACTTTGTTTCATCAGATGAGTGATGTAGAAGCTGGAGGAGCTACAGTTTTCCCAGATTTTGGGGCAGCCATATGGCCCAAGAAGGTAAAGTCATTTTGTGTATCGGTGCTTCTCCTCTCCTCTCTCCATTTACTGTCTTCTTGTTAGTCTTGCTTCTGTTTAAGTCAGTCAGTGTGCTAATGCAGCTTACTTGGTTCTTATGGTTTATAATGGGAATGGTCTCAATGTCGAGTTGTTTTTAAGTAAATCTTTTCTCTCTCATTTGAACATGACTGAATTAGACATGAGAGTAAGTCATCTTTTCCATGTGTTGCTATTTCTGACCTATGCTGAAGTGTTTCATAGGACTTTGCAATTAGGTTCTTCGGCATTATCCCTCTTCCTCTTGACAATAACCTGAATACGTTGGCTAGGTTCTGGCTAATCCAGATCTGATATCTTTTCTGCAGGGAACAGCAGTGTTTTGGTACAATCTCTTCAGAAGTGGCGAGGGTGATTATAGAACAAGGCATGCAGCTTGTCCAGTGCTAGTAGGGTGTAAATGGGGTAAGTAAAACTCCTTTAGGAACAAAGCCTTTTATGTATATGAAGATGGTGGTATACTGAAGCACTTAATAACCTGTCTCTTGCCATTCTAACTACTGGAGTCACTTGGCAATAACAAAAACTTGTGTTATTGATGTGTAAGCAGCTGCATTGTTCAGCTGTGTCTTCTGTTGCCACAAAAGCTCTCTCTAGAGTATTGCAAAGCATGTAAGAATGGGCTTATGCAGTATAATGTCATAGGACACCCATAAAATGGTTTGGCTTGGAAGGGACCTTCAAGATCACCTGGATGTTCTCAGTTTTTTGCCTATACCACCATCCCCTTTAGGTATCCCAAGAACATTTTCCTGATTGTGCTATCTGATCAGATAGGTGCTGCTGTGCTTCCTGGAGGCAGGCAAACCTAATTTCCATGGCTCATTGGAGAGAAATGCTCCCTCTTGCCTTGAATGTCATTAGTGTGTCAACAATGCACTACTTCCTACTTTGGCTGCCTGGTCACTGGGAAATTGTTATCTGCTGAGAGTAGTTTGTCTCCTGCCATCCATTTCTGAACCCAGCTCCTGCAGTGTCCATGGTGTTCTGCTGAGTGCCAGAGCACAATGACCTGCAATGACACCAGATCCAAAACATGCTGCCTTGCTGCTCTGGCCTACTGTGTGACTGGGAATCTTCCTGGCCCTGTGAATCTTTCTGCTTCCCATGGGGTGGGTGGAGAAGTATCAGACTTGAATGGAAACAAGAGTGTGGGTTGCAGTGCTACACACAGTCTGGGTGCACGGTGGTAACTAATTCCATGTCTTTGTTCCACAGTTTCAAACAAATGGTTTCATGAAAGAGGAAATGAATTCTTAAGACGTTGTGGGAGCACAGAGGTTGACTGAAGTCCAGCCTGCTGCAGACCTTTGTTTCTTTGCCTCCTTTTCTACTGTTTGTTCTTCCAGTTCATTTCTAAGAAATGATCCATCTTTTTTTTTTTTCCCCCCCCAAGAGTCCTGGCACTTGTCACTAAAAGGACAAATGTAACACCCGTGAGTGAAAGTAAATGGCTTTGTATACATCTCGTGCCTTGGTTGCTGTTGTCTCCACCTTCCCCCTCATCCCTGCCATCATCATTTCACTGGTCTTCCACCCTCCACATTCTCTTTAGTAATGGTGCAGATGATGTTGTGGGTGTTCCAGAATGCTCGGGTGCCTGGTCTTTGTGCCTTTTGTACCTCAGAAGTTTTTAGGTGTTAAATATTTCTTCAAACCAAAGGTTTTAAGTTTTGTGTACATGTTAATTTTATTGTATTTCTATGGATCATGAGTTTTGAAATAATAAATGTTCTTTCAAAAAATTGGTTTGTGTCTGTGATGGATGTCAGTACTGGATTTAGGGCCTTTGTTTCCTCATTTTTCTGAGGGTCTGTTGCTTTATTAACCTTTCTTCTACATAAAAAACATGGTTTGGGGGTGTCATTAAAGGTTAGAGCATGACATAACTCCTGCAGCTCCTCCTGAAGTTGGAAAGATTAATTAGTTTTGGAACTATCCTGTCAGGGCAGGCAGGCTGCATGCTAGCGACCAGTGAGCAATGCAATCTTGGTCTGCCTGCCTGGTGTTACCTTGTCAGAGGCTTTCAGTACAACCTGATGCCTTTTCCAAGCAGTCTTTGATGATCCTTGATTGTAAGAGTAGCTGTCATTGTAACACTGTCTGTGTTTTTCCTTGTGGGAGTGCTTGATCTGTCAGCTGTTAATATCCCAACGCATGAGACAGACTTGTAAGTGGAAGAGACTCCAATTACACTGAGACTTTCAGTCAGTCCTCAAGTCGAGTTTAATGAACACTGAGTTCCTGCGCACAGCGCACAGTGAGAAAGTACAAAGACTGAATGAGCTTGGAAAGGTAGCACTTAAAGCAGCTCTCAGGCGGGCTCAGAGACAGTGTACCTTTCCCAGACTCAGTGAAGTCCAGCAACTCCATCTGCAGGGCACAGTGTAGCAGTTGCTGCCTAATCTCGCAGCACTGCTTTGCTTGCCATGAATGTTGTGGCTTTTGGCAGGCTGCTCAGAATATTTCATTTCTGACCTCTGCTTTTTCCTAGTGAAATCTCTCAGCGCAGCATAAAGTTGGGAAATGAGGAGCTTTGGTTTATTACGAAGCATTCAATGTATGACTGCCTCACAGATGTGAAGAATTGATGCTTAGCCAAACCCCCAATTTCTAGTTGGACCACTTTGATTCTGCGGGGAGGAAAAAGAATCTACTTAGGCTTTCTGTCAACATACCATGTTGACAGATGAAGTTCACATCGGACCTCCGGCCAAAAACCTGTACATCCTCCTCCTGAAATTGTGTTGTTGGCTTGGAAATGCTGTTGTTAGCAGAGTTATATCACACTGAACCTTTAAAGCTGATTTTTGCTTGCTTGTTTTCTCTAGGAAAAGACCTTTTATTTTTCTTTTTCAGATGTCCTCTAGCTTGATTAAGACCATCCCTGAAGTAGGATAGAGTAAGTGTGGATGTGGAGCTGCTTGAATGCTAGAAGTTCTTCTTGTGCTGTACACAAGATGTGCTTGCTGCTAATCTGAGCTGAAGCATAATGCTTATTTTAGGGAGAGCAGCACACGTGACTTGTGGGCATTCCATAACCTCCCAGGCATGTTTGTGCAGTTTGTCAGATTATATTCCCCATTCTGTCTCGTATCGCTCTCTAGGCTGAACAGAATATGATTGTAAGACTAAAATTGAACTCACGTGGCAGATTTTAGGCTTAGGTTTGTTCCAGCATAAGAATCCTTCCTTCATCCAGGAATGGGCAACTTCTGTAATGCATCACTGCTGTGATAGCTGCTTAAAAGTTTGGTTTGGACTGAGATGATGTCTTCTGACACATTGCTGACTCTGCTTTATTGTGTGGGGTTTAAGTACTCAGCGTGGATATTTGTGCTTTGGGATCTTTCAGAGCTCTTCAGGCTCTGTCTGTCTGTTACTCACTGATGTGGCCTCTTAGGTACTGATGAAAACAGATACCACATGAATTATCATGGAGAAATGGTCTCTTATCACAGCTTTTGTACTCATAAGAAGAGCAGCCACCCCCGGACCATGCCAGTAATCCATACCCAGTGAGGACATGTGGTTTCTTAACCCCTGGGCTCAGCACAGCAGTGTGGATGTACGGTGTGTGGCCGAGCAATGCTGCAGCCCTCCAAGTGGGTTTGGAAATCACCTAAAACGTAGGAGTTCAGCTCTGTAGACTCAATGAAGGACATTATCTTCAGTGTTAGAAGCTGCTTCTTTCCGGTTACAGTGGAAAAGCATTTCACATCTAATCACCTGAGAGGGGAAAACCGACCTTTGGCCTCAAGTGTAGAGAGCAGTGTCTGGAGAGAGGGTTTAGCTGTGATGAAGGCCATGCAAGCAAGGCTGCTCTTCCTCTCAGAGACAGCACAGTCTTGGTGTTCTGCTGGGGGGAGGATGTGTCACACAGGTGGGCTGTGTACCTCAGCAGGGCTGCAGATCCCTACTGGGGGAGGAGGATGGTCTTTGTTCCCCACGATGGCTGGCTGCAGGGGAGCTGCTCCCCACCTCGTGGGGCTGAGCAGGGCCGTGGGGCTGCTGCTCTGGGCCTTCCTTTGAGCACAGCAGCCACAGTGCAGGGGCAGAGCCGCTCCTCACAGCCCAGGCCCTATACTGAGATGTCTCCTGGGCCCTCCCACGGTGATCAGGTTCCTCGCTGCCTTCCTTCACTTTCACCTCAGCTCTTAAATGAGAAGAAACAAACAGAAGGCTTCCGACTCTGTGCGATGCATGAACTCATGTGCCCTGCTACCACCCGCAGTGGAGGCTCTGCCTCCACCCACAAATGCACTGCGGGTTCTCAGCAGAACGGCGGCTGTGAGAGGCAGGAGCAGTGCTGCCCCTGGGATCCACATTTGCAGGGCACGCTGCTTGTGGGCTGCCCCTCCTGGGCGGCTGTTTTTCACCTCATCAAGTTTTGCTTTCCATCCCTGGTGCCAGGGAGGGTGCAGCAGGAGATTGGGGCTCCTGGAGAGGAGCATTTACCCCTTCTGGCTTCATGTATCCCTTCCCAGGGCAACTCTGCAGTGCGCATTGAGTGTCAGCAGTGCCCCAGTGCTGCGGGAAGAGCTCTGTGTAGGCCGCACGGCTGCGGTTGGTTTGTGTGCTCTGCTCTCCGTGATAACCTGGGTTTTCTCGATAAGCAGCATCATGTACTCGCAGGAAGTGGGAGCCAGTGAGCAGTGCTTGGTTGTGAAGCCCTGAGAGCTTGGGTGCACTTCATCTTAGAGGCACACAGCAGCGAGGGGCTCTTCTCCTGGCGTTATTTAGTGTGATCTCTTCCTTTAGGGCTGGTTCTCTGCAGGCTCTTTCCTGTGCTGCACTGTTCTATTTCTACTGCACCTGTCCTACATTTGAAGACAGGCACTTGGGTACATACTGGGCACCGACACGGCTCTCTCTGCAAACAGAATGCCACAAATGTGCTCTCACGCCAAAAAGAAACAAAGCCAATAGACTCCACACACTGCAGCCAGAAAGTGCACGAAAGCATTGCTGCAGGGATGTGCTGAAAGCAGCAGCATCCAATTTGAAATCCACTGAGAGAAAGCGAAAACAAATTCCTCCTTCCCGAAGCTTTGCACGTGAGTGATTCTCACCCCTTCGGAGCTGTGGTCACTGTGCTGCTGCTCCTTGGGGTGCCACTTGCACAACACAACATACGTTTTTATGTAGGGACCAAGTTACTGTGCTCTGCCTGCATGGTGTGGTAGCGAAAGCTCCTCAGGAGGGGAAAATACAGACGTGACTTGGTCTCCTTGACTCGTTATTTGTAGCAGACATTTCACACAGTTCTAGCAGCTTCTGTAACTCGTGGGGTAGGGCTGTGTCCAGCTGTATGGGAGCTGTTGAATCACGGCCTGAACCACTGATTGATCACCTGAGGTGAGCACTATGTCAGCTGTGGGAGCACAGGTGAAGGCAATTCATGATGCTTTTAAAAGCTGATTTCTGTTGTTGTAAAAATATCCACCCTGGTTGAAAAGCAGCACTTGGAGGAACCGTTTGGAGCTGGCTGCACTGCTTTCCTGAGTGGTGTAACCCTTCACAGATGCTCTGGGATGGAGCAGCCATTGGCTCTGCAAGCAGCAGTCACAGGCAGACAGACCTTTCTGTGTGATGTGGATTGCTTGTAGGCATGGAAGAATCTAAGATGTGCTATTAAACTGACAGCTAAAACTTGAAGAACCTTCGAAACAAGGAGCAAGATCTACTGTGCAAACAGGTAGTGCCTCACATTGCATTTTAAGGCACTTTACTTGCAATAAGGAAACGCTGTTGTCGTTGGGAAGCTGCAGAAGTGGAAAAGCTGCTGCTGAGGACAGTTCTGCAGAACGTGGGCTGAGTAACAGTAGGATGAGGGGTGCCTTGATGAGTCATTTGGGTGCTGCCCAGATTGCAGACAAGTCACCTGCACCTTGGGAAGCTGCATTGCGCTTCCTGTGTGTTGCCAGGGCTGGCTGCTGCAGGATGGGGCTGCTGCAGGTGTGGGGCTCGGTGGGGTGGGGATGTTGCAGGTGTGGGGCTGTGCTGGAGCTCAGCTTGCATTCTTTGCATGCCGTGGCCCTTTGCTGGGCTGTGCAGGAAGCTGAGGTGCAGTGATGACCACTGCATGAGCTCTCGGCTCCTGCTGCTCTTCAACCACAGCTTTGTTGCGGGCCGTGGTCTGAGGGAGGGTGCTCCCTGCATCTCACCTTTTTGCTTTATAGTTTTAGCTCTTGTTGATGACCTCTCAAAAGCTGAAATATGTTGTGAACATCTCCCATCGCAGCTCCGTTCCTGAAGCATCGTGTCTGCAGCAACAAAGCCAGGAGGTAAGTGTCTTTCCATGATGCAACTTGCTGATGCAGTGAGGATCCCTCTGGCCAGCGGGAAGATGGTTAGCACTGGTGATGCGTTTTTTCCACCACTTAATAAGCAAAAATAAGCAATTCCTCAACAGAGGTATTTAAGCTGCATTAGAACAACTGCTGTTTTGTGATGTTTGACATTGAAGTGGGTTCTGGGGGGGCATTGCTTTACAAGAACAGTGTCTGGTTTCTCAGAGGGGGCACAAGTGTGCCCAGCTGGGTTGGTGTCCATTGGGATCCATCGCTGAATGGGGGCAGTGTATTTTGCTCCCCATGCTATTCCTCCTGCAGATCCCAGTGCTGGTGGTGCCCATGCAGTGGCTCAGACCCTCATAAAAGTGAGGAAGCGATGTTTAATTGGCAGTAATAAAAGTTAAAATCCTTCTCATGTAGAGTGTATCACACATAAAATATGCGTTAAGATGCAAGAGCCTGGTGCTTAATGGAAGTTGTTAGAACTTCCTGTGTCACTGTCAGTGATATCAGATCCAGATTTCACTTTTTGCTGATTGCCTTTGAGAACGCTTGGAGTTTTGTGCTGCAAAGTCTGAACGAAGGTTCAAATTGCATAGGAAATTGTATACGGAGAAGTAGGGTGAGCTCAGGACTGTACCTGAGCAGGGCTGGACTACATTACTGCAGAGCCAATGCCTTTGGGAAATGGCTTCTCTTACCCTTTTCCCATAGGGATGCTGGTGCTGGTGGCTGTAGTTCCAGCTGATGGATTTCTGAAGGAACAGTACTGCAAACAAACAATTTAATACTTGCTTTTTCTTTCCCTGACTTTTTCTTTTCTAAGTATGGCATTTTCTAATTGTTTTTCCATTCTATGTGATAGTGCTAATATTGTTAGAGAAGGTTCTGGCACCTTTTAATAAGAACAGGCATTTCACTCTTTGCAACTCATGACTCAAGGATGTGGCTAACAGCTCTGACTTTAAAGAGGAAAACAAAGCTCGAAATATCTCTGCTGTGATAAATAGGTACTGTAACCTCAGCGCCCGTTGTATTTCCTCACTCTTCGATAAAGGCATGGGAAGGGAGAAACCATTTCAGTGCTGAAAGTGCCTGACTGTGCCTTCTTGGGGTTAAATCCTGCAGGGCTGTCGTGTTCTCCTTCCTGCTGTGACTTCAGTATTGCTTTCAGATTGCTGTGGTGGTAGATGCTATCGGCCATCCCCCCAAGTGGGCCTCTTTGTTTTTCCATAGAAGTATTGATATTAAGCACAACCTGCACTAGAGTCTCTGAGCATCTCTGCCCAGCTCTGGTTGTGTTCTTGTCTAAATCCCCTGTTTTGTGATGGCCACATGTGGAGGCTTGGTGTGATTCACACAGCTCACTGCTTGCTCTGCTCTCACCGACCACTGGAGTGGTGGTTGTGTGCACCCCTAATGCAGGGTGGGAGGAGCAGGGGGAGAGCTGCCTTGAATGTGTGATCTGCACCACAAGTCTGATTCATCTGGTGGAACACAACCATGCGGTGTTACTTGTTTCCAGTGAAAAACTCCAGGTAGAGATGTGAGAGCTCTCTGTAATGCGGTATGAATGCTACCTTCCTTTCTGATTTCAGCTGCTGTGTGAGATTGGTAGGGATTGGTAATGCGAGGTGGGAGCTGGTGCATGCATGTAGGGGTCAGAGCTGTTGGGTGTGTGCACTGAATGACAGCACAGGCACGCAGGTTAGTGCTGGGGGCTCCTCCCTGCAGCCTCCTGGCCGTGGGGCTGGGCACCTGGCTCAGGTGGGGCCCGGTGGCCATGGGACCTTGGGCAGTGTGGGTTCTGTGCTTGCAGATAATGAGTGCTGAAACAGAATGTGAAAGTACCGCACTGGTTGGGCCACTTTAAATGTCCTTTGCAGTTCTGATTGGAATTCTGTTCGTTTGCAAGTTGAGGTGAAGTTACTGAGTGTTCTGTCCACGAACATCGTGGAAGGAGTTGGGATTTCACCCTAGGTAACGTTGTGGAGCTTTTCCTGGGTCATCTATGAGCAAAAGCAGAGTCAGTTTTTCAGCAAGAGATAGCAATTTTCATTGTAAAAAATCACCCGAGGTCATGGAGGAGGGAGTCTGGATGAGCAAACTCTGAGCACTGCGATCTGGGAGGGGAGGGCTGGCCCTGTGAGATGGAGGAGGTAGATGCACTGAGAAGTAAATGTCGATATGGAGACAGTGAACTGGAGCTGCGTGTGGGTGTGGTGGGAGTGAGAGTGAGTAGCTTGGGTTTTACATCTGTATGGACTTGAAGTAAATATGAATCATGCTCGGGGTGCTCAGGGTTTTCTGGTAAGGTCAATGGAATATCAGAACACCATTGCTTCTGAAGTGAGGCCAAGCATCATGCTCAGAGTTAACAGTGAAATTAATGCTGATATTTTGGAGGTAAGGGCAGAATGGGTGCTCGGAGCAAAACCCCAATGCGGCTCAGCAAGCTCAGCCTCAGGAGGTATGGGGTGGCACTTTCCACTACAGCTCCTCGAAATCACAGGATCCTCCAGAGTAAATGCCTCTCATAAAAGCACAACTCTGCCAGCCATTGTGGTCCATATGTTCAGTGAGCTGTGTTTCTGTGAGGTTTGTGATTTTTGGAAATAGCGACAAGTTCTGCTAATATGGATCAGCCCTTGGTGTGTTCGGACAGACAGCTCTGGGCACTCTGCAGTTTGATTCTGTTCTTTCTCATAGGGTTGGACAGGAGCACTTCTGCTCGTATCTAGGCTGTATGAAGCCAAACCAAGCACTTTCAGTTGTTTTCTGTTCTTTAAACAGAAGTATTTCCTGGGATAGCAGTGCTGGGTGGGTGAGGGAGATGCATCTCCTGGAGTAAAGCACTGGAAGTATGGCGAGTTTGCAGACAAGCAACATGAAACAGTGACTTCAGGAATGAGAAACATTGGAAGACAGCCACTTTCAAAGTGGTTTGTTTTAAGCCTGCTGCTTTTTGAAGTGTGCTGGAAGGTGAGATGGAGCCAAGTGCGTGAGCGAGTTCAGGTACTGCTCAGAGTGCTGAGCAGTGCTCTGTGCATCGTGTTGGGTGTTGGCTGCCCCGATGGACGTGCATCTCTTCCTATTGGCTTTCAGAAGCCACAGTGATGTGGGTCTTTCCAAAGTGGTCATTCTGAGCTGGGCACAGGCAGGTGTTGAGTGCAGAGCTGAGACACGCAGCGTGATCCCAGCCGCTGCTTTGGCACAGAGATGTCTGATGGCATGAAGCCTTCTGAGCGTGCTGGAGGAACACTTATTTTGCACAGTAGTGTGGTAGTTCAGCAGCTCTTCTGCCCGTGTGACCCAAAAAATGTTGTCAATGCCACATCCACGGAGGTGTTCAAAGCTGGGTTGGATGGGGCCCTGGGCAGCCTGAGCTGGTGGGGAACAAGCAGCCCATGGCAGGGGTTGGAACTGCAAGATCCTTGAGGTCCCCTCCAACCCAACCATTCTGTGTTCTATGATTCTAATGCTCTGGAAGATTCAAACATCACTTCTGCCATCCTGCCGTACACTGGGTGCTGGCTGAGGTTTGCTGGATGTGTTTTGGATAAATGTATAGTGAAAAGCCCTGACAAAACTCCCAGCAGGAGCTCTTCCATATGTGGCGAGAAGGCAAAAGGCAAAGCCTCCAGGTTCCTTCAGTTGGATTCCTGTTGACGCTTAATGCAAACACCACCACCACGCAATGACTGCAGTGCGGGGTGGGCTCTGGTGGTGCCACATCCCTGATGGGACTGAGCTGGATCCCATCAGTGCCCGCTGAGTATCTGAGCCACTGTCCCCATGTGGAAGACCCTTCCTGACCCCTCTCATGTGAGCAGGTCAGGGTTGTGTTTCCTGATGCTGTGTGCACAAACCCACAGACCCCGCACCTCTCCCACGTACCACAACTGCAACGTCTGAACACTGCATGCAATACAGACAGTGTAAATGATGACACTTAGCTGCGCTTGGTCGGTCAAGTTTTAATTGACATCTTTGGCTTTCAGTCACTTGCTTGCATTAGCTCTTAGCACAGATTCTGCTTTGTGACAGCCCCTCCTTTCCTCCAGTTCCTGGAGTGCCCCACTGCTGCTGCAGGGGCTGTTCCTACAGCCGCTCTCTGCAGCGCTTCTGCAGCTGAGAACAGGAGCTTTCGCTGTAGCCATACAGATCTGCCTCATCCCTCACAATGCTCCTGCAGTTGTTCCTCTGGCTGAGCCACCTCAAGAATTCCTCCAAGTTGCTTCTGAATTTGGAGAAATCCGCTCTAATCTCAGTGCAGGAATTTCCATGGGATTTATTCTAAGGAAAAAGAGTAGAGACTGATGCAGGAGTTACAGAGGCGTTCCACCCCTAGGCTCTGCTATTACTCAGGGCTCTTTAGCTCCCTGGGATGGGGCTTCAGCCTCACACCACTTCCCACCATTCTTGCCGACTCAGCCTTGGCTATCATAGAATATCCCAGGTTGGAAGTGACTCATACAGATCATCAAATCCAGCTTCTATTTGTACATCTAATCTCTCTTGGACTAGCCACATCCTGGAGATTCCAGGTGAGCCTGGGATGCTCCATGTGGTCCCAGCTTGAGCTACAGGATGGTTCAGCATCCAAAATTAAAAAGGAGGAACAATTTGTTTCCTTCCAAAAAATGATCAAGGAGCAATATGACCGGTGAGGTGTGACTGGGCTTCTCACACCAATGCCCTCTGATTCCCTTAGGGAAATCAGCTTTCAAGGAAGCATGGCAGTTCCTTTCATGGCTTTTCTCATCATATCCATGGACTTTAATGGAGAATCATGCTTTATCTTCCATTCTCCATGAAAACTGGTGCAACCCAAGTCCTGCAGCGCCCTGCTGGCCTGGGGAGAGCCAATCTCTCTGTACTCATCAGAGAGAATTAAGGGGAGAATGAGGCAAACTGACAAGCACAGAGAGCCTGGGCAGATGGAGACCTGAAGGGAGACGCTTGAAACTAACACTGAATAGCAGCAGCTTACCTTCATAATCAAGCAGTTGTCTCTTAGTGTAATCAGATCTTTTGTAACGATCTTCATACACGGAGATTCCAATCTGTTTAACTGGTGAATAAACTCCTCAGTGTTGTTACAGGCACAGCTTGTGCTCTAGAAGGAAGAAAAGGAAATGGCATTCTGGTTTTTAGGAAGAAGGGGGAGATTGTTCCTAAACTACTTGGGTAAATCAGTTATAATTTTTCTGTGGTGATATTTCTTTGTTATGCCTCCACGTAAGAGTTCATTAGCACAGTATTCATAACTATTACAGCCACAAATTCTGCATCTGCATGTGCTGCAGTTTCTGTCGATTTCGCAGCTCCTGTAGTTGGGTTAAATTCCTTCCAAATAGGAGCATTTGCTCTTGGCTGTATGACACCTGCAGATAGCTACTTCAAGCACATGTCCTTGTTCTGCACCATTTAGCAAACAGACCTTACAAACACTGCAGGAAATCCCTCCTGAACAGCATGAAAAAGAGCACAGAGATGCTGAGGGAGGAATCACCACCTATGCCTGAGAGCGGGTAGAGTGGGATGCCAGCCACGTTCAAGCAATTGTTTAAACAATATGCTGTGATACGTAGGGAAAGCAAGAGGAGCACTCAGGGCTGCCCCTGAGCCGGCCTTGGGTCTTCGTGGCAGCTCTATATCCCTCCTGGGCTGGGTTCCTGGGTTCAGGTCCCCCCTGCCTTGTGTCCTGCTGAGCTGTGCCAGAGCCCAGCAAGCCCTCAGCTGGCATCGGACATGTTGCCTTCGAACGTCCCTGGAGCTTTCTTCTCAGTTACACCGTAAGTTGGTGAACTGTGAGACCTTCTGGAGACTCCACCTGGTGATAACAAATGAGGAACGGCCGCTCCTTACCTTTACGCAGGTCGGCGTGGTGAGCTTCTCCTGGAACAGACAGAAATGTCCATGTTACAAACTGTAAACCGCCTCAAGCAGCAAGTCTGGCGTGGGGCAAGTGGGAAGTGATTTACCTTTGAAGGTGGTTGTTCATTTTCAAGTAAGCAAAGCATTTCGTCAATGATCGCTGATTTAGTCTTGTTCTGCAGAAGTGGTATTTCCTTCGGTGGAAGAAAGCGGCCAGATCCTCTCCAGCTGCACAGCAGCAGCAGCAGCATGCACAGATGCATTTGGAAGGTGCTGGACATGGGGCTTGGACTCCAATGTGAAGAGCGTGCTGAATTCAGGCTCTCCTCTTCTGGCACATGCTGGGCTCGCTTATATAGAGAAGCACAGTAAGGGCAGGATGTGATTGCTGTCTTATCTCATCTACAGATTGACAAAGTAGGAAATAGGCAACAACTTGAGCTTTCGAATTAGCAGCGTATCTGATCCGAGAAGTGTTTCTGATTAATGGTCCTGTAAACTTCCTGAAGCCTCTAACCCTGTGTGTGGGCAGGGTGTGAGGGCACTCATGGTGTGCGTGGTGCTGTCAGAGCAGGACTTGTTTGTGCCCAAGGAAATTACTCTACTTGGAGTAATGCAGCCAGGAAGAATACTGCTGCTCATCAGTGGAGTCTGCATCCTATATTGCTGCATATTATCCCACTTTGATGGTTTGCGTGCCTCTGTAGCTGATGCCACCTGAAGATGGAGCCCACAGGAGCAAAGGGATTGGTGGCAGTGACGTGGGGGGGGCAGGGGATTGCCTCCAGATAATCCAGTGTTGGGAGAGCAGAATCTTCGGAGCAAATGGGGAACCAGAGCTGAGGGGCTTTGCAGTGGTTCATACCAGGAGTGGCATCTGAGAGGGGCTGCGGTGAGAAAGCACTCCTAACCATGGGGAAAAGTGAAATTATTGGGGGCCTGCACTGGGGCCACAGGGTGGAACAGTGGGAGACCTCACTGCCTGCCAGCACAGCTCCTGCTGCCCTACTCCTCGTCTGCTCCATAGCAGCAGCTCTGACTTCAGCAGAGAGCTGTAAGGAGGCGTTTTGCAATGGCAGGAGTGGGCCTGGCAAGTGCTGTTGGGGCAGGGTTAGTGCAGAGCCAGGCTCTCAGCTGGAGCGTATTGATGCAGAGCTTTGCAAATATCCACATCAGCCCGTGCCAGCAGAGCATCTGGCCCAAATAGGTCCCACATGTTCCCATTCCTTCTCTAAATCTGCTGGGCTTTTGGAGGCAGTATTTCAAGTAAAATGCCTGCTGAAGGGCAGGAGTGGCAGGTTGGTTTTACTGGATGTGATTAGGGAAATCCTTGCTGTTGGTTCAGCCTGCGTTTTACTTTGAAGAGCTCTAAATGTAACATGAAAATCTGAGGCTGGATGGTGTTTTAAGCTCTTTGTTTACATATATTTTGGAGTGTCCTTACTAGGAAACTCATAATTGCACATTCCCTTTGTGCCCATCTCTAGGCTGGTCGCTTAGTGCTGATTTGCAGAGTGTGCAGCGCTGTGTGAAGGTTCTCTGACAGCAGCTGTATGGGAGATACCCACTGACCTTACTGCTGTCCCCCCCTCTAAAAAAGTTCTGATCCAAACAAGAAAATCAAACTTCAGTCCGAAACCACTCATGAAATGTCTCTGGGCCCCTCGCTTCCCAGCCAAGGAGCTCCGGCTCCTGCTGGGCTCTGGCTGCCCAGCAGCCTGGGGTAGAGGTGATAAAAATGAGTTGTTCAAGTGAATATTTAAATGTGCTAAGCTGATATGGTGAATGATGCAAAAATCAATGAAGGTTTCTCTGCTGTCTGACCTAAGCGTCAAGGTGCCCTGGCAATGGCATGGAGTGGGAGGTGAGGGCAGGGCCTGCATCTCCTCTGCCTTTCCCACTTCTTGGATGGGTGTTTGCTTCAGGGGGAGCTGCTGGCAGCTGCTCGCTGCTGCTGTGTTCTGGATGAGGGTGTAACAGCCCAACACTGTGCAAGCCACAGTGTGGGCTGCATCTTCAGCCAAACTTATGCAAATACTGACACCCACTAAGCACTTTTTCTGAAACTTTCACCCCAGATTTGGAAGAATCCTCTCTCATTTGCTTGGACAGGCCACCTTGGCCACCACCAAAGGGAGCTGAAGCTGTTAGAGAGAAGCAGCGAGTTGTTATCGACACAACATTGCCATGGGTCCCCGTTCCATGGGGTCCTGTGTCCTGCCCCGTGGGTGCAGCGTGGCCCCGCTGCTGGCAGGAATCATCTTAACATCCCTGTGGTCCTTGGTCTTTGATAACAGAAGGATGCTCTGTACCAAAGATGTGATGAGAACTGTTGGCATCTGTAAACATCTGAAAACTTTCTGTGCTTGCCGGCGGGAGCTCTGAGAGGTGAGGGGAAGCGCACACATCCCTCCGAAGTACAGCAAAACCACGAGCATCTGAGATTTGGTGTTTGCACGCAGAGGTGACAGCATTCCCGGCAGGTATGGCAGGAGTGCTGCCGTGCTCTCAGCCACGCGGTCCCTTCTGCAGCTCTCTTCTGAGCCGCTCTTCTCTCCTCCACCTTTCTGCGACAGCCGGAGCCTCCGCAGCTCTTCCTCTCCTTCCTCCGACCCTCGTGTCACACTGCGGCCGTTTGGAAGGAGAGGAGTGCCGCCTAGAGAGCGGCCCCTGCCAGCAGCAGGCAGACCGCTGGTTTCACTGCTGCCTTTATTTCCTGCGGAGCAGCGCTGCCAAACCTCAGCACGCACCGACTGCGATGCATCAGCTGCGGCGTGGCGAGCCCTGGGAGCTCGGAAAGCCCCGCTGGGGGGGCCTGGTTACAGCAGAAGGGATGTCAACGGTACGTGGAGAGTGTTTCAGAGAGCAATAGGGATGTGCCATCCAGTTGTGGTCCACCTGGAAGCAACCGGAACCCTCTGTCACATCTCCCCACGTCGCGCTGGATCGTGGCCCTTCTCAAAGCACTGCTTCCCTCAGTGCAAGGCTGTAAACATCATTGCTCACAGTGTTGAAAATGGCACCATCTTTTTGCATCCATGGCTTTTGACTGACGCTTTGTTTGGGGTCAATCCCGTTGCCTGTGTTTATTCCTCATCTGGCACTGCTGAGGGCAGAATGAGCAGGGCTGACCTGGACCACCAGCACACCGGGTCACTCCTTCCAAGCACTCAGTATTTTGGTAGCATTGGCTCGTGATTTATTCCGGAATAACCTTTGGGATGCACAGTGATGATGACACTTGGTGGCTTTCCCCTTGTTTGCTGTGTCTGCCCTTCTGCAGCCCTCAAGGATCTCCTCTCCAGCAGCTGTTAACAATAGCAGAGGAATGTTTGGATGTGTCAGCTCCATCCAGAGCCTCCTGCATTCCCTGGCTCCTTCTGCAGGCAGTGTGGGGTATCCCCCAGGCACAAGCACAGCTGCTGGAGATGCCCTCCCTCCAGGTATGCAGCAGTAGGTGGTGATGATGGGGTTGTGAAATAATGAAATTCCAGCAGGAAAATCCCTTGGAGGGCAGGTATTTGTGCGATGCTCAGCAGGGATGTGGGCGCAGCTGCGGGCTGGGGCTGCTCCCATCCCATCCTGACCCAAAGGAGAAGTTTGCCACATGTTTTCTTTCTTCTGTGTGGACGAATCTTCCTGAAGTCAGAACAGCCTGGGAAAGGGCGAGGGGCTGCAGTAAGCTGTCTGCCTCGAAGTGTGCAAAGAAAGAGCCAGATGGGCTGCTTTCATCCCAACTGGAAAACAAATATGGTGGTACATGGTGTCCAGACCTCCCAGGGAGACCCTACAAAGAAATATCAACCATCTCTAAAGCTGCCCCTGAAATGCCAGAACATCACCGCTGGGAGAGACTGATGTGATCGGTCCAGCATTTTCAGATCAAATATTCCTTCAATCACCATAAATCACCACAAAGGAAATGATGATAGTTACACATCTGTGTGAGAGATTTATTTTGCATGTATCCCGTTAGAGTTCAGTTACATTTCATAGAGTTCTGCATGCAAATTTCCCAAACACTTTACTGCACGAAATACATATGCAACGTCTTGGCAGCACTCAAGTCTTCGAGAACAGGCAATTTGCACCTCACTTTTTGTATTTTAAAGCAGTCTGTAGAATTGTAGAATGGCCTGGGTTGAAAGGGACCTCAAAGATCATTGAGTTTCAACCCCTCTGTCATGAGCAGGGTCACCAACCACCAGAGCAGGCTGCTCAGAGCCACATCCAGCCTTGCCTTGAGTGCCTCCACGGATGGGGGCATCCACAACCCCTCTGGGCAACCCCAGTCACTGCCTCTGTAGCCCAACAATATTCTTCAGCTCAGAGAGGCACTTTGGCATCTCTTTTAAAGAAACCGTTCTATCCTTGGAGGAGATGGTTCTCCAAAAATTGCCAGTGACTCCAAAAAAGATGCAAAATTGCACTCGAGTGCACCTGGAAACTTCAGGTGCAGGAACACAGTGCTGAACCCAGTGTGTGTCTGCAGATGGGATGGTACAGAACGGTGCATGGTGAAAGGGAACAGCATCCAAGGACTCCTCCCCACGCACCAGTGAAGGGAAGTAAACAATTATTGCATTTCTTCATCAGAAAAATAAATAATGTGGAGTTCCTACCAATAAATAGAATAAATATGAATAATTAGAGGAATAAATAACGTGTCCCAGGAGCTTTGCTTGCCAGTGAGGATGTGCAAAGGAGGGCACACAGAGCTTCGTGGTGTGCTGGGCCGGGCCGTGTGTGTGTCACAGCACTCTGCAGTTATGTTGTTTCCTCCGAGAAGCCATACATGTTCAGGAACTTCAGCAATTCCCCCAGATTCTTGAAAAAATCATAGTTTTCCATTGGCTCCCACTTATGTTTCTGGGGGACAGACAAAGGAGAAGAGTCAGACAAACATAATTTGGACGCGTGAGTTGTATTCTGGTTTTTTTTTTTTGACTGTAGATTGTTTTGTTTTGTTTTTGTTTAGTAATCAATATGAAGACCACGGAGGCACCAAACCAGGAAGCAGCTGTGTGCTTTAGCTGTGCACACATTTTGCTGCAGCCTGGACAGGCACTGGGATTTGTACCAATCCAAACCCCATAGAACAGCGAGTAGAAAATCCACCCTGCACCTACCAGCCAGCCGGTGCACGTCTCCCTGGCAGCATGGATACTCCGTAGATTCTGGATAACCTTTTTCTCTAGTGGCTTCTTTCTGCTGCTTTCCAGGGCCTTAATAAATTCTTCCAGATAGACAACTGCATTCTCTTCCCCTTGCTCCATCATGAGAATTATGTTATTCTGCAATAACAAAGCACAGTCATTCCCATCTTTTCTGTACCGCCTCATAGAATCGCTGAGGTTGGAAAAGACCTCTCAGATCACTGAGTCCAACCACTGACCCATCCCCACCGTGCCCACTGACCATGTCCCAGTGCCTTCAGAAGGGGCTCTGATGTGCCTCATGATAAGAACAGGAGCCAGTGCTGGCTGGAAGCAAGCTCTCACAGCTCTGATCAAGGCAGCACCTGAGCACTGGTTTTTCATGGGAAAGATTTGGCCTCAAGTGAAGCCCATAGGGAAGCAACCATCACAGCCCATTGGTGGCATGGTAGCCAGGGGACACCTCTTCCGAGAGCACAAGAGCTTGCCAAAGGATGGGCTCTTTCAACTGCTAGATCCTCCTTCCATCTCCAAAAGCACACGGCCACACCATGGGCATGCAGCATTGCAATGTGAGCTGAAACACAACCTTACCGGAGGCATGGTTTCATTGCTGCCCTGCAAGAGATGGTTAAAAACCACATTAGCAGATGCTCCACCAGAACAAAAAAACTCAGGCGTGCAACAAAAAGCAAACAGAACAGGCGAACCTGTAGTCTCACAACGTCTTGAATGACTTCCTTCAGGAGGGAGCTGCTGGGGCAGCCCTTGGCCAGCGGGACGGGGCTGGGGCAGCTGGGGACCCAGCAGGACAGCAGCAGGCAGAGCAGCAGCAGCATCGTGGCGAGGCACTGCACTCCTCTCGTGGGCTGGGTACGGCTGCATCCTGGCTTCCTTTTATATGTGCGCCGTGCGAGGAAATGATTAATACCTCACCACAAAGAAGCTCAAGCTGAAGGCGAAAAGTCACCTGTAGAGTGGAAGCTGTTACTTTCTTATCTGACAGGGGAAACTACGTGTGTCTAAAATAAAGACTCCCCCAGAAGTTCAGTAGCTGCTGTGCAATTCAGATGCTTGAGCCCATCTTGCTTTCAGGGGCTGAAGCAATTTTATGGTGCTGGAAGTATTGGTACGGGATAAAGCTACCTGAACATCACCCAGATCTTCACACTTCCACATACTCTATTTAATGCTATGATTACTCAAAGTAACACTCATCTATTGCCCCTCTGCTCTGCGGTGGGAGAACTCACCCTTGAGTGCTGCGTCCAAATTTGGAGTCCTCAGCACAGGAGGGACACAGACCTGTTAGAGTGCATCCAGAGGAGGGCCACAAACATGTCCCAGGGATGGAACACCTCTCCTGTAGGACAGGTTGAGAGCTGTGGCTGAGCAGATGGAGAAGGCTCCAGGGAGAGCTGAGGGGCTAAAGGGGCTGAAAAAAAAAAAAAAAAGAGAACGGGCTCCTTAGCAGGGTCCATGTGATAAGACAAAGGGAAACTATTTCAGACTGAGAAGAGGGGAGCTTTAGATTGGATGCTGGCAGAGGTTGTCCTCTCCCAGGTCAGACTGGAGGGGCTCTGAGCACCTGATGGGGCTGTGGGTGTCTCCACCCCAGAGGTGCTGGATGAGATGGCCTTTCAAGGTCTCTTCCAACCCAAACCATTATATGATTCTACACTTCTCCTCTAATTAATGATCCTTAATGCTTCACACCACTCACATTTATAAGCCGGTGGGCTGCATAAGCCCTCCTGGAAGCAGACGTGGGGTTGCAGAGCAGCCTGTCCTCCCTGCCCACATGAGTCTGCTGCTACATGGTTTGGATTCCTGCCTTGCTGCAGTCCCCTCACACTTCCACCCCACTTTCCCTGCAGTCAGTGGAGTGGCATTATCCCATAGCTGAGGCTGAGCTGCTGAGTTATTTGGGGGTGAGCAGAGGAAGTCCAGCTTTGCCTTGTGCCAGCAAGGGGTTTGCATCCGTTCAGCCCAATTGCAGGAGAGCTGTGGGAAACACCCACATCCCCATGATGCTAAGGTGCTTTCTTTAGAGAAAGATTGTAAGGAGTCTGATTGTAAAGAGTCCAGGGAGGCCGTGGATCACCCACAATGGGAAGCAGAACCACCCCTGAGGCTCAGCCCTATCTTCTATTTGCTCTCCTAGAGAAAGATGTCTGTGGCTCTGTGCATGGCCAGTCCTGCTGAGGCTGGTGGGGAGAAAACATTTGTTTCAAAGGGAATTCACGGGTCTCAGGTGTCACATGGATGAGTGCACATTCTGTGCCACAGATCATAGCCAGCTTCAAATGGTGTGGAGGAATCTCTTCCCTTGGAGGAGGCAGTGGGAACTGGTGCTCATCTCACAGCTGGCTGAAGAAATGAGTCTCTGCAGGAAGGGTAGAAGGGAAAGGAGTGGGCAGCACGGACCTTTACAGCTGGAAAAAACAGAACTGCTTGGTTGGAACCCCACCTTGTTCTCTCTATTCTTTTTATAGCAGCTAATGACATGCAAATACATTCTTAGATTGCAGCCAGGGTGGAAAAAGAAAGATCTGATAGCAGCAGAAAGGAGGATGGAACTTGTGGTGTGCTGGTGTACGCACACCTAGAGTTGGCCTCTAACACGCTGACTCATTTGCAAACATTCAGAACAGAAACCGCTGTGACCACTCTGCTCATCTCATGGCAGGATCAGCTCTGACCTTTCTTTCCTTTCTGCTGCACGGGGATTGCTTCTGCAGGACAGTGAGGGCGTAGGGAGTTCCCAGCAGCACTGCGCCCAACCCCACCTCCACCTCCGCCAGAAAATCCAGGCAGGATTGCGTGAGGGCCACGTGGGCTCCGATCTGATTTCTCTGATGTGATTTCACTGATATGACTTCACCGGGCAGAGCCATCTGAATTACTTGGGTCCTCTCCACATGGAGAATTCAGTGAATGAGCAAAAAGTGACTTGAGCAAATAGAGAATTCATGGTGAAAGTGGAAAAATAACAGAAAAATGAACGGAAAATGAACAAGTCTGATTTTTGTGTGGTGGTCCTGTGCAGAGCCAGGAGTCAGACTCCATGATCCTGATGGATCCCTTCCATCTCTGGGTGTTCTGTGATTCTATGATTGCCTAAAGGACCCCTTTTGCCCCCTTGTCCAACCTCCTCACACTTGCGTCAATGTTTTTCTCTACGTTTTTGTGCAACCTGTAGGTGTTTGTGCTTCTCCCCAAGCTGAGAGCTGACAGCAGCACTCCAGGCAGATGTGATGGGCTCCTGGCTCCCCTGCGTGGCCCTCCCGTGTGTCTCCATTCACTCTGAATGTGGGAGGCTGAAATGCGTTTGCAGCGTACTTTGCACGACAGCATCGATGCCTTCCTGTCTCAGCACAGCGAGGAGTTAAAAGCACTGTAACTCTGTGGTCTGCCCCTGCAGAATGAAGGAAACCATGCTTCCCCATGCAGCTCAGGGGAGCTCTAGTGTTGTTTAGAAACAGCAGAAAGTAAAATCATCGCCACCGGTGACTGTGCTCAGCCAACGCATCTGCAGCAGCTGTGCACAGCCTGCTGCCGGCCGAGGACATTCCTTCCCCATGCCGTGCTCTGGCTGCTGTCCCCATCCAGTGTCTGTGCAGCAGTGGGCTGTGCCTGGAAGCAGGCCTGAGCACGGCACAGCTGGGCGAAGCCACGGGCAGAGCCGTGAGCCTCTGTGGGATAGCCACTGTGCGCAGGGTGACTTTTTTCGTTAAAGGTATTCCCCGTGTTCTTTATGGCTTCCTCTGTGATTACTCCAAAAAACACCTGTGAGTCACGGTGGCATGCCCTTCCCTTACACTGACAGGAGAGCGTTATGCAGAGGCGTTAGCTCAGAAATTAGTCCAAGGCCAACTCATTTGTTGCATCTCGGTTGCTGGACCCTTGCCTGTATTGCTTTTGTCTGGAGGGCTGTGCCCGGGCAGCTTCTCTTAGGGGGAATTAGGAGGTCTGGATGCCTTTGGACACAAGAACCTTTTTTGTGGCTCACCAGCTTTGAGGAAAGCAAGGGAAATTTCTCTGCTTGCTCAGAGGTGTTGATCTGGAGAGCCAAAACTCCTCACCTTTCAGGCACAATTAGAAATCTGGAGTTTCATGCATCCATAGCTTGGTTTGGAAGGGACCTTTAAGGCCATCTGGTCCCACTCCACACCACGAGCAGGGACACCCACAGCTCCTCCAGCACTCAGAGCCCCCCCAAGCCTGACCTGTGAGATCTCACAGGCATCCCACGTGCCTGCCCAGCCCCAGTGGCAGCAGGCTGCCGCACAGCTCCAGGCTCAGCTTCACGCTGCCCCAGCTCCCCAGGGAGCCCTGCGCTCCTTGGGAACACCCTCCTGCAGTCCTGCTGCTGCTCTCAGACATGTGCAGAGTTTTTGTCTGGAGCGCAGGCGAGCAGCCGGGCAGCGTTTAACAGCAGTGATTCACAGCCGGAGAAGGCACTGTCTGAAACCCTGCAGATGATCCAAACAATTTGTAATGGTGTTTTTGAGCGCTCTGTCCCACCCACCGTCCACCTCACATTTGACCCCGAGGGTGGGCTGGAGGGAAGAGACAATTAATTTATCAGTTGCAAAACCGCCGCGTGTTATTGAGAAAAGAATTGTATCCCAAACACCATTGTGTGAAAGCAGGAAAACATTCAGCAGAAAGTGTAAATATTTTATGAGTTCTGACAAGTGACTAATAAAAGATGAAGATAAAACAAGAATGAAATAAGAAGGGACAATGAGTAATCCACCAAATCCTCCAAGAAAGGAAAAAGGGGAATTTCTCTTGAAGATTATGAATCCAGATTTAGCAGCTGACTGCAGCTGGATGGAGCCAAGCTGCCTTCACCTGGCTGTGACATCACTGTCATCTCCATGGGGAGGGTGATGCCACCCCTGAGGCACCGTCCCCTCCTTGGGGCTAGGAGACGCGTCACCTGAAGCGGTGTCGGGCAGGAGAGGAGGGAGGGAAGGAGCAGGGGGATGGCTCTGCCCCAGGGACCCTCCAGCAGGGAGCTGGGACAGCGCAGCTCTGCACGATGGGTCTCTGCTTCCAGGCTGCGATGGGACGTGGCTCTGCAGGAGGGGCACCGGGCTGCGTGGCACAGCCCCGGGGTCGTGATTGGGTCTGGTCCTGAGAGACCAGAGCAGGTGTTATGCGGGGAGCTCCTCTCTTATCAAATGAGCAGCAGCAAACGTAGCCCGCAGCCTCCTGGAGCTGCATCCCGGTCGCACAAGTCCCTTTCATCACGCAGAACAGGCGCTCACTTCTCCTGTCGGGGATGTACGAAACGCAGCTACAGTTTTACAGCAGAGCCTTCCTTCCTATGCGAGCAGGTCTGCAGATGCCCTCAGGAGGTGAAGTCACGGCTCAGCCGAGGTCTGAAAGCAGGTGCGCTTCACTGAGCTCGATGATGCGAGACTCTTATCGGCGCTGTCACAGCAGTGAGGCATCAGTGTGGCATCAGTGCTCCGCGCATCGGCGCGGCTGTGCCGGCGACGTGAGTGTGCCGTCTGCCTGAGGCTGGGCAGCCCCTGCACCTCTGTTTGCACGTCAGTCTGCCGATGGGATTAGCGATATTTGGGATATTGACGAGCTGCCGTGGGGTAGGAGCTGGAAATGGCTCTGGAAATGCCGGCTGAGCTGAGCTGTCCTCGGGGCCGGGGCACATCGGAGCCCCGCGGGGCTGCATCCCGGGAGCATCACGGCCGTGGGGTCCGGGTCCAGCCTGCAGGTGCTGTCTGCTGCCCGGGCAACACTCGGTCTGCATCCATCTGGAGCCAGCCCGGTGCTGACTTTGATTAATAACGCTTCACTTTTCCCTTTTGTGCTTCTCAGAATTTCCTGGACTGCTGTGCTGGGAATGCTGAACTTGAGTCACATTTTCTACTTTAAACACTGCTATGTTTTCTTGTTTTCATGTGCCTGTGAACCCACAACTTTCTATTTGCCTGAAGGATGAATTACAGTGTAAAATCTTCAGGCAGGATTTGAAATAATGCACGTGACAAATTAAACACTTCATTGCTAATTCAAACCACTGACACTCAGTAGCAGCAGGAGTCTCTTTGCGGTGACTTTTGCTACTGCTGGGATCTTTGTAGAGCCAGTGAGAGTGCTGAGGACCAGAAACTGTGTTGTTTAAGGCGTGGAGTGCAGCCAGGCACTCTCTCCCTGTTTCACTCCTTTAGGGAAGAGGTCCACAGCTCAGTGTCAGCCATCCAGCTCCGGTGGGAGCGCAGCACGTGCCCCATGCAGGTGGCTGTGGGGCTTTCCTGGGTTGCTGTGAGGGAACATCTGTCCTTCTGCCCATCTGCTTGTCCATCCATCTGATTGTCCATCCTTCCGTCCATCCGTCCATCCATCCATCCATCCATCCATCCATCCATCCATCCATCCATCCAGCCAGCCAGCCAGCCAGCCAGCCAGCCAGCCAGCCAGCCAGCCATCCGTCTGTCCCTGTCCATCACTTTCTGTCAGTCCATCCATCCATCTGACATGTCTTCAAGTCCATCCATCCGTCTGTCTCTGTCTGTCTGCCATCACACAGAGCTGCCCACGATGAGCCGACACCTCTCGGGGGTTTTGTGCTCTGTGCTCTGTGTGTGACTGTGCTGCGGTGGCTGTGGTTTGGTGGCTCTGGGGAGCTGCCAGCAGGGTCTGTCTGTCCCCTCTGTGCCCCCTGGGCTGCTGGAGGAGCTGCCAGGGGGTGTGGGGGAGCACCACAGCATCCGTGTGTCCGTCCCACCTGGTGTTGTGTGTCTCTGAAACCACTCCTTAGAAAGAAGAAGCACTGACAAAGCTGCTGAATTCTGGAAGATTTATTTCTGGGGAAAAAAAAATAATCAGTTTGCTTTCGTGAAGTGTTACAAGTGTTCAGTAATGCTTGTGTCAATATATGTGCTGCATGGCATACATCCCTACAGCTCAGCCAGGGCAGTTACATTCCTCTGGAACATAATTGTATTAAATATTAACTCGGATGTAGATTTACAAGTGTACACACTTTCCAAGTGCCTCCCATAGCCATGGATACTTAAACAATTTGGAAAACAAGTATTGCCTCATTCCGTTCAATAAGTCAGCTCACATGGGATGTGGGAAACTCCTCCAGTCATCTGGGACGACCAAGGGAAAGCAAGTGGGGTGGACAGGGAAGTGTTTGTGTTTGCATTGTTTGGAATTTGGTTACATCTGGGTGACATCATTCTGCTTAGTCAAAAATAAATCTGGCAGAGCTTCAAGTTATTTATTTAGATCAGAATGCCCGGGTGGGAGCAGGGATGGGGCTCAGGATGGAGCAGGAGCCTTCTGCCCAAGGCTGCTCCTGGGGCTGGGAGGGGGGTGAAGCCATGGGGCTGCATCTCACAGCAAGGGCCCCAGTGGCACATGTCCCTCTTCCCATCCTTGTCCTTGTCCCCACTCCTGACCCTGTCCATGTCCCCATCCCTGTCCTTGTCCCCATCCTGCAGGACAGCTTTGCCCAGCTCTGAACAACGCCAAGCCCCACAGATGTGCCTGGGCACTGGTAAGGGAAAGGGAAAGTGATGTGCATTCCCAGGGCTCCTCCCCACACACCAACAAATAGCAGTTTCCCAAAGAACCGACTGTAAGTACAGCATCGTCACAATAAATATTTTATTCCAAAGTATGCGTCAAAAAAATAAATAAATAGAAATAAATAAATAAATAAATAAATAGGGCTGGTTTTTTTTTTCATTGCAGTCCGGTACAACGTGAGTTAAACTGGTATGACTACATAAAATACTCAAATCTTATTTAAAATATTTCAGTCTTTTGACTGAGCAGTGCACTGCAGTCATTAGCGAGAACTGGGCTGCTCTCTCAGCATAATTTATACAAATATATAAAACCCCACACACTTACACGTATATATATTATCTGTCTATAAATATAATCAATATTCCTGAGAATAAGTTAATAGTGGAATCACATTTTTGGTTGCAGCAGTTATGGTTCTGTGTTTCTGGGTTTGACACTGTCCTTCTCTTTAGGTCCATTTTAGATTTCCCCATAGAGGTATCTCAAGTAGCTTTTAAGTGCCCGCATGAATATCCACTTCGAGACTCGTGCAGTTCTGCATTCCTTATCAGGAACCTGAAAAACAAACAGAGGGCACAACGTTGCCCAGTGGGTATGGCTGTCACCTTGAGCTGTGTGCTCCCTGGGGCCACCCCTCTGTGCCCCCGGGCACTGCCTGCCATTCATGTCCTGAGATGGAATCTCTGCTGCAGCTGCTGCCCTGATCTGATTGGCTTTCACATCGTTCTCTTTCTTGCAATTGAGATTACAGCAATGAAAGTAGGAGCATGTGGAAAAGTGTTCAAGGGAGAAAGCGGGCAGGGTCACACCCATCTTGCTAATTATCGAATGGGATTCCTAATGCCTATTGGTACCCTTCTTATCAGTTATGGAATGAGACGTGGAGTGCCAGCGGTGGGCAGACCCGTGCCCATCCAGGTGCTGTGTCCCCTCAGAGCTGATCCTGGGGAGCGCTCACCGGGGTGTGCAGCTGAGCAGCATGGCCCCAAGCTTACCTGGGGGGAGCTCGCGGTTGGGAAGAGGTGTTCACACTTGTAAATGATGTTCAGCTGAGTGATGGCTTTTGAATTCTTCAGCGGGTTTCCTTCCAAGGACTTCATGAATGTTTTCAGGTTGTTATGCATACAGGTTTTATCCTGAAAGAGCAGCACACAGTTGTTTTTGACAGCTTTGTGAGACATCAGGACCATGTGCACAGTGCTCTGTACCCCAGGAATTTTGGTACCCATCATAAACAATAACCTACGGGATTCAGAGCCACACTTCCAAGCACAACCCCTGATATTCTGTGCAGCAATTTTCGGAACATCAAATTTAGGAAATGGTGATCATGGAATCACAGAATTGCTCAGGTTGCAAAACAACTTTGAGATCATCGAGTCCAACCACAACCGAACCGTACCACCCTAACGCTAACAACCCACCGCTAAATCATGTCCCAGAGCAAGTGATAAGATGTACAGTGTTGGTTTGGAAGTGTGCTAGAGACAGGGTGTCCTGCTGCCTTCCATGAAGCTGCAGGTGCAGCCAGGGCCCTACAGCCCAGAGGACTCCAATGGGGCACTGCTCCTCAAGGGAAGGAGCAATCCTATATCTGTCCTTCCTGACCTATCTCAGCTGAAAGTACATTGGAATTGTCCTGGTGGAATGCAAGTAACAATTGCTGCTGGTGGGTGCTTGAAGCCCCTCCTCCCGAAGGCAAGAGGCACTGATGCTGTTTGCCTCCTGTTCTCTTCCAACAGGAGATGATCTCCTTCCTCTCCGTTGTGCTGCTCATCTCCATGGAAATGCCTCTTTCCAAGGGGCTGCAGGAGAGAACAGCCATGGGTCTGTATGGGGTGTAGCCCCAGTAGTAGTTAGGAGCTAAAACTGCATTCTGGGGCTGTGGACAGGAGTCTGTGCCCAGTTGAGACCTCTGCCTGCACAGAGCCATTCGAGGGATGCTGCAGCAGCAGCAGCTCCCTGTGAGCTCATGCATTACCTGTGCCTTTCCCCACATTTCTGAAGCAAATGTACTGCTATATAAGTTGTGGAGCAGAAAAGAAATCTGGGAGCTGAGGCAACCACTGCAAGAAGAAGAAGTGTGGTTTCTTACCTTGATATCCATGGGTACTGAGGAAGAACCCTGGCCAAGAGAAAATCCAGTTAGCAACCTCAGAACAAACCCTGGGACAGCAGGCAGCCAGGTGCAGGGCACCGAGAGGAACTTACTGTCACGTCCACTTGGTGGTTCGTCACATCACTGAGAACTTCACTGATGATGGATTTCACTCTGGAGCAGTGGAGGGGTGTGCTGGTGGGCGCAGAGCTGCAGAGCACCCCAAGGGCCAGCAGAGCTGTGAGTTGGGCCAGCATCGCGGAGCTGTGCTTCAGTGTGAGCTGTGTGTGCTCTGCCCCGGGTTCCTCTTATATACACACTGCTGGCAGGAGGAAATGATTAATATCTCACCACAAACATGCTCATGCTGAAGGGGAGGAGGGGAAGATTTACCTGAAGAATGGAATCTGCTGGTTTTTTTTCAAATGATTAAGAGTCTACGTATTTTCTACACCAAGAGCAACATTGCGGATACGTACCTGAACCACTTTGCACTGCGTACCTCCAACCCCCTAACGGAGATAAGGTGCAAGAGGAGTAAGTGCAGTGTAGGCATGTGTGAAGTTAGGAGGGGATCTGTTTGTGGATCGTGTAGACATGCACAGAGACAGACGGTAGAGTGCTACATGTTGTTCTATATAATTCCTCACAGTTTGAAGGGAGAAAGAAAATGGATAGACTCCCCCAGAGATCTGGGGCGGTGGTCCTCAACGTTGTGAGATTTACAATCTTTAACACTTCTCTTAAAACTGCTGCAACTATTCCATGCAGTTTCTACATGGAATTCTGTGACTGAAGTCTGAATGAATGAATGGATGAATGAATGAATGAAGGAAGGAATGAAGGAATGAAGAAATGGAGCCTGGAATACATTTGCAGCGCCTCAGGAGCTCACGTGCAGCTCAGCTCTGGTCAGGCTGCCCACACCCAGCAGCACTGAACTCTCGGGGTGGAACAGCAGCTGGGAAAGTGTGCAGAAGGAAAGATGGTTACCTGAGCATCCAGCTCCAGCCCCTCCTGCCATGTGCTGTCCCATCCGGATCCGTGGTCAGTGCCCCTCCAGCCAGGCAGCTCGTCCCTGAACTGCAAGAGAGCAGCAGGCAGATCTCTTTTAATGTGGGCAGAGCTGCCTGTGCACTGGACAAGCTAATTAGTAACAGCAGTGGGGGAATTTGATAAACAGTGATTCAGAAGCTTGTTGGACTGTGAACACAAAATGACTTTCGTGGAGCAGCTGTCCCTAGGTGGGCACTCCTGGCAAGGAGCTGCTCCACTCCTGAGCTACACGTGGCTCTGGGCACCAAGCAGCAGCATGCCATGTTTTATTTCTATGCTTTATTTCCATGTTTTATTTCCCTGTTTTACTTAAGATGCCATCCACAACTTTCTTTTATTTTCAGGATATGCTTTGTTCTTTTGTCCTGTGCTGCTAACTAAAACAATGACGAGTTGCAGTGCCAGAGCAGTCCTGCAGCAGGGGCTGGGCACAGCTTTGCATGTTGAAGGAGAACTGCTGCAAGTCTGCTCTTCTGAGAAATTATATAGGTACCAAATAATGCAGTTTTGTTTATTTCCCCATTGTTTGCTTACCAGAGATTGATGCAGTGCTGGGCAAATGTTTCAAAAAATATTTTCCCACTAACCCAACTCCAGAGAGCAAACAACTTTCCCCAGATGTTACACTTCACTGTGATCTGCTTCGCTCTTGGTTATTGCAGCTCTACTCTGGGTGGACCACAGTGCAAAGCTCCCTCAACCTGCAGGTCCAGGGAACCCAGTGCTCCCTCTCAGGTCAGCTCCTATGTTACCTGGTGTGCTGGAAAGGTCGCACAGGGATGAGCACTTTGTGGCTGTGAATTGGCACACTGCTTAAAATGTGAAGTTAGGGGGAAAAGGAGAAAGCACATCTCTCAGGTTAACGTATTATCAATTCAGAGCATCAGTACACTTTCTTCCACCACCACTCCCCCATATCTGTAGGGTTCCACCTAAGGGGTAATTTCCAGCCGTGAGCAATGGTTTCCTCGTCATTTTCTTGATTTGCTATCCTGGCTCAATAATTCCTTCCATATTTCCACCCTGAACGGTGACACCTCCTTGGTAATTCCCAAGATTTTTGGTGCAGCTGTCACGGTCATGCATATTTTGGGATGAGATTTCTGGTGTTTCGGACGTTCTTTCAGACAGGGGGCTGGAGGTTGAGTTTGGAGAGTTCTCCAGGGGGAAAACTCATAGGGATATCAAATCTACTCATAAAATACTCAAGATGCAGCAAGTGATGCAGAGCAGCTGGCACAAGGCAGTTACTCACTCTGTCCTCCAGTCAATATGCTGGCCAGAAAAAACATCAGCCAGTGCTGCACTCTGGGGAGACCCCCTGAGATAATTGCTGGGACAGTGAGGGAGATGATTATTTTGTTGATTGTTAGAGTAAGCACTTAGCTGGGCTGAGGAAGGGTGTGGAAAAACTGTCTGGGCCAGCATCATGTCTGTGAAGGAAGTGCTTCATCAGGGAAAGGCTTCACACTGCGGGAGCACTTCCAGAGATGTGCAGGATGGAAGAAGTCATTGCCACGGCACATGTGTGTGCACCCGAGGGATGGTGCCTATTTATAGCGTGAAAGATTAAAAACAAAACAAAACCCCAACAACAAAAGCCCCACAAACACAAGAAGCACGCGCACCAAACCCTACAGGCCGGCACTGCTGGTGCTTGTGATCCTCTGCTGCTGCTTGACTGCTCTGTGTGGGTTTGTTCTGATGGCTTTGCTCTCTGAGCAATGCACCTGGAGCCCTGTCCTCTCATGTCACCCCGCTGATTCCAGCAATGAGTCCCAGTTTTTTCTCTTTTCACGTGAAACCTGAGTCTGAGAAGGACCAGGCAGGTTTGTGATGCAAATAGTCCATGATATATTTATTTTGAATTAAATCTGAGGTCGGGACTCCTTCTTGTGAAAACCAAGCAGTGGATTCCCTCCCTTGGGTAAGAAGCTATCTTTTAGAACAGTCAGAGATGTCCCATGCTGCCACTGACTTCTGAAGAGAACATCCTCAGGCAATGCAGACACATCAGCACTGCCACGAACCCCTTGCTCTTCTCCTTCATCTGCAAGGGGACTGGGAAGGGCAGAATGCTGTCATGTCCTGCAGACCCTATGATAAATACCTTATCTAAATATATTTTATGTTTGTTTGTTTGTTTTTTTCCACAAGACACGGTTCAACTTGGGTGCTTTATTGACCAGATTTCCTGCGTACATCCTGGTATACACAACCTTTTCAGATTTGTGCAGCAGATGAGTAAGAACAGCTGTGTGGTGGTGCTAAAGGAAGAGCCTCAGAAGTATAACCCAGATACAGAGGTCATGGTGCCAGCATACAGACTGTCCTCTACCAACACCCCTTGTAGGTTGGCCCATGGGATGCGTGGTATTGCAGTTAAAGCCATGTTTCGTGGAACAGTGAGTGTGCAGCTGGTAGGCAAACTTCAATGGTGCATGAAAACACAGATTCCTTGCAAAATAGCATACAGGTCTGCAGGTCTGATCTAGAAAAGCTTCAGCATCCATTTGTTGGAAACGGGGAACCTGCGGCAAACCCTTGGTATTGATGTACGTCAGAGAGTGGTGCAGAGGAGGACTTACGCATGGTCAGTGGTGGCCAAATCGATTTTCATGATAAGGTGAAGCTAATTTATCTGAAATTGACAAACTGAACTAATCTTATGTGATTGGTTGTTCTCTAATGATTCAACATGCAGCCCAAGCCCCAGCTGAGCCTTCCCCCAACTGTCATTGCTGTCCATGACAAGCCACCATGTAGGAAGGTGTTTGCTTTCCTCCGCACAGATAGGTTACTGGAAACTTCATGGCAATACACAGATGAATCAATGGGCTGCTGTCAGACCACATTCATGCAGCACAGATTTTCTGAGAGATTGAGTTTCCCCTCACTCAGCTGCCCATTACGCTGTGCTGAAGATGTATTAGATTTTTGGAGCGCTCACTTTCTGGAGTGAGCTCCTCCAAGAGGGAAGGTATCCTCTGTGCACAGTAACTCCAGTTGGATTACTCTACTTCCAATGGCTTATTTCAAATTGTGCATGTGTTTACCAATGTGCATTTCTTCCTGGAGCTGCTAAAACTGGCTGTTGGGTGATCTCAATTAAATAATCCTGTTAATTCAGTTTGATCAGCCAAAATCAGAAGTGAATAGAAGAGAAAGAGAAATATACATGTCAGAAAACTGATTTAAGTTACATAGCTCTAGTTTCCAGCCTTCTGTGGAAGGTTTGCAGTTGTGTCGTCATATAAACCACAGGGACAGATAGCAAGTATTCTCAGACAGTGCTCTTAGCATTGCCCTCATGAGATCTAATCTACAGATCACAGTGCTGTGACGGTGCGACTGAATTCCCAGCCCTGCTCTTCCCAGGAAGGCTCTTGCTGTGCTCCCATGGCTGCCACACCTCAGCCACAGCTGTTTGTCTGATGCAATTCAGTGCAATCATATAACCATAGAATCACCAAGGTTAGAGAAGGCCTACAAGATCATCCCGTCCACCTATCACCAATAGTTCTCTCTAAACCATGTCCCTCAGTAGAATGTTCATCCACATTCTGCTGTATTGATGGGTTGGTGAGAGACTCCCAGTGCCCCACTGTGATCCCACTTGATCCCAGTCTTGAGTGGAGCCCATGGTGGGCAGGCACTGCTCCTGGGGATCTGCTCCCATGCAGCCCTGAAGTTTGCTGGGGCATTTTGCCATCGGCTCAGCAGTCACTGGAGGAACTTATTCACTCTCTCTGCTTTTCATTTTGGTTATTTTTATTTTTTTCAAACTCAAGATCATTTTGTTGTGTGTTGGCACTAGCTGCATGCAGAAAGTACAGCAGGGTCTTGTATCTAAGGATACTCCCATGCCATGAGCTTGAGATGGCTGCGCTGGCACTGCGGGAATGTGAGACAGTGCCATAGTGCTGGGGAACAAAATAAACCCATCACCATGATGGGCCCACAGACACAAGTCAATGAAGATCCATGAGCCAGATCCAGCAGAGAAGATCGATTCTTTTGTACAGGAAGTACTTTGGGCAAAAATAAATGGAAAAAAAAAAAGGGTATTTTACATAATAAATGCAAAACAGTCCAAATTGATGATGAGAGACTGATGGCCATCAGAGCAGCATCAAAATTCTGAAAAATCAATCCTTTTTTTTTTTTTCTTCCTGAGAAGAGACCCTGCTTTGCTCAGGGTTGGCCTTTCTCAGACTGCAGGGCAGCTTGTTCCTATCTAATTTTGAGGTTTTATCAAGCAAAACAAAAATCCTGTGCACAGCACCTCGCAGAGTCACAGTTTGCTGGCACAGGCAGGAGCAGGGTGTGCTACATAAGGCCATGGGGACTTCAAAAAGAAAATAAAAAATATATCTATATTTTGTGTGTTTTCAGTCTTACTAAGCAACTTCTTTCCTGAGTTCTATTCTTAGAAATCACTAACTTGTCTGACAGCATGAAGGTAACTACTCAATCAGCATGGAAAATACATGTTGGTAAGTCTTTAAGCAACATCAAATAACAGGCAGTGTATGAGGCTCGCAGGAAAAAAAGGGGGTAAAGTGCAACTTTCGAAAGTGTGATACAGGAGATCATCATGTTTGATAAAGCCAGTGGGATTCAGCACCTGAGGCTGTGTGGGGCATGCTGACACATCCCAGGACTCCCAGCACCACACTGGTGCATTCCCATGCAGGGAACCCAGATCAGCACCAGCTGCAGGGAAGGGCATGGTCTGGGAGCTTGGTCCTTAGAGGAAGTGCTATCTTTGACATGTGTTATTTGGTTTTGTTTTTTTATTGTTATTTTCTTATGTACTACAGAGCTAAGACATGGAAGAAATGCCACTTTTTCAAGCTGGATCACAGATGATGCTTAGTCTTTATCCATCTTTTTCACAGAACTACATAACAAAATCAAAATAACTTTCTCACAGGGACCCAACTTACCTATGAGTAACTTTCAGAGAAGGACAAAGTCCTTCTGATATGTATTTCCCTGAGTTTATTCAAGTTATGGGAACTTGGGTATCATTTTCAGCTTTGTGAACTGATCATATACAGTGAACATTCCTTTTGCTTTAATATTTCCCCTTTTCTATCTGCTAGGAAATAGAGATTACATTGTTCTAATTCAAGTGGCTAATTGTAAAGCATCATGAGTTATACTTGAGAAATCATAGAATCATTCAGTTCCCCAGCCCCAGTGCACCCCATCATGACCACCGACCACATTCCCCAGTGCCACATCCTCACAGTTTTGCAGCACCTCCAGGAAAGTGATATCTCCACTCCTTGCAGCCTGTGCCAGTGCTGACCACTCTTTGGAGAAGAAATTATTCCCAATATCCAACCTGAATTTTCCCATGTGCAGCTTGGGGCCATCCCCTCTCATCCTTTTGCTGTTATTCCGGAGCAGAGGCTGATCCCACCACACTACCACTTCCTTCCAGGAGTTGTAAGGAGTGATGAAGTCTCTCCTGAGCCCTCTCTTCTCCAGCAGACGGAACCTCCCCAGTTTCCTCAGCTGCTCCCATAGGATGCATGCTCCAGACTCCTCACAGCCCCATTGCCCCTTCTTTGGGCAAACTCCAGCACCTCTATGTCTTTCTCTTAGTGTGGGGTCCAAATCTCCACAGTCTTTTGTATTGTAGCTGGTCAAGACCAGAGGTGAAACTGAAAACAGAAGACACTGTGGGATAGCAAAGCCCACTCTCACTTGGGGATGCACTTTGCTTTCTTAGCAGGAGCACAACTGCCCTGGATGCAGGCAGGATGTTCCCAGCAAGATGTTCCACGTGGCCCTCAGTGCCCTGCTGATACAAACACTGAGAATTGGTGGATGGAGAGCCCCAGCTGTGTGCAGCAAAGTGTTCCACATCACACTGTGATTCCCCAGTAGCTGCAAGGCCCTTTTCCAGGAGTTAAATCACATCCTTTGGAAGCCTGACCTTTCTGAATCAGCTGAGAGGAACCTCGCTGCTTAGAACTGCTGTAATATTTTTAAACAAAGAAAATGGGCTCATTAATCTGCCACACATTTCAAACAAGCAGGATTTTTTTCTGACTGACTCAGAGTGTTTGTCCCACAGAGCCATGGAGGCGGTCCCACGCAGCCCACATCCATTGCTGAGCACCAGCCAGGCACCACATGGGGCTGTCCCATGTCTGAAGGTGGGCTGATGGCTATGGTACAGGGCTGAAAATCAGTCAGCCAGACTCAGGTCACTCAAGGACAAAGAGAGGGGAGAGATTTCAGGCTCCGCTAGGCAGCTGTCAGTCTCCTAGCCAGGGCAGTGAGAAATAGCTTTTGCAACCCATTGGGTCATCTCACAAGCTAGTGTTTCAACTTTTTTCTGTCCTCGGCAACAGAGATGTAGGTTCTGGGTGTAATGGTGTCTTTTTGCACCAGGTGGTGGCTGTACCACCCTTGGCCAGCAGTGTCACGAGCAGCACAACATCCTTCCTCCCACACCGCTCTTTCCCACTCTGCTCTGGGAACAAAGGGAAACCTCTCCTGGCTTAGGAGAAGGTCCCACAGGCTCTGATGTGCCTATAGAAAGCATCCAATGGAAGCCAAAGCCTTCTGGAGTTTCTCAGAGCGCCTGGCTTTCCAGTGCACCAGATACTCTCTCCTTATACTCAGCACTGCAGTACTTTTCTTACGTCCCGTCATACAAAGAGCTGCCTGGCTCAGGCATGTTCCTGCTTGTGGGCACAAAAGCCCAACAGATCAGTTTCGATGGCCACCTCACAGTGCTGTCACATATTTGTGTCAGCAATGGAAAATAGAAACCCTCAGTGCTACCTGGGGAAAGGCCTATGCCCAGGATTTACTGCTAACTGTCTCAGCCAGCCCGATACTGCGTGGCTAATTCCCTTCCTAAGAAAATCACTACTGACGGGTGTGATACGCAATGCCCCATGGAATTTTTTAGGCAGTATCTGAAGCCCAAGAAACAGGAGCAGATGAGAGTGTGATTTCGAGATTCCTCACAACCCCACAGTCACTTCAGTGACAAGGAATCCTTTCTCTTGCCTTTACTTTATTAGACCACAGGGTGTGTCTTGTTCCACTATGAGATATGATTTGGATTCCAAGTGGTAATGAAAGATTTACTATTTCTCTGCCATTTTGGAATAGTCTCCCCAGGGAGGTGGTTGAGTCACCGTCCATGGATGTGTTTAAAGACCATTTGGATGGGGTGCTCTGGGACATGATTTAGCAGAGGGTTGTTAGAGTAGTATGGTTGCATTGTGGTTGGACTCGGTGATTTTTAAGATCTTTTCCAACCTGAGTGATTCTATGATGATTTTGCTGTTACACTGGTGACAGTGAACTGTTCTTTTTATGTGGTTCAAGTTTACTCTGCACTGGTGCTTTCATAGCCCCTGTCTAGTTTGGTCTCGGCCTTAGTATTCCTACCTCACATGTCTTTGGTTTTGAACAGCTTCCTGAATCCTTGACCTTGCTATGACAAAGCTTACACGACCCTTTCCATCTCTTCATTAACCCAGTGTAAATAAGCAGCTGGCACTTGCTCAGGGCATGTGGAGGAACAACACATGATCCCCAATAAACAGCTCATTGCCTGTATCGAAAATGCTATGGGCTCTTGTTTAAAATATGTCCCATTTCAGTTCAACCCGAATATATTAACCCATTGTAAATGTGTGTGACAGATAGCAACGATGTCATACAAATGGCATTTCCTCAATGCACCGTTTCTGCCGCTCTTTAACTTCTGCTCTCCCCGGCGTTGGCTCAGTCCCAGCACTGTGTGTCTGCTGAGCTCTGACAGCAGATGGCAGCTCACTCAGAAACAGAGGGGCAAAGAGGATTACTGCAGGAGAAAACAGAGCAGAAAGCTCACTGCCACGCTCCACCAGGCTGCTGCTGTTGACGAGGTCACATCACTGATCGATGGCAAAATGCAGCCCTGGGGGCATCTCCATGCTTGCCTAGGCAGGGGAGGTGAAGAGCTTTATTTCTCTGTGTCATTTTAGAAGCACCAAAGGAATCTGGTCCTTTTGTTGAATACTATGATCTACACTCCATTGAGTCACCAGCATGTATGATCTGTGGCCTCACCGTCACAGCACAGCTTTGTTTCCTGCACATGCAATACAGTTGCTAAGTGGTCTGCCCTGGCTCTCTGCTCCCTCTCCTGTGATTTGCCCATGGTCTGATGGAGAAGGGAAAGAGAAGCAGAGTAGTTTAAAAGCTGGTATGAAACTGCCATACTCCTGTGAATCTTTCACCCCTAATCTGTTTCAAAAAATTAGTTTAAGTTATCCTTTGAAACTCCACTTAAATTTGAACTAATGTATTGTCACAAGGTGGCATTTTCACATATGCTAAGATATTGCCTTTGTCATTTCTTTATCCAAGAGTTGTGGCCCATTAGCCACAACCCAAATAGCAATATCTCTATTCTCCATTATTCAAACCCAAGGCAAACTAATGTAATGAAAGCACTCTTGCTTTTCTTATGTGAGTACAGCAGAGCATAGGGTTAGGAGATTCAACAGCTGTTCTGTCCAACTTTGGCATTTCACTTGGTTCTGAGAAAAACAAGACAGAAGTGCTTGTTTTCTCACTTGTTACTGCAATGTAGGAAGAACGGGATTAAGATTTATTTGTTCTCAAACAGCTCTTACATGGTTTTGCTTTTTTTTTTTTTTTTTTGGAGCTGAAGCCCTTGGACCGGAACAGCAGTAGAACAGTGGTTGGAACCCACTCTCGTCTTGCATCACCCCACAAGAAGTAGTTCAGAGAGTTCATGATGGTCATGAATGGATGTGAACAGAAACCAAATCCATAAAGTAGGGCATTACGTCACTTCTAGTCTAATACCTTCTGGGGTTTTGAATTCTCAAAATGAAATATTCTATTTTTCCTAGTTTGCATCGTCAGCTCACTGACATTTCCTGTGAATAGTTAAATAGAGGTTTTGTATCCAGCTTTTTTCTTGATTTTAGTCTCTATAGTCATTTACATAAGCTAACAGTCACGTAGGTTAAATACAATGAAATTAATGAGAGAGATTAAAAATTCACACTTAGTAAATTGCTTCAGAGTCCAAGAATTAAAGTTTGTATATATATTTACCTAATGAAATGTTTTTATTTTGAAATTTTGACTGACGAATGCCAGTTAATTAACAGTTGAAATGTCAGGTCCTCACTTTACCAAATAAAAGTCAGTGTTGAAAGGCAGCTTGTACCAGCTGGATCCACACAGATACTAACAGGCTTTTTTGGCTCTGACCAGCTTCAGCTGGGCCTCTGCTCACACCCTGCCCAGGAGCACATTTTAAGCTCAGCACTTTTCAGCTCTTGCTTGTGTTGCAGAAGTGTTGGTCTCTGGCTCTGTGCTGCTCCTTGGCTATGGACCCTGCTGATTTTTGGACCTCTTCCCTCAACCTGTCAATTGACTCAACCTCAGACTTCATCAAGGTAGAGTTGCTGGTGGACTGGGCATTTGGTTGATTCCCTGACTGCCATCTCCAGGCCTGTCCTGCCTGCTGTGCTTGGTTGCTGTGGGACTGTACTCTGACAGTGAGGCACCTGCTTTGTCAGCTGTGTTATGCTTGGCTCCTGGCACCCTGTCTTTCAGGAAGCAGCTGACTCCTGCTGTACTCTTACAGGAACTGTGCACTTGCCAGTGATACTGATGCAGAACGTTAAAAGTCTAGTTTAAAGAAGAGCTGTCAACAAACAGAAAGGATTGCAATCAAAATCGATAATACAAAACATCAGGATGCTTTAGGTGCCTATGTACTATGTAGAGGAAGCAGCTGTTTCTGTTGACTAGGGGGAAGGCTTACATTTCACTTCTCTCTTCATCTGGCCAAGATCTCCTTAAGTCAAAGTCACATGGGGAGGGTAAGTTGACACTGTGCAATATGATTATATAGCTTTTAGATGTACCATGTACTGTTCTCTCGGCTATGGGGTGCAGAACAAATTTACTATAAGGTCAGTCCCACCACTTCTTACTGACTGGGGCTGCTGGTTAGTGCTGGTCTGTGTGCCTTCCCATAAATGCATAATCTGCTCACTCCAAGCACACATTTCTCTCCAAATCTCAGTCAGAAGTCCGCATTCCTCTGTGTGGACGACCACTGTTAAATACAGCATGGAATTAAGTGTATTCTCTTCAACAGGTAGAAAAAAGAAATGGCTGATGAATCTGGCACCAAAGCAGAAGAAGACATGGAAGGAACAGGCACTCCTATGGTGGTGTTCCCACTGCTGTTGCTACCTCTACTTTTGGCAGGTAACACTGAATACAGCAGGGAGCCCTTCGCAAATCCATGGGATGTGATGGGGTCAGAGTGGGTTCTCTAATTAACAGCAGCAGTAATTGCGGGCTGTGCCGATAATTGGTGCGGCCGCTGTCCGTGGTGCTGGAAGCGCTGCCTCGCTGCAGCCGCTGGCTAAGGGCACGAGGACAGATGTGGCACTGGGGGACGTGGTTAGTGGGCACCGAGGGGATGGGTCAGTGTTAGTATCAGAGGAGCCTAGTGATCTTTTCCAACCTTTATGATTCCATGATCTGAGCCCATTTCCTAATTTCCACTTTCTAGAATAGTGGCTGGCAGTCTTACAAAAGAATATGTAACAAATATTTGTGAGAAAGGCAAAGGTACATTTCCAGCACACTTAATGAAAGTGAAGATAGCTTTCATTATATCTGAAATGGCAAACTGAGCCATTTTGTTTGTTTTGTGACATTCTGAGCCAGCCAATTTAAACTCACCTGTACCATTAGATGCCATAAGGAGGTTAAAGAACTTCTTCGCCTTCAAGAAAAGCCTTGATGAGACAGCTCACACCTTTCTAGCTCTGGAGTAAGACAACCACGAGACAGAAAGCCACGGGCTTTCTTGGTTCCACTGTTATCTTGTTTTCAAAATGATGAGTCAACAAAACCTTCTTACGTTCTGGACATGGCAAATTGGATGACCGCTGTGGAGTCATTGTCTCCTCAGTTTGCTTGAAGGTACAGGTTAGTATATCTATATCTTCTCTATGCCTTTAAGCAGTCGTTCTGCTTGTAATAATGAGAACTGGGTGATCAGTTCACCAATGAAAACCAGACAAAGGACCAGACAAGGTGAAAAATCCAGACATCAATGCTAGGTAAATGAAAGAGGAGGAAGAAAGTTCCCACCCAGGAACAGGAAGCAAGGACACCTGAACTGCAATGAAAGGAGGGGGAGTTTCTGTTTACTCAACGTAGCTGGGATGTTTTGGAGCTGGGTATACTGTGGTTTGATGTTAGACTAGCTCACTTGGCGATGGGTAATGTAGCTCTAGAGAAACAGAGAGTTGGTGGAAACAGTTCAAACACCTTTTAGATCAACAGAAAATGAAAGCTAAATAATATCCCAAATAGTTACAATATTTGCTTAACAGACTCTTGCGCTGATTTCCTCAAGAGAGGCTGAATTATACAAGGAGAGAATGATCTCATAATTCTGCAATGAAACAGAAAAGAGGGCATGATTACCATCATAAGAAACCAGGAAGGCAGACAGTTGATACTAAAATGTGGGGGAGTGCTGAGTCACTGCATTAAGTGCTGCCATAGTAACAATTTACCAGCTGGCTGGGGATGAAGAGAGATTCAAAAACCTGAAATAAAAATTGGACAAGCTGCAGCTAAAATATAGTACCCATTTTTAAAAAGAATTAACAAAATGGAACCATTTCTAAGAGAGGTTTTTTTTGAATTAGTGTCACTTTGAGCAACAATATTAGGAAGAATATTGAATGAACACAGAAGAGAACTGAATTAAAAAAGAAGAAATGGATATTTCATCTTTTAGACAAACCATCTAATGCTGAGAATAAGCAGGAGTAACTTTCAGTTTTTAATACTGTTCAGAGATCTAGTTTAGCACACATTCCCTATAACCCAGACCAGAGTGTGAAGCAACAGAGCAGCAAGATCTTCTGGTAGTAACAGAGTTGAAGATAAACTGGAAAACTTAAAGTAGCTTAGAGAGGAATATAAGCTCAGATTCCTTGACTGGTCTTTTCTGATGATTTTTTTTTGGGGGGTCTGGGTATTAGGAATACTGTTGACCTGTCGTTGTGGTCTGTATCTCCTGATGGTCAAAGGCACGACCTCTGTAACAGAGCCAGTTCTGTGAAACCACAGCAATTTGGAACATTTATTTGACTCACGAATTCTGAGTAGGATTCTGGGTGGTTTCTTACAGCGGAAAATTTCAGCATAATGACAGGTGTCTCACACCTCATGAAATAAACTCTCCATTGCTATCATCCTAGGTGACAGACAGTGAGTGACAGCATTTAAATGAGTGGCGTGAGCAACTTCAGAAAATGACCACCCCAGCTGGACCTCGTGATGGCCCACTGGGCAACGTTTGTCTTTGGTTGACACAGAAAGCTACCAAAGGTTAGAAGCAGGAGTCAAGAGTTTGAAAAGGCTTATGAGAACTTCACAGAAAGGCAGGAAATTTGTGGTGAAACACAGGAAGTCACCAGTCTTTTTATAGTTGACACAGAGGTTGGAGGAGCTGCTGTTGGAGCTGATGAGGTCAGGGAAGTTCTTCCTTGCAGAACATAGGTGGGCACCTCGCAGGTCCCTGGAGCCAGGACAAGGAGGTCCAGGTGGTATCTGCTGTGTCAATGGCCTTCACTCCTCAGTTAGGAGGAAGAAAGGCCTTTTCAGGACTCAATGTGCAAATCTTTGCTGTAAACTTCAGTGGCGTTTTGGAAGCTGGTGGACTTCAGCCAGTTCCTACTGCTCCCTCAGCTTCCCTGAAGAGGTCTTATTTTAAAAGTCCGCCTCTTGAAAGACCAGGAGATCCTGTATCATTGGGGCAGCTTGATTTTTTTTTTCCCTATCTTTCAGCTCCAGTGTTGTCATATCTAATTTTGCAGGAGCCCAGTGGCAGGGCTCAGCAAAAACACATTGGTGCTTTGGAGGGGGAGTCCTAGCTGCTGTGGGATGCAGATTGCTTGCAGAAAACAAGATGTGCTAACAGCCTTCAAAAGCATGAAAGCTGCCACATGGAGGAAGGTACAAAGTGGGGCAGAAAATGTTCTTCCTTATCAAGAATGAATGTTTCAGGAGCAGACTAGACAAAAGCTTACATGTGAAATAGCCACAAAATAAGACTTGACAAAATCCTTTCTCTGCTGCTAGACAATCTTATTTACTTTTATTTGATCTTTCTGGGCCCAGGTGTAGCTGAAGTCACAGCTGTTGTCTATGGGGGCATTTATCACAAAAAGTGAAGTCTGAGGAAACAGATACAGTTGTCTTAAGTCTCCAGTGCAGCACACTTGAGTATTTTGTTGTTTCTTTGTTGTAGGCTTTTATTTATTTACTTATTTGCTTTTGCTTTGAGATGAAGGATTTTGGAAACCCATTTTACCTGAGCAGTTGGATGTAGCAATTTCCTAACAGCTGTCGGCAGTGGGCCGTGGTGACACTAACAGGTGGTACCAGTTTTAGTCAGACACTGGTCTTCTGTAAGCAGGAAATTTTTAGTCTCTTTTTTTTTGCAGTAAATCAGAAGGAAACCACATTTAAAGCGCCTTTGCCCATCAAGTGGAAATTCTTCATTTACATCAGTTCTTTTCTTGCTCTTCGAAGCAAAAGCCTTTATCTTCAAAGGAAATGCATGCTCTGGACCGGACAGCTGTAATCACTGGTAAATGAGAGCTAATTCCCCATGTGCAGGGGATGTTTGGGTGCATCTTGCTCCACGCTCACAAGGAGTTAAGCAGCTGCCTGCCCTGCAGATCTGTCACGCTTGCTGCTCAAGGAAAAGGACGTGGGAGAGTGTTCCACTCCTTGCCACTCCTGACCCATTTTCTCACTGGCTGTGCTTACTGGGGGATGTGACATCTGAGCTCGCTGCTGGTGCAGCAGTCGTGAAGCTTTGTTCCGCAAAGCCCTTCTCGTACCATGGAGCTCAGATTAATTTCCTACAACCAGCTTCGTTCAGGGAGAGATGGAATCGCAAAGAATATAAATCTGGTGGCTCCTCCCACCGCACCCCATGCAGTTGCCAGCGTACACGTTCCATCTCCTTTTGTCCGTGGCCATTTGCTGTATTTGGAGGCTTTGACGTATCTCACAGCGATGCTGGTCTGTCTCTGGCAGTTCTGACGGAGCTATCGGTATTTCTGTTGGTCGAGGTTTTCGGAACCGCGACCGCGCGGGTCGCCATTCGATGACAGTTTCACGGAACAAAGGCGAAAATGCCGATCGCTGCGGAATAAAGTTTCTCCCTTTTTCTCTCCCCTATCTCTGGCGCTCAGCGGGGGGAAGGGACCTGCGCACGCCGCCGAGCAGCCTCGCCCGATGTAAGACGGAGCCGGAGGGCTGGCCAGGATGGGGAGAGGAGGAGGGATGCTAAAAATACCGCCCTATGCCGGGCAGAGCGCGGTGCGGTGCGGGCCGGGTGCGCAGTGTGCGCGCCGCAGTGCGCGGCGGGAGCGGCCGCGCCGCAGGGATGCTCGCCCCGCTGCTGGGATCCGCGGGCTCCGGCTGTCTGCTGCTGGGTGAGTGCCCGCCCCGCTTACCCCCCCCACGGCCCACCCTGACCGCCGAGGGATGCGGGAGTGGGGCCCGGCCGAGGCGAGCCCCCCTCCGGCCCTGGGAACGCCGGTCCCGGCCTCCCAGCACGGGTATTTCTATTGAATTGCGTTCCGATCGGAAAGGATGGGAGCCGGTGCTGAGCGGCTCGGGTGGTTTCGGAGGTGGGAATTGGGTATTTCGACGCGTGAATGCGGTTCGGGAGCGGACACAATGAGACGGTGCGGCAGCTGGAAGCTGGAGGCACGGCTGGGCGCGTTACATAACTCCTCTCACATCATCCCGAGGGGTTCTCAGGTCGGTGCGGCTCCGGCAGTGCGTGAGGGCACTTTCTGCTTCTTTGCTGTGGGTGCGTGGAATAGGGCCGCGCGTGGGGCTGCTCGTGTGGGTGGGCGGGGGTGAACCGGGCTCCCCGTGTTTTGTTGGCAGGTAGCGATGGCTCCAAGTGTGTCTGTGCTAGCAAACCCGTGAAATTGGTGCTTCTGCGTGAGGTGTTTAAGGGTTTGGCCTTAAACTGGGTCCTTTCAATCTGAAGCATCTTTTCTGCAGAAAGGCGAGGCTCGGTGCCTGCGCTGTTTCCCCCTTCATCCAGCAGCAGACAGACTTCCAAGGAGAAGTACAAAGGGGAAATGGTTTTTAAAGATGACATGGTTGCATCATTAGGTAAATACTCTGTTGGGAAGAGCCAAGAATGGAAAACATGTTGTCATTATTTATGTGCGTGTCTACTTGATGTTTCTGATTCAGGAAAAGATGAAAAAATAGGGAACTGAATATCACCACTCTGCATTTTGTCTTTGGAAACATCCTGGTGGCTCACACTGAAGTCAGTGTGCTTTGACTGCTTCAATCAGCTGTTCCTGAACTGTAACAAAACTCACACAGCGCTGATTTTGCCCGACAGAAATTACATGGGTGACTCAGAGAGCAGGAGCTGGCTCAACTCAGCCCGCTGTTGCGGGCAAGAGTTACAGTGTTTCGGGCCCAGAGCTCCAGAGATTGCTCTGAGCTCCATGACTGGACCTGAAGGTTGGCTCATGACAACAGCAGAGCAGAGCTGGTGGGGGTTGAGTGCCTGGGGCCTCCATGCATGCAGTGCAGGACCAGCCCCATGGTGGAATCAGATCCCCAGCTCCAACCCCAATGCCCACCCTGCCCGCTGACCACGTCCCCAAGTGCCCCATCTCCACATTCTGAAGCAACTCCAGGGACAATGATTTCCCCCTTCCAGAGCAGCCTGCTGGTACCACCCTGCCTCATCCACACACCTCTTCCTGCATGCCCTGCCATCCCCAAGTGCCCATCCACCCATCCACCCATCCACCCATCCACCCATCCACCCATCCACCCATCCACCCATCCACCCATCCATCCATCCATCCATCCATCCATCCATCCATCCATCCATCCATCCATCCATCCAGGTGTGGCTCTGGCTCATGGCCTCCCTTAATTCCTCACCCACTTAATTTTGGTGTGGATGGTGACTTCAGCCTGACCTTGCACCCTCGGAGTCATGCCCTGCCACTGCCCCTCACAGCCACCAGCCCAGGCCACCCAAGGGAGACAGATCCATGCTCAGATCCTGTCCAGCCCAGTAGCCGTGTGCTTGTGGCTGCTGCTCTTGCAGGTGGTCTTGGTCTTCTGGTGACCCTGATCAGTTGGACACGGTTCCATGCTTTAAAGGGAAGGCAGTGACCATACTGATGTACTAAGCAAGGTGTGTGGTGGCCACTGCATCCCAGTGCTGCACTCTTGGTGGATTTACATGAGTGTCTTGCATCCTTACAATGGGTTTGACCCATGGAGGATGGGTCTGCATTGCTGACCCTGTGGAATAATGTTGTAGATAAAGACGATGCTTTCCCAGTGTGCAGACAAGCTCTCTGCTACCCTGAGTGCTCTGCTGGACGCAGAGCGGGCTCCAGTGAGCAGAGATCTGCACCTTGGGCTGACTGGGCTGTGGCATCACGATGTTACAGCCGAGTCCTTCACATGAAAACAGGGAACCCTGGAGAGTTCCCTGCCCTTCTGAGCTTCGTGTGCCCACATCTCTGAGCCCTATGGCACAGCACAGAGCACTCTGCCTCCAACCCCTGGCAGCATCTGGGGGCAGCACCCCAGTGCATGGGCACGAGGAGGAGGTCCTGCACCACCAGCACCGGTGGAGCACTCGGGAGCAGAGGGTTAATGTGATGCTGTAAGGGACTCTTGCAGCCCTGTTTCCAAACCCACTTCTCCCACTGTGACGCAGATCCCTCAGTGACAGCCTGAAGTTCAGGTAGGGGACGTCCCCTGTGCTGTGTGTGTGGCACAGTGCAGTGCCCAGGGCTGGCTGAGGAGCGCTGAGTGCTGCAGGAGAGGCAGCTCCTGGGCCGTGCAGGGCGATATATTTAGTTGCTTTTATTCTCCAGCTCTATTACTTTTCCATTTAGACAATTGTTAGATACCATCAAAAGGGAAGAGTAAATGTATCTGGATTTCTCTGCTTGCTTGTGGGGGAAGGCAGCACATGGCAGTTTTCTCTACTGCTCTGGAGTAATTTAGGCATTTATTTGATTTTTGTCTCCACTCTACTATGGATAGTACAAATACTTCCGAGTAATGAAAAGGGGAGAAAAGCTTTGAAGACAACTGGCAAACCAAATTAACTGAATAGGAAAGCTGACTTGGGAGCAAGCCAGGGAGGGACAAATACCATGTTACACCACTAAGAATATAACTGTTGGCTTTGTGTCACTGAGCACTGCAGAGCAACACTGGGCTTAAACTTTCCTGGTACTGATGTTTCTGTGTGAAATATGTGTCAAAATGCAGCATTGCAGAATCGTTCAGACAGGGGGAGACCTCTCAGATCCCCAAGCCCACCCCTCCCCACCACATCCTCTGACCACATCCCCCAGTGCCACATACCCATGTTCTGGAACACCCCCAGGGACGGTGACTCCCCGGTCCCTGTGCAGCCCGTGGCAGTGCCTGATTGCTCTTTGGAGAAGAGATTGTTCCCAATACCCAACCTGATATCACCACGCAGCTACAGCACCCAGCTGACTCGCAGGGAGCAGGGGCAGATGCTGGAGGATACTAAGGGATGCTCCATTCCCATGGCCTTTTCTTGGTTTTCTTCTTTCTTAGCAGCAAGGAAGAAGAACGGAGAGCATCTATTAATACAGTTTTTATTTATAAGTGTTCCTCTGGCAATGGATCAATACAGTGAGGTTTTTCCATCATTGCTATTTATGTGCTTCGTGCTGCTGTGTGAAGCCAAACCCTCCAGGTCCCTGGGTTGGGGTCTGGGCTGTCTCTGCCCATTTCTGCAGCCTGATGCATTGGATTGAGGTGTGCCAGAGAGCACACGGCTTTAAAATATGGATGAATGCACCCAAATTTTGTCCCTAAAATCCACAGAACTCCATCCTGACAGTGGGATTCCTCCTGTTCCTTCCTGAGCTTTCCTGCAGCTTGCTGTGATCCCAGCCTGGCTCCCACAGCTTTTATTTCCCAATGTGCTGATTCAGGGTCCTGGCAAATCCTTTTTCTGCAGACTCTGAGGCTCTGAGCACTGTTTCCATGCAGCGTGACACAGGTAAATGTTTTGCTGGGCTCACATTGATCGCCATGGCGTGCCATCAGCGCGTGTTGATGACAAGTCACTTGCTGTGTCAAAGCCTCCCTTCTCTGTAAACATTGTCACAGAGCCTTCAAGGTGACCCATGGCTGCTGAGGAGGCAGATGGAGGGGAGAGGAGGGAGGGCTGTGGCTGATTTTGCTTCTCCCTGTGCTCTGTATATGGATAAAATTATTTAACCTTTGGATTGGAAGCTGTGTGATAGAAAATTTGGTGGTTGGTGCTGGTAAGGCTCTGAGCAGAGCCCTTGCTATGCTGCACCTTGCCAGGGAAACACATCCCCTGCAACCCAGCAAGCTTTCAGCTTGGGTAGCACCCAGCTTTCAATGATGTGGAAAGAAGAAAAATCCAACCATCTTGTCCAAGTCCTTTTCCTTTGCACCACAGGAAGCAAGCAAAAAAAAAAAAAAAAAGGCACCATTCAGTGGAAATCACCTACTTCTTGGGAAACCCCCAACGAAGGGGAGAGAGGTTTTTACATCTTTTTCTGTGTTCAGTGGTGTTGCAAGAATGCAGCTCACATTTCCATTTGCTCAACCATGTGGCCTCTGTGGTGTAGATACAATCTCAGGCAGGCCACACCACTAGGAAACAGTTTTCACTTCATTACATGCAAAATAATGCTGCAGAATCAGTACTGGATGGGTTGGTGTCTGTGAGGTCAAGGGGATGCAGGGGTACCTGGTTTCATCACCTGGCTCTTCTCCCTTGGGGCGAGTTGTGCCATTCAGAATGCTGCAGGAGCACAGTTCCTGCCCCGCAGGGATGCTGCAGGGTGCTGAGTATTTTGGAAAGACGTTGGGCTGGGAATGCTCCTTGGTCTGCAGCAGCCAGCAGAGTGCTGCTCACGCAAACCCATCTTCTGGCGCCACATCTGGAGCCAAATCTTCAGGTTGGGACATGGGAGCAGTGCAACGCAGGGACCCGGCGCAGGGTGCCACCTCCCCCTGGGCTTTGCAAGAGTGGGACCTCTCTCCACTCTGAACAGTTTCCCTGCACACACTGCCATTTGGGAAATCTTTTTGGGAAGCTTTTGCTCTGAAATCTGAGCTTCTATCCAGTTTGGTTATGACTAACCAGGCTGCCTGCCTGGTGCCAGCGCAGCAGCTCAGCACTGCTTGTTTTCCTCAGCGCTTCCTTCCCAGCCTCCCTGAGGCTGATGCCCGTGGGGCAGCTCTGCCCTCGTTCTGCTGGCTCCTGGGCCCAGGTCCCCTCCTCCAGAGAAGCTTTCTGGAACTGGTGGCTGATGTGGAGTGTAGATATAGTTGGGCACAGAGGGCACTGTGTCTCTCTGGGATCTGTTGGTGGATGGAAAGCTGTGGGGCTGCCCTTCCCCTGGGCTGAGCGTTGGTTCATAGCTGAGAGAAGGGGCTCAAGCGGCCTTTGCTCCCCCACAGCCATCGAGCAGCAGGGGCTGGGATGTCCCCACGCACAAACTGCAGCAGCCCAGGCTGTGCCAAACCTCGTGGGCTGGGGATGGTGCCCGGGGGGGACAGAGAGTGGCATCAGCACCAGAGGAGAACGCGCTGGGGTCTCATGTGGTAAGAGCTGGAGGTCCCCATGGGCGGCAGAGCAGCAACCAGCTCCTTCCTCCGGCTGCAAAATCTTATTGTCGCTTCCACAAACAACACGGGCACTGCTGCCTTTAAGTGAGGGGAGAGACGAGGGACCGCAGGGGGCTTGCAGCCCTGACACGGTTGGGCAAATGCGGAAAAACATCAGACGTGGTGCGGTTTGGGGCCGCGGCGGTGTCGCGTGTGGCTGCTAGGTGGCACCACCGCGACAGAGCCAGCTCCCCACGGAGCCGGGCTGATGTCACCAGCCTCTCCCTCTCCTCTTTTTGGAGGCATACCTAGGATGAGAGCGAGCTGTTCTTTCATTGGAAGCAGTCTAAGCCACGTCTGCGTGGAATTGGAGCGTTACAGACTGTTTGCAATGATGGACAAATAAACCAGGTTGCCTTCCGAATGTGTTTCAGCCAGCACGTCCCGTGCGGCTCGGTTTTAGGTAAATCTGTGGTTTGTAACTCTAGAGGGGCAGACACGGAGTTATTTTTGTGCTCAGATCGCTCCTGCCGGCTGCTTGCAAAAGGTTGCCCACGTCACACCAGCAAGCCGGTGGACCTTAGAACTTTGCAAGGCGATTCCCATCGCTCCGCAACCCGCTGGCGTGTGACTCCCCGAGGGTTTATGAAATAATTCTATTTCTGGTTCAGCCGTGCAGACAGGGTCAGAGGCCGGCCGGGGACACCCTGGGCACCCCGCTGCGTCCCCGCCTCGAAGGGATCGCTGTGCCCGGCTCCTCCTGGGCCCCGCTCCCGGCCAAGCAAATCCCTTCAGCTGAGAGGCTGCCGAGGGTGGTGTGATGCGGTGACCCGGCAGCAACAATTCAGCCCTGTGTTTCCTTTGGGAAAAGGCATTTGCATATCCTCTATTGGCTTTATTTGGTTAAACACGTTTGAAAAGGCAAAACCCATTGAGAAGGAGGAACGGGCTGGGGGCCTCCCCCGCCTTAACTCTTTGGAGGGCTGCTATGGGCTTGCCAGAGGGAGGAGGGTAAGGAACAGAAAAGTCTTAGAGAGATTTCTCAAAATACCCTGAACAGGGGCTCTGAGAGCTGGGTTTGCAACAGGAAAGAGGAAGGCACTGAGGATGGGGAAAAGCCACGAGGACGGAGGCAGCAGAAAGGCACCGCGTGCTCTGAACTGAGAGTTAGTTGGTGTGGGGCTGTAGAGATCTGGGAGAGCACAGAACTCAGCAGGGACGGGAATGCCTTCATGTGGCTTGGAAATCCACGTGAAAATACGAGAGCTCAGAGAAAAGTGAGCTGTGCTCATGTTGGGAACCAAACAAGGGGCACGTGGTGCGGTGCAAAAGTCAGACAGAACTGACAAGAAAGGAAACCATGCAGAGCCCAACTACCACTCGATTTCGAGTAAAAAAAACCCTAAAAGCTAAACAAAAATGACACGAAATCAACAGCAGAGACCCCGACACGTAGACCGAGTGCTTTTAAATCGCTCAAACAGCACCACCACCATTAGAAGAAAAGAAACAATTTCAACGAAGCAAGGACATCCCAAATCACAGCCTGGTCACAGAGTTCTCAGAACCCTCTGCTGCAGCGATGCCCACGCGCCCGTGTCCCCAGCTCCTGGCAGGATCTGTGCTGTGCCCAGCTGCAATGTGGGGACTGCACCTCGGGACTCCCAGGGGTGCGGGGAGACGGCAGCTGGGGGATGCATCCTGAGGGCTGGAGGGGGAGGAGGCAGAAGCACCCTGGCCTCGTGTTAGCATCCCTAATGACTGAATTAATCCTCTGTTCCTACAGCGCGTTTCCTTCCTGCTGCTCTTCGTTAGCGGTCAGAAATACGGAGTGTGTAATTAATGACCAAAGGTCATAGGAAGGAACGAGGGAGTGCTGAACAGCGAGACACGGGGGGTGAGGTTCCCCCATCCCTTCCATCACTTTTGTCCTTTTAATCAGCGCCTGTTTTCTGCACTTCCATGGGGGAGCCCAGGGGCAGCTGTGAGCTCCGTCCCCACAGCCGTGGTCTTGGGAACATCTGGCAGACAAAGCACAGCCCTCATGGAGATATCCTCATGGCATCACAGCGCTGCATGAGACGGAGGAGCGAGGGCCGCACCCCAACCTGGTGTGCTGCCTGTGTTGGCCGCTCCCCTGCCCGTGTCCTCCTGGCTGCAAACACCACTTTGTTCACATTTCAGCCTTCCCATGCGTTTCTCACTCGTTCTGATAAGGCATAAAAGCACAGAGAGATTCAATTTGTTCCCCACTCCCACAGCACTTGTATTTCACACTGAGCTCAGCTGCGAGCTCCACGAGCACTGTGACTGATGCTGCTCTTTCCCCAGGGCCCTCCATCACTGCACAGCCATGCTGTGCTCCTGGGGCTGTGCACACACCTCAGCCACCTCCCTGCATACACACAGCAAGGGCAGGCACTGCTGGGCCCCCTCTGAAGGACAGCGTGGCACTGCTTTACACCACAGGGTCACTTAGCCGCCTACTCCCTGGTGGTTTTATAAACTGGGACTAATTGCAGAATAGCTGCAGATGGGCCAAATGGGCGATGTTTGATCATAGAATCACTCAGGTTGGAAAAGACCTTGAAGATCGTCGAGTCCAACCACAACCTCTCCATATTACCCTAACTCTAACAAGCCTTGAGCTTGCCTGGGAGGTCATTAAGTATCTGAGCCCAGGGATGATGGCTTTGGGGGCTCTCTTTGAGAACTCTGCTGAGAGGCAGTGCTGGTGAATGGTAAAGCTTTTGTTCTGCTGCCGTTTGGCTTTGTTTTTAGTGCGTTTAACAATACAAGGGTGATGCTGGGCAGAGTGCCATCCTCTTACTCTTCTATTGCTTCAGGTGGTTTACGTTTATTTTGCTAAGGCTCTGAAGCTCTTAATTCAGCAGCCTGGGGCTGCCGGTGGGAGCTCTCTTCTTATCAGAAGTTCTATTTTTTTTAGGTGGAAAAAAAATGCCCACAAAAAAGAAAAAAAAAAAAAAAGAAAAAGGATGCTGCTTCTCGCTTTAAAATGAGCACTGGCAGGAAGGCTTTGAAGCTTTGCCCCCGGACGCCTCGCCTGGCTTCTGCTGGGAGCTGCGGAGCTGCTGGCACGGCCGAGGAGCCCCAAGGGTTACAGCGGGCAGCCCCGCGCTAATACAGCCTAAGCTGATATTAGCCAAGCTTAACTTCTTTCGGCAGTTTGCAGATGGGAAGGGGGTGGGACGTCCTGCAGTCAGCAGTTCTCCACGAGCCCGTGAACGCGGGCGCCGGCGGCACAGCCGACCATGAGCTGAGCGCGTGGGGCGGGCGGACGGACGGACGGACGGACGGACGGACGGACGGCTGCGGTGAGCGCTGCGTGGCCGTGGGTGTCGGTGCGGCCCCCACGGCACGGCTGGAGGTGGGGCTGAGGGGTGATGAGCAGAACAAAGCCACAGCCAGGGCTGCAGCACGGCTGGGCGCTGCTGCTGGAGGTCTCAGCCGCGCTCGGGGCTGCAGCGCAGGGCAGGAGGATGGGGATGAGCGCAAGCGGCAGAAAGCGTGCGTGGGATCTGCAGCTTTCTGGGTTGTTTTTCTTTCTTTTCTTTTTTTTTTTTTTTCCCCTGTTTTGTTTACTTGTTCTTCCTGATGTCTTTAAAAGCTTTAAAGGGGGGTGGGGGGGAAGCTGCAGCCCCGGCTCTAGCTGGAGCCCCGCGGAGCTGCGGAGCAGTGCGGGTCTCCCAGCTCTCAGGGGGCAGCGCTGCCCACCCACCGAGGGTAAGAGCACGGGGTGCAGAGGCAGAGCTGCTCCTTGGGGCTGTCTGTAGGGCTCAGCAGGGCCGCCCCTCTGGGATTGGCTCCACGCAACGGGAGCTCCGAAGGGAGAAGAGAAATGGTGTCGCTGAGGGTCGCCTGGCTTTGTGTACTCCGGGTTTCACCGCCCTGTGATGGATGTTGCTGTCTGTTGTGCTGCAGGGAGGGTGGCTGGGACCTCCCGGGGTAGGTGACAACTCTATAGGGATGTGTGTGGAAAGCGTGCAACGTGTATGTGGCCCACGAGCAAACGCTGTGGTTTCACGCTGTCTTCCAGCACACAAACACACGTGTGCCCCCATCTGCGTGTTAAAGCCTGCCGGTGTGTGGACTGCAAACATTGGTTGGGCTGCATGCTGGGGGTGAAGCACAGAACGTGGGAACCCCATCCGTGGCCACGAAACACTGAACGTGGGCAGGCGGTGTGGTTTCTTGTTCGCCCTATTGCTTTGCTGCCTGCCTGTTCCACTGCCCCCTCCCCCCCATCGATGGGGACAGGGCGGAGGTGCGGGGAGGATGCTGCCTGGAGCCCTCTCTTGATTCTGGAGGGTTATAGCATGGTGCTGCTGCTGGGTACCCTCAGCCCAAACAGCCTGCAGTTTTGCAGCACAGACCCCAGCGCAGTGTTTCTGCAGCAGACAGTCAGGTTTCACTGACCTCACGCGCAAGAGAGCGACCTAAAGCGGTGTTCCTTTAATGGCACCACGAGATCCTCAGAAATGGCGTGGAAATAATTGCCAGCTCTGGCTGGTTGCAGGCAGCGTTGTGTCGGTGGTGGCTGCGGGCAGCTGGCACGGGGCCTGCAGGGATGCAGCAGACGTGCTGTGCCATGCCGTGCTGTGCCATGCCATGTTGTGCCATTCCCACTTCTCCTGCCTGCTCCACCCACATGAGAGTAAGGAGCCACTTTCCTCCAGGTCTTTTGGCACGTGCCTTGCATCTTCCTTAACCCTTGCTTTCTGGCCCCTTCCTCCATTGCAGAGCAGCCAAATGAGCTCTGAGATGTCCAAAGCTGCCTGCAGCTGCTGGTTTGTTTTGGGATAAGCCTGGGCTGGGTTCCTGCACTCCTGCTGCACGTGCACAGGGCAGGATGAAACCTGCTCACTGCAGCACTGCCGTGGGGACCCCTCACTACTCCCCATCTGTGTGGACAGGGTCCTTCAGAAAGCTCTGCAGCTTGCAGGGCACTTGATTGGTAATTAACCTGATCTAATTATAGCTGGCTTACTGGGAGGGTTACAACTGTATTTATTATAGCTGGATCATGACACGACTGTTACTTTTTTAAGCTGCCATTTTCAGTGCCATTTCCCAGTGGCAGCCACGACACCGTCTTCATGGCCACGCACTTGGCACAGTCCTCATCCAGACTCCACGGAGCAATTAAAGATGTGCTCTTCATTATAAATGGACAAACCAGGCTGATGAGGTAGGACTTAGTGAGGGCAGGCAGCCCACAGGTGGGGATGGGGGGCTGTGAGGGCCCTTCCAACCTGAGCCACTCTATGATCCAAGCACCATACAGTATAGGGGACAACCAACCATCAGTGCCATTGGTGATGGGGCTGGGGACACTTAGCAGGGTGCTGAGTTTTAGCATCACTTTGTCTTGGGAAACTGATGGGCTTTGGAGACGAGAGCAGAAAGCCGTTGAGCCTTCCTCTTTTGGTAGGATCCTTAAAGTGATTTCAGGGCACCCCTACACTTCCTTACCCAGAGGAGTGGCAGATGGGGACCAGCACTCGGCCCCAGCTCTCCTGCACACCACGTCCTGGTGCTGCAGAGCATCGCTGTGCTGCATAGGGCACTTTTAGGCCACTTCCATCCATGAGCTGTAACTGAGCGAGGTGGGGAGGGGGTTTGGCATCGGCAGCAAACAGGTGACGTGGATGTGGGGGAACGAGGCCATGAGCACGGACAGGCACTGCTGGCACAGCCCCTGGGTAATTCATTGAATCCTTTCTCTTGGCGCATGATAAGGTGCAGATATTTTAGATGCTCGAAATACCACTATTTGTGCCGCGATGATTGTGTTCTTTCTGTAAAATCAGACTGCCAGGACACTGAGCTCCCTGTTAGCATATTTTTTTCCCCTCCATTTTAGCGGATGCTTGCAAAGAGCTTGTGTCTTGCAAATGCGTTTGTTTCTTTGCAAATGCATTTCTCTGCAGCGGGAAGCCGGGTCTGCTCCCCGGCGTTGCCTGGAGATGCACATCCTTTGTCTGTGCCTTCCCCTTGGCATCTCTGCCGTCCCCAGCAGCCGAGGGGATGAGCGGAGCTGCTCTGCGCCGAGTATTGCTGAGGGCTCCCATTGGGAGCACGACGTGTATGATGTATACGTTTCAGGTCAGGTATTAGGAACAATTTCTTCTCCTAAGAGTGGTCAGCATGGGCTGCTCAGGGGGTGGGGAACCACCTCCCCTCGGGGTGCTCCAGATGTGGTTAGTGGGTTATGGTGGGGTGGGGTTGGGGATCTGAGAGGTCTACTCCAACCTGAATGATCCTGTGGTTCAGTATGTTTATCTGTGGTTCAGTATGTTTATCTGTTTGTATATACATGCCTGTGTGTAGCATATATAGACATAAACATGCGTATGTGCATTATAAAGTCCTTTGGAAACACTGTCTTGGAGACAGTTTTTCTGCCCACCTCTCCCCAAAACAACCGACACCTTGCATTGCTGGGCTGTACCCCAGCCCATGCTGCACCACTCGCTTTCCATCCCCTCCAGCTCAGAGCAGTAACCAAACGGTCACACTGCCAGCTCCCTCACTCGGGGCTCTGTTTTCTCCCTCCTCCTCCGTGGCAGCTCAGAGCTCTGCCCAGGTGCAGTGCCTCCCTCCAGGGCAGGTTGCTGCGGGCTGACCAGGAGGGACAACGCAGGGGTGGCACGGGGACGGTGCCATGCTCCCACCCAGGTGCAGTGAGCCCCCATAGCACCCAGCACATTCAGGCTAAAGAGGCTTAGTACCAGAGAAACCCCGTTCCTTAATAGTCCTTCTGGCGGGCGGCCAGCTGAGCAGATTGGCTGTGTCTGATTCCCAAAGGGAGAGGAGAAGGACATTTTTTTTTTTTTTTTTGTCACTAGAATGGCAACCTGCTCCCCTTCCATTCCTTGCTCTCTGGGTGCTGCTGCAGTGCCCCGCCGAGGTGCTGCAGCCTGGCTGGTGCTCAGCCCCTCTCCTGCCCCATCCTCCAGCAGTGCAGGGAGATGTCCCAGGGCAAACCTGAGCCCAGTAGCAGTCCCCTCTCCCTCCTTACGCTGTCTAAGTCTCAGCATAATAATCTGAAAAAAAAAAAAAAAGATTTTTTTTTTTTCATCTCTCCTGAATTATGACTCACTGAGCTGTAATGCAACCGCAGCCAGTGACGACCAATGCTTTTGCTTCGATTCTTAAATGAAATCACTGTGATTTGGCCCTGCAAAGGATTAAGTGTAACCTCCGTAGAACACAGTGATTGTGTTTTATGTACTGTGGCACACGGGAGTCTCACTCACATGTGGTAAAGCAAAGCATGTGCAAGAGTCTGTGACGAGGTTTGGTGAGTAGGGCATGCTCAGTTTTGATGAGGATATGCTGTCCTCAGAATCAGTGACGCAGCGCGTGGAAGCAAAGGGAGTGATCTGTCGGAGGGATGTTGCATGGGAAGTGCTAACAGTGAAGCACAGACCTCCAGGAGAAGTTGGGGGAAGTTTTAAATAGCATTAGCCTTGCACTGGCTGATAATCTTGATAATTAGTTACAGCTGACGGGGCACAGAGAGCCCTGTGTGCTCATCTCTTGTGCTGCTCCATGGAGTGAAGTGCTCTGCCCCCTGGGTGGGAGACCCGACCCACGGACCAGGCTAATTTCTTAATTTTAATTATTACTATTATTTTTAATTTCTTGGTCTGGAGAAAAAATATAGGAGTAACGATAGAGGAAATGAACCCGCCCTGCAGCACGGGGTGCCCGGGCAGCACAGCTCATCCCAAACACTCTGTGGTCCTCTCCCAGCTGTTGCACTGTAGGTGGGCAATGCCTGAGAATGCCCCTGAGGACCATCCCAAAAGCTCCTGGTGGGACTGGTCCTGACACTGGGGACTGAGCAGGGGTGGCTGTGGGGTGCTGGGCTGCATGTCCAGGCAAAGGGGAGGACTGGGATGTCGTTAGCCCCACGATGGATGAGGTCAGCTGTTTACTGTGTCTTTTTGCTCACAAAAAGTTAAAGGTGTCCCCCAGAGCCTGGAGCAGGGTAGGTCAATTGCAGGCTGGCTTGCGCCCTCGGTGCACATATGGGAAAGGGCTGTGAGGGGGTAATCCTGACCCCCAGTGTGCCCCAGACGCTGCTCCCAGGAGGAAGAAAGCTGTTTTGTGCTCAGGTCAGTGGTGCTATTGTGTGGGGAGCCCTGGCTGGGGGGAAGCCCGGGCATTCATCTCTCCTGGCTTTGCACGCTGGAGCCCGACCAGAGAGCAAAGGGAAGGGGCTGCCCGGCTCCTGCTGCAGAAAAATGTTGTCTTTAAGATCTTGCCTGCTTGTAAGATCATAAATAGCGCCGTGGGGCTTAACAGGAAACCCTAACTGTTTGGAAGCCTCGCTCTGCAGCATCTGCTTGGCTCATCTTCCACAGAGCTGGCAGTTACAGCAGGCTCCCTGGCAGGCTGCTGATACAAGGATCTATCTGTAAATACACATTATTTAAAATGCCTCTTGTGCTCTCAGCACCCAAATGCAGTCCCCTGAGCACAGCCTCACCCGGTGCCACAGGAGCAGGGAGCCGGGGTGCCTGCTGCAAAGCCATGGGGTACAAAGGGAGAGAGCTGGGACCGCCCCATGCTGCTGTGCTGTGCTGTAAGATGTGTCCCTGGGGTTTGGGTGTTGCCAGGTGGGCCCCACAGTGCCTTATCCCCAGCTGGCACTCCCAGGTGGTTGTTCCAGGAAACTTTGAAGTGATGCCCTGAAACTCCCCTTGGTTCGAATCGTCTGTAATTTAGCCTGACATAAACCATAAAGAACTCCAAGTTGAGTCTAAGTTGGCACAAACAAGGAGAGCGGTGTTGCGGAGCATGTCTGCACAGCGTGCTGATCTGTGGGCTGGAGGTGGTGCTGCATGGCCTGATCCTGCCATCCCTCAGGGATGCTGCAACCTGCTCTGATCATAGCTGGGGCCCAGGGCTCATCTCAGCCTGGAACAGATAAATCACACCATGAGTTTGGCAGCCGCATCGCTGAGCATATGCTTGGATGTCCCTTAGGAGCAAGCTGCCTGCTCCCGCTCACCCTTGTGGGGATGCTGCCTCCTCTCGTCTCCTTTTTCTCTGGATACTGCTCTACAATGAAGGATTTCTTGACCTGCATCCTCACGGGGGCTGCAGAGCATCGTGTTCCCGATGGCTGAGGAGTCATTCCTTTGGCTCTTGCAGAGTTCACCGTGTCGCTCGTGGAGAAGATGCAAGCTCAGGAAATCCTACGGAGCCTGCGGCTCCCCGAGTTCGATGACCTCAGCCAGTTCTTCCGCAACCTGCCCGCCACCGCCCTGGTGGGCATCGGAGCCTTCGCCGCCGTCGTCGCCTACTGGTTTGCCAGCCGTCCCAAGGCCGTGAAGCCGCCCTGTGACCTGCGCATGCAGTCAGAGGAGGTCGAGGTGAGGCCAGTTTGGCACTGGGGGTGACCAGGTACCCAGAATGGGGCTGAAGTCTCCTCTCAGAGATCACAGAATGGTTGGGTTGGAGGGGGCCGTAAAGATCGTGGGATCATAGGGTGGCAAGGTTGGTTCATTCACCCTTCATGTAAAGTTGAAAACTAGATCCCAGCCCATTAATTTATTCTTACTTTTTTACTGCCAATTTGATATTCGATTTGCCTAAATACCAATAACTGAGTATTACAGCAGCAGTTATTACAGGAAACGTTTATGCAGCTCTAAGACCTCTCCTCTTGCTCGTGTCTTGTTTCTGAGTGGTGGCTGCTACAGACGTCTCAGTAAAGAGCAGAAGTGTACCCAAAGCCACTTGTGAGGCTGAGGAGTAATTAATGTTCGTGCTCTTAAGACGTCTTAAAGTTTAATGAAGGTGCTCCATTTCAAGGAGGAGAAATAGTTCTGAAAATTGTTTCAATTTAAATTAATATCTGAAACACTGAGAATGTGAAGCCTTCTCCTGTGTCCACGTAAAATATTACTGTCTCCAATGCCAACAACCTTTTAAAGGTTGGGAGGAATGTAGGTTTTCCACACGTGGATGGGGCTTTCCTGAGCCTTCCTGCTGAGTGGTGGCACTGTCCCCCACCCCATACCACTGCTGTGGTGCAGCTGTGTCTGTAGGAGCTGACAGCGATGGTGGCATCTCTTTGTGCCTCCTGTCCCGCCTCTGGGAGCCATTAGGAGCTGTTCACTATTTTTTCCCTCCTTATCTGACTTGCTGTGATGTCAGCCCCAGTTTTAACTTCCTGCTGTTATCTCCTGATGGGCTGAGACTGGAGCCTGTCCTGTGCTTCGATCAGGATGTCCTTGACAAGGTGTCCTGGAGCCCCACAGAGCCTGAAGCTCCCTCCCATGCTCCCGTGGATTTAAAACTCTCTTTGGGAAACATCAGCCCCCTCCTCCAGCATTGAGCAGGGTCGAGCTCTCATCTCTGGGCTGTGGTTTCCCATTGCCACGTTGTATTGTGCCATGCAGGGCCTGGATGGGGCGCGTCGTTCAGTGATTGGGGACAGCCCGCAGCTGCTGACGCACTACTACGATGATGCTAGGACCATGTACGAGGTCTTCCGAAGGGGGTTCAGCATCTCTGGTGAGAGCATGGGGATGGGAAGGCCCGATGAGTGGAGAGACACAGTGAGGTGCCAACACTCTGGTCACCAAAGGATTTTAGAAGTCAAATTTTAAAGACCAAGAAGTCTGTTAAAACCCGAGTTGTGTAGGAGGGTGAATGTTTGTAGGAGGCCACTGGGGTGTGGGTGGCCAAGGGAGAGCAGTGCTGACCAGTGTTGAATGCCAAGGAGTTGGAGCCTACAAGGCTCGGGTGGATGAAGGGGTGCCCTCGGGTCTGGAGGCAGTTTTGCTCCTTCCTGCTCAGAATTAATCAGAACAGCTTTAACATCTCTTTTACTGATAACTGAATAGCTGATTTACAAGAAATCACTAGGGAGTAGTAATTAAGGTTCTTATTAGCACAGTGCATTATTTTGCATCTAATACCATTGAATTTCACTGTGAAGTCTCTTGGTACCATGAGGTCTTTTTGCTGTCATGGGCAGACAATTTAAAGCCCTGAATTCTGCAGCATCAGTGACACTCATCATGCATTATTCACATCCAGAACACTTCTGAATATATTAAATGAGGCTGATCCAGGTGTAGATCTGCAGATCCCCATAGAGTTCTCTCTCCACTGCAGAAGCTGGTATTTATTTCTGCCTGTTGCTATCTTCTCTACCAGTTATCCATCCAGTTCACACCATAACTCACAGCAGGGCAGGGCAGGGCAGGGGGCTGTGCCAGAAGCTCTGGGGGTGCATCCCCGCAGCATCAGGATTCAGCTCCCAGCACTTCCCCTAACTCTACTATCTCTGCTTCTGTTTTCCAGAGAACGGCCCCTGCCTGGGCTTCAGGAAGCCCAAGCAGCCCTACCAGTGGCTGTCATACAAAGAGGTGAGCTGGAGCCTAACCCCGTGTGGGGCCCTCCTCCCAGCACTCTCACTCTTCCACGAGTGAAAGAGCACCCTAAGCTAGAGATCACGTAAAACAAATCAGCTTTTACATAGCTGGTGCAATAATCTGAGACCCCCCCCCCACGTAGCTGTGTCTTCCCTTTAATTGCTGCTGCTCTTCTTTCCCTCTCTGATGTACTATTTTCTCTCCCACTTCCAGGTGGCTGAAAGAGCAGAAGCTCTGGGCTCGGGGCTGCTGCAGCAGGGCTGCAAACCGTCCACGGAGCAGTTCATCGGGGTCTTTGCTCAGAACCGCCCGGAGGTGAGGTTTATTTTAAGATGTCGCACTAACGTACCCGACTCGTGAGACTGCTTTGTTTCCAAGTGCGTTAAAACTGCTCCCCCCTGTTCCTTTTCACCTCTTTGGTAGTGGATCATTTCTGAGCTGGCTTGCTACACCTACTCCATGGTGGTGGTGCCCCTTTATGACACGCTGGGTCCTGGAGCCATCAGGTACATCGTCAATACAGGTATGCACCAAATTATCACCACCTCACAAAGCAGCTGTGGTGCTTGGAAGGGTTCATCCCCTTCTGCTTCCCAAAGGATGTGTGCTGAAGTCTCTTAAGAGGTTTTGGTGTTCCCTTCCAGACTTATAGCCATGCAGTGTGCAAGCTGAGTATTTTGAAGTGGATCCCAAAGTAATTGTTGGTGTCAGCTACTCTTCTAGATTTGTTAACTAAAATTGCAGTGATTTTCTAAGAGAACACGTTGTACTCTGGGATCTCTTTAACTGCACTGATGTGGTGTTAGCTAGGAGTGAGCATCCAGCCTTACATCTAAAACTACCTCCTGAAAACAACTTGTTTGTCTACCTTCCTTCCAGCGGACATTTCCACAGTCATTTGTGACAAACCTGACAAAGCCAGGACGCTGCTGGACCACGTGGAGAGAAGGGAAACGCCGGGGCTGAGCTCCATCATCCTGATGGACCCCTTTGAGAAGGAGCTGACGGAGAGGGGAAGGCGCTGCGGGGTCCGCATCCAGACCATGCAGGAGGTGGAGGTGGGGCTGCCCTCCCTTTCCTTCTCATTTACTTCCTGTCCAGAAGGTGTAAAAACCACTGTGACTCGTGAACTGCACAACAGGGTCAGTGTGTGGGGCTCATGGCTGTTAATACTGGTTCAAGGCTCAGCACAATTCCTCGTAGCATTACCCCTTGTTGGTGGGAGAGCCAATATTTCACACAGTAAGGCATCAGCTGCTATTTAAGCCTCCTCCTATGAAACAGCCCCAGCCCAGGCACTCCTTGAATCTAGGGATGACGTCGTAGGTCATCCAAGAAGCTTTGGACACAAAAGATGACTTCAGAGCTAGCCACAAATGGCTCTGCTCCAGCTCACACGCTCCCTTAGTGGTTCACAACTATTAGCCAGTGGGCAACCCCGAATTACAGTGGAAATGATCTTTGTTGCTTGAATCTCTTTCAGGACTGTGGCCGGGAGAGCCGACATGCGCCTGTGGTGAGTGCTGTCATGCTGCCATTCCACTGAGAGTTGCAGGGGGTTGTTTCCCCAGCAGAGGGGCAGCACCCTGCAACCCTCCCCATCAGGGAGCAATGGGGGCTGTCAGTGCTGAGGGTTGGAGATGTGCTTCATTTTCTTCCTACTCTCAGCCTAGGGATGCTTAAATGAGATAATTCATCCTTGCTGAACATGTTAATGGGACAGTAATTAAATGTCAGTGCTAAGCCACGCTAATTCCACTGCCCTACCCTGGCAGCATCGCTGCTTTTGTGGTGGGGTTTCTTTAATTCTGAAACAATACTTGACACTGGAAAACTGCATGGATACTTTCACCAAAGGTGCTCATGCCTTTGCAGAGCTTTCAAAAGCGCTTTGTAATTTCCAGGTTGTTAATTTGTCCATTGGGGATCCCAAAGGATGCACCTGATGGTGCTGAGGACATGGAGACACTGCTGGGAATGGGACCAGCAGCAGCAGCAGCCTGGGGACGTTGGCCCTGTTGTGATTGACAGTGTCTTTCAGTGCTTGTCTGGAAACCAGTGGACTGTCCCATGTCTTCCCAGACACCCAGAGCTATAGACAGCACCTGTATAACTACTGAGTGCAGTGGGGAGGCCAGGGCTGGGTGGTCGCCAGTGGAATATAAAACCAAGTGAACGTATCTGGAAATTTTCCAGGTGTTGCAATATCATCTGCAAAGCGAACACTCTGTTCCTGCAACCTGCGTGGTTGGTTTCCCAAACCCAAAGGAATGCTGTTGCTTCCATCAGGAACGATGCAGCACTTCAGCTTTATAAGGGCAGGGATTGTTTTGCTGTAGGGAATATTGGCACGAATTCTGAGACACAAATATTCCATCAAAGATTTGTTACACCACAGCACGGCCTTAATGGGGATGGAGCAACGCATCAGGCAGGGAAGGACTCTGTGTCAGCTGAAGAAATGTGATGAAAGGAGAACTGCCAACGGCAGTGAAAGCTTTTTATGGCAGAGTTGGAATACAATGGGTTTGATCTTTGTGTTTATACGATGACAACGTTCTGCCATTGATTCTTCCATGTTTGCTGATGTCATGTTTCTTATTTTCCTCCTGTGTTTCCAGCCTCCCCGGCCGGAAGATCTCTCAATTGTCTGTTTCACCAGTGGCACTACAGGTAAAGGAGCAGGCATCTTATTTGTGAATTATTGGAATAGTTAATCATAACTGATAACACCTCAATATGTGCAAGCATATGTTACGCTGTCATGACAATGGCTGTTGTATGTATCTGTAGTATTTAGGTGTGCAGGTTTCTGTGGAGCTGTGCTTCCCTGGCTCCTGCTGTGGCAGTACAACTTTGCAGTTTTCTGCAGAGCTTCCCGTGTTCCTGGCTCCCTTCCTGCAGTGCAGCACTTGGCTGCTTGCTGCTCACCTTCTGCAGGCATTTAAGGGAGAACTGCCTGTCCGTGGCACTGCGCTCTGTCTCCCAAGCATGATGATGTACTCCATCATGCCTCGAGCAGACACAGGGCTTCGTCTTCTCATAGAGCCTGGTCTGCTTGCAGCCTGCCATGACCTTCCTTCTCTCAAAAGCTCAGCCTCCCTAACCTCCACCAAAAAGTCCCCCACGCAGATGGCGATGGGTAGAGCGTGGCCACGTGAAGTGTGAGTGCTTTGGCAACCTGCAGGGAAGCACCAGGCAGCCCTGGAGAGCTCATCCCACCACCTGGTGCTACCACAGAGCACCCTGAACCACCCCCAGCTCCCCAGGTGGGCAGGAGCTGTGTGATGCCACGTGATGGGAGCGTGACCAGCTCAGATGGGAGCATCACCCAGCTCCAGGAGAAGACACACACTGTAGCCAGGTAAGCAGCTTCCAGTGCTGACATCCCCTTACTGCTCGGGTGGGATCGGAAGGCCCTGTTTGGCTGTGCCTTTGCACATTGTTTTTAATTGGGGTTTGCAGATGTGTGGGTTATGGAGCACTCAGCACAGTGTGGTGTGAAAGGAGCAGTGTCAGAACTGCTGCACGAGGGGCTGAGCCCAGGCAGGGCTGTGCTGGGCAGCAGCACCTCTCCTACTGGTATATTCATGTCTAAGTCAGGCTTTATTTTAATTACAAAATGAGCTTATTTATCTGCAAATACAGTCGTGGGCCAGTTAGCTTTCTCCCACCCAAGGCAGAGATGTCCAGTTCTGCAGAAGGGCTGGCTTTGTGTAGCCCACGTTTGGGTATTTCTAACGACCAGACTGAGAATTTTCTCCCAGAAAACACATTCCCATGGGCATTTCCATTTCTGAAGGTTTCCGGATATGTTTCTGTGACATGAAACCGATCATCGCTCTTGAGTTTGTAACATAGAAATTGTAGAGTTAGAAGCCAACAACCAGAAGTGGATTTGAACATGTGTTTTTCTTTGCCAGGACCAGCTGTGGGCATGTCTCCATGGGGAGAAGGGGGAGCCTGAGACCTTCGAGCTCAAAGGCCAATGTTCACTGCCTTGCCAAGAAATCAGCAGCACTCACAGATGGACCGAAGCGATCAGATGAAATATCACTTCACAGTTGTGCATGCTGGCTGCTCCCAGAGCACAGCATGCTGTCCCAATGAGGACTCCCCTGTTCCTCGTTGGATCAGAATCCCTTCCCAGAGCTGATCCCCTCACCCAGCAGTGCCCCTGCTCCCAGAGGGCCCTGAGATGCCCATGGGTCGCATTGCTGCAGCACTGCTGGAGGTGCTGCTTTGTTGTTTATTGCCACATCAGCTTGGCACTGAGATAAGGAGAAGCTCCCACACCCACTGTTATCAAAATGGGATTGCCGTGCTGCATTTGCACCATGGGATGGATGAAGTGCTGCTGTACGAGGGAATTCAAAGCAGAGCAGAGTCATGCATGTGGCACGGGGTTTTTAAAGAGAATGAGCTTTGCCTGCTCCTCTAGAAGTGGTCATTCTGGGAAAGGGCTCCCAGCACGGACCACCTCGTCTGCCGGGCTGATGCCTAAAGCAACCAGAGGACCTCAAGGGTGAATGGAGACAGGAACCCCCCAGCCCAGACAGCTTCATCTCTGCGCTGGATTTCTCCCAGTGAAGTCTGAGGTCTCAGAGCACTCGAGGAATCTCCCAGAGAGCACTCAGAGCATCTGCGGGCACGGAGATGCTTGTGAGATGCTGCAGGAGCACGGCTGCTTGGGCAGACACAGCTACAGCAAGAGGAGCAATGCCTGGGCTGCCTGTGTGAGTTTACAGCTGGCATTGGTTCGTGGAGTTTTCCTGAGGGAAGGACCCAGGTGTGCACCCGGCTATGAAAACATGGGCCTCAGAGCCAGGCTGCTGTCAGCAGGGGCCAGCACCAAGGAGGGATGTGCGTGAGACCCCAGCAGCCTCCTGTCGTTGTCTGAAAGGATTTGGGACCGAACTCAAAAGCGCTTGGAACACCGAGTGCAGGTTTTGTGGTAAAAACAAGCTGTATTCAAAATGTCCTGTCCTGATGCAATAAAGGTGTGCAATAACTACTATTTTGGTTTGGGCCTTTATTTGCCCATGGGAGAGCCTGGTGAGGACATGGGGCTCAGCACCACCATGAGCTGCAGAGGCAGCTGCATCCTCCCCAGCTGCTTCTTTTCTGCAATGAACCCTTTGGGGGCGATGTGAAGTGGCAGTGCAGGATGTGGCAGGGTGCTCTGCACAGAGCTCTGTGCAGCCCGAGCTGACAGCACTCGCTCTGCTGGCTCCGAGGGCCATCCAGAATTCCTGCTGCACTGCTCCTGGTGCAAGCCACTGCTCAAGGTCTCCGATCGAAGGGTTCATGTGGTGCTGAGCTTGTGAGGTCGTTCTATTACATTTTCAGTGTTGCAATAAGTGCCTTTGGATGCTACTGCGTACTGTGAGATTTAAACTCTTTAAAAATTGTTTATCAGTGTTTATTTGGATGGCTTCCTTTTGTTTGGTCGGTTTTAAGCTTTTGGAAATGAACTGCTGGCTCATCTTTTAAACTCACCCTCTGTGCTTCCTTTCAGGAAACCCCAAAGGTGCTATGCTGACGCATGGGAACGTGGTGGCCGACTTCTCGGGCTTTTTGAAAGTGACGGAGGTGAATACCCCGATTGGGAAACACTGCGTGCGGAGCGCGGGGGTTGGGCTCCAGCAGCAGCTGGAGATGTGATCCTGCTGATAAGAGCCACGTTTATCTTTCCTGAGGGCCAGTTCCCAGCCTGGGTTCTGTGGGCAGAAGGGTGCTGCTGAGGAGCAGTGCTGTCCCCGTGGACTGGAGGGGGGTGAGGAGAGCAACCAGAACCTGCAGGGCTGAGCGGTGCCTGAAAGAGCACCACTGCTGGGGATGCTCATGCAGTGTCCCTGTCTTTAGATGAAAGCTTTCCACTCATATAATGTCTGTATCTATAGAGAGATCGAGAAAAACTTAAACTTTTTAAAATCAGAATGGTTGATTTCATTTATGTTGCAGTATATCTTGGTTTTGGCTATACTACAGCATTGGCTGAGTCCGTGTACAACTCATGCAACTTTTGTTCAGAAACAATATAGGAAGCATAACATAGCAAGAATTGCATGCTGGTTGTACCCATGGAATGTAAGGATCTTGCTGTCCGTGGCAAACAGATGTATCTGTGGAGCTGCAGTGTACATAAGGGATGCCCCATGTATCACAGCACAGCCCTCGTTGGTCCTGGGGTTGGTGTGGGTGGTACCATGGTCTCAGTTCCCCATCTCTGGAGTTTTCTCCATCTGCTGCCAGGCTTGTGCTGCAGGGCTGGGGCTGCCTTGGGGCATGGGGATGCACGAGTGCTGATGCCTCGAGCCCTCCAAGTTCCAAAGGGCAGGAGAGTTTATTTTGGAAGGGAACACCTCAGGGGAACGTGGTGTCTCCCAGGGCTGTGGGCTCGGTGCTCGCTGGCAGCAGATGCATGTGTTAATCCCGAAGGTGTCAGATTGAGGTGTGAGGCTGCTGAGCGTGCCCTATCCTGGCACTGTGGGGTGAGCTGTGAGCACAGCACGGATCCAGCACGGGGCCAAGTGCTTGGCATCTGTCAGCAAAACACGAGCACCTGGAGTGAGGGGCACGCAGATCACAGTTTGCATACTGTCATGCCACTCTGGCTTAGTTCAGTCGGTTTCGTAAACAGATTTGTTTCTTTTTAAGTGAACTTAGACCTTCATGGTGAGGTTATTCTCAAATGCTGAGGTGCTGCTTTCATTTAATCTGTCTAACTGCACTGGCTGCAATGCTATTAAATGTCAGCACCTTGGTTCCATTTGTTTCTTGTCTGGGCACTTAAAGTAGCGCAAAAAATGTGGCATGGCTGGTAATGGCGATGGCTTCACATCACTGCAAGTGCAGAAACTGAAGCCCATTTGAACTAATGTATGCACAGAGTTGCAAGACTGACTAGCTTAGCTCAAGCAGTCCCAAGTGGGATGCTGAGAAGGCCCACGTTTGGCCTCACTGGGTGCACCCAGATGAACCCCAGTGAGCCGGCCTGAGAAGCATGCTTCCTCTACCCCAGGGCAGCAGTTCTGGCACAGCTGTGGGATGCCAAGGGGGTGTAAGCTGCCAATGCCCAGAGCCAGAGCTGCTGCACTCATTTTGTATCAATCTCTGGCCTTGGTGCAAGCTGGTGGGTCATTGAGCTGTCCATTTTCCTAATGCATAGCGTTATAGAGGGCTGCACCCCTGGCCGTGCAGGCAGAAAAGCATGAACCAAGTCAGGCTCTTGAGGCAAAGCAATGACGTTGGCCACTTTTATTTTTCACATCATGTTTTGCCTTTCTTTCCCCAGCACGCCTGTCAGTGGGACAGCGATAACACACTTAAAATCCCATTTTAATCAAGAAAACGATGAGGGACTGCTCACAGCAATCATTAATTTCTGTAGCTGAGTGATCCAATGTCCCCTGACCCAAATCAAAGATTAACTGATGGAAAAGCCATGAGCATTGGCTGTGATTGTGCCGGGCGCTGCGCACTGTGTCCATCTCCGTGCTCTGTTCTCCTCCCACTAACGCAGCTCCATCGCCGCTGTGGCCCTAAACGCTTCGCCTCGTGCACTGCTCCCTTTCTCTCTCAGTGATCTTTCCCTTCTTGTTCCTCTTGGTGCCGTTTTTCTTTTTACCGTTTTATGACTTTCTTGTTGTCTTCCTGTCAGTGTTTCTTTCCTTTCTGTCTCCCATGCCCTCCACCTGCAGAAAGTGATCTTTCCGAGACAGGACGATGTGCTCATCTCCTTCCTGCCTCTGGCTCACATGTTTGAGAGAGTGATCCAGGTAAGCTCCTGCCCCAACTGACGCGGCCTCGTGGGGCCCCTTCTGCTTTCTTCCAGAGTCAGTGGTCTCCTACTTGTGAGGATGTTCACATTTCCTATTTGCCTTTAGCACACATGTTTGAGCGAATGGTACAGGTAAGGTCCAAGCGGCAGTGGAAATCACCTCTTTGTTTTTTCCACACCGAAAGAAATAAAATGAATAAAATACTAAATACCCATCGCCACCGCGTAGCACTATAACACCTGCACTCCTGAAGTGCTGCGTGGTGACACGGGGTCCTGCTCTGGGGATAGAGATGCTGGGAGCAAGGGTAGTGCTGCACCATTACTTTCATCAGCTCAAATCCCAGCAGGGAGCTGAGCCAGCACAGTGCTGGGAGTGATGCTCCGGGCATGGGCTGCATCCCCTGCAGGTAGCAGCTCACAGCAGCCTGCAGAGAGGGCTCCTACGTCCCTTCTGGGGAAGCCACGTGATGATTTGTGATAATCAGCTCTCCCAGCCTGGAAATGTGGGAGCTAAGAAGTGATTCAGTGCATGAGGCGTGGGTCTGGGCTCGGCTGCAGCCCGGTGCCTTCCCAGCAGTGCTGATGCCCACGGTGTCGGACAGGCATCCAGGCACAGGCCAGAAATAATGCACTCAGCCCTGTTACAGCACTCACAAGTTGCAGCTGAAAGCCCACGAAAGGTTTGGAGAATTACAGCCCAGCGTATCTTCTCTTGTCAGTGGAATCCTTGAAGGTGTGTTGGTCACCGTGCCAGCGTTGCTCAGACAAAGCACTTTGCTGCTAATGAGAACTTAATTATTACAAAGTCATCTGCCTGGGCAGAAATATAGAAACTACTGAAAGAATTGCTGCTGCAGTGACAGGGGGCAGCTCCAAAGTGCACAGAGCGAGGGATGCTCAGGTTTAACTCCTGCTGAAAAAGCTCCTTCACGCAATGAATGTTCTAAAGGGCTAAAACTCATCCTCAAAATTCTCCTGAGCAACAAATGCTGTATCAGCTTCCCCCAGCAGCAGCAGTTCCTGGGACTTGCAGTTAAAACTGTACAGGTGTGTTCTTTTGAACTAAAAGTACGTTAGAACTGTCCTGTTGGAAGGGACCCACAGAGATCATCATTCCCAATGAGCCCGTGGTGGTGACACAGCAGTGCAATTCCAGCTCGAGCAAGAGGGCTGCTGGCTGCACGTCAGCCCTTTCCAAGTTTGTTTCTGAGACTTCTGAAGCTGTAGTTTCCGTGCAGGCAAAGTGTCTTTGCAGAGGTGTTCCTGGGATACGGGATCAGGCACTGTATTGCTAACGTAGTCTGTTTTGTTGTGCTTAAACAAAACTAAAGTATTAACACCTAAAAACTGTCAGCACGTTCTGCAGCGTGCAGAGAGACCCTGTCCCCAGGCAGCAGCTCCTCGCTCTTCCAGAAAGTGGCAAATCTGGTGGACGCCGAGTTCCCAGTTCTGAAAATGCCAACAGCCATCCATGTGCTTCCAGGCTGTGCAAAATTGTCCCTTTTTTTGGTTAGATTAAAGCACCATTTTTGCCACACTGGACAGTGGAATTTCGGGAAGGGCATTTCTGTGCGTAGGAGGGATGCTCTGCCCCACGGATTAAAAGCGCAGAGGTCTGACATGATTGTTTTCCTCTCGGTTGCAGTCTGTGGTGTATTGTCATGGAGGGCGAATCGGTTTCTTCCAAGGTGACATCCGCCTGCTGTCGGATGACATGAAGGCACTGCGTCCCACCATCTTCCCCGTTGTGCCACGCCTGCTGAACAGGATGTATGACAAGGTGAGCCTCATCACTTTTCTTTTTGCCGTAACAAAACCTGTGCCCCTCTAGTGTTTATCCAAAAGAATCCTTTCCCTTTTCTCCCTTTTGCCTCGTTCCCTTCCCACGCTAACAAAGGCATAGTACAGCCTTACCCAGCTGTGCTGTGCCGTTCCCGTGGCCCAGATGAGCTGCACAGCTGTAGGTGTGCTAAGTGCTGTGGTCGGTGGCAGCAGGCTGTGAGCCCCAGGCTCACCCAGCCCGTGCTGCTCTCCCTGCTGCAGATCTTCAGCCAGGCGGACACCTCCCTGAAGCGCTGGGTGCTGGAGTTCGCTGCCAGGAGAAAAAAGGCCGAGGTTCGAAATGGGATCATCAGAAACGACAGCCTGTGGGACAAGCTCTTCTTTAACAAAATACAGGTATGGGGTTTAAGGAGTGAACCTGAGCTCAGAGAGCTGTTCATCTCTTCCAATAGCGACTGGTGGTCCCCACAGTTGGTATGGCCTGACCATCAGACCATGACCAACCACTGCTCACCACTGAACGACGGACTGAAAAATTGAGTAGGAAAAGGAAACGGAGCGCAGTTTGTGGTTCCATCAGCTTCTGACACTTTTCTGTTTGTGTTTCTGTATCTGCACTCGGTGCACAGATCTGGCCCAACATGCAGACCAATGAGCTCAGCAGAGCAGAGGGATTGGGGTGCTGGGTGGGAGTTGTGAGGAGGGATAACGGGTGGAAGTGATGTGGCTCCAACGCTCTGCAGATTCTCTATGGGTAATGACTGCTCTTGGGGTTGGGTTTCACTCAGGTGCACTCAAGGCTGATGTTTTCTGAAGGAAAGCAAGAGTGAGCAGAAGCGAGTAGAGCAAAATGCAAGTGTGAATCTTGATTTAACAAGAGGGAAAGAAATCAGTGCCCTGCCATGTGCTGCACATCCCCCGAGTAATAAAGCAGATTAAATTGGCTTTCCACCAGGCTTTCCAGGCACAGTGCTGCCGTAGGAGGCTCTGATTACTTTGTTTTTTTAATTGGATAACTTATCTGCTTCATTTGTAAGCAGAGGAAGTGGCAGCTCCTTCTATCAGGCTGGGCTGCAGGGCTGGGTGGGGGCTGCTCTGTGCTCATTCCTTTTTGCTTTCATTGAAAGAAAAAGGAAATGAAGGGACGTGGGGAGGAAATGGCACAGGAATGCGGTAATGCCTCCCAACTACGTGCAAGATCATCTGTCCTTAGAAAAGGGTGGCATTGCTTTAGGTTGCTTGGGAGCCTGGTGACTAGAAGGTGCCAGTGAGCATAGAAAAAAGCAGTAGGGGAAGGGACTGATTCTTCCCCAGGGTTACCCCCCGGCTCTGCTGTGGGAGAAGCTTTAGCAAGGGGATGTGGAGTAGATGAGATGAAGCAGAGCTGTGCTTTGGGCATCATTTCTGCCCATGAGGGACACAGTTACATTGCTTTCAAGGTTTAGCTGGGTTTTGTTCCTAAGGCAAGACTCAAGGTCAGTTCATGTTTCCATAGCAAGGCTGACTCTGTACTACAGGGGACAGAAGTGGGGCCACTCACTGCAAGCTCTGCATAAGAAACACACACCATTTGTGCCATCTGTAGTGATCCACGCTGTTTCCTGTTGTTTTGTGGTGCTGTCCTGCAGGCGAGCCTTGGTGGATGTGTCCGCATGATTGTGACAGGTGCTGCCCCAGCTTCTCCCACCGTCCTGGGCTTCCTGCGGGCAGCCCTGGGCTGCCAGGTGAGCCATGGGCTGGGGACTGGGACTGTGTATGGGGTGGCTCCACCAGCAGCCATGGCTTGTGGGCACCCAGCACCCCTGTGGTGGGGAGAAGGCATCGCCTCAGGCATCAGGAGCATAGGGTCATCCCACCTGTCTCACCCCTTAGAACCATAGTCATTAGGGTGGGAAAAGACCTAAAATATCATCAAGCCCCAATCATCATCAACTCATCTCCACCATGGCCATTCAGGGGATAGTGGAATTATTAAGATTGGAAAAGACCTCTGTGAACATCAAGTCCAACCCCACCCCACCATGCCCACTGACCACGTCCCCCATTGCCACATCCCCACGGCTCTGGAACACCCCCAGGGATGGTGACTCCTTCACTCCCTGGGCAGTTGTGCCACTGCCTGACAGCTCTTTGGAGAAGAAATTGTTCCTAATAGCCAACCTGAACCTGCCCTGGTGCACCTTGAGGCCATTATGTATGTGTTGATTGGTACACGTGGCACTTAAGATCCTCACTCCTACTAAAGAGTTTCTTCTCTCTGACTAGGAAGCCCAGGACAATTACAGGGCCTCCTTTGAGAGCTTATAAATAGGTATTAAAAAAAAAATTGCAAATTTTCAGAATGTCCCCCCAAAATACCCCTTTTTCCCACTAGCAACTTCCTCCTGCCAAGTAACATCCTTCTAGACTCAAAAGCTAACTGCTGAGCTTGTCTGCTTGCTCTCTGCAACAGCATGACTCATAGTAAAGGTAATTCTGCAGGGCCAGGGAAAGTCCCCGTGGCCCATCCTGCTGCACACAGCAGGATCAGCTCCCAGGGCCGTCCCTGGAACTCTTGCAGCAGCGAGGTGCTGTGCTCTGATGCAGGGTGCCCATTCCTTTGGCAGGTGTACGAGGGTTACGGGCAGACGGAGTGCACGGCGGGCTGCACCTTCACCACCCCCGGGGACTGGACCTCAGGTAGAGGTTTTCTTCCTTTTCCAAATCATTTCTGCCCGCAGAATTCCTGCAGGAACTTCAGATGTATCTGAAAGTATGCAACTAATAACAAAACGCCGATTATTGTTTGTAAGAGAGCGGACAAACGAGCTGCCAACTTTGATTGCCAGGTCACGTGGGAGCCCCCTTGCCCTGCAACTTAATCAGACTGAAGGACGTGGAGGAGCTGAATTATTTTGCTTCCAAAGGAGAAGGAGAGGTAGGAATTCAAGGTTTTGTATGAAACTCTTGTTAGAGGATGCCGTCCTAGGTTATGGTTATTGAAGCATTTTACAATTCTGAGGTGTACAAGTGCATTTAGTATGACCGTCAGGGAAGGAAAGCTTCAGTTTACCAACACAGCAGCGAAGCATTTGCTAACGAGGGGCTGTGGTACTGCTGCCAGCCAATGCCACGCCTGATTACTTCAGAAGCCAGGGCTGAGTTAATTAGTTTGGCTAGCGAGCTGACTTACTGTGATTTCTACATTGCTGTTATTTTGATATCGCATGGAAATTAAACTTATTGAAATCACTTTTTGTTTTGTTTATAAACTTCAATCTGAATGAAAATTAAAATTAAACAAATCAGTTCTGCGACCCCTACTTCATACATCCATGAAAAAATCCATGGACTGCCTTTATAACTCAACATGTTTTATTTGCACGGGGCACAGTCATGAAGTCAACCTTCAAAATACGTCAGGGAGTCGCTATTTGGCTCGCTGGTAACCTCAGCAGAATAACGACGTGATTTATTAGCAGCCCGTCCTGCCTTGCAGATCTGCGTGAAAGGACCGAATGTTTTCAAGGGTTATCTGAAAGATGAGGAGAGGACGAGAGAAGCGCTGGACCAAGAGGGCTGGCTGCACACCGGAGACATTGGGAAGTGGTTACCTGTGAGTACCCAGATGAGTGGAGCCTGTGTCAGCTGTGCTATCCCACGGACACGTTCAGGTTTTGAATGTGGTCTTCCAAGAGGGTCTATCCTTACAAATGATTAAGCTTAATTTTGGCAGAATAAACTCAGATGTGTGAGTGAAGGGCTTCCTGGGGATGTAAGCTGTGGTGTCCAGAGCAGAGTGCCTGCGGAGCCAACGAGGTTAATTAACTTCTCTGGGAATTCTCACTTCTCTCTCCTAACAGAACGGGACTCTCAGAATCATTGATCGGAAAAAGCATATATTTAAACTCGCTCAGGGAGAATATATTGCACCAGAGAAGATAGAGAACATCTACATCCGCAGTGACCCTGTGGCCCAGATCTACGTCCACGGAGACAGCCTGCAGGTACAGCACGGCCCTCCAGCTCCCGTGTGACAAACAGCACTCACTCCATCACTGCCCAAGCAGAATGTGAACCCAAGCGAAGGCGTTCCGCTTTTGGCACGTGCAGGGAAGAGTCCCAGAGAAGCAGTTTATGTGAAGGAAAGGCACAGTCACCAGGATGTGCCTCGCTGCAATGTGTTGGCCAGTTCCTGACCTTGTTGGGCAAGAAGTGATAAAATCCTATCAAATACGGCCTGACTGTGCATTGACTTCAGCACGGGGCATTAAGCCTCTGCCTGACCCTTCTGCTCCTTTCCCTGCAGGCTTTCCTGGTGGGAATCGTGGTGCCAGATGCCGAAGCCATGCCAGGCTGGGCGAAGAAGAGAGGCTTTGACGGGACGTATGCAGAGCTCTGTAGAAATAAGGTTGGTTGTTGCAGCTGTCTGCACTGCAGTCACTGTGCTGACGTAGCATGATCCTTCCTCAAGGCAGACTCTGCTCGATGTGCTGTCAGGGCAAGGACCATCTGCTCAGAGTGATTGCATGGGCAGGGCTGAGCCAGCAGCACCCAGCACTGTGCCTCTCCTTCCCAAAGCCTCAGCATAACCTCCCTTACTGTTAGCATTTGTGCCTTTCCTCATTAGAACATTTGCTAATTACTGTCGTTAAGGTGCTTGAATGTGTTTGTGATGGACTGTGATGGTAACTGCATGTAAGGCTGTTGCTGATATTTCATGGTGAATGTGTGTGTTTTAACCCAGGAACTGCAGAAAGCAATAATGGAAGACATGGTGCGGTTAGGCAAGGAGAGCGGGCTTCATTCCTTCGAGCAGGTAAATGAGCCAATTAATTAAAATTAATTGTGGCATTGGTCCGCACGCAGTGAATGGAGATTTGTTAGCACTCGGTGTGGCACACAGTGTTTTCTGAAAGAGAGCTGCAATGCCAGCATGTTGTGTTTGCCCCCTTGGAAAATGCACAGGCCACAGCTCTGCCTCCCACTCGTGCTCGATGTTGGAATGAAACATAGCGAAAGATTCAGGTGCAGAGGTGAAAATTCAACGAAGGGATGTGGGTGATGTCTCCAATCTGATACCAAGGGTTTGGGATGAATGCTTTGAGGACTGACTCCTTCCCAGTGGAGGCACTGTAAGGAAGTGGAGCTCAAACCACCATTCCCATAACCGGCAGGGCAGGCTGCTGTTTGGTTTCCAGCCTATGCACTGATCCTTTTCTGTTGCTTGTGTAAATATTTGTGCAACAGGGCCACAGACACCTCAGAAGGAGAGATGTGAAATCAGTAGGGAACTACAGAGCACTGAAAGCACATTAAAAAAACCCAAACACATTTTATAATATAAAATACTTATTTCTCATGAAACAATGAACTTCCCAATCATTACATACAGCTCGCAAAGGGCTTTCACTCTCACATTTACTCTCACCAGTCTGTTTGTGGGTGGTAGCTCCAGTGAATAATTCCCCATATCTGAGTGGAGCAGAAGCAGCACTAAGCACAGACTTATTATTCATTTCCCCATTACACAGGAAAATGAACCTATATGAAAAAGAATCCTGTTTAGAAATGAAATGCAGCGGTTTGTAGTGCACGTTTATCCGTGGTAATAAGTCTGGTTTGCTCCTGCTGCAGTCTTCACAGTAAGAAATATCCCCAAGCCATCAATTCTTTCAACATTTTGCAGGCAATAAAGCAGTGAGGAAAGCCTGGCCATCTTCCCATCAATTCAGGTTTCCTTTGCATTGCAAAACCAAAGGATTTCAAAATCAGATCTCTGTCGCAGTTGGTAATTTTAAGACCCATCCCTGAGGGGCAGTGTGCCCGTGCATGGTATGTCCTGCATATGGGGATGAGATTTCTCGTCTCCCTGCCCTCGGTGCCAGCAGTGTGGGGCTGAGATGGCAGCAATCTACCAGTGCTGATCTGGGGATGAATGCCCCTAGGTGAGAAGCAGGACAGTGCTTACAGGGGAAAATGATTCACCTCATCTAAAAAGGATTTAAAACAGCTCCCCAGCCTATGTCCCTGCAAGTCCCAGCCTACCAAAACTCAGGGCAGCCTGGTTTGGGGAACGTAGGACCGCAGATGGCTGGGGCACTGTGTGAGCACCGTGCCCTGCTGCCACGTTCCCTGTGCCTGCAAAGCTTCACAACAAATCTGCAGTGTCCAGTTGTGGGTTCGGCCTTCTACACTGTCACTCAGTGTGGTGTTTCTCCCCCCACCCCCTCCTGCAGTCTCCCAGCAGGGTGACACCGTTGTCACACGTGGCTGTGCTGGCCCTGCTGCTCTGCCTCACCATGCTTCAGTCTCATGCAGAAGAGGTTTATGTGCACATAAAGAAGTCATGCACAGCGAGTGCAACCTCTGCTACAGACGTGTCCCTTTCTTTATTCCAGGTCAAAGCCATTTACATTCACTCCGATATGTTCTCAGTACAGAACGGTTTGTTGACACCGACGTTAAAGGCCAAGAGACCAGAACTGAGAGATTACTTCAAAAAACAGATAGAAGAGCTATATTCCAGCATCTCCATCTGAAACCACGGGAAGAACCTTCCGAGTAACAGACTTTGTAGCAATATTAGGATAAGCTCAAAAGTACAGAGCCAGAACGGCACAGCTGAAGCGGATAAGCATCTGAATCTTACGTTTGAGCCTTCTGTTGTTTTAGGATTTCACCACTAACCGTAATTGCCCATTTCCTTCTTTTTTTTCCATCAAGTGTGATATCAGTTTTACTCTGTGTACACAGTAGGGTACCATCAAGAATCCACAGAATATGCAGCAATTTCAATCCACGGCCGAGTAAATTATGGAAACTTATCAATAACTATACACATTGCAAAGCTAAACTAGGGAAAAGCTTCAGATTTGTCTGTTGATATTTGATTGTATATCACCTAACACGTTAGAGACTGAAATTGTGGATAAATCAGTAATGTGGTCTACCTCAAGCTATCAGCAACGGATGGTGAAAGCCTATGCTCCCTGATCTTTAACTTCAAGCTGGATATTGGTTTATATATTAAGTGATAGTTTTTATATTTTCCAGGACATCAGTTCCATCAATTCGACTTAATCACTAACGACCTAACAAACAGAACAGAAATAAGAACAAGTTTCCTGGTATTTGTACTCAATGTGACACCTAACAGACCACTGCTTGGGGTCACGCTGGCGCGCTGCAGGGCAGGAGCTCCCAGCCCCCTCCAGCTGAGCCCAGCACCTCCTGTGTGACTGTTTGCAGGCAGCCCTGTGCTCCAGGGATGCTGCAGCACAGCAACACAAGGTCTGCACGAGAGCCAGTGCAGGTGAGCCTCAAGCCACGTGTGTCTGCTCCTCGGTTTATGACTTTAACACTGCTAATGCTGTACAGTCTGGTTAGGCTGGTTCCCTTTTGGAATAGTGCACGGTGTGAGCGGGGGTGAGCAATGTGGGTCTGTCTGGAGAACAGCTGGCCTGGGATGCAGCCGTGCTGAGGAAGAGGAGAAGATGCTGCTCTGAGCAGCCATGTTCTGGCCCCAGTGAGGCATCGCATGTGGCTACCAGGAAAACACCTCCACGTGCAGATGTTTGGATCCCGGTATCACCTGCAGCGACCTCTCTGCAATAAGCAGCAAGATTTGGGAAGAAACCTGGGATCTGTGACCAGCTGCAGCCATCAGAAGGGGCCGGGAATGGAGGCTGGAGCAAACTCCCACGAAAAGCACAGAGCAAAGCAGTGAGAAGCTGTGAGGTCAGGCAGTGTGAGCACCGGGGCTGCTGGATGGGGTCCTACAGACATCTGTGTGCATTGCCAGCTGCTGCGTGCTGCACCAGTGCCTGCTACCTTGGAGCTCTGCCTGCGAGGGCAGCAAAGGCACACATTTTCTGTCTCAGACAGGAAGCCGCTGTAGACTCTTGAAACTAAAAGATAAATTATTAATCTGAATTCTCTCTCGTTTCCCCTCCGAAATCCCACTGCATGCTTTAAAAATTAAATAAATTGAGTTAATGAGTTAGTTTTACACAAAGACTGATTTATGGCAGTAATTTCAGAACAAAGAGATACAAAGGAAATTGTATCCGTTAACACAATCACTCACGCACAGAGCAAGGCGATTTGATCCACCAGACGTGGGAGGGTTGGTCTGAATCCCATCTGTGCCTGATTCTTCATCAGATTCCGACCTAATGATTCATATCTGTCGAAAGCAAGCAAGAAAAATCACTGCTGGGACCTGATGGTATTAAGGACTTCATTTCTCATCGCTATACCCAGCAAGAGCACCCCTGGGGAGTTTGAGCGTGGGGTATGAAGGACCATAAGCAGTCTGGCTCTTTAGGTCAGGTCGTGCAGGAGTCTCATCTTGGAGGAGCCCAAAATAAGTCATTGTGTACGCACACCCCGACACAATGAAGGACCTGGTGCCATTTCCTCTGTTCTTTGTGAACAACAAAAATAATATCTGTCATCTGAGTAAGTACAGAAGAGCTACTTTCCCCTGAGCTGGTTCTACCACATGAATTCAGTTTGCTTTTCTCCCAAGGTGACTGCAGTTTACCAGATTTGTTGGGACCACCGAGCTCTGGCTGTGTACAAGCAGAGAAGCTCCAGATGTGAGTTTCCTCATGGCTTGGAAGGCTGTTGTTTTTAAGTGCGTGATGCTGCTTTCTTATGGAATAATGTATCTTCTTTTGGTATCTAATGCAAAAGATTGGATGCACTACAGCCAACAATATGACTTCCCCCCCCCCCAAAAAAAAAAAAAAAGATAAAAAATAAAAAATAAAGGACTATAGTAGGATGATGCAAAATTTGGGAGAAATCTGGGGGACATTCAATTCTAAACAATTCTGAAGTGTGAATATACCCAGAACTTGTGAAAAGCTGTATGAATAAACTGAAAGCTGCCTCTATTATTTTCTTGTGTAATCAGATTTTCCTCTGCAGATGACTCTCCACAAGCATAACAAACACTACAAGAGCTTAACCGTTGCCTTGAGTACATGAGCAAGGCGTGAGCCAGGCAGAAACACTTCCCTCCAACCAGCAGCAGTGTTTGTTTTGCTTTGAGCTCTTCTTGTGAATCCCAGGGAAAACCCCAGGGCCGTGCAGTAACCGGTTTGTTTCTTTTCTCAAGGTAACCAATTACGACGCTCATTTCTAATACCTGTCTCACTGAAAGAGTTGGGACTCAAAGCTGTTACAAAAATGGCAGTGCATGCTACGCTTCTCTGTAAACAACGCTGTTATTGATGGCTTAAAGAGGACTGTATTTAACTGCTCAGCGTCATTGGGGCATTCGTTCTGCAGCCAAGAAAATGTGACAGTAAAAGCCCACTGACATCGGCACAGCTCTGCTGCTGCTGCAGGTGGGACCCGAGCTAAAACACGCTTGGCTTGAGCAGCCAAGTGTGACTGGGTGGTTCTACAGCCCCTTTCCCCAAGGCTATGTGTGCTGCAGCCCGATTTATTGTGTTCTCTCATGCATCAAAAACTGGACGTTCTTCCTGGGCCTGGTGCTACGCCTGTGAGATCGCTGGAACGCTGCCTCCGGCGATCGTATATGAAAATCAGAATAAAATACTTCTTCCAGGAAGAGCGTACTGCTTCGCTATACATTCTGTACGTTTGCTGCTCGAGGCGTTGCACAGAAAAGGCACACTGAGGTGTGAGCAGAAACCAGGACAGTCGTAATGGAACCGCGCAGAGCTTCTCTGCACTAAAGGCACGTCGGCATGGCTCACTCAGCCCAGGTGAGAGGAGGTGCACTGCTGATGGATGAAGTACTGCTCCGCCATCTGTTGTCACCGTTACTGAGTATATATCAGCGTCAGCAACGCCCTGTGTCATTTCTGCTGCGATAACAGAACAGTTGGACTTCTCCAGCCTCCTGGGACAAAGCAAGAGAAGGGATTTTTTTTTATTTGCCACGCGTTAGAAGCACAAACTGGTGATCTGTATGTAAATACATTGCCACAAGATGAATGTAAACCGGGAAAAAAATAAACTATTTTTGCATGGTGGCGGATTACTTAAAGACCTCTCGATGCCTTATGCACACGTCGGAAAAGCGTTTTATTTAGAGGCGATTCTGTCTGCGTATCCTTGTTTCTTTGTCTCACTTTGGTTTCATCTGTGGAAAAAAAAAAAAACAACATATACCAGAATCAGATCTGTGTTTGTGCTTGGAATTAACTTGCTTCAGCACTTTGTGCGTTCAGTGGTTCCTACTCCACGTTTTCTCCCACTAAATGGTGAGGCTGAGCCCATTGGTTATGGGGAGGAATCCACATCCGTGGACAACCGGAGGGAAACAGCTTCAGATTGTTCCAAAATAAAATGTTTCAAGGCATCTGGAGTCCCTTTAAGCCCTTCATTTCAGTTTTTGTTATGTACAGAGCACTGGATCAGGCTCCCAGGTGTTGAAGTCTCTTTCTCTGGGGCCGTTCAAAACCTGCTTGTGCAACCCAGGCTGGGAGCTGCTTTGGCACGGGGTTGGACTCGATGATCTCTCGAGGTCCCTTCCAGCCCCTGCAGTTGTGTGATTCTGTGATTGTAGCAATGCACAAGCAGCACATGAGGCCTTCTGTAAGCGTTGCCTATTCCATCTCCATCTGGAAGTGAAGGGATGAGAATATAACATACACATTTGCATAATAGAAACAAAAAAAAACCAACAGATTTTTGATATGTTACCATGTCTGTCATGAAGTCACTATGGAAACTTTTTGTAGAGAATCAAACGGCCCCATTTCTCCAATCTCATAAGGTCTCCTGACGGGCTGACGTACCATAAATGCTCTTTGTAAGACCCGTTGTCTCTCCAGAGCTCTGTCAGAACGTGTGCCCCTACAAAACGTGCCCTAAAAGCTACGTGAAATAACAGCCAGGGGGATGCTGGCACCTGAGATCGACTTTAGCCATCATCTACAAAAAAAAAAACAACAACCCAAGCACTCTGCAGACGCAGCAGTCTTTGCGTTATGGTTTCAGGTCCCACTTTAAACGAGTAGTAACGCAGCAAGGCGTGGATGCTCGTTTCGTGTGAACTGGCAGCTGGGAACACAGTGTATTTTCAGACTGCGTGGCTCAAACAACAAAGCCTCAAAGTCTCCTCTCCCATCCTTGTGTGCCGTACCCCTCGCTGGGCACCCCGCAACGGCCAAGGATTGCATCTTCTTGTCGGTGGAACAATGGCATTCTTATAAAACACAACGTAGGGTCCCACGAGCAGCGGAGTTGGGGTGCGGAGCTCTGCACCCCCTGCACTTGTCCGAATCGCCGAGCAGCAGGTCCTGGCAGGGGGAGCAGCAGGTCCTGGCAGGGGGAGCAGCAGGTCCTGGCAGGGGGAGCAGCAGGTCCTGGCAGGATTTAGCTCTGAATGCAGCACGCTTTCGGCCGGCTCATTTCTCACCAGAAACCAGGGCTGGGGCTCGGCTCTGAGAGCACCACTTTCTCGCCTTCTGTCTGCGACGGCGTGCCCGGGGGACCCTCCGTCTGTCCCCAGCGAAACCACTCTCGACGGTTAACGACCCCGCGCCCAGGCACGCAGCCCGCCCCGTTCCCGCGCCTCCCGCACTCAGCACAGCGCCGCCTGGCGGCCGGCGGGGGCGGGCGCTGCGCATGCGGGGTGGCGGCCGCCGGTTGGAGCCGCTCGGGGTTTCTGGAAGGGGCGGGCGGGGCGGGCGCGGAGCTTCCGGCGGCGGAGCGGTTCGCCATGGAGCGGCAGCGCCGGCGGAGCTCGGCGTGCGGCGGGAAGGCCCCGCGGAAGAAGCGGCGCTCGTCCCCGGTGCCCGGCGGGCCGCTCCAGCTCGAGCGCCCCGGGACGGCGCAGTGCCGGCGGCGCCTCTTCGGCAGCGCGCGGCTCCGGGAGCCCCATCCCGGCTGTGAGCGGGTGTTCCGCGGCTGTGAGCGGGTGTTCCGCGGCTGTGAGCGGGTGTTCCCCGCGGTTCGGGGTTCGGGATGCGGTTGGGGCCGCTGCGGTGGGAGCGGCGCTGGTCGTGTCTCAGCTGAGCGGGGCAGAACCGATTTACAGTGAATTTTCTTTTAGCTTTGGCTAAAGAAACCCCCCCCCCCTTTTTTTTTTTTTTTTCTCTCTCTTTTTTTTTCCTTCATTTTTTTTTTTCCCTATTTTTCCTTTTTTTTTTTTTTTTTTCCTCCTTTTTTTTTTTTTTTTCTTTTTTCCTAACGTTAAACCCGTAGTTACTGAACCAATTGCTGCTTCCTCCCCAGGCCCAAAGGGGAAACGCGTTGTGAAGACATTACCGAAAATTAAGGAAAACCTCGAAGTCACCCAAGGGAGACCTTCCTGCAGCCACAGGTCTGTTAGGACACTTTCAAATACGTCGTTGTCGCTAATTAGTCATCTGCATTGCTTTGTTTTGCCTGCCTGCCCCTTGGAACCAGTGTGAGTGCTGGGGATGCTGGTGCTTGGCAGGCTCTGCTGACACCTGGTGAGCAGGTGTGTTAGGCTGTGTGTTGGGCTGTACTGGCTTCGTGAGCTGAGCTCTGCTCTGTTTTTGGTTGTAGCGCTCAAGTGAATGTTGAAGAAACGCTGTCCTTGGAACGGAATGAAGAGGGCGTGGAAGAAGGCACTGCACCGCTGAGGGTGAGAGCGCTGTTTTGTCCTAATGCTGAGGATTTACGAAGGATAAATAAAAGAAATGTGGTGTGCTCAATTCTTTCTCTAATCAGGCAGGTTTTCCTGTGGCTTACTGACATGTGGGCACCCTTTTTCGGGTAGAACTTGGTTCTGTTGTTTTGTGGCATATTACTGTGATTTGGGCCTGAACAGAAGCTGTTGTTGTTAACCAATGGCATGTCAGAACATAATTTACCCACAGTGTGGAAAGGCTGTACAATTCTGCACTTTTCTTATGTTCTTTATGTTGGTCGTTTAATTTTAGGACTCTCCAATAATCAACTTTGAAAGTAAAGAAAGCCTGAAAAACACGGATGTTACTTCAGGTGCGTATAGCGGTCATACATCACGTTATGCAGTATGTTTTTGTATCTATATAAAATGACATGAGAATGATTATTGAACTCTAGTGATTCAGCATGTGCTGGGTTGGTGTGAACTGACTGTAAGCAGCTCAGGAGCTGTTCCAGGCAGCTCTGTGTACTTCAGGTCTTATTCATGACAAGCGTACCTGTAGTGCTTGGAAAAAGTACTGATCTCAACCTGTGTGAGCAAGTCCTTTGAGAACTGCCTAACTTCTTTAGCAGGGAAAAAGGAGGAGATAAAAAGGAGAGGGAGGGGCTGTTAACAGTACCTGCTGAGGGGATGGCTGCCACCACTGAGGCAGTCTGGAGCCCAGCTTGTTGGGAACCACATGGTAGTGATTTTGTTGTTGACAGAACTGTTTTTTGACATGAATTCTTCAATGTACTCAAATGTAAGTTTTTAAAAGCTTTTAAAAAAAAAAATAAAAAATAAAAAGTGTGTACAAGATGACAGAGCCTTTTGGAAGCTGCCTTTTTTGCCTCCCTCTCCAGGCACGGGGATGACTCTTCCTACAGGTGTTTCAGCTTTTCTCCTGGAGTGTTTAGGTGCAGATTCCACTGAAGATAGTGACGCAGTTGCTATGGACACCACAGAAAGTTTCCCATCCCCTGAAACGTTAAGAGATGAGGAAAGTTCAGGTGAGACTTCTGTTTGTTTGGTTTCTGAACTGTTTGATGCTGAAAAATTTAGGAATGTATCCAAGGTAGGAAGAGCAGGAGCCTCTGCTGGTGTGACTCACTAGGTCAGATCTTTGCTGTACGCTGCCCTGTGCTTAATGTGCAGTCTGGGTATCTGGTCCTCCAGTCCAGAGTGATTCCAGACCTGATAAAATTGGAATCATACTTCCAACTTTTGAGTCATTGCTGTTGACACAGGTCGTTTGCTGGGGTGACCAATGAATCTGCTTCCAGCTGGATTTCTCCCAGCTGTTTCTGTGTGTTTGGTCTAGGACAGTGCTTTTGCTTTGCTCTGAAGTTATTGCCTTGCAAATGAGTTTTCTGTCAGATGACCAAAATTCTAACAACTCAGTGGATTTTAGTGTGAGAAGCTTGTAGTTAACATCTTCTGTGTCCAGAAAGGAATAATCGTGGCTTCGAGGACTTTTTCAAATGCAAGAACTCCACTCTCCTGGACTGCAGCAAAGCAGTGGCTGTAGATAAGATACTACAGCTCTCAAGTCTTTCACCAATATCAGGTAATTATTTTCTACGATACGAAATGATATATACATCAACAAATGTCACTGTAGTACAAGGAACTTTGTATAATGTGTAATGCTTACTTTATTTGAGTTGTGTCTATGTAATGGGGAGCAGCTTCTTAAAGTTCTGTATTTGCTTCTAATGTTTTGCTCTATATTGTGCATAAAACAAGGTCTGGCTTGCTTAGCTTCTTCTTTTAAAGTTTAGGTTTTGTGTTTTTTAGAACCTGTATTGGAAGACTGTGGAGGCCAGAGTCTAAAAAGGTAACCTGCAAAGCAGGCTGATGCACTGGAACGCTCAGGTTTCTCTATTGTAAATTATATTTTGGGCAATAGGAGTAATCCTGTGATCTTGCAAACATATCTGATGAGTTTCAACTGCCTGTGTCCACACCAGCTTTGAAACCAACGCACAGAGACAAGCAGGTGTGAGTTTTCTTAATAGACTTCTGCTTCACTGTTGGAGCTGCAGGGAAATCAGTGCAAGATGCAGGATTTTATGGAGTCGATATTTACCTACCAAGTCCATAAAAAGTTGCTTTTACCACTGGCACTAATTCTGTCAGATTTTATTCAGTTGCAAACAGCAAGATGTGTATGCCCAGACTGGTTGGGATTGCCTTTGCTGTACAGAGCATGAGGAGCTCCTGTTGTCAGCTCCTCGTTGCATTATGGGCTTGCAAAGGACAAAACTAGGTTTTGGACATAACCTTTCCTTTTTTGTGGGAGTCAGTAGCTAGTATGAGACACTTGCAGATGTTACTGAACACAGCCTTTATAAATCTTAGGCCAGGTTGTTATTTTCCTTCTGTTTTTATTTTTTTTAGTTTTATTTGGAGTAATTTTTTCCTTAAGAACAGTAGGGCGTGTGAAATGCTGAAACCTTGTTGCCCTCCTGTTGCTAGCACGCCAGCTCTTCTGTTGACAGATCATTTGTGTTAAGTACCTTTTTCTCCAGAGTCTGTCCTCTGTAGCCCTTAAATTGCAAGTGTCTCCAGAATTCAAGTGCTGTCCAATAACTGGGATGCGTGTTTAGCAATTGTTTTAGACACTCCTTACTCAGACTCTGTTTTGTTCTTTGATTTCCTTGTACATTTTTTTTTAATGACTGTTAACATCCGTTCAGAACAGCTCACTTTTTTTCTCCTCCCCCTAGAAAGAGACCCAAATGCAATTACAGTTCTTCAGAATTAAGTGTTTCAACTACTCTGGCAGGTAAAATCCCACAGACTAAGTGCAACTCCAGGTAGAAGGGGAAGTGAGAATTGAAGATCCTTCCTGCAAATAAGACTTGCCTCCTAAGAACTTAGCAACAACAGAAGGAAACTGCATTTTTACTTCTAATCACCTGTGATTCTTAGTGAAAACAGTGTTTCTCACTTAACTTATTCAGAGCTCTTAGTCATGCTACTCGCTTAACTTAATGTCAGCCTTCACAAATGCAGGAGTCTCTTCTGTAACTACGGTTCTGAACTGTGACTGATGTAATTCTGGCTGCAGCCCAGGTACCACACAGTTCTTCTCTGCTTAATTTGGACTGTAATAGAAGCAGAAGCTGCCACGGGCAAAGGCTGTTGTGGTTATGCAATTCCTCTGCTCACATATTGTGCGTGTCTGACAGTGAATAACCAGGTGAGCGTGTGATTAGTAAGGAAGCTCCTTTCCTCAAGGAAAGGGAAGAGGAAAAAAGCTGCCGTGCTGATGGCAGGAGGCAAGGCAGGTGAGGGTTATATTGAAAGGAGGGAGTATTTATCTGGGTGACTTTGGAACAATCCCTCTTCAGAAAGCATCCTGTAGGGCATAGGTTGGAGGGCGGATGTGGGCTTTGAGGTGAAGTTAATTTGTTTGTTGGAAATTTATCGCAGGGAAAAAAATCTGTAAAATTACAACTGCAAGAGAGAGAACTCCACGCCTAAAAAGTCGTATGCGCTGTTCTTCACCAGTAGGACCGGAAAGAAAGGTGAACCGTCTTTAATAAGTCAGCTAGGTCTCTGCCTAGAAGTGTAGGTGTACGCTGAAGCGTAGTCAGCTCCTTTTAAGAGATGCCTGCAGCAATGGCAGGGGCTGCAGATGTAGCTTGCTTATACCTCTGGATAGCAGTAATAATCGTGGGTGCCCCCTAGGATCACTTCTTCAAACCGATTCTGTCTCTGCTACCAGCTCAGCAGTATAGAGTTTGAGTTTGACACTGGGGCTCTCTTTGTTGGTGCTTTCTGGACGGTAGAGATTCAGTTTTCAACATGAAATGTAATTGTTTCATAGCCTGACAGTCAGACTGCTGAGCCCAAAAGGCTGAGTTGCAGCAGAAAAGAACTGTGTAACCTGTTAGAAGATAATGCATTGTCTTCTGGTCAGCTTGAATCTGCCCCAGCAAACATTTCAACCAAATCAGTGAAGGGGACAACAGAGGTACTGCCCTCTCAACAGACAGCTGATGTAGTGGTAAGTAATTGCACTTTGCTTTGCTGATTAACAAAGGCATAAAATTGAAGAGAGAATGAATTATGACAAACGTAGCAGTTAAATTTGAAAAGTGCTATGGAGTGTTTTATCCCCTGGTTTTGAAAGGGACTTTGTAAGTACCTTGTGCTGCAGCCAGCTGATTCTTTGTCTTAATTTCACAGAGCATGAGACAAAAAAGAGAACATTTGGAGTTCAGTCTTCATGGTGCAGTATAATTCTGGCTGTATTTATGCTACAGTATAAACTGCGCAACAAACTGTGTGAAATTCAACGTGCTGAACAGTTTAAGATGTTTGATGATATCTTCCAAGAGAAAAAAAAGCAGTGCTTGGTGGCCTTACTTGTGTTTCCTCTTTGTTCTAAACAAACTTACTCTTCAGCGCCAGTTTGGGTGTTCTGTCTGTAAAGGCAATGCTACCACATCTCTTAGCACTGGAGTGGAAGTGATGTCTCTGCTTTCATGCCATAGCTCCCAACAAGTCTGCAGACTCATTTCTTTTCTGAGCTTTGGTGGGTTTTTTTCCATGGTTTTCTAGGGGAAAAAAAAAAAGCCATTTCAATAGAAAGATACCAGTTAATTTGGAAGTATTTGAGTTGTGGAATTCAAGATGTTGTTGCAAACGAGCTTTGATTTATGGGCAGTGGATTAATGGAGAACATCATGGTTTTGTTAGAGGCAGAAAACAGGAATCATTTGGAATTAGTTGTCCTAAATCATATTTTTGAAGCAATTACAACTATCTTTTGCATAGTCCAGCAAATGTTGGCCATTCTGACTCTTATCTGTCGTTTAATTGGGCAGCCATTGCTGCGTGTTTTGTATTTTGGGATTAGCTTGTCACCAGTGTGCTGAATCTCATCAGGGGAAGGCTTTTCTGAATACTATGGATCCCTGAGGCAGTCCAGAACTTTCTGTCTCCCTCTCCTACAGCATGTTAATGGTACACAAGTCAGTCTTAACTGTTTTCTAGTGCCATCCTTTGGATGCCCCCACCCCTGCATACTTTCTTTGTTACATGCTTTTTGAATTTCCCTGGTAGAAAACTAGAAGAATATTTCTTCAGTATGAATGGTTGCATGAATGAAATTTCTTCCATCTTTTCAGACTCTGTGTTCCAGAAAAGAAATGTGCTCCATTGTCAGAATTTCACCAGGTCTGAGGTGTCGCCGAATTCCAGATAAGGCAAAACAATTCCGCCTTCCTGAAGGAGTGCCTGAAGGTAATGGAATATAGAGTTGATTCACTGTGTAGATGATAGCTAGCTATGTGTTATGCCTTTTTCCCCTGAAAGTTCTTCATGTAATTAGATTTTTCTGTAAAGGTTTCTATTTTTTGTTTCTGAGACCCTCAGAAGCTCCTTTCTTCCCTTCCTAGACTTTAAAGCAGAGATGAGGACTGTGTACAAAGCTGTCTCATTGCTGTTGCAGAGCTCAGATCCCCTCCCTTGAAATGATGTCCTGTGCAGTTTCTCAGTGTGCCACTGGATGGCATATGTCTTCCTCAGTTTAAAACGTCCTTAACAGACAGTGTCTGCAAGTAATCTGCAGATTGCATTCATTCGTCTGTGCTGTGTTAATTTAGTGTACAGATACTGTGTAAGCATAACAGATTAAAAAAAAATGCCGTATGTGCACAAACTTCCAATGGATTTGCAGGTTCCCAGCTCTACAGCTTGAGTCCATGCAATGCCCAGAATGCAGGAGGTGTTTGTGAGTGTGTTTGAACTGTGGTGGTGCTGATTGTGGGTCCATACTTGGTGGGCAAATAGATGGTTATCAGAAAAAAATGAATCAGTTTTCTTTTACTACATCTCTAGAGGGGCCTGGGAATCAAGCGTTACCTCAGACAGTGTGTCCGTGTGCTCTTTATAAGCTGAGTGTTTCCATCTCTGTTGAAGAAATCTTTGGGGTCATCCATCTTCCATTGACAGTATATGTTTGCTTAAAACTGTTCTGTCCTCGCTAGCAATGGGCCTGTGAGATTTGAGTTACTTGAAATGTTGGATTCTCCTAATCATGTAAACAGCTTATCAGGGTAACAAGGTTCCTTTAAACTTGAGAATATAGAATATAGCATTTCATTGATAGTTCTTTTTTTTTTTTTTTTCCCAGATGTTATTACGAGTTCTAAAACTTGGATCTGCTGTCAACACAGATGAGGCTTCTGATTTTCTGCAGGAGTCAACACAAGGGAAGTTTGCTGTAGCAGGGAGGTAGTAATTAGCGGCCAGATTATTTTGGTTCATGCACTGTTTGGAACTTCTTATAATGTTTGACAGTAAGCCTGTAAATCCTTTACTTGAATACTTCAATATTAAATTATTTGTACAAGCAACTAGTTCTCATTCCGGACATCGTTCTTTAGGAGCTCCATAAAGATGCTGCTTGAGTTCATTTGGGTGTTTAAAAATCATGACTTGAAGACAGCAGACTATATTAAGTGATTGAGTTTTGGTTCTTGCTGTGCCAAAACTTCTGGATTTATGTATTTTTTTTTAGTGATGTTGGCCTTTACAGCCGTGGCCTCTACTTGAGTAGGGAACACCTGGCTTTGGGGTGCTTGTGTCAGTAGCTTCTTACAACCTCTTGCCTCCTCCCGTCCCTGTTGTGCTCCCAGGCTGCTCCTCCTCCTCAGGACAGTGCATGGTCTCCTGTGACGCAGCTCTTTGTGCAAAGTGAAGCCAAAAGCACGGTATTTACAACCTGGAGCTGTGCCTTATATGAAGTATCAGTTGACTTAATGTTTAATTTTCTAGTCCAAGTTCAGGGTGTAGGTAGTGATGGGTTTCCACCTGAGACAGCGATGTTGTATCTATGGAGTTTTATTTGTGTGATAGGTGCAGTGATCCTTCCATCACTAAATTTGTGCTGTGGTACACTGTAATTTTTTTTTGGCAGAGAAGTGGATGTGGTGCCCTGTGGATAAAGGCTTGTGAGGTCTGACAGAGATGAGTGGTCCTTTGTGTCTTCTAGTGACTTCAGGCTTGTGGAGAAGCAAGTAGGTGCCTTGTGTGAGCACAGGTGGAAAAAAAAAAAGCTTGTATGGATGTCTGGAGCACTGGATGCTGATGTTGGTTTGGATTTTGCAGTTGACTGATGATTTTTGCTTGGCACATAGGTTAGATTCCACAGTGTTTCTAGTCCAGTTTGTGGATTGTTGAGGTTAAAAATCACACCGTTAAATGATTTTTCCTGTAAGCATTAGTAGAGAGTGTTCTCCTAGTGTCTTGTTGGAGTACTTCCAGGAATGCTTCTAATTACAAATCCAAAGCTGATAGTGAGGAAGTGTGCAAGAATCTGGAGCCCCTCGGAGCACAGGGTGAGGGCCTCGATGTAGCTTTAAGCTGAACTGAGTGAGGTATGCAACAAGTTAAGGTTATGACGGTTGATGTCCTCTACTTGAACCAGAGTGAAAGAAATGCTGTTACAAGGGCATACTAGTAAGGTCCTAGGAAAAAAAAAGGCATTCACTCTGCCCCCAAAGCATTTTTAATCATAAACAGATCAATACTGACAAATTAATTGGAGAGTACAAGAGCAAAAAGTGTTGCTTGTAACTGAGATGTTGTCTGAAGCAGCCTGAAAACTGCAATGTTTTATGGTTGTTTTTTTTTTCTTTCTCTGTGTGTTGAGGCTATACAGGAGGATGGAAATATCACAAACCACGATCTCTCTTGTCCTGCTCCTCAGTTACAAAAGTGCTGCTTCTTATTTTCATCTTTTGAGATGAGAGAAAGTGTAATTAATTACCAGGCTAGCTCCCTGCCCCAGGGAAGGAAATCTTACTCGTTTTGAGGCCACAACAATATCCACTCTTGTTCTGCTTTTCTGAAAGGGTAGGCACTTTCCCATGCTTTGGTTTCCAACTGAAGAATGGCTATATAAAATTTCACTCAGAGTGGAAACTGGTTCTTCCATGTTAGTGGATAAAGGTTATGGGTCACAGGCAGTTAATGGGATAGTACAGAAGAGTTTATTTGTGCAGTGACTGAGGAGAGGAGTCCTCACAGCATCAATGGGGCTGCTTTGTCACAAGCCTGGATGTGGTGGAGTCCCCATGGCTTGAAAGGGATCACAGTGAGTCAGTCTGTGCAAGAACATTCTCTCCGTGCAGTGTGCTCTGTGGACAGTAAATCCGTTACAGGGAAAAAAAAAATATAAGAGGGTTTTCATTAATAGTTTTCAGTTATTTTTGAGATGAATGGTTCTTCTAGTAGACTGAAAATGCTTGGAGACAATGAGAGCTGGGTTTTTCACTGGAATGCTGCAGGGGTGCGTGCACCAGCTGCTGGAGTGTGAAGCCCTTGTTTGCAAATGGTTCTGCTTGTTTGCTCTCTACATCTAATCTCTGAACAAGACAGGTTTGGAGTCTTGGGCAATGCATACTGAGTGGACAGACAGGTTGAAATCCGTGTTTTTCACACAGGTGTGAGGATTTGCCTGTGGGGAGGTTTTTCAGGAAAATGGATGTTGGAATGTGTGTGTTTGGTTCTTTTTCTCTTCCTGTCCGTCCTCCCCTCTGCTCTCTTGATGAAGGTGGGTTAACAGAGCTTGCCAGAAACCCTTGCTGTTCATTTGAAGCCTTGGAGCAGACTCACTCCTGAAGGGACCCTGGCAACTTGGATTCGGATGCACTTGACGTTAGCTCAGTCTTCAGCACTGTTAATTATAAAACTGTTGAAAGCTCAGATGTGTTCCCTGGGCAAATTCTGTTGTTTTACAGTAGTCTGTATTTGAAGATTTTATTTGAAACTGTGTTTATGTGCCTGCTTTGAAGAGACAGATCTCTCATCTGTGAGCCAGGCAGGTACGTCCTTCATGCAGAACTGGGGGGAAGATGCATCTGAACGTGGGTCCCTGCTTTCCCTTCCGAGCACTGACTTCTAGCAGATGAAAACCAGAGATCCCACAGACAGCTGTGTATGTTACGCACAAGATGATCCTTGTTTAAAAGCATTTCGAATGTAACGTTACATCACGAGCCGTCTTAGTTTCATTCCATTTTCTAGGGAGCGCGGGTGAATCATTTCTATTGACTCAATTCTTAATTATTTTCACTTTCTGCTAGTCTTGTATCTTTGCAGTGAAGGAGTCTGTTAACTGTAAGCATTTGGTTTAAACCTGTACCAATAAATGCTTAGTTCCTTTGGCTTGTATTTGGTCTGGTTTCGTGCACAGGTTACCGTGTCTAAATGCGTTTGGCAGATGGATGTCTTATGGGTACGATGGCTTCCCCTGCACACAGCACACGTGGCTGCCTTCCTTCCTCCCAGCTTGTCCCAGTGCTATTTTCTGTCTGTGCTGGGGAGACCACCTGCATCAAGCAGAGCTGGGGGTGAGGAAAGGTGGGAGTGGATGGATTATTTTTGGTCTGGGTTGGGTTGTGTGTATATATTCCAATTTTCTGACCCCAAACCTCGAGCTATCCAAGGAAATCGGACTGAAACCTGCCTCTGCTTTCCAACAGAAGTTTCTCAAGTGCTGAAGGTTGAATGTAAGGAACTTTTTATCCTCTGAAAGAGCAGCTTACTCCAGGCTCGGGCTGCCCGGGGAGCTGCGGGGCGGTCCCCATCTCTGAGGCGTGGCACAGTGTGGGGACGCGGTGGGCTCAGCTCGGGGGGTCCGCGAGGTCTTTTGCAGCCGGGATGGAAAGCGGCTTTCCTCAGGCTCTCGTGGCAGCAGCAGGAGGAGCCCCGCCCTGCTCTCCTCCCCCCCCCCCCCCCCCCCCAGCCCCTCTCGCCGTTCCCCACCCGCGGGCTCCGCTTCCCCCCCCCCCCCCCCCCCCCCCACCCTTTCCCGGCCCACGTGGGGCCGCAGCCACTCAGCGTCCCACGCAGCGCCCGCCGGGCCCGCCCCGCCGGCCCTCCCCTTCTGGCAGCGCCGAGTGACTAATTTTTGTCATATGACTGTGACACCGAATGGAGTCGGGCGGGCGGAACTAGCCGCGGCGCGGGGACGGCGGAGCCCGGCGCCCCAACATGCCGCCCACCCTGTTCCAGAAGCTCTTCAACAAGAAGCACGGCCTCACCTCCCCGGCCAGGGACGCGAGAGACGACTGCGTCTTCAGGTAAAGCCGAGCCGGGGCCGCCCTCCTCCTCCTCCTCCTCCTCCTCCTCCTCCCCCTCCCCGAGCTCTGGCGGTGCCCGTTCCCCGCGTCCGCCATCCGCCGCCGCGCTGCCCCTCTCGGCGGCCCCGACCCCCGCGGGGCTCCGCGCGCTCCCTCAGGGGATGCTCGGGGTCGGGGGGTGGTCGGGGTCGGGGGTGGGAGGAGGTGGAGGGGGGGTTGGGGGGGGGGGGGGGGTTGGGTTTGAGGGAGGCCGGCGCCATGCCGCTCATCGCGGGGCTGCGAGCCGGGAGGGAGCGACCTTAAAAACGTGCAGCAAAAGGAGGGGAAAAGGCGAAGCCGGAGCCAGGAGAGGTGTAGGGTTACCGGGGAAATTTGTCACGATCTGAACCGCGACGGTGCTGCGGAGATGGGGGAGCGAAGCGGGGCGGTGTGCGGGGCGGACCCGGAGCCGGGGGAAGCGCCCCACGCGGGACCCGGTGCCACCCGGGGCTGCCTCGTGGGGAGCGGGGCCGTGCGTGGCCGCAGAACCGCGCGCCCCGCGCTGGGAAGCCACGCAGCACGCGTTGGCTGCGGGGACGGGAGGTGGCCCTGCGAGGCACTCTTAAAGCGCCGACGTTTTTCAGCTTGAGCTGGGAAAGTTGTGCGCTCGTTGGGGCGCTGCTGGTGCCCGCTGCGCTGCAGGGCTGGGGAGGGGTGGGTGCTCGGCCCCAGGGGGGACACACAGCGTGGGGCTGAGCGCGCGTGGGGACGCGTTCCCTGCAGCCGGTGTGTCGTTTCGCAGTGCTTCTGCTGCAGGACGTCGGTGGGTCCGTCCTTGCGTGGTCAGCTGGCAGCTCGGGCGGCAGTCCGGCGCTGCGAGTCACAGAGATGCTGCTCCCACACTTAAGCTCTGTTGGCTGTGATGGAGGCAAATGCATCTTGTAGGAGGCAGAGCTTTTTAGTGATGTCTGTGTAATGTATTAGCGCTGGGATCCAGCCCCTTGCTGGGGAAGGGACACCAGGGCTGGGCTGTTGCCACACTTTCCCACCCTAATGAGACCTCTGGTAACGATGAGTTTGTGCAGGGCTGCACAGCTGCCACGCAGACCCCGGGCAGAGCATGGGGATCACGGTTGTGCTGGACAAAACAAAGGCAATCTGCAGGGAGATGGCTCTTCTTCCTTCTCAACACATGGCGTGCCAAACTGGATGTGGATTTCGAAGAGGTTATGTCACGCCGTCTGCTCTGCCCTCCTCCGCTCACATAGTGCTGCTTCACTGTGTCACGGGAAGCACTGAGCAGCTGCTGCTGGATGTGCAGTTGTTCTTTGGGTGCTGATGGCTGAGGTGTAGGACCGGGCTGTACTTGTGAGAGCCAAGTGCTGTATTTCAGTGCCCTGTAGGCGCGTTGCCCAATGGCTTCTTGTGTTTTCCAGTCTGGAGTTAATCCTGGCTGCATGTGGCCCTATCGGTTACTGGTGAAACCTATGGGGAATGCGCAGAATAAAGGCTGCTGTTGATGATAGTTGGGTTTTAGAGCCTGGAGAGCAGCGCTCTGGGTTTCTTGTCTGCTTCTGTGATTTCAGTAGACCAGAGGGCATCAGTCTCATCCCCTTCAGTGATACGAGTGTGTCTTTATGCATTGGTTCGTTGCTGTTAGTTTATGTTCTTAGCGATGAAACGTTTTCCACGTATCCTGCATGCTGTTACTGTTGGTTGCCTTTGCTTTGGTCCTCTTAACTGAGAAGTTGTGTAGAAAAAAACTTAAACGTTATATAAATTCAGTTGATATATTCGGGGATTGATAAGGAGGGGGAAAATCCTGGCTCCTCTGGTAATGACATCTGTATAGCAACATGTTTTAGGATGATTGTGATGCTTTTTTTTTTTTTTTTTTTTTTATTGACCTGTGAACATATTCTGCCTTTCATTCAGGCTTACTGTGAGTGTTTACTAAGGCCTAAGTTCCACTTATCCGAGCTCACATTGTTTCAAAGATAACAGAAATTACCTTTTCCTCTGAAAAGCTTTTCCTTATTACGTTTCATGCCCAGAATCCTTTTGTCTCCTGTGTGGATGTGACAGGTTGAGGCTTGAGTCCAGCAGCAGGCGTGGAGAGGCTGCCCCTTCCAGGGGTGCCCAGTGTGTCATCAGCTGTAAAGTGTTTGCTGATGTCCCAATTTGTTTTTCTCCCCCCCATGTATGAGAAGCAGCCTTAGGGTCCACTGCATATTGATATTTTAACCCTTCAGCTTAACTGGGGACAGTCAGCAGAGTTGTTCCTCAGACTGGGCTCTCCCTGTGCAGCCAGGTGTCCATACCGAGAGCATAAACATTCCATGCTTTAGTAGTAAAATATGTTTACAAGAAACACCTGCAAGTATTCCCGAGCAGAGACAACCCTTAAGCTCTAAGGTGTCGAGAACCAGCTGTCTGCTGCAAATAATACTCACGTGAGTGGATTTTCCCCGAGGGTAACTCTGCTATAAATAGGATCCTTGGCCATGCTGTGCATGTGGCAGTGGCCTGCTGGTGGCAGGAGGCAGGGCGAGCTGAGCACAGCCCTTGTCAGCCGTGTGCTCCTGCTGTCACCGGGGACGTGGCGTTGCAGGTGTGTGTGGCTTTCTGGAATTTCAGAATCAAAGAATTCCCGTTGCAAAAATAGGCAGAGTGGCTGCTGTGCAAGTGTCTCAAACCTGTATACATTTGAAACGGCCATCCCATGAACCTCGCTACAGAATCTTCTCATCACCTTCTGGAAGCAGTCCCACAAGAGCTCCCTTTAGCAGCCCCAGGTTCTGCCCAGCATTGCGTGTGAGCGCAAAGTACTCCTCCGCATTTGTGCTGGGAGGCTGCAGTTACAAAGTAGGATTTCCTTTTTGGCTTTTCATGGGCACACTTCAGTGCTTTGGAGAGGAGGGAGCTCCTGAAGCACCTCCGCTTCGAGCATTCGAACCGTGCTCGGGAGGATGAGCCCAGAGCTCAGTACAGTGCCGACAGCTCTCAGGCTTTATGACTTTGTTGTTATGTTGCTTCTTAACTTGTTAAATGTGTGCGTGTATTTCCAGTGGAGGGGCTGTAACAGAATTTTTGTGGCATGAGATTTTGTGCATTGAGACAGCATAACGAGGGCAGCAGCACTGTGCCTTCACACCGAGCTCTGGACTGCAACTTTGGTTTGGCTGTGGGGAGGAACTGTTTCTCTCCATCTCACGTATGAGGTTGAAACGCTTGTTCTGTTTTATCTCTAGACATCCCTCCCACTTAGCTAGAAGGATTATTAATTAGGAGTGCTTTTTACACTGAAGCTCAATACAAACTTGCTTTTTTTTTTTTTTTTTTTAATCTAGAGAACTGTGAAGAACCATCCCACCCCAAGGGGCATTCCACTGATGTTTGCAAACTGTTTTGCTCTTGTTAAAGCACCTGTTGTAGAGGTACAGCTGTGTGGTGGTTGTTCAAGCCTGAAAGAACCCCTTCCAGTTTCAGGTCTTACTGACAGCACAAAGTGTTGTTGGGCACGTTCTTCCTTTAGGGGCTTGTTTTGGTTCTCTGGGTATTTCTGAGGACAAGCACAGCTTTTCGAGTGGGAGGACACAGGAATAAATAAATGCTCTTTTCCTTATAGATGGAGAGGGCAATTTCCAGCCATTCTGGACCTGTACTTTTCGGGGTCTCTCTGTTACGGGTGCTGTTCCTTTACTGAGAGTGGTTTGCCAGGTTCCCAAGGCCTCAGGCTGGCTGCGACGTAGTGTTTCCTGAAATACATCCAGTCAGGGATCCCCCGTCAGCCCAAGCTCTTTCTATTTTTCTGTGTCAGACTTTAAGTGGTGTCCTGAGCTTTGTTTCTTTTCACGTGATTTTTGGCAGCTGGATTCATCGTGGGAATTGCAATAAAGCTTGAGTTGGAGGTGGGTACTGTGACACAAGGATGCTTCACCAGCCAGTGCATCTGCAGTGCTATTGCTATTGCACGATGCCAATGCTGTCCACCTTCTTACATCAACATAATTTGTTGCTTCTGGAGTCAGGAGCTAATTTCTTCAAGCTTGATCTAAACCGCAAAGGGATGTGGAGGCATTTAACATCACGTTATGGAGGGTTTTCTGAGGGACTGTGGAGTTAAGTCGAGGAGGAACGTGACGGTTGCCTTCATGTTCATTTTCCGGGTGAAGTTTTAACCACAGAACTTTTTGGTAAGTTTTCCCTTTGTTCCTGAAGGTGGCCATCACTGGTGACATGAGTGCTGTGGATTGTCTGTTCCTCCTGTGCTGAGTGCAGGGGTAACCAGCAGAGACTGCTGTGCTGCTTTCCCTTTTTAAGCGTGGCTTTATTGGAGGAGTTCAGACTTGTCAGTATCTCAGCACTGTGGTATCATCAGACCCAAATTCTCAGAGAGAGCTTGGACAGTCGGGCTGGTGAAGCCTCTGCCAGGCTCATATGACATTAACCTGCTGCAGCACGCAGGGTGCCCTGCTCCATCACATCAGAGGCTTCTGTGTATCCATCCACAGCCTGCCTGAGCCCAGGAGATCGCACCTCCCAGCGGCCACATCACCCTGCACAGCAGATTGCTTGCCCTAACAGCACCTCACGAGGCTTTTTCGGGCTGTCCCACAGCAGCCAGCCTGGCCAGCACCTGCAATTAATGACACGCTGCTTTCTCATGTTTGTTTGCTTCTGCAAATGTTTTGCCAGTGGTTGTTAGATTGCTGGAACTTTGCCACCTCGAAGTCTTAACACCTTCGAAACCAGCCTTAGCTGGATGTGCGCTGCAGAAGCTGCAGCCTGGCATCGTTTCCAGGTATCTGGTGAATCTGAAAAGTTTTTGTCCCATCAGATTTAAGACTATTTAAATCCTAAAAAAGCCAGAAAATTTCTGGTGTTTGTATTTGGCCCGTTTCTGCCCTTTAATGCCCCTTACATTGTTTGTTTGTTTGTTTTTTTAATGCACAATTTCTGTAGTATCTCTGGAAGTGTCTTTGCCTTTTTGGTTGTATTAATTTGCTTGAGTACAGCACGCTTTTAGTAAATGTCGGTTTCTGCTCAGATTTCTGTCTTGCCACGCTGACCCTGGCCTGTATTTTGAAATATAACGCTGTTTTCCAAAGTGCTTCTTCTTGCCAAATTCTGTTCTGCATTTCCTGTCATCTGAGCTTTTGCATACCTTCCAGTGCTGGAAGTGAAGTTCTGTTGTGGAAGCAGAAGCTCGCGGAGAGCTCTGTGAGCTGCTCCGGGCATGGCCAAAGCTTTGGTGGTTCTGGGGCTGCAAGCGATGCCTCACGTGGAGGTGCAGTGTCCCTGGAGGGGACCCGAGGTCAGGACATGACAGTGTGCCCATGGCCTCACCTGCCCTGTGACACTTCCCTGCCCCACAGTGGCCAGGGGTCTGTGGTCCGCGTGCTGCTCTGCTTCCAGGCCTGCTCTGTTCCCCTTCCAGCTTCAGCTCCTTCCTCTAGGGAAGGTTCTGGGGGAGGCTGTGGGATGCTGTCACCGCTGGGATCGCTGCTGGGCCTCCGTTATCCCAAGGGGGAAGAAAGACCGAGTCACAGCCGACAAGAATGTGGCCTTGTACCGTGCTCAGGAAGCTCTGCAGGACTGGTGGGGAGCTCACCAGTTGCTGAGTGAACCCTTTGGTTCTGCTTTGAGCTTTCCTTGGCTCGCCAGATCTGCTGTCCTCCTGGATGGGCCTGATCCAGCAGGGAGCTCAGCTGGAGCCAGGGCAGCTGGCCTTCATCTGCGTGGTGGGAGCTTCTTGTTGCGGCTCTTGTGTGTGGAGGTAGAATAAAAATGCTCCTTTGCATTTGCAGGAGCTTAGCCTTGGCAAATGTTGTCCAAAGTTGTTTCTGCAGACTTACAGGTGCTGTGTTTTCCATCCTCTAGACAAGACTGCAGGGCCGTGAGGAGTTGTCTGCACCAGTTTGGCCACTGCAAGACCTTCCTCCTCTCTGAAGCAATCCCCCCAGTTGCCTTCTGGGGACTGACAGTGCTTTTAGCTGACACAGGTTGCAGACCTTGCTCTCTGGGAGCCATCAGCTCCTTTGGTTGACCGATGAGTTTCCCTTCGTGTGCTTCCAAAAGGGATTACCCTTTGCTGTGTGCCCACCTTGGAGTTAGCATCTGATGGTAGAGACAGCTTGGATGAGTTCAGGCTTCTGCTCCATGATAACCTGCTGCAGTGTGACTCGGAGCCTGCTGTCACTGTGGCTGAATGCAGGAGGTGTCCACTGGAGAGGCATGCTGTTTGCATGCAGAGGAATGCACACGGTGGTTTCGTGTGCAGGGGCTGTGTTCTATTGCTACATCTGGAGCAGAACGTCTGCAAGATCACATGTTGGTGAGTAACATTAGGAAAAATGCAGAGCTCGGTTGCACAGCAAATGCACAGGATGACTGCATTTTATTTCTAAAAATACGTGCACCAGTGTGTTCTGCTCTGGGGAAGTGTGAACAGTTACTATGTAGTCTTTGTATCAAAAAGAATTTATTTCTTTTTACCGCTGTTTGGTGCCCAACTGGAGCTTTTCCTTGAGATAATTCTGCACATTTGCGTAAGAAGTTCAACCTTTTTCTTTTCTGAAACTGATAGCTTCTGTAGATATCATTATTCAGAGTACAGTGCTCTACAGAGAAACCTGTTTGAGCATGCAGACTGCAGCACAAAATACTACACGGACTGCATATGGAATATTAACTCTGTGTGTGTGTGTGTGTGTGTGTGTGTGTGTGTGGCATGTCCACGAGTACGGAGTGCTTGTCACCTCAGAGGAGTGCATGGAAAAGCTCTTTATTGTCCAGCCTTACCTGCTGCCTTTGTGGAGGCAGCCTGGGTAACCTCAGCAGCGATTTTGACCTGAAGTGAGTGAAATCCATCACAGAAGCAGTTGTGTTTGCTTCAGTGTCGGCATCGGTACGGTCCAACGTGGTGGTTGATGTGCGCCCAGCTCGTGTGTTCTGCTAGCGGTGCTGTTCCTTTGGGTTGGCCGAAGCGTCAGCAAAACACAAAATGTAAACTTTAGTTTGTGCGGTATAGAACTGGAAAGAAAGAGGAGCCAAGCTGCGGTTGTCTGCCATCTGTTTTAGTTGATAAATGAAGAAACTTGGAGCTCAGTTCAGCCCTGACTGAAGATGCTGGCTCCGTGCCTGCGTGAGCTGCTGCGGTGTCTTTGCCCGAATTCCTGCGTACTTCTCCATGCTGGCAGCGAAGTGCTGTGTTTGGGCATGGTGCACAGGAATGGCTTTTGTTGGTTCTATCCAAGCCTCGGAGAGCTGGCTTTCTGCAGGGGTATCAGAGGAATAGCGAAGTCTCCACTCTGCTGGGTTATTGTGCTTGCTAGCTCGAACTAAAATACACACTGACCACTGCATACCCCGATGGGCATTCCTCCTTAGGAGAAAATAGGCCTCCAAAGGTCGCGGGCCTGGCACTTAACTTGCTGTGATTTGGGTAATGGTGACGTAGAGAGGAGGGTAAGTGAGAAGGAAGCACGTCTGAGCAGTTAGCTAGCACATGAACGAGCACGCAGGGGTGAGATTTAGTTTTAGTGTATGTCATTGGCCGTGGTGACCCCCATGATGACCTACCTAGAAAGTGTTCGTTCCATTTGGAGACATCTGCCAAATGGTTTGTTGAATCCTGTCCATGAAATCTGATAGTGGAAATTGGTAGAAAAATGGTGTTAGTTCAGGTGTTAGTGGAAAGCAGATAGAGATGATAAACTGCGTGTGGTTGTGCATCAGCTGCAGATCATGGGGCGAGCGCTCTTTCCTTCCCAGGAGCTCATTCTCATTGAATGACATTATCTGAACGTCGAGATCTGTGGGGGAATATTTCTGCCAGAATTTTCTTGTTCCTACAGGAGAAATAATGGCATTACCCCTTAAAGACAGAGGTAAAGAAATGCATCGCAGTGCTGACTGCCTTCCTATGCTAAGGCAGCCTGTGCCCCGACATAAAGCTGAAATAGTCAGACAGAAAAGGGTGGTTGAGTTTTTTTTAGTGGTGTTTTTTTTTTTTTTTTCTTGTTCAGTGCTTAAAGATATTTCAGTTGCTACGAGTTACTGGAAATTACTTTCTTGGTAGGGAAGGAAATTGTTGTACTGACAGCACGGAGGGTTAACTGTGCACGCCTCCCGTCACACGAAGGCCACTCGTCGTGAACCATGTCCTCTTTTTCTCCAAAGCAGATGTAATTGAAAATGATAATGATAAAGTAAATTCATGAAAGGCGGTTGCTCCCATTCCGTCAGGGGCAGTGAGGTCAGAGGTAAAAGTGTGCGGGGAATAGGGAGTTTGTTTGTCAAGAGGCTGTTTCTATTTACAGTTTTTAAAAGGAGAAACAAATGGAAATTAAACACAAAATGACCCATTCCTATAGTGGACTGAGTGCCCTGAGCTTTGCCATGCCTCTGTGAGGTGCAAAGGCTTTTGGTGGCACAGCCTGGGGCTTGGCAACAGGGAGATCCGAGCTGGAGAGGAGATCCTGGAGAGCAAGGAGCTGCCTGTGTGTGTGCAGCTGCTGTGCTGCGGTGCGTGCATGTTACGGGGTGATGTTCTCTCTTGTCCTGTTGTTTGCTCCTCTGCTTCAGAATGAGTCTTTGTACGTGCAGAGGAGTAAAAGGGTTAAAGTTCAGTTCTCTTTCTCTTCCATTTTTCGCTTTTCTTTTGCCCTGTGCTGCCTCTGCTCCCTGACGGTTCCCCCTGGGCGCAGCCCCGTCCCCTATCGCTCTGCCACCAGCAGCAGGGCGCATCCTGTTTGGGTCACTGCTGTCATTCCAAATGACATGCACTAGCATGAGAAGGGAGAAGAGAAAGGAAGAGCCAAGAGAGCAATTGCTGTGCCAACAGCTCCTTTCAAAAAAAACCCAAAAAAACAAAACCAAAAAAAAACCAAAACAAGCAACCAAACAACAAAGCAACGACCCAGTCTGAAACATCCCGGTGGCACTGACAGCTATTGCTGTCCAGCACGTGACCTTCCTTTCCTGTTGATGCAGCAGAATAAATAGCTTCACATGGTGCTGTTACTGGCTCGCAGCAGGGTGCCCGCAGTGCTGTGTTCCTTCTGGTTCCCACATCTTACACGTGCTCATCTGGACAGCCTGAACACGGAGAAAAGGGATGAGGCAAGAAAATGCTTGTAAGTGGGAGAGCAAAGCGATGGTGCCACACCAGAGGAACAAGAGAGAAGAATAGGTGGGCATGGTTCGTGGTAAGCTGTGGGGTGTGGGCTGCAGAAGATGCAGGTGCTGATGCTGAGTTGGAGCTCATCAAGCTGCAACTCCTTTGTGGGGGGGACTCTCCTGAGGAGAGCTGGGGCCCTGCAGCCACATCTGGCCAGCTGTGCAGTGCTGCCTTGGGGCCCTGCAGCCACATCTGGCCAGCTGTGCTGCCCCACCGGTGTCTGGTGTTCTGCTCTACGGCACTGCAGCTGCCAGAAAGGAAAGGGGCTTCGTGAATGTGCGCTCAAGCATACGTCTTGATAAAGTCCAACCTCTCCCTGTGGAACAATGTGGGTTTTATCAGGTGTTTCTGTTGACCCTGAGCTGGCTTGGAGTGTGTGTTCCAGCAGGATCCCGTGATAAGGAAGGTGTGTGTTTGGGCTGGGTTTCAGTGACGATAGCCAGGAGAGCTCGTGGATCTGAACCTGCAATTTCTTTATCGCAAACCGAGATTTAAGAGTGAGGAAAGCTAGGTGTACGTGCAGGGGCTGCTTCCTAAAGATGCTCAGAGCTGGCATGGATCTATCAAGTGGAATTTATAAGGCTTGGCCAGTCCAGCTGTTCTGCAGTGGAAAAGCCCCTCGGATGCACAGTTATGAGTTGAAGGGCTTTAAATACCTCAAAGTTCTTTCCCATGGGAGCCTATTAAAAACATCACTTCAGACGCCCTTCTTCCTGAAGGGTATAACTAATAATGAAAGTACTTCTAGCACATACATAACTGCTAAATGGGACACACACCAAATCATGCTGTCAGATCGGTTGCAGGCACCTTTAAAAGCAGTTTGTTTTGTTTGGAGGTTGGCTGCTCAGCTGACTGATGCCGGATATCAGTCTTGCCTCAGGTGTGCCAGGTTTGCTTAGTTTTTAAAGTTCTTGTCACAAGGCAACTTTTGAGGTCCATTTATTTTTGTTCTTTTTGATCTTGCAATCTGTTTCAGAGCGGATGTGTTCTTGGAATAGTCTTTCACTGAGGCCTTGTGCATGGTGAAATTAGGAGTTGAAGGCAGCAGGCACCAACCCAGTGCTGTTACGGTACACTCCTGTTGGACTCTTCATTGACCTCAACCAACTGCAAGGATCACATGTGAGGGACAAAAGAGGCACTGAATGCCTTTCAAAAGTAGATTGGAACAACAGTGTGATTCCTTCAGATATGTTGTGCAAAGCCCATCCTGGCCATGCTCCTCTCTTGCTCAGCGTGTTTGACATTCACGTCTATTTTTGTATAATACTGACCTGTAGAGACTGGATCTGGATTAGATTTGGATTAGGGTTTGGGATAAATAGCACTGGAATCTCATGTGAATTCTTCTTTTGTGATTTTTACTGTAAAAGAACCTCTTGAGCTAAAAACTTGTTGTCCGCTTGGTCGTGAGCATTATACCTTATATCGTTTTTGAATAATGCTGTCTAAAAAAGCATGGAAGTTGTTTTATATATGTGATCTCTCTTCCCTAAATGCTTCGGACCCTTCATGTGAAGGATTTGTCTTTGTAACTTTCCTTCCAGCTGATCCCGTGTGGGTTGGCATTTCCGTAGCTGCCGTGTTCCTCCTGAGCAGCAGTAACTGACAGCAAGGCAGGTGGTGTACCTGTGCAGCCCGGAGCTGGTCCTTCCTCCTCGTGTGCTAGAGATTGCAATTCCCCTTTCTTTCCTTCTTTTCTTTTTTCTTTAAAAATCACAGGGCAACGACCAGTCCCGTGCCATCTTTTCCATTCCTGGTGTCCTTAAAAACTAACGACTTCGAGCAAGGAGTGAGACCTAGAAAAGAGAAAGTGCGCCAGAAAAGCATAGTGCGCAGTTGTGCACCTGGTCACAGACCCCAACAGAGGACCTGGAGCTCAGTTCAGTGTATGAGCAGCAGCTTCAGAACCAGAGGGAGCATGGCTGGCTGGCAGCAGAGCACACGTGGGAGCACTCTCCTGTCCAGGGAGCCAAACCTTCCTGTCCTCACGCACGTGGGTCAGGAGCCAGGCTGGTCTTCTTCTGGCAGGGCATATTATTTTGCTAACACTAATGAAGTTGTATGCATGGCTTGCTCAAGCATCTGCTTTTTATTTGTCCTCATGTCCTTATGAGTTACATAAAAGCAAAGCCAGGCAGTGCCTTTAGTGCCTGCTCTATATAGATCTACCTGAAATAGTTTCAGGTCACCTTTGCACACTTAATTTGGAAAACAATTGAGCAGCATGACTCCTGCCTTGGAGAATTGAGCAGTCGAGGCTCCTCAGGCTCCAAGCAGCTGTCTTCGGGCTCCTGCCACGTTCACAGGAGCTGGAAGGGTGGAAAGCTGGGCTGCGAGCTGGAGCTGGGGGTGCAGGCAGGCTGCAGGGCATCGCATGTGAGGCATCACATGAGGTCTGGGTTGTGGTGTGTCCCATAGGCTGGGTTTCCATCCCTCACCTGTTTGCTTGTCAGGTTTTTTTATCCAGTCGCCCTCCATCTGTGGTTTGCTGCTGTTCCCGCATCACCAAGATGGGGTTTGGTTGAAATGTGAGGGGGCAGTCGGGCTGAGTCAGCGCTCTCCTTCAGCCATGTGCTTTCCTCGACGTGTGTGAGTGCTCTCATTGCCCCAGCGAAACCGCTCTCGTGAGCATTAGGCACGTGTTCTACATAAGCTGCTGATCCACAGTCTGAATTTCATTTTCTTTTTTATCGAGACCTACACAGCTGTGGGTGAGGCCCCCAACAACAGCAGCTGAAATGTGACAGAGGTTTAATGCAGGGTTCTTCAGGTAGAAAGCTTCTGGCATTCGGGCACTGTAGTGGCAGTGGGTTTAAGGGAGGACTTTGCTGGGAAAATGGTGTAACGCAGCGAGCTGAAACACCGTGCACACACCAGGCTTTGTGCTGAAGGCAGTGCACGGACATTATCCTCACATTCAACTTCAGCTGGACCGAGTACGTATAAATGTCCCCCAGCTTTCCCTATTACAGATATACAGAGTTTGCAAAACGGGATTACTGTGTGCTGAACATTTCTTGGGTATATATATTCTTTTAGAGCCTGTTGCTATGGCAACTGGACCCCATAACAGAAAAAGCTCTTCGGGAAGAAGCAATCCTGTTACACCCAGGAAGAAAGCCGTAGCAAAACTGCTGGTGTTGTAGTAAAGAAACAGGCAGAAGGCAAAGCAGCAGGCTGGCCTGCAGCAGGATGCCCAGCCTGCTCCCTGCTCCCAGGCAGAACAGATCTGGATGGGACACCTCCAGAGCTGTATTTTCTTTTTTTTTGTATGGAAAGGTTGAAGTGATTTGATGGTTTGGCTCATGGGCGAGGAAACATGAGTTTTGCTTTTCAGAACTGGATGTCCCCTTTGTACTTTGCTAATACAGAAACTGGCAGAACAGGCATTACTTTTCCTTTGACGTGAGGGCTTGCAGCCCTGCTTCCTTGTGTCTCATGACTGAGTGAATCAACACCTAATTAAACAGTCACATGAGGGACAGAGTAAAATGCTGCTCATGCACTGATCCTTGTGAATCCGTGGAGAATAACTGCTTACATCTGGCTTCCTCCTTCACGGAGAAGCTCTGAGCAGCTGCAGCTTTTTCTCTTTCTTTCTTTTGGGAAAAACAGATCACATAGACCTCAGACAAAGCAGTGCTGTCTGTGCAGATAAATGAGACCTGGCGTAAGGGAAAGCCTGGAAGTACTGGATGCAATTTCTGAGAAGTGTGACCGATTGGGGTTTGTGCTGGGGATGAATTAGCTGAGAGCTTGAAGCTGTGGTCCTTGCACGTTTGACACTCCTGGTAACTTAACCGAAGATGTGAGTCATTGAATGGCCCAGCCTCTGAGCATCCTCACAGCCTCCCCTGGACCCCCTCCAGCACTCCGTGTCCTTCTGGTGCTGGGGTCACACCGTGGCCAAGGCAGTAAGCTGTCCTGTTTTGACCATGAGGATTCTTGAAGTTTTTAGTATCGGCTGTAACTCTTTTGTTTGCAGCATGAAGCAAAGGGTCTGTAACAACTGTTTGTTTGTTTGTTTGTTTCCATATCTGAATGGCAAACGCTCACCTGGAGGTTTATTGGGCTCTCAGTTATCACTCAGCCACAAGCACAGCCACCTTAATCAATTACACGGCCGTGGAGCACAGCCAAGGAGTGCTCCGGCCCACGCTGCCTGCTCCAGCTGTGCTGCTGTCTCCACCAGGGCCGCATTTTTCCCTTACGAAGCTCACAACACGAGTATTACGGGATGGTTTCATCACAGCAAGCAGATGGCAGCCTGCACCCTGATGGCAGCGGGCTCCCACTGGGGCTGAGGGGACCTTATGGCCGTGGTGGCACCGAGCTGTGGGTCGGGTGTCTGCAGTGTGATATTATCAGGATGTTCCATCCACCAGGGGTCATCCTGACCTGCAGGCTCTGGGGGCACAGCATCCTGCAGGGAGCCCTGGGTGCGTGCCATAAACGAGCAGCGGGTTGCATTCTAGCTTTTCAGCCCCTCGGACGTTATTTATTTCTTGATACGTCCATGATTTTAAAGAAAAAGGAACGGTCCCTGTGGTGTGTTTATGCTGTTGCTGCAGAAATCACGTGGCGTGTCAGGCGTAGCTGGAGTACGTTGGTAATTTGTTTGTGCTCCGTGCAGCTCTTTTTGGGGGTGTAGAGCTGCTGTAGAGCTGTCGGCTGCTGAGAGGAGTAGGAAAACAGGAGCCCTGAAGGCTTCAAGCTGAAGATAAACACAGAGAATTCAATGTCTGAATTCTGGGGATCTCAGAGGTCTTTTCCAACCGGAGTGCTACTGTGCTTCCCTGTGCCACTTCAGGGTGTTATTTCCAACAGCTATTTGTGTGCATCAGAAGCAATTAGCATTGCATCTATTTTCTCCCCAACTTCTCGCTCAGGCGCTCACACAGCGCTGAACTCTTTACGCTTTAACAGCCGCAGCAAAAAGACGATGAGCACAATCACAGAGCTGTTCAGCACGGGGAAAATGCGCCGTTGTTCTGCAGTACCAGTTGGTGCTATGGAGGTTTGTTTGGCGTCTTATTCATGGTGGATCGCGACTGGAAGTGCGATAGCAAACAAACACCCGTGCTCCCGTAGCTTAACAGCACGGCAGGTTTTGACTTTTGATGGTTGCTTTCGTTGGGAGCATCTTTTGGCATGGCTCAGAAAACGACAGCAGAATGCCAGGCTGTGTGTGTGTGTGTGTGTGTGCCCAGGTACGTGGCTGCAGCCGCACGCTGAGCATTGTGCCTCCATGCTGCTCTCCAGCACCGAGGAATTCAGTGGAATATTTTTTCCTTGCAGGGATGCAAAAATGCACAGAAAGCACATTTTTGTCAAGTCTAGCTCCGTGGTAATTCCACTGAGGCAAATATTTGGTAGGGAGATGGTATCCAAGAATTTCTAGTCGCATTTCAAATGAAATCCTAATTGGTTTTCTCTCTTGTTGTCTGGTGTGGCTTCCAGCTCCCATCTTTGTGCATTAGTAAGCAATAAACATTGCTGGGCTTAGCTGCTAGCTCTTTGTTGTGTGTTTCTGCAACAAGTGTGAGGGAAGCCTTCCTTAGGAGACGGGCTGAGAGCAGCAGACAACAAAGAGGAATCATTTCATTACTTTTCAGCCTGTGGTCGGAGCAAACTGTTGCCTGCTCAGTGCAAAATCAGATGATTTATCCCCAGAAGTTGCATCTGTGCCTTTGCTGTAGTGTGAAGATTTTGGGAATGCCTGTGGATAGAGCAAAACTTTTTTTTTTTTTTTTCTTTTTGGTGCTGTTTTGAAGGTGAGAGCTTATGGTTTGATGAGGAAACACAGCCCCACGTGGCACTGAGCTCTGCTGCACTGAATCCATCACTGCAGTGGTGCAGGTGGGATGCTGGGATGCCTGCCGGGCTCTCCAAAAGATGATGGGCTAAGAAAGGAGATTCTGATCACCTTTTATTTTGAAAAACAAACAAACAAACAAAAAAAAAACAAAAAAAAAACTTGTTCATATTTGCTCTTTTTGAGAAAAAGAAGAAAAAAAAAAGCACCGATCAGCTTTGTTACCCAAGTTCTGATTTGCACATTTGAAAAAAAGGAAAAGACAGAGCCCTTTTCAAAGAGCAGGTGGGTATCGTGTGCCCTGCTAAAGCCAAACACTGCCAGGTGGAGCCCCCAGCCCCACCCTGCATGGGCTGCCCAGCACCCATCCTCAACCTCAGGCTCCTCCAGGCACTGCTGGCATCTCACCACCCTCTGAGAGGAGGATTTCCTCTTTGCATCTGACCTCAGTTTCCCCTCTCTTAGCTTTAAGCCACCCCCTGTTGTCCCATCTCTCTGTGCCCTGTCCCACTCTGGAGCTCTCTGTCACCCTGGTGCTGGGCAGCTGTGCCCTCTCCACGCTGTGTTCTGCCTCACTGTGAGCACCCATGGGAGCAGGAATTCCTTCCAGTAACTTTTCTTGGGCAGTTGTTTGGTGGGGGCTGGGTCTGCTTTCAAAGCACTCGTCTTCTGCGTGCATCAGGTTACCCGGAGGTAAAATGGAAACTTTAGCCTCTACTCCTGTAAATAAATGTTTACATAATGCATCACACCGAGCTTCTCCCCATTGCATCCCTAAGGAAAAGGTCACTTTGCCAGCAGTGGCCTTTTGGAAGGGATGTCTTTGCCACGCAGGTGTGGGGTTTTGGATGTAGGGCACATCGTTGGGAACGGAGGGGGTTCAGGTGCTGCTCGTCTGTCCCGGGGCTCCATGTGCAGCTTCAGAGGTGAGGTCTGGTGTAGGGCATGCTTCGGTGTTGCTGTGAATAGCTGCACTGAATCCCATCATGCAGCTTGCATATGGAAAGCCAAGTCTGGGACTCGGGGTCTTGTGGGGTCTCCTGTCAGTGATCCATGGTCACAGAAGCTCTTACTGCTGGATTTGGAACCGAGTGAGCATCTGCATCTGAGTTTTACAGCTTTTGTGTCCTAATGTTTGCAGCAGACACAAAGCCACCACAAGGCAGTGGCAGAAGCTGTGTCCATGGATTTCTCCCTGACTTGATGCAGGGGAGCTCAGTGTTCCCTGGGGCCGGCAGCACCCAGGGGTGTCAGAGCTGCTGCGGTTGGGACGGTGTGTCCCATCTGCTGTGGGACAGAGGGCTTGTGCAGCCCCCGAGCTCTGTGCTGTGGGCTGCAGAGCAACGGGAGATGGCAAACGGACCTCCTGCAGCTTTGGGGTTGAAAGCGTTGGTGAAACTTTCAGGGCCTCAGATGCTGGAAGAAAAGTGGAAATGGGAGCTATGGTGCTCCTGCCTTTCTCGCATCCCACGGCGGGCGGGCAGCCTTCCTTCCCTTCGCCCTTCCTCCCCGGAGCCGCGCTTCCCTTCTCCCGTCCTTAACGCACGCGTGCTGCCCCAGCGCCGTGCATCCTCCTCCGGGGCGGCAGCAGCGGTGCTTTGCGCTGCCACCAGCCGAGCGCGGTCGGGGCGGTGCGGCAGCCCGGGGTGGGGGTGGGGGGGGGGGGAAGGGTGGGTGCTCGGCTCGGCTCGGCTCAGCTCTGCCCCCCACCCCGTGCCCCGGCTCCGCGCGATGCCCGCCCCAGGCTCCGCCGGGCGCTGCGGGGCGGCCGCGGGGATTAAGCGCGTGCGGCGCGGCGTGGAGAGCCCTTTGTTTGAGTTAAATTCGGCCCTCTCGGTGCGTCACCTGACAGTCTTGTGGCTTCGGATGAATATGGCTCGCTGCTATTATTAACCTGAGCTGGCAGCCGGGCGCAACGGGAGTTTGTAGGGATTTGGGAAAGTGGAGCCGCTCCGGGGGCGAAGATGCTTCCCAGGTACGATCACTGCGCGGTTCTCGAGCTTATTTTAATTGTTTGAGCGTTTAATATCTTCACCGTGGTTGATGGCGGGCTGTTCTGGAGGGGCGAGGCTGCCGGAGAGCCTTTTTTTGCGGTCCTACCCGCAGTCACACGCTGAACGGCACCGGGCGATCCCTTTTCCCCCGGTCTGATCCCGTCTGTCGTGATTTTGCCGAGGGGAGCGGGGCTGATTTGAAAGAGGTGGCTCAGAACGCTTAGTGCTGGTGGGTTTAACTGGAAGGAGCTGCAGCTTTTAGCTAGAGGCACTCGGGAAGAGCACGGAGCTGCTGTGCCTCATGTACGGATGTTTGCATGCGGACATGGAAGCGAAACAGGTGCTTTGTGAAATGGCACGCGTCACGGGATCCCAAACCTATTACACGAAGTTCCCACTATTAATTGTTAGTTCTGCAACCGCGTGAATTGCGGAGTTACTCACCGTGTCACACGGCTCCAACAAAACCTCCTTGTTCCAGTGCCACGCTCAGCCCGTGGTCTGTGCTGCCTGTGTACATGACACCCAGACAGCTTCTTGCTGGTGGGGGAGCATCTGGCTCGTGTGTTAGACGAATACAGAGTGCAAGCTGGGTGTCCTAACGAGAGCTGGGTGACTTAGGAGAGGGAGAGAAAAAAAAATGAAAACAAACTGAAGTCAGCTTCGTATACAGTTAAAGAATTGGGCAGAGCCAAGGAGGGCAGAAGCCAATTGCTGTTTAGGTCCAAGTTTATTATACCGAGTGTGAAATATCTGCCAGGCTGGCTGTGCCTGTGCACAGCGTGTGCTGAGCACAAGTGGCAGGAGTTTCCTGGATCTCAAGCAGTGCTGCTATTCATGTTGAGGATTGCAAAGCTGGTAAATAAATGAGACAGATTTATAGATGGAGCACAGAGCTGACCTCTGCAGTGCCTGTAGACCCGAGGGGCATCGCCCTCCTTCGAGAAGTGACAGAGTGGAGGCTTGGAATTAGTTTTTTTCCTCCACAGAAGCATTATTTCCTTGTGCTAACCCCTAGAAAAGCCCTTGTGGTGAGCTGCTCCTCCAGACCACCTGGGGACAGATCCTTCTGTGGAGGTGGCAGCGACAGAGGGCAGTGTCCCCACAGCCCCCACCACGGCCCCGCGCTGTGGCCCTGCTCAGGTCACTAACATTGCTGTTCCCTGTGCCATCAGCAGGTGACTGCACATCACATGGGTGCTGTGGTGACCCCAGCTCCCATGAAGACCATCCTCTTGCACATTTTTTTCTAAGTATAGGCCCCATGGTTTCTCTAGCTTAGGTATCTCCTTCGTGCTCCAGTGTGGGACCTCACGCTGAATATACCAGCTGTGAGAATCGACGATGTGGTCTGGGTCATCCTGATCCCTTGAAGCCTGATAGTGTGCTTTGCATGTCAGGTGTTATTATTTAAAAATATTATTAAAGTTATTAAGAAATAAGTACCCTGCCCATGCAAGGCTCTGCTAATGGATGGTTTTTCAAAGCTGGAAGCATTGTAAAGTTGGTATGCATCGCTGTTCATCAGCTCCAATTTAAGTTGTGCTCTTTCAGAAAGATGTACGCATCTGTGGCTGTGTCTGGTGATGGCCAAATGGAAAGTGAATTACCAAACTGCAGCAGGAAGGCATTACATTCTGTAGAATACCCTCTCTGTGTGTCCTATAGACTCAACTTTTTTGGTATCTTCTCAAAGCCTAAAGGAAAAAATCCAGCAACAGGTATTAGAAATGTGCAGAGCAATTTGGGCAGGAGAAGGGAATCCCTTGGGAAAGATAATTCAGGTGAGAGTTGTGTGATCCGGGCTGGACGAGGGCTGTTTGCCCTCCGCTTCCATTCACGCTTCCCTGTAGCACAGCACGATCCTATGCACTGTCAGGCCGTACAAGTGAGCAAGGTTCTGTTTGAGAGTAAGTCTGCGTGGAGCTCGCAGATAATCTGCGTCTGAAATATCCCAGGGCACGTGTTGGAACAGACTCCTGTCTACAACGTAAGCTCTTCAAGACGAGGATGCTTATATAGAAGCTGGCTGGGTCTGAGCACCAGCAGCCACGAAGAACGGTGAGTGCAGGTGCTCCAGCTGAGCCCTGGGGATCCCTGTTCCTTTCTTTGGATGCTCACCTGGGAGCAGTGAAAGCAGTTTTTTCTCCTGTGTGAGCGCTGTGCAATTGCTGTGGCACTTGGTGCTTCCTTCAGAGACACACTCGAGGTGGACCTGCTGTCCGCCCCGCACGGCTGTGCTGTCCGCATTGTAAAAAGGTGCTAACATGAAAAACATGCAGAACAGATAAGCTAGCATCAACTATAAATATCGTTTGCGTAGATGCATTTAAAAATAGTTGGAAGTGATTCATCACCAGGCAGGATTTATAACTGTGGGTAACATGATGTAGGAAAACAATGGCTTGATGGATAGTTTCAGCCTCGTCCTATTCTTGTTTGGAGCAGCCTTACTTTTTAGCGCACTCTGGTACAGCTCCTGTCTGATTAATGTTTGCTTCAATTGCTCTCCGCATAGCCTTCTGAAATACCTGTGTTAATTAGTAAGACACTGCTTAAGTTGTGTTAATATGAAATTGTTTTAAAAGTGAAGACTTAGGTAGGAGGAAACGTGGTATTAAACAACAGACTTAAAGGAGGGAAGGAGTGCTGTACATGTTGCAATGGAAACAAGGAGGAAGGAGTGTTTTCCTTTTCCATTACAGGGGAAAACCTTATATTTCTGCTCCTGTTGTTTCATCTATGAGAACTTGCCTGGTGTGCAGTAATATCAGTTTAAAGTCAGTCAGTTGCTTCTTGCTGAGAAGTGTAATGAATTCCAAGCTCTGGATGCATAGGAAAGCCCATCCTTGGAGGGAGCTGGGGAGTTCTGGATTGCTGTGCAACTCGTAGAGATGCTGCGGGGCATTTAATGGATCCGAAGTGCAAGTATTCCTGCTAAAAAGGCAGGAGAGCAAAGTGAGGTGAGAGAGAGATGAGAACTGAGCAGCGGTAGTAGTAGGTGTGAATGTACTTGAAAATATCCGGCCCATGCTCTGCCAGTTGCTTGTACCCAGCTGATCCTGCGCTGGATCTGTGGCCAGAGGGACTGATGCTTGAACTGATGTTCCTTTCCAAATTATTATGATCCGTTTTAGTACGTATATGATTTGATTGCAGCGGTTTGCAGCCAGACTCCCTCTGTTGGCTTGCAGCCTTCTGGGAGAGCTGTGGAGCTTGGCTGCGAGGCCCCAGGGTGCAAGCAGCCCCCGCTGCTCTCAGCTGAGCTCCCTGCCCACCTTCTGAGACCTATCAGTGTGTGCAGAAAACGAAGGGAGGGTATGCAGAAAACAGAGCCAGGCCCTTCACGTGCACCCAGTGCTTCTTGTCCTGGGATATCTCATTCTTACGAATTAGTATTTGTTTGGTGGAAGGGCTACAGCAGTTTGTTTCTCCCTCCTGCACACAAACTCACAGCACTACGTTTGTGGCAAAGGCATGAACACTTCTGCTGGTGGAAAGGGTGTGATTTATTTATTTTAACACAGACAATTCCAAGGAAGGATCAGCCCCCAGCAGATGGGTTGTGAAGGAAGGGCCCCTTGTTGGAACAACTCTCATCTGCAGAACGGCGCTGGAGGTGGAGGCTCTCCTGTCATTAACGTTACTAGAACGCTAGATTCTACATCTCAAGAAAACATCAGCTAAATGTCAAAGTTAATTTCCATTTATAAACACAACTAATTATATTTGGAAGATCTAGGTCAGTTTTCATCCGGCTGAAGAGCACTGCTGGAGTTTTGCCCCATTCTGTTTGTTTTGAGAAGGTGCCCTGCGTATCCCATGCAGGAATTGGTACGTTTCTGGGGATAATCTATCCAGACACCCAACCTGGTGCTCCTTTCCAGCTGCTAATGGCAGAAGTGAAGCCATGCAGAGCTCCATCTCCTCCGAAGGAAGCTGCCTGGCTGCGGGCTGGCGGGGCGAGCCGGGGTGCCAGCCCGCCTCTGTTTACTGTCTGTCCAAATGAACTTTCCCCCAGCTCCCTCCGTGCTCCTGCTGCTTTGGGAAGCGGCCCATTATTGCCAGGGAATGTTTCTGCGAGGCTGAACTGTGCTTGAGGACTGTATTATGTAAACAGAGATAGCGCTTATTTGGAGTTATCACAAATGGTGATTGAAAATATCGGCTAAATACTTGTCTAGAGAAGTTAAAATGTCATGTGAAGAAGCTGAGAAGTAAACAAGCTCTTGTTACCTTGATCAAATATGTTTCCGAATACAGCAAGGGTTTTATATTTAGCTTTCTCTCCTCTTAGTGTGTAATCTGCTCTTGGAGCTTTTTATAAGTAGACTTTCCTCAGATCTGGAACAGCTCCTGCCCTTCTTTGCCAGTAATTTCAAAGTCAAATATCAGAAGCACGAGGTAATGGAAGAGGTGCTTTTGTCTGAGCGTGACGGACATTGAGCCGTGCGGCAGCAGTGGAGCGAGTGATAGTACCTTTTTGGCAAGCAGTTCCATGTTGCTGCCCCAAACTACTTCTGTACTGAACCCCAGCAGTCCATCTCAGAAACAGTCTCCGGATCTCTGTTAATGTCACCTCAGTGCAGGGAGATGTCTTCCCTGGGAGGATGGTCCATCTGCAGCTGGATGCGGGCTCACAGGGAGCCCGCTCTGCTCTGAGCCTCTCGTGTATGCACTGATTTGGGCTTCTTAATGTCTTCTGAAAAGGAAGACAGGGCTCCGGAGAAGACGCTGAGTGTAAACTGTGCTCTTGTGCATCACCGTGCTTGGCTTTTGGTGCAGAATTCACTCAGACTGTGGTCAGCTGTTGGTGTGCTCTGGGTTCCCCAGCACAGAGGCCGTGAGGCTCCTTGCCTCCAAAGCTGGACACGGCTATTTCAAGTTTCTCAAGCTTTTCTCTTGTAACAAGTTGCTTTTGACTTTTGTTGCACACCATCTCCTCAGCAGGTTCTGTTTTTTTTTTGTTTGTTTGTTTTTTGTTTTTTGTTTTTTTCTTTTCCTTTTTCTCTCTTCTGTTACTACAGCTGAAGAGGTTAGGAAATGGGTTTCCTCTCTCCAGGAGCTGTGTCATTCTGTTTGTCACATCTCATCACATTGGGATGAGAGATCAGAGCCTCATGTTGCACCAGGGCAGGTTCAGGTTGGATATTAAGGGAAATTTCTCCTGTAGGAGAGCAGTCAGGCGCTGGCACAGCTGCCCAGCCCTTGGGGCAGTCACCATTCCTGCAGGTGTTCCCAGACCACGAAGATGTGGCACCTGGGGACACAGTCAGTGGTCATAGTGGGATGGGCTGGGATTGGGCTTGGGGATCTCAGAGGTCTTTTCCAACCTGAAGGATTCTGTGATCCTGTAATTCTGGTTGTCGTGAGGGCTGTTGGGTTTGTATTGGACAGTCTGAAAAGCTTCTGAGACGTGTGTGTCTTTGGCAATCACATTGATTCTCTCTGTGACCTGGTACAGAAGTTGTTTGGTTGTGGGGCGATGGTGTAAAGGCTTTGTCTGCTGAACTGGAAGGAGAGAGGAAAGTAAAATTTACTGTAGTCTTGGGGTATAGAATTCCAAGACAGCAGTCCATGTACTCATTAGTGGGAGTCCTTCTGCTGCAGTCCCTTGGTCCTTCTCACAGCCTGGGAGCCAGTATCCTTCACTAATGGCTGGAAAATTCCAGCTCCTCACCGTCGTGTCGCGGTGTTCCGTGCTGGTGCTGCCTGCTGCAAGCCAAGGAGGGGGACGATAGAATTACACTTGATCTAGGAAATGGCTCAGAACCAGCAGAGAGGAGATTCCTGCTGCCTCTGTGGACACGGCTCCTCTGCAGCACGTGGTGCTGTTGAAGCAGGCACTGGGAGCTGTGGGCTCCTGCTGACTCAGGCAGCGGCGTGGTCGCAGCCACACGGCTTAATGGAGATTATCCCTGAGTCTGAAGGTAGCAAAGACCTGTGTGTAGCCAGGTCCAAGCTGTCTGCGGTTGCCTGTTCCCCGCATCATGACGTATGTATTAGTGCCCATGCGATTATTCACTACGTGGGGGAAAAGCCAATGTGAATATGTCTATATGCATTTATTTCTTTTGAGTTGTAAATTGCAGTGCTGAGGATCCCTGTTTTGTTTTTAAACACAAAAGCTGAGTTCTTCCATGGCTGATTTCAAGAATGTGGAACTTGAAGGAAGAATGAAATATCACGAGGTACAGCACAAGAGCCAGAAATGCTGCACATATCATTGTATAATGGCTATGCTGGACTGCTGTCCTCTGTAATTTGGCTGTTTACAAGGAACAAAATTCAGAAAGGCACAGTTCTGGCTACAGGATCAAAGGGCTTGATGAAATGGCATTGCGTTTGTTGGATTTTCTGTTTTAATAAGGTTGGCTATAGAGATAATGCAGAAAGAAGAGTGTATGAAAGAGCTGTGGTAATTGATCCTTCTGGTGTTCTGTGTTTTAATTAAAGCTGGCCTTTGCCGGAGTTTGACCCAAGTCAGATCCGACTGATTGTGTATCAGGACTGCGAGAGAAGAGGACGGAATGTCTTGTTTGACTCCAGTGCTAAAAGGAAAATAGAGGATGTTTCTGTGTCGGTGAGTATTGTGCTTATTTACTTGCTTATGCTCTATAGCTTTCACCATAATGTTGATAAAGCACAAAAGTTCTGTTTTAGCCACGTGAACATTTAAACTTTGGTTACATGCAGAGCTATTTTTAAATGCCTGTGAAGCTGCAAATTGTTCAGGCTTCAGTGACTTCACTCTTAGCAGTTTTAAGTGCCATGGCGATCTTTTTAGTCGTGAGCTCTTCTGCTTTCTGCCCTTTCAGAGAGCATGATTCCCCCCCAGGGCTGCAGCTGGCAGTGCTGGGAGGCCGAGGCAGGGCACACTGATGTTTATTGACAGGCTTTTATGACACGGATGCTTTCTGCAGCGGGATCTGCTTTCTGAGTCAGAAAGTCCTCCTAGCCCCCTGTCCTCTCATGTCCTGGTTGGTTGGCCTTTGCCAGCTGTTGTTTCCACTCTTTGCTGACAGCTCTTTCACACAAAGTTACTTGAAAACTTTTTTTTTTTTTCCTGGCGTGGTCTGCATGGTAATCTATTAATTGAAACTGTAATGGATGCAGTCAGATGAGGATGCTTCCTTCTAAGGACTCAGGCCAGAAGATTAATTTCTAGCCGCGGCACTATTGTAAGTGGTTGTGTGAGGTTGGACAACTTACTTCACTGCTTTGAACTTCCGTTTCACCATCTCTGCAAACATTTGCCAAGCGTTTTAAGTTATGCAAGCAGAAAGCACTGTGTCAACTGAAATTCCTGATCGCAGCTGCTTTTACCCCTAGGACCTACTCAGTTCCACAAGCAGGAGTACACAAAAGCAAGTGTTACCTGCAAGGCCTGGCTTTCATGTTGGGTGTTGGAGCACAGCCAGAAGGTTCACCCAGCTTTATAAACACCCCCAGCCCTTTGCTGAGTGCTGCCAGCCCGATACTTCCCGTCAGCATCCTGAATGCTTCATCCTTCCACGCCTCCTAACCTCTGGGAGCCCGTCTGTGTCATCAGGCACCAACTTCCAGGCTGCCCATTGCCTCTGCTAGCACACTTGGAGCTGTGAATCAAGATCCCATTTCCTAGTTTGAGAATGTTATCAGGTGAAGCAAATTTAACAAATGTTGAATGGAGCACATCCCCCTTTTTAAATTTTACTTCTTGGAAGAGCTTTATTCACGTGTCAGTTCCTATTCTCCCAGGTGTTTATTATTACCCCACTCTTTATTTTCTTCACGAAGTGAAAGAGGGGTGTGGGTGGGAATAAGCTGCATTCGCCATCCCCACGAAATGAAAATGTGAGTTTTTGAAATGCACTTCACCTGTCTGGTAAGTTGATGGACTTCTGTGTGTCTGTGTCATTAGGAGCCTTTTAAAGAGAGTATATTGAAAATATTTGCTTGCCGTGGTGCCTGTCTTCTGCAGCACTCGTATAGTGTCATGTTAGGCAAAACTTTACTCTCAAAACATTGCAGAAGCAGAAACATTACTCAGGTGAGAACGTGCACCAGAGTCCTGGGCTCAGCTTCTTGCACGCTGAGTACAGGCTTGTGCAGTTAGCAGCCTGGCCATTTTCAAGGGATTGCACTGTTTATTTTTCTCGCTCTTTATCACGATTTTCATTCTCAAAGACACACCCTGCCTATACAAAGCCAGATCTTGGCACTAAGCACATTCCAGGGCACTCTTGCCCTTTTGCAGCAAGACGCGTGTGGGCTGGGTGCTCTCCCTCGTGAAAGGCTATCTGTTAACAGCCTCACAAAGGCCAGCGCTTTCTGCATCTTCTCCCCCTGCCCCCATCTCCTTACGTCGTTTTTACCTCTGCGTTTACAAGTGCATCGGGAGGAAGTTTGTGAGGTGCCCAGCAGTAGCCTGGGCTGCTGGTTGAAGTGCACTGAGCCACGTGCAGAGCCAGGAGGATGCTATTTTGCTTGATGGTGCTCTTCGATTCCTGTTTTCTGTTGTTTCCAAGATGCGTAACAATTGTCTGATTGAAAGCCATTATGATTTGAGTCGTATACTTGCAGCGACGTCAGGTACACTTGGCTGTGTTTGATGTTTTGAGTATCTAAGCTCAGTGCACGTCAGAAGTTGTGTGTGGAGGACCAAAGCTGAACATGGCTCCGTCACTTGAATTTCGTAAGGGAAGGTATGGTTATAAAATTCAAGGAGCATTAGAGCAAACTTTCCAGAGATTCCCCTTTTTGAGCCCTATACCTTTTTTGGTGCTAAGCCGAAGAGGTTCTTCTCTGACTTTTCAGGGGATGGCTGCAGTGGTGCAGTGCCTCAGCAGCTGCCTCTTCTTCACACGGTCAGGGTATCCTATCGGCCCTTTGACACCGGATCGTGAGGAGGTGTCTCAGAACAGGCCTTCGTGTGGTAGGTGTGCGTGTGACAGAGGTGGCCATTGCTGACGCCTTTGCTGAACAGCCTCAGCCCGCCCGCTGTCCCATGAAGTTGCTCAGCCTGGTGCGTAGCAGAGCACTGGGTCAGATCCACTGTGTCCCCTCAGCAATTACTTCAGAGCTCGTTCCTCCTCGCGGTCTTGTGTCCGGAGAGACAGCGTGTCTTGCTGTGCAGGTGACAGCGTTGTGCCTGTGCTCTGGCGGCTGGCTCATTGTTCTCTCCTTCTCATGGCAGCACGAGGCTCAGCCAGGCTCACCCGCACGGCGGTGTAAGGCAGTGTTCCAGCCCTGGTGTGTGTGAGCACAGGTACTCCCCGAGCTCTGCACTTCAGCCCAAGCGTGACATGCAGCTCCTGTTTGCTGTCAGGGTGCAGGCCCCGAGCGGCCGAGCCAGCCCTGAGCTCTGAGCCTTCGCTCTGCGTTTCCTGACCTTGCCTCAGTGCTTGGTGTCCCAACCCTGACACCGGTTTGCTCTAACCTTTGTGAAGACTGCTCTTGTGCTGCACCGCGCTGCTGCTCTATGTGCAGTTATGTCATATTCACGGTGCAAAGGCCAGCTGGGCTGCACACGGATGGCAGCGGAATGGGGCAGGGGTGCCACAGGAGTGGTGCTGCAAGGGAGAAGTGGGAGGAAATGGGAGAAACTTGGAGGGGAACTTTGCCTCCAACCGAGTGAGTTCAGTTTCTAGCTGTCTGGGTTAACTGCTTGTCTTCCTTTTGTGTCATCCGTGACAAGGAAGCGTTTATTGCTGGGGACTGCAGAAAGGTGTTGGCTGTAGGAAGCAGAATGATTTCCTCAGTCAAAAGAAGGGCCCAGAGGAAGGCGTGGAGGAGAAGAATGGGAAGAGGGCAGTGTGTTGCTTCCAGCACCTGGAGACAGAAGGCAATTTTCAAGATCTGTGATTTTTTGGAAGAAATGGAAGAGACAGAGAGGACCAGGGGTACACAGAGATCTAGAGGTGCAACCTTAAAGAAGAGCATGGGCTTAGAGGTGAGGAGCAAAAAGGTCACCTTTGCCATGTAACCTCGTCGTCTTTATTTTTGGGATAATTTAACTGAAAGGTCATAGGATATTTGATCTCCTACTGTGGCAGTTTCTTTCACTCCGAATGTCATATTTATCCCAAAGTAAAAGAAATGGCATGCTGTTTGAAACAAGCCGGGATTAGCCGCGTGCAATATACTACAGTGCTGGATAAATGTTGAGCAGCAAATTGCTCGGAGGGATTAGTAATCGGATAGTGGCCCTTTTGCTTTTAGGTGAGTTGTGTGAAATCGAGACTCTGGTCCCTATCTGGCACACAGTGGACAGGTTTCCAGCGGGACAGGGCCAGCAGATAAAGGCACCAGCAGAAAGCAGCTCGGACCCAGCCCTCCTTTCCAGCTCTGCCTGTCCTGTGCACTGGCACAGGGACAGGAGAACACTGGTGAGGAGGCAGTGGCTTGACTTCTTACTTTTTCCACTCTCCTGTGGGTAATAGAGGAACTTGGCTGTCTGGAAATCAAGTGAGAATGTAGCTCTTGACATCTGCCTTTAAGAGAGCTGGATTTTTACAGCAGCACTGTAAGGGAAGGAGAAGTGCCCGCTCCTGGACAGAGGCATGTATTAATTCCACATTCAGCCCAACACATACTAAAAAAGCAAAAGAGTTATCAGTTTTGGGGTAATTTTCCAGCTTTGTGTTCTACCCTTTGCTTAATAGCCTGCTGCGGAGCTCCCAAATAATGGCAACATTATTTGAATGCGGATTTCTCCATAACCACCACCACAGTGATATTTGAGCACCGGCTGTTACAGAGAGGTAGGAGAGTGTAAAACATACGATGACATTTCCTTCTGTCACTCACAGCCCCTAACACACACACGCTGGCAGCCTGGCATGTTCAGTGCACTAGGCTTCTCTTGACCATCTTGTTATCCCCAAAGCTAAACTTGCACAGTGGAAATTCCTCCCCCTGTGCATAGCACTGTGTGCGTGCTCTTTCCACTTACTGAGGAATTTGTAGACCTGCTGGCAAAGAGTTAAAAGTTTTTGCTGATAGAGGTGGAGAAAAGAGATTCCAGTCACGGAAACCTGCCTTGTGCCCTGTTTTACTATGAAGGCCATCTGCTGTATGTTTCCTTCGGGACTACCTGGGAGGTCTCCATGTCTTCCAGCAGATTATGACCTCTGATGTACGAACTGTGTCTGTCAGAAAGCCTTCAGAGCTGGGCAGCATCAGCAGAGAGCTGGCAGAGGAGGAACAGAAAGCAGCGTGGCAGTGCCCGCAGCACCCAGCAGCCCTGCGCCTAAGGAGTGCATTGCTGCAACTGTGTGTACTGGGGAAGAAAACCCGTGCAGTTCAGAAGTAATTTTGTTAGTGTTTTGCTTTTGGAATTCTGCCCTGTGTATGCTCGGGATGTTCTGCTGGAATGCCAGTAATCCCACTCCTTTGTTGCACGCTGTCCGGAGCTTGGGTGCATCTAAAATTGCACTGACCTTTCGTAGTTAGTAACTGCGGAGGAGAGGGACGTTGCAGGTGCTGGATCTCATTGACCAACAGGTTTTTCTTGAGCACACGGGACGTTTTTAACAGTGCAGCAACCACGGTTTGTTTGTATTCCGCATTTCAGGAGGGATTTTGGGTGCAAGGCTCTGAAAGGCTGAAGGATCCTGGCCTCCTTTACTGGCTTCTTACAGGAATCTTGGTTCATTAACTACCACTGTAAAGACCAAATGACCATTTTCCTCCTTCCCTATTTAAATTAGGCAGCTGCTGTCTGGAGACGCCAGGCTCCCTGGTGCATCTGGGGAAAGCCGCTCTGCTGAAAAATTCAGGAGGGGAAAAATGAATTTAAAGTCAGTAATTTGCATACTCAGCCTGTTCTTTTCATGCACAGAAAACGCTGCACTCGCAGAAATGCATTTACTGGCTTTGCAGTCTGAAGGAAGCTCAGTTGTAATAGTAGATTTTAGAGGGAACTTTCAACATCTGATGAAAAATGCAAGCTGAAATGTGGTTTGCCTGCAAAAGCTGCTGTAACCCTGTGGATTTTATGTGGTTTCATCACATGATGCTTGCCTAGCCTGGGACATTGTTGTTTGTGTCAGAGATAAAATGCAATTCTAGTTCACGAGTTCCTACTGAAGTCATATGATTATCATTCACATGTTCCAGCCATTGTGCACTGTGCTCGAGCTGCAGATAGAGGCATTAGCAAATCCACATATTGCATGAATTCAGTGTACTCACCGCTGTGTTGTAACGAGAGGACACTACTGTGGGAGGGTGTACAAGTCAGAAAAGCACAGGACTCAGCAGCTGGTGCATGCTTCCTTCCCCTCTGCCACGGAATTAGTGATTTGTCTGCACGTTTCTCCTGAAGGCTGTGTGTGGCAGCAGCTCAGTAGTTGGAGTGGCCGTGCAGAGCTCAGTGAGCCCCGACATCTTCCATTGCTTTGCCTAAATCTGCCCACGGTTTGGCCCAAATAAAAACTACAGTGGAAAAAAAAAAAAAAAACAAAAAACAACAACAACCTGCACAGCTCCAGGGTGAAAGCACAGGATCCCCAGTGCCATCCTTCCAGCAGTGTGGGCAGGCTGCTCACGTGCAGCTGTGTATGATCACAGAGCAGAAGTGCCCAGTTAGCATCCTCCAGATGTGGGTACTTCACCCTTTCCCTGTTTGGCCTTTTCCTTTTATTTTGTTTTTGTAGCTATTAAAGATTGAACCGTGCCTTTGTTCTTGCCTGACGTGGGAGCTCGTGATGTGAGCCTGAGGCCGGAGATGGAGCTACGCCATGTAATGGCACTTTGCATTTCCATCTGTTCTTTGAACCTTGCTTCCAGTTCTCTTTGCTCCCAGCTTGCTCTTACTGATTGAGTAGGAAATGTTAATTGTGAGAGTCTTAGGGCAGTTAGTACGTAACGTGAAGCAGTGCAGACTATTTCTGTCTCTCTTCTGCTGCACACCAACAAATGTAAATAATCCCAACCTGGCGTGGGTGCTGTGGAGTTTAATGAGCACACAGAAAGTCCTTTGAGATCTTTCAGTGCAGAGGGTTGCTGCCTCATACCTGGATGGCGTTAATTAACATGTGTGCTGATTCTGCTGAGGTTGCTGGGGTTCGAAGGTGAAATCACAAATGCTTTTGGACCAGACGGTGGTGGAGCATCTCCAGTCCAGTACTGGGAATACTGGGAGTGTAGGGTCCCTGCTGAGCCCACCTTTGGTTGCAGCCCTGTTGGAGCCCTCCTAACTCCCTTTCTGCTATGCTTCCTGATCAGTGTATCACAGACTGTTCCTTGGATCATTTCCCCATCCTTCTGCGAAACTTCTCTAGCCTTTCCGTAACACCAGCTGTGGTTTTCAGTGCTGTCCGTGCTCAGCCTTACAGTGCACTTAGTAAAAGCAAAAGGAGCGTGTCACCCCTGTGCTGCTGCTCCGAACGCCCGTGGGCACGGCTGGGAGAGCTGCAGAATAGCTGCTCTTCTCTTTCCTTTGCCCGGGAACATGAATCCCTGCTGAAGTCTGGGCTGTTTGGCTTGATCACTCCTGGTTCGTGTGCTTCTGTATGCTGTGAGCTGCCCATCACTGCAGTCTGCACAGCACTGTTGTGGTCCAGGCTGTGCATGTCACTGCCGTGCCAGCTCTGTCCCAGTGGGCAGCGGCAGCACAGTGATGGCACAGGGAGCCCCTTGTTGTGTCCTCTGCAGCCTTCGTGGCCATCCTTCCTCCTGAGCCTGGGCCTAAAAAAGAGCCTGGTAAGAGCTTCAGAGATGAGTGTCTGCTTAGGAGGGTGGAGTTGGAGTGAGCTGCTGGCTCCTGGCTCATTAGGAGTAAAGCAGCTCAGCCTGCTTTCCTCCAGCCAGGCTGCAAGAGATGTAGTAAATGTTCTGTTAAACCTTTTCCTGGGCCATAAGTTGTTCTGCTGTTAAAGGTCTTACCTGAACAGTGCTGCTAATTGCTGGTTTAATGGCTGTGGGCCTTACTGTGGTACACATCTACATTTCAGAAACTCTGCAGCGATGCTCAGGTGCGAGTGTTTGGGAAGTGCTGCCAGCTGAAGCCTGGAGGAGACAGCTCTTCTTCTTTGGACAGTTCCATCAATTCATCCTCCTCGTTCTCCGATGCAAAAGAGCAGTGCCCAAAATATCAGGTGAGTCGCCCTTCCTTTTTGTGGTATAGCTGTCGAATGCATACAGCAGGTGAGGTACAGCAGGTGAAACACGTCATGCTGGCGACGGAGGGAAGTTTCCAATCAAAACCAGACTTTGGTTCTGAGTGATTCATGTTCAGTTCTGAAGCTTTGAGTTTGAATTAGTTCGAAACCAACCAGCTGGGGCACTCAGGATGGGTGCTGAGTAGCAGAAGTTTCTCCAAAGCATTTGTTCTGTCTTACGACCCGGAGGTAACACTCGTTCAGTGTGGTAACGCTTGGCACACGTATCCTATCTTGGTAAAAACAAGGTAGTTCATTTTACTTGGTAGCTAAATGCCAGGGAAGCACCACAGAAATACGCTGCCTATGGGGACAGTCTGTGTAACAACTTTATAACGAGGGATTCAGAGCACTTGAGTTACATTTTACATAAGAGATTTTGGCCATGAGAGTAGCTGGAGTCATCTGACACGGATATATTTCTGTCATCTCCCCTTCCATGGATCACAAGTGTTTTATATTAAGCCGCCCTAAAATAGAACTAAGCCCTTCCACTCTTTGTAATGAAGTAATTGTGTGTTTGAGGGAAGCTGCTATCTCTGCGCCGTGTTCTGAAGTACAGTACTACTGATGTCTCAATCTACCATAGATATAAATGAAGAACCTTTCAGTGCTGACTTTCCTCCTGTCACGTTGGCTCGTGCTATATTTGGCGAGCTGCATATTCCTGTTTTCTCTTTCTCATCACACTCTTTTCCACAGCTTCAGTGAGGTGAAGGCTGAACGTCTGCTTTCCATTCCTGCCTTCCTGGAAGGGTGTTTTGCTGTGGTTAGCAGCTTCCTTGCAGCACAGAATAACTTCCCTTGGGTATTGTCTGCCCAAGACAAATGATGTCCCCCCCAAGTCCTGAAATCCTCTCTCCTGCTGGGCAGCCTTTATGCAAACAACAGTCAACATTATTAATGAAAATTAGTTTTCATGGTTAGCATGGTGGTGTATTTTAAAGTTGTGGATAGTTTTCCCTTTGAAGTCCTCATTTCTTCACGTACATCACCTAGTCAGTGTCTTACTGAAGTGATGTGTGCCCATGTCTGGCTCAGAAAGCGTGCAAGAAACGTGCAGCTTAACTTGGTTTTCCACACAGTGTTGCTGTGAGTCCTTTTCCCTGTACTCCTTTCACGCTTTCTCAGCAAGTGAGCAGAGCTCCATAAATATCAGAGTTCCTTACTGCCCGATAAAACCTGCATCACCATTTATTATGTGCTTGAAAGGGTCCTAGCAGGTTTGTGCAGGCATCAGCCAGCCTTGCTGTTTCCTATTTCTCACTGCTCTGCTCTGTGGCCTCGGAAGCTGCTGAATGTTCTCTTCTGTTGCTTTTTGAAAGGTATAAATGGAAGTCCAAACAAGTGCATATCGGACTTTTTCTACAGTTCTTGGTTTCCCCATTTCAGTACACATTGAACTTCAGATGGGCGTTTGTAATTGTTCTTTGCAAAGCACACTCTGATGTTACCTCTCTGTGCCCATCAGTCTGTGTTGTCAGGGCTGAAACTCTCCCTGATTTGCTGATCATGACATCTGATATTTACCTGTAGCATCTTTAGTTGGTATACATACTCAGCTATTGATAGGACATTCTGTGCAGGAAATTGAAGTGTTACGTTCAGAAATGTTCATTATTTGGAAATGACATTTTACAGCCTCTGATATGCTTACATGCAATAAGAAACACGTGTTGGTATTTCATGATCTAATTTTCAAAGGAATGCTTGTAAATATGTCCTAGGGAATTGGTTTGTGTCCAGGCTGCCAGTGCTGGGGGATGGGCCCTTTTTGCCAGACGCTCCTTGGCTATTTTTCGTTTGAGTTTTTAATATTTAACCCCTTTCCTCAGTTGACTGCACTCTACTTTGGTCTCGAGTGACCTTTATTTTGCAGGATTAAAGGCAAAGAGTTGAGCTGCAGCACTGTTCCTTGTTAAATGCATGAAATATCTGTACCTTCTGTTAGGCAAAGTGAAGTTGTCGTCATGAAGTGCAGGTGAAATGCCAGGCTGAAGGTGCCCAGTGGCATGCCATTTGCCTTCAGCACTGCTTGTCCCTGTCCGTCAGGGAAAAGGGAAATCCCTGTCATTAAATCTGAAAGCAGCTGATTTTCATTTGCTTTTTTAAATTTGGTTTCTTGGGAAGGAAAATCAATAAGTTATTTTAAAGCGTTTCTCTCCTCCTGTTTAAAATTAGATTTGCACAGTAGCAGGAAGTTGAAACCAAAAGTGACCATCAAGGGCTTGACATTTGTTCAGAAGAAGTTCTTCAGTTGTGGATCTGCAGCACATTTAAAAGCAACAGCCATGATGTATTTGGCAATAGTTCTTCGGCTGGGATTTGATGCTGCTGACAGACCACCATCTCCCAGAGGCATTTCTGTTGATGCTTCTCCTTCCTTGGAGCCCCTGAGCTGTAACAACTGGTTTTAATGTTTAGTTTTCCCATCCTACCTCCAGTTGACCCAGGCTGGTGGGCAGTGTGAGATATTGGGGAGAAGAGCTGGACGTTTCTGTGCCCTGTCCTGTGAACACTAGCAAACGTTGCAATTCCATCCTCGTTTTTATAGCTGTGATCGCTATTTTAGTTGCCCCCTATCCTTCTTGCACTGATAGCAGATTTCAGAGGTTAATAGCATGGCTGTTAGCATACTGCCATCTTAATTGAGAGCGCTTGAGCGGAGCTGGAAGCCCCGAAGTGCTACAAGTGTGCTGCTTTGGCTGATGGGCATTTCCTTGTTCTTGTCCTTGTTCTGAAGGCTGGTGTGAGTCGCAGCATCGAGTGGTCACTTCCATATCACGCCTCGTTCCTGGTAGGAGCCCGAGGTGTGGACACCCTGTCCTTGGCTGTGCTCTGAGCTCGCTGCCTGACGCTGGGCAAAATAGTTCGATACATCCCAAGCCTATTTAGGAATTGGAGTGAGGATCCTGCATGTTCGGGGCTCGGATAAGGGATACAGAGATACAGCACTGAGTAATTTCCAAACACGAGGTTATTTCCATGCCTGCTTTTATGATCCTTTCTATGGAAGAATTACTTTGAGGAAGTGTCCTGAGTTGTCACACACCTCAGGTTCCTGTGAGCTGTTTGAGCTCTGTGAGTGATCGCAGTATTTTGAATTACTCAGGGCAAGATAGAAACGGAGAGCCACTCCTCATATGGTGCCAGCCTAGCAAAGAAACAGCCCTGGATAAAGGGTTGGTAATCTCCAACACTGCAGCTATGATGACTGTCATCGGAGCAGTCCTGGGCAGCTGATTGCCCCAAGTAATGTTTAATGTTAATGATTTTAGTGGTTTACTGCACAGCCAATTTGAAGATGTCTTTCTTTGGAGGCATTGCCTTTACTGAACTGTTCAGCTCGGTGTGTTTGACAGAGTTAGAGATGTTGCGTGTTTATCTTTTAAATAAGGACTATTTTCCTTGGGTGTGCATGGCCGTAAGTAGACGTGTTGCTTCTAAACAAGTGGCTTTTTATTTTTCTTGCAGGGTTCTCGGTGCTCCTCAGATGCCAACATGCTTGGAGAGATGATGTTTGGCTCTGTGGCCATGAGCTATAAGGGCTCCACACTGAAGATTCACCAGATCCGGTACGGTCCTTCTTTTTTACCACCAGACTTGTCAGAAGATGTAATCCTTAGTGCTGATTCAAAATGAATGTCACAAATGTTGGGTGAAAGGAATTGCTGAGTTTGCTTTAAAGTTAATCTGGTATCACTTTGGGCACAGAAGGCTGTTGCGTTGTGTTTAGAGCTGTAAATTATAATCTGGAAGGGCGTGAAATGGAAATGAAAGGTCAGTGCTGGCACTGCTTCTGGCTGACATCTTCCTTTCTGTCCTCCAGCTCGCCTCCTCAGCTCATGCTCAGCAAGGTTTTCACAGCTCGCACTGGAAGCAGCATCTACGGCAGTCTGAATACGTGAGTCCTGTAGAAATGATTTCTGTTGCACATAGGCAGATCTGGCTTTGAACTGTTCAGCGTTTAATTTTGTACGTGTTAATTGCCTGCGTTCTTCCCTTGCCCATTCTGTTTGAGCCTTGATATAGTGACACTGTGTTTTACTGAAATACGAATCACTGTTTTTGTTGTGTGTTTTATTTTCTGGGTCTTTTAGGTTGCAGGACAGTCTTGAGTTCATTAATCAAGACAGCAATACATTAAAGCCCGACCACAGTACAATTATGAACGGACTTCTTGGGAATATAGGTAATTACAAACAGATCTTACTTCTTTAACTGAGTAATCACAGGTTCTACAACATGAAAGTCTGAGTAGAATCAAGTGCAGAAATAGGGAAGCTGAGATATTAACAGAAAATTAATGTTCATGTGGAAAAGAGGTGAAGAAATTAGAAAGTCCAAAGAATTGTCAGTGGTTTGATTATGTGCAGCTGTATCTGTGTGCATAAAGCTCCATGGAGAAACACTAAATGTATCTAAATTGAAATAGAGAGAATGTTGGGAAATAATGTGTAGAGCATTGTGAGCACTGTGTCTCAGATCAGGCAGCACTGATTCTGCCTGCCTTAGTTCCCCCGTTTTATTTTTGTTAACCACTTCCATTCCGTTCTGTTCTCTGGCCACTTGAACACACGTGGCTGCATGTCCCACACCAAGCTAACCTTGCACAGTTGCACTTCAGTTTTTGATCAGATTAGACAGCTTGTTTCTTTGATCTTGGAAGCTAAGCAGTCATGAAGAACCATCTGGAGTCTGTGACTCTCAGCATTTGTGGAAGTGCTGTGGGTCAGGGCTCTGTAAGCAGTGGGTAACGGAAGTATTGACTTTTGCCAGTCTGAAATCTGACAGCAAAGATACTGTGCTTCACTGCTCAGCTGGGGGTGCACCTTGCTTTTCCCTTGGTTTAGATCATTTGCTTTCCAAACAAGCTGTCTTTTATGGTAGGTGGAACGAGGGATTTCTTTTTACACTTGCTTTCCAGAGTATTGCTGTTCGTAAAATACACTTTTCTGAGGTTGGAAGTATGGACTGTTAATTTTTCACCGGTGCTCGAGTGAATGAGGCTCCCCATCCATGAGACAGGGGAACCCCACTCTAAGGTTTTGTTGTGGCTGGTGCTGGCAAGAGTGTTCACTGTGTCTCCTGATCTCTGGAGCTCCCAGGCACAGAGTGAATGCAGTGCAGGAGCAGCCCATGGCACCTGGGCACTGCGTGGGGGGAGGAGGTGCCTGCAGGAGGGGGGTGCTGGAAGTTGCTTTGCAGTTGAGCTGCCCACGTTGTCATTCTGCCCGGCAGTGTTTGTTTACAGTTCCTATTTCAGCACATGGGGAACCATGGGTAAAAGTAGGCAAAGAAGTTAATCTGTAACTGCAGCATTTCTAATAGCAGAGGCTGCCTGTGAGTCACTGGCCCTTGCCAGCCTGCAGCAGGAGGAGGCTCTGTGTGTTTTGGTTGGGAACTATTTACAAGCTGCTTTTGTAGATGTGCTGGATAAAGAGGAAAACAGAAAGAAAAGCACTACTCATGTCCCTCCCTTTACTGAGGAATGAAGACCCGTGAGAATGGAAGGGAGCTTTGTTGAAGTGCAACCTTTGTGTTCTGTGTACTCAGTAAACCCTGAGCCATCAGCAGCTTCCAGGCTGGGAGAGGGGCTAGCAGTTGTCTTGTTAGAATACCGAGCTGTGTGTGCAGTAAACACACTCCTTCCTTTGGATGCCTGCAGCCCATAGTGCTCCCAGCGAGGACCAGTAAGGAGACAGCTAACTTTGTGCTTTGTGTATGGTCGGTGACGCAGCACACCGGCTGCTCTCAGGGCAGCTCCTTCAGCCTGGCATCTTCTGTTGGCTCCACCGAGAGCAGTGTGTGCCTGCTCCTCTCCTTCCTCAGACGCCCCACAGTGTGATGTCAAAACAAACACTGTCCTCCGCCATGAATCTCCCGTTTGTGATCAGCTTGGGCTTGGGGTCCGCATTCATTAATCGTTTTCAACTCAAGTGAAAATAAAAATTAAAAACAAAAAAAAAGCCCACGGACAGCAGCCCCATGGTTGTGTGGGAGGTGGTGTAAAGCTGGCCCTGTAGTTGCAGTGCCACGAGCAGCGTGTAGTTGGACTGCACGCCGTGCTCCCCGAACCAGCACAGTCCTTACGTGTAAGAGCTGTTCTCCTGCGAACGTTACTCTGCGTTTATGTTGGCTTGTGTCTTCTCCCTGCCCTGGCCCCCTCCCTACGGACTGTTCTGCTTTACTAACCTCATTCTTTCATGTGTATTTTACGTTTTGCCATGTAGGTCTTTCACAGCTTTGCAGCCCCAGGCGGGCATTCTCTGAACAAGGTCCGCTCCGCCTGATCCGGAGCGCCTCTTTCTTTGCAGGTTTGCAGTGTGCTGTGTGCTGTGCTGTGTGCATAGTGTAGCTGCTGGGACAGCCACGTGTGCGTTGGTAGCACAGCCCTGGAAATAAGACTCATGTATTTTAAATACGAGCAGGCAGAGATCTCTGCTCTGTACCTTTCTGGCTGCAGAGGTCAGCAGGTATTCAGGCAGCCCTCGGTGGGGCTGCTTGGTGGCCCATAAACTCACTGCTTCACGCAAGATTTCATCTTTTTGGAAATAATCTGTCGAGCTGTTTTCATCTGGATTCGCTTCCAACAAGCTCTAAGAATTAAAGCTCACCAGCGTGGACGTCTCTTGCTTTTATGAGATGGGTCTTACTTCCATGGCTGAGTAGCTTCTGTTTCACAGGTGTATTTGTAAAATATACCACGTGTAGAGGCTGTTAAAGCCTGATGCACTTCTGATCTTCTGTGTGTGCAGATTGTGATTCTGGACAGCTTCGGGCTTTGTTGAACAACCAACGCACTGCTCGCAATTGAAAAGTATTTATTTTCTTCCAGACAGCATTGGGAAATCCTTTTAAAATCATATAATAGCTGGGAGAGCTGTTATAGGCATGAAATGTGGATTATTTTTTGTCCGTGCTCTGAGCTATGTGGTGCACATCCTTTATGGAAAACTGTTGATGTAAAGAAACAGTGAACGTGAGCCTGATGCAGTTTGGACTAAAATAGATGTGTGGACTTCAGGAAATGACATACGAGCTCTTCGAATCAGTGCTTTGGCTTGCTCAGCGAAGCAGCCTGTCTTGGTGATGGCCTTGTGCAGTGCTCTTGATCTGAATTAATGAGCATGTTTTTGTTTCATTAATTACATGGAGATCAGCAAACAAGAAAGGGGCTGTATATTCCCCTGCTAATTGGTATTCCTTGTTTTACAGTTCACAGCAACCCTATGGATATGCCTGGGAGGGAGCAGAATGAGGACAGAGACAGCGGTATAGCAAGATCTGGTAATGTCAGTTCCATTAACCCTCTGAGTTCTGACAGCATTCAGTCGTAGTGCTTAGGCAGGGGGTTGGACTCAACGATTCCTAGAGGTCCCTTCCAACCCCTCCAACTCTGTGACAGTCACTGGATGTTCTTGTTGCCGAAACATACAGACATCATAAAGTATGTTTTGGTGCTGAAACGTGATCTTTTTTGTGTTCCACGTGAGCATTCATGGGACCGCTGCCTCAGGCACTGAGGGTTTGTTTCATAGGAGCCCCGTGGTGTATTACAGCACGCTGCAGATGGGAAAGCCAAATAAAATATTGAAATGAGTCGGCGGCAGTTCCAAGCAGTGCTGGTTGTCATCTCCTTACCACACTGAGGAGGATATTAATGTTGAAGCATGAGCTTGCCTCCCCAGTGCCCCCCAGCCACCGCCATCCCCCCTCAGGGATTGGGCACGTAGGGGTAGGGCTGGAAAGGCTTTCAGAGATGCACTTAGCATTGCTCCTTTCCACAGGGAATCTGTTTCCCAATACTCAGGGTTGATGAGCAAGGTGCAGCCTGCGTGTTGCTTATTATATAAAGCTGCAAGACTGTCCCACCCTTGCACTGTTTGTATAGCTCGCTCATGTTGGTATAGACTGGTGATTTTGAGATGGGAAGCATAGATAAGCAAAAGCGAAGGCACTTTGTGAGCAACACCAGCTGATATTCAGGGGCATAGTTGCTGATGTTACTTACCGAATACCCTTTCTTCTGGAGAGATTAATATACAGATGTATTTAATGATTGCAGCATCCCTTAGCAGTCTGCTCATCACTCCGTTCCCGTCTCCGGGCTCCTCCTTTAACAAAAGCTGTGCCAGCAGTTACCAGCGGCGTTGGCGGCGCAGCCAGACCACCAGCTTGGAGAACGGGGTCTTCCCTCGATGGTGAGCAGGCACTCATAGTGCTGGTTGCTTTCCTGCTCTTTCCCACCCCTCTCAGCATGGTTCTGCCCTTGCCGTTGCTTTCTGAGGTGTGTTGATAAAGGTGTACGTCAGGCAGGAGTTCAACACCCGATCTTTGTGGTCTCCGTTTTCTTGGGGCCGTTTACACTACCTGGGAGACCAACATGTAAACCTGTAGGCTGTGCTTCTGAGGCTATGAAGCCCTAAAATCCTATTCAGAATGCGAATTCCTGGCAGAAGTAAGAGAGAGGGTACAAACGCTCTTGAGTGTGGCTCCAGATTCGCTGTCTGCAGGGTGGGCTGATGGCTGCTTTTGGGGAACTGCAGAGTGGTTGTTATCCGTGGGGTTGATTCGACAACACGTGCCAACAAAAGGCATTTGTTAAGTTAAATGTTCTGGAATTGAACCGCTCAGGAAAGCCAAGGTACGACTTGAAGCCGTGGATTGCGTTATCTTTCTATTTTTTCCACGTCTCAAGGTCCATGGATGAAAGCTTTAACTTGTCAGATGACAGCTCTGGTCCCAGCCCAGGAATTGTTAGGAAGAAGAAGATAGCAATTGGAGTTATTTTCTCACTCTCGAGAGACGAAGACGAAAACAACAAATTCAACGAATTCTTCTTCTCGCACTTCCCGCTTTTTGAGAGTCACATGAACAAACTGAAGAGTGCAATAGAACAGGTAAACGCGGCCCCTTCTGTTCCTTGCACTGCTCCTGCTCCGTGTTCCCCCTCATTTCATTTCCAACTCCTGTTACTCTTTACAAAAGCGGGATCGGTTTGCTGCCTCGTACTGAGCCTGCACCAGCAAGGATCTGTGCTCCACACGTCTCTGCTGGAGACAGAACTGCGGTGTTCTGCTGCAGAGTGCTGAAATGACAGCAGGCCTTAGGCTCCCAGCAAGCCCTGCATCAGAAAGCTGCTTTCAAGGCTGCCCTTAGCTCCCTGCTTCAGCTGTATCTGAGCACTGGGATAAGAGCTTTTATCTATTTTATCTTAAGCCCCTGATTCTGATACGTAGGGAACTTTCAAATACGTGGTTAGATTTGCTTCAAATCTCTCCTCTAGGAAATACTTCGTGGTTACTTTGCCACTGCAGTAAAAACTTTGACCCTTTTTATGCCTTTAATGCTGAAAAGCACGGGAGAATGAGGCTGCAAAGGCGTGTGCCTCACCTATCTTCTCTCAGATAGGAAATCTGGTGCTTGTACCATCATTTTATCACTTAAAAAAATGATTTGCACGACTAGTTGCAGGACAGATAAAGTCAAACACGTGACTTTGTTGTCTGTGCTTCTGTAGCTATGTCTGCTGTTACTTATCTGTTTAATGATTGTTTTCAAGGCTATGAAAATGAGTCGCAGATCAGCTGATGCCAGTCAGCGGAGTTTGGCGTATAACAGAATTGTTGATGCCCTCAATGAATTCAGGTGAGCAGTTTCTCTCGTATCTTTTGTGGCTGTTTCTTCAAAAGCTCTGAAGCAGTCTTTAAGGTCCTCTTCCTTAAGTGCAGGATTTTCTGGACTTTGGACCTCTTGTCTTGGCACCCACGGGGGGGTGAGCATTGGCAGCCCACTTTGGGCTCCTTTGGTTGCTATTTCCTTCATGTGTGGGCAAAGCAGGACTTCACCCCGCTCTGAGTTCTGCTCTCTGAATGAGTTTCAGATAACCAGTTTCTGGAAGGAGATCTATCTGCTTCACTCTACGCTGCTGCCATCTCTTGCTAGCAGTACTGCAGAGAGCCTCTCTCCGCAGTTCATGCACGAAGTAATGCAGCTCAGCACATCCCTGGCGTTTAACTGTGTGTCCCTTCCATACTTTGAGGAACGGGGAGGGTAAGAAAATGAAATCCATCTGTTTCAAGTGATTCATCCCCTCTCAATGGGAGTGGCAGGGTGCTTCCTTTCACAGCCAGCAGAGAGCTCCTTTTTAAGGACATGACAGCAGGCAGTGTGCTGATGTTAAAACCAGAGGGCTGTGATGCTGGAGGTGTGATACCCAGCAGGAAGGATCCCGAGGGCTCGCTCGTTTCTCTGCAGCTCGTACAGTGCCGTGGGCTGGGTGCAGTTTCAGGGGAAAGGCACAGGGTACAGTTTTGATTTGTTTGTACCCTCCCCCAGGGAAGCTCGGGGGAAGGGTTGGACAGGGACAGGAGGAGCGGCAGAGCACGTGGATGGGGTGAGCCGTGCCAAGAGCGGAGCAGAGGGTGCACAAAACCTTTGTGAGCCTCAGATTCTGCCCAGAGCGATGAGACGAGTTCAGCAACTCCAAGCAGCCACCGGCTCCCCTCCGCTCTGCTCTCCCTGCCCTCCCCCTCCTCTCCCTGAGCAGCTTCTTTGTGTTCCCGTTCCCAATCACAGCATCCCCCAGCTGCTTTCCACGAAACTTCCCCCAAAACATTCCCCCCTGCTTGGTGGACTTTGCACATCCTCCGTTTCCTTCCAAGTTAAACAGTCTCAGAGTGGGCACGTACCCGGAGCGGGGCCCACCCGGCTGCCCCACGGCTCGTTGCCCCAGCTGGGCAGCACAGTGGGGCCGTGCCATGGTGCTGGCAGCTCACCTGGCAGCCTGCAGCCGGGCAGGGCAGGGCAGGGCAGGGCAGTCACGTCTCCTGGGCTGGCACTCCTCACCCCAGCCATTGTAGGACGATCGTGCACATGACCCGCTGGTTGCGTAAGCCCGTGTGGAACGACCAGTTTGATGCAGAGGTTTCCATGGTGATATAAATATTACTCTTTAATAGCGTAACGAGGTGAATTAAATGCAGTTTAATGTCGGATAACCGAGTTTCCCTGGGCAGCAGGCGTGGGCAGTGCGTTGGCTGTGGGAGCCATCCCAGGCTGAGGGGTCCTCGCAGCGCTGCGCAGGGGCTGCAGCGTGCAGCAGTGCCGTGTCTGTGCAATAAGGGGAAAAAAAGGGCTCTTTAAGCACCGAAGGCAGGATGCAAAGATGTTTTGGCACAGCTTCAGCAAACCCATTTAGGCTGCTGTTATCTCCTTGGGAGCCTGCTTCCCCACTGGAGTCACGGGGCAGTCAGGAGCCCGAGTCATTTGCTGAGCCTGAAACTCGCGCTGATTTCTCCCCTCTTAAGCAAATTCTGCTGGAGGGAGGAAGGGTGCTGATTTCAGTGGGTTGCCGTTTCTGAAGTGTAGTCCTGTGCTGTTTTAACTCATTGTGGGCGCTTTGTGGTGCCCGGCTCCGGGCTGCCCTTGTGCCCTTACTCATTTTGCAGCAGTTTTTTTGTGTTCCGAAGTGGTGATGGATTTTGGCTACGGACACTTAAAGGCTTAAAACTCTCCGTGGATGTCAGATGTGCAGACACATGACTTATGAAATAAGCCACTGTACTTGCATAAACACTTCAGCTCCCTCAGTCCCCGGGGCTGAGGCAGCGCTGGTTCTGCAGCTGCTGGCTACCTGCATGGCACACAGCCGTGCTGAGGGAGCAGTGTGTGCAGGCCCAGGGGAGCACCTCCTGCCCCTTCCTGGCAGCCCAATTCCATCCCACTTTATGCCAGCAGTTTTTAAGCAGCTTACAGTGCTGTGAGCAGCAGTGGGTTTTACCCCCTGCACGGGGAAACCCCGCTCCTGCACCGTGGGAGGAGGGAACGAGGGCAGGGAGCAAAGCGACGTGGTTTTACAAACCACTGATGTTTTTTCTCCTTGGAAGCACTGTGCAGGAAGATGCTGAGCTTTGTCGTTAAGCTCCCAGCACTGCGCCAGGGTCAGCAGTGCCTTGCTGACAGGGAAGGGGAGCTACAGGGATGCTGCCTCACGGGGGTGCCGAGGTTGGAAAAGACGTCAGGGATCACCGAGAGCATCCCCAGCCCACCATGGCCGCTGACCCCCAGTGCCACATCCCCACCATTCTGAACACCTCCAGGCTGGTGACTCCCACTCTCCCTGGGCAGTCTGTGCCAGTGCCCAACCACTGCGTTTCTCCAAATGTCCAACCTGAATCTCTCCTGGCACAACTTGAGGCCACCACCTCTCATCACAAGGCTGCCGGTCCCGTTGGTGAGCAGCCCCCAGCTGCAGAGCACCCAGCCCCTTGCTCCCACCCGGGCTGAGTTCGGCCTCCGTGGAGCATGAGGGGAGCTCATAAACAGGAGGGAGAGCGACTTCTTGTGTGTCTGATAGCAATAGGACAATGGGGAATAGCTTTGAATTAAAAGAGGGTGGGTTAAGGTCAGATGTGAGGGGGAAATCCTTCACTCCAAGGGCAGTGAGGCGCCGGCACCGCTGTCCCATCCCTGGAGGGGCCCAAGGCCATGGGTGGGTGCTGGGCAGCCCGGGCTGGGGGGGGCAGCTGGTGGTGTTGGAGCTGGATGAACTTTAAGATCCCTTCCAACCCAACCCGTCTATGATTTCCAAATTTCCACCGCTTCAGGCACGCTGCAGCCCATCGAGAGCAGGGGCTGCTGCCCGCCGTGCCACCATGGGATGCTGGGGGAAGGCGAGAGAGGGAAGGGGGTACTCAAAAGGGTTAACTCCAGTTATTAATTGCTAGCTGTTTTTTTTTTTTTTTTTTAATCCAAAAGCAGTGCTTTTCTTCACATATCTCTTTTTCGTGTTTGTTCTTAGTTCGGTTTAGTTTTGGCTTCCCGGCGGACGCGGGGCTGGCAGGCAGTGAATCCGTGCCCTTGCTCGGTGCGGGCTCCGTGGAGGTTCCCCGTGCTGCAGTCACATGCCTGCTGGCCGCCCTCCAGCGCAACCTGATCCGGCTCTGAGGAAACACTATCGGCTGCAGATGGGCCAGGGTTACCAGAATAGTAAATAACGAATCACAAGACTCGGTCTATCTTTTCAACGAAAACAAATATTTTAATATGTTGGGTTGAGTTTAGAAGTAGTTTCTCTCTTTTTTTTTTTTTTTTTTTTTTTCAGAGCGGCAGGAGGCTCGGCTTGGGTCGTTTGCATGGGAAGGAGAAATAAGCTTTATTTTAGGTTGTCACGCTGATCTCCGGTCAGCTGCGCCCAAGGGGTTCTGATACTTGGTTTGGGCTTTGAAACTCACCCAGCTTTGAAATTCCCAGACTCGGGATCTCCCCCTTTATTTGGGCCTCCTTCACCTCCGCTCCGCTCGCCGTGCTGTGAGCTCAGAGCTGCCTCCCCACGACCCCACTGCTGCCCCTGCACACGCGTGTCCCTGCGGAGCAGCCTGCAGGGGGAAGGGGCCGGGGGCTGTGAGCCAAGTCGCTCTCCTCCTGTTACAAGCTCCCCTCGAGACTGGGACGGCTGCAGGGCGGCCTCGCTGAGCCCCCCTTCTCCAGGCCCAACACCCCCAGCTCTCAGCCTGGTCTCGGTCCCGGTGCCAGCTCTGCCGTGCAGTTTCACTTTAAATGTGAAACCGCTGCGCGTTTGGCAGCTGCGGCTCAGTGTGTGCCTGCCTGACGCGCTCGGCCGCCGCCGCAGCCCTGGGACGGCTGTGAGTCCCAGAGCCACGCAGGCCTCTGTTCCACTGAGCCGTTTTGGGGCATTGGTGGGGTAACGTAAATCTTTGTCCCGTGAAACAAAGGCACCGCTTCTGGAAAGAGCAGTGCATGAGGTGGGGAGAAACCTGAGCTGATGGCTCGTTGTTTCCTTGCGGGGGTTTAATCGTTGCGTGTGATGAAAAGGACGGCTTGGCAGTGTAGGCGCTGCGTTAAAACAAAACCGTGCGTTGGTTCCGATGTGCTTAAGGACTGCTCTGTGTGGTGCTCGGGGCCATGATTTAGAGGAGGGCTGTTCATTAGGGCAGGGTGGTTGGGTCGTGGTTGGACTCGATGATATTTGAGGTCTTTTCCCACCCGAGTCTGAGCTCAGCGGCAATCAGAGGGGTTACGATCTGGTGTGCTACTGCAGTTCTAGGAGCGCCTCTGCTGTGTGTGGGGTCAGAAGGACACGGGTGGGTGTGCAAACCTTGGAGCCGTGGGGTGGCTGATGCTCCGAGCTGTACTCGGGTTAAAACATAACCTGGTCCCTCCTCTGCGAGCACACGGGGACAGCGAAGAGCAGCTCAGGGCACTTCTCTTGATCAGGTACACGTGAATCTGCTCCAGTGACAAATGAACCGTGGGGCAGTTCCGAGTTGTGAATGAAATGCAGCGAAAGCGGGGAAATAACCCCAACAAAATCATTCCCTGCTCTCCATTCAGCTCAGGGCAGCGCTGACTCCTGGCAGGGAGCGTGCTGGGAGCAGGGAGCTCAGCCACACACACCCGGACCCACGGGGCAGCTGCTGGGAGAAGGAGCAGCACCGCTCAGCACTGCAGGGACTGGAGCTGGGATCTGTGCTCTCCTTCGCTTTGCTTAACGTTGCCATGTTTGTTTCTTTTCCAGAACAACTATTTGCAACCTGTACACCATGCCGAGGATCGGGGAGCCCGTCTGGCTTACCATGATGTCGGGGACTCCGGAGAAGAACCAGCTGTGCCACCGCTTCATGAAGGAGTTCACCTTCCTGATGGAAAACGCTGCGAAAAATCAGTATGGTGGATTTCAGTTCTTAAACACAAAGCGTTTCACGCCAAGAGTCCATGTTTTTAAATCTTCACCATAATGAGTGGGAAAGGATCAAAACAGTGTTCAGAAATGCCTTGGTTTGAGCCAGAGATGTGATGAGACGGCATCTCATTAAGTGCTGATCCCCTAAATCCTGGTACAGGTGAAATGTTGGAAACATAGGGAGCACATGGGGGGGGGAGGGTGCGGGGGGTACTCAGAAGTGTGTCAAGTATTGGGCTGTGCTGGAAATCCTGGAGCCCTCTGGGGCCGGAGCTGGGAGCCCAGTGCTGAGCAGTGTGCTGGTGTGCAGGGACGGCACCGCTGCTCCTCGCCACACAGCTGTCCTTCTGTCACCTGTCCTGTCCTCCAGCTGGGGAGCTCACAGATCTGTGGAGCGGCAGGGGTTTGTGACGGGTTCAGATGTGTCCCCCACTGCAGTGGAAGCTTTTTCTTGGGATAATGTCTCTTCCAATCCCTGTCACTCTCGGCCCTGTACTTCTCATTTAATTTAGGCTCGTTTGCTTTATTTTCAGTGTAGCGAGGTTTACGCCGATGGGAGCTGGAGGAGAAGCAAGCCTTGTGTCTGTGCAATCTGTTTTTAAGTCTGCTTTCCTCTTTTGGCTCTCTCTGCTCAGGAAACAGGGCTGAATGTAACCCGTAGGGATGCTGGTGGTTGAAGATACTCAGACAGCATCATCTGGGGCTCGGGGAGGTTTGCCTGGCCCCCTCCCCAGGCTGCAGAGCCACTGCAGAGCCAGCAGCTCCACCTGTCGGTGCGGGGAGAGCCCGGGCTGAGCTCCTGCACTGCTCCTGGGGTGGGACTGGGAGAGCCCTGGCAGGATCTGCACTGCATCGCTGCAGGAAATCCCGGAGCACTTCTCAGGAAGCTTTCCTGCCTTACCTGCTTACTCAGCTAGTGAAAGCCACTCGTGAGAACGCGGCCTTTGTGGCGGAGCAGCCTTCCTCATTGTTGCTATTAAAGAGCTTTGTGTCGGAGGCAGTTTTGGAAAGGAGCAGCCATATGAGCTTAAACTGCGTAACAGCCGTGTGAAAGAGCACAGCACCTAGCTGTGAGCAGCTGTGACAGCAGTGACATTGCCTTCCTCCTCATCCATAGCTCCTTGGAGCAGTCGTGTCCCACGGGGTGCCGTCTTCTTACAGAGAAGTGAACTAAACCGGGTGGTTTTGAGATGTTTTACGACACAGAGCTTGCCAAATAGGAAGTCTGCTAATTGCTAAACAGACGAGCTGAGGCGCCGCAAGTTCAAAATGCTCCGTTTCACTTTAGATGCGCGTCCTAAAAAAGAGCTGTGCACGTGTGGGAGGAGAGGAGCTAAGGGATGAGCTCTGCTGTTTGTTAGCCACCCACGATGGGAGTGCTGTCCGTCTGACGTGCTGCTGTACACTTTGCTTTCAGGTTTTTACCAGCTCTACTGACAGCAGTGCTGACCAACCACCTGGCCTGGGTCCCTACGGTCATGCCCAATGGCCAACCACCCATACGCATCTTCCTGGAAAAGCATTCCTCACAGAGCGTGGACATGTTGGCCAAAACTCACCCGTACAACCCCCTGTGGGCACAGCTCGGTACGTGGCCATCTCTGATCCGTGCCAACGGGCACGACTATTTACTGATGCCTGTTGCTTCCCCCACTCCAAGCTGGAAGTGTTCTGTTTTGTCTTTCCCACTCAAAACAAAAGCGTGTCTTCCAGGCTCAGAGATATTCACTGTATTTTTTTCTTACGTGCTGTAATTTCTTAAGGCAGTATCAGTTGTAAAGTGGCAGCCAAAAAGTCATCTGTGACAGATCTCCTGCCCTGGTGATGGCGGAGGGTTCTGTTCCTTCTCTTGTCCTGTCTCTGTAAAGAAACTCCATTTTGATTTCTTTGGGATGCTGCTGTCGATAAGCTTGATTCTAGAAAAAGCACATGTAAAAACAATGCATCTTTTGGTGAGAAATGGACTTATGATGAGTGCAGCGGGCAGAGGAGTGACAGTACAGCAAATTGTGGCTTGGCAAAGCCCTGGGTAAGGTCCCACAGCCTAGTTGATTGAGTTGTGTTGTCTTTAATTGCTGAGTAGAGGAGATGATGATCTTGCTGTCTGGCCAGGCTGTCCTGCTCTGCACACAAACCTCCGTGTGGATGGGGAGGGAAAGTTCTGTGAGGTTACGCTGTTCTATCACAGGCAGGATGGCCAGGTTCTGATGGCACAGCTGATGGGACTCGAGGGGTCCGCCTCTCAGATCCCACATCCCCCGTCCCTGAACTCACGCAGTGCCCTCATACCTCCAGAATAATGCAGGTGAATCTGGAGCCTGGTCTTCTGAACTGCCCATAGGGGACCTCAGGGGGAGGGAGCAGAAGGTTGGCTTCAGCTGTGCACCTGCCACTGGCACTTTTTGCCTACATTCTTGGCATAGGTTTGTGTCCCCTTACAGCTTTCTTTTGGTAGGTAAAAGTTCAGCCCGGTTTCCAGACTATCCAGGGTAATTCGGAGCAGGTGCGTCCTCTGTGCCGTGACTATATAAAGGAACCTGGGAGAGCAGCGTCCCGAGCTCGGGACTGAACTGAGGTGGTGCAGATGCTCCCTAATATGTGAGATCAGATGTCCCTCTGACCAGCGTGTCATCTTACTTAGGGTGCCAGCAGCTTCATTGGAAATTTCTGTATTGAAAACAGAATAATAGCGTACTGTCCTCACTCTTCTCCCTTGGTATTTGTCTGCTGTGGGCTTTGCCTTTGAAAGATGGCCACAACAGCTGTCTGTAAGAAGGAGCGCTCATTATAAAGGTGCAAAATAATTGTCTTTTATTTCCCGTCCCAGGTGACCTGTACGGGGCTATTGGATCGCCTGTGAGGTTAGCAAAAACAGTTGTGGTTGGCAAAAGGCACGACCTGGTACAGAGGCTGCTCTATTTCCTCACTTACTTCATCAGATGCTCGGAACTTCAGGAGACGCATCTGTTAGAAAATGGGGAAGATGAAGCCATAGTCATGCCTGGAACTGTTATAACTACCACGCTGGAGAAAGGGGAAGTAGAAGAATCAGAGTATGTGCTTGTCACAATGCACAAGAACAGGGGTAACTTGCTACCAAAGGAGTCTGAGGAAATGGGAACTCCTAACTGTAGCTGTAAAAACTGCAAATGCCCGATTTCTGTTGCACAAAACATCGAAGGTGTTTCACAGCAGGAGAGAGAAGACGCACAAAACACTCCTAAGGCGGAGCTGGAGACTTCTTCGGATGAGAGCAGAACTATCGTTCCTGATGATGGTCAGGATGACGCTGCCGATGGCCATCAACCAAGAGCCTGCCAGGACACCAAACTGGAGAGCACGGGGCCATCTTCACCAGAAAAGCGCGTGTTGGCAGAGTCAGGTTTAGAAGCAACGGCAGACGTGTGGAGGAACGAAGACGTGCCGGAATCGGGCAGCCAGGCCATCGGTGCTACGAGGTCACCCGGAATCGCTGTGGAAAAGAAGCCTCCAGATAAGCTCTTCTGTGACGCGTTTCCTTGCAGTGCTGCCGAAGCTCAGACAAAGGTGACTTTCCTCATCGGAGACTCCATGTCACCTGATTCAGACATCGAGCTCAGAAGCCAGGCAGTCGTGGAACAAATTGCCAGGCACCACAGCCCGCCGGCAGCGGAGGAAGGAGTGTCTGCTGATCAGAACTGTGAAGCTAAACAAACTGTTGAGGACCAAAATAGAGACTGCGGGACAGCTGAACCCTTTCCTCAAGTTGCTAGTGAGCATCAGAGCTGGAATCCAAATGCGTACAACGCTGAGAGCGTGGGTCTGTTTGGTGACAGTTTCACTGACGGCAGCTCAGTTGAAACCCGGACTATGGGTGATCTTCCCGGGCACGCAGCTGCAGACCTCGCTCACGACAGCGGTTTTGAGTTTTCTCAGAAGCTGTGTACAAAAAGCAAACCACCCAGCGAGTTCTGTAAATTCATGGACTCTGTTCGACAGGAGACCTACAAAAACTGCTTTGCTGAGCAGGACCAAAGAGAGAAAATCTCTATTCGCGTCCCCCATGGGGACAGAGAAAACGCAGAGAAAAAGGCGGCCCCGGGAATCGACTGGGACATTCCAAGAAATGAGAGCTCAGACAGCGCCCTGGGCGACAGCGAGAGCGAGGATACGGGACACGAGCTAACCAGACCAAGCAGTAACTACTACGGAGGAGAGCAGGAAGACTGGGCAGAGGAATATGAGATTCCTTTTCCTGGGTGAGTACCATTCAGCTGTGAGAGAGCCCAGAAAAGATGCAGCCTCTTCTGGTGTCACGTGTTTGGAGCAGTGTAGGCTAACTTGGCGTCGGCGGCTGGAAAAGTGTCTCTGGAGCTCGCTGGTTGTAAAGGAATATGGAGAGATCAGTGGTCTGGAAAAAAATATTAATTGTGCATTGTGATCTTGGCTCGTATCCTTTTTTTTTTTCCACAATGGGCTGACTGCAAAAGCTGACTTGAAACTGTTTATTCTTTTAAAGAAAGCACTTGAATGGAAGTAAGGATAGATCTGATACACGCGAGGCTGCAGCCTCCTGGTAAGCTGCATTGGGTGTTTTCTGTTGCACATCTCTCTGATCTGCCTTTCTTGCAGCTCAAAGCTAGTTGAAGTGAACTCTGTCCAGCCCAGTATTGCCAATTTTGGAAGATCCTTGCTCGGAGGCTACTGTTCATCTTACGTCCCCGACTTCGTTTTGCAAGGAATAGGAAGCGATGAAAAGCTGAGGCACTGCTTGGTGTCGGATCTGTCTCACGCTGTGCAGGTAATTGAGCTGTATTTGGTAAATGTATTCGTCACAGTGGGGAAAGGTAAATGTTTTCAGACCCACAGATCTGCAGGAAGCGGAAGCTTTTACTGTCACAGCTCTCTTCAGCTTTCACCTGTCTCAGGTCATCATTTTCTTCTCCTCTTTCAGTTAAACACCGTTATTTCCCTGCAGATCTGGAGCACAGAAGCGGAGTCTCCTGAGAGCTGTGTGCCCTCGGGAGGATGGGGCTCTGAGAAGCCAGCCTTGCAGACACTGCAGCCTGCAGCTGCTGCTGGTGTGCCTGCAAGGTGCACTAATGCTGAGCGAGACAGAACTCAGCCTGCTGTGCATCTCTTCTGCACAGAACCCCTTACCCATGTGAACAGGGACGTGGCTGGGGAGCGTGTTAATTCCTATTCCCCCCTTCTAGTGGTGCGGAGACGAGTGGGAAAGCAGCTGTCCGTGCGGTGACAGCGCGATGCTGCAGGTGAGCTGCGGTCCCTGAGATCCTCCCTGTGGCTCCCGCAGCTCCCAGCTATCCAGGTCCTATTCGGAAGGAGGTGCATCCCAGCACTCCTGGGCTTCCTAACGCACTCATTTAGAACCCTGTGGGGCGGAGCTGAGGGCTGCCGAGCCCAGCGCTGGGTGCTCGCTCCCTCTGCTGGCCCTGCCCTGGAAGCACACGGGCAACGCGCGGTGTTCAAAAGCTCGTGGGGTTGTTGGTGCTTCCCAGTTTTAAGGGTTTAAAATACACTTTAAGTGCTCGTTTTGACCTGTGTTCATTCTCCAGAGCTCTTTATATCAAACACCAAAAGAGAAAGCTGTCGGCTGGTGCCACACTCTAAACGTGGAAGAAGATGTTTAATAATGGCTGTGCTTACACTTGGGCTCTGCTTGTGGCAGCCGGGAAGCAGTGCTGAGCACTTCCCGTGTTTCAGAGCAGGCAGGGGCTGCGATGCTCGCCCTGCTTTGTGGGAAGGCCGTGCCTGTGTTGTGCTCAGAGCTCTGCTGTTCGTTTCCTCTTCTCAGCATCCCGTTCTGGATGAGCCCATCGCCGAAGCCGTCTGCATTATTGCAGACACGGACAAATGGACGGTGCAGGTGGCCAGCAGCCAGAGGAGGATGATTGACAACAAGCTGGGGAAAGAAGTGCTGGTCTCCAGTCTCGTCTCTAACCTGCTTCATTCCACTCTTCAGCTTTACAAGCATAATTTATCTCCAAACTTTGTAAGTATGAATGAACGTTGAGGCAGCAGTGATTTTAAAACATCCTCTCACTTTGCAGGTTAAAGATGCCGTCAGCTCCTGCCTGGTTCACTCGTCTGTGCTCACAGTTTTGCTCAGCAGTGTATCTCCTGATGCAGCCGTTCAAGATGTCCGTTTAAACACCATTCTGCCACCAATGCAGCTGTCACATTAGTTCTGATTTAAAATGCATCAAAAACTTCTACTCAGAAGCAGGAGCCTTGCTCTTACATTGATAGTTGCTGATGTCTTACTGATTACTTGTATGGGCGTGACACGAGGGCAGCACAGCCGTGCTGTTCTGCTTTAGACTGGTTTAGTGTGGTTTGGCTGTAGCACTGTCCTGTCCCTCACACGATGTCTCGTTGCTTTCTAGTGTGTCATGCACCTGGAGGATCGGCTGCAGGAGCTCTATTTCAAAAGCAAGATGCTGTCTGAATATCTCAAGGGCCAGATGAGAGTTCACGTCAAGGAGCTGGGCGTTGTGCTGGGGTACGGTCACAGACTGCGTCGGAGCAGTGGCACAGATCAGCCACGGCTGCAGGCTTCTCCCGGGCTGCTCCTTGCCCCCCCAGCGGGCTCAGCACCGCACTGCTTCTCCTGCCTGAGTTGGTCCAGCATCACCATGCAGTGTGGGCACCTCCATGCTGACTTTCCCTACGGGCAGCAGACCCTCAGCGTCACACAGGGCACACTGTGCCTCTCTGTGTGTGGGGCACAGCCGAGCAGCTGTGTACGGGGTGCTTATAGGAAGGCTGTGAATGTCTTTGTGCGGGGAACAGGGTGAGCAGGAAGGCACACGGGGCACATGGCAGCTGCAGGCGTGGCTGAGGCTGGTGCTCTGCTCCCGTGCCTGGCTCCCCAGCTGCTCTCGGAGGTTAGGAGGGGATCTGCTGTTTCCCTACCCCTGTCTGCAGTCCCCAGTTTGCTGTCCCTGTGTGCAGTGGTGGCGGTGCAGAGCTGTCACCGTCAGCCTGAGCGGGCACAGCTGGAGGGGGTGTTAAAAGCAGGCTGCTGGCTGGAGCTTGTAACCCAGCACTGTGTCAGGAGGGAAGCATTGCTGCCTTTCATATCTCCTGAGCAGTGCCGTGTCCCTCCGAGCTGTACACAGTGCAAGCACTGCACCCTGAGCAGGCACTGCCGTTACAAACACACACGTTCAGCCCGGCTCTGGATTGAGGGTGACACTTGTGCTTCCTTTCAGGATCGAATCCAGCGACCTCCCTCTGCTGGCAGCTGTAGCGAGCACTCACTCTCCATACGTCGCCCAGATATTGCTCTAAAACATCAGAGAGAGCAAAGACGTTTCCTTTTTTCCCCCTGGAAAACCAAGTGGAAGAAACAAAGTGCTGCAGCATCTCCATGGGTGGTTGGACCGCGTGGTCTCCGAGGCCTTTTCCAACCTTGACGATTCTATGATGTATGACTGCACGTTATGCAAACCATTGGAGGTTTTTCCTCTCCCACTTGGTTTCTTCTTCTTAAAGAAAAAAAAAAAAAGGATAAAGAAAGGAAAAACAGAAAAATGAGTAAGCCCAAGTTTTCAGCCACAAAAAAAAATGAAGATTTTTGGTGGAAGCTGAAGATGTGCGTTTTGCAGCAGTCTCTGCCACGAGGGCTCACTGCAGTCAGTCCTGGGGAACCCAAGGAAGAGCTGCTTTGAGACGTGTTTGATGCTGTTGCCAGTTACAGACTGAAGAAGTGAAGGCAGAGCTGCAGATGTCCACATCTGCCCTTCACCCACAGTCATTTGTAACCAACCGCTACATCGTCACGTAATGGTCGGATTCCGGATGCTTCCCTGAGGAAGGACAAGGGCTGGGGGGTGGTTCTGTTTTGTAAAAAGCTCATTAATGGCACTCGGCTCCAACATTTATTTATGATCTTTCTCCTGGGGAGAGGAAATGGTGGCAGAGTGGGGAATGGGGAGGGGGAGGTGGGGAAGGGCCACCGGGCACCTGCGGGGGATCCTCTCTTGACTGGATGTCGTAACCAGTATTAAATGTTTATCATGTTTCAGTGTTGCTTTATATTAAGTAATGCTTTTTTTTGACAACGTAATCAAAATGTTAAAGAAAAGAGAGAGAGCGTTGGCTGCGGCTTCCCCACAGGCCCCAGAGCTCCACGGCTATGACCTCTGACTTTTGTACGGGCTGTGATGGTCTCTCATGTCCTTGCAACTCCGATTCTTTTTACAGCAGTCAGTCAGCTATTGAAATAATGAGCTGGGAGTCCTCGTACCAAAGCGCTGGGGAGAGAGCGAACAGACTGTGACCCTTAATTGCTCAGGTAACTAATTGATATATTTTTTAAAACCATTCTACAGAAAAAAAAAAAAAACCAAAACAAAAAACAAAGCAGGAACATCGATTCCACCATAGCGGAGAAAAAACCAAAATCATTTTTGGACGGAGCGTACCCTCGACGCAGATGGCTCTAATCCCTTTTCTACTCACTTGTGTAATTACCAGCAGGAAATGTTGTTTATTTTATTCTCAGCATTTCTCCTCGACTCAGCCATCGCTGTTTTGTCGTTGTATATACAATAGCTGTAAGAATAGCTGATGGAACCAGTCTGGTGTAAGTAATGTAAATATACAGTGGTAGGTGGATTATGTTTTCAAAGGCTCTACTACCTCAGTTTAACTGGACACTTCATTGTAGGCTTTTCTTTGCTTATTTGTCCTAGCAGCCAGTTAACGTCGCTGATTTTAGGTTCTGTTCTCACTGATTCCCTTCGGTGCATTGGGATTCATGGGTTGCTCCCAGGAGGAGGAGGTGTGTGTTCGCTCAGCCACATAAACACTTCTATAAATACGTCGTTCTGTAATCATATTTTCAATAGCATAGCACGCCTTCTATTGTTGTTTGCAGAGTTATTTTAAATACAATCTATTATAAACTCAAAAACAATAGGAGAGATCCTTGCCCCACTGCTGTCAATGACAAAACCCTCCTTCCTTCCTCTGCTGGGCCAGGCTTCACCCAGCGTTTGTCAGTACCATTTAAAGCCTGCAGCTGAAGGCTCTGTGCCAGGGCAGGGCTCAGGGCATCCCCTGAGCTTCCATGTGGGACTGAACCTACATGAGTGCATAACCCCACCTTGAATCCAGGCAGTGTCATTTGGAAGTCCTTTGTATGTAGAATCCAGCGCCGCGGGGAAGAAAGCCGTGTTTGTTGTGCGATCTGTTTCTCCCCTGTCCGGTAAATGTCCTCTCGTCACCGCACAGCTGCATTACATCTGGCTTCTGGATCCAGCACTGAGTGTCGGGGCCCTTTGTGTGAACACATTTGCAGTGCAATACAGGACAGGAGCTCAGGAGCTGAGCTTTGGCTCTTTGCTCCCACCCAGGACGGTTCTGAGCAGCCCCCAGCACAGTGAGGTGGGGGCACCGAGATCCTGGCACCCACAGGGGTGTGCTCGTCGTGCCACGTGTGTTCTCTTTTCAGCCAGCACCAGGTGAGCTGCCGGGGCTGGAGGCTCCTGCGGGAGCTGCCAGGTACGAGCACAGCGCGGTACGTCCACGTGGAGCAGTGCAGAAAGGGAACTGTGCGGGACTGGAGCACTGGGACTTAAAATCACACCGCGGTTCTGTCGTGTGAATAGAAAACTAATGTGTTGGGTTTCTTTCTTCCACCACTGCCGATCCCCATTAACATGTCTTAATTTTCTGGCTGAAAACTAGGTGTTCGAGGCACATGGATCGGCACATTTATTTGTGTTGCAGTTGGCAAACACGGGGCTGCTAAGAACAAAAACTATTTAAGAGAAAGGATTTTCCCCCTTGCCTCCGTTTTCTCTGTTAGTTCTTATAGATGTTTTATGACAGTTTTTTTTTGCTTTCTCTAAATTATTTAGATGGTGGTACTTGTAAAATGCTGGGTAAAATGTACATACTTGTTATCTCTTCTGTTTTTGTATATATTTCTCAAGATGTGCACTTGTACTATAATAACCATTCCCAATTTTAGGGGAAATTTGTGCAATAAAAACAGTATGTCAGTTTCCTTCTGGGCTGCAGCGTGTTTCTTTATGCCCGCAGTAAGGGAGCGCTGGTTGCAGTAAAACCAGAAGCATCCCATGTCTGTTCCCCCCTTCAGCTCCTCCTGTGCTGTGTGCTCCGTTTGGGTCTCTCCGTGAGCACTGTGTGGGGTTTGGCACAGGGCTGTGTGAGCAGCGAGCTCAGCATCCACAAAACGCCGGTGTGGATGCCCAGACCGGGTGTCCATCCGAGCTGTCCCGCTGGATGGGATGCCATACTTGCTGGCCGTGTTTCCCGTGGGTTGTTTCTCCTTCTCTGTGTTCCCCCGTGCACGCGGCCGGAGCAGCGCCCATGTTTGTGTCCCGCGGCGCGCACATTCCGTTCCAGCTATCCCTGATTCTTTTCACATGCTGCAGCAACAGCTACAGCCTTTGTGCACCAACTGTATGTTCTCCCTGCCTTGGCTGCGTACAACAAAACCATCTTTGCTATTTCTGCAGGCGATGCTAAATATATCGGCGCTCGGATTTTTGGGAAGCGTGGCTGGAGCTCGCTGGGGGAGCTGCATGACTGCAACCGCTGCGTTTTGGCTTTGACGAAGAACCCCGAGTTCAAATCCTGGTGAGATCTGTGCAGTTCTTATACCAGAACCTCATTCCCAGCTCTGAGCTCGCACTGAAGCTGAGCCCCATCCGTGGTGCCAGGAGGAGCAGCAGCACTCGGGCTGCTCGGCTGTGCCGCTGCTCCTGGGAGTGTTTCCGTGAGAACGCTTTATTTTCACGCGTGCATTTCCTGCAGGTCTGCCTGCACCGTGCAGCCCTCGTTGGGTCTCTGTTGGTGCTCTGCTCCCTCGCAGTCCCTGCTGGGAGGCGTGGTAGCACAGAAGAAGCATGTCGTTCCCCTCTCTTTGTTTGTTTTTATTACCAGAAATAGTTGCACAGCGGCCGGAATGAATTTCTCAGGCTCCGTGTGTCCCAGCTGTTTGTTCCCAGAGGGGGCTGCAGACATCTGTGTCCCCGGTGGGGCACCGGGAGCTCTGAGCACAGCACGGGAGACGAGCAGATGCATTTCCTTGCTGTGCTTTGCCCCATCTCCAGCTCTCTGGCTCTCTTCGCTGTCCCTTTCCCTGAGGACCCACAACCCAGCTCCTCTGTTGACATTTCCTGGATGTGTGTCCTCTGCAATGAGGCTGCAGCCCACCAGAAGTCCCCCACTTTCAGTACGTGGGCGGTGGGAGGGACAGCTGCCCCTCCCCACCTTGTTCCCACGACCAAAGGTGCATCTCTGAGCACTGTGATGTGCCACGGAGGTGCGGTGAGGGGTGGCCCTGGGAGGGGGCACACGGGGGCTGCTTTGTTTCCTGCCAGGGACCCTTCACTTTGGGAAATCGAGGTTGATTTGGAAAGAATACATGCAACAATACTTCCATAATTACTGCGAAATCACAGCCACGGGCGATGACGTTCTTCAGCAGCGCAGCGAGTGTGCTGAATCCGAAGAAATTAAGCACTGAATTTTCAAGGAGTGGATTTATTAATAGCAGCCGTAAGTGGAAATCTCGTCTAATTTTGATCTCCACTAAGAGAGCAGAAGGAAGGAGGGCTGCTGCTCACAGGCGTTACAAAGCGACCGACACAACTGGAGGGAGATGTTCTCAGCAAACGGGGTAATTAAGCTGTGCTGCTGTAATTAACACTCGCACACTGCTCCTCAGCCCTGTTTTTCCTGCGCAGCTCCAGCAGCTGAAGTGAAGGGCCCTGTGCTGTTCTAACTCTGGTTCAGGCTGCAAAAGCCGTCAGCCCGCGGGGAAATTCATTCTTGAAGCTGCAGCTTAAATCTGTGAACCATTTCTTAAATGACAGGTTAGCAAACCCCAGCCCCTTCCACGTCGCAGACACAGATCGTTAAGAGCTTCAGGATCACCGCTTGGAGCAATGCAGCACTGAAATGGAGGACACTGACACCGGGCAGAGCCCCGCTCGCTGTGTGCACACCTGAGGGAAGCTCAGAGTCCATCGTGGGGCACTGCCCTTAACCTCAGCCCCTGGGGAAAGGACGGCAGCAAAACCCCACTGCTTAAATGCAGTGCGGGCATCTGTGGGAAGGATCTGCCCATGGAGCACATCAGCCTCCGAGCAGCCAGAGGATGCCACGTGCAGAGAGAGCTGCGCTGGTGACAGCGAATCCCTCCTGCTTCAGCTCCAGCGCTCCTTCCGCACCTGATGGAACATTTCCGAGTTGTTAAATTCACGGCGCTGCCGCCACATCAGCCACGGGTCGGATCTGTGCGGGAGGGGAGGATGGGAGAACAGTCCCCCACAGCTCCCTACCCCGAGAGGAGCTGGGAGTTAAACGAGCCCGCAGAAGGCACTGTGTTCCGCTCACTGCTGGCACCACGTGAACGAGCTGCTGAGTCCTGCGGCCCGCAGAGAATGCAGCTTCGTGGGCTCTGCAGGCCGGGATGGCCCCGAGCTGCCCGGATGGATGCCCCTGTGAGCTCTGCGGGGAGGAAGGACGGCTGTCGGTGGGCAGGGCAATGATAAAAGCAGCTGCTGAGGATGAGTGGGGGCACAAATGATCCGTGTGGAGGAGCCGCGAGCTCCCGTTGTTCCGCTTACGTTAGCGGGAGCTGCTCTTAGTGCTCCGCTCATCCCTAGAACAAGGCCGGCAGCATCGAAACGTGACCACAGCCAGAGGACGAGCGAGGGAATCTTGGCCTACATAGCTTTGCAATGAGTTCACGGCACATTCCTGGCTCCCCGGCCCGCTCCGAACCTCCGGAGCTGCACACCACCTCTGTGCAATCAAATGACAGCTTATGCACAGCCACAAACACGGCCACGCACCTCCCACAGGACACGGCGTTTCCCGCACACAGCAGCAGGGACGCAGCGAGCGGCCCAGCCCGGCTCTGTGCACTGAGCGCTCCTCGCCCGTGTCCAGCGCGGAGATACACAGCTCAGGCTCTGCCCTCTGCAAACCACCGCGTGGTGGAACACCTGCGGGGACAGGTTCCCCCCTCTCAGCCTTTCCTTTTTGCACCCCAGGGCCCAGGCATCTGCAGGCTGTGTTGCTGGATACCTGCAGTATCCAGACGGGCCTGTATGTGCTTCCAGTGTGCGCCAGCAAAGCGGCAGGGCTGCAAGCAAACGGTTCCAGGTTTTGTGGAGAAAGAGTAAAACGGCAGAAGAAAGACTGAAAAAAAAACCAAACAAAACCACCTGTTTCAGACAGAAAAGAGCAGAGCTGTTCCACGGTGCTCTGCGTGTCCTTCTGGCTCCCAGCACACCCGCTGCCGTGGGTTTAGAAGGTATTTCTAATGATTTTGGATGTTTTTGTCAGTTCTTATTCTGTTTTATCAGACGCCTCTGCCAGCACAGCGCGCTGCAGGGAGAGCTGGAGGATGAGAGCAGGAGGGACACGCAGTGTGAACAGGAAAGTGAGCAGTAAGTGGTAAAGCACTGCGTGCCCCATATTTAAAAGCCCTTGGGCGTCCCACTTGTTTCAGTCTGGTTGTTTAAAGCTGGAAAATCTCGGTTTGTGATGGTGGGCTCTGGGACTGGGTGGGTAAACAGCCCTCTGACCTCACCCTGCAGGGAAAGTGTGTATGTGAAAAGTGGGGTTTCAGCATTGAAGGTTGCACTGTAACGGAACAAAGTATGAAGTTAAAGATCTGCAGTGCTCCATTTGTACGTTTTACCATTACCCCCAGCACCGAAACTCCAGCAATATGCACAGCGGGCCGGAAACGTAACTTCCCTACAGAGCTGCCCACGCACAGCACTACCAACTGCAGCTCTGCATCACCACTCCACACAGCAGGACTGACCTGTCACAAACACTCCACCCAGCGGGCACATGCCAGAGCAGTCTGACAGCTTCGTCCCATGGGGGGATCCCAGAGCATTTGGTTTTCCCGTCCTTCCTTCCTTGTGGTGTGCAGAGCTCAACCAGAAGTCACTGCCACTGCTGTGAATCAATCTCTGAAGGGAAATATTCATCGATGCTAAGAAATCAAAACCAAAAGTCATAGCGAGGAAGGAAACGGCCTGCGATAAAACTCACGGGAACAAGAAAATTATAGAATACATTAAAAAACACCAAAGATACATATTTAGGGACATAACGACTGTGTGTTTTTCCCACTGGGAGAGGTGAGGAAATTGAATTCTCCCTGAAGAATGTGGGATATGTGCAGGATGGTGAAGGCTGTGAGACCAAGTCATCCCCGGGAGTGTCAGTGCAGCCAAAGCGGAGCGGACAGAGCAGGGCGGGCCGTGCACCGCGTAGTTCAGCTCATCCTTCCCAATGCAGACGTTTGAAACAGAAACATTTAACCTCCCGAGACTGCAATTTGTCTGTAAAATAGCAGCACACCTCTGATTCGAAAATATGAGGCTGCAGATGTTCTAATTTTTTCAATAAATAGGAGAGAATACGATCGGTGGCAATGCTTTATTAGGGTAGAGTGATACAGCCCAGACCAAAGGGAAGCAGATTCCACGCAGACAACAGGCATCCTGCTTGACCACATCCTTTAATCCCAACCCTGGAATTACTCACTCGTGAAAGCTTCTTAATTGTATTTAAATACATAGGCTTTGCCATGTGGAGACGTAAGCTGTAACGCCGGTCAGCAGTTAGGATCGTGACACTCATTTCCATTGTTCTCCCGGTATTTGGGAGAAGAAACCTGACAGCTCAAACAGCCTCCGGAATAATTGCAGCTATTACGGCCATTACCTACCCAAATTCAGGTATTTTTGGAGTGGGGAAAGCCTCCTTTCGCGGGCCAGTTGAGCCAAGCAATTACACTGAAATAGAAGCTTCTGTTCCTGTTTGGTACCTCTATATACTGTACCGCTCCATGTGTGTCTGCGGGCTGAGGTACAAAACTGAAAAAATAGGGCACAAAGAGAACGGAATTCTTAGGCCACCCATTTTATTCCCAGGTGGAGTGCCCATTTCTGCATCATTTTGGCTGCAGGAGTGCCAGACAGCACGGCTAAGTGGCAGAACGAGGTGTCCTCAGGAAGGCAGGACTGAGATTTGAAACATGACAAGTGCACGAGAACCTTCACAGCATGGATTCCCGTTACACCTCTGGTTCTAGCTTCCACTATGGCTTTTCCCAGTCACCTGCATGTGGGGAACGCTGATGGATCCTTTACGTGATACACAACTAGGCTGACAAATTCCTCGATTTGCTCTTCCGTCTCTGATTAAAGAGGGAAAGCAGGAAGTAAACAACAAGAAAAAATGAACTCTTAATAAGGAACGCTTCATGTTCCCATTCTTTTCCAATCACTTCTCCCCCATGTGGGTTTCTGGCAAGGATCTAGGAAGATTCCCACACTACTGGCAGCAATATTTATGTACCGAAGTTGAAACAGGATGATGTGTTCTGCCAGATGGCGTGTACAACCTCCCGACCTTCAGGACAAAAATAGCAACGGGGTTTGGAAATGTTAATTTCATTACTGCGGTTCAAAATGAAGTAAAAAACCATTGTCTTGATAGGCATTGCGGCCCTGTCCACCCCTGCGTGTCGTTTCAGAGCACCTTACACCGTCCCTGCTGGGAACTGGCTTTGCCATGTTATCCGTCCAGGCTCTTGAAGCTCTGGGCCATTCCCTCAGCAGTCGCTCGGCCCAAAAGGTCCACAGTTTAGGAAACAACCACAGAGCGGTGGGGGTTGGAAGGGACCTACGCTGAGTCCAACCCCCCGCCAAGCAGCTCCCGGGCCGGGCTGCACAGCGCGGCGTCCGGCTGCGTCTGGGACATCTCCAGAGGAGATGCCTCTGTGCGCAGCTCCAGTGCTCCGTCACTGCACGGCGCAGAACTTCTACGCTTTCACTTGGCGGCCGTTTCCCCTCGTCCCATCGCCACACGCTGCTGAGAAGAGTCCGGCCTCGCGCCTTTGCCTCCCGCTCCGGAGGTATTTCTGGCCGCGGGTCAGACCCGCTCAAGAGACACCGAGGGCGGCGGGCGCACGGCTCCACAGGGGCGGGAACCGCTCCCCGCCGCCGCCGCGCGCATGCGCCGCGCCCAACCCTCGCGAGCCTTCGTCCCGGCGCCGCTCCCGACCCACAGCCCCAGAGGGGCGGGGCTTCGCTTGGCCCCTCCCCCGCCCGTCCGCCCGCCCCCTCGGACTCCGCTGATTTTCTGGTTAAAGAGCCCGCTCGCGCGTTTTTCGCTCCGGGCTGGATGCGCGGTAGGCGAGCGGCGCAGGGGGACGGGACGGCGGCGGCGGCCTGAAGGAGCCGAGCTCGGCGCTCGGAGCGCCGCGCGAGCTTCGCTCTGCCCTCGGGGCTCGTCGGAGAACCCGCCGACGCGGCGACGCCGAAACTCCCCGCCCGCCCGCGTGGCTTTGCGCGCTGCGCGGCCGCCGGGCGGAACCGCTCGGGGCGGAGGGGCGGGCGCTGCGAGTCCCGCTCCGGCCGGTAACTTCCCGCAGCTCGGCTCCGCCGCCGCCTGGGCCCGCGCGATGGGGAGCGGCGGCGGCCGGCGGGACGCAGCGGCGGCGGGGGGAGCGGGCAGCACCTGCCCCGCGCCGCGCCGCTGAGAAACCGGGATCCGCCCGGAGCGCAGCGCGGCACCGCGCCCGCCTCGGCCTCGGCCCCGCCAGGAAGCTCCGGGGGGCGCCGCCCCGCCGTGCCGGGACCCAGCGGCCGCCGGCGGGGCCGGGCCGCGCGCTCCGTGCGGGGCACTGCGGGACGATGAGCGCGGCCGTGGAGCCCAGAGTCAAACAGGCGCTGCGGAAGAAGCCGGCGGAGCGGACGCAGGAGGTGAGCGGGACCGTCCCCTCGGGCTCTGAGTTCCCTGATGTTTTCAAACACTAAGAAAAAAAAAAAGAAAAAAAAAATATATATTTTCCCTCGGATCCGTGCCCGTTGCGGCGGTGCCGTGCCCGTCCCAGCTCCCCTCCTTCCGGCGCGGTGCCATTGCCCGGCGCTGCCCCGCGTGGTTCCGGGCACGGCGCCGGCTCGGGGCTGCCCGCTCCCCAACAAACTTCTCGCCGCGATTGCTGCGCGCTCGGGGATGCGTGGCACGGAGCGGGGCCGCGTCCTCCGCGCGTGGGACGTCGGACATCGGATACGTGTCTGCCTGTGCTCCGCGTCCTCAGTTAATGATGAGCGGCCGCTGCGCGCGGCTCCCTTTGGCCCTGTTTCCTTTTACCCCTTTAGTTCGGATCTCTTCCCATCTGCTCAGCAAGTTGCTCCATCTGCAGAGCTCCCCCTGTGCCACCGCGGTTTGCGGCTGCTCGCCGAGCTCCATTGAAGCCGTGGGTGCTCCAGCCCTGGAGGTGCTGGTGGGCAGCCTGAGCTGGGGGGCAAGCTGCTCCCGGCAGGAGTGGCTTCGGGGAAGGGGGGGGGGGGGAGGCTGAAAAGTCCCTCCCAACCCCACCGTGCTGTGATCCATGTTACAGTTCTATGAAAGTATAAGTCTTGTCTGGCTGTGTGACGTTGACCTGACAGTACTGCGATGCCTGGCTGCTTGGCCCATGCGTGGGGTTCACGTGGGTTTGTGTCCTAGGGGTGATTTCAGGTTGGACGTTGGGAGGAACTTTTCCAAAGAGCAGTGGGGCACGTGGGCTGCCCTGGGAGTGGGGAGCTGCCGTCCCGGGGTTGTGGTAGAGCTGTGGGGATGTGGTCAGTGGGCACGGCGGGCTGGGATGGGCTTGGGGCTCTCCGAGGACTTTTCCAACCTGAATGATTCTGTTTCACGGCTTCGTGTGGATTTCTGTAGGTTCCCATGGACTGTGCCATCAGGGCTGCGCGCAGGTTTGATTTTCGCGAAGGTGTCTCAATTCTGGAGAAATGAGGATAAAAATGATTTGCTAGCCTAACAAACAGCGCCTCTAAAAATGACTTGAAGGGGAAAAAAAAAAAAAAAACGAAAACTGAATCCCCTTGCTGATCTGGCCCCTTTTTGGCAGGCGCTTAGAGGCACCGAGCAGCCCAACTACTCGTGATTGAAGTTAAACACGTCCTTGCAGCTTGGCAGTGCTGGGGCCTCCTTTCTTGCGGGGCGGGTGCTCGCAGCCAAGGCGCTTTGTTTCTTGGATCCTTTCCGTCTGTATACATTCAGCAACCGGCCTGATCCGACAGAGGCATTTCCCAGCTCCGAGAGCCCCGTGCACCTGGGAGCCGGGACAGCAGATGGGGACGGGGCGATAAGGGAACCGCAGGAAGCGATTGCAACAGGGATGTCATTCGTATTTAGTCACGGTTGCGGAGCATCCTGGCGCAGCGCGGTGCCCGGTGACTCGGCCGGGAAGCATCCAGCTGTGTGCGGGCAGAGCTGCGGGCTCCCTCCTACTCTCCGAGGGAAGAAGGGCATCGTCGGCTCCTCCCACGTGCATCCATGCAGCTGCTGGGACCGCTCCTGTGCTTCAGCTGCGTGCAGGAGAAAACCACCCCGATTTTTTCCGAAGCTGTGGTTGGGATGTGGTGATGAAGCGATGCTCCTCGTCTTGGGGGGGGGGGGGGGGATTGGTCGCTGTTGGTCCCTTCCTGCCCCTCTTCCCCTCTGATCCTGCAGCTGCAGATCACCTGGCTGTCCCAAATTACAGGCTGGGGCCGTGCTGATTAGTGGCCTGGGCTATGCCTGTATCAGCTCATGGAAAAGTACAGGTAAATAACACCATGTCAGCTTTTGCTTAAGGGTGCCACGATACTTTGTGAGGCTTTTAGGACTTCATCTCGACAAACTAAGCAAGGGGGATGGTAAAATCTTTTCTTTTTTTTTGGACAGTATCTTGATGGCTTGCTCAAGCGAAGGGGAAAAAAAAAAAAAACCAGCAAACCAGAACTTAATTATTGATGCAACAAATATTTTTGTTTGGAAAAATGTCTGTTAGGGCAAGTTTTCAGCATTGTGGTAGCATTCCAGTGTTTGCTAATTGGGAAAGTGCATAACTTATGCATATTAGACATGTACACACTTGATTTTTTTTTTTTTTCTTTGGGTGTTGTAGCTCAGATACTTGGTGCATTGAAGGTGCTGAGGGATTATTCTGTTGAACTCCGGGTGTTATAGCAAACTCTCACTGATAGACTTGGATGGCTGTTGTGTTACTCTATGTAGGATTTTTGTTTCCCAGATTGGAGTAGTTCCAAGGGGGGACATTGGGATTGCTGTGGTTCCATGCAGGGCTGTGGTGTTGTCTTGCACATCCCTGCTCCTGTGCCTGGTGTCACAGGTGGGGGCACTGGATGAGCGATTTGGGAGCACTTTAATAGGCGGAAATGACTTGTTCAAAGTGCTGGGAGGGGAGGGCAAACGTTCGTGGCACTGTGTGTGTGCTCTCATTAAAGGCTTCGTTTTTTGAGGCCCAGAATTCCTTATCTGATCCATACAAAGGCTGTGATGTTGGTGTGCTGGGGAGTGGTTTAATACCTACAGCAGGATAGGGTAAAACAGCACACGGTTATTAAGCTTCTCTTTCTTCCTTTTTTTCCCCCTTTAGCTGCTGTGAGCATGCTGTCCTCCGTCTCCCATGGGCTCCTTTCCCAGTGCAGGCATCTCTCAGTTCTTTGTGATTTCGTTCTAGACAACGTTTTTTTCTTCGCATGGTGAAAAGGCTTTGCTTTTATTGGGCTTCAAAGAGTCAGAGTTTATTTTTATACTGTAAGCTCTTGTGTTTTCCTAACTTTATGTATGTCTTGTCTTGGTATTTATGATTGATGTTAATTCAACTTGATTTAGCAATACCGACTCCTCCTCCTCTTCCTGTTCCCTTTTTATTAATGCAGTGGAAAGGGGAAAAAAATCCTAATTTACACAGTTGTGTCATAACAGAGTCTGCTATTTGAAGTGTGCATGTGATGCTTCTTGACAGCTCATACACAGAGAAATAGATCTGCATGAATCTAAATCATGCACAAATAGTACACTGATGGGCATTATAAAATGGCTGTAATAAATAAAATACATTATTGCTGACAGCGTAACAAAGGCACTCTTGTACTTAGCACAGCTGAGCCAAACGGAGGAGAACATCTGCTTCTTGTTTCCAGGAATAACTCGTATTTTGAAGTGTTTTTTTCATCCTTTTTAATAATTTTCTGTAAGCTCTGTTGGGGAAGCAGGGGTTTGGCTTTGCTGAAGTTCATGGTTTCTGCAGCTCATGCTGTGCTTGTGTATGGGGATGACAGTGCTGTTCTTCAGCAGTTGTTTAATGCGCTCAGAACTGTATGCTCGCTGCACAATCTAGGTTCTTGCCATGATCTTAGTGTTGGGATGAGATATGTATGTGCTGCTTTGTGATAAATAAGAATCCCTTACTTGTTGTATGTTGGCTCTTCCAGAACTGGCAGAGAGTGATGATGGAAACCCAACTCCTGCTGTGGTTTCCTACGGCTTAACCTCTGTCTTAGGCCTTCCCTCTTGGTTGTTTTGTTAGTGATAAGTTCTTCTATAGCCACACTTTCTAAACCTTTGTCTGCAGGTAGCAGTTATGGAGCTGAGCCTGAACAGCAGCAGTTACGTAGTGTAAAACATGGCTTTTTTTTTTTTTTCTGAGGCTCTGTGTGCTGGTGCCTTTGTAAGGGGCTCCCAAACATCTCTCAGGACTGCCCTGCTGGGCCCTGGGCTCGTCTGTATGTGGCAGAACCAGGAGTGGCCTCTCATATGGATGCACTGGTTATCACTGGGTTGAGAAGGAGATTGCTGACGTTATCTGTACGTGGTTGCAATTTCCTGCTAATCAATTCCTGGTTGGGTAGTTCAGTGCTGTATGCAGATTGCCCTTCTGTACTCTTGACGACAATTATTATTTGCAGTTACAAGAATATAAGCCTTGTGATAGAATTACGGTTACTTTACACACAGCCTTGTGGAAAAAATAAACCACGCTGGTGGCTGACAGCTCTCGGTGTGTTTGGTTGGGGGAGAACGATGCTCTCTGGTGGACCCTTCTCCATCTTTCATTCCAGCAGAGCCTGGCAGGTAATGCTGATCAGTGCAGGAGGTGTGTAGTGTCTCCTTCCTGGGGCTGGCAGCCACAGATCTCTTCTGGATAATGAAATTATCATGGCATTGCTAATCTGTTGTGGCTGAGCACAGGACTGATTCATTCCTTTGTGGAGTGAAAAAGTCTTGCTTAAAATTACTGTCATTTTTCTGTGGGTTTTTTTTTTTTCCCAGTTGTTTTCCTCTCGTGGGGAGTGCAGTTGGTTTGGCTGCTTCTTAACCCAGCCAGAAGTGCTCCTCAATCTGGTGTGGGATTCAGTACGCTTCTGGAGACCAAACAGAGGATGTCAGCGCAGTGAAGCAGTGGACAGTGCATTGGAGCAGTGGTGACAGTGGGGGTTTGCTGGGGCAGGTTTGCGTGAGCGCAGCATGCAGCTCTGTTCGAAACTGGCAGGAATGCCCAGCTAATGGTGATGACAGTGTTGAAAAAGAGTGCTTTGTAGCGGAGAGCTTGCTGTATCGAAGTGTTGTTGTGCTCTTTGTATCTGTTGTACTTTCCAAGGAAATCATTAGGAGGCATTACTTTGGAGCGACCTACTTTACAGCACTGGAGCTTCTACCAGTTTTTAACCAGAGGCCGAATGCCTCTTAGGGCTTTTTATTTGGTTTTGACCGAGTTTTGAGCTTGTTTTTGTTGTTCTTCCAGTGTTGCTCATGTTAGTCTTGTGATTATTTATGTCTCAGATGCAAATACCGTTACTCTGAGTCTTGGACAAAGTGCTGTGTTTGCAGAACAGAGTGTCTGGCATGGATGCTCTGCAGCTGTTGTCTGTCTGCGGTACCTGTGAGGGAGCTTTGCTGGTGGTTTGAGGAAATAAGTATTTTTTTTCCTATCTTCTAAACAGTTAAAACATGTGGAGTGCAGTCAAATTTAGAACCTGGGCAAATAAGTCAGATTTCAGGGTGCTGTTTTAGGACTGTGTACGTACCCGGCTTTACTGAAGTGTCATTATGGCATTCATGAATAGTTGCTCAGAGTCCTGTCAACTGTCTTAACAAAATGCCCTTGTACAAACTGTTTAATATGAAACATGTGGTGCAAATAATGACTGTTTGCTGGGTGGTGTTTTGGTTTTGTTTTTTTTTTTTCTCGGTTTTTAGCATCAGTTTCCATATTAACCTGTCTTGTAGGGGAGGGTGTAGGAAGCGATCCTGAGGGGGACTGCTGGGGCAGGAGTGAAACAGACTCAGGTGGAAATGTGATTGTAAAGTGCCCTGCAGTAGGTGCCTGAGCTCTTGATTAGTTACTGGTCTAGTAATTGTACAACTTTATGAGGCAGGACTGTGGTGTTGTGTTGCTGCTGTGTTCCTTGGTGCGTGGAGCCTGGGTTTCAGCGGGCTGTAATCTCTGCTCCTCGTGGCACTGCAGTGTGGAGCATCTTCACCTCTGGCCTTGTGCAAGTGCAAAGATACAGATGGTGCTTCTACAGGTGACACTTTTGGGTTGAATGCACAGAATGTGAAGGGTTGTTCTGTGTAAATTCTCTCCTTGGCCCTTTTCTCCTGCCTGTACCAGCTTGCTCAGTGGTCAGCCAGAACCAGTTGAGTTTGCTGCTCGGTGCAGAGTTCCCAACTGCTCTGTGCCATGACTCACATGAATTCCTGCATGTAATGGGAAGTCTGCTACATGGAGCATGTATGTATTAAAGAGGAGATCAAATTACAGCACGCTAATAACTCCGTGGACAATGGCTCGTGTGTTGGCATTGTTTGCAGAAAGTTTGGGGTTTGTGCTTGGTGACTCACCACATGACACACGAAAAGGTGAAAAGCTTCTTCGCCATCCTTGAAAACCTCCAGGGATGCTGACTCTGCAAGAGAAGGGTGTATGTGGCCCTGAGGGACGTGGAGGGGTGGGCAGGGGGTTGGACCTGGGAGCTGATCTTTGAGGTTTTTTCACAACCTTAATGGTTATACATAAATGCCCATTTGATTGGTGGAAGGAAGAACATGGCTGTGCTTTGGGGTAGCGGTGAGTGGGTCCCTTGAGGCATCTCCATGTGTCTTCAGGAATTGATGCTCCTCCTCAGCTGATGTCCTTGCTGCTCAGGCTCCCAGCTCCAGCAATACTGTCGGGCAGGGGCTGGGCTTGTGGCTTCCTGCATGCCTTGAGATGAGGGTGTGGAATCTGAACATCCTAAGCAAGTGTAGGGAGAGCACAGTGTGTCTCTTGTGTGTCGTTAGGCAAAGACGTGAGCATCTCTTCCCTCCCATTCATTGGGATTCATCTGAAGGAAGCAGGGCCACAGAACAGAGACTTGGTGTGACTGCACTGTGTCTCTGTGCATACAGACAGGGATCTCTCTGTTACGTGCCGTATGTGTGGTGTTTGGGTATGTTTTCAGGTATATGAATATACAGCAAGCATTTTAAAGCCATTTTCTGAGTCTCTTACAGGTGTGACGTGTGGAGCCGGCCTGGTGAGCCCCAGCCTGGGGCAGCTGCCTGGCACCTTGTGTTCTGTGTGCCCTGAGTGTGTGCAGGGACAGCTGGGCTTGAAACTGGCTCTGATTTTTTTTTTTTTCTTCTTTTCTTTGCTTTTTTTTTTTAGGCTTCACCTTCTGTTACCATCCCAGTGCAGGGAAATTCTCTAGTTCCATTTCCTTAGCGCTGTGCCTGTTGATTCAGGGCTGGTGGGTTAAAGGAATTTGAGAAACTGGTGTGGGTGTTGGTAAGAATCCCTAATTAAATCTCTCCAGAATACATCAAGCTCTCACTCTTCCTGTGAGACGACTCTGGGAGCACAGAGTCTTCCCTGAGCCTTTCACCCACTGCTGTTCTGATGCACATCCATCCGACTCCGTGTATTTATTTTCTGTGTCCAGCAGCTGGCTTTGGAAGACCTGCTCAGTGGTTCTGGGGTTTTCTGGCCTCGCAGTACAGTTGTCAGCAAGGCTTTTGTAGCTGGGCTGTTACTATAAAACAGAACCTCGCTGTTTTCACTGTGGGGTTGTCAGAGCATGCTGGAAGCTCACACAGAGAGTATTTGTCGATCTTTCTCAAGCTGTTGGCCAAAGTGGTGATTTGCATCCCAAAACTCCTGACCGTGAGAAGCAGGGGTGACAGCAGCTTGCATCTTGATCGTCATCACAGCAAACGGAGGGCTGGGGGCTCAGCCGAAAGAATTTTGCAGCCTAGGTCAATAAAATATTGCAAGGCCCATTTTCCTAAGCTGTGATTGTGAGTTGGCTGTAGATTTAGCTTTGTAGGAGGTTGAAATGACTCCTGTTTTCTGAATATTGCTGTTAGCAAAGACTTCTGGTGCTACAGAGCAGCAGTGGGTGCTGGTGGGTGGGGTGGGCAGGATCACAGCTGTGGTCCAGGCCATTGACCAGGTAACAGCTCCCTGCAGCTTTCCCCTGGAAAGCTGTTTGTTTCTCTTCACAAGATCATCCAACTTCTACGTCATCCAAACCTCACGCACCCTTAAAGCAGCAAACGGAGCTCTAGTGCATCAAGCTGGCACAGTTTCTCAGTGATTTCCAGGGAGGGTTGGAAGCAGTGTTGCTCTAAGATGTCTTTTCCTATCCTTGCTTCCAGTCACTGTTCCTGAAAAACTGGTTTTTCATTGTAATGGCAGCTGTGACAGCTGTAGGAGTGAAACCAGAAATTATCAGGCAGTCCTGGAATTCTTTCTTGAACTTAATTCCTTTAATGCCTGTCTTTCCTCATGCTGTGCTGCCATGGGCTTAGTTAGGTCTGGGGAGTAATTATTTAAGAAAAAGCTGTTAACGATGAATTAAAATTTGAATATGTAATGCGGTGTTAAAACAAAACCAACAACCCACCCTTCTGTTGTCTAATCTGTATTTAAACAATGAGTTTCAGGGACTTTATGTAGTAAGAGTGTGTTTTACAGAACTTAATCTGAGCTCAAAGACAAGCCCGGCCCCTCGTTACCAGCCTGGCAATAGGAGCTCCCTGGAGATGCTGGAACAGAAAGGGAGGGTGAGAAGAGGGTGTGGAGGGAGGTGGGAGAGAACTGCGAGTACTGCTGGCATTTGGAAAAGTTGCCAAAGGGAAAAAAAATACATTTTTGTTCTGCTTTTGTTCTCCAAAACTGCGAAAGGTGGAGGGCGAGCAGTCAAGATGTGTAGGTGGTTCAGTTCCTCAGAGACAGCGTTGAACCCTGAAATATTGCACTAACTAAACATGGTCATAAAAAAATGTGATCGTTTCCAAAAGAGCATCTCTTCAAGCAGTGTAGCAAAACGTGCTTCTTGTAAGCTTTACAAGGAGGCTTTCTGAAGTACTCAGACAAAATCGATTCCTGTATTGCTTTCTGTAAGGCCGGCTGGGTGTCTGTGGCATGAGTTAAAGATTACATAGTACTCAGTCCTGAAGAAGTTGTAGGAGCGCTGCTGTAGGAAACTGGGAGGAAAAGTGCCCGCTGTGCCCAGGCCTGGTTTCCCAGGAGGGATCCCACCAATAACTTGGGGCAGCCATCTGATTTCTCCAGGTTCCTTAGCTCTGCTGGTTCTTGGTTGTCTTTTCTCATGTTAAGAAAGCATCAACTTGTAGCAGAATAGTAAAAATGGTAGTAAAAAATAAATGACTGCCTTAAGGAATTCTCTTAATCAGGAGCAAGATGACTATAAAACCCTGGCAAGTAGAAGTGGTCTTCCAGCTTGTTGCAGAGGGAGTTTCTGTTCCTGTTTCCCACTTGAAGTAGGAAGGAAGCTGGCAGTCCTGTGTTAGGCTACTGACCTCCTGTCAGTAAACTTGCTGCTTCCATTTGTCTTGGTAATGCTTCCTTCAGCAAGCTCTTCTGTAGATGATGCTGCACGTGACCTGCAGGGTGGCTGTAGGAGGGTTTGTGTGGGTGCTGAGCTGGTGGGACTGTCTGGCACTTCTGCAGCAGATGCTCCTTCCCCTGTGCTCTGTGGCTGCTTTGGCAGCCCAGCTTCACTGGGAACGGAGCTTAAAACTCCTCCTGTCCTGGTGGGTGGGTTTCTTGTCCGTTTACCGAAGTAAATTGGGTCATTGACATTGCTGCTGTGCAGGGGAAATGAGAAAACGTGACAGAGCAAGCTGAGATGGGATGCAGCGTGCCTGTCCTTCAGTGTGACAGCGACTGCACGCAGCTGTTAGCCGTATTCTGGAACCTGGGCTGCATTTCTTTGTCAGTTTCCAGGATCCGTCTCACGAGTGAGGACTCTGCCATGCGGTTGAGACTTGGGTATGAGCTCAGAGTCTGAACTGTGAGGTGCAGGGGTCTTAGTAGCAAAGAGTTTTGAGGTAGGGCAACTGAATTTGTGTTAGAAGTCTGGGGTATCAAAATCTCTGGGCCAGAGATTTTGTCTGTGAGCTGTGGGTCAGCAGTTATTATTTTGAAGTCTTTATCTCCGACTACATCAACACTTCGGAAGAATGCTGTCTTGTCACGGCCTGCTGCCAAAACCTTCTATGTGGGGTTTCCATGTGCTGTGGTGTCCTGTGAATTGATGGCATTGTGCCCTGCCTCCCTAAAGAAACATTTTGATAGAGTTTTTAATTGGCTTTTTTTTTTTTTTTTCTTTCCAGCCTTAAAACAAATGCAAGAAAGCCCCCATAAGCATGCAAGGTAAAGCTTTAAGCTTAGAGAAAGCTCTGTTTCTGTATCACTGCTCTATCTTCGAACTTAGGACTTCCAAGACAGAAGCAACAGTGTGTGTAACCCTGTCTGCCCTGTAAACCTCACTGAGGGGGGCTGGCTGTTGCTCTGCCCCTTTTTCCTTTAGACAAGAGACACCGTTATGCTGCAAGTATTGCCCAAGAAAGAGGAGCCTGTGCTCACATTTCTGACTTGTTGCATTCTGAATTTTCAGAAGCTACGTTTAGTCTTTGCTTCAGGACTCTGTGTGTCTGCATGAAGGACACAGAGGTCCTTCTTTCAGCTGGGAAAGGGCCCACTCGTGGGTGGTGTTCACTAGTGGTTTTGGTTTTCTCCATGCATGTTGCCTAGAAGGGGCTGATGGGGAGCAGCAGACCTACAGCGAGCAGTCTGGGCAGTGCTGCACGACTGGTGTCAGCGTAACTGTTCTTACAAAGAGCTGAAAACTTCCCCACTTACTTTAGATCTCTCAAATCCTGCCAGTCTGGCTGTGCAGAATTTGGAGGTGATGGTGCTCAGTGTGGTGCGTGTTAGTGATGCTTTGTTTTTTGTTTCTCGACAAGTGTTTCTGTCCTGGGTGCTTGTGCCCTGAAGAAGGGCTGTGGGTGCCAGACCCTGCACCATCCTGCTCACGGTGAGTGGGAAGAGCTGCTGGGGGCTGGCTGCCCCTCTGAGCACTGCTGCGAGTGCCACTGAAGAAACCGTGCCCAAATTTCAGCAGTATTGAGTGAAATGCCTGAGCTGCAATACAGGATCCTTCTGTTCCCCTTGGAGGGGTGTATGTGTATGACTCCATTTCTGCTGTCACGTACCCAACTGTCCAGAGATCAGTGTTGTAACATTGCATTGCAGCATTCTGCTGCTGGCCTCAACGTAGCGTTTCCTTGCCCTGTGCCTTTCTTCTTTAACGTGAGCTGAAGAAGCAAAAGTCTTGGTCCTAAGTTAACACACAGCACTGCTTCTGGAGACCTGTTGGAGGCTCAGATTAAGTTAGCATTGGATGTTTTCTCATTTCCAGTGCATAATGGCAGTTTGGCAAGCAGAAGCCATCTGTTGAACGCTGTGTTGAGATACTGATGTGTTTAAAAGTGGGTTTATTATATCCACTGAGAGTACTGCTGAATCTCAGTGAGGTGATGGAGGAATCCCTGGGGGTGCTGCTTTACAAATTGGTGTTGATTGTGGGTTCACTGGATTGGTGAAGCTGTAATTGTAGCAGTGTTAGAATGTAATTAGTGCTGAGGACCCCTCCAGCAGGGTGTGGAAGGGGACACAGCGCCAGAAAATGCTCTGCTGGATGAGCATGGCCACACGGTGAGCTCAGGTGCTGGGTGGAAGCAAGCTGTGTGCAGGCATGTGCCGAGCTGTCAGTAATGAACATTCAGTTTTCATCATCTGCTCCCTCTCTCCTTGTCCATGGGTTTCTGTGCCAAATTTCTTACAAGAACCGACCTCTTCCTTAGCATGTCAGAGTTCAGACCTTCCCTAGCTGATTCTTTTTTTCCCTTGTGCTCTCAAAGCTGTTCCTCTTAGTTTCTCTGTGAACCAAGCAAGCAGGTGTCTTTGGAGATGGGGCAAACCAGGTTCAACCCAGGTACTGTTATTTGGTGGCTGCTTGTCTTCAGGCTGTGGATATCGACAAGCAGTCAGCTGAGAAAGTGTGGGTTGACCTGGAAGCCTGAAATCACTCCTTTGACTCGTTGGCTTAGTGCTGCTCTTGTGTTCTTTGGTCTCGTACGGAAAAACACTTGATAGGAACCCCTGAACCCCTGCTCCTTGGGGGGTGTGAGTGCTGGGACTCATTCTTGTCATTCCAAGCTTCCCATGTGATTGAACTGGGAGCTCAGCTTGCTTTTGGTTGAAGGAATGAGTGTCTGGGAGCTTGATGGTGATGCTTTCCTTAAAGGTACCTTTCCATAGCCTTGATAAGAGCAAAGCTGTGCTTCGGATACCTGTGGCCCCATAAACCACTGCCTTGAAGCTGTGTGGTTTGATGTTCCCGGCTCTCATGCTGAGGCCTCAGGATTTGCTCTGCAAAGCCCTAAGGAAGATGGTGTTTTTGCTCTCCTCCCTCCTGTGCGAAGTGAGGGCTCCAGAAGTGCTGACTCAGTGTGATGAAACAGCACTAAAAACAATAATAAAAAGTCAGTTCCCTCCCTCATTCTTCAAGTGTTTTTCTTTCTACCAGAGTCTATCGGCGCAGTCCAGGGTTCGTGGGTGGAGGCTATTTATCTGTTCTGGGTGGGGAGTTGCTGAGGAGCAGAGACACTTTTTGTTTTATTTTTCATGTAAGAGAACTTTGCTTTATTTTTTTTGAAATTTAATTTTTTTTCTCCTGGAAACGAGTGGTCTCATGGAGATGCTTCCAGTCTATAAATAAGCTGTAATGGTGGCTTTGGGGCCTCTGTTCTTAAAGCAGATCTGACTTTTTCAACTTGTGTTAAGGATAATTGTATTCTTAGGGGGGAAATGTAATTCTGAAGCCTGTGCCTGTGGCCGTGCGTGTGTGTTATGGGGAAGTGCACTGAAGACATAGGAAACTGCACGGGCCCCTTTGAGAGATGTGCTGTGTTTGCAAGGAAGAAAAACCAACCCAAGCCTGCAAATGTTGCTTCTGACAACCTGAAGAACCAAGGCCAGATTTTTAGTTTCCTATTGGTGGCTTTGCTGTTAATTCGTGCTGTCAGTTGTAATTGCTTCCTGGATTCACAGTGGAAATGCTGTCCCTTGTTTCTGTTCCTGCTGGGTGAGGGGAGGACAGTGGGCAGGAGCAGTGTACCCCAGCTGTGCCATGTGGGGGCTGGGTTTGGGGTGGGGGGAACAGCCCTTGAGATTGTCCTAATGTGGCCAATATCTGGAGCGATCTGATGGGTGGGTACGTGAGGAGGCCATCCCTTGACCATTCTGTTCTCTACCTGCTGTGATCCTAGGCTATAAAATCATAAGCAGTTTGGGGTTTTTTGCAAGATCCTGGGAAAGCTGAGCTTTTCTTAAATAAGTGCCTGGGGTGAGCAGACTACAAATCGAGGCCAGAGAGGTTTCACTTGTTGCTCTCCTTCGGAGAGAAGATTTCTTCGTGAAATGCATTCTCCTTTCTTCCTGCATATAGTGCTGTGTGACTCCAAAGCAGCAGAACCAGTTCACTTTATACACATGTCACTGGGAGCAGCCTGAGCCATACGAGGCTGCTGCTGTGCTTGACAAGAGGCACTTCAGGCTGGGTCTTGGATTTTATGGTATTTCTTACATCAAGTAGTGTGACATGCTTTACCCCTTAGTAGTGCTCCTTTGGCCATGTTGCCCTGTGCCAAGTGCTGTGTGTTGAAGTCCTGTGGTATCATTTTTGTTTGCGTGATTGAGTAATCCATCTTTTCTCCCGAATAACTCCGAAGCTTTGTGTATCCGTTTCTTTTTAAGGCCTCTTGCTGAGCAGGAGGATGCTTTAAAGGGAATTGCCGCTCTTGGTGAGCTGCCCAGCTCTAAGTGAAGAGCCCAAAGACAGGATTTTACATTTAGGCATTAATAAAGTCAGATGGCCTTGCCACCAAGCAGGGTGCGTACCGGTGGGGGCTGGGAGCAGCTGTGCTCTGTCCCGTTGTGGTCCCCCAGCCGAGAGATGGCTTTGTTCCCGCATGGGGTCAGAGCTGGGTGCGTCCTGGGGTCAGTGCCTCTGCAACAGTGATCTCTGAGTATCTGGAACGTGGGTCAGGCAGCTCGAGCATGTTTCTCTGTTTTTATTTCTAGTGTTACACCATCAGGAAAGAATTTGGGAGGACTATTTTTACAATTGGCCTTAAACAGGGAGTAAAGGAAACGGTGCGGATTCCAGCCTTCGATGAAGTAACAGGAAGGGAAGCAATGAAAACCATAAACCATGCTGAGCAACATTTCCTCTCTTCTGCTGCACCCCCTACAGGTGACAAAGTCTGTATTGAGGCTGATGGGATCCCTAATGAAAGATGCATTCAATCTATATAAGGAGCCTGCTGAATCACTGCAGGGCGAGGCAGTGCGGGCTGGAGGAGAGCTGCTGGCAACTTGCTGCCTGTTTCCCAAGAACTGCTTTTGTTTGCCTTACTGAAATCTAGGCATTTTAAATGACTGCTTTAATTCAGGGATGTTCAGCTTGTCCCAGAGCACGTCAAAGCCCTTATTCTTGTACCAATTTGTTGTTCATTGAAGGCATCCGAAGCCCAGAGCACTGAGCTGGTGCTGTGTGGTGAACCAGCTGCATGGGGTCTCCTTCCTCAGGCCTTGAATGCAGTGTGCTGGGCAGTGCAAGAAGGGCTGGAGAGGGATTTATGGCTTCCTCGGTTTCCTTGGTACTTCTGTGACTGCTGAGGATGGCTCCTGGTGTGATTTATCAGAATGCACAGCAGTGAGGTCATGCTGGAACTGTTCACTGTGTTTTCCTTCGAGATAGACCAGGTTTCCTGCTCTGTGTTTTAAAATAACCACGTGTTACTGGAACACCTGGCTGGAGATGCATCGTGCAGCACATCAGCTTTTTGTTTGGTGTTTACTTCTGATGCAGTAATTTCACCTGCATTTCAGAGTGCCCACCCTTGGCACCGAAGGAGGCTTTGGGAACCTTATTACCACCCTACAGCGTGTGAACCTGCTTCTTGGCAGAGTACAGTTGTGCTGGCTGAGTTGTTGGTTGGTTTGGAAAACTCTGTGTGCAGAACTCCATAGTTGAGACCCTCCTCCTCTGCCTCTGGATCCTTCATCCCAACCCCTAAAGCTTCTCATGGATTACAGGGCGAAGGAGAAGGAGGTGATACAGCCTCGGGTGGCTGGGGCACTCCTTACTGAGAGTGGCTGTTGTTAAACCGTTAAAAGTTAACTCAAATAAAACGCAGAGGTGGCTGTGAAATCCCTTTGTCCTCAGGACAGGGGTGAGCTGTGCTTCAGCAGCTTTGCTGGGTGAGTAACAGTGTGCGGGCAGCACTGCAGCACGTTGCTGCTGGGGATGTGCCTGTAGCACAGGGATTGATGCAGCGTCCACATCCCAGCCCCTCCTGGCACAGTTCACAACCTCTGCTTGCTGCCCTCTGCTCTGTCTGCTCAGTTGATGTTTCAGGGGGCACAAATCATGAGCAGACCCCTTCATAAGGGACCCGGGGCAGGCAGTTGTCTGTTGAAGCGTTGGGGTGTACTGTTTAAGGGTGTTTTAGTTTTAGGGTGGTTAAAAGCTCTGAAAATGCAGATTGCAAAATAAAAACCCAAACAGCTTTGACCTTGGTCCATGTACGCGTGGTGGGATTGAGTTGTTAATGACCACATTCATAGATTGGCACAAAGAGGTTGCGTGGGAAAGGTCTGTAAGCTCTCCAGGAGCACTCCGAGTTCGGCTTGTGTGCCTTTTACTGCTGCACTTTGGGATCATCACTTTTATGGCACTTTCTGCTGTGGGTATCTGTGAGAGTGATCTCTGCCCTTTGTGCTGTGGTTACGCATTGGTCCGGTGTGTGGCACGCATCGTGTTTTTAAAGTAACCGCTCCTAATGTCGTGCTCAGCTTTATGAGGAGTTGCTGCTTTTACTCAGGGGAGGTGTGTGGAGCTGCCCTGCTCCAGGGGACAATGCTGCCCTGAGGATGTGGTCACCTCCCAGAGGTGCAGCAGCACCAGCTGTGTGTGCATGCAGCTTTCTGCAGCTGTCGGGCTGCGGTGACACTGGGTGGTGGGAAATCCTGGCTTTGGAGATCTGAATGTTAAGCATTCAGGCCTTCTGTTTAAGTTTCATGGGTTTGGTAATGACATTCAAGAAGAAAAAAAAAAGAAAAAAAGGGGGAGTTTTATTGGTTTTACACAGCCTGCAATTATATCTGACCTTTCGTTTGGTACAACAGTCTGTATCCGCTGTATTTCTAAACACTAGGTATTGAGCCAAAGAGCTTTCCTCAAGTAAACCCATTGTAAATTTTCATGCTAGCATTCATATTGATTTCTCCTTTGCAAACGCTGTATAAATGCGGTGCTTGAGAACTCAGAGCATGTTTTCTGAGCTTGTGGTATGCAACACGTTGCTGTGTGTGTGTTAATGCCAGCAGCCAACCTGCTCAGGACAGAAACCGGGGTGAGGGATGGCCCTGGTGAGCTTCCCATGGCATGTGGTCTGCACCAGCAGCATGGATATTCAGGTGAATAAGGAGAATCTTGTGCAGAGAGAAGCTCGAACTGCTGCCTCTCCTGGTTAGTCCCATTTCACGTGGAACCATTTGTGTGTTGGAATGTTGCTGCTTCTGTCCGTGGCTGCTGAGAGGTGGTTCTGAGATGTTGAGCCCTAACAGCAGGAGGAGAGAAACAAACCCAAACCTGTGTGCTCTGTGCCTTTGTATGGGTGTGCTGGGTGAGCTGGAGGCCTGGGGTGCAGCAGGGTTGCAGTGGGGCTGTATCTGGGTCTGAGATGAACACGAAATACCACTTTTACTGCTTTATGAAAAGGTGCTGTGTCCCTCTGCAGTGGCTGCGCTGTATGGCTTAGGTTTTCTCACTTTGCTGTTAGTAAGGTATTTTTACAGAATTGCCTGATCTCCTTCCTCTTTAAAAAAGAGATTTCAGTGGTCCTGTTTCATCCGCTGTCAGGAGCCGTCTTGTTTGCTTTATGCCACGTTTGCTGTGGTATCCATTCACGTCCGTCCCATTTTCAGAGTTGTTTAAACGCAGTCTGCTTCGAAGCCTCTCTCAGGTAACCCGTGTAGTTGTGGAACTCAGCTCTTTTTGCTTGGGCAGCTGAAGTGTGAGCTGGTTCCTGTGCATCCCAGCCTGGCTGCTGAGCTGGGCTGCGTGCATCGCTACGATGTCCTGCGAGGCTGTGGAACTGACTTCGGCACTGGAGGAAGTAATACAGAAGTGATCAGATGCTGTGGATGAAATTACTCACTTTTTTTTTCTTTTTTTCTTTTTAGGACTTGAATACTATTTATTCCTTTCTTCATGGGCTGGACATACTCTCACACTTCAGGGAACATCAGCTGAGGTAAAGTACTGTGGAATTGGTGCTGTCTGGGTGTGTGTTGTAGAGGTGAGCAGGGTTTTTTTTGCCTGCACTTAAAGGTGGCAGAGCACGAGCTGAGTCCTTTGCTGAGCTGTGTCACTGCAGTGCTGTGGTACAGAGTGCAAGCTAATGAGCTCTACTGACAGTGAGGGCAGGGCTTACTGCTGTTTGTCTGCAAAGGACTGTGTAGGAAGTGCCCTGTGTTATCTCTAGGTTGTAGGTGCCTTTGAATGCTTCAGACATGCAGATGATCTCAGAAGGCACAAAATGGAAGGCCAACAAAGCACAAAAAGTGCGTTGGAAGTATTTTAGTGCATTCAGTTCTGTTGCTATGGCTAATTCCAATGTGTGGGAGTGATTTAAGCACTTAGAGAACAAGCTGAGTGTTATCTTTTTGGATAATGAAGAACACCGTAATAATTTGAATTTTCTGGTTAAGCACATCCTTTGTTTAGAACAAAAATAGCTGAGTTTGAGGTCTTAAAGCGATTCTGCTGAAATGTGGTGATTAATGGCTTACAATCTTTGGGGATTAACATTGAAATTAAGTGCTGTCTTCTCCTTCAGAATAATGTCATCCAGCGCTCGCTATGAGAGATACAAGGGCAACCAAGTTCTCTTCTGGTAAGTACACATATCACTGGTGGGAGTTCTCCAGCAGAAGTGTAAACAAAACCACTGTAATGCATGCTGTAATACATCATTTCCTCTTCTAGCAGTCGTGGACACAAGGCTTACAACACGTGAGCTTGGCCGTGCGGGCTGAGAGCAGTGCCCACGAGCTGGCAGCACAGCTCTGGTGGGCAGTAGTGCTATTGGCTGTGTGCACCAAGCAGCCAATGCGGGGAAAAAAAAAGCAGGCTGGGCTCCTCAGGAGGGGCTGGTGGCAGTGATGGTACCTCTGGAGGAGCGGGGACTGGTGGCAGTGGTGGGGATGCTCAGCAGGTGGCACTCTTCCCCTGGCTGCTGCACAGAAGCCATCGCTTTGGTGGGATAACGCTGTGTAACATGTCTTTGAGTTGCTGTAAAGTGGAGGTCGATAGCAGTGATTTCTGGTGCCTTTTCTTACAGTTCAGAAACTATTGCAAGATGCTGGTACATACTGCTTTCTGGATCTGTGCTCATGAAGGACTCTATGTTTTTACCACCCTGCAGGTATGTAAAATTGTTGTTCGTTTTCTTTTTTTTCCAGGTTAAGTCAAGATCTATTTTTAAACCAACGTCGATGGTACTGTAACTTTTTTTTTTTTTACAGTTCTTAAATCGTTTTTTGTTTTTCTGAAGTTGGAAAGTGGAGAAAAACATTCTGCTAACTTCATTTTAAATCCCCTTCCACTCTTCAGTCATTAAACACCACTTGATATCTCACTTGAGCAGGAGCTTGCTGTGCTATGTTGCTCTGCTTGACCTTGTGTATCATGCAGAATGTTTATGTCACTGTATCTTGAAGCCACAATTCTAGGGGTAGGCAGGAGTGCTTGGAAAAAAAATGACAGTAGGCTTGGTATCTGATCAGCGTAGTTTTTGATGAGATAAACGCAAGAAGTGCTGCTACCTTTCAGCAGAAAGGCTTTTCCTCCAGTCTGAGGTGGTGTGATGGGCTCCATCTCCCGCCAGCAGCTGCACTGGAGTTCAGCAGTGCCAGGAATGTGGATGTAAGCAAGCTGAGATTTACATAAAACCTAAATGAAGGTGCTTGTTTTTCTGAATTTGTGGAATATGTCACGTAACTACATCATTAAGTTTATTTTTTTAAAGAAGCAAAACAATTCTGTTGTTGCTAGTTTACAGTGTTACAGCTTTATAATGGGTAATGAGGAAAAATAGCTGCTAGGTAGGAAAGGGGTCACAGATTTCTGTTATGTGGACTGCTGGCAGGTTATGGTGTAAATGGTCTAACTCTTGGGATGTGTTGTCTGCTCTTGCAGTGAGAGCCCTTGAAAGGGAGCACATTCCTCTTTTGAATATCCAACTTGTTCCCCATCTGTGTGTTTTCATTTTAGTGGAGGAGGAAAAATGAAAAGTTGCAGTGTGAGCGGAGCTTTGATATGCTGAAGGTTTGGAGCACGAGTGCAGACACATACAATCAGATAAACTAAATTGGTAGCTAATTAGTGAAGAGTTAAGGTGGGCAAAAAGATGTTGGAATTTTGAACCTTTGTTTTCCCCCAGTGCTTTTTACTTTGGTGCCACCAACACATCAGTTCTCCTGGGACTCTGGGGTCAGAATCACAGTTGGGGAAGTGAAGGTGCTGACTGGCCATGGAAACATGAGAAGGAAGAGCACAGTGTGCTTTCTGCTTTGCTAAGTGACATGCTTGCACTGTCCCACCTCAATTTATAATTAAAAATGGTGCACAGTAAGATTTTTAATCTATGGCTCCCTATGGTATGGTAAGGTTTGGTTGCTTTCCTTGGTCTGAGTACTTCATGGAGCACTTCTGTAGCTGAGGGAGTTGGAGTCATCAATGCTTTACAGGCTATTTTCATATGAAACAGCGCCTTGGATAATTCAGTTCTGTTCTTTCCACAACTATAATTAGCACTGTTTAATTACATTTAAAGTAACTCTTAATGTTATGCGTTATTCCTTGTCCGTAGCCAAGTCACTCTGGAAAGAGGCTCAGATGTGTCTGTAAGAAAACACAACATTGCCTTCGTTCTCATCCCCTTGGGTATTACAGAGATAATCTTTTTGATAGGACATGCACACACAAAAGGAATGGTTTTCTTCCTTGTTTATTTCTATTTTATTCTTCTGCTTAAGCAGTAACAGTGGAAATGGCCCACCACGTACCATGAGGTGTGAAGAATCTTCTCAAGAGTAGAAAAGCTATTTCCAACTTTCTATTTGAAGTTGGTAATGTAGTAATGGTAATTACCTGAACTGATGGTGGTGTGTATGTGCTTGGTTTTGTTTTTCCTCCAAAATTTCCCAGTGCATTTTAGTACTTCACTTTCTGCCTAATGAGCATGTGCTACTATACCTGCATATCAGTGATATAAACTGTATGGAAGAAAACATTACTCAGAAGTAGCACAGATGCATCAGTATACTAAAACAAAACAAAAAAAATCATCCTTGAAGTGTTCTGTTGTGCTGAAAGGAATGGAGATGCCCTTCCAGCCAGCAGCAATTCTGTAAAGCTTCCTGCTTTGCTTTCAGGCATCAGATGTGAAGCCCAGCTTCATATGGTGTAAACGTGTCATCGTGTGAGCAAAGGCGAGAGAGGTTGGAGATAGATGGCATCTGCACAAAAGCGATGCAGGATGCTGGTGGCTTTGAGACATCCCTGGGGAAAATGGGTGAGGACCGAAATAGAATCCTTAATGTGTGGCAGGCTATAAATACCAGGGATGAGAAATTCAGCTTTAAGGACACCTCCTAGTGCTCTGAAAAGATCATGAGCTGGGCTGAAATAGTTCTTGTTTTGAACGAACTGGGTGGACAGAAGCATTTACTGTAGCAGATAATGGTTAGCAAATGGATTTCAGTTGGAAACTCAATCCTTGTGTATGGCTCGTAGTCACTCCCTTTGAATTATCCCCATGTAACACTGATGTGGTAATTCCAATTGTGTGTTTATCTCTGGAGCATTTGACAGACTTCCTATGGGGAGTTTAAATGTCCTTTTTTCTCGTGGTTATTATGTCTTATTTTCAACTAACTGCACAGTAACTTGTGTTTAATAATTACATGTGAGACTGCTGTTACAGTTATGGAAAGTCAGAGTATCTCACTGATAAGTGGGGCTGGAAGGGGAAGACCTGCTGCCAATTTCCTGGTTCCCTCCCGCAACTCCTGTCCTTTCCCTGTCGTCTGCCCTGCTGTTTCTGTCAAAGATGGATGAGTTTCCAGTAGACCACTGTTTAACCTGGCTGAGATGTTTGTTAGGCTCCCTTTTTATTTTCATACCTGTTTCATCCGTTACCTACTATTCTGATATTTAGCTCTGGCAAACCTTCCTCTCCTTCTGCAGATCGTTTAAGAGTAAAATGTGTGGATTTGGACCTGAAAGAGGAATAGCCCAGCTGAAGCAGGCAGCTGCCCGTGCATCTCTATAGGCTCTTGAATGAGGAGGGGCAGGTGCTTGGGAAAGGCTTTCTGTGCAAGCTGATGCAGAAACTGGCTTGAAGATTGGAGGATTAAGACTTGTGTGCAGGCAGGGTGAAATTTGTTCATTCATCTGTTGGCGAAGATGAGAAGAGCCCTGAAAGAATTCTTTTTCTCTTTTAAACAGTAAGAAGCAAATCAGTCATTAACGCTAGGTACGAAGATGAGCCATTTTTGTTTGCCCTATTGCCTGGAGAATGGATTCATCAATGCATTTGGTACAATAGGAAAAGAATATGCTTCCTAACATGAAAGTGATGGCCAGAACAAAAGAGCAGCTTTGGAGGATTTTGTGGAAGGAAAATCATGTCAGCAAGTTAAAGAGTTTTTCTGTCAACCTTGCTTGTTAATCAAGATAATTCATTTGAACAGGATATTTGAAGGAGATTACTCACAGCAAGATTAGCCATAGGAAATGTATCAAGGGCCTGGAGGAACTTCTGAAGCCAATTATGTGGATCACAACCTCCTGCAGCTGTGAGAATTGAACCTTGAAGGGAAAAAATACAAAGTATTGAAACATTCAAGATGTGTCTTATTGAAAACAAACAGTTCTTTCCCTGACCCTTCCAAGAGATTCAGAAATGGCTGCTCTAAAATCTCACGAGTGGAGGAAATTGGTACTATTCTCCCAAATTCAGGTAGAGTGTTTGTTGCCTAAAAACAAGTGTCTTTTTTTAACCCCAAATCCAACCCAAATGCTTGGATTAAAAAAAAGATTGTCGTAGTAAAGGAGAAACTCTGCTTTTGCCTTATGAATAGTGGTGTAGGTTGGAATTATTTCAGCTTACTTTTTATGAAGTTAATATTTGTAGATAACAATCTTTTAATATATTCTGCAGCTTGCAGTGGCTGTTAAGCGTTTCAGTCTCTTCTGTGCGACAGTTTTCTGTGCTCCTGATGATGTGCTTTTACAGTGTTGGTAGATAAGAGCTGAGGATTAAGGACTCGCTATCTGCACAGCTTCCATTTCTTGTTCTTTAGGCATCTCAGCATTTTGATGTAAGTTTTGTTTTCAGATACATTTATACCTCGGATGTATCATCTAAAAGCAATCAGTTTTACCCCAAAAGCCTGGATGACTGCCTTCTGCCAACTGTGGGTTTGTGCCTTCCAGTGAATGAGCAGCTCAGAGCTCCTGCATTCCCGGGTTCAGATGAAGGTGTAGTTGCTCCTTCTTTCTGCTGCTGACCCTCCTTCAGGCGTCCTGCCTTGGCTGTTCCTGCTGTGCCTGAGCTGTGCCCAGGCTCTGATGAATGCTTCTGTCCTGGTCCCAGAGCTCAGCACTGCTTTCTGCAGGCGCTGCCTCAGGTGAAGGCTGTGATGTGTTGCAGAACAAGATGAGCATTTGGCACATCTCTTCTGGCACAGAATAACCTTCCACAGGAGCCAGAAGAGAATGTAGAACTCTGTTCAGACCTCTTAAAACCAAATGATCACATAGTCTTGTCCACAGCTCCCACCCACCCCAGTGATTTCTTTCACTGACTGTACTAGGTAAGATGCTGGCTGCCTCAGAACATCATCTTATTCTGAGCACAGAGTAATTAGGGCACAGGTCTTGGGGGCATGTAGTACATTTCACAGCCTTCAGAATCATTCCCAGTTAAAACTTTCAGCACGCTTGAGAGGGAAACCTGCAAAATTTTGCTGTCATTGGCAGCTAATGCAGAAAGGGTTTATGGTGATCGAGCATAAATGGGAAATGGTGTTCTGCATTCAGCCGTACTTCTTGTGGTCTCAGATTTCCTTTAAGCCATTTTCTGATGGAATTAAACATTGTAATATTTTTATAATTAAGTTACTTTGAAATGCTCAGGACTTGCACAGCATATGGTATCTTGGAAACTCTGCACCTACATTTGCCAATTTAAAAAGAATTAAACGCAAATGGGGATGACCCACGTCGATAGTAACCCTTTGTTGACTTCAGCTCATCTATTGAATTAGCCATTAAAAAGTGGAATATTTCAATCCTTATGTGTTGCTTCAATTATTTTTTTTTCCCCCTTAGAAAAAAATACAGTGAAGTCTGGTTCTCTAATGCAACATCTGATCCGGGTTCATGTAGATTCATTCCCCACCTATTGTATTTTCCAGATCAAAGGCATGGGGGTGTCCAGGGGTTGGAAATGCAGCTGCCCAGGAGAGACAGTAACTCCCATGAGGATTTGTGTCGATGACACCAACATACTGTGACCGTGGGATGAGGAGGAAGGATTCTGCCTTCTCTCCATGCAAACACTGTGGCTTTGTTACTGTATATCATGGCACTGTGAAGGCTTTCTCTTATTTGTTGGCCAATTCCAAGGAAATTAAGCTTAGGGTATTTCTGTTGGGAGTTTAGTAATGTAAATGAATGTTCTAGACCGTCTTCATTATGCTATGAAGTGAGAAAGGTGATGGGATTTGTCTGGGCCTGGGCAGCAGTTACCTGGCTGCAGGTATCCAGCTGTTTGCAGGACAGCTGCTTTGTGTAAGAGGCACTCTGAGGAAAGCAAAGTGATTTTTTAAATGAAGAATGAGCTCTGGCTTGGGGAAAAAATGTTTCTGTTCGTAAACTAATAAGCGAAACAACAAGCAAACAAAACCCGAACCCAAGAAACAGACCTTACTTCCTTTGATACGCAGCTGATCTCTTCCCTGCCCAGTTCCTGGTGAGGTGTCTTTGCCTTGCAGAAACGCAGGCAGCTGACTGAGTTGGGCAGGGCGTGGGGTCACTGGGTTCTTCTTACGGTGGCAAAAAGTACAGTTTGTCCTCATCCCTGTGTTCCTGCGAGCTGTTTGACAGGCAGGCAGTTTGGAAGGAGAATATTCATTTAAAATGAAGTACCTGCAGCCAATTACAAGCTGTTTGCTTGGGGTACCCTTGTGTTGCTGTATCAGTAACGGGGTGCGGGGCATTGCTGCAGGTAACTATTGAGAATCATCAGTAACTGTGCAGTCTTGATGTCAGCTTCCTCTGCCAGGATGGCTTCTGAGTTTCTAGTTCCTGGAAAGTATGGCATTATAAAGTGCTTGACATCTCTCTATTGAAGGTTTTGAGATGTGGGGATCAGATGTGAGATCGGAAAATTCTGTTTTGGGATGTAGCGGAATATTTAAACCTGACCACGCTGCCAGTTAGAGTTCAAGCAGTGCAGCATCCAGCCTCCATCTGTGCTTGGAGGCTGCAGGCTCATCAGGACAGGTGGTATTTTTACCCTTTGAAGCTCTTACTGTACTTGGAGTATTGCATAGTGAAAGCCCATCAGCGCTGAGTAACCCTGGCACTGTCACCCCGCAGTTTGGAGTCCAGATGTGCTTTCTGTTCCTTAAACTTGAGTCGTGAAATTCCAGCTGTGTTGGCACCAAATGCTGTGGTCACTTAGCAGCTGGATATTGTTTTCAGACATTTGTGTTCAGAAATCAAAGTATTTTTGTACCTCCTATTTAAAGGAATAACTTTCTGTTCAGAAGAAGCCCTTCTGGAGGGCTTTTGAGGCAGTTTGCTTCGTAGAAGTCAGGCTTGTTGTAACAGATGCTGTGCCTGAAAACAAGTTTTTAAGCCTCCTCGTGGTGAATTGTCAGTGGTGTTAAAATACCCGTGCTCCTGGGGGAGGAGCCAACTTTGGTCTCTTTGGCTCAGTGAAATCAAGCAGATGCTCGAGTGCTGCAGGTCTAAGGGTTTGGAGCTGGGTGACAGTTGGGGGGAGGAGGGGTTCTGTATGAATCAGATCTGTGTGATCCTGTGGCCTGAACCCCTATTAGCAGTCGGTGCATGATGTCACGCTGGTTTAACTTGCATTCCTTTCTCATGTGAGACCATTGCTGAAGCATTTTTAATTATGAATAGCAGTGGACGAGGAGGAAAGTGAGGCTGTTGCAGCCAAGGCATGCGGGGGTAAACACAGCCACCTTTGGTACGTGGGAGGTGTTCCTCTTGTGACTGTGTTGCAAGCCAGTGAGCAAGCTGGTGGTGCAGATGTAACAGCAGAACATCACGCAACAGGAGCACACAGTATGGTTATAAGAGCCATGATGTGGCTTACACAGCTGACACCTGGAGCACTGGGCAGCTAGGGTATAAAGATGCTTAAATTTAAGCCCCTATTGGTTGAAAATTGGTATTGAAACGTGGTGGTTGTGGCTGGGGATGCCATGCCCACACCTCTGCTTGGTGAGAGCTGCGGTGTCGTCAGCTGAACATCGTGTGATGTGTGCCAGGAAGTAATTAAAGTTGACCTCCTGAGTGGTGAACATGAGTAGTTTATTCCTGAGGATCAGAAGGGTGGGTTTTGTCATTGGGACATCATCTTTTTGTGAGTGCTCAGGTGTTGTAAAGTGTTTGGTGGACCAGAAGGGACAGTGCCCAGAGCCTGACCTTTGATCTAAGCAGTAACTTCCTCCTGTTGTGTTTTGATCACTGCTTAATGAACAAATGTTGCAGCAGAAGCAGAGGGAAGCTCGACAGTACCAGGATTTCATGCTGTGCTTATGTAAAATAAAAACAAGGAGGAAAGAGACCAGCAGCCTTCCCTGAATCTCCATCAGTCTGATAAATGACTTCTGTGCAAGAAGAATGCTTTGCTTGTGTGACTTCCAGCAGCAAACTGTAGCTCTTTCTAGCTGCAGGGAACTTAGGAAAAAAAACAAAAAACAAACTAGTCAGTTTTGTGGTAAAGCTAAGAACGATTATTTCTGTTTTAAAAAGATGTAGAAGTTTCCTGGTTGCACGTAGCACCCCTAGATTTCGATCTGATTATCTGTGCTTCTACATTTCTTGTTGTGCAGAGCAGAACTAGAACTGCAACTTGTTTTTTTCCGTGATGCAAATGCTCTCTGCTGCGGAAGGTTGGTTCGTTTCTCTTTGTTTCCCTCTTTTGGTTTGTGGAGGGATGGATCTGATGTAGTGCAGATACTCAGAAGCTCACACTGCGTGGCAAAAGCATGAGAGAATGCTTTTCAAGTGACTGAAGTGGTGAGAAGTTCAGCTGCCAGTCGCTGACTATAAATATGTGTGGAAAATACCATTTTTCAATGTGAAACTCAGGCTTTTCTGGCCTTCCCTGACACGGGTGAAAAAATTCCAGTTGTCATGTGTGACTTCACAGCAGTCATTCAGTAAATTGCTAATAAAATCAAAACTTGACATTTTAATCTGCAGTGCTTCTGCTAATTGCAGCGCTTTATCCTGACAGCCACAAGGATTACACCGACAAACTATATGCTGGAATAACCTGAAGCTTCACTTCCTTTCCCGAGAACCCATGTGTGCTGGAGGAGTTTTTGCATGTTCGTGTGCAGCTCATAAGCATAGGTCTTCTCAGCAGTCTGCACGGTGGTGGTGTTCCAGGGAAGTTTTTCTGTTGTGCTGGCTGCAACTCAGCCTGCTTTGGCAGGGGGGTTGGACTCGATGTTCTCTTGAGGTCCCTTCCAACCCCTGTGATTCTACGCAATGTGTGAACTTTCAGGTGTGCTTTCCCTGTGTAACTGCAGCAGAAAGCAGCAGAGCACAGCTACTTGTTAGGGTTCATCTCTGCATTTGTCTTAGCCCTGTTTTAATGCAGGCATTAATCTCTACTTCAAGTTAACTGATTGCCGTTGGCAGCCTGAGGTTTGTAACACAGCAGCCACAGCACTGCTAATCCAGTTGGGATGCTGTTAATGAAGGAGGCTTTTTTAATTTGAAGGAAGGCTTTCACTTGAGTCTGGCTGCGTGGTGAGGGCTGAGCTGGAGAGGAAAGGTCTGCAGCAAGCACTGGAGGTGTTGGGTGGGTTTGGCTATCTGCAAAGAGTAATGATCTTAGGAAAGAGTGTTCTTTGTATGTGAGCTATACGTAACAGCCAGCAATGAGAGGGACTGAACAAAGAATATGATGCTGTTTTGCTGGAATATTTCCTGCAATAATTTCACCCAGTTTTATTATTATTTTTTTGAAGGGTATAATCATCGGCACTGTAGCTGATTTCTTTTATTACCGAAAAGGTGAGGTGAGATGTTTGTCTCATTCTTTTCCATTTTTGTTCTGTCCTGCAGTTTTGGGAAGCAGTCTGGAGGAAAACGAGGATGCGAATGTATCATTCTGGAGCCTTCAGAAATGATTGTGGTAAGGCAGATTTTTCAAATGTATTTCATCTGTTGCTGATTTCTGCAAATTCTTTGTCTCATAGCAAAAAGCTTATTGTGAAGTATTTTATAAAATTGCAGCAAAATTGTCTCGATTTCAATTATACCTAGGGCTGCTATCATACCAGCACTAGTTACGACGTTTAATCTAGATGTGTAAATGATAGTGATGATTAGAATGACTGTGTCATTCCTTCTAAGATTATATTTGAGTTCCCAAAGTTTTTCCTGAGTCAAGGAACAATAGGCTGCTATCTTGAATATTTTATTTCCACCCTCACCCCCCCAGTTCATTGCGTTTTACTGGCCAGGCCAGCAGTGCTGGGTCTGCTGGGAAATGGCACTCTGCTCCCAGGTTTGGGGTTCTGCATAGTGCGAAGGCTTTTAAGTAAGAGCTGAAGGAACAGAGGATGTTTAGCCAAGCTTGAAGGATAAGGCTTTCAGCTTCACTGCCATCGACCTTTTCTGTGTCCACTGTGCTTCCTGAGAATACTTAAAACACTGCCAAGTGTGTGTGTTCTTACAGATTCAGTTCTTCCTAGGTTGGTGTATGCATGCTGTCGGCAGCGAGGATATTAGATAGGATTTCTTTTCTTCGGTGCGCACTGATGCTGAACCCCAGGAGGTCTCCTTCAGCCACGACCCTGTGAGCTGCTGCTACTGGGAGCTGGAACACAAATGCTCACTGTACTGAGGAGCCATCTGTCTGTAAAGCAGGCTTAGTTCTTTAGGCTGCTGTTGATTTAGGTCCCTTATCTCTGGATATGGTGATGTTAGAACTGATACTTGATGATGTCACTGTTCAGCTTCTATGAGAAATTCAGTTCTCAGCACGCTTACAGCCACTGACATTCTGTGCAGAGTGCCTGGGTGCCCTTGTACCTTTATTTCTGCATGGGCCTAGTCAGACCGTGCTCTGTGGCCTGGATGGGGCCAGTACTGTGTTCCTGCAGCAGCAGGTGGTAGTTTTAAGTTAGTCTGCCTAAGCACAAGTGGAAGTGCAGGAAGCATGTCTCAGCTTTGCAAAGCTCATTTCCACATTAGAATTTACCCAGTCTCTTCTCAGAGCTGGATTCTGGGGCGACTGATGCCCTGAGGGATGCACAGAGCTGTGCTCTGCTCACCAATGTCCACTATGCCAGGTGAGCTCGTGTACCACACCATGGCACACGTGGGAGCTTTCCTGTCTGCTGGAGCCCCTTCAGGCTGACAGAGCTGACAACGATTCACTGTTTCTAAACAGATCAGCAGTTCAGACTGTTTTCACTCACGAGCTGATTGCACAGCCCTGTGCTTACAGACTGCTGCTGCAGGTGCTCATAGAGCTGGTGTGCTGTGTCCTGCAGAAATGCCATGGACTGGTGCAACTGCTGTTTGAAGTGGAAAGTGTGTCACTCCTCCTGCTGGTGACTCAGCTGCTGCAAGTGGATTTGCTGCTTACATTAAATATTTTCCATGGGTGAAGTGTATGTTATTGTCATCATTGTATTTAAATTAAAAAAAAAGAAAACCAAAAAAACAGCAAACCACAAAACAACACCCAAACAAAAAACCTAGGCAACCAAATGAGAAAAAAAAACGAATGTGAAGATGCACACAAATGAGTATCCTCTCCACAGAGAATGTTGCTGGAAAGAGAAGGACCTCATTACAATATTTTATGAAGAAACCAGGGAGTTTTTTGTGCGTGTAACCAGTCAGGGTTCCCAGGGGGATGTCACAGTCCTGTGGAAGCCACTTGTGTGCATCAGCATTGCCAGATGCTGACACTTGTTTCTGGAGAGAACTGTGTTTTCTGTTTTCTGTGAATTTCCTGCAGTTAAGTTCCACTGAGAGTATAGAGGCACCTGAAAGCACCTTCTGTCCACTTAGGAACTTCAGTGTCCTCTTCTGGAGGAAAATCAGCAAGCTGGAAGTCCATGGCTCATAACTTATAGGAAAATACAGTTCAAGTACTGTCAGTTTCCAAAGCAGGACTTCCAGTGGGGTGAGGAGAGAGCATCAGTGTGTTGGCATGTGGCTCGTTAGTGGCTGCTCTGATGGAAAGTGTGCTCAGCTTTCATTTCACTGATTAATTCTTACTATTTTCTCTTAGTTTCTTTTTTTTTTCTCCGAGAGCTTTTCTTTAATATGCAACATACAATTAGATGCGTAATGCCTAATGAATATTTATCTTCAAGCAGAAGCATTCGCTGCTTTAACCTAGTTAAAGAGTGCTGCTGTTCTCTGCTTTTGCAGCTGATTTCCCACTTTTTTTTTTCCTCTTTCTTTTTAGAATGTAAATCAGTTTTTTGAAACAGGAATCCTCTGGGAACTGACCCATTTTAAAGGCCATAAAATGTGGTCATCTTAAGTTAATGAGGATAACAGATAGCGTGTGAATAGGCAGTGTAGCTCATATTTTGGAGGCTGAACAACCTATTGAATTAATAATAGGGCCATTTATCACTTAAGAAAATGGCCCAGAATTGCAGCGTATTTCTGTGCGCTGAAGTTGCCTTTCTGTTGTTCCTTGGCATCTTCATTTTCTTCTTTAGATTCATTGTAAGGTAGCAGAGGAGCAGCATGGTGCTTGGGGTTGCTGTCACCAAGTGTTGAATGAAACTGAGGACAATCCCACGACTCTCCTTGGTTTTTATGTTATCATTATTATTTTTTTTTTTTTTTTGTGAGTGGTGCTGAGAAGCAGTTTGCACGGAGCTGCCAGAATCCAAGTGGAATGAAGCAGCACCCTTCTTGAGAATCTGGCCAATTAGCATGCTAATCCAATTGTAGGTGTGCAGGATACTAGGGAGGAGGTGCTGGGCAGCTGTCCCCATCAGAGCTGGTGCCTGGTCCCTGTGCTGTAGCCTCTGTAAGTGCAGGAGCCTTCATCCCACAGGGCTGTGAGGAGGCTGGCTGTGCTCTGTGCCAGCAGACTGAGTTGATGCCAGGTATGGGCAACGCTTGTGCTGGGGAAACTGGGTGCTCAGAACCAGTGCTAGGCGTGATGATGGATGCCAGTCCGCTGGCGGTGCTGAACTGGAAGCTGTGCAGTGCAGAGCTCTTTCCTGGTGCTGTGATTTGTGTTTTTGTTTTGTTTGGTCGGTTGCGGTGCTAACTGAAGGAAGCAGGTGGGCTCAGTTCTGCCTTCCCAGCGGCAGTTGCTTGTTTTGCCCTTGTGCTAACAAATCATGTGTTTGCGCTCACCTCTTCGTTTTCAGTGAGAACTGTGGAGGAAAAACAGCATCATCTTGCAGTAAGTGCTTATTTTAGCATATGCACTATCTGTTCAGTTGGGGGTTTGATAGTGAAGGTCTCCAGAACTGGGCTGGTGGTCGCCTGCTGCTGCAGACCCACTGCCAGGTCTCTGTGCCAGGCACACGCAGCCCTGCCTTACTTCCTGTGCTCCTGTAAGGCTGAGCCCAAAGGAAAAAGGAAACTGCACAGTTCGTGTAGCGCATGCACAAAATTCACAACGAAAGCAAGGTGATTTGGAAGGTTCCTGATCACAGTAGCTGTAAGAAACCAAACCTCACTGCTTCAGGAAACCTGTGCAATTTGGGAAATGAAAAGCGTGGTGTCGCTTATGAGGGAGCTCCGCTTTTCTGCTTTCTTTTTGGTAGTGCTGTGGTGTGAGGCCATTCTATTTAACATCTAGCATATCTTTAAATTGCTTTATCAGTGTATGTTTTCCTCTATGCTCTTGCACCTTCCTCTGACCCGTGGGAAAAGCAATGTGGAAGGTGGAGGTGATGTTGCTTCTGTGAACGGTTCAGCTGTTTTCAGCTGCTTGCTTGTTACCGCCCGTTAATTCTTTCTCATTTTCATACCTTTTGCATTTGAATTCGGAGGTGATTTACCCAAGCGTGCGAAGGGAGGGCTGTGTAATGCCACGTGGAGCTTCTCCTGTTCTACTGCTGAAGTCTTATGTTTGGGAAAGCCTGTTTAAAGAAGTCACGTAGGGCAGTAGAAACTCTCAGCGTAACCGTGTGGCAGAGGAGCTCCTTGCTGGCTGTAGCCCATTTGCAGCACGTCTGCTCTGTTTCCTGCTAGGATACACTTTTCCAAAACATCAGAAGGAAGTGGGGAGGGATGGGACTGCTTTTTATAGAAGAAAAAGGAATTGGAGCTAGTAAGATAAAAAGGATTCCTGTTGGATTTTGCTAACAAGACAAATGTACCTTATTTTTAATGGTTAGTTGAATTTTTTTCAAAGAAAAAATTTTTTCAAAGAAAAATTTTTTCAATATTATCAAGGTATGAATCAAGTTTCTATCAATTCTTCATAATCTGTTGGAAGTGATTAGAAATAAGTAGTGTCATAGGGAGGTTAGGGCCAAGAGGTATCTCCAAAGCAAGCAAACAAACAAAACAAAAAAAAGGAATACAATACAGAGGCTTTAAGTGGATTTTAAGTATCTACAGTGGTACCTTCTGTTGAAGTCGTCCTTGGAATAAGGCACCTATATAACTCACGTTGTGTAATGCGTGTGGGTGCAAAAGTGTCCCTGCTGATGAGTGACATTATTTAGAGGATACGGGTGCTGCTTTAAAAAAAAGAAAACAACAAACCACCCCCCCGCCAAAAAAAAAAAAAACAAAAAAACCTATTTCCTGGAAGGAAACTGCGGCCTCCAGCTTATTGTAAAAACGTCGCTCTGAGCCATGCGGCGGCGGTTCCCCAAAGCATCTGCTGTCTTTTTCTTGAGCAAAATTTAACTGTTCTCAACTTATGTTCGTTCCTTCCTCATGAGCTTACTCCGGCTCCATCGGCTCTCGGTGCTATGGAAGAACTGGATGTTTAACCAGGAGCCTGAACGTGTGTTTCAGGTGGAGAACTCCAAAGACAATGAGGAAAGCATCCTGCAAAGAGAAGTCCCGCTCCGGCAGTCCCGTCGCAGGTTTAGGAAGATCAACCAGAGGGGCGAACGCCAGACCATCACTGACAACGTGGACAGCAGCAGCTACCTCTCGGTGAGTGTGCCCCGCTCTCCTGGCTTCGGGGATATAGAGAAAAGCCAACGAGGTGCAGTGAGGTGGGCTGTGCTTGGCACAGCTCGGAACGCTTTTTTTCCTTGTCGTGGAATGGATGAACGCTTTGGAGTGGAGCGCTTCAGGTTGTAGTGAAGATTCAGGCACCAGGTTGAGAAGGAGTTGTTTGGTTCGTGGGCAAGTAAATCTGGACGAGTCTGCTGGAGGAGAAGTGGTCGCTCTTGGTATTGGCTGGTTTTAGCTGGAGTTCTTTTGGTAAGATGCAGGAATTAGTGGGCTTGTTTTTCTGTGGTTTGCTTTTTTTCCCCTTAAGTTCAGGCTGTGCTTTGAAATGGAGTCGATCACAAAGGCAGTTCGGGGCAGTAATAGCACTATCTGTCACATTCACCTGCTTAAAAATAGCGTAACGGTAGTTCTAGCATCAAAAAGTAATGGCAGCTCAGTTGCTACTTTTAAAATCCTTTACAGACTGTTGTCTGCTCCGTGTGAAGGCACGTACGGCTGTGGTTTTGAGGCCACAATGCTTTTCTGAGGGCTTTTTAACCCTTATTTTTCACGTACAAACTTCCTGCTACTAGCAGGATATGTATGTGTGTGTGTGAGAGAGATCTAGACAGGTGATTACGCTGAAAATAATTGTTCCAAATGTTTTGGTTTTCCTTGAAAACAAACCATTGGCAAACAATACCAACACTGGAATACAGGAGCTTTAACTTTTCTTCACACGCGGAAAAGAAAAAAACAAATTCAGTTTCTCCCCCTTTTTCCTGTTTATACCCTTCAAAATATCTGAAGTGAGCAGTTAGCTGAAAACTTAAAAGATTTCCTCCCTGCTTCAGAATGAAACGCTCTTTCTCTTTTCTTCCCCTCCTTCCTCACGCTGTTAACCACGGTGCTGCAGGTGGGTGACTTAGGGCGCCCTGCAGCATTGGCATTTTGGTGAGCAGAAGTGCTGTTGGCATTTGTCTGCTGAGCAGAGCAGCTCGCTGCTGTGACAAGAAGCGGACGTGCTGCTTGAAATTGAATGTCCCCTTCCGTCTCATTTCAAGAGCTGTCGTACGTTGGCTTGTGTCATTACTGAGTGATCTGAGTTGGTCACTGACGAATGGAGCTGTTGGCTCCTCGGGCTCTGTGCAGCCTAATAAGGCTTTGTTAGGAATTAAGTTCCAATCTGTGTATGACAGAATCTTGCTCCTTTGCGTGGTGTTCCTGTGACGTTGAAGAAGGACACAGAGTAATTCCTGAGCATCAGTGCTGTAAGGAAGAGTTGCTCAGGAGCTGCTGCTGGTGCTTGCCTCAGGTTTATGAATATATATATGTATATATTTGATTGTGATTCGATAGGTGATGGTATAAACTTCAAAACCGTGAGCATATTCCTGCATCTGCTTTTAGTGTTACTTAACTAGGGGTATGTGAAAAGATCCCCTTAACGCTGCTAGGTGTTCTCCTGGATGACTGAGTGCTAAGTGGCAGGAAACCACCTTTCTGGTACAAAATCTGCAAGCTGTCGGGCTCAGGCAGCCTGAATTGAAATACCAAGCCTAGCTCTGTAGCCTGGAAACTCCTAATTGGAAAGCTTGTGTCACAGTACTTGGTGTAGTGAAAAGTAATTTGTATCTCAACAGATGACAAAGAAATGGGCCCAGCTGCCTGCTTGACAAGTAAACAAAACAAAGGATGCCTGTATTTTTCTGTATTCCATTTAAATCTGTTAAAATAATGATTTTTCCTGAGTTGCTTGTTCTGTACCTCAGTTTATCTCTTACTTTGAGAAATCTGCCCATACGTGGCCGTTGGTCGCCAGTGGTTTTGGAAAAACAGACCGTAATGTGACCCTGCACTTCACCCCATTGGAGAATGGGCAGGATGAGGAGGAGGGGTTTTTGAACAGAACTTTTATTTGCCAAGAACTTAAAACAATGTTTCTGCTGGAGTGGGGAAACTGTTTACAAACTTGCCAGCACGTTTCCTCTCTGGCCCAGGGCTGATGAATAAATGCAGTGTCGTACTTCCCTCTCCAGCTTGATGCTGTGACTTGACAGAGCTTTTGTGAGCCCCTCTGGGGCAGGGAGGCTTGGTGCTTTGTGCTCAGTGTGCCAGGGCTCCACAGCTTCCAGCAGCACGATGCTGCTGGGTGCTCAGCGTGCTGGTGGGTAGGTCTGAAAGCACTTCTTGGGCACAGGCAGCTTTCTGCCTTCTAAATAAAGCATGGATCCTGTAGGTGTTGATATTTGGTGTTGCTTTATCCCAGCTCGTAACTTTTCCTTTGACAATTAAAAGCAAACACAAGAAATCCTCTATTTTAGGGGAATTAATCTATGCAGTTTCCATGAACTCCTTGAAATGTAAATCTCTGATCATTAAATAGAGTGCTATTAATATTTATGGTGAAGGTGAATCCTTGTTTTTATAAAGCATTACCCATTAGGTGGTGACATGAGCCTGCATCAGCTCTTTGTGCTGAGCTCCCTGCCTGTTCTGCTGGAACGAGTTCCATGGGAATCCCTGGGGTTGGCCATGAGATAAATAGTTGTGTGCAGATTCTTTAAGACTTTCCAGCTATTATTACCATATTTGAAGCCTTTCTCTTATGTCTCTTAAGTGAAAGAGCTCTAGTACTGAATGTAACTGTATATCTTCAGGACTGCTCACATTAAAGATTATTATTGCTGCCTTCATTTTTCCTTCTTCTTGAAGGACGGCTCGGTGTTAGAAGTTGGTCATCTGTTTCTCTCTTCAAAGTGCACAGTGATGTGAACGCGTTCCCGCAGTACGTGTGCAGGTGATAGCAGAGCTGCTCACTAGCAGGTGGAGCAGTCAGGGCTGCCTTGTGCTCACGGATTCCAGGAGCTGTGCTGGGGCTCTGCTGGCACTGGGGCTTTCCTCCCTCAGCATGGCCAGCCAGCAGCATCCTGGGGATGGATGGGTGCTTGGGGAGACCTACCCAGTGCATCTCCCAGGACGTGAAAGCAGTGCTACCCACAGTGGGGGGACAGGAAGGGTGTCTGTGGCAAAGCCCAAGGCCACGGTGATGTGGGATCTCCTCACTCCTTGCCCTGTTTGCTTTCGTCTCTGGAGGAGCATCAGCTTTGTGCCTGTCACCCAGGTGATGGGCTGGGTGGTGGTGGTGGGGAAGTGATCCCAGAGAAGGCTCTCATCAGGCTTATTGAATTAGAACAAAATGTGCCACTGGTGTAATTATGCCTGTTCTTGCTCCTGCTTCAAATCTGATTTGTTAGTATGGTTGCCTGTCTTCGTGGAGATAGGCACTCTTTGTGCATGTGTCTCCGTAGTGCAGATAAGAATGCAGACAGGAATCAGGGTCAGGCAGCAGGGCACTGGCACAGCCACAATGAACATTCAGCCATTTCTGCTTCTTAGTCTAGCTTGCAAGCCAATAAATAATGCAGCTGCATTTTTTATTACAAAAGGAGAAAGGTGATTCTGTTGTCTGTGTTCAGAGCTGTTGTGAGCGTACAGCAGGTCCGTACAGAGCTGCAGCTGGGCTTTCTTTCAGTTAATGGTTTGGGCAAGAAGTGTTTGATGTTAGTGCTGGGGCTGTATGGAAGTGACATTGCTGATTTCATAAATACTTAGAAAGCCGAAGGTTCGAATGTTTACCTTTGCAGTGACAAACTTGAGATGTAGTAAATGTTGCATCTGTATTTCCTGCAGTGAATGAGTCCAAACGGAGCTTAGCAGTGTAACACAAATGTCAGCATGGCCACCAGGTCTGTACACTTGTGTGGGTTTAAGTTTAGGAAGATTTTAAGAACGCATGGTCACACAGATTTTGACAGTTTTTGATGGATGAAGTAAAGATGATTCGTGTATCTAGAAATAGTGCGTGTGATGTCATGCAATTTTCCAGAGAAAATTGACAGTTTTTAATTGTTTAATGTTTCTTCACTGTAGAGCAGAATAAGGAAATATCAGCGAGCTTTTGGTGGTAATCCCCATTCTCAGTTGCGCAAATCTACTCTTTTTAAATAATAAAGAAAGAAACCCTCTTGTAAGAGGATGATGAGGTTTAAGAGGTTTATTCCAGTGCTGACTTCTGAGGACGGTACCTCGATACTTGTCTCAATTTCCAGGATCCTTGTTAGGAGCAGTTATCTGCAGAGCAGTCTGTCACTCCAGGACTGTTTGAGTGGCAAGTTTCTTGTTCTGTGATCATTGCTTAACGTAATCCCATTGGAGGTTGCAGTTAGCAGGGGGTATCTCCCCATTGCAGGGGTTTAAGTCACGTCTTAATGCTCCGCATCGAACCCATTAGGTCCTTTCCCATCACTGATACTTTTGAAACGCTGTAAAATGCTGCGGGTGTTTTTGTAATCTCTTCTGAAGTTCCAGGTAAATGTGCTGAAGTGTTACCCGGTCCTGACGTGCAGCAGCCTGCCTCCAGATGCCTCTTGCTGAAGCTGGTGCAGCAGCAGCCTGCAGCTGTTGGTTGGGAGCATCAGCAATCCCAACGAGGCCGTGGCTGTGCTGCGAGCGGCTGAAATAGCTTCTGGAGCCATTTTGGGTGACGGTTCTCTTTGCAGCTTGTTGCTGTGCTTTGATCCCCACGCATCCTCTTTTTTTTTTTTTTTCTTTTTGTTCTTGTTTTTTGGATGCTTTCCTTCGTTTGACAGTTTTAGCTTTATTTATCCAAGATTCAGAAGGAAATCCCTCTGAAATCCCTCAGTCTCATCGTGTCCTGAGTGGGTGCAAAAAAAACACGCCGTGGGTCACGAGATGCACAGGGATCATGCAAGTTCCCTCTTGCACTGTTGTTACAACACGAGGATTTCCTCTCTTTCAGCTTGGCTTTGTGTTTGGGTGGAGCAGGCTGTGGCCCAGCTCGCAGGCTGCAGCGTGCTGGGGTGCCCTAAGGCTCTACTGCCCTGAAGCCCTTGGCTGCTGGTCCCTCCTCCTCCTGCCATCCAGGAGACCCAGTGCTGCTCTGGTTCATGGTGGCATGTCCCTAAACGAAGCTGGGTGGTTGGGCATGTGGCAAGGAGAGGGTATGAAGAGCAGCTTTCTGGAATTGGGAATTGAGGGCCCCTGTCCTGGTTCTCTGAGCTGGTACAGGTGGAGCTCACGCCATCACTTGGGTGCCCTTCTGTCCCCTCCTGTAAGCAGGGGAACTCCCTAAACCACATCAGTTGGGTTCTGTTTTACAGCTTGATTTCCCCCCTGCTTTGTATTGTCAGCCCCCTTTACTATCAAGGTCTCCTGTCACTGGTGGTGATGGTCACTGCAAAACCCCCATCCTCACATGCTGTGCTTTGAAATGCTTCCTGGTAACTTCCCCAGGCCGCTGGTGCTTTCCACTCTGATGAGCATCTGCAGGTTTCTGAAGAGCAGTGGCTTTGATGCGCTGCACACAAAATAAGCAGATCTGTGTGAAAAGCACTGCCCTTCTGTTGATATCTCTGCCCTTAGATTATTATTTTTTTCTTCTTTAAAACGTATACAACACGCATACCCCAATTTCTCAATGATGAGAGGGATTGCAATTATTCCAAAGTTGTATTTGGGAGTTTCTCTGAAGACTTAATCACAGACATCACCGCAGTTCAGGGATGACACGTGTAGTTGTGAACAGCATTGAGGAGCACTGCAGAAATGAAACTAGCTCAGACAGAAACGCTGCAGGGTTTATTTTAGGTGAGCACCTGCATTTCCTTCGCTCTGGCCTGGCTGGCGGTGCTGGGCAGTTCAGTTTGCTGAATGCTGGGCAGGACAGTGGCTCTCCCATGGGACAGGCTGATACCTGCATGGCTTCTGCACTAACCACCTCGCTTTGTGAGCAAGGTATTGAAAACTGTTAGGGAAAATAGTCCTGAGCACAGCCCATCCTTGGGGGAACTTCACCATGCCTCGGTTTGGGGGAAGCAGGGAGCTGCTGGGGTTGTGCCCTGTGTAGCACTGAGGTTTGCTGCTTTGCTCACCTTTGTTCCTTGTGGGTGGAGTTGAAGAGTGTGTGTGGATGGTGCTGGGACAGCTGTACAGTTCCCCAGCTGATTCTCAGCTTGCAAAGGTCAGACAAGCTTATGGCATTATGTTACTTTACTCTGTTTTCATCATTTATGAGGATAAAAGTAAGTTACCATTACAGAATGCGTGAAGAACGTGGCTCAGCAGCTTCACTGCCACTTCCCAGTCATTGACTGACTCCTGTTTGTCTCTAGCTCCAGTTATCCTGGTTATCTTTCCTTACTGTTTTCCTTAGGAAGATGATCTCAGTAAGGCAGTAGTTTCCTCTGCTGCTCATGGCAGGGGTTTGAAACTGCATGGTCTGCGAGATCCCTTCCAACCCAAACCCCTCTGAGTCTGTGATTCTGACCTATTTAAAAACAAGGAAAAAAAATTCCACCTAGGTATCTTGCAAATTATAGAGATAAGAAGAGATAAGAAGTAAAGGCCCATGTGCTTTCCACGTAGTAATCCATTATCTGTTCCTCCATTCACCGCACAGACAAATTTACACCATCGTAGAAATTAACGTAGTTCCTTGGAAAACGCTTTATGTAGCATGTTCAGAGATAATCTGTGTTCTGATGGACCCCGAGGGGTTGGGTGGCAGTTCCAAGGACATTAATTCTTTATGAGCAGCCTCTTATGCAAAATAGATTGAGCGTGTGCAAGCGTTGCTCCCGCAGCTCCAGGCTGTATGTTTCTGATGGGTGATGGTGGAAAGCGGTGCTTTGCACCCAGATAAAGCACTGTCAGAGTTCTGTAGCACTTAGGAGCTTTTGGTGTGCGAGTGCTGTTCAGTCAGATCCTTTTTCTGTTCCTATTGCTTTATTGCTGCCGTGTTTTGAAGTGACGCACACAAGGTTTCTTGGGGAAGCTGCTGGGGCAGCCTGTGTGCAGGTGGATGGGAGCGTGCCCACTTCTGGCCTTTGTTTCCTGCCCTCCACCTGGACTCTGGCTGTTCAGTGCTGGAACGAAGTAAGTAGCTTGATTATGTCCTCACTGATGGCCAGCTCAGCCTTCTGCTCATCTGAGGGCTTGTTGATACCTTAGAGAGAAGCAGCCTTTTGAGAAGTCATCTTGTATTTCACCCTGAAGGGCTGCACTTCGGAGGCTTTGGGCCGTGATACAGTTGCCCTCAAATCTGTGTTGAAATGTTTTTATGATTTAGAATATGGAAATGTGCACCAAATTTACAATGCTCTTCTGATGCCTTCGGGGCCATGGTGGGCACTGAGGACATCCAGACAGTCCATAGTGCAAGCCCTTGGATGCCCGGTGTTCCTCGAAAAAACTTGGCATGAAGATCACCGTGAGAGAACAGCTAGAGGAATCTCTCTGGTTTTGGCATGGCACTGCTTGCTGTTTCTAATAACAGCATTTGTCGTTTCTGCGTTTGAACGGAAGAAACTTGGTTAATGGGAAAATGTTTGACAGATGAAACGCTTCAAGTAGTGAAACCAGCCTGACTGAACGGAGCAGTTGGTGCAGCTGAATTCCTTGTGAGTACCTTGTCCTTGCAAGTCAGACCCGCCTGCTGCTGCTAACGGTTCAGCTCTGCTCTCACGCCTGAGTTTCCCTTTGCGGTGGGGTAGCCACAGCAGACGCATATTGTTTTGATGCCTTTGAGCTCTGGAGTGTGTCTTAACAGCTGTGATGAAATGTGCCCTTGTTTGTCAGCTCGGTGTGTAGGTGTGTCTGTGTGCTGAGCCCATTTGTGGCTCCTGAGATGGGTTTCACAGACCCGGTGAGAATAGCTGGGATTCTGCTGCTGTCTGAAACCCTTCACGTGGGGAAGGGTCTGTGCAGTGCTCAGCCTCGTGTACGCAGACGTCTCCGCGTTTCTCTGGTTGTGGCAGGAGCAGGCAGGTCCTTCGCGCCCTCTCCCATTTTCAGGCCTTCCATCTGGTGTTCAACCTCCAGAAAAAATGACAGAAAAAAGATGGGAAGTGCCATTGTAACAGTTACAACCTTGTCTATGGAGTTAATGCATCGTTCTCAAGGTCATCTAATCACAAGGCTTTCTCCTGCAGGAGGGTGCTGGTACCTCGTGTTGCAGGCAGCCTTCACCTGCTGGCACTGACTTCAGATGTGGGAGGAAAAGATGATGTTTTGTGTTTGATTTCATACCAGCTTCACTGCAGACAAATGTTCAGGGTGAAAAACTAATAGACGTATGTCAGTGGGATTTTCGGCTTCCAGCCCTGATGCTGTGGATGCCCAGTTGGTGGCAGCTGGGGAAATCACATTCAGCTCTGCACTAGTTTGGGGCTCTGAGATCAGGTCAAGGGGATGTTTAAACTGTAAAAGGGCTTGGGGAATTCTCGTGCTTCTGGTATCTCTGGGTGGGTCCCACAGAGTGCCCTGTCGGCATGGTGTCCACTCATCTCCTCACCAGCAGGGATCTCTGTGTGTGCCTGCAGCTCCCCGCCCGCTGCCGAAATGAGGTGTCAGGAAGGAAGGGGGTGTGATACAAATCACCTCTGGTCCGACTGCAGCAGTGAACTTTTAATTTGAGTTGTGGGGAGAGGGTTTCCCCTTCCCTGTGTGCCGGCATGGTGCCGTGCTGCTCAGGGCTGCAGGAATGGGGGTCTGCAGGGGAGAGCTGTCATTTGTAAGCGTATTTAAGAAAGTATTATGGAACGTATAAACCTGAATTGCTACAAATGGCAGATGACCTTTCCATGCTTAACACAACAGCTGGAAAAGGATGGCTGGGGCAGCACGGCAGCAGTGGAGAAATTGAATCCATGGTGCCTTTTTATTGTTCCTTCTGTATTACCGGCTCTATATTTAGAAGCTTACATCACTTCGGTTACGATGACAGCCTCTCCCCCCCGCTCCCTCCCTCTGCTCTCCCTCCCTCCTCTCCCTCCCCTAGGATGGATCGCATTTTCATACCACTTACGAATCCCACAGATCTTGCAGCAGGATTTTTCTACAGCGTGCTCCTAAGTGCTGCTGCGGAGAGCGATGTACGGAGGGAAGCAGCTGCAGCACGTAATGTCACCCTGAAGGAGGAACAGAGCTGGCAGTGCTGCTCTCACTGCCTCCATTTGTGTGAAATGGTCGGGAGCAGGGTGGAGAGCTGTGTCCTTTCCTTTTTCATTTCTTCCATTTGAACAGGGGGGGTTCCCGAGAAGCCCTACTGAGGGGCAGACGATGGCACGCAGCGCGGTGATTTATTGAAGATGCCCGAGCAAAATGGTGGGGAGGAGGAATCGGAGATGTGTGCCGGTGGCACTGAGCTGTGGGGCTGCAGCTGGCACTGCGCTGCTCGCCGTCACCTGCTCTGCGCAGGGATTTCAAGTGCTCGCATGTATTGGCCAAACCTCTTGATGCAGGTGCTGCTAACGCCTAAAAATATATCTCCTTTAAGCTGCTGGGTTTGGCAAAGCCCGCTCAGAAAAACCGCAGCAAAGTGAATTATTTTAGCCCCAAAGAGTGTGAAGTGAGGGATTGCTTCCCAAGCAGCTGGGCCCCTCTGGGGGCATGCAGGCTGGTGCGCTCACTGCTGTCCTCACGTTGAGAAGAAGGGGAGCACGGCGGTACCTGTGGTGGGGATGAGTGGGAACAGCACCTGGGAGGGCCAAGGGCCAGCCTGACCTCGTCACGATGGGGCTCAGCTCAGTGCTCACCGGCTGTGGGCATGGCACTGGGCTCCATAGTGGAGCAGGAGAAATGCTGCTTGGAAGCCCACTGCCAGCCCCAGCTCCTCTGGTTTGGTGGAACTTCAGTTTGTGGTGCCGTTGAATAACGGGGGACTCGGTCGTGTTCGAGTGAGCAGGACATTTAAATTTGGAAGGGGCTTCTGAGAGCACCCTGGTTTTCAGTGACCTGCTCCTGTCAGACAATTGGGACGCGCAGATTTATTTAACGGTCGGGAGGATTCGGTGTTATGGAAGGATGGAGGGAATGCGATGCATAGAAACATATGGAGCGAGACTTCAAGCGTGAAAACAAATCAGGATCGAGAAACAAAGGCCTGTTTCAATTCAGAGCCGGCACAGCAAAGGTTTCTTTTTTCCTGAAGGTTCTCTGAGAACTTGGAACGCAGTTACAGCGAGAGGGGCAGCGCGCTGCCTGTGCTCTGCCTGTCCTTCGGCAGCAGTCTGGTTGCGGTCACTGCGGAGCGGGCTGCGTTCCCTCCCCTCTGGGCTGGCGAGGTGTCACTCAGCAGCACAGGTACACGGGCAGCCGGAGCTGCAGTTACACGGGGGGAGGGGGGAAGCCCCCAGCCCCCGCCTGGAACTGGGTCAGGCTCTCCCCGCGCAGCGCTGGCGCAGCCCCGGGACGCAGCCGCAGCTCGCCGAGATGATGTCATCCTCACTGAAAGGCAAAAACTAGAAGGAAATGGAATTTCGTTCCCATTATTGAGCCGGTGTTTACAGTAGTTGTAAAATATGGCATCCTCGCCAAAATCTGTAGCGGATCGGATTTCATGCACAATGCAGAGGGCTGGAAGCATGGCCAGGAGATGACTATCTGCCCGCTTGGCTGGGGGGGCCGCGTGCTATCGCTGCGTGTGCAGGCAGGGAGAGGTTTCCTCTGGCTGCTGCTCACTTGTTTCTGTTTTTGGTTTTTTTGTTGTTGTTGTTGTTGTTTTTTTTTTTTTTTCCTTGATAGAAATTGTGCTGGTGGTAACTGTAATGCTCCAGGTAACACGGCGTGAAAGCATTCAGGCGTTGGTTACAGCTGAAAATGTCTCAGTTTGGTTTTATCGTGGGGAGGGGGGGGGGGAATAGGAGGCTTTTAAGTGAACGTTGTGAATGATTAGGAGAGATGCCGTGCAGTTGCATGCGAGACGAAGCTGGCATCGGGGCTATTGTTTGGTACTGGAGGAGCAGCACAGGAACCAGCTATTGTGCAGCTGATGGAAAGCTTTTCAGAAGTCTAAAGGAGTTATGTAGAAATCTTTCCGCTTTTAAAAGCGGATGTTGGCTTTGCGAATTGAGCGAGAGCGGAACTGAAGTTTGGCTTTTACTCCGTGTTTAAATACAGATGAAACGCGGTCATTAGCTTAGATGCGTCCATTTCTGTTGCTGCTGTTGGGCAGTGCTGGAATAAATCCAGGTTTTGGTGCCAGTTTTGTCCCTTAGGGGCACTGGAAGGTGCTCAGGGAGGGGTCTCTCGTGGGCAGGGCCCACCTCTGCTCTGGTGCCTGGGGTGGGATGGGTGCCTGTTGGTCCCTGCAGTGTGAGGATCCTCCGTGCATCGCTTCAAATGCCCGATTTGGTGCTTCTGAGCAAGTGAACAGGACCAGAAGAGGGGATTGGGGCCCTTGCTGCCTCCAGGCTGCTCTCTGAAGCCACTGTTCTGCGGGGAAGGTGCAGCCGTGCGCTGTGCCTGCAGCTCTGGACAATTAACCTCGAGTCTGATGCAAACAGAGAATATAAGATACGGCGGTGAAGATTCTCTCCAAAGAGAAGAAAACGGAGACAGTGAGTGCCCCTTGTTGCAGATGAAGTAAATGATCCCGAGAAGTCAAGAGTGGCAGTGCCAGAGGCAGCCCCTCCTGCTCCCCTCCCCCGAGCCTTCCTCCCTCCCCTTGCTGCCCTGCGGTGGTGGGGGATCCCTCGGGCTGCTGCCCAGGGCCCAGCCAGCACACCAGGCTTTGGTGGTGAAAAGGAATTGTAAAATGAAATTGACTACTGCAGAATTCAGGCAGTTCTGGTTATGAACATAATTGGCCTGATTGGAAGGGAAAAAGCACAGCAACCTGAAACGTGTCAGAGCCACTAAAAATTTGAGCGTTGTAAATAAGGAATTCTAGTTCTAAGCAAAAATCTCCTGAGGAGTAATAGAGGATAAAAATGCTGGAGTTCTTGTATGGCATCCATACATCAAAGCAGGAATTATTGCATTGTCTATTCGATGACGGGTAAATCTGTGCATGCATGCATGTGTCTGCAGATATTTATTTTACCTTTCCCTCTTTCTAACGTGGACGCAGAGAGGAGAAAAGGATTCACCTCAATGCTTGAGGGGGAAAACGCGCTTCAGATTCTTTTAAATTCTTTAGAAAGAAAAAGACTTGGAGCTGCAGCACACACACTGTTGTTCGGTGCGGGGCTGGGTGCTGTGCCCACCCGTGTGTTTGCATTAGGTCAATAAAGATGCTCTGCCGGCTGCATCTGCAGATACAGTAGCCAATTGATCTAATGCAGTTTCTAAAGGCTTTCTATACAGGTGATGTCATCCTTTTAGCTCGGTTCCCCTCCCACTCTCTTTCCTCCTTATTAGATATTTCATCTTGCTGCGGAGCATCCAATCGATGGGAGCTTCTCCTGAGGGAGCTGCTGAGAAGCAGGCAAAGATAGTAGGGATGAGGGCTCCAGCAGACAGCTCGCTGTAGCCATGGACGTACGGTTTGGTTATGCGTTACAGAAATGTTTTAATTGGAAAAGCTAGGCGTGGATTAACCGTGTCTGACCGATGCGTTAGAATACTAAGCAACACTGCAGAGTTGTAAACTGCATTAAAAAAAAAAAAAAAGAGGAGGGGTGGTGGGGGGGGGGTGCAAAAGAGAAAAGGGTTTGTATTACAGAGGCTGCTAATGCATTCCACAGTGCAAACCTGTTAGAGCACATATCTTGGAGCTACAGTCCGGAGACTTAATTCAATTTTTGCAGTTATGATGGACAAGAGTATAAAGAAGAAACTTTAATATCCAGAGTGTGGGATTCCTGAATTGCCTGGGATGCTGAAGAACCTGTGCAAAATTTCATCTGCGATAGGAATGTGAAGTTTCCGAAAAGTGGACCTGAAGATAAGCCACTCGTAAATGCATTTTAGTGACGAGAAAAAAAGGAATTGGAAGAATTCTTGTCTCACCTTTTAATGTATTGTTGCTGTAATGTGCCATTCTAATCCATTTCAGATTTAATTCCTTCGTAGCAGCACTTCTCAGGTACATGCCTCTCGCCTGGGGGAACCCTCGGATATTTGTATCGGAAGAGCTAGGAAACATTTTGACTTGAATTTATGTGCTTGTTAAAACCAGAACGTTTTTATAGGAATTGCTGCTGCTGCTAACTCACTGCAACGCTGCAAAATACTCCAGTTCGGGAGAGCTGTAATCGAATTCGGTGTGAAATTCAAGCCTGAGAAGTTACGTACATCTATATTGGCTGCTTTGGTTTATGACTTTTAACAAGAATCCAGGGAGGATTTTACTCGCTGTTATTATTATTATTATTTTTCCTGTGGCTTTTCTTTGAGGAAGGAAACTTTTTTTTTCCTCAGCCTAAGAAATGGCTTTTCTTGTTCGCTGCTACGCCAACTGCCTGCAGCCGTGGGCCTCCAAAGTAAGTAGGATTTTGTGTGTGATGCTTTCTGCGGGCTGCGTGGCGTGGGGCTGGTGGGGTGCTGCTGCTGGAGGAGCTGCAGGCTCCGTGCAGGGGCTCCTCTGCTGGAGTCCTTTCTGAGTGGGAAGGGAGGACCTTGAAATACTGAAATTGCTTTATATACTAATAGCCTGCAAATGGAGAGGAAGCATAAAAATGTCATTTTCTTAGGAAATGTTTAAAGCTTGCTTTTTATCCTGTCAATATATGGAGCAAGTATAATGGGAGTATAGCATTTTTATGACTGCCAGTATATATTGCTAAGTTAAACATATTGACATCTGAGCCCACTGATGCTCTGACAGTGGAGCAGTGTGAGGCTGCACTGCTTGCTTCCTTTGTGCAGCCTTGTGGAACTGGTTAATTATTTAGCTGAACTATGAAATGACAGTCAGCTTCAAGGGACGCTTTTTAATCTGTTGGTAGATGCTGTATTTTCGTAGAGCTGGGGGAAAGGAAGGGTGTTTCTTCTGGAGAAGGTAATGAAATCTCGAACGTTCGAGCAGCCCAACCGACTGAGGGAAAAGCCTGAGAAGAAATCCACAAGATGCACTGTTTGTCGGGCTGCAGTTTGGTTTGCTCAGAGCATTGCAGGAGTTCCCGGTGCTGTACTGAGGCTGCGGGCTGTACCAGCTCCTGAGGCACAAGAATTGCCCCAAAAGCCTGAGGCCAGGCACACACACCTGGTAATCTCTTACACTTCTGTATGTGCCTCTGTGAGCTTCTGCAACGTGGGGCTGAGCACTGTGCAAGTTCCCCGTGTGTCACAGAGTGACAGCGGTGGCAGAGGGCAGCGGGTGAAGTCTGCTGCTCCTTGGGATCAGGAGATGTGACACTGACTTCAGAGCAAGAAATCTGCTCTCTGGTTGGTTCTAAGAAGTTTTAGGGACCAGGTGACATAGCAGTGTGCAGGTCCATGAGGGAAACCCAGTGGGGTGGGCTCGATGGGTTTCCTTTTCTATTTTTTTTATCTGTTTGAGAAATGATAAACAGAAGGTCACTGTGTACAGCGGGTAGTGCTGGGATTTAGGGTTTCCATCCATGGTCGCCAGAATTAAGGTGGGAATGGCTGTGTGTTAATGGCCCAGCTCAGCAGTGCTGCGTGCACTGAGTCTTCCAGCCCCATTGGTGAAAGCTGAGGGAGCAGTGGGCACCCAGAACTCATGTGCTGGAGCGTGTGGCTCTGACTCTGGGCCCCCACGGTGTTTCCAGTGTGTGTGCAGATTCCTTTACTTCACCCCTTCCCCATCTGCAGACATGCAGTGTGCAGGGTTTGGTTTCCTGGGGCTCGGCTCGCCCGTACCGCCCTTGTGAAGGAGCTCTGAATGTGTGATGCTGCTCAAAAAATGGGAATGCTTAGTCACGTTTGGGCTTCTGCTAGGATGGCTCTTTTGGGAGAGTTTGGGCCTAAGTGAGAAACCAAAAAAGCCCTGTGCTCAGACAAGGCTTTGCGGGGGGGGGGAAATAATGGTAAGGACTTCTGGCCCCCTGTGTCAGCACTGAGGATGACACCAGCGCAGTGCTGCTGTTTATTCACTCATTTGCAATTCATAAATGAAATGCTGTAAAATGTTGGGCAGCTTGATGGTTCTTTTTTTTTTTTTTTTCCTTTGTTGTTGTTCTTGTTTTCTTTCTTTTTAACAGTTGCTGCGAGCTGTATTAGCTGCTTTTGCATAGCAGTCCTCAGATAAACGGTTTGTCTTTGAAACCAACCCAGGAAAAGCAGCTGTACCCCCTCCTGCAGAGCTCCTTGAAGTCCCTGCAGCCCCCAGGGCTTCAGAAACTCATCCATTCCTGGAGCTCTGCAGCCCTGGAAAGTGGTACTGACCGCAGCAGTTGTCTGAGTTCTGTCTGATCCCGTTCCCTTTGGCTTTCCTCTGGACCTGGTACTGCGTTTCCTCTGTGATGGATGTTTTATCACAATACGTGTTCCAATAAAATAACTGACCGGAGAATTTTAAATAAGCAAAGTCATAACTTTAACTTGGAAATGTCAGGGGTTTTATAACCCTGCTCTGTCGCTGCAGGACACTGAACAGCTCATCTTCCCTTTGCTTTCTCAGTGACTGATCTCAAAGTTCCACAGACTTCTGTGGGTACCTGTCCCAGATTTCTAAATGAGATGCTATTAAAGTGTGATGTAGGACAACAGTCTGAAAATGGACTGTTGACTCAGTTGTAATTAGAGCTCTTCAGAATGTGGCAGAGTAACATTGTGTCTACTAAATCAGAGCAAAATGAAGTCACGTTTCTGGTGACTAAGCAGGAAGGTGAGCTGATGTGAGGGCACGACGAGGAGGGTATGGCGACAGGTCGTGGCTGTCTGCTGACACGGGGAGCTGCCCTGGGGAGCACTGGGAGCTGTTGCCTCCAGGTTTGGAGCTGTGGATGCAGAGAGGTGCGTGCCCCTCATCTCCCCACGAGAAGGTCTGTTCCTTTTGGCTTCCCAAAGTAAAGGGGTTGGAGCGGGCAGCCGTAAAATAATCGGGTGCAGTCTGATTCCCTGCGCTAAAGGCTGCTAAAAGGAAGGAGAATTGGGAGAAAACGTTGAGGGTGAATTTCTGCAGTGCACCTGCAGCCTGGTTTGTGAGCCCTGCTGTGTTTGCAAGGGCACACAGCTTACACCAAGTGGGTTTACTACCATACACAGTACTTGAATGCAAGCAAAGTAATGATTTCTAATACATCTCAGCAAGACTTGGATTCTCTTTGTAATTCTGACCATCACTTCTAGTGTCTGCGCTGCACTTTCTGATATGAGACTCTTAAACACAGACGCATTATGAAGTCAGAACTCTTTTTGATGCTAATCTTGACAATTGAGATGTGTCAGGTCCTCCAGTGATAGATGCCTAGCATTTCCCAAGCCCAGAATGCTGCCCTGTTGTGCCCAATGGGGAAATACAGGGATTGGACAACGTTACCTATAGGGGATAATTAAAAAGGGATGCTTTTGGAGATAATGTGCTCCTTACAAAAATAAGGATCTTTGACCTAACATCTCACATTCAGAACTGTTTGATCCTGAGAGGAAACAACTTTAAGATCTCAGGTGCACATTAAAGTTGTCTCCTGTTGTAAGACAGACACTTTCTCCTTTTTCCAGGCTTCTGTCCTCCTGTCCCTTTCTGCTGTTCAGATAAAATATATTAATGCGAAATGTAATGATGAGAGGTACATTTGTTCCATACAAGTTTGTGACGGGGTTAGAGGAGAAGATTTGGAATCATTTTCCATTCCATTCCAATTTCTGCTGCTGTCTGGCAGGGATGTGATGCAAGCTTTAGTTATCCATAAATAAAAGCAGACAAACATCATCTTCTGATTTCAAAGGGCATCAGTTTGAGATCCTGAGCTGAAACCTTCATGCAATTAAAGATTATTTTTGTCTCATCAGAAGAAAAACAGAGCTTTGATAGTGTGTCCTTGATTTGATTAGATGTCATCCTTGTCTTTGCTCATGCACTTGTGTGAAAAGTAGCCCAGGTAGCATGGATTTAAGATGTTGCCAGTGCAAATAGAACGGCTAAGTCTGCATTCTTGTTGCAGTAGATTTTGGCAGCATCTTTGTCCTCCTGCTGGCCTTGCCTCTCCATTTGAGCTCCTGTGTGCCCAGAGCTTTGCCCAGTGCTGAACTCTGGGGCAGGTGGGACCCATGGGTGCTCATCACCCCTCTGCCAGGCTCCTGTGTGTGGACACACGCAGCCTGGGATTGCCCTGTGAGTTCGACTGCTGTTCCTCTGACTTCCACGTCCCTTGCCTCGTGTGGTTTAGCCCCATGGTTTCAATTTTTGGAGTTTTGGCTATCTCCTCAGAATATTGTTTTTCTGTGTTTTCTGGTCTCTCCCATCTCCATCCCCTCCAACAGGAGGATTGCTTTCTAACATGGTATTTCAAGTGGAACTCCTTTTTCATGCACTTTTTGCTTGTTAATTTATGAAGATAAAAAATTCTTAGTATGAGCAGTTTGGCATTTACTCTAGAAAGCCTGAATTTTCTTATACTCCAGTGTACAATAAGTTGACGTTAATGCAAGCTCACTTCTTACTACTTTCAACAGAAAGCCTTTTCCTGAAGGATTGTTTTTATCGGAAATTGGCTCTTAATATGCAAATAAACATCTAGCTTTTCATTTATTTCCTCCTGGGCTTTGTTTGGTTTAAAGCTGCTTTGTTACAGTTCTGCTTGCAGCACTGAGCTGGCTCGGGACCACCCTGTTCTGCTCCTCTCGCTTTCACAACCACGTTCCTGGATGAATGCAGACAAGATGCAGATGGAGGAATGATGCTGCTTTGTTCTCCATAGGGCTGAAGTCCTTGTGCATGAGGCAGCAAGCCCAGAGCTGATCCATCACAGTGCCAGACTGGCACAGCCGTGGGGCACTGGTGGCCCTGGTGCTGCCTCCTGGGGCTGCTTGGCACTCGCTGTCCCCGTGGGGCGGAGCTGCCATCACCACAATGCTTTACCAATCAGCGGATATAAGAGCTTATAAATTATGCAGCCAAGATGAAGCTCAATGTAAATCTGGGGATTTTGCATGTCTGTGGATGAGAGCTCCCCAGGCAGCAGGCTGCTGCCTCTGCTCAGCTCCTGTGGCTCTGAGACGTGGGTTCCTTGTAGCTGTCCTCACTGTTTGTGTGCTGCTGTGGTTGTTTAGCCCAGGCTCCACCTAGTCCTGCATTGTGTTAGTTTCTCAGCAATGAGGACAGGTGGCAGCATTTGAACTTGGGCACCAAAAATAAGGCTTCTTGTTATTGTAACATTTCCATAGTAATAAAACACGGTATTTTAAAATGTTACATAGGGAATAGAGCAGAAAAGAGTTGTTCTGTATTAATCAATGATAAAAAGACGAACAAAAACCAACAAAACAAATGCAGTTTCTGCTCACACGCTGAGTATTCCCAGAATTAAGGAGCCCCAGCAGCACTTGGTTTTTGTACCAAAGGATTTCTCAGCCAAAGTCCGCCCTTATCTCCAACGCTGAGACATTTGTGTGTCAGATGCTGAGCATTATCGTGAGTTAAAGCATAGGGGTAATCTATAATTTAAACATATGAAAACCAAATTAAAATTGCATTACATATGTGGTTTAAGGCAACACCAGAATTCCATTTGAAATTCTGTCCTCATGTCACCTTGTTGTAACTAAGGAGATGTCATCCTTCTGGGGCTTTTTCCCAGCATGGGGTGAGCCACAGGGACCAAGAACCTCTTTGCTGCTGGGGGCATGGCACAGCCTCGAGGGATTTTACTTTTTTATTTTTTATTTTTATTTTTTTTTTTGCTTTGTTTTCCTGTTTTCCTTCGTAACCCTGAGGTTGCTTTAGGCAGGCTAGAAAGGCAGGTTGCAAGGCACTGTCGGGCTGTTGTGCATGCAGTGGGCTTGGTCTGTGTTTCTTTGAGACCCATAGTGAGAGCACACTGCAGTTAATGAGCTGAACTGAGTTCTGAAATAAAGCTGCCAGCAGTTGCCTCCCCTTACACGTTTCAGAAAGGAGAACTACCTGAGAGGTTCGATGCCGTTTTTTCTTTGCATGACGTTATTGGAGGCTGCAGGATTTTAGCTGAACCCATTGGGTAAATGTTTGATCTGTCAGGTGGAGAACATCAGCCCTGAGCTGAGCTGTCAGCCAGGCCCTGGCTCCCAGGAAGAGGGCTGTGTGCTTTGGGCGTTCAGTTCAGGGTTGGGCATTGCCTTTGTGGAGTCATAATAATAATCATAAATCACCGCTGCTCTTCAAAAATCTGAAGAAATCTTTTGTGCCCTGGGTGGAATATCTGTGGTGAGGAGGAAATGGTTTTGTTTGCATTAAGTCGGCTGGTGACTGATGTCAGCATACGTAATTGAGCTGGGCTCATCTTGCCCTCGGAGGAGCAGCTTTCTGCTCTCCCATTAGCACAGCTCTGTATGTGTTTTATACTTACATCTCTAATGCGGAGCAGAACTGCGGCTCGTGTGCAGAAAGTAAATGTAAGCCAGAGTTAATTTGTAATAAATACTTAGAGAGGAGGGCTACCGAAGTACTGAAAAATAACTTTAGAGAATTCCAGTGGCAAACGTAATACAGAAAACAGAGTTTGCTCAAGCTGAGGCTGAGTAAAGCAGTAATGGTTTGGTTTGTAGGAAAGGTGTCAGAGGTGTACTGCAGCTGCTAGAAAACTAAAGGCACATCCTTGCCTCTCTCCCAGCCCTCAGGCAGCAGCTGCCCAGTGCAGGAGCACTGCTCTGAGTTTCCTTGGCACAGGATCTTTCCAGGGGAGAGGAAGGCTGCCCGGCAGGCTGCTGCAGTGGTGGGGATCTGGCGACTGGAAGTGCAAATGGGAATGCAGAAATGTGGGCAGAGCTCGTTCATTCCAATGGCAGTTCTGTGGAAGAGCTCAGATCGTGGGCATCAACGAACAGCAGGCACATGGAGGGATGGAGGGAGCTGCCTTTAACTCGCAGGTTGTAACGGGCTGAACTCGCTGCATCAGCCAAGAAAGAAAATCTGCTGCTCTGGGCTGTGATGGAGCTCAAGTCAGAGTTTGGGTTTCCCAAATCTCAGGGGCTACCGAGTGCCGTCGGTACACCCTCAGGGTGTGTTAAGGGGTTCCAGCTTAAAACAGTGAAAACTCCTTAATGGAAAATCCCGGATAATAAGGTGCACAACCATTATTTTGCTTCAAGTGGGAATTGCAGGGTGGCACACGGCTGGTGGGCGTGGGGGCTGCGCGGGCTCCTCCGCTCTGTCCCAGAGATATCAGCCCCGTGTTGTTTCTGGACATTGCTCGTGCTGGCAACATTTCAGGGAAGTTCAGAAAAAGCAAATAAGGTGTGAAATTACCGACAGTCTGTAAAAGCAAGGACAGAGCTTGCTTACACAGCCTGTAGAAGGACACAGTGTTCCTGCGTCTGAGGCTGGTGCTTCTCCCGTGTCCTGCCGACATCGATCCGCAGTGAACATCCCTGCGGGGAGCTCAGAAATCTGGTGGCACTCTCTGCTCCCACGGAGTAAAGGGCAAGGGGAAACTTTTATTTCCTTACTGTTCATTTTTGTGTCTGTTAATTTCCACTTTGGGTGAATGCTGTCCGCCAGGGGCCTTGCACGGACTGTTCTTTCAGTAGTTCTGTTTCTGGGGCTGAGTCCTTTGGTCATCGTCCTCGCTGCAGTTTGACTCCGTGTCTGTTCCACAAACAAGGGGCAGGTTTCTTTTACAGGTACCGAAAGTCAGTGTGTGGGTCCTGTGTCCTTCTTTGTGTTGATTGGTGTTGCTAGTTTGTGTTGTAAATGCCCTTCCAACCTGTGTTTTCAGGTTATCCACACTGTTTAAGGAAATGCTGATAGCTGTTTTCAAAACCTGCAGTATCATTGGCGTGGCTTCTCAACAGGACAGGTAGCAGCAAATCTGGTCACCTAGGAAATCCAGCACGAAGAGCACGGATCCCTGTGCCCTAAGAAGTATTTCAGTCCTTTCCATACAAAGAACAGGGAATGTGGAGACAGAATTCTCACTTTATCCCTCCTGTGTGTTAACTTCTGCCCACTAATGACTTATGACTTTGGTGGCTGCTTTCTCTCTGTGCCAGTTTTGCAATGACTTTTCCATAGCCTTCATTTTCAGGCAGAGCATTCCCGAGGAGCACATCAAGGGAAGTTTATCCTCGGGGTGAAGCTCATTATAAGCGTGCTTCTCAAGAGTGAATTGGTGATCAGCTTGTAAAAAGATCCCGTAATGCTGCACAGGACACGTGCGGTCTTAAAAATCTGCCGTACCAAAATTAGCTTTTAATTTAATTCCTCAGCGTTCTGTGACTTCTCTGCTGAGAGTTCAGCACTGCTTACGTTCGAAGGGAATGTCACTGCAGACGTGCTCTACTTGGGGCTGTAGGAATGGTCTGCTGCCTTGAGAGAAAGTTGGCAGATCACGTCTCGTATAGCCTGCGTCATCAGAGGTGTGGATCTATTGGTGCAAAACAAAATTAATTACCGTTCGTTTTCTAAATTAGTCTCTATAATTGAGAATTTCTGTTCAGACACACACGTCCCACTAACGTGGCGGGTTTTGCTGTCTTCTCATTGGTGGCTGGCAGACACCTCGGTCTGGATGTCTGGAAAAAGGGATGCTGCCAAATGTGATGCCGGGAGGTGCAGCTCAGTACTGCGCCGGGTAGCAGGAAAATGAGGTGGAAATTTGTATGTGCAAAACTCAGAGGGGTCAAAACCACTGCAAAGTGGTGACAGTTGTAGGGGAAAAGGACTGACCTTTGGTCTTTGAAAATTTGGGTTGGTTATGATGATGAGAGTGTGCCACTGGGTGGTTCACTCCTCATCCCAATGGACATGAGAAGCTCAGCATTTCTACTAGCGGATTGAGAGCGGCAGGAAGATTGGTATGTTTTTGGAGGCTACTGTGGGATTCAGCCTTTCTGTCAAGAGTCACAGAATCCCAGAATTGTAGGAGTTGGAAGGGACCTCCAGAGATCATCTGATCCAAACCCCTGAGAAGCTTGGACTTAGAAAGAGGTAGAGAAGGACTGGTGCCCTGGGTGCATGGTGCCAGGCTGCTGCAGCTCTGCAGAGCATCTCTGCTTCCTAAAGGATGGTTGTAGACAGAAACAATCTTTACAAAATAATTTAGGGACTTTTTTTAGTGTGTTTCTACAATGGTTTTAGTGTCTCTTTTCCCTCCCTTGCTGACACATGCTTGCTATGTTAGCGTTTTAGCAGAGTGGTACATATGGCTAAATGAATAATTTAATGAAGTCCCATTTCATGCACCTAGTAATGGCACGAAGCATCTAAACCTGCAGATGAGGTAGAAATCGGTTGTTTTAATGCTAAGACCAGAAATACCTGCTCTCCTGTGATGTCCAGAACTTTTTGTGTCATTGGTTGTGTAGAAAGCTGTTGTGGAGCCAAAGAAAAACATGATGCTCCTCCTGGTGGGTCATCCGTCGGTCTGCTGTCCTCTTGTCTTCAGCCAACAGCTGCTAGGTTTGGGGGGAGAAGTCACTATTTTTGGGTGGGGAAAGGAAGTACTAACATTTTCCTTTCAGATTCAGTAGAAATGAATGTAATACTGCAAACATCTCTTTCTGAAAATTCAACCAGTGAGCTGGGTGCTGCCTGCTGTACAGGAAGGGATACACAATTTTGTCTGGCTTTTTGGTGTCTGGTTGTCTGGTTGCATCCAGCAAGTCCGCCCTGTGTCGGTGCAAACGCATCCGCTCCTCGTAGTGCTGCTTAGTGAGTTCTGAAGGGAAGAAAATTGCTTTGGGTAATAAAAATGACACACAAAAGACAGAGGCTGTGATTTATTTTGGGAGATTGAGTAGAGTGGCAAGCAGCACTTAAAAGGTCACTTGTCTCAAATAAACCTTATATCTCTCTCAGACTTAAAGAGATGCTGCAGTGTTTCCTTACACCTAGCTTGCATTAAATGTCTTTCCCAGTAACATATGGCAAAGTCCAGCTGGAGCATCGTGGGTGCCCATGTGCTTTATGGGCGATGGAAATTAATGTGAGTGCTGGCTGGGGGAGCGAGGATCAGTTCTAAGTGATTAATGACTTGATTAGAAATACTCCTCTGGGAAGGAGTGGTGGTGGTTTGGGTTATTCTTCAGTGTGCATTTGTGAGAAGTACATACAAATGACACACCTGACTTCCGTTTGCTTTGAGGGCTCCGTTTTGTTCCAGCAATACTTCTCAGTTTCAGCACATAAAACTGCCTTTGTCACACGCATGTTCTACTGCCACTTACAGCAGGTGAGCTGTGCTGGATTGCAGGATAAGGTGGCCTTTAGGATTGTGGCTGGCATCATCCCTTCACCGTCTCACGGGCTCCTCATTCTGCTGGTGTGTGTCAGGGAGCTGCAGAGGGCCAGAGCTTAGTTCTGCAGGAGGGCAACGCACTGTTATGCATCAGTCCTGTAAGATCACCCGTGTGACAGGGCAGGCTTCTTCTGGCTTATTTTCTCAAAGTGCTTCTCAAGTTGCAGGTGAATATTCAAATACGTAACAAAAATTGCATTAATAACTCTGTATGCAAACCGGATTTCATGACCTTTTCTTTCTTTTTCCTGCCTTTTTCCCCAAATCCCTTTTGTTTACAGCTTCCAGCTGATCTTACCAAGATGCATCTTACAGACAATCCTCACCCTCAGGTGACTCACGTCCCTTCGAGCCAGTCTGGGTGCAGCATTGCCAGCGATTCTGGGAGCAGCAGCCTGTCTGATATCTATCAGGTAGAATTGCATTTGTTTCTTACTTCTTTTCCCACCCCCTCCCCCAAACTGGAAATTGCATTTTGCCTTTCCTAATTGCTCTGGTAGCATTCTGTGCTGCTGTAATGCTGGCTGTTTATCAGAAAACACGAGGTCAGATGTTCACCACATACGGATGTTTGTTACATTTACCGTTGGCTGCCAGAATTGGAGCAGAAGCCCGTGAGGAGCTGACGCACAGACCTGGTGGGAACAGTTCTGCAGTGACATGTGTGTGCTCCTCTGGTGGCACTTCCTCTCGTGTTTTCCTTTGCCACACATTCCATTAGCAGTGAGTTGGGTGGCAGTGGCCAGATGAGGGTGGTGGTGACAGTATATGTGCAGGTGAGCACTAGTGTCAGTGCTTGGCTTCACTGCAGTTGTATTAAATACAGGCTAAACACAGTTTTCATTGATGAAGAATAAATTACGTTAAAAATGAGTGGAGTTGCAGTACAGAGTGCAATAAAATAAATGTAGCAAGTTCTTATACCATGTAGTATCAGTGTTGCCTACAAAAAAAAAAAAAAAATTTGGTTATGGTATGTTTCTTGCCTTATCATATGAAGGAAAGACTTGGGGTTTGGTTTTGGTGTATTTTTTCCCCCAGTCTGGTTAAGATTCAGAATATCTTGTTCCTGTTCAGTTTTCTCTGGAAAAAGAGATTTGCTCATAGATTGTGTGACACCAAAGCAGCAGCACTTTATCACTGCCTCCCCTTCCTGATGCTCCTGCAGGCCCGTGCTGCTTCCCACCTCCATGGCTCCCTCCTTGCTTTCCCCCGCTCTGTGTACCTGCACGAGTGCTGCTGCTTTTAAAAGACACATGGGGTGATTTATGTGCCGTATTATGGAGCACATTTCATGAAACCCTTTGGCCTGTTGGGTTCCTTCCTCGGTTATTTGCATTTGTTGTTCGCAGCAGATGTTCTGTTCTGCAAACAAAAGCATGGTAATAAACATGCTCTCTGCACCCACTGACTGTGCGAATTCCAGTGTTGCTTGTTGGGAATAGAAGTTGAGGAACATTGAAAGATAACTTATTAAGTACGTTATCTGTAAATGAAGAGGAGCTGCTGCCTTGTGCTGGATTGCAGAGCTGGGTTCTGCTGGAGGGATCGATTCATTTGTCTCAGAATTCACACGACTTTTTCACTTCCGAGTTCAGATCTGCTTGTGTGACTGAGTAGGAATGTTTGAGCTCTCTGTGGGTGTAACTGGAATGCAGATACCTGTTCCCTTCTGCTGGGCACTGGCTGGGTACCAACTGTGTGAAAAAGAGACTGGCATATCTTAGTTATTATTGGAAGTTAACTTTAAAGTTAAGACATTAACAAAAGAGAAGCATTAACAATCCGTGTGTTTTTGTCGTATTCAGTCTCTTATTTTACTTCTTTCCATTGGCTCGCTGCCTGCTAGCTCAGAATTACCTTGATTGTTGATAGCTCTTTCCAAGTGCACCCTGGCTTCCCAGCAGCAGCGTTGAAAGATGTGGTTCTTCACCTTTTCTTTTTCCTTTTTCTCCCTTTGGAATTAATTCTCTTGGCTCAAAAATTAATGGGCCAGAGTCACCACAACGAGAGTGGGTGTTGTCCCTGGGCAGCTCAGGCATTGAGGCTGATGGCACTTTTCCTGGCCATCCTCTGCCTGCCTACCTGAGCCCTTGTGAAGGATGGCACTAAGTGAAAAGCACTTCAAATATATTATTGATGAAGCAAACACCGTTCCAGTAAGGAGAGCGCGTGGTTAAATGCGTTCAAAATGCTGCATGCCTGCTCGTAAGAAAATGCCAAAAGAGCGTAATCATTAAACAAATAAAAATTAAATAAAATAAATGAAGGAGTAACATTTTAACCTGCGCTGCAACACTCAAACGGTGGTGAAATAAATTCGTATCCCTGAAGGAATTACAAATTTCCTCATATTAAAATAAGCTTTTCTTAAAGCATTTGGGAAGTATCGCCTTTGCTTTTGCAGTCGGTTTCGTATCTGTTGCATGCCAAACTCTCCAGGACTATCATCGATGTCAAAGGAGGAGCATTCTGAATAATTTTTATTAATGTAGCCTCAAAATGACCTTTTGAATGAACGATATAACATTAATTTTTACAGTGTGTAGCATGACCGTAACTCCAGAGCAGGAAACGGATTAGAATGATAGAAACAAAGAGTGAAGGACTTTTTTTATTAAGATTTGGAGGGGGTTTTGGTTCATCTGGGTACACTTTATTCATCGACAGCGTTGAAATGAGTTTTCACTTGTTCCAGCTGCTTCTCAGTGCAGGATGTTAAACAGGAAATGAGCCCAGAAGCTGAAGGTGAGATCAGCAGAAACGAGCCCTGCCTGCAGCACGGCTGCGAACGCGTTGCATTGAAACCAAAACTGCTGAGAATAAATTTATGAAGATATTTTCTCCCTTCACACATTCATTCATATATATTTAAAAGTTTTTCCTAGTTTTTTTTTTTTTTTTAAACCAAAACAGCACTGTATTTGATTTTCATGTTTGTTTCATGCCTACCTTCAGAACGCTGTTGTTCTGGCACTTAGGTGAAGCTGTGTGGTTATGCATGTAAGTTGAAATGAAGGATTGTAACTTCTGCAAACGGCCCCTGTGCCTTGTAATAGGTGTCCTCAGGGAAAAGCTATTGTGCAGGTATTACACCGAGCAAACATTTCTGTTTGCTTTCTTGTGGGGTAGGCTTTAAGAAGGCCTGCAAGGGTACCGCAGGTAATCCAGGCTGTATGTCCAGGCCTGGGTGGGCATGGTCTCACGGAGTGCAGTGGAGTTGTTGCCTTTACCAATGACATGCAGTGCTCTTCTTATGCCAACAGACAAATGTTCATCTATTTTTCCTTACCTGTTTAGTTCTGCCACTGGTCTGCATAGTTATTTTTCTCTCTCTTTTCTTCCTTTTTTTTTTTTTTTTTTTGCTGTCTCTCATTTGTCACTTTGGCAGTACGTATTATTTGTTATTGCCCAGCAATAGTTCCATCTATGGTTAAGGATTTGATGTTAGAATGGATTATCTATAAAATATGTCTCAGGGAATTGACTTTACTAAGAACTTCTCTACCAATTCTGAAAAGTCATGGACACCTTTCCCCTGAAAGAATTGACATAAAAAGCAAAAAAATCTCATGCTCTTAATGGTGGATTGCACCAGCAGCCATGAGCCCTAAGATTACCTGTCGTGTAGAGCTAATACAGAACAGGGAGTCCATCACATGAATACAAATATCACCAAAGTTATGAGGGCTCCATAGTCACAAGGCGGAGTGGTTTTAAACTAAGACAGGGAGATTTAGGTTAGAGATTAGGGGGAAGTTTTTCACTCAGAGGGTGGTGATGCGCTGGAACAGGTTGCCCAGAGAGGCTGTGGATGCTCCATCCCTGGAGGCACTCAAGGCAAGGCTGGATGTGGCTCTGGGCAGCCTGCTCTGGTGGTTGGTGACCCTGCCCATGGCAGGGGGGTTGAAACTCGATCTTTGGAGTCCTTTTCAACCCAGGCCATTCTATGATTCCAATTCTCCTTTTTGGCTTCCCTAGCCCGTGCCCAGGGCATCTCTAGGATCAAGCTTTGCCAAACATTGTTTTGTTGTCTCCATAAAGAAGTTAAGTGGCAAAGTCTGCAGTGATAAATAAAGTGGTGTGATTTTAAAATAGTGTCAAGTGTTCTGACAGCGGGTGCTCAGTGCCCTGTGCTGGGGGCTGCTCCTGCTGACTTGGCTGTGTGTATTTTTGTTCTGTACATCCAATCCTGAACAACTGTATTTGTGCAAAGTTTGAGGATTGGAGCTTCTGGTTCATCTGTTTTAAGATAGTAAATCATAATTTTTCCTTGAAGAATGTAGCATGATCGAGTGGTAACTTACTTGTCAGTGAAAGAGATTGGTTAATTGTTCTGTGCAGGCTGTACAATGCACATTTTAAATGTGTAGAACCTATATCCTCGATTTTGTTACCTTAGCTTCATGTTACTGAAGTGGGAATTAGTACTGTACTCGCTCTTACTCTGCTTGGGAAATGGAATATGAATTGTGGCTGTTCAGATGAAGAGATGCTGGAAGGGTCTTAGAATGAAATGTGGCACTGAGTATGTGCTGCCAAGGCTCTCCAAGCACAATTTGCACTTCGGCTTAATTCCAGAACTGTTAATGTGTGAGCTACATAAGCCAGTAAAGTGATGTAACAAAAACAGATTTAACCCTACGTTTTGCCACCCTACTCTGTAGGAAGTGTTCTTTAAGTCGTGTAAGCCTTTTTCATTAGGTTTGATGGATAACTGTAACAAGGAGGACAGGTCCAAAGATTTCTGGAATATACCTGTCCCAATGTTTGTCTGCCTGGTGTAGAGGGCAGAGCTGCTCTGTCTGCCCGAGGTCTGGGTTTGTGTTGGCAGCTCTGCAAGGAGCAGCAGCGCTCTGCTGATCAAATCAATGCTGCCTCTGGTGATGCAACTCAGACTTCAAAACAGCAGTGCTTCGTTCAGCACTTGTGCTACTTATGTCATGTCTGGAGCTTCAAGTGGTAGACAGGAGACGGGATTAGTAACCGTCACTGAGTTATTGATAAATATTTCTCACTTCAGAGAAGCAAAGAGTGTTCCTTCTCCTTCTTAATATCCTGCCATCAAATGTTGGGTTGCACCCAATGGAGCAGAGACATCTAAGAGCTCCGCTTTGTGCTGTAGTCGTTAGCTCATCGCCTTCTCTCCAGCCGTTCTCATGAAGCGTCTGGAAGGGAAATGCTGTAGGCACGTCGGGGAATTGCTGTTAATGAACAATATTCTAATTGACTATGGGGGAAGGTTCCACTGGGTCTCTTCCGACAGTTGTAAAAATGAATGACAATAAAGGAGATGGGCATAGATGCTCACATTTTTGTCATCTTCTCAAAATGTGTGCCTCTGAAAGCGTACCAGAATTGAGTATACGTGTTGAGAGTACATGGTGTACCGAGGGCACTTTGAAAAACAAAATCATAGGAATTAGTGTTTAAACAATCTGTGTCTAACAACTGGCAGTGGGATTTGGTTTAGGGTTAGGTGTCCATTGATCACTGTATGCTGTTTTAAGCTAAGAAGACGTGATTGAGAAGGTATTCTGTGCAAATTGGAAGTTTGAAACTGCTGCTTTTTTTTTTTTTTCTTTCCCTCCATCTGTTTGGAGAGTTATTTTCATTCCATTACATCATTTAAACTTTACATGAGAAAATACTGCAAACAATTCTTGTGTGATGCTGCTTTTTGGTGCCAGCATTTCTTTAAGTGTGGCTTCGTGTGTCTGCTCGGTTTGATGTCTATGTTGCCATCTATTGATGACAGCAGAAATGTGTTGATAAGATATTGGATGACCAGTGTTGTTACTGAATGATATTGCTATCTGGATTATATTAACTCTGAAATTGTGAGAAGCCATTTGTTCCCATGAATTCACGTGCACTAAGTGCTGTGAAGAAGAAAAAACTGGCCAGTAGAGACAGGAATAGTCAAACTCATCTCTTTCTTTCAGAGTTTTGTTCTCCACCTGACATATCGATTGTATACCAGGGTTACAAACCATTTTACAGTACCAAAATTAAAAATAAGATCAAATCCCTTTAATTCTATCCACTCAGCCTGGATTATTGTTCCTCGATGTCACACAGTTGATACTGATGGGCTTGTATTGCCTGCAGTTCATTGGAGTGTCATTAGTAAAGAAAGAGAGCAGGTGCCCAGTAAGCTAACTCTGTATTTAGAGCTTGTGATCAATATTGTGTAGCATGGTGTTGCTTTATGCTGCAGGTATATATTTATACCATCTACTTTCTAGTTTAAATTGTTGGTCGTAGATTTTTTTGTATTATTAACTCTACTAAGATAAGACTGTAATTAATTGAATGGAGTCATTGAACTCTTTGTCTGATGGATGTCTTCTCTGTAGGCTACAGAAAGTGAGATGGGAGATGTTGATTTAACAGGTCTTCCAGAAGCACCTGTAGACTCTGAAGATGAAGAAGAAGAGGAAGATGAAGATATTGATAGAACTTCAGATCCACTTCTAGGGCGAGATGTTGTACGAGAGTGCCTTGAGAAAGAGCCTGCAGATAAAACTGATGATGATATTGGTGAGGAGAAAAAAACAGATCTTTGTATAAATCTCTGTCATATAAAATCAGTTAGAGAGCATGCACGTAAACTGTTGATATTAAATGTGTATGATTGTAATTATGAGTGATGCCTTCCAGAGATCACTTTGCTCTAGGGATACTGTCAATTCAATCATTTTTTTATTCTCTCTAGAAGAATATTTGTTCTGAGAATTTAAATATTTTGGAAAAACAGGCTTTGAGACTCTTACTATGCGTTAAGTGTTCCAATCATTGTATCTGTTGATAGGAGGGTCATGGTAATTTTGACTACCTGTGACTGTGGAATTAATTAATTATTGAATGTTGAAGGGGACACACTAGTGCTGCAGTGTAGATAAGCTTAATTGTAAACTGCAGAACATTTGAAAGGAAAATAATTTGTTGCAGTGCCTAACTGGAAATTGGCATTAGTTTAATGGTAAAATTTTGGTTATTCTGTACTTTTGATTACTTCTCTAAACTCTGGAAAGTGTTTCATGCTCTTGATAAGATTATAATTACTGTACAGTGAGGATATTTTTATTTCTTCTAAATGTTTGAAGCTGAAGTGCTTTTACACTTAACTAGATTGCTGCCATCAGAGTCAATCAGGGCACGATCAGGACTGCAGAGCCAAGTTTTTTTTCCCCAGTTTTTGATGACAAAACGCATACTGGGCTCATTTAGCTGCGGGCACTAACAAGGATTGTAGCACCACTGAGCAGTTCCTTCCGTGAATTAATCTGAGGTTTAATATACCTGTGGGAGGGCACGATATCTAAGGAACCCCTGGGCTGTGCAGTCTTCACACTGATGTTTTCTTTGTCTAACAGAGCAATTATTGGAATTTATGCATCAACTCCCTGCCTTCGCAAACATGACGATGTCTGTTAGGAGAGAACTTTGCTCAGTGATGATATTTGAAGTAGTGGAGCAAGCGGGAGCCATCATACTTGAAGATGGCCAGGAAGTAAGTAACAGTATGCAGCACCGTTGAAGCACCATGGACAGAAGGCTGCAAGCAGTGATGGGCTGGGCAGTGTTCTCTACCCCTCTTCCACTCCTGAAAGCTAGAAAATTCCTCATCTCTTACCACGACCCCCTTCCAAAATCCCTAAACCTTAGTCCATGTGTTGATAAGATCCTGCCTGTGTGCTCTTGCTTTCCTTGTTCAGGACTTTAGCATGGTTGAATATGGACAAAAAGAACCAACAAACATAACAACATCATTCAGTAGGTTTTGCTGTGGATTGCTATCAGTTTAAGTGCTAATATCTAAGAGTAAGTGTTAGATATTACTTGTACGGAAGAATGCATAATTTCCATCAGCAAAATAACTCATTTCTTGCAGTGTAATGGAGATGTATCCTTGAAACAGCAGTGTAGGTAGCATAACCTAAACGCCTAAATTGGAAGCAGTTGCCAGTTAGGCAGTGGTCTGACTCCCAACATCGGTGCTCTGACTCCTTACCTGCAGCCTCTCCCTGTCCTTCCATTCAGAGATCTGGGATGGCTGCAGCTGGTCAGTGCTGCACAGGGGCTGGATGTGCTCGTGTTTCCAGTACTGACCAACTGGGGGGAAGAGCCCTCATGATCATTAAACAGTATAAATATACTGTAGCAATTAGCACACTGATTAAAAAGCAATCTATTCATCAGCATTGCTCCCTACTGAATTAGAACTGAAATGAATGAAGAATGCTGAAAAGCATTCTTGTTTCAGTCAGCTTTATTGCTTGCTTTACAGCACACATTTCTGGTGAATTACATGTTACAAAACTGTGGTGGCAACAAACTGGAGACTGCAAGAATAAGGCTTTTTCAGATAAGAGTGCTGGAACAGCTTATGCAGTTTTTTGAATGAGCTTCACTTTTTAAATTTGTTCTTCACTCCCTCTAGCTCGATTCTTGGTATGTTATTTTAAATGGAACGGTGGAAATCAGCTATCCTGATGGGAAGAGCGAGAGCCTCTGTATGGGAAATAGTTTTGGGATTACTCCCTCTTTGGACAAACAGTACATGAATGGAGTGGTCAGAACCAAAGTAGATGACTGTCAGGTAAGATCACAATTCTGAGCATCTCTTATTTCTGAACATCTAATAAAAGACAGGAAATATCTTGCATCTGAAGGCATGATCTTCATTCCAGGAGCAGATAAAGGGAAGTTGGTATGCTTATGTTGGGTTAGTTGTACACTTTGAGAAGCAGAGATTTATTTTACATTGCTGTAGTATGAGAAACAGGAACTTTTGCTTTCCATTGAAGTGTAACCTTAGTTCACCCTAGTTGTTCTGTGTATGTGATTGACATGCAGTAAGAACAGACAAACCATATCCAGCTTCAGCAGTGTTTGTTCTCTGTATGATTATCATTATGTTTTGGAGACATAACATGCTAATCAATTTTATTTTCCTCTGTCTATAACTTTCTCGTGTAGTTGGGCAGAACAGACTAGGGCTAATAACACGTACTGTGCTATGGTGGTTGCATCAAAGAAGCCCAGAAATGGGGCATGAGGATACATACATGTTTTGAGTATTTATTAATTATCATTTGTTGTCTGGGGTCAGTTTGTGTGTATAGCCCAGCAAGACTACTGGAGAATTCTGAACCACGTGGAAAAGAACACTCATAAAGTTGAGGAAGAAGGAGAAATTGTTATGGTAAAGGAACACAGGGAGCTGGATCGCAGTGGAACCAGAAAAGGACACATAGTTATCAAGGTGATTTTCTTCCCATTCTTTCTATTTATTTATTAAACATTTAATGATTAAACCTTTACTCATTTTGGTTTAAATCTAGAACACATGTTCAGTTTTGTCCATCTCACCTCAAAAATTTAATGATTTAATTCAAAGGAATTTATATTATTCTACAAATCTACCTCCATGTGGTTTTTTTAATCAGCATAGACCTTTGGGGTCCTTTTAGAGTGGTTTGGGCTCTTTGGAGTCTGGAAGAAGAACTTAAACTGTTTGTTATAAAGAAAGTTACGAGATGTTCCAGGTTATCCTGGCCAGTTACAAGCTGTTTGGTCTGGGAAAAACAGGAAGACTTCATTTAAATATATTAGTGTTGTTTTTTTTCCTTGAGTTTTCCAAAACCAAAGTTTGGAACATGGTTTTATGGTAAGGGGACTCTCTGAGAGAGGTACTGGCAGGAGATATCAGCTGTATCTGCCTTTTGTTTTAAAGGCAACACCGGAGCGGCTCATCATGCACTTGATCGAAGAACATTCTATTGTGGATCCAACTTACATCGAAGATTTCCTTTTAACGTATCGAACGTTTCTGACAAGCCCCTTGGAAGTTGGGAATAAACTCCTGGAGTGGTTCACAGTGGACAGCCTCAGGGATAAGGTGGGTTCCAGCCTCCAGGGTGCCATATAATCCCTGCCAAGGAAGGGTTTTCACTGCTTCTCTTCTGCAGAATGATTTTCAGTTTAATTTTAAGATTGAAATGCCTGTCTCTCTGAAGTCTCCCCTTTTTCAGCAATTCAGGGAAATTTTGTTCGTGATTTCTTGGGTTTATCACCTTTGTTCTCACAGCAGCTTTGTGTTCATCTTCCCTAATTTTTCTTTGTAGAGCTCTTCAGTGTATTGAGCATATTTTATTAGAGCGGCTTATTGCGAAGTCTGTCCTCGAGGTAAACTGCTGCTGATAATAACTCTTCTGTGAATAGAACCATGTTCAAGTCTGTGTAACTGTGTGCACATACACGTGAAAAATTGACGTGGTTTGGAACTTGTATTCATATCCAATTTGTTGAAAATCGTGGCAGTAAAATTTTTGGCCGGCAGTTTTATGTTCTAGATGGAACCGAAGGAAACTCTACTCTTGAAGCAGCATGGATTTTGTGGAGGAAGGTGCCTGGGGTCCTTGCTGTGGTTGCTGCTTCCCCCTTTTTTCCATGTACTCTTCTGGCAACTGCTGTTTTTCTTTAAAAGAATGAATGTAAAGAAGGAAAGAAAAAGAAAGCCATCTCAGCAAGAAGAAGAGGAAGTCATTATTTTTAGAAGAGAAACTGTTGTGGATTAGCATTTTTTAGTAGTGTAGATGGATGAAATAGTTACCAGACTGACTTTGTCATGAATGGAGGTAATTGTGGTTGCCACAAATGCAACCCAAACATTTAACTTCAAAATGCAGGAGAAAGTTTCTTTACTGTTACAGCGTACAACCCAGAAACTTCCTAGGAGAGGAGGTTGTTAGGAGGCTTTAAAAAGAGGCATTTTGCAGAAGGAAGAGATAACTGGAAGTAGATTAGTGCACCAGTAGGTGCTGGGTGCTGTAATCAGCTACATACAAAGGTGTCTGATTCTGTTTTTCATTCATCTCCTCAAGGAAAGGAAATCAGGAGTTGATTTCAAGTGCAAATGGCCTCTGCTTCTTCTAAGGAATGCATTAATCTGTGATGTGTCATTCTGTCACATCCTTGTATTCTTATTTGCTTGTGGATTACAGCCTGTAGGAGAAAAAACATTTGTATGTGTACGTTTTTTTCAGGTTACCAGAGTGGTCTTACTGTGGGTGAACAACCATTTCAATGACTTCGAAGGTGATCCAGCCATGACTCGATTTCTGGAAGAGTTTGAAAAGAACTTAGAAAATACGGTAGGACCAAGAAAGGACAACTGTCAAACTTCCTAACGTAATGCATTTCCATTTTCCCATGTGTTAGCAGGGGTTAACACATCGCAGTCCATAAGAAAGCACTTAATAAGTGGCTTTTGACATGGGCATATTTGTTCTTAAATATATATTTAGGTACAAAGCTCATATCAAACAGTACATGTGGCACTCGTTTATGTGTTTTTGCATCACTGCAGAAGGTTTATTAAGATCTGGATACATAGGATCATAATTTCTCTTTCTGACACTTCTTTTTTCTAAACAACTTTTTTTTCTATGTATATATATATAAAAATAACATAGCACTCTGTTTCATGTTTCTTGTGTTACAGAAAATGAAAGGACATCTCAGATTGCTGAATATTGCTTGTGCTGCCAAGGCAAAATGGAGACAAATTACCTTGCAGAAACCTTCTAGAGATTCACCTCTCTTTTTCAGCCTTCTTGGGGGAAGTGACAAAGGTTTTGGTATCTTTGTTGAGACTGTGGAAATTGGCAGTAAAGCTGCAGAAGCTGGACTTAAGCGTGGTGATCAGGTAGGAAGTGTAAAGTTAATTTTAAGCATCCATCTCTTAATTAAAAAATCTGGTTCAGCCAACTGTATTGTTTCCAAGAGAAAGATTATGCTGTTGACTGTTAAATAAGATTAAAAAAAAAACCACAAAACAAGCAAAAAAAAATAGTACTTTAGGTTTGTATGCTTAATATGTGTTCCTATTAAGTAGCATTCAAAAAATCTAAAATATTCAGGTATTTCAAAAGCAAAATAAGGAAGAGAAGCCAAACTGGCGAGTTGTAGCTGCTTTAGGACACTTTATTGGAGGATATGCAATTAGGTTGAAATCATCACAGTTTTGTGGGCTTGATTGTCACTGGGTATACTGGGTGTCTGGGGCTGGGGGAGCCTCAGGGCCCTGCAGTTGATCTGGCATGTGTCTGTAATACTGTGCCTGCAGCTGGTGCTCCACCAGGTGCAGATTCTAAATGTAAGAATGTTGTCCCAGAAGATGAGTTAAGGAGCTCATGGGTAGGGATGGAGTTCCTGGCTTGTTTAAAGGATGGAACTTTAGTGGAGTAATCAAACCAGTTATTTTACTAGGAATGCTTTCATGCTACAACTACTGTAAAGATGGTGTGATAACTTCTGGAAAGTACTTAACGTGCTTGTGTTGTTGTATTTCTATCTGTAACTGTTGTAAAGTGACTCCAATATAAGCAGCTGTTCTAATAGTTCGATTTGTATTTCTTCTTAAAGATAATGGAAGTAAATGGACAGAACTTTGAGAACATTACATTTGCGAAAGCTCTTGAAATCTTAAGGAACAATACTCATCTCTCCATTACTGTAAAAACAAACATTTTTGGTGAGTAGTCTTCACAGGTGATGTATTTCTGTGTATGTCTCTCTGGCTCTAGAAGTGCAGGAGGATTTCACCTTTCTTCCAGCTTGCTCTGGGAGCGAAAGATCACGCAGGAGTCCCCTCGTTGTGCCTCCATTTGCTCAGGGTGTGCCACGTGCTGCGCGCTGGGTGGCACTGAGCCAGCATAGGCAGTGCTGTGCTCCCTGAGAAATCCTCACACGGCTGCTTAAGCAGCTTTAGTGTCCCTTCATGAGATGCAGCTGACGCAGAGCCAAAGGAGCTGGGCCAAAAGATTTTGCCAAGAAACAGCAGAAAATGTCAAGCTGGGTTTTCATAAAACTTTTTATGATGGCAGTAAGGACAATGGGATAAATTGCCTTTACATCTCAAATCGATAAGGGAATATAAAAAGTGGTATAGCATATAAATGTTAGCTTTTAATTGTCAGTGTGAATATAAACACATAAATACCTCCTTAAAATCTCATTCGAACCATCTGTTCTCTTTCCATAATCCTGTTCAGGAAACAGAATAACCATAGCTACAGAAAGAGCAAGGCTGAACAGAGCAGATAGATCCTTGCTCTGTAGTGGTATCCGAGAGCTAAGTTTTCCACTTGCATTTCCTTCTGCTGGTTACCTGCCCACGTTCCCTATGACTTTTCAGTTACAATTTTCTGTTGATTACTGAGTAGGTAAAAAGTCTAAAGATCTTAGCTGTTGTTTTATTACTGTAACTGTAATGAAAGCATAGAACAACTGTGATCAGTCGACTAGACTAATGAAATGGCATAAATAAAGCCTTGCTGTAGCTGAGGCTGTGATGATTACATACTAATGGATTCTAACCTCATTTCCTGCAAGCTGATAAAATTTCAAGATGATTTCTCTGATAAATTTTAATGAATTCGTGTTGTGAAGCTCTTTTGAACTGCAGTACTTGTGATTCTGTCCTTTAATTGAGTGCTAAGTGTCTGCTACTGGCAATGGGCAATCCCCATTCTTAGATTTGAATTCGTATGGTGAAGGATTGTAGCTGCAAATTGTGTCACATAATAGAAATATGCAGCTGGACTGTGAATATGCATAAAGTCCCTTATGCCTTGTTCGTAGGAGCCAAGAAATCAGCTCTGCACAGTGCTGCATTTCAACAGAAGGTACTAAATTTCTGACATGAGTGACCTCAAAAGATTTAAAATACCCCAAAACAAACAGGAAAACCCCTATGTGTTGACAAACCAGTTTAAACAATTTGATTTTACCTTGTATTTGTGGGAAGAAACAGACATAACAAAGACCTTTTTTTTTTTCCCCTTATATCTCCTGGGACTGTCAGTGATAGACTGCCTTAGTTTGATAAATGCAGTAGGAGATCTGATGCACTTTATGTGTTACTGAAGGAAAATGAAGGAAAAAAGAAAATACCAAGCTGTCCTGAAGTTCTTCTTCAGGAAGTGTCTGCATTGTTAGCAAAGATGGAGATGACGAAAGTCAATAAATACGTAGAGGTGATTGATGTGAATGTAGTAGAGGTTCTGTTTTATTGATCTGATTGCCTTTATGAAGGCTGGAATATCTTTATTACATTTGCTGAGGTATGTGTTCATTCTGAAAGTAGCTGGGAGAGTCCTGCTGTGCGGAATGGTTATCCTTTCTTCTTAAACATCTGGGGTTACACTTTCTGCCAAGGAATTCCACAGTAAAACTTAAATGGGAAAAGAGCTGCCCCCTCAGAATCAAGATTAAAATGTAACCTATAGCTTGGCTTGGCAAGGCATTACGTTTTTGTTTTGGACTCTGCTTCAATTTTTCTGCAGGTATGTGGGAAGCCAAATGTTTGAGGGGAAAGAAGAATGCAATGCGAAGGTTTAGGTGTGCAAAGGTAAATCACGATGGCTGTATTTTCTCTTGCAGTGTTTAAGGAGCTGCTCTGCAGGATAGGGCAAGAGAAGAATGGAATTCCACATATTCCAAAAATTGCAGAGAAGAAAAACAACCGTTATTCCATCCCAGATATGCCTGGAGATGTGGAACAGATGTTCCCCCGTGAAAAAGGAAACAAGAAGCTGAAAGCAAACACTGTATCTGGTGGGAGAAACAGAATCAGGAAGATTTTAGACAAGACTCGATTCAGCATCTTGCCTCCAAAGCTCTTCAGGTGTGTCAGGCACTCCTGGGTGAACAGTTGTTCCTTTATGAAGCTCTTTAGTATCTTCAGTCACATCCATGCTGCTTTTTTTTTTTTAATTGTTATTTTATTTCTTTTTAAACGCAGTAAATCTCAACTGCTGAACAAGAGCAGAATATTTTTACTGTCCCAGTGAATGCCTTCAAATATATGTTTCCTTGGTCTCTGCTTTTAAGCTTGCCTGCAGCATTTGATTAAAACATCTTTCTGCCATTATTTTTTTCCCAAGATTCACTCGATGAACATGTGGAGCTTGACACACCTGACTGAAACCAATTTGTTTTGCAGTGATGGCAGTGTGAGCCAGTCACAGGACGACAGCATCGTGGGGACGCGGCAGTGCCGGCACAGCCTGGCCATCATGCCCATTCCTGGCACTCTGTCATCCAGCAGCCCCGACCTGCTGCAGCCTACAACTAGCATTCTGGATTTCTCTAATCCTTCAGGTAAACGGGAGCATGAGCTTGATAATTACAAGGCAGCTGGTTTGGGGGGGGGAAATGACACCTTCTGCCAGCTTCACATGCGCTGAGTGCGGTTACCTCTTGATCTTGTGACCCTCACAGATCCAAACTGGAGATCTGCTGAAAATGCAGACAGACCAAACCCCTGTTTCCTGCTTCTTTGTAGTGTGTGAGACCTAGCTTCTCATTAATAAATACATAAACAAGTAAATAAAATGCATTTTTCCACCCATAAATGCCTTTGATTTCCAGAGCTCTGGTGAAAGCTGTCATCCTCTGCATCTGTCTTGTGTTATCATCCCTTCCCAATACTAGTACTCCTGTCCATCCACTGTCTTTTAATATGTATTTTGAACAGTAACGTGAATAGAATAAGGCAGCTTTGGTAACAACATAATTACATTATTTTTTAAGTAATGTCCTTCAGACTTTAAGTTCATTCAGTTTTATGTCTGAAAAAACTGAAAAGTGTTTTGAGATTTTTGGTCTGGGCTTCCATTGCTGGTCCTGAAGGAACGGAGGTTTTGGGGTGGCTGCAGGAGTTATTTACTGTTACATGCAGCTGCCTGTAAACATGTCAAGTCAGAATCACGTTTCCCTATTTCACATTTAAGTTTTGTGCCTAATTATATATTCTGTGAAGTGCCTTCTGGCTGCAGCTTATGTTTATGTAAACCTGCAGTTTTTCCCTTTAAAAGGAACAAATATATCCTATCAAATGCGTAAATATCCATGGCAAATAAGCTCCTTTTAATTTTCTGGAGACCCAGTTTCTCACTGTGTACTTGAGAGAGAAGAGAGCTGCTCACGTGTTCTCTAAGAATAATCTTTCTCTGCTGTACAATTTAACTGCATAACACCAGTAGTGGATTACTGGTCCCTCACAAGTTTGCTGTAACAACTATGCAATTATTTTTGAATGCTAGAGAAAACCAAAATATTTCTGACCAGCTCTTTAAGTTTTGTAAACGTCTAAATCTTGATTTGATGTTGACACAGTGTTTCTCTTTTTTCTCCTGCCTGCAGCCGTTGGGTTTTACTGTAAGTATCCTGATGTCCAGCATCCTGAAGGCCTTAATATTGCATGGCTTGCCTGATAACATAACACGTTGCATTGGTGTAGTTTTGCTGTCTGTTCACTGGGCAGTGATGTGCCCTGTAAGCTTCCCTTTAATAAAAGTCCATAGGTGCTCCTTCCCTCGTGGCAGAGTGCTGGACTGAAGCAGAAAATACCTCATTTCATTCCCATTTCTGCTACTGATGTGCTGAAAGACCACCAGCGAGCTGCTTCACTTCTCTGGGACCTCGCCTTAAACAAATGTCATTACTTGCATCCCTTTTATGGAAACTGGATGGTAGTGCAATTTGAGGTTCAGTTTGTTCTGCTTTTGAACTCTGTCTGACTAAAATTTGTGCATGCAAACCGGACATGTGTTTTGTTCAGTCAGAACTCGAATAGTGTGTAGGAAAGTACTCTTTACTAATATTCACCTACCTCAGTAAAGGGTGATGAGATGGACGTGCTTGTTTCCATCGCCTGCTACTTACACGTTACACCATGTTCTGGTTGCATGGCAATTTCTTTTCTTCCAATCTAGATTTCAGTTTGGGCTTTAAACTTGAGTGAGTTCTGATTTTTAGGTATGCTAATTACATAGCATAGGTGTTTTGGCTCTTGTGTTGGTGTGTGATGATTTTAATGAGTGCAGATATTTCCCAAATAGTTCCCTGGGGCAGGGGATGCCCTGCCTGGCCAGCCTCTGTCTGTGGATGTGGCTCTTACCACCGAGGTTATTAAAGGCTGCTCAAGTAGCAGAGAGAGGAGGAAGGACCTCTGCAATAGCCCTGGGTATCTCTGCAGTGGGACTGTTTTTTGTATTTGTTTCGCCAGTCAGCGATATTTTGAGAATCTGTATTAACTGTAATGGAGAGAATTATTTCTTTAGATATTTGCTTCTTGCTGTAGTTTGCCCCAGATAAAACTGTTCTGTGACACGTTTATAATTCATAAAATACGTTATAAATAGGTGCAGTAACAAAAGAATTAGCTGCTGGCAAAAGCTGTGTTCCTTCAGGTGGAGAGTGTGAGTGTAAAAGTGTGCAGTTAGTTTACAGCCAGGTCTCCCTTCTCCTCCTCATTCTCCTGCCCACGGTGCATGCACCTCCCTGGGAGGAGCACCTTGGCACCCAACTCTGGATCACAGGCAGAAGAGCCAAAAAGGAGCAGTGCTTCCAAAGATCTCGATGTATGCTCAGAAGGACCGTGTACAGGACACTCATTGGGCACGTGGATGTCTTGTACTTTGTGTTCATGGGATGACATATAAGTTAGTTCAGTTGTGGAAATGCGGAGATGAGAGAGTCCTCTTTTTTCCATTCACATTTTGGGGTAAAGACTGAATCCTTTAATGGATATCGATCAGATGGAGCAGAAAACGACCTCTTGTTTTTTCACGGGAAGAGTAACTTCACACTTTGAAAGCGTTCTCCTCTTCTTTCAGATATTCCAGACCAAGTAATAAGAGTTTTCAAAGCAGACCAGCAGAGCTGTTACATCATCATCAGCAAGGACACCACGGCCAAGGAGGTGGTGAGCCACGCCGTCAACGAGTTCAACCTGACCGGAGCCCCCGAGACGTATTCCCTGTGCGAAGTGTCCGTCAGCCCCGAGGGGGTCATCAAGCAGCGCCGCCTTCCAGATCAGTTCTCAAAACTGGCCGACAGGATTCAGCTCAACGGGAGGTAATGCTGCCTTGTCTGGGGTTCTGTTTGACTTTGCCTGTTAGGATTGAAGCTTCTGAGAGAATGGTAGGGGAGTGATGCCTTAATGAAAGCTGACGGGTGTCTGTCGGAAGAGTAAGCAAGGGAGTGTCAGTAACACTCTTCCTTCCCTTCTTGTTTCACCTTCCTTTTCCTTAAGCAAAAACATCCTCCCTGACTTGACAGCAAACTCCCTATGAGAACTAAATTCAGCTCATCAGCATAGCATGTACTGGCTTTCACTTAAAGGAAAAACTTGTACTTCATCTGACACTTTCCATGTGTACTTTGGGATTAAAGCATGCAATTAACTTTTCTCAGTGATGTCATGCTGCAAGGAACTGATTCTAACCTGAGATAAATTCTTCAGTTTTTATGTAAACTGTTGCAAATGTTTTCTGCCATGGAAAGTGCTTCAGCTTTATCTGATGACCTGGTCCATACCGGAAAAAAGTTTAAGTAAAAAAATTCTTGAGTCTTCTCTGCTGGCCAGCAGAGAGAACTTATGAGAAATAAACTTCTGTGTATCTGAAAGTGAACTGCTTTGGACTGTGGAAATTAATTTTCCAGATACCTTTTCATTTCCTGAATATTGCGAATTTCATGTAAATATTAATATGCCACACTGAATTTATGTAAGAAACCACACTTAATTTGTTTAAGAGATGGAGAAATACATAAATGAGAGATTTCTCGACTAATGTGCATTTAAAGTGTTATTCCACTGCTGCATTTACAAATGGAAAAGTAACTGACCTCTTTTTGAAGATGAAAGCTGCAGCATGTTGCTGAGTACAGTTCAGAAAATAATAGCAGTGAGGGAGACTGAAATAGCTTTGAAATGCTGAAGGCTGAGGTACAGAGTGTACAAAGGTTATGCTGTCCCTGCCTCTCTCTTTGCCTCTTATTCTCGATTGACACCAACGAGGTGGAAATGCTGTCCTCCAAACACCTCTGCAGTGTCAGTAATGTCCGTGTTGGTCGGCTGTGCTTCAGTGTCTTTGTGCTCACACACCCTCTGAAGAGCATCTCTGACATTCTGTTGCAACTCGGTTGTTCTTTAGATATTATTTGAAAAACAACATGGAGACGGAGACCTTGTGCTCAGACGAGGATGCTCAAGAGCTGCTGAGAGAGAGCCAAATTTCCCTCCTCCAGCTGAGCACCATTGAGGTGGCCACTCAGCTTTCCATGAGAGACTTTGAGTTATTTCGTAACATTGAGCCTACGGAGTACATCGATGACCTTTATAAGCTGGACTCCAAAACAGGAAATGCTCACTTGAAGCAGTTTGAGGATGTCATAAATCAAGAGACTTTCTGGGTTGCCATGGAGATTTTAGCAGAGCCCAACCAACTCAAAAGGATGAAGATTATTAAGCATTTTATTAAAATTGCCCTCCACTGCCGAGAGTGCAAGAACTTCAATTCCATGTTTGCAGTTATAAGGTAAAGTGCTTCCCATTTGTCAGATCTGATTTGTGGTGTCATGGGCAGTTCTGCTCATCTGAACTGAAGAGGAGGTGTATCTTCACAGATTGTGGGATAGTTCTGAGGGAATTACTGAGCTTTTCAGGATGCCACAGTGGACCAGAAGGTGCACTGTCACTGTGCTCTGCTCATCCTTGCCCTCAGAAGCTTAGTACCCATGTGTGACTGTCTCCCCTTTAACCATTACATAGCAGGAAAGAGAAGGTTTGGACAAAAGCACCATTTGATTGATGAAGTCCAGAAGCATGCCTGAAAGTAGCTGCTTTTTTCTGTGATTCTGGCACCCAGTTTCCCTTTTTTCAGTTGGTGTTACTTTTCCAGTGTGCACTGAGTCATATCTGCAATGATGAGATTACTTTCTTTCTTTCTTTCATTTTAAGGACTTCCTCAAATCAGTCCTGTTTTAGTTTAGTGTTCCTTCTCGTTCTTTCTGGTCATCTGCTTGTTCCTCTGTTGTTTTTTTTCTCTTCACCATTAGACTTTCTCTTCTGATGTATACTGGGTGCTGCTACTTTGACTTGAGTGGTGTCAGTTCAGCATTTCCTTTATTTGCAATTTTTCAAAGCCCTGATTGTGTTAAAAAGAACAAATCACTATGATTCATCAGGCAGGGATCTTAATCCGTACTGTATCAGCACCAGTGCAGTCTTAAAAAATGCCATGTGATAATTTTAATTTTATAAAATCTCCTTCCCTGTCTCAGCAGTGTATCAGATGGTGCTGGCTTCTATTTAGCCATGTATTAAAGAGGTAATGAATTCCCTTAAAAGATGCTGTGCAGCCATCAGGGCTGTGACTGCTCATTACATGGTGAATACAAATGCAGATGTTGAGTGTATTTTCTATTTCCTGCTTCCTAATCTCCTATGGTTTATTGTAGGTGGAAAAATAACTTTTCTTATTTCTGAGTTCAGCCTCACAAGACCACAACAGAAGTGGTCTTTGATCAAAAAATAGCAAATAAATTAGCCTTTATTTTGCCCTCATTTCCAGAGGAGCGTGTTTCTGTTGGCATATGGTGCAAGGATTCTCTTTCCTGCCTTGCATTTCATGTCAATATGATGCCGTGTGTTACATGAAACAGGAAGATACCATCTTAATATAGCACAGAAAAGAGAAGCTGTGTGGGGACATATGTTAGATTTCTCACGAGAGAAGGCTTTGTTGGTGACTTTACAATAGCGTGGGGAGAACTCTGTGGTGCAAAAACAAAAAGAAAAAGGCAAAATAAGTTTTTGAGGCTTTTAAACTGAGGACAAATCTTACAAGAGCAAATTGCACCAGTCCGGGTTTGATGGTGAATGCTGGAGGACGTCACCTTGCAGTGCTGCATGTACAAGGTCTTTGCAGTGACTGCAACGTTTCTTGAGCAGAGCTGCTGACCAGTTATCATGGGGAGTGAATATAGTTCAGCGCTGTTTGTTTTTTTTTACTGCGTCCAACTAATTCTATATCTTTACTCAGAGTGGGAATGGAGCATAGTGACAATGTGCAGCTCATCAGTCACTCAGTGCTCCGTTATCGGTGCTCCAGGCATTCTCCCAACCTTTGCCATTTTGCCTGGGACGAGCTGGTGCTGCTCTCCCTTGCCTCTACAGCTGTGTGTTCGCCACGTGAATTTTTCACCTTTTTTGTCCTTATTTGCAGTAAACATTTTCACAGGGGAAAAGTGGTTGGCACATTAAATGATGCTCAGCACTGTGGAGCAGAGAGGCTGTTTTGGCAGGAGAACTCCAAGTCCGTACATTGTGTCATTCTGTACAGTGCTCCCTTTTGCTTGCCTACAAGAGCGAGCAGCATTGGGCTTTGTGAGGGGCTTGCAGCCTGGCATTTCCCCAGCTTTCAGTTGGCCTAGTGAAAACTGTAATCCCCTAAGAAAGCCCCGCAACCCTTTGTTTCCATTCAAAAGGGAACAGCTCTGCTAGCAGCTAATAATGGGACGTATCTGCCTTGCAGTGGGTTGAATCTGGCTCCGGTGGCACGTCTCAGAGGCACCTGGGAGAAGTTACCGAGCAAGTACGAGAAGCACCTCAGAGACCTTCAGGATCTTTTTGATCCATCTCGAAACATGGCGAAGTACCGCAACATCCTTAGCAGTCAGAGCATGCAGCCTCCAATTATTCCGCTCTTCCCCGTTGTCAAGAAAGATATCACATTTCTACATGAAGGTAATGTCAGACACAGCAAAATAATAAACCAGGCACTGAATACGTTATAGCCCTTTCTTCGGTGCTCTGTGATTCAGCAGATGTCTGAAAGGAAGCTGCCACCAGTAGGGTGCTTTTGATGCATCCTTTGTGGGAGTACAATGCACTGGAGCTGTGAGTGCATAATAGAAGAGGCTAATCCCAGACAAAAAATTAAACATTAAATGTGTATTTTGAATATCTTAGAAGCAGTGCTTCATCAGCTGGCCTGAAGTCCTAAAGTCTGTGCTGCCTGGTGTTGGCACTGCTAAGAGAAATCCATTTCTCTTACAAGAACTTGTTGCTGCAGTGTTTCTAGCTTTCCTTGTTCTGTGTTGTGGCTTTCAGACAGCCACGATGGTACAACACCTCCTGCTCCTGCTTTCAGCATTTTCAGGGGTTTTTGTTTAAACAGTTCCATCTTTTTCTCCTTACAAAAAGTTCTATTTGCAGTTGGTTAAGGCTGAGCATTCCCAACGGTGCCAAATTCTTGGTTTTGATCATTCAGAACTATTTGAGCTCATTTCAGAATGTGAATGCTGCGGATGTCAGTTTATTTGGCATCTCTGCCAATGAATTTGGTCATACTTCATTCGCCCCTCTTGCCTCTTCCTAGTTCATATTACTTTAGAAGTGGATTAATGAGAGCAGTGATACATAGTTGAAGTGGGTGTCTTTTTGCTCAAGTTTTTTGTTTTCCTGCTACGTTTTCTAAAGCAGAGTTGTCGATGGAGGGCATGGAGAGAGGAAGGCCGATGTGGGGGGGCTAGAAACACGTTCTGTGTAAGTAAATATTATTCTTTTTGTGTTTCAAACATGCAGGGAATGATTCCAAAGTGGACGGCCTGGTAAATTTTGAGAAACTCAGGATGATTGCCAAAGAAATCCGCCAAGTGGTGAGGATGACCTCTGCCAACATGGATCCAGCCGTAATGTTCAGACAAAGGTGTGCAAATTAGAAAGGCAGTGGGACTGCAGGTGGCTCAGTGGGTAGGGATCTGGGTTTGTGTGTGCATCACTACGTCAGTATCTCATTGTGTGACTTACCATTGCCATTTACCATCCGAACCAGAATCTTTACCAAGTTTTGGCAATGCGAGCAATGCTCCTGAGAGTTACTTCTAGTGACAGCTAAACCAGTTTGTCTAATATAGCAAAGAAGAACGTGCTCAATAAAATAATCAGAATTTTAGGAGAGATGAAGTATTAGGTGAAAACCATTTATGTGAAATAAAACACAGAAATCACCCGTTTAGGCATCTGAAATGTTACCTTTAACGAATAAAAACAAAGAAAAAACTGATAAAATATTTAAAAATAACAAAGCAATATTTTTATTCGTTCTAAGCACAGCTTGCTACACCTACGTAATGTCTGATGTCTTCAGGCTGTATGCAGGTGGAGAGTGTCTTCTCACCTTATTTTTCTTCCATTTTTTCCTCAGTGTGTGATATTATCAGGCTTTTTTTGTTAACAAACCTCAGAACAAAAGCACCATGACTTCTAATCTGATGCTGGTGAGCTCCAGGTTACTCACAGTGGAACTAAATAATCCCCTGCATCTTTTTGCTTCTCCCAGCTGAGATAGCATCCCCAGTGCAGGCCGTCCTGCTGGTGGGGTCCTGCTGGTTGTCCTGCCCTGCTCTTGGGCTCAGTGCTCAGCCCATTGGGGAGCTGTGTCTGTGAGTGCACAGCTTCTACTTAGAAAACTGGCAGAATATCCGGTGGTTGGGGTTCATTGGCACCAATGGATCCTGTTTGGTGCTGGCCTTCAGGGCTGGCTGTCAGCAGCTGAGAATATTTGGTTTAAAAAAGTCTGAGGAAAAAATAGTGGATCCCTTGTAGAAGTTGTATAAGGATGGATTCATTTCAAAGTGGAGGGTCACCTTCATGCTGTTACATTTCAACCACTGAAACTTCCTTTTTAATACGAAATTACAAAGCAACTTCCAAGTTAGTTGCTTTTCAGAAAACTTGGCATTCACTGATTAAATGGACCTGTACATCAGTTTCCCTGATGCTCCTTCCAATTTGAGACGTAATCAAGTCTAATCACCAGTTGAATTAGTAGTAAATAAATAGTTACCTTTCAGATCTTTGCCAGAGCTACACAACACGTCCTAATGACCACAGCTGAAAAAGTGCCTCCTGAGTTAAAATGCTCAGGCATTAATATTAGCAGTGCTGCCAAAGATGAAAAGAAAATGGCTCCTTGTTTTCCGCATTTAGATTCATTTGCATTGCCTCTGGTGTTTGATCTATCAGTTTGTGTTATGAAGCACCAACAAATGTTTTTGAAGAAGATTAAAAACGAACAAGGAAAAGTGTTTGTTAGCGGTAACGTGAGACCTGCTAACGAGTTCATTGCCAATTAATACAGAGCAGTGAGCTTTTCAGGGTGTGTTTGGCAAACGGGTTGTTTTCCAGCAGGCAATCAAGGGAAAACGGCACCATAAACATGAATACTGATGGTTTCTCATACATTTACTGCCATCCTAATGCAAAGAATAAATTACCTTAATCACGTTTCCTACAATATGAATAAGTTAAAAAGCTTTTGCTTGCTCCATCAGAATTGAGTTTGACTTACGGGAATCACTTAACAAGAGAATGTAACACGAGTTTGGATTTCCAATTCAAAGGTTAAACTTAAAAATAAACAGAAAAACTGATAGATGTTCTTCCATGTTGGAGTGTTTGAGCAAGTCCTGTCCTTGCATTCCATGACAACATTGTGTTATTGTTTGAGAAGAATTTTGCTGTATAGAGATTTTTTTCTTTTCTGTTCTTTCCTGTCTACATCTTTCTTCCTGACTCTCAACTGTTTTATTTTTTTTCCTGTGCTTTTCTGTTCAAATACATGCTTCAATGTATATGGCTCTTGCTTGCAGGAAGAAGAGGTGGAGAAGTTTGGGGTAAGTGTAGAGATGAATGCAACTAAGATAAATAAAGATTATGCAACTCCTTAACATACTGCATCCTCCTCGTTAGTGCATGCTCCTGAAGTACAGCATGCATTTGATTAACCCTGCAATATGGATTTTTAGGGACAGGAAATCTTAGGGTCAACTTTGTACAGCAGCTGTAGAGGTGCTGAGTTGCTTCTGTGTGCTAGACAAGTCGTTTGCGTTCTTGCTTACTGCATAAGGGGAAGAACTGCTGTGTGCAGTTATGTCAGGAGGTGAACTGTTGGAAATGAATAACTTGGTCTTTCCGTGTAGCAGAAAGGTTTAAGCCATTCTCCTTTTTAAGCTGTGAAGAGGCAATGAATTATGATAAATGTAGAGGAGTTCCCTGCTCTGAGTTTAAGCTTCAAAGTCATTATTTTTAATATGGATTTAAAATGTGTCTTGCACTATACATGCCAGAATCCTCATTGATTTTTTAGTTGTGCAAGGCTGAATGAGAGAATGACTGCAACAGAGGGTACCGGGTGGGAGGGTACCAGGGTTAGCTGGTGAGCTAGCTGGCAGTGCCATGGGGCACTGAGCTGGAGGTGACCCTATAGCTGTGTTTTGTGCTTTTCCCCTGTGTCTTTGCCCCTCAGCTGCTACCTGCATTGCATACCTCAGCCTTATGTGCCTTTGCCCTTTGAAGCTCTCCTCTGCGTGCATCTGTACATCCAGACACAGGTGTACACTGGGGAGGGACAGCAGCAGGGCAGGCTGGGGGCAGCTTTGGGTGCTGATACCCACAGTGAGCTCAGCACCACGCAGATGCTGCTGGTATGGGCAAGCTGGGCCAGCAGCAGGACAGGACATGGCTCAGTGCACAGCTCATGGTGGGGACGGGGCCCAGGTCCCTCTGGAGCAGGAGGCATGCTGTGCTGTAGGTAGTGATTACCAGCCTTTGGGTTTGAGATCGTAAGGGAAAATGATTTTTAAGGGATATGGAATTAAATTGACTCAGAAAGTGAACTCCAAAATTAGAAGAAACAGTGTGTACACATGAAACAAATAAGTATATATATCATTAAAAAAAAATACAACATCATTTTCCTGTTTTGTTATAGTGTAGGCATTAACTTTGCTCTTGCCTGTTCAGAGATCAGTCCCAATGAGTGTCAGCGGTCCGTTGTGCCATCTGCTGCCCTTTGCCTGTAACAGCATTGGCTTTTTGTTTGATTAAGCTGTACATTTCTGCCACAGTTTTTAAGCTTACATTTTCTCTTGGCTTAATGAATCATCTTCAGAAATATTGCAGGCAGGTGGTTCCCACCATTTCTTTGCTTTTAAACTCAACGTGTTCGATCCTTCCTCGAGCAGTGTGAGCCTCAGCATTCTGAGGCTGTTAGCTGTGGCAGCTCTTCTGTGCCAGGGTTTGTTTATCCTTCCACTAATGATTCTGGAAGCGCACCCGAGATTTTGATAAGTAACTCTACAAAGAATTCAGCCTTTTAAAATCCTCTGACATTTTTATTTTTCGTTATTATTTTATATATATATATAAAGGCAAAAGCCACACCCTCTTTGAGCAGCCTCACTGCAGCTTCCCCCTGGAGTTTTCTTTTATGTGATGGTCTCCATTTACTAAAACATAAAAATGGATTAGAGCTGAGGTGGCCATAGGACTTTTGGCAGTTGAACAGATGTGATGTGTGTAATTGACTGTATCTCAATCAGTTGTTTGGGCACTGATGTCATCACCTTTTGTAGCTGTGAGTCCATACAAGCATATGTATGTTATGGCTGCTTTCCTGACCTTTGTTGGGATACATTTTTAGTCAGCTGCTGTTCTACTTAATTGGAGAAAGAAATTAAGTATGCGACACATTGTGCTTTGCATATTTAATGCAGTTTTCTTCTCGTTTTCATTTAAGCACAGTCAGAAGCTCATGTTTCTACGTGGTCACTTCTGTGGCCAGCTGGATGGTGGCAGGTCAGTGCTGTAAGCCTGCAGCACACAGTGGGGACCAAATTCCTTAGACAAACAGAGTTAGCAAGTTTATCCTGCAGCAGCATCGTGGGTTGTGCAGAACAGGAGCACGATCCATCAGCAGAACAGATTGGGTGCTTGGCACAGCCGTGTGCCTCGTTCTTGCAAGTCCCACAGTTCCACGTGCAGTCCTTTCCTGGGCTCCAATCTCTGCTCTCCTTTTGACCAGGATATTTTAAGACGACTGATGTTTTAATGCTGTTCATCTTCTTTAACTCATTTGCATCAGCATGCACTAGCCCTAACTGAAGAATACTGGTAATAATCCGCTTTGACGTGCGCTGCTCAGCTCCTCGTTGCTGCTGGGACCCCACCCCTGATGGCTGTGCTCTGTTCTTTCGCAGGTCTCTGAGCCAGGGCAGCACCAACTCCAACATGCTGGACGTGCAGGGAGGAGCACACAAGAAGCGCGCGCGGCGCAGCTCGCTGCTCAACGCCAAGAAGCTCTACGAGGACGCGCAGATGGCGAGGAAGGTGAAGCAGTACCTGTCCAACCTGAACGTGGAGACGGACGAGGAGAAGATCCAGATCCTGTCCCTGCAGTGTGAGCCTGCCTACAGCACTCGTAAGTGCAGCAGTCTGCGAGGGCGGCGTTTTGAAGTGCTTAAAAACATTCTTCCTTCCCTGGAAACACCATCTAGGGTCGTGCTGCTCTCCCTCCAAGAAAAGTGGCTCTGGGGAGCAGCTCGTTGGTCGGTTCATATCTTATCAACCCGGTAGAGTTTCAGCAAGCCAGCATTAACATTCTGATCTTGGCTGAGCTGAGAAAACTTCAGCGACGTTTTTTATGTTAACCTTTAGTTTTTAAAGTGTCTGTCTTTTTATCAGCCTGGAAGGAAATTCGATAGTACATTAGCTCTGCTCTTGCCCTGTTGTCCTTGTACAGAATTAGGAAGGATAAAAGTAACGTTTACCATACGAACAGCAAGAAAATGAAAAGAGACAAAATCAATACAGGAGCTGCAGTGACTTACGGCTCAGAGCAAACGAAGATGGCTGAGAAGCAGAAGTCAAGTCAATATTGGCTGATGGGATTGACATGGCTTGACAGTCATAAATGGAGGACTACAGCAGGACGGTTTTCATAATTTGAAGTCCTGTGCAGCTGTGTAACTAAACAAATCTCTTACACTGTGCTCAGTACATTCTTACTTCAAATTGAGAAATGGTAATTGCATTTTGTTTTGATCCTTAGAAATGTTCAAATGCTTGAGCAGTAGGGTTGTCTCAAAATAGAAAAGTAGAAACTTCGCTAATCACAGTGCTGTTTCATGCTTGCTTGATGTGCAAATGCAGCATCTTAAGCCTTTTTTTGTCCTCAAATACCATTTTTTTCTGTGATGAGGTAATTTAAAAGCATGAATAGGAAACCTTGAAGATAAAACTTCAAGTCCTTTCCGTTATTCAGTACTAAGAGCACAAATTCCTGTTGTTTCCCGAAGTACCTTTCTGTGCATTTTTTTGTTTCTCAGATAGAAGTGATGCAGGGAAAGACCATACCTGACTCCATTTTTAAAATGTCAAATTCAGTGCATTCACATTGGTCTGATGCCTGAGGTTGCTGGAGATCACAGGTAGCTCTGGGTAGGAAAAGGGAAGGCATGAGTTGCTAAAGTTGTGCCTCTTCTGCCAGGGATCCTGGTACGTAGCACTGCAGATGGCTTCTGTGCAGATAATTTTTTGTTCTCATATTAAGAAAAGTCAGAGGTAGAGCTGCCCACCCTTACACCTTCTTCCTTTCTTCCAGCTTTGCTTGCAGGAGCAGTGAGCAGTGGTTATGCTGAAATCCAGACAATTCCAAGGTTACTTAAGGGGAGCTCAGACGGCTTGAACTCCAGAGTTTATTAATTGCTGTGTAATTAAAGTAGAAATTGAATCCGTGCCCTGTGCTGTAAATCAATTGTGCCACCTAGTGAGAGATCTGATGCTGGATGCAGAACAACCATTCCTTCTCCTTTCTGTGGCATTACGTCATTTTGAAGGAGATGCTGCTCAGCCCTTCGTATGAGCATTTTAAATATAGAGCTTAATTGCAGTCGAAATAAAACACACCTTTTTGGTTTTGGATGGAGTGCCTCTGTGACACTGAACGGTTCACTTTTTTTAGGTGTCATTTTGTGCGCCTGCCTCTTCAATGCAACAAGGGAAAAATGCTGGAAATACAGAATGTTCTGAATGTTTCATCTGCTTTATTCCATAGTCGCCTTTATCTGGTTGTGCTTGTAATAACCCTACAATTCAAAGTGCCAGATATTGATATCCAGTTTTTCTGTAACAGTGACAAAGAATTTAAGTGAGAGAAGAGGGGCAAAATCCTCAGAAATGTCTCCAGTGCCCATGAGATCGATCGGTCAGACCACTAAGGCCCATCAGCAGAACAGAATGAGCCAAGTTCTTCAGGTTCCATCTGTGAACTTATACCCCAGCAGGAAGAAGGGGCTGACAAAGGATCATGTCACCTTCAGTGAGTATCTCTGTTCAGCCAGCTGGAGCTGGGCGGATTATTTAAGATCCCTTTATGCAGACATCCAAGTTAAATCCTTCTCTTGACTGATTCTAACTGAAGTGAATCTTAATACCTCCCTTGAACAGGTCAGATGTGAAGTGCTGAGTCTTTTCCTGTGTATTTTTGTGTTCTAAAGGGATCTTTCCCTGACTGAGTTGAACAGCATAGTTGGTTTCTCTTCCTGACAAAATGAATTGTAATATATTTTAGCGAAGCTGTTGGAACAAATCAAATACATTTAATATTTGAACACTATTTTAACACTGTTGTAATAACATTATTGTCAAAAGGAGCAGTGCTTATTTGTTGCCCCTTCTGAGCATCACTTTGTTTCTAAGTTTGCCAATTGCAAAGCACAATTTTATATATATTTATATATATATATATGTAAATATATATAATTAAAATTTTGTCTCTATTTTAACATATTTGCATAGCTTGGAATGTCTCTGTTGTTGTCCTAGGTACAGGCTCACCACAGAAGTCGTTAAGCTTGTCTGAGGAAGTAAGTAGCAAGAAGCAGACAGATGACACAATGTCCATGGCATCTTCTTTGCACTCCAGCCCCCCAGCTTCTCCTCAGGGCTCTCCACGCAAAGGTACGTGTGCTCTGGTGGTGTTCAGCACTGTGCCAGCATCTGTCACAGGAGCTCGTGCCTGTGCTGTACAAAACCAGGTGGGCAGAGACAGGATGGTTTGTTGGTAACTTCATGTAAGAGGGATGGCACTTTAGGTAATTTGTGTCAAGTATAGAAACATGTGTTTCTATCCGTTAATAATAGACACTTTTCCAAGATGTTTTATATGTTTTGGCCTTAAAAGTGAACTAATCTATAAAGACTGGAACAGTTAGTTTCTTTAAAATAGCTCAGGTGCTTCTGACAGAGTTCCCAGTAGGTGTAAGTGCTGTGACACCCACCAGCAAATCAGCTCTGATTGAGGTGACCCCTCAGGTGAACAGGGTTCACAGACCTGGGAATTTCCTGAAGACAGTGGTGTTGCACACAGACTGCAGCTATTGACATCTTATGTTTTTGCCTAAGGTAGCTGGAATATCAAGGGATTAGAGGGAGCTGGAGATAAAATACAGTGGTAGATCTCTGGAACAGCTGGTTTTGATAGCTACGAAAGCAGTGCATTCATCCAAATCCTGGAGTTGCGATTGATATTTTTTGTTCTTGTGCACAGGGCTTTGTATATATCCCTGTCTATATTGATGCCCTGAGAATCCCTTTCTTTTTGACACCTTCGTAAGAGACCTGCATCACTTCATCATTAGTCAAGCTTGGATGGGAATTCATTTGAAATCTCTTAACACCACTTTATAGTGAGCCAGTGTGGTCAGTGTCGAACGGTGTAAGGCATTTCTCCATCCCTTCTGTGCTGCTTTTGTCTCACTGGCAGCCCAGAGCCCACAGCGTTGGCATGGCATGGCATGGTGACTTGCTGCATCTTCTCACCAGTTTCAGTGGGAGATCTGCTGGCCCATCCGCTTCTGCCTTCACAAGATACTGTTTCCTTTAGGAGAATGTCACTTATTTAGACACAGCATATGGATAAAAACCTTAACTACTCAGGTTGCCAAACCCAGTTCCACTGGGATTTCACTTCTCTTCTGTTTTTCCTGTAAACATGTTAATTTAGTTGACCTTTCTTTGAAAATACTCTGTTTCTTGGGGGATTATTTCATTAATTCAACTTGCTTTTAGCATATTGTTAGCACTGGACTAATTTGATTAAGGTAATTCGTACCCTGTTGTGCGTGCACAGCTCGTTGGAGTTAAATTAGGTGCTTCACAGGCAGCTGAAAGACATAATTTTAGGCATGAACACATTCCACTAAATCTTAGATTTCATTTTCTTTTGAGCTATGCCCGAGTGGTGTGCAAATAAGATTGAAGTTTTTTTTTTTTTTTTGAATACTTTTGCTGTTATTTATCAATATCTGCCTGTGTGTACTTCGTTGTAGTTGGTAACATCCCGAGGTCGGATAACTGCAGTCAGATGAATCTCTCTGGGTCTTCCTCATCCCTCGCCAGTGAAACCAGCAACAAGAACAGCGGACAGCGCAGCTACGGAATAGGTGGGGCTTACTTACATAAGAGAATTCAGATGATTGTCAGAGCAAGAGACAGATCTGACATGAGCGAAAAGGGAGAAAGGAAGGATGAGAGTGAAAAGGCAGAAGCTGAGCGAGAGCACAGGAGAGAGAAGGGACACCTGTTCAGAAGACTTAGGGAAAGAAGCTTCTCCAGGGAAAGAACAGCTTTCACTGCAAAAAGGGAAGCAGAGCACGTCCAAGCCTCAGAAAGCAGCAAAGCCCAAAAGGACAGAGACAGTGATGCTCTGAGTACAGCGAGTATCTATAGCAACAGCAATCCACTGACATGTGACTGTCTGCAGATGGGGCCTAGGAGGAGAAGGAGGACTCTCTGATGTATTTTTAGAAGACAGACTGATGTCCATTCAGTATCAGATACGCTGATGTAATCTAAGTTATGTTAGCACTATGCAGTTGCACACAGGAGCATTGAGATGTGTTTAAGCTGTTCAGTGTACTTTATTGACCTGTCCAGAACTAGAAGATATTTGTGTCAGTGTTACTAACTCTTACAGCATAGTAAAGAAATAACACAAGATTTGGAAAGCCAAGGAACAGGTACAGTGATGGCTATCTTAGCATTTGCAGATGCCAACAAAACAGTAAGTTCTGTAATGTTCTCTTAATTTGACTCAGAGTAGTCCCTCCTGTGGTGTAAATCAGGTGCTCACTTCCAGCCTTGCTGGGTTTGTGTGTGGATTTGTGCTGGCCTTACTCCCCTAAGCTTTTCAGCCGAGCAAAGACTTGCATTTTACTGTTCCTGTGTGTATGTGCCATTGTTGGACAACCCAGCTTTCAGCCAGAGCTCACCTCTCTAAGAGAGAGTAATCCTTTTGTTCTCCAGATCTTAGAGGTTCTTGTAGGGGCTTAATTTTCAAGAGACTATGAGACTAAATAAAAAATATGAGATGATAATGGTCGCCAAAGGAAAGGGAACTGAAATTCAGTATTAATGCTAGTCTTAAATGTTCATTTTTTCATTCCTAAGTTTATCAGTTCTGCAGTTTGATGACGTTGGTATGACGTTATGCTCATATTGCTCTTAAAGTCTTACAGCAGTAGTCAAGCTTAACCTGTGAAATCTCTCAGAGTGTGAGTGGCGTGCTCAGTGGCTGTGTGCTGTGGCTCCAGGTGCCATCTGACATGATCTTTGTTTAGAGTATTTCCTGTGGACCAAATTGCATTGGCCTTAAATTGTATGTACTGCTTTGGTTTTTAATTTCCCGATCACTTCTCATTTTCACCTCACTGATGTGAAAGGCATGTGTAGGTAGAAATGGAGTGAAAAATGGATGAATTGGCAGGAAATTGGAGAAGAAAATACTAATCCAAGGACCATGCCAACTGTGTATTGATATGATCTCCTGTAAAGCAAGAAGGCAGTGTTTTCATTACTTTACAGACACCCCTTGGCATATATGCAAAGCAGCTGTTGACCCAGGATTTTTCAGATAAAGGCCCTAACTTTATAACGCTGTGCACGTAATGTAAGGCGTATCATATGGTCTGTATGCTCGCAGTGAAGGCAGGATAAGGAAAGGATGTACTTCTTGACCTGCAGTGGATTTGCAATGGGGAGACTCAGTGTGAAACAAAAAAAATAAATAAATCTAAGCAAACAAACAAAAGCAGCAACAAAACAGTCACTGATCCAGGACCTATTGCCCTCCGACAAATGGGAGCAAGCAACAGCTGTGGGACAGTTACTTGAGACAAAGTATTTCAAACAAACAACAAACTGAACAGATGTAACAGACACCAGACACCTCCTGAGTTTGTTGCCTGACAGCAGAAACAGAATGAGATGGTGCGCGGACTTATCCAGAGAGATAGATGCTCCAGAGAGCTTGAAATCTGAGCATCTTGAATTCAGGCAGTCAGAGGCTGATGAAACAGCACAGTGCAGGACTTCCCCACAGCTTTCCTGAGCTGGAGGGGGCTGCTACCCGACCCCAAAGGACCCCAGGGCGTGCTTTGCCCTCAGACCAGCACAGGTGAAGTTTGCCAAATTCAGTTCATTGCAGTTCTTCCCTCTCTTCTCTAAGATGCTTGCAATAAATGTTTTAGGCCAGTTGTCGGTAACATGGGAGTTTCTGACACTGTCTAGGGACTGGTGTCCTGTTCTGAGTCACCTCAGCCGTGGCAGCAGAGCAGTACACAAGGTGCATGTAGCCAGCACACGTGGGAGGCCCTAAGATGCTCTCTCTGATGTCCACTCCAGGTGCTGTAACAGGTTTGGATATATGGGGCTAAGCACATCACTTGCATTTGAATCATCCAAGCAGGAGTGTGTTGCTCTGCTCTGAACCCACTGAGGCTGTCAGCCGCTCCCTCCTGCGGTCCTGGCCCCGCTGTGGTTGTGTTTCCCACTTCTGCTTCCTGATCTGTTAATCCTGGAACAGCTAATAAAGCTGAAAGGGCCCATCTGTCTTATCCCCGGTGCTGATGGCTTGCTTTTACCTCACCCAGCAGCTCCTCAGCCACTGCCAAAATCTTTGAGTGAGTCTCTGCATGACAGTCAGCCAGGGGAAGCTGTGGGAGTGCACTGTGGTCGTACTGGTACTGAGTGATGCACAACAGGAGAGGTCTGACCCATCCACCCACAGTGCACAGTGCAGACATTACTCCTGTTTGTACGGTGTGGATCACTGTGGAGTTGCTGCTCGGTTACTGGGGGCACCTGGCTTGTGTTAATAAACTGCAGGACTAAATGCTGACGTGCTGAGGGCTTTAGTACCATGAAAACCTCAGTGGGCTGTTTGTAATCAAGTTAGGCTTGTTTTTTTCTTCTTTTTTTTTTTCTCCTAAAGAGCCACAATGTTTGTCATCGAACAAGGCGTTTTCTCCCTCTCTCCTGCAGGCTATGCCCTCATTCCTTCCACCAAATCCGACAACTTCTCGGACTCCAGTCACAGCGAGATTTCCTCCCGCTCCAGCATCGTCAGCAACTGCTCTGTGGACTCGATGTCGGCCGCGCTGCAGGACGAGCGCAGCTTGTCACAGTCACTGCTCGTGGTGGATTCTGCGGGGATGGAACGGAAGGAGCATTCCCAGGCGGAGTACGGGCAGCCCTGCCCCGGGTGAGGCACGCTGGGCCGGGCTCTTCTGCTGGAAGAGAGAGGAACAGAGCTGTAGGGAGGGTGGTTCTTGGCCATGACCAGGAGTGTGCCCTGAGGTGCATGGCACAGAGCGTGGCCTGAGGGTGAGGGAGGGTCTCCTCCCCTCTGCTCCACATCTGGAGCACTGCACACTGCACGGGACTCCCCAGCTGCAGGCAGATGGGGACTGCTGGAGAGAGCCCAGAGGAGAGCTGCAGGGATGGGGGCCTGGAGCAGCTCCTGGTGGGGTCAGGCTGAGAGCTCCAGGGCTGTTCGCCTCGAGGAGAGAGAACCAAGAGGGGATCTGGTCAGCACTGATGAGTATCTGAAGGGCATCAGGAGGACAGGTCTGGGCTCTTTTTGACGGTGCCCAACGACAGGACAAGGGGCACCAGGCACAAACTGCAGCGTGGGAACTTGCATGAGAATGTGAGGAAGAACTGTGCCGTGAGGGTGACAGAGCCCTGGCAGAAACTGCACGGAGAGGTGGTGGAATCTCCTTCTCTGGAGATACTCAAAAGCTGCCTGCATGCTGTCCTTTGCAACCACTGCAGGGAGCCTGCTTTAGCATTGGGGTTGGACTGGGAGATCCAGAGGTCCCTTTCAACCCCTATGGTTCTGTGACTCTGTGATGGTGTTAAGCTCTTCCCAGAAGCTGGGGTATTGGCTGTGAGAAGCTCCTGTTTTCCCATGAAACTTTGTTACATGGATAGACAACAGCTTGATCACATCAGTGGATTCAGCTAGTTGTCTTCTGCAGGAGGCTGCAAATGTATTAAAAGCTGGTGTGGTGTTTAACAAAACACTCACCCTGCAGTACCAGGAGAGCAGAACGGGATGCCAGCAGTCACCTTGGTCAGCAGCACTTGTCACTTAACACACTCCAAGAAGATTTTTAAGGATTGTTCTGTTACCGTTCTCTTTGTTGCTTAGGCAGAGTGGAAGCTTTCTGCCCCTTGCACAAGAGGTGTTGTTACCTGAGTGCAATGAGAACGTGTCCTGAGGTGCCTCTTATCAACTGTGACTCTTTGGGTTTGAGTTGAGTCAATGAGAGATTCTTCTTTCAATTCTAATCATTGTAGGTCGTCTCGAAAGCAGTCTGATCTTTTTCTGCTTGGACACTATGAAGAGCTGTGTGTTCCTATGTAATTGATTTTAATGTTCTGGTATTCCACGGTGTTCTCTCCTGTGTGAAAAAGATTATTAGCATATACTTTGCAGCTTTTAAGAAATCAATTTGATTTATCCTGGTGTGCTGAAATGGGCATTAAAAGGTGAGCTTTGTGAATGGAAGAAATTCCCTGTTCTCAAAGGCATAGCACGTGCTGAGAGTGAAGTCTGAGCAGTCCGTGTGCTGAGCAAAGTGCCCCTTCGCAGAGGTCCCTGGCATCTCTGATTCTGGATCTTCAAAGCCACCTTCAGTGGCAAAGCACTGTGAGTTGCAGCTTGCCGAACTCACTGCTCTGGTTGCGCATCAGAGGCAGATTATCCAAGGGCTGTGGCTGCTTTTCCATGCCTTAGTTTCAGTGGGTTTTGTAGGTAAGCAAACAGTTTTTATGCTAGAATTTGTCAAATAGAAAAGCAAAGGGAAAAGAAGTTATTTGCACATATCTGAGAAGTTCCTTGACCTCCAGAGTGTCGATAAACTGCAGAAGGATGATGCTGAGTTTTCATGTTGTGCTTCCCCTGTGTTTGTTCACTTGAGCAGAAAGAGTCTACTGATCGTAACCTCTTGTCCTCTGAATTCCTGCAAACCTGGCTGCTTCTGATTTTTTCTTCATTACGTGGTGACGGTGGCTAGAGCTTCCAGCAGCCATTGGTTTAAACAAGAAATTCTGTTGTTTTAAAAGCTGCTGAGTGTCTGATTGTTGTTTCCAACACAGCTGGTCGGTCACGAGGCCTGCTCTGATCAGAGGGATGGCCTTCACCTCGTCCATGAGCAACGAGGAGATCTCCCACGAGCACATCACGGTGGAGGCAGCAGACAGCGGCCGGGGCAGCTGGACCTCCTGCTCGAGTAGCTCTCACGACAACTTCCAGAATATCCCAAACCAGAAGAGCTGGGATCTCCTCAACTCCTACCGCCACACCCAGCTGGACGGACCTATCGCTGAGGTCGATCCCACAAACTGTTACTCAGAGGAGGCCTATTTATATTCCGAAGCCTTTTCCAAAACTAACAGGCAGTCGAAAGCCAGCACGGAGCTCGATCAGTCTCGGCAGAGCTGGGCCTCCTCGAGCTCCCTGTCAGACACGTACGACACAAACTATGGGACCATTAAGCGCAGGGGGCTGGAGAACTCGACGTCAGAGCAGACGGAGGTTTTGGACTCTAAACCTGGCACTGATGCAACTTACAAAACTGTTACTTCGAGCACAGAGAAAGGCCTGATAGGTAAGGCAAGCCAACAGCATAGGGGAGCTTCTACATCTGGTCTGCATTTTGGTATTGAGTTGTTAAGAAATGACATCAGCAGATGCGGGGGCTGGATTGCATGTTAAATTCAGCTTTCCATGTGATTTTAATTAGAACACTGCTCAGGCAGTGTGTTTTCAAACAGGCGAATATTGAAATAACAAAGCAGCACACTTCCCAAACACTTTCTGGGTCTGCAGGAGAATTGTCTTCATGAAAATGTCAGGCAGTTCCTCTCTGTAGTGTGACCTTTTTGTCTTTCTGGAATTTGAAACCCTCATCAGTGCAGACTCTTGTTCTGGTGAGGAGCAGCAAGCATTGGCTCCTCAAAGGGTCCTCACAGTGCAGACTTTCCATGAGTCCTCCCCCCTCCAGAGAGGGGGAGGAGTGGGCACCTTCCTCCTGCAGGACTCCTGTCCCTGGGAGCTCGAGGGCAAAGCTTTGAGATTTACACTGTCACTTATTTGGTTACACGGCTGCAGTTTGGCTGCAAATGAAAGGAGAAAGCCTTCTAAAATGTCTTTTCAAAGATGCATGGTTTCACCAAGCAAGATGTTCTTCAGCTGTCCTAGTGAGTTCAGTGGCAAAACTGCTCAAACAGAAGGAACTGGGTCATGAATAAGATAAAACACAGAGTGCCAAGCTTATAAACTCTTCTAAAGCCATGAGTGCAGCTGAAATGCACTTTAATTACTACCTGGATTGCTAGAGGGCCTATGTTATCAAAGATAATTGCCTGAGTAAGCATTGCGCACAGGGTGGAGGTCTTGGATTGCAAAGTCACAGAGGCAGCGTGGGGTCCCTTGCAGCAGACTTGCTCACAGCTCACTCCTTGCATGCACTCTGCCCGTGTCACCTCTCAGAGCTGCTGGTGAGCTGTTTTAGAGTATGGCATGTTAGCTGTTCAGGACATGCTATGTTTGCTCACAGCTTCTCCCCTTGTTTTTAATTGCATTTGCACCGTGTAGCTTGCCTCCTGTGTGCAGTCACAGCATGCTGGTAAGCAGTGCTCCGTGTGTACTTCAGCAGAGCATGCATTCGCCTGCTTAAAGAGCTGATATAGGTGGATGGGATTTGTGGTTTGCAAATGCTAATCTGTTAGCTGTGCATCATCATGCAATATGCCAAAGATATTTTTGCTTTATTTCGCCATTTGCTTATTCTTTTCGAGCGACTTGTTACCAGAGTCTGTAATGACTGCATGAATTCAGGATGTTGTGAACAAAACAAGAATCTTCAGTTCATCTGCTTAATGAGGACTGGTGTCGAATAGCCCCCACAAGAATTGGCACGAGCTTTCTTACCTGAAACCTTTAAAACAGGGCTGGAAAGCCACTCCCCACACACTAATGGCAGAATGTGCTCTTGGCAGAAGCAGTGGGTGCGATGTCTTCCCAGCTCCATGCCCAGCTCTGCATTCTGCAGCACCAAACATTTCTTGCTGCAGCCTTTTGCTTAGCAAGCAAGAAAGTGTGGGATGGTGATGGGCCATCGCTGTACATCCAAATGGAATGCTATACATCCAAATGGAAAAGCTTTCTCGTAGCTTTTACCCACAGTACACATCACAGTTTATTTCTGCCTCTTAGTTAGGTTTCCCTAAAGCACTGTGTAGGATTTCACCCTGTTTTCTTCATAAAGTGAATGTCCACGTAGGTAATAAGCTGCTCTGCAAGGGGTGTGTGATATACTTCATTTTCACCTTGGGTAGGTTTTCCTTAAAAGATGAGGAACACAGGTCATGACATTGCTGCTGTTCTAATTAAGGTCAGATCTTGATTATTAAATGGCTTTCCTTAGTTCCTAATGCTGTAACAGATTTCCCAAGCTGTGTTCCAAGCTTCAGTTGATCACTCCCGAGTTTCATCTGGTGACAGCACACGTGGAGAAGGACGGGGTTTTATATTTCTGGGAGTATATAAGCAGTAAGAGAACATTAGAGTACCTCTGTTATTTAGGAGAGAAAGGCCTAGGGATGTGATTTTAAGGTGGAGGGAATATCTTGGTGGCGATAGGAGAGGTAAAGGACTTGCAAGAGAAAGCCCAGCTCTGCAGGACAGCTCATGAGAGGGTTTGTAACCCTGAGGGACAGTGACTGAGTGACAGAAAGTGTTGGATATTAAGTGCTATTTATTTTGATAACGTTTGTGAAATACTATGAAAGAGAGCAGAGCCAAACTACCCATTATTCCAGCCTTCATTATTAGATTCATTAGTAGCTGCAGGTAAACTGGAGCTTTCTCCTTTATAGGAGAACATACCCACCCTAACCCTACCTCAAACCCAACGAAGTGGAGTGCTAGTTACATGAGAATGGTTTCTCACAACCAGAGCCTCTGCCTCTACCCATGTACATGTGTTAAAGCTCCTACCACATGAATCCAGTGTTCTTTTACTAGAATCCAGGCATGTACTGAGGCTGTCTGTTATAAACCAACTTCCATCCCTTTATGCCCGGAGTCACACGAGTCCCCAACACGATAAGAAATGCAGTTTTTTTTTTGTTGTTGTTGTTCTTTTGCCTTATTGTGAGATGAGATATTTCAGCTCTTGGAGTAATTGAAACTGTAGTGAGCACGCACTGTTTTAAATGCATCCACAAGAAGAAGGCAAATTTACCCTGCTATAACAGATTGTGGAATTATCCTGGCTTTGAAACTGTCCTGTTGCAACATCTATATATGGAAAAAGCCCAATTTAACATGCATATGAGCCCCTGAGCTGGGATGGGTGGGAGGGGAGGTCGTGTACTGAAGGTCTGGGGTGAGGGCCTGTGTGGTGCGAAGGAGCAGTGGATGGGGAAGGAAGGCAGGGGATGAGCTCTGCAATGAAATGTTACTGTCAGCAGTCTCTTGGTGAGTGCAGAAGGTGTAGTGGAGCCTTTCCAAAGGCTGTTTCTGGTTACTCATCACCTGTAAAGAGAGAATTTAAGATACGGGATAAAAAAGTAATTAAAAGTACGTATATTCTGAGCCAATGTGTACTACTGGGAAGTGCAAAACAATGAGTGCAGGCTCTGTGTATACTTTGCCTCGTAGGAGCAGCTTCGTGTGGTACAGTTTTTCAAATTCCCGTAGCACAGCTGATGGAGAAGTTAAATCTCTTAGCCCACATCAGTTAATACGGTGCTATTTTACTGGAGTGAATTTCTGGGAAGCCCCCGAGCACCTTTTGGCTCATGGAGGCGATGCCACTGGAGTCAGTGAGCGGTCCTTGCTCGTGGGTGCCAGTGCTGTGCCAAAGAACTCCAGGCTGCTGCCTGAAGTGCTGCAGTTTCAGCTTCCTGGGCTGTCCAGATCCACACAGCCCTGGCTGCAGCAGCTCTGCTGGCACCGGCAGCTTTCCGTGTCCAGCAGGGGCACGCCGAGCTCTGCCATTGCAGGCTTGGCTGTAGGGGATGCTGTGCTTCCAGCTGGGCACCCTGCCTAGTGAGTTCCTGCTTCTGTTGCTGCTCTGACTTCTCGAAATAAGTACAAAGCATAAACGAAAGCATAAATACCTGCTGCTGTCGTTATAACCAGTGTTTCTGCATTTGCATTTTGTTATCAGTTTCTGTTTTGCCATTGTAACATTTCATGAATTTTTTAACGTTTTGTTTCCTTTGTTTTCTTCCTTAACATTTCCATTGCTTATTTCTCGTGCCAGTGTACTGTGTCACCTCACCTAAGAAGGACGATAGGTATAGGGAGCCTCCGCCCACCCCTCCGGGATATATGGGGATTTCTTTAGCGGACATAAAGGAAGGATCGCCCCACCACCCACACCTAAAACCTCCCGACTATAGTGTGGCAGTGCAGAGGTCAAAGATGCTGCACAGTGACCTCTCTAGACTCTCGTCAGCCCCTCTCGGGAGCGACCCGGTGGCCTGTATTGCATCGAAGATGCCTCAGTGGCATGGTCGGCAGCCGTCCGGCCCCCAGCTAGCAGATATGCCTGGCGCAGATAGTGAAGAGGATGGTATGTGGAACACCTGGTTCGGGAGATGTTCATTAACGCCGTGTTAATGGGGCTGTGCAGTGCTTCCTTCACAGTGACCGTCCGGGCTTTCTCTCTTCGTTCCCGCTTTGAGATTTGAAACCCCGCTCGTCTCTAAACGCGCAGAGATGTTTGTGTGTGTGTGTGTGTGTGTGTGTGCATCTGCATTAGTATGTACACACACCTGGGGAAAGAGCGCCTTCCTTTCACAAAAAGCATGTTGACGCCAAACAGACTTTAATTGCTGTATGAGCCCTCCCACATCCAGACGATGCTCACGAGCATGGAGGTGCTGGTTGTCCTTTGAAACCTGCGCCCAGTTTAGTGGTGATGAGTTAAGGGACACTGTCAGGCTTTAAATTATGTGCGGACGAGCTCCAGCCTGCCTGGGTTCATTAATTGGCGTCCCACTGTTTTGGGGGTGATGACCTAAATTGGTTCTTCTGAATTCTGCTGTGGTCAGGTTTTGTACAGCTCTCCCCTCGTGTCCTGTTGGCACTCTCACGTGCTGTCCCTATAGGGATTTCTGGAGTATGAGCTTAAAAACATTGAAGAAAACAGCAGTGATGTTTTGTTCTCTGAGAAGTGCATTTAATAGAACCTGAGCTGACCCCGCCGGCCCTGGCAGTGTCCCTTGCAGTGAAATCCCCCTCACTTCTGTTTGAAGCAACAGCCAACGCTGCAGAGTGCAGTGTATATCCTGATACATATGTATGTGATCAGTATACAAGAGATGCAGCTGGAAAAGAGTGCTCCCACATGGTGTCAACACCCGGCTAGGGCAGTTACCCCCCGATTGCTTCTCTGCTGATCTGCTTTTAATTGTTACGCGCTGATGTGATCTCTCTGTACCCTTTCCGGTGAGCTGACGATTTTATAAGGGTGTTGTGGTCGCTTCTCTCGATCTGCCTGGCTCAAAGCAAACATCAATTGGGACAAAAATAATTCCTGATGCACACTAGTCCTGTCTTGGCCCATATATTAGCACTGCAAATCCAAATTTAGGGCCAGACTCTTAAAATCACCCAGCGTCCCTTCAGTAGCGATACCCAATCTTTCTGCTGTAAGAATAAGGAAGCAATTGCTTCAAACATCGTCAGTCGGGCGCTTCTGAACCAAATTTAGCCGTGCCCTTGCAGATACACCCCTCGCTGTGCTGCGAGCGCCCGGCTGATTTCCTTTGGAACGCCTTCACAGCGATCACCGCATGCTGGGAGCTGATGTACTGCTTTGCCCTGAGTCCGTAGGTCGGGGGCTGCATGCGAACTGTGTGCCTCCAGCACTCAGACCGCATGAGTCTGTTAAAGGGGTGTTGTTGAGGCAGCGAAGGCTGGTTGGGTTCTGCTCTGTGCTGCGGGCAGCGGGCCGATGGAATAAGGAACTGTTGTCTCTTGTTTTGCAGAAGATGAACAAGTGTCAGCGGTCTAACCATGGAGCTGTCCGCGTCAACCGCTTCAAAGCACCACAGGCGCGGGAAGGAGGACCACAGGATCCCGTTAGCGACCGCTAACGACTTGCTGCTAACTCACCTCACTCCTCTGTCACCGGTGGGATGGACTGGTCGGGTCACTGCTGTCCCCTCCCTCTGCTCTGAGCCCCCCCCAGGCCGAGCCCCGGGAGCGGGGCAGGGAGCGTTCTCCTGGAGGACACCATCCCACCCTTGGTAGATTTCCCTCCTCGTTATTTTCTACACCACAAATCTTGAAAGAGTGTTATTTTATGAACTCGGAAGAAAAGAAAAAAAAAAAAAGTCAGCAAAAACCGAAGGACGTTGCTGCAATATCTGAAAATAATTTATTAATTTAAATATCTTTCGTTTTTTCTTGGGGGGGTGGGAGGGGGGATTTCCTTTGTGTCGGGAGCTCTCTGGTTGGCTAACGCTGAACCTTAAGCTGCGTGTGATGGCAAACGAGAGTGCGGTGCGAAGCCTTGTGCTCTCTGAAACCTCGTGTGCAGGGTGGTGTGAGCCTGGGGAGCACTGCCATCTGCTGGCACTGCCTTCCAGCACAGCTGAGCCTCATATTTCTTAGCTGCCAGCTGATGAAGGGCATAGCCCACGTTCTGCTCCCCTGCTTAGCAGCTCTGTGAGACGTGGCAGCTGCTGCTCTCAGCTGCTGGGTGAGTTTGAAGCTTTGGCTGGCTTCTGCATGCAGAGGTGCTGCTGGCAGCCCAAACCTGACCGTGTGCTGTGGGCTTCCATCCCTCTTGCCAGAGCTGCGTGGGATTGAGGAGCAAAGGTTAGAAAATAAATAGGTAGATAAAGAAAGCTGCCTTCTTTTCACGTGATAATTAGTGAAACCAAATGTTAGGTGACCATGTAGTCACAGCCTGAGCCCGTGATTGAGCACCTGGGGAAGGGGCGTAGCCAGCCCTGCAAGCACAGCTGGTAGCAATCCCAGGGTCCAGCCCTCCCCAGCCTCATGTGAGGGCTGGCAGCCATAGGGGAAGGAGCTCTGCTCTGAGATGGCCTCCTCTGGAGTGTTGGTGAGCCCTGGTCCTCGGAACGGGGTAAGAGGTTCCTTCTTTATTGCTGAATTTTGGCCACTGCCTTTCTTGGGTGATCCAAAACCGGTGTGTCTGCTGCCTCCTGTCCTTATTGATGGCGTAACACCTAGGTGTGAGTACAGTGTGTTTTATGGGGGATTAGAAAACCAGAGTCTGTTCATCTGGAAAATAGAGGTGATCTCAAGAAGTGCTGTCCTAAACCTGCTGGCACCCCGAAGGCTGTGCCTTGCACACAGCCCCTGGTAGCACGAGCTTCTGTTTGCTGGTGGTTTGCTTTGGTTTTGCGTTGCCAACCAGAGTGCCCAGGGTTAAAACTGGAAATCCGTGCGTTTTCCTTTCCTTCTAGCACACGACGCCCCGTTCTAGTGTTTAATTGGACATGAATGTGTGAATAATATGTATTTAAACATTTAATTGTAAATCTTTGTTGTGATGTTTACAAGCCTAAGCTAGAAAGAAGATGTTTGTCATTTTTACAGTGCCTCAGAAATGATTTCTATATCCATAGTCGTGAAGAGCTTTAAGATTTATTATTATTATTTCCTTTTCCTGTGCGTGTGACACACGTACCCAAACCAACCCGAGGCCCCTGGTGTGCTGTCCCCGTGGTGGCGATGAGGGAGCACTGCTGGTGCTGTGCTGGGGCTGCTCCTCGTGGTGAGGAGAAAACAGTGATGCTAAAGATCCCGCGAGGCAGAAGCGTTTTGCTTTTTCGAGGCCATACTGAGCCTCGTGAAGCTGTGCAGGCCTTAAGAACAAATAAAGGTTAACGTGAGCGCCGGAGCACCGCGGGGCGGAGCGGTTCCTTTCAGCACAGCGGCGCTGGGGACGGAGCTGCTGAGCTGAGCATGGGGGTGTGGGCTCTGAGCCATCCGTGTTGGCTGCAGCTGTTGGACAAAGGCTGTGGTTATCCCTCAGGGATGGTGGGATATCCCGTAGTGATAGTGGGCTGCGGTGGCTGCTGTGTCCCTGCTCTGGGTGCCCGCAGGTGGCAGAGCCGTGAGCGCCATCACACCGCAGCGCTTTTCAGGGCGCCGAGAAGTGTGAGTGAGTGGCAGTCTGCTCCTTGTGTCTCCTGGTATTCCAATACAGCCGGTGTAAATAAACCCCACACCGCTCCCGCTCGTCCTGAGCGCAGTGCGGCTTTGCCTCCGCTCGTCCTTGCTGCCGTTTCTTCCGTTTGTTTGTTTTAAAACGAACCGATCACATTGATCGGGGCCGCTCGCGGGGTGTGCTGTGTCTGGAGCACATTCGAAGAGGCATTATCCCTTTTTTCAGCATCCTTCAGCCCCGGCTCTGCCGTGCACCCAGCCGCCGTGCCATCCCCGTTTGCCGCTCTGCTCTTTGCTGGGGGGTGAAAGCTTTAAGCATTCCACGTTTCACCCGGCACATACCCTCTGGAAGAGCAGCTCTGAGAGCTTGGCAGTCCTCTGCAGCAGCAGTGAGGGGATGGGCAGTGAGCTCTGGTGCAGAGCGTGGCACAGAGCTGTGTGCTGGCTGTCCCCGTGGCTGAGCCTATCCCACATGGGGAGCTGATGCTGGCATGGAAGTTCTCATAAAGTGTTGGGATTAGAACTGGGGTAAGCTTCCCTGTGCAGAAGCAGAGGAAGAAAGGGATACTCTCTCTTTAGAAAAGCTTGACACGTTGTATTTTAGAACGCTTGTATAGAGGGTAATCTACCTTGAATTCCCAATCCAGCTTTTGCTTACGTTGTGCTTTTTATTGTTTTATCTTTATTTTTGATATACCTGGAATGCAGTTGAGCTTGGTATTAATTAAATTCTAACTATGTGAGCATATTGGCAAAACTGCACAGATGTAATGATATTCCAATAGCAATTGTACTGCACAAGTCAGTGATTGTAAAGTATTCTGTAACAAGCAATGTTTGTCTCCTATTTTTTGATACCTCTTACACTTATGTCTTTTAGAAAGACAGTGCCTCTGTATGCTTTTTGTATTTTTACTGAGTGATTGTAAATATTTGTTATATTTTTGGTTAAGAGAATGTTTAAAAGTACTGTTTATTATCCAATCTATTAATATGTTGGAATCAATAAACAATCTACATCCAGAAGCTTCTTTGGCCGTGCCCGTGGAGGTGGTGGGGGGTGATCTGGGGGCTCTGCTCCCATCCCCCCTTGGTTCAGGAGAAGCACTTAATGCTTGGGACCCACGATGCTTTTGACAGCTCTTACGGTTTGCCACAAGGTTTGGGTGTTTTTAACTTTCCTAAAAGGGAATGGTGCCAATATTCAGCAGAAGCCTTCGTGCTCTGAGGGAGATCTGGAGCAAAGCGGTGGAGTCATCCCATCTCTGTGGGGAGAGCTGTGAAACGGGGACTGCTGGCTGTGAGCACAGCACCTGCAGCCTGGTGTTCTGGGGAGGGCTCAGCACTGGTGCTGGAGTCTGTGGGGTGTAACCCTCCTCTAGATTATAACGTAGCTGGGGGGTCTTAGAGGCTGAGGGTGTGGCTGGCACTTGTAGGAGCTGCCTGGATCAGTCTGCCAACGTGACCACGGGGATGGATCTGGCTGTGAGCATCCCTTTCTGTGTAATAAATCCATCAACCTCTGCAGCACCCCAGGGGAAGGGCTGTGCCCTCCTTGCTTTTTTAATTCCTGTTCTGATACGCAGCCAGAGGTGAGGAGGGTCTCGAGCAGAGATTTCAGAGGAATGGGGCCATGTCCCAGTGTGGGATGCTGAGCCCCCCCAGGTCCCTTCCCCTGCACCACACAGTGCTTTTGCTGCCTGCCTCTGCCATCTGCAGAGGTAATCACGTTGGGTAGAAGTCACCCTTGGTTTTACAGCAGCAGCAATTAAACACAGTTGGAGATGTGACTTCTAAACGAGGCCATGTGTTTTTCCAGTGATGCATATGACATCAGGAAGAACAAACACAAGCGCAGGGACGTGCAGAAGTGGGGTGAGGACTGCGATGCTGCACCACCCGCTCTCCTTGGGTTTGCTCAGCACTGCATGCCTGGTGGTAGTGCTGCGTGGTTTGCTGCTCTGCAGCACGGTGCCATCAGGGCCTTTATAGAATGAACAGCTCAGAGGGGGCTCTGTGTCTCTGTATGCCCCTGTAAACATTCCCGCTCACCTTTAAGGCTTGAGTAACACCATAGCTGGTGGCTAAGCCACCCATCATGTCCCCAAGGTCAGAGGAAAGTCCCCACCTGAGCTTCTCTGCATAAAAGGGGAAAAGGAAACGTTTCACAAAGCCACCAAGCTAACCCCGCTACCCAGAGAAACTGCGTCATAAAAACCAGTGTGAGGAGAGGAGATCCAGATAGGTGCCAAGTGAAGGGCCGTGGGGCTTTTTTCCAGTGCAGTGGCACTGGGAGATGTGCTGAGTTCTGTCCTTTGGTGGCTCCGTCCTTAGGCTGTATCTATATGTGTGTGTGTGTTACGAGACTTCTTTGTTGTTTGGGGCTCTGGTGGCTTTTCAGTCGATGTCTTTGGTTGGAGATCTCCCTCGGTGCCGGCTCTGTGGTTGGCTGGAGCTCGGCGTGGCTTTGTTCCATCCATGCAGGGCGGGAACTTCTGCAGCTCTGTGGGGTTTTGTCATTCACGGGGATGCTTTGCCATTGTGTTCTGCTCCTGTGCAATGTCAAATCCATATTGCCCACAGCAGCATTTAATAGACTTCTGATGTCAATTCGAAGTCAGTAACTCAAGATCTTAATTGCAGGACATGTCCGGACTCTGGCTCACCTGCCATTATTTCTATGTCAAATAATTCCTGATCACTGCACAATATCTTTTTTTTTTTTTTTTTTTTCTGTGGCCCCAGGAGGCAAAAAACAGCATTGTGAAATACACTGCTGTGGAACGTCCCACGCTGTGTCAGTGCAATGCTGTCTGTGCACACAGCTCAGACAGAAGACGTAAGCAGTGTTTGCAGAAGGTTGGTCCGTGCTCTGCAGCCTGGCACAGAGAGCAAGGAGCAGGGTCCTGACCTCCATGTATGAATTGCTGCGGCTTTAAGGGGAAAGCCAAAACTCCTGAGAGGGATCGCAGAGCTGAGGCCGTGCTCAGCCCAAGAGATGGCACTGTGCTTCCATTTCACAGCGCGACAAACCAGGCTCGGTGACTATCGCCAAGCTTCTCTCCAAAATGCTGTTTTTTTTTTTCCAGTAAAGTCTGTTATTGTGAAGGCCAAATTGCTGCCAAAAAAAAAAAAAAAGCCTTCAGATAAAAAGTATATATCTATAAACTAATAACACATCGTCGTGATGAAAAATAACACACAGGGAAGGAGTTTTCCTCAATTATTGATGGGCAGTGCTTCTTGTGTTGTTGCGCTGAGTCCGAGGAGCCCTGATAGACAGAGGCAGCTCTTTGGGTGACTGGCAATTCCATGGTGTTTTATTGGTGCTACAAAGATAGGCCCTGGGGTAATGAGCTGCCCCACTAATGGGGAGGAAGGGAAAATGCTGGTGATGTGAGCGGGCGTGCGGAGCAAATTGTGGGGTGCGTCTCTGAAAGTGGCTGTGGCAACCCCTTAAAAAAGAAAATTTGGCCGAGAAATGGAAATTTGGCCGAGAGATGGAAACGTGGAGATAACAACAGGACGAGGGATCAGAAGGCACTACTGCTCCCTGCTGAACTCACTTAGCTGGATTGCTTAATTGGAGGTGATAATGCAGCATTTTCTGATCTGGCAGCATCTATGCTGCGGTGTATGAAATTGGCTGAAAAGCTCAGGAGTAGCGGAGCAGCAGATGAAACGCCCCAGCAAAGAGGACAGGATGAGAACAAAGTTTATTTCATTAACGAAACGCGAGGATAAAGGAACAGAGCTTTTCAGAGCAACCTCATTAGAAACCCAGGCAAATTAGTGGCATTATGGTTTATTAAATATCATTCTGCCAAGGACAAAGAAACCTCGCAGCAGAAAGCACACAATAGTTACAAAAAAAAAAAAAAAAAAAAAAAAAGAGCCATGAAGAGGAACTGTTTTCTCGCTCGAGTTCCACCCTTCCACACACCTCCTGGTCTGAGCTCTAATCAAGACAAGGCCCTTTATCTAAACCTGAATCCAGAATGGAAGTGATAGGGTTTGGCACCTGAACGGGAATGTTTCAGCTCATAATCTCGTGTGGTTGTATCCTCAGAAGAAGGTGACCAGAGGAAATGTGGTCCCAAGGTCCATTTGTGGGCACCAGCTTCATGTGCAGAGAGTTATTATTTTTAAAGCTACTTCGAGCAGTCCATGCACACCTATTGCTTTTATTAATGAAAATAAAGCATGTACAAATTTGCCTCCGTTGGAGACCGCAGGGCAGGCGAGGGAAGGTTGGCCATGCTTAGCTTTGATATGCTTTCCTTCTTCAGGATTCTCGACACATCTGTGCCAGACCGTTGATTGGGATGCAGGGTTCCTCGCTGCCAGGCTCCTGTCTCTGGGCTGTGAGAAGGATAAAACAGAAATAAAGATCTCCAGTCCAGCTGGTTGTAATGCATGTGCAGAGCCATTTGGCACCAGCCTGAGGGTTTGGAACAGAGATGCTCCCACAGTTAGAAAAGGGAGCAGGGATTGGGACTGTGGGTGCAGACGTTCCCTAAGAGTGAACCCACAATTGCAAAGCTCTGTTGGGTGTGTGGAACAGGAAACAAACCCAGTGTGAAATAAATGAGATGCTGCTCGGCCTGTCCCCAGAGTAATGGGAAAGTGCTTTAGGATTGCTACACAGGGGCATGTTTCTTGCTGACAATTTACTTTTCATGCATCCATGGGCAGGGTGGGATAGGGCCAAAGGTGATGGAAAGCAAAGCCACTGAGCCCCTCCATCCTGACTTGTTAGATGCTATTTGCATACCTATGGGGAAGTTGACACAGTCCCACTCTTCAGTGAACAGACAAATGTGCTGTCAGCCCACAGAGCCCAATAACTATGCACCAGCTGAAGAGGGTCACCCCTGGATGTGCATCATCAAGGGCTTCCACTTCACCGTGGCAGTGGCCTGTAGACAGTAGATGTTTCCAGCTCTGAACACTTTCTGAGGCAGGAATCAGAACTTCTCAGAGCTGTGATGAGTTCAGAACTGCTCACGGCAAAGAGAAAATAATTTCTGGAGATTTGATGATTTTTTTTTTTATTTTTCTTCTATTGAACGTATTTTCAAAAGCTTTTGTTGCAGTTGTTTTTTCGTTTATGCTAAAGTGAAAGGCAGGAGTAATTTCTATCAGCAGTAACACATGAAGCATATTGGGAGTTGTTTGGGTCAAACATTTTTGCCCTTTTGTAAAACGATGCTTTAGGAATATTAGCACATATATTGGTTATATTAGCAATCTGTTTACCCAGGTAACTGAAGGCGAGTGCAGCCTGCCAGTTTCTCAGGAAGACAAAGACAGAGTGGAGAGCATTTGTGCGATCCTGCATATAAATGACTTATTTATTTTGATAAGATTTTACTGAGATTTGATGTATAACTATAAAATACTTATCAGCATGAAATAATGCCCGCTTTCTGCGCCTGATATTCTAAGCAGGCAGGAATACCTGCCTCGATGGTGGATGGATAACCCATGTTCTTGTACTCATAACTCCAAAGGGAGTTGACCCTCTTCTCCATCCAGCAGCACTTGAGTTTGTCTCCTTGGGCATCAATCCCATGGAAGAGCTGTGGTGCTCTCCACACGCCCAGAGGGCAAAACTGAGGGCAAGATGCACTCCTCAAGCAGCACACTGTTGATTTGAGCAAGGTGCAAGATCGCCTTTTCTCCCTGTTTCTGCTGCTTGTGTTGCCATCTCCTGCAGGGGTTCAGGTTCTCCCCTGTTCCTTCTCTTTTGACTCTCTACATGGTGGCCAGAGGTAATGGCACCTTTCTTTCTGGCCGTGACACTTGTCTGTGCCCTCGTGTGGCTGCAAAACCCACCAACAGATTCACAGTATCATAGAATGGTTTGGGTTGGAAGAGACATTAAGATCATCTGGTTCCAACCCCTGCTATAGGCGGGGACACCTCCCAGCATGCCAGGTTGCTCTGATTTGCCTCAGAGGAGGACAGAAGGATGGTTATTTGGTTGGTCTTTCAAGGAAGAACCCCGAAAACACAACACAAAATCAACCACAAACCAAACAAAAAAAATAACACAGAGAAAAAGAAACGAGGGGAAGGAAAAGGGAAAGGAAAAGGAAGATAATTTCCCTGTCAAACCAGCAGTGCTACAGTACCTCTTCTGCAATTACAGCGACCGTGCACGCATGAGTGATGGGACTTTTACATGTAAGAGAAATGAGGAAAAGGTCTTTTAAAATACACTTTAGTTTCACTTTATAATTACGTGGATCCAGGCTGATGCATCGTGGAGATATCACTGTGCTGAAGTATGAAATTGTTTGAACATTCATTTTTATCCCGGAGCGGTGCCACGAGCAATAGTTCAGAATATTCCGAATTGGCTGGAATTGTATTAGTCGTATCTTCATAACAAAGGCAGTAATTTATTCCACAGATTTAGAAGGTTTTGATTTCCATGTCTGAAGAGCTGAAGGGTCAGAACGTAAATTGGAGTAGCACACGGCAGCGCTGCATGTCGGCGCTACGGAAGTGCTAACAGTGCCAACGGTGTTCAGAAATATATTTTATGCAACAGAGAATTTCTACACCTGGAAAACATTGAATGGTGGTGATGAAGGAAGGAGGGGTGTTGTTTTGAAGGAGCCCCCACCAGGACCCCAAACACAGCAATGGCCCCATCCTCTTGAATGGAGCTCAACAGACTGCACTCACCATTCACACCCTTCATCTGCTGGGGCTGAGCTCGAGCATGACTGTCCACAACGAAATAACCCCTGGTGTTGTGCACAGAGACATAAAGATGTGACAGCCTTCAGCATTACTCTGTTGTTGGTGCTCCTTTCTCCATAGAGAGCCCCTTCCCACCAGGCAGCTCTGGGAACTGGCTCTGAGCATTCCAGATTTCCTCCATTATTTTCACCTCTACCAGAACGTAGGGGTTGCTTTGATGCCTGCTCTTCTGCTAATTGCCTCCAAGCAGATGAGAGCAGAGCAGCACAGATTCGTACTGCCTGTCCTCCTCGGGGCTCCGTGTGAAGACAAGGGCATCTCCACAGCAGAAATTGAGTGCTGACAGTATTGGATTGCTTGGTAACCGTTTGCTTAGGGCAATTACCACTAATTATTTAACGGAATTGGAAACGCGGAAAAATAATCTATAAAGGGTACTAGGGACACATTACTGTGTGATAATGGGATTTTACAAGATAGGCAAAAAATGCCCCAGCTCCAGCAGTGTCAGAGCGGATTTACAAGAAGAAATATGCTTTCTTGCTACTTGTGAAATTTTGTGAAAAAAAAAAATACAAACAGTGTTGCATCAAACACAAGGTTAGGTTTTGGCTGGTATTTATTTATGGAGTTAGCTCTTCTTGATAATTTAGGAAGTACATAAAGTGCATCTAATTTCATTTCCCCAGCTACATACCCATGGTTCTGCCTAAGCTAAAATTAGCGGTGTTTTTTTTTTGTCTAGACCATCTGTAGATGTAATTCTATCTTGCAGAGTACAAGCACACCCATTTGTAGCATGGAAATGACTTCAGTCTCTGCTCCTCTGAGGAGAGGGGAAGGAGAAATGCTGAAGTCCCCGTTGGGTGTTCCCTCCCCTTGGCCTGGGTTCTTGCTCCTGTCCCTTGTTCCCCCATGTTTACCTTGTTTCCATCCATGATTGGTTCTGGGCTTCTCTCAATGTCTGTATTTAATGGCAAGTTCATAAAGGGATGAGTTGTTTGATCATATGACCCTACAGGAACAGAAATGGGTGATGGGTGCAGCTGTAACGCGTTGTGGAGGGACCCTGTCCCCTCAGAGCCCGTGTTCTCCATGAGGTCATGGAGCTGCTGCAGGGCCATGCTGTCCCATCCTGCTCCAGAGAGGAGCTGTGACTTCCCACTGCCCATTCCTTGTGCCCGGGGCTCACTGACAGCGTTGTGCTCCCCTTGATGCCGAAGCAAAGTCATACTGTGCTACTGCCCTGAGCTTTGTGCTGGTGCTCTCATGCACTGTCCCATGTTGGATTGGTCCAGCTGCTGAGCCACCAACCAAAGGCACACTGCAGGACTGGCTTTGCTTGTGCTGCTTTCGAGGAACGCCGTATTCCAGCTGTCAGTTTGATGTTAGCGCCAAAACTGTGTTTATGCATTTGAATAAACAAGCAATTATTTGGATCTGATCTAGACTTGATTAATTCCTACATCATCTTTTGTGCTTTATCACTTTAATTACTCTAATTGCTGGCATTCAGGAAACAATCCCTGGGCTGCAGCGTGGCCTGGGAAGCACTGTGGGAGTTTGTTTACTATAAATGTGCCCTGTTGGATATTTGTGTGTGGGACTGGATCCAGAGGGGGGGGATCTAGGATGGATGTACAATGGCAGTAATAATGTACATCAAGATACAATGCTTTCTGCTGAAAGGTAGTCTAATTAGTAGCACAAGTTTGTTAACAAGCACTAATTGCAGCTTCTTAGTTGTTGCTTATAATTAGAATTCTCATTCCATCAATTCGCATTTGTTGGAGTCAGTTGGGGGAGACTGTGGGGCAGTCCTGTTGGTATGGAGTTGAACGGAGCCAGGGGGTTGTAAGTCACAATGAAACCGTGGGGCTGCTTGGTGTTTGCACCTCTCAGATGAGGGATCTGTGGGCAGTGCTCCCATTCAAAGCATCTCTGCATGATGCTGGCCAAGCTGTGCCTTCTGAGCATTGCTCTTAGTGCAGAGTTCTGGGCTGCTGTGCCATCAGTGCTGGAAAAGATACTCCAATTGTGAAGATATCTGATGAGCCCCTACATCAAATGGAGCCTCATTGCATTGATTCCTCGTTGTTCAACCTAAGGAGTTGCTCATGGATAACAAGATGCTCTTTAGTCTCATTTAAGTCATAATGTTACCCCTTTAATCACCTTCACATCCTGTGCTTTGGGTGCTGAGATGGTTTGTGCTGCTGATAATAACAGTGCAAATCTGATTTCTTGTTTTTAAAAATTCTGTTATTAGGGATGAAATCCAATGAGCTGATGATATCACATATTTGCTAGGTAGCTCTGTTAGATGCTGTTGGGAGTGAGTGTGTTGGCACAGTGCTGTTGCTCGCTTCAGAAAGTTAAGCAAAACCACAGTGTGACCAAACCAAGAAAACAATGGGGTTGGACTCTGCTCCTTGAGAATGAGACTGCAGTGCTTCTCATAACCCCCTGCTTCCCTATCTTCATACTGACTCACATCATTATGCAAATGCCATAAATTACAATAAAATCAATTAATGTGCTATCGCATCCCATAAAAATACACACTCGTTGGTTTACTGCTGAGATCGTATTTCTGCTCTGCATGCTTATGTCCATGGTGGAGGAGTGCCGTGCACAGGGGCAGCCAAATGCTCTTCTCCCCATAGAGCAGGAGAGTGATGACCAATTAGTGCATCCCACTGGGCACGGCGCACTGGGATGGGATTCTGATGCTTCAGGACCTGATGGAATAGAACAGAGATGTTGTCCAGCCCCGCTCCAAAATCTGAGCTTGCAATCTCATCTTGGTTTGCCTGTAGCAAGCATAGGAATTCTTTATATGAATGTTTCCTCCTCTGATCCAAAAGCCCCTCTGCCTGCCTGGGAAGGCCAACCCTGTCCTGCAAACTGCAAAATCCACATCACAACAGCACAGAAAGGATGCAGCATATCTCTGCATCTCTCTGCAGTGCAGAGCTGGATCCATTTTTTTGTGCACGTTTGGTTTCCGTGTGATGCAAGCTGAGTGCAAAGAGATACCTTGGCTAACTCAGTATTGCCAGGACAGAAAGATGTATCTGGTTTTGAAAATAGACATCCTCTCCCTAGATCTCCCTAGATGTAGGAGGTTCCACCCCAAAAGGGAAAAAACAGAGATTTATGTCAAATCTGTGTCTGTCCCTAAGCTGAGAGCTGAGCTCTGTTGTTCCCAGGATGCCAGTTTTGAAGGAATTTTACCCAAACATCTTTTGATGCAGTGCTGGGGTGTCCACACTCTGGGATACAGCCTTGACTTTGGATTTAACAAGGTCTGAATGTATATATCCAAGGCTTGACCCATCTGAAGGGTAGTTTGGGAGAAAGTGCAATTGCGCTATAAATAATTCACTTTGGTGCCTGGGCTACCATTCACTGTAGCCCTTTTAATACCCCATAAACTCAAATGTACCATGCTATTTCTCTCCGTTCCAAACTGCTCTCCCAGGGACAGAAAATGGAATAGCACCATCAGACCATATGCTGTGGAGACCAGAGACCAGATGAAATTGCAGCAGTACCGACACGTGCTCGGTTTTTCTGGCTGTAAAGTTCACGTGATAAAACAGCTCATTCCTTTGTCTCTGTGCAGTATGTATTGAGAAAGCATTAAAGTGGCAAGTCCTGTTTGGGGTGCAATGTCATATCGTGTTTTCAGAGTGCACGCTGGGCTGCAGGACTGAGCACCAAACGAAATGGGCCACGCTTACAGAAACAACAATGCATTTTTTTTTTCTTTAAATACTGCAGTATTTCCTTGTCCAGCCTTCATTAGAGGTTGGTGGGAACAAACCGTGGCAGCATGACATACATTTGCCCTTAGAGGAATAAGTGCACGGTTATTTCTGAAGTGCAGAACGATGGGACCGTCATTTGGCTGATGGACACCTTGAATTTGTTGATAAGAAATCCCAAATGGGTTTTTCCTGAGTTATAAAATGCACAGCACCCTGAAGGTTTCAGTCCCAGCCCGCAGAAGACCTGGAATCCACACTCTGCCTTGTACAAGCCCCCATTAAGCAGTGCAAAACTGGTCCATTTGTAATTCATTTTAGGGCCTGAATCCCAGAATGATGTTGAAATGAGTAGAGCTTTCTGGAAGACAGCCAGGACCCGTCCTTCCCCTTTCTTGTGCCTCCGGAAGAAGTGTCTTTTCAGCACAAAAACTCAATTAGGACAGCAGAAGGATGCTGCAGGGCCTCCTCCAGGGCCATGGCCTCGTTCCAGCACTCTGCACCCGGTGCTGGGCACAGGGTCTGCACAGGGGCAAGACTGGAATGATGAATTTGCTTCCAGGTCCCAAATCTTTCCCTGCCTGGCCTAGTATCCCTAGTCTAATTATACGGTGGTGTCTCTTCTCTTAGTGTTAATTAGTTCCTGTTTTCCCAGTGTCATAAGTCACTAATTATTGCTAAAATGTGTTATGAGAGCTTGGCTCCACACGTGTTGCATACTCTGCAAATTCCAGGTTGAGCTGAAGAATATTTTCCCACCTCAAGACGTTTCCAGCCACTCTGGTGAAGCAGCACCTTGGGTTTGGAATAATCCATGTTTAGAGCTTCCCACAGCAGAGTGTTTCCCTTGGCTGCCTTTCCAAGCAGGGTTTGCCCCCAAGCCCTGAAAATCACCTCAAACCCCGAGTTCCTCCACTGCTGCATTTAGCGCAATCCCCACAGCAATTGATCATTTACTTTGGTTCTTAATAAAAATCCCTTCTCTCAGTCACCTCCAGATCCCTTTCCTACCCTCTGACAGAAATGGCAACACAGTGTTGGTAATGCAGCAGTGATGTCTGTGACGTGTGATGTGAGAAAGGTGAGAATACAGCGCTACTGAGAGGAACTAAGGGAACTGTTGAAGGAAGGGATGGATGTGACACTTGGGGACATGGTCAGTGGGCATGGCGGGGATGGGTTGGGGTGGGAGCTGGGGATCTTTGAGGTCTTCTCCAACCTTCATGATTCTGTGGTTCTATGAAAACTCATCTGTTTACAGCCAGACAGGCAGTGAACAAGTTGGGATTGTAATAATTTTGCTGTGTCCCAGGTGCTTACGGTAGCCGAGCAAAACTTTGGAGATGAGAGAATTTAGGGGAAGCCACAACCCGGGATGGCCAACATCTCCACAAGGGCCACGTGTATTTTACGATGCTGTCTTCTGACAACAGCATTGCTTTTTATCCCTTCGCTTGCTTCCTATTGCTTCCATTTAGGTTTCGGTGTCAAACAGGCATGCAGTGTCCCTGCCTCTGTTCTCTGGGTGACATCACCTCCACTCATGGGCTATAGGGACAGGCTCCATGTGTATGTATGCTGCTGGAGTGGCAGCTCTGGGCTGCTGAAGGAAAGCAGCTTTGTAGCAGCTTAATGCCCCCTCAGCCATAAGCTTAACATTATCCACATGCTTAATAAATATGCTTTTGTGCAGAGGGGCCCAGAGCAGGTGACTGAGCACTGGACTTTTCCAGGCTCTGTGCCTTTACCAGCTTGTTCTGTAGGCATGCAGGAAGTCATTGGAATGTCTCCAGTGTATGAGTTTACCCAACTGTAAAATTGGGTATAATAAGGCTTGCTTACTTTACATCTAAGTTTAATTTCTTCCCGTTGGCCGTGAAGTGCCACGTCCAGCAGGTGTAACTGGCAGTGGTACACATGCACAGCGCAGTGCTCTGTCCATTAGCAAAGACATGGTTATAAGAAAAACTGCAGAAATCAATCAGATAATTACCTGTATTGCTTAGCCCTGCGGGCAATGAGATGAAGGTGCTCAGAAGGGAGCTCGAGGGATCCCTCTCAACAGAGGGATGAGCATCACTGCCAGCCTGGAGTGCACCTTGCCAGCTCCATGTGGGGAAACACCGACTCACACAGTGGCTGGGGGGGAAAAGACCTTAAGGATTACCCAATTTCAAACCCTGATGTGGGTGCCGAGAGCCTGGGGAAGCCTCGCCCTGCACCAGCACACAGGGTCCCTGAGAAATGCAGTGAGAGCAATGCACCTGTGCCAGCTCAGCTGCCCTTGGGCTGCTTTGTTATGCTGAGCAGCCCCAGTGCACAGAGCCTGTATTTTGTTTTAAGTGCACACATTTATCACCTTCAGTGGTGATTTATAACATGGAACAGATTGGAAGGATATGGGATATGATTTGTCCTGCCAGAAAGCTTCTTGTTCCTGCTGCTTTTCTGACTGCTTGCACGTTGTGATGTGAGGCACTGGGGTATTGGTGGGCAGGGACGCCCCAGCAGAAGTTGCCAGCTCTTATTAAGCTCCTCTGTGCTGTGTGTGGGGCTGCAGAGCAGCAAGCTGGGCTCCAGCTTGGTTCTCACGTGGAAAAAGTCCCAGCTTGGAGGTGCTGAGACAAAAACTGGTGACAATGAGTGGCAAGGGATGGACAGCATAGCATGCACGCTGTCATTTGCAAACAGAGTAACCTCTCGTTCCCACTCCAGAAGCAGCAGCTTTCACAAGGTGTTTAAGCAGAGCCATTTCAGCTCTAACCAGGCCAATAATCATTTGTAAGATGGAAACCTCGTGGTCAGGAGGGTCCTCCTTACCCCCTGTGCTCCTGCAGCTGTTGGTACCTACTGTCCAATACATCTCCTGTCTTGGGTGCTAACTTTAATGCTTCCCTTGCACAGCTTTGGCTTTCAGAGTTTGCAAAATGTAGTCCACTTCTCAAAAATGAAGATCTTCCATGGCTTTGAGTGAAAACTGACTTTTTAAAGAGTCTTTTCTACGAAGGGTAATGTCCTACACTTTGCTTCTCAGCTTGTGTCAGCAGGGGGTTTGGCTGTGTGCTTGTTTCACCCTTAAAAACATCTCTTTCACACATTAATCTTGCCATTGCACTCTGAAACAAACTGATGGCTGGCAGCCTGGGGAGCAGAGAGCAGTCCTTGGTGCCCAGCTGGGTTCCATCCATCAGACATTAAACCTACTAAAGGGTGTGGAGAAAGAACAGGTTCCTTCTTTCCTGGCTTGGGGTGACCCTGCATGGACCCTGGTCTACAGGACCCCCAGCTGTCCCCTCTGCCCTCAGCCACTCTGGAATCCCAATTTGCCCTTCTTCTTCTTCTTCTTCTTCTTCTTCTTCTTCTTCCAATCTCTGCATTTGTTTGACCTTTGTGGACCTGTGCCTACGTCTGCTGGGGGTCTCTGTGGGACCACAATGCCCACGAACAGGTTGCCAGAGGTGGAACCCAAACTTTGATGCACTCTCAGTAAGCGTTAATGAACCTTGCAGGGAGCTGCTCACCTAAGGATGTCGAGTCCCAGCTGTTCTCCCCAGGAAAGGTAATCTGGCAGAAATCACACACTATTTGCTGAAATAATCCTTATTTTCTGGAGCTGGTGCAGATATACAGGAGATGGGTTAATCCTTGCTTGCAGGGGGATCACTGCCCTTGGGGAACGAGGCTCCAGCACAGCTGTTCTCCCTCCAAAATGATTTCTTCTTCCATTTTTATTACCTCTTGGAAGAAGCTGATGTGCAGGGATGGCATTACTGAAGCAGCAGACACATTCAGCCCTGCTGGGCACGGATGGCAAATCCCAGGGCATGGGCAAAAGCAGCCAGAAACAGGGGAGAAGCAAAAAAAAATAAAAATAAACAAACCTTGAATTTATTGCTGCAATGTTGAGGCTAAGCAAGTTGTGCTGGGAACGGCTCTGGCTTGCCCATAGGAATTATTTATAACCTACAAATGACGTTAAAATCTGCGTTGCTTTTCTGTTGCATAAGTTACCGCGGACATCTTTATTTTGGGATGTGCTATGGGGAAGAGGGAGTGCTATGCTCTTACAATATATTTGTTTCACCCTTCAAGCTAGTAATTCCTTATGGTTCACTGTAGTACTTGAGACAAAAGGAAGTGTTTCAGCTCTCAGAGGACAATACATTGCGGCTTCACATAACAAATTTTTGGTATTACAAATGATCAGCGATCATCCCTTATTTATTCATAAATATGAATTGCGTTTTTACACCTCATCTTGCTATAAAAAGCGGAGATGCAGCATTTCTTTCAGGTGTTGTTTTGCTTTAGTAAATTGAAAGTAGTGATTGAAGCTTCTGATTCGGGTTTATTTCTGTCTCCCAGTGGAGCGATACGATCACCAATACCTAATATTGCTCTCATTTTTAAGAAGGGATGGATGCTGCAGCTCTCTGCACATCCTGTGTGAAGTTAAATAAGCCTTTTTTTTTTTTTTTTTTTGCCTTTTTTTTCCTCTTCATTTGGTAGCAAATGGATGTCGTTTAGCACCAGAACTGAGGAGAAATCCTCCCCGTGGTAAGTCGCTACTGTTCACATTCTCAGACAACACATTAACGAATGCCCTTTAAATGAAGTGAATTCTAACTTTTCTCCCGCGGATGAAGTGCCTTTGGACTGCTTGGAAGGCTCAACAGGAAATCTTTGTCCCGTGAAATCCCATGCAGTAACCGCCTGGCGATCGCTGAATGGGCTCTCGCGCATCTTGAACGCGTTTGATTGCCCATATGTTTTACATTTGCTCATGCAACCATATGTCGAAAACTTCCCCAAATGCTACTTTGTCTTGTTTTTGTTCCCTGTTTTGAAGTTCTAAGAAGACGGCAGTCTGATAGTGCCAGGAGCATTGCAACCCGCTGCTCGGCTGTGACCGCAGGCAGCAGGCGTGGGAGGGAGCGCTCAGAGCAGGGAAGCCTGGCAAGTGGGGGGGTGGGAGGAGGACAAAGAATGCAGTTTGGGAGATTTTCTGACTTATTTTTAGGGATTGCTTGTTATTCTCGTGTTGTCACTGCACCCTTGTGTGTGGTTTTTTTTTTTTTTTTACCACTGCAGAAAGAATAACCTTCCCTGAGGGCATTTGGTTTTCCCGCAGGTCAGTGGGGATGGGAAGGTTCTTCCAGTGGGCAGTTCACACTTCCTAGTGCTGAGATGGAGGCTGGCTGAAAAGATAGATTTGGGGGCTGTAAGAGCTCCTGCCTCAGCCATCTGCTCCTTCAGTGTGCTCACATGTCTGGGTGTACCAGTGGCTGTGCCACAAGGAAGCTGAGATACTGAGGTGTGAGAGCAGCAGGCAGACATCAGGGACATGGGGAGTGGTGGCAGTGGAAGAGGGTTCTTTTTGGTGTCTTTATGATAATGACCCTATATCGAGCCCCTCCTACACAGCTGCTAAAGGAGCTGATGCAGAATGACTTCAGTCCCCAGTGCTATCAGCTCTTGGCTACAGGAATTGCTCTGTGTCTCAAAGTAGGTGCTTGGGTAGCTCCCTTAATGCCCAAAGCTGTTGCTAACACAACTGGAACAGTTTAAAACCTCACATGCTGAACTCAGTTATCTCTGGTATTGGAAGAGGTCCCTTATTCGTCTCTTTGAGGAAGAGAACCCCCAGCCTCCCTCTCTTGGCTCACTGATTTTTGGTTTTGTTTCTCCTGGTGCTATCAGAAAACATTTGTGCTGTGGAGATAACACTGCGATGGGTGTTAGGCTCTGTTTGCCAGTGTCCTGTAATGGTTTTGTACCAAAATTAAATTGACTTAAGTAACTGAAAGCAGTGAAATAGGTTATAACCACAGAATCACAGCATTGTAGGGACTGGAAGGGACCTCATGCTGGAGCGTACTCCATCCAGCAAAAGTGGTGAATTTCACAGAATGGCAGAATCATTCAGGTTGGAAAAGACCTTTCAGATCCCCAAGTGCAACCCAACCCACCCCACTGCATCCACTGACCGTGTCCCCCAGTGCCACCTCTCCATGTTCGGGAGCACCCCAAGGGACGGTGATCCCCCACTCCCTGGGCAGCCTATGCCGGTGCTGTTTGGAGAATAAATTGTTCCTAATACCCAACCTGAACTTTCCTTATACCAGCAGCTCCATCTCCAAACATTTACTGGTAATAACCCTATAAGAATTTTCACTCAGGCAAAAAAATAAAAATAAAAATCGTGTTATAAGGATATTATAATTGATAGCACCCTGTAATCTCTGTAGACAAAGTGCTGCAAATCATCAACGTACAGCCCTCCTTCAGAAGCACACCACTATAATTTTCTTCTTCAGGTCTTGCTCATGCCCTTGCATGTATTAAGTCTCAGTAGGGATGATTAGATTCTGAATGTCTTTTAAAGTTATTCCTTTAGAACAAGGGAGATTTGATGTGAAGCATGAATTGTCAGCCATCACTTCCAGAAGCAGCAATCCCTGCTGAGCCCTGTTGTACCAACGTGGCACAGCCAGGTACACGGGCAGTGCCGGTGGTGGCTGGTAGGAGTGATAGCTCAAGGTGAATGGATTGTGCAAAGCAGACAGCATGTGTTTTCCTGCCTGAGTGCCTCATATTTTGATATCAGCTGGGGAGCACCGTTCTCTGATCTCTTTGTGTGAGCACCAAGCAACATTCACTGAAACTGAATGGTGACCAACAGAAAACTGCAGAAAGAGAACAATTTTCTGACCTCCAGTGTAACAAAATATGGAACAGGGTGATACAAACCACCTAATCCCTTCATCAGCACAGAGTCATTAGCCTAAATGCTACATGGGAATGCCATGGCATGGCATTTAGGCTGAGGGCTTGGCCTGTCAAGTGATTAGACATCTGATATGACAAAGAGAAATAACCAGCACTATTAGAGGTAACAGCAACAAAAAATTCCTGCAGGGAGATTAAAAGTTCGTACTCCTGAATGCCAGCCAACACGTGTCCAGCTCTGGAGCATCCTCACAGAACTGGGGAGGGAAGTGCTGCTCCGGTTCCTGCAAACGGCAGGAGGATTCTCCAGGGGTGCCCCAGATGTCCATTGCTCTGTGTCTCGACACCTTGCTCTGATGCACATCATGATGGCCACTCCCAGTCGTGGCTTTTCCAATAAATTGGTGGTGGGTTTGATGCTGCTCTGCTTTTCCCATTGGTGCTGGCTATGGCACTAAGGCAAAGCCCACGGAGCTGACACTGCTGCCATCTCACTCCAGCCCTACCTGTACCAAATCGGTGCTGTTCTCCGTCCCAAACCTGGCTCAGCTCACAGCCCCAGCACTGCACTGAGCTGAACACAGCACCAGGTGTAACCTCTGCACCACTCCAATGAGAGGAGCCATGCAAGTGCTGAGTGTTATAAAGCATTTAATAATAAAGCGTGCCTCTCAGAGGAGAAATCCACAAATAACTCTGCAGTGGAGGGAGCACTCCGTTTTGTATTGCAATCATTGCTCGGCGAATGCCCTGGAGAAATGTTTGAAATGAATGTGATATCTTCCAGGGAGATCAGTGCACTTCCAGGGGGATTTGGCTCACAAACCTCTGAAGCTTATGTTCCTGTAGCTTTGATGGTTTATAGCCTTCTCTATTTCTGTCATAATCCTTCATTAGGTTTTGGCAAACTGTTCCAATCGCTATAGCAACTCTAATGAAATCTCGCTCCCTAAATAGCCACGCCGATTTCTTCAGGTCAGAATCTGCCCTTTGCAGCTAATTCCCTACCTTTCCCTGGACGTCCTTTCTTTCCCTCTGAGAGGAGAATCTGCTGTGAGGAGGAGCCCAGAATTAGTAACGCAAATATTTTTTTTCCCCTTTTCACCTCACACCGAAAGGTTTCCTCTGAAAGGAAGGGCACAAATCGCCCTGGGACCGTCCCTGCAGCCTTCCTCCTGCCCTCCCATTCTCTGCAGCTCTGTGCTGGCTGCCCTGTGCGCTCACAGTAAGGCGATGGGAGCCCACGTTGTCACCAAGCAGCATGGGCTGGATTCCTTTCAAAGGATGTACGAACCTGCGGAGAGCTCCGCATGTGTTGTGATAACTCTTCTGCTATCTCACGGCACTGAGAGGAGATCTGGTTGCATTCAGGGCTCTGTCCATTTCCCTTTTCTGATGGAAATCCGACGCTACACTCAGCAGTGCCTTTGTTGGCATGCGAGCGCTTTTACAAGCGAATTGTGAATGCCTTTTTCGCCGCTTTCCTCCTTGAATAATACCTCCAGTGCACTTCTTCCATCAGCTGCCGGTGAATAAGCAGCTCTCGAGGCTGGTCAATTTAAAATAATTTGTTTAACTTTGAGTTGCGAGCGATGGGATGGAAATAAAAGACAGTGTGGCACAGTGCCCCGCGCTCGGACGGCCCCAGCAGAGAGCTGGGATTGTGCTCTGTGCTGGACAAAGGGCTCCTACTGAACGAATGACCCACGTCAGACCTCTCAACGACAGCACTCTAATCATGAAAACTGCGTATTTCACCAATTTCCAACCGAAAGTTGGGGGAAGGTTGAGTGGATTCAGGAGCTGAAATAGTCTGCCCAAAATGCATTAAGGTGTTTTGAATGGGTATTGTGGAACTTCCATTATGCCTCCCTGTATTTTACATGAACTGAGGCCTTCCTCTTGCCTCGTTTGTATATATTTCTCCACAAAATGAAATGAAAAAAGAACCGTTTCCCGTACTATGGGAGAAACGTAGTTATAAAACCCAGAGATGGAGCATATTCCACCACCCCGGAGAATTGCCTGATAACCACAGAGCTAAATTAGCACTTTCCATTCACTTTCAGACCATCACCTGAATTTCACCAGGAAATGGGATATTTAAAGATATGTGAGGACAGGGAAGGAGGCAGGTTGCTGAGTGTCAGTGCAGCTGCACTGCTCTCTGCTGATTGGTGTGCCATGCATGATGGAAAATGCCAGTGGTGCCTGAGGCTCTGGGGACAATGCCATGTTAACAGCAAGAAAGGTGACCAGACCTCTGGTTTCACACAGCTCTCAGTTAGTGACAACTGGGTTTTTTTACTACTACTTCTACTGAGAGGATGGCATGATGTCATCGCTGTGCCCTCACCCCTAGGGTCTCACCCTATGCTTCTGCATGGCCACCAGCAGAAGGGAGGCAGCAAGAGGAGCACTGCTTTGTAGCTGCAAAGCACAGCCATGAAGCAGGAGAACTCTGGCAGGAGGAATGTCTGTGTGCTGGGCTCAAGAAGCAATGGGACATTGGTAACCTGGTGGAAATGTGGAGCCCTGTGCCTGACCACATGACAGCACACAGACCGATGGCCCTGGTAAAGCTCTGCCTTGACTCTCACTCACTTACAACTGTTTGTAATTTCTTGCACTGGCTGATGAGATTTGCAACACCTGCCCACATCACCACTATTTAAACAGCCATTGTGTCTGGGAGACAAAGATCTGCATGCCTTCAAATGTGCTCCTTGTTAGTTCTGTTTAATTTCATTGCAAGCAGAGAGTATGGAGGAGGAGGAGGATGCAGGCGAGCTGAGCAGGCTTAGAGCACAGGTAAGCTTCTGTAGGAAATTGCTGTTTTATTTTGCACACCAGCAGCAACTAGCTGAGCAGGTGTGCTGCCATCTCTCTGGGGCAGTGACTGCAGAGAGGGCTGCGGGGTAAAGCCATGGTCCATGGTGGAAGAAGTGTGGTTTGTTCTAAGCAGAGCCCTTCAGAAATGCAGGGCAAAGAAAAACTTGCTGTCCTGAGTTCTTTTCCCATACTTGTGTGTTTAGTTATGTCTGCTCAGTAAATGCTTCATCATAATCTCACATCACCTCAGTGTCTCACAGGAATATGGTGGTACTTAAGAACTTCACTTTGCTCTGTTACAGAGTTCCGATTCCTTTTACATGTTGCCTGAGCTTGTTATGCATTTAATAAGCTGCGACAGCCGGCCACGTTGTTTCAAATCTCTGCATTTGCAAATGCTGCTTTGCTTTAACTTCTGCTAATCATGACAGCCAACCCACTCACGCTACTTAAGGCACTAATCTCATGAAATATCGTGGCGTCACTCTCTAAAGCCGGTGAAAGGCAAAAACAAAACTCATCTGAAATGTAATGTCAATCACAGAGAGCAGTTACACTCTAAGTGTTTGCTTCAGGGAAAGAAGAAGCCTGAACTGCTCTCTTATTTCTTGTTGACAGTACATCTTTAGTTGGGAGTTCTCACAGAATGCCGTCTAACTCAATGCATACAAGTAAAATTACCATTTACCTGTAGCTCTGCTATTACCCACAGCAATTAGAGCTTCCTCCTCCTGTGCCCATCTCAGTGGAAGGAGGAGATAAGAGTGTTTTGATCTGTGAGCCAGAACACTGTAACCCCTTTCTCCCAGAAGTTTTTCTGAGAAAGGTACTGCAGTACCTTTCAGTACAGGGTTGAGAAACCTCCTGTATTGAGGATTCCTTCCTAATGGATGTTTTGCCAGCCAGGAAATTCCCTTGGTGTTTTCTCTTTGCCAGATCCTGTTTGCATTTCAGCCTGGCATATTTACCAAGCAGTCTGCCCACACCTGTTCTGGAAACTGTTTCTAGAAGTCACTTCTGAGCTTGGGAAAATGTCACAAGCCAGGGGAGTACCCCTTGCCCACTCTCCACTGTCTGGGAACATGAGAGCATCCACAGCCAAATTCCTCACCTATGGCATTTCAAGGCTTTTAATTTCTTCTGAAGCGGCAGCAGCTGAGCACGGGTACCCAGATCAGTAACAATGATGAACCCAATTAACCCAGATAATGGCACCACAGCCCTTTGTGATGTGACAGATGAGGCGGAGCAGCCGCTCACTCCTTCTGGGTGCATTCGTGTCGCCAGAGAATGAGCGGAGGTGGGGACCACCCGGTGACTGGCTGCTGTACTGCTGCTAATTAAGCACCTGTAGGAAGTTTGCCATAAAAACAGAAGTAATCTTCACCCGTTTTGTCAGTTCTGTGCTTGGTGCCGTGTTATTGGAGCATGTCTGGTTGGGCATGTGACAGAGTCAGCGTGAGATATCTGGGGGATGTGAACCTGTCATAGAGTATTTGCTTGTTGTTTGAGGTGGGTGTGACCAGGGTCATCCATTCCTACATCTTGCTGACTGCAGGAGGCAACTTTGGGAGCTGGAGGAGCCAGGTTCCAGCATCCCTGTGACTGGCACATCTTGAGTAAACATGCTTATTTGCAAATCCAGTACTGAGACCTCTTACTGCAAAACTGGGAACGGTCACTCAGCTTTGCAAGCGTCTCACGAAGTAGGTGGATGTGAGTAGCTGAGGTTTTTTTTGTGTAAGTTTTCCCACAGTCCCTTCTATATTTTCTTATCTTCTTCACAGCAGCACCTCCTGTTTGTCACCGATGGATCCTGTGCAAAGGAACCCATTGAAACTCTGCCTCCTTGTCCTGCAGCTCCCTTGAGCTGAGCTGCTCTCAGTGCAGAGCAGCAGTGCTGGGTGAGTGGTGCAGGGAGCAGTGGAAGCTGTGTTTCAGAGGAGGAAACTGCAGATAATATCCCGGACTGTGTTATCCATTCAGATTAAATTGAGTGTAATCCTACCCCTATCGCTACGCTGCTGAATGCATTTAACAGAAGAGATTTATTTCCCCTCCTGTTATCCTTTCTCTCTCCTCTCTCCCTGCACTCTGTGCTGCTTAAGAGTTCAGGTTTTATCAGAGAAATAAAATACTTCAGCATGAAGCTTCTGCACTTCTCGTCATCTCTGGGAGATTTGGGGAGTAATGCTCATCTATTTTCAGGCTCTCTTTCTCTCCTCTCCTATTACGATTTGGGACTTCAGGGAACCATTCTGTGGGCAGACTTTAAAGGTTACTCCCTTTAATACCTTAATACCTCTTACTCTAAGGGTATTTTGCCATTTTTCTCACTTAAAAGTCTTCAGTTTTTGTTTTAAGTGACAAATATCTCTTCTAAGCTCCTTGTTTTGCAGCTTTTCCAGCCCTGTGTCTCTGCACACGCTATCTCTGACTGCAAAGAACTTCAGCAGTCCTAAATTCTTCATGCTGCTTTGCAGTTTGCAGGGTGTTGAGCTGACAGGTTGGTCTCATTCTCCACCCCAGGGCTGCAGGACCACCTCCTGCTGAGCTGAGATGTCCGTATCTCCCATCATCACGAGAAGGGCAGAATGTATTACAATTCTTACTTAATTCCATGATTTGTTGCTTAGTTACGTATGTCATAGAGGGAAAACAATAATGCTATGGTTTATGTAACTAACTGACAGTCCAAATTCGAAGGTTTGAACAGTGAATATTCATACCATGTCTATTCAAGCTGTTATCTACAAAGGGGAAATGTCAAGAACAAATCCCACATCTTCTCTTGAACGTTTTTAAGGCAAACAAATGAAACTTGACAAATAAATTACTGGTTAGTCTGAACGCTCGGCTGAGTTATACAGTTATCTCCAAGTACGGCTGCACATGGGGTAACTTGTCCCTTTGCACAGCGTTTCATCACTGCAGTGATGGGCAGCTTCTGCTCTCTGAATTCTGCTGTGAGGTGCTGTATAGTTGAGCCAGGCTCTGTACAGACATAAGGACCCTCAGGAAGGCAAGGAATTAACTGCTGAAGCAGGATGTCTTTGGTTCTGCCTCTCTGTACTCCATGTAAAATCCGTCAGGCCCAATAAGAGAGCCTCTTGTTTCTTCTGGAAAAGTTTATGTTTCGGGGTCTGAAAAGGCAGTGCACTTGCCATAACAAACATACAGCAGCTTTTCTGAAGGGCTGTCTGTCCTGAAATAAGGAGATTTTCAAAGTAAAGAATAAATGCATTTCCTTATTACATCTGGGGAAGTGGTACTAAGATTTTGGTTTCAGTTTACTGGGAGAGATCACTTCTAGAAAAGGGGGGTTTATGAACTTAATAGATTCTTCTGTCTAAAACACAGACCTCTTTGCAACGTGCCGGGCTCTGTTCTGTGTAGTGAGCAGGGCTAGGAGATGAGCTGTTCTCCTTATTGTTGCACAAACATCTTTGCAGGAACGTGGAAGTACATCCCATCTTCTAGTAAAGTGTAAGAGGACTCCTGAGTCACAGCCTGAACCACTGATTGAGGACCTGAAGGAAAGACCTGCTCAGCTCTGGGAAGCACAGGTGAAGGAAATTCACCTGTGTGACCAGAAGGGATGCAGCCAGGGTCAACCCCCCTCTTAGACCTCATTTAAGGGCTGAGTGCCACTGATGAAGGATCTCTTGATGGAGATCCCTCCTTAAGAGCTCTTTCCCCACGTGCCTAGGTCCTTGGAGACAGGTGAGCATTTGTTTTCCTTTTCTTTAGTAACATCTCCTTGTTTGTGCTGGTCCCTTTGCCCTTGCACAAAGTTAATAGGAATACTTCAGATCTTAAAACTGTAAACTTCATATTAATTTCAAGCTTGTCCTGCCCTGTGTGTTAGCAAAGGATTTACGCTAATCTGACAAGTACTGAATGATCTGGTTTAAGTTGCTGGTCGCTGTTCTAACTCCTGGAAGATGAACTGCATCAGCTTTGTTATGTGATGGGATCAAAAATCTGGAACCTGAGCAAAGCACTCTCCTTGTGATTCTGTACTCAAAAGGTAATGCTTAACCCCGTTGTGTGTTTCTGTGGATGAGGAAGGGCAAGGTGGGCTAGCAGACTGGGCACAGCTATGATACCCAGTGACTCACTGGGAATGTTTATGTGCTGTCTTTTCTTGGTTTGTGTGCTTGGGTGCTGGCACCATAGGAATACAGACAGAGGTGAAATGGTGGAGATCTTTTGCAGAATAATACAGAGAATCCATTCCTGAGCGACTTCAGCATGTAGCGTCAGCATCCTCAGAAGCTGTGAATTATCACCAACTGCATTGCAGGGTCGGCACCTTTTTTCTTAAAAAAAGAGCCCTAATATTTCCTGCATCTCACCTTCAATCTTATCCATTCCATTCTTTGCTATATGGCTTCATTCTCTTTGGGTTTGTAAGGAAGATTCATTTCTTTGCCTCCTTGTTCTCTCCGCCACTCTCCTTGTTCCAGGGCCTGATTACCAGGGACTGAATTTATGTAAGGTATATTTAAATGCTTAAAGGTATTTTTAAGCAACTGACTGTCTTATTTTTTTTTTTCCTTCTCATTCTGTGGTTAGGATATAGGCCTGGCTAAGTGATTAATCTGTCTTCTCGAACAGTGCCAAAAGCGTTGCATCAGCATGAGAGGATCTAACCTTTGAAAAATTCCCCCAGGAGCATCCGTCTCTGCTGGGGATTTTGCTGCCAGCCAGAGCAGTTAATAAAAGAGGGAAAGCCAATAACACTGCCAGAAGTTTTTGCCATATAAAAGTCAGAGAATCAGTTAGAGGCTGTCAAATGTAATGTATGACATTATTAATATGAAGAATTTGAGATCCAAACGGGGCACTTGGTCCCAGTGATTGGGTCATGCAGGAGGGGATGGTGTCTTCAGGTGGAACTTCCAGAGGGACAGTGTCTGGGCAGGCTTCACAGAGACATTGATCTTATCATTGCTGGGGGAGGAAATGAAGAGAGGAGAGGTCCCAGCTGGAGGGGGATGCCTGTGGGTCACGTCAGCCCTCTGTCTCTAAGGGCTTTGTGGTGTGGGAGGCCTTGGATGCTGGCTGGCGCTATAAACAGGAAATCTGAGACTTACCCTGGTGCTTTTCACCTCAGTTGCTGGCTGGTTTTGTTGTGTCTTTTCCAGATGTTAAACACTGAAGTCATCGGTTCAGTCCATGTGGGGATTCGCAGTGCTTGAGAAGAATTAATTACACAGTCGTCATGTTTTCATAAAACTGCAGACTGTTTGTTTAAATACTCGTTTTGTTCCTTCCATGTAAATGATCATAGCCCTGATTATCTCAGCACGAGGTGCAAACAGAGCTTGCACCCAGAGGGATATGTTGTGTTCTGGTATGGCTGGTCGGGAACCAGGCAGCCAGAGATGCAGCATCCCAAGTTGAGAAATGGCTTGGGAACCGAGGAGAGCTCTCATCAGCTTCTACTCTGCTTAGTGCATTTTGCTTGACAGTCCCATCCTCCTTACTGTGTGGGAATTAGCCTTGAGAAACCTGCTGTTCTGAAGAACTGCTTAGTTTTAAATAATTCCTCAAACCTGCACAGGCTTTCTCACAGTTGTTTCATTGCTGCTCCTCAGGAGGGACAGGCCGGACTCTGGTGTCCCCCATCCCTGATCACACCCCTCAGAAGCAAACTTCTGCTGCATGTACTAGACTCCATACACTTCTTAGTATGGATGTTCACTCTAAAATGCTGTTTGTTTGAGCTGATCTGTCAACAAACAATTCTGCTAGAAAACTGACAGATGATAAATGCTACAAAGGTGCAGATGGGGAATTAGTTTAATGTGTGTAATGATCTCCTTGGAGCTTGGCACCCCCTTGCTCCTTCCTGGGACCTCAGCAGCAGCACCCTGGGCTTGTTGCTTTGTGAGTTTAATTTGGTGAAGTGCCACTGGGTGTCTTGGCAAAGGGTGTATCTATTCACTGTCTGATGTAGTATTACTTGGTGGCCTCTGAGTGTGACATGGCACTGCTGAATTTGGAAGCTGAGAGCCCATCCCTGGTTCCTCAGGCAGGTCTGCAGCCGCACTGGGCATGCCAGTGGTACCCAGCCCAGCTCACCTGCTTGGAGCTGGGGGTCAAGCATCCTGTGCATCCTGTGTATCCCGACACCTTTGAGCTATGAAGTAAGGGAATGTTTATCTTTGCAAACAGAGATTAACTCTTTCCACTTGGAACCCAGGGAATAGTTACTTTATTATTTGGTGGTTTGTGTAGCTCTACCAGCAGTGGGAAATTGCTGCTATGCACTGCATGTACATCTCAACCCATCTCCCTTCCCCTCATTGCAAAGGGTCTTCTGTGACATCAACAGGAAAATTCCCAGTTCCCTTTTCCCATCAGAAGCCTTCCAAGCTCTCTAATTAATGTACGTTTTTCCTCGTTACCCATCATGAGTTGTTTTCATCAGCTCCTGTGAAGTGGTGCTGAGCAGTCTTTGAGCCTTGCAGCAGCATGCTCTCCCACCAGGGGAAATCTCTGGATATTTTCTTGCTTAGATACTTTCCCTTGTATGTAATCAGAGCACTTTCTCCCCAAGGATTTGAATACTCATTGGCATAGTGCTGCCTGCAGCCTGTGGGCACTGACATATTCCTCTAGACTTTTGAGCAGTTTCAGTTTAAAACTCTCTGCTCTACTAATATTTGTCTCATAATGCTGTATTAAAAAAGGGAAAGGGAAGAATGAAATGCTTCTACTCTTCTTCATGGTAACAGGCCATGGGACTAAAATGCAAAGCGTCCTGTTGCATTAGGTTTCCTTGGGACAGATAAAAAAAAGCCAACCACTGTAATGCACTCTTTGTGATATCTCTACTTCAACAGCATTACGGCATCTACGTGTTACTGCCTGCTGACAGTCTGATAGAAAGCATCCAACTTGCCTCGAGTGAGAACATATTCAGTGCATGAAGTGTTGCTATTTTCAGAAAACCCTGCCAGTGATGGGGGCCCCGTGTGGTGGCTTTCAGCTGCCTGGCACCTTCTGTCTGCAGGAAGACTCTGGCAGAACACCTGCTGGGACCAGAACACCTCAGAGGAGCAGTAATTAAAGCCAGGAGGGATATGTCACTGTGCTTCCAGGAGTGCTGCACCACGTTAGCTGTGTTTGACAAGAACGCTTTATAGTTCAGGTATTTTGAGGGGAAAAAAAAAAAAGAAATTACTGATAACTTTTTGAAAGTTTGACTTTTTTTTTTTTTTTCCCTCACCTTGCCCTGTGTAAAATCGCACTTCTTGGCTTCAGTTTCAGCTCTTGCTGTGTTGTTTTGCATTCAGCTGCACTGAGCTATTCACCTTGGTGTTCCTTTGGTCTCCATTGCATCTGCTGCCTCCAGCCTGCAACCACTGAGAGCAGTGCCAGGAAAAGGGGGCTGAGGCAGAGACTGCCAACGTGTGAAATCAGTAGCTGAGCTAGGCACAGGGCTGCAGCAATGGAAACATCCAGAGTGCACCTTTATGTGCAGGAAGGGTAATGCACGGGGATGCCTTTTTTTCAGGGTGCTCTGGAAGTGGGGCAGAGCAGTGCCCTGTAGCAGGATGAGGCTGGGTGCTGGTGCTGGGAAGGTGAACCCCACACTCTGTGCTGGGAGCAGAGCTCTGCCGTGGATGCAGCAGTTCATGGCTGCCCTCTGTGCAATCGTGTGAGACAAATTGTGGGATTTCTTCAAATCCTTACAATATATCAGGGTGTGTGAATGACCTTTATTTATCTCTCTTGGTGTTACAAGTGTTGCTTTTTTGACACCTTTTGGTTTCAGCTGTCTCTCTTCATTTGAGCAGATAAACATTTCCAGTGTGCAGTAATGCAGAAAGAAACCCACTGCTTTTCAGGCCTGTGTGGTCCTGGAGGAGCTGCTGGGTGTCCCATGGCACCGTGTAACACGCAATTCATTTTTCTCTGAAGTGGTGCCTATTTTAGAAGCAAAAATATGATGTGCTATACTGGTAGCCCTCAGAGAGGGAAATGCAGAGTCAGAGGGGTTGGAAAGGACCTCAGGAATAGAATCATTCAGTATGAAGAAGACCTCTCAGATCCCTAGGTCCATCCCCAACCTGTCCTGCTGTACCCACTGACCGTGTCCTCCAGTGCCACACCTCCATGGTTCATGGGTACCTGCAGGGATGGTGGGAGCTCCTCAAGGCATCCCATCAAATTTTGGATGGAAAACTTGCACCTGTACCACTGCAGAGTCTGTGTGATTCCAGGCCAGAGGGTGTGGCTGTGGGGTGCTGGGAGCTGACATGCTTCAACTCAACCCAGTTTGGAGTGGGGCTCCAGACTGGCTCCAGGACAGCTGTGTCAGTGGTCACCTACCTGGTGACAAAGTGGGAGAATCAAAGGAGATGATGCCAGATCAAGAAAAAAACAGACACAAAACTGATCAGGGAAGGAAATTCTCTAGGTTGATTACACTGAGCATAAATTCAGCCTGGCTGGAGGTACTGGAGCCAGATGAGAAGACTGGTATGATAGGAATGTTAAATCCATTTGTTATGATTTATTTGGCATGTTCTGAATGGGCTGAAGGGGAGTGACTGTCAAACCTGTTGTGTGTGTTGGAGGTGGTGACAGATCAGAAGCAAATGGTCTTCTGGGACCAGAGAGGGAAGTAGGAACAGGTGAAGTGCAGCAGCAGGATTTCTCCTGGTCCAGCAGTGCCCCGAGGGTCATATGTGGGCATGGAGGACTGGGGGGAGTCACTCTGGGAAAAGGATGTATTGGATGCCATTGCAACAGATCTGGGGGATTTGGTCACCAAACTGATACGTAGCACTTGGTGAATACACGTGGCTGTGGTTTTGCTGTTTCCCAGGTGGATTTCATGGATTGCTGCTGCTCAGGGTTTGTTACACTCATTCATACTCTGATGCATGCGCACGCAGTGCGTTGGCAGAGCCATCAAGCTAGAAACTACTGAACCAAATCAATGTGGAATTTAAACAGTTCCAATTATCATTCGTGTTCCTTTGAGTTACAGCCCATTAGTGGATACCAGAGAAGCAACAATTAAGTGTTCAGAGACTGCAGGCCAGGTTAATTTCAGAAGAATCAGGTTGATTTTCCAGCTGAAGATATCAGCGGAATCTCATTTCTTTCAATTTGGACATTTTTGTTTTGTTAGAGTTACATTTGCTACGGTACGTATCTTTGATTGCTCCATAAAGGCAGCATTAGGGGCTATTAACTCAGTAAGGAAAGATGCAATTGGAAATAGGACCCAGGAACCTCACCTTGGAATTTTCTTATGGATCTGAAATGCTGATTGAGGGATGCTGGGAAGATTAGCTGTAAGTGGTATAGGAAGGGAGAAAGAGGAGGTCGAGTCCAGTTTTGATCTGGTGTTTATTTTGGCTCCTTATTCTTGTTGTCCTTGCTGTCATTATGAGAATACACACAACTACTCACTGTGCTGAATCAAAAGTGCAATGGTAGCTTAGGGAGATAAAAGCCTTTCTAATGCTTGATAAGTTGCTTGAGCTCACTACTCCCATGCCTATCTTGAGCTTCAAATATTTGCATTAAGATCCAGATTGCAAGTAACGGGTCTCAGAATAGCATATGAAACAGGAATGCTGAATGGAAAAAGTTGCATTCTGGAGCTGGGCTTATGTGAGCAAGCAGCAAACGCGCTGCAGTCTGAGAAAGCAGCTCCTGCTGCTTGGGAGGACATCGGGCAGGGAGAGCTGTTGGCTTTTCTCCTAACATGAAAACAATGCCTTGCTGCCTTCTTCTTTTCATAATGTGTTCTAATCAAGCTGTGGGATGGAGAATTTGTTCTTCCAAGCCTAAGATCTACCATCTCATGCTGGTGTTAGTGTTCCTGGTGCAGGCTTCCCAGCATCTCCTGTATTCTTCTCGAGTGAAAGTGCCTCTGCTCAGTGCAAGCTCCAACGTTACAGCTTTCAGTGTTCAGGACTGAGAATTCCTTGCTTGCGTTCTGACTTCCACTAACTCAATAGTGGCATGATGTTCTCATCCATGTGCAAAACAAAACCAGACCTGCACCACTGTTTCATGCTCACCAGCCCACTGACCACTGCTGCCTGTCCCTCCCCCCTTCACTTCATTTTTTGCTCATGGAGCAAACTGTGCAGTGAGAGGTGCTTGCTGGGGGGGTCTCACAAGTGGCGGTGCTGAAGTAACTGCTCTGAGACTGCTCCCAGTTTTGGTACTTGGAGGTTTTTTTCCCTAGTCGGAGCAATTACACTCTTCTGCCTCTGCAGAGTTTCTGCTGACGGGACAGAACTGCTGGGAGCAAACACATTATTCATTGTGATTGAATGCCTAGTAATTACTTTATATATTTTTTCAGTCCTCAAATTAAAACCACTTACTAGTAGGAACAGATGTTAAATTCAGGACTCTTGTTGACTGTTAGTGTGACACACACATGAAATGTTTTAAACGAGGAGGCTGATTGAAGTTTAAATATGCTGATCATACCGGTGGAATCTGAGCGTAATGAAACTGGGAACAACAGAAGTGTTTCCAAGAAGAGATGACAGAGGAGGGGTTTTCCTCTTCAAACCCAGGGCTGCACCAATCCTGCTGAATTCTGTGGACTAAATGCAGCAATGTGCGGTGCGCTGCTGTACCAGGTGTGGGAATTTGTGTGGTTTCTACCTCGAAATGGGAAGAGAATTTCAAGTTGAGCATAGACTTTATTTTAAGATCGATACTTCAGCAGCTCTTCAGGAATGATACCGTTGTTGTGTACCTGTCTGTAAGAAGTGCACTTTTCAGGAGGCCCAGCACTGTTGGTTGCTGTGGGATGTGCCCATCGAGTTCCAGTGATCCCTGCAGTCCTTTGCCTGTAGAGCCTGGCTCAAACTCCGAGCTGGAGGAGATGGTTTCCCTGTATAAGGGCTCATTGAAAGCATGAGTACATTACTGCATTGGGTGGACGCAGCCCTAGGGGCAGCCTGACTATTGCTGAGGGCAGGTCTGACAGAGCAGGTATTTTTGCAGAGGAAAGAAAAAGCCCACGGGTGTATTTAGGAGAAAAATGTCTATTTTAAGATTTGTACTGTTATGTGTTCCGCCATCCTGCTCGAGGTGTCCCTAATGGACAGGTGACACCTTGATTTGCTCCCCAGGTGCTGACCCCAGGTCATGGAGGTCAGCATGAAGGCAGTGGTATCCAATCCCCCCATTGAAAGGGGTTATTTTCCAGCTGCGTGGAGCCGTTCAAAGGTGTCATCCCTGGTTGCTGAACTCTTCCCTTTATTTGAGTTAGAGATGATGCATGCCTCGTATGCTGCGATTCCATTTCGATCCTTAGGATTTATTGCATACAAGGAATGAAAATTTGAGTTTGGAACATCATATGGTAACAATTATAATTAACCTTCGTGACCCCCAGGTGTTACGCTTAAATCACATTGCTTTTAATTAAGGTTAGTGACCGAGTACTGCTTGTTCTAAAACATTTTGCTGACACCTCTGCAAGGAAATGCATTCAAGTCCAAAATGTGCCCATTGTCCCCATGTGAACTGATGCCAGAAGGCAACAGCGGAGGGAGAGGTATTTGAAAGAGTGATTTTTGAGCTTCCATTTGCTGCAGAACACATTGGTATAGATGTGCTTTCCTCCTAGGTCTGTGATAATGCACTTGCTGAACTTCTCAAAATGAGGAAGCTCCCATGGAGACAGAAGGCTGTTGCACTGAGTGATCTCGACAACCTGTTGTCACAATAAGTGCCACGTCACCACAGCCTGGCACCGACGTTGGGGAAAGTCTTATGACACACGTTGTCTTCTGGGATCACTGTGGTTTTATGGTGTTCATAATCCGTGGAGGAGGGGTTGCTGATAGCAGACGTTGACCCACTGGAGGTAATTGCCACGAGAATGTTATTCAGGCTTATTATGTTAATGACAGTAGGAAGAGGCACTTCCTGAGAAGTTAGCATGGCTTCACCAGAGATGCTGTGTTTATTTAACTGATTGATCGTTTAAGGGTTTATTAAATGCATTCTCCGTACAGAAACGCTGCATAGTCACGTTCATAGGAATTAAACAATCCACAGAACGGTTGTTGTGATCTGATTTTCATGTAAAAGCTCCAGACTTTATGGGCTTATTTACATACCAAGTCATGGTCTGGTCTCCTTGCAGTGTCAGCCTGCCACGGAGCTGGATGCAGCTGTGAATTTTTATGGTTTGGTACAACTGAAACAGAAGAGAATGCTCTGCATATTTTACTGATCTTTGCTGCAAAATTATTTCAGAGCACAGCTTTCTTCCAGCAAAATGCACAAATCTTCCCCAGAACTGTGCTGCTTGTGCTCTTTGCTGGGACGAAGCCACCACTTTGCTCTGCCCAGCGGTCAGGGCCCCTGGGCTTGCCCGTGTGTTTCCCCAGGCTCAGCCATCAGCCTCTCAGCTCTCCTCATTCTGCAGTGACTTGACTTGCTGTAACTGTCCTTCGAGTGCAATTTAATTTGCGTTGTGTTAAACTCATTGGTTTGCAAGCAGAGAGCTCTGGAAGATGGACTGATGGATTTTCAGGTTCAGGAGAGGCCGTTCCCCATTTAACCCATGTATCTGTTGCTGAAGCTTTTAAAACTGCTAATGTGCTGGGAAAATCTCAGGGGGAAGAAAAAAAAAAGGATAAACCATGCAGGTTGGAAAGATTTCTTTTCCCACTCCTGTCCTCAGGGCTGGCCAGGCAGGGCAGCACTCCTTCATGTTGCTTTGCTGTCTATGACAATTTTTGCATCTGCGTCCCTCCACTACCAAGCAGCTCAGAGCACAAATGAAGACTCTGCATCATTTGAAAAGTTTTCAGATCTGTGGGTAAAACTGACGTTTATGTCAGCCTGCATTAAATCAGTCCTGCACCTTTTTAGCAGTTACAGCTTTGAACTTCTGCATGAAACAGACACACCGACCTTTACAGATAAAATACATAAATAAACCTTTGCTTAAACGTCCTTCAGAGAACATAGTGCTTTATTGCATAAAGTCCCCAGTCAGTCTTCTCTCTTATGTGCCAGAAAAACAGGCAACCCCCCCTGTTGGCAGGTTCAATGGCTGGGAGTGTTTGCTGCCTTATTTTCCACCTTGTTTTTAACTGCGTAATTCGCATCAGGAATGGAAAAAAAAAAAACAAAAAAAAAAACAAACCACGAAACAGAAGTTAATGTTTTGACATACCTCTGTTCTCACCACCTTCCCAGCATCTGTGCTACCTAATAAAAAAGCAATTGGGTGGACGGATGAGCTTTCCTGGCTCCCTTTGTTCCGCAGACCGCAGGGAGCAACATCTGCTTCTCCTCATTCTCTTCCTCCTTGAACAGGAAATTAAATACAAATGACTAAATTAAAGTAATGGGAGGAATTAACTTAATTAAAAATAAGAAAGCTGAGACTTGAGTGTCTTCACCTCTGTCCTGCAGAAGGTCATGCTGTTGGAGGTCCCGTCGGTGGTTGTGCTGATGGCCATCCCTCTGCTGGATGCACATTTATGCAGCCAGTGTGATGTCACCTCCCACTGATCCCTCTGTGGTTGGTATTGTCTTGGCAGGTGCCTGGAGGGGGTGAAGCTTCCCTGGTCAATCTGTGCCATGAATGCTTGTGGAGCACCATCAGCTCTGGGAGAGAAGTTGGCATCCCAGCAGGAGTGTTGGATGTTCAGGTGGTTCCAGACAGAGCTTGTGTTTCTCACCATCCCGCAGTGAACGTCTGATTCTGATTTTCTCAGCGCACAACTCATCTTTCTGGGTAGAAATTCAATAGCTACAGGTGGTAGATCAAATATTTAACTGTTCCTTCTCGGGCACTTGTGGTTCACCAGGAGAATTAGAAGCAGCTTTTAGCACGGAGAGCAGCTGGGCTGCGGCAGATGGGCGCTGGGGTGGTGGCACAGTGGTCCTCCACGGGGCAGAGTTAAGCAGTTAGGGCATGCTGTGGTTCTCAGTAGGAATGGGTTGATATTTGAGCTCAGAGTTGCACCTTGCATTGAAGTGCTTTGAATCTGAGCCTGGCTGAGGTCTCTGACCCCCCTTCAGAAATATCCACACAACCTCTGAATATTTTCTTTTGTTTCATTAGAAACTGGTGTGGCCAAAACAGTTCTGGTTTTACGGCTGGTACTCATACAACATTTCCTCTTCCTTCATAGTTCATCGCACTCCCTCATCCTGAAAGAGTCACTCCGTTGCCATGTAAGCTACTCTTCAAACACACTTCTGGACCACGGCAGTGCAGTGATGGTCTGTACAAGGCACGCAAGTAAGGACACCCAAATGGCAAGGTGCAACGGACATCGATAAGGTCAACCTTACATCCGTAACCCAACGGAGCGATGCCTTCTTGTGGGACTTGCGAAGGTAATTTAAAAACACATCCAAGAACAGTTAAAAAAAGCAATTCGCACACCACGATCTTATTTCACTCGACCATATGGTCTTTATATGGTTCACATCCTTTTCCCTCCTGAATGGCTGCTTGCCAGCACAGCTGCGCAGGTGCAGAGAAGCCCAAAAATCTAAAGCAGAAAGCGCAGGGATCTGGTGTTTGCAAATAGATATGGATTTATTGCAGGAGAAGGGGATGTCTGCTCTGAGTGCTGCTGGCTTCTCTCTGCTTTGGGAGTGACAGGAGGTCAGGGGATGTACGGAGAGGTAATAGGGGGTTGGTAGATTTGCTTTGCGGCTCACATACATCTTATGTACCATATTTCATCAAAGACAGAAAAAGGAACTTGAGCCCGATATACTTTGGAAGTTAATTGAAGCAGACATCCAAGTCTTAAGTAAATCAGCTCTATATCATTTGACACACAACATTACTTCAATTAGTATGACTTTCACCGTTATCTAGACAGAGGAAAAGATGTACCATGCTAATCAGAATATTAAAGTGACACCAGCATTTATATATTATGAATATTTACTTAACGAATGGATGCATGATAAATGAGATTGGTTTAGAAATATTTCTCTGTGGAGGAGCTGTGCATTTCCCCCACCTTGGGAAATTCTTTCTTGTGCCTAACGCAGCTATCACGTTGTCAGTGCACTGTACATTGACACATCTGCCCCGCAGCAGCTCGTGCCATAGCTCATGCAGGGATTTCTGCATGCACTGGAGCTGCAGTTTTCTGAATGGCCCATGGGTCTGAGGCAGCTCCCTTGTGCCTGCATGCGCAGTTGACCTAAGTGCAGATAGGAGATCAGAATCTGGAGCGTGAAGCCATGTACTGAGGGCTCAGAGCTGGAGCACTGTGAGCACAGTGTCCCTCAGCTCACATGTGGAGCATCCAAATCTGTGCATGTTATAGGTCCAAAGTGCTTGGGGCTGAGGGCATGCGTGTCCCCATCTTTCCTCACCCGCTCTCAGGATGAGGTTCGTGCACATGGCATGTCTCCCCTGCTTGTTCCTGGATGGTGTTTTCTTGGGAAGGGGCATTTTTTCAAAACCTGAAAAACAAGGAGATCAAATCTGGCCTCTGTTTCCTATAGAATGTATGCCTCCAAATGCTGACCCAGGGCTCCACACTGGAACAGGCACTGAGATGTGCTTTGTAAGCCCATAAAGTTTTCTTGGAGATGCTGACCACTGAGGGGGTTTTGCAAGTGTGACTGACATGGTAGATTAATTTAAAATAAAAATGCATAAATGCCATCAAGAAATATCTTCAGAGCTATGCTCATCTGCCTGAGAGGATGATGTGGTTTTCTGTTACTGCTCAGGAGCTCAGCAGCATTGCTCGGCTGGTTTGGTTTTGTTTTTAATGCTGTGCTGCGGGCTCAATCAGAGGCACAGACAAGCTGTATCAGTGACAGTAAAGCATCCAGCCTCCAAACCCAGGAGGCTCAACATTCAAACAGTGGTCACTTTGAAAGCATGGTAATGTTGTGCCTTGGGAACAGGTGGGGTTCGTTTGACATTTTCCCTCAAGTTCATTGTTTTGTTCACATCACATTGTTTTGTTCTAGCACTTTAGGGGTCTGGCACATGCGTGCCACATCCATTGCAAGAGTAGGTGTGTGTTTGCTAAGGAGGCTGGGTGATGAAGTCTCTTGATTGTCGAGGGCTTGATGCTGTGACCTTACTGATGCTCCTCTAACACAACTTCTGCCTTCGCCGTGCCCTTGTGTGCACAGGGGGGGAAGTTCTGTATTTGTTGCCACGTGTGGAAGTGACCTGATTTCCACGCTCTGCCTTAGGTCTCGCTGACGTTATCTCACATGGGACAGGGGATGAATGCAAGAGGAGCCAAGTGAGAGTTGATTCTCTTGCTATCTTATTGTCTGCAGTACATAAATCTTGAAAAGTGTGCTTTGAATAGGAAAGGATACTAACTTAATGATACATTTACTCTAACTACTGTGGGGCATGCACAGCATCCTAATGCGTGCTGCAGACTCTCCATTGTAACAGATGTTGCTCTCTGGTTATAAAGTAAGTTTATTGCATTAGCTGCCTGTAAGCAGTTTACTCTCTAAAAGATTCATAAAGTAAATTAAAATTATCTAATTATCTGTTATCTAATTTAATAGAGAGAGAATCTTGGTCTTCAGATATTACACATATGTTATGATATTACAAGCCAGTGTGCCAGAGGTCCCTTTCTGTAGCATAGGGGCACGTCCAGAGCAGCTGCAACAGGAGGGCTCAGTGGGTTATCATCACTGTGTATTGCTATTTTCCATGGGTGGGACAAGGGGGATTGGTTTTAAACTGAAAGTGGGGAAATATCAGCTAGATGTTGGGTAGAAATTCATCAGAGGGCAGTGAAGAGCTGGCACTGCTGCCCGGAGCTGTGGGTGCCCCATCCCTGGAGCTGCTCAATGCCATGAACGGGCCCTGGGCAGCCTGAGTTGGGGGAGGGGGGCAGCCAGCCCATGGCAGGTGTGGGGCTGGGGGGGGTGTAAGGTCCCTTCCAACCCAAATATTCTATCCAACCCAGTTATTCTGTGGTTCTGGGCATGGCACAGCTCCCGGACTGGGCTGAAAGAGGCAGTGCCCATCACCTGGAAAAGCACCTCGGGCTGCAGCACGGCCCATTGCCCTGTGGTTTATGTTCAGCACAGGAGGGGAGGCTGGCTGGGAGCAGGAAGCCCTTAGGGGAGAATGAATGAGCCCTCCTTTTATTGTAATGCTGACATCTACATTTTATCCTGTAATTTTCTGAGTCATTATAACAAATTGCTGGTGCTGGTGTCACTCCTTTCCCCACAGCTCCCTTTACTCCCCAGTCAGCATGCAGCAAGCTGCAAACGGTGCTTCAAAATGAAAAATCACAGGTGTTTCCTGGATGCCATCCAGAGAAAGGAGCAGGGATTTCAGGCAGAAATCGAATCAGACCACATGGAAAGATCCCCTGAACATCTCAGACAGTCAACAGATGGTGGCTGTGACACCAAGAGCCTCCTCACCTAGGAAACACACGACATTAGGCAGCAAAGGTGTGCATTTAAATTAAGGCTGCTTTAAAAAGCTGTTAATAAGGAAAGGCCCAAACAGCATTAATGTCACAGACCTCAGCACTGCAGGAGGAAAAGAGGGACACTGTCCCGAGTCCACGAAATGTAAAGAAAACCCACATCATCTCCAGGGAGACACTAGAATATATCATGTGTGTATATATGTATGTATGGAGCACAACATTATGGGAGCAATCACAGCTGTCCGTCGCCTTTGACCCTTCTGTATACCTCATGGAAAACTCCTTTCCCTCCAGGGCTCCTCACTGTGTTTCTGCTCCCACTGAAGCCCAGCACAGGTGTGCACAGTCTGTTTTCTTTTTTTGCCAACAAAATCGCAAAACAGATATAAAAATGGCAGAAATGTGGAGTTGTAGAATACGAAATATAGGCCAAGGAAGGTTTTTTTTTATATTAGAAAGATTAGAGAAAAGAAAATAGCAAATCAGTATTAGTTCATGGTGCAGGATTTCCCCGTTGCTGCTGCTTTTTCTCTGCAGTGACTGGAACAGAGCTCCTGAGATATGTGTTAGTTGTGCAAAGACTGCTGCAAGGAGCCCCAGCTCTCACAGAGCCACAAATACAGATCCTGTATCTGTAGGAGAGTGCTGTCTGTTGGACTTGGCAAAAGTAGCTGCAGGAAAGCTGTAGTTTTAATGTTCTGCACTGTTAGCAATAACTGCTTAATATTTTCCTCATATATTCCTTTGGGTCCTTTTAAACAGCAGCAGCAGAAAGAAGTAATGTGATAAATTAAGCTAGGTCAAAGAGGAGAAATTATTTTAAATGAATACAAACATCTAATTTGTCTAGACTTTTAATGAATTGAAACGACAAAGTTGCTAGAGATGACAGCATTGTAAATCCTATTTATCTCTGCTAAAATCGCCTTATTTCTTCCCACTCCTTCTTCCTGCACTCATACATCAAGTCAGCGTGGCGTGACTTGCTCTACCGACGTGCAACCACCAGTCCCACTACCAGCCTTGGGTCCACCATAGAGCCATGCCAACCTGGAGCCCTTCCCAACAAACACGAGGAGAGTTATGGTCAGGTGAGGAGGTGGCAGCTGGAGAGGAACTTGATTTTGCTGAAAAAACGCATGAGCTCTGTGAGAAAATGTTGGATAAAAGACTGCAGTGGGAAGAGCTGCACTGAGAAGTCTGCTGAGAAGGTGTCAGTGATGGCAGGGCAGGGCTGTGCTGCCTATGAGGCTGTAGGAAGGTGGAGACATCAGTGTTAAACATGTACCTGCTTCATTCTGTCACAAAGGATGACAGAGCCCTTTTCTGTTGGTCACTAGTGGCTCATATTTCCACTCGTGTCGCATATTACTTGGAGCCATAGCAAGTCCTCAGCAGATTCTGTCCCGGGGGAATGCTGCCACAGTGCACCATGTGGATTTGAGGAAAATGGTTCAGATCAGTGCAAAGCCAATTACTTCTCAGAAGCCAAGGCTGTCCCTTAGCACAGGTCTGGCCGTGGGCAAGGAACAAGCCGGGCACCCCTGCATTGCAAGTGCTAAATAAATAGGTGTGCAAAAATACCAAATAATGGGAGTCTGGGAGTGGGGTGACATCCATCGCCGGCCAGCTGATATTAGCTGCTTTCAGTGCTGCTGCCCAAAGGATTCTTTCCCTGGTCCTGTGGACAGTGGTGTTTTCTGGGACGGGGCAGTGCTGGCTGCTGACCCTCAGGAGAAGGGATGCTGAGCAGCAGCTCCGTGTGCCCCGCGGAGATGATCTAATTCATCCGCAGTGACTCCATCATAACAAATGCTGTTCTGAACAGTGGCTGCATTCTATTTCACAGGAAACAGACAGACCAAGGAGAAATCTGTTCACATTGTGCCACAGAGAGTGAGATGAAGGCTTTTATTTACTTGGAAGCCAGTCAGGACATTAGTTCGGGTAATAAAGGCTGGCTGGGAAAGGACTCCCATGGGGCTGAGGCCGTGAAGGCACCGGGCTTTTGGTGAATGCATCTTTGCTTTATGAGCCCCCTGTACCAGGAGAGGGATTTTTCCCCCATATTTTTCTGGGTGAGGATAAACCCTGATGGGGAAAAACAAATCATGGCAGTCCTCTGTGGCACAGCAGCCTCCAGAACCTCACCAGAGAGCCTCCCATGCTCCACACCCACTGCTTGGGCAGCGCTGGGAGAAGCCCACCTGCAGCAGGCAATGGGCTCCTGGCTCGTAGGAGGGAGAGGAGCCAGGTTTCGCTTTTTGCTTTGCTTCTGTTTTTGATATAACTGCAGGCAGGTGCGTTTACTAACTGCCTTTTTCCCTGATGTGGTGATGGCACGGAGCAGTGCTGGTTTTGCTCAAGGGAAGCAAATCCTGCAACACGGCCGGGAGCAGCAGGAGAGCAGCAAGAGCTGAGAGTCAGCACACATCCCAACTGCAGAAGTCAGACAGCGCCTTCACTGCTGCCCCTGTTCCTCCCAGCTGCACCCCACCATCCCAGTGCCCTCTGGTACCTCTGCAAAGCAAGGTGCCAGCCCTGCTGGGTGAAGGCACGCTGCCTGCACAACAGCTGATAGGAGAGAACTTCTCCCCGGCCATGCTGCACGCAGATGGAGGAGCTCTGGGATGTTCATTACCACATCCCAGCCCCACAGCCCCCCAAGGGCCTCTGAGAGGAGAAAACAAATGAAGCTGAGCTCGTTGACCGTAACACAAATTGACTGCTGCTTGTGCTGATGTTTTCGACATAATTCATTTCAGCTCGAGCATGTTGGCTATCTGCATAATTTCTCCTTGAGTAGTTTTACTGCCATATGGGACACTGCGGACCTGGGGCTGCTGCTCTGCCTGTAACCCCCCTCGCTGGAACGATGCTCAGGGCTGGAGCTGCAGGGCTCTGCACACCTCGGGGCAGAGCAGCCCTGTGCTGCAGGAATGAGCTTTGAGGGGACAGAGATGATTTAACCTCTGAAAGTTGGACGTTTTCACCAACACTGATCTGAGCTTGGAAGGCAGGAGAGCGTGCAAGGAAAAGGACCAGCTGAGCCCTGCTGGCTTCAGAACCTCTCTGCAATGCCCATCCTCTCCTGCTCAGCCTTAATGCAGAGCATAACCTCTAGCAGCGTTTGCTGCAGTTAGCATTGCTGACAAGCGGTCTTTCAGCGCAGACTTTGTGTCTTAATTAACTGGAATTTGTTTCAGCAAATAATGCTTGTCAGGAGCGCTTCTTTTTGCCGTAGGACTCTTACAAAGATGCCATCAGACATTTCAATAATCAGCCATCTGTGTCTCGGCGTTGCGATGGCTCCACGTGAAGGCAGACTCGTTCTTGCCAGGCCAAATTTGGAATTATGAATGACAGAGGCACAGCAGAGGTGTTTGGAACAGAGCACCGTGCCCCAGCACAGCAGCAGCTCACCTGTCCCAGCCCTCAGTGCCCCAAACCCACCGCACCCCACACAGCTGGTAAAAAGATATTGAGTGCAGGCTGCAAAAAGGAGGCGGTCTGCAGTCACCAACCACCCCAAAAGGGTAAACCAGAAAACGTCCGCGCAAGTTTGTAAAGTTTTACTGTGAGATAGGCAGCAAAAATAGAGCGTTTCCAGGGAAAGTACTCTGTGGGTGGGTTTCACCCCTCCCATACACCAGGTGATGCTGCAAAGTAAACGCAAATGCACTCCAGCTGTGGGGCCCGGTGTGGGTAGGGGCTGTTCCCAGTTCTCCACGTTTCCAGTGCTGCCTCCAGACTCCCAGGACACCACGGATAAGGACTCCTCGCAACACCGCGGTCTTAACTCAGGTATTTGTCCAGATTAAAATGCAAACGAGTGTCCGAGTGCTGCCTTTAGGTCTGACAAAAGCTCTCCGAGTTACTGATGAGTGTTGGTTGGTGTCTGGTGGCCCTCTTACTGGGGCTCCTACCTGCTTGGGTTGTTCTTTCTGGCCGGGCAGGGGGTGCCCGGTGCTTGGGGGTGGGCTTGGTGCTTCCCAATGGGGAGCTCAGTTCTGGGGATGCGCCGTAGGGATGTGAGAGTGACTTCTCCCGTACACGTGCTCAGGGTTATCGGGACTTTGTGCTTTTTTAAAACCGTGGTTTACTCACTTACACTGTGCTAAAGCTGCTTGTTTAGCACAGGAGTTGCTTCTTTTCCTTCTGAACACAAATAAATGATTAATCCCAGCAGCCTCCCCCACCCCCTTCGCCTGTTTGATATTCTAATAGATGCTGGGTCTCTGATATCAGGCTCTGTGCTGGTTTTGCTGGCCGAGAAATGACAGTGCCCGATGTTGGTCTGTGTTTCTTCGGTGGCTTGGCAGCTTTCCGCAGGGTTTTCAATGCCGTATTTTAAAGTGATTCTCTTAGAGCTGTGTAGGAGTAAGACCAGAGTGGGTTGCAATGCTGCAGATCAGTGCAGCTCGTGTTACAGCAGGCACCCGGCTCTGGGTGCAGCTGCACTCAAAGGGATCGGGGTGGAAAGTTGGAAGGAACAGGTGGTTGCTTTTCTTTCTTTTTTTTTTTTTCTTCTAAGTAAAAATTAGTGGCACCTGCCTTCCTGCACAGCCATCATTTCATCATAAAACAAAGAAAAATCTTTCTTTCCTTTTCTTCCTCCTCTCTCTTTCTTATCCTTCTTTTCATTCTTGTCCCTCCCTCCCTCTTTCTTTTTGCCTCACTCTTTCCAGCTACAACCATTTGGAAAATATGACCCATACTCCCCTGTGTTTCCCAAGCTCTAATATGTAAGAAAAGAATGGCCCTTGGTTTCCATTCTGTGCCACTACTAAGAGCTTTCATCCCATTTTAAGAAGTTTATTTCATTTTACAGTGAAAGATGAATAAAATTACTTAGAGAATGTCTGATGAGGTTCCGCTTTCAGGGTGGTGAGAAACGTGCTGTCTATTCTGTTTGTGGAACAAAGCAACCCCTCGTTGGCAGCAGGTTGGGAATGGGCTGTGCTTCACTGTCTGTGTGTGTATGGAGCAGATGGGAGCTATTGGTCCTTGCTTCCCCAGCTTGCTGGGCCTGGATGGGAACTCACCCCACGCTCAGCACCTCTTCTTTAGAAGGAACACACAAGAGCTCTCCTGGTCTCCATGCAGGGGAGATTTCCCTGTACTTCATTTGTGTCTGCTTACGAGTGTTTGGGGATGTCTGGTGTGATCCAGAATGGAAGCCCTGTGCTGGTGCTTGCCTTGCAGGATGCTCTTTGTTCAGAGGCAGACATTAGATGTTAGGAGAAATTTCTTCTCCTAAGAGCGGCCAGGCTCTGGCACAGGCTGCCTGGGGAGAGGGGCAGTCACTGTCCCTGGGGGTGTTGCAGAAAAGGGCAGATATTGCACTAAGGGATGTGCTTTAGTGCTCTGGTGGTGATCAGTTGATGGTTGGACTAAATGAACTCAGTGATCCTTACAACCTTAATGATGCCAGGATTCTGTGACTTAGCCCACGTTTTCTGAGGGGGGGAAATGACGTGGTAGTGATCCCCAGGAACCACAGTCAGTTATGGACAGGTGGGTCAGTCCCAGTCCCACGGGTTCAACAAAGAGCAAGAACAGTCATGCAATTCACGCTGTGGAAGTGAAATAATGCCCTGAATGGGCAGAGACAAAGAGGGGAAAATATGCAGGATGTCATGCCAGCACTGCACTGCTGATGAATAGCCACGTTGTGTGCTTGTGTCAACTCCTAGCTCCCCCCAGCCCCAGGTCCTGCTTCATCGGATTTGTTGACCTGCTGTAAGGTCAGGTAGGGAACTGGCTGTTTTCTCCATACAGAGCAGGGTGCTCGGCCCCTTGATCTGCTTTACACAGTGCCAAGCACGCTGCTGGGCACTGCAGCAATTAAGGAATAATCATGGTATAAATCAAGTAAATAAGCACTTGCTGACAGGTCATCAGGACTGCTGTGTCTCGTGTCAGAGTGGTGTGTGCGGGGTCAGCACAGCCCAATGGCCAAATCCGTCCTGCTGCTGGGCTGCATTTCAGCATGGCCAGGGCTCTTCTGGCTGAGCAGCTCAGCACTCTGCAGCTCTCCAGTTGGCACTGACCCCGTGGCAATGCCAACCTCTGCCCAATGGGACCTTTTGGAGTTGTGTTACTTTTTGTGGTGGTGAAGAAAAAAATTACTGCACTGAATGATAAGAAGAGGTTGATCACTGTCACAGTTTTCATCGCGGGCAGTTTCAGAATAGCCATTGGGCTGTGCTGTTTGGGAAGTTACGAAGTAAACACTCTCATTTAGAAAACTGAAGTATTGAGGGGAATACTAAAGGGAGGACAGTATTTGCATTATACTGCTATTAAACCTCAGCACTGATTGGAAAACACACATGATCTTGGGACCAGAGTCACACTACCAACCAGGGATTATTTCTTTCTGTGATCCTGGTGTCAGAATACCCAACTTGTACAGAATAACTAAATGGCCATTACTTCAATTTCAATTCCTTTCAATTAATCACTGTGATTAATGAGTCAGTTTATTAGGTAGGAGTTGTTAACTGGTGGAGCACGCCAAGAGAGTGGGAAGGGAACGGCGGAGAAGGCAGTGCAGGCTTCTGACAGAGCTGGGAGGCAAAAACGACTCAAACATTTTCTGAGTGTATATAAAATTTCTGTGCGGTAACAAAAAATAAAATCCGAGTAACAAATGTGCAGCACTTTAATGTCAGAACTGACCGTCATTGGAACTGTTCACAAGTAGTGTGGACAATCTAAGTTGTAGTTCATTTTCTAAGTATGATATATAACCATTAGGATAATTTAGAAAACACATCACCAGAACTTGGGCTGACGGGGAAGAAAGGGAACATCTTTGGAAGGTCCGAGTGGGAGTTCTCAAGTGAACGCTATTCCAATATTTTGAGACAAACAGGGAGAAGTGAGGTCTGTTACACATCTTTCACAGCCTATATATAAACCAGCCTCGAGAATATTGACCTGAACAAATATTTACAGGTTGGGTTTGGTGTTTTTTTTTTTTTTTCTTCTTTTAAATATTCTTAAAAAAGTAATATCTGATCTATGACACAATGAACGCCTCTACGGGGAAACATAGGCATAACAAAATATTCAAGAAGTCATAAAAGAGAACACGAGAGCAGTGTCTGGCCTTAGTAAAACACATTTAGGATGACTGCAATGTATGGGTACAGCCTTGTTCAAGAAAGGAGTTGTGCATATTTAAAGGTACTTACAAAGCTGGTCTTCTCCTTTTCTTGACATGGGTATGTTTCCTAACCAGATGAGTAGAAAATCATGGACACCATGCATTGCTAAAGGAAGGCTACGCCAATCTCTTTTATATGCCTGTGCTGCGATGAGGGGATAGTCTCTTCTAACCCCTATGGCTCATCAGTGACAATACTGTAGGTTTAAGCCTATGGGTGTTGAAGGGCAATTTAAAGGACTCCGTGTGGAATGAATTCATAGGATTCATCTCCTCTTCTTCGTCAGTCTGAACAGATTCGTATACGTTTTCTATAGGACTGAAATGGTGTAAATTACTTCAGGCCTACAGCCACATTGAAATGCTTCTCTTTTGGTTAAAGTTGAACACTTGAAGCACAGACTACACTGTGAGTCTGCATCCTTCTCACTTGCTTTAAGTCCCTCTGTGTGCATTGTGAAATGGTCGATCTGAAGCGCTCGTGTTGGAAAATCATTACTGCGCCTCTAAGTACCTCTGGACGTGTGTGTGCAGTGCTTGCTTCCAGGCAAACTCTGGGCAATAAGGCCATTCTTGAAAGGAGTTGTGTCTTCCAAAAGGCCAGTGCATGGCTCTGATGCAGCCGGTGTTTGCCTCTGGGGAGAGCATGCCCCCACCTCAGGGCCACATTTCAAAGCAGTGCTGGGATGCAGCTGCTGGCGGCCGTCTGTGCACAGTGGCTGTGGTGCTCCCATGCTTTGCACCATTTGTGAGCCAGAGCCGCTCCTGCCCTGATCACTTCACAGTAATGAGTATATAGAAAGTTACAGAAAGCAGCTAGGAAAGTTTTTATGTCTCACCGAATGAGTCTGTGCTTTTATGGGAAATGAAGTGAAATTTCTTGATGCCAGCTGTTGCATTCTAAGGGTAATTCTGCTGGTTTTACATGAACTTCTTTGCTCATAACTAAAAGATAATTGACTATAAACAAGCGTACTGGAAACAGAGAGGAAAAAAACAAACAAAGAAGAATGGTTTCCCAGAACACCTGAAAAGAAACAGGCAAGTGAGGGCTACAACAGGAAAATGAGTTTTCAGCTTAAAACACCCTAGCATCTCATTGCAGTTATTTTATGAAGAGCCTAGCGACTTCAGCACTGCTAAATATTTGATGAGAGCAACCAACAACTTCCAGAACTGTTGCTGCCTCCTACGGGAATGACTGTGATTAATTCTCTGCCTGCTGAAGAGCAGATTTTGCATCCTGTGCGCAGGCTGACCGCACTCATGAGATGCTGAAGGCCTAACATCCCCATTCTCAAATTTCTTTTTTGTTTTGTTGTTTTTTTTTTTACAGCACCTGATCCCTCCTCCCTATCTCCCCCCTCCCCCCAGTCCTTTCTGTCTTTTACCCACTTTAATGGCCTGGATATTTCATGCTGAATTTCTCCTATGCAATCATACACATACGCATTAGAAGAGGCAGGACTCATAACATTGCTTTCAGTAGTACCAGGAGCAAAATTAAGCACCGAAGACAGCAAGCTGACAGTTACTATTTCTGTGATGCCTCTTTCTGAAACCACATCCGTGAATCCTCCCAAAGCCAACCTGCAGAGAAAACGGATCAGTTTTCATTAAATCTCTCTCCCAGGTCTCTGTGGTTTGAAAACTGCTCGCTGATGCTTACTTCCCCTCGTCACTGTGGATTTTAGCTGCAGCCATTGGGCTGGGCAGCTGGTATGGCAAGTGGGAAGAGAATGGGTGGCGTGACTATAACAAAAAGCCCTTCAATAATGGGAACTCAAAATCGGTTTTGCTCTACAGAATCGCTAGGTTTTACGGCTTACGTGTTATCTCAGTGGAGATATTTTGCTTCCCAGCATTTTTCTCATAACCACAAATCATACCCCCAAATAAAAAAATATCCCTTCAAAACCACTTCCTATTAGCAGAGCATACCTTGTATTATAAAACTTGCAAGTAGACCAGTGTTGTACCATGAAGCCTATACAGGGTTGGTTTGTTTCTTTTTTTTTTTTGTTCCCCCCAGTGTAAAAATATACAATGCTACTGCTCTCTTGTCGCAGCATAAAGGTCCAACTGGTACTGTCTGCTGAAGGCTCCGCTGCTGCTGCCCCTTCATACCTCCCCAACCCAGACCACTGTGTTACCCCTCCTTATACCTGAAACCTCACAGCGTAACGTGTTTTGCCTCCCGTTTATAACAAACAATGAATCTTTAGCTGGTGTAATGAGATACTGTCCAAACAACCCACTGTCTTTCATAATTCTGTTGTAGCTGCTCCAGGGCCAGTCTTTGGATGTGATAGGGTCCTTTAAATTCTTCAGTACATTCATTTTCCCCGTTGACAGCTCCACAAAAAGCACATCTGTTTGCAGATGCGAAGTCGCGTATATATAGTACTGATTGCCTTCGGTGAAAGAGGGCTGAAATGTCAGATCAGATACATGTATGTTTGTTTCTAAGTCGTAAATCAACTCGATTTCCCCCTGGACAGTCACGGTCTGGACCTGGATCCTGCCGCTGTCCCCATCCGCGCTGACCACGAAGCGTCCATCCGGTGAGATGTGCGGTGTGCCCAGCACGGCACCGTTGGTGCCGATGACGGCGTCGGTGACGCTGTCAATGAGGAGCTGTGGGGCAGCAGCCCCCCGCCGGTCCCTGCACTGCACCAGATAGTACCCCCCCAGGTGGGTGTAGGCCATGGTCTGCGGCAAGCAGCTGTAGTTCCTGAAGCTGATGGTCTTGATGTGGGTCACTGTTTCCAGGTCGATCTTGTGGACGGTGGGTTTTGATTTGTTGTAAACGAAGCCAAACCTGAAAGAGAGAAACGTGATGCTGAAGGTATCTCCAGAGACTCGGGGGAGAGCAAAGACAGCAGAACTGGGAAATTCTGTCCCCTTCGTTTTGTGTGCAATGATGCCGTCTGGTTTCAGTGAGAAACCTCTCCCATTTCATGCTTCTAAGTGTGCTACAAGGAGGAAGGAGTTTCACTTACTTAAATTTAGCAACCTGATGCTGGCAGCTTGAGTGTCTGCTTGGATAACATCCTCCAGATTCCAACATCTTATATCAGGAAGATAAATTTACAGTAGCGACAACATCATCCGAGCTTGGGGTACTCTGTAGGCAGGCACTAACAAGCTACATGTTCACCCTGTTTCACTTACTTTCAGAAGGAAGTAATTCATTCGGCGCTCAAGACCTTCAATCTTGAAATATGAAACTGCTCAACATACAGCATCACTCTGTCAGGTTGGGGCAGAGAGCAACTCTGACCTACACTGAGTGACCCAACCTTCCCAACCCCGTATCCTAAAATGGAGCATCAGAGGGCAGAGCAGACTGTGCGTGGCCCTGTCCCACCAGCCCAGGAGGTGGGGAATGATCTTAGGGAGCAGAACAAGCAAAGATGGGCTGAAGAAAAGTGCCTTTGTTTTTTTTTTACTCCAGAGAGGGCTGACAACAGCGAGCAGAGAATAAATGTTCTCTAAAAGGTATATGTTGCAGCACAGCTGACCTTTGCTGAAGACAAAAAAAAAAAAAAGGTCAAGAAGAACCAGAAAAGGTTTCTGCTTAATTTGAGCGGAGTCCACAGAAGCAGCCTGTTTGTGCTCCCCTGGATTCACAGGTCACTGGTACTGACTTAAAACACCTAATTTTACACTGAATCCCTTTCCATCCATTCGGTGCGCAGGGAAGGAAATGAAGCGAGTGCTTAGTTTTGCATCTTTTCCCCGAAAGATGTAAAACTGCTTTTTGGAACACGGAAGACTGTGCTTGGGTGCACATAATAGATATTTTGCTTAAAACACTGCGTTTATTTATTTATTTTTTTTATTCTTAATCCATCTGTCAATGAGACGCTCAGCAAAGATTTCACATCTAAAGAACGAGCCAATGCAGTGTGTGATCCCACGGAAATCACTGGGCTAAGCCTTTCATTTTCCCATTATCCCCACATCCATTAGAGACTTCACAGAATACCCGCAGTAGAGCTTCGCAGTGCACTGTGTGGGGAAATTGGATATGACACTTACGCTTCCCCTGGATGAATGCATTTTAAGTACACTTTAAAGATGTTTCTCCTTACAGTGTGGCTGTTTTTTAGTTCCTTCATACTTGGCCAAACGCCTGAAGAAGTTAAAAAAATAAAAATTGCTCTTATCGTAAACTTTAAATTAAAAAAGTGGGTCAGAATGTATCTCGTGTGTGAACAGATGCAGAAGAGGTTCAGTGCTCGCGTGAGATCTGCGGTGCAATATCTCAATGAGATCCTTGCACTCGGATTTTAATAGACAGCTATCTACCCCGGGATCTAATACAAATGGATGCGTTTCCAGATATCCATCTGAAATAACAAGCGGACGAAATACAGGTGCAGGAACATTTGCATACAAATATTTTTGGGCTCTCAGATGAGTCTGCTTAAATATTCACCTTCCTGGTAGTGCCATTTACTGTTTCTGAGTGGAGAATTTAGCACGTGATCCCAGTAAGTCTCATTAGACTGTGAGCAATTATTTTTTGTGCTGAAGGTGAGAGAGAACTGGGAAAGATCTGGCCCTGAACAAATGAAATAGGAAATTAGACACAGCGTTCTCTGCTTTGCACAGGGAAACCAATATGCAATTGCCTACATTTAATATTTCTCATGGAAGATCATCTGTTTACAGCTGACTAATAGTATTGAAGAAAAAAAAAAACAAAAAAAAACCCAACACATAAAAGGAGCAAAGGAAATTCAATTATTCCACCTTCCTGTATTTGAACCCAGACTGCACCTCCTCATCCCCATACAACGCTCACTCATAACAATGGCTTAAAAGCAAACTGGAAAGAGGAGGAAGGGGAAAATGAAGAATGACAGCCATGAAATACGTCATCCTTTATGTTTCACTGAGCAAAGTTATTTATTTTGTTATCACATTCACCCCCAAATCGTTTAAGTGTGACCCTCTGTCTTCAGTGATCATTGCAGGGCTTAATGTAAGGAGCTGATTATGATTTCTGGAGAGTTTAACTAACTTATTTAAACTGTATTGGTGACAGGGGGTGATTAAGCAGTTGTTGTAACGTGGTAAGAACAGCATAAATTGCTGTGGAGTTATCATCCATTCTGATAACTTTAATGGGAAGCTTCCTGTTCCTGCTGGGAAGCAGTCAGTATTACTCTAAGTTATTAGTATGTTAGTTATAAAATCTCATTAACCACTACATCACATTAACATTCAAAACTGATGGCTCAGAGAAGTGATTTTTTTTCCTTCTTTTTAATGTGCATTTTTTGCATTTTTCAAACCCTGATCCTCCCATTCAGAGCCAATATTTGAACAAGCAGTTGGGAACGTGGAGGAGCCATACTTTATGCCTCAAGCAGAACAAACGTTCACCACTTCTAGCAATAAATCTATGATCCAAATAGTGTCTTTGAGGCAGGGAAGCCAACTTTCCAACCACTGTGTTTTTAGCCCCAACACACCAGAGCAATGCAGCACAGAGGCATGGCTGACCAAGCCAAGGTTTGAACCCCCCATGCCAAGGCCAAGGGAAGCTGAAATCTGCACCTTGTATGATTGGTTAGCTGAAAAACAAACCAACTCACTCAATCATTGCTCCTTTTTGTGTGTGAAAATGACTTTAAGAGTATTTAGCTCAACCACAGCGTTCACTCATTACCATTTGCAAAGTGCTGTAAGGTTTTTAGACAGATCCCCACTGGCAGTGAGCAGTACGGCCACTATTCATTAAGACAATTTCTTACCTAACGTGATTAATAATAAGATTTGTAGGTGGTATAAAGAAGTCATCCACTCCTTTGAACGGCGTGCGGATAACGCGCTGCTCCTCCCCCGCGCTCGCCTCCGGGATCACCTGCAGTGAGGAGACACAGGAGAGCAGTGACTAAGGCAGAAAGGTAAACACAGATTACATGCTCAAACACGGTACCTTGGCTTTTCCCAAGGATGTAGTAGACTCAAGTTGATTAACGACTTCGAAATACTGTTTGGTGTAGCTGCCTTGAAAAAGTGGGCTAATAAATAGTATTTGAGGCTTGACATTTGTAAGGTGAGTACACAACTCTGCTTTCATAAGACGTTTATATTGCAAGAAAGAGCAGTCATGCGGGAGCTGAAATAGCATGACAACACCAGGACCACAATAATTTATTCCTCACTGTCTAAAACAAACATTTAGTTCATGGTCATATTTATTAATCTCACTTAGGTGCAGAGTGATAATTCACCTGCCTGAAGGCTCAGCTGCTAACTCACAGCACTTAATTATCACTTGGAAGGAGAGGACCTGTCCATCCATCTGCCACACCACACAGGACTTGTGGGGTGTGACAAAGTCCCTTCTTCTGTTCCTCCCATGCTGTCCCCTAGAGTAGAGACCCTTCCGTTGCCACAGAGACTCCTCACCAGATATGGAGAGGCAGTTTTCAATACTTACTTAAAATGTTACATTCTCAAACCATGGGCTTGGTTTGAGATGACTTCAGTCCATTCATTAGGATACTCAGCTCGTGCAGTGTGCAACAGCAGTTGCTTTGGATTTATGGCCACATAATTCACTGAGGAAATGCTAAAGCCCTTCAAGGTTTAGTTCAGACAGCCGTTCTGGCCATACCACTTAGATTTCTTCCAATTAAACCGCTCGAGAAAGATGCCTGTTCTTGCACAGTGCTTTGTTGGGGCTACAGACAGCACTGCACATTTGCTTCCCACGTGCTCATCATGGCCAAACAACAGCATCCCCTCCATCAGCATCATGGGCTGTGTGACAAACCTCTGGCTTCCAAGAATGGGAGGAAATTTAGGTCAGCTTCCACGACAGTGTTTTTTTGTTAAAAAAAATATCATGTTTCTAGTGGTCTTACAAATGAACTTTGGCAAATGAGTGGCTGGTCAGCTTTTGGGAAAGAGAGTGGGGAAAAGAAATACAAGCAGGATCTGCTGGTGTGGACGCTAATCTCGCTCACCACATGTGTAACTGCACTTTATAATGATAACAGAAAGCACTATCTGAGCTGGAGCCTCATAACAAGTTTCCAGCTGTGCAGATGGTGTGTTCTTCTCAATAATCACATGCTTGAGACACCTCTCCTTTAATTACTGAAACCTCTCGCAGCTGGATGGAGGAAATTAAGTCAGAGAGAGTAAAGAGAGCCCATTTTGTCTCCTTATACCCTGCACAGCAAACTACCAGTCCCCAGGTGAGCACTGCCTCAGAACCTGTTTTCCATTTGCCTCCATTCTGTTCCTGGGAATGCCCACAGTGCACCCTCTGCATGAGTTATTTTCAGGTCAGAAAGCACAGACCCCTTCCCCACGCCTTCCTTACGCTGTCAGGGGATGCTTTCATACAGCCCCAGAAGCAAATTATCCGATACAGGGAATATTCACTCTTCTTCTGTGGGCCTGGGAAGGCAGGAAATTAACTAACTGCAGAAGGGAATGTCTGGATGGATCACATCAGGGCTGGTGTTAATTTGTCATATGACATACAGCAGCAAGATGCCCAATTAGATGCCTACACTTAGCACTTCTGTGCCATGGACACGAGACAAGCAAATCCCATGGGGCCATGCAAAAAAGGAAGCTAATTGGGATGTCCAAACCCGTGTGCACCACCGTGCCCTGAGAGCCCACAGTGCTGCTGAGCACAGGCAGTTCTGGGCAGCAAACAGCAGAGTCACAGACACAGAACATGTCCCTCAGGTCCTGTTTTGCCCTTTATGCCTTTTTCATGCCCTTGAGAGTTATTTTTTTGTTTTTTGCTTCTTTTATTTTTGGGGGGAGAAGATGTGGAGTGGGATTTACCGAACACTTTCAATGAGTTCTACTTTTTACTTTATAATACAGTTTTCAGAAGCACCGAACAAACTACCTCCTGGTTATGGATCTGCATTTTACTATGAAAAGGATGATACTGTGCCATCACCACTGGAAAAGAAAAAGAGGAAGCTGAAGGCTTGTGAGAGGGAAGTAACAAAATCAGAGTGCAGGGAAAACGAACCATTTGGTGCATAGAAAACTTGGACTTCCACAACAAAGGCTGTTCATTATTTGCAAGCAGCCCGTCATGCCCAGCAAGGGAAGGGTGCAGCTCAGCTGCAGAGAAACTCACCTGCAGTGTTGGGGATGACTGCTGCATGTTGCCCCAGCTCAGCACCCACACCTGGTCGTGGGATTTGTCGTAATGCAGTTTGGTTGGCAATGGGTCCACGTCCATGGACTTAAAAAAAAAAAAAAAAAAAGAGAGAGAAAAAAGAGATAGATGATACATATTACACACAAATGTCACTCACCAGGCACGTGGCAATTGTATTATTTCACTGCTGACATTGCTATATACCACTGCTACACTCATTTGTGAGCTTCACCTTCAAATGAGTCTGGGGATCAGCAGCAGCTCCAGCGACAGGAGAGCTGACTGCTGGGCTCTGTTCTCTGGCTGCACATCCTGCTCTGTTTCTTACAGCCAGCAGCTCAGGGGCCAACTTCTGCCTCAGCCACATCTACATCAGCTCATTCTTCCTGACCTGCTCAGAGCCGAGGTGAGGGAACAGTTCATTAAGGGTACAGGACCATTTTACCAGGGTAGCTGCAAGCCTGACTGCAGCCACAGCCCTGAGATGATGAGAAGCAGCACATAAGGGATTCTTTTCCTGGCAGTGTGGTTTCAGAACAGCGAATAACAACACAGTGTGACCCCATGGGTGGAAATAACACAGTTGCAGCATCACATAAAGTGGTGTCAGATCCACTGGGCAAAAACCTACACTTGTTTTCCCGCAGCTAAGTCTTTGGCCATCAGTGAGCAAAGAGCTCCCCTTGTACGTACCTGCACGGCTTTCTGTGTCGGGATGTCAATGATCATCACTCTGTTCTGCTTAGGCTGTGTCACATAGATGTACTTGTCTCGGACATTGACTGCAGAGGCCCAGAGGCAGGACTGAGTGCCTTCTCCTTCCACTCTGGGACAGATCTCTTCCTGTGAAAAAGAAAAAAACAAAGAGGAAAAGGGACTTACAATTACTGCAAGTTCAGGGTCTGGGGCAGTATGAAGTTTGGCTTTGAAAACCACAGAAAACAATTCCTTGGGGTTTTGAGATGGCTTCATTATTATTATTATTTTATTTCCTTCCTTAGCGTGGCACTGTTCTGCAGCCTGGCTCTGCCCCAGGACATCATGCAGACAGCCCTCCTGCAGACTCACACTGCATTTAGATAACAACGCTGTCCATGGATCTGTGTTTTGAAGGACACTCTGGTTTATCAAGACTAGCAGTGCTGTCAGCATTTATATTAACTAAATCACAGCTTTATATTTTTTCATACTTCTTCATTTTCAGCTCAGGAGAGCCTGCTCTGTGATGGCTGTGAACAATAGCAGTGAAGCAGGCAGGGTCCCATCTGCTGGGGCTCCAACATGGAAACTTCCCCTGTTCCAAAGAAACCAAATCCTGATGCCTTGGACCAAACTCTGATCTCAGCTGCCTTGTGCCCTATTTTGTTGCAGATCTTTCTCTCTCTGAGCCCTGTGGAAAACCTGTACTTGCTTCAGTGGGAGCCTGCCAGGACCTCAAGTAGGGAAAGTCACACGTTATCTCACCAGAGAGTCTTTTTCTCTCTCCTGACTTGCCCTTCTGCTGAGATGCCTTATGGGAATGAGCACTTGTGTTGGACCTGGCTGTGGTGTGGAAAGGATAAACCAAAGGGAACGTGTACAACAGCTCAACTGTTGGGTTTAAATCCTGTCAGCACAGCAGCTGGGTCACTTTGAATGATGGCACTGCCCCCAGGGAGGAAGCAGTGGAGCTTGTTTGGAGCAAGAGGATGCAGAAAAAAAAGCAATACCAGCACTGAGTCTGTGTCAAAGCAGTGACTGGGGACTCAGGCATTGCACCTACAAGCAGCACAGCCCTGTCAAGAACTCTCTGGAGGCCACATGCAAGGGATGAAGTGATACTAAGCATGGTACAACATGCTGCAAAGGCACCAAACAGGCTCTGGACTGCCCTCCTCATCCTCAGCAGTGCAGGGAGCTCCTCAGCTACAGCACCCACCCTGCCAAGGGGAGTTTACCCCCAGCTTTCTGCTACACTGCTTTGCTGCACCTCTAACAGCAAACTAAGATACTTCTGGTGTAGGAATCCCCCTAAAAACGCAGGATGGTATCACTATCCACATGGCAAACACTGAAGATGCTGAAAGGGAAAAAATAAAGAAGCCAAACCTCCTTTCAGCATGGCAAAGGGCTCTATGATATCTGCAGGAAATGCTGAGAGGTCTCTCTGTAAGGCAGTCAAATAATGGCGATAAAAATCCCTTTCACGCCCACCACTGTGCTGACTTTATCTCTCTAAGTGCCCTCTCTGTGCTGTGCTTTGCACACTGTTTCTCCAGAACCACCCCTTCGATATTTACAGCTCTTTGTAAAGGAAACACAAGGTGTGACCACATTCACTAACAGCTGAAGCGTGCAATAATGTTATTAAGTCCATGCTAAGGGCCAATCCTGGGTGACCATCGGTGGGTTTCCAGTCAGGTTTATAGACACGTCAGTGGAAAAAAAAACAACCCACCCAAATCTACAAAACACTGTCAACCACAGATGTATGAGACCTAAAAGAACACTGAACGCAGACTCACAAGAAGATGGTGACCTATGGCAGCACTGCCTGACCCAGCCTGCAGGGCTCACGACCACGGTCTGCCCCGTTATTCCTCCCAGAACTGAAAGCAAGGCTGAGCCCTTTTTCTCAGAAGGGAACCAAGATGCTCAGCTCCCTCTGTGAATTGGTCCTTCCCATACAACTAAGCAGAGGAGTGATTAAGAAAGCATCTCTGGGTGTATTTCATCACCTGTCCCTTCAGGAGGTGGAACAACTCACAGTGTGTGTTTCTCTGCAGTACACACACAGGTCACTGGGAGCACTGGCCTCCTGGAGGCCGTCCTGTCTGCATCCCTCCTCGCCTCCCTGCTGTGATTTGACCTGGGAAATTGAACCCAGACTTCTCCCACGTGGAGCTCCCTTCCTTTTCCAGAGGAGCTGAGGCGCCCCGGGGATGCTGTGCGAAGCCCAACAAGCTCCAATCTCCGAGGCAACCACAATCTTGGAAGAGATAAAGAACCATTTCCCAGCTGTCGGCTGCCGTGCACAGGACTTACATAACTGGAGAAGATCCTCTCCTCGGGCCTGATGTGCCTCCGGATTTCACACTCGTTTGGCTGAAGGACTGTGATCCCGTCATCGGAAAAGACGTAGAACATATTCCCGACGCTCAGGCCTTGAAGGGAAATAAAGCAAAAGGAGCAGAATTTTTTCTGTATGTATCCACAGCCGTTAGGACTTCAAGGATTCGTTACCCCCCCACACCCCTCCCCCAACCAAATCCGCCTTACATAAAAGTCAGTCATTTGGATGCAGTCGGTGCATTCACAAAATCAAATTTCATGTCACAACGAGGGCTTCAAGGAGTGAAGAGGTACAGACACGTTCAAAAATGCATTGCCTTGGTGGCAGCAGCCGTGCACGAGTGTCACTGCTCAGCTCCTGTGCGGATGTACACAGCGGGACGTGCTTCAAACGGACCCCTGCACGACACTGGGACCAACTCAGGTTATGGCTTTGTTTCCCTATGAGTTCATTCAATGGAGTTTGCTAATAATTTGAGAACTGAGAGAGAAGCTTTAGCTGAAATTCATCTGAAGAGTTGTCCTATTACAGCTGACTTCTCATACCAGATGCACAACGCACGTGCTCAAAGGCTGTCCACAAATAAAAACATACCCTCTACTTCCTTAAACTCAACCATAGCCACCAAAACAAATACATTTTTGAAATCTTGCAAACTCTAATTCACAAATGTGGAGTACTTCAGCATTGCAACAGCACTCGTTTATCCACAACGGGGGCATTCCGGGAGGGCTGGGAGCTGTCTGTCACTGCTTTGCTGTTAGGCCACACTTCCTCATTTCTGTCATGCAGAAATGTCGTGGAACGCTGGCAATTTAGTTCTTCAGCTACATGCAGCTGTGGGAATGTGCATCTGTAAGAAATGCTCAGGATCTTTCCCAGCACTCTGGTTGGAAAGATCCGAGTGTCATTTCTTTGTTGTTTTTATTTTTGGTATCGCCACCAATAAATGTTTGCAATGACCGCTGTCACCCCCAGTAATGTTGATAGTGTACTTATCTGCCAACAGCATGGTGATAATTTGTAATCTCTTATTAATTAATAAGCATTCATTCATTAATTAAGCACGGAGAAGCAAGTTCCCAGTTCTACGGATCTGAACGACATTGCAGTGCCTTCAGCTGGTCCTGTAGTGGCAGCTGCCTACAGAGCTTCTCACTTCTCCTAGAGGTGGATTGCATGATTGAGGCAAATCATCATAGCAAAGCTTCACGGTAATAAACAGACATATAATTTGGATAAACGTCTATTTTGGAGAATTTCACTGAGTACAGAGTTTGGTAAGGCTAGGAAGGTTTTTTGAGTTAAAAAACCCTCTACCTGGGCCAAATAAGTGGCTTGAGAGTACAGCTTCTCAGCATCAGGTGCTTGCTGTTCAGACTGAGCCTCTCTACAACACACCGTGGAAATACCCCGGTTTGGGCACTGGGATCCTCGATGTGATGCCACGAGAGGGATCATGCACAGAGAAGAAAGGCACTGAACTCCCACTGACAACTAAGTTACCTTATTGGCTGAGGGCTCATTTATGAGTACAGTGTTAAAGCATTTCCCTGGGGCATTATGGACCAAAATCTGCGCTCGCAGCATGCACACAGCTCCCACCTGCTTCAGTGGGATGTGAGTGAACACATCAGAGGGCAGAGCTTGGCCCCATCTGGAATGAGTGCGCATACTTTCATGAGGAAAAGGTTGTAATCCTAACAAGTGGAAACAGGCAGGCAACAAACTATGACCGTTGTGAAGATGCTCATCATTATTTTCATGCACGACAGCAGCGTGATTATCTGATGCTCTGAATACGAGAGTGTAGTTCAGAATGAAGGCCTGAATTTGTCACAAAAGTACTTTCCTAACGATTTCACCTCAGTAGGCTTTGACTGGGCAAGTCCCACCACTTAATCCGGAGTAAAACAAGCACAAGTTTCACTGGTGACTGGACACAATTTCCTAATGGCATTGAGGTACACTGAGGGCGCACCCTTGTCAGAGTTCATGGAATGAAATCAACATGCTTTTGCAGTCAGTAATCATCTTCACACTGATTTTAAAACAAAGCAAGCTTTTTGCTAGGCAAACTAAGCATTCTGCTGTGACTTGAAAGGTATCTGCCAGGTCTTGGTTGGGGTACAAATGTGAACAAGCCCATGGGAACCAGCAGAACATGTCCTCTCTGGGTGTTACTTCAAATCCACCTGGAGGACTTTGCCCAGCTGAATGACTGACAGCAGTGAGGCAGGTGATGTGGAGCTAGAGGACCAATAAAGCAGGATTTTTTAAGCTTTTTTCCTCCTTTTTAAGTGGACGATTCAGGATGGATGACACAAGAAGTCTACAATCCAAAGGCTTTACAAAAGGGAGCGTGCCTCATTTGGCATGAACAGAAAACAGAAACTCCAACAAGTGGAGAGTGTCTCCTGAATGTCACAGCTCTTATTTGAACCCTTCCAGATAATGCTGGTTCTAACATCTTCATTTTTTACTTTTTCACCAGCAGAAGGAGGAAGGCACTGACACTTCCTGGCTCAAGATGTGCCGATGACAACAAGAGCTTGCTTTATTTGAGGAACACAGTTCCATCTGAGATGGGCCAATCTGTCACTGGGGAATACTCTCCTCTGATCCAATACGCGAATCATTCTCCTCAGTTTAATCTAAATGCTTGGAAGTATTTTAGAACTTAACATCAGATAACTAAAAGGCTTTGAAGGGCACGCCTCTATGTAACTGATGACTGCCCGCTGGCGTGATACGCTCCCGTCATCCAGGAACAAAGAAAGCAACACTCACTGCAAAAATAAAAGCTGGCACAAAAACAAACCTCAATTTTACATTTGGGCTCCCTTCTGGAGCTTTCCTTGCATGTGGTCTGTGAAAGGGGTTGGGATCAGACTGACAAAGTTAAAGTGACCTCAGGTGTATGCTGGGGCAGCGCTGCTCACTGAGGGCTGGACTTTCCTTCTGCTCCCAAAACTATCTGAGCAAATCAGAGAGCTCCAAGCCAATGCACGGAGCACAGCTCTCATTGGGTAGATGTCAACATTCCTTATGAAATGGTCTCCAACTCCCAAGCAATCTCACCTGCATGGAAGGGGGTTAGCAGAAAGCAACTCTGACAGACTTCCATGGGGTTGGAAGGTCTGCAAGGTCCTGGCTTCCCCATATGCACATATGTGGAAGACCTAAGAAGCAGCTTACACCTGCACTCCTTGGGCAACACAAGAGCCTTCTCCCAGTGGGACACTCACTGTGGGCTTCTCACTGTGTGTTTTGGAAGCAGTCACAGCACTAGTGCATACAAAAGCAAATCAGTTCTGACTTCAGGTGCCTCCACAGTATATTTGAGTCAATTAGCTGCTTAGGATGCTTTGCTTCTCATTTGGCTTCCAAGATACGCAGATGTTGACCTTGTACAGGGCACACTATAAATTTCATCAAACTAAAGATCTCGACTGCCAATTAAAACAAGGAGAAACGGGGCAACCTTTAGCCTCCATCGATTTAAAGGACAGAGGGAAGTAAAACTTGAGGGTCTTTTTTCTGCTTAACAGACAAGAATACAATTTTGTTGCTCACCTGGTAAACATCAATACATGCTACTGAGGAGAAAGAGCTTGAGTTGTTTGCTTACAAATTCAGTGTATTGAATTTATGCCTTCCTTGTTCGATTATGGTAATTTGGGAGCGCTTCTGACACTTGTGTAATTGTTAACGTAGCTTGAGAGTCTCAGGCTACCTGCTTTGGTGGCAAAGTTTATATCAAATCCACATTTTTCTGCATTTTCTTTTTAGCTATTATTTCACGGTGGGAAAAAACGTAAGGAGCTATCAACAGGACTGATACTGCTGGAGCAATACCTCTCATTTGAATACTTTAGCTTTTAAACTTCTGCTCTGTACGTAATCTGGTAACTGCAAACGTTGGCAGAGTTAGTGGCAGGTCAGTGGAGAATGGCCCATCATGGAATTACTAAAGCAGACAAGCACATTATCACTACGACAAAAGAACTTTACTGCAGTACCTTCCTCTCGCCACAGTATGTTTGCAACTGCAGCATCAGAAAATTGGGGAAGCCAGGAAATAATCAAGAAAAAGAAAACAAAAACAAAGAAAAAAAAAACAAAAACAACAAAGCAATGTCAAAATTTTCATTGTAGCAAGTAACTGGGTTAACATTCATGTTTAAATGAACTGTTTAACTTGTGAAAACATTCATCCCAATACGGCAAACCACCAGGACAGGTGCACAGTTCAAAACACATCTGCTCTGCTTACAGGCAGTTTGGAAGCCATGACGTGGGGAAAACCCTCGCTGATAGGAAGACAAATTGAGCCTGTGCAAAGATCAAAGCCTCACAAAACTGAAGATGCCACCTTCAAGCGTAATTGGAGTTGTGGCACAGGCTGTGACTTTCCGTACGGTTTCAGTGAGCAAACATGACATCTTTCAGAAGCTGGAGATGGGCAGTTATGGCAGCTACACGCTTTGCAGCATTTCTTCTTGGAATTTCATGTGCGAGCTGCCTTTTCTTTTAAGATTCAGACATTACAAGCTATAGTTGAGCTTCTATTTAGGATGCATCCAATTATTTCTCAACATGCTGTAATTTTCCTTGCTCAAGTATTCATGATATTAACAAGAGTACATAAATCTGTTTAATGAGGAAAGGAACATATTTTCCAAAGAACTGCCAGGAGAATGCATATTTATGGCCAACTTCGGTATTAACAGCCAGAAAATAGCAAAAATCACATTTGCACCTAGACTTTTAGTATCACCAGGAACCCAGGCAATCTCCCAGGTAGTTAAGGCAGCAGAATTAGGAAGGCTCAGGCTCTGTGAGCTTTTCCATAGGGGCAACTAATCACCTCCTTCATTAATTGTGTTCTGGGGACAGCACAGACAAGGTAACAGTGCCACACTCCAATGGGAGCTACGCAGCTAGGAGTTGCTGCGAGAACATTTATCTCTGAAGTGGAAAATAATTTCATGCCAAGGGAAACCAATTTCGCTAGTTAGCGATGTAAATAAAGATAAAATAAATAATCCAATCAGAACATCTTTCAAGCACCTAAATGTTTGAGGAATTCAACTCGTAGCTGGCTTTAACAAAATAGTCTTGTACAGAAAAATGGAAAATGTGTTTCTGAAACCGTATCTTGTTCTGCAAAAGATTCCATTTTGGATCCTTTGATATCTAAAATTACTGCCACTTCATTACTTTAGTAAAGCCGTTAAAAACCAGTACAATTCTGGCACATGAAAAGCATCTCTGTCCTGCACAAGTGGTTTTACCTTCCCCACACGATTCCTTCTCAAAACCACATCCAATCTTTATGAGTCACAGTCACACGTAATGCATGCAATGGACTGAATTATTAAATTGCATGTGTGCCACCTCACTTCAAATACACTTTAAAGAAACAAATGTGTGGTAAATGAAGCTTACGGGTCTTTCTTGCAGAATCTTCTATGAAAAGTGAAGATATGTCCTCATCCACTCCCACTTCATTTTTAGCAATGCAGGTATAGGCACCGGTGTCCTCGTACCGAACGCTACTGATATGGAGCTCACTCCCATTTGCTGCAAGAGAGACACTCATGAGCACAGTTCCTGCCTGCTGCCCTCATAACAGCACAGTGTTCCCACTGCATCAGAGGGGGAATCCTCACGAGAGCTTATGTGTTGCTTCTTTCCATCAGCACGTACAAACTTTGTGCCGGATTGTCTTTCATTGCATCTGTTACACCCTCATTTGCAACACAAGGACTAAAAGAAGGTGGCTGAGAGAAGACATGCTGATTCTCAGCAGAACTGCACCCTGTGTAGTCCCTATACCTGAACAAACCACGTTTTGCCTCAGAGCTGAACCATTTAATGCATTGCTCCTCTTGACGCGCGCAGGAGGAAAGGCAGCGGAGAACCAGGAGCAGTGTCTTTTAACACAGCACTGTTACCACTTGTATCAATCAATACTGTATTTCCCGAGAAATTCACCGGAGAAAAAAAGATAAAAAGGAAGAACAGTGGCTTTGTAACACCATTTTCAACAAGTGAGGCTGAGCGAAAGTACAAGAACGTCCAGTTCAAAGTGCAAAATCATCCTCCTTAATCCCCATCTGCAATACTTTAATTTAAAGTTCTGTTCTTACCTAGGAGCGTGAGCTGTTTGGATAGTTTTGGCATGATATCAATGCCGTTCTTCAGCCAGGTAATGTGGGGATTAGGGATGCCTTCGGCGTGGCACTTGAGGCTGGCCGACACGCCGGGCTCCTGCGCCTGCGTCTCGGGGTACACGCGGATCACCGGCGGCACTGTGGGGACATGGAACAGAGATGCTGAGCTCAGCCTCCAGCTCCTGGCTCCCAGCTCAAAGCTGCTCCTACAGCCCAACTTGGAGCAGGACGCAGAAACTAACAGGAGAGAGCCAACTAATAAAGCAGCACCAGGGAGCAGCCTGGATGTTGGATGTGGTATTTAGACCGTTCTGCCTCGCCTTCGTTAAGCGACCGACTGAACTTCAGCAAAGATGGATTAACACCTAAGGAAGATACACACTGAAAAATTAAAAGTTTTGCTGAATCCTAGTAAGGGAGGAATTAAGTCCCTGCCCATCATTTTCCAATTAGGTACACCACGATTCAGCATTTTAAACAAATATGCATAAGAAAATAGCCTACACGTTTACCACCTGTTACTCTAAACAACTAAAGTGCTCATTATTTATTTTTCTGAGAGGCTTTCAGACTGTGACTTACCTTGTTTCAGGAAGCTGCCTCTGAACCATTTAATACACTAAATTGGCAGAACAACCAATTATATTACCATTTCAGACAAGTCCCATTGATTTTCAATCATGCTGCTTTATTGCTCAAACCAACCAGACTTAATACTTCCCATTAACTATTTCTTAACAATATTCTCACGTCCTCTGCGCAGTGCTCTTCCGGGCACTCCCAGGGCACACAGCTTCAGGAATTCAACTATTAGAAGTTTCCAGTGATAACATTTTTTGGGAGAACAGAAGGGTCAGAAGCATTTGGATTAGCAGTGCTGATGGCGCTGGAAGGATGGTTTTGGGATGCTCTGCTGCACAATCAAGGGGTCAGCTTTGTGCCCCACAGGAGGTGTGGGGACTCAACACACACCTGTGGGAAGCTGTTCCCCTTTGGTGAAGCCACGGAAGCAACACATGGGTCTGGGTAACCTGGAGGGACCCCATGCAGGGACTGCCAGAGGGCCAAGGGGAACGTGTGAGTGTGGAAGGACAGCATTGCAAAGCCCAAATGAGTCAATAACAAACTTTAAAACACTGGTTTAAAGGTACCTAACTCCCTGCTGTGCTTTTACATAGTCCATCGTTAGGCTCCAGGACTGACAAAATAAAATGCACTCAACGGTTGCTTTAGAACAAAATGAAATCTGTGTTTGCAGCATGCTATATATCTATGTATCTTTGTGGGGATAGTTTGAATAATTACGCTCACTAGCACACACTTTACATCTTTCTATTTCTTTTTTTTTTTTTTATGAGCCTTACCAGAGAGAGACATATTTTACTCCTGTCTAACCTACTAGCTGCTTAAAAAAGCACTGAGTCATCAGCTCTGGTTAATACTTGGAACAAAATCAGCCATGACAGAAAGCCCTCAAGTCTACTTGTTTTTATAGCTTTAAAAGAGAGAGATTGTTGGAGTGTAATCTGAGAGGAAACGCCTGGAGGCAACTGGGAAGCAAAAAAAATGAGGGCGTTTAGAAAAGGCATGCCTTTAAATCCCACTTCTCCACTGGCCATGCGGACTTATTTCCTTTGTTTCCATTTCCTTTAGATACAAAGAAAAGGAAATGTGCTGTAAGGAGCAGGGCAGTTGGTGAAACACCACTTAAGAGCTTTTTAATCAGAAAGACAACAAAAAGCCAAGACTTTTTGTTTTTTTCCTTTTAAATTGGGTATGCAGTTTCTAAATAAAAGCACTCACTGGTTTTCTACCTTCTCTTTCTGCCATTACTGTCAGGGCTGATGCTCCTCCTGGCTTCAGGTGGTGCCCAATGGAGGCAGAAGAGCAGAGAAAGCTCTGCAGCCAGCAGCTGCTGGAGCTGCTCTGTGCGCTGATATGAGATACAGCATCCACGTGGTTCGGGTGATTAAGGCTGAGTCGGGAGCTTCTGATTCCTGCTGTGCCTTGGAAAGTTAATTTCAGTTTCTGTGAGCAAATATCCCCAGGTACAGTAAGAAATTCACTTTCGTCCACTTTGACAACGGTCCTGCAGCCAATGCTTGTTTCACGTGAGATCTGTTTGCTACTAAGAGCATTCTTAGAACTAAATTTGGGACCGAGGTCCACTGAAAGCTGACATAACTTATTCAGATTCAGAGATGAATCACAGAATCACCAAGGCTGGAAAACACTTCCAAGATCATCCAAGTCCAGCCATTCACTTACCACCAACATTCCCCTGTTAAACCATGCCCCACAGTACAACAACAAGGAGGCACTATGTCTTCTAGAAAAAAAACCTCACAGAAAAAGAATCTCACAAGGCTCAAGCTGGTGAGATTCCCAAACCTTGGTGAAGACAACTGGTGCTCTGATGGAGCACTGGAGCTCCAGGGCACTCCAACAGTGAAAGGCATCACGGCAGTTCTGCTCTGCACCTAGCAGTGCTTCCCACCCGGCAGTTCGTCACGCAGATGCAGCCCTTCCCTGGCATCCGAATGCTCCAGAAACAGTGCCCTCCTTCACAGCACAGTCATTTCCACCTCTCGGTCGTTCTGTCTGCCATCATGCTAGCCCACATCTGGGAAACCCACATATTTTACCTGCAGAGTGGAAACCACAACAGACTCACGCTGCACAGTGTAGCTCAGGGGTCCCAAACACTGCACCTGTGTTCTGAGTGAAAACTGGCTGAACTTGAAATTGCAGCAAGGCACACATCATTTCAGCAGTGATTAGAGAGGAAACTGCTTTTTTTCACCTTGCAAAAAATGCGTTGCATTTGTGTTTTTGCCTTCTTATCGTTCTGCTGCTCCTTTCATTTTAAAACTTTTTATTTCTTCTCACTTGTCTTGCATAATTCATTGCACAGGTAAATTATTGCATGCAACTGCCTCGTGATAACAGCAAACTGCAGCATGCATTTTTATCGTCCTTGTTACAAATTAATACATTCCAAGTAAGCACATTTACTTTAAACTTGCAAAGATTTCAGCTCCAGACTTTGGAATGTATGGATTCTCCTTTGCTATTTCCCTTGGTGAATATATATCATTACTAACCATTACTGTGCCTCAGCCAAAGGCAATATAAAAAGGCTATTATCTTAAGCAAAGTTGGAAAAAAAAAAAAAAAAAGAGACACTCAAACAAGCAGGAGATTAGGTAGGTTGCCTACTAGTGCATACTGAGTAGGCCCTTCCTGGTGAGTAGACCAGTTCCTTACAGTAAAGCAGCTCAGGTGATAACACACACGATGGGTACAGATAGCACTATCAAGCCCTGAAGGCATACACTGCTGCAGCAGTACCTATACAGTGCCGTGGTTATTTAAATTAATACATTAATCATTCACTTCAGATGGCTTAATCTTCCCATTTATGATCTGAAAGGACTTTGCAGCCTTATATGCTTTCCCTTGAAATGCCACATTAACAAAACCTGTGCTCAACACATCTCTGTTATTTGAAAACTTGTCCTGTTGGACACTGGGCTGAAGACTGGATTGCTTTTTTTTTTTTTTTCCAACTGGTTTCAAGGAATACAATATTCTGATTTATGCCAATGTTTTCTGGAGTGCAAGGACCAAGGAAAATGATGCCCCCACACTCAGCAGTCTCGATTTGCAAACTATCAGTTTTAATAGTTGATGGCAACTTCATGCGATTCTTTATTTTCAGCAACTCTTTTTTCTCTTGAAAGTGATAAATGGCCTTTCCTCCCTACAGTCGATGCATGCTGAACAAATTTCCCAAGCTGCATCCACACACAGGAGAGAACATCATTTTCCCACCATTCCTCGCTCTTCCTGATCAAAAACACAGAACTCAGGATGAATATTTCATTCTTGAACTTAGCACTGCCACTCAACGTGTTTGTTTCTTCCACAGACATGAAGGGTCATGCAGATAAAGGCACTGACTTACGTATTACCACTGCTGGGAATCCCAAGGTCACTGAGCCCACCCTAAAGACACGCCAGGTGTGCTTTGTGCCTCTTGCTCAGAAGACCCCTGGTTTGGACCATCCATGTGGTGGGCTTCGTGTTTTTTGCTTAGCAGCACTGTCACCTCTTGGTTCGTCCACAAGAACCTCTGGGTCTGTCTGTGTTACCTGTGGGATCCTGGAAGAGCTGAGCAAGTCCCGATGAATCCTGCCCATGAAGCACTGCTCCCTGCAGCCTTGTGCTAAAAGCTCACATAAATATTTCAGTGGGATTGCACAGTTTGCTTGCACGGGAGTACCAGGACAGTACTGTTCCCATATCGTAGAGGGAACTGAAATCCTTACTGGTCCTCAGAGCCACGTGCTTGAGGGCTGGAGCTCACCCCAGTGCCATGCAAAGCTGGCTGATGGGACCTGGGCAGGTACCTCAGAGGTCCAAGCACTGTGTGCTCCACCTGATTCTGCAAGCTTAGGTTTGGATAATGAAGGAAAGCACTGCATGGTGTTCAGCAGTTGAACAAAACAATTTTTTTTTTTTTAAATTTTCCCTTCAGCTAGGTCGAAAAAAAAAACAAAACAAGAATGTAAAAAGGGTGCACGTGGCCAGGATCGGATTATTCTAAGGAGGAAAAGGCAATAAAAAGAGAAAAGACCTGTAAGCTGAAGTGGTGAGCCTCAGCAATGAGCCAGACAGTACAAAAAGGATCAGAGGAAACCAGGAGAGGGACTGCAGCTCCCAAAGGCACTGAATTAACTGAAACCTGCCCATACAGACACAGAGCTTGGCAAGGACTGGGGACAAACCCACTGCTTCCACCTGGTTCTTCTTTCCCTACTTAATCCCTGTAGAGAAACTTGGAGTCTTCTCTATTTAAAATGAAAGAAACAATTGGATTGTTTTTTGTAGAATAAAACAGAACAAAACCCAAACTAAATCCGAACTGTCTTTTTTGATGTTAGAAGTGTATTATCCCCTCCCTGGGGGAGGCAGGCGAGCAGATACGTCCCAATTCTGGCTGACTTACTGCTGTCACATCCCCTTACAGCTTTAGTCTAATACAGAACAACAGCAGCAAAAAGTCCACACTGAAGATGGAGTTTTTAGTCTGATACAGACAGACAGAGACAGTCCCCAGTGCTGAACAGAGACGATGAACTATACTTAGATTCTCTACATCTTCACTCAGTTCAGTTCAGCTCAGCTCAGCTTCTCCACTCTTCTCCTGTCAGGAGAAATTCCTCAATTTGTCCTTTATGGTTCTAAAAAGCAAGAAGCATTTCTGAGATGTGCTCTGCCTTGGGATATGTCTGAGGGTGAGCAGTGTTGTGCTCTCATCAGCCCTGTGGCCCCACCATCAATGGCTCAGAAGCAGTAGCACAAGCAGCACAGGAGGGAACTTAGGGATGGGGGCAGCCACACTGACTGCAAAATCCTGTTTCTGCAAAGCCTCACTGCTCATCTGGGAGTACCAGAAAACAAAGACTTCTACATCCTAAAGCGTTTCCATAGAACCATTCAGATTAGAAGAGATTTCTGAGGTCACCAAGTCCAACCCCAGCCCACCCACTGACCGCATCCCCAGGAGTCACAACCCCACAGGTCTGGAATACCCCCAGGGACAGTGAAATCCCACCCCCCCACCCCGGGCAGCCTGAGCCACTGCCTGACCTCTCTTTGGAGGAGGAATTTTCCGTCATACCCAAACTGAACCTGCCCTGGCACAATGTAAGGCCATTCCCTCTCATTCTATCGCTGTTACCTGGAGCAGAGGCCGACTCCCACCTCACTACAATCTCCTTTCAGTAGCTGCAGTTTTCTAGAGAGCCTGGGCTGACAGCAAAACGTGTGGCATTTTTTGTTTTTGCAGTCTTAAATGACTATGGAGCAACACTGAAAACACAACATGGAATAATTATATTATCATTATATTTATATACTTACAAGAAAACCCACGTGCAGCTGCACTATGAGACTTCCACTTAAAAAGCAAATATGATCCTTGCCAGGAGTTCAACCCAGGCAGCAGGCACAAGCTCTGGAACAGCAGCACAGCCCTCCCTGCACTCCCCTCAGCTTTCCTCTCATTCTGGCTTTAGTTTCAAAGCGTTTGGGCCTTAAATTCTCAGTGATGATAAAGACTACATTGTCGCCTGCCAACTAAACTCCATTCAGGCCTCATAATATATCACATAATGTAACGGGATTAAGTTGTTAGCATGCTTTCCTTTCAACTGCCATTCATCAAACAAATAGCACTTTGAGGAAGGAAACCTATTTTCCCAGTTGCGGCACACACAATCTAGTTATCCGTACTGCCGAGATTTTGCAGTTTACTCTCTCAAAAGATGACAAATTGTGATGCGGAAACATTAAGTCAGTTTTCATTCAAATCAAGCGGATGCTTCGCGCCCATCCCCAGGCACTCACTGTGGGTGGAGATGTAGGCATGGCTGAAGACCTGAGCTGCAGCCAAACCCACACCCGACACCTGAGCACTCCCTGAAGTGCATAAATGTCTCTTTCTGCTCTTGCCCTTTGTATCAGTCTCCATTAACTGGGTGTAGTTATCTGCTCTCATCGGTTGATAAGCTCTCTTTGTGCACATCTAGAGAAAGAACTAAACAGTAACTTTCCTTATGAAGTACCTACTGTAACAAAGCTGCTGATTTGATGTATTCACAGCAGAATGCAGGAAAATCTCAAGTAAAGACAAGACTGGATTTATGTCAGCAAGCTGGACAGTGATTCTGTTGGTCCCTCGAGCTCTCATCCTCACCCAACAAAGAATGGGTCAGCGACATCTGTGTCCAGTTTGCACAGGAAAAGGAAACAAAATGGGAACATCAATCATACCCAGAGGGCTGGATGGCCTGTGGCATTACAGGACATGGGGAGCAGCACACAGGAACCCCCCAGGCAGGGGCTGGGAAGTGTCCTATGCTCTGTGCATGTGAAAAGACGGGCTGAGTGCCCCATGAAACACCAGTACAAGTCAATGTAATTTTGAACTCAGCCCAACTGAGTCTGAGCCCAGAAGAAAGACGGCAAATGCCAGAATGAAAGCCCCACCAGGCTCAAAGGTGACCCAGGGAGGCAGCTCAATGAGATGCTGGAATACAGCCCGCACGGATCTCCCACTCAGAGAAATGTTTGCCCTCATTTTGCAGCCCAGTGGGCTGTGCCTTCAGCTGATGCAAAGGGCCCTCTGCTGAACCAAGCTGGCTACAGCCAGGCAATGACTGCTACATAGCTGCGAGGTGGTTCGCTAGTTTTGGAAACACTGTGCTGTATTTATTTAAATATCCTGGGCTATTTCATGAAACAGAAATTATTCTCTGGAAGATGGAATTACTGAAGCAACACAAGTAGTCATTAGTCCAAGAGAGGCTCTGAAACTCTGTTTAAAAACTCTCTGGAAACGTTACACAAGTGGTAAAACAAGCTCTCAGCACCGACTGCAGCCCAGGTAATGGCACACACGTCCCCCAGTGCTCCCTTTCTTTCCGACTGCCCGTGTGATAACACAAGTGAGCCAAGCACCGGTTCCCCTGCTCTGCCACACAAAGGCAATCTGTCGCGTGGCTCTTGGCGTCTGTGAGAAGGAGATTAACCCCCAGCTTTGCTTACAGGAACATTTTCAGTGGATTGTCATACATGCCATTTACTAACCATTCACCTGAAGGATGTGGGTCTGATACAGCTCTTCGTAGCCGTAAGCATGACAGGTGTAATTGCCCATGTGAATAGTTGTTACCTTGGTGATGTAGAGGGAATCGTCTTCTCCAAAATCCTGCAGCAACAAAAGACAGGAAAGGCACCTTATTATTTAGTAAAAGTGTGTTACACACCACGGGAAGGGAGGTGACCTGCTCAGCGGTTTGGAGAGCAGCACAGCTTGGGAACACAGCCTGAATTCCGAACAGCAAATTTCAGAGTTCATAAATCAACGCGAAGAAGAAAATGAGCAGCAATTTCAGAGTAAGGCAAAGTAACTCATCTGAGAATATGAACTTTTGTGCCTGTTGTTAACAAGGTGCTTTCTGCACATAAAAAAGATAGCAATCTCCAGCTGTTTAATTTATAGAGAAATTTAACATCCACCCGTTAACCTCGGGTGCACAGCACACAACTTCGGGGCGGGCTGAGGCTTCCTTTATCTGTGCTGGTTCTCAGAAAACACACAGTAACCTTGAGACTTGATGAGGAAGAGCTGAAGCTGTTTGTCAGCTCTCAGACAACATCCTGGGCAGGAGACGGGGAAAAAGACAAAGGCTTTCTTACAGAGAGCCTTACTTCAAGTCAGCCTGCCTTGATGTGTAACTGGCTGACAAGCGTCCTTCTTTCTTCCCCTTCCTTTTCCCACAGCTGCTCTCACACTGCGATGTTTGGTTGTCAGCAGGGAGCAGATGCATTATTAGGGAGGTTTGGGCACTGAGCATTTTGCACCACCACTCCATTCAGGAATATACCTCAAATTGCAGTTAACAGAACAGCAGTGCTGATGGGAGCACAGTGCAGCTTCTTTTGTTACTCCATTAGCAGTCAGACTTCCGCAGCCCTCAGAGGTTCATACCTTCACACAAACCCAGAAGGATATATTTAAAGAACAGTTAATGGGTTTAAAGAATGATTTTCCCTTAATCAACTCCACGCATGCTAAATTCAACCCCTTGCAATATTTCAGCAAGGTAAGAGTCAATTAACAGACAGTGCAGCATGAAACCAGCTCAACAGGGTGAGCACTGAAGAGCTGCAATAGCAAAGTCACACTACTCCTCATGAAATCCCTCTGTCGCCCTTCTTCCCCACAGCTCAGCCCTGGCACAGCAAAGGGAAGCACGGGGACTTCCCTAATTTTCAGACACACAACCAGGCAGAGCTCGCAGGCAGCACAACAGCTCACTCTTCCCTTGATCTGAGCGGGACAGAAATAACTGCTGCTCCGACAGCACCGCAGAGCACCACCGTGTGCACAGATCCGAACGAGAACGAACCCAAAGGTGTGCCTGAAATCCCTTATCTAGAATCAAAAGCATCTCAGATACGAGCGCTGCTTTGGGTGTCAGGCAGAACAGGCATCTAGAATGAGCAGGTTAAGCTACCCAATACATCACAGATATCTACTGACAATTTCCCATTTCCAGCATCGCCTGCTTCGTGGCCAGCGAGGTCTTTCCTGCTGAAAAACAAAGGTGCATGAATAACCACAAATAGAAGAGCTATCAGCCCTGCTCAAATGGTATCTGCACGAGATAGAGAAGACGCTGGCAGCGGAGGGGACTCAATAACAGTTTTTCAGGTTAAGCCCAAAGCAACTCAGATTGAGTTCAGGTCAATAAAAGCAGGACAACCACTTCCACGGGATGATTTATACGGAGTGCTGGAAATGCAGCACAGTGCAATCTGTTCAGTTCTAAGCGTGCTGATTCCTTTAAGGTATCTCAGCCAAACACGGTGAGTGCTTGCTTTGTGCTCTGTAATTGTCTTTTCATGGACAATCTGTTTTTCTTCACCATGTGCAAATACATGAATAAAATACATTAAATACCATAACCCTTACAGAAGCAAACTGATGCCGGATTACAGTATTATTCTCATCCTCTCCAAATGTGTTCTTCTTGTAAAGAGAAGCTCTTCTTGATAAAAGCATGGCTTATGACTTTTAAGAGCTATTTTCTGCCTTCCAGCACTTAAAAAAGGTTATCAACCACGATTACGGCAACGCCGGATCCTTCATGTCAGGCTCTGAAGGAAAACATTTTGTACTGTATTAGAGCTTGGACACCTATGGGAAACTCCCATGAGATCACAACGTTACTGAGAATCCCAGGGTTAGGGGTGGGAAGGAAAACGCCATTTCCAAATTTAGGTTCAATACTGAAACTTCTGTTGCTACAGAAAAGAATACTGAGTTCTGTAACAAGTCAGGGATTCTTCCTGTGTGCTTATTTATCGCAGCTCACGGTTCCTCCTCATGTTTCCCTATGGATATAATTAGTGCATGAACATTTCACAGTTACACGTGATATATACACATGCATTCTTATGTGCACTTTCTGTTTACGCTCAGTTATATAAGGCTACAGCTTTCCAAATAAAAGTCCTCAAAAACCATTTACCATAAAATATTTCTAGAGTCAAGTCCTGAGCTTGTTCCACCATCTACCCCTCCTTCCATACAAACACATTCATGTGAAGTTTCCTGGGGAGAACTGGAGGGAAGAGGTCGAAATGGGCAAAGGGAATGAGGAGAATTCACGCTTGAAAAAGGCAGAGGAAACATTTCTGTGTGCTCTGACTTTTTCAGATGGCTTTGGCTTGCAAAGCCAAGTTCCCAATTCAATACAAGCCTGAAAGCAGTCAGAAGGAACCACAAACATCTATAAAAATGATGTAACGCAATTCTTCCCCCCTAAAGCTATCACACTTTTCAAGTAGAGCACCTCATGGCTGCCTGAAGTCACAGTGCTGTGCAACCCTGGGAGCTGGGTCTGCCCTGCAGCTCCTCCACAATGGCAATCTGAAAAGACATCTTTATGTACAGCCCCACGTCAAAGGACAGGCAAGCAGGAGAAAGGGAAGAAAGTCACTTCTGGGACATAGTTTTCCTCTATTACTGCTGAAGCTGGATTTTCTTGCGAAGGGGAAGAAACAGAAGCGATGAAAACGTATGAACAAAAGGCAGAAACCCTTCTAACAGTCACCGATTGATGAGCCTTGCAGGAAAGTGGTCAGATAAGGACAAGGTGTTCCCCACCTCTACTTCATGAATTTCATTATAGAATAACGTTACACGTTCTGGTAAGAAAAAAAAATAAAGAAATGAGCAAGCTGTGCTTATAATTTCTCATAATTGATAAGGTCATCTAATGACAGCTGACAAATGGACTTCCCCAGCAGTTTATCTCGTCTTCTTTCTACATTTTTGGAATAAAAGTTCTCTGCCCTTCATGAGCTTCTTTTACACCTTACAGCCACCCTTCTCTCATAGAGGACTGATAAAGTGATCTCGGGATACATTTGAACTTTTCAAGATTAAAAGAAAACCACCACCCTGCATTTAAACGGATAACAGCTCAGTAACCTGAAAAAAAACAAACCAACAGAAGTTGGCACTGCATGCGCTCCATTTCAAAAAATAACAAAGCGGATCCAGGAAAACAGATATGCACAGATATGCCCTCCCCATGCAGCTCTGCTACCTGCTCCAGTCAAAGACAGTACCCAGCACTGGGGCTTGCTGGTGTCACTGGTTTTCCACTAAAGGGAAATCAACGCTGTCACAGTTTTGTAACAACCAACACAGAGATGAAAATTCAACTGTTCACTTTAAAAAGCTCGCCTGATCCTCAGAGCCCTGGAAATCTCTCTCTGATAATGTTTACAGGATTTTAAAACAAAATGTACCCAAGCATTTAATGAGATTATTATTATGCAAAACCTCCAACAATGGCTATCACTTGGAAAGTGATTTCTCCACACTAATCAAATGTCTCTGATCTTTTTTTACAATAGACTCACGAGTGATTCATATAAAAATAATAAAAACTAAATTAGTCATGGCCTCTTAAATCACTTTCTTTGGTGCTCTTAATAATTCATTTCCAGAGACAAGCTGAGAACTTATGCTTCATTAATATTATTTGTTCTTGGTTTTACACATGCTATCTTACACTTTAGTACTCTACACGGAGAAAAATTCAGCCTTAAGCAAATGCCAGAGAACTGTTGCAAACGCAGCCCAGTGGGATATTAATTTATTTGTTCCTGTTTTTTTGCTCAAAGAGTTTAGCACAACAGAAGACTTTGCTGGTGAGCCAAAAAACTTTTTTCTTTTCTTGAATTATATGGATATGGTCTTTTAAAATAATTGCACAATTATAGCATAGATAAAAAATGGATGAGACCCAGAGAGATGAAACGAGGAGGAAAATCCACGGTGGGCCTTCCTGCTGGATCTGCTGACAGAAGGGAGGGATGACTCAGTGAAGTGCTTCTATTAATCAGATCTATCACCCATTCCAGAGAAAAGCAACAAGTCTGATCCAACAGGGACGTACCAACCTGGGAGAAAATGGTTTACATCAACTCCAGCTTTCCACCCATGGCACAGAGGCAGGGACCCGTGGCCTTCCTGACCCAACTCTCAGTTGTACCACTCAAGAGCTGGAGGGCACATCTGATTCCAGAGAGCCCTAATCCATCTCACCCTCAGAGCTCTTCTCATGGGTTTTATAAGCATGCCACCCTAGTTACCTCAGTACTTCACAGCAGATGATTTTAATTAGCTCGCTCCTTTCTTCCTCCTCATTTTTAGAAGTTTCACACTGTATTTATAGTTCTCCTCTGTTATAAAACCCAGTCTAAGTGTATGCAATTCATCTCTAGGAGAGTTGCACCTCACATCTCATGTTTCTGAGAAAATTTCACAAGATCTGTGCCCATCTGCAAGAAGTGCAAACCAAACCACCCCGGCTGCAGGGAGAATGTCTTAGTTAACCAAAATGTGAAGTTTAGGAAGGTGAGCCCTTATAATCTATGGGCAGTTGCGACCAGGTGAGTGACTGCACTGTCCCTGTGGAAGTATTCCTGCATCGGCTGTAACCACCTGCAAACTTTGGGCCACAACACAAAATTAAACTCTTCCAGTGAAGGCACCAAATGCGTACAACTTCTGTTGGTCTTCACTACAGAAAAGTGAGAGATGATATATTCAGAAAATACTGTAAACATTCATTTTCCACTTGACCTCTATTTTAGAACCTCCAAAGACTTGAGATTCACCAAGTGCTGTTTGATTCCTTAAATTCTGATTTGAAAAAGAAAAAACCTGGCTGTAAACATGCAAGTTCCTGTAAGGCACTCACATCACGGTATTACTGCAGCACTCAGGATGACATGGGTCATTTTAATGGCCTCATTCCTATTAGTGGGGTTATTCACACCTGATCTTTTTATTATTTAACTATGGTATGATGTTAAACCATCAACAGGAGCGTATCTACTTCATGCAGCCTGTTCTAATGAGCAATCTGGTCCAGGCGACTTCTACTTTTAAGGCTGGCCATTTGCTTTGGTCTCCTGCATGAAGTTGGCACAGGGCTCTTTTGGAGAGGAGCACTCTCCTGGATGGATGGATGGTTACTGCTTGGACACCCCTCACTGTACTTTCTACAAGATAAGAAAATCAATATGCACAAGTGACAACAGCAAACAAGTGATACACTGCACGTTGTTAGCCCCTGGGAGCATGCTCTGTAGGGCCATCATTGATTTCTCATCAAACTAAGAGAAAGCCTTTATTCCCTGAGTGCTTCCCCTTGGGGGGGAAGTAGGCTCCGGAGTGTTGCACTTATTCCTAAATGAGGACTTTTTGGAGAGAAAAGACATGCCACCCCCACTCAGCACCTGCAGAAATGAAGAAACCCATGTTTTAATCTTGACTAATGAAAAGGGCACTTCTGAACCCACGATCTAATGTAGATTTGGGTTAAACTGTACAGATGAACATGAAAAGAATAATGAGAAATATTCATGAATTGGTTCAAACTATTTCCATCGCACTTGGTAATCCACCGAGCTCTTATCTACCTGTGCTCTGTTACACTTGTTTCCTTAAGATAACATGCTCTTCCCTGTTGTGTGAGTATGTTTTCATCATGCTGTTGTAGATGAGCTTTTGTTTACAAGTTTTGTCTATAAATTTATGTCTTTTTTCTCTAGATGATGTCAAATCACATGAAACAATACCCTATAAATACTGTATAAATACATTTGACTCCACGAGGAGTTTTTTTATGTTTTCAAACTGAGGAATGCTCTCATAATCACAGATTTAGGAAAGCATATTGCTTTTTCCTGGGAGGCAGAAGTATATTATTTTGAAAGATAACACATTTTAACCAGTTTGCTATTTGCAGTCAAACCTCAATTTACAGCTATCACAATCTCACCGGTTTCAGCTACACTGCAGTCATTGTCTTCATCAGAAAAGCTGATGTATCTTCTTTTAGTATAGCTGCAAAAGCATTTATAATGGATAAATAACCTGGATGGGAAATGTATGGATAAATGATATTTTCATGCAAAAAGCAATCCTAAATGTTTGCAAGAAAAATCATTTAATTACACGTGCCATTAAGATGGCTCTTTTGTAATAGCTATGCGACAACTCATTAACAGAGTTCTTCACTGACAAGACAAATTATTAACGTTGCTTATGAAAGCTTCTGATTAAGAGAGAAATGGAAAGTTATTAATACTTTGTTGCCACTCGAGATATCTCATAAAAATGATTTAAGTAAAGCACATAAACAACCAGGCATTACAGTAATCTCCAGCCTCTCATTTCTGCATAAACTTTGGATTACTTTGGTTTCTGTCAAACTTGTCACTTCTGGTATTAATTTGGAACACAGTTAACCTTCTCATAACGCATTTATCAATAATCTTAAGGGAATAAAGCCACAAAGGACTTTGCAGTGGTTCCTCCCCTCTGCTGCACTCACACTGTCTCAGAAGAGTCCTGTTTTCTCTGACTTGGACTAATATTTTCATCTGATTTCCTCAATTAGCATTTAGAAGGGAAAGAGTTTAATTGAAATATAATACAAGGATTTTTTCCAAGCTTGTGAATATCCTGTAGGTTTCTATGTGATTACCACTGTGCCAGGAGCAGGGAGGATTTTCTTGAACTTAAAAAGGTACAATTAATCTCCTGTTGCACTTCCAATTAGCCAAATTGCTAACCTTATTGTGAAAAGCAGAAATGCAATTGAGTTTCTGCTCGAGGCGTTCTAAAAGAAAACTGAAGTAATTTCATTAACTGACTTCAAGTGTATTAAGAAGCACACTGCCTTCACTTTCCCGCTGTCAATGCCTTTAAGGAGATGATTGTTTAATGGCCCTCTCTGTGCCCACAAGGGGCTGCCCCCCATCCAGGCATGCATCCACACTGCAACCTCAAAGCAAATGCTGCAGCTCCATCCCTGGTGCCTGCAGGCACCAACTAACCCTGAGTGCAGGTGCACTCACACTTCCAAAGGGCCATCTCCATTTGAGCTCTCAAGAAGCACACTGAGCACACAGGTGCCCACCCAGGCAGCCACAGACACTGCCCAGAAGGGGGGAAATAGAAGGGTCATACAGCACAAATCCTGTTCTGCTTCCTTGTAAGAGTCCGAGTGCTTTATTTATATGGTTTCTCAGTGATATTAGTTCAAACACATCAAAAATTATACATTTTTTTTCCTGCTGCTGCACGGGACTGTGCAAGGTGTGTGTAATCATTCAGGATCCAGATTAAGTTCAAGGACCTCAGTCTTCTCCCTAACAGTTAATAACAAACGCTAAAGCTAATTACTCTTAAGTAAATCAGAAGTCCACGTGGGCCAGCACTAAATTACAAAGGAACTGGCATTTGAGCTTGAAAACTTACTGCTCCCAATCCTAATTAAAATAGCTAGGTTGCAAAAGAAGCCTTAGAACCATGTGCTGTTCTTCAGGCATGCCTCTGTGCTCCATTTCCTGGATTGTCATTCTGTGCCCAGTTCACACACTAACTTTAAATAGTCTTCTAAGATCAATGCAATCATAACCAAAATTTCATAAAGACAATGGAAATGCCTGGAATTTTCATTAGTTTGGGCCAGAAGGTTCTATTACTACTCTTGAGCCTCCAGAGGATGAGGAAATAGGATTTCACAGGTTTACACAGGTTGATAGTGATAGGATAAGGGTTTTAAACTAAGACAGAAGATTTAGGTTGGATGTTAGGAGAAGTTTTTCACTCAGAGGGTGGTGACCCACTGGAACAGGTTGTCCAGAGAGGTTGAGGATGCTCCATCCCTGGAGGCACTCAAGGCAAGGCTGGATGTGGCTCTGGGCAGCCTGCTCTAGTAGTGGTTGGCGACCCTCCCCATGGCAGGGGGCTTGAAACTCGATGATCTTTGGGGTCCTTTTCAACCCAGGCCATTCTCTGATTACAGAACAGCTGACTCTCACCTTTAACTCAGCAGGACCCAGCAGCAAATCTGAGCTTCAAAATACGACATCTCAGATCAACCCAGCGAACATCACTGCCCATAGAAAGGCTCCTTCTACATCCTGATCACACAAAGCTGTTGAGTTTGCTTGCTATGGATTAAACTAAGCACACTGGCAGCTAGTGTAATCTTTACTCAGCTTAATCTGCATGGAGGAATAGATCTGTACTGAAGAATATTCGGCCAGGACCATAAGCTGTCAGGTCAGCCATCTGCACCTCCCTGTGTCACTCTCCCACTCCAGCAGGGAATGCCACATTTTGCACATCACATCCTGGTGCTATGTATTTTTACTGCAGTGACCCAACAGCCATTATCCCAATCACAGCACTGACGGACGGCAGGAAGAAATCTGGTGAGGTCTGCAAGCCTCGGGTTGGCTGGGCAATCCTAAGCATCCCTGGCACTGCCCCTTACAGACCAGTGCCAGCACTGCAGCAGGATGTTTGCTGGTTTCATGTTGTGTGTCAATCCCATGCTCCAAATGGCAACCAGAATTGCATTTGGAAATGGTAATTCTTGCTTTGATTCAAAGAAATTTGAGATGGCTGTAATTACTGCATTTGTGTGTACAAGAATCACTTATGTACACGATGTGCACTATGTTCCTACTGAGGCAGTCAACAAATAACGTGTTACGCTGCAGCACAGAGCACAACAAAGACTTTTCACATTTCAGCAGTTCCAGATACACAACAATTTAGGGAGCTACAGCACTGGCAGTAACAACTCTGAACTGAGTGGTTATCAAATTAACGAGAGCTGAACAAAAATATAAATCAACTCTTTCTGTAGTGCAATTAAAATAAAAGCTGATTTACCGTGTACTGTAATGCAAAGAGAAATTAAATACAGACCGTATTTTTTTACACGACTTTCCAGTCTCTCCATAATTAAATGTTATTACATAAATGAGTAAGTTTACACCATCACTCAGGTGTTGTCTTTACTATCAGCTATGACTCACATGTCAGACCAACACTGTGAATTCAAAGAGATTCATCCCCCCCTTCCTGCCAAGGTATCACCACACCCTGCTTAAGTACCCCATATTTTAAACTGCTCATCAAAAATCCTGAGGAATGAGAGATGGGAGCAGGTTGAAAGGAGAGGGAAAGAGGAGAAAAGGAGATGTATTTGATTTAGATAGAGATTTCACTGCCAGCCGTAATTGTTTCATGCTCTTGATGAACCTGTGGCTTTGCACTGGGAATGAGAAAGCTGAGAGGTTAAAGGTGTGGAGAGCTCCTTTCTCTGCTTTCCAGGGCTGCTCTGGTGGCACCGAGCTGAACAAGGAACAGGGGATGAAGTACCACAGCTAAGCAAACTGCAGTAACCTGAGCACTCCAGGAACATACGCTGTCATCTGTTTTGATGAAGACATTCCCATACAAACAAAACATCACGCCAGCTTTGTTTTCCTTGACAGCAACGAGACAAAACTTGCTCCCCTCAAGCTATCAGCTAAATCAAACCATATTTGGTACTCAAGGAGTAACTCAGGACTTACATTGATGTCCTCCAGGTCGAGGAAGTTGAGGATGACGCCGTTGCGCTTCCAGATGATGGGTGGCCGCAGTGCCCCGCGGATGCTGCACGTCAGGATGGTGCTGAGGCCCACTGTGATGGTGGTGATGCTGACCCTCTGCTCCTCGGGCAGGCTGAGCTGGATCACCTCTGCGAAGGAATAACACCAAATAGCACCAAGGTTCGCTTTCTTCCCCATTCCAGGTGTAACTTCGAAGGATTTCGACAGACTTGGGTGTAAAAAAATCTTTAAACAACAAAGTCAAGAGGGAAGCTTTCCTATATTTCATTTCAATTAAAAAAAAAAAAAAAGCCATTATTTTGACTTACACATGCACACAAAATCCACCTGATACTGTAAGCCCTAGCAATTAAATGAAACCACACCAATGCTGTGTTGTTTGTTCTGGTCAACACTAACCACGACGTGCCTGCATGCCTTGCCACGTGCTCCTGTGCAGACAGGTGAGATGTTTGATGCCACTCACTGAGGGTGCACAGTCATTACAAAGCTTACGAAGCTCAGAAGCAGCAAGCCTGCACCAGGCCTGCCTGGTCACATTGTCAGTGCTGCTGTGTCCACAGTTTGATCATTTGCACCATGCTTTCTTCTCAGTCTCATCAACAGGTGCTGCAGTAAGAAGACCTTGAAGCTACATTGAGTGTAAGCCATGAAAACCAAGGTCACAGCCCACTGAGAGGAGCAGGGAATGCTCACAGCCCACTGCTGCTGTGCTGCTTCATCCAAAACAGAAACATGGCCTGGGGAATGAGTTTCCCCATACCCCCAAAGGTGTGATACTGCCTTAAGAGTTAACAGCTTTGGTGGTAAAATCCTCTTTATGTGGTCCCCTCCACAGAAATGCACTGAATAAAACCCAACACCCGCTTTTTCAAGGAACATATTCCATCCCTTCATACTCCCTGTACGAAAAAATGAAAAATTAGGTAAGTCTGACCAACATCATGGGTTGCAGTCGCTCCTACAGGGACAACACAAGAAGCGTTGGACCGTCAAACTTTTCTGCCTCTGATACCTTAAAACCCAAATGGAGGGACAGAGGAGGAGCAGGAAGAGGAGAACATTGCCCACCCATGGTCTGGTCAGGAGCAAAGCCAGGAATGAACACCTCATTAAACACCGCCTCATTAGAGCATGGCTCATTAGGCATCGCCCTCAGGTACCAGCTGGAGGAGGAGACCCCACACCGTGCTCAGGGAGCCACACAATGCCCCAGCCCTCCATCCTCACCCGCCTGCCCAAAGCATGTAAGCCCCACAGAGGTGCTGATAACATAGTCACTTTCTGTGTGGAAAAAGAACTACTTTTTTATTAATAAAATATTTGGAGCACACTTGACAGGATAAAGAATCGATAATTACAATAATTTGCAGCACAGAGTAGGGCTAACGAGGACCATCTTTTCTTGAGGTGAAATGAAATAAAGGGCCATTCATTTATGAGAACTCTTTTTTTCTTCTGACTGCTGTTTTCCTTAACTCCCTGTGCTATTTCTCACACTGCATGTCCCTGGCAGGCAATGGACCTTTGGTTTAAGAACACAAATCTTTTTAGAAAATCAGAATCTTGTGCTTAAGCTGCAGACCTCAAACACTGATTCTGGTTGGATTGCATGCAGAAATTACTCAAGTCACCGTAATGATTTTGGGTAGAATCCTCTAGATAATGTATTGAGCTGCTCATTTTATTTTTAAACGTTTTTACGAGATAAAAGGATTTTTACCACACACATAAAAACTGAACAGAACGAATGGGTAATATTCAAAACACACTCACTTGGGGAACACAGGCTGGAATGAAATCTGGGCGTAAAATGGGGCAATTTCAAGTTTGTTTGGAGTTTCTGCACGCTGACCTAAGCACAACAGCTCTGTATGCATTCTATGCATTCTGCAAATATCACCCCTAGCTTATCATACTTATCAAGCCATGTCAAACCTGCTATTTTTCATCAATATTTCATCTGAAGCAAATTCTCAGCCTATTGCAGAGGGAAGAAAAAGCTGTTCTTGTAACCCAACTGCCACCAATAGGAGAATGGGATCCCAACTCATGTGATTCAACTCTTAGTAGTTCAAGACAGGGGTACCACCTTGGTAACAATCAGCTTCGTGAAGGGACAGATGCAATCATAAAACATGTTGCGAAAATCCAAATTGAATCACAGTCACTAAAAGGTGGTGAGGGCAGGAGGACAATTTGGGGCAATCCAGCTCCACACAGTCCACTCTGCTGCTGTATCCCATCCCAGAGAGGCTGTGAAGCAGTACAGACCTTTGGGCCAACCATGCAGCCATGCCACCATTTAAAATTCCTGCAACACCAGGTCCAACACTGACACGTTTGAGGTTCTGAAAGCTTACTAATTCCTTTTCTTGTTAAAAATGTCAAGATGCTGTCAAACATTTTCCTTCACCCCCCCCTCCTCTCCGGTTTTATTTCTTAAGGCGCTAAAGCAGGAATTGCACAGCACCTTTGCAAGCTCTGCATACTAATGCACACAGGTATTACTTGTTGTGCTGTTTTATCATGGAAATCTTTCCTCTGCTGTCATTTGCAGCCCGCCAAAGGCAATCATAATTACACAATGAAGACATGTATAATTGAGGTCATTATAGGGAGCAACCTGGAATGAGCATCTATGGAGGAAAACTCATTGATTTAGCATGGTGAAGAGATAATTTACATAGCAAACGTCGTTTGCCTGCGTGCCTTTGCTCACGGTACACTACGCAGAATAAGATCGTGTTTTTTAAAGTGCTTCATATCATTAATTAGATCTTTTCACTTAAACCTAAAGAAAATATATTTTTAATACGTTGTCACCACCTTTAATCATTGTTACATTTGTTCATGGGTATCTTGTCCTGCTAAAACAGAATATGAAGCAGCAGATGACTTTATTGCCTAAATTATGCTGAAGGGAAAAGGAAATAATTTTTTAATCTTATAACCAGCTCCTGGATAGCACACAGTGTGCTGCTGGAAGCAATGGATGGAAAAACTCACTGGTACAGAAAGTCTCATGCACAGATCCCCACCTCCAAATTAACCTTCCCCCAAATTAACTCTCACAAACCCTTAGCTTGGAAACTGGAGCATGGGTAATGCAGCCCCAAGCAGTGGCACAAGCTGGGACTGATTTAATGGAATGCAAACTTCTGCCCCCACTCAGTTTCCCAAGCCCTGGGGCCACATTCAGGCATTGCACTGAGTCAGTACATCTGTTTATTGCCTTGTGTCCAGTACTGCAGCATGAAGGTCCAGGGTGATATTAGCATTTGTTTCAATAGGTAAAAGTCTTCTCTGTCTGAACGCATCTGCAGGTGAGGAGCTAACTGAATCAAGAAAGCTCAAGCAATTAGTGGATAAGTGGATAAGAGGATAAAATAAGGTATTCCTTTTTTAATTACTTTTTCTCCAATATTCTTGATGAAAAGTGTTTGGCTTCATATAGAGAGGAGACATCAATTTTAGGACCTCCCCCCCCCCCCCCAAACCTTAAAAATTGCAGCTAATGGATTTTAAAATGACTGTGCTGTAGGTGAGGTACATGAGACCGTGAGATCAGGCCAGCCAAAGAATGACTCCAACACACAGTGATACTGCCTGGGATGGGATGCAGTCACTGCAGATATTAAGGGCAGCTCTCAGTGTGTCTGAACGTGTAAAACACTGCCTAACACACTTATGGATGACTCAGATCAGCATTAGCATATTTTCCAAACACCCCGTGATTTAGTTTCTACCCTACTCCATAGACCAAACAAATGAATGAATAAAACCTTCACCACACAAATTGTCTCAGGCCCATGTGCTCATGCAAAGCTGTCACAGCAGCTGCCTCCAGGACTAGCTCCAGAAGAAATGTTGCCATGTTAACACTGTTTGCTGGAGATTAAGGCTCAACGAGCCCGTCCTCTCCAGCAGTATTTACATCCTCTCACCTGTCCTCCAGCAGTGAAGGATTAACTATCATCAAACCGAGATGAAAACTCCATTTTCCAAACACCAACCTTGAATCACGGGAAAGCCAATCACGCTACTAAGAATGTTTGTGTTATTAATTAACCACATTAGAGCTGTTAATGAACTTGATTCACGTTGTGCACAATTAATTAATCCAGAGAATTCCAACAGCTCCCACCTGGGTTCAGAGCAGGTGATGGGATCGAGCTTCTGGCTTCACAACCTGCAAAGAGCATCACCAGGAGCCCACTGCCCTGCATGGGATGCTCTGGGAGTTTGGTTTCCCAGGAAAAGAGCAACCACGATGCAGCCTTCCTCTAATGCTTAGAGGCTTAATTAATGTGAATAATAAAATGATTTCTAATGCTAAGTGGAAATGCTCATACCTCAGCTATATTTTGCAGCTGTAATAATTCAAGTTCTTAATGTAATTTATAAATCCTCAGGACCTTGGGCATGCTACTTCAGGAAGTATCTTCTTGTAAATTCTCCACTAAATTAGTAATGCTGTTTTCTAAGTCATAAAAAGGCATAATTATAGTTCCAGCAGTATGAGAGAATTCAGCACTTCAAGCCCTCTTCTGTCATTACTCACAAAGGCCACAGGTGAGGGCTCCCCAGGCAGGTCCCAGCATGGCATGGGAAGCCTGCAGCCTGTCTTGTTGCAGAATTCAGCTTAAATACATGCAAACCATCAGCGATATCCAGCTCTGTGCTGCAGGACAAGACCCTGCCTCACATTCCTGTCAAGTCTGGGCACCCTTCTAACCTGTGTGACTGGGAACCCGAGATTCAACACAAACAGATAAAGAAAATATTGCAGTACCTTTTCCTAATCTCCAGCCCAGCTTTGCCACATCAAGTTGTGTTAAGAGCGTTCACATTGCTTAACAAGCTTGCTAAAACCATTCATATTGACTTTTAATCAAACACAGCTTCTTGATGTACTGTATTCTAAAGATCAATTTCTTTTCCTTCTTAAGAAAACAAGCAGCACTCTTTCCATTGTAAAAAATAAAAAAAAAAATCCCATCCCTGCCCTCCTGTTATTAATGAGAGAACATTCACTTTGTGCAGAAAGGGATAATTCATTCATTCTTGAAAGTACATGAATAAATATAAGTTGCTCGGTGCTTAATTATCTAATCTCCTGAGGGTGATAAGTGATGGATTCATTATGTAAATAGGCACAAGTAGTCTATTTTAGAGAATAGTTTACATAAATGCATTTGTTTTTATTTTAAATTCCTATTCCCCACATATTGAGAGCAGCGTTGCTATGATTAATTTTTGATAAAATATTCCCATGTTGTGTCAACAGCGTCCTGCCTAGACTGTAACAGCCATGCATTTTCCCAGACAATTTATTAATTTGAAAGGCAGAATTGCTAACGGCCTGATAACGGTCTCATCATTACTGCTGGAAGTCATGACCATTGCAATACTTGACTCCAAAGAGCTGCCTCTTTTATTAAGAGGAGTCAGAAGTGCGCTCTCGTGTCCCTCTCTGCCTCTCTCTCAAGAACCAAAGGAGAGAAGCACCAAGGTTTCCCACTGAACTTGCAGGAAAAAGAACATGATGCTTTGGGACAGGCGAGAAGCTTCCCCTGCTCTCTGTAGTTCTGCATTCTACTACATCCTACTGCAGCTGAAAAATCAGCAGCAGCAGCAACAGCAGCTCACTGCCCCAAAAGCAGTAGCTGCCTTGTGCATAAAGTTTTATTTCAAGGACAAGCATTACTGGGAGTACAGAAGTTCCCACCATTCCATTAGCAACTCCTTAGCCTCAAAATGGGAATTCTTTAATGGTTCTTCCAAAGGAATGGAACTTTAAATAGATGTAGAGGCTGCTCTTGAAAGTGCGGTATTTCAGAGGACTAAAAAACATGAAACTACTAAACTTTTTTTTTTTTTCCTTGAGCTTCAATAAGCTACAGTAGCTGCACTGATTTATACCTGATTTAAGGCAGAAAAAGATAGCTTCTGGTACGGGACGCGGCATGCCAAGTCTCTCCCTGGAGTGAATTTTTATGGCTGCTCTATAAACCCCTAGGGTTTATCATAGAAATGCTGTCAGATCATTAGGTACAGCATGACTTGTGGGAACCACTGTAATGTGTACGTAAATTACTCTGCAAATGGAGCAGAGTCAGGCCGCAGGGTGTGTGGGGTCCAGGAAGCATTCCCATGCAGCTTACCATCACCAAGACCCCGAAATGGCCACGCTGAATGGCTGCAATCTTGTCCTCCCCACTCATTTCACTTGAGGGCGTGGGCCAGCAATATGCAATGAATGTGATATACTAGAAAATGCATGAACTGGGAAACAAGAAGCTGAGAAAAAGGGCTCGCACTGCTTTCAAAGCCCAGATTATGGGTTTCTTAAAAAAAAAAAAAAAAAAAAACCCAAGCATTTAAAATAGGATCTATTTATTTCCTTCATACTCTCACATTACTACGTTCATAAACCATCAAACCAGTGATACCACACTCTCAAGCTGTAAATACGCGTTCGTAATAATATTCACAGAGCTTTCATTGCTCTTTGTATGGATGACTGCAAATTTAGCTGTGGTGATTATATGGATTTGGCATCTTATTTGACTGCAGCCACGCTCAGGACACTTAAAAAAAAAATAATAATAATAAAAAGCCACAGACTCAGCTTTTCCAGGCCCGTGCCATCCAACTGGAGCTATTTCATCCCTCTTCCGCCTCCAGCCATCGCCTGCTTGGGTTTTGCCTCATGCAAGTCAGAGTTCAGTCCCTCCCCAGGGCATTTTTGGTGATTTTCCTTACCAACAGCTTCCCCACTCCCAAGCCAGCAGAATAAACTGTAGGTTATGGTTATGTAAGTGGGGGAAAAACCAACAACTCAAAGGCATATGCAGCTATTGCTGCCACATGCTCCCGGTTTGCAGTGTGGTGTGTGGAAATGCCTCTTCCAGCATGGGATTGCTGACAGCAGCCAAGTCCTCCCCTGGGCTGAGCTCAACATGCCCAGAGGAAGCATTTATCCATGTGCTGCCTTAGGAGGGGAGGCTGCAGCAATTAGCAGCTCTGGAGATGAAGAAACAGCGCAGATTTGCCTGGGAGAACTGTACTTAAGATTCACAGAATCACAGCATGGTTGGGAGGGAAGGTAACCTCACAGTTCCCCCAGATCCCCCTCACCATGGGCTGGCTGCCCCAGGCCCATCCATGGCCTTGAACACCTCCAGGGATGGGGCAAAGCCACCCACTTTTGCCAAGGCAATGGCACAGTGAGGCTGTGCTGCAGCAGCACCCCAGATAGCATCTCCTGTTCTAAAAAATACATCCACTGAAAAAAACCTTTTGCATCAGTACTCTCATGCACGCCCTTCTCCCCCTACAAACACAAAGTGGAGGGGAAAGTCAGAAACGTGAAGACAGCACAGAAGTAATCTAGCAAGAAGTGCATTATTAAAAATAACGTTTACTTCTGGTGAGGAGGGTGAATGAAACTGAAGCACAAAGAGCAGCCCCTGGAGAAAATCCCCTGCTTCATGCTCTCAGAGCATCTTCTGTCCCAGTTGAACCTTCCCCAGACCAATTCCCTGCCGTTCCCATGCTTTTAAGGACCTGCAGATGGGTTTGGGCCATGCCCAGCACTGGTGCCTGGCCCAGCAGGTAGTGTGGACCTGCTGCACAGTACTGAAGCAGCACTTCAAAGCCCCATGTTTCTGTAGGTTTTGTCTCTGCAGGGAATTGCAGGATGGACAACAAAGGGCTGGGAAGCAGTTCCGCAGAGAGGGTGGGAGTTGGGGATGAGAGCAGAACATCAGATTTAAGGCTGTGCCCACACAGCCTCAGTTTCTCTGAAGAACAGCCCTAGGAAGAACCAACCCATCTGAAAAGACTTCTCAGCAGCCAAAGCAATAGGGGCCATGCAAATAGCCACAGGCACGTCATGTCTGCGGATTACTTATTAAAATCCCTCAGAGGTTCACAGATAAAATCCACATAGAAAACTGAAATTTAATTATACAACAGTACTTTGAAGCAGAGATTCGCAGCGACTGCTGCAACTTAAATTCCAGTAATACAAGAATGATAAATGCCGTGTTGCTGGAAGTAACAGGGAAAACAAATCATCTGTGCTATCATATAAAAAGACATTGAAAAGCACTGAAACATTGAAAAGCAAGGTACAGCAGCAAAAACCAGTGCGGCCAGTACTCTTTGTGTACCAACCAACATCATCAACTTCTTGAAACTTTGAAATCTTCAGAGCAAAATGATCTACAGGAGCAGTTTTCTTATAAAAGTCATGGCATGTAAGCCCAGGCACCAGCAGGGCCAGGCTTCAGGGGAACAGCTGCAGGACTCAGGCAGCTCAGGGCAGAGGTCCCTTCTCCATCCTGCAACACAGAGCAGGCAGAACTTATTTACAGAGCAGCTATGCAATACTTTGGGTTTCTTATATCCTTGACCTTATTTTCAACCCCTCACACTTGGCTCTGACAGCTGAAATGATGCATTTCTCCTTGTTTGTTTTTTTTTTCCCTAACATCCTTTGCTGTTAAATCCCCTTCAGAAGTGCTCAGGGGCTATGCAGCCCCACAGCAGGATCACAGCAGCAACATCTCTCAGCCCCCTGGCCTCAGCCCTGCTGAGCCCCAGCTCCCACCATCCCAGTCCTCCTGCTGGCATCCAGCACCTTCACCCCACCCTGGTCTCCCCTTCCCCACTGCTTCAATCCTTGAAGCTCATTTGAACTCAGGCTGCCTCTCCCTGGTACCCCCATCCCCATCTCACCACACCAACATGGCTTCAGTCACCTGTTCCAACCCAGTACTATGCAAATAATGGGCATACTCCATAGGATCGTAGAATGGCCAAGCTGGAAGGAACCTCACATTCCACCTGGTTCCAAGTCCTGCCATGGGCAGAGCTGCCACCCACCACATCAGGCTGCCCAGAGCCTCATCCACTTCCATTGCTCATTCCAAATTATCACAGAACCCTCAGTGCTGGAGGGGACAGTTAAAGGTCATCAAGTCCACCTCCCTACAGTCAACAGGGACATCCACAGCTGCCCCGACCTTGGAAGTTCTCAGGGATGGAGGTGTCAAACTGTTCCCTTCTCAGATCCTTCCAACTGCATCTCATGAGCCCTGTGCCACCAACCTGTGCACCTCCCTCTGCAGGTGGGACCACCACACTGACACTGCTGTTAAATACTGACTTTTTTAGGTCACTCCTAATAGGCGCACACCTTGTTGAAACTTAATAACCACAAATTGGAACTGGCTCAATAAACACAACATTTGAGGATTACACACTTCATTATATATGATGAATTATTCCTGGTTAGGTCTGTAACATAAATACAAGTACAGCCTTTAAACAAATATTTAATTTACAGCAGCCCAGAAGAAACTGAGTGGACCAAATGAAAGCTTGTTTAATGCTAAATTATTTGCCAGCAACGCGACCATATGCTAAGTGCCACAAACAACAACATCCATCACATCAAGAGTCTGGGGATGGTTTCTTTTTAAGATCTTTAGCACAGCACTCATCACAAATATTACCAACCAGATGCTCTGTTTTTTCCAAGAAGCCATTCACTCCTAACACGAAGGAAAACTGCAAACACTCCAAGGGTGCATCACCCCTGAAAGATGCAGTGAGAACGTGCTGGGCTCAGCCAGTGGGGGCCATGATGGGGAAGGGAAGGCTGGGTGGGACTCACCCCTCCTAACACACCTGACTTGAACCATCACTGCAGAGTTATCTGCTGACTTGGGATGGTTTGTTTGCACCTGCCTGGTAAGGGCTCATTGTAGTGCTCTGATTGCAAACCCACGCACTGGCATTTACAAAACATATTTTCCATTACATTGTGCACACAAGCACTCACAGACCTCGACCCCCAGGTAACAGCCACTGGGCTGCTGTATTACAGCCTTAAAGTAATCTAAAGAAAGCACTCGTAAGGAATGAGATCTCGGTCTGGGAGCGAGGCAACAGCATTGCAGGAGTGGTTAAAGCAGCGTCTCTCTCCATCGCTGGCTTCCACCTGAGCAGCCCTCCTCACCTGCTGCAGCAGAGCTTCTTTCTCCTCTGTTTCATGCAGCTGTGCAGAGCCACAGAAACAGCACATAACTCATTCACTCACTCACCAAAGGTCAGATATAAATTAGTGCACCATAAGAAGCCACTATCTCGAGCACCGCTGGCGTGATTGCTTTTGCTTATATCTTATCTAAATAACAGCTCCGTGATAGGAAAACCCCAGAACGCAGTATTAAAGCACAGCCACTGCTCATGATGATAAAGCAAAAATTAAACACTTCCAACATAAAACCTGCAGCCAGCGTGAGCATTAACGAGATCAGTGCCTGGTTTGTGTTTTGCCAGCGAGTGTAATCCGTTGTGTAAATCACAGCTTTGATAATGGAATGATTTGCACAAATGTAACATGACATTCAGCCACTAAGATATGACACATACCTGCAGGGCATTTGGTGAGCAGCGTTCTGCTGCGCTTTAATTGACGTACAGTCCTTTGTGGCTTGTATCCCTTCAAAGCCATCTCACATCTGACAGTAGACACGATGCCTGACAAGGTCTGGTGAGACACAGCACACCAAGAAGGCCCAACCATGACCAGGGATGCCTGGTGCAAAGCTCTGCTCAAACATACACTGAAAACAGCTCAAAGGCTGAGTGCTTTCTAGCAGTTATCAATTCTAAGTGGAAGGCATTTAATAATTATTTAAATTATGTTATTTGAACCTGTGATGCGAGTGCTCCTTCCTTTGTCTTACAGTTGTATTTCACTTTCTGTGAAACCTCCACTTTCTTTACCCTTCCCTTCACAAAGGCTTCACTGGGCAACACAGGGAAGCACCAGCAGTGGTGGAACAGAGGGGGCTGGCTCTGATGCTAAAAGAAGGACATCCTCAAGTGAAAAAACAGAATCATTTGCATTGGAAGGGAGCTCTGAAAATCATCCAGTCCAACACCCTGCTATAGCCAGGGACTGCAGATGCTCAACCCCTTCTCATGGTCCCAAAGCATGCACAGGCACCTCTGCTCTTGGCCCCAAACCAAAACGCTGCTATCCCCGTAATTTCCACCTCACCTCCAAAACCATGGTGATTTCGTGAATCTTCGTGCACTTCAAACCATTAGTGCTCAGTACAAATCAAGAACAACGCTCACATAAAGAATCAACAAGGATGAAGTACTGAAGTCAGGGACACATTGTGAAAAAAGGCTCTTAATGATTCAAAGTAATAGATGTCAGATGTTTGAGCAAACAAAGCATTCATAAACCAGCGCAGAACTGCTCCTTTCAAACTGAGCAGATCCTTTATTCCCACACTACAGATAACAGTGACTGAAAGGAGGAGAAAAGCCAAGGACACCAAACCAGGTAAATAAATCACTGCTCCCCAATACTGTCAAGAAAAGGCAGCATAGAAATACCACCTCTAATACGTTCTACTGACTGCTACTCTGTGGAAAATTGCTTAAACTACTTTTTTTCTTTTCCCCTAGACTTTTCACTTCGCAATAGCTGAAGCTACAAAGCACTCATCCAAATTCAAGACGTGTGGTTAAAGAAAAAGCATGCTTATCTACCAAGGTTGGAAGGCAGAACACCAGGGCACTGCTCATACATGGCATGAGGGCTCTGCCCAGAAGCAGCACGTGCCCTCGTCCTTCTGGGCCCAAGAACTGCCCTGGGGAGGCCCTCGGCTGCCACCTCTGCCAGAGCACCAGGGGGAAATCACACATGGGACAGTCTCTTGTGAACAGTCCTGAGAAGGCTTCACATCTGAAGCTCCAGGAGGACCACAACACTGAGGGTGAGTTTGCTGCAGCTCGCAGTGGGAGATCCAGACCTGCATTTGCTCCTGAAGCATGAAACGCAGCAAACATCCAAGAGCTCAAAAGGGTATTTACAGGACTGGAGAGGAGGCAGCGGTTTATGTAGGGTGACTAATACAGAGTGGGAGACGCTGGCATGCGTCCAGATGTCAAGGTTGACAACAGCTCTCCTGCTGCAAAGTGCTATGGGTGAATCTTAAATGACTACAGATGGTCAGGTGTTGATTTTCTATGTCCTCTGAAAGACAGTGCTGTCAGCAAAACAGTGCCTTCTAACCAAATTTTGAAGTTCAATCCTCCGTCAGCAGGAAGAGCACTGTCTCTCTAACTGACTCATCAAAACAATGTACTTTTAGTTTCCTCTGGTGACTTTCCATTCAAGTACTGCTCCGCTGCTAGTTCTCCAGGACAAGAATGTCTGCACAACTCATAATTTCCTTTCTGCCTTTTTTTTTTCCTCCCAGTAGTACTCTTCTATGTAAAGGATGTAAAAATTCTTGCTTTACAGATGGTGAGCTGAAGCAAAGACAGACGTTATTTAGCTGCAGTTACACAGCATAGCTGAACCAGAACCAGACACATGCCTTATTTCCCAAGGTTACTCTTCCAGCCTCACTGAGATTACTTTATAATCCCATTATGGGTGGAATTGCTATGTACACACAGCTGCCTTCTTGGAAAGCTCTTAAAACGTGAGCAGGGTCTGAGCTTCCAGTGTTCTGCTTTGACCTTGGATCATACAGAAGTTTGCAGAACGGCAAAGAAGGGACAGTTACCATCACTTCTGGAAGAACAGCCTCAGAGACAACTGAGGGGTGAGATAAAATACACGACCACTGAACTAACAGCTAAGCACCAGAAAAAACATTATCAAAAGACTTCCTGCATCCTCCTGCTGTTATAATGCACTGCAAGTCATCTGAGTCTGCATTACTGCAGTCTTTGGATCCTTGCTTGGCCTACACAGCTATAAGTTCCAAAACGTGCCCTGCCCTGTGGCAATGGTGCTGTAACATTATAGGAGGATGGAAAGTACAGCAGTAACAGTGGGGTGCACCAGCAAAGCCTTAGGCTGCACCAAGGGAAGACAAGCCCAAGTGCAACAACCACAGATACAAAAAAGGTTGCTTACCTTTAAAACACCTCAGGTACAGCAAGATCTCTAACAAAAGTCCACTGCCAACTCTTAAATGAGGTCTGGGAAAAGGTGGATCCTGGCTCCAGCCCCTCTGGGCACTCAGCTGCACTGCATGCACCTGAGCAATCCTGGGTTGGCCCTGCCCTCCGCTTCAAGCTGTGAGTGAGCATTTCTGCTACAGGTGCTTGTGGGAAAAGGGCAACAATTCCCCCCCTCAGCTCTGCTGGCACCTTTCTGGCCTCTTTTCCATTTCTCCTCATCCCCCAGTTGTGATGGAGAAGATGGCAGTGAGTCATAGGCAGGACACTCCCAGCTCTGCTCTGCCTGAGCTTCATCAGCCCAACAGTGCTGTCACATCTATCAGCAGGGATGTATGCAAACAGAAAACACAATGGACCAACTAATTTACTTGCACTTGTTATTGATGACCTTTCATGACTTTCATAACTCCACCTCGCTCCACCACTCTTGAGTTATGAGGTCATCCGTAACTCAGGGAAATAAATGAAGTTTCCCATCAGTCTATTGTATATCCCATTTATTACCTTTTTATTACCAACCTTTAAAGTTTTATCCCCTAGTATCTTGTTTTACAGTGGCATAACATTCAGATGCAGGGATGTATATGAATCAGGCCAAAGAGGTTCCCTTCAGTTGGGTTTCACTGCAGGAGTTATGCTGATCCACACACCCAAGCACCATCATTTTTTATGACCCATCAGACCTGCCCGAGCCCCCACCACAAAACTGCGCTCACAGTCAGGATCACCTGCTTGTGCTGACCGAGGAACAACGCTCTCTTCTGACTAATTTGTGCTAAGGTCATTTGTAGAGCGAGGTTTGCCATAGAAATGACAAGACACGTCACACAGATCATTGGCTCAAAGTTCTGGAGAAGGTTTTTGAAGGTTAGCTGCAGGAGCACAGCATGGCTGCACAGCACTGCATGCAACAGATTCAGTAACGATCCTTTAAAGTATTTCTGTAGCATTCCTGTGCAAGTGCACGGAACACTTTGACCTGTCAGTAAAATGCCAGAAGAATAAATCAGATGGTACAGTTATCCTCAAGGTAATATTCAGATTCTGCTTCATGCAACGAAAAACCACAGAGGACAGGAGGCTTCTCCAGGCTCAGAAGTAAAGCAAACCATGAGGAACAGCTAGAACTGTCTTCCAGAAGTTCTGTGTGACACAAGAAAGCACAACTGCAGAAATGAGCTGTTGATCAGCATGGACAAACATGAAATAATTATCGCACATGCAGAGAAATCTACAGAGGGAGCAGCTGCTAATTGCTGCAGTCATGTACAACACTTAATGGGACGTGAGCATCGATTTATTAATTTATTCATGCTGACCACAAACTTTTCAGACCATCATTTTCAGCAAGAAAATCAAACCAAAGCTAACGTGGCAGGAAGAAACAGGCAAAACATCGCGCCTTCTCTTCTTGCTCACTGTACCTGGGTGGCTTTGGTGAGGAGCAGAGTGTCAGCGCCTCACGAGACCAATGCCACAGTCCCAGCACCAGCCCATGACTGAGAGGATGGCATCAGGATTACCCACGGAAGCCTCCAAGATGTTAAAGGATTGGATTCTGGATTGGATTCTGGATAATGCTGATATACTGCCACACTTAGGAAGAGTAAGAGAGCGCTATAATAAGGAAATACGAGCAGAGTGGAGAAGTCGGAATAACTTCATAAAATAAAACAAGCAGATCTTACAAAATATTTTTTTTTCTTGCAATTAAGTGAAATCAAGAATGTGGACAGAGCACTGGCTGATTTCTGAAGGGAAAGCTAGAAAATGAATTGAAACTACAAGGAAATTACTTTCTCTGTAGGATTCTGGGCTAAATTCCATAGCTCATGGCACCACTTCCATTGACACTGCTCTAAAAATACAAAGGAAAATGCCCTTCTAAGGAACCAAATGGAAGTTCCCCTCCCTGGGTGGCAGTCTGTGCTGACAGGACCACTGCATGCATCTCTGGAGCAGGGCAGGGGACTGGTGGGTCCAGGCACATGAAGTACATTCAGAATATAAAACCAGAGGATTTTGTGCGAAACGAACCACTGCTGCACATCCATATCCAGGTTATGTTTCACCAACTCATTTGTTTGTAATAAATGATAACTTCACTCATATGATGCATCTCGAAGAATGCTGTGTGTTATCTGTTAAGGCTCCGCATGGTTTGTTCTCTGTTGAACAGATCAGATAAATGAAGACAAACGTAGCATTCGTGCCAACCCTGACCCAAGGCTGATCCTAGGAAAAGGACAGCAGAACTCAGCTCTTCTTCCTGGGAGGATGCTCTACACCACATAGATCTGTCCTGCAGAAGAGATACTGTGTGCTTAGGAACCCACTACTCTTGGGAAGAGAAAGGAGGAATACGACCCTCTGCTCTTTACATAACAGCTCCCCACTGAAGATAAGGTCTGCTTTATTTGTAATGGGAAATACTTCTGTCAAGTATCCTTTCTTTCACTAATTTCTCCTTATTTTGTGAATCAGTTTCGTGAACCTTCTCCAGCAGTACCTCTCTGGGAGCCGCAGGAAGAAGCTGAGTGTGGAGCAGCTGAGCTGCAGAGCACGCAGCCTGCAGAAGGTGGTATTGGCAGTAGAGCAGAAGCCTTTTACAATCCTTTACAGGTGAACAGGGAAAACTCAATAATGTTCACCATCATTATTGAGTATAGTTATTAGCTTCGAACGCTTCCTAAAACAAGCCTGTCATTAAGACAAACTTCTTGTTAATGGCAGGAATTTCCCAGCTGAAGCATTAAAAAAATCTGCAGTGCCCTGCATCATTAGCTGCCTCAGAAAGCTTCTCTGCTATTCCAGCCCCACATCACAGTGCCAGGGCCAAGTTCTGCTCCGTGCTGTGCCACCTGCACCCAGCAGCTTCTCCCCATGTGCTTCCTGCTCTGTGTCACAGCTCTGCCACGCGCTGGTCCCTTCTTCCTGCGCTGCAAAGAGAATGGTAACGATGCCCTGGAAGCTCTCTGTTCCCATGTCTTGGGTTGTTCTGCCTTCATATAATGTTATTTACAAACCAAAATGGTGCAATCCAACCAAAGAGAGCAGCTGGCATCTGACAGATGTGATCTGCAAGCCTGAACCTTGAAACCGGAGAGTCGCACCACAATTAAGGGACAGCTCCTTCTTAAAGAACAGAGAGAAGGTCAGGGATGCCTATCTGCAGCTGGTGAGTGAATGCAGTGAAAGTCAGAAGTAAGTGAGCATGGAGTTAACGAGAAGACCTGGATGGGATGGGATGAAGAACGGGTGCCTTGGGAGGGCTGGGTGCCCACTGTGACACACTTACACCACCTTTCTGTAAATAAAAGCCACGTTTCCCATTACAAAATGCAATAAAAGCAGATAAATATTTTATGAGCCTGAGGGAACCTGACAGATTTTTTCTCTCCTTAGCAGGGTGAAGGCAGCATTGGCTCTCTGTTTCAGTACAACAGAAGTTAATACTTTCAGCATTTCCCACTATCCATAAATCCAATTCCATACCGTCTCCCGGCACCACGTGTGCTGTGGGAACAGTCAATTTTAGGGACAGACCACAACGACTCGCTTAAATATTTACCACTTTATGTTTGAAACTCCCAATTCCTGCCTTCCATGTTCTGATTTTTAACTTTACCTTGGTAGTAAAGAGTGTAATCACGACAGAGGTGTCTCTGAGACTCCGCACTGCGCGTAACATCTGACGCCAGCAAAAACCATCCTGCACTTGATCTGACCTTGGCAAAGGGACTCCTATTGACATAACTGAGTTTCCAAGGTTCTGCTCAAAATAATAGAAATACATCTTCCGTAATGCAATTTCAGAACTGGCTGCTGGGCTGAGGGCAGTTTTGATTTTATTGATATTAGTTTAGTGAACACCGCATATTGTAAAACTGATAGAGTGGGAAAATGACTTCAGTAGATATCAAATTTGATGGAGCTGGTAGCTGACTGCAAACCTAAGTATGGGAACTATCACCTAAAGAGGTACTCAGTATTTCACTGGGGATATTTTAATGTTTCGTATTCAGAATAACCTCAAACAGTGGCCCTGAAAACAATAAAATATGCTTGTGTAAAACTGCCGTTTATGTGCAGTTACACTTCATTATCCCTGTAATCTAACATGGTGGCTCAAAGAGGAGAACATGAACATTTTCTGAGTGATTTAGCAGGATGCTTTAATGATGTATTGAAAATGAACATTGACCCTATGTAATAGGTGCTAAACTGACACTCTTAAAGCACTCCATCCGTTTCACTCAGACTGACTATCCTTCCTAAATCATCAGCGTGTCATTTTTATGATGCAGATCCATCTATTGAGACCACGGGACTGTGAAATGTCATAAAAGAGGCAATAAGAAAAAAAATAAAATTAAGTTGCAGGTGGCAAGTATTAGCATTTCAAAAATGTTCTGTTGCATTACACTATTATTCCATCTCTGTCAAGGGGCAACAAGATTCAATTCTCACCTTAAAGAGTCTGTGCTGTCGAATGCATTAGCTCAGCGTGTGAGGGACGCCGGTGCCAGCTGAAGGGCATTGCACAGCAATGGCAAAACATATTTAGGACTAAATTTGATAGGACACAAGGGTCAGCCTCCTCCTCAGATGACAAAGCCATGATTGCTTCTTTTCTTCTCTGCTGCGTTCCTTGGCTCCCAGGCTCGCCGCAAATTATAGTGTTGAGAAGTTTTTGCCCACCAGAGAGGCTGAAATAAAACTGGCGGTGCCAAGGGAGTTAATTGTAACCCTGAAAGGTCGGGGTCTCTGCTCCTCCACTTGGCAGGGTTTGTCCGAGTGTTCATGCAACGCGGACCGAGGGCACTTCGTTATGGAAAACAGCACAACAGCGGTTCCCTTCAGCTGAGTTCTAACCCTGGAGCTTTAGACTGAATGGAGATTACAAACCGAGTTAAATCCCCTGAAATGGCCACGAGGCAGAGAAACTTCCCATGCACGATGTCAAGGAGTTTTAGTATTGTTTAAGGACCTACATGAGGCTCTGAGTGGAGCTGTAATTAAAAAGAGTAATAATTCGTAACAATTCCTGGAGAGGAGCAGGCTGGCACTTGGATGGTACGATGCCATCAGATGTTCCCTCTGTTTGAGGCCCAAGGACTCATCCTTGCTCCCACTGAAACCTGCCACCACCAGTGGATTCCTGGACCAAAAAAATACCTTGCGAGTGCAAAGTTAGTGACTCAAATATGCAGTGAGATAACTCAGTGAATCTACTGTATCTAGCAGCACTTAGAAAATTCCTTGTAGTGCAATAAGTGAGCACCTTGAGAACAGCAGCACCTATTCCTCAGACCCTGAGACGAAGGGGGAGGGGAATGTACTGCAGAGCCATGGGGGTACAGTAGGCACGGTGGGGTGGGCTGGGTTGGCTCAGGGATCTTGAAAGTCTTTTCCAACATGAATGATTCTGTGATTCTGCACGTGGGGCTCTGCCCAGGAGCAGAAATTCCCCCACTGCGCCCCAAAGCAAAGCTAAACCCCTATGTTCTCAGTTCCTTGAGAAAAACAAAAACTAAACCTTTCAAACCCACTGCAGGTGATGCAGAAATCGTCTCCATGCAGTTTTAAGTCCCAGCGTTCCTGGCTCCAGGTGCTGCCCAACTGCCAGCTTTAAATCCAACACTGCAAAACATCCAGCTCTCCACCAAAGCACGCTTCAGTAGATGCACTTCTACAGACAGCCCCCAAACCCATTTACCTTCCAAACAGAAACACACAGGAAATACTTTTTCTTTGACAAGCCTGATATTTGTGCAGTGAGTGAATTGGGAGTGATTCACCCCTACAGTAAGGAATTTGCAAAACATATTCCAACTGTTTACTATATCAAACAGTTTAAATTATGGCTGCACTTTATCTTCCCGTTCACAGAAGGCTGGCTTTTTCTTTATAGGCATTCATCTAATGGGATTCTGTCTGTACTAGTTTCCCCCGTGACTGGGAGCCAGCGCCTTCAGTCAGCAGTTTCCTTCCTCAAATGGGTTTTTATTTCAATGGGTTCTGGAGTGTGTGTTACTCAGTAATAAATAAGCACTAACCAAGCTGGGTTGATTAAAGATCAATTAAAGCATAATAAATTTTAGAATAGACTGTGGCAACAGAAGATTGTTGCGCCTCTCGGCCTGGGACTGCACTGGCAAAGCTGAGGCTGATCTTTGCAGACACAGGGCGGAGGGAAAAGGGAGGAAGGAAGATGGAGAACTGTAGAATAACATAACCATTCGGGTCGGAACGCTAACAAGTGCTGAGCACACTAAAGCCAAGCAGCACTCAGGAGGGTCTCCTGCTCCTTCTACCCGCAGCTCTCACACAATTACCTGCCACTCATTAACGTGACGGGTGATGGAAGCGCGTGAGACAGACGGAAGCGTAGGACGGCTCTGTTTGAGTCATTCATCAAATCTCCAGGGCAAATAAGACATTTCCATCACACTGCACGAGCACTCCCCAGCTACACACCCGTGCTGGGCCTCATGAACAGCATTACGGACCTGCAGCCACAGCTGCTCTGCCAGGACAGCCAGCGGTGTAACGGATTAACGGGCTCAGTGAACTCACCAAGAGCAGTAGAACCACCCTCACTTGCTCCAATGACTCTGGCTCTGGTGCTGAGCACCCAGCCTTCCCCCAGAAGAAGTGGGGAATGAATGTCGGTTTCCCATGTGAGCATTTCTTACGTTATCGTGCCAGATGTATGCAAAATATATTCGATCGTACTCCTGCACTTCAGGTTGCCCCCGGTACCGCTATTGTTGTGAAGAAACATTTAGAACTGACAACAAACAGACTTCAAGCACGCATAAGAGAGGAACTTTATGACACCACAGAGCCGAACCCCATCAAATTACCTGCCTGGGTTTGAGAATCAGCAAAACACATACACATCATCTGTCTCTTACCCAGCGCTGGCTCCTAGCATTTCTGTTGGCTGAAGTTTTAAATATCTTTTAATCATCCTAATATTCTTATTATTGTAATGTATTACCGGGATATTAGATTGTGATTCAATTACAAAATGTCATCTGCAGGTAATTTATTCCCTGCTCGTTATTAATAGAATACTGTAGCCTCATTGGCTTTTTCAGGCAGTAATGCAACACACCGTGCTATTTCAGAAAAGATCAAATTCTGTTTTACCCCTTATCAGCCAGTGGAACACCTGCTTTTGCAAAGGTCTTGCTTGGCGTTTTCTCGTTCTGTTGGTGTGGTTGTGCCCGGTGATGTTCCCATTGGCCACATCAGTGCAGAGGAGCAGCAGTTTGCAGCTGAGCCCTCCTCAGTCCCCTTGCATCCATAAAGACTGGCAGGCAGCATGTGTAGGCGTTAGTAAGGATATGAGGATGATTAAAAGGTATTTAAGTATTAAATGCTCACAGTGTTCAGCAAGCTATTCAGGATTTCCAAAAGTGTTCTGGGTGCGCACAGGGCTCAGATGGAGTCCGACCTGCAGGCTGGCTCCTGCTGCTCCAGCCCCACGCAGACTCCAAGTGTCATTTATGGGGAAGGAAACGAGCTTTGCTGTACAGCCTATGGAACCTGCACTGAAATACCTGTCCCAGCAAAGCAGTGATGTGCCAACCCACCACACCTGCAGCAGGGATACTGCAGGGGTTCACTTCACCCCCAGCCCCAATAGATGTTGTTCTGCTGACTCTTTGCCCCGATCTCCTCAAGCATCAAACGGGACCAAGAGGAGCACCCACCCGGCTCAGCTCCTGCCCCACTGAGCCCTTCACTGCAGCTCACGTTCAATTTGTTCCAGGGCAGTCACGGGTGCTTTGTTTATCTGTGGTTATTCAGACTGAAATCAATCAATGAACAAATCTAACCCCGCTCCATAAATCTCAGGAAATCTTCAAAACCACACGTGCTCCTGTGACTGCTTGCCACAGGAGGGCTGCTCCGTGCTCCGCTCCCTCGTGCTGCTGCACGCCGTGCCCACAGGCAGAGGGGTGCAGGAGAGCCGTGCCCCTGTGTTCCCTGGGAATGAGCCCAGGGAAATGCCTGCACCATCCTTTGCTGCTGGAGCACGCTGCATGGCAATGTGCACCAGAAATTTAAAGAACGCATTTCAATGAGTTTCTCTGCGCTGACATCTTGCAGCTGTCAAGAGAGAGCTGCACGGATTGATCTCAAAGCACTGGAGGGGTTCGGATGGAAGGTTAAAGGACCCCCCCCCCCCCCATGGGGGGACTGCGAGCTCATTCATTCCTCTGCTCTTTCCTAATTAGAGGCAGATAATCACCATGACAGTGATAAATGTTACTGCGCACAGCACATTTAATATTACAAATATTACAGTGTGGTTCTTACTGCTGTGTCAAAGCCCTTCGAAGCGAAATCCAGACCGAGATTACCGAGAGAGGTTTTAAAGAATTTCTTTGTAGAAAGCTACACACACCCCAGACAAGGTTACTTCAAGGCCTGGAGATCTCATTAGCAGACTGCTGCTCAAGCAAAGCACTTGTCTAACTTTCTGGTTATGGCTCTTGCAGAGTGTTTAAATCCCAGCAATATATGGAAGCAGCAATTGAGCATGAATGCCCCGCTGGATGCGACCGCTTTGCTTTCATTAAATTTGCATGAGTGCAGGGAAACCCCAAATCCAGGAATGATTCTTCCTACACATCTTATTAGGTAAATGAAAGATTCTGGAGCTTTTTCTAATTGCACAGCCTTAAACAAAATGTTTTTTAGAACAAAAATGGATCCGTAATACCACAGCATTTGAGAGTAATACTGAATTATTAAAGGGAAGGTTTGCCTCTAAATTTGGGCAATGCCACTCTTGCAGGAGTCCAACACCCCTCACTGCTGAGAGGTCAGACCCCCACACTTCATTGTCCGAAATGCCCACTTTTCTAGCAAAATCATTCAACCAACACTGAGTACTAAGGGAGCATTTTACCTCCTTCCCTGCAATCCACTGCCTTGCATCAGAGCATTGGGAGCAGAGGGAAGTTTGCTCAGAATCTCCTCAGTCTCTGCCAATGCTGAACGCAATTTTGCTTCCCCAGACCTCGAGATCTCATTTCCTGTGCCCACGACGTCCCCCTGTGTCAGCAGCAGACCCTTGAGAAGCTCAAACGAAGGATCAATAGAAAAATCACATAACAGCTTAATGCTAATTTCCTTTCTCACTGCAGTTCCGTTATTGGTGTCACACTTCTTGGAAAGGACCATGCACACAACTCGAACGGACAAGCAATAACGTAATGAAATTAAATTAACAGCTCTGCGTGTAATAGATTGCAATAGCCTAATTTTAAGTTATGATCTTTTAATCTAGAAGACAACCAGGCAAGCAAACATCGCATTTTACAGGCATCGCTTCATCTTTATCTACTGGAAGGTACCACGGAGAGCTGCTGCCTGCATGCTACGTGCAACTATGTGTACACTGAGGCAACAATACAAACTGGAACTTGGACCCCCCAAATCCCACAGCACTCGGTGTGAGCCAAGCAACACAGCGGCTCCAGGAGAAGGCAGCACCTCACTGTGGCACACACAGAGTCACAGTGCGCTTGTAAGGGTCTCACCAACTTCCCACCAAAATCACGCACGTAGAAAACCAAACAAAAAGTAGCATGTGACTTTGGGGATGGAAGGCAGCAGCACAAAACGAACCTGCGCATCTTTAACTGAGGAACACATTTGCGGGGTAATTATGTAGCGGGAGCTCTAATGTAATTAAAAATAATGCAATATAAATTGTTGGGGAAATTTAATATTTTAGGCACGCCTAATTCCTTACTCCACTGAAAGCAGAGTTATTTTGATTCAGATCCAGGTGGCAGGAGGTTTGCAAATAAGCCAAACCACTCAGTGCAGGTATCTCATCAACTAGCACGGTGCAGAAAGACCACTTTGGGACTGCTAACAGCCCACAAACGATCGCATTCGCGTTGGTATTCCATTAAACATTTTCTGGATTGCATCAACAACTTCAAGGTTGTCTGCGGGTGTCTCTCTGTTGTTATCTCCAGCTCTGCCACAAGGCAGACAGCACACACGGCATCGATGCTGAGCGCTGACAGACGCTGCAGAGGTCGTTGAGGACTGAGCTGCCCCACGAAGCAGCCGGAGGGCACGGGGGCAGCAGTCATTTCTTATGCAGTCCCCTAACCTGGCAGAAGCTCTCTCACGTTCATCCTGTCTGTTCTGGTGTAGAGATGATTGATACTGCTCCGGCTTGCTTCGTCTCAGACCTCAGTAACTCACATCAGTATGCTTCTTCTATTCCAGTGCAACTACATCACTCACTTCAAACATGCCCAGATACAGAAAGCAGCAAAACCTTCCAGCACACGCAAACAAGGTGCGACGTATGTGAGTTCCGTCTGCACGCAGAATTTGCGATCTTCTTTATTTTCTCTCTGCTCAGAAGCGTGAAACTCAAACCCTTCGTGCAAACCCCCAGCCAGTGACCTGTCGGAGAAGGACACCTGCCTCCCAGAGAAGTGCTGCTGGAGCGTGCAGCACTGAGCACAGGAGGGCACTCTGCTCTCTGGCTCCTGCAGCCATTCCCCTTCTTTGCAGGAGCAGCCGTGCAGGGACAGCTCCTTCAGCCCCAGTGCTGCCAAGAGATGCTGGCAAGGTCACCCTGCCCATCCCTGAAATGGTTTTCCTACATTCTTCAGGCACCTCTGTCCCTCCCAGCCTGCTCCTCTTGTCCTTCCTCCTGCACTAGGCACTCGGCTATGTACACCTCCCAGAAAACATTACATTCCCAAGCCAGGTGCCAGCATGCCTACAAACCGCACAACAAAGTGCAAGCAGTGAATGCTACACAACCACCCTGCTTTGCAAAGGTTGCTGTACTTTCCACTGGCCCCACTCTCCTGCAATTAATGGCACGTAGCTGGGGAAGCTCCAGGTACAGTTCCCCTCCTGCTGTTTTCGTATGCTTTATAAATAAATCCCCATGGATGCTGTCAGCTTCTGGTGAAATGACAACGAGGAAATGTGCTGAGCTCTCCATCAAAAACAGGCTTCCAAAATCAATAATTTCAAAGTTATTAAAGCAATTGTTTAGACATTTTTTCCTGTGTTTCATAATGTATGTCTTAACTGCTTTCCTTCTCTCTTTCTTGTTTGTGTATGTGCCTATGATAGACTGAGTTCACTGATCAGTGAAAGAAGCTCTAGTTTGAAAGGTGATCACTGTGCCCCAAGAGTTTCTCCCCCGTTTGCTATGTTGGAGGTGTTTCTAACACCTCCCATCCCACCTCACAGAACACAGGAGAGCTTTCCCAATCAGTGCATTACAGATTAATGACCAATTTCAGCAAGTGTCTCCTGTTCTGTTGCAATGCTGTTAAACATTTCACGCTTATGCCCTAGACGCCACAGCTACTGAGAAGCAATACCAGTGAAGGACCTTCAGAAGTCCTTCACCTATCAGTGAAGGCTGCAGAAATGGGTTAATGGGACCTCCGTGGAGTTCAACAGAGAGAAATGCCCCAGGTGGGCAGAAAGATGCTCATTCCTGCGGGATGGAAAGGTCCAGCTCCCCCAGCCATGCAGAGCATTGCCTCTACACGGCCTGAAGAAGGGATGACATAACTAGAGACAGAGGTATCTGTGCCCAGCCCTGGACCCCTGTGCCCCTGCCCCAGGCACCGCTCTGTCACAAGGAACCAGGCTTTGTGTGAACCTCCAGCAAGCTGATCTGGCAAAAACCGAGAGGACGTATGTCTGAATGTTGGCTCGCGTTTCACATGCGCGTTAAATTTCCCATCAGTGACTCTATTCATCTTTCACTTGCCATGGAGCAGTGTAGATTGTTTACAGATAAACGAGAATGAAATGTAAACTCCCTTCAGATGAGTAAGATATACAGGCCATGTCACCGGGGCTCCGCAGCACACATTTATATAAAACAATGGCCTGCGTATGCATGGAAGAGCAGCTATTTCTATTTGGTGGTGACACTTATCCCCGCCTGATATAGAAGTATCATTACAGCAAGCCCCAGCTGGAATTGTTCATAAAGTGCAGGATTTTATTTCAAGTGCACCAGTCTAATTTCAGAGATGTACACACGAGTATATGAATTTCTGCAGAGATATAATGTTAGCCCGATGATAGTGTATTTTATTAAAGAGAGGCTCTAAAACAGCAATTTCGTTATTTCCATTTCTGCAGGAACGGTAACAAATTTTATCTACTTGGCTGGAATCAGTCAGTTGATTTCAGGCTTTCTGTCAGCTGAAGAATTGGGTGGAAAAAAAAATGAGAACGTGGCCCACGTGCCGGGTATCATGCCCTGTTGCTCCATACCAGGCTCTGTGTGTGAGCAAGCAGGGCTGGCCATCCTGAGGCTGTGACATCACTGGGCTGAAGAACACAGAATTAAGAGAAGGCACTGGGGATGATGACAAGACCGCTCCTATGCTCTCACAATATTTGGCAGACTGATGGCACGTTAAGGGTCCCGCATGGGGATACAACCTCTATGCCGGCGGGTGGTCTCTTCTTCCGATGTGGAAGAAAGGGGATGTCAACAAATGGTTCCTCCTGTGCTCTTTTGTTAAAACAACTGTTTGGACAATAGGGATGAGTGGCGCAAGGGGGGCCTTGCCAGCACGTTTTCTCTGGTTGCAGAATAACCGATTAAATTAACCACAGGGCACAGCTTTACGGGCTCACTCCATGCCATGCACTGCTCTCCTCTTGCAGCCAAAGCTTCTGCAGTCCCAGCTGTCCCCACACTTTGCCAGCGCTGATGCTCCTTTCAGGTAAGAGGATTTTTAGGTTTTCCCATCAAGGTTGGTGCACCTGAGCACACCTTCAGCAATCAGCAGCCGTGTTCTGCTCACAACTTCAGGACGGTAGGCAGGGCGCTAAATAACCCGGCTGCCAACTTTCCACTCTCACTGTTGCAAACTGCGAGCTTTCCAAAGACAGTCCCATTATTAATGCTGTAAATCTGTTACACGTTTTATTCAAACATGCAGACAGGGATCCACGACCCTTGTGACAGGTAATTTACGGGAAGGGACTTACAGGAGAAACCTTGTAAATCAGTTTGCTGTGTTTTAAAAGATAAAATCCTCGGCTTGAGATGAAATAAACTATCTTTCTTTCCTTGCATGTGAGACTGGGGAAGAACCACGGGTTTAAGAGTTTATTAGGATCCGAGCCACTGGGACAGTTGGCTGCTGGTTCTCACTCGACTGCTTCCAACGCTTTGTGAAAGAGCTATCTGAAATAATTCATCACCTGTAACGCTCCCACCAAGCATTTGTTTTCACTGATCTTTTTCATGCACAAATGAAAAACAAAGATGTGAATGCATTTTTCTGACACAGACATTTTTCCTTTGTGATCACCGAACAAAGAGCTCTAATTTCTCTTTTCATTCTGCAGAACAAACCCTCCAAACACTCAGGCTCTGCATTCAGAGGCAGCGCTGCTTCTCACTGTGTGCTGGCGCTGCTGCAGTCCATCTCCAGGTTCATCCTGCCCAGGTCTGTGTTGGATTTGCAAATTCAGGCAGCGAAAGGCACTCATACACCCACACCTGTGGGTCTGTCTGCAACTGGCACGCAGCAGCAGATGGGTGAGTGATGCCACGGAGCCTCTACCTGCACAGAGACGTGTAGTTCTGCCGGCACAACACCCTCGTGTGCTTCCATTCAGAATTTTAAACCAGCACGGACCAGTGTTTCCACTGTTGTAGATTTGGTTATTCATTCTCTCATGCAGATTTTTAAGGATTTGGACTAACATTTCCCATGAATTTCAGGGACTGCCAGGCAATGCCCAGCACTGACATCAGCACAGTGTGGGGATGTATGGTCATGGAAAATCTGCTCTTGTCCTCCTGACCTCCCCCCTCATGTCCCTCTGTTTTGGGGAGATTGAAATGCAGGTGACAGCATGGCCAGCATCACCTGGTGTTCTGTACCACTCCCTGGAGCAAAGACAGAATCAGCAAGACATTTTGTTTTTCCAAACTGTGTGTGTAATTAATTCAGTAAATGCGCTGAAGAGCAGCTTGGCAGGCAGAACCATGCAGCTACAATTAGAAATGGACATAAAACTGAGACCTTGAGGAGGAAACAGCACGAAGAGAGACCCCAAAATCAAACCCAGACATCCTGGAAAATAAGGACTGAGGATGAAGCAGGTTGGGAACAACACAACGGATGTTTCTGTACTGAGTGCAAAGTCACTGAGGCTGCAGTAACTCTCAGTAACCCTCCTTAATCCATTCCTTGAACTGAACTGCACAGCACAAGCAGCACTGAGCTCAATTCAAGGAGAGAGGCACCAATACAGGCTAATCAGCAAAAAGCTTATTTTTCATGCCACAGCTCTAACATATGTATTACAATATAAACTGTAGGAGTCCACAGACTGTCTCAGGCTTCACAGAGCTCCGCACGCTCCATCGGTAATTATTTCAGTGCTAAGATATTTATTGGGTCAGACTCTCACACCATTTGCACAGCAGTGAGCAGCACAAACCAGCTCTGTGGGTCCCCCCTGAACCCACAGTGGGGCAGCAGCACCGTGCCAAGCACACCCACAGTCACTGCCTCAGGTCAGCACAACACGAGCTAGACTAAGACATTGTGGACTGGTTCTTAGCCAGAGAAATGCAAGGCATCTCATGGCGAACAACTTCCATTTCATTAATTAATTTCTGAGTGTTTAAATTCGAAATGCAGGAGTGAGCCCTCTTCCAGCTTGGCGCAGGCCAGCTCACAACTCTGCTCTCCGCAGTGTCATTTCACATTCATGAAATAAATGAAATACGTAATTGGAAAACTTGAAATGAATTTCAAGCCCATTAGAAACAGAATAATATTTACTCCAAATGGCAACATTTCTCATGAGATAAGAAAAATACACAGAGTCCTACAGCAGTTCTACTGGTCTAGAATGAATTAGGAGTGAGAAAATAGCCACGGGTTATGTCGTGGGACTTCACCATCAGAGCTCGTAGCCCATATCAGGCACATAATTCTCAGCAGATAAAACAAGTTTGCAACAAATTCTCCAGCACTGAATGTTGGAGATGATAACGCCTCTGAACAGCCAGAGAGTCGTTCAGAGCAGCGCTTTCTCTTGCACAGCTCTTGCTTCTACAGCACCACACAGTTTTAACCAGCTCCATACTGCATGGAGAGATGCAAAAAAAAACATATCCGCACTTGTGCAGAAGGTTTGAAGAGAACATCTCGAAAGAACATGGGAGATCACTGTGTTAGCGTGATGAATGTTTTAAAAAGGCATACATATACACACAGGCATATCCGTACACGAGGCTCAGACCATTCTGCTGCAGCTGGCTATAAAGAGTCCTAAGAGTTAACTCCAGCCCCTGGGAACCCATCACTTTCCACTTCTGTTGCTGAGCTCTCATCACAGCGCACTCAATCTGTTTGCTGATTCAACGGAAAACAGCCTTAAACCATTTTTATTTTATTTTTTTTCCTTTCATCACCGGAACTATTTTTGGTGTCCAAAGCAGGTCAGGAAGAAAAACAAGGCAGGGACACAGCAAAAGAAATCTCAGACGAGCTGAGATCTCGCTAGCCCCACAGAGTGGGAACGTCTTCATTAGCCCAGTGCCACTGCTGTTGGTTATAACGCAAGCAATTACCCACCTGCTGATGAACTTCCCGCTGACTCCCACCAGCAGAAAGCTCCAAGTACTCCAAAAGCAACCGTACCAATACCGTACCAATATCCTCATTTCCCAACAAAGAAATGTTCTGCAGATGCACAGCAGAGCGCTATCTGGCTCCCTTTGCAGGCCCCACTGATGCAGGCAGGCAGACTGCTGAGTCCTTTAATCGATGTGCAGAGCTTTCCCCTTTGCTCCTTCCCCTCATTCTTGTAAATCCCTCTTCAATTTGTGAAGAATATGCTCCCGCTGGGACCTCCACTAACCACCTTCTCCTATTCTTACAAAGTTTCTTGTGCTGTGGAAGCTACTGCCATGACATTTACTTTCCACAATCATTAAAGAGTAAAAAAGGATTTTGTCATGTTGAATGAGCTCGGATTTGAATCTTTATCTGATTTTCAGGCCTGACATATGAATCCTTCTAAGGTTCCTATTCTGTAGCTCCACAGTTATATTCTTTCATATAAAATATTTGCTAAAGAACCCACATGCTGCTTGCGAAATACTATCTTCCACTGAATCAAGGCATTATAATAAGCCAAGCAGTGTGTATTGTGCAGTGTATGTGATCACTCAACTCTGAAATAGTTTCCATTGACGCCGTGCACAGTGAGAACCAACAATCCCGCCGCAAATCAGGTAATTTGTTTTGAAATATTACCAGTTAAGTACTGCAGTGCTTTCTTTGATGGTCCGGAGTCTGACCTGTGCTGGGACAGTCTTTGCACTCACTGGGAAAACCAGTATCAGCCAACCTGTGCTGGGAATAAAGCAGGGCATGCTGTGAGCATCGGCTGCTGACAGCACACTGTGCTCACACAATGAAGGGGACGGTCCTTATGCGAGCTTCCAAAAATGATGCGCAAGAGAGAATCAGATACAGCACATTCAGATTAATGTAAGGTTGGTTGTTTGGGGTACAAAGGAGGGCATGTGAATTGTAAGTCTAGACTAAGAGAGATGGGCAGCAGGACATGCAAAGGTCAATGCAAGGCATTCATAAAAATGAAACATTCCTTCTCATTAAAAATGTATCTTAAATTGAGTCTGCGTTTTACGGGTGATGGGCAGCGATGCACACTCAATGCATTTTCTACAATAACAGGAAAAGGCATGGATGTGCTGTAGGGCTGCATATGGATTCCCAAGATTTCAGACTGACTTACACGATTAGAGCGATCAGCGCTTTCCTGGAGGGACAGAAGCGTTCGGGTAAACTACAGCTGACACATATAATGAACAATTCAATTTCTTGAAGATTCAATAAGCGATAATCTGAAGGGTAAAGTTCCCTGCTGCTGACAGCTGCCAGGTGAGAAAGGGGATTTGGTTTTATTAAAGACAGAGCAAGAACCAAAAGGTTTGTGTTCACAGGGATCTAAGCAAATACACGCTGACAAGTTCAACATTTTGGGTGGTTCTGGATAACATTCGAGCCTAACTTTTTATTTTCTGCAAGGTTATAAAAGAACTCCGCTGTTGACAGCAATGAGCTGCTGTGCACAACAGATCTTGTGACTTTGGTACGGGGTAGGGCACAGAACTGTTGTACCAAATGCTGAATGATGGAATGAAATGCTCTGATGTTGGGCAGCTCTGAGCTAGACGGTGGTGGGATTAATGTACATCTGAGTAAACCTATTAGCCCTGTAAGATCCACACCAGGCTGGCCATCCCACCCTGTAACAGCACACCGTGGCCCAACTGCCCGGTGTGCTCATTTACACTGCTGTGTAACGGATCTGGTTTCTTTCAGTGTGATGTCCACAACTAGAAGGACTGACAGCTGCATTAGAGAACATGCTACCTTCTTCCTGTTCAGTAACTACTAAAAATCATAATGTTTATCAAATTATTCCCTAAAAAGACAACAGTTCTCTGGCAAAAACTGCTTTTGCACCCATTATAGAGGAAGGAAATCAAAGAAAGACAAAACCACCGTTCTGAAGCTAATAATGCAATGTTCAGGCACCAGAGCTTTCCCCTTTCACTGCAAACACCGCCGGACACCTGGAAGTTATTAGATACCATAATCACTTCTACTTTGCCTCCAGTCTACATTTTTCCTCTGGGTCGCTCATGAGACATTTTTAATCCTATAAAAAAAAGAAATCTAATTCACAAAGTATTGATTCCAGGTATCTTTTTATCATCCCGACTCCAGGCCCTCCTGGCTGCGGCACCGCCCCAGCCTGCACGCGGACCCGTGGCACGAGCTCAACGCATACATCTCACCACCACCTTCATCCTTTTACAACTGGAAAAAAGAAATCAAACGTGGATGAAATGTCACAAAAGCATAGGTGGTGTTTCACAGCCAGAGCAGCACTCAGCCAAGAAGCCCTCGGTCGGCTCTCGCACGTTAACGAAGAGCACGGATGATGATGCTGACCTTGTGTTGGCCATGGTTTCTCTCAGAGGTACTGATTCAGGTTTTTCCCACTGAGTTCACTTTTCACTGAGTGGTGACGACGTTCTCAGTTCATCCAACGGAATGAAAGCGGAGGTAATATATTGTCTTCCGGATGAACGGAAAACTCAGGCAGCTCTCAACTGACTGCAAATATTAAAAGTCTCATATATCTCCTTAGCAGTCCAGCTATAAACTATGGCTACCTGGCCAAATTCCAGCTTAGTTAATTACAATCTTACATAAAATAATATCCTGTCTAATTTAATTGGGGTATGACATAACAGGGGATTTATACTAATCAGAAAATTCCTGAATAACAATTCACTTAAGAAGCAATTTCATTATGGATTTCTATGTATTAGTAGAAGTTTTCATTAGAAATGTAAGCTGTAACCATCACCTTATTACATTTTTGCAGTCATCCGTCCTAAGGTTTAGTATGATTGGCACCACTGCAGTATCTGAATATCTTCTATGTGAAATCAATAGCAATATCAAAGCCCCATAACTTGATAATGAAGTTTCCAAAAGGAGAATAGAGCTAAAATCCTTTCTCTTGCACCACTATCCTCTTATGTTGCCATTTTAATTTCAGAGTTTTGCTTGCGTGTAGTTTTGGGTGTGGGTTTATTTTTCTTTCTTATGTGGTTGGCTTTTACAGCCACGTGACAGTCGTAGGACGACTTGTGCAATCTGACATGAGAGTTGAAACTTAGAATAAGCCAGGGCTTTTGGCCACGCACACTTCTTTACAAGTGAACAAGATCCTTCAACAGCATCCAAACCACTGCTGAAAGCTCCAAGACTGAGAGAGTAGGCTGATGGCAAAACGGAGTTTAAAGGAAGGAGGAGAACAAATATCGATGAAACAACACTGGAAGTCAGTTAGGGCAGCAAAAACGAAATCCTGGAACAGGCTACACGACCTCACTGCCTGTCACAGCTGTCTGGTGGCTGTGCTTGGCTTCCCATCTGTTTGTAAGCATGAGCACAGCAGCCCAGAGCCCCACCACAACCCAGACCTCGACTTCCAGCATGCTGCTGGGCAACGTTTAACCCATTTCATGCACTTAACACACCAAACCAAGGTGTAATCTTAACACACATGGGGGTATTACAATTAAGGACCTCACACTAGGGGGCATTTCTGCTCCCGGCCAGGCTTGGCACTGCCCATGAGCCCTAATAAAACTCCAGGATTTGTGTGGCTCATATAAATAAAGGCAACCCAGACAGAGCTGCTGCCCCAGACAGCAATGGAACTGCAACGAGGTGTTTACAGCTGGAACAAAAGCTGTGTGACAGCGGGAAGCGGCACAGTGCGTGCTGGGAGCGGCACATCTCCCACCCTGCACACACGTCCTCCCTTTTTATTTAACGCTGGGAAAATAAATTTCATTGTAACAAGAAGCTTGGATAATTTCCTCACTGAGGTTAGTCGCTCCTCTGACTACACCAAGTGCTACTTCCAGCAATAATGCCTTAAATCTCCCTGGGCAGGGTTTGACGGCGCAGTAATAAAAACGTCCGTGCCCTGTTTCTACCTCAGCTCCTACTCCTGCAGCAGAGGTGATGAACAGTGCGTCAGACTCTCTGAGCACAGACGCACACCCTGGCTGCCATCCCTGCCGGCTCACGGCTGCTCACCTCCTGTTTATTACTTTCTTTCACTGGAAAATCAGATTTGGGTACAGCAGTGCCTTCCAGAGGGTCCGCACACCACGGAAGCAGTGGCTGATGATGATTGTTTAGAGTTCAGCCACACCAGCTCCACTGGGAACAGACCTTGCTGCAACGCGGCCGATCCAATCACGACAGCAACTCCCACTGTTAGCTTTGGCTTTTTTTTGCCCCCCTGGAACAGATCGATTTTGGCACCAGCTCAACATTACATCGTAAAGAGGCATTTTTCCCATTGCATGTGCAATGGATATGCTTGGCCTTTTAAGAGGGACATTGCTGTTTTGAAGAGAACATTGTAATGATGTGAATTTATTTTATTTTTTCTTGGCAGTTCTTTTGAGTGTCAATAATCTTGGAAAAGCCAGAAATTAGGGGTTCAAACTGATGTGGGTACCTCAGTGCCAGACTGGCAGACACTGAGAAAGATGAGGAAGGATGCTGTCACACTGTGGGATGGTTCCCCTTTCCAATGCAACTCTTTCTCAAAAGGTCAAAGCCACTGGAAAACTAGTTTGACTGGCATGGAACCGTTGCTCTTGCAATTAATGCAGAAGTAGAGATCAGGGACGCACTGCTGCCAAGGACCTGGAACCAGTAACTGAACCTCAACATGCAGGTAGCACTGTGAAACAGCAAAGTGACCCCAGGCTGGTCAAGGATGAGACCCTGCATCCGAGCTCTGCTCTCAGCCCACCCCATCAGGAGAAGCATCACAGCACAGAGACAGAAGAGCACAGGACCAAGCAAGGGATGCCCTGCAGGCACTGACCCTCAGATGATCCCACTGCAGGAGCTCTAGGGCTGTGTGAAGAAGCCCATGAAAGCAGGCAGTGCGTCCCCAGGGAGTCACTGAGCAGCCCATGCACTCCTCAGGGCATCCCAAGGCTCCCCAGAGAAGAGTCCTGAACATCATTTCTCCATCTCGGTGCAGCTCAGCTGCACACCTCATTTACGAGAAGTGAGATAAGGGGAGCCTGGCCCACGGGGAGCACAGAGCCCGAAATTCATTTCATTTAGCTCCCAGGCACGAGACTTCCTTTTCTGGGGAATTATTACTAGATAGCATTAAGATGTATGGCCTGCCAAATATGTTTAAATGACTTTTTGGTTCCCATCATCACCATGAGAAAGCTAACAAGATCTGTCCAATCTATCTAAATAGTGATGGGAGGGGGCTGGGAGGGGATGGCAGGACTTAATGAAGCTGTGAAGAACTGAGCCTTTTAAAAGAGCTGATAGACACGAAATAAGTAAATATAAAGCAGTAACAATGGCACAATTGCCTCAACAGTTTTTCAGAGTGCGCCTGTTAGAACAGCTGGGTGTGTTTATTCTCCCTGCTCTCTAGGCAGATCTCCAGTGGAGCTGCTCTCTGACAGAAACGCCAGCAGAAACTAATTACAAAAAAACACAATTCCCAAAGAAAACTGCAGATTTACGTGCTACTTACTTAATAATAAGTAGCACAGAATAACAACAGGAAAGTGACTACATTCTGAGCGGGATAACGGGCAAAGGCAAGCACGCAAGAGAGGAAACATACATTTAAAATCTACTACAGATGGATATTCCTGTAACACAATTAAGGAATACAGCAAATGCTTTCCCATTTCAGTGCTGGACAGAGTTTCCTGCACCTGACGTGCCCACTGTGTGCACCTTTTACCCAGACGCTGGCAGAGAACATCACAACACGAGGTGAGCACTACGGAGGGGAAGTCCCTGCTGGGCTATGGGATGTGCCAGTTCAGCATAGCTCTGCTTGTTTTGGTAACTGTACCACTGTCCCCGAGGAGTGTTAAAACATGGAAAACCTTTCCGAAGAAAGAAACCGGTCTGAACTGTATTTTTATGCAAATAAAGTCAAGATAAATTCTGTGTCCTCTCTTAATATATTTCCACTTGTCCGCAGATGCAATAAAAAGAAGCCAATTGAAAGCTTTTCATCCCTCCAAGAAAGAAAGTCTACAAGAAAAATGAGTACTCCACACAAAGCCGAGCAGTCAATTTGTTAAGCATCCATGCAAGTTCCTTCCGCTCGGAGCGACAGAGCAATCCCAGCCAGGGCTGCATCCTGCCACGTGAGCTGCATCAGGATTAATTAGCTTGCATGATGATGTCTGGAAATAAGGAGGGCAAACAAATGAAGCGGTATTTTCTCTGGGTTCGGTCAGGAGGAAGCTGAGGAGGCTTTTGGCTTCTGTAAGGGAACACACAGCTTAAAGGTGGATCAATCCAGCTCCTCCTTGTCTCCTGCATTCAGTCACTGCTGTTACTGTTATTACAAAGGAACATCAGGCAGCAACTTAACAAGGAACACCTGAGCATCTCCATCAGCACTGGGGTAACACTGCTTTGTCAGTATGAGTGCTGGGAGAGTCAGCGTTGGTGCCCAAGGAGATGAGAGCTCCCAGGGATGCTCTGTGCTGTGGGAAGCTCAGCACGGCCACACTGAGATGTGGGCTCCTCCCTGCAGGAACACTTGCTCACAAAAACAACTTTTTGCTGTTCTTATTCACCGTTTCCATCCAGGTAATACGACAGGAAGAGAGCCATTCCTTTTCCTCCCACGACAAGGTCAGTGATTTAAGGACCACTGCTGCTTTCTAAAAAATCCCCTCCAAGGGAACTGACAGGTGGTTCATTACGATGGATTCAGGTTCACTGATTTCAGGACACAGCCCCGGAGCACAGGCAGTGCTGCATTTCCTTGCTTATTGTTTCCTATGAAGTATGTTGCTGTTCCTGGGAGGCAGGCTGGCCCACCACGTGCTGCAGGGCCCATGGGCCAAATGCCACCTCAGAAACTGCTTTTTTGAAGAATCCTTTCCATCTGATTTCTCCATCTTCTCCTGCTGCCATCAGCTACAGAAGAGCCTAACGCAGCTTCTTCCTATAGCATTGAAATGCCATGTTCTTTTGGCAAACCCTTCTTTTGTGGTGCAGGGTAAAAGCCTCAAACTTTTAGGACCACACTTGGGTTACATTTGCATTCTGCAATAAAACCTTGTCATTTAAATCACAGCATAACTTGGCACCTTGGTCCTACGGTTTCTTGGCGGCCAAAGGGGGACTGGAAACTTCACAACACTTTCCTTCATCCTCTCTGTAAGTCACTCTTGCTTCAACTTTCCGGATCTGTCACAGCAGGAGGAGCACCCAGACACGGCTACAGAGCTGATGGGAGGGCCCTGGAGAGCCCCACGGTGCTGGCTGCAGGACACGCTCTGCACTTCTCTGAAGGACGAAGGATGACACTGCAGATCTTTAAACCCAATGCAAATGCTGGGGGTGGTTTCTCTCAGCGTAACTGCCAAGAGCCAAGCACCTCCGAAGGTGGAAAAAGCAAAAAGAAGTTAAAGAATATTAAAAAAAAGAAATATTTTTTCTGGAAAATGACAGCCTATGCATGACACAGAATCTTTTCCTTCAGACTGCAGATGCCTTGCTGCCCTGCAGCTCAAAGCAGGACCAGGGCAAGAGCCGAGGAAGAACTCTGTGCTCTGTCTGTTCTTCTGCTTCATAAACCACACCTGTTCTGTATTTCTTGTTCATATGAACAAAAGGACGAGGATCAACAGATTTCTAGAGCAGTGCAAGAAGACTAAGAGTAACAATTTGCAGGCAATTCCAGGAGTTAGTAAGAAGAAATGGCAGGAAAGTTACTTCTGTCTTACTATTTCCAGCAGTTCTTCAGACTCAATTTGATGTGTTTGCTCTACAAACTCAGGCTGAAGCCAATTTCTTCAGATGATGGGTGAAATCTGAGGATTCCTGTCACTTCCATTTAACAAAAACCCTGCAATGTGACCGGATTGTGATGCTGACACTGTAACTTTGGATGAGCATATGAAACGGTGAATATTTTTCCTCCATTAGGGATGATTCTTCCCATTGCCTCGTTCTCTGCCAAGAAACGCCTCTCCCACAGTACAGCCAATCCAAATTAACACGCTGTAACAAAGACACAACACTTGGCAGCCTCCAGCCAGAGCCAGACATACCACAGTTCACTATCAAGATGCAAAAAAGCAGTTATAGAGAATTACATGATGTGAACTCTGCGTGCAATTCTCGATTTCCTGCCCACCGTAATGAGAGAACTCCTGAAGTGTCATTTCCATATCTCCACCTGCTGTGACACAAGGAGCTAATGCTGATAGGGAACTGCCTAGGAAGAGCTTGCAGCACAGGAACCTCACTGCCTTTCTTATTTAAGCACATTCCTTTCTGCTCTGGACAGGGAAGGGACAGTTGTAGACTGCCCACAACCAGAGGAGGCCCACAGCAAGACCTGCAGCAGGTTTGGTTATGGGGGATTTCAGTGGTGAAGCGATTTCATTCTCACTCTGATTAGGAAGAGATCTGTGAAACGAGAGACAAAAATTACCCCAGAAAGCTGTCATTAGTTTATTTATTCACTACAAAGTACTTATAGGCATGTGCCAGTGGAATTAGACAGCCAGGGGTCTTACCGGCTTAAACCTGGGATAGAATTTGCATTTTGTATAAAAATGTGGTACAAGTGACAGATTCGCAAAAAATGGAACCAAATCTGTTATTTCAAGTGACTTAAAATGGTTATCATCTGACATCTTGTGAAGCCAACATGATATTGGTTGGGTGTCTCCATCCAACTCCTATGGGGCATCGTCCACAAAAACCAGTAACTACAACAATCACTACAATAACCACTGCAAACCAGAAATCCCCACAGGAAGCATGACTACTTCACTAGACATTTTAGCCTCTTCTACGAGCAGCCTGTACCTAGTCCTCAAAGTAAATTATCCAGAACACCGAGAGAAAAACAATGAAATTACTTTGCTATGGGCCCTGATGTTTCTTCTAAAGTTTCTTTTACCACAGTAAATTATGGATCAATTAACACTTATTGATGCAGTTTTCATTTTGTGGGGAGAAGAATGCTTGCAAAGCATTAGGATGAGAGATAACAGCCTTAAGTAGCACCAGGGGAGGGTCAAGTGGAACAGTCAGAAAACACTGTTCACCAAAAGAGCAGTGATACTCTGGCTTGAGCTGCCCAGGGAGTAGGTTAGTCATCATCATCATCCCTGGGGTGCTCCAGGACATGGAGATGTGGCACAGGGGGACACTGGGTGCAGTGGGGTGGGCTGGATTTGGGGATCCTGGAGGTCTTTTCCAACTTGAATGATTCTCTGAAAGGCTGATGGAAGATCTACAACTCAGCTGCCACGCAGGAGCATTGCTGCAAAGCTCCCATGTTCAGTACAACGAGGCATCAAGCCCCTAAGTTCTCCCCTTAAAGGAAATTGCACCTGTCAAGTCCTCCCTTGCCTCCCATTTAACGAAGGAAAAACTAATCAGTGAGTGGTTGGAGCTGCTGGTCTTCTCCCATGAGTCAAAAGAAGGAAGCCAGCCTGACACTCTTCTTTATTTTTTTAAGCTCTTGTACGCATGATGCCTATTGCAGGGAAAATCTTTTATTCCCCAACGTCCTCTGTTAAAGAGCTTTTGCAGAAAAGGAATCCAACAGTTCATTACTTCTATCTGCTCAACATACTTTTGACATAATTGTATTAGTGCCCAGTTGCAGGACTTGAAAAGGGAAATCTGAAAAGCGTCTTTTTGCCGTTGGTTTATTTATTAGTGGGAGTCCTGTTTGTGTACTAGAATACAAACCATGTTATTTGCAGTTCATGTAATTTGTTTAATGCACTGTGTTCAAGAGGCCACCCATGCTAATGCATCAAAGGAGTAAGCGGGTTATTCTCTCTATCACTGCATTTCAGAAAGGAAAAAGCCCACTTTCTGAGCCAAATCCCTCCAGTCAATGCACTCAGCTCCCACCAAATTCAAGTCAGCAAGGGAGCAGAGGATGGGAAGTGAGGAAGGGGAGAGGCTGGGGGCTGTGAGGAGCACACAGGGAGGAAGGTAACCAGCAGCACCCACGGTGCTTACCTGGATGCCCGCAGCCCACCATGTTTTCTCATTTCCTAAGTGCCTGTGTTCATCCTGGGAGCTCGATAACAGCGGAGGGAAGCGCTGCTTGCTGGAAGAGGTGCTACATTAGCAGCCTGCTCCAGCCACGGCCACAGACCCGTGTGTCTGACAAAGAAAATGCATTTCCATTCTCTCTGAAAGCTATCTGACTTGGTAGGTGTCCATGCATCACCACAAGATGAATGAGTGTTATGGCCATTATAAGTTGCTTTCATCTTCCATTCAGCTATAGAAGTTGGATGTCAATGCATTAATTACAATCCACAATGCCTGTTCATCACATTATGCTGAAGGATTCAATAAACACCAATTAACATATTGGAGGCTTTCCATGAGCACATCTTGCCTGACTCGGAGCAAATGGATTCATAAAGGCACATCTTAAACTAAATAAGGAGGAAAATGGCAATTCTGCAACAAATTTAGACATGCACACACTATATTTTAGCAGATGATTGGTTAGTAAATTGCATTTAAAAATAAACAAGTCTATTAGCCCTGCCAGAAGATGCATTACATCTCCCAACAGGCCCCAAACCACTCCACCTGAGAGAAAGACACGTATGTTTGGTAGTTCATAATATACTTACACAGGCTAACGGTGAAACAAAGCCAGCAGTAATCAGTGCCAAAACAAGTGGAGATGTGCTCTCAAACAGTCAGTGCTCATGCCCATTTTACACCTTCCAAAGCCCATAAACTGCCATATGGGCTTGCCTCTGGGGCTGGGGACAGACAGTGAAGATTTCTGCTATAGCAGATTCTGGCACGGAGCTCTTTTTCTTACTGTAATAAAGTGCAAGAGCCTCTGATAGCAGCGACGACCAAATGCAACCAGGTACTATCACTACTACTGAAAATACTTTGCTTTTTTTTCCTTCCAGAGGAGTGTAAACTCAATTTAGTGACACATACGTGTCAGCTACCAACAGGAAGGTCCACGCATCCCCCAGCCGAGGTGCCCTCAGCATGCAGTCACAGCCATCCTGTGCAGGACTTGCAGGTTGAAGTAAACCATGCCAGCCTTCTCTGGGACACTACAGAAAGGGGATGCCCGAGAAACGAGATTTGCACTTCTGATGCAGCAGGACTTTCTGTTAGGAGGAGATGAAGAGCTGGCAGCCAGCAGCCTGGGAACGCTGCGTTCTTCCTAGCAACCAGGCCCCACGGGATGGCTCATTTATAATTTGTTACAGACACCAGGAAATGATGATTTTACACATGGGCTTATACCCACAGATGAGAAGATCATCCTCGAGAAGAGCCCTCCCCTGAGTTTTTTGGGAAGCTGCCTTCTAGCAGGCGATGCAACATGGCATTCTCTGTTCCATCATACAAGCACTAGCAAAAGTTTTCCTTTCAGCCCTTGATTTTATTAAGAGTATTCAAGAGGTCGGCACTAATGGAGATAGATTAGACAACCAGAACAGCATTAAGCCTGGACAGGCAGCGGTAGCACTGTGTTTTCTCTCATCAGAGCGCTACAGGCTCAGAATACAGCTCCTGAAATTTCATGGCAGAAATGATTTGTTTCTCCCCAGGCAAAGGGCTCCTTAGATCAATAGCCTTAGGGAGGTGAGCGGAATATAAAAGGGAGACGTTTGTGCAGCAGAATTTTTAGGATTCTGCCTGCGAGAGCTATCAAACAGCAGCCATGTGACTGTATATTCAACATATGCATATGACACCTTTTGTTGTAAAGAGAAGCACGGGGCACTGCCTGAACCCATCTGATCCACATCATGACTGGAAACAGACCCCTCACAGGCCAGGGACAAACTAACGTGCTCCCCTCTCATTCCCACCCCACCTTTTTTTCTTTTTTTTTTTTCCTTTCTTTTTTTTTCTGCTTTCCTTTTGTAAATCTCAGCCACAAGATCCCTTCTGCAGGCAGCAAGTTCCCGACAGCACTGCTGGGATGCCCTACCAAAGACGTATGGTCTGAGCGTGGTGTAAAGAGGGGCAGTGAGCTCTGACCATCCACAACCCTGAGAATGAGCATTTTGGGATGGTGCTGAAGATGCACACAGCACTGAAGATGCTGAGCATCCCAACTGCTTCCCATCCTGATGCTGCTGCAGCACTTCCGAGGCTTTTTACTTTTCCTGATAAGTTAGCACTTTCTGATTTATTTAAGTATTAAAACAGAACCACCCTTTACAGTTCAGCCTATTCAATTTCCTACTGCTATTTTTTTTTCAGCTCCTATCAGGACGTTCTGGATTTGTCAAGGAGATTTTCTCCTGTGAAGAACATGAAATAAAAACATCTCAGCTGTGGCTCTACATAAATCGTATCATTGCACTGGGGATACATACTGTACTCAGTAATTTTCTGATGGCTGCTCTGGCATTTTGATTATAAAATTAGCACTGCAGCCCTGCAGTGCTATGCAGCATCAATGAAGCGTGTGCTAAATGAACCAGGAACCGGCTGATGGACAGATCTCAGGGAGCAGCTCCCACTGGGGACCACTCTTACAGGGCTGTTTCACAGTGGCATCACATGGAGCTGAACCTAAAAGCCACCATCAACTCCTGAAAACAAATACAACACAAACTGAGGTGCAGTAAAGGCAGCCAACACATCTGAGGCAGATGTTAGGTGCGCTTTTATCACAGAATCACAGAGTTGCAGGGATTGGAAGGGATCTCTAGAGATCACCAAGTCCAACCCCCCTGCCAAAGCAGCTCCCTAGACCAGGCAGGTCATGAGCATCTCCAGAGAAGACGACTCCACAGCCTCTCTTTTGGTATATTAAGGGACAGTTTGGGCCTTGAAACTGATGAATCTGCTGTAGCAGTTGAGGAAAAAAATAGGAAGAGCATGCAGATGGAGAAGTGATGCACAGCATCCATGAGAACAGAACACATGGGATGAAAGCACATCTCACAGGACAAACACAGCTCTTGCTCACCATAACTTCCCCTGTTTTTAGAAAAATACAAACTCAAACATTTTTGCTTCACGACTCTGCTTCGCTTGTTTCCCAAATTCCTTAGAAAGACATTTACTGAAGGAAAATAAAAGGAATGACAGTGCGGGAAAGTCTGACTTCCAGAAACCAGCTCTGCTATTGTGAGAATGTAACGAAGCCATAGGAAAGTCTGCAGTTCCACATCCCCAGCTAATTGCAAATGCCAATTATCACACGTAGATCTCTACCCGTGTGATCCGAAGGTGTGGGTGCCACGCTGAAGGGCTGTCAGTCATCTCATGATCTCACCAACACATGTATTTGCTGTTTGCTGACGTAATTTTGTGTCCGCAAGCGACTGAGAATAGTGTTATTTGTGTGTATGAGATTGCTCCAGTGAACACTGCTGGTATGGATCAAATCATTTTTTGAGAAATGGCATTTGCTGGATTTTATGCGCCGGTGAGTCACGCATCAGCACTTTAAATATTTAGATATTCTGCTCCTGCAAGAGTGTGCGTAGACATCCGATATGGTCTGCACTACATCACCTCCGGAGCACTACTCCACGCTGCAAATTCTTGCATTTCAAACCAAGATTAACCAATCAATGTGCCCCGAGGAGCAGTTTAAAATCACCAGGACGTTGGATTCTAGCGGGTTTTCTTTGCCATTCGTAGAGAATGGATTTCCAATAACAATGTGTAATTAGCTCATTTTCTCTTATTCGGTCGTTATATATTAATCCCGCCGTCACTTTCCAGATGGTATCTTTTGAAATGAGAGGTATTTGAAGAACTACTGGAGATGGGCAATTCCCACCGAGCGCACAAGCAGGAGGAGACGCTCTCTGCCTTAACTGGGTAGCAGTCCCTGACCAAAAAAACACAGAATCATTTCAGCCACATCTGCACTCACCAAAAAATTTCACTTTGGACGCTGAGTTGCAACAGTCTAGCTAAATGGTTTCAAAACTCTGCTTTGTGCTCCATGTTGAGCTTCTAGCTTGGCTTTTTTTTTTTTTGCTGTAAGAATGCACTACTACATTCGTTATTCCAGAAATCCCCCCCCCTCCCCCTCCGAATTGCCTTTACCCTCAGCAACGTGGCTGTGTGGGATCCCTCAGTGTAGGCTGCAGCAACTCATGTTGGCCAATGAAGGAAAACTCATTTTGTTCCCAAGCAGTCTGCACCACCCTGAACACTGCTGCCAACCCAAAGCACCGCCGTGCTGCTCTGCTTGCTGAGGCGTGTTTGAAGTCTGGATATCACATAGCTCACAGGAGAAACAAATCAATGTTGGTAAGCTAATGAATTATTTCCAACTCCGTAGCAATATCTGCAGCAACATGAAAGAAAAATCACATACCAAGGAGATTACAGCTGAAGAGGCCGAGCACGGTGCACAAACTGTCAATATTTTAGGACTATGATTTGATCCTGTAGATAACTGATGCTACAACACTACTAAAGAGAACACCTCAAGCTAAACATTTTATCTCACAATACAGTTGTCCAATATAATTAACCAGGCTTGACCAATCTGGCTGGGAGACAGCAGCAACACACGTCCAACCCTATGTGCCACACAGATGGGGAGGACAGGGCTGCAACACACAGATCTGGAATGGAAATCACAGCTGCAAATCCTGCTGAACACCTGGGCTGCCACGCAGACATGGAATACATCGATTGCAGACATATTTCCAAATGCACGTGTTTGTTTTCCTCGAGCACAAGTTACTTCTATCTTTCCTTACGATACAAACTGAGAATATAAGCTCCCCTGATGGACCCACTGCTGCTTCTCTGTGCCAGCACGGATTTATCCAACAGCCATGCCCAGCCTTGGCTCCTCATTCCTTTCTTTGCTCAAATTCACCCACGGTATGTTTTTTTTTTTACTATGGACAGTTAAGCAAGGGAAACCTGCATTAAAGCAGAATCAGAGAAGAGCAGAAGCTTCTTACAAAGAGTGTGACAGCACTGTCACAGCCAAAACGAACAAGCTGAGGAGTGAAAAGAGCACACTGATCCTACAGCCCCTTCTGCACTCGTTCCTGCACTAAATGCACTCTGTACAAACTATGTTTGTGTTCTTTAGATAACGGCACACCTTGAAGCCAGCAGCACTGCCCTGCTGTCAGAACGACAGCCATGGGGTAGGACGGATACTCATAAAAACATGCTTCCTGAGGTCAAGTGAACTGCACAGGGAAGCTGCCAGAAGGGCACGCTACTCAGGAGAGTGCTCTAGCTGGCAGAGAGCTAGAACGTAAGGGGATTTTAGCATAGGGTTAATAGCTTCTTATTAGCTAAACAACGTTGACAAGATAAAGTCATTTTGATGGAATGCATGTTTTCCCTCTCTTGGACATATTTGTGTTACAAATGGACCTGTCCACATTGATGCTAATATAGATCCAGAAGATTACACTGATTTTCTCAGCTAGGCTTTCACATCTGCCAACCTGCAACTTGCCCATTAGGGAAGACAACGGGAAAGCCAAAAGTGACATGCCTAATTCTAATGACCTCCAGTCAGATACTGTTCCAGAAGTCATATCCAAAAATCACTCATCTGAGTGTATTTAAAGCTCGACTCAGCTGGGTGACATGCTTGCCAATTTCCTAGCCCATCTCCATGCTGATTAATTAGGTGCATGCTCTGCGTTCGTACTGACATAAACTAAGCTTCTTATTTATTACTCATCTATTGAATCTTTTTTGAGAATATCAAGGAGAAGACAGACAAGTATACTTAATAGTACACTTTCTATTTTTGGAATGGGAAAATCTTTGTGTCCATCATCTTAAGAATGAATTTCTTTTCATTATGGCCCTAATCCTGTTTATCTAATAAAATTTACTAATAATAAATAAGAAAACACCAAAAATTTGTTCTTTCCAGAGCTGCCTGGAGAACATTTCAACTGTCTCAGATGTTACTCATCGTGTACGTATGATGAGGATGATCTGAAAAGTGATACTTTAATCCTCTGCTAATAGATGTTTCCATTCATCCTCGTACACAAAGGCAAATTTCTAAAAATTGTGCTCTTGGTATTCAGGGATAAAAGAACTTTCAGGAAAAAAAAAAAAAAAAGTATTGAGATGATACATTAGAGAGGGTTATTAGGAGGGCTGCTATTTCTATCCACAGTGTGATCTCATGCACTGAGATGCGTATATAATTGATTAGCGTGATTAGAAATGATTATTAAAAATAGCACCTATTACATGTGGGAGATGTAACGGTGAGAGCAGGTTTCAAAAAGCCAAGGCACTGCATTTTTTCTCACCCATTTTTCATTCATTCACAGCTGACACACGGGGCACAGAACCAAAGATGCTCTTTGGACCTCTGTGGGCCCCAAAGGGAGAAGATGGCCAAGAGGAGTGAGGAGGTACAACTGTGTGGCTCCATAAGCTGCAGAAAGGCCATGAGAGTTGATAAAATGAATTGCAACCTCCAAAGTACAGCAAGAATGACAAATTGGAAAGCTCTATACTTTGTCAAGGTCGTCTTCAAACCTTTCCAACCTGCAACGCTGTACCGGAGCACGGTATGCTGAGACAAACGTAATGGAGTTTTTGAGAGGATAAATCGGACTGAGAGTTCCTGATGTCACTGAGTTCTGAAAGTGAGGTTCCTCAATCTGCAGAGCAGCCATCCCCGCTGCTGTTATGCAGAAATAAGTGACTTGGCTGAATTTTAAGCAACAAAATGCGAAAAATGTGCCTGATGTTGTACTACAAAACTCCAGTTACGGGCCAAGTCTGCCTCATCATGAAGCACAAAGCTCATAAACGTATTTTTGAGAAGTTGTTTCCAGACAGTGCAATAAAGTAAAAGAAGATATACTTTAACCAGGCACTAAAGTTCACTCACAGAGTTTCTACAGTGGCAAGCAACATGCTTCGTTTTTAAATTAAAAATCAATGACCAATAAATGCTCTCAATAAAAGCAGGGATTCTGGGAAACTGGAAATAGAGAAATCTGAACTTGAAGTTTCTTTTATTTTATATATCTATTATTATTATTCAAAATCCTTCTGATAAATACTCAACATGCTGTGCTTTGTGTGACAATACTTTCAGCAGTTCATCGATTACTTCCTCTGTTCTTCGGCCGATATTTTGTACCTGTCATATTTTCATTGCCTGCTTAAAATTCACTGAACCGAGAACTCATACAGATGACTTGTGGAATTTAGCTTCAAGTTCCTGTGACTTTGAGAATGCCTTGATCCAAACACACTCCCAAATAACCGTGTGTCAAGCCTTTATAGCTGGGGTAACTCACTTTATCACCCTCTTAACGGATGAAGTTTTATGTTTTACTGTAGATCTGCTGCGCTGAGTGTGCTGTGTTGAGTTAAATGTACACGTGGTTCAAATAGGTGCAAGCTGATAACTGGGGTTAGTTTTAAAGCACATTTAAATGTTATTATCCAAAGTTGTTTTTTCCTTAATGAAAGTCAAGAAAACAGAAAACCTTCTCTTTAGAAAAGAGGACGTTTGGCAGTAACAGAGGTTGTACATACTGTTTCCTCAGAGCTCCTCGGGAGCCACACACTCACAGATACAGACCTGGTCACTTCCCCAAACATCTCTCCACAGCCACTGACACGATGCCATCAGCCATAATCATGAGAAAACCCACAAGAACACCGAGTTCAACAGAACTTTACCAACCTCCTAGTTTTTGCCCATCCTTTGGAGCACAGCAATCTTTGGAAAGAAGCCTTTCATGACAATTTGCACGACATTAAATACAAAAAGGGATCATCTTTGCTGACCACATTTGGGCAGACAGCACTGCCATCCCAGATATTCACATGCTTTCAACACCGAGGACAGACAGAAGCACCAGGACTTACGGAAGGCTGTGTAGAGCTCTTGCAGCGTTAAGTGCCCATCGTTGTTATAATCATCAAACCGGAGGAGGTCTTCCAATGTACAATCCAACAAATCATCTTCCAGATCCTCTTTCTTCATCACCTGCAGCAAAGAAAACACATGATCTCCACGTAAAGCTACAGACGGCGGCTGCGGCTCACCCAGCACATTTGACATTAAAGGATCCTTGGGTACGTATTCCCCTCCACCTCTGCACATCTTCAATTTGATCTCCAGAACCATGAAGCCCTCCAAGCTGGAGCTCTGACTTGGCACAACCTCGGCTCTGGGTGCCAGCTGCTGGCACTGGCACACGAGAATTCTCTGAATGCCTCTGAGCAGCAGAGGCTTTGGAGAACAGCCACTTTCATAAGTCAGCGGATTTGGACCAGGTTTATAGGGCAGAGATGAAAAAAAAATAACACCCCACACGTGTTTTCGCCTCCCCCTCTGGTACTAGAACAGCTAGATATGATGGTACATTCAAAATGAGTGCGTTTTTCCAGTTCTTGACAGTTTGTTTCTTTTGTGTTCTAAGGATTTCTCACATTCCACACAAAAAGTGAAGAGATCCATCCACTTTAGCAAATAGCTAAACTCAGACCAAATAGCTGCTCAGACCTAAGCATAATGAAAACTATGGCTTCTCTGAATTTATTGTGGAACGTGAAGAAAACTCCTGAAATATTGCATCTCCTAGTCAGGAAGGCTTTTGCTGCAGTCCAGAGACTCTCTTATTTACTCTTCTAGTCTTGGCCCATTATATTGAAGCAATTTAAAGTAATAACGCTAAAAAAATGACCCTTCACCTAGCCAGTAAAAATGTTCAATAAAAGGGAGATCAACCATAACATTCAAGATCAATCTTCTAAGGATGGAAATTTCCCTTTGTCTATCTCTGTATTGAAAATTGATCAGCTTTTCATCAGACTACAAGTTTTTTTGCTAATCCTTTTGATTTAATGTCAGGAGACCAAAAAAAACCCCAACAACACAGACACTTCAGCTGCAACCATGTCTGGTAGATTTATGAATCTGACCAGAAAATGCGTTCAGATTTTAAATGGAAATAACATTCCAATTACCACCTTTGTTAATAGCTCTGAATAGCCATGGCTGCAGGACTACATGGGTGCTTCACACTGCTGGGTCCAGAGAGAAGCAGTTCAGCGGGGTCTGCTGGCAGCAAGGAGGCAAAGAGATCTCAACATAGAAGGGATGGATCATCTGCTGTCACTCCCTTGCTCAAAGCAATTATGTAATGGAAAATCAATAAGCAAAACCCTCACTGTGTCCTGGTGCTGGAGGCTGCCCTGGTGCTGGACTATCCTTGCCTCAGGGACTCTGCTTCCAGGTTCTCCTTTGGAATAAACCCCTCTTCACTGAGCCTCCTTAAGACCCCTTTCGGACTTTAAAAATGAGTCTGTTTTGTTTCTTGTTTCTTGTTGTTTTTTTTTCCTGCAGCAGTGTGTGTTACCTGCCTCGGGTTGTTTCTTGCAGACAAGGTTACGGCGCTCGAGAGACTATTTTTCTTTTAAATAAAACAAAGAAAATGCACAGCAACAGCTCATCCAGCGACCAGAGAGAATGAGATCACATGCCTCCCTCCGCACCACGCTCATTTTATCTGCCTCTACCCATGGGCAATAAAACTCCCACCTTCGGAGCAACTTTAAAGTTGCAGTGAGCTTCAGATTAAAAGAGCCAACACAAATCAGTCACAGATCTGCCTCTCAAGGCGAGAAACTTTCTTTTAAGACTATAACATCGGAAATTAAAAATTGCTCACTGCCTAAAAAAATCCCTTGGAAACAGAGCGAATAAACCAGACAGGTAAAAGCAGAATGGAAGTCAGCCTGGCTTGGAGCTAACAAGGAGAAATACAGACGGTGTGAGAGCCCCAGGGATCAGGCGGTCCTCAGCACACCCCGACCTGCTCACGCTGCCTCAGCAGGGCCCAGAGCACTGCAGCTCAGCTCAGGATCAGAGGCATCCCCAGCCCCTCTGCACTCAGCATTGCCTGGTGTTTGGTCTTTTGAGAGGAGGTGACACTGACGTAAGCCTTTGTGTGAGCACAGGGGATGTGTGGCTGAGCGGGCTCCAGCTGAGGGCTGGACTTGTGTCAGTTCATTCCACTGCGGAAAGCTACAGAGGTGCAAACACACTGACTGATTTTGATGACACAGTTAGAGAAGAAGAATTAAAAAAATAAAATAGTACTGCCATGCTTGCTGCCAGGCCTGGAGCCCTGCTCTCTCTCGCATCAGCAGATGAAGCCCACAGTAACTCTGCTGCAGACCTTCAAGCACTGAATTTGGCTCTTTTAAAATGCAGGTCATTCCCTCTTCCTAATGGTAACAGCTGCAGGATCCCAAACTTTTATTTCCATGCAAGCTGAGTTTAATACCCTGACAAATTTCTTGTAAAAAGGGGGAAAAAATGGTGAGTAAAACAGATATTAACAGACACTTAGATGTAACTGCAAAAGCTGGCTCTGAATTCAGACAGAAGTGCTTTCTTATCCATACCATGCCTTGATAAGAAATCACTGAATTCAGATGAAGTATTGCATATATTCATAGCTCAGATCTAAGGGAATTTACACTGACACGTTGTGCTGTGCAGGCAGGACTGTGCATCATGTCAACAGCACTGGGATTAAAACTCAGTGCAAATCCACTGCAAGTGGTACTGCTTGGAGAGCAGTGAGCTTGCTCTGTCTTGTTTGCTCACGGAACATACAGAACCACAATGTCAGCATGGGGACACTTCCCCACACCTGGTGTAGTGCTGCTGCTCGTATTTATAAGGCTGCTCTGTCAAATTTTCACACTCAGAAAGCAAGTTCAGGACACAAAGTAATCAGGGTAAGTGCCTGTGCTGGTTCAATTTACCAATTAGACGAATTCCTACAGCGCAGCAGGCCTGTAATTAGAAATAACAGTTTCTCCAAGCTCTCACCATTTCAAACATTGTTAGGACCAGCTCAGCAACATTTCAGTACCTGCCTCGGCACCCTGGCAGAATAGACCTCTTAAAAGCATCCTGACTTTACTGCAATGTCACTGTATGGACCAGAAAAGAGGAGGAAGAAGGAAGGGATTTCTTCCTAACTTACAGAGAATCAAAAGCTAGCTGGAAACGTTCGAGCTGTCCGCGAGCAGCGAGGATTGTCAGCCATCCTCAGCAGCAAGGATGAGGCCGGAAAGATGCCACCTTGCTGTGGCGGAGGATCACCAAGTGTCTGACACCACACAGAGAACACGACACCCACCTGCGCCAGCTCCGAGCTGCTGACGTGCCCGTCCCCGTTGGCATCCAGGCGCTGGAAGAGCTCCTCTACCAAAGCCCGTTTCTGGGCGGCCCTGTCGGCGGGCGGGCGGCGCGGCGCGGCCTGGTGCTGTGCCTGCAGCTCCAGCACAACATCCTTCAGCCGCCTGTAGCTGGCCATGGTGCACGTGTTGCCTGGAAGAGAGGGAGGGAGGGCTGAGTTATTGCGTGGGGATCCTTTAAGGGACACCTGAAGCAATGATAAGGCGCAGCTGAAGGCGGGCTGTCTGCACGTGGGGCTGTGCTCTGCAGCGGTCATGCTTTGTAGGAGCCGAGCCCCGCTGTCAGGGCTGTCTCCAGCACGTTGCCTTGCAGATTATGGGGTTTTGCTTACAGACTTGGCTTTGTAATCCCCACCCGTATTAAATTTGCTCTACGTTTGCCTAAACATCAAATGAATTCATCCGACTAGTGAACACAAAGTGAAAAATGTATCACGGGAGGCCGATCTGAGACAGCTCTGTGAACACCAACACCCGAGTGCCACCCCAAGCAACACATGGGGACTAAAACTCTTCTGGGGCAAATGAGGTACGAAGCCCACGGGGACACCAAATACATCTCATTCTCGAGGCCGTAGAGGAAGAGGAAGCCTCAGACACAGCACAAGGCACTAAGCTGGTAGGGGAGGATGGCAGGGAGCAGCCTGCTGCCTGCAGTGACACACCACACGCTGCCACAGTCACCTCCCTCGGCCCCTGACCGGGGAAAAAACGTCATGATCAGCGAGAAGCCTTCAGGTCGCTGGCTCTGAAGTGACAGCAGCCTGGCAGGAGCAGTGAGACAGAACCTTCGTGACCCTGAAAGCTCCCGCTGTGCTCACGGCTGCCAGCAATCCTCTGAGCAGTGCCCTGCTCTGATTTAAAGGCGTTCTCTTAGAGAAGCATCTGACCCACGTGCCCGGAGCAGTAAAAGCGTTATTGCACTCTTCTGCTCTACTGCTGCCTGGCAGAGCTTAGTGGAATGAAGCGTGGCCACTTTCCTACTGGTGGAAATCTGTTTGCTTTAGCGCAAAGCACAGCAGCCGCTGCCCACCAGCAGCACCTGCACAGCTCCCACTTTTCTCTGCACCCTTATTCTCTGCATTGGCGGTTTGGAAACAACTCTATCTCAGCTCCCCTCGCTGACCCCGCTGGACTCAATCTGAGGGGTCTCTCCACACAATAATGTTCTTGCAGATCAGTTCCCAAAAGATTTCAAACATTATTCCTCTGAAAAATAACAGGAGGTTGTCACACTGACCGCTGGCCTTCCCGTCCTTTTAGTGCCGAGCTGCATCACTTTTGGATCTCTTGTCCCACTCCAACTGAAACCCAATTAAAATTCCAGGTGGGAGGCATTTCTGATAGCAAACCCACCTACTGGCAAGATTCTTTCCCCTTTCCTATTAAATGCTCATGACTTTGAAAACCTCGTGACTCTCTGTTCTGGTCAGCGCCGTGCTGCTGTGCCAGCAATCACCACGCAGCCCGGCTCACTTCCCATCCTGAACTCAGACCCTTCAGAGGAGCACTCCTCACTGCCCAGCAATACTGAGCAGCTTCTGTCCCTCTCTCTCAGACAGCTAACAAGGAGCTCTTGGTCCTAAGAATGGGGGCCAATCTCATAGGAAAACGAGGCTCCTCTGCAACTCAGCTGCTATCAGTCTTGTTTATTTGTTTTGCCCTCCCTCCCCCATTTGATAGCTATTCTGAATGCGGCAAGACGAAATGTCTTCCTTACAATCATGTGCTTATTTAAAAGAAAACTTGATTGCCTTCTCCAGTGCAATCACACAATTTTGCAGTCTTGTCATAAATACAGATTTAGCTACTTCAATAATTGCTTTTCTCCGAGATGAAGTTTTCCTTTCCTTCCAGGCAAATCTTTATCCTAGAGATGCATCTCAGGCTAATGAAGTCATGGAAAACTATTTAATTTGCTTCCCACCCTGCTCCTGTGCGGTGCTTCCCATGTGCCAGATGTACCATGAGCCCACGGCCTCTCAGCTGCATCACCAAGAGGGGGGAGACAGCGATCTCCTTCACCTCCTTACAACCCCTCATGCTCTATCCTCACTCTGACAACAAAGACGCCCCAGAAGTGCTCTTCCCCACAATGCTCAAGCCCAGGCACCTGCAGGACAGCCCAAGGTGCCAGCGTGGGGACTTCCAGGGGGACACAGCCATGCTGCCACCTCCAGGCCTGTAAGAGCAAAATAAAGGAAACTGAAGGGAGGACAGAGCTCCCCACATCTCACAGCTCCAGCCAGCTTCCCCTGACAGCCGTGACACCTGAGCCTGGCAGTGACACAACAGCAGCTGCCTCAGGACGAGGTGCTTTTTGGCACTCAGCAGCACAGCGCATGCAAAATAAAGAGAAAAAGCAATAAAGCTCTGTCCTAAAGGTGAGAGATTCAAAATTTGTGCTTGTTTGGTGGAACTGAAAGATTGATGAGAAAACGCGCTAAGGCTTATATGTATAAGTGCATATAATATTTAAATAATTTATATATTGAATCTCATTGTAGCAAAAAAAACCCACAAAACAGGGGAAAGACACTCAGAGTGAAAGGATGTATCCTGTCTGGCCCAGCTTCACAGCACTCCTGGCCAAGGCACATGTTTCATAGCCATCCTTGCTTGGGATGTCTGCTGCACAACCTGGACCTGATGCTCCTCCAAAAGCAATGGGAAAGCACTACAGAAGCCTCTGCCCTCCACCAAGGACACATTTTGAAAACCTGGATCACTTGTCAAGCCAATGCCATGGCTAACCAGGCTCTCTCATTGTAGACAATCTTCCCCTTCCTTACTAGACATTGCTGTTTTATTCTTAACCCATCTGTCTTCCCCACAGTCACCTCACAGTCCTTTGGGGCTGTTGTACAGCACAGCTCTGTGCTTTCTCTCTTTCCCATTCCCATCTCCTGCTGTCAGTGACACTTGTAATCTTCTTACACCATACCCAGGATCCACCAGTTTTATCTGCTAAATACTCTCTTCAGGTTTCTGGCAGCACTGTCATCTCTCCTATGTTTGCTGTTCTTTCAGGTATTATAACCACAGCTGTTACTTGAATCACAGAAAAATCATCTTCATGCCCTCTCTCTTATTCCCATTCTTGTCCATGCTTTGCTAAGTGCCTCCAGCAGTTTCCTTTGCAACATGAGCTCAGCACTAGCCACGGACTGCTCTCCCTGCTCGGTGTCTCTCAGTGGGGTTTCCTTGTTAGCAAACCCCAGGCACTCGGGCTCTGTTTGCATTTACTACCCCACAGACCCCAGAGCTGCCTTGCTTGGAGCCCACGCTCCCAGCCTGCACACCAGGAGCTGCTTCCACTGCTTTCTGAGAGGAGTTTTGGGGCACTTCTTCCCTGCTCTACTTCTGAGTGACGGAGATGTCTCCGTGTGCAGCCCAAGTGCCCAGTGCTGCCCTGCCCAGGTGGGGGGAACCTGCCAACTGCACAGCCCTGGGAGCAGCTGAAAACTGCTTCTCTGTTCTCACGCCATAAACTGGGTCTCCACACACTTGACCATCTTTTTCCACTGCTTTATATAAGGATTGGTTAGGGAAAAAAAGTCACTCAAGTTGTTTTTCCGTCTGTAAGCACGATCCCAATAGGATTTATTCTGCTGACTGCTGAAGAAGAGAGCTCAAGGCACACTGTAGACATTTGATATCAAAACTAAGACGCTGATCTGCTAGCACAGGGTGGGCTTTTTTAACGCTAACTCCATTAGCAACATGTAAAACCATGCCTTTGGATCCCAGCTTTGGAATTTATTTTAAATTGAAAGGGAAAAAATAAAAATAAAAACACTACTTTCCCCATTCCAAGAGGCTGCATCGCTGCTTTTGATGGCCCCTCCACTTTCTGAACAAGAACCTGATTTGACAGCAACACTTTGTACGACAAACATGAGCCTTCCCTGGGAAGAGCCACGTGCTTTTTGTCCAGCCACAGGATGCCCTGGGCAGCGCTGCCTTTGTTCCCAGCACTCTGCTGGAGGTCAGCCTGGATCCCTTCTGTGAGCCTGACATCCTCCTTTGCAGCCCTAAAAAGAAAACACTGGTGACTTTCAGATGAGACTCGCACAATGTGCAGCTCCCTCCTGCGCTCGTGGGATAAAACTTCAGTGTGCTTGCCAAGCTCAAAAGACAAGGATTTCTGACCCTTTTTTTCTCTTTTTTTAATGGAGGTGCACCATGAAACACATCCTCTCCTTCAGGGTGATGTGGCCATCCACATGCTTGACCCAAGGAGAGCTGGCAGCACGGCACTGCCCTGGGCAGGGAGCTCAGCAGGTCCCCAGCCGTGCCTTGAGCCCTCTGCAGAAACAATCCCTTTCTAAGTGTTTACAGCACTTCCAGAATCAGCCAAGCCTGGCACTGTTCTGTATTGAAAAAGAAAAGAACAACAGGCAAAGAAAAACAGTAGGACAGAAGAAAAGAAAAGAAAAAATCCAGCGTATTAGGGTCTGATTGCCAAAGTGTGGCCAATAACTGTCACATTTACATGCTCCGCTCACTCCGAGCTGTTCTGTTTCTTGCTCTGTTTTGCTGCAGCTACGTAATTCATCCTGTTTAGCACTTCTGTATGCTTTGGCAGATAAAATATTGATCAGCCTGCCAAGAAACACAGAGTGCCATTCTGTTTTCATGTCAGAACTCTGTAATGAACTGCATTTATCAAGACCATCCTCCCTGTGAAAGGTCAGTGGTGAATGTGGCTAAACTGTGATGACAGATCATTAATCCAGTTCCCTCAATAATTGCCCTCTTTAAGAATTTTACAGCTGGTTTCTGTGAATTGCAGCGGGATTTACAGGAGGATCCCTGCCCGACCTGAGCCAGGGCAGATAACAGAAGCAGCAAGGCTGCGGATTAGCTGCCCTTCACAGGAAGGTGGTTGCAACTGAATAGAAACAAAGATCAGGTGATGAAACACAGAACTTCCTTTGATGGGCAAACTTCTCTTGCTGTAAAACATGATTTCGCAAGGTGCTTTGCCAGGCAATGAGTGCTGGAAACTGCAGTATTTCCTTAAACAAAAGTAAAAAATGATATGCATATAGAGCAGTCCCTGGCACTGAGTGAACCTAACACCTACAGGACTGCCATCCCCCAAGGAGTGCCACAGGAGCTGCACTGGAGCACAACCACAACTGTAGCTCTCCATAGAACCCAGCACAGAAGAGGAGAGGCTGTTCGGATCCAGGCTGAGCATCAAGCAGGTAAAGAGCCACACATACAGCTCTACCAAACCTCTTCTCACCCACCCAACCCAAGGGGGGGTTTCTCTCCAGACCTCCAGCACCACGTCCCATTGAAGCATCCTCCAGCAGTGCCACAGCCACACCTCACTGCCACCACCACAAAGAGCTGCGGAGAGCAGGGGGCATTGCAGGGGTCACTGTGTTTGACAGCTCCTTTCCAAACGCATCGTCTGTTCTGGACTGTTCCTAAGGCAGTTTGCTAGCACTGGGAAGAAACTCAGTGTGGGATATGGGGGCACTGAGCTTTGTGTCCTCATGTGTTTCCATGGGACAAAAAGAGGTGGTCACCAAAAGTACCATTCCTAAGCAAAATTAATTATTCTCCCCCAAACAGCCCATCCTTCTGTTTGCTTTATTCAGGCTTCACGAGGCTTTGTTAAAAGCATCAGAAAAGGACTAAACTAAAATGCTATGGGATACAAATTTAATGAACATGGCTCCTTAATTCTTGTGCTGTTTACAGCTAAATTGCCTATCAGCAATGGCCCACATTCTTGCATGCCAAATGAAAGAGTCTGCATGCCTAAGCTGAGAAAACATGGTCCCCAAACATCAGACTGCTGAATCTGAGTGTAGAACTCCTGGCACCCATGGCCCACCTGATCTGGCAGAGCCAGTGGATACAGAGACAGGAAAACTAAAGGTGACTTTAGTTCTTCTAAAACCTTGTTCCTCCTGGCAAAATTCCTGTCTCTCCCTTTAACTGCTGTTTTTGCACATGCATGGAGATATCAGATGGACTTTCCTCCTGCTTTTCCTGAATGGTTGGAAGGAAGGAAAATCCTTCCCTCTGCCCGTGAAGGTACACAGACAGATCTCCTTCTGAGCTCTCTGCTGGCTAATGAGCACACTGAGAAGCATACTGAAAAAGCTGGGCGACATGTGGTGACTGCCCGCAACATAGAGACATCTATGATTCTTAAGCCCCCCCAAAACACACAGACTCTGGTTTTCATGGTCTGGAAGGACTGGGTTTGAGCGGAGCCATTTCAGGTGAACAAAAATTAACCCCATTTTAGTCCAAGCAGTCACATCAGCCATTTGACTTTCACTTGCTCAGAGGATGCTCTGTATAAAACAGCAAGCAGGGCTGTGCAGCAATCACACTGCAGGTAGCCACACTGCAACATCCCTCTAATGTCTGAGAAGGACACAGCAGCATCCTGCTGTCTCCGAAGATCTCGATCAGCACTGAGCTGAGAGTGAGCTGAAAGCTGCACGTGAGACCTGCAGGCAGAGCTGGCTCATGGCACCGTGGTCCCACCGCCGTGCTACCTGCCCATCTGCTCTGCTCACGGCTGCACCCTCCTGCACCTCTTTTATTCCTGATGTGAATTTACAAGTTAAGTGAAACTCTGCCGAAGTTCCCACCAGGAGGAGCAGATGTTTAACATCATGCAAATTCATGAATGTTTGCAATCCTCCGGCTGCTACCGCTGGAAAAAAAAAAATCAATTAACAATAAAAGCTGAAACTTACTGCTTATCTTAGGGATATGCTTCAGTTAATAAGATGTACATTTATCAGATACCCGTACATAATTTAATAGCAACTGGGAGCTCACGGAATACAATCACAGAAATGGGCTGGGATACACTACCAAGTGATAGTATTAAGAATTAGGCATTTATGACCTGGGAGAGCTAAAACTTGCCTCAGCATATATTTATTTCAACATCTCATTTTACAACAAGGAAAAGCACCCACCTATTACACTGTGGGCTTTTAAAACATACTCAGAACTCACAGTATCTGAATACGAATTGCCTGCTCTATAACCAAGAACAATTCCAACCTCATCCCACTCCCTCCCAAACAGCACAGCCCTCACGAACACAAAACCTGCCCCCAAACATACAGCAGTGACCTCAGCAGCCCAGGAGCCAGGGCTCACCTCCCAGCCCCACAGCACGCTCTGGACCCTTCCTGCTTCCTCTGCAGCACACATCCTAGGAAGGCATCCAGCACTGATTTAAGCATAGAAGAGCAATTGTCTTCAAATGTTCCTTCAGTCTCAGTGGGCAAACGTTTTGTTTAGCCTCCATTTCTGCCTACTGAATTCTGCTGCACAGTCACCTGGTAGGTCAAACCAGAAGTCTCAGTCCCCCACACCTTTCTGCACTGGCTCAGCTCCCACCTTCCCCATCCACGTTCTCCTCTTCTCCAGGAATTCTATCTCTGGGGTCACGGAGATGAGCCTGGGCAGGTTCTCACGTCCCCATGCAGTGAGCAGCATTTCCTGCACCCCATGCCCCCACCTGAGCTCCATAGCACTGCAGGTCCCACTCACCCACAGCCAGCTCAAGCATGCTCCCAAGCCAGGGAGTTTGAGACATCACAGCAGGGATGTGCTCGCGGTCCTCCAGGACATCACTCCCAAAGAAGCACTATGAATGCAGAAGCCAAATTTTCTCGATCAGTTAAAAACATAACAATAATTAATAAGAACTGTAAAAATATAATTATTCTCTGCAGCCATCTGAAGCACCTGGAGGCCAAATCTACAGCACCTCCATCTGTGCCATTGAGCTAGGGCAGATCAGCTCCCTACAGCAACAACTGGGGCAGTCACACGAGGCAGCTCAGTGCCTCAGCCACCAGCAGCCCTCAATTCCCATATAGAAAATCCCTTATATCCCAAAATTCAAATGAACCAAACGGGCTTTCGTTAAATAAATGGCCACTTCAGCTGCTGATGCTCTGCAACCTGCTGCTTGACATTTTACAGTCCTCTACCTTATTCCTATTAGAGAAAGCAAAATCGGCCAGATTCCTCTGGGATGAAACCAACGCTCACTTTTTTTTATGGCTGACTGGCACACCTATCAAATGTTTCCAGATAGCAAATGTATTATTTTGAAGCTCCAATAAACCTTTAAAACCCTCTGGCACTTATGTAAATTTAACTGATGCTGTTGTGCTCTGAAACATTTATCTTTCTAACCAACTTGCTCGCTGGCTTCTCCTCTCAGAACTCCCCCAGCACGCCACATTAGGGACCCACACATCTGGCTCAGCCACCCCTTACATCCACTGCAGTGTCCAATATGGATGTGGGAGGAGTGCCTGGGGGCCAGGGTGACTTCAGGCTGTCCCTGGTGAGGTGCGGAGCCTGTAACTTAGGAAGATCCACGAGTTCTGCTTTTTATGTCATAGGGTTTTTGTTAAGCAGCTTTCCCCACTCCCTTGCAGGGGACATTCCTGCCCCATAACCATCAGCATTTGGAGGGAGGGCAGCAGAACAGCTGCTGATGAGATACACTTCCCCACCCTGCACTTGAACCCAGAAGTCCCCAAGTTCCTTTTGCTAAGTAATGAAGGACAACACGGAGTATTTATTATTGTTAAGGATGTGTGTAATGGTCTGATAATGATGTGCTGTGGCTGTTGCTCAGCTTGTCATTAGGAGACCTCTAAGGCAACTCATTAGTAGATCATAACGTACACCCTCCTAAAGGGCACTATGGCAATTATGAAACGCCAATTTCTAAAAAGGAAAACGTACATAAGAGAAAGCACTTCTAGTCTAGAAGTACAAAAATAAAGAGGAGCAAGAAGTTTCACATAAAGCTCTTAAATGATCCCAGCAACGACAGATTAAAGGCGAACGTTTACAGCATGTGTATGTATGCTCAGGAGCCCTCTCCTTCAGTTATATGAGGTCAAAACGACTCCACTGCAGGAGTCACAAGGGTTCCCAAAATTAAAGTTAGATTTCTGATGGCACTATCACACATCACTCCAGAAATCAAGAACTCAGCAGAGCCCCCTGTGACGGACAGTCATGGTTCACTGCTTAGTTATGGGAGCTCCTGTCTCAGTCAAGTATTAAATCGGATCCTTTCCACGTGGTGCACAGTGCAAGGGAGGACACGGATTGTTTGTTCACCAACTCAGCCCAGTGACCAGAGCACTCAACCAGCTTTGCACAGGCACACCATGACCTGTCCACACCAAAGCAGCTGCAGCACTGCATTACGACCTGAGAGCTGCAAAGTGAAAAACAAATCTATGTATTGAGTTACCATTTCCAACACAACCCTGTGCTGCTCCTCCTGTCCTCTCCCATCAATGCCTGGACAACAAGAACGAAGTGATTTTTATTTCCACTTAAAACTCAGGCACGAGGAGTAAATAAAACAAATCAAGAAACAGAATGAATAAATAACAGCTCACGAATACTACAGGCTGAATTTTGGGGATGAGCGCTCCCGTTTCTATGTGGGACTTTTTCTTTTTTCTCTCCTAAGTGCTGCAATGATGGATGATGAATAGGACAGCACCTGAGCACTGGAAGTGCTCTGCTGCTGACAACGCAAATAACCCTTCTGCGATCCAGGGTACCAATTGTGGAGCAGATCTGCTGGAGGCCTGTCAAGATAACAACATCCCTGCTCCGAACCGTTGGCAGCGGGATTTTTCATTATATATGTCACTAAAGTACAGAGGGAAGCTTCTTACTGTAAAAATAAGAGGATGAAAACATGTTTTTCCTGAAGATTTTCAAAAGTAAGAGTGACAGATATTCCGGGGTAAAGCGCGAATGACAAATCGCCGCCTTGTGATCTGCAAAGCACCACACTGAGCTGGGAGGGAACGAGCACAGCTTTAGGGCTGGGACACCAGCAGTGACACCTGCCAGGTGCCAATGGTTTGGGGCTACCATTTCTGTCCTCGTCCCACAGAGCCTCAGCTTAAGCTCTGCTCTAGGGCCCACCACATTTCCCTTCAGAATGGGGATAAGGATTTCCTCTCTCATGGCGAACCCGCACTGCCTGCTGCAGAGGATGTGAGCACCCCAACGACACATTGCATCTCAGGGCAAGAAAGGAAAGGGAGCAGAAGGAAAGCACGCTGCCACAAGGAAGAGCTGAAGCAAGTTATGGAAGACTATTCCAAATGCAATTGCTTCCAAATGTAACTGCTGTCATAATACTTCCTGCCCGAGTGGCACTACAGCAAACAGACCTGGCTACAGTCATAAAACTGTCCCATACACCATGACATTTTTTTAAATTCAATCTCTGTTCCGTACTCCTAATGCTCAGAATGTATTTGAGGCGCATGAAATGCAGCACAAGTGACTGATACAGGAGACATATCCGTTAAGACACATTCATAACAAGCCCACTTCCCCAGGGAAAACTGTTCTTAAGAGTCCCAGCATTCTGCTAAGCTCACCTGTAACTGTGCAAAGCTGTACATTAATGAAAGACTCAAAGCACTTTACGTAAAGTCTTGCACCAATACTTCCCCCCTCATCTTTAGCAGTGCATGAAATCCAGCAGTGGAGAACGGGTGAAGGTTTCTGCTCCAGCAGGTACGCCAAGGAACGCAGCATCACTTAGCAGCAGCAGGGTCAGGCCCTCAGCCACGTCAGGTCGCTCTCACACGCCGTGTGGTTTCGTGATGCTCGAACCCAGATGTATCATTATAGATTTCAGTTAAACCATTTGCAAAATGAGGAAGAGTAAAAAGGGGATTCAATGTTCAAACTCTAATTAAGAGTTTAGCCAAACCACAGCGCGGGCAACGGGCACAAGCTGTGCTGCCAGCCCTGATCCTCCCACAGCTCCGGCCTGTCTGAGAAGCATCTCCAAACCACAGCCAGGCACATTAACACCGCACAAAGTTTGCAGTCCGTTGTACCTTTATTGCTTCACTTTTGAAGCAAATTAAAGGCTGTGATTTCAGGGTGATGGCATTTTTCTCCCATGGAAAAAAAAAAAAAGCAGAAGATTCATCCCCATTCTTGGAGAGCTTCGTCTGCATCCACTTCAGCTTAACAAAAATAAATTAAACTCTCCCATGCTGGCTGCTGTAGTCCCTAACAAGGAGCGGGCAGTCAGTGATGGCAGTGAGCTCCCAGCTGCAGCTTCTCCAAGAAGTACAATCTCCTCTTGGGTTTTGATTTTTTATTCTATTTTTAAATGTAACGGCAGCTGAACATTCTTAAACTTTCAGAACTAATACTCTAAATTTGTGTGCTGCAGATGCTGGGATATTACATACCACAGAATGTTTTGATTTGCGGTCAGTCAAGCAGAAAATGCATCTACGAGTGTCAGATAAATCTGTTTCGAGCTGTGAAAAGGCATTATATTGCTATCTAAGGTAAGGTAGCATCCTGTCATCCTGATGAGACCAGCCCAGAACCCATCGGCCCAGCTCCTATTTCTGAGATACTGCAGGTGACCCACATAGAAAATGCGACGGTGGCATTCCTCAGTAGATTTGAAGCCACAGTATAACACTGTCACGTTTAAAAAAATCGTAATAATTAAATGTAGAAAGATTGCATACCCAAAGCTCTGTTAAAAGGAACAGAAGGTCAGCAGCCACTAAGCCTGTGCAGTTCAAAACATCTGTACTGTGCAGGCACATAGAGGAACTACAGAAACCCATTTTCACAGTCAGTTCTTTGCAAATCACTGTGCCCAGCATTTCTGATCTCCTCTATCCTCCCGGAGAAAACAACCAACATATGTCAAGGCCCTGCACAAACCAGCAAACATCAGCAGGGCAACGTTTTTTTTATGATGCTCGTTAAATTTTGATCATCCTTTCCTGCTGTACACAAAGGCTGCTCTTTGGCTAACTTCCCCACTCCCTAGGTCATCATCTTAAAATCTGTTATTTACTGCCTTTGGCTTCCAGTTCACTCACTGTAACTTATCTGCTCGTAATCACAATTAGATTACTGCCCAACAGTTCAAGGTCATCCACACATGACCACGTTTAATGGCAGCTATTTACATAAAGAGGAAGAACGATCCATCCCTCTGAGGAGTAAAATTCTGCGGTCTGTACCTAACAGGTCAAGTTACACAACTGTGGATGGCCACTTCAGCCTGGCAAACCACTGCATTATGAACGCATCATACCACAGAAGGGTACAACTGGTCACTGAACTCTTTGTGCCAGGGATGCCCTGATGCTCCTTCCTTTGGTCCCAGGGAGAAATGAGGCGTCCCACACAGCAGGATGAATGGCATAAGCCCAGAGGCAATTGGCACAGAAGTCTTTCAACACTTCTAACTAGGCAAAATGAATCCTAGTCTTTAGATCCCACATCAGCTCCGTGCTTTGCATCTGCGTTGCTGAGGAAGAGTTGAGCAATAATGGTCCCCACGGCCAATTTGTGTGGTGTGAATGGCCTTGTTGATACGAGTCCATGGGAACCACATCCTTTCCCCTGCCTCCTTCCCATCCTGCACATACGCTCCATTTGTAGGAAGCTTTGAGAATTGAACTCTGCAGGAAACGTGCCCAGGAGGTTTATGGGATGTTCCCTCACCCAGGAAAACTGCATGCAGTCCGATCCTGCGGGGGTACAGCTTCACTCTGCCATATAATTTTTTTTTTTGTCTCGTGAGCTTTGTGGCATACTGTCATAACTGCCTTCCTAGAGACATTCAAATGTCAAAACAGCTCCCCTGCTTCTATTCATTATGTTTAGAAAAAATTACACGTTCATGTCAGGTAGAAGATCTCCTCAGCTTTCTTAAAATGTCTTTTAACTCAGAAAGCGAAGGCTGAAACTTACAAAAAAACAGTGTTAGAGGCCATGGGGATCCTGAAATCAGATTTATTTGCCCAGGTTTAATTTATTAACACCTCAAAGGACCTTTATAAAAACCTTATCAGACATGAATATGCTTCAAAAGCACGTGCTTTCCATGGAGGGGTGTGAAGAAAGGAAAACAACAGTACAAGAACTTTTGGCTAATGCCATATCCCCAGCTACTTCACTTCCCAAATGCAGCTGCCAGGAAAGGATGCAATGAAGACCAGAGAAGAACCTGAGACAAGACTTGAACAGTGCAGCTGTAAGTGATGGTAACAGCATATTTAAAACAGCACGTGGAAGAAGTATTTGCAAATGGGGAATCTTAAGGCCATAAAAGGAATGACTGCAGCTATAGTATTTCCTTCAATGAGGTGAAGAAGACTCGGAGAGAAGAATGCTGAGAGATTACAGCTATTGCTAAGAAGGGATGCCACCAGCAGCCTCCTCCATCATCCCACCACGATGGCTCTGCTGTAGTAGAGCCTCAAAGATTATAGAGACTGCACTGGTAAATACAAAACAGGAACCATTCACAGCACCAAGGCAAACTCCCTAACACTGCCATCCTCTTTGTGGTGGTGCTAACGATATCATCAGATGCTATTAACAAAGCTAAACTCCGAGACCAAGCTCAGCAGTCACTGCATATCTCCACCCCAACCTAACAGTCACCCAGTAGAAATGAGCTTGAAAATATCCGAAACTCATACCGAGGGCTTTTGGGAGGCAGAGATGGGAGGAGGGGTTGGGGCCAACTTTTAATTGTACATTTTACAAGCTGCTGCTAAAACTCTTCCTAATGACACAATCACGGCCATGAATATTGCTGCTCAAAAACCCCACATCTGTAGGAAAGTCACTCTTCCCCTGGGGAGCAGACATTACCAGCACGTCCTCATCTGCATACAAAATCCTCTCAGCCCACCTCAAATTACGCAGATTGGAAAACACTGCAAGAACCGCCTTTACGAGATGTGAGTTAAAGGTTTTGATGACTACTAAACTTCTGAAAATTAAACAAACAGCTGCGTCTGCTGCGAACCTAGAAAATACCCTGATCTGCATCAGTTTCCAACTTCAGCCATGGAGCTGAATTAAGAGGCCCTCAAAACACAACTCAGACATGGACATGGGGCAGCTCAGTGCTCTGCAGGGCACGCACACCGTGCTGCCAGTTTTTAACTGCATGCACATTGAAACGGAGCAGCAACAACGTGGGTCTGAGCTGCCAGGGCACAGAGGAGTTGTTTGCCGCCTGGTTCAGTGCTGGCATCCTTGTTGCTACAGATCACACCCCACGCTGCAGTAGCTGGCTGCTGTGTCCCTAACAGGGGTGAAGCTTCAGATAGACACCTGCTTCTGTAGCGAACATCCTCTGTACGTGGGAGCTTAAACTCAGAAAAATCAATATTCAATTAAAACAAATAAATACCTCAGGAATGGAGCGGCACTGTGAGTTTGTCCTCCCTGAATGTGTTGGGTTGGGAGGGACCCTACAAGACCACCTAGCTCCAAGGGAACCAGGATAGGAAAAAACAGTATTTGCTGTGGCAAAACAAAGGCATCTCAGGAGTCCAAGTCAGGAGTTTTGGACTTACTCGCTTAATTTCATTTTTTTTCCTTTTCTTTGCAATCTATGTAGTGCTCTTCGGTGGGAGTCCATCTCTTCTTAGCTCATCCAAGCCCACAGCCGTGCTCAGTGAGGCAGAGCTGGTCATGCTGTCACCTTTCCAGCCTTAAAACCTTCATCATACCACAAACGCCAGCAATACCAGCCATGACTGCACCTTGGCAGAAAGACTGGTAACATGCAACCACCATTATGTCAACGCAGAACAGAAAAAAAAAAAAGCTTTCATTAAAATAAGTCATTAGGAGCTCTTTTTAAACACTGGGAAAAAAAATAAATCACTTTTTGGAGTCAGTTTTTTCAGAGGTTTTGCTTCTTTGACTCGGATCGAAAAGTCTCTCTCTCCTTTGGCAACTTCCCAGCACGCTCATACATCAGCTGTTAAAAATATATTGTTAAACACAAAACGAAATGAATCGCATCTAGAACCAGTTTGGACAGGTTTCTGTTTTCTAAACAGCATTAAATGCAAATCTGGGTCTCGAAAAGATAATATCAGCACATTAAATTTGATAGAAAAATGAGAAGTGGCCTTACTCATATCATGCTTACTGGCTGCACATCCTTACCAAAATAGCTGTGATTAGAACCCTTCAATAACTTAATGGAGCTAAATCTGTGATTTGGATCACAGTTTTTAACCTAAATTAAAAGTAAATATAAAGACAAAGCGCTTCAGTGAATAACACCCAGCAGCCAGACAGCAATGCCAGCGAGAGAAGCGTTTCACACCCGGCCCAGGGACGGCTGCTGGGACCAGATGGGCAAAGTACTGCTTTCCTAGAAAATCTATTGGTTATTGATCCCTGTTTAGTGCAATTATTCAGACATAAAACATGCTGGCTTGTCATATCCACCCAACACAAACAGTCCATCAACTGTATTTGTGATTGCAGGCTATGCTCTATTTCTCTCATCCTCAAGCTTCACAGGTGCATAAACTGTCAGTTATCTGATCCTGAGGGCAGCACAGAAGATCCAGCCCAGCAGGGTGAGCCCTGTCAGCATCACCACTCCTTTCTGATACCCAGGTACACAACAGGCCAGCTCTCCCTTCCCATCCTCCCCAACATCATAGAGCAGGCTTGATACTGAGGATGGGATCGGTAGCACAGCATGGTGCTGGGACCTATCACCCTGCTTGTGTAATGAGTGAGCAGGAACTTTTTTAGCAATGCCAGCCTGCTCCTTTTGTGGTTTCCCAATGGGACTGCAACTCCGCGCACCCCTCTGAGCACTCTCTTTGGAGCTGAGACTACAGCAAGAAGTACCAGGGAAGCAGCTGATATCGTCAGCAGCAGAAGAGTTTTTCCTTAAATCAGGAGCACTTAATCCACCTGTGATGAAATCTTTAGGACAGTCCACTGTTCTTCCACCATTATCTCAAAATCAACAGCATTCCTTTTATCTGGGCAATGAATAAGGAGCAATGCAACAATTCACAGCTGCCCTTTCTGACCTCCCAAACAAAGCAACCATTAGAGTTGCTTTCTTTTTTTTCCATATGAGCTGATTTCTTCCCACACGGTGGCTGGCAGCTGGGGCTGAGCTAGCAGAGGGCAAACAGCCCTGAGCTGACAGCTCTGAACCGACCTGTCCCTCTGGCAGGAGGCTGATGACACAGGCAGAAACAAAGACTGTCACAGCAGAGCGCAAGGAGGAAGAAGCAATATAAATAACTACAATAGGATGAAACGTATCACGTGTGAATGAAGCAGATGATACCCTCCTTACAGACAGGCAATTTCTTCATTAAAACAAGCAAAGATGACACCACCACTGTCAGAGACAGTGACACGTGCCCTCAGAAAGCCAACTGCACCCTGGGCTGCAGCGACAGAACCATGGGCAGCAGGGCAGGGGAGGTGGTCCTGCCCCTCTGCCCCAACATGCCCAACCCAACCAAGCAAATTTGGAGCAGCAGCTACAGAGGAAATGGGATCTGAGGACAGCATGTCCTGGACGTTGTCCTCCTCTGGGAATGTCAAATTGAGGCTGAGCCCCTCCATCTCCGCCCTCCTCGAGCCCTGACGTGTGGCTTCTTGTACAGCCATACAGACAAGAAATTATTCCTGTGGCACTGGGATGTATTGAGCTCATTTACAAATATTTTCACACATAATGGCTCCCTCTGGTTATCAGTTCTTCAGTACCTCTCACCAAGCAGCCTTGGTCTCGTGGGAACCTACTGTAAGTTCCTGGATTTCATGCAGAAAACTCTCCCCATGGCCTCTGCCTCCACATAAATTTGGCTGAAATTAACTCAGATGGATCCAAATGTGCTACTGAGGACAGGCAATTACCAATACCACTCTGCAGAGGCACCCAGCTTTTGCAAACCCTGTTTAAATTACCCACAGCATCAGGAAAACATTTAGGACTACTCTACCTCTCACCATTGAGAAACTCCACTTGCCTCAGCACTCTGAGTCCCACCTAAGTCAGCACAGACTACTGCCCCAAAGCTGCTGCTTGAGCTGCTCTCACCCCGGCAAAGCATGAAGATGAGGAGCCTGAAGGATATGCCTGTGTTTAGTTTCCATATCAGTGTGTCATTACCCCTCGTGCACAAGGAGCCAGCTATTGCTTTGTTTTTCATTTAATCCAGAGCTGCCATCAATAGCCCGATCTGTCTGCAGCACCACAAGGCAGCTCAGGGTCGGCCTCTGCCATTGATTAATCTATTCATGGGATTTGAAAGGGAAAGCCATGCAGATGGAGAAGAAAAAGCATGTCTGCAGTTTGTTTGGAAGCTGCTATTTTGTAAATGGCTACAACACCTGAAACACATAACTATTTACTCACAACAGCCTATCATTTCTGCAGGTAGGCTTTTAGGCTTGCAAAATTTGGGATACTCGGGAGGTATCATTCTTAAAAATAAATCAGATTGAAGATCTTTCCAGAACTTCACATTCACCAAATGCAGCTGCAGGTCAGCACTGCCTTGCTCAGGGAACCCTCACTTTGCTATGAATGAAGATGTTGGCTCTGCTGGGTTGGGAGGCACGCCGGGCACGTGCTGACAGTGCAGTGCTGCAGAGACAAGTTTAGGGTGCTCTACCTGGCACCCCTGTTATCTTCCACCACACAGAGCACCTGAAAAGCTCGAACTGTACTCAACTTCAGCACTTGCATTCCAAGAGTCCGGGTTTAATGAAACTAGCTTGGTGCAAAATGGGTGATATTTACTTGAGGGGTATTTCCTCCTTTTCTGAATTTTGTGCTTGCTGGTTTGAACATCTAAGGCAGCACAAGGCGAGAGGCAATGAACCATACAGAGCGTACTCTGAATTTTCAGGGTAGCACTGTAATTAATATATGAATAGTAATTCTGTTCAAAGCTTTTAAAAACAAAACCAGAGCTGCTTATTAACAAGGCTATTACAAATAAAAATATCATCGGTCTTCTGCCATTACGTATGAATTTCATCAAATAAATTTGGGTCTGAAAGGATAAAAAAAGTCAAATTCTGCAGCTGACTGTCACAAAACTTCTCACAAAGTCAAGGCCACATCAAGTGCTCTAAAATAAAACCTTCTTTGAAACACTGTTCTGCAAATAAAGGCAACACTGAAATCGTACGCTTCATGTGTCAATAACAAGAGGCAAGGCAAGATTCTCCTTTCTTCCTAAAAACCATTCAAAGGCACTTTTGAGAAACCTCTCCATTCCGATTCCCACAACAAACCACAGCAAGCCAACCTTCCCCAAGCATGGGTCCAGCACTAAGAGGCACAGACAGTCCTGAGCTCCACGACTCTTTGACCCATGGCACAACAGCCATGCCTTGAATCTGGCTCAAGAAAATCAAGAAAGTCAAAGAAGCATTAACAGTTGGGATGCCCTTAAAAAGACCACAATGGAGACATATGGCACAGACAGTCCGTGCAGAAGCCCACACATCGCTGCCAACATCCCCGCCCGCCGGGGCTGCTTTGCTTGCCAGTGCTGAGAGCTACCTTGCTAATCCTGCCACTCTGGGGTTATTACACTTCAAAGACAAGATGACAAAACTCAAATAAAACAGCCTGCACGTGCTGCCTACCAACATAAACGCGTTTAACTTAAAGACATAGTTTTTATCGATCCCGCAGCAGCTTTCCCTCTGACATTAGCAGCAGCTCTACACTCGTCTCGCAGGGACCAGAGCATCATCTGTGCCCTTTTCATTTGGATAGGCCTTTATTCAATTAGACCCACAAGCCAGGGAACAACCTTTTTCATTTTGTAATATGCTGAAACCAGAACATTTGATCTGATGCAGTTTGAATGTTCTTCTAAGCAGAGCAGCAGGTAGGAATTACGTCTTAATTGCAGCATCTCTCCTAGACACACGGCAAGACAAACCCTTGTTACCAAAAGGTTTATTTTTGTTGGCTGTCTTGAGACAGCTCATTATAAACGATCACCAGATGTCACCAATTCCTCATAAGCATACAACAGAAAGAACGTTTTCCCTGCAAAACTCCCCTACAACCGCCAGCTGAAGTGCAACAAGAGATTCAAATGCACCATTCCTGGGTACACTCAGCTGCAGAAACACTAATAGTGCACTCTGTCTACAGAAACAAGTCCTCATGAGCAGAAGCCGTATTTCATGCCAGCCTCTAAGACGACCAAGAGACGACCAAGCCCAGGGCTGGCACTCAGCATGACGCAGCCACGTTTCAAGTCAGCAAAGCAGAATGGCAACTGGAATTGGGCCATGCACCTTCATCTCTCTTTAAAGGAAACGCTTAAAAGTAGGGTCAAAAACCAACAACAAACAAGCTTGTCACTGAGAGCTGTGCATTTCGCCGGGGCAATTCCCTAGGATGGCAGCATCCAGCTAAGGGCTCTGCCCTGCACACCTCTTGCAGCTCACCCATCACCAGAGGCTGAACTGGTCTCTGCCAGGCAGCAGAACAGGGGGTACTTTCAACTCCTAATTTCCACAGGCAAATTCAACCAAGGAGACTTCCTAAAGTAAATGATGCATTAAAGGTGCCATAACGCTTTCCCATTTTCAGCAGAATCTATCTCAAATCAAATTTGGTCACTTTGTTCTCATTATCAACACAGCAAAACGTTTGAATGACTGTCATCCAAAATATATTAGGCCGGATCTCTCCCATCCTTCACATGCAGGTATGCAACCCGGTGCTCTGAGCATCTAATTTACTTTTTACCTTTGGGTTGCTTGGAAAGAAAAATATTCTGTGCACAACCTGTGTATTGCTGCTTCCAGATCTGTCAGTTATATTTATTTTACAAGCAGTTTAAGGCACGATGTGAGCTGAATTGATGGAAAGATTTTACTACAAGCTTCCAGCGATGTAGGAAGCACGCAGCATTGATGCACGCCGCATCCCCACTGACTCCTGCTCCCAGTGCCCACAGCGAGAGCAGCCACGGATCCAGCTGGGATCCTCAGCTGCCTTCCTACACATGGCCCTCGCCTTGCTTCTCAGGCATGCCTAGAAAATGCATGCAAGGGTAATAGATACACCAGTTTGAGCTGAGAAAGTATTGATGCATCTGCAAAACCTGAGAATCGCTATTAGGACCGTGAGTGCTCCTTTGATCAAACTCCCCTGAGATGCCTGGGCTCCTGCCAAATAATTCCTATTTCTACAGAGGCTGATTTGGGATAAGCCCCCATCATCAACTGGCAAAGCTTCGTTGTCATGCTGAGGCTTACAGAGGAATTATCACCACCTGCCTGAGCTCACAGTGTGGGCTACATCAATCCTATTGCACATCCATGGGGGCTCCTCTGCTCCTCCCCTCGCAGCCCAAGCACAAAGCACACTTGGTCTGGCTACAGCTCTGCTGCCAGCCTCAGCACCTGTACTCCCACCCCAAATGCAGAGAAAACACTCAGAAAATTGCTTTAGCTTAGGCTGTGACCCATGGACACTATTTTATGGTAACAACTGGATCTGAAAAGAATGAGAAAAACTGCTTTCAGACGTAGGATGTGAGCAATTAAACCAGAATCCATTAAAATGACAAGGCATTAGAAAGAGCGCATGACCCCGTAAAGTTACTTTGTAGTAGAAATATATTTGGCTATTTCCACATGCCAACCTGGTCTGAAGATAAAAGATTTATCTATTTAATATTAAGGGATTTCTGCAGCCATAACAGTTAAAAGCAGCTACTTAAAAATGTCAATTTGAGTACAAGATCCAAGCACGTTTTACACAAATGCACATATTTGCATTTCGTTCTACAAGTTGTGTTTACATCTGCTTTTTCGTGTATTTATTGCAGTGCTATTTGTGAAAGCACTGACAATTAAGGCTTAATCCAGCTGTAATAAAACGCAAAAAGCATTTATATAAAAAGCAAAAAATTAAATCCTGACTTCAAGAAAAGTTGTAAAAGGCTCAAAAAGCCCAAGCACCACGAAAATCCCTCAGTGTTACAGTACATAAAAAAATATTCATTCACATTGCCTTGCTCCCCACTTACTCCACGGTACACTTAAATTTCATTATAAGTGAGCAGCACCTGCAAAACCTACAAAGCTATCTAAAACCCAGTATTTGCATGCAATGATTGGCAAAGAAAACCAGCATTATCTCATAGAATCATTAAGGCTGGAAAAGACCTCTAAGATCACAAAGCACAACCACCAACTCACCCCCACCGTGCCCACTCACAGAATCGTGGGATGTGTGTTGCATTTCTTTGCACACACTGCCTATGTCACCATCATTTCCTACCTGAAAAGCTTGCAGAGAACAGGTGCAAGGTGGTAGTGCTCATGGACATCCCCAACAGACAGCAGAAACGTGGAAAAACTGCCAGTATTTTCAGAATCTGGAGAGCAAAGCTCTAGAAAACAGCTATTAGCATCCTCACTCGTAACTGCTGCATACAGAAATTACACACAGGGCACATAAAGGTGCAACACAAAGTGTATGGGAACTGCTGAGTCAGCCAGAACCACTGAATGAGCACCTGAAGGAAAGATCTGGCCAGCCCTGGGAGCACAGCTGTAGGCAATTCACCTGTGTGACCAGAAGGGGTGGAGCCAGGCTGCTGACCCCCTTAGATCTCATTTAAGAGCTGAGTGCCACTGAGAAAGGATCTCTTGTTGATCTCTCCTTTTTAGAGTTCCCTCCCTGCGAGCCTAGATCTTCAGAAACAAGCGAGCATTCATTTTCCTCCTTCTGTAACACCTTGTTTGTGTTGGCCTCTTTCCTTCTACAACCCTTACAGCAGGCAAGCAATCTTTTTAAGTCATGAAGGAAAACAATTAAGACAATAAATAAGACATATGTTGAGCAGTAGTTTTTGCAGGGCTAATTTGATGTGAGTGCTTCTGTTCGCATTGGTACAAAATGAGCCTGGCCTCCCTGCCCCAATAAAGAAGAAATTCCATCTTCAGTCCTGAAAACAGCGTTAATAGTAAGGTTGGCCCAGAGCTGCCAGCCAAACACTGTGCTGTAGTGTAGGAAACAGCAGCAGCAAGGCAGTGAGGAGAGGTGGAGGTGAGAAGGAGCGGGCACTGGGGGCACCAAGAGAGCACCCGCAGCACCCAGCTGCAGCCAGGCTGCTGAGCACGTGCCTCCTGTCCACTTACACTGAGCTTCTTTCAGGCTTCTCACAGCTTGAAAACCAGTGGACAACATCCAACTGTAAACCAGTGCTTCACACTGACATGCCATACGCCGCGCTGCACCTCGGCACTCATCAAAATGTTAGCTGCAATTATTTAAAAATTATTACGGTTTATTCACGCTGAGAATCCCTTCTTGCATCACAGCTCAAAGCCCTTCAGGCTAAGAATTCTTTTTTTTTTTTTTTTTTGGAGCATATATAGACAGCATTTTTCCCCCCAAATTCTCAATTCCGTTTAATGCCATTTAAGCATTTTATTTTGTTTTAAAATGACAGAGTCGATTACTGAGGTATTAATTTACAGCGATGTTCAGAGGGGAAATTACTTCATAAAAATAAAATTAGAAGGCATGAGTTACTTTCCTTCATAAAGTTTTCCATTTTCTATAGCTTAAGAGGGATTTAATACTTTATTGAAATTCTGAGTGTCAATACTTCACCTGAATAGTTTCCCAGCTGTAAATTTCCCGTAAACGTTTCCTGTGTAGTTAAGGATTAAAAACTTTTCTCACAGTAATAAGTAAAGACAGTGTGCTGATGAAGACCCCATATCAGCTCTGATCGATCACTGCCAGGATACTTTAGTAATTTGTATGCTAATGTCCAGAATTCCAAGTTTGGTATTTTCATTAAACAGTTATTAGAAGTGAGGAGGGCGATCCAGAAGGACAGACTGAGTCACTCCAAACAAACCCTACATTGGAACGTTCCATGTTTTTTAAAGCCTTCAAGTGTCAAAGATTGAGGCAGGTGCTAGCATGCATCCCAGAAACAGGCACAGCATAGAGAGGCGGGACTGTGTTTTATGCTAGAGAGCATAAAACCACTGCGTGATAAATCAAATCTTACCTACTTTCTCAGTATTTGAAATCTCTCAACAGCAACAAAACTCACTTAGGCTCTGCTTCAAACGATATCTGCTTACTCACAATGTAACTCAGCCTGAGACTGGGTTGGAATGTTATTTCTGTGACAGCTTGAAGTATTTTCTTCCACACACTAAGCTCGCAGCTTTCTTCCCACTGATCAGAGCAAGAATGTTCAGATATTCATTCAGAAGCACGGCGGGATGCTGAACCTTGTGATGCTCAGGGTGCACCCCTGCACTGTGGGTCTCCTTCTAATCCCAGCTTGTATCTGCAGCTTCTTGGCTTTCCCAAAGGAAACTTTTGGGTGACCAAGAGCAGGAGAAAGTGGGAAGTTTAAATAAGCGGGAAAAAAAAAAACGTCCATTTAAAACAGGAAGAGATTGCATTCTCCCAGATTGAAACATCTCTTCCAGCATTCTGGAAGAGCTTTCTGATCCAATAAACATCATAAGACCACGTTAACAAAATATCAGTAAATAGGTTAAAGATACATTCAGAGATGTGGTAATTCTACCCAATCGCTTTGAAATGTCAGAGTTCCCCCAGCTCCTTGTAGGGGACAATGGCTTTTCCTGGAGCCTGAGGAGCAAGGAGACAAGGCTCAGGGATTCCAGGCAGCTTTGTATCTGCTGGATGTGCTTTTGCTAACTGGTGGTATTTTACATTTGTTGCTGTCAGGAAAAATAAGTTGTCTTGCTCCATTTGCAGAGCTTAAACTACCTGAGATAAGGCAGGACCGGTCAGATGCCATTACAAATGAGAACCACTAACAGTAGCCAACAGGGTAAGAAGCAGTTCTTAAATATTTCTCCAACTCTTTCTCTGTTTTGAAGCTGCCAAAACAAAGGTGAATGCAATAAAGTGTAAAGGAGACACACGTGACCTCTGCTGACTCAGAGCAGGTGCTCTGCAGCAGGATGGAAGAGGGGAAAAAAAACAAGCCATATGTCCATGTAACACAGGGAAAGACACCAAAAAAGAAAGAAAACACTGCTCCCAAAACTGCATTCAGTAATTTCTGTCCAATAGGACAATGCTGTCAATCTAAGAAATTGACCAAACCTCCCTTGAAACAGAGGCCCAGCTGGAAGAGCCGGGCAGAAATGAGCTGCTCAGGTGCAAAAGAGCCCGAGAACCTGGCAGGAACTGACGAGCCCAGAACCGCAACCTGTCCACGCTTTCTGAAGTGACCCCAAAGTAACTGTGCTCCAATCTGCACCGACTCGTTATGTAAAATAAAACAGAGCTGAACGGCGGTGTGGGGCCACAAAATGCCTTCAATTACCTGTCCGTTCTGTTCCAGCAACAGTGTGGCCAAAACCTCGTGGGCCCAGCGGGGCCGGGGCTTCTGTCCTAACAGCCTTTCACCTCCTCGACTCCATACAGCTTCAGCAAGATTTTCTGCTGCTGTTTGGCTCTAACAAGCAATTTTTACCATTAAAACAAAACAAAATGCGTCCGGGAGAATTAAATACGTTCCGTGAAGCCTTGTGTTACTGTGGTGCCCAACTGTGAGCGCAAAGCAGATGTCTGCCAGGTGTGTCTGTACCTCACACGCGCGGGATGTGGGGCTCCAGCCTGGCACTACCTGTGCTGCCCCAGATGCCAGCGTTCCTGCTTTTTATCAATCACATTCTCCAGAGAACAGCCACATCTCCATCCTGCCTACAGCAGGTATGAAACAAGCGGGGAAGTCAGAGGATGGAGAGGTGCAAAGCTGTGATCCCCCTGCCCCCAGCAGTGCTGATCCCAAGGCAGCGCTGGGCAGTTTTCCTTCAGACTGACTGACACCTCCAGCCAGAAGAGCACAGCAGAAGACTGAGCCCAGCAAAACCCATCACACATCAAGGGACACCCAAAACAAAGATCTCTTCTTACTTCTAAATCCTTCCCTAGTTACAGCCTGATTGCAGCTCTGACCCAAAACAAAGGCAAAATATCAGAGGTTCCTGAGGGCCCGCAATCACTTTGCGATGGCAGTTTACCCGAAGGCACCCAGCTGCTGTGCTGGGGGACCACTTCATGCAGCTGGTCCTGCCAGCCCGCAGCCTTTGACAAGGTTTGAGAATCACATTTCCTAATGAGACTTGCTCTAATTGGCCAAGCAGCTCCTCCCAGAGGAGCCAAGATAGAGCTCCTGCAGCAATCACAAAGCTAAACCCCGTTTTCCACAAATAGCCAGGAACATTTGCTCACTGGCAACATGCCTGTTAGTAAACCAATTTGCTAAAATATTCATGAATAGCAAACGAAAGGGCCACAGATTCAGCCAAAGCGACTACAGACAGAATTAAAATAAAATATTCACTGCAAGTGTTTTTGCAGCATTTCCTCCAGATACACCGAGATAGGGAAAAAAAAAGAAAAAAAAACAAGTCAAGAAAATCACAATAATGCTGAAAATCTCAGGAGGGAGAGCAGGGATGGAGGAAGCTGTGCCATGGGAGCAGGGCATCACAGTGTCCCAAACCTGCAGGAGGAACCAGGGCTGCGGCTGCTGGGCCAGGACAACAGAGAGATGACAATGGCCAAGTGCTGCCTGAGCTCTAACTGCAAGGCAAAAGCTTTACATGTTTTTTGGATGCAACCAAATTCTGTCCCTTGAGGCTTTTCTACACTTCGATAACGGGATAAATAGATAAAAACCCACTAACACTTCAGTTATTCCCCTGACACTGGTTCGAAAGTCAAATTCCTCTTGGTATTCCTGAATAACAGGTGCATTTGCTGAATGCTCTTCAACTCCACTGCCCCTGTGGCAGAGGCAAAGCAAGCAAGCAGGAAAGAGGAAATCCCAGAGACAGACCCTGAAAGGAGACCGTAGTCAGTATGGGAAGAAAGAAAATGCCAAAGGTTTTACAGGGAGGCCCTCTGCGGGTGAACCTGTGTTTGCCCATCATGCTGTCTTCAGTGAAAAGACCTCCACTTGAAAGGAAAACAAGCACCTTCCTTTTGTTTGGACTCCTCAAGCCTATTTCACAATGCACGTTACATTTAAGCAAGCCTGTTGCTTGCTCCACGTCATGCAGTTCTTCCCACCTCTGATTTTTTAACTGAATGAACAGAAGAAACCCAAGCATTGCTTTCCTCCATCACATGCTTTCATTGCTGTGGGAATTCTTTTCTTCAGCAAGATCCTTACAAGATGAGGAGGCTGCAAGTGCATCTGCAAAACCGCAGAGTTTCCCTTTCTGTCCCAAACCTGAACATGGAGCCACTCTTCATGTAGTGCAGCAGCTGGATGGGCTTCAAAGCCTGCTGCTGTGCAGGCTTCACAGAAGAAGCAGAAGAAGCTTCAAAGCCTGCTTCTAGAGTGCAGATCTTCCTCTGTATTATGAGGATTACTATTTTTTCTGGTACACAGGGCTGCAGCAAGATCTAATTCATTCATCTTTGTAAAGCCTTCTAGGACACTGATGGAAAATACAAAATACTACTAGCATGAGCCTCCCATTCAGCTCTTACCTGGAAATCTTGTGCATCTTCAGTTCTGATTGATCCCCAGTCCACCACAGGGAATGGGATCTGCACGTGCAGCAGTGCGTGCACCCACACAGAGCAGCTCCACGAGCCAGGCCTGGATCCACGCCTGGACCGCAGCACTCAGCAGCACTGCTGGCTGCACCCACCCCAATGGATTTTCATACTGAGCACCCAGGACAACTACATGGTGTCATCACTATCATTAACACTCTCATTTCAGTAACAAGAAACAATTAAAGTTCTCCTTCCATTGAAAATTAATAGGTGCGTGCAACCACAATAGATACAAGAGGAAATCTCAGCAAGCTGTTTAGCATCAGAAACACTGGATTTACAGGGAAAGGAGCGTCTTTTATTCAATTAACATTTGGGATAAAAAGCCAGGTGAAATTTTGCGTGTACAACAACGGATGGGAAATAATCTTACAAATCTCAGACATACTCCTACCAGATCCCTATTACCACAGCCAGGAGCAAACTGCTTTGTGTTTGTGTCCTCGCATAGATCAATGGAACCTCCACAGCTTATCCCAAAGACAGATGCAGTCAGTTTATAAAGGAATTAAGTTGCCAATCACATTTTAAAGGAATCAGCCTGACAATCCAGGTAAAATTGATCATTCCTCAAAAGTCTCAGTGAAAAAGCTGATAAAACAACGTGGGAACAACAAGAAATCCTCTGGATATTCAGAATGCTGAAGTATCCACTGTATTAAGAACTGCACAAGCTCTAGTGAAACTGACACCTCTATTATATAAAATGCTCATCTCTCTTTCTAACATCTGAAAGCTCTTGTATGCTTACACTGGGCACCAAAAAGATCACTAAAGGCCAATTCTGAACGCTGGAGACCCCACTCTCCTCCCCAGAGGCATTCATTGCACACATCCCAACTCTCCAAGCCCATCTCACCGCCACCAACCTGGGAGCAGCGTTGCAGGTTCAAACTGGTGAATATTAATTGTGTGCTGAAAGATGTGCCATTAGCTCACATTCTGATTTTTCCACCTGGAAAGTTGCAGTGCTAAATGGAGCAGATTTCTCCGCAGTTTACAGTCCAGCTGACCAAACAGGTCTGCCTGTTTTGCCACCACTAAATAAGAGAAATAGCCAATACATTGTACAAGATGTCTGGAAATGCTCTTTTCTAAAAGAGATTACTTCTGCAAGTATCAGAACTAACACAGAGACAATAAATAAAGTAGCGAGGAAACAAACCACCACCACCTGAGGCTGAATTCATAACTACTGAAGATTGCTGCAGTGGTACTTTGCATGAGTTAATCAGCCTGGGTTGGTTTATTTTCCTGCACCCAGTTTGTAGCTCTTTTTAACATTTAAGCATTAAGTTTTCTGTCAATATGCAGAAGATTATAATTCTTCCATAACATAAGAACAAACAAAACCCAACTTTTGGGGAATAGGAAGAAGGATATAAGAGAAGTCAAAAATGAAGACTATAGATGACACGAGGCTGGGAGAGCACTGAGACCTCCAATGCCACCTCCTGCTCTGAGCAGGATGCTCAGGGCTGCTCCCAGCTGGATTTGGGGTGGCACAGCCTCAGGCATCAGTGTATAGGCAATGCCTACATTGGGAGGCTGCATAGAGGGCTTGAGGTATGCTGCTCAGAAGCAGCACTGCAAAGCTCAAACTCAGCAGCAGGACTGCATGCAGAATGTTGAGAAGGCAGGCTCGTGCTTTCCTACACGGATTTCTTTCCATTTTCCATCCCAGATCAGTGTACAAGTAGGATTTATTACAGGGCAAAAATTGTCCTTGGGTGAGAAGGAAAATCAGAAGTATTTCCCTAACAGGAAAAAAAAAAAATCTTAAATAATAACAGCAAATGATTGAAAAAAATTACTACTGACATTTTGGGAAGGGGTAGAGAAAGAAAAAGAACAGGACTGGAATACCAAAGCACAAATGGGCTTTTACAACACCCCATTTTTCCACATAAACTCTGTCAGATCTCATAAAATTAAACATTTGGCAGAAGTCGGACTGAATTAAAAGAATAAGGTAATGAGATCAGGTACAGTGCATTTACATAATGTAAAGTTCAAGAACGTGGTCAACTGTGCTACACTGAATCCATGGGAGAGCTGCACCTGAACCTGACCAGCAGCAGTACAAAGCCACAATGCATCCCAGCAAGAAGAGCTGAGCTTCTCATTAAAGATACTAATAGTACATCTGGATAAACAGAGTATGCCAGAACCAGAGAAAATAAGGAAAGAGTTTGGGCAACAACACAGCTGCCCTTCCTCTAACAGGGGCTGAGCTGATGCTGGGCACTTTAGGATCGCTGATCTCACAGAAATCAGGGAGAGCGAAGAAGTGGGAGAGGGGAAGAATATTACTAAATCCTGAGAATGGGAAAGCATGGCACTAAACAGAAGAGCTGTTTTGCTTTTTTTTTTTTTTTTCTTAGTGTATGTTCACTGCTAGAGAAGTAAATTGTTCCAGTGTTTGAGGAGAAAGGCAAGAGGTAAGAGAAGAAAATCTGTATTGAGTGGTGTATGTGCAGCTTTTGCTGGCCAAAAATAACGAGAGAAAAAAAAAATAAGTGAAGAGACTGAGTGGGTGTTAAGAACTCAAAAGGAAAGAAAAATGAATAGAGTGGAAATAAAGGAATTGCAGCTATGGAAGAGCAAAGTGTAGTCCAATTCACTGAGCTAAAATGATGTAGCTGCATTATGTAAGGCATTTATTCAGATAGGAACATTCCGAGGGCAACTGCTCATTTTGGACATCTGTGGGTCAATTGTCATCACAAGCACAGATATCTTTCTGGTTTTCAGTTACTGGAGTGCTTTCGGGGAAGAGAAACTTCTTTTCTTCGTCAAGGAGCAAAAACATTTTTTCCTTATGCACATTGTTACAGAGTCAAAATCTCCAAGCAATTCCATGACAACAAGAAAACAAAAAAGCAGTAAAAATACATATAAAAAACAAATCATAAACCATGAAGTCAAGAACTCTCAAACAGAGCCTTGCTTTATGAGAGAACCGAACTGTTTCATACTGGTTTCACACTGGTGAAATCCTTCCATCAGGGAGGGGTTCAGCAGCTCTGTGCAGGACAGACATCTCCCCAGAGATCTCTGGATGGAGGACTTCTGCACTGTAGCACTCTCCTTAGGGTTTCAACTCTTAAGGTCGGTTTCCTGCCTATTTACGGGATGCTTTGTCGACTGACCAAAAGGGGAACATCGATATTTTTCTGCCTCTTTCAACTCCTGGATCTCACCAGTCTCTCCCAGCAGGGCCAGCTCCCAGTCTGGGTACTGGTGTTCTCAGGGAAACCTTACAAAACCACGACATTGACACAATCCACCTCTGTGTACTGACAAACAAACAGTGCCTCCAGTCACACCATGAAGAATATGCTGAAGGACCTCCATCGTTTCCCAAAACAAAAAAAAAAAAAAAGCTCTCTCCTGTTGGCTCTGATATCAGCCTACAGCGGGCAAACCGAGGTCAGCCCTGAAAAGGAAATGGAGGTTATTTTTATGTGTTGTTGTGCCTGACAGCCCTCCAGTTTGTCACTGCCAACTGGGCAAACCAGCAGAGCACACAGATGCTATCTGCGTACTTCTGGGCAGGGCTTTCAGTACTAATTGAAGAAGCCAACTGGGACCAAAACCACGAGGAAGCCCATTCAGCAGCCTAATTAGACTCAACTAAGTAAAGTGTTTACTTGAGAGAAAACAAATAAAGAACGTGTCCACGATATACACCTAACACCCAGGTGAAACAGCATACCCTGCACCTTTCAGATAATTCTCCAGTCACACTTACGTTATGCATCTGTAGATTAACAGCTTAATATCAATTTATAGATACAAAGAAGCCATACTTCAGTCTCCTGTTTATAAATCAAGAACATCAAAGAAATGAAAGGATACACAGGCTGTTACCCAGGAGCCACACACCAGAAACAAGAGCTGAAACCAAAGATTCCTCAGTCCTACTCTGCCTGTTTATTCTCCCTTAAGGTAAACTCTTTTTTCCTACATCTTATCTCTGCAGACAGTCATGAAAAGTACTTTTTTTTTTTTTTTTTTTTTTTTAACTCATGAAGGATGAGAGTTTGTTTCTTTCTTTCCTACCAATAAAGCTTTTGTTTCGCTGGTGAGCAGATTTAAGTAGTGCCCCATCACAAGAGTTTAAGGGTTACTTTAAACTGGGACATGAAACTCCAACCTTCTGACATCATTTCATGGCGTGTTTGGGAAAGCATTCAAGCATGACATTGTATCATTAGGTGTAATGCAGCCATTCCAGAGCCACTGATTACTGCAATGAGAACTCATCTTCTTTAACAGTATATGCGATAAGGAATGAATAAAAAGCCAGGCCAGAAACATCACTGTAAAAAGGCAGGCTACGTACAAGAATGTTAGAAGTGTCTGTAGGCATCTTCTGGGGAGCTGAAAAAGGAAAACCTGCAGCACCGAGTGGGATCTGGGGGATGCTGAGCACCCTGGAAATGAAGACCTGCATTTCCCCCATCCAGACCCAATCCTTGGGGTTTAAGACTCCTTCCAACCATAACCACTGTATGACTCTATGACCTGGAATAAGGCTCTCAGAGTAAATGAGACTTTGCAACACTGAGCCAAGCAGAGCCCAGACAAGTCTTGAATTTTGGGACTGGTGTCTAAGGACTTCCTCCAAAACACAAGAACTGTAACATGTTCCTATAAAAAGCTCCTTTAAATGGGCCCCTCCATCTTAAGTAGGCTCTTCTACCATCACACACTTACAAGGGTTAGTAAATGAGTGCTTCTGATGGATAGCTGTGCACACAGTCAAAATCCTCAGGGCCTCAAGTGCCCATTGAGCTGAAGATAAAAGAATTATTTTCATATTTGATCACATAAATGTCACTGGAGATATTTGAAACAGCCCACTTTAATCTTGCTGTAGGTAGATGGAGGCATTTTTGACAATGAGTTTTCAAGATATACTCCAGTGAGGCCTTTATACGAACTCTCATTAGAAAGAAGATAATTTATGACTTCTTCCACTCCCTAGCATCACATCACACTCCTCCCACTACTGCAGCCTCACTTGATTTGTGACAGGAGGTACACAGTCTACAAGTTATTAATGGAAAAAGACACAGGACCAACAGTACTTCAGGGCAATGACAGTAATGCTATCGTACCTCTCCAAAGGCGGAAGATGACTGCATCCTACTGGTAAACCAGAACTGCCTTTAACATCACCACAGCTGCACTGCTACCACACCCAAATACTCACTGAACTCGGGTCTCACGGCACAAGGGAAGCAGCAATGCAGCAGCATGAAACTTCTCTGCCCCACGAAGATCCTGCACATGTTCTCCATGCACTTTCTTAACAACCTCATTGCTTTCCAAGATCAGAATACCAGACCCACCAAGTCCAAAGCAAGGTTTCAAGTCTTTAGATAGAAATTTCAAGTTCATTGTTTGCAGGATTCCATATTGCTATGAGCTAAATCTCAGCAGTAAGCCAATGAATTTGGCATAGTAAAGGAACATCTATTTTTTCCCTCTACGTTACATACGTATTTATTCGGCGTTAAAGTCGATCCAAAGATCAACTAGATCAAAAATCTGGAAAAAATGTCATAGAATAGCAAACATAATGGAACAGCAGTGTATAATTCTTGCTTCACAGCCCTTTTCTTTCTGTGCACACATCCAGCCTCAGAGAAGCATTTTACATGTTTCAATTTTAGGCACAGACATTTTTGCAACCAACAGACCCATCACTTCTTTTCTTTAGGTTCTGATCTAATGTTTCCTGGTTCTCTCACTTCATCTCAGCAGCTTTTCTCCTTTGCCTGTGTCATGTGTCCAAGTGGGCTGAAACACAGTTATCAGCTATGGTGCTCTTGGGGAAACGTTGACCCCACTAGAAGACAGTGGATCCCTAAATGTTCCCAGTAGGACCACACTACAAAATTTGTCCGACCCTCACCATCAGGGCTTGGAGAGTAGTCAGTGAACCATACTGCTCAGCTGGTAGAGATTCAGCTTCTACATTCAGTATTAAAAGTATTCTTTTTCCCTCACTTGTGTAACAGTTTTTTTTGTTAACACTGTATGCTTTTTTCCATAATATCATAGTCTTTGTCAAAGCCTTACCCAATGATTCAGCTTGTAAAAAGATATCATACTTGAAATTAAGTACTGAATAGTACAACTACAGCACACACAGAGTGTGCACCAACGTTAATTATTTATTAGACCACAGTTTTATTACATTTTGGGTGATGACACCCAAGGGCTCGGATAACTGCATAAAACATTGCGTTATGTTCTATAGAGTCCCAGAATAAATCATCCTTTATAAATCCATCTTTTAGAAATAAAGCACATTATTCAGTCATTTATCAGGATTACAGTAAGATGAGTGATGGACGTTACACAGAAGTATTCATTTTTAATGACATCCTACCTTTGAAGAAACAGTCTTTGCTGTGGATAATGTAGATTTTCTTCCTCTGAAGACATGAGGCTCGATGTAACTGACAGTGATTTTCATAAAATTTGCCATCAGATCCACACACTGGCATGTAGCTGGACTTGCAGTCTTCCACACACCTGCACTCGGGCTGGTTGGTGTCCTTGTTCACCACGCACCTACTCCCCCGGCCGCAGTACTTCTTCTCACACGATGCATGAAGGCCATCCTGACCATAAAGTACTGGACAGAGAGAAAAAATATAATATATATATATATATCAGTGTTAGCAATATTTACCTAACAGACCATCCTCGTCTGCTGCACAGCAGTGCACAACAATTACAAGTGCAGAAGTTAAACATTTCCAAGGCTAAAAGCACACTCCTCCGAGCAGCAGCACAATGGCAATCTGCAGAGCATCTCCACTTCTGTGCTCCCAGAACTCCAGCTCTGAGTCATCAAAATCTCAGGTCTGTGCTGAAAGTGCTCCCGTGAGAAGTGGTGGACACGGAGCCACACATTCTTTTGGGCATCTGAAAAGATTAGACTCTAGAATAAAGAGTGGTGACAGTGCCCAAAATCTGGGCATGACTTGGATTCAGAAAGCCACTCTGAAAGCCTACACTCTGGCAGACTCATGGGATGAAATGTTCTGAATGCTGGTGCAACTGTCTGCTGTTTGACACCATTAACAGGCAAATAGAGCTGCCCCAGTGCTGCAACATTTTCTGCTTCTGAAGTCAGAAGGCTCACAGCAGAACATCATTATAATTCACACAGGACAGGATACTCCCAAACAAGCCACTGCTCAGAGCAATGATCAGCATTATGCTCAGCAAAGAGAGTTGCAGGAAATCAGATTATTTTATGCTAATTGGAGCACACAAAGCAGCAAATTGTAAAGGGATGCTGCAAAAGGCATGATCAAAGGAGGAAAAACCATTTAGCAGTGCACAGCCTGCTGCCTGCTCTGCACAGCCTTCCAACAGCAGCAGCCCCAGTGCCACGGCTCGGTCTGAACCAGCACAGCAGGTCCACAGTCACCGCAGGCAGGATCAGCTCCTGGTGAGTTTTTGGTGTGCTCCAACCTCTCACATATAATGGAGATGTGATGAGCATCATCAGTAGCCACTTCAATTTACTTGTCTTTTTTTTTTTTTTTAAATGCTGAATTCCCTGCTAAGGACCACACAGGCGCTGCTGGCCCAACCACTTCATGCCACGTGCAACATCTCAGCGCTGAGCCCACTTTTCGTCTACAAGCAACAACGGCTTAAAGCACGTCCACAAAGATGAGCAAAAGTTTCTACAAACCCCATTTGGTTTGGTCCCTGTTAAATCTTTGTTTTATCTGAAAGGGGGGGAAATTGCTGCTGCTGAAGGATTAACTATTTGACTCAATAACTCATTAAAATTCTCCCAACCTTGGCAAGCTAAGAAATATTGACTTTTCCTGACTCATAATAAACTAGAAGGTCAGAGTGTCTCTGAGCAGTGCAAAAAGTGCAGTCCCTGGAAAGCGTATCTGAATATTCTTTATTTATTTACCAATTGTCCCAGGGTTTCTGAAAAATGTCCTCAAGAATGCACCTTTTGTGACCTGCAGTTGAGCTCACTGCCAAGGGCACCTGCACTCTGGTTCAGCATCCTGGAATCACTGAATCATTAAGGCTGGAAGAGATCTCTGAGATCATCTAGTTCAACCGTCCACCGACCACCAACACTGCCCACTAAACCATGTGCCTTAGTACCACAAAGTATTCCTCCCTTCCTTTCGGCACTGGGACCTGCACAGCACAGGCACTGGGCTCATCCATCACTAGAGGCCTCACCGGGGCACAATTTGGGCACAGTGGCCACTACAATACTTAAAACCAAGATTCAGGTGTTTCTGCCTAGATTAGTAGATTAATAATTCAGACACAGCACAGCCCTGCCCGTGGCAATCACTGCAATTCTCCGCAGGCCCAGCACCAGCTCAGGACCACACCGTGCACCTCATCAAAGGGTATTCCTTCTCCTCCTGCTGGCTACATCCTGCCCCAACAGCCATCACACACAGCAGCAGCACAAAGTCTTCTTCTCAAGTATTGCGATTTTTAATATAAACTTTGAAAACAAGAACTATTCCTATGGCACTGGCAAGTTTTGTGTTTGTTTTATGTATTTTCAACTCCTTTTTTGTTTTTAAACAACACAGCCAAGATTTGTTTACCACCAGCCTGTACAGCAAAGTACTCTGGCTCTTCTATCACCACCTGGTTACTATGGAGAAGCCTCATAAAGCCTGTATGCTTTCATCCCTCACTCCTTTTATTCAGTTTGGTTTATTCTGTGCTCGCAGATGGAGAACTCCTGTTTGAACACTCGAAAGGGAGGTGGGCTGCCAGAGAAAGAAAGGTTTCAGACTGTAAAAGCACTGCTGCCCTTACCCAGGTAAGCAATCAACCCCCAGCAGCACCACGCACTGCACACTGGGACCCAGCACCAAACAGGCAGGACAGCAGCAAACCGACATCGTCAGCTCTGCTGTGTTATTAGAGGTGACTGCTTCCTCTCTCTTACAAGGATTATTAAAAACAGAAATGGGAAAGGTAATCAAGTGAAACCAGCAAGTAAGGACGTGTGGCATTTACGAGCGTCACTGGGCGAGAAAAATATAATTTAATTTATTAGTTGCCAAGAAAGCCATACACTTAGGTTAAAAATTGGTCACCTTGCAAAACAAGGCACTTTTCAATGCTACTTAAGCTTACCCAAAATGGCTAGTGACTGAATTGTTGTGTATATTCAAGTCAGCTTGCTGGAGAGAGGAAGTCTGTCTGTGTACATCCACTAAATCCCTTCACTTCCTCAAATCAGCTTCTGGCTGCCCATGAGAAATTTGGGAGTCCAGCCAAAACCCAACAAAGCCAGGGCACAGGCAGTACAAGAACCGAGTTCAGGACTTCTGGAAGGGTATTAACAGCTGCCTTCATCTCAAGCAAGACATAAGGAAAGGAAGATGCTATTGCTCTGCTTAGACACTGGAGGATGTGTATCCTTTGGATGCTCATTAATTTATGACTGACACCACATCTGCCATTATGAGTCACTAAATACCTTCAGCTATCAGATAATTCACTGTTTTTAACTTCCAAATCCAGCCCCATCCCTTATCTCAGCAAAGCTCCCAGAATTGCTCAAGGAAAGGCTGAGATGGTGACAAGCACTGGCTTCAATTAAGACCAAACAGACAAACCCATCACACACAGAGCAAAGCCAAAAACCAAACAGCTCTATCATATTGCCGCTCATAAAAAGTTGCTTATGTGCTGCAGAAATGTAAATTAATACATTTACATTTAAGAAGCTGGTGTGCCTTCAAGGAACAGCGTGCTGCTGCAGGCAGCTGGACACCCAATTTCATCACTGAAGGAAATTGCTGAGGCTTTACATCAGGACCAGAGCCAGAGCCGGAAGCTTTAATTATGAGGAACTCAAGGTGGCTATAGCTAGAACTTGAAGCCCCCTGCTCCAACTGCTTCCAAGGCAGTGCTGCACTTTGCAGATGTTACAGAACAATAAAATAAAAGTTTCTGTAATGATGTAAGAACGTTCAGTCTCCAGACTTCACTTGCTGCCGAGGAAGAAACATCGACCGAGACGAGACCAAACATATTTAGGTCCTTGCCATGAGACTCTACCACGCGCAATTTGTCTGACTGCTTTGTTCTTGAAAGAGCTACTGAAAAGGCAATTCATAAAAGTGTTCTTTATTTAATGTTCGTCTAAAGTTATCTGTGATAAGTGCCTCATATTGAAGGCAATTTTATCCCATCGTTGGCACGCAGCAAGTCAAGATCCGTGCCCAAGCCTGCACTGCTGTGCACACATCACATAGGTGTCCACGCAGATGCTGCCTGCATTCATCAGAAGGATGGACATCCGTGTTTCCTTCAGCACCCACATTCAGTGTGTTGTGAACATGCTGGACAGTATGAACAAACTAACAGATCTACTTCACTTGATCATGCATTTAATTTTCTCACTGCTGCACAGCATGAATAATCCAGAAACTTTTCCTGGTGTCAGATCTTGAGGGAACAGATCATATTAATACTTTGTTTTCTTTAACAAAACTCTGTGTCAGAAGAATACTCTTCTGAAGAAAGGCAACGATATTCCCACAGGTGACTGCTCAAAACCAGCCTTGTTGCCTTTAATCTCTCTCATCAATCTCCTGCCTGCCCCAGCCCCTCTCTCCCCCCTCTCAGGACCTGCCTTGCTCTCCTTGCTTGCAGTTCCCTTTCATCCTCTGACCAGCACAGCGAGCCCCAGCGCTCCACAGGCTGCTATAAAAGCCATGAGAAATCAATAACAGTGTCATGCACCTTTCTGCTATCCCCTCAGTGAAGTTCTTGTGGCAGAGACTGTGAAGAGGGTCAGATTCAATAATGAAATAACTACAGGTGACGTGCATGTTTTCCTGGTGATTTCTCCAATTATATTACCAACAGAGCTGCCAGAGGCGAGCTGAACAAACAAAATGCTTCCAGATGTCTGTGATATTAAGGCTGAAATCCAGCCCTGCACATCGCCTTTGGTTCTCTCCTGGTTTCCCCCAGACACACGGCAGCAGTGGAAAGGGACACACCAACATGAAAAGACCCCTTGTAATATCAGCAGTGTTTCAAGAGCAAAAGATCCCATGCTTCCCTCTAAGGGGCACTCTAAAGTCTCACATAAATCTATTTCCCTTTTTTTTTTTTTTGACTCATTACCTTGCAATAATACCATTTACTGGAAAAGTATTATTTTGTTTATTGTATATTTATTTTTCCCTTACACATGCACAAGTCAAACATTATTTCACGCTGCAGAGAACTGCTTTTTTTTTTTTTTCCTCTCCAGTTTCCTGACTATTTGTTTTCTCATTCGGTGCATCAATTTCTCAGGCACACCGAGGAAAAAAGAACAGCTCATTGCATTTGCCTCAGAAAACAACATTTTTCTAGTAATTTATGTTTGGTTGAAAGATGAACAGACAAAGAACTTTTATAGTTAATACTCATTGAGCTCCCTTATCACATTATCCTTGAGCTCTGCTCTTAGTGAACACCACCAGGCTTTCATCTGTCTGTCCAACTGCCACTGCTCAAGGTTTCAGGGTGACTGATGACAGACATCGTAGCAATACTGATGTCAGCACTTCCCTTAACGTACCCTTTCCTTAGGAGGCTCACATGGCACATTTGAATCTTAGAAATTAAGTCTCATTCTTGAGAAGCATTTCTCGAGCACATCTCAAAAACATAAGACAAACAGACCAAAGACTTTCACAGCAATGAAAGGATGGGGAGCAGTACTGGGTACAACCTACACACGATGACCAGGTCGGCCAGTAACTTCCATATTCCATCCTATTATTAGTGTTACTTGGAAGAATGGGCTTTGTGCTCCACTACAAGCAGCATTTACCTGTGCAAACACTGCAGGACAAATACAACACGGACCCACAGCACACCCACCTGTCCTACAACAGCCAGAAATGATGTTTTCAAATCAGGCACCTTCCTGCGCCAAGGAAAGCTCTTACTCTCCAAAGGAAACAAGTGAGAGCCTGCAAATCCACCTCAGGGACACTCCAGCTTTGTTAAGGCAATACACTCAGGGGCTCCTTTCCTACACCCCCACCCCCCACTCTCCCAACCCATGCTGATCTTCATGGACAGAGGTCTCCAGAGGGAGCCCATCACACAAAGCGTGCAGGAAGGTGGACAACTGAAGGAAAATTAGGGGCTGGATAAACCCTTCGATAGAGTCTTTTTCTGAGCACCAACAAACTTAATCTCTGCTGAACATAAACTGAGAGAAAAGGAAAAAAAAGAAGTATTATAGCTATTTAGTTGTAATGGAATTGGTGTTAGTGCAGGTGTTTTTGGGTTTTTTTGGTTTTTTTTACTTCTTGGTGAAGCATAATGCATGTTTGACTCATGACTACTTCACCTGATTGAAGAGACAGCCCTGGCAATGGGATGAGCAGCATTCCTGCATCACATCTAAATCAGCATCAGCTTCCTGCTGGAAACCGCTGAGATAGCACTGTGTCTTGTCACATTTTTTTCCCCAAGACATTTCATTTATGTTTTCCTGACTCAATGCCTTCGAGCCTCATACATTACAAGTGCAAGAGCTTGCTGGTACAGCAGAAGCACAAGGCAGGAGCCAAACAGGGCCATTACAGGGAGAAATACAGCCAGAGAGCAGCTCACAGGGCACGCATTACATCTGGTCGGGATGCAGGAGGACATGCTTATAAGATCAGTTTTGAGCCACTCCTCAGACACAGAAGTACCTGTTGGAAGGGCCACTTTGCTCCACATGAGGAGTGTAGTTGTCGGTCTGCACGCATTGTTTTCATCCTTAATGAACCGTGTAATCTCGGTCAGTGAGAGCACTGCAGTGTGCAAGTGGATTCAGGAGGAGAAAGCCACAGGAGGAGTCTGCAGCCGTGAGTCATACACATCTCAGCTGCCACACTCTGACTCTTTTTTTTCTCCACTGCTCCTTCAGTTTTGCAAGAAAAAACAGCACAGGGCAAAGGGAAGCCCTGAGGACCACCAGCTGGAGGAGCAGCTGACCAGTATGGTTCAAGAGAAGGATTTCCCAGCTCCAGTTTGCCTCCAACAGCTCCGGCTCATGCACAGCCAAAATCATTTTTGCCCAAACACCACACTGAGAGAAATTAAACCGGCTACAGAAACCAGAGCCATGAGAGCACTGCCCGCCACCAAAGAGGGATGCAGAGGAGACGTGGGCATGGCAGCAGGCAGGGCACGTTGCCATCAGTGTGGGCAGGGCACAGAGGACACCCAGGACAGGCTGCTGGTACAGGAGCCAGCGTGTCACAGAGCCAGCAGCACTGCAGCCTGAGACAAGTGCCTGGTGGTTCAGAACCCTGTCAGCTTGCCGAGCCCAGAGGGGAGCTCCTGGAGTGAGCCAGTTGTCAGAAGGAGCAGAACTGAAAGCACAGGGCTGTCTCTACTGTTAGAATAAGATGTCTTATACATGTAATTTTTATGTATTACTGATATTTCTCAGATAAACTTTAGAAAAAGCTACAAAGAATAAAACACATTCAATTCCACGTGAAAGAAAATAAAAAAATCTGTCAGCAGGACAGTCACAAATGTGCACATTTACATATACATTTCACTGAGACTGCAGCTACATCTTAGAGAAACACGTTACTGCTCAGTGATGGCAATGGGCTCAGCAACTCACAGCTGAGCCAAGCGGGGCTGGCTGTGGGTTGAGGATGTTCTCAGAGGGAATGCTGTATTCAGATGTGTGCACTGCCAGTAGAAGAGCCAGTTTTAATTAGGATGTCACCAAATCAAACTAAAAAAAAAAAAAAAACAAACAACAACAAATTACATCCATCAAAATCCCTAACTAAAGATACTTCAGCAACAACGTGTCCCCAAGTGCAGGACACAGCCGTGCCTGTAAGCCTTTATTCAGTGCTGGTCAGCTTGAGTGAGCAGTAAGGGCTCCCTGAGCCTGGAGCCAGCCTGAAACACCACCACAGCACCACACAGATTCCAGTTTCATCCCTCTACTCCTCCATCCCTCTTCTCTACAAACTCAAGGTGAAAATTTTTAAGTTTCTGGAAGATTTTCTCATAACTCCTTGTCATGTTCCAGCACTCTCTATATATTCATTTGCCAATCATTTGTCCATAATTTCAGCCTTGCGCTGACAGATATTAAATGTTTTAAAAATATACTGCACCAAGCGGTTAGAAGCACAGGCATCAACATCTTACGCTCCTAAATTAAACAAGAGACATTCATTTTATCCCCATTTACCCTCCAGCAGTTATTTCTCTCTATACTTCTTATACAAAGAAGGACAGCAGAATTAAAGCCATTCCTAATGCATCACAAACCTTTTATTCCCCTCACACTTGGTCCTTGCTGAGGAAGCCACGTGAAATGCATTCATCTGATGGAAGGGCTACAGCCTACCAAACAGCACAATAAAAACCTGCTAAAAAGTTTGTCTGAAAGTGAAAAGACTTTAAGTTTCACATACTGTTAAAAATGACTCAGAGGGTATCAATGCAGAAGTGGAACACTAACACTGAAAACACTGACATTAACTACTTTGTTTTTATTCTGAGGAGTAGGAAAATCACCAGCTTCCCTGCATGTGAGTCACAACAGAAAACAATCCAGAAGAGGTGAAAATAGATAAATATCTGTCACAAATTAAGGGCTTCTGCAGCGAGCGTTACTTGCTTCAAATATCACGATCCGAATTTTGTTAATTTGCACAGCTGGGGATTTGGACTGACAGATGTCACAGCCAGGGGAGGGATGGGCTCAGCCACGTGAGATGTGCCCATCTTTGTACACCTCCGTCCTGCTGCTATTAGCAGATGGCATTAGTGCAAACAACACCCAGAAGAGAGGCTTGCAGCTGTGGGTCCCAGCAGGGCAGAGCACAGCCCTGCAGCCAGCCTCCCTGAGCTGCACCCCCAGGGCTCTCCTGAGCCATGCTGTACCCAAGGATGAAGGCAGCAGCCTGCACCCATGATGCAAGAGCAATAATCATGCATTCGTGTCAGGAAAGCGTGTGGAGAGCTGAATCTGAAAAGGTATGTATAAAATAATAGCATGTGTATTCACTACTTTCCCTTTGAAAGTGTTCCGTACAAGGAATAAAAACAACCACAACTGATAGAAATCAACGCAGCATTGTTTCTCTTGGAATACAAAGGCCCCCAATGGAAACAAAAGGTTCACATTTAATAGCAGAAGAGGGAAAGCTTGGGATAAAAGGCAGAAGTAAGCCACAATCATCAGCCATCAACATCAGAGCACGTTGGGCTGAAGCAGCATTACAGCGCTTTTTATTCTTTCAAAATAGGTAATGGAATAAAATGTATTTCAGTGCACGGCTTATCTCTGCCCTTAAGCTGATCCACACCAATGTGATACAGGCCTGATCCTACAAATACAGAAGGAGTGCAGACACCCACAAGGTCAAGGCTACAGTCACATCTGACCACAGGCTGGCTGTAGGAAGAATCCAACCAGCTTACAGCTGAGCCACCAGGTGAGGATGCCCAGGGCACAGCCCAAAAGGACAGGTGCTATGTTTCAGGCTGGAGGCTGGGATTAGGCTTTATCCATCACTTTATAATTCAAATTCATTCCCTGGTGCCTTAGAGAAAAGGGTGTAAAATATTCCTTTCTTTTCAAACTGAGGAACTAGGGAAGAAGCTCCCTGGTCTGCCTTCACTATCACTGCCCCTGGCACAGGCATGCACAGCTCTCAGGCAGCTTTGGGGAACAGGATCAAAGGAAAGGCAAATCCACCAGTCCGCTGAGAATACCGACCAGAAAGGAGAAAAAGAAATGTGAGACACTGTAGTGGACTCCACAGTGAGAACAAGTGCACAGAAACAACAGCTTTTTACCAGTCTACCTCCCCCATCCCTCACACAACCTCCTGGTTACATCAACAGAAAAGCAGCCTTACTATTCCATCCCTGAGAGAAAAAGAGCTTGAGAAGCTACAAACTTAAAACATTACTCTCCACGAGGAGAGATGTTGCTTCAGCCCATCAGTAATGGATGAACGTGTCCAGAAGGCACCATCCAACAGGCGTGTGCAGCCAGGGAAAACAGGGTTACTGGCAGCAGCGAAAACTTAGGTCCTCTGCCCAACAACACACTGGGGATAGCAGCTGCTTTCCAGCCTTGGACTGCAAATACCATCTTGCCAAAGCTTTCTGTGCTAATGGGGCCTATTTTCTCTATAGGGAAGAAAAAGGCAGGGAGAGAATTCAATTTTTATGCTTCCGAGTCTCCTACCGATGCACATGTATTTGACTGCTCCTGTTCCCATTAACACCCAGCATGGGCAGATTTAAACAACTTCAGAGCTGCTGCAAGCTGGGATCATCCAAGAGACTGAGCAAATGTTTAGAAAACACACAAAAACAAACAAAAGTTGTATTTAATTTAAAGATTTTTCTGCACTAAATAATACAGTCTAGCTTAAAAACTAGAAAATCATTTCTCAAATCTTCTTTGGCAGCCACAGCACAGAGTGCTGCCTGCCTCTGTTCACACTCACAACCCTCACCAACACCTACAGGAGCTGTGCTTGCAGAGCAGGTTCCCGCAGGGGTCCTGGGGGCAATGCACTGACTCCAGCACGACAGGGACTCCACGGCTGCCTCCAGCTCAGCCAGGTGGAAGAACACGCACAGTGCTCGTTCAGGAGGAGAAAAAAAAAAAAGTTCTGAAATGTTCAATGAAAGAAATCCCTCCTGGTTCCAGCATGAAATGGAGTGAACAAGCAATTGGAGAAAAAGGAGAAAAGCTCACAGAGAAAGGGAGAAAAGCACAGTGATCTCAGAGTGCTATGACAGTTTTGGTACAGGATGACTCCTAAGTTTCCCTAAAGTTCCCATTTAAAGTTGTACTTGTGTCAACAGCAGCCACTTGAGTGTATAAATCATGCACAAAATTACAGAAAACAAGCTCTATTCGTGCGTAGATGCCCTTCTATCAGGAGCAGGGCTAGGTTTCCCAGGAACACAGTTCGCTGGGGAAGAAATAAGATCACTGCTTCCTGGTTTGCACCACGAAAACCCAACGCACACTCCATTGAGGACACAGTACTGCAGCAGGGAGCCCACCACTGCGGGATATCTTCTCCCACTGCAGCCAGGGTGCTCATTTGTGCTCAATCTGTGTGCTATTGAAATGGTGCTGCAGGATTAGAACAGCCTGGGTTGAAAAGGACCCCAAAGATCATCGAGTTTCAACCCCCCTGCCATGGGCAGGGTCACCAACCACCAGAGCAGGCTGCCCAGAGCCACATCCAGCCTTGCCTTGAGTGCCTCCAGGGATGGAGCATCCACAGCCATTACATGGCATCACAAGAGGTACAGGTGCATTTAGCACAACCAGTAGCAAATACATAGCTATTAAACAGGAAGACAGGAGAGTGAAAGACTCCTCACGTTCAGTACTTGCACTTAAAGCAAAAGCCCTGCTTTGAACGAACAAGAAAGGGTCTGGTTTCTTCCCTTCTCGTGTAACCTTCCCAGCACAACTGCTTCATGAGCTCACACCAAACAATGAACGCCTGACTGTCTTTGCAGACATGAATTGGGAAACAGCAAAGAAAGCTGCTAACACCAAGCTCTGTACTGCATGGTCCAAAGGGAGTCCACGGCGGGGACAAGGCAGAATGCATTAAACCTCAATCAGATCACAGTACACAACAAAGCACAGAACATTAGCATCATATTTGCTCACCCAAGGATTAAGTGGTTTCCTTCGGAGAGGGCTGTGCTTGCAAAGCGTCTTGGGGACTGGGTGGCTCTTTGTGGTGGCGAGCAGCCACCGTGCTGCATTCTTTTAATGACTTGCACCCACCAAATGCATCTCATAACACAGCACTGTACATGTTCCTGTGTGACAGACTGCAGGCTGTGAAGTGATTTAGCTCAGCATTTTGGAAGAGCTTTCTGAGTATTTTTAGCCCGCGTATCACACTGGTGCTTGTCTAGATATGCCAGAAAAAAAAAAAAATAAATCAGAAATAGCAACATGGAAACAAAACAAAAGCAAAAAATACCAAAGAATATAAAGCTTTGGTGGCATACTTAAGTTGCTGTAACAATGTACTGGTTTAGCCATTTTAAAGCACAATGATTTAGGCAATGTTGTGGCACTGAGGGACATGGCTTAGTGACAGGATGCAGTAGGTCACATTCACAGCCAGACCTGATGAACCTGAACGCTCAGTATCCACGAGCCCTCAAAGTGACATGTGCAAACAGTTGATTCCCATAATCAGGTACACAGACAGCAGCCCCCAGGCTCTGGGCACCCGGGCCCCATCCCAACACAAGCTCCAGCAGTGGCAGTGCTTGGACTTGAATCTGCAGCAACACTGTGATATCTGCACACCGCATTAACGCCCCTCCAAAGGCTTTACTCTTCCCCTCCAAGCATCACTATGAGCAGCCGAAATCATAGCAGGGCCAGCAGCTTCAGCAGGGGCCCCATTAGCTGTTGAGGGCATCACACAATGAAGCCAGGATTTGTGAGGTAGTTATAAATACTTTTTTGGACTGTGATGGCAAACGTAACCTGCTTCAGCTCAGTGGGGGCTGCCAGTTATTAAAACTGAATTGAAGAGAGGGTCACCAGTCCTGGAGTCCCCACACCACAGGAGCCCCTCCATCCCCTGTGCCCAGTGCTGAGCATTCAGGGTTGCCCCCATTCCCACTTTAAGGGAAAGTGAGCTCAAATATCAAAGAGACTTTTGGAAACACAACACCGCTACACAACCAGACCCATCACCTACCGACACGGGAACGTGCTCAGCCAACTGATGCACGGCTTGTTCAACACACTCCACCACCACACATACTTCCATGAAAGCCCATTGTGACATTTTCTCTAACAAGCTGAGCTATTATTTTGCCCTAGAATAAAGATCAAATGAATTCCACAATGGAGGGCTCTCCTGAAAAAGGACATCATGCTGCCTTTCAGAAACGCAACTGGAACAAGTAGCGCACATCCACATGCCCTGGGGTTTTCTGCCCAGACATGGAAACAAAGCATCCCCCTGCCCCCAAGGAAATAAACACCCTGCTCAAAAATAGCTCGAGTTCCCCCATTTCAAAACTCCCTTAATGGTTGGGATTCAAGCTATATGGTCACAGCACAAATTGTATTACGCATCTCCTGACTACACACAGTGAGATTATGACTGCTCAGTGCACTCAGCATACAGATGCTCACAAGGGAACACTAAAAGCAAATTCTGGCCCTGTCTATCATCCATAATTCAAGAGAAATCAGGGTTAAAAAAAGTGCATGAGCAATTGACATAATTTATATGCTGCAAGAGGGAGTGTTGGCAGTCTCTTGCATCATAAAGTTTAAATAACAGTAGTTTAACACCAGATGTACCCGCAGCTGTCCTGAGCATCATGCCATTAGCTCCATTACGGCACGGCTCTATCCCTTTCCTCGCTCAGCACCCAGCCCTGCCCCACCAAGCAACAGCTAGGGGCAGGATTTCCCCAGGAACAACCCATCAAACATGCACCACAGCACAAAAAATTACCAAAAAACCCACCCTGAAAAGTTTTGTGATGCCGTTGATTGTGAAAGGTGCTACCTCTGGGACGGAAGGAGGAGAGAAAGGATGGAGAGTTGGCATCTCTTCCGACAACGCATTCAGACCTCCAGCAATAGCACCAAGCTGTGGAGATGCTGCTCTGAGCTCTGATCGATGCAGTGACATTTACCTTTAGATGATATACTTTCTTCCCATTGTAAACTAACAAAATATTCTTCTTCCCACTCTCGCCTTTACACAAGGGAATATCAAATTAATTCAGTGTGCGCGCACTGAGGGGTATTAATTGATTGTTCAATCTAAGCCAGCTTTTAGTCAATACATTCTTACTGAAGCTTCACTGAAACAAGAGAAACCCAGAACAGCGGCCATGTGCTCACACCATCCTCAGGTTCATCCTCACTGTATAATTTTCAGGAGAAAATTCAAACTTCTCGAAGATGAAACATTACACAAACAGTGTTGGGATGAGGTGCGGGGAACGTGGCCACCAGAACTCACAGCTGCACATTTGCTTCTTCAACTAATTTGTTCTCCACCTCCTCACTCCCACTGCAATTTGTCATGGAACGACTGAAGAGGCAGAATATAATTGATACCATCCACAATTACAAAGTCGAAATTGACGAGTGCCAAACCCAGAAAGCTCAAACCAAAAGCCTACAGCCTGGCCACATCTCCTGCTCTACACATACAGTCTTTTTGCAGAAGGACGTGGATCTGCAGAAACAACAAGGCAAACATGAGGACAGAACTTCATAAAGAGAAAGAGTTGATGAAAATAGCCATCCTCCTTCTGGTTCTGCAGTACCCTGCACACACCAGGATGCCATCACTGTGTTATCAGTCCAAGCACCACCTTTCTGCAGTTAATGCTGTAATGCCAGATTGACAGATATTTTGCTTCCTTCATCTGTGCCCAGCTGGGAAGTTCAGCTAAGCTGTGTTTGAAACAACAGGTCACCATCCACACAGAGATGAACACTTGGTCAAGAAGTCCCTTTTCTACTTCTCAAGAGCACAGGCAGCAAATAGACAACAAAGATGATGAGGGAGGTACTTCCCAACCTCCTCACGAAACACAAAACTTGTTGCTGTGTGCTCACCAAGAAACGGGGTGGGGGATTCGGGTCATATCCACCATCTGATTTCGATAACTTCCAAGTAGCAAAGCAGGACCAGAGCTAGTATGATAGCAAGTGGCTGTAACACAGACCTAAGTCTTCCCCTCTTTCCGTCTCAGTCTCCCTCTTTTCCCCCTACTGCTGTGAGCAGCACCTCCACTCCTCAGTGTCACTGCTTCCAGAGCCACAGATCTCCCTCCCAGCTGTGCTGAGCCACATCCCATTCTACCTGAACAAAAAGGCCCCCAGCCATCTCGTAGGCTTTTTTCCATTCTTTTCTCTCCTCTAGGTCACGATCCGATATTCTTATCGGAGCACGCAGAGCACATTGCCTAGACAAACTGCTCCTGCAGCAGCACCCAGGAGCACGGCTGCACACGGAAAATAAAAGGCACACGTCTGAAATATGGCAGCAAGCATCCCTTTTAACACCACCACGTGAACTGCCAGCGTAAAGTGCTTCATGTGGGATTTACAGCACCCATCTCCCTACCCAGGAGGTGGGGAGAGAAATCTGCAAAGCACGCAGAACATAATTTAAGTTTATGATTTATATTCTTTCTTCCAGTAGCCAGAGAAGAATTTAAATTAGGCATTTCCAGCACTTCCTTGAACATCCAAATCTCCACATATATCCACAAAACTCAATGAAACCTCAGGATTATGCTATTCCTCGACTCACAAAACACAATATATGGCATCCCTGCTGCCACTTCATACTGACTTAGTGTTACAATTACCGGCACATCTGGAGCTAGCAAACATTTTGAGGAAATTAATAAGATGAGCAACTTAGTAAAATCTCTCCCTCTGAGCTGGATGCCCTACAGCTTTCTGAATAATGAAAACATGGAGAAAAAACCCAAGCCTCTCACTCCAACCTAACAACCAAACACAGGACCTCTGCACCAAATGACACACAAAGTCTTTAATACATTCTTTAACTTATTCCCTGCTGAAGATTTACCTGGCTCCCCCAGAAGCCACAGTCCCCAAAGGAGGAAACAGGAGGAAAGAAGCCCCAGGCCCTGATGGACATCACACCATACAAACCATTGGCAAGCAGTGTGATGCTGCTCCTGGCTGCTCACCTGGGTCACCCACCTCTGCCTGGTGCACTGCTTCTTCCCAATCTTCTTCCATACTGACTCCACACAGCTACCGAGAGGAACAGCAAGGCAGTAAATGGAGGGAGCCCAGATTTATCAGCAGGACAGAAGGGGCTCCCAGCCCCAAATGAGCACCAGCAGTTGAGATGCATTAACAAGATGACCATGCTCTGCCTGCTCTCACCCACACCTGAATCCCATCATGTTCACTCAACAGACCGACCTCCCCAGGTGTAAAACAGGCACCACATTACACCAGAGCTATAGATTTCCCATTCACATGAAGCACAAACCCCACAAAATAGAAAACTTTGGAAGTCTGCAGCTTTTAAACCCAAACCACTATAAGTTCAAAAAGACTTTACCCATCACTTGCTGTCTGCATGACCTCCCAGTGAAAGCCCACCCTTCCCAATCCTTGTAGTGACTTCTGCATTTGTAACTCCTCCAGCTGCTGAGCACAGAGCTTCAGGGCTGCCCCACATGTGCCCAACAGCACTGGGACACGGGGATGCAGCAGCAGAAAGAAGCAGAGCTCACAAAAGCAAGTTCTGCAGTACTACAAAGTGCAGGATAATCATCCAGATACAGCCAGAGGGAACGTCACACACAGAAACTGCAGTTCTGATTACTTAGGATTGCATTTCATACCACTGCTCATCTATAGCAGCATTTTGCCCCACGTACAACATCACTGAATTTAGAGTGCAAAGTGCTGCTTTGTGCAAGCATGGATGGGAACTGCCACATTTAGCAGCAATGAAAGAAACTAAAAATCCTCCATTTTTCCAGAAGCGTGATCAGGGTCCCATCCTGAATCCCCTGAGTGTGGTGGGAGCTTTGCTATTCATGTCTGTGAGAACAAGAACTCCTACCTGGACTTATTCCCTCCAGTCTACCGAGCCATATTTAAATCCCTTTCCTCAATAGGAAGAAACTTAACCAACCTGGAAAATAACAAATCAATGCTCCCTGCATTGTTTTTCATGTCTGACTACACCATTAATGCTGTGTCAGACACCATCAGCATCAAAGGAGGCATCAGCCTTGCCAGAGTATTTTCTGAATGAAAAAGGGATGAGAAAACTTCGTAAATTCCCAGGACACTTTTCCTGCCGAATTTGCCCACTGCCAACAGTGAGATGCCCAACATGCCCCTGCCTTCCCAGCCCGTTCATACTGTACTGTGGGTTCTTGCCCCAGAAACAAGAACTGTGCCAACCTGCCCACACAGAACAGGGGCTGCCTTACAGCACAGCTGGTAAAAGGGGAATTGGTTTCCCCATCAGTGGTGATGACCCTGAAGGACCAGCTGGGAGGCTGTTTCCCCTGATGGAGTAGGGAGTTTGTAAGCAATAACATCACGCCAGAACTGAGCACTGTGCTGTCAGATAACGTTCTCATTCTTGCAAGTGCAGCAGTCACCTTCCCACAGTCTGCACAACCTGACCACTGCCATACATCTGCTGCTCCTTAACCAGGTGTGGTTAACAGGTGAGACTGGTTTGCAAGAGGACTGAGAAACAAACTCCAAGAACACATGGGTTTTTATGCAGATCATTGTTTTCCTTATGCATTTAGTTGCTTTTTAAACTGTTCTTAAAGCCCGGTGCCATGCAGTTGTACACTGCTTGCTGCAGGGCTCCCCAGGAACTCTGCAAGCCAAAGGCACAGGGCAGTGTCACAGCTGAAAACAGCCAGCAACCACAGAGCTGGGTGAGCAGAAAGGTTTAAGTCAAACTGAACATAGAACAGAAAATACATAAAGCTATACGCAAAGAGAGTGAAGTATGGAAGAACCCCCCAACCAGTGATTTTGCCTAGCAAACATTATCCCGCTGGAATTCAGAAAGGTCTTTTCATGATCTCACATGCAGACGCAACTATCCCTATCATTTGAGAGGGGTAATCTTGTCAGGCTCACCCTGTAATCCCTCCTCGTAATACTGCTTGAAAGCAAAATCAGTGTTTGGTGACACAACGGGGACAAGCACACCCCAGCGCCCTGCTGTTCTGGGAGCTCACCCTGCCACGCTGCGCCATTTCAGATTGAGGAGCATTATCCCCTAATACCATGTTGATGAAACAGGCACTCCCACAACGATATGTTCTGTGACATCCCTGATGCTGCCCTTCTGCCCTTCCTCAAATCTGCTATCTCTGTTAGTCACACCGATGCACCCACAGCCTGCTGCTGTCCCGCCACTGGAGGATGCTATTAAACTTAGGGACTGGTACTTATCAGATATAAAACATTATTTCCTATCTTCTCCCCCCAGAATTTGAAGGGCTGTGGTAGAATGAGAGGGAAAAGAATCCTCATCTCCTTTTTCAAGAGGGAACTTAGTATTTTACTCCGCAAAGCTGGCACAGCCATGAACACCTCGCAAACATCACACACTGTTCATAAAGAGTACTTCACATCATATTAAGACAATAAAAAGGCAGTAGAGATTTGCAGACCATTGCAGACCAAGGCTGCCTGTCACACTTAGATTAAAATACAAACCCACGTAATGTATTCTCCTCGTTAGCTCTCCTAAAGCGCTAAGCAGGGCGTACTGCAATCGACTTCGGAGAGAGGAAGGGCCACGTCTCAAAATATATAAGAAATGCATTTGCTCAAGGACAGGAGAGCTCACGGCTCCTCATTGCACATCATGGGTCTTAAAGAAGCAGCTATTTAACAAGCCTCAAGACTGCAATAAACTCCTTAAAAGAAACCTGAAGGGCCTCCAAGAACCCAGAAATAAATAAATAAAAAGTCCCCGTGACTTTATTCGCTGTCCCCCCACCACAGCAGTCCCCACTCACTGTACTGGGTGCCCAACAGCACAGCCTTGTCCTCGTGGGACGGTGCCAAGCTGACCACCAGGGCCCTACTCTCACCCAGACACCCCACAGATCCCCAGCAGGTGCAGCTGAAGCACCCAGCCGTGTGCCTTCCCCCACAGAGATGCACAGTGTTTGACTTGGACCGCAGCCGTGCTGGCAGCAACATCTGCATCGACACAGCCTCACTTGCTGCCAGTGCCAGGCAGCCAGGAACACGGCTCAGACCTGGTACGTTTCAATCAATCCCTCCTGCAAAGCTCTGCAGAGCAGTCACATTACGGTCAGTTTCCAGAATATCAAAGCTCTGCCTCTGAGCTGGATTACTGCGGACTGAGAGCAGCCATTTTGGCAATCAACTTATTTTTGGCAGCATTGTTTACTCCTGCAAATTGGACCGACGCTGTTTCTCCCATCAGATATGTTCTTTTTAGCCAGGAAAAAAAAAAATAAAAAATAGCTTGAGTGCATTAAAGCAATTTTTCATCTCTGTTTCTTCACACGCAGTACTGAACTTTGAAATATTCAAAGTTTAACCAATTGATTTTGCTTCTGGCAAGTCTCAGTTGCAGGCAGCTCTGCTGAGAGCGCAGCCTCGCACTCTGAAATAACTACACTTCTTACCTAACCCGATCTATTTACAGAAGAATGAACAAACACCCGTTAATATAGATTTAAAGTCAAGAAGACAGACAGCAGTCAGCACAGAAAGGGATCGAGAGTACAGAGTGAGAAACTTTTGTGATGGAGAGTTCTAACGTCTGCTGCCTTTGCTGAGCAATACAGCAGGAACAAGAAGGACAGAGGGCAGCAGGGCTGAGGAAGCAAGGTGCAGATGCCCACCTTCTTTCTCTTACCTGTAGTGTTTCTTGTTTGTTCAAGGATTTCATATCAGGTTCATCTTTGGAAAATCATAAAGGAATTTATCACTGTACTACTTCAAAATGCCATGTAAATATTAGCTGCCCTTACAAGCTTAGTCGCTGTGCAGTAGGCATTATGAATGTTATTTTTTATGCAGGGAGTTTCCACGAGCAGCCCAAGTGAGCAAAACCCCCTAAACCCTTCACTTTTCCCCACCACAGCCCCGAAGCTGCTGTATGGGATGGTGCTGTATAAAAGTGGAGGGGGAAGAAGCTGGCGCAGCAAGAAGTGATGATGCTTTGAGACCATGGCCTTAACCCCTGGGCTTTATGCACAAACTCCTTATCAAAATGCAGTGCTTAACAGCACACAGTGATGAGGTTGGAAACTGGGACCAGAAGCACTACAGGCAGATTGCTTCTCCCCATCCCAAACTACTGTAACTTCATACACTTCTTCCACACTGAAGCAAGAAGAACAACACTGAACCTACATAGACTAAAACAGCATGCTCACCAGCAGAGAGAGATCCTGATCCTCACAGCCCGTTTTCTATTAATTCTGTAAGACTTGGCTGACTCTGAAAACAGGTTTTCCTGCTTTGCAATTCCTCTCTGCCCAGCGAGGGCAGCTGGAAGGTATCACAGCGTGACTGCTGGATGCTGGCACTGCAAGGCAGCCACACCAAACCTCACCCAGGGCAGGCACAGCTCCCTGCTGCCGTTGCCTGAGCACCCTCCTGTCTGCTATACACAGCACCAGCCAGAGCCGTGGTAGCAGCCCAGGGCAAAGCCAGTGCTCTGCAGGTGCTGTGACTGTGTTACTGAGTGTGAATAGATAGAACAGCAAGAAATGAACCAACAAATTCAGCACTTTTAGTGAGGTCTTTAGAAGTAAAAATGGCAATTTTGCTTTTTCTTTTACTTAACAGTAGAGTTCTAGGAATGTGAGAGACAGACATACTCATATTTATGATGCCTGAAACAGACCCTACAGGTTTCATGCTTATCTATTACAGCTTCACTTCACTCAGCTGTTCACATGAGAATGACAGTCACATCAGCGTAAGCCTAGATGCCTTTTCAAGATACAGCATCACACTGCAGAAATACCATCCGCATCAGGCGAAACTACAAAAAAAAAAAAAAAACGACCACCACCATGAGAAGTAGAGATGCTCAGAACTTAACAAAACATTTGCGTGTCTTTCAGTACATCTTGATGCTCTTCCCTGAATGACAAAACTCATTCAGGGAGACTCATCCACGTACAGATGGGAGAACAGAAAGCCCCTTGGCTGGACTGTCCGTACTGCTCTCCTTGAGGCAGGCAGGCGGCTGCCAGGAGCTGCCCAAGCTCCTGAAAGGATTTTAAAGAGCAATAGTCCTCAAACACTGATGTGCATGGGCAGTTCTGGCACTTATCTGTTCTACAGTGGAATTGAACTTGCAGAATGAAAGCAGTATTGACTTGCTCTACAGCCTTCTCCTTGCAATATCACATTATCCCACGGGCTGCCCCTGGAGGCCCAGCAAGCTTCTGCTCCCACCAGGCACATCCAGGACTGGCCAGGACTCACTTCTTGGCAGTGCTTCCTGCAGCGTGCCTTCACACATGATTCTGCAAGCACTGCTGAGCACTCTATCATGTTGTGACTCAGGCCTTGAATCTCTGACTCTGACCTTGTTAATGAGCAAGGAAAAATCCCCCGGGTCAGCTTCTCTATTTGGAGAGCTGCTGATGTCTCCAAAGAAGAGGGAAAACACTGTGCATTACCAGAATAACCAACAGATTTTCAGGAGATGACACCATCCCATTTCAGCTTCTTGAATGCATTTTAAACATCATACATCTGCAAATTTAATTGCAAATTCTTCCGTGGTTTTCAGCTTTAAGCTTGTATTTAGATCCTCTGGGCCTAAGCAGAGCGATGCTGTGTGTTTACCCACCAAGAACATTGGAATTCATGTACTAACGTTGCTTCATTAGTCTACTTAACACTTTCCAAGTGATGAAAGCAGGTCTTAATTTTTCATGAAGAGGAAAATTGCACCTTTTTGCATGGTAAAACAACTGGGTTAATTGTCCACATTAACGTTGCATCTGTTTCCCAAGAAGCCACCAAGTCTTTCAATCAGAACATCACAAATACAAGTCAAGGCACAGACACTTTAGAAAGCACAGAAGGAGACACTATTCCCTTCAAGCATGCCAGGCCAGTGGCTTCAATCTGGTATTTAAGCTTTCTATTTTGTGATGAACCTACAACCAACACACCCTGTCTGCATGAATTGGGAAGTCTTACAACACTGCAAACATGAGAGTCTTAATTAGTAAGATACGTTCATCCAAATTTCCACATTCAGTGTGAGCACTGTATGTTTTAGGGGGAAAAAAACCTAGGTCCTCCTTTACACTAAGAATACAGAATATTTAGAATATTTTTTGAAGACCTTCATGAGCCTGAATATCTTCCTGAAAGTTTTCCTAATGTTTCAGAGGCATATGGGTCATCACATGCAGTTCCAGATTAGAAAAGACACTTCAGGAATCACTGGGATCCAGAAAAGAAAAAAGAAATAAAATCACTCTCTAATACTACAAATATTTATTACATCATAAACTAAGCTTTTCTTCTGAGTTCTTGAAAAAATACCAGATGCAAAGCTGATAATGAACAGGTTCCTTGACACTGACTGAAGGTTATCCATCCCAAAGTCATCCAGCACACCACACAGCACTTTCACTCAGGATGTTAGTTAGAGTAAGGGAGAGTGACTGGCTTGATGGACTCCCCCCCTTGGCTACTCCAAGCCACAGACAGGAGGGGCAGAAAACCCAGAAGAGTGCTGTGGCTCAGTGAAACCACTGTTACAAGCTTAGCTGGTGGGTATCACCAAAGCAAAGAGTTCTTAACCTGCAGGATTTAAATCTGGGTCTGAATCAACCCTAGCAGTGGGAAAATCAGATAACATGCCAACAGCACCCACTTCCTTAAGAATCTACAGCTCCAAGAAATAATGCAACCACCCCACTATCCCAGAGCCCCTTCTCCCTTGAACTGAAGTGACAAACTGCATCTAAAAGAACATCAGTGACAGATGTGAACTTCCAATGAAGGCAGCATTGATAAGATGTCAAGCACAGGGGCTCTGCGCCCAGCTTATTTAAATACACAAGGAGGCTCCATTTGCCCGCTGCCCAAGCAGGAGATGCGGCCCTCAATCCCAGCTCTGGGGCAGCAGCAAGAAGGGAGAGCAGAAATAGAAACTGCTGGGCACAAATCTGTGCCACGGAGCACGCAAAGCTGCACAGGACTATTCAGTGCACCCACTCCAGTACAGTGCAGTGCTGCCATCTCCCTGGCAGGGCTGCCTGCCTGGCAGGGTGCTGCATGTTTCACATCTGAAAAATAGGAAGAACAGAGAGGATGAGACTCGTTCCCACAGAACATAAAACAGGAACAGTAGAAAAAGCATGACAAAACCATGGGAACCCATCAACGCTGCACTGTGTTATTCAAAGCTCCACTTATGTCATCACACACAGGGACCTGCAGTGAAGGATTTTCATGTACTTTTATCACAAAGCACACTTCAATAGATAGGGCTCTTAATGGCCCCTGGTTTCATCTGTCTGTGCAGCATACTTGGTGTTCTAACCTGCACTCCTCTCCACCTCACTTTGTGCAGCACGTCCTCTAGAAGCACAAAGCCAGTCCTTACCAACTCAGTAAGTTCACATTTCCAATGAATGCTAACCCCTCCTATCTCTTCTGTATGCAATAAGAAATGCTGATTATTGATGGTGTCAGTGTGGATCTGCTGCCTGTACACAAGCTCCCTCTGAATTAGGCACCCACCTCCTTAGAAAAGCACCAAAGAAACAAAACTGCTGCTGTTGTTCACACTGTGAAAAGCAGATACATTCAAGAGTCAGGCTTACTACTGTACCCCAAGCAGCTCTGCCACGATGACACTACAAGCAACAAGATAAAAACAGTTTGCCTGTTGGAAAACTGAAATCTGAACAGGATTGACTCGACTGCCCTTCAAAAATGATATTTAACAAAAGAGAATCTAAATGGAGGCAACAAAATGGCAATTTTGTGTGGTGGGGACAAGACAAGTCTTCACTGCAGATTTGGGATGTATTTTATTGGCTACTCAAAGCCTTGTCTCCAGCAGGCACTGCATCCTAGGCAAGGTTTTGTCCCCACGACAAAGGCTGAATCATCCCCCTTTTCAGGATCTAGCATTTTAAACATAAAACAAGAGGATGGAGCAGAACAATAGCAGATCAATTAAAATGTGTTTTGACATTTTTACTGAAAATAACAAAAAGAGAAAAGAAACAATCCACAGGAAAAGATTTAGCACTACCAAGATCAGAATAGTTTGACATCTGTGACAATACACTCATCAAACCCTCAAATGCAAATTGCATTCTAGTTTTTATAGAGCTGTGGGTATTAGCCAGTTTGCTCTTTATGGAAGACACTCCTGCAATGTTTTGACTGAAAAAATAAGGACAACAGCCTTGACTGAGAAGCTGGACAAGATATTATGGCACTTGGATGTCCTTGAATCAATCTGAAAGCATTCACAGAGGTACTGAAACATTTATCAAGAGGACGTCGCCACAGATGCATTTTAGAGTCTTATCTGTTTGGTTTGCCAGCACATTAATTTTCTGTTTTCGTTGGCAATGATGTGATGTTTACAACACCCCTTCATTCAGTTTTAATTAAATGTCTCCCTTCATATTTACTCCAATCACACCTTATTATAAATAGTTGAGTTTTGATATTTACGACGACGCTCAGTTTTACTATAGCCTCATCACAGGATGTATTTTACAGCCTTCCATCTTACAAATGATTGGACATTACTGCTGCAATATTAGAGATCAAGAAAAATTAATATCCCCTTTTATTTCTCATCTTTTTTTTTTAATCAACCATCATATTTTAAAGTTATAATCAAGACACCATACAAGTGCAAAACAACCTAACTTTAATCATTTGTTTTGTGCTTCAGGAAAAAAAAAGCTTATCTTTATCAAGAGAAGCATCTAAAGAAGTCCATTTGTATGCACAGCTATGAACAGGTAAAGCCACTATGACAATACAGATCTACTTCCAGCCAGGCTCCATGTGAATGAGGAGAGAAGAGCTGCCCCTGGGCAGCACGAGGACGATGGCCCTCAAGAACTCTGGCTAACAAAGATGAAAAAAGCATGGAAAACACTTCATGGAGCATTGCAGTGCTCTGCTCCCTTCCCTTCTTCTCTGCTGACCTTTACCCTGTGAAGCATCACTCCAGGCAACCTTGCAAGGCGTATTTTAAAGCCTGTTTGTCCTCTGATGGAGCACAGAGACTGCACTGACTGGCTGATGTGCTCATTTCATGTTGCTATTGGCTTCCAAAGTCATTATTTGAATTTTCAGCAATGTTCTCACTCCTTCTATGAGACATTCAGCTGCACGGAAGAGTTTAAGTCAATGATTCCAAATACTCTTGATAGAAATGCTTAAAAGCAAAGAGAGGCATAACAGGAGATCCTCTGCTTCAAGAAGCATTAAAACATGGAATCACTTCACACACTGAACGCACTCCTAGATTTCTAACTTCGAAATGATTTGAAAGGGTTTCTGAGTAAATGAGTGGGCTCTGTACAAGGAGCAGCCTCATGAGGCTCTGCCAGGCAAGGTGACATGGGGATGCTGGGGCCACCAATGGCACAGGGCTAGATGCTCAAACTCAGATGGCATAGAGAAAGATGTCCCCTGAGGATGGGGCAATGAGCAACTGTGCTAGCACATTATAAAAACAAAGTGGGACTTGGGAATCTACAACCCAAAATGGAGACTTGGCAGCTGGAATCACTGTGCTGTAGGTCACTTCCTACAAAAGAAACCCACAGCTTCTCCAGGGCTGGACAAAGTAAGGGATGCCTCCAAAGACTGAAAATTACTATTATTAGCTGTTGAACAGTTGAGGAAAGAATGTGTTAGCCAGTTCAGCTGAAGTGTCAATTAATGCTATTAGTTAAGCATACTCTTGTAAAATAATTAAGCTTTACAAGCCCGAAGCAAAGGCTCTGTTTTGCCCTTATGCTGCTGTGGGAGGATCATTAAAACTTTAGATAACAAAATCACACGTTGGTTGAGATCTTGCAAATTCAGCAAGCCTTCAATGCAAGCAAAAAAAAAAAAAAAACTGTCACATGCTCACACTGCTCCAACTATGTGCTAGTTCTCTCTGTCAATACTTCAGCTTGCAGTGCTGTAGCATTTCTTCCCAAGAAAAACAATGTTTTCAAATGAAAATCCCCCTTAGCGTGGTCCTTTCAGAGGCTGAGACAGACTTGTAACTGCTTTCCAAGACGCCTGCACCAGTGAAAATGTTCTGCAATCTTGTTACAAAACCCTTTGACTCCTAACACTGTACAGAGTGGCACATGGGTTTCCATAAACCCGCAGCTTCTCTGATTGCTGTGAGCTGCATTTCTGCCCTTAGCAGGCAGCTGCAATGCATCTTTCCACCCCAGCAACAACAACAAGAAGCTTCCCATTTAGCTTCTGTCTTTTAAGACTCTCTGGAGTATCCTTACTCCCGAGCAAACCTGCTCTGCCTGCTCCTCCATCACCAGTTCCTATCTTAGCCTCTGGAAACTAGAAAGCAATATCATAAGAAAAAAAAAAGCCTGTAAAACTCTAAAAATATCCTATAAAAGATTATGATTTAAGTGCCTTATGCACAGATCTAATTTAAACACACTTGGCTGGCCAGAAATGCGTCATATTTTGGCACAAAATAATACATCTGCCATGATCGTTCCTCCATAGGAGCATGAGCATTTTTCAGCACACGTTACTTCCAACACCTGCCTGTTCCCACTCCCGGGCAGTTGCCTTCCAGCTACGGCCACATCAGCTCCATACCCCATCTCCAGCCCAGCCCAACCCATGACCTGCACGCACCCCTCCTGGATACCAAATGAAACCATGAAACAGAAGGAGGAATGGGAAAGCTCCCTTACTCAGAGCATCCAGATTAAACGGGGAATTCCCAGCAGTGCCCTCTCCAACTACACGGGCTAAATCCCACCTGCAACAGAAGCCTTCTTCCATGAGCTTCTCTCCTTCCCAAGCCTGTCCTCCTCCTCATTGCTGCCCCTCTGCTTTCTGCTAACAGCCTGTCTTGACTTACCAGTACCTCCAGCTGCTACACTGCCAACATTCTTTAATGTTGTCAATGACCACGACAATAGCTCCTTACTTTGAATGAGCTGTTTTTATCAGGTAAAAACACACTGACCGTGATTTTTGACCGTACCATATATCTTAAAATCCTACTGCGAAAGCACTTCCTTCAAAAGTAAAGTATCTTCATCTGCAGCATCACAGGGACCTCTTCTTACACCCGTGAAAGAGTGGCCAGAGCCACAGTGTGACCCAATGTGAGAGGAGCGCTTCCACAACGTGGATGAAAACACATTAGTATGCTTACAACTGCATTTCACACTGAAAATATCACTCATGCAAATCATTTTAGCAAGTGATTTTCTCAGTCACCTTGGTTATTCCCCAAATTGACAGTGCCAGCAAATGCTCTGCTGAATTTAGTGAACCCCTGCACATGTTGTCAGAGCATTTCTCAAAGCAATCATGAGAAAAGCCTGTTCCTGTTTCCCTTGCTGTTGGAAAGGGACCATCCCAGCACAGCACCAGAGAAAGCAACACAACATCCTCTCCAAAGGATGCAGAATAAATTAGAGGCGTGCACAGTTATACAAACATTTGCAGGAATACACAACAGCAAACAGCAGCAACTAATCCCATAAAATCCTCCGAGAGAACAGGAAGATTTTTCACTCTTTGAAATGTGATAATGAAGAAACAATTCCCAGATGCTCCACCAGATGAAATCATCTTGTTTGGAAGTTTATAATTATATATGTTAAATGCATCGGTCCACTTTCAAGATCAGTGATAATAATCGTACATTTTTAATAAAGCCTTTGATCCCTGGGGATTCAACGTGAGCTTATGCAGGCACTCCAGGATCATGGCAGCTGCCTCTGGCTCGAGATGTGGCAGCTGTTTGACATAGCTGTGCAGGCTGTAAACAAGGCACATGGCATGGAAGAAATGGAGGACGTTTGTCAGAAAGGAGGAGAGTACAGAAGGAGCTCTGACAGCCCTCAATGTTTCCATACAAGAGCTCAAGGACAGAAAATGATGGGATGGGTGTGCAGTTCCTCAGCACAAAGCAGGGAGTCCCTGCATTTCCCCACGACGTCTTGGCTCAGAGCTGTACTGGGACCAGTCTACGTGCAGCCCTGTAAATGCAGGCTGGTTCCTCTGCCCACAGACAACAGTCTGGGTCACGGCAGCTCACCAAAACTAGTCATTCTGGCATCAGATTTGTTACATGCCAGTTATGCCACTCTGGTAGGAACAGAAACACTCTTCAAACTGCCCTTGAACTATAATTTCTAAGCAGGACCTTCACTTCCTACTTCCAAGCACAGCCCCTGAGCCTTTCTGCAGGAGGAGAAGGTATTTAACCTCTTGGTTATGAGGACAGAGTTCTCAAGGCTTTTAAAAATCAAACCGTCAGCAGAACAGAACACTGCAGAGAAAGGCTCACAAGTCATTACTGGAGATGTTGTACGAAATGAGTACAAGCAAAAGAGGAAACCTCCTTACAGCTTTAATGGGTTTGGAATTAAGCTCTTCAGAACAGAGAGCAGCCCGGCAGGGCTGGATCCCACCACTACAGATGTTACAACTGATCACAAATAACCTCCGCAGCAAAAACCATCTCAGCGCAGTGACTGAGGTATGAAAGCAGAAGGAGGTACTGCGATTGCTGACTACTGCATCCTTTATCTTCTTCCCTCTTATACAGACTGGCTCAAGTTACAGAAACAGTGGCGGGGCTTTAACCTTCCTTAAGCACCAGGAAGACTTTATGCGTTTTCCTAAGAACTACTCCAAGAAAACCATGGTTTCATTGCTGTTAACACCATGATCTTAAGGCTTCACACAGCCCCTCTTCTTCATCACAGCGTGAGGCCAGACTAATCAATAACAACTTGTTAATGCCAATTCTCACCTGCAGTTTGCTTATAAAATGAAAAGTTACTGAAACAGAACTAAATATTGCCTAAATCAAATTAGCCGCACTTGCAATAAGTAATTAAAGCAATAAAGCAGTTCATAAATAGAGAACAATTTAATTTTACCACCGGGTACAGAAATGTCAATGGCACAGCAAGAGATGGGGTGTATGGGGAGGCAGGGAGGTGAGGCACTCCTGTACCTACAGACACACAGCCAGCACAATAGCAAAGTGATTGTGTATATACAAAGAAATGAAAAATCAAATCCAAGAAGTAATAGAGTGCACTGAAAGAGTAAGTAGCTGTTGAGAGCCAGATAACTGGCTCAAGCAGAGGGACACTGCCCACGCGAAATACTTCTTATGAAGAGGGAATGAGAGGAAGGACAGAGTAGGATGGATTATGTGAGGTAGAAATCTGCACAAGCTTTAGACAAGCAGCTGTATTTGTGATCTGTTCCTGCCCATGCCTCTGCATGCCCCTTCCAGTGCTCTGCCAAGGCTCCACTTCTCTCTACCTCCTGCAGGTGGGCAACCAGGAGCACATGCACACAGCTGCTTCTTTTAACACTCAGTATCACAAGTATGCACGTTTCTCCCTCAGTCTAAACCAAAACCTTTAGGGAATGAGTAAGATCAGTTGAAATAACAAAATACAGAAGTGAGGTGATTGATAGTGCAATCTGTCAGCTGTAGAGTATTGCCCCAGTACTACAGCATTAACAAAACCTCCCTATATTTAAGAAAGGCACTACAAAATATCAGCATAACAGTTACCTTGGGCTGTTAAAATGTTTTTTACTCCTTTTTAAGGAAGGTAAGTGCAGACCTTGCAATTTCATCTCTTGCACAGCCTTCCCCAGAGAGGCCTGTACGAAGCTATTTCGCAGTTGTGTATCACAAGGTGCAGAGTAAAGTCATCCGAGGCCAACCATGTCAACAAAGTGTCTCTCAAAAATAATTCAGCACAGCTAACAGAGAAGTCAGACTGACTCTGACAGCTGAGCTCTCCTCTAACAACACTCCACCTCGAGCACGCTTGGTGCAATTCACTCCACATGAGAACTGCTACTGGAAGGGAGCGAAGTGATGTGAAGCAGACAAGGGTGCTGCTCCTGGAGGCACCACTGAGACACTGAACTTCATGCATTTCTTCGCGCGTGCCCTTGCTCTAACAGAGGCTCTGTAACACGACCACCACAAAGACTGCCTCCTTAACTTGGCTTACTAACACTACAAACCAGGCACTTAATTATTCAGTGCACACCGCCACATCTTTTTGTATGTTCTGCATGATCTTTCTAGCCATCAATGAGACAGGAGACCAAGCAGCTAAAGGCCAAATTTGCAAACACAGACAGGTGCACAGCTGCCAGCAGAAGCAGAGCAGGGCAAGCCTGGCAGCAAGCAGAACAGAGGCTCTGTGAGCAGGTCTGACCCAAAGCAATGCAGCAGCAAAAGGCAGGAGGCCCCACTACCTGGGGCATCTTGGAGCAGGCCAGTATGTCCATGCAGAAGTGAGGATTCATTGCCCTGAAGACCAGAGCACAGTGCAGTCTTTCAGTGTTAAAGGGACACCAACAACTGCTGTAGCACGCTGATGCTAAAATGCCCTGGGGCATCCCTTTAGATTTGCTCTGATGAGAGCACCTAAGGATGACAAGTTTCATTCCTTCGCAGTGTTCTGAGTTCTTCAACAGGAAAGCCACCTGCTCTGAAAACACACATAAGAGAAATAGTAGAAAGCACCAATAAGCAATAGCAGCTGCCCAGTAAATAACTTCCCCAGCAAGCAATTCCATCTCTTCAGCTCCCGGTCTCCTGTAGTCCCTGCCTCACCTTCATGAATGACTAATTTGATCAAGATTTAGATCAGCAAGGCAGACCAGACCCAGGGCTTTCTTCTTTCAAAGCGCTAGGGTCTTTCTTTTTCTTCAAAACAATCCTCTCGCTCACCCGTTCTAATTGCCACAGGACAGAAATTGCCTCTTCCTGACCCTCCTGTGCCTCCTGTTGGGTTTTCCTTCCCAGCATCAAGCAGGCTCTCAGGCAGCCTTTCCATTCTGCTGCTTCTCTTTCAAAGAGGATCTGATTCAACTTGCCCTTAGCCAAAAATTTATTTCCAGATAAGAGAGCCTGAAAGCTCTTTCTACAAAGTCTTGAAGAATTGCTTTCTCTGCCTGCCTGCACGTGACAACATTGCAGTGCAAGTCTGACAGGAACCAGCACTTCTAAAGGGGTGAGATTTGCAGGAAACCAAGCACAGCCAAGGGCAGACCTGCAGGGCAGGCAGCTCTGCTCTGCAGACCATCAGCCTGGGTCACACCCAACCTCCTCCAGCATCACTGCTGCGTACATGGAACCAGAAATAAACAGCCTTGTTTTTAATTTTTACTGGGCTCCCAAGAACGACACAATCACAGAATTGCAGGGGCTGGAAGAGACCTCTAGAGATCATCTCCCTGCCAAACCTAACAACTCCAAATAGCTTTACATGGAATATCAGACAACATCAGCCACGCTTCAGTGTGCAAGAGGTAGAACCGCACCGTGGAGAGGGGCTCTGCTGGAAGAAGGACAGGAGCTCAGCAAACCACTGTCCCTGCCCAGACCCTGAGCCCTGGTCTCCAACCTGCGTGTATTTTTAGCAGCTTACAGTGGCTGACTCAGTGTCATCTCCTGAACCCAGACCGAGCACTGTCACCTGCCACTGCAGAGCGTATTGCTGGCACACGTGCACAGTTTCACTAACAGCTTTATTTTAAGGATACCAAAATACTTTCACCACCCCACGCAACATTTCTAAGTTTATTTGGTGCTATCCTCACTTTGTACGTGAGGAAAGAGAAAGGTTACTTGCTGTAAGTGAGATAATACTGAGGCTTTTAGGATAAAAAGGCCATATTCGATACGAAGTCAATACAAAACTGAAATCCATTCAAGACCATGCATGCAGCCAGCAAAGATGCACAAAATTCCTATTAATTCCTGCTATTCTCAAAATTGCGCGAATAGAAGTCGAATTACTTCTGAAGCTCAGAGACTCAACTAGAGGTATTAGGTTCTGAACACTCAAGATGCACCTCAGGGTCTCCAGCACAATAAAGACCGAGGGATGGGAGTTATCTATAACATAAATCCGGCACACCCATATATTCAGCACAAGTACTGCTGACACGGGACAAAGTGCCAGAGCACCAGTACCTCCTTGCTGCTGTCTCCTCTTTTCCTCTTACAACTTGTATCGGATCAATAGATATTACTTTCCCTTTAAACTTGCCTCACTGAAATCACGACAAAGGCACAAAACAGAAACCGAATGAGGTTTGCACACAGAAAGCAAAGCGTACCAAATCACTCAGACTAATATAGCTCCAAGAATCAATAGGAGTATTTTTAACCACTCTCATAAATCTCTGCTCCGCTTCTGCTACTGGAAGTACCAGAATAGATGGAGTCTCTCAGGCATCAGAGTCAGATCTGCAGTACTTGGGCTTGCTCCTGAAAAGGCCTCAGGAAGGGGCACTGTGATTCTGACACACACTGCATGCCAGGGGCACAGCTCACAGTCACTCTTCTGGGCTCTCAATCTTAAAAGACATTTAAAAAAAAAAAAAAGAGGCCAACCACAGGGAAAAATACTAAATGCTACACCGCAGTTTTGAAGGATAATCTGCAACTTAAGCATCTTGCCTTTTTTCCCCCCTCTCTAACATATGCGCACAGTTATTTGAAGCTTATCAAAGTCGTTGGGATAGGATCAGCAAGGAGCACGGAGTACCCCAGCAGGCAGCCACGAGCTGCAACGTATTAAGGCTGAACACAGACAGGACCTGAAGGATTTGCTACTGCCCTGCAAGGGAGAGGCACATCACAGCTCTGAGATTACACAGGACTGACATTTTGCTAACGATATGAAGCTAAATATTATAATTACTTATAAGTAGATTTTATCTTGAAATCACATCAGCTTTAGTGATGTTCACATCCCATTAAGCCACGCTGTCATGAGTCCCACCACCACAGAACACCCCTAAAGCCTTGGCTGCCAGGTTAGACTACTTTTATTTATAAATATGTATTTTTAACTACTACAGATAGCTGGCATCACGTTAAATATTCTGTCAAAACTTTTTTTTTTTTTAACCCAAAATAAAGAAAGATTAAAAATAACACAAAGGAGATAAGGAAGGGAAAGCTGAAGGTCATTTTTATCACAATAGCTGGCAAACACAATTAGGTTTTGATATCGAGTAAAGAAAGCAGAATGCGTTTACAGTAACTTTAAATCAGCAAATTCTGTTCAAGAATAAAGAGCTGGAATCCAATATCTGACAACTGCCATTAACGCTCTAGACCTGACAGACTACTCCTGTACTCAAGTCTCCCTGGCTTCCTTCTGTCTGAGATGACCTAATAAAAGATATTGCTTTCTCCCTACAAGCAATGACTTCCACATCCTCGTGCCTGACAAATAACTGGCACAGAGAAAATGTCTTCAGCAAGCACTAACCAAATCCTACCAAAAAGAAACCCAATCCTTTGGCTGTATAGAACATTCCCAGTAGCTCCGAGGTACGCTCACAGAAACCTCAGGTCTTTCTGCCATATGGAACGCCTCAAGGGAGATGGATGGTGCCATTGGGGGCACCAGGAATCTGTCCAGTAGTTAGAAGAAAATACTGCCACAGGTGATATTTGTGGACAATGACTCATTTATATTCACAGCAGCATTTGTGGCAACAGTTAATGAGGAACTTGCCTTGCTACAAATACAGCAAATCATAGAAATGCAGCATCACCAAGGTTGGAAGAGACCTCAAGATCACCCAGTCCAACCATCCACCTACTGCCAATATTCCCCCATGAAAACACATCTCTGAGTACAACATCTAATCATTTCTTGTACACCTCCAAGGACAGTGACTCAATAACCTCCTTGGGCAGCCCGTTCCAACACTGATCACTTTTTTTTTTCTCCTTTTTCCAAATACCAAACCCAAACCTCCCCTGCTGCAACCTGAGGCCATCCCCCCACTCCTATCACTGTGTTTAGCTTTCAGCTTCATCTCTGCATGTAAAGCAGCAAAATCTAAACTTATATCTTCTCACTGGAAATTTAATTAAAAACATTGAACTTCACTGTGTTCAAGTCAGCATGGGTCCCAGGCTTTAAAAACTAACAGTTTTATTAATTCCATTTTATTCTTGCTTATGAGGAGTTGAGCTACAAGCTGTAGCTGTAAGGTAGCTTTTACAAATTACACAACTAGTGCAGAGATTTTACTTGTGCAAAGACAGGAGTTAACACCTAAATCCATCTAAATCTCCATCTCCCAGCAATGGAGAGGCAGGACATTCATGGCTGTGCCACTGGAGCTGCCATGCCACTGGTGCCCAGCATTGCTCCCCTCCCCTCTCTCTTCTCTAAGTCAACATCCAGAAAGGAACTATATTGTTGTTCTGACAAATCCTGTGATCTCATGGGAATTCCTCTGACAGAATAACAGTAAATTGGTTTAAAGAAAGTCTGAACCTTACTACTGCAAAACTACAAAAGTAAAATGGAAGCTCTGGAAGGGAGAGCATCATTAGAGTGCCAGGACAATATTGCTTTCTCTAAACAAAGGGAAATAAGCTGGGTACTTTTATTACTTTTCCCTGTGCTCCTATTGTAAAATGAATGCAAAGAATTGCATCCCTTTTATGTCATTCATTCTATTAATTGTAATACGTGCAGATGGATATAATGCTTCAGGCTTCCCAAATAAACAGGGGGGAAAAAAAAAAGAGACCATGGCAGAAGTCCGTGTTGGTATAAGAAAAGCAAGCAGAGCTGCTTTCACAGCAAGACCAAGCTCTTCCCCTCCGGTGAGCAAACACCTTGTGAAATAATCACAGAGCTCCAGACTGCTGGAAGGGAGAGGGGTGAGAGAGAAGGCAGAAGACCTTAATTATTGCTTCTGTTTTAAAATACTAGAGGTGCTCAGTTAAGAGATGTCTGAAAAGATGACAGGGTCATCTAAGCAGGTGCAGTACAGCTCAGCTCTGATAAACATGCCCTGATGAGCACACTGCCTTTGAAGAATGAATTGCAGCCCCAATATTCAGATCAGCAAGGATTTGTTCTGATGATGCTTCTTATACTAGGTGAACATTAAAAGAAGCAGTAAGCGGTTGTTTTTAGCAGTATTGCATTCTAACAGAACACTTGCCAAAGCTCACAGTGATCCCGTGATTCACCCAGAGCTGGTTTAGTTCCCCAGCACTGCCATGCTCTCCAGAGATGCTTTAGGATATTCCAGTGGCAACTGCATACTCAGCCTTAACAAAATGCTCACTTAGCAAAGCCTCCAACCCAGGCAACCTGTTTTGAATACATTTAAAGATGCTGTCCAAACACATCCAAGCTTTGTGGGAAGCATTTATTTCCAAAAGCAAAGTAGAGGACTTTCTGCTTTCCACATTCCTGCTGTACCACTACCCTCATGTGAGATCTCCCTCAAAGATGGTGCTTAGTACAGCAGTTGAGACACTGCTCAAATCCCCACTCCTGCAGGCTGGGTACATCCCATCAGCATCTTCCCCAGCTCACATGCCCGGCAGTACAGCTGAGCTAATTGCAACAATCCTGATCTTTATGAACTGCTGTTTCTCTGTACAAATGTCACTGGCAATGAATCATCCCTCACTGACACGGGTGCCAGCAGAGTCAGACATGCTGATAACAGCTGCACAGGGCTGCCTCCAATTTCTGGCTTCATTGACTCTATTCCCAGAGAATAAAGTTTGCCATATTGTTGATTCTGCTAAATGTGGCTGGTGAACTTACGGATTTAATGGGGGTATAAGGAAGGGTTAAAACCTAAATAAGATTATGATATAAGAAAAACAAATGATTTCATACAAAATAAGTGGGTGAAAAGAAATAACAGCATGGAAAACAAGAAGCTTTGAAAGGATGATAAAAGATCCAGCTTCAGTAAATCTGGGAAAAAGTGAGTTAAAATCATTCAAATAAGTAAATTCCTAGCACAGGCAGTTCACACCACAGACTTTCAGTGGCAGAAGCCAAACAAACAGGGTCACTGTGCACTATTGTCACTTGCTTTGTAGTTGCAGTGAGAAGCTAAATTGAAAACTTGTAAGAAGTGACATTTGGAAAAACTTCCAATTCTGCAGATAGAGAACAGGGCACTTCTTTCTTCATGTACTTTTTATTCTCCAAGCAAGAGCATAACTCCATGCTATTATCTGCTGGCTGCACAAGGTGCATTTCAGCTGTTGTCTTTCCACCAACTACTTCATCCAATGAACTACAGGAACAGACACTGATAACCCAGCTGAGCCGGACCTAGACATTGAATCAAATTAGAAGTCAGGCGCCAGCTTATCCCTTTTGAAGGAACAGGCTCTGAAATCTATAGGTCCTATAGGTCCTGAATCACTTTTTGCACACTAATTTCACTCAAGTAGAATACGTAGTTTGATTTCTTAAGTGCCCAATAGTTTTCTATGTAACCAGAAGTGCAGCTGGGCTGGGATTCAGCCCTACTGAATATCACATCCGAGAGGTGGATGGAAATCAGAAGTTCAGCAGAAGGAAGGCATGTTTTTAACCTCACCAAAACCAAGAGATTAAAAGGAATGATCCCTGGGGGAATAGGGAGGAGAAGGGGCTGGGACATGAGGAAGTCAAGTTACTTTCTCAACAACATGACGCCTGTCCCTCCTACCTCATCCCACAAGGAAAATTGTTTGCAGTGGTTATGATGCCTTACAGTTGAATGCAAAACAGCAAACCACTCTCATATTCTCCTACAGATCTCATCAAACAGCAAACAAGCAGTATGGCATAGATAAATAACTACTGCCTTGTGACAAACAAGGAAATATTTATGGAAGGCTATTAAACCTTGATTACTTGTCTCAGAGTCTGGAGCAGACTCAGAATCACCAATCAGCTCTGCTGGCAAAACCCATATTTACAAATGCTTTAACTTGCAGAGTTTACCCAATGGACCAAAATGGCTTATTCATTCTATTCTAGCTCTATTTTGGTCTACCAAATACAGTAAATGTGCTGTTAGGTGCATAATGAAAACCCTTTTAGAAAAGTAATTGCATCACCTTACACACATGAGATTTTTCTTCTCTAAACACCAAGAACAACTGGAACATTTTATAGACTCATAATTCCCTATTAAAAATACACTGACATACTAATCACTCAGCTGAAATCTGGCTTGGAAGCAAGATGTCTGAAAGAAACACTCATGAACACAACACAGCCCCCTGATAAACCACTCATTTAAGCAGGGTATCTCCTACAGCACCAGCCACAGCCCAGCCCAGTTCATTCTCTGCATCCTGTGGGGTTCACTGAGAATTCAGTGCAGCAGAAAACAACAAGAGACCCACAGAGATGGACTGCAAAAGCCAACACTCACCTTGCAGCCATCACCCTGACGAAGTCTAGCAGCACCAGGAGGAAATGGGAGGGCAGCATTGGCAGTCCCTGCTGCACCACCACGCTGCTTCAGCTGGGCTGATCAGGGCAGCGCTTGGCAGACACTGCTGCCATCACAGGTAAAGGCCACAGACACCAGGTTACAGCAGCCTGTGCTGAGAGAGCACAGAGAGGGCAATTTGTCTTCGTTTATCTCATCTTTGGGCAGTGAGTTGAAGCCCTGGAATATTAACTTAATTGCTGTGCCGTGTGATAAAAGCTCAGTTTAGGAAGAACTGGCATGCTGAAACCAGCAAGCCTAACTGAAAATATACCATGCTCCTGCACATTAAGTGGCCCAGCAGCATATTTCAAATCATGACTTAAATTCATTGAGACCAGAAGTGATCCTGGATGTCAGGCTTTCTGACTGGAAGTCTGCAATCTGCTATTTCGCTGGTTTGAGACACATACCACACTCTGCTGCCCTTACAAGAAACATCTGATCATTTTTTTTTTTAACCCTCACAAAACAGTTTATTGTACCATGGCTTGGCAGCTCAGGGTTTCCTGCAAATATGCACCTTTCAACACCGCATGCAAGCAAGCCCTCTCAATAGGAGAGAGGCTTCCACATCGTGCACTGTGCTGCCTAACAACAGTATTTGACTTCAGTAATTTACCAGCAGCCCTGACTAACAGTGTAGGGCTGGGAACGGAGATTAGGGAACGCAACTGCAATCCACAAAAAGGGCAGGAAGGAGGACCTGGGGAATTACAGGCTGTCACTCCAACCTCAGTACCAGGGAAGATTATGCAACAGATCATTTCAATCGTCCTCTCTGTTGTATGGGATAACAACTGAGGGATCAGCTGCAGCCAGCACAGGGTTATGAAAGGCAAGCCCTTCCTGACTCACCTGGTCTTCTGTGACAAGATTACCCCCTTAGTAGACGAAGGAGAAGCTGGAGATGCTGTTTACCCAGTTTTTAGTAAAGTATTTGACACTGTTTCTACAGCATTCTCCCAAAGTAAGTGTCTGCCCATGGCTTGGACGGGTGCACAGGTTGCTGGGTGAAATGGCATGCCAAGGTTTAGAGGAAAAAATAGAGCTTCTTAAACATGCAAAGAAAAGGGTGACAACATCAGCAAAGAAACAAGAAAACGAGTTAGAAAGGAGTGACTGCTGAAACTGGACTTCCCAAAGCCAGGTCACAGCAAGGAAGCTGCCAGTCTCCTTAAGGTGACAAGAGATAGGACAAGGAAAGTTTTAAGTAGCAACAGGGGAAGTTGAGATTGGATGTTAGGAAGAATTTCTCCATGGAGTGATCAGCCACTGGAAGGGGCTCAGTATTGTTCAGAACATGGATGGTGTTTGCATCCACTTGTCATTGCTCAGAGCCCCATGCACAGAGGAACAGTGCCAACAGCTACAATAAGGTTGTATGGGAGCACTCAAGTCGCTGATTAATTAACTACTGTAGCTAATGCCAGCAAATGAGTCAACTATTTTGGGTCCTTCCCCCTCCATGTGGTTTTACTCCCTGTTAACTCACATCACCTAGAACCATAACGTGTAACAAATCATAATTAAACACTGATGTCAACAAATGTGGGTGTGAACAACTTCGCGCAACCTCCACTCCCAATCTGAATTAGTCTGCCTCTATAGGAACGTGCCAACTCCTTACGTATATAGCACACACACAGAGGTGTATATATATTTGTGTAGCACCTTTAATCTAGATGTCATCTGAACAGCCTAACAGCCAAGATCTTTATGAGCACAGCTGTTATTTTCAGGAGGTTTGACCAGGCCATAAGGAATGAAGACAGATATCTTGGACTTCAGCAGTAGGAAGAGAACAGTGGAATAGAAATTAAGAGGTGATTTACTACAAAAGACATTATAGCCAATCACTCCACTGCATTCCTGAAGGGTCTGAGGAGAGAAACTTGCCACTCCTGCCAAGTTTTGAGTCTTTCATCTCCCATGGATAGGTGGAAATTTGAGATGTGCAAAAGGAAAGGATGAAGTCAATAGAATTTCTAAAGGGCATTACTGTTTTATAACCATGACTCAGTTTTTCATCTAGGGCATAAGTGGCAAGTAATGAAATATCTCTTAAGCTGTTGGCGGGATCCTCTACCACTGCTAACTGATGCACACCCAGAAACTTCCAATAAAACTACTGCACCTTCAGTGTTTTCCATTCTACAGTCCTTCACGGTGACTACAGCAATGAGGATGCCATAGCATTAAATACATCAAAATACAAATAAGACTTCCACAATACAGAGCTTGTGAATGCTTTGAAGAAAAAGCTTCATCCTTTTACTGCTGAACAGATAGCTGAAGTTTGTATCTCTATGGCAGCTTGACGCCGGTTGTTTGAATAAGCCTGGAGTTGCATCTCATTTCAGATTATATGGACAAGCAGAGTGGAAGCAATCTGCTTGAACATTTCTTGGCTGAATGGTCTAAAAAGCATCTTTTGACACTAATTTGTTGAATGAATGATTGTGAGCAACATAAAAACAAATTAAAAGTGTTAAGTGTTTGGACTAGATCCTCAGCTAGTAAAAAGCACGAGCAGTCCATTTAGTTCAGCACAGCTTTGCTCGTTTGTGCCTACAGAAAATCTAGTTCTCTCCTTACTGTGACTATCCACACGTAGCCATACAGTTCTAGCCTGCCTACAACTTACTCCAGGTACTGAGTACCTTTAGCTCTGCACTGCCAATAGCAACAGGAGCATTTGTCAGCTCCAGAAGTTACAGAATTAGACCTTATCTGCTTCATTATTCGGAAAACCACCAGATGCCCATTCTACTGTATGCATGGAGTAAGGTATGTGAAAGTCATGTATGTTCACAAGATTTTTTTTTCTTTAACAGGAACTGATGGGTATCATACATTCATATCTACTCATTACACTGCCATTTTTTTTAAGTTAAGTCCCACCATTGTGAAGCCAAATGCTCACAGGTACACTCTTTGGAGCCTGCTCTAGCACTGTTTGCTATAATTTTTTTTAGCCTCCCAGTTTCTTGCTGAGTATTTTTCTCACTCGTTTTCACTAACATACACATCTAATGCTCAGCACAAACTGCAGCTTCCCCTTCAACTCCTGTTCCACTGTGTCCCATGCACCTTTTCAGTATCCTCAGCAATTGATCTAAAAATAGAGGTTATCAACATTTTTACTCAATTTCCCTTTCTTGAATGCTACAGGAAACCAACAATAATGCTAACACATGAAATCAGGGACATCTACACCTGGACACAAGGACCAGATCAGGACACAAGGTCCAGATCAAACCCCACTCACCTCCCCAGTGCATGGAGCTCATCTGGCCAACATACACACAGAGTGCCAGCAGGTGCTGAGATGAGAAAAATCCAGAAAGTGATAATTTTGAGGCAATACTGCATCTGCACTGCAAGAACGGCATGGGGGTGTGGTTGTATAAATACGTGGAGTAAACTATCAGAAAGTATTTAGACAGAAGCATGAAGAATGGACAGTTTGGAAAGAAAATCCACCTGCTCCACCATGCTCCCCAATTTGAGTTTAAGAGCAAGAAAATGATATTCAAATCCTATGCTTATTAACCACATGCTGGGTTTTGTTTTTTCTTTTTAAAGAATGCATCACAAAATCCAGCATTTCATGTCATATTCTTTTTTTTTTCCATTACATGAGTATAATGCAGATGCAAACTGCAGTGGGTTATGTCTGAGAGCAAAATTTCAACTTGATGGGATTAAACAGGAAGTACAACAATATTGTTGCAGCTTCTAATCAGCTACCAGAATGAGGTTTTTTTTTTTTTCAGTTCACGGAGCATTTTTAGTCTACAAGGATAATATTCAAACACCAGCTCGACACCCCAGGAACAAAACAGACCTGCTGTCACTGCCCCTCGAATTCAGAAAGAAATCAGTGTTCATACATCACAGAGGAAAGTGGCTGCCAGCTACAGCCAGGGAGGCACCTCCCCTCCGTACCACAGCAATTAGAAGTTCATGTAATTATATCTGACCCAGTGCCCACAGAAGCCAAGGGAAGCCATCCATCGACTGTAATGGGCTTTGGAGCTGCTTCAGAATTTCTCCAGCACTGTGCAGTCCTGACTCCGGAAACCAAAAGCATCCCAGTTTATTAAACTGGCTTACCCACAGCTAAAAAAAGCAGCATTCTCACGTCTTTCTTCCTTCTAATACATACAACCCTTCTCCTCCAGGCAGAACTGACCATCAAGCGCCTATTAAAGGGACTATTTGTAGAAATAAGTGAGTCAGTGTTTAGGCAAAGACCATTTGACAACAATCAAGGCAAGAAGGAAATCCCTTCAATCTAAGGAAATCAAACCTTTCAGCCAAAAGAGAAAAAAAATCTGACAAGCATGAGCCAGGATTGCCCCTCACTTCAGCAAAACCTTTTAAACTGCCTTTGCACATCCACAAGCCCAATGTAACGAAAGCAATATAATAAATAAAATATTCTTACTACAGCTCTCATTTGTGGTGACTTCTGTTCAGTATTCTAAGTTTCATTTTTTTTTTTCAGCTTTCAACCACAAAGCCAAATATTCCACCAGGGATAGGGAACAACATCCATCTTCTCCAAACAGAAACACTCAAACCTCTTGCAATCCTCTCTAGCTTCCTCAGGTGAAAAAAAAAATCATTATTTACAAAGATCACACAATATAACAATTTATACTAAACTCTTGTGTGCATATATATGTTTACATTTCTGTTATATCTTTTTTCTAGGTCTAAGTATATCTGCTCTGCAAACATTAAATGCTCATCAGGCTCCTGAAGGAGACTTGTTGGATTACTTTACAGGAACTACTGAGGACTGGCTCCAGAGATGATGATCCTTAATTGTTGCTGAAGAAACCCCCAGGCAGCTTAACAAATCCACGGACTTTGTTGACCAACATGTACTTAACCATGTTAGCATTCTCTTCCTGAATTCCGATGAGTCTGCAGCCCCTCAGACACCTGATTTCTGAGGCTGCACTGAAGGGCAGAGTCCACCCTTCTTGGCTACCATACCCTTCTCTCTGCTCCGCTCCACACTTCTATCTGGGCCTCCTGACAGATAAGTCCTTTGGCAGAAATACACTCAATATAATAAACTTTTGTTTCACCCTCAAAAAGTGTTTTCTATTCAGAAATTGCTACATTCAATTCTCCAGACAGAAGTCAAGCCTTACGCACACTGTGAAGACAAAGAAATCCAGCTAAGTGAGCCTGGAAATTCAGTGTTTACAGCCACAGAACTCAAAATCCAATCACAGCTCTCAAGGAACATTTCCTTGATTACCTGCACAATCCATAAATTCAGTATTACTTTCAAAAACTGCTATTTGAGTTCTTCAGTGTTCTGAATACTTTCAGTGGTAAATAGACTTTGGCAACCCAAATCACATCTGAACTCAGACTCATGGTACTTCCACAAAATTTTGTTCATTAAATCCATTTCCACCAGCCCAAGACCGGACTCAGTTTCTACATCAGTAGTGAACTGCACCACACACATACAGCTAGAACAATGCCTACACATCCTGGAAGCAGAAGTGTTTCTCCACATCTTAGATCCACTTCAGCAACTCAAGAGCCCTCCTCAGTCTGAGGCTGATCGAGGTCTGATAAAACAGGATATCATGATTAGAAAAACGATAGAAAGTCAGTTGGTAGAAGTTCGGCCAAACAAACGCATGCCAAAAACCTGAGCTAAACAAATTTATTCTACAGCAACACCTATTAATTAAAATGGTTCAAGTCCCCTTGCTGTCTCAGCCTCACCGGGATGCAGAACCTTTGCCCAGAAAGCCACGACCACTGTGAAAAACCCAGGAAATCCAATCATTGCCCAGATGACAAATTACACTTGTACCTGACCTTTTCATTTATATGAACAGTACTAGTTACCACCTCTTTCTGATATACAGGTTGCCTGAAGCAATTAAAGTAGTTACTGAATAAAAACAGGGACAGCATTTGTTTGTTCAACAGGAAGAGTGCGACCCACTCCACATTACACCAACACAGACAAGGAAAATCGCTGCATAATCCAGAAAACTTCTGAACAAAATCAGAAACGAGTAACCAGAATGAGCTCTTTGACAGCCAACTCTCACCCAGCTGCTCGCAGCAGCAAGCAGCCAGTTACTAACACCAGTGCAAAAGTTTGCCAGAGCAGGACCTGAGCTCAGGGCACCAGCAAGCTAACGTTCAACATTATTGCACCTTGAGGTGGATTTGAAGCGCACTAATATATTAAAAGCTTTTTTGGGGGCTCCCTCCCCCCACCCCCAACATGCTCCCAGGGTCAGAGTTCACATCCTCTGCCAGCACTTCAACTTTGTCTTGCAACCCCAAGACCGTCATGCAATTCTGCGCCGAAAGAACAACTTTGCATTTTAAAAAAATCTACGAGTCACTGCTGTAAAAACCTGTCAGGCAACTGCTAGGAGGCAGCCTTTGAAATCCAGCAGCAAATGTGTAAACTCATGTTTGTTTTAAGAAGTCACTGCAAGAATACTCAACACCAACAAGCAAATTGAAAGGAAACTTCCCTACCTTTTCTTCTGGTGACTTCAAACCTTCCGGATACCTGAAAGGAAAAAGAGAATTGTTAGTGGTTTTTCGAGAAGTACAAGAACTGTTCAAAGGCAGCACGAACAGAAACCTCTAAAAACATTAGTCACTGTCACAGAGAGGTATCTATAAAGCGCTACACAATAACTGAGTAATTATAAATAAACATTCCCTTTTGTTCACAAATATTTTTGTAGATTAATACATCACCTGAAGTGATTCATCATTCTGCAGCAGGTCACATGGCAGAGCACAACATCTTACCTAAAACTGATTTTTTTTTCTCCAGTTGTTGAAAGGTTTTATTATTATTATAGTAAGAATTTGGGATCGGGGGGAAGGAAGATTTAAACTTTTAGCAGGGCTTGTCTCAAATACCTGAATGATTTCAAAAGAATCAGGGCACTCGTGCTCACTTCAATAATTGCATACCTACACCTGCTCTGTTTCTTGCAAAGCATCACTACCATCTCTCACCGCTGAACTTTTAAAGCCACACATTGCTTAAAGTCTCAGTGGGTATGTACTCCCAGACAATGCTAGCTACTTATACTAACGATGAGACTCCAGAGGAATAAATATTTAATTCCAAGCGGGAAAGTTATTTACAGATTAATTACAAATGCTTATAACTTCCATCACTCAAGTTACTTACTGTATCCAGTACTGAAAATAGCAGGATCAGAAGACTCCAGAAGGGCATCCCTCCCACTACCTGCACTGCATCACATTAACCTGGACACTGCCTGCTGATAAAGGATCAACCCCACTGGGCACAAACCTAGAGCTGGGAAATCCTGAAGATGCCCAGGTGGATGCCTTCCACCAAAGGAGCTGGGGACCCACCAGACAGCAGCACTGGTTGCAGCAGCTGCTTCCCACCCAGCCCCATGCTGGAACCCAGGGCTGCCCTTGCTGCATTAGATGAACCTCACTAACAGCTCAGCTCTTGATAATCTTGCTCCTGTGTTTTAAAAGCTGCTGCTTTCCCCATCTGTGTCCCCTACAGCACAGACACAGGAAGAGCAGCAAGCTTTCTGGCCTTGCACCAAACACTCATTAAGGAGTCTTCTCACCTGGTGGATACGCCTTATTGAACTTCATTTCACCCCCTTCCTGTTCACTGCTCTCAGATGTTTATCTGAGAACGAAATAAAAAGGTATTTTCTTCCCTCTTTTTGATAGGAAAATAACACACACAGCCTTCCCAGCCACCTGAGCCTTGCGACCCACCTGATGCTTATTATGGTTTTATTTGTGCTTTGTGTGCACTTACAGATAACTCCCTGCAGACCACGCTTAGACAAAGGGAAGTAGAACAGTGCTGCATGTCATGAAATCTATCCGCTCACACAGTGCCTGCCATGGGGTATCTGAAACCAGGAAGCTGCCACTGGAGCACACCATGGGAAGAAAAACAAAAGATGCTTGAAATGACAGAAGGCAGAAATCGGCAGAAGCAAAACAAGCTCATGGAGTAACGGCAGCACCTGCTCTGCTCACTCCTGCAGGCCTCGCCTTCCCAAACCTGGGGGCACCAGGCAGGATCACGTCAGCGTGACGTGCTTTGATCCAGGTCACTCCATTTCAGACACAGCACGCACTACGTAGCTGCAGCTGATTTCAACCCTTGCTGTCCCGTCACCCCAGGCCCCAGCAGTGAGGTCAGGGCTCCCAGCCAGGCCTGGCCCAGCCCTCACTGCAGGCTGAGGACAGAGCCCACCACGTGCCTGGGCCAGGGCTGCTCCATCCCATGGACAAAAGTGTAGCTCCTCCATCACTGCTATCCGTGTGCACAACACAGAGTGAGATTCTCTCCCGTACAAGGGACAGACGCGCTGCCTTGAAAACAAAGTCTTCACCAAAAAGAAGATCAGAACGGCAGAAATAGGCTCCTTGGAACCCTCTGTGCCAACAGAGGGGAGATAAACAATAAAGGGGAGTATTTGCTTATAAAAACATAAAGTCATTATTCCCCATGGGATTCTACCTCGGTGATCTTAAGAAATATGTGAAATGGCAGTCAGGATTAGTACAGACTTCAAAGCATTTATCCTCTTTAGGCAGCAAAGCTCCTAGCTGTGTAGGCAGCTATACTCCAGGGACCTCTCAAAGCTTTTCAAAATATTAGTCTGAGAGGTGGGGCACGGGATGAAAAAAATCCAGACACAGCCTGGTATCATTAAGCCCATGTACATGTAATGTATGCAAAAGGGAAGAGTACTTTTAAAGTTCCCCTGGAGTCCCTCGCTGCAACAAGCTGCTTGAATTCTCTGCAGTTCAAAGGCTTAGAAACAGTAAAACTAATTACGACTATTACATTGATCAAAAGAAAAAAAAGACAATTGTGCACTATAAAAAAAATTCAAGTGTCAACTCTCTTGTATTTAATATCCTTCTTGTATTTCCATGAAAGAACTGTAAAAAAAAAACAACAAAGGTTGGTTTTCAAAGTTCCCTTTTTTTACTCAGCCTCCCTTCATAATAATAAGCCCTAATGAATGTAAACCATTCAAAAAAAAAAAAACAGACAGTATACAGAGGAAAATCTTGATGGCAATTCAACAGGAGAACATGAGGTCATGCTGCAAGGCATCGCTTCATTACCTGGGAGAATACCAGCGCCTGGTACACTCTTTCACAGAGAAAAGGCCAACGGTATTGAGAACAGTCAGTACTGCAAAAATGTAGAAAAGAACAGAGAGGAGAAAAACAAAAACCTGAAAGCTGTGGCAGGGCTGCAGTGGCCACAAAAAGGCATGAGCTCCAGGCAGAACCGTCCCTCCAAGTAAGGTGGAGCTACAGCAAGGACCCATTTTGTTCTTAGCTTGCCCCAGCCTGATCATTTCATTTCTGTAGCACAGAAAATAAACGATGCTAATTTTTCTCCTCCAGGGCCTGCTGAACACGAGGCGACCTTCCCATTAATGATCTAACACACAGCCGTACGCCTGGCCACAGGCACAGCACTGTGACGCACGCTGCACGGCAGCAGTCTCATCACAAAGAGGAGCAGCCTCCCCTTCTTTGAAGTGTAAGACGCTGTTCTCCAGTAAAAATCACACACAAGTTTTAATAGCATTAGTAGGGAACCAAACCATTTTGATAAAGCACCATTAAAGTTCTCAGATGCAGTGCCTGAGGAACACTTTTCCACAGAAGCCATGAAGCAGATGGTTATATATTAGACTTATCTCACAGCCACCTTTGGGTGACTGCAAGCTTCTTTTAACCAAAAGTCTAGATTTATCTGAGCATAAATCATATGTTTTAAGTAAAAAAATTTGTCCCTTAAATAAAACTTCATGCAAACCGCAGCATTAATGCATCAGAGCAGTTTTATTTGTCAAGGCTCAATCTCGGCACCTATTTTCTTCCTTTTTAAAGTCAGTTAATTGAACATAGAACAAAGGGCCCCTGTGCTCTGTATCTGGAGTGCCTAATCATTGTTTATGTGGAAATCAATGCTGTAAGTTTGCTCCAGTATTGCTTTTCACAAGACAACTGTTTGCTGGAAAACTGCTCAATGAAAGACTTAACCAAACCAGTGCCTACAAACCAGAGCAGCTGTAGTGTCATTAAGTACAATTATTAATTCTACCTAGGTTAGATGGAACAAGAAATAAGAGCAACAGTTCACTGCTATTACAGCTTCGCTCCCCCAGCAGCTGCTGCATAGAAATGTTACACACATCCATGCATGACACTCATGCAATTTAATGACTTTTTTTTTTTGCAACAAGTCCTTTTCTGCTTCTGTAAAAAGGGACTGATGGTCTTCCAGAAGACAACACTGAGACGTCCTGCCAAGACATAATAGCCAGTTTGTGTTACAGGCTCCTGATTAACGCTGAATCATGGGCGCACAGAGTACTCCTGGAATTAGAATCACATTTCATTCAGGACCAACATGGGGAGCTAGAAAAGATTTGTACAGAGTTAAATACAACTACACACAGGGAATACATAATGCAACACACTGCTTGGTGGCTGAGGAGCTCGAGATGGATTTACTGGCAGTCATTTGTGACTGGTAGAAGAGAGGGAGTGCAGAACAAGGCTCCCTATCCTGAAACACTGATGAAAAGCATGCAGAGTTCCTGGGAATTACATTAACAGCACTTTATACTCTGCTTCTAATTGATGGGCAGTGTACATATATAAACCACCAAAAGGGAGGGGAAAACTTCCTGTGACTGCTTCCTTTTTGTCCCTGCACTTCCACACGTGCTCCCATGCAAATCCTGGCACTCTGATTTGTAGATAAGAGCGAGAACACTGCAACATCAGTAATTAAACAGTCACAATTACATTTGAAATCAGGAAAGACAAGTTCCCATCTGCTTCCCTTTCACTAAAACCAGAAGACAGTTTCTTAAAACCCAGACACACAGTCACATCACGAGCAGCAGAGCAGTAACCCAATGTAGTATTTCAGGGTGTGCTTTTGTACCTCTCCATCTCTTTCCCAAATCCCCTCCCCTTTACATTCCAGTATCTAGAGATATTTGTAAATGGTTGTGCATTTGCTGTTCTCATTAGCAGCTCCTCATCATACAAGCATATGTCTAACATGTACCAAGTTCGGTTCCAAACACATATAAACTGCCCTTTAAGGGGCAATTCACAGCAATTCAAAGGATAATTTTTGCAGTGTTTTCAGTCTCATCCTTTGATACTGATGTTAATTTCATTACTGGATGATGAAATATCCTAGTTAATAAGGTTATTTCCTTAAAATAACCATAAGCAAATGGGAGCGTAGGGGACATTGCCAAAGCCAACTAATGCAGCATGTGGAAGAGATGCAAAAGAACAGGTAACATTTCAGATCCACAGTCCTGCTATTGCTGGACTGTAGCAACCCTCTTACCAAGTGCTGTGACTGCAGTGTTTGCACAGAGATAAAAGCAAATTCAGCATGTGCAGCTGCACTCGAGCTGGGTCTATCACAAAACTAGACATTACATCCGTACACACCAAGCCCCCAGGGACCTGCTCCCAGGATCAGCCTTCTAAATATACAGCCCTAACTCATTTAGCAAATTAATAAAGTAGCTGCTGTTCTATTAACAGACTGTTATGCCAGGGATCTTTTTTTTCCCCCAGCCTGCAGAACACATCCTTCCTCATCTCAAATTAAGGGGACCAAGAACTACACCAACACTAACACGGTGGGATGAGGCACGCCACATATGGGCTGCAGGACAGGCAGCAGTTATGACTCGTATGCAGCCTGTTTTAACAACCTGGATTTTCTGTTTGCAGCTATGAACACTGTATATTTTGTTCTTAAGAAATGATGCTAATGAGACAGCACGTCTACCTCTTTTTTTTTTTAACCAGGCACAAGAGAAAAAAAAATTCACACAACTGTTTAGAAAAAGCTTGGATTTAGTGCAGAAGTTGGAAATTTACATTTATCCTGTGGTAAAAAAAAGACTCTAATGGCCCACATCACATGTCATCATATGCTCACATATATGGTAGCCAATTGAGGTAATTACTGCCCCTGATTTTACTCACTATTTTTGGATTTCAGATTAGAAACTACAGTAGAGCTTCACAGATGTTCACATTGTGATCTGGAAGCTCATCGGAAGCCTGTTTCAGGAATTCCAAGTACACAGACGTACCCTTTCTAATCTAAAAAGCCCACAACTGCCTGGGTTGATTGTAGATTGTACATCATGCTGCCTCCCCTTCAGAGTCACTGCTACAGCCTTCTGCAAATGGAAGACACACTACATTTGGAAAAAATGGTCAGTACTAAGGATTTTAAGGTTTATTAACTCCTGAATATCAGAAAACATAACCCTCCCTCCAGCACATCATACTCAAGTTAAAATTGCTTTAGACTTATTTTTTTCCACCCCCCAGTTTGCCAAACAAGTTTTACTCTGATGTTAGTCTCCACTTCAGGCATATATCATCATTTCCCCACCTAGATAGAATTTTCCACAGTTGGCTTAGCTGTGACATTAGAAGCCTACACAAATTTGATTCCTGCTGGTCAGTCTGCACTGCTGCTCAGCAGAGCCAGGTACCCCCATCCTTGTGGCCCCTCCATTCCTCAGGAGGCAGCACCCAACCCTAACCCAACCCAATCCCACAAGAAGGACCCTATCTAAGCACCCTGAAAACACCCCACAGTACGCTCAACTGCAGATACACTGATATCCAGTGCAGAGAAGGAAAGCTTCTCACTTCCAAAGGGATAATATACCAGTTAAGATTTGGAATGGTCTACAAGCAGCAATCCCAGCTTGTTAGAGATGCCACAGATGCACGTAACAAGGAGTGAGTTATCAGTAAATAGCAGTGATACAAAAACAAATGTACGCTTTGTCTGTCTCCCTTTACCTTCATTAATGTTTAAGCAGGGATAGGCTGAAGCCCAGCGCAGGTTTTAATTCAGCTGTTTCTTTCCTTCCTTTCTGCAAACTGACTTACCAGCAGGAAGAGCGCACACAGAATACATTACTAATAATTCCTAAAATAAATACCAGGATATTAGATCTTCAACTGCATATAAAACTGATACGCCGCTCCTGCCCTATTCCAAGCTCATGCTCTGAAATTGTGCCTTTATTTGAATTATAAGCAAAAGCTTTTAGCAAAAGCCTTAGCAGTTTTGTATGTTACTTCCCAAAGCGCTGCCTTTCCAGTCAGATCTGGAAATAAAACTTTGCTGGGGGAAGGAGCACAAAACCATCCCCATCATTCCCCTGGCTGCTCAGATTAAGCAACTATGGTCCTTCAGCTGCAGCATTAAGTGAAACAACATGCAAGAACCTGTAGGTAATGAGTAACTGATGCTCCTGGAGAAGCAAAGCTCAGGCTGTGCATGGGCTCCAGAGGGATGGCTCACCACGTGCAGGAGGGCTGGCACCACACAGCTGGCTGCAGCCACAGTGCAGGTGAAGGTGACATTTTTACCTGGGGATTTTAAGCAGTTTGGGTGCCGTGCAAGTAATATCTAATAAGCAAGTCAAACAATGGACAATCTGCACAGCTGAAAGCTTCCAGACATCAATAAAACTACAACAACTTAAAAACAAAGCAAGTTTTCAATGTTCATGAGCACAAAAAATGTTAGACTCAGCACAGCTACACATGATACTCTGAGGCTGATAATATAATTAAAGGCATAAGGTGACAATCATAGGCAAAAAAAATGATCAAGGAACCCAAACTGAATGAGATCATTTCTACAAAATCAGAGCAGCTCTGGTTCTGCAGTCTGGAGGAGGTAAGATGCATGCCAGCCTGCACTGTGATCTAGGAGCTATCAGTGACATCCCAATACTGCCTTCAAACCAGCACCAACCACGTGTGCATGTACAAACATGACATTATTCCCAACTCTCACACTATCTAGCCACTACCAAATTAGCCAGGCTACCTGCCAGCTGCACCCTGGAATACACTATAACACAGGGTTTAATGGAAAATGCAGCTCTGTGCCAGCACATTTGAGTTCCCCTCGGCAGGTGGAGTCCTGCTGACAACCCGCAGCAGAGCTCTGATGAACCACAGGCTGAGAACTATGCCCTTCTCCTCTCACAAGAGAAATTTGCCCCAGGAAGCATGGCAAGCAGCTTGGCTTCAGCACAGCCAGAAAAGCAGCCGCGTACTGACAGCAGGGAACAGGAGGAAAATAGGAATGTTAACTAAGATACTTTGGCACGGTACCTCAAGAGTTGGAAAAAAAAAAAAAACCACTATTGTGAGTGACCTCAGAGCAGCGACTCACAAAACTGCATTTCTGAGAGCTCCTTCCCACTTAAAGGAGGGAATGGTGATTCCAGAACACACCACCCATTGCCTCAGAGCCCTCCTAAGGCAGCACAGAGCTGTCCGTGAAGTGTGGCCACCTCTACGGAGAGCTCAGCATGAAAACAACTTTGCCAAATGCAGATTAAAGCCTTTTCCATAAGTCTCACCACAGAGCTGGTGAGCTCCACATATCTAGGAGTTCTGACACACGTTCTGCTCAGAAGGACTTGGTTCATGACGGCTCACCCCAGCCTGCTGCACATCCCAGCTCCACGTGCAGCACCCAGGAGCTGCAGGAGTGTTTGAGCACCCTGTGGAACCAGCCCAAGAAGTTTCACAGGGCAAAAGCAGCTGCAACACTCTCCATAATTAATGCGGACCAGGCAAGCTGATGCTTTTCAGTGCAACACTAACACTGTCCTTTTTAATTAGGTTTCCTATTTTAATTCATTATGTACCCGAGGAAGTTCAGACTGGATCCACATGTTTATTGCTATTCCAATCAAGGCTAAAAATAATTCAGAAAACAAATCTCTTTCTCAGGAACAGCCCATAAATCTGAGAGGTGGAAGGCTGAGCATCAGGGAAACATCAGTGCTCTGCTGGGAAGTTAATTTCTCATGCAGAAGGGCTGAATACTGCAGTCTGTGGCCTCAAGACTTATTTTCCCCTTTATAAATGCAAAGCACAACTGCAATAATTCTACAACAGACCATGAAGAAATCGATTTGGCAATCTAAACATAAATTAAGTAATGTTTTTGATTCAGTAAACTTGTTCTGATCTACATAGGAACAAGTATTAGTGAAGGTCAGCGACCCACAGCCCAGTGTTTGCTTTGATGAAGTCTGTAGGAATTTCAGATCAGAGCACACTCCAAATTATTTGACCTGTAAATTAACCCTTTGCTTACTCCTAAAGCAATTTCAGCGCATCATTAGGAGCTTTTCTATTCGTGATTCAACGCTTTAAGTACACATTAATGGAATTAGATATTAATCAGCAGCCAGGTAACTTGGTAACTAACAAACATTGCTAATGAGTAAAGAGCAGCATGGAAGGACAGCACAGACTGCAGCCTCCGAGCTGCCGTGGGTCCTACAGATCAACAACAGCCACCATCATCGAGCACAGGCAATGAACTCCACCTGACCAAGTCAGACATCACTAGGAAAAGATAAAGCAGTTTTGTTACAAAGTTTATTAAGGCTAAATTTCCTGAAAGATAATGAATATACCTCGTGGATCAAGCTCTCCGTGTAGGTCATTTATTACAAACCTGCATTCCAACTTACACCCCTTGAAGCTATTTTAACTGCATCCTTTGTACATTAGAAGTTTTAATATTCACACCTGCTATAAATTCTGTACAAATTGGAACAAATACATTTCCAGCTTAGATCCTTTCACCTCCAGCAACATCAAGTAATTGGTGCAATAACTTCATGCTTTTTAGAGCGAGATCAAATGAATGAGTGCCTTTCATGTGCTGTAATAGTTCTACAGTTTACATTAAAAAAATCATTTGAGTAATGAATTTAATTATTCAGGGTAACATTTTTGAAAATCATTAACAAACATGCTTTAGTGAAGAATTACTTCATTTTTAGATACAAAAATATTAAAGAAAAATGATTTCTTGACAGAAGAGGGCAAAAGTGATCCAAGGCAATGCAGGAACATACTTAACATCACCGCGTCTGCATCTGGTGACCCTAGACAGCAACAAAACAAGGGGAGGTGAGGGCAACCACTTCCTTTGCTTTTGCAGGAGGAGGAGGGATACCTCAAAGAAAAAGCACCTGTGGCAGATCTCAGAACTGCACCATACCCAACTCTAAATGACTGTCAGAGTCCCACTGAACAGTGAAAAGCATCCTTATCACTGCCTTAAGCTGAAATACTGAAATTAAGCACACAAACATGGGTATTTGTAGTTGGGAGGCGGCCAGAAGGAATGGGATTCTCCGAGTAGAACAAAAAATCCTGAGCCTAAAATAGATCTGAGTGCTGCAGGAATCCATCACGGGCTCATCGTTAGCCTGGCACTGACTAATGCATCTGCCAGCATGCAAGTGTTCTAGACAGTGGAAGTCAAAATACACCAAAGTGTCCTTCCCCTTGCCTCCCCCACCACATCTCACTTTCAACCATTTGAACAATCATTTAGCAAACCTATGGTAGTCAGAAACTCATTAAATAACTAGAATTCTTCCAGCATTCATCATTTTATTCTCCTGAAAACCGCATTTCTGGAGTTTCATGGCCCTGCTGCCTTGCTGCTGTTTCAGCAAAGTGAAGATCTGTGCAGAGCTCACACCTCAAGCTCTGGTGAGGACAGCCTACTTGGGACTTGTTACAGAGCAGGGAGCAGACTCCTAACCAGCATCAGCCAACAGTGTCACCATCAGCACAGAGTGGCTGCAGCTGCTTCACCCCTACCACAAGCCCAGGGCTTGAATGCTGGTGAGCATCACCACACTGCACTGATGCACTCACACCCCTTCAATTCCCCTTAGGCTGGATGGAGATCAGTCATTGCTTACAGCCACACCACCACTTTGGTGCCTTCCTGGTGATTTTGTGCTTTGCAGCAGGGAACCTGAGCCCTTTTAAGCTTGCTGGTCCCCCAGAACAACACATGCCTCAGTTTCCCCTGAAGTCTCAGTGACCCCAAAAACAGCCAGGTCAGGGTTTGTTTGTTAAATTCAGTTCAGTTGTTCCTATGCCCCAGGACAGAGCATACCATGAAATCTTCGGGGGCTGATACCACATCTCCACAATGACCAGATGCACAATTTTACTCCCAGAGCTATAGCACTACACTTGTGCTTCACTGTCTCTACACAAGCACTTTCTCCTTAGCAGGTGCTTTGCACAAATACACAGAAATATAAGCCCCCACTTGTTTTCACAGTACAGAAAACCTCAGAACAGCACAAACACAGAGCTGCAGCAGCAGCTGATCCATCATACCTCCTGGTGTGGCCTCCCCACATCTGAGTGCAGCCCTCTGCTCCCATCCAAGTCCATCCATCCCGTGGTGAGCGACAGGAAAGCCTCAAGCAAAACGAGAGACAACAGAAAACTTCTTGACTTCATCATCTCACGTCTGTTGAAAACAAGAGAACAGTCATGAAACAGTCTCAAAATAAAACACAGCTCGGGTTCAAGAAAACAGCAGGAGCCAACAGAGCCCAGTTCCACCTGGTAACTGCTGGTGGGGCTTCGCAGACTCCCATGGCATTCAGTGAAGCACAGACCTCCTATTCTGCACCCATCAGTGCGCAGGCAGCGAATTCCCATATGGCAGCAGCTTTGTGAACTATTTCCCCACAGGGCATGCTGCTCCAGCCTGCTCCCACACAACCCCTGCAGAACTGGAGCACTGGGATTTCCAAACCTGCGATGAGCAGCAAACCGCAAAGACAGCGATGCAACTGACTGAGTATCATTATTCCTCTCACGGTCAGAGGATGGCACTGCCCTGAGCAGAGGCCGTGCTCAGAGCTGCAGGGGCAGCCAGCAGCCTGGGGCTCCAGCTGGCACCCAGCACACAGGAGCTGCCGTGCCATCCCCAGCTGACAGCACCAGGCCAGCAGTCCCTGACCCCACCAAAACCTGCCAGACCCACAGCAATTCTGTACAAGAGAGGTCCTTTCTTTCTTCCCCCCACCTATGCCAGCCTCGCCTGGGGCTGTGATTTCTCCACTCATCCTGCTCACCAGCAGGGAATGGGAAGATGCAAAAAGCTGGTTGGAAAGTGGGAAGTTCAGTTTGGTTGGTTTTTAATTTGGAAATAATACAAACAATCTACTCACAGTGTTGTCAGGTGGAAGTGCTGCACGTTTGCCTACGTGCATAACCCTGAGCTAACACCTGGAACAGCAGCCAAGAGCATCCCAAGGTGCAGCCAGCTCCAGGAGAACAGCTCAGCTGAAGAGCTCTGCACCTCATCTCCACCAGACTGTGCCATTACCTCTCCATAAGGAATGTACCAAAGGAGTCCTCACCCCGGTTCCATTTCCACAGGAGCTGAGGGAAGTTCTGACCTTTCACAGCATATGCTAACACAGACCATAATGAAGCATAATGACCACGTAATGAAGCAGGAAGATGGCATTTCTATAACACACGAGTGACAGGCTGCTGCCTGCTTTGAGCAGTATGCATTAACAAGACATGTTACCTGCTAATGGCAAAATTAAGCCCAGCTGTATTAAGTCACTGTGACATACCTTGTCTTGACAGAGCTCATTTTGCAGCGCTTTCACACCTCGTATTTGCTGCAGGGTACATCCGAGGCTTGGTGCATCACTATTAATTTCAGTGCCCTGACCATTCACACCAGTGCTGCTTTGGTCTCTGTTTGCTGCCCAGACACGCTGCCAACAACACCAGCACAGCCAGCAGTCCGTGCACACCACTCACCCATGCATTAAGGCATCGCTTTTTCTCAGCACTAATGTAAACACCCTGAATTGAGAGCACTCAGGATGAAATCAAAATTTATTAGGCTTTCTAAATTCCAATTAGAAGCCTCAGATGTAATGTTACTGAGGCTACAAATAAATGTTTAATAAGCCAAAGTCGCTATATCAATAAGCTACAAGTACATTGTTACGTTACGAATTGCTCTCGCAGAGCAGTGCTATTTCTCACGTTTTACAGAGGTATTTGGTATGCTCTGTTGATAGCATCACAGCAAACACTCTCACTTTGCAGTTCTGGAGACCTCTCATTCGTATGCTGCTCCAAATCCCAGTCCTAGAGCAAAACAGAGGGCTGGCTACTTTCATGTGTATTTAGTAAACAGCTGCTGGAAAGCACTATGATGCCTGGATTAGGATCAGGTAACACTAAGGAATCCAAAAGGGCAGCAACTGCACGCTGGTTTTATAAACGGAATTGGTCCAACATCCTTTCGGTTTTAGAAATTACTTATTTTCATTGCACACCATCTGACAGTACATTAATTGCTCTCATTCATAACAAGGGAAAGACAAATATTATGCAACCAAGCAACCCAAGCCAAGCAACAAGTCCGCACCATAAACATCCAGCAAGAGTTAACTGAAGTCACACAGTGATTGTGTCACCTGACATCCCAATGCTCCCTCTGCATTTACACCACTGAGCTGCACACCTGTGTCAGAGCCAAGCCAGAGCCGCCTTGCAAAGCCTGATCTGCACCGAGCAGCACAGCTGTGGGATCACAGTCCAGAGTGCCTAAAGTCAACGGAAAGATTCTCACAGAACCAGTGTGGATCACCACCACATCCAAGCTTGCCACCTGAGCAAGGCACAGATCTGCAGGAGATGAACCTGTACGGACAGCGCTGCCCAGAGCGCTCCAAGCTCACAAACAGAAATCCTGCACACATGAAGAGATGAACAATGCTTGCAGCTAAACAGGAGCAGCCCCTACCAGCCGGGGATGGAGAGGGCAGTGCCACCCACCTGCTCTCTGCAACATGTGAGAGCAAACAACCAACCAACCCCACCCCCTGGGTAGCTCAGGCACTAAAATTAAGCCCAACAATTTCCCACACAGGTGAGCACCGCATCCATCAGTGACATCTTTGGTTTCAGGAGAATTCCTTCCAAAACCATTCTGTGCTGCAGGAAAGCTAAGTTCACCTGCAGCCCTGATCTAGAGCTGCAGCCTGGCTTGCAGCTGGCACTGCTTCACCAGGAAAGGCTCCAGCAGCACCATTACCAGCCCAAGAACAGCCCACCCTGGGCTCAAAATGGGTTTGTACACACACCAAGGCAGAGAGAAAAACGAAAATCCACGCAACACACCTGAATGAAAAGGACCATCAGCAAGCAGCTGAGCCCGAGGCCCCAGCACAGGTCTCAGAGCTGCTCAAGCGAAATAAAAAGGGTCACCTTGAAAAGACACAGAGTGACACATGGGCCAGTGGAGCTCAGAGCCCCTGAGCTGCTCAGAGCACTCCATGCAGCGAGCACACGGCTTCCTCCTCCCCAGCGCCCAGGGCACCCATAAGGAGATGAAACCACACACCCAAAAACCAGTCACGGGTTTTATTTTCAGGGCTCCCTGAATTGCAGCTCGGTTGTGTTGTTTTGTTTTTTTTTTTTTTTCTCCTCTCTTTTTAGGGCCGAAAAATTTAATAGCTCACAACAGCTTTCAGTCATTTCCAACGAGCGCCGCATCAGAATGAGAATTAACTTGATCACCTGAAGCGATGGCTGTTGCTATAGCAAAAGGAAAGCGCTCGGACCAGAGCTTCACCTCTGCGAATTGGCTCTGATGACACCAGATAAGAATCTGATCCTCAGTTCCCCCACCATCAACTGCTCCGATCGTTCCAGCCTCATCTAAACAGCATTTCTAGGGCCCGCGAGCACCGCTGGTGTCCAGAATTCCTTGTCAGGTGTGAGAAAGTTACACGACCAAGGAAGGATCCGTCCCCGAAAGGCCTTTCAGCAAGGCAGGAGGAAGGCAGTGACTCCGGACAGCTCTCTGCACCATCCCATGCAAAGTTCCAACGCGTTAAGAACGCCGGAACGAGCTACACGGCTGCGGCATTTCTTTCGAGTAAAAAAAAAAAAAAAACAACATGAATAAGGCGAAGAGCATTTCATTCCCAATCCTCCGAGACACTCCAGCGCTCCCACAACGAAGCGCTGGGCAACACCAGCCCCCGTAGGGACGAAGGGGCACCAAGCAGCTCCCGGACCCGACAGAGCCGCCGTGCCGGCCGCGGGCTGCCGCCAAGCCCTTCGTTCCCAACGCGTTACAGGGTCCGAGCCAGGACAGGCGGGCAAAGCAGCGACAAGAACCGCAGCGCTCCGCCAGCGGCGCGGGGACGCAGAGGCGCCCGATGCCAACGCCGCCTCCGGGGCGCTCCGGGCGCGGACCCGACGGGGCGCTCCGGCCCCACGGCGCCACCCAGAGGCCGTCGTGGGAAGCGCCACCCCCACTCGCGACCGCGCCGGGACGCTCGGCATCGCGGGCACCACCGGCATCGCGGCCCTACCGCAGCCCTACGCCGGGAGAGGACGGCCCCGACCCCACGGGAGGAACCTTCCCCCCCTTCTTCCCCACGCCGCGGGACTCGGGCGGGCGGAGGAAAGACGGCGCTCCGAGAACCGACGGAGCCGGCAGCGCTCCCGCGGCATCCCCGGCACAGCGCAAGGCGGAGGGTCCCCACGGGCGCACCCCACGCAGCGGTAGCGCTCCGGAGCCGCGCGTGGCGGACGAGCCCCACGCGGGACGGGAGCGGGGCGGGCACGGCCGCGCGGAACGCACTCACCTGCGGGACGCGACGGGACGGAGCGGGAGGACGGGGCGGGAGCGGCGGCGGCCGTGTACGCGCCGCGGGCCGGGGCGGCCCTATTTCTGCTCTCTGGGCCGGAGCCGCCTGACGTCAGCGCCGCATTTGCATATTCCACCCAATCGCCGGCACCTGTGCGGGACCGCCCCCTCGGGGCACGCGGGGATGGGGATGGGGTCCGATGGGGGGCACTGGGAGCGGGCACGCGGGGCCGCCCCTTCGCGGGGCGGACGGCTGCGGAGCCGTCCCGAGGAGGCACACCTGCAGTACTGGGGGCCGCGATCCCAGCCCTAGGGGGATGGTGATGATGATGATGATGATGGTGATGCTGCCCGAAGCTGGCAGGACGCAGGAGGGTTTGCTGGGGAAGGGGGTCGAGCCCCCAAGCTGCGGGGGGATCGTGGGAGCGTCCTGGCTTTGGAAGGGGGGTTGGGCTGCTGGGTTTAGCCTCCGCACACCCCAGATTTGCAAAGTAACCCGCAGGCTGGCCCCAAGCGCCCTGCTACTGAAACCTCACAGCGTGCAGCTGCTCAGCGGGGCGGACGTCCGCGGGGATAAGGGGAAAACGGCGCAGTGCAATCACAGCTGCTCCATCCCGACGCGCCGGCGATGTCTCTGCCGCGTGGGGCTGCCCTTACGGGGCACCAAACCCTCCCAGAGGGACTCTGCAACTCACCGACCAGCACGGCAGCACGCTGTTTCAACGAAGGGGTTGCTTTTACTTTCGTGGCTGCGCTGCATTCGCATTCACTCATTCTCCTCTTCGCCGTCACATCTGGTTAAAAAAAAATAATAATAAAAAAAAACAATGTAATCATTGCTCATTTGCTTTTTTTTTTTTTTTTTTTTTTTTTAGCGTTTACAGGAGAGGAGTGCGCAACTGGACTGCAAAGAGGATCGAGGCTGGCTGCTTTCAGAGGCACAAACTGCCTCGCAAAGGAACAGCAGAAGGAGATGAGCTGCCTAAATGACCTGATAAAATATGGTAATTTCGATGTTCCTTCGCACATAGAAAAACGTTCGGCCGGATCCGAGCGTGTTAAATAGGATTTGTCATTGGCTTTGGTGTGAAAGGGACAGGACCCCCCACTCAGCTGTTTGAGAAGGCACAGATTGCTCCAGGAAAGCAGCCCTCATCCACAACAAAATCCTCTTATTAAAAAATTAGTTGACAAAATGGCAGCAAGAGGCTCTCTGGTGAGCACAAGCTTTCCTGTTGGCATTACTGCTCGAGGCAGGGAGCGCTGAGTGGGCAGATGGGTCAGCTCTGGCCGGTGAGATGTGCACCTCTCAGCCTTCACAAAATAAAGGAATAAGAATAGCTGGGGCTTATTCTACCCAAACAAAGTGCAGGAGCTTGCAGGGACCCCGCCTTGCTCCAGGAACAGAAAAAAAAAAAACAAACAAAATAGAAATAATATCCGCGGAGACATCTTCCCATTTCCCAAAGCAAAGAAAGAGAAGTCTCCTCGCTTAACAGTACCATTTATTCCATGGGAATACCTCTCAGGCTGCAGTTCAATCATTTCTCTGTTTCACTATAAAATGGACACAAACATGAGATGCACTCATGGGCGCCTGAGGTATCCCCACAGCCTCTGCCACGCAGCGATGCTGGAGGCTGCAGAGCAGGAGGAAACCACATCTCCTCCCCACCGCATCTCCAGAGCGTAATCTGGTGCTGTTTGAAAGGCACAGATTGTGGGTGCTGAGATGGACAGGGGCAGCAGTGTGAGAGCAGCAGCACCTGGCCCCGTCCTCGGGTTGGGCAGAAGGGCGATCCCTGGGAACTACCAAGGGACACAGCACCAAGCATGGTTATCCCCACCGGCGTGATCCCACTCCTCCTTCCTGCCAGCTCATCCCGTTAGCAGGGAGATCTGGGGCAAACTACCCTAAATCCAGCCATGCAAGCCCTACCTGCCCGCAGCCCAGAGCGCCTCCAGGTCCCTGCATCCCAGGACAGCTGGGCCCTGCAGTTCCACACCCATGGCCCAACCCCGGCCACTGGGTCTTGGCAGCTGAGTGAGGAGCATTTATAGGGCAGTTCAGCCCATGGAAAGCGCTGCCCACTCCTCCATCTGCTGTGGTGAATGTGGGCATCTCCGGAGCCCAACTTCTTCCCACATTACAGGGGCAGTCAGGAACCAAAACCCTCTGGGGGAACTTCTCTTACACACCGCAGTCCTCTGCAATTCTCCAATAGTTTCCAGCTTTTCCAACCTGTTGAAAGAAACGCCCTTCCTTGTGGCCTCACCCTCTGGTCGGCCCCGTCCCTCTTTCCAGTGCAAGCTGCACTGAGGCAAAGGAAGCTGCAGAAGCCATCCCTTGGGTAAGGGAGATGTCACTGCCTTCCCTTGGAGGGTCCCCCGACACTGCTTCACCTGGCTGCAAAGCAAACAGCTCTGTTATGGAGCTGGGTAGATAAAGGAAACGTGGATACGTTCCTCATCTTCGGGGTTGTGTGAGTCTGAAGCAAAATAATTGTTGTTTTCCTTTGAACTGGGAATTGGAGAGTCCCAAAAAGCAGTGATTAAAGCTGGGAGGAAAACAAAAACAAATGAGTTTAAAGACAGGCTTCAGGCGGGGAAGATTCCCATTCAGAGAAAGGGCAGAAACAGCAGTTTCAAGTGACAGCGCGTCCAATACGACGTGGGCACAACCAGGGGCTGTGAAAAGGAGAGAGCTGGGCCGGGGCCGGGCTCAGCACTGCGCTGAGGAGCTGGAAATGTGCAAACTGTTGTCAGCTCTGACAGCTGCGGCTCCGTGAAGTTGACGAGGAGCTGTAACAGCAGATTGGCAGCGCGGAGCCCCGCGCCACTGACGATGCGATAGCGTTCAGGAATGACCACGGCTGTTAGTTGAAGGGAAACAGTTTTGAAGAACAGATGGTCTTCTCTTATTGGACTTCAGAATGAAGCAAAATAAAAAAAAAAAGGAGAAAAAAAGAAGCAGCAACGAGCATAGCCAAGACTGCTCGCTTCCACCAGCAAAGGAATTGACTGGTAACCATCTGAAGTAAATCCAAAATTCACTCCGTGATCTTCAGAGGAGGAACGTATGATTATCGCTTTGAAAATCCGAGCTTGGAATGACAGCAAATCATCTCTCCCCTCTTTGTCCAGTCCTGCTGTTCAAATGCAGCAATTAAATGCGAGTTTTCGAAAGAACATTGTATTCACTGGAAAGAAGAAGCTGAGGAAGTAATAGGACAACAAGATTCATGCTCACCACTCCCTGTTATTTGAACCAAGGGCCTAAATCAGACCTGATTAAAATAGGAACTCAGATGCAGACTCAGCCCAACCTAGGGATATTAAACAAATACAAATGTGACAAGAGTCACAATTCAATTATTAGGAGTCCATCTTTTAATTGCTCATTAAGATGGCAGTGTGTATCTTTGCCTACGTACATTTAGCAAAGCCTTTTCGTTTTGACAGCGCATAAAATTCTCCATGCCAACTGTATATCTCTTACTTTTTATGTCAACTTCAGAGTTGCTGGTTTTTCATTATCTTCTTGGTCACAAATTAATAGCGAGGAATAAATTTAATAGCAGCCTCAAACCTTTGGAGATTATGTCAGCTTCGCGTATCTGTGCTGGTTAAATTACCATTTATTTCTGCTTAAATTTAATGTGGTCATCTTCATACAAACACACACAGACTCAAGGCCTGTTCTCGTCGTACAACATTCGCTCACTCAGAAGCTGCTCTGAAAAGCTGGCATGGAACTCAGACGTGAACCCCTCCAACCCCATAGGATGCAGCAGATGGACTGTGCTCAAGAACTGAAAACACCAAGGAGTCTGCGGGCATCATTCCCCCATTGCACTGCCCACAGGATAGCTCAGGATGGGCACGCACACCAGTGCCATGTCCTTTATGTGGCCAAAACGAGTCTTGGCTCAGACCTGCAGAGGTGTTGCCCTCGCTGACCTGCTCTTCACTGCCTTGGCCATGCTTTAGTAAGTGATTGCTCTGCTGGGCCAGTGGCCCTGGCTGCTTGGCAGCACTGCTAATCGCAGTGCTTCGTCACTGCCGTCGGAGCTGCCAGCCCAGAATAATAAAAAAATAAATCGTAAAAGATGTTTTATACCAAAGGAAATACTAAACGTAGGAACAGCGGTTTGATTCATTTCACAGCTGTAGTCTTTTTTGATTTGTTCGTAATTTTCTACACTACTGCTTCCAATTTGATACTGTCTGGGTCTGGGATGACAATGGGAATGGGATAACAGATGATGAGCTCCAAATACTGAACACAATCAGAGACGCCCTACATGCACTCACAATCAATGTGTCACTTGGAGGGAGGAACCATCAGCCACTGGGCAAAGTTTGGGATAGGAAATGTCACAGGGACTCGAGGCACAATTCTGATTTCTTCAGAGCTGTCGGTGCAGCTGCATATGGGACTTGAGAATGGGTCTGATAAATAAGCTGGATTAAAGGTGTGGTAGGACTTTCAGCATTCCTCTGCTCCCATTGTGCTGTGAGATGGAAGGCAGCAGGCTGGCAGGAGGCCCAGGGACTGCACTCACAGCCTGGGGAATGATGCTTTCCTCTGTTTTCCTGTCTCAACATTTTGTTGCTCTCCTCACCCAGATGCGCTGGACAGATGATCTAAGACAGTGGACAGTGTTGATCTGAAGACAAGAAAGCACTTTGATCCGCTGGCACAATGGATAATAGAGTGTTTAGCTTTGTTTCCAAGCTCCTTGGCAATCCATAGTGCAGTCATGCCATAGGAAAGTCCTGGTGCATATTCTGAAGCATATGGTGATCTCTTTTTTTTTCAACTCGTTTCTGAGAGGAGTGCTTTCATGAGGAGCTTTGTAGAGCTGTAAGGACACAGTGAGCAGGCAGCCAGTCAGAGGCAGGGGCTGAACACCCACCTCCCAAATTCCCCATGCCGAAGAGAAAGGCTATAAATGAAGCACATGGAGATGAAAGAATATGCACCAAAGCAGGAGAAAAACAAGCAAGAAATGTGAGTCTGCCTCGTCTGAAACAGCTGAAAAAGTTTTCTGAGGCACCACTGTGTTTTAATCTCACCACTTAATTGGTTTTAAGTTATGCCAGTGCATAGGGACGTTGTATATTGAGTTCAAGGAATACACTGGAGCAAAGGTGACTTGGCCACAGATTCCTTAAATATCTTCTGCAGACAGATGGCCAGAGTGCGGGCTGCAAGGGAGGGGGCAGGCAAGGAGGATGGTGTTCTTCAAGAAGAGTTCAGAAATGCAAATGGCACCAACACAAATGGAGAGACAAACCTTTGCAAAGCGTTAGCCAGGCTCAGCTCAAACAGCAATGGAATGATTTAGAATAGGAGTGTGATCATTTACAATTTTTAAAGGTGAAAGATGTGATTTTGGTAATACCTTAAAATTAAAAGGCCAGCCACTCCATCTTTAAAATGATGGTTTCTCTCCTGGAAGAGTTATCTCACTGTCAGTCCATTAGCAGCCAGCCAGAACCCATCCATACAAAAATAATTGGCTATTGATATACAGTAATGCTGAAAAGTTATTCTTATTTTTGTTCATTGCTACAGAAAGATGTCCTCTCCAGCTACACTTTCAATCATTATAAATGCTACCATGAAAAACTAAAAACACTTCCCAGAGATGGATTAAGATCTACTTCACAAATAAATATATTTTATCACTAAGATAAGAGGCAAACGTCACTGGCACTGAGTGCTTCATCCACAGTAGAGACCACTTATGCTGGAACTTTCCCCTCCTGGTGAATGAACATCGCTGGCTCTGTACGGTCCCTCCACACCTCACTGGGTTGGGACCCCCTGGGCACACCTGAGGAGTGGCTTCCAAACCACAGCTGACAATCTCCTTTTCCTCTGAGAGCAAAGAAGAGGCAAACCAGGATGGTTTGCTGCACAGTCAAAGAGCTGCGCTGCTCGCCGCGGGTCCCCTCTTCCCTTTGCTCTGGGGAGGACCACATCCTGAACCCCAAATCCTCCTCCAGGAACCAGTTCTGGAGGGGCCAGCAAAGCAAAACCCGCTGCCACCAGCAGCCCTCATGCCCCAGCAGAGGTCATTTGTGCAGCGGTTGGATGGTTGCGCTCGAGCCGCGCCGAGGCAGTGCCAGATGCTGCACTTGCCAGCTAAGCACCCTTCAAGAACAGCTAATAAAACCAGAGGACATTAGGCTTTGCAATGCCGTATTTTACAGATAAAGAGTCTCCAGCTGGAGCAGCGCTGCGATTTGTGCTTCCTGGCGGACAGCTCCTGGGCTGCAGCACAATCTCGAGCTGAACCGAAACAACGAGGTGTAAAACTCGAGCTAGAATGATGCGCGGGAGATGGAGAGGCAGAGAAGAGAGAGTGGGGAGGGAATCGCGCTTGGCAGAGAATTTGGGGGACTGTGGTTTGAGCCACTAGGAGAAATTCCTCATGTTTAAAGCTCAAACATACACCAATAAGGAAGCAATGTGTTGAAAGCCTTCAACAAATCTGCCTTGGGACCTCGGGTATACATTGATCTGAGGCAGCTTTACTTTATTTATGGCCGTTCTCCTGCAGCAGCACATGATAAAATATTTTAAGTAACAAAAAAAAAAAAAAAGATAATATTACGTTTTGGCTGCTAATGGAATTATTTCTTCATACAAACTTTACTGGTTCAGCCGGATTTTTACTAACGGGTTTTGTTACTTTGAAACCGCTTTTAGAAGCCAATCACTCTCAGTCATCACTGTTATCCTCTTAACAACAATCTCTCCCACAGTAAAAGAAAATGCAATTCTTTCTCATCTCTTATTGTCAGAATAACTCCTGGGTACCGCAGACATCGATGTTTACTATTAAATCATTTCCCTGCCAACTCCTTGTAATCAAATCTCCCACCAAGTCAATAGCAATAACATTTTTGTTAAGGCATTGTCTCTCTCAACCTATCCGGTGCTTTCTGATCTTTAAATTTTCCATTCTGAAAATAACAGACCTGGAAGAAAGCCTCGAGTCTGCCCAACTCTCACGGGCAGCCGTGTCATTGCTCACGCCAATGAGTGCTTTGAGTCGGGGCTCTGACTGCTTCAGACAGGTTCCTTAATCACGGCAGTGACTTTCAGTATCTGTAGGAAAAAAAAAAGAAGCCAAATCAATCAAGGAGCCCCCGGCCCCACTGGAGCCAATAGTGACGTTTCTGCTGTGTTGGGTGGGACCAGATGTTGGCACTGCAGAATGATGCGTGGTGCCACACTGGGTGCATCTGTGCTGAGCTGCAAACATTCCTTGTGTGAAGGAAGTGCTGTGGGCCCTGGGCAAAGCCAAAATGTGGTGGAGCGCCTTAGCTGAAGCTCACAGCTTGCACAGAGGGCAGCAGAAGCATTGCACGAAAGGAGTAGTGCTCCTGCATGAAGCTGTTTGCAGACACGGATGGGGACAATCGGTCTAGATGATCTCCAGAGGTTTTTTCCCACCTCAGCCATTCTGTGATTCCGTGATAGCTACGCTGCACTAACAACGCTCCCTGTGCTGTAACTCCACAAAGGAAAGAGCCAAGGGTTATCCCAGTGAGTCGGTTCAGCCGTACGGAGGGATGGACAGCTGCAGCTGCAGAGGGGCATGGAGACGGAGCAGGGTGCTCCGTGGGGGCACTCAGTGAAAGCACAAGGCTCAGAGTGCAGCAGCACCCACTCAGCAGCTTCAAGAGTTCTCTCTTCCCAGACACACAGCTCTCTTCAGCCTGAGGCACTTGGCTTGGCTTGACGTCTTGCTGCTGCTGATTTGGTGCTGCTGTCGTCTTCCTGACTCCACCACTTCACATCACACTATGCTCCCAGCACATACATCCCTGTCCTGTGATTTTAAGGGTATCAGAGGCTCTCTCAAAGCCACAAAGAAGCTGCCCATCAGCTGGCTTAGATCTTACACTCGCAGCACTGACTTGGCTTCAGTGAACAAGCTACATCTGGCAGCCTACAACTGGAGAACTAAGCTAACTAGGAGCCAAGGTACACCAGGTACAACAAGGGCAGCAACGTGTTTGTGCTCTCTCAGTTTTATGTGAGCTTTGGTGGAGCTGTTGAGACAGGAAGAAAAAAAAAGTTTTCATCAGTTCATCTTAGTGTAATAACCTCAGTATCACTGAGCCATTGATGTCATGGTCCTCCATTCACTTAATATTTTGTTTCCATACCAACGAGCAAAAGCAACAGTGTTTTTTTAAGACACTTTAATTTGTCTAGCTCGAAGGTACTGCAAAGCAATAGCAATGATCCAAAAGTGACCGTTTGCTGACGAGTGGGTTTCTTCCCAGGGCGACTCGCACACCCTCACCCACTCCAAAGATGAAGTACGGAAGTAATTGTCAAGCACTTCTCATTTGCAAGCATGAGTGACAGAGCTACATCTGTGTAAGCCATAGTCACGAGTTTCATTGATTCTGATGGGTAATTTATTTCTGACTCCGCAAGGCAACCCCTTAGAGACCAGCAGTCAATACTGGTAGAGGTGGATTAGCACAATAACAAATCATTTGGGTCAGTGGGCAGGCAGCACAGTTATTATTACTATTAGCTCAGGTTCAGATGGAAAAGAAAGGAAAAAGTTAGTGTCAATTGCAGGCTGTATCTATCTTGTTTCTCCTTTTTCTCTGGCAGGGTTACAAAACACGCCACTATTTTTTATTTATTTTTAATATCAATGCATTTTAAACAGGAAGAAATAGAGAATGGGGACATCTCTAGTCCCTGTTCTCATCTCACCTTCTTCACATATTGTGTAATTCCCCAGTGTCTGGGAACCTGTTCAAAACTCCTCATTGTGTCGGCATGTTTGGATCTCGGGGGATGAGACCTGCAGCTAATATTGATGACAATGTATTCTCGTCTATGAATAATATGAAGCAATGAATCCTTTTTACTTCTTTACTTTTTTGGCTCTCACATGGCCTTAATGAAGATTTTGCAATCCTGTCTCCCTGGGGGCACGTGGGTACAATCAAATATCTGCACTTAAACATTCTCCCAAACCCCAAACCCCAAAATGAAAACTAAAAACCAATCATTCCTTCCTTCCAGGCTTCCTGAGCAACATACAAACAAGTCTCCATATGCAAGTACAACAGTAAACCGAAAACAGACTCACAGCATAGAGAGAAGTGTGGCCTGCACCCATCGTGGAGCAGGGATATGAGTGCTCCTCCTCCAGCTGATAGAACCCTGCACATCTCTGTGTGTTTGCCTGGGAATAACTGCAGTGAGTTATCCTTCAGCCACATATTGGTGGATCGTTCTGACCTCAGTAGCCCCAGACTTCCCCTCTAATCTGCATTTTCCTTTCTTAGTTAATAAGGTTGAGTCCTGCATTCTTGTTCTGAGAAACCCAAGTGCTGCTGGAGTGAGAATGGATTGCCAGACTTGGTCCCAGTGGGACTGGTAATCAGGTTCTATGCGATTCGGCTTTGAGAACTGAATGAAGCTGGCTATGATAGAGTTACTTTGGAGAAGGGGAAGGTGGGCAAGAGTTACACAGATACTCATCAATAAATAAACTCTTTTCTTGTGTTGTCTGAGAGGTTCCAAACATTCAGAGCTTCTGAAGTGTTAGGTCATTTCAGAAATGACCCAAACATCAGTGTCCTACTGGAAAAGGTAAGGCATCCAGGCAGGAGTGATGCTCCAGGAGCCCAGGGGCTGCCCTCTGATCCCAGCAAAGCACTCGGGAGGGAACCCGGAGGAGAAGGCAATAAAGGACATAACCTGCTGGATGGAAATTGTTTGTCCAAGCTATGTGATGGAGACTTATAAATAAGAAATACAATAGCACAGGCTGTTGGCTCAAAAATTATCCACAATTAATAAATTGACCCATCCGATGCACTGCGTTATTTTCTCTGACATTTTCACAAGCTACAAATCTGATAATACAATTAAGTGACAAGTTCAATCACTTCTTTATTTCATGTATATGTATATTATAATATTTTATAGCTGTATTACAGAAAAGACTGTTTACTCTCATTGTATCTTCCCTACCATAATTCAGAGCTTTGCTTGCCTAAGAAATTACTTGTCTGCATTTTGATTAAAAAAGCAAAACCTCATTGTTCCTGTGGCAAATGAATTCAGCCTTTAAATGAAACTCATTGTCACATCCTTTTCTATGCAGAGAAAGCATTCAGCTCCTGGAATGGTTTTAACCTCTAACACAGCACTTCTGCGCCCGTATCTGATCCAGCCTCGATCCATTTTTCTTCCAGAGCTCCATCAGTGTTTGGGCTCCACACTTAGTTCTCAATGAACTGCCTATAACGCAGTAGTTAAAGCTCCCTGGAAAATGACACACAGTAACTCTGTCGAGTTTTTTATTAGCTTGGATAGGTCTTTTATTTTAGCAAGGTCTTTTATTACCTCGGATGGCTTCAAACTTGTTCTGAAGTGGATGAGCGAAGACCTGAGATCCAATTTTGTACCAGAAGCCATTAATAATTGTTTTTAACCATAACCCCTTGATTATTGATAGGCTTTTGTTCTTTACTGTCATTGCACGACACACTGTGAAGTGAAGCAGTGCACAAACTTGAACAGTCACTTACCAGGGCTGGGTCAGGCTGCAGGATCCCACCAGCAGAAGTCCTGTTCCTCAAAGGACACAAGAGACGCTCGGACGTCCCCTCCCATCACACTCCCTCCAGGCACTTTCATCCCTAAAAAGCAACAGGTTTGTGTTGGGTTTTTTTTGGTTTTTTTTTTTTTTTTTTTTGCCACGAGTGCAAAAAGTTGTGCTGTTTTGCAGCCCCTCTGCACGCGGTAACAGCTGCTGTGTCCGTGAGCAGCGGGTGAATTCCACATGACTTGCTTCAGATCGATACACAGATGCCCGAGGCTACAGAGACTGGGGGGCCCTCGGCTTAAGATGTCTGACCTGATGCATCTCTCAGCTCTTTGCTTTTTAAAAAATGTCAGACTCCCTCTTCCAGCAGCAGATTTCATTTTCGGTTGAGTCAAATTGAATTGCTGCTTATTTTTTCATATGTTCTGCCCTAGACTGGAAGATAATCTGATCCTTTTTATTCCCTGACATTTGTCAGAAAACATCGTAAGAATGTTATGAAGAAAAGAGGTGTCTGGAAGTCTCAGGCGACGGTTACTTTTCTGTCCATTAATTCACATACGAGGGATGCTCCGAAAGTAATGCCTCCTATTTTATGATGTCAGCCCATGACAGCAGAGGCAGATGTCGGTGAGATGGCCGTAGAGGTTGAACCTTCCCACCAATATTTTATTACGTGTCACAGATGGCAGCAGAGGGTCATCTGACAGGCTGGCATCTGACATGGAAGTGCAAATGAAGCAAAGGGGTGGAATTGCATTCCTCCGTGTGCAAAAAAAATGGCACTCACTGACATTCACTGATGCTGAATGTTTATGGAGAGCAACCAGGGGATGTGAGCAGAGTGAGAGGTGGTGGTGCGTTTCAGCTGTGGTAACAGTAAAAGTGGTCCCCACCACAGGGCAGAACAGCATGCAGCACCGCATGCAGCTCCTGTACATTGCTGGTGAAAATGCACAGCTAATGGAGGTGATTGTACTGACAATAGTGTTTTGCAGCTAAGAACTCACTCTGTCAAACAGTGTTAATGTGCTCTTTGTATCAGTGCTCAGTAGGAGGTATTACTTTCAGAGCAACCTGCATATTTACACAAACTAGACAAATTTTACTAGCTTCTCATTCCATATCAGTGTCTACATAAATCAGAATGGACTCTGTCAAAAGAAATGAGTGCAATAGTGCCAGTAATACCAGCATCAAGCTGAAGAAGTGCAGAAACATGGAACTATTACTAACAAGTAGAATGTAACTGATAACATCCAGGTCTATAACATGCTCTAAGGCCATTCCAAAACAGCATGCAATTCACCCCAAATCCATCTCCCTTTCACCCAGCAGTCCCTCTCTTCATTTGCAACACATTTGTAACACTTCCATGGCTTCAGTGTTTGTTAAATTTGAACTGATCTCACAATCAGGATTCCTCACTGAGAATAAAATAATAAAATGCGTGACTGAGATCTTGGAAAATGACCAAGAAATTAATTTCCTTCTTTATTCTAAAGGAGACTTATTTGTATTATCAAACCATTTAAACACTTTACAGTTCTACAGCTGAAACACTTCACAAGAAAAGAGAGGAGAGGAGAGGAGAGGAGAGGAGAGGAGAGGAGAGGAGAGGAGAGGAGAGGAGAGGAGAGGAGAGGAGAGGAGAGGAGAGGAGAGGAGAGGAGAGGAGAGGAGAGGAGAGGAGAGGGGAGGAGAGGGGAGGGGAGGGGAGGGGAGGAGAGGGGAGGGGAGGGGAGGGGAGGAGAGGGGAGGAGAGGGGAGGAGAGGGGAGGGGAGGGGAGGGGAGGGGAGGGGAGGGGAGGGGAGGGGAGGGGAGGGGAGGGGAGGGGAGGGGAGGGGAGGGGAGGGGAGGGGAGGGGAGGGGAGGGGAGGGGAGGGGAGGGGAGGGGAGGGGAGGGGAGGGGAGGGGAGGGGAGGGGATTTAATCTATGGCAAAGGATATAATAACAAGGGAAAAAAATGAAGCAATCACAACTTTTGCACATAATGAAGACCACTGAAGTATCACTGGGTATATCATGTTGGCAAGAAACTTACAAGGGAAAGAATTAAAGCAGCTTGTGTTGATGATAATGTCATGTATCAGATGTGACCACTGGATGAATTCCACTTCATCAGAAATTCTGTAAAAACCTCAGCTAAAAATGGATTGTGTTTGTTTTCAGGGAATTAACGGTGCAAATAAACACAATTTAATTCCTGCATTACTGCGAGAACCTTAAAGCCAGACTTGTGTTGTTTTTCTGTAGCTTGGTAACAGTGCTATTAACAAACAGATGCTCTGAAACTAGTTTAATATCATTAAATTATTATTTTTGCTGGAGTGCTGGTTCTAATCCAAACAGAACACAAAGCAAGGCCAAACAACTCTGGTGTGAAGTGCCATGCTGCAGGCAGAGCCATGCACATGCACTCTGCATTTCCAGGAGCCTGAACAAGTGGAGCAGCAACTTCATGAGACCTGAAGCAAAGTGCAGTGATGGATCAGGCTGTTCTGCCTCTAAAGCCCAATGGCTGATTTCAATTTCACTGAGTTCGTAATGGCTAAAAAGTCAAACAGCAGCAGGAGGCATTCTGAGGGAAGAATCAGAGGCTTGCATGAATCCATTAAAAAAAATTAAAAACAAACAAACAAAGCAACGAGCAAAACAACAAATAAACCCAACCAAAACAGCTACTTGTTTCATTTCCACGTTTACCAAAAAGCACGAGTACTAGGCTTAGAGCACCTCTGTTCTCCCGAGAGACAGTGGGGCTGCTGTTTCCTGTCCACAACAGGAAGGACATTAATTTGAGGATGGAGTTTGCATTTCCATCATGTTGGTGTAATAGTCACCACAGCCGTGGCCAGAGCCAGACCACAGTCACCATAATCCCATGTCATTGGATGCCATTGGGTGCACCGTGTAACCCAGCCTGGCAAGAAGCTATGCGCAGTCCCTCAGTCACAAGGACAATTCCCAGCTCTGTGTCATCATTTCACATCAAAGTCCACCATTCCTTCCCGAGAGCTGAGCTTTCCTCCTACCAACATCTCCTTCATTTAATTTCAAGACTCACAAGTTTGAAAAATCCATCCAATAACCTGAGATGTCACCAACGGGAACTGAGAACTAAGCTCATCTAGGAAGACAAATTCCTTACCTGAAGGACAGGGTAGGTGGCATTAACTTGGCTAATTGTTTACTTGCTTAGCTAATCTAACATAATCTGCACTGATTAGTTTTTGATTTCATGCTAGATGAGTATACAGCTTCTGTGTGCCTTCCAGTTAATTTGTGGGTCATAGCAAAAAGTCATTTTTATAACATGTTTAATTCTCCAAAGATAGCAGAGAACAGCAGCCAGTGAGATGCAGCCCGACACTACTGGTATTAAAAGGGTCATTAAACTCAGCATTAGGGAAAGGTCTTTGTTTAGGTTGCATTCACTTTGGTTGATTAAAAATAAAGTATAAGCAAAAGGTATGTGGAAGAAATATTCAGATGCAAAATATGTTGTACAGTCTCATGTACATGGCTGTGCAGTGCTTGCAGACACTGTCTCATATTCAAGCTCCTTCCAAAAGACATCTTTAAATATCATAAAGCCTCAGTTTGTGGGCTCAATATGCCAAGGTTGAATATTTTATAATGAGTATAATGAGCGCGCCATTTGCTTGATAAGTCTTTAATGTTTTCATGAGAAGAACAGGGGTAATTTTGAGTCTCATGAAATGTTATACATACAGAATTAGTGATCACAATTGGCTTTTGCTCTTAAGGAGCCTGAAAATTTCCCCACAGAAAGGGACAGGGTCAGAATTTGACCCAAAGATGTTAAATCTCAACTTTAATGGAGGTAGTTACCTGAAATATCTGATTTATTGCATTCAGTGCTATGGAGTTACAGCATATAAACAATACTTTCTGTATCACAAGAATATAGAAATACTGTTCTAGACAAGAATGAAAAAGCTTGGATGGCTTCATGGGCCTGTAATAGGTAGCAAAGTTCATAGCCTTCACCTTGAAGTCTCCAGTTGAAATTTAGATTGATTGTGACCAAAAGTAATTTCTGTCTGACAGCTCATGTGAAGAGAGTTACTTCGTTTCATAACAAATGTGTGGCCAACAGCCTAAAAATTATTATCACCGTTTAACAAGTCCATTGGCAGTCCCGGAGGCACCGTGGACTGGTGGAAGTCAATCCTGCCTGCCTGGATCGAGGGAAGCCAAGGTGGGAAGGAAAAAAACAGAGGCAAATCTATGAGTGTTATAAGTCTTCTGGGGAAGATCTCACAAATTTAATTGCTTGAGCCTCTCAGCAGGAGCAAAATTTACCTACTTCCTCACACAGCGCTGCCAGCTGGCTCATGTATTATTTTTATTCCATAGAACTGAGTATTCCAGCTTGTGGGAAAGGAAGAAGCTATAGTTTCAGGGGAGTTAAGGTAAAATAAATAACCAAATAAAAATATTTGGCCACAATATGGAAGACCGTTTAAAGAGAGATAAAAAGTCTAAAAAATCTCAACTGATAAATGAAGCCAGAAGTATAAACTAGGAACCTGGAGTCATTCAGGTTGGAAAAGACCACTGAGGTCACCTAGTCCAACTGCCAACCCATCCCCATCCAAGCATCCACCATGACCGGCACTGTCCTTGTGCATTTCAGGTAATGACTGCTTAGGGAGGAGGTGGTTTCCTCAGATACAAAGTGTACTTCTGTGTCCTAGAGGGAGACAGGCATCACAGAGCATGTGTTCCGGAAAATGCCAAAAATGAGGTTCTGTGGTGTGCATCATCTAAAATGAGGTAGGATGAGTTAGGCCATGTTAACTCAGCACAAAGCTCTTCTACATGACAAAGACTTTCCAGTACAGCTCCTATTACCAGATTCAATACACATTCTTCTATTTCAAATAAAACTGAAGAGGCAACGAAGCAAAGCAATAAGTGTGCATTCATCCAATTTTAAATTATTTTTCCTCGCATCTGAGGGAAGTTCACTGCCTTTCCCAGAGTAATTGATATGGTGCAGAAAAAGAATGTAAACGACTCAGAGAAAAAATGTTTGTGAAATGTGGATTTAAACTTTTCCAAAATAAATGTGCCAAATGAAATGTTTACAAATGTTTCTGTTCAGGAACCTGAAAAGCAGAGTGATCTCTCTGACCAACCACGGCTAAAGTATTCACATCATTAAGTGGTAGTAATCTGTTATTAAACTTAAATAGTAATTAAGGATTACTCATTGCCTATTAGTGACAACCCTAGGAAGAGAAAGGGAGTGTGAATTAAGGCTACTGGCAAAGCACATACTCAGCCTTACTGTTTCAGTCACATCTCATGTTGGCACCACTTCACACACCTCTGCTACACATACAGAAGATGGGAGCAAATCCAACAAAGCCACACTAGAAAACCTGGATTTTACAGCTCAGGTTATGGTATGTTATGCACTACAAAGGATCCATCATGTTGACCATTCATGGACAAAAAGCAAGTCTTGATGAATCCAAGCAAATTATCAACAGGACGAGAGATTTTGTACGTGTACATTTATCTGTGCATGCATATATGATAAGAGTCTGTGGATTGATCTTTACAAAAACCTGGAAAGATAGGTCTGTGTTAAGGAGAAACTGTATATAATTGAGGACTGAATTATTTATTATGACCCGGGGCAGCTTTAAATTATGAACTTTTTTCACATTTGATTTTTGAGGCACTGGATATCAGCTTTTTTGCCTCTTTGTGCGTGTTCCATCTTTTCTTTGTCAGCTCAGTTTTTCCACACAGTGCATGGGACAAAGTCTGTCCTTAGGTGAGCGAAATGGCATTGCTTTCAGTCACTGAGTGATGTATGTGTGCATCCAAGGACTAGGCTTTGTTCTGTAGGAAGCAACCTCTCTCACTGATTTATGCCCTGTATTTTCAACAGTGCCATAGCCACATTGCATCATTTAAACAGCAAACATTTAAATTATCCAAAAAGCTGAGGTATGCAATTTGTGCAGGAGAACAGAAGAACATCTTTAGGTCAAGAAAAGTGATTATTGCCATGGCTACCAGCAACTCTTCAATGCCATAATAGTCTCTGTCATTCAGATAGAAGTTGTTAGGTTGGCAAAAGATGGCGTAGATGTACTTTGTGACAAAACCATTAACTGCAAAAATGAACACCCAAAAAAGTTTTCAAAGTACAACTGAAACATGAAACAAAGAGATGGCTGCTCTGCATTTCCAAGAATGGTGCATGCACTGTCCTTAGCCATCCATATCTCCTGCAGTGAAAGCAATACAAACGTCTTGCTAGAATCTAGTAATTTCCATAATCCTGCTGGTTACCAAGAATTACTGCATCTCCAGTTCCATTTTGACGTGGATCATGCTATTCCAGCAGTGTGTGGCAATAGGATGAGGGGAAATGGCCACAAACTGAAGCATAGGAAGTTCTGCACCGATGTGTGTGGGAACTTCTGCAGTGACAGAGCACTGGAGCTGCACACAGAGCTGGTGGATCTCCTTCTCTGCAGACATTCAAGACCTCTCCACTGGTTCCCAATTTGTTGCCACTGGAACATTTTGCTGTTGAGGATTCGTCAAAACAGTGGATGTCTAAAAAGTGTGACACTGGAAAGAGTGATATCTGATCTCCAGAGTAAATAATTTACATATACAGCATGAGCTCCTTGGGCCTACTCTGGGTGATGATTAATTTTGATTTTTTTTCCACCCCAAGACTAAAAGTGACCTAACTTTGGGGAACATGCATTCGTTTAATGTTTTATTGTACTAAAAGTCATTTCAGATATTTAAGCTTGTTACAAAAGTCATTTTGGCAGATGTATGGTTTTGTTCGCCCCAATCTTCTTGTTGCTTATAGAGAACTAAATTTCCAGAATCAGCTTTAAGGTGAGGAATGCTCAGAAATGCCTCAAGTTCAAGAGGGCTGCACCGGTGTCAAGCAGAGATGCAAGTTGGTCTGGCCTCCACCTGTAGCTCATCCCCAGCTGAGCTCCTGATGAAAACTTGGTCAAGTTGAATAACACCTAAAAACTATTGCAATAAGAGTGTACACCTGCTGTAACCATAAATATTGGGAAAGTATCATGAAAGGGCCAGTCAGTTGTGGTAGTGATTCAGAGTTTGATTTGCACCAGTGTTTGCAAAGCAGAAGTTTCTCACTTCAGCTCTCCCAGCAGTGATGGCAGTGGTGTTTGGCCATGGAAGCTCTGAGCAGGTAAGTTGGTTTGTTCCCTGGCCAGCCTGCGTGTGCAAAAATGCTCTCTGCACCACTGTTCTATTTTTGCCAAGAACATAGAGTTTCAGAGATCCTGTTTTGAAGACTAAGAAGATATTTAGTTGTACAGGGAATCATAACATTTGAAGACTGTGTTCCATCGCTCTTCAAAAAATCCATAGGTTGATGTGAGATTATCAAAAAACACAGTCATATTTCTAGCTCCAGCCCAGCCTTTTTAGACTGTGAGCTCATCAGAGCATCTACTCTTTGGAATTTATGTCCTTCCTGGTATAACATGGCCAAGATTTTGATGGTTTCTTAAGTTCTACAGTAATGAAAATAATGAATACTCTAGCAGCAGCACGACCCTCATCTGAGAGAGATGGAGATGACTATGAACCCTTCTAAACTATTTACTGGTTGGGAGGGTCAGCTGCAGGTGACATCATGACCGAGTCATATCTGAGTATAAGCTTAAACTTCACATTTCTCTGCCCCAAAATGCACATCACCAAGTGGCTTTCAAAACAGGTTAAAAAGAAAAAAGAGTAATTTTCATCGTGGCGGAACAAAAGCACTAAAGCTTCTTGTGATTGCAATAAAGAGAAAAGATGTTATTGAGTGATGCATCCATCTGCCACGTCTGGGAAGGATATACAATGTACTCTGACTTACCTAGTGCTCACTTCAGGCATTCAATCTAAACAATCATTTTAGAGTTTTACAGAAGACAATACAAAACACCGCACAATCACTGACAGCAGCTTTTGATGACAAAGAGCAATTAGGGAATCCTTTCAGTTAAACAATGGAGATAAAAGGACATTTCTATATTTCCAAATGGCAGTCGAGGCTCAGGTGTTGCAGACAATACAGAAATGATGCAATATTGCTTCTCTCCAATGCACTTTTACTTCTGGAGGTTAGCTCACTGATATTGATTCACTGCTGCCGTTTTTTCTCTATCAGCCTCACACACCCTTTTTTGTGTGAGGTCAGTGCACATATAGAAATAATACTAAACCTAGGAGGAAAAAAAAAAACGAGGGTATTTTATGAGACTAGACTTAAAATCACCTGCTTGCTCCATTTAAGAGCAAGCAGAAGAAAGGTACGCATGCCACCAGAGCACAAGGTGGCTGCACCATCTGATCCTATCCTGATCTTCCCCAGCTCCAGCACTGCCCCCTGCTCCTACAAAGCATCACTCTCCTGCTCCTCGTACCCTCAGTGGAACAGAGCAAACACAGACCTTCCATTGCCTTCAGTTGGGCACCACAGCCAGCAACTCTGGCCAAAGACCTGCAGAGAGACAACAGACACAAAGCATTGCTGTGCTCCTTCTGCTTTTCTTGTCTCTTTCCCCTCTAAATGTCAACATTTTATGGGGTTTTTACTCCCTTATTCTTCACAAAAACACTTTCAGCCCAGCATAATTTTCCAGGCAAATTGTGCACTTGTCAGATCACCTGATTAAGAGCCCCGTATTCATTACTATAAAAATCCAACGAGCTCGCTGAATCATTAAAAAGCAGATTGGCCAGTAATAATAATCAGTTTTCTGCTAATAAATACAGCTTGCATGCCTAATTCTGTGTCCTACTCAAATACCAACGATGAAGAATTTAACTTTTAAAAAGTACATTACTGCATGTAATATGAGTGCATTGGTCTTAGTACAGAGCATTACTACTGTCTTTAAAGGGCAGTCAGTTCATGCATTAATTGTTTCACTGAAAAAGCGCATTGATTTCTTGAAAATTTCTTCATGCATAAAAGTAATTTGAATATTGCAGATGGTTAAACCTCTCGATCAACTTGAATACAAAGAAAGAGCAAAGACATACTTGAATTCGAGGGCTAGCATCAGAAATGCAAGCACTGTCAAATGAGCGCAGTGCATTATTCATTGTGGGATGTCTGTGTGATACATACCCACAGGGACACAGAACCACGCCAACCTCTTTGCTGGGCAGGGGGAAGCAGCAGAACAGAGGGAGGGTGGGCAGCAGCACAGTACTGCAGGCAAAGATGGAGCAGCAGCAGGATATACTTGGAGAACTTCATTTACAGAATGATGGAGAAAGGTGTGCGGAGAGTTTAGATGGCCCCATATACATCACGAGTGGCAAAAGCCACATGTGGTACCCTAACTCTGTGTAACTTGCTGCTCCTATTGCACCAGTGTTTGTAAGGCACTGATGTAAGGGTGACGGCTGCTGCTGGTCCCTGAATTTTACTGTCTTAAAAGATACTGGACCACTATAACTCACGCATTTAAAATAAAATATTTTGGAAATACGCATTTTTTGTAACTCCCAAAATAGCAAAATCCAAAAAGATACTGAGCTCATGCATTACAGAATTCTATCACTGCACAGACATCAACATTTCATTCACCAATACAGCACAACTTTATATACTTCTGATGGTGAATATTTTCCACAAACTTTCTTACACAATTCATATCCACGAATTAAGTTCCAATTACATGAATAGTAATGAATCTGTAAGTATATTTGCAGAGTACAGCAAATCTCACGTTAAAATTTGGGACATACTGAGGCTGTTGTCAACTCCTGGCTGCACCTACAATAGAAGCTACACTCCATTTTGTGAGTGAATTAGAACTACTGGGCATTATTACTTCTTTCTATTGTTTTCACCCTCTGTGGTTTGCTTGGAAGATAATTTTAGCCCCAGGGCACAATCACATAAGGAAAGCCCCACGTTCCAGAAAGATGTCTCCAAGGAAAGAACTGTACCATTCCCTCCTGCCTTTCCAATTGACTTCTGTTAAAACAACAACATTTACAAAGCAGTTCTGCAGTACTAATTTCTGACAGCACTTGACCAGGGTCAGAAGAGTTTCACGTTCTGGAAATAATTAACTTCCCACTGCTGAGAGCACCCAGGCTTCAGGAGTGCTCCCAACAGCTCCTGGGTCAGAATCCTTTGGAAGAGGAAGGAGGTCAGGGAATCCATCATTTTGGAGGGATGATCTTAGTGGTATATAAAGGAGTTCTCAAAAACATGAACTCACATCATCCAGATGAAAAGCATGAGTACAATTATTGAATTATTGCTACAATGCAGATTATTACTTCATTTTGATGGGAGACATTTAAAGGTGTTTTGCTCCCTCAGTATTATCAATCCCTCACAGGCTGAAGAGATTTAAAATCAGAACAAAGAGACCAGAGCGTATGGGCATAGAGAAGAGAATAGGGAAACGTGCAGTCAGCGTGCCCAAAGGCACAGTTCAAAACAGCAACAGGGAATTGCATGTGGGCTTACAAACTGAGTTAAAAACACAGGGAAAAAAGCCCCATTACAAAAACAACACTCGGCTTTGATGAGAAGATTAGCATTTAAAACTGTGATTTGTTTATCCCAGACCAACTTTACTAGAACTGAGCAAGTGTCACAGTTAAGAATATGATTTTGGGAGAGCTCTTGGCTGTTGATAGGTGATACCCAATGGCAGGAAGTAATTTTCCTGCTCAGAAGATGTTCCTGGCTTCCACGTGATGTGAAATGACACCAGAAATAAAGGAATCACCAAAGCTCGTCCTTGATATACGAGCCAATTTAAATCCCTGGGCTGAGACAGAGAGCTAAGGACTACTACTCTTCCAAAGCAGCCAGAACAGGATCATTAAGCAGTGCACTAATAGCCTGGAGTCAGTTCCAGCAGGGTGAGGATGGAGCTGCAGTGGGGGTGTTGGAAAGGGCTGTGCAGAGGCTCAGGAGGGCACGGGGTGCAGCAGCATGGGGGGCTGCAGGTGGAGCTGAGCATGCACCAGCACTCCTCCTTCCCACATGTATCCCCTGGCCAATAGTCCAATCAGAAATCTAGGGATTTGGCCCATAGTTGTTCTATTCTGTGAAAAGGAAATCACCTGCTCCTTTACAAGCCAGGAAAATATGTTTTTCCTCTCTCTTTTTTTTTTTTTTCATTTTAACCTTACATGGAAATCTAAAGTAGGAGATTCCTGTTCAATGAGTCTGGAAAGATAAATAGTGTGCTATAAAAGTGCTTTGTCCCCTGGAAGAGCCACTGCTTTCTGGGTGCTGCTGTGCACAGAAGCTGAGCAGGAACAGCTCTGGTGACTTCAGTCTCCCATACACACCAGGCACTGATACCAAGCTGCTGCACAGGACTTGATGCCTGAAACAAACTACTAACCATGGACAAAGCAGGCAGAAAGGTTCCCAATCTGCTCCTTAACAGTTCTGACAAGGCAGTTTGCAGATTTACTGCAAAATTCCCTTTTTAGATCACAATAAACTCAGTTCTGTTCCAAATCATCACTACTCTTTCCTTTCAATGGACTGATATGGCTCTGCAGAGCCCAGACCTGAATTTAAGCAAACACATCTAATATCTTGAGAGAAAAACCCAAAAGGAGTTAGAGAGTCACAGCTGGCTGCCAGAACCAAGTGATGCTGGTTTGTCACATTGGTGCTTTATTGGTGTCCGGGCTCAGAAGCGTCCTCGTATTCTCCCTGCTCCCTCACCAGAGAGCTGAGCCTGTTTAATAAAAGCTGATGAATGGCCAACAGTAAATACTGCGCTTCTGCTTTGCATTCTTGGCTCATTTGTGCTCCTGCTGATAAAGCACATGGGAAATTGTCTAAGACCTTGTGTAAACCCTCTGTCCAGCCACAGTAAGCTCACTGGAGAACTGAGGATGGTGTTCAACCATCTCCTCCAAGTTGTCTCTCAAGACATGAGACCCACTGAGTACTTCTTGAGAGATCACAGGATACCTCCTTCAATAGGTCTTCTTCTTCTTGAACAATTACTATGCAATAAACTATTTTATTGGTTTTCCTTATATACTGTATTTCTGAAAACAAAACAATAAATGGTTGTAAAACCAATAAAATGTACTAGGCTAGTGTTTTATTACAAACAAGCCAATACCATACACTGCAGCATATTTTTCAGCTCAGTGCACCAGGCTTCTTGTTGTCCAGGTGAACATTCCCGGCTGTAAATTGCAGCACTATAGCTCTTTTCCGGCGCACTCTAAAACTTCTTTAGGTTGATGTGCCTTGAAACACTCCTAGTCCTTGGGCAAATTTATGGAAAGGATAAAGCTTGGCGGTTTTATGCCAAGGCATTTTTAACTTTGCTAGCCACCCTGGAAGTGCATTCAGGTGCTGAGTGCAGAGCGCACGGTTCAGTTGTCCAAAGCCCTTCACAACTTCAGCGGTCCCCGCAGACACAGCCCTGGAGCAGCAACTGATTCAGTCAATGGACTGTTCACCAAGAGTGATGGTTCCCCAAGCAGGAACGCTGCCCCTCTTTCTAGCAATTGACAAGCTTACAGCAGCTATGAACAAGAATAACACTGAATAACAAAGTTTTTGGTAAGACTCCTCAGTATGGTTCTGTTCATTTTTTTTTCCAGTCTTTCATGGTCCCAGAAACCAAACATTTCAGCAAGGATCTCTTTGAGCATCTATCTGGCATACTTATGTGAAGCACTTCCAACTTGGCTCTGTACCAATCCTTTACACAACCTATTTGTCTAAAACCTACTCTTCACAAGGGGAATGGTCACCTGCAGTGGTGGTTGAGTGCCTGAGACACATCCATGTATTGCTCTGCCCTTGTGAGAGACCTCAGTGCAAACTCAAGTACAAGAGCACAATTTAAAATGGGATTTCTTGAGATGCCTGTTTTTGTGGGCAGTCTGCTTCTGTAATGTGGACATAAGCAAACAAAACGCAAAAAACAGCAACAAAAACCACATTAATTACTCCAATTTCTGTTCATCACTACAGAACAAAGCAAGAGGTTGTTTTTGTGGATGATTTTACAGGGTGTTAATGCAGATGTTATTTCTCATGCTGCAGCCTCCAGTTCTGTGCAGTGCAGCAGCACTCTGAGCCAGCCAAGAGTTGCCCATCAATCTCCAGCTAGAGCAAAATGGCAAGGAAAAGTTTAAAACCATCCTTTCCATAAATTGATGTCAGAGTTTGTCGTGTTGTGACAAAGACCTGTTACTTTTCCTTGTCCGTTTACTACAAAAGCACTGAAGAACGCTTCCACTGTTGCTGAAAGCAGCCAATATCTAAACCCAATATTGACCACAGAAACCAAAAGTACTTCAGAATTGAAGGTTACCTCTGAGACCAGATACTAATACGTTTGAAATCAATATCATAGTCTATGCAAGAAGCATCTCCCTTCCTCTTGCACCTACACATCACTGCTGCTGTGTTTAGTACATGGCCAGCCTGACCTGGCCTTGGGAAAGCCTTGGTGTTCACACAGAACGTATCAGACACACGGACGGGCTCCAGGAAATGGGTCGGGTAACTTCAGAAAGAAAGTTCTGTCAAGTGAAAATACTTTCTGGTATTAAATTTAGGCAATAAGTTTCATGATCTTTTCTGAATCTCGCATTTCATTTTGGCTTCCTTTTGAAAAAGGCTTAAGATCAAATAAAACTTGATCCTATTACATGGAAATCCATCATAGCCTTGCAAGTGATCTAAGTGGAGTGCAATTAGGAGGATATAAATATGGTAATGAAGCTGTTACATCACATCGTTCTACTTTGACACTGCATGAATTTGCCCCACTTGCCTATTTATAAGCTGTGATGTGTGTGTCTGGAGGAAGATGCATCCACTCCTTGCTGTGTCTGATACACCATGGGTAGCCCTGTAAGTAACCTCTGCAAACATCAGCTAACAAGTCATAAAAGGCAATAAGATACTGGAGGGAAACCCGTTTCAGAGATAAAAGACCTCCCTAGTCCCTGGAGGTGTTCAAGGCCAGGCTGCAAGGGGCCCTGGGCAATCCCATCTAGTACTTAGTACTGACCAGTGGTTGGCAACCTTACCTGTGGCAGGGGGGTTGGACTGTGATGATCCTTGAGGTTCCCTCCAACTTAAGCCATTCTATGGTTCTATTATTGCCTTAACCTGGGAAATGAGGCTGACAATCCCTTGCCAAAGCTGTTCTTTCAGTGTGAGATGCTGGCAAGGACTTGCAAATAGGGCGGTCCAAAGCCATCCAAAATCTCTACAGCTTGGCTTGGGGACCTTAGGTCTAACCAAATGTCCAGTATGGAACTGGTGCAGGGCTTGGGGCAGTCAGGGTGCTTGCTGTCACTGGTATTGCCCTATCTGACCTCCCCCTGTGACTCTGATGGCAATGCAGCCTCGTGGGGGGAAGATCCCTGCACAGCCTTCAGCAAAACTTCAGATGCACACAGCTCGGCAGACTAGAGAAATCCTCAAGGGCAAAAGTGTCACTGGAGTCAAAGTAAATCACATGAGTGATAACTCCACGGGGAGAACAGCAGACATCAGTCATCAGTGCGCCTGCTTAATATCCCCTGGTTTGGAATATTTCTGCTGTCAGTCAATTCGCTCATCTGCTGGGCAGCCAGGAGGATGAACAGAATTACTCTTAGCAGAGTAAAGCTACGGACCATTGGAAATAGTGTCTAACAAGAGCACTTAACAGGCACCTGAGAATGATGATTCATCATTTTCCCCTCTTTTTATAGATAACCACTTAAAGGTACTGAAATCCTCCATCCTTCTTAGAGGTGCAGTGTGCAGAGGGCAGGGCTGTGCTGAAGCTTCAGTTTGCTGCCCCTCCTGCACTGGGAGAGGCCCTCAGGATCTGGCCTCCCCTCATGATGGGTCTTCTTCACTGTTAGATACAGCTACTAGAAAAGCTTTCCCTGGGTGCAACAGACAGTGATAACCTTTTATTGCACACTGTTACGAAATACGTAGCAAAGTATGCCATAAAGGGAGGTCATACCACAAATGTCTTTTATAAGTAGGGGAAACTGAGGCTGAGAGCAATAAAAAGACTTGCTCAAGGTTAAAAATAAGCTGCAATAGCAGAAATAAACCCCAAATCTCATGAGCTCAAGCTTGTTGTCAAGCCTGACCGTTTTGGTTAGTTCTTGATACCACAGCCTTGTTTTCCTTCAGCCTCTTAAGATGCCGTCCCTAAAATCATCTTATCTCATTGCTCTTTGTTCAACAAGTTTCTCTTGCAGTCCTCCCAGCATTACCAGCTTTGAATGTACATGAAACATCATATTCTCATCCTTAAATATGAAACTGTTCATAGCTTCATCTTCTGCATAGCTTGCTGATCATAGAGACTGGAAGAAACCTCTAGGATCACCAAGTTCAACCCCAACCCATCCCCGCCATGCCCACTACCCACGTCCCCAAGTGCCACATCATCTTTCCTGCTATAACTCCAGTGCCAAGTCCCAGCCTGGGAAGCTCAATGGTTTGCACTACCAGGCTGTAACCCCTGATAAGAGTCTGCTACAAAAGGAGGAAAGAACCCTAAACACTCCTGAATTAATATTGATTTCATGTCAATTGCTTTATATTCCTACTTACACAGGCTGAAGGTCATCGATGGAGAGGATCCTTAGAAAGGAAAATTAAAAGCAACTGTCAGCAGCGAAAATGAAAGTTTTCCTAATAAGCAATGATGATTTAGAAGACTGCAGCATCTCTAGTGACTCTATAGCTTGGTAGAAATACAGCTGTGCTTCTCCTTCTTCCAGCAGCTCATAAATCCAGCAGGGGCCACACTTAGCTTGAGATCAACCAATCAGCAAACTGGTAAACTCTGGAACAATTTCAAAGTTCATTGTAAAAAATCAACCTGGGCTAAGAGTAGGTTTTTCTTTTCCCTTCAAGACCTGATGTTGGAAGTACAGCTGGGTCCTCTGTTCTCTTCATCCTGCCTTCCCCTCCCGTTTTTCATTTCATAGAATCATAGAATCATTAAGGTTGGAAAAGACCACAAGTCCATCCAGCGCAACCATTTTTCCTATGCTTCCATTTTCCCTGTGCTGTATCCCTGGTGACCTTCACCTGGCACAGAGCAGGCACTGCCTGTCTCGTTGCAGCCCAGACACAGTCTATGGTTACAAACCACATCCAAGTGAAGCTTTACACATCACTTTGGCATACCTATTTGCCAACTCCCCAGACAGATTTAGCTGCATTTAACTTTCTTCTTTCCTCTACTCCTGAATTCATTACGTTCTCCCCCGCCGCATTACTTTCTCTTCAGCCACATCTTTTCAAGCATCAGTACACACCATCATGAACATGACTTCATGCAGAACACATACCAAAACATGTGCCCAGTTAATCGGGGTACTGCATCTGAATGTGATTAACACAGTCCAACTCTGATAAAATGGCTGATACTAGAATTCAAGAGTACGGTATTGAGGCGACATCCTGAGAGTGCAGGAAATAAAAGCACCTCAGGTTCCTCAGTTGATCCTTTTCAGAGTTAAGTCCCTCGACTTTTCCAAATCTGGACTTGGAAATCAAATGCAAATTTTAATGTGGGCAGAAAGCTCAGGCCACTGCCTAATGCAGACATCCTTAACGCTGAATTAGAGCTGGAGGAAGGAGATGAGCTGGCTATCATGTTTGCAACCTTCTCCTTTGCCCTCATTAATGTTTTATTAATATTTCATATTACATGAAAGCAAATTTTCCTTTGTGTCTGGCAGTAAACGCTGATCAATATTAATGTTCGATTCATATCTCTGAGAAAGGGACAGCAAGAGAGAACAGGAGTGAAATCGGAGATATGATTTACATGAACTTCAATGAGGCCGTTAAACCAGCAAGGCTACTGAAATAATCAATTGGACAAGGAAGGGGCGAGCAAATGAGGCCTGGGCTGTGACAGAGCTGGTTACGGTTCAATTAGGGCTGCGGGCAGGAGGAACTGTGAGCCTGTGTGAATTGTGTCATACTCTGCAAACAAAGCACACAGCAAGGTGAGAAAACGTGTAGGTGGTGAATAGGACTGCACCTGCAAGAAGGGGTCAGGAGCAGAGAGGAGGCAAAAGAGGAGGGACAAAGAAGAGGTATTGCAAGGGAACAGCTGGGTGGTTTGTGTTCTGGGGGGCTCAGGCTGTGACCAAAGGTCTCGGAGGAGACTTGTGCATGGCAGAAAGGCAAAACCTAGTTAGCAAGAAGAGGCTTTCAAGGGCAGTAGCAGGAGCGAGCTTTAGACAGGTGGAAAAGGTCAAAGTGTGGGAGTGAAGAGGAAGGTTTGGAAGAGCAAAGGAGATTTGTGACCTGATGGCAGCAGGTGACAGCTCATGGGAGGAGGGACACTGCACAGCACCAGAAAACAGTCTGACAGATAAATAAGAGAGGTCACGGAGGTGTCACGTTTTTAATTGCTCAATAATGGAACTTGGATTTCCACGCTGCAGAAGAACCCAGGAGCAAAAGCCTGCCAACCTCCATAATGAAACTGCACCAAGCTGAGGAGAGGACATCCAGACAGTTTATGCTCTCAAGTTATTCCCAGTTTCATTCTTCACTTTCCAACAGCAGCCTCCTGTTGTCTGCAGCAGACTCAACCTGGGCTGTTCTCTGAGTCCAGCTGATGCCCCAGCACCTTTCCTGCTCTACAATTCCCACACCTGGTCCCCAAACCCAGCTTCCAGAGGCCCATGGAAGGCAATGGGCACAGTCATGTTAAAAGCCCGCTAGGTTGGTGGCTCTACCCTCCTGACAGCAGAACGGCACTCCCTGACAAATGATTAAAACTACACTGTCGTACAAAATGCAAATATACCTAAGCAGAAATGGAAGATTACCATAAAGTCTTTAAGGCGGCAGGAAACTTCAAAGCTGATTTGTGCATTCACCTAAAACTTCAGCCTCCCTGTTAGCAGTGTCACAGCACTCCATTAGTTATCCTTGTAATTAGAACAGCGTGGAAGGGAGCGTACTGCAGATAATAGCTCAGATAACAAAATTATGCAGGTTAGAGAGCTGTTGTTCAGTTCATCCTGAGCAACATCCATTTAGACTCTTCCCTTTTGGTGCAAACCTTTTGGGTACCAGCAGAATCCTTACCTGCCCCATACCAGGTTATTTTCTGTGCTTAGCAGTGAGAGCCAGGAACATTTCTGCTGTGTGGCTGTGACAGCAACAGCAGCTCCACTATTCTCACTTTCAGGTATTAAAGTTCAAAAGGAAAGCACTTTATTCTTCGCATAGGCATTAGCAGATGCATTAGCAGAACTTAAATCCTAAAATCAGTGGAAATAGGTTACAGTATTTTAGCTGCTGTCTTCCCAAGGCTTTAATGCAGTGAACCACTTCACTTTCAAGGTAAGATTTGTGAGTCATTTCAGAATAATTTAAAGCCGGGGCAAATACAACCTTTCCTGAGCAGATGAAGAAAGCTCTCTTGTAGCAGAGTAGCATGGTTTTTCTTCTTCTGGGAAGGGCTGAAGGAAATACATCACAAAAGAGATTCTTAGGAGAGAAATGCAGGGATAGTTCTTGGGATGCCACATGTTAGATATTAGACAAAAGTAAGACTTCAACATGTAGTAATTGTTTGTAAAAGCTATCACTCACACTGCCTTTCAGAGCACTACAGGTCCTTAGCACTTCAGTAAATGTTGATCTATGCAAAGAATGCATTTTCTTAAGTAAATTTGCTCTTCAGAAATGTGGATATTCAGGATTCCTTCCTAAGGTGATGGAAATTACCACTTGGTTGACCAGCTCTGCTCTCCTTCACTCAAACAGAGCTCCAGCCCAGTGAGATGGAGCCCCTCGTGGTCATCACTGGGTCTTCCCTGACAGAGAGGGGCTCCATTAAGTAGCATTCCTCTGTGGTCACTAAGATCCCTCTGTTCTTTAAAACAAACTCTTGTACTATGAAGCAGTTGGAACAATTTTCTGAACCATTAGCTTAGGCAACTCTGCATTATGCCCGATGCTATTCCTGTTGTCCCTTAGGAAAAGCACTGGCCATCAGACCAGAGAGCAATCCCAGCTGCTTCCCAGCCCAGGGCAGTCCCAAGGTGTGTGTGTATGAGGAAGGGTGTGCAGCTCCATTCATCTGCACCAATCTTTTGAACGATTCTCAGTATCTAGACCAGCAGTTTTATGGCCTTCTGTGTCCTTTTTGTGCTGCCCTGCAGCCCCAGGGCTCCAAGCATCGCTGACCAGAAAATGCCCACCCCAAAAAAGCAGGCTCCCCACTGACCACTGATATCCCCAAGGGCTCCAGCTCTGCATTTGCAGTTCCTGATTTCCTCGTCCATTTCAGCTCATCACGTAATGCTCTCTGCTCATTACGTGCGAGAAAAAATATGCACAAAATTGCTGCTTGAAGATCAGCGAGAGCTGCAAACCTGACAAGCTGCAGCTGCAGAGAGCATCGTCAGAGCTTTATATTCTGATGAGGAAGTAGTAAAATATTATACAAGTTGTTTGCTTGCAGTTCATGTCAAAGCAAGAGGGTCTGGGCCAACCCTTGGAGAGGAGGAAAGGGAGAATAAATAGATCCTCAGCGCCCGCAGCAAATGTCCTGCCAGCAATCAGGGATTTATGCATTCACACAGAGGCACATCTCCACACAGGGCTGAATTGTCTCATCATTGTAAAGATAAATATTGCAGATGGGTGAATAATTCACTCATACAAATGTTCACTGAAAACAAATTAACCAGCTTGTGTGTACAGGCGATGGAAAATGGTAACAGCTATTTCACAGGGCGCTGGAGGAGACAATTCCTAATATTCATCCAGCCTATCTCAGCAAGTAGGTAAGCTACCAAAATCTCCACAATCTGTTTTTGGAGGCTCACCTGGAGTTAACTTCCAGGTACTGAAGGGGGAGTTAATTTGAGCACTGTTGTGTGCGCTCCCAAGGCCGCAACCACAGGAGCAGGAGCTGATCCTTCCAGAGGAAAACCCAGCGCTGTATTTCAGGCAGATATGTCAACAGCAATACCTCTTTAATGTCACATTGGAACACAGAGGGTTTCAACCACGGGGAAGAAGGGGCTCAGCCTGCTGGGAGCTGCTCACGCTGTGCCCCACCACCCAAACGAAGACACATCCCTGATGCTGTAGCATTTATCACCAGCCAGATTAAGTCTATAAAAAGGGGATTATGGGCAGTCCGTTTGCAGCATAAGACGGACATAAAGCTGTAATAAGTTACAGAGATAACGAGGCAGCAGGACATAAAAAGTCCTGCGTGCAAAGAGAAGCCCCTGCTTTCAGAGGCAGCAATTTGTTGGAAGCACACCTTGCCTGCGAGCACTCGGGAGCTGCGATTGTCACTGCTCGTGCTGTTTGCTCTGGTCCAGCCGAGGAAAACTCCCAGAGGCCAGAAGGGAAAAAAATGTAATTATTCTCTATGCTGTCTGAGGGTTTTTCCTCTAAAATCCTATTGCCTTCCTCACTGCAGCTGAAGCTCAGGACTAGGGATCAAATATATCAACCAAAACCCAACTTCAGCATTAGTTGAAGACTGTTGATCTTACTAATGACCCAAAGGGGACACAGACCTCTAAGTAATTTGTTCATCTTAACTCAGCTTGAAAGAGCAGCAAAACACAGTGACAATGGAGAGCTCTGCCCAACAAATGCTCGTTCCTAAAATTTGAGCCTGCTATAAAAAACCCTTCAGGAAAACGCCGTTTATAATATTCTCCATAATGCAGCACAAATTCAATCAAAAGAAAATGGGTCGTGATAAAATCACAAGGTGTCCTAAGAAATCTCCTTCCATGGTGCATCCTTCTGCCCTTGTCCAGTGTCCCCAGCTCCCTGCTGGCCGGGCTGTGCTGGAAATGCCCTGCTTTATTTTCCAGCCTCCCTTGCTCCTTCTTTCCTCTTGCTCCTTGAATTTGTCTTTGCCCCAATCCAAGGAGGAAAGCTCTTAATCAAACTTGGCCTTCACTAAAGGAGCATTTCCAAGACAGACCTGTGTAAATAGACAGTATCTCAATTACCCTCCAAGAGCGGTAACATTTGCTGTTTGAAATAGGACAGCCTCCACCTCCCTATTCATCACAGTAACCCTTCAGAGTCCTGCAGTGTGCCAGTAGCAGAAAGGGTGTTTTTGGAGCATGATATAAGCCAAATGCTGAGTGAAAATATTTTCACACCAGCCAATATATGAGATGCAACTACAGGGATTTAACCACGATACTCAGGCTCATTAGCAAAGCAAGCATAGATAACAAGGATTTACTGAACATTACCGTCTGACTTGGCCAGCTCTCCCAGAGGGATCATTAAGATGGTAAGCAAGTATTTTGTCTGCATATTTGGGGGAATTAAGTCTACATTCACGAGTTCTTGCAACTTCAGCAAAAAAAATAAAATAAAACAAAATAAAGCAATATTTGAGTTTTGCACGATGAAAACTCTGATGAATACAACTGTGGTAACATAAGGACTCTTTTCAATGAACAGGGCCCACAGTGTGCCAGCTCCAGCACGAGGGAGTCCCGCAGGATGCCCCCACCACTGACCCCAGGCAATGTCTGCTGGTTCCCAACTTGCACTACTTTTACACAAATGTATTCCCTGCAGGTTGCATCACCTGAATGTAGACAGTCGTTTTCACACGATGCCATACGGTACGGAATATCCCTCCGGCCAGTTTAGGTCAGCTGTCCTGGCTCTGCCCCCTCCCAGCTGCTTGTGCCCCCCCAGCCCCTCACATCTGGACAGCATACCAAGTTGAAAAGTCCTTGGCTCTATACAGCAACACTGTGAAAAGGAAAAGGAAAGGAAAAACAACTGCCCCAGCTGAAACCAGGACACACTTCATTAATAGGTCTGCAGCAAATGAAAGGTCCACACTCCTATTTTCCCCAAGCCTTGGGCTGGCGATGACGCTATTATGTGCTTGAACTACAACATGCTTCTCATTGCCTTTATCTCTGCTTGCAAGTTGGTTCAGGAAAGGTTGGTATTAAAGAGATGTTCACATCAGCTTAATTTGTACATGTTCAGGGACTGCTGTCAAAATACAGTGCTATTTAGAGAGGGTGACTTGAATTTATTTGCGACTTCAAGTAATTGATAAATAATAAGTAGACAGAGCACTGTCCGATAACAGAGTCACTGTGGCTCTATTCCATCTACCAGCAGCTAATTTTTGGCTTTTGGCTGTATCAGAGGGCTTTGTTTGCCTGCGTGCAAGTAAAACACGATCCACCTCGGAGCTATCTATGTGCTGCCTAATATTAACAGGCTTTCAAGGTTTTTAAGGTCAACATCAAGTCCTTTTGGACACAGGAGTTTAATTCACGGTACAGACAGCAAGGTTTGCATGGAGAGCGGCGATCTTTTATTAACCCAGTGAATGTAGCTGGAGAACAAAAAAGCTTCTGGGCACACAAGCTCTTCTTCAGGTCAGCTTTGCATTGTGAAGAGCCATTCAGCAGAGCTACAGCTGCATCACTACTGCATTTGTACCGTGGTAAACCTTCAGCAGAAACCATTTTATTTCTGAAAAGCGACAATTTTCTCCCAGAATTGCATTAAAAAGAGAGCATATTTCTTTATCAATCCATTAGGTCAGTAAGGGCACATCTTCACAGCATCATGGACGACAGCACAGAGATGTTGGAAATAGCATTGACCTGAGGTGGGATGGACAGCACGAGCCTGTGCAGATACCAGCATGGGTCCTGAATTATATACCTGTATTGGTGCATGGGTATAATCAGCTTTCTATGTGCTTCTTCTGCTTCCAGTTTTAAAATGACCTTGTCCTTTTGGAAGGGCACACATGCCCTAGATTAGATAGCTGGTGAGAATGGTATAATATAAGCAAGCTTTGCTTGACGTCAGGACAGTGTGGTGGTCGTGAACAGACCATCCACCCCTAGCCACAGGATTAGAAAATGCTGCCCTCCTAGAACACATCTTCCTTTACATGTTTCTTTCCTCAATACAAACCTTAGAAGATGCACCCGACCCATTGTTCATCCGTTAAAGGAATAAGCAAAAATTTGCGCTCCTTTTAACTCCCATTTCAAACTAAATGGATCTTCTGTTACAGCCAGTTGGGAAAATCAGTTTTCTGCTTAATCAAGCCCTCCCATCAATCAGGTTAATAGGAGGGTTTGCACATTTCCTAATTATAACTACTAACATTTGTAGGCTTCCTACTGATGAAAGCTCATCCCATCCCATCATGTTAAATCACCTCTGATGAGCAAAGCAAACCCAATGGCACGACAGCAGCACATCAGCCTGATGTGGTTCGAGGTTAGCGGGGCTGCTGGTCCTCAGTCTGCTCCCCTATACATGTAATGCACACAGGCTGAGAGGTAATGCTCCCGGGAGTGTCACTCCTATATAAAGCTCTTTCCTCTCTGCATTTAATAACCTGACATGGGTTCAGGGCAGCCCCTGGCTGATCCAGCCTTGGGCTGTGGCAATGAGCTTACAGTACGAGCAGGGGAGAGGTCAGACTGGAACAGAAGAGCATGCTTTACCTTGCAGGCCAGCCAGGAAATACTACAGAGCCCTAAGTTTCTAGCCTATAAATAAAAATCCTGGTACCAGAGGTGCTGAAAATTGATGTGATTAATTGGAGTCGTTCAGCTCCAACCGAATGCTCAAGTGTATAAGGAAAACCAACATAAAACAGTCATGAGCCCTTATAGACGGTACAAGCACAGACAAATGTACCCCAGCAGACTCCCAATACGAACATAAGATGCTCCCCAGAGGAAAGAAATACAATTATTTCGCTCTTCAGATTTATTTCAGAATTTGTTTAACCTAATAGATGAGTAGCATTGCCATCATGCTGTATATACTGCTGCACTGCCTTATACTCTCAAAGAGTTCAACTAATAAATTTGGCTGTTCGTTACTTTCGGGGCTAGCAGTAATTTTCTAACAAAAAGCACAATCATCACATAAGCCCTTCAGGTGTATATTCCAGTGTCTTTCCATAGGATTCACCCACTTCTCTCTCATTAATACAAACTGAGCCATGTGATTAAAATTAATGTTTCAGTTCCAAACTGCCCCATATCCATTAATCTCATAACATTCAAAGAGCGTCGTGAAGAATACCTACACTGCAGATCTTGAGTTGAGTTTTTAAAAGTGCTATTAATAGCTTATACTTATCAAAAAGGAGCGAGCTGGCACATACACTTGCACCTTCTTAAAGTTTAATAACTTCAATAACGCTGTTTCAAGTCAGCTTTCAAGGCACCGGAGGAGCCTCTCGTGGAGCCCTTCGCCTGAGGCATGGCAGCAGGCAGGAGTTGGCCAAGTGAGCCAATGCCATCAACAGCATCAAAGGTCTGCCAACAGCTGAACAGGATGCGCCCTGCTACGACTGCATCCCCGAACGTGGTCACCTGGGTTTGCTCCTCAAAGCAATTGCAACTTCTCTGCAAAGACCATACGTCTGCACCAAATCCAGCTGCTTTGCTGGCTAACAAAAGCAGGCAGGGCTATTCCAGCACAGGGCTGCTCAGGCTCTGGAGATCTCCGCTGGGGCACTCCCAAGCACTGAGAGGTGCCCAAGCAAATCAGCCTTGGTGATGGCACCATATCTAAACGCAGCTTGCATGAAGGTGGAATATAAGTAACCGCTTAGTGTTGACCTAACTATGCTTCCTCAGGAGTCAATTTATTTTCGTTACCTAGACCAGTGACACCAACGCTGAGTCCTTTGAAACAGCCCATTCCAGGTGCTTAGAGAAGCCAGAGCAGGCTCTCGTGTGAGGATTTATACGAGCAGCAGAAATTTTGCCAAATCTGCCTCCTGAAGGTCTAATAAATATTACAGTTGGAGTCTAATCACTGCAGCCTCTGTCTTCCTGCAGGCAACAGCAGGCTCAGCTGAGACTGAGCGTCTTACGTTTGCAGAGGATGTTGTGGGAAGGAGGTAGTCTCTCTCCCTTCTCTTTGGTTTTGCTTTGCGGAGGCGTTTTTCTTCTTTTGTTTTGTTTGTTTACTTGATTGAGATACAAATTGTTTGAGACAAAATTAGCGTGCGCAATCTGTGAGCACATTCTTGAAACAAAGAATAGATCACGAAACACAGAATGAATGCTTGGAGCTACCAGCAAATAGGAGGGAAAAACAGCAGCCTGAACCAAGCACCCGAAGGGCTCCATCCAGCTTGGTAATGCTCCTCAGTTTCTCCCAGCATCTCCAGCTTGTCTCCCCCACTGCTCATGCTTGCATCACAAGCTCGACCTTTCATTCCTGAGACCATCTCTCACTTACTCCTCAATTAAAATTGGTCCAGCTTGCTCCAGAAGTCATTCTGCTGTACTGGCTGCAATGATCACTTCTGGAGCAGATGGAGCGGGGAGCTGGAAATAGGCAGGAAAGTGTGAGAAACTCTCAAGAAATACAAGACTGTTTTCACGCAAATTCCCTTTTATAAGAAAAGTTGAGAAGAGATCTGAACAGAAACTACTGTGCATGAAGAGCTGCTCCAAACCCAATTGCTTCTAGATACAATACTTCTGAATCCTCTCCAGCAGCTATCAGCATTTCCTGAAACGTTCTTTTTTCCCTCTCTCCTTCACAGTATTTTCCACGGACTTTAATAAAGTGCTGCGCAACCATCTGAGTTTGGGAAGCATTTGCACAACAAACAGAAGTCTCTGGGAGGGGAAAAAGAAAAAGAAACCAAAAGTTGCCCATTGCTGGCAGGTGTTTCTGAGCAGCTTTCACGAAATGGTACTCTTTTAAGCTGACTCACACCTGTGTGTAACACAGATATCTTTGATGCTGAGCGTAGTGCTGTATGCATCCGACTGCACATGCAGTGCAGAGTGCATCACTGCAGAACAGCACTCTGCTCTCAGGTGGGAAATGCTGCACCACTGAAAGGAAGCTGCAGTAGTGTTAAACAACCATGTGCTCTACTTCTGCTTTATCAGATATACCAAAATAATACACAGAAACAATAATTGGGAAGGGGCTGGGAATCGCTGTATACCTTTTGGTCTTTGAAAGCTAAGAAGTAAATTACTGTAATTGGCAGTTTATTAACAGGAAAATTATGCCAAACAACTTCATGTCGCTGTCAGGAATTATATTCAGTAAGCTATGAAGATGGGGCCCTTGGTGTAACATTTGCATTTTCTCATTTAGAAAGAACAATGATAATAGATGAGTGAAACATGTACAAATTATATTCTAAAGAACATTGGCACAGCTGTAAGAGGGCTATCTTGATACCAGAGTGATTAAGCTGTTATTCATTACCATACAGTGTAGGCTAAGGGGGAAGTAGGGAACACATCAACTTTAGAGGCACATACAACAATCAACTCCAGTCCCAACCACTTGAATTCCAAGCAGAACTGGATGATAATAGGTTCTGATTATATTCTATTTATTATGCTGTAGGGCCATCAGGGCATGTCCTGCCTTGAATGGGGTCCGAAGATGGGATGACAACAACTGTGCTGCTGTTACCCACATCCTCATAGGAGCTGCCAGCACCCCGTCCCTTCTGCTGCTCGTGCACAGGAACTGACAGCAGAGCAGAGAGCCCAGTGTGCCATGCACAGCCGTGGGCCAAGTGACTGCCTGCAGGAACACACGTCCCCTTGGCCCAGAAGCCATTTCTGAGTGTTTTCCTCCCTGTCCTTTCATCTCAGCAGCTGACGTTTTCTAAGGAAAGCTGACTTTGAACATCACCACTACCTGTAAGCGAGAGGGAGGGCAGCAGCAACGCAGGAGAAAATTGGGTCATTTGAATGCCCTGATGAAAACCAACAGGGACAGCGCGTGGAGTGACACGGGCTGCCTGTGAAACCAGGACACTGTGTCCCTCCCTGCGTCTGCACACAGCCGTCCTTCTGCCAGGAAAGGCTGGAGGACAGAGGGCACAAACAAGATACGGAATAACTCCAGAAATGTGGCTGGTTTGAGAAGTTACATGGCTGAAATGGAGCATCACTAGGATTTGGAAAGTCCTGTGCAAAATGGCTCTGATCACAATTTATCATTTGTTGCTCAGCTTGGGAGATAGGCCCACGCATTGCCCTCAGGTCGCTGTTATTGAAGATGATTCATGAGATCTTTATTTAAGGACACGGACCGTGGGACAGAGAGCAGGAGGAGCTGCTTCCATGGTCATTGCTGGGCTGCAGCCCCAGGTGTCCATCCAACCCAGACCCGAAGGCTTCAAATGCACTGCACAGGGAGGGTTATGTTTCCACTGCAGCTCAGCACAGGATATCGTGCACGTTTTTACAAGAGCAGCATCACCAAATCACAAATGACCTGGGGGACCAGCTGCTGGCAGGGGCACCTCTGAGAGCGTTTTGCACTGCCACCATTTCAGCTCTGGAAGCGGTGCTGCAGAGTGCCTGCACCGCACAACTGGAGCAGAGTGAATTATTTACAATGAGTGAGGCACCTGACAAATCTGGCCTCATTCTTTGCTTGCAGAATGCCCTCCAGCAGACCGCTGTTTCCTCAAAAAGAAGTCCCTCTTCAATTAGCTTCCCTGATTCCACCCCAGCCCCCGTGCTGCACTCAGGCTGGGTGGTGGGTCCACTATGCACAGTGCATGCACAGCTCCTTCCTGCACAGCTCATCTGGGGTGCAACCACCTGCAGAGCTCACTTTCCCTGTGTAATTAGTCTGGAATCTGGTACCAATATCTTCATTAGGCCTGACCCCTGGAGTATCTGACTTAACATCTTTTGCCAGCTCCTAAATATGGCTATTATCCACAGTGCAAACAACTGTCCTGCCAGCAGCTGTGGGCTCTGTATCTGACTCGTGTCAGTGTTGCTCTGTCATAGCAGTCGATGGGGACATCTCTGGGATGCTCCTGCAGACCCTGACCGCAGCTCCCTCTGCCCCCTTCTCACCTCTCTGCATCGGGTATGCCCTGTCAGGGCCAAAGCTGTGGTTACACTCACTTAAGATAACCTAATCAGTTAAGGTAGGCTGGAGGCAGTAGTGTGCGACTCACCCTGGGCTGGTCACCTAATTCTGTTGCCAGAAGTTTTCTAGGGAAACTCCCCCAGTCCGCATTCACCACCAGCCTGCATGCATTTGCAGGGCTTCAGTCACACCTTTATCTCTCAGAAAGGCACTAAAAGCAGCAGCAGAGGAATAGCCCAGATCATAGGCTGAGTGTGGGTCACATTAAACCTCGCCACATTCACAGATACAAAGCACTCCGTCAGGGAGCAGCAGTGAGTGCTGCACCCAGGGCAGCATTGCTGAGCAGCAGGCAGGGCTGCTCCCTGAAGCACAGTGTGACTTTCCTCCAAGAAAAGCATCCCACACGTTATGCAAATCATTTACTTTTGGTTGTTTTCTTGAGTTGTTGTTTTTTTTTTTTTTTCTGATATTACAGAGTGGGAAGAATGAAACGTGTCAGATGTTCATCACGACACAAAGCACTACTGAAAGGAATACAGATAATACAGCAAGGAAAGTGATACAGAAGGGAGCAGACTAGCATCAATATTTTCCATTTAAAGAAAAAAAAAAGCTTTTAGCTGCACTTTGGTTTATTTTTACGACTTGACTCCTATCTATTGCTGTATAATGTAGCACCATCACTTTTGAAGTTAAAACCATTATTTGCCACAGGCACCCAGAGAAAGGAAAACAAGCTCAGCATCCAAAAATCTTCTTAGCTTGCATTGGTAAAACAAGCACTCAGACTGAGGGTGATGCCCCTGGCTTCCCCAGGCTCAGAAGTCAAGGAAGAGCCTCTCCTCTGCCTCAGTGCTGGAAGAGTTTGGTTTCCTCTCACGGCCAGTTGCAGGAATCAGTTCCCGGCCCAAGTGTTACCCATCCGTGGGAGGCACCAACTCATTCAGCTGCTCCATCTCACCCTGAAGCCTATCCTCTTCCCCCAAATTGCTCCGTACTACTGTGCTTGTAATAAACTAACCTCGCCGTCACCTTCTCTGATCCAAGAGTGGTAATTTGGCTGCAGCTGAGTTATGGGCATCCTCTGGGGATGTGAGAGTCCTGACTCTAGTCCCAACAGGTATTTAGTTACCATTCGCTCCCACGGAAGTTGTCTATTCCCTTAATACACTGAATTACCTGGGAACGTAGGGGCAGTGATTCGTTTTGTTATCTGATGTCCCCCCTCCCACGCCTTAACAGGGAGCAGAGCTTCCACACTTGGAAGAGTGCACTGCCAAAGTACAGACAAATAGCCTCGAAGTCCTTCACCACCAAACAGCAGCTCCAGCTTCATGTGAGGGAGACAAAGGGAATGTTCCCAATTAACACATTAAACATGGAGAGAAAACGGAGTTTCGTATGTTACTGAAAAGACCAGAATTCTTTCACTTGGCCGCATCTCTGGCTTTGTTCATCATTGAACATTTCAGTTATTGCAATGCTTGGGCTACACACAGCTCAAACACACACACATGCACGCACAACAGTACAATTTTCATCTTTGTTGTATTACCTTAAAAGCTTTCTGTATCAGAAAATCCACAGCAAAGCATGTCTTCATTAAGTATACACTAAAACTTGATTGCTCAAAGAGCTTGGAAAGTGGTTTACGAAGCCCATCATCCTCCAGCACAGGACTCCAGAAACTCATGCAATCTTTGTCTTCTCCAGAAGACAACAATCACTGGCCCAGCACAGCAGTGCATTGACCCTCAGCAGCACACGAGCACTCCATCCAGCCTATGCCAGCACCACCACGAGCTCCACCAGCCAAGGCAACAGAGCAACCTGTGTCACTTCTCCCACTGTGCCCATGAAGTGCTCTCAGCCCCCAGAGCTGGCACTGGGTTACAGCAAAAAGTAATAGAAAGCTCAATCCACTGCATGGAAAGGCAAAACTTCTGTTGACTTAAAGGAGAAAAGGATTAAGACTCGTGGTTTTTCATTTTATTTTGGATGTTTGCAGAGGCCTCTTGCCATAGTCACATTATTTGTGCATGCATTAGCACTGAGACTGGCTGTGTAATTAGTTTCTGTCAATAATAGCTGATGTCAAGCATGTTCAAACCCACACTGCTTTGGTTTTAATGTTTCATATACACGCAATCACAAAACACTGCTACCCAACCAAGAAAATAAAAGAAAAAAAGTTGGCTTATTCAGTCTTCAGACAGAGCCAGCCACACACCTCCACCACTTCCCAGCTAGGATTTGTGCAGACTTACAAAACAAAAGGAGAAACAATGGAAATAGATGAAAACACAGTATTTCAGTCCCACTCACTAACACAGAGCACCATGCTGCCTTTACATGGGGGACCTCAAAAGCTCTGCAGTGGCTTTGGCAGCAGGCCACAGCAGCTTGCCACGAGCTACAGCCAACTAGCCACAGCACCCCAGCTTTGATTTGCAGTGCTGCCCGTTCAAGGTTATGGAAATGCAAAACTTTAGAAACACTCTTTTAACCACATCCTTAATTTTACACAGTGTCAGCGCAGGAGATTTAAAAAGCAATAAACAAACTTGTTACTGCAATAGAATCGAAGAGGAATCATAAACTCGCTGGAGTTACAGAGCTGAAATATGGCGTGGGGAATGGACAATGGCAACATTTATTCAATAAAGCTCATTTATATGTAAAAGATTGAATAAAAAGATATACTATTTTGTGGCGACAACAAATTATTCAAGTGAAAAAAAAATGGTGTAAAGGCAAGATGTTTTATATTATGCATGCACACATCTCAGCTCTATGGGGCAAAGGTGTTAACCATATCTGCAACCCAGCTCTGAGCTGCCAGAGTGGAGATGGAGCCAGGGCACTGGCCATGCAGAGGATGATGTTTTAATAGTTTTCTGTAATAAGCCAGCTGCTAGAACTACTGCTATTTACTATTTGTCTCTTTCTGTTGAGATATAAAAGCACTCCGTTATCTGCTTATGGAATCTAAATATCCAAAGGCATTTTCTTCAAGAACGGTGGTGTATTAATCCTGATGGTGGGGTCAAATTTCAGGCTGGGTAATTGCTTTCTGTGAAGACATAGTTCAACTTAATTTTAATTTAAAGATGCTCTACTACAGTCTCTTGCCTGTGCTGTACACAGTCACTGTTTGCTTTCAAGCAATCCCAGCTATGGGGAGTATTTTAATGTGGTATTTGCATCCTGCTAAGTTCTTCTTGAGCTACTGAAATGATACAGGTGCCATCTATCAGAAAAGGTCACCTTTGATTCCCCTGTCATAAATTTTGCCTTAGCATTTTTGATAACTAAAACCATTTATGAATCCGTTGCAGCGACTCAGACCAGCAGGTAAGAGAGATGCTACAGTTTCCTATTCAAATCTGTTCCCAGTCTTAATTCAGGATACAGCCCCAGGTAACAGCATTGCAATAAATGTTTGGGGAGCGCCCAGCCAGGTCTGCAGCCGTCTTAACTAGCTACCTTGTGGCAGTCAATCAATTAACTCAAGGTGAAAAACCATTGAAGACAAGTGCACAGATAAAAGTAAACAATCTGTGCTGGAATCACAGAGGAGAAAGTGAAATTCCATTTCCAGGGCTGTCAGAGGGGTTTAAGCGATCACTCAAGAGAAGAGTTTTCGTTTTCCCTTTGTTTTTCTTTATTTTCTCCTGGCTGAGACTTTCCATAGATCTTCTCATTGATCTGAAGTGGCTAGGGGCAGAAAAAGCCAATTTTGGCTGCATTATCCTGTCTCTCTTCCACTACAGCTTAACACAAAGAGAAATGCCAGACGTGCTCCAGAATGGATCCTTGCCAAAAGCTTGCCATGGAACAGAAGATTCAAGGCAGATGCTTCAGAGCTGCACAACAAATACTGCTGTGCTGGTGGGGCTGACTGAGAGCCTCTGTTCCCTGGGCAGCTCCCAACAGCAGCAGAGGTAAAGACCCCAGAACAGCACCAGCCAACTGCCTGAGGAGCCACAGGTAGTGCCCAGGTGACCACTTTGGAAGAGACATGAGTCAAGTCCTCAGCTCATCCATGCATAAATGGAGTTGGAAGTCAGATCTCTCCCCTCTCTTCCTCTATTTTTTGAGTTGAGATTGGGATTTCTCCTCCACCTTCCTCTACTTTTTTTAAATCTACAGAAGCATTTATTTCCCCTCTCTGTCTAGACTTCAATTCCACTGTTTGATAGAGAACTTCAGAGTAACTCCTGTGGCATGTGGGACAGGAGCCCTGCCGGAGCTCTGCTCGTTCTGGGGACCCTGCATGAAGCGCTTCATCCTCTGCTCACCACATCTCCAGCAGCAGCCCCAGAGGTATCTGCACTTGTTCAACTATGTTCAGAAAATGCTTTCAAAACATGAGCACGATAAGCTCTTCTTCCTCCCTCCAGTTCTCCCTCTCTCAGGTAAGGGAAGGAATGCCTTTCCAAGTCTGCAGAGCCAAATTTGCCATTATTAGATGAGTTCAAATATTTTGTGGCCAAGGAGCAGTTACCTGCTGCCCTCCAGCTCCCACCAAATCCCCACAGCAGAGGCAATATCTCTGGGGGAGAGCATCCCAAACACATGCTGCTGACAGGCAGTACCCACTCCCCAGTGGAAAGAGGGGTCCAGGACTCCTTCCTTCTGCATTACAAATTTAGTGAGAGGTGGTACAAGATATCATTTTTAATTCTAAGTCTCATCCTGCTCGCACCCTATTCTGGGGGTGTCTGGTGAACCTTTCTGTAACTCCTCCCTATCTCTGCATGCAAGGCTTCTTCAGCGCACATCGAGGTAGTCATACAGGGTCATTTTTGCAATTAAAGCCCCTGGAAGGCTTTCATATTTAACCTGTGGTAGCAGAACTGGTCTCTGTTCTTCCTTTGATGTGGCTGTTGGTCTTTCAAAGACGTTGGTTATGTCTCCAAAGCCAGCTGGGGGTGAGCTCTTCAAATAGAGACAAAGGAAAAGCTGACATGGGGAAAGTTAGCTCAACTTTAACTCAAAGAAAAGTTTCTGCTGCTGTTTGGAACAAATATTGAGACCTGTTTTATATCAAAGCAACTCTGCCATATTGCCTAGGGCTTACTCATGGCTTAACAGGTACTTAGTTAATTTCTTGACTGAAGAGTTGAATCCTGGGAAAAGAGAAAAATTAATGTGTCATATTAAATGAGAAGATCAGAATTTGCAAGTTAGAAGATGTGATTTTCCCTGTATATTTAATCACAGTGACTGTATTCATGCTGTAGACTGCAATACAATGGGGCCATCCACATTTGAAAAGGAAAATCTATAAAAATACCAGACTGACCAGACCAAGAGACACTTCAGTAAAAGAGTAAATATGGATGGAACAAAATCTATAGCATGTTTTGCCCACTGGGAATTCACACGTACAAAAATTGACTTTCAGGCTCAGCCACATGGAAATGCCATTGCCCAACGGATCCTGGCCACTTCTGACTGAATTCTAGCAAAACCACACTCTTTTGCTTGTATATTCACAGACACTAGCATAACAGCACAGCTGACCTATGTGCCCAGGGCAGGAATCTGCAGAGGAGCTTTGGAGGGACTGCTGGTATACAGTGGGGTTTCAGGCAGGATCTAAGGGGGTCGGTCCACAGAGAGCAGCTCTGCTAAAGAGGAACTCCAGTCTGTCCTAGAGTCATACTTAATGGCACGAGACTCTAAGGTCTTAATGATCCTTGAGAGAGGATGTGAGAAACTGGACTGTCAAAAAATCTTCAACCAGAAGAACCATCTGATAGCTACATGGAAACAACAACCTTGAACTTTGGTCTTGTTGACACAAGCTATGCATCACTGGCCTGCAAATATTCATGTAGACATGAGAAAAGAAATAGGCCCTTTGGGCTGGTTTTCTTAGCTTTCTTTGCTTTCTCCTTTACTGTAATGAATAAACTCTTGAGCACTAACTCTGGGAGCAAAAAACTGCCTCACGAGACCATCTGCAGCTCAACAGTCACGGGATAAGGGAAATAAAAGGATTCACATTACAAGTTTTATAATGACTTACTGCTCACTTATCTGAAAAATAGTTGGAGTCATAATTAGCCAGGCTTTTCAGTGCTTTAAGGTGCAGAGATTTCTATCTGCCGCACACCTTAAAATTTGCATTTTAATGGGCTAAAGATGAATATCAGTAATAGCACCAATGGATGCTCTCTTATCACGAGTAATAATACAATGCATAGCTGAGGGGACTAACCTACCCACTGTACAGCAGGTTTGATCAATAAAGAGCAAAAAGTGACCAAAAGCAAGTCAACTCGAAATGCTGCTGTACTGACTTGCCTCTAAATAACAAAAGTTAGGCGGCAAGTTAAGGTCAAAACACTTCAGTGCCAGGAATATGCAAATGGTTCAGCTAATTGTGGTAGATATGGGATCATATTCAGTTGCACAACTGTATGGAAAAAAAAATCAATATAAATTAACCACTGGAGAGGAGATTTTGCATGAAAAAGTCCATATGAAGTCCTAAATATCATATTATGGATTTTTTTCTCTTAAAAAAAAAAAAAAAGAAAGAAAGAAAGAAAAAGAAAAGAAAAGAATGAAAGAAGAAGAAAGAAACAAAAGGTTTGACTGTAAATAAAACATTACCCTGGTTCCTGCTTACTTTTAATTCTAAGCCTGTAACAGAACTAGCAATTGCTGGGAAGTTTCTTCTTACGGCTTTTGGGAGAAAACCTAACCTCTCATTACCTGAAAGCTGCATTACTCCACGCTCAATACAAAAAAGAAGAAGAAAGCTAACAATCTAAGCATGATTTCTATAGAACTCTGTGTGGCCTGCCCAGGAGCACTGTGATCAGTACCCAGCTGCTGGCCCAAACAACACATCATCAACATCCAACAATAGAGATGATGATGTGTAACTCTCTCCATATCTCCATGCTATACATTCAGCTATTTCTCCTGCGCTCTCTCAACAGGAGAGCTAAGAATTCTGTCGAAATCCCAATCTGAGAGCAAAATCAGCAACTGCAACATACTGGGGAAGTCTGGAAGTGTCCTCCTCTTTCTGTCCAACAGAAGGAGTGGTACAGGATTGAAAAGGCAAATTATGAAAGCACTCCAGAGAAACGTTTAAAAAAATAAGATATATGTACCAAAGCCAACAACAGAAAAACTCAAGTGAAACAGTAAAAGAAGGATGTTCCAACTGAGTTTCCAAAAAGATGTGACAGTTGTCAACTAAGCATCTGTCATCATTGATGTGGCTGCAGATAGTGCCCAGAACCAAAACACCAGCAGTTCAATGGAAATGGAAACGATCTTCCTGAGGTGAGCTGCCTTCTTTAGGTGGGGAAATACAACTGGCATCGATGATGCCATAAACATTTAATTTCCCTGAGCTGTAGGCAAAGAAATATTTTAGAAATACAGTTATTTCAGGTTGTATGAGTGCCATTCTGCTGCCAGTGGTACCTCAAACTGTGGTACTGCAGGCAGCCTGGCACTGACATGAGGGAAAGGGCAAAGAGGTGGCTGCAGAGGAAGGACATGAAACGCTCTGATAATGGGTGACGGAGGCCTTCTGACACAGAAAAGGCTTCATCACCAGATGATATATTCCCCTGACAAAAAGAATTAGACAAATGACATATTTTCCTCTCTAAACATCAAAAGAAATATTTAGCTCTGGATGATTGGATTAAACATGGATTAAGTTCACTGCTGAAGCTGTCACTCAGTGCCTGGAAGGGACTGGGGGGGCTCCCTCCTCCTGCCATGTTTGCTGACAAACTTTTCAGACTTATCTTCCACTTCCAGCTCTTTTTAATTGCAGACGGAAGTAGTGGGACTGCAGAGCAGGAGCTGCTCTGTCTTTCTAAGCTTGGAAAAATCCTGCGACATCAGCAGTCAACACAAACTTGAATAATGGCAGGTAAAAAGTGATAATCTGGAGATATCCCATGGAGTGAGACTGTAAGAACTTCTAGCAACTTCTTGCACTCCAGAGAAAATCCAAGCATTGTGTATTTTTAGTGAGGGTGTGTAGCAAATACTTGTAAATAAAGAACGGATAATTCAATAGCAGGAGGATCAGATAAAGCTGCTAAAGCCTTTCAAATGCTCTGGTCTTCCAGTAAGTGGAAATGTTGGAAACCCCCAATTCTTTAAGGACTCCTCACAATGGCAGAAAGATCCCTTAGAGACCAGAATCAGGTGCAAAGAAAACAAGCACACACAGCTTTAGTTAGGGTTTTGATCAAGACTGCCTGGATAACAAAGGTTCACATCATAAAATTATCTCAAGGTCTCAGAACTGATTTTCAATTGGCGTTATAATGAAAACAAAACACTTCAAGAGAAGCAGGAGAGAGAGGAATAGGCCAAAAAAATAAATTAAAAAAAAAAAAGAGGAGAAAATTTGCATTCTGAAACAATGTTTAAAGCATTTACCATAGCACAGGAAGTCTTGGTCCAAGCACCAACCCATGTTAGCACAGCCAATAGTTATCTGGATAAGCTGCAATCACAACCATGGGACAGAGTCTGAAGGACCCTATCAAATTGGACAATTACTCTATCAGACTGCTTCAATCACTTTAATCAAAGACCCACCACTTCTGATCAACAATTTAGTAGCTTCTCAGGATATTCCCAAGGATGTCATATAATTCTTATTGATCAATCCACAACCATATGTTACAGGATGCCAGTCATTAAGACAGATTTTCTTGCAAACACAACTTCCTTGATTTAAAACCCATTGACATTTTGCAGTAATTTTCGATCTCATACCATTAGGACAGTCCTTCACATCAGGAATTAACTCATCTTGGCAGCAATGCTAGTCTGCATCAATTGCAGAGGAAACGGTGTCATTTCTCTTGATAATGAACTGTGGGTTTGGGCTGTGCCAGCCAGGTCTCCTCCATCCTTTTGGATTGCCTCTTCTGCCACAGTATTTGCTAATTGCTCTTTTTTTTGATGTCATGTTAGTACGTGGAAATAATCAAATCAAAGCCAAAAAAAAAATCACCACCAACAACAAAAATCATGCTGTCAGTGAATACTCAGAGGCAAAAACCTCAGTGATGGTCTGTGGTATCAAACAGCATTTAGATGTTTGAGGAGCACCCCAGCAGGTCATGGGTGTTGGGGAAATTCAGTCATTTCAGGACAAAATTGTGTCTCTGTTATCCGAGAAGTTGCAGGGCAACAAGTAAGGGGTTTTTCCTTCTTAGTGCACTGAGCAAAACCAATCCCACTTATTAGCAAAAGTAGTAACAGTTGTTAGAGGTTCATTTGGTGGTCACCATGAGATCAAGAGTTTCATTCTCATTCTGGTGAGTTCTCACATCTGAAGCCATTAGGGTGAGCAGGAAATTTCAGCATCCAGAGGGACAAGACAGCAATGGATCAGACCAAGGCATTTGTCCGAGGCTTCTATTTCTTCCTCCAAGATCAGTCTGGTGAAAGCTCGACCAGAGAGACCCCAGTGCTCTCTAACAATACACCTAAAACAGTATTTTTAATGAATGCTCTCTACTTGCACCTACCACAGAGGTTTTCAACTGATTTACTCAGCCCCTTTAACAACAGCAACGAAACAACCTCCTCGGAAAACCTAAGCAGGTCTGTGCTGCTCTGCGGTCATTTAACGAACCACAAAGCCCAGGGGCAGCAGGCTGCAGAACCACTCCATCAGGCACACAACTGCAGGTGAGCTGTGAGCACCAAAGGGCTGCTGCATTCCAGTCACTGGACAATTATTCCTGCCTCCAAATTGGGCAGAACTCTCACAGACCTTTTCCTTCTGATCGTAATTAAAATGATACCAAAGCTCTGCAATCCAGACTCTGAGGCCCCACACAGAAGCTCCGTTCAGAGCCATCCAAACATCTGCCAACAGAGTGGGCGTGCTTTCCCAAGTGCTCATGCCACGAACCATGAGAAACTCGGAAGAACTAAAGGGCAAATGTAAGAGCCTGAATTACCTGCCATAGTGAGAAGCTGTGTATACAAGGCTGATCATGAATTTTAAAGCTATTTCCCAGGCTGTGATTTAGTTTTTGGTTGCCTCCACTTTCGCCGTTGAAGATGTACGTTCAAAAACTACAAAACAATTTCTTGTTGTCTGGGAAAACTATAGACCACTTGAATTTAATTGCACCATTGTTAAGCGAAGCTTTGTCTTGTGTATCTCTCACCAAGAAAATTAAATGTTTTCATCATCCAGCCATACTGAATAGTAAAGAATGCCAGTACTACTCATTAAATACACAGATGTTTTAAAGTTTGATTAGGGAACTGTAACGAACAATGCAAATTTCAGAAGCATATGGAAAATAAGGTAGAGAAGTCAAACATCCAACAAGAGTTACTTAAAGACTGAGAATCACAGAAAAAATTAAATGAGGACCTCTTGCAGGGGGAAATACACTAATACTAAAAAATACAGCAGTGTCTCCTACATGGAGGAGACACTTAAACAGTGCTAAACCCTTATCAGCAGCACTGAGGTTTCATCAGTCTAATCAGAAGTGAATTTATTTTGACTGTTTTCCCAGAGCTGAACCAGTTGAAGTGGTTCAGTTGTGCTCAAGGTAGGAAATGGGGAGCCAAGGACCTTCTCCCACTGTAGGCCACCAGGGGAAGCAGGTTTTCCTATACCAGGATCCCAAGTGATCCACGATTGCATAGATTTCCCCCTTAATGGGCACTGCTATTGGATGCTCACAGGGCTGTGGTTGTTCAGAAGGTCCCAACCCATGGCCATACCAAAGTCTGCTGCAAGCAGACCTTGTCTCAGCACTCATCCTACCAACCTGCTGTCTTCCAGCAGCCCAGCTGGATTTGAACTCCTGACAAGTGTTACTGCCCAATAGAAAATACTGTCTTTGGCTGCCAATACTGACAACACCGGAAGTATTCCATACCAGCTCTCTCCACCCCATTCATAAACCAAAAATCATTAAGTATGACTTAAAATATTTAGTTGCGGGTTATTTTTCCTTGCGACTCAGAGACATCACTAAATATTTACTTGTTTTGGAGCTGTTCCCAATAGTGGCGATGATAAAACTCCTGAAGAACAGGTGTGCTCATTCTGAAGTAGTTTTTAAAAATCAACAGCTTGGATTTATGTGAAGGAATTGAGATAATTACTCAGTCTAAACCTGGATACATTTATGAAATACTCGTTGAAGATCACCACTACAGCAGCAGAGAACTGTCCTAAACTCAACACATTTATTTAAAAGCTTCTTTATTCAATACTTTCTACTTTTCTCTTTCCTGCCACATTATTGTCTGTCTTGCACAAGCCCTTAGTAAACAACTCACTAAATAAAAGTTAAAAAAATTAGGGAGTGAAAAGAACAAGCAACATCATTGTTTCCCTGTACAGAGCATTGTTCTAACATTCCTTATCTTTGCACGTGGTGAAAATAAAGGCAGGAAATCCAAACAGCAAGATGTGACAACTTTTCTATTTTTGGCTGTAGAAAGCCAAGGGAACAGCAGCCCTCTGCACAAATTGCTGGGTAAGTTTGTGTCACCAGCACCTGAGACACTCACAGTTATTGGATTTTTTCCTCTTAATACCATCCCAACAAATGGAAGCATCCATCCTATTATAGCAAACAGGGAGCACACTGACTGAGCTGTTCTAAAGATTTAATCTGAAAATCCTAATACAAATTCTCCTTCATCAAATGTTATCCTCCCATAAGCTCCAGTCCCTGCATGAGTTCTGTAAGACTCGATCTACATCACAGCCATGCCATGAACTTCAGTCTTCCTTGAGTGTTTCCAAGTACCATCAAAGTGTGCTTAAAAACAAAGTTTGCCCTTCAAATGGACACCCCCCTTTATCCTTGGTCCATTCAGATGAAGACTTCAGAATACAGTGTCAGATGGAAAGAGGAGATCAGTGCGTGGAGAACCTGCTCCCCGTGGCCAACACTACACGCACACAGGGGGACCCAGCGACCCCACCAGCCTGACTGGTGCCCCAGCCACAGGCAACAGAAAATAACCAAGTCCTCTGAACTGGAAGATGTCTACTCACCCACTAAATACAACGGCTCTGGGGAATGTAGAACAAAGTCTGCAATTCAGGTGAATGGCCACTGGTCTTCCAGTGAATTAAGTGGTCAGTTTGAGCCTTCATCACAAAGCATCTGTGCCCCAATAAATCCTGGTGGCATCAACCAACTCCTTCCTCCACTGACTCTACGAGGATTTGTAAGTACATATAATATTCAATGCAATTGCATAGAAATACGTACATATTAAATATTACATTTACTGATGCGTCTTCAGATATGTGACTAATGACTCCCTGTCACCTGCTCTAAAAAAAAGAAATTCAATATTAGCAGCTGCACAACCCAGCTCACAGTCTGTGGGGATTTTGACAGGCTCAAATCCAAAACAAACTAATGAAAAAGTGAACTGCAGAACATTCTAAAAACCACACTCTGTGCTACTTTGGTTGAACCAGGAGAAATCCAGCAACGTGGGAATTAAACTGATGCAATTTAGTACCTCTTCACAACATACATTTTGTTCAATGTTAACTGCTTAAGTGCTCAAGGGACTTTTGAAACCCAGACTTCAGTGCAAGCAATACTTCAGCTCTCAAATCATATTAAAGACATAAATTACACATTATAAATATAGTATTTCTAATACAATGTAGAACTAGTCCCAGTTGGGCTGGAGATGACGTTGTGCAGGCCAAGCAGAGATGACTCCTGGGGTGTGCTCTGAATTGCCTCCCCCACAGCCAGGCCACCTCCTTAAATACCAATGGCATTTGGTATTTATATATACCATACCATGATGCTGATGACCTGATGCTCAGAATCAAGGAGAACAAACACTGTTACCCAGGTGCTACACATCAGCTTCTTCACTTGATGCTCTCGAAAGTACAAACTGAAGCATTTGGAATGACAGAAACAAAACTAACACTGACTTTTTATCTATAATAGCTCCTTTATATGTCTTCTGAGTCTTATTAGTGGAAATAAAGCATTTTCATAACAGACAGATCTGCAATATTTATTCCCTACCCAAACCATTTACAACACCATCCTTCTTCCATTACCCCTCATGGCATTCTCCCAGTTCTCTCCACTCCTGAGACCCTGATGGCAGGTGGTTGGGATCAGATATCCCACATTTCTGCAGAATAAGAAGTTGTAAAAAGAACGACTTGGAGAGGAAACCTCTGAGGTCTGTTGTGCCTTCTGCTGGCTTGTAATTGGACACCCATACTTGATGCAAGCCATAAAAAGTAGCTTTGAACAATAAAATTAAGCATTCCAGAAATTATTCAGACCTCCAGCCTTCAGGAAAGCTGTGCCCTAAATCCTCATCAATGCGTTTCTATTAATTACTTTCTCGTAGCATTCCACTGGGTCAAGGACAGCAGCACAACGCTGCATCTGGGATTCACACCGTGTTTTCTGAAGAGAAAGAGTAAATGGAAGTAGGTGTTGACATTGCATAAGAAACACAGTATTTCTCAGCAGACCTAATGGGTTATTACATGGGAACAAATGAAAGGTAAACTTTGCTGTGTGAGAGCTTTCTGTCAGCAATAAGGTATGGAAAGGGGAAACGATCTGGTTTAATTTAAAAACAAAATAAATCCTGTCGATACAATTTATAAAATCAAATAATGGACTAAATTGCCTGAGGATGTAACCTGGTAGAATTCCAGCAGTCATGCAGGTGTATCGCAGAGGTGAACTTTGTCCAAAATCTTTTCTGTTAATGAAAATCCCTTTTGGATCACTCCGTGAGGCTCTGGGGCCTTGGGGAGCACCTCGGTGGCCCTGCCACAAAGCCACCCCCACGGCCATGGCAGGCAGCACAGCGAGCTGGTACCCAGAACAAGGTGCTGTGTCCTGACAGGAGCAGCTGAGCTTCCAGCATCATGAGCTCTAGAAATGAGCAGTGATCAGGAGGTGGTGGGGACATCATTCAGCCCTGGTTGAGGAGGGTGTTGTCTGGGCAGGGCAGAGGGGAGGTGGTATTGGCAGTGTGGTTGCAACCTTCGACTTTCCAGCCTTTGGGAATGGTTTTGTATTAGGATATTGCCAATATGGCAGTTAAAACCCCAAACTGATAACACTTCTTGACAACACTTATTTGCACGATTGCTTTTAGAGCAGGGTTTTATTTTGGTGCTAGGGCCTTGCTGAAGCACCCCACTGATTCCATCCATCAATTTCCTGCACACAGAAATTAAGAGCGTAGGATGACCGGATGGGCAGACCATTAAAACAAAAAAGACAATTGCATATTTCACGCTTCCTGCTCTCCCAACCCCCATTTTAGTTTTTAGGCTGGGTCGCCTTTGTTCCCTTCCCGAAGGACCTTCCCTTTACGGAAAGCTGGAGAGGAACGCAGTGAAGAAAAACTGTTCTTGTCATTGGCACCTGCACATGGTGCATCTCTAATACAGCTCGGAGGACTTTCTGTCATTGACATAGAGGAAGGCATTTCATCTTCTGCTCTAGAAAAATGTTAGCAGGGCCACAGCCAAAGGGGGGATTTTTTTCTTGCTTTCTGCACAGCCACCTCTGGGAAGGGGAGCTCTGCCACCTCCCTGCTGCAATGGGGCACAAAGTGAAGTGAACACCTGGATGAGGGAAGAGAATAAATGCTGGTGGATCCAGCCCAGGCTTATTTCAATGCCCAAGGAAGATTTATTTGTATTTTCTTGGATGCTCAACTTGTTTTTCCCTTATTATTCCCTCCTTCCACATGAAATAGAGAGGAAATGTTAAAAGTGCACAGAGAAACGTTTTTATTGTGCCTCTTCACATCTGAAAGTGCATCGAATGCCAGAGGTGTGCCTGACCTTGCCACGTCTGCAGTCTAATCACCTGAGAAACCACGCTGCATAGGAGATCTGGGGTGGCAGCACAGCCCTCACCCTTCCATTCAGAACAAGGTAACCCTGACCTTTATCTCCAGACCACACCTACAGTCATTAGCAAATTTAGCAAAGTGGCACTGATTTTGCAATTTGGAGCACACTTAACATTTTATCTAGCTCTTTTTTTATCCTGTCCCTTCCAATAGTCATTGAATTTATTAAGCGGCTTCCACAAGCGACTCCTCTCACTTCTGAAAACGACCAGATCATCAGCACAGAACATATATCTAGGTTCAGTCCCTCTTTTCTTATCTTTTCTGACAAACCACTCTCCTTCACAGTTTTATCTATATAATTGATGAACCACACGCGACATAATTTACAGCCCTGTCTAGCAACCTTCTAAACTGCACACCAGTCATTCCAGCACCGCACTCTCTCAGCTCTGCTGCTCCAACAAGCCCCAATAAACTATTTTCTTTTTTTTCCTTTGGGGCCATCCAAAATTGCAGTGGAATAATCAAGACCAGAGGCTCAACTACGATTTCAGACAGAGGAGAAATGTGCTAAGTCTTCCAAAAATAAGAAAGAAAAGAAAAAAGTGATGAAATAGAATAAAAGCTACAGTTACTAGAAATATCTGCATTTATTGTGCGCATAAAGGCACTGATCAGCTCCTTCCCTTTGTGCAGGTGGAGGGAAATCAGGCCTAGCAGACATGATAACATACAGGGTATGGAGGGCAAGGATGCTGCTTCTGTGCTTCTTCCCCTCCTCTTAATACATGGAAGACCTTGCATCTATTGCTTGCTTATTAAGGAGACAGCAGTTTGTGCCTTGTAAAGGAAGCCCCTCCATTGCATTTCCTAATAGCAATGTGCTACAGACAAAATGAACAGTTATCAATTCCTCCACAAAAGGCAGAAAGCAACAGCAGACAGAAAGTAGCTCCTGCATAACAGAAGGCATCGTTACAGGGACAGCAAGCATGAAAGTGCCTTTATGTGGGCTGAGACAGATTACAAGTTATCCCAGAACCAAGGGAAAACAGTGAGAGAGAAAGCATCTCCCAGAGATCACCAGAAATATACAAGGGCACACGCAGATGCAGATCCAGCCCCTAATGCATCTTGCTTTATGAAATCATTCTAATGCAGAATTTCAACCTGAACTTCTGATGTTCAGCCCAGCAAAGCTCACTTTCACCCAGAAAAAAAGGCAACATCTGCCTTTGCAGCATAAAACAGAGAACATAAAGCTTTCTCTTTCCTTCCCAGTTCATTCAGATCATTTCAGTAGGAAAGTTTTTCCACCAGGGCAGGTAGGATCCCAGGAAGAGGAGATAAATTCATTTAATTACAGCACAACCTGTCCCTGTGTACCTTCCCCATTGCCTGGGGATGTCATCACTCAATTCCTCAAGGGTGGGAAACAACCCTTACTTTCCATGGCTCTGCTGTGTTCTTCAGGGTGGTTTCACAGGACTTGGGACACCCACCAACATACCAGCACCCTAAGTTGCCACTGAAAAAAGTCAACAAGCTGAGAACCAGTTTTCCTTTCTTTCCAAAAGGTATTGCATAGGAAAAATATGCTGCAGTCAAAGGTGCTCGACAGCTCAGAATAGCAGTCAGCTGATTTATTTCTGACTTACACTGGGAAACACATTGTTCTTAGATAAAACCATCCTTTTATTTTTAGAAGTGATGCATCAAATATGCATGAATGGGCACATGTCTTTTCCATTGAGTGAATCCAAGCCCAGGGTCTGGCTCAGACACTGCTGCTCTCCTCGTCAGACCTTGAAAACACGCTTTGAAATAAGGGGAGAAGTTCCACACAAGGAGCAGGAGAAAGCTCGGGGTTAAAATCTGCAGTCAGTAGGAGAGTGTCATGGGCTATAAATGGTCAGAAGAGGGAACAATCAGAGAGACAAATTAATTTTCATGAACTCCCTTCTCCTCCTGCAGGAGAGACCTAATTGAGGAGCATTTTCCCTGACCACAACATGAAACCTCTGGTGAATGAGCTCATTATCCAAGTGCCACACTGGGACAAGATTTGCCACATATTACTTTTTAATGGGCAAGTGCTGACTATTTGCAAATAAGTAGTTATCTGTAAGAATAAAGCTGGCTAGCCATATGTATTTTTAGTTTTAACTGATAAGGATGAACTGTGCCCATTTCTTGCTTCTCTGCAGCATCCAGATCCACAAACCACTTGCCCCTCCCCTTACTCCGTGCTGTAAGCAGCATTCAGCATGTGTCTTAGCACTCCTGACCTGCTGCAATTAGGCACCACGAGTCACTGCCTTGAAGCAGGGGGAGAGGGAACAGCTCTGACTTCCCTGCATTCACCCACCTGCCCCATTCCACCAAGTCTGGTCAAGCATCTATTGGAGCCAAAGGAAAATCTCTCATGGTCATCTCAAAGTAATAGCTGGGCACATTAGGAGATGAAGAATCTTTCACTATTTGATTCAATGGCATTCTTAGAGCAAGTGTGTAAGCAGTTGCCTGACAGTTTAAAAGCAGGAATTTTGTTTCTTTGCCATTTCTTAACATATCTGCTTAACTAGTTTATCATCTGATTTTGGATCACTCTTTCAAGCCTTGCAGAAAATGCGCATAATTGCAATGGATTTTTTTTTCCTTTTGTCAACAAATGCATAATCAGGTCTAGCAAACTAAAAAAGAAAAGCAAACACCAGGAACAGGCTAACAAGTTTTTCCAGCTATTTATCTAATTTGTATTGACATGAAAACTCATTAATTCAATTCAGAAGAATAGGTAAGAGTCAGGAGCACGGCATTTGCATTTATGCGTCCTTCTTGTCGAACATCAAAACAAGACCCCTGCTGTGTTGGTCACATGAAAAAGCCATTAACGGATCTGGTACTGAAGTGGCAAATTTCAGCTCAGTTGTGATAAACGCGTTCAAGTAACTTTGAACAAGATGAAGCAGGAGAGGCCAAAATGATACAATGAGCGGCTTTCCTGATATTTACGGCACGGCAAGCTTGGGACACTGATATTTATCTAAGGAGATTAAATATTATCTCGCACTCTTTAGCTCACCTTTGAAGCACTCAGATCAATAGCACGCTAACTTCAGTTGGGCATTTTGTAAATGCAGTCCAACTGAAACTCTGCATTCACACCTATGCATAGGAAATGGATGAGTGCAGAGGTATAAAATCCACTGTAGTTCAACTTTGGCCACTAAGAGCGACAAATGAAGTCTGCAGACAGCACCACCAAAGATCACAGTGCTTTTTCAAGTGTGCCACTCCTGTCTGTGGATGCTGGGCAAACTGCCCTTCCTAGTTTACCCATGTGTAAAATCTGTATGATGAAACTGAGGTGCCTGGAAGTTAATTCTTGCCGATAAACCTCTGAGAAACTTGACTGAAAAGTGTTTTAGAAGTGTGTAATAGGATCAAGAGAAATACCACCAGATATACTGATGTAGGGTTTTTTGGGCTATGAGGAAAAGCAGAGAGAAGACCCCAGATGAGGATGAAACTGGAGAAGATGCACTGTCAGATATCAGGAACAGGGATGGAACAAAGGTCTGAACAATTAAAGCCAATTAGCAGCTAAATAAAGAGACAAATCTTTATAAAGTGGAAGGATCATATTACAGTATGAAGGAGAAAACAAATGGTAAGAGCTGCAGCTCGGCAGGGTGGCAGAGGAGTGGAACCAGCAGAACCCTCCAGCACAGCGAGGTTCACGTTTCATTTACTTCCTCTTGAAAACTTTTATTCCTGAGCAAATCAAGACCATGCCCAAGAATTTCTATCGCTTTAAGGTTTGTATATATCCCAGCAGCCTGGTAACTGAGACTTCGAGACACTTTCAATCTCTGTTGCTCTGGAAGGATGCAAAACAGGAGAAGCAGGAGAGAAATCATTTCTTTGTACAATCTCACTGCCACTTTTAGCAAGTCCTGTAATCTCTGGGAACAAATCTAGAGTGCTCTCCATTGCACTATGCTTACAGCAGCCTCTGGGAGTTTTCTTTACATATTTCATCAAATTACAATGCTAGGGATGTTGTTTTGATTCCATCTGCTTGCTCAATACCGAAAAAGAAGAAAAACAAGAAGTCATACAAAATCTTTATCATGCCTATTTCAGTGTTCAAAAGGCAAAACTGGTGGTACAGGAGATCACCAGCTGCTTCAAAATGATGGGAAGAAAGAATACAAAGTATAGTGCACAGATCCTGAAGCACCAAGCTTCGGTCTTAAACCATGGGGGAAAAGAGAAAAATGAGAACAGACTTCACTGAGGTAACATCAGATGAAAAAAAAAAAAACAGAAGAAAAAAAAAAGATGTTATCCTTTCTTGCTCTGCAGGATATGTCTTGAAAGTCTTGTTCTTTCTTCTGGTGCACAGTGCACATCCATACACGCACACATATCCAGAAATGAGGACATTTCTTTGCACACCCAGGAGTAGGGCTTTTCATGGTCATGGCCATCAGACGCCCAAACATCAAAAAGAGACAGTGCAGCCCCTTCCGTCCTTCCATTTCCCCATCCAAACCTCTGTAGGATTTTCCTGGCCACACAATTTATTCTCCTGTTTTGATAATTGCCCTCACAAGAGATACCACAGCAAAACTGCAATTGCTAAATAGGATGAATAGCATAATTGTAAAGCAAGAAATCAATAGATATTTGCTTTCCTTCAGTAACCTTCTCGACGGCTAGTAATTTTTAATGGCCTTTTTGCCAATATCTGTACAGAGAGAAACATACTGCCTAAAATAACATTAAAGGCATTTGTCACTGCATTTTCTCCAGTGGGGGACTGCCTTTATTCAATCCCCCCAAAACCCCAGCAGACGGGAAGGACCACCTTCTAGTTTCACTGCCTCCTGCAGCAACCACAGGAGAACCACTGTTAAATATCATCTTCAGTCTCTGGATCCTCACTTCAAGAAGAATGTGGAGACACTGGGAAGAAATTACAAGGATGTACAAGCTGAAAACTAAAACCCACCTTATTTCTGTGTAGCATTCATTGAGATGAGCTCATTGAGTTGGGCTACGGTGAAACACACAGCATCAACAAACACAGACAGCAATGTTTGATATTAGGAGAAAGGTATAGTGATGATTTAGGGGATGAAAATTGGTCACACACAGTCTCGAAAGAGGAAGTACAGCTTCCTGGCACTGCCTACAGTTTATAGCCCAAGGCAGATGTTTCACCTTTTGCCACTTTGAGTTTTTAAGCTGTGAGAAGAGTTCCCCCCTCCTCTTGCTGCACGACTTGGCTTCACGCTGTTTCTCTTCCTGCTCAGCACAAGCCAGCCTGGCCAAGGAGGGAGTTCTGCACCTGACAGACTGGTATTTTGCAATCATTCTGACAACAGAGAGAATATACGTCGGTGCTTGGCTTTTTGTCCTTGGGAAGTTGGGGAGAGTTGAAGTTACTTGTTCATTTTTTCGAGAACTAAAATAATTGGGTCACTGAAGTATTGAAACTGGTTATTCATGGAAATGCACCAAGGCTGTACAGGCTTGGGTTTCAGCAGGTGATCTAATGGCTCCCCCAGAAAACAATTAGAAGCAATTTCTCTCTCAATTCTATGCAGAAATTGATCTGTTCCCATGCAGCGGCCAACCAAGTCAAGCTTGACTGGCAGGTAAGTGGAAAATGATTTACAGTGGGAAAACATGACACTAATTCTAATCAAAACCTTGTCTATAATGATTCAAAGTTCTTACAGCTACATCTGAGCGTAGTACTGATAGTTTTTTTGAGGAGTGCAACTAGCAGTGTTCATGCCACGGTGGAGCTGATATCTATGGTGAGACGTTGACATCATCCTATTTCTAATAACAATATAAATCTCTCTGTTCCATGAATATCAGAGCATCGTATGGCCAGCTAGCTGTGCCCACTGCTTGATCAGCATTATTACTACTTACAGCTCAGAAATGTGTAGTTCAAATTCTTGTTTGCCTTCAAATTCAAGGTGTTAACATTCCAAAAAAATCCCATTTATGTGAAAGATTAAGCTTTGCTTGAGAAACACTGAGGGGGAAAGGACATTTGCAGATGTAAAAAAAAAGAAAATACACTACTTGTTTGAACCTGGGAGAATGAACCCCTCGAAGAAGAAAATTTATGTTCTCATGGATGTATAAGCACAGAAATAATTTATTTTTAAGAAAAGTACATGTTGTGCATTACTTGGCTTACAAATGTCTTTGTTTAGGACTCATGACTTCTATTAATATTAATTACTTTTGCTGGGAACTTTAAATGTATAGTGGCCTTAAACCAAGGGCAATGCCTATTAAGTTTAATTACTTTCTCCTTCAACCTAAGCAATAAAGAAGCATGGCAGAGATCTGGTTATTAACTGAGCGTGGCATCCAAATGAAGACACAGTGCACAATAATCGTGTTTGTTGGGCCACAAGCTGGTGTTTCTCATTGGTGTCTCCTACTCCAGGAATGAGACAGGATGTGGGCAGACAATAGAGATTTTCTCCCCTTGACCTATTTTGGACAGAATCTCGTCCTCAGCCACATTTAAGCTCTCATCACTTTCAGCAGAAAGCTCTCGCATTGAAAGACAAACAAACACAGAACTTCCCTCCCTGCTTGCAGATCAACCATCACAAGCCAAGACTTCAAATATTCTAAGAACCTTTCTTCTGTATTTTTTGTCTGGTTAGATCATCTTAAACAAAAGGTGTATCTGCCTAGATAGCAGCATGTTTCATAATTTTCAGAAGAATAATGACGTTTTCACTTCCTTTGAACAATTTCCACCGGCATTTGTGTAATGCTACCAAAATTCACTCTGAGGATGTGCGTTAGAAAAAGAAAAACGATGTGTGTGTATTTATCACTTTGGAACCTGTTTAAGTTTACCGTAAAGTTTGGAATTCCTCCAGAGCCAAGTCATCCTACTAATGCAAAATCAGAATATGATTAGGAGGAAAAAAAAAAGAGAAAGAAAGAAAGAATGAAGAAAACAAAAAGATTTTAAAAGTGAACAAAACAGAAAGTGATGTGGGCAAAAGATGGTCCAAAAGCACAATCACTTCCACAGTACCAGGGTATCCTACTCAGTTCTCCCTCCTTTATTTTTTTACACAGTTCTTCACATGTTTCTATGTAATTCCCATCGCTCCATTTCCAAAATGTCACTTTCCACTGTAACATGCAGTTATTGGAGGTGTTTCTCCATGTTTCACTCTTCATTCTGGAAAAAATTCTGTGGGTCTTTTAGGATAGGATCCCATAGTTTCCCACTGAAAAGTACCTGCACTTCTTCCTAACAGCAATCCTTTGTTGAGATATTTACTGAGTGATGTACCAAAAATTGCCCAAAGTAATCAAAAACAGATGAAAGGGAAAGTAACACAGTTCTTATGCTAGATATAATCTCTCTCTTTAAAAAATAAAAATCAGGCACATGCCCCAGCACATAAAAATACACCTGCTACTCTTTTTCTAATCCTCACAACCAGGCTTAACAATTTGCATGGAATTAGTAGACCATTAGTAGATGTTAATAAGCATCAAAACGCCTAACTGCCCATTTGCATCCACAGGCACTCAGAAGAACAATCAAGGAGCAATTAGCAGAGGCCTAAAATAGGAAGGAAATTCCAGCTGAGTGGCTTTTGACCATTTGAAGCATCAGGCAGATGCTGATTTCACAAAACAAGATAAGATCCTGGACAACATTTTACAGTTGGTGAATAGATAAAAGTGAGCACTACCTCCAATTGTTTATTTGCATCGATAAGAAGTCAAACAAAAGGAATCTATGTGATAAACCCTGATGAGAAAGACTACAAGGACTTGCCTAAATCACAGATCAATGGGAAAAGGAAGAATGCTGCAGCACAGCCACGCAGAGGACAGACTCCACACCTGTGGATAAGGATCAAGCTAAATAGGGAGAGTACTTTCTCCACAGACCAAAACCTGTGACAACATGTGCCCAAAGCACCCCAACCATAACGTCAGCACCGTTGGCTGGAAGCATCTGCAGCCATGTGCAGGCTGGAGCAGAAATCACACGGACAAATCAGCCGACAACACAGCGCTTGGGATGCACGAAAACAGCTGCCTGACTTCAACAAGCACCGGTGATCCCAGAGAGGCAGGAAAGCAACAAGCAACTGGAAAAAAGGCTTTAATTGCTAAACTGCAGAATGATGGTGGTTTGACAGATTGTAACAACCGTCGCAGAGCAGACTTGCTATCAGCATCAGACAAAACTTGGTAAGAGGATAATTTTATCGCAGAGGAAATCAGAGACACTCAGCAGCTAAAAGAAAAACAAGACAGTTTCTGAGAATCGCACACCCATCAGCATTAACTTTATTGACTTTGAAAAAGTCTTTGATAGCCCAAGCAACAACACTTCCAGAAGATAAAGGCTAAATGTGGATTATTGCAGGAGACAGTGAGAAGAGCAGCAAATCCATACAGAAACCATGATGGGTGTCTGACTCACAACTGGAGTTGAGCAAAGCTTTGCTGTTGATCTTGTATTTCTTCATTAGAAAATCACTGGAAGAAGGAAACTGATAAGGGAGGATTTTGCAAACAACGAGGCAGCCTGCTCATGTTCCACATGTGAGAGGGAAACAGGCACCAAGTGCTGATGATACAGGATGGAAGAGAGCAGAAAGAAAAAAATCCCTTTCATATGCACAGGATACATATAACTGTAAGAATGACAAACAAACCCAACGCAACTGTTATTCAAAAGCCAGTGAAGAATGTTGAGAAGTTTAATTCCCCTTCTGGTCCAGCAGCAGAAGAAATAAAAACAGGAACACTGGGGCAGGCAAAGACAGGAACCCGCTGGGTAGGCAGCAGAATAATAGACTGCATGCCATTAAAAATCAGCTGCTGGGCCTTCTTATTTCTTAACATACCCATAAACTGTGGATATTTTTGCAGGGTAAAAGTTATTAATAATCTTAGAAATCCGGAGTGAAGCGCATATCAGGCACATCTGGGACCAAAGCTCACATTTCTTTTTCGCGTAAGACAGAATATCTTTGGCTTTAGGCAGGATAGTCACTGAAATAATTACTGGTGGAAGAGATGAAATCATGCAACAGGACAACGTATTAGAGAAAGCTCTGGTAACCAGTGGGGGATGCAGACTAGTCTGGACTGGCTATTTTCCTCTTTATTTTGCGTGCCTGCGCTGCATTCCTCTCCCTCAGAAAAAAAGCAGATGTCTTTCTCCATTTATTTTCCCAGCTTTCATGTTTCATTCACATGCAACGTATAATTTGCTTTTCTTCACTCTTCCTGATACCATCATCTTCCCAGGCCTCTTTCCCCGCAGTTACAAATGATGCTGATCCCCTCCTTCTATTTGTAAACCTCTACCTGAGAACATCTCAAATTAGCATGATAATTTACTATCCTCAATTAAAATTATGTTATATTGAGACTGAGGAAGAAATAAAATGCTGCAGTAGCCCATCAGGGTACCAAACAACAACTTGAAATGTAGATTTATATGTGCAAGTGAATAGCTCATATGGTAATAACAGTTTTCACACTGCTCTAGAGATGTTTGGGGGGAGTATTTGCCTAAATGTGACATTTTAAAATATCATATCCTTCTGTAAAGATGACTTATGATCCTATATAAAGCGTGTGGCAAAAGTCATTAATATGACATAAAAAGTTCTTTTGAAGAAATCAATATTTTTGTAGCATAAATTTGAAATTATGTATTTCTGAGGAGCACACCACAGCCCTCCGCTTCCAAGCACAACAGGAGGCTGTAAAACCTCCAATTAATTTTCCAGTTCATAGACCTAAAAAGCACGAAGTGAGCTCCTGTTCAGCAAGGGTGAGCCTTCCTGGTTTACCTTGGCTTGTCATCATCAACAGCATCATTAATTTAAGAAACATAGAGGCTAATTTATCTATATGAAGCCCCATCCACCCGGTGCATCGCTTATAGCCACCCAGCATCTCCCCTCACCTGTTAGAAAATATGTTTGATTTCTACCTTACTCCTTCCCCACATAACGCAACTATTAACCCTATAAAAAGTCTGAACTCAGAGTGGATTAAACCGCAGTGCATCACACCATGGCTGGAGGTGTGGGATGCTGGAGCTTCCCTGGCCAAGCACCCAGCCTCCTCTGCCCCTTGTTTCAACTACAGGCGCTGTGAGAGAAATAATCCACAACTCTTTTAAGACATTCCCTTATCCTCCCAGGCATGACAGTGTTTCAAAAGCAGCAGTGGTGTCTGTGCTATTGAATTGCTGCTTGTTGTCTTAAATTAAAGCCATACAATGCGATACAATACCCAATTACAGCAGTTAGTCATTCCATTATGATCGTGCATTGCTGGATTAGCTCTTGAAGAAAAAAACGTGTTTTTTAATACATTTTTTTGGCTCTGCTTGTAGCCATAACAAGACACGACTTCAAATGTGCATTAAAAAGTCTGCAGCTTTTGGAGTGTTTTCCCCATGTCTTTATAATACATTACAGTAACAACAGCATGCCTGTTTGAGGAAGACAAAAGCTGCCAGGATGTAAAAATAAAATAAAATAAAATAAAATAAATAAATAAAGTAAATAAAATAAAATAAAATAAATAAAATAAAATAAAGTATTCAAGAACTGAATCAGCCAAAGAACAGGCTGCTTTGGGATGCAATGGGAGATCTCCCATCTCACAGTCCGTGCTGTCAACTGAAGCTCAGCATTACCCCAGACCAATGTTGGGCTGTGGGCTCAAGGGCTGATATCACTGCACAGCAGCTCCTGCCTCACTGCCCCATGCTCTTCTGCTCCCTCTGTTCACAGTGGGGAGTACTGAAATTAAAGGCTCTCTTCATTATGTGGGTGGGGATGGAAGGGAGGCTGTGCTGCTTTTCAGTGTAATTCACTCCAGCACTTCAGCACTTTCAAAGCTGATGCGAGGGCAGACCTTTACACGCCTTTATGTGCCGGATTTGTACTGACCTCACACCTCTAAAACAATGGCCCTTGAAAATTACAGTGGCTATATCCCAGCAAATCTCATCAGGGCATGGGCTCAAGACCCCCGATTTGCTTTGAAAAATGTTAGTCCATAGGTCAGTAATAAAAATCCATTACAAGTGATGGCTGTTTGATGAGCATTAAGAAAAGTTTATTGGCTCTGTCCAACCCTTAGTGGTCACATCCCCAAAAGAAAAGGACTGTCAACGCATCATTAGCGGTATTTAAGACCGTGGCACCTGAGGACAGAGCTGCTCTGTGCTTCCCAAAGCACGGCTATCGCTCCCCAGCTTTAACACATTGTGAGCAAAGAACGATCTCGACCCAGTGGAAGGTCTGCTGCTATTTTAAAGCTCATTAAAATATTTCCCATCTCCCTGGGCTCCGCAAACAAGATGGGCCAAGAGTGGTTGAGTCTTTCCACTCCTTCAGTTCACGTTCTCCTCTGCTTCACAGCTCTCCAAGCTCAGCTCAGTTCGTGTCTGCAGCAACCAGGTCACCTGTCCAAATACCAGACAGACCCAGAACTGCTTCTGACATCGGGCAGAGGCAGTGTACTCAGCCTGGCATGTCTGTGATCAATAAAACATCTAATGCTGTTTTAAGCAGCAGTAAAAACACTTCGCTTCGACATAGCAAATACATTTTTGAAAAATGTAAATACCCGTGAATGTATGCCTCTCACAATTAATGAGCTTTACATTACATTTACAGAAGGACGACAAAAAGCCGAAGCATTAAAAAATTGCAATAAATGGTATGAGTGAATCTTTGTAGTCAACCACTTCCCTTAAGTCCATTGGTACCCCTTAGTCAAGATCTCTGCAAGATGAAGGTAACCGGTTTCTGTGTTTCCACTTTCTTAAAACAAACCTGCACGATGTTTCCCCTTTGGAATAAGTACCATCCATTTTCAGAAAACTGCCTGAATGTCTGAGATGGTTCGACCACTTACAGTGACATATCCATCCGGTATGTCAACTGATGCAAACTTGGCACTAATGGAAGTGATCAACATCAGTGACTCTGATGAGTCACAGAAAATGCTCAATCAGAAGAAACAGTTTTTGAACAGATATGGCGAGCAAGATAAGCAAAACATGGAAGAGGTCAACTACAGCCCACGTTAAGTCCTGATGGTCCCACAGCATCAATGCCTGAGCTTTCCTAAAATTTACAACAGAATACGTTAAATCTTCCCATTACCAGCAGCAATGGACCATACAAATTGCCCTTTCAGGGAAATACCATGCTCACTGCTATCTACAGGAGCAGAACCTTGCAGACCGCTTGGGACAGCTCATCTGTTCCAAGATGCCCGATGTTTTACCTGTAGGCACAGAGCAGAGTGCACAAAAACAATAGCTACCCAGTAACTGTGTATGCCAGCAACCCAACAGCTCTCTACTTGCCTACGTAAGGAATGTGCCTCTAAAACACAGTAACCATATGCACAGCGTATCAGAATAACATCCATTCTCCATGTGTTCAACTTTTCATGGTGCTCATTAACATCTCACAGAGTAATTTTAAAGGATCCCTAAAACTCACAACTTGTTTTTCTGTGCCTCAAACAGGCTAAGAAGATAACAACATCCCTTGGCAACATCTGCTTGCTAGAAATCAGCCTGGCCTTCTGCTTCACCAGGGAACACTCCCAAACATTACTTCTACTGAAAAATGAGGCTTCTGCATGAGGCAAAGAATAGCTGAGGCAAGCACTGGCTGCCGTAAGGGCATTGTACTTAAACATGCACATCCACCAAGAGTCTTCCAAGCACTGGGTTTTGCACATGGGATAAATCATATTTGCAACAAGAAGATTAAGATCAAACACATATTAAGAGGACCGTGCTTTATTAAAACCCTGTATGTTGAGTTTGTGTACAGATCACCCACTATTTATTGCCCAGCACGTGGACAAATATTTGCACCAAATGTCATGTTTCTGTGCTGGAGAACAGATCCAAAGATAGGCGCGAGACTTCATTAACAGCACCTGATTCCTCTTGAGTGTGGAGTGAGAAGCTAACTGCTTTTGTTGCTCTCAAATACCAGCCTGATAACTTTGTTCTCACTGTATGAAATAGTAATTGCCAGGCAACGAGGACACTGTGTTTAAATGAACACAAATGAAAAATCTCAGAACCCAAGAACTTTCACTGGAACTGCTCTGGAGTAATCTGAGGAGCTTTGCAAATCTCATGTCAAAATATATATTACAGGCAGCAACCCGGAATAAGAAAAGGTTAATAGCATAAGCACCATTCATTTTTCTGACATACATTTATTAACATTTTGGAGGCTGAGTGGGAGACCTAAACTGAGAGGAACACATAATGACAGACTTCCTACAAATAAGAGTTCAAACAAAATAGGTTTTAGACAGTGTAGAAGGTCAGGGTCTTCAGAAAATGCTGAATGCTTTCCTCTCTGTAGGGGAAAAAATGCACTCCAAGATGTCACAGGCTGGACAGCTGGAGTAATTATTCACCTGGGAAACTTTAGGCTATTATCTCTAATCGTAGCTTCAAGGATTGGACGCTGATAATTCACAGTCATGGAAATGAAATGCTCCAGTGTGAGACACGAGCGAGGGAGATAAATTACAGGCTTCCCTGATAATGGAAAAATGAGCAGCATGTTGATCATATACACTAAAATTACAAACTTGGTCAGCCTCAATGCAATGTAGAACACATAGCACAGCACAGTAAATTACAGTGCAGCTAAATTATGCTGTCACATCCTCACAGAAAGTAGGAGTGTTAAACTGAGCTCTGCCCTTGTGCTCAGAAGAGCTGACTTTGTCTCCTGGCACTGGCAGCTCTGGACAAGCTGTTTCTGTGCTTTGTTTGCCTGTTGGGAAGAGTTGGCAAAGAAAGAATGACAACTGGGTCGTATCCTACCCTTGTGCATAGCCAGGGTGAGAAGTTCTTGCCATACCTGTCATTCCGTAAAATCCCTTTTGTGGAGTCAACAGACTCAGCCTTTCTCTGCATGTACCAGGCCAGTTTTGGAGCAAGCAGAGACCACATTCCCTAGACATTTATCAGTGTGCCCTTCCAGGCAATCCCAACCACTTCCCTGCCATCTGTAATCTGCTCTATGCCCCTTGTTTCCTCATAAAAACACCAAGATTCGATCAAAGGGATGAGTGTTCATTAAGAGCATGCTTTACAAGCAGTGCTGTCTAAGCAAGGATTTACAGAAGTGCTTCTGTGCACATCTGTATCATCAGTAACGAATATGGAAAATATATACTTCCACGTGGGTTCTGACACCTCCCAGATGCAATTCCATCAGCAGCAATGGTCACAGCAGGTCTTGTATCATTTTAAGTTGGCTCTACTTTGATGAGGAGTGCTCCCCTCCGCGTTTTCCACAAGTTCTCAGGATCTGAGCTCAGAGGCAACAGCCAGAGGGCATGGAAACTGCAAACGTGGTGAAAGATGGGAGAAGATGGGCAATTCTGGCAGACATGCATGGGGAAGCAAGGAGCAGAAACCAGACAGCATTCAGCAGGAGACTGCATGGAGCAGAGGTGAACCAGCCCACAGATGATGAAGACATAGAAACTGGAAGATCAAATCGAAATGGAATGATCTCCTAAAGTACAAAGTACCATACTGTGGTTGGAGAGATGCAGTTGAAAAGGAGAAAAAGATTCAGGAAGAACTGCCATGAATAAAATCTACGTAAAGCTTATTAAATGGTTACCTAACTGACAGCAATTAGGAAACTCTTTGAAGTCTGCAGAGGAATCAAAAGTTCGGAAGAGTTCTGACATGGAGAGGTTGAGTTTGGGACCTTTGATGGTAAAACTAAAATTAACAGCTCCTCCTCTCTTAAGAAATCACCTCTTACAAAAACCTGGTTGACAGAGGTAAAGCAACACACACTGCAACAGCCAGGTACTTCATGCAGTATATACACGGTATAATAAAAATGGGTCACATTCAAATTCACACTGCGGGACAATTGATTTATTTTGCTTTTTTAGGATTTACTTTTCCATTGATTTTTTTAGACATGCCCAGACACCATTCTGGTCACTTCATCAATAGTATTAAAACAGAAAAAGGAAAGGAATACAGGAAGGAAAGGCAATTGATCTGAAAGCCTTCTATTCCAATTCCTCCTCTGCTGCACAGTGGGCAAAAACCTCCCCTTGGACAAATCAATCCATTGAAAATACGAGAGCTATTCCTATTTTATCAGACCTGATCACAGTCCTTTGCATTTAATAACACAGAGAAACCCATGGAGATCATACCAGTGCTAATTCCAGAAATACCCAAGTCAACAATTGCTAATCAGTTCATTGATTCACCCTCACTCTATAAGACAAATTCAGCCTGACAGACCACAATAGGAGAAAGCCATTTAGTTAACCAACTCTGACAAAGGAATGGGAAGCTCCATAGCAGCGTTGGCCAACCATTAAGTTATTACCACCTTAAAGCATTCCCTCTGGGAAATTTCAATTAGCCCTTTCCTCAAAGATTTTATCTTCAGAGCAGTCTTTAAGAATTTAGAAATGATTACAAAACAGGGGAAAAAGTCTAAGAGACAGAGAGTGATGTAGAAAGACGGGTGGGGAAAGAGCCCAGCCCCAAATCCTTTCTAACAAACCATTCAGAGCTCCGAGTTGACTTTGTAACGTTACAACCTCAGAGTTGGAAAACGCACAGCAAGGGAAGCAGCCTCCACCTTACACAGTGGCTTTATTTTCTTTATCATAACCATTCTAATTGCTCAAAAAGGAAGTCAATGCCAACATGAGGACTGAAGCTGAGAAGTGTGCCAAAGGTCTCGAATTCCTCGGAAGTTTTGCTCAAGTCCAGTTCATATGTGTGGAAATGAAACACCTGGAAGCACTTCGTGAGCTCCCAAAGCCATCAAACTGAATGCACCGTCTCTCCTCAGGTTTCTGAGACCATGGAGAGTTCGGACAGACCTCATGGGGCTGGGTCTAGAAAGGGTACAGCACTTCCACTCATCAATGAGGCTGCATCAAGTACCAAAAACAGAGACACTGTTCCCTCACCACCGCTGTGAAGGGCTTCGCTCATTTTTCTACCGAGGTTGCTCCTTCAGTTGACAAAATCTAACTAATGTCCCAGTGATACTAAGACCAGAGCAGCTAAGAAGTACCTTTTTTTGCCTGTTCTCCTCCTGCAATTCAGACTACTCCCCCTCATTGCTGCAGGGATCAAGGGAGGTTGTTACACCTTCCAAGAGACAACTCTGGCATTTTCCTCAATCGTGTTGGACTATCTCTGCTCTTGTATTTTACCTCAGGCCTTTTCTGACATGATTTTTTAAGGTGGCTGAAAAGCAATCTTGATGTTATGGCTGAGCTGCTCCCTCCCTCAGAACTCAGAAACCAGATAATTCATTTTCCCTCCAGGTATGTGACCTACTCCACGGATACTGGATGACCAGTTGGAGAAAATTACATTTGACAAGTGTCAGGAGTGGCTCATGTCACACTCCCCAAGCTCCACCCTTCCTCAGCTGCCCTTCCACCACCAGTGTTTCAAAGAGCAACTTTGATTTCCCTAGAATTAATTGACTGATATGCTGTTAAAGGTGGGTTTCTTAGTCCTGGACTGGGTCATGGGCTGGCCCATGTGTCTGTTCTAATTGCCTTAGAGAAATCACAGATTTCACAGATAGATCCAATTTTCACAGGAATTTATGGAGTAGGGTTATGTTTGGAGTTAGAATAGGGACTCAGTATCTAGGAGGGCTTTCTGGCTGAAGGTATGCCAAGCTACAGTTAACTCAGTTACCAGTCAGACCTAGTCATTTTTTCTGTCCCCAAAGCTTCTAAACGAAGATATACTCACCACATGGAAAAAATAAAATAAAAAAATACATGAATGATCATAGCAGGTCAGATCACACCTCTCTGGATTGACCGTCCTTCAAGTGAATGAGTACGAAGGTACTCAGAGAATATGGCAAGGCAGGGACAAAGGAAGGATGGGCTGCCCAAAATCCGGTGGCAATGGTGCTCTGCTGTGGGGAATGGGGAGCTGAGCCCTGGATCAACTTAAACCTTCACACCTGGGAGGGAAACATGAGCAAAAGTGCATTTCTCATAGAAATAAAAGGGATCTGGACTCAATTTACAGCTTATGAATGTATTAAGGTCTCATACATACATAATTGATGTTAAATTATACAGATATTGTTCAGTCCATATCCAGAAAGCAGAGGTAAACACATGCAGTACACATAATTGCTATGTAAGAAGAATGGCTAAATACATACAGCTTTTGTGCTGTTCATTATTAATTAAAACACCACTAGAGCTAGCTGGAGGCTTTTCTACTGCTTACCACTACATTTATAAACACTTTTCTACTTCTGGCATTGCCTTTCATGAGACTGGAAGCTAAATGTCCAAAGACTAAAGAAGAAATATGTGACATCCAATATATCCATTAGGAAGAATCAGCTCCTCTGAGGCATTTGAACTCATTTTCTACCCATGTGGATTGGCTAAAAGAAATTACCTGCAGAAGGAACATGTTTTCCAACTCAAACAGAATAAAAATCAAATAAGCAATCTGAAAACATCGTAGGACTCGTGGCTGAAGCAAAGAGTTAAACCTGCCCAAGGGTAAAGCTAAAGAACTTCCAGGAAATATTTCTAGATTACAGGGGTTCAGGATGACAGGTACAATGAGAAATAGACTCCTCCTTATTTTGTTCAGCCATTTTCATACTATACACACAAAAAGGAATCACTGAAAGCTTTATTCTCTTTTGTGGCCTCCTCTTATCACCACTGATGACCGTTCGACAGCTCCCACCATCTTCAAGACACTTTACAGAGTTACAAAACTGGGTCTCACACACTGCCAGAGCAATGCAGAACCCCTCCCTTCACCACATCCAACACCATGGGCTCTGCTGCATCGCCGTTAGCTGAAGTTAGCCTGAAAAAGCCATATGCAAAGCAAAATAGGCAGAAATTCTGTGTGATTTATGTGAGTGCCAAGTTGTGAAAAAGTGAGAAAACAAACAAATATACTTGTCCCAAACTCTGCCTGCATAAATTACTTTAACATCAGTGATGAAAAGGTCAATGCCCAAAGGCCATTGGCTTAATGGGTTGCCACAGTGTAATTGATACTGTCAGCCCTGGACAGGCACAACTCAGAGGTCAGATCCCCAAAACATGAAAAAAAAGGACTCCGTATCACAAGATTCAACTGTAGTATAATTGAAGGTTTAATTTTAGCCCTCCAGCTTTTAATCTTCCGAAAACATTTCCGAGCTCTTTCCCCCAGTACCACGAAGGTTACAGTTTTATTTTCCTTTAAAAACTGGAGATGCATTTCTATCACTCCAGCTATAATTACAGACAAATTATAGCCATCCTATGAAAATAACTTTAATTACTACTGTAATTATTATCAATTCACATCAAACTAGGCTACAGCAACAAAAGCCACACGGCTCTGTTGTCAGAAGAAATTAAAAGAAAACAAAAAAAAGAAAAAGCAAAAGGAAAGAAACAAGAAAAAAACAACTGTCAGGAGACTAATGACAAAATCCCTAGAGCTGGCAATTCTGTCACACAGCACAAACAAAATGCATTCAAATTAAAGTTTGTGTGGGCTGTCACTGGGTATATAATATGCAGAAAACATTTTTAGAAGGGTGCTGCACTGTTTTCTTGGTGACACTAATGCACCAAGAACAGCTGCAGAGGCGAAGTCACATTAATTTTTCATTGTTCTCCCCATAGATTTCTCAAGGTTGAGGGTCAAAGGGAGATGGATAAGTACAGTGGCCACCTACAAAGCCAAACTCTGTTGTAGCGTAAACAACTTTATATACATATATATATATATATATATATATATATATATATAATAGAGGTAAACAGAATTGTTTACCGAGCGCCTACGGAGGAGCTTGGAGTCTTCACCCACAGAAGGATGCCCAAATAAATCCTGACCCTCCCTGGATGCAGGTGGGAACCTGCCACCATGAGCCCAGCTCATAAAGCCTGATTGGCTCTGACACATTTATTTTTCAGCAGTGCTAATTGAGCTACACTGAAATTATAGATACTTTTTTCTATTTATAAAAATAAAAAAGCTATATGCTGCTGGGATTTTGATCTACAAGTAACATTATAACTGCTCTACATTGACAAGAGGCCGCACAGTGGTGTCATAGCAGTGGCAATTTCAATGACTAATGGCAACTTACAGGGGCTTAAGGACCATATGGACATGTGCAGAGCCTGAATGTGCCAGAGGGATGGAGACAGACACTCCCAGACTGGAGAACAGGGACAGGAGAATCCAGGAACAAGAGAGATCCACAACCATTCCTTACATTCCTCCTTCCCTAAAATAGCCTGGAAAAAAATGACCTGGGTAATAGCTAATTGTGGCCTAATTTCATCTCATCCAGAGATACTTTGTTTTATCCCTTCCTCTCCTTCTTCTTAAGTGGCACTTCTTCACTGTGCTGTCCTGAGAATTTACTCCTAGTTTCAATCTGGGAGAGCACTGATGGGGTGGAGGTCGTTACATTCATTTGAAGCACCAAAGGCTCTCGAGGCCATCAAAAAAGCCACAATTCCAAACCACCACAGCTCACAAAACAAGTAAAGGCAGTTTCTCCTCCAGAATTCCCGATGGGTGTTTCCTGTGATAATGTTAAGCCCAAAGCACTGCAGATTCTCCCAATGACCACGATGGTACAAGTGGATGAATGACATTTACAGACTGTTCCTGTACCCCTGCTGGGATGTGGCACCCAAGCATCAAGTTTTCAGTGAGGTCCACAAATGGATTCTGAAGGAAGTTTTCCTGAGAGATGGGCCTGGCTACAAAAGTTTGAAAAAGACCAAAAGATAAACATGTTGTAAAGAAATCACAGGCAAATGAAAAACATAAAAAAGGGAAAGATGAAGAGACGCCTGTTTCAGTCAGAAAAGAAACTGAAATTCTTTTTGCAACATCTAAGCTCTACCATGACAGTAATGGTGTCAAATACACTCCGCCATCTCACAGCACTTCAGCGTGTCACCCTGAAGCATCTTTCGCAAGCTAAATCAGACATTAAAGCCTTTTCCACCTAAGAAATTCTAGGCACCTCTTGGGGGAAAGGTGTTCTGAATGCCAAGAGAGAGAGCCATAAAAACCCTGCTTTAAACTACTGCCATTTCCAATTTCATATCACTCATTAAAAAACATCTGCATCCCGAACTAGGACTGACCATTATTTTCACGTCGTGAATAATTTTCACGTTTCAGATGACCATTCCACAAGAAGTAATACATCATCTGTGACTGTGAGCGGTTGATATGGTTTATTTTAATGACCACAGTTAAAAGTTTTGTGGGCTCAGGCCGCAACCAAATCTCTTTATAATAATTCTTTAGGCTACTGCATAATTTATAGCCCTTATGCACATTTCATGATCTAATTTACCTTCCTCTTAAAATATTTTGTAAAACCACTGTTCCATTTATAATGATATATGTCCCATTATAAAACATATTCACTACTTTGTTACCAGAATAGCATTTTATGTGTGTAAACCAAGAGGCTTTAACATATGCCTAAATTATTCTCCCAATTCAGTGATATACAGAACATAATGGAATTATGAGCAAATTGGTGCACACTGTCAAAAATATAAATGCAGTGAGAGCTTAATAGCAGGCCTACAAATAACGTTGCATGACAAAAGCATATTTTTGCAAATGAGATTCCCCTAAAAGAGGAAAATCTAGATGTGAGGTGAAGGAGCACGGGGGAAGCAGAGCGTGGATTCAGCTGCAGTGACTGCAACCTTCATTGCACTGTATATAAGCACCCGGGAGGGTGAGGGAGAGAGGCAAACTCCATGAATTCATCATCAGCATTGGCCCAAAGATGTAGGGGAAGGAGAAAAGCAAAAAATGTTGTAGGAAACGGTTGCAGTTTTTGCGAAGGAAGGTTCACCAGGAGCAATCATAGTAACAAAGACACATTTTTCAACTCTGTTTAACTAAAACATCAGAAAGCGTGTCTCTCGAAAGCTGGCAGCGAGTGATCTCTGTGGGCTCCTTCAGTTCAAGTTCTTTCTACCCACTTCAATAGTATTCAGCCTCATCCAACTAAAACAAGATTTTCTTGACGTTGGCACTATCATAAAGAATGATAGTTCAAGATGCACTCCAGCATCAAGATCCACCCCACATCTGACCTTCCCCGAAGAGAGCCTCTCACTCAAGCGTGCAATATACTTTCCTTGTAGCAAAAGCTGTTGAGAAATACAACGTTATAGCATTACTGCAACACGTAAAAATACTACAGCGCCTGCCCAGCCATGGCTCATTAAAACAATCTTCTTCAATTATTATGAATGTGAATATATACAGAAGACTGTACATACACGTGCACATACGATGGCTGCCTTGCTGGAGATACATGGTAAAGTAGTTTTGGGTTTGTTTTTTTGCTTGCTTCTTTCCTCAAAATACTAACAAAAATCAAGCAGTGCGTTTGGAAATCCAAACTTGGAATGCTACCTAAACTATTTATGGAGAAAAAAAGTGTCAGCAGCATTTTACAAAATTATTATATCCCTTTATTTACTTCTTCATTTATTTATGCTTTACAACATCAGCACTGCCCAGTGAAAACACAGCTACGTAGTCCAAGATTTCTACATGCTACAAGTATTGATGACTTTGATAACCTTATAACTTATTATTTAATGCAGTACCAAAGAACTTGTGCACTTATCCCTCTTTTATATAACAAGAAGTTGAAATAAAGGAAATTTTACTGGGTCTCCAATAACTTTTACAATACTTGAACGCCTGGGCTGGAGTCAAGAATAGAATCCAAATTACCTCATTTTCAACGTTAGGTTTCAAGAACACCCAAAAGTTTCATCTCGGAGTATTTCTCCTGGCAATTGCTGACATCTCAGTCCCAGGAGCACAATGTCCCTTTACCCATCTGAAAGCTGGCAAGTTGATTTTTATTTTAAGTGAACTGGACGAGAACATATTTATTCTTCACCCAGCAGGTACGAGCATATGTTTCCAGAAAGATCCAGCTTAGCTGTTCCTTTCTCTCTCACAATCACAGTAATCTGAAGTAAGCCACGCTCACCTGAGCTTAGAGCAGCTTACTCCAGCAGTGACCCCATTCAAACTCACGACAGTGAGCCCACTCAAACTCATGACAGTGACCACTGGCTGATAGCCAGCTGTTCTGATGTAGCCTGAAGGCTGCACTGCACTGCACCAAGGACACACGCTCTGCTAAGTAAGACTTTAGTGACCATGCCTTGCGCGACTGGCAGCCACATCTCTGCATTCCCAAAGTCATGCACACACAGCAACGCAGACCCTGCTGCCAGCTGATGGCTGAGCTCTGCAGGGGGCACAGCCTTGGCCAGGCACTTCACTGCTCCTGAAAAATTGAAAGAGAAAATAAAAAAAGAAAATCCTTACATCTGCATTTAAAATGCACCTCGATTTCTAGAGGGTTACGGAGCACAGGAGTGCCTATTGCAGGTGGCAGAGATAAAATCAAGCTGCCATTGTAACTGTAGGCTGCACACAGCTTATATATATCTCACCTCTTGAGCCCATTCCACGGGAGCTGTAGCACAAACACAGATGAATACTATCTGTTCAGATCCAGCACAAAGCCACCCCTCAGTCTAGCAGGAAGGGCACAATACTTATCACCATTTCACAGATTTCTGTTTAAGCTTATAAACACTTCTCATTATTTCCAGATTTCATTAAAGATCCTTGTTCAATCCCTTCTACAGAATTTGCTGGTTTAACCTCCCCCTATCAGTTTAAGATTTCTATCAGAGCAGCTACAACTAAGCAACTGATCAGCCACATCCGTGCACATGGGCTCGAGAGCAGCTGTCAAACTTTATATACAGCCAAGAGCTTTTCTCTGCTGTGTAATAAGGAAAAAGTTTAAGCCACCGAAAATAGCTCAAGGCTTAAGCCCATCATCCTACTAAACATTATAAAAAATAAATAAAAAAAAGAAATCAGTTTGCTATATACTTTTTTTTTCTTTCATTTCAATTTCCTTAGATAAATAATTCTCACTGTGACAACCCATATCAGCAGTGTGACAGTGTGGGAAGGATGACGGATCTCGACCTCTTTGGTCACACTGCTCACTTCTGTCCTCAGCACGGCCAAAATGCTGATGTTTCTTTTCCAGACAAGGTCAAGGAAGGGGGAAAGAAGTCTTATATCCATTACCAGGAGTTTTTGCTGATTCTGTACCCAGTTAGATTTTTGGATGGTGTATTTGGCCTCACACCAATGCTATTAAGCAGAATAAAAGCTGAAGGCCCAGCCAAGAAGATAGGGGGATTTGAATGCTACTGATGTGATGTTCCCCCCTTGGGCCAAGGTCTGGGGACTGTCTAAGTTCTACTTATGTCCTAAGCAGACATAAGTAGGCTTAAGGAGTATATAAGCCTGGCAATAGCCTTCTGGACAAGATACTCAGCTGGCTTTTTCAGTAATGAGATGTGTGGGTGAAAATCTTAGCGGGACAGGCTGGGTGCTGTCTTCATCCAATCATGCCCTCTGAGTTCACACTTCAATTCTGCCCAAGTCTAAGAGATACCTAAGCCCACAGAAAACATTCAGATACCAAAATTCCACAGAAAATCCTTGGGAATTAAATATTCCATGGGCAGACTTTTACCACACAGCACAGACTGGGTTCTCCCACGCAGTATAACCCTTCTTTAGAATCACAGAATCATAAAATCACCAAGGTTGGGAATGACCTCCAAGAACATCCCATCCAACCGTCCACCTATCACCAATAGTTCTCACTAACACAGCGTCTAAATGTTCCTTGAACACCTCCAGAGTGGGTGACTCCACCACCTCCCTGTTCAGCCCGTTCCAGTGCCCTTAATGGCAGAATCTTCATCTACTTGTTCTTTTTTAATGCAAAAAGGACCAATGACACCCATAATGCTACATTCATGCTGCAGGAAAAGGACAGGTAAGTCTATACACCACCGATTATTTGTGTGTTCCTTTTATAGATTTGTAAAGTGTAAATTTTGCCTGATGGGATATGGAGAAAGGATGGAATAATTCTAAATCAAGGATGAGATTATATTATGTTTTATGGTTTCTTTTTCAAATCTCTTTTCTTACTTCGTCTGTAGCTGCATCTTAAATTTTCTGTATATATTTCCAGTCTCTTTGCTTTGTTATTTATGCTCATACTTTGTTTGAGAGAGAGACCTCTTTCCAGGAAAATGAATCTCTTTAATCTCTTTTTTAATCTCTGCCAGTAAATTTAATCTCTTTAGAAAACAAATGGAATGGAGGAGGAACACTTAATGTTTTCCTCACCTTCCAGCCCGGAAGGCTGAAGAAATTCTAACTGACCTGGAGGGATGGTGGCTGATGGAGACGGTGCATGGAACCATCTCAGAGATAATGAGGAAAACAAAACCGTATGGGTTTTATAAAAAATCCTTAATGATGTGATTCTTCCCATTATTTCCCCCCTCAGTCAGATCAGTGAGAGCCTGTTTCTTCTCCTGTGTGGCCTGTGATCTTGGGCACTTCACAGCCTGCATGGATTTGCCCTCAAAGCACCATTGCCTGAAGATGTGGAGCAGATCCCAAATCTGCACTGTACTGACAGATCCCCAAATGATGATGTGCCCTGCCCCTGCTGCAGCAGGAGGTCTGCAGCAAAGCCCACCTCCACCACTTTTATCCATTTGCCTCTGATTTCCAGTTCTCAGCCTACAACTGACTCATTACGACACATGGCAAAAATACGCTGACTCCATTTCTCTTCAGGTTTCGATGAAATATCAACCTTCTGCAAAGCCTCTTAAGTCACAACAAAACTGAAAACTCTGCTTTATTGCTACAAGTTTTATTGCAAATTTTTCACGGCAGTTGTGAAAGAAAAAAAGAAAAACAACCTAAGGCTTCCATCTAACTCATTATTGGTAACTCTGGCTTGAAGCACAGAAAGCAGTGAGCCCACGACCAAGCCCAGCAGCACAGCACGTTGCAGCCCATGCTGCCAGATGTTTGCTCTGCCTGGGTAAGAAATAGCCTCTCTCATTTCATTCCTGCTTGCATACCAGGCGATGGATGCATTAAAGGCAAAAGTACCTTTATTACCTGCTCATCTCTCTCACTCCCATGCACATTTCTTCTCAGGTGGCAGAAGATTACCTCTTTCAAGCTGTTCTTTCCAACTTCTGTTCTTTGCTGAGATACTGTTTGTCAACACATTTATCTGCTTGCTGCTCCAAGTCAAAAAAAGAAAAAGAAAATAGAAAAGAAAGACTTCTCTTCTTTAAAAACAACATGTTAAAGAAGAAGCAGGGGGAAAAGCTTCACTTCTGGTGCTGTATCTGTTGGATACCAACCTGCTGTGTGAAGTTTCTTCAAATAAGAATCATAGAATGGTTTGGGTTGGAGGGGATCTCAATGATCAAGTTCCATCGCCCTACAAAGGTGATAAATGAAATAAAAGTGCACTCATGATCAGCTCTTCACAATGGCGTAAGGTGAGGCTGAGAAGCAGACGAGCACTGGCTCCAGCTGGGGCTGGTCACACCCCATTGTAGAGGTGGTGGCCAATCTGCAGGGCAGAGACCTCCACAATCCCAAGGTCCAGGTCAAGGCTTGGGCAAATACCAATGTCTTTCATGGCTCATAGAAAACAGTGATGTCCCTGCCCAGGAGGGCTCTTCCTCATGCTCAGTACAGTGGAAAACTTTCATGTTTTTGCTATGTCATGTCTTTGAGACATCACCCATACTATGGGCAAAACACAAAATCCTGTTCAAACCCCAGACAGATGTTATTGGTAGCTGGTTTTGAAGCATTTGCCTTTGCCCAGCGTAGCAAAACATGTTTTTTCTTCCCTAGCTTTCAAAAAATAAAAATATAACAAGCAGCTATGGATTCAGGTTAAGAAATCTCACCAAAAACAGATATCATGTTTCATATTCACTAATCAACACCAAAACAATAATTCAGCCATCCCTCAGCACTACACACATCTTTCTCAATCTGCAGTCTGCACCCTCTCTTAATTTCCTCATCTCAAAATTCTTCCCACGTTTAACTCAGAGTTTGGGTCTCTCTCTCCCAAAGCCACGTGGTGCTGATGTGGGTGCTATGGGTACAGTTGAATTTTTTACTTCTTAGATAGCTTTGTCAGATCAAAACAAATTATTTCTTACAGTCAGAGGCCCAGTTCATAGATAAAGAGTGAAAAAAAAAATTATTCCAAGTTTGCAGTAGAGTTTCTATGAGTTCATATTTTTCACTTTGGAGCAGTTCTCTTGTTGAATTCCAGCTGATTTGTTAATCTTTAATTAAGACCTCTTGGGCAAAAGGAAGAGACAGAGCAAGAACACATGTTAAGATAGATAAGAGAAACAAATACAAAGGCTAGAATATCGATCATCAAGGTTTTAATTAGTTTGATATTGATGGAAATAACAATTGGAGGGCTGTCAAGAAAGCACTGTTTTCTAGAAGGTCGTTCTGGGCTCCTTCCAGGGTTGAAGCCACAAAGGAGATGGTACAAAGGAAAGGGAACTCCGCCCACAGGACTAACAAAGCAGCGACCCCAGCACGAGATGAATTGTGCCTAATTGAGGCACACAAGCTGAAAGTGAGCACATAACTTCAAGATAACCTTGCCAGACTACCCAGCACACATTGAGCAGACATCAGCATCATCTCCTTTAATGCAATATTTATCAAGAAATTACATTTTTCAAAGATGAGTATTTATTGATGTCTTGTGTCTGGCTGAGCTTCAGTACACAGATGTTGTACATATTTCAAGGAGAATGTCACCATTATGAAATAGCACAGAATGTTAACTCTCTCTTCTTAATTAATGTTGGGTTGTTTTCAGTATGCACCATTCATCATTTCAGACTGTCAACTCTGAGACTCTTATCATGAGAAGGAGAGCTTCTTTCTCAGGTTTTATACCTTTGCTCTCTGCTTACATGGAGTAGGTCTCAGCATGTATGTCAATATTTATCCTAAGCAGCAGGCCAACAAAATGCCTGCACTCCATACACCTCCTCCAAATACAGCATTTTAAGACAAAAACGATGAACAGGGCTTGTAGCAACACTCAGTGCAGGGTGATATTCACCTGTGATGATTGATTAGCTCCCAGAATCTCCTGGAGAATATTCTGTGATGGTTATCAGCAGCTGTGCTCCTCTTTCTTGTACCTGCTGCACTGCAGTGCAAAGCCTGGCACTGAGGTCAAGCAGATTTGAATGTCCTCTGGATCCTGAGCTCTCTGTACCTCCTCTAAGTACAGATACTGGAGTGGATGGTGTAACATTTTTGTAACGTGACCTACCACTATTACCAAACCAATCTGGCAAAACATGGAGCAAAATATGCCATGAATTTCCTCTCTTTCTGCAGGATTCAGTTTAGCCAGCTATTCTTCCTTTGCAGTGCAGAGCTCCAAATAAAGCCAGGGAGCCCCAGAGAAGCCAGGTGTGGGGCCATGGAACAGCTGTTTACTGACTCTTCACTTGGTGCAGCCACAGGCACAACTCCACCAGGAGTTTGGGTTTCACAGCTGGTGCACAAGATTTGAGCAAGAGTGAAAAAAATCTTGAAAATACAGTATACCAAGTTTAGGATTTAGGCTGAAGTACTTTCCAACCTTTGCTTGCATTAATTAACAAGTGTTAATTGTTCATGTGCCAACGTCAATCCTTCCCAGGATTTGCTCCAAATGTAATAATCCACTTACAGATCTGTGGTTTAATTGGATAGATTCCCTTGCACCCATTGCCTAACTGCTGAAAGGAAGCTCCTCTCCCCAGTGTTTGTGAAACAATACACAGCAGACAAGGGAGGCCACAGGGACCAGTGAAAAGTTAAATCAGAGTGGGTGAAAGGTGTAGGAGCTGTCAGCAGTGGAGTAAAACAATAATTGAATCTTAAAAGCTCCGTGCTACAGTAATAACCGATAATAAAATGTTCTTTTAGTTGTCTCAGTAGTCTAAATTTTAGCTAATCTAGTTTGATTTCAATAGCCTTATAAATAGAAACTTATAATAGAGTTCAGAATAAAGTAACATATTAAGCAGCAACGCTTATGCATTTGCAAAGATCAGCAGAGGATGATACAGACTGACATTTACTCAGTAATTTCCAGCCAAAGATCAGGGAGTACAAACTGATTATGTTGGTAACCACTGAACCTATCACTGAAACGTAATTGGGGATCCTCTATTTGCATATGCCTTGTTTCACCCTCAAGCTGAGGACACCAAAACCCAAAGAGATGTTCATCAGCATTTGGCAGCAGCAGTATTTTGGGGTAGCAACTTGAGGGTCAACACCCCACCACCTCCCCCTGGTGCTCCAGGTGCTGAGGCAGTCAGCTCCACGCTCCTGCATACAAGTTGGTGCCTGGTGCTACCTGTAGGGACAGTCTGGTCAGATCTATCGAACTGCTTGGGTATGCATGGAAAATTTTGCAGGATCAATGCCCATGTGCCAAGATTTGAATGCATTTCTGGGCGTTGCTTAGCAACTCTGTACATTGGCAGCATGGACATGCCGTCACTGCTAATGGACACGCTATCTCCTGGCTCTATCACACAAGGCTGCTTTGCAGAAGAATAAATACCATTTCCACCTCCGACTGAGTTTTCACATATCCATACACATTCATAAAAACACATTTTTATTCATTTACAGTCCTTCTTGGATTCCACTGCAAGACAAAGGAAGATGCTTAACACCATCTTTAAAGGGGGAACAGCAGCCTAAGGCAGTGCTCAAGAGATAATGCTGTGCACTACTGCACAGTTACAGTCTTTCAGGAACATCATGGCAAGTTCTTCCAAAAAACGTGCAGCCTAAGCAGCCTGCAACCCCAACATGCAGTTCACAAATACAGCTCAGTCATGCCAGGATTCAGTTCACTCCCAGCAAGAGAGAGATCCTGCAGGCACAGTCCCATCCTCGTGTGCATCCGCAGAGCACTCATGGGGCACCACAGGTGTAATATTGGCCAAAATCTGCCATTGCAATTGAACACTGGTCATTTATCCACCATCTCTATTCTCTCAGTTGGAATTCATCAGTGTCTGCATTACAGAAAAGGATGAGAAAGTTGTATTTATGCAATACACACTTTTTGCATTTTACATTTCACCGACGTTACACAAAACAGAAGTGCTGCCAGTTGTCTTTGGAAAGATTTCAGGCACCAGTCCATTCCAGCACCTTCTCCAGCTCTACTGATAGCTGCTGTTCCCACAGATTATACAGAAGTCTGCTCCTAAAGGTTCTGTCCCTTTAGGAACAAGTCTGTGCCCGTTGCACCCATCACGTTCCACTCAACATTGGGCATCTACCACTAAAGGAAAACACCTGTATAAGAGGCTACAGCAACACACATAACGATCGGTAGAGTGTGTCCCCCTCGAGAGAGAGCTCTGTCTGCTTGAATTAAAGTTCACTTCACAGCCAGGTCCTGTTCTGTTTTATTACAAAGACTTGAAACCAGGCACAGAATAAAATATTTCAGTAAGCACGCTTTCTGTCCTCAAAGTGCTCAGATGTTTCTTGTATTTTATGGAGTGTAATTTTGTGCATCAAATGAAAAGTAGCAGCAATGAATTCAGGGTGTTATTTAAGTATTATTGGGGAGAGGTGCGCTGTATTTTCTTTTAACAACTTGAGCTAGGTAGAAAAAGTGAATTAAGTGCATCCCATGCAAATTTTTGGCAGAGGTTACTTGCTTCTAGCCTCTCCTCTCTCCTCCCTCCCTAAAAAAAAACAACAAATGCAGAGCAGGAAAGAAGAAATAAAGTCAAAATAATAAAACTAAAAAAGGCCTCGTGACTTTCTTTCTGCCTGCTGTTTATTTTCCTTCCTTCATTAACCATAGCAGCTAAACAGGAACGAAAGCTAAAGCCATACTTACTCTCTCCCACCCTAACACAATGAGGAGTCAGTTACAAAGGACACACTGAATATGAAGTGCCCAGGAAAACAAAGCACCCAGTGCTGATCCCATTAAACTAACAACAACAGAAGTAATTAAGTAGAATACCAATTAAAAATTATGAAGCAAGTTGTTATTCAATTACCAGTTCAAAGCAAACCACCTTTTACAGAACATCCCTCAGAGGAATAACTTGGAATCCCACATCAAGCAAAAAAAAAAATCACCAAACACCGGGATGGAAATAAAATACTTTACTAATGAAAACAGCTTTGGTTTCACAAGTATCATTTTCAATCGGTAACATTCCCAACTTGTAATTTTTCAGTGACTTTTGAAATGTCAGCAATCTACAGCACAGAAATGCCCCATTTCTGCTGGTCCTAACAAATAAGAGCACACTGTACATGTCCCATGTTAGGCCTGATGGCTGTTTTTACCAGGTCTGCTGTGCTGCTGCTCTCGGGTCTTTTATTTATTTTTAGTGAAGATTTATATTCATAGCATCCTGCATCTCTGTAGCACTGAAAATACAGATAAAACTGGACCAGCAAACAATTCTTCATAGCCAAGCCCTGAGATCCAAAAGGTCACCTTTTCAGATACAAGCAGAAACCTCTCGTATCAGCGGAATGCGCTTAGTTCATGTTCTCAGTTCCTTACAGGAGACGTGAATAGAAATGCTCAATGAGCCAGATCATGGCATTAGTGTACGTGACCCTTGCTTTTGCTCCTCCACCTACTTGGCAGATGTAGGAATAATTTTCCTCCTGTTCCAGGCTAGTGGACAGCTCAGATCCACGAGAAGTAGGACAGCAGTGCATTTCCATGTTAACGATACAGTCAAGCAAACTCAGCTTCATCTCCCCATTCCCAGAAGATCACAGATACCAGGAGTCCCATTTCTGGAGACTGATCACAATATATAAACACAGGAAGAAATTGCCAAGACCCTCTAAAACCCCATTAACCTTCTAGCAATTAGCTGTGGTCTCCATAGCTCACTGTGCATTTGGGGCTCCCTACCCACCCACCATGCACTGAGCCACGTGCAAAGAGGGACCCCGTATATTTAACATGAAGATCAGATCAGTAGACTCTTTGAAACAACAGTTTAATGCCTTTCTACACAATCTGAATCTGAATTTGCTCTTCTAGAAACACCATATACCATTCCTTGCAAAGACCCAAGATGGTGACAGAAATGCGTAAAGATTTAATACTCTAGAAGCACGTAGATGTGGTACCCTGGGACGTGATTAGTGGGTAATATTGGCCGTAGGTGGATGGTTGGGCTAGGTGACCTTGGAGGTCTTTTCCAACCTTAATGATCCTATGCAGGCTTGCACTGAGTATCAGATAAACAGCAGTTATAGAATCATGGAACGGGTTGAGTTAGTCAATCAATACCACACCATCCTCATTTCCCTCAAACCACTGCAGCTCTTTTTCACTATCAAAGGAGGGAGGCAGTTGGAGTCTTCTTTTAGTTGCTAAGCCAGCAACAACAACAAAAAAAAACAAATATCGTTTTAACACGTTTTCAGATGATTGCACATAAACCTGGCCCCACAATAAACACGTTAATGTACACATTAAAATTGCACAGTGCAATCTTCTCATTATGTGCAGCAAACATAATTCATAAAATGATTGGAGACTAAGTATTAAAGCAAATTATTTATTTAATTCTAAATAGCACTGCTGTAAGTAAAAGGAGACCACACTCACTAAATAACCTGAGAACATAATTACTTCAAACACATCCTGTGGGACCTACTCCATCATCCTTTCATGCCCTCAGAAAAGATAATGTAAAGAAAATGGACTGTATGTTTTTCCTCAGAAATAGAGCCAGCCCATTCCTTCCCACTTTCTTTCACCTAATTCCATTGAGGAAACTGCTCAAATTGCTCAAGGTACTGCATAATAATCCTGCAAAATGCCACCTTATCCTGCCATATTTCCTACCAGATCTGATGGATAAAATCATCTGAATCCTTAAGGATATATCTGGAGGAATATGAGAGGTGAGGAAGTGGTGAATGCATTAACGTGGTGGGAGCAGCTATCAGCACGTGGAACAGGTAAGTGCTAACAGCAGTGGCCCAGGTGTACGGAACAGGATGGCAGCCAGGTGCACAAAGGGGAATGCACACGTTGTGCATCAGAAAGAACAATTTGTTTCAGAAGTGTGAAAATCACAGAATATCAAAGAATTGAATATCCCATGTTGGAGGGGATCCACAAGGATCATCCAGTCCAACTCGGGGTTCCACACAGGACTACCCAAAATTCAAACTGCATTTCCAAGAGCTTTGTTAAAATCTGGTCAGTGAGCCTTTCCATCATGCAACAGCATAATTAATTCCCTTCCTCCTCAAGATTTGAGGTGACTAAACCTGATTTTGGTGAAAAAAAGTTTGTGCAATTCCCTCAGCCTTTGACAGCAGCAACTGCACTTCCAAATATGAAATTGCAGAGAATTATGCAGTCTTATATCACCTCTTTGCTTTCTCTTTGGAAATGCCATTCGTGGTGAGGCTGCCCTGCAGGTAAGGAATTAGTGCCATGTTCTCAGATGAGGCTCCAGCTGTGGTACAGCCCCAGGCCTGTGTTAGAAAATCTCCATTGCTGTAATGACTGACACACCCCTTAAGCCAGCTTTCTATGCAGCTCCTGTTGCTCTTCCACCTAGAATGACGTTTTTCCAAGAGCATCTGAGCTAGGGCAATCATCACTGTGATCAACAACTTGGGAGGAATGCAAGAGCCTCTCAGCACACACGGATATACAAAGTGCATTCAGTCAGCTCATATAGGTGCACGAGACCCACGGTGCCACAAATACCCACAGGTATTCTGGATTTTTGTTACACGTGTCTGCAGACTTCCAAAGGAAACTCCTGCTCCCGGGATTTAGCCATGCTCTGTGCTGCTGTGCTCTGCAGCACTGCCGTCGCTGGCAGCATCACAAATCTCCCAGTCTGATCCTGCACGGCTCACTGGTATTTTTAGCTCCCTTCAGAGAGGGTACCGGGAAGCTGCACACCACCTGGCACCAAGAGCAGCAGTCCTGCTTGTACAGGAGGAGAGACAAAGGAAACTGAGTAGAATTTAGAGCTCAAGGTCTAACAGCATCTCCCCTTTGCGCCAGCACTGTGATGCCTCAACTCGCAGCACTGCATGCAGCAGGCTGGCTCCCTTCATCTACTTGGTTATTTCCATTTATCAGATTAATTAAAGGCTAAAATTTGATTTTAATTTCAATTTCGTGTTTTAATTTTCAAGAACTATTAGATTTCTCTTACATTCAGAATATAAAATAAGATTCTTGATTAAAACAGGACCGCATGAATAAAAGACAAATACAGAATATCCAGGAAGCTGCTCTTACTGTTAAAATTATAAGACCGGAAAACTATTAAGTATTTGAGCAAAGCAAAAGTTCAAACAGAGGACGAAGATTAGAAGGCAGATGAGTCTATATTCCCTAATCTAGCGACTAGCCAAGGAGATTAGTAATACAAGGACAGACAAAGGGGACTTACATACTAAATGTTTTGTTGGGAAGAGAACCGATGATGGTGCTCTAAGTAGAAAAACTAACTATAATGAAACCAAGCATATTTTAAATGGCACCAAGGGACAGTTTCAGCATGGGAAACCTAAACCTTTCATCTGTATCTTGGTAGTCAGAACAAATTAGCTGTAAATAGACATGGATGTCGTCATCTCATCATAAAAAAAATAACAAAACAATTCAGGTACAGCAGCAAGTGTGGGACGGGGAGCAAGGCAAAGCTCTACTGCTGAGAGCCCAGCTGTTCAGGGATCTCCATGAGAGATGCTCACAGTAAGGCCAGAGAGAAAAGTTAAACTACACAGCACTGACCTGAGGACCTCAGGATGACTTCAAGGATGTCAGCTGTGCAGCTACATAAGGCAGCTCTGGCACCCCAAGGGAGGCAGAAGGAAATACAGGTGTGAAGATAAGAATTCTGTATTGATTTTTAATGATCAAGGCCCAATTGCTGGTGATACTCCACTGCATTTTCAGGAACGGTGTCTATTTGCTCCACGCATCTGTTCATTCTCTGCAAAATGGAGTCAATAACATTTCCCTCTCCCAGGTGTTGCCTCAGTGTCAGCATCTGCCATACTGTACAGCCATACAGTAGCTGTCCTGCTTGCTGAGCAGCAGATACATGGAATAAGGTACTGTCTGAAGATTTACAAATTTAAATACTAAAATTGGAAACTATTCTCTACCATGGACGGACCCTGTCTGTCAGCAATATTCCCCACTGGACCCAGTCTGAAACACTGTGTGTGTGTGCCTGGAAAATCTCCATCTGAGCACACGGCTACAGGAACGGCCTGCAAAACATGATGGCCCGTTTGCTTAGGTAGATGGACTCTCAGTTCCTGGAGACGTAGCTGAGGTAAAAACATGTAAATCTAACCTTTAAACTCCTCTGTCTTGGGGCGTGATGTTTTCCAAAGGGGCTTCAACTCAGCTCCTTAACGTGGATGTAGAGAACCGCTCACCTGTGCATATTAAATTGGATTTGGGTGCGCTGGATACAACTTGCAGAGCAGAATTTTGAGTTTACTTTGGAAGATTTCAGTTTGAAAAATAAGTGAGATAGGCAGGAGAGAAGTCAAGGGAAAGGGTGTTATTTAATGAATTAGTGCCTGCAGCAGTTTTTGTTTCAATACGGGGAAAAAAAAAAAAAGCAAACTAGCACAGCTCATTGATGCAGAAGCGTATAGGTAAATGTCAGTGCAAATACAACACAAATCTCTCCTAATATGATTCGATGTGGGGGAAAAAAAGAAAAAAAAAGCACCGTGGTTTCTGGTTTTTAACTTCATGCAGCTCCATGATTTTAGATTTGACTCAGGAAATTAAGAGAGAAGATAGCTGAGTCTAATAGAGTCACCACAGACAATGCAGGGATGCTGCCAAAACCATAATAGACACAGATCGTTTAAAATTGGATAGGATCACTGAAGACCCAAGACAATACATGCCAAAGACAGCTCAACGTTTGCCAAGTCAACAAAATAATGATAGATTGAGCCTGTTAGCATAACCCAGGTGGAAATGTGGTTTAAAGGGTGCGATGACAGCTCTGTCCAGGGAAGCAACTGTTCTTAGAGGTTTGTTTTGTGACTGGCAGTTTTAGCACTGCCCAGGGCAGGTAAAGGTGAGCAGCCACAGACGGGAAGGAGCAGAAATGAGTGCCATGCCAAGGTGGGCACGCTGGCTGATGGAGGACTGGAGGGTCCTGAAGGAGTTCCCAGGGCACTGCCACCACTACGTCTGCTGAACAGATGTTTCTTTCCAACATCATAGGTCCTACCAAAATAACCCACAAAAGGAGAAGGAAGACTACAATCGTCATCACATCCTCCAAGAAATATCCCTAGAATAATAAACCATCAAAAAGTACAGGGTCTGAATTGAGCTAAGGGTACGAAACTCTCCTGGTATTTGCCTTCTTCCTTTACACCTTTTCACTTGTGGAAGAGTCTCCTCACCTCACAGATGGGCATGTCTTAACAGGGCTCATCTCCACCTAAATTACTCCAGCAATTAATTTCACACCTTGGCAGCTTGGCCAAGTCACAGCCAGCAGTGCTGAGAGTCACCTCTGGGCTTCTGTCCTTCTCTGCTCTGTGTGCAGACGTGCCTAGGGTCACAGCCACTGCAAACACGGCTGCAGTTGGGAGGCCCCAGCTCAGAAGCAAACACTGACCATGCCTGCCTTGTCCTGACCACACTGGGACAAAACCTGCTATATCCTCCCTAATCCCCTTTTATCCCTGCAAGGCACAAAAGGTGCCTTCCACAAGCACGAATTTGTACAACTTGTCCCTTCAAGCCCCTCCAGAGCAGAAGCAGCTCCTCAAGGAAGATCCTCTGTGTCAACTAGAAGACAACTTAAGAACGGGGAAATTACACAGCATTACAATTCTAGATGGACAATTTCTTTCAGAATTAAGTCTGTCTATTTAATTAAGCTTAATTCACTTCCAAGGAAACTATTTCTTCTAGGAGCGATGGCTAATACCGAAATGTAATTCTCCATCAAAGAACAAATATTATTACTCGATATAGGTGAAAAGAAAGAAGCACTGTAACCACCTTTAATGATAACTGTTACTGTATCTAAACATGAAAGCTAGAAAAATACAACATAATAAATATTTAAATTATATTATTCAGAGTCAGACTCTCAGGCACTGGGTTTGTTGCAGGTGTTTAATATAAATATTTCCAGTATCTGCCAAGACTTTACTGTGTAATCCTTCTGCCCCTCTTACAGCTGATCCTTCCCTTCCAGGTGCAAGTACAGGGAGAAGGGACTCTCTTGTCTCTATGTTCCACGTGAACAAACAACTGAAATTTCCATTTGTTGCTCTATTCTGAACAGAGCACTCTAATAGAAAGAAAATCTGAGGCTGTTGCAATCATCCTGTGCTCCAGCAGCTGCTCCCCTCGGGGTGGGACATTGGCCATGCTGACAGTGATGGCAAAGCTCCCCTTAGCTTCAGAAGAGCCAGAATTTCAGCTGCTGTATCCCACATGCGAAGCTCTGAAACACACAGAATAAGCTGGGCTTATGAAACCAGAGTTACTGTTATTTGTTTTTAATGCTTATACTCCAGTCACTTCTTCTACGTATGTTAATTCAAAACCTGAAATTTCTAATGGCCTTCTTCCTCTCTCTGTTTATTTACATAAACATAAACCCTTTATTTTGCCTCTCAAACACTGCATCAATTTCTCCAAAAACATCTCCTTTGATATCTTTATGAAATTAATAACCCCGTAAAGAGGAAACAAAAATATTTTCCTGAACATAACTTCCATCTCTTAGTAGAATATTTAAATCAATTTGACGCTTCACCTACAGTCAGAAATTTCATCTTGTGACATATGGCCAAGCACCTCCAACGCAGCTGGGAGCATGCATTCTCACATGACAAATCTGCATAACAGGCTCTGAAAGAGAGCAAACACATCTAAATCGGGGAAATCACAGCTCCTGACCTGGAAGAAGGCACACAGTGCCATTAACTCAGTAACACCTACAGATATCCTCTGCCCTCAGGTAGAAACCAAGAGACGTCCGCAGGCTCCAGGGATGAAGATGGCTTTGGGGCATGGTGACCTCTCATTGCAGTTCAAGAGCAGAGCAAATCCCACACAAGAAAACCAAACCAATCTCTAGGAAAAAAAGGGCAGGAACCATCTGGGCTCGCATGATGAGTGCTTTTTTTGTTTTGAGGCCAGCAAGAAATCTCTGTGTTTTGGGGTCTTTTTTGTTTGTTGGTGTTTTCCTAGTCAAAAGAAGATATATCCTCCAATTCTCTTCCAGTTTGGCAACAAAACATGACCAATATACTTTTTTTTTTTTTTTTGCGTTCATACTTCACCTGAAGAGTTTGAGGTGAAGTATTCAGCCTTCTAATTTAAGGTCAGATAACATCCCGGTGTAAAGATGGACAAACTAACACACGTCCAACAGTTTTCCAAAGCGCTGCTGTCACTGAAGGCGTTATGCACAGTTATGTACAGTTTAATGACCAAGGAGACACTCCTGCCTGGCAGGGGTTGTGATGGCCCCAAAGGTGGGCAGTGTCCCTTGGCACATGGCTGCCTGCTGGCAGAGTCATTACCAATGGCCTTTCCTAGCACTTAGCTGCTCCTGCTTCACTTTAAATGCTGTTTAAAGGGATAATTGTTTGTTCTAGGGAAAGGATCACGTCTTTCTCCACTGCAAGAGCCACAGGGGCAAGGCAAGGTGCACGGTTAAGATTTCCTTTAATTCTTGTAAACTGAATCCACAGAAGGCCAAATCTAATAACCTTGCAATGAAAACCTGATCTTTCTCATTTTACTTCAAGTAGGAGTCTTGAAGATGAAAAGGCCAGTGCTCCCTAATTTCCTTCTAATCTAAAAAAAAAGGCAAGTATAAGCTTCGGCTTAGGGCGTTTCTTTCTTTGTTTTCTTCAGCCTATACCTACATATAAGCTCCTACTACAAAAGCATAAATATAGAATTAGAACAATTCTTTCCATCATAACACTGAAATTGTAAATATTCCCATACTCCAAGTCTGTTCTTATCCGCCCAGCTCTGCCTTATTTTTCCTCTCGAGGTACACTCCTGCTAAAGTGATAGCCAGGGCCAAACCCAGAAAAACGGAGCGGTCCAGAAATAATCCCCTTTCTAAGCAGTATAAACCCCATCATCATGCCAGGCTAAACATTGGGGAACACTATCACAGTTAAATTGAAAGAAACATACACGCACACCCAAAAATACACAAGACAGTAGTAATTCGCCTCAACCAGCCAAAGCAAAATCTGAGTGAGGACACCGGGGTTTGAGCTGCTGACAGACAATTTAATTTCAGACACTGTAAAATATGCAGAGGAGCCAGAATTTCACCCACAGGAAAATATTTAAAAGTTTTCCTTTTATTATTATGCCTGTCTGTATTGTGGTTTAAAATCCACATAGGGATTGCCACAGCTTGTTAGCTGGCTTTAATAGTTGCATTAATAAATCCTATAAACTAATGGTGCAGTGACAAAGTTAATTACACTGAAATGAGATAGTATATTTCTCTACAAATACAATAAAGAATTCATAAAGAGATGCACTCGTGTTTGGGAGCCCAAGCCCACCATCCAGCCCGGAACCCACAGCCAGCTGCAAGCCCTGCTTGAATTGGTGGCCATGGGGACAAGCAAACCACAGCAAGGTGAGAGTTTGTGAAGAGATTAACTGAATTATTTACGCAGCGAAACAATGAATGAGAACAAAGAAGCTCCGTGGCACAGGGATGTTTTACCTCCTCTTTATCAAATCCAATCATCTTGCCCTAAATTTAATGAAGAAGTTAATCCTGGCAGAGCTATTGTCACCACCAAAGTCTCCTTCCAACCCATAGAAAAGGTGACACTAAAAACAAGGTTATCTGGGGAAGCTGAGGCTCACACTGCATTGGGTATTGGATAAATTAACTGCACTTCACTGAGCTCAGCAACAGCAAGGAAGGGACAGAGGCAACCTCAGTGCTGCTGATCTGAGGGTGAAGGTGCAAACGTTTGCTGCAGGTGGGGTGAGTCTCATAACCAGACGCTCAGTATGGCAGGAACACCAAGTTTAAAAACACAAGCATAAAAAAATCTGAGGTGTCAGAAATAGAAACCTGAACTTAAGCTCTTAAATCCGTAATTCAGCTCATAAATAAGTAAATTTGTAGAGTGCTGAGTATCCAATTAGTAGGAGCTAGCAGGGGCTTAGCGCTGCAGAAAATCAGGTCTTCCATTTAAGAGCCTGGATACAGATTTAGGAGACTGATCTTGGCTTCTATTGTTGAAAAATACTGGCTAGAAGACTTTCATGTCACGCTCTACTTGTAGAGGTCTATTTGTAAAATAAATGCCAAAAATTCAAGGTTTTAAGATCTGTGCTCCAGTACTGACATAAACACACCTATGCAGCTGAGAGGCAGATGGAGGAGCAAATGAAGCAGTCACTGTACGGTCAGTGCAGAGCCTGCCAGTCCCACAGGCACTAGTACCAGCAGCAGCAGCAGCCATGGCCTTTTGGCAGCACTATCTCTGCTGCAACTCCCCCAAAAGAGTGTTGTCCAACGCGGTTGGCCATTACGTTTCCCTTTTTGGAGATGCCAAAAAGAAATTTCAATAGAAAGTAATCACAAAAATCACTCAGCTATTTGGGAGGTGAGCAAAGACTGTTTCCAAGCACACATCATGTAGATGGTTTGGTTTGGAGATCAGGCTTGAGCTGTCCGAGCAGACCAAAAAATAAACAAACAACCCAGAAAGGTGCACGGAATGAAAACGCTGACAAACTTTGACTCCAGCAGTACGAATGGGGTTGCTATAATGATAGAAAACTATCGATTACCAGATAGTGTCTTGTTCAATTGATCACGTCCTGCAAATCTCAGATAACGCTGCTGTCATCGGGACAGGCATTGTGTTCCCGTAGCTGAGAGTGATTGCCACGCTATCAGCACTTTGATTGTCTGATAGTACACGTGTTGGGGAGCTCTGCTATTGATTGGTAGATAAAAACGTTCTGGCATCTCGAGACTTGTCAGTGAAATTCTTCGGACAGAACAGCATTGTAGTTTAACGGTAGGTCATTTGCTAATTAAGTTAATTTGTGAAGAACTTTTTGGGGAAGGGCTGTTAGGCGGTGAAGTGAGTTGGGTACTGTGGTAGGCTCACCGTGGAGAGGACAAGGAGCTCTGTTTTTTTAAGGTACGAGTGCCTTCAAGGGCCTACCCAGCAGGTGGCAAGATCCCCGGGACAACAGTGCCTTCAGCAGAGCTGCAGACCTCCAACTTCCAGGCTAAATTTACATTTAGTTGATCAGTGTATGAAAATCACTATAAAATCTGGAATAACGTGCAAGTGCTTCCCAAGAAGGGGCTTATAGCAGTAAGGTCAGAGCAGTATTGCTTCTACAAAGAAGCTGCATGGTGCTGTGCACTGCTGTGCACCTTCTTTTCAAGCCCTTCCTATGCCTGACCCCTTGTGGGACTTCACCGTTTGTACATCAGATGTTTCATCAAAAAGCACTATCAAATCTACATCCCAAAGCCCATAAATCCAATTATTTTCTCATTCAAGCTCTACTGCTTTTACTTAAAAGCAACTCTCCTCCAAAGGCCACTGACCACATTAGCCTAATTACAATACTTGTTCATCTCTACCACTTAAGGATGATGAAATCAGGTCTCCCAGCAGCAGCCTTGATGGCAAACGACAAAGCTGAGCACTCATTTCAAATGCAATCTTTTTCACCACCCAGCAGTTTTATCACAGACTGGGCTCATTTTCATTGTTTTATAATAAGTGTTGGCAAACAGCTGTGAGTTATATCTCCCTTTAGATTTTATTTATTTTTAATTTAACCTCTTCACTGCTGTAACACAAGCACCTTGAAGGGCCATGTGCTGGGCTGCTCCTACTGCGTTGTGGTGGCAAGTCCTACCTACACATACCTACACCAGTAAATCACTCCAAACAAACTCGTATATCTGAGAAAACTTTACCCACAACGTTAAACCAACCTGAAGACAATCTTTTCACTCTACAGCACGCAAACAGAAAGACCCAGTAAACAGTCTCTACAGCATGAAAACATACTGCAGCATCATTAGATCACCGGAGGACTTGAGGTTTTAGATGAATAACCGGCATGCATAGGTGACCTTTGTCAGGTTGCCAAAAATGTCTTTTCTGAAATACATACTTTCATGTTACGACATGAGTTTCTTTATGTCAAAAATGCACTTCATATACAATGAGATGTAAGAGCAGAGCATGCAGAGGAGGTCAATGCAAAGGACGCGCGGTGACCTGGGAGCAGAACGTTCGGGGGTACCGCACGTCCCTGGGTTACGACATCACTCCCCACTGTGGATCAAATGAACTATTTTAAAACTGTACATGCCAAAGTACACGTCCTTTGCCTGAATGGAAAGCAAAGAACCAAAGGGCTGTGATGAAGCCTGGCTTCATTAATGGCAGTGAGCACCTCTGTCCAAACCTGAGCTATTTCCCTCATAGAGAGGAACTAGCTCCTGTTTCAGCAAAAGAAAATTTGGGTCACGCATAGCAGCTCTTGTTATTCCATTTAAATTACAAGAATAGAAAGCCAAATTGTACTTTCCTGCAGACACGTTGCTTTTAGCTTTAGCAACTTATGGCATCTCTCGAGCACAGGTTTGTTTAGAGAAAACACAATATGGCCAGCGTGCGGGGAAGCGCGGCAACATACTCCAGTTCCTGCATTTGTTGATTATAACCCATGAAGACTTCCGATATTTCTGAGCAAATATGGTACACTGGGGAAAGCAAAAATATTTCTGAACAACACTTTATTCCTAGAGCCACATTTAGCACAGCTAATAGATCCATCTAGATTCTAAACAGATGTAATACAGTTTCTCCTACAAAAGACGACAGCAAATTGTACAGATTGTTTTACACTTCAATCCCAACTTGTTTTTTCTCCTTCTCATTACATCGTTTGGTTTTTGCATTACTCCTGGTATAGGCCTGGCAGGGTTTTACACCATAATGATCAGGCAATCTTCATCAGCTCTGTCTGAGGTCTTGTTCTGGGTTTGGATTCATTATAATCTGTCCGTTTCTGATTAAAAAAATAAAAGCAACATCTCTACCGTTCATGGAATTTAATACCAGCTTGGGGCATGCCCTCATCACTAGGCTGCCTGCCTTAAAATGAGTGATATCAATAAACAGAAAACCTCCACAGGTTAAGATCCTGTCTTCCTGCATTCTCCTCATCTCCTGTTCGCCTCCTCTCCAACATGGCAACATTCGATATTTTATTACAGCCAGATAATATTTGTCTTTTTTTTTTTTTTTCCTTTATTTGAGGTGAATTATTTCAGCTTCACTTATTCCGTTCCTCTGGAGAGGAATTGGCCATAAATGGGTGACTTTTGGACTCAAGCTTTGTAAAAGCATTTTCCGAATCCCAGAGGATGTTTCAGATGGTAAAACAAAAGCGATGCTTCAAACAGAAAATCCCTCAAATGCAGGAGCCTCACCATCCATTATTTCAAAGTCTTGAACCTTTAAAGGCAAAAAGAGCATTTAATTCAAAAAAAAAAAAAATGCTCCCCAGGGTCTTTATTTTATTTTTAATATTGCTGAAGAGTCCCGCTACCTCTAGTAATGAAAAAATCCAGAACATAAAGGCAGTTAAAAACCCCATTCTGTTAGCAAAACCCACAAAAAGAACCTTAACTGTAGGTTCCCTCTTTTCTTGTAAAACAGACGTTTCTTTCCAGCTACCCCCCACCCCTTCACTTACATGACCTTTGCAAAGGTTTAAAACAAATTGCAAGGAATTGAGAGCTTAAAATACCACTTTGCTTCTCTGAAGTTCGGAATATTGACTAAAACCAAAGGTTACGTTCTTTTCTTTCAGAGAATTCAGAAAGAATATTTAGCTGTTGTGTTTCTGCCAAATATTTGCATCAAGCTTAGTCCTAGATTAAGCGTGGAAGGAATGCACAGAGAAAGACAAAAAATATCAAATTGTGCTTGATTTCATTGTCTTGGATTTCAGTAGAGTTGAGCTGAAATACAGAAGATGGATTACATACACGATGGTGGGTGACCAAAGCAGCGTGTTCTCTGGTCAGAAAGATTACTTGAGAATAGCAATGAGAGCTATGGATCTGGAGGTTTTCAAGAAAGGGGGCAGTGACAGATGTGGCAGTGACAGGTTGGGGTTGGAGATGATGATCTTAGTGGCCTTTTCCAACCCTAATGAGGTAAGAAGCCCTTGCAATAGACGGACAGCAGCAGACTGGGCTATGCTCTACCTTCAGATTGAGTTCTCTTCAAAGAGCTGCTCCACATCTGCTTACTGACCCCAGTGCCAAGCAGGACCTAGAGAAAGGAAAGATTCGTGGCCAATGCCAGCATGAAAACAGCACAAATATGTTTCTGGCAAAACTGTGCTTGCATTTGCAGCACGTATACATAAAGGAGATGATATGGAAAGAAACAAAAGCTTTGCTGCTTTTTTTCAGTTATCTGAGATTTGAGCATGTTCCCTGTAAAAGTCCTTTTCCATAAAGCCCTTCAGAGTTTAACCTGGTACACTGTGATATTCTGGCTGTCAAGCCAAATCTCCATCAACTTTTTCTTCTTTACTCTTGACCTGAGTTTCTCTTAGAACACTGTTTTAAATTAGATCCCATGAGAAACATGACAGTAAATTCTTAGTTCCGTGATGGTTATAGAAGTTGCCACTGTTTTTCCATCATTATAGCGATGTTTGAGGCGTTGAGAGAGAGGAACCATTTGTTAGTTCTCTTTTCTGCTTTCCACTCACAAAAAGGAAACATAGGCAAAAATTTATTGATGTCCTTGACAAATAGCGTGCCACTTTCTTTAGAGAAAATTAATTTATCCTATTAACACTAAAACATCATCGCACATTTGAAATCTGACTCTGGACCCCGCCGCACCGATTTTGTGCCATGGAGATATCATTTCTCCACGTCAGAGGAAATAAGCGGTGCTCAGGATGTCCTTCAGAGATTATAACCTCCTGTGTAATAATTCTGAGGATGTGTCATTAGCTTGTGTCACGTAGGGAGAAAACAAGGGAGGAGGAAGCTTTTGTTCCATAATGCTGTATTTCAGTCATTTATTTTTATTGGGTTTGTGCAGCTAGGCACGAGTGATGCAACTTCAGGCTCCTATTGCTCAGGATCTACAAGCACTAGGGAAGAAATGAGAGCAGAAAAACCACGGGTCTGCAGGAGTGAGATCGGAATTTAGTATCTAATGTTAATTTTCAGATACCTGAAGAAATGTACTCAGGGAGGCCCAGGGTTCATCCCAAATTTTTGTTTGTCCTCTAGACCAACTCAAAATAATATCATTAAATTTATCTGTCCTCCTTCCCAAATTGTTCTGGGCTGTAGGGAATCAGAAGTCCCTCTAGTGCTTCTTTTTACCATCCTCCTCCTTGCTGCCCATGCTGTAACCATGCACACAATTTTGTGCAAACAAATAGGAACGTTTTTATGCATTTCATAGAGTCTGGCACAAAGGGAGAAACTTCCAGGTTCAGCAGCAGGAAGTCAGCCCTGACATGGGATGGGGAGGACTGACATCCACGGAAGTAATTTTGCTCATTTCTCCATCACAGGATTCTTACTAATGGTCAGCCCATCAACTGGGGTAAACTCACCCATAAATTGGGGTAAACCCACCCAGTTTGCAGATCTGTCATTCTTACTGGGACACAACTTCTGGCTGGGTAATTGTGCCAGAAAGGCATAATATTATAAGCATGATACTAATTTACAATAAAAACATCATTTCCCAGTCATCCCAGCAAGAGACTGCTTACAGAACTGATACAAAACCAAGCGCCTAAAGCAGACTTTGGTTGACATCAACTGTGGCTACGGCAGGGGCTTGTCATCACTGAACAACAACAACGCATCTTTTAGCCTAAAAATACCCCACAGGCAGACTCTAGCAAAAGGAAACCACTCCAGTTTTACCACAAATAAACTTCCCATTGTTTGGGCACAGGAATTAGTGCAACCAGCTTGCAGGGCAATTTCTGTGTTGGTTTCATCTGTACTTATTACTGTAAATTAAACATTCATTTGTAAGATGAAGAATGTACCTTTCTTTTTAGCAGCAGAGATAAGCTCTTGTTTATTCCAACTATTTTGGGAAAGCTCTCCAGCGTGTCCAAGAGAACCTTGCAGCAGTGCTTAGGATTTCCACACATCACAGGGTTTTGTACCTGCAGAGGCTTTGGGAGCTAAAGCAAGGTACAGAACAGCGCAGCCAGCAGGCATCAGGATATTCTGTCAGTGGCAAAGCATGCAATGCTGCTTCTGATGCAAAACTTTTCCCTGTGGTTTTATCCACCTGTACTTCGGGCATTAGGGATTGTCTTTTGCAGAGATATCACACTGGATACAACCAAATAAAGGATATGTCTCACTCTTGAAGAGAAAAAGTAGCTTTGATCCTTTAAGCTGACCAATCCCGCTAGCAAAATAAATCTGCCAGCATAGACAGGGCTCCACATTAAGCTCATGCGAGATCCACTCCCCACAGCCTGTGAGCAAGGGGAAGGCACGCTTCTGCTAATCGTCTGAAAAGCACTTCCATTAGTAAAGGGTCAGTGGTGCTCTCCATCCTCCTCCCGCTTACCTCCTGGAGATCACGATTTAAACGCAGCGCTGACCACTGACTGAAAACAATTTGAACAACACAGGAGTGGGAGTTCTCCGTACAAGGGAATGTAATAGCTTTGCCTCATCGCTATGCGAGAGCATTTACAGGCAAAGACAACGGCACTAATAGATTCATTCATTCATTCAGAAACAACCCCAGACCTTTCAAGCATGCAATTAAAATTGCTGTCACTTTATATGGAGCAAAGAACTAGTGTTTTACTGTCTAGCCACCAAGGTGTGACACATCTCATTTGACTGATTATGGTACTGAAATCCACAAAACAATCAGAACTCATGAATATTTCCGTGACTACTGAACAGATAGCCGAATTGAATTACGTACACTGGAAGCAGAGACAAAGTCACCCCCTTAATAAGTGAAGGTACTTATTACCTGATCGAGTCTAAGAGAAAAACAGGAGCTTTCATCACAGCAACGTGAAACTGGAAGGAATCTGCAGGGTCACTTTGTGCCCTGAGAGGAAAGGACCACAGCTCCAGTATTGCCCTAAATGCCATTTCTCTCTAACCCCAAGCAAGGGCTTCCGAGAACCATGCTGCTCTCACCACCATATCATCTTCTAGGTTAAAATGTTCCTCCCTTACAGTGTTTATCTCTGTGATGCAGCTATATAAGGAAACCCCACCCATCAAAAACTTCCTTTTTCTAGGCCGAAGAAGCAAGGGGCTGTTTGCTTTCAGATTCTTCCTGTATGATACTTTCTCCTACGTAATTATCAGACTTTAAATCTTGTCTGTGTTTTCTCCAGCCTGAATCCATCTATTTAGACTGTGAGCAACCAGTGCTGTAGTCAGTACTCTTACTGATGATTTCCACAAAGACATTAATGCTCCTGTATAAACTGAAGAAATCTTACAATACATTTGTTTTTTCACACAGCAATACAACTTCAGAGGCTCATTGTCACTCTGTGACCAAACGACACGCCAGAGCTTTTCTCCTCATTAGACTTCTGTAGCTGATGAGTTTCTGCCTTCTAACACTAGTCTTCACTGCATGTCTCCAAGCCCACAATCAATCTCATTTTTCCACTCCTTTCAAGTTTTCTATGCATCCCCAGAAAAGGCACACATGTATGGAGCACTTCCATATAACTGTTCTTCTGCAGAGCAAGGATGCCAGTGACAGGTTTTATACCTCTGGCACAGAGGAGCTCCAACCCCCTTTCAGAACTTTTTACTCTGTCAGACTGCCTTCCCAGGCTTGCATTTCTGAAATAAAATATTAACGAGAGATTTCATCTTTCTAATAGTTCCAATTTAATTCAGATGGTGCTGTTCAGGTTGCTTGGCTAAAGCCTATTTTATCTGAAACATCTACAAAATTAGATGTAGGAAAGGACTTCTTTCTATGGGTTCAAGGAATGCTGGATCCATGAGCTTTACATCAAGGAATACTTAAACTCCACCATTACCACTGTACGATCTTCTGACATTACCCATAAAGTTAACTCTCTCCATCACAACACCATTGCTAATAACAAGCAATATTAACAGTCATGTTTCTTCCATTTCCAAGACTTTTTAGGGAATACTGGTGAGGTCTGTTCTTTCCCTGTGCCAATTACCACAACCGTTTATTGATACAGACTGTGCTTCTGAATGGTATTCACTGTCCATAGAGCCAGATTACTTCCAGCAACAATAAGGTGCTTAATGACTCAAAGAGACACTTTCAAAAAAAAACCACATGCATATGAACTGATTAGGTGCTTCTGTGTCACTAAAATCAGTAGGAGCTAGAAGTCTAACCAACCTGCTTGCGTGCCTTGGGAATGTTGATATGGCACCAACATAAAATCTTGAGAATCTATACTGAAATACAATTTGGTACAGGTGAAGTTGGGTAGGTAGCAGCATTTTAGAGGTTTTTCAGTGTTATATCCATTGATTCAGCTCCAAATTATGATGGAACTATTTGTGACTCATAGCCTTGACTTCTGTCCATCCCCTTTTATGGCACAGTGTGTTGGATCTGCAGTCAGCAAGATCACAGCATCCTGGATGGAGTCCCACGGGCTGTCCCCATCAGCCACCGTGGCTCCATCCTCCAGCAGCTCATCCTTCCACCTCCCTCACCTAACCCAGTGCCAAGCAGACAGCGGGCACACAGAGCCCTTGTGCCAAACCTAACCCTGATGAGTCTCACGGAACAAAGAGATTTTGTTTGCAGGTTGGATCACATTAATGTCCAGGCAAAGCTATTGAAGAGCAGCCACAAAACCAGGGAGGAGAAATAGCCAGATGCACAGTCATACGCACACAAAAACATCTTGCATTAAGTCCTATTCTTCAGAATGTATAAGATGCTTACCGGATTAAACTGAAGGAACACAGCACCACTGACAGCTTTTCCTAAATATTGTGAGTGAATTTATTGGGTTCAGCTCAGGCAAATGCTTTTCAATACAGAAAGGGAACAGAGGAACAAAGCGTGATCTGTACTTGGAACAGTGCAGCAAAGCAACAATTTAGCCTGAAAATGCATCTTTCTGTCAATAGAGGAACACATAAAACAGAAGTGTGGAGGCTAACAGCTGAGGAATTTTCCAGGGTAAAAAGAGAAGCCTTAAGGGGAAGATGGTTTTGGCAGCAAGAAGCGAGGAAAGATTTCGTGCTTATCTTCATACAATTACAGTAGTTTACACAGGTGCATCATTACACATATGCATTGGATATGCACACGAGGACACCACTCTCCCAACATTTCTAGTACAGTCTGTGGAGCCTTGCTCTTCACCTTCTGCACAACTGATCGCATGGGAAGCAGGAGAACCGTGCCTTGACGTGAGGCATGAGGAGCATCTGGGCTGCCCACAGCAGCCTGACTTGGGGGCAGCCTTGCTGCTGTCAAGAATGCAAAGGAAATAGAGGGGATCTCAGAAACAGATACACCTTGCAGATGCATGTTAAATAACACCCAGTTCAAATACTGTTTTTACTTAACTTCCTTTTTTTATTCATACACTATTGTTTTGATTCTGTGAAGAAAAGGAGGAGCAAGAGCCCAACTTAGATGGCAGACAACACAGCTTGTTGGAGATGCTGAAAATTATAAAAACACAAGTATTCTGCCAAGTCTTAATTCTACAAAACACAAGGGCCCCCACCTGGTCCAGTGCTCACCCTGACCGTACCACCCAGGTTTTCACAAGGATGGATACCAATTTTGTTTAGTCTACATAACGAAGACTGCCTGACATCTCCTATGATGTATTTTAGAATCATGTACTGTATCCAGAAGACATGGCTGATGCTTGAGCCCTGTCTCTAGGGCATAGATCCCTCACACCACCACTGTGGTCAGGCTGCCACATCTTCACATATACAAGCATCCATAACTAAAGAACTTCTTTCTCATCTACTGGATACAAAGGAGTATTGCCAACATGACACGGGATTGCCAACTCCATCAAGACAAAATGGATGTAAGATCTCTCCACAGACAGTACTATTACCCTTGCCCTCCACAATGCAGGACAGAAGCTAAGCATGGCTCATCTAACAAAAAATTTACAGAAAAGTGGAAAAGTGCAGTGGCACAGTAACAGCCATACCCACTCCCCTACACGTGCAGCTTCCCTATTCATGCAGCAGTTATGTGCACTTCAGCATGTGGGTCAGGGAACTTCAGCAGCAGCTGAAAAGCCCATTAGCATCACCACAATATTTATGAGTGCAACTGAGAATATTAGTTCATTAACAAGGGTCCTTACTCATCAGATGAGACAAAGGCTGCACTGCCTGTCAAAGCCAATCAGTCGGTATATGTCTGCAGGGAAAACAGTCTCTGGGTAAACAGATCTAAAAGTTTCCAAGTGGTGGAGTCTTCTGAGCTTTCAGAAACACAGAAAGAGACTGAGACTACCTCAAAAATACTGATCCATCAGTAATGTCACAGAAGTCTCAAGAGACATTTGTGAGGTGCCTTCATGTTCTCCAATTGCTATTTGCACGAAACAAGGCCAATTTTAAAGCCAAACCATAAATACTTCCCCAACTACTTTTTGTCATTTACCCAAGTAGCCCCGAGCGTGAATACCTGAAGTGCTTTTTGCTGTAGAAGAGGGAAGATGGAGCCTTTTACATGGGCAATGTAAAAGGCTCCATGGCAGCAGCATAACTGTAAACTAATGCCTCAGTGCTGCAACACAGATGTAGCTAGTTTCTATGAAGACATGGTGATATATTCATGGTTGGATTTACTTATAAATGAAAGCTATCAGGGTAAGGACATTACTTTATGGTCTATTTTGCACTGACCATAAAGGCTTTCTAATACATGCCTGGAGCTCCCGGGTATTACCACGATATAAAGAATAAATAATAATCTATCATTTTAAATGTAAACAGAGTCATTCCACATTGAAGTACTTTTTCAAGTGTGTTTGAGATGCAGCTCCATTATAGTTCACGCTCAAATAACCTACCCTTGAGGTAACACAGACATAGATATGAGCTGTGACATTTAAATTAGCAAGAAACATCAAACACAAATGAAAAAATCTCATCTTTGTCTGCTGATGGAAGCTGATCACCCAGCAGCACTTGCACAAGGCTTTACATTCTGGGTAAACTTTTGTGATTTAGCATAGAAACCCCACATTAAAACACTATCATAATTAACATTTTAATACCTGCTCTTGACGTGGCTTTCTATAGACTTGTTTCTTATGCTGCTGAATTCTCGTCACAGATAAAAATTGCCCCAAGTAGTGTAAGCTCCATTCTGCCCCACGCAGAGCAGGCTACGGGAGCATGCTACATTATAGTGTTGGAATACAATTTTCCAGATCCTTTTGTACTTATACTGCAAATGTTTTCTCATGGTAATGTTATGTGCAACTGGCTCTCTACCCACTAGGTTTGTTGCAGCCGTAAATGAAAACTGAATGGGTTTGACATGACTTCTTTTTAATTATTTTTCTTCTTGTTATCTTCTATGTGCTTACAAATATGCTGTTCAGTTGCTGCACTGCAGGCAGTGAGAGTCAACACAGTTAAATAAAATTTAACAACAGCAGAAATAATTGAACAACATATAGATACATTACAAATATAACTGTACACAAACTGTGGCATAGATATGCATATGCATTCACACACCCACTACGTGAGTATAAGCTTAAAAAGCTTAATAAAGAGGCCTCCTCCTGTCTTGCCTGGTATTTGTGGTATTTAATTTAATTTAATATACACATTATGTCAGCCTGGGACAGCTGGAAACATCTGAGCTCTGGAATGGTGTGGTCCAGCCTCCTTCTGCCAGCTCAGCGTATTTAACACGCTGGAAGCCTCATAACTGAGGAAGGAAACTCAACCTGGGAGCTCAGAGCAGACTCCTCCTACTCTCTTCTTCACTTTGACAATCGGATCTAAACAAAAATGCCCAGCTGAACTCTCCATTAGTGACAAAATGACATTGTGAGCTTTATGACTGAAACCAGGAGAAAGCCACAGAAGTGCTTCTGCAGAGCCTATGGATGTGGCACTCCAGCCCTGGTGCCTGAAGACACCGCAGTGACTTGGAAGCCAACATGACCTCCCTCCCAAGGGCCAGCATTCACATGGATGGATAACCAGGAGAGGAACCAGGCAGGCATGTCTTTTTCTTTTTACAGCAACCCAAATTTGTTCATCATTGACCCAAAACGCTGCTCTGGAGGACAGTCACAGCCAATTAAACATGAAATAGGTGAAAGAGGTGAACTGAGAGACATCAAGACACGTTCCCTTACCAGGTCAGCATCTTATTTCTTTTAGCAGAGCACTCAAAAATGCCCAGGAAGCCTCAAAGTGCTTGGCATGGGTGGTGATGGTCACAGTCAACCCCTAAACACCAGCTTCGGTGTCCCACCTCCATAACCAACACGAGCACAAAGTTTCAACTGCATTAGTCGGGAACAATTTTCTTGCTCACATCAGTTCAGAAATTTTCTTTCAACTGCTCTTCCTATGCATCATTTTAAGACTCCTGGTTAGAGATGCACACAACTGATCACTGTCAGCTGTACACACTTACAGCAGCTCTGACATTTCCACAGATTTGGAAAAAAAAAAAAAATTGAGTCAGGACAACATTTGGCAGGTTCACTAATAAATAATATTGTTTTCCTCCGAAAAGGCCCAATGCTAATCAACCCACTTGGTGTCCTGACTCCTGTACCCATTTGCCCTTGGCAGAAGCTGTCTTTTTCTGAAAGCAGAATGCTTCAGCGTCACCAGGATCGTAAAGTTGCTTTTCAAGATTCCCTCCCTTCCTCTCAGACCATTTGCATTTCAGATGTATCGTTCTAACAGGGAGCAAAACTTTATATGAAACAGCAAGGAAGAAGAACTAGGATTTTGCTCATGGTTAACAGTTTCATAAGGGTCAGTTTCTGACCCAGAAGAGTCTCCGCTCCCCTCTGCTGCGTTCCACTTAAACCTGGCCCAGAGGTGGTGGTGTCCACTTCCTTGCACTACAGGGTTTTGTTCCCGGGATCTGGAGCTGACACAAGAAATTTGTATCAGAAGATCACCGGATCAAAGAAGCCACGTGAAACCTACTAAAAAAAGCTGGGGGGAGGAAGGGCACATCAGCAGGACACAGCCTGGACTTACCTTTATAGCAAATGTTATCTGTGAGATTGATAAACGTGCGACAGGCTGGGAGGGGGAGAGAGGACAAAGTCATTGTGCTGAAAAACTGGGTCTGGCAACAATAAAAAAAACCTATAAAATAGTTAAAAACCTAATAGCTCACTAGAGCTTTTTTGCCAGAGCAAGTCCTCTATGGCCAATAGCTCTCCAAAGGCATTAGAAAATGAAAGGAGTTTTAATGCACCCCTACATTTCTTCCTCTTTCTAGTTTTACAAGGGGGTGATGTGGCAATCTAATTATATTGTGTTGTGAACTGGTATTATGTCCTGCAAGCAAAGGTAAGGAGATTTTTATAGCTCCATTATGCAATTGTTGCTACTTCTTACCCTTGTTTCAGCTTTGGTGCAATAATTCTATATTGTACCCTACGTTAATTTCTTTTTTTCTTAGCTATTCATTGTTTCACAGTAATAAAAGAGGCTGTGAAAACAAAAGCACATTACCCAGTGTGTGAACAAGGCCACTGCTCCCTGCCTCACCTTCTCAGACAGCATGCAAGGCCCAGAGGAATCTAAGCAAGGTGGCAGGGACACCTGGGGGACATTCTCTCCCCATTTCAATGTTAAAAAAATAAAAAAGGTAAAATAAAGCTCTTGTAACTGATAAGAGTTCTCTACATCAGATCTAAGTATGCCAGCAGCCCTAGGAACTTCCCAGTCAAACGCTAACAGACGAAGCAAGCCACCACTCAAATCCCATTATTTTCATGTAAAGCCCTCACCTTTTGTCCTTTTCAATTATGTATGGTCATGTATCTACAATAGGTTCTGCTGTCGCTATGATTTAAATATAAGGTTTATTTTAAAAGATCATTTGTTTCCAGTGCTGACGCAGCCGGTTCAACCAAGATAAATAAACGCCCAGCTTGGAGACCCCTCTAGATTTCTTTCCTCCTTCCCCAGAGCTTGCCACCTGAATCTCTTGCTGATCATTTCAAGGCTATTCGGAGGGTAGCTCTTGCATAATTTTTAGCTTAGCATAAAAAACTTCCTAATTATTATTCATTTGACTTGGCAGCTATTACACTCCAAAGTGACCTCTGCTTCTTTGTTAATTATAAACAGTTTCGCCTATGGGATAAATTGAGGTGAATTCGTTCAGTTTTAGGCTCTTTTTTCCTCCATTTAAAAAAAAAAAAAAAACAACCAAAATTAGAAGGAAAATAAGAACAACCAAAACCCTACCAAAACAGCCAACATCCAAGCACACAGCACCAACGTGCTGCCACAGTTACGAGGGCAGAACTTCATAAGATAAAAACGGAGCACGTTTTCTTTTCCTGAGCTCTCGGCCCCACGCGTTGGCTGTGGAGCAGAAGGAGTCGAGGTCTGGTCCCTGCCCAGCACGGCAGCCCATTAACTGCAGCTGTTGGAGACATCTGCCCAACCTGATTACCATCAAAGCCAAGCCGAGGCAGCGGTACCGTCAGCCCGCTCACTGCACCCTTCCTTCCACGCTCAGCTGCTGCCAAGCCGTGGGGCTCTGCTATGCCATGCTTAAAACAAAGCTCGGGAATGGCTTTATTCTCACGTGGGGTCGCGTCTAGATGAGAGGTTGATGGTATCCTCACTTAAAGGAAGAGATGTGTCTTTCTTTCTGCTAGGAAACATCAGCCAAAATTTCTTCCCGGTGCAAGGTAGGCAACTGAGCCCGGTAAGATAAGCTCTAGTCATAAAAAAAAAAAAAAAAAACATATGGCATGAAAGGTCAGGTTTCATTTTGTTCTGTGATTCATTTTAAGCCCCAGGAGAGGCCGTCCTACATGAAAACTTCGCAGAGAAAATTGCAGGAGGCGGCAGCAAAGGGAAGGAGCTCAGCACCGATTTATCTGTGGAATTCTATTATAGGCAGAAAGAAAGCTCTTTTATTTACAAATAACAACAAAAGATTTGCTGTAATAGGTTACACCACTGCCTTGTGGAGACCTGACGAAAGCTGCACCGATTTGGTGTCTGGCCACAGATGCTGGATGAAACAATGGGAGTACCACCAGCACTCAGTCTTTGCCTCCAGCTCTTCCCTGGGGCACAAGGAAGCTTCCTTCAGCCCAGATCTGGGCCTGATCTCAGTTTCTTGCTTTGTTTGCTTTTAATTACTAACACAGCTTAATGAAAGGCAAAGCTGACAGTAGATGCATCTGCCTGCTGCAGGCACTGCACATCACCCGACCACGTCCAAGGTCAGTCCCAACTCAAGGGGGATGCCACTGATTCACACAGCCAACATCGCAGGCCAAGGTCAATGCACCTTGTGAGGGTTAGTCCTTATCTCTGTAGGGTGTCCTGTCTTTCCTCTTTGATAACCTCTGACCCTGGTCAGCGCTGGCAGAAGTGAACCACATTCCCACATCCCCCCGCAGCGTCACTGGTCAGCAATTCTTCAGGGTTCCCTGAAAGCCTGGAGTCTTTACTCACAGCAATGACACTCTCTTCATCTCACAGAGCAAACAGTTGGAGGCAGGTCGTCAAGAAAAGTGGTAAAAGCCAGAAGAGATGCAACAAAAATGTGTAATGACTCGTGGCAATATCTCCAATCACATTCTACAGCAATTTGTAGGCAGCAGAAAGTTATTTCTGACCAAAAAGGTAAGAGAGCTGCAGAACGTGGTGCAAGCATTACGTTTCTTTTCATGCGTACTTAATACATCTTTCATTCATAAAAATACCTCTTTCCTCCTAACATTTGTCATCCCTAAAGAATACAAAATTAATCTAAAATACAATAAAGCAGAGCAGCTATAGATGCCTGTTTACTATGCCGGGCAAGATTTTGCATAATGCTAGACTGCACATAAAGCAAACCCTGACTGCTGAAGAAATCTGTTCAGCTATCTCACAAGGACAGAGCAGCAGTGGGTGAACCCTAATAATCAGAAATCCCAGCCTTCTTTTAAAAGTCAACTAAAACCAGTAATTGCAAATGTTAACGCGTGAGATATCAGAGAGTTGAAAGATACAGCGAATACTAGAAACACTACAAAAGATGATGCTGAACAAAAGTCCAAGTCGTAGTCATAAGGAGCCTTGAAAAACAAAGAGGACAACCCACGTGTCCCCAAGGAGCTGTCACAAGCCCCAGCCCTGCACACAGCCAAGTCTATCAGAAGACAAAGATCCTCCATGCGTGAATTATATGAAGGGTTTTTGAAGCTGGTGCTCATTTCACATTGGCAAAGGAGGAGTGAGGTTATTTTATGAGATGCTAACTCCAAAACATAAGCACCTACCCCATGTGATAACTCTATAGCACAGCAAGGTCTGAGATCAAGCTAAAGGAGGTTTGCTTTTTTTTTTTGTAGCCTTTTATTAATATTCTGCGTGGTTTTTTTTCAGATTGGTTTCTAAACTCAATCTGAGACTGACTGAATCCAGAGGCTCCCATGTAACACGAGGTATTAAGCAGCATCAACACAAGGAAGACACTCAGTGTTCCAAGATGAACATTTTCTGCATGATTTTCATTTATGTTTTTGCTATAGAAGTCCTCATGGCAGTAACTTTTAGACTACACTAACCATGCTGTATTACGCAAACTCCATCCCATTTGCTTCAGTGTTCTGAAGCACCTTGGGGATCTGTTAACAACAGGGTTTGGGGCTCTTTAGCTGCTTTACTTTTCTAAGCCCACTCATCTGGTGGCCTCCCATTTCCCATTGTTGCCACAGAGGCACAGCACCTCATTTCTGTCTCATCAAAAAGATGGAGATGGCCCCACAAAGCCACACCACTGTGATCCCACTTCACCTGGAGCTGCTTTATAGCAGGGTTTGTGCTCCTCCACATACCACATGCACCAAAGGGAGCTTCCTGGGCAAGGACAGTGCAACTCACTCAGAGCAACACCTTCTTCCTGCTTAAGAGTTTGAATAGACTGAAAATCCTTAAGGGACCCAGCAGGATGTTTTTCATTTTCTCAGCATCCTTAAGGTTTACTGTTAGATTTATTCCTTTATTATCATTGATCACATCAGCTCTAAAGACTGCACTGAGGAATAGAAATCTTTTTGCTTGTATTTTTTTTTTTTAAATCACGTGTTGGTTATGTGTCAGTACTATTGATTTTCAGAAATAAATGGGGTACTGAAGCCTTAAAAAAAAAAAAAAGGAAAAAGAAATGGGAGTGAAGGCTGTGGTACTCATTCACCTGGGTAACATCTGGGCCATAACTCTCCGTTACACAACTCCACCAATTTTCAGTCTGTTTGAGACTCTGGTTCATCTCCCCTCTCCTGCTTGGTTCAACACCATCTAGTGCCACGACAAAGAATCACATCTTATATTAACCAGCAAAGATTTAAAAAAAAAAAAAAAAAAAGAGGAAGGAAAGACTTTGACACCAGCAACAGCTGGGTATTCAGCAAATCATGGAAGGAAACAGAACACAATCCTCTAAGTGCATCTTCAGCCAAAACCATCCTGCAGGCGCTCCCCTCCATGTGCAGAACCCTCTGAGACAGCCCCACTGTGTCCCTGCATCCCCCAGCACAGGCTGCTACCCTCATTTTCAGAGGGATTTTGTAGAGTAAGTCAGCACCCCTCACTTCTAGCTAATTTTTTTCCCTTTGATTAGACTGTCTAAAAGAGCTGGGGCTGTTCAGCTTGGAGAAGAGAAGGCTGAGAGGCGCCCTGAGAGCAGCCGTGCAGTATGGAAAGGGGAGCACGAGCAAAAAAGGGGACAGACTCTTCAGCAGGATCTGTGGTAATAGAACCAGGGGAAATGGCTTCAAGCTCTAAGAAGATAGACTTATGTCGGATATAAGGAAAAAGCTTTTTGCAGTGGTTGGGGTGAGGCACTGGAAGAGGTTGCCCAGAAATGTGGTAGATGCTCCAACCATGGAGTCTTTCAAGGCTGGGCTGGATCAGGCCCTTGGCAACCTTACCTAGCTGTGGTGTCCCTGTACACTGCAGGGAGTTGGACTGGATGACCTTTAAAAGTTCTTTCCAGCTCTGAGGATTCTATGACTTTTCCCCAAAGCTGTATTATCCAACAGTATTGGCGGATGTTGCTTTGGGGTAGATTATAACATGATCCTTAAACACAGGAGGAACAGAAAGCACAAAGTTCTCTCTAACACCTCATTATACAGAGGAATATGATGCAGCATATTTAAAACCCAGCTTGGTCCTCAACAATTACAACCTTTTAATGTTCTTCCAGCTTCGCTCTAGAGATAAATTACAATTGACATTCAATTGCCAGCACTGTAAAAGAACAGGGACGTTTCTCTTGCTCAGAATGAATGAGAGCCACAACGTGCTCTTTGTCACAAAGACACGTGAGCTTCCAGTGTCTCATTTCACCATGAGCATGGAGTCCAGTCCCCATGCAGGGGAGTGGGATCTGTGGGGCTGTCTTCAGCCATTGTCCTGTGCCCACAAGAGTCACACTGTGCACCTGCCCAAGCTCCAGAGGCAGCAAAGCTCATGCTCACCTCACTCACCATCATCTCAACAGCTCCAGCTGTCTCATGTTAGTGGCATTTCAGCTATTTCCTCCTTGGAGAGCAGCAGAGAGCTCCTGCACTGCACTGGTGCACCTGCTAGGTTATGCCTTGCAGCTGAGCATCCATCACTGAGAGCAAGTGACCATCACCAACGGACATCAAGCAGTACAGCTTCACCTCTTCAAGTTACAATAGATGAGAACGTGGACATACTGTTAGTTTAATGAAGGTAAGTAGTAAGCATTCATAAAGCTCGTGGGAGCACACAGTGCTTCGTCTGGGGTCAGCCAGATGCTGCAGCACTTACAGCCTTTGTTAAACCACTGAATATTAATGACAAATTAACACAGCCTTCAAATGAGAACTCAACTGTCATCTTCAGACTCCTTTAACGAATTTGGGTGTATTTGTTCTCAAGCCAGAAGTAATCTAACAGTCTATGAACATATAATATTTTTCTTTTACTCAGTTTCCAGCTATTTTTCTTCCTAACAGCAAGCTTCCCGTTTATTTCACTTTTAGCGCTGCTCAGTCACATCTGTTCCTGATATTCAAGCAGAAAATCAGTTAAACACTACAGATTATTTTCACATGCACTTAAAATCATTAAGCAAACATCTTTTCCAGCTTTGAATAGTCTTAAAACACAAGAGAGAGGGGAAAAAAAATGGAGAAAGAGAAAGCTGTTTCTCTTTTTGGAGAAATCATGAATCAAATTTGGTCAAAACTGCTGTTTCTGCTCCCATCAATCACTTCAAAATACTCATACCGGGTTTCTAACCTGCAGTTGTGTTACTCAATAAAAAGCAGACAACTGGCTGCTGGGGGAGAGAGGGGACATTTTAATATCTGATGTGTATGTGCATGCCTGTGTGCTCCTGTTTTCCTTGGAACAAATGCCATTATAATTCCTTCAAGGAATCAATAACGTCCGGAGCACTGCGCTGTTTGAGATGCAGATCGCATAGGGAGAAAGAAAATTTATTGCATTGTAAATGTAGGCAGAAGGTGGTAGGTAAGCTGTAATTAAAGTTTTGCTGATAATAAAAAATGGGGGAAATAAGCAGGCTCCATAGTCAATAAATGTTAGTGCTGCTGCACAATCGCACCATTTTGCAGAGAAATCTGCAGCACTGGGCTCTTTTTCTGCACAAGTTGCCTAAGGAAGTGTGGTTCACATTTCAACTGCATCCCCCCCAGAAAAAGCCAGCATCCCACCAGCTCTTTGTCAACATTTATCATCTCCAGAGCCCTTGGAAACATCACATCCCAGCATTTAAATCTTATTCCAGTTCTTTGGAAATGAAAGTTATTATTCACAGCACCTACATTTATGTGGAAAGCTAACAGGAAGACCGTTACACAACGGGCACATTTTTTGCTCTTCCTTGCAACAGAACTGGCATCACACAAAGTGGTGGTCGACAAGATATTCAACAGAGTCAGCAGAGCAGCCAAAAGGGCACATTCTGTGGCCATCCCATGTCCCTGCCCATCACATGCACCTCCCCTCACTCCAGCAAACCTCTGCAGTTTGGACAATGGCACAAAAGATAAGAGGTGAAAACTAAACCCACGACCCATTTTCTTTCTCTTCCACTTCTTTCCACAACATCCTTGATTTTCCACAGATTTCTGTCCTTGTCCCCTGGTTGGGATTGCTCACTGCTAATTATCCAATAAAAATGGAGTTGAAGTATTAAATCTATCCCTAGTTAGCCCAATGTCTTTAATAATAAAAGAGATTTTGCACAAGGGATGAGTACTGTATCTCATTTTGCCACTCTTACAAGTCTCCTGTCACTCCACATTTACTAATACTGCTGTTAATATATCGTTCCCATTTAGCCACTAAAACAGTTCAATTATTCCTATTAATTCACCAATAAAACATAGCCTCCCAACGCAATAAAAAGGGCTTTGTGGCTTTTGGGGTTTATTGGCAGCATCCATTCGCCCAAGACACTTTTGCCAGTCTTCTAATAGTGTAGTCAAAACCAGGTCACTATGGAACCAAAGAAAGGAAAGCGTTCTCTGATTACACACAGATGCCACTAGCTTCTCCCCAGGTAACAGCGGTGACCAAAGGCCCAGACAAGTTTCCAGCCCAATTGGTTAAGGGTGAGCAGATGCTGCAAGAACCTTTTCCAGAAAGAACACCTACTTGCTGGTTAACATTCAGAACAACTCACTTTGGGAAAGACAGGAAGATTCCCAACAGCAGGATTAACCTGTGGTCCTAAAAGGAACACAGAATCACAGGCACACAACTTAGCTCAGAAATCAGTAACCTAGATCTAATTTATGGACTTCCATTCTTGAAGACCCTTTTGTTCCAAGCATCATTTCTGGTGATCACACACACCTATGTAAAAAGTTTGAGTCCAAAAAACCCACCAAAAGCCCACAGTACCCACAGCAGAGACACAGGGGTTGGGGTCAAAGACTGCAACAGAAGGAATTTAACAAAACAGAAAAGCTAAGTTCATTGGGTCGGATTTTGTTAACTTTTTTTTTTTAATCTTAAAGCTGAATAGTTTTATGACTTTGGATTCTGAATCCTGATTAATAAGAAGTCACTGTGGCTGTGCAACTATTGGAGCTGTGTCCTCTATTGGAAACAGCTTTCCAGGCCTCATGAAGCTCTGCTTCACATCCTCTGCTGAGCTCATAGGAGGGGGACCCATTATTTTATTTATATATATTTTTTTACAGCTTAATGTCTCGTGTGGTTCATCTCTGAGGTTGTCTTCCTGAGTTTCCTTAGCACTATGCATTGCCCATGAGTTGTTCCAAAATATCATTCTGCTCTGACTTTGCCTTGTGTTTACTCAGTACTGGTAGCTGTAAAAAGGCTTTGCACAAGAGAGTCATTGAATTAATACCAGCAGATTTATTGTGCAGGCTTTATAATCTTTCTTGCACACCGAGCTCAAAAACTCTAATGCATATATTAGGAGAAAGGATCTTGACAGAAATGCTGCAGGTGCCCCATAAATATCCCAGTGCCTCTGTAGAAGGGGAACCCAGTGACCTTCTGGAAGGAGTATGCATTCAGCTCCATGTATTTGCAGACACAGGACTGGGAGAGGTGTTGTTTTACAGCTGCTATCCCTGGAGGTTTCTGGGAATGAAAAAGCCAACACAGGGATGCCACAGAAGGATGACAGCTGGTGGCACCTGGGAGGGGGCAGTGGCACTGCTGCGGCCACTCACCTCTTGCATCGCCCCATGAGCAACAGGGGGAGGTTGCTGCAGCAGGCGCCAAAGCCCTGCACTAAAGCAAATAAGAGCCAGCAGCACAGATACTGTTTGCCCACTGCTATCTCCTCCAGGCCCACATTTGCAGGTCTCCTCAAGGAACGATGTTTCATGACTCTGGCATATCATTTGCCATCCCTCACCTCACATGATGCTTTTTTTTTCCCCCCCTATTTTCAATTCCTGATTCTCTTCAGGAGCGTTATTCCACCAGTGAGAGGAGAGGGGAAATATTTTCCTCACACCCTGAACTCCATCTCTGTGTTACCTTTCTAATAGGATACATAAGTCACACATCATTTACTGGAGTAGTCCAATGCCTTTTCCAAGTTGTGATAGGCCCACTCACCCTGCACTGGGGCACAGGATGGAAAAAATTACAACATATTTTGGAATCTGGTCTTGAGTAGAAGGATCTCCCCACTAACATGTTTCTGCCCTGTCCAACAAGGGCAGATGCTGCATGTCCCCTATGCTCTATCCTCTCTTCCCACTCATTGCCATTGTTGGTGACACCATCCTCAGTAGGACCGGCAGTGACAGGGAGAGTTCACGCCTGCTATTGTGCAGGGCCTTGCAGTCATTAGTCTCTGAAATTGCTTTCCATGGTGTACAAGAGACATAACAAATGGCTAATTTAATAAAATTGTGTCGGCTCATTCAGCCAGAGGAGCAAGGATAATAGCAGCCAATTGTGAAAAAATTGGAAGTCACTCAGATGTCATGGGTTTGAATTTCTCATAATGGAGGCAGCAGAGCTCAGGTCCCTGCTTGTCCCTCTCCAAATGATGCACCACAATGGAGGGAGAGGGACACAGAACATGGCCCTGGCCAGCAGGAGGCACAGTGGGCAGGCAGAGGTAGGGATGGTACAAGATTAGGTCAGGGGAATTTCTAATAGCATCACATTAAGAGCATTAACACCTTGGAATCAATCTCAGCAGCTGCAGGTTTGGGTACCCAATACACAAATGGTGCTTTCTTTTCTCTCCCTACCATAGGGGCAGCCTTTAGTGACAGTCCTTAGGTTAAACGGGACCTCCTTCACCCCTGCAACCCAGCCCAAGCTTTTCACTTCCAATGGAATCTTTAATGAACGTAAGAAGCATCCAGATACAGAACAGAGGAAAGGATCAGATATAGGACTGTCCCAGCAGAGTCCTCTTAGTGCCAGAGAGAGGCAGATGAGACAGGAGGCATGGCTGATATCAGAAGGCATGAGAAGACCTGTGCAGTTCTGCCACAACCCAGACGTGGCCACAAAGAATCAAGTAACACGACACAACACCAGCAGCAGAACAGATTGCTTATTTTACATCCTTAATATCCCATGAAATAAAATCCGGTGTCACCACTACAACTCCAATCAAGGCTGAATTCAGCTTCTGCTGAATTTCACTTCTAAGGTAAAATAAAATTCATTGGCAAGATCTCTCCTGCCTCCTTTTACTGATGGAGGAAACTCAGTAACTCAGGGAAGCTTGCGACTGAGTGAGCAAACAACGCAACTGCAGCTTTGCAGAGGCAAGATCTTTAATAGATTTTTAAACAGCCCTTACCCAGCGACCTTTAAACAAGTTGTAGTTATGTGCAAATTCATTATTACCTAAAATGTTTTAATTTCATAATTAACTTGGATGCCTTACTTGCATTCAGATTCAACCGGCTGTTTTACCTGTACTAAAAGAAATTGCATGGGTGGGGAGGGAGGGAGGGACATTTTTTCCTGCTTCATCTTTTCATCCACATGTGACAGCAGGGTTTTGCAGCTGCCAAAAGGTTTCCACTGTCTGCAGTCCTCCTGCCCTCCACAGATGCTGGAGCACGACCCAACCTGGCTCAGCAATGCTGCCCTCCACAACAGCTCCTGGCCACGCTGGTGGCACGGCTGCTGGGTACAGCACCTGCACAACTGCTCGCCTCCTGCTCCCCGCAAAGAAAACGTACTCCAGGAAGAAGAAACCTTCAGATGTTGCCTATCCTTGGGTGCCTTCCCGTATGGATATTCTGGTGTTCATTTGCTGGTGTCTCCCTCTTCCAGCTAGACAGACACAGCTTCCAAGAGTGACAAAAATAAAAAGAAACACACGCCAGGGGAATCAGCTAGGCCTGAACACCAGAAATTTGTCAGTAAAACAGTAAAAAAGTCTTCCCAGCTCCCTGTCAAGTCCTCGGCAGCTGAACACCTGCACACTCCATCTGTCCCTGCTTTTGTAGATCACCTTCTACTTTAGACACTTGCCACCACCCCGTCCCCAACTACTTTCTCTGGATTATTTCTCTCCCCAGGCCCTATGTGACCAAAACACTCCACTCTATAGCATTCGTTGCAGTGTATAACCTTAGAAGAAACAGGCGTTGCCAGGAAGAAACTTGCATGGGTTTGCTCAGCAACAAAAGCTTATGTTGCTGTTGGCTTGTCATTTATGAGACCTGAACTAAGCATAAGAAGTTCCAGCAGTGGCATGAGTTAGATAGGACAGGCATAATCAATGGTGTGCCCAGAATTCAGTGCTTATTAAAAAATACAGGGGCTCAGAGGTCTTGATAGGGACAAGAACAATTGGGCAGAGATGGGAAATGTAACCTTTGATGAGCGACAATGGAGGTTATATGGATGAATACTAATGAGAAAACTGAATAAATTCAGACCAGGGGTTCAAGGTAAAACGTTTTAACCTGATAATATCTTAGTAGTCATGCTATCTTGCTGGCCTCAGGAATATTATCTCAGAGAACAAGGTCTGAACATAACCCAGGTTTAGATGTTAATTTGTCCAGAGGTATTTAAAATCAGAGCAGCTTGCTCACAGTTGTCTAAAAGTTGCAGCCCAAGCACTGGGGGTGGGTTGGCCTTCCTTCAACCTTGCCCCATGCCCATCACTGCTTGCACCAACATAGCTTCTCAGCATTCTGCTTCCTCTGACCCTGTCCTAAACACGGAGCTAATCCATTTTTGCAAAGTGCTACTGAAATACGTGAGTACACAATGAGAAAAGCTGGTGGCAAACCTTGGCAGAGAGCCTGCAGCTCAGGTCACCCAACTCTGGGACTCCCCCTCTGTGGGTCGGCACAACCAGAGCTCATCCAGAAGTTTTCTCTTCCACTCCAAAGAGCAAAGATAACACACGGATCACAAATGTGAAAAAACAAAGGCAAGGATCACAGTCCCCCAAATCACAAAAGAAAATGCATTAGGTCACTTCTCTTACCAAACTCTTTCCAGGAGGAATCCAAACCACTTAGAAACATGGGACAACTTACAGTTCAAAAACTCCCCATCACACTTGATCCCACATCTCTTGCCTTGCCAAGTCCTTCACAGCACTCATTTTAAATCTTGAGATGACCTTGCACCATCAGGCAGGCATCCAATTCGCCTGTCCTCTGAGAGGAAGCTCTCTGTTCCTCCAGCAAACAGGAGGAAATCTGGACAACCACCAAAATTATTTATCTGCACTGCAACATGTTGGTACAAACTCCACTTTCACACACAGTCTTCCAAATGATAAAAAACATAATGACAACAGGTGATATGAACTGGGAAGCAGCAGCCGTTGAGGGCATCAGAGCAAACTTTCTCCCCCTCTCCAGGCAGGAGGTAAATCCAGCATAACGAAATAGCACCATAAACATCACACACATTTGCAGTGATTTATATGTGTATTTTATCTAAGCCAGGCATTTTCTGATTTCTAAGAAGGGATAAGGATAGCAAAAGGATCTCCATCCATCCCAGCCACTGCCATTGTATCGGGAACTCACAGCTCATCCATTACGTTAACACCAAGCAACTCTCCTGTGGGTTTCACCTGTAGATCACCGAATGCTTATGCAAAGGTAAATAAATTCTAGTCTTAACCTAAGGCAAATTTGTCTCATTCAATGTGATATTTCAGTGCTTCTGCAGCACTTGTATAGCAGAATTGCAATGCAGAGCAGTTGTTACATTAGGAAGTTGTAAAACCCAGAGACGTTGGCCTATGTTTTCTTTTTTTCATTCTCTAGTGAACTTCACATCACCTTTCATACTTTATCATTGTGCTGCATAATCTCTCCCTATCTCTGCAGAATGGCTGGGTTCACTACAGTGCCTAATACAAAATATAAAATACTGCACTACGCACCCATGCAAAAGGCCAATTTTCATTAATCAAATATTCAGAAGAGTCAGTGCTCTATAATAACAAGAGCTCAGAAACCAGAGTGCAAGCAAAACCACATAAGATGGAGCTTCACCACCTGACATGCTGACAAAGTTCCCACCAGGAAAATCTCAGACCTTCCTTCTACACCCTGCTGTCCCCTTCCCAAAGAAATCATTTCTCCAAGTGAAGGATCTGGCTGAATTCTAAATTTAAATGTTGTTCTACACAGGACTGCAGAAAAGCGGACGCTAAAAAATTATCTGACTCGAGCTCAGCAATAGAAAACCATAAATCATCTTGGCAGTTATACAGTTTTCTTGTGAGGTGGTGTTCATGGGAGTAGCTGTTAACTAACAGATGCGTGCGTTCAGCACTCGCTTCTCAGGCTCACGTTGGTAGGTGCAATGACTGTCAGGATCTGACTGACGTGCCCCTGTGCCTTTTCCCAAGGGACAGAAGCAGAATGGAAGGCTGTTGCCTTGGAGTTTATTTTGGGTCCTAGTGAAGGATTTAGGCGCTGGATGGAATCATTAAGGTCATAAAACACCGCAAAGCTCACCAAGTCCAACCGTCAACCCACCACCACCACTCCTGCTGGCCACATCCCTTAGTGCCACAGCCACCCTTCTCTTGGATACCTCCAGGGACGATGACCCCACCACCTCTCTGGGCAATAGTTTAAGAAAAAAAATCAATAAACAAACAAGAAAAAGCAGGCAGCACCAAGAGATGAGTTATTCTTCATTAAATCTGCAGCAAGGACAATGACAGGGAAAAAAAATAAGAAATTAATTATCAGTATAGCAAATGAAACTAATGGATGTTTGGGGAGTTTTTGACAGGAAGGGAAGTTAAAAAAAAAAAATGGCATGAAGCAGGAAATCAGACCACTTTTCCAGAGTCTGCTAGGCACCATTAGGCAGAACAATTAGTAAATCTTTCAACAGATAAAAATAGAAGAGTTTATGTAGCTTGTGGACACACCACCGGCTTTTACTTCAAAAAACACTCGTGTGCATTAATTGAGTCTCACATAGGATTCTGATGAATGTGTCAGCCACGTTCCCTGATGGAATAATCTGACAGAGTTCAATGGAACTGAGACAATTTATTCTAGCTCATCTTTAACGTTAAAGACAATGTTTGTTTATGAAAAGATTCCCCCATCCTAAAAGATGAACTCATTTCAAACGTTTAAATGATTTTAAATCTCCTCCAGTCATAAACCGGCAAGAGCAAGTAGAAGTTTTCCACACAGCCATCAAAGTCTGATTTAAAACACAGAACGAAGAGATCTAACTCTCAATTTAAGGAGATACTTCCCGAAATACTTATTTACCTGGGAAATCAATAGCTACAAATCCACAATTCCAAGTGGGTAAAACTACAGAAGAAAACACAGCTTGCTTTAGAGCCACTAAAATGCTTAAGTCATGCATCTTAGATTTAATCCAAAAGAAACATTCCACACAAGGTGAGATATTTTGGCGTCGATATACCTCCCAACCACCATCATATAAAACAGTCGCTGTATTTGTCAAGTTAACCAGCTTGCTAATTACATGACATTAAAAAAAAAAAAAAGGAGCCACACACATAGGTGTGGAATCGCTTCATGAGGGAGCTGGGAAAAAGTTATCTGAACATTTTGCATATTAATACTGCTCTTAATGTTCTGACGGCTCTTACATTTAATTGCAATGGTTTCAACCACATCAGGATAATCAATCATCACTTTAAAATGTAATTAACTCCTGCAGGAAACTGTTCATGAAGGGAATTAAGAAATTTACCGTCTGAAGCTAAATTTGGGATTACTTATAGAACCATTCCAGCTCTGGCACACTGCTTCCTGGATCTGCAGGCACTGCTTGGGTCCCATTTCCACTGAGGGTGGGAAGAACCATACCCAACAGGATGCACGGGGCAGAAGAAGGACATCTCAGTATTTATTTTTTTTAACACCCTACAAAGGTGGGCTCAAACCACTGCCCAACAACACCAGCAGCTTTTGCTCACATCACCTGCTTGGTGCACGGCAACTCCTGCAGAGAGAATTAGGAGTTGCTTCCATCCATAGGGATGGGTCACCAAGCTGGCAGAACTGCAACACAAATGATCTATCCACCTGTGGATGGATTACAGGTTTCATCCTTTTATCAGACTCAAAGTCTCCTAAACCCAACCAGGAGGCCCAGTTCAGTCTTGTCCTTTCCATCACCAGAAAACCATAGCAAATCAGGTACATAAACCACACCAAGAAGTTCTTCCCATCCATAGAGAATCCTCGTCAGCTTCCACGATTCATCTCAGGACCCCTCTACAAAAACCCATCTTTGCTGTTTCCCACACAGGCTTGCCAACAGTTACACAGGTACGCTCTAACAGATGGAGCAAACAGCTGGAAGTTCAGTACCACTCTCTCTATGGTTGGACACATATACAGCTCTATTAGATTTTAAATTTTAATCAGAGAATGTCTAGTTCAAAATTAAACTTCAGCCTCTGATCCTAAGGTTTGGGGAATGAAATACATTATCAGCCATAAACACCCTCCTGTTTGAAGGAGAGGGAATGCTTTTGGAAGAAGGGATGCACAGGCAAGTCACTTCCCTTCAGCCCTCCCAAATGTGGGAGTTTAAGGAAGACCTGAAGCAGCATATCACACAGCATGGCCAACTCAATGACTCAACATATTGAGAAAACCACCACATCCCTCCGTGCAACATGCTGGATAACATCAGGAAATCCTGCCGAAACAAAAGAAACTCAGAAATCTCATCCTGAGCCCTGACACGGTCCTGCTGCACTCAGATGGGTCCCTTCATTTTGTTTAGGATTTCACAAAAAGGACAACACGCATGTCCATCCAATGGGTCCAACACTCCAACAGGCTGTGAAACAACCAGAGGCTGTTCTGTCCTTTCCTTTAACCTCAACATACACACTCCTTATAGCTCAAAAAATCCTAAAAACAATCAAGGCAAGAGACTAAGCTGCTACATCTTCTATCCCCCGCGGCATTAAATAAGCAAACAGACTGACTTCCATCACTCCACGCCTTGGCAGCTCTGTTCTCCTACCTGGTGGGTCAGCAGCAGTCTCTCTGAGCACTGAGCCTGGGGCTGTGCCTGCCGGCCGTCCTATTCATCTCACTCTGGCAGGACGTCTCCTGGTAGTTTGTGTTCATTTGTCCATAGACTCTGAGAGCGTGGAAAGCCTGAAAGAGAGATCGGGAAAGGTTAATTGGTTTCGCTGACCATCTGTTTGTGCTGTGAATAAATGCTGAGAATAACGCGTAACAAATGGCACCTACAAGGATTAAATAAATCAATTCTGGGGATTAGAAACAACCGATGGACTGTGCTAATGGAGCAGAAGGCTGTGCCACAAAAAGCAGCATTACTGAGCTGTGGAGTCTCTGACCTTTAGGGGACAGAAAACCCAGGTTTTCTAGGAAGTCTGAGGTGAAATTGGAAAATAAAGCAATTAGAGATGGCCAAGTAAAACCTGAGTGAGTGCTTAGAGAAGTGCAAATGGAGGACAGACTAGTTCCACATGATTGCACAAACCAGTTACAATTCTGCAGTTATCTTCTGGTTTTCTGTATTCATTATGTCCCGCCCCCTACAAAAGCAATACATTCAAACTTCTATGCAAGTAAAATAAATATTTAGAGACTTTAATACTATTTTTCCCCACTCTTCTTATCCATTTTTTTTTCCCCAGAAGAGCTCAAGGAACCTCACTGAATGGGACTCCTTGCCACTCCGGGATGTACCTGTACCCAAAAGCACTGAATGCCAGGAGCTCTGGGCAGGAACAGGAGAGCTCTGGCTGCTCCCTTGGGAATTTCGTTTTCAAAATCACAATCATCACTCAAAAGAAGCAGTATTTGTATATGAATAAAAGAATGATTCCCAAAAATGTAAGTTTTTCCCTCTGAAGGCTTCTCTGGGCACGAGCCAGGACATCCCGCAGGAGAGAGACACGTGGAAGAGTCTGAAAAAGACACTGTACCAAGATGTCCTTGAGAGGGAACAGATTATCTGTAGTGAGGAAGAATTAACCATTTCTTCCAAACACAAGAAATATCAGACCTTAAACATTACCTCAGCCCAAAATAGTTATGGGATTCAAAAGATCATCATCATCCCAAAAAGTTTCAGTAAGCCATCCAAACAAATGCTGCATCCTTCAGTACACACGTGCAGACAAGAATTGCAAGTTATGGGACAGTTCCCCATCAAAATGAGCCAAACGTGGTACCAGGTAATGGTGGCAGCTGGGTTTCCTCACCAGGAAAGATGGAAGAGCATTTAAAAGACAGCATTCATGCCGGATCCCAGCAAGACGGACCACTACGCTCTCAGACTATTGATCCGTCCAGCACATTTTGCTTAAAAAAAAAAAAAAGAGTTGTTTTGCTCAATATTTTCATATAGAATTCCAGACCAGCACTAGTGGAAACACTAGCATGAAAAAGATGAATTCACTTTGCACATTTTAGTGACATGCTTAGATCTCTGATATGATCATCAGGAACCATTAGTGTAGAAAAAAATTACAAACACAGCAAACACATTCTGAACACGGCCAATGATTACTGATTAATGATCACTTTATGAGATGTGACAGTAGTTAATGTAGTGTCCCCAGCTCAAGTAGTGACTCAAGATGTTGCAAATCCACAGCAAACACGAGGACAGCTTAGCAGAAGTTTGTGGGTACCATGTTTTTGCACTTTGGAGCACTATTTGCGGGGCACCCCCGCAGCCTGGAGCAGCCACCATGAGCCAGCACCCCACAAGAAGCTTTGCTATGCCAGGCCACCTCCATCATTTCACAATCAGATTTTCCTACCCTAATCTTTTTTTTTTTTAAATGCCCACACCAGCAAAATGTAAGCTTCCAGATGCCCACTGTGCATAGCTGAGAGCCCTGCTTTCCAAGGAGCACTGAAATGAACTTCCTCCCTTGCTTGGAGCAACCTTTAGCACAAGCACATCGCCTCTTCCTGTGGTTCTAGAGATCCATCACTTCCCACCTGAACACAGAAACTGATGCTCCCAGGCATCTGAATGCCAAGATTCACTTATTCCTTGTACACAGCCATGCCAGAATTATTGATCCCAAGAGCAGCTGTAACCTTTAGAAACTAATTCTCAGCTGTGCTCAAAGTGAGTGAAGGGAATCTCAGAGAATCACATGCCTGAGGAGTCGAGTATGAATGCAGAGTTCATTTTCAAAGCATACATAAAACTTCATCACCTCCTAATGAATGGCAGGCACCCTCCTGCCCCAGCCTGCCAAGGAACCAATGGCAGCTTCTGAAAGCAGAGCCTGACCCGTTCTGGTGTTTCAGGAGTTCCTTGGATCGCCTCACTGAAGAACAGGTTCACACTTTTAACAACAGAAGAATAGAAGAAATATCTTAAAGCCTGAAAGCTGAATTAGACAGCTGCACAACGTACACTGCAAACGCTGCAGTTGTGCATGACAGCACGCAGAGCCTGCTTAGAACTCACTGTCAGTGCAGATCCATACTGCTGCTAGAAGGTGAAATGGAATTACATAACTGAAGGTGATGGGATTTTTCTTAGGAGTGATTTGAAAGAAATAAGCTCTGATAGAAAACACTGTATCCGAGATCCCTGTAAGAGGGATGGGGCTTATTACTTATTTCTGTTAAGAACAGAATAACTCGTGAATATCACATTCAATTACCGCATTCCAGGCAGAGTGTAACTTGGAAATGAAGATCGTGTCTGATTATCCCATTTCAGGTAAACTGTTGGTGTGAATTATCAGAGGGCTCTAATCTTTTTGCACTTATCTGGAGCACTTAATCGCCCGATGTTAACTGAGCTAATGCGTGACCAGACCTCAGCTCACATCTGCCTGATTCTGCACTCAGTTAACTCCTTAATTGCTGCCACGTTAACTCCTCTTTTCCTGCTTCTGCACGTTAATTCTTGCCAAAATAGGGAAATTACTCAGTAGCATCTTCAGATACTCTGCCAGCCTTAGGAAGCAGTGTTTGCTTAAACCCAAGTTTCCAAAGTGATTTCTTCTAATGAAACCTCAGCCTGTGTAAAACAAAGATTTAAATATTCTGCCTGCAGATCACACTTTGCAACAAAAACACATTTATCTTGCATAATGGAGTTGCGGGGTTTTCTGTAAAAAAAAAAAAAAAGTCTATTTCCATCCACTGCCGAGAAGTGATTTCATACATCCTTTCCACATATGTCAGAAACTGTGAGGAGATGGGGACTTTTTTTCCATCCTGTGTATTATTAAACATAATAGTCAGCCACCTCTAGAACCCATCATTGATTGAGATAGATGAAGCTATTTAAAAAAGGAAAAAAAAAGTCTAATGAAGTCTCTTTGGTGCCTCTGAAACTCAGCAGTAAAGATAAATGAGAAACAATTTCTTGATATCCATTATTTTAAATTACAGATATCAGCCCTGATGCTGTTCTCAAGGTTTATTGAGTTTTCATAGAATACCATCAACTTCTACATTCTGCTCATTTAATTGAAACCTGCAACCCAAGAGTTTTCCTCCTGTGCCATGTTTAAGCCATAGGGCACTGCTTCTACTGCACAGGGGCCACAGCAGCTGCTCCCAGAGCCAAGCTGGGCTGCACCACAGGGGATGTGATGAAAAGAGCTTCCCCACCTCTGCTTTGGCAGCTTATTTGCCAGCCTGAGTACCTGGCAGTACTCGCTGTGGATTTGGGCGTGAAGTGGTCTTTATCTGGATGGTTCGTCTGCAATTAGCCCAGCATTATTCTATGCAACCAGTATTGCCAAGGTTCACCAACAGAAGTTAAAAATAAAAGCAATAATCACTACTTTAGGCCTCAAGGTGATGTTATTAACTTAAAACTAATGCAATTTTTCTGTTATTTGCACTGTTTTATGGTGTGTTATGGAATCATTAGGGTTGGAACAGACCTTTAAAACAACCAAGTTCAACCCCACCCCAACCCACCATGCCCACTGACCACGTCCCTCAGTGCCACAACACCATCTTCTTTAACACCTTCAGGGACAGTGACTCCACCAGCTCCCTGGGCAAGCACTCTTCCTGCTCTTAAAAGCCTATAGATATTAACAAACCACAGACTTCTCAACTTCAAGATATAGGCACCTAAGCAATGCCAAAGGACTTCTTTCCAGCTGGCCAGGCTCAGCCTGCCATTGAACACATCCCAGTGACTGACATCATGCTTGCCAGCACAGAAAAATAAGGGGATAGGGAATGAAGCATGCCCAAAGCAAGTCCTTGTGCCAACACGCAGGGAAGGTCGCCCACCCCTTCCTCAGGGTCATCAGAAATGTAAAGCAAAAGGCTGCCATCAGGCAAATTAGACGTGTAATTCAATATACAATGCAAAGCAGTGATCCTAATTGGATACAGTCATATCCCACTGAGCCATTCCAGGTCCCTTTCCTTACAACTGCCAAGCACTGGGGTGGAGATGAGGGTCTCTGCCTTGCACTTTCCAGGGCCTGTGGTGGAAGACACAGATGTAATAGTTAAATTGCTTTATCCTTCCACTTCACTCCTCCATGACTTCTCTTTCTGCTGCCTGCAGTCCGGGAGCACCTTTGCTTTTCCTCTGCTCTGTTTAGCAGAGGAAGAACACGACCTGCAAGTATCTCAGCATTTAGGAGAAAGCTAACGGCACAGCAGGAGGACGATGCTGCATTTGGCTTTTACAGTTTCAGTATGTTTTATTACGTTGGTGCGAGGTAGCAGAGGTGTTAGTGGGCAATTTAAATTTAATCATTTATTTGGACACCTCTAACGTTAGCTAGAATGCCAAAAACACTGCAGCTGAGAAGCGGATTGTCGTGCACTGCCATAAATCTGCATTACAGAAAGTGTTCTTCTTTAGTCCACTTTGATTTATCTTTGAGTGAGAGCAACCCAGGATTGTGTAACAAAGCATGATACTGCTTACACTTAATGCAGTGTTTCGCTTATAAACTGGAAAAGGATCCCAAACTCATTATACTAATCTTTTAAAACGGTGACTTCAAACTCTACAGCAATTTACAGGAATTTGAGAATTAAGAACTTAATGAGGGCAAGGCTGTGGTTCAGGACTCTGCTGGGAGGAATCTCCTGGACCCAAAAGCATTTAGTAAGGTAAAAAACAAAACACCATATTAAAGGTGTCCCATCTCATAATACTGCCCTCTTTCCCACATGCTTGCAACCTGAGCAATAACACATTGACTGTTTTCTTTCCCAGAAACTCTGCCTGTGATGAAAGCAGGGCTTGGAAGCCTCTGCTGGAATCCGATTCAGCTTTCTGAGCTGGCTGGGCAGGCCTGGAGCATCCCACACATCCTTCACTTTTCCCGTGGATAGGATGGGGGAGTGAGGAAGGAGAGCTGCTTTCTTCCCACTGGCAGAATAAATTTTACAAAGGGATTTTAAATAAATAAATAAATGAAAGAGCAGAAACTCAAATACTCCTCAGATCTTTTTAAAGCAGCCTAAAACACTATGGTTTTATGAAGTGCTACACCCAAAGATTTGATTTTAAATGCACTTGGGGGGTTGAATAACTAATCTTCAAATGTACTTTGAAAACATTGATGGAAGACAACGTTGTTTCCCTGATCTGCCTAGAAAAAGCATTTCCAAATCCATTTTCATCACTGTAAAAAATTTCACTGATATCAGTAACGTAAAGAAGGGTTTTAAAGAACCTCAAACATGTCACAAAACTGCATTCTGGAAAAAACACAGAGATGTTTCCAAGCAAGGGTGAGAGACGAGAGATCACGAGTCACAGCCTTCTGATGAGCACTTACATACTTGAAATTAAGAGGCAAAAAAAAACCTCAAAACAACAAAAAGGACAGGACTACATCCTACAGCAGAAGCCAAGAAACATCTCTATTTCAGACAGTTGTGTCTCAGCATTAATGGGTTCCCTGATGGGACACCTTCAGGAAGCCCTGCACTGCTCCCCATTCTGCCCCAGCACCTCTGAGCTCACACACACACTCAGAAAATGAAGTTACATGCTCATTCACAAAATAACGCACAAGGGAATTAAGGAGAAATCACATTCGGGCAAAAACTCAATTAACTATGGCAGCAACTCAAAGGAGAACTAGGAGGAATTAGAGAGAATTTCCATGAACATTGCAGCCCTGTGCCCACCCCCAGCATTTCCAACCAAGGCAGCCACAGGAAATCGCCTCCCCCAGCACAAAGCATTGCTTTTGTAAATTACGAGGGGACGCGGTGGCTAATAGGATCAGGACCCAGAGTGCAACAGAAGAGAAAGGATGAATGAGTGATATCTAATACAAAGTGCGATTTTGTTTGCTCTCCCCCTCCAAGAGGCAGCTCGTGGCTTCACAATATTGCCTGCGTTTATAAGGTCGGGGGGTTCCCTCCTAACGCTGTTGTGTGACTGCAATTGCCATTAATTTCAATAGAAGCTCCAAACATGCTGCAGCAGCAGCAAAATAAGATTGTAAAATTCCACCTGCCCGGCAAGATATTTATTGTTCTAGAGGGTAAAAACCTCTGCAGCACAGTTGTTGTTAGAAACCAAGTGAGAAAAAGAGATAATGCATTTTCTGGCCAAAGAGGTGGACACGTGGGATTCTGAGAGCTTAGAGAAGGTGAGTACTACCCGCTGCTCAGATGGACTCACCCAACCCACACCCACATTTCCCTTGACCTTATCCATCACTCCTCCTGGACCTCCATCCAGAACAGCTTCCTTCCAAATGTATTTGTTTCCTAAGGGTTTCACCTACCAACCCTAACTCTGCCAATGCCCAAACTTTCATTGACAGTGTCCAAGCACATCCCAAGAAACCCAACCATCCCATCACAGCAGCAGGAGGCACCTGCCAGCCCAGCCACCAATGGCAGCCATGAGTGCATGCAGACCTCATTGTGAATAAATGACTGCCCAGTGACCACAGAGCTCTGGAGGATTCCCTTCACCAACCCCAGGTCCTACAGCTGCAGCCTTTTTGGCATTCAGGCTGGGGCTGAGAAGATCCCATCAACCACGAGGCAGTCTCAGCCTCAGCATCACACTGCACTGTTAAGCACTGACAGCAGGGAAACCCAGCAGCACTCCCCCACATCAATCTGAGATGATGTATTTGAGAATCAGGTGTCTATCTCCATGAAGAGGATCACACACACAGCAGCTGTGCTGCCATTTATTCCACTTGCTCACCACCAAAGCAAAGTTTCCAGACACCAGTATTAAAGTCTTGAATAGAAACAGCTGGAATGGGGGGGGGGGGGGGGACAATTCGAGGTGCCAGGAAAACCCAACCCATCCAGTCCCAACCCCAAGCTATGGGGATGCTATTGCCAGGGGGACATTGCAAAGACTGTCAAAAGCAATGAAAATACAAAATTCAGAAAAAATGCTTTCTTCCCTGCACACATGAAAATAATTCCAGCTCCATTATTAATGCACTTGGGCTCATTTGTCAGGACTTCTGCGAAAATGAGTTCAAAACCAAGAAAACCTCCAGCATTTTCATGATAATGCCAGCAAGTCTGTGGGGTGGGAGATTAGGCTGTGCTTCTTCCCAGCAAATCCCTCCTCGCCACTTTAGATTATTCTAAGGCAAAACGAGGAGAAAAAAATGAGCTGTTTAAAGCATCAGTAAACAAACAAAGGCCTCTTACTAGCAGGCCTTTATCCTCAATTTATGCCACTTTTATATTTCCTTTTATATGAAAATCTAGTGCCTTTAGCCCTCCAACTCTGCTACTGCTGCTTTTAACACTTTTACCCATTCAGAAAGTCATTTGTTTACCATTTCCATTTTTGTTTTCAATTCAAGATTCTTCTATCAGTTATTTATTTAGGGCTCCAGTAAATTGATTTTTCCTTTATATGTGCACTGCACAACAAAAGCATTAAAATAGATGAATCCCATTCTGCTTGTTTGTTTAATTTCCTCTCTCCACTCACACGAGTTTCCAAATTCTTCCTCTGCACCTGGCATCTCAGATGCAGCATCCCCTGAGCAGCGCGATGCCAATCCAGTCTTTAAGGTCTATAATAGCAATGAGCTGTAGTAACAGAAGTAGTAAATGAACTTAATATTGGACATTACATTACCAGTATTACAAGTTTATCAGCCACAGGGCATCCTACGCGTTCCAGGGACACCACACATCCCATTTCCCAACTAGACACCCAGTCCAAGTCTTCCACTTGCGTTTGACCTTGACCCAAAAAGAAGATAGACCAAAAAAAGCTGAAATGGAAGCTCCCCGAGATCCACAGACTCCGCTCTTTGTTATTCTGCAGGAGAAACAAGTGTTGTTTTGCAGCTTTTTCCCCCCACCCATTACAAATGCACACACAGATGTGCTCGTTTCTCTGTTTACTGTCTCCCCAAGCCCAGCACGTACCCAGGGGATCACAAGGAGAGCAGCTCACATGGCACGCTAGAGGGGGAGAGGAGTGCTGCACGGAAACGGTGTAATAAATCCACACCTGTCAGAGAAAGGTGCCCACAGAAACAAAACTGCATTCGAGCAGACTGTTGTAGCTCTGAAAACCTCATCCTGGAGTGATAGAAAATGAGATAGAGATGGGCAAAATGTAGAGCAAAAATAAGAATGCAAATGCCCTGATGGTCTTTGCCATGTTCCCCTGCACACACCCTGCAGAGTCTCAGCAGGGCTTGAGGAAAGGGTGCTGCTGCTTTATTGTCTTTCACCAGCTCCTACATGGGTCCAACATCAGCTCTCACTGATGGCAACCAACGCCAAGCAGAAGCTGATGAGAGCCCAAGACAAGCAAACACCACAATATTAAATATGTTTTGTCCCTCTGTTAAAAAAGCAACAACAATATGCACCAACTATGAGCATGCACGCGATGCAATGCCTCAGCACAGTAGTTAAATGAATGTACACCCCTTGGCCCTGACCAAGACAACCTCTGCAGCACTCGATGCCCCAACACCAGCACCAGAAAACGTGGTTGGCAACTGCTGAGCCACTGTAAGAATCTCCTTTGTAGTTTTCCCCATTGAAGAACTTAAGTCTCCTCGTTCTGCTGTAATGGAGTAATTTATCACCCGATTCCTTTTAAAAGTAACTAATATAGATAGATTAGATAGTAAGATGTGATACATAAAGAATAATGGTCTGTTTTTAATAAGTTTCCAATATGTTATAATATTATGTGATTGATTAGAAAGTTCGTTGTTTTACTCTAACATCTTTTTAAAGACTTCTCAATATCATTTCAAGATTAAAAAGTTAAAGGAAGCTTAATCATCAGTTCTGGATGTAACCTGAAAGAGCAGAGAATTCAGGAGAGCTTGAAACTGTCATCTGGCTTCTTGAGCTCCAAAAAGGGAAGAAATCTATCCCACAGCCCCTTTGGGTATCACTGCATCCCAACTGTTCCGTCAACACAATATTTTAAGGATCAGAATGAATTCATTTAAGAGTTAAACAGGTGGGACAGATCCAGCTGCTGGGGAGAACAGGATTTCTTCATTTTTTAGTGGGAGCAGCAGCATCTCTCCTATCTCTGTTACCTTCAGTGAAGACGTGTGCTCCTACACACAGCCAAGAATCCAGTTCATAAATATTTCTAAAGCATGCATTTAATCAGGATCTAAGTAGTATTCCTTCCCTAGCACAGAAATATCTGTGCATCTGTGGAGCAGTCTCAAAACATGAAGGAAAGGAGGAGCAAGCCTGTCCAGAAAAGAGGAAGGAGATAAAGGGAGCTGTCACTAGGCTGAGTTGTGACAAAGCACGGTCACCTTCTCCACAGCACAGCCTCAGCCCAGCCCTGGGGGCTTTACTGGAAGTTATTGATTGTATTCCAATAAACCAGCTAACTTCTGTGATACTCTGCCCAGTGGTTCTGCACAGAGAACCTCGCAGCAACTGCTACACACCAATTAGGAATAAATTCAACCTCAGTGTAGTTTTAATGACCTTGATTTAATTAAACCAGAAGGAAACAGGCTTTCCATCGAAACTAAACATGTATTACAAGAAATACTTTCTAACCTCTATGTTAATTTGGACTCTTAAATTTCACCCTCGGCTCTTTCACGAACAGTAACTCAGTGGGATAACGTCACAATAACTGTCCCTCACCTGGGCATCGTTCTTTCTCTGCAAAGGATACTTCCAGCCACAAAGCTGCACCAGAAATCCACCCTGCCCATGGCAGCAGCTGGGAGATATGGGCAGAAGCTGTCAGCCTGCAGGGGCAAGAAATACACCTCCCCACTGCCAGGGAGCTGCATGCAGGGGGGGCAGCAAAAATCAGCCCATATCAATCTATGAATACACTGACAGCAAAATTAGCAGTTTCCTCGTTTATCGCCTTCCAAGTCCATCCCAGCACCAGGGGTTATCACCTGAACAATGGGGAGAAAATTAATTCAACAGAATATTAAAGCTGCACTGTAAAGTCACAGGGACCTCCCGCTTGGACAAGACCTTCCCAGCCAAGTAGAGCTGGAAGAGAAGTAGCCTTGCAAGTCAGCAACTTTTTTTTTCCCTGGGTACATCTGAGTTTATTTTTCCTCCTTGTAACAGCCTGCACGATTTCTCTTCCATCAGAGCACCGACACAGGCATTGTTTGTAGTCAGGATGTCTCTTTTAGTTCCTCTGATTTAAAAGAAAAATCTATACACTGACTAGCTCTGCACTCAAATAGCACCTTCGGAGCCAAAGGGAGAAACGCTTTGTTTGGAAAATGTCAGAATGAGATGCATATTATTATAGTGGAGCATATATTATAAATGAGATATTAAATATTTCAATACCCTCCACCCTTTGGCATTAATTCATAATTTCTTCCAAGACTAATTCTACTCTGAAACCGCACCACAGCAATCTATACAACCTGTCTGCATGCATGGAGCATTACAGCACCTCTCTCAATACTAAAAGCCATTCCAATCAGCTCAAAACCCCTCTTGTTAGCAATAAACACACCCGGGGAGCTGCTGAGCTGCTCCAGTGGGTGCAGACCCAAAGCATCACTCTCTGAGCACCCACAGGTGCTGTGTGGAAGGGGACAGTGCACCTGGCACCAGGGTTGATGTGGAGATAAAGTGCACTTTCTTTCTCATAAAGGCATGGATTTCATTTCCAGCACCACAATGAGCAGGGAGAAAAGGGGTACATGCACAACAAACACCCGCTGAGGTACAGGGTGGGCTGCATCAATAGCCAGGTACCCCATTACCTCAGCCAATTTCAGCCCATTTCAATAGGAAATGTAGATTCTGCAACATAAATAGATAAACTTAAAAAGATAAAAACCTGAAGAAACCACCCAAGCTTGCCCACCCTTCTGTTGGTGGGGATGGGGCCCGGATCCAGCCCAGCCAGGCTGCGCTCAGGCAATCTTACATCAAAGCAGCTTTACAAAACAACAAACAAAACCAAAACAAAACTGAGATGAAAGCTCTGTGGGGAAGAAAACATCCTGCATCCTTTCTGGCCCGACGCGAGGAGATTACAGCTGGCTTTATTCTGCTCTCAGTGCCATGCACAGCAATTCAGAGCTCTTGGACCCGGTCATTAGAAGCTGCAAACACTGCCCAGCACAGAGCCCCACCACCATCAGCTGCTCACAGTGGGTTCTGCTCCTCTCCCTTTGGGTCCTATTGAGGGACCAAAACCTCAATACATCCATGCCCAGACCAGAAAACTACATCTCTAAATGGAACTTGAGCACCAGAAGGAAAATGATTGCCCTGGATTCTGTGTTCAATATGCATTTGTGTCAACCTATTTCTCTTCATTACAAAAACAATAAAAACCAAACACTGGCAAAGCCAAGAGCCAGGGGGTTGCACTTAGTTATCAGAAGTTCAGCTTGGCTGTAATGCTATTCATATGAAATCTGATATGAAGCCTCCTGGGTGTCATGAAGCTCTTTATAATACAGAAAGTTCAATACATTAAGGATGCAGAAAATCTCATTTGGGACTGCAAAGCAGCCAAGAGTCCTTGCAGATTCCCAAGGAGGTGGGAGAACAAAATCACAGAAGCCTGCCCAAGCAGCACGGGAGGAGAATTATCCCATGCATCAGCATCCGCATGAGGCAACACAGCATCCGCATGAGGCAACACAAAATGCTTTACAAACTTTAATAAATTTAAGCCTTATGAATGCCTCTTGTTTTGCAAGGCTGTTTATCATTCCCACTGCTCACACGAGACAGGCAAGGCATAGAGGATGCTGCCTCGCACAGCTGGATGCAGCTGGGGTGCACAGGCACAGGGCAGCATTGGGCTCCTGCATCACCTGCCCCAGCTCTGCATCTCTTTCATCCCTGCAGGGCCACACCACCCACAGCACAGCCAGCAACAGCCTAATGATCTATTTGCAGAGTGGCTTAAGACCACAGTAACAATCCCACCCTGGGATCCGCTTGATTAACACCAGCACAGCAAGTGTTAGGACATGCAGCCTGCGTTATTGAGGATGTCAGCAAACAAACGCACAGAGCCCCACATGCAGCTCATTGATATTTCCTTATCTGTGCACAACAGATTCGAGAAGGGGGTATAAATGCACAGGAAGCTGGGCTGCCTCCTCAGTGCCACCCAGCAGCTTCTGTCCTCATCCCGTGGCCTGGAGGAAGCAGGGTAAGGACCCCACCACTGTTATCCTGGCTGCAGAAACTTCAGAGATGCTCAGCAACACATTCACAATTACTGTGTTATGGATTTGTCCATGTTTGTGAGAATTAGCCTTCTCTCCATAGGAGAGGTGCTCCAGCCCTCAAGCTCACCCTCACAGCCCTTCTCTGGACTGCTCCCACTGCTCCACATCCCCCAGTGCTGGGGCACCCAGCCCAGATGCCATACCTCAGAAGGGGCCTAGTGAGGACAGAGCAGACCTCAGTGCCATCCCTCTGCCCCAAACTCCTTCCAGATGGACAACCACCACACCCAGCTGACATTCCAGGCCACAGGCACACACTGCTGGACCCCCCAGTCTTTCTCCACAGGGCAAGGGGGGTCCCAGAATCCCCCACCAAAGGGCAATTTCAAGTTCCGACTGCTTTCAGAATCTTTGTGAGTGCAGAAACCCAAAGGGGCAGGAACAGAGAATAGAACTTAAGGACATGGCACCTCCACCTTCAGTCTGGAGGTGATCAGAAGTTAATGCATGGGAACAGAGCTGAGAAAAAGCAGTTTCAAAGAGCAAGCGCACAAAGGAAAGTTGAGTATTCCTTTGGTGTTCTGCCTCTAAGACATCCCCATTACTTTGCACTTAGAGGGCTCCTGCCTCAGACACCACCTCCATCAAATCCTGGTGGAGAATGATCCACCTGGCTGCAGAATGAAGCACTGCACAGCAATTTTCCTTTCTCCCATCCTCAAAACGATAGCAAACACCCATAGGAGGAGAAGAAAGAGGCAAGGAAGCTTTATACAGAATGAATGGCCCCTCTCTAAGGGATTTTGCATTACATGATATAGGATTTTGAGAAATTCCTTTTACCTGGCCTGTCACCTACTGCAAGGCAATTGATCCCCTCCAGGAAGGCAGCAAGAAAGGACAGACTTTGCCAAGACTGGGACAAGGAAGTCCCCATCCCAGCATGTCCCAAGGAGAGAGCTACCACCCCCTCATTACTGAGTCATTCTGGATTCCCCCTTTTATTCCTCTCTTTCTTTGCCTTGTATCAACACAGGAGACTCATTGAGAAGCCAGGCACATATCCAGGAACACATTCTTCCATGGGTTAGCTCAGCAGCAAAACCAACAATCTGTAAAGCGAGCGTGCTAACGACCTCACGCATTACAAAGCTTGCTGGGTAATAATGCTGTATATAAATAACAGACTGCAAAGATCATTAAAGCCAATCAGAAGTATAGATTAGCTTGTAAAAATCTCTTTAATGTCTCCAATATTCCGATACAAGGAAAGAGCAGCACCAGTCAGCAAGCTGATGCTGACACTCAGCAGCAACACTGGGGCTTCACACCTCTGCCTTAAGGGCTTACTTCCAGCACTGGCATTGCCCAAGTGGTGCTACACATGGCACTGCTCCACAGGGAGAGGTGAAGCTGCTGATGTCTGCATTGCAACCCCCAGCCCCACAAGCATGGTGTGACACCATAAGGGACGCAGCTGGACTGACCAAAAGCAAGGAGACTCGTTCTCTGATCTTCACAGAAGTGCCTCACTATTATCTACCCTGGTATTTTCATCTGCAGCTTTTCTCATTGCCTTTCATTCAGTCAATTTTACCTACAAAACATAAGTAGGTTTTTGCTGGAACTAGGAGCATCTACAATTCTAACACAGCATCCAGGAAGGAAAAGACAGGAGAACAGCTGAGGAGCAACGCGCAGTTGCTGGCATTTTGCTGGTTATCCACTACACCCACTAAGCCTGCAGGTGCTAACAGAGCTCACTTTGCTCCTGCTGACAGCACCGAACCCCTACCTGCAGGGCCATGACTTCCCATTTCACAGCACAGCAATCTTTAGAGCCCAGCAAACTGCACCGTGCTTTCATATATCCCATAGATGAAGAGAGGGGTGGCCCTGCACACTGCCCCTACAACGGCAGCTCCGGCAGGAAGGCTGAACAAGAACCTTCCAGGGAAGGCTTAACGCTTTGCCTTGCAAACTATCAGACAATTTAAGTCATGTTGCAAGCAATAATAAAAGCAATTCCTTAAGTTGCTGCTTCGTGTAAGAAGTGCCTGCGGAGCCCTGGTACTACAAGTAAATTCAGCCATTAATATCAGCCATAAGCACAGCACAACTATTTTTCTTAAAGAATATATTCATTTTTCTTTTAAGAGCCACAACTCGTGCTGAAAGCACATTTGCATTTTATTAGCCCTAAATGCTTAACTACCATAACTAATGCTTGATTAATAAATAGCTATCTACTGCTGCTACTTTAAGCCTTGCAATTTATATGCAATGCTTTCTTCCCAGTGAACATGGCTCCTTTTTAATCAGTAGCACAGGAAGAAAAGGATCAGAATAAGGAAAATAGCTTTAATTCAGGTTTATTGTTCCAGCTGAGCTCATCGAGCACCAGGCATGGCTATATGTAAAGTTCATAGAGCTGATTTAGAAGAGAAACTGGGGGACAAATTCTTTGTGCATCCACATGGCCAGCCTTCCCAATTGCAAGCCTCTGCTGGGCACATTTGTTTCAGAGTCTTCTTGCAAAGCAGCAGAAAACTCTCAGCTCTCTCAAGTTATGCTTCCTAGTGAACAAGAATGGGGAATCTGCAGTGTTCTGAGCAAAATTAATGCCTTAACACCTGGAATCAATCTCCAAACAACAGCTTTTTGTTCTTTTCTTTTAAAATATGATCTGAACATGCCAATAATTCAGAAGCTGCTGAAGCACCAAGTATTCTGGGCTAATGTGAATTAAAACTCTGTGATCACACTTGTTTGCTGCCAGGCCCTCATCACAGAGCCCTCAGAAAAAGGGGAAAGAAGAAAGAAATTGCAAAAGAGAAAGTGAATTGAATTTCAAAAGTGTTAAAACCGGGCTCTGGCTGAAGGCCTCACCTGGGGGAGATGCTTGTTCAAGTGCAGATGTCCAACACACTTAAGGACGGATGGAGCAGACCTCAAGCACTTCCTATTGCTTCTGTGATCCTCCCCCCTCCTCCACATTTGTGCCTGCCAGCAGCCCCACAAAGTCTGGGGAGGGAAGTTTGTACCCAGCCCTAATCCAGGACAATGCACCAGAAATCAAGGTAATAAACAGTACAAAAAAAACACACAACAGCAGAGCTACATTGGTGAAACTGATAATGCAGTAACAGGAGCACAGTGAGAAGAGAAAAAAAAAATCTCTCACTTTAGCCATTTTAAAGGGAAATAGGACAGTCAGAGGAATCTCAGCGTTCACCCAAAAGGAGGAAAGCAGAACTGACAGCTGAGAATCAACGTCGGGGATCAGGTTTTTGTTGGTTGTTTCCTTCCCCCCCCCCCCTCCAGGACTTGAGCAGAGGTTACAAGCCGCCGCGTGGCAGCTGTGGACACAGCTGTCTGTTTGGATTCCATTCTGGAGCATCCGCTTTCAAGTTAGGCAGACTTCAACACTGATTAGGAACAGGCTTTTCTTCGGCAAATGATTCTAACAAGTTCTGCCACCTCACAGGGCACGCCGCCCCACAACCCTTCCCAGCTCTAGAGACTGAAGAAATCCACCACTCCCACAATCACAACGTTTTACCCAGCAGAACTGCTCCGAAACCAGGCAGAGGAGGACAGCCCCGTCCTGCTCACACACCTTCCTGCTCCAGGGCACCTTCTCTCAAGGTTACACCACAGCTCTGCATGCAGGCAATGCACCCTCAGCCACCAGTGGGCAATAATAGACACCATTCGTTTTCCATAGGCAAGAGCACAAAGCTAAGGTATCTGCACATTTAATTGAGATTACGATGGGAATTAAGTAAAAGATTAACAGTCCCCTAAAGTGATATGACAGGGCAATACCCATAGCTAAAGTATGAGCTTGAGAGGACTGTAAGTTCATCAAAATTGCTAGCAATGTGCATGCAAATGAAAAGAAAATGACATGTGACAGTCTCAGAAGGAGACAGAGATCAAGAAGGTTTGTACAGACCAAAAGTGCCTTTTAAGTTCTGAAGCTGTAAGAGACATTTCAAAATGTGCTCAGAAACACAGAGCGAGATGGATCCCGGGCAAAAGAGTCAAGAAGGGAAAACTCATTGGGTGCAGAAGAGCTAATCCTGTATGAGCAGAGGCAGAGCCTGCAAAATTCACACATCCAATTGCTTGTTTGTGTAGGTTACCTATTGCCATTCAGTACTAATTACTGCACTGCCAAATTTAAGCAGGAAAAAAAAAAGAACTGTTTTCCTTTACCCTGTTCTAAGGATTCTTTTTCTGAAAGAACCATGATACTACAGATTTTATTTGCCAAATGTTTTTCTTTCCCAATACATCCCTTAAATACAGCATTTTGTTGAGAATTTCAGTCTGAAGGACAGATTTGGTGCATCTGTTCTATTGCTCAACCCTTCAGCTCTTACATCTACTCAGAAGAAACAAGGTGGGGGAAGATGACTCCTCCACACTAAGAGTTAATCAACTTTTAATAATGAATGTTTCCATAGGCATCAAATCCTGCCCCCAGTGTGGGCACTGGAGTTTTACCATCAACTTCAGTGGAACAGAGATGCAGCCCCTGGCTGTAAACTTTGTACAAGTTACATCACTTGGACTCAGCTCCCAATAGAAACTGCATTCATATGAGCTCCAGACCAATTCTCATGACCTCCTGAGCACTTCCAAGTATTTGCTTCTAGCTTCCGTTCACATATTCAGAGGTTTTCTTCCCTTTAAGTACAATAGCAATTAAGACAAATTATTTAGATTAATTCTTCATCTTTCAGGAGTTACACAGTACAGATCTACTTTTAAAGCACAGCTTGTATCTTCCCAAAGCCAGCACCTGCAGACGTTAACCCTGGTGCAGCTCAGGAAGCTCAGCCTGGCCCCAAAGCCCCCAATTCTGGAAGCAGCCAAGCACCTCACAGCACACAGAGCTGGCTCCTGCTGCAAGAGGAGCCCTAAGAAGTGTGCTTTGTGTGCAGAGCTGAAGCCATAAATCGTGCTTCTGACCAGCCTCAGAAATCTGTTGGAATCATCTGAGCACAAGCTGTGGGAGGCCGAGGAACTCGAGCGAGCTTTGAAGCTGAAAGATGCTTAAAAGTGTTTTTTAATTGGATGGAAGGAAATATCTGTCCATCACAGGATATCAGGAACCACTGCCGAGACACGCCAGGACTCCATCACATCCCCAGTGCTGCCTGACAGAGCACCACCACCTAACTCACAGCAGGGAGCAAGCCATCCGGGGCAAAGCATCTTTTAAACAGTTATTATCCAACCAATTCTAAGAAGGTTGGATCTGGAGAAGAACGGAAATCAGCTGCCCAGCATTGCAGAATTCAGCTCCTCGCACAGGAAATCACTTTTTTTATTTCACATTTTTAAATGCCACCTCCTCATTCTTTGCTGTACTGAGCCCACGTTTCAGACCCCCCCATCACACTCAGTGCTCATACACCAAGCAACCCAGCAAAGCATGGAGCCAGACAGCACGTCTACACTGCAGGATGCCACAGCAGTCCGAAGCAGCTTTGAACAAGATCCCAAGTGCTAAAAGCAGTGACTTCATCTACGCTAGTCTCCCTGCTTTAGCTGCAAGGCAGATCTTTAAAGCACGCCTCCCCACAGCACACAGCATTGCCACTCGTCCCATAGAGCAGCAAGTTCTATTTGCTCTGTCTTCTGTTCAGTGCCTTACCCATTCAGGGGTGGAAATCAGAAGGATATATATGCAGCTGTCATTCTGCTGCTTGTGCTGCTATTAAGCTGCTTCTCTAGCTTACACCAACGCGTAAGTAATTGTGCCAACACGTAAGTATGTGTGTGCTTAACTGAAAGGAATGTTTTAAAATAAAAAGAGGCATCTTAACAGTGCTGGAGGCATCGTGGTCTGGAGATGTTTTCCTGTTATTATAAAGGGCCATCTCCTTCCCTCTGGATTTTGGACAGCCCTCACAGACTCCCTGTGCTCACGCAGCCATTCTCCATCTCCAGGCACTCAGCACATCCCCCTTGAGCCTGTGCCACCACCCTGGGGATGTCCACGTGTACCCATACAAACCCAGATAGATCTACATCCCCAGAGCCCTTCTCCTCCCTCCACCCCAACACCTGCAGCTGAACAACTGGGATCCACTGGGATCTCTCCTCTGCAGTCACAACACTGGGGCACACAGCAAACAAAAACACATTGCCTCGGTAAGTTCCTCACCTACACAGCTCAAAGACACCAGGCCAGCACCTACAGGCTCTAACAGAAGCCAGATCCTTGTTTCCCCTCCTGTGCTGTGCTCTCTCATGTGAGACACACCTTTCTGTGCAATGTGCCCCTGGGGGCCGTGGTGATGGGTTAGCCAATTACACGGAGAGGAGAGGAATTTGACAAATGGATCATTTTTGGTGCACTCTGCACTTTTGACTCATAAATCCCACAGAAAACAAGGTAAATGGAGCATAACTTATTAATGAACAGAGCCCTAAATATCAAATGATCTGCTGTGAATCATCGGCTGGAATTGTAGAGCCTTCGCATCGTGCTACTTATATCATGCTGCTGCAGTTTGCAGTGTACAAACTCCACAGCCCGGCAGTAAGTCTGACAAGGTAAGCTAGGGAATAACATCCTGCTTTATTTAAAGCATGGTAGAACAAGGAGCTTGCCAGACCTTCAAACTGCGACCTCCCATGAGGTGATCTTGAAAGTCTCACCTTGCACGCAGGGCTAAGAACAGGGTTAAGCCTGTGATGGGTCACACAACTTGCATGAGGCACACGCACACATTAAACGTCACCAGGAAGCCAAGGGAAGTCCAGGCAGATCCAGAGGGGCCCCAGCTGAGCTCTCAGTGCAGTGAGGGAACTTGGGAGAAGGAGCTCTGCACAAGTACATCACTTCTATCTCTTTGCTGCTGGGTAGAAATGGACAGTCCTATCAGGTGTCCAAGTTTACAAAGATCTGGATGGAAACCTGTCACACTTTTTTCTCCTGAGTAATAATTCCACATACATAAGTTGGAAAACTGACCTATTTTACTGTAGATCTTCCTGGAGATACCACCATTGCTAAAAGGAAAAGGTTCTACCCATTTTGTCATCTTCAAATCAATTTCCCATAGGAGGCCTGAGTGCTTACATAACACATGGTGCTTACTTAGCATACAACAGATGAGCGAGACTTGCTGCTAAATCCCAGTATTGATGTGCTGAAAATACATTATAAGAAAGCAGGGTCAGGCTGAAGTTACCCATCTAGTTGAGTAACGTGGGCTGCTTCATTTGGCATCCCTTTCTACAGACATCCCTGCCTTTGGCAGGATCACAGACGAAAAGGAAAACTGTAAATGCATTAAACTGAGCAGCAAGATTGCATGAGTCTGCCTCCCTTAGACAAAGCGTATTAACTACTGATAAATTCCACTTCAGGATTGGAATTAAGGAGTCTTAGCCAATATTTACTGAAAACAAATTATCTCCCCAGAGCTAGCCAGTGCTTGACTGCCTCTATAGATACCACTGAAAGCCAAAGTCACAAAAATAAAACCACGTGGCACAAGTGCTTGTTTGACTTGGGAGGGGAAGCAGGGATGGAGAGTCAGAGCCACAGCAGCGGCCAAAGAGCCTCTTCTGTCATCATCCATTTCCCTCAGATCCATCCTTCTCATACCTACAGGAGAAATACACTTCTTCAGCATAAAAAAGGGAGACAGGATATAAAAACATGAAAACTTTGCTACTATCACAGGAAATTAATCATCCTCAAGATCGCTTTGGAGGCATTAAGTTGTCAGAGGCAGCAGCAGGGACAATTTACCATATCTCCTAATGTATATTCTGGCCATTCCAGGAGTGGCCAGGTATGCTAAGCTGCATCGCGCAGGTCTGCTCCAGGGGCTGCCTTCATTTCTCACGTGTTAGACCATCCCTAAAACACAGACACTTGGGTGCTGCCAAGCAAGTCCTGGGCAGACACGGGCTGCTGCCAGCACTTCCAATGTGAGGTTGTGGCTCTCATTCCCACCTGCTTCCAGCAATCAAATGCTTCACACAGTGCTGCTGTATCCACTGTCAAGAGACTGTGAAAGAGCAAAATGATTTTTCTTCTCCCTTTTTTTGTATTTAGGATAATGGCTTTTCTACAAGCCAAATAGAAAACTGCGTTAATGTGTTTCCATGGGCAAAGCTGGAGAACACTGTAAATTGCCTTGCTTAATGGACTTCGCAATTCAGTTATCCATTCAGAAGTTTCAGACTTTTAAGCGAGACCGAATCGAATGGTTTAGTCCTCGGGAAGTGAACACACAGCTTCACAGCTCTGTGGTATCATTATTTATGTCTGCTGGATGTGATGGAACAAATGCCTTTGGAAGGAAAGAGATCCACACCCACCACTCCTCCCTGCCCAGGGGCACTCTGCATCCCTCCAGGGCACCATGAGGTTTCCATCAGCACAGGACAGCAACCAGAAGGACCCGTGGGCTTCTGCATGTGATTCTAAATGCACTGCAACGACCAACATGAAATGTGGTTTTAGGATGCTAATAAATCAATAAATACATCAGGAATAGGTTGGCTACCCTGCTGAGGCAGCAACTGCCCAGGCAGGGGGACGGGAAGCAGTGGGTGCACCAACAACTCCAGGAGCTGCACAGCAAAGCCCAGAGCTGCTGCTCAACGAGAGCAGCGACAGTGCTGCTCCCCAAGGTGTTTCTCACCCACATCTCTTTTGGGGGATGCTTTGATACCCTGGGCTGGGGGAGGGACAGGGCCCCCACCCTCACCTCCGGCTCCAGGCAGCACACACTCATCCTGTGTTAATAATACATTAGTTCCAGTGAGCACACGGCCACAGTGGGCCAGCTGCTGACTTCAGTTTGGATTTCCCCTGCTCCAGGCAGACAAGGTATCAGTCCGAGCTGGTGCCAAGTGAAGCTGCCTCCCCACAACCACCACACCCTGCTGGGATCCCACTAACAGGTCAGGAGAAAGCAAAGGCCTTTTGTTTTGTGCCTGAATCCTTTTGGAAAGCGTACAAAACCCCACAAGCCACGCAGGTGAGCTAATATCTGTGGCAATTTATGTGAACTATAAAATACACCAGAGAGCACAGGTCCCAGGTCTGATTACTGCTCATTTACGGAAATGTGTAAACATGAGCACACGCACATCCCATGCCAACAACAAAATATATATATATATATATATATATCCACAGCTACAACCTAAAGCAGAACTAAAACGTAGTGAAAACATTTAATTCTTTTCTCTCCCAGACGACTTTCCTGCCTAGAGGGATTTTCTTCCCCCAGGCTGAAAGGAAAACACAAAACCAAACAGTCCTCACTTCTCGGATTAGATGCTGAACAGCAGATTCCAGCTGGGAGCTCAGACACCTGCGGTGCAGTATTTATAAATGAAAGCACTGACATGACTTTAAATACAGTGTCACCAGAAACTTAATTATACAGCCACAAGTCTCTAATTGGAAGTCATGGAGCAATATATTGGCTTTGCCCTGCGGTTTGACACTCTCCCAACCACTTTCCCAGGGTTGTTTGTGTTATCTGTCTCTGGTTTGAGCAGTGTTGTTTGTTTGCAGGCTGTGGTGGGATTAGCCCCATTTATCTTTGTGTGCTTTGTTTCCTTGAGCACAGCCTGGGCTCACAGGGTTTGTTTTGGTGCACAGGGAATAGCCACTGCCTCGCTTCACCCAGCCCAAGAGCACACTCACACTGGTCCAAGCCCAATACCTGATGCATCCAAAAAACAAACAAACAAACAAAAAAAAAGAATGCCACATTTGAGCTGGCACATTGGTGTCCTACCAGTAAGACAAACTCAGGAGCACCAGCTTCTCCCCAGACCCTTCAGTACTCCGTTGTTTTCATCCAACTTCAAACTACACAGGACAGCCCCAAAAAAGCCAAGTGGAGGAGCCACTGAAGGGCAGGTTCAGCAGATGATGTAGAAGGATGGACCCCAACACTGTGCTGGGCTGGGCACACATGTCCATACAGCACGTGGCCAGCCTGGCTACCTCCTCACTTGGAACAGTTCCATCTCAGCAGCCCTAAGAACTGAACAGTAACAAACCCATAAAAAAGAAGGAAATCAAAAAAAAGCTCATTTGGGAACAGGATAACTGGGCGAAAGGTCAGAAAAAAATTTGTCAGATGCAGTGATGGACAAATTGTTCTTCACTTGCATGCCCACGTGGAAGCTGTCACAGCCCTCCTGTTTGTGCAGGCACCCCTCATCCTTCAGCACTTCTCATCCTTCCCATCAGGATATTAAAAATTCATCACAGTCACAAGTTGCAGCTCCACATTAATAACCATAAGGACACGTAACAGCCTCAGCAATGACAACATGTGGGAAGGCCTCAGTGGTGACAGAGACAAGCCCCGGACTGCCACCTGCTTTCAGATGTGAAACCCTCTGGCAGGAACATGAATATCTATGGACCTGTGGCACAGAGCAAACACCTGTGTTAAGGAAGTACAAGGCAAGGGAACATGGCAGGATGATGTTAAAATCATACATTTTCAGTTTGAAGAAAGAAACAGATTTTGGAAGGTGAAGTAAGTGCTCACACATCAGTGTCTGTTCATGACACAGAGCAGGTCAGCAGCCAGGAGAGTGCCCCACGTGGAGGGGAAGGCTTCGTTACTCTATTTACAAGAGTAGAGAAAAATGGTTCAGTGGAGAACACAAGACACTGAGGATGTGCCATTAAGTGCTTTAAGTAATTTCTTCAGAGCTTTTCCAGATCAGCCCTGCAGGTGTTGCCTTCCTCCACCTGCACTGTGCTTGGAAGCTGGTGCATGCAGCTCCATGTTTGGAAGCAAGAGATGGCAGTGCTGCCACCACCCAAGCTGGGAGCTCCAGTCCAGCTGATTTTCCCTTCATTTAACATCTCTTGTTTCTAAATGCAGCCAGCAGAGACACCGACAGGCAACCTTTGACTGAGTCAAGAGCTTTGCTCCATGTGCAGCGTTGTGAGAGATCCTCCATGGCTAATAAGATAATGATGCCATTGATAATACATCTTAAATTGAGAGCTTTGAAGAGCCAAGACAATAAATTCACTCAGCTTCAGATAGCCTGCAGAAACATGACCTTTTCTCCATCATTTATAAAACAGAAGACTGAAGAGAGCACCCAATCCAATTGCGTTATATTTGTATTTACCTAATCTACCACTGAAAGGCCTTCACATTTCCTTAATTCTGGCATTCGGTTCAGGCAGTAGAATCACATTCCACCCAGAGAGAAGGGTTTGATGACTGCCATGAGTGAGCCCTGCTCCCTGGCTTGGATATCACCTTCCCCAGCCCCTGCTCACAGCCCTCCCATGTAATTAGGCACAGACATTGTCTTCCTGCTGGATTATGAGGTCATTAAGGCAGGTATCATCTTTTTGAGCTATGACTGTACAGTATCTAACACAGCCAGAGCCTAATCCTTGGCTGGTGCTCCTAGTCACTGCAGAAACAAAGATATTTCATTATCGGCTGTAAACTGAAGTCAGTTCTCAGTTTTGTGGGATAACTGAAGGACAGATAATTAACACAGGGCAAAAAAAAAAAAAGATTGAAAAGGCATATGACTTAAAATAAGCACAATATGCTTTTACAGTTTATGTATGAAATGACTGAATGAAACTGCCTCCCTTCCTTGTGCTGTGCCTATTGACCACGGAAAGGTTCAAAAGTTTACCCAGAACTAACACGTGTGCATTGGCTCTCACATGGCGAGAAATGATTGTTCCAGTATCAGTGGGATGGGGCTGGAGCCCACAAACCATCACACTTGAAACTGTGATGGAAGCAGAGCTCACGTCCCTGAACCCAAAGGCAGCTCTCCTCCTTTTGGGAAAGGCAACCACACACCATTCAGACAGAACTGCTCCTTTCTTACACACCATCATCTCGTGGGAGGCTGAAGAGCAGTGCTTTGCTCCCACCCTTCCACCCCCACCAGGAGATCAAAGGCTCTGTTGTAGTTTTATCCAACATTAAGTCTGGTCTCGGTTTTTTGGGTAAAAGCTACAGAACTTGGATCTGAAAGCCTGAGATTGCTTACAGAAAACCCTCTTCTCATAAGAGAAGCAGCTGAAGTGAGAAATAATACTTCAATTGATCAGATATTCAGAGACTTCAACGAGTCTGTGTTTGCATAAACCTGTGCTTTACTAGCCAGTAACGTAGGTCACTTGGAGACGCTTTCCCCCTTTCCTTGCCTCGTAGCAGAGCAAAATATGATTTATATTCTGTTTGCAGGCAAGCCAAGTAAAATGCTCAATTATAAATAGCTCTTGTAAATATAATCCTTTCAGCTGGAGTATTTGTACAGTGAAAATAACAGATCTTAATAATGATTTCAGTTACAAAACCTAATTAGATCTCTTCCTCATCTCAGCCCAGTCCCCATGCAATGCCCACCTCAGGCTGGCACTTAGGGGATGTGAACCATCCCACAGCAAACCCTCAGTAGGTGCAGGTGTTCCAGCTCCACCAGCTCCAGCGAGATTGCAATAGCCCACAGCAACCTCCAAAATGATCTAAGTGGTCCCCAGCGTAACTAAAAATTAGGGCCCATCATTTTTATTTACATAGAGCTGAAACACACATCCTAAAGCCAAGTCTGCATTCAGCTGATGAAATATCTGTATAACTTAGCCACCAAGGTTATGGAAAGGTAGAGGAGGATGTATATCAATGTTGATAGGATTTTTTTCCCCAGATATATTTACTAGGATAGATCACCTTCCACAGGTAATAGGATACGAGACATTACATTTATGCTCAGCCTAATTGCTCAGCCATCACAAGGTGCTACCAAGTTGGGAAGCACTAACCCCAACTAATGGAGCTTTAGACTCGAGGCCACCAAAAACTGCAAAGCTGAAACCAGAGATTAAAGATGACATTTAAGAGGCAAGAAGACTATGATAGAAAGCTGAAAACACTTCAATCAGAAGAGAGCATTTATTACACCTGCTGTGCCAGGGCTTGGCCATCCAAGGGAATCTGAAGAACAAATAACTAAAGGAAAAAGAGTAAGAGCTACTTGTATGAAAAGAGAGCTTTGCTTTTTTCCTCAATTAACTTTTGAAGTTCGATCTAGTTTTGAGAGTTTTTTCCTCCTCCTCACCATCACAATTCAATGTATGATAACAAATGCAGTATCACACACAGTTACTCTGACATCAAACCAAGAATAATCACGAATTATGCTTGCACAAATCACCTTCAAAAAACAAGAGACTTATTTTCATGACGCTGTTCCTCCTCACTGAGAGGAAAGAAAAACCTTCAAGTTCAATGTTAAAAAAAAAAATCAAGATTTACTTCCAGGGAGGCTCAAGCTCTCCTGCAGTGGCAGCACCCTCACCTGAGAGCGCCAAGATACCTGGATTCCCTGATGAAACCATTAGCAAAGGACATCAGAAAAGAGAGAAGCATCTCAGATTAGAATCAGGTAACCTGAGTAGCCCACTGTTACAGAAAGGTTTGTATCCCCTCAGACAACAATCTGTCATAATCCAAATTCATGTATCACACATGAGCAGCTCCCCAGATGAGCCCTCCACCACCTCCAAAATACCAGAGCTGTACGTGACTTAACAATAAGAGATAGGAGAGCCCCAGCCCTGGCAACAGTGACAGCTGGAAGGATGAATCCCACCATGAGCACTGCCTAGGAATCTTTTCCTTTGATTTCATGGGGAGGTGGTTTAGATTCATACTTAAATACACAAGATATGCCAGTATCTGCAGTGCACTACAGCAAATCGCACATAAAACAGCATTGTAGATGCACTGAGTCAGCAGCACACTATTTCACAAGATCCAAGACAAACCACTGAATTAAAACCACAGCAATACGAGGTAACGCAGCCAGCTCCAGGTTCAGCTGCATCAGGTGCAGTGACTCAGGCAATCAGGATTTTGCTCCAAAGATCCAGACAAGAGCACCTACACACAGGCTTCGCCCCCAGCCCTTCATTAAACAGGGAGCAAGGCACTTTCTTAAAAGCACCCACAAAGCCAAACCTCATGAAGGACAAAGCTGGCAGGGCTTTGCTGAAGCAGGTGCTAATACCTGCCAGCACAGATGGGCTTTAAACCCTGAGAAAGGCACTCAGCAGCCTCAGGTCCTTGTTTCTGCTATAGAAAGGCACAGGGCACTAATGCTTTCAAAACAACTTTGCTCCTATCTGTTAGCCCAACGTATTTATTAAATAACCAGATGAGAACAGTACAAGTAAATAGGGAGACATCTTGATATGCTGATTTGTACATCCAGAAAAACCCACGATGCAATGATTACACAGTTGGTTAACTGTGGGGAGAAGTTTCACCTTTCTATTAAGAAAAAGGAATGCAATTATAGCTTAGGTGTGAAACAATTCATCCCACACTCGGTATTTCCTTCTATCTGTCAGTTTATTGCCTCAAAAATATTTATCTCATTATTTATCTGTTTGTTTTTGAAGGACATCTTTCGTGCCTTCGAGCCACTTTATTCATTAGTTCTCCAGAGTTCATGTCCCATTTCATTATGTTTTAATCTTTACAGTTGTTAATTTGCATTTCATTTCCTGTAGTAGCAAAAAAAAAAAAATTACTAACAAAAAAAATAGTTATTGTAAATATTAATACAAGTCAACCGATAATCATCCAGGGAGGCATCTCACAGCAATAACAATTACCTGCGTCTGAGGCAGAAAAAGGCAATTCAAATAATTATGGCGAGGAAAAACACTTCTTAGAGGGCACAGCACCTTCTCAGAAACACTGCTGGGACACCGTGAAGCAGCACTGATAATTAATAAGGGCTCCTTGAGAAGAGGAGCTGCCCGCAGGGACAGCGAGGCCTGTGCGGTGAGCCAGGGCCCAGGAGCCGGTCACAGCACGTGGAGGACAAGCAGCTGCTGCCTTACACCCTAACTGTAATACTTCCGTACTAAAACGGCATTCCAAACCAAAAACAAAGCAAAAGAAACCACGCAATCTTAAGGGTCAGCAAACCAGGCAGATGAAGCTTCTCTCCCAGTGAGCAGCCTCCATCACCAGCTCCCGGCACTGCACTACGAGCTCCATTTTCTCTTAGGGAAAAACACGTTCAATGTAGCTTAAAGACCAAAAAGAGCACAAAAACATAACTCACCCAAACCTCCTGCAGGCTCTGAGCTGTGCTGAGGTCTGTCTGAGTATGGGGACAAAGCAGCATGCCCTGCAGGACAGGCGTCTTTATCCAAATAGATCAGGTAACTTCAGCTGTGGGTAATTACCCTTGTTAGGTAAATACCAGGTGGGCTCATGAATTCATTAGCTTACACAGAAAAAAGCCTCGAGTGACCCAAAACATGAGTGGCAAGCTGCAGCCCGGCCTGGTTCCTGCATTAACCTCCTACAGCTGTGATGAGTTACAGAGGACGAGGGCTGCCAGGAGCTGCTCGTTAGAAAACCTCTGCAAAGGAGAAAGGGCTCAGGTATTTAGCCTTGCACCTTTGCACCTCTGCTTCTCCCCTCGCAAGTCCATGTTTTATCCCGTGGAGAATCCCACAAGCTATGCTCCCTGACTCAGTGTCACTGTGTGTCCCCAGCACATGGCTGTGCATCTGCAGGGAAACAGGCACTGCAGAGCAGGTTCTGCAGAGCCAACCAAAGCCCAGCCCAGACATCCAGCTCCCTGCTGCTCAAGGGAGGATTGCCTCTAATTCCTCACACCTGTTGAGCCTTCCTAACAGCTCCATCAGGTGGTACCAAAGCATCCATCTAAGCCACTTCTCTGAGCAGCTGCAGCTCCGTCCATCCATCACAGCCAGTTGCACAGAGAAGTCAGACAGCTCGATGGGCTTAGCCCTCATAAAAAAATGGATGAGGCTCTTCTCTTAATGCTCTTCCTCTCCAGCGCCTCTGAGATCGTGCAGGTGATTTGCTGAGGAAGCTCTGCACCATGTACGTGGCCTCTCTGCAGCCACTTTCATTTGCAGCAGCCAACCAAAGGGGCTGTTAGGAGAACAAAGTGCCTGAAGAGCTTTGCCCTGATCAAGTCCTGAAGACTGATCTGAGGAAGAAAGGAAACCCTTGTGAGGAAGAACCAAAGAAACGCTGCAGAATGTTTCTGTAATGCGCTGGTATAAAACAAAGAAGTGAAAGGAGCTATTGCAAATGCAGCCCTGACGCCCACTGAGTGTTTGCCGTGTAGAAAACAATCATTTCATATCACTGTAAATGCACCTTTCATACATCATTTCCCTTGTTCTTTTACACCATAATGAATAATGGAATGGGAAAAGGATCAAAACAGCCCTCGCTGCTGCTGGAGGGGTTCAGGGTGAGGTGGGGGCAAGGAGCCCACATGCTCCCAAGCAAACCTCATCGTGTCATCACAGATCTCTACAGCCCTCCTGTACCAAGATCACAGCTTCTGTTTCCTTTCCCCCAGCACTCTAAAACAAATGTTACACTGCAGCCTGAACAAAACCCTATCCCTTATGCTAAAATATTCATATAAGCCTTCCGGGTTTTTTTTTTTTTTTTTTGATTGCTTAATTGCTTTCTGTAGCATTAAACCTTAGTTCAGAATCAACCCCCTGTTAAAAAGTTAGGAACATCAACCTGGAAAGTGAGAGTCTTCCCTAGTGAAAGATCCAAGATCATTTACAGTGACCATTAACTGAGACAAGCTTAGGAGCTGATTTCAGACACGCACCATCCTCATGGACTTCCCCTTGCAGGAACAGGAATTTGTTTCAGGGGAGTTTCAACATTAATGTCATTCCATGATTTTTTTTTTCTCCTGTATTTTGGAGGAAAGGAAAGAGGGGGTGGGTGAGGGAGTGCCCTGCAGATCCCCAGCAGAACAGACCCGCTGTCCTACAGAGCTGGGAGCAGCTCCACGGGGAATTTCCACATCCTCTGAACCAAATCCTTTCTGGAATAACAGGCCAAACTCTGCTTTCACTAAGTAAAGTCTGCAGCAATGCCACATGAGTTCTGCTGGGTGTTAGGGTGATGCAGCCGCAGGCAGGGAGGCTTTAGCTGGCAGACAAACCAAGTTTGGCAGAGCAGTCCCTGATTCTGCAGTGGCTGTGCTGATTCTCAGGTAAGAAAAGCACAGGAGGAAAGATCAATTAAAGAAAAAGGATAAATATCTTGAGCAAGATGGAACAATAACCAGAATAACAGAAGTACACGTGGAAGGGTTAGGCAAAGACAACAGCCCCATCCCTGTTGTGAGAGCCCTAAGCAGGATGAGTTGACTCCTCCCTTTTCCCAGGCACATTCAGGACAAGCTGGCACCAGTTCTGTAGCAACTCGCACAGTGCTGAGCGGGAAGCCAAGGCCCCCCCTCTGACCAGCTTAAATGTTGAACAAATGCACAGAAGCTCTCCTAATCACCCTCAGTTTTGCTTTCTTCTTTCCTCCCTCCCCCCCCTCAAATCTATCTCCGTGGATCCTGAAAACCTTGGGAGCAGCTCAGGGTTTTAAGCAGTTCACACCACTGCAAGTCCACCTTACCCCCACTCTCCCTTCCATCCCTGCTGGGCCCAAACCCATCCCTGCCTGGCTGCTGCCTCCGTTCTGCTTGCTCACTCCAGGCTCTCCAAAGCTCTCCCAAACTTGTGCAGGGTTTCATATTCGTAGACTCATTAAGGTTGAAAAGATCATCTAAAATCCCCACCCCCAGCATACCTCACCACGCCCAATGAGCATTTCCCCCAGTACCACATCCCCACGGTTCTGGAGCACCTCGGGGACTCCCCCACTCTCTGGGTGCCCGTGCTGATTGCTCTTTGGAGAAGGTGGGATTAGGTCAGAGCCAGCTCTCCTCGAGCCTGGTACACACGTCCATGCCCTCAGTGCTCCGCAGCAGTAACAGCGGAGCACTCACCTTCTGACTTTGGCTCATGAAATGATCATTAGCAACGATGCATCAAAACGTTTTTGATGAGTGAATGATAAAAGTAAACAGGACACAGTAATAGTCGGGCTTATTTACAGCTTGGTAGAACACCACCATTGTCAATTTTGGAAAGTGACTTTGAAGGAACTTTCTACAGGGGATATTGAGAATGCTTCCTCCCCCTACCTGCAAACAACCATAACCATTATTGATAGCTGTTCTAAAATGGCAGATACATCGAAACAGAGACCGTTATTTTGTGTCAAAATTGTTCTATGGTGCCATTTTTTCCCCTTGTTTAAGGCGGCAGCACTCATTTACAACATTAAACAACGTGATTTATGTACTTTAGCAGAGCTTACTACATTTAAATGTTTTGGGCATTTCATTTTTACAACATACCTTGTTCCAATGGAATCAATGCGCTTTTTTCTCGGGCTGTGATAGGAATGCAGTTTGTGTTTTATAGCAAAATCAATATAAGAATTAATGGGTGACGAACAAAGTAAATTGTAAAAAGCACACAGGGGTTGTGAGATCTCTTTTGCTGCATCGATTCCATTAGCATTAGGCTGCCCGGCTGTACGCGGTTCCAGATTTGATGAGCGAGCAGCAGACTTCATATTCTCCTGGAGAGAAAAAAAGCAAAGTCCGGTACTGAAATAACACACCAAAGTCATTGAGATTAAAGCAGGAATGGACACGAGCCAAGGGGATGCTGGAACACAGTGCACTTCAGAAGCAGCGGCCGTAAACATCAGATGGTCATGAACAGGGCCGCCCTGACTTTAATTAGAGGCTGTGATGTTCAAGTGAGGACATTGCTTTGTAACACTGGGTTATCTGGTTACTAATTAATTCAAAAAATAAAAATAACAGGAAGACAACACTACTCCCAGGCTTCCTCGCTAGTAGAGGAAAAGCAACATTTAAAAAGAAAAAAAAAGAAAGAAAAAAAACAACCTGTATGCAACCTGGATTTCTTGTTAAGCACATAAACAGGGAGGAGCTGCAGAGAGACAGAAGCAGCGCAATCCAGAAAACACTATTCTTGTCCAGGGCCTCTTTTCTTTCCTGAGCTTGACTCTGAGTATGTGCGCTAGTGCCCATTTCAGGAGCCTATTTCCCCTGTGTCCCAGTGGAGCCTCCTGGCACAGCCAAAGCAATGCTGCCCCGTGCATCAGCCCCACAGTCAGTGTCACACGGCCAGGTGGGGTGACACCTGCTAAACACTGGCTGCTCAGAGTTACAGAAAGCCATCAGATTTGGACCAGGCATGGCTGCAGGCACCTTTCCAAGGGTCCAGTTAGCTCTGTCAGTGGGCACGGTGATGCATTTCTCTGTTGCACACCATCCAAGTTGCAGTGATGACCTTCCGCCTTCTGACAGCTATGATCATTCCTATTCTGAATAACAGATTAGACGCATCTGTCTATTTTGCTACATTACTTCCCAGAGCTATGACCCAACATGAGAACTGCTTCCAAATCAGGCTGTGGATACCTCACACCGCCAACAACAGAGCATTCCTGGGTGCAGTGACATCTGTTACTGTCCTCAACTTCTCCCTCTCCTCTGGGAAGACCCTTCTCATTTTCATAATCATCAGTAGGTTTTAATGGATCCCATCAAACAGGTTCAGGAATAGCAGGCACGGCACATGGCTTTTGCAGGACTATTATCCTCCAAATGCTCAAAATCATTTTTAAACATCACTTTTTGTTCTCTCTTGGTTATTTGAAGTTGGGAAGTTCATCGCTTTTTGGGAGGTACACGGAGCAAAAGAATTTAATTATATTCCATTTCAAAACAAATTGTTGATACAGACTGCAAGTGTCAGTAATTAGATAATTTCACAGTGCACATTCCATTACCACTGTCACACTTAATGACTGTTTATTTGAAGAGTCCTTCTAGTGCTGCAGCTACCCTGGCACTAAACACAGTAATGGATGGTACCATGGGTGAGGTTCACCCATTGCTCTCATATTTACAGCAATGAGCTCTAGAGGAATTTCTACTCAAACAAGGAGCTTTAAATGGCAAGGGTTAAAATGTTTGCCTTAATGAAGTCAGTAATACAACACTCATTGACTTCCCAGGGTTTAAATGTAATCAGTTCCTTACAAGTAAAGATGATTAGTGACATAAACTACATATTAAATAAACAATTATCATGAGCTCTAGCCTGACTTAGAGTGCCAAAAGGACTAGTACAGTGAAAAGACCCTGTTCATTCATGCTTGGACCCATGGCTAACATGTAAAACATGGCTAAAAACACATGCTACATGCACAGAGTGATAGGGCAGGGGATGGGAGAGGTGTCTCCATGCTGGGGAGCACAGAAGATGTGTGGGAACACACCCAGCATGTTATTAATGGGGCAAAGAAAAAAAACCCCTGAGTCACGTTCTGATTTCACAGAGGCAGGGTTTTTTAAAACTTTCATATTCTGTTTTTCTTCCTTTTCTTTGTTTTTAGAGCAAGACATGCAGATCAGAGAATGCATTTTTTATGACTCCATTAAAATGCCATATAGTTATCCATCTCTATTTTTGTCACACCCGATCCTGATTTCTTTTTAAGTCGTTGATGTTTTTAGATACAGAGAGTTCTGATTAAGCTGTGCACCACCCAGCACAGCAACTGCCATTCTCTTAGCAGAGGATTTTGTGACTCTGGCGTTACTGTGGAAGGCATGGACTGCACTGAAGCTTGCTTAGGGGGTTGGCTTTGAGGAAACTCCTGCTGAAGGACCACCAATGTGCAGTGAGCTCAAACCCTGGCACCTGGAGCACTTAACGGAAAGTTGGGGAAGATATTAAGAATCACAGAATCATTCAGGTTGGAAAAGACCTCTCAGATCCCCAGGTCCAACCCCAAACCATCTCACTGTGCCCACTGACCATGTGCCCGAGTGCCGCATCTCTACAGTTCTTGAGCACCTCAGGGACGTGGAGTCCACCACTTCCCTGCTCTGATGCCTGACTGCTTCTTCAGAGGATATTTTTGTCCTAATAGTTAGCGTTCAGCACACTCAGATGAGCACTGTGTTGTGTAAAAACAACTTTCTGCTTAAAAACAATGCCACTTTATTGGTGCACCACGTTGGGAAACTAGAAGGAACACTGCAGAGGGCTTTGGTTTTGATTCACTTCCCATAAAGGTGAAGGAACCAAAGTCTTTCTCTCAGATAGATCAGTTGGAGGAACACGTTAGTACTTCTGAACAGTAAAATATCTTTAGAAAAAAAAAAAATGTTAAGGAAAACACACAGTTCTTCAAAAAGCATTAGAGGTTTTTGCTCAACATGTCTCAAATTACCCCCTTTAAATTAGGTACCAGTGTAAACCAGTGAGTCAATTCAGTTATGCTTCTGGTCAGTGCTAAACATCATGCCACACCATAGTGGGATGGAGAGGAGAGCCTCCACTTTTTAATACAAAGTACAGAAAGCAACGTGCAATAACAGCTATCTGAATATGCAGGATGCCATCCGCAGCCTCCTTTTCCCTTAAGTAAAGGAGCTGTCAGATAATGGCCAAATAAATCCGTCAGTGCTATCGGCTGTGGCTGCTGCCCATTCTGTGCAGTGCAGCATAAGCTCTGCTCTGAGACTTCTGGAGCACTCCAGCATTTAGATTGCTCTCCACGAGGCATGCTGAGATCTGGCTATCATCTTTCACTTTTTAATTAAAATATATTTTTCGCTCTTGATCTACAGAAGGAAAAACAACATAAAAGTAATTGAGACTTCACGTTTCACATGTCAAATCATGATAGCTTTTCCTATTCACTGGCATGCCAAATAAGTACTTATAGCAAGATTCACCATCAAAAGCAAGCACCCTCCTTTCCAAGGATGACGGAATCAGGCTTAGATAAAACAGGAACCAGCTCATGCTCAAAATGAATCCCAGTGTCAGGCTGCTGCATCTTTGCAAAGTCCTTCATCTCTCTAAAATCTGCCATACTTCATTACAGTGTGTGGTGAAACACACCAGCCTCTTCCAGGCATTTCACAAAAATTACCTCCTGCAGCAGACAGTAGCCAGAAATTAATGCCTTCAGTACCCACGAGAAGGACGGAGTCATGGAACGCAGGCTGTAATTTCAAGGGCTCGTTCACCCCTGGTATCAAGCATTTTGTTGCAGCGTTTTTGCAGACACCTTTTACTGCCACAAGCTTCTCCCCCACGAATACACCATTGCAAGAAGAAGCATAGAAAGCCAACAAGGAGAAGAAAAGGCACGGTGGGTCAGAAAGTGCAGGAAGGCAGATGACGTGCTGCTGGAGGGGAGGGCTTCACGAAGCCAGAATGGAAGACAAGCTTTGGTCCCCCTTATACACACATGCAGTCAACACTCACAACAAAGCTTCAACCTCTGGCTGCTCCCACTGGGAATTCTGAACAACCCCCTCAGCAGAGAGGAGAGCAGAAACCTGATCCTGGTGTGCTCTGCCATGAAGCCCCCTCAATTTGGCAGCCATAAAGAACATGGGACTGGACAGTGATCAGCATGGTAAGACTCAGAGAAACCTGACAGCAACACTGAGGAACGCCAAATGCATTCAGCACTTCAGCTTCGTGGAGCACTTCCAAGACTAAACAACTAATTTTCTCTAGACTTCCCACAGTCCCCTGGAGATGAAAGCACAAACTCCCAGTGCCAACCCAACTTCCCTTCCATGATAGCTTCTCTATCAGCCTACATAGAGCGGGTGCTGGAAAACACAGCACTTGACTTGCACCCCTTTATTTGTTTATTTAGTTTCCAAAAGCAACAGAACTGCTCTCGAGGCTGAGTAAGGAGCACCACTGCAGTACCCAAGACTTCAGAAACCCTTGTCATTTAACATCCTTATTATTTTCACTTGTTAGTTTCACCTCATTTTGGACCCGCTCTTTCATTTCCACATTAGATCTGATTAGTTCAGAGCTATGATCTGGTCATGCCTAAGTTTGTGGGTAGCTGGGACATCAGACCCGAAAGGAAAGTGATTAGAAACCCCAACTTGGCGCGCTCTGTCTCACGTCTACTGGAGGGTTGTTACAGTAAATGCAAAACCAATGTGGCCTGACACTGGGGAAAGTGAGAAGACTAAGAGACATAAAATGCATGAGTTACTTTTTACATTGGGTAGCAAACTGAGTTCTCCTTTAACCACTTGATTACCTTTGGCTAACAGGAAAAAACACTGCTGTGAAAATTAGTATTATCTTTATTATGGATGTGTCCCCGAAGATGCTGATGCACTGACTTATATCTCCACGTACGAGGCCTGGAAGCAATGAAATAATTCTACCTTGTGAGCGGCTGCAAAGGTTCTGTACTATCGCCAAGGATTTATTGTGTAGTTTAACGCTCATTACTTAGCATCATCTGCTCTTTTTATATATTCTCTATCGCCATACCCATTTCCCTCTTTCAGCCTTATTATCTTATGTATATGAACAAAAATATAATGGGGTGATGGGGAGTGGAAATCCAAACCAACCCTAACTGCACACGGCTCTTCCGAGCTCAGGTACTACAGCCTCAGCCAAAGGCACCCGGCCACGTCCAACAGAAGGAACAGCAACATGCAGGAGGGTGTTGGAGCTGGAAGGGACTGATTAAGGCTATCCAGCAAGATGGAGAGTGCACTGTGTGTGTCTGTTGGGGCTCAATGGCCACTTTGGTTTTGTTTTTCAGGCTCCAAAATTCACCTGTAGAACTGAAATAAAAAGGGAGGAAAAATAGAGATTAATCTGAAATAAAAGCTTAACTATATGGCGTGTGAAAACTAGATGGCCGTATTACAGCGCAGTGCCCAGCCCAGCTCTGGGTGTTATCAGCACTTGGGACACAACAAGTCATGAACTCATCAGTGACATGACATCTAACTGCTCTGCTGACAAACATAAATCCACTGCACCCCTATTTTGTGTTATTAATTAGGAGAGGGGGGAACTGCATTTGGAGCACATACATGCGGCTCATCTAATGTGAAAGGTTTTATTTGACTTGAAAAATCATCTGTTTAAATTGTGCATCAAGGCCATAACACATGGGTGGCTTCATTCACCGTGGCACTTTGATGGTGGCTGCACAAGTTGCGAGCATATGTGCCGTATCATTATTTCCCACACATCAACCAGAGCAGCAAATAAACTTTTGATTCATAATAGGAACACAATGGAAGCAAGCTGAAAGCCTGCCCTGAGCAGCTCTAATTAAAGGTATTAAGAGTTAAGGGACAAGCTTGCAGGAGAGCAGTGTAAATCTACTCGGTCTCTACAGAAGTATTTATCACTGTTCCCCAGCACTGCTACAGGAGCGTATGAGTTTGATCAATATTCAGCATCGCCTCCGCTTTACCCAAAGTCTGTGCAATATGCTAAATTAGCTTTTTTCTATTACCGTATCAAAGGTATGTTTGAAATTGAACATCACTGTAATTTAGCTGAAATTACTGGCAGACCAGGTCTGTCTTGATCAGTTTGCAAAACCCTCCACATTAATCACATTAAAGACGTTGCAGATGAACAAATCAGCAATGCAGGCAGAAAAGCGCTGCCCTGGAGAGATGCTCACATGCTGCTGACACCAGAGGCACACAGAGATGCAGGTGGCTCAAGGCACGTGGTGGGGTGGGATAGCTCAGAGCCCATGTACTGAGACCCTCAACAACATAGGTGTGGGTGGTGGAAAAGCCAATAGCAAGCAGCACCCACCCACAGCAGAGGAGGTGGATGCCTCCACAGATTCCTTCCTGACCCCACCAGCATTCAGCTCCCAGTTCTGCTCCTTGCCAAGAACAGGAGCCCTCATGTGTGTTTGTTTTCTCCACCCCTGTCGCTCATAGCCCCTCCTGGGTGGTTCACTCCCAAGTTCTCTTTTCCTTTTGGTGACTTCATGTTGATCAGAATCTTTCCTTCTGATTTTAACAATCTTAAAATTACGTCCTTAAAATAAACCTCACAATCAGCAATATATAAATTATAATTTCCTTCTCCACTTGCTTCAACTATTATCTTAATCAAGCAATCATATCACTTCCCATATAGCCCCTCATTATCCAAGTCGTGCCCTGTTTGTATTATACCATCCTTGTCTGGTGGCACACCAAACCATCCAGCAAATCCTCAGCTCTAATGCAATCCTAAGTCCTTAAGCATCTTCCAGTTCTTCGATGCTAGAAGACTGATTTCTGTGCTGGCAGTGCCCACGGGATGATCTCCAGTCAATGAGATGGCTTTCCTAGACATCCACCACGTTATATGACTTTTTCAACAACACCCAAAAGGAAATGATTGCTCTGTTAAATACCCAGCAACCCAAGGCACTGCTTTATCTCCAAAAGCTCTCCAGAACCAAATGGTCTTTGCTGGGATCGCTTGCACAGGCAACACTTGGACTTCTCTACTGCTGAAAGCACTGCAGAATAAATGCCCCATCAGATGGCCATGCATTTAACTCCAGCACAACCATTCAGCTCAGGAGCAGCCTCAGCACCAGGCAGGGAACCCCATGCAATGCTCTGATCACACCCAGCAGTGCAGCCCATGATACTTTTACATGCAGCCACGGCCCAGGAAGAGCACTGCTGACATGGAGCAGTGTTGCACACTTGGAGCCAGCACCCAGCCTCCTGCTGTGCATTATTAATGAGCAACATCCTTCCCAGTCTGCAGCCAGCTCATTCGTTCCCACAGTCACGATTCCAAATATCACATGAATAATTCAGCAAGTTATTTTAACCGTAGTTAGGATGAGCCCATCAGCCATCATCAATTTAGATAAATTTTCCCTTTCTCCCACGTGAAGCTGCTAATGGAGAGTGCCTCTCCAGGTGAGCTCCACCTCTCCCCTCTGTAGGTAACCAGGATACCTGGTGAATCAAATCCACCCTGCAGCAGGGAGAGAGGCAGCCAGCCCCAATGCCACCACCATCCCATTGCCCAACATGAGCTCCTCTGGCACATGCTGTGGTGACAGTTTGGTGTTGCTGATCCTTTGCACAAAACCAAGCTCCACCTGGGCTGCAGGAGGTGACCCCACATCTGCCTTTCATCTCCTTAATTCTACATCTGTACTCTATCAGATGGGAAAAACTTTGCTGGGCACTAGTTATTGCTACCAGCGCTGGTTCACACAGATCATGTTTGTTGTGCAACAGGTTAAGAACCAATAAATCCCCCAGTAAGAACATCTACTCGTACATAATGCCTATAATTAGCTCATCCACATTTTGTTACTGCTGGTGTTTATTGCAGAGCTGTTCTTAAAGACCTTCATAGAAAATAAAGGTAAAGAAATCTCTCTGTTACACCATTAAAATGAAGACCTAATTACTAGAGTCATTAAAGGAAATATCCTCAAATGCTAACAGCCTCAGTCACATGCAGTGCTCTGGTCCCTGCCCAGTGCAGCATCTTTCCTGCTCTGGGATGTCTCTCCCTGAGCAAAAAGAAGTTTGCAGGTACAGACAGTGCAGTCACAGGAAGCCAAAGAAAGTGAGGAATGTAGAAAGGATGAAAAACAATGAGCAGTTTTCCACTAATCTGAGATTTCAGGTTCGTTCTCCTTTAGGCTTCTCACTGCAGGATCCTGTTCAGTGCTCTGAGATTCGTCCTTCTCTGCCTTTGAGAAACAGCACTGCACTTCACTGCTGGCTCCAGTGCCACGAAAGGAGGGATCAGGAGAGGAGATTTTCCCTTATCATGGTTTGCTTTGGTCACAGGGATTGATCTCGTGCAGAGGGTGACCACAGTATGGCTTCATTCCTATTAGACTCATCCTCTCCCAGCAGAAACCAAGAGAAGAGGACAATACAATGTGAAGCAGCTGTATGAGAAGTGGTTTTCATACGAGTATCCTCAGTGGTGACACTCTGCAGGTGTAAATCCTTTCTGATCTGCACTTGTAGAAGGAGCACGCTTGTGCTGACAGTCGTGTGAGGGGATGTCACTGAGAGCTAGCAACAGACTGTAACAGAAAAGCCACAAAGCTTTTGTCTTCATCACAGCGGATTGACAGTAAACAGCTGTAAATAATGTATAGGAAATCCAATTTTGGTAGGTGGAGAATAGGAATTACAATAGCAGCCTTTGTTTAAGTCTCTGGTAAATGTTTATTCAAGGACCACAGCTGAAGGTGTGGAGATTTAACTGAGCAATATTAGCAAATGGACTGTGATCCCATAATTAACAAGAAAAAGCACAACCAGGAGTGAAAAACCTTGGGCTTTCTGGGGCCGACAGTCAGAAGCGATTAGGGATTCGTGTCAGATACTGAGAGGCAGAAGGAGATATCTCATACTGTCTGTGATGGGCCTCAGATATTCAAGAGGAGCATCCAGGATCCACCACTGTATGAAGGCAGGTCTGGGGCTCAATGAGAGCTGCAGCGCGGACACTTCGGTGGTTTTTAACATCTTTGCCTCTGCTCAGACCCCGCTGCCCACAAAAGATGCTGAGCAGCACCATAATATCACTGATCTATAGGAGCAGTTTTAAATTAAATTGGTACAAATGCAGCAGGAGCTTATTTTCAAATATTGCTTAGGAAGCATAAAGAATAAAGCAGTATTTTTCAGTCTGGTTGTCCGATCTCTTCTTACAAAACGCAACAAAGGCACGAAATCTCTGTGAAAGGAGCCAGCCTGCAGGTTGGGATTACACTGATTTCTGAAGCAAACGCAGAATGGCAACTGCCTCGTATCTGTGGGCTACACGGAGATTCAATAACCTGGAAAATGATGGACTTTTTCCTCCAGATGCATTACCACAGACAATACACGGCAGATACACACTCACATCAATCACAGCAGTAATTTCTCTATCATATTTCCGTGCAGGGTTCTATTGCCTCAGCAAGGGACATTTCTAGGGTCAGATGTTACGTCGCCTGGAGCTCCATGTGTCCAAGTGCAGCAGAAGGGCCCCAGGAGCTGGGGGATCTCAGCTTCAAATGGAAATAAAAGCCAACCCCACACTTAACCCAGCCAGCAGAGCCCATTACACCTCCATAAAGTGGGAAATGCACAAAAGAGAGTGACCCAGCTACAGCCATCCTGCAGACACTGGGACAAGTAAGGGCTGCGAAATGGGATGTGGTTGCTGAAGTCGTCCTTCGTTTCTTCACCCACGACATTCCCTCCCCTTAGGAATCACTTCAGGCACCCAGCCCTGAGTTCTCCCCCTGCTCCTGCAGTGCTGGAGACAGAGGCACCCCGAAGCACAATGCCTGCAGCCATGTTAGCCAAGCCCACAGCACCCAGCTGGACTACTGCAACTCTCAGTTAATAAATATTGGTGAAACGCAGAGATCCCTGGATGAAAACTGTAGTGGAGGTGTAGAGTGCTACGTTTCATTAATTTCTTATTATCTTATAAGGGCTTCACTGGAGCCTAGAGGACTGCATGGACAGTACATGAATCTGAAGAACTCTGTCTGCCTCACCTTCTGCTCAAAAAGAGGGTGGTGGGAATCTCAGCCAAGGATGGGCAGCACAAAGGGGGAGCAGAGCTCAGCACTGCGAGGGCACGGGCAGTGTAATGTGATGAAGTCACATTTAACTAAGAGAAAAGCCAAAGGTGAAACAAGGTGTGCTGCCCTGGACTGGAGAAGACGCAGGAAAGCGATGGGCTCTGCAGGTAGAGCAGGAGCAGTCACGCACGAGGTGGGAGGTGGCAGTGGATGCTGCTTTTTTAGGAGACAGCACAATGGCTGCTTGGCTGTCTGCAGCACCCTCAGTCACTCTAACTTTGGCACACGCAGGGTGAAGCTGGTGCTGTTCTCTTTCCCTCACAACTCTGAGATAACTTTGCAGCAAACAACCCACGGAAACCCTTTGCTCCATTTACCTCCCCCCGAAACAGAAAGACTGTGCAAAGCACTTTTCTCCTTCCAAACATATCATGGAGATGCAGTAAGCATCTTTGCTTCCTAATTGAAATCATACATCACTTTCTTAAGCGATACTAAATCAGAAGCAAACACCGCTGGCAATTCAGGCACCCATAAACAGTTCTGCTCTGGAGAGAGCGCTCCGTCCCACACAGCGGGGCTGCACCGAGCCCTGCTCCTGCCCCACAGCTGTGGGGTGCACCAGTGCCACCAGTGGAGCCCTTCCCAGTTGCCCCAGCCCCACAGCCACAGCCACCCTAAGGCAACCTCAGCCTCCAGGAGCCAACCAACACATTCTTGTATTGAGACACTTCCAGGCTGACAATCTGACCCACTGCTCTTAGGAACCAGAACTGACTTTATTTCACTGTTTGAGGGTGAGAGAGAACTTAGAATGGATTCTTGATTCCACTTGTAGCAAAAGCACTGAGAATCAGAAATAAGCTCTAACTCTCCTTTTAATCCCCTCCTTTCGTGTCACTCTTGGATCTCCCTCGGTCCTCTCACTGCTGCTTCCAGCAGATCTGACTTCTTACTCCAACAGCTGTCAGCATGAAGAAAATACCACCTCGGTCCCAGGGCAGCCTTCCACACTGCCTTCCCCATTACTTCAACCCACCCCACTCGAGCAAGTAAGAGAGTCCTGAACACAGTCATGAACACAGCTGAGCTAGCACAGTGCAAGGAATAATCTCAACGACCCTCATGCCCTCAGAGAGGCCTGATCCTCCACCCAGACCTCACTGATGCTGCTGGGTGAGCAGCTGGCGGGAAACAACGGGTTAACACCACCCAGCTCCCCTCCCCTCCCCACGAGGACCTGCTCATAGCAGTGCCTCTTCAGTTTACCTGTCCTCTGTTCAAGCCCCGTGTCCATAATAACAGTGCTAATTATGATTAATCTCTGCCAGTTAGCTAATGAACAATATCCAGACGGTTCTGCAGGCTGACACGCCATGTCCTCACCGTGGCACGGCACACCGGGCTGCACGCAGCCAGCAGCAAGGTGGATCCTCCCTTGCTTTGGTTTTCATTTTCCATTCAGCTATTAGGCGAAACCCATTCATCAAAGCTATAGGTTTTCCCTCTGAAAACCTTCAGCGTTTAAAAGCTTTTGACTGAAATATAACATATTAATGGAAGTCGTGATTGCACAGCCCTCTGCTGACCTTCCATAGGCTGAAATTGCTTATTTTGCTAAATTTATTTGCCATCCATTTATCAATCTAAATCTAAGGTGGTTTTAAAGGTCATAAAGCAAACAGCCACTGAAATATGATTAAAGAATATGGAAATAAATTACAAACTCATAATGTTATCCCTTCCTGTGACTTAGTGGCAGAAGCCGGGATGAAGTATGGGAACTTGTTTAACACCTTATGTATTTGGGGATCCATCTGCCTCCAGAGGACTGCTCGAGCTCTGTGCAGTGTGCTGCTTTGTGTGAGCTGAAAGAAGCACTGTGAGAGCCAAAACCGGGGTCAGAAGCAGACTGAGGGAAGCCTTTAACTTTCCTTAGAGGGAAAACTCTCTCTGTGCTGACCAGGCTGCATTTATTAACAGGGGGGTGTGAAATGGTGCTGGGAAGTTATTTCCCACCCAATAAGCAGCACACTCATTCCCACGTTCAGATCTCAGACTGCTCCAAAATGGTTAATGGAGCATCACAACGCCTCAATGTTGCATGGCTCATGCCGAGAGCACAGGAGGTTATAGGAAAACAAAGCAAACCTTCATATTTCCCACCTGGAGGAAAGAAGAAAAGGTGAATCTTAATGTGAGGCTTCAAGGCGTGCAGAAGGTGTTTGGTTATGGCAAAATTATGTGCATCAAAACAACGGGCAAAGACTGTTGTCTGCAAAAACAAGCTCGGAGTCGGGCATTAATCCCTCCATGTCACTAAAACGGTTTGGACTTCATTACCAGAAGCTCCAGTGCAATGACTGTGCAGCCACTGGTGAATTTTAATTCCTGATGAACCGGTAATTGCTGTGCCCAGCACACTCTCATAAGCACATATGCAATGTCTGCTTCCCTGCAAAATTCAAACACCGGCTCCAGGAACACGGTGCCATTTTTGCTCAATATCAATCAATTTCCCAGGGAACGTTTCTCCACGTAGCAGAACAGCACGCACTATTTTTTACAGCCAGATCTACAAAGAGATCTGCCATGAATACTGTGGGTAGTGCCAGCAAATGGTACAAAACAGAGCAGCTCCTGAGCTGTGATCGCTTCCCGCTGTTGGTTTTGGTGCTTTTTCTCTCTACTCTAAATTGTTGAATGAATTATTAATAAAAGAGGGAGATGTGCATAATAGACACTGTTCCGTAAAGACCTTTTTATTAAAGACAACAGGATGAAGATAAAAACAAGGAAGGCAGTAAAAAGACAAGATGAAAGCAACCAGCAGCAGCCTTGCGAGGGCACTGTAAGTAACAGCAAGCCCAAGGGATGAGCAGGAAGGCAACTACCAGCTATCACAACCTCTGCAAGGATGCTGCACAGATTGGTAGCTGGAAAAAGTAGTTACGTGCACACACAGCACTGTACTGCAGGCAGGAATGCAACCTTGCAGGTGGGATCATAGAATGGTTGGGTTGGAGGGACCTCAAGGATCACCCAGTTCCAACACCCTGCCATGGGAAGGGCTGCTGACCACTGCATCAGGTTGCCCAGGGCCCCATCCAGCCAGGCCACGAACATGAGACCAAGAACATTATAAATGTGCACTCAAGCACCTCATTAAGATTGATTTACCTCTAAATTTACTCAAAGGCAACGAATCCAAAGGCTGTCTTCCAAAGCCTGAGCTCTGGGGAAGCTTTCTGCTCTCCTGAGCACCCTATGAGCTGATCCCTGCTTGGCTGCCTCCCTGGTGCTCAGCCAGAAGCTGAGGATACACTACAGCCCTTCCTAAAGCTCTAAAAAGGATTTTCTCTGCTGTCTGGGTCTTGCTGCTAAATTTGTTGGGATTTCTCCATTTCAAAGACTCTACCATTAGAAAAGAGCGATAAAACTTGTCAATAGGTTCAAAAGTTGCCAGAAGAAGGGATACATCCTCATGCAAACATGCACACTGCAAGATAACACGGGTGTCATTCCTCCAGGAAACCAGGCTAAGAAATATAAATTGTTCCGAGCTGTGACCTGTATTACTTATGTCAACTCTGAGCCAGCTTTTAATACCGTACTCTGCAAATCCAAATTGTTCCGGGCTTAAAAAAATGGAAAGGGACCAGATGTCGGGTAATTGATTTTACTGACAGAGATCCAGAGGAACGTTCCAGCAGATCAGACCCAACATTTATAAGATATTTCAGCAATTTCTCCAAGTCCAATTAGCAACGGATGTGTAATGCATCAAGAAAGCCCACAGTTAAGGAGAGCTTTCCTATTAACGCTCTTATTACCTGCAGAGATTGACATGTTTTCCGTTTAAAATGAATCCTGAAAAAAGAAACGTATTTACAATAAGGGTCAAGAGAATGAATGAACAGGCACAAACAGCATTTCACAGCTACGTGTAATAGAGCTGTAGCAATAAAAAAGTGTGAGTTAGAATACAGTCGTTCTCAATTACAGGATCACGAAATTACGTCTTGATTGACTCTTCTCCTTAACGCATGCACTGGCCGACAGGGTTGGATTAGAGAATTTCCTTTGAATATATTAACATTTATGTAAAAAAAAAAAAAAGATCTATTTTGAAGTTATGAAATGCCTCATTAATTTATGACGGCGCAATTTAGTGCCTGGGAGCTAAACACGTCTCCAGCCTGGGACAAGGCACTCACTCATGAGCAGAGCGGCAGATAGGGTGCTTGCTTCATAACACAGCTCCCTTCGTCTGCACTAATAGCCACATCAATTAAAGCATATCTTCAGGAAGTACAGGTTTCGTAGACAAAAGTTCTTTTACCTCGCTGCTGAGATCTTCCAGGCTGACAAGGATTGGGCAGACAAAATCTTGGTAGGAATGGGGAAAAAAAAAAACTATCAACTATTGATGCAGCAATCCAGTGCCCGCAACAGAGCTGTTCGCCATCACAAAGCCTGGAGGGGCCCTCCTAACATCCACCACCCAGATGGGAGCGCTGCCCACAGAGGTGCTGCCCACCCAGGGGGACCTGGAGGCTCTTGGCACACAGGAGGGACTTCAGCCAACACACTTCAGTTCAACAGCAGCAAGCAGCTCGCAACACATTTGGTTCCCACTCAGATCCCCCCCCCAGTCATCTCATTCAAACACTTTGTCTAAACGTGGAGGCTCAGCTTTAGCTAATTGCTTTAGTCCTCGGCTGTGCAGCAGCAAACCTTCCTGCAGCACGGCTTCCACAGCCTGGCTGTGACATGCCACCAATGGTGCAACAAGATACTATTTACTCTTGTCTATGGGGAGGAGGAGTCAAAATGACTTCCATTTACCAACCAATGAAAGACAAACCTAAGCCACTGCTAAGTGCTCAAGCAGTGGGATATGGTGCCTTTTTCATTCCTTTTGGTTTAACCAACAAATTCCTCTGCCCAGGAGGCCCAGATCCTTTGTCTAAGAATAAGTCCACAGGTCAGTAACAGAGAGAAAAGTGTGAGGTGGGGGGTGAGGGAGAAAGGGCAAAAAGTGAAAAAGTAAAGGAAGAGGAAAGCAGCAGGGGAGAGGTTTAAGCTGTCTGTGAAGCTGTAATGCCACCAGCTCACAAACTTTGTACAAGCATAAGCCCACACAGCTGGAATTTCTATGGCAACACTCAGTGCTGCCGGCAGACTGAGGCTGGGAGAGCATCTGATGGAGAGCATGGCTGGCAATGACAAGGCAGAGCTTGTGCAGGATCCCAGCATCTCACACACCCCCTCCAGGAGCAGCACTGAGGAGGCATGAAGGCATTCCTGCAAACCCCGCTGCAAAAGGAGTGATTAAAAACCTCAGATTTATGCTCAGTCCTCTGATAGGAGATGACTGAGCTGAGCCACTTGTAGCTCTCTGCCCCAAAGGCAAAAACCATGGGCAGCCCCTGCCCGAGCACTGGGAGCAATGGGTTAGGCAGGGACTCCTCCCATTTTGTTTCCCAGAGATGTGAGGTTCAGAAATCGGGAGCTCAGGAAAAACACTATCCCAGTTCTAATGGACCTTCTAAAGGAAATGCCTTCCAAGATTAATATCGCTTTCCATCATGAAAGTTGCTAGCAGGTGTTCATCACGTATCAGCACACCTGCAGACAGGTCTGAGCAGCAGGCTTCCTTCAAAGGAACACGCTCAGGAAGTTCTGCTTGCATCAGGCTCACCTCCTTGCTGCGTTCGATAATGCTTGTTCTTTATGCACAGACAGAGAAGGGGAAAGAAAGGTATTATCTCATTACTGACACCAGTACAGTTCAGGCACTAAATCCTGCTCAAGAGAACATGCATCAAAATATTCATAACTTGACTGCATGAAAAGAAAGTAATATCGGCCTGCAGCTTGGAGAGGCACTGTCCTGTGACATTCAGGTGGGGAAGACCAGAGCGTGCCCTTCAGGTTTTATGACTGAGACCAAAACTTGTCAGCGTTTCATTACGATCTTATTAACATTATGAGATCAGGGGGAGGGAGTGTGGCAACAGGCAGAACCAAATTTTATTATTATTATTTCAGCTATGTGCCCATAACAAATCAGCTCTATCATGTCCCAGGGCTTTCTCTTCAGCTCTCCTAATCTCATTGCCACTACATAACCTCCAGCTGGCTTTAAATCTGACTGCTATGTGCCACTTTCCTATTTAAATCTCCTTGTTTTTTATCCATTCCATTTTTTAAGCGTGTAATTTACATTCAGTTCCCACTGGCTATAATGAAATGTCCAGGCGAGTCCTTCCCACAACAGGAGGAAATCCCAAATGAGTTGATTGCTGCTTTGTTCAGCCCGAGTCACGGGGTAAAAAAAACCCAACTTATCCAGGCTACAAGGAAGATGTGGGTATTTGAGACTATTTCAGCTGTTCTTAATGGACCTGAGACTGCTGGTGCTGTGTTTCCATACATGTTCAGATCCTGGATATTGGCTTTTTTTCCACTAGAACAAGGCAGAGCTTCCTAGCCCGTGCCCTTGGCTGCTGCCCACTGAGGTGCCTTCGTTCCCTAAAACATGACCCCAACATCTCAACACCTGTGCCCGAACGCTGACTTCTCCTAATGTCTGGCTGTGAGCAAGGGACTTCTCCTTCAGTTTCTCTCTGGAGGAAAAAGAGAAGCAAAGGCTCTGGTGTAAGTCACTCCTGGCAAATGAATTCTTTTTCCAGAGTCATAGAATGGTTTCAGTTGGAACGGACCATTGGGGACCATCTGGCCCAACTCCCCTGCAATGAACAGGGACAGCTACAGCTCCCTCAGGCACTCAGCCTGAAAACTTTCCAGCAATTAGAGGACCAGACATGCTCATTCAGTGGATGCAGCCACCTTCTACTAAATCCCATGCAGCATTTCCTCCTCTGAGACCCATCCAAGGACAGCAGTGACTTGCCATTGCTATGCCTTGCCACCCGTTCAATTTTGGAACACCTCTGGGCTGCAGACAAGATCAGCCCAGCTCACAGCTGAGTAACAAGGGTCCGCCCAACCCTTGTTCTCTGTGAGCAGGACCCACAGCCTCACAGGGAACAGAATCCTTGGCACAGATCTACCATCTTTCATAAAGCTGACAGTTCTGTGTTCAACTTCCCCTAGGTTTTAATTCCTAGTCACCCAGTGAAGCTCTGCAGGTATTCATCCACAAGTCAAACACGTGCAAGACAGACATGAGAACTCACCAGTTCAGCCTTTCAGAAGTTCCCTTGGTGCCTGCTGATACTCAGATATCTACCTGACACCCAGGTTTTGTTACGTCTTACGGGAGCGTGGCTTTCGAAATTCTCTTGCTGCGTGCTGGGGTCTGATTAAGGTCTGATTAAAGCATTTGGCTTTCCATGGTAACGTTACCCATCTATAATCTTGTTTCTTAGCAATATCAGAGCCAGCTGTACTAGCAATTTCCTTTAATAACAAGTCCTCAGGAATCACTCCGCCCATTCAGCCTGAAATCTGAGGCAACACGTGGTTGACAGATACCACGACTTTCACACAATTAAATATCCCCAGCGTTCAACCGAGGGAAAATAATCTGCAGGCTCCAGACCCAGGTCCCTTAGGGAAGGCCTGAGGACCCCAAAGAGTCCAAATATTTGGGTAACCCACATTAAATATCCATTCTGGCAACCATACATGCCAAGCAGACCAAAAATTAAACTAATTGAGCGCTGAACTCTCTGCTCTGCATGCAGGGGATGCCCAAGCTCCCTGCTCCATCTCCATCTAACTGCAGGTAAAATGGAACTCCACCCTCAATTGCACAAAGCAATTAAGCATGCTGCGTTAATTAGTTACAGCAATGATGATCTTCCCGACAAGGAGTGTGCTATTGGTGCTGCCACAGAAGCGTTCATTTCTTTCAAGATTAAGCTGCTTTAGTGTAAATCAGCGGCTGCAACCACCCCAAAAATACAAACTGCCACGCAAACCACAGCCAGAGGCAGGGAGGTGAACTCCTGCTATGTTTTGTAGACTAGAGAACCCTGCAATGCTCGTGAGAAAGCCCCCAGGAAGCACTCTGTTCTCTCAGCTTCACTTCTTCCCACGGTGCAAAGTCATTCCCAGCACATGGCAGCTCTGCGCTGGGTTTGAGCGCCGTAATAAAATTATTTGCATGAAATTATAGAACAGCAAGGAAACACTCGGTGTGACTCCACAAGCAGCACAGGGGATGCGTGCCTCCACAGCCTGACACAGGCTCAGCCCCACTGCAGCACAGGTACCTGAGAGCCCATCATCCAACAGAGATGATTTGTTGTGATAAATCTGAACTAAATCAAGCATTTTGCCAGCAGCAGCTGAAAGCTATCCATGCTTTTATTGCATACACATTCCACGCATCCCATTGCTACCACTCAGCAATAAACGTATTCACAGCACATATCTGGGATTCAGAGCATTACAGTCAGGCAGGACACTTGTGTGGACGGGCTGGGAAACACATGCCTACAAGAACAGCACCTCCTTTCCCTCTGTATCACACAGCTGAGTCGTTGCAAGCAGCTCGAGGTGCACAACAGCTCACCAATGTGTGCCCCGATGGGCATCGCTGGGCTCAGAAATGGGAAATGAAGAGGGATGGCCCCCAGGGCTGTGGGAGAACATCCCCCAAAGCGAGGAGAGCTTTGTCCTTCACACAGCACCGAGTGAAGCACGTCACTTCACTGGCAGGGCTCCTGCACAGTGCATCACCACAGAGCCTGGCTTTCTCCAGAGTTTCCGTAATTCTCTTATCTTTATTTATAAAGCGTTAATCTGCTTAAAATAAGTAAGAGACCGAAGTTCACATGTAAAGCCCTAAAATATTTGGTATGATAGTGAAAACCGTGATCAAAGAGGAAAAGATTCCATTTCTTTTTTCCAACTTCCCAATGCCACAGATTCCTATAATCCCAATGTTGGGGCAGTGGGGGCTGTGCCATGTGCTGAGCTGCAAGGGGTTTCACGTGCCTTCGGTAGAGGAACATCCTGGAGGGGTTGGGCTGTGGGTTGCTTGGTTGTTTTTTTCCAGCTCTGACAGCAATAGGTGTTACAGTGAGTATCTCATTTCTGTAGTGAAGACCGCCGACCACTCATTTCCACAACAAACAGAGAAACCTGGGAGAGTCCCCCTCACCAAAGGGAACAAACTGCAGCACTCATGTGCAAAAAGGCAGTCTTTAGCAGACCAGATCTGAAACCAGCAAGATTACACCCCAGAGATGGGGAGAATGTGTTTAGAGAAGCTTTTAAGTATCTGAGGAGAGAAGGGTTATTTGAAAACCACCGTGTCAGTCAGATGCTGTGACACAAACACGCCGCTTCCATCAACACCTCCATAGTAAATATTTCAAGATAATCTTGCTCTGAAATACAGAACCTCGCTGCTTCATTCACACGCCTTCAGTGCTGCTGCACAGCACTGAGCAGCTCGAGCCGGGGGGGCTGCGAGCCTGCTTGCTTCGGGCCGTGCTTTGCAACGGGGGATAATTGCTTCTGGAGAAGCAATGGCATTTCCCCCACCCCACAGTCCCCCCAGAGGGGTTCCGTTTCTCACAGCACATCCCTGCTTTGCTCCTCTGCTGACCCAGGGAGGGCTGAAGAACACCGTGCTCCTCCAGCACGAGCTGCCAGCGGTGCTGCAATAGGAACAGATTTCATCCACAGTGCTGCACGCGGTGCTCAGTTTAATTCAGGCTTTTTATTTTGCCTTCGGTGTTTGGTTTATTGCACCAAGAGGGTGGGATTTATGAAGTGAGGTGCAATCCAGCTTGAGAAACAGCAGCAGAAACTGCTGGACTGCCTGTCCAACCTCAGCCCTCAATTAGCCAAGCATCTGTCTGCAGCTCCGAGCGGAGAGGGAATTAAGACAGCAGCCGAGGCTCCAAGAAGGGAGAAGTGCAGCACCATTCATCTCAGTGCACTGAATGCTACAGCTGTGGTTCCCACTCGTGTCTGCCCATCCCAGCTCAGCGTGTGCTGGGTTGTTCATCAGCACTGCAGGCACATGAGTGAGGAGCTCTGGTAGTGCCCTTATTTCCACCAAGAGCAGAACCTGAGAAGCTCTGCATGACTTTACCCCAAGAAGCACCACACCGCACGGCCCTACAGGAGCTACAGCTCTTGTACTGAACTAATAACATAAAGGAATTTCCTGAACTCAGTTCCTGAACTCAGAACTTCAGGTTAAGTTTTATACTCAGCTGAGCCTTTTTGCACGGAGCCGAAGAGGAGCGGTACTGGGGACAGAGGCGTCCCCTGACCCCCAGCAGATGCGCCACAATTTCATTTTCCTCCTCTGATCCCACACAGGAACTTTTAGGGAGGTTGTCCCTCTCTACTCTGCTCTTGTGAGACCCCATCTGGAGTATTGTGTCCAGGTCTGCAGCCCCCAGTACAAGAAGGACAGAGAGCTATTGCAGAGGGTCCATAGGAGGGACACTAAGGTGACCAAAGGGCTGGAACACTTTCCCTACAAAGACAGGCTGAGGGAGCTGGGCTTGTTCAGCCTGGAGAAAAGAAGGCTGCGGGGTGACCTCATTGCAGCCTTCCAGGACCTAAAGGAGTCTATAAACAGAAGAGAAGTCAGCTCTTTGAAAGAGTGATAACAGCAGGACAAGGGGAAATGGTTCTAAGTTGAGGGAGGAAAGATTTAGGTTGGGTATCAGGGGAAGTTCTTTATGATGAGTGGTGAGGTGCTGGCACAGGCTGTCCAGAGAGGATGTGGGTGCCCCGTCCCTGGAGGTGTTCAAGGCCAGACTGGATGGGGCTAGCTGGATGGCCTAGCATGAAATGGGGAGGTTGGTGGCCCTGCCTGCGGCGGGGGGGGGGGGGGGTTTGGAGATTGGGGGGCACCGGCGCGGCAGCACTGCCCCCTGCCGGCTCCGGATAATGCCGAAAAGGACTTGTTTTAACGTTAAAAACACTTCGCACCATGAGAAGGGGTTTCTTCTTGCCCCTCGCCCCAGCTCCGGGAGTCACCCCGCTCTCATTTAATATGGGAACTTATCAGAAACATTAAGGCTGAGTTAACCTTAACAGAGACATCCTGATGTGAGCCCGTAACGTGTGCTGCCACACAGTAAGCTGTGCCCTGGAGGTACCCCATAATATTCTGCTCGCCATCCCCTCCTTGCAGAGGAGGGAGGACAGAACCGTTTCCATTCTGACCAGCAGTGAATGACACAGACCGAAAGGACTTCTGCTTGCCCCCCCGGGTCACTGAGGGGAGGAAGGGCACAACAACACACGCTGCAGAGGGAGCTCATATCGTTAAGCCTGGCCCAAAATTCACATCACCTGAAACTGAACCAACAGTTCAGGCCATTTGTGGGCTTGGCCTTCAGCCCTGATCCCATCAGCATGGTGGCGTGCATTTCAACATTGTTTTTACAGCTTTGTACGGGGTGATTAGATCCCTTTCCACTTAATATTTAATAATGAATGCACCTCAATGAGGTGATAACACGACCTTTGTGTTTTCATTTTAATAAGGATAGGAAACTGCCGAGATTAGTGATTTTCAGTGCTAATAACTTCACCAAGTAATAGACCTTGTAATTAAAAATAAGTTTAAGGAGATCACTAAACGATTTTGATAATGATTTAAAGACCAATTACAGGAGAGATCGCATTCTTCTCTTTCTAATTAGGAACACTGCAAACAGAAGTTGAACGAGGAGTACTGCGGGCTCCTTAAAGAGCACGACGGCAAAAGAAAAGGTATGAGAACGACGCTGTCAGTGGTGGATAGGATATACAGCCCCGAGGATTACTGCTCTATCGGCCTTACACGAGGATTTAGCGCTCCCATAAAGACCCTCAGCGCTACAGGAATGCAAAACGCAGCTCTGCTTTGGGAAGGAAGCGGGCAGGACGGAGTGGGACACTGTGGGACCCCACAGCAGCAGCAGCAGCACCCCGAGCCTCCTGCACAGGGAAATCCCTCCTAAAACACAGCCCGAGCAGCTGCCCCAGGGCAAAACAAAGCCCAGAGCATCGGGCTGCAGCAACAAAAGCCAGCATCGTGCTGAGACCTCATCAAGCACACGTTCATCCAGACTGTAACATGTCAAATGCTCGTTTTGGGGTTGGCTTTCTGAGATTGTTTGATTGCAGCTTTAAAAGCAGCCGAATTAAGTTTACTGCTGCTGCTGCTGCTGCAAGACAAACACCCCACCTCTGCCCTAAAAGCTGTGGTTGCTTGCCTTGGGCCAGCCCTGGCTGCACAGTGAGGCAGATCAGAGTCCAGGGAAAACCAAACCAGGAAAAAAAAAAAGGATTAAAAATGACAGAGGAACTCCTGTCCCAGCTAATGAGCACACCTTCAGGAGCAGGGCCACGGGGCAGCCCCAGCCCCACCTGCAGCCCTCCCCTCCTGATGGAGCCCCATGTGCTCACTGCAGGTTTCCTACATCAGCCACAGCTCTGAGAACCCCCGCACAGTGCTGTGCATGCAGCAGCCTGGAGCCGTACTGCAAATATCTGCTCCCTTTCTGGGAACTCAGCAAAGTTTTCCTTAACAGGCTGTAAGAGCACTCCTCCCCTCGGTCCGCGTGGGAATCAAAACGTCCCGTTTCCCTTTCCACTATTTTTGTGGCAATGAAGAAATCCCACACCTTCCATCTCCTTCATTTCCTGTAAATTAAGGCTTAGACAAACCTTGCTCTGTTCCCCTGCACACAGTTGAGGACTGTTGACTCAGCTCAGTGATGTGAGCTGGTACTACACGGGAACTGAACCATAAATATTTTAAGATACCTGATTTCCTGGATAGCCAAAGTGAAATGTACCATTTGTTTAAACAATCCTAGTCATTCCTTCTTTCTTCGTTTGGTAAAACCCAACTAATGAGAACCTACACAAACAGGGCTTCAACCTTCATCTGGAGGAGATGAATCAGAAAGCCCTTGGCTAATATTTTATTCCTTTCATCAGAATACCAATGGAACTCATAATTCACCTTAACATGAGACAGTTTCCTTTCTCCAGCAAAGGAATTCATCAGCTATTTCTTGTTGGTGGGATCTGACATAAATCTGTGTGTTTTTCCCTCTGTCTGATCTCAGCACCTTATGAATTTTTCATTGCCTGCTCTTAATTTCCCACAAGCAAATTCAATTAAAGAAATTAAAATGCAGTAGTTCAGCCCTGATTACCTCATCAGCAAATGGCTCTTTTATGGCACCCGGGGTGACACATGCCCCACTGTCCCAGTGCAAGCAGGGTCCTTATAAAAGTGGATCACGTGAAATCCTTCCCCTTTGATTGGTGCCATGAGGAAGCAGCACACCAAGCCACCCAGGTCAATTTATCAAGGTGCGTCCCCTGCACAGCCAACATTCCAAGGGCTATTGGGAATGAAGAGATCTCCTTGGGAAAACAAACACAGTTCAAGAGTTCAGAGGTACTGCAGCCTCCCATTACGTCATCAGCTGAGAGAGAGAGAGGACAGCACCAGTACTCACGTTTTCAGAACAGTGATATTCCATCATTGTTGCTTGGATTGGTTGCCTTAGATGCATCCACAAACCTTCTGCTCCAGTACAATCACACACTCCCAAGCCTATCTCCTGGGGCAGCTTCAGAGTCACCTCCAGCCCCGTGGAGCCCTGAGCACTCACACAGCACGAGCATCCTAGGAGTGCATCTGCTCTGACCATCCCCAAAGAGTCACTGTTTGAAGGACTCCAAGGATTTCAGATGAGTGTTAATTTGCTGTCATTTACAACCACTCCAAATAGTTTCCCTCAGTATCACTGGTAAAGCAAGAGCCTTATTAAGAAAAATGCAGATTTAAAAGAAAAATTTCTCTTCCTCGTAAGGCAATGTGCAAAATATGTGGAGCAAAGGGAGCTCTTCATCAGCAGTAGCTGGGGGAAGCAGTGCTGGCTGCATCCTGCTACAGAATGCATATGTCTGAGCCAGGACTTCAGCATCTCCTGTCAGCCACCTCAACAAGAAGACTTCTGCACTGAGCTGAGTGGCACAAGCAAAATCCAGATAGGATTTTGTCCTCAAAGGGCACCACGTGCACAAGTGTGGTCAGTGAAGACAGAAAAGGGGACACTATAAAAGAGAATTTATTAACTTCAGTACAGCCAAAGTGGCCTAAACACGGGCAGATATAACTAACGAGCACTAAAGCTGTGGGACAAGCATTGTCACACAAGTGTTTTAAAATGGCAGCAAAGTAAACTGCAAAGCAGCAGGCTTGGTAACTGACAAGATGAGATCTGTGACAGTTCTCCCTAAAAAGCTCCCACAAAGCAACCTGGCTCCTGGCTGTGCACTCCTTCTCCAGCAAAAGTGGTACTTTTTATTTAAAATAAATAAATACATGGGTTCGTTGGAAGGAACAGCTTCCCTGACATGGAGCAGGTGTGCTCACCAGTAACAAAATACCATCTGGAATATATTTCCAATCCCAAGCTGAAGCAAGTATGATACCAAGTATCATAAGGTACTGTACAAGGTAGTGAAACAGATAATATTAAAAAAAAAAAAAAAAAGCCCAGAAACTCATTACTGTCATTTATTTTAAAAACCTTATTCAAAATACTAAGTGATACAAGTCCAACTATGATAAAAATTACTGCAAGGAAAGAGTTTGGGAGTATTTTGTTTGTGCTTTACTTTCCTGTGGTTATGAAAACAAAGCAATGAATGGTGGGATTTAGAACTTTTAGCACTTCATTTTTAAGACAGCATTTATGCCTTTGGATTCCTCATGCTCACAGCTGCAGATTTCTGATTTCTTTTTCCTAAATGGTACACCACTGCTTGATTACCAGGTCACTGATTACGGGGTCCCACTCCATCATTATTTACAACTTTATCCGTTTGAAAACAAAATCACAAACAGAACGTACAGAAAACTACGATTTTATATTTTACAACCCATGAAAACATAAATAATGGAAGTAGAAAAGACAAGGTTTCAAACAAACGAACCAAAAAAAAAAAACACCCCACCACCCGACCGTACCAGTAACTTGCTTTACACTACCGTGTAACATCAGAGCTGCTGTCCACACAACGGCAGTCCCACACACCACTGCTCCATCTGCCTGTTACCTGGGTCAGAATAACAACAAAATAAAGTATTCTTACTCTCTCAGGCCACTCCTATTCATAACAGACCAAACCTTTCTCCCAACGTATTTAGAATTCAACAGAAAGCTTTGCTGCTTTGGAAGCCTGTCAGCTACCTCTGTTTTAGTTAGGTTGATTCAACAAGGCTTGTTTTCCATTCATTAATTACAAAAGAAATGGAATAGTCCTAAATATCATTTGGGAAAGAAAGGGGACAGTGAAGAAGCTGCACACCTTCTCATAGATCACAAACACACTGAAGAAACGGGCAGTATGTAATTTCTGAAGTAAAATGCTTCCAACATAATTATTTTTAAATGATTTGCTGCATGAACACATACAGAAATTATGAAGCTGTCATGCTAGCTCTTCAGCCTAGAATAGGACCGAGTTATGCAAAGCAAAAACAGAACCAAAAAAGACAAGATGAAAGATGAAAGATCTGCAGCATCTGAATTTGAGCACAGGAAAAAGCAATTATACTTTAAGTTTGCAATACAGCAAGATTTATGAGCCATGTAAGTGATTAGCAAAGAGGTATTAATTTGATTTAGTGTTGCCAAACTCGTTAATTAAGTAGACCTAAAGCATTTTATGTTTTCTTTGGATTGGTAGTAAGACTGCTCCAGACAGAAATGAAGAAGCTTAACGAATGGAAACAGCACTAATTATTAAACTGTATCTTTATAGCTGATCTAAGTTCTGACCGAAGTAGCAAACAGACACGGCGTGCCCTTGATCCTGCATGAGGTTTAATCTCAAAGACATCCAGGTCCAAGAGACTACCTCTCACTTCAGTACAAGTGGCATGTTTAGAATACCTGAATATCATTACATGACTAGGCAGGCAAAGAGTGATAAGTTCAGCAAACTCAAATCACAGTGCTTTCAAAATACGTAGTCATTAGTTATCTTCAGAGAAGGCATTGCTTCATTAACGTTCTGATCTAAACGATGATATTCTACTGTTCTGGAGCACAGGCCATCCCTCCATCTTCGGCTCTGGACCAATAAGAAGATCTGAAAGAAAAAGAAGCCCATTTACATCGTGCTACAGAGAAGCATTTTGATTTGGTAGCCAACTTAACAACTGTATTCATACCACAGCACTACCCGATTATCCTGGCAACAATATTCCTGCTGCTATAAAACACAGCACTAGCAGTCAGACATTTACCAAGCATCCTTGCCATCAAGTCACCTGCTGACAAAACTCGGTTGCAGTTTGACAAAAACACAGCACTCAGCCCATAAATCCTTCAGTACAGAGATCTGTGTGGCATCGGTGGTAGTGTACGTACTGTTCATAATCCTGTGCAATACCAAAATCACCTTCACACCACTTTGCTCAGCTCTCCTGCCTGGAACTCCGTAATACACACGACCAGTGTTCAACATGAACTGATTATCATTGCTATCATTTCATTTCTCAGTCTAAAATGCACAATTCAAATTCATTTTCATTATACAGAAAACAATCACAGCAATGATCCGCACATTAGACTTCATTTTCCAAAAAGCTAAAAGTTCAGAAGGCATCACAGCTTTGTTCTCAGTCCTTTCAAAGCACACTTACCTTCCTCTTATTGTGATAGGTGACATAAACAACAGCTACTAAGAAGGCAACTACAACCAGATGAAAAAAGAAATGGCTGTCTTCTTCTTCTTCCAACCCTGAGACAGAAACATATTTAATCTTTTCATCCAGTGACTTGATCTCCTCGTTGTAATTATTAATGGCCTCAGAGTCATCATCTTCTGGCATTTCGAGGAGGTCTGGGTTGTACCTGGAATTTGATGTCATTTCAAAAGTATCATAGTCATCCCCATCTGAATCCATCATTTCTTTTTCTATGGGTGGTGAGCTGTTTAGCGCGTCTTTCAAATCTGTTAGAAGATCCTCCTCCTCAATTTTAGTATCCTCAGAAGCATCAACATCCACCTGAGTAGCAGGACTAGCAGTCACCACACGAGAAACAACATATGGTGGAGAATCATCTTTTGCTGTGGATGGTTTTCCTATGGTCACAGAACTGATTTTAGCTGTTGTTGGGCTTGTCTCTTTTTTTGTTGGGGTTACACTCTGCCAGTTGTCTGTCAAATTCTGGGAGCTGCTTAGTGTTTCATTCTCATTTCCAGAAGAAATGTTTTGAACCATCTCTGTCCTCGCAGAATCTGAGAAAGGGAAGAGACACAGTCAATACTAAGCACAAGGCACAAACTTCAGCTATAAACAGAAATGTTTGCCTGCACAGGCCAGAAATCTTACGAAGGCAGGCAGCACATATTTCATACCACAAACCTTTTCAAATTCATATGCAGAAATACACAACCCCTGACTTCAGCAACAGAGAAGTCTGAAGTGAGACAAGAACTACAACTTGTGAGTACCTGCTCACTAAATACACGTGCCAAATTCAGCGAGCTCATTTCCCACACTCAGAAGGTCAGAAACACCTCTTCGCTCCCCTCGTAGATTTGTACAGAGCTGATCACTCGGTCACTATTCTCCCTATAAGCACAGTCATTCATCACCAGGAAGATCTGAATCAGGAAGTAACACACCGTAAACCCAAACTGCTCTTTTCTATTTATTTTTATTTTAGAATTTAAAAATGGCAACTTATAAATGCCCAGATTCAAATCAAGGAGGCGCCTTAAAAACAAAGAACGCATTTTAGAATTTCAGTAGGATGCTTAATAAGAGAGCCACACTCGCCTTGTATTTTTGGCAAGTCAAACTTCATTTCAAAATAAAAGCCATAACACCTCCATTAAGCTCCCAAGGTGCTCCCTGCCTTCACCAGGAAGTTACAGATTCTGGAAATGAAACACCAAGCCAACCGCTCGTGTCAGGTTCCTCACAAGTAAAATATTATTCAGGGGATACTGAATCATGTTATTCATGTAACACATATATTTACAGAGGATCAGTTACAACGCTTCTTGTTTGCATGGTACCTTTTTCTAGCATGAATTACCCTTTAATCAAACACAGAAGGCTCACTCAACCCACGTGAACGAGACATGATGGCTTCCCTCTGCTTAAACTTCAGATCAGTTGAAACACCTGTCATTGCTGAAGAAATTACTAGTCCAAACTAGAATTTCTACATTAACTGTTCAGTTCTTGTAGAGGATGAGCTTGGGGAGCTCTCATCTCCTCTCAGGAATCAAGCCAGCTAATTGCACACGTGGAGATAAAGACGAGGAAAGGCAGCTGTGGGTACGGCTCACATTTAGAGCTAGCTGGCTTTTAACAGACAAGTCAGTGTTATTTCTTTACTCAATTTAAAACTTCCCAGAGGCACAAAAATACACTGCACACAAATTATTTAGTTATTACTACTGTCTCTCATTCAGAGAAGGAACAAGAATCTCTCTCTACAAATACTCCACTCCGGTTTTTGAACAGAGTAATTCTGATGAACGCCTCTCTCTCACCAAAAGCTGTTTCTTTCATTAGATAGGGAAATCAAGAGAACAATTCATAAACATTTCTCATCTTAGTGCTGATCCAAAAGGAGCAGCAGGAGGGAAGCGGGTACAGATTCTTTCTGCCTTTCCCATGGGAAGGACACGTCAACAGCTGCCTACTAACACCTACGCATCTCCGCTCTGCGATGTCAGAGCCTAGATATAGTCACGTCTCGTTGGTTCTTTGGAAGGTCACTTACATCAAATTATAAATACATGCTATTAAGGACCTGATCAGCAATGCAAGGAACACTGCTTTATCTTCTACACCCATTCTAATCAAATATGAGAGAGAAGGAATAACTTATATAACTCTTATTCATGAAAAGTTCTGATTCTTTAACAGGAGTGGCAAACTTAGCATCAAACCAGTACTGACCGATGGAATCTACTCAAAGCTATTTGGCATCACAATCGGTGGTTGCACTGTTTGCAGTTACACAACGCTGTCCGATGGCATTAGACACAGTGCCTGGCCTCCAGAGATGCCTCGTCTTCAGAAACAGATATTCACACTTAACTGTGGTGACAGATGAACTAGCAAGCATTGCTTGTGAAAATATCTGACAGGATTAAAACTCACTTCCAGGGAAATGTACTTTCTAGAAAGCAAGGTGACTTCTGGCATTAAAAACTTTGCTTCCTACAGTTTTCTGCTCCACACCCAGAGCCGCCTCCTCCATGATTCCCCACCCATCAGGCAGGCAGAGCAGCTGCAGGGACACTGACTGCAGAACTGGGGCAGGAAAGGAGCCGCAGCTGCAGAGCAGCTCTGTTCTGTCCTTCAAATGTTCTCTTCATTGCCCAAGCAGCAGCACACCTAAAATGAACAGTCACTCACCACCTTTGAAACACATACTTCCCACTGGTAGAGCTGGCCTGTGGATTCAAGAGACTTAACTAAGAATCAATAGCTGAATAATACAAGCTTTATGAGTGCTGCTCCAAAGGTCACACCTCCTATTTTATGATGTCAGCCCAAGACATAAGAGGCAGATGGTGGTGGTAGGGCTGTAAAGGTTGAACCTCCCCACCCATAGTTGATCAGTGACACCTGCTGAATGTTTCTGGAGCCCAACCAGAGGATGTGAGCACGGTGAGGGCCGAGCAGTGCATCCCAGCAGCAGCATTCATCCCCACTGCTCCAGGTTTCTATCAGCATCATCTGCAGGCTTTTGTTCTTTAGTGTCAAAAACGCACAGCTAACGGTGGTGACTGCTGCGAGGAACCGCGTTTCCAGGCTGACAATATCTTCCACCAAACAGTATCACTGTGCCCCTTGTACCTGCGGCCGTTTCAGAGAACATAAACGGGAGGCACAACTCCAGGAGCGAGCCACGCGTGAAGAACTGCAGGGAGAGCGCGGGAAGCGGGCACGGAGCCGGGGGCGCGGGCACGGAGCCGAGGGCGCGGGCACGGAGCCGGGGGCGCGGGCACGGAGCCGGGGGCGCGGGCACGGAGCCGGGGGCGCGGGCACGGAGCCGGGGGCGCGGGCACGGAGCCGGGGGCGCGGGCACGGAGCCGGGGGCGCGGGCACGGAGCCGGGGGCGCGGGCACGGAGCCGGGGGCGCGGGCACGGCGCACACCGCCTCACACCCCGAGCAGACGCACCGCCACACAAAAGCAACAACAACAGAAGGAACGCGGCCCCCCTCCCGGCGGTTCGGACGGGACCGGGCCCGTTTTTAGGCCGAAACAACCCAACCAACCGCGGCCGGGGCGCGCCCACCCCCTGCCCGAGCTCACCGGAGGCCTGCAGGGCCGCCAGGGCCCACCCGCACAGAAGGACGAGGCGGAGCGCGCTGCCCGCCGCACTGCGCCCTTCGCCGGACGCCGCCATCTTGCCGGGCACTCCCACAGACGTGGCGGCGCGCATGCGCAGGAAGGAAAGACAGCGCGCCGGAAGAGAGGGCGAAGCGCACGCGTTCTGGAGAGCGCGCGCCCGCTGCCGCCGGCGGAGCGCAGGGAGGCGGGAACGCGCCCGACGCTGTCTAACAGCATGGCGGTCCTTCCCTCAGCGCGGCTTCTGTGTGCTGAGCGCTGCCCCCCAGGACCGCTCACTGGGTTTATGGGCTGTAGTACGAGAGAAACAACTGTTCGCCGTCATCCCCGGTGACAGCCATGGCGGCTGATGCCCCAAGTCTTGACAAGTTCAAGAGGCATTTTCACTACGCCCTCTGTAACTTCTGGCTATCCCTGAAGCACTCAGGCGGTTGTACACGGAAAATAAACTGTGCTCATTCATCCTCTCCTTTCTGTAGATTGGGGTGATCTTCCTGGCTTTTACTTCATGTATTCTCTACGTCTCTCTAAGTGCTACAAAAAATAAAATCAAATCAAACCACTAAAATGTTGCCATCCTCCTTGCAGATCCCAAAATTAATACAAAATTATCTTCACAGTTAATGCACAAAGGTAAAAGGGGACATTTCAGTATTTTATTCAAGTCGGGTTTGGTTTTGTTGTACCCAGTTTTAGTAGTGTCAAGTACAGCGTTTTGGGGTCTAGTTCCACACAAAATGGAAGACTCTAAAAATGTACCCATTTAGCTGCTAAAAAAAAAGTGGTAATAAAACAAAAGTCCATTTTGAATTCAGTGATGCAACTATGTGATTGCAGTTACAAACACTCTTCCCTGATCACCGCCCCGTCTTACAAGCTTTCCATTCAGTGCAAGGGAAAGGAGCCACAGCACAGGACAAGGAGTATTGGCTGAGTCACATCAAACCTTCTCAACAACAGTTACACAAAGTAGACGACCTAAAGCGTTCTGGAGACAGCTGTAGGTGTATGAAGTAACCAAATGAGACATTTGTGAAACATCCATCAGAAAAGAAAAAAAAAAAAATAGAAGAAGAAGAAAAAATCCCTTTTTTCAGGCAAGTTTGCACATTCCACAGTGAATTGAGGCCTTAAGTGTCAGAACATTTTGCGTAAAGAATTAACAGTACAACAGTGGTCTGCGATTCCTCACGTACTAGTTCTCGTGTCACGCTGACATATTCCTTGTGCAGTCAGTACGTTAGTAAAGGAGCAATACCTTCCTATTTGCTATCATGTGGCAGCTGACGGATAAGATGGGCAACAACATTCCAAAAAGAAAAAAAATAAAATAAAAGCCAGGAATTCAGATTTTTTTAGAATGCTTTTTGTCTCCGATTCTGAAACATCGTTTTAAAGCTTAGCTGTCTTTAACCAGGACTAGCAGGACTGATACTTAGCATTACTTGCATCCCAGACATACAACATTGAAAGGTACACTATATTCTGAAGGTAGCTATGCTGTATTTTCAAATTAACGATTGTAGAATCTCTCCTTATGCTTCAAATTCCAATCCTAGACCAAGTTTGTGACCACCCGCATTGACATTCTTCCCATCCAACAAAGCTGACAATGTCAGCTTGATACCTGCAAGTAGAGAGAGGCGAGAGAAAAGACACCTGTTAAAACTTGGAATGAGCTTTACGTTCAGTAACTGCAGCGTCTCTGTTGCTGCTGTAATATACCAAGTGGCTGCATTAATGTAATCTAGCATCTAGCCATGTAAAGTCTGAGCTTTTTCACACAATCTGCAAACATTAAATCTTTCTGAATTCTCAAAGTCAGGATAAAACAAACCACAGAGACAGATTTTACTTTTTAACATTCCAAGTAACTAAAGCTCTCAGTGATCTCACTGCTGTGGCCTAATTTTAGATTCAGGTATAATGAAAAACTGGGACCTTGACATTCTCACCTTTCTACGCCTCTTATTTTAAACACCAGGATGAAAAGCCCTGAGCCACGTCTGCCCTAGTATCTTCTATCAACCTGTTGGGATTCTGGCAGCAGATTTTTTAGACTACATTAATACCACTTGGGCAGCTGTAAGACTGCCTGCTTCCCAGAGCAGCAGGACTTGGGAACATCACATTTTCAACCAAAGAAACTCAGTGATGGGCCTTGGTGTCAACAAGAAAAAAAAATAGGATTTGATGGTCAGTGGTTGTTGGTGTAGCAATTCTGGTTCCAACAGACATCCCGAGCTAACAGAGCAGACTGTGGAAAAGTTCACCACTGGACTGCCACGTGGAACGGCAGTGTTACAAAACCAACCACATTCTGTTGCAAAAAACCTCTCAGCTATTTCAAGGCTGAAATACTATTTACTGATCTCTGAATTTCTTCTGCACAGACTTACCTGGCTTTAAAGTCTGAGTGTATCCTAGTCCGATCAGACTGGAGTTGTTCACTTTAGCCTTAATGGAGAAAAATACCACGCGTAAATAATTTGTTATCTTTCTTCAAAATCCTTCTCATGTGCAAATTAGATCATACCTTCTAAATGCATCAGTAATTTCATGTTTTAAATCACACACACAAAAATAATCTAGAGTTAATTTTTGCCGTAACTTAAATCCAAAATCTCAATAAATCTGTAGTCCACATCTGCAGTCACTGTAAATTATGCGTTTGTTGACTGAGTTTGTAACTTTTCCAAAAGCACTGACTGAAAAAATTCTCAGCACAGTGCCCAATAAATATGATAAAACTTTCTGTATCTGTTTCAAGGGAAATCCAATAATTGTGCTCTCATGTGGCCAAAAGGGAAACAAATAGAGGCGCGTGCCAATCGGATTGGCACACACCATGGAATTGCCTCAGAACTCCTTTACTCATTGATGGAAAGTTGCTTCAGATTTCTATGACAAGAAGCTACCTTGAAATGCTTATAAATGTCCGTGTGTAGCACTCACAGAAAAAGAGGCATCTGGGTCGATCTGATACTTGGCTGCTATTCCGAATCGAGTGTTGCTGTTACCAGCTGTCCAAGCAAGATTCACAGCAGTTTCCAGTTTGTCGTTCACCTTCTGGTAAATGGAGCCTCCAAACTCTGTTCCATCATTCCTGGAAGGAACGCAGTAGTCTGGTTTTAAACTGTATCCCAAAGCAATCATCTTTTGTTTGTTTGTTTTCAGTTAGATCTCTATTTGCAGAACATCCACTTGCACCTCATTTTATCTCTCTGTAACAACTAACATTTTGGCCAGATTGGTTATGAAGTCATTTCTAAATGCTTAAATTCACTGCAGGTTACCATATTTCAACAAGCAATGCATGGAAAAAAAAACAAAAAACAAAAACCAAAAAAACATGGCAAACTATCAAAAATAAATGAATGATGACAGCTTCCCATTCTCCCTGCCCTGTAGACAAGAGTCTTTGTAGAAAAGACTTGTATTATTCCCCATGAAATAATTATTTCCCCTCCAGAAGGGGCAGTGCCCCGATCGCAGCGCCTCGTCAGCGTGCTTTCACCAGACACAGATGAACTGCATCAGAAGTGAAGATGCCAATTTAATTTCCGAGTCTATCAGCTCTTGCAAATGAATGCCACACTCAATGGCCTTCATGGTATATCTGCATTATAGGAGTCTCTGGATTTGAAACTGAAATGAAACTCATCTGGGTCTGCAGAGAGCTGTAGCCAACCGTGGAACGATGGCGGCCCGCAGTCTGGCTACCGAGCAGCAGAACTTCCAGTTCCTGCTTACACCAGGGGCACGCAGGGAATAAAAGGAGGTAAATGGAGTGCAAAACCAGATCATAAAAGCAGGAACAAATGATTTGTACAAGCGCTGCAGTCCTTCCAAAACCAGCGAGCATCTGAACTTCCATTTTAACTCAGTTTCTTAAAAGAGGATACAGATTCATTGCACAGAACGGGCTTTACACCACAAGATCTTTGCAGATAAATACCTATTATTATTTTTAAATTATGGAATAAACGGGCTCCGATTACTAGACAATAGCTAGCCATCAGTGATTTTAAAAGGCAGCTTTAGAATCTTTCCACTTTTACCTCTCTGGCACAACGTACATAACAGTTGCACAGTGAAATGCCTATTTAAAAGTTCAAGCAATAGCAGCAGCTTTTTAAACTGTTAGAGCAATTCTTCTAGAAAAAGGCTACAATACTTACTTCAGATAAGACTGAAGCTCACATATAACTGCATGTGCTTGGCTCTCAAGAAAAGGAGGAATTAAAGGGGACAGAGGAGAGCTGGTTACACAGGCAGATTTTGTGCAAGGTTCCCATACAGCTCTGTCTTGACCTGCAACATTAGGGGGGGGCGGTCTGAGCTAAGCTCAAAAAGCGAGGAAAATCATATTTAAAACTAGAAATTATCCAGCCCTGCCTCCCTCTAGTTATCATGTGTCATTACGTTATTTAAAAGTTATTAAAAATATATATATCAAAGCTCCTTTTAATTCTAATAATAACAATTTTCATACATAGATCAAAAACATTATCCCTCTGTGGAAATGCAGATATTAAGGCACCATTAAGGAAAGCAACTTGCTCAGGTCCCTGGCTGCTCTGTGAAGCAGGCAGAACAGAGGGCAACGCTTCAAGCCCCACCTCGCTCATTCATCTCCCATGCCACGGCATCCTTTGAAACACTGAACTGCCTAGATGTAATGACCCAGCACGCCAGTCATGCAAATTCCAAATCCAGCTGTTTCCTGGATTTTACACGCTTCAACGTCGAAACATGCCAGAAGCACCTAGCTAACCCGTTAATATCAATAATGAAGATTTCTGTTCATATCACACGTTTACATTTTGCCTGTCGGTTGGTAGGGTATGAATGCTAAACAAGCAAACACGGCGTCTCCTTGAAGGTCATTCATCATCCACTCATAGTAACAATGACCCAAGAAACGGACCCCTGGGGACCCAAGAACAGCAGCAGGGGCTCAGACCATGCTGAAGCGCTCTGATGTTGTTTCCTGCTGTTGCTTTAGACAAGAGTAATTACTGCGTTTTATAGCAAAAGCCAATAATACAGTGTTTCGAACCACTGCAGTGTAACAAAGTTGAAAGCCATTATGCTGGAAGGAGTAGCTCATAACTGCTGAGCGGAGGGGACACCTCGTATTGCCCTGATGGAAGTTTTCTGCCCACATTTTTGTGCTCTGGCAATCCTTCAAACACGCTGCCTGGGCTATGAAGGTTCAATTGTTCTGCAAGGCAGCTTCCTAAACCAGATCTCTGCATAACAGCATGAGACAGAACAGAAAGCCTTTGAAGCAGAGCTCCAGGAAAGCAGAGCGGTTGCTCAGCTCTGAAATGGGAACAGCCTGCAACAGCTCTGCTACATGCAAAATATGCAGTTACCCAAGGGAGGGGTAAAGGGGGTGGAGTAGGGATTGCCTAACCTTAAAAAAATGGCTCACTATAGACACTGGTTGCTTTTTTAAGAGGAACAGGGGACACAAAAATTAAGTTTTCGAGGAATGTAATCCTGCTTTCTCTCTGCACGCTCTTCACAAAATACAGATGCTCGTGTATATAGATAGTAGGAGCTACAATACTATAGCGAACTTTTCAACCATATCCCTTCCAGTCCTGAACTAAACCAGCCCACATCCCCTCTGCTGGCTCCCTTTTGTCTATTACTGTCATCCTCCAATTAGCTCTTTCTTACACAGATCAAACCACTACAGTTCGTTCGATTTTTACTTGTGCAAAAGGGAGGCATTGCTTTTACTTCAACATTCACAAACAATACTTTTGAAACCCACTTGTTCTGAGATGTCACTAATAGATTTCAGAAGTCATTACGTGTCAGAAGGATGGACTACGTATGCACCCACATAATTCAAAAGAAAGCTAATGCAGCTTTAAAACTCAGCTTCCCGTCCCAAATGAAGAAGCAATGTCAGAGCCACCTCTCCCTCTTTTCCAGCTCTGAAACTCTGCCCCATCCCTGTTCTGGGAGCACCAAAAATCCTCTTAAATTCTTTCTAATGCCCATCCTCCAATACTTACACGTTAGTGTGAAGCTGGAACTCGTCAGTCTTATAGCCGACAGCAAAATTGCTCTGGGTTACTCTGGACTTTGCTGTCTCAAAGGTCATTTGGTAACCTGCCAACCAGCCCTCGTAGCCGAGCACCAGGGCTCCGCGTATCGAAGGACCGGCGATATCAAAATCCATGTCGCAGCCCATGTTGATGTGTTCCCTTTTGTATCCTGTCTTAACTTTAGCGCTCTTTTTCCTAAAGAGAAAAGAAAGAAGTTCACATCTTTGAACAGGTGGCAATTCAATCAAATCAGTTACCTTAACTCCGTGTAGTAGATCTTGAAGACAAAGTGTACATACCTGGAGAGCCACGTGATACATCGCCTTCTTAAATTTCACAGTTGTGAGAAGTTAATCCATCTACAGATAAGTATATGCAATCTCATGCAGTGCGGTGCTTTTCTACGCCCCTCTGGGCTGCGTTTGGCTGAGCAGCAGCACAGTGCATCGGGCTCGAGGTGACAAAGCAAATCCTCACCACAAACCATCTGATTTTTCAGAGGTTTGGTAGTGACAAGAGAATAATGGAAACTAACAGTTCACGGGTTTGCCACAGACAAAAGCAGTTCACCTTTTGTCCCAGACAAACAGTTTTTAGGCAATCCCAGTTACTGGGTAATTTCATCTGCTCTGATAGATAACAGCAAACCACTTTTTCACCTCCAGCTTCCCAGGGGAAGGTCCAGCTGCCAAGGAAGCAGGCTGCTTCAGTGGCTGTGACACTCCCTTCCTCCTCATGATGCAATCTAACACTGCATGGTTACAGCCATCAGAAAGGTTAACTGCAGAAATAAACCTTCCCGAGTCATTTCCCTCTTTTAGACCACTGGCCAGGACAGTGCTCGTGTGTCCTCATGACTGCTTACATCAACAGAGCAGATCCTCACACTGCAGGAGCAATGTTCAGCCACTCTTCTTGAAGGTTGCTTTGCTGTTTGTTTGTTTTTCTTTTTCTCTTACACATATCTTCTGTCTTTGACCAAATCATTCACTGAAATGTCAGGGTGATTTGAAATGTCTGATCAACCGCCCACTGCAGCCAGCAGAAAGAGAACCTGTACAGAGACTGCTCCCTATTATTATTTCTGACTCGTAACCTTACACAGAGCAGGAGTCCCAGACACACTACCATTAGCTTGCCTGCAAGTTCTGCAAAAGCGAAGAAATAATTATCAGCAAAAACTGGAGACTATTCTGGTTAACAAATGCAAAAACACCTAGTTAATTCAGAGCTGGGAATGGGCTGCGGGCCGCTGACAGCGGGGAATGTGACATTTCAGGCAGGATGAAGCCTCCACTGGGACTATAACCACTGCAGAGCGCTGCTCTGAGCAGCTCAGAGCAGACCATACTGGCTCAATGGCAGCACTGATTGCAAAAAGATAATCAAGAAGGGGAAAAAAAATAAATAAACCAACATACAGCCCTACAGCTGCTGCTTAATCCCTGTGGCCCATATAACCGTGACATCCAATCGCAGGGTCCGGCAGCACGGCACTCTGCGGCCAGCAGGAACTCAGATGACAAATTCAGCTTGGGAAAAGAGCCCAATTACCATGTCGACCTATTAGAGCCGCGGCCAACTGGCTTGTGGAGCTTGTTAAGCTTTGCATTACAGCTGACTTGTCTGGCATTTTTATTCAGGCAGGAACTAAGTACTCATTTTCTGACAAGGCCACAAGTAAGCAACAGGGGCAGAAAGAAATCCTTTCCTTCTGATTTTGACTGTCATTTCCAAGTTACCGTATTTCAAAGTTTGTTTGGTACCAGTTAGATTTAGAGAGCGACTGTTAAATCAAACACACAAGATTTCATGGTGCATAGGCAGGTTACTAAATGTCTCAATGTCTTAGGACAACAGAAGGAGTAAAGAAGACAATACTTTGGAAAACTAAAGCAGAACAAGAAAAGCTTTTTGTGCGTGTGTGTCTCTGAAGCTTACTAACATCTTACCCAGTGTTAGGTGAGAAGGAGGAGTCAAAAGTCAGCTTCAGGCCACGTGCAAGCTGAACAGAAAAGAGATTCACTGGTTGGATTTATAATCAGACATTGTCACAGGTGAATCTGGAAGCTGTACCTTTTAAGACAGAAGTTACCTGGTCTTCAAGAGTGATCTCAGTGCCCAGCGTGTTGTCCGTGTTCCACTTCTCTGTGAACATCAGCCCATATTCCACCCATCTGTATTTGGTTTCCAAGCTGCCGCTGACTTTGCTCGTTTCGGAGTTTGCTGAACCTGAGCTTGTAAATTCCTGAAGAGGAAGAAGAAAATTCTGTATGTCACTCTGTGTTCTGTACTCATGTAATTACTGATCCTTGCAGAATTAGCAGTCACTGTAATTGGGGACAGCGTTCAAACCTGGCAGTGTTCTTAAGAGACTTAAGAACATCTTTGCAAGTCATTCACATCAACATGCCCACATCAGTGTCAGGGAGAAGGAGCACTGCTGCTGAAGGACCTGGGGCAGACAGACGATTCTCACCATCACATAACAAAGCACAGGCAGCCAGTCTGCGAGCTCAGCACGCAAGCTGCACGTGGGAATTGGCACACAACCCTGCAGACACTTCACAGAGATGTTCTAAAGATCGGCGCCAGCACGTGCTTACAGTGTCACTGTGTGTGTGCAGTGTGCACGCAGCGCATCCCTGCAGTGCTCCAAGCTCTGCGCAGAACTGCACCATAACGGCACAGTAACTTGCAGGGCCATAAAGTATCTGAAAACCGATATGGGGAGAGTAAGGGATACATACTGCTATTTTTAGAAAGGAATATAGGGCAAACATAGGAACACTGCCGTGTTTGGGATTTCAGAGCCTGCCCACACTCACCAGTCCGTTCTCAGATCTTGTTTTCAAATCAAGTTTTATCAGCCCAAAACCTAGAAAATGAAGAAAAGCAGGAATTAAATACAGGTTAATTTGAGAAGCATTGCTGACTTACTCCACACCTATTAAACTATTAAAACAAAATAGAAACAAAAACCACACCGGGGGGGCAGCTACTGAACCAAAGCAGCAGCTTACACAGCTTACTGCCTCCACACAGCACTGCCCGCACCCCTCCTGCTGCCCCACGGCAGCACCAGGACCAGCCTAGGTAAGAATGTCTTCATTCAAACTGAGCAGCAGTTTTTTCACTAGGAAATTACTGACATCAGTGGTCCTATTCATAATGGAAGGAAGCAGTCAACATGCAGCACTCTGTTTGCTTTCAAAACAAACAGACCTATGGGGAACACGAAGATTTTTGTGTCACCCTCCCTCTGCAAGCAGGCATGGCAGTGTGGAGCTAGGACACAGGAACCTCTGGATCCTAATGGAAATTAGTGGAATATTTATCAGAGAAAAGCAACACAATCGTCACAGTTCCAAGAACCAGGTATCCAATGAAAGACAAAACCTATTTTGGCTTTGTTTACCATATCCTTTGGTGAACACATCTCTGGCAGGCTTGCCCAGATCAGCATACGCAGGTGGAACAGCCATTGTCTGCGGGGGAAGAAAAAACAGGGGAAGGTTACAGCGTTCTGAAAGCTGTTTATTTAATGCATTCAAGCAAAAAGCAACTGAAGCCACATTCCTATGTTTCAGACAGTTTCGTTTTCTATCCGCAATCCATCAAATAAATATAGCCTGAATAAAGCAGCTACAGCAAACACTGAGATTTGAGTTTGTGCTTTTGGTAAGTGATTCACATGCACTTACCAGTGAGGATGAGAATCAGGCTGCAGAACAAACGCATTTAAAGAAAAATCCCACACAGATAAGTTGTCTGTGCCTTTCCAAAGGGTTAAATGTGTACCCTGATCAGTACAGCTGTATGAATGATGACTTTAAAAGAACAACTTCTAGGAAACATTTCTCCATCTCCTTGCAACTGATCTTTGCATTCTGATGCAAAGAATTAGAACCCCAAGGTCATCTGCTCAGGAAATGTAACAGCACAGACACAGCAGCTGTACCTCCCATCCCTCCCTCCCTGACAGTAGCAAACAGCTAACAGTAATGTTAGTAAAACCCACAAACGGCCACTCTTCACCTTCCCTTCTCTCTGACCCCGGAACTGCTGTTAATGGATGCCATTTCTCCTTAGCCATTGACCTGGAAGTGTTTTTGTGGGGAAAAAAACAAACTTGCTGAGCAAAACGAGGACCGAAGGGACGTCATGACTGATCCCGAGAGGAACAAACCAACCAAACCCACTTTCTTGTCCCGGCACATTCTTTTGTTCTAGGGAAGCAACGTCAAGTGATCTGAAGTGGTGTACACCTCCTTTTCACACAAGGCTTCGTTTATCCTTTAATTCCCAAACTGCAGCATCAGCTGGGGACACCACCTGAGTCACAGAGCTGCCAGGTTGGGGACTGCCCCCCCTCCCTGGGCAGCCTGTGCTGACTGCTCTTTGGAGAAGATATTTCTTCCAACGTCCAATCTGAACCTCCTCTGAATGAACACATCAAGGCGGCCCATCACGTCCCGATACAGCTCGATACAAGTCGCAGCCCCACACCCGGGCTCATATTAGGCCTAACTGTCTCCACTTCTTACCGAACCACGAACGCTGGGATTTAAAGTTCGTAAGCACCGCTATCTACATGAGAAACCACTTCAACTGTGGATGAGATGTGGTTCTGGAAACACAAAAATCAGTCAATGAACAAACCAAGTACTAACAGACTTCTCTGAGCAGATCCTCCGCTCCTCACTGAAGTCCCCTTGGGGACTCTGCTCTTGAGCGGAGCACCGTGTGCCAGAGACTGCAGCCTGGGGCAGAGCTCAGGGGGCACTCCCAGCACTGCAGCTCAGGGTACGGAGGGATGGGGCACTAAGGCCCAGGAACGCATCTTCCCAGCCAGAGCAGCCGGCTCTCAGGAGAACGCTCTGATGGGTATTTCCATTCAGCATCATCAAAAATTCAAAGTGCTAAAATCCCTCCATTTGGAAATTAGATCCCACTGCTCTGCCAGCTGCATCCTGGCATCCACCGGACATGTTTTCTCAGCAGCCCCTTTGAGTCACTTCATAAAAATCAAAGTATTTTCTTGAAATCGGATCCTGGTACATTCAGCAGAGCGTTGGCGCTCGCCAGGTGGACAGGCCAGGTCAGGCTGCCACGGGACAGCAGGAGATGCTGAGATCTCCACTTAGGCAATTACTATAATTAAGGGACAATACTGGAAGCCAAATCCCTCCCCGTTGTAAGGCAAATCAGGTAAAACACTCAGAACAAGGCGCTTAAAACTGCTGAGTGTGGAAGACATGATGAAATATGCATGCGGCAGTCGTCAGCAAGAGCAAAGATACTAATTTCTGTTTGCACGGGCTAATCGGAGCCTCTTGTTTAACAGATGGAAAACAGAACTGATTACATCCTGTGCGAGTGCAGGTTGTAAGACAGGCATGCTTAGCGGGGATTCAAACTCTTAAAGGATCAGGGCATGGCCGTGGCCAAGTGCCCTTGCTTTTCACCAGTAGGATCTCAGCACATTAACTCAGATTAGGGTAGGAGTGAAATGAATTCATTGCTCTCATCCTTCTCCAATTGTGCACATATCTCACAGTGGCTACGTACATCAGCTCCAGCACAAAGCAGACCAAGGAGATTATGTGCTATATGTTCAAGTAGTAAAATGATTTTTTATTTTCTTGAGCGGGTAATACCGCTGTGGAAGCCGTGACTGAGGCACCCGCAGCCCCAGCAAAGATCTCACTGAACACAAGGCAGCCCAGCATGCTGAATGTAAATATCTCCCAGTGTCACAGATGGCAAAGTTTCACTGGGTGGTTCTAGGGGATGAACTGAAACTCAGCCCCAACAGGCAGCACGTCCCCAGCACGCCCTTTGCAAATGTAAGTCCACCTCTGGGATCGGTTGCTCTCTTATTGATGCTGCCCTGCACAGAGTCAACTACGTGAAATCTACACGAGGAGAAGGAGCTCTCCAAAAATTTAAGATCAGAGCACTGATGGAGTTTCCAAGAAGACAACGGGAGTCTGTCAGATTTGAGGCTAAGAAAATTAAAACGCCGGATTGAACCTTACTCTAGTCATGTTTTTCCCAACAAACCCGTGATTGATAACCACAGGTCTGAACGCTTCTGCTCCCTGTGGTCGCGAGGATGAGTGCTGCAGCCCTGGCACGCGGCACATGCCAAGGGACAAGCATCAGGCTGTGACACCAGCCATGCTGCCTGCACGAGGAAAACAACCACGTGAGGGTCTTCTGCCTCAAGACCAAAAAATCCACTGTGTTTCCAATCTATCTCCTTTACAGAAGGAATAATTATCCCTTGGTATGAAGCTGTTTTTAAGCACGTCCCTCGGCTCACAGCCTGTGCTGTCATCCCTCTGCGGAGCATCATGGAGAACCCACTCTGGTCAGTGCACCCTCAGAGCACTCTCCCTGCCTTGCAGGGCCGGGCTGACCGCTGGGGCCAGCGCTGGCTCCGCAGTTTGGTTTTACACTCCCAGATCTCAAAGCCATTCCAGCCGTGGCAGCAGACTGCTCCGAATCCCAATTCTGCAGAGACTTAAAAATAAAACTAAGCCACAAATTATCCAGTATTGGGTCGCACGCCACGTTAGGCACAGCCACAAGTTTTTTGGGAAGCCCGAAGCTTGTAAACGCTCTGCACTACAGAACGGAATATGCGACAACATTTTTTTGCCCCAACTTGTGCTGTGCCATCCACAGACCATCACGGCTCGAAATTCACGGCTCTGCAGTTTCATTCCTGCAGCTATCAGTGAAAACGTGCAGCGTCCTTGTGATGATCTGCAGCACCTGCAGGACCGCAGCCCCCCACTGCAGCTTTGCTTTCTGTCTGTGGACACCACGGAGCAGATCTCGGTTTTAAGGATGGATTCGTGCCATGAATCTGCATCACAACGAACACTGGAGCAGAAGGGAAATAAACAGCTTGAAAGCAAACGTAAATACTGTGATTGAGTCTGAACTAATATTGACAGAATTAAAGAAAGAAAGAATCTGCTCTTAATTGCATGGGTATAAATTATGAACAACGTTGTACTGAAGCCCCTAATTAAGCTATCACACATAAAGATCAGTTTAACAAAGCTGGGGATGCTGCTGCATGCATTAGAAGTGCAAGAAGGAAGAAGCACGCGTGCTGTGCTTTGAGTTGAAAACTGACAGTATCTCTCTGCTCCTTTCAGCTGTCTGCAGACACGGAAAGGAGCAGTGCCTCCGTCACTCCCAGCAGGGCCAGGGCCCTCCCAGTGCACTCACCAGGGCACGGCTCCAGCACGCTCAGAGACACGGCCCTGGTGCCCTGCCCCTCTGCAGCAAAACCTCCCATCCAGCAATAGGGGTAACTAATTAAAACAACGCCTTGCCCCTCCAGCAACAAAGAAGAGCAGCGTGGGCTGTGTCCTCCTGCAGCACATGCAGGTGAGGTGCTGCTCCCTGACTGCGTCTCACGGGGACCAGGGGACATCGCTCCTGCTGCCATGGCGATGCCAGCCATGCCCCACACACCACGTCATCACATCCCACTCACACAGCCCCAGACAGGGAGCAGACTGTGTCTGTGTGTCAGCCCTCTGCAGAGTGCACCGGGTGCAGGCAGCATTGCAGGTGCCTTCGCAAGGCCTTTTTGGAAGGAACTCTGACCAGATTGCATTGATTAAACTCCCTGAGGCAGATGAATCACTGAATCATCACAGTTGAAAAGATCACCAAACCCAACCCCACCCCATCCCCACCGATGCGTCCCCAAGTGTCACATCCCCAATTCTGGAGCACCTCCGGGGACAACGTCTCCCCCAGTCCCTGGGCAGCCCGTGCCCATCCACCACCGCTCTTTCAGAGAAGAAATTTCTCCTGGCATCCCAGCTGAACGCTCGAGCATCCCCTGTACGGAGCAAAAACCTCCGAGTGCTCCTGATCCCCCCTCCCCAGCGTGGGCTCTGTGTCAGCCGGCATCGCCACAAGCACGGGTCAGGAAGGAAGGATGAGTCAGCTCTGCTTCGCTTTCGGAAATTCCTTTCTTTTTTCTTTTCTAAACCAAACGCCCCAAGACGGACGGACGGACGGACTCCATCCCCCTCCAGCATGAGTTGTTCCCAGCGAGGCTGTGACGAGGCAGAAAGGAGGCAGCTGCCCACAGCTCCCAGCGCAAACCCGGCTGCTGCACGTCCCCAGACGGCCATTTCCCCCCCGCTCCGAGAACCGAATTCGGAGAACAAACCCAAGAGAAACCATCCCCCTGCGGGACGCGGCCGTGCAGCTCGGAGCTCCTGGGGTAACCCGAGGCCACCGGGCTGCCCCCCCCCCCCCCGACCCCACGCAGGCGGATCGGAGCCGGCAGGTGCCGACCTTCGCTCGGCGCTCGGGCAGCGCAGCACCGGGAGCCCCGCGACACACGTCGTGCCGTCAGCTCGTGTCACCTCACCTCGGCTCCCGAGCTGGGGGGGCTCCGCCACGCCCGGCCCCAGCTGTCACGGCCCCGGAGCCGCGCCGTGATTTCGTAACAGCGTGCCGAGCGTTACGTAAGAAAACAGTTATTCCCGTTGCGTCGCTCCTCGGAGCGCCAGAAGGCGAACAGCCCCCGGCTGCCGCCGGCACCGGCCGTCCCCCCCCCCCCCCCCTCCCCCACCGCGCAGCGCGGTGACCCCGGCGCGCCCCGGACCCCCCCCCGGCCCCACCTGGCCCCGCCGCGGCGGCAGCACGGTGCGCTGCGCTCCCGCTCCCGGTGCCGCCTCGGGCTCCTGCGGCTCTCCCGGTCCCCGTCTGCGTCCCCTCTCCGGCCGCGGCCCTCCCCGGGCTCTGCGGTGACGGCTGCGTGACGGCGGGCGGGGACGGCGGGGAGGGGACGGGCGACGGGGGCGGGACGGGGCGGGCTCTGCCGCCGCACCGGGTGCCCTCCCCGGGACGCGGCGGTACCGAGCGACCCCGGCTGGCTTTAGGGCTCAGCGGCCCCGAGGTGCCTGCGTGCCGCGACCCCCCAGCCCCGGCTGGAATTCCCGCAGGCAGCGAGCATCGCGGGGCGCGGCAAAACGCGGGGCGTGGGGATGCTGCGGTGAACGAGGGCGTCGGGCACCTGTCGGAACTGCCTCCTGGAGGAGCGGATCGGACACAGATGGAGCCGCGTCCCGACCCACGTCCTCCCCGCGGCAAAGCGCAGCAAAGCGCAGCTATCGGAGCGCAGCGGGGGCTGGTGCCGGGCTCAGATAGGAACCCGTCCGCTCGGAGCATCACCCAGAGATAGGCAGCAGCATCCCGCCCGAGGAGCTGCTGGCTGCCCTGATACGGCCCTTCTAGCTGCGGCATCTGAGCGGGCGTCATCAGAAAAAAATGCTGCTAAGAGTCCACATCCCACCCACGCCAAGTTTTTCTAATGAATATTTGTAATAACGATGATTCCCTGCCTACTTTTTCTCCTTCACGTATCAGGAACAGATATCGAGAGGCAGGGGCTCGCTTGGCTCACACCGTTGCTTTCCCAGCAGCGCTGCCCCAGAAATTCGCGCACGGTCGTGTGCGCGGTGGGTCACAGGAGAGCAGAGTCGGGAGCAGAGTCAGCCGCTGGAAAACAAACCCAGAGCACTCAGGAACCGTACCGGCATAAAGCAAGGCCCCGGGAAGGCCGCTCCGCAGGGCCGTGGCACAGCCCGGAGGGGGCTCAGCTCGGCTCGTGCCTTGGCCCTGTTTCTGCCTTCGGCACTTCCCATAACGCGCATCTGCCAGGAGATGGCAGCAAACGCCGTGCGATGGAGCCGGCGGCTGCTGCTCGGCAGGGCTCTGTTCCTCACGTACTCCACGAGCTGTAAATTGTCCCGGTGAGTGCCGGATAAACGGGGGATTACACTCAAGGGGAAAATCTCCGTGACGTCCCTGGATATTAAAGGGATTCCTCCAGCAGAACAAGAGCGTTTCGGTATCGAGAGTGTTTTGCTCTAGATGGCAATTCCCTCTTATGCTCCAGCTGCCCACGGTTTGGGTGTTGCTGGATCTTAATTCATATTGCCAGATGGAAATGGAATAACAGAGAATACACAAGGATGGATTCCACGAGCAGTACCACTCCATCTCATTCCCATACACCGTCCAGCCACGTGTTCCTCACCGCCGTTGGCTCTCGAGCGCTCAGAGAAGTTTGTGTTTGGTGGAAAACCTGAAACCCATCCTCTCTCTGTTCTGTAAATCCATCAGCAGGATTATTTCCAACTCTGTGCTGCATCACTGGGGCGTGTGGCTGTGGCTCTGGGTGAGATTTCATGCTGTGAGAACGGGGGAATAAATGCAAGCCACGCACAGAGCCCCGGGATCAGCACCCGGGCAGAGCACCCACTGTGCCCTCAGCTCCTTCTGACGGTGCTGTGCATTTCACACTAACAGCCAGGGCTGAGTCAAATGCAGCTCCATTCTTTTCTTACTTCCTTAAGTGATAGGAAGACCAGAAAACAAAAAGGGACCGCAATAACAACAAACCGCCCCGAGTCCTTCGATCTCAGAGAACAGCAGTGAGATGTCCTGACAGCCACAGTGCTTTCTGAATCTACAGAACCACCTTGTCTTGGAAGCAACGGTTTGGTATGTAAGATAAATCAGTGATAAATACCTGTCAAGGCAAACGTTCTTCGTAGGCTATTTAAAGAGCTGCTGCAAAAGGAAGCATTGGTATTAATTTGGCAGATAAGGCTTCCACTTGTGGTCACAGGGCTGCAAACCAATGCAATTAGTACAATGCAGTCTAGCACTTCAGGGCTCTTCTGTACAGACAAGAACAACACACATGAGAGCAAACCTGCATGTGGCTGAGCTACAGGTGTGTATCCTCAGCCCTAAACAGAGCTGCATTTCATTAGCCAATAAAACAGGATGCCATTCAGCCTGCAGGCCTTCAAAACCCTTTGGACAGAAAGGAGTACGTAACACGAGACCTCCTGCATCTGATGCTGGTCACAAAATGACTCCGCTGTTGCCAGGTGAATCTGGCACTGAAGGGGATGGTGAAAACTACCACTGGAGAGTAAGTTCACCTTCTTAGTGTTAACAAATAGCATTCACTCAGTTACTGCACCTCCCAGAGTAGATACACCCACACAGACGCAGGCAGTCTGACAGGGAGGTGATGTGCCCGCAGAGGGCACCGCTGGGTCCTTGCCCTTGTGGGAAGGAGCTGGCAGGGCTGAGCAGTGGGTGACTCGAGCCACGAGTACTTAGAGCTTTTTAGTTCTGTGTTTACACAAAAACAGAGGCACGCTCCTCCGTGGGATTCGGTTTCCTGCCTGCATCCAGCCTGGCTTAAGTCCAGCGAGAAGGACAGTCGTGCCAGCTTGCCATAAAGATGTGTGCTTCCTGGTCTGGAAGAAATGCTGCTCTTTGGTCTACTCCACCTTGGACAAGGATAAGGCAATTTTCCACTCAGAGCTGAGAAACAGCAGTTGCAGTGTGGAAATGCAGTTCCATTACTCGGAGGGGTTTCAGTGCGCACACACCAAGTGAGAGGTGGGACCGCTGCAGATCTATAATGTAACAGCCTGGGAGGCACCAGGAAGGCCTGAACCTGCTCTGAAAGGGGAACAGAAGCCCAGAGAGAGCAAACTCCAACTACTGACATATACACAGCAATAAACACACAGAGAACAAGGCAGAGGTCAACCAGAACCGCAGACCCAAGGCTCCCCAGGACACAGCAGAGCAGTGTGGCACTTCCCAGGGCTACAGGGTCGGTTTGGAAGTATACTCAAAAAGTATAGTTAGAAGGACATAAAAATAACAGGAGGGAAGAAACCTCCCCTCCCTGGTTTGCCCTGTGCCAGGACAAGAGCAGCTCACATGTGCCATCTAGTGATGCAGATATTTCATGGAGGACGGCTTCCCCCTGCAGGATCAGAACTGCTCAGGGAAGTTTGTGGACCAAGATGGCAACAGAGCAAAGCTCAGCCCTCACAGCAACCCCTCCTACCCTGCCCCATGGCTTGTGCTCAAATCTGACATGTTCTTCATAGAAACACACGGGTGAAACTGCAAACTGAACAGCAAGGGAAGGACCAAGGCTGAAATCTGAGAAAAACACCCGATTTTCAGAAGTATGTTAATCAAAGATGTGCTGGGACCATCATCCAAGGGAAGAGCATGCATGCACACAGACCGAGCCCTGGGGCTGGCAGGACTTACCAGGGCCACGGGCTGCTCTTTTTGGGCACCTCGCCCATCCTTGCTCTCTCTGCTACCACTCTCAAACCCCAAAAGCTTCATTTATCACTGTTGAGAGGAGGTTGACTCCCCTTTCCCACCAGAAGGGGAACGCTCCATGGAGGGCTGCACGTCCCCACGGAGGACACAACCAGCTCCAAACCACTCCCCCATTCTCCTCTAAGGGCAGCTGTATGCTGTTGGTCATTCCTGTCCAATTTAGCCCCAAAGCCACCAGTTCCCCCAAACCATCCATCTCTGTGCTACGTTGCAGTGACCCAAAGGTTGTTCTGTCAGGGATGTGACCCAGCTTCTCTCACAGCTGCAGTTTGTTGGGACCTTCCCCGGGAGCTGGAATACATCTCCAGATTTTCCCTAAACTGTTTAATCTCCTGCTCCTTCACTAAGATGAATGGTTCGACTCACTTTCAACCCTCAAATGATTGCCCTTTTCCCTGAAACAACTGCAGATTTTATCTCTCATTTCCCTATCCACCTACTCTCACATTTAAGTTTATCCCTGAAAGCCCTGATTTTTTCTTGCTCGCTTTTCATGGCCCGCAGCTTCTCTTTTAACATTAAGAGCACTGTTCCTGGCAAAACATTAAGGTGCTCCTCGGGTGCCAGCCTGAAAGCCATAAACGCACCATTTGCATTCATGTTTTGATAGTCCCTCCATCCCTTGCTGCTGAAGTGTCTCAGTGAAAAATCTGGTTGTCCCCATTCTCTTGGTCCCAACCTTTCCTTTCTCCAGCTGAGAAGGACACCCAGCACAGCAGTGGGGACAGCGCTCTAGTTCCCTCCCCAGAGTCCACCACCACCCGTGTCTAAGCCTGAGATTTGTCACAGCAGAGACAAAAATCGTCATCTGACTTTGTCGTGGCAAATGGCACGAGGAGGGCACAGCCAGACCTCCACTGGAGCACGCCACAGGGTGATGTGAGGAAGAAGGTTTGGCCCTAAGACTATGAAGTGCAGGAAGATAAGCCACAAAAACATGCAAAGCCCTCAGCGATGATGGGCAGTGCCACACACCCTGACAGTTAACAGCATCTCATGCTCTGGGCAAGAGTTATCACTTTGCTCCCAAGTTTCCTACATCCCTTGAGAGCATCGATTCTCATAGCTCTCCTTTGGTGAGTTCACACTGGATGGAAGCACAAATAAAGAAATGGATTCATTCTCATTTTAGGACCAACAAGCTCTGCACACTGGCAGCTGCCCACATGTGCTAGGTATCCCTGTACCTGCTCTGAGCTTAACCACGTAACCCAGAGATCGCAAGTTAGAAATTCCTCAAAGAGCAAAGCCCACATCCTCCGCTCCTAAAGCCATGGATGGCATTTCCCAGACTGAAGAGCACTCCTTGTTGGAGCCCGCAGTGTGCGCAGGAACCAGGGAGAAGGAGAACTGAGTCAACTTACTTTTTTCCCCCCCAATATTACTGTGCAAAAAGCACCTTCTGAGGCAAGCTTTGGAGACAAGCACGGCTGCAGCCTTCCTGCAACATTCACAGCCTCTTGCAGCTCTTCTGCAGCAGCAGTCCCACTGTGACCATGTGTGGCACACGTACGTTACAGCTGAACCCCAAACAGAAATGGGCTGCGAACTTTCCCAGGGCAGATCACACACCAAGCGTTAACATTCGGTTCCACTTTGAAGCCAGGTTTGACCTAGTTTAGGTCTTCCTCTCTCTCTTAGTTCCTTCGGCTCACATGAGCTCTTCTGGAGGAGCTCAGCAACCAGGAAGCGTTGTTCCCATCCCATCTCCCCCTCCATCCAGCTCAAAGCATTGAGCTGCACCTCTGCCAGCCTCCCCTCCAGCCCCAACTCTTCACACCTCTGCCCACACTCAGCCAGCACGCAGCAGGCTAAGTGAGAAGTTGAAAGGCTGGCAGGAGCCACCCAAAAACGCCCCGAAAGCTCCGTAAGCCATGCACCCAGCACAGCATCGCAGCCAAGGTGCAGAGCTGCTCTGCTCAGCGCCTCTCCGAGCCAAGTAGGTCACAAGAGAATCAGCACAAGGTTTTCCCCTTCTCAAAAGAAGAATCGCCTGCTCGTGGAATAGCTGCAGTGGAAGAAGGCAGTGCAGTGATACACCATGTGGCAGCCTCGTTGTGCAGAAAATGGCACTTGCAAGCATTTTCGGAAAGTGTCATATTAAAGGAAAGAGGTTAAAAGCTTTTAGATTTATAGGAAGAAGGGGTTTTTTGTTTTATTTTCATTAAAAAAAAAAAAACAGAAAATAAGGTCAGATGAAACAAGAGTAATTTGTTCTAATGATGGATGAAGAAGAGACTGAACAGCCAAGACCATAACATCTAAGCAGAGTTCCCCTATCAACACTGGGGTCCTCCAGCCCCAGGTACAGCTGCTGCTCTGCTGAAGCTTGTGGCTGTCCCACAGGATTTAAGGGATCTTTGCTCAGCTTCAAAGAAAACCGACATAGGGGTGGACTTTATCCAGCCCTCCAGATCTCCCTTGGTCATACAGACTGACAGATATCCTCCAGTATCCCTGAAATCAGAGCGATCAGCCAAAATCCTGCTGAAACAGTACACAAAAAATGGAACCCAAGAGCATTACTGCAGCTCTTCCATGGCCTCAGCTATAACAAAAAGAAAACAAAATAATCCCACAAGGACAGCAGCACTGCACACAGCTACTGCTGACCCTGGCAGACACCGACCTCGTGGTTCTTGGAGCATGTGCCCAGTGCCTTTCTGAAGCACCTGACCTTCATCTCCCTCCTATCCTTCCTTTTGCTTCTGTATATTCAAATTCACTGCTTAAAGGAATTTTTCTATGCTCAGGAGGAGTACAGTCTGTGATGACACAGAGAAGCCCCACAAACCAATCGTGCTTTCAGACCACGACATCTCCAAATACACCTTAGCTATGTAGCAAACCCCCTTCTCCCTTCAAGTCAGCTAACAAAGAGTTGTTAGAACCCTTTTATACTGCAACAGCCAGACCGGGAACCTCAGATGTCATGCACCCTGCACGGAGCATTAGAAGCAATGAGAACCCAGGTGCACCAAGTGCTGTCATTTGAGGTCATCTACCACAGCCTTTGTCCCCAGCTGGACACCAGGAAAATGCAGTGTCACCATTTCAGAACCTATTCCCACATGCACTGGGCACCTCGAGCAATCTTGTGCAATCTCAAGAAATCAAGAGCCTGCTGGAGTGAGCACTGTGGTCAGCACAGTGGTGTTTACTCCGTTACAAGTAAGCACTTTGCATTAATAGTGTCTATGGCCTTGAATGTCCACGTGCATTTTAGAAGCATTTGTTCTAATTAGCAAAATCCACATAAGAAAGTGCAAGTTCCTGCCACCCCTCCCATTTCATTATGAAGATCAAGAGGTTAAAGAGTAGCTTTTCAAAGGTGACCAGCACCTAACTGCCTTCTGGCCCTGAGCAACAGTGTGAGCTGTGAGCCCTGGCTGTGCCAGAGCTGGGATCCTCTCCCAGGAGCTGCAGACACCAGTCCTGCTCCTCCAGATGTACTCCAGAAAGTACAGTTGAACACTGGATAAAACATAAGAGGGGACATTAATGTCATTTAGTTCTTTTCCATTGAAGAGATTCTTTCATGGATATCCTTACAACCTCAATTTGGGTAACTCTAAATAAGAGCTATGTACATTCCCCGATACTTGCTCTTTGCTGGCTTTCTCACTGCCAATAATTATCGTGGTTTGCCTGTCTCCCAGAAAAACCTTTCTTACTTTCCTAATTAAAATTCCTTTGTGGCCATCATCTAAGAACTCACAATCCAAAAAAAAAAAACCCAAAAAAAAAAAAAAACTCAAGCCATTGCACAAACCAGACCCAACTCATACCTAATATAAGCCCATTGCAATGGAGTCAACAGCTACACCCAAAACCAATGAACCAAAGCCTGGAAGGAGCACCTGGGCTCCTCAGCCTCCCTTGTGCTGCTGTGGGATTGCTCTCTACCAAATCTCCTCGAAATTCAGAGCAGCGTAGTTTGCAAGAGACCAACACGCGCCCTTAAGATCTCATTTCCAAGGGCACAGCATTGTTCAGCTGCATCTGGCTTCCCCCCTGCACCCCCACGTGCTGCACTAATGAATGTTGGCCCCCTGAGGTTGGACCCCATCAGCACCACAGGCCATGACCACCTTAAGCACTACTCAGCCAAGCCTGCCTCATTTTACTGGTTTAACCTTTCTTCTCCAACACCCCAAACGTTTTCTGCCCTTCTCACAGTTCTTAATTAGCTGAAGAAAAACCCCAAACCCCAGCGATGCCCAAACCTGAATGCAGCCACTGATGAGAAATATGTAAGATCATGTGGTATTGGGTAATACCATGAAAATGCCCATTTGTCTGGATAACCAAGATTCATTCCAAAATCATGCCTAACAAGGAAACTCCAACACACCACCCTAATACCAATTATTAGCTTCAAAGGCAGCAGAACAGACTAATGCTGTAGACAGATAATATCATACATCCCTATATTAAAGCGAGCACAAATGATTTAATTTCATTTCACCTGGAAAGTTCTGGCTCTCCCACTTATTGTGCTGGTCCCCATGTGTCATGAGAATGGCATCAGTTGTGCTGAGCCAGCCCTACCCGTGTCCCAGCTGCCACCGCTCCCGTTTGTGGCCGTGGGCCGTACTGGCAGCACCATGCCTCAACCAACAGGAGCCACAGCATGCCCCAGTGCCACTACTGGTTACACAGAGGTCAAAACATGACTCTGAGGGAAGAGTTAATCATTAACTTTGGATATTAAACTTTCTTAAGACACCCAGGTTACAATGGGGTATACACACGGTCAGTACTGCTAAAATGTGGACCAAAGAAGGACGCTTGAGCCATGCTGATACAGGGTATCTTCTGACTCCTTTTATTTTTCAGTTTAGCAGAGCTTCAGCAGCTCGCAGGAAACTTGAACTCATCCATTCCGTGGAACAACGTGTTGTAACACATGCTGAGGGCACCGCGCATGGCGGGCAGGCTGCACTGAGTAATGAACACAGAGACTGCCCGGGTCAACGGGATTGTCCTGGCTGAAACTGGTGTTTGTGCAAGCTTGTGTGCTGGCCTGTCTCACTTCAAGAAATACCTCCTATCTGTTCCTGCCAGCGTCTGAAGGCACGCTTCCTCACAGCTGCTTCTCCTATGCCCTGTGTTGCCCATTGTGCCAATAAAAGCCCAGGGAATGTCCCCAGCCTTGCTCCAGGCCAGCACCCCACAGCAGGACAGGATGTGGGATGATGAGGAACAGAGACCATGCTGGAGCCCTACACCACACAGATTGATTGGAAACGCAAGGAAGGGTTCAGTGCAGTTAAAAGAGAGTATCTGCATAATGCATATTTACCTTTATTGCCAAGAACAAATTCCACAAATGTTTTCGTGTGCCTCTTCCAAGGTTTCTGGTTGGAGCTCTTCACAAAGGGGCTGTAGGTCTTTCAGCATAACCTCGTGCATCTGGCTTCCCTCACTAAACAGTTTGTTACTTCATATGGTTAAAAAATAAACAAAAAAAACCAACAGCTGATGTACCTGCAAAGAGCAAGGGCAGTGCCAGCCATAGCCAAAGCTACCACAGCCCAAAGCTGACACAACAGCCCATGATCTTTTCCCTACTCTTGGAGGAGGAGGAGGGAGGAGAATTCACTGCTCTGTGCAACATCGGCCACTGAAAAGCCTCCAGAGTTTGAGCTCTGAGAAGAGAAAACAAATGCATGTGCTGCGGCTCCATAGGGTGCAGACAGGAGCAATGACCCCATGCAGCCAGGCATCAGCCATTCAGCTCCCCACTGCCAGAGCAGCAGGTAAAAGACATCCTCATGCCACAGGGATGTAACAGAGCTGCAAAACCATGACAAGGCCTTGTATGAAGTGCTGCAGAAACATGGAGTCTCGCTTGCATTTTCTTCCCTTGTATCCTATAGAATTCTATAGCATCACTGAATAACCCTTACTCACGTACTGGCAACAAAGTCAGCAGAAACCTCACAGTCATTACATTTTACAGTCCCCTCCAGCCAGTGCTCACACCTCGTAGAGACTCTCTAGGGCCCTGAACTGCACCATAGGAGTGGTCCAACCTCTGGATGCCTCTCTTCACCCAGCAGAGATCTCCGGCCACGAGGGCTCTCCAGCAATTCCCTCTGCTCATTTGGAGTGAAATGCACCATTGTGCAGAGTCTGCACAAGGTCAGCACTTCAGTCTCCCTTAAGCCATCAGAAAGGTGTTTGCTTTGGAAAAACGTCAAATTTCACTCTGACAAAAACACCATCAACTGCTGAGGGATGGCCAGTGATCCCTCAGTCAGCTCATTAAATCGCTGTGACTGCCCCACCCCCACATTGCAAATGGGTGTTTCCATTTCCCACCTGATCTCCTTCCATCATTCCCATGCCTATCTGTGCTGGCCTCGCCCTAATATTCTGGCTGTAGTTTTTAGAGGACCCCAAAGGAATGATTCAGCTTTATCCTCTGGTCTCTCACATGAAGGACACGCAGAGGGAGCTCACTCCATAAAGCCGCCATGAAATGCCACACCTGAGTGTATAAACCCACCAGGAACAGTCTCTGAGACAGCAAGTCTCAATCCCACGCTTCTGGATGAGCCCAAAAAGAGCATTTCCAGCTCCCTCGTGCAGGGATTTGGCTGGCACAGAATTCCCATCTCTGGGGGGGGTTATGGGATGGAGGCTTTCCTGTCGCATAGCAATACACAGTCCTCAGTGCTCCCCAAAGCAAAGCTACCATAACACTCATGGCACAAGCAGGAGTGAAGCAGGAGGAGCCCCAGGGATGAGGATCCACCGCATGACCATCTGTGAGAAGTTACCAGCTCAGAGCTGATCCAATCCTTGCAGCTGCTCCAGCCCCGTGCCCCCAGCTGGAGGCAGGCCACGGCAGAACGCACCTCTCAGTGCATCTTTCAGCAGCAAAGCTCCATGCAGGAGCTCCATTAAAAGGTTTTGCCTTCACAGATTTTTGTTTTCTCACCATAAGCTTCTGCCAATTATTTTTTAAACAGAAAATGAGCACAATTATGGGAATGAGAAAAAGGAGGAACCCAAAAATCCAACAAATACGAGTCCGGCCTGCGCTGCCAGAACTTGCATTAATGGGTTTGTGTCCATTAGCCCATGTGCAAGTCCCAACCCAGCTCCTCATGCTCCAAGTGCTCAGAGATGGGCCACAGCACTGGGTAACCACGTGAGCTGAAACCCAGCCAAAGCCCCAAACTTCCTCTGTTAAAGGATGCAGAAACAGATCCTGCAGAACACCTGCAGGAAATATTTTAACACTTCGCTTTTCTCATGGGGAAGGTGACATTTCAGATGTTGTTCCTCCCTCTATAAACAAACCACACCAGTGGGAAGAATCAGAAACCTGGCAGCAAGTATCAGAGTAGGTGTCCAATTAATCTTTTGCACAAAGTCAGCAGAAAGGGTAAGTGGATTTTCCCAGTGCCCTATTACATGAGGATTGCTGCACAGAGACATCAAAGCCTGATGTGCTGAGCAGATACATGAACCGAAGGTTTGCTCTGTGTGCCATGAGATGCACACCAGGTTCCTGTGGTTAGTGGAGGCCTCATGACCTCTTGCAAGGGCTGACCATGGCATCCTGGTCAAACACCAATACCTTAATTACATTTTGGCTTCAGGTGCCCTTTGCTTGGTGAGCTTGAGGAGCAGGGTGCCCAGCTGGTGGGCAGCCCCAGCTGCTGAGGAGCTGGTTGGGCACTTAGGAATACAGTTGCCATTGCAGATGAGTATTCCAACTGCTTTGCGAGAGTGATTTCTCCCTCCACACCACGATGCTTAACAGACCTGTAAAGAAACTGACCTCCAATTGCTGCCTCTTACTCCAGCATGAGCTTGCCAAGTATTTTAATTGGCAGTACTCTGAATGTGGATGTGCTGAACGAACACAGCCTATTTCCTCTTCCAAATAATGCCAATAAACGGAAAACGAAAGGTCAGAAACAATCACAATTAGAAATAATAAGAGGACAGGTTCCATCTCCCTACCATAGGCACCTACCCTGTACACCATACACAGGATACAACTCAGAGTAATTGCAGCTGAGTTCCCGTAGCTTAATTCAAAAGTTGACTCAAACTCATAACTCTTACAGTAGTTTGTACCAAATTACCATGGAAGGAGCTACCAGGTGTCCTAAGGAAGAAATCTGTTTGCCATCTCGCTATGATTCATTGCTCCATGCTCCAGCCAAGATTAATAGTAACAAAAAAAAAAAAGTCATCTTAATTGGTTTAAAAGCAGTCATTTTCATTTTCTGTTCTTTGTGAGGGTTGTGCTCTTGTTTTTTCAGATGTGGTTACCTTCATTTTTCTCAGAACAGTTCCTTGTTTGCCTTCTCTGCCCCACTCACAGGGCACTTGCGGGCTGGAGAGGCACATGGATAGAGGAAGGTATCTTTAAAGTTAAAAATAGGAAACTGAAAAACCACACACAGCTCTTAGAGCAGCGGCTGGGACGTTATCTGGGGCTGCAAGGCCACATCAGCCCCTCGTGGTGTGGGGATCGTGCTCTCCCCAGGGAGGTGACCCCACGCTCCTCTTGCCGTGAAACCTTCAGCTGCACAGAGAGATGTCAGCAGTGGGAGAAGTCATAGCACGAAGCCCATCTGCTTTCCCATTTATTAATCTTAATGCTTTAAACGTCTCTGTTAAACCAAGCTACACACCCAGGGCTGGAACGAAGCAGGAGCTGATGCTGCCGCCAAAACTGACCGCGTTCAAGAGCCAGACTTGCTTTCTCCTCTCCCTGCTTCTAGGATTCCATCCTCCCTTTGGCATCCCACAAGCATCTGGCTGACCTGGCATCTCACCCGATGGCCATGGGACACCGAGTCCTGGGCTGTAGGGTGAGGCTGTGCCTTGTAGCAGAGCTGGCAGTGGTATTCCACATGGTGTGGGCCACCAGTGACTCACAACTAAAGAAAACTCAACCCAAAGCTGCACACAGGGAAGAAACACCTAAAAGTTACATTATTATGTAAAGCAAGTGGGATCTAGGGTGCTGAAAACCTGTTCTGAGAAACCCACGACACCAGGGAGAGCACTGTGAGCCTCGTCTTGGCCAGCATCACTCCTCAACCTTGGAGAAGGGAAACTGCTGCTTTAACTTTAAGTTCAGTGCTTGCATTCCTGCACAGAAACAACTCCTGCAAAACCAAGAGCATGGCAGTGCCACCCTCCAGCTCTGTGCATGTGTCACCCCTTCCCCAAGAAGCCATCAGAAGCCCACAAAGGGCTGCCACACACAGCAAAGGAGTGAAGACCCAGGACACAGACACAGCATTTGTTCCCTTTGAGTTATTGAACTCTAGACACCCCCCAACATGGGGTCATTACCAGAGACCCTTGGGGTGGGTTGCTGCTCCCTGCACTGCTGCTCACTGTAACCTGAGAGCACAAAGTTCACCCTCGAGAGTCCTCTGCACTCAAATACCTGAAATCAGTGCTTCAGACAGAGCCCCACACAGTCCCAGGGACTCCCACAGGAGCTTACCAGGAGTACCTTCCTCCAGTAGCCAGGCAGCCACTTCCACACGGGGCTGCAGGGAAACATGGGCTGATAAAGCTGCCCCCGCACCTGCTGACTTTTAACGTGCAAATTGGTAAAAGCTGCCACTAACACCCAGCAGAAATGAGTGATTGGGGGAGAGCAATGCAGCTGCTGCACCTGCGAGTCAGGAGCAGAGTGCCACTAGATGGTGACAGCACCCACAGAAACGCAGCTCTGCGGGCAGCATCCCATCTCCAGCACAAGGCACAGTGAGCTGGAACCCATCTGGGATTGAGCGGTCAGAATCTGACACAGGAGAGCGGACAGAGCCATGGAGTGGCTTTGGGTTGGGACGGACCTTGAAAACCACCCAGATATACTGATCACCTAAGTGATGCACAACAGAAAATGCATGCATAATAGCAGAGGAGAAACTTTTTCTCAGCATTTGACAACCTTTGTCATCTCTGATCAGATACCGATGGATAAGCAGAAGGGCTCTGTTTGCCTGGCTGTCCCCTTACTGGTGCTCTCCCATCCAAACACAGCTACAGTGCGAAAAGAAGACCGACTTGAAAGGAAAAGAGAGGACCTCATTCCTCCATAAAGCACAAAGTGTTGAAAGAAGAGGATTTCTCCACTCTGAACACCTTTACAAGCTCCCTCAGGCGCTCCTGCAAACGCTGGCCAGTGGGCACACAGATGCACACACGGTTATGTCACTGCAAAGAGATGCATTCCCATTGCGAATCCCCTCTGCTCAAAGGTGGGACAACAATTACTCATTTCTAACCAAAGCCTCATCTCTTTATTTGAAAATAACTCATTTCAGAATGGAACAAAAAAGAAAAAAAAAATCAGTGAATTTTTTCACAAAAAAAAAAAGAGATCGAGTTTCGGTTTTACAGTGAGTGTGAAATACTCCGTTCTGACAGTTTTCACTTTTATTATACACTGAATTTATTTGCACGGTCCCTTTCTCCCCAGGCCAGCAGGACCCCACTAGCCTTTGTGGCCAAGGGGCCTCGAGGGGCAGTCTCTGCTGGTGTGTTTCTGCAGTGATTGCCTTTGGGTCTCAGGCAGAGCTGCCCCGCAGGGAGCGGTCACAGCCTTTGGGTTCCTGGGCAGAGCTCTGTGAATCACCCCGATCTCGCTGAGCCCTACATGGAGGCACTGAGCACACAGTGGTTGGGGTTGGGTTGCATGGGTTGGGTTGAGTTGGGTTGGGGTGCTGCAGCTCCAGCTCTGTACTGCAAGGATTCGCACTCAGTGCCATCACTGCGGGGCTCTGTGTGGAGGAACGTGGGCTGGAATTCCCCTCTCCCAGCTAATCAGCTCCATTGCTCGTGTTGCAGCAGACTCCGAATTTCCCTTTGTCATCTGTGCAAAAAAAACTGTGTCCCTGCACCCATCCGGCTGAGTGCAGGCCCACGTCCACCTGCAGTACCAGGAGCGCTCCGTTATGGTAACCCGTGCTACCGAGATGACAATTATGTTTCCAGACGTACAAAAACCAAAAATCATTTGAATGTTGCATCATATAAACAAGCCTGTTCTCAGGCATGGACTCATTTATTCCATCCCGAAACAGATGTGCAGAGGATGATGACGAAGCAAAGGCATGGGACCACCAAACAAACGCTTTCTGCAAGCAGAGGACCCATCCAGGCTCCATTGCAAGAACCTGCTCCAGCCCAGCAGCCATTTCCACACCTCCCCAACTTTCTGGCATGCACATGGAAAGATGTGGCTGTAAAACATGAGCGAAAATGTCAGGCTAATTAAAGGGCTTTTATCTGGTTAAAACGGTATCTCCTTTTAAAAATCAGACATTTCCTTGCCCGTGTGCCCTAAACAGCACCCGAGGTTACTGCAGCAGAAAGGAGCTGCGCGAAGCAGGTTTGCGTGACACTGTTTATTGCCTCCTGTGCATTTTTTGCATGTCTCCCAGCACAGTCTCGCCTCTCCTGCCTTTCTCCACCAGCGCTTTCTAATCAATGGCGTTTGCAGACTCCTGCCCGGCAGCAGAGCCTGGTTGGGCCGCATCCAGACACGGCACAGTGTCTGTGCCCACGGCTCCTGCAGCACAGCCCGGTATCGCGGCACAGGACGAGGTGTCAGCTCCCAGCTCGTGAATGCTCCTCAAACAAAGCGACAGAACTACGAGCTGTGCTGCAATGCAGGCGGCGAGGAGCCCGCAGGTCAGGGGTATGGCTTCGAAGGAAGGAGACTATATGAAAGGGTGCAAGGGTGCTGCGGTCCCTGGGGTGCAGTGTAAATCCCGGCTTTCCAGGCAAACTCCCTGCTCTGAAACTGAAGTGACTTTATTCAGGCGCTATGCTTTAAATAGCGTGGCAGCGCTTATCTTCCCATCTCAGCTGTTAAGGAGCTCTTTGTGCTTCTGCAGACTGCCACTGGCCCGAGCACTGCTGCTGCGGCACATGACTGCCGTGTTTGGTTTCAGCCAAACGCTCGCAGCAGCTGGAGATGCTCGTTTTCCTCCAGCGAAAGCCTCGCAGGTCGCAGCCGTCTCGGCTGGGACCGCACAGAAATGTGTGGGAGCAGAAGAAGAAGGCAGGACTGGTTTTGCCCCTTCCTGACATATCAGGCTGAGGTTATAGACTTGAAGACGCAGCATGGAGAAGCTTTGCATCGTCACAAAAGCGCAGCCCGACACATCTGATCCAGCAGAGCTGTCGGCGATTTGCCACTTGCGCACCTCCCTTCCCCCCCCCCAAGCAACTCCCCTTTTGTTATCCCAGACCCAAAGCCCCGGTCCAAGGCTGTGCAGCTGCTCCTGAGAAGTCTGGAGAGCACCTGGTTAACACAAGCAGCCGCTCTCTGCCTTCTGTGCTGTAAAACACTGCAGGTAGCCAAACGAGAGGATATTGGCATACTGAGAAGTTCTCCACATCAAACAGATCCAATCCATCCCAGGCCAGCAGAGCCCAGAAGATATCTGACACACAGGCAGGAGCCAGGCTGCACCCCAGCAATTTCAGTCTGCAAGGATGCAAGATAAAATATGAAATGTAGTACAGAAACGTGTGGTTTGAAATGAAACTCCTGAGCTCTGCTCACACTGCTGGAGCCCAAAGCCTGGGGATGCATCCACTGGACATCCCAAGGGCCAGCAAGTGCCCTGCTCCCGGGCTGTGGTGTAACATTCTCCATCATCTTGCTCAAGTCGTTCAAAACCGTCCATAAACCCAAAGGCATGTGTTCATTTCAACTGCTATGGATGCTGGAGCATACGCTCCTCATGCACGCATGGATCTCCAAGGTGAACCCATTTATTTTCTGGGCAGCTCTGGTCAATTCTGCTGTTTGTAACGAAATCCATGAAAAAGCAAGACAATAGCTCTGTTGTGTCCCTGCTGTAGCAGTTATCCACCATCCAATTACTAGGAAGCTTTCGCAGCCATGAAAATACATGCTACTGTGTGCAGGCTGAAAATAGAGATGCCTACAATTACCGGGTAAAGCTCAGTTTGCCCTAAAACACTACTTGACTGTAATTACTTATATTTACCTAATTGCAACTTATCACACCCTGAATGAGAGGGATTGGCGGCTCTTTCATGACGATGCCTCGGAACGCAGCGGTGCGCCCGCAGCCCTTTGGGAATCGAGCAGCAGGAGTTAATCCCGTGTAATCACAGCTGGTTCCCAGGGCCGGGCTGCTGCTGCCCGCCGTGTCATGTCACCCCGTGTCGTGTCAGCCTGTGTCGTGTCACGGCAGAGAGGGACCCAGCCACAGCTGCAGGGCTCCCGTCACCGCACCGTGCCCGTCCCAGCCCCCACAGCTCGCAGTCCCTCGGTGCAGTTCTGTGGGATAACGTGGGGCATCGATGCGTGTGAACGTTTGGAGCAGTGGGAGGCAAATAGCTGAAAGCTTGCCAGTGCTTTACTGCTCATTTCTGCTACAAACTGCTGATCCGAGCCGCAGGTACTGACTGATTCAGCAGGACCTTGCAGCATACACTTGGTTTTAGCTGGGTACCCCAGGGGACGTGTCTGGATGCTTTTCTGAATCAGGCTTATAAATCACTAGTTTGTATCTGTACTTAGTTTTTCCTTGAGGTTTCACAGACTGTTGAGAGTTAGAAAGGAAATTAGAAAGGAAAGATTTCTTACAACGAATGCAAATCATTCCTTCCTTCTTGCCACCTGTCTGCGGGCGTTTCAGGCCGAGATGGGACTGAATCAGAGAACAATTAAGTCTGGAAAAGACCACCAAGATCATGGAGCCCGACCAGGAATGTGGAAGATTTTCTCAGATGTGCAGCTGAGCAGTGCAAGCACAGCAAGCAGCACCCCGGGGTTAGGCCAGCTTTCCAGGAGTCTTTGTAACGCTGGGTTTTAAATGACACACTCGGCTCTGGAAGAGCTACTGAAAAAACTGCAGGAGAATGAAATGGGCAGAAACCCTGTGGGAATAGAGGTGTGGCACTTGGGGACACGGTCAGGGGCACAGTGGGGGTGAGCTGGGGTTGGAATTGGGGATCTGGGAGGTCTTTTCCAACCTTTATGTTTTTATGATCCTACGACGGAAGTAAAGAGCAGACGAAGCATGGTGCTGGGCTGTGGGGTTCAGAGGGCAGCTCTGTTCCAGTGCCGCTCACTGCATGGGTCTGTAGCATCATTTCAGCATGTACCACTCATGGCATTAGCACCAGTCATAATATTATGCAGCTGTTTGCTGTTGTTATAGAAAAACTCATGAAGAAGACAACAATCATCTTTAACTATACAGACATTTTGCTGCAACAAGGCTTTGCCAGATGTTCTGCCCCTTGATTATGCATGCCACAAAAGCATGTTTTATAATCACATAAAACAAAGTGAGATGAAAGCCATGGAAATGTCTGTGTGTTCTTTCCCCAGCACAGATGCTTTTGAGATGGTTTTTGCATCTGTCAGCCATAAATGAAATGGGAAAAGCGATCCTCAGGACCAGTGCATCTCTTGATGGAGTCAGTGGTTCTGTCACCGACATTAGTTGATGTCAAGGATTTACTTCCTACACTCCTGGGGAGGTTAAGTTAAATGTTCCTAAAGCACTGCAGCGGAAATGGAGCGTGCAGAGATTTCCAGAGTTTCAGATCGAACGGCATTCATTGGTCAGCATTAAGAGAGAAAAAAAGTGGGCTCTGCTGGTGGGGGACATACGTATCATTCCTAATTTCCATTCCCACCAGTGCCAAAATACACAAGTGGCTGTGTCCAAATCTCAGGCCTGAGTGTGAGGTGCTGTTGGGGGTCATGCTGGTTAATTAACAGCCGAGATGCTCAGACGAATCCCTCATTAGTAGATGTGGATATTTTCATGTGTGCTGGCAGCAGGATATCGTAGCAATGACAAACACTCTGAAGAGATAGGAGGTGTTGCTGCATAAGCACAAAACATCACAATGCCGACACAAAGAGTACCCACTTTTCTGACCTTTCCTAAGCAAACTGCGGCTGTGTGCTACCTATATCCTGTATGAATGAATCCCTTTCTTGTGTGACTGCTCAAAGCCAGTGTGTCCGTTTCTATAGAAGCACCCACAGGATCACCGAAAACCACATATTCAGCTCTTGTTAATGTCACCAATGACGTACCAGGGCAAGTACTTGTTTGTCCCAAAGAAATACAGGACTTCCACCGCTCGGTGCGAGCCCGCTGCGAGCGCCGGTGCAGAAAAGAAGTTGTTGACATGAGAGGAAAAACCAGGTTTCCTGTTTGAACTCTGACAGGTACTGGAAGATATGAGTAACATCAAATCTTGGTCTGCTCTAAAGGCAGTCTGTGGTCAGGGGGTTCTCACATTTGTTTGTGCGGAACAGCTTTGAATTGTTTGCAGATACTGCGCAGAAGAAACTCGGAGATGCTTATCGCCGCGCTCTGAGATGTGCGCGTTTGTGAACGGGCTAGGGGAGATCAAAACGGCTCCAGATGACATGCCTCACATGCTGTAAATGTGGTAGATGCTCCCGAGATACCTCCGAAAATATCACATGTCGCAGCGTTGTCGAGTACAGGCGGCAGCCGCCCCTGTTTCCATCTCAGGCGTGAGGAGTTCGGGGGATTTTTTCCAGATCATTCGTATCTCTGTGTGTGTGTGTGTGTCTGAATGCTCAGATGAAAACTTTCCCTCCCTGTGACTCTCACTAACAGTACAGCTCGAACAGATCAATGTGAAAGCAGCAAGGTGCGGGAGGAGGCGGCTCTGGACGCCTGGCTTTGTCCTCGCTGCCCTGTGCTGCTGGCATCGCCGTCCTTCAGGACGTGAGGCTCAGCCCGGGGAGCTGCTTCCATCCCATTCTGCTCATCCCAGCTCTGCTGTCCCTGCTCACTGCAGTGAGTTGGACTACGTGATCTTCACAGGTCCCTTCCAACTCTAAGGATTCTATGGTTCTGTGATCCCACATCAGCAGAGCAGCACCAGTCCCTCCAGCTGAGGTCTCAGAAGGGAACAGAGAGCGCTGCTCAAACCCTCCCTGCAAGGAGCAGATCCCAAACGTTTGCATACACAAAACTAACCCTCAGTATTCTTTAATGTAAGCCATCTTTTCCAGAAGTTCTGCTAAGACAAGACCTCCCAAAGCTCTGCTAAACCAAAGTCATATCTGGGGATAAAACTGGCTCGTAGACTCCTCTTACAACTTAGAGCTGTTGTGGCTCATTACAAAACTCTCCTCCAAAGCACGGACCCCTCAGCCATAGAATCAAATAAGAGAATCACAGAATGATTTGGGTTGGAAGGAACCATTAAGATCATCTAATTCCAACCCCCCTGCTATAGGCAGGGTCACCTCCCTCTAGACCAGGTCCCATGCAATCTTCCTATGTCCTCACCTCTCTCACGGCCCAAACTGAATCACATGGTTTGCTCTCCCTGAGACCAGAGGCAGTTCTGCTCATGGATACAATGCCCAGACATAGATCTCCAGGAGGACATCAGCACTGTGGCCTTTCCCATGGAGTCATCACACCAAGGCACCTCCAGACCAGCCGAGCTGCATCCCACCTGGTGCCCTACAAACCAGGTTCTGCTCATTTCTGCCTGCTCCCTGACATTTTATCTAGGTTTATTGTTCTTCCAATAAAGTGCTTACAGAAAGTCATTTTAAGTGCTGACATGGAAGCAATGGAAACAAAGTGAAAAATAAAACCATTCTATCAAGAAAAAGAGCTGTTCCCTCCAACAGGGCCATCTGCTGCCACTAAGTAATTGGGGTTTCAGATCTGGACTAACTCGCTAACTCCAACTGCAAAAGATTATCTTGAGCCATTCCTGATGCTCAGACAGAGCACCCAGCTGGAGGAAAAGCAGTACTGGCCAAGAACTACCCCTTGTAGCACTGGGTGCTGAGTTTGTCTTCATTTCTGAAAGAGCTGGGACCCTTTCAGATAAATTCACCGTTTTCTGCACTCATTTTTATAAACTTAGTGAAGAGTCCTGGTACCCCACAAAGCTGATCCGTTTTTCCAGCTGGATTGTGATGGTTGCTCTGAGGCAGCTGGCACTGAAATGCAATATTAATTAAATGTTCCCAGCAGTCTGATCCTGAAACTCCCCTGAAATTGCTGGGTCTTGAGTGGGTGGTTACCTCACTGCCTGCACTTAGTGCTGCACCTGAATCGGGGCTCTGACCACCGACAGAAGCAGGACGGATCTTCCTTGTTCTGAAGCCATTGCCCTGGTATTAATACGAAAATACCAGAATTCAGCCACTAACCTTTTTGTTGGTAGTAATCCATGCTAACATCATTAGAAACGGACATTAAATAGCACAAACAAAACCAACAGTAAGAAAACCTGGTAGATTCCTAAGCAGAAAAGGAGTACAGAATTTGTTCAGTGTGTGACACAGCAGTGAAAAAAAAAGATGTTTAGAAATGGGAACACTGTTGTTCACATACAGCACTGCAGCACCATGAACCCACCAGGGTGGAAGGCTTTCCTCTGAGTACTAATCTGTGGCCAATTTTTGAATAACTTTCAAAGTGAAACTGTTTAAAACAACACATTATGGGTCTTTGTTCCTTTGAGTCTTCGAGCACCGATGCAAACTATTCCATTTCAAGTGCTCCCCACTGATTCAGTCTCATTTTAGCAAATAATAAGGCCAGGTGTGTTTACACTCCTTGGCCATTAATATTCAAATTCTACATTTGGGAAAAGAATCAAATTTAACCAAGAGATAAGAAAGCCAGATTAAGTCAATTATTAAATATGATTTGTGCTCATTATGTTCATTAGGTATGATTTCACTGAGGAATTTTCCCCCTTTATTTAACTCTTCACGCTTAAGTGCTGCTACCAAATGTTTTGATTCTTATTTGAATAAAAAATTACAAGGAATATCCCTCTTATTCAAATTCTCCCTTTTCAACTTTCAGCTCGTTTTACACGTTGGATTTTGAGACAGTTAATAAGATGTAATGGGACTCTGAGTGCTCTGAGCAAAAGCTCCGTTTCTTACAGCCAGGCTGCGGGCAGCAAACGCCCAACACAGAACCCAAAGTGCCACCAAACTGCTCCTAAATCCCAGTGGGTGCCACACTCTGTTTGTGACCCCAGCCCTGCCCACTGCCTGACTCCATCTCATCACAAAGGGACAAGCAGAAGTCAAGAATCAAAATGTGTCGGTTTATTAGAAAAAGATAAAAATAAAAACAAGCATTTTTTTTACCCAAGCAGCAGATTTTCAAAGTGTCTAAATTTTCTCTTTTCTCCCCCCCCCTTTTTTTTTTTTTTCTTATTCTATACTTTCAGAATACCTAACCACAAGCATTTGAGCAAACTAGAGAAAAGAAACTGTTGGTAATTTTCTGTAAGTTTCAAAAGACAGCAGGATATATACGCCGTTTTATGTTTCTATGTATAGAGACCTACTGGCAAACGTACAGTGGAACAAAGATAGACATCTAGATTTGTACCTGCCGCTCATGTGCCTATATGGACACAGATGCTTAATTAGATAAGTAAACAATGGAAACTTTTAAAATTTGTAGCCTTGTACTAAACTCTGAGTGTATCTCTTACTTGAGCACAAAGGTTTGAATGCCGTCCGTGGGTGCCAGCTGGACAGGCACACAGCTCCTGGCCTGGGCAGGTGGAGAGCTTTGGCTCCTGGCTTTGGCTAGCGCAGGAACGCAACCAAATATATAAATGTGAAGTAAATATCTTTGATCAAATATTTCAATTAGCATGTGAAACTTTGTAGCAGAAAAACGAGTCCTGAACTGTCGAGCGAGGTGGCTGTAACACGGGAGAGCTTGAGCAGAGCTAAGGCAAGAAAGAAGGGAGATTCAGACTGGATGTAAGCCAGAAGTTGCTTATGCTAAGGGTGGTGAGGCACTGACACAGGCTGCCCGGAGAGGTGCAGACATCCAAGGCCAGGCTGGGGCAGCTGATGGAGCTGTGGGTGTCTGTGCCCATGGCAGGGAGTGTGACCAGGTGAACTGGAAGGGTCCCTTCCAACCCAAACCATTTGATGACCCTGTGATTCCAGCGGTCTATGGCAGCTCAAACTCAACTTCAGGCTGCAGGACCTGAGATCCCTTGAGATTCCTGCCTGGTTTCCCAGCACTGCTGAAAGAGCCATTCAGCTGTCCACGGAAATCAATCACTCCCAGCAAACCAAAAAGCAATTTGCTTATTTTTATTAAGCTTTCTTTTCCCCTCTGCTGGCAAGGCTTAAAGGAAGCGAAGATATAAAACAGAAATATTTAAGAGAACATTCATTAATTTGTAATAACTACAACATTGTGTGTTTCAAACCCCCGTCTCTCTGGGAATCGTGTGTTAAATATTCATTCTGACAGTCACACAGTTCCAAGGAGCATATATTTCTTTGCAACCAAACTTTAAAAATTAATGAAGGGAAATAAATCCAATAAAACCCAGATGATGACTTTGACTAGCTCCGTTTTCTTAAAGAAGTCTGATGGCTTAAAGAGCTTCTCCTTCTCTCATGGTCTGTGGAGTTTGGTTTTAACTGTGATTGACGGCTTCTTGGTCTTTGTAACTGATGATGAAAAACACAACTTTGGGTCTTTGTAATAGATGATAAAAAGCACAACTTTGGTAAGCTGACAAGAAAACCATTCTGTAAGAACAGAATGGGAAGCAGACGTCAACAAACAAGCTGAAGGCTTTTCCCAACCTCATCAGTACTTCTTGGAAACCTGAAACCATCTCCAAGTGCAGGACCAAATCTGCCATACAGCCAGGCATAAAGTAACCACATTTGGTCCTCGAATAGAATGTGCTGTTGTGTTTTATCTGCAGCTAAACAAACATTTTGCATTCACCAGAAGTAAAAGTTGACACTCAGATCTGAGGCCGGCTCAGGATCCCCTATTAATGCCTCTCATCAAAGTTCCTGTGAACTATGAAAGCTGCACAGACTTCATGGCAACCCCTCCCTTAATTTCATTCCAGGCTGAAGGGATACTAGTTAGCAAAAAGCAGCAAAAGGAATTAGTAAAATTCCTTGCTTTTTCTAAGCAAAATGTTACTTCTCTGTCATAGAAGGCACTTTTCAGTTGATTAATTTCTTATTCCTATCAAACCTCTTGGTGATTCTCACTTTCTAGGTCTGTGCCCTGCCAATATTTTGCTCTTGGCCACAATAGAGGCTGCTCATAATGCCTTGATGTGTTTCTGGGATTCCTACTGATGCCTTTTCAGGAGTCACTCTAGCAACTATTTTCTTCCTAGTTTTATCACCCTCAGTTATACCAACCTGCTGCACAGCTGGCAAACACTAGAAAACCCCATGAACTCCAGCGCCAGGAAATAACCATGGAATTTTACATCCAGATTTCATCACTAACTCTTCTGTAGCCAGGAATCCACACTGAAAGCAATAATTCTGTTCTTGCGACACAACAGAAGTACGTAAGTGGTTATTGGTACCGCTATTTTTAGCCAGAACAAAACTTCCACTTCCCCAGACTGAAAGAGGCAGAGATGAATGAGAATTGTCTGAAAAGAGTGAGTACCTCCAAGCCCCTGTGTGTGTGTGCTCTAAGTGCTTTCCAGGAGTCGGGACAATCCCAGCTATTTTGTTAAAATCCACATCACCATCACACATTGGGTGGTACAGGTCCATTTTCCCTCATTTTTCTGGCTACGATACAGCTCCTGGCCATTCTTCTTCCATGGCTCCTCTGCACTTACCTTGACTTTCTGCTCCCAGTCCTGGCTCTCACCTGGCCTTGAACCAAGTGTCCAAACCCAAATCATGCCTTACACAGAAGCTGCCACCTACAGTGCAGGATTTCCCAGACAAGATTGTGCAAATGTATACATGTATTATATATAAAAAAATCTACTCTGAATGCAAACTTTCCCAAACCCTTTGATGACGGCAATAGAAAGTGGGATTGCAAGTACTGATGTGATGTTGCTTACTTGCATTTCTCATTATTGTAACAAGCAATCAAGCTACGGGCACTAGAAACCCAACAGCAGCTCAGGTCTAATTCTCCTCTGATTGCTATGCTGCTGCTGCTAAAACGTTAAAGTACAGATGGATTCTGCCCTCAGACGTTCATGTAAACACATACATGCAGACCCACAAAAGGTTCTCAGCAGCATCACTTCTAATAGCAGTTAACAGGATGAGACAGGAGGCAAAGGATTGTCTGCTCGGGGGTAACACAGGGAAGCTGCATCAAACCAGCAATACCACAGCACCTTTATTTCAGTGGGTGCAAAATGCAGCTGTGAAGAGGAGAGCAAGAAAGAATCCGCAAGGCACTGAGTCCCTAAGGCACACCGAGGCCGACCCCAGCTCCCCCAGCACCAGCCCTGACACAGACAGGAGAAAGCTAATTCTCAGAACACAGCCCTGAGCACATGGGAAGGCTGCCACGCACCACCTGTAGGCTCAGAAAGCCAGAAGTTCACTTGGTTTAATTTTTCTACATTTGTTATATCTTCGTTATTATTGCAGCACTGTTCCACCTTCTCTCTCTTTTTTGGGTCCTATATTAGCATTACTTAACAGGAAAGAGCTTTCTCTATGCATTTCAAGTGGTCTTTGGAAAGATTTTTCTCTCCTATCTCAACAATCTTTCTGCTTTAACAAGAAGTTTATTTTTTCTCTGTCTGCCCTGCTTTTTTAGCAGCCCTCCACATGGCCACGAGCTGCCACTCAGAGACTTTCCATCAATCTGAATGAGCTTCAGCTCACACTTTGGGTTCACGAGTTTTCTGCCCCTTCTCATCTTCACATCCCTTTACTGCAATGCTTCCTACCCACACAGGAGCTCATTTGTATGAGCTGGAAATCTCATGAGACAGCGGCTCTCAGGTTGTTTCCAATTCCCAAAGAAGGCAGTGCTTGTGCCCAGAGGGTTTCAGTAACTCCCATTCTGAACTGGCAATAAATATAATTATTCAGGCACAAAAGCATCTCAGATTTCATCAGGTTTAGGTAGGACAGATGGAGCTACTTGGCCACTTTTAGCTCTGTAAATTTCATGCGGTTTGAGTAAATCTTCATGGGTGCCAGAGCAGATACCATTCCCAGAAGTCTGGTCACACCCAGAGGGGGAACACCAGCACCTCACTATCAAGTGAACGCATCAAGTGAAGGTCTGCAGGAAACTACCTCAGATTCTGTTTTGCTCAGTGCTTTCACTAAAATCAGGGATGATCAGGCAGAAAGGACATCTTCAGTTTTGCAGACCATGGAATCCCCTGCCAGTATACTGAAGGGCAAGACCAAAGTTCGGCATGGTCTTTACAACAGAAGTAACAATGGATTGTGTTCAACGTGGGCAAGTGATAAGTACTACAAAAAAAGGAGTGAGCACCAATGGACACCATCAGATGCACCTGGAGATAAGATGGTGCAAACACAACGCACAGGTGATGCAACGGAGGGGGACAGACTTCAACTTTGACTGAAGAGACTTGGGAAATCAAACTTCAGGGAAACTCTCTAGAGATAGGGATGTCCTGGAACAGTTGTGCATGGAGATGTGAGTTCCCATCATGGGAAGTTTGTAAGAGCAGATGTAAAGGTTTCTCACTGGAACAACAGAGGACGTTTTGCCTGTAGTGGTTCAGGGGTGGACCAGAAGACCTGAGAAATCCTTCCTCTGCTCATTAAATAGCTGACTATGGTTAGGTTCTCTGGGAAGATCAAAGCCAACACTTAACCAAGCACAGTGCAACTGCAGATCCACGGATGTTGTTATGATACAGCTTTCTGGATTTTTAAACCCGCAGCAATAGTTAGTGGCCAACCTTGGCCAGAAGCTCCACTGAGGTGATGCAATTCCACTCTGCTGACAGAAGCCTTTGGTGGGAACGGGGGGAGAGTCCACTTGGATTGCTTTTCACTCCCAGAGCTACAGATTCACCCAGGATTTGGCTTAGTTTGAGTGAGAAGAATGCAGCTCCAGTGACACAAAAGGATTTCCATGGCACATTTGACCTCACGTGTTCTTCTTTATTTTTTGTCTAACGAAATAAACAAATAAACAAAGAAGATCTAAGACATCCGTCAGTGCCACGTCAGCCTGCTTCCAATCCTGCCCCCATCCCACCACCTTCAGAGCTGAGCTTTGAGTAAAACGCTCATGCTTTGTCCAAGAAGGGAGACAGAATCCCTCCCTCCCACGTGACATCCATTCCATGTCACTAGAGGGAAGATCACAGCTGAGATAAGCTTTTATTGCAAACATTGAAGGAAATCAAGACATCAAGCAGCAAAAGGATGAGTAACAAATGCCAAACAGGCACAGGACAGTGTTTGGGTGAAGCAAAGTCTCTGCCTTCCCCAGACATCCTTCCCTTATTCTGCTCAAAACGGGGCAATGGTACGCAGTCAGCAGAAGTCCAGGCAGGAGCAAGGTGCTGTAATCCCAAACCCTGGGCCACAACCTCCCTGTCTGCCCGCACGCTCAGTCTGCCTCATTGTTCTCAAAGCCGTGCGCACGAGGTTCATTCACGTTTTGCTCCCTGAGCTCTCTTGCTATTTACTTACACCATTATTTCATGCAGACTTGTTGCTCGAGCCTTTCTTTTGTTCTTGTAAAGATTAACTTCTTAGAAACAAGCTCGGTCGGCAAAGTGTTTTGAAACGTAACTCGGTGGTGGTGGTCTATTTTCAGCAGTGACATGCTCGGTGGTCACCGTGCTTTACTCCTAGCACTTAGTGGTTTTAAAAGTTGTTTTCTGTTCTACGTATTAACATATTTCGTTTACTATAAAAAGACTCCTAAACATATATTTCTCCAATCTTCCTTGCCCATTACGGAAAGAAACCCAAACGTTATACCAGAGACTAAGCCAAAGCCATGTCTCAAAATGTTCTTACCCCAAAACTACTTTGCTTGCAGACTCTCTAACCATTTATTTTCCGGATGAGCTTAAGAGCCCTTAAAACAACAACACAGGCACAGCCACCACACCCCATCAGCCACGCACTGCGTTTCCTTATTGTTAACACAACAGCAAGAATCCCAGCACGTCTGAGACATGCACAGCGAAAGCACCGACCGTGTTCTGCACTCAACAGACGATATGGATGGAAAATAAACAGTCATTTAAAAAGCAAGCTGCACGACTCAGAGCTGTGTCTCAGCAACTGCTCCTGCTGCAGAAGGGTCAGGCAAGCACAGCTCTCAGACTTTCAAAAAATGATTTCTAAGTGATTAGGAAAAACTATCTGTCCTCAGCCATGGGTGCTTTATTCTGGGTCAGTATTTACCAGCGAGCAGTATCTGACATGCCGTGCTCCCATCTGTGGGGCAGAGCTGGGACAACGGGCTCTGTGGGCTGTGTCTGTGGGCAGCAGGGCACTGTGTGCAGCTCAGGCATCATCGCAAAATGATATCAGTAAACGGGAAGCAGTTCAGAGCAGGGCTAGCAAAATAATGAAGAGCCGGAGGGAACGGATGGCAGAGGGGAGATTAGGGCATTGCATATGTATGTCTTTGACCAAAGGAAACCATTTGGGATATCTGGCAGGTACAAGCTCAGAGAAGAGGGTTCAGGGTGCGATGGATAACTGGGAGCAATTATAGGCAGCTAAATGAAAAGGAAGTTAGGCTTAATGCAGGGAAAGAAAATGAAGAAAGACAATTAGAGTATGAAATAGTTTATAGCAAAATAGGGCAAAAGGGCCATATGCAGAAACTCCTTCAGTGGAGAACTCAAAAATAAGCATGATAAAGCCCTAACAAATATTTGGGAAAGGGCTCAGCCTTTGAGAAGTGGGGACATTGAGTGACCCACTAGTGCTCTGCCAGCTCCAGGATCTAGTGCTCTATTACACCTGACCACATCACGGGATGCAGTGCAGTAGAGTCCAACACATTCACTTCCAAGGAAGCCTTTCCTCGGGGTCTCTGCTCCCACATGGCCAACCTGAGGCAGCTCCACAGGCATCTGACATCTGACCACTGCTGCCACACCAGCAGGAGCCCAGCACATGCAGCAGCATTACTCTGAACAGCAGCCAGAGAGCAGAGGGAGCTGCCACATGCTCTCCCCTCCGCAGAGTGAAGCAACGTGTACCACCGGGCTGTTCTCCTTTTGCCAGAGTTTAGATCTGTGACACAAACAGTGCAGTACTCTCGTACTTCAAGGAACACTAGGAGAGCTTCCAAAGCTGCCACTGGGCAATGAGATGTAAGGAGCTTCTGCAGCAGCAAAGTCTTCTTTCTGATCCCAGAGGCTTAGAGCTCGGAATCTTCTGTTCTAGCACAGAACTGCAAGACAACGTGGGGTTAAAACCAAGCCTTGCATCAAGATTAAATACATCTGTTATGAAAACTCGCTATGTTTTGCATACATGATTCAATAAAGAGTCTTAGAGGGATAATTGCTTCGCCGAGGTTATTAACCAGAATTTTCTTTACTTTTTTTTTTTTTTTCTCTCATTAGTCTTTAGAATAATGTTTAAGGTAAACAACTCATAATTGTGCAAGAACTGCATTAAGCGAGATGCTCCATCCTAAACATTCACTCCCGGATATTACGCACTATTACCAAAAGTCAGCGTAGGAAATGAACACTCCAAGAAGCAGCAGCACGCAGCGCGTGCATGCAAAACACAAAAGACCCGCTGAAAATTAAGTCCCGAATATCAGAGGGGAATATCAAGGGGCGAATGAGGTTTGTACAGGGATGCGCCCCAAAACGCTGCGGTGCGGGGAGAGGCCGCCGCCGCCGCCTCCGGCCGCCAGGGGGCGCCGCAGCGCAGCCCCCGCCGGGATCACCGCTAGGGCCGCCAGCAAAGCGCTGTGCTGGGGGGGGGGGGGGGGGGGGATGCGGGACACTGCTCGGAACGGCTTCAGTGCTCTCGTGCCCAGGTGAAACGTAGGGGTTTTAAAATATGTATCTGAGAAGCTAAGAAATTGTGTTCGAAGACGCGGAGATGGGCTGACGTAGACTCGAAAGCGCAACATCCGAACTAATGATGCTCTACACTGCCGTCCATTTGCAAGCGGACTGCGTTCAGTGCGTTCCGGAGCCCCTCTGTTTGGACCAGAGCATCTCCGAGTCCGGCTCAGAACAGGGCCACGTGGCACCAGTAGCTATTGTTTTGCCTGGGCTCGGTCCAGCAGAACTGTTAGAGCACACTTGCCAGATGAAGCGCTGGCTGTATTCCCCTCTTCCATAGCAGAATTCAGAGGTGAGGACTCCGGTTTAGGATGGTTTGCCACAATCTGATGCCCATTCGTGTGTTTGGCCATTCTGCCAAAAGCCCAATCCATCTCTGGAGAACTCAGCCCCTCCCCACAGCCGAGCAGAGCTTTGCCTACTCAGCATGTCCTGCCAGGGCAGTGGTGTGAAATAACCACCTCAAGTCCCAGTGTTGCAACAGTTCACATCCTTGGGCAACTGTCACCTGATCCTAGAGACTCCCGGAGCCGTGTGATGCCTTTCCCATCACATTAATGGCACAGAGGGTGTCCTGCAGCACTTTTGGGAAGGCCACTTCCCAGCAGGGTCTTGTTAAGGGTAATGAGCTGAGCACCCACAAAAGGATGAGGCAGATAACTGGGAATGCCACAGCCGAAGCTGAGAGTGACCACTAGTCAGCATTGCAGGCTTCCGACAGAAAACACATTGTTTTCTGCTATGTGGACAAACAGGTTGGACTCATTACCACATATAATCATTATTATTTGTGCTCTACAGACATCAGAGTTTTGTCTTTAAATGAATTTGGGGGGGGGGGGGGAAGTAAATCACAAAGCTGAATAATCCCTTTAATTATATGCTTAAAAATCCTGAATGGAAGAAATTAGGAGACACAAAGGAATAAACATAAACTAATTATTCCTTGTTTTGCAGCTAACGTATTTCTATGGTAACCACTATGGCCTTCGAAGAAATTAAATGATCTTTTAAATCAGTTCATCAGGAAAGTCACCCAGCAAAGCCACAAAACAAAGATCTTTCAAATGAGTCGAGATGATGAAGGAGAAAAGCATGCGTTTTCCCAGCTGTTGATCATTAGAGCTACGAAACTGCATTTTCATTAAAACCACCGAGGAGATCCTCTCTTGTTGCTCTGCGGGAGGTTGGTGGCTGTGTGCATGGGTGCACACGCAGAAGAAAGGAGAGGTGACTTTTGTACAGTGTGCCAGCAGAGCAAGGTGAACAGAAGGCAAGCAGGTGCGGTTTTGTTGTGTTTTTGAGAAGGGTTGCACTTTCTGCTCACGTATTTGTTGGGGTTGAATATTTCCAACCTACTAGGTTGGAACCTACAACCTATTAGCTCTTAACACAACCTCGGCTCCCCTGAGCAGCTTTAGGTAGAACGTGTGCTGTTCCGGCTCGCTCTGTCCGGAATGAGGAGCTGTGTGTCCAGCTGACAGAAGGGATCTGCCATTTCGGTAGGTCAACCGCACGTGCAAAGCGCTGCTGTGCTTAGTAAAGACCAAGTTTACACATTTTCCTCTTCAATTGTAGGAAATTAATCAAAACCACGCGCTTAAAACCTAAACCAGGCTGTCATCGGCTTTGCATTATTAACGTTTAGCTCAAGGGGTGCGTTGCCAGAGGAATAATTCAACCAGAATGGGCCACGAAGCAAGCAGATTTGGGCTCTGTGGGAGGTTTGCCTCTCCAGGCTGTGCAGAGCTTGTTAGCCAAGCAGACAGCTCATGCAAACATGCCTCACTCCTCTTTTGTCTGCACCACCAAAACCAATGGCTTCCCCTATCACATCTGTGGCCATGCTGGCAGCTACAGATAAAGAGACGAACCGAATAGCCTCATATGGAGGGATCCTCACTGTTCAGTTAAGGGGGAAGTCCCTGCAGCTGAAGGGTTCAAGCCCTTTCATAGAAATGTTTTTCCTCCCTTTGGGCTCTGCATGGCACTTTTGGTGCCTTTCTCCTGTGCTCACCCTCCTCTAGCGATGTGAACAAAACAGGAACTTTACTGCAGAGCACGGAATTGAATGCTGCCCACGCTCACTTTGTCCCTGTGCTGGCATGAGTTGTCACAAGCAGCAGAAATAACCAAACTGCTGTCTGTCAGTGGGGACACGAGAGCACTGCTACCTGCCACAGGGCTTCTCCTTAACAGCCGTCTTCAGCTTCACTCCTTTACCCCGATGTGTTTCACCACAGCTTTGTAGGGACAAAGACACGTCACATATCCCAGGCACAGGCCAGCAACAAGTCATTCCTGCCTTTGGTTAACTAAGTTTATTAATATTCTTAATAATAGCAATAACCACTCCTATTAAGACAATCTGTTGGCTTCAGACAACAGGTTCTATTTTCCTCAGGATCTAATTTTAGAAGCTTCTGGGAACTGAGTAAGCTCTCGAGCTAGAAACGAACACAAAACCAGTACACACTGTTTAAAGCACGGGGTGGGTGATGAGACCCAAATACCATGAAGTGAGTCCTGGGCTTTCAGATCTGCAGAATGAAGTGCAGCACAGAGTTCCCTGGGCCTGGCTGGGCTGCTGCTAAGAGGAAAAGCTTCCCCAGCGACTTGATGAGAAGACAGCAAACTTGTGAGAGCAACCAACACGGGCATCAAACCCTGTCAAGGTGTGGGAAGGGCAATGGGGATAAGTGTACAGCCATGTGGGGAACTCAGCTGATAGTGAAGCTCGCTCCCACTTGATGCAAGACACAGCTCTTGTTGCTTTTCTGTTCAGTTTCCTTCAAAAGACAAAGCAGCTTTTCGCACACTGAATCATATTCCTAACATCAAGTCCATTCACACTGTATTTTTCTCATTACTCCAGGAAAAAATATCAAAAGCCATGCAGCATTTGCATCACACTTCTAACAGACAAAAGAGCAGAAACATCTTCCTGAGATTTTTCAGCTCTTGATTCCACAGAGCACTCCAGCAGCTTAATTTACTGCACATGAGTGGTGTGCGGCTCCACTGGGACCACATAGATGATTAAAGAATAAATGCAATTGTCTCCGTAGATCAATGCTGACATTTATTCCTCCCTGAGTATCAGATGGATCCTCAGAACCTCTTTGATAAATTCATATGGCGCAAAACATTGTGATCCAAGCTATAAGGCCACACACACTACTAGAAATCTCTCAGATACATGTTAACATCACAAATCGATTATTTTGTTCCTACTTCATTTCTTACTTGCTTCTCCATGCTTGTTCCAGAAATCTGTGCATAGAAGAGCTCCTAAAAGCAACCCCTCACTTTTTCCAACAATTTCCTAATTCCAGATCAGAAAACATTGATCGGGGTCAGATCCCTTCAGCGAGGATACAACTGAAGGTCCTTAAAAGATACCAGAATTTTGCAGAGCAGCAGCATGCCACCAAATCGGTTACAGGAGTTGGTTTTGCTGAAAGATGCTGCTTCGAATACAGGTTTTTCTGAACTCTGAGGACCCTCAGACTCTGAACATCAGCTTCCATCAGAGGTAGGTTTAGTGGCCTCACAGCAGTGACCCTACAGGAAAAATAAATGAGTATGTGTTGTTCGCTGAAGGCGAAGGCATGTTTTGCACACATGATGTCACTCTTGCAACTCAGGAGGAACTAATTGCTTGGCTTGTTGTAGTCTCATACTCGTTGGGCTCACTTGCAAATTATAGTCGTCTGGAGAGCTGCAGCATGTCATCAGCACACAGCTATGTTGTCTGAAGCGTAATTAATATCTGCCTTTCTTTTCAAGTTCCTTATTTACCCTCTTTCCCCCATGACAAATATGTTAATGACCTCTCCAAAACCCACAGGTTGTCATTTTCAAAGAGCCCCTGTCTTTCTGCCTTGAGCTGAACACTTGAGACTAAATCACCGTGAGTCTGTTCCTGCCCCCATTAAAGCCATTGAGGGTTTTGTCAGTGACTTCAGCATAAGCAGACTCTCACAGGTCCTAATGGGAGCAGGACCACAGACCTATTTTACTTTGCACCTTCAGCCAGAGGTTAAAAAAAAAACAAAAAACACACCAAACAAACACTAGGGATTGTCCTGCAAGTCTGCAGGATTTGGGGTTGAATCAGGTGCCCAGGGCAATGCCAGGATCTCAGACCATCCAGTCCCATGGGTTGCCAAACTCTGTTGGATTACAGGGTCTGAAAAAGCTATCCCTTTTGCATTTGGTTTTGACCCGTTCTAAGGATGGGTTTTAAAACAGCATTTCAGTTTTTCTGCAAAATAATTACCTGCTTAGCTGATTCTAAGTACTTTCCTGCAAAGGGTAAAATATTTCCCAGATCTGAATATAGCTGCATGTGAAAATAAGTGTAGACAATATGTACATTGGTGACAGCAATAACTGTACTGGTAGCCCAGATCATTACCGTGGAACATCTTGATACCAGTTTATAAAGCACTCATACAAGGACTTGAATAATCCTCACTGCATGACTCTTACATACACATATATATAGATGAGTATCTTTACAAATGAGTCAGATTTAAAAATAATAAGTCTATTTACACTAAAAACAGAAATAGGATCTCCTATATTTAACTACCCGCATCTGTATTCTACTTTTCCTTTTTTATTAGAAAAAAATCCCCTGATTAAATCATCTGCCAAACAGCAGAGACCTCCATTCAACAGAGAAATGCTATTTCCACTACTACAAAGCTGTTAGTTTCAGATGTGAATAAAGCATTTCCCTTCCCAAGATTTAAACGTGGCAAGTCCCCACGCCGCATTTCTCAAGTTGTCACTCGTCTGTACCCCAGCAGTTAGCAAGGCGAATCTTCTGGAATTCTCACCACACTACTAATGTGAATGCACTCGCAGGTAAGAATGTATAAGGTATGTTGTGTGTTGTACACGGTGCTGTAAGTCTGAGGTTCAGGTATATTTTTCTAAGTTGTTTTCTTCTTCCATCTCCATGCAGTCTCCTTCTCCCTTAGCTTCTAAGCTTGCTTTCTACCTGGCCATATCCTGACCCCAAAATTAGCTGATATGTGGCACACCTCTTGTTGATCTAGAAGGATGTGTATGAGCAGACCCTCTTGGGACTATGCTCACAAGCCAGTGCTCTTATCTGTTACTGTTGGCCTCAGAAAGTTCCTGCTTTTGTCATTTATTAACGAAATTCTCTGCATTTAAAAGCATTTATAAGTTTATAAAGTTTGCCAGCCTTTGTAGCAAATCCAGTGGATTTTAGCACTCCTTTTTCTTCTAGCAACAGCAGAACAAAGGTTATGATTCGATTCCTGGGTTCTTGTCTTCTTTTTGCAGTATCATCACTGACAAGCAACATTTGACACCCCTGTGCCTCAGCTTGCCTAGTTCATAAATGGGCCCAGCAACACCTCTGTCACGTGGTGTTAAAAGGTTGAGTTAATTGCTGCTCATAAATCACATTGCAAAGAGAAATATATATATATATGCAAAGTAGTTTTGATGTTGTAATAGAATGACATTGCTTTTGAATGCAGTTAAATTGTTAGGAGATTCATCTTTCTTGTATCACTCTGCTACCCATTAGCATCAAATATTACTTCCAGAATACCCAAAACCTAGGTACGGTGTCTGTGCTATTTGAGAAGGTGCTACTCAAGACATTTACCAGGGAAGATACTGGAACAGGAACATTTTTCTCTCTCCTTCTCCCATTGAAGTGGAGCAATTTTTGCATTCACTTTAAAAGTTGTAGGACCTGAATATATTCCCCATTCCCAGCCAGCTTTGAAAAGCAACACTGCCACTTTGTAAGACAAATCCTACATTTAATAGCTCAGTTATAAACAAATGCTTCTCCTCCCTCTGCTTAACTAGCACACTGGGCTGCCGAAGGATTTAAAATGAGGCACCTTCACTTTGTGAAGTGTTTTGAGATCTGCCAAGTACAAAGTAGCATTAAGATTACCATTTTCACTTTGATTTTTTTCTCTATGAACCTCTTGCTATCATCTACAGCTGCTTTGTGGACTTGGCGCAGATAAGGGGTTTAGGCATGAATACTGTACAATTCAGGATATCACACACACAAATGTAGCTTGCAGTAGCAGAAGGATTGAGCTATGAAGTTTGGATTAGATGAGAAATTTCCTATTTAAGACTGGAATGATTTTCAAAGCCTTACTTTCCTTTCTGCCCACTGGAAAGATGAAGGAACACTACAAAGTTTTGGTACAGGTCCAGAATTCAACAGTGTCCAGTGAAACACTCTTTGCTTGGTTTTTATCTGAATTTCAGCTCTCAGGTGTAACTGAAGTGGGCATTTTCCATGCTTCTATGCTGCACCAAGGTGGCACAAACTGGCACAAGAGAGGGGAGAGAGCAATAAGGACTCACCAATGGAGGTGCCTACGGTAGTGTGACATCATTTCCTACACATTTCTCCTGCTGCTCCTGTAAGCTGACACTCCCTTCGCTCCAAGCAGACAGCATGCACAGCCACCAGCAGACATCAGAATCCCTGCCGAGCAGCTGAGTCTAAACATGACTTCCAACCACACAACAGTGACAAAATCCCTGAGAATTGCTTGTTTGTAAAATCATCCCACTCCTCTCCGTTCCCAGGACAGCTTACCTGTCCGACCACTAAAACAGGCAGGTGTTAACGCATTCTTTAACCATTTCAGATTTAACTATTTCTAACCACGACACTGCTTCTTTCAAGGGCTGGGTATGCTAGGTGAGGGAAACATAAGGTTTTCTATGAGGAGATCTTTTTCTTAAATCTTACATGTGGGAATATAATAATTTTTGAAGTGACTAATGGGGGAGAAATACTTCACCTGCTTCACTACACGAACTGGCTGCCCTGGGGGTTGCACGGCAACTTGACTTTGGTGATAAATTTCATCCTAGCAGAAAAAGCCAAGCAAGGGTTTCTTCATTTTAGCTGCGTCCTAGCACCTACGAACAAAGAAAATGACAAAGTTAGATCACATTCATCTCATGTTTGGAATCAAGACAAAATGTGGATACCCTGGGTGGCCAAAATTATAGTCACAGTTTTTCCAAGGGGCTGGACTCTGGGTACAGCCACCTCTGTGCTAAAGAATGCCAACAGGGAGACAGGTAACATAAATCATACACAACTGTAGGATCTGGCCCTTGTTTGGGGGCAGAACTCTGAAACTGTAATTGCTCTTGCAATGAATAGCTGATGAATGAACACAATTAGTCACTTCATTTAACCTGTTGCTAGCTCTGCCAACACGAGTTTACAGAAGACATTAGTCTGCGCACAGACAATAAAAATCAAGGTATTTGATTAAAAAAATAATAACAACAAACCCACAAAACTTTTCAAAAACTCCAAAACAAACAGGTGAAGATGTCCCCTTCTCCTCAAGCAGACTGGATGGTCCGCCCTGTGCCCTCACTGCCCTGTGTGCACAGATGGTGCTCAGCAGGCAGCGGGCTCCCAGTAAGGGCTTCAGCCCCATGGCTGGCCAGGCAGCAGCTGCCCCACAGCACGCAGCATCACGCACCCCTAGAAACACCTCATCTGTCTGCATTCAGCTTTCATTTCCAGCAATCATTTATGCTGGAAAGACCAATAAGATCATCTAGTCCAACCATCAGCTCATGGCTGTGACCACTCTAGAGCACAAATAAGACATCCACAACCAGCATGACAGAAGGAAAAGTGTTTCCTAACAGATATTTCCATTTTAATTGACAAGATGATCCTAACGCCAGTTCAAGATGGTCAAATCCATGTAATCATCACCTACACTGCCCTGGATGCTCCAGTGTCCTTTCCTTTCACCTCTGTATTTAGACTTTGAAAGCCACTGTGGTCACGTTTCGCTAAACAACATCATATCTTGCTGCAAAATACACCACGATGACTGTAAGGTTACTGGAGTTGCCAGCAAGACCTGCACACAACACCAGGCCTTCCCTTCCTGCACTGCACACAACACCGAACTCCTGTTTTATGTCCACACAGAAGGATTGTCGTAGATCAAGTTCAGAGAAAAATTAAACAGGGGCAGAGCAAATCAAAACGGCCTGCCAAAGGGGAGAATTGAGACCCAATTTAGCCTTGCTTTGGTTCACAAGTCAGGATTTCACTGCACTCCAGATTCTGCCTCATGTGAACAAAGAGGTATTGCACAGAACCCATACAGATTCACGTTAAGCACAGAAAATGTTGTGATATTAAAAAAAAAAAAAAAAAGTTTTGCTATGCTTTTTTTTTCCAGTATCAGTAGTGTAAAAAAAGCTTAGAAACAAACTGAGCACACCTTGGTTGTTTGTTTCTTTAAGGGATAGTTGCTTATTTATTTTTTAAAAGAGTGGCAAGTTTAAAATGTTTGATGGTCATACAGAGAAGTCTTTGTTAGGTCCTAAACAAGACCAGTTAACAGCTAAATGCAACCAGTGACTCTTTGCTTCAAATGGACCACCTCAGATACCACCAATATCTTCTTTAAGGATGGTTCAGATTGTTCCATCTCCTTTCTAAATTACATGCACTGCTCAAGGAAGTCACAGGCAGGAGTATAAGCTGCAGAGTACTTCCCTATGCTCAGCAGCAGAAAGGAGTTTTTTACGGTTCTTCTAATTGAGAGAATTCCTCTGACTCTCCAATCTACTTGATTCTTCGGGAAGTTGTGCTGAATCTCCTCAGCAGTGTTTTAATTGGCACTGTGAGAACATACTGTCATCGCTCCCCTTCGTTTTCTGGCTTATCTCTCCAAAATCACAACGCTTACTTCTCTAATTATTTTATTTGGCACCCTGGAAATAAAGGCAATTGCAGTGCTTGCGATTAACTTGTGAAGAAGGACAGAGGACCAGACCATTTGGAAAAGAGAGAAATCCAACCAGTTGTATTAACTTGGAATCTCCATTGGAAACGCGGTTTTCCACAAAATAATAATGGAATCTTTGAAAGTCGTTTTTGTAGAGACCAATGCTCCAGGACTACAAAAGGGGCATGGTAATGCTGGATCTGCTATGTTCCCAAACGAGATGTTAAACAAATGTCTTTGCCACATGTGGTCATTAAAGATTCGATGTCAAGATGAAAGGTGTTAACCTTGGAAACCTGGCCAGACTCCAACAGGATTAATTACATTCTGCCTCCTTCAGCAGCTCTCCATAGAGTTTCAGCTGGACGCTTCAGGTCTGAAACCGTTAGGCAGCCTTGCTGTGAGTGGCTCCAGGAAAGTACTCCGTGTATTATAGCAGCTCTGATAGTCTGCATCCAGTACCCATACTATGGAGCTGCAAACCTTAGAGCAGCAACAGATCACATCATGGAAAAACTATTTCAGTCCCTGTGTATTGCTGCAGCCTTTTCACATGTGAGTAGCCCTAGGAATGCAGAGAAACCTACTGTGCAGATAACTGTTGTGGGATGATCCTCTTCAAAAGGGGGAAATTAAAAAGACAAAGAGATGGTATTTTCACTCACACTGACAGCCTCAGAAGAAGCTCACAGATACAGGCTGGAGTTGGTGTTTTAGTGCAGTTAAACATCAAGTTTGCATTCTCTAAGCAGTTTTCATAGACACAGTCCTGTCTGGATCTGTTATGGGAAAATTTTGCAGAGTCTTTAACACCATTACCAAGCATAAGCATTATATTCATAGTCTGGCCACTGGATGCTGCCAGCACATTGAGAGCTGTCGCACTGAGACCTGCTCTGCAAGAAGAGCACTTACAGCACCAGACACTCTTCTAAAGGAGGGTTCCCTAGGGGCAGTATCTGCACTGCTGGGCAGATGCTCCCTGCGGTACACCCTGCAATCTTTGTCCTTGGCTACACACCCTTGCCCTGCACTGCCTCTGCTGCAGGAGATCTGCATGCACACCCTTATCCCATGTGCTCTGGTTTCCTCTGTATGGAAGCCAGGACGTGTGGGGATAGGAGCTGAGCAGCATGCTAAGATAGGGGCACAGCACAGTGGGCAGTAGCAACCCACAGCTGCAGTATTGCCTTCTGCATCCACAGGTCAAGCAGAAAACAGATCTGAGAGCATTATGCACATTCCAACTATTAACAAGATCGATGTTATTACTATCCTCACCTTCATCTTGTGCATCTTTTCCTTCCAAAAGGAAATCATGTTTTAGCTAATGCAGAAACAAATCCTGCAAGTCCCAAACTCAAGAGCATTGGTTCCAGGCAAAATCCCGATACAGAGGCTCACTGAAGTCTGTCACAAGTCCGGTCACATTCCAGTGGCTTCAAGAACTGTGAACTCAGACAGTATAGGAACACAGTGAAAAGTCCGTTGACCTTCACGTGAATGAGATAAACATCCTTATTTAGGCTTAAAAAAAAAGCCATGAGCCCACCAGGTCTCCTATAGTTTGCCACAATATCCTGAATGCATACATTTCAGAAGACTTAATAGTACTACACAATAACCAGGGCCAGTGACAGGCTCTTTTCAATGCTAAGTTTCTGAAACTGCGAAGAACAACATGGATCCTTTTGAGAAAATTTCCCAGTGCTCAACATGCAATTTATCAAATTCCCTTTGAGCATTCATCACACCCATGCAAATGATTTGTGCTCCCCTACAGAAAATTTGTGTTTGATCACAATGACAACTTACTGCTGCTACTCCATATCAAGCGCATTATGGAGTTTCAGACCTCAGAGCAACACTTAAATCACACTGAGGAAACCTATTGAGATGAATATCCATTCCTGCAGTCCCTACAGCTCATGAGCTCAGAAAGATTTGCTTGTCAGCAAGGTCTGCAGGACCAAGACCGCGCTTTTAAGAAATGAGTTGTTAATCTCAGAAAGGATTATCACATTGGAATACAGGCAAATGTAACAATAATCTTGAGATAAGCAAGAAAGGCACTTTGACTATAAACTACAGTTTTAACATCTAGGAGTCACCTGTCCTGCAAATACACATGCACTAATTTGTCTATGAAATCCCTGGGAAACCACAAACAGGTTTCAGGATCTGCTGATCAGTGTAAGTAGTCTGACAGAATGGTTTCAGCAAATAAAAGAAATGCAAAAGACTGAAACATACCTAGAGGACACAGTCTTCTGTCTGAGTGAGATTGCAGACCGAGACCCAGGGAGCTGGTTATTTGGGGTGGAACTGCTTCTCCCAATCCATCCGTGCACAAAGCTAACATCGCACAAGTCACACATTCCGCAGGCAGCGTTTGACAGCAAGGAATGAGCTGCAGCACAGAACATCTCTGTCTATTTTAAGTCTCCATCCCAAAGTTACTTCTCATACAACTCATCTGCAAGCTGTAATTTACTAAATCCATCTGTTGTTCCTACAGCTTGCTTTCTGGAAACGCTGCTTCTCAAGGGTCTGCTTGTTAGAGAAGGTCAAAGAGGAAAGCAGGCCCCCTCATTTTACGGGACTTGAAAGAAAAGGAAAGGAAATTTATATTTAGAAATAGGAATGATTAACTAGGGGAAATACATTACAGTATTAAAAAAGTGACATAGAATATTTCCTACTTCCAATTAGGCTGACTTCACTTCAAGAAAAATATTTATATACAAATACAATAAGCTGAGGAATGCTAACCTATGCTGAGATGAAAGTATCTCATAACATAACTCACATTTAGCCTTTAAAATGGATGATCATATTTTTATGGGTTTTTTTTTTTTTCCTCTTGTCCTTCGAAATTCTCTGCTTCTTCTCTGGTCACCAAAACTTCTGCTTGGTACCACAGTGCCTCATGTAGCTGCACTCCTCCCACTGCTCCAAAGTCTTCAGAAATGCATCATCTGCTGCTCCTGCATTGTCCCAGGGTCCACACACAGCACAAGCAGAGCACGGACAGATTCACCCATCAGCCCAGAACCCCCAGGGTGCACCTGCAGCCCCATAGGCACATTCAGCTTGTTCTAGCTGGGCAAAGCTCACGTGCCACAAGCAATTCAATCACCGCAAGCTGGAATAGTAAGCACTGAGCCTCCTGCCCAAGTATTCTGCAGCTGATGCTGTCACTGCACAGGTGTTAGCATCCCTATTACAGGAGAGTCACAACCTGCTGCAGTCATGCTTCAGGACTGTGAGGCAGACCACAGCCACAGCCTTACAGGAGGCAACGTATTCCTTCCAAAGCAGTAACAGTGGGAAGATACAATCAGTATAGCTGCACTGTGACCAAGACGTGGGGATCTGTATGAACACCACATTTTCTCAGGGCCTCTACTGGCATAAGTAGCTGGGCTCTCAGTCTAAAATCCTTCCAAGCTTGGGTGTGCTAACATTGTGCTGGAACTTCACGTCAGCCCTGACTAAGAAGATCCCATGTCACCTCCTGAGTCACCCTACCATCCCTTGCAGCATGGGTTTCCTTGGAATCCCCTTTGTAAGCCCTGCTGAGGCCTGGCCCTGTTTTGCCTGTCAGATTTACCATGATGAGAGTCAGAAGTGGTATGATGTAATCAGCCGCGTGGTGAGTTTGTTTTCTTAGGGGCTCTCCCTCCAACTGCAGCCCTACCAAAAGGCCTTTGTCTGAGGAGCAGAACAAGGAGCACAAAAGCGTTTGCATTTACTTATGGAAGAGCTACTCCAGCAACTCCTCTCAACTCCCTGAAGTCAGCCCCAGTACAGTTATTTGGCCTGAGTTCATCTGAACGAAATGGGCTGACTTGGTTCAAATGCGTTGCACAACCAAATGATAAAACTGGGGGCTGGGGGGAATGACTAGTGATGACACATGTACTTAACACCGCATGTCTCCTCTTTCCAGATTAGGAGGAGCTGGCAAGCTTCAGTCTGTACACATGCCAGCAGCGGATGTCGGCACATATACAACACTTTTCAGAACAACATACTGTTGAAACATGTAGTTCAACTCAAAGGCACCCCTTCTGTTCTGCGAGCCCAAAACAACTCTGAGGACTGTCTTGCTTAATGTGGTAGGATTTGTAGCATGGCTTTTAATGCTGCTTTAATCTGGTTGCTTTACAGCCCCCTCAGAAGTGCAGAGATGAGGAAGCAGCAGCCATGCTGTTCTTGCACAAAACCCCCATGTACATTTGAATGAGGGAAGCGATGGAGCTGTTGGCAGGAGACAAATGGCAAGGAGAAGGGGATGGCTCACACGGTGCCCTGGGCATCCACCTTCTCTTCACTCTTCTTTCATTTTTCAGTTTGAAATACAGAGAGGTGTGGAGCTGGCAGGCTCACCCTGGTTTGCCGACAGTGTGTCTCAAGAGTCATCAGTGAAGATATGAAATAAATAACAATCGCAAAACAAATAAAGATGTCCTCCAACTGCTAAATGAAGTGTTCAGCTTTCATTAACAGCACAATTCAGGGCTGTAAAAAGTTCTTTCCTCCTCTCAATGATTTTGGTGGGAGCATTTCTAAATTCAGAACATCCTATCTAGTCCCATGTTCTTTTCCCTGCTTCATTTTTGCTATGGGCCTGGAATGGTGCATCGTAAGTGGTCTGTGTGTCCCAAATGGTATGGGTGGCTCTTAGACCACCGGAATCATTTTCCTTTGGCTCCTGACCTGGCCAGCCTATCTCATCTCCCTCATCCTGACAATTTCCTTTTAGCCTCACATCCTACCAGCTGTTTCCATTTCTTTCACCCTTTCTGCATAAGGCTCTGGAAAGGGGGCGATCAAACTGCAGAGAACCAGGGCAGGTTTCCTGCCGTGTGACTCAAATGGATGTTTGCGTGAGGCAGGAGACTGCCAAGGCCTCCAGCTCTGTTCTTGCAGGAGTTTGATGTGTCAATGTGGGGATCACAGAAAGAGCTGCAGCCAAGGTTGTCGTAATCATCCCAAACTCTTTCCCCTTTTCCCAGCAGCACCAGTCCCTGCTGCTACCTCTTTCCCAGTGAAGCAGCCCTTGCTTTGAGTCTTGCTCCTCTCACTGCTCTCTTGAGCACCCAGAGACAGCATTTCTCTATTCAGATGTCCCAGATCCTGACAACTCAAGCCAAACTATCAGGTCACTCTCTGCCACTCAGTTCAGCAGTTCATTGCTGCAGCCCAGCCTGCTGTCAGCAGTAATCCATGGTTAGGTCTGTCTAACTCATTCTTTGGAAACGATTCTGGTTAGTGCCCTCAGAACAACAGGGCTATCTCCTATAAATGGGTCAACCGAAGTAGAAGTGGGTCGAGGAGTGTCCATGCATGAAATGACTCTGCCTCATCTTCAATGGAAGATGTACAGTAAGGGAAGGAGCAGTTGATTGGAGGCTGCCTCTGGATGAGAGCCCCCTAACAAAGATCAGCACAGATGGGATGCTCCAACCAGCACCGGAGCCCAAAGGACAATATTTGGATTTCTCCTGTACTTTGTTCTATCCCATGTACAAACAGGAATCCCAGGACAAAGTGTACCTCATGTGAATTGTCGCAGTGTACAGCAAGGGGGGACTTCCATGGGTGTGAAAGGATTGTGTTGGAACATAAAGGACAGCATCAGAGGGAAGAAAAGGAAAGTGGCACTTTCTGCCAGTGAGAATAAAGCTTTATAGCCCTTAAAATCAACATGCTTTTCCCTATGGTTTACGAAAAAGCAGTTGTGGAAGCAGTGAGCATGATTCTACAAATCCATCTTCATGGATCCTTTTAATTTAGAGAGATGACTCACTGGAGCTGCTTGGACGGTTGTATGACCACAGGATGCAGCCCTGGAAAAGTGTTTTTGTAAACAAATAAACATGCTCCTTCCTGTGTGAAACTCAAATCTTTCAGCATTGGGCAAGTGCCTGAGAACCTAGCAGTGAAAGTAATAGGGAATATTAAGCACGATGCCAGCTGGTTGGTCCAGGTCTAAAAGAAAGAGTGAAAAACAGGTGAGTCTTCGAAGTCCTTTAAGAACCTGAACCGCTGCTTGTATCAGGAGCAAAGAAAAGACTTTTTAAGTGAAAACTGCCCGAAGAGACAATCCCATGTCCTGGCAATATTGAAACGGGGGATCTTCTGACAGGGAAAATAAAGAACTGTGCTGGTGGGATTTGACAGTGTCCTGCACCTTTCCTCTTTGTCTATCGTAGACCTACAACTGGAGGCGCTCCAGATCGGATCCTGACTGCACCCAGCGCTGCAGCAAGGGGTGGCAAAGTGCAAGGAAGGCAGCGTGGCTTTGTGCTGCCTTCACTGGGTCGAGATGTTTCAGTTGCAAACGATAAATCTATTTTACCCATTAGAGCTTGTCTAGACTAAGGAAATATTCCTGCTATGACTACGCCAAGGTAATTATAACAGTGTAAACCCCTTTGGGCAAAACAGAGCTTTTAGTGGCCTGATTTACGCTGGTCACTTGCCAGGATTAGTTCAGCTGGTAGCAGCCCGTCCTCCAGGAGCTCCCTGCTGGAGCACACGCGGGAGCTTTTTCCGTCTCACCAGAAAAATCCACGCTGCCAATCTATCAATCAGCCCGTCCTTACGGGGCACCCGCGCACATGTTCCTGCAGAAGAATGGTAAATCTTTAGAAGGTTCCTCTGTTAGTGCAGAACTGATTAATTGGCTATGAAGAACACGCTGATAAATCTGTTCTTGAATCAAAGCATAGTTTGAAGCACATAGACACGTATCAGGGAAATGTATTGGCTCCAGATGCAACAAGATAGGAAGGCAGATGGGGATGTTCAGCCTGGCAGTGGTGGATGTGGCCCTTGCACTGAACAGGGTTGTAGGAGAGGATGAAGTATGTCCAGAGAGAGTAATGTGGAAACTAATCCAAACTGCCTCTGTTAAATGAATGAAAACCTGAGGAAGCAAATAAGCTAAATTAAATAAATCCTAGTGCTTGTGTCTGAAGCCCATTTTAATGAGCAGAAAGTGAAGCCCTACTCTAAGAAGAGCCAGCAGCTCCATCTACATTGGCTTTGGAGGAGGCTTCGCTTAACGTAATGCACGCAGTGAAGCAACACAGTGCCTCTCTGCATGCTGATAAGAGCCGGACAGGGAACAGGTGGACTGACAGAAGGATGGACTTGGCCAGAGGTGACTGTGGATTGTTATCCATAGGTGTCACAATTAAAACGTTCTAGAGAGTTGTTACATGCCTTTAGTTCTGCACACTTACGGGGAAGACAGTTAGAAGCTCTACTAGTAAGAGCAGATATACACCCTTGCTTTAAATGTCTCCTTATTAAAAAAGCAAAGAATGTGTGTCTGAGGCACAGAGATGACATCAGAAAAGCTCTTCAGTTCACAGATGGCTGCACCTTTCAGAAAAAAAAAAATTAAAATAGGAACCCTAGATTGATTTAATCACCCATACAAGCGAAAAAACGTAATGAAGATACTTAGTGCCAAATTGGTTTCTTGGGACCTTTTCCATGTAAATAATACAACTCAAACCTTGAAGTTCACTGCAGATAGGATCTGACAAGCGAGCCAGGCTTTCTGTTTTCCTTTGATCCAGCTCCAGAAATATTTTATCCAAGGTAAAGTTGTTTTTAAGTGTTTTCCATTTCAGTTTTGGATATTCATCGCGTAGGAAACTCGCTTAGAACGCTGAAAACGCCGTCTGGCTGAGCTGACTCACCCAACCCAGAGGTTCCCTCACGTTCGCTCCCAGGACAGAAGGAGCTCCCGATGGGATGCGGGACCACTCGAGCTGCTGTGATAACGGGACAGCGGTGTGGGCACCGGGGCTGGGGATTCCCAGCACCACATCAGCCCGACTCAGGTGTATTTCACCCCGTTCCACTGCTGAATGACGCTCTTCAGAACCCTGTGGTGGGCAAGCCCTTGTTTCCAGAGCAGTGCCCCCAATTCCCCGCTCTGTCCGGGTAATGTCTGCAGCCTCTCATGGAGGAAATCCCCGTGCATTGGGCGTATGCTGATTTTTTTAGTGTTTTACTTTTATTTTCACTTTAGTGGTTTTTTTTAATCTCTCTCTTTTTGTTGTTGTTTTTTGTTTTTTTTTTTTTACTCCATTCTAAGCCCAGGATGACGATTCCACGCTTCAGCATTGCACACGTTAAAAAATAAAAAATAAAACCCATACAAAGTTGTTTGAAAATTTCCATCGCTGTGTGTCTAAATAGGGATTTGGGCACCTTGCTGCAGGCATCCCGCCTGTAAAAATCCAGCTCCTGTGAGTAATGTCAAATCCTCTGCATTCCCTTCCTTCCCCAAATTGCCATGGAGCATATTTAGGATGAACCGGGTCCCTTTTCTCTTTTCCCTCGAATGTGCGGTGTAAGGTTAATGAAAATAAGATGGATCTTTTATTTTGGGTCTTAAATATAACATTATTAAACGTGCCCACCAGAAATGTAGGATAAAATATTTGCTCTGCTTGAAGATTATGTGATATTTGTATTCTGAGCCTCACCACAGTGGGTTTCTTTAAATAGAAGCTATACTTTACTCCTAAATTGCTTAAGGCAAAGGAAGCAGAGATGATGTTTTTATGAATGTTTAAATGCAAATGGAACCGAGAGTGAATGCTATGCTAGCTAACATCAAAGGCTCACCAAAGTCTCTGCATTAATGAGGCTCTTTGTTTCCTGGATCACAGATTACAACAGGTTTCCAACTCATTGCCAAGGCTTTATCTCCGTTTGGGAGGGCTGTAAATCTCAGACGATTTTTTTCACATGCAAAACAAGAGGATCATCTGAAAAGGGAAAAAAAAAAAAATTAAAAAATCTGAAAGCTGCAAATATTTCATTCAAATCATTATCGCACCGAGTAGCTGCAGCTTATTTATGGCTATTTCTTAGCGATGTTTAAAAGGATGGAAGTTGATGGGAGTTTCCTGTGGGGTGGGGAAGCAGAAATGCACGCGGTGTTCCCCCCTTCCCCATCTCCTTCAGCCCCCGAAATAAGAGCAGCACGCAAAGAGCAGCAATTAGCAGAAAGACGGATTTTGCTTCATTGAAATACATTCAGCACTTCTCAAAGTGGCTCCGACTAGTTCTTCTCCTCCCCAAAAAGTAATGAGATTATATCCATAGTAATAATACCCTAATTAACAAGAAAAATAGGGACCGAGATTTTTAGCTTCCTATTCAAGGGCTGAATGCGACAATATGTAGTATATTGGGTCATAAAAAACAATTTACATGGCGTCATTACAGTCTGTAGAAAAGTCTCCAGGACCCAGGGCTATCTTATGCAATCTTAATTAAGGAAAATAAATATCGGTGTGTTTTTTCAAGCTACCGGAGACATGCACAGGACCTGTCGTACGCGATCAGAAGAGATGGGGAGTTTCCTTTTCCATGGGAACTGCCTAAGAAAAAAATCTGACGCCGACACAGAAGTGTCTGCTGTCCTCACGTTGGCCGCAAAGACGTTCATTTCGGGTTTCCCGACCCTCGGGGCCGCTCGGGACTGAGCATTTTCTGTGACCTGACATCGGGGCTGCAAAGCAGTGCGTGGCACAGTGCGTGCGCACCGCTGTGTGCGTGCTGTGTGTGCACACGTGCGTGCCTTCAGAGGTGTGCACAGGCTTCTGCCCTCTGATCTGTGCCGGCACATCTGTGCGCAGTGTGACGCGTGCTGCTGTGCCTCGGGTGTGTGCCGAGGTGCGTGTGGGTGTGCAAGTGCTGCTGTGTGTCATACACACATCTCCAGTGCGAGCAGGGCAGGAGCTGTGTGCTGGTGATGCGTGCATGCAGAGCTCGGTGTGTTTGAGTGCAGAGATGTGTGTACATGGATGGGTGTGCAGCTGCACGTGCACAACAGTGCGCGCACGCAGGAGTGTGTGCCTGTCAGCGTGCACACACACACACAGTTTGCTGTGTCACACCAGCCCTGCCATGCCACGCTGTGCTGTGCCACAGCTGGGTACGAAGATGCGTGCAGACGAGAGTGTGAGCAGATAAGTGCATACTCACAAGTGCGCGTGCATGTGTGTGTGTGTGCAGATGGATGATGGCCGTGTGCACCGATGTGTGAGCAGAGCTACACGTAAGCACAGAGATGCGCACACAGATGGGCATGCAAGAACTTCCACAGCTTCACTGTGCCCCTAGCCATGCCGAGTGGTGCCATGCAAAGCTGGGCTGTGCCACAGCACGGCCATGCCATGCAATGCTGTGCCGTGCCATGCCATGCAATGCTGTGCCGTGCCATGCCATGCCTTGCCGTGCCATGCCATGCCATGCAATGCCGTGCCATGCCATGCCATGCCATGCCGTGCCGTGCCATGCCATGCCATGCCATGCCATGCCATGCCATGCCATGCCATGCCATGCCGTGCCATGCCATACAATGCTATGCCATGCCATGCCATGCCATGCCATACAATGCTGTGCCATGCCATGCCATGCAATGCTGTGCCATGCCATGCCATGCCATGCCATGCCATGCCATGCCATACAATGCTGTGCCATGCCATGCCATGCCATGCCATGCCATGCCATACAATGCTGTGCCATGCCATGCCATGCCATGCCATGCCATGCCATGCCATGCCATGCCATGCCATGCCATACAATGCTGTGCCATGCCATGCCATGCCGTGCCATACAATGCTGTGCCATGCCATGCCATGCCATGCCATACAATGCTGTGCCATGCCATGCCATGCCATGCCATGCCATGCCATACAATGCTGTGCCATGCCATGCCATGCCATGCCATGCAGTGCTGTGCCATGCCATGCCATGCCATGCTGTACTACCCCATGCAGTGCCCTGCTGTGACACGTCATGGCCATTCCACCCCATGCCATGCTGTGTTGTGCTGCGCCATGCCAGGCAATGCGATGCGATGCTGCGCCATGCCAGGCGATGCAACGCAATGTGAGGCTGCGTCATCCCATCCCATGCAATGCTACGCTGTGCCGTGCCCTGCCGTGCAGTGCCATGCCGTGCCGCGGCACAGCATCGCCGCACGCCCCGCTCCCCCCTCCCGCTGCCCCTTTAAGGCAGACACCCCGCTCCGACGGCGCGCGCGGGGTGCAAGCTCGGCCGCGCGCGCGAGTGTGTGCGTGCACGCGAGTGTGTGCGTGTGCGCGCCCGCCCCCGGCCCCTCCCCGGCGCTGCCAATCACCCGGCGGCCGCTTTGATGTCGGCAGCCCTTGGCCGCCGCGCCGCCGCGCTCGCACACAGGCACCGGGCGCTCCGTGCCTCTGGCTGCCGCCGGCGCCCGCTGCTCCCGGAGAAACTTTGCGGGGCTCGGGCGGGGGGGGCGGCACCGGGTTGGGGGGGGGGGGGGGGGAACAGCCTGCCCGGCTGCAGCCTGCCGAGCCCCCGCCAGCTGCGGGAGGGAGGAAAGGATTTAAGGAGGGGGATTTTTTTTTTTGTCGTTGTTATTTTATTTTATTTTATTTTTTTTTAGGGAGAGTCGGAAGGGAATTTCGAGGTAGGGGGTAGGTTATTATTATTATTGGGTTTTTTTTTTTTTTTTTAAGGAAAAAAAAAAAGTTTCGAAGTTACGATTTCGAGAGGGGGAAAAAAAAAAAAAGGAAAAAAAAGTTTCGGAAGGAAAACTTGGAGGGAGAAAATTTTTTTTTTTTTTTTTTTTCCGAAGGCGAAACAGTTGAGGGAGAGGAGGAGGGGGGGGACAGCAAAAAAAAAAAAAAAAAAAAGAAAAAGAAAAGAAGCCACCACCACCGAGCGAAACGGACGCGAGCAGGGCTCGAGCCGAGCGGGGAGAACAATACTGCGGGAAAGTTGTGCGCGGCGCGGCGGGAGGAACATGCCGCAGCTGGGCAGCGGCGGCGGGGACGACCTGGGGGCCACCGACGAGATGCTGGCCTTCAAGGACGAGGGCGAGCAGGAGGAGAAGATCCCCGAGAACGCCTTCACCGAGCGCGACCTGGCCGACCTCAAGTCCTCGCTGGTGAACGAGTCCGAGGGCAGCGGCAGTCCCGCCGCCGCCGCCGCCGCCGCCGCCGCCGCCGACCCTGAGGTGAGCCGGGCCGGGCCGGGCCGTCCCGCGCGGCCCCCGCGCCCCCCGCCCCCGCCACCCCCCGCTCTGCCGTTCTCTCTCCTCCCATCCAGGCCATCCGCCGCGTGCAGGATCCGCACAGGGTTTATCAGGAGAAGCTCCCGGACCACATGGACGATGGTTAGTGGCTGCGATCTTCGCGGCTGTCCCCCACACCCCCCCCCACTCCCCCCACCCTCGCCTCCCCCTCCGTTTGCCGGTCCCAGACTCCTCACCCCCGGCTCCGGCTCCATGCAGCCCCGGCCCCCAGCTCACGCTCCCCCCCCGGGACCCTAACGCCTTTGCAGTTTGCCCCTTTGGTATTACAGAGCCAAAAGGCTCCCAAATGCACCAAATCACCTCTTCTATCCCTCTGTCCCCCCACCCCCAGCAGGCAGAACAGCCACCTGTCGTAAGGCAAATTGCGATGGGGAACTCTGATTTTTAGCAGGTATGAAGCACCAGGACCCGGGGATGTATAAAGGATCTGCGTACTCTGGCTACCCCTTCCTCATGCTGTCAGACCCATATCTGCCAAACGGATCTATGTCACCTCTGGTGAGTGCCTCCTCTCCTTACTGAGACCTTTGGTGGCCTCTCACAGCCCAGCTGTGCTGCAGGTACAGTGTGAGCACCTATGTGTGCTTGTTTTCTGACAGATCGGGTCTAAAATGCCCAGTGTTGCTCTGTGAAAGAGGGAGTGCTGCTTCACCCTGAGTTACAGGGGGAGTTTTTTCACAGATCCCATTATCTAGGCTCACCTTGGCACTGCTGGCAGTCAGACCGAAGCTCTAATGTGAAAATGCCCCTTCCTTTACCTGGGTCTGGAGGTGGGCAGCCTCTGGTGTTGGTGTCTGGGGCCGTGTCCCGTGGCTCAGCTTCAGTTTGACATATCTGCTTGTGAGATGGCCAACCTAGGCCTGCTGCTGGCTGGGGCTCTGTGGTGGATGATGGCCCGGAAAGAGGATCTCAGGCTCTGAAATGGCGATGGAGTTTTTTCAGAAATAGTCTCAAGGGCTCTTCCAGTCTTCCCATAAAGTTTTTCCTTCTTAGGTCAAATTATCATCACTGTGTCATTTAATGCCTACAGTAAGTTTTGCTGTATGAATAATTGAACTCAGGACTTCTGTGCTTCAGTCATCGCCATCTCCGTCAGAACTTCGGAGTTTCCCGGCATTGTGTGGATGGAGGCTGTGCTTGTGTCCTTCCAGGGGAGCCAGCTTCACCACGTTCATTTCAGGTGTTATTCTGTGTTTGCTGTTGGCTGATGAGAACTGAGCATTGTTCGGTGTATTTTAGTTTTAAAGCTATGAAGGAATAAGGCTTAAAAGAGCATAGCACGCGTTCCTCAGTGCAAGCGCTTGGTGTGCCGGAGGGGTAGGGGTTTCAAACTGGTGTTTTGAGAAATGGATGGATCGTGGCATAGGAAACAATCCTGGAGTTGAAGTGTGAGAAAACACTGCTGCTGGTGATTAGTGCAGTGTGCTCCCACCCCAGCGTGCTCGCTGGTGAGCCAGGAGGAGATGGGTCCCTCCAACAGCCGTCCCCCAGCACTGCCCCACTGCACTGCAGTGCAGCTCCTGCTGAGGCCAGTGGTGGGTTTGGGGGATTCTGTGTTTTGCAGTCACCTTCAGCTTACAGCAAGTTAAGGTGCTGGCAAGACACGGCCTCGCTGCTCTCAGAATAAGCAGCTCTTCTGTTGTTCTCCACCTCGTGTTCCTTCTTCTGGGAACCAGGTGTCCCCTTCACCCCTCTGAAATACGAAGCCACTCTCCTGATGAGTTGGGGTAGATTATACGACATTTGTCTCGTTGAAATGCATTTTGTTTGCTCTTTGGTGTAGAATCTGTGCAAGTACAGAGTCGCATTAGCCTATTCATTGTAGCGGGGTATTTCTTTTAATCTTAAAAAGTGCAACAGCCTATTTATTAGCAATTAAGCTGAAAAGTAGATTGTGGTTTGTGAATTGCCGTTCCCCTTGAGAATATAAAACCCAGGAGCAACAGATAGATGGAAATATGCTGCGCAGAACTCATGGAGAGAAATGAGCAGCAGAGAGGGAACGCTTCCCTGAGAGCTACCGAAGTCACCTATGGCCTTAGTGAGCTTTGCTTGGGTCTGTTGGGATCCTGTGGTGTTTTGTGTGTTCCTTGGCTTAAAAAGCCAATTCGATGTTGTGTGCTAAAAATGCAATACCAGAGATAAGGTGGACAAATCTTCCCCCTTCCTCAAGGCTGGTCATTCCTTTGTTGTTTTTTTTTCTTGTGTTGGCACGGTAATTCTTCCAGTATATATATTTCCAAGCATTTTTTCTTGTGTTTGCATTGACGTTGCGCACCTTATCAGCGCTATATTCTGTACTGCTCTCTCACGCATTGCTGCTGTGTACGTTGCACAGAACGTGAGCTGTGAGCTGGGGCTGCTTCAGTGATGGAGGAGGTCGGATCTGTGACCAGAGATCTCAGATATGAACCATCCACAGAAGCTCATTTAATGAATGTTTTAGCGTGAGCTGGAGGGAAGGTTGTGTGAGTGGATGGGATTATGGATTGCAGTCATGCGTGCGTTTGATGGTTGGTATTTTTGGTTAATGGGGCTTCCTGGAAGCAGTTGTTTGCAGTTAGGATTAATTTCGGAGTCCGCAAAAACAAGACTGAAAAACGTGAACCCAGGTGGGTGTTTCTGCAAGATGCCAAGGTTTTGCACTTAGCTACTTGACAAACACCATGCAGAAGGGCAGAGGGCACTCAGCCCTGCACCAGCAAGCCCCGTTATTGCTGCAGTGCTGTGGGTGTTGTGAGTGGTGCTGGAGCTGCCCCAGAGTGCTGCCAGCATCGCTGTAGTGCTGACAGCTTTTCTGCAGTTTTAGTTGCTTGGCAGCATCGGTTTGGTTTTGTTTTGCTCAAGGTGGCCCTGCCCTGGTGGTGCTCACCCCTGCATCCTGCTGGGTTCCCTCCATCTCCGCAACCCAAACTGTATCTTCTATCAAAACAAACCTACTGGTGTTATTTACACGTGCTGCTGTCGCTCCTGAGTGATGCACTGAGTGTGTGTGGTACCTGACATCAGCAGCAACGTGGGGCCAGCTGATGTGCTGGGCCCCTGCCTCACGCAGGATGTGGCCAGAGCCAGCCTGCAACGGCATCCAGCTTGGCAGGCGGTAGGCTGCCAGCACAGACTGCTTTTTGGGGCAGCTCAGCTAGATGGGCACCGTTCTGAGCACACACACAGGTGTCCATCAGCAGCCACAGAGATGGCGAAGAGAGAAGGGAGGGCAGCGGGGCTGCTGGAGCTGGGGTGGAGCAGCTGGAGCTCAGGTTTCCTGCCTTCTGGGGCTGCTCTGGGTGCGGTGGGGCCGGAGCATCTCAGCACTACGGACTGTGAACACGTCTCCAATCTTGATGTTTTTCAAGGCACCAAAGGAACCGTTCCTCACTCGGCTCTCAGCTGTCACGTGCGTGTGGCATGAGGCTGCTTTCACTCTCCTGACTCTTGAAAAAGTTCAGTGTTTTCCAGGGTGGAATACATGGGATTTTCAGGTTAGAAATCTGCAAGAAACTTCCAAAGAAATATCATTGCGTTGAGGAACTGTTTTTCTAAACGAAATACAAAATCATAAAACTATATCCTTTTTTAAATAGTACAAATGACTTTAAATCAAATTAAGGTACATCCCTGGTAAGAACATCAGCCTTTTAGGTGGTTACAAACATTAGAGGTCAGACATGGTCAAACATGTTAACACTTTGATCAGATTAAAATATTTTTCTTGCTACAGTTGTATAATTGAGTTGAGACCCGAGGGGGTTTTCTGAACATTGTTACATCTTGTACCATGTGGTAGTTAAATGTTAGAAGGAGTACTTGTAAGTTCCTTCGGTTAATAGGTTTGTGAGGTGGGGGCTGCGTGGCCCCATGCCGTGCCCGGGGTCGGGCTCTGCTCTGTGCACTGGGGCGGCCCCGGTTGTGGGGAGCGTGGATGGATGGGGCTCGGTCCTCCCACCTTCACTGCATCCCTCTTGTGCTCAGGCACTGGTGAGGCGTGGGACAGCGGGGTGTAAACGTTCTGTGTGGGAAGCTGAGGCACTGGGCTATGTCCTGTTCTGGTGGGAGAAACACGGGACCAAAAGTGTCTGTTTCTTTGGAAAATAACTCTCTTAGCTGTTATGCTCTCTAACCGGAGCTGACATAGGAGCAGAAGAGTGGCGGTACCTTCTAAATCTCTGCGTGCTTCCAGCCCCCACATGAGATGGCAGGCCCAGGAAATAATGCAGATGTTCCCGAGGTCTGCCCAGCTCCTCGAGTTTGGTTCCCATTCCAGTGGGTTTGAAATGTCCCCTTGGGCAGGGCAAGATCAAAGAGCAGCTACTGCAGGCCCCGGGGCCATAGGTCCCAAATGTGTATCATGAGGTCAAAAAGCACAGAGCTGAAAGTCTCCTTCAGTGGTTGGAAGGAGAGGATCGGTCCCAGGGCAAAGCTTTAATGCTGCCCTATACTGGACAGGAGCTGGAGGAGCATGAATTGAGCTCTGTGACATGGCTGCTGCTGCTGTAGCCCCTTCCCCAGGTCTGCTCCATCCTTCGGTGGGAGTCTGCTTTCCTCTTAGCATTTCATGAAGGAAGTCCGCAGCTCAACTACTTCTTTATAGAGGTCTTTCTATCCTGTCTTTGTACTGTATGAGCAATGGTTTGGTGTTCTTTTTTTTTCCCACATGGTGTTCTGATCCTGTTGAAACCAGTGGCGCAAGTTCCCATTTTCCACTCAGTCGGGGTTTGTCCCTGTGAGGGATGCATCCCTCTCCAGGCGTTGTGCCTCAGTTGCAGAGGCTGCAGCTCTGTGCAGTACCAGCAGTGCCTGCTGCAATGAGAGAGCGATGCCAGCACCTCAGGCAGGCTCCCTGGTAGCAAGACTTGTGCTGTGGGACCTCCCCAGGACAGTGCCCTGTCTCTGTGTGGTTTTAATCCTGGCAGAAAGCATTAGGAGCGCAGCAGCTGATGATGGATGGGTATTTTAGCAGACAGACACATGAATATTTTGTTCCTTCCTGACCAAAGCAAATCCACTTTTTCCAGCTCTTCTACCTAGCTTGAGACAGGATAATGGTGAAAATAATATTTTATGTTAAAGTGTACTGTTGGATAGGTGGATGTACCGAGGTGCAGGGCTTCCGAGGTCATCTATTGCATGTCTGATTCAGTCTTGGTTCCCCCCAAGGAAAATTCTTGCGTTAATTTCGTAGTTCATATCACACCCTCAATTTTGAAGCAGAACTTCCCTTTGAAATAAATTAGAGAGTTCTGCCTAAGAAGCAGCGACATGATACAGCACTGCGCGTGTGTGGTCTAATATAACCTTATTTTTTAAAGTTGTTTGGAACGAAAAAGAGAGAGAGGAAAAAATGTCACAGGGAAACAAAAGCGAGTTTTATGTAAATCCTTGCCTGTGAATAAGCATGCACGTGATTTTAGTCGGCCCGGCAGTGTCTGCTCTCATTCCTTCCCAGGAGCATTGCTGGGTGGCTGCTGGTGGGGAGCTGCTCCGGCACTGTGCACCGTGAGGGCACTGCTCCTGTGAGCTCCCAACTGTTGCAGTTCACGAGATGTTCTTAGCTCAACCGGTTGAGAATTGGGAATGGAAAGCAGAACAGAGCATAAACCCGAGCTCCCAAGGCTCATCCATGTTAATGATTAATATTTTTGAAACTCGAACTGGGAAGAACAAAGTGATTTGGGGGTTAGTGGCACACGGCGTGTCCGAGATGAAAGCAGAGCTGCTCAGCCTGGCATCCCGAGCTCTAATGGAGTGAACGGGGAGGGAAGCAGGCAGCTGTGGGAAGCAGAGGATGTGTCACAGATCTCACAGCCGGCTTTCTGCGATAAATCTGTAGGTGCCACTCCGTTCCCGCGTTTGGGTGGAAACTCTGACAAATCCATGCATTTGGGTTTGCCGGCATTTGCCGTTCTGAGGTTCCCGTCTGAGTAACCGCATGGGCACTTCCGTGGCTGGGCGAGATGTGGTGAGGTCTGTAGGGATGACTCGGGCTGCTCTCGCAGATCATCTGTGAAGGGTCAGATCCCAATCTTGGATTGTATCCCTCTATCTGCAGCGTGATCTGCAGGCGCAGCAGGTTTCAGGGTAGAGGTGTTGTGAGCTGCACACCTAAGATTGCGATCTGCTCCGGACGGTGTCTGTGTGCGTGCCATGGCAGCCATCGGCAGATCACACTCAAACACTGAGAAGTGCCAACAGTTTTGAGGGAACATCTACGCTTTACATTAATTCCACACCCACACTGCCTTGTCTGCCCTTTGGATCTGAGTGATACAGGGGGAATGAATTCAGTGTGGCCTTAGACTCCCCCTCATTCATTTACCATGGGAAGGTAAAGGGAGGACCTGGCTCTGTGCAGCCCCTGTTGTTGGGAGGCTGTGCTGGACAGGGCAGGCTTGGAGGAGCCACAGCCGTGCAGCGTGTGCTGCTCTTCAGCTGCTAAAATCCCTGTGTTGGGAATTCCTGACGCAAATCCTCAGGGACCATCTCACTGCCCAGCACAGAGCTCACAGAGCTCTCTCCCATCCCAGCCCTTCAGTGCTTTGCTCAATCCCAGGCTCTGCCTGCATCCATCATGTAACATATGTCCTTCCAGTTGCTGCTGCTTTTCCTCATTTTCCCATGCCTTTCCCACTCCAGCTCACTGCTGTCTGTGCTGGGAGATAGCTAGCATCAGCATCTCTCCCAGCCTGATGCATCTGTGCTCTTACCTCATTCACCCACAGTGGGTGGAGGGCACAGAAAGAGGAGAGCAGGTTCATGCTGCTTCCTGGACTCTGCAGAGCTGCTGAAGCAGGGAGGACTCCTCAGCCTGACAAAATCCCATAGTGCTGCCAAGCCGGGAGGTGTCAGTACCCCCACACAGACTCTTTCATGTGCTGTTCTTCCAAAGATCTCTTTAAAAATACGCACAACATGATACTTGCTCGTTAATCTCTGTGTCTGGAGGCTGGAGCGAAGGTTTGGGAGGACTGGGTGACTCAGAGGGTTGGTAACAGGAGGCAGAGCTGCTCGTTTCCTAGTTCTCAGTTTTAATCTGGCTGATTCAGGGACAGCCTTGTGCCCATCGCTGGCTGTCTGGCAGCCTGGCAAGGCTCTGGCCAGCTCCCAGGCACCTCGTGGTGTGGGTGAGGAGACAGCCTTGGCCCAGCCCAGCTGCACTGAGCCCTCTGCTCACGTAAGCCATGGGCCTCATCCTCGCCCTGGGGTTGCCACTTCAGCACATGCTGCTGGCTCAAACCCACCTGCTTGGCTTCTCGGAGGAAGTGATTGCAACACCATGTGCCTCTGTGTCTTGATTACAGCAGAATCTTTTTCTTGGTCACCTCCATATGATCTTGGAAAACAGCTCTCTCCTTCGTGAGTGCTTCTGTGCACAGTGGCATACCGCTGCTCCATCCTCTGTCCCTTTTCACTAATGTTTGCCCTTGGGTGTTTATAAACCAAAACCCTCTCCAAACTTAGGAACGCCTGTTCTGCCTCTGCCAAGTGAGATCAGGGCTGAGGATGAGGAAGGTGAGCAAAACACACCCGACAGAGCAGTGCCCACCTGGAGCATCCCATGGCTTGGGTGGAAGGTGCTGCCGTGGCTTCCTGCTGCCGTCCTGTCCCCTCTGCTGCTCACCACAGCTCTGCTGCAGCTGGAGGAATCTGCTTCATTGTGTTTTGTGGGGTCCCGGAGTTGGTATTTCGTTACACAAAACAATAAGCACAACAATGCTGTGGGAAGTTTTCAAAACCAAAGCAGAGCTGGATGCTAGAATCTGGGGCGCTTTTTCCCTGTGGTTATAAGAGCTTTACATTTGATTAAATGATAGGCAGAAAGAAAAAGAAAAAAAAGAAGTCTCAACAGTGTCTCCTTTGTTCCATTGAGGATTTGGAGCTATGTACAAAGTACACGTGTGTCTTGTAGGACTATGTAGTAATCTGCACTGACCAAAAAAGACTTTTTTAAAAGTAATTCCACTTCTGTGCCGTATGTTGAATTGGTTTTCTGCCGTGGTTTGCTCTGAGCAGTAGTATGCATGGGTGTAAACTGGGGTTCACCTCTGCTGGGGCTTCCAGAGCACCGAGGCCTGGGATCGCCTGTCTCAGCACCGGGGGTGGATTTATAAACGCACTGATAAATGATTGTTTGGGTCATAGTCTTTCCAAATAAAGAGCTTAGAAGGGATCAGAAATGTGGAATGTGTGAAGAGATGACACCGTGGGGAAGGACTGACCCTCTATGGACATAAACCTTTGTAAATCTTCCACGAGAAAGGTGCAGGTCCTAGCGTGTCCGGGCCAGTGCTGTGGTGTCATGGTGCACCCTGGTGTACATTGCTGTGCCATGGGAGCTGGGACAGGCAGCAAGGAGTTTTCTTCCTCTAAAAATCATGCTTTGTGTGACTTTGCCCTTAAAGAAGAAAGGCTGATTCCAGCGTGGGAGACGGCACGCAGCCCCTGACACCAGCATAACCCGGGCTGAGGGCTGCTCTTTGAACTCTGGCTTCCTGCTGTAACTCACGCAGCGTGGCACTGCGGGCTTTGAAATCCGACCGTGCGAGGTGCTGGGGGCTCGGGGCATCCAGGTGACGCTCGTGGGAGCGCATCGTGCCGTGCTCTCGTTTCCGTGCCATATCAGGCAGCCCGTGCTGTCCCGCAGGAGAAATTACAATCTGCATATTAATCTCAAATCCGGAACAGAAGCAATAATACAGAATAAGGAGTGAAAAGAGAAAAACGACTCCGAACCTTTCTGTTTAACTTTCTCTGATACAAAGCAATTTCTCCAGGACTGTGCGCCATATGAAACACATTATAAATGCTCTTGTAAAATCCACATCGTTATACCACATGAAAGGCTGGTTCCTAAAAATAGCCATTCGGAGAGGATGCAGGCTAGTAGCAATTTCGGTGATCGTGAAATAGTTGTGTTGACATCTCAATGCATGCACACCCACAGTAAGCTTTGACTTCTGCATATTCTTAGCAACGTTTGTGCTCTGTGGAATTTTCCATGTTCTGGTCCCATGAATAGCTCCTTACCCAGCGGTGTTCCTTTTTGATCGTAGCCCTACATTTCTAAACCTGATTTTATTGTTGGTTTTTATTTTGGTGTGGAAGTCCTTCCTTGCTGTCAGTTCAGCATATTTCCCCATCTTATCCATGGGTTATTCTCTCTTTCCTCCGATAGACACGTGTGTCCCTGAAGTTCGGCACTCTGTCACAACGTAAGCTTAGAGGATTAGACAGTACCATGAGGACCACATCTGCCCGGCCTTTGTATCTGCTGTAGCATTCGAAAGAAAGTAAATGAGATCTGCAGTAATGATGCAGTAATATATCCACAACAAAAATTTCTTCCCCATCCCAGCAATCAGGATTTGGCTTTGGTTTTGAAGAATGAAAGGGTATAGCCCGCTGCCTTTGGTGTGTTTGCAGCAAAGCCCTGGCTGCTGCTCGCTGCCGTAGCTCTGGGATAGACAACAGAGCCGTGCCAGCTGATATCACTCAAGATCTTTTTGAAGAGCTCGTCAGATTTTATTTCGTTGCTACCGTGTTTGGTTTTCGGCCTGTTATTTGTTTGAAATCATTGCTATAGGGACAGCTTTACCGAAAACTGGTGGAGTCTTCAGTGCTGATCTCTGTTTGCATTTTCCTTCTATAAGCAGGGATGGGGATGCCGGAGCCACGTGTCTTCAGGCATCCAAACGTTTGAAGGTTGGGGCTTGGGTCTGTCCAAGGTTTTAAGCGCATAGCTCCTCTAAGGCAGACTGGAAACAGTTTATTTCTTCAAAATCAGTTTGCTTTTGCAATCGGAGTAAAATCTTTGATGATCTCAAATAAAATAATAGGGTGTTAAAGAAAATTACATCGCTCCAAAAATAGCTGGCGTGAAAGTCGTTAAGGCTGAAATCTCATATAAATCAGATGTAACCGTGGTTCCAATGGGACAACAACTCTTCAGGAAATGCAACTCAGAGTGCTTCACTGTGAGAGTTGCAGCCGTACCACAGGTTGCTTTAGTGCAGAGGGCAGCTCTTGTTCCTTGTCCAGCTGGAGTCCTTTTCCATTGGCAGCCTTCTCTCGAGGTTTTATATCCATCCGTTGAATTCTTGCAGGCTGTTGGTAACTCTGAAGGTTCAAATGTAGTAGAGAATGTGTTTGCTGTTGCTTAGCTCCCTGAAACCAGATGGTTGTGGGAACACCTCTGCAAGACAGAGATGGTAATTCTTCCAGACATCACAGAATGAATGCATTCAATTCTAAATACAATCAGTGTCTTTCCAACTAAATGATAAGGAATGTTGGCTCGTGTGTTGGTGTACATGCTCTGTGTAATGCAACAGATACATTTGGAAAGAGCACCCGCAAGCTTTGAGGAGTTCTGCCTTCAAGTTAACGTCATGCCTGGGTCCTAAGTCTGTTTCCTGTAACTGACTTGGATGGCTGAAAGCAGGGTTACATCTGATAGGTTTTCTGATGCTTGGACGGGGTCTGGGCTTTTCCTGCTAGGAGCAGAATTCAGGTAAAGCAGTAAATGTGCACTGCTAGGCTGCAGCTCTCAGGTTCCTAGCAGCACTTGAATGAAAATGCTCTAAAGAAAACTTAATTTCTTCACTCCAGTGAAAAGTTACCTGCTATCATCAGTGCCAGACGTTTGGTTATTGGCACTAACTGAAAGTGGTGTGTAACTACACGCAGCTATTTCAGCTTTGCAAAAATCATGTTTTTTTCTGACCTGTACTACGTTACTCCTACGGATACAGTATATGGATCTGAGTGGAAATGCGTGCTGAGGGATGAGGCAGGCCTGGAGTGTGAGTCTGGGAAAGATGAGCGCCCGCTTCCAAGAGCATCACTGTGGGCCAATTATTACTTCTGTTTAAATCTGTGTCTGCCCCGGCGGGTGCGCTGCTGCTGTGGGTGGGAGCTGCCTCCCCGCCTGTGCCCCGCAGTTCGTTTGATACGGAGCCCAGCGATCCTGTTACCGGAGAGCACCAGGTGCCGTGCAGATAGCCAACTGCACAGACATCAGTAGCACCAGTTGTTTGTGTGTTAACACAGGATGTTCTCAAAATCGGGGAAGAAGTGAGGCATGCTACCAAGTTTTGCGGCAGAGGAACTGGATAGTCTGGTACCTGCGTGCAGGGATGCGTTGGAGGAAGTGCTGTTTTATTGCAGTTTCTGCTCCGGGTCCCCCAGCAGCTCGGCTGTCTGGGACTCAGTTTCCCCCAGGAGTGTTTTGGAGCATTATTGTTTCATGTGCTTTGCAGAGCACTGCAGGGAAGGCCACGTCCGTACAGAATAATTGTCCCCAGCTCCAGCAGAGGCTGCTGCGGTGGGAGCTGTTAAAAAGTGATCGGAGGAAGACCAGCCAAAAGCAAGCTGTGCTGCTCGTGAGACCATTAGCTTCCAGATATTAAACAAAATCTGATTTCATAATCTTCTAGCAAGTCGCAGGTGGCCCTGAAACCACAGCTCCTTCAAGGTGATCGGCACGTCCTCTTTCTTCAAAAACAAACCGCTTTTTCAGCCTAAGCATTAATTTCATGGGGTGGCATTCGATGGGTGGGATGGGTGGGAGCAGTGGTGGGACGCGTTGTCCCAAACGCACACACTGTGAAGCAAAATGTCATTCCCTATTTACCCACAGTAATGCACTGATGAGTACAACCGCCAGGATTGCACCGCGTACTTCTTGGACACATGCACCAAACCCCTGGATGCATAATTCACATTCCCTGTCATGAGGAATGAGTCTATTTATCTTGGAACCTTTTCGACTTCAACTGTAATCTCTAGGAAATCATTTGTTAACAGTCGTTAGCTGCCAGTTTGTCAGTGAATGGCTGGAGGCAAAGGCAGAAGTGAATGAAATCTTTTCCAGGCAGATGTCACATGCGGCACAGAGAGGTTTGTAGCCAAAACCCAGCTGCTATGAGCATGGGGAGCCTAAGAAGGAAGGGGGTGCAGCCTGCTGCTAACACAGCCCTCGGTGATGAGCAGGACAGCCCCCGGGCTCTGCTGGGCTGCTCCTTCCCGAGGCCAAGGCTGTGGGCACTGCCCTGTGGGGCAGTGGAGCGGGCAGCCAAGCTCCAGTCCCGCTCTCCATCGTTATCGGTTGTTAAAGAAAAGTGTAGCAGCGAGTTTCAGTCAGGTAATGAGGGTTATCTGATTCTGCTTTAATCCGAGAAGCATCACAGGGTGTTGCAGATGGAATGATAACCTCTCATTGCTGCTGAGCTCGGTGCTGCGTGGAGGGAAGTGGCAAAAATGGGTGAAAATTCACGGGAAAAGGAGCTGAGAACAGGCTGCTTCGCCTGCACCAGATCCCTCCTTCTTGCAGGAGGAGTGAGCGAGAAATAACTGCCCCGAGTAGAAACTCTCCCATGAAGCCACAAAATCCAGCTGAAATAAATACCACTTCCCTGCAGCATTATCTCCCACTCTGTGCTGTCTGCCCACAGAGGATGGTAGGGTGTATGAACTGGCAGGGGATTAATGGCAGCGTGGTTCATAAAAAACATTGCTGCCAGAAGGACGTGGGACCCAGACAGAAGCAAAGAGGGGCTGGTTCTCTCTGCAGATGCCCCCAAGTGCTATTTGTCTGAGAGCAGATTTTCCCACAGATCTCTGGCCTTCATATTATTTGAAGAACCCCCTCTGCAGCTGCAATCCTTCCCTCCCCCGAGGGAAAAACAGGGTGGTAACTTTGTGAACTGAATGGTGTGGAGGTTTAGGAGTGCTGCCATGGGAGGGGAAGATTTGGCTCATTAGCGTGGAACATTGTGTTGCCAGGAACAGAGTTTTGGGGCAGAACTAATAACATGGAAGCAGATGCAGTCAGCTTTTATTAAACTGGTTTGTAGACGACTTTAAATAGGCAGCAGCTGTATGTGGGTCTCTCCTCGAGCAAGGCGGAGCAGCAGACCCCAGCAGCAGCTTCTGGAGTCTAGATTCTGGTTAGCAAGTGTAGAGCAGCCAACCCAACCTGAGCACATTAGGAAAAAAATTCTCTCAAATGCATTTACGACAGAAGTTTGTGATTCTGTTATATTTTTTCAAGTTCTTATAGTCCTCGTATCTCACTTGGAGCAGGGAAAAGCTGTAGCGCCGTTGAGATTATGGTATGAAGGAGCCAACGTTATGTCATCTTCTCTTTTATCATCGTGTGTGATCTCTGTGTCACAGACTACTGAATTTCACCCAGCCGCCCTCAATAGCTGGATTTACCATTAGCTGCTTGGCAGTGTGTTGCAGGTAGGGATGGATAAATCCATCTCCAAGCCCAGGTTAGGAGCGCTTCTCCCTTGAATCACCCTTTCCATAGCACTAATTGCGTCCGGAACACTTATCTGCATTGATGATGATCAGATGCCATTTCCTGACACATGGCATTCTGTAGCCACCAGTAATGATGGGCTAAGCTCACTCTGTAATTGCTTTACACAAGTACACGGGCTGCAGCAATCATCAGCCAAACACAGATTGCCCTTCTCCTCCTCTGGCTACCAGTACCGAGCCGTTGATACCTGCAGGATGTCACCACAAAGATCGTCCATCCCTCTGCCAGCTATGAATATTGCTGTGCATCCTTGCAGTGCACTTCTGTTCCGCAGCCTGGACTTCCATGAGCCTATCAGTTAGGAATGACTGGTCCCTTCAATGCAGCAAGCCTGCAGATCTCTTGAAAAGTCTCCATTGAATGTCTGATACCTCCTCAGATGTCCATTCGCTGCCACCTCCTTTCTCACTGGCTCCAGCCATCATTTCCCAGAGCAAAGGGCACCTCCAGGAATCATAGAGTCAATCATAGAATCGTTAAGGTTGGAAAAGACCACTGAGATCACCTAGTCCAACCATCGGATCATTTCTTTGCTCATGCGAAAGCATCCATCCGTGCACAGCCTTGTCATCCTGGGATGGCTGAATAAGGCCTGAAGAATCCCATTTGAATGCTGCACTCCATCCTACCTTTGTTGTGCAATACGTTTTTTTTTTCTCAGGCAGTTTCTAATCTGCAGATTTTCTGGGATCTGTGCATAGCATGGAGGGAAGCCTCCTCATCACCTCAGGTTCTGTCTTTCAGTATCAAGTGTTTAAGTCATAATCCTAGGCGTCCGGGGCTTGCTTTCTCTTTGTGTCTCCTTTGCTGTTGCTTTCATTTACTAACATGTTGAACTTCAAAGTCTATTCTTTCTCCTTCCTAATTTTTATGGAAAAAATGGTCTGAACCCCATTTGCATTTCCTCCCTGAGGATACTGGCAATCCTTAATCCTATATATTAAAGAAACTCAGTTTTCCCAGCAGCCTTTTATTCTGGGACAAGTCTGCCACACTTTTCTCCTTGAGATTCTCTCCTGTGGTTCCAAATTGCTCGTCACGGTGCCCCTGACCACTGTCACATTCTGTTTTTAGCTAATTGCACGGATGTTTGATCACTTTTGCGTCCTTTTCCTCCCCTTCCCAGCCTGTCCTTTTGCAGATAGTTGGTCCAGCACTCACAGCATCGCGTGCACATTTACCCTCAGCGTTGCAGCATCCAGTGCCAGGTTGGGGGCACTGAGACCCACTGCTCTCCACGGGGATAACTATTTCTAGAGCCAGGAGACAGCAGGATGACTTCAAGGCTGGTGAATAACCAAGTGTAAATGTCTTACACGTGGGGCTCACTGCACGCTTACAGGCTCCGTACTCCAGTTGTGGACCAGGTGAAGGCTCTTGGCAGCACCAGCAGCCGGATGGCAGCGAGGCCTCCAGACCTCCCCATCCCTTGTCCCCCTCTCTGCTTCCATGAGCGTGCAGCGGGACAGCTCTGGTGGCAGTGGGAGCTGTGGGAAGCAGGCGCAGTGCTGGCCAGGCTGGCCGGATCCAGGAGCTGAGATCACGCAAAGTCAGGCTTCTCTCCTGTAAGTCATTCTCAGCTATGTGCGCGGGTAATTAGCATGTGCATAAACACTTTGTAATCTTGTGATCATGGCTTGCAGATTAGCTCTTTTGCCAGCTTTGCGATTTCTTTGCCAGTTTTCGTTTTAATTGCAAATCCATTACTGCCAGCTCCCTTGCATATTGTAGCAATAGGCAAATTAAAACACTTGGACACAGTTGGGCGGGTTTCAGTTAAGAAATTAATTGTTACTGCCAACCAGGGCTTTTTAATGTGAGGGTGGCATTCGTGCTTGTTTTTGAGGGCATAATCTCCGAGACTTTCTTTTTTCCCTTCTCCTCCCCCCCACCCAGACTGCGTGGCCCTGTCGAGCAGCTCTGCAGATGGCACGAAGCAAATGCTCGCCTCTTTGATCTCCTAGTCAGGAAAGTTGGAAGTCGTTCTGAATTTATGAGAATCCTGTCTGAAATAAATCTGTCTGCACACAGGGCCACGCCGAGCTGCAGGCAGGGCTCACCTGCACCGCGCAGGATGCGTCCCGCAGGAGCGGGCCGATGGCGTAACGATAAAGGGAAAACATGATGTGTGTTGTTGAACATGAAGAAGTCTAGACAATCTACAATTTACCAGTCAGGGTAATTGGCTAAAGGCTTAATCCTCCCTGATAATCCAGTAATGGCACTGCTGGCAGGACACGGATGGAAACGTCGCTCAGCAGAGCTGGCTGCCGCTGCCTCCTGCGATCGCGGCCGTTCCTGTTTCTGCAAACTTTTCCTTTTCCTTGGTTTTCTCCTGAACTTTTCGTGCTCCCTTGATGGCGTTTTTCGCTCTGTTTGTTGTTGAGCAAGCTCAGAGTGTTGACAAAAACATTTACCAGGAGCATCTTTTGCTGCCTGATGGAAGCTCTTCACGCGGCTCATTCCAGCCTGCTGCTGCCAGCACCCAAACGGCTCTTGGTTTTGGGGTGTGCTGTGTGTCACCTCCAGACCTGGAGCGCTCACTGGGGCCCAGCAGGGAAAGATGGATGGACAGACTCCCCTCCAGCCATTGGAGCTCCCATCCCCACACGTTGCCCTTGTGGCCCATTGCTGTGTTGTGACGTAGCTCAGCTTTGAAAGCAGACTAAAAGTATTGCTTCTCCAGCTGGTACGATCGCCTATCCTACTCCTCTTAGATTTTTCCCTTTAGCCCCTTCCTTCCATCCGCCTTAGGAAATGGGATGTACTCAGCTTCCTCCGCAGCCTTCCCTGAGCTGAAGGTGCACAGCGCTGTGTAGCCCAGCCCTAAGCCCACATGAACACTGCCGGGTGCTGGAGGCTCTCAAACTGGGAGAATACCCATCATTTAGAGTGCAGTCCTATTTGCTCACTGGACAGCCCCTTGCTTGTGCCTGATTGCTGCCCTTTCTCCCCGTGCACCATGGCCACGCAGTGCCCTGAGCACTGGCTGTCAATCCCACCGCCTTCAGTGTGTTTGCAGACGTGTAACGGGATGGAACTCAACAAACAATTCCTGCGAAGGCAGCAGAGGGGCAGCTCGGGGCTGGCACTGCTGCTCGGAGCAGTCTCCGGCTGCCAGCAGAGGCTTTAAAAACCATAGATAATAGCATATAGAAACTCACTTTGGTCACTGAGTGCCTGAAATCAAACCGACACCGTTTTTAGAGCAGCTTATTTTTATTCTTTTCCAAACATCGCTTTTTTTTCCCTTTTTTTTTTTTTTTTTTTTCTGCTCAGAAAACAATGGGAGAAGTGCAGTTCCGCCGCAAACAAAACCTGAACACGCTCTAACTCACATGCAGAATATCAAAGGCTGCTCATTCAGTACACATTGCCACCCTTCCGCTTCGCAGCAAACACCTCGTCACAGCTCCGGGAGAACTGCACCGTGTGTTCTGCAGAACGTCCCCATGCAGTTACCCCGCAGCTCCGGCTGACAAATCCCACTTTAATTATTGGTGATCTCTATCAGAACAGACATCGGGGTTGAGTTCGGGGGGAATAAACACGAACCTACAGTAAGATCAAAGCAGCGGCGAGGTGCGCATGTGCTAATAATAATAGCTTCTGAAAGCTCATCTTTTCCTTCAACAGCATCCTGTCATTTGTGTATCGGCTTTGAAAAGGGGAAAGAAAAAGGAACAACAACAACAACAACAACAAAAAATACAGCGTAATTTACTTGGGCAAAAAGAAATGAGATGAGGCAGATAGTCGGTGTGCGGTTTGCTGCGAGGGCTGCGCGTGAACCGCGTCCCCGTGCGCCTGTGCGAGCCGGGTGTGCAGGGCTGAGCGGGGCCGCCGTTATCTGATGCTGACATACAGTCTGTGACAGTGTGATGCACGACGGGGGCTGAGGTAAACAGTCGCCAAGCTGCTAACCGCATCCACACCTGGCGCAGCCCGGTAAATGGCTGTAAACAGTTTGCATGGAGGGAGGTTAGCGCGAGGCCGGGCATGGGTAACGGCTGCCGCGACCCCGGCGGGCTCGGGAGGGTGATGGGGGCTTGGGGGGGCTCCACGCAGCTGCGGGATGTGGGGACGCGGGGCTGTGGGGTGCAGGGGTGTACGCAGTGTGGTCAGCCCGACTGGGGCATTCTGGGGCTGCTTGACCACACGCTGGGTCCGGCGGCCGTGATTTCCCCTTGGCAGGACGTGACCTACTTGGGGAGCGCTGCTCAGCCCGCAGAGCCAGGCATGGCACTGACCATTTCCTCTGCTCTCTTCCCATGTTCTCTATCTATCTATCTCTTCTATCAGCTTTTAAGCCTGGGGCAAGGGGTTGAAATCCCCATTTCCCATCCCAGCATCGGAGCAGAGTAACCCTGACACTATGAAGCTGCAGAGGAGGGCTGTGTCCAGGGGATGCTGCGTGCTGGGAAGTGCACAGGAGTGTTTTGAGCTGCATGCTGTGGTTGTTGACATTCAGCTGTGCCTGTAGTTCTGTGTGCAAGCAGGAAAGGGTTTGGGGTTTTTGTGATGCAGAGGAAGGCTGACTGTAAAAGGTGACAAAGTGGCCCAATAAGTGCTGAAGATGGGCTGGCTGAAGGAAGAGAGGGCTGTTTAGAAAGAAAACCGAGGGGAAGAGGACAAACTGGAGCAGACGCACTGTCCCAAACTCTGTGATCTCTCTGCACAGGTGCTGCCCGCTCGCTGGGCACGGTGTGACCGCAGCCACACACACCTAACACGAGCAGCTGCAGAGCTGGGGAGCTGCTTTGCAGGGCTGTGCAGCTGAGCTCGACTCCATCCAAACTCTGCAGCGCTCAATCGCAGCAAACAGGGACTCGTTAAGAAAGTGGAGCAAATAATAATGATCCGTCTGTTTAATGCGGCTGAAAGGCGTACTTCAAAGATAGTGTTATCCTAAAAAAGCCCCAGTATGGAGGGGAGAATACTTGATCACTACTTCCAAGTTTTGACGGTAGTTGTAAGTAGGTCAGCAAACGGTAATATTTAAATTAACTCCTCTTTCTGGCAACTAGATGGGAATGTAGGTCTGGAAATGTGGAGATGTAGATTTCTTCCCAGCACTGCCACTCTGACAAGTCACTTCATCTCCTCAGCCTAAGGGAAGAATACACCTTTGGGCTCTGCCCAGTAATCATCATCCAAATGCTTCCCCACCTATCTAAAGGGGTTTAGAATATGTGATTGAAAAGTGCAAAGTATTATTAACGTTGAATTAATGTCTGCCATTACAATATGTAATGGAGTATTTCTGCACACACCCCATTTCCTCCTGCTTGAATGTTTTGTCAGACGAGTCCAAGTGTTTACCAGCTTTACAGCCGCCCTGAAAAGAGAGCGTGAGCTGCAGCCGTGGGGCTGCGGGGCTGGAGGGGACATCTGGGGAGCCAGCACTGGGGAGTGGGCTCAGGGTTTTGGGGCTGCCCCGTGACCAGCTGCCCTGTCTCATGCAAAGCCCGCTGCAGTGTGCCCACCGCGCTGTGCTGAAGGTGCATGCAGGGTGGGCATGCCACGAGCTCCCCATCCATCTCCTGCTACCACATCCCCCAGCAGCAACCGGCACCTCCACCTCCTCAGACGCACTGTCCTCTCCATGCACACCGACCTCTCAAGGCAGCACATCTCCATCCCAGCCATTGGCTCTCCTACCCAGTCTGAGTTCCCAGTCAGCCCTCCCCCTATGCAGCTTGGCCCAGCAGAGCCAGGCAGCCCCACACCACTTCTCATTGCTGCTTTCTGAACTACCTGAGCACACCATGTGGGTTACTGTCTAGACTGCCTCGCTTTAACAAAGTGTATTCACTAATATAATGTACTATTAGAGCTCGCTAGAAGTAACTAACAAAGTACATTTCTTTCTTTGCTCCTTAATTGTTTGTTCATTAGCTTGCTTGCTGATTCATAAAATATGAAAACCTCCAGTGGGGTATCTAGTCACTAGTGCAAATTAGCTAGTTTCTAATGTACATAAATAAATTATAGCCCTGCATTTGCAGTTTGCCTTCAATACAAGCACTGCCCAGAAGTGCTTTATCTTATCAGGAAAGATTTGGGACTGCTGCTATCGCACAAAATGACAAGTAAAGGCAGAAGTTGGGAGTGCTGCATCCTACACCCTCAAAGCGTGTTAGTGGCAAGAATGATCTCTTTTCTGCAGGGTAATCTGTTTTATTTAGTTTTGAAACGGGAATATGGCATCCTTGGACATGTGCTTTCATAGATGGGGTGGGATGTGAACATCTGGGCATGGTCTGAGCGCTGACAGCAGCTGGGGAAGCCATTAAGCTTTCATCATCCTGGGACTCCTTGTTTTCCTCTAGTTTTCCTTACCCAGTTTTGCTCTCCCGCTCTACATCTTGGTTATTCCTGTTGCTTGAGAGGGTATTCACAGAAAAGAGCTGTGTCCTCAAATTCCCATGAACCTTACTTCCAGATAGGATGTGCTCATCTGCAAACTCCTGGGAAGTTCATTTCATCTCTAACTGTGTTCCGGCATACAGTTTTGTGCTGGGAAGGGTAACTGTATAATATAATCAATATGTACAACTCTTTACTCCTTTCCGTACCTCTGCTAGCATGCTCAGCACAAAACAAAGTCTTTAAAAATACTGCAGGATTTTAGATAAAATGCTGAAGATGGCCGCTTAATGTCCACATATTTTATTGGCTTAATCCTTATTCAGTTCGGTAATTCTCTTCCTAAATAACGAACATGGGCTGTGTGGTATAAGCTTTTGATGCAAGCTGTGGCTTACACCACACAATCTGCCTCCAGGAGACGTTTGCACTGACAGTGGCCGAAGTCCATGGCAAGAGGCTGCTGTTCCACGCAGAACAACCTACAGATTAGATTTTAAAACTCAGATCTTGTCAGTTTTGTGTGGACAATAAAGATTTACGGTGGAGATCGAATACTCAGATGTCTTTTGTTCCCCATCTGATGGTTACAGCCTTTTCCATGGGCATCGTTCCCAAAGCCTTCGCAGTGTGCAAGGCTCAGACCTGAGAGTGCTCACGTAGGGAAACGATTTCCCATGTGTGGATGGCTTTGTTGAAATCAGCCTGACAATTTGTGCATAAAAATATTTGGATGCATTTGTAAGTGTTGGGCTTATGCATACAAGATCAAGGACTTAGCAGATGTTTTTTGTCTTGATACATAAAGAGCCTTGTTGGTTGGATATTGAGGCCTCTGCTGCCTAAGCCCTGTTCGGTTTCATTAGCAGCCACTCATACTCCTTGAGCACACCTATGTTCCACACTGTTTAAACATTTAGGATAAACTGAAGGCTATTCCCACAGATCAGCTCACTGTGGGCTGCAACATTATCATGGTATCTGGACTCAAAATACGTATGTTGTACAGAGTGAAGTGTCCCCTTTTTTATCAGCCTCCTTCAGTGCAGTTGATTCAGCAGAGATTAGGATTATGCGGACTGCGTATCTTCAGTTGTTTTACCTCATTGCTGTACCATCACTTTAACTGACTTTACCTCAAAGCCAGCCAAACTTCCTTTTCTTTGCTAAATTTGCTCACGAAGTGTGCTGCTGCTCACATGGCCTGCACCTCTTCCTCGGATTGATGCAGCAAAACCTGAGCTGTGAGGGATAATGTGCCTGAGACGTGCCCTCTCTGAGCTGGCACCAGGCACGGCCCACGGGGGCATTTCAGCAGCAGGCAGGGAAGCAAAGCTAAATCCACATCCTGAAGCCATTTTAGGACCTCCACGGTATCCAAGGGGGTAATTTTTCTTGGATGTTTTGAATTTGAAAATGTGAGCGCGTGATTCATGTGGTCTGGGAGCTGGCAGCACTCAGGCTGTGCTCTCCAGCTTCCCCAGGAGCCTGCAATCTGCTTGGGCTCTAAATGTAGACCAGTTATGCCACTGAGCTGAGGGAAAGCTGCTTTGGAAAGTCGGAGGCCTTGGCCTCCCGGTGTGACTGTCCACATTTCAGATAGTTGGGTTCTCTCTTGTTTGAGCAATCGCTGTTTTCTGTCTTTTTGTCGGAATTGTGCTTCAGTGAAAAAGAGAGTTAGCTCTGAGCAATTCACCTTCACATCCAAAACCTTTTGTCCGCGAAGGCAAACCCCAGAGCTGGTAACAGCCCGTGTCCAACCATCAGAGCTGACCAACCAGTATGCGGTGCCGGTCAGGGCTGAACAAAGGCTCCAGAAGGCATCATGCAGAAATTCTCTTTCATCTTCATCTAATTCTGCTTGGATTTTTTTTTTCATTTAATTGTTCAGCTCATGGGCTGTGCTTGAGTTCTTAGATTTTTCGTTTCCGTGTGGGTAATGCCATCCATCTCTTTGCATATGACCAAATTAGGTGAAAGAAAATGAATTATGCTTATTTCTGTGCTTTAGGTGCTTGTTTAAGTGCACTGTCCTATGCAAAACAAGGAGTACGATTCTTTAATGTTTTCTTTAGATCCCTACTGTAATCCAGCCTCCCCAGCTCCACCTGAGCTATGCATGGACATAATTTTCCTCTCTGTGCAGATCTTTTCCGTTGGTAAAGGTTATTACTAAAGGTATGAGAAGCTCTAGATGAGCAGCTTTTGTCTCAGTTGCAGACATGGTTACTTTTCCCATCCATTCAGTCCTCTGTCCTCCTCTTGGTACGAGCATTGCTGTGGTGCCGAGACTTTCCATTGGTGGACCATTGGAAATTGATTTCAGGGGCTGCTGCACAGCTCCTTGATGAACACAACTTCTGTCCTTGGCTGGTCCTGTCTGATCCAGGACCACAACTGTGAGGCAACATATTTCACTGCAGATACCAAGAGTTTTAAAGTCCTCAAGCAAGCTTGCATTTAAAAGGAAGAGTTGCTAAATTCGACATACGTAATTGACATATAATTTGGAATAATAGCTTTGCAGGAATGACTGTGTAAAATTTGACCTATATATTCCTTCGAATTGTGAGTGTGTGGAGGAAGGAGAGAGCTTGACCCAGCTTGAAATTCAGATCTCAGAGGAAGGTTGCGTGACTAACCATAAGAAAAAGCAGCCATTTAATTTCAGTCTTAGAATTGCGTCATGAAATCACAAGCTGAGAACCATGGAACCCAGTATGGGCTTTTTGTTTGTGTGCCATTTATTTAGGCTCAACTGCCTGAATGAAGAAAAAGAAGTTAACTGCTTTCTTTTGGCTAGTAGCAGTAAATGCATCTCCTTTTAACCTCTCCTGAAGCCAAAGAGAGTTTCAGCTACGACTTCAATTCACGTTGTTGCCAGGTGGTGGTGATCCTGCTCATTCAGAATACCTCTACAGAAAATTATCCCAATCCCACAAACCACTCCATATTATCCCATTGATATTCCACAGGCAGAGAGTTTTAGAGACTGGAATGGAGGCAGAGTGCTTTTCTTGTCCTCCAGCCTTCCCCAGAAGTCTGGTGATGCTGGATTTCCCCAGCCCTCGGAGGCAGATACAGGTGAGGGGACAGTTTGGGTCTCAGCTCCTGCATCTTCCTGGAGCAGAGAGCTGTTTCCCCATAGCATCCTTTCCCCACATCACCTGGGGCTGAGCTCCATCCCTCCCCAGCTCCTCCACTTTCCCATTCCTGCTGTGGTGACAGCAGGTCGATGACTCGTGGAGGGAGGATGCAGCACGTGGGGCTGCTTACGAAACGGGGAATGAAGCCGGTGTCAGCAGCAGCCCCAGCACCAAGGTCAACACATGAAGTCAGTGCCAAAGGACAGCCCTGCGTTGGGGTCCCACTGCGTACATGTCACTTTCCTACATCTGCATGGGTGTCCTTCATCAGCTTCACGGGAAGGATGGTTTTATGTTAGCTGTTTCAGTCTCTTTGTCTCCTTGAGGAGCTTCACGACTTCCACATGCCGCTGTAGGGTTCGCCGGTCTGGTTGTATGACACAATGAGCTGTTTGGGGTGACTCACCTGGCACCATGCTCTGCGCCGTGCTGTGTTTGGTTAAGACATGACACGTTCCACGAGCACCACATCAGGAGGGAGGAGAACAGGAGCAAAATGTTGCTACTGTGATGTGTTTTGTAAAACTGTGATTGCAATGCATGCTGAGCTGCCAGAGATCAGTCCTTGCTCTCGTGCTCCCGTCAGCAGGCGGTGCCCAGAGCTCTGGGTTTTCCCTGGCAAAGCGGATGAGTGCAAGCAGCTGGAAGCACTGCAGGGTGAGCTCTGCTGGGGCCAGCCACAGTCCTGGAGCTCCCAGCATCTGTTGGGTCACCCAACCCATGGCCAAAGTGCAGAGCACATTGCTCTGCAGCCTAGCAAACCGTCTCAACAACAACGTGAGCAGAGGTGTGTGTGAGATCTCTTGCCATGTTCCTGCTCCAAGCCTGCGCTCCTGGCTCTGCGTGTGAGTAACGCCTGACTCGCGGGGATGATGCTCATTACTCATGGGGAGTGCTTGCATCCCATCCCCGAGTCCCGGGTGCTGCCGATGCCGGGAGAAGGAATTCTGATGATTTGGCACTTTTTTTTCCACGTTGTTTGTCATGATAAACCAAGGCTCTGCTGCGTCGCGCAGAGCAAATCAGACTTCATAAAGTCAAGTTCTCCACCTTCTGCCCTTGCTGCTCTTTGTGGAAGGGAGGTAACAAGTGACGTGTGGTGCCACAATCTCTTTACTTGAGAATTACATTACCTGCAAAGAATGTAGGCAAGCCAGCTTCAGTGCTGCAACTTGCTGAAGAAAAGATGGGCAGCGAGTGCTAATAGAAGGATCTGGGCATTCACAAATGGATTAATCTTCTTTTCTCTCAGTCAAATGTTTCTCTTTAAATCACCTGCTAAGAAAGGAGTGAGATAATGAGGTGTCTGTATGGTAGGAAGCATTTTCAGAGCTCTGCTTTTGCTTTCTGTTCTTTAGTCTGTTTGTAGAGCAAAGGAAGGGCTCCCGTGGCACGGGGACACAGCAGCGGTGTGGAATGAGGATCCGGGCCCTGAAATACACACCCTGAGCTGCCTCGTGCTGCAGGCTGGGTGGAAAACGAGAGGGATAAATGGAGTGGAGAGTGTACATAGGGATGGAACAGAACAAATGAACTTGTGGTCCCAGAGGGCAACCATTCCCAGCTCTGTGCACGGGTTTGTGCCACATCATGGGGATGCGCAGGGAGGGAGGGAAGGATGGGCCAATGCTGCTGCTCCAAGTGCAGCCCAGAGCAGCCCCAGACAGACCAGAAAGACAGCGTGGCATGGAAATCAAAACACGGCTCCTGTTTGGCTAATGGTGCACAGGATGCAGGGGCCAGCGTGAGGTTTTGTGCTTGTGGTCAAGAATTTAACTTTCCTTTTTCTGAACGCGCTCTTAACGTAAGACACTTCGGGGGTGAGGGTTTCAAATGAAACAGGATTCTGCGTATGCAGAAGTTGCTTGTTTGCAAATACAGTGATGTGAATTTAAACCCCTTGTGGTTTACCATGGAAAATACAGAGTTGGTGTTTTTCAGCCGAACTGTGCTACACACACACTGCAGGCAGAGAGCACCGCACAGCCCGCGCAGGGCAGAATGTGAAACTAAAATTAACTTCCCCCGTGTGCTCATGGACAGATGCAGATAAACGCACACCCAAGAGCTCTGTCAGGGTGATTTCCTCGTGCCTTTTCTGCCTGTGCAGCGGCTGTGTTGGTGGGGAGAAGGCTGTGGCCCCCCAAGTGGTGCCTGGGCTGCACCCCGTGGGCACATGTCACCGAGCCCCAGCCGAGGAGCTGGGTTTGTAGGGCAAGAGTTGATGGGAGGGGAGCAAAACCCCGGGGAAATTGCCTTAGCTGTGCTCTGTGCAGACATAAATGGGTAGTTTTAGCCTCCATACAGCTTTGCAGGCAAGTTCAAGTCTTTATTCACCTTTCCCAGAAGACAGGCATAAAAGTCTTCATGCTTTTCAGCATGCAGATGGCTGTATGTTCCCAGCGAGAGGCAGAGGTAGCTCTCTGGGGGAGCTACAAGAGCCGGGAGGAAGCTTGTTCCCTCCTGGTGACATCTCACCTGGTCTGCTGCTGCTGTGCCCCTAATCTGCAGAGGGTTGGCATCCAGGGAGCAAACCCCGAACTGCAAACTGGGGAGGAGTCCTTCTGCCTCGCATCCCCGTCTGCTTCCCAGTGACTTTTGTCCGTGAGGAAGGGCAGGATGCAAATCTCAGTGGTGTCATTACTTGCGAAACTGCTGATTCTCACAAAGGCAGGGAAAGAGCACGGTCCAGTATATTATACTGGAGATAAATCGTTTGAAATGGAAACTTTCCACTCTGGTACTGGAAACAAACAAAAAAAGATATCTCCCAGTACGCACCCTATGGAGGGGATGCTTGGATGCATTTATTATTATTCATTAATGGGATGGGTGTGAGAATGGCCTTAAACATACAGAGCTGCTTTTACTTTTGATTCCTCCTTCAGTGTAGAGGTTTACAGTCTGTAACACAACATGTGTGGGTTTCACAGGTCAGTCGGTCTGCCCTGGAGGAAATGGATTTCACATGTACTTTCTCGTTCCCATTTACTTCATGTTCTTCATTGGTGTGGAGACCCACAGTGAGCTGAATACAGAGCATCAGCTGCCCTTGGAGAACCAGGGCACGACTTTTCACCAGGCAGCAATTTTGGGAGGATTTTCCTCGAATGTACAGTTTATTAAAAATGGGGAATCAGTTTTTGAGTTAGGATAAGGCACGTGTTTGGCTTAAGGTTTGTCCTACAGACAGACCGAGCACAGCTACAGCTGAGGATGAGCTGGGGACCAGGACAGAGCACTGGGATTGGGCTGCTCGAAGACTCTGTGTAGGAGGGAAGTATTTTAGGATTAAGCTTTGGCCGGGAGAAGCCCAGTTGCTCTCTGCTGCTCCTGCATTCCTGAGATATGCTGTTTAGTTGGTTCTTTCCCTCTGAGCTTCGTGTGCTTCCTTGAGCCTTGGTCACTGTTGTCCATGGGTGGAAATGTGGTCCAGGGGCACACAGCAGCTGGCAGGTCTCTTCAGTGACCTCCCCTGTACCACAGTCCCATGGGCTTCTCGTGGCTCAAGCACTGCTCCTACAAGCAGTGTCAGCCTGGCTCTAGGAACATCTCCCTGTTCCCAGATAATCATTAATGTGAGATGAATGTTGGCTCCCAATGCAGCAGCATGTTCTGCCATATAACCTGCTGAAGTCAAACTCCAGCCTCAGCCCTTTCACTGCTCCTGGGACTCCCAGTGACCCCAATTTTCAAAGGAGTCACAGTTGCACTCAACACGAGCTTTCAGTTTTGGTGCAGTCTCCCCTCTGGGACAGCACCCTTTCCCGTCACCTGTCTCAGGAGAAAATGAGCTCGGACAGTTCCGTGTCCTCTCCCCTTTTTTTTCTCATGAGCCTCTATTGAACCCTCCCGTGACACAATTTTATCCTGAGTTCAAATGGATTACAGCCCCAACACCTGTTCCAATCCCAAAACCATCACCCCTTCCTTGTCAGATACTAACCCCATCCAAAACCATCACCCAAGCCATAAGGACGTGAGCTTTGTTCAGACTGCCTACAGCAACATCTGGAGTCATCAGGGTCCTGGGTTTGGGGTGAGGTGTGGCCAGGGCTCCTGGAGGGGCTTACAGCCAGAGTTAGGGCTGGAGCAAGTGATGAGATGGCAGACGGAGGTGGCCAAGAGCAAGGAGTGCGTTCGGCAGGGCCTGAAGGATACGTGCTGATAGATCTGATATATGGAAAAATGTTGGTTGGGTGTAGGGTTCTCCAAGTTTAGGGTTTCTCCACGAGGCAGGACAAAAGGCAAAGTGCTGTGGGCACTGAGGAAGCCTTCCCAAGCAGTGGGTCCTGCCCACACTGCCTGGGCTCTGCCGTCGTGGGGATAAGGCAGCAACTGGTACTGTAGCTGCGTGGTCTGACAAAAGTCTTCCTTGGAAAAAAACAGGCTTCAGGGAAGCGTACCTGATGTCACCATGAGATGACTGAGCTAGAACAGTTTCCTTAATTAACCTTCTGTAAATGAGGTGCTCTGATGGGTTGCAGCTCAGCACTGGAGCAGAGATGTATTTCTGAGGAAATTCTCCTGAATTCCAGCAGAGGTAAAAAGTGTTTTGAGTGAGGAGGTACAGTATCCAATAATGGCTCTAGAGCTCGCAGATAACTCTTTGATCTCTTCTGTATCATAACTCCTCATTGCTTTTGAATGACAGCTGAGCCTTCAGAGCAGAAGGCAGCTTTCTCCTCAGCCTGCGTCGGGTGCAGGCAGCTGCCAGGTGTGGGGAGCACAGGAGGTGACCTCTCCCTCTTTGCAGCTCGGTGACAAACGCTTGAGAAATCTGGGTATGACAGCTACTCCTGTTTTACATATAAAAAGGAGCTTTGGGATTTATGTAATCAGCAGTTCAAAACCTATCAGAAGAACACGAGCAGCTCCGGGCTGTTTGCATGCAGCCGAACACAAAGCCGCGTGAGGCACGGCCCACCGAGACCTGAATGTCCCCGTGTCACAGCCCCAGAGCAAAGCTCCGTGGGGAAACGATGCTCTGCCTTTCCAGAGCCAGGCGTGCAGGGGAGCAGCCATCCCTGCACATCTGGAGGGAGGCACAGCTGGCAGAGCATCCTCCCAACCCGACGTCACATAGCATCCTCCCATCCCTGCTGTCCCACGGCCGCTGAGCTGCAGAGCTGCGTCCCATTGCTCCGCACTCACATCCATTCCCATTCAGGCTCCCAAAGGTGCTCTTTCTTTCTCTGTGTTTTATAAAGCGCCGTGCACACCTACTTTCAGCTATAAATAAAAAATAATCATGTGCGTTTAGCACTGATTAAAATTCTTTTTAAATTTATATGCAAACGAGGAGCAGCCACAGGCTGCTGGCAGGGTGCCCGTAGGGCCCTTTGTTCTGGAGAGATTGTACACCACTGATGAGCTGATAAATTCGTCTTCAGTGCCATCGTCTTGTCTTCACTCTGCATCTTTTTTATAACTACTGGAAGGTGTAGGTTGAGAAACGCTGGTTTGATTAGCTGGGCTTGTGGTTGGTCCCTTTTCTTGCCAAAATCATTTAAGTGTTCCAGACATGGCATACACCCATGGAATCTACAAATATATCTCTCCCCAGTGCGTCATAATTCCTAGGGTAGTAAGTGATGAATCATCAGGATCTAATGTGAAGATAAGCTAATTAGCATTAATCAGAGCTCCTGCCTGAGGTGGGAAAATGCTAGGTGAGCAGTCTGTTGGCTGCCATTTGTGTTGTTTAATTATTTTATTTCTGTTTCTTCCCATTTTACAAATGGGCGCCTTCGGAGGTCCCGAGTTTGCAGGCAGTTTCTTTTAGTGCCCTGTGAAATGTGCAACCCCCTTGGTGCCCCCGAGCCTCCTGCCCCATCCCACCCCTCATCCAGCTCCTCACCATGGGCTGGAAGTCCATGGACCGTTCTTGATCTCCCTGGGACTCCGGCTGCCTCTGTGCTGAATTTGTAGGTGTGTATTGCATTGTTTTTCTTCAAGTGCTGTCCCTCCTGGCACAGCTCCCTTGCCTGTGCCCCTGGGGTGCTGCCTGCCCGGTGCTGGATGCTATAGCCTGGTTGTGCTGCAGGATCATACAGAACTCAGCATCGTCAAGCAGTGTGAGCGAGCACCATCCTCCGTGGCTGAAGGATTGCTTGTGACAAATTCCTTTACGTCTGCATTGTGCATCTGCAGCGTGCTCCGGGTTCTGAAAGGAATTGGCTTTGCTCGCACAGCTCCTGCTCTGTGCCCTGCACACGCTGTGATTGTGAGCAGGAGTTGTGTGTTGAGCTCAGGCTTGGCCATCAGCATAAAGCTCACCAGCTTCCAGTGGGACCCTACAGGGAAATGCTGTGAAGGTGTTTGTGCAGCTGGGAGCCACCAGCAGGCTCAGTGTGTTTCAGGAGGTGAAGCCCAATGCCCTGTGCCGTAGGGACACATCACAGCGGTGCCCACACTGAGAAGAAGGCAGTGTGTTCTGCTCTGAGGGCTGGGGGTCCAGCGCATCCCTGGCCTGGTCACTGCATGCGTGCAGCCATCGACCCTTTGCCACTCATGCACAGAGCGGAGGCTGTCATTCCCTGCTGCTGGAATTGCCTTTCCGTACCCTGAATCTGCTGCCATCCCATAATTACACAGCGTCTTCCATTGCGGCAAAACCCGCCCCTTCCTTTGAGACCTGTGGCACGCGGGCTGTCTGCAGGCAGTGCCAGCCCTGCCCTGCTCCTCCCAAACGCATCGCTCCTTCTCACATCAGCCCCGCTCCGCAGCTCACAGCGCTTGTGGCGAGCAGCAAGCACCTGAGAAGGTTTGCAGCTGCCAGCAGATGTCATGGCAGTCAGCCCTGGGACACTGCGTGAGAGCACTGCGGGGACCCCGAGAGCACCCGTGGGAAAGGAGAGCAGAGCATCGGTCCTGGTGATCTGCTGGCCGGCCTCTGCCATCACCGGGAGCTGGTTGCAGCAGATAGCGTAGATAAAGGGATTAAATCCCAGACTACAATTTGTTTTTGGCTGAATAATTATGGTTCATTAGTCCCAAGCGCAAATTATAGTAATTTAAAATATTAATACTTTTATATATATATATATATATATATTAAAAAAAGGAGGAGGCGGGCGGATTGTGTCCGATAGGTCTGACCCCAGGGCCAGGCTGCCCTCTGTGCTCCTCATCCCCAGCCTGCCCATGGCAGTGATGTCTGTGTGATCATCTGGTCTCATGGCACAACTGCCCTCCACCTGCATCCCCAGACCTGCTGCATGGGTGAGCAGGGCGCAGCCCTTCTGCCCCCAGGACTGCACAGGCACAGGTGGGGCTGTGGGCCACAGAGGCCTTCTGTGGGGCCGCCCCCTGGAATAGGGTCAGCAGGCATGGTGGGACGGGGTGGGGCTGGCTTTGGTGGTCTCAGAGGTCTTTTCCAACCTGAATGATTCTGCGGGTCCATGAAAATGTGCAGAAATGTTTTAGGCATACTTTGGTAAACATTTTGCATAAAAGTATAAAATGTATATGTGTAGTCTCTATATATTAAGGAATAGTTGGGGTTTTTGTTAATGCAAAACGTGTAAACTAGGTCTTTATTTGTACAAAATGCCCTGCTGTAAGCAGTGCTTACAGTGTGCTTTGTGAGCATCACAGCAGCGAACCTGCTCGGATGCAGGAGGTACGAGGGCTCTGCCCTAGCAGGCAGCTCTCAGTTGCAAACACCGTCCCTGCTAAATCCCTGGGCTGAACACAGCCCGCTGTGAATGCAGGACAGTTGCAGGGGGCAGTGAGATGGATGCAGAGATACAGGCACGGTGAGCACTGCTCTCGTGGGGAGCCCCACTGGGACGTATCCTGCACCCCAACAGCTGTGCCAAGATGTGCGTGGGTCCGGCAGCGAGTGGGCTGCTGGCATGAGTAAGTGAGAGCCTGAAACATTGCAGCGCGTGGCAGATGTGGTTGTGATGCTCCTGTCGTCTGCCGGCTCCGGAGCTGTGCTCTGCTCCATCTAGAGGCCATGTGTCTGCCCCACACCTCGCTGTGGACCTGGAACACCCAATTGAAAGTGCTGTGAGTTCACGCACAGGATGCTGCAGGTGAAATACCTGCAGACATACAGGCCACTGGCATAGGCTGTTTTCTCTATTTGCCCTGGAAACCTGAATGAATGTCGGCCAGTGCTGGAAAGAATCATAGAATGAATTGAGTTGGAAGGGTCCTTAAAGATCATAGAACTGGAGAATCACAGCACGGTTGGGCTGGACGGGACCTCACAGCCCCAGCTCTGCCCTGCACGGCTGGCTGCCCCGGCTGGGGCTGCCCAGGACCCACCCACAGCTGTGGGGACCTGCAGGGCTGGGGCAGCACAGCTCTGAGCAGCAGTACCGGCCCCAGCTTGTCCTAACAGCCACTCCACATCCCCCCCTCTGCGCTCAGAAGTGCCCATCCCTCAGTGAGACCGAGCAGTGGAAAAGCTCTCATTGGCTCTGATGAGGATTGTGGAAGAGGAGTGCCCTGTGTGCTTCAATATCTTGTCACTGTTCTGCTGAATCTGTACAGTTTTTACTGTTTGTGTTCTCAGCAGCTTAGGTGGTGACTGTGAGTTAGATGGGTTTATTTCTGAACATAAAGCCTGAAGCCACGGAGCAGTGCTTTAAGCAGACATGGCACCGGTCATGAGTAGTACAGGGTTAGGTCAGACAGTGCGGTGTCCTAAGAGAGCACAGCTCTGTGCGTGGGTCCCAGCAGCAGCAGCAGCAGCAGCAGCAGCAGTTTTTCATTCCCAGCTGCCAAAAAGCAGATGTGGGACACGCAGACATCCTGCCAGGACCCGGGTCGTTGCTGCAGCGCAATATTGCGCTGTAGGCATGCGGAGGCTGCGTGCACAGAGGTGTGGTGGCTGTGTTTTGTCGTGTAATTGATGCTCTGTGTAACCTCGGTTTCATCACTCAGCAAATGCTGCTGTCAATTATCGTAATGAGGCGGAGGACGTTGCAAGGGGGTGAAGCATGAGGGCTGTGCTGCAGAATGGCTGCGTTGGGCAGCTGTGTGGGTCAGGGGCTGGCTCGGGGAGGGTCTCTGCCAGAGGCTTGTGCCTCGTGGCAGCAGCAGACACAGAATTGCGTCCCGCCAAGAGCTGTGGTTTCCACAAGCTGTGTTTTGTGATGAAAATAAATGATGTTGCATGAAATTCCCAGCCCTGAAGCAGGCAGATCCCATGGTGAGGTCCGCGTCCTCGTGTCTCACGGGTGTGCGCCCATCGCTTTTCAGAAGCAGCCGGAGCCCAAACTCAAAGCAAAACCAAGTTGAAAGAGCGAAGTTTCATCCATTCTTTTTCTCATCAAAACCATATGAAATTGTGACTCTCATTTTTTCGGCGCGAAGCCTTTGATCGCTGCCGCCTCGTGAGCGTTTGATCGCTGGCGTGAAGCACGACCCAGTGCTGTGCTCTGCCTTCAGAGTGAACCTCTTTGCTCCCTGTCCCAGGCTGCCATTCACAGCTGTAGCCCAACTCATCCTGGAGGTGGTGGAAGAAGGCTGGGACGCTGTCCTGGCTGTGGCAGCATTCCTTTGTGCTTTATTGCCTAGCACCGCATGGGGAGGAGCGGCAGTTTGCTGTGTCTCACTGCTGGTCCGGCGGCAGTGCTGACTGATGGCATCTCCTCGTGCTGCATGCAGCCACACAGCCAAAACTGAGCAGAAGACCTTCAGCCAGGGTCCGAAGTCCAAAGTCTGGTTTCCATGCTGGAGACCCAGAGGTGGAAATAATCACATGAGCATCCACTCACGTAGTAAAATCTGATGCAATGGTCTGAGCATCTCAGTACCTGAAAAACAGGCTGTGGCGAGAGCTGAGGGCCGAGCCGGGCTGCGCACGGCTCCGTTCCACCCATGGCAGTCTGTGCCATCACGCAGTGCAGAGCAGCAGCCAGGCACAGGGCGGGGGTGTGCTCCTGTGTCCCTGCCCCGTATTGCAATAGTGCCCTGCTGAAAGTGAGCCCGGTGGGGCCACATCCCACCGGCCCTGGCCAGGCAGCCTGGGGGATGAGCTGCTCCCCAGTCTCCGTTTCATTGGAGGTAACAGTTAAGGAACATCCAGGAGTCAAGTGGCAAGACGAGATTAATTAGGATTCCTTTTTAATCCTAATTACAGTGATATTTGCTTCCCACGATAGGAGGCACTCATTACCATATGGATAAGTTTGTTTCTTCCCTCTGTCTGCTTCCCTCCCCCCCAACAAAAAGAGGTTAAATAATATTTAATACCTCTTTGCCGTAATTAAAAAAAATTGCTTCTTTTTAATCTCATACAAACATCAGATGGGCAGAGGAGAAACCCATTCAATTCCCTATTAATTTCCCCTGCTGCCTAATTATATGTAAATCCACCAAGCCCAGGTTTTAACGCGGCCGTGCACATGGAGAGATCAAGAGAAAGACCCAAAGGAGGGAGCGGGCTCTGGCGTGGGTCGGGGGCTGTCCAGAACCCGTCTGGAAGATAAATGCCACACTGGAATTAAAATGTTTACTGTGCCCTGCACAGTAACGTTTGGTGGCTGTCACAGGGAGAAGGGGCATTAAGCGTTAGGGGAACTAATTCCTTCTATCGAGAACATTAGGATTTCTCCCGGCCAGACACACGGCATCATCCCGGATTAGCGGCTGTAGCGTTCTTTGTCAACATGTCACCCTCGAGAGTGAGCAGTGCTGCTATCGCCGTGCGGCTGCGGTGTCCCTGGGAGCTCCCTTTGGCTCCACAGGGGATTATTTCCCTCTGCATCCTCCCGAGAGGGGAAGTAAGCGTTATGCACTAGGACTGCCGCCCTACATGGGATCCTTGGTCCCATCCAAAGGGTCCTTGTCCCCTCCCAAGGAAACCCATTTGGGTTAAGCAGCAGTGCTGTGAGTACACGGACTGCAGCCCCCCAGGGCCTGCCCACCTTGGAGATGTGTTCGCCGTCCTTATAAATATCAAAGGATTTCACCGTAGCGCTGACATGCGTAGCAAAGAGAGATGATAACTTTTACAAATGATCATCCCCTGTTACGCCGTGTTATCTGTTAATTAGCTGCTTGTGCACGTGGGCACGGCCGTGTCAGTCCCGGTGTCTGCCCCGTGAGCTGCGTGCAGTGGGAGCACGCGCTGAGCACTGCCATGAGCACTGCTGCGGACGTTGTGTCCTGCAGTGCAGTCACCAAGCTGTCTCTTTGTGATGGTGGCTGCTGGGGACTTTGAGAATGGAGGGGGGCTGGAGGAAAACGCCATAGCGTGGTGCTGTGTGCTGTGTATTGCATCACACAGCAGTCAACACGTTGCATGCACACATAACGTCACATGATGCTTGTAGCATGTAGCAAATGTAACGTCCATAACATATAACATGAGAGAGCACGACATTGAACATAACATAGCCTCACATGGCAGAACATAGCACAGCATAACGTACCATGTAACATACAGCATCACGAAGCATAACATGTATTAGCACAGCATAACAGCATGACATGCATAGCATCACATAAAGCAACGACATACGATGTAAGCTCCAACATAACATATAGCACATCCCAGCATATGGCATAATGCAGTGCAGCTCTGCACAGCACAGTGCAACACAGCAGCACAGCACCCAACACGAGGAGCCGGGCAGCGCGGTGACAGCAGCACAGCCACTGTCAGCACGGAGGGGCAGGTTTCAGCCCTCTGATCTCGGGGGAATTGAAACGCCTTCAATCACATGCGAGTTTTTGTGTGTGAGTGTGTGCGTGTTTTGTTTTCTTTTCTTAATTCCCCTCTTTCACGTAGATGTTTTTGTTTTCGCCTTGAAATGGAAAGGAAGCACAGAGCTGCACAGCTGCAGCCCTGTGGGAGAGCCCAGGGCACGGCTGCAGCAGGGCTGGCACTCGGGGCTGTGCATCCCCCTACTGGGGGTGCCCCCATCCAGCCCCATTTTGGGCACCACTGCAGCACACGGACGCCTTTGGGTCCGGGTTTTGCCAATGCTTTGTCACACGCCCGTTGTGCTGCGCACCCCTCCCTCGCCCCCCTTGGACATCGTCCTGATTAATTCTGGGTATTGGCGCGACTGCTCGTCTTGAGAAGCTAAAGGAGGTCAGATGGTATCAGCACGGGGTCACGGCTGTGCCTTGGGCTCTGCAGCCATGGTGGGTTATCAGTAACACCGGCCCTGCAGCACCCGGCCCCATCCGCAGAACCGCTGTGGGGCCGTGTCCCAGGGCTGGAGGGGTTGGGGGTGGGGACCAGCTCTGGGCAGAGGTGTCCCCTCCCACATGGGATGGCATCCTCAGGCAGCGATGCCGCACATTCGTTTTTTGGGGGGATTTCTCTGGTTTGGGGCAGAGCTGCATGCCCTCTGTCACCCCGAGAGCACTTCTAATTCTATTTTTCCATGCCTTTATTTTTTGTCGTGAAGAACCACCTACATCTTTCTCTTAGAAGATAAATACTTGAGAAGCGAAACGGCTCTTCCTGTGCCCGTAAACGGCGTAAAGCTCAGCCATTTCCCCCGCGGGGCTGAACTTAAAAACAATAACCCTTGCCACCTATAGCCAGCAGCAGCAGCAGCTGCAGGACCTGGTGCTGAGCATCTGCAGTGATTCTGGGGAGCACGAGGCTCTCGTGCCAGCAGCACCAGGCCACATCCCAGATCTGCAACCAGCAAGTCACTCAGGCTTCTAAAATTATTGAAGTTATTTCCCTCCATATGTCCTTCTGCACTGAGCTCCTCTGTTGCTATTTGCGTGCAGAATTAATGGCTTGGAAGGAATCAAATGGATGTTCCCCTCCATGGGCCGCGCAGGGCAAGGAGTGACTGTGAGCATCAGGACAGGTCGGGGGCTGAGCTGCTGGGGAATGACCTGCTGTCCTGGTGGCCAACTGTTGACCAGTTCACCAGGGGTTGACCAGCAGTTAACCAACAGTTGACCAATGGTTGGTCACGAGCCAGCAGTGTGCCCTGGTGACCAAGAAGGTTAACGGTGCCCTGGGGTGCATGGCGCAGAGCGTGGCCAGTGGGTGAGGGAGGGTCTCCTCCCCTCTGCTCTGTCCTGAGGAGGGCACATCAGGAGCACTGCACGCAGAGCGGGGCTCCCCAGCTCCAGGCAGATGGGAACTGCTGGAGAGAGCCCAGAGCCTCTCAAGTGGGGGTTGGACTGGGGGCTGTGCAGAGGTCCCCTCCTGCCCCTATGGTTCTGTGACTCTGTGATGCTGTGTGTGCCATGAGATGGGGACGGGGTCAGAGCAGCTCCCACAGGTGCCCATCCCCACGGGGCAACGTGGCCCTGCTGACACCGAAGCTGCTGCGGGGTGAGGGCAGTGCCGACGTGGGTGGCTTTAACTTTCCCTTCTTCCTTTCTACCACGGCAGTGGCGAGGCAGTGTGACTGCAGCAAAAGTGAGAAAAGAGAAACAGCACTGTGAGGGGAAAGGAGCAGGTGCCGCTGGGCCCGGCGCGTGCAGAGGTGTCGGGGTTTCGTTGCAGCATGTGCTGGTGCAGCCCTGCAGGGAAGCAGGGGCTGCATTAGGTTCATTCACGTTGCCCCGAACTGGGAGCTTCGCTCAGGGTGCAGAGGTGCCCTGAAGCTTTGCAGAGCTCTCCAGGTCTCATCCCCAAAGTGCAACCCCGAGTCCCCCATCAATGATCCCACCCTGCAGGATGCTCCCAGCCCCCGTTTGCTGAGTTGGGCAGATGTTTGGATAGGGAGCAGGAGGCAGAGCTGGTACCCAGCAGCTCCCGCAGTGATGCTGGCTCGCAGCAGCCTGCCCTGCCGCCTCTGTCTCTGCGGCACAGTGACTAATTCTGCAGAGAAAAGGAATGAATTCCTCATTGAATCAGCAGCAGCGAGCTCCGTAGGTTTTGTTTTTCGTAGCCGAGGCGTAGACTCATCTCTCTCTCTGAGAAGTGACGTTGAAGGCAGCACACAGGGCTGGCTCCTGGCTGCACCCCGCAGCACTGCTCCCCCTGACGCTTTGCTGCGAGCGGTTTCCTGGTGCTGATGCACACAGCTGGGGATGCCCAGACCCCGGTGCACCCCCGAGCGCCCATCCCCTGCCCGCCCCACGCCGCGTGGCTTTGTCATTTCACTCTTTTTGGGGCCAGCAGTGTGGGACTGTTTGAAAGTGCTGTGAGTGATCTGACCCCACTGTGGCTCCGCTCCCCACCGGCGCTGCAAACCACAGCGCTCCGGGTGCTGCGCTGCGGGGTCGGGTCTGCACACCCAGGGTGCTGCCAGCTGGGTGAGGGGGCACTGCGGGGGGGGGGGTGACAGGGCTGCCCCCTCCCACAGCTCCCAAAGTGTATGGGGACCCCAGTATGAACAGGGTCCCCTGTGCACATGGGGTTACCTGTATGCATAGGGCACCTTGTGTATATGCGGTCCCCTGTGTGCATGGGCCCCTGGCTGCATTGGGTCTCAGGAGGCCCCACTGTGCATGGGGTCCACAGTCTCCCTTGTGTCTCCGATCCCCTTTGTGTAAGGGTCCCCCATGCCTGTGGGGTTCCCTGTGAGACTTGCCTGCTCAGTGGGAGACCACCAAAGTCCATCCAGGGCTCTTCACTCCTCGGGCACCACGTGGTGGGGGGCAGTGGGGTCACCCTGCTTTGGTTTAGTTCTGGTTTGTTTTCTACCCAAAAATTAACCCAAAATCTCACCCAGTGGTGACCCTGGGGCAGCACTGGCTGGGTGCTGGGATGCTTGCAGCTGTAGTAAGGAGTGCTTTACCCAACTGAACCAAAAGTTCACTTCTTTCTTAAAAAATCCTTTTCTTCTCCTAAACTAATCCAAGCAGAAAACCATCTCTGTATTTTTCTAACATTTTCACAGTCAAAACCAGTATTCTTGATATTTTAGCCCACGAAATTTCTTAGTTTTGACCATTTCACACTTATTCTGGGTTTTAACCATACAGTCTTACCGTCACAGCTTGGTTTGGGTTGGATAGGACCTCTAAAGGCCACGTGGTCCCACTCCCCACGGTGAGCAGGGGCACCCACAGCTCAGTGCTCAGAGCCCCGCAGCCTGACCTGTGCTGTCTGCAGGGATGGGGACCAACCCCTCTCCGTGCAACCTGTGCCAGTGCCTCACCACCTTCGGTGTAATAAACATCTTCTAGATCTCCCCTCTCCTAGTCGGAAACCATTTCCCATTTGATCGCTGCCACATTTTTCTGGGATTCGCTCCAAACTTTGAGCTCTTGCAAGGCAGCAGAGTGCTCACTCCTGGTGTGCTGTGGTGAAATATCTCCATCTTCAACACTGACTCAAAACACCTGCTGCCGTGAGGTGCTTTCCAGAAAACTTCTGATTACAACATATCACCATTTGTCTGATGAAAAAGCCACATTTTATTAAAAAGAAAGATGAATTTGGCATAGTTCTGCTCAGCCAGAAGCGAGTTCCTCCACTCACCTCGTGCCTCCGTCACAATCAGACATCTGTGTGTGAGTGGTGAGGTCTCCTCATTTTGCCTTGCCAGCAATTAGTCCCTTGACAATTAGCACGGCTGCATTGTCTCCTTGCTCATCAGAGACTGAAGCTGCTTTTCTGCTGCCAGGTGGGAGCTTCCTCCTCACGACCTTTCCTCTTCATGTTCAGCATCCCACCAGGGCAGTGGGCAGCAGCTCCATGCCTGCACGATGCTGGGTGCGTGGGGATCCGGGGCACTGGGTCCTGGAGGTACCATAGGGACACTGTGACACCTCAGGACCAGGTGTCTTGAGCTGGGAGGGGGCACGGTCCCTGCTGTGTCCTGGCACACATAGGGAACACGCACCCTGTTCACATCAGGAGTTCGGTTTCTCACCTATTCTTGAATGCCTCCAAATCTGCAGCCTCTTGATTTTCATATGCACAAGCAAAGTCAAATGGAGGATGACATCCCCATCCTTCCCATTGCAGGGTTCCTCCTTGGAGCTGGCGGGGCTTCACGCTGCTCTGTCTGAGCAAAATCATGACCCAAGTGAAAGGCAGCAGTGAATCAGCCCAGAGGTCTGAGATGAGCTGTCAGAAAGCAGTGGTGGTGCTCTGGAGGTGCCCCAATGGGACAACAGCTGAGCCAAGCAGCTGCCAGCCCCACTCTTGTCTCTCCCCATTGCAATTCTGCTGCTCCTGGTTCTCCTTCTGGAGTTATCTGAGACAAATGTTACTGCCACACCACCAGGGGGAAGGCGGTCTGGGTTTAAAGGCAGTCCTGGGCGAAGCTGGGCACGCAGGGAGCAGGGCAGGGTGCACACACGGGCACAGCTGTGTGCAGAGCTGTGTGCACAGGTGTGTGCATGGATGGGTGTGTACGGGGCTGTGTGCGTAGGATTTGTGCCTGGATGTGTGCATGTGTGCATATGCTGCTGCAAAGCCCCGAGCACAATTCTCAGAGTGAATGGGCAGGATGTGAAAGTTCAGCTTCAAACCAGAGCAACACAACAGGACTGTGTGTGTGTGTGTGTGTGTGTGGGCAGCAGAAAACAGGAGCAGTGCACTGGGTAACACGCTGTCATCATTCATCCAGGGATAAATGATATTGGAAATGAATTAGAGAAAAAAATAACAATTCTTCTGGACTTGGACAGCTTTGTGTTGTTCGGGCTGATCTGCCATCACCGACAGCTGTTGTTGCTGCTTCATGTGGGGCTTCTCTTGCAGGATGTGTCAAAGCAGAGAAGGGCAGTGGCTGCTGCAGCCCTCCTCCCAGCAGCACAGCCCGGCCCTGATCCCCCTCCTCCCTTCTCTTTGCAGTCCAACAAAGTTCCCGTCGTGCAGCCGTCCCACGGAGTGCACCCGCTCACCCCGCTCATCCCCTACAGCAACGACCACTTCAGCCACGGTTCCCACTCGCCCCACCTGCCCGCCGACATCAGCCAGAAGCAAGGTAACCCCAAATCCCTCCGTTTTGGGGAGCAGAGTGCCGGGCACTGCTCGGTGCAGGGCTGGTGGAGCTCCAGCCACAGCGGCCGCGCGAGCCGAGAGCCGGAGCGGAGCCCGCGGGGTGATGTGTGAGAGTCAACCAGAAAATGGAAAGTTGTCTTTCCTTTGACTCATACCCAAAGTGCTGCCGGGTTGTCATTTTGAGAAAAGAAATGCTTGAAACAGGAAATATTTTGACTAAATAGGATCGGTGTCTGAGTGGACCTGTGCGTGCGTGTCCGGCATGCGCCGACCCCCAGTGGAGCTGCAGAGGGAAGTACAGCACATGTGGGTCAGACTCGAGCTGTGCGCAGGGGAACTTGTCCCCCACCACCACTCCTTGTGGGCTGCAGGCTGAGAGTGAAATCAGACCTTCCTCAGCCTGCTGTCAGCGCAGCAGAATCCCTGCAGATCTGTTTGAATCCCTCAGATGTTTGCAGAGAGCTGGTCTGGGTTTCAGGCGGGACTGAGCATGTTCACAGCAATGGGTCGGTGTGTCTGGGAGGGGTGTGGGGCTCAGCAGAGGGGTCCAACACCCCAGTGCCATAAACTCAGTTAGCAATTTGCTCAGCAAGCTGCAGATTTCAGCACCCAGAAACACTGAACTGTGAAGCATTCCTGCTTCTCCTGGGCTGGGTGAGCTGGTGGTGATGCTGCTGGAGCATCCCCCAGCGGAGGAGCCCCAGTGGAGTATCCCTGCTGGTTGCTTCTGGGCTCGATGGGCTGGGGGCTGTGGGAACAGCGTTGCATTTCCACGTGCATTCCCCACTGCCCACAGGAGCAGATGGGGCTGGGAGGGCTCATGTCAGCGCTGCCTCCATCTCACTGCTCCTCCCTTCTCCCAGCAGTGCACCGGCCTTCCCAGACCTCTGACATCCCCGGCTTCTACCCGCTCCCCCCGGCTGGGGTCGGCCAGATCACGCCCTCCATGGGATGGTGAGTGCAGGGACGCGTGGGGTCGGCTCCGAGACCCCCACTGCATCCCCTCCACGTGCTGAGTGATGGGGAGGGGCTTCGCTCCGAGTGGGGTGGGGGACTGTGAGGTCGCAGGGAGGCTGTGCTATGGCTCTGTGTGCAGCTGGGATGGTGCTGCCTCCTCCTGCGTGGGCACAGAGCGGGCAGCTCCGTGCAGCCGGTGATGGAGGGTGCCATGGAGACATCAGGTTGGATGTCAGGAAGCATTTCTTTGGAAGAGCAGTCAGGTGCTGACAGGGGAGTCACCGTCCTGGAGGTGTCCAGAGCTGTGGCACTTGGGGGCATGGTCGATGGAGTGGGGCTGGGTTTGGGGATCTGAGAGCTCTTTTCCAACCTGAATGATCCTGTGGTTCTGGAGACGTCCAGGTGTGAACAGACGTGCAAACACAAAGTGAAATATTATTTTTTTTGCTTTTCGGTCGGTTTATGGAGTTTGCATTCCAGTCATTTAACCACAAGGAAACAGAGGCTGAGGCTTCTGATACAGAGCTCGGCTTCAAAGAGATGGCATTTTGCTTTCTGTGCTAAATGTGCTCCTCTCGGGCGATGACTTAACGCCTCGCACGATGTGATTCATCCTCAGGAGGAGCAGGCACTGCTGTGAGTGTGCTGTAGGAAGCATGCACGTGGCCGGGGCGAGGCAGGAGCCCGTGTCCCCCACAGGGTCGGGTGCTGAGGACATGGCAGCTGCAGCAGGAGCTGCTCTCTGGCAGCACACGCTGTGCCCGGCGCCCTGCAGCAGGCATGCTGGTGGCAGCTGGTAGGGATGGGGAGCAGCAAAGGGCAGCCAGCCTGGTGGAGCAGCACGCCCTCACGTGTGCTGCCTGGAAGAGCTTTCCCCCTTTTGCCTGCCCAGCATTCATGGAGAGAGCCCCAAAGTGCTCAGAGCCAGGGCTGAGATGGGGACAGGAGGGGAGCACTCACAGCCAGCAGCAGAAACCCCGCAAAGCCCCTGTGCGGTGCATCGGGGCTGTGGTTACAACACACCCCGTGGTACCAGGAGGCTTTGGGTTCTCGGGGCTGGAAGGAGCTGGTGCCATTTGTAGGGCAGTGCTGTGTGTCACAGCAGAGCAGCATCAGTGCAGCTGCACTTCGGGGTTCAGTGCTTTGGGGTTTGGCCATCCCGTCTCGCCCTCCCCGGGCGTCTGGGTTTCCACGTGCGGTTTTGGGCTGGGAGCATCTCCTGGCAGCCCCAAACGGAGGTGTGTTGGAGCTGTCTCCATATGAAAACGTGGGGGCTTTCCCGTGCTGAGAGCAACCAGGAACTTCCTTCAGGTTTATTTGACTATCTCCAAAACAATTCCCAGCTCCAGGTTTGGTGCGTGCCCGGTTCCCACTACAGAACAACTTGAAAAAGAAGCCCAGGACCCGGCCTTGGGTGTGTTTGCAAACAAGAGGCAAACTTCTGGGGGCAGCGTAGGGCGGAGTAGCTGCATCCCCCAGGGCCAGCAGACAGGCACTGAGCAGCCTTCAGCTTTTGGGCCAAACGGTGTTTTCTTATTTTTCGAGCAGTTTCTTCTGTGCAGTAGCAGTATCTCTGATCTCTTGTGCCCACCTCCGTGTTCAGCACTGTAACAGGATACCAGATAGTTCCTCAGAGCAGGGGCGGAGGGCAGTCAGGGATCCCTGAGCAAACCTCAAACCCCACAGTGCCCCCTCCGGCACCCCACTGCTGCAAGCCCCGCTAGCGAAGGGGGTCTTTAGGAAACAGCCACGCAGCTGTGGATACTTGATAGACTCTTTCTTCCCGATCCCAGGCAGAGCCAGTCTGTCTATCCGCTCCCGTCATGTGGATTTAGACAGCCGTATTCGTCAGCGCTTTCTGCTGGGGCTTCTTTCTCCAGGTGAGTATGTGGGGCCAGGAGCGGCTCGGCGCCCGCAGCTTGCAGTGTGTGCGGGAGCAGCTTGCAGCCCAGCGAGTCAGGGCAGTGCCCGGATGCCTCCAGGAGCAGTGAGCAGCCAGGGAGGATGCCCAGCGACTGGGCTGTCAGCAGCACAGGTCAAAAAAAGCAAAGCCAGAGAGCCCTGCCTTCAGCACAGCACTGGAAAAATGGGTGAAGCCCGTTGCTCCTCGTCTCTGACCGTGGCGTTGGATGCACCGCTGAGTTTTGCTTTGCAGAGAGCAGTGCATCTTCCTCGGGTTCAGCCTTAGAAGCAGGACAGGTTGCTGGCATCACATCTAAACAAGTCCGAGGTCTGCAGCTGACACACGGCCCATGCCTGCCCCGTGCTGCCCTGTGCCTGCTCCAGCCCCTCGTGGGGTCAGGGGCTGCTTTGTGCTCCTGCAGCATCGCCAGCCCTGAGCAGCAATCCTGCACCATCTGCATCTCTGCTGCTCTGTTCTCCGTAGTTTGTCTGCTTTGTGGTTACGTGTACCCCAGCCCCACTGACGTCCCAGGGAGCAGAACTCATCCCCATAGCTGGGAATCTCGGAGCCTGGTACCTCGGGGTGTGCTGCTGGGCAGGGCAGCACTGTGCCCCTGCTCCAGCTGCTCCCGCACCAGCTTTGCTTCTGCTTTGTGTTGTCCTCAAGTTAGCAAAGGCTTCCCATGAGAGAGCGAGCCCTCTGGCCACGCAGACCCTCATCCACGCAGACCTCTATCTGTGCAGAGGGGCAGGAGGAGTGCTGCCAGCCCACCTCGCTCTCGGGGCGCCACTTCTTGCAGCCCCAGAGGCGCAGGGCAGGGATGTGCTGACGGTTCCCTTTGGGGCCCCGCAGCCCCCAGCTGTGGCACAGGGGTTCCTGCTCCCATGGGGCCGGGTTTTGCAGTGCTGCTGCAGACAGGCAGTACACCTGGCCAGATAAGGATCAGACTGTGCTGGTGGATTAAATTAAACAGCTTTTCTTTCTGTGCCAGCATATCTAACGAGCAGTTCACCTCCCATGGGCAATTCTGCCCTCTCGAGCTGCAGTCAGAGCGTGGCAGGCCTGGCAGAGCCGGCGGCTCTGGCTTTACCCTTGGCAGCTCGAGGGAGCTAATGAGGCCTGAAAGGCAGCGAGACCTCTGATGATCTCATCCTGTGTTGGTGGAGAGCATTGCTCGGGCAAGGTGCACCTCCTAGAGTTGCAGTTAGTTCATGTTCAGACTTATGCTTTTTTCTGTGGGGTGGTCCTAATCTCTCAAATCCAAACGTTGGGTTGAGTTTGTTGTTTTCTTCCTACAGCGCTAATAAGATATTGCAACAACAGAGATCTGAGTGTCTGAAACGCAGGTTGAAAGTGCCCTTGATCTGAGCCCTGCTGGCAGGGCACCGGGGAGCAGCACCGTGGCAGAGCTGGGAACAAGCAAAACCGATGCCAAAACCCCACTCCCGTCCTACGCAGCCCTCCCCCGGGCCCGTTCTGCCCTGGTTCTGCTTTCTGTGCCCTCCGCTTTGCCATCTGCTTCCGCCACTCTGGACAGCCACCAAGGGACGGCCCCCGGCGCCCGCTGCCCCGCGAGTGCAGCTCACCCCATCTCCGTTGCAGGTTCACTCACCCGCTGATGCTGGGCTCCGGCATGCACACCACCGGCATCCCGCACCCCGCCATCGTGCCCCACTCTGGCAAGCAGGAGATGGAGCACTACGACCGCAACATGTGAGTTGGGGTCAGGGCTCCTGATCTGTGCTGTTTGCCCTGCTGTCCCGCTGGGTGATGCTGAGCGACTCCGAGTGGCTCTGACACTGACTGCTCCTTTTGTCCCCACCAAGGAAACCTCAGCCAGAACCAAAGAGAGAGAAGGAAGCCAAGAAACCCACTATCAAGAAGCCCCTGAATGCTTTCATGTTGTATATGAAAGAGATGCGGGCAAAGGTCATTGCTGAGTGCACGCTGAAGGAGAGCGCGGCCATCAACCAGATCCTGGGAAGGAGGGTAAGGGCAGGTGGGGGTCCCCGGGGGTCTTGAGGACTGTGGGGATGTGCAGACACCCCCGGACATGAGGGGAGCTGGGGAGAGCTCGAGATTTTGGGTGCGTTGGAGGCATTGCTCATCCTCGGGCTGTGGAGCCCCAAAAGTGGGAGACAAGGGAAATCTTGCACCCCAGCAGCAATGCCGTGGCTGCAGGGTGCCCTGCAAGACCTGTAGCAGCTGCAGCTCGTCGTCCCCATCCCCTCACAGCCTGCAGAGCAGGGCAGCGAGGTCAGCACTGTGCTTGTCCCCGCAGTGGCACGCGCTGTCCCGGGAGGAGCAGGCCAAGTACTACGAGCTGGCACGCAAGGAACGGCAGCTCCACATGCAGCTCTACCCCGGCTGGTCCGCGAGGGACAACTACGTGAGTGCCCCAAACACGTGGCCCCAAAACGACCCGTGGGGGGGGGAGGGGAAGAAACGGGTGCTGGTTGTCCCTGGTAATGCTGCTTGGGAGGGGATGGTTTGTGTAGTTATAAGCATTTTGGCATTGGTTTGAACATCCCTTTGGCTGCTCCTCACGGCACATCTGTGGCACGATGTTGTAACTGTGATCGTGTGTGGGGTTTTGTTGCTTAGTGCCCAAGGAAACAGAGGCAGAAAAGAAAAAGAGAGCTTTGAAGCAATGTGAATAATGTTTGGAAAGCTCCGTCTGTTGACAGGAGCATCGTAATCGTGGAAAACAAAGTTGAAAAATGCAAAACAGGAGAAGAGAAGCTGCTTTGCATGAGGTGAGTGCTGAGCTCAGCCTCAGTGCAGCTCTGGGGTCCCAGAGTGATGCCGTGCCCCAGCCCTCGGGTCCCTGTGCTGCCCTGCAGGGTGACGGTCACCAAGCCACCACCTGCCCTGCCAGACATTGGTCCCACTGAACAAAAGGAAACCAAGCACCCCACGTTCAAAGTATTCAAATTGTGCTGGAGCAAATGCAGACAGCAGCACTGCTTGCTCTGCCAGTTTGCGAGCTGGCCGCAGCTCCTCGGAGATTCCCAAGTAAGGATGCTGTTAGGAATATTAAAAATCCAGATTCAAAAGGGGAGAAAAAGGAAAGGTCCCATAGCAGGCAGAGAGGGACAGCACGGCGAGGTGTGTGCGCTGCCCACTGCTCCGTGCCACGTCCCATTCAGAGGTGCAGGGCTCCCCAGTGGAGCACCGAAAAATCAGCGTGAAGAGAATTCATTTCCCCTTTGCCATGTTAATAGTTGAACAGCAAAGTGATAAGCAAGCTTCCTGGGCTGCAGAAGCATGGGATGCAGCCTTTCCTAGTGGCTTTCTCAACTGTTTTGATCTCACATGCAAACAGCCCTGCCTAACAAGCTCGTTGGAGACCTGAGGCGGGGTGCAGGAGGCTGTCAGATGTCTGCCCGTCGCTGGGCTCTGCTGCTCCATCCACGGCTCCAGCCGTTCCCTCTCAGCCACATCCTCTGTCTTGGAGCTGTGCTTGGAGCTCTCCGTCAAGCACTGTTCAGAAAGCCCCGAATCCTTCAAGACGTCCTCAAATAGCCAGAAATCACAGTCAGTATCATCCTTATGTAGGCATGATGATTAGCAATAAGTAAATCCATGGGAGCTCAGCTGCCATGTGCAGTTTTACTGGATTGGAGCTGGCTGAGACGTGGGATGCCCATGGAGAGTCCGGGGCAGCACCCAAGGATGTTCCTCTGGGCATCCCTGGAGGGCAGCAGCAGCACTGAGAGCCGGGCATCCAGCAAGCCAAGGACATCCTCCATGGAGATCCCATCCCTCCTGCCTCTCTCCTCTTGGTGAGCACCAGGAGTTCTCCCTTCCCGGCCCGTAGCACCCAGGCTCGGAGCACAGCTGTCCCTCCAGCACTCACGAGCAGCTGCTCCAGGTCGTGGTCACTGCAGGAGCTGCTGTTCTCTCTGGAGCCCTGGCGAGGAGGAAGAGGAGGAATGTAGGTCACCTCCTCTACACGTGACTCGGTGATGAGGCAGGAAACAGAGACACTCCCACACCGAAGAAATGCTCACCGCAGCGCAGAGCTTTCCACCTTCACTCAAACCACAAGAAGTCACACAAAAAGACAGAGGGCAGAGGAGCCCTGTGAGCTGTGCTCCCCACGTCGGCCAGATTTGCCCCAGCCCCTGCGTACTCTCCTCCCTGAGGTCACTGAGGAGGAAATCTAGGGGTAGAGAGATGGGGATCTCGTAAAAGTGCCCAGGGATTTGTGAAGCTTTCCCACGTGACATCAGGGTGCTCCTCCTGGTGATGACACGCAGTGGGGATCACAGTTCTGCCCTGCTGTGCAGGTGGCAGCTCCTGCAGTGCTTGGAACGGAGTGGGAGAGCCGGGTGATGTTCAGACCAATGTCCTGCAAGGAGGAGCCGGTGTGTAACTGCGTCCAGTGCAGCTCTCTCTTGCAACTTTTTAGGCAGGCTGCAGTGTAAATGGGGGCCTCAGCTGGGGGAGGAAAGCTGAGGAGGCAGCGGGGTGACAGCAGAGATGCGGCTCCATCTCTGAGCTCCCGCAGATGTGCAGATCTCTTGGATGAGCCCTAATGCCTGTGGTGCTGGATGTGGGGACGCTCACCCTGGTGGTGGCTTTGGGACTTGCCTATCCCAGAGCCCAGGCCGGCTCTGCCCAGGCTGCAGCAGCTGTGCCCAAGGCCCCGTCCATCCCCAGCCCTGGGAGCACTGATGGGCTTTTCCTTGGCTTTCCTAGGGGAAAAAGAAGAGACGGACACGGGAAAAGCAGCAGGACTCCAACTCAGGTAAATCCTGCGGTGCTGAGCCACCCGGCCCTCGGCGGCGGTCACTTTGGTTTTGTGCAGAGTGGATGATCCCGCACAGTTGTTGTGTTCTACCACACTTTGCCACGTTTTCCTTTACTCTCCAACGAACTGTGCGTTTCTTGAGACAGAAAATTAGCATTTCTGTGAGGTTTCTCATAGATCAGCTTGAATTAGAAGGTGAGTAGTTCATGGAAACTGAAAAGATGAGATATTGGCAAGTGCTTATCTGCTTGTGTTTATCATCACTAATGGCGCAGAGCGTCCAGGTGAGTGCCCCCTGCAGACTGCCCCGGCCGTCCCTTCACTGGGACCTGGGACCACCCCTGGCTGTGCTGCTGGCATTGCTGGGATGGCACGGGCACAAAGCGGAGCCCTGCAGCTCTGCTGATCTCATTAATCGTTGTAGGGTGCCCAGTTCGAGTTGTCCATAAAAAGCAGTTCCAAAACGGTGACCCAGCGATGGCTTTGGTATGGTTATAATGCTGTTGGTGGCATTCAGTGATGCCTAGGATGTTGAGAGTGCGTACATAGCAGGTATCCGTACGGACATACAGCTCATGTATGTGACACAACAATACTGATTCCACCCCCTGTGGAGTACTGCTGACAGTGCCCAGCAGCGCGTGCAGCTGCTGGCTGGTGGGACAGGACGGCCCAGGTAGGAAGGTGCCCTTCTCCAGTGCTGCAATAGGGCTGGAAAAGCAGCATGTGTCCGAGGGCAAACCCTTCTGTCTGGGGCAGAGCCATACAGCTGGGGCTGCTCTCTGTGCTGCCACCTCCGCTTTCCAGCGCTTCTGCAACGTTTCCTCTCTTCTCTCCCGCTCGCTGGCACCCGGTTGGGTACTGCAGGGTGCAGGTAAGGAGTGCTGCAGGCAGCAGCTCTGTCACCTGCCAGCTTTCCCAGCCTTAAGGAGCGTAGAGGTGTCACAAAAAGCTGTGAATCCCCTGGTGCTGCCCGTGTGCCCTGCAGCCGAGCTGGGTGCTGCTTCCCAACCCCCTTCCCCCACTGCAATCACTGACTTTTATATATATATTTTTTTTCCTAACCATCGCTTTTTTTACAGGAGAAATGGTGCCACCACCATTGTGTTGCAGAAACAAAACTTGGGATTGTAGTCTGTTAGTGGTGTGTTAAGCGGCTGAAATGATGTTGCCTCTTTTCTTCCTCCTGCTCCTCCTCCTCTCTGTGCCTCTGCCTTGCCCATTCTCCGCCACGCATGCTTCTGTGTTCAGATCCTGCCTCTCCTAAGAAATGCAGAGCTCGCTTTGGCCTCAACCAACAAACGGACTGGTGCGGCCCGTGCAGGTGTGTATCAGCATCCCCACCCCGCGGGGTTCTGGGCTGTGGGTCTGGCTCTGCTCTCTGCTCCTCCCCACCCCAGGGACGCTCCTGTGGGGCTCTCTCTGCACACCCACAGCAGCCGTTGTCCCTGAGCTGCCCACGTGATGGGCATCCCTGGTGTTCAGAGCTGCTTTCCAGGCCCACCTCTGTGGCCGTGCTGTGGGGCTTCTCTCCCGTTTGCCAACCCCCCTCGAGGGGCGGTTGTGAGCAGTGAAGGTCTTCCCTGATTTTCCTGAGGCTGTTTATCCTCGAGCTAACCACTCGCTTTGAGATGCACCCCGCTGGTTGGCAGCACCCAGCACGGGCTGGGAAAACCCCAACCAATGAGCTGGTTTGCAGACGTCCCACACGTCGGGCTCCCAGGGTGTGACCCCGCAATGAATGTGCTTATTGCAGCTGGAAGCCAGGGGAACCGCTGAGCCTGTCCAGATGTGAATCCCGGAGCAGATTCCCAGCAGCACTGGGTCGCTGAGCTCATGGCCGATGTGGGCCGGGTGAGGACCGCTGCCTCCCAGACCCGGCAGGTCGTGGTGCTCCAGGCAGGAGCAAGGTTTAGCATGCAGCACCCCACCGCCCCCTCCTGCACCTCTGGTGTTGGCTGGCAGCTCCCTTCTCTCTGAGAATGCCTTTGTCAGGTTAGCTCAGACACGTCCCGACGGCCGAGGGACAGCAGGTCCAGGCCACCCTGCAGCTCTGCTCCGACTTGGCAGGACCAGGGGGAATGGATTCAGGCTTAAAAGAGCGCAGATTTAGACTGGATGTAAGAAAAACGTGGTTTTTTGTTTTGTTGTACAGTAAAGGGAGCGGTCCCCATCCCCGCAGGCAGCGCAGGTCGGGCTGGGGGGCTCTGAGCACTGTGGGTGTCCCTCGCTGCAGGGACGGGGACTGAATGGCCTTAAAGGCCCCTTCCAACCCAAACAGTTCCCAAGCCGTGACTTCATTTGAGCTCTCCTAGTTCAGCTTCAGCGCTAACCCTGTGCACTGCTTCCAGTTAACACGGCCTGCTGAGTTTGTAGACCTTAGCATGCTTTTTTATTTGTAACTTTTGCCTCTCCAACGCTCCTTAGCCGCATCTTTTCTGCGACTGCCTGTGCTAACACACTGCTGCCACTCGAGGGCTCCTGACACGTGTGGAGGGCAGCTCCCACCTGAGGTTCCCGCTCCACAGGAGGACAGTGACTGGTGAAAAACGGGTGCTCCTGGCTGGAGGCTTCACCCTGACACCGGGACCAAATGCTGCAGGGTGCTGTAGCTCCTCAAGGACAGGGATACATCCTTGTAGCCGTGCAGGAGCCGTGCAGGCTTTGGTACCAAATCTGCTGCTTCTCTATCGTTTTAAATCCAATTGAATCAGCGAGTCAGTGAATCAACGGATGGGACTCTGTCGTCCTACCAGGAGGGCACGGAGACTCCTGAGTTGTCTGTAGGAAGCACGGCTCGTCCTGGGCTTTGGCTGCAGCCCGTGTGCTCCTTTCAGCAGTGCTGTTTCACGGCGCGTTAACTGGGTCACCCCAACCAACGCTGACAGCAGCAGCGGCGTTTCTCTGTTCACATCCAGTGCGAAGCCGCGTTCAGTACCGGGCGGCTTAAGGCGCGCTCCACCACGGTGTGTTTTTCATTACATCAAAGAGAGGTGTGTGCCTGAGGAGCGGGTTCTCCATTTGTCTGTTCTCCTCGGGGAGCTGAGCAGGAAGGCGTTGGGTTTTGGCTGCTGTAGCTGTGCCGCCGTTCCCGGCGCAGGGAATTGCTCCCTCAGCACGGCTGGGTGACGTCTCTGAGCGGTGTGGATCCTCCCCGAGCTGCTCGGAGGATGCAGAGCGTGAGACGGATGCTGGGAGCGCTGCCCCAGCGGGGTACTTCCGCAGGACAGCCTTCGCAGCGGGATGCGTGGATGGCTTTCAGGACGGGCGGAGCTCGGAGGCTTTCGCAGCGGAGGAAAGGAGCTGAGCAGGGGCGAGGCAGGGCCGGGAAGCGAGCCACGGGCAGAAACGCTCAGCAGAGTTCGGGTCGGAAGGACGAGAACAAACGGGGCGGAGCGGCGGCGCGCGTCACCGCGCCCCCTGGCGGCCGCCGCGGGAACTGCCGCCCCGCCCCGCAGCGCCCGCACGGCGTGTGACCGTCAACTCACCCTTTATTTACAGATAACTCTCTTCACTGTTCCTAGGAGGAAAAAGAAGTGCATTCGGTACTTACAAGGAGAAGGACGCTGTGCCAGCCCAGTTTCTTCCGATGGAAGTGCTATAGACTCCCCTCCCTCTCCCCTGGACGCACTCCAACGCATCCCCTCCGCTTTCCCTTCAGAACAGCTTGCAGCCCCCGCAGACTCCGCGCACCGCCAGCGCACCGCCCCCTGCCCCGGCGCCGCGCACGGCTCGGCCTCTGCCCGCTCCTGCAGACCCGGCACCCGGTGCTGCCCCGCGGAGCCCTCGTCGTGCGGTGCGGTGCCCACGGGCACGTAGCCCCACGCGCAGCCCTCAATGAGACACTCTGCTGTCCCCTCTGAGGAGGACCCCGTCCCCGTTCCCCGTTTCACTGCAGACTCGCAGTTAGGCAGCGCAGCCATCGGAGGGTGCTGGAAAACTCCATTCGTTCTTGTTTTTTTGTTGGTTTTTTTTTTTTATTTTTTTTTGGGGGGGGGGGGGAGGGTGGCGGTGACAGAGAGCAAAGTGATCCTTAAAAAGGTTAAAAAAAAAAAAAAAAAGAAAACCCAAACAGGAAACTTGCCATAAGTGGACGTGCTGATGAGTAAACGCGCCTTCTGCCCCGTGCTGCTTCTCTGTTCGTTCGGGGTGTTTCTTTTCCTGAGCACAGAGGCACAGCCCCAGCTTGCTGCGCTAGGTGCAGGTGCCTTCCTCGTCCCTCCGTTCAGCTGTAGCCCTCCTGTAGCTGTCCCACACGGAGCTGGAACAGCCCTCTGTGAGAGCCCTCGTGTCTGACACGCAGCGGCGCAGCCTTTCCGAGCTGCCCGGTGACCGAGGAGTATTTAAACACGAGATGTATTTTTTAACTTCTTGTCTGTGGGCAGGAAGGCACGGTTTACAGTCACGGTGCGCACAGACATGGAACCCCAGCGCTGCACGGCAGCACTGCAGGGCTGCCCCCGCTGCCGAGCTTCGGTTCTTGCAGGTACAGACTCCATCCCCACGCAGTCAGGCTGGGGAAGGCCTCAGAACGGCCCACGGCACTCAGCCGGAGCCACACAGCCCCGCGGGGGCACTCAGGAGCTGTGCTGACCTCGCATGGGGCCACAGGCAGGACCCCCCGTCTGTAAGATCAGAGCCATGTCTTGCTGGCGAGGTGTCCAGCTCGTTGCAGAACCCACTCTTGCTCTCCCTGAGACCCCCCCGCAGCAGTAGGGCTTCCTCTCCAACCTGACAACATCCACCAGGTTCTGGTGCTTCATTTCTGCTTTCACCTGTGGACAGATTCTCATTCCCTAAAGCGATGCAGACCCCAAACTGAGCACCCGCATCCGTCTGCTCCACGCACAGCCCTGAACCTGCCCCACCCTGCCCAGGTCCTCCTGCTTTTAAACTGCTCAAGAGAGAAACAGCACCCACCTGAGGCAGAGGGGTTTTTCTCTACTTTACCAAATAGGTTTTTGAGTACAGAACGCAGACCGCGTGGTAATGTTACTGCGGAACCGTCAGAAATGTAAGATGACCTTTATAATGCACAAAAAAAAAAGAAAAATATTTTTGTATTTTTTTCTCTTAAAACAACAGCTCTGACTTTTTACATCGGGCTCAACTTTTTAAACAAGTTCACGCATCAAAGATTGAAAATCAAAAACAAAAAAAGGACCTCTGATCAGTCCGCAGAGCATCTTCGGGTTCACGCCCGTGATTTAGGTACTTTTGCTTGTAGTAGTGTAGGTTTTTAACTCGTTCTAGTTTAGAAGCCCCAAACCTAATGCTTCATTCCTCTCTGTGTAAACGTAACTTCAGCACTGATTGAAAGCTCTGTGCACAGACCCCACCGAGCTGCCCGCGGAGGTACAGCACGAGACGAGCACAGCGAGCCCCCCACACCTGGCACAGAGCATTCGCACAGCCACACACTCATTTCTCCATCAGCCTTAAGAAAGGCTGTGCCTCAGCTCCCCACTCCTCCCTGAGGCCCTCGGGTGTGATGTGCAGAACTGCTGTGCCCATCGGTGGCCAGAGCCGGGTGTGAAGTTGGCAGGACAGAGCACCAGATCGGTGTTCCGTGGCTGGATGAAGTGTAACTTGGCAGCAAAGTCTGCTGTAAGTTAAAACGACGTGTCTAGTAACACCAGAGGAAACGTAAGGGGAAGTCCTGACCAGTATTAACCCGCACGTTGTGAGCAAGGGCCGCGCAGCACTGAACAGCCATCACGCATTTCAGAACTCGTTAGGACTTCCCGCAGAGCCCCTCCGCAGCCTGGGCTGCTGCCTTGGCCAGGGCGTGCTGAGAGAGCCCTGCGCGTCACAGCCTCCTCTCATCACTGCTGCTCCGCCCAATTCCTGCACCACCTCCCTGGTGAAACGTCCCCTCGTGCACCCCACACCCCCTGAGCAGTGCTCCTCAGCAGCTCTCACACCAATGCAGCACGCCGTGCTCAGAGCCCATCCCCACCCGCAGCCCCACGCTGTGCACTGTTACCCCAGTGGCTGTGCTGGGGACACTGAGAAAACACATTTCCTCTCCCAAAGCACGAGAGAGGTGCGAGCTGCCCATTTCTGAGCGAGGGCAGCTCGTACACACCCTCCAGCTCACGATGCCAAAACAGAGCTACTTCCATGAGTGCCACAGAAAGGCCCTGAGAAGTGCCACGTGAAGTGTCACCGTGTGCCGGTGCACTTCTCCACCAGAAGGAGAACATCGTCCTTCGGGTTCTGACCACAAAAAAAGATTTTCTGTTTTAGTTTTTACAGCAATTTCAACTTCTCTCGAAATTCAGACCTGAATTCCTGAAACCAGTTTGAATGTAGAAGTCATGGAAATACCACTTCATTACACTGAGTAAAACCACTGTATGTATGTAGCAGGGATAAATGTTTTGCAGCCCTACTTTCATTTGTCCAATGATCATCCATCACTTGTTGTCATTTTTTTACTGCACCGAGTTTGTATTTTTTGGCTTTTATGTTCAAAATATGTTTATAGCTTTATAAATAAAGTAATTACCAGACTGGCTATTCAACACAGGCCACTGGAAGTTATAATCCTATCACGGCGTCGATCCATTATTTCTGAGACCTGAAGGAATCGTGCTTCCACCTTTAAATATCTCAGCACCATTTCCAGGGGCCTTCGCTACGTGAGGATGAAATTATAAGGAAGGAGAAGCACCTCCTTCCACACGGAGTGATCACTGCTGATGATCATCCTGATGATTACCACCCCCTGCACGCTGCTCCATCCCTTCAGCCAGGAAGAGCACTCCCCCTTCAGGCCATGATTTGGGAAAGGAGCGTTTCTGCAGCAGCTCACGGGTTGATCATTAATATCAACCGACCACTCCTCCCAGCAGCCAACTGGCACAGCTCAGGAGCAGAACCCAAAGCCGCTGGCTCCTCCATTCAAGCACTTGACCACAAAGGGTTATTTCCACGGCAAGCTGTTCTATGAACTAGCAATTCTTCCCACGAGTGCTGTATGCAAACAGTGTAGAAGCAAGGCTACCAGGAAAACAAACCACCCCTGTCTCCTCGTCGTGCAGTACAGGGAGGCACCACGGGGCAGCAGCTGCTGCCGACAGCACCGCGAGCGTCTGCAGACTTCCACCACTGAGCACAACTGCAGCTCCTGTATGACAACTGTCCCTTCAAGGACGAAAGCAGCGTACCCTGAACACTAACTTCACGCACAGAGATGGATTTGATTCCAGCAATCCAGGGTCAGCTGAACACCGAGCCCCAAGGAGCGGTCCCTGAACACAGAGCCGCACTGCTCACAGTGCAGGATGCTCGGCAGGCTGTGAGCACCCCACTCTGTAACACTGGGGCATCTACACGCACTGACAGTGCTATCAGCAGCACAAAGCCCGGCAGCCTCATGAATAAGCATCTGTGACCAGCAGCTGCCTCCGAAGCACGGATCTGAGGGCTGCTTTAGAACAAGTTATCAATGCTTTCATTAACGGTTACATCAAAGCGAGATTACCTAAAAGCCGGTGAGCAAAAACAAGAATCCATCTGCACTCAGCCTCAGTTTGAGGAGCTGCTGGCTGTGACTGAGCAGTAGCTGGCATTCTAGTCATTTAAAATCGACAAAAAGGTTTTGTTCCAGTTAAGCACTCCCTCATACACGCAGTAACAAGTGTCAGGCTGCCTGGCTGCAAACAATTAAAACCGTCTGTAAATAAAAGTTTAAAAGCCCTTTATTCATTCAAAAGTGAAACACTGATATTTAAAGTGAGATAAGTATGTTTATTAAGGTTCACTCTACTCTAAGATTTATACAGAGAATGGAATGCAATACAAGCTAAGAGCACACCTCAAAGATCTACCACAAAACCATCCCCTACTCCCTATAAGGGAACTGTAAAAAAAAAAAAAAATTAAAATAAAAATCAGGAAACCAGTTACTGTTCAACTAGTTGCAAGTGGCCTTGTCCAAAGAAGTCAAGCTCAATATTGCATTAGCTTCGTATGCAATAATTAAGTCTCTACAAGCAGAAGTATCACATACATAGGCAAAAAGATCTCCCATGGATACAGGAAAACCATGTTTTAAAGAGCTACATCACAAGGGTAGTTTAAAATTGCCTAAAAAAAAAAAAAAAAACCCAGCCACTAACGGCATGCACAGGTCACTAATATTAACTTTGGTAATGTCAGTCGTTTTTTGGTCAATCCTGGATTCCACTTTTAGCAAAAAAAAAAGTATAAAAACATCTGTCCTGTGCACAAAGCAGCACGCTGCTACAGCTAGAGGCAGCTCTTCAGGACACAGCTGGAGGACACCGAGTGTGCCGCCAGAAGCTTGCTCAGCTCTGATCACATCTCTCACCAGCCGATCTGGCAAGGCCAACAGGACAAGAAAGTGGACAGATTAACTTTTCAAATGCACAACAAGACCCATCGCTGAAGTTACACAGCTTTCAGTAACACCAATTTTCCCACAATGTTCTTGTAAGAAATGCAACTTTTGTTTTTTTAGCTTTATGTAGCTCCCCAAGACACATCCAACTTCCCTTCCTGAAGCCATCAATACCCTGTAAATAAGTGTTCTGTTCTTCCTGAGGAAGAAAGCAAAGGTGGTTTTATTTACAATGGTGGAGTCAATGCTGAAGACTGTAACTGGACTTGGAACAGTTAAGAAAGGATAATGAAAATGACAACCTTAAGTGCTACTTTCCGTACAGAATCCACACTTATTTCAGTTTTATTCGCTGCAGAGTAAAGTAAAAAGACATCCCAGTACACTAGTAAAAACGCAGATCTCAATCTATACTCAAAAAAACCACTACACATGCAAAGGGAACGATATCCTGCTAACACAACTTCATTTGCTGCTGCATTTGTCTAATATTAACAATTATGAACAGAGCAGTGCAACTAGTATTTGGAACAATCCTTACAGTGTCCGAGTGTCAGGCACAACGCTTCACTTCTCTTCACACCACTGGTTCTCCTTACGTACCTGAAAGGACAGTGTCACTGGTGAAGTGGGGCAGAAAGCTTCAGAAGCTCCAGCTGAACTCCCACGAGCACTGAGGATTACTTACTACAGGAAGGCATTAGCTTGGGAACAGCTTCCCTTCCTCACGCACAGTTGATAATTACAAAGACTCCCAAATTTACCTGTTCATCCCTATAGATTCAGGAAGCTTCCATCAGATGTAGGGATGAGAACTGCACTGTTTCACCAACTAAAACTACTGGACTGGCTTAAACCTAAACCGCCTGCTTCACAACAGAGCAACTGAAGATGCATTAAAGCACACAATTCATTGCCTCCATTAAATCCACTCGTTTGTTAGACACAGATTTAAACGAGGCAGCTTGGTCTGATCTTTCCCAGCTTTTTTGCACTTCACTTGTTGTCCAGGTCATAGGACTGATGAATTTACAAATTAAAGTCAGTAATCTGAGCATCTCAGCCTTCCAGCCACAAGCAGAAATGCATCAGCTCCAAAGCAGCCACCTAAGGCTGTTGAAAGCAATCCTACATGTTTCTTTACCACCCTTAAGCTTGGAAGTCAACTGGCTTTTCTGACCTTTCTTCAAGCAACGGGCTGCCAGCACTAGAAAATTCTGGTAGGAGCAATCCCATTATGAGTAGATAACGTATGAGTTTAAGTTTTCTTTTGTAAATAACAGGTCAGCTGCATCAGTCGTTACGAAATTATGAAGCATCACATGTTAATTCAGCAGAAAAACGGCTACATTGTAATTAAACTCAGATCAAGTACCTGTGCTTCCTCCTCTTCAGTGAAGTCATTCTTAATGTTGAATGTCTTGCGAATTTCTTCTGGAGTTTTCCCCTTGATCATGTTTGCAACTGTCTTGCACGTGACATCAAGCAAACCTTTGATGTCCAGGTAATTTGCAGCCTGTAAAACAGTTTCCAAATTTAAAGTTTCCAGATCAATTTTCTGCCCCTGTATATGTACCACTAAAGTCCTGCCTCCATCACTAACCACAAAGAAGCTTCTAGCCAGAACCCCGAGTTAACTACCTGCAGGAGTCACTTCTACCACGAAAGACCCATTCCCTGCTTTTATACAAGGCTTTCAGAACCGTGCACACATCTGAGATCTTAAAGCACTTCAGTGCTGTCAGCTGGCTGAGGCAGGAGCTGCCAGGCCAAGCAGCACACGAGGCTCCAATCCAGCTTTTTGCTTTTTTAATGTGTATTTATGCAATCTCCAAAACTCCATTTAAAGGAATAAGCCCTCAGCCAAGACTCAAAAGCTCCAACAGTGAAAAAAGTCACCTGTCACAACCACAGGCATGTATAGGGAGTGACAGATGAGCAAGCATAAACTGCTGTGCACGATGTTAATGAGCATCTGCCATTCACCAATTTCACCCAGCAGCCGCTGCTGGAACTAGCTGCCCAACCCACATTCCCTCCACTAAGTTAATCAAGAAGCATCAAGACTCATTTGTAAAACATACAGACAGGTCACTGTGCAGGCACAGCCTTCATGCTCCTGAACACACTTACCAGGATGAGTTCAAAAAGGGTTCCTTGGTCTACTTTCAGAAATTCCTGATCCCACACAGGGATGTCATCCGTTCTTTTCTCTTTGTTCTCATCATCCTCAGGAGGAGGTGGATCATCTTTGTGATGGGTGCACCACTGAATCACCTAATTACAGTTTGGATATTAAACTTTTACCCAAGTGACTTTGCCATCAGGCCCCAGCTGTAACGTAACTTTATTTTACAAGAGAACTTTTCCCTCTGGATTGATATCAGAATCACATGAACGTGTTTCATCATCTTCTATTTTCCTCCTTAGAAGAGCTAATCCCCAATCCTGGAACACAACAGTCCTCAAGAAGCTCAGCCAAGACAGCAGTTAGTCAGTTAAATACTCAGGAGCCTAGCTGTTAAAAGTTAACAATAAATGCTGTGCTCGCACACACAGGGACCATACAGAAGAAACAAACCTCATTCTGAGGGGCTGGAACTGTTTGAAGAGTAATTCTGACTAAGCTGAATACCGCGTCAGGGCGAAGTACTAAACAGCTACCAGCAGGACAAGGTCAGCACAGCACAAAGTTCACCTGGCAAAAGCTTGCACGTTTCCAAGACAATTGCTTTATTGGTTTGGTTTTGTTTTAACAAACAAAATCCCACCTCATCAGCTAGATAATTAAAAGTAGTATCCACTACAAGCAAAACACCATTCCGCTCTGCCAACCCTCCAAGTCTGAACCTATTTACACACACCTTCACTAGGAAATAATTCCTAACCCAGTACTTACCCCAGCACAGAGCAGCATTTATTTTGGCCTAAAGTTTTCTACTTCAGAGCAAAAAAAAAAAAAAAATCTCAAGATACAGCAACATGTTCCACTACAAAGCCCAGTTACCATCAGTGCTTTAAAACCACAAGATGCTAGTGAGCACAGATGTCCAGCACCACCCCATGCCCCAGGAACCCTGCCCCGCCTCCAGCTGCCACTCGAGCTCACTCCCATCAGTCCTCAGCCATGAACATCAGCCTCAGCCCAGGTCTCAGATGAACCATGCTCATGCACCTCATAACGGTGCCACGCTTGCAGCTAACACACGAAAAACGTTTTAACACCAATATTTAACTCCAGCATTTCCTTATTTCGTTACTGATAAACAGCACAACCACCTCTCAGCACCTTACCTTTTTTAAGATAGCTGCATTCACATTTGGAAGAGGGACCGGGTCATCATCGCCTTCATCATCCATGCCCAAGTCTACAAACGGAAAGAAGACTCAGCAAACAGCAGCACAAAAGCTTTGCTCTCCACACTGAGCTGCTTCACCCATCCTCCACTACTCTGACAACACTGAGGCTGAATGGACACACTGAAACCGATCTAAATTAAGGCAGAAATTTCAGTGTGGTTTAGCAGAGGCACTGCTGCATTCTGCATGCTGGGTTCCACCAACTGCAAGCTAAGGAGCTTAATAACGCTGCCTCCAAAGAGATGCCGGTATACTTCAAGCACAAACTATCTATGAAATCAGCTACTTGTCACAGCAGAATGTGACAGCTTAGCATTCTGGGAACAGAACACATTTAAGGATCAGAAGACATTTATGAGCGTTTACCAGCTGTTGTATTTAGGGAATTCAACTACTTTCATTATCAATTAGTGCTATTTTCTTGGAACAACTAAATTCACAGATTCTGAAGGCAAAGCACTGACATGAAAGAGCACTGCATCAGGTACCAATTAGCAGAAACTCCAAATGCACGCTCTGACCACAGCACCAGACAGCAGTGTACGAAGCCATCAAGTGGTCTGCCCAAAGCTGCTGGCACAGGGAGGGAACTCAAGTTCCACCCCCTCAACAGTCAGCTCTGCTCAGCTCATCCCCACCCCTCCAAAACCGGAGTGTCATCTGTCAGCAGAAATTCAATACTTCATCGGTGGTTTCATGATGCCTGATGCAACTCTGCTTTTAACCTCCTCTCCTTCATTCCCATCAGACAAAGCGGTGTGCATTAACTGCCAGTGCTTAAACATCTGCAGAGCAGAACACCTCTCCGTGCTGCCAGCAGACTGGACATCTCAGTCAGGTCAGTAAGAGGTCTGCTGGTGGGGCCCAGCTTGCAATTCCACCACCACGGGCAATTTTCATCACACCTGTATGTCACTGAACTGCCAGTGACACAGCCTGTGTGTGAGAAACAGAGGAATTACGTTCCCTAATGGATTCCCACTGACGTTCCCTGCTCATGATGCTCGTCATGTTTGGAAGCATCTCGTCAGCAGAGCTAAAGCAGTCCAGTGGTTGGTGTATTTCAACCTTCTTTCTGTTATTCTTATGCATGAGGAGGCACAACCAGCCAGTGACTTACAGCCAAGGACTTCATTTTAACTACATCTGCAAGAAGATATTTTCTAATTCGTGAATACGCCCAAAAACTAGAGAGAAAACAGCAAACAATGAGGATCTGCACCAGACAGATCTGACACAGTTTGCTCTGTATCCCAGCCATCTGGCAACTCCCCTCCCCCACCCTGAGTTCTTTTGTTTCACATTCACATCAGCGGGAGATCAGAACCAAGCAGTTATCAAATAATGCAAGTGTGTCAATTCACAATACAGATCTCCCTTCAGCTCTCCATTCATTGCATTAGCTTATGCTCTCCTTCTCCATTTAGGGAAAGACAGTTACAAAGCAACGACTTCGACCACAGAACCATAGGGGTTGGAAGGGACCTCAAGAGATCACGGAGCCCAACCCCCTGCACCAGGTCACACAGCAGGTGTGCAGGTGGGTCTGGAATATCTGCAGAGAAGGAGATTCCACACCCCGCCGGGCAGCCTGCTCCAGTGAATTTCCAGTGAATTCCACTTGCGTAATTAAAAGGGAAAATTTAGCTGTTCATATATACTAAAAGTGTCCATTGAAAGTAAACGTTTAGAAAACTGAAGAAAGCTGTAGGCAAAGCAGTGGGGGATTTGCATTTTCCAAGCCTGCTGGGAACTGCTTTCAAAAAGAGGACAGCAGTTCAAGGTTTGAGAGAACATATTTACCCCAAACACCGTTTGAGTCACACGAGCAATTGTTCCAGCTGTTCTGACATGAGATAACAAGTCATCTCTCTGCAGCACCAGCTTGTCTCCTTCGGTCACAAATCCTGTCCAAGAGCATTCCTGAACGCCCTGCTAACTCAGCCTCTCCCTTACCTTCCAGCATGGTCTTAATGGTCACAGACTGCTTTGCAATTTCAACGTCAACTTCAAAAATCTCTCCATCTGAACTCTGGAGTTTAATCGAAGGCATCTATAAGAGAAGGACAGTTATCTTCACACAATATTCAACAGATGTTATAAGTTTGGCTGATTCAAAGCTAAGCCTTCACTTTTATATTGATTCTGACAGCCCTGCGTCACTTAGAACACACTACCATTATTTGCTGCTTGGATCAACAGTCCTGAGATCATTAACTCTGATGTTGAAGAAGGACTGACACAAATACACCCACCAACCATTTAAAATAGAAGGAACCCATATTTTTTTCCTCAAGTTGAAAGAAAAATAATCAAAAGCACTCTTTGCTAATCAATTAATTTGTTCTTAGCTCTAGTGTTGTACCGTGTTCATCTTCCTCTTGAAACAGCCCTTCAACAACAACTCCAAAACACAGCCTGCCTTCAAACTCAACCACTGCTCATTTTAACCCTGACTGAGAGCAAATCCCAAAAGGAGTTTTCAAATGATAGCACCTGGAACAGAACAGTAAAACCTAAGACAGAAGGAACCTGCAGACCTGCTCCAGTCCAACCCTCACTCCACACGGAGTCAAACAGAGCAGGTAACTCAGGATCAAACTCCCCCTTCAGAAAGCACTCCGCATTCTGAAGAGGCTGAGAAAGCAGCACACCACTGCAAGGATTGCTATCAGCACTTCACACTGCTCCTACAGAGTAGGAAGTTACATCAGCACTTCGTTAACATTCGGAAGGAGTACGATGACTCAGGTTTTTTCGAAGTTTCCCAATCACTGATAAGACCTGCGACGCAAGCAGCAGGCTTTGAAGATTTCATCAGTAAATAACACAGAAGAACTTTTCATACACTTAGCTCAGAGCCAGAAGTAACACTCGTTACAGCAGCTACCAGGTTACAGCTTCAGTCTGCAGCTGTGCCTGAGCTCTGCAGGGATACTTAAAAGAAGGGACCTGAAAGACACAACAAACCTGACTGCAAAAACGTATTTATCAGTTCTCAAACTGCAGGGTGCACTCCTATTCCACTCAAAACATTCGTCTGCAGCAGACCACTGCAACATCTTTTTTTTTTTTTCTCCCCTCAAGATAACTGCTCGAAAACACCTACAGCACATATTGTAAAAGCAACCTGCAAGTCGTTTCATAGGAAAACACAAGACACAACAAGTTTCAAATTCATTTCATTTCAGTTTCACTTCAATCCATTTCCAGATGTACTTCCCCAGTCACGTTTACCACCTAACCACACTGACTCCTTGCAGCAGTACCTGAAATGCCAGGACTGAACCGGCTGCACCTCCTGGAGCAGATATACCTTATCCTTTTCCAAATGCCTTCCATAGCTCATCAGTACGGCTGAGCCTGACAGCACTGCAACAAACCAAGGCCAATGAAGGCCAGCCGGAGCACGTCACTAAGCAGCTCGCAGCAACCTCAAGTCCTCATTGCTTTAATTTCCATTTGGCAGAGCAAGCAGCTAGTTAATGTTCACACAGCAGCGTAACCCTATATGACAGTGCTGCTAATTAGGATTGGAGTTTTGGAGGAACACAGTTCTGGCTGTTCCAAAGATATACGCGCACACACACACACACATATATATAAGCACCCACAAAAATCAAGTGAGGATTAAAGCACCATCCCACCCTGCAGCCTGAACGCGTCCTGAGAGGGGGGAGGGGGAGGAATATCAAGGCATACATTTTGCATGTAACGCGTCTGCAGCTGCAACGCTGGGCTGAAAGCAGCTCCGCACGGCAGCTCCCAACCCGCTGCGCCTGGGATTACATAACGCCGCACGGCGGAGCCGGGGATGGACAGCGCGGCCGCCGTGGCAGGAATACCTGCCCGCTCCCGGGCTGCATCACCCACACCTGCCGCTGCCACAGCCCCCGCCGCAAACAGCTCAGCTCAGCTACCACCGGCGGCACCGAGACATCGCTATTCGTTAGGTTTTAAACCAATTTCAGCCGCACCAGAGCCCCACGCGCGGGCAGGCCGCAGGGAAACAGCCGCAGAGCTCCACCGGCCCAGCAACAGCTGCGGGGCGGAGGATGGGCGGCTCAGGGCCCGGCCCGGCTCCGCAGCACACGGGCACCGCTCAGCCCCACCCCCCCTCCCCCCCCCCCCACACACACACACACACCCCGAGCGGGAGCGCCGCTCCCCACCCCCACCCCCACGGCTCCGCAAAGAGCGCGGCCTCGTCCCGCTCCCCCCTCAGGTTCCCCCAGCGGAGGCCCCGAGGCGCGGTCCCGCCGCGCGGCCCTCGGGCGCCGCTTCCCGCCCGCCCTCAGCCCGTCCCGCCCGCCGAGGCCTCACCGCGAGGAGCAGCCGACGTCCGAACGGCGCTGACGGGACCTGGCAGCGCGGGCACGACTGCGGCGGCGGCTTTATGGGGGGGGAGGGGCGCGGGGGGGTGGGGGGGGAGGGGAGGAGGACTCCGCCTCTCGCCGCGTCGCAACGGCCGCGCTGCCCGCGAGGGCGCCTGAACAAAGCGCACCGCCTCTCGCGCCCAACGCGCGCCCGAGTGCAGCTGCGATACGAAAAGCTCCGTGCCGCGCTCACTGCGGTAGGGAAGGAGGGAAGCGGAGGCGGCAGCGCGGCGGGGGAGTCGGGTGGAAGCGCCCGGTTGTATTCAGGCAGGGGAGCGGCCGCCCCGAGAGCGTCAGAATGGGCGGGGGAGCGGCGCGCGGGACGACGCCTGTGGCGCCCCCTAGCGGCGGGGCGGGGCGGGGCGGGGCGGGGCGGGGCGGGGCGGGGCGGGGCGGGGCGCGGCGCCCGCTCGCGGCTTGGAAACTGAGGTGTCGGCGGGCGGACCGCGCGCCGGTTGTGTCCGGGTGCGCCTCGCAGTCTTGGGGCGCAGCGCAGCACCCTGCGGAGCCGGTGAGTGCGCGGCTGGACGTGGCAGCGCCGCTTATACGCGGCACGTCAGCACGCCGTGTTCCTCGGTGAGCTGCGTTCCCCAGGAGCTAACAGTCCTGCGTATGTCATACGGGTCTACATGTGCAGAGGCTTCGCGTGCGCACCTTACGCCTCGTGGCGTTCGCCTCTTCCCTCTGAAGGCTCTCTCACGGCTCCGTTGTTGATAACGACTTTCGGTGCACGAAAAGAAACGCCGCTGCCTTTTTCTCTTTAAGCGCGCTATTTTTATGGTTTAAATATTAAACGAATATGTACTCCTTGATTTAGGGGAGCGGGTGGTGACAAAAAGTGGTCTGCAGAGAGGCCAGAGGCGAAGTTCCGCCGCTACACGCGTCCTGTGCTCGGTTTATAATTCAAGGGGGTCAATCCTGATGCAGCTTGCTGCAGGTGCCACAGAGAAAATGGAGTTCGTAGTGGATTTCGAATGTATTTGTTGAATTAGAAGTCTAGCAAAGTTAAAGCAGCGAAAACATCGCAGTGTAAGAGGTGGCAGACAACTGTCACAGATAGGATGTCATCACGTGAAGGCCAGCTCCCACCGGGCCCTACGTAGCACGTAGGGAATCTCTCAAAGCTAGTCTGAATGATTTTTGCTGTCCCTGTCATGAAAAAGCCACTGCTGGTGATAGTCAGAGTCCTGCAAGGCAGTCAGTATTGGCAATGCAGAAGACTCGTCCTTCACTAAATCTGCAAAGTGAAGAACAAGGCAAACAAAAGTAGAGACCAATCTTAATTGTTAGGTGCACAGGTAATCGTTCCAAAGCAAATAATCCTAAACCTAAATAGAGTTGTAGAGGTAATTGTACTGCATATCAGTCACAGATAAATTACAATTAAGGACCTTTTACCAATGAGAATTCAGAGGAAGGGGGAAGCTTAACACTATAGAAAATACACAAAATGATTGGAGCAACCAAGATCAGCACAAGCCTGATTTAACACCTATCAGATCCAGAAGAGCTCTGACCTACATTCTTGCAGCATCACTGGGCTGTGGGCAGAAGCCAGCTGAGCAGCTGCGCCGCTGTAGGGGGAAGGGAGTTCTAATCTGAACATGGCGTTAGCAACAGAGAGCAGCTTCCCGGACACAGCAGCAGAGAGCAGCCTCCTGGACACAGCACTGGAGTACTGCAGAACCTTGGACTGCTTGCAGCTATTCGAGCTGTTTAGCTGAAAATAAACACATTCTCCTGTCTATGCCCCCTCTCCTTCTCTCCCCCCCCCAAAAAAATCCAAACACTTCACAATCCAGGTTCATAGATAGAGGAATGCTTTCTGTTGGTGATGGTGGCAATTTAGAGATGATGGAGATAACATGATATAAATACATATATATTTTTTTTTACTACAAGTGTTACACGGGGTTATCAAAGCCCAGGGAGAAGCAGGCTTGAAGGACCTCAGCTCTGCTCCACCAATAACAAGTTGGGAAACGTCACAGGACTCAGTTTGGATTTGCTGATTGAAGGGAAGGCGAGCCTGCAAGGACTGTACTGCAGCAGAACCCAGCTGCTCCTGCACACAGCCACTGCTGGGAGGCAAGGAGTGACCACTGAGCCTGGCTGAAAGCTGATCTGCACATCCAGGCAGTCAGACTCACTAAAGTGCTCTTTTTTTTCTTCAAGGAATGCAATAGGTAGGGAATGTTTTTGAGAGCAAGCAAGCACTTTTCTTTTTTGTCTGATGCAGATGCTGGAAAAATACTGCTGAGCTGCTTGCGCTTGTGCCAACGTTATTTAAAGCTGTCTCACAACAGTGCAGCGGGAAAGGAAGAAAATTCTTGTCTCCACTGAATTCTAGAGGAATTGGCGTTATTTCTCTGCTTCATCAACACCTGTGTAACAGAAGCATCCTTAGGATGGTGCTTTCTGTGCAGGCTGGGTCCCAGTAAGGCAAGGTAGTGTGTAGGTACCAAGGGAGGCAGGCTGCAGCTTGGATGAATCTGATGTAGCAGGCTGGTAGCCAAATCATCTCAGGCAAACATCAGCTTCTGTTTCTCCCTCAGATGACATTTACGTGCTCTCCTTGCCTAACAACAAGGATCTGAGACAGCATAAAAGATGAAAGAGAAAAGTTATTCAAAATAGAAGCAAACCTACCTCAAGCATATTTGTTGCATCCTCTTCCTAACCTCATCTGCAGTCCACGTACTTACACGTACCAGCTTTTGTACTGCTTTTGTGCTAGCATCCACAGAAATAATTGGGACCACTCCAATCCTGTAGTCCCTGTTTCTGCATAGAGATGCTGCTGGGTGGCAGCTCTCCGTCTGTGGCATGGTTAGCAGAAGAGTGCCTGATTCCACCCCATGGCACAGAATTGGGACCACACTGCCACACTGCACCTGCTGGCGTGTAAGGAACACGGGGTTGCCAGAGCAAGAGCAGAACGAGAGTGACTTCAAGCAGCTGTGAAACAGTGAAGATCTTTGAGCAACTACTGTGATATTTAAGTAAACTAAATTGGCTTTACAGGATTTTTCTTCACTGTGTGGGTGATGAAGCATGGACACAGGTACCCAGAGAGGTGCTGAGCCTCCAAACGCAGCAGGACACGGTGCCAGGCAGCAGCTCTGGTGGCCCTGCTGGAGCAGCTGGTGCCAGAGGTGCCCCCAGCCCCAGTTCTGTGGCTGCACGATGCTGTTACAAAACCTTGCAGCTGTCCAAAGTCCAAAAGGCAGATTCCAGGCTGATACTGATGCAGAGGCTTTCAGGTTTCAAAGTCCATGGGAATAAACATACTGCATTTCACAAGCCAGGCTAACTCAAAACATTTTAAAAAGAGAATGTGGTGGAAAAGTGACAGTCCCACGAAGCACTGATGGCTGAGCTAACACTGGGCAAAGCTCAAGAACACAGAATTTTATGTTTGAAAGAGAGGAGCCAGAGCAGCCTCCAGAGCCAGTGAACCTCCTCACCCACACCCAGGGCAGTGCCAGGCAGCGTCCCGCTTCCCCCAGGACAAAGGCAGTGGCACAGCACGAGCAAAGCCAGCTGCAAAGTGGGTCAGGCACAGAATGAGCAGCAGAGCCTCCCCCTTTCCCCAGGGAACTTACACTGACAGCTACAATAAAGAAAGGTTTTGACGAGGTCTTAACAATAAAGCAGTGGTGCTGGTGGTCTCACAGGCAGCAGGAAGACAGGCTAAAGCCTTTCCATCAAGCATGAGATTACTGTCTTAAAAAGTGGAGTCCTATTTGACAGCTCAGTTCTTCATATTTAAATATATCACCCCATCTCAGACAGTTTCTGTCTGTTTGTTTGTTTTTTAAAGGGAAATGTTGCGCTTAGGGGTGATCTGTAAGAAATACAGATACGGAAGTCAGTAAGAGGACCAAGTAACGAACACTTAGTTCAATTTATACCACCTCAGGGGATGCTGCATGCATTTGCAGTATTGGTGGTTCCCAGCAGCAGCAGCCACCCTTCAGCTTGCAGCAGAGATGCTCACCTCAGATCACCCTCCACCTCTTCCATCACTCCCACAGCGAAGGTGGCACAATGCAGCTCTCAGCAGAAATGAGCTGGTGCCGATGTGAAACCACTCATACTGCAAACCAAAGTCCTGACATCTTCACAGCTGGATGGCGAGCTAACTGGATGAACACCCATCGTGGATCCCCCGTGCCACAGCTCAGCCAGGTGTTGCTTTAAACACAAAAACATGGGCTGCAACGGTCTGTGAAGCAGCTTACCATACAGTAATTGAGATGAGGCACTGCAGCTCTCAGATCACCTTAAGGAATAATGCTTTTAAGCTGCAGCGCAGGTTTTAGAAGGCTGAAACATGTTGCGCTGCTTAATTTAAAACCTAAAGTGTTGTTTCAGCCTTTTTTTTCCTGTACGTATGCCAGGGAACTCTAGGCCCTTGCTCAGGAGAACAATTTGTCTTTATTTTCATCCAGAAGGAGCACAGCCAAGTGAATTAGAGCACCAAAATTGTTAAAAACCACAGTAAGCTGACTCAGCTGCTTGTTCTGCAGGGCCTTGTGCGTGTGTTCGTGTGTCCTGACAGATTTCTACGTAGTCCAATGTAATTTTTACATCCAAACTGTCTTGGTGGAACTTGCAGACAACTGACACAGTGCAGGCATCACTGCCCGCCCACAGCGAAGCAGTCAGGCTGTAGGTATGGGCAAAGACACCTGCAACGACCGAGAGACAATGGCAGCTCACAAGTTGTACACACTGGAAGAAATTAAAACATATCCTAAATTACCATGAGCTCCCAGCACGTAGGTAGAGCAAGAAGCAATTAGAAGTGTATGACAGGTATACAAGGAGATGATGAGCGGAACCACACCTTCAGCTAAGCCAACGTGAAGCACTGCTTGATGTGGATTTCAGAGTTATTTGATAATTCTTGTTTCTTCTTACAGAGCACACCATCTTTCCAGAACAAATAAGTGCATTTCTCCTTCAGCCCTGTGCTGCCCTACATCACGGCTCCTCCTACAGCAGGAACCTGTGGCGTTACCAGTAGGGAATGAAGGGGTAAGAAGGGCGGAACACGGTGATGTAAGTACTGAATTACGATGGAGATGCAAAGAATAAACTGAGCACTTCCATCACTGTACTGAGAAAACATACAGTTGGCCTTTAGGATTCAGACCAAATTTTCCAATCAGCAGAGGAAAGGCTCTGCCCCAGGCCCTTACACACAACTATTTTATCAGTGTGACCTTCAGCAACTACAAAAAAAATCCAGGCCTACCTTTGACACTAACCAGACTGGAGCGCCATCAGACAAAACGTCAGGGCTCCCATCAGCAGTACCTACACTCACCACCTCTCTTCCAAGGCAGAAGTATCACCCAGACAGACAAAGAACAAGGTAACTAGTGCTGTCCATCTTCACTTGGCTGTGCATCAAGAAACCTTACAGGATACTGTCAGATCTAAAACAGCAGAGTGGTGACACTGAGCTCAGATGCAAATGTGAGCAGCTGGAAACTCTCTGGCTTCACCCCGAGCCTGGAAGCACAAGTGTTGAATTACCTTGGAGAAAACAGGCACCTACACATGGCAGCACACAGCAGCCATGGGTGGCTGCAGCTGCAGGGCTCCGTGGGACGCACAGCAGTGAGCCCTGGGACGCCACAGGACAGCCCTCAGGTGGGGGCAGGCAGAGAAGGGCAAGAATGAAGGAAACCTGTGGGTCTGCATGTTCCAAGTTCTTCCATTATTTCCCTTCATTCAGCACTGATCTGTGAAACAAACAAATCCTAACTACGTGTGTGCAGTGCAGCCAGGAGCGTGGCAGTCTGAAGTGAAGCTCTGCTCAGAGGAACTGCTAGCAGCCAGCTGCTGAAAAAACTGGACAGTAATTATTTCTATTTCAACTGCTCTCCCATCTCTTGAATCCTGCAAAGACTTCTAGCTGGCTGACAAACGGCACTGCTAATCCCCAGCAGAACAACAATTTCTTGTTCACAATGTGGTATTAGAAGTCTACAAATGGCCACAGCATCACGATGGGAAAAGTGCAAAAATCAGAGTAATGTACAGCATAGTCCATGGACTCTAACAACTGCTGCTATTTGCACACTGAAACAGAACAAATCAACAACTGCTTCCCACTGCAGCAGGGAATGTCATTCCTTGTGCTGGAGAAGCGTCAGTGAAGGTACAAAGTTCTGTCTGCAAGAGCACAAATGCAGAATGGTAAGCAAGAGGAAAGGGAACTTAAGGAACTCCTCTCTAAAGCAGAGGAACATTTTTGGTAGCCATCAAAGCAAAAGCTCCCAGCGTCTACAGGGAAACAACAACAAAAGGAGCACCTCTAGGTGAGCCTGCTTTTAGAACACACTCCGTGTGAGTGCTCACACTTCAGGAGGACTGAGCTTTCCAGAAGTAGTTCTGAGCTCCATCTGAAGGGAATTTTGGTTGAAGTAACCACTCAGGTCTTTCAGAAAAAGTGTGGAGTAGTGAACTGTGAAATGTCCTTCACGTTTGAGAATTAGTCAGCCCTCCAACAGAAAGCCTCAGAAAAGCAAGGAAGTCCAAAGGAGAGCGTGTGACAGCACACTTACAACACTTCTGTGTACAAAAATCCCTCTGCTTTGTCACACAGTCTACTACACTGTACCCAGAAAACTTTAAAACGGTATGGATAGCAAGTGCCTTCCGTGAGAACAGCCAGGTTCTTAAGGTAAGTCCAGTAACAAGTTTCAAGCATGAGCTTAACGCAGAACACTGAAATGTGTTTTGAACAAAACCATCATCAAATCAGAATTCAGATTAGTAGAATGTTTTAAACAGAAGTTAACACAAATCACACTGTTATCTTCATAATGGAAGCTTGGGCAATACACATAGTACTGAATTTCACGTTATTCCTTTAATATTTAGAAAACTGGTTTTATTCTCAGTTTTTCAGATTTTTTGAAGTATTAGCACCTACAATGGAAATAACTCAGATTTACACTTGAAAAAAAAGCCATGCTCGATCAGTTAATTTATCCTGTACTCTTCTACTTTTCAATCTTTCACAGAGCAGCAAGAAGGAAAAAAAAAGAGAGCAACATTTCAGTAATAAGTGAGCTCTGTTCCCAGCTACACGGGATCACAGGAGCACACATCTCCCTGGGACAGCATTCAGAAGGTCAGAGTTTTCCAGCACACTTTGATCACCTCATTTTTTTCATTATTTATGGTGGAAATTTCTATGCAGGTTTATAAAACCTATGTAGCTGCGCGTTAAGTTTATTAAACCAGAGCTGACCTGAGATGCAATTAGAATTTGACATTTTTCCATACTTAGTTCACAAGTTTATTATGAAAAACACTGCAGCTCTGTCCTGCAGTAACATTGTTTTACAGAAAAAAAAAAAAAACAGTTCTGTTCATGTTCAAAGTAATTCACTATGCTCAGACAATTACAAGGGACAATATGGTTGGGCAAAGAGTGGAAAAGGGAACTGAGTGCAGACAAAAAAAAAAAAAATCAATACAATTAAATTAAACAGTATTCCCTGAAAATAAAAACAAACAGTTTCAGAACAAATATGAAGCCTTGGTACTTATTTTAAAAATGTTCTTTAAGCTTCAATGATTGTTTGCTGCTATCCTTATCTACAGTCATGCTGAATAAAGCTATAGCTAAATGGAAAGTTAAATGTATTCACGAGGTGTTAATGTCTACATCTTATTATTTGCAGTCTCTCAGAGAAAGCAAAAGTAACTACAAATAGCGCTATGCCAGAAACTGGTTTCTTGACCAACAATGTTGCTTCAGCATGCAATGAACTGGTTCATTCTAAAGTGGTCACAGTTGTTGACGACAAGAGGCTTTGTATTTGAATATGGCACGTCTTTTGGTCCATGTGAAAACAAGTTTGAACGTTAAATATTCTCTGACACTTTGGAGTTACTGTTGCTCTTCCCATTTTCTTTAGGTCAACGTACGGTTCATGGCAATACTGTACAGGTCTATAATCTTTACAGGAAGTAGTCCGGGGTGCGACGAGTAACGTGCGGCTCACCTCTGCGCGGCGCTGGGTCGAACTGCAAGCTGAGAAGCACACAAATTAATGACAGCATTCGCTTTATGTTCAGGTATTTTTTCTGAATTATTTTAAACTCATCTTAGGATTACTTCTGTGGGTGTGAAAGCAGCAAATCTTGGCTTTAGGACTCAAACTGGTCAGCTATCAGCACGCATCCAGACACTGGAAGTCTCCGGTAATTATCAAAGAGATAATCTTTGGAATGCTTTACACAACTCCTCATTTGTTAGTAGAACTGCTACAGCAGCTTCATAAAGACAATGTCCTAGATAGATTCCAAGTCTATTGCCCTAGACATACAGGTGGGCATAACTACTTCAGAAATGACAGTACTGTGACTTGCAAATTACTTACCTCTGTAGGACTTCATTAAACTCTTGACTTTATTGTAGGTAATGAACTTGATGACATCTGTCCAGATGTCAACAATAACCCAATGTCTAACTGTAAAACTTTTACATAACGACTATCCCAACAATTCCACCCTCACTTCACCTCCTGAAGGTGTTTGGAGATACGATTTTTACCCTGTACAACAGTTACTGTAGCAAGGTACCACTTATCAAATCTTAAAATCCTGTGCAACATGGATCTCATTTTTAAGCATACTTACAAGGAGTATTTTAAAGTATCATCAAGTTCCATGATTGCAGCCTGGTTGCCACAACGGTAACAATAGTTTGGAGCACTGAAAATTGTTACTACATTCCGATCATGGCACCAGTTGTACCCCTGGAGAGGAAAAGAAACTATTTAGGAAAACCATACTCATTTGTTGCATCCCATATAGCTGACTATTAAACTGAATTTCAACACACAAGTTACACAACCTTATTAAACCTAGGTCTGGGTTCTGGTTTTGATGATTAGAGGTTAACTTCTAGGGACAACCAAAGAAGAAAACCACACAAATCCAAAGGCAGAGGTGAAATGCACATCTCAGATACCACAACAACTAACTATGCTATCAACAGCTTAAAGCGTGTGCTGCTTACCTCCATTACCAACTGATGAGCTCTTGAAACCAACGTAAGGCCATTAGCATGGTTAAAGGTTTCTGAAATATCCTGTCCAAATGTATAACCTGCACCTCGAGGAGAAATTCCCCAGCCACCACGATCATCTGGATCTGACCATAGCAAGTCACACATTGGACCCTGTAAGAGATTTGGAAAGCACTTCATAAATGGATGTTAAAAGAAAAAGCAACAACAAAAACCAACCTGCACAGCCATGCCCTGCACAGCTTACTGCAGCATCTCTGGAAGAAGATGCAAGAAAAACCCCACCCATCAGCTACAATAATTAGTGTAGTTAAAGCTTGAAATGCTATCAGGAAGTTAATTTACAACTTTCACAGAAGTAGTTCTCACCTCTGAGATAGTAAAATACGCTTTGTAACTTTAGGCAATAACATGTCCCCTAATTTTCCTTCAGAAGACTAGCAAGGGAGGACAGGCATTTTCAAATTGCTACATCGTTTTCAACCTGATTTTCTGCCGTCGTATATATTAAAATACCCAACATATGCTGAGTCATGAATCCCACCGTGAGTTAATTTTCAGTATACCTCGTGGGGAACTTCCTGCAAGCGATCAAGTGCTCTGATGTGATCCAGCGTATCTATTGATGGAGAGAGGCCACCATGTAGGCAGAAAATCTGAAAGAGTGACATACATGAAATGCCACTGTTAATATTTAATAGTGCAAAAAATAATTGCTCAGTATAAACAACTAAGAAATTTTCAAGAGATTACTTTCAAGCTGAGAACTCACTGAACACAGCATGAAGAGCTCCTCTTACAACCCGCAGCATTTCACTTTTCCCAAGTTCAACCTACCTGGCCATCCACCAAGGCGGTTAGAGGAAGGTAATCAAACAGGTCTGTAAAGTACTTCCAAACATTTGCATTCCCATATTTTCTTAAACATTCGTCATAGAAGCCATATACTTGTGTGATCTGCCTGCTTTCATGGTTCCCTCGGAGAATTGTGATACGTTCACGGTAACGGACCTAAGCAGAGGAGTTGAAGACGTTTTAGGAGCACGACAATATGCACTTCCTAAAACCACGCTGTGCTTCTCTTCCTCTCCCCATAATATCCCAATTAAACAATAAGAAAAAAAATTAAATGACAGTCTTAAAGGAAAAAAAAAAAAAAAAAACAGCTAACTGACACCAGCCTTCAGTTTCCAGATGCCTTGAGATGAAGTGCAGATTTTACCCACTGTCACTAGCGGACTTCACTATACCTGTGCACTAAGCTGTTATCTCACATTTATAAAGATTAATACTATAGCAACTGAAGAAAACAGAAACCAACACGGCACTCCCTTTAGAAGAAATTATAAGGGCTTTTCAGAAACACTATATCTATATAAGTTGGTCAAAATTTTGCCAGCATTTCAGTTTTCGTACTTACAAACCTTTGCAGTACATTCATAACTGATATCAGTCAGGACAGTAATCACACATTTTATACTGGACTGTACAGAAGAAAAGTTACCTTAAGAGCTACGAGCAACGTGACTGTTTCAACTGAGTAATAGCCTCTGTCAACATAGTCCCCCATAAACAAATAATTCGTGTCTGGCGATTTGCCTCCAATTCTGAACAGTTCCATGAGGTCGTGAAATTGCCCGTGGACATCCCCGCAGACGGTGACTGGACATCGCACTTCTTGTACATTAGATTCTTTTGTCAAAATTTCTTTAGCCTATAAAACAGAAACAACAAAGTTGTGAGATAGTCTGTGAACAGCTTTTCCAGTATGCTCTACCATCTGCAACATTACAAGGCGAGCTGCCCTCTTTATGAACTCTTGTCCTTGTGTGAAGCATATGGAATAGGAGTTGAAGGATCTAGCTGTGAAAGACTTTGCTGTATGCTATAGATTTTATTTTTATGGGTTTTTTTTTTTTGAGATGTTCTTTTCAGCTCACCCAGCATCAAACAGGTATTTCAGAAATAGTTTCCAGATTAGAAAAAATGGATACGTTCCTCAAAGCAGCTCCAAGAAAGGTAGCACATCTGCCTTCAGACCGATGACCACCATCCCTGGAACTGTGACATTTGTAGTAAGCCTACAATCATGCAGATCACGTATTTTCACCCCTTCAAAAGCCTGAACTCAGATACAGCCAAATCTGAGACTCCCTCAGGGCGGTGGACGTGGCTGTGTCAGCCAGCCAGAGCTCCAGCCGGGTTCCACACTTCAGATGTGGTGCTTCACAAGCGAGATGACAGTTTGCTACCTGTGTGTGCATCTCTCTGAGTACAGCAGAGAATCCTACCTGAAGCAGAAGCGAGAGCTCAACCAACATTCAGAGCTGTTACAGCTGCACAGTGACTGTGTGTACTAAGTATGCAAAGGTGCCCTTTATGAGCTGAAGTAAAAAAGCAGATTTTCTGTTCTCTTCACTTTCATCCCCACAGAGTTCTGTGCACAGAAGTTGCTGACGAGGGTAACTGACACAAAACAGTCCAAGGTAATTATAGCATCAAAAAGGTAATTTTGAACAACTGCCAGAATTCCTCAATCTCATCACAGTGCCAGTTGTTGGGGAGCGCTCTGAGAACAAGCTATAAATACATGCCACAGTAATTTTATAAATCAAGGGAGTACTGGAGGCATTAGAAACATGAAGAGTAACAACTTTACAAGTCAGCATCTATGAAGGCTTATGCCTTTCAAGCACCAGTGTTCCTGTTCAAAAAGGATATTTTTAACCTCACTTGAAAGCTGCATTCTATTCCATAATGCAGGGTGCCCACAAAACTCACAGTAACAGCACTGAATGCCACCTACACACAGCCACAATGAACCCCAAGTACCCCAAAGCACACTGCAGCATAAGAGACGGGTGGAAGAACAAAGCCATGTTCATTTTAGGGTCATTTCTCTCACTGCTTTCTCAAACCTAACCTGACAGCTGAAGTCACATACTTGCTTTGGAGGCTTTCTGCGAAGCAGAGAATTATTTTGAGACACTGCAGGAAAAAATCATGATTTGAAGAGCAAGAGATCTGGAAGGTTAGGAAAAAAATACCTGAAATCAGAAGCTAATTAAGAGAATACCTGGTCCCAACAAGAACCAGGCTCATTAAGGAACATGCTGCTCTGTACCTATTTCCACTCCAGCTGTGAAGCCATCAGCTGGACGGCAGTAGACGCCCCCAGAAGTGGTCTCACTGCTCCTGAGCATTATCCAAGCTACCCAGCCCAGCAAGCACTTCAAACACCACGTGCCAGCAACATGCACTGTAATGCTGGAGATGTAAAGACCTCATTCAGCACGAGGAAGAAATGCAAAATGCAGTTAAGTACCCTGCACATCACTCAGCTTCAGATATTAAAAACCATGAGTAACAGCTCAATTACTCCGCAGCCTATTTACAACAAAAGTCAAGCTCACATGAGTTTCCACTCATGCTGTGCCTAGTACTAAAGATAGGTCACCGGTGGCTTGTGGTGGATGCTAAAAACTTCAATTTATTTTAAAAGAGTCTGACTTAAGTTCATGTTAATGCAGTGACACTCACCGGATGTTTTGGAGGTGTAAGAACAGCCTGAGCCTCCTCCAATACACCACCACAGTCAGAAGCATTACCCAGCCTGCTTCTGCCTTTGACAGAGAAAGTTACAGAGCCTCACAGCACTTCAATATAAAACAGCATTCTTTAATTAGAACGTAACGCACTGGAGGCATCACGCAAGGAACGCTACATTCATTTTTCATCAAAGGTATGCAACTTTTATGCTGACCGAGATTAAAATGGCACCGTTCTCTGTGCCAGAGTCATCGCTTCCTCAGTTTCTGAAATATTAAATCACTCAGATATGCATACGACCGAGCACATAGGTAAGGCAGACAGCTCCTCTGATAGAAAAAGACGGTTCCAGGTCAACTTGCAGTACAGCAGTCTCCAAGTAAATCCTACAGCAAGAGGATGCTGGTGTAGTCATCTGAATACTTTTGTGTTCTTGAAACAAGTGTAAAGAAATACCATCTCATGAGCTGCTTAGCCCAGTTACTGTCTGACGTCCCACAGCATCAGCAGTGGCATGCACTGAACTGCTGAAGCAGTACATCCATCTCTTAAAAAAGAGCTTCATGAGAGTTGGAAGTGGAAAACAGCACAGAAAAACCATCAGCTGCACCCTGTTTCTGAACTATCAGATCCTATGAAAAGAGTGCAGTCACAACTACTGGAGTATACTGTGACATTACAAGAACACAAGCAGCCAAGAGTATACATAATACAATTTCACACGATGACAAAGTCAAGCTGTTACTAATGTTACTTAAGCACAGGTGACTCCAGCTTTGTACAGGACCACACAACAGCCCATGCAATCTCACTTGGTTTCACTCCTCACTGATCCACCCCTTCCCCAAGACCCAAGATGATGCTGTTAGCTCAGTCACACTCTTTAGCTCCCTCCCCGAAACAGAAGTGCCAGCAGCAGCCACTGTGCTTCCTTCCAGCAGGGAAGCACATCACTGCAGGAGCCTCCAACAGAGCACTGGGCAGTCAGGCTGCCAGGGAGGGAGGAGCAGGGAAGTGACAGGCACACCTGATCCCCGTGACCTATTGCCAAGGATGGCAGTACAACACTCGGCAGTATTTTGACACTGAAGTTTTGAAACATTCAGGTTTCACTGCCTATCACTACATAAACAGTTATGCAATTCCGAAACTCAAGGCTTTTCTTGAGCTCTTACCAGTGCTTCTGTGTCTTAGACATTTATCAGTTCTTAACAGTTCTTAACATTAAGGGAGCTCTGAGCTTCTGCACATCTTCAGTTCGCGACTCCACACCAGAGAAGTTTAACTTGCACTCTGTGTTCTAAAACAGTCAATACATTTTAAGTAAGAGCTGGATGTCAGCAACACACCACAGGGCAATGACAAGTCCCTGCACGCAGCTGTAAGACAAGGAAAAAAGCACCAGCACTCAGTAAAATCTCCTCCACAGCAGTTGCTGATATGGAAAGTCATGTGCTCCCCTTCGAGCAATCTCAAAGTTCCAACAAGAAGCACATATCAAACACTGCAGCCACGGTGACGGAGTTCACTTCTTGTTATCCACACTATCTGCTTACTCAACCCTTCTTCAGGGGAAAAAGCAACTTCTGCAATCTCAGGAGTGCTGGAACACAGGGCTCAAACCAACACTGGTTTGAAGGCTCCTGAACTGCTCCATTCCTGAAAAATCAATTCACCAGTACAACATTTCCCTCTTGTTTCCAGAACATGCAATGTATTTCTTCTTCATGCCTACCTCTCCTCAGATCATTACCTTCCAGCAGAAGCTCTGACAGCTCAAACCAAGTTCCTACTGTGTGGAACACATCACACAAAAAACAAAAATAAAAAGCAGGAAGCATTACTGTGGGTTCACTGAGCTGTGAAAACAATGTTTGAAACTGCTGTGCCATGCTGAATCAGTGCGATAAAGCACTTATCAAAGAGTAATACTAACTCAGTAAAGGAAACATAATCATCACTCTAATGAGACAACACAGCTCTGCAGTCACAGTGGAAACCTGTGATGCATGAAGACCAAAACTTACACCTGTAAGCCACCATGCTGTCCAGTAAAGCTTGTATGGAAAAGCACCCGCTGTAACCAAGACAAAGTCACGCATCTGTGGCTACCATATTTTGTTGAGATCGAAGACTTCAACCACACCCATCGTTTCCTGTCGTCAAGATGCACAGGATGTGACTAAAGCCACAGTGATCAGCTAATTGGGATGAAGGCCGGTTTTAGCCAGCCAACATCACCACCTGGAAGAGATCCCAGTTCCCTGCAGAGTCAGCAGGTCTACTAAATCAATGCATTCCTGTTTCCTTCAAGTGTTCCCCAGCCCCCACCTGCAGAGGAAAAGGTGTTCAGATCAAACGTGGGCTGCTTTTAGAACAAAAGGGGTTTTCTTTTACAGCCTGACTTTTTAAACAGAAGTACAGAACAATTCCCATCCAACACACAGGTACCAACAGCAGCAAAATGTTCTTCTTCCATGACTGAAGCAGAGAGCATCCCATCTACTGCGGCTTGGTGAGCAGCACCTGTGCCACCACCACTGATGTCATTCACCAGAGGCTGTCCTGGAGGTTTGGGACCAGGTGAAGCAGCAGCACGCTCAGGCACAGCACAGCTCCTGGCAGCGTGCGTCACCACACACCGCACGTTTTGGCCCTTACTGTTCTCAGGGCTGGGCAAACAGAACTAACAAATGGGCTCAGAAGTTGTATTTAAGCTCAAAGAGTACGAAAGAATAGCGGCCTCTATCTCAATGACCATGTAGGCAAACCACAGACAGCTAACCCAAACAGTTTAATACAAACCAGTTTAGTATTTCACAGCACACAGCTGAGCAACAACTGCAGCCTTACTGCTTTAGCAATTTCTATTTGCTTAGAAGAGTAACTGAATAAACAAGACACAGGTCAACCAAGAGCTTAGTCCTAATGCCAGCACCACATGTAAGGTTAAATGAGAATCACCTCATTTCTCCTCTAAATTGTAGGTCTATAAGAATGAGGACAGGTAGTAAACTTTTGCCAACTAACTCCATTCCTCTGTGCTGCAAAGCAATGACTGATGCCTTCTACAGCCCTGATATTCCCCTCAACCTCAATTTGCAAAAATCATTAGCAGCCTTACACATCTAGTAGTAACTGAAAAGAATGCTATTTCCCTTGGAAAGAGAGTTAGAAGAAGAAAAGGGGAAGTGCTATTTAAGTAACAATAGTGAATCAGAGAGAAAAAGAGGACAAGAAGGGGCATCCCCAAAAGGATTCAATGTCATCATTATTTCACAATATTCAAAATAACTTTGTGCCCTTAGCTTTGAATTTTAAAAAAAATCTAGGAGAAAAAAAAATCTTTGAGAATGTACAAGGAGCCAAATAATTCAGGAAAACCAGATGCCTGCCTCTCTACATTGGAGATCCAAGTAAAAGAGTAACAGTAATAATGCATGAAGCCAATCACTTACAGAGACCATCTTCAGTTCTGTCCACGGGAGCGAGCTGAATTCATTTTTCACTGCTCAAGCAATTAAAGAAAAGAAAGAAGCTGAAGCTACCCCCAAACAGCGTGTCTGATAAATGAAGCTAACTGGCTGATGGCAAATTTCAAAGGTTTCTGTTTTGTTCAAGTAACTCCAACAACAGCTAGGCACGGTGATGCTAAATGCAGACAGGTATCATCAGGAGGGTCAAGCAGGCACATGTCCAACTAAAGATATGTACTTCAAAACCAGTGAGCGAGGATTCAGTGCTGATATCACAAGGCACTTCCTACATACCCTGCAGAAATAGCAGAGAGCTGCTCAGCTGAGCAGCTGGGCTCTGGTATTTATTCCAGAATAAAATACCTGCTTTTTCCAGCTTAACATATTGCCTAAATTGCAGCAACAACTGCATTCCTGAATGCTGGTGTAGTGTTTAAGGGTCCCTAAGCGAGAAGGGAAATTTTATCATTGCTCCTTCGGGTCCCTCAGCAGAGCCATCTGTACCAGCCCTCCATAACTCATGCCAAAGCCAGACAGGTAAGGTTATTACACTGTTTAAGGCAACCCAGATGACTAACTGAGCACAGCCTGGGAGCAATCACAGAGCAGCACTGTCATCTGATCTGGGGAGACAACAGCTTCAGCAGAAGTAGATCTGGAAAGGACATCAATCTACAGTCTTGTCCATGTCGTTATCCTTACGCTGTAGAAACTCAAGTACAAACTTGCTCTGACTTACAAATGCTCACTTCTGTTATTTTAAGCTATGCCCAAAATGACAACACTGGCATATCTTTCACTCCATCTGATTACAGTGAACGTAGTGAGTAAAAACTAATTAAAAGAAAGTAGTAACACCAGCACAGCTCACTTTCACAGAATATCAAACAGAAAGCTTATGGTGCTAGAAGACAGATTTCTCACACACATAACCAAGGCACTGCAATCAGAACTAGGTGAGAAGGCTGGCAAGGCTGACTGCAAACATCTGTGCAAGGGAACACTTCCCATTTTGTATTAAAGCCACTGTAAGAACACAGGGAGTGAAAGGGTCTTTCTTCGTGAGAGCATTTCACAATAACCTAAAGCAGTTATCAGGATGTCACAAAAAGCTTCTCACCTGCAATTCTCCAGAGAGAAAGCATTAACAGCTCCAGCCCCAGCTACAGTCAACAGGCAGTAACATCAGAGTCTCTGTCTCCTGGTCTCCCATGGGCCCCAGAAACAACTGAGGAGGCCCTCCTGCCATCAGCAGTTTCTCTTTTACTGACTCCCTAAGCCAACGTGGTAGCAAATAGGTCTCGAATCGCTGTGCCTTCCACAGCTATTCCTCTGCCACGGGTGCAGGGACACACAGCGTGTCCTGCACAAAGCCAATACAGAGGAGACGAACAATGCCTCTGAAGAAGTGGGGCAGAGATATCAGGGCTTCAGACAGAGTGGGCTTCACAAGACTTGCCTGTCTTGTGCTACAGAGGAAGTGAACTTTGACCACAGGTTTTTCTTTTGACCCCAAAAAAAGCTGCATCAGTAACATACTGCCCTGCTCGAACTACAGTGCTTAAAGAAAGCAGGAGTTCCAGCAGTGAGCACAGCTGAAGTACACGCGTGTTCAGCCTGTTCTTGGTGGTAATTAGTGTCAGGAATAACATGGGAGATGTGTTAAAGGTGGCAGATATCAGGGGGAAAAAAGGCCACCACTGACAAGCCACGCAGCAGAAATCAGCACAGCCCAGGGCCTGAAACACTTATACAAGGAAAGTCAGCAACGGTGACAGACCAAATAGTGAATGTGATCACAAACTTTGTTACAGATCAAACACTACAGAGACAAGGTGCCAATTAAGGCTTCTGGAAAAGGCTTCAGTGATATCAGAACTTCATTCAATTAGGAAATTTTTAGATAGCACCAGCCATGCAGTTACCACTAACACAAAAACGAGTGAACTGCAGAGAACCCTGACAGTCCTACACAGCATACAACCAGCTTGTCTTCTCCAAGAAACTGGGTGCCATGTTCAAACCCACCCACAGCCCAGCAATTCTCACTGAGGGACTCCCAAGCATCTTCTCCACCTGTAGGGAGATAGGTTCTGACATAACTAATAGCGACTGCATCCACAAATCACGTGCTCAGTTCTGGAGTGCCATCCCACATTTCCTGAGCTCCTCATCACAGCAATCCCATCAAGACCATTTCCCACAAAGGATGGAAAAGAACAGCAGTGTTGTTCTAAATGGGCAGCGGAAAAAAACCTCACCTGGCCATAAAGGACTTCCTTTCTCCTCTGTACAGACAGCAGTCAGTACACAATTCAGCCTCAGCAGGACAAATGTGGCCGATACCCAAGTATGACGTTTACGACAAGGCACGTGTTTGTACCCATTCTTCAAAGCTAGCACTTAAAGAATACTTAAAGCACATAAAAATCAGTCACTGCAGTAGCAAAATCAATAGAAAATATTAACATCACAATAATTTAATTGTCACTCAGACTTTTTTCCAAATCCATGAAAGGTGATATTAGTCGTGGCTACAAATTATTCCAGAAGAACTGGTAGAAGATATTTCTACCAGTTACCATCACCAAGGTAACGAGGGACAACACATGATGCACCAAGAGAGAAACTGCAATGCATGAATGGCCACATTTAGTTACTGTGCTGCACTGTACTGTGTCTGCAAATAGCTGATATAATTCTTTTAGTATCAATTCTGAAACACAGCAGAGCCCTCAGGCTTCATCCTACTAGACAGGCACCAGTCTTCACACACAAAGCCCCAGAAGATCCAGAAATACCAGTCGGGAAGATCATCTCACCAAACAGTGCGTTATGGGGAAAAGCCCTCACAAGAACGATTACTTTTTCCTATTGTAGCTACAGCTCAGTGCAGCGAGGAATGACAGCCTCCGTCTGATAGGATCTTCAGCCATCATCTGGAACAGTAACTAGACTTGACACCCTCCTTAACACATGAGCTCTTTATGGAAAAACATAACCTTTGGGTGTGATTGACAATAATCAAAACATGATGCATAGTTCAGCACTGCTGAGAGCCGGTGCTGGAAGCCTAGAAACAGGGTAACTGCAGACCCTCAGCAGGCAGGCACCGAACTCAACTAAAGCTCTGCTCCTGTGAACACAGCCACCCGCAGGGGGGACGGGAGGACAATGCAAAGCTTGGGCCTCTGGGGACTGCTTCCCACTGCTTGCACTGGCAATGGCACAGCACCTTACCTACCACTAGCAGGAAGCCCCAGTAAATCCACCAGTGGTTATCATCCTTAACACAAAGAGCCGAACTGCACCTCACAAAGTGCTGACCACAACCCAGTAAGGGAGAGGGAGCTTCATCTCAAGCACAGTGTCACACTGCCCAAAGAAATCCCATCCCACCTTTGGTCTGGAGCTGGCTCCAACATGCCCAACTTGAGGCAAAGCGTACTTGCTGCTCGGTCATTTCCACATCGGTCTCTTCACAATTTTTGCAGTCTTTCAACTCAAAGTACATCAATTAGACAGACAGCTTTGTGTAACCTAGTTCCTTTATCAAAAATACACAATTCCCACAGCTCATCACTATCATTCCTTCAGCCTCACCACAAGAGTTCACTGCCTACAGAGCCTACCTGCCTCCTGATCCCTTGCCTGGAACCTACCAGAAACGCTTCAGGTTGGAAGGAAAAAAACTGCTCTTAGTATCAGGGATCTATTTTGGTGATGAACATTACGCACTCATCCAGAAATAAATTCAATTCTTCATTAGGAAAAAATGAACACACCTCCATCCTGGCACAATCACAAACACGACTACAGTACCTTCCAAATAGAATCCCCACTGGTATGCCTACTCCTCACCTAGCCAGAACACCCAGCAAACTCAAAGCGTTTTGCTTATTCCTGAGGTTTTAACAGATTACAAGAAATACCCACCACGGATTCAGATCTTGTACCAGCATATCAACGATGGCAAATGGGATACTCCTCAGCAGCACAATACAAAGAAGAAGCTGGACTGCTGTCACTAGAGGCACGTGTGAAGAACAACCCCTAAACTGCCACTTGCTTGCAACACAATGTTAAACGCACAAATCATCCCTAATGGTTATGATTTCAACTCGCTGCAATATCCTGTCAGCTGAAGTTTGGACACAGTGAGAACCTGTCTGGCCAAATGCACTGCAAGTCAGTTCCTAAGTTCACATGCAGTCCTCTGGAAACAATCTGCTTCTAAAACAACGTGCTGTAGTATGTGAAGGCATGGTGCCAAATACCCCCACTTCTTCCTGCGGTACGAACACAGCCTTCTTTAGAAACAAGCACGTCAGTAGCTTCCATAGGCCTCAGTTTGTAGACTCCCCCCAAAAGGGCGATCCCTCCAACCTAAGGGCGCACGAAAATAAAACCTCCACCGACTGAAGAAAGAATAATAAACCTCGATAGCTGAGGATTTCATTCCATTCGGGATTAAACTGCAATCGGACAACACAAGCCGGCATTGTGACAGCTTTACTGCCTTTAACGTCCAGGGGACAGCCTACCCGGGGCTACAAAGGCGCAAATGAACAGCGACACGAGCTTTCCTCCACAAAGCGCCATTTTACTCCGAAAAACCGGCTCCCCAAGCCGACGTAGCCTCCCCACTTCAGTCACAACGAAGCACGCCGTTATCCTCACGAGGAAGAAGAAAGAAACCCGCCGCAGCGCCCGCAGCAGCTCGGCCCCGCTCAGCGCCGCGCACACCGCCGCACTCCCGCGCGGTTCCCCGCGCCCCTCAGCCGCCTCCACGCGCAGCGCCGCGCCCGAGGAGCGCTCTCGGGCCGCGGATCCCGGCGGCGGCGGCGGCGGCGGCGGCGCCATTTTAGGAGGCGATGAAGAGGAGGGGGCGGGGCCAGGCCGCGGCGCTGCCCGCCGAGAGGGGCCGCGGCTCAGCCGACCCCGCACGGCGCGGGGAGAGCCCCGCGGAGCCGCCCCACGGCCCCGGCACCGCTCCGGGCCGCTCTCCTCACAGCCGCCCCGTCCCGGTGCCGCCCCGCCCCGCCCCTCCCCCCGCAGCCCGCCGCTCACCTTCTCGCAGAGGCTCTTCACCTGCCCCTCGGACAGCTGCTTGCACTCGTTGAGCTGCTCCACCCACTGGTCGAGCTCCTTGGTGAACACCTTCTCCTCCATCCCGCACGCACCCGCTCGCTCGCTCGCTCGCCCCCTCCTCCTCCTCCTCCTGCTCCTCCTCCTCACCGGCCGCTGCCGCTCCCCCCCGCGTCCCCAACGGCGCTCCCGGCGGCTACAACGCGGCAGAAGGTACGTGAGCAGCGGGCGGAACGGCGCCCTGCGCGCAGCAGCTCTGCCGCTCCCTCACTCGCACTGCCCGTGTAATGGCCGCCGCTGCTGACGTCACGGCCCCAGCTCCGCTGCGCCGAGGGGAGGGAGCCGCCATGGGAGGTGACGGCGCCTGCGCGGTAGCCGCGAGGGGCTGCGCCTGCGCACAGCAAGCAGGAGCGGCCCGACGGCGCGCCGTGCTGCGCATGCGCAACTCCGCGTGAGCGCTGAGGGGGCTCGCGGCTTGCGCGCTGTGAGGGAGTTCTTGCGCATGCGCGGGAGGTCAAGAGGTTGGATGCGGGGTGTGGTGAAAAGGAGCAAAAGAAGCGCGGGTCTGTGGTGTGCAGCAGCTTATGTATTTTAGTGGGTCTCTTCTAAAATAACAGTGGTGCTGGTTGGTGAGGCATTCCCCTACTACAGTAGGGTCCAAAATGCGTGAGATGATCAGCGAAAACAAATCAGCCGAGTGGGTGAGAGTTGGGACGCAGTGCCCTTCGGGGAGCTCCCGCTCAGCCGGGGCTGCCCGCCCCCTGCAGGCTTTGCCTGACACGGAATGGAAAGGGTTAAATTCCGTGTCACTCCAAACAGTGAGCAACGGGGAAGGAACGTTTGCTCTCGCAGATCAGTCTCGGTTTCTTGATGTCATGCTCTCCCATTAAATGTGCCTTCTTTTTGCGTGCCTTTCCTCAGCTGGTGGGTTTTTTTTTTTTTTCCTAGGCATCCTTTCCGCAGGTTTGCATCCTCAGATGCCTGTAGTTTTCTCCCTTGAAGCTGGAGAAGAGAAAGTGTTATTCGTTGAAAAATTACAAGAATTTGCTTTGTGGCACCGCTTCCTCAATACCTCCCAAATAATCTTGAACAAATAAATGGAAAGAACGTTAAGCAACAACATCATTTCTTATTTAACGAGCCAAGTCAAAGTTTATTTTCTCTAAGAATTGCTGTTCTTCTGGAATAGTAAGATGTTTAAAGACCATATTTAGCTCTGTTTTCATAGATGGTGGAGTTTGTGCTGAAGCTCAGATTCTCAATTTTCTGATGTCAATGTTAGTTACACCCCTGACTGCAAAAAAAAAAATCATTGCTTTTTTTTTTTTTTTTTTTTTTACTTTCCACAACATTCAGTGCAATTTTAGTGCTCTGTGCCGTGGTCTCAAAAGGAATGAGTGCTTCAGCACCTTGCAGAGGTGATCAGAGCAAGGAATTCCCAGCTAGTAGGTAACCACTTCAGGCTATGGCTGGTCACAGTCCCACTTCTGCAACCAGCTACCTCTGTTGCTGGCAGAAGTGAGTGCTCAAAAAAGCTGAAGAGGAGAAATAAAGCCTTCTCAGCAGTAGGGAAATCATAACTTACTTGCTTATGAAACTGCAACCGAAGTCCTGTGACATTTTATCTGATATGTGCAGAGAAAACATGGGTATTAGTGCTCCTTACAGATCGCAGTAGTGACCACTGCTGTCTTTAAAGCAAACACAACGGCTCCCAGACCTGCCATAACTTCACATGAGCCTGATGTAAGAATGCTTTGCTATGAAGGGGTTCCTTTCTTGTTTGAAAAGACAGTCATAGCTCTTAGTTATCAGTGTAAGTGCTGCTTGAAGAGGTAGGGGATTCAGCGTCATTCAGCTTGCAGCTGAAGCTGTGCTATTGACTTCTAGAAGAGAACTGGCACAGCAATATTTTGGATCCAGTTATCTGGGTGTTCAAGCAGAATGGAAAACATGAGGGTTTCATCTCAAACAGCTAGCTCTATTCTTTATCCTTGCGCTGTCTCAGCCTATAAACTGTGTTTGGATCAGAAGTCAGATCTCTTCCTCCTTCTTCAGAGTCATCATCAATAGCTCAGTGAATTGTGGTTGCTTCTCTCTTCTCTCCCAGATAGTTATCAGAATCTTCAAAGGAAGGGGAAATAATGAAAGAATACCTGCCACATTGCATAAGTTGGGGGTTTGGCAGTCCTTCGGACACGCGGCAAGATTAAACTGGTAGGAATAACACTGCGGATTTAGTGTTGAGGTTTGTGCCAGGCTGCTGTGTGTGCGTGGTTTGTCGCTAGGGAGATCTGCTGGGTGTGGCTGCTGCCATGAGTCCAGGATTGTCCTACTGCTGTGTGCAGTCCTAGCTCTTGGGTCACTGCCGAGTGTGTCATGCTTATGGCACTTTTCAGACGGATTTACTGCTGAAACTGTCTGCACCTGTGCTTACACACATCGGGTTGGTAGAGTATTCAACTTTTTTGTTGGTTTTTTTTTTTTTTTTTTTGCAAAACCATCTATAATAGTGCAAACTAATACTGTGACAGTCTGAAACGAGTCTGAGATCCGTTCACAAGCATGTTAACAGTTGGAATCACTTTGTCAGTTACTGCAGGATCACCTTCACAGTAAAAGTCATCAGTCAGTGTTCGAACTATGCGGATTTATATTGCGAGGCATCACACAACAAAGTTGACATAGTTTCAACTGGCCTTTGTAGAGTAAGCGACATGGAAATTAGGTTTCTTCATATTTATCTCTATGTGAATATTTGACTCGATCTAAATTACCTGCCTGTGCATATCTGAAGGGTCTGTTGCTATGGTGTTTCAGTGCTAAATGCAGAATTAGAATACTGTGCTGGATTATCTAACGGTGGTATCTCCTAGTTATAATCTAGGGTTAACTTCTTGGGTTAATGGGTATGGTTTTGTCACCGAAGAATGCAGAAGTTGATGCTTCACTATAGAAGTCATCTGCCTGTGGGGGCTTTCCTGATCAGATTAGGCCAGAAATACACATCTAGTGTTCAGACATCAGCCTCTTCCCAAGACAAAATACAGTTCATTCTTTGTCTCGTTAGTCCCCTTCGGTGAGATAAGCTTTGTGATTCTTAGCGGAATGGTCACAAAAGATGAGAAGCAGACAAAAAGCTGTTTGTGTCAGATATTTGTTACGTCAGCATGAGCAAATAGGACTAACTTATGTTTGACTCACTGCAGAGCCCAAATAGTGCATGACAAAATCACTAGTACCACCCTTAAATTTAAGACTGCCATTAAATGGTTTCTGTAGAGAGAGAAATGCTCATCATCTCGTATCACAAAACATATCACTTGAAATTTGCTAGTTGAGAGTTCTCTCTGGTGCACAGAAAGTGTGTATGGTCTTATTAGAAGAGAAAGTTACAAAGCAACTGAAAATTACGCTTTCAAATCAATAAATGCAGATGGTTCATAGTCAAAAGACTTAGGGAAAGGTTGCCGATTCATGAATATTAGATGTTTAATATTTTGCAAAGCTGAAGAAGTTCCGGAGCTTTGGATGCTTTTCTGCTGTGTTTCCACTACTGAAGCCACATCCGCTGCTATTCCTCACTTCTGAAAACGCTGCACATCATCGTAATGTGTTGAAATCTTTAGGGCACTTTGCAAATACTACCGCTGCCGGGACAGACGCTTCGTGATTGCTGCCAGATAGACAAAGACACAGTTTCAGCCCCGCTGAGGGGACGGTAGTTAACTGAGCTGCCAAACGTGACCGAAGCATTTAGAGTCAAGCTCAGTAGATAGCTGGGCACGTGCTTAAATTCCTTCCTTTGAAACCAATAATGTAAACATCTGTGAATCGCCCTGCTAAGTTTCTCCCGGAAGACTTGAGGCGTTGTGATGCTCCTGTGGTGCTCGGATCGGCACGGCTCACATCGCAAGTCCTTTGTTTGGGAAAGATCTCCTTCCCCTGAGTCTTTTATTCCCATGAACTATGTTTAAGCACTCAGGGACACTACACGTTATTAATACATGCAATCAGTTGTCATGGAGATAGCGTGAATCAAGCTTTTTATTGTTGTATCTTTGCTTCTTGTGCCACGATACGGTGGAGCAACTACAGTATCTGCCTTTTAAATGATTGGCTTTAGGAATCCAAGAAATGTAGGACTTGTAAGAGGTGTTTGTGTTGTTTTTTTTCCGCAAGTTGCAACATCGTAGATTGCTCTGCTTGTTTCTGTGAGATCTCACACACGATGTGACAACTGAATTGGTAATAAAGCCTCTGCAGGATGTGTTTTCTCATCTTAGTGCATAGTCTTATGGAAAAATGAGGAAACTAATCCAAAAGAAGGCAGCTAATAGCTAATGTAGCTCAGGAGTCCTCAGGTTTGTAATGAGGATTGTTGTTTTTTTTTTTTTTTTTTGGAATGAAGCTACAATTCTCCTAAATGCCTATGAATCCAGGAGAGCTGAGTACCCGACCTGCAGATCTGAGAATGTTAAGCTCGAACTCTGAGACATTTTACCTGTGCCTGTCATAACATTTCTGCTCTTTAACTGTGCTCTTGCAAAGTGCTGTGATAATGGGGAAGAAGTACACAATGCAGTTCAGCGAGCAGAAAGGACTCTTAACCTTTATCCTGTGATTCTTCTTCTTGTCCATCAGTTACATTTAAGACAGACAAAGCTACCCAGTACAGTCATTTTGTAGCCTATTTATTCGAGTGAACGAGAGATTCTCTGCATTATAGCCAATGCTTTTTTTTCCTTTTCTTCCTCTCTCAGATTTTTACTCTTCAGTTAATGCTACGTAACAGTGACTATCCTATTGACCTTCATCTGGCTCAAGCAACTGGAGAATTAAACTAGAACAACCGCAGAAAGGATTGGAGCAAGAAAATGTGAGCTATTCCTCCCCCTCTTTCCTTCCAGGTAAGTATATGTTTTTTTTTCATAGCACTGCCAGTGTGCTGTAGTGTAGGAAGCATGAACCGAATTGGGGACAATTGTACCCATGACTTCTAGAAGCACGTTACTATTATATCTGTGTGGCTTAGAAGATACCACAGGTGTCTTGCATGACAAAACAGGTACACACAGTGTGCTGAAGGTGCCTTGCTAAACTACCACCTTGCCACTCAGCTCAGCGTCAGTTCTCAGCAGCGCAGTGTCCTGGCTGCTGCTTTAAATACTTGCTTTGAATAGAGAGACAGAGGAGGGAAAATTTCTTTTGAAATCTATTTGTGTATGTGCTAAAGGACAAGGGAGAACTGTGTTATATTCACGGGGTTGGAACATTTATTCTTAGACCCTGATATTGTTTCACTGGGGTTAACAAGTGTATTATTAGTGATAGCTAGTTACAAATAATAACCTGAGCTTATTTTTAACCTAATGCTGAATCAGATTTCATTCTGATAGATTCACTGCTGTGCTTCACTCTTTGAATATTATCATTAAGAATTTCAGTGCCTTCCATTTTAGATGTTAAAAATAGGTGACAAATGGATAATAATTATCATTCCAAATCTTGTTGCAGCCTTACATAAATATGTTCTTACCAAAAGCCTTATTTTAAGGGTTGGGTTGAAGAACATACTACAGTAACCTGAAATTATTTGCACTACTGTAGCTGGGTTATGCAAAGCATGGGTAGAATATGTCTTCTTTTTCAAAGAAATTTTGAGAACCAGTTTAATATTCATGAAAATAAAGGTGTGCAGCCTGACTCAGGTTTGGGACTGTAAAATCATGTGTTGTCAGCACCTCTCAGTCCTTAGCATAAGCATTCTTCATAATCCCATATTGCCCAAGCAGAAACTCCTAGTCATGCCTTCTCGCTGCCAGTCAAAATATTTGTGTGTGCAATAATGGTAAATATATAAACATGCAAAATGAAATAACAATGGTAAATTACTTGGAAAGGGAATATCCCCGGGTAGACGGAGCTACACTTGATAAACCTGAGTTTCTTCATTACTAGCTCTGTGTTCTTACATGAAGTACTGTTTCCAGTTTTCCTAGCTAAAAGTGTTTACCCTTGCAGCCCTGAGCTGGGCCACCTTCCTCCACCTTACCTCATCACCTCTGTCAAACTCCCATGACTTGGGAAAGGTAAAAAATGACTGGGAAGGACAGTGGTCAATCCTGAGAACACAAGATGTCTCCCTTCATATGCACCAGGTTTCCCAGTTCCCCCAGTGCTAACTTTAACAGCAAACCATGTGATCTCTTCTTTTTGGGTAATACATTTTACTTACTTAATCTCCTGTTTCTTTGCTTGCTGTAACCTCCATCCTTAATTGATGTATTTATATTCCATCAAAGTCAGCATTTTTCTTACTGATTGTTGCTCTTCTCCTTTACCCTTTTTCCCATGCATCATTTCCTTTCTTCCCCTTTTTCATCCTTGGTCTATGGGATTTAGTGACCTCCATAACACCTCATAAAATCTGGAAACACCATTCTAACTTCAGAAGCTTTTCTCTCTAAAGCTGTGTATAATGTGGATAAAAAATACACTGTTAGAAATTTGGCTAAATAAAATTCTCTCATCTAACCAAAGAACAAGAACTGACTGTGATCTGTCTTATTAATCTCTGGTACAACTGGTAGCTGATAACACCAGAGCTCTCCTCATTTCGTCTGGAATTGGAATCTTAGTGACCAAACATCTCATTTTGGCTTTGGTAGATATACTGTTAGAGGTAACTGCGAGTATGTTCAGTAACAAAATAGCACCCTCCTCTTGTTAACCTCAGAATACACATGTCTATTACATTTTGTTGCATGTCTGTTGTACAGGTGCTGCAAACATGCAGCTGGTGGACGTCCAAGCCAACAAATCCTGGAAGCTTCCAGGCCTGGTCTGCCCAAGTTTGTGCTGCTCTTGAGCTGTGTTAGCTAAATAACTAGCTGTGTTTTCTTCATAGGCAGTAAGTTCATCCAAAAGCTGTCAGATTCATGTTTGAAAGCAGAAGCTAGTAATAACCTTACTTGCTACTGTGATATACAGAGATCCAGGTCATCAAAATTATAATATAAACCAGTCTCAGCAGCATAACTGTGTGTAATCTATCATCTCATGTTGCAGCTGTTTCTAGATGTTGCCCCTTACCGTACCTTTTCACACAGGGCTCTCTGTGTCCTGGGTATAGTTACACCTCCCTTACAAAATGGCATGTATTATAGAGGAAGATGATTCATATTTGTACTTCTAGCAGTCCAAACAACTTAACTGGTTCAGCTGCTACTGTTCTGATTTTTTGACAGTGTCCAGTGTTTGCAGCAAGCAAACGTACTGAAAGAGAACAAGAATTATTCATGTGTAGGTAATATACCAAGAGAAAGAATTTCCACAATAAAATTGTGTACGTTACAGTAGCCTTGAGATAGGGCTGACTCCTTTCACAACAAGTTCTTCTGGTTTCATGTGACTACTTAATACGCTTCTGTGTTCCAGAAAATAGCTCTTGCTCTTACTCTGTACTATGAAACCAGCATAGCAGGAGGTACTGTGGGCTGGTGGATCAGGACACGGAAGATGTCTCTCGTATCAATTCTCACTTCCCCTTCTGTGAGGTCTTACAGAAACTACTACAGATTTTACTGATTGGTTTTGTTTATTGTTTGGTTTTTGTTTCTCTTAAACTGAAATGCACTTTCTTGGAAGTGTAAATTATCCATAAGAGGAAATTTTGTGACTACTAGGTGAACAAACATTATTTTCTTATGTCTGTAAATGATACAAACGAACAAATGTTTGGGCAGCACCGCTGAATACAAATGCTTACCTATTGTTCCTGTGTTTTAAATGTAAATGCTTTCTACTGATCATCCAGAAGAAATGCATGTGTATATTCCTTTCAGAGAGGAGAGCCTATGACGTAAAAAAAAAGCCACCAACAAACAGCTGCTGGCAAAGAGTAGCTGTAACATGTCTTTTTACTGAGTGTTCTTCTGTACCATCTTTTGCCCCAGAAGGCTGTAAGCATGCAATGGCTTGCAAGTACAAAGATAAATTCACTTATCCTGAAAAGCAGTTATCTCTAAAATGAAAACCACTACACAGGACAGTAAGATTTTCAGGTGAAGGAGTGAATAACCATGTATTCATTTGAAACTAGCAGTGCCTGTATTTAAAACAGGGATAATACAAGCAAAGCACAGCTTTACTATCAAGTGAAACTGTGCATGTTGCAGGTGCTAGCAGTCAGGGTATAATACTTACCTGTGTATCCAAATCACTTCTAGTCTTCTTTCTGTGATGAGATTGTGAATGTTCTTTTTTGTTTTTGTAATTAAAGGGTGGAACAGATGGCACAGACTTAAAGAGCTGTATTCATTAAACTAAAACAGAGAATGTTTCCACGTCATAATTTAATATAATAGGATTTTGCTTCAGTGAAATAAAACTATAGAGTCTAGTGCTTGGGAATGTTTACTATATGAGAAGCTTCACTGTTAAAAGATTTCACTGAGTCATGCCATGAGTCTCTGCCAAATACCAATCATATGACCAGCTCAGTTAAAGAGGGTGTTTCTTCATGCCAGCGTGTTTCCAATGCCACCCTACAGTGAACTTTTTTGACAGTACACCTGTGGGTTTTATGTAACACCCAAGGGGCACACTGTGCCCTGGTTGCATACGTTTAGAAAAGAGTTGATATTAACAAGCTAGCTGGCCTGGCGTTAAGAAATAGAGTTGGTTTTGATGTGATTTGAAAGGTAGAGTTAAGGCAGTTAAAGCAGATCAAACATCGATGCTCTTAGAAATCAGTGAATGTTCTGCCAGATTCAGGAATCAGGTCGCTACTCTCTGGATGGCAACCAATTTCAAACGTTCAGACAAGAGAATTTTTCATTTCATTACTTCTAGTTCCTGAGGTTAAGATAGACAAAGTCTGAGCAGAGACTCAGCAGTGGACAGTGCTAAGCTTTCCTAAATCTAAAAAATATTTATACTCATATAAATATTTGAGTGAATATTTTTGGCTACATTTTTGGGATCTTGTGTATTATTACTGAAATGTTTTCTAATCCATGGAAAGTTGCAGCACTTGTTTTGTACTAGTCATTCTTTGTTCTAGCATGCTCCAGCTTTAGATACAAAGTATGTCCTGCACAACTCTGCCATGGTTAGCACCCAATACATCATCTTCTGTGTGCACTGACTTTTCCTCTGTTAATCAAACACTACTGCAGGGATGAAATCCCCATGGAAAGCAGCACTGCAAAGAACACGTGGACTCACAATGGGCAAAGGTATTTCTGCTTCAGCTCTTACTGCCACTGTAGTACACTGCAAATTAATCTATCTCAGTGATTACTTAATAAGAAAGTTAAAGGGACGAGCACACGTGCCATGGAAAGCTTGAGTTACACTTCACTGTAATCTGTGAAATCACTGTTGTGCTGTGTGTGGATAACTGAGAGGTCACAGGGGATTATGTGGACATTTATGTTTCATTCTGGTTTACGTGTGTTCAACTCCAATGATATCAACAAAATTGTTTCCGTCTTCAGTAATGCTGCATTTGCTTCTAAGACTTACTGAAATAATAATGCAATTGATAAATGCACAAGTTGAGCCTTCACTGAGATCACAGCCTTTCAAAGTTTCATCATTCAAATACTGAAATATACTCTTGAACATGATGAAGCTTCATGGTACGGTGTTTGCAAATGAAGAATGGGGCGGGTTGTAGTTTGAGAACATAAGGCATTCCATCTCTCTCAGAACAGAAGCAGAACAGTACTTTAACATCAGTGGGGTTTGTCAGGAAGCCTGATACTTGCTGCACCTCCTGATGCGTGAAGCAAGGAGAACTGCTCTCTTTCCCCCTGACCCATTTCATTTTGCCAGGAAAGGCGAACTGTATATTTCATCTATAAACTCTTTATGGAGGAATATCCCCTGCGCTGGTTGTTTCTCACTTCTGCACTGAAATTATCAGCTTAAGGTTTCCCCCCATAGAAAGACAGGGGTTTCTGTGTTTGAGAAGCATTCACACAGTTAAAGATGATACGGTGTTACTGAACACATTCTCCTTTGGCATCATATGCTCTTCAAACTGCAGTGAAATGCAGTCTATAAGATAACTAGCAGCTGTATTCAAGTATCTCAAGGGAAGATCTGAGTTCTGAGTTGTGAGAGGATGTTTGTATATCCCGTGTAATTCTGTCTTGTCGCAGTCTATATAAGCTGTCTGTGAAAACAGCAGAAGAAATAACCAGTGAGTCCAAAATAGTTATGCTAGGAAAATAACCATTGTGTTTCAACATGTTGCATCTTCTCCATTAAATTTAAAGACTGCTGTTGAGCAGAACTTTACAAAGTACAGCTTTTACTGTCAGAACTGCTCCACCCCAAAACAGTAGGGAAGGAAATCTCTTTGCAGCACTGCAGAATAATGCTTGATGTAAGGTACTCTTTGTCAAACTCAGCCTCTGTTTCTTAAAATCAGTCCTTTCACTTTCTGTGTGGTTCTAAAAGAATTCAAATATTCTTTTGTGGGGAAAACATCACATTTTAATACCAATCCCAGCTAGCATCTCCCATCAGTAACTCTCAGCAGGCTTTCCAGAAGTCTGTGCCACTTCACAGATGAGGACTCTGACATGTTCAGTAATAGGATTACTTCATTCATCCCAAATCACTTCAGTCAGCAGCACAGCAAGGAAGGAACATGATCCAGATGTCTTCTAGGCTACTGTCAGATCCAGTTTGGCACTTTAAATAAAATCTATTTTATTTTTTGTTCTTGAAGAATTTGCTAGCTCTGCCTGCATTTCTCATCTTGGAGCCTCAAAGGTAATGCTTTACTTTCTGAGATCTGCCAGGAATTCTGTCCCACCTTCCAAGCTGAGATGCAGTGAACGAAATCTGCTTTTCTCTGTTCCAACTCAAACCTAGAGCTTATCTAGGCTTTTTATGGATTTGGTCACGTTAAGCCCCCATTTCCCTACTTATTCTGAGCCCTCAAAATAAATTTTTAGATAGGATTATATGGGAAAACGCATTAGTAGAATAAGGGATTTTAAAAATAGCCTAGCATCTAAATCTCAATTTAATCTCTTATAATTGTCCCAGAATTTGAGCTCAAGGCATGGTGATGAACTAGCCTAGTGCTGGTAAGGAATAGCTATGTGCAGCATATACACTTCATAAATACAAATTTGTGAAGCATCCTAACTGTTTATTACACGTGGGTGATGTCATGTAAGGTTTAACTACAGTAAACCTGCTTTCTTCAGAGGGCCAGTATGGTTTTTCTCACCCCTGAGCGTGCACTGCATACAGTGAATCTTAGATAACTCATAGAGTTGTTCCTGTTTGTTTCTGTCAGTCTGCTCTTCACTAATCCTGCCCCAGTGTGGGCATTGCTCCTGCACAGACAGGCTGGCAGCAAGTCACAGGCCAGAGAGCAAAACCAACCCAATTCTGATATTTTAATATAACACGAAATGTGAGATTAAATAAGAAGAAATTATGATGTGCCCTAATTTTAACTTTTTTTTGTTCCATTTCAATGTTATGTAAAATTCTGCTCATATTTCAAGATTTTGTATTGCAATTACTGAATTTAAATAGTTAGTGCACACTTGTATGCAGATCTTTCACTACTGTTCAGATCCCTCACACGTTATGTATGTATACTGATTTCTGTAATATGTCATTAGGTCACAGTGCGTTCAATTAATTCAGACATAAATATTGGAGAAACTTAATTAGAACATGAGTGCAGTATTATTGCTGTGAAACCACGTTTTTTTTCCTACTAGATACTGAACAAGCCAAAGTCATTGGTGTTTCGGTGTGTGAAGGCACAACTGCAGTGTTATGAGTACACTGTCCTGGTTTCAGCAGCCCCCCTTTTCCCTGTGCCCCTTTTCCCTTTGTAGGCTACTGTTGGACCCATACCAAGCCTTTGTGAGGCTGTTGTGCAGGAAAGGGATCCAAGTTCAAAATACCCATCTTTGGTCAGGTTATTCTAGTCAAGATCAAGTCCTTGACCAGGTTCACTGTGCAGTCCCACATACTGTCCCACCAGCACAGCTTAGGGAAAGATGTGGGACTGGAAGCAAACAGCGTGACTTTGAGCTGCATGCATCAGCACTGCACACAGGAAAAACAAACCAAAAAACCCCCAACCAAACAACAACAACAAAACCCCATCGAGACATTAATCAAGCTGTAAGGAATATTTGTTTTCAAACAGCTCTCAAATAAAGTTGCAGAACTCTTGTAGATGAAACGTGTTTAGTTTTTAGGATAAAAGGTTTCAGCCAAAGCTAGAAGTGGCTTCTAATTATACAGAATAAACATATATAGAATTAGAGCGTGAATTCTAAATAGGTAATACTCAGTGAATATTTGAATACTAGATATTTAATAATAAATAATGCTAAATAAATATTGTTAGATCTTTCATGTCTGTCATCCTGCTCATCAGGGTACAGCTTACAATTATTTTTTAGGAGAAAAGGTGTTTCATGGGCAATGGTGGATTGCTAACTAGCATTTTCTCACAGGACTGTAGCAGTATGTTGAACATAGCTTTTAGTTAAGATATTCCTTCTAACTTTTTTTGTACGTGACCTTTTACTTTTGTTAATGATGCTGAGGCTGGAAAACCAAAAAAAGCAGAAATAGCTGTGGAACCATTATCTGTAAAAACAGGTTTGAAGTCTTGCACAGAAGAAAATTACTTCTGTTCAAGCTGTATGTATTTTTCAAGTGGTAAGTGGTTTCCCTTAAAACGATTAGACATTAAACATGAACTAAAAATAATCTTTTCGGCTGTTCCAGTTCAGGAAATTTCTATGAGCCCACTTATTTACTGAGTGTTATTACAAGTAGGAAGGACTCCCACGTATGTAGCAGTCGTGTTTACAGCTATGGCTTCTGAGCATGCCCTGGGGTTTCTGATGCTGAAAGTCGGCTTGTAGTATTATTATACCCTTATAATGGTCACAGTGATTACATCCTCATCTGTTCACTGCCTGCCGAAAGACATCGTGTTGTTTCAGAGCAGGAGCAGGCTCTATAGCCACACCTGCTGGCCGGCTGAGCACGGGGCAGTGCGGCTCCTAGTGAGACATTAAGTGCCAGGAAGGTAATTTTACAGACAGTGTGCCTTCATGTGAGCAGTGCTGTGTGTTACCGCATACAGAAACAAACCAGCATCGGTTTGCTGTCTATAGGAGTCACTCGTTTATAAATGTGTGCATAGTTAATGAACTTATATCTGTTCATTTCAAAAGTTACACTGCTAGGTTATAAGGAGTGTTCATCTAGTGCTGTTCAGTTTCTGTTCTCTGCTTAAATTTTATTTATTTATTTTGCCTTTCCACCCAGACTTCCATCTGGGATGTCTGATCTTATTCTATTGCTACATAACCTAGTTTACTCTTTTTTGGCTCATCTCACTGAATTGGTACAGGGTGTTGATGGAAGGTGAGTTGTTATTTTAGTTCCCAGTTCTAGGGTAGGTAAGGGCCCCAGAGCTTTGTCTAATTACGCTGGAGAAAATATTCCCTTTTGGAGCAGTCTGCTGGCTGCAGACTATCCCAAAATACTCTTCTACTTTGTTAGATGGGTTGTGAATGGACTCTCAGAGCAGCTGTGACAATGGCAGTTCGATTCAAGATTTCTTCAGCTGCCTCTTTCTCTGTAGAGCCAATTGTCCCAATATCTTGATTTCCAGATTGCATTTGTTTATGCTGCTCTTCCTTTTAAGCTTCACATGCACATGAAAAGACTGAAGTTCCCACAGTGGTGCTTATTAAGTGAAAAGGTGCAGGTGAGAAGGGTAGGAACCCTATACCAGCAGAGCCATTCATCCTTCAGCAATTCAGAACGTCTGATTTAAGTGTTCAGTTCTTGCTTAAGTAGAATGATCTGAAGTGTTTTCTGAGAGACTCTGCTTCTTTCCCTTCACCATTCAGATGAAGAACAGGCTCTTCTAACTTAAAATAAATTAGGTGGCTGAAATAGATGGGTCAGTACCCCATTAGCTTCCAGAACCAAAAGAATCTTGTCATAATTCTGAGAGACTATCCTCTGTCCATCCATTTCCATTTTTGTTTTCAGCTTCTACAGCTTTCTAATGGCAGCCAGTTCTGAAGTGAGTCACCTTGTAGTGTCCCTTCATGCTATCTGTGTGTCATTTCTCCTAAAAGAAACCCAAATAAACACAACTAAGACAAAATATCAGTCCTGCAGGAAGTTCTCTAAATGTTTGTGACAGGATTTTGAAGGGTTAAAAAGACTTCTGGGGAATCCAAATAGCGTAATAGCTTTTTTTCTCTCATACAGTTCAGTTCAAAGCTACATTTCAAGTAAAAAGTACAATTGTTCCAACTCGACTCCTTCTCAAAAATGTATCTGCAATTCAGTCAACGCAGCACCAACAAGAGAAATGACTTTCAGAGCTCAGATGGATTTCTCACTGGGATATCAGGGATTTTAAAGGGCACAAGAGAACAGACAGAATCAAACTGTATTGCACTCCCCTCCGAGCAGCACAGCAGCCTGTCTGCAAATGCTGCAGTTCAGCGCTGAAGGAGATCTTGGCTGCCAGTCTTTAATTCTCCCTGACCCCATGAATGAATGAAGTCCTTCATTTCTCTGAAGCAGCAGCCCTTGCTATGGCCTGTGGAAGAGTGCATCAGAAAAGCCTGCTGGTGAAGGCTTCGCTGGTCTGTACTAAACAAGTACTTTGTATTTTTTGTTCAAGATTTTGTGGCATTAATTGGTTACTAGTGATTCCTGGTATCACCACGAGCACTGTGGATCTGTAGATGAGATCTCTATCATTTATTTTAAGACCTAATGAATAAGCTTTCTATGTGGAAGAGTACATTTTAGGTATGCTCATAAAAGCAAAACAGAACAAGCTAGTGAAAAAAGAAAGTGCATCACAATTGCATTAATCTTCCTCCATCTGCTCTCTCTCAAATCTTTTTATGACAGGAAATTGCCTATTGGATTTTTTATTTTTCTTAATGGATATGGCAAAACCCAAATCTATTTCTGTTCCCACTGACACCAGGGGAAACGATTCAGTGTCTGAACAGAACATTTTTTTTCAAACCATTAGCATCTCTAACTGCATTTCGGTGAATGTGGTAATTATAACATCAGTGAATGTCAATTAACTGACTGAAATGCTTATGACACAGTGGACTGGCACTTATGCTCCCGAATCTCTTTGGCACTCGTGAAAATCCCGGCTTCTCTAATTATCCATCTCTGATGTGCCATATGTGTGGACATTCCCAATTAAGCTGGCTGAACTACTCATACGGGCTGTAACGGAATAGGATTTCTCGTAGGAAGTGCCATTTAGCAGATTAATCAGAGCACTGCACAAAAAAGCATTCACACCTCCAGCTCTGCTAATAGGAAAAAATAACGTGTCTCGAAAATCTTAACTATTGTCTTCTGGTCACGTTCAGTGTGTTACAAAATTAGCACCAGCCATGAAATCTCAGTCAGGTGCTCCTGAACGTATGCATTTCTTGTACTCCAAATCTCCCTGCCCACGTCAGCGTAATAGAATGAAATTCATCCTGCTGCACATCTCCGGGTAACTCCTGGAGCAAAGCTCAGGGAGAGACGCTGCATCCCGTTACTGCAGAGTGGGGACATAGGCTGGACACAGCACAGGGGCCGAATGGATAAGCGTGCAGTCTGATGACAGCTTGCTGTTCTAGGTCTCATACTTTGAAGAAGTCAGGTTAACTTAAAGATGGTTTCTGTGGCTTGGGGAAACTCCAATGTGGTACATGCCCAGACCAAAATTCTTGAGGAAAATCCGTGGAAATAGGTCTAAGCTCAAATGTTCCCACTGAACTCAGAAGGGAGATCTCACTGCACCATCACAAGAGAGAACTTCACTGAGGGTGGCAGCACGCTGCTGTGAGCTGCCCGGAGGGGTGCTGGAGGCTCCTTCTGTGCAGGGATCCCAACCTGGCTGGGTGCTTTCCTGTGCAACCTGCTGCACAAAGCCTGCTCCAAGGGGGCTGGCCTGGTGGAGCTGCAGAGCTCCTCCCGGCACATACAGTCCTGTGGTTCAGTGTGATTCTGCGATTTGTAGTGCTGAAATATCTCTGCAAGGAAGTGCTCGTAGATAATCCCTCATCTGTTTGAGGACGGCACAGCACTGGTATGACAAATACACCGCCCCTTTTGTGGCCAATGTGCACTGAGTATCCTGGGAAGAGAGCCAGAGCCAAGTGATGTCAGCCACAGCTGATGGGGCCGCCTGGGGCGGCGGGGCCGACCTTTGGAGTAAAGCAGAACGAGAGGTGGCCTTTCACCCAGCCCTGCTCTCCTGCGTGGCACAGCCAGGGAGCACACACAGCTCGTGTGTGCCACACAGGGAAGTGCTGTGGGACAGCAGTGAGCACAGCGGCAGCAGCCCACGGCTGGGGTGCTTGGTAACGGGCAAAAACCGACGTGTGTTCTTCCACGGTTTGCTTTAAGCCCGGACTGGTTTTGTCCACACCCACACTTTCTCCCCAGATTTGAAGCTTGCTTTAGGTTCTCATTTTCATTTGGCACCAGCGGATATAGAACAAATTGCTCAGGCTGCTTTGTGCAGAGCAGCCCATGAGTCTCCAGGTACTGTGCTCGTGGTGCAGCTCTGATTTCTGAGCCCTTTCCCTTTAACAAAAAAGAAAAAGCAAAAAGAAATCAGAAGCTGTACAAATGCCATTTCTCCAACTGAGGCCGATAACAGTTTTTTCTCATTTCCCAGCTCCTGTCCTTGTGCTGGCGCTCCTTGTGCCTGGCCTGTGACTTCCCACTCCTCGTAGGAAGGCAGCGCTTTTGAGGCACAAACAGTTCTGTAAGCGTGTCATTATACACGCATGGATGTATTCAGAGGAATAACACCCGAGGGCCGCGCTCTCTGTGCAGCCCGAGGCTGTCAGCTCAGCTCAGTGCACAGACGATGGCAGCCAGGAGCCAGCACTCACGCACGCCTGCAGTGCCATCACTAAACACCACTTCTAAACGTGCCGTGCGGCGCGGCTGCGTGCGGGCAGAGCGGGTGTGCTGAGCCCGCGGAGGGGGGTTCTGCTTCTGGCTCTGGTTCTGCGTCCGAATGGCAGAATGGGTTGAGGAGCGGTTTCTTTGCGGGGACAGAGAGCCCGAGGTGGGGTTGGGGCAGCACCTGGCCTGTTCTCACCCGTGTTCGTGAGTGCTTTGGTGAAAGGAGATGGCTGCACCCTCCTGGCAGCTGCTGCTGCACGGACAACACGAGCAGCATCCAGCCAGTGGCCTGGCTTACCCATCCCCTCCTCGGGGAGTCCCCCGGGCAGCTGCTCCCGGGGGAGTGTGAAGGAGAGTGACCTGGAAGTGATAATGAAGTTCGTGGGAGCATGGAGCGCTCTCGCCAACGCCCAAGCAGGCAGCTTGCTGCGTTCCTACTTCCCAAGCTCTTCATCCGATGAAGGGACCAAGGTACTTGAGAACTGCTTCAGTTTACTGAAGATCAAAATAGAATGACTGCTGCAAAGTGCTGCCTTCCCGTTAATGTAATCCTTTATCAAATATTCTCTTCCTGTTAAAAGAGGAATCGCCAGCAACTAGAAAGAAGCTTCTGATGGGAGGTTTTTTTCAACTATTAATGGACTATTTCAGTAGTTTATGAAATGAAGGTGTTATTCGTGTTCTAGACTGAATGCTGCAAGTTTTTCTTCCAGTTGCCTGAAGAACTGTTCCAGTGGATAACCCTGATGGCTGTGTGCCCTCCAGGCACTGCGTGAGAAGGTCACATCTGAAGTTGTTGCCATCGGGCTCTGAAGTCTGTTGAGTTACAAGTACAGTACTGACTTCACTGTGGTTGTTTTAGTTCAAGCATTTTCAGTTTAACAGTAATGGTGGTAATGCATTTAAATTCATTAAGTGGGGAAATACAGGAAATAGTAAACTTCAGATGTACGTCTAAAGTGATTATTTACCACGGGTTCTGTTTTGAGACGCATTAATCCACCAAGGGTAGAGCCCCTGTTTGTTACAGCTGAGCCAGGTTTTTGAAACTAGCTTGGGTTATAGTTAATAGGATCTTAAAACCCAACTGCCATACAATCAGAACAGAAATAAGCTGGATCTTCAGAGGATGGGGGGGGGGGGGGAGGGGGGAAACTGAGGCCTGGAAATTGAAAAAAAGCCATGTGGGGTTTCAGAATGGGCTGATGGGATTTCCAGGCAGTGGTGACCTGTACAGAGGGGGGAGCGGGGCTGACCGGAGCTGCCACCCCACAGGGTGCCCCCACTGCTGGGCCGGGGCGCCTGCAGCCAGCTGGGCGCTACTAGTGGAACTGTGAACGTTCTAACACTGATGTTAATTAGTTGTGCAGGGCCCAGCTTGCACTTGTTTTCGTTTTGTACGCTTTCTCCCCTGCGAGGAGGCTAAATATAAACGGCATAAAAACCGGAGGACCGGTAATGGAGCGTTAGGGCACAGCACAGGTGTTGGGAGGAGGAAACTCCGGAGCAGGAGCCGCTTCCCATGAGCGGGGGGAACACGAGCGGGCAGAAGGACGAAGGCAGCGTGAATTTCTCTCACTTCACCTTCAGTCTCGTGATGGTTACGGCCCCCTTAAAAACACCTCAAGGAAAGGCACGGGGACGCGCGGAGCGGCCGAGGCTCGGCGTGAGGAGCGGCTTTTGCTCTTCGTCCATCGCTAAAAGCCTCGGACCGCCGCTTAGAACAACAGACCGCCCCAAAACAATAACGGGAGCTCATGGCGCGGTACGAAGCCCTCGTTGCGGGGCGAGTGCCCGCACCGCGCTCCGTCCCGCGACCGCTCCCCCTCCGACCGTGCAGAGCTGCGGACCACCCCCAGCAGCGGAGGGGCGTGCCGTGCCGTGCCGGGCCGTGCCGGGCCGTGCCGGGCTGGGGCGTGCCGAGCGTTCCCGTCCTCCCCGCTTCTCCCCGCCCCTCGACGTCTGCCGGCCCCGCCCGGCGCGGAGGGAGACGCCATTGCGGGTTGTTTGTGCGGGAGGCGGTGCTGCGGCCGGGGCACGGTGCTCCGCCGCGATCATGTCTACCCCGGCGCGGCGCAGGCTGATGCGCGACTTCAAGAGGTGAGCGGCGGTGCGGGGCCGGGGCCGCTCCGAGGGCAGCGCTGGGTACGGCCTCGCTGCCCCTCCGGACCGTCGGGGCCTCCCCGTGCCCCTCCCCCGGCGCCTCGGGGCGTCCCCTCCCGCGGTCCCGGCGGTCCGAGGCGCTCCGTGCGGCGGAGCGGAGCTCTAACGGGAGCGGTGCGGGGCTCCCCGGGGCCGTTGTGTTCGGGTCCGCTTCCTCCCATCCCATCCCCCATCCCCCCCCCCCGAGGGCGCCTGAGGTGAAAGCTGCGGCCGCGCTGCGCTTCGGGCGGACCCCGCACGGGGGGGGGGGGGGGGGGTTCTAATTCTGGAGCGCCGCAATTAGCGGACGCTTCGTTCTCCGCATGTAAGCAAAACGAAACGTCCTTCAGTGTTTCTATGCGCATGCGGTTCTGCCCGAGCTCGTCCATCCCGAGCGGTGCTGTGTCGCGGACGCGAAGTGCCGTGGGCTCCGGGACCCCCCCCCCCCCCCCCCCGACCCACGCGTGAATGCGTTCCGCGGTTGGGAACGGGGCTTTGTTGTTACCTCTCTTAAACGTCACAGTTGGCGGTGATTTCCTCCTCGGCTGGAGGTGAGTCAGCTCGGGTCGGGGCTCGTAGCCGAGCTGCTGTACCGACACCTGCAAGCGCGGCGGGGAGCGGCTGCCGTGCGGCTTCTTTCGTTGGGCTGTGCGGGTGCCCCAAAGAGCGGTTTGCTCGGGGTGAATTGCTGAGCAGTGTTTCTAGACAGCGATTCGGCGCTTGTTTCTTGTTGTGATTTTGTAACCTCGGAGGGACTGGCTTGATAAGCTTGAAATCGGAGGTGGGGAGTCCTTTGAAGTCACGGAAGAGCAAGCACGGCGAAACGTGGCACGCGCTGCCTTTTGTTGAGCAGATACTTATCCGCTTTAATACCCCAAAACGTACACGGCTTTCTCACGTCGGTTTTTTCCTTTCCTCCTTCCCCCCTAGTCCCGTTTTTGCTTAGCCTTGTGTTTACCTCATGCTGGAAAAGCAGGCAGTGCTGTGAGCTGTGATTCCCGTGGTTAAATATAAACTCCTTTTGCATGTTATAACTGCCAGGAGTAGTGGGAAGGGAGCAGTGCGTTGTATCAGCTAATGAGACCGACAGAGACACGTTACTTTCCCTCCATGTAAGTATTGTTATGTCTAAGTATTGTTAGGAAAGGGCTTACTTGACTGCATCTTCCCTCATTCTTAGTGACTTCCAGGCCCTGTTTGGAGCAGCCTGCTGTGCAGCCCTTGCCACAATCTCTGTCGTTGGATGTTTTGACAGTAGAGTGCACGTGAACTTTTTAAATCGCTCTAAAACCCAGAGCCATCCTCCTGATAATGTTTATCAGGCGAAGTGCTCAGGCATTATTACCGGCATGCAGTCTGGCATGGAAGAAATCACATTGCTGTTCTCCCTGACCAAAATAGTAGGTGGTTTATGCTGTTCAAATTAAGCTGTCTGGACTACGTGTGCTCAGAGAGCAAGGATGTAAACACAGTCGGCGGGGGATCTGGATTGCAGTGCAGAGCCCAGCTGCCAGCCTGGCTCTGCGGGCAGTGTCACTGCTGGTGTCTGTGTACACGAGCAGCTGTAGCTCTCTGTGTCAGGGGCAGACATGCAGGCATCGCTGCTGTGTGTGACTCAGCCCCAGGTCAGTCTGCACATAGGTGCTGGAGGTGAGTTAGAGTTTGTCCCTTGGTCTGTAGGGCTTTCGGTGAGAGTGTGCTCTTAACACGATACTGCTGTGTGGTCAAACCTCACGTTAACACTGAGCAACTGCTTCGAAGCAAGGGCAGTTACTTCACTTTCTGCGTTCTTGCGTGATTCAGGTGTGTGCGGTGGATGGGAGCTGTCACAGGAGGATCTGCCTGGGCAGTCCCCAGTTGTGTGGGAAGTTACTGTTATTTGTTCCAGGGTCTTACGTGATCCTGTGGCAGAAACACCCAGAATGGGCAGAAGGAGGGAATGTAGGTCCTATTATTTAGTTAGAGTATGTATTTGTCTGGCATGAGTTAATGCAGCTTTCAGTAAGCACATGCTTTTCCCTAGTCTGAGGATTAAGGAACTAAAAAGAATTTTAAAAGCTTCCACTATTGCTTTAGAGACAAATATTTACATTTGTTGAGCTGGTATCAGGGAACAGTACAAAGGTTTCCCCTTGCTCCCTCTTCCCTTGTGAAGCAGTCAGCTCACCAGCCAGAACAGGCTTACACCAAATTTAGCTGCATTGTGCACAGAATTAGGGATGCAGGAAAAGCTCAGTGCCCTTAGTTCTGGTAAGTATGTCCTGTAAGTATCGTCGTGCTGTGCTCAGCTCCTCTTTCTGGCTGTGGCTTTTTCTCTGACAGCCAGCAGCAGTAACTCACTCTGCTCCTTCACAGCCATCTGGGTGGTACTACAAATCCCAGCTGTGTGCTTTCCAGCGTCGCTGCTTGCAGTGCTTTGCTCCCACACTCCTGCCTCCACCTGCCGTGCTGTCGCAGCGCGTTGGTGCAATGCTGGAGCAAACCTTGCTGGGTTACCTCGTAGTTTGTCTTGTGGAATACTGCTAATCTGCACCTAGTGCTTTGTCTGTTCACCAATGTGGAATGAGAAAAGATTTTTAAAAATAGTGGGTCTTACTGTTGAGTCACACTTGCAGGTGGAAGCGTTTCACTTACGTAAGGCTTGCTGTTCTATATTTGTAATTTCTAGGTTGCAAGAAGACCCTCCTGTGGGTGTCAGTGGTGCACCATCTGAGAATAATATAATGCAGTGGAATGCAGTTATATTTGGGTAAGAGTTTTTGCTCAGTATGAAGTCCCTTTCTTTTTTGTGGGGAAGAGAAGGGGAAACGTTCTTTTTTTTTTTTTTTATATATATATGTAACACCCCTTTTGTGTGTGTGTGAATGTAGAGTCAGGAAATTCACAGAAGTGACCAAGTGTGCAGTCACGGTAAAAATTTGTTTTCAGGGGTAATAAAGAATGTCTAGGGAAAAAAAAATTATTATATATATATTTAATTATGTTTGCATGTGGCTTAATAAACAGAATAGGTTTTATAGGAGCTGGGTTATGAAAAAGCAGGCTAGCTCTTTAAAGGTACATAAGAGCACCACGTGTTCTGGGCCATCAAATCCAGATGCATTGGCAGTGTTTGGATTGACTCCTGCTGGAATGACATGCAGGTTCTGTCTAGGAAGTTACTTTATGTATCCTCCAGAAGAGGAACTGTGGCAGTGTCCTTGCATAAACCTGAAGACGGCTCACTGGCAATCCCCTCGTTAGTTCAGCTCTAGTTTGAAATGTGGCACGTTGCTTTGGATGGTAATAGTGGGTATTCTGACTAACAGATCAACTGTGGAGAAGTCTGCTGAATGTGACAAAGCTCCCCGAGGTATCTTTGAATACTTCCCCAAATGTTTGTGTAATTGTCTCTATGTCTGTCTTGAAAAAAGTGAGCATTTAGAGGTAATGGTCATTTTTAACTGGAATTTGTTTCTTAAACCTTTCAGGCCAGAGGGGACACCTTTTGAAGATGGTAAGCAGCTGACTTCTCTGTTCTCTGTCATTCCTGTGAATGTTGTCAGTGTTAACATCATTCTGCTCTGATATTATCTAAGTTGGAACAGTCTGAACAAGCAAAAAGTGAGGGAGTGATGCTCAGTTAGCTATGAAAATACTGCATTTCTATGTAAGCAGGGTCTTACTGTAGTGGTTGATGGTTAGTTATAAAGCTGTGGAGCAGTGCTTATACCAAGGCTTGCTTAGACACAGGACACTGCAGCTTTTAGTGGGGGAAGTTAGTCTGCTGCTGCCAGATGTTTTCACTGCTGTGCAGCTATGCTCAGCAAGATGCTTTTCTGGTTTTATCTTTGTGGCACATTCGATTCATCTCTGTTCTTCTAACTAAGAGCAGGTGAAAAATCTTGAGTTGTTCTGAATATAGAACGCACTGAGAGGGAGGAATACCAAATCTGTACATAAACATGAAAGTTGATGTGTAATGAATCTCCCCTAGGCATATGAGGAATAACGAGTTTAATAATTATAGCGTTATTGCAGTAATCAGCAGCAGATGGGGTTTTTTTCTGTGTTGGGTTGGAGCAGTACAGTAAATTATTCACTGATCGTAATAAAGGTTTTCAGTGAATCAGTCATGAGCTCCAAAGACTGAGATTGCTGATGATGAAATTCCCTTTTTTCTTGCTGGCACCACAAGGCCTTCTTAATGAAACACCTCAGAGTCACTGAAGTCCATAAAACAGGCATGTTTGGTCACAGGGAAAGGGAGGAAGGCGGTGGGATGATCCATGTTGGATCTAGCTGCTTTCCCCAGTATGCAGCCAGTCTCCATCTTGGACCTTCCTGCTGCTCTTTTTGCTGCGATTAGTAATTATTAGTTCTGTAGTTCTGTTGCCACTTGAAATATGTGAAAAGGAAGCAGACTTAACGTGGTTTGTTTGCATAATGGTGAGAAGAAATATTGATTATGGAGCGCATGAATTAACTTACCTTGCTCGTTCCTGGGGCAGTATTTGTTGGTGGTCATCTGACTGTGTTTATGTTTGTTTGGACAGGTACTTTTAAACTAGTAATAGAATTTTCAGAAGAATATCCAAACAAGCCTCCAACTGTTAGGTTTTTATCAAAAATGTTCCATCCGAATGGTGAGTAAATCATTTTTATTTAGCTATAATTCTTACTAACTATTATGGTGTGGTCCTGTATTCTGCACAGCCCCAGAGTGTTTAACAGTTTGCTCTCTCTGCACTGCTGCCTGCTGAGCAGTTGTCTCAGGCAGTAGCTGCTTCATGGAAGAGCTAAGAGTTGCGGTGCTGTTAAGTAGCAGCTATCTGTCTCTTTCCAGTCAATATGACAGCAAAATCTGTAGGTGTTTTCAGCTACAGCTGCACTGAAGTTGGCCTAAAGGGGCAGTTCTGCTTCAAATTCCTGCCCCCTTCATTGAACAGCACTTCTGTCTGTGTGAACACATCATGAATCCAAGCAAATGTTCCTTATTTCTGTCCGGTGAGAGCCAGCCTGCATGGGGTTCCCCGTGCTAAGCAGCTCTGACAGCAGGAGGCAGCTGAGAAAGTGCGCTCCTGGGGGAGAGCGGAGGGGAAGGAGCTGCCCCAGCTCAGTGGGAGGGCAGCTGTGGAGTGCTGTGCTCCTCACTCCAGCTCTCCATAGCTTTTATCCAGTTTCTGGATGCAGAAAACATAAACCATGCCTTTCTGTTTTCCAGTCCCCTCTGTTACAAAGGGTTATAGATTCAATTTGTGAGTTGAAGCGTAAACCAGTCTCAGCATTTCCTGTAGCTTGGCCCTCCTTGAACACAGGCTGGCTTTAACTACGTTTCTGTGGCTTCTTAGGCAGTATTCTCAGGCAACGCTCTCTAAGCATTTATCTGTCACATGACAAGAAAGCCAATGTGCTTCTGTCTGCTTTGGTTTTATTATACTTTGTTACTGGGATGAACAAGATAGAAAAACAGCGTGTAGAAGATTGCATGACGAATCTCAGTTTCTTACAGGCTCTTCCATTCAGAAGTTGTATTTCAGGCACACTTCAGTATCTTCTGCTGTCTGCCTTTGTGCCTTTCCTGGTGTGTGAACACACAGTGCAGGGTTTGCCCATGCAGTGCATGGTGACTGAGGTCCTTGGCTGGCACAGTGCATTCCGTGCCTGCAGCACGTGTCTCTGCTGCTCAGAGGCATTATGTCGTGGTGTGTCTGGGCCAGGCATGCAGGAGGAGCGAGAAGCTCAGTCTGGGTCTGCCAGTTCCCGTGCTATTGCCATAATTTTGGGACCATTTCCTCATAGGTGTTTTGTTACTTCCAGTAATGCACCTCCTTCAGAATAGCAGGTATCAAACTATATATGTAGTCAGCCATAGCTGCTGGAATCTTTCCCAAAGCGTTTTTTAAACACGGGCCAAATTGATGCAGTAATTCTTGCTTGATCTGCACTTAATGAAGGTGTGAGATAAGTGCTGGATTGTAAGTGGTGTGTGTGCTGTGCCCACAGTGTACGCGGATGGCAGCATATGTTTAGATATCCTTCAGAATCGGTGGAGTCCGACGTACGACGTGTCCTCTATTTTAACTTCAATTCAGGTAACCTGTCATCTATTTCAGTATGTTATTTGTTTTGGAGACTGTTCTGTTTTGTTGTGGAGTCTGTTTTGGAGAGTACACGGCCCTGTACACAAAACTGGCAGATAACTTCTGTCAGGAAACTTCGAATTCCTGCAGGTGAAGCAATAACTTTTTAGATCAAATAAACACAGAATGCTGACCTATGGCCATTGGACAATTTCCACAAGAAAAGTTAGTGGCTTGGCTTCCTTTTTATCTGTTTTTTAGTCAAGATGGGGCAGCGAGGTGTAACATTTGTATAATGTGATGTTTGAAACCATTTCGCAAAGCCTCAGTCTGTCACTTCGAGTGCTGCAGGAATCTGCTTTACTTGGAGTAAGTAGAAATGATGTGGCACACTGAAAATCAGCACTTTTTCTTTTCCTGTGTGAATGCTTTTGTATTTCTGGAGTGACATTTCGTAGAAGTTGCTTATGCCTTTAGTCCTGGATGGCATCAGTGGTGTAATTGCCCAGTAATCAGTTGGTGTCATGCTGCAAACTGCCACCAATGGCTGCATACCTGTTAGGTTTGTAAGGAGATAAGGAGCCAGAAAACGTGTGCAGTATTACTGCACATAAAGTGTATAACTGGGAGCTCCGCAGCTCTATCAGGGGTGCCTGACCTTAGCTTCAACTTGTTTTTATTGAGTTCTCTTTTCCAAGTGGGCTCTTCTGTGTCATGCTTGCTTCCTGAAGCGTTTGATGTGAAAGATGACGTTTTCCATTGTTTTACCAGTTGTTGGTTTGTCTCACTTTGTGTTTTTCCCTTTTTACAGTCTCTGCTCGATGAACCTAATCCAAACAGTCCTGCAAACAGTCAGGCAGCACAGCTTTATCAGGAGAACAAGCGTGAATATGAGAAAAGAGTTTCAGCTATTGTGGAACAAAGTTGGAATGATTCGTAACAGCTGCTTCCTCACTGTCCATCCTCCTAATCATTATGTACAATTTAACTCTCAGTAGAAAGGCTACCAAGAATTTCAAGTGCCACAGCTCTAAGAATTTGCATAAAAAAAAAAAAAACCTCATTTGCAAACAGAATTAAGCCCTCCAGTTTAGGAAACTTAAAAGCTTGTGTATCTTGATTAACGTACTTCTTATTGCATGGTCTGAACTAAGTTATTGCTACATAAATTTGTAATATATCCTGTTTGTATTTTTTTTCCAAGTGTATAATGTTGGTGTGGAGTTTTCATGACAGAATATACACATTTTGTAAATCTGTACTTTTTCAGATATTGAATGCCTTATTTTTGAATTCTTTAGATTTTTAAATTGGAGAAAAGCACTTAACAAAGTTTTTATATATAAATATTTCATGTAAAACTGTTGAATACATAACCTCGGTGCAAGACACTCTTCTCTCATTCTGTATCTCTTTTAAAAGGTTCATTTTGAGTCTGCTTTCCCCTTTGCTACGCGCCCATTATACCATGCACTTTTCAAAACAGAAACGTTAATCCGTTGTATAACTCTCCTCTGTGGATATCTCTGCAGCTGCAGCAGGCTTTACTTTGTGTTCCTCAGTTGCATGAGGAAGAAGAGTGTTGGTAGCTGCCGCTTTGTAAATGGGGAAACATAACTATCTGGCTTAAAGTTCTGCTACAGACCATTGGCAGAGTTGCAAACAGGAGCTGGATCACCAGGCTTTGGTAATAGTATACTAACTTTTGTTTTCCAGGGGGATTGTATTCTACCAAACTGCAGGATATTGTCAGCCAAATTTGTCTTACGTTCATATATTGATACTGTAACATAGTCCTGAGGATCTTTTAAGAATTAAACAGGTATTCCATCAGTTTCCCTTCGGGTAGGGAAGTAATCAGTCGCAGAGGAGAATGTGATTGTGGATTGAGGGGAGCTCTGTGGCACCTCTCCTCGTGCCTGTTTCACAGAACTTCTAAATATCCTTGAGCTGTAAGGAAACATGGTTTTCTCTTTGTAAACGTGGACGTTCTGATTCTTTCCTGAATTTCAAAGTCACAGTGGGTGTGTGTAGTAAAGAATTAGGACTTATTTTTTTTCCTTCCAGCAGCTGCCTCTGTCGCAGTTCCGGCAGCATGACGTACCCCTCGGATCCCACATAAGACACGCAGCTCGGCGTTGCCTCAAAAGCAACAGAAGTTGGTTTCATCCGGAAAATATTTATTTGCAGTAGTCATTAGTAAATGTTGATCTGTGTTAAAGCACTGAAACACGAGCATCAGCTGCTCGCGCGGACACCGCAGGGACCCGGTTCCCCTCTCCGGGACGGGGCTCGGAAGGCAGCATGGCTGCGGAGGTATCTGTTCCTAAACGCGGTACCGACGAGGTTTCTAAGGATCGATCCGGATCCTGAACGTTCTTCTCCTTCAAACTTCAGCGCTTCTGTTGCTTCGCGCCGTGCGGTCATTCGCCCTCCGTCGGACCGAACGTTACTTTGGCCGGCTGAGCTCCGAAGGTCGCCGTGGACGCGTCCGAACTGCCCGCGCTGTGCGGTACCGCAGGAGGACGGCGGGGGGCCGCTGGGGCCGCCCGCGGAGCCCCCCCGGCGCCGTTCACCGACCGCAAATCCCGCGGCGCGGGACGAGCGGCACCGGCTGCGCGCCGCCGCCGGAAGTGCTCCAACCGGAACCGGAACGCCTCCTCCTGCGCGCTGCTCCCCCCCCCCCCCCAGGTTGGGGCCGCTCTGCCCCGCGCCTCGTCTGCCCTGGAGGAGCGGAGTGGCTGCCGCGCAGGCGCACTGCCGCGAGCGGGCGGAGCGGGTCGGAGGGCCGCGGCCGTGAGGCGGAGCCGTGCTGCCGCCGGTCCCGGGCTGCCCGAGCTGGGGCTGTGGGTCCCGTCCAGCTCTGCCGCGCTGCGTGTCCGAATACGGTCACCTTACGTTACCGTGGGGCCCGGAAGGCGTGTGGCAGCGCGGCGTGGCAGCACGGCTCGGGGAGCTTCGGCTGAGGGGGTCTGTGTGAGCAGTTAACGTGTCCCACAAACACCTCCAGGTGCTCAGGGGTGGGAGCTCCGCGGTGTGAAAGTCACAGCAGGAGGGAAGGTTCCCTGGTGGTTACGCTGGTGTTCGGTTGCTCAGGATGGCATAGGAGGAATGCTTGTGTTGTATGTGAGAATGCTGATGTATATCCAGAGAGGAGAGGAAGAGCGTTACCATCTCCTCGGGCTTCCCTGCGTAGCGTTTTTATTTGGCCATTTCTCTGTGTACGCTCTCCCAGGTGCGTACCGTGCTCACGCTGTGTTTGTTTCTTGGAGGAGGAAGGATATAACCAACAGATGATCTGCTGTCTTGTGCGGGTTGGCGAGGACGCGTTCTCCACATCTCCTTCTGATGGTGCTCCGCAGTGCAGGAAAGAATGAAAGACACACACGTTCTGTGCCACTGAGGAAGCAGTGACCTCCAGTCTGCAGATCCATGGCTCAGGCATCTGTGTGTATGGAGCCTCAGCTCAGGTCTCTGCTCCAGAACTCGGCTTTGCTCTTTGTTTAAGCTACTGCATAAAGCAGTTATCTACATTCCAGGGTGTAAGCCTGAGCGTTGCACTGCTCACTGCTGCAGAGCCAGCTGGGATCCAGCCCTTGGGCCATGAGGAAGTCATGTCAGCTGGGTGGTTTAGGGTAAAAAAGCTTTGGGGGTAAAAACAGTCAAAAATAGGAGAGTGACAGAGTTGTGCATCACTGTACGTGGGCAGTTCTGTTCAACGTAAGCCTTCTTTACGGTTAATCTGTAGACACTCCTGTTCTGTTTTCCTATTGTCTCTTGCTGAAACGAGGAATCAAATACAAAAATACATTGCCTTGGTGTTGAAAGACAAAATGACGTAAAGAACAGTAGGAAAAGGAGCTAAATAAAAATAAATAATTAAGAAAAAGAGCCAAAGGAGAAAGCTCATTACAAAACCACAGGCTTTTTCTGCTTCTCAGGTGGCTGTGAATTCAAAGGACTGAAGTTGTCATTTTAGAAAATAATACACCCTGGATTATGTGTGCGTGTGTATGTAGGAGAGGAGAAAGCTTTTTGAGTGGATTACGTTAGAATCTTAAAAAAAAAAATGTATTAGGCAGTAATATAGGAGTTAGGTGGGACTCGGGGCTTTATCTTTTCTTCAGTGCAGCATTGTTATTGCACCTCGAGTTTGTCTCATTTCACAGCTGCTGTGAGCACAGAACAAAAAATACACAGAACTTTTTAGACTCCGATAATGACTGTAATTAGCATCACAAGGCTGAGGAAATTGCAGTATTCCCTAAAGGTTTCTTGTCATTCTCTCATGTTTCTGCAAAGATTTTCAACCAGGATACGTGCTGTGCTCGGTACTGTCCCACCAGTGGTAGTATTGCAGCCTCCGTGGCAGCGTTAATCCATTCTTAATGCCTATATCAGTGTCATGTTTCTGAGCTGGTCTGTGTGAAAGCTGTATCCTGCCAGAAGTAAACAGACTGCTCTTAAACGCCGCGCGTTGTTCAGCATCCAGAATGAAGCCCTTTCCTTTATGATGTGCTCAGAGCACGTAGCGTGGGATTTTCTGAGCTAGCGAAAACGTTAGTCCGTGGAAGTATATTCTGAAATCCCACTATGAGAACGTTTTAATCAGGAATTCGGTGATGTCATAAATTATTTTTGCCCTTAAACGTGTGCCAGGGCTGGGTCAAACCCCGCCATAAAGGCGGCATTATGGGATGGCGGTGCTGAGTGATTTATTAGGTCAGCATTGGAGGTGGACGGGCTCAGCCTCCCTGAGCCTCCACCTGTAGCACGGCGCAGGCCGTCCCCATCCCGTACAGCTGAAAAGATCTTGTGTTTCTTGCCTTGCTTTTTAAATCTGGCTCGTTAGCCACCGTGTCTGATGAATTTCCAGGCTGAGTAATTTTGACAGCTGCCAATTCGGTACACATGCCACGGGCGGAGCTGCGGCGCTGGAAGGGGTTCTGCAGCCCCAGCGAGGCACTGCACACTGCACACCGGGCACGGGAGGACCTGAGCACGCGTGGACGGGGCCCTCTGTGCCACAGTGAGCTCTGAGCTCCGCGTTGGGTTGTGACTGAGATAAGCCACTGCTTAGAGATCTCCAAGCGAGGCCTGAGCTGAACTTTGAACTGTTCAGCATCAGATTGTGAATAACTTTTCATTGCTGTCATCGCTGTTTATTCCTGCACTTACACTGCTGTTTATTCAGTCCTCAGTGAGAGAAGGTTGGGATCAGGATTGTGTCCAGAGCTCTGCCATGCAAACCTAACTGTTGCCGTCATTCATCCGTGGTGTCACTGCTGCTCTGATGAGAGAGGAAGGAAGGAATTCCGTTCTGAAATAGCACACTTCACGCAGACTGAGGCGGATTGTCTTCAGTGAGTGACCAGAGCCAGCAAGGAGGCAGAGCTGCCATCTCTCCTGAATTAATTATGAGCCACACGGCTCTTGCTGTTATCTGCTTACACGTTGTTTGCCTTGTGATGTGCTGCGGAGAGATTTCCTTTCACTGTCTGGTCCAAATGCACTTTAAGTCCAATTTCATTAATGAGCCCGCTCGCTTTACTTGTTAAAAGGGTCATTGTGTTAGTTATTACAGTGTTTTCTTTGTGCTCACTTTCCCCAAATTCCAGTAACTATTTTGTAGAAGAGTTGGGAAGTGAACTTTGGTGCCTGTGAAAGCTGCTTCGTTGACTTTATTGACTCCAGAGCCTCACGTCCTTTATCCTCAGAGATCTTTAAAAGGACACTTAAAAGTTGCAGCCAAAGCTTATAGAATTCGGTACTTATGGTTAAGTATTATAGGCCCAGTGTCGTTCCCATGGAGACCTGAAGGAATTTTTCCATTGAACTAAGTGGTAGCAAAGCATACCCTTTATTAAGTGGGATAAGAAGTAGACTGGAGAGCTCGATTTGTTTTTGCTGGTTTTGCTTGCCTTTCTGTAGCACGAAGCAAACCAGAAGAAATGGCAGATATCTGTGCTGCAATTCATCTGCTTTGTCCTTGCTGCCTTTGGAGATAAGGCCGTGTTTGTGGTCACGGAGCAGTAACCCAGCTCTGTTTCACTCCTTGCTGGTGCCTTTCTCTGCCATCTGGATGCCAGGGGAGTGTCTCAGACACTGCTTTTGTAAGGAGGAGGTCAGCAGGACTGCAGCTGGGCACAGCGAGGCCGTGCACCACGTGTTCCTAAGGGCACCTTGAGCCTCAGTTTGTTAAACTGCTCCAACTTGTTAGCAGCGAGATCCCAACTGTTTGCAAAGAAGTCTCAAATATAAGCACATTTAGAGAGAATTCTTCCATTCTGGAAGGTTGGGCTCTGGCTCAGTAGCTGCCAGGAGTGAGTGGTGGGCAAGGTGTGCCTGCGTGCTGCTGCCGGCCCGTGGCCAGCTCCTGCAGCTCTGTGGGTGCAGGCCCTGGGGATTCCTGCACAGTGAGATGATTGAGGACTAAATCTGTGCTTTTTGGTGCTGAAATTCACTGTATTTTTATTTGTTTCTTTGTTGTTGGGACTGTCATGAGATCGAGAACTACCGAGGCCAACAGATGTGTGGTTGATTTAAATGGATTGAAGGTTTCCTCTACAATGAAGTCCTTTCACTTTGGATCGCTGAGAATTTCTCTTGTTCTTTCTTAGTGCTGTATGACACATTCACTCCATCCTTGCCTCAAACAAAGAGAAATTACACTATCATAGCCTCCCTTTAAATATTTTCTGTTTGACAGCTTACCGAAAAGGCTCCAGAGGCAAATTCTTGGTTTAGAAGTTGCTATTTATGTCTGTACACATCTGAACATCATTATGCTTTGCATGTTCTGGATTGCTTGCCATTTTCTTTGTGAAGATGTATGGGTCTACAGAGAGAGCGCATTATTTGAAATGAATTTGAAGCACGCTTTAACCATCTCAGAGTCCTACTAGTTGCTCCTGGCTCCCTTGATAAAAATACGTATCGATATAAGCAACACCACAGGGAAAAATTGTGTGTTGGTGTTATAAAGCAAGGGGAAGATGTTCTCAGTGCGTGACGTTGGATTCTTTTAGCATACAGCGTTGGAATGATGGGTGTGCACTGGGTGATAAGGACTGCCAAGGAGGACAGTGGCCTCCCTGTTCCTCATCAGCTGTCCCAGTTCTTAATGTTTGTGAATTCTGTGGTTTTTTTATGCTCGGCAATTCAAGCACTTTGTAAAACAAACACCATATTTACAGCACACCTGAAGTGCGAACCCAGACTGCCCTCGGTACGTGCATTTCAGCTCCAGAAACAACCTACACAGTGCAGTTTTCCTAGAACGGGGGATCTCCCACCTCTATTTCTGTACTGTTCTGTGATTTTAAAAGGGTTCTCTGAAGCATTTGGAGCGCTGGGAACTAAACAGCTGCATGGTTTTGTTCTTTCTTAAAAGCTGTGTTTTCATAGCATGCGGGTACTAGTGCTGGAGGATCAGTATGCACACAGCCTGGCTCATGCCAGCTCTCTGCCTCTAAAGGAGCTTGCACATCCACTTAGAGAAGGGTGGACTCAGAAGTCTTATGTCTGCCACGATGTTTTGCGTGCGTGGTGACCCTATGCATTAACTCCACAAACAAAGGATGCTCTGGTCTCTTCTGAAGGATGGACTGCCCGTGCTGGCTGCAAGACTGGGCACCAAGACTGGAGGGAATCCTGGGCAGCACCTGCAGGGACATTTCAGCTCTAAACCCCGCGACATCGAGCTCAGGTGTGTGCAGGAGGAGAGGGGAACTCCTTCATTTTACATCACCTCCAAGCATGCAGCACGTCGTTAAATGTCTGTGTATCAGTTTATCCAACTTAGCTGTCTTCCTGCTGGCTGCGTTCTGCTACACTCGTTTTTAAAGGATGAAGAAAATATTTCAGACCAATGATCAAAAGAATATTTTACTCCCTTCACGTTCAGAGTACGGAGTCTCTGAAGGATTTACTCAGGAAATGAGTTATTAGGGCCTGACAGCTCTGCGCGGCGGCTCCGAGCGAGCAGGTTATCTGCAGATTTCTGGTACAAACATCCCGTGCTTTGATGAATACATGAGTAATGCCATTAGAGGGGCTGGAAAGCAAGATCAGGCTGGTGCTGGAGTTCCGACTCACTTCGGCAATTACAACAAAGCCTGATATTTAGCAACCTATTAAAGCAGGTGCTGGCAGAGAAACTGACATCAGATTGACGTCCTTCTTCATCATTGCGTTGTTTAACCAAAGAACAACAGAGCATTTTGCTTTGAGGTGTGAACAGTTTTGTCCTGGTTGAGCAGTGGGCACGGGAAGTGGATCGATGGAGATGATAGAGACCCTCTCTGTTAACTTGTGGTTAACAGTGGTTGGGATCTCTGAGACCTTCGCTTGTAATTGCGCCGCTTCACGCGTCGAGATCTTCAAAAGCATATCACTTCTGCCGATATCAACCTAAGCAGCTTAGGTGATATAAACCTAAGGAGCTTAATAGCTTCACAATGCCATATAATGTATTGGGAATCTCCCCGCATGGAGAATCTGATGGGGGACATCTGAGTCATGGTGACAGCTTTAATGGCTGGGAAGGCAGCAGAGGGAAGTGTGGTGTGGTGAGCTGGGTGAGGTGAGCACAGGGCTCGCTGCCTGCCGCTGCTCCAGGGGCTGAGCAGAGCTCCAGGTGGGGATGTGGTCAGCACTGGGGAATGGTTCCCCTCAGAGCTGGGAGCTGGCACATCCCCCTGGTGCCATGATTGTGCATGCACGTGGACATGCCACAAGGACAGCATTTGGTGAGAGCTGAAGCGTGGCCCATTTCAGCAGTACAGAGTGCTGAATTCTGCCTGCTCTCTGCTGTGCGTCTTTTCAGCCCCATCTGCACCTTCACACCAACAGCGGTTTCCTCTCCTCACTGGAAGGTATAATTCCAGAATTCATTTGGCCCGGTTGATTTTCTGATTCTGAAACTGGAGTTGCAGGGCTTCCCAACAGCAGTGTCCTCTTGGTGCAGGATGTCAGTGCTCACAGCAAAAAGCCTGGCGGAGCTGAATTGTGCCTTGATTGAGACCATCCCCGGAGCCGGGCGTGTGGCTGTGTCGGTGTTTGCATTATTTCCTGAGAAGGTGAAATTCTGGCGTTTATTTGTCCTGGTTTTGCACAACACAAAGCCAGCAGGCTGATTTGTATTCAACTGCCAACGTATTGAGGCTGGTCATCAGTCTTGTAAATGGTAGATAGGAGGAACAGCTACAGCAGAGGAATATTTCCTCTGGTTTAGCATGGATCCTACGCAGGGCCCTGCCGCTCCCCGTAACCGAAGCAGAGTTATCTGTGTGAGGTTCCCTGCCCCACACTTGTGGTTATTTACTCCGTGAGGTGTGGGAAGGAAGGAGATGTGTGCAATCTCCATCCTTGTTCACAGGAATTGTGCACCTAATTCTCTGTGAATTGTGCCGAAAATGAACTCGTGAGACGTGCTGTGCATCAGCAAAAAGGCTGCCTCGTTCAGCTGGAGTGGGAGCGCACGCTTAACTTAGGAGCAAAGAAAATCACTGTAAACAGTTTCTTTAAACAGAGTCTGTTGGGTTTTTCCCTAAATTTCTGCTGAGAGTGAAGATTCTACAGTGTTTTTTTTCCCCTCCTTTCTCCTGCCCAATTGCAAAGCTTTCATTGCTTGCGTTTCTGCTGCTTGTAGCACTTTCCATTCGGATGGCAATTTTTCATCTCCTCGCTGTGCTCTGGGTAAAGCACTCCTTCTAACAGGAGTTGCTGCTATTTACTCCCCAGAATCAGTATTTCCATTTGCTCCCAGTCTCTCTCATCCTCAGGGGAAGGGATTCCTTCTGTCTCACCTTGATGGATCCACCTTCCCAGCTCCCCTCCTTCCTACACATCTCTGCAGCTGTAAGCATCAGGTGACAGCGCCTTTGTGAGACATTTCCTAGTCGTTACTAGCTAAGGCGTTGCCTAAATCAGGACTGAAATGCTCCAGACTGGCTGCTCAATTAGTAGCAGTGCACTGGTGTACGCATGCGTGCTTATGGTAAGGTGTGTGAATGACTTACTGTGCCTGAAAACTTTGCAGGGTGTTTCACAGAAGTGCTGTGTGGTCACATTGCAGAGGCTCCAAACAGTGCTGAGGAGCAGGTGGAGCCACCGGAGCGCTGCACTCCACGTCATGGGAATAAGAAGTGAAGATTTTGGACATTCGACTGCATCTAATGCATGAATTCTGCCCGAATTCATGAAGCTGTTGTCTTCTTTAATGCCTTGGATCTGTTCTCCGTAAGGGATGGAAAATCTGCAGCAGGAAGGAGCAGAGAGAGATGTAAGTGCTGTTAAGAGGGGATGTGGCTGCTGGGTGCAAACACACAGAGGGCAACAGAACTGGAGCATCTGAGACCAGGGAGCCCTGGAGGCATCGGGCACCGTGAAAGCCGAGTGATGGTGTGGGACCCGAAGGGCCTGGAGCTGCCTGGAAATGTTTAATGTTCTGCTTGAATCTGTGCGTACGCAATCTCTGAGTAAATGCCGTGTGATTCTTCTGGATTCCCCCGAGAGCTCTGCGAGTAGTGTGCTGCTTCGCTCATCATTCCTCAAGGGTTAAACCATAAACTGAAGTACCCTTAAAGGCAGAGCTCAAGTCAGGATGGTTCCTGAGCACCAGCAGTTGGAATTCAGCGCCGTTCCCCAGCGCTGAGAGCTGTGGGGCTGCGTGGGACAATCACAAGGCCCTGTTCTGTGGGCATTACTCCCTGTATGGATCGGGGTTGGTCTGAGGGCAGGCGCCTGTGTGAAGTGAGAAGTGGTGTTCGAGTGCAGGATAAAAAAGCCACGTGGATGTCACCGCTGCTTGGATTTTCTGTTTGCTGGGAGTGGTTATGCGATGGCTGGCTGCTGTCTGTCCTGCTTTGATGATTTGTATGGTTCTTCCTACGGATGAGCACGTACAAGTAAAACACAGACCTCTGTTCTTAGCTTCAGCTTCATACCAAAGCCGCTCGCCTGGTGTCTCCTGTTGGCTCGGCGTCCCTGGTGGTGGGCACGGGGCCCCAGAGCCTCCCGAGCAGGTTGGAGTCGTGGCCCTGTGAGGCCACGAGGAGCTCCCAGCAGCAGAAGCCTCCTTTGGGCATCTCCTGCTGATGGACACGGTGCAAGACCTAGCAAGGGTGCTTTGTGCCTGACACGAGAGCCTGGGTGGGCTGCTGGGCTGCCTCCCTGCTGGCTGCACGGGGTGGGTGGCTGTGCTCCTGCTGGTCTCAGTAGTTCCCTATGGGAAGGACAAGCTGTCTTCTTGCTGCTGGGGTTCAGCCCCAGGCAGGGCTTGTTGTGCATATGGAGAAGGCACGTTATCGGCAGCCTTGGGTCCACCCTGGAACAGTAGAATGACTTTGAGTGAAACCACGGATGGGAGATGAAGACAGCTCTTTCCTCCAGCTCCACAGCTCCTGCAGGCAGTAATTAAATGAGGAGTGAAGCTGTGCTTCCTGGTGCAGGAGGCTGGGGAAGCCAAGTGCAGCTGCGGTTACGCCTGAAGTTAGACATCAGCATCATCTCAAGACAGATGTATCTGTAAGAGCTGACTCTCAGATGGTATCCAGTGAGAGGATGCTTTGCCTTTTCCTTCTGGGCTTTTCAGTGCAGTTACCCTCCTAGCTTGAAGAGTTACTGCTGTGAGACTGCGTTCACCCACACACCCATGCAGATGGACCAGTTTTCTCTAGTTTTGACTGCCTTGTTTTTGTTTTGTTTTTTCTCTTCAGTCTGGCAACTGCACTATAAAGGAAGTCAGTTTGTGAGGAACCTCTGCAGTCGGTCCTTTCATCATACTTGCTTTCCCTCGTGCAGGATGGATGCACGTTACCCATGGGGCAATCCTACAGTCGTTGTTTATTAGTAATTATTAAACATCCAGTACAAAGAAAATATCCTTTTTCTTTGCAACCCTGGGGAGAATTTTAGAATATCAGATTTGTTTTGTTTTGTTTTCAAATCACTGTAGAGCTAAACCTTCTGCGTTGCCCCTTGGTTTTTGTACTGCAGACTTGGTCAGCCAAGCATGCAAAATCTGGTGAAGGCAGCAGCCCCAGCGTGCAGCTCCGACGTGTGGCTTTCACCACCCAGAGTTCTCTTCTGCTCACAGTGGCTGCCCGAACTCAGCACACCACGCTTCATAGTGATTAATTACTCTAAACCAGGTGTTGAAAAAAGTGCTGTGGATGGACTCCGGGTGCGCATATCATTTGAAAGCATTATGTCAGTAATCAAATTTCCATTACCCAGCGATGGGTGTGAACGGGCAAAAACACTGAGTCAACAGAATATCAGTTCGAGATCTGCAAGCAGCCTGCTTTAAATGTGGCAATGGGGCTAGGAGATGCTTTCCCAGGAGGCTGTCTAATGAGTAAGCACGACTCAGTCCTTGGCTTTTTTTTCCTTTCTCCCAAGAAACGTGTACTTCAGAGCATGCCATCAGATAAACAGGATCAAGGAACCTAGTCAGAGCCTGCAGCAAGGATTTGGCGTGGGTAAAACAGTGAGCAGGGCTTTGCTCAAGTGTCCTCTGAAGATGGGAGGAAAAGCGAGTTGCTTTGTAAATGGGTCTGGTTGATCTTGCTCTAGAACTGCTCTGGAAATCAAGGAGAATCTTCGAGAGTTTGGAAGAATGATCACTGACTGGCTTAGGTTGGAAGGGAGCTTAACAATCAACTATAGAGTGACTCTTAGTGCTGGACTTGCAGTGTTTCTGTTCCCTCCACGTCCTCAGCTTTGGATGCAGCGCAGTTGCAGATGGTTAGTGGTGCTGGTGAAACCTTACCCACTCATTGTGAAAACATGAGCAGCAGCAGCAGCCATCCCAGCAGCTTCATGTTCACCTGCTCCTGAGCACTGGGTCGTCAGGAGGGTGGATTGCTTCTGGGTCCCTCGCTGTCTTTGTGCCTTTTTCAGTCTTGTAACTTTTCTGGTTCTCGCCTCAAAGCCGAATGCCTTAGCTGCATCACTCAGGAGTTGTGAAGTTTGATTAATGTTAATAGAGCCCATTATGGAAAGTTAGCCACAGACAGGAGTTTCTTTAAAAGGTGAAATCATAATAATAATGATGAGAGTATCTGTGTTGCTTGGATACTGAGAGCTGCCCCAGCCTGCTTCTCGGTATTTGCCTTTCATTGCAGTTATTTCCCCCCCACCTTGTGGAAAATGAATTTTAAAAGGGAGTAATTATTCCATTGACAGTCATGACTACAAAGCCTTTTCCCTGAGCTTCATTTTCTTGCCATTTGGAGGCCACGTGGAGTCTTGTAAGCAATAGTCTGGTGGGAGCCACAGCTGGCAGGCAGTGGCAGAGCACATTGCATCATTGCTGGTTTGTTTTGGGAGCATCTTTGGAGTGATCCTCATCACTCATTCTTCCAGCCTGTCTTCAGAACTGTTGGGACCGGTTCCCAAACAGAGGACACATCTGCCAACCCATCCATTTCCCAGCATAGACCTCAGCCATTCATCTGCAGGCATGTGCTTCATCCAGCTCCACAGCTGCACGTATTCCACAGCTTGTAGGTATGGCCTTGAAGGAAAGCGACCACGTCGTCTTGAAAGAGAAGCAGCAAAATGAAAGAAAGAAATGCAGCAAAAGTACGTGAGCTTCAGAATAATCACACGAGGCGGATTCAGCTAATCAGGAGTTCCGATTGTATGGGTATCGAATCAGCTGTATTTAGTGGAATAAAGTAGCTAGTCACCACTGGAGCCTGATTACCTTTTTAAAAAGTGCTGCCTGATTAGATTAAACTTTGTGCCATTTATGGCTGATGTGGGGTAAATGGGAAAAATCAGAGGTGGGATCCAGACACGTGAGCTGGTCCAGATTTTGAGAGTGAAAAATTCAGACTGAAAACCAGACCTAGCTCCATGTTCTGATTCCAGATCCTGCAAGACAGTGCTCTTTGGTGTTCCTGTGTAGGAAACTGCTAATTGCTAGCATGCTTTATGCACAGCCATCGAATAAATAACTGCCTTAACTCCTAAGGCCTCAAGAAGGCGTGTGTCCTCAGTACTGAGCTGATGTTAACCAAAGGTAAGGTGCTGAAACACCGAGTGGTTTGGATGTACCTAGAAATGTGTGTAAGAAGATGTTTCATCAGATCCATAGTTTGCAGTCCACCATCTTTGCAGGTTACCACATGTATTCTGTTTAAGCCTTTTGATTAATTTCACCTTACCCAAACCATACATATTTATAGCTTGCAGAACGAGATAAATTCTCCAGATGTGGCTTCCTTTTACTTAAGTGGAGATGAATGGAGATCAAAGCCTTTGATGTGCAGCCTGCCTCCAACTCACTGCTGACAGCGGCTGCAGGAAAGCATGCGGCCAGGGGAACCGGGCACTCGGAGCTTGGGCACTGAGGTGGCTAAAGCAAAACCTGGGGGGAAAACACTTTGCAGAGGATAAATCTATATGCACCATTGAGTCCCTGCTTGTGGAAGTTGAAGGCAGTATTCAGTGAACCCTTTACTCTTAAACAACATATTTAAGTAGATCGATTTTATGTTCCAGCCCAGAAATGATTTAAGGCTTTTCAGTGCACGGATATCCTCTGTGATACACAGAACTGGCAGAAAATGTCATTGTGAGCTGCTTTATAGCCTCAATTAAGGCTATTTCCATTGCTCCAGATGTGTAAAGCAGACTTATAGCCGAGTTCCTGCTATAGAGAAATCCCTGGTGTGTCCTCGGATCAGCGCTGCCAGCTCAGTGATATCTTCTTCACGACCCTTGGAAAAAATGATGGATAGCCAGGGAGCTGCGGGTTCAGACCAACCTCTCACAACACGAGCACTTACAGGAGCCTCAGCCATTTGGAGTGATGGCACAGTCCTGAGCTCTCACCTTGCACCACGGGCCATTCCGCCACCGTAGCTGTGCAGATCATCGCGTGGCCACTGTGCCCATCTCTGCCACTTTGGGAGCTGCTGTCTGCATGCTTGCTGTGCCAGGGCAGCTCTGGCTGCTGAGCTCTGCATCTTGAGCTGCTCTGCACAAATGAAGCTGATACTACAAAAAAAGAAAACAACAGCCAACCCAAACATAATCAGAGGCACCATGGAAGCAGTGACCCTCAGCGACCTGGACAAGAGCCTGGAGATGCTGCTGGAGGAGCCTTCTCTGAGACTTACAGGCAATTTTTGGACATAAAAGATGAACAGAAGTGTTGAGGGTGAAGCTCTTGGAGAAGCAAGGAGATGAAAATCTGAAAGTAGAAGACAGTTTGGTGATGCTGCCAATGGATCTCATCGTTCGTGGTCCATAGGAGGAAAGGGAAGCTGGGCTTCACAGCGAGTGCGTTCCATGAGCTTGGGGAACTGATGGCTTCCCATGGGCGAGAAAAGGCCAAAATGTCAACTATTCCAACACAGAGAAAATACAGGAAATGCAGCTGGTCTCCTGAATCAAATTCCTAATATGCATGAGAGGAAAGAACTATGGAAACCGGTTAGTCTGTAAGATTACTGTAGATGATCTTAAAGAAATAGCTCAAGTCTGTGAGGGAAAAGCATAAATGAAGAATATCCAATGTAGCCAGCAAGAGACTTCAGGGGTAAGAAGACATGACTCTTGAACCCACTGATAACAGGAGGAAGAACAAATTAAAGATTTGCCTGTTACTTCAGCGAGGGGATAAGCTCCCTGTTGATGAAAACAAGAAGAGTTTATGTTCTCTTTGTCCAGTCTCCAATAAAAAGTAAATGGTGAATAAGCATCTGCCACAATTAACGTTAACACACACACACACACAAAATCAGTCTAGATTGGGGGAAAGACAGATTAAAGAGCACTTAGATAAGTCAGAGGTTTTTAAATTGGCTGGGGCTGCCTTAATCCTACAGTACTGGAAGAACTGGCTTTAGTAATCTCAGAACTGTTAACGGTATCTCTGAATTCACGGGAGGGCTGGGGTGATAGCAGAAAACTGATGTATTGCTTATCTCTGAAAGGTGGAGAGGTGAGGGGAGAAAGAGCAGGAGAACTGCACGACAGTCGGCTCACCCAGAAAATCCAGAAAAATGCTGCAACAGATAATCACCACCGCAGAAAACAAGATGAGCAACAGCCAATACAGATTCGCCAAGAACAAATCATGTCAGAGCACTCTAATTCCAGTTTAAAAACTAACAGACCGTGTGGATAGAAGGAAAGCAGTAGATGTCAAATATATTGACTTCTGCCAGGCATTTGACACTGCTGATATTTTGGTTTTGCCCCCCTGCAGCATTTTCCTTTCTTTTATATGTTTTTAGAAAGATAATCTAGAGGAAAATTAAAATTGAACCCAATTTAAGCCTAATGACCCAATGTGATGCCCAGAGCTCAAGGCAAGCGTTGGAGTCTGTGAAGGGTGCCATGGCAGGCCCTTCCATACCTCTCAAGAGCTAACCTGGGGGCTCAGATCTCCTCTTAGGTGGTGAGGTATTTGTGTCTTTGCAGTCAATGGGCACAGGGAACGGGGCAAGCTATATGGCATCTTCCCACTGCAGACCCACCTGGAGCAGTGCTTGGCCCTTGAGGCAGGAGCTGAAACCCACAGACACCACCTGGAAATGATGGATTGTCTTCTTCATTGCCAGGGACCCTGAGGTTGCACAGCCCACACCGAGAGGGGTGCTCGGGTTTGGCAGTGGTGCTAAGGTTGCCATTTCCCATCAGCTTATACCCTCCTCAAAGACATCTACCATCACAGAGATGCCTACAACCGAAGCTGTCTCCCCAGAGCTTGCAGTGGGCAGTGCCAAGCAGCACATCTGCCCAGGGCAGCTCTCCCTGCTCCTTCTTCACCCGGGCATTGCTGTGCTGCAGGCAGCTGCTCATGGCCCGGCCCTTCCTGCAGCAGGCAGCAGAACAAATCAGACACTTTGCATTTCATCAACCTTCCTGGAGAGCGTGGCACAATTGTTCCCACAGCAGGATGCTGAACAAGCCTGCCTCAGCAAGCACCACCTTCCTCTGCATCGGTTCATCTGTCTGGAAGAAAGGAATCAAGGGAACGAAATGAAGATGTGACATCAGTAATCATATTTCACAGCTGCACAGCAATTTTCCTCCTGGTGCATCCAGCAGCCGGGATGCTATAACCTCTGCTGTGGAGGACAGCAGCAGGCTGGCCCACAGCATGACACAGAGCAGATGAAGGAGTCCTGGAGGAGTCCTGTGCTTGGAGAAAAAGACGTCCCAGGAGCCTTTTGTTTTCAGGCGTTGTCAGAATATTCCCTGGTGGAGGTCACCCCGTGGTGCTGGAGGGTTGAGCAGTACCTGCCCTCGTAAGGTGGGGTCTCAGCTGTGCTGCTGGCCGTCCTCTCTCCAGCAGGTGTGGGCTGGCTGGTGCCTGGGCAGGTAAAGTGAGGCACGAGGGATCCTGTTCTGAATGAATACCCACTCCAACAGCTCTCCGTGCTGGGATGGGCTGTAACATAATGGGCTGCACCAAAGAACAACGTCTGCCAAAGAGGTGGATGCCCCCGTGCTGCTTTCCTGGCTCAGCTGAGGTCAGGATGTTAAGAATGAGTTAATTTCTCCACGAGGCTCATAACGTAACATTGATGGATGGGGATAATGTATCCAAGTTGAAGCCCTCCATACGGATCCACGTTCGTAACTTCTCTCAGTCACACACCTCAAACAGTCACCTACACCTGGGGCATTTGGTGCTGGATTTCAAACCTGTTCAGTTTGTAATATATGGCCCTTTTTAGAAAGGGTTGGGTTTATTTGTCTCAGTTACAAATCATTATTGTGTTGCCAATACGATACGGACTATAGGATGAGGTATTACCAAAGTGCTGTTAACTACACTTGCACCTTGTGCTTCTTCAGATATTTACAGTATGGCTTTCGTATGTCTGATCCCTCAGCTGAAAGGAGGAGCAGATTCAGTGTAACACACCATGTGGACATTGGCTGTGACCCAGTGGGGCTGGCAGTGCTGATGGGCATTAAGGGGCAGATTTCTGCTGTGTCTGTTGGAGAAGAGGTGGAAATGATTAATGCAGAATACAGAGAAGACCACAATTTAAGGATCCCTTTGGTTTGCCTCTGTCGCTCCTTAACCGGGCTACAGATATGGGATGTGAACAAAATGCCATCTGTAACTCACAGCCTTTGTCTCTGGGTGTGATGGAAGTGCACTGCTGCACACCTTCACACTCCAAGAAAACCGTGAGAAGTCAAACTCGTGCCGCATTGAATCTGCATGTCAGCAGGAGCACTCATCAGGGACATTTTTCTCCTTAACAGCCAACTTCTGGTCATGCTTAATTACAGCAATCACTTTTTATTCTGCTTTATGATGTTCCCGTATCATAAATTTTCTCTGCATTTAGTAGGGAGGTAGTTTCCTGTCAGTCCTACAGAGCAGAAAGACTCTTGCCTTAATTCTAAAGGGAAGGAAAGCTGAAAATTTCCCTCTGCTGCTCAGAGCAGTTTCTTGTTGGTGCAGTTCTACTCTGGTGGTTGGAGACCAGCAGCATGTCCCCCTTCAAACCCTCCTTTGCACGTGGGTTCCTCGAGTTGCTCACTTGGGTTCGTGCTGTCGCATCGGATGCTGCCAGCTGAGGTGCAGGCACACAGCCAGCTGTAGGTACACGTCAGGGAACACGTGGCTCCTGGCTGCCCTGTTCTCATCCCCCCTCATGGGGACCCCTGAACTTTGCTGGTGTGAGTGGCAAATGGGTGCGACTGTGGAAGATCATAGACTCATAGACTGGTTTGTGTTGGAAGGGGCCATTAAAGCCATCCAGTTCCTTCCTCCTGCTGTAGGCAGGGACACCTCCCAGCAGACCAGGTTACTCAGCCCCACCCAGCCTGGCCTTGAACACTTCTGGGGTGTGAGCATCCACAGCCTCGCTGGGCAACCTGTTCCAGAGTCTCACCACCCTAACAGTAACAAACCTCTTCCTGATATCTAGCCTACATCTCCCCTCTCCCAGTTTAAAGCTATTTCCCCTTGCCCTGTCACCACACACCCTTAGGATGGTCTGGTTTGTAAAACAGGAGGTGATGCACCAAGGAAGTAGGAAGATCACCCCACCACCTTTAGCAGTGTAACCTGCAGTCCTTGTGCCACTGCCCAGCTCTACCTGCGTGCAGTGTTTGTCCCGGAGGGGACCACTGGCTTCATCTGTCCTGAAAAAAGTGTACAGCCTAACAAAGCCCCCAAAGCCATATGGTTCAACATCTGATTCGTTTCAAGGCACTTAAGTGACAAGCTGAAAACCCTCCCTTCCACATATGCTTAGGAGTTGGGGTGTGGATTTCTCCAGAAAAAAGCCTTCTGCCTGCCTTTGAAGGCAGGGCTCTGCCTTTGATGTAGCCGTGAGCGAGGAGGTGGCCGCGTGGCTCTGCTCCCTCCCAGGTACCTGCCCCGCTGCCTTATTTACAGCTCATACACAAAACGAGAAGCAGAGCCTTACAAAGCGCAGCTAATCCTGACCAGGTCGGGTTTGTTGTAATTTGAAGCACGGTGTGTGTGTACTGTCATATCTACTCTGCTGTTAAGAGAAGGGAGACTTTTCACTCTCACAGATACAGGTGAGGGCTCAAGTGGGCACTTCTGGCCCTGGAATGGCTGCTTCTGGGGGCTGCTTGGAGCAGATCTCCTTGGAATGGGACGAAGAGCAGTGTGGGGTGTGATGTGTGCTCCTGGGGCTCCAGGCTGCTGGGAAGAGCTTCAGCTGTGGCCATGGGGAGCTCAGTGCTTGGGGCAGTTATGAGGCCTGCAGGAAATGAAGATTAAATAAGCGATAGGAATGCCTACACCATAGGAATAGCACAGCATGAGAGATGCTGGGGCAGGCCCTTGGGGCACGCTGGGGCCTTCTTGGAAGCAGAAACAGTGACATTCAGATCCCAACTTGGACAAAGCGCTGAATCTCAATAACATGGGGCTTACTGCAAACTGAAATTTGAATCTGAATTTCAACAAGCACTGCCAGGTACTGCTTTCCTTGCTGTAGGCAGCCCTGCCTCCCCAGCTCCCTAACCAGGCGAAGCAGCACCATAAGCATCCCGAACCATGCCCCCTTGTAGCATGGCTGCACAGCTCATCCCGCACTGAGGGGGAAGGAGCTCTCCCTTCTGGTGATTAAATTGCCCTGAGCTGAAGAGTGTGTTGCAGCTGAAGTGCTGAAAAAGGCACAGAGCGCAGAGCTGCTGATGCAGAGCTATAGCAGCAATTTGGTTTGCCGTCACACGGTAAATAAGAGTTACCTGCTATTCTTTGATCAGCTTTTTTTTCTGTTACGAACTGAATGTGTTGACAAATTGTGTCACCAAAAAGAAATGCAAGGCTTTGATGAAATGAAAGGAAAGGAGCACGTGCTGGAGGCTTCAAAATGCACGTGGGGAGGCTGGGTGGGATTCAGCGTGGCTGCGGGTGCTAGGAAGCGGCCAGGACAGAATCGGAGTGTGCAGGGGGCACTGCAATGCTCTGAGATGAGGGAGCAGGAAGGGATTTGGGTTGGATCCGTGGCTTTGCAATGGGAACTGTGTGAAGCTTTAATAAAATGCCAACCGTGGTGCTGGAAGACGTCAGTCTGGGAAAATTCTAGGTTTCTGTGAACTGTTCCCCAGAAAATGTTGGATAACACCAAAACCGAGAGGTTTCTGCGTCTGCTTCTCAAAAAGCTTGGCAGTGGTGCCGGGTGGGACGACGTGCCACAAAAATGAGTGGGATGCTGGGGAGCACTGCTTCGGGTCAGAGCTTTGCACAGCCAGAGGCACCGAGCTCCCAGCCAGCTCTGCTCTCCTCCTGCAGCTCCAGGCCATGGCAGCGGGTGCAGGAGATGTGCTGTGGCAGCACGAGTGCAGAAGTCTCTTCCCTTGGGTATTCCTCGGATATGTTACTCTAATATTTAGGGACTTGTCTAAATCTGACTCGCTGCCTATGGGGGCATGGACGCGCTGACCCAGACAGGGCTCCGCTCTCTCCTTGGCTGCTGTGGGTTTGTGAGCACCAGTGACCACTCCCAGCAAATCCAACAGCACTTTGTATCAGTTCTGAGTTTCTCACTTCACCTTAATGAACGCTGATTGATTAATTAATTAATCAATGTAGTGAAATTATCCTTTACACAGTCATACACTCGAATTAGGAAGAATTAAGCCCAGAGGAATGACAAAGAAATCTTCGCCGTATCTTTGCAATGGTTCCAAGGCACAAAACTCCAGGAAAATGCAGCATAGTTTCAGCCCTGTGTAGTGTGGGAGAAGCTGTGTGATGGAACAGGGCCGTTCCTTCCGAGGAAAACTGAGAGATGTCCCCTGCGTGTGAAAGCACTGAGGAACCCTTTGCTATTAGTGTCTGTAGTCACTGGATGCTGTTTGCAAGGCACGTTCTGTGTTCAGCCCGGGTCAGGATGCTGCTCGAAGGCTGTCCACAGGAGTGACTGCCCTGCTGTTATGTGTGCCCAGTGCACAAGCACTGCATGAACGTCCCCTTCCGATGCCATGCACCGGGACAAGCAGTGAGTTGAGAGCAGCAGGGCATTCCCAGAAGGGCTGAGGATGTGGCCAAACAGTGCCTGGGAGCAGGTGCCAGGGTGGAAGTGGCTGTGGTTCCAGATAAGATGTCAGGTGCAGCGTGGTGCTTTCCCAGCTCCGTCAGGCGATGTGGGCAGGGGACCACCCTGCAGTCAGGCCCTGCACCTCATGGCATGGAGTTCTCACCCGTGTGGCTCAACAAACAACATCTGAGCACAGTTTTGCTGCAGCTCTGCCAGTTTTTCACCTTCACGGATCCCAGCAAAAGGTGTGGATCCATTTGTTGGAAACAGCTGAATCAGAAATGGAACATCTGCCCAGGAACAAACGTTCTGAGGAGGCCATGGGTGGCAAAACACTCTCTGTGGTACTTTTTAGCCCGAGGCACCTCCCTTTTGCTGTCAACATAATACATCATCTGTCCACGAGCAGTAGCAGAGAGATGGGATTACTGACAGCTTCCCCGCTTCTTTATTCCTTCCCTCTCATCACAGCCACCGCACAGCATGGGGAGCAGCAGAACATGGAGCTCTTTTGCTGGCTCTTTGCTCAATTAACCTACACGGGGCTGAGGATTGCCCCGCAGGAGGGTGGGGATTAGCCCTTAAATCCTTCTGATCCCGCAGGAGTCCTGCTCTTCTCCAGGGGCCCTTCCACGTGCAGTGAGTGCAGAGGTGTCCCTGGGTTCCTTCCTAGGGAGGGAAAGGGAGCAGTGGGAGTTCCACCTGCTGTGTTCTGGGAGGTGCTGGGGGCTGCAGGAACAAATGCTTCCACCCAAGGGGAGATGCACTGCTCCATGTGAGCATCGCTGCACTGCCCATGCAGGGCAGGTCTTTCTCCTCCCCTCGCATTAATGTTTGCACCTTTGCTTTGTCTGCATCTGCTGGATCTTGCAGGAAAGTCTTTGGAGTGGAGGTCACAGCTGTGCAGGGGCTGAGCACCTTTTGCTGTGGATAAAGGGCCAGAGCTGGTGGGGGGGTGGGGAACCTCTGGGGTGCTCCAGTGATGTGAAAGGCCCTTGAAGCAACCCGACTTCAGGAGAAAGCCAGGAGGGGTAAAACGGTCCATGACCTCTCCATGCTGGCCTGATTGGAGCTTGAAAGGGAGCTCTGAAGCCTTGCTGCTCACTGCTCGAGGAGTGACCTCCTCCCTGAGAAAGTTAATTCAGCCAGGAGCAGCCTGAAAGCTCTCGAGATCCAAATCTCTAAGGGACAGGGGCAGCCCTCCCCCTGAGCAAGTACCTCAGCCTTCAGGAGAACAGCAGTGCTGGGAGGGAAGGGCCGGGAGAGATTTTGCAGCTTCCTGGAGTTATCTCAAACCTTCATCTCCAAATGCAAAGGCTCGTGTAGACTTTGTATTCTATTAGTGTAACACCGAATGTCCTCGTTCTTCAGGTATTTATAGCAACTTACACGGCTCCCATAATAGCTTTTGTGGCTCAGCACCTCACAACAGAGAGCACTGTTATCCCCTTTCCACGGATGTGGAATTAGGGCACGCAGATGCAGCCATTTCTGCTGGATTTCCCATAACCCAGAGCAGCACCCTGGCCCCACGATGCTGTGAGAGCCCTTGCTCTGTGCCTCAGTTTCCCCATCCTCAAAGGGCGTGCTGTAACAGGTCAACCAGCACACTGATTGATAGAAAGCCGAATTACTTTCTGGTAACATTATTTCTTGCGCCCTGATTGTGCAATCAGCACGATGCTCTTTTGCATTACGATGTGGTGATGTTATGCTGCAGCATATGAATTAAATTCTTCAGCATCATCCCCTACTGACAGAATAACTTGACAGTGGGAATGGAACTCACACTTCTGGGTTGGGTTGGGAGCTCTGGGAAGATGGGTCACTGAATACAACCAAAGCTGAGGTGATACAAGGACAGCTCTCCATTAATGTTTCCATTAATGCTGCCATAGGAGGGTGTGCAGCTCGCAGCCCCTGCATCTCATCCCGCTGAACACACGTGGCTGTGTGCCTGCTCCAGCAGCCCAAAGCTGTGCCTGCTCTGTGGCACTGTGCTCCAGCACATGCACATCAAAGGTCTGTGAGGCCTTCGGTGGAGGTGTGCTGTGCAGATGGGAGCTCAGAAAATGGGGAGGTACGAATGCAGGACCCTTCAAGGATTACATGCAGTGCAGTGCAACACTTCCCCACGGCCAGGGCCTTAACGTGCTCCGTTTCGTGATGGTGCAGCTGGATTAAGTTACATCGATATAAGCAAAGTAATAACGAGATAGTTGCAATAAATGCAAGAAGCAGTGCTCTCTCCGTGGCAGCTGCAGAGCTTCAGATGTGCTGGGCACATGGGGCTGGAGGTGCTGGGCTGCGCTCGGGGAGCTGGGTTTGCCAGCTGTGAGCAGGCTGGGGAAACCCCTGGGCACGTGGGGCCCTGCAGGGCAGCACCAGTACTTCTGACCTGCAGGAAAAGGTGAAGCAGCGAGGGTGGCAGTAGAAGGAGGCTCCAATTACATCTGGGCTGCGTTTTAATTGCAGTGTCGAATTCCAGTTTTTAACTCCCCGAGACATCAAATGGCGTTAAAATTACTCGAGACCAAGCTGCAAGTCTCAACATCAGAGTGCCTATTGCACTTATCTGTGACCTTTTTAACATCAAAACTGCTGCATTATTATTATTTTTACATCTTTGTGTTATTATTAGGCTTCTGAACTCTGCTGCAGCTTGATTTATGGAAACTGCTTAGTCACTGGCACCAGTGCTGTGCTGTGAGGGAGGGAGGGATGCTCCGCCGTGCCTCGGCAGCCCAGCAGCTTTCATTCAGCTGCATGCTTCACCAGGAGCTCTGCCCTGGGTTTAGGTTGTGTACCTGTGGAGCTGAGATTTGAGTTTTGGAAGAAGCTGCTGTCCGTGACCCTGCTCAGCCGAGCTCATACCCAGAGCAGACTCTGCAGGACAGGCCCTTACATGATGGTGCTCATCCCAGGTTTTACATACACGAGACCATAGTGAATGCTAATAACTGACTGCAGTCTGAACAAACCAATTACAAACCTGTTTCTCGCTGTTATTTGCTGAGTAATGGCTGTGTTGAGCTCTTCATAAAGCAAACACAAGATCCCAGACCTCAGCCCCGCGGGGCTCCGGTGGGACAGCTGCTCCCCTTCTTGCTCACACCTCTCTGTGCTGTGGAGCTGCTGTCCGGACCTCAGCAACAAGCAAAAGGAGAGGGATAACAGACCCCAACCACCTTCATCCCAGGTTCTTTTGTGGGTAGGTGCGAGGCTCACTAATGAAGCATGCCTCTTTGCAACACGTCTTGGAGGTCCAAATGGGACGGTCAGAGAACACCCACTGAGTAAGGAGCTTAGCCCTCCATTTCATTTGCACTGGAGCAAGCCTTTGTTGGATATTCTCAAGGAGCTACCAGAAGTAAAACAATGACCTGTTTGGCAGAGTCTGGCAGACAAAAAGAGGCACAGATATAGAGTCCTGAACTGCAGAGAGCAGTTGGAAATAACGGATTAGTTCTTCTCTCCTGACTCAACGCTTTTATTCTTTCAGACATGATTTTTTATTGCCCGTGCTCCTGTAATGTGTTGTAGTGACTCAGTGAAAGGTCTGCAATAATGTTTCATTGCTGGGAAGTCACCAGATAGCCACAATTCATGGCCCAGACTCACACGGTTACAGGTGCTCAGAACACAGCCAGGAATGGGCCATAATCAATAGGCGGGGATAAAATAAGCACCAGGGGAAGCATTGCAGAGCACGTATGGGGGAATTTCACACCCGGAAAGCAATGTTCTGGGCACATTCTGGAAACTGGGAATGACATGAGTTAGTCAAGCTGTATTTGATGGGACAGCTGTGGCTGCCACAGGGCTCTTTCACCTTCCTACTGCAATAGACCACCCAGGCCCTGCTCAGTCTGTATGATAGCAGGGCTGTCTGCGTGCTGCCTGTCGAGCTGCCCCTTCCTGACGACCTGACTCACTGTGCTCTCTCTGCAGGGACATCTGAGGGCCACGAGCTAAGCCTGGCTTCGTAACAAACCTGTCGACTTAAGGCATCTGGGGGCATAAATCCAATAGATCCACGTTCTGTGTAGCGCAGTGTCAGCCAAGTCCCTCTTGCTAAAAGGAATTATATTCTGAAGCAAACACAAAATGCAGCAAAACTGGGAAAACATCAAAATCCAGTACTGGCTGTGTAGCAGCGTACAGCCCCGTCCCGCTTTGGATCCATTTCTCAGCTATTGTCTGCTTTCAGCCCAATAGTAAAGTCATATTTATTTACTTGGCTCCGCTGCGTTAATGAAAAAGCCACTTAACAAAACAAATAGAAGGAAAGACATTTGCAACCAATTATGGTATTGCTGATCAGTCAAACTGCGCTGGAAATTACACGTTGGAGTTCATTCGAGGCAGCTGATCAATGACCTGGTAGCTTGGCATCGGCGCGCGGTATCAACTTCATAAATCAATTTAATTTCAGCCGCTGTGCCAGAATATAGATGTATATTCAATATGACATCAATATTATATAATGATGGTTAAAACTAATTGGCCGAGCGCTGCGCTTTCTTATCTGCTTTGCAGCCGCGCCGCAGCCCGGCGGCGTTCCAGCGGGCCCGAAGCAGTGTGGAATTTGGCTGGCTATTCTTTAAATATACCCCTGGGCACCATTTAAAATGGTGTTTTTAAAGCCTTTCTTTTTTTGTGACCACAGGGGAAGTTCTCACTCCAGCATGTAATTCAGGACTGGCCCGAGCGCTGCCGCGTTCCTTCAGTAGCAGATGCACATCTTCGCAGCTCTGTGCTCTGCTTCCTCCTCTAACTTAGCCGGGACATTTCAGCCACCGTAACACGGGCTTGGTTTGGAAATGAAGGCTGAAAGGAGCAGTTTCTGCTGAAAACAAAGTTTGCTTTAAGCACAGGGAGAGATTTCCGAGACATGAGGGGCCGGAGCGCAGCGGTATGAGTGCAGGTGAGCCGTGCTTGGTGCTGAGCTGCAGGTGCTCCCTGAAAGCAGACAGAAGGACTGAGCTCTTCATTCTGCAGGCACTCGTACTTGTGGGGACTGAGATATAAAGGGACAGAGGGTGAGAGAACCTTCCTTGGGTCATGGTGGGTAATGCTTCGCTGAGAGCAGAGAGAGGGAACGAGCAGAGCAGGAAGGAGAGGGTCAGCCCATCCATCACCTGCTCGCAGGAAGGGCAGCACTGTGCAGCTTTGGGGGCACAAAACCCCTCTGCAGACAGGGGCAGCTGATCCATGCCCCCACGGTGCACTCCTCCTCCGAACAGCCCCGGAGCACCGCCAGGCCCAGCACCGGGAGCCCGCTGTGATGGCGACATGGGAAGGGTGGGAGCGGAGATCTGGGCTGCTCTGCAGCTCCGTTGGAGTCTTTGGGGAATGTTGGAGTATTTTTCCCATTTATATTTCGATTAATGTGTGTTTACTTCTGTGTCATTATCAATTTTGTACCTTGCCACCGTGCAGCGTGGGTGGCACCCTGGCTTTTCGCTCTGCCAAATGCTCTGTCATCTGACAGCGGCTCTGCACAGATGAGGCTTCTCCTGTCCGCTGCAGAAGCACGCTGTGAGAAAGCCTCATCTTGCAGTGGTTGATCCTTTCTGCCTCTGGCCATCGCTCAAATCAGAAATGGCAGTGGTCTGTGGAAAAAACAGTAATAATTAAAAAATAGATGCTTGCTTGTATTTTTCCAAACCACCACGCCGCTTTGCCCATTCCTGAGAGAAGACGCAATCCAGGAACGTTGTCCTTAATGGCAGAACGCAGAATAATGCCTACATTGGGTTTTCCAAGGTTGTTATGCTCGTCCTGTCAAATGCAGACGGCGATCAGCTGGCCTGTCCCCCGCCCCACATCTACAAATGCTGAGAAGAACTCTCTCTGCCTTCGTTTTCTTTGCATGGTTTGAGAAAATTCTCCTTTGACATCAACTTCTTTCATGTGAGAGTTCAAAGACGTGATGTTGGGTGCAGAGGGGGAATTGAGTCTGTGTATGCACACAGTGTGGTGGGATGCGAAGGAGGTGTGAGACCCTGGGTGCAGCGGAGTCAGCGTCAGTGCTTCCTTCAGGTTTCGTTTGGTGTGAGCAATAGAATCATATCTCAGCTTCTTTCAGGAGCAAACGCAGATGTCTACAGAGCAGCTCCTTCTTTCTGATTCTCTTCAAAGTGAAAGCCATCACCGCACTGTCACTCTCACCCACCCCAGCGGCAGCCGCCGCTCTGCCTGCAGACAGCCCTGCATCACAACTTTGGGTGTGGGCTGGCGTGTGTTTCCACACAGGCAGGACAGACACTGAGGAGCAATGCAGTGTGTCCTCCAGCTCCGCCCAAACCCTCCACCCGGAGTATCCGCCACAAGTGCATGTGCTGCTGAGGTTTGGGAATGCTGATGGGAGCGCTGGGAGGCAGCACTCAGGGTCACACTGTCAGGGTGCTCTGCTGTAGCGGGCGGGCAGTGGACGTTGGCAGGGAGCAGTGGGTCTGTGTGACAGCAGCTGCCACTGCTCAGCACATGGCTGGGGGTGAAGTGAGGGTGATGAAAGTGAAGGGATGCAACCCCAGGTCCCACTGAAGCTCCCAGTGCTCCGGCAGGGCAAGTGTGCATGGAGCACAGCCCCACAGCCCCGGGGCTGCCAGAGAGTGATGGGTATCTCCAGCAGCACTGCGTTCAGGCGGTTTGTCCCGAGATCCCACTGCCAGCACGTTTGCATGAGAAGGCAACTGGGTGAGTAATACCTGCTCTGCAGACAGAGAGCTGGAAGGATTTTGCGGTAAACCTGTTGCTGGGAGGACGTGCTTTGCTCAGAAAGCCAACGATGAAAGCCTGTGTGGCAACATCTGTCCTTTGAAAGCGACGGAGCCCAATCTCCTGTACAAGCAGCTGTGTTATTATCAGAACAACTGATCTCACCGAGCCTGCAAGAAGCGGAGCGGGCGCAGCCTGCAGCCTCGCTGCCTCCTGCTCGTGCTGCCGAGAATCCAAACCCGGCTCCAGCAGCATCCCGTCCTCCTGCTCCCTGCAGCGTGCTTCGTGCGTGGAGGTCACACCACAGGTCCTCGACCGAAAAGCACACGACAGAGATTGTCTCCGTGCAGGGCAGGCGGTGTGTTCCTCCTCGAGGAAGGTGCACGAGGGAACAGCAAACTGCAGGAGGGTTTTCTCACACATGAGCTGAGGAAATAAGTTATCTGCGGAACAGCCGACAGCTCTGAGTTGCTGCGAAGATCTGAATCTCACTCCCAATTTCACATCGTGATAAAAATCCGGGCGTTCTGTTAAAACGGTAACTTAATGCTCCCGAGGTTTAATTACCGCTACTCTGTTATCAGAATCCAGTGCAATCTGCAGCTCTGAGCTTCAAGGAGAAATGCAGCTCTCCGCAAAGCAGTCGGTAAAAGGAAGGTGCGTGCACGGCACGTGCCCAGGCTTTGTGCTCCCTCCCACAGCTGGACTCACAGCTCTGCTTTTGCTGAGCCCCCCACCATGCCTCGAGGTCACCCCCAGCAGTCACTGAGCTCCAGAGCTCCTTGTTACTACATTTTAACTGTCTGAATTCAATTTCTCTTTATGTGCGTGGTGCTGAGTGAAGGCAGCTTCACGCTGCTGGAAATGGATTTCCCTTTATTTTCTGTATCAGCCATAACAGAGGCGAACACAAACTTTGTAAGGGCCACGGTTGGGAAAGAAGGGGTGCTGTCCTCCCTCTACAAGTTGTCTCCTCTTTTCCTGTGCGCTTTCTGAGCTCAGCTGCAGTGCTCTGTGTTTTACTCATTGTTTTGCACATCGGGTTTTAGGTGAGCAGAGCCGTTATCCCCAGCACAGCCCTCCTACGAGAAGCAGCACACTTTGCAGCCAAACCCCCCTGGCTGGGGCAAGCAGGAGATGCCCTATTAACAGTCCTCTCACAAACACAGCGCTGGCCGGGCCACTGCCAGCACTTTCCATCCAGGAGCAGTGTTTGTTTTTCCATGCTCTTAATCTTATAAATTGAATGGAAGCTGATAAAAGGGACTTCCTGAATATTGTGAAACATTTGGTGTCTGTCAGGGTGGAAGACAAACAAAGCTGACCTTGAACTTGGAAGGTTTCCCCGGAGCAGGTAACAGCTCCAAAAGTCCCTGCGAGCGGCGGCTTCTCTTGGGAAAGGTCTCAGCCCCCCCAGCCCCAGGCTGCAGCCGGAGCAGCAGATCCCTGCTCCAGAGGAGAAATTGCTGTCCATATCTGGCATCATTTCGCCTCCAGGGATTAATTAAAGGCTTTCTCAGTTTTCCTTTCAATCCTCACAACATTCGTCTCTGCCTCACTGAATAGGGAAAAGGGAGAGGCATTTTCTCTGGTGAATCACCAGGCTGTTTCAATTTTCAGTTTTACATCACAGTAATATTTTGTTCCTAGGGGAATACCACAGGAAGGCCCAACTTCAGCCTCAGCATCGCAGCGTTACGGCACTAACCCCAGCTGGAAATCTGCAAAGCAAACACTCCCTACGCTTAGCAGTAGTGCCCCCCTTTCCTTCCTGCTCCTTTCCCCTCTCCTTGAAGCAGTGGGGGGATGCAGAGAGCCCCATGTGGGCCAAGTCCGGGGCCCCGTGCACAGTGATGCTGCAGGAGCTGCTGGGATGGAGCCCTGGGAGCAGCAGAGCTCTGGGGCAGCAGGATCCTGCCCGGCTCAGGATGTGATGGGGACAGAAGCAGCAGCCCAGCCCTGGGAGCTCCTTGGCTCGGTGTGTGTTGTCCTCCCCCCTGCCCTTTTCCTTTTGGGTCTTTCCAAGAGCAAGACCCCAGGACATGAGGAGCCTTCCACGCAGGTTTCCAGCTGCCCAGTGCTGGAGGAGCGGGGTGCTGAGCTCCTGGCTCTGCACCCCAACCTAGTGCTGCCCATCTCCTCTGGCTGTACCGCTCGTCTTCTGACCCCATTACCTATTCCAATGTGGATTTCAGCTGCTTAGACGTGATTATTTTAAACCCCTTCTATCTGATTACCAGCAGCCCAGTCACGGCAGAGATGCTGCTTCCTGGGGGATCCCCAGCAGCATCACAGGAGGATTTGCCTCAGTTTTGCTCCTGGGGGGCTGTGTGAGCCTCTGGGGACCACAGTGTGCTCCTCGTGCTCCATCCTTTCAAGGCAGAGGGTTTCTTCCTCGCTGCCACGGGTGTGTGGGGGGATGGCACTGCTGACCCCAGCGGGCATCGGCACAGGGATGCTTCTGGGAGCGGGGTGATGGCCAAGCCGGGCTGCAGCGGTCAGTAAGGAAGTGATGCAGCCCCGTGCAGCCTTCGCAGCTCTGCCTCACTCCTGCTTTTAGGTTTCCTATTGTCATCCTAAAGCTGTCCTCCTCCTCCTCCCCCTTCAGAGGGCTGTGGGAGCCTCCAGCTGGCCCGGGAGCTTATCAGCTCTGTCTGGCTGAGTGTTAACAGCTATTTGCATAAGTACCTGTCCCCATCATATGCTGCTCTGTTTTGTGGTTCGCTGCATTTGTTTATTTTTGCTCAGCAGCAAGGCACTGTGTGCCCGAGGTGTGCCCAGCGGATGCCAGCACCTCAAGGGCACACTCCATCCCCATGATCACCCTCTTCTGTGTGCCCATGGGACCTGCTTGAAAATGAAACATGAAGTTTGCCGGGCTCTGCTTTCCCCTGGCTGTCAAGATTAAAACTGAAGCCCCCCTCTTTCACACCTTGACAGCTGGCCCTGTCTGGAGGTTGCTCCCAGGAACGTTTACTGCAGGAGAGGCATTGCACCTGGCAGGTGGCTGCGGGATGGGTTCCTTTCTCCCTGAGATCCTTGCAGCCCTTTCTGCACCCAGGCACACCCACAGCAGCCTGCACACCAGCTCCCAGCACATCCATCGGCACAGCCCTGCTCCCAGCACCGGTGGTGACCATGGAGTCACCTCCCTGGGCAGGAGCCAAGCTCTCCTGTTTCTGCTCATTAGCTCCGAAAGGTTTTTCCATCTGTAATAAGAAAGTCATTAATGTTAAACTTCCATTGCTGGCTCCAAACGATTCAAAGATTATAACCACTGCAAAAGGGGAACGCATCGCATGTGCAATTGTTACAGTGCTGGCATGCGGTTGTTGCCTTGATGGTTGTCTGTCAGCCCTGGAGCTCACCAGAAAAGGGCTCAGCAGCCCAGCAGTGCTGGGTAGTGGCTTATTTCCTACGAGCAAAGGTAAATTTAAATCAATGGCAGCAAAGGGGCTGTAATCCTATCCTACAGGACAGCTGACTTAATGAGTTTTCATCCCGTCCTTGCTGTGCCATTTTACAAACGTGTCATGCAACTCCGAGGTCCCCTGTGCTTGCAGGATGGCAGTGCTTGGGGTGACATCCTTCCCCGGGTCGGTTCTGGATGGGCTGTCAGGTCCCTTCCAACTCAACCATCCACGATTCCATGGTCCTGGTGCGGCCCTGGAAGCAGTTCTGCCTCTTGGTTCAGCACCCAGACTGAGTCGTGTACTCCCAGTGTGGCTCACATCCGTCACTGAAAACACTTTTGGCAAAAGATCCCCTGAGCAGCACCCGGTGTGCATTGCTGCTCTGACGGCACACACAGAGAAGTTTGAGGAGAAAAGCCAATCATTCAGCTCAGCTTGGCACATCCAGTGTGAGATTCGTGACAGGGGCAGGCTGCAGTGTGCTTTGCAATGGAGGGAGGGGAGCGGAGGAAATAAACAGCAATTTGCTGTGAATGCGGCTGCTGCAGAGGAGCAGCGGGTTAGATCGTCCAAAAGGAAATGCAGTGAGCAGCAGAGGGAGAGAACAGACAAGGGAGAGAAGCCAGCACACAATGCACCACAGAGCATGGCTAGGAGAGGAGCAGAGCCTCAGAAGGACGCATTCATGAAGCCAGGACAGCAATACAGGAATGTCACTCCTTCTTTCAGAAGAGCAGTGCCTGAGCTCTCAGCTCGGGACGTTCTGGGGTGGGCACAAGCTGAGCAGACAGGATCAGCAGACCGAGCTGAAGATCCTGGATCTGAGACCTCACTGACCACCCCTTGTACCCTGTCCTCATAAACAGTGCTGCACACGCACACGGGGATCCAGGCCCTGGAGAGATCCCTGGGAGCTGCCTGGTGCTCCGTCCTTTGAAAAGCAGATCCTGCACTTGTATGACAAAGCACGGCTTCAAGAGCCAGCTCACTCAGACCATGTCCTGCCTATAGCCAGACCTGATAAGTTTTCTCCAAAATAAATACTGTATGAAGTTGGATGTCTCAAGAACTGTCTCGCTTCGCACCCCTTCCTTTGCTGCCCATCACTGCCCCTGCCCAGCACTGCACTGAGCTGAGCACCCACGGCACGCAGCCCTTCGGCTCCTTATTTATGAACTTGGGATTGGATAATGGTTTTCCACTTTGAAAAGAAAGCTCTCTCCTTCAACATTTATTTTCCGTAAGTGCCTTGGCATTTATATTGCAACAGGAGACCGTTCGGTGACATTACCTGATAAATATCGTGTTATGTAGCTGCAATTTACAATGCATATATTTTTTTACAGCTTCTAAGCTAAATTAAATGCTTCTAAAACACGGCACTTATGGAAAACAAATGTCTGTCGGAGCGATTCTGTTTTTCAGGGTGCACTATTTTTTTAAGAACCAGATACCCTCTTTATCCTGTCAGGCAGTAAATTATGCACTTGCACTTTCACAAACTCCCCCCTTGGGAACTTAGTCAATGAAATGGAAATGTCTATTTCGCACCCTCCAACTCCAGAGAAATACAGTGCAACAGCTAACTTGGTCATAAAGTGGGCGTCCAGAGGGAATCCGTGTACGGAGTGGAGTAATTGCGGTCTCGGTGCGTGTATTGCTCAGCGTGTACCCTGTGCTCACATGGCACATTGAATTGTGACTCGCATCTTTAATCTTTTCTGGTTTGTTGTGTTGTTTTTTCTTTAATTGGGGGTAACTGTGTGTTCTGTGGGACGGTGGGACCCGCAGGTAAGGGCTGCCCGTGGTGCCTGAAGCAGGATGTGACTGCAGAAGGGATAACCCTGAGGGTTCTGGGCAGTGCTGAGTGCTGAGGGGTGGGGGAAGGAGGGGTGATAGGACGTGGGGCACCAGGCACAGCCCGGGACGTCAGGGAGAACTGCTGTGCTGTGGGGGTGGCAGAGCTGTGGCACTACTGCCCCGACAGGCGGTGAGTCGCCTTCCATGGAGGTACCCCAAACCCACCTGGGCTCCTTCCTGTGCAGCGGCCACTCTGGGTGCACAAGGGGATCTCCGGAGGTCCCTTCCAACCCAACCACTCTGTGTTCCACCAACGCTGTCTCTCCAAATGTACTCTACCCTCAAGGGCCTTCTTGAGCCATGCTTCTCCCAGCCTGGAGTCCACAGGAAGAGCGTGCCACACTACACAGAACAAAACCTACAGAAAGCAGAGAAACCAACTGAAAGAGAATCCTGGTATCTGGCAGAAGAAATTCAGCGCCCAAGAACACGAGCATCTTTACACAAAACCACTTATGGAGGCATTGCTTAAAGGCAATCCCTCCGGGCAGAGAGAGTCTGCCATTACTCCAGAGGATATTAAAGCAGCTGCTGCTAGAACATAGCGAACGTTGAGCTATCCATCAAGAGATGGACTTTGTAATGTTTGTATTTGTTTGGGTTTTATTTGTTTATTTGTTTGTTTACAGTTTATTTAGATGCCATATTTCCAGCTAGTGGAGGTAATTGAGACTGCAAACCAAATCTCTCTATCCACTGATCTGCCAAATCAAATTCTCTTCTCCTGTAAGAACAGTGTTTTTCTTCAGCTTCAGAGAGGAAAAGGATTATGCAGAATGACTGACAAAGCAAAAGGATTCGTTTGTGTAATGACCATAGCAGCCATCTCGCCCTTGATCTTTCTGCAGTAGTTTGTTCTCGAAGATGGGAGCGATTATTATTATAATTTAGAACACAGCTTGCTGTTCTCCAGAGTAACACATATTTGAATTAAATCTAGATATCCTGATTACAGCTGCGGTACAGGAGAGCCCCACCTGGGGTATGGATGCAGTGTGATGTGCACATCTGTGTGCTCCCTCCGGAACGGCCGCGTGCTGCCCTGCTCCTTGGCAGGAGTTGACGTGGCCAAGAGGTCACTCTGCATTCTCCTGGCTACTGGAAGAGGATATCCAGGGGAGTAAGTGAGCAGCCATGTGCTTCTGAGGGTCTCCACGAGCTCTTCAGTCACCAGAGCTGGTCCTCCAGTGCTCCAGGTGGATGCAGCAGGTGAGGAGCAGGGCTTTCCCAGTGCCTTCTTGCTAGCTAACATGGGGATAAATAGCTTGTTTCCAGAGGTCTCCAAAATAATAGCGAGTTTTCACTCTATCTGGGGATCTCTCACGCTCCCTCAGAGCTGGCTGGCCTAGCAGATACAGCAGAAGCACAGTGTGATGGCAGCAAGGCACTCCTCTCCCGTCTGCACAGGAGTTTTCGGGGCTCTCGAGACCTCCTGACAAGTTTTACCAAACACAAATGTTCTGGGATGCACTTTGACACAGGATGCCCCATCCCCAGAGGTGCTGAAGGCCGTGGATGGGCACAGGGCAGCCCAAGCTTTAGGGGCACCCAGCCCAGGGCAGTGAGCACTGGGATGTGCTGGGACTATGGGATCGGTACGGTCCCTCCGTGCTCAGCCATTCTGTGATGCCATGGCACAGCTGTTTTTTGGAAGTTTGAGCAGTTCTGTGATCACAGCTGTATGATGAGCCCACTCACCCTCCAAATCAATGCATCTCCCACAGGTTGTGCCACACTCTGCTCCCACCCACAGCCCAGCAGCAGCCCCGAGGCGATGGAAGCAGCAGCACTGTGGTGCTTCGGGGGACTCACGCAGGGACAGCACTGAGCCCTGCGGGTTCCTTCACTTACACATCTGATAAGATAACATAGGTGCTCGCTGCTGAAAGGTTGTCTGCATTTTTTTCCTCTCAGGTATGCAAAAATAAGCACTGGAGAGCGAAGATGAAAGGAAAAGGTTGCTGGCTCCTTCCCCGGAGATCGCATTTCGTACTTGTTGGATAACTGCTTATTTTAGCATCCATCAGCTGAGCCTTTGTTGTGGAGACAATTCCATCTTTTTCGAGGATTTGTGCAGTATTATTTCTCCCAAAATGCTTTTTTGGTTGTTTTTATGATTAGATTTATTTATTTCTCCCAGCAAGCACTGACAGCACCGTGTAGAGCCCTTCGCAGAGGCCACAGCATGGCACACGCTGTGAAAAGGAGCATCACAGAAGTGACGAGACCTTTCTGAGGTAGAACCACTCACTGGGTATAAGCTCTGTGTATACTCTTTACGTACACGTGTTTGTATACAAATTTGGTATCGATGCACACCTACAGCGGCCAAAACCTGGTAAGGGATCGAACACTCCAAAATGAGAAGCATCAGAATTCCCGGTGCTGGTGCAGCTCCGTGGAAGCAGAGGACTCTTCTCATTGCAGGAATCCTTCTGTCCTCTGGCTCATGTGGGACGGGCAGCGAGGGACTCAGCATTTGTGACTGCTCTGCATACGGTCCTAGGCCGTAGCTCAGCACATTATAGCACTCACAGCAACAGAAAACACAGTAAAACTGCCAGTGGGCAGTTTTAGAGCCAGAACATCATCCTTTGGTCAGGGAGGTGGCTTACTGGGCACGGGGGTGAGGGGCCAGTGCTTGGACTAGGTGATCCTAGTGGTCTTTTCCAACCTTAATGATTCTGAGCTTCTGTGGTCTGCACTGAGGCTGAGCCCAGGAACACAGTGTGCAACCAGCTCTGCGCTTTGACATACTGGGACATCCTTTAGAGGTTTTGTCCATAATTCTTACAGAAATGGCCAACGGGGGAGGGGGGGGGGGGGGGGGCAGTGGGGCTGTGCAGAGAAGCCAGCAGGCTGCCCTGAAGACAGAATCATTAATTTTCCCATTACTTCTCCTACAGTGCTTTCCTCCACGCTGCATCAGAGCTGCAGCACTCCGCTCATCCTCCCCAGGCACCGCTATGGAGATGGCTCTGGATGACACGTGGCTGGATTAAGGTCAGTTTTGACTAATTCAGGGCACTCCTGAGCAGCACTGTCTGTGTTCCCAGAGCGCTGAGTGTGCTCCGGCACTTCAGACATGCAAGCACAGCACCCTCTGCTTCCAGCTGCACTACAGCGGGTGTCAGCAGTTCAGGCTGAAGGTTTCAAGCTACGCAACCCTCAGCACCTCCACATTTGTTTTAATGACTTTGTTAGCACTGCCCGTGGCAAGGGCAAGGAGAACCCTGCTCTTTGGGACAGCCCTGCAGATCTCACCTTGCTCCTGGGGCAGCTTTAGTAAGATGGGATCCAGAGGCTGTAGGTCTCCATTCTGATTTATCTACAGAGCAGATCCAGCACGTACAGGCATTGCATGGAAGAGACTGCAACAACGTGACGAAGAACTGCATTAGGATGATGAGAAGAAAATAAAACAACCAAAGAACTCTATACGGAATGCCTCAATTTGGGCATTCCCAGTGTTCTGGCTGCATGGCACGGTGACTTCACGCTTCCCGAGGACAGCAGTGGGGTGCCTGGGGTGCTGGGAGCCTGCTGACAGCCCACTGCTCCCTGCTGCTAGGAAAGGCTTTTCCTAACCAGTACCATTCTTCTCTGGGGCCGCATCCCAGCGAGGTGGTTCCCCAGAGATGACATCTTCCCAAATCAGAAATGAGCAGAGTGCTGCTCCATCTATGGGGAACTGGGAAACCTCCCTTGTTCCCCCGATCTCCCCTCTGCATGCCTCGTGGCCATCCCCACCACCCCCAGCCTCCCCTAGGCCTCGCGCTCCCCCCTTTTTGCCATTCACTCCCTCCTTTCCATCCACCCCCTGCTCCTCATCCCAATCCGGGGTGTCCGGGGCTGCAAAACCCCCCACCCCAGAGCAGCTTTTGGGCAGCCAGGATCAGGCGTGCTCACACCACGCGTTGTGAGCTGCTCTTTTCAGAGATCACCAGCACCGCCAGTTTGGGAGGCTTCATCTGAAGGACCAAACGAGGCTGCCTCGAGGTGCCACCCAGAGCCACGACCCTCAAAAGACGGGAGTGAAACACAGCAAGCCCAGCTGCGTCCAACGCAGCGCTCTTCACCTCTTCAGTCCTCATCCTCGGAGCATCCACTGGCCTTCCCAACGATCAGAGCGCGTCCATCGCGGGTCCCCGAGACAGAACGGAATTCCCAACGAATGGAAGTTTGGGAAATTCGGGCAGCCGGCGCAGGGATGCTCGGTCGCACCGCTCGGGGCCGCGCAGCTCTCCGCTGTCCGCAGAGATGCTCGCGGATGGGGGAGCCGAATTTTCACCTCCTGCTGCACAGCACTGCCGGACCCCCCCCCCCCCCCGCACCGCGGACCGCTCCATCCCACCTCTAAACAACCCCCCCCCCCCCACACACAGCCCGAGCCCCCAGGACCCCCCACCAGGAGCCCACAGCGGGGCTCACCGTGCCGCAGCCCCCCCCCCACCCCCACAGCCCCGCTCCGCACCCGCGGAACTCGGCCGCGCGTGGGGAAGAGCTGGGAGGTGTGTGCGTGTATGTGTGGGGGGGGGGGGGGGGGGGGGGGGGGGTGCGGCTCCGCACTGCCGCCCCCGCCCGCTCCGAGCCGGGCAAGAACCGTCTTTTTGACGCAGGAGAAATGGCAAATTTTAAGTACGTCATTAATATGGCGCCAAAAGGGTTTTTTTTTTTTTTTAAGTATAAGCCTTTTTTTTTTTTTTTTTTTTTTTTTTTTTTTTAAGGTTGCAGCCGCAGCCCCGCGTGTACGGCTGTGCGTAACCGGGAGAGGGGGAACGGAGCGGGGAAGGGGGGGGGGTGGGGGGGGAGGGGTGGGGAAGAGAGGAGGTAAAGAGTGAGCGGGGGGTGTGTGCGGGGCGGCCGCCGGCGGGACGCGGGGCGGTGCGGGGCTCCGGCCGCAGCCATGGGGCCCCCGCGGCCCGGCGGGGGCTGAGCGGGGAGCGGCGGCACCTGGCCCCGCACGGAGCCCCGGAGAAAGGGGGGGGAGGGGGGGGGGAAGAAATTAAGGGGGAAGATTTGGGGTGGGAGGGGAGGGAGGGTGCGGGAGGGGGGTGGGGGGGGGAGCGGCACCACCACCACCACCACCACCACCACCACCACCACCACCACCACCACCACCACCATTATCCGGCCCCGCTCCGAAAGTGGCTTCTCCGCCTCCCTCCTCCCGGAGCCGGGGCGAGGAGATCCTGAGGAAGTGCGGGGCGAGAAAAAAAAAACAAAAACAAAAAAAAAAAAAAACCCAACAGAGAGCACCCGCGGCGGGCGGGCGGGCAGGGCTCGGCGGGCCGCGCTGCGAGCGGCCATCTCGGCTGGGAGCAGCCATGGAGTTCCCGGGCGGCCGCCGCTGAGCGGGGCCGGGACGGCGGCGATGACAGCGGCGTGAGGGGCTCTGCGCATCCCCGTCCCCATCCCGTCCCCGTCCCCATCCCATCCCACCCGCCCCGCCCCTCCCCGCCGCCCCCCGCTGCCAGGCGCAACTCTCCGCGGACGCTCCTCCGGTAAAGGTGAGGCTGCGCGGGGGGAGGCGGGTGGGAAGAGGGGGGGGGGGGTGGGGGGGGGGATCGGTGGAAAGAAGTGTGTGGGGGGGGGGAACATTTCGCGGCGCTTCGCTTTTTTTTATTTTTTATTTTATTTTTTTTCTTTATGATTTTAATTATTTATTTCCCTATCTCCTCTCTTTTATTTATTTATTTATTTATTTATTTATTTATTTATTTATTTATTGGCTTGCCTCCCTCCTCCCGGCTGGGGGATGTGCGGCATTTCCAGGGGGCGGATTGCGCATGTTGGTCCCTTCCCCGGTTTTAAAGTGCGCGAGGCGAGAGCGGCGGGGATGTAAACACGAACTTTTCCAGGTTCGCCCCGCAGCTTTCTCTTTTTTTCTTTTTTCTTTTTTTTTTTTTTTTTCTTTCTCACCCCCCTCTTTCCCCCCCCCCCCCCCCTCCCCCCGCATCCTCCCTCCCCTTGTATTCCCCCGAAATTAATGACTGCGGCAGCGGCCGTGCGGGCGGACCGCGCTCCGCGTTTCCCCGGGGCTCTGCGCGGTACCGGGGGTGTGGGGGTGCCGTGGGGGGGCCGCAGGGGCTGTGCCCGGCGGTGCGGGGACCCGGGGGCGTGGCGGCCGCCTCCTGCCCCCCCCCCCCCCCCCCCATCCTTCCCCCGCCCTCCCCATCCCTTCGCCGCCCCCGGGGCCGCCCGGCCCCTTCCCCACCTGCCGCCATCGTGGGGGGGGAGGGTATAACCCTCATACCTGTAAACCCCGAGAGCTTGCGGGGTGGGGAAGGGGGCTGAAGGCATCCGGAGGGAAAACCCTCTGCTCGTCCCCTCCCCCCCCCCCCCCCACCCCGCACCGCGGTGTGCGGTGTTAAGGGTGCTGGGACGGTCGGGAGAGGGGGGGGCGGGTTTGCTTGGGAAAAACCAACGAGCTCCGGCATCCCCCCGGGGGTGAGAGGAGATCGTAGGAACGGGATTTGACCTTTAAGCGTTTATTGGCTACCGAGGTTAAAATAAGCTCGAGATAGGAGCAAAAATAGCTCGCAGAAAGGTTACATCAAAGGTTACGTTTGTTTTCCTTAGGAAAATTGAGGCTGATCTCTTAAAATGAAGGCTCGGAGCACGCAGTTGGGAAGGGGATGTGCGAGGTTTCTAAGCGAGGAGATGAAATTCGCGTGGCTGCTTGGTGGGGTTCGGGCAACGAGTTCGGAAAGTCGGGCAGGTGGTCCCGCACCGAGGCGGGCACGGGGTCGGCGGGGGACGCTGCGTGCGGGGCTCGGTGCGTGGAGCTCCCGTGGGGTTCAGCCCCGTGCGGTGCTCCGGAGCTGCGGGATGGGGATGGCCCGGCTGATGGCCGGGGCACGCCGCAGGCAGGACGGGGAACGAGAGGGTAACAAAGTCAGGAAAGGAAAGTTAGAAGTGTGAGTAATAAAGTTAGAGGGGGGGGGAGGAGGGGGGGGGGGGGGGGGGGGGGAAAGAAAATCCCCTGCTAGATTTGGGGGTGGGGGGGGTGGGGGTGGGGGGGAAGGCAAAGCACAGGAAGTAAACGAGGGCTTGTTTTGTTTTAAATTTAAATGAGATTAAATGGTGCCCCCAGGAACCGAGACAGCAGCGCAGCTGGAGCGAGGGGCGGCTCCGCTTGGGCACGGGGCTGTGCCGGGAGCCCTAAACCCGCACCTCCCGACCCTGCACCCGCCGCTGCCGGCTCCGGGCTGCTCTCCCCGGAGGGTTCGGGATGGAGCAGCGCTGCTCCCCCCGCCCCGGGGCTGCGGGCACGGTGCGGGAGCATCCCCGCTCGGAAAGTTCGTCGTGCCGTCGGGGAAGCGGGGCAGCCCGGAGCGACCCGGTCAGTGATGGGAAAAGGCAGCGCCGTCGGGTCAGCGGAGCGGGGCTGGGAGCTTCCCCCCCCCCCCCCCCCCCCCCCCCACCCCCCACCCCCCTTCGTCCTCCCCCGTCCGTGCGCGGCTTTCTAACGACGGGCTGCTTTCCTAGACAGAGCCGGGAAATGGTTAACGCGGGGGGAGCGCCGGGGGCCGCCCCACGGCTCCGTGCCCACCCCCACGCCGGGACGCGCCGGGATGCGCCGGGACGCGGCGGTCCGGGGCCGGGCGGGTGCGCGTGCCGCTGGGGGCACTATTTTCTGTTTGTGTTCCTATTTCTGTGCCGGAGGAACAAACAGGGAAGTGGTTTTCTGCAGTCTCATTGCAGCTCGCAAACACGGCGCATATCTCAGCCGCTGTTGCTCAACTGTCACCGAGCGGAGGTCGCGGCGGTCCCGGAGCGCTGCCGCCGTCCCCGGCTTTTCCTGCGGGTTTCTGTGCTGTAGAGGCGGCAAAGCTGCGTGGATCTCTCTTGCCCCACTTCGGATCCGTTCCCTCGGTGACCCGGAGGGCCGCAGCGCGCGGTGCCGACGGGAATTCCCGAGCACAGGGGCTGGCAGAGGGCGAGGAGGCGACCTGAGCCTTTTCTTGGCTAATGGGACCCGGGGACCGGCAAGGACGGGAGCTCAGGGTTTATTTCAGGTCTGCCTCTGCTTCTCCACGTGGGCCGGGCACAGCCGCATCCCCGAGAGCTCGGCCGGTCCCGTAGCGGTGATGGGGATGCTCACACCTCCGGCAGGGATGCTCGGGGCGAGGCGAGCATCCCCACCCACCGCCCACCCCCACTCTGCTGCCCATCCCGCGGCGGGTTCGCCCCGGGTCCTGGCGATTTGAATTTGTTTAGGGCTGATGGTTAAGCCATCGCGTTCCTCGGTTTTGCATTTATTTGCCTTTTTTTTTTTTTTTCAGCTGGAACAAAGGCGACGCTGAACATGTGTTAGTTCGCAGTCAGTCCGGTTTTCGGGTTTCCAGGCATTGCTGCAGTCCGGTGGAGTTGCAGACACTTCAGGGGGATGTTCATTTGTTTATAAAAGAAACCCACATCTGTTTCTATTTGAATCTTTTAAGGGAGCATACATAGAAACCTTTCTCCTGGTTTCTGGCTCCGTAAAAGCCAGATTTTGGGCCAAGTTTGACCTAAGAGCGACCTTTTCAAAGTATTACAAATTTTTTTGGTATTTGTTTATGACTTTAATAATGATGCCATGTGGGGAACGGGTCACTTAAAGGTGAAATTAGCTCCTAATGTAAACGGAGGATTAATTTTGGAGCATGCACTGTGTTTGGTGGAGACTTGGAATGGCTCTGTAACACACCGGCTGAACTGAGCGGAGCTGGAGGGTGGGAGGGGGGAGGAATGGGCACAGAGAGCTCGGGGGGGTGCGAAGGCAGGGATGTGGGGGTACAGGGATGCAGGGAATGGGGCTGGAGGGATGCCAGCAGGGTGCCCAGCCACCATCAGACTTTATAGCCCTGAGCTCCGGGTGGGGAGATTGCCCAATTACCCTTTTTCTACAGTAAATTCCTCCCTTAAGTACCCTGCAGTTTGCTACTGTTTGGTGGGCTCTGGAAGATGAGTCTTTCAGGAAACTGCACCCTGGAAGTTACTTGCTGAAAGGTCTGCCTGAGCTTGGGGTTTGGGCCCGCGTTTCCCTTCCTGCAGGCGGTTTGTGCTGTTTTGTGCCGTCCCCTGCCCGGTGGGGGCTGCCTTTGGGTGCCTGACTTCGCTCTATCAGGGCTTTCATTCGGAGCAATTGAAATGCAGTTTCGTTCAGAGGATGCTCTCTTGGTTCCTGTCATATTGGGGCAGAAATGATTTGATGAAATAGAGCCGCAGTTTACCTGCGGTGTTGAACCGCTTCTGCGTGTGAGTACGGACTCATCCCACAAATATCCCGTAGCCACAAGCAGCCCCAGCCCTGACCCCTGTGCTGGGTGCTGGGGATGCACCTTCTGTTTTCCTGTGGTGGGACAGTGATGCCAGTGGCACTGTCTTGCTGTAAAGCCAAAGGTGGGAGAACCTGAAACCTCTCTGGGCCCCAGTAGTGTTCCTGTGCTCCAGATCAGGAGGTTCTTTTCCCTGTTGGTGTTGGTTTATGGGGTCAGTGATGCACAGCTCCATCACTGTGCTCCCAGAGCCAGCCAGTGGGAGCCTAACTCTCAGGTAGGATTTGCACTGAAGGAAAGCAAAGTGCAGGTAAATCTGCCTTCAGTATCTTCTTCCCCAAGCGAAACCTAACGGCTCCTTGGAACACAGCTGGTTTAATAACAGCTGCTTCCCTGGGAATCACTGGAGGAATGTATGAACATTGCCATATTCTCAAGGAACGTTTTAAATCGCAGTGCGCTGCTGCCGAACCTCCCAGAACAGAGCAGTTGTGTTCTTTCCCCGGAGTTTGGAGTCTCTGTGCCCCAGGTTCATAAAGAATGGTCTCACAGAGGGCACCAGGGAGGTGTCCGTGGGGTTGGTGCTGCTTCCTGCAGGTGCCAGTGGCTCTCAGTAGCGTGGTCCATGCATAGTGCTCCATCAGAGCCCTGGAGGTGGGGCCGTGCTGATCACCAGCTGCTGAACCCTGAGAAACCAAGCTCTTCTCAAGTGAAAACCTCTGCTTGCTTTCTTCTTTTTTTCCTTTTTTTTTTCTCCAAGCACCTGCCATCACAGGTGCTTCCCCTTCAGCTCTGCTTGCTCAGTTCCTGGGCTCAGGGAGCACTGCTCTCGGGCACTCCTGCTTTGTTCTGAGCCCCCCCAGCATCCCACTGCCCTCCTCCTGCCCTGCACTGGGTGCCCTGTGCCCATCTCCCCCAGGAGGTGACAGTGCAGTGCAGCCGGGGACTGCCCAGCAGTGCTGGAGGAATCCAGGCTGCGGGAAGAGAGCTTCAGGCTGCGGATACATCACAGCTCTTGAAAGAAGTCGATGCAGCCAGAGTGGGGAGATGACTCAGAGGGTAAAACCCCGGGCTCGTTGCGCACAGGGGTCCTCTCGAACTCAGCGCCGCATGGACTTCCCCCGCAGACATATGAAGAGTGCACAGAGTTTCCATTCTTGTCGCTGTGCACTTCCCACAACCGCAGCCCCGAGGTGCTGGGTGCAGCCACGTGGGGCATGGCACGGCGTGGGGCTGCGTGGGGCCCGGGGCTGTGTGTGCTGCAGCGGGCAGCGTGTGTTCATTGTACCGTCTGGGAGCAGGGAAAGCCGGGAGAGAAGCACTGCCACGTGCTGACAGATGAAAACCCAGTGGGGATTTTTCATGTCCTTTTTGGAGCCCTGGGTGCCTTCTTGGGGTGTGAGGAGTGGGGGGTCTGGATGTGGGCTGTAATGTGCTGTTTGTTTTTGTTGCAGATGGAAGAAAAACGACGGAAGTACTCGATCAGCAGTGATAACTCAGACACCACTGACAGTAAGACCTTTAATTTGAGGCTTTGGGCGAGATAACTGAAGTGGTTCACTTCCAGCAGGGAAAGCATTGGAATAATTACTTTGTAAAGAGCTGAGGAAGCTGTGTTCACTGCATTTGCTGGAGGTTTGCTTCACAGTGAATTGTACACAGGATTGGGTTTGTCAGAAATGCAGCACTGGTGTACGACAGAAGCTGATAGCAGAGGAGATGTTGGGCTATGGGCTTCTCATTCTGCTGGAAGGCCCCTGCTTGTGCAGGGAGCTGGGCAAGGCACTGTGCTGTGCCCTGTGCCCCATCAGCTCCCAGCTGAGCTGTGCTGGGGGTCAGGGGGACCTGCTGAGGTCAGGGTGAAGCCCAAACGTTCCTGTGAGCTGAGGAGGGATGTGAGGAAAGGGACAGGGCTCAAGCCAGCAGAGCTTGCAAACCCACGCTCGCTTTCAGGCGCATACCTTCATCCTCATTCGGCGGAGCACAGAAGCATGTGCTCAACAATAAACATGTGCAAATGTGCTGAATTTTGGCTATAAATAGAGTGCTTTCCTCTCCCACTTACGGCAGGGCTTTGCCCGCTGCAGCAGCACCGCAGTGCTGCGCCGTGCAGTGCCCCTGGGCGCTGTGCGATCCCGGCTGCTCGCTGTCTCTTCCTGGGAGCTGCTCTTGGTTCTTTGTGAACGTCACTGCAGTGCCATCCAGGCCGTGCTGGGAACTTGTTCTCCACACCAGTGCAGGAGCTGCTGGGAGCAGAGATAAAGACCCTCCGCTCCAAGCCAGGTCCTGATGAAATAATGGGGAGATGATGAGGGGATGGAGGGGATCCTGTGGAGTTGGCTGTGCTTCCCTCTGCTGTAGACACAGCAGTGGCCGTGTGGGACAAGAACTCCACGTGCACAACTTGGAACCTGTGCCATGGGGTCAGGTTAGGGACCGTGCTCTGAACTTCCCATCTCCTAATCCCTAGGTGGGCAGCAGCTTGCTGAACCACGTTCAGGGTTGAGGCATCTTTAATGATGGCATTAAACAGTGTGCCCTTATCTCTGTTGGACTTTGGTACTTGTGCTGCGGGTGGTACTGAAGCTGTTGACAAATGCTCTCCTTCAGGATAACTGTAAACAGCAGGATGACCTCTTTGCTGTGCCTTTGCCCTGGAGGCACAGTGGTGGTGTTGATCTGTGCCTGTGTTAATTGCAGTGTGACGCGGCACTGGTTTGGCACTGGCTTATAGGCATGGTGTGGTTCAGCCCTCGAGCAGTAGAAGCAGAGCTCAGTAGGCCTATGGACAGCCAATTGGGTGTGCTCCCAAATACGTTTATGCATCTGGGGGGATCCAGTTATATGAAAGATGCAGTAGTAGTTAGTTTATCACCAAATGCAGACAGCTTTTTTCTTGGCGTTGTCAGTAGTAGTGATAATAATACAGGTGAGCTGGAAATAGGAATTCACAACAGTGCTCCCATTGCATTTCAGGCTTAGCAGCCCTTGCCTCGTGGAGGTGATATCGGCAGTGGTAGTACTGTGTGAGTCAGGACAGTGAGAGCCCATTCATAATAATCCCAGAGTAGGACGATCCCATATCCCACAGCACATACTCTCCTACTGCTGACGTGTACTGCTGTGTGCGGAGGGGGCTGAGCTGCGCACGGGATGGAAGTTACAGGTCCTGCTGTTGATCAGTTTCTTGCCTGCAGTCTGAAGTCCTCAGGTGGTTCAGGGCCTTTGCTTGGAGCATCCACGCTAGAACAGTTCAGTCTTACCTCCTGAACTGGTGATTCCAGGAGATCCCTGATTTCAGGAGCGTTAAGCCCCGCCTTACTCCCTCGTGACTGCTGTTTGCTCTTACAGCTTCAAACAGTTCTGATGTCTCCTCTTGAGAACAGTTTTCTTAAGTTTAAGGGGCTCTGTTTCATCCTCTGTAGCATCAGGAAAGAGATAATGAATCTGTTCTGGTGAAGCACCCTGAGATGTGCACAGCAGTAATGCTGTACTGGGGTTTTTTGCCTCCTAGCACTGACTAGAGTTGGGTTGAGACTGTAGGGGCAGCAGTGACACAGGCATGGACAGAACTTGGTCACTTTGTCGTGTAACATCTCTTCTGCCTCCTTGCAGGTCACACCACATCTGCGTCCAGATGCTCCAAGATCCCCAGCACCAAATCCAGCTGGTCCCGGCAGAAGGAGAAGAAGCCCTCTGAGGTATGCGGTGCGAGGTGCTGCCCAGGACCCGCGCTCCTGGTTCTCCGAGGGGTTCCTTGTTCATGCAGGTGGGGTTTGGGGGTGCTGCTGTCCCAGGCTCGGTGCCCACCTGGTGTCCGTTGTGTGGCTCTCAGCTCTGTTTCCAGTGGATTTGGGAACTATACCGAGCGTGAGCTGTTCTTGTAGCAGCTGCTGTTTAGCAGCGGTCATCGTCATTTCCAGAGCAGTGTGAGCAAAGCCAGAGTGACATTGCTCACACATTGCCATCCGGACCGGTGTCCAAACAGAGCTAAGTTTAGCTGAAGGTGGAGCTGGCAGGGCTGCAGCCACCCTGAATGCAGCTGTAAATCCCAACTCGAGCCGCCGTGCTGTGCTGCTCGTGGGGCTGTGGCCTCACGAGCACAGACCTTTGTAACATCCCCCCTTTGTGCTGAGCTGAGATTTTGAGGTTTTCCTGTGGTCACTGCCTGAGTTACAGCTTGCTTAGTCCTTATCACTGTGACAGATTTACATTGATGTATCCCATGTACTGGCAGTGGACAGAGGCTTAAAAAGCCCAGGTTGCTTGTGCCTTCAGGGCTGAGGAGCTGCTGTGACTGCTGAGATACTTGGGAACTCTCCAGAGAACAGTGAACCCAGATGCAGGTGTCACTGCCTGCTGACAGCACTGCTGGGTGGATGTATGCCAGGGGTAGGTGTGTGCCAGGGCCAGGAATGTCCCTTTGTAGTTGTCAGTGTCTCTCAGAATGAGTGATGGGAGTTCTGTGAGCTGAGCCCCATGTACAGAGACTGCGTGTGGGGCATCTCCTCCTGCTGGGTCACCCTCACCCCTCCATTAAATGACATGAAGGATGCAGGGTGAGCTGGGTGTGCACCTTGGGGACACCACAGGGCTGTGCCTGGAACACACTGTGCAACACCGGGGCCTGTGAGGGCCAGGACCGGGTTCAGGGCACATTCCAGAGGACTCAGATCTGGAGCAGGTAAAGTGGAGCAAAGCTTGGCGTTGCGTCGCTGAAGAAGTGTTCTGGGTTCATGGGGCAGAGTGATCTGCAGCAGCACAACGGAATTGGAACCGCGGGGGACCTCGGGATGGCAATGTGCAGTGCCTCACACTGGAGTTTGGCCAGGACACTCAGCTATCAAACCAACCAAGAGTTGAGTGGGAACCTGAGCAGGTGCGAGCGGTCCACATCTCGGCTGGAGTCCCCCATCCTGTATCTTTCCACGTGGCTGCTGGGTGCAGTGCTGGCTGTGAGCATCATCAGTACAGCCCGTGGCACGCAGCAGTGTGTGGAGGTCCCCTCAGTGAGCATTGGTTTGTGGATTTCCCCTATAACAGCATCTTCCAAACCATCTCCAGCTGCCTCGTCTCCTGCTGTGGTCATCCCCAGTGTGGGCAGCTCAGGCACAGTTTGGGGTGCACGACCACCCCCAGCCTCTGCTGTCCCTCCCAAAGTTGTGTCCCTTGTTTCCCTGTAAGAGGGCTGAAGACGGAGCTGCCATCTGCATTCCCCTGGCAACGTGTACAGGAGATGAAAAATCAGAAGCATTAGTGTTACATAGTTATTAGCTGGGTCAGGGGGTGATGTTTATTATGAAAGACTCTGTGAGAAGGGATTAACTATGCACATTAAAAACCACCCGATACGAGGCATCTGGAAAAACAAGCTTCTTAACATGGAAAAGTACTGAGCTGTTTGTAAACATCCGCGATGGGGACCACTGCCAGGGAGGGTGATTATATTTATCTGTGTGTGTCACGGGGCTCTGCCTGGGCTCTCCCAGCATGTCCCAGACATTGGGCTCCATGAAAGCTCACAAAAGGTGGCAGCCGTCCCCGTGCCCACCAGACTGCTGGCAGGATGGCCTCAGGGCTGAGGATGGAGTCAGGCAGCTCCTTGCATCCACAACGCCTGATTGCATTAATCTCCTGATTGCATTTATCTCGTTAGAGCTCCTTCATCCCTGGGCTTGGCCTGGAGGGAGCAGGGGGTCCTGCGACTCCAAGTGCTCTGTGGGGTGCAGGGATGCTGCTGGTGGGAGCAGGGTGCGGGATGTGTGCTCAGCTCCTCCCTCTCCTTGATGCTGAATCTGTAGCAGGGTTGAGGTGTGCCTGGAGTATGGATTTGTGCTTCTGGTACAGGCACATTAGTGCAGTCCTGCCCCCAGCTACAGGGATGTGAGCGTAAGCCTCGCTGGGTTTGATGGCAGTCGTCAGCCCTCTATCCTGTTCCGACAGGGAACAGTTGTCAGTGTCTAAGCAGAGGATATAAGAACAAGGCAAGTGTGTAATGATGCTCACCAGTTACATCCTGCAGCTCGCAGCCGGCAGCGGCCTGGGGACTCTCTTGGATGCTACATCTGAGTCACTGCGTTAGCCAGGATGTTAGTCATTAGCTTCTGAACTATTTGGGATCCAGAGCGCTGCCACGATCTGCGCTGCTGGAGTGCTTTGTGAGGGCAGAAGTACCTGCTGCTCCGAGTGACCCTGCATGCCTGGCACATCCCTGTGTTCCCAGCTCTCCCCGTGCAGCTGCTGCCCCTCTCACTCCAACCCGTCCCGCTGGGGATCGCGGGGCCGCAGCTGCACGCTGTCTTCAGGATGAGGGGGGAAACTGTGGATTTATACAATTTACATTATTTTCTGCTTTCCTCCTTTAGATATGACTTCCGTGTTGGGCAAGATGTCTTTTTCCATCTCTTTACGAGCACTTAACCCTTTTTAAACATCCTCATCTCTATGTCGTTTACCTTCTAGAAAGCTGCAGTTGTTGCACCGGTTCTCTCTGTGCTGATATTTTTTCCCTCTGCAGTAGGTACATACTGCTACAGGGCACTGTGGATTTAGTCTCTGGGCTTTACATGCTTTAAGAAAGGCATTTGTAAGAGGCCATATGGCCAGGCAGGGCTGGACGTACTTCTGCTGTGCTGGATTAAGAGAAAATATGCTGCTGCTGAAAGGTTGGACTGCAGTGCCTTTGTCGCTTTTCCCGAGCCAGCATGGTTCTAACAGATTAATGCCATTGTCTTTTGAATGCTGAGAAGGGCAGGACAAAAATGCTTCTAGTTCCTATTTTAAATTCTGTTGTTCATTGGATCTTTAACATTCAGCATTTCAAGAGGAAACAAGAATAGATTAAGAGATAGCGGCCTGGATCCCAAACGAACACGAGAGTAAGTATCTTTTTCCCCACAGGCAGATAATATCGCGGCTTACAGACACGCAGCAGGCACTGCCACGTTTCTGAGCCCAGCTACTGCACAGAGCTGCTCAGCTCCTTTTGGATCAGGCCAGAAGAGTGTGACAGAATGCCTGGGAAATGAGATGGGGAGGGAGCCGGGTGGGCAGCCAAGGGCTGGACCCGCAGAGGTGCCAGCTCCAGCTGATACGAAGACAGTTTGTCCAACCAAAAGATATTCCCAGGGCTCCCATTGTTCTCATTGTTTTCTCTTTCTCTCAAAATCCTTGTGACTCATGAGCTACAGCAAACAATTTTCTGCTTGAAATAATGAAGGGCTCATTGGATCGCTGACGGGAGGAGAGAGACCTGCGGGGCCGCCCCTGCAGAACGGGTGGTGATGGAGGAGTGGTATTGAACCAAAACCCAAAGAAGACCTTTTGTTCTGAGCTTCCAGAACCATCTTCATGCTGGGAACCGTCGCTGCACAAGCACAGAAGAATCGGTGCCTGTTGCTCCCAGTGGTGCTCCGGATCCTGTGGGCATGCTGCTGTAGGTGCTGGGTGTCAGACAGGGCTGTGCTCTGCAGCGTGGAGCACTTTGGAGTGGTTCAATTTTGCAGAGCCTCTGGGGGATGCAAACATCAGTGTGCAAGCACATGAACCTGTGCAAGGGCTGCTGCCACCACGCAGGGCCCGGCGCGGTCCCTGGGCTCGCTGTACTTCTCAGAGCTAATTAAAAGCAGCACTAGACGAGTGTTTCTTTAGTTTAGATTTAAAGACCAAAACAGATTCAGCTTTTTGGCTCCTGCCCAGCAGCTGATCTCATACAAGTGGAAAGCAGTTAGTAAGGGATGTGGATCTGACGTTGTCAGGTCAGTGTGAGGGGCTGGTGGGGTTAGTGGCAGCTTCAGCCCTGCTGTGTTCTCCCTCTAAGAGCACAGTCCTCGTGTTAAGTGGAGCTGAGCAGCGATGAGCACGGCACATTGCTGTAGTGAGGGGGTTTGTAGGTGAGTGAAGGAGCCTTGAAATCGATGTGGGGATCTCAGAGAAACACGAGGGCAAGGGCTGATGGGCAGAGATGTGAAGTGCAGAACAGGAGGAGGATGCTTTTGTGGTAACTGAGCAGCAGCATAGCCCCACATTGAGCAGAGCCCCAGCTGCATCTCCAGGTCACAGAGGGGATGTTTGGGTTGCTTGCACAGCCACAGGGATACCCTTCTGGAGCTGGACAAAGCAAGAAACTAGGATGTCAGAATCAGAAGTTGCATTGTTTCTCGTTAATGTAGTGTTTGGTTTTAGTTGATATCAACTGAAACCATATTGAGGGAAGATCAGTATGGTTTTTGCTTCACAACAGCAAACTACAAACATAATAACAAAGATGGATATGTCCTTGGGTAATGCGATGGTTCTTGTGTTACATTGACTTCTCATGTTTCTGGACCTCTGGGATGGGCTGCCAGCCCAGCATCGTGTGTTGAAGGGATGAGGAAGTGACAGAGACAGGTGATGGGGGCTGGTGGGCAGTGAGTGACCCGATGGCCCTGTGATCCCGTGGGAGGTCACTGGCTGCCCTGTGTGCCAGCAGTGTGGCAGGTCAGCTGGAACCTAGCAGTGATGCTGAGGGACATAGAAGAGGATGGATGAAGGTCTCTGCAATGGGATTCTTACCTGGAGAAGCTGTCATGCTGCTCGGGCAGATCTTGGCAGCACATGGGAGGAGGCTGCTGCAGATGCTGGCTTTTTCACATCCCTCAGAGGAGCATCATCTAGAGATACCTGTGTTCCTGAAGATCCAGATGGGATCCATGGGATGTGTGTGGCAGGACCTGACTTAGCTAACGAGAGCTGAAGCAGCCTGTAACCCAGTGGTCACACTGATTAGGTGTTTCTGGGTGTAAGAGCTCTGCTGGCCGTTGGAATCATGCAGCACTTGGCGGCAAAGGGAAGCAGTTCCCATCTGTAATGTTTGACTGCTGGTTCCATGTGATGTATGGCGGCTGGCTGCTCTGTTCCTCTTGGTGCTGCCATCGGGCCCAGGTGCCACCAAGGTGAGCACCCACCAGTCCCTGCAGCGTGGCCGTGGCATAGGGCAGGTGGCAGCCAGGCTGCCCAGACAAATTGTGGGTTCCTGCAGGAGGGAGGAAACAGTAAACAGTGCTATTGAGGGAAAATTGCTTGTTTTCTGGTACACAACTTTCCCTTCACCGCCAGGTCCTCAGTTCATCAGTGCCCAATTTGTCCTTTATTTAGTTTTCATAAATAATTCAGAAGAGTTTGAGTAGAGTAATTGAGTCTTTTCCCAGCCCTAATCCCAGACAATTCAAAACAAAAAGACATTTAGATTACAATTTGAGCGTATTAGCTGCTGGGAGATTTCCAGACAACTGATCTGCTTTCCTTTACAATTTCTCTGGCGTTCTATCATTTCTAAAGTGTTCTGCTTTGATAGTTAATAATTTGAGCATTTCCAGTTCTTCACGAAGAGACAGAGGCATCGCTGTGATAAAGTGCTGGCGTGCTCACTGCCTTTGGAAGCGCGAGCTTATCTGTTTTTCCAAGAAGGACTAAATAAATGAAGTGGTAAGATTGCGCATCCAGCCCGCGATGCGCCTTATCATCTTGGGGGAAATAGATGCCATCGTGCTTATTTGGCTTAAAATTAAAACCCAGCCTCTTTGCTGATGTGAGCTGAAGAGCCAGAAGAGGTGGATTTGGGGGAGGCCGAGTGCTGGAAGCAGTGAGGCTGTGCTGTAGGAGCTGAAGGAGCTGTAGGAGGGCAGTGCAGGCGGCGAGGTGTGCACGCTGTGTCATGAGCGGAGCGTGGCCGTGTAGCAGGGAGCTGCAGCATGCTGACCTTGTTTATTTCTCTCTGCCTGGTACGTGGACGTGTGGCTCTGTGAGGATTATGACTTCTTGCATACTCCTTGTGCTTAATTAGCATTGATCTTAATCATTTTTATTATTTTCCGTAATGGCTCGCGCTGCCAGCATAGCAAAACGTGACCGTGGTGCTCGTAGCAGGGAGTTTGTTGCTCTGAGAGGAGTTTGATCTTGCTGACATGCAGCCCTGTTCTGTCTGACTGCAGCATGGAGGCTGTTGGTTGTGTTTGCTGATGGGGCTGTGCCTGGGCAGCTCAGGACCGCTTTGTAGGGATGTGGGGCAGTGATGTCTCCAGGCAGATGCAACAGCAAGGAGGTACCAGTGCAGTTCCAGGAGGTCCCAACATAGAAAAGGTCCTTTATTGTATTTAACTCTAATTGGGTTATCAGCTGAGGCTCTGGGGATTAAACAAACTGACCTAAATCCCGGTCTCAGTGGTCTTAGTTAATGTCTAGTTTCCTGCATCTTAGCTGATTTAGTTTCCAAAACGCTCTCCAAAGAGTGCTGTCGTTGTATTGGAAGTGTAAAGCCATCCTGTGCCATTTACTGTGGCTCTCACAAAGCAGTCCTCGATCTGAGGCCAACGTTGCCAACAGAAGCAGCGCTGAAGGGAACACCTGGTCCGTCCCAGCTCTGCAGAAGGAGCAGTGCTTGGAGCTCGGTGGTGTCCCAGTCTGGCTGCTGGCATCGCTGTCATCACTGCAGCTAATAGCAGATGGTAGAGAGGAGAAACCATCCATTTTCATTTAGGATTTATTTTTACCCTGCAAGAGACAGGATTGCTCGCGTCGTTGCTGTCAGGCAGTCCCCTGCAAGGAAAGCCTTATTTACTGCAGTGGGTTTTTTTGGGATGCTTTTCTCATCACAGTGCTGGGGGAAAGCTCTGCAGGGCTGAACATGAGATGGGAGCGAGCCCGTTCCCTGCCCAGGAGTGCGGGTTGTCACAGGGAGGGCTCCTTGTCTGTCTCCGAGCAGGTTTAGTGGGTCAGGAGAAACCTCCACGTGTTTGGCTGTGGGCATGGACACGGGCATCTGTATCACCATTTAGCCAGAGATTTTCCTGTTCACTAAGCAAACAGTTTTTTTCCAAGACTGTAAACTCAGCTTTGCCCTCGGGTACGAGGGAGACAATGAGCATGTGAAATGGCGTTACAGCTCAGCGATGCCTTTGTGTTTCCACCGACCCATCAGGCCCCAGCAGCCTGTCTTAACACACCAGCTCCAAATTCCTCACCCAAAGCCAAATCCAGCCTGTCCAGCTTTCCATAGCCATGCCTCCAGCTGTGGTTGTAGCAGCAGAGCTGTGGGTTTGTTGTGGGGATGCGCTGATGCTGATGTATCCTGGAGATGGAGTTGGGTCTGCTGTCAGCTATTCCCATATATATCCCCCCAAATGCCTTCTATTGACCCCAGTAACATCTGGAGTTACCTGCTGGTGGGCAGTGCCAAAACTGGGGCATGGTCACCCTGTGAGGTGGGCTGTGCTTGTGTGCCCATGGGTGTGCAAAAGCTGCTGCTCTTCTCGTCAAGAATAAGGGGAGCATCACCTGCCCCAGTGGGAATGGTAGAAAGCCCATCACTGTGAGCACTGATCACCCAACAGAACGCAGCCCATCGTGGTGCCAGGCCAACGTGGCACATTCTCTGCACTGTCACCCATGGCCATGTCCCAGTTCCTGCCGTCCACCCACTGCTGGTGTTTTCCTGGTGCAGGTTTTCCGCACGGACCTGATAACGGCCATGAAGATCCCCGACTCCTTCCAACTCAGCCCCGAGGAGTACTACGTGCTGGCAGACCCCTGGCGCCAGGAGTGGGAGAAGGGCGTGCAGGTCCCAGCCAGCACCGAGGCCATCCCTCAGCCCGTGGTCAGGTAAGCAGCATGCCTGTGGCTGGGGATTCTGAGCTGGGAAAACTGGAGGGGGAACGTGGAGATGGTATGATTCAGGGCGCAGAGGTGAGGAGAAAGGCTGAGGGTGTTTGGCCTGGAGATGAGGGGAGATCTTGCTGCAGCCTTTGGAACTTGAGGGGTGTTTGTAGACAGGGGGAGAGTGGCTTTTTACGTGGACTGATAGTGATAGGACAAGTGGGGGTGGCTTTAAACTAGAAGAGAGGAGATTTAGATCAGATATTAGGAGGACATTCTTTACCCAGTGGTGGTGAGGCACAGAACTGTGGATGCCCCATCCCTGGAGGTGCCCACAGTCATGGACGAGCCCTGGGCAGCCTGAGCTGGGGGCAGCCAGCCCGTGCAGGGGGAGGCTGGCGGGGCTGTGAGGCCCCTTCCAACCCATTGTATGGCTGTGCTGGAGCTGAATGTCGTGGTGTGGGGGTGCAGAAGTTGTCCCCTAAATTAAAAACTTCTGTGGGCTGCTCTTACGTGTTGAAAATGTGATGGGGATGCAGAGATTGGAGGGCTGGGAACAGGAGCCCAGCGTTAGCCAGGCATCTGCAGGACTTTGTATCGGCCTAGATCAGGGCCTCGTTAGCTATTTTAAAATTGGGAACTGTGTTTAAATAAGACACTGAAACAGCTGCTGAGGCACAAAAGAAATGTGGGTGAGCCACTGCCCTGTCACAGCAGTGGCTGAGAATACTGTGGGGGGAGCACAAGGAGCCATGGCACGGGCATTGTGCTGCTGTGGGGTGGGCTGGGGCTGTATGCTGCCCACCATGAGGGGTTTGGGGCAGCACTGGTCCCATCGAGGCTCTGTTTGTCTACAGCTGCTCCTGCAGCTGCCAGCCCCGGGTCTGATGCAAACTTTTGTGTATGCCCCCAATTCCCCCCAGCTCTCCCCAGGGGAAAACAGAGAAAGAAATGAAACTTTAATGAGTCTGAACACATCAAAAGGGAAGTTGGAAAAGGGGGCTGTTGAGTTGATTTAATCCTTAAGGAGGGGAAAAGAAAAAACAAAAAGGAAAAACAAAGCAAAAAAAAAAAAAAGCATTGAGTGGAGTATCTTTTTTTAGTTGTCTTTGATAGCTAACCGCAGTCTGCGCTCATGAGCACTCTGCTCCCCAGCTGAGGATCACGCCGGGGCTGCTTCCAGCCGAGCAGTGATAGCTTGGCAGTGCCTGGCTGGAGGTGCCCTCCTGCAGCTGATCCCAGCAGCATCTGCACGGCAGCACTGTGCTTTTCCCCGGGCAGCCCACTGTGAGCTCTGTGGGCAGATCACACCTCTGTCTGCTCCTCTCCTCTTGTTTCTGGGGTCCCAAGCACTGGCAGCTCTGTCCCACTTCTGTAGGGTTTCTTTGCAGACCAGAATCAGAGGCCTTCTGCTTGTGTTGCTGTTTCTGTCTGGGTCCCTGCCCGGAGGACAGCCCCATGTTCTGCCTGGCAGTGAGGAGATGAGCTCGTGGCTGTGCAGGTGCCCTTTCTGTCACATCCCTTTTCTGGCAGGGCAGTACACATGGTGTGGGGGACTGTGTCCCTCTGATGGCATCCGTGCTCTGAATCCCGTGTCAACGCTGTGGGCTGGTGATGCACTGAGCTTTTTGCAGGCTGGAAGCTCAGAACCCAATGGCTGCTGCTCCTCCAGGGCACGAGGTGACACAGCTCTGGGTGCAGCACTGCCAGGGGCAGCGTTTTGCTTTGTACCACATCTCAGTGTGGAGTAATGGAGCATTGCTCGTTGAAATTGTGAGGAAGGCCCTGAAAGGTGAGCTGCATGCAGCTGCTGCTCTTTTAATCTCTTGCCTGGGCGCTCGGAAACGAGCTCTTCCTCCTCGTGCCTCGCCTCTAGGTTGTGCGAATCCAAAGCTGAAAATGAGATTTTGAAACGTTTTATTTTGTTGGAGCTCTAAAATGTCAACGCTGTGGGTGAAGGAGGAGGAAGGTGCTTTCTTTTAAGGCATGCTTTCCCCAGAAAGCAGCCGCCTGGAAATGCCTTTGCTGAGAGCCACCTTAACACAGGGTCCTTTGCAGAGTGCTGTAAACCACAGAGGAAGAGCATCCTTTGGCCCCACTCTGGTGCCCAGGACTGGATGCCACTGCCGTGTGGTGCTGCAGGGCCGTTGGGCAGTGTGGGACATCGTGTGCTTCCTCTCCACAGTTCTGACTCATCAGAACTTAAAAGGAGGATCATTTTATGCAGCAGCTTGCTTGGGAATTGCCCGCGGCCTGAAGGGCAAGGCTTGGCTCTAAAAGCCATTGGAGGGCAAATGAGAGCAGGGAGAATGAGAATCACCCAGCAGTGGTGCTTCCCATCCCTGTGGGTCCCATAGCCAGGAATTGCCCTGGGCTGCCCAGTAGCAGAGCTGAGCATCGCAGCCCCAGGGCAGGTACACAGAGGGTGGAACAGGCATTTCCAGTGTGCTGGATGCAGAGTGGGACCATCACAGCTTGAGGTTAAGGGTAAGCAAGTAAAGGAGCAGCACCAAATGCAGTTACCCTGGTGGTCTGTGAGCCCGGGAGTGTGGGGACCATTCAGTTACCAATGGGATCAGTGGGGGTGGTCTGGGGTTGGACTTGGGGATCTTAGAGGTCTTTTCCAACCTCAGTGATTCCATGATTCTGTGAACCCTCCCTTCCCACAGTTACGCTGTGGTGAACTCCAGAGGAGGATGCTCTTTGCGGGGTTGCTTATATGGGTCCACAGAGCCCATCGCTCACAGTGGGTACAGAGCCTGACCCTCATCCCAGTGCAGCACTGGCACCTGACCCTGGTGCTGTGCACCTGTAAGCCTTTAGTTCCTTATCCCCTGAACTGTTTAACATCTCCCTTCCCCAGAGGACAGGGATGTGGGCAGGACCTCGAGAGGTGGCTCCAGGAGCTCACACGAAGCTCCATCAGCTGTGTGCTGTATACCCTGCTTCCTGTGAGCGCGCGCGCAGCGGGAAGACGAGCAGGAAGGCTGCTTCTTGCTGGCGGGGTTCCCAGATATTCTTGGCGTCGCAGATCTCTCCTTGCATCGCTGCCGTGGCCCTGTTTGAACAGAAAACAGAAAGCGCTGTGGCAACAGGAAGGCACAAGCCGTGATTGGGGGGGGGGGGTCAGGATGGCTGCTACACCATCCAGGCAGTGACGTGCCTGTCCCCTCGGTCCCCTCTGTCCCATCTCCTCCAGGAGCACAGCTGCAGGTGGAGCTGAACTCTGGCTGTGCTGCGTGGTGCTGCTGTGGGAGCCCTGTGGGGCTGCCAGCTGTTGAACCCAGGAGGTGCCCCAGCATCTCCTGCAGTTCTGTTGGAGCGTGGAGCCAGCACATTGCATCCCAGCCGGAGCCGTGCTTCCTTCCCTCCTTCCTCCCATCCCTCCCTCCCTCCCTGCTGCCTGTTGACTCATCGGCAGCTTCCCTCGGGCTTTGCTGCAGAAGGGGCAGGCAAGATTCTGCAGCACTCTGTATCTCTTGGAGCTGCGCTGTTGTTTTAACGTGAGATGCCTGGGTTGGTTTTTTTTTTTCTTTTGGGTTTGTGTGTTTTTCCCACCCACTTCCAGCCTGTGGTGAAATTGTGTGAGCTCAGGGCTCCATCAGGTCCGTGTAAGTGGGTTTCTCTCTTGGGAGCTGCAGCCCCAGTCGGGATGTTAGGTTTTGGGATGCCCACCATGGGAGAAAAGCACAGGAGCATCAGCATGGTGCTGGGGCTCAGTGCTGATTTCATATCTAGGGCTTGGAGAGGGGATGAGCATGATTGCCTTCCTCTGTTACTTCTAATCATTTCTCCTTTACAGCCTGTGTGACAAATCCTTGGGTATGCTTTCAGTGAGTCCTCACCATTATTAGTTTGCTATGGGAAAGTGTTAATCTGGCACGTTCTTACCTAGGGCTGTGCCACTTCTGTTCAGAGTGTTTGCTCGTTCTCCCTGGGGATGTCTGTGCTTTTTTCTGGATCTGGCACGTAGCACATCCCAGCAGTAAATGTGGAAGGAGCAGGCTGGTGTCCACTGCCCTTGATGGGAGCTCCGTAGAGCCTCCACGTCTCATTCCATCACCTCTCATCTTCATCCTCTTCCTCACCCTCTGCTGCAGTAATTACAAACCCTCATTGTGGATTAGTGCACTGTGCATCCCTGCTGAATAAGATGAGAAGCTCTCAAATGACACTCGGAAATGTGAGAGGGATCAGCTGCTCTGTGCCCAGTGCTGCTGTGGGAAATCCCATGGGATGGAGGTGAGAGCTGCACTTCTGTGAACTGAGCCTGTAGGACCGTGCCCCTGGCACCTGGCTGAGCTGAGAGAGAGCTGATGGTGGGTTGGAGTTTTTGCACTGCATTCAAAGAAAATTTGGAGGACTCACCAAGGCACGTGTTGCTTTGCAGCAGTGTGGTGGTGGGAAGGCAGAGGGTTCCTCCTGGCCGCCCGTTGCCTCTGGTGACTCAGAGCTGGAACAGTCCTCCTGTGTTCAGGGTTCAGTGTTAAGGCAGTGATTCAAAGTGCATTGCAGAGTCTGGCTGCTGCCCATTCAGGTTGCTCAAAGCCCTGCTTCCACTTGGGTGGGTTTGTGCACAGAGGAGACCCGTGTGCCCACACCGTGCTAACCATGGGATCACTCATCCCTGTGCCCCAGCTTTGGGGTGAGCTTCAGCTGCACTCCCTTGGTGGTCCCCTGGGGTGGGTTTGGGATTTGGGGCGAGAAAGCTCCTGCCTGCAGAACAGCAGTTGCAGGACTGCTCCTTCGCTCACAGCATCTTCCTCTGCTCCCTGTTAGTAGGCGGATAGAAATAAAAATTGGGCTGTTTGCATTATCAAAATAATTGTGGGAGCATTATCTGCCTGTGACAATTAATTCCAGATGCTTCCATGTTAGCAGCTTGGCTGAAGTTACGTGAAGAAGCAACGCTTTTTTTGTCTTTTTGCATCCAGCAAATGTATGTATAAGTCTCCCTGCCTTCACTGGTAGCAGCCTGAGCTGTATTACTTTGCTTCCGACACAGACGCTGCCATGTTCTGGTCAAGCAGAAAAACAGCTGTGCTCTGTTGCTGGAATCAGTGCTGAGACCTGAATAATTCATCTGTTGAGCTGAATCTCAGGGAGATTTAGCTTGGAATATAACTGTGAGAGAGACAGGAACATCAGCGCTCTGGTCTTCATCTTGTCTGCTGGGTATCAGGCTTTTATATGGTGATAAACAGCCCCAAAACAAAATTGGAAGAGCTGTCTGAGCTTAACAAGATGGCTGTTTGGTGCCTCCTGCTCACTTGTTTTCCTCGTTTTAACACATCAGAGAGGAGTGAATTGCTTTCTCCATAGAGGACTGCGTGTCTCCCAAGGGCTGGAAGGACCTACTCTGCTTGCAGGCTGCTACCAGAGGAGATTGGAGAGGCAGAAGGCAAAAGGGAGCGTTTTCCTGGCGGTCCCCATTAACTGTAACGTGGAGATTCCAGGACAAGCTACAGAACCTGTGTGCAGTGTGCCTGCATCCGAGGGGCCGCCCAACCCCCCTCCCCAATGTCTGTGCCAAAATGGGGTTCTTGGAGGGGGGTTTGCAGACCTGAGCAGCCCGAGCCACGGAGCCAAACCAGGGAATATTGCAGGCAGGACATGCACTGTGCCAGCAGCTGCAAGAGGAGAGGCTGTGCAGGGTGCACCCGCAGAGCTGTGCAGTGGCAATCGCTGTAAACTTGCAGACGCTTTCAGAGCTGGTCATGCTCATTCATAGCAACCTCCGCTTGGAGAGCGCTGCGAGTTCAGCTGGGAAGAGCCTGGGCTGGCACCTGCCTGGCTGGGGACATGGAGATGGCTGGCGCAGTGGGGTCCCTGGCTGCCCCCCAGCAGGATGGGATGCAGGACGTGGTGCCATGATGCAGGACACGGTGCGCATCCTGCAGCCAGCCAGGCATTACGTCACCCGCAGCCGCGCTCACTGGCTGCCGTACCGAAGGGCAGGCCGATGCTTCAGGCAGTGTTAACCCTTCCTGAGCAGCCTGGGCAGCACAAAGGGGCTGTTGCTGTGCTGAATGATAGCCGCTGGTGTTTGTGCAGTCGCGAAGGGGGGGGCTTATGGGCACAGAGCTGCTGTTCCAAGAGCTCGGTGCATCCTTTTGGGGCTAAATCCAACTGCTTTGTTCCCCCAAAACAGCAGCAGGAAGCCAGGCAGGAGCTTCAGGGCTGAGCCCAGGTGTTTAGAACAAGTGCTTTACTGAAGGTTTGGGTTATACCAAGCAGGAGGGAGGCTAAAAGGAAAAATACTGCAGTCCTCAGTTGCAGTGCAGATTTTGGTCAGCTGGGGACCGCAGGGCTGGGTCTGAAGGTACACGGCGGTGCAGCCCAGCAGCAGCAGCAGCAAACTGTGCCATTATGGGGGGGCTGCTCACTGCCATATAGGTGTACCAGGCAGGGCTCTGTGGGCTGTTGCCTGCAGAAGGGACTTTTTGCTGGAAACCTGCTTCGTAAGGTGCTGGCCTCACAGCAGAGGGAACCACAGCTGAGGGTTCATATCCCCCACCTTTGCCCCCCTGGGCTGATTCTCTATGTCACATGTTTGTGTGTTTGCAAAGACAAATGCCAAATCTTGAGTTGTCTGGGGTGGGAGTTGGGTGGGAGCACTGCCCACAGTATGCTGCTGCTGGGGCAGCCTGGCAGTGTCCCCAGCATCCTCAGCCACCCGCTGGGACCAGCACCCACATCCCAGAGATGTTCCTCCCCACCCCCAGCTGCATGCTGCTTTCAGCATCAGGCCAGTTCACATAGAGCCTGACAGCTGTAATATCTCCCTGGCTTTCCCTTTTTCTTCTTTGCGCTGAGCTTTGGGACTGTCACTTTCAGCTTACGGTTTTACAGACTTCAATGGGAGCTGAAGGGGTGGGATAAGTCGGCATAACCGTTGATAAATCAGGGCTCAAACACAGAGGGTCACAGAGTGCTGTTTGTGGTGCAGCCCCCAGTCCTGCTACCCACTCACACTCATCCCTGAGCCATCGTGCTCCTTTTCTCACACCTTTCACTCTGCCCTGCTATTTGGATATTTGGAAGCAGTAGGGCTTATACAGTCCATTTGCTTAAGTTGGTAAGAAGCTTGGGCGTCTGGTCTGACTGCCTCCCGGATACTATTTTAATAAACAGAAAATGAAAATCATCCCTTTAAATTGTAGAATGCCTTTTTAAAGTTGGAGTGTGCTGTGGGAGAATTCCCCCGCGAGCAGAGCTGGCAGCATAGCAGGATCAGCATCCTCTGAAGGTTGCTGGCAGAATTATCTTTCCACTGACTTTCCTAAGCTGATTTATTTATGGACACTGGACAGGACTAATTTAGGCTGGAATGTAGGTAGTGAGAAGATGAGTGGCTGAAGCCTTCATTGTCATAAAGCAAAGTATTTTTGGAAGTGAAGCACTGTGTGGGGTTATTTATTATTTCTATCTGGTGTATTAAAAGGGAGAATATAGGAAAAAGAAAAAAAAGCCTTCAGCCAAACTGAAGCATTCAGTTTACAGAGATGATTAACCATGGGAATTGGCTGAGTATGTTTTATTACCACATAATCTTCTCCCAGGATAGATGCAATCCTCGAGAGTGTTGGGGTCCACTTACTCCTTTCACTCAAGTGCCCTTGAGACCCACTTGCAGACTAATGGCCTCAGGTTTGTTGTGCTTTTCTGTCTGATCCCAATTTTCAGCCCTCCGTTTAAATAAGCTCTTGATTGATACAGATACTTTTAAATGCTGCCTTGCTAAATAAAGGCATAAACTCCTGCTCCTGCTTTTCATTTTTGTTTGCTGCTTTGCTGTCGTGCACCCCCTGCCCATCCTCCCGTTTTGGTGCACTCTGTGGCTCTGGCTATGAGTCATGGGGCCCCATAGTACTTCCCATCTCCAGCCTGGGGTCACGCTCCATGCTCTCTTCTCTCAGCATCCTCTGCACATCACAGAGCCTCTGCACCTCAGGTTCTTGCTGTGTTCATGCCTATGGATGGTGTTCACTCCTGTGGAGCCTATGAGTGGTGAATGTGGCCTTTGACTACAGGCTCCCCAGGACCTGTTCTCCAGGTGTGGGAGATGCTTGGCATTGCTGCTCCAGGTATGTCTCAGACACTGCTGCTGAGCAAGCACATGGGGCACCGTTAGGTCTTTGTGTCTTCATTAGCTTGGTCTTAATGAGAGGCAGAGAGCAGCTCTGTAAGTTGCAATGCGCAGTGAGCAGAAAACCCTTTTCACTTTGCAACGCTGGGAGAAGCTACACTCCAGGCATGCTTGACAGCAGTGCTGTTTGCATCAATCCCCGTGTAAAGCTTTTGTGATTGCATGAGTGAGCTCTTTGAGTACCTGCTGCAGGGCTGTGCCACCAGCAGCTTGTGTAACGGGGATTAAGGAGGTCAGGAGGCACAGCTCTGAAGGAGCACTCAGTGCTTCTGGGTGACTTTTTCTCCCACTACTCAGAGCTTTTTGGCTCCAAGCCCCTGTGCTGAGCCCGCTGCTGCTCAGCCCAAGGCCTGGTGCTGTGCAGACCGCCCTGATCATGGCTCGTGGGACAGAGAGTTACAGTTCTGCTGGGAGCACGCTGCTCTGGGGTGTTTAATGGGGCTGGGAGCTCCTTGGAGGATGGTCCTGAAGCTCATTGGGAGCACGCATAGTTTCAGTGTTATTACTGCTGTCTGCATTAAATACATTAAATACAGACTTTGCTGAATCCCCAAGCCCTGTCCTAGATTACAGCAAGCTCATTTCAAAATCTGGAGCCTCGCAGAGCTGTGCTTTCATGGCTTTACTTTGAGATCCTCAGCTGAGATTTGGAGGAGCTGTCCTCGGAGTGTTGAGGCATATCGTTATTTTCAGTCCGCTGATGGGGAGAGGAAGGCAAAGGGGGCTGGGTGCTCAGCTGAGCATCTCAGCAAGCACTGAGAAGTTGCAGAACCCGATGCTGGTGGTGCAGGAGAGTCAGAGCCCCGGGCTCTGAGCAGCCGTCGTTACAGGCAGAGCAGCAGCTGGGGAGGGACGGCGTTGCTGTTTGCTGTGTATCTTTGCAGCATTTCTGTGTGTTGACATCTGGCTGGGAGGTGGTGTTTTGGGGCAGAAACGTGAGCTGTACAAACACTGCAGCGAGCTCCGGCTCCCAACTTTGCCGAGATCTGTCATCTGGCACCGCAGGCTGCTTCTCATTTCCAGCTCGTCCTCTGCTTGCATGTCATTACGCGTGACACTGTTGACGTGTGCATGGCAAGTGTCATCCGTGCTGCTGCCGACTTGCCAAGAAGCGCAGGCGAAGTGACAGGGAGTGCTGGGCAGGAAGCCTGCAGCCGGTGCTGCTGCAGTGTGCTGGCTGAGCAATGGGCTCTGAGCAGCACTCACGTGGGACGTGGATGTGGGACACCTCCGTGGCCAGGCTTGGGGCTACAGGTATCATAAACCAGGGCACAACTGGAAGCTGGATGCACAGAGCGGGCAGGGCTACCCTCGAACATCTCATCCCTGCAGCCCAGCACCAGCATCCCACTGTGCTGCATTCAGCGAGCAGTGATGGGAGAACTATTGCCATGGGGAAAGCTGCTCATAATGGATATCATTTGGAAGGGCAAAGGAAAGTGACCTTTTAGGGCACTTCTCCCATGGTTGGCTGAGTTGTGCTCTCAGTGCTGCATGGTGCAGATGCTTTTGGTGCTGTATGAGCACCAGGACTGGCTCCCTGGGCAGGCAGCTGGTGTTTCCAGCCCAGCCCCAGCTGCCTGCGTGGTGCAGTGGAGGGGGCAGAGAGCAAACCCCCAGCTCAGAGGGATGGGCACGTTAGCTCATTTGGCACTGGAGCATGCATGTGGGAGGCTGGCTGCTGGCAGCAGGCGTGCAGCAGCACTCGTGAGGCGGAGAGGGAGCAAGGATCCCTGCAAAGTGTAGAAGTGGCTTAATTTCTCACGGCGTGAAGGGAAATCATGTAACTCCTGAAAAATAAGAGGGTTCCCACGGAGACTGCGACACAAAGCCTCCCAGCCACTGATCCTGGCTGTGATCTGTGGGGCTGCGCTGAGTGTGGGGAGCAGGAGAGATTGGTTTGCATTGAAAAGCATCCAGGCAGCTTTAGGAGGAGCGGGGCACGATGTTAAAGCCTGGATGGGGCAGCAGTGCCAGCGTTGTTTCTGCAGTGATCAGTGTGGTGAGGCTGATGGGTAGAGGCTGAGGCATATGGAGGCATGAGCCAGTGGAACGAGCCTCATTCCCAGATCAGTAAAAGCAAATGCTCTGTATGAGCTGTGCTTGTTTAAGCCTATATAGGGGCACTTTGTGTCTGTGTCCCCCATCGTCATCACAGCTGGCACGGCGTTGTGCGGTCAGAGAAGGCAGGAGAAGGGCAAACTCCCTGCCCGTGGGAACAGGCTGTATATCAAAGTCAAAAGTGGATATTTTTCTGGTTTTACATGTGTTGTTTTTTTTTTTCTCTCTGATGACATCAAATCTGTTCACGACAAAATGAGGCTGAGCTGTTTGTTTTGGTGCCGTGTCCCGTTTACCCTGGCACGCAGCTCTCTGATGTGATGGCAGCCACACAGCCCCATTCCCAGCAGTCTGAGCTGTTTTCTCGCTGATGGAAGCAGCCCCAGCCCTTCAGGTCCCCTCCTTCTTCCTCAGGAGCCAGCAGTGGACGCTTTAAGTTTCTCACTGCCAATTCCTTTCTCCTTTTCAGCAATACTTTGTCTCTCTCCAGCCTCTAGCTGCGCTCTCGTTCCTAGAGTCAGGCTATCAGTGCCATAAATGCACCTTCATGGCCAGATGTGGCCCCTGGGCTCCCAGCAGGATGCTTTGTGGCTGTCTCTCCACCTCTCATTCCTCCCTTCCAGAATCATACCCCAGCTGGAGAACCTGCCTTCCCCGGTGTCCCCCAGCAGCCTGCCGGGCTCGGAGATTTCGGAAGCCACGAGGACATACCTGCAGGGCATGAGCCGCTATGACCTGGATGAGCTGGATGCCTGCTGGTTGGAGCTGGTCAACATGGAGCTCAAGGAGATGGGTGAGTCCTGCAGGGCTGCCCACGGAGCAGACATTAGGTCTTTTAAAGGAATCACAGAATCGTAGGGGTTGGAAGGGACCTCTAGAGATCACTGAGTCCAACATTTCACTTTCTGAGTGCCTTGAAGGCTGCAGTGTGCCTGCCCGTTGCTCCCAGTTCCAACAGGACAAAGTTCCAAGGGCGGGACAAAGCACATTATCAAGTGATTGAGCAGACCTGGTGCATTGCTGAAGAGGACAGACCTGGCGTTGCGGAGCTTGTGTCACTGGCAGGTTGCAGTCAGTGTTGTCCTCATTAACTGGGCCTCTGTTAGCAGCCTCAACTCCACATGCCTCAGTTTGGTTCACTGCAGCTCAGGCGGAACCCTCAGGCTGCACAGAGCAGTCAATGCTCCAGGATAAAGCCAGGAGCCCCTGTACCACTCCACTGTCCTGGTGGTGTGTCTGTGGGTCGCCCCATCACTGAGGCTGAGTGGCAGTCAGGATGTCTCTGGGCTCCGGGACAGGGCTCTACTTCCACTTCCCCTTGCACACACTCCTTAAGCCTGAGGAAGGCAGCAGGCAGAGAACTGCCTTGTCCAGCTCGGTTGGGTTAAACTTGACTCGCTTTATTTCTTCAAAGTATTTGGTTACAAACACAATGCCTGAAATGGTTTTCAGATGTGGGGCTCCCTGGCTGATGGATCACTTGAAGGCTGAGCCGGGCCTGGTGCCGCGGAAGCGGGGCGGGGATGCTCAGCAGAGCCAGATGTGCCGTGGCTGCATCCTTTCCGTGGATGCACCGTGGGTACCAACCCAGCTCTGCACCCAGCTCTGTGCAGGGCTGCCTGCTGGGCTGGCACCACGCACACAGCACCCAGACAGATGCACCTGGGCCTGGTGTAAGGATGCAGCCAGTGCGTTGCCAGTGATGCTCTCTGCAGTTCTGAGCTGGCTGCGTTTTGTTCCTGCAGCTCTGTCATTTGTCAGGCAGTAAGCTTTCACAAGAGCAGTGCTGTGGGGGTATCTGTACAGAGCAGGGACCGCAGTAACTAGGGAGCCCTCAGTAATAACAACTACGGATGGTAATAATGAGCCCTGGGGACTGCAGCAGTGGTAATGTGAAGAGACTCACTGCCCATCAACTGATTCTTCAGTCCATTCCTGTTGCTAAAAGAGCTCTGTAATTACTGTGTGAGCCTGAAATATGCTGGCAGCTTGGGAAAACAGTGTTTGCTGTGTGAAATCTGCTGCAAATGTGGCTGCAGCCCAAAGCTGTGTACAATCTCGCCCCATCCCCAGCTCTCCCACTTGCACATCAGGACTGGCTCCAGTGCACTTCTTGCTGTGCCCCAAGCACGTGGGGCACAGGTCCGTGGTCCTCCTGGGCTCAGATTCTGCTTCCTGCAGGGCTGGGGGAGAGGGGTGCTCAGCTTGGTGGGATGTGGAGCTTTTGTGGCCTTTGCCAGCTCACCCATAGGGCTGCAGAGTGTGTAGGGTGGTCCGGGGGTAAGCAGTGCTTTCTCCTGGAAGCCCTCGACATTTAATGACATGCTGAGATTTCCAAACCAGCTTTGCTAATCTCTGAGATCATTGACATGACTTAACTGGAGAGGTGCAGCCTCTCCCCCAATTCAGAGAAGTCAGAAGTTATCTCCCAGCCTGAAGAGATATGCAGAAGTTGAAATCCCTCCTGGGTGTTTAGCTGAGCTGCTGTCATTGGGCAGTTCGTGGGCACAATGTGTCATCCACAAAGTATTTAATGACAAAGAAGGAGTGTGATCTCTGACTGGCTCCTGAGCAGCGGTGGGGAGGAGAGCTGGAAAACACCTATTAGCTCATCCCTGCACTGATCACCGAGCTCATAGCACATGCCTTTTCCAGTCCTTTTTAGGTCACCTCTGAGATGGAATTTTATCACTGGGATCAGATAAACCCCCAGATAGCTGTAGCTATCTGCCACTGCTGCTCCGCTCTGAATTGGATGGGCAGTGGTTTGAAGGACTCCTAAACCACCCCCACCAGTAAGGTGTTTCAGTAGCTGGGGCTGTGCTCGGTAGAAATGCACTGTTTAAAGGACTTCTGTGAGTGCAAGGGGTAAAATCAATATTTAAGCGAGCCTGAATGTTTTATTTGTTGCTGCTGCAATAGGAGAAGCAGCAGAAGTGGGTCTTGAGGTTGTGTGAATGAAACCCTGAACCCATTTATGCACACGCCACTGCTGGCAGTGCAGGGCTGTCCTTCCAGGGTGAAACCATGCCCTTATCCTTTGTTGTTTTTTTTTTTTTTTCATTAAGATTTTATGCAGTGTGTTGCGATCTCTGTTAAATACAAAGCTATGGTAAGAGTGGGGCCAGAGAGACTTCAAAGACCTGGGCTGAAAGATCCCATTGCAGTGATCAGCACTTCATAAAAACATGCGGAAAATCCTAAAGAAATTGCCGAAAACGTTGCCGGAATCAATTTTGCTGAAAGCAGAATAGAAGTTTCTAAGTATTCCCTTGACTTAATCCATATGGTGTATGCTGCTCACATGTGCCCACCACAGTTTCTATCTTGGGAGCTGGAGGTGTTCCTGTTATTTTATGGCAGGAACACGCAAAGGTCACATTTATTGCTTTTGAAGCTCCAGGGGGAATTCATCGCTGCATACTTGAGATATGTCTGTGTACTAATTAGATCATACCTCCCTCCATGGAGGTGAGCTTGGTCAAGTAGATGTGCAATAAACCCGGGTCGGCAGAGGAGCCGCAGGGAACACACGCTCTCTTGAGCAGAGACTGCCACTAAAAGTACTGCAGAGCACAGGGCTGCCCTGTCCTTTTGGGATGTGGGACCCATTTTCCCCGAAGCATTGTGTTGGATCTCCAGGGCTGGGCTGCAGGTGGGACATCTCCAGCAGCACCCCAGCACAGCCGTGCCCGTTACTGTGCACAGCCACTCCACTATCTGTCATTGGAAGATGTTTCAGTGTTTTTAAGATTTGGGACACTATTCCAGCTGTGGCTGGAGAGGAGTAACCCAGTGTCACACCGGTGCATCCAGATACTGGGGTGGAAGTGCTGCAGTAGGACTGCCATAATGGGACCACTGTGATGGAACTACTGCAATGGGACCAATGTGTTGGGAGTGCTCTTATGGGATTGCTGTGATGGGGCCCCTGGAGCATCAAGGGGCTGCCTGTCCCCAGGGGGCCAAGCCCGTCTCACAGGAGGATGTGCACAGCTCTGTCCCTTTTGTAGTGGGATCCATTTCCTTTACTCAACAGCCCAGCTTTCCCCTTTCAAGTGTCTCCCCACATCCCACAAGCAGGAGGAGCAGCTGATGTACAAAGGCTCTGCTGAGCCCTCCACCACTCACATTGCCTTCACGTTCCTCAGCCCAGTCAGTTTCTGTGTCAAGCCGTTGTTTTGCTATTTCCATATATTCCTTGCAGTAATTGCAGCAGTTCCCAGCAATCCTCGGCGTGTGCTGCTGGGTGGAGTGACGAGGCTTTAATCAGAGTGCTCCAGGACAGCTCTGTCAGTGCGCAGCATTACCGGAGAGAGACAGCAGATTATGAAGTGGCTTCTAAAACATTTTGTCATCGTCTTAAATTTGAGCAATAATTGATGTCGGTGGGTGGCATAAAGGGTGATAATTGGTTCCTGTAAATCTTTTAAGTGCATTAGCAGGCCGTGTTGGTAACAGAGTATCTGGAAGTTTCACTGCCTGCGTCGAGCTCACGCCGGCCGCGCGTTGCCGTGTGTGCTTCGGTGCTTTTGGGTCTGTTTGTAAATAAGCTCGGTACAAGATGAATGGGAACACGATGCATCTTCCAAATGCAGCGTGGGCTGAGGCTGTTGGGCTGCAGATGTGTGGGGCAGGCAGGCACAGCGGGGCTGCAGATGGTTAGCATTGGGGTCTGCATCCCCGCCTGCCCTCGTGTGGGATCCCTGGGACACAGCCCCGGGGTGGGGGAGGAGAGGGAGCGGCATCCTTTCTGCCCCCAGCGTTTCAAAGACATCAACACAAAGTGGTTGTTGGGTTGTTTTTTGGTTTGTTTCTTGAAAAAGGAACAGTAGTTTTGTTTATGCTTTTTTTTTTTTGACTGAAAAAGAGACTGTGAGGTTTATGGCTTGTGGGTCGACTAATGGCCCAGCCTGCAGCCCTGATGAGCCTTTGTTCGAGAGCTGTTTCATCTCCAGGTACACTACACAGGCTAAAAGGATTTATTGTTTCGGCAAATTGATTTCAGCAGAGTGCAGTTTAGTCAGAAATAGGTCTCTGTTTTGTGAGAGGTGGCACTCCAGCTATTTTTCCTCCCTGCGCGGTGAATAGGCTCAAACCAGGATAAGGAGTAGCTGAGAATTCATTTAGCAGAATATTGCTCCTTCATGCCACATAAATTGTGGTGCTGCAGAAATAATGATAGCATGCAGAGGAAGTGTCGGGATGCTCAGGGTGGCTGCCCACAAGTACCCAGCTCTGGGGCAAGGATGGGGGAGGCTTGGCCCCAGTGGGGCTCCTGTTCTGGCTGCACTGGTTCCAGTGCTCCTTGTGGTGTGGGAGCTCCTCCTGGGGATGATATTGAATCCCTGGAACTGTGGGAGCCAGGAGGGAGCATCGTGTGGGAGCATGCCAGACCACATTGATGAGCCTGAGGATTCTGCAGGTGCAGAGCTGTGGTGACAGCTGAAGCTGTTGTTGTGAGCTGGGGCTTACTCCTTGCACTTGTTCACCTGGAGTCACCTGGTGCGTATCCGAGTGGATCCACACCTGGGGCTGGAGCAGGTAACAGTACTGCACACTGCACAGGGAGTGCTTTGGTGGAGTGTTTTTTGGTTTTGCTTTCTGTCTGGCCATGATCAATACAGACAGTGTTTTCTCAGCCAAAAAAATGACAATTTTATGAATGGAGCTCAGTCGCAGTAGCTTCGTATGATGCAGAAGCAGATAAATGGAGCGCAAATGGAAGAAGAACTTCACCCTCAGGCCCCATTGTTTAGTGTTTCATAAGCGATTAATCGCTTCATCCCCATCAAGTGCAATTGTCAATTCAATAAGCTCCGAGGTATTCTGAATGGTGCTTGGCAAACGAATTCCTAATGTAATTACATCTAAACGGAGTGCGAGAGCGCGTGTGCGGGAGGGAGGGAGAGATCTGTGTTTTTTGGTGCGACGACGTAAGGGATACGTTGCTATAAGGCGATGAGAAAACCCCTTCTGCTGCAGGTGGTGATTTCACATGGTGTTGGAATGCAGCCCCTTCCACTCAGTGTGGAACAGGAGCTGACAGGGAGATGGTGGATGCCAACCTCCTGCTCTCGTTTTCTGCTGAAGTCTGAAATGTGGGGAGGAATGGGATTTGAAGTTGTAAATTTGGTATATTTACGTGTAGTACAGGCTGTCATGAGAGCTGTGGGTGCCCCATCCCTGAAGGTGCCCAAGGCCATGGATGGGGCCCTGGGCTGGTGGAGGGCAGCCAGCCCACGACACAGTCCCTAGATGGTCTTTTAGGTCCCTTCCAACCCAAACCATCCTATGATTCTATGGAAATGACGACCTGTATTTGTTCCTACAGCAGGGGCATCAGGATGGTGTGTTTATAAGGGCCACTGTTGAGGGAAAAAGCATGTGGGGCTGGGGCTCCATAGGCCCCACAGAGCTCATTGCTGGGGCTCGTGGCTCCCAGAACAGGCCTGACGGGCTGTGTGCTGAGCGCGGCCGCCGAGCACTTGGCAGGGAGCAATGGGATCTCCGCCTCAACGCAGACGTGTGCAGTGCCAGGCTGGGTGTTTGCAGAGACATGTCAAGCCAGAGGGGAAACCGTGCCAAGGCGAAACATTGGGGAAGATCTTGAAAAGGCAGACAATGGTGCATTTGCTTCCTGGTCTTGCCTGCGGGTCTCCTTTGCCCCTTGACTCAGATATTTTTGGCAGATTGGTGGGGGAAAGGAGCAGCTCAGCAGCCTCATCCCGCTGCAGAGCTTGTCCCAGCACACAGACTGCACCGTGCAGCCCAGCAGAAGCCCAACGTAACGAATATTTCCTTGAACTCTCAATAAATAAGCACACATCACTACTTCCTCAATCTCTTTTCTCCCCTGTTTATAAAGGAGATACTGTCTCCTGTTGCCCTGCAGCAAGAGAAGGTCCACATCTCCAGCACACATTTCCAGTAAAGGTGCTGGTATGGTGGGATAACAGGCAGCACAGCAGGTCGGAGCCCACACCCCAGGTCTGACCCTGTGCCCCTGGATCCAGTCAGTTAAAAACACTAGTTTGTCCCCAATTCCAGCCTTTGGCTTCCATTTTACAGTTCCATTTAATTGGCCTTAAAAGGGTCAATTTTCACAGTCTTAGCAATTAAAGCATTGACTTTGTGTTGCCAAAGCTTGTCTGAGCCCTCACTGCAGAAAGCATCTTTGCAGAACTTGTCTCCTTGAACGTTTAAGCTGTCAGACCTAATTATTCGCATTGGTTCAGCTGAATGGATTTCTCTCCTCTCAGCCAGCAGCAATATTTTGTTACTGTCTATGAAACATAAGCTGTACCCTGAGTTAGAAGCAGCCGTTTTCTGAGTTCTGGTTTGAGCTGAAGTCTCTGAAATGCTCCCTGCCTTGCATAATGCTGCAGGCGGTCGCAGGGTGCCATGCCCCCATCTCTGCCTTGTGCCCTGCAGAAAAGCCCGAGCTGGATGAGATCACCCTGGAGAGAGTGCTGGAGGAGCTGGAGACTATGTGCTATGAGAACATGAACATTGCCATTGAAACAGAGGAGGGCCTGGGCATCGAGTACGATGAGGATGTGGTGTGCGACGTGTGCCGCTCGCCGGAGGGGGAGGATGGCAACGAGATGGTGTTCTGTGACAAGTGCAACGTCTGCGTGCACCAGGTGAGCTGCAGCCCCAGAGCCACTTCCCCGAGCTTGTTGTGCTCCTGCTCCTTTTTCCTTCAACCCTGTGACCTTTTATTCATCCTCTTCCGTTGATGTGCTCGTTGTTCCTTGTCCTTGCCAAGCTGTGGGATGCTTTGCACCTAGGGACAAGCAGCACGGGTGCTGGCTTCCCTTCTGTCGGGCCATTAGGACCTTCCTGCTCCATCAGCTTTGTCACACATCACGAGGCTTCTGTCCCAGCTTCCCTGCTCTATGAATGTATGATTTCATTTTATTTCACTGCCTGGAGGAAAACGTTTTCAGAGTTGAGTGTAAAGGCTTCAGGCCCTTTCTAGAGGGAAGAAGAAAGAGCAGTGGTATCTGTGGGCTCCTGTGCATATGTGCTGGGAGCAGGGAAGTGCTCGGCCACGTGCTGCTGCTGAGCATCCATCCCTGCTGCAGGGGGTCCAGGGACACTTTGCTGGCTGGGCAGCAATGGGAAGTGCAGGAGTGGGGCCCTTGGGTGTCAGCATCAGTCCCAGGGCCTGGGGAGTCCAAAGCAGAACCTCTTTTCATTCTCCATTCTGAGAAGGGTGTTTTGCTGGCTTTTTTTTTTTTTCTCCATTTTCTCATCTTTTGGGCAGCTTTTCCATCAGCATTTCCCGGAGGTGGGAGAGTGCTGGAGATATGTATAGTTGAGAGAGGTGGGTGTTTTGAATGGTTTCCATCGGTGAATCAGATTCCACAAAATACCGGGATGATTCGGGGATGGTTTGAGGTGGTTTTTTTTTTTTCTTTCTTTTCTTTTTTGATGTTTCTTTTTTAGTCAACCCAAGTAGAAATTTGTGGCCACGGAGGCTGACGTGTACCCATTGTGCAGCAGTGTGGGGGCCAGGCTCCATCAGGATGGACAGACGGACCCAGCAGCAGCCTCAGTGCTGAGAGCAGCCTGATGCTGCAGGAGATGCTACGGGTTGGATTTAAAGGCTGTTGAAAGAAACTGGAGGTGTTATCTTATTTAGGGGGGACATACTCGAGTCTGAAACGCAGCACCCACCTGGAAGATTCTAGGGATCCCATTTCTGACCCTAGTCATGTAGCAGCCAAGTCCAGAGCCTCCAAGCAGAGGAAGAGCTGTGCTCAGATTTGCATGCTGGCGTTGTGTGTTTGGTTTTGTCTAATACCAAATGAGGTGTTTTATAAATATCTCATACAGAAATGATTTATCTGTCCAATGTGGAGGTGCTGTGAAGCACAATTAAGTCTCCGTGAACCATACAGACCTGCAGCAATCATACTACTTCCTTAGATACTTTATTTTCCCAATAGTATGTTCATAAAGTGGCTTTTTCTCCATAGAAATTACTACTCTCTGAGTCCGTTTATGGTTTGGGGCAACCTAAAACTGTGCTACAAAATCTCTTCCTTGCCATGAGGGCCAAGCATCCCCTTTTCCCATGCTCATGTACCATGTTTGTTATTAATCCTCGCTCCTAACATAACGTCACAGGCACAAGCTTCTCCACTGCTCTCAGAAACCCTCAGTGCTGTGAGACTTTGTGCAGCCTCGTGTCAGTGGCCAAGGCAGTTGTCTGCCACTCTTTAAGACACTTTAAGTGCAAGTTACGGAGGCGTGCAGGTTACAGACTGCCCAGTTTTAGTGGTAGCTCTTTAATACAACCATAAGTTACTGCTGAAGTGGAAAGTATTTTATCATTATTATATGATACAGCTTATCATTTGGCTCTTCCCCAAGTATGGAAGAGAAATATTTATTGAGCCCTTTGGCTTGTCTGTGCCGTGCGTTATCACAGCAGGTCTGCTGGCTCTGCAGGCTGCCACGGTCTGCAGAGTCCTTTTGTTCTCTTCTGCTTCCCACTGTCTTGGCCACAGATATGTCTTCGTGTCCTTCGGGTTTATCACTCCTCCCGATTGTGGCTCCTCCTTCTGATTTATATTCATTACTGTCAGTTTCCCCTTTTTACTTGTACGCAGTTATTTTCGCTTCCCCTTTGGTGTGTGCTGGGTGTTTAACCAATGTGGCCATCTTACCCAATCGTGAGGTTGTGGCTTCACAGCCCTCATCTGCCCTCGAGGTTTTCTCTGCACAGCGCTCACCGCCCCATGCCTCGTGGGATGGGTCAGCTCAAGGTGTGTTTGTGTTCCCCCCGTGCTGGTTTTACCTTCTCACTGCCCACCCTGTGCACACGGAGAGATGCTGATGCACACCCCGCATCTCTGGGTCACCAGACTGGGTTGCACACAGGCTGGCAGGACTGTGAGCCACTGTGATTTTGGAGTCGTTCAGAAGTGCACACATAATGAGTGGGCAGATGTTAGAATTGGAGCTGCCTTCCATGTTTTTGCTCTCGTTTGCAGGATATAAAGCACACTGTACACTTGGCTTTTAGTTAAAACCCAGGACATACTGATAGGAGTATCCATGTGAAAATCAGGAACGTGGCAAGGGAGGAAGAGCTCAACTGGCTGCTTTAATTAAGGAGCAGCTTTGTGTCTGCTGTTCTTCACGAGGACACCCAGATGCTGTGGTGATAAGCCAGCATGCCATGCTGCGAGAGGATGCTCACTGTGGGGTGGCCAGGTTAACAAACCTTCCTCCTGTCTCACAGGCATGCTATGGCATCCTGAAGGTCCCTATCGGCAGCTGGCTGTGCCGGACCTGTGCCCTCGGCGTCCAGCCCAAGTGTTTGCTGTGCCCGAAGAGAGGGGGAGCACTGAAACCCACTCGGAGCGGAACGAAATGGGTCCACGTTAGCTGTGCCTTATGGATACCTGAAGTAAGTAGGATGCTTTCCAGCCTTTTCTTGAAGTATGACACGGACACGATTTCCAGGTGTAGTGGAAATGAGAAGTCATGGCTTGAAGCAGTGATGGAGCACCTGGTGGGAAGGCAGGGCCAAACCAGGAGAGCCCAGGTGCAAGCAATTCACCTGAGTGACCCGAAGGGCTGGAGCCAGGATCCACCCCTTCCCAGATCCCATTTAAGGGTTCGCAGTGGCAGCAGGGGTATCTCTCTGGAGATCCTTGCCTACCTGAGGCCTTCCAGAGGTAAGCAGGCTTTCTTCCTTCATTTCTGCTTCCATGGCTGCTGTGTTTGGGCTTGTTAGGCACCAAGCTGAGCGTTTAATTAGCAGCCAAGCAACTCCCCATTAAAGAGGTCACTGGGGGGGTGTAAGCTGCTGCCCTGCTTGTGGGTGGCCCCCCCGCTCCCTGAGGAGGGGGTGATGTTGGAACAGTTCGTAAAGTGTCACTTTGTCTTCCTCTCTAGAGGAGAGCTGGAGAGGCAAGGGCATACCAGTGTTTGGAATAATAAAGATGAAACACAAGCTCAGACTGGCAGGCGGATGGATGTAAAAGGAAGGCCAGAGCATCATCTGTGTTTGTTTCTGGGTTTTGTGTTGTTTTTATCTATTTATTACCGAAGTTACGAGTGACCTGAAAAATAAGAAATGAAATATCCATTCTTCGTTCTGGATGCCTCAGTTATCTCCTGTAAGAGATTTGGAATAGTAACAGGTATTGATGGTGTCTTCTGTTTTGTGACCAGGTTAGCATTGGATGTCCTGAAAAAATGGAACCCATTACAAAGATCTCACATATCCCAGCAAGCAGATGGGCTTTGTCCTGCAGCCTCTGCAAGGAGTGCACTGGGACCTGCATTCAGGTATGTGAATCAGCAGTAAGGAGATTCAGACCCCGTGGTTGTGCCAGTAGCAGCCACCAGAGATTCTCAAGCTGTTGGTGAGGAAGATCCAGCCTGGGTTTATTCCTGGTTCGAGTCCAGGGAGCACGAGCACCAACCAGACATCATCATTAGCTGTTGTTTGTAATCTTTTAATGTATTGAGTGCTAGGAATCTAGATTAACTTTCTTCTGCGTAACGCGGTGATGTTGCTGTGGTGACACTAATTACCAGGACTGCAGATGACCTTGGTTGGAGATCAGGAACCCCCAGCGGAAGGACTTGGCGTGGCTGCCAGGAAGTGCAGCTCTTGTGGGATTTAAAGCCTGAGCGTTTCACAAGCTGTGGGGTTGGATGTGAAGTCCTTCTCAGGGGGGACAGCAGGAAGCCTCAGGATCAGGCAGCCCCCCCCCCCCAAGCCTGCTGGCTTGCAAGATAGAATATTTACTGCGTATTACAATCCCAGATGTTCTCCTGTTGTGCTGCACCTAAGCAGAGCACCGCAGACGTCTGATTTCCTGCTCTTCCCACAGCAGCAGCAGCGTGCTGACAAGGTGGCGAGGCCTTCCACTGAAAGCAGCAGCTCAGGACTCTCACAAAAGTGGGACAGAGCTTCAGGGCTGTGCTGTCAGTGCAGGAGCTTTGCTGGGTCGGTTGCATCAGGCTTCACCCTGGCAGTCCCTGGGGATGGGCTGGGATCTGCAGCTGTACGGTGCCGGTGCTCGTGCTTTCCTTGGCAGACCAGACGTGGAAGCAGTCTTGGCATGCAGTAGGGGCATGGAATAGCCATTAAGCTTTGAAAAATAGGGAGAAAGGTTTGGATGCATCCCAATCCCAGCTAATCAGCTCCTGTACAGCACTGGGAGCTGCACGGAGGAGGTGGATGCGTATGGCAGTGAGTACTGGAGAGCCGAGCAGCTGGCTGATGGCAGGAGGGTGATGGAACAGGGCTGCAGGCTCCGCTGCGTTGGTGTGACTGCCTCAGGTTTGGTGTTTTAAAGGGAGCTATTTGAAAGCAATCCCCTTAGCTTGAAATGAAACCTCACAATGCTTCTTTAAATCTCTAGTGTTGACTCACTACTTTTTTTTTTTTTTACTGATGGTTCTGGGTGGATCTGCTTATTCACCCTGCCAGATGGAGATACTGTGTCATAGCAGCAACTGCTTTCAAAGAACGGAAGGGCAGGGAGAGGAGGCAAACAGGCTTGGCAGCATCAAAGAAAATTCAGCTCCTCCGGGGCTTCATCCTCTCAGCGCCGGCATTGCGTGTTTGCGACGCAGTCCCTGGGACTGAATGGATTTGCATTAAATGTCACCTGAAATGGAACAGGAGCTTTACAGTCCGATGAGTCTTCATGAGGGTGTCACCAGGGTGTCTGCTGATGCCACCTGGATGCTCTCAGGGTGATTTTGCTTCAGGGAAAAGGAGGAAAAAGAAGCAAAGCAGTGCCTTCGTTCAAGGATTTATGGAGTAAATCAGCAAGCTCACTCATAGATAAATAAAGACGTTCTGTATGCATCGGAGGTAGAGAGCTCTGTTTTGAGAGCTGATGTTTATGGAGCATATTTTTGATTAGTGCCTGTTTATACAGGTGTAATCTAACTACCTTTGTCAGCGTTTTAGCTTTATGACACAGCTCTGAAAGGAGAGGATTGTTTGCTGTTAAAGCACTCAGCTTTCACTCCTGGCAGCAGGAGCTGATGCTCCAGGTGCCCGCAGGCTGCGGAAGGTCCTCTCTGCTTCCAGGGCAGGTTTATCCCAGTGGCTGGGGCAAGAGGTAGTATCTCTGGAAGGGAGCTGGAGAGCAGGAGCACGTTGTCCCTAGCAGGAACAGGGGTCCCCACAGACAGAACCCCAGCTTCAGAAACCTCCACTGCTGTGTGATGCCAGTGTGAGGCATTTCCACATGGCACCAAGGCTTTGTGTGTTGAGGTATTTCTTCCCACCCAGCTTTGACCACCAACAGGGAAGCATACCTTCTGCCCTCTGCACCTCTCTATGCCTCTGATGTTGCTGATTGCACGTTGTTATTTCTCTTTTTTTCTGGTGGAGAGCTGTAAGCATGCTGTAGTCAATCCAGTGCTCCCTTGTGCTGGACAGAAGTGATACAGCCCTGAAAACACTTTTCCCATCCTCTCTTAAGGGGAAGTTGTGACTTTATGGTGGTTCTTGTGGTCAGACATCAGGAGATGCCAAGGAGTGCTCGGTATCCAGCAGGAATTTTCTTGTTTGCATTGCTGAACTGCAAAAGAGAGTGCCACGAGCCAGGATCTGTGCAGCCCACGTCTCAACACGCTCATGGACGAGGAACCCAATACCTTCCTCTCTGGGAACAGCAGCTGTCTCTTCTAGGGGAACTTAACCACAGCCTTTCAGGGCAGCCCGAAGTGCTGCATCTCTGTTGCTGGTTGCAGTCTTCTGCAAAGGACATCATCTTTTGTTGACATCATGCAAAAGCTCGAGACTTGGGAGCGGGGGAAGAGCAGTGTGGGTGCTCACCAACATCCTGAGCCCCAGTGTGAGGAGGGGCCCTATCATCATCTAAGGATGCAACAGGGCTGAAGTTGTCTGTTTTGTCTGAACAGAGCCACCAGGAGCCAGCCTGTCTGTGGTCACTAAAAAATCAGGTGGTAGTTCTTGTGAGGGTGCAGAAGTGTTGTGTCTGATGGCTTGGCTGGGGTCCAGCACTGGTAATTGGTTTTTCCTTCCTAAATTTCCCTTGCAGCTCACTTGGAGTAGCCACTTCCTTCCACTGCTGCCCCCGAACTGCTGCACAGCACCACTGGAAGCTGTTAGATGTCTGCTGGGTTTCATGGTTAGCGGTGTTTGAATTTCATGGGCAAATGAAGTCATCCCTCAGCTTCTTCCCACCAAGATTGGTTTGTGGACTAAATAACAGCCCACATCGATCTCTGGTGCTGTTTTCACCATCTCAGAATTGTGTTTGGGAATGGATTTGCTTCTACTTGGTGCAGCAGACGTTCTGAAATCCTGGAGCTAGAGGAACCGTGGGACAAGGAGCAGGGTTGGATGCAGAGTGGGTCAGGGAGTGCCTGCTCTGTACACCCAGGCTGTTCTGTGTGGCAGCACCCACACGGCTGAGTCCATCCCAGCACCACTCTGTGCTCAGCAGGACTGGGATGGGTTGGTGTGTGCTTTACTGTTGGCTCAGGCAAGGTCGCTGAGAGCTGCTGCTGACCAGGTATGTTCCTTTGTCGCCCTGTTGTTTGGGCAGCCTCATTGTTTTCTGTTTGCATTTTGGGCACGGTTTCTGACAACTGCTGCTTGCCATCTGCTGGAAGAGGAATCCGGGTTGGATATCATTCACTTTGCTTTATTCCTGAGGTGTGATAGCCCCTGGTGCTGTCCCTGTGAGCCCATCGTGGTGATGATGCCATCGCACTGCTTTGGGCTGTCCCCAGCCCAGCTCCCCCCACCACAGGCTGCTGTGTCCCTGTCTCTGTAGGTATTTATGTGCCTTGCAGCACAAAAGGATCTTCCCAATGATTTAGTCTGAAGCATCCCCAGCTGTTACACCAAAATAGACACAACGGAGTATGGGAGTACGTCGGTGGTTATATATCTCTGTGCAGTAAGATTACCATCTTGGCTACAAGACAAGAAAACTCAATCAAGGGAACTTACAGCTGGCAAAGGCCTCCAACCTTAATGTGCCATTAAAGAGGGGAAGAGGGACTCCATCAAATGACACCGCGTATCCTCCTTGTAGTAAATCTCTCTCTGTGACTGCAGGAGCGAGTGGGTGTGCTTTAAAAGCCTGCACATGATATATTGACTCCTCCAGAAGCTGGCAGCCTCCTTCACAAGCAATTCTGGGCTGAAATTAGGAACAAGAGGACATATTTGAACGGAGTGAGCGGAGGTGGGAGTTGAGCTGCCTGCCTTCCATGTCAGCATCTGGAGATGTGAGCATGGGTGGACGTGGCAGGTATGGTGGAAGCCAAGTCCCAGCCCTGGTGGCAGCCAGGTGCCACCACCAGCTCCACCAGCAGCATGTCACTGCTGGGAGAACTGGTGCCTGGCATCTGCCCCTGGGGCACACTAATGTTCGGCAATCCAACTTCAGGTCCTCAGATACTACCAGCATTTCTTTTTTTATTCCCCAGTGGAACCCTACAGCATTCTGGTGGTTTGTCTTCCTTAGTGGCCAGGCCTGCTGCCCTGCAAAAGCAGCCCCTGTATGATGCTGAAGTGCTGTGCCTACAGTAATAGCTCACTTTAAATGCCTCATTATTGCAGTTTAACTGCTCATTAGCAGCTGGAGGAGACTGATTTCTTATGGGTTATGGCTGAAGCAATTACCTGACATTCTGAGCTGTTAAAAAACGGTTAATGAACAGAGGAGGGTGCTGAGGTGGATATGGGGGCTGTGCTGGCTGTGGGTTGTTTTTTGTCTGTAGGAAACCAGGTTTGGGGTTCTCTTGTTTTGCTGTTCGTGAGATTCGAGAAAGTGTAAGGTAGGTTAGGGAAGTTGTTACAAGCTTATCTGGTGCACACTTGAGAAGTCTCATCATTGAGCCAGCTCTGAAAGCTCATTTCATGAACACACGGAGCACGTTTGCTGTATATGTGGAGAATTTCACTTTTTTTGTTTCTATTTTTTTTTTAATTGAGCCAATTAGAGTCTGTATGATTTCCAGAAGAAAAAGGCATTGTGATCTAGGAGCATTGGCTGCTTCTGACATACCCCATTCACTCTGAGATCTTAACACCTGTAGGTGTCACTAACAGTGGCATATTCAATTTAGATGTGGAGTATAGGGAACAGGGTGAAATGAAGATAAATCAGCTGACAGTGTTTGAGCATCCCGTTGGCCATGTGTTGCTGATGTGTGATGCTGGAAGAACCATCAGAATCTCATGTTTGCAGGAGGTGAAGGACAGCAGAGCTTGTCACAGAGAACAAGAGCAGGTTAGGTGGGAAGGTGCATGGTGAGCCCTGCCTTCCTCCTGCTTTTGGCCTCCACCTGTGTAGGACTTTGGCAGTGCAGCCCAGGCAGTGCGTGTCACGGAGCATCCGTCGCTGTGGGTTGGGTGCTGTCACCCTGAGGGTGTCACTCCTCTTGGGAAGCAGTGTCTTGTGGTCCCATTGTGCCCTCACCACCAGCCCTGTCCTTCTCCCTGCAGTGCTCCATGCCCGCCTGTGTCACCGCATTCCACGTCACCTGCGCCTTTGACCACAACCTCGACATGCGGACTATTTTAGCAGACAATGATGAAGTGAAGTTTAAGTCCTTCTGCCTGGAGCACAGCACCGGTGCCACCAAACTGCCCGAGGAGGCACGGACAGAGCCTGACCAAGCCCAGCTGGACCTGGAGAAGGTGACGCTGAGGAAACAAAAGCTCCAGCAGCTGGAGGAGGATTTCTATGAACTCGTGAAGCCTTCAGAGGTGGCGGAGAACCTCGATTTAAGTGAGTCGCTGGTGGATTTTGTCTATCAGTACTGGAAGCTGAAGAGGAAAGCCAACTCCAACAAGCCACTGCTGACACCAAAAACGGATGAAGTGGACAACTTGGCTCAGCAGGAGCAGGATGTTCTCTACCGACGCTTGAAGCTTTTCACACACCTCAGGCAAGACCTGGAGAGGGTGAGTATGGCTTTCCCTGTCGTGGCAAACCTGGGAGCTCTGCCACAGCTGCTTCAGTGGGCATGGGTGTCTATAGACAGACCTGTTCCCTGCTGCCCAGGTTTGTCTGTCTTACCAATGGCTCCCCTTCATCTGATGTGATATTCAGAAGGTGAGGGGCACACACTCACCCTTGCTTATTTTTCCCCATTTCAGAAGGGGATGGGCCAGCAGTCACACAGACAGGGCTAGTCCGCAGCGTGTCCAGAGCTGCCAAAACGCTGCTCTTGGTGAGCTAAGTTTTTGTTAGTCTCAGCTGTGAGCTTAAAAGGAGAGAACACCTGTGGGGTCTGAGCTGTCCCAGTGCCTCTGCTGGGCTGCAGCTGGGAGCTCCTGAAGGTATAGAATCCCTGAAAGAGGGTGTGAGAAAATGTAGGTGCTCGGGGTGCTGTTGTGCATCCCTGTACAGACTGCTGTGCTGAGCTGTCCTGTGTGGCTCTCACCTGGCCAGGGTGGGCTTGGGGCGATGGCAGTCCCCAGCAACAATCCAGGCAATACTTAGAAATGAGCCAACGGTTGAGGTTTAGCTCTGAAGATGTGCCAGTCCCATTTCCTGGGAATCCTGATGTGGTCCTCCCCACTTTTTTTTTTTTTTTCCTTTCTTCTCGGCCCTTTTTGCTTTAAAGGCTTTACCAAGAGCTGGCTGCTTAAATTTGCTATAACAAAAAGCTATCCGGTTCCCAGGCTTTCCTCCCAGCATCTCATCTTGGCTGGGGGAAGCAGTGCGGGTGGTGTTTAGCTGTCTAAGTGTGTGTAAATACCAGCAGTCTCAAAGCAGAGTGCAAGTGATGTTTTCTTCCAGGAGTATAAAATTGCAGAGAGGAGATATTGCCAAACACTTTGATATACTGCTTGCCAGAGGCAGTTGTTTTCCTCATAAAGAAATCTTAGTTTGATGTTTTCTTCCATCCAGAACAAAAAAAGAGAACGTAGTAAAATACACAGCATATAGCTCGCTTCTTCGTACTTACAGCTAGGAGATGAGAGGGTAGGGGGGATGAAAAACTTTTTCTCTCCTGTACAACTGAGTGCTCTCAGTCTGTCCCCGGGTGGCAGTGTGGCCTCGGACTGCTCACTGCACCCGCGTGTGGACTCACAGCTCTCCTAACCCCACTGAAACCAGCCGTGTCCTGGGGAAGCACCTCATGGCTATAGCTGTGGTGGCAGAGCTGTGCTGCCCCCATCTGTGCTGCACGCAGTGGCACCAAGCTGTGGCATTGTGCTGGCACCACAGCTGCCTGCAGCTGCATGCCTGTGAGAAGCAGCTGTGATTTGACTGCTTTGCATGAGAGCTGTGGGCACTTGGGGGGACACATCCTGCCCCCGATGGATGCTCTGCTGGTAGGGGTTTGCCCTGGGGAGGGGCTGCAGCTGGAGAAGGGAGCAGGGAGTGCATTTTTGCTAGGGAAGAGCTCATTTCTTGTGCTTAGAGGTTTGAACTTGGAGCTCCTCTCTCAGCTGGTAAAACGTTGTGAGCTGTAGTACAAAATGAAGTGAGATTGCAGGTACACGTGGGGCAAATAGGAATCAGTGTGTGGAGGGGAAGGTGCTGGCCAGCTGTGGTTTAGGACAGCCACACCTGCACATGGTTCCTGGCACAGTCTGATGTCAGCTGGGTGTTCTGCTGTATTTGTGCACCGTCAACACCTGCTGCAGGGCAGTGGGCAGTTCTGGGTGGCTCATGCAGGCTGTGCTGCTCCCCCACACTGCTGGGCCTGGCTCTGCCCTCCCTGCCCACTTCCATTCTGGATGCAAAAGGAGAATCCATGGGTAGGAATGGAAATAGTTCTCCAATGGCCTCATGACTTTGAGCATTTTTTGGTGCAAGTGCCTGTGTCAAGTGTGAGGGGGGCTGGGGCATCCCCTCCTATCTGCATTACAGCACAGCTCCCATGGCATCTAGAGCTCTGAGGCTTACAGAATCCTTCTGAAACACTGACTGTGAGCAATTAATGGGAGGTTACAACTGCTTGTGCATCCACGCTTGCTGCGTGATTTCTGGTAAGGTACGTGGGGTTCTCTTGGCTCTGTTCTCTTCATGCATTGACATTTATCAACAGCACAGATTGAAGGATGCACTGCAGGTTAATCCTGACTGCTCAGGGCTGTGCCCTGACCCTGTTTTCCCTGCCTGAGAGCTGTGCTTGTCAGGCTGACTTGATGCCCTTGAAAGCATGTGTGCAGAAGTGTGAATCCTGCTTATGATGGAGCGGTTACAGACCAACTTGGGTGTTTGTGTTCCTGGGATGGGGGGTGGGCACCAGGCACAGAACTGTCCCTGGGCAGCAGAGCAGTGATGCAGCTCAGGGACTCACTTTCTGCCCTGCTAAACTGGATGCTGTTTCTTGTGTTTCTGTAGGTTAGAAATCTCTGTTACATGGTGACGAGACGGGAGAAAATGAAACACACTATTTGTAAACTCCAGGAGCAGATCTTCCACCTGCAGATGATACTCATTGAGAAAGATCTTTACCCAGGTCAGTACTGCTTGCAGGAGCTGTTCTTGCAGCCATTGTCAGTGCCATCCTCTGAACCTCAGTCCCCCAGCAGAGGAAGGCAGAGCTGCCCCTGCCCTGCAGGGTGCTTCCAGCAGTTCCTGTGTTCTCATCAAACATTTACAGGTTTGTTCTGAAGCGTGCAGTAACACCTTACCCTGGGTGACAGAGGTGCCAGCAGTCCTTGTTGTCACACAACCCTCCCCATTCTCACTCAGGTGGATGTTGTTAGGTGGTGGTGCTAAAACAGAATCTCAGGGCTCACATGCAGGTGCTGCTGCAGGAGCACTTGGTTCTGTTCCTCATTTTGAAAGCAAGTCCTGAGCACGGGGCTGCTCTGTAGCATCTGTCTGGTTCAGTGCAGCAGCTCTGGGATCTGTTCAGTTCCCTCTGGTTGTGTCAGAAGTTGAGCTGTGGGTGGGATGGCTTTTACCTCCTTCAGCTCTGTAATTCTTCCTGCTCTGTGTGCTGGTTAGTGGGAATGACACACGTACTTCCTATGATGCCTCTGGCACCTCTTCGTTAAGGAACTGAAATAAGGTTGCTTTCTTTTTTCCTTTTTAATGAGCAGTGCCCAGACCCACAGCCCTGCATCCCTCCTCCTTTTTTCAGTGGCAGCTCAGGACCGAGCTCTGTGGCTGCAGAACAGTTTTTCCAGGAGCAGCATCTGGAGCTTTGGCAAACGCATCCGACGCTTGTTGTGTTTGTGGCTTTGGAGTTGCATTTGAAGCCATCACATGTTTGGGGTTTCTTCAGGAACTGTCTGGGCTGAGCTTTCCTTTACAAAAGTTTCCTTTGACTGAAGTTTTGGAGGCCGAGCTGTGTGCGTGTTGAGACATGTGAGGCTTGGATCCTGTGCAGGTCTCTCTGCGTGGCCGGAGCTGGGCAGCACGGGGCCTGGGGTGTGCACTGAGAACATGGGCTGGTGGCAGGGACAGGTCACTGCTGCCCTGTCTGACAGGCTTCACCAAAAGGACAGCTTCAGGAGCATGGCCTGCTGGCACGTTGGCTGTTTGGGAAAGCTGGCTGAACCCAGTTTTTCATCTGCAGCTCAGTCATTTTTCAGAAAGGTTTTTGGCACTCACCTCCTAGCACAGGACTGAATGGGGTGAGAGCTCCCAGCAGCGATAGGTGTGCACTGGGGGAGCTGGGACACCTGTGGTTACAGAGTTTGGCCTGCCTGGAGACGAGTGATCAGAGACAGGACTGTAGTTACAGGGTGATTCCTGTGGCACATCACCGTGCAGGCTTTGTAATTGCGTTTTGATGCAGGTGTTATTTTCACGTAACCTCAAACGCTTTGCTTGTGCCAATTAGCTTTTTGCTCTGAACTGGCCGAGCCAAACTGCTGTTCACCTTCTGGGTGGCCTCCCTGCTGCTCTTTCCATGGGTCAGAGAGCATTTTGGTGTTTATTTTCTGTTGACGGCGCAGCTCCCTGCTGTGGGGTAGCGTGCCTCACCCCTTGGGTCATCCTTCTTCCAAACCCTACACACTGCTCCTATCCCTAGCTCCCTCATCCCACCTCTGCCATCCTCATCCATACAGTGGGTTTCCTGGGTTTCCTTGCTTCCAGCTGACTTAGAGCTAAAGGTGGAAAGTGATTCCGTGGCTGAGTGAATCGGAGTCAGAGTGGAATGGTCCCTGCAGCAATCCCTCTGCCCTGCTCCTGCTCGCATTGCTCTGCACACCTGCAGTTTCTTCTGAGGAAAGAAGGAAATCTGCATTGTTTTGCCTGGACAAGGCTGCTTTTTAACTGCTTTCATTGTAGCTATAACTAAAACCTGCTGGGGATATCCCAGAGGTGGTTTTAGCTCAGGCTGGTTTTGGAATGGCTCCCATATAAAGCTCCATTCTTGAGGGGTTTATTTTTCTCACTGATAAATGATAATTTCAGCAGGAGATTTTTAATAAAATCAGTGAGAACTTCCCATGTAAGATGAACCCACCTCTCTTTCCCTTATGTTTATTGTGTGAAGCAGAAAGTAAATGCTGTGTGGCTTTGAAACATGGCTGCTATTTTGACAGGTTCCTCTTCAAAAAGTAATGTTCACGTTTCTCTTCAGATTCATTGTGCTATCCAGGCAGAGTTATGTTTTTATTTTGCAAGCAATCTGAAAAATGTATCTGTTTCTCCTGTTATTTGGCAGGAATGCAGCAACTATCCGTTTTGCTTTGGCTTTTCTTTCTTGTGGTGAGCCCTGTGCTTGTGTGGGGGTTCTGGATGGGCGGCCCTGGGACTGTAAATCCCCTGTGCATGCAGGTGCTGTGCAGATGCCCTCCCTCTGCTCACCCCGTGTGCTTCCAGCCCAACTAGAAGGAGAGGGGCTGCCCTCTGGGCTGCTCCCATCCAACGCAGCAAACTGATGCACTTGCATCAGGAGCAGCATCCAGCTCTTCATTGCTCCAATAGCTGCACAGCTCATGCAGGTCTGAGCTGGGCAGGCTGATGACCTGCATGGCTCACCTCCATCAGCTGCCCAAGTGCTGGTGTAAGAGCAGTGCCCTTCCTCCTTCAAAAATCACTATGGATGTTTTAGCACGGACTTCTCAGGGCCTGGGAGAGTAACTAAAAACCTTTGGAGTATTGTGCCTTGCAATGCAAATTGTACTTTCATAGGGTATGTATTTGTCCTGTTTACCCAAGAGGAATAAATCCAGTAGAAATTCGAAACCATTTAGGAAACATTGATTTTTATTTTTATTTATTTATTTATTTTTTTAGCTGAATGCCTGCATAGCTAGCAGTTACATTCCTGGCTTTCCATAGGTGATGCTGCTCATCTTTCCTCCTCTGTTTAGCTGTGTTCAATACACCGGTTTTATAGCTTTGTTTTTTTTTCCACCACTGCCTGGCATGAGTGTAAGCAGTTACCATGGCTGAAAGGTAAAATCACGTCAAGGTCTGCTGTAAAATGCTGCTGGTGCCACACGCTTTGCAGCTCAGGCCCTCCTGAAGCTGTGTCCACAGCCAGCCTGGAGTGTGCATAGGCACTTTCCGTTGATGTGCTGGCAGGTTTGGAGGGTCCCTGGTGTCCTGGAGGGCTTCAGAACAGAGTTTGAGTGTGTTGCTGCTCTTCTGGAGGGTTCTTGAATGGAGCTTGGGGTTATTTCTCGTCTCCTGGAGGATTTTACAGCAGGGCTTGGGCTTGGTCCTGGCCTTCATGAAGTTTCCTGAGCAGAGTTTGGGGTTCTCCTCATCTTCTGGAAGGTTTCAGTGCAGAGTTCTTTGGTTATCCCCTCTGCTTCTCCCTGCAGCCCCCAGACCTCGTTCCAGGAGGGTGCTTTGGGGGCTGCATAATTTCTCACGAGTCTGCTGCCTTTGGTGGCACTGCTCCTGTGGCCATGCCCAGCTCATATCCACAGCCCAAACCTCTTCTACTTAGCCTACAGGATTCATGTTTCCTGAGCCTATAGAGACGTGAGCCTACTGTTGGCCAAGAAGTGGCACAGCCTTCATCCCTGCAGGGTGTGCCTGGGGGAGCTGGCTTGTCCTGGTGCCTCGTCTCACACAGAGTTTTCCTTTTTCTCTAAAAAATGCCAGAGCAAACTGGGAAGAAGACAAAGGGTAAGAAAAGTGACCCGAGAAGGAAAGGAAGAGATGGTAGAAAAAATAGCCCTGAGAAGAAAGAAAAAAGGAAAACAGTCAACGAAACTGTATTGGGACAACTGGGTAAGTCTGATTTTATGGGCACAGAGCTTCTCGTGGGCTGGCAACTCTCCAGAGGCTCCTGTTTTTAGGGAGCAGTGTTGAGGAGCGTGGTGCGGCCCCCAGCCCATTCCATGTGGGATCAGCCCCAGCACCCCACGGCCATGGTGCTGCAGCAGAGACCTCACCCCGCTGGGTCCAGGGTGTGAAACAGCCTCGGGGTTGCACAATGTGCAAGAAAAGCTGCAATTGCACTCGGTGATAAAATCAGACTTACCCACTTCAAAGCAGGGCGGATCCTGAACATCTTCTGCTCTGTTTTGCTTGCATGCACCTCCAGCACCATCAGTGCCATTCCAGCAGATGCTTCTCTTGCCTCCTGCTGCAACCCCACCAGCAGAGCAGGGGGAGTTTTGGGAGGCAAACTGTGTTGTATTGAGTGGAAGCTGCAGGGATGTGGAAGAAAAGTGCCCTTTGGTCAGTCTGGAAAGCCAGGCAGCAGAGAAGAGGAGCAAAGGTCTTGCAAAGTTTCACCAGGGCCTTGCAGTGTGCTCTTTTACAAGGAGCTTGAGGCATCACTCGGGGCTGCTGTGATGTGGGACACAACCTCAGGGTGCCCTGAGATCATCCCTGTGCTGCCTGTCCTGGAGCACCATCAGGGCTGTCCTGCAGAAGGACTGCAGGGGGACTTCCTCAGGGTGACAGCCCCCAGCCTGGGCTCGTTGCAGCTCCATGCCAGTTAGTAACCCCTGGGGTGCTTGCCCATGCAGCACTGGGTCATGCACCGTGGGGGAGATGAGTTCATCATGCTGTGAGTCACGGTGCTGCTGCTCCATCCCTGTGCTGCTGCTTTGACAGGCGAGCACACACCTTACAGCAAAAGTCAGGTCTCATCTTTCCCTGAGCCCTGAAGCCAGCAGTGCTGTCTAAACGATGGGTTTCTGTTGCAGGGATTGAAGTTTGTTATGCCTGTGTGCCGTTGGCATTGCTTCTCGGTCCACTGATTCGCACGTCCCAGCCCATCATGCTCACTCTTGCTCTCAGACAGAATTATTAGGATGCTTTTCAGCTTTTTCCATTCCAGCTTGTCTTCTCTGCTGCTGCTCTTCAGTTCTCGTGCTTCCAAGTGCTCGGAGTGAGCTCCCAGACCCTCTTCCCGTCTCACCCAAGCTGTGCTGCGTTAGGGTTTGCTGCCTGTTAGGAGTGTGCTGGGAGCGGGGTTGGTTAGCCCTGCGGGCAGGGGGACAGCAGTGGGGGTCAGGCAGGATGTGTCTATGGGCAGGACTGCAGCAGCTCCTCAGGAGAGGATGATGGGTGCTGCTGTGCTCCCTGTGCTGCTGCCCCTGCACAGTACTGTGGGTCCAGGCTGCATTTCAGAGCTGCAGGAAGATGCTCTGATCTGTATGTGGTGTGACCCTAGGGAGTCACATGCACCAGTAATGCTGCAGCAAACCCCCTCCCGGTTCCCCCTCGTGGCACGCTGCACTTTGCTGTTCTGAGCTTACCCAGTGTCAGGGAGTTTTGCTGAGTGCTGTGTTCCCAGTCGAAGGGAAGAGCCACTTCTGGTTCCTCAGCCAGTTCTCCACTTGTGTTTTCCCAGGCTTGTCGACTTCCTTCCCCATCGACGGGACCTTCTTCAACAGCTGGCTGGCACAGTCGGTGCAGATCACGGCTGAGAACATGGCCATGAGCGAGTGGTCCCTGAACAACGCGCACCACGAGGACAGCACGCCCGGCCTGTCTGAGGAGCTGCTCCAGGATGAGGAGACGCTGCTCAGCTTCATGATGGACCACTCCCTGAGGTCCCCCTTCAAACAGAGCGAAGGTGCCAAGAAGGTGAAAAGCAAAACGAGAACGAACACTAAGAAAAAGCTGCCCCGGAGCGGCCTGAGCGCTGTCTTCAGGAGCCAGCAGGAGGGCTCGGAGCAGTGGACTAACCATGCCAGCGACCTGTCAGACGATGCTGCCAAGCCCTGTGCCCAGGAGTCGCGGCCCGGCAGGTCGGAGAAAGGGGCGACGAGGGCCACGGACCGCAGGGCATCGGGCGAGGCTAAAAGGGCAGCGAGGAAGGGCCCCAGCCCCAAAGGCAGTGACCCACCGGCCCCCAGGGGCTGCGCTAGGGAGGAGGAGGTGGTGGTGGCGGCCAACGGCGCTCGGCCCGAGCCCAACCCCGCGGCTCAAGTGCCTGACCCCGTAGGTAACCCCAAAACCGTCGTGCGGTTCAAATTACCAAAGGAGAGCCGAGGGACTCGGCGCTCGCAGCCCTCCAAGACCGACGGCGCCGGAGGGCCCCCCCTACGCCGCTTCGAGGCCGACACGGACGGCTACTTCTCCGATGCTGAGATGAGCGACTCGGATGGGGAGCCGCGGGGCGGCCGGGCGCAGCGGGGCCAGCTGGAGCCAGGCGGCGAGGACATCGTGAGGATGAGCATCCTGGCTTCCTAACGGCACTGCTCCTCCCATCGTAACTGCCATGTCCGATATCTGCCTAGCATCGCAGCGAGAGGGGGATTTTTAAATCTGTGTATATAGTTGGAAGTTCGGCACCGTTGTCTTTCTCTTCTCTTTTTGCCTGAGATACAGCTTCAGCTTCACCGACGTAGATTGCCGTGACAGTAGTTGTCCCCTCTGGCCGCCCCGCTCCCTGCAGGGCTGGCCACGCAATGGGCATTATTCCACTGGGGCAGATCTTCCCCCTTGGGCTGGATCAGGGTGAGGGCAGGGGCCGGGAGCTGAGCAGGGAGACCAGCCATGGGCGCGTGCAGCGACGAGGGAGGAAAGTGTGTGATACTAAAAGAAATAATGACAAAAGCACAATGAGAGCTGGGGGTGGGGGGGGGGGGGGGAGAGCGCTTGGGGAAGGAGAGAGCCGCGTTACGTTTGTGTTTGGAGTGTAACCTCGGTCATGGCTTTTTTCTCCTCTGCTCAGAAACCATCAAACCATCCGGCCTTGTCCCTGGCCCCGAGGTGCCACCTCGACCCCAGGAGCGGTTCGCTCATGTTCAGTGGGTTAACCGCAGTGGGGACTGACGGGGGGTTGCACTGTGCCCTCATCCCTCTGTTTTTCCAACACAACGCTGCAATGGAAGTGGTGAATTTATTCCTCCCCATCCTTTCTGTTTTTTTTTTTTTTTTCTGTTTGTTTTTATTCTTTTTAAATTCCTTAAATCCTGGTTACGAGCTGTTGGCTCCTTGCGGGAGGGTGATTCACAGAAGCTGACGTTATAGATACGACAATAATTTAATGCATAAAACGTCCCCAGTAAGCCTTAAATGTTGTTCAGAGCCCATGTTAGCGACGAGTCAGGCGGATTTCCGTGTTTGCACTTAATTGCACCATGACTTCGGTTTTGGCTTCAAAGGTCACAGTGAAGTCTCGCTACGTGTTTTATTGGAGTGACCCCAGTGTGAGCTCAGGGAACAAAAAAAAAAAGGAATTCACTGAAACTTTTGTCGTCGTTGTTTTTTTAAGAATAAAAAATGTTAAGGAAAAAAAAAAAAAGAAAAAAAAGAAAAAAATAAAAAAACAAGAAACTAACTAACCTGGGACACTTCTGCAACCGGTTAAACCCATCACTTCCAACAGGAAAACCCTACAGTTGTCCAACAGAGCAGTCAAATCTTTTTGTGGATGCCAAAGAATACGTTGACAGTCGAGCAGCACAGCCAGAAACCGGAAACTTGTCACTAGGGACAAGTGGGAGTTACTTAGCACCCAAGGACTAAAGACACACTCATGCACACTGCTGCGGCATTAGGTTCCAAGCTTGCTGAAGGGGTGCTGATCCCACGCCCCTCCGTTTTGATTTCCAGTGCTTTTTGCTCATTTCACTGTGAGCTTTCTTCTGAAACTCTGAGACTCCTTGAACCGACTGCCCGGTGTTTTAGAGTAGATCATCGTTATCAGCCTTCACAGTCCTTCTTAGCGGTCAGGTTGTGGCCTGGCTGCCCCAGAGGGATGGAACCACCTCTGTTAGAAATTCGTGTCACCCATTGAGGTTGGGAATGAAAATCTGCTCATTAATTAAGGCTCAGTATGTTCAGATAATGTTAAATACAGTAAATAGGACTTAGTTTATCTTATCAGGCTTGCTAGCTTTAGCTACAGTATCCTAGTATAAGAGTCATACCAATAATCAATATGCTGCCTTTTAATGAATCTTGCTTCCGTGTGCTTCACTCCGTTATGGTTAAACAAAAGCAATCCACAACTTTTCACTGTACACAGCTCCACTCATCAGCTTCTGCACTCCTTGTCTTCTCAGTACACGAAAGCAAAGGGGGGGGGACCCTGCGGAACAGCCCCGCTGCCCCAGCACAGCTGGGTTGGGTTGGGTTGAGGAGCTGCGGGCTGCATGACGCCCCGAGAGCGATGCGCAAGGGCCATATTTTTGATGATAACTGTAAAATGTATTTTGAGATGAAACAGAAAGAGAGAATCCAAGGGTTTATTTTGTTAGAGAAAATAAATAATAATAAATATATATATATATATACACACATATATATACATACCGTCTCCTCGGGTGTATAAACTGCAGGAATGGATGTTTGCACTGTAAGAGCGCCCGTCGCCTCGGCAGCCCGGCAGCAGCGCAGCGCTGGGACAGCCCTCGCTCACAGCACAGCTCCCCAAACCCTTCACCCCTCTCTTGGCAGCACTGCTGGTTCCGCTGGGTCACCCTGGTTTGCTCCATCCGCACACAGCCCAGACTCACCCCATGTCAGTCACAGGAAACGATATGAATGTCGCAGGAGGAGGAAAACCCTTCTGTCCTCTTTGTTTCAAAGAACGTGATGTGCCATTTGTTAATATAAAAGAGAAATATTGAAAATATATTGAAAAGAGCAATTTTAAATTATTTTTGGCTTATGTTGCAATATTTATTTTCTTGTATTAGAAATTCCTTTGTAGAGAAAAAATGTATTTTTCATTAATGCAAAAACCTATTTCTCCTTTTTGTACATTTTCCATGTTAGTTAATCCTTAAAGCAATATAATGTTATCAAACTCGTTCTGTGTGAGACTGTATTATGCATGCTCTTTGTGTTGCCTTGGAATAGCTCTGTCTGCCATTATTTTCATCCTGTTTAGGTACAGTGTATGCTTTAGTACACATTGGGACCATGGCCCATCGCTTACGGGAGAAAAACAAAACAAAACAACGAAACCTTTGCATTCCTCAATGTGTTGGCAAATGCAGTCAATAAAGCAGTGTTTTATGTGTGCGTGCGTGTCGTTGTGCTCTGTCCCAGTGAGTTGTGCTGTGCCCCCACCCAAAGGCTCTGCACCCATCGCGGGACATCAGCGCTCCCAAACCACAGAGACGTGGCACACGGGGACGTGGTTACAGTGGGGTGGACTGGGGATCTGAGAGCTCTGTTCTGTGACTATGAAACACCAACAGGGTGGAGATTCCTTCGTGGCCATAAATCCACAGCAATGGATGTGGAATGGATGTGAATGATTTTCCCTTAGCTTCCCCCGGAAGGATCGTGGTGTGATCTCCTCTGTTGTGTTGGATGGTGGCACAGCGGTGCTCTCTCTTCCCACTGCTGTGTAACTGCCTCAGATGTGACAAGAGCGCCTTTAATATTTATTCTCCCAAAGTTAACACGCCGAGGGGAGGCATTTAGTGCTCTAAAAATAGTTCCTTGCCTTCGGATTCCCATGTAGGGCTGTGAAATGATGGCGTTTGCCGTGATTGCAACAGATGAATAATAAAAAGCTCTAAAATAAATAAACAAACCTCCAACTTACCACGAAACGAGGGAAATGTGTGGCATCATCCCAAGGAGCTGGCTGCAAGCTGCTGTCCCAGTAGTGCTCCTGGAGGCGGCTGCTGTGCTCAAACCATCTTCCCCATTCCTAAGGGAACAGACAGAATACTCACACGTGGGATGAGGATGGTTTCAGTGCAGCCTCACCAAGCCCAGGGAAGCAGAGCAGATGGCAGTGCTGTCCTGGGAGGACTAACTGCTTCGCCTCAGGGTCAGGCTGCCCTGGGTGAATCACTGTGCTCCACCGAGCATCACACAAGTGGTTCAGTGCAGGAGCTGCTGCTGCACCTTCAGCTGCAATGGAGATTAAAATAATGGACCACATGCGTATGTTAAGTGGCACTTTATAAAGCTGATGGAGAATGTTGGGAGAAAACAGAGGTTGAAGTACCTCTGGTGCAGCGCGGGCCTTAGCAGCCCTGCTGTGGGATTGGAATGGACTTATCAGTGAAACGGAGAGAAAGGCAGAGCAAAAAGCCAAATAACACATCCACAGCAGAGGGCACCTGGGCCGTGCCTGGCAGGAGGTGTGCACCGTGCTGAATATCGCAGCGTACAGCTGCAGAAATGCTGAATGCTACACAGCACTGGGACAACTTGTCTGCCCACTTTCCCAAACTTTCCAATGAAATCCCATTCGTTTGTCCATCAGCACTCCTCAGGTGGAGCAGCAATGTGGAGCGTGCAGGTGCTGTGCGCTGCAATGATCTCTTCCTGCAGGTTTTGCTGCCTTGTAGCTAATAATTTAAGTATTGAGTGATTCCTTATTTAACTGCCCCACCTCACCTGCATGGTACGGATCTGCAGCTGTGACATTTCAGGGTTACTGCCTTCGCAGCATCTGTAATAACAGAAGGATGAGAAATGTCACCGTGCACATGGGATGCGCACATGGCAAACACACACTGAGCATTTGGGATTGTGGGGGAAAAAAAAAAAAAAAAGATAATGGATTGTTTCCCATGTGACGAGCCCAGCAGTCACAGGGAAAGAAGCTAGAGGTTGGCTCCAGGTGATGCTATCACTTGGGTTTCCTCTGGGTTTGGCCTCGGGAGGGGGTTTTGCAATGCACTCACCTCAAGTCTGCCCCAAAAGGGAGGGATGCTGTGACGTCTCCTGTGCTGCAGCCCTGCAGACGAGGGCCTCATTTTGGAGTGCAGATGGGGTCTGATGTGGCACGTGGTCCCCAGAGGCACAGATCAGGGCTGGCCCCATCCTATAGCACAGCACTGCTGTCGTGGTTTCTCTCTGAGTTTGACTCATCCCAGCCTGACAGACAGAGCCAAACTGGCAGGGGAACCTGAAACCCCATGGTGGAGGTGGCAGCAGTGCTGGGGCTGCAGGGCTGCAGCAGGGATGTGCAGTGCCCCCATGTTGGACCTGACTGGAGCAATAGCATTGCCAGGAATTGGCTTTCCATCCTGTGATGCCATCAGATTTAAAGCTGAAGGCGAACCCCAGCCCAACCCACCCCTATTCTTCACCCTGCTCCTCTAATGTCTGTCCCAGATTCCCTGCAGCCAACCAGGAGGGTGCTCTGCACCCACACTATCACATGCAGCAATAACCCCAGATTACCAAACCAAAGGTTTCCATGGATGGAAGCGTAGGCAGCCCAAGCCAGGAGGAATTAACGGCTTCCAAAGAGACTGAACTGCTTCAGGAAGGACCTGCGGGCACCCTGCGTGCCATGGCAGCAGGCACAGATGGAGCTGGAACAGCACAGTGACAGCCTGAGCCTGCATTCTGTGCTGCAGCAGCAACCAACTGCTGCTCTGCAGTGCCTCCAAAATGGGAACTGCTCTCTGTGAATCTCCCAGTGAGGAAAGGAGCCCACAGCACACAGAGCTCATCTGTTCCTTGGCCTCCATCCGGAGGCAGGACGGACACCATCCTTGTCCCGACCCCTTCCCCCCCCAGGCTACTGCCTCCTAATGGATGACCACTGCAAACAAGACTAAAAATCAGCACCTCGGTTTGTGTTGGATACTGAACAGAAATAAGATGGCAACACAAGCCTAATTACAAAGTAACTAAACCCTCATCTTCCGGTTATCTGCAGCTGTCAAGCAGAGGCTGAGAGGACCTGCTCATCTGTAAAAGTGGTCTCACTGCTGTTGGGTTCTGAGGCATCAAAATATGGGGAATTCTGCACGGAACATGAGCTCGTCACCAGTTGGGCTTCATTCTGAGCTCTGGTGTGGAGCAGCTCCTGGGAAAAGCCAGGGTGGAGAAGTCTCCAACATGTCACCCTCTCAACACGATGACCATCACTACACATTACCCATCTTAACACAGGGACCATCATGACACACCAGCCATCAGTTTGGCCACACAAAGAAAATACTGCATTACAGTTGGAAAGATTTCACTTAGGTTTGTTTTTCTCTCTGACAAAAAGCCCTCTGCCTTTATGGATTACCACTGCCATAACTCTAGGAACATCCCTGTCAAAGGGAAGAATACCCTTAGGTGGAGAAGAATACCTGATTCAATTAAAGAAAGGATTCATATTTGCAGGTAAAATAGGGGAATTCAGCCCAAGCTGGAGCAATCACCCCTGTTCTCCCAAATTAGGGAATCAGCCCCATCCTGCCCCACACTCACTGCTCTCTGGTCTCACCAGACCTCAGTGCTTATGGTGTTCCCCGTTACATTTCCCAGTGCTGCAGGCAGTGCCCCACTGCCTCCTGCAGCAGTGCTCTCCTGCCCTGCATCCCCCTGGCCTTCCCATCCTGCGTGCAGCAGATGGAGCATGGAGCTCCTCCTCATCAGTGCCACCAACATAATTTTTCTTTGATAACTTATTGACCAATATCATAGAACCATTAAAGACCTCCCCAAACCCAACTGCAGCCCATCTCCACCATGTCCCTGAGTGCCATATGCCTGTGGTTCTGGAACACCTCCACGGAAGGGGGACTCCCCCACTCCCCGGGCACCGTGTGCCCACACATCACCACACTTTGGAGTTCCCTAACTCCCAACATGAACCCTCCCCTGGCAAAATGTGAGGCCACTACCTCCCATCCTATCGCTGTTACCTGGGAGCAAGAGGCCACAAAGGTGCGTTGGAACAAAACCTCCTGTTACCATCCAGTTTGACTCTCTGCTATTTGTCCTCGTAGGAAAGCAAGCGAACAGCTCGAAGGATGCTTCGTTCCTCGGAAAGAATTCCTCTTGCGGCAGCATCGCGCAGCCAGGCTCTGGAAATGATTGCAGAAAAAAAAACCCGTGGCTGCGAGGTGACAGATGTAAGGACTGCTGCCATCTATGGATGGAGAGCAGCGGGAGCAGCTCGGCCTGCCCGCACCCACCGCCAAAAGGAGGGGCCGAGGGAGGATGCTGTCCCCGTGTATAGAGCAGAGGAAAGGACATGGACCTTGGCTGGGGGCTTGCTTGGTTAATTTGGCTGCATCGCTTTCGTTGACAGCCCATAGCGTATCCACTCCTTCACACCTCGCTGTTCTGATGTCCTTAAATCCGTTTCAGGTTTGCACTCAGATCACTGCTCTGCACTCACACCTGCACGTGCTGGGCTGCAGACACACCAGGCTGGGCGTTCTGCAGAGGTGATGCACACAGCCCTGCACCAACACCCCCTCCAACCAGCACTGCGTTTCCTTTAGGAAAAGATGCCATCCTTTCAACGCAGGGTTAAAGACGTCCCCCTGCTTTACTCCTTGTTGCAATCTCATGGGTTCAGCTTATTGAAAAACCTGTTCTTCTTTTACCCTGAGTCACCGTGCACGAAGAACCCATTGTTTTAAAGGTGACTCATCGGTTTGCATCACCAGCTGCCGTGCCCCTGGGGGTACGCAGGCAGTGGCTGCCAGCCCCACGTCCCAGGCTGCAGGCACTCACTGCACTCTGGTTCATCCCTGCCAGCCCAGCCCTGCGCTGTGGGCTCCTGCTTCAGGTGCTTTCTTCGTGAAGAAAGTGTGTTGTAACAACAGGCCACCTGCTGCTCGAGCAGGGATAGCCAGGACTGCTTGAGCTTCCAGAAACAAGCATTCCATTGGGTAGAAAACTTCACCGCTGGTTCTGTGATTCATGCTGGTGCTTCCTGTGCCCCATTGCTTGACCACCTTCCAGCAGCACCACGTTTGACAACAAGCTAAGGCCAAGCAAGCCCCGGGGACAGCTGAGCAGGTCACACAGGGACGGCACCAGCACCACCACGTGGAGCTCATTTCACCATTTCATGTTTACAGAGACATAAATAGAATTCATGCAGCAGTCACACGCATACGGATCTGTTACACATTCCTTGCTGCCATCAGACAAACTTGCAAAACCTCAGCAAACTTCAGCTGACCGTGGTGACTGCAGCTTTCTGGTTTTCCCTTGCTTCTCCCGGAATAACAGCAAACACGGTGCAAATCTTCCCCTGGTTCTCTCCCGTGTGTGAGGAGAACACAAGAAGAATTCCCGCTTTGGCAGAGGTGCCCCTTGCTGATTTCTTCCCTGGGATTTCAAGCATCAATCGCTTGAGAAATGAAAGCTCCTCAAAGCAGCCTGGGGGAAAAAAATATAAGAAAAAAGTCATACTGCTTTCTAAGTTGGAGAGACAATTCAAGTTAGAGATGAGGAAACAAAATGGCATTACAGAAGCAGTAATAGCAGATGGCAGGACTAGAGGAGGAGTACAATTAAAGAAGTGCAAATCAGACCTGTGCTCTTGGTGCAGATGCTTCCAGGCACAGCCATCAAATCGCTGCTCCTTCTCCAAGGAAAAAGTCCTGAACAGCATGGAGAGCTGGTCAACAGGTGGCTGGTTTTGCAGGGACACCCACGATCCTTAGGCCTGCTCGAGAAGCATCTCAGATACCCATAACAAAGCATAACCTCTAAAAAAGACCAGCAGTGCCATTAGCTCTGCCTCCTCCCACTGAGCCCCAGCAGCATCCAGAGCTGCAGCTGCTCTCCTGCTGTGGCCACACATCTCAGTGCATCTCAGCTTCTCCTCCAAGTATTTACTCACAGTGAAATAAAAGATTTTTCTCTCCCCTGCAAATTCCTTCTCTCTGCTTTTTTGCTTTGGAACCTACTGAGCACTTTCACTGAATGTCCTCTGCAATTTCATGCTAATGCATCTCAGTAGCAGTGCCTCAGAAAGGTTTATTTAGAATTCCTTTTGTATGCATGCATACATATATATTTACACATTGTGGATGCTTTATATGCACCAACTGAGCAAGGAACAGAAGAGTGGTGGCACATCCAGGAGCCTTCCTTTCACAGTTCCAATGGAGTCAAACCCAACCCAGGATCCTGCTCCAGGAAAGCAGTAAGGAAATGGCATCCAGGCCCTGGGCTAGAACCAAATATCTGCTGAGCTCAAAGCTCAGAAGTGGCAGAAGCCATGAGAGCCCCAAATCCACGCCAACATCCTCCAGCTCTCGCTTATCCCTGCTCAGAAGCCTGGAGGTGATGCCCCCAGCCCCGTCCTTGGGACCCTCCATTGGAGCTTCTGAGAACTGTTCTCCCTTTCTGCTCCCTGACAAGGAGCCATGCTTCAACCCAGATAATTTCTCCCTTCCTCCATCCCACAGCTGTTCCCAGCCATTAGCTGACAGGGAGCTAATGCCCTGACAGCTCAGCTTCCCCACTGGGATGGACTGATCCTGCTGCCAGCAGGACTCCCAGGTTTGGGTGCTCAAGCAGTTACATCATTAAGAGCAGGCAGGAACCAAGCGTTTCCTCCTCTCCAGAGCACAGACAAGTGGTGTGCAGGTTCACTGAGGCACTGCTCCACTTCAGACTGCTGCTGGTGGCTCTAGCGCTCCCTTTATCTCAGGCAGTGACCAGGTATGACATGCTCCTTCGGGACCTCATTTTCCTCACAGTTAATCAAGGACAAGAGCCCTCTGCAGCACAAGGAAGGCGAGGCAGCGTGAGCAAGTAAAAAGCTCTGAGATCCTGGAATGAAAATTGCACCAAAGGCTGTAAAGACAGGTATCACTTGTCTGTAAACCTGGCTCCTTCTTTCTCATTTCAGTATCACAACAAAGTTAGCATCATCTTTTTGTGATGCTTTCAGCGTTAAGGACCTGCTTCCGTGCAGATGTAACTGGAATGCTGATGAAGAACAGGCTGAGCTGCTATTACACCCAGCTGAGGAAACCCCCAGTCACCACCAGAACGTGTGCTATGCCAGAACACCACTTCTTGTTCATGGACAAGGTAATTATTTGTGAAGAATTACCTGCTTAGAACTCCTTTTCTTCAAACTCCAAGGCAGAACTTTATTTTCTATTCCCGATACTTAAATCTCAAGCCTGGGATGCAATAACATAATAACAAACACCACATTAAGAACATGTTTAAGACCACTTTCATCTTTAGTTTTTCTTCTGCAGTTTATTATATAAATTATGCTTTTCAACATTGAGAGCACTCACATTTCATAACAGAAAACGTTTAGTTCCACGCTGAGATACTAGTGCAAAAGTGGTTCATCTAAGTGCAAATAAATTACACGCCCCCACCGACAGCCAGAGCATTGGGCTGTTGGTAATGCAGCTCGTCAGTCCATAACTAATGATCACATTAATTACACTAAGTTTGAGCACGTTGTAGTCGATGGAAATACTGGACTTCGGTTGGTGACAACCAAACGGTGACAGTACAAACCAGAGGGAACAGCTCTACGTGGAGCAGACCTGTGAATTCATTGCGACCGAAGAACAACGACACCGTTTTTCTGAGTTGACTTGAGTTACAAATAAGCAGCTGTCAAATGCTCTATTTGCTGCTGATTCCCAATTGTTAAAACACAACAAAGCTCACACACATGCGGGTATTATATTCCAGTGAATGCCATAGGTTGTCTTTGGCACATCATAGACAGTACCTGAACACTGAATACAGCATTAGATAATACACTTTCATTAGATAGTCTTGGTCTGGATGAGGATAAATGAGAACAGTCAAAGATCTTTCCCACTTGCAATGCCAATAACCGTTGCTAAAAGAATTTATTAAACCAAGGCTGAAATATAGCAACGCCCCTCAGTTACACAGCACACATTAAAACCAACATCTGATTAAATCCAAGCAAAATAAATCTTATTCAACTCACAGATGCTACCATACGGGGTCACTGCAGTGAAACACAGGCTGTTCTGCCTGTAGTAGTTATTGGTATCTTGGAAATCTGCACTCATTTATCTTAAAGTTGTGGTGCAAAAGCAAATTCGAGACTCTCCACAAATAACACATTTACTCATGAGTTTTCTTTTTCACGTTCTTTAAAGTGATGCTTAATTGAAATCTGCATAGTGAAGAGTGCAAAAGTAATTCCCAGGAGTCAGACCCCGATGTGAACGTTGCTTCTTTTGTAAGTAAGACTGGTCATAAGCAACCTCCAGAAATAAAGGTACGGGAGATGTAGGGACGATGGGGACGAAAGCCACCAGAAAAACTCCCACAAGTCTATTTTTCTATTAATAAAGTCTTCACACAAAGACACACAACACCCATTCACATTCATGTGCACAACAGAATGTAAACTACAGAGGAAATATTTCCTCTCCTGAATGAACAGTGAGATTATTGGTGTGTTTGACTGCTGTTCAGCTGTTCCCACAATGGGAACCATTACAATACCCAGACAGAAAACAAAAGGTCTGAGTTTCTTCATGCCCTTATCACAACCACATTTAAACTAGCATCTCACAGTATGAAACATGAAATCTGAGTATTTCCATAACACTAAGAGTTACCCTTCACACACACACTTTTAAAGCAGCATCACCGCTCTTCTTTTTTAGCTCTTAAGACTACCACCCCTCTCCTCACACCTCACGTTATTCACAATTGGTTGAATGGCAGCTGAAGAGGACCCCTCTCTCATCCAGTGCCCGGAATGGCTCAGCCTGTGGAAGCAGCCTGCAGGCACTCCCCACTCCAGGGAGGAGCACAAGAGCAGCACATCTCCACTTCCAGCTTCATTTCCATCAACACAGGCAGCACAGTCCCAAGTCTCCCCCTTCAACATTGCTACGTGACTGCAAGAAGTCTTCTTTAATATTTACACTGTCGCATTATAACCATTGCCAGAAAAATCTAGTAGGGGAAAAAGAAGCACGTTCCCCAAACGTAACTGCTGCAAGGAGCAAAGACTCATGTGTTGTCCACACAACTGTAAGACGACAATTCTTATCTGCAGTTTGACTTGTGCAACACGGAGGCACTGCTCTGCAGCACAGCACTAGTTTAAATGCAGTTAACTCGTGCAGGTCAGCCTGCCTGACAGCCTCACTTCTGTACTTCACCACGCACAAACTAGGCTTAGCACTTTGCAAGCTTATGCTGTAACTACTGCCAGCTATCATCTGTATTAGTTAGGTTATGGATTATTCATCTTATTCAGATGCACCACCTTAGGCTGAGGGGAACCATTATCATTATTTAATCACACGAGCCCTGGTCTGGGCAAGGAGTACACATCATTTATAGGCCATGTGCCTGTTTAGATACTATAGGCTCACATTTAACACCTGTAGGCTTTAAATCTGAGATTCAAACTCAGTAGGACAAGAGCAAAAATTATTTATGAAACCAAAGGAGACCAAAATTTGTTTGCTGCTATGGATTTTGAAGAAACAGGGCCAAAAGCATTTCAGAGATCTACAACAGCGAGTAGAAGTAGTCCCAGCCCTGGGTTTCTGTAAAAACATCTGCAGTGGTTCATACTTTTCAGCCTTGTGAAAAGTGAAAGCACAAGGCTGAAACACACTACACAGTGAAACCCAAACCCACTGCAAGGAAACTATTGCAGGGCTGAAGCTGTACCTTCATCAGTTACATCACAGAAGAAAGGATCCTGCTGCTGCACACAGAAACACAAATCACAGTTCCACGGCAATGTCAGCTACTGTCAACAAGAAGTCGATGAATTTACGTGCGTCACCACTCCTCCTCAGAAAATAACCTGCTCAGGGAGCTAATGCACTGGGAGATGGAGAAAAAACAGTCCGAAGTCTGGAAACAAGCACTGAAGATAATGAAATTTTACCCCAGAAACAAGCCACTTGGGCACACAACAACTGCCATTCTGACTACGCTTCAGGGCAAAACTGCAGAAAACAATCCACCCTGTTCCAACTCAGAACACCAAAAATAAAACTGTCCAATTAGATGTGGGCTGATAAATTTTCACAAGCAACAGCAGCAATTGTTTTCTTTTTTCTGACAATGTCACAGGCAAATCTTCTGGCAGAATCCAAGTCTAATTAAACCGAGGACAGTTATTTACTGTAGTACTAATCTTAATTTTTGTGACATTTCAGGGGTACAAGTCAAAGTACCAGTAGAGTAAGACCACTTTTTATATTAGTTCAAGATCTACATTGGCACAACTGATACCTGTGACTTGTATACTTTTTTAAAGAGGTGTTTATAAGGGCATCAGATTAGAGTCCTCTTCTATTAATGTAAAATTCTGAAGGAAATGCAATTTGGTAGTCTGAGGGAAACACCTTACCCTTTAATAGACAAGGAAAGCACTGTGGCCTTCTGTGCTCCAGGAAAACATCCCCCATATTCAGATCGTCAGGCAGCCTCACTAGTTAAGACACGTTAAAATGAAACATTTTCCATTAAAGTTGCCAAAAAGTGGATTTAAATTTATTGCATGACGTTGCATAAGAAAGTATATTATTGAAAACTGTAAGGCATCATGCAATTATCCATCAGCTAATTATTTATTATTCCTTGAAAGATGGTTATATACTCTAAAGTTATAAAACCAGTTTCAAAAAAGTACATAAAAAAATTTAACATGATAAGCATTAAATATTTTTCACATGTTTGCAGTTTTTAGCTGTTAAAAAGTGCATTCAAACATACTGTACTGGAAAGTTGCTCTGTCCAAAAATGGTGCTGGAGACTTGTTAAATTAAAAGCTGCAAAAGAACGCTGTATGGGATTAGAAAGCTAATGCTGTGGTACTTAAACTTAGAAACTTGCTTGAAAGAATTTCTCAATCCTCACACTTAGAATTTAGCATAGGAGATACAATTATGTAAAAATGTATGCTTTCAGAACTAAACAGTCAAACGAATTCAAGTTGCATACACTGAGTGATCAAATAAGGAGCAGATTTAATATTCAGACACGGGACAGGATGTACTAATGTGATCTTGGCATTAATCAATGTACTGTGCCATCCAACGGAATCCTTCTCCATAGCCTTGTCTCTTTAGCACGCTGCACATGAACACTTCTAGTGGCCTTGCATTCAGTTCTTTCAATGGTATACTGCCCTGCAAAGAGACAGAAGTATTCCAAATTACAGCATCTGTACAAAAAGACAGCTGCTTTGCACTGACACTTGTCTCTATACAATGCCATTCTTTCACTTGTGGTCAGAATTCTAGAGAAAAAATGACTCTCAAACTTTTGCACACATCACTGGGGTTGGAGTCCCCGAGCATATTTTCATGCACAGTCACATTTGGAGAGCACGGCACCTAAGAGCAAAAGTAAGCATGTGCACAGAGAACTGGAGAGCTGAGACTCAGTTATCAGAAGCAGTTCCCTGCTCTGTTTCTAACAGCTTTCCAAGCAGATAAAAAGAGCATTTGCTACAAATTGTAGGACTGACTGCAGTCAGAGTGCAAGCTGCTTGCTTGCCAAGAGCAGCACAGTGTGATAAAGCTATTGCTCAACTGGAGGTTCTCTACAGGATCCTTACTTCACAGACTGCGTGCAGTGCTGTAAAATACAGAGCAAGATACAAAACAAAACAATAAAAAGAAATGAATAATAACTGCTTATATTCCATTACACCTATTCTAAAACTAACCCACACAATTCTCGTTTCTATGCAATTTCTTTTTAATTCCTTGTACCCAAAACTCCACTACAAGTACTACACTGTGTTTAAAGAGAGCCAAATCATCACAAAGATGGGTAATATAAATCTGCTAGTAGGAATGTTTTTCCACAACCTACAAACTCAGATTTCTGCAGTAGTATAACCCTGTTCCTAACTTTCAGCTGAATACGTTCAGTAATAAATTGTATTAAATCCACACTTTAAATGAGAGAAGTCACCTACTGGAAGACTTCATCAAGGTTTCTTTCATAGTTCCAACTAGAACTGTAGCCTCTGAAAACATGCTCACCTTTTAAAAGTACTGCACAGAAGTAGTTCAAGTACTGAAAGCTATACTAAGTCCAATTACAATTTCCCTGGAAAAAATGTGGTATTGGAAATGACAAACTGAAGCTGCAGAAGAGACACTTCTAACACGCACAACATTCACTTCATAGAAACCTATTAAGTACTAAATATATTAATAAACTAAAAATCATATATTTTGTGTAGCTGAGTGGACCAGAATCAATACAGACTCACAAGGCAAACATGAGATCTCTAACACAAAAGAAGGAGCATTACCTTTCCTGTCGTCTGGCCATACAGACCAAACATCTCTCGTAACCTCTCTTCACTGATGGCTTCAGGTCTGTCAATCTTGTTACCAAGGATTAGGATAGGCACATTAGCAATAGTTTCATCTGTCATTAGTGACTACAAAGCAAAGGAGAAAGATTATTTTAGGAGACAGTCTGACTTCAGGCTTTTTTTAGGATACTGTTTGATTTAGGGCTTTACATCAAGATAAAATGTTAACAATGGAATTAAGTCATTAGGTGAAACTTGGCCTTTCTGAGAAGTGCAGCAAAATTCACTGTTACTTGGTGAAGTGAAAATAACTGTCAGGAGTTGTTTAACACGCTTGGGATAAAAGAAATTTAATTACTCAATCACAACATACAAGACATCATAAATGGCATAATACTGATTCAACTGGCAGGATAACGTGTTCACACAGAAATAAATAGGAAGAAGAGGGTGATAGAACCAGAATACAGGAAGATGAGAATGAAGATGCAACAGGTGAAATTGCTAGAACTCATTACCAGGAGGACAGGAGAGCTCTGCTGAACATGGGGAACTTGAGCTTATTTCTCAGAAGTTAGAATCCAAACTTTCAAAAACACAGTTAAACTTACATCGAGCTCTTCTTTCGATTCAAGCAGTCTATCATGATCTGCACAGTCCACCAAGAACACGATGCCATTAATAGCAGGCAGATAGTTTTTCCATACTCTGCGAGCTACAAGGAAGATGTGAATTAAAACCAATGGAAATTATCCCCCAGCTTGGAGCCATGCACCTCAGTAGTTAAGAAGCCACATGTATTTTTGAAGTCTTTCTTTATATTGTCAGTCTTCGGGATGCAATCTCGTGTTTTATAAAGCTGGGGATAATGGAGCAAATGCATAACTCCCTCTACTGTTACCACCACTCTATGTGACATGCACACCCTGATGTACTGAACCTTTTTGTGCTTCCCCGAGAATTACATCAACAAATGTTAGTTAGAAGCACAGAGGTTAAAGGTATATATAAGAAATTCAATGTACTGAAACAAAAACTATCTAATCCTCCTCAAAATACTTGCCATCATTCAGCAAATCCTGCTCTACTGCAGCCCTTGCCAAATTGCATTTGGGAGCACAGTACGTGGCAGAGACAGGAACAGAGCAGTGAATGTATTTAACACTATCAAAGAGAGTGTGGGAAGTTGATCTCTGCAGTATGGTCGTATTTCTGATTTGAGACAAACTGACTGTAAACAACTCTTCATTCACTGCAGTTTAACGAGTCAACATGTTCTCTTACCTTGAGCATGTCCGCCCAGATCAAAAGTAGTGAAAGTCATACCAGCAATTGTCAGCTCTTCTGAAGCTACAAGCACACAGAATTATTTTCTCTGTGAAGGTTATATTATCATTATATACATACTGTGCAGTAATCTACTACTCAAGAAACATAGCAGAGCAATACAATTTCTTTCAAAATCAGTAACATCTGTGTAACAAGATGTGATTAAAACAAATCTCAGCAAGTGTTAAGAGAATAGCAGAGCATGGCTGACTGCACATGACTTATCCCTACCCATTACAAAGACAATAGGTGGCTCTGGCAGCTGGTTTGCCACATAGATGGAACTTCACACGCAATACAGTCAGAGGTCTCCCCTTGTCATGTCCTTTTTTAATTGCTCACTTCCTCCTTGGACTTCACCAGTCCATATTTTTAAACTCTGTTGAACTTTTCCTTCTGCAAGGCTACCACAACCAGAGGGCAACCTCTGAGTCAATGAAAATCAAAACAGAGTACGTAAATGCTAACCTTCCAACAATTCAGAGAAGCTGCTCTCAAATATTTTCAGACTCAAACTCTCCCAGCTTACGTAATTCAGAATTTCCCAATTCCACTGCTCTGCTTCTAACTGGCTCCTTAATTTTAAATAAATTACACTGAACTATCCTGAAGTATTTTTAAGTACTTGAATAACTACAAACTGTGATCCCAGAAATTCCTTTGTCTCTCCCCAATTACTTGTGATGTATAGACAGGTATACTGCTTTTCCCACAATGCTTTCTAGCAAGGAACTAGGAATGTCAACTTACTGGGGTGTAGTGTGGGGACGTGCTGTCCCAGTCTGTCATCTTTGAGCATGTGGAGCAGTGTCGTTTTTCCAGCATTGTCCAGTCCAAGAAAAACTAGTTTGCCTGATTTCTTGTACAGTCCTGTAACAAAGAATAACATACTGAATAATCAGTTCTATGGGTGGAAGTATTATCCAAGGAGCACTGACCATCAGGAGCTCACATCATGTACATATATATAAAACACCAACATTCAGAGTGACAGCAATGGCATATTTCAGCATAAGCTTCTCTCAAGATCCTGCGTGGTCTGCTAATCAGCAAGACCAAGACACCTTCTTACACTTATGTCCTACAGATTTCTGTTGGCACAGCTGTGACAGTCACTAGAGAAAGGGTGTCTGATCACTAATTAAAGTGGCCACATGCAGTCACTATTTCTGACACTAGAGATGACTTCGCTCCCAGGAGAAATGTTCTACAGTCATGGCACAAAATACAGACCTGTCAAGCTCCACAGTGCACTTTATCGATGCCCTCTATCAGTAAGTGCTCTCCTACTTGTACAAGCCACATGCATACTGCTCATGTGCTTATCACAGCTATACTTGTTACACACAGCTTACGTGATGCTGAGTGGCATCTGGGGAGAGAGGCACATGACTGATGTAAATGTGTCACACATAATTGCATTTACCTTATCGGAACAAAGCTAAAAGAAAACTCAACTAAACCTTGCCAGGGTAGCTTGCTCTGCCCTACCAAATGACAAATGACCAAAAGAAGGTCCCCTCCAGTCCGAGTCCTTCCAAGATACACTGTTAACAGTATCAACAATCCTGGATCTGGAAAAGAGCATGTTTTGTTCAATTCCCCCCTGTTTTGATATATAAATAAATAAATTCTAGATAATGTCACAGCATTATGGCATACACTGAAGAAAGCCTTATTTTACAGCTGTTGTGATGACACAAATACTCCATGAGGTATACTTTACCACTGAAGTCAACCACGCATTCTCTCCCAAGACCCATGAACTCCTCTGACCTGCAAACTAGATGCCAGAATCCTGGCCAATGCCACCACTGTGCCAACTGCCACAGAAACAAGAGCCCTGGAACCATTCGAAGGTCACATCACGAGCAGTGCCCTGCTCTGTACCTGATGACCCAGCAACAGTGTTTCTGGAGCCCCTATTCCTTTCCAGAGGTGCAGATCACCCTGAGACCTCTGCTCCATTGCATCTCCCCATGGTCACGCAGCCTTGCCTGTTTGGCAGCCACGTCTGAACTGCTAAAGAACCACAAGTCCAGTTTCTGTACTCTTTACAGTACTGATTAAAAACTACAAATGCTGCCCTTAGCCTAGTGAGGAAAACTTCTGATGAGAAAGGTTCACAGTTTAAGTCCGATGAGGGCAAAAGTGGTGGTAACTTCTATCAAATCTGCTATCCCTGCACATATATATATATATATATTTTTTTTTTTTTGTCAGATTTTAAATAGCACTGTTACACAGGGGGCTCCTCAGCCACCCCCGTGGACACTGCAGTAACCCACAATCACATGTGCCTCTATCTGCCTGACCTTTACACTACTGCTGTTTGCTCACCTTTTCCCCCCCCCATGAGCTGATCTCTGGAATTGCATTCCACCATGGCATGTTTTACAACCTGCAGGGAAGAATATTCTTTCATATTCCTCAGCTTATTTCATTAATAACATTTTTTACTACAAGAAATGTAGTGTTTTCACAGTTCTTTTTCAAATACAGCTCTTATTTCCCAGCCCACCTTCTCATATACCCAAGTATAATTAACTATTAAACTACAGAGGTGGACAGAGGTGAAAGAACTGATGTTTACATGGAAAAAAGTGAACAAGCATTCTCATATATCAACTCACATCTCAGAAGAAACTCATTTACACTTACCTTACAGGTTAAATGAAAGACTACTAACTACAGTAAAACAGTAGCACTTTTGCCACTCTTATACTGGACATGAGAATGAAAAGTGGCTTTTTTTTAGAATAATAGGGACATGTAAAAGGCAATACTCTCTTCTACTGCAGACTTCAGTGTCTCTCACTAAAATTAGACTTTGTATGAGCAGGTATAGGAAAGTGAGCTAGCGTGCAGCAATCACTGCTTGGCAAAGAAAGAGGAGATAAGAAAGATTAGTTAACTCGGTTAAAGTTTTACTGGCTAATATTTCAATAGCAGGCCAAGGGTCTAACATGAAGTTGAAACTTTCAACTGATAAAATGCAGGTGGCACAGACTGCTATGACCAATTAATCTCAAAAGCTTTTTGTTTACTTTAATAGAATCCCTGGAACTTGTAAACTGCCCTTTTTATCTATGTTATCTGCAACTTCTGTTCTTCTTCTAAATCCTGTAACATTCCCTTTCCTCTTGTGCCATTTTTCTTCTGTTTTATAAAAGCTAATATTTCACCCTGGATCCCTATGTTCAGTAGTAATTAAGTCCAGTTCTTTACAGCAAGAAAGGAAAAATCAGGGGAAGCTCTATAAAAACAAACCAAATCACGTTAAATGTAGTAAATAAAAAAAAAGCCTATTATGCTCATGAAAGAAAAAGTAATTTTCAAGAGGTTAAAGGATTAATGTAAGATTGAGTGGAGAACACATTATGGAAATACTCAGTGTAGATAAGTGAAACATTTTTTAAGTGATTCTGAATATACACTAAAACAAATGTTGTTATTTAACCAGTCCCTCTGTTTGAATACAGAAGAGTTTAATAGATATGCTATGTAAAAACATCAGGAAAAAGTAAACAAAGACTTACCTAAAAACTGTAATACACTACTGAAACCACTGTAAATCCAATCAAATATGAAGGACATATCTGAATCGTTTAGTCTGAAATAAACAGAAAATAGAATGCTCTGTTAGAATAGCACATCAGACATCGTAAGGTGCTTACTCACGTTGAGCCCTGGGAGGTTCTATGACAGCTAAGTCACTGGAACTCTGAACACCATGTTCCTCCCTGCTTTCTTTTGGACAAGACTCAGGAACAGAGCATCGAGGTGAGGATGGTCAGAGTGCCACCAGCGGCAGGCAGATGCCCTCTGACAGCAGGATGCACCCTGGGACTTCGCAACATTCTGTTCTTTCTAGGATGGTAAAAAAAAACAAACACTATTCCAGTCCCTGAGGGCAGCAAGTGGCCAGCTGGGCCTGCAGCACACAGCCAGCCACAGCAGCAGCCTCTGAGGGACATCACACCCCTCAAAAATTTGAGAACACACACAGCACGGATGGAGAAGGACCAGGATCTCACAGAGTCATTCAGGTTGGAGAAGGCCCTTAGGATCACCAAGTCCAGCCATCACCAACACTACCAAGTGCACCTCTTCTGAAGCTACGCCTTCAGGTGTGACAATGCTGTCACTAGGTTTAATTGCTCATGGCTGTGGAGTGATTTCTTAACCTCCATCTTAATTTCCTCATTATCTAAAGTGAGGATAATCACACCGAGAGCACCAGTTTGACACAGTACACTAGCACCTAGCAGAAAAATCTTCTGAAAGACCAAAGGTCTGCTTCCTTAGGAGCATTAGCTAGCTAACCCTGCTGCAGCACTTAATTCCTGCTAACAGACAGGGAACTCTGCGACCAGGTCTAGAGCAGAGGGCAGCATGCCCTGCGTGCCAGTGCAGCATTTGTGTCCTGGGGTTTGCAGGATGGCTTTAAGACAGGTGTGAATCTGGAGATTAGCACAAAGCAGTCAAACTACAGGTCAGCACCAGACCCAAATCCATCTATGTGTCCTAATGATCGCACTCATGAGAACACACAGAGGTTTTCCACCACGCAGTGAGAGGAATGTGACAGCAGTATCGGATGGGGGTGAAATATCACTTACATTTGCTCACAAAGGAACAAAATCTGTTCAGTACATACTTGCCTTCCCTGACTGAAGATGACGAAGCGTTAGGCTTCTCTGTGACTAACCCCGAAACCTTTCCCTACCTCCCACAGCTGACCAACTGGAACAGTTGCAAATTTTAAGAAACAAATAAGCACGTCAATGTATAAACACCCAGTTACACAACGTCATGGCTGAAACTGTCACTTACATGTCTAAAAAGCAAAGGTCAGGAATAAGCAAATATGGCAGGATGGACACGTCAGCAGATTTATTTATTGCTTGAACAAAACACCCATCGAGAAAAGCCTCTGTGAGGCTTAGAAAAATGATCTGCTCAAATAACTTGCAAATCAGTGCAAACAGCGTGATGTAAGGGCAGTGCTCAGATTACTGAGGTGAGAATAACTTCACAGAGTTCAGCTGTATTAACCACTTCCTTCTGTGAAGCTTATGGATGAAAGAAGGAAATCTTCACCCGCTGCTGAAAACCTCTAATGAGGCAAGATCCCAAACACACCAGAACCCGCCTCGGTGTCAGCCAGCAGCCCTTAAAGGGAAATGCTACTTTAAAATAGGAAAAAAAAAAATGACAGCAAATTGTAAAGGCACACTAGAGCTATTTGAACAGAGATATTAAATCTACTCTTATCGCACAGAAAAAATACACAGTGCTCAGGGCACTGTCACCCCGAGGCATGACAACCTGCAGCACAGCTGGGCCACACACAGCACCTGGTGATGCAGAGCAGTGGAAGCCTTTTTGTAGGGCTACTTCAAGGGTTCTCTTGACAGTTATGTGTTGGGAACACCCAGACTTAAGGACAAACTGTAACGGACACCTGACAACCTGCGGGTACCGACTGTTCAGACACCAGTTTATCCATTCATGGAACCTCAGAAGTACAAGAACCATTTCCTAGCATCAACAACAGATGATTACCACCTCCAAACACCTCTAACAACCCTGGCTAATATTATTGCACAAGCAAAGTATCACTTGTGTCTCCTGGGGAGCCCTGCCAGTAGGAAACACCTCCAGCCCATCCTCTGCCGAGAGAGAGACAAGCCAGCAAACTTGCTCACAATTGTTCCATGTTTTGTTTTGTTTTTTTCTTTTTTCATCTATAAAAAGCACGGATTATTCACCCTACCCTGGTTACGCATTTTCCAGGCTAAAGGTTAATTACTACACTGCAGAAACAGAATAGCACTCACTTCTAAGATCTGCGAACCTTTGGATAAGAGAGGAAGGACAGCAGCCTTGTAAGGACAGCTTTCAATCCCTGCACAGAATAATTTAGAGGCAGCAGCCAATTGCACCCAGTCACACACCTCGTGCAGCAGCTGAAAGTCACTGCACTGCACTGTGGCATCAAGAGCTACCAAAGGAACCCCAATTTGCTCCCTGAGTCATGCTCTGAGAACACACTCTACTGAAAAAAATGTGCAAACCAGTGCTTAAAATCCACGACTGTGGGCGTGTTTACTTAATTTAAAATAAAATAAGTATCGTCATTTTAAGTAAGACCACCTTAGTCTAAATTATTACTGCACACGACAAAAATCAAAATCCGTAACAAATCCAGCGAGTAAAATGACAACTTGCTGTCTCAATCAAATTTATGCTTGAGGAAAGCAGCACAGTTTGAAAACAAGCCAACAGCACAGATTTTCTTTGGATATTTTAATCAGTTTTTTGATAGCAAGTCATCTCTGAGATTTCAGAAAGAGTGATCGCGGGGTGCTGCTACTAAATAGGCTGAAAAACAAAGATTATGTACTGCATGACATACACTTAGCTCTATGCATCTTTCATTCCGAGACAACATACCTGAAGTTAGCACTGACCCTAAGCACATCTGAAACTGCAAAGTAAACAGTTTATCGGTCAAGACAGCCCCACAACAGGCACACAAGGCCCTAAAAGCAGCTGAGTAAGTGCTTCAGTTGCAGCCCAGCTCACAGAACTTGCTCCCAGATCACAGTCTCAAAGTAAGGCCCACTGCAGCAGTTCCCATAATTACTTTAAAAACAAACCATCAAAAAAAACATACTGGAGCATGAGCATAAAATTATTTTTGATCTTACAGGTGATCTGTCTTGATCTGCTTTTGAAGCAACGATGCTCAGAACAAACCTTGACAGATCATTACAACGTGCCCAACAAGCAGATGAGAAAGTTGTAAGGCATTTAGTACATCGTATTACAATACACTTTTTGAAATCACAAACACCAAAGTGAAATCTGAGAGGAGACTAAAAAGAAACGGCCAAACGATCATCAAAGATTCATGCAGCAGACAGCGGGCACAGGGGCTGGTTATCTCAGCAGCCAGAGATCAGAGTCTGCAGAGCCCCCCATGGGGAGGGGGTGAGCTCCCATAGGGGCCCTGCACAGACTGAGCAAAAATAGGAAGAAATTAAACAGGAAAGAAATAAAGAAACTGAAACAAGTGCATGCAGTCAGGAAGGTGAGGGAAGATAAGGGGTTTTGATTCAGTGTGCAGAAGCAACGGGCTGTTTCCCATGGCATGGAAACCAATTCAAATTCAATCCACAAGTGAGAGGGCTGTGCGTTGCTCTCCCTTCAGCACACAAATCCGGATGAAAACTCAAGTGATAAACGCACCCAAAGCAGCCTGACACAGCCACGACTGCCCGAAGAAAACATACCACAAGACACCACAGCCTTCACAGCTGCTAGCCTTCAGCATCACCGACCAGAGAACAATAGATCTCCCTGTTGCTAGGAGCGCGAGGAGAAAGCCGACAGAAGCACCGGGCGGAAACGCGAAACTCGACGCTTTTCCCACGCGAGAACAGCGAGGAGCACTTTTATAGCGGGGAAGGAGACACCGAGCTGACGGGACGGGCTCCGAGCACCGCTCCCACCGGCTCCACCGCGGCCGCACCGAAGGGCCGTCCCCGCGGAGCCCGAGGGCCCGGGCCCGGCCGCCCCGCAGCCGCTGTAGGCCGGAGCCAAGCAGCGGAAGCCCGGGGCAGGCCGCGGCCTCGCCACCGCCCGCATCGCGCCGCGGGGCAGCCGGCACTGAGGCCTCACCCGCTCCCCGTCCTCCCGCTCACCGTCGCCGAGCCCCAGCTCCGGGCGCTCCGCCGGCACCGACCCCGACCCCGCCGCCGAGCCCCGCTCCGCCCCCGCGCGGCGCCTTCCGGGCCCGGCCCGGCCGTGTGGCACACGCACAGCGCGGAGCTCCGCCCGCCGCTCCCCCCCCCCCCCCCCCCCCCGCGTGGGACAGCAGGTCCGCGGGCTGTCCTCGCGTTCTCCGCCTTTCCTCCGCAGCTGCTGCGTTGGATGAGGACAGAGCACAGCGGGAAATCCGCGATCGCGCGGGGCAGGGCTCAGCCACGCAGCGCCCCCGCTCACCCTCGCGTGCCGTGACACCGCAGCCCGCCCCGGCACGCGGACGGCCCCCGACAGCGGGGAGAATTCCGTCCGTGGGTGTCCCGGGGCTCCCACCCCGCGGCGGCGCGCAGCGACCGCCGGCTCTCACCGAACACCGCCTCCCCCACCAATAGCGCCCTCACAGCGCGGCCATTTAAGCCACTTCTCGCACGCTGCCGCACCAGCGACACTGTATTTCACGTACAGTGCCCGGACACGTCACGCACCCCACGGCCCGTGGGCGCTGGGCGCGGCACCCCGGCCCGACCTGCCCCGCCCCCGTCCCTGTCCCTTTAAGACTCCTCGCCCCGCCCACTTGCCGCAGCGCCGCCGCTTCCGGAAGTGCCACGTGTACGTAGTGCGCGTGCGCGCGCGGCCCGGTAGTTCCGGTTGGGGGCGGTCCCGCCCTTCTCTCGGCGCTGGGCCGGGCGCCGCCACTCGCTGAGCGTCCGCCCAACCCCGCTCGGCCCGGCCCGGCCCGGCCCGGCTCGGCGCAGCTCAGCGGCGCCATGGCTCAGCCGGCCCGGCCCCCCGCCGCTCATCGTAGCCAGAACGGCGCAGGCCAGCAGCCCTATAGCAACGGTGAGGCGGGACGCGGGGCTTGGGAGGGGGCCGAGAAGCTGAGGCGGGGGGAGGGGGGGGTGCGGCTTCCGCCTCGAGGCCTTCGGGCTCCCGGCGCCTCCCTTCGCGCTGCCACGTCCCCGGGGGTGCTGGGTGGGGGGGGGGGCTCGCTGTGGCCCGGAGGGAAGTGGGGGAGGAAGGGGCCGCCCCCTGCCCGGCACATCGCGCGGCGGCCTCGGGTCGGGGGGCACGGGGCGGAATGTTGCGGCGTGCGCTGCTTCGGGTGTCCCTACGGGTTGTTGTTCGGGAAAATCTGTGTTGGCGAAGCGAAACTGCTGCGTGTTGCCCGTCTGCAGCTCCTCACTGGGAGTGGAGGGGCAGCGCTGAGCTGTGCTGTATGGGGACGGTGACAGGGCACGGGGGTACGGCATGGAGCTCTGTCAGGGGAGGGTCAGCTGGGGACAGGGACAGGTCCTGCACCGCAGACAGTGGGCACGGATCCGGCTGCCTGCCCGGGCACAGCCCTGAGCTGCTGGAATTCAGGAAGCATTTGGATGCCACTTACGGTCATGGGGTTTGATTTTTTTTGTGGTCCTGTGTGGGGCCAGGGGTTGGATTTAGTGATTCCTTTGGGTCTCTTCTAGCTCGAAATGTTCTGGTCTGAATGGTTTGCGTTAGTCATTACTTTAGGCCGTGTCCCCAGTTGTGATAACACTGCGATGGCCGAGCGAGCGTGGCCCTTTGGAACCGAGCTGTACATGTGGCACTGGTTATTGCCCAGAGGAGGACCCTGCTGAGCTCAGGCAGCCGCTCGCTCACCATGTTTTATCTTGTCTGTCATGTAAAGCCAATATTATCTTGTTCTGTACACTGTGATCCGGGAAAGCCTTGACTGCTTTCTTCTACTCAAAATATATTTCTTTTTGAAGCCAGATGCTGAAGGTGAAACCAAATAGCTAGCAAGAAGGAAGCACAAAGCCAGCCTTGTCTTTATCTGTTTGCTTTGCGTGTGTGGAAATCTGTGCTGCTGGAAAGTGTTTTCTGATTTCATATTAACTTACAGCATCCTCTCTATTTCATTCCTTAATTGGATAGTTATATGTTTCAGTGGTTATGCTGCAGGAAGACTATTAAGTTATAACAAGGTCTTTTGATTTTTCCGCTTTATGGCTGAGTAATTAAATGGTTTGACTTGTCACCCCCGTGCTTATAACTTCTAAAAGTCATCCACAAAATAGGATCTTACAAACAACTGTATGGCTGCTCATAGGGTCAGCAGTGTGGGAAGTGGATACATAAATCTGAAAAGAGAGCCTCTGTTCTGGGCAGTTCATGGTCTAAGAGAGAACGTACAGAAAGAATGTTAGCTAATGGAGTAAACAAGTGGGATGATTTATATGTTGGCATCGTTTTATATTTGATATGTAGTCAGGCTCAGCACTCAGTAGAAGATCTCGCAAGGTAGTAGTAGTAGGAAGAGAAATTTCTGGCTACAGGTGTATGTAAACTAAAGAGCTGAAGTCTAAAGTTGTGCAAGCACAAGGTAATAAAGTTAATCAGCAGTTACATTATGCAGATAGGGCTTGGGTTTCTGAATAAATTAGAATATTCAACCACGGCTTGTTTTTATTGTTGTTTAAAATATGTTGAAGGTGCTGTGATCCTGGGCTACCTCAGGAAAGAGTAACGTTCCATAAAAACACCCTAGGCTCTGCTGAGAGTGCTGTTATGCTATTCACAATGGTCTGTGAGGAAAGAAGGATGCCAGCAGAATGACAAACTGGGACATGGGTGTCAGCTCTTCCTCTCAACCTGTTGCTCACCTTCCTGTTTGCAGGTAACTCCCTGAGCTCTCGTGCTGGGCCCAGCAGTGAATGGCTGTAGCAGCAGTGCCCTGTGCTGACCTGGAAATGGTTTAGCATCGAGCATCGGGTTGCTTAGTAACAGCCTTCCTCCACTTCACTTGGTTGGTTTTTTTTTTTTTTGTAGGATCGGCATTCTGCCTTCACTTAACTGAAAAGCAGATTAGCAGTCTGCAGCTAGTAGGTCTGAATGTAAGCAAGATGGAGAAATTCTTTCAGGATTTTATGCTGTCTTAGTTTGATATCCTGGCACGGTGCTTTGAGGCCATGTGAAGCTTCAGAAGCTTTTGGTTTTGGCCTGCTCGTGGTGCACCTCAAGGCAACCTGTGGGGAGTTCCACTGGTGTGGGTTATTGAGGCTTTTTGTTGTGCTTCTGTCTTCAAAGAGGAAAAACAGAAGTTGAAATTTAGAACAGTGCTTTCAAAGTCTAATCACAAAGTGCCACAGAAACATCAGGTCATCTCTTTTTGGGGTTCACCTCACTGTCACTGCTTTATCCCCAGTCTTATCCCTCAAACAGAAAAAACAGCAAAATACTCTGATTCCTGACCGGGCTGCAGAGTCGTGCCCTAAGGTGAATAATCAACGTATATAGAATGAATACTATTTCATTTTATCTTTTATACTGCAGTATTATATCAGTATATGTGGTATGGTCAGGGGCCTGGCATTACATAAGAAACCTTAATCGTTTGTACAGCTAGCTAGTTAAATTTACAATTCATTTTGTAAATCAGTTTTTGAAAACCCATCTGATATGCTGCAGGGTAATTTTCGAAGGTGAGTCATAACTGTGGGAATTCTTATGTTTGCAAGCTTTCTGTTCAGACACCATTGATTTTAGAGCATTAGTAATTAATAAGATTTATGAGCAGCGTTATAAGGACAGTGAGCTATAACTGGATTTCCTAACTGAATGGCAGATAGCGTATTGAGATTAATGGCTAGAGAATAATACGTATGTGCTGTTTATGCACAAGTAACAGGCAGAGCGAGGATGAGGTCACCAGCACTGTAGTAGGACCTTGGCTGTGCAGTTAGCATGGAGGTACAGTGTTGAGGGAAGTGACTGCTGTCTCTGAACTGTACCCTAAGGCTTTATAGGGAATGATGAGCTGCGTGGCAGTCGCAGGATTTGTCCTAACTCAGATATTTCCATGTGTTCTGTGCTGAGCTTATTTTACTGTCATGTGTGCCCGAGTTCACGGTTGTTTTAACTGGGGAATGTGAACTTCTCATCTTGAAATGTAACTGGAATGTTCCAGTAGGCGAAGATGGCTAAGAAACCAGCGGTGATGTTATTCTGACATTAAGTGGAACTCTGATTTCATTCAGGTAGCAGCTCTTTCCAGTACCTGTATGCAAAATACAAACACACATGCTTATCTTTGTAGCATGCTTTCAAAAATGTGTTGAATTTTGCAGTGGTTTCTGGTCTGGAAATCAAATACTTATGTTTTCTAGGCCCTTTTTTTCTTTCCACAAAAAAATAATTCTGGAAGCAGTACAGGGCTGCAAAGAAAAGAATTGCACACCGAAATCACGATGAGAGTCTCTTTTGATTTCAGGCATGTAGCTGTGTATGTGGAATGTCTCCAACATTCAGACTGTGCTTAGGGGTGGAGTGCACCAGTGTGACTGACTGACATAAATGGCACGGCCTTGGAAGGTGCTTTGATGCTGTGTGTATGTTGTGTCGAGCTGTGCCGTGGATTATCTGGTGTGTTTTCCTGGAAGGATTTCGCTTGGAATTGTCTCCCCTCAGGGTACTCTTTTGTGGGAACAGTTGAACAACCTGGTCTAGTATCCTTCTTGATGGAGATCGTACTCCAACCCCCACAGTTCTGTGATTCTGTGAAATCTCACAGTGCTGTTTGTTCCTGTGTTAAGAGATCTGGTGATGCTCTGCCAGTGCTGTTTGCTGTTTTGAGTTAATCTTTTCCATTTTTTTCTTGATTACAGCTTAGTTCAGCTGTACCACCCAGTGGATAAGAAGCACTGTTAGCCTCTCAAGTTTTATTTTCTTGATGGGTGAATTATTCTATGATAAATTATCCTTCACTCCATGTTCCTGACCAGCTGGTTACGTGAGCTGTATGTGTATGGAGAGTTACTAAAATTAGCTGCAGAACCTTTCGTGGATTAGCTCTGTCACTTGAGAAACAGCATGGGGACTTGAGCTCAACTTGGCCGTTTGCATCTTTGCTGTTAGCTGAGGTTTAATTCGGTGTCAGCCCTCAAGCTGGGACGTGAGGACAGGTACTGCTGCCACTGCTCCCTCGTGCCCCTGCCAGCTGTGTGCAGGTGTGCACCTCCAGGGCTGGCAGCCTTCTGAGATGGAAATAGCCCTGTGTGTGGATTGCAAAGAGCATGGATTTTGCTCAGCTGCTTGTTTTGTGAGCTGCACAGTTGTGAAGTTACTGTAAAAACAAATAAGTAATGATAGGAGTTTAAAAGATCTAAGTGTTGATAGTGAAATGCTATCAAAACCATGTCCTTTGTGGTAGTACTTGTGTCTCTTTTATGGCTTGGAGACTAATAAAACTCCAAGGGGGGATGGGGGTGGGATCTTATTTTCAGAAGCGATATGCAGCACTGACTTTTAAAGGTTTTTTCCTTCTAGGTCCTGTTCAAAATCAAATGATGCATTCATCAGATGCCCAGGGATATAGCCCATCGGTTCCAGGACCGTACTCACATCAGACGCCATCAAAGGCTCCTCCACATCCATCTTCTGGACAGTATAACTACAGTGGCTCTCAGAGTGTTTCTCAGTTCAATAGTTACCCAGGACCTGGGCAGACTCTCAATAGACCACCGGCAGCACCTCCATCTGGGTCGCCAGTACAACAGACAGGTCCTGTAGCACAAGTGCTGCCACCTGCGTTGCAGAACTCAGCTGCTGTATCATCTGCTGGTGGCTTTCCTCCTGGAGCTAGCCCACCAATGCTTCCCAGCTGGCAGTACAGCCAGGCTCCTGTGAGCCACCCAGCTGCAGTGCAACCAAGCCATCCAGCACCTGTGGCAGGGACAGGGCCCGCTCAGCCACCACCGCTGTTAGCAGGAAATACAAATCCTCCCGGAACTTATCAGTATGCAGCTCCTCCAGGAGGTCCTTCACTTCAGAACAGCTATATGAAGCCAGGTAATCATAACTTCTTGATACTGTTCTGTAGCTGACTGCCAGTGCCCACTGCCAGTGCCCACTTCTGTATCTTTTTTTAATAAAACAATAAAATACTCTTTGTGGTCATTTGCTTGTGGAACTGGGTTGTCAAAACTAACACCTGAAGAAATGCGTATCATAAATATTGGGGTGGCTTCTATAGATGAAAAATTGAATTTCTGTGTGCCAAATTTCATTTTGCTTGAGTGGCTAAAGCAGATCATTCCTGTTTTGGGAAGCTGTAAGGCTGTTTCTGTTTCCTTTGTTTTTTCTTTGGAGAGTTGGAGTACTCGCATGCTTCAGTCAGGTGATGGCTTCTGGACTTCCCAGATTAAAACTGTGATTGCATTTAGTAAGTGTGGACTTATGCAGTGTAAAATCTAGCTAGCTTTTCTCTTTGTGGACTGATTCTGGTATTTCACAATGGCTTCAGTAAGGATGAGCCAAACAACTTGAGCACAGCCTGGAAAGAAAACTGGGAAGCATTCTGTGTTGTTGAGATAGAGGCCAGTTGAAAGAAAAACTTCCTTCATCCCAACTTTGGATTTGTACTATTGAGTAAGAATTGTCAGTCTATGGAAAGAGTTCTGGAAGTGCAAGACTCCAAAAGTTGGTCCTTTTGCAGCCTGCCTTCTGTTTTAGCCTCTCGTGTGCTTGAGGGTAAAGTTTTGCTAATACTAAGTAACTTCTTAATATAACTTGTAATTACTGTGGGAAATCCACCTTAAAACTCAAGTTTCACGTTGCCAAACTGTTGTTTGCTACTACAGAGTATTTTTAATCAGCTTTTTGAGCATGATAATAGGAACTAAGCATAGAAATATTTTAAATGCTAAAGTGAATCTTACAAAATGCTTTTTAGCTTCATTAAGTGTTTTTCTTGATGCTGATTTCCTGATACGTGCCTTGCTAATTCTCTGACAGTTTATTGAAATAAACAGTATTTCAGAGTTAGTGGTGAAAATGGTTAAGTTATGAGAGATCTTGGAAAATGTCTTGTGAGATGAGAATTCTATCTCCGCTGAATGGTGGATCTTCCTGAGCAATTTCCCTGGTAGTGTTTCTGTGGAATGGTAATCATTTTTAAAATGAATTTAGCTCATTCTGCTGATCAGGCTCATCCTTAGAACAAAGGTCTGCCAGCTGCCTGCCTGCCTGCCCAGCCTTTGGCAGCCTCTTACAGACACAGAATCTGTACGTTGCTGTTTTGCATCAGATTATTGAAGTGGAAGGTGAGCTTCCTGTCAGAAGCAATCTGTTTTAGTCTCTTCTAGTTTGTTATATTCTGCCTAATTTGGAGCTGTGCTAAACTTTATGATGTCCAGACTTAGTAATTGAAATTGGGATGCTTTCTGAACCTCTTAAAATTCTTACCAAGAATTGTAAAAAACAAACAAGCAAACAAGAATAAAATAAAACCAGAAAGGATCATGGTTGACTGCTAGAAGAACACAGTGTGTCAGGAGCATGGCAGAAACGATCTGAAGTTGTAAAACTTTCTACCTGCATGTTAAGATTTATGGATCTTGTGCTATTTGTTTATCGTGTAAATAAGAGAAGAGTTCAGTCTGTGTGTTTTCTGAAGTCTTCTGTGTTCTTCAGTTGGGCTGAACTACAAATTAACCTTTTTACAGGATCTGTACCTCCACCAGTGACTCAGCCTTTAACGCCTCTGCACCCTCCCTCGAGGCCACCTTTAGGTCCTCCACCAGTTGGTGGTCCACCTTTAATTAGGCCATCAGCAATGACAGCAGGACCATCTAATACACAGCCTTTGCTGCATTCAGCTACAAATCAAGAAGGTAAACAATTTGCTCTTTTGGGCTCATTTTGATTGAATTTGGAGTTGGCAGTTGTGTCCCATCCCTGCGGGAGTTCAAGACCAGGTTGTATGGAGCCCGGGGCAGCCTGGGCTAGTTAATTGGTGGCAACCAGCCCAGTTGTCCATTGGGAGCACTCAAGTGGAATTTGTGTGACCATATCAGAGCTGTTGATGTTTTCTAAGTAGTACTGGACTAAGTGTAAAAGTGAAGGGAGTTTGAGGTCTCCGTGCACTATCAGTGGAAAAAGTAGTTTGGGGAACTTGGTACCTAAATTCAAAGAGTATTTGAAAACTGCAGCCAACATACTGCAGTATGAGCCTTGCTTCAATGAGAATGAGAAGTGCCCTGATGTTTTGTTGTCTATTAGCTTGGAATTTATGAAGAATATCTAATCAAAGGTAATCTTAGCAGATTATTCAACCAGAAATGTAGACCTTTATATGTCCTTTGAGGTCATGTCTGCCGGGGAAGTGCATGTGAGAAGTAGGACAGGATGTATACTTAATCAAATTTTGCCCCAAGTTGAAGGTAGATCAAAACTATGCTAATTTACGTATAGTTTCAGTGAAGTGAATTGCTTCTCACTTAGCTTGTTTAAACTTGTTAGTAATGTGTTACAATTTTTACTTGGGCTGTCTTTCTTAATAGGTGATGCTACATCTGCTGCTGGCGATGGGTCTGTGGTCCAGAACAGCTATGATGCAATAGAAGGAGGTGGCCTCATGGGTAATTAAAAATATTTGCCATTAAGAGTTTAGAAAAGATGGAAGTTCAGGCATTTAGGTACAGGCATGTAGTTTAATGTCTGACTTGAAACTAAGTGTGATTACTTCAGGCATTGGCAGCCTGTCGTATTGTAAGAATTGTAACACAGTGTCATGCAAAATTGATGGCACTTGTTAATTGTTTACACTTAGAAGGACTTTTTGTTGTTTAATTTCTGTGATGAGTCGACCAAGCTGCAGTTCAGCAATTCATGTTAGGTATGTCTTTTCTGCTTCTAGCAACCCCACATCCTTCTACACCTGCACATCTTAAGATGAATAGAAACGTTGGCTATTCTTATCCTGCGTTGCCACCAGGCTACCAAAATACTTCTCCACCTGGAGCACCAGGAATGCAGGCATCTGCTTTGCAGTATCCAGATGGATCAAAACATTTCCACCAGGTGACATGCCTGTTTTATTTGTTTCATATTACTGAGCCAATTCACTTGAATAAGGAAGAGTGTAGCACTCTGTGCTGTGTATGTGTGGGGTTATGGTTCACTGTTTGGTGTGTAGCTTGCTCAAGATGACAGATGTAGCCAGAAACTTATGCTTTTTTTGTCACATTGATAGCAGTCTGGAAGAAATGTGCCAGCTCTTTCTGAAGTGTCTTATTCTTAAATCTGCTTGGAACATCAGTTTTTAAAAATCATTAGTTTTCTCAAACATCCTTCAGGCATGTTTTTCATCCCTCACGTCAGTGTTGTTAGCTGAAGGATGTTTTTTCCTGTACTATTTTTGCCAGCCAGGCCTCTGTATTTCAAGAGTTTTGTGGCAAGTGTATGCTAATAGTAACCTCACTGTCATGAACTTAAGTAGTATTTATAAACATAATACAGTGACAGTAAACACAAAATATTAAAGATAAATGTTTGCTTCTTGAGTGAACTGTTTCATCCAGATAGTCAGTGTTAATTTGTGTAATTTTGACTTCAGCCTCCCCTAGGCACTAATCACTTAAATGCATCTATGGGTAGCCTGAGCTTACAACAAGAAGGATTAAGACCTGTGAATCTTCTTCAAGAGAGAAATATTCTTCCTACAACCCTCCTCCAGGCTCCTGTCCCAAACTTGCATGAAGACATCCAGAAGCTCAATTGTAACCCAGAGTAAGATTATCCATGTACTGTAATTCATCAAAAGAAATAACTTACTAGTTGCAAATATACCTTTACAAAATATTTTTAACTTTGTGAGTAGAAAACATTGAAAATGGGCTTCACTGTGTTAAAATAAAGGTGGTAAGTGGGTGAAGTTCTGAAGTGAGTGTATCAAGAAGTTTGTGAATGCAGAGACAGATTATGTCTGTGTCGAAAGTAACCATTTGAAACAATGGAGTAAATGGAACGTCAAGCAAGAGGCTGTTGGTTGGTAGTCTGAGTAATCTCACTGAGCAAACCATCCAAGCCACGTGTGACCAGGCACTCCTGATTTGCAAGCCTTTTCTGAGAGGTAGAGGAAGTAGCAGCTTTGAGAAGTGGCTTGAGCAAACGAGCTGTGCCCAGCTTGCACAAGTATCGTGCACACCTGCGCTTTGTGAAAACCACCGAGTTCTGAAGTTTCAGCTGTGTGGTTGTTTTAAACTTCACTGGCTCAGATCAGTATATAAGGCCACTGCAGAAAGGTGTTCAACGTTCTGCTTTGTGTGTAAAGATTAGATGCAGCTTTGAGCGTTGCTGGGTTAAGCTTCGATTTGAACCACTAAGGGAGCACCAGTGCTGCGTGAACAGTGTGCACACAGTGTAAAGTGCGAACTCAAAAGATGTGCTGTGGGTCAAGCTTGGACTAAAACAAAACATGACAGAGTTGGAGAAGGTGTTTTATCTGGAAGTGGATGTTCACCATCTCCAGCTCTAGAAAGTATGAAGGACGTTATGTGCTACTGAAATAATCATTTTATTATCTGAAGGTCATTGAAAATAACTCTGTCCTCTGTGTAGGTTGTTCCGCTGTACCCTGACTAACATTCCTCAAACTCAGGCCTTACTGAACAAAGCCAAACTTCCTCTGGGGCTCCTGCTTCATCCTTTCAAAGACTTATCGGTATGACAAATATTTAAAAGTTCAAGTGCTGAAATATCCTTATAGTTGGAGAACAAATCGCAAAAGAAGGGCAACTGTGTTGGCTAATCTTGGCATAGAAAACTTCCCTGTTTCACTGTCATTTATCTGAGATTTTTCTCCCTGCCGCTTTTAAACCTTCAAGCCTCACTTCACAACAAAAACAACAACAAAAATCGCAAACCTCAGGAGAAAAACAAAAGCTTAGAGGCAGCACTCCAGGCAGATTGTGACAGAAGACACCACTTGTAAATACATAACAATATATGTAAATGTCACTCCTAGTTGGCTGTATTTTGTCAGGTAATAGTTGTAGTTAATTGATTTTCTGTAATGTAATTAAACATTAACAAAGTCAGAGGGGTTTGACTGTCCTCAGATATCCTGAAGACTTTGAATGTATCAGTGCATCATTTAAATGTTGCCATTTTCCACTGAAGGGATTTTTCCTAGTATGGTTGTTTTTTCTTATATGTGTTCTGTATTTGCTGTAGTCGTGATCTTACACCATCAACATAGAACCCAAGACTGTAGAGGCTTGAAGGGGGAGAATATGCAGCTAAAAATGTTAGAGCTGGGTTCTGACCAGTATTGTTATTAAGGAGCCCTGCTGGGGCACCATGTGGATGCAGAAATGGGCTTTGAGTAGCCGGGAGCCACAGTGTAGGTTATTATCAGAGGTGTAGTGTTGATGTTTTAAAATAGGAAGCTTTTCTTTTCCAGCAATTGCCAGTGGTTACTTCAAGTACTATTGTGAGATGTCGCTCCTGCCGGACATACATTAATCCCTTTGTCAGCTTTCTAGACCAAAGGAGATGGAAATGCAACTTGTGCTATAGAGTGAACGATGGTAGGTTTTAAATGTATTATTTTAAACTGCTGTGTTTAACCTTTCGCACCTCATCCTTTGATACAGTCCTATTTTTGGCCGTATCAGCACTACTGGCTCATCATCTGTTGTGCTCTGTGGACATGAGAAGAGTTCTCCATGAGCAGAGGCAGTGGTGTCGCTGATGACTCACAGTCTGACGTGGTCTTGTATGGTACCTTTGCAGCTGACAGAGTTGCTGCTGCACCTAATATAGTTCTACAATAATAGTTCTACAAGGAGCATTGCCCAACAAGATCAAAAGAGTTGATGTTTTAAAAGGTGGGACAACTAATACTGCTGCAGAATAGTAATATATTAATTTATCTGCACAGTTCCTGAAGAATTCATGTATAATCCTGTGACAAGAGTTTATGGAGAACCTCATAAAAGACCTGAAGTCCAGAATGCTACCATTGAATTTATGGCTCCATCTGAATACATGGTGAGGTTTTACTTTTACTTATTCTCTCCCTTTGTTTTTATTTCCACAGGGAAGTCAGGGAGAAAAGAAAATCCTCTTTATAGAGAATGCTTTTTCCATTTTAGCTCAGTAGTACCCCTTAAAGCAGTAACATTTGAGAAGCCTTGGGTATTACTTCAAATAAGTTGTCATTTATAAACATTTATGATCTCAGTGTTCTCTATTTAGAATATGTAGGTGTTTGTGGGCCTTTTGTGAGGAAACCACAATTACAGAGTTACCAAAGAAGTGAAATGTATTTAGAAGCTTTGGCGTCATTTGTACTTGCATTGCAGTTATCACAATCTAATAATGTCACCTTGAAAATTAAAGGTAATCTTTTCTTTATTCAGCTTCGTCCACCTCAGCCACCTGTGTACCTCTTTGTATTTGATGTCTCTCACAATGCAATAGAGACAGGATACTTGAACACAGTCTGCAAGACCTTGTTAGACAATCTTGACTTGTAAGTATTTTTTTTCCATCCTTGATGCCCTCTTTTCCTCATGGAACTTGGCAGACATTAACATGACACTGCTTTCTGCCTAGCAGCTTCCTACAATTGACCACCAATGGGCAGTGCAGTGTGGGAGTATAGTGAAAAGCTGTCGTTTTGTTCCTGTCACAGCTGCATCAGTATATAAAGCAACAGCAGTTAAGCTGGCTTCTTGCTAGCACCCTTAGACAGGTGCAGTGAATGTATTAAAAAAAAAAAAAAGCTTGCAGAAATGAAATTTCATCTTGCTGAACACTGTCTGTCTGACTTTTTTAGGCTCCCCGGGAACACTAGAACAAAAATAGGCTTCATAACATTTGACAGCACAATCCATTTCTACAGTCTTCAGGAAGGTCTCTCTCAGCCCCAGATGCTTATAGTTTCAGATATTGAAGGTATGCAGGAACAGCTTCTCTTTAGTATGTAGTAATGACTGTTGCTTTTGATAGCCCTCCTAAAAAAGCATATATATGGTGGGAGTTGGTAGATGAGATCATTATCCTCTCTAGTAACGGCTGTGGAAGTAGGTTCCTTTATGAAGCTCTGAATGTCAGAGCAAGCTGTGGCTTTTCATAACTTAAAACATGAACACAGCCTTCCTAACATCTAGTTTTGTTTGTTTAGCTACCTAGATTTCTGTTATGATCAAAATTGAAATAATGATGCTTGTTGTTATACATTGTTAGATTGATGTTTGGTGATGATCTGCTTAGATTTTCAAGATGCTTTTCACTTACATTACGGAGCAGAGTAGAATGCATTCTTGAAAATCTTCCTGTGCATTTTTATTTAGTAGATCTTGCTACCCTTCAGCACTTCTGGCTGTTATTGGAAAGTGGCAGTCTAGCCACAGGTTTCCTTATCAGGGGGGAAAGGTCAATGTTTGAATGAATGTATGCTATGATACAGGGTTTCTCATTTTGTTTTTTTTGAGTAGGGTAATAGAATTTGGGAAAGCTTGTTCTGTTTCATTAAAAAACAAAAGCTAACACCTTTTTTTTTTTTCTTCCAGATGTATTTATACCAATGCCAGAGAACTTATTAGTAAATTTAAATGAAAATAAAGAGGTAAGAACTGCATTAGGTGACAAACAACATTCATGTAACGAGATATGCTTGATAGTATATGGTTTTACTTAGTGCTCTTTCATATCTGCAGTTCAAATGTCAAGTTTGAAGTGGGAAAAGCCTTTTAACTTCTGCTTTACTTTAAGCATTTAGCAACCAAAACAAGACAGTATTTACTTTTGCTAGGATTTATTTACTGCTGTAATGTTGGAAGTTTTAATAGATATTAATGTATCATTGGTAATAAGCACTATAAAGAACAAAACTCCTTAGACTTTAGTCTTAATTTTATTTTCTAACTTGCAGTTAATTCAAGATCTATTGAAGAGCTTGCCACAGATGTTTACCAAGTCCCTGGAAACTCAGAGTGCTCTTGGGCCTGCATTGCAGGCAGCCTTTAAACTGATGTCCCCTACTGGAGGTAGAATCTCTGTCTTCCAGACACAGCTTCCATCTGTGGGCATGGGAGCACTGAAGTCACGAGAAGAGCCAAACCAAAGAGCAGCTGCAAAGGTTAGGAAAGCAAAAAAGGTTAAGAGAAGTGACAGCCCTGTTCTGTACTGACATCTGGCTCTTGGATTGCCTGTTTTTAAATATGTCGTTGAAATCGGTGATGAAGAATCGATTATTTGTGCCCCTGAAAGTAAGCAGTAAATATGTGAATCTTATATTTCCTTTGAATATTGTAACACTCCCTTGTGTTTACAGGACATACACCTGACACCATCAACTGATTTTTACAAGAAGTTAGCCTTGGACTGCTCAGGACAACAGGTTGCAGTGGATTTGTTTCTTCTTAGTGGACAGTATTCTGACTTGGCTTCTCTAGGTAAGTTGTATGAAGGTGTTTTGTGACATAATAGAAATTCTGTGTATTTGTCAAAAAGATAAGCATTTAGTATTTGAACGTGATCTGAAGAAGCCTTGTGTGTCAGGATGCAAATTCATCCTTGATGAGCAGAATGCAGTATTTCATCCTTTCCTGATTTAGTGTCACTGTTCTCACATCATCCCTGATGGATTTTTGTGATGCTGGTTAGAATGTCCCTTTTCTGCTCTCTGCCTCCAGTTTAAGGCTGCTGTTAGTGCAGGGTTTTAATAACTTTTTTTCTCCATTTAACCAAACTTTGAAGTGACAGAGTGTCTGTAATTTCAGGCCATACCTATATATGTCATTGACCATATGGTTGTTGAATCTCTATGTGATGTCTCTGACAGTGTAAGAGGGTTTTTTTTAAGATGTGAACAACGTAGTAATCAAAAGGAATATCCCATTCCTCTGGCCTATTAAAAAAAACCCAACAACATAGCAGCAGCTGTAGCTGCTCTGACATGTTCTCTTTTTGTTTCAGGTTGTATATCAAGATATTCTGCAGGTAGTGTCTATTACTACCAATCTTATCATCATAAGCATAACCCTGTCCAGGTGGAGAAACTGCAAAAGGAGTTGAAACGATATTTAACTCGGAAGATTGGATTTGAGGCTGTCATGAGGATAAGATGCACCAAAGGTTTGAATGTAGTGTTTTGGGGTCAGGATCAAATGGCAGGGGAGAGGAGCAGGCTGTTGTTTGGGAATGACTGATTGGTGTTTTGACCTAATATAAACTTAAATGGCTATTAGGTAGGAAAGTAAACTCCAGTACCAGGAACTGAACCATTTGTAAGACTGTATTTGGAACTTAGCAGTTGAAGATATTGCATGTTATGATGGTTAATACTGGGCATTTTGGCAGGTTGCTATTTCAACAAGGGACTGCTTTTATAGTGGGAAGACTTGCTGTTATTCTGCACGGATTTGATTCTGAATTCCTGGCTTCTGCTAAGCATTGTGGATTTTGTGGATTAATCCTCTGTATGGGATACTTACCACTTTATTTTACTGAAAAGGATCTCAGCGTTCTGATACAGAGCCATCTAACAGTGTTGGATTTGTGAATGTTGTCTGTATTTCACATCTGACTGTGAGTAACACTGGTTCAACCTAACACTTACCTTGTAGGCCTTTCCATTCATACCTTCCACGGGAACTTCTTCGTACGATCCACGGACTTGTTGTCGTTACCCAATGTAAATCCAGATGCAGGATACGCTGTGCAAATGTCAGTAGAAGAAAGTCTTACTGATATGCAGGTTGTGTCTTTTCAGTCAGCTCTCCTGTACACATCTAGCAAAGGTAAGATGTGAGCTGAAACTAGTTGTATTCAGATGCGATACTCGGTTAAGTCATCTTGATTAGTCATAAGCTGTAATTCAGTTGCAGTAACTTACACAAGTTGTTTAATCTATGTTAAGATCACAGTTGTGATGTGTTCTTGCATGCTGATGTTATTGCCTCTTCCAGACCAAACATTCTCCTGAGAAACTTACCCTGGTTTGTGAATAGGTAGGCTTAATCCTGGAAACTGACAACTAACGTTTTATAAAAGCTACTGAAAACAATCTGTTTCACTGTTTGCATGATAAATGGGATTCAATTAATTTTTTTTTTTCCTGCTTGGTCAAACACATATCAGCTGGTAGTGCTGACGGGGAAATTATCCAAGCAATTCAAGTATGTAAGTGCAGTGAGAGTCCCTGAGTAAATAGCAGCATTTCTTTAGTTCAAAAACCAGAAGTTGTATTTGGACTCTATAGGTTTCTTTCTTTTCTTACAGGTGAGAGGAGAATTCGTGTCCACACCATGTGCTTACCTGTTGTAACAGCGCTGAGTGATGTCTACCTGGGGGCAGATGTACAAGCTATCACTGGGCTGTTAGCCAATATGGGTAAGCATGATAAGAGCTTGTTTGGATATACATGGATGATATCCTTAAAGGATAATAATCTGTAATCCTCTGGATGGTAATGTTAAAAGGAGTGATTCTCTGTTTTTAATGCTTGGCTTAAGGAAGGTATCAGGACAGTTGTATGTAATCACCTGTAGTCTGGTGTATTATGGTCACAGGGGGAAATCTTTAAAACAAACAAAACAAACAAACAACTTTTTTTTCTCTTTTTTTTTTTTTTTTTAGCTGTGGATCGATCAGTTTCTGCCACTTTGAGTGATGCTCGAGATGCCTTGGTCAATGCAGTGATAGATTCTTTATCTGCTTACCGTTCATCAGTGCTGAGCATTCAGCAGCCTGGTCTCATGGCCCCCAGTTCACTACGGCTCTTCCCACTTTATGTACTGGCACTCTTAAAACAGGTAAGAGTTAAAAGGAAGCTGTCCCAGGGGAGGATAATTCCCTGTGCTCAGCATGTCAACCTGAGGTGAAAGAGCATGTCCTTGATATGCAGAATAGCATCTGTCTGCTGACAACATTTTCATAGGACTCAAAATTAAGAAGTTTTTTTTCATTTTAATTGCTTAATAACACCAGTCTTTCTGATACTTCTGTTAGAATATTGAGATATCTTTAGAGATTTGTGAACATTCTTGTACAAATGAAATTCTCTTATGAAGCAGTTGAATTTCTGAGCTCCCCAGAACTTGGTGTCTAGAAAGATGAGTGCAGAACAAAGCCTGTTTATTGTCTCTTAGGCCGGAGTAGATAACACGTACTCTGACAGGTGGTGAAATGTATCTTTCCCTTGGAGTCTGTTATGGTCTTTAATGGTCAAATTAAATGTCTGGTTGTTTGCAGAAAGCATTTCAAACTGGGACGAGTGCACGTCTAGATGAACGCATCTTCAGCATGTGTCAAGTGAAAAACCAGCCCCTTGTTTACCTCATGCTTATGACTCACCCCAGTTTGTACAGAGTTGATAACCTCACAGATGAGGTGAGCACTTGCATGGTTACGTAGCCTGTTTGTGTCTGGTCCCATAGGCTTGAATTATGTGAAGTTGAAAGAAAATTCTGTTCACACAAGTTGTCCACATTTAAGCTAAGCAGCTTAAACTTGATGTTTCACATTTTCCTAGTTGTTGCATATAGAGCTGATGAAGATAGGCAGGAAGTGCACCTCTCTAAATGTTAAGTTTAGTAGTACGTTAGGTACTTGAAGTGTAATTGGAACTATACAGTCTAACTTCAATATTCAGTACAATATATCCTTTTCTTATTTAACCTGTTCTTGTGCCTGTTTCGGTGCATCAAGATGTGAACTGTTTTTTTTCTTTAGGGAGCTCTCAACGTAAACGACAGAACAATACCTCAGCCCCCCATTCTGCAGCTATCAGTGGAGAAATTGAGCAGGGAGGGTGCCTACCTTATGGATGCTGGCTCTGTGAGTTGCATGCTGGTGGTGATTTTAAGAAGTGCTCTGATTTATACTGACTTGATGTTCCTGCTGAGAGCTCAAAATGTGTAGAAGGCTGCTGAGGTGTAATTTCGCATTAGGTGACTGTTGCTGCTGTTTGCCTTTCAGGTGATGTTTCTGTGGATTGGGAAGAGCTGTGGGCAGAACTTTATCAGCCAAGTCCTTGGAGTTCCAAATTATGGCTCAATACCACAGAACATGGTACGTGCTAGCTGTGTTGTATGCTAACTGCACTGTGCAGCCAGAATACTGTCTGCATAAGCATTAGAATGCTGTATTTAAATGTTAGCCCTCTAGTTAGTGCTATAAATCGGATCCAGGAAAAAAACAATAATTTATTACCTATTGGAGTTTCTCCAGACAAAAACTTCAATCTAGATCTTCCCAGGAAATGACATTAAGTACAGATTGGCAGTGATTAAGTTTTAACTCTTTGCATCTTAGACTCATCTCCCAGAGCTTGAAACTGCAGAATCCATCAGAACAACAGCTTTTATTTCTTGGCTGCGAGAACAGAGACCTTTCTTTCCTATATTATATGTAATAAAGTAAGTATTCTTAAGAGTCTTTGGGACCTTTTGCTATACATAGTTGGATATTGCATATACTGCACTTTCTTAATGCAAGTTTTATCAGTGTTAAGTGCTGTGCCTGACAGTCTTGACAGCAGATGTGACTTGGTGTGAATTGTCCTTGATTTAGAATTTCCACAGATTGAGAAATACTAAATGTCATAGAAAAAATAAATCTTGAGTTTGTCAGATGAACAAAGTGAATTCTGGTAAGTGTACTTGTTGGGGTTAATCACAAGGGCTACTAGATCCTCTTTCGTATGTTCTTGAGCTGTGGAAATGTCTTGCACTTGATCTGTAATGTTAGGAATCTGTTGCACTGAAGATTTTGATGATATTTATTTCACCCAAACACTTATTTTTATTTTGAAGGGATGACAGCCCATTGAAATCAAGTTTTCTACAAAATATGATCGAAGACAGAACTGAATCAGCCTTATCATACTATGAGTTCCTCCTTCACATACAGCAGCAAGTGAATAAATGAAACACTAGCCTTTGGCTCACTTTAAGGAAAGATTTTGCAGTAAAGGACACTTGTGCTTGTAATATCTTCATGAGATCTGTGGCCTGAGGCAGTCAATGAGAGGTTCTCACTGTGATTTCAACGAACTAAAGCAAATAAAGGACCACATCTGAGAATCAAATGTGCAACTACATATTGTACCTTAAGAAAAAAAAAAAATCAAATCAAACTATTGGAACTGGTTGAGCACCTTTAATTTGCTGCAAATCATGTTTTTACTGTAAGTAGTTGCAGCATGACGTACATCCACAAAGGCAATACTGAAAGGTGAAATACATTTTGTAAAATAAAGAGTTCTTTGTTGTTCAAAATGTATATTTCTGTAACTCTTTGCTTTTTTTTTTTTTTTTTTTTTTTTTTGCTGCTAGATGTAAAACCTCACAATACTGATCATGATTTGCAGGGAAATTCTTTCTAAGTGCATCCAGTGATCACAGACAGAGTGTCTCCGTGCTCAGCTTAGAAATGCTTAAAGTAGCAATGAAGCAACTGTTCATTGTGAAACGAACAAATACTTTATGAAACTTAGAATGCAGTGTTTGGAATGGATTATGGCTGATAGGACTCAAGGTAAGCTTAACCTGGCCAAGATGGCTTAACTCATGGAAGCTTTTAGTAGTCAGTATTCAAATTAAGAAAGAAAAGTGTGGAGGAGCAAACTCTCCTAATATGAGATGTGTTGAAGTCGGTGACTTAGCAGCAAAAGTAGACTTATGTAGCTTTGTTTTTCTTGAGTAAAACGAATAGTTTCAGTTTGTGAATGGTGTGGGAGAGGAAGGGCAAGTAAGGTTATCTCAGATTTCTTTATTTAATATACTTCATGCTCCTGTTTACATGAGCTGAATGTGAGGCCCCTAAAAGTCAGCGTGCTTCTGAAATGTTTGTATCGTGGCACTTGGAACATAATGTTTTGAGACCACATTCAATATTCTGACACTAAAATTGGAAAAGAATTTTTTTTTCCAAAGACAAAAGTGTATTTTAAGATCTGTTTATGGCTTGAGACACACTTGAAGTTTCCACAGTTTCTTTACTGCAGCTGCTTAATGAGCCCAGATCCAAAGCCAGCACACACCAAATGAAAGCTGTAAATGTACTCTCAGATCCCTGCCAGAGCTACAGATGGAAGTTGACTTTGGACTTGAAGTGAACATTTATGTACAAAAAATTTCATTTTATAAAAGCGTTATTAATAAATCTCTTCTGGAGATCAATGATAGCTAGCAACATAAAGAGTATTTAAGTTACTGTCTGTACACCTATGGTGTGAAGGGTGGGATGTGACAAATGGAAGACATTCTTATGGAAAAATCTTTTTGTGTGTGTGTGTGTGTGTTAACTGATGGTAAACAGAGCTCTTGCAAAATCTACTTTCTGGAGCAAGTAACATGAACAGTTTAAATATTTATAAATAAGTGGTCAAGGACGTAGTGTGCCTAGGCTAGTTAGCTGCCACCTCGTGATACAGATGTGAGAGGACATCATAGGGGAATCATTTGCTACCGTTGCAGGCTGTGGCTGCACTTGATTGTCAGGAGGAGTTGCCTTACTTCGGGGGAGGAGTTTCTTTGGAGAAACTGTCTTCTTGCTTGAGCACAAGAAGGTAAAGTTCAGAGCAGTGTCTGAAATAGAACCTATTTAAGCTTCCCTGTCTGCTGTCTCTGTAGCAAACAGGAGTATGTTTACTTGAACAGCTCTTTAGAAAATGGCACAGTTTCTGGTCAGAATGCATAAGGTTTGTTAAGTTGGGACAGTCGGATATTGTTTTCCCAGAGAAAGGAGACTCCATTTAAACGGAAGCTATGCACTTGCACAGATTATCACTTAAATCTTGTATTTTGGGTGTATTATCACTCAGATGCTGAAAGCTGTCATTGCATCTAACAGCCCACCCCAGATCTGCTTCTTACGATGACTGTATTTTAGCCCTCCTCCCTTTTTTTTTTTTAATAAACTTTGGAGATTACGTCATTGTTCAGTGTACACCAAACTAACAGCTAAGGATGTCAGTCTGTGTGGCAGTTAACTTTTAGGGTCTCTAAGTTTTACAAGACTAAACATACAGACAAGACTCAGACAGACCCTCTCGCAGCAGAACATGCCTTTTTCCACCTTGGATTTTCACCTTGGATAAAATTCTGTATTGAACTTTGCAAGTTTATTCCCTCGCAGTGGGAAAAGCCTGCTGTGCTGTGCTGTGCTGTGAGGTCGGCAGAGGACACACCAACGCAGCTGTCCACAGTGCATCACTTTCACCCACCACTGCAAAAACGAGGACACTGACGGTGAACTGTAAAAACAGGCAAGAGTGGCTCTGGTACTTAGATCTCATCACAACTCTATCGCTGCAGATGTGCTCTATTTTTCTAGTTGAGGAATTTTTTTAAACTTATTTCTGTATTTGACACGTCAGTGTTCAGCCAATGTTGTTACCATCCATTTTACTTTGCTTTCATTGTTGTTTTTAATTTAATATATTTGAGTCTAAGTCCACATAGATTGTTTTGCAATAACTAGAATGAATCACTTCTATTTAGATTTAATTTCTTAACAGTATTTAATAAAAGATGCGAAATGGCTGTTAAATAAGGGACCATTAAATGTGATTTTAAGCTTCTGTTTACTATCATGGATGTCATCCTTTATAGTAAATTTAATTTTGTAAAGTAGTGTATAATATTGTATTATGAAATCTTTCCTTTCTGAACTTGGACATTTGATCTTCAGTATGAACTTACAAATCTTCCCCCTTCTGAATTTGAGACAGGATTTACTTGTCCTCCTTTTTACAGTTTGTAATTTTCACTCTTTTATTCCTGTAAAAAGTCATTTGTAACACATGCAAATGCTTATTTTATCTGTGCTAATTTATCAGATTTGGCTACTCAATAAAATTAATTGAAAGAACTCATGCAAGTCCGTCAGTGCTTTCTTATTAACGAAAGTAAGCTACCATATCTGATCAGTGAAGATAAGCAGCATGTAGTAGGAAGTGATGAATTCAGCTTTTAGCTAGAACTTTCCTATTAGTGATGCAAAAAGAGAGGGGACTTTGAGGAAAGGCAGCTGATTTAGAATTTGTCAGTGGCATTTTTTTGTCCCTTGTCATTCAGCATTACTATTTAGCCCTACCTTGGGGTCTGTTGCTCCTATAAGCCCACGCTGGTGCTGTACTGCACCATGTGCTGCCCTGCTGTCTTAAATTGGTCTTAAGCCAGCAATGCTGACAGGTGGAATGTAGCCTGCCTTCATCAGCAGTGCTCCCAGGATGGTGATCACTTTTACTGTAGGTAATTCTATATCCTCATGTAACATTCTTCTCTTTCAATGCCTCTTTTTTTTTTCTTTTATTGTAAAACACATTCCATCTTATGCTTGTCAGGCTTTTTTTTTTTTTTATGAGCTCTCATCGCTGCTTCTGGTTCCATCATATGAGTTGTGTGTGAGCGTGGTACTTTGTATTTCACAGGTTTGGCTTACAGAATCCCATTGTTCTCTAAATCGCCTTGGAAATATTACTGATTGGACTTGTCAGCACTATGTTTTCTCTCTGTAGCAATTTGCTGCTGAATTCAGTGCTCCAGCTGTGCAGCCCTACCTTGGGGAGCACACATGCATTATCTCAAGGCTGAGTCCTGCTCCTGCTGGAAGTGCCTGCACTGTGCTCTGACTTAGGCAGTGTAAGTCCTGCAGTGCAGAGGGCTGTGTGGATGAGAAGAATCCACAGCACTGCCTTTGTCTGGTTTGGCTCTCAGGTGCTGTCACAACGCTGCACATTCAGCTCAGGGAAGGTACTGTCACCCACTTTTACCACTGTTTATCACACAAGCAGAGCTGTGAAGTACTTCCATACCTAAATGGGAATACGATGCCAACTGTGCCTGGCTGGGAAGAACCGAGGATGCTGTGTGCTTTGTGATCTTACAGGAGGAACCGAGGATGCTGTGTGCTTTGTGGTCTTACAGGAGGAACCGAGGATGCTGTGTGCTTTGTGATCTTACAGGAGGAACCGAGGATGCTGTGTGCTTTGTGATCTTACAGTAATTCTGCAGCACCAGGGGTGCCCTGTGGTTCTGTGTGCGCGTTCCCAACGTGTGCTTTCAATCCTTTCAGCTTCTGCGCAGTGCTGCCGCACAGCTTCATCCAGTGTTACAGCAGATGAGGGATGCTGCCGGGCTCTCTCCACGTGGGGGTTTTCCTACAGCGTATTCCTGTCACGTAAAACACCACAACCTGTTTCCTGGCGCTCCAGCAGAGCGCAGGCTCTCCGCGCTTACTGCAAGGCAGGGTAAACGCAGGTACGTGGCACTGCTCGAGGCGTTCCCAGCAGGGACATCTCACACAGCAGCACGGGAGGGGGGGGGGGGGGGGGGGGGGGGGGGAAGGTCGTTTATCGCTGCAAGATGGAAGCCACAGGCGGGATGAAGCCGCGCACGGCGCTGCGCGGTGACCGCGGGCCGGAGCTGGGCGGCGCCCCGCTCCCCGCTCAGGGAAGCGCTTTTCCTCGGTTGGAGGCGGTCTGTACGCACTGCGGCGTCACTTCCGATGCTGGGGCGGCCATCTTTGTCGAGGGCGGAGCGCTCGGCGCGTCCCCGTCGCGGCGAGCCGAGAGGCGGGCTCCCCTCCCCCCCCCCCCCCCGCCCCCCGTTCTCTTTGCCCTTCCGCAAGATGGCGGCGCGGGCTTCGGCCCCCCGGAAGCGCGCGGCGTCGGCGCCTGCGCGTTGAGGCGGCGCAGCCCCTTTTTGTGCGGGGATGGAGGAGGACGACGGCGGCGGGGCGGGCGCGGCGGGCGCGGGCATCCCCGCGGGGCTGTCGGCGTCCCAGCGGCGGGCGGAGCTGCGGCGGAGGAAGCTGCTGATGAACTCGGAGGAGCGGATCAACCGCATCATGGGCTTCCACCGGCCCGCGGCGGGCAAGGGTGAGCGTTCTTCTGCTGTCAGGTTCGGCTTCGTGAGCTGCGCTGCGCGGCCCCGTGCCCTAAAAGCGCCCTGAAAGCGGTGCGCAGCCGCATCCTTTCGGCGAAGCTCACGTGCGCTTCCAGTCGGGCCCACGCCGTGCTCTTCCTCATTCCTCGTGGTCTGAGGCGCCCGCGCTGCGCCTCAGTGCGGTCTGGCTTCAATTGAGCGTTGAGCGCTCAGCGTGTGTTAACTGTGCTTTTTTGTTTCTCTTCTTGAGATGATGAAGGTCACGTAGAAGCGAAACTTCAGCACGAGCAAGACAAATCAAACTCCCTGCCTCTTCCTTCTAAGCGAATCGTGCTGGGTGATTCCGTCTCTAACGTGTCCAGAGCAGCTGACCATGCCGGCGGCGGGGGAGACCTCAAAGGGGATAAGGACCTGTTCAGTAAAACCCCTCAGCTTGTCGGTGAGGGCACGAGCGAGCTCCGTCACCGGAACAGAGGGGAACTGCCATCCGAAGCCACGCCACGGCCGCCTAGGCATGGATTAGAACAGTACTTACCCAGATTCGATGAAGCTCTGAAGCTGAGGAACCAGCTGATGAGTGAGAAGCCAAGCCAAGAGAATGGGAATGCGGTGGAGGAGTTTGATTCTTTCCGCATTTTTAGATTAGTGGGATGTGCTCTGCTTGCCGTTGCAGTAAGGGCGTTTGTGTGCAAGTACTTGGTGAGTTCAGGGGAGCAAACAGTCCTGCTCTGTTTTGCTACTTAACTGCAGGCTTAGGACTCCCGAAGTGCTGTTCGTATGGGGTTGAAGGCTGTTTATCTAGAGCTGAGTGAGTTGTGAACTTCAGGCACTCTTCACATTTCCAACAGCTGAAAAAAAAAAACAAGCAAAAGCAGTCTGATATTCCTTGATGTGATAACTATGTCAGAATCTATGTTATCTAGCACAGCCTCTAAGTTACAGCTGAGAGTTGCATGCTTTTGTTCCACAGTGTTTTGAGGAGAAGCAGCACTGGAATGACTATTACTGATTAAGTCCTATGCAATTTTGAGACAACTGTTTTCCTTTACTAAAGAATAATGGAGTAAAAACTACAACGTTTGTACTGGGATACCCAGTCCTACTCAGTTATCAGCCTGCTGAGGAAAACAGTTCCTCAGTAGCGCAGGTGTCTGCGGGTGCATCTTGCAGCAGTGCGTGGCTGGCACAGCCTGCCACCTTCTGGAGCACTGAGCTTGTTTAACACTGCTGTGCAATTTCAGGTTTTAAGTCTGAAAGCGAGTAAGGTAGAGAAGTGCTCCAGACACAGCTCATCTGCTTACATTTATAGTACTCAAAAATAGTGGTGTTAATGAAATTTCTGTTTTCTTATCTATTATTTCCGTATTTTAACATATTCTTTTCTGTTCCATCAGTCAATATTTGCCCCGTTTCTTACTCTACAACTTGCTTACATGGGACTTTCCAAGTACTTTCCAAAGGTAAAAACGATTTTTCAAAAAATCAGATTAATTTCAAACGTTTTCAGCTTGTGCTTAGATTGTGGTGTTGCATGGGAAGCACTCTTATTTTGTTTGGAGCCGTAGAACTGAGAATTATCACATGCTCACAGCTAATGCTAGCTGTTAGTATGCCCAGATTTAGTCCAAATCCTTTTTAAAGTTGCTGTGAAAATGTGGGCAAGCAGCTTATTTAGCTGTAAGCTAATTAAAAGCATCTGATTGGGAAATTACAGTTTATCTTTCACATCTGTAGGAAGTTTCTGCTTTTCTGTGCTTCTGTGGTTACTGTCAGCTCTGTCGACACAGCCATTGGGCAGATGTGATCCCTGGGCAAAACTTGTAGGGGTGGTCATTAAAACCTGATATAGTGTTTGGGCTTTAAGGGCTCTGTGTTGTCAGACAGGGCTGTCTGTTGTCAGACAGCAAGAAACGAAACAGAGTGAAGCTTTGTCCTCATCTTCAATCCAGAGCTCCACTTGACAGCTTGATTGGATTTCCAGTGTGAAGTGGGCATGATGTCTGTGATGCTGTTTTTCTGCTGGTTCAGCTCCTCAGATCCTTCACGGCTTGAATTTGCAGCTTAGGATAAGTGAGCTATTGTGAATCCTGGAGAGAGTCAGTGCAAGCATGCTGTTCTTAACCAGTGAACCTGGAACGTGCCCAGCTGTGTGTGCAGCTGGGACGTTAAGCAGAATTGGACTGTAGCAGAACTAACATGCTGTTGTTTTTCCTTCCAGTGTGAGAAGAAGGTGAAAACGACAGTGCTAACTGCTGCTCTTTTACTGTCTGGAATCCCTGCCGAAGTGATCAGTCGCTCTATGGACACCTACAGCAAAATGGGAGATGTGTTCACAGACCTCTGTGTCTATTTCTTTACATTTATCTTTTGCCACGAACTTGCTCTGTTCTTCGGCTCTGAAGTACCATGACGGCTGTTCCACGCAGTACTTAACACTAAAGCTTTCTGGTCTGTATGCCTTTAACATCTGACAGGTTTAAACCTTAGTTAGAATTCTTTCCTGTTTCTGAATGCTTGAAAGGAGCCTTAAATCCAGTCATTTTGGAGATGGAACAGCAAGCTCCCAGGCTGACAGTTGTATTAGTTCGGTTTATTTTAAATACTGTGTCTGCCCACTACAAATGTGAAGAATGCAGGTGTTGCTGGATGGTTTGTTTCGTGAGATGATGTCCTTCTCACCTCCGTGATAAAAATGTACAAAGCTGCCTTTGTTCCTTCTGGTGAGGGCAAAGAGAATTCCTTTCAGCAGAACCATATATACATATATATTACAAATATAGCTAACCAGAACTGCTCCTTTTGTGTTGCTTGTTTTTAAAGAAAGCTCTTAATGAAAGAAACCCCTGTGTTCTGTTGTTCCAGTTCAGATTCTCAAACCGAGGAGCTGCTTCTGGAGAATGTTGGCAAAACGTGCCACTGTTGTCCTAGACCTTGCCTTACATACGTGGTTGTGATTGTGGTGAATTTAATTTGATGGTTATAGGGCAGAACAGCTGAGCAAAAACAAAAAATCAGCCAACCTCCTGTTGTTTCCAAGTGTCATTCAGCACAAAGTAGGAAGAAAAGGAATTGTTGCAGTGTTGATCTCATCTGTTTGTGAGTTTCCAGCAGCCTCATGCTCACATAGTTCACTGGTCCGTGCATTTTTCTAAACAAGTGAGCAGAAAACCCAATGCAGCTCAGGAGGGGAAGGCTGTATGGACTGGCCACCAGTGGTGAACATTGGGCTGTTACACGGCAAAATTGCAGGGCTGCCTAGGACAGTTGGTTTCCTTCATTATCTCGATATGTTAATTATCAGCCAGTTGCATGTAAGCAGTTATAACTGCCTGGGAGTTCTGCTGCTGCTGTGCAACAGTGCTGCAGCCCAGTGGTGTAAATGGGCTTTGATTCAGCACGTCTGTGGCTATCAACTGAGTCACTCACTGTTCCCTTCAGTGTTTTGGAAGTTGCCCCAGTGGAATCTTATTAGCTAGTCCCATTTTAAATCCTATGTACTACATGTGACAGTGACATAAGAAATAAGCCGCTGCTTTTAATTGACTCCCACATACAGATCTGTGTGTAAAGAGAGAAAGTGTATTTTTCCTATGGATGTCCTAGTAGCTGAAGAGAAGATAACACAAGCAAATCCTGGCTGAAGTAGCAGGCTAGTGGATGTTCTTGTTTTCCATTATAAGATTTCTGGTGAAATCATTCCACATCACCTTAGGTGCTGGTGGTTGTGAAAGTTTACATTGAAGGTAAACTTGGTATTATTTTTGCTCTGTAGTTTCCTGATTAGAATCTAGACAACGGGGTAACCCGAGCTGACGCTCTTCTTTTAGTCTGGGGAAGCACCTTGCTGTTTGCAGAGCTTGTTTAGGGAGCAGAAGTGCTTTGTTATCCCTATTTAATGCACGTGGCCCTGCTTTCTGTGTAGTCCTTCCTGTTAAAGGGTTCCTGCGATGATTTCAGCACTGAACTTCAGGCTCTTTGAGTTGTATATATTTGTGGCATGACAGCTTGTGTATTGCTTCGATGGTTTGGTTGGTTGTGGGGTTTTTTTTACTGATTGTTTTACATTGAATGTTATGTTACAGGCGTCCAGGGCTGGGCTGTCAAAGCTTCTGATTTAGGCCCGTTAGCACAGATACAAATAAAGCTCCTGAAGCGGACAGGAATTTCACCAAATTAAAACAGCTGACGTGAAAAAGAAATGATGTGATCATGTGTTTGCTTAAAAGTTGCCATTGTTCTCAGCCTCCGTGTGCCCAAGTGTGACAGGAATTAGTGGCCGTGGTGCCATCTGCAGCAGGCAGGGGCTGTGTGCTGCGCGGCTGTGGTGTTGCCTGTGGGTGCCAGGTGGGACTGGAACACGGACATCCCTCCCAGTCAGGGATGGGGAACTGCTGCTCGGGGCTTCCACTGAGGACTCGTCGTCTTAGGCCAAGATCTCCTTCATTCCGTTTTAACTTATCTTTGTTCGTCGACGTTGTTTAATGTATATTGCTGAACCGATTGGTTTCTATTAAATTTGTTACCCCCCCCCCCCGCCCCACCTTCCCTCGTGGTCAGATGTCGTCTGTCAGCCCAGGAGTCGCGGGCGTTGGCACTGGGAGGAGCACGTTGCCGTCTTGGGTATACGTATATACATGGCTATAATTCTCGTTTTCGTTTCGCGCCGTCTCCTTGGTGCTTAGCAGCCCCGCGCTCTGAGGCGACGCCGTTCGGTTTGGCCGCTGAAGGGCGGGACCGTGGAGCGGCGCTGCGCCCTCCGGCCGCCAGGGGGCGCTGCCGCCCCGCCGCGGGCAGGAAGAGGCGGGGGCCGCTTCCCGCCGCGCTGCCGCCTCACGTCGTCGTTCCGGGAGCGCCGGATGGCCGCCGTCTCCTAGCGCGGGGTCCGCGCCGCCGCCATGGGCCGCGAGTCCAGGTGAGGGCAGCGGGGGAACGGTCCGCGCTCGGGGGCGGCCCGGCCCGCTGCGGGGTCCTCGGGTGCCGCGGGTAGAGGCCCGGCGCCGCCGGAGGATGGCTGCGTGCGGGAACAAAGGGCCGCGGCGGCCTGCGGGCACTGCGCGGGGCTCTCCCGCGGCCCTCCGTCGTCCCGAGCAGCTGAGGGCCGGCTCGGGGCTGGGCTCGGGATTTGAGACCGGGATATGGGTCTGCGCTCGGGGCTTCTCGGTCCGGCGTGGTCGGCGTGTGTCAGCCCGGGGCCGACAGGGCTTTGTCCGGCCTGGGGCCCCCAGGGAGCGGCGGTGCGTAGTGGGGCCTGGGCCTGGGCCGGCTGCTGCGGCTCGGGCGCCGGGCCTGGGCCTCGTGTGGTCTCCTCGGGTTTGGTGTGAAGTAATAGCATCGCTATCATCAGCGTGCTGCGCTTTTCTGGCTTTTGTTTCCTATGGACGAGGCGTTTGTGGCATGAACCTTTTAAAGTTCCTCCGTATTCGCGTACCTTTTGTCCTCACACCGTCGATGCGAACACTCTGCTCAGTGTTTAACTAATTCAGCAGTAATGCGATTGTGTACTCTTTGTGTCTCGGTCAGGCTGTGCTGCCAGGTGCCGTGGAGCTGCTCACAGCTTTCAGGCTTTAGAGCAGCTCTGTTGTTCGCTGATGCTTTTGTTGCATCTGTACCGACTAGTTTAGTTTAACATCAGATTTTAACACTGAAACAGTGTTAACGCTTAAAGCCTGGTAACAGTCTGCAGGGTACAGAATCTCCTGTTAGCTCAGCTCCAGGTGCTGGCTCTGGATCTCTCAGGGCTCCTTTACTTATCGCTGCACAGCTTCCATTCTGATAACATGTTTGGTTTTAATCGGGCTCCAGGATTGGACTGAACAGAAAAGTTTGCGGAAGGCACACACAGAACGTGTTTGTCAAACCAGGCCATGGCTCTCTGGGGAATAATTCTTGCACAGGCAGCCCCTGCTGGTCCCACTTGTGTCCCTCGGTCTCAGAAGCCCCATCCCTTTCTACAGGTTTTTCTGTTTGTGGCAGCTGCACAGTGAACTGGGGTTGTACAAATTAAAATAAAGTAGAATGGGGTTTAAAACCTATTTGTCTGATGTGGTCTACAGCATTCAGAACGCTTTAGAAGAGAGGGAGAAGAAATGGAGAGGTGAGAGAGAGCGGTGGGTGGAGGAGGGCAGGGTAGGTGCTGGACTTGCTGTAGGGAAATGCTCATCAGACTGGAATGAGACAGCCAGATTTATTGCACGTTGTAGGGGAAAATACAAAGAGAATTCTTTGGGGGAGATAGGGAGCAGTTCTCGTGGCATTTTGTGGCTGAGGTTGGAAGAAATAAAAGATATCTGACAGTGACAGATGTTCTCCGTGTTCAGTCAAACTGCTGGTAGGCATGATATGGGCGTCACGCTGCTTCCAGATGTACATGCTAACTAAATATACCAACGTGCTGAAATGAACTCCATTATTTTTAGTGTCAGTGTCATTGTAATACAGCTCTGTATGTCAGTGACAAAAGGGAAGGGGCACGGGGGACTTGAGGTCTTGCCTTCTCTGCTTCTTCCCACTTCCCAAGCGTAGTTCTTGGGGAGTGGGGAGCATTGGCGACCCCTGGGCAGGGACAAAGGAATTATTCTGATGCAGTGACTGATAGGAATTGGAAAAAGAGGAATTGGAAGATGATTTCAGCATCGTAAGGAATACATGTATGCTAATTAGGTTTGCAAAATTACTGCAAACGTTTAGGAATTTTACAAGTACCGCAAATTATGAGAAATAATTCTTCTTGTCCTATCCACCTGGATCGGACAAATCTCTTATTTCCTCTGCAGATGATTGTGAGTTGTGCTCATGTTTATTCTGTGAATAACGCAGGCATTATCGGAAGCGCTCTGCCTCGCGGGGACGCTCCGGGAGCCGTTCTAGAAGTCGTTCTCCATCTGACAAAAGAAAACGTGAAGACAGGCGCTCGAGGAGCAGAGATCGGGATCGCAGGCGGGAGCGGTCGCGCAGCAGGGACAAGAGGAGGTCTCGTTCCCGTGACAGGAAGCGCCAGAGGTACAGCTGCGTGGCAGTGCTGTTGTCCCAGTATTGGTGCTCCTCGGTTGCAGTTGCTGACTTTGTTGTGGTTCATGCTAGAACTTAATACTTTTGCTTATTGTCTTGTTGTGATTGCTGGTGTTTGTATGCTGTGAGTGGTCTTGATGATTACTGGATTCCTTTTAAACCTGTTCCTTAGTAGCAGGCTAAAATTACACCGTTATCACACACTAAGTACGTACTCTTTGCTGTGGGGCAGGCGTTCAAGAAGTAGAGAAAGGGAACGGAGTCGGGAGAGAAGAAGATCGCGGAGCCGAGAGCGAAGGCGCTCCAGGAGCAGAAGCAGAGGCAGACGGTCTCGATCCCCCAGTCCCAGCAAGAACAGGAAGACAGAAAACAGGTATTTGTGTTCCCTAGCTGCCATCCATATGACATAACTAACTGTTGTAGACTTACTGATACACTGGGAGGAGTCATCGGGCAAAACCAACCGAAGCTTTTGTGTGTAGTGCACTGTAATGATCTTTTCCCATCACTTAATGTTCCCTGATGGACTAAGTATTTTAATATTCCTTACTCAAAGGTGTGTAAATGCTGCCCTGGGCATGTATTAATTATTTCTAATGCTGTTTGTTGTGAGAATGTCTTTGTAAAATGAGTGGTAGGTTCCTAAGTTTTAACAGCAGTCTGTGTAAGGAGCAAGCAGTGTGACGATGGTCCAGAAGTTATGAGCAGCTGGAATGAGTCTTTGAGGATAATCATGCGGTTAGCATTAGAGTTATTCAGTGGGCTGTGACGTAATCTTAAGGAGATTTAATTGGTTAAGGTGAATTTTACATTTATTGTTGTGAGCTAGCAAACATTTGATTTGATACAGCTATGTCTTCTTAATAGGAAGCACGTTATGATAATAAAATCTGTGACAAATAGGTTTTGTTTTAAACGAAGTCTGCATGTTGCGTTTGAGTTATGTAAGTAGCCTTTCCCAGAGAGAGGTGTTTTAATGTCCTTCAGGCTGTAGTGTATTCACAGAGGGACCTTCAAACTTCTGTGGCAGGGAGCCAGATCACTTTACCTTCCCCTGGAAATAGAACAAACAGGACTTTTTTTTTTTTTTTGGTATCTTTTCAAACGGATTTCTTCAAGGTGGTGTAGAATAAACACAGAACCCCTGGGGTGTCAGTACTAAGTGTTCTAGAAGTGAGTGCTGCTGCTTGGCCATGAAAAGAAATGAGAAGAACAGAAGCAGAGCGTGTGAACGGGTGAATTGCACTAGGTTGTGCATTTCTGGCAGTTGTAGGGAATAGTTCCATGAAACAGAGGCAGATTCTCAAGGAGACAAACTGCACTTCATATCATAGTTGAAAACATAGCCCTGTTTATGGTGTTCATAGTTTTGTTTCTATCCAACACATTTATTCCCTCCCCTGAATAAAAAACAAAAACAAATGATTTAAGAAATCTTTGCTGTTACTTTTCAGATCAAGATCTAAAGAAAGGACAGAAGGTGTGGAAGTTTCCAAAGAAAAGAAAAAAGAGAAAGATGACAAAGAAGAGGAGAAGGATAAAGATGCTAGTGCATCTACTGTGGCCACGGAGGTAGGAGCTTTTAGGATAATTTTTTTTCTTTTAAATGTATAAACCAGGAGTTAAGACAGCCACGGGTTACTGCATTGACAAAAGAAAAACTGTTCACAGGATTGGCCAGAATCCCTGCAGAGTGAAAGAGTGGCACCCTCTTCTGGAGCACAGACTCCTGTCACAGCGTGCTTTTAGTTCTGGCCATTAGAAATGTTCTGTTTCTGATGTGCTGTCAGCAAGGGCTCCCAGGCGTAGATCAGTCATTTTTTTTCTGTTCTTGAAGGACTTGTGGAAGTAGAGAGCAACAAGGTGGGTCTTCAGTCTTTTATAGATCTGTGGCTAAAATGAGTTGAAACTCACTGATATACAGTATCCTGTTCTAGTAAAAAAGGGGAAAGTTTTATTCATAAAGGAACTTTTTAATTCATTATTATTTTAAGAACTGTATACGTGCTGATATTGTGAAAAATAAAATGTCTGAATTTCATATTTTAAAGCATTATAGCTGCTTTTAGTGTTTTTGTTTACTCTTGTAGTGATAAGGCTGTGTTGGCCATTTGATCATCTTCGCGTTCAGTTAGGTTTGTTTGGAAAGGTATTTTGACTGAGTATAGACAAGTACCAGTGACCATTAATTTGCACTGTTTGGTTGTTTCTTGTCGTAGAATTTTGATCAGAACAAACTTGAAGAAGAAATGAGAAAACGAAAGGAAAGAGTGGAGAAGTGGAGGGAAGAGCAACGCAAGAAGGCTATGGAAAACATTGGAGAACTGAAAAAAGAAATTGAGGAGATGAAACAGGGAAAAAAATGGAGTTTGGAAGATGATGATGGTATTTCACTTTTATATGTAACATTTAAAACACTTTTGTTCCTAATAATATTTTTATTATCTTTAAAGCATGTAATGTCTTTTCAAAATGTGAACTATAAAATAGCGAAGTCTTAATCTTGTCACGGTTTCAAACATTTTAAAGTACTATTGTGGTTAACTGGAGAGACTTTTTATGAAGAAAAATGATACAGTAATAAAAATGAACTGTAATTATTTGGGCAGGCTAACAATTTAACACATATAAACTCTTTCCTCTCTGTTTTATTCCCATCTTTCTTGATCATATTAGATGATGATGAGGAAACTGCAGAAGGAGAAAAAGAAGGCAATGAGGTTGAAGATGAAGAGTTAGATCCATTGGATGCTTATATGGAAGAAGTAAAAGAAGAGGTCAAGAAGTTCAATATGAGAAGTGTGAAGGGTGGAGGTGGGAGTGAAAAGGTAAAATTACTTAGTATAACTTTCTGTCTTTTGAAAGTGGCTTTGTGTTTCCATGTGGAAATGGATTTGGAAAAAAAAAAAAAGCAAGAAATAGGTTAGATCTGTTCAGTGGCTGTTTGCCTTAACTTGAAGTTTCTGATGTTTTTCATAAGCTGCTAGCATTGTCCTCATAAAATTTAACAGCAAGAAGCACATGAAAGTAGTGTAATGCATTCAGAAGTACAGATGTTCTGTATATTTTATACAGCGTATATTTTCTTTTATGTGATAACACCAAAATTTCTGTTAACTTTTGTTTTTTGCAGAAATCTGGACCAACTGTTACCAAAGTAGTTACTGTGGTGACAACCAAAAAGGCAGTGGTAGAGACCGAGAAGAAGAAAGGGGAGCTCATGGAGAATGACCAAGATGCAATGGAGGTAACTGAAGTGTCTTGTATTTCTACTATGAAGAGCCACTGTGCCTCTTACGGAGGCATGAGAATGAGGGTTGTCCTGGGACTTTGTTCATGTGCTGTGAGATAGGCATTTGCTTATTTGATTCAAAGAACCCTGGTCAAAAGAATATTGAACTTACACAGTTTTTTGTTACTTCTGCTATTTTTTTTCATCTACACAACTTGATTGTTCAGAGGTGGTGTCATACAGATGAGAACTGAATGAGTGCACCACTCTGTAATAGTTCTTACTGTGGTGGGGTTGGTGTATGTCGTGTGCAGTGTGTGTTAATTTCACCTGTGGGTATTGAAACTGAGGGGTTTTAATGGGCTAAGGAACAGCTCTTGCTTCTGAGTCAAGTTTCTGTATAAAGAAAAATCAGCATCTCCGAGTGTCATTCATAGTAACTTACACACTCATTATAATCCATACAGTACTCTTCAGAGGAAGAGGAGGTTGATCTTCAGACTGCCCTAACTGGCTATCAGACCAAGCAGAGGAAGCTGCTAGAACCAGTGGATCATGGAAAAATAGAATATGAACCCTTTAGGAAAAACTTCTATGTTGAAGTTCCTGAACTAGCTAAAATGACACAAGAAGGTAAGGGCAAGTATGGGCAGAACACGTTTTGATGTGCAAGAAAACAGCAAATTCTGGTTCAGTGTGGAGTGTTCTTGAAGAAAGGAGCAAAAAAGTACTGTACAGTTTAAGAATTTGGAGTAACTGAAGAGAATTTGGATGGGAGAGGGAATTCTTTTTGAGCAACAGAACGAAAATGAATCAGATCCCTGTTAGCAATTACCTCATATACCACTCAAGGTAGCAGATAAATGCATTAGAACAGAATCAAACCTGGCAAACTGTGTTTCAGAGGTGAATGTGTATCGACTGGAGATGGAGGGAATAACAGTCAAGGGAAAAGGCTGCCCCAAGCCAATAAAGACCTGGGTACAGTGTGGTATTTCCATGAAGATTCTGACAGCTCTCAAAAAGTAAGCAAGTAATTTACAACCCGTGCTATGCTTCATTTTGTTTTGTGTTCTGTCGTGTATATATCTGTGAGAAAAACAGTCTTCATCGCATAAAGCAACGTGTTCCTGTCTGCAGATGGTACGTGTATTGGACAGTATGTTTTGCAGTCCTTCTGCCACTTGTACCGTGTTACTGCTCATTTTTAAGTCGCTTTTAGAGTGACACAGATACGTAGATGTAAATACGAATATGCACACTTCTTCTAGCGTGATATGTGTCTGGCCAATGGTATTTTGTTCTTACAATCTTTTTTTAATGATTTTTCCCCTCTCTTTAAGACACGGCTATGAGAAACCCACACCCATTCAAAGCCAAGCGATCCCAGCAATCATGAATGGTCGCGACCTGATTGGCATTGCTAAAACAGGAAGTGGAAAAACTATCGCATTTCTGTTGCCCATGTTCAGACATATCATGGATCAGAGAGCTTTAGAAGAAGGAGAAGGTCCCATAGGTACAGAGCTTTTATTTTCAGCATTGCTGTTTAAGTAAACAAAAACTCGGTCATACGCTTTAGAAGGCTCTAATCCTTCATATCTCTCTTTCTTGACATTACATCTTTAAAATACTGCGTGTTAGTAAGTTGGGAATAAGCTGCATATGCTTCACACAAATGCTTTGAACTTCATTACAAAAGCTTATTTTTAATTGCTTAGATAACAGTATTTCTTATATTACAATTTCAGCTGTCATTATGACACCTACTCGAGAGCTGGCCTTGCAGATTACCAAGGAGTGTAAGAAATTCTCCAAGACCCTTGGACTTCGAGTTGTCTGTGTTTATGGAGGAACAGGAATAAGTGAACAGGTATGCAGAAGAAGTACCTTACTTGTCAAATAACTCTTGGACTTTATTAGATAATGTTACTTTTGAAGTGAGTATGGTTAATTCTTTTCCATAAAATCCGGTATGTTTGCAACGTTGATTCTGAACTTTCTCTGTATGAACAGCAGTAATGTAAAAGCTTAAATGTTTGCACGTAACTTAGTCTTAAACATACCAGGATTTTTGGAAATTATGGTCTTTAAAATTTAAGGCTGCTTCTTTTTATGTATGTGTTGAGTACAACAGTAACTGAACTACCTGTGAGATGTGGTAGTTGGAAAATGAGCTGTATTCCTATGAGTATTCCCCTCAGAAGCTGTGTCAACCAAGAACCAGGAAAGCTGGCTTTTTGTTGCATTATCAAATACTGCAGTGTTGGAGTAATTTGGAGTTTAATTTCCAGAGTATTTTTCTACTCCACATTTCTGGAAATGTGATCTTCTGGTGCCTATGTGTATCAGAACATGGCTTTTAAAAATGTGAATTCATCATTTGTACCTGTATGAACACAGTATTTCATACAGGCTTTGCAGAGTAGTGAAAGTCTTATCCCCACTGCAACTTCTTCATGTGAAGGTAACCAGGTTTGCCAGAGAAAGCAGTTTTTAAGGTTTAAAGAAATTCAAAGATTTAAGGAAACTGCTAAGTAAAATCTTTTAAATAAGCAGTTTACATTAATTATATGAAAGTAATTAAAAATGTATGTAGCTTTTTTGTGTGATCATATATATTTTGTAAAAAAAAAAAAAAAAAACCAACACAAATAGTTTCTTAAAATGGGTTTACTGTCTTTTAAAATCAGATAGCTGAACTCAAAAGAGGTGCTGAAATTATTGTTTGCACACCTGGACGTATGATTGACATGTTAGCAGCTAACAATGGTGAGTAGAAAACCTTTTCCTATGGAGAATTTTTTCTATTTGTTGTGTAATTCTAACGAATTCAAAAGATGACGTATTTTGATAATGGTTTTATGGAATTTTCTTATATCTCTTCAGGCTGCACTATCTAGCTGCTGACAGTGTACAGCACTAATAATAGGTGTAGTCATATATTGGCTTGACTTCTGGGGGAGGACAGGAAGTGTTGCGTTCTTTGAAGAGTTTCTGACAATGTTTGTTAAACGTAAAGCATCGTGTTCCAAATTTACCTTCGTGGTGTTTTGAGAAGAGGTTATCTGACAGTACTTATTGTGTCTGCCCATTGGTCTGACACTGCTGGTAGTGTAGCTCAGCAGTTACTTTTACTTGAAGAGTGTCTGACTGCTGTTGGAAAAAGAGACACAACCAAACCACGAGACAAAAAAGCCCTCCCTACGTAACTGTGACAGAACTGACCTTGCATCAAGTATTCAGGTTGATTTAAACTGAGACACTGCAGCTTTAAGAGGTTTTGTCCTAGTGTAACCATTGCATGCTTGCTAGATAAAGTTTTATTATTAAATTATTCCACATCAAAACCTCTACTAAACTGTTGACATTATTTAACTTCTGTGGAAAAAGTACCTTCAAGAGATATAGAACTGGGCTTCCAAGACTTAAATCGTCAAAGGTAGGTACATTAATGCTGTTCCCAAGTAAATTTACCAAGTTATTATTTGGGGATGAAAGTGTTAGAGTGTTAATGGATACGTAGATTTTAATAAATATTTGTTTTGTTACTTAAAGTTGAATTCCTTTTAAAAAATGCAGCGCTAAATCACCCCCACAAATTAATTGGAAGCTTCAGCTGCAATTTGCTGAAGCTGAAAGGACCAAATTCTGCTGTAGTTGATAGGCAGAAGCCTGGGTCTTGGTCGTAGACAATATGAAAAATATATTTCATTTTGAGAGCACTCTACAGTGTCACTGTGCAGTTGTTCAGAAGTAAATATGTCCACACTGAGAATATGACTCTTAAATCCTTCAGTTAAATTCTTTTGATGAAAGGGAACCTCGTAGGTATTTGTTTGGGAAGGGTGTTAATTATCCCGTTCATCCTCAATTCCACATGCTCACAGATACACAACTTGCTCATTTTGTTTCCAGCTGTCCCAGAGTTTGGGGTGGTTCTTGATTTTAAATCTGGTAGTGATACTGGGTAGGTTTTAATCTTTACGTGTATTAATTTGGAAAAGCCTGCTTGCTCTGTTTTATGCCTATTATTAGCAGTTAACTAGAATTACTGATTGTCCTCAAATAGTTATTTCGAGCTCCAAGGAAGCATTACAGATAATGTGTATGAAAGGAGTTTTTCTGAGGCTGCAGCAGTTAGCACTGGACTTTGCCTTCCACACATGCGCTGTAATCTCTAATATGTTTTTTTCTAGGTGGCGCTGTCAGATTATGGCTGATGTGGCTCCTTGCTTCATCTCAGTCTTAGTTTTATGATGTGTTTTGGCGAGGGCAGTTTTCTGAATTTTACAGGTTCTTCTGGCCCTATGATGGTATGCAAGAGAAGAGTTTGACAAAATAAAGGGCCTAGTGCATACTTTACACGTTTCCCAGAATGTTTGAGATTAAAATGAGAACATTAAAATTCACTTTTAGTGAATTTTTTTTAAAGTAATTAATGCATTTCTTGGAAGATAGTCAGAATATATATAACATTTAAATATATATATATATATATATATTTATAAATTCCTGAGGGAAACTAAATTTCCATTTGATTTTGTTTCCCATGTGCTTTTTCCTCTCCTTTCTCAGGTCGGGTGACAAATCTCCGCAGAGTCACGTACGTTGTCCTTGATGAAGCAGACAGAATGTTTGACATGGGTTTTGAGCCTCAGGTAATGTTTGACGTGCCTGAAAATGGCCATGAACTGCCACTTTTCACCTAAAGGGTTTTGCAGTATGCTGTGCTATGCAGTTATTAGATGACCAATAACAGCATGTATATGGATGACAGTTTAAACGAATGTTTTCATTTTCTTATTACCCTCCCGTTTTAGTTTTGATAGTTTCTTAATTAGAACATCATTTCTTTCTGGTCTATATTTGTATAGGTGTGTTTGTTAGACAGTTGTTGGCAGCTCTGGGCAGCCAGGGCTCTTTCAGTTTTCTTCACTGTCTTCCAAAACGAAAAACATTCCTTTGTATCCTGAGCTGTAGAGTTTCTGCTGCGTCTTAGGTTTTCTTTTGGGCTGCTGGAGGGGGGTAGCGTGTTACCGCTCAGCTTCCTGTTACTCCACTCTCTCTTGCAATGCTCTCACCTAGGTCCCAAGAGGAGATCTGTAAAGAAATATTTTGTATTTGGTGTACTCCATGTGTTACTTTAACTGAGACAGCTCTGTATGTGTACGTATTTCAGCTGCAGTACTTGGGTGCTAACAGATGTTCTCTTAAACCAGGTTATGCGCATTGTAGACAACGTCAGGCCTGACCGTCAGACTGTCATGTTCTCTGCTACTTTTCCCAGAGCTATGGAGGCGTTAGCACGGAGAATCCTGAGTAAACCTATAGAAGTGCAGGTTGGAGGCAGAAGTGTTGTCTGTTCTGATGTGGAGCAGCACGTTGTAAGTACCACACATCCGCCTTGCTTTGCTTTCAGCTTTTCAGGAGTTTAGACTTAATCTGCAAATGCAGCGTGATCACTCTTGTTTAACTTGTCTTTATGCCACTAAGTTGAGCAGTAGTTCTGTCACTGGCGATGGAAACAGCGTGGAAAAGCAACCTCCTGTTCCTGAATTTTATTTTTATGCCTTTCATCCTGAATGTGTTTAATGACTGACGGTTGTAATTTTTATTCTTTTACTTTCTTCTTCTTTATCTTTTTTTTTCCCTTTTATTTTTTTCTTTCCAGATTGTAATAGAAGAGGAGAATAAGTTCTTAAAGCTACTAGAGCTACTGGGACACTATCAGGAGAAAGGATCAGTTATCATATTTGTGGATAAACAGGAACACGCTGATGGGTTGCTGAAAGATTTAATGAGAGCTTCTTATCCCTGCTTGTCTCTTCATGGAGGTAATCTGCAATTTTAGGGTCTCACGTCAAGATCACCAACCTAGAATGTTCATACTTAGGAAGAAAAGCATCTTGCCCAGTTCCTGGGTAGTACCAGATTAGAATCTTGTCTCATAATAAGCAGCTTTTGCTTTGTAATTGGGGAAAAATATTTGTTCTTAATTTTGAAAATGACGTGATAGTTTTCTGTTGATCCCTGTGAGATGTCATCAGATGCTAAATCGTGTCTCAGTACAATGGGGTTGTGAACTGTTAACACCTCTGAGGGAATATTGCTGACTCCATTATTTTGTAGATTACTGAACACCAGTACACTGAGAGAGTATTGTGTGACATTTGTTTGAAAACCCACAATGACAGTCTCGCTTTTCTGCCATTAGGAAGTATTATAATGGAAGTAATTTAGCAGTTAGAAGGGGAAATCTCTGTAGTATGTTGTCCATCACAGAGTATTTATATATAGTGCTCTTGAAGGTACAGACACCAATTGAAGTACAAAATCACTGTGTAGTGCAGCAGTGGAAGAGGGAAAACACATCCTCGTTTTTTATTGAGTGTTCCATTGCTTTAGTGAACAAAGCCTCCAGATGAGATCTGAGTTGAAATAGGAAGTAAAGTATAAATTCCTCATTTCAAAACATTTTAAGTTTTTTCACAACAAAATCCTAAGGTTTCATTATTGTAGATGATAGACTAGGAGGTGTGTTATTCTGGAGAATTCCTGTTGCCTGTGAGTGTTAAGTGTGTAGAAATGTCATTTCCATAGAGTTTGAGTTGCTGGAAGTTGGAGAGTATTTTGAGCGACGTACAAATTCCTGAGAGTCAAAATCAGAAATAGTTAATAAAAATGAATAAAGGCTGAGCCTCATAACGCGTCTGGTTTCTTGCAGGCATTGATCAGTATGACAGGGACAGTATAATTAATGATTTCAAGAACGGAACTTGCAAACTTCTGGTGGCCACATCTGTAGCAGCAAGGGGCTTGGACGTGAAGCAGTTGATGCTAGTGGTCAATTACAGTTGTCCCAACCATTATGAAGATTACGTGCACCGAGCAGGCCGAACTGGACGAGCTGGTAACAAGGTCAGTGTAATCACTTGCCTGTTAATACTGAAAAAATGGCCTTTACTGCTTGATAAATTTGTTCTCAAGGGGCAGCTGCAGAGGGAATATTTTGTTATTGATGTGAAGAAAGTTTTCTTTTAGAATGCCTTCAAGGTTTCTGAGAAGAGATACGTAAAATACATTCTGACTTACAGCACTGTGGAGGTTGGAATTTGTATTTTCTTCTGCCGTATGGATGCCTTTCTAAATTCCTTTCTGAATTTGTGGCCTAAAGTTTGGTGGTTTTCACCGTTGGAAATGTGCACTGCTAAGTTTCTAAGGTCTTCTTTTCTGAACTTACAAGCACGACAAGATTGAAAGCGAAGAGTTCAATTTCCACCATCTGTGGTTGATTACCTCTATATCAACTTCCTGGGAAATCACATTATTCGTTCTACGACCCCAGTAAAAAAAAAAAAAGAAGCCTGAATATCACTGTTACTTTTATTGACCAGAACCACAGCATCTGTGCAAGGGCATGACAGTGAAGTTGGAGATAAAGTTTCCACAGAGATTGTTCTTTACCATCTTTTAAATTAATTTTGACTAGGGATTTGCATATACGTTCATTACCGAGGATCAGGCACGGTATGCTGGTGATATCATTAAGGCTTTGGAATTATCTGGGAATCCAATTCCTGCTGATTTGGAGAAGCTCTGGGCTGACTTCAAAGAGCAACAGAAGGCTGTGAGTAATCCTTCGTTCCAGAGTGCACTTTGCTCTGCGTTTAATGCGCATTCGTGTGGCCCCAGTTGTACACTGTATGCGGTTGTGAGACATCACCGAGAGCACACGTGTGTGCTGAGGTTTCAAGGGGTTTTGTTGTTGCTGCTGCTTGATTTTGTTTTGTTTTTTCTTTTGTTTTTCTTTGGCATTTGAAAAGCATTTAAAATGTCCCCGTAGCGTATAGCTTCTGTCTGCTGGATTCTCACAGCTGTTTTTCTTGTACCTCATTGTAAAATACAGTTTTTAAAATTTGAAGAGCTTTCTAAGCATCCCGGGGTTTGCTTCTTTAAATAAATATTTTTTATTATTTCCATAGTTATCTTATTACTTTCTGAAATAGATTTTAAAACTAAAGTTTACACATAAAAACACACTGTTTTTATTTTAGGAGGGAAAGCTGATTAAAAAAAGCAGTGGATTCTCTGGCAAAGGCTTTAAATTCGATGAAACAGAACAGGCCTTGGCTAATGAAAGAAAGAAGTTACAGAAAGCAGCTCTTGGCTTGCAGGATTCAGATGATGAAGATACAGCTGTTGATGTAAGTGCCTGAAGTTTTTCTAAGGATTTCCATTGTGTATGTTTTTGGGTTTTTTTTTTTCCCAGTAGGTCACAGAGCAGAGCCATGCAGAGTGCATGGGCTTCTGTTATTACATGTCCTGTACTGCTGATATAATGAATTAAATTCCGTGGGTAGATGCATACGTATTCTTAGATAGAAAAGGTGTATAGCTCTCCTGATAAGATCCTGAAAATCCACAGCAGCCTTTTTCTGTGTGTGAAGCCTTACTAGATCTCTTTCCAAATACTGGATCCTTTTTGTGAACTTGCAACTAAATGCTGTGTTCAGACTTCTCCTGGTTAGTAGATCTGTTCGGTCTGCTCTGTAGTTCTGAGCGTGCTTCTATCATTTATGCAGGATTTACATGTACACCATGTAAACTAAGTGGTCCTTAGTGTTTTCTGCTTTAAGATGATTTTTCATGGTCGATGCAGTGCTTTAATAATTTCTCTTTTGTTCAGATTGACGAACAAATTGAAAGCATGTTCAATTCAAAGAAAAGAGTAAAGGACATGGGAACACCAGGATCGTCAAACGCTCCTACGCCGTCAGCTGGTAACGCAGAGAAACTGGAAATTGCTAAAAGATTGGCTTTGAGAATCAATGCCCAGAAGAATCTTGGAGCAGAGGCACAAGTATTTGTCCCCTTCCATTTTAAGGTAAGCTCTTTACAGCTTTTGGGTTGTTTTTTTTAAATAGATGTTTGTACAGTGCTCAGTGTTTCATTTTGTGTCTGTCACTTTGGGTAATGTTTCTTCTCTTGAACATCATACTGCATTATGTAGCTCATTTACACTGCTACCTCAGTTAAAAGCTGGAGTTTTGTAGTGGAGCTGATTTGATATAGAAGTGGAAATGCTTCGTCTGCCGTGGCAAAAATAGCAAATTGTGTAATTTTATCAGTAATGAGAAATGAATTTGGTTTTGTCAGTTTCAGCAGAGTTGCAGAATGTCTGCTGAGGCACATAAAGCACAGTTTGACTTAGGTTAATGTGGACTAGAATGTCCAAAGGTATTGCAAGCTGAAGGTACAAAGGACAATTAAGATCTCCTGTACACAGGAGCATTCTGAGGATGTTTTTGTTTTGTGGACATTTATAATATGTAGGAAGCTTTAATTAAATCCGTGTTGGCTTGTGTGGAACTCCTTTTGGCTGCATTGTTTTCAACACAGACCTGTTTCTTTTCTGATTGGTTTTTACAGGACGTGATGCAGCAGGCTACCAATGCTATCCTTAGAGGAGGCACAATTCAAGCTCCTACAGTGTCTGCTAAGACCATTGCAGAGCAATTGGCGGAAAAAATCAATGCTAAGCTGAATTATGTGCCTATAGAGAAGCAGGAGGAAGAGAAACAGGATGGAGGACAAAATGAATCCTTTAAAAGATATGAAGAAGAATTGGAGATCAACGACTTCCCACAGGCAAGTGAACATGTTGCTAATGACCACTTAACAAACAGAGCTTGGACAGTGGTTATTCCAATAACGTGTTTTGTTTCTGTTTCTTATTCTGGTTGAAATCACTACATCTCTGGTTACTTTTCAGCTTATAGACAGTGAATGCTGTGGATGTAATACAGAGAATATCCCCAAAACAAGCATTCCTTACTGTACAAAATGCTTTTACCCTCTGCTGCTGACTTATCTCATATCCAAACCTCTGACACCATATAGCATTATATTTGAAGGGCCATACTACTATCTGTGACTCCAGTACTGTTTCTTTTCATTAAATGGAAGTACACAGAATATTTGCCCTTGGGGTCTGTTCTTCCTGCAAAAACTATTAAATGGAATGCTTAAGTGCTGTACCAGAGAATTGTAAAACAAAAATTACAGGTTTTAAACTTGTAGTGCAGTTAAATGGAAGCTTTTTAGGGGGCCTTGCTTCTGTAGTACTGTGCATTCATTCTCTTCTGTTCCTACCATAGCCTCATTTTGCTGGCATGAAAATAACTTTTTAAATATAATTCAATAAAACGTAGGTTGAAATGTTTGCAGTCGTTTTTAAGTAGAGTGCTGTGATCAGTTTTCACAGTGTGATGTTGTTTGTCTAAAACGTCAGCTAAGCTTTGAAATACTGTTGTGATGGTGCTTTGCTGCTTGCTGATTCTCTGATATGCTTTCCCTTGCAGACTGCCAGATGGAAAGTTACCTCCAAAGAAGCACTGCAGAGAATCAGTGAATACTCTGAAGCTGCTATTACAATCAGAGGAACTTATTTCCCTCCAGGCAAAGAACCCAAGGAAGGAGAGCGAAAGATTTATTTGGCTATAGAGAGTAAGCATTCTTTCTTTAAATATTTCAACTAAATATTCTGTTCTAGTTTTGTTATTAGGCATGGAAACTCTATAATAGTCAAAGTGTTTGAGTGCTCGGTTACAGACTGGCTGTAGTTAGTTGGCAGATAAATGTAATCACTAAGAAAACACTCATTTGTCTCAGTACCCTTTGGCAGATGATCTGTGGGGAGCGCAGAGATGCTGCTCCTGAGAAGGATGACCTGCTACAGAACAGTAGCAAACACTTATGGGATCAGTTTGGGGGAGAAATAAGCACAAAGATGTTGTTTGTGGCCATGTGAAATAATGAGAAAAATTGAATTTATGGGTTTTGGCTGTTGAAAGAATAAGAAATTACATCAGCTTCTACAGCAGAAACTTTGCAAACTTAGCGGTGGTTGGGTAGAATCTTTCTGAAAGAAATACTGTATTTCTTTATGAATATTGTAATTTACAACTGTCTGTTGAAGTATTTTCCTTAAAACAGACTGTCAGTAGCTGTGGCAGTCCATACAGTACCAGTGTTTCTCAACAAATAGTTGAGGATCTTTGGCTTTACAGTGTTTGTGAAAAGAGCCAACACTGTTTATTTTTTTTGTCTTCAGGTGCCAATGAATTGGCTGTACAGAAAGCAAAGGCAGAAATCACACGACTTATAAAAGAGGAGCTTATTAGATTGGTGAGTGAAATGTTCAGGATGCAACTTATGCTTTATCAAATTGATCTCTGCAAATGTTGGTACTCTGGCGTACATCTATATTAATAGCAGGGGAAGGAACCTGTGCGTGTTCCAATCACTGACCAGCCCAGAATATACATTACTTTGTTCGATCTACTATGGACATATGGCTGCTCTCCAGCCACCAGATGGAGTTAATGCCTTAACGGAGCTATTTGACTAAATACTCCTTAAATACTCAACTCCTAATTATTTTCCTAATTTCAGCACCATCGAGCAGCGGGGAGGAGAATTCTTCCCCTTATTTTAATCCTTTCTATGTCCTGAGAGATTTGGTTGCCGTAGCATTAGAGCATACCCAGCTGATAATCAGCTGCGTTCATCTTTTTTTTCTGCAGTAAGATACTGTCTTGACAAATAGTTGCATGAGTTCTGTGGCTGAGGAAACGATGGCTTCCTCTGAAATAACCTGAGCGTGACTGTGTTACATTAGTGCCTTTGGTATTTTCCTTTTGGGGAGTCTTTATAGATTTACTTTTTTCGTAAAATCATTGACATCTGCATACAAATGTTTTCCAAAGGCAGGAGATGGCTAATGGGCTGCTCATTTGCATGTCACCTGGGTTTACTGTGAGTGAGCTTTTATTGCAATTGATCTCTCCATTTTTGCTTTTAACTGCGGTTTATTCTCTCCTTTACTTGCAGCAAAATTCATACCAACCAACCAACAAAGGAAGATACAAAGTTCTATGAGTACTTGGAGCAGTCTGTGCTGGTGGCTGGTGTGTGAGGCTTTGTGGCTTCTGTTGTTTTTGCTGTTTACATTGCTTATTGTAAATTAAGATGATTTTTTTTTTTAAATTTTGTTTCGCGGACATTTTTTAACAGAAAATTGATCCTTGCTGAGACATCTTAATTCTTTCCACTAAGGTTAGCAGTCTTAAAGCAGACCAGGTTTGGCAAAGCATGACTTAATTGAAAAGTGCAGTTTATATACTTCACACCATAAAGAATATAAAATAAAATGATTTTAATTTTCATGACAGAGTATACTGTTAAGTGAATGGAACAGTGCTGGGATTTGTGTTGGAAATTGTTAGAATGCACCTGCTTCATTTTGTGGGAGGATTCACACCATGTCAGTTTATACTGGAATCATGATAAAACACCAAAATAAAGGCAGGACTTTCTCCTGATTGATCCATAGCATCTCTCTGACTGGTTCCACGAATAATTCCCTGTACAGATGTCCCTCTAATGTCAGACAGAATTTTATCCAGAGCTCTAGTTTTAAAATCTTCTCATCCTGTTCGTCTCCCATTTTGTCTTTGTGACCCAGGTAACAGAAGAACTCTTTAGTGCTCTTTTTCTTTTTTTTTTCTTTTTTCTTCTTCTTTTTTTTTTTTTTTTTTTTGTAAAGTGAAATGTTTTGTAGTATGAAAATAGTTTCCATGGTTTTGTTTTTTTTCTAATCAGAATTTTAGGATTTGATTTTTTTTCTCATTCGCTGACATAAGAATGAAAACCTGATTCATTTGAAAAAAATGCTCAGAGAGGGGAAGAAAAAAGAGAAATGCCTCTTTTGTAATGAATATGTGACTGTCACCTTTTTTACAGTGTTCTCATACATGCATTTAATGTGATTGTACTCGGGGTTGTTGTCTTCATTACTGGTAAGACATGGCTTTAAGTAAAAATGGATAACTATATTTATGAATTGGATCCACAGATGCTGACTGTCATTGCAGCCAGTAAGCTACCACATTGCTGGGACAGGCAAGACCTTTCTTTCTTTTTGAGGTCCCATTCACATAATCATTAGTATTCGTGATGGACTCCTTAGTCCAGTCTTTTAGCTTTCCTGACTATTTACCTGCAGCATGAACAGCCCCAGCTGAACCGCCTTGTTCTAGCAGCTGCCAGACTTTCAAGATGATTACTTTCAAAAGGACTTTTGTAGAAAGCTTTTCTTACCTGACACGTTGAGAAGAAATGTGTCATTTTAAAGTAGCTGTGTATATACTGCTTTGACTCTGGTGAAGACACATCGTACCATCTGCATCATGGCTGTATAACTGTACAACTTCGGTTTCCAATCTTCAGGTAATTCAAATGGCCATTTCTGTTTGCTTACAGTTGTCTTATTTTCATGTCCGTATCTTTCAGAACAGGAAAGGGAAGTTATGATCATATTCACAGCACACTATAAAAACACCCATAATGCAATCCTTGTCAATGTTAATCCAGTAGAGAACAAAGAGAAGCACACAATGATGCGTTTCAAAATTAACTGCAGAAATCCCAAGCTTAAAAAAAAATGATGGTTCCCTTTACATTCATTGGGTTTCTTTCTGTTAAAAAGTGGGTGTTGATGAATACAACTTCTTTGTGGAACTGTTTCACTTTTTGACGCTGTCCCCCAAGAAGAGTAACAGATTTTGATGTGTTTAATGAAGAGCACTTTCAAGTTTGGACAGTTGGACGTTTCTTTAAAAATCTTGTTTGAAAATGTTCGTATATATACCGGTATCTCCTGAAAACAAACAAACAGAGAGGCATGATGGAAACATTCTTGTGATCTCCAGCTTTGCTCTGTTGGATTTCAGTGTCTAATCCTTAAACTTCCTGGGGTTTTTAAATGCAATGTCAATATTCCTATGTTTTTTAAATTCCAGCAAAAATAAAAAAATAATTTCCATGTATATTTCTCGGAAACAGTCTTTTTGAATAACTGTTCTGTGCACTTACCTTGCTTCTGCATTTCCCCCGAGTTAGTCTTACACCATTTGCAGTAGGAAAATAACGTGTAATATAACTGATAGTTATATCAGTTGTCATTTTCTGCTGGGAATGCAGTGAGGTGCAGATCAGACTTCGGTTATCGGTGCTGCTGCTGGGAGGAAAGTTGCAGGAAAGGTGTCTGAATGCGAGGAAACAGGAACCAAGTGGATATAAGCCAGGAGAAAGAAGCTCTCAAATTACCAAGCATGCAAGGTAAAAAAATAAATAGTGGAGGTGAGAATAAAAACTGGCAGAACTGAGAATTAAGTATGGAAAAAGGGTGCTCTTAGTTATTTCCATATGCGTACAGGGACGTAGACCAGAGCTTTGTAAACATCTCTGTTTCACTGCTCCCTAGGGAACCTGAGCTGGGCGGATTCCTGTCCCCAGCTGCTGGAACAGCACAGGGGTGCTGTACTGGTATTTGTTTGTTAGAACAAGCTCTGCTTATGTGTTTTGTTACCTACCCAAGGTGAAACGTTCCCAGCTTTCTAAGTCACCCTAGCGCTTGCAGTGCTTGAGTAAACAGGGAGTGGTATTTTGGGCGGGTTAAGTAAAGAAATATTTGGTTCTGGGTCACGGACAAGTTTTTGCTTACATTCATGAGAAACTGCTGTTATTTCAGAACTACTGCCACGGTTAAAGACACAAATAAGTTTATTTGTAAGAATGGAGCCTGTGGAGGTCACCAGAATTCACTTTTATCTGTCATGGGCGTACGCTCCCAGCGCTGTGTTGCCATACAGTTTACTGAAGCATTTTCTAAGTTGGCCTGAATGCCCTGCAAGTAGACTAGAGATGAATGGAGGAGCTCAGTGGGTCCGTGCTGGTGTAAAACCAGCCGTTGCCACAAGTGTCATCGCAGTGAGTTACTCCTGAGCGTCGTGCACGGTCCCTTCCCTTCGCTGCGTGGATCCCAGGAGCAGGACGTGTGTGTGCGCACGCTGACCTCACGTGATGCCCGAGGAATGCACTTTCCTTTTGATTATTTTTCTTGACCCAGATCACTTCCAAATATGGTCTTAGCTTAAACAAGTTTGTATTCTTAGAGCCTGGGCGTTTGCAGAAGAAATTCTGGCTCCCAGCTAACCGTGGCGGCATGGGGGGAGTGGAGGCGGAGAGCAACCTAAAAATGTAAAGATAAAAGGTGCCCAGCTGGACTCCTGTTTGTCCCAAAATGTACATTTTGTACGATGTTTATACGATGGTAGACAAGAAGATTTGTTTTGATATTTTTAGCAACAGTGGAAACAACTGTTCTTAAATAAATGACTATTGCTGAGTGATCGCCACCCAAACATTGCTTCTCTTGAGACTTCTCATCTGAAACAGATTTAAATAGTTTCCTTTATCCAAACAGAGAGAGACAAAATTGTTAAGCTAATCGGCATAGGCAGAGGTAAATTAATTCTCAAAAATTAGCTGTGGTGAGCTAAACAATTATTAACAACCTACTTTGGGGTGAGTGTGTGATTATTAAATTATTTTATACTTGGACTATTCTACGTATGAAGTTTATTGTCACAAAAACGTTTCTCAGATGCGCGGATAGCTCTGGGCAGCTGCACTGAAACTGCTTAGCAAGGGAAATATAACGCTTCAGGAAAATCCTTAATCTTCACTAAAACACACGTTTCCTCTGCTCGTGTACGTTAGCAAACAAATGAGTTTTTAGCTCCATTAACTTGTTAAGTAGAGCTGTAGCTGCCACGAGCAACGCTAAGTTCCCACAGCTTGCTCAGCATTCTGCGCAGCCGAGGACAGCACTGAGCTCCTGTCAGTCCGCGCTGGCAACAGGAGGAACTTGGGCTCAACTTGAAAATGTGGATCCATCAGGGAGACCCAGAGGAGAACATGGTTTTGGGGCCTAGATGCAGGCAGCAATTCCATTGCATTACTTTCGGGTCACGTGGTTCTGTTACTGGTACCAGTAGCTGTGAGAGCATGGCAATGGCCGTGCTTCAGAGGCAGGGAGAGTTCACAAAACAGGACGGCCGCAGACACATTTGTCTTCTGCTTGCTGTTCTAATCAGCGGCGTGCACTGCCAGCAGATTAACGTTTGGGCACTGGAGGTGACTCAGTTGGAATTGGTTTGCCCGGGGCACAGCGCAGAGCGGCCATCGCCTTCTGCACTGTGTAAGAGTGGAGTATCGCAGGGCTGGAGGACGCGTGCGGTTACTCCGGGCTGAACGCGCCGTTTGAGGACCGTACAGCGCTGCCTCCAAGAGCGCTGCCTTGCCCTCTCACGGAGAAAATGGCGGCGGCGCCTCCGGGCGCCCCCGAGGCCGCCTCCTCCCTCCCGCCCCGCCCGGCCCCGCCCCGCGCAGTCTCGCGGCGCGGCCCCGCTCGGGAGCGCGCTCCCGCCGCCCTCCCGCCCGCGCCCGCCCGCCGCCGCAGCGCCGCTCCCTGCAGCCGCCCGGCGGGGTGTGGGGAGGCGGCCGCTCGCTCCCGCCCGCCGCCCCGCGCCGCTCCCCAGGCTCGCAGAGCGCCGCAGGCCGCGCCGATCCCCGCAGGTAGGTGCGGGCCGGGGCCCTTCGCCTCGCGGCGGGAGGGCAAGATGGAGACGGCGGGGGAGGGGAGCGGTGCGCAGCCGGCCCCGGAGTCCTCCCGCCGCTCGGGGCCGGGCAGAGGGGGCCCCGCTCGGCGTCGGCCGCCCTCTTCCCGCGGCGCGTCCCTCGGCGCGGGCCGGGCCGGGCCCCGGGGCGGGGAGGGCCCTGAGGCGGCGGGCAGCGGCCCCTCCTGCGGCCTTCATTCTCGCCCCGGCCCGGCTGCGGGGCCGCGGATGGTGCAGGAGGCGCCGGGGTTCGGCGGTCCCGCTGCCGGGTGGGACTGCAGCTGGGACGGACGTGCATTTGTCTCCCTGAGGTGTGCAGGCGGTGCGCGTCCTGCCCGCGCGCGCTTCGGGGCTTCCGAGCGCTCTGTCGCTTCCCCCCCCCTCCCCCCCCCGCCCGGTGTTGGGGCACACGCGTGTGCGTGCTGCGTTCCTGTAAACAGCCCGGCGCCGCCTTGTTTCTTCCAGGGTAATTCATCAATAGGTGGTTGCCCCTTTGGTTTGTTCGTTTTTCTCTCCGGGCGTCACTGGGAAAGCAGCAGTTACTTGATCGACGTTCTTGTTTTGTTTCAAGATACGAGGAACGCTTGGTCAACGCATTTCTTAATTAGCGGCTTATTCCCGTGTCAGTGTTTAAGTGCCAGAGTTTTTCTTACGCTGCTTTTCTTTTTTGTCCGTTGTCGTTACCCTTCAGTGTTACGCACACCTCACCCAGAGCGGTGCTGCGCCTTTGCCCGCTGTGGCACAGCTCCTGCAGGTGGATGGATGTTGGCTCAGCACGCTGGGTCTGTTGGTCGGTGTCAGAGCCTCCTGTGCTAATCCTGCTGCAGAGAAACCTCACGGAAGCGAACCTGGGGAGCTCAGCGGTGGGACAAGGGGGTGCTTGGTCCCTCCTTAAGCTTTAGAATCCTTCTGTGGGAGGAGGCTGGGGAAGGTGAGAACACCCACGGAGATGAATGAGCACCTCGTGCCTCTCAGCTGTTCCCTGGGGAGAGGAGAGGTGGGCGAGAACACCAGCGGAGATGAATAACCATCTCCAAGCTGAGATCTCCTCCCTCTTACTTGGGAACAGCTCCTTCAGAGGAGGAGACAGCTTTACGAGCACTAATGATACTTTCTTTATAAACATGCACCTCCACCTGCTCTGTCATTCATATGCATATTTGGCTCGCTTTGAAATTTGGTAATTACAGAGCCACAGAATGATCAGGGCGCAGTTTCACAACCACACTTTCTCAGGCACAGCCTGGCCCAGTGGCTGCCTTGGTCCTGTGCTGCCCAACCCTCACCTATTTTTGCCTGTTCCCCGTCCTCTGCTCTCTGTGCTGCGTTCGGGATTCGTCAGACCCTTTTGTGCAGGTCTTCTGGGTTCACTGCGTGGCCAAAAAGTCATCTTTGTGAGGTGTGCTCCGTGTTGTGAGTAACTGGGGTCATGGAGGAGCGAGAGCGGTTGGTGGCAGTGAGGAGATGTGATGTTGGCTAACCAGGAGCTTCGGTCCATCTGTGCTGAGGAATCCGTGTTCCTGTGCTTCCTCTCTTGCCCCAGTGCCAACCAACTGCTGTGTTTTCTCATTGCATCAGTTTTCACCTGGATGTTGGCTTGCCCTGCCCTTGCACACAACGGTTAGCGTTGGTACAAGGAGTGGGAGTGTATGGGAAGAGGAAACAGCAAGATCGACCTACTCCAAAAAAAAATGTGGGTTTGGAGTGGTTTCTGCTGATGGTGAAGCTGAACTTGTGTCCGTGTAATCAGAGGTGTGGTTAATTAGATCACAGACATGGTCCTTGATTTCATGAAGCTGTCCTAGTGTTTAAGTGTCCTCTTTCTCATCGTCCCTTTGTGGTTATATGATCTTCATTTCTGTGGGAAAAAGCCAGCTGACTTTCTTGCTGGTGCTGATATCTACTGAAACTCTGCCCTGGGGTCGGGTGGACCCTGTGTTGGGGTGGGGAGCCTGGCAGTTCCCTGTTTGCCATGTTGGGTGTTGATGCAAAAGCAGACGGCGTTCAGGCTCCACGGGGAATCGTTTCTCTCTGAGTGTCTTAAGTCTCATTTCCTCATCAGATGCTGTGAATTTTGAGTTTGTATTACAACAAGCAAAAGCAGCTTTCACCTTTCATCACCGGCTGACTGTTTTCAGGGTAGGTTATGTGTCAGACTCAGGTGTTGTGGATGTTGTGCTGCTGACTTTTTTAATGGGAATTCTGAAGGTGCAACGATTTCAAAACAAGCAATCAGTAAGAGTTAACATGCTCTTGTTTACCAAGGGTTAGAAAAGGAGCTGGCAGGAAAAGAGGCACTTGAAAAATGTATAATGGATCCCTGAATTATTGATGGAAGTATTTCTCCTACCTGCTGTCCTAAGAAGGAAGAGCAAAACCAGTACCATATCTCTTCAGCACTCTTTAAAGGCAAAATACCCGTGCTCCTGCTTCTCACACTGCCCTCTGCAACGAATGGGGCCCTTCAGTGTTCCCAGAGCCTGCAGCCCTGTGCTGCTGAACGTGGCATAGAGCCTTCTTTATGCAGGGAGCTTGAACAGAGTTGCTCCTGTGCTTCATTCCAGCTATTCTAATTGAGAGAAGCGACGTTCTGGGTACTAGCACAGAAATAATGCTTGTGTTTGTAAGTGCTATGTCATAGACTTTGTATGTGTTTGCTCCGAGTGGGATTGGGTGGTGGTGAAGATGTGTGATAGTCTCCTACAGCACTGTGTATACTGTTGAAGCCATTGCAGGGAAAACGAGTGGGTTTTATATACTGTCACAAAGAGCAGAATTCTCCCTGTTGGTAACAGGAATTTACCTTTCCTGGTGTAGTTTGAAAAGCTGTACATGAGCTTCTGATGTAGAAAGGCCCTGATTCCAGGCATGTTTCAGCAGCTGTAAGCTGGGGAGGTGCTGTATTTGGGGTAAGGGGAGGCACGGTTTCTGCCTAACGAAGAGTCATATTATCACAGGAATTAGGTGAAACTTCTTAAGTTTCTACTGTGTCTTTATTGCCTTTAATAAGATTTCTGTTTCATCTCCCAGCAGAAAAGAGCAAAGAATGTCAAGCTTGATGGTGAAATACAAGATGCTTAGTGGGAACCACATTGGCAGATCAGTGCCGTGAGCCAAAGCAGACCTCGTGCTCACCTCAGCAGTGCTGAGCCAGCTCAGCTCTGTGGGCGCTCAGAAGCGTGGTAAGGCAGCGGTGTGCTGACAGTCAGAGCCCCCAGCTACAACACTTGCAGGTCCCACGTCGGTGGTCCTGTTCCTGTCCTCATGGCTAGCAGCAGTGCTTCCTCTTTGCTTCCTTGTGTGGGGAGCTCTTGTGCTGCTTCTTTCCAGAGCTGGTTGATCCAGTTGTCTCATCCTTTCCTCAGCATCTGAATGAAAATAGGTGACTAGATAGAGAAGGATCCAAACAGAAAACTCTGTGCAGCCTCCAGGAAGAATCTTCCCAAAATGCCACTGAATGTGTTTACTGCAGTGCCTGGTGTGAACTGTTAGGTTGAGAGGTTCAGCGAGATGTAAGACTGATTGAAACAAGGTTTCACATTTCTGTTTAGGTATTCACATACACGTTTGAAACAAGCCTGTTCTGTTTCAGTGGGATCTTTCTAGGCTGGTTTTGCTTGAGAATGCTTGGGCACAAAGTTGTGTGCGTTTCCTCGTGCAGTTTAGCTGGGGTGGGATTTTTAAGCTGGCATTGCTTTGGATTTTATAACATTCTTTCCTCAATTTATACCACATATCCCCCTCCCAATAAACCTGCCTTTGCTCTGCACATGACTCATGCACTGTGCCTGCTTCATTCTTTCATTCCCTACTGAAATGTGAGTACAGAAAAACGAGGCTGGAAATGTCTATGCCTGAGCAGCTACGGTAGACTGGAGAGTTCTTTTCGAAAGAAAACTTTTCATTAAAATGTCTCAAATTGAAAAAAAAAAAAAAAAAAAAGAAAGTAGAAATGAGCTTTGGGTACTGCTTGACATTTTCATGATTTAATGGAAAACAACACAGAGAGAAAAAGCAGCATTAAAACGAATCCTGGTTTCCTGGTTTCACCAAGATTGCTTTCTTATTTTATTTTTTTTAAGCTTCCTGCTCTTGTAACAAATAATAAACACTTCATACATTTAATAATAGGCAGTGACACAGGCTGTGAGCACATGCAGAAGGATCATCAGGCACGTTTTCCACCTGAAGGCAGTGTTTGCAGAGGGCTGTTGCCCTGGGTGCTGTGTGCTGACCCCACCCCTTGCTGTGCAGCAGCTCTGGGCTGAAGCTCTGCTCCCAGTGGTCACCCAGCAGGTGAATGTCCTCTGCTCAGTGCTCAGCAGGAGCCCCGTTCTCTCAGTGCCCATATGTTTGCAATTATGCATTGTGAAAAATCTCAGGTATTTGCCACGATTCTGTGGGCTGGTGCAGGGTTAGAGGAAGGTGACGTTTTTTGACTGCTAACCATAAAAAGCATTGAGCTTTGTTTTCATGTAATGCACAAGAAGAGTCTGTTCTCTCGACCTGTAGCTTACCTTTTGTTCTCTGCTGAAGGCAGGCTTGCTAATTATTCTCTTTTCTTTCTCTTGCCACTCAACATCTGCAGTAGCAGTTCCACCATTTCCCCATTCAGCATTCAGAACTGTAGCATGTGGATAACCTTGCTAGAACCGTCTATTATCTGAACCACGCTGCTATCACAGTGCAACTGTTTGCCACAAAACCACGTTCATGTATTTGCACAAGAGTAATGTATGCAGTGTAAGATGCATTTGCGGAGCCAAGGTAAATGGGAGTTGGAGCAGGGAGTGTAACCATCGTAGTCAGGAGGAAAGGACATGCATGGGGGTTTTCTCGTGGGTAAACAGACTGCTTCTGGCATTCTGGCTGGAGGAAGCCCTGGCAGTTGAGGGATACATTCAGTAATCAATGGTAGAATGTAGATTGGTTGGCCATCAGTGATACTCCGTATCTACTGCAGGCAAAATACCGTCAGTATTCCAGACCTTACCTGCTAGAGAGTCGTCCTCCACGTGTGGCTGTAGCGCACAGAACTGCACTGAAGGACCAGATACTGCTTGTGTTAATCTCGTCTTCAGCATGGTTAAATGTTACATGGTCCCAGTGGGTGCAGATGTCATCCTGTTAGGTTTTGAGCTCCTGGTTGGCTGCTTCTGTCCCTCCCTGCTGGATGTGGCTGTCTGCTGGAGCTGGGCAACACGCAGAGGAGTCGTCTTTGCGGCATCCTGAAGTTTCTGCTTTGTAACAGGTTCCTCGTGCAGCTCTGCATTCCCGACTGTGGCACTGCTGTCTTTGCTGTGTGTCTTACCCACTTCTGTGTTTCTTACATAACTGTAAACAGAGGCAGTGAAACCAATTAGTGTTGTATTAATTTGCTGTGGTTGAAAGGACGACACAGTCTCCGTGAGCCTGTGTCTGTTGGATCAGGAGAGCGACGTGGCGTTTTTTCCTTGCTCACCGGTGCAGGCTGATCTTGCAGCTAGAACAGCTGGGAGGTGGATGAGATTCGGTTAAAAGGGTTTTGAAATCGTGGGGTTGGGGGGAGCGGATGTTGCATCTTGTTGCTGAAACGCTCTCGTGCTGTTCCTAAATGTACCTCTTCCCCAGTTACACACTGCTCAGTAGTGTGTCCTTTACGTAGTTGCTTTTAACTGCGCGTCAAGGTTATCACCTTCCAGTGAAGAGTTATTAAGAAATTTCAGTTAAAAGAGATAATTTACAGGCACTGGTGGGGTTCAGTAAGAATGGAAATTGCTCGTGTTAGAAAGTAGAGGTAGATCTTGGAAGGAGCGTTGCAGTATTTTTTTATTGATCCAGATTCGTCTCTCTTATTTTTGATAGAAAATGATGCACCCTGTTGCCAGCGGTACTGCGGCTTTCTGTGGGACCGGCAAGAGCTCTTGCCTCAACGAGGACAACGTGAGAGCAGCTGACCAGTTTGACTTGTATGCCACGCAGCAGACTAAGTACAGCCATGCAGTCAGCCACAAACCAATGGCGTGCCAGAGACAAGATGCGCTGAATGAGTCACACCTGCAGACCACGAGCGGCAGGAATATAGAAACAAAAGACGAACTAAAGAAAAAGAAAAACCTCAACCGATCCGGTAAACGTGGGAGGCCGTCAGGGACCACAAAATCAGCAGGGTACCGAACCAGCACGGGTCGACCCCTGGGGACCACCAAAGCAGCTGGATTTAAGACAAGTCCAGGCAGACCCTTGGGCACAACTAAAGCAGCAGGATACAAAGTCAGCCCAGGCAGACCTCCAGGTAGCATTAAAGCTCAATCACGGTTTGCAAATCTAAGTTATACTTGTGGCAGTGCAGCTTTTCCTTATCCTATGGTGCATAACAGAGGAGTACATGCTGCTGCTGAGACTAGCAGCAAACTCAAGCAGCCTAATGAATAAAAGGAAGGAATTAGTAACTGCTTACTAACCTGCTTTCCTCTGGATCTTGGCATGTTTCTTGCATTTTGTTGTAGCATTTGCATAGCTTTGAGTTTCTAGATTTCATTTTCACTCAGTTAATGCCATAGTCTACGGGTGCAGTTCAGTAACTTTTAAAGCAGCGTCGAGAAGGCACTGGTAGAAGGTTTTTTTTTTTTGTTGCTGTTGTTATTTTTTTAAATCATGATTTAAAAGAAAGTCTGAACTGAAGCATATGCCTTGGTGTCTACGCTTGAGTAATACCCACGTTCCTAGTTTTACGTTCAGGTTCAGATACATCTAGTTTTGTGGTTATGCATTAAGTGATTGAAGGAAGGATAGAATTAGCTGGCTGCTGGCTCACGACGTGGCCTGTCACACCGCAGCGAACTGCAGCAGTTGAGTTCCTGCTCGATAAAGAAACTATTTGGGACTGTTTAACTAGTAGAAACAGCAAAATTTTGAGTTCCTGTGTGTTTTTTAAAAGGAATAGAGAGCAAGCTACGTTCTTCACTTCTGCTCGGGAGCTTCTGCAGACCTCAGACAGACACTTAGGAACTTAACAAACAAACCAAAAAAAAAACCCAAACAAAAACACCCAACCTTTTTCTTTTTCCAGTGTTGATTTTTGGGGGGGCTTTTGTTTCCGGAGGTGCAGCGTTAACTCAGTTTCAACTCTTGTTCCTAAAATATTTTTGAAAGCACACCCGAAAGCCGAGCGTCACGGCGCCAGGTAACGCGAGCTGCTCTGCCTTCAGCTGAGAGCTGTTCTTTTTGTGACGCTGGTACAGGATTCTGCTCTGTGATGTAGAAACGCCTCCTGGTATATTTACCAAACCACAAATGGTTCTTTACATTTTGAGATATTTTATAAGAAGTTAAGTACTGTTCATCCTGGTTACGCACTTGGTTAATGTCAGACAGTACGTCCTTAATCTGTAAATAGCTATTTACACTGGTTTTTGCCTTTAAAAATCTCTGCTTAGGTGGCGACAGTTTAATAGCTTTTAAAGTATTAATCTATAATGTTTACAAATTAAACTTTTTAAATAGACACTGTTGCCAAGTTTTCAGGCTTCGTTTTGCCAGATATCCTTGGAAATACAGTTATTCCATTGTTGGACACTTACGCTATATTTAAGTTCTCTATCTACCAAAGGACACCATTTTCATGATTTATAAAAGCAAACTGTATAGCTGATGCAAACAGGATGCAGTTTACTGCACTGCTAGACCCCAGATATGAAGTAATTCACAGGAATTCATCTATGCATGCAAGCTGAAAAAAAGAGTTGTTGGTTGACTATAAATACCTTTCTTGACTCGAAGTTAAGCCTTCCCTCTTTCCAAGAGAAATGTTCCATTTTTCAACTGGGTGTGTTTAATTTAAGTGTGAGAGAGCGTGTGTGTGTGTGTGTGCGTGTGTGTGCAATGTGCACATACTTTAATCTAGACTTCAAAAAAAAAAAAAAAAAATCAGTCCTCAATGTTGCATTGTTTGCCCTGAGTTTATTTTTACTGGAATCCAAGCTCTTTTTATTTTTTCCCACCTGGAAGAAAGTTTCTATTTAAGTCGTTTGAAGCAGAGTGTGACTTTCTCATACGTTTGTAGGTCCGTGCATCCGGGGAGGGGGTGGATGTGTAAAGCTTGGCGATCTGGGGAGCGAAAGAAATTGGGTTAATTAGAGCTTATGCTGAACTGATAACTTTCGTTAACATAAATGCTATTCTGGCCTGCTGACGTTTTGATGAGAGCTCTTGATTTCAGTGATGACAACTTAAGAAACAGATGTCATGTTTCATACCTTTTTTATCAGGAAAAAAGCAGCAAGCCTTCAGGTGTTCCAGTGATGCCTAACACATAATGAGCTGGACTTTATGCTGTACTTTACAATAGGTGTGTTGAATTGTTTTGGGGGAACTGTGTATGCACTGGCAACTAAGACAATGAACCTCAACTGTACTGGATGGCTCCTTAGGCGATATATGAATTAACGGCAGCTAAACTGCTACTAGAAATAGTTTCTTCATGCTGAAGCTATGAGATCCAGTGATACGTTGTGTTCCTCAGCAAACTCACAAGTCTGAAATTTAGCGATCTTTCTCAGAGCGATGTAACTTCTGACACACGCAGAACGCTAACGTGAGTTCACTCACCCTCAGGATCTGTGTTGTATTGGCTGTTCTTAATCAGATGATTTCTCAACAAAAGACTGCTTTAAGTTCTTTCCTGAACTCAGCTGGGAAAGCAGTCCTCTTCAGCTGAATGTAGTACCCGCAGGAGCGTCACACCTCGCTGGCAAGGAACGTGTTGCATGTCACCACTGTACCTTGGAGAAGCTCCACTTACCTCCTCCTGTTGATCTGGTTTGCTCCTGCTCCGTTTCTCACTCGTGCATCTACTCGATGGTGCTGTGCTGTGTCAGGAGATAATGCAGCTGTGTTATTGTTCTGCTAGTATAATGGATTTTAATCGAGTATGCTGATGAAATAATGAAATCATCTAAGCAATTTCTGTTCATTGCAGTGTTCATTAATTACATCCAATGAAATATAAGCCCAGTAAAAACAGACAATTAACGGTGTCGATTGTGAAACGAGGAGCATAAAGTAGGAAAGTGTTCAGAGAGTCTGTAAAGGGCTGCGTGGCACCTGGGAGGTAGCACGGAGACCAGAAGTGTCCTTCTGGGCATTTCCTCATCCTGCTTTATTTAGATCTGCCATGCTGCGAAGGAAGGAAAAAGGAAGTAAGACATTCAAAGTGAAATAGGAATGGATTTTTCAAGTACTTCTGCTTTGCCTATGTATAATCTACAGAAGACATTGTGCTTTAAAAAAAAACCCAACCAACCAAACAACACTTTTCTTTCCACATAAACACTGAAGCAGCATGTTAATGCCTAAACTTCACTAGTACCAGTGGGAAAACTGGACTTTTCCCCCCATAGTATGAGAACATAACTCGTAAGGTAAACTGCTTATTTTATATTCTGTATCATAATTCAGCTATTCATAAGCTAGGATCACCGTTGCGTGTTAACACTGTTCAGATCTACATGTCAAGTTTGCTTCTTAACGATTTCTTTTAATTATCAAGTTTCTAACGTCTTATTTATACATGAATGAAATGTATTCACTTGCTATTACTCCTTGATGATGCTGTACGAGTTCACTGTTTGATATACATAGAGTAACGACTATTCTGTTTCTGATTAACTTTACTTAAACTTTAAAACCAAATAGTTTTGCTACTATAAAGTCTTGCACTGGACACATTCGAGATGCCAGAACCATATTTTGGCAGATAACTTCGGATCCCGTCGGGAGAGGCTAACTGTGCAACTGAATGCAGTGATCTTAACACCAGCTGTTAGCCTTGCTGCTGAAGCAGCCTTCTCTACATCCTGGGTTTAATTTAAGCAAAATAACTGTGTGGCGAGAGCCATTAAGGATCTCTGTTTTGAAGGAATATGTTTTCATTTCATCTGAAAGATCTGAGCGTTTGGTCGGGACAGAACCAAGCCTTGTCAGTGAAAAGCGATGTGTCTATGAAAAGAATTACTTGCAACCACAGTACACAGAGTAATTCAGACGTGAACTGAACTCCCTTCCCCCTTTTCGAAGAGCTTTAAAAGGCAGAGCAAAATGAAGTCATTTGTCTGCTGGCTTCGTTAGCCGAGACTCTGCTGTTCTTTCCTGTGTATGATAACATTTCACGCTATCCCTAGAGCTGACAGTTAAAACAATTGATAACAATCATAAATACTTTGAACTGCAGACTTAATTTCTGACCACAAAAGAAGTTTATTCTTCTCTATTTTAATGCATATATTTTAACACTGCTTAAATATATTTATGACTTTAGTAGAGATTAGACTTTTCTCTTTATGAGTTGTTTTTTTTTTTTTTTTCATATAGATAAAATCTGTATTCTGAAGTTTGAACCACTTTCTGATACTTTAACCTTTCATCGTTTGCTTTTCCACAGGTTTACTTTGGGGAAACAGTAATCTGTTAAATATCTAGTATCAGCACCCTGTCCTCTGCTGTAAAAAGCCTGATTAGATACTGTGTATGTTTTTATGTCCATGAACTTGAGCTACTCGTGTGCAATTATGTGTATGGGAATGGAGTAGTGTTCATGATCTGTATTTACATCATCATATGGATGTATATTTATTAATAAAGTTAATACTTTAAAACCTAACAACTGTTTCTTATGAGCTCTTTATTTTAATATATATATATATATCTAATTCTGGCTTAAGATGGCTGTTCCCAGCATATCAGACCGATGGCTTTAACCTGTCTCTGTTGTGGATGGGAACTGTTTGTGTTCCCAGTGTCTCAGTTGTGGGTAAGGGTTAGAATGTGGTGCAACAGATTTTGCTTCAGATCAGTTGATGGGTTCTGTCCCTTGCCTCCCTGAAGTGTGGGTGAATCTGACTGCCAAAGACTGTGTTCATGCTCCTGTGAACTTAAAAACGTACAAAGGATTTGTGAGAGTTGGAGGACGTTCATAAATTACAGTGTTTGGGTTTTCAGCAGCCTTGGAGGTTGCTTTACTGCTCGCATTTATCACAGCTTAACAGTTTACTCACGTGACAGACTGGCAATGTCTGTTTGCCAGCTATGCAAGTTGGACTTCCTAAAGGAAGCTCTAAGGTGGCTTTATCCCTGGTAATTCCATTTATGTGTATGATTTGACACCAGGGTGTGCTTCGGAGCTGGACTGGCATCCTAATGCTCCTGTGAAGTCCCTGTCTCAGTGGCATCTCTTCTCAGCAGCACAAATTCACAGTGTGAATTAGCAGTATCATTTCTATCAACTGTTCTGTGTGATGGCTCAACAAAGTGTCTTCTTGGACCAAGAGAAATGAAAACTGTTCTTAACAGTCATGTAGAGCTGTAATTCCTAAACATAAGGTGCTGCCTTGCTGGCTGGCACTGTGTGCTGTTTTGTGCCCATGGATCACTTGTTAAGGGTTGGACTGGATGATGATGTAGGTATTTTCCAACCTTGGTGATTCTGTGATTCTATGAGAGGTGTGACCTGACCATACAGGATTGGCAGCCCAAAACTCCAGAGCTCTGGAGCTGGCTTGCACCCAGGTTCCCTGCATGGCCTGGGGACAGCAATGTCACTTTTTCCCATCAGTGAAAACGTGGCCAAAATATCTGCTTATCTTGCAGGGTTGTTGGAAGGAGTCATTAGCAAACAACTTTGAACTACTTGGAAGCTGAAATACATTGTGGAATTGTCAGGTGGTATTTAAATGAGCTGAGCCAGATAAACCTTCCTGCCTTTCATGTTGCGTTTTTCATACCACAGAACTAGTTCCTAATTAGTGAAAAAAAAATATCACAGTAGCAATTAGTGTGAATTTGATTGTTTACAGCAGGCCTCTGAGATACGTGTGATACTAAAAAGTGGTTTTGCTGCTGTAAGTGGTCTTCTTTTTGCAATATTCAGCTCTGGCCGTCTCGAGAACGCAGAATCAAAGCCACGCATCCCAAGTGGAGTGTAAGGTAGAGCTGCCTGTGGAACCTCAGCCTGCGCTCTGCCACGAATGCTTATTCTTCTCGTTGTGCTACAGAACACACAGAGAATCAGAGCTGCGTGGATGCGTGAGGATTATACGCGAAAACTGAAGAGCTTGGCGTGAACAAAGTGGGACGGGGACACAGATCATAGATTCATTAGGTTGGAAAGGACATCTTTCACTCGCTACGTTGCCGGGGAAGGCTCTTGCTCGCTGTGACTGCAAGCTGTGGCGCGCAAACGGCGTTTTGCTGTTTCTCCGTGTGTAAGATGGGCCTATGTTGCACACAAGTCCTCCTCTTTCCCGAACCAACAGCTGCTCCGATGGTTGGTTGAGCGCTCGGGCCGAGGACTCGCGGATCCCGTATCTCAGGGCTGAGTCTGCGACGTTCACGGCAGCGCTTATGTTGGCGGTACAGCTGTGGTAACTGAGGTCGCTACCTCCTGCCACTTAACTCGCGTCACAGCAGCACCGGGGAGCGGCTGCGGTACGTCGGCGGCGGCACTCGGGCCCGCCTCACGACGCCAAGATGGCGGCACGGCGCGCTGCGGCCGCTACGTGAGCACGCAGCGCACCGGAAGAGCCTGAGGAGCTCGTGCGGAAGCGGCCGTTGCCCGGGGCGCCGCGGCGCTGTGGGGATGTGGCGCGCGCTGCTGCTGGCGCTGGCCGCGCTCGGCCGCGCCCTCCCGGACGGTGAGGACGGGGAGTTGGGTGCGGGGCCTCCGGCGGGACCGGGGCTGACGTCTTCTTCCTGGCGCAGGGGCGGTGACGGAGCCGAGCTCCGGCGATTCGGCGCCGATGGGCGGCGAAGCGGTGCGGTACCGGACGGCGGAGATGGCTGACGCCGTGCTGGGCGGCGAGCCGCCGCCCGTGGTGCTCTCGGCGGTGCCGGGAGAGGCGAGGGAAGGGTTGACGGCGGAGGTTTGCGAGGCGGCGGCCGGAGGACGGGAGTGCGGCGCTGGCAGCGGGCCCGCGGCTCCGCCCGCTCCGCCCGGCGCGGCCGTAGCGCTGGAGACCGTGCTGGCCGCCGGCGAGGAGCCCAACGGCACCAACGACGGCGCCAAGGCCCCCAAGGTGAGCTGCGAGGAGAGGAACGGCACCGGCAGCGGCAGCTTCACGCTGCAGATCCTCAACGTGTCCCAGGTGAGCGGCCCGTGGCACCGTGCAGCTCTGAGCATATAGGGGTGGGAGGGGTCGGGTCAGTGTGTGTGCATTTGTGTCCTTTAGTGCTCGGCTTGGTGGGTTTCCTTGTGCAACTGGGAAAGCTTGAGCAAGGATGCGCTTTGCGTCGTTCTGAGCTGGAAAAAAAAACGGAGGGACAGCTCAGCCCACGGGCAATGTGTGTTTGTGTGCACCTGCGGCCAGTTGTCAGCCTTAATGCTGTGTAGATGCGCGTCTCTGGGGTTGTTGGTGGCACTTACAGCCAACTGTAAGTAACACTTACAGTTACTGTAGCTCGAATGTCTCTTGTAACGGAGGTGGTGTTTTCTGGGGGTTTTAAACGCACTGCCATTTCTTTAAAAAAGGTAAAGCAAATATGTGGCTATTTGATAAATCTTGTCAGCTGTCCAATTCATCGCTGAGTGATGCATTCCTACGTAGAACAACCACGTTAAATATTTAATTGTCTGTTTGTTATGCGTTCTCTAAGGATCTGATGGAGTTCTTAAACCCAAACAGCAGTGACTGTACGTTGGTCCTGTTCTATACGCCGTGGTGCCGCTTTTCCGTGAGCCTGGCACCTCATTTCAACTCTTTACCTCGAGCGTTTCCCACTCTCCGCTTCCTGGCACTGGATGCATCACAGCACAGCAGGTAATTTACACTCCCTATGCTCTGGTCTCAGTTTATTTACAGTAGCAAGTTCTGTGATTCAAAAGACAGCAGTGCTTTTATAACCGTTTATTATAAATAGTTATGTGTCCTTTTCCTTTTTCCATGTTTTCTTCCCCTTGACAACTTCACAGGAAGGAAATACTTCTCTGGTGGTAGACTTACCTGGCCTGGAAAGCGTGTTCTGTTAGCTGGCTTTTGGGTTTCATAATTCTGAGCAGTGCTGAATATTCATTCACCTCATACATATCCTCGGATAACAGAGCAGTACGTTATGTGTGTGTGGAGAGGTAACATCCACTGCTGAACGTCGTTACAAGCATAATGGATAAAGCATTAGTAAACATCCCCAGTACTGCAAGAAGTGGCTGCTTGTTATTTCCTTACCAAGTGCCTCATTAGTGGAGCTGACACTGCGTTGTGGCTGCCTTTTGTTTCTTTCCCTTCATGCCTTGTTATGTGCTTTGTGTTCTCCAGCTTGTCGACTCGGTTTGGAACCGTAGCTGTACCCAATATCCTCCTCTTCCAAGGTGCTAAACCTATGGCTAGATTTAATCATACAGACAGAACCCTGGAAACGCTGAAAGACTTCATTTTTAATCAAACAGGTGTGTAAATCAGCACTGAAGTGTCAATAGGAAGAACAAGTCGGCTTTTGGCTCCAAATGCAGCTTTCCTCTTACTGTTATTTATTCCTCTCGTGTTCTTATTTAATGTGAATTTGATGAAATCCCTGCCAGGATCTGGCAGAGGTTGCTGTTAGAGGTTTTGAGCAGGGTGTAGCCACAGACTGACCGGGCTGCCTTTGCGATGTGGAGGGGAAACAGAAGAATCAGACACATCTTCATGCCCAGATCTTTCATTTGGGAGTAAGGGAACCTTGAGAACATTGCCAGTGCCATGCAGGGAGACGTGCTGAAGTCTGAGCACCGTCTCAGCAAACATTTAGCTCTGTCCATACGTGTGCCTTACTTTGAGGAGAGGAACAGAGCTGCAAATACAGAGAACTTCTCCGCATTTAATGATCGTTACTGGTGTTGATCGAGGGCATTCTTTTCCAGGTATAGAAGCTAAAAATGATGTGACTGTGACCGAGGAAGACTGGAAGGGGCCTCTGCCCAGCGTTCTGACAAAAGGAGTGGACTGGCTGCTCCTGTTCTCCGTGCTCTTCCTGGCTAGCTTCATCATGTACGCTACCGTGCGGACTGAGAGCATTCGGTGGCTCATCCCAGGGCAAGAGCATGAACACCAAGAGTGATTCAGGGTGCTGAAGCAGGGACACGATTTCCCATGTGTGACGCAGGATTTGCGTGGACTGGAAGTACTAAAGGATGAACTGTTGAATTTGTTGGTTGTAATTTAGAATGTTGATGGAACATCAGCTTCATTTACCAACTACTGAGTCTTTACAAAGCAAACTGAGGTAAATGGAGCGGTGAGTAAATGAATGCAGAGAAACATGAACTAAAAAGTATTTATTAAAGTGCTCTGACCTCAGTGTAAATATGTGGTACCGTTCTGCTTTGCTCTTCTGAAGAGATCTCTGAGCTTTGTAGATCTGGTGAGATCCCTGCAGCACGTTCATGGCAGTGCTTGGCTGGAGAGCAGGGCTGCTTCTGTCCTGGGGAGATCTGGGAGTCTTGGACAAACCTACAGATGTCTGAGGTGGTGCTTCTACGCAGACGATGTGGTCAGCGTGGGTGTGTTTTTGGCTGATGGATCCCTGAAATGATGAAGCTTTCCAGGGAATGGTGGTGGGACTAAACCAGTTTGTCAGTGAAATGAACTATGGACAAGAAAAATAGGCTTTGAAAGCCAGTTCACTCCATTTCAATCATTCGGTTACATGGAAAGGTTTTTGTGTTAAGTGTCCGTGTTGGCTTTATGCTTCGGGGCAGAGTAATCCCAGCAGTTATAAAAACGCAGGCATTTGTTGTACAGCTCTCTGCAGGGTGACTGTTTTCCACCTTCGGCGCTGGGGTTAGATACGGGTTGTTTTGCTGTGCTCGATGAGTTTTGACTCACCGGAGGGAGATGGCAGAGTCCAAATTGAGCTGGGAAGAAATTCCTCACCTCCTGGGGAAGGTCAGGTCCTGTGCTGAGAGAGCGGCTGAAGATTGAGCGAGGGGAATACTCAGCTAATAAAGGACGGATTAGAGCAGTGAGGTGGAGAGCTCTGCTGTCTGCTGGACAGGCAGAGGGCCGTGCTCTCCCTGGTAATCACCTCCTCGCTTATCGACAAATACAGACGTCTTCGTCTGATCGGTGCTGGTCTATCTGCGGGGCGGGGGGTCAGGGGGCGGGGGGTCATCCGCGATCCCTCCGTACCCCGTACCCCGCCCCCGGTCCCTCCCCCGCTCCTCCCGAGGCGGGGCCGTGCCGGGGCCATGCCGGGCGGAGGGGCCGCGCTGCGCCGGGCGCTGCTGGGAGCGGGGCGGTGCGGGGGGAGCCGCGCTGCCATGGTGAGCGGGATGGGGGTGCGGTCGTGGGCACGGCGGGCTGGGCTTGGGGGGAGCTGCTCTTCCAGCCTGATCGATTGTACCGTTCTCTTTAAACAGCGGCGGTGTCTGCGCGCGCCCGCGAGGAATGCGCGGCCCCGTCCGCTCCCGGAGCGCTGCGGAAGTCCCGCGGGCGCCGCCGTGCGCCGCTCGGCCGGAGAGCGCCACCTGGCGGCGGCGGCGGGGAGTGCGCGGGCTGCGGGCGGGCGCGGGGCCGCGGCTGCTCGGCGGGAGGAGCGCGAGAACGGAGCGATCCGAACTTCGCTCCGAGCGGGACGGAGCTTCCCCTCGGAGTTCGTAGCGTCAGTCTGAGACCGGGATGTTCAGATGGAGAGTCAGATTCATCGCCCGCACGCTTTGCGGGTGATTTTAGGCCGTTGCCAAGCACGCGCTGGTTGTTTCTCCCCTCCCGGGTCTGCGCCCCTGGTGGCTTCAGGAGGAGACACTTTGATTAAAATATAAGACATATCCGAACGCAGGTGCTTTGCAGGACCTGTTCCTTTATAGCGGGGGCTTGTAACCACGTTGCCATTTGAGTTCCTTTCCGTTGCAGGTTCAGCAGCTCTGTTGTTTGCAGGGTGACACGCGCTTGCTATCTTTGAATCCATCCCCTCTTTCCTAGCAGCAGCAGCAGGACACGAGCCGTGCACAACGCCTTCAGCCTGCAATTAGTGTAATTAATAATCTGTCACCCACACAGCGGAGCAGAATAGCTGGAAACGCACCCAGGTGTCGGGAGATCTGGACGGCTCAGGTGGGGCTGTGGGCGCGCAGCATCGTTCTGCACGGAGCCGTCTATCCCAGCTTCACTGAGCCCACAGAACAGCACTCCTGGCTGATCTCAGTCACAGGAGTTCAGCTGATCTCGGGGTTGACGCGCTCTGCTTTTCCCTCAACAGTCTTCCCAGTCCCACTGGCTGACGGCAGAGGAAAGGAACCAGGTTTTACTGGATCTCAAAGCTTCGGGCTGGTCTGAGGCGGGCGAAAGAGATGCCATCTACAAAGAGTTCAACTTCAAAAATTTCAATCAGGTAACTATCGCTGCGGCCCGGTTTTAACGCGGAGGAAATGGAATTGCTCTCATTTCCACGCAGTCCCGGTGGGAGAGCATTTGTAGGTGGAACTTCAGGAGTACCCTTGGAGAGCCAAACCTCAGTGAATCGTTCTCGGATTCTGATCTCGTTAGGTGGGCTAAAGTAAATCCACTTTGTAGTTGTTAAGTAGATTTATTCTAATATTACGCTTTCTTGATGATAGCAATAGAGTCAAGGCCAGGATCGTTATTATGGGATTAGACAAATAATACTGGATCCTGTTTATTTTTTTTTCTCATTACTAATGCTCCTAAATTACTGCTAGAAAAAATGCAACTGTTGGATAGTGGGGTTTGTTTTGAGGTGGGGGGGCAATGAGAAAAGTGGGTAAATTTGAGAACACAAACTTTTGGGAAGTAAGGTGAGGAAAGCAGGATGCTTTTCAACTTCCCAGCAGGAAACCAGCACCCGATTGGTTCTTCAGTGAATCCTCATCACTGCTTTTGTGCATCCCAGCAGCTGCTGCTTCAGAGTAAAGTCACAGAGGGTTACAACGTGTTAACGTTCCATTTTTAGGGATCAGATGGTTTTCTTACAGCATCAGAAAACAGCAAAGCACGTGGAGGGGATGGAGAATGCCAAGCCCTGGCCACTGCTCTTCAGTCCTGAGTTATGTGGGACAGGCAGAGCTGCAGCAGACAGCACAGGGGGAGTCCATGGGAGGGGGCTGACGTGAACGTCTGAGGGCAGAAGGTCCCCTTCGGGTCCTGGAAGATGGGTGACATATCCCCACTGGTGACTGCAGAGGGTGTCTGTGTTACTGGTGGGGGCACGGCGTGCCCTGCTGGTGCAGGGGGAGTGTTTGCCATAATGCAGTGAAACAGACTGGTGCACCTCTGTTTTTAGTGCCCGTGTTTCTGACAGCTGCTGAGAAATGCTGTGTTTGTTACGACTTCAGGAACAAAAAACTTCTTGTTACGAATTCTTTTATTTCAGTTAAGACATTTTCTGTTTACAGTACTGACAGTGTGAGTGTCCAGTAGAAGTCAGAGCGCTGAGAAGTGCCATTTCCACAGCGACCTTCCCTCAGCACATGGCACAGAGTCAGGTGTGTCTGTGGGCAGCAGGGCTGACATGAAAGGTATTCCAGATTTACGTTTTGCAGATGATATTGGTGTGGTTAATGGCTTCGTTGCCTCTTTTATTGCTCCTCACAGATAATGTTCGTGATGCATGGAAAGTTCTGTGGCTTTAAAATCGATGCCAGGTTTACAAAGTCTGTATATGTCAACAGATGTTAAGAATATAAACACAACTTTTATTATAAAGTCGTGCAAATGTGTAGACATGAACTTGGTTTATGTATATTATTTTCAGCATGAGGATGAAATGAAACTTCTGTGAAACGAGAGTTATTTGGATTCCTGAAGCTTTCAGGCTGAGATTAGCTTGGTTAAAAGCCATCAGAGCCGAGCTGCCTTTTTAGCAGCTGACAAGCTAATGACACTTCTGGCTTAGGGAATTACTTTGTGACATGGAACTTGAAACTGCTGATGCTGTTTTGTTAGTCTGAAGATACATTTTCATGGAAATGGACTTTGGAGATGCAGCTCTCTGAAGGGAAGCTGGAAAGCAGCCTGCAGCCCTGGCTGGGAGCTCTGTGATCACTGCGCTGCGGGCACCGACCACACAGCGCTGCGTCGTGCTGAGCACACCTGGTTCTGCTGCCGTGGTGCATCTGGGGAAACCTGAGGGCTGGGCACCCTGCTCCCATCTCCCTCAGCATCCCCTGGCTCCCTCTCTGCTGCTCCTTGATTCCATGTCCCTCCTGCCAGACCTGGCTGCTCTGATGGGGCTGGGGGGGAAGCAGGCGGCGTGGTGGCCTTCCTTTGTCACCACACCAAGGATGCATGTGCCGTTGGGAGATGCCACAGGTGGGCGTGCTTGCTGCTGGCCAGGTTCAGTATTTACAGCTGCTCTCTTTTACAGAGTAAGCTTTCAATGAGGTGCGTTGGGTTTGGTTTTTTGAACCTCACATAGGAATTCTCCATAAGACCTCTGATGTCATTTTGTGAACTGACGGGAAATCAAACGCTCGAAGACACTTTTGAATGTGCTTTCTGTTTGGGGGATGTGAGACACAGATGAGGGATGAGCCTGAGTTGGAGGGCAGTGTGTGGGGGGAATGGAAGCACGTGTGGTTCGCTGCACTCAGGGAGTCTTCTGTTATAAGAGCTTACGTAGAGATGTGCAAGAAATCTAGAGCTGTTCTGTAAGCACATCCTCATTTTGCATGCCCTGTGCTAGCTGCATAGCAGCAGCTGCTGCTCGTGGTGCTGCCCGTGCCAGCCCTGCCCTCATCTCCTCCAGCACATTGCTCCATCCTCCGTGTGGATCAGAGATCAGAACGTTTGCTTTTACTCAGTGGGTTTCACTGCTGCTTTATGGACATAATCTTTTGGCTGTTTGTCTGAAATACGTCCACGCCTTCTGCGTATTGAAAACATAATAGCCTTTAACCTACAATCTGCAGAGTTAAAATGAGTTTTATGTAAGATATTCGGTTGTGGGCCACATCTCCAGCTTTTTATATGCCACAGTGGTCTTGTGTTGTGTTTTTTTTTTTTTTTCCCTTCTCCATTGTCTGATAGTGAGGTCATTTTCAGTCCTCTGAGAAATGTTATTCCCAGCCAGATGCGGGCCATATATTAAAAGTAGCACCTGTGGCTAATATCACAGCAGCTTACCATAAATTTACATGGTAACTAGGATTATATCTGTCAAGACTGTTAAAAAATGTCTAGATTTAATTTGATTTCCAGTATTGAAGGAGCTCTCCAACATTTTGCTTCATAACTGTATTTTAAAAGTTAAAATCACTCCATTGTTAAGTTTTATAGCACTCCCAGTGCCCATTAAGTTGATTTGTTAAATGGAGGTCAGAATAAAGCAAGTTGGCTGCATTAGGATCGGAAACCAACCCCATTTGCCACAAGTTCAGCCCTCGCGTGTGAATCTTCACGGAGCCCGGGCACTGATTGGTTTCAGGTGCAGCTCGTGTCGGCCCTGCTTAGCCTGGAGGAGCCCCAGCCCCTCCTTGGCAGCATTGGGAATCCAAAGACGAGCTCCTTTCCATTTGGTTGGGCGGAATTTGCTGTTTTTAGTTTCCCTTTATCCCCTTGCCCCCTGTGCTAGGGTTTTGTGCTAGGCTGCCTGTTGAATGAGCAAACTTGATGTTTTCTTTTTTGTTCTCCGTCTACGTAGGTGCTGTTTTTCATATACTCTTTCCTAAACCGCTTCATTTTCCATTATCCTTTGAGTCCTCTCCCATATGCCGTGATTTGTGCACCTGCAAAGTTATGAAAGTATTTCTTTTGGTAGTTATGTTGTTCACTAACTTCCTTGCGTTTATGAGTACAATAACTGATTTGCAATAAATCAGGATTATTTACAAGCGACTTTACAGAGTTGAGAAAATCTTTGTATCTGAAAATAATGACTTTCTGGCATGTCTGCCTGCTGACATTCCCCTTTATTAGAAGCTGATAGTGAAATTCTTGGGACTGGCAAAGGTTAACGTACGGGCTAAAATAGTGCGAGTGAGGTGCTGTGAGTGTCGGAATGGAGTGAAGTAAGCATGTGTTACTGCAATAACTCAGCTTCCTGGGCTTTGTGCTCCTCACTGACTTGGTGCACAGCACCTGTGCCTCAGGATGGAGGGTCAGGCTCCAGCTGGGGATCTGGGACCGCATCCATCCATCCATCCACTCTTCCATTTCTCCATTCACTCCTCCACTCCTCCATCCACCCATCCATCCATGCACCCTTCCACTCCATCCATCCACTCCTTCATCCTTCTATCCATGCACCCACTCCTCCATCTACCTGCTTTGCAGCCGGGTCATTTACAACCTTAACATCCTCCATGCCCGGCGTTAGAGGTGGTGATGCCCTGGTCATCACATCCTGCTGCCAGTAACCTTTCCACCTACCCAGCAGTGAGCATGTTTTCTCCTGATGAGCAGTACTGCAAAGCAGGTGGAAGTATACATCTAGGCAGAAACAAAATCCTCAGTGCTGGAAGCTGGGAAGTACTGGATTTCTTTTCTCAAGGCTAGCAGGGTACAAAAACATATGCACCCCCAGCCTGTGCTCTGGGACGTTTTCAGACTACTGTTTTGCACTTGGCAGTGTTTTTTTCTGTTTTAAATGAAGTTGCCTAAGTAGCAACTGATGCGCCTTATGTCTTTTAGGGTCCTTCCCAGTTCAGCCTTTCCCTCCGCTCCAGGGTGACGGTGTTTGCTGTAGAGCCTGCTGCGCGTTGCTGTCTGATGCCGTCCCCTGTCCTCAGGAGCTAAGTGCAATTAGGGCTGCTCATGTTCTGCGTGAGCTGAGTCGTGGTTCTCTGGAGAATGAGCCCTTGTTTTGATGTCTGTAATTGCGTTTCCCATCACCGCATTTGCAGTGCTGAGCATGTTGTGTCTCGATGTGAGCGGGACGCTGCTGCCTTCTGCCCAGCTGACCTTTGGGCTGCTCTCCAGCTGCCTCCAGCACAAATGCTTCCCTTAAAAAGACGGATTCATTACCGCTTTAATAGGAATTATTACAGCATTGTTTCAGGCATTCAGCCGAAAGTGTGAGAAGAAATAACTTGTCAAAACCCCCTTTGGGTTCCACGAGCTGTCCTATAGACTGGGAGCAGAAGAAATGCTTCCCTGTTTATTTCAGCTGTGGTTGCTTGCTCTGCATGGAAGGGCAGCAGACATGAGCAGGTTGTGCTTGCTCCCTGCAGACCTCCCTGGGTCTGGCTGCACACCTCTGCAGAGGGAAGGCAAAGAAGGCAAAGCTGCTCATCGGGTTACTGTCAGTTAACGAATCCTCGTGTCTTGTAATTCCTCATTACATTAAGATTTATTTTTATGGGGGGTGCTGAAAAGATGCTGATTAAGTGCAAAAAGCACATCTCTCCACATTGCTTGTTTAACCTTTCTCATCCCCGTGCTTTCGGGCTCAGGCCTGGCTGCGTTTCCGAGCTGCAAATCGCCTTCTGCGCTTTTCTCACTTTCTCCAAAAAGGAGCACGAAGCAGAGCCACGCTTTGGGATATGACCCTCTGCAATTGCGATTAAAAATGGACTCTGCCTGGCGGAATCAACTGAAAGAAAACCACAGCGCTCCTGCTTAAAAAATTAACCATTGCTTGCCCAAAGCCCATCGGCCCCGCTCAGCGGACGTCCGCTCCGGCGTTGAGCCGGCCGGCCTTTCATGCCCCTGCTTTACACGTTAACGGGTTGGGAGTCGCGGGCCGGCACTGACCTTTCACATCTGCAGCTCTCACAGTAGGAATCTCCACTCGCCGCTTCCTGTCAGGGCGGATTAGAGTGACGAAGCCCAGCGCTCGCACTGGCTGCCATTTCGTTTTTGATCGGAATTATTTCTTTCACAAACAATCACGTTTGCTAAAATGTTACATCTGCTCTGAAAAGCCACTGGCAGACCCGCGGTTTATCAGTGTGATGCGTGTGTAATTTCTCATTCGTCTTTCGTAAAGCTGTAAACCAGCTTCACATGGGTTTGGGGGAGAGCTTCCCATCCTCCTCCTCTTCCCCTCTCTCCCCTTCTCTCTCTGTTCTCCTCCTTTAGTTTTGTTGGGTTGAAGCATTGAGGACTACAGACTGGACACTGCCCGCTGTCACTGCCCTGTAGGAAAACAGGGTTTTCTTTCAGGTTCAGAGCCTTCATTCGCTGCAGGTGTGATTTTTCCGTGTGCTGGGATGAGAATAGCAGTGGGCATTCCGATGCGTGTTTCTGGATGGCCAAGGTGGGAGAGGCTTTGTTCCACGGTGTGTGATGTGTGCTGAGGTTGTTGTGTTGCTGCACGCATCTTTCAACACCCAATCTGATACGGAAACAGAGCTGTACAATGTGTTTCCCTTCATGGTGCGCTCTTGTGAACTCCTAAAAGGAGTGTGATGTTCAGTGGAGGACTGGGAAGTGGTATCTGCCGGCTGTCGTGCACATGTCTGCCTGTTTCCAGCAAAGTAGGAGATGTGTTGGGTTGCCTGTGGGAGCCCCTACAGAATGAAGGATGGCTGATACTGGAAAGGACCACTTTGGAACAGGGCAACCAGCACGAACCCACGGACCATCTCAAAACTCCCCCCTCTCAAAAGATGGGAGAATTCCCTAAAAGAAATGTGGGAAGATGTCTGCTCCTGCTCTTTTTCCAAAGGCTTTTGTTGCTTCTGGACTTGAAATGCCTGTCTGCAAAATAGTGGTTGAATGTTATGGTGCCATACACAGGAGAAGCCTGCAGTGCTCCTGTTTGGCCTCACGCTGAGTTTGGTGTGCTCACCTGAAATCCTACCAAAAAGGTGCACGTGTCAGTTGTTGTCCAGGACTCTAAAAAAGCCTGTGGTACAGTGGTAAGAGAATGGTGAAGGATGACGTAGTCACGAGATGGGCTGATGCTTCTTTTAATCCGTCACAAAGCAATGCATTTCTTATCGCTCTTTGATGTCTTCTCAGAATCATAAAGGGCAGAGATTTAGAGGATTAGCAGAGGTGGGGTATGCTTACCCTTGGATGTTCAGCAGAGGGTATTTTGTATATTAAACTGGTAATGTGTGTAATCTTGGCCGAAAGACCAAGGGAAACTTTGCCTGAGCGCTCCTTACCTTATCAGCTGTATGTATGGCATGAGAACTCCGTGTCTGCAGAGTGAAATCATTCCTTTGCGTGCAAGTTGAAAGCATTTTTGGGGAAAAAAGGAGATTTTAGTTCTGCTGTGGCCAGGTCTGTTCCATCCAAAGCGTGATGCAATGGGATGATGAGCTCCCCTCTTCTTCTGCCCTGATTTGGACAAGCTTTCCATGTGACAAAGCACCCGAGCTCCATAGAAGAAGATCTGGGCACATCAGCACTGTTGAGACGTTGCAGGACAAGTTTTCCTTTGCTCTGCAGAGGTGAGCACGGTGCTGAGGTTGGGCACCATGTGGTCATTCTGCTGGCTCTTCACGTCCTCATGCTGGGCCAGCCATTTCTTTCATGAAATACAGTTATCATTGCTCTCTCAATTGCACTGCTAGGAGAGTTATTTTAAGTGCCTGATTGCTTTAGCAGGTGCTCAGTTAATGGGGGGCTTCATGATGCTGTTTAAGGGTTGGAGGTTGGGTGCAAAAAGCTCATTTTAAGAAGTCACGTTTGGTGAAATCGCCCTTTTATTTGGTGTAAACCTCATAAGTGCAACCTTTACATTCCTTGGCGGAGCTGGAGGATTTCTTCCACGTTCTCGTTCCGTCGTGAAACTTGCGGTTACTTTCTGTCCTTGAGCAAGAAGGAGTGTTGCAAAGGAAAGGATGAGTGATGAGCTGCATAGGACCTCTGCAGTCTCATTTTTGAGTGATGGCTGTGTTCACCCAGCGTGCTGAAGGAACCAGAACTGTAGAAACCAAAAGAAGAGCACAAAAAGCGTTCATTGTGAATGCTTCTGTAGAAAGTGACAGATCGCAAACGCCGTGTTGGAAAACCCTTGCAGTGGCATCTGATTTTAGCTGACTTGGGTTTGTTGCTGAATTGGGAACACGCCACTAAATCTTTGCCTTTGTTCACTTCTGTCGCTTCATTTTGATGGCTCTGAGTCCCCAGCGCCGTGGGAGCGAGTGATGGGAACGGCCCGGCCATGTGGAGATGGGACCTTGTCACTGCGTTGTCTAGGGGGTTTGAGATTTAGGGCTTCTGTGTGTTTTGCAATAGCCATTGTGGACAACTGCAATTAATTTTACGTGCCCACAGGCAAAATGAGTGTTCTTTGTGATACAGTCGTGTTGAATCCCCAAAGTCTTAAATAGCTTTGAACCTTTTGCTTAAGAAAGAACAACTTTGGGCAGAAGTTGGGATGCTGCTTTAAGGCACGTCGCTTCCACTCTTATAAATCTTTTTGGTGGATTAGGTGATCGATTTGGGCGTGAAGTCTGGTCGTTGGATCACTGTGAGTATTATCCACTTTCTGTTACAAAGCCCAGGTGCAATCACTTACTGTAACAAAAACAGGAATAGGAAAAATGATCTTCGGTGCTGCTGGAAAAGTAAAAATGCGATGGGGAAGAGGGTAATAGATGTAACGTTTTGTATCACATTGTCACCAATGTGAAAAAAACAAGTTCAGCAGTTACGGAAATGCTGACATAAGCAAGCTTGGGAAAGATAAGGTTGGGATTTGTGGAGTGAGTTGCAGGTCTCAATCTGGAGCAGGAGGAGCAAGTCAGTGCTGCTCCACCTTCCTGCCAGCCCCTTCTCTCCACAGAAAAGTGGTAATTTCTGGACCCATTGGGTTTCAGGTGGGGCAGGTTGTGCCTGCTCCTGCTTTGTGTCCTTGCAGAGCTGGCTGCCATGCGTGGAGGATGCAGCCTTGGTGCAAGCCTGTGGCAGCATGGCATGGCAAGGCAAAGCGTGTCAAGGCTCCACATGGCATCGCATCCCCCTGGAGCAGCACCTGACCTGGGTCACACCGTGGGGATGTGAGCCTCCCTGTGCAGCCAGCAGCGTTGCTGTGGACAGAATTCCTGGAATCACTGTCTGTCATCTCCTGCAGTGCTTGACATTGTACGGTACCTGCACGAGCAAACGCCCCCTGGAAGAAAGGCCATGCCTCAGAGCTCCAGCTCTGATTGCCTCCATTTATTCTTCATGTTCTTCAAATTGGTAAATCATATGACAATAAACAGAAATACCCTCAATGAAGAGAGAAGGGGAAACTGTTGTTTATCTGGTCAGGTGGTTTAGATTAGCAGTGATGCTGGCCTGTATTATGTTACTTTAAATCATAGTGTCCCAACAGGACATAAATTATGAAGATTGTTACAGTATGTTTCATCCAATGTAAGATCAACAAATTGGAATAATTTTTTTTTATAGGAAAATCAGGGCTTTGGCAAGGTTATTGTTGAAGAATTTAATTTAACTTGAGCTTTGCTTGCATTATTTCTTAATATATAAAAACTATTTGCATAATGTATGAAGTATAAACATTTTTAGAATCAAAGGCAGGAATGCCTTTTCCAAGATTACATAGAGTGGCAAACTACTTAGAATAGATCAGTGTTTGTGCTTTTGCTGTCAGAAATGTTTGATATAGAGCTGGCTAGCTGGTTTCTTCACCGACATAATTGTAAACAAGTGTTGCGAGACAGAAACAGCGTTCTTTGTGGAGCACAGTGTAAAGGTTTTCACATAGGGGGTGTGGAACACAGAGGGCAGCGTTTGCAGCCACGATGTGCATATGGAGAGGTCACTTTTTTGAGGGAGCAAAGCAGCGTTTCACGTTTGTGCAGGGGATGTGTGCGGCTCAGTACATGGGATGGGAGCTACAAATGAAGAAAAGCACAATGAAGTTTTGAATGAAGGCTTTTTCAGCTGTTTTGCTTTGTTTTACACAGCTTTGCGTTTCTTTATGGAGACAGCAGTGGTGTCCCAGTGTATGCCAGTGTGCCTGTAGTGCTCCACAGCCACACTTCCATTAAGAGGATGGAGGGATGGGACACGTGGCCATGGCACACTGCTTCCCAGGTTCCCTGGAGGTGCTTTGGGCAGCCCAGACATGGGAAAGTGTCTTTCAGAATGAATGCCAGACCTCATGTGCTGTTTTTCACCTTCTTGAACATCAGTTGCATTCTTTGTTGCGAGGTTATTTTTGCATATATATACATGCTGGAAGTATTTCCTAATGGGACGAAGGGAATGATGGTAACACAAGCCCGTGGGTTTTTCATGGGAGCACAACACCAGATGTCACAAGATTGAGTTAAACCCTCATGACTGGCTGCACACAACTCGGTATAGCTCGACATCAGAGTGCTTCTCTTTTGCCCTGCTGGTCTGTCACTCACTGGAAGCTGGTGATGTAGGCTGGGTGCATGAAAGCTGCTGCAGTTTGGACACAGGCTGCGGTGATTTGAGTTCACTGTTGGAAGTGCCAAACTGCGAAGGAGAGCACGTGTTCCATGCTGCGCACAGGGAGAGTTCTTCCTTGGGTGGGTGGAAAGCAGACGTGCCGAGCACGATCATCTCATGCCGTGTGTGACAGCATCACTGTAACGTGATGTTCTGCTTCGTTTCCCACTGATAAATGGTACTGATGCAGCGTGGGTGAGTGTGGAAGGGAAGACAGGTAGCCCTCACACTGCAGAGGGCCAAGGTTAATGCTACCTCCAGCATTATAATGACAGATGGGAGGCAGAGCCCTTAGTGTACTTGTGATTAGCATATGGTTTCCTTGGCTGAGCGTCGGAAGGGTTTAGGAAGCCTCAAGTACTCCCTTTGTAACTCACTTTGTGCTGTAAAACAAATAAATAGAGCGCGCCGTACGGTCACGTTGTTGGGCCTTTGGGCTGTTTTTCTTGAGTCTCTCCATTTCTGAGTCAAGTACTGTCAGCTGCTGCGCTCAGGAGATGCACGGCGGTGATGTATCACCGGGGACGAGGCGCTCCGTGATGTATGAGCGCGACATCTCGACCTGCGCCGCTTTGATGTGGAACTCATCAAGATAATGTTGGCAAGCGCCGCACAAAAGCGGCGTGTTTAAAAAGTGTTAAGATGAATGGATTCCTTGCTTAACAAGTGTGAAAGGAAGAATAATAGCAGATGATAGCCCAGGGATCCCACGGTTCTCCCGAAGCTGTTGAGTGCGGCGCAGAGCGGTGGATGGAATTTCAGCTTTCCTCCCACTTACGAGAGCGCGGCGCCCAGCCCTGGTTTTCCCATTCTCTGGCAACAAAAGTCACATTCAGTTTTGTTTTGTGATAGAGTGTTTTGTCGCTTCTGAGAGCTTTTTTACTTGATTTTTTTTGTTGTTGTTGTTAATAACCTTATTAGGTTAATGTGTTCTCCTCAGAGTAGCTCTGATTTTTATCTCGTGGAGGCATGCTATGGCATGGTAGAGTTTAAAAACCATTTTAGAAGTGATGTTACAACCGAAACACCCTTAGTTTTTAGCTCTTTCATGATCTTAAAAGACATGAAGGGAAGAGACGTGCTGGCACACCCAAGGATTTTCCTGTCTGCTCGGGGTTGCTTCGCTCATCACTTTCCTGGTGCTGTTCCTGACTCATGCAGGGCTCTGTGATCTTCCAGGACTCGGGCGATGCATCGAGCTTAGAGTAACCTGCGTGTCTGGGTGTTACTTCAGACAAAACATCCTAAAAGGTTTACACCAAATATATCTTCCTCTCATTCCAAAAAAACAGAACGCGTTATAGTTTTTAATGCAGCAGAGTCTCTTTTCTAGAAACCACGAAGAAGTCTGAAAAAGCAGGCATCCTTTCTTGGCCCTCTTTTTGTTTTTCAAAGAAAGATTGGAAAATGTTGCTGATGGAGGGGCTGCAGAGCTGTTGTTGTTGTTGTGTGAAGGTCCCGATGGCGTTGTGCTGCCGTAAGCCGCGCGCTGTCCCAGCTCACCGAGCAGTGCGTGTAGGTCTGATCGGTCCCGCCTGCCGCTGCACTCTTGACAATGATCTTGCACTGCAGACTGCTTAATAATTTTCATTATTTTTAATTGAAGTTGAAGAAGTGCAGACTCCTGCTCAAATTAAGGTTGGTTGTGTTGCCGGAATGTGGTAATTACTTTAATTGATCACAAGATAGTTTCCTTGATCACCAATTACACCAAATTACCGATCGAGTTTCAAGACGTGAAGAAATGTCCGAACTGATTTTGTGTAATAGTGTTTTCATATCTAATCAAGCCTAAATATCTTTTCCTTGCAGAGCCAATTGTATTTTCTCAAAGAGAGGTTACGGCTCTACAAATATAAAGGCGATTCCCAAACAATAGCGTTCCAATTCCTTTAATTAGCAGAGGAAGTATTTAGGACCGTAATGGAGATTGCGCTGCTGAAATTGCTCAGTGGAAACTGTAGCTCATTTTCTTAGCAGGAGATCCTTATATTTTGTGTGTAACTGAAATGAGCTGGCACGTAAACTGCTGAAGCCCCTCACTTTCACAGCGAGACACGCATGCGAGCATGGGTGCACCGTGTGCTTGGGAATCCCTCACGGGATTTGGACAACGCCATTCCCAGTAACCTGCGTGTGTCTGTTCATCGGAGCTGCTTGGATGGACACACAGACCCTGGTGGGGGACACACAGACCTGGTGGAGCTTTCCATAGCTTTAACCTGGCTTTTCTTCTGCTGCTCTTTGTACAAAGGCAACATATTGGCAGTTGCAATGCTGCCTTTAATTTTCTCCACATCAGCTGATGTGGAAATGAATAGATCGCTAATAGGTTCCTTAAGACATCCACGCTAATAGAATCCTACTGGGTTCCTATTGTGACCGTGGGCAGCCTGAGTGAAATGTTTCAGAGCTATCAGTGCGTTGTGTTTCGAATTGTCGCTGGTGCACATCGTGCTGCTCCCCGCTTCAAAGCGTGCTGCTGGAACATGGCACGTCTCTTAAAAGTAATTGTTCGCTCCGAGGAAAATGAAACCAAACGAGAGCTTCAAGGGAAGTTCGATTCCCTGAATTTTGGAATGCTCTTGGGTCAAGGAAAAAAGGTTTTTAATTGCTGACAGTTTGGTGATTTCCAAATGACAAGCCTCATTGGAATGATTTTCTCTGATTATAACGTTTGCATTCATTGGACTGGCAGAGTGACTAACAAAGTCATACTTCATCCAGGCACCGATGCCATTTTTTTTTCCTTTTTCCTTGAAGGTTTTTGTAATTTGTGAGAGGAAAAAAGGCTGAAACTATTATCAGCCATTATATGTTATTCATTGACCACATGTTTGTTTGAAGCAGCCATCGCTTGGTGGAATGCGGGCTGTGTGCATTCTCTTCCATAAATTAGTGCTAGAAACTTACCTAGATCAGATAGGTCTTTGTTGAGCTCGTTGCATTCTAATACGAACCAGACTACAACGTGGATGTTACTTTTGCTTTGCATGTTAATTTAGGTCCCAGCCCTGATGGATGGAGCACAGCCTGAATAAAGCCTGTTGACTTGGAGGCGTTCTGCACACGCACTGAGGCCCTTCGGACCCCGATGCATAATTGCATTCTTGATTTACATGGACGTTCTCATTTTCTTTATAACGCAGTGATTTGCTCTTAAGCATCTTGGCAAGGGCACGCTATTATTTTCTTCTTGAGCCCGTGATAAAACCTGCATCCTGGGGGAAAGTGCTGCGCAGAATATAGGGGCAGAGGATTGGGAAACCCATTTTAACTTACTTATGGTAAAATATTTTCTCATAAAGCGGAGAGGCAAAGCCACCTGCCTCCTTTCTCCCCCCAGGTAAAATAAATAGCAAAGTAGTTACGTGAGAGGATGTGTTTCTGGAAATGGTACCTGTCCAGTGTGGGAATACTGTGGCATGGGCCCTAGTTAGAAACAACACATCGGCAAAGGCGTAGTGAGGGGTGAGGGCTGCTGGGATGGATGATTAAAACCATTTTCAGGTGCCAAGGGTAAAATCATTGCTGCCATGATTACTAATGGCTTTGAATCCTGGAAGTAGTACCATTGAGCAGTCATCCACCAGGACCCGAAGGGGAGGATTTCGGTGAGGTCAGGCAGCACGTGGGTGGCTCAAGGACTGAAAACTTTTCCAGCAGGTTTTGAGATTTCAGAGTGAATCTTTCCTATATCCTGGCAGGTGGAGGAAGGCTTTCCTCTCTGTTCTTTCTCCCCTAGGCATTTGGATTTATGACGCGAGTTGCTCTACAGGCAGAGAAGATGAATCACCACCCAGAATGGTTCAATGTCTACAGCAAGGTAATGTGCCCACCAGCCCCAATTACACACACAGACCAAAGCACCAAAGCGTCCTCTGTGCCCATCCTGTGCTTTATGTACAGTGGATGAGTGGAGGGAATGGGGAGACGATGTGTCTTTCTCTGGGGATCTGAGACTTTAAGGAGATGCTGTGGTTGGCAGTGGTGAGCTGGCACCAGGCGTCCCGCTGTTTGTGGCTTGGGGCTGGCACTTTTCCTCACCTGCTGAGATCTGATTGCAGAGCAGAAGCCTTTAAACCTCTTCCGTAGGCAGCCTGCATGAGTGGCTGTGCTGGAAGCTCTGAGCACTCACCAGCTCTCGTTTCTGTCTGTGCAGCATGCAGTTACCTGGATGGCAGCCTGGCAGACTAAATTTAGATTGGATTTGTTAAACATCCTAGGCCTCTGTGTCTCAGCATAGCAGCTTATAAAACTTGTTTATAGTATTGCCTGGCTGCTGCTGGTCTTGCAGTTACAGAGGTTACAGTGCGTTCTGCAACCCCTGGAAAAAAAGGTGCTGTGTTCGGGGGGAAACTGCTGCTCTCCAATCATTTTGATTTGCTGCTACTTCTCACTGCATTTTGTTGCAGTATTTGGCAAATCCATGCCTGTCCCATAGATACACCTGGAGGAGCTGTGGGTAGGCAGGCATGGCTTCTCCACAGGACACCAGCCAGCCTGGCTGCAGCACTCAGCACTGTCCTTGTAACACCTTGCTGCTCCTTCCTGGCAGGTTCAGATCACTCTCATTTCCCACGACTGCGGCGGGCTGACCAAGAGGGACGTCAAGCTGGCTCAGTTCATTGACAAAGCTGCTGCCTCTGTGTAATGCGGCGTTTTAAGGCACTGTCCTCCCATCAGTTCGATTTTGAACGGTGTCCCTCATTCACTGTAACTTCGATTTCACAGCCCCACCAAAAAAAGGACAAGGTATTCTGTAATGAGTGGCGTAGCTTTGTTTGCCTTTAAAGCTCAGCTCCTGGAGCAGGTGATGAAACACGGCGTGTCTGGGTGCAGTGCTGGGTCAGGCAGTGCCCAGCACACTGCAGGACAGTTAGCTCTGCTCACACCTGCAGGAGGGGAGGGGGAGGCTGGCTGGGTGCCGGCAGCAGGGGCAGCAGTATTAGCAGGATTCTTGCTAAGCTGGGCTCAGCCAGAGCTATGCTCACCCTCCTTGTAGCTGAGAGTCCTGTGTGCCCTGCGAGCCCCTGGGGTGCAGCACCAGCAGAGTGACCCTACCAAAATGCCTGCAGCTGTGGCTCTGGGGGCACTGAGGGCACGGCTGAGGACTGAGACACACATCGAGGGGCAGCAGCTGCCAGAATCTATTCTGGGTGCGTGCGCAGAGTGTGTGGTCTCTCAGATATTCGGGATGCAAAATGCCAGTAGCTGACACACGGATACTCCTGTCGGTAAAATAGGAATGGTGTTTTTGTTAATGCTTAGCAAGTGCTCTGTCACGTGCTAATTGGTGGCAGGAAGCAAGATGTGAGGTGCTGGCCTTTACTGGCGCTGACTGCACTGGGGATATTGATATTAAAACCTAAAGAAGACCCAGATTTGAGCAACGTGCTCCAGTGTTCTTTGCTTCAAAGTGCCTTTCCCCACTGAAGCGGTGGATTTACCCAGTACGGCTTCAAACAGATCACAATCATGAGGGATGAATCCCAGCAAAACAGTCAGGCTGTGATGTCTCCTGTTACTGGTGGGGGAGTGAATGGAGTCTCACCCAATGTTCGGACTGTGTCTGCAGTGAACGGTGAAAACTCGTCTGTTAGAAACTGATACAGAATGCCAACGCCTTGCATCAAGCCAATAAAATCAAATTCCTCCTTTGTAATTTGTTTCTTTATTATTATACATATGTGACAAAGCTGTTTAGTTTTAAGATAAATAATATTTAGTCGCCGGGTGGTCTTTGGTTTAGAGTGTTGATATTTATTTACATACTCGGTGGAAAAACTCCCCACCAACTGATTTCTCCCTGAGCACCACTGTCTGTATGGCATAGAGCTGTGCAGCCACCGTACGTTGCAGCTCCCAGCCTGGGGAAGGAGCAAAACCAGCCCAAGAGGAGGAGCATGGCTTCGAAGCACTCGCAGCAGTGTGGTCTCCAGGTCAGTGCTTGTTCAGCTGTTAATTAATGGGGCATTTCTGAACTGTAACGCAATAGTATGGGGAACCCCCAGTGAGCTCTTTGTCCCTGCTGCATCTCTCAGCCCCGTCCTGTGGCTCCCTGAACTGGGAGACACGTGGAGCCACCCAACCTTGTTCCTTTATCCTACATCCCCTCAGCTCTCCTTCACCCGTGTGGAGGTGGTGAGTGCAGGATGCTGGGGCACTGGTCAGGGCACCTTCTCCCTGACCAAGCTGGAGTTTTGTGGTAATTTATAGTGTGGATTCAACAACAGGTACGGGATCCCAGCCAGGAAGCAGCCCGAGGCTGCACTGCAAAGAGCATCACTGACTCTGCTCTGAACAAAAGTAGCCAGAGTGTGAGCATGGGGCTTATCCAGGTGATGGCATCTCAGGAGCTGCTCTTCTCCATTGCCTTGCAGCAGGTCGGCTCCAGCAACTGCCCAAATCACAGCTTCCCCCCAACTTAAGGTTTCCCCCACTAACCCAGCTTTTCTTCAGGCAGGTTTGATGGCAGCAGCATCACACCCTCCTCTCTTGCAAACTAATTGCATTTCCCTGCTTCCTGTGAGGTTCAGAGCATGGCCAGCAGCCACCAGGTTAAAGATGCCCTGGAATCTTTGAGTTTTTTTCAGCTTTAGGGTAGTTGTGGCTTGAAGTATTTGGATCATTTGTCATGAAACAGCTTTCTCCTTGGGAGCTACTTCACTGAGCCCAACTCGCTGTGTCCCCCACAGACCCATCCTGCAGCTGCTGGGAAGCAGTCCCCACAACGCTGCTCTGCAGCCACAGGAAATTAAAAACCAAGCACACGGGGCTGGGAGAGCAGAGCATGAGGGATGCCTGCGGTGCACCCCTTGCTGGGGATTGCTGCTCGGGTCCTGACAGCCCCGAGGACTGCTCAGGAACAGGACCAGCCCGTTCTTCCTTCCTTTCCCCAGTGAGCTACAGGGTGCAGAAGGGATGCAGCCTCCTACCCCAGCACGAGGGCTCCTCCTTGTTCCCAGCCTGCTCCCTGAGCCTGCAACATAGAATTTAGAAAGCTCTGAGCTTTCTGCAGCTGTTGGTAGATGTGTGCACGTCCTCTGGCCTTTTCAGCCTCAGGTTAATGAGCCAATTGCTGATTAACAGAAGCTAATGAGATCCTAGGTTCAGTTTCTCACAATTGTTTGAGCCAAGCAACAAATATTTGTGGCTAAAGCAAAGCTGCACCTCAGGATAAGCCAAACACGTGTGTGTCCTGGAAGGAGCACTCGCAGAGCAGCCAGGCTAGCAGGCATAGCAATGCTGACAAACTGAAATGAATTGGCAATTGTTCATCCCCCAGGAAAAAGAAGCTGAAAGCAAAACATGGATGCGAGTTCCCCCGCTGACATCAAAGGCCGTGTTTATGTAAGCGCCGCTCGTGCCGAAGATCTGTTGCAGAGTTGGACCCTTTGGTGAGGAACTGACAACTCACTTGCAAACGGACTTTGGAGGCAGTCCAGGCACGGCTGCCAGCGGTGCTCTGCGGGAGCCAGGCTGGGCTGCAGGACACGGGGCTGCAGCATGCAAGGGGAAGCTCCGTGCTGCCATGGTGCTCTCTACTGAGCTGACACCAGCCCTGCTTTGGGCTCAGGCAGTTGTGGTGGCACTGAGAAGTGCTCAAGCACTTGCGCACCCGTGGGCAGTGGAGGGCAGAGCCCGTGGGAGGGCTGTCAGTCCCTCTGGGATCGGTCCCCCAGTGCAGGGCTGAGTTAAAAGCAGTTTTGCCAATAATTTCCATAAATCTTTAGCCAAAACAGGCAGTGTTTGCCTAAACTGCTCAGCAATGCAAACTTAATTAATTAAGAATCATCGGTGTCTGTTGTTGTAGCGCAGGATTTTTGTTTGTCCTGGAGCAGTGTGGTTTCCTCAGCTGGAGGTGACCTCACAGACCAGTGACATCAAGCAGCAGCTTCCAGCACCCGCTGTGTCACAGGGTGCCAAGGAGCACTCAGGCTTTTCCCAGGGAGGATGAACCACCTCCAATTTTCTTACAAAATCCTTCTATTTTCTATATGATGCAGCTAAAATGTCCACTCGCATCTTCCAGTTCGGATACACACGGAGCAAAGCTCCTTGTAGGCTGGAGTTCATGTGAATGCGATGATTTGGTTCATCCTCCAGATGTTGTTTCTGTGGGAGCTGCTCGTCCAGGACCTGCACCAGGATTTCCCCTTTGCAAAGTTTCTAAAGCAGTCTTGAACCTGGGTTCAGTTACACCCAGCATGTCCACAGGTAAGGTGGATGGCCATGGGCACCCTTCCTGCAGCTCTGGGGTCAGCTGGGCCCATTGTTGCTGCTTGCTCTCTACTCCCCTTGCTGCTCAGCCCCTCCAGCTCTCCCCTTGTTTCTGGCAGAAGGGTCCCCAAGGTCTGTGCCTCCCTGCACAAGCTGCTGGACAGCACCAAGTCCAAAAGGCTCATCGTGCTCATCATCTCATCATCAGTGACTGCTTCTGTTGGTTGAAGCAGAGTTCCCATTTCATGGTGAGGCACAATGGCACACCATGAGGGGACAGATGTTGCCCCATTCCTCCCCAGGACAGTGGCACACCCATGGCAGCGGCTGTGTGCCACCCAGTCCCATTGGCCACACAGCAGTGGCACACCCAAAGCTTGTAGAAACCCAGGGCCTCACTATGATGGGACTGTGCCAGGGAATTCATTGCAGGGGGAAGCTTCAAACCTCTTTGCTAATTCGATAATGATTGTTCTTGCAATGCAATTGTTCAGTCCTCCCCGTGGCAGCCTTTCCCCCCTCGCGTGTTTGGCACAGTCAGTTTTAAGCACCCTTTTAATGCTCAGTTTTCACAATGAAAATCCCTCTTGGTCACACACCCCGATTTCCTTGTCTCACACGAGCCAGCTACTGTATGCAAACCTCCATGCCTTAATTATATATCCCCATAATATATAGCCAGGCCTGGCTAACATCAGGAATCCCCGTCATAAGCGCCGGAGGTTTCCGAGAGCTCCAGCAGCTGCCAGTGTGGGAGCACGGGGCACATCCCCAGGGCAGGGGCTGAGGGGAACCCTTGGGGATGTGGCCAGGACCCTGTGCTGGGTTTGAAGAGGTCTTTGGGGGCAGATGACATTTAATGTGAAGCCGGGAGCTCCCCTCTGCAGCTGGCAGATATGTTCTCACTCTCTGTTTGTACCACCGAGCCCTTGATGGAACTGTACGTGGACCCCATCAGCTATAGGAAGAGTGGAGATGGTGTTTTGGATGCTTCCATCTTCGTCACTGCCTTCTACCCGTACACCCACTCCACGGGCTTCGACCTGGAGGAGGTGACCAAGGCTCCCCAGAGTGTTGGCATCTTCAAGGTCCTCGAGTACAGCGAGGGGATGAAGGTAAAGCACTGCTCCCTGGTTAAACTGTGGTCCTTCTCCTCCTTTTGGGGTCTCCTTACATAAGTCGACCCCACAAAACCCAGAGCTGTATCTGGTACCACCAACTGGGTGCTCCGCAGCGGTCTGCTGCCCTGAGAGGGGCTGATGTTTGCAGCAGCTCGGAAATTAAAATGAAGAACGACTAATTCCTGGTTTTCTCAGATGCCTGTAACTCGGCCAGCATTTATTTTCCCTGTTTCTCCTTCCCCCATTGAGAAGACGGATTTTTCTTTTTTACTACAGCAGAGCAGACACACAAAAAGAGCCCTGTAAAACACAGGTCACGTCCTATTCTTGCTCTGTGTGTATTTTTCTCTCCAGCACGCCATCTCCTCCCTTACTGTTCTCCTGACAGCTCCGGAGGTTTGTTTTTCAGCAAGGAGCTTATGTGGGCAATGAATGCTCAGCCAGCATTTCTGCGTGTGATTAATTGGCTGGGTAGCCCACCAGAAGTGGGATGTTTATGGGCACAGGGCTCTTATAACGTTCACTTCTGAGCCCTCATTCCTCTAGTTTGGATCGTAAACTTCACTTATCACCAGGCTTTTATATGTTAATTATTCTGCGTTGCTGGGAGAGGGGACAGCGTGCAGGAGTGCACAAAATAAGGAAAGGTTTTGGCCTGGTGGATCAGGTGTTCCTATTGGGGCTGCCAGACTGTAGGGGAACGTGTGGGTGAGTGGCAGAATGGGAGATATTTGTGCTGGGGAGAGGTGTGTGAGCTCTGGGCACGCATTCATGTGAGGTTATCACCACCCTGAGATGCTGCATCCAGAGACCGGGGGTAAGATCTGTAGGGTGAGATTTGGCACCACTCTCCCCTGAGACGCTTAAAATGTTGAGGTGCTTTGAAAAAAACAATCCCACTTGGCACAAATCTCCAGGTTTAAGGGCCTAAACACCTTTGAAAACCTGGCCCTTGCAAATCTCAGTTCTGATGAATGACGATGGGACCTAGCACCCGAGGGTCTGGGGTCACTGGGAAATCACCCCTTGTTTTGGGTGAGAATGCCTACAATGGCAGCATTTGGGGAAAAAATGCAAAAAGGGAAAAATCCTTCGGGCTCTCCCAATCCCTTCCTGTTCCAGAGACACTGTGCATGCCCTGTGCTGTCCCACCCAGGGGCATTGGGCGCTGCCTCCTTGTCCTGACCTGGAGAGGAGAGCCCTGGGCATTTGGCATCCCAAGAGACAACACCTCTTGGCTTAAAATTTGTTTTAGAATGCAATAGGGCCGCCTCCATGCATTTTGCTGAAGGTGTGGGAGGTTGTTTATACTCTGTGTGTACAGTAATTTATTAATTGAAGTCTAAATTAGCCCTCAACAGGTTAGCAGTATTTAATGCGGAGAGCTCAAACATGCAACACATTCTTGGCATGTTTCCCTTTATTAATTAAAATCCTCTTTAAAACACTCTGCCTTCCACCTCGGAGCAATAAATTTCCACCTTGAGGAAATAATTTCCTTGTTGTATTCCATACAGAGACGTTCTGTTAGCTGCGATCCCTCTTCCAGTGTAGGCCCCATTCATCTTTCTTTCAATCTCAAAATAAACTTTTAAAAATGCCGAGTTGTTCTTGAAAAAAAAAAAAAGAAGAAGAAAAAGTAAAACAAAATAAAAATAAAAATCGACTTCTTCTGCTTTTTCAAAAAATATATTTGGGATTAATGCCGAGGCCCTTTACTACCTGTGCAGGCTGTGAACCACAAAGCTCCTTATTAATAAAAGCTCAGAGGACTTGGGGGTGGCTCCTGGCGGTGGGAACTTCGGGACGGTCCCGCACAGCGTTTTATGGCCCTCTCGTCACCTCGGCCCTGGGTGGCTGTTTTTCTTTCAGACCATGTGCCCCAGCCCCGATCCGCCCGACACTATGACATAACGTGGCAAAAATGTCGCCTGCTCGCGGTGCTGAGCGGCTTTTGTTCCCCTCGAGTGCCCTACAGTAGGGCTGCACCAGGCTGGGAGCCCTCTGCCATCCACCAGGAGCTTGTGCCAGTGTGGTGGGTTTGCTTTGGAGATGATTCTTCGGGCAGCGTGGTTGGGTGTGTTATTTTTGAGGTGGGTGCTGCCCACGTTGACTCTTCGTTGCGCCCGGCATCGCCTCCTCTGTGCTTGGATCTGCTGGCACGTTGTCTCTCTGAGCTTTGTGCTCTCAGGGTGCAGCACCAACACCCATCTGTGGGCAGGGGCTCCTCTGGCTGAGCATCGCTGGTGCCGGTGTTCCCCAGCACCTTGGGGACTGCCACAAAATTGGGTTAAAAACTGTACAGAGACCGATGATGGGGATGCTGAGAGTTGCTGGGCTCTCTTCCTGTGTCCAGCAGCACTGTTTTGGAAGCTGCGTGCTCTTGACAGACAAAACACAGGGACGAAGCAGCTGCTGAGGACACCAGTAGGCCAAGCACAGGTGGAGAAATGGGGTGTTCGTGTGGGTTCTGCACAAAGCTGACACCCATCTGGTTCAGAGGTGGACATGGGAGCCCTCATGTCACCTCCTGCATCCCCAGCCCAGCTGCTCTGCCCTTATCCCTGCTTGCCCTAGCTGTGCATCCCCTTCCTTGCCCACAGAGCTTCCCCTTGTTCTCTCGCAGTCTTTCATCAAGTCCCTTATCCGGATGCTACATGGAGTGCTGCATGCTCTATTCTTGCTGTTCTTTCTGATGCCTGTTTTTGCCATTCTGGGACACGGTTTGTATGGAGATCCCAAATCTGGAAGTGCTACAGACCAGTTCCAGTTTTCCTCTGCCTCCTTCTCAGCCTTCACGTTAATGACCATAAGTGCTGCAGCATTTTCCAGTCTGTATCAGCCAAATTACAAATTCTGGGTTTTGGAGAAGCCCTGTAACCAGTGTGTGACTGCAGCAGGGACAGCACGAGCTGCTCTTGATATTCCTGATCCCTGGGAAAATTTGCTTTGACAGACAAGTTTCCCTACCCAGTCCTACAAATTCAGAGGGGGAAAATCTCTCAAGCAGACAGCAACGAGGTCTGCGCTGGCTGCTTTCAACCCGGGCCTCTGAGGAACAGAGAACTGTTCAATTTTCAAAAAGAAAGAAAAAGGAGAGAACGATTTCATATGACTCGTGAGTTATGCTGTGGTTTGGAAGTGATCCTCTTCTGCTTAACTACACTTGCAGGTTGGTGGTTGGATGCAGTTATGGGAGGAGATGGATGGTTGTGGGTTTAAGCACAGCCCCTTGTGCAACGTCACGGCCATCCTTCTGGGCTGCCTCATCTTCTTCAGTACATTCATGGCACTCATCCTGAGCTTCAGTGAGGTCGGGGAAGCACATGGGAGTGGAGTGGGGTGGGAGAAGCTCACCCACCCCTGTGGTTTGCCTTGGCAGGGCTTCACTCAGGAGGATGAGAGCTGCCACAGAGCAGCGCTGGCGGCCACTGTCTGGGCCAGAAAACAAGAGGTCCAGAACGAGCAGAGAAAGGACTGGAGCACAGACACAGGCCAGCAGGTGGGCTGCTCTCTGGGCCCAGTTGCAAATATTTGGAGTGATGTAATCGGGAGAGATGTGGATGAGCCCTTTTCTGTGGAGGAATAAGTCCTTTTTCTTCCCTCCCTCCATTTCTTACATCCATGTAGGCTGCAGGATCTGTGCCTGTTTGGTCGGCTCGTTGCGTGTGCAGCTGAACGCACTACATCGGGGGTTAAAGCACCGCAGAGGTCTCAGAGAACTCCCAATCGATTTCAGTGTGTATTGTCTGAGTTTGTTTAACTTCAAAGAGATGTTAAGGAGGAGTGCTTTCAGGTCACGTCCAGCCAAGAGCCCTGTCCAGGAGTGGCTTGGACTCGCTTTCTGCTCAAGGGAGGTCGCACAGCACAGCATCCAAGACATTACCACGGGCTCAAAGTCCATGCAGCAGAGCCTGCAGGAGAGCTTTGCACCGCTTGATAAAGGGCTTCTGCAAAGCCGGCTTGAAACAAGTGCATAAAGCTGTCACTGAAATGTAAATGATTGGAGCGACGTGCCTCTCTCTTTCCCCCAACTCTTCTGCTCTTTGTTGCTTTTAGCAAATATAATTGGAAAATAATCAGTTCAGGATGGCTGGGCCGTTCTTTGGGCCAGAGGACTGCTGGGTCTGGGCTGGACGGACAGCTGCCCCGCAGGCTGAGATGGCTGCAGGGCTGTGGGACTGCCAGCCTGCTCCCCCAGCATCCAGGGATGGGGTGCAGGTGGCCCCAGTTCTGGTACAAAGCCACAATGGGTGCTGTCAGGGTGACAGTCCCTGGTGTCACCTCCTCCTTGCTAACAGCCTTTAATTATTTTTTTTTTTTCCTGGGCTTGTTCTTTTTCACACCGTAAAATCCCTCAGTCGGAAGAGTTCCTTGAGCTGATGGAAGATGTCAAAAAGAATATGTCATCATTACAGGGGAATTTTGTTTCAGCATCCACTCTGTTGAGTTGTACGTGATGGCCTTGGACACACAGGATCACAAAATCAGGAGGTCAGTAATGGTGGAGCTGCTGAGTAGGAGAGTTACAAAAACGATGCCCTACTGATGCACTGTGTTGTTTCTCTGGAAGAGATTTTGAGGCTGTTGTCCCCAAGGCCAACACTTCACGAGCAGTGCTGGAAGCCTGGGAAGGTCCCATTGTACAGCACGCACTGGAGATGGGATTTGTCCATCAGAAGGGCTGACATCACCTCCCAGTGCCTGCAGAGACATGCCAGGGAGGGGCTGGGGGTGTAAGTGGGCAGGACTTGGGTCCATCACCAGCGTGCAGCTGGTAAAGTCCCTGCTCATTGCTCAGCTCCAGGAGGTGGGAGGGGAGCAGCTGGAGCCAGGTCTGGCTGGGGCTTGGCCTCAGCACTGGACTTCTCTGGATCCCGTTGAGGGAAATGACTCACCCCGAGCAGTGAGCTTAAACCATGTAACCAGAAAAACCTCCCACAAATCCCCCAAATGGAGACGGCTGGATTTTACACGTCTTGGGTTAACCTTAATGCAACGCAAGCCTATGATCACAGCTTGCTACCTATTGTTTAAGAATGCCGTGGTCTGGCCTGGAGTGCTGCAGCCTTTTCACAGCGAGGACTGGTCTGGAAGAGAGAGAAGCTGACTCTGTGCAGCTTCCCTGGGCGCAGAGAACTGCTCCTGCCCCAATTCCCTTTCATCCCATTCCACACTCAACTCAGGTTCCTGTCTGAAGCTTTAGTGCCTCCTCACCCCCATGAACTGCACTTCTGAAGATCTCATGCTGTGCACGTGTACGTGTTGCTGACCCAGACCCAGGCTGCACTTCTGCTATTTGCATCTGATCCATGGCAGGAAGGATGCAAGAGAAAATCTGCAGAGCAATGGGTCTCATGTGGAATATGTGGGATCTTGTCATTCCTCCTTGCCATGGGCTTACAGGAGGGTGCTGTTCTCCACCTGCCTTATCCTCTGGCGTTCTGCGTGATGTTTGGAAGAGATCCAGCTGCTGTCAGGATGTTTTTGTCATGCCCTTCTCTCACTGCAGGTTTCAACTCCTCTATCATTAGCTTACTGACGTATTGAGAGAGAGAAGAACTTTTGCTGGATGAGCTGGAGATGGAAAGTGAAGATCTCTGCTAAGGGGACACGAAGCTCTGTGCATCTCCACCTGGAGCCATCCCTCCAAGCATTCATTTAACTCACATCTATGATTCAAACAGTTCAGAGGAGACCCTCTTTCCCTGGGCTGCTCTGAGTCAGAGGGGGCTGAGCTGTGCTACGGCAGCACGTTGTAATGGCTCTGAGTGAAGCAGCTCCTTTCTGTGCCGGATGGCAACTGGTGTCCTTGAGGAACCCACACAGCTCTTTCAGTGCACACCCACTCACTCCGTAATCAGAGAAGGAAGGAGGAGACCTCCATGCAGCACGGGGTGTACGGGTCGTGGTACAGCTCCTCAGCACCTGCCCAGGCATGGTGACTGTGATGGTGGGACTGAACTCCAAAGGTGGCAGAGAGGGAGGCACAGTGCCCTGCACCCGGGGTCAGCAGTGAGGTTGGGCTTGCACAGCTCTGCTCGGCCAAGGCACTGCCTGCTGTTAGCACGGTGCTGGGAGCTTGGAGCTGCAATGGAACCTCCTTGTAAAAGGGCTGGAGAGAAACCCCCGACATCAGATCCTCCCCAATTTGTTTTTCATGTACTCGTTTGTAATAATGTTGTGTTTTATGAGGGATACTTCCTAAAACTTCCCCAGCATGATGGAAACACATGTGGTGCTGTAATACACGATGTGGCCATTTTGGGGGAGAGACTAGATCAAAACCTGCTTCCCTCTGACAGTTATACGGGATTTGTTGCAGGGGACCAGACGAGTGGAGGAGTGCAGGTACAGATTTTCTGCACCATCCACCCCTCCTAAAATACTGCGTGTGCATCTTTGCATCCAGGTGGATTCTCTTGCTCATAAAAATGGCTCTCCTCCCTTTCTCTAGGGGTAACCCCTGATATGTGCCTGTACATGTCCCTGTGCATCACTCGGGACTTCATCTATGTGTAGGTTTGCTCCTGGGCTCTCTTCAAGGACAGTGGAAAACCAGGGAAGCAAACACTCATCCTAGAGATGGGCCCTGTGAGCTGATAATGCCAAGGTTAAAGGAACTTTGCTTATCTCAGTTACCAAATCCCCGTAATGTGGGTAAGTCTGAGGCATCAGCAAAGCAGTGTCACTGGCTCTGCTGGGGTCACAGTGCTGTGGTGTCACCTGTGGCAGTCCTAGCTTGGTATGCAGGCTGGTGGTAATCCCAGTTCTCATTATTTTAATGGCAAGATAGAACTTCGGTGTAATGCGTAGATCAACCCTGAGCCTCCCTGTGGTTGTAGGAAGAGCTCAGACGGGCCAAGGTAGATGTAGATTGCAGGACAGCACCTAGTGCTGGGGACATGATGCAGTCTGAGGGACTTGTAGCTCTGCTTCCCCTTCCTCTGTGCTGTATGGTGATGGGATGAACCCTCCGAGATGGGCAAACAGCTCTTCCTCTCCAGGACTGACCCAGGTTCTCTCCTCAGCTGATCAGAAAGCAGAGCCCAGGGCTGAGGCTCACTGGTCCCCATCCCATGGCGTGGTGCTGCCCACCAAGCTGCAGAATATGAAATGGGGTTACTCAGCAAAGAGGTCCTCCGTATTAGTGAGGGAAATCGATGTATATGTGAGCATGCTTCTCCTGGTGTAAATTAGGAGCAAGCCAAAGAAGTCAGGAGGGTTGTGCCGGTGTAAACCGGACTCCATAACATAGGAGAGAGGCCCCTTTTGTCAGGCAATGGCTTTTCCTCAGAAGCTAAATGATACATAATGTTTATATAGTGTTTTGCCTCTCCTAAATGCAGGCTAGACATTAATTGATTCCAGGTTGGCTCTGTGAAGTAGGTCAGCTCTACCCATGTTGCAGATAAAGGACGGGCCGGGATTGCCAAGGGGTGCTGGGGGTCAGCAGTGGGGCTGGGACATGGATCCGAAGCGCCGCCGGACCACGCTGCCTCACTAAATACACAACACCTCTGATGTATGTCGACATCGGCTGCGAATCTGTAAACCCAGTTACATTAAGCCCAGCTCAAATGAGATCTGTTTATGTCTCCAACGCTCAGCGCTGGTCGGAGCACGGCTCAGCTAACCTAGAGCTGTTTGTGTTTGGAGCCTCTGAAACCTCTGCCTGGACTGACATGAGGTGAAGCACCACGAGCTGCTGGGAGCTGGCCAGGCTGCAGGAGAACCCTCTGCCTTTTGTTCATGGGGCCATTTTGAGAAAACATAGCCCATTTGAAACAGCAATGGAAGAAACGATTCTGATTCACTTGCGCAGTTATCCAAGCTGAACCTCTCCTGGTGCAACTTAAGGCCGTTACCTCTCATCCATTATGATAACGCTGAGCTGTTGAAATCCAGTGCACAACTCTTGCTTCCCCATGCTCAGAGCACTGCTCCCTGCACACAAACCTCCAGCCTACCCAGCAAAGCCTCGACTGAGCTACGTGTGGACATGAGCAGGGATTTCAGTCCTGTATGAAGCACTCCAATCATTTTCTGACCAGGATGAGCAGGCATGGGCACACCTGTGGTCACGTGTTACACGCATCCTTGCACGCATCCATCAGAAGACTCAGACAGGATTTTACTGGTCTATTGCACAGTGGGAACTTGTACCCATAAAACAACTCTTAATTACTTCCTAAATTACTAAGCAGGGTGATGTTGATTTTGTATTATAACCCAATAGGATTTTGTCTGTTTAACATATAATGTTAATTAATGGCTGTAATAGCATCAGGAATAGAGGAGAAAGCAATATCTGGGAACTAAGACCATGCCAGCACCAGTTCCTGCAGCCTCTAGTCTCTGCTTTGAAGCTCTCCTGCACAAATACGGCCTCTGTGTTGCCTCTGTGATCCTCAGGGATTACCATGCGGTATAGTACACAGCCCTGTGCCAATATTACAGAACGCATAAGCACACAATTTAGCTGCCTACTTTGCAAGTCAGCCTTACACAAGAGATTCCAGGGGTGCCTGGAGGCATGCTGCTGTTACAGGCTGGATCTGCTGTTATTGCCACTTCTGGCTCTAGCTGAAACAAGTGTAAGATTAATCTGCCTCATTAACCGACACTGATGTATTCTAAAAACTAATCTGCAATGTGTGAAATGTTGCGTTTAAAAGAAAAAAAAAATAAATAAAATCCATTTATGAGGATAAAGACATTTGGAGGCTTTTGCATACCTACCAGAGACTAATCTTGGCTGCCTCCAGGTCTCAGGGCAGGTCTGTCTCCAAAGCTGGAGAGATGTGGGCATGGAAGGGGCCTCAGTGAGTAGGAAAGGGGCCTCAGTAGTCGTGGATGATGGGGTGGCAGGGGAAGGACCCCGGGCCTCCCTCACCTTCACTCCCCTCTGCAGTCCATGGCTTTTGGCTGCACTGGGACATGGCGTCAGATAAAAGACCTGTGAGTAACACAGGGCCGAGGAATGCTTTGTGTACTTAGTCATCTCATCTGTGAATCAGCCTTTTGTTGGCAATATGGCCCTATCCCAGAGGGATTTTCCTTGAAAGTCTCCAAACTCGTTCCAAAAGTGCTCTGCTGTGTGGAGTCCTGCACAAGAGGTAATCCCCAGATGGATGCTGCATTTGGTACAAGCTCACAGGTAGCATCCTTCCCTGGCACGAGTGTCACGAGACCAAGAACCATCCCCACCACCTCCCCACACTGTAAGAACATCCCAGGGGGTTCTGATCTCAGTGGGGCCTCCCCACAGTCAGTGACTGGGGCGTCTGGCTAGATGGAGACTAAGAAAAGGCCAGAGGATTGGTCTTGCCATAACAGAGATAACTGCCTACCTAAACTGTGAATCGTTTGGTTCATGCTTCTCTCACCTGCCAGTGCACCAGAGATAATTCCAATTGGTTGAGTTATTCTGGACTGATGTTGGCATGAGAGGAGTTGGTCCCAGAGTTCTGAGACCCAAAATCACTGCTCAGAAGTACTGAGAGCACATGGGAGCAGTGTAACCGGGAGCAGTTGCAATGAGAAACAATATAAATGCTCAGTCCAGCACAGAAACTGGCTGCAGCCCTGGCCCTTGACATGTGCTTGTGTTGGACATTTCGTAGTTTACCGTCTGTGGGGCCTTATTTTCTATCTGGTTTTCCACCTTGCATAGAAATCAGTCACAGATGAAGACTTGTCCACCCAGTTGCGTTGACCTGATATGCTGCTGGTCCAAGCAGCATGCTTTCCTCCGATGCTGCCTGGAAAACCGTGTCCACTCACAGTAACTGTGGGCACCGCTCTGCAACACAGAGGGAGAACTTTATGTGTCCTCAGAATCTGTGCTTGGATGCTACAAGGAAGAAAATGGTAAAACAAAACATTGGAAATCTGTTTCTTATTTTCTGTACTGCCAAGCTGCTGGGAGACTTGCTTGAATCACAGCCCCAGGAAAACAGAGAGAGCAGAAAGGATATTCTTACTGATATTGGTGGTAGTAGGAGAGACCCATCTGCCTCCTACAAACTGGGATGGGCTGGGGACAGGAACAGGGGTTTGGCACACTTGGGAGGGTGAGGAGATGCGTGCAGATGCTCCATGTCCAAGGGAGACGTTTATTAAATGTTATGAAGGACTCAAGGCAGACTGCAATACCTGGGGAAGAGACACACCTCGTGTGTTTCTGGTGATGACAAAAGGCAGACATGATGTTGGCCCATGACGGCAGCAGAAAATCATCAGATGCTCAGACCAAAGCTGGATGTTTCCATGCACAAGGCATCATTTGCACACAGGCACCCATGGGGATGCAGGGACAACTTCCTTGTTATGCAGTCTGCAGCAGAAGGTGCTTGGTGATACCACGTTGCTCTTTCTGCAGCAGCAAGGACTTGCCTTTGCCATTTCCACCTACCAAGTGCCTGCTGCCATCCTGGGAACGCATGCATGGCAAGCAGGGCATGCTGAAATGGGGAAAGTTTCCCATAGAGTTTTGTGCCGTGACGCCAGGAGCTGTAATTGCTTTGGCAGAAGCGACCACAGCTGTTGGAACCTGCCCTCCTGCCCGTGAGTCAGAGTGAAAGTGCTGGAGCCATGAGATGGCTCTGAGCAAAGATAGATGCAAAGCTGGGAGGTGCTTTTCTGAGCTTTTTGTTTCCTTGCGGGCAAGGCTGAAAAAGATGAGCAAGAGAGCGAGAGAACCTCCTGCAGCCTTGAGTCCTCATGGCTGCTGCTGTACTTGGCTCTGTGCCGTGGCAGCATCACAACCGTGCCCCCAGCCTCACTCCCTAAATCAGCCCCCAAACCCCCCTGCAGATGTGGGACCATTTCCAGCACAAAGAGACTGCATGTGGGTCATGACCAACCCGCTCCATAGGATGGCTGAAGTGATGGGAAGATGGCGGCAGCGGGGATGTCTCGAGGTGGGAATGGGATCTGACTGGAGATGGGTGGGATGGGAGCCCAGCATCAAGCTCTTCTCATCCCTGGGGAGGTCCTGTCACCTCCGTGCTCCTGGTTCGTGGCTCAGAGCCATCTCTCGTTTAGTCCCAGTGAATTACCGAGCCCCAGGAAGCCTACCTTACTTAGGCTTTTGTAGAAGTCAAGGGCTCAAATTGAGCAGGAGCTTGGGGAAACCATTTCCCTTGTTAAAATAAATGTATTAGTTTAATACGTACCAGGAGAGGATAGGGAGTTCTCCTTGTTAAATATTTACCAGTCAAACCCTGCTGAGGACTTACTTGGAGCAATTCAGCTTTAGTGATTTCCTTCTATTGTGGTCTAAGTCTCCAGCATCGCTGGGAAACCGCCTGGCAGGGCTGGGAAGGCTGGTTTGGATCCACAACCAAAGGAGGGATGGAGCCTTGCTTCCCAAGGGCAGCGGGATGCTGAAAGGATGACCCAAAACCACTCAAAAAATGAATGAAAAATTAAAATGATGGATGGGCAGAGCCACAAAATGCTGCTCTGTGCCTTACCTGGCTCAGCAGCCCCAGTAGGCACGCAGCAGCGGGACTGAACAAGTGAGATTCCATGGGGCTGATCCTCTTGGCAGCGGGCACATGGCTTTGAAAAGAACCCAAGCTGTGAATTATCTCCGTGTCTGTATGATGCCTCTTCCACAGTCTGGTGGTGGTGTTAAGCCAAATTCCAAGAATCTATCATTACTCAGGATTTCCTGAGGTACCTATTCTACTTAAGAGAAGGATTTTAGATGTATGATATTACGTGCATACATTAATTTGACACTCAGTTATGTTACAAATCAAACACCAGTTTACAACTTGTCTTAGTTTGAGCTGGGGCAAGCCTTAGCTAACCCAAACCCAAACCACAACACGAGTTTACACACCAGCAATCTTTGACTATTGGCATCACATTTCTCCTGATCAAGCTAACTTCAGATTATTCGATGACTTCACATCATTTTGCAGCTCGTTGCTTCACCTTAAATTCCGTGGAACAAAAAGGAAACGCAGCCCATAGGAATGCCCACAGAAATGCTTGGGACTTGTCGGTCACTTGCTCTCCTGAGCGCAGCGATGGCAGGTTTTTAAGGGTAGCGTTGTCGGGTATTTTTTTTTTTTTTTTTTAAAGAATGACTCTATTAATAACGCTAAGAGAAAACAGATGTGTCAGGTTTGCAACCAGAAATGTGGATATTCCAGGAGACATCAATTGTTAGAAGTAAACACCAGCCTTGATTCAACAAAGCTCTTAAGCAGACACTTAACTTTAAGCATGCACTTACCACGGGCTTCAGTGGGGCGTTAACATATGTTCTGCTATATAAGGAGGAACTTAAGTACGTACTTAGAGTTAAGCTCATGCTTAAGTGCTTTGTTGAACTGGGGCCAATACTTCCACTCTCCCTCTGTCTCCCTAACATTAACCGTGCCTGACATCCAGGAAATTCGAACAGGGATTGCTGTATTTACCTACTGGTGTTTCTTTTCCCCTTGGAGTCCCGCAGTGCCCATGCGGAGAAACTGTCACCCTTGTAAGAACACGTTCCTGCCTTTATTTTTAATATATATTTTAAAATCAAGCTATTTTTCAGAAATATGTCTGTTAAAGGCGCTTGTTCTCCTTGTGCTTTATGATTAGGTCGTTTGTTTGAATCCCAGGCACCAAGATGTGCACTGTGCAATGATTTAGGCTCCTTAGTTGACCCTACGGTGAGAAAACTTACATTTTCAGTTTTTGTTTTGTAGTTTTTGCTCTCAGTACAACCCCTGTTCACTGAGTAGTGCACATGGGCTGTCAGGAAAAGGCCTTTGTGTCTTCAAGGCGGGCTTGTGACCTCCTGAGCCAGCCTGGGTGCTCTAAAAGACCCTGCTTCACTGCAGGACACCTTCACCTCCAGCTGCAGCAAACAGGCTGAGAGCTTCCCCTTCTGGTCACTGCCACTACAAATCAGCATCCCCGCCAGCCCTGACTCCCAGCTTGCATCCTCTCTGCGCTTTGGGAGCAAATCTTCAACAGCTTCTTGTAGGCTTTTGTTAGCAGCAAGCAATGTTGCCATGAAAACTGAACAAATCAGTCTCAGCAAGAGAGGGAAACATCATCGGCACCTGCAGACCCAAACCACAAGAAGAGAACCAAACATATCCAAAGTGAAATTTCTGTAGGTGAAATTCAGCCTTTGTTACCATCATCTACTCCAGTGGTGCCAGCCTTTCTTTCTCCCCAAGGCATTTCTGGACAGCTGTTGGATGGCGGGTGCAGCAGAAACTCTGGAACAAAACAGCCCTGCCTCTCCCAGCCCCGGCCTTCCATCTGCAGCAACCCAAAAAGTCATGGCTAGAGGGGCATGGCCACTGCAGAAAAGAAGGGTTTTGTTTTACAGAGCAAAGCCAAATACGATGTGCCCTGGGCCTTCACTCAGACATGACTCAGAGAGCATCGTCTGCCTTCTGCTGTGAGTTTTCTTGAACAAAACTATTAATACTGACCTCAAGGATCAGCCCTCCGCTACCTATTTTCTTTGCAGACGGAAGCATCCAAATTCTAGTTATTTCTGCCTCGGAAAACAAAATAAATTAATTTACAAAACCCCACCAGAAGAAAAGGAATGTGAGTTTGTACCTGGAAGACTCCGGGCTGGAGCGCGCGCCCCTGATTTATGGCGTACTTGTTAAAACCACTTGTTCTTGTCATAACAAAACAGATTGGAGCGGAGTTTGGTGGAAGGTCTCCTTCTAGTTGGCACTTCATCATGGCTTCTTGCTCTTTCTTAGGTTCTGGGGGTTTACAGTTATATAAAACTTAATGAATCAGTATACTTTAGATTTCCTTCCTAATGCATATGGGTTCAATTAACTGCACTGTTTGCTTATTTAAGCGTTTTCATTAAATTGCTTTACTATATTTTCCCGCAACCGAAGGGGAACATGGTGGGACCAATGCCATCTGCCACCATCAGTTTAGCAGAACCTTTTTCTTTGTTCAGACCCATTCTTTTTTATTACGAGACCCTCCTACCCCATGTGCCACGCACTTATTGCATTCTCCTCTTCCAACTTCAGACTGATAAATGAAAGGCTTGTGCAAGGACCTTCATGCGTGGCACTTTTTAAGGCACTTTTTTACAAGATCAGGTTGTGTTTTACTCCCCCTTCTCTCCCCCTGCTTGCAGATTCCTCTCTGCTCCAGCTTGTGAATAAATAATAGTTGCTATTACAATACCTAGCAGCTCTTGCTGTCTGGCTCTGCTTTGGACAGGCTGCACACTCAGTCCAGCACAGCCAGGACAGTGTTGTTGTTTTTTTTGCTATTTTTAAATAAAAGTGCATTCTGCCATTTTACCTAAGGCTCCTTCTTACAGCAGGGCTGCTCCCCTTGCTACAACTTTCGATCCTGTGCCTTCAGGACTTGCTTCATTGCCCACTTCCAGCACAGAAGCAGTGATTTGCTTTCCACCCTGCTGCTCATCAGGATGGACAATGCCTATTCCATTTTGCAGACAGATTAAACTGAATAAACTCACCTGCTCTGCTTTGGGATGCAGTCTGTTGGCTGCTGCACAAATCCAGTGCTTTATAGACATCACTAGTAGGAAAAGCACCTCCTGAGGAATAAAAGACAAAAAGGAAAAGCATCCATCCTAGAGGACTCTATCCAGAGGTTGGTGTTTTGATGTGGAGATGCGTTGATATTGCATCGTTCCTCAGTTGTCTCTCCGTGAGGGAGCAGCGGAAGCACTCAGTTCTCTCAGTGCAAATTTTCCAACCTAAGGAGGAAAACGCCCAATGTTTCATAATCTTCTGTTCCGTGCTATAGGCATTTTATAGAAGGGATGCAAAGAGAGTAAATAACTTGCCCTAAAGATGCACAGTGAATCCGTGGCAAGAGAAGCGAGAGAACTACATCCAAATATTGCTTACCGGAGCCTTTCCCAGGCAGTAGTCTTGGTGACAGCCAAAGAGGGGACAGGAGCATGATGCTGCAGGACCCTCATTGTGTGCCCCTTTGCTTTGTGGAGCAACGCACCAAAACATCAGGTCCAGAAGGAAAAGAAAGGAAAAAAATGATTAAAAAAAAGCACTGTGCAAACATTCGGTGTTCAGTGAAGTGAAATGTAAGAAAAAGGAAAATGTGGGAACACAACACTTAAACTGGAAGGAAAAGCATTTCCTCTCCCCCATTCCTCCAAGAATTTAACAGACATTTTTCTTCCATTCTTCCCCCCCCCCCCCCCCCACCTTCCATTCCTTATATTTAAGATTCTCTGGTTTCTGTGTTTTTTGTTGTTTTTTGTTTTCCCCCAAGGATAAACATGACAAAGGCAACAAAGATTGTACAAACCATTACAGGGTCAGCAGATGAACCACTGTGGGGGAGAGGATCAGCTGGAGAAGGGGCAGCAGAGACCCTCTGTTCTTGCAGCCCACATCCCATAGGGACCCGGACCTCTGCTCTGCGGGACCTGAGTGCAATGGGCTCTGTTTGCTGAAACTGTAAGGAATCACTTGGAAAACCCTAACTGCTGCAGAGCCTGGGTTGTCTGACAGTGGAAAGAGAGACCTGCCAGCCCCTAGCTCTCTCTGGTGCCATTTTTTTCTGGATAAATGGAAGTTGCTGCTGGCTGGGGTATACATTCCCTCAAAACATGCCTGTTCTTGATACCCCAAACGCAGATATTCAGTTGTGGAAGAAAAGGGAGAGAGGAAAAAAAAAATACAGAAAGAAAGGAAGAAAAGAAAAAGAGAGAGAGAAAAATCCCGATGCTTCCAAGACACTAAAAATAGACTCTGATCACTTACCAAATGGTAAAATGAAAATGATTTGCTTTGAATAGTCTCCAGAAAGGCTCAGATACAATGTCTTGTGGAGCAAAATTGAATCAGTTGAAAGTGCAGACGCCAGCTCAGCCTAATCCCTCCCAGCTGCTTTGCTTTGCTTTTTTTCCAACAAGCAGCCCCTAAAAGTCGTCTCCCTAATCCTGCAAACTGAAATTCAATCTTGTATTTTTTTTTTTAAATCAAGTTTCAAGCCTGGGGCTTGCAGGGTGGGGGAAGAGGAGGAGGGAGGGCTTTGGGGTTGCCTCCTTCCCTCGCCCTGACTGCTGTAAACACAGCCTTGAATTCAAGGAAAAGCTTTATACTACAATTCGCTTGGCTTGAGCCAAACACACAAATCTGATGTCTTTAAAGCCCCTCCAGCAGACGGGAGATAGCTTTGAGATGCTCACTAAATGGCTGTCTGGTTGCTGCCTTTTTGTTGTTGATTGGGGGCCCGAGGAGACCTTGTCTCTGGATTCTTTTTTCTTTCTTTTTTTTTTTTTTCCTAGTGTCTGCTTTTATCAGTGCATTCGGGTTGGGCATTTACCGATACAAAGACCAAGACAAACAATTTCTTACCCGGGCTGTGATTGCGGCCGGCAGCGCCTGTTCGGGCTCTGCTATCTCGAGGAATATCGGGAGGTATTTATGACACTTTCCTGAGAGTTTCCCGACTCCTGCCCTCCGTGTGTGCCTTGCAAGGGTGCAGCAAACACAGCCGGGCTCTCCGCGGCACCTGGGTGCACTTCGGCACTCACTTTGTCTCTCTTTGCTACCTGGTGGTTCCCTGATCCCAACGTTTTTTGGCACAAAGTGATACAGTCTGCATTTTGGAGGGTAATTAAGAATAGATAAAGTAACAGCAATGCACTCAAAGCCAAATTGCGTGGCTCAGCATCCTGATAACACAAATTACTGGGTCTGAACACTTCCAAACGCAGAGGTTCAAAGGTTTTCACCCCCTTACACACGAAGGTTCACCCTGGGAGGCTCTTGTTTGGACACAGGTTGGGATCCAGGGTTTAGCAGGAGGGAACTGATGGTTAGAAGGGGGTGGAGGTGTCTATTTCGCAGTGCAGAACTCCACTTGGAACAGGTGTAGATTTGCATGGTCAGGAGAAGATTTGGAGTAGCAGTAGAAACTAGGAAATTGAATTTGTAAGGAGAGAATGAAAGGCACACGTGAAAATCTTTGATATCCCTTTTCTCATCCTGATAGATATGATGACAGACGATGCACCTACAGAACACCCATGCAGCTCCCACACCGCGTGAGCACGTAAAACAGGCAAAGCGAGTCCCATGTCACAGAAATCGCATATATCCACAGATGCGGATTTCACAGAGAGGATTATTTTGTCTTTTCTAACATCCACTTTTCTCCAGCTTATTGGTGTAGCATTCTTGACCCCCCACACTCCGCAAGGAGCAAACTTCTACTTGCATGGAACTGGCGCATTTCTGCTAGGAGGTGTATGGAGCTGCATGATGTTTTACTCAAATAATACCTGTCCTTGCTTTCCAAACCCTTGTACATATCTGTCTGATGCAAGGCTGGGTCACTGAGAGTGATAAGAGCATTACTGCTAAAGGTTACTTTGAGCAGAATTGCCTCTCATATAATGAGGGAAAAACATGTTGGGCACATGGGCTGAGTGGCCACTTCAGTTGGCTTCTGGATGCTATTACATAAACTGATGGACAAGTTAGATAACAGTATGGGAATAAATGGGTAAAGAAGAGTATGTGGAGGATGGATGAACTATAGTAAAGGACATAGTTATATAGACACATAGAGGGTCTATGCAGAGGGTGGATAATTCCATATTAATGCAAACAAAGTTATGATGGAAGGAAAATGTGTGTATTTGACACGGAGCAGACAGCCTCGCCAGGGGTTTGGTCTGGTGACTGTGCATCACTGGATAACAGAGTATCTGGATGCAGGGTAGGTTGTGTTAAAGCAAGTCCCATGTGGGTGGGTGGAAAGTTTGGATAGGAGCTGGGTGGATAGTTAGATAGAGAAGTGAGGTCAGAGAGGGCTGATGGGCTGCTTTGCACATCTCTGGGCTGGACATGGAGCCAGAAGAGGCACTGGCTGTATTTGCCATAAAAGTATTTTAAAATGTAGAGTTCTGTGTGGGAGAATGATAGAGGGAAAAAAAATCAGAGAAAAAAAAATCAGTTATATAGCATAGATTAAACACAGTATGGCTTAGAAGAAGACAGAAGTTAGCTAGACAGATAAACATGCATGGGATGTATTGCAGTATACTCAAGCCTGATTGCAGTGTTAAAATGAGCAAATAGATGTCTATATACCTCATATCAGCTTGTTCAACAGGCGTGAGCTAGATAAATGTGGAAGAGACAAAGCTAGGCTGGGTAGGTAACTACTGGATGGCTGGGAAGTTAGGCAAAGCAGGAGCAATGTGGACTGAATAAATAAAGGAACATGCACTTCTGCAAGTAGGTAGGTGTTACGTGTACACAGCTATAATAGGCAGCAGGAAGATAAGCAGGGATAGAACAGAAAACTTAGTGGGGGACGTGGAACAAATGGAGGCATGAACTGATAGATGTATCAATTAATATGTTTAGGTAGAGAGATATAGAGATGTTCTCGGCTAAATTAAGTAAAAGTGACATGAGCAGCAGAGACCCAAATAGATGTAATGTGGGAACGGATTGTGGGCAAAAAGATGATCCCTTCAAATACTGAGAACAGTCTGAGACTAGGTCAGCTGCAAAAAAATTGGATGGAAGGATGGATAGATGGGGGAAAGAGTAAAGAGATTACTAACTGAGCTTTCACGGGCCAGAAAGATTGACCAGATAAACATGCAGAGAGCAGATTAATAAATTAAAGGCCAAAAGAGAAAGAGATTAGATTGAGACAGACAGGTTTACAGCAGACAGAACACGTGTTGTTTGGGCAGAGAGATGGAAAGGTAGCTGGAATGATGGAATAAATGTGTGACTAATACAGGCAGAAAACATGAACTGATAGGGTGAATAGGGCATCGGTTGTGGGGAACGTGGACAGAGGGAAGATGGATAGTAGGAGAGCAATAACTGAGTTAATAGATGAGTAGTTAATGGAGTAACAGATGAGTAATTCCCATAGAGAGGGTAGCTGGTCAGTCAGACTGCCTGTGAAGCCTTGTAGACAGAGAGGGGAAAAAAAGAAGATGCAGAAGGCAGATGAGTGAAGGAAGCATCGAGCAGACGCACACATACACAAAAAAGATAAAACACGCAGATGAGAGAAAAGCAGACATGGCAAAAAGCAAGAAAGTACTTAAGGAAGAGTAGAGTAAAATAGGTACAGAGTAAATAGATTACGCATAAAATGCATGCACGGTAAAGAGATCATGCTGAAAAAACAAGCTTAGAACAATTAGGGAGCTAACAGGTCGGACTAGGTATGGGTGCAGAAAGAGACAGAGGAGTATTCATGAGCTGGGAGTGCTGTGAAATTGGCCTGATGATCGAGTATGAATTAGAGGGATGTTAAACAAGGGAGTAAATTCTGGACAGGATGATGGATGGTGGAGTAGGTGGGTGCACATACAGATGAGTAGGTACCAGGAAGCTCAGGAGAGTGGTATGGGTGAGAGAAGAGATGAATATGGATGGAACAAGGAGGAAGACAAAAATATATCATTTACTGTGTGCTATGGAAATCCAGAGAGATGAATTAGAATTTGCATGAGATGGATGAGATAGGTAAGTAGTCACAGACATTAGTGTAATGAGTATGCAATAGAACAGGCTGCAAAAAGGATCGGTTAATCATGGCATTAGCTGCATTGATGTCTCAGGCATGACAGGCAAGAGCAGAAGTGGTGAATACATTAGAGCTATAAGAAAGGATGACGGTTAGTAGATGTGAGATACACTGACTGTGTGAGACACGAATGTAAGCAGAACAGGCGGAGAGGTCAGGTAAATGAGAATATACGGGGCAAATGGATTGCTAAGAGTTATGAAACTCAAATATAAACACCTATACGTGTGGATGTGTGGGAGGGAAGAATAGATGGTCTGCACTCCTAAGGGAGAGAAAGAGCTGTTTGCACAAGAAATAAACAGAGAACTCGCATGATGAATGCTGCGATCTGACTGCTCACCCAATTCTAAAACGAACTCTAATTCTAAAAGCTGACACAGACCTAACCCTAACCTTAAATCTTGTCCTATCACAACTCTAAACCTAAGCTAACCCTAACCCCTGGCAGACCGTGAACACAGCATTAACCTGCAGCCCAACCTCACCCAAAAACTTCACCCTAACCGTAGCACAAGCTGAGAGATTCCACTGACCCTAATACTGACCACAGTCCTATCCTAAACCTAACATGTCCCCCATTAGCTCAGCCTGAATCCAGACATAATCCTCAATGCAGAACCAACCCCGCCCCTAACTCTAAACCAACCTCAGCCCCAACTCTAAACAAACCCTGACCCCTCCAAGTGCCTTAGCCCTACCCCAGCTTAAATTTAACCCTGTGCCTTAGAGGAGCAGGGAGCAATATATGGCACATTTTGTGTTTGGCTGATACAGAACTAGTAGAAAGAAATCTACGAGCACCTCTGAGATGGAGCTGTCAGCTGCATGCATTATAAAGCCATATAACTCTTGGTAGGAGGGTGAGATAAATGCAAGATAGAGATGAACATACTCACGGTGTCTGCATACAAAAGCTGTACCAGAGAGCTTGGAGCGAATGAGCAAATAAATTCACATCCACTGTCTCAGATCAGAGAGAAGGTGGATGAGGAACAACACGGCACACTGTGTGTCACCAGGCAGCTACATCTCACAGGCAGGTGGGCACAGGGAAGCTGGGTGGACAGTTGAGGAAAAAGGGGAAGAACCATCCCACAGGTGAGCACACAGCTGAGAAATAAATAGCAGTGGATGTTTTCATGTGGTGCTGAAATGTGTGGGAAGGACAGGTAACAGTCTAGGTTTGGGTCAGGAGAGCTTATGGGGCTAGAGGGCAGTTTCTGCTTTTTTCAAATGATGATTCCCACAGATGTGACCAGCAGAGAGGTGCTGGAATGGAGGAGACAGCCCTGGTGCACACCCCATGGGGACACGTGGTTGGTGCATGGGATGTCCAGCCCCTGGGGAGGAAAGGTGACTGAGAGGGGCCTGGAAGGGTGTGCTGGAGAAGGAAAGAAACCTGCAAGCTCAGCAGGGGCTGTCTTCAGTTCTCCTCCAAAGTGTGCTTTGGGACTATGTCTGCAGTCACTCTGCCATTCAGGGACACACCAGGGGCTGTGAGCTGGGCCAGGTGCGAGGCTGAGCTTTTGGAGTCCAGGACCTGACCCAGCAAAGTGCTGCGGGGTGCAGGGAGAGGTGTGAGCCTGCTTCCCTGCCACAAAGGCAAATGGGGTTTCCTCCAACTCTGCACACCCTCCCTAATGTCAGCATTCCCTTCTCGCTTTCCTGCTTCTCAGGAGATGCTGCACTCTAGCTGGGCAGCCTGCAGAGCTCCATCAGTGATGCTGTGGTGCAACAGCTCTGTGCTGAGGACTGAGCAGGTGGCCTGGGCAGGGACACTGGGGTGTGACAGCCCTACTCCTCTTCATGGGGCCAACACTGCCCACAGCCCCCTGAGCTGGGTGTTGATGGGATGCTGGGAGCTCATGGGAAGTGTTGGAGAGTTTCAGTGTTCCCACAGATACACAACCAGCACAGCTCCTCAGATGCACGCAGCACTGGGTGCTTATAAGGATCCCACTGTGCGCTCAGCTGTATCTTCAGACATCTAAATCCCTTTAAAAGTCTCGCTCTTAGTGTCTAAATCCCAGGTGCCTAACTCACTTCTAGGAAAATCTCACACCAGGACTGATTCACTGAATCATTTTTTTAAATCTGGTCCTCACTCACATAGGGCTTTTGAAAATCCCACTGCTAATCTCCTATACCCGGGCATGTATCACTTTGAAGCCTGTAAAATAAATTACTTTGCGCTCCTGCGGGACGGCAACTACTTTGTCCCTGCTCTCACTGAGTCAGATTTTTGCGTCTTGCATATTAACGCAGCAATTTTGTTTTTTAGAAGCCCTGAAAGCTGCTACGGGGGATCCAGACGAGGAACGCGGCTCGGGCTCTGCTTCCCGCGTGGAGGCAATCGCTGCTGTGTCCGCAGAGGTGTTGGGAGGAGCTGCTGCTGCTCGTTCACATCGGTGGGGTTCGCCCGTGGGCACAGCGCGTCCGCTCCGCCGATCTCCTGGGAAGAGTTGTGAGCAAATTGGCTCTCGCCTCGTGGAGCTGTTTGCAGCCTCCCTGCGAGAAATGGCTTGGGTGAAGAAGGAAGAAATTCAAACGCATACGTTCTTTCATTAGTTTTTCTTTTCTTTTTTTTTCTTTTTTTTTTTTAATTTTTAATTTCCTATTCTCCCCCGTTGGCGGCTTCTTTTCTTAAACAAAACCGTGCCTACGCGCTTTCTTCGTCAGAGAAAATCGGGGTTGGGGGGATAAACAAATTCTTCTCTCCTGTAACAACAACGGCAGCAACAAAGAAGCACGGGCTGGCTGCTGCTGAAGCGTTTTTGATAGAAAATCTGCCTGCAGCCCTCCTGTTAATCAGTTTGGCGCAGCGCGAAGCCTGTGCCTTGTTAATGGGAGCCGCACAACGGCGAGCTGCAGCGGAGCAGGGCTGCGTAGCTGTGGATTTTACTTTGCAGCTCTGTTAATTAAAGCATATTTCACTTTGAAGGAGGCTTTTACTGTTTTCTATGGGGGTGAGCAGAAAGCTGTTCCCTCGGTTAGATTAAAAGAAGGGTCGGAGGTATTTCTTGCAAGTAACAACTTCACATTGTTTGATGGGCAAACTCATTTAGCAAGAAGAATGTGCTGCTCTTATTTTGACTTATCCTTGGTCCCTGTGTACTTTGTGGGTCTGAGCACCTTTGGCTTGATAATGCCAAACAGAACATCTACCTACAAGTCACCAGACTGGATCCAAAAAGTTGTCACAGATCCTTTTTAATTGGTAAAGTAATTTTTGCTTGTACACCGGTAAACTGAAATAATAAGGCCTGAAATGGTGCCATTGAAGTTAACGACAGAACCGTCAGAGGTTCCAAGTAAAGCCTGCACTTTATTATCCCAGTTCCAGCGACTTTTGTTGCGAGTTTGCAGCAAAACGTTAGGGCATTTCTAAGTGTTATTTTTATTATACAAAATCCCATTAAAATCAGTACTGAAGCATCCCATTAATTTAAATGGGACTTCGCATAGTTCCAGAGTTCGCCGAGTTCCAGGCCACAGATAAAGAGAAGTATGCGGCGTGGAGTTAAAACTGACCACAGCTTTTTATTAGAAGACATTTAATCTTGAATGAACAGCGCAGTCTGAAGCATTAGGGCTTTGTGGACTTCATCTGGGCTGTGCAATAGGAGCCTCTGCAGAGCAGCAGGCTCTGGCTCGGCCGCCTGGGACCGCTCAGACCATACAGGGCTCCCACGCCAAGCCACGGCCCAGGTAGCTAATGCGGAGCTCTCCCCAGGCAGCTCGGCCTTGGGAATGCTAATAGGTGAGCCAGCACGCCCAGAACGAGCGGAAAACTTGATTCAGCTCTTTCTCGGGCTCCAAGCATCTGCTGGTCTCAGCACACGCGAGGCTGCAGGCGGTGGGCAGAGCTCTGGGGCTCCGTGCTGCGCGGCCAAAGGCAGAGACCCACTGGGGATGGAGTGACGCAGCTTCAGCAATCCTTGCATGAGCTTCTCGCGCTGGAAACCACTTGTAAGGAATGTGCAGGGTGAGAAAAGCATCGCCTCCGGTGTGTGGCAACACGGCTCTGGAGAGGGGAGCTTGAAAACCAACACGAAAAGAGTAATGGGGCAGGGCATTGTAGATGGGGGACACCTCTCTGGGGGCTCAGTGTCCATTAAATAATGTTCCCCCACAGGGTTGGGCAGTCACACCTGGACTGTGGCAGAGGTGTCCTCTGAGAACTTACTCCTAAGGAAGCTGTGCTTGGACAGGAGGTCCCATGCTCCAAAGCCACCAAATCTCGCTATTAATTTGGCTGCAACCATTGTGGGGGAGACCTGAAGGCTGCTGGAAGCAGGACATCCATAAAAACGCACAGGGAAGGTGTAGGAGGTGCTTTCTGCTCAATGTCTACTTGGAATTTTCCTTTCTCTGAGCCATAAATGAGTCGAGAAGCCCACATTTCCCCCATACAGCAGTGGGTGAACTTCCCCTGGTGCTTGGCAGCGTGGGGGAGATGCCGGTGATGGTTGCAGGGACCCCTGCAACATGGCTCTCACACACAAACTGCATTTTGGGAAGTTTCAGGGCTCTGGAAAAAGGATGAGGGTTGAATGAGAGCACTGCAGCCACAGTGCTACCTCCAGGAACAGGAGAAAAAACGAATGCTGAAATAACAGCGGAGGGCTTTCAGAACACCCCCCCCCCCCCCCCCCCCCCCGGAAAATGGACTGGAAAAGCAGGAATTTTCCTGACCTGATGTGCTTGGTCCTGCAACTACAATAAGGGACAACGTGAGCTCCCCACTCGGTGCCCCCCCACCTCTGCCTCCCCAGCTCGGGGGCTCCGAGGGCTCAGGAGAACCCAGGGACAAGGGCAGGGACTCGGTGCCCCCCCAGTGGGCAGAGGACCCCTAGGAGTGCGGTGGGGCCAGGCTGCAGCATAACCCCCCACCCGCCCCGCTCCAGATGCAGCTTTGGGACAGAGGAATTCTCGGATCGTTTAGGGAGAAATGATGGCGTTTTCGGCAAAATGTCATCGGGACGATAACGGGCGTGAAGTGAGCGAGCGGATTGCGGCAGTTTGGGTTTTGGGGGGGGTGGGGGGTGGGGGAGATAGGCATCGAATAAACGTTGCATTCAGAAAATCGGGGAAATCCGAGGAATAAGGGAGAAACGCACCTTGGTAAAACTGGAGGATCGAGCGGGCCCGGGCTGTGCTACACGGAGGCGGGGGGGGGGATGGGGGGGGGGGGGGGGGGGGTTGCTTTGGGGCCGAGGATTGACTCTTTTGGGGGGGAAAAAAACGAACCTCACCCAGAGCTCGGGACGTTACTATCTCGAGGGAGCAGAAATCCACGCGGCATCCACTGCACTCCGGAACAGCGGCGGAACGGCGCCGTAAAACAGCGGGGTTCGGGACCCCCTCCCCCCCCCTCCCCGGGGCCGGGAGTGATCTGGGGTTCGGGGAGGAAGGGGAGGGTCCCCCCCGAAACGCCACCGCCGGGCGGGGGGTCCGGAGGGGATGGAGGAATTCTCCTTTTCTTTTATGCCGTCGATCTCTCCGACCCAGAAAAGAACATTAAAGGCATTTCTAGATTTCGTTTCGTTGATTTTTTTTTTGTGTGTTTTTTTTTTTTATTCCCATGCTCTTAATTTTGAAAAAAAAAATAATAATAATAATAAAATCACAAAACATAACTTATAAAACAATATATATACCGCATCCGTATCCACAAGAGCATAACTGAAACATCCAGCGTAACGTTACCACAGGTGTGAAATACACTGGGAAAAGAAGTACCGTGTGCATTTTATATTACGTTTCTTCGTCATCTACAGGTAATAAGTACCGACAAAAAGAAGCAACAAATATGCCTGCAATTAAACTTCATATGCGTTTTGTATGCGTATTAATAAAGATCATATTTATCATTTCCTTTTTTTTTTTTCCTTTTTTTTTCCTCTTTTTTTTTCTTTTCGCCGTCAAGCACTTGTTATCTACATTTTACATAATAACTCCTTAAGATAAGAACACCTCAAGATGCTTTGGTTTTTTTGTTTTGTTTTGTTTTTGTTTTGTTTTTGCTTTTTTTATTTTTTTTTGGTTCCTTGGTTTTCCTTCACGGATAGAAAAGCGAGGAACGATTTCGGCTTTGCCATGCAACCCTTCCGGACGCCGAGGCTCGCTGTTCTCTAGCAGAGACGCAGTATCTGGATTCACTTCATCGCAGACCATTTGTGGCCCTTTTATTTTTGTATTTAGACTCTCTAGAAGTTCTTCTTTTTTTTTTTTCTTTTTGGTATTTTCTGTTTCGTTATTGTTTTTTGGTTTCGTTATGCTTTTTTTTTTTTTTTTTTAAGAGAGAAAAGAAAGACCGAACCCTGCGTTTAAATAAAGGCGGAGGATAATTTCGTGATCACGGTAAGACTTTGGATGGGGAAAACGTTGAAGAGTTTTCGCGTCGCTGGAGGGTGTCTGCGCTCTCACGACCGGGGATACTGCAGTCGTTTGGAAAGGACGAAGAGGTAGGAACCTGGAGCTGCTTAGGATCGGGAATGACTGGATTATAGCTTCCAACTAAAGAAAAAAACATCAAGAATCATGCATTTTAAAAACAGTTTATTCAACGGCCAAGGACAATGACCCGGCACAACGTAACGGCAGATATAAATATAACCTTATATAAGTGGTTGACCCTTGTCATTATTATTTTTAATAGCTTCATACCTAATACTTTAACCCTTTCCCCCCGCAGAATCGACTCTGCGAATTATATTTTTTTTTCTCCCCTCCCTTTTTTTTATTTTTTTATTTTTTAATTTTAGGTTTTTTTGTTGTTTAAATCTTTTCTTGGTTTTTTTTTTTTTTTTTCCTTTTTGGCGTGTGATTCCGTTTCTCAGTGGTAAACATCACCCGAACTCCCCCCCCCCCCCCCCCCCACACCCCTCCCCCACCCCACCCCTCCCCCCCCAGCGCTCCCCCGGGCCGTCCCCTATCGCCGCGCTGCGCGGGGAGCGGCCGCCTTACCACCTCCTGTGCAAGTTCAAGTAAACACAAACAACCCGCATCATCCAGAGAAAAATTGCAACTCATCCATGTACCAGATTTCGGTGTCTCTTGCAAAAGTTTTCTGGTCCGTTTCCGTTTTTTTTTTTTGTTTGTTTGTTTGGCTTTTTTTTGTTGTTGTTTTTTTGCTTTTTAATTTTTTTAATTTTAATTTTTTTAATGGTTTATTTTTTAATCATCACTATTTTTTTTTTAAAGCGCTGCTTTGCTGGCTGTGTCGTCGGATTGTTTTTTTTTTAAATTATTGTTATTATTTCTTTTTATTTCATTCATTCATTCATTTTTTTTTTTTTTAGACAAACGAAGTCCGCGGAGCTTTCGGGTTCTGTTTTATCATTAGTTATTATTATTATTAATTTTTCTTTTTCTTTTTTTTCCCTTTTTTATTTATTTATTTTTCTTTTGCTGCTGTTTCTTTCCCTCTCTCACTTGCTCGGGTTTTGCTTTTACACATCATCGGGTTTCTATATATATATATATATATATATACACATATATATTCATTTCCGTTAAACGTCGCTTTGTTTCTGCTTTGTTTTTATTTTATTTCATTTTATTTTCTTTCTTTTTTTTTTTTTTTTTTCTCTCATTAGCTTTGCTTTGTCGGCGGTGTTCGTTGGAGGTGGTTTGTGTCAAGTCCGTCAACTGTTGTACTGACAGGCGTTTAGGCTGGAGCCGGGGCTCTGCAAACTGCTGTAGCCGAAACTGGAGTGCTGCTTTGATTTCAGTCTGAGGCTGGCCAGGCTGGAGTTACAAGTGTCCCGGTACACGCTGTAGGGCGAGCCCGGCGGCCCATAGGGACAAGCGGGCGAGGACATGGCCGAGTTGAGCGAGGATCCGCTGATGTTGTTGATGTTGTTGAGGCCGGAGTTGGCCATGCCCGGCACGGCCGAGTGGCCCATCCCGGAGGGCATGTTCATGGAGGAGATGCTGCTGGGCGCCGAGAACATGGACTGCGAGGAGAGGGGGCTCATGGAGTTGAAGAAAGTGAAGCTCTTGGTGGAGAGCGGCGCCGGGGTGAGGCTCTTGGTGGCCCAGTTGTTGTAGGGGTACCCGGCGTACATGTCGTCGTAGGGCTGCATCAGCCCGCTGAACTGCGGCACGTAGCCGTTCTTGCACAGGTCCATCTGCTGGTTCCGCTCCCGCTTTCTCCACTTGGCTCGGCGATTCTTGAACCACACCTGAGGGAGGGACAGGCCACGGTCAGAGCTGCCCCGCCGCGCACGGTGCGCTCTCGGCCGCGCAGAGGCGCGCAAGTAGCGCGCAGCCGCTCCCGGCACCCCCTCACCCCCCGGCCCGGCCGGGCAGACGTCCCCCATCTCCCCACGCTCGGAAACGGCCCCATCGCTCTCTGTCCCATCGCTCCCTGCCCCTCTGCTCCCCGTCCGCGCATCTCCGCGCGCAGGCGATATTCAGCGGGATCAGCGAGCCGGGGCTGCGCGCAGCCGTCCGTGCTCTGGTGTCCGCATCCCCCTCCGCCCCTCTCCCCTCGCCATGGGGAGAAGGCACGGCCCGCTCTGATTAGGGCCGGCTCGCCCCGGCTCCGCCGTGTTTCCGAATGCTAATGCTGTGTAATAAAAGTCCCCTGTTACAGATCATAAAAAAGGGGATTGGATTAGTATGTTTAGGTTGAAAAAAAAAAAAAAAAAAATCAGTCCCTGCATGGCCCTTGGATGGATGCAGCCTCTGCCTTTATATCTAATGAGAATTTACAGCCCTGACTGGGGAACAGAGGAGCAGGGGCCGCTCCCGGTGTTTGATGCAAAAACCTGATCCGGGCTCTCTCCTATTTTTTTTTTTTTTTTCTTTTAGGAATGGGTTTGATCCCCCCGTGCTGGGAGCCATGAGCCGGGGCGGGATGGGGCCGCTCGGGTCCCAAATTCTCTCTCCGCGCTCCGTTCTCAGCCTCCGCCGCCGTCCCCCGCTCCCTACGCGCGGCCCCGCGGATGTTGCGCCCCTCGGAGCTCCCCGGCCCTCCCCTCCCCGCGCAGCGACGGCGCAAAGCTCGTTCGGCGGCGGTCAGAGGGATGGAAAAAGTGCCAGGGAAGGAGGGATGGCGGAGCCTATTTAAAAAATAACAATAATAAAAAGAATCCCGTATTAAATGAGAAGAGGAAACGAAAGGCAACGTTTTCAAAACCTGTAATATACTCCTCGGAAGGTGCTTCCAGACAGGAATTTCCTGAAAATGAGGGTAATCGTTTTAATTATGGCTCCTAGACATTTTAAAGGAAGGCCCTCGCAGCAAATTAAGGTTAGATTTGCAATCTGCAATCTCAGAACATCAAACCAAAACATCTCCACGCAGAGGGAGAATGAAATGATGTTAATGGCCACTCGTATATTAGTTTTATTTGCTTCCTGAAATATTCCGGCAATATTAATGCCGTTCGGTCTCCTCTCGGGCTTTGTTTTGTTTTGTTTTCAACGCAATTAGTACAATGCTTTCGGATGCGGAGCGTGTTTACTCTCGGAGGATTTTAAACGGAGTTTTTTGCGATCCGATTGAGTCACTGGGAGTAATTAAACTAAAAAGGGCACCGCGGGGATGAGGGGTGACTCTCGAACCCCCTTTTTTCTCCCGGATTTCTGCTCCGGCCCCGTCCGGATGCGGGCTCAGCCCCAGTGTCCGAAACCACGCGGGGAAAAATCACGGGAGGAAACAGCGACGGGAGTTGGGAAAAACTGCTGCGGATCGATATGGCCCGAGCCGCTCCGCTTTGGTTGTTCACTGCAGCGCTATCTCGCACGTAAATCTCCCTCTAAATAACAGCCGGGGCTATATATATTCCGGGGTGGCATCGTCTCGGAGCCGTGGAAAGACCCAGCGCCTTCGCCTTGCAGGAATGTGTCCGCAGCGCTTATTGACTTTGGAGGGCAGTCGCCCCCCACCCCCCGTCCTTCGCTTTGCCCCCAGCCCCGCAAACAGCGGAGCCCCCTCCGGCTCTGCCCCCGCGGGGGATGCGCGGCCGCTCCGCGCCGCTCCGCGCGGATCCCGGGGACCGAGCCGCGATCCCGGGGTGCTGCCGAGCAGCGGTTTATCGGGGAGTCCTCGTTAATGCCGGGATTATTTGGGCAACCGGAACGATGCGAAGGGTTTGGGCAAAGCCGAGGGGTCTCACCCCACAGAGCGGCTCCATCCCAGGCCCGGCCCGGTCTCGCTGTCCCATTACTGTGCTCCGGCCCTAATTCACCTCCGCAGCCAGGAGCTGAATTTCTCCTCTCCAACCTCACCACCGATTTGAGCAACCAAAACCAATCCCACGGCGGTCGGGCTCTGCTCGCTGCCCCGCTCCCGAAAGGGGCCGTTTCCCTCGGCTCCCCCCCACCATCCCGGCCCCGGCAGAGCCCATCTTACCCGTACGCGGGGCTCGGTGAGGTTCGTCCACACGGCGATCTCCTCCCGCATGCTCATGTCGGGGTAGCGGTTCCGCTGGAAGGTGGCCTCCAGCTCCTGCAGCTGCTGGCTGGTGAAGTGGGTCCGCTGTCTCCTCTGCTTCTTTTTCTTAGCCGGGTCGTCCGTGGCCCCGTCCTCGTTTTTCTGCTCTCCGCTTCTCTCTTTCTCTACGGTGGGATGTCGGGGTTGGGTATATATATATATATATTATGTTTGTTTGCTTTTCATGCATTTTTTTTTGCTTTTTCTTTTGTTTGGTTGGTTGGTTGCTCGTTTCAGACCCAAATACGCGCTCACAAAGGCAGCCCCCTCCCCCCTGCCCTGCCCGCCCCACCGCAGCCGCGCGTGGGGTACCCACGGGGACCGGCACCGCAGCACCGAGAGCAGCCGGGCCCGGCCCGGGGACACCGTGGGACCCGCAGGGTTTGGACCGAGGGGCGAGAAGGATCGAGGGGAGCGGGTTACACGCAGCGGCATCGCCCTCTCTGCGGCCCACGATAACTTTTTTACTCCTTTAAACCCAAGGCGCGATCTTTGCTCCGTTTTCTTTGTTGTGTTCAGCCGCGGCAGGAAACTTTGGAAGGGCAGGGGGTGTAAAACCCGCAGCAATTAATCGCAAAAGTCGCCCTCTCCCTTCACCCCCTTGCTTTTTTTTTTTTTTAAGTTTTCTTTCTTTTCTTCCTTTCTTTCTTTTTGTTTTCCTTCTTTCTTCCCCCCCCCCTCCCCCCCCCCCAGCCCTCTTTTGCTGCTTTTAGAATTTGACTGTTTATTTTAACCCCGGGCCGAGCAAAGCCCTCTACAGGAAAAAAAAAAAAAAAAAAAAAAAAAAAAGAGTTTCGAAAGAAGCACCAACAAAAACGACAACAAAAATCTCAGCCGCGTTTTGGCGATCGGGATTTGCGCGCTCTGGATGCAGGAATCGGGAATCCCTCCCATCCCTCGGCCGCGGGTGGCAGAACCTTTCGGAACGCCCTCTTGGGCTCGATGCGGGCTCCGGTTCGGCCGTGTCCGAACGGCACCGCGAGGCTCGAACGCAGCGCGATGTGGACCCGGGGACGGGGATGGGGTCGGGGGGTCCGGGATCCCGCTCAGAGCCGCTGCGGACACCTCTGCCCCGGGGGAAACTCCGCGGGCGCGCAGCCCACCCGCTCCCCCCCGTCTGAGCTCTACGCCGTTCCCGTGGGCTCAGGAGGCGGCGGTGCGTGGGCATTTCTGCAGCCCCGGTACCCGCGAGGTTAAATAGAATCGTGGGCTGCTCGCGGCAGGGGGGGGGGGGGGAAGGTGGGTAGGGGGGCTCGGCCTTGAGAAGTCACCTTTCGCTTTGGGAGCCCTCTGGAATAAATGGGAGGGAGAGAGAGATCCCCCAACGCGGTGAAAGGGCCGATCGCAGCTCGGATGGCCTCTCTCGGCGTTAAGTGGTTTGCAGAGCAAACAAGGCCTGCTGCAGCCCCAGAGCTGCCCTGGCCGATGGACCACCGAGCAAACAGAAAACGAAGTCGTCCATCCCCCTCAACCACCGCTCCGCACGGCTCTCCCGGGGCCTCCGTCCCCGTTCCCGGTCCGGCGGTGCGGGGGAACCCGGGTGGGAGCGGGGAGCGAAGCGCGGCGGTTCAGTCCCGCCGTAATTTCAGCTGAAACCCGGCCCTGAGCTCGGCCTCGGTGCCATTTCAAATCAGAACGCGCATTTGGTTCAATTGGCATTTGTGCCTCGTTTCCTTTTTCCCTCATTAAGAAAAAAAAAAAAAAAAAAAAAAAGGAAAGAAAGAAAAGAAAAGAAAAAAAAAAGGAAAAAAGAAAGGAAGAAAGAAAGAAAACAAAGAAAATGTGAAAGATATTTCGTAGCTCCTCGGTAATAATAATAATAAAAAAAGCAGCAGGTCCTCAGCCCTGCCCCGCACCGAGGGGTCACATAGAGGGGTACGGTAAAATGGAGCAAATCTCCCTCTCTAATCTCCAATAATCCCCTCTAATCTCGGAGTCCCTTCCAGACGCCGGTCCCTCACTGTTTGCTGAGCGGCACAAGCGCAGCGCTGCGTATCGCCGTGCCCTGCTCGGCCCTGCCTCGTGCTGCTAACACCGACGAGAGCAGCAACGTCCGTCAACAGATAAATAAATAAATAAAAACAAAAATAAGTGAAACGAGAGATAAACTCCTCCCGAGAAACTCGGAGTGGACACCGGGCTCCTTCCTGCCGCTTTTGTTTCCCTCTCCCAGCTTCTCTTGTCACCGTGGAAATGTTGCTACTTCAAATGAAATACAAAGTGGGAAACCACAGCTTTCCCTGCAGCCCTTGCACATGAGGGTCAGGGCACATGAGAGCCTCCGCAAAACGCGCAGCCCCCGCGCAAAGCTCTCCGCGGCCGCGCACGTCCCCTCCGCGCTGCCCCACGCTCCCTCCTCTCTGCGGGGAATTTTTTGTTTTTCGTTTTTTTTTTCTCTCTTTCTCTCTCTCTCCCCCCCCCCAATCCCTCCAACCCCTCCTCCCCTCCTCGCTTCCTCAGACAGAAAAATCTTTTTCCATGTCCGCACTGCCCGAGCTGGAAAATAAACTCGGGCAGAAGCTGACATTATTTCAGAAATATCCGACAACCCCGCGCTCCCAGAAGAGCGCCCTTTCCCTTCGATCCGAGTGATTAATAGCTGATTAAATAACTAGAAAAAAAGAAAGAGAGAAAGAGAGAGAGAAAGAGAGAGAAAAAGAGAGAAAGAGAGAAAGAGAGAAAGAGAGAAAGAAAGAAAGAAAGAAAGAAAGAAAGAAAGAAAGAAAGAGAAAGAAAGGAGAGAAAGGAGAGAAAGAAGGAGAGGAAGAAGGAGAAAGAAAGAAAAAGGTGAGGAAGGAGAAAGAAAAATAACCACGAAAGCAGCTCCGGGATGGGGCTCGGAGGCCGCGCGTGTCCACTCCGCGCGTGACAGCCGCTTCGCGCGGGTCCCTCTCGCCCCTTCCCGGAGTTCGGAGGGGATAGGGACAGCGGGGACGGTCTCCCCTCGGCCCCCACCGCCGTTCGCTGCTGCGCGGCACCGCCGAGAGCCCCGCGGAGGGAAAGCGCGGAGGGGAGGGGGGGGAGGTGCGGGGGGAGCGGGCCGGGGCCGCGGGGGGGTTACCTGGCACCTCCGTGTCGGAGGATTCACTGGCCGAGTTCTCGATCGGGTCTCTGGGCTCCGAGGATCTTTGCAAATGGAAGCTGGAAGCCATGTCATGGGAGGGTTGGGGTCTCAAGCTCTCGGGCAGTCTCTCCAAATTCATTCCACCTTTAAAGGAATCCATGGCGGGGGCGCCGGGCTGCCTGGGGGAGTTTGCAGGTGTTTATTCCACACAGAAAAAGGAACAAGGAGCTTTTTTTTTTTTTTTCTTTTTTTTCTCTCTCTCTTTTTTTTTTTTTTTTTCTTTAAGGGAAAAAAACAAAAATAAAAACAAAAAAAAAACAAAAAAACAAAAAACAAACCACGACAACAAAAACAAAAAGCAAATCCACTTATTACTAACAGTATTATTTTAAGGGTGTCGGAAGAAGAGATCTGGGCAGCGCCTGGAAGCCGCCGGGCTCTGCGCGGGGAGAGGCACGGCAGTCCGGCCGCATAGGCAGGAAAGTGGTAAAGATCCCTTATAGAGAAACGCGAGTTGCGAGTTGGACAGTTTAAAGCTAAAGAGATTAAAGTGACCTGCCCTAGAACAAATGCCTGTAGTTAAACGGGGCTCCTCCCCCTGAAGGTTAAAACCTCCCCGTCTCGCTAATGCATCACTCCCATCTAGCGCTCGCCCAGCCCGGCCGCGCGGGCGGACCTGCTTGCGCGCTCCCCGCCGAAGTTGCGCGCTTTTTGCGCGCCCACTTCCCTCCCCCCCCCGACCCCCGCCCGGCCCCCGCCGTGCGAGAAATCCAGCTTTGAGGGTGCTCCCCCCAGCCCCCCCCCCCCCCCCCACTCCCCGCCGCCTCCCCCAAATACCTCGCCGAGGTATTAAAAATATTTCATAAACGAATGGAAAGGTGGAAAATCATTCCCAGCCGTGCGGAGCGCGGCTCGTCCCCCCCCCCACCTCCGCTCCTTCCCTCAACCTCTTGGGGGAGTGGGGGTTGGGGTGACAGCCCCCCTGGGCCTCCCTTCTTCCCTCGCAGGTTGTGCATCTCCGAGAGCATCCCCTCCCCCTGCGCTTCCCGACCGCGCAACTTGCGCGCCCCGCGCAGCGAAGCCACGGCGAATTCTGGTCCCGGGGGGAACGGATCCCTCCGAGCTGCGGGGGTTGCTCTGGGGACGGCCTCCAGGGATTTGTGTCTGATTCGGTTTGATCCCTTCCTAATACTTATTTTTTTTTTTTTTTTTCTCGCTGAAGGGCAGCGGCGGTGCCCTGGGGGATGGGGCGAGGGGATGCGAGGGACCTCGGTTGCGCTCTGCCCTGGAAAGGGACCTTCTCTCCTCTTTATTTTCTCGGCTCACTTTAACTGATCCATCCTGACACTCTATTTTGCTTTCAAATCAAGTAAAGATGTGGGAGAGAACTTTTGAACCGTTTTATGGAAAGTGGAGTGAAGCAGCGCTGCAGTGCGGGCTTTTTCCTCCCTCCCCGGACTGATGCACCCGGCCTTGCACCTCTGATCTCCAGAGCCTTTCGCAGCTCAGGGTGTGCACAGGTAGGTGCTGTCACACTCAGGTCTCTATCCCTTTTCTTTCTTTCTTTTCTTCTTTTCTTTTTTTCTTTTTTTTTTTTTTCTTTCTCAGGGCCGTAGCCGATACCCTTCACCGTTCCCTCTTTTCTTTTTATTTATTTATTCATTTATTTTTTAATTATGATTGTTGTTATTTGAATTTCTGCGGGGCCGGAAGAGGGGCAGACCCGGGCAGCTCTCCGGGGGCTCTCGGTTGGAGCCAGGATTGCTGTGTTGGAAGGCGGTTGCCAGCAGTCCGGCTGCTCTGCTCCGGCTATTTTAAACCCAGTGCTCACAGCAGCTTGAAAACCGGAGGCGGGATTTCTCCTTCTTTCTTTCTTCTTCTTCTTTTCTTCTTTTTCTTTTCCTATTCTTTTTTTTTTATATATATATATATACATATATATATATTTTTTTTTAGCCCCGAGCCCGTTTTTTTTTTTTTTTTCAGTTTTCGTTCTGCTCTATAAAACCTATTTTCAAAATTCGTTCTAGGATCAAATCCCTCGGCTGGGAGCAGGGAAAGGCTCAGCCAGGACACAGCGGGTTTTCCAGGGATAGCTCCGAGGGTGTCCCCGGGGCATGGGCCCGGCGGGGGGGTGGGGGTGCTCTGCTCAGGTCCCTGACCTTCTCTCCACGCGTGTCCGCGGCCGGGCCGTGATCAGGCGTTTACTGCACACCTGTGGAAGGAGCCAGAGTATCACACTGGGAGATCTGTGCATTCTGTCTTATATACGCCTTAGATATGTCTCACATACGCCGTATGTACGTCTTATATGTCGCACATGGGTCTCAGGGCACCTTTAGGAGCTGGGAGAGCTCCTGTCGCACGGAGCCATCTCCACCCGTTCTACCCGGGACAATATATTGTCGGGACCAACCGGTCCTCCCCGCATTTGCATTTCTGACTTTCCCCACCCAGATCAGCTCCGTTTCGGGGAGCCGGGGACATCCCTTTTCTGCATCCCTCTTCTCCAGTCGCTACGTCATGGCCATCCCCGCGTGACGTCATGGCCCCGTTCCTCTGACGTCACGCATAGCATCTTTTGATCCCGGAGGAAGGGAAACGAGGCCGCAGACATGGGGCAGCCTCTCACCCATCCCCGCGGGGACATCCCCCTGGGGAGCCGTGACCCGCGTGGGCGTGGGAAGGGCCGGGGAGGACCGGGACCGGCGGCCGTGGGGGAGTTGCTTGGGAAAATTCCACGCAGCTCCCACCCGAGCCGGACCCCGGGCCCACGCAGCCGGGACTCCCCCGGCCGAGGGCTGCAGGGCCGCAAATACACCGCTCCTTTCCTCCTGCCGTAAATAATGCGAGAACGAGCCGCGGCTCTTATGAATAAATCAGAATCGTCCACGCCAGTGGTAACTCCGTTAAGAAGAGGACGAGGAACGCCCGACCTAGAGAAACACCAAGAGGTCTCGGAGGGGCCCACAGTCCCTCCCCATCGTCCCAGGACAAGCCCTGCGCTGCAGACCCCGCAGGAGATTTCCTACTTTTGGAAAGGAGCTCCCACCCCCGGCTGGCGGCCGCTTTTGTAGCCAACGCAAAACCACCTGGGCCGTATATCAGGCAGCAAAGTTAAGAAGTCTCCGCCAGCTTTTCCTCTTCAAATTTATTAGCATTGTATAGACTCAGATTCAGTCTATAAATTATTGGGAATCGTTACGAAAATGAAAGCATCTCCTCCCAAGTGCACCTTTGCCCAAGAGGAGTGGGAAGCCCTCCCAAAACAAACAAACAAACAAACAAACAAACAACAAACAAACAAACAAACAAACACATAACAATAGAAATAGCAGCAGTGTGGCGAGGGATAAGGGAGAGGTTCCCCAACCAAACCCAATGCAATTCAACCCAACTCAGTGCAAGCCCAGCCAACCCAACCCAACCTAATTCAATTCAGCCAAGCCAAACCAAACCGAACCAAGCCAAGCCAAACCGAACCAAGCCAAGCCAACCCAAGACAAACCAATCCAATCCAATCCAACCTAAACACGACACAACCAAACTCATCCAAAGCAAAGTCAGTCAAAACAAGCCTAAGCAAAGTCAAGGCAAAGCGGCCAACCTCCACACAGCGACCCTTCTCGGAGCCCCGAGGAAGGGAGTTGCTGCAGGAAAACAGTATCAACAATAAAACCCTCCCAGAAGTGCCCGGCTGGAGGTGAGGGGGGTGGTGAAGGGCCATCGCCACTGACTGAAGCAGGAGTCACTGACAGGAAGGTGACAGCCGCTGGAAACGCACAGCTCCTCTGTGCGCAGAGCCGGCTGCGCTGTGACGGGTGTTTTTCAAGCTCCCCGGCAATGAAAATGCCCCCTGCAAACGATTTTTGGCCTCCAGCCGTTGCCTCCAGACTTTGCTGAGCCGTTCTGCTCCACGGTTGCCCACGCGAGCTGGGAGCAAGCAGGCAGGGAAGGTGCGCACAGCATGCGTGGATTGCGCGGTGCACCGCGGAGCCAAAGTTGTCTTTCACGGTGTAACGGAGGTGGTGTCTGTCGGTCCCATGTCCCGTGGGTCCTTCCCCAAGCAGCATCACCCCAAAGTAGAGACCCGAGAGTGTGCCCCAGCTCAAGAAAAATCTCAGCACCCTCTGTTGGGGCAGTGAAGGTTCCCAGCGGCGTGTCTCCAAGGGGAAAGCGAGCGGTCCCCAGATAACGGAGAGCACGAAACGATCCCCGACACGGACAGCCCTGCGGCCACCCCGTCCGAACCGGGTCCCCCTCGAGTGCCCAGGAGCGGGCAGAGGGAAGCGGAGAGGGGGAAGAAACCCAGCAGAGAGAGCGTGTTAAATCGCTCAGGGTAGGAAGGTGGAAAATTACGCTGGCTCCTAGCCGGCCTGTCCTCCTCTACGCAGCCAGGAGAGCAATTTTCCTAAGAAGTTGAGCAAAACGAAATCAGCCCCTTTTGGATCTACAGCTCCCGTCTCTCCGCGGTTCGACCAAACCTCCGGCTCTGCGGGCACTCAGGGCTGCCCCACTACCTCCATCCTCCCGGAGCCTCCCGAAGTCCCCGTTACACCCCGAGTTTTGCCCGCGGGGCTCCGTGCTCAACTCGGCCCTGCCGGCTCTGCCCCACCGCTATTCAAACCCAGAGGGGAAAGCATAAATTTTTTTTTTTTTGGGGGGGGGGGGGGAATTTTTTTTTTCTTTACTTCCTTTTTTTTTTTTCCTGGTGGAGGAAACGGATGCCACCACGAATTCTGGTGGCATTCGGCCCGTGATAGCTCGCGGGGCAAGCCGGCGCATCCCGGTGCTTCCCGGAGCCCCTCTGCACTCGGACCCCCCCCCCCCCTCCCCCCCCCCCCCTCGGGGCTGCCCCAGGCTCAGGCGGCCAACGGCAGCGCTTCCAAAAAGTCGGGATGAAAAAGTTGAAGGCTTAATGTTTTCTGACAGATACAAATGATACCCCAAGGCTTTCTTAAAACGCGGCGAATGACGGGAGGAGAAAGGGTTTTCCTATTCGGGTTTCTGCAGCTGGAAGCAAACGGGGAGGGGGGGGGAGGAGGGGGGGGCGGTTCTTCTCGGCCATCCTGTCCCGAAAATCAAAGCATCTCCTGGGATAGTTCCGTTGTTCCCAAGTGCCATTCGGCACAGCTCCGTTCTAGCTCTGCTCCGTGGCCCTCTCCGCATCCCCCAGACCCCGAGCACCGACCCATGCTCTGAGCAAATCCAAAATCGCAGTCAGGAGCCGCTTGGGTTTGGTCCTGGTTGTCTGCAGCCTGAGCCGAGTGGGATCAGCAGTGCCACAGCCAGAGGATGGACGGCTCGGGGTGCGGGGGCTGCCTTTCTCGGTGGGGGTGGGGGAGTGGGGGTGGGAAGAAAGGGGGAAAGTGCCATATAGTCCCACAGTTCCCTCTCCGAGCAGAGGGAACATGCTTTTCCTATTAATTGATGGAGGAAGGGGCACCGGCGCTCGCAAGGCAGCCTGCTCATGTTACTCTGTGCATCTTTAGGTCCGAAATGTGTTTGGTTTGCGGGCTGAAAAAGATGCCTCTGGTGCAGGGTAATCGAAGGCCCGGGCACTACGTTGGCATAGAATTGAGATAATTCTGCAGAAAAAGGGGCTGCGATTGGTACCACCGATGTTATGCTTCCTTGAGGGCTTCCCCCTCGTTTGGGGCGGGCAACCTCTTAATTGCTGCAGCATTTGGACGGGGGAAACGCATTTCCCCTAAACAGAACATTTCCTGAAGGGCTGAAATATTCTAATAACGCGCTTTAATGTTCTCAGAACAGCAGTGAATCTCTGCAGAGCCACACGTTTCCTGCCTTAAAAAGCAAAATCGGAGGAACAATTAACCTTTGTGTGCATTCAGCACCCTCTCTTCTATTTTATTTTCTTCCCCCTCCTCCTTCTTTTTTTTTTTTTTCCTTTTCTTTTTTTTTTTCTCCTTATTTTTCCTCCCAGAAAGGCTCTGCGCTGCCCCGCGGTGAGGAGCTGGGACAGTTTTCTTTCCAGTTTCATTGTGGGAACGGCCGTATCTTAACGGGCACATCTCGGCGAGAGATAGGAGCGCACCGCCGCCTTCCAGAGGGCTGCGCTAATCAGCGCACGGGGCAAGATATAAAAGTTCAGGGCAAATAAAACGAATTAGTTTTATTAGCACGTTTAGGAGGCGGTCTAACGAAGGATTTCGGCTTTACTAGAGAATGTTTTCTCCTCCCCTTTTGTTATTTAAAAGCGGCATCTATGCGGGCTGCTCGGGACGGGAGGGAAATAACGCACCGTTCAAGCCGCAGCGATTTGCTCTTCTCTCCACCCGGTACGGAGGACAGACCCGGGGAAATTCACCATTTCACATTAAAATCTGCTCGAACAACAAAAGCAGTAATAAAGGAGAGGACCGGAGCCGTCCTGGAGCGGCTGTCGGGGGGAAATCTCTGCACCGTTGTGGGATCCGCTCGGCTAAACCGCGTCCGGGGAACGGTGCCACCGCTCCAGCTCGGGATCTCCAGGACTCGGCCCGTATTTCATGCACCAGAAGGACTCTGGGGACGTTCTCCAAGCGAAGCAGCTCTCAGCAATTATTCGGAAGTCGGGTTTTAGCTCGGAGCAGGGAACGCGTCCCTTGGTTCGGGAGGCAGAAAAAACGCGTTTTAGAATTGTTAGGAGACTAGCAACCAGCTTCTCGCTCCTCGGTATTTTGTTTTCGGTCTTTTTTGGTCAATTCGTGCCTCGGCGTTTGTGTTCGCTTACAGCGAGGTTGGCAAAAGTTAAGGAATAAGGACGAAATAACAGAAAACGCTCCTAGGGACGATTTTCTTTTTTACGCGACACCTGAACATTTTTCTAAAGGTACCGTCGGGGGGAAACTCCGCACGTCCATCTCAACAGAGCAAACGTGCGGAAAAAAAAAAACAGATCCTTTTTCCACCCCTCCGAGGATTTCGGCCCCTTTGGACGAAGCGTTATCCCGGAGCGGAGCTGCGGGACGCTCCTGGCGGGTGGGATGTGTGCCCTAATGATGTGCCCTTCTTTTCGATGAGAAAGTAAATAATCATAATAAAGAGAAAAAAAAAAAAAAAAAGCAGGGGAATGGAAGAAGATTATTTTTCCGAACAGGGAATGAATTGAACGGCGGCCCAGGCTCTCTCCTCCCGCATCTCTTCCGCGGCCGCGCAGCCCCGGCCGATCCCCCCCGCAGCCCCTGGGGTACCGCACACCGCATCCCTCCACCTGTCCCGGCTCGACCCCTCCGAGGACACCGCGGACTCGAGCTGGGACCGCGCTTTGCCCCGAGGAGAAGAGCTCGGGTTGGAAAACGGTGCGGTTACGGTAAAACAAGAATCCGACGACAACGACGGAGACAAAAATGAGAAATAAAGTGAGGTAACTCCTTTGGAATTGCTTTTCCCTGAGTATTTGTCAGTGCTGACGAAGCGCAGAGGCCCTGAAAAGGAATTTACGCCCTAGAACGATGTCGGGGGCCGCGGCCGTGTGCGGGGAGCGGTGCTGCGGGGCGGGCGGCGATGCGGAGCGGAGAAGGGCACTCCCCCCCCCACCTCGGCCCGGCCCCGGCCCCGCTTTGTTTGCCGCACCGCTCCGCACCTCCGTAGGGGGAGAAACGGGGCCGGGACGCGACCCGAGGGACACGCGTGGGGGGGAGAGTGGGGAGAGCGACGGACGCGGAGCTGAGCACACGCGCAGGGGCGGGACGGGAGCTCGGGGCCGCCCGTGCGGGACGCGGGGAGACACGCGTGGGGCGGGTCCGGAGCGCGGGGACACGGGTGGGGCCGTCCCGGGGCACTTACCGGGCGCTGCGTTCGGCGGCGGCGGCGGCGGGGTGCCGGGCCCGGCGGGCGCTGTGCGCGCCCTGCCCGCCGCTCCAGGGTTTTCTTCGGAGATTTCCCCGTCTCCTCCTGACGTCAGCCCCGTCCCAGGGTGCCGCACACGGGGGAGGGCCGGGGGCAGGGCCGGCCGCACCGGGAGAACGGCGGAACCCGCAGCCCCGAGCTCGGCATCTCCGTCCCGCGGCAGCAGCATCTCGGGCCGGTCCCCCCCCCACCCCCCCACCCCCCCCTTCTCACCGCCGGCGGCTCGGTGCTGCTCCCCGGGCGGCTCCGCGCTCAGGGTTCCACGGCCCCTGCCCTCTTCATTTCCTCCCGGCTGGTTTTCTTCGGCTGAGGGGGGCAGGGAAAGCAACGGCCACTTTTTTTCTTTCTTTCTTTCTTTTTTTTTTTTTTTTTTTTTTTTTTAATTTTTCCCCCAGAGAGAAGCTCCGAAGAAACTCTCCTGCTGCTGTGTATGGTATGGAGGTGAGGCAGCAGAGCTGGAGCGGGAGGGAGGCCACAGGGCTGCAGGGATGAGTTGCAAGGGCTCCAGGACACTGTGCTGCCCCGGCAGTCCAACACCCCACCCCGAACCCTTCATCCGTTTTAATTTTCCACGGAAAGTTTTGAAGTTTCTGACGCCTTGCTTCCAATGTATGTCCCTCTCTTGGGCACTGGAGAGCCTAACGGGTTATTCTGGAGAGAGCAGCACCCAATCATGCGAGGAGCAGGCGAGCACTGCAGCGAGGACACGGCTTGTGCTCTGCTAAGGACGGCGGGATGCACATGCACGTACACCCGGCCCATAGCCACAGCCGAAAACCAAGGACAATGAATACGGGATGGATCAGAAAGATAAATAGCATAAAATCAGGAACAGTCCGGTCCCACACTTGCCATTTGTTATAGAGAGAAGAAGTAAATGGGATTCACATGTCGAGCATTAGCTGGTTGTTAGTCTGTAAGATAATATTAACTTTAGTGCTTGCTGGTTTACTCCAGTTTTCCGAAGGCAGTTCCAGAAGGCACCCAGCCTGTAATTTAGGATGGCACATACTGTGTGAAGCAGGCTTTGGCACTGGGGCCTACGAGCACATCAAGGTGATATTAACATAATAAAACGTTTGGAGAGCAAGTAGGAGCTCATAAATTAATGCATTCTACTGGTTTAATGTGAGGAGCTAACAATGCGTTTCCTGTTGGGCTGATCGTCCCCCGCTGCAGCCTAACAGCTGTTTTAAAGGTGCTGTGAAATTAAAGAGAGGGAAGACAATTGTCTTTAAATCAATATTTAATGATGTGTTATCAGGAGGAAAGTCTTCCTCCAGCAGATGTTTACATGCTGAGGATGGAGGGAACTTCCCCGGCTGTCTGCGTGCCTGAGCAGTGGGTGTGATGCCCCCATGTCTCTCTTCAGATGGTGTGGGGTCAGGGGAGCTTGGCTGAGGGTTGGCACTGGGAAAGGCTTTGCCCAAGTCTTCCAGAGGGAGCTGAGGAAACTCCTCCAGGATACTGAACGCCCATGAGGTTTTGAGTGGTGGCTATGGACAGGTGAACATGGCAAAAGGTGAAGACTTCCTGCCCATGTTCAGCACAGTTCAGGGCTGATGGGATCCTTTTTCTGCACATATTGTAAAGAGATCCCATGCCTCCTTGCCTAGGAGACGATCTTTGCTGGGTGAGAGTTGTGCTGGGTGCCTTACTGAGCCCCCATGGAGGTAAAATGAGGCTCAGATAGGTCAGGAGGGCTGAGATGCCTCTAGCCATGCACTAACAGCAGGCTCCAGGTACTGGAAAAATACATGTACCTTTGAGGCAAGACGTGGGAGTGAGCTCTGGAACGTGGTACCTGAAATAAGGCATCTGCAAGCATCAATCTGTAGGCACCAAAGGCTTGTCATTTCTTTTGTGCCTGATGTAGGAATGAGTCACTGTGCCTATGCTTCAGCTTTGGGTTTAAAAGACGGCCATCATAAAGCTTCCCACCTAGAGGAGACATTAGGTGGTTTCAGATGTCAAAAATACAGGGGGGTTTGCACCCAAAAGATGCTGGGGGCTGATGGGAAGGTTCACCCACTGCTGGGCACCTCATCACCAGGTGACCTCCTGCTGCAGGCCAAAGGAGTATCAGGTTGTCTCCAGCCCAACCCAAGTTGTTTCCCAAAGGATCATCTCCAAAACCAAGCTTGGAGCTACAAATTGCCCCCATACAAACAAAAGAGTCCCTTGCAAATGCTTACTTTCACCATCACAAACGTTTTTTAAAGTCTTTGTTTATTTCCAAATATAGAAGAGAAATGGCTCTCCCAGCTTTCCTGTTCCTTCATTCACAGCCTGCCCTGTTAGTGCATCTTTGGAACGGTGTCCAGGAGGCTGCACAGCTTCTTGGGGAGAAACGGAGATGTCTGGAACATGAGTGGATTCTAACATTTCTAAACTTCCCAGAAGAGGCAAATTGTAAAGGAATAAGATTCTGTGCACGCACATTTGCTTTGGAGCCAAATGGAAAGGAGAGCTCAGAAAAAAAAAAAAAAATGACAAACTGTTTGGAAAATGTTGTCCTTCCCAAGGCAGACCTAACCATATGGAGGGAAGGGACTCAATACCGAATTTTTCCCTTTCAATCCTAGTCCAGCAGCCCTCCCATTCACTCTGCTAGGGGATTGCTGTGAGTCAGACCCACAAGACCATCCATTCAAAGCTGGTAATATTTCCAGTACTTCACCACTCTCCTATTCCCTGCTGAAGCAAGATGGAAAGGGTTCCCCCCTCCCCAAATATATGGTAAGAGCAGTGGGATGGGATCCAGGGCCATCCCCATCCCTGCCAGCAAAGGAAAGGGCAGAGCTGCTCCGGTGCTCTGAAGCAGTGATGATGGACCTGGTTTCTTCCTGGACAAAATGAGTGTTACATTCTGGTCTTGCTGGTTACTTGGAGCACAGAAAGTACTTTCTGCACTGAGGAAACTCCTTCACTCCTTTATGTCATCAAACTTACCATCACTGTCCTCTTTAAGCAGTAAATAAGCTCAGCATTTCATGCATTCTCAACCACGAATGGTGACATTTGTTCAAGAACAACAGAAGCTGCAGCAGTTGTGTACATCACCAGTTAACAGCAGTGTGCAGAGCGTGCAAGACTTTGAAGATGACGGAGAAAGAGTTTTTGTGTGTGGTTGAGTTTATCCCCTGGTGACACGCCGCTAACAAGCTGCAAAGCAGGGATCACCCACAACAAACAAACACAAGCAAACAATGTTTTGTGAAGGGTGGTAAGACTTAGTTTCATTCTCTTAGGTCTTTAAAAATAATTATAGCCCTGTTTGTGACAACTGGGTTGGCCACACTGATTCCAATAAAACTGCTTGTTATTCTTTAGGAGTTACATTTGAAGACGTTTCCTTACACAGTGTGGATGTTGATGGGGGTTGGTCTCAATCAATGCAGTGCATCAGTGTGCATCCCTAATTGCACCTCTCCTTGCGCGAGCAGTAGTTTTGACTCTGCAGCTTGTGGTCAGCTGTTTACTTGCCAGTTAAGTTGCAACATGTTTAATGACTTACTAGAGATCTGTCTGAGGACTTACTGCTGCCAAAGAACAGATCTGGGGGATTTTAGCATTAGTGAATTTACTTAAGGTCTACATGTTGATCCAAGTATCTCTACTGCAGTTATATTTCATGCTCTATAGATTCTGGGAGACACTGCTAAATGACATATACGTCTTAAGGATAACACGTGCCCCGTGTTCTCAGTATGTATCATCGCATTTGACTCCAGATGTGCTGCTCATCTCTCAGCTTTGCTTTGCCAGCGCAGAAGTGTTGTGCACTTTCGGGGTGCAATGCTGAGTCTTCGTGTGCCAACTGTGAGCCCTGGGCATCTGCTCCAACTCTGTAGAACTTGGGGGGAAAAGGGACCCTGTATGGACGTAGATACTCAATTCCACCTCTAGCTGAGAAGCATTTAGATCCATAGAATGATTAAGGCTGGAAAAAACCGCTAAGATCACCTATCAACCCATCACCACCATACTTTGGCTTTAGCAGGGAGTGACTAAATACCCATTTAAAGGTAACTTTGTGTTCACTTAGAGAGTAGCAACTGAATCCAGAGAAGTTCCATCTTTGGAGACCTATCACTGAATATTTCTTTTGTTCTTTCCTTTTGGGGTGCTTTGAGCTGGGACAGGAGTCAGCAGAGTGGATGGGAACAAAACCGCTTCAGCTCCTGGTGGGATCATCTCCATGTACCATCACTGCTGTATCTGTTACCATGAATGACTTCTACAGTTGTTCTAAAACCATTTGAGTGCCTCGTGACCATCTGAAACTCACCTCCGCCCTGCACATGGGTCCCAAGTATTGATATTTAGAGGTGAGCACGCAGGGCTGGGAGGGGCAATGAGATAGGGATTTATTTGGCAGCATTTACACCATGAGATGACGGATGTTGCTTCCTGGCAGCATCTGTGGGGCCTCGTACAAATGAGAAGTGATGGCTTAATATTTTGTTACATTTTCCCACCAGAGTTATTACCTCTTACTTGTGGGGATGGATTAAACCAAAGAGGGGATGCTCAGGGAAAGGCTGCCCTTGAGCTGCCCCTGGGTGCTGTGGGGCTGTGCCTCTCCCCGCTGCTCTGCCTCCTGCATCCTCCCCTTGCTGTCCCTGCATAGAAACTCTGGTGTGCACAGAGCAACTCTTTTCAGGGAGCTGTAGAGAACAATAAGGTCTAAAGGTATTAAAGGGCTGAGCCCTGTCCTGCTGAAACGCCGTGGATCTAAACCAAAAATGCTTGTAGCAATGAGAAAGCAAGAAAGTGAATGAGCTTGCGTGCAAACGCTTTCAGAAAACACGTATGTCCTTGTGCATATCTTCAAAATACCTTCAGCATTTTTGCTTTCCCAAAGGAACCATCTACAGCAGAAGACTAACCTGGAATCCTCCCAGCGACAGGGCTGATCACACGATAATCACCAGAACTGGGTACCAGGTCAAAATTACACACCCACATGGAACGTGTTCGCAGAAGAGAAGTTCGCATTTGCCTCTGAGCAAGGGAATAAAGGCATTCATCCAGCTCAGTGAAACAATGTGAGATCTATGGGGGAAAAGCACTAAGTATTACAATTATTATTTACTATATATTAATATTAGTTATTCAGAGGATTTGTGTGTGGAGGAAACTTAGAGGATCTGGTCTGGCTCTGTGTGTCAGGGCTTTTGAGGGATTTTTTTAGTGTCTACCATAATTAGAGATGAGGACTGAGTGAAACCTTGTGGTTTTAGGCTTTTAGTCCACAAAACATGAAGCTCAGCGAACTATTCCCATGTTTTTTTTTTTTTTTTTCTTTTTTTTTTGGAGGGAGGGGGAAGGGGAAAGAATATGAAAATATCTCTCAGAATGTATTTTGACAGCAATTCAGTGGTGTGGCAGGGGCAGAGGCTCTGTAAAAATGGATCATTTGTGCCTACGAGGGAAAACCATTGCAGAACGAGGTGAGAGTGTCAGATATTTTAATTCTTCTCCCTCTCCCCATCCCTGAAGGCATAATCCACCTGCTCATCCTGCTCACAGCGTTGGCTTCACCTCTATGTTGGTTGCAGCCATGGGTGCTTTGTGTGAAGTTCCACCTGGCTGGGGCTCCCCTTGCTCACCGCTCTGTGCCTGCAAAGAGAACAGAGCAATCCCCACCGAACTGAGGAAGGCTGATTGTCACGCTTTGAAAGATGACACGTCCTGCTGGGTGAGCTGCAAAAATTGCCAGAAAACATTTAAGGTGTGTTTGTATAATTGCTTATTGTATGTCTCGGGATTAGCGAGTGCATTTCGATGTTTAGTTTTAAGGACGAGAGTTTATTCTGCTTTGTGCTTAAGTAAACACTGGAAGCTTGGCTCCTCCAAACCGGATGGGACCTCTGGTTGGCCAGGGCTGCTGTCCTGCCTGGCCCTGACTCACGTCTGATGGGAGATGTGCTGTGAGATCAGTTGGGTACGGAGCTCCCACCCCTCTGCTTCCATATCCCTTCCTCTTGCTTGTCTTTAAGGCCCCAGGAAATGTTGGAAACATTTCTTTCCAAAAAGCCTTTGCTCTTCAAAGGCAGCATCCATGCACCTGCTGCTGTGTGGACTTCACCACATCTTGGCCATACTGGCAGTCCACCATGAGAAACCTCTGCTCATGTCACCATGTATTCCCACAGCCCCTGGTTGTGGGACGCACATTGTGCAATTCCCCACTGGGGAATGCCCAGTGCCTACAACCACTGGCACCCCCGCTGTGGTGTGCCTGAGCTGAGCTGTGTTTGGTCTTTTTTTCAGCTTCAACCTTTATGTGACATACAATAACTCTAAACTGTGTTACAAGCCAAGATTACAAGGTATAACATAGGGTGAAACATGATATGGGCAATAAGGATTCATGACAGATTTTGTACAAAGGAAGTAACCCACTGTGCATAACCCAGGGAGCCGCTCTGGACAACCTTTAGGATTTGATGGGTTATTATCCCTGGGATCCAGTGTTAAAGAGCTTTTATTTATTAGAATGCCCTTGTCCTCCTCCTCCTATGATGCCCCAGCCTTGGGACTCCAAAGCGCTCAGCAGTGACAATTCTCCCTGCCCACCCCTCCGCTGATGCTCATTGCACGGGGATCTCGGTGTAAGGCTGAAAGCAGGCAGGCGTGCAGGAGAAGTGTGGTACAGCCACGTGGGTTGGGCTCTCCTGCACTCAGGAAAGGCTCATGTGAGTGCTCTGTCTGCTGCGCCCATGTGTCCCAGCCCTGCTGCCCTCCCAGCAGTGCCAGCACCCAGTGCTTTTCGCAATAACTCTGAAAGGTGATATTGTTCCAGTCCTGTTACCACCTGATGCTGCTGAGCATCCCCAATCCCATAATTACAGTGTAAAGGCAGTGACTCACATCCCTGTGAATGGCTCTTCCAGATGCTTTCCTCTTTTTGGTGACTGACTCTTCCCCATCTGGGCTCGATGGGAACTCTCCTGTAGAAATGAGTGTGTATCTGGTTTCCTGGGTAGGGTCACAGGTTTGAGTGGTACAAGGGTGTCCCAGCTTTGACCCACGTAATGCTTTGATGCTGAGCTGAGACTAAACCCTGTAGCTTTCATGACAAAATAGGCAACAAAAGAAGGATACTGCGAGTTTGCTGGGAAGAATCCCATTCTTCTTCATTTTTTTTTAATTTTTTTTATTTCCCCCAGCGTTTCATTTGGATCAGTTTCTTTTCCGTATCTCCATTCTGTTCTATCTAACAACAAATCTATAAACTGTACAAAAATTACCCACGTCCACTCTTCTTATTTTATTTTATTTTATTTTATTTTATTTTATTTTATTTTATTTTATTTTATTTTATTTTATTTTATTTTATTTTATTTTATTTTATTTTATTTTATTTTTTTGAAGTGCAGTTCATATTTCTTTCGGTTGGAGTATGGGAGAAGTGGCAGTGTCCTGAAGGTGAGAGTTGGGACCCACAGAGCAGAGTAGTCCCCAGTCTGACCACAGTGACACTCCTGGCAGGGCAGGGAACTGCCAGCCACTTTGGTTTGTGACAAAGGGAGCATCATGCTTGAGGCATGCAGTGCTCGATTAGATATTCCTTCTGTAGACACAGAAAGGAAATAACCTTGGAGGCCAGAGGTAGGAATTACATTCTCCATTACGCCTGGCAGCACATAGCCCGGGGTTTAGTCATGGGCAGTCGCAACCATCTGAACTGCTGTGCTCCCGTGGCTGCCTTGGAAGGATTATTCTGCAGCCTAATGCATCTTGTTGTTGGGAAATATTTCCTGATGTTCAGCCTAAACCCTTCCTTTCTTAATCTCATCCCATTACTCGTAGCTATGCCCAGTGTATAACTGTAAATAATTCCTCTCCCTCCTTGATGTTTACAGCTTCCAAATACTTGCAGGCTGTTATCATGTCCCCTTCACCATCTCTGCACATATTTGGTGCTTTTAATCTCTCCTTAGAACTCAGCCCACAGCCCAGGTCCTGCTGCCTTATCACGGAGCCCTGTGCTCCTCCCAGCCCCTTCCCAGCACTGCCATAGCTGTGTTTGGGCAATTGTGTTTTCAACCTATCTTACTCCTCCTCTTCCAGATCCCTTCTCAGCTCCCACCCTCCATCCCAGGGGATGGACATTAAGAAGACACAGCTTCCCCTTTCCAGGGTGGTGGGACATGCCGAGCTGTGTGCGCATCCCATCTCTCCATGCCTTTGTTTTCTTGCCACAAGGAGATGTTAAACTGCAGAGCTTATTTGTAGGATTATCAAAGCTGGTGGCTTGAGGAGAGCCTGAGGGTGTCTGCATTCAGACAAGCCCGCTGCCCGCAGCTGTGGGATGATGCTGTGAGGGGTAGGGGGGTGCGGTACGTACCTCCCAGCAGCTGAAACCCGAACTGCACCCCCCAGCCCACTGTTGTGGTGTAAATCCACACCCAGAACTGCTTTCTGACAGCAGGTGGAGGGCAGAGGCCGCTCGGCATCACGCCGATGCTGCTCCCTTCCTGACAAGCTGCCCGCCTCAGGCTGCAGGCTCTTGATGTTCATTGCAGTCATCATGGTATTTTCCCCTGGGTGCACTGCAGTTAATTATTGCTGTGTTGGGTTGCAGCTATCATCTTCCCCTGACCCACAGGGCCTGAGGCGATGACACGACCAAAGCGAGCAGGGAACTGGGAGTCCTGCGTGGTGGGAACAAGGACTCAGGGCAATTCTCCACCAAAGGGACAGCTGATGTCAGTGTGTGTCAGTGAGGAGCCCTCAGTTCGGTCACCTGCAGTCACCACTGCCCCCTCTGAGGGAAGGCAGCCACACATTTTCAGTTCTTTTGTTACAGTTGGTCAGTATTCCTTCCAGGCTTGAAGCCCTCTCTCCTCAACCACAGGTGGCAATTCATTGCAGGTAGTATCTCTAGGATCCCTAGAAAAGGGATGCCATAGAAACCGTAGAATCATAATATCATTAAGGTTGTAAAAGACCTCTAAGATCATCAAGTCCAGTGAGCAATTCCTCCCCACCATGTCTGCTAACCATATACCCAAGTGCCACATCCCCATGTTTCTTGAGCACCTCAAGGGATGGTGACTCCCCCACTTCCCTGGGCAGCCTGTGCCAATGCATGACCACTCTTTCAGAGAAGAAATATTTCCTAATACCCAATCCAAACCTCTCCACCCCACCAAAGGCAGCATCGTGGGATGTCATCATGGAGCAGGGCATGAGCAGAGCACAGCTGCATGCGCTTTGTGAGCTGGCAGGGACACTTGGCAGCCCTGTGCAGAGTGGCCATTGCAGGCAGGTGACCCGGCAGGTCTGGAAAGCATGTTACCATTCAAAATATTCTTTGCATAGGACAAAACTGGCACCTCCTTCAAACTCTGAAGTTTGGGAGTTATGTTGGCAATGGGAGTCACACTGCTGTGTGCTTTGTGAAATGGGTTGTCCATGTTGTGCACACAGGCATTCCAACACGCACTGAGAGTGAGGAGCTTCTGTCACACCTTCCTTTCCTTGATTTTAGTAAAATAATACTGTCAGAAATGCACATAGGTTAAGTGGGCACTATTTCTTGCTGCAGTCCCATGACCAGCTCACTGATTTATGTAATGTAACTCAGTGTATGCCTGCCTAAGTTTGCCATAACCACGAATTTGGGTAGACATTAGGCACAGATATGTACACTGCGTGCTTGGCTGCTGCAGAAGCCACCATTGGGTTTGCTCAACTTCAGGAGCTTTCCTTGTTCTGTGCTGCGCAGTTCATCCTCTCTCCATTTTATGCACCTGTATCTGCTGATATTTGGGACTTAATTCACCTTTTCGCCTTTGCAAGACAAGGTTTAATTCACTGTGGGGAATTCTATTGCCACCAAGTAGAAAATAGTTGGATGTTGCATGCATCCTGATTTTTCCAGAGGTTTTGCTCAGCTGCATGTTTGCACAGCAGAATAACTTCTGCTGCTCTTCCTCGTACCTATTCTTTCAGTAAGAACCATTTCACTGTGACCTGACAAGCTTGTACTGTTCCAGTCGCAACAACTTGCCCATACATATTGTGGCGTTGCATTGAAGAGCTCCCTCATTATTTCAGTGCAGTGTCAAGGCTTGTTCCATTCAGACATGTTTGTCTTATCAGGGGGGAAAAAACAACCAACCATTTAGAACTGTCACTGAAGACAATTAATAACGTTAAAACGGCACAAAGAAGAATAGTGCGCCGTGAGGAATGCCTTGCTGTTACGGCACTGAGGAGGAAGTGAGGCTCTGTGATGAGATTGGAAATGAGCTCTGTGTCCCAGTCTGGGTGTGTGCCCACAATGGGGAGCGTTGGGAGTGAGGCAGTGGGGATGGGAGTGCTGCTGGGCTGCAGTGTGGCACCTGTGATTCTGTGCCATCCCTCATCATAGGGAGGTTGGTGAGGGCTGAAGACTTTCTCCAGCTCCATGGCTGTTTGGAAGACCTACGTGAAGCATCTCATAGATACAACATTCCTCATTCGTATTTCTTGTTTTCAGACAAAAAGGTGAATTTCATATTGTTTGATCATTTTGATTTCTGTGCTGCTTTAGGAGCTGGCAGGTGGAACAGAGATAACGATTCCAAATCCTCTACCTACAAGGCTTAATTCTTATATCACTAGTACTAATTTGATCCTGACACAGACTCACTGACATCAGGGGAATTACACTGATGCCATGGGAGTTGTGCTGGTGTCAGCCCCATGGAGCCGTGGGGAGCTGAGGATGTGTCATCCCCCCGTGGCAGTTTTACACCTGCAGAGCCCTCGGTTTGGTTGGCAAGCATGGACTGTCACTTCTGCCTTTTTGCCTCAGGAGCCCATCAGCAAAATGGATGTTGCCATATCCCATTTCAAAACGCTGCTGCTGGTGATACAAGAATACTCCCAGGCATCTCTTCTGCTGGGTTAATTTCATTTTCAGATGATAAAAGTATTCATTTTTTTTTTATCTGTCAGGGTATGCTTTGACTTCTAATTGCTGCTTTCAAACCCCGCTTTGAACCAAATCCGAGCTGTCCCAGTGAACAACGTCAGCTCTAACATCTGAGGTTTGAAAGATGTGTGCAGTGCCATGGAAGCAGAGCAGTGAGATAGCTTTAGCACTGCTAGCAAAAAGCAGGGTGCTCAATTTTGCTTCTTTTGCTCTTGCTGTCACAACCAGGAGCTTTCCTTCCACATGAATGTGAAGTTACCCAGCTCAGCATTCTGTACTTTGGAACCGCTCTGTGATTTGCAAAGCCAAATTTTGCTCGTATCAGTAGGCTTATGAAAATTATAGAGCCAGACTTTTTTTAGTGTTTGGAAGCACAGAGTGTGGACGGACACCCCCGGCTTGCAATCTCCTTGGTACTCCTGCTTTTCACATGCTGGCTGCTGGGGAACTTCTCATTCTCTGCATTATGTGGGGCTCGCAGGGTCCCTCCAGGAGGATTTTGTGACAGAAAGATCATGATCTCAAGGAGAAGGAGGAGGTCAACCTGCAGTACTGCCTTTCTTAACTCGCCAGGGTTTGTTTCAATGGACTGAACCAAAGATTGTCATGCCACGGGGCATGAGTGCGTTCGTGGCGCCTTGTGAGCCTCTTTCTTTCCTTTGCCTGCAGATATTCCTGGCAGTGGGACATGGAGCTGTTTGCACTACTGATGCTGTGCTCTTGTACTCTTACTAAATGGAGCAGAGTAATTCCCATTGCTCTCAACCTGGATTCTGTTGCCAGCACGCAGTTCATTTGGAAAGCTCTGGTCTGATCACACACATTCAGCACATGCTTTTATAAGTGGTTTCCAGCACTCTCCATAGAAAGAAGGGAAAGGGATTATGATCCTGTGGAGACTTTGGAAAGAACCGAGCATAACCTTGATGTCCAGGCTAACATTCAAGATCTTCAAGGCTACGAGCTCTGCTGCTCTTTTGTGCTGCTCCAAGGCAATGGACCAAACAAAGACAATCAGAGGTGGCTAAACTTCTTGTTTCCAAAGACATCTCCCCACACAGGCCCATCTTGTCATCGGTATTTTGCTGATTGCTCCCAGTGTGTGGAGAGATCTTGCATAAAAGCAACATCTGTTTTTTTCTCCTTTTCTACCATTCCATTCCATTCCCTTCAATGCATTTTTTTTCCTGAAATGCTCCAAGACAGGATTCCAAGCCTGACATGCTTGAATTTTACTGGGTCCTTCGCACATGTCTCTGGCAATGGTCTCTAACCCTAATTATGATGGTTAGCAGAAGTTCAGTACAACTGAACTCACAATTTAAGTCCCAGAGTTGCCTTTCCTACCTGAAACCAAGATTTCTGGACTGCTCAAAGTGAGCATGGCTGCTGAGGAAGCCTGTTGCTGCTTCTCCAACGTTAGGCTGCTTCTCTGTGACCACCCCTTGGAGCCCTGTGAGCCACCGCATCCACCAGACCCAGTCTGGTTTAAGTCAAAAGAAGTATGAGACAAAACAGGGAATTCCCTGTCATTTTTTCCCCAGGAGTCTTGGACATGCCCTGGCAGAAAGGTGAGAGCTTCCCTCTTGTAGAGATATGACAACACGCCACCTACCCTGTAGCATTGGCTGCCAATGTTGGATTACTCAAACCCTCCCTTTTTTGACAGCTAGAAAATTTTCCAGTATGTACTGCTGTCCTTGCAGGAAACAGGGTGGCAGCAGCTATTGCACCAGAGATCACTAAATCTTTCAGGAGACCTGGGTGTTTGGCCCTGAGGTGCATTTCCATCCCTGTTTCTACTGCTGCTCTTTGGTCCTGCAGTAGCTCTGCTGAACCCTTTTTCCCAATTTAGATTCCTGTTCCCAGGGGAAGTACACTGCGATCACCCCTTACTTCCTTCTGGGAGTCTGTCTGTTTAAGCTTTGAACTTTACAGGAAACATGAGCAACTGCCATAAAATCTCAATCTCCATTGTCTCTGGAACAGCACCATGCATGTGGTTGATTGAGTATCCAGAGCTCTGGATCTCTGAGGCCTTGCTGTAAGATGATCTGTGTGCTGTCTCTTCCTGGATGCTACGATCAGCTCTGCCTTCTGCTGCAGGTTCAGCCACTGAGGCTCTTGTGCCTGAGGACAGTCCAGGTTTTGAAGGTGTGGTTCTCAAGTTCACCAAGCCTCAGGCCAGGCAGTGCTCAGTCTTGTTCCCTTTCCCACTAGACCATCTGATTACAAATAACCGTGACTGGATGTTGGATGTCGAAATCCATAATCCCCTGCAAATTGTTTAAAGTCTTGTCCGTTGAAATGCAGACCATTATCAGACAGAACAATTTATAGGATTCCATGTCTGGCAAATGCAAATGCAATGTATCCTATGATGTCAGATTCTTTGTATTATTGGATAATATTATATAGTTCCAGACTCATGTGAATAATAACCCCAATTAGTATGATCTTTGCCAAAACATATAAATAAGTCTATTTTAGACAGCTCAAGTATTTCCTTGTCAAGTTATTTTATTTTTAAGAAGTCCCCCTTTTTACTTTACGAGTTACTTTTCTCTGCACTAATCCAGGAGCAGCACACTGCATCACAGTCTCTCCTTTCATTTTACTCTAAATGGCAAATGGGGAATAGCACTTCCATGCCCAAAAATCCTTGCTGACGCTTGTGCTGGAGGACTTTGATCAAAATTTGCTGTGAAAGAGATTTTCAAATTGTTTTCTCGTTTGCTGGGGATGAACTTTACTATAGCTGGCATGTGCAGTCTGTGCAAAGCGCTGTGGTGAAGGTATCCTCAGGCAAGATCTACACAGCCAACAGTGGATCAAATGCAGCTGAGATGGATGGTGTCTTGTTGCTGTGTTGTTCCTGGGCTCAGTGCTGCATTAACAGGGTCATCATGCTTTGGGTACCCAAGTGACAGGCTATGGGCAGTAGGATGTATTTTATAGAGTCGTCTGTGTTTTGCTTGGAGCAAACTCACAGGTCTCAAAGTCCCTCATTCTTCAGTGGAGACATGTTAAGATATTAAAACGCTGTTTGCAGCCATTCGGCTCTATCCACAAGCACTGTAGATCTTTGGGGTTAGTTTGGCAGAGGATTGCGCTAAGTAAAAGGATTTATTACCTGTTTTTCACATGCATGCTATTCCTTATTCTACCAGTAAATAATGAGGATGGAAGAACTGCAATTCAAATTCTCACTGAAATTTGGTTGATGGCTTCTTATTGGGTGGCTGCTGTTGGAAGTACAACTCATTCCTGAGCTTGGGCAGCTAAACAGGGAGCAAGAAATGGGCATTACCAGGCATCTCTGTTTGAAGAAGTAGAGTGCACAAACATTTCCATGAACCTTACTCTCACATGGAGAAAAACACAACTAGAGGACAAAAATGAAGAAGGAAAACGGTGTAAAAAATGCTGCAGGTGTAACCCAGAGTAGTGCTGTAACATCAAGGCGACTTAGGACAGCTCTGGTTCGACATGGGAGGAGCTGAATGAGCTGAAATGGGTAGGATTGCCTGTAGGGTTGTACATGGGAGGGTAGGCCCAGGTCTCACAGCACACAGAGAGGGCAGAGGTGACGAACCCTGTGGAATTTTAGCTCTGCAAGAAAATGTCCCCACTGTGGGTGAAGGGATAGATTTCCTCATATCAAAACCAGCCCAGTCCTCCAGGGCCTGGCTGTGATCTTTTCTTGCTGTGGACTCAAGTAATCCTTAGTTCCATTTGGGTTCCTGCTGGCTGGGGAGGGTATGTTTTCAAACAGCATGAGTGGAAATTTTGTATCAGGGCTTTCTGAAAACCCTGGATCTGACAGCTTGAAGGTCAGGCTGCCGCACGATTTCCGTGGACACGTTCTCTTTTTCTGACTGGAAATTTTAGATCGCTGGAATTAGGGAATGTTACGTATTTATCCAGGATTTCCAGCATCTGGTGCCTGGTGGGAACAGCAGCTCTGCCTGTCTGCTGCTGATGCTGACTTCCTCCATCTGCAAAGCACAGGGTTCACTTTTGCAGGTCCAGGATTGCCTGATGCCGCAGAGCAACTGAGAGCATTAACTCCTTGGGAATGGCCATTGCTTTTATTTTTAGAGCTCACCATTTGCTGCCGCTGTCCACAGTGGGCTTTATTCCCAGGTAAATTCTCGAAGAGAAAGGGTTTCCAGTTTTCCCTGCAGATGGAAGCTCAGTATGGGGGAGTTAAGCTGAATCAAGCAATTAGAGATGGGAAGAAAACTGTTTTCAGGAGAACTGGTGATAAATTTATGCTGCAGTTGGCAGTGACGCTGGAACCAACCACAAATTGGCTCAGCAGGTGCTGAGCCATGGAGCTTCCTCAGCCCTTTGGCTCTGTCCTCATGAAGCTATTTCAGCTCTGTTCTGAGGAGAAGTGGAAGAATTCTAAAGCATGTCCCACTCCATCCCATGTCCTACCTGCCCTGAACAGCGTGTCACTGCTGGGATGCCACAAGCACCAGTAAGCTGGGTAAGTAAAATCTTCCACTTGTGCAGAGGAGGATCTGAAGTCATCTATTTAGGAAGTATTTTAAAAAAAATCAACACACTTTTCCCTATTTGCCAGATTTCTTCGAAGAAATTTGTTGGACACATATTCAGGTTCTCACAGAAGCACGAGAAGAAGTGTTACTTGAATGAGTCCATGTATTTTAGTTTATCAAAACTCTGCTCATTCCATAAATTTGACAATGTAAAAAAAATTGAAAAATGGAACAGGGAAAAATGAAGTTTTTCATCCAACATAACTACGTCCAATACAACATCCAATTCTTTTTATAAGTTGTCCTAGAGAATGAAGCAATTCCCCAGTAAGCAGTGGTCACTTTTCTTTTTCACTAGACCTGACTGATAGTCTTTCCTATGGGCAGTGGCGCTGGTTAAATCCAATGGCTTTGCTAATCAGTAATTCACTTACAGCTCTGCTGGCTGAAATCTACATTTTGCTTTTCTTGAGACAAAAATTTTCTTTGTAAGAATGTCTTCTATTTCAACACCCAACTGGATTGGGCTTCCAGATCTGGATACCCACATTCACTGATATCACATTTTTGGAGCCTTGTTGCGCATTGTAGACACTTCCTTGCTGTGGTGGTGCCTAAAATGGGAGGTTAAAAGAAGAAATCTCCATTCAGAGCCTTCCTTTTCAGTTGACCTTTCCTCCAGCTCTCATTTCAGGTTTGTATCTTGCATTACAATATTTGAATCAGCTAGAAAGGTTTTAAACCTTTCCTCAAATAACGTTGAAAATCACTTGAAAGGGCAATAAAAGTTTGTGATTTCAGATAATTTATGCTTTGGGTTAAGAACAAGTAAGAAAGTAGGTAGTTTTTGTGTACTTGGAACTTCCAGGAGAACGTTCTGTGTAACAGACTTATCCCATTGCTGTGGTTCACCATGAGCCATTCATTTATGCTCCATGGAAGACAGACAGAATGCAGAGGGTTTCAAAGTAATGGAGGTATTCATTGCTAAATATGGGAATTGAAAACTAACACAGTGTTTAAGTGAGACAATAGAAATCTATTTAATGAGCTAAATCTGACCAGAGATTAACTCTCTTCAAGACATTTTCTAATAGGAAAGAAGCAGCAAAGTCACCCAGATCCCTTTGAAAATTTATTGCTGTGCTCAGGAATTCCTTGTACATACCAGGAGTGGGAATCTGAGCAGCAGGCTGTTGTGGCAAGTAAAAAAAAATGGTGTTATCTTGATAGCCAGATAACACAGTATCTGCTCACATAAAGTCATTTGGAGAATATTGTTTGTGAAAACCACTTTGCTTTGGATCCATTCCTTCTTCTTTCCGTTTTCTGATAAAAAATCCTAAACACCAAGCAGTTAAAGGCTGCCATAAAACTGAGAAGAAACACTGACACTGGTGCTTTATCATGCTCCATCTGGGAGGCAAGCCAGCTCTTCCTACTTCAAGTTTATTTCTCCTACTCTGCTTTACCTCAGATAATGTCTCATAAACAGTTAAGAGGGTCATTTATAAACGTCTCAGAATGGTTATTGCTCTCATCATGGGCTTTGGATCTTCGTGCTCTCAGCTAGCGAACATCAAGGTAAAAACCCAAACAAATTCCCAAGCCCAGTGCTCTGCCTCTTTGGGAATGAGTCCTGTTCACAGGACAGAAAACTTCCTATTTTCTCTGCTTCATTTTTTTAATTGTAAGGCTCATGTCCACTAGGTTAGGGCAGGCTTGCTAGCTCTCTAACCTCGACATACAATGGAGCTTATGCTGAAATTAAGAACTAAAACAGCTAAACTAAAAGCTTAACTTCAACATTTTCACAGAATAAAATTCAAAACAGAGTGGGCTACCTGGCAGCAAGGTCTCTGGTGGCAACCCACTCATGCTAACCAAGCTTGCATATGTTTTACCCAAGGTTTTGTTCCAGCTCTGTTACACTGAACACGCTGGTAGCCAAAGGCAGCCATCAGGAAGGCACAGAGCTCTGCATTTCCTCCCTTGCTTGTGCTCTGCTCTGTAGCTGCTCATAGGTTGCTTGTAAAGCCCAGATCAGTAAGCACGCAATATACCCACTGCCTCCATTAAATGCTGTGTGCTCATCCCCTGCCTCTTTCGCTCAGCTGTGAGTGACAGCAGTGCCCAGTGGAGCAGACTCCAGTGCTCAAGTCACAGGAGAGCAGCACAGAGGCATGCTGGCACAACACAACCACATTCAAATTTACTGTGAGCAAAAACAGCATTCCTGTGTCCTGTTGGGAGCTGAGGCAGTGACACGGGCTCTTCCTCATGCTCCTGTGCTCAGAGAAAGCCTCTGCAAGCCTGATCACTTTGAGAGAAATCAGTGCTTGGCTAATTTCTTGTGACTGTGCTTGAAGAGGCAGGCTGCACAAAGAGACATTTACAATAATCTCTTGTGCTCTCCTAAGGAAAAGAATCCACCTGTGTAATCTTTTAAGTTAAGCTTCCCTCCAGTCTTGTTTAACATTATGAAAATGGCAGCTCATATAATTTTATTACCTGAGCTAAATATGATTCTTTCTCTGTCTTCCAGCTATTTCTCCTAATCCGTATCAATAAAGCCACTAGGACGCAATGATTTTATAGGCTGCTGATTCTTTGTCCTCCTCATTTTATTACTCCAAATGTATTCTCTTCAAATAAACTAATTATTCTTACAATTAGAAACCTCAAGTAGCACTGTCCAATGTATGAAGATACACCATAGGCAGAAGCAGCAGTGACCAGATACTGTTCACTTGTTCTAAGTCTATAACCTTTCCTTGGACAGCAGCAAAAAGAAGAGCTTGCTGGACTGGGAGAGGGAACTGGGGACTCCTGGTGTGTTTGATCTGGACCATTTGAGGTCAGGCTATTTGGTGACACCCCACTCTGAGCATCTCTGCTCTTCTTTGCATTTGGAAGAAGGGAAGAGAAAATGTTCCTCAGATTTATTGAGACTGGAGCATTTTGAAACCAGTCAGGCTGAGTGCTGCATGAGGATGTTGCAGCTCCAAAGCTCCAGATGCAACAACAGGAAATCAAACCACAGGAGCACAACAAAATAGGAAATGGATTTACTGCAGATATCAAGTAGAACTAAACTGCTCTGAATAATGAGACCCAAAGCTGTGACTTGTTAGAGCTAGAGACTAGAAGTCTCTAACTTCACCTGATACTTTGGCGTTGAGCAAATGGGGCATCCTGAGTGTCTTCACATTCCCTCTGTAAGATTGGGGTGATGAGAGATGTCCACACAACTGAGGTTCCTTCTGAGGTTTTCAATGCCCCCTGCATCAGTTACTAACTAATAACTACGTGTTATTTTTATTTAACCCCCTTAGAAGTCATTAAGGATCACACTTTGACTTTGTTGTGGTCAGTGTTCTGTCAGTGCTGAAGCTGTGCCATGGTTTGAGCTTCAGTGAGGCAAAATCAACAGAATAGATGTCAGTTCAGGCAGGGCGTATTGGTTGTCCCCTACAAACATGGGAAATAAATGACCGTAAAGATTACTAAGTCGCACTGTCTGTATTGATGTTCTGTGTTGGCAGAGATTCCAATATGGGATCTCTGCAATTTAAAAAGAAAATTAAACGCTCCACCTAATTATAGGTCTGGGCACATATAGTTGCCTTTGAGTATTTGCAGCTGTCAGGTTCAAATATTTCTAATAACTGTGGCTGTGACATTTGTTCAACAGATGAGGTAAGAATAAAAAAGATAAAGGGGCACCAGCCTGGTTTCAGGAATGGAAAGAAGATCAGATACATCACTGGATGCCATGGAGCACTGTAACATAAGTTTGAAGATGAGCTTGAACACACTGGATTTCGCAACCAAAATAAGATAGCAGGTGGCATAGTAGGAGCCCTGGAAAACAACACGGGAAAACACCTCATGGAGGAAATGCTAGGGAAGAATGTGTTGCTCCACGCCCAGACCTGCGATGTCTGAATGTCAAGGTATCTCTCAGGAGGATTTAAGATCCTGGAGCACTCTTGTGCCATTTTCCCATAGGGAGTACAACTTGTGTGTTTCTCCTCTGAGCTGTGCTGATGTTTCAGGAACACTCTATCCCTGTCTTGCATAGCTGATTTTTCTTTTTTTCTTTTTCTCCTTGCAAATAATTTCTTACACATTTCCATCCTCAACTGCTGTGATACGCTGTGTGTAAGCCACGAGGTAATGACAGAAATATCGTTCTGCAAAGACTTCCACCGAGAATTCCCATCATGACATTGCTGACAGGGGATACCTTAAAAAGAAAGCACTGTAAGGAAAAACACATGTTTGGGTTTCTTCGGGGGGAGGGGGGTGAAGGCAAAGAAGGAGGAAAGATTAGGAGACTATTCTCAATGTGTCTTAGATCTATAATCTTTGCTGCAGAATCCAACTGTGCAGATCTATCAAGTTCAGCCATGCTTGAGTATACCACACAGGTGGATGGTTTAATCTTGACAGTTGAGCTTCCAACTGAAAGGAGGCAGAAAGAATGAGATGAGAGAACATGCTGAAACCTGTTCTGCTCCCAGCCGGGCTCTGGGGCTGTGCTGCTGGATAACTCTATTACTTGTAAAACAAAGGCACAGCAATGGGTGGCTCCTTCACTCATAGGCACTGCATTGGTTTTCCTACAGCAGTTGCAAAATAGCAAGGACCCTCCCACCTGACAATATAAAGGAGTCGGGTGCAGCTCTGCCCTGATAAGGAAGAAATAGCAATGCGGATGTGCCCGAGGAGAAATTAAGGTTAAACACAGCTGAGATACTCGAGTGCAGTGTGTGTTTTGTGGAGGAATTACAATATACCCAAGAGCTGTGTATTTAGAGCTGGATCTTCAAATCTGCACAGGTCGTGCATCCATGGAGTTCGTGTCTCATATAGAAGAGTCAAAACATCCAGTTCTCAGCAGTGATATTTCAGAGCTGCCACACAGCCAAAACACAATGGGTTTGGATGCAAGTTGCAATTCTCCTGCAAATTTCTAGCCATGTATGTAATGATAGCATGGCTTGGGTTAACATTAAGAAAGAGAAATGCTAATGAAATGCTTAAGCACATACCTATGACACAATCTGAAACAGGTGGATATGGAGCGATTGAAGGCCTCACGCTTCACTCAAACCATATGTGAAACTCCCATTGCCATCCTGGGAGCAACGATCAAGGGCAGGAGATGGCTGTTAGGGAGCATGATTTAAAACTGACCTTGGAAAGCGTAATTTATGCTTTGGAGTCTCCTCAGATGTGTACCCAGTAGGAAATTCTGTAGCTACACCTGTTTACACATCTTTTGCTTCACTGAGATGCTAATGAGAAACCCAGCCCTCATGGTCACAGTGAGAAACTGTAACAATTACTGAACTACAGAAAGAAAATGGGTTTCAGGGACTGATTTATCAGCAGGCTTTCTTATGGGACAGATAATTCATGCCAGGAGTTTTGAAGGGCTGCTAAACTGCACTCAGCTTTTTGGGTGCAAAGCATCCAGCAGCTCTGGTAAACACCCAGTGCTCCAGAGCCAGAGCTGTCCCAGCCAAACTCTCTTCCATTTTTTACTTTTTTTTTTTTAATGGCATCAAAATGTTTAAATCATTTCCGCCTGCCATTCGTATTTGTGAAGTTCTAGACCTGATGGGTCTTCAGAGCACTGCTTCTGCTGGCACGTTTTCTTAATTCAATTTTTTTGGAGCCCATGGGCAGTGGAGGGCTCCACTCTGCACCACTGTTCTCTGTGGGCTTGGTACCTACTCAGCGTCCCCCCTGAGACCCAACCATGAGTGCAACCTTTTGTGTTCAGTAGTGTCCTTTGACTAGGATTGTGTGCAAGGATGACCTTCCTGCTTGTCACACTCAGTCCCTGCGGAACCTACAGTTGCAGATGGACAGAGTGATCTGGAAGAGCGTGACAACATCACCTGGAGAGGTCTTTGCACATCTCTAGAGAGAGCATTAAGGAGTGGTCTAATTCATGCAGAAGAGAGCTGAGCTGCACCCTCTCATAAGCCACAGTGGTGGCAAGTACCCCTTCAAAAACAGAAATTGGGTTCAGTTTTAGCAGGTCCGGATCCATTTCCTAAAATTTCCCTACATTTCCTCCTAGAAATCCTCTCCACCTCCCCACCCAGTTTCCTCAGATAAATGCTGGGGCAAACAGACCCACTTTGAGGACCTGCTGCCAGCCTTCTGCACGCACAACCAGTAGAGGTGCCCAGCTTTGGGTTGCTGTTGGAGCAGCACCCACAGCACACTACATGGCTGCAGTGCACCTTGTCTTGCACAAGGAAGCAGGGCTGGGAGCAGTGGGAGTGAGGAAAATGCTTGGGGAGGTTGCACGATCAAAAAGGTTGCTTAAACACTTGGCATTACAATTTTGTTTGTGAATCATCATTTTACATTGTTAAATGCAAGCATGGTAAAAGAAGAATAAGATGTGTATACGGCTTTGCATGCTTAAGAAAATGTGCTCCTGCAGTGCTTGGACGCGACTGTGCAGTGTGAATCCATCAAAGCCGCAGAGAACCTTTGAGAATCTAATCCCAGCCTCATTATTCTCCTTCCTAAAATCAGATTGCAAATCAGCAACAAGACTTCTGCTTAATGATAGCCTGAGGAGCGATGTTTGCGTTGTGAATCATGCGAGATTTCACACTGATAGACGGTGAGTACATACTCTGATATCATCTGAGTGTTTGGCATGGTTCAAGGAGAAGGAGGAGATGCGCACCTTGGCCAGGAGGTTTCCAGTGCCCATCCATCCCTATTGCTGCTGTCCCCAGCACCACAGCCTGTGGGTTACCAGGTGGTGGTGGCAGCCATGGGGCACTCCTGGGCACCTTGGTTCTCTGCATGAAGAGCTGCTTTTGTAACATGCTCACCCTCCCTCGCCTCTCCAAAAGCCTTGGGAATCGGAAGACTCCTTTTTCTCTTGGCATAAGCAGGACATAAATTCAAAGGGTTCTGCTGAATATTTGTTAAGATGCATATTTATGTGTAAAACCCTCCCTACCGCTCAGAAAACATTTAGTTAAAAGAGGATAAAGATGATTTACTTATGCCTTAGGGCTGTTGCTATTTAAACACTGCACATTTATTTCTATTTACTCTGGTATTTACTGAAAAAGCATAGTTAAATTAGCAATCATTGCTTCTCCTGAGCTGATTCTGAAGGCTGTTACAGCACTTCTTCAAGGGAATAAACTGGATGAACGAACCTTGTCATTCTGCCTGTAGGACACTGAAAGCAAACACTGTTTTTCCAGTGGCCACACAGAAAGGAATTGATGTCCTGGGATTCCTTCATTTGGCAAAGACTTATTTGGGTAGAAAACAGCTCTTCAAGCTGCTGTCATCATGTGACATGGGTGACATCAATGAGATGGGGAGCTCTGTCATCCAAGTTTGCACAAAGTATGCAGGTTTCAGGTATCCAACAAGCTCAATAAATAGTATGTAAGGGGCAACATCCCTGGGAGTCCTGCTCTGAGCTCCACAGGGCTTTTTTCTGTTGGGGATATTAGCAGTAACAATGCCAGCACAGCCGATAACAGCCTGGCTGGGCTTAATGACCCCAGGCAGGCAGCTCCTCTCAGCTGGCTCCCAATCCCCAGGAAATGCACCCTGGTTGATTACTGTCGCCTAAGGAGTCGCACATGGAACAGGGAACCTTCTTTTCATTAGCTGAACCTGTGCCCAAGGAGCCACTGCAGAAACATATTTTTTCAATCAGATAACGCATTCCCAATTAAATGACTTGGTTTTTGCCCATTTTGTCTTCCTTTCCTGCCATACAGGAGCTATCTGTGCTTAACATTGTAATGGAATCTTACCATGAAGTTGGCTGTGTTCTTCTAAAGTGATGGCAACAGTCATTAAGATGTGTTATTGTTTTTCGCTGTGCGTATTTGTACCATATGGGCATGCAACATGACTCGGAGCAAAGCATTCCCAAAAAACACAGGACAAGATGTGACTGATGAGGCTGTGTAGAGCGGCAGAGGAAGAGAAGTGCCTGAAGGAACCCACAGCAAGCAGGAAACTGCATCTTCCCATACCTGCCTCAGTACAGCTCCCCACAGGTGGCTTTGGCAAGGGCGTAATAAATGAGTGCACATGTTTGTTATAAGTGTTATGAATGATATATGGCAAATGTTTGCAAAGCAATGGAGAAGAAAGGCTGCTAGGGCAGGACTTTGGGTTTTAGATGGCAGGCATGCAAGAAGCAATGGGAGCTGAAGATAAAAGGGTTTGGGGAGCGCCAGCAGAGCTGAATTAAATATTTATCAGATATTTTTGACAAAGAGCGAGGTAAAAAATAGGGGAAGATTTCCATTTCCCAGAGCTCTTCAACCACGGCTGTGTCCCTTTCCAGGGCTGCCTTTGCTGGAGGGAGGGGAATTGCATGTGCTACTGGCCCAAAGGCAGCAAAAAGGAGACTGCTGCTCCCTGGAGACACAAATTCACCTGGAAAAGTGATCCCATGAAAGGCAACAGGGCTGACCCACTGCAGGTGCCATTCCCTCGTCATTTGGGTTGGTGTTGAAGGCAAGACTGGCATTTATCAGATCCCTGCAAACCAGGTGAAGTTCTGCCAGAAAATAATTTTCTCAGTGGGTTTCCCTGGTTCTGAAAGCATTTTTTTTTCTTTCTTAATATGACTTCTGCAGTCTTCTTAACAGCGTAGTGCAAAAGAAGTAATGTTTGAGGCAATTTCCTGCATATAACAAGTTTAATGGCTCTGCACTGAAACGTGAAGTAAATAACTTTGAAGCATAGTTAGTCTTTGTTCTTGGTTTCAGTGGTGAATTTCTTAGAGCTCTCATGTTATGGAGAGTTAAAAAACACACAACACAAACCTTGGCACATTTAATGGAAATCCATCTAAATGGGAATTTCAACTGTTGGTAAATCAATGCCATCCCCACACTCTGTGCCCTTTCCTTAAAGATGATGCAGACATTTATTTAAAAAGAAGCCTGTACAGTGTTTGATATGCAGTGAGTTAAACACCAGGAGTGCTTTAGAACAATTGCAAAGGAGGGGGAGCTCCTGCAACCCACCCTTAAGCTGACAGCCATTGCGTGTGCCTGTGCTCGTTGCCTCCCTCTGCCCAGGTCATGCTGTGCAATGCACTCATGGCCCTGCCCTCATTTGCTTTGGGCAGAGGTGGAGGTGGTGAAACTCTCCATGTACTGTCAAGAAAAGACTTTTCCTGTGGTCTGAGAAGTCAACCTGCCTGCAAGGGGTCCACATCATGCAGTGCCAGTGCACATCTCCAGCAGCAGGGCTTGATGAGTTTTTGCAGCTTGCTGTGAGAACTCTGTCCTGGGAGGTTGTCACTCATCCCATGCAGCAGCTCCTGCCTGGAGCAATCCATCACCATGTCAGATGCAAGCCTTTGCTTGTTCCTCTCTATGGATCAGAAGAGAAAGACACATCCAGGGAAGGGAGGAACAGCTCTATGTGTCACGGTGTCACAATCACAGATGTGTTTTTTTCAGTGTGCGTGACCCAAGGGGAGCACCCACCCCACCTGTGTGGTGTGGGGACCAAGAGAGGGAGGTACAGCACAGGGTACACAGGGCCTATGGGACACAACAGGCGCAGGGCACAGCTGGGTCTCCAGGAGACTGCACCTCCCCTGGTGCACTGAGACGTGGGACGCTCAGCTCCCACCAAGGCCAGGGTTGCAGAGTCCATCTGCTGTCTCTGAGGACAGCACAAGTTGGGCAGGCTGCTGGATGAGGTAGTCTTACCCCATCTCTGCTCTGAGGCAGAACTCTGCATGCACACTTAGCACTTGCATTATCTGCGCCATATGCACCCATCTGGCTCTGCTGAAGGTTTTGATCTCATCCGGGTTTGATTTATGCAAGAACAGCAGCATTCCCTCTGTAGAAGGCAATGCGTGATGGTTAATGTTGCCACTGCTTAAGGGTATGGCCTCATCCCACCAAGGCAGAGTTTTACATTGCCCTTATTGGACACATCTGGAGGAGGAAAGGAGCTCTACTCCCTTGGCCCACGTTGGCTGGGTTTGGGCCAGGCAATGTGAAACCCCTTTGCATTTTGCAATGCCGTGGTTTGCGGGCACACTGTTTTTCTGATGGCCAAAGCTTGGGAAAATGATACTGAAGAGTGTGGTATGTTCTCTGCACTGCAAAACACAAAGCAGGAATTTTTAACTCAGTAATGAAGGTTTCCATCCCTCACTGTGAGGGGGGCAGGCTTGGCATCCACATGATGAAGAACCTCAATGAAATGTGTTGAGAGGGCTGTGCTCACAGGAGCAGGTTGGCATCACAAGTTTGCATGCATTGAACAGAGCAGTGCCCCATGTAGCTCATCTTGCGGGTCATCCTCACTGACATTAATGATCTTGCTCATTTGGGTTTCATTCTTCATGCTTCATACTCCATGCTTCATTCAAGTGTTTCATGCTTGAAAGTCTGCTTTGTGTTTGTTTTTTTTCTTTTTTAAATTATCTTGTTAACATCAAGTAACATGACATATCATGATACATTATCATACCATGTTACACCATTCATTTCATTGCATGACATCTTGCAAAGTTCATGAATGAATATTCATTAGTGCTGAAAAATGGGACCTGGTTGCTCAAGGCTCCCACAAGGAAAACTGAAGTGTGAAATTTGTCACATGAAGAGCTCTTTGTCTTCACTTCCTGACGAAATCTGATTCTGGGTGAGATACACTGATTTTCATTAGAAGAACACTGTTCTGGGAATTGGGATGGGAACTGAGAAGAGACAACTTCAATTTAAATGTCATAGGAAAGCCAGGAAGGCCAAAGAGTGACCTGACCTGGAGCGAGCGCAGAGTTCTGTAACAGCCAGGGTTGGTAAGCCCTGCAAAAAGTGATTTGTTAGGGTTTGGGTGAATTTCTGTGATGTAGATACTGGAAGGAATTTTTATGGGATCTGGCCCTAGAATTGAGAGGATTAAATAGCAAAGGAAAATCCAATGTGCTATTCGTAACTGATAGCGCGCAGAAATGATAGTTCTTGTAGCAACTGGAATTTGAGTCACCGCTGCCTGTAGCCAGCCACTTCCAGCCATCTGCACACCAGGAGCCAGCCCTGAGCCCAGGCTCTGCATCACGAGCAGCGCACATCACACGGGGCCACGCGGCAGCAAAATGGAAAGAACTGTCCTTTATGGAAAGGGTTGTCTGAAGCTTGTCCTTTTGCAGGCACTGTGTTTGTCCTAGAAATATTTTCCCATTTGAAGAAATATGCTGCAGTAGGCCTGGATTTCTTCATGACATCAGGAGGGGTGTCCCGTGGAAGGAAAAAGGACGCAGCCCCCGAGTTTGCTTTTGAAGCCATTTGTCCTTGCAGCAAAATTTAGTCCATGTGGCAAAATCAGTCTGGCTTGGAGGAGCCAAAGGTAAGGTCCTCAGAACAGCATCAAGCAAGCCAGAAAATGCACACGACAGGAAATAAATCATAAAAAGCTCTGCAGCGATGCAGCCCACGCTCCTGCCCTAGCGCAGTAACACGCTGTGTATCATGGGCTGCCATGGGAGGCTGGTCTGGGTTTCATCAGCAGGGTTTGAGACACTTCTTGGACTATTTGCTATTGGAATTAAACCAAAATATCACAAGGTTGTGGTCAGACTTACAGGAGAGAATGAAGGTAATATGGTCTGTGAGTTTGTGCAGAGGACTTGAAATCAGTTCAGGATCCAAATTTGTATCCCGTTAACTCAAAGTTTTCTCTGTTCTCTATTTATCCTCTGTGTGGCTGTGTTCTTGTAGTATGGTGGTACCCACCTGAACCACAGCTATTAGGAGCAACGCCTTCAGTCTGGGAGGCAAAGTGGTGCACAATCTTCATCTCTTGCATGTTGCATGCATGCTGAGTTTGAATGTCACTGCCAGAATGTTCCCTGAGATGATAGATAGTGCTGTCTCCAGGTACTGCCTGCATGAAGCTGAGTGTCTGAGGGAGGGGTGTGAGAATTGAGGACTAGTCCTACTGCATCCCCTGGTGGTGCTATGCTGGGGCATGGGGAGGTCTCATCCACATGGGGATCAGTGTTTTGTAGAGGATGAACGCTGAGCCAGTGAGGTTGCTCAATGCTTCCAAGAGCACAACATCAGGCAAAGGGTTACATTTTCAAATGCTAAATGTGAGACAAATAGAAGATAAATGAAAAAAAATGATGGGTTTTCCGTAAGGCAACTAATGGATTACTGACCTTTTCTTTCCACATGTTGATTTGGTGTGTTACCTACAGAATGGTCTTCATATTCAGCAGACTTAAAACCCAGGCTGTGGTGGGAGATTCCCCAGATAATGATTATTGCTTGGTTAGAGATGTTCAGATTATCACCCTGAATGCAGTGAAAATCTGAGGTGAGATCACAAACCTCTTCTTGAGAGTGACCTGACTGGGAGGGGGAACCTGACAGTGGACAAACCAATGTCCAACACACGAGGTCTTCAGAATACTGCGATGGGGAAGTTCACCTAAGTCAGAAAGCACAGGATTTGCTGAGGCTTTGGGATTTGTAAAGGTGTTTCCAATGGCTTGCTGCTGAATCTTGACAAAACAACTGAGCCAGTGGCACACAGTCTTCTTAAACGCCGAGATCCTGATGGCCACCACTGCAGGGAAGTGAGGTCTGTGTCTCAGAGCTGCTGGGGCTGTGCCTGGGATGCGCTGCCTGCAGGATGCGATGCAGGAGGCGGTGTGGAGGAGGGAAGGAACGCCAGGCCTGCAAATTAGCATCAAAGCGTTGGTGCGAGGTTTATGGGGACATTTACTAGTGTTGTTTTCATTATTTACACCAGCCTTGATTCTAGGAGTTCTCATTAAAAGCGTAATAAATGTAAAAATATTTTACAGGGTAATAAAAGTTCCAAAGCAAAAATAACTTTATATAGTGCGATTTTTTTTCTTTTACAAAATACTGTGTGGTATCATACTGAACCTGCTGATTGCTGATGGGACAAGAGAAACCCCTCTGTTCTGTTGCAGTGTGAGGGGACAGGCTGGGGCTCAGCACTGCTTCCCTGCCAACCATTCACCAGGTAATGGCAACTCTTGCTGTCGGCGGCTTGGAGGAGAGCATGGCAGGCCAAAGGCAACCATTCTTTATGGGGAAAGCAGAGAAAACCAGATCATTTGCATTTTTTTAAATTTCTTTTTCTGGTTAAAAAAAACCAAAAAGCATCAAATGTATCCAGAAAGGCACTGGAAAATATGGGACTGACAAAAGGAAAATACATTAATGTTTTCAAGTTCCTCTATAAAATATGTTTGCATAAACACATTGTGTGTAGTCAGGACTAGTCTATAGTTTCTGGAAGTATGTTAAACAAGAAGAGTGATATTTGCCAAATCCTCTGTTATGGTTTTGGGATGTGCAGTCCTCTGCAGAAGGACAGAACTGAAACGAGGAAACACTTAGGAATGAACTCAGCTTGGAGGCAATCCAGAATCCTTGTGGAATGAGTGGAGATGAAAAAAAAAATGAATTTAACCATTAAATCATCCAGCAACTTGTCATCTGCGGCATTTATCTTCTAGTCCCAAAGATAATAATGTTCCGAAGTCATAATGACATCTAAACATCTTTGATCACGGAGCAGATGAATTGGTCCAAAAATGCTGAATTTGGCTGTCTCTCTTGGGTTATCCTAATAAATACTGAGTCAGCTTTGCAAATGGAGTGGTTTTCAAAAGTGTGGAATGAACATAGATGGGCTTGACCTACATGAAGCTGGAGGTGTCAGTTACAGCAGCCGGTGGGACTTCTGTTTGCTTGAAAGCAAATGTAAGACTTTCGGTTTTAGGCTCCTGCAACCGTGAATACTCTGAATATTTTTTTTCCAGGCTGACGCTAAAAGCTGCCTTCATAATTTGGTGTGAGCAAAGACTTTGTCTCATGAAGGTTCTAGACCCAGTTTTTAGCACTTTGAGTATCTGAGCTGGTGTGTCAGCCTGTGCTTGGGCAGAGAGAATCGGAATGAAACGGGTTCCTGCTAGAAGCAGCCTTGACCTTTTTCCTTGCCCATTGACAAAGCCAACCCATGTTCAGGATTAGGAAAGCATTAACTAATGAACAAGGGGAGGTGTCATCCTCACAAAGACCATGGCACAATCAGACCAATGCCATTTCTAAAATCCATTAAAAAAAAAAATTGAGCCAGGCAAGACAGCTAGAGCATTTGCATCCTGTCTAGCAGGTATGAGCTGAATGCTCAGGAAGATGGTATTACTACATGACGGTGAATTTGGCCTTTTGAGCTGAATCATCCGCTGCTGGATTCTGTCTGCGTAAGTGTCTGTGACCAGAATAGGGAGTTTCTCTGTGAAGCTACTCAAAGGGGAGGCACGAGCCGACCAGGAATTGTGCAATATTTTCTTAGCAGGAAATAAATGTAGACCCCAGCTTTTTTTTTTTTTTCCTTCTCATTTTTTTTTCTCCCTAAAATGTTGGAATGAAATGTGGGACTCCAAATGGGATGATCGCTGTGAGAAAATGTGGCTGGTTTTACTGTGCCTGCTGCTGTGCCCCAAGGCCACAATTAGGGCTGGAATCCCATTGTGCCAGCCATTGTCCAAGAACAGAGGAAGAAACAATCCCTGGCTTGGAGGCCTGCAATATTGATTAACCTTTATTTGTTTGTGCAATTACTAGTTTATTATTAAACGCTGTTACTTGTGTTAGAAGGCAAACATTCTCAAGCCATAATGAGCCCAGGGATCAGTCGCGGCATAAGCCCCATATCGCATGCAGATAAGGTGGAATTATTTGTCTCGTTTTCATAGGTGCCTCATTGAAGTTTCATGTTTTCAGAGAATCTCGGGGTGTTAGACTCACATTCCCTGAAAGTCTGTGTGGCCAGGACACAGAAACTGCCACAGCCCCTTGTGAACACACATCCTAGAGGGACGTGCCCCAAAGCCTGTGTGAGACACCAGCAATAGTATCCCACGTCCCAAGCTGGTTCTCCTGAAATAGTATCTCTTGTTTCTGCAAAAACTTGGATATTCTGTGAGTATGCCTCTACATATCATTTCCTGGAAGGATACCTTGATAGTACTCCCAAGACACAAGTAATCTATATGAGCCTATTTTGCCTGCTGGCTGAAATACTGCGTTGACCACACATTGATTTTGGCTTTCCCATTGCATTGCTGTTATCTCTTTTGCTATCTCATAATTTACAGGAAATTCGAAACTGGTTGCAATCACAACTCATAATTTGAAATGCTAATCCTTGGGCTGTCACTCCAGCTGTAACACATACAGCCTGCTCTATTAAACTTTAATGTGCACCCTAATAGCCATGTGAGGCTCAAAATCCAGGGATTAGCTTTGATTCCAGTTTAACTACTGATAGGCGCCTGTAGTATTATAAAGGACTCTTTCTCTTCTGAGGAGCACTGAACATCTTTGCTTTGGTTTGTTTACAAGCTACTGAAAGTCAGACTAACATAGATTTTCTCTGGAAAGGACTACTATAAACCACATTTAATCTAGCTGAAAAATGGTACGCTCAGAGCAGTAACAACTCAATTTCTCGCCCTGCGCATCCCAGACTAGGGGAAGAGGTGACTTTTCTGTCACAGTCTGTCTAGGCTGTGACATTCAGAACCATCTGGATTCTGTGAGTGGGTGGAAGATTGGGTGTGAAGCAGCTGGATTGTGTAAGATGGGTAAGAACCTGGCCCTGCTTGAATCAAGAGCAACACTTCGACTGAATTCAGCAGGGTCAGTATGATCCACGATATATTGAATATGGGTTAATGGGATTTGTGCTGTCCAAAGAGATGCTGACAAGGGACATAGATGTGGGTTTTGGCTGTGTCTTGCATGTCTCCACATCATGTTGATAGTAAGACTAAGGTACATGTAAGTGCAGAGCTCAGGTGGTCTCCTGTGTCAAAAGTAGGTAGGATTTATAGGAATAAAGTCTTCTTCACAGCAGGAAACTACTCTGGAAACAGAATACTTCTATGTTTTTTTTTTTATCAGCTGTAACAATGTCAATTTGGGTGTCTGGTTGAGAATTACTTTGGCAAAAATGTTTTGTTTGTGGGGGAAGATTTCGTCACCACCCCAAAGAATGAGGCTGCAACCTACTCCTGAAGATCTTGATACCACAGTGAATGTCCATGGTTACTCCACAGTGGATTATTGCAATATGGTCATCCACAAAGCTTTTCCCACAGACCACCAAGGACAACTGAGGCAGCAGAAAGAAGTGTATTATTTTCTATGCAGCTTGCAGTAGGAAAGACATCTCTGGACCAGAGTGACATCTCTTCCAATGCGTACACACCCCAGTAAGCTGAACAGCCTGACAAGGTGGCACTTCCCGTCTCTGCCAAAACTCCTGATTTGTACACTTGATCCGTGTGGTTTGAGTAGGAAAACACAAGTATTCCCTGCTGTCGTAGCTGCATGCTGGGGATACTCTGCATGAGGCAGAGCTTCCTGCTGTGCATCACTCTTTCCTCACAGTTGTTCAGGGAAAGATTTTAGTTCTGCCTTGATTTGGAACATAACCCATTGCTGAAGCTTGAGATTCTTTTTATTTTTTTAATTTTTAATTTTCATTTTTTTCCCCCCACAAAACTGAATTCTTGTTGTTCTGGAGGATATATCGAACACCAGTCAGATGCAGGTCTTCATTCCCACCTAGGATCTATCACTTAGGACCTGAGTGCCTTTTTTAGAGGGAACACCAAGACAGATGCTGAGTTCAGATGGGAGTTTTGGAATGATGCACTAATTTGTTCCAATCCCTCATAGATTTCAAGTATGGCCTTTGGCTGTGAAAAATGCTCACCCCTCTGAGTTTGAGTTTATTGGCTTTCTGAGTGTTTTATGGGGATTCAGTGCTACATTTTCTTGGGATTGTGTTGAATGGGTACCTGGCTTACTGGTGTAGATAGATGGAAATTTTTAATGACTGGCGTGTGTGGTTTATAGCTATTTTTGTGCATATTTTCAATAGCCACAGTAGTTACGCCCATAAACTGAAAAAAAAACACCCTCTTTCCCGTCTGCTGGATTTTCTTTCAGCTCATGTATATTCTTGTTTATTCTGCTGTGCTTCCAAGATGGAAGTTTGTACAAACATTTTAAAGTTTTGAGAAACAACAACCAGAGGCAAAAGGAGAAAAAGAAAAACAAGAAGCAGGGCGATCGTCTCTCAAGTGGGTCTGTGCATCCTTTGCTTTATTGTCTAGAACTTCAAGCTGGCATGGATTTTTATAACACTTGGGAGATGCGGAAGCTTCTATTTGCTGCTCTGCAAACGAGTATGACATAGTGTTTCTTTCACATATATTCTTTGGAATCCTTCCCCTGGCTACATAGCTCCATGTTTCCTGCAGATTATGTACATATGAAGGAAATAATCAGAGCAGATGCCACCCGAATACCTGTGGGTGATCAGATAACCCAACCTGATCTACAGCTTTACAAAACCCTGAGTCAGGTGCTTGCTATCCAGAGATGTTTCCTGAAAAAAAAAAAATCATTTCTGGGGTTTGCACACCCAAACTTGATTCATCTCTTGTGGGTTTCACCACAGTCACTTGGGACACAAGGATGAGAAGCTAAGAGGAGAGCGAGGAGGGAGCTGGGTGACAGGAGGAGGCTCTCTGGCTGGCTCCAATCCTTGGAGTCCACTTATGAGCAGATGAGTTTTATACAAAAAGGAAAAGCAAGTGGAGCTTGTTCAGCTAGTTTGCCACTCATGGCTGATCTAGCAGTATCTGCAGTGTTCATCAAAAGTACAGTTAATACTATTTTGTATAATTCTTTGATTTCCATAAGATCTCCACTGGCCGTAATACCAGTGCAGAGAGTCAATCATGCCAATTACTTTTTGATGGTAACTTCAAGCTTGAAAAGCAAAGACACACTCAGTGTGTCTGATTTTCACAGTGAACTACCCAGCTGCAGGTTGATGCCCAGGGAGGCTGAGTCACTGTTCCGGGAAGAGTTCAAGAAATGTTTAGATGTTGTAGTAAGGGACATGGTTCAGTTGGGAAATATCAGTGGTAGGTGGACGTTTGGACTGGATGATCTTGGAGGCTTTTTCCAACTGTAATGATACTATGATTCTGTGGTACGTGTTGTCAGGATGCTGGATGTTATGAGACTCCCAATGCTCCACAGGTTTCATGGGGAGGCAGGGTGTGGAATGGCCACAACACGGTGGGGACAAGGATATGGTTGAGTCCACAGACCCACTGCCAATGGCAAGGGCATGACAGACAGACCCGAGCCGACAAAGTGGTGCAAACAAAATAGCTGTGTGGAGGAGAGCCACGTCCGATGGGTTGCAGCTGTCCCTCTGCCTCCCGGCCACCCCCGCCCTGCTCCAAATGTAAATCATCACCCTTTTCCCTTTTAACATAACAGTTGTGTCATTTAAAAGCTCAAAGAGCTGAGAAAAAAGTCTACTTGTTTAGAGAAACCATTAAAACAAATTATGAGCATTTAATAAATGGGGAAAACTGTCTGTTTGTCATAACACAGAATTTTTCCTTTAAATATCCAAACAACTGCCCAAAAAGTTACTTGTAGATGGGTGTGTCTGGGGGACACTTTCAGGGTCAGTCTGCACCGGGGTCCTTGTTGTGAGTCTTTGGCCCAGATTTTGGTCACAGCCAACATGAGTGGGTGTAGGTCCTGGGTGGGCTCTGGGACTGGCAATAGAGCGTGGTGCCTGCAGTACCTGCTGCCTCTGCCCTGGCAGAGGAGGGATGCATGCAAACAGTATTTTTTTAATGCATTGATGCACTTCTTGAATAAACAGTAGCTTGGCGACTGCATTTGGAAAGCAGTTGGACGTTTTTCTCACTCCTCTGATGCTATTTCTTTTTCAAAACATTTCCTGATCCCAAGCTCCTTCCTCAGGTTGTGGGAACATTCAGGTTCGGATCTGCAGTGTGTGGGCTGGCCCCTCTCCAGTTGTTTAACAGATGATTGCTTTGAATAGGATTATCTTGGACAGGCAGAGAATCATCTCACAGCACTGGGGCCGCCTTCGCCCTGGGAGGGGGGAGTGACTGGGCCGTGCTGCGAGGTGCTGGGCTTGCCTGGCTGGCAGGAATCTCCTCCAGACAGCTCTTCCAGCTCTGGAGCTGTGATCTGATCTTTAAGAGCTATTAAGTCCTTGGTCCTTAAGAATGATTGATTACTGGCTAAACCTCCTTATAATGAGCCTCTTTACCTTTAGGATCTACCAAAGTTAGGGAGAAAGCCTGCTTGTATGTCGCTGTTTGGTGACTCAGGAGCCTGGAGGTAAGTAAGTCCTTAGCTTTTAAGTGCACAACAGGATTGCAGCTTCACTGATCAGGAAACTTATTACTGGCTCCCACTCTTGCTTCTAAGGGATGCCTGCCGTCATTTTGTGGACCAGCTCCTGAGGGCAGCAGACACTGAGCCAATCCCTCTGCAGATTGGCAGCTTCAGCATTGCATGCTGCTAAGAGGAGGCAACACCAGCTGGGTTCCAGCAGGCACAAGGCTGCCAAGCTCCTTGCTGTGCCAAGGCTGGCTGTGGCATCCCTGCCACTGAGGGGATCATGCTTTGTGCTGCTGTCATCCTGGAGCTGAGCAAAGTGGAGGGAAAAGGAAGGAAACCTCACATGGTCAATCTCCACTTAGGTTGGTTTCCTTGGAAGAGTTTGACTGAATCTGTGTACATGAATTGAGACGTGATTTCTAAGGGCCCATTTCAATACTTCCCTGTAGGGCTCATGGGGAAGATGAGGGTGAAAAACCAGCACTGACCTCAGAGGGTGCTTCCATGGGGCAATGGTAATGCTGTGAGCAGGAGTTGTTGCTGCTTAATCAGAGCAGCCAGGAAGAAGCAGGAATGGGGAAGGGCAGGATGAAGATGAAACTTGGGCAGGATTTTGGGATGTGCTGATACAGGGAAGGAGGGACAGAATCAGAGAAGTGGCAAAAAGTCTAGACAAATAGGTTCTGAAAACACAGTCCTCAGCTTCCACTAGGCATTTTGGGTAAAGCAGAGCGTGGAGACATGATCTGTGAAGGGCCTCACTGGAAAACAAAAGCAAAAAAGCACAATAGAGAGATGGTGATTTCAAGTGGACACTGTCCTTTGAGTGCACCTTGTCCTGGTGTGAACATTAATTTCAGTAATGAGAGGGCACTGTGTCAGGCTCTCTATTTCAGGTCAGTAATGAGCATTTTATTTCCTCCCTATCATTAAAGATGAAGAAAATCCTTTTCTTTTAGCCTCCTTGGCTCTTTAACTTTGGAGTCCTCCTTGGTCATATGTGTGAAGACTTTGTGAATCGAATGTGAGTTCTCCAGCTTCTCTCCCACAGGTTTTAATCCTTTCTTTTGTTTCACCATGTGGTTGTGTAAGTAGTTCCCTTGAGAACAGGGCTCCAGGAATATATAATTAAATCAAAAGTTTGGCACTAATAAGTGATCTTATCACTTAGTTGGGCTTTTTTCAGTCTTTGTGTGATATTCCTAGGCCGCCCATTTGAAGTTATTTAATTACAAAGCCCCCACAATGGAGCCAGGGCCTTGGATGTTTCTGTTTTTCTTTTTCATAGCATATTATATCGCACTGCACCAGGTGACCAAGGAAGGGCTGACAACCCTTCAGGAACATCATTGTCAAAGACGATGTTGCAGAGATTATTCTTGCTATGAGTGATTACTGAGGAGAAATTCCTCATCAAGCCCTAGTGAAATGAGTGCTTGAGCCCCACATAACTGCCACCATCATGGAGCCCAATGATGACCATGGGTAAGAGTAAGAAGAAGGAATGCAAAACCCTGAGAAAAGTCCTGCAGTGAGTTTTTCTGTATCCTGAGCTTCCCACATCCATGGGTGGTGGAGATGTGTGGCTACAGTGACCTTGGAGGGGTGGTACTGTTGCCCAGTGTGCGTTTCTCCATGGGTTGAACCTCTCCTTTGTTCGCCTGTGAGCAGGATGAGGTATCAGGGTGCAGCCTTCAACCTTGAGAAGCCTCAGGGCCTGAGTTGACTAGGTGTGAAGATGTTTGAGTACTTCGAGATGAAGATAAGATATGGAGATTTTAAAAAACTCTGTTAGAAAACTGTCATCACCTGAAGTGCATTCTAGGCAATGAGTTACATGTGCTTAGGATGGAGATAAAATTGATAGGAAGTCACCCATAGCACCTGTCTGCATCTTTCAGAGCCTGAATAATCTTGACAACTGACCTGCCACTCCTCCCCAAAGCCTGTGCAATGTGACTCGGAATGAAGTGAAACACGATGCAATAACAGAGGGCAGACACTGGTGTGATGCAGTGTTATGATTACACGGTGGCATGGCAGCGTGTGCAATCTAGTATTTTCGAAACCCCAAAGCATGTTCTTGTTTTGTTTTCTTCTTCTTCTTCTTCTTCTTTTTTTTTTTTTTTTTCCCAAGAAACACTGTTTTTCTAACCCTCTAGCTTGTCTTACATGACCGGTGATGTCCTGGGAGGTGAGAGCTGAGAGCTGGGGATGGTCATCTTTCAACAAGATCCACTAAGGCCATAAGGAGCTCCCAGCCAGGCGGAGGTGGTCTTCAACCACAATTTCCCCTATTGGACAATATTTTCCTCAATGCAACCAAGCTGTATTTTTCCTGCCATTACTCCAAAAAACGTCAGAGAGACCTCTGCGTATCTCAAGATTTCAGCTTACAAATATTATGCAACCTGCAATGGAAAAGGGCTTTTAAACTGATCTGTTTGCTCAAAGGCCTTCAGTCTCTCAGCACAAACTGCCCCCGGGGAAGCCCTTCCCCCTCTTTAAACAGCAAATCTGTTTCCAGAGCTTCCTCAACGGCAGCTCTATCTCTGGGCACGACAGTCGGTGGAATCCGCTCTGCTCTCAGTTAGCCATGTGACTTGGGGTAAGACCTTGCTGTTGTTTCACTCCATCAACTGAGGCTCTGCTGATTGATGGGCTCCAACTGCCCAGGTGCAGTTTTCTGTGCACCTGAGCCTCGAGCAGGTTTTTGGGGTGTTCAGGCAGAAAGCGCTCTATCTGAATGTTGGGTGTTGATGCAATAATAACTGAATCAGCATACCCTCACTGTGTCATTTTCAAGTCTCATTTCGTTGCTTTTCTTCCCGCTTGGAATGCTGCTCCATTTACTAACTTTTTATTTGCTTTACTCCCAGCTTGCTTACCTATCATCACTAATTACAGAACAAACAATTGCAGTCATACAGTAATGAATAGCAACCTTTTGGCTTTTTATTTTTTTCTATTTTCTTGTGGGTGCACCTGGTTCAAACACCAAAGATAAATAGGAGTGACTTTCCAGTTCTCCCCTCCTTTGCCCAGAAGCAGAATTTCCATCAATCCATTTGGTGACGGTGTGAGCCGTCAGCATGAGGCTTTGCCAAGTAGGCAGAAGGAGAGGGTGTTCTGACATCTCCTGCAAGCAGAGTTCAAGTGTTGCTATTTGAGTGCCGTTCCCTTCCATTTCCATTGCTTTCCCACCTGAATTTGTGCTGGCAACACTGTGAGCAATTCTTTTTTGACCCCAGTGCAGTCTGCTCTGTACTCACCCTGGCTTTGGCTAAGATGAAACTCCTTGCAGTCAGCCCCAGTGCAGCCCCACATTAACTGCTTTAATATTAGGTGAGAAAAAGGAGAAATTTGGAGGAGAGCCCCAGATCTTAGTTGTGCTGGTGCCTAATGCAGCACAGCAGTTTGGTTAAGCACTAACACAGCGTCATCGATTTCCCCACTGTTCTGTGTAAACTTATGCATCAACGTAAGAGTATCTCTTCCATCTGGCCTTATGGTGACAAAGGAAAAAAAGCAACATAAATCCACTATTAAGCACATCAGTAAAAGCACCTCACCAAGGAAGATTAAGCAAGCTTTAAAATGTACCTGGAAATAGGAAATTGCCTATTGTAAGTGAAATGAATGTTGATATAAAGCATTTAACTAAAATGGAATTGGTGCTTCTGTTAATCTTTTTGTATTTCCTTTTGCTGTTGTATAGGATTGGGCAGAGTCATGTCCCTGCCTGGACTGGGAGTGGTTCTGCTTGGAACCAGCCCCCACCCTGGGCATTTATCATAGAAACACAGAATGGTTTGAGTCGAAAGGGACCATTACTGGAAGTAGTGTAGTCCAGCTTTCCTGCAATGAAGAGGGACATCTACAGCTCAATCCATTTCTAATGGATGTTTTGATGAATGCAATATAATTTGGGAAAACACTTTTTTTTTTTTTTAGTTAAAACTCCTCCTCTACTCGCATGATATCCATGGCCTCACACCCTCTGGAGCTTGCTAACGCTTCTGACAAACAGGTGTACAATTTTGCTACAAGTATGTTTACAGTGAGATGAGATCTGCTTACTGGAAACAACCTGGGAGTCACCCACTGAACTGGTTTGGTGTAATTTTTATGCAGGACTAACTAGTGATGCACTAGGGTAAATCTAGACCTACTTTTTGAGGATGCAAACATCCATCATTTGCAAGACTGTAGAGAATCACACTCTGTTTATTCAAAAGGATCACTCAAATTATTTCCCATTCTAGAAAAGATAAAAACTTATGAATCAGGCCACAGAAAATTGTGAATTTGGCTCAATGGTGTGGAGCTCCTCCACCAGTAGAGATGTTCCAGAAGAGCTCTCATGCCATGCTGGACTCTGGGGCTGCTCCCTGCCTGCAGAGCAGGCATCCATCCCCTGGATGTGAGCTGCAGGGACTTCCCAGTGGGGATGACTGCCCCACGGTGTGCCTGGGAACTTTGAGGAACTGTAGACATTGGTAGAACTTTAATGCAGAGAACTCATATTGGTAGAAGTTTGCTGCAGGGTCAGTGAGGTTTGAGATCATCACTTTGTGCCTGGCTATTGGAGTCCCTCTGCTGACTTCTTGGCTCTGCTGTTTGGCTCTGCAAAGGCAGGGGAATGATTTGAATTAGAGCAGCAGGCAAGCTGCTCTCGATAAAAGGACTTGCTACATCCACATGGAGCTGATTTCTCTGCACCTCACTTTCCTCATAATTAACAGTAATTACTGTAGAGGTATTGGGAGGATGATTAATGCGTGGGCAAAGTCTGAGTCTTAGGCTTGAAGTTGCATTAGAGTTCAAGTGCAGTTACTGTCATTTTATCACTACTACATCAAACCTATTAATTTATGTTCTTTGTATGTTGACTGGCAGTCATGCTTTTTCGTATTTTGATTGAAAGATATTCTACATCTGATATTAAATAAAGCAGACTGTACTTATAGCTGTAGTACATTCCTTCTTCTGTGTGAGAGCCAATGTGACAATTTGGGCACCACTTGGACAAAGAATGTATAATGGAGATATTTCAGCCAGAGGCACAGTGCAGCTAACTTCCTTAACCTGAATAGACTGCAGTGGGAAAAAAAAATAACCTGAAGGAATCCTTTGGAAAAGGTAGGAATAGCAATAAATAACTGGGCTTACTTTGCTCTTTCACAACCCATATTTCACGTTCTCCCTCTTTCAGACAGCAGCTGACTCAGCAGGGGCTGCATCCGGCCGAGCACCTCTTGGAGCTGCATGGTCATGGCTGGGGGCAGTGGGCACTGCAGGGAGCAGAGTGGGACTGGAGTGGGGACGGACCCTGACTGCTTCCCAGGGCGAGCTCTGAGCCCACGCTACCCCTTTGCTGTTAAGTCACAATACTGCCTTTTGCTTCCAAATAAGGCTTAGATAGGATATGTTCAAACTCTTACCCATTAATTAGGCATGAATGCTAAGCCCTCCTTTCCTCCCCAGGCCCATGGAGCAGGCTCCCCAGCTCGTGGCACGAGATGATTTACTGTAGCCCAGAACAACTGGTATTTTCTGGGGCCGTAACACATAGACAAGCCATTGATAACTCTGCCTTTGTTTTGATTGCTTCCAACTGCAGAATGAGCAAGACTTAATTGGCAGCAATGACCTCATTCCTGGCTTGATTAAGGTCTCCATATGTGTTTTATAAATAAAGTAGTCTTTTCAACTGTTTTATCACTTGGAGGTTTCAGCAGACAAAATATGATTTACAGTGTTTTACCTCTTTCCCCGATTGGGGACAAGTTCTGATCTTGCAGCCCAGGATGTGGGTGCATCACTGCCTGCGTCAGCTCCTTGGATCGCCCTAATGATACTTGCAGATGATGGCTGCACTGGCTGCCATTTGAACTCCCCCTTCCTTTTTTTTTTTTTTTTTTTGTGTTATAATGAAGGAGTAAAATGAATCTTTGCATTGAATTGAGCTTTCAGTAATTATCTGGGCGCAATGTGAGGATCTTTCCAAATTGGGGAAGGTTTTTGGAGGGGAGCCCAGGGGGCATCTCCATCCCAGTGATCTCTCCCTCCACACCCAAAGATTTAAGACAAATATCAGCATCAGATGTGCTTTCCAATCCACTCCAGTGAAATCAGAGCCAGAGGTGGAGGGGTGAGGAGTGGTGGGATGGTGTGAGCCAGGTGCTAAGCCGTGAAACCTGGAATTGTGCTTTTGAAAGACAGTGTTAGACAAGCAGCTATGGAAAAAGGAGTAAATACAAATAAAATCAAGGTCTTGTGAGTCAAATTCTCTACTTACTCCGCTCTACATCATTTCAGGTCTTTTGTTTCCATGTAGCAGTATTGCTTAATCTGAGCTTTCAGAAATCATGAGCTTGGTTTAAAAATAAAGCCAAGAAGTGATAGGTGGCAGGTTCTTTATTTGCTCTCTGAAGGCTGAACATTTAGCACTTGTGTGCATAAGCTGCTCATGAAAGCTAGAAACGTCTTACAGAAAAAAAAAAAAAAAAAAGCTTAAATTGTTAGGTTAAAAACTGATCCAAGCTCTAAATCACCAGCAAATATGGATGACTCACATTAAAATGGTGAGAACTGAAAATACCATTAGACATTTACGGGGATAAGGAGGAGAGGTGCATTTAGTGGGATTCCTGTGTCTTAGCATTTGGTATTCTGAAGTGTCTAGAGAGAAGCATGCTGATTTGCTCGGATTACTTGATCGTGCTTCACTGAGTTCAGGTTTTCTTTCCTTTCTTTTTTTGTCACTAATTCAGTTGCAGAGAATATACTTGTGAATGAATTCATGCAGCTAAGGACATCTTTCAAGAGAAAGAACATCTTTTCCATCAAGCCTTGTTTCCTAACTGAAATACAGGGAGGAGAGGAGAGGAGAGGAGAGGAGAGGAGAGGAGAGGAGAGGAGAGGAGAGGAGAGGAGAGGAGAGGAGAGGAGAGGAGAGGAGAGGAGAGGAGAGGAGAGGAGAGGAGAGGAGAGGAGAGGAGAGGAGAGGAGAGGAGAGGAGAGGAGAGGAGAGGAGAGGAGAGGAGAGGAGAGGAGAGGAGAGGAGAGGAGAGGAGAGGAGAGGAGAGGAGAGGAGAGGAGAGGAGAGGAGAGGAGAGGAGAGGAGAGGAGAGGAGAGGAGAGGAGAGGAGAGGAGAGGAGAGGAGAGGAGAGGAGAGGAGAGGAGAGGAGAGGAGAGGAGAGGAGAGGAGAGGAGAGGAGAGGAGAGGAGAGGAGAGGAGAGGAGAGGAAAAGAAAAAAGTTTTTTATGTCATTGTTAGTTCTCAATGTCTCAAAAACTAGCATAATAAGAAAGCTGTCCTGAAAGAGATGGAAGTGAATTTCTGCCAGAATGTGGGGGCCCCAGCCCGCAATCAGGTCCTGCCCCATTAGCATGGCTAACAAGCAGGGACTCCAATGGCCAAACCTGCCTGTTTTGGAGCCCCAGTAAATTTCCTCTCTGTGTGTCAGCCTTTCTGCCCCTTCCTCAGCCAGTTCCAAGAAGACCAACCCAACTCATCTCAAATTTCCTTTGGAAACAGAATCCATTGTGAGGACTGAGCACCTTACGCCACTGTCATACGCTCAGGGATAGTACAGATGTGCTAACACCCTACTTGGTACAACCCTCCAAGACAACACGGGCCAACAAAGAGCTTCTGCCCAGCTCTGGGGAGGGATTTTTGTAAGGGCAATACTTGCCATGTGGCTGGCAGAGAGAGGAGTCTTGTCTTAAGTCTCTACTGATGGCATGTCTCCAGAAAGGTTTTTGACTCTCCTTCCCCAGAAGGAACAGCACTCTGTATCACATCAGGTCCTTTCACGGCAGGGAGGTATAGATACAAATTAGAATGAAGCATGCTGCTGCTGTGTTGATGTGGGAAGGGAAAACCACTCAGAGAAACCCACTATTTCCTCCTTTGAAAGTTGCCCCAGCAGCTTCCCTCCAAACACCAAAGACAGCTGACTGCTCACCCCAGCTGAGCACTGGTCCTCCTGCATCCCAGTACCCATGGGTGTGACTGTCACGCTGCCTGGGGGACATCTCCTTTGGGCAGAGGACAAAATGGCCAACTGAAGATCTCCCTAAGTGTGCCAAGTCTGGCTTCAGAAATCCTGCCTGACCTTCTCTGGCAAAGGTTAACTGCCCCAGATACAGCTGCCCTATTGATTAAGGTTTGCCGGACAATTCGCGTGCCCATCCCATGTGGATCAGAGAAATATTCTGTCTGGCCTCCGACCCCGTGTTGGAGCAGCTCTTTATTCAGTCCTTTTCTCCCGAGAAATCTGGGGTGAGGGAGTGTGCCTGCTGGAGATGTGAGCTGAATAACAATTGGCAAACCCCTCCTCCTGCATCAGTGCTCCTACGAGCACTGTTCCATATTCTCGACGGCACAAACATTGGAAACAGATTTTCTGGGTGTAGGAAAAAAAAAAAAAGAAAAAATCAAAACCGAGCAGTCGTCGAGATGCCAAATGACAGAACACATTTTCCTCGCGCAGATAACATTGCTGATTTTGCTAACGAACACCCAGGTTTCCCTGAAGCCTCTAACCATTGTGGAGTTTTTATAATAATGTTTGCATTAGGCGTCTGGTGGGCTCAGACGCTCAGAATTATGTTTGAGCTTCCTCAGCTTTCAGCACCGTTAAACATATTTTTAAAACACATTAAAAGGAATATGTCAGCTCAGTTTAAGATGAAATTTAACTTTGGAGAAGAAAAGAAAAGCGGTCAGGAGGAAGAATTTTTCCAAATGCAAATGACACAGAAGAGTTTTCATTAAAGAAAAAGATAAAGAAAAATATGTTATTTCAAAATGAGTTCCTTTCTGTTCTATCCATAGTCTTGGCAATTCAAGCACATTAACTTTGCGCTCACGAATGGGGGAAAACTAAATGACTGGAATCCAGGCAGCTCTAGGTGATGTGAAGCAAAACAAAACTCCCTGTCTGTGTGAAATAAAATCCAAGAACACCAAATGAAAAAAAAAAACAACACTAAAACAAAAACAAACACCAGAAGCACCTGCAAGTTTAAACAGAAACATTTAACTGAAAAGTAGTTTGTTTCCTTGGCAAAGAACGTAGGAAAATTTCCATTTATTTAAACATTTCTATCAATTAAGTGGGCGTCCTTCTCAGTTTCATGTCTGTGCCATGCTTGGAGCTGATCCATGTTCTTCGCCATCGAATTCTTCCATCTCAGAAAACTGTTGTGTGAAATCCCACGTGTTTTCTATGGCTCCTAGTTAGTGTGGGCAGTCATGGTCAAAGAAAGGATGACGTTAATGACATTGATACTGGCAGATTATTGGATCACGGAATGGCTTAGTCTGGATGGGACCTTATAGCACATTCAAACCCAACTCCCTGCAGCGGGCTGGGTTCCCTCACCAGATCAGACTGTCCAGGAGCCCATCCATCCTGGCCTTGAACACCTCCAAGGATGGGACATCCACAAGGAGATACTTTCCAAGAAGTCATCTCGAGACCCTGCTGCATAGTCAGTTGTAGCCTCCAGGCCCCAAATTCTAAGTCTTCTTGGAGAGCACAGCACACCCTTGTGTGGCCACCATTTATTTGAGTTGTGCTTAAAATGTAGCAAAATGTAATGCAGTTATTGGCAAAAACATGCTCAAGATTGCTTCCTCACTGCATAATGCCACCATCACTCGGTTGGATCTGCACCAGCTCCCCAGGAGCCCAGCCTGCAATGAAAGCAAAGGCGAGACGTGACCATCCCTGCCACGGCCTTTCATCCCAGACTGACCTCTGTGACTGGCATAGTCAACAGCTCCCTGTTTGCTGCCCTTGTGTATGGCTTAATATGGAAAACCCAACATGGTCTGCCAAGCTCTGTGTGCTACCATGTATGGTGAAAAGGAGTGACTTCTCCAGAGCAGGGGCATAAATTCTGCTTCCTATGTATATAGAGAACAAAAAGTCATATGAAACTCCAGCCCTCTCCTTGTTTGGGTCAGCAGTGTAGGAATGCCTGCTTACAAATAGGAGAAAATGTGCTCTCCAGCAGATAAGGAAAGCGGCAGCGTATGCTGGTGTGGGGGAAGAACAGCTTTTTCCATGCAGAAAGGTCAGCAGCTGGAAAATTGCTTTGAACGTAGCTAAAAGGCAGGAATAAAATAACAACATAGAAGATGATGTTCTTCAAGTTCCTAAATATATATTTGTATAATCCCAGAAATTCTAATTGTGTCTATAATAATGCAATCAAACGTGGATGCTGCTGTTGCTCTCCAGTTTGCTTTTGAATGGAGAGGGCGGGTTGTGTCCTGTGTACTGAAGGCTGTGGCTGCTGGAAAAAGGAGAAGAAAGAAATCTCTTCCCCAGTGCTGCTGTGATGTGTGCAGCACGAAGCCCTCCTGCTCTGGCAGTGCTGAACACAGAGAGCAGCTCTGGTTCCAGGAGTGCTGCTCAAGGAATGCAGTGTTTCAGACAGTCGTGGTGATTTTCTTAGGCGTGAGCAAATCAGGACGCTCCACAGAGAGGATCTTCTCTGTGTTTTCTTTCACCATTTTAAATAGCTTGATCTGAATTTTTGTCTGAATTTCTGTAAAAGGAACTGATTATACACCGAGCTGTAGCACTGGAAACTTTGCTCCTCAGGGTAAAGAAGAAGACCTTAAAAAATCTCCATTCCCATGTGTTTACACAACAGAGCCTAACAGCTCCAAAGGGGCTTTTAGAATTAATTGCGAGAGAGCTCTCTGCTGTAAAAGGTCCCTGAATACTTATTTCCCTAATCCACACAGTGAGCGCCGCTCAGATGTCCGCCTGTGTCCGTCTGTAACAGCCCTGAGACCACTGTCACCATACAGGACCCCACAGCAGTCCTCCGTCTCCCAAACCTGCCCTGCTGTGAAGCAGAGACTTCACAAGCCCAGCAAAGCATCCTTTCTGCCCATTCGCACATGCAAGTTCGTTAGCAATGGGTTTCTGTTGCCACTTGCTGCTGCTGCTTGCCTCGGGAAACATTCAGCCCAACATTCAGAGATGCTTGCTGAGTTACATCCCAGCATCTTCAAGCAGAACAGGAGTATTTCCCTGTGCCGGGGCCATTTCACTCAGCAGCATCCCCAGGAACTCCTGCTGCTTGGATTTGGACAGCAGCTGACCACATCGGCAGGTCGGGGATTTGCAGCCTGATTTGGTGGTGTGCAAAGGGCACAGAGTGGGGGGAGAGCAGTGGGTGAGCAGTGAGTTCAGCCCTGTGTCTGCAGCAGGACAGGCAGGTTTGTTGGCCACCCTCATGCTGCCTTTGTGAAAAAGGGACAGGCAGCACTGTGCTGACTGTGCAGGGAGGACAATTCTGAGAGAACAAACTTTGCAGAAGTGGCAGTGTGAATGTCCACCTGCATGACATGTTCGTATCACACACGTCCACATGAGACAGGAATTAATTTGTGACTTTGGTCCAGGCTGGTTGTGCACAGCTAGAACCCAAACTGAGCTCATGCAGTGCTGCAGAGTTTATAAAGAAATCTTTGCTATGACCTTTACTGGGGACTCTGCTCTAAGAGAAAACACACTGTTCAGTAACGAAATGGTTAAATCAAAATAACAAGGGCGATTTATCTAGTAGCTTTCCCTGGCTATACTCAAGGGGGGCATATCTACCTATTTGTCAAGTCATTGACAATAGCCTATTTCTTTCTTCCTACCCATATGCTTTATTAAAGAAACACTTGACCTACCTGTCATATCAAACTGCTTCCTTTATCCAAAACAGAATAATATAGACATTTCCCTTAAGGGAATCCTGATGCAAATATATAAGGACAGGTTGCCAATTTGTTGAGCGTATTAGGGTACAGAAAACTGTCAAGGGAAACAGCTGTAATACAGACTGTTCTAACAAGCTCATTTTTCTTTTTTTTTCAGTGGTACTTTTGGTCTCTCTTTAGTTTATATTATACGATCTGTATGTTCCCAGTTTTATGGACAGCTGTCAGCTGCAGCCCATCTTTTCACTCTGAAAAAAAGGAAACCTTCAGATTCCTGTCTGTATCTCTGATCTATTGTTTAGTCTTTGACAGCAACTTCACAAACCCTTCAGCTGCACATAGCCAGAACAAAGTTCTGGGATAGGAGAAGGAAAAAGGAGCAAAGCTCGTGATACAGAAGAGAAGGCTCTGTCTGTGATGTAAAATTAGCGTATTTTCACATGAAACCACTTAAACACACGGTGACATGTCCCATTTTCACCTGTCTGTTCTGTGGTACAGAAAACACTCACTGTCTTGCACCAGGGGAGTGGTTTGGGCAATAAGTCAACTCTGAAATGATGCAGAAAGGTCCAAATCTGGCACGCTGCAAAGCACAGCTTTGCTGGCTTTTCTGTGGCTAAGAGCTGGAAATGGGAGCCAGGCAGTGGGAATCTGGGTTTCCTGGTGGTGGGGTGGTTAATCCTGAGCTGCGTTGTCTCCAGTGCTGGGCTTGGTGCTCAGGTCCAAAATGTCACTGGCCCTCCAGTGAGGCGTTTTGGTGATATAGTGCAGACCCTCCCCAGTTTCAAAGTGAAATCCATATTTTTCAGCAACTGAAATCTCCCGAGACCGCAGAAGATTAAGAGCAAAATCCATATAATTAGAGGTCTACTTTGACTCGTGGACAAGGCAAAGGCTGTGCTCTGGGAACAAAGGGCAGATTAAAGATGTTAGTCCTGTTTCACTTGGGCTGCTGCTCCACCAAAATCAGTGGGGTTACCCTGGGGATTAATTAGTCAATTTACGCTTGTTTGCATACAGAATGACACAGATCGTCAGCTGAATAAAAGTGACTCAGCAGGACAGAGCAAAAGTTCAGGCAGTGCAAGTCAGAGCAAGAAGGGAATGAACTGAGTCCAGAACAAGGTCATGGTGTGGGCAAGTGTGGTTGCTGGGGAACGTGGTCACCCCAGCAGAGTGACAGTGAGAGAGAGGGGATCGTGGGCTCCTGTGCTTGATAAAAATCTGTCTGCCCTATGAAAATCTCTTTAAAAGAGTTTTCAAACATTTAGGAAGGGAATATATGGAGCACTGGGGTCCCTTCTTGAAAGGAAGGATCATTGAATCATTGAATCATAGAGTTGGAAGGGACCCTTAAAGATCACCTTGTCCAACTCCCCCGCAGTGAGCAGGGACACCCACAGCTCTGTGCGGTGCTCAGAGCCCTCCAGCCTGACCTTGGGTGTCTCCAAGGACACTCAGCAATAGGCAGAGGGCAGGATGAGCCGGGTCCTTGGTGTGAACTTCTGCCCTGATTCGCTGGGCTTCTCTTCTTCAATGTACGAAGAAAGGATTTCTGAATGTTGGCTTTCAGTGTGGAAGCACTCCAGTGAAGAGCAGCAGTAGGTGGCACTGGAGATGGCACTTTGTAACGGCAGGGCATAGCCAGAGGGAAGAAGAAGATCCTAAAAGCACATCTGCAGAGCTGAGCCTGGTGTTAGAAAAGTTCTGTCTGGTCTGAAGCCATCAACAGTGTTTCTGTGGCAGATCCAAGCCAGGAATGTAAAGTTACCACCAAATCTCAACAAAAGTGGTGCTGGCAGCAAATAGCTGTGTGCTCCCTCAGGATAATGCAGAGAAGAGGGGTGAGGGGCTGTCAGACACTGCTGTTCTATTCTGGCTGAGTAAATACACACAGCCCGAACATACTTACCAGCTGATGAGCATTTTCTGACAGAAGTGAAAACATTGCCTCCTTTTTGTACACATTTTGAATCTGCAACGCATTTTCTGGGGCCAAACTGTATTCAGACATAGTGAGAAATGCAGACATCGCTGGGACTGGAGCCGGGCCAGAAGCTTCTCCTCTCTTACTCTGCCACCGACACACATGATGACACTTAATGAGCTCTCATCTAAATAGCGATGTGCTGGAAGAAAACCAGACTCCTCTCCCTGAGGGGGGGGAATGCACTTATGACCATGGGGTTCTTGATGTGCCCCAGCCCCACAGTGTGGGGTGATGGCGTGCAGCACATCCTAAAAGCAGGGGGAGCAGAGGGCTGCAGCCCAACCCCTGTGAACCCACACTGGCAGTGAAATCCCAATCAGATGTCGGCCTGGGAGCTGCTTGTTGGAGTCATGTGAGATCTGCAATGGACCAGGTCCCCTGGAAGAAGCCCAGCGTGCTCCGCTGAGGATCTGAGTCACGGGTCCGGGAGCTGCTGTTAATTAGCATGAGACAGCTGTTTCCTGGGGGAAGCTTGACAAACAAGTATGTCTCAATTTTGCTTTTGAAAAGCCAAATCTTGCCAACAGAAGGGATTTCTAATGCTCTATCTCAAAGGGCTTCCAGGTAGAACTCCTGAAATGTTCAACGCTGGTGTGAGCACACTGACTGGGGAGTTTTGTTTTATGGAGAGGAATAATTTAAATGCTGCAGCATCCTCAGCAAAATCACTCCATAAGCTGCTTATGCTGAAATGAGGCTCATTTGGTTTTAATTCATCCTGTACCACAAGGTTACAGCTTGTTTTAGTTCCTGCTTGCTTTTTAGCTGCTTTCTGTTACTTCTTTTTTTTTTTTTTTTGCTGAAGCTTGTGAATTGCAAGGTCAAGCTAAAGTCAAACCCTACCATTTCAGTGATGAAATGCAAGCAGATGTGGCTGCTCTGTGTGACGCCGCACTGGGGTCCATGGGTGGTGCCTGACACTCGGGGCCATGTCCCCTCCCTCACAGCTCCCTGTCCCTCAATTCAGATGTCCCAGTGGGTGCCACCCTGCCTGCTGCCATTGGCGGCCAAAGCCAAGCAGGGAGGGTGCTCTAAGCATCAGCCTTGGCACGAGGAAGCGAGGAGCAGGTGACTGACTGCTTGCAATGGTGTTTTCCTTAATGATGTTTCATCACATCAGAGCTTGACTTTTCCAGGGACATCAGCACTGCCCGATGACAGGGAGCTATGCGGCACCAAACTGCCAGATGAGTCTCCCTCGGCTCTATCCCTTCCTGCAGATCTGTGTGTTTGCTCTCTGTGTCTTTCTTATGGTTCATGGCTAGCAAATTGTAAGTCCTTGGCACTGAGTGGGATGGACTCTCCCACCTGAAATAAAATCGAATTAACTCCTGCTGAACCTAATGGCATTTTTTTGGCAGAACCAATTGTACTGCTTTTTGCTGTCATTGCTCACAGCCATTGGTGTTTTCTTACCCATGCAATAACATACTGGTTCCCCTGGGATGAGGCAAAACACCTGCGAATACTGGCAGGATGGCACCCTCAGTTCCTTCCACCCTCCCCTCCAACTGTCTCTTGCTCCAGCCATTGCATTCACCAATCCTTGATGGGCTTTGCCACCACAGTGCAAAACCCCCAGAAAATTCTCTTGTGCCTGTCTTGGTATGGAAGTAAAAGCACAACCCACTTACAGAGGGTAGGAAGCATTTGGTGGCGAGGACTTGCCATTCTCATCATGTCCTGCACTGCAGGTTGGGGTCACTCCATGGATTTCACTCGTAGGCTTGAAAAATTCATGAAGCTTTCTGCATGAGACTCGTAATGGGTTGAATCTTGCTGCTTCAGTGTCATAGCCTCATTGTGTCCAGCCATAGTGATTTGAAATATTAGCTGTCTTACTGAGGATACTTGTTATCCAGGCAGAAAACACAAGTGAGACTCTTCTCCTTTGTGGTGATGGTGTGCAACACAATGTTAGCAGGATTGGCGAGAATTAAGGGTTTTCCAAGGAAGTTTGAGAGCTTATCCAGGAAAATTTCCATCTCCTGATTTGTGCATCCATGGTTTTGTTGACCATTTGTAGCATGGGATGTAAAGCTCCCTGCTAATGAAAACTCTTCAAGGATGGCACCGCATCGTATACCTCCCCCAGAACAATTGCAGCCAGAAGATATTTTTCTACCTACTTTCACCCTTACATGTTAGTAGGTCTGGATCCAATTGCTATTCGACTGTCTTATTTCAACCCAAAGACACATTCCCAGAAGAACTCCAAAACCCAACACTCTTCTCAAAATTTGCAGTAGTTTCTAACCGGACTCTGACTGGAGCCCACTGTGTTGGTCACCACGAGAGCTGCAATGCGGGGCTGCTCTCCCCACAATCCCAGCTCCTCGTTGTTTCCCCCCCAAGGGCCTTTGTGTTATGTTGTTTTGTTTCTATTAGGATTAGCGTGACCCACTTAGCGGTCTCAGAGGAAGCGCTGTTTAAAAGTCAGAGGGAGCGGCTGTGTATATACAGGGCAGGAAAGATGGTGTCCCACGTTTCAGGAACGTCGCGGATTTATCGCTGAGATGCATGGAGCTGGAGCCGTTTCCAGACATGTGTTTGTAATTTCTTGTTTGGTCTGCCTCGGTTCTGAGAAATGCTGCATTTTTTGATTTGCCTGCTGAAAGGGTTTCACACTTTCGGATCCTGGCGTTTGATTAGTTTTGATGATAACCACAGTAGTACAATTCTGACTTCCAGATTGCTTTCCAGCGTGACACTAAGCAGCCACCCATCCCCTAGGCTGCAGAAATTCACACGTGCATTTGATCTTTTTGTATTAAGATGCAAAAAAGTGTAAAATGCTTGTCACTAGAAGACAGAAAAAAAATCACATTTCTCATCCCTTCATTTAGGGCAACGTCTGCTTAAGTGTATCCTGACAAATGGAATGAGATCTATCAGAACCAAGTAGCTCCAGTTCCTTCATTTATTATCTATAGACATCAGTTATCTGCCTGAGCAATTTTTACAAACTTTGTTCAGTGAAGGGCTCTATGTGTCAAACGTGTATGATTTAAAAGAGAGTTATTGGACTTCAGAAGGAAAATTACTGGGAATTCTCGCCAGAGATAACATAATATGAAGATGACAGGAAAGCGCAGCCTAGCATTTCTATCACCTTTTTTTCTCCGTCTACTAATGGTTTTGATTCTCATTATTTCTCAAATGCCATGAGAAAAAACCCTCCAGGGTACCAATTAGCTGTGCCCAGTCTGGATACAACTGCTCTCATCCAGGACATATTTCGAGATGTTGAAGCTCTCTTTGGGAAAAGGCAATTTGTGTGCAGCTATGTTTGGTATTTTTTAAGGATTCCATCTTGTAGGGTAATAGAGAGATGGGCTCATACTTAATTTAATTAAAAACAGAGATTATTATTAACTGACTTTAAGTATAACCAATTACCATAAATGGGAACCTGGGATCTGTGTTTGTAGATCATTTTTATCTGCCTTACTTGTATTTTATTAAGGGTTATTATTATCCTCAAAACAGAATAAGAACGTGGCACTTTGAATTTACTTCTGAATGAGCTTCCTGCTTTCTCCACAACCTTTCCCATCTGCTTTTACACTCTCCGAAATTTAGCCAGTTGTAACAACGATAGTAATGAAATTTATGGGAGTCCAACTATGTTTTCCACTTTTGTTGCTTAAGCGTGCTGTATAATGAAGGCTTATTTTCTTGTTCTAAACAGCAAACATACATAATAAAACAGTGGAAGCAATGACATTTTGGGTTCCACATCACCACTGCTGCTGGCCAAGGGATTGACGTGGTTTTGGGTGCGCAGTGCTTGGGAAATGGGCTCTGATAGGGGTCCATCAGCAATTCCAGGGCTCAGCCCTTCCCCTGCATTAATTAACCTTACCTGCCCACTCCAGAGGCTCTCTATGTCCGCAGATTAGAAAGCACATCTGCTAAGACTGACACCTTATTCACATGGATAGCTTCATGGAGTCCAGCACGGCTGTTGACTTAGGCTCAGTAACACGCTAAATCTTCTCAAGGCCTAAGGCAACTTGGAGAAGGGTGTTTGAGAAGTCTGTCCTAACCTTCTCCTCGTTCACTTGACTGCCCTTGTCAGAGCCCCCTCCCAGTGCCTTGGGTTGGATTTCCCCCATTCCTCTCACTGACGTCGCAACTCCTGGAGCATCTGAGCCCTAACGCAGCCCTACACAGCCCTTGGCACCTCTCCAACCCATCCGCATTGCCTTTGATTTCGTTTTTCAGTGCCTTGATGTCAGCAAGCAACAGAAAAACAAACCCAGCCCTGGAGGAGCAGTCCCCTTCCACTGCCCCTTTGCAGCTGAGGCAGCTCCGACTCTGGTCAAATTGCAGTACTGACAGAAGCAATAGAGGGAGCTGCTGCCGATGGCAGGGCTCCAGCAAAGCACTATGAGGCTGTACTCGTCTAATCCCTGGCAGCGATCTCCTCCACAGCTCCATCATTTAGGATTCCTTAAAATGGATTAAAAAAAAAAAAAAAGGGGGGGGGGGGGGAGAGGGGGATGGTGGGGAGAGAGAGAGAGGAAAAAGATCAACAGCCTCAATGAGGTTTCTTTGGACCAATATTTAAAGTGGAAAAATTAAGAGAGTCAGATATTTGTAAAATTCCAAAATATTTTCTTATCCTCAATGTAAATATTTGCAGAGAAAGCAATTATTGTGCATAAGAATTTTCTGTTGTGCCTGTCTGCATTCTTTTAGCGAAATGATTGCTTTTTTGGCCTATCCCTGAATAACTAAGTAGAGGTGATTAAAACCCCTCAAGTCCTTCAAATTTATTGTAATGTAACTATTTTTGAAAGCAGATTTAATATCAGCATGCTATTTATACTGCCCAAGAGCTAACATTTCAGAAAGCATACCGATATATCAATGTTTGATGCAAAGCAGATTGCACTGAAGATGTACAAATGTATACAAGAAGAAATCTGCTTATATTTAATAAAGAACCGGGATATAAACATATTTTAATACAAGGACAGAAATGGCTTTGAAATCACTGGGTTCCTACTGGTTTGGTCCATGCACCTCCCTGATGCTTCTCTTCCACCTCCAGAAAGGAGATGCATTGACCCAAAGCTCGGCTGCACCTCAGGGTGGCTGAAGGCAAATAGAGCTCCGGTGCTTTCCCAAATGATGCAACAGACCAGCTTCTTCTGTGCTCATCACTGTTTTGATTCCAAAATGCACTTGCTGGAGCATCAGGTGTGGATGATGACTTGCAGCCCTGAGCTCTGGCAGGGGTGGGAAGGGGTGGCTGTGGAAGTACTGCTTGTTCCCATAATCTGCTTTGAGGCTGAAGAAAAGAGCAGGGAGGATGCAAATTCACGCTGAGAAGGACAGCAGTCATCCACCATGAGCTGCCAGCACTGTGGCCAGGCTGGGGGCTTTCACACTGCCACTCCTGCCCTATGACCCCAGGAAGATGCCACAATCCCCTCCTTTTGGATATGAATGCCCTGTTCGTAACAGCTCCCTCCCATTTCTCTCATCTCTCCATCTCCACGTCACCCACCATCACCCTCCTCCACGGACACTCTGCTGTGAGCATTCTCACCTCAGCACTGAGCCTTCCGGCACCCAAAAGCACCTCCAGTGCTGTATCTACCAAGCCAAGCCCTCTGTGAGCCCAGGGGCATGCACAGCTCCCAGCACACAGCTGGACGGCTCAGGCCCTGATCATCCAGGCCCCCTGGCCCGTCCCTCCCCACGACAGGCAGTTCTGCCCTAAGGAGTGGTGTGGGCACCGTTGGGACCCTCAGACCTCACTGTCTCCTACAGCCACAGTTGTTATTGGATGCATTCGTTTTTCAGCCGCTTTTCAGCAGCGATTCCCTTCGTGCCACCTGGTGGACAACGGGGACATTTTCCCCTTTCTTAATTTCACAGCGGATGGAGGAGCTCCTGGGAAAACCCACTTTCAGCGGGGAATTTGGCTGAGCATCGCCTGATCCAAATTTCTTGCTACAGGTGCGACGAGAAACGTGACAGCACGTACTCAGGGCAAACCCAAACCACCCAGTTCCACTCCAACACTCACCAGCAGCTCATGCTTGTGTATAACCCTGCTTAATTTTAAGCAAAAAGTCATCAATAAAACTCAATTCAAACCCCTGCTTTAACAAGCAAGGAAAGTTTTTCCTCCCCTAGTTGGGATGAATTGATATCCTAATTTTTATTTATTCTCAAGCAACTCTCTTCTGATTTTTTTAAGACATTTGTCTCCGTGCAGTTTGAATCCCTCCTGTGGCCAGATGTAGGCAGGCTGCAAGGGAAGGAAATGCTGGGAAAAGGTCCGTGGAAGTAGAAAAATGTAAGTAAATAGTTGGGGATGTTCCTGGCAAGTGGTGTTTTTTTTTTTTTTTTTCAATTGAAGAACACAAACATCGCCAGAGAAACTCGGTTCAGGGAGATATTTTCGTTCCAGGATTAGAAACAAATCCCTGAGTTGAGGTGCTTAATGAAACAAACCCAAATGGCATTTACTCCCAAATCCCTGCGAGAAGCACCCGAACAGAGCTGAGGAATTGCTTCAAATCACACGTAAGCAGCGAGGAAACGGTGGTGTGCTCACGGCACGCTCCAGAACAGTGACAGACACCGATATCTGGTGAGGAAATTTGTTCTTTGGAGTTCTCTCCCTCTTTGAGCAGCTCTGACCCCCCGGGACAAACCCTGCCTTCACTGAAGCCTGTGAACACCGGAGCAGCGATGAGACCCATGTGAGATTTTGCCCGTGGAGTGACTGCTCAACTGCCCAATGCGTACAGAGCTCCCAACCAGCGGCTGTCAGCTGGTCATGGGGCAGCTGGAAACAGAGCCATAGCAAATGAAGGAATGCTACAGAGCAGGAAGAAACCCTACAGAAAATGAATTTCTGTGCATGCACACAATGTGGCATGGCAGAGGGAAGAATTAAGGTGAAGTTTGGCTACAACGCCCTGACCTACGCCCTGATGACTGAAGAAGGACGGCCGTTCTTCTTCTGCAGACGTTTATTTTGTGCTGTGATTTTGTATCTCGACTGAGAGCTGATGTCTCCGAGCTCTTCACACTGACGCTGCTTCCTGGGCATGCACGATGCAAACACGCAGATCCCCTTCTTGCACGCACAGTGTTAGTTTTCTAAAAAGAAAGGAGAGACCACCAATTAAAAATATTTTGTCTGCAGAATAAGAAAAATCATGTGCTTTGCTTGGAAAATTGTTTTTGTTTTCTTCAGTGGTGGAATACATAGCTCGGAGTGCTCAGAAATGGAGAGCGTTTCATTTTCTGGTGAAATTATCTCCTTCCCTCCAGAGATTCTTTTTTTTTTTTTTTTTTGGAATAGGTTTCCTTGTCTGAGATTTAACAAAATATTTCAGTTTGCCACGGGCTGCAATAATTTCTTGGAATAAAAAGCTGCCTAAAATATAATAATTTAAAAAATTAAAAGACACATGACTGTGTTTCACCTACAAAACGCAGACACAAAGACTGCAGGTTTTTCTCATTCATTTACTCCTTTTTCCCTGTTCCCCTAAAAACAGGATAGGAGCAACCACCATCCTCACCCTTTACCACTGTGGCCTGGGATGGAGGCAATGGGAATGACAGGGACGTTTTTGGGATGGGGGAACACATGCGGCTTCAGGTGGCTTTATCAGTACTTTATGTTACAAAGGCAATTAGCAGGACTGGGATTTGGCAACCGGCTCAGCAACAAGCTGGGGAAATGCACCCAGGACCCACTTAAGGTGACCTTTGGAAGGAAGAAAAACAAGTTTAAAGGAAAACTAATGTTCCTCAGTGGTGCTTCACATAGCTTGCTGCACCTGAGTGTGTGAGAACGTCCTCCCCTATGCATGGGAGGTCTGTGGGCGCCCAGAGAGCGGCGGTGGCATGGCACAGAGGGACTGCCTGTGTATGGAGGGAACTGGGAGACAGTCAAAGCTGGGAGGAGGCAGCCCTGGGTTTCTGTCATCTGTTCTCTTCTGAAGTGCAAGCAGCGGGCAGGTCAGAACTCAGCCGGCATGGGCGCTACAATCCTAAGCTCAGCCCAGGGTCTCAATTCCAGTTTGGATAATTGCACAATGAGAAAGACCCCACAGAGAGCTCCAGAGCCCATTTTCAATGCCATGATGCAGCCGTTCTGCTGCCATGGGATGGGTTCTTCCATCCCTGCTTCCCCAGCTCTCGGCCAGAGGTGCCTCCTGCTCCCCCCCAAGCCGTCCTGCTGGAAACACTCAGATCCAACACTTTGCAACTGCCCTTTAAACGCCGGATATGAAGCCCCGCTTCTGCCCCAAATCTCCCTACAAACCTAGCGAGGGATATGTGAAATATTTAAAAGGGCTGCAACGGCCCAGCAACGGATGGCGTGTAGCAGGCGTGCCGAAATGTCTGGTTTCTGTTACATGTTTCTTTTCCTTGCATTATCTGTATTAGAACTTATAAAATGGGTGATTTGTATCAGCTGTCCTGCTTTGTTGTTATTGCCATGTTCTGCTCAAATGATAACAAACCTCTCGTCCCAAATCTCCCCCTCCCACAAAATATCCCAGCTATGCGAAATAAAAGATGCCATCTTATTAAGGGCTGAGCAGAACAGCACGGGAGAGAAAACAAAGGGCCTGGGAGCGGCACGGCTGCAGGCAGCGGAGGGAAGGTTGGAGATGGTGGTCACAGGGTGTGAAAGCAGCAAAAGCATTTGTCTTCTTGGAAATCATTTGTCATCATGCAACCACTGTCAGAAAAGTTCTATGTATCGGAAAGTTCGACGTGTCATAGCTTGGAATACTTGGATTGGAGAGGGCAGTCCATAGTATTCCTGCGGAGCTGCACGCAAATATATCTTGGGGAGAATTTATGATTTGCTCCGCGGGTCTGGAAATGTTTGATTTGTGTGAATTTCCAGCTATTGAGTACAAATAATTCTCAAATGCATCTAATTTCATGAGGTCATGGAGAGTGGGATATTTGGAATTTGTTCACCCAGATGGGTGTGCCTGGTCCTACCTTGGTGAGAGCCTTGGCCAAGTGACAGTAATCGTGCATTTCTCTATAGTAATCCACAGCCCTGTGCCCTGGGAATTTTCTCCTGCAGCACATGGCAATGAGGTTTTTCAGGAGAAAAGCAGCAGAAACTGAGTTATGTTTCTGTGAGCTCAGAACACTCCCTGTGGGTGATTCATTAGGTCAACAACTGCTTTTCCCAGGTTGCTGGAGTCCCTGTACACAGTCTTATGGAGCACATCCTGCTTTCAATGGAAGTTGCACCCCCAATTACAAGGTCCTGTGTGGATCCTATCTGTTCATCCTCCTCCAATTTGTGTTGTCCCTGTCTTCAATGACCACACTTTCTCTTTATTTCTTCTTTTCATCACTTGCTTTGTGAAAGGTCAGTGCAAGCAAATGTAACCTGGGTTTTATTGCCTTCAAAAAGAAGGCAGAGGGTTTGGGTGATTTAGCACCAGACAGCATTATCTGGTTGGAACTGGTTGATTGCTGAAGTCCCTTCCAACCCAAGACATTCTCTGATTCTATACTAGGAGGTCAGATCCAAACCTAGAGCTTGGAAAATGTAGTGACTACTGCTCCTGTGCCCAAACCATTGAGCTGGGTCCTTCTTAGCTTTGGGAGTCACGCCATAGGACTGTTTTTGGAAAGTACTTATCTTACAGTTTGCAAATACCATGACATTTCAGATGAAATCTCATCGAGCAAGTCTACTTTCCAGAGGAAATATTAAGAAACTTAACAACTTAACACTTCAACTGTGATAAAAACCGTATTTGTCTTTTATACAGAAGGCTGACAGCCAGCTTCTGTAATTGAAAATGCTTCCTTGAATATCTAACACTGAATAAGCAGCAAAAGGGTCAATTCGTATTTTCATGAAAAGAAGCAAATGTGACAGTTCTGTCCATGTAATATGTGCCTGGAGCATGGGCATCTCTGTCACTGCTGTCTTTGGAGGCCATGTGAGCTGTCACAGAACCTCAGGAAAAGAGTCAGGGTGAGATACAGATCCTAAAATTGATTGCAAGACAATAAAAGTAATAATTTATCATCAGAAAAAGCTCCTGGGCCAGAGCACTTATTAGCACTTCAGTGAGGTTACACCAAATTGCATCAGTGGGAAAGGGGGTTTTAGGGAGTATTATTTTAAGTGGTCTGGGTAAGGAATATCTCCTTGCATGGCTTTGCAGGGGATTACTAATTATTACTTAAAAAGTCAGTAAAGCTTTCATTTCTCATCTCTCTGTTCTCCGCAAAAATGCCCCTCATTATAGACCTGTAATAGCCCTTCTACAAACAGAAAGCAATGCATTTTCCACTGCAATCGTTTTCATTTGTCTCCAACTGCTTCTTGAACTTTACTGTCTACCAGTGATTACATATCTTAATTTTGGTGTGACAGCAAAATTGACTATTTTTTTTTTTCCTGATGACTACAGTGAGAATAAAGGCTTTCTCTCTGCCCTCATTCTGCATGTGTTAGAGAGGTCTTGCTTGGTAGATAATTTGGAAACACTTGTCACAATCTCATTAACAGAGTTAAGTGCTAAATGCCCCAATCTTGTTCCTTCTCTTTCTCCCAACACTCCTGAGCAACTACAGTCATAACACTTTCTGCCTCATTTCAGAAAGATTTAGGTCCAGTCTTATTGTAATGAAACCTGACTATGTTCCTGAGCAGCCCCAGAGCCCTGCTGCTGCCTACCTCCAGAATGTCGGTTCATGAAGTCTTCTTTGTAACAGAGAGACACTGCAAGGAGGTAACATAGCTTGAAATGAAATCTACTTGAGTATGGCGCTGTAAACTCACCTTGATAGAATCCCTGGGTTACAAAGACAGAAGCACAGAGGCAAAACTCTGTTTAATCCTGAATGCAGAACACACGTGGAAACCATCCACCAAAATTTGGTGAGAGCTGGAGCTGGAGAGTGGGGGCTGATAGGATTGTTCTGCTTCATCAAATTGCAATTGTTTTTGCATGAACATGTTTACTTAAATAAAACTAAAGCAAACAGCAGCTCCAGATCAATTTGCTAGGAAGATTTTTCAGATCTAGAATGAGGTTTCCTGCCAAGGTTAGAAGAAGCATTGGTTGTCGTTCCTCCTGCAAAACAGCGCATCTAAACCACTGTACAATGCTGTTTCCCAAAGATAAGGGGGCCTAGGTTTCAGATTTTTCTTCCGCCCCTACTTTTTCCTTGATAAGTGCCAACCAGACTTGGTGTCCCTCTGGGCTGGATCCAAAGATCGAGCCCAGATTTCCATCTAGAAATGCAATTGTTTTGCAGCCAACATAGTTTGGAGATGTGCACTGAAAAAGAGAGCTTTCGCTTTCATGCCAAATCATACGGTTCAAAATAAAGAAGGTTATTTTTCAGCAAGAATGCCTCCAGCAAAGTACCCAGTACTTGAATTTTAGATCAAAACAGTTGCTGAGCATCCAAAGCTTGTCTGCAGTCCAAAGGAGAAAACCCATTCAGACACAGCTTGGAGCAGGGATGGAGTGGAATAAAAGCTACCGCTTGAAAATCCAACCCAGAGCCCAGTATCTGATGTCCTGTGCTGCCAGGCAGACTGTGTGTGGGGCATGGGGCAGGAGGAAATGTGGCCCCTGAGGTGAGTTAAGGTGGGAAGAGCTCTGCAGGGATGCTCTGCATTGACTTGCTGCTGCTGTGGCCCTGGGAGAAAGGCATTCCGGAAGGATTTTTTCCCTTTGGTGCTCAAAGGGAGCCAAGGTATCACATAACATTGTAATGCTGTTGGTGAACACTGAATTCAGAGCCACTACTGAACACTGTCTCTCTCCAGATGTTTGAGGGGATTTTCTAGAGCTGCTGTGGGCAATGGCAAGCTTGCTGCTGGGACAAGAAGTCCTACCAAGGAGTATCTGGCCTCTAGTGATTTGTACAGGAAGAGATGGACAATTTATGATGCCCTGAACCTTGGTTTAGATGGCAAGCTACAAATTTTTATGTGAAGTTTTATTAATTTTCAATCCACTGGATGCATAGCAGCTGTCAGATTAGGAAAATGCAAAATAGAAATAATGGACTAGGAAGCTGCAGGTACTGCACAGAGACATCTGACATATACTTCTCCCAAACTCCTCACCAAGGTGGTCGCCCCCAGCTGCCAGCTTTCCATCACTCATTTGTTCTCTGCAATCCTCTCTGATCCTCTCTTTATTCACTCTTTTCATGGAGAAGAGCATTTTCTTCAGCAGCATTGCATTTAAGTTATTTTTTCCTTGGTTATTTTTACTGTGACCACCAAGTGCATTAGAGGAAGGTTTGCCCTTGTATAGAGGCAACAGCAGACACAGCTCTTTGTCCTCAAAATGCCATCGTGGATAGCACACACACCTCACTCTCAGTATGTATGTGTCTCTCTATATGTATTTAAAAGAAGTGCTCTTTGGGATCCTACCTCAGGAAAGGGCAAGCAACAATATAAACAGAATCAAAGAATCACTATGGTTGGAAAAGACCACTAAGATACCCAAGCCCAACTCCAACCCATCCCACCGTACCCATTGACCACAACACAAAGCTGGAACATCTCTAGGACAGTGTTTTCCCCACTACCTGAGCAGCCTTTCGAGAAGAAATCGTCCCTGATATCCAATCCAAAATGTTCAGAGCTGTGCTGGGAAGAGCACTACCCACAACCATTTAACTTTCTGCGGTAAGCTGAAACACTGCAGCCCACTCTATGGCTTCTCCTTGATTTGGCTGCAGAATTACAGCCATATCCAGTTTTCCGGCACTATTTCTATTTCCTATCACCATCCTGAACAAATTTTTAACCCCCCCCTCCCAGCACTTACCACAGCAAAGCTGTGTAATAAACGTCTGGGGTCCCAGGAGGGGGGACCGCCCGGCACAGGCATGCCCCAGCCCAACCTGCGGCTCCAGGAATGCAGCTTTGCTGCAGAGCTGCCCTCCTCGCCCCGGGGCACCCCACACCTCTCCTCCCTTGTGCTCCCTGTGTCTGTGCAAGCGGTGTCGAGCCGTGCGCTGTGCTGTTATTGCTGGATAAAGCTAATAAAACATCTGAGTCACTGCGAGGAAGCTTTCCCATCCCAACGCACGCTTGATCTTCGGGGTTACCCGCATTTACCTCCTCACCTTTGTGTTGTATGGTGTTATTCTAACCTCTTTCATCTTTGGCTTTTGGCAGTCTTTTCTGCTTTAGGAATATGGTTATCTTAAGTTGAGCAAGATGTTTCAGGCTACAATAACTGGCTAATGTTTTACATTGAAATCTCCTAATATGCATTCAATTTATACACACTGAGCTCCCATTCAATCTGAAATACCAACGGAGTATAAAATAATAGTGACACTTGACATTTGCACGGAGATTTATAACTTCAAAGGGCTCTACAAACACAAACAAACTCCCTCTGTTCTTATGAGATGAGTGAATAAATACTATTACGATAGAAAACGGACAAGAAGGGATTGCAGACTTCACCCAGGGCCAGGGAAGGAGTCAGTGTCAGGGCTGGGGGTCTTGGCTGCCTCTCATGCCCCCAAACCCACAGACAGATGTTAGCTTTAAAAGTGGGACAACCAACCCTGACCATTCTGCATTCTGAGCAGATGTAGGCAAAACACGGACACTGGAGTTAAACGCTGCCATTCAGTAAAACATGCCTAGTTTTCATTATTATTATTATTATTATTGTTGTTGTTGTTGTTGTTGTTACTTATTTTTTCATTTGCTAACATGGGCCAGGCCCCTTCCTCGTGGCACTCCTTCGTTGCAGGGAGCATTCACAACACCAGCCCCAGTAGCCTGAACCAGGGACCTGTGTGATGGGTGATGGCTGCTGCTATTGTGAATGCAAAGAGTCGGGTGGATGTTTCATTAATCACAGCCCATAAAACATTTTGACTAACTGAAAAAATATTTCCTCTTTCTTATTCGTGCAATGGTTTCTCTGAGCCTTTTAGCCCATTTGTATGGGCTAAAGAATGAGTTGCTACCCGTTATACAGCATGTCCTGCCCTTCCCTTTCTTTGTAAACATGAGCAGCTCGATTCCATGATGTGTTTTGATGAACTGCCAAGAACCAGCTAATGTACTGTTTGCTGACAAGTATTTGTTATTAATCCAAAAGCACTGAGCTAGTGGGTTGGGATTTTATTTTTTTTTAAGAAATATAAAATCTAAATTAAACAAGGGTGTGGAGATTCCTCAAATGTAGCTACTGTTCCTTCTGCAGTGCAGTTGCAAACATGCAGTCCCTCTGACTCCAGGGAACTATTTAAGCCATTTTGCTCCTTGATAGCATTTATCTCATTGCAGAAATCAGCACAGATAAATGGCTGACTACTCCTGATGACTGCTGATAAGAAAGCCAGAGTTTTAGGACAGATGAATCAGAGAATTATTAAGGTTGGAAAAGTTCCCTCAGATCATCTAGTCCAACCATCCACCTACCACCAATACTGACCTCTACCCCATGTTCCTAAGTACCACATCTAAACGTTTCTTGAATACCTCCAGGGACAGTGACTCCAGCACCTCCCTGGGCAGCCTGTTCCAGTGCTTGACTACTCTTTCAGAGAAGATTTTCCTAATATCCAACATGAAAACCTTGAAGTGGGTTAAGCCTGTAGCAGCACTTCCTTGTACACCTCTTCCTGCTTCACACAGCTCCTCAGGACCAGGAGGTGATGCCAGCCATTCCCTAATGGGCTCCTTTGGCTGTATTTCCAACAGAACCCTCTCTTACCACCTCCATGACTATTTGGGATGTGTTCAGAACTTTGGGTTGCTTTGCTGGCTGGATGAACCATTCTGCACTTCCTTATTGTGAAGGGTTCCTACATCACTGTCTGCATCTGGGACTATGCCGAGCCCCTCTACAAAGCAGCCCAAGGATGAGAGGCATCCAGAGGAAGCAACTGGAGCTGAAAGTCTTCCCAGGCGTGGTGGAGGTGAGTGGCACTGACAGGTTTATGCAGGGACCCCCCAGCACGCGGGCTGAGTGTGCCCCGGGGCAGATCAATTTTAAGCTTGATGGAAAAAGATGACAACTCCCTATGAGCCAAGCAAGCAGAGAACACAGGGGCTTTCATTTTCATGTTTGTGGCACCATTTGCCTTCCAGATTCGACTGACAGCTTTTGAGGCAGTGCTTTCAGGTGACAAATGATAATAAAGCTCCTGTTTACACTGGCTGTTGACTCATCTTAGGTGGAATTATGTACCGAAATAAGTAAATAGCTTCCTATTCAGGGTGATCCATATACAGCTATAGGCCATGGTACAATACAAAGCTCCTGTATAGACAAGACTCTTGTTTACTGTGTGCTTTTCTAGGTCACTTAGCACTTTGCTTCATAAACGTGCTTTTAGGAGTGAAACTCCTGGTGTGAATGGTCCCTCCGCTGTACAGAGCAACTCACCCTTAAAAGCTAGCAAAGCTATGACTGCTTTTTAATTTGCATTGCAAACACATTAAAGATAGGTAGAACAAACCCGGACAACTTAGGATGCCTTTTTACATACCTGAATATTAGGGCTTGTGGGGTTTATTTTGCTAGCATATCCATTTATCTCGTGAGTCTGGGGATAGCTTGAAAAACCATCTTGAAAAAGACTCTTGAGAGAACTGTGCTTCAGATGGTGCGATTGCTGGACGTGTGTCACTGGTGTTTTTGTAGTTGTACTTAATGTCGGTCAAAGGGGGATGGAGCCTTTGGGGGATGGAGGGGCTTGAAAGTCATCTTGGCAATGTTTAACTCAGGCGTGTGATTTAAAAACCCCTAAAAACCAAACCAAACCAAACAAACTCAAACAGTTGGCAATATGGAAAGAAAAGCGCATAAAGTTTTCTCTCCTGAAAACAAAACTTGAAATGTAAAATGTAGCATAAGCATTTCTGAACTGAATTTCCTTCCATGGTGCCGCCTGAATTGCAAGGTAGAAATGAAGAAAAGTAAATAAATGAGATGAGACAAACTGACAGCTGTTGTGGATGTCTGAAATTACCCAATGTGTTGGTGAGCGTCTTTTTTTCACAGATTTTACAACTCTGAGAGACATTTTAGTCTGATTCCTGCTGATTATGTGAATTTGTCTTTTTCTTTTGACTCTTAAAGAACTGTGGAAAAGCAGTGTCCTAACTTCTATGGCAAAGTGGGGTATTTGGGGTATCTATCCTCTAAGATTTCCAGTATGAAATCCATTTGCTTATCTGTTGTCCTTCAAGTTTAGAGAGTTCTTTTGCCTCACAGCCTTTATTCAATGCAGTCCCAAAACCATGGGGCTTCTGTATTTTAAATTACATTTGATTTTATCTGTTAGTCCCATGAGGACGGTGAAAATTCTGCTTCATCATTATCTCTAGAAATTGCAAGAGATTACATCTTTTTTTCAATATGCAAAGCTAAGCTTAAGTCAGAATAATTTACTTCCCAGCATTGATCTATATCTACAAATGCAAAAAAAGAATTTGATTCCCCATGAATTCAGTCCTGACTCATCAAGACAATGATTCCACGAATGAAACGAGTCACTTAGTGGACGATGTCTCTGTTTTCAGAATTTTCTAGGCCAATCAGTCTTCAACTTATTTTGCTTTCATCAGTGTTAGAAGCGTTGCAGCGACTAGTGAAGATGGATGATTTGTGGCAAAGAAAACTCACATTGAAGATGGTTGAAAAATGCAGCTCCTTACTTCTTGGCACTGGAAACAGTGCAGGGAACTGCAGTTGTTTTGAAGGATTTGAAAATGTAACACCATGATTTTTCATTGGATTCTTCCAAGAGTGACTGCAATAACTCAGCCAACATGTTCAGAGCGAGACATCCTTGGGTCAGCATCCAGCCAAGGGTACGCAACAATGAGATCTTACCTCTGCTACTCCCTCTGTCTCTGGGATTGGCTTGGAAGTTTCCAACACCGCCAGTCTGCCTGGAGTCTTCAGAGCCTGGAGAATCATAGAATGGCTTGGGCTGGAAAGGATCTTGAAGATCATCTAGTTTCAAACCCCTGCCATGAGCAGGAATGCCACACACTCAAATCATTAGCCAAACTGAGTCTTCAATTTAATTCTTCTGTTTCTCCTTTTTAGCAATCCCAGTGGAATAGCATACTATAATGAAGGTAGCTTCCAATTCTGTTGGCTACTTCCTCCAAATCACTGATTTCCAAAAAAATCAGTGTCAAATGAACAAGCATCAATTTGGAGTCCCCCCAGGAGACCTGTGGTGCACTGCCAACACAGTTGAGTTGTATCTGAGGGATCCAGCTCTCCCAGAGCTGTTGTAGAATCACCTCCCTCCATCTCATGATTGTCAACGCTATGAGGAATCTTCAAATCACAGAAATGAGCATGGTGCATATTATTTATTTGCAGAGAAGGTCACACCTACCTGTTTGATGCAAGTATTCGCGTATATGAAGGAACATACACTCCTGCTGGAAGACAATAAGCATTGTCTCCTCTTGCTGGATAGGAAAAGAGAAGCAGGGAAAGGTGTTGCAGCTCTCCAGAGTGCAAAGTGACCTACAGCCCCGCAGTGGGAGGCATGAAGTTATGTAGCTCATTAAATCTTAAAAAAGCAAGGAGAGAAGCTGCTTCCAATTATCAGGATGAAAATTAATGAAATAAAAACTACAGACAGGCTGCAGAATTATGCAATAAAAAGGGCTTTGCTGGCATTAACAAGGCGGTGTGCAATATTTGTGTGGTTCTAGCTCTGTCTTGGCTTGAACACATGGTGATTCTGCACATAAAATGTATCCAAATTAATGAATTAAAAATCCTTGATAATCCCACACAATTCTCTGTTCACAGTGAAGTATTATTAGCTGGGAAATCTCTCAAAAAGGGAAAATGAGGTTGTGATCTGTTGTCTGAGAAAATAGCCTCTTTGTTAGTACCCAAGCAATTGAGTGCTGCAAGGACAGGGTAGGTTCAGGGAAAAGCCCAGCTGCTGCTGGAGAGAATGACTATCTGGTGCAGCAGTAGCTGCCACTAATGGAGGTCATGGGACTGAAACAAGGGTGAGGAGTGAACATGGCACTGAACATGCATGAGAAAAGTGACATGAACAGTCTTACCAAGAGGTTTCACAACCAAGCAGTGCGGCCATAATACTGCCTATCTAAGTAGGTCATTCCAAAAGTAATGCCTCCTATTTATTTCCATGGAGACTATGACAGACAAAAATAGCACAGTAACTCAGCCTGATAGAGTAGATTCTCAGCTGCAAAACACTATTTTTCAGTGTAGTCACCAGCCTTAGATGATTTGCAAAGATGAACTTTGCTAACATCTACTGCTGATCTCCACAAGTGCTCAGCAAGTGCCAATGGATGCCAATGGATACCATTGTTTCCACATGGTGGAATTCAGTTCCACACCTTTGCCTCATGCACACTGCTGTTATCTGTCACACAGTAACAAAATATAATGGAATATTTGTGGAAAATTCAGCTTCTACTGTCATCCCAACATCCACCTCTGATGTTGTGGACCAACGTAATAAAATAGGAAGCATTACTTTTGTCCTTGTACAAGCAGCCATTATGAAATCATTCTCATGCTACAACCAGAGGTCATAGCCTACAGTAAGTCTACATGCAAAATTCAGTAGTCTGAATGAGCTTGATACAGAAACTGTCACTTTGCCTTCTCAGAGCCTAGACCATTCCTTCATTTCCACTCCCCTTCTCTCATTGCTATGAAAGGGCACAACTGCCTTTCCAAACTGCTCAGCAGAAAGTGGTCCTTCTCTCGGCAGACTCCCTAAATGTGACCATTGTTGCAGTGATGTCTGCCTGGCATAGGCTGTATGCATGATCTGGAAAGTGTTCACCGAGGACTGAAGAGCCCACTGGTGTGGTGAGCAGGATACAGTGAGAGCAGTATACATGGAAATGTGTTAGTGAGATTGCTGTTCCTGCAAGTGTAGATACAGCATCTCCTGAGAGGGGAGAGTGCTGCAATCTAAACATTTATATTATGAAAAAATGGGAAATCATTTGCTCAGACATAAATTAGCCCCTTCCAGACAGATTTATTGCAGCATGGAAAGTTTTAATGAGAAGAGGAGGTTCCATAACCATAGGATACACTTTGCATCTAAATGTTTGACATATAAATAACATTTGGGCAATTTTTTTCAACCCCGTGATATTTAGCACTTAACTGAGGATTTGGAAGGAATTTAAGGAAGAAAGATGTGTAAATTGGTTCCTCAGTTGCATTCGGAGTGCTCCGAGGGCTGACGTCAGGCTTACGCACGGCGGCTGTACTGCGATGCTCTCCGTGAGGAGCAGGAGAGGTGAGAGCTGAGGGCTGAAAGGCTCATGGAGGTGGGGCTGGTGGAGGCAGCTCGTCCTCCCTGCTCCTGCAAAGCCCTTTCCATGCCTGCTTCTGGAGACAAGAGAGATGAGGGGAGAACATCTTCAGAAGTCATTCTCTGCTGTCCCAGAATTCTGTATTTCACAGATTCGAAGGGGCTGTTTGATTTAACAGTGATTATTCTTGGGGTGGGAATCAACACCGAGCTCCTTGCTTGAATCTGAAATAGGAGGGTGTACTTGAAAGCTGAGAGACCACCGGCAGCAAGTGATCCCCAAAGGGCAAAAAATAGGAATCTCTGTGACTATAAGCAATGAGCTTCAGCATCTGCTTGGAGACACAGCTGAGTGGGCATGGTGGCGATGGGATGACAGCTGGGCTGGATGATATTAGTGCTCTATTTCAATCTTTGTAATTCTTCTCTGTAAGGAAATACCAACATGTTCAAAGGATGCTCAGCTGAGAATACCTTTCCAGCCTCTGCTTTTGCCAGGAACTTCTTGCTAAAGGTATATGAAAGATGACAACAACCACACCCCAGAATTCCGTTCTTGAGTTGATTTGGTGAAATGGACCTGGATAGAAAACTGTGGGAAAAAAATGAACAGTTAAGATATTGTGATGTCTCTAAGATTGGCCACTCTCCAAGAAATCATGGGTATAAAAGAACATCAAGAACCAAAATTCAGATTTTAACTCCTCAGATTTTAACAGTGTAGGCAATGAGAGCTGATGTTTTTCCACGGTTCTATTGGCTTGCCCAGGGAAATGTCAGTCCTACAGCATGAGGGAAAGCAGAGATGTAGGCAGAGAAAGAGCTGCAAACTGTAGGTGCATAGCAGCCAGAGCTGAGGGGAGAAATGGAAAAACTGGGACATTTCTAGGACAAGTACTAAAACCACACACCTGCCACACTGGCCCAGTATGGTCCCTGTGGTAGAGTGTGAGCTCATACCATTTTGGGCATGTAACTTAAGCAGTCTCCCTAGGATCCTCAGTAAGATTTTAATGATCATTTTGTGATGCCAAAGCCATGCTGAAGAGGAAAGCATGAACATAGTGCTTATTTTGTGAATGATGTTTAATAAGAAACTGGTTTAGTGCTACGTTAGTTCAGGTTAGGGATAGAGGTAAAGCATACAGTATCCCCAAAAGGTATTTGAAGTTCAATCACAGCAGTCCTTTGAGTTATCATATATATATACGCATAATACTAAGATCAAACAATACATTTCAACCAGTAATAAATATTAAAAAAAGACAAAGAAAGAAGAACATCTTTCATACATCTATAAGGCATGGGTGTGTGCTGCTGCAAGCATTTTGAAGACGTATATGGAAGACACAAATGTGTTTTTATTTTTTTAAGAGCAATATATTCAGTAACACGGTGACTGGATTAAAACTGCAGTGTACAATACTGGGGTTACATAAATTAGGGGAGAAGGAGCAAAGGATCCTCTTTCCTGCGGTGCTAGAGTAATTTTTAGCAGTTCGGGGCCAAAGAAGGAATCCTGAAGTTTGACCTTGGATTTGTTGTGGTTTTCCACAAGGAAAGGTCATGTTTGAACAGTGTAAATGCACCGCCTTTCTAGGGAAAGCTGTTTTCACCTAATTCATAACATGTTTGCAATTTTTATGTCGGTAATGAACTGCACCGATTCTGCTGTGTAAGTAATAAATTCTCCGACTAAATTTTGCAAGAATGGCAACCCTGGCCAAATTTGCTAGATCTTGGGAAAGTCATGAAAACCATCAATCTTGGCTTTCGAAAGTTTACAAAGCAAAACTTTGTTTTACACAAGCGCTGTTATAATAATTTATACATTTCATTTAACATTTCTTTTACTTAATAAGTATATAATTCATACAGAACAGAAATTAAATCGTACAACACTTGGTTTCAATTTTCCAGTTCCTATTAGGGGATTTAAATGCTCTCCTATTATTGCAGCAGTGTTTTTCGCTAGTATTGGTCCGTATCATATGAATGTTGGTCAACTTAGATGAAAATCCGCATTGCGTGCGCTAAACCTTAATACTAATGCCACCAAATGAATCAATTCCTATTTTCTGACTTCTGAACCTACCCGAGGGTGATGGAAACACAATCCAACGAGGATCATCTTGCAATTAAAACAGTTCTCTATGAATCAGCATGACAATACAGGTGCTAAGCAAGCATCTGTTCAATTAAGTCAGTTTAGCAGTTTTGGGGCAATTCTATTTTGCTTTTTTTTTTTTTTTTTTCCACATCATTAAGCTTACACTTAATGCTGGAAGCAAACAATAGCTCATTAGTGGATTAGAGGTAATTACCAACAGCAGTCATTATTCCTAAGGATTAATGGGCCAATTTGCTGCTGTAATAGTACCCCAGTATTGTGGTGCTGGATCAGAAGGGCTGGGGGTGCTGGAATGAGCATTCCCTTGAAGGCCATGGAAGTGGCAGAGCCCACCGTGGGGCAGCCGGGTGCTGCCTGCTGTGGGGTCCCAGCAGCACACAGCTCCTGGCTTGGGAGCAGGGATCAAGCTGACAGCAACCACCATGGCACAGGTGCCTGCTCCCAAAACTGACTGGAGTAGTATACATAAGAGAGCCTGGGTGAGATGGGGACAGGTCCAACAGCGCTGTCTCCACCTGCCCTGTGTTTGAGAGCAGATGGGAAATGCAAACATTTCCCTGTTCTCTTTTGGACTAGAAAGTGAGAGCTGCTATCTGGACACTGCCAAGGTATGAAGTCTTTTATGAAGCTCTGAACACCTGTTGGGCTGGAGGAAATTTTTAGGAATATTTCTATAAAATGTTAAGGGATATTTAAGGAGCAATGGCTGAGCTGGCCACAATGGCACTTGCCTGCAGCAGTTATGGTGAGGAATTAAATTCACATGCTGCTGCACTGCCTTCCAGTTGAATTCAACGGCCATAATGAAGAACAAGTGGCAAAAAAATGTTCTTGAGCTGGAAACCTGCTACTGCAGGAACAGAAATGGGCACGTTAGCTTCATTTTCAAATTCCCCAAGTAGCTTGGGCTAGGCATCACCATCCTCTGCATGCCCCACACACATCAGGGACAAGCATGGATGTTGGGAGCAGACTGCAGCTGTCTGAAGGGACCATCCGAAAATTCAAAGTATGTGTAATCGTAGAGCTGTTTGCAAGCAGAGAAAAAATGATACAGATGGCCCTACTTTTATTTTTAGCCTTTTATTTTCTGTCACTCATTTTGACCTAGAGTGCTATATAATTTCTCTGCATTTAGGAAGGGGATTAAGAAAGAAAAAAGACATAATGCTATAGTGGAGTTAAGTGGCACTTCTTCAGGCTCCTGTCAAATCTTGTAATTTGGAATAATTGCCAGTGTCAGGTTTGGGGAAGGAGTTTGATGTAAATTGCCTTGATCTGTACTCGTCCTGTGAGAAAAGAAAAACAGCACGTTGGAAAGTAGAGCACTGAATGGTATCACCGAGAAAATCACTGCTTGAGAAGCTGTGCTTTAATATGCACACATTTTATCGCTGTTTTTCTTCACATTGTTCAGATCTGGGTTGAGAGCAATGGTGACGTCTCATTTATTTTAGTAGCATAATCTATAGACTTCTGCTTAGCAGGAAGTCATGTGGCTTTCCGAGCATTGCATCACTACCATATGTGATCCCTTAAAAAGCAGATAAAAGCTAGCCAGGCTTCTTTGTAGATCATAACAGGGACAGAATATCTTCCATAAGCTTCCTCACAAGAGATTTCGGGAAACCTGTCTGGGTTAGGTCCAGCCCTGCAGCCCTTTGCTCCAGCCTTGGCGTGCTCACAGGCTTTAGGGGACGCTTCTGTGTTTGTTGGGTAGTATAAGCAGAGACAATGGTAGCTTTTTGAGGTGAATTCCTTCAACTCAGGATGAGACCTCAAGCTGATGTGGGGCAGGAGAAGATGGAGCCATCCTGACTTTGACCTGTTGACTTACTCATCATCTACGCCTTCCAAACTGTGAGTAGACAGCTCTGATTTTCAGTCAAGGAACATGAAGAGAAAGTTCTCAACTACTACATCGTTTTCTGAATGATGGAATGTGGATGTAGGAAATCTGTTTGCCCATGTTGTTTGGAAAATATTGACTAGCGATATTTGATCTGCAAAATGTTCATAGCCAGAAGGCTACATTAAGGAAGACAAAGTGCAGAAAAGGAAAAGATAATATTGAGCTCATTTTATGAGATCTGCACTGAAGTGACTCACATCAAGACCCAAGGCCCAGCAGATGATGCTGAATTTGTTTATCCTGTGCTAACTCTTCATTCCAAGTGTGCTCTACAGTTTACCAGACCATACAGCACTCTCACTGCTGTTATGTGCATTGCTCATCCAAGTATTCCCTTGTTACAACTCGTTTAAGGAGGCAGATACATAACCTGATATTATCATAATATACTAGTAAAGCATAAAGGTAATCAAAAGAGCATTCATCTGTATCAAATATGACTGGTGAGAGCAGGAGCCCTGCCAAGCAGCAGCCCAGCACTGCCCATTGCCACACTGCGAGCAGTCAGTTAAGGAGCTCAGCAGTGCTTAATCCTGTTGTCGTCTGAATTAACTTACAAATAGCAGGGGGATAAAACCCAGCAGTCACATAATAGGAGTCTTAAGATCTTGAGCTGGGGAGTAATGTGTGTATTTTGTGCATGCCTGCTGAGCAGCAGCACCACAAATGTCATTTTGCTGCAAGATTTGGTTTCCTGGATGAGATGGTGACAATCCAACTTGCTTCAGCCACAAGCTGAGCGTGTGTGTTCTGAGGGCCTGAGATGTAAACCAAGGCTCCCACAAACACTGGCTGCTGCTGGAAAGCTCAAGAGGGATTTTGGCCAGGCAGAAATTGGTGTTGCTCCTTCTGGGGCAGGTCTTGCTGGAGCCATGAGGCAGCCTTGGCAGAGGGCTCACCTTGCACGCTGGGGCTGCCCGATAGCATCTGGCACAGTTGGCAGCATATTCTAGGTGAGTTTTCAAACAAAATAAACGTTTGACACATTGCACAATTATTCACCTGGCTCTTTTAAAGCTCCCATGGTCCTCACCTGTGGAAGAAAGGTACCCAGGAGCAGCCAGGCACTAAGTTGCTCAAGGGTATGTGCAAGCAGCAGTTGCATCTTTTGGGGGTTATCTTTCGATCAGCATTTCATTTTCTCTGGAATAAGTCGTTAGTAATATATGTAAAAGAATCAGACAGAAGAGCCCCAGGGCTCATGGCGATGAAGGAAGCTCACTGTGTTAGACACAGCTTTTAATATAGTGCTTTAAGAAGAGCAAAGGAAACTGAAGCTGGGAGCAGCATTCCTATAGCTAGATTTTTGCTCCTCAGACGGAACCCTTTCATAGATAAAACATAAAAAAGAGATGGGATTCAGCACTAGAGAAGACCATGTATTGGGTCAAGATGTTTCTGAATGTGCTTCCACACTGGGACTCATTTGGTTGTTGCCAACAATACTCCCCAGCTGCCACGAGCACTGTGCTCAGCAGAGCTTTGATTCACAGGCTTGGTGATCTTAGAGATCCTTTCCAACCTAAATGATTATATATTATTCTTTTTGGAGGAAGGAGTTTTACCCAACAGTAGGGTTTGAGGTGAGGTGACAGAGCTGAGTCCCAGTGAGGATGACTGCGGTTCAGTGGACAGACGCAGACGGGAGCTGCAGCTGCTGCTCATCCACCAGCTCTGGGGCTTGCTAGCCATTGCCATGTCCACCAGCCGTGCATGACTGTGGTTTAACCCGGGGAAAGGATTTTAGGAGACCAGCAGGGGATAAGTGCCATAATGCCTGCCTACATCTGGCCGTGCACTCAGACCATTTGCTTCTCCGCGCTCAACCCGTGCGGGACGCGGACGGGAGTCAGAGGGGTTCCGAGGGAGTTTCTCCTTTCTCAGCTCGGCAGGGAGATGTCTGTGCCGCTGTGGTTAGTTTAGAAGGCAGAAATGGAGAGATGCGGTGGATAACGGGCTCGGGCCGGCTCGTCCGCCCCCTCTGCTGGCTGCCGGGAGTGCGAGCGGGGAGCCGGGGTGGGGAGAGCTCGGTCCTGCGGGCGTCCCCAGCCCCGCACCGCCGGGACCGAGTCCTGGGGTCGGGACAACGCGGTGGAACCCGTCCCCAATCCGCTGCTTGCCTCCCTTGGGTCTCCCACCCAATACACACACCAGTATCGCGGTGTCTTGTGGCACGACTAAACTCACACCTCAACGTTTTTCTTACAGCGTCATAATTCTTATCCTTGCTTTTGCCGAATCGGTGGGAACTCAAGCTCTTGGATGCCTCTACAGCTCTGTCAGGTTTGGCTGATTGGGACCACGGGTCTGACAGCAGCAAAATGAGTGAGAGATGGCTTGGGTCAGGGGCAGGGCTGGTGGCTCCCACGTGGGATGCCAACTCTCAGCACTCAGGGAAAGTAGGGCAAAAAGAAAACACAGCAAAAAGCAACCCTTCTCCCCTAGCAAAACAAATGAAATAGAGCCATCTTCTCAGCTTATTGGGGAGTCTCACAATTCCCAGGGATTCACTTTAAGCTCACTGCTGCTTTTTCCAGACGTCTGGTTATTCTGTTCCCAGCTCTGTTCTCTCGCAGCCGTGAGCAAGATACTTAATATTCTCTAATCTAATATCTGTTAAACAGGGAGGGTGAGAGCCTACTGTGTAAAGGAGCTGAGATTTAGATCACAGAATCACAGAGTTGCAGGGGTTGGAAGGAACCTATAGAGATCATCGAGTCCAATTTCCCTGCCAAAGCAGCTCCCCAGCCCAGGTTGCACAGGTAGGGGTCCAGGAGGGTCTTGAACATCTCCAGAGAAGGAGACTCCACCACCTCTATGTGCAGCTCCAGTGCTCTGTTGCCCTTCCTGTGAAGATATCTCTCTTTTCCTTCTGTGATGGTTGGACTGGATGAACTTTCCGGCCTTAATGATTCTGTGATTCTTTCCTCTGTGCAATGAGCTCAGAACCAGTGGTGTCCTTGACCAGCGACACCATTTGAAATTCCTGATCTACTCCCATGGATGCCACAGATTCTGGGCACTTCGCTTTGCTTTCTGTCAACCTTTCTGGTTTAAAATAGGAGCAAGTCCCAACCCTTCCAAGGGCTCCTCTCCTGGCATTGCTGGCTGCCAAGAATGGCTTTGCTGCCGTTTTAGCAAAGCAATGAGGTTTGGGAAGGGAAGGTGGAGCCATTCCCTCCCAGAGCTGATGGTCATTTCGTGATAAAGTGATAATGCTAATAATCCCCAGGTCCTCTTTTTTTTTTTTTTTTTTGCCTTTGAACTGAACACTTTGCCTGTCTCAACTGTGGTTGCCTTTTTGAACTGTCAGTTTCGGGGGATTAGATGCATGTTTAGGCTGGGTGAACTCATGAATGAAAATATTTTCCTTGGCAGTTTTTAAAATGCTTCCCCCCTTTAAGAGCTGAACCCTTTGGCAGCAATCTTCTTCTTGCCCAGATTACCACTGTCATTTTGGGAGGTCTTTTCCCGCAGAACAAACAATGGAATTTTAATAACAGTGAAATAGATTCAGGCCCGCTTTATTTATATTTTCTTTATTTATGCTCGAGTACTTAGTATGCAGCTCCAGCGAAGACGAATTTAAGCTTTGTATTACTTCAAAATGATGAATTAAGCTCTGGGAGATTTACTTCCCCAGAAAAGCATATTTTGATTTGCTGCTTTGAACATGTCTCACAAGAACAACAAATATCGGAGAAATTGGAAAAAAAAAAAAAAGAAAACAACTCTGTTAAAAACTGCAGATGCAAAGTAGAGCAAACGTGGTGCTTCCCTGCATCTGCACGTGGATCTGCCAGCGTTTGCACTGCTTTAGTGACACTCAACAGGTCAGGGATCAAACACAATGATCACTGTAACAATGGGGCTGCATTTGTTCTGATCACTTATTTTATGTCAGCCCTACTTGGATCTGTGTATGGAAGGGCTCAAAGCAACTCCTTCCACCACCACCTGAGCAGAAGGTGCTGGGTGAGCTCCAAGGGCTGCTGCCTCCAGAGCATCCTTCAAACAGATCTGACTTCAGGTAGGGGCCAAGAAGTCACATAACCATGCAAAGCGAATCAGGAATCAGCTGACGTGGAGCATAAAATAGCAGCAATTAAGGCTTTTAGTTGGGTGTAACTAACACCAAGCAGGAAAGCAAAGTGGTTTGTGTGTTGCACAAGCTGTTCTCAGAAATCCCAATAGCTCTAAATGTTGGCTTTTACTATGACTCGCTTTGCATTGGTTGTAGCAGTGTTTATTATTGTACTTGATGATTAATCCCTTACGGTTATGAACACAGCTCTTTTCCTCCGAGATGATTCTGATCCGTACACACCTCCTTCATTCCTGACACACCACCCTCCCCTCTTCCACAGCCCAAGCACGGAGCCCGGGGATGGAGGTAGTCACAGATGACATTTAACAAATCTGTTCCAGTGCTGGAAGCATTAAATCGCTTTCTGTCCGATAAGCCATTGATACGCTGCTGTGTTCAATTAAGATAGATGGCATATGGGATTGATGGAATGCAGCCAAAGGTATCAGCACTTTGGATCTGGAGATGGACTGCACCAAGAGAGCCAGAAGTGTGCTGAAGGAAGGGCTGAATTGTGGGATGCGTGGGGAAAGGGATTGGGGAATGGCACCGGTGACCACTTGTGCATTATTGCTTTGTTTTTAGCACTGCTGATTGCATCACATTTCGTTGAAGTCACTTAAAGGGATGTTAGCAGACACAGTTCATTGCTGCACCCCAGCAGGAATTAAAGAAGTTGGCATGCAGAGCTGGAGCAGAGCAGGTTGCTTTGCTGCCCTGCAGCACTGAGGGAAGCACAGTACCCTGTCAGCAGCTCAGATCTTTGCTGAAGCATTAGTTGCATTTTCTTCAAAACCTGTGGGAAGCAAGCATGCTTATCTGTCAGCTCCAAAACCAGACTTCTCTTTTCTTCTCAGTGCTAACTGTGATTTTTAAACCCAGATGTAGTCAGCACTTGGTGGCATTAGAAACACAGAGGAGTGATGCAGGCATTGTTCCCTGTGTGCAACATTTGCTTCCACGCAGTGTTGCAGGACCTGCACTGACCCCAGAGAGCACTCTGGACGTCCTGGAGGAGGGAGCAGTGGCCAAATCCCACAAAGAATTCCCTTGGCTGCCGCCAAAGCAGAATGCAGGGGTTCAGCCATCTCACTGTTGAGGTACTGTAATTACCGAGCTACTGTAAGACAGCATCTGCCAAGGATATTACAGTTGCTTTTCCATTTCCCTCCCCCCTATAAAATTAAGAGTGAAGAAGCTGCTTGTGTCCAGGAATGTAATAAAGATGCAATGAAAAGTGTTGATTCCTGGCAGGATTAACCCTCTGGGCCAATTTCTGAGGCTTGCCTGGATCAAAGATGCTGCACAGCGGCAGCAGATGCAGTAGTGCACATGGAGGATGCACAGGGACCTGGGCTGCAGGGTGGCACTTGGTTGGCCCTGGCCATCTGCTTCTCTGTGTCCTTCAATTGCTGATCTCCAGCAGTGCTGGGTTTCTGCCTAATGCAAAGAGAACAGGCACTGAGCTGTGATAAAAAAAGACATTTACTTACTGTAATTTATTAAGAACCTATGGTGAGTCGCTAAGTGGATGCAAAAGTATCCTGTGTCTTATATGCTGCCAGAAACTTTCTTACCGTGCCTGTGATCCACTTGTATTTAGATAGATCTTTCAATATGCATTAATGCTCATTTAAAATAAGAGTAAATTATTTTTTTTTACAAGGCTTCTAACTGCTGAGCACAAGCTGAACACAAGCCAGGGCTTGTACGCACTAGAAGCAAATAGAAAGAATAGGGAATTGTGCCATGCCTGCACGCATCCCTTTCCCACATTGTCACAAGTGCCTCAGATGCTTTTAGTAAAAAGACCAAAGGAAAAGTGCACAAGGCATCAAACAAGGGCTGTGTTAGGGACTGTGAGGCCAACAGCACCTGAGCTGGAGAGACAGCACCACTTCACAAGGTGGCCAGCCACTGTCAGATGAAGAATTATGGTAAAAAAACTGTTCAGCAAAATCAATGTGCCTCCACACTAACAGGGAAGAGAAGGCATTGCTGCCACTCCTAAACTCTGCATGCCCCTGCATGGACAAAGTGCTGCAGGAGACGGTCAGGGTCGGAAAGCAGGGAAGGGTCTCCTGCCATCAGTGTGGCAGCTGTACCTATGGCAATCCCCACACCAAGGACACCCAATTAAAGCAAAGCACAGTTTTCAGTTTAATGAAACACCCATCATTTGATTCTTTTGGGAAGTCCAGTAGTTTTATTTAGTTGGGCCAATGGCTTTAATTTGTATGACAGTTTGATTTCTTTATTTCTGGTCAATGAAAAGAATTCATTTTTTGGCTAATGCAAGATGTGAAGTCAGGGCCTTGTTTTGCTGTACTTGCCTTCCATGGAGTTTCAGATAGCAGAGATCATTCAGTATTAAATCATCCACATAGTCTGAGCATTTGCTTATGTGCTTTGAATAGTTGCTCATGGCAAGAAGAGCAGTGGTGCCCCACTCTGCTCTCACTGAGCTCCCCAATACCCTCATGACATCATGTAGAGACGGACACTTCCTGGCAGCCGTTCCTCAATTCACTGCGACAGCCGCTATTGGAACATGGACAAAACAAGGCTGTAATAGCTAGCACATGTGCTCCACGGCTAAAAGGACAACCAACTTTCATCTAAGAGTGAACGCAAGTTGTTTAGTATTTCCGAATGATGGTACCTCACTATGAGCAGATCTAATGTGCATGCCAAGCCCTGTGTTCACCTGCCTGGCTATGTGTCGGACACGTCACTACTTTGCACAACAAGCAATGGTAGACTCTAGTAAAGAGCATGAATGATCCATAGCTCTCCTGAAATACAGCCAGGATATGAAGGGTGCATGCATTGTGCACCATGAAGAGCTTCCCTCCAACCTCCATACTTAGGTGGTGCTGCTCCTCCTTGTTGGTGTTTACTGAATGAATAACCTTATTAGTAACGATGCAACATTACGACAGGGCTTTTCTAATTAGCAAAACATCTGCCCTAAAGATTTATATTAACTATAGCAGAGACAGCGAGGAATAGAGCTGATAAAGCACTGATAAAAATCCCTCATCTGTTTTACATTCACATATGGTATGTATTCCTGAGGGAGAGGGAGCGACATATTTCTGTGACACTATTTCATCTTAGCAAATCAATGTACAGGCTATTAAAACTCCATTTTTCCACGAATGATAAGTGTAATTACATCTCTCTTGCAATAAAAACGAGTGCTTATTAAATGTAAATATTTAACAATGATTAAAATACATTTGAAGGAAACTTTATAGCTTTATTTTATACGTTCCCATCTGGGTTGCCTTTCCTAAACCGCTACACTTTTTGGAGAGTTATTAAATTATTATTTTGAGAAGGACTAACACTCTATGTGTCCCTTGCTTCGACTTTAATTTTGTACACTTTCAGAATTTATTGAAGTCTGGTGAGTTTAAGAGTCAATCAATGCTCTATTGTATTTGTAGAGCACGCATGGAGGGGAAAGTGGCTTCACGGGGTAGGAAATGCCATGCTGTCATGTCTTCTCTGCGTCCGATGTTGATAGCCAGATACAGTTCCCTGACTCCACATGCTCTCATTTGCTTCCAGAGGAAAAAAATTTGGTGCCTTAAGTGGGTTTCTTCAGTTTTATGTACAGCCAACCCTTCTGCGGCCGCTTTAGAAGTAAGCCCCGGTGAAGGGTACGATCTTATGAATTGCATATATGTATAAGGGGCATTACGTGCGTGAGTCGCTGACCTGCAGTTGAGCCGTGAGCAATTGAAGCCGTGCACACGGGGCCGGCCCTTCGCAGTGCGACTTAACTGGATTACCCCAGAGAGAACTCACGGGCAACCAAGGGTTTGTCGGATCCAGAACATAAACCCTGTCTCCCGTGATAATCTTCAATATGGACGCTCCTCTCAACTGCCCAGTGAAGCATCCCTCTAGATTTTAAGAGAGTTAAAGTCATATTTGTATAAAATTCTGCCGTCTATTAAAAAAAAAAAAAAAGCTGCATTGCAGGGTTAGAAATGATTGCACTGCTGTAGCACAGCTTAAATACTTCCAGAAAAGACACCACTCCCGGTTAAATTTTATAAGTTCTTGGTATAATTTGTGCTCAGATGTGGCGCTTTCACCCCCATTCACTTTTACAAGATATTCACTCTCCAGCAATCCCCATTCCTGGCTCTTTCTGTGGGTTTTCAAGGAAACTTCTGCAAAGTTCAGCTACAAACTCAAGATCATTCCGAAGGGCTGGAGTTAATCTTCAGTTTGACCAGCAATTTTGGTCGTGTAGCAATATCACCAGTTATTTACTTGAGCAAGTGCTAACGGGATCAGGCTGCTGAGAGCTCATTAAGCACCCGATCCTGCAAGGAAGCAGGAGCTCAGAGCACCACAGAGTTTCTCAGAGTCACCAGGTGCAAAGGTCTTGCAAAAATCATGCTGCAAAATGTCACTGCTTTCAGAATAATAATAAAAATAAATAAATAAATATAAAAAGAGAAGAAGTTCTGTGTTCACCGTGAGTTGAAACCATCCTAAGGTCTCACTCCCTCCTCCTCTCAGGTTGCTGCAGTCCTTCAAGTCCAGGATGCTGCCATAGGCAAAGACACAATTTGTTTCCTCCAGAAGGAGAAATTTCTCTTGAAATCAATTCCTCCCTCCCTCTTGGGATTTAAAAAAACACCCAAACCAAACCACCACCAAGGAAGAAGTTATTTATTTCAGAAACAACAAACAAGACATCATGACAACATATTCCGTGTGTTAAGTTATATCTGGTGAAAAGAAAATCAGTTGAATGCAGTAATTTTCCACAAGATAAACCCTTGGAAAAGGAAGGTTTTTCTGAGAAGTGAATAAATGCTACTAGCACAAAAAGACTTTGCAGCATGAGCATCTTTAATTGCTTGCTTAATTAAATCTCTTGACTGAATGTTCATTGAATTGTTTTCAACATATTTTTGGCCATGGAAAAATGTGGGTTAAAGTCAGAACATCTGTTTGTTGGGTTTGTTGGGTGACACAGCAGAAAATAGTGACAGGATAATGTCAGTGCAAAGTCATGATGGAACAATGCCGCTGGCCTCTCCTGGTGGCTGCTGTGGTCACCAACACTAGACACACATTTGTGCATTTTTGGCGGTGCCTGCCATCATTGAAGTTGATGGGGCATGAACCAAATGGGAAGGAAAATGCTTTCTGATACAGATGTGACAAAACAACAGAAAGCTGTCTGTTTTCTTGTGTTTCTGAGCACTGCTCACACCAGGAGGAAGTGTAACCTGGAGTTAGAGGTGCATTGGTGTGTGCATACGAGCCTTAAGTTAAAATCCACTACACATGCCATGCTTCCTCAAATAATATTGAACACTTCTGGGCAACTGGGTGCACTTTAACATTCCTCGTCTGTGTATTTTCCCTGCGTAAATAATGGCACTGAAATCTCTGTGTCTACCGGTCAGTGTGAGTAAAGAAAGGCTGGCTCAGAAGATGCAGCACTGTTTCAATCTTGGTTTTATTACATCCATCACTTCTAACTTCTGAAAACAAATGTTAAAAAGCAAGAAAAATCCACGAGCAGCTCTTGTTTGCCTTCAGATAAATCATCCTTTGTCTCTGTTATATAGTAAAGTTTTGCTTTCTATTTTTTGCACTCATTATTCCTCCCTTCCTTCTCACAAACCTGCCTCCCTGAGGTGCTTTCAATTTTAAGTACAAACTAAAATGTGCCTAAATTGTGCACTGAACCATCAGGAATAAGAGAGCAAGAGGCTGTTTTCACTGAAAAGGAGAAAACATTGCCTTTGCCGCTGTGCTTTGTTCCCATGACAGTTTCTTAAATTTAAAATTACAATCCAGTGGCATTAATCTGTATGTCCTGGTATGAGTGAAGCTGCTTTCTTGTTCCTTGACAAAAACTGAAACAACAGCCTGTGGATGTTACAAAATATGTTCATCACGAATGGTAACTGCCCTTTTGATAACTCTATAATGAAAGACAGCACTGAATAATTACACATCACATAGGATAGAACAGTGACAAAAAAAAAAAAAAAAAAAAGAGCTGATCCAAGCCCTCCAAAACCATGGTGATGTTACTGTGAACTCTGCAGGCTGAGTGTCTGAGTGCCAAATCCCCGCGGAGCGGACCCAAAGCCCATCAGCCACACCGTGCTGCGCTGCTGTTCATCCCAATGGGAACAATGGGAGACAGAGATCAGGCATCAGGCTGCGAGGGCTGAAAGCCCCCTCCCTATTTTCTTATTTAATATTGAGCAGGGAAGAGTAAATGCCTCTGATCTAGGTGGAAAACATACTGAGGAAAACAGTTAACCTGCATGCTCTGTGCTGCTTGCCACACGCGGGTCGATTTCACCACTGTGAGTATAGGCTGCAATACAGAATTTGCATCTCTGTTGAATAAATCATTTGCAACCGAAACCTTCCACGTCCAAGTAGGTGACAGTGAAGCTGAGGCCATTCAAACGGGTTTACCAACAAACTAGGAATTTCCACAGGGCTAATAAATACCTCTCTTTCTAATGAGTTACTTCATCACTTCGCTGTCTACTGGTTTCGCTTTTCACTTTGCTTTCCTCCAGCAGAGACCTCACTTGTTTGTGCTTTTCGGTAGCGCCTCAGTATCATTCAGTTCACGGTGCAGCAGCCCTGGTGAGCCACATCTGCAGCACGAACCCGGCTCGACACTGGGCTGTCCTGCCGGCCACAGGTGATTGTTTGCTGGGGATTTGTAGCTCTGTCTCGCAGCTGCTGCACTGCTTTCGGGAGTGTGCTCATCACCGACATCAAATCAACCTCTCGACTTTTGAAAACGGGGAGTGCATTTGAATGCATTGAGATTCCTCACTTCTTGACGTAAGAACATTAAAAGGTGGAGGTATTAATCTTGCTGTATAGCCCCGAGTTCGGAGCTTAGGGCTGAAAGCTCGCAGTTCCAGTTCCTGCCCTTTTTGCAAAGATTTTTGACAGGACATAATGCAGCCCACAGCAGTATTAATCCCTCTATAGCCTCTCTAATAGTGACACCTCCCCATACCACCCAAGCTTGACAGCCCCAAAGCTTGCGGCAGGAAGAGATAAGGCAGTCCTTGCTCCTCAGAGCAAGCGGAGCCCCTAATTGCCCACATTTATTGCCATTAGGAAATTTGGGAGAGGGCCTTGCCCGGGTGTTTCCTACATTCTGCTGAGACATGGCCCACTGGTTTTAGTGGCTGTGGGATCAGCCCAAAATTCACCATCTCTTACATTGACAAATCCAAAGGATCTCCTTGACTTGGGAGGGAGATTTAGGAATCCAGATTTATACGGCAGCAATTAACTGCAAAATTTGGCCCTAAAATCCCACTGATGTAAACAGCAGGGCTGCAGGTCAGCACCAAGCACACAGCCCAGGATTAGCAGCAGCTCACTACTGGAGCAATTATCTCCTGGCAAACCCAAAAACCGCCCTTGTTAAGTGACCACGGGGCTCTTGCTGTTCTCCCTTCCACCTGTGAAATGCAGGATAATGCCACCAAACCAGGGGACATTTTCCTAGGGTTTCACTGAGAGCAAGTCAGTGAGCAGTGTGTCTTTAGGAATATTTGGAAAATAAATCTTGTAGCCTCTGAAGGAGAGTGGAGGCTGAGCAGAGTGGCTGGAGCTGGTGTTTACCAGGAGAGTTAACAAGCCTGGCAATAAAACCCTGGGTAACGATGCCTCTGAAGGGTTACATTAGCTTTGGAATTTACTTTTATAAAAGCATGAAATTTTATGTAGAAACAAGATCTCTAACCACCTATGTAAAAGCGTTTTTAGTACCTCTCAGAAGGATGGACTGTGTTCTGTGCTGCAACTGCAGGACAGATCTCAGATGAGGTCTGTAGGATTGGAGCTCAGTGAGTGATCCTATATCGGTTATTTCATAAGTTTTGTCTTTGGTGAACATAAAAGATTATTTTCTTGAATTCATTTATTATGGATATATATATATATATTTCCTGCGAATCTCCCCCCCTCCAGTCATTCTTAGCAATTAATTTTGGAAATTCCAGCTCTTTTCCTTTCTTTGTTAAAATACGATTTCAGAAATAATAATAAACAGCAATAACAACAATAACAATTTTCTGTTTCTTTTGTGTGCAGCTCCTTGTTTCCATGACTGTCAGTCAGTAAGAGGATTAAGGCACGGGAGAGGTGTGTGCTCTCAATTTGGCTTGTTACAAAGCTGAAACAGAGATGAAGGAAGAATGTTATTGTGGAGTTTGCTCAACTTTATGGAAAATCGTCAGTTTAATCTCAGGACATTTCACAGGGAAAAAAAAAAAAAAAAAAGATGCGTTTTCTTCAAATACCCCTCCCCACTTCTTAGCCGTTTTGTACTAAAAGCCCTGATTCTACCACCGTGGATATCTAGGCATCCATGCATATGTACAGGTAAAAAAATCCCCTTAGCAGAGCTAAAAGATTTCAATGAGTAAACCTTAAAATACTGAAGGCAATATTTCCTTTTTTCAATCCCAGAACCACGAGGGCAATTAACAACGCCAGGTAGAACTGAAATAACTTAAATCAGGGCAACACTGGGAGGTAAGGAGCACGGAGGGCAGCGGCTCCGCAGGCGGAAGCGCGGCTCTCCGCAGATCAGCGAGGCTCAGTCGGGAGCGGCGCGGCCGTTGCTCGCACCATCCGCGGCCGTGGGACACCGCGCCTCGGAACTGGCGAACGCCTCGTGACGGCGGCCCCCGGCCGGCGGCGGGCGCAGGAACGCGGGGCGCTGCGGGGCCACGGGGCGCTGCGGGGCTGCGGGCGCTTTTCTGCGACCCCACGGCTCCGACCTGGGGCCGTAGGTTGGCTGCGCAGAGGCTGCAGCTTCGCAGTCGCCACCGATTCTCCCTGTTCTCTGTGATTTTTTTTTTTTTTCTTGTGTCAGACGCGTGTCTGATGTTTCATAGAATCCCACAAGCTGCCTGTGCTTGCTTGTGAACAAGGAACTGCATGTGTGTGTAGGCGTGCGGTTTAAATCAGCGGCCTAATGCTAGAATATATCAGCACATTAATGTGAGACGTACTGTGGTTATATTCTTGTTACTATAGGAGCAAAATACATGTAAATATTTAGGTGGATTCCTTTAAAGTGCAAGTGGCAGCTCTGCAAACATGCAGTGCCCTGAGCCAGGACACGCTTTCATGCACGGGGAGGGTCCAGGCAGGTGTGCAGCGCCACATATTTCATGCACGCCATGCAGATGCCAAGATGCACAATGCTAAGCGTGTACTGAAGTATCGGTGGGACTGGTGTCTGACTGCTCGGGGGGATAATCCCACACAAGCCCCGTAATAAACGTTTGCAGGATCAGGCCTGGAATGATTTGGGAGAAAGTTTCCCTTTTGTTTCTTTTCTGTCTCCAAGTGACAGATGGATTGTTAGAGTAAGTCCCTAAAGATCACGTGCGTTACAGGCAGACAAGAGCCATAAAATTGTCCCTTACCTATGGGTCTCTGAGCTCAGCATTTCTGCGGGGCCTGATTTCATGTTTATGACAGTTGGAGAGCTGTAGCCCTTCCTTCAGCTTTATTGCAGAAAGAAATAAGAATTTGGAACAACTGCTTAACTTTTAAACTGCTATTATTAGACAGAAGAGGACTTTTTAGGTCAGGAAAAAATAAAACAAAGGAAAAGTCCTAAAGCAGCCTCAGTTATAAAGAAACCTACAAAACATGTGAAAGGAGTTGGATTTAACTCTTTGTTCCAGTGGATGTCAGTACTAAAACATCTTTTGAGTGTTTTTAACCGTAATTTAGATGCTTCTCTCCTACCTGACTGTATTTTTTTTAACAGGAGATATGTTGGCTTGAGTCATTTAGGCAGTGCACAGGGTTTCTTCTCTGACATGAGCTTACAGAGTGGCCAGTTCTCTTTGTGATGTCGTTTATTCACTGCTCAGAAGAGAAAAAAACAAATATTGGCTATCTACCAGTAATTGTTTGAGAAAACCAGATATATGCTGCAGATTTTGTCTATGTTGCTAGTCCTTATATAAGCAAAATGGGTTGTTTCTTAAACACTGGTGTTTGTACTAATCTCAAAAATTCTGCCCTCCATGCCATCCACAAAAAAGGCCATTGCCAAGTCCGACAGTGCAGATTTATCCTGCTGGGGAAGCGTGTGCATAAGGAGGGGAGATGATCCATATGGATAGGGATCCCTGTTTACCCCCAAGGTTTTCCAGTAGGGAGCAGATTGGAGACCCTATAAATCTTCCAGTGGCACATAGCATTGCTGAGCCCTCCGCTTGTAAATCCTTTATAAATCCTCCCAGCCCTCCCAACTGAGCCATGCCATGCACTCTCCTACTTATGGTCCTCCTTCTACATGGGAAGAGGAATCCCACATGGGATAGGACCTCACAAGGTCTCCCATGGGCTAAGACCTGTATGATATCCTGTCCTTGCTGTGATCACTGCAGCCGGGGCTGCTGCACCATTGTGGCCCTCAATTCCCCACACTGGCTTCAGAGAGAAACCCAACAATGGTGCACTGTATTTAACACTGTGCGCTGTGGGAAATGGATAGGAGACAAATGGACTTTATGTTACAACATAAAGAATGTTACACCCTTTGGTAATACGTTACTAATAACTTAAATCCATTAAAAAACTCTGTTCTCGACTGTACCACTCACAAACAGAGCCAAAGCTGTAAAAATTCATGAAGGAGTCAGTAGCAGGCTGGCTGGGGTTACAAAGTCTACAAAAACTGCTAGAAGTCACAGTTTTCTCCATGAAAGTCATGGCCATAACAAATATACCACACAGCTTGCTGTCTAATCCATTCCCAGGAAGCTGCATTGTGTGCGGCCAGGCGAATCTTAACGTTGGTTGAAGTCAGGAGGCAGTGCGGGTGCACGAGGTACTGCTGGGGGCACGCTACCAGGCAGAAGGAACCCAAAAATGTTCCTGGTGCCCTGGACGTGGGTTTGCCCTGCAGCAGGTGACACACAGCTGGCAGTTGACTGATGACGCTGGAAAACAAAAGCAATGCTTGGAAGAAAAGGTCTCCTTTTCATTTCTGTTTCCTGTGTCAGGCAAAAATTAATGACTAAATGCACCTTTCTCTGATGTTGTCCATCATGTAAATACTGGTGGGCAGGAGTCAATATGAACTTTAAGCATACCTGACACAGGTGGCTCTTGCCTTTCAATGCTGAATGGCCACTGGCCAACAATTCACAGCACAGCATAAAGGAATCCTTGTGGCAAGCAGCCTTCCCTCTGTTTATATTTGTTATGTCAGAATGAAGCTATTCATTGGGGCTGAGATGAAACTGCCCAGGTGAATAACTTCCTGAAACCCAGCGCTCCTGCAGGAGAGCGACCAAAATCAACTGCGAAATGAATGTGCTGTATGAGTGTGAAAGCTGGGGAGAAAGCACAGGAACTGGAGAGCTGATGGAGGGCAGATGCAGCCCGCAGGGGGTGCCCTGCTGCCCAGCATCCCGAGGCTCTGGCATCCTCATTGCCATGCCCTTCCCAGGCACTACTCGAGCTGAGCCACTGCCACGAGGATTTCTATCTGGTCCTCTGGGCCGTGTCCTTCTGCCAATGGACCAACTCTAAGATGGACATGAATGTTAAAAAAGAATTACGCTGATGAGTGGTATTATGTTTCCTGATTTTATCAGTCAGTCTGTGTTTTTTTTTTTTATTATTATTATTTTTTTTTTCCAAAACTAGTGATCTAAAATAAAATGTGGGCCATTCTCAGAAGAGGTTTGACAGTGCTGCTTTTTTCCTATGAAGCCATAGCAGCTTATCTCCAGGAAAAAAGGGCATAAACCCCATTGGTTGTACTTCATACATCTGCAATGTAAACGCAAGTCTGTGTGTCAGTTTTTCCTTTGGATGAAGCTTAACTTGTTCCAATATATTTAATCAAAATAAAAAATAGGTTGCGCTCTGTCCAAAAAAGATATGCAGCCTAAATATTTTGGTGTGTAGTCACCAAAATTACTGTAAGGGGAAATTTGCAAACAGTTTGGGAAGTTTCCTTTCAGTTTATGCATGGAGAAATCTTTACATACTATCAGAGCTGGGATTAATTTATCACCAAGCTCAGGAACTGTTCCCAATTGGAATTAGCCACACTAATGTCTGGAGCTGACAGGCACAGCTGCAGCAAGCTCACTCATGTTTATTATTGCAGTTTTCCTCATCTTTTAACAGTTTGCACACTAATGGAAGAGCAGAAGCTAAAACTGCTCATCTTTGCTCCACTATTGCAGCAAGTTTATTAAGACAATGAAACACCTCCAGGGCTGACTTTTAAGCTCCTTCTGGCACCAGGAGCGGGAGAAGAAAATATCTGCACCTTCCTAAGTCTTTTTTGAGTGTTCTTTTGGAAAATCTCTGAAAGATTTCATTCAGTGTCACATTTCTGTGCTGCTCAATTCCTGTTTTAAAGCCTGCTTCGGAAAATAGCGGTCTTTAGCAAAGGGCTGGAGATACAAGCCTTTGCTGGAGGGGGAACACGAGCAGAATTTACTTTTTTTTTAAAGAAGGAAACCTGAATTTGGATGATATGTATTTCAAGTATTGTGAGTCTTAGAAAGAGGGTATTGCCTGAGGGAGCTGGCAGCTATGGGATATTCTGCCACTAAACAATGTTTTATTTTCCTTGACATTTTTGCAGGATGCAAGTCACTCTGCCTCTGAAAAGGAGATGATCTGATGGTATGAAAATGTATTTTATTCAATAAGAAATTGTCATAGATCAAACTGACAGGTTATCACCGGGTGTGTATAAAGCATTCTATGCAATGGAATGGTCAAATCTGGACCTTGGGGCTTCTACAGGGGCTGCATCGTGGCTGCAGGCAAATCTGTGCAGAAGCAGCATGGGCACGGGGCTTGTCTGTGCTGGAGGCTTTGCTGTGGCTTTGGGACTTTTTTTTTTTTTTTTTTTTTTTCCATGGAAAGATGGGAGCAGGACAAGGAAGAGGCTCTGACATCTGTCTCACCTGCCACGGAGTTGGGAGGCAGCCAGGACGTGCATCTGGACGGAGAACTTGGAAGCAGTTCCATGTCCTGCGTTTTAGGCAGTATAATTGGTTAGTAATGTGTTGCTATCCCGGAGTTCATTCTGAGCAGCGCACGCACGCTCCTTCGGCTGGAGCACGGCCAGGTTATCTGTCCGTTTATAGGAGAACACGGCCAGAGGCAGAGCAGCCGAGGAAAGCAGGCGGTGCTGGCGGCTGCCAGATGTCACGGCCCCGCTGGGCTGGCAGCCCCCACCCACTCAGAGGTCCCCGTGCCGTGCACTGCCCCACGCGTGGCAGCGCTCCCAGCCCCGTCCTGGGGGTCTGCAGGAATGGTGGGGAAGGACGGGAAAGAAGAAGGGAAAACATCGCAGAAGGGCAAGAAGGGGAATGGGGACCTCTCCCTCTGTCACCATGCTCTGCGTGCTCCTCGCAGCCTTTCTCCCAGAGCTGTTTGCCATGTTTTCTGTGTCTGGGCTTCACAAGGAAGGAGGAGATGTGCAGTCAATCAGGCTTCCAATCTCTGCTGCTCCCCCAGGTGGGAAAAAACAGAACTAACGCGGAAAAGCAGCCCACAGAGGCGATGCTCTCACCCAGCACACCCAGAGCTGACAAAACACTTCCCCACCTGTTTCTGCTGCCGACTGTATCTTGTAGGGCTGCCTGGGCGTGCGCCTGAGCTGCTGACTCAGGCTGATGCTAGATTTGCTCACCATTTTCTATTGTGTATCACTACAGCACCACCTCAGAAAATAACTAAATGAGACTGCTTGTTTGGGAGATGGGGTGGGAAATGAGTGATCTCCTTTGCTTCACTATTTTGGTTAATTTCAGACAGGCCATTATAAAATTTGTCAGTAGGGTCAGATGGGGACAAATACGTGCAGGGTTTGGCTGCAGCTCTGTACTCTGACAGACAGACCTGCTGTTTCTGCTGTGGCTCTAGGCTTTCACTGACTTGGCTTTTCTTGCTTGTCAGAGCCAGAAGCAAGGTTTCAAGCAGATGAGCAAATGAGCAGGAGTCCTTGGTTCCTACATTCCTGACTACCAGCATCACCGAGTTCAGAGTGAACTTGCACTGCATCCCCCTGAGCTTTATCAGTAATGAGTGAACACCTTGGCATGCCATTTCCTCAGTGTCTGTTGGAGGGCAAACCACGAGGATGGCTGCAGAGGTGGGACAGGAGCTGAGATGCCTGGGGAAGGTGTGACCCTCAGTGTCCCTGGCAGGACAACACTGTGCCAATTAGAGCAAAGTCCTGCTGGTGCTGCGCTGCACAGACGGTAGAGGAAGGCTCTGGCCCTTCCCTTTCCCTTTCCCTCCACCTCTCTGCTGTTTTCCTGTAGCTGTTTTCATTTCAGCTGTTTGCCAAGTTTTATTCTTCTAGGATTTTTCTTCAGTGACCTCTAAATCCCTTCACTGGACAATGTGATGCATCACTGTTCGGTACAATATCCTCCTGTCTGGTTTGTTGGCCCCAGACTTATTATTTTATGTTTCTGTACATTAAACTGCATTTTCCATTCACTGGCCAGGCAAGCAGTGGATTCAAATCCCTCGGTCCTCGTTATTTGTTCCCTCTTCAGTTTTGTGCCCTCCACAAGTTTGCGGAGGTATTTTCATTCAAGTCATTTGCAGTTATTATAAATGAGGGAAATCCCTTGGTGTTCTCATTTGTTGAACCTTTACAATACAGGATTACCTTTTCAAAGGAGGATGTAGGGGTTTAGCAGCATGACTAGTGGGTATTAATAGATACCTCCTGGCACAGATCCTCTGAAAGACACAGTTGCTGTCACAGTGAGTCTCACCTTTGCACAGATGAAAGCAGTAAATCTGTATGAGGGCTCACGTCCTTAGCTAAAATTGCTCTGGAGTGTAAGATCAGTGAAAAACGGAGGAAGGAAAAGAGAGTCCATGGGCAGTACAAGGCAGTGTGGGAATCAGAGACCTTCCAAGTGTTTATATGACCTGGCTGTGTGCATCGCTATCAGCTTTTAGCCCCGCCTGTGGTCCCCTGGCAGTTGTTTCCTTGTCCTGCAGCTGATAAAACTGAATGGCAGAGCCAAAGGCTGCAACGATGACTAGAACCGTGAGTGTAACGTCCTGACCAGCAGCCTAGTGTCCTCCTGCACCATACCATGGAGAAGCATGGATCAAGCTCAGGCTGATGGCTTACGGATATTTACAGCCACCTCAGCACCACAAGAGGAAACAACAATGTCTCCCCATGAACTTTGCAGATTTTATTAAATGTGTGTTTTGGTTCCAAGCCAAACCATGCTCAGTTGTTTTATCACTGTTTATTCCTGTCTTTCACAGTCTTTATCAGTTACCCAAATCAGAGCTGCGAGCAGTGCGAGGGCTGAGTCACACAAATAGTACTTTTATCTTCAGTCCAATCTATAATCAGGCAACAAACCCCCTCATCTCGCTCCTATTCAGAGCCCCGACTCAGGCTCTTAAAGAAAAAGGGACTTCACAAAGGAATTTCAGTAATTATCCTCTCCTCTCCATCCCACAGATGTTGTTTTGGATGATGGATACCTGTGAATACTTGAAAAGAGCGCTCAGAGCTGCCGTCTCCCTAATGGAAGACTTCTAGGAAAGTGAACTTTAACTTTTAAACTTCCCTATGAAAAACAGATCCATGTTCAGTTTGATACCATTTGCCTCAGGATGATCTCAGCTCTTAAAATATGATGGTTTTAGTCGGATTAAGAGCCTATATTGTTGCTGAAGAGAAAGGAGGGTGCCTCTTTAATTGCAGCTCAAATCTACCTAACAATTGCCACATGTTGAACAAGATTTAAGAGTTATTAAATATGAAAGCCACTATTGCTCCTCCACCATGAGCAGCCTTTGCTTTTTAAACCTGGAATGCACTAAGAAAATAGGGGGAAAACATAAAAACCAAAACAACAACAACAACAAAATAAAACTAAAAAATTGTAGTCTGAAGAGGTACATTTGTTTTCTGTAAAGACAGGAGTTCCTGCAATCCATTTCTCTCATCTGTTGCTTTTACTGAACTGACTTCGGGCAGGTCTGTTAATCTTACAGCCATGAAAATTTTGTACAAATTCACAACAGTTGTAAGTTCATTTCCATCTGTTATCTGAGGTAACTTACAAACAGAGGGTTGATAGCTCGACCAGAGCCATGGTAAGCAAAGCTCCTCTGATTGGTGCTGAGTGTGGGAGCTGGGGCTGCTGCTCCACTGCATGTGCCCTGCAATGAACATTTGCAGCAATGTCCATATTACAGATCTTGACTGTCCCCTTGGCTCCTTGCAGCAAGGTTGCTGACTCAGGAGGCTGGCTCAGTGTCAATGCCATTGTTTTGAGTCACTCTGCTTTGCAAACCTGAGGCCAGATCTAAGCCCAGGTACCAATCCCAGGGCAGGCATAAGCCAGCAGGAAGGGCAGACCCTGCCCTCTTTCAGATGTTGGGAGGTTATGTAGTGGGATGCTCAGGTTCCTCAGTGTGCCTAAGAGCTTCTGCAGGAAAGTGGTTGTTCTGGGGAGCCTTCTGCTAACTTTGCATCCTCCCATGCTGTAAGCCACTGTTTGCTGATTAGGATGCTGATCCCTGTGGACACCAGAGCCCTGGTGCTGTTCTGGAAAGACCTTCCAAGTGGAGCCACTCCTCCTTCTCCAGCTGTGCTCAAACAAGCTGGGTCGTTCAAAGGACACCTTGTACCCTTGCTCATCCTCAACTTCTACAGTGGGATTTAGAGTCATGATACTACAGTTTTCATACAATACATTGTTATTACTGTTATTATTATAATTATCATTTAGGGCTCCATTGGGCAATCTTGTCATCTGAATAGAACAGTATAGGTTAGGGTAGAGGTTACTGCAGATCTTTGCCACCTGGCAGAAGAACTAAGCTAAACCTCTCAGGTTACAAAGGAAGAACAATTTTCATTTTCCTTCCTGCTCAGCAATGTAAAATTCAGCTCCTTATTTTCAGCAAAGAAATCACAATGGTTGGATTTTTAGCATCTGATTGCAGACCCACCCCTGTAAATCTGGAGATGCTTACAGAGCTGGGAACCCAGTTCCCTCTTCAGCAAGGTGAGGAAAAAGGAAGAGCAATCAGCTTTCAACCATACTTTTTAAACTTCCCTTTCTCTAGGGATATAAGAAGCCATTTGTTTCTTCCAAGGAACTTGTGCTGTCTCAGCGTTGTCCCAAGTTCTCATTTTGAGAACACTACTGGAGATGTTCTCCAGTCTCCAACTGGTTCTTGCCTCCCCATTGGTGCAAAACATCAGGTCACATGCTCACGAAGCTGAGTCCTTGTTGACAGGATGGGAATTTCTAGAGGGACACAAATCTTATTTCTACTGCCTGCAATCTCCCCAGGAAATTATAATTTCTGCTTGCAAGCCAAAATCAAACCCCTATGTTCTTACAGCAGGTGGAAGTATTCTTGAGTATGGAATTGTAGTTGGGATTCCCAAGTTTTGCTGTTGTGTTTCCTGGTAGAATAGACTAAGACTGATTATGATATTTTAAAAATTTATTTGACCAATAGAACCAACTTTCAGAACAAAATCAAACCTTTTTTCTCTTATCCATCCCTATGTCAAATCTGGAAATCTGGAAGAAAGATTTCTTGACTAATTCCCACTGGAGAAGGAACAATTGGGGCATTCAGGGGATAAATCAGTTTTCTTGAACTTTCACTTTTTAGCACCTTTTATATTAAAATAGATGTTCAATTCTTTTTGCACTAGCAGTTGTGTGTACAGAGAATTGGCTTTGCTGCATCTTTTTCTTCTTCTTCCTTTTCCTTGTTAACTTTTAAACTTTTCTTTATTATTAAATTCCAACTTCCAGCTGACCCTTGAATAATTGGTTTTGTTGCAAGGGTTATTTGAGGTCTAAATGAGCCCAATGACATCTGTTTAATTTTAGATGCCTGGAAAATGTTCTAAAATTAACGAAATCCAAATGTGTGATAAACTTATAGAACAATTTTATTTATTAAAAAGGCAGTTAAAAATAATTCTAAAACATTTCAAGAAAACAAAAGAGGTGAATGGGATTTGTCATTGTTTAAGTTGTACTTATTATATTACATTTCAGTGAAATGCCCTCTTGACCTTCCACAGTTTGGTCGATTTCCTCGTCAGGCTCCTTCCAGCTAATTTGCTTTGACATAAACAAAAAGAAAAGAACTTAAGAATCAAATGCAGTCGTCCAATGTTTGGGGTCTCTATGCTGATTATAGCCAGATACTAATAAGAATGATTGGAACTTGCTAAAGACAGGACCATGTTATTAATTCTTCATGAATATTTGGATGGTCATGGGAAATGTATAAAGCCACACACAAATCTCAAATGTGTCACAGAATGCAGTTTGAGTGTTCATTCCTTTAAAAAATGTGTGGTTGAAATGCACAATTTGTTGTTTTCCTCTTTAGCACGTTTTAGTTCACCTTCTGGGCTGCAGAATTTTTATGTGGTTCAAGTGAATAATCACAAGCCATGAATGAAAAGATGATTTATCCATTTTATGCATTCAGTTTGCTACATGTATTATTTTGAAAGGAATGCTTATCCAGAGGAATTACACATATATCACAGATCAGCCAGGAGACAATTTCCACTGACATTTGTAAATTTCTCAGTGCAACTGGTGCTGTAATTCTCTTTGACTAGTGTCTCTTGAGTGGCTTGAAACACTCAAAAAAAAAAAAAAAACAATTTACAGTTTGTGAGAATATATATGCATGTATGTAACCTGTGAGGAAATAAACCAGATCAATACGGGGGTTTTTTTCAATACTTTTCATAGGATCATAGAATCATCTAGGCTGGAAAAGACCTTCAAGATTATCCAGTCCAACCACAATTTGAAGACATTATGGAGATATTTGAAGACAGTACTCCACTTGAATAGAAGCTGCAGGCAATACTTTCATGAACCTCTAATATTTTCTGTAGAGGCGGCCAGAATCCTCTCTGGTGTCTGTGAAATCTCTCAGGTTCTTGAGAACTGGTGATCGACTGTCAGCAGTAAATTAGGATAAAGCTGACAAATACATAAAGGATTGTTGGAATGATGGTGATCAACATCATTCTGGAAGCTGATTGTGTTTGCTGTACTTATATCTGATAACAAAGTAAAACTATTTAACCATAGTTTATTGGACATTTCTCTGTAGTACAGGTGCTGAGCTCCAGATAACTGTGTTGCGTGGCTCAGTGCTTAACCTTATCATGGAGTCATTTTTAGCTCAGTTGACAGAAGGATCACTGGTGTAGCTGTAATTGGAGTTTACAATGTTTGCAAGTATTAGGTGACTTGTAGCTTAATGCCATAACTATAGGGACAATAAATTACATGGTCATTAGAGGGCTTTAGCTATTCATATAGTATTAAGCATAAGGAGGACAGTAACATTGCTCTAATAACACATAAAACATGTATTCCAATTAAAACCATAATAGGATAGACTTGGCATTATATTACAGCCTCTCATGAATTTCACTGCTGAGAAATTATTACCGTTAAAATCCTGGTTTCAAAGACTCACACGCAGGGATAATAAATTCTCACAAGCAGGTTTAGATGGAAGCATTGCGCCCCGTGGAGGAAGACTGTGTTTTAAAGCAGTGAAAATTCAGCTAGAGAACCACAATTTGGTGGGCTGTTTCTTGCTTCCCTTCCTTGTTCTCCACATTTGCCTGAATTTCCAAATGAATTGAGGCTTACTTAAAAGTAATTGAGTAAACAGAAAGCAGTCAAAAATGGTATTTAGAAGCTTTTATCTTCTCAAAGCAGTTCTGCCACTGGGTGTTTTACTATGTTCTTGAGAGACTTCTTTGAAGGGCTGTTGAAATCATCTTATTTCTAAATCCACATCTGTATTCTATCCCTGATCCATGCAGTGTTTCTCTTCCCAAAAGGCGAATCCAAAGAGAAGAGTTAGAGGTGGACTTGGACTGAGGAACAATTTCATGGAATATATTCCTTGGTGTCAAAATACAAAGTTTTTACCTCTTTTTTTTGCTCTCCATTGATGTCCCCAAGGACAGCACACAGCTGCTATGTGTGTGCATACAGACCTCACAGCTTGTTAAATTCATTATCCCAAGGGTATGTTACACTTCTGTTTGAAGGTTCCGAGTCCTATGAAACTCAATCATTTGCTCCACTGCAAAGAAACAACCATGTGCTTATATGACCTTCCAGAAGAAGGCTGCTGGTCAGAATGCACCCACCCCACCCCCCTTCTTTACTTGAGATTAGGCCTTCTTGTTTGTTCATCAGTCACTTCATCCTTGTAAAGCTGTAAGAGATATGGAGCTGTTTGGAAGACAAACTGAACTGTGCTTCCTTGGTCAGTTCTTCATCCCTCTCTCCCTACCCATCCTGCAATAACCTCCTTAAGTCTCGGTTGTTAAAATGGTTATAAACTTGCTTTGGGAGATTATGGCTTTGCATCAGTCATACAAAGATTATTTGAAGTGTGGTTAACATGGACTAGGAGCTATCTCCCCAAGCTGTTTCACAACAAGCAAAACAACTAAAGACCTCATTCCAGATCATTAGCAGATTAGAAAGGAAAGTTAAATGAGTCTCTAGGGGAAAAAATGAACACCTTTTAGAAAACAAGAATGTTTCTTGAAACACAGTTCCAGGAATGATTGATCGAGAGTTGGGTTGATCGTTTTTCTTCAGGCATATTGAACACCAAGAAGAAACTTTGCAATGCTGAAGTCACTACCAAACTGAAGAGAGAATCAGATTCCTGTAATGGCTTGGAAACTGTTCCTTTGCCTCATAGTGAACCACAAAACTGGATGCTGAGGAAGACAAAATGTGTCAACAATGGGAGAGTTTCTCTCCTCTTCCCTCAGTGCCATCTGGGTTCCCAATCTTCTTCTCCAGAGTGAGTTCTGTTTCTCAGTGTAAACCATTTGGAGGGATATGTTGTACCCTTTTCTCCACTCACAGCCTCCTATGGAGCCTCCAGCATGAAACCCACCCGCTGTAAGCTCCCAAGCTCAGTGAAAGAAGAGGCCTCTGCTCTTACTTCAGGGTTTTTGTATCCCAGCAGCTCTGGATGAAGCCCAGTGTGCTGACACTGAGGACATATCTCCTCCATTTGGGAATGAAAACATGGGGCTGCTGTTCTTCATGCCTCTGCAAGCACCAGCCTGTGCAGTAAGAAATATTTTTCTTGCCCTGTTGAGGACTTGGATGAGCAATGTGACCGGATGACACCAATTTATTGTGAGTTATATCCCTCTGCCACATAACACCATTGTGGAACTTCCTCCTCCCCCAAATTTAGGAGTTGAAGTGCAATCTGCTCTGCTCTTCTGTAAAAGAGGTTCTGGTATATAATGAAAATAAACACAGAATAGTCTACAGTGCATAGGCCAAAGATCTTATAGTTGCTGTAGGAAACATACACAACTATCTTCCAATGGAAACAGTGTGATGTCTTCTTGCATGTCCAGAAATTTTTCATTCTGTCATAACATTAAAGTCTCTCCACTCCTCTTCATAAGCCCTTCATCCTTCTTTGCTAATGGTTTACAATATAGAACAATTTAACTGTATATATTGATGTAAATCATGTCACCTTCTCTGTGAATTATATAAAATAATTCATACTGAAGAACTCATGGAAGGGTTTTTAAAGCTGCAATTAATCTGCTCTTTTCCATTACCCAGGGCAAGAATAAAAGCCAGATACAAATTTTGCCTGTTCCCTCAGTAATGAAAAAATGTAGTTATTTAATAACTGAAACTAGTAGTTCCACTTATTCTTAAGTTGAACTATTCAAACTCTGAGGAAGGTTTGTTAGCCAAGACCCTCTGCACTGAAATCAGTGGAACTGTAGACAATAGAAAGCATAGTTTATGTTCGTTTATAGAGTGCAATCTAGTCAATAATACCAAAATAATCACAGACAAAAACAGCTTCTTTTCAATATCTTGACTTACTGCATGGTCAGAAAATCATTTCATGTCATATAAAGTGTAATCTATTTGTGCCTGTACACTTGGAAATTGCTGTAGTCTACACCACACTGCATTTCATTCCTTGCCCCAGGCTGGCTAAGCTGTACTGAAAACAGAAAATACTTTGAGTGTCTAAGACTCCAGCTTGTTGTCACTGGGTACAGCTCTAGCAGCCTTGGGGTGGCCCTTCTGACTGGTACTAGTACAGCTTTTCCAAGTTCTGTAATAAACACCCATGAGTTCAGCCAGCAAAATAAAGGAGAATGTATGGGTTGTAGAGGCTGCATTACATGGGAGTGGGGAGTCCTTGTCCTGTGCTCAGCCCTCTGCTCATCTGGATGCACAGGGTTTGGGTTGGCACTGTGGGCTGGCCAAGATCATCTGCTTCCTTCAACCCAGCACTATGGCTACAAGCAGAAATGGCCCTGCTGATTTCCCAGGCTGAGAAGAAACAATTTTGTAGTTTTTACATCCTTGCAGTTATTTGGAAAGTTTCCAGTCTTCTTTTGAAAGAATCATATTTTATTCAATTCGTATTTTCCCAACATCTGGTTGCCAACACTAGCCCACAGGGTTGGGTGATTTGCACTTAAGACATGATATTGAAATGCAGGCACTTTAGAAAATATTGGGCATTTAAATGGTCCAATTTAAGTATATGAAATAAGACTTTCATACGTTTTTTTCTCAACCTCACCACCCAAAAGTGAGATTTTAGATACCCATTTAGGTGGCCACATCTGAGAAACTGGCACTCAAAACATGTACAAGCTCATTAGGTATGCAATTACGGTCACCTAATTGTGGTATTCCACACAGGGGCAATTGCTTGGATTTCCTGTGGGGGAAAATGAGCATATGTCTGCTATGGAACAGGAGAACATTCGAACTGTGTGCAGCTGTACTTGTGCATACAAAAAGCATGGAAAATCCTCGATGTGGGGCATCTCTGTTAAAACCAGAAAAGAACAGCCCCAGAAACTCAGGTATTAGGAGTTAATATTAAAATAGCACAACTTTTGAAATCCCTCCTTGTACTGTCACTTTAAATGTTTTATTGATTAAGGCCTAGATTACTTAACCTAAAGCCCTATATTTATATTTAGCCAAGGTAAGTTATGAGTCACGAGTAATCCTTTTGATCCAGAGGTTGCCATGGGTCACCAGAGAAATGAGTTGAGTTATAATATCCTAGCAAACTAGCTGTGTGTACAGAAGAATAAATTAAATAAACTCTCCTTTAGAAAGTCTCAGTGATACCATACTCTGTTTCTGTTTAACCAGAAAATGTTGTGTTTGTTTTCTTTTCTCCCCCATCTAAAACCAAAATATATTTGTGATGACAGATGCAAATATAGTCACTATGTTTGTGGCCAACTGAATTGTCTTTCTAGTAAGAGTGTCAGCACTTTGCTCCTGAGCAGAGAACTGGAGCCTTTAAAAACACGTGAATAAATTTGACTCAGGTGACTTATTCATGTTAAACTCCAAGCTGAAGCTGTGTTACTCAGGTGTGTTTGCATCCTTCTCGTCAGGTCTGTTGTGTACTGCAACAGCAATTCAAAGTTGATCTCCATAATATTCAGAACCTGTGAAGTATGTGAAATACAAGCATGGGTTTAAATATTGCCCTATGTTTGCAACCCAAGTCTAGCTGCAATGCAGTAAGTTATTTCAGTTTTGAGGCTGGCCAAGACTGCAGACCCTAATGAGAATAAGATTTCCTTTTTTTTTTTTTTCAATATAGTCTTTGATCCTGTTAAACAAGGTGGTGAGTACACACAACTCCCTTTCAGATCCACAGGACTGTTTCTGCATTAGCATCCCTGCATCACAGGGATTGCTTGTGTCAGTATGGAATGCAGAGAGCACCCTCAAGGACTGTCAGTGTGCTGTGTGTTTGCATACCCACTTTGTGTCCGCATAGCTGGACCATGCACATGCAAGAGTATGAGAGGACTGAGGTTGTTGCATACTCAGGGCAAGCATGCAGAGATACCTCAGTGCCCTGCATGAAGTTGCACTTGCAGGCTCTCCCTGAGCACACAGGAAATTTTGTCTAATGCTGGCTTGCTGGCAGATACCAAGTTCCAGAGCAGACGTAACCGAAGTCATAGGTCTGAATTCACTTTGAAATGAAATTGATCTCATAAAATAGCAGAGGCTTTTTCTTTGTTTACTTTCTTTGGTGTGGTTTATTTTTAAAATGTATGCATATTTCTAAGAAGTATCTCGAACATTTATTTTTATCATGGAAATGGAATGCTTCCTGGCTTTTCTGGGTGTCTTAACATAAGCTGACCAAATTCATGTTGGCAGTTACATACAAAAACCATGTAGGAGAGATTGAAACTGATGTGACTTCCCATCCAAATCAGGTAAGACAGTTGGATGTCCAGAGACCTGGGAGAACATCCGCTTGGTTCTTTTGACAGAGTTTAGTAACCTGCTGGGCAGGATACTGAGCTTTGCAGAGCTTATTCAAAGTATGAAGCTCTTCATAGTTGTCAGAAAACAGAAGATGATTCCCAGATGTTCAACACTCATGGATTACTAAGGAAAGCAAATAGAGGGAACAACTTTTAAGGACTAAACAAAAAAAATCTGGTCTGGCTTAGGTTCCCGACTTGTGAAGTGAGTGTCTGTTCAAATACAACTAAGTGTGGGAGCCTCAGAGGTGCAAAATCATTAAATTAAAAACTCTGTGTGAACGGCGACTACAGATCACACATATAAGCATGGCAGCTGGCTGTGTATTACTTGTCTTCTCTGAATATGCAAAGTTTTTAGCAGAAAATAACAGTCATTAAAGAATCTGCTTCCCAAGTTCTGTGGGAGACTGAGGTCTCTCATGGACCATAGAAATGGTGATGGTCTCAGGGTTTTTTTAAGCACATGATCATCAAAACTTCCGTTTTTTATTTATTTGCTGTAGCGTCCGTACAAAAATCTGGTTGTGCAATTTACTGGGTTTAGTTGCACTTGATCTTTCAGCATAACTCAGTGAAAGATTTGACCTTAAGACATTTCCTGTTTCATAAGTGGTCTAAAATAAGGGGATAATAAACAAAGGAGTAATTTAGTGTCCCAGTTCAACAAATGGTTCCATATTGATGGAACCATATTGGTTCCAGTATCCAGTGATGGAGTGACTGTTTGCTCCTCCTTCTTTTCATATGCCAGCAATGGTTTTTTGTTATGTCTGCAGGAAACTGGGTGTTAGCTTCAGCCAAAAGTAAAGCTAGTCTGGCAAAAGTATCCTGTACTTTTCACCTTTGTGTGCAGCTGAGGAGCCCCTCCATTTCTCTCAACAACTTCCGTTTTCTTTTGTGTGATTTTGTTTCTCTGTATTTGGTGCCCAAGTGGACGGCCTAAGATGAAAATATAAAGAAAGGAATCATTTGAGCTCACAAACTCAGAAAACCTACTGCTTAGATACCTTGGTGAAAACTACCCCAAAACTGAATTCCTGTATTGCAGTGTTCACTTTTACAGGTTAATCGTTTGTCACTTGCTTGAACACACAGGAACTCATTGGCAATTCATCATTCTGCCTTAGTTCCTTTCATTGAAGAGGGAGGTCCCGGCTGACCTTTGCACAGGTTTAACGTTTTGCCTTCGCACCTTCAAGGCTGAGGAGTTTGACTGACATCAATAATTAATTTTTGAACAAATACAGCACACCTTTTCCTATAGTTCCTCTCAAAGATATGAGTCTTTATGTATTGCAACAACAAGCATGTTACACAGGGGAGAGTCCAAAGGACACTGGTGAGTACTGAAGTATAAGACTCAGCCTGTCCTGTGCAACTGTTAAAGCTATGTCTCACCTCTGCTATTCTGTCATGTCCTTCTGGATGCTATAGTCAAGGTAGAAAAGAATTTGTGTGCACTGACTGCAAAGGACAGGTTGCACCAGCTGCTCCAAAGAAATCTAACTGGCAGCTTTGGGCACATGCAGTAACCATGATGGGCAGTTCTGGAAGCAGAGTCACTTCAAGTGATTCGGCATCCAGGAAAGGTTTCCAGATGGTGTAGGTAAGATGTAGGACAGTGAAATGAAAGAAAATCCCTGTCCTCGTGTACAGCCTGATAGAACTAGGCACTGACATAAAGAGATGGAGAAAACAAAGATGATGAGCCATTAAAATGGAACATTTTGTTCTCCTGCATGGCTGACCATTGCTCATCTCAAGTTTATTGATTTGAACTTGTCTCAAACAGAGTTTTTAAATCTTAGAGCCTGAAACATTTATTAAGTATGAAGGTGAATGACACTAACTTTGAAAGGATCTTTGTTAAACCTGCCTTTTCTAAGGTGTATCAACATGTGCTAACATGTAAGAAAAAGAACAGTTAAAACAAGAAAAGCCGTAGGTAATATGTCACATTTTTTGGTATTAGATTGGTATTTTTTATTACTAACCCTGTTCTTAGCAAGGACAATCAAACTAGACAGCCTGGCTAGCTATAACCATTATTACTTTCTTTGATTCTACAAGTTTCAACTTAAGAGTCTTCAATTCCTGAGCACTAAGAATAAATACATTACCCACCCAAAATTTGTGTAAGCAACTGCCCCCAGTTGTTTCAGCTTGCAGGGTCCTGTGACCTGAACTCTAAACCATGCTGGCCATGACTTGCCATTGAAGGAGACTAATTTGGGGAAAAGGGAGGAATCTGGGCAACAGTTGCTCTTGTCAGTACCCCTTGCCTTTGAGGGAAGCATAACTTACAATGCAATTTGTATTGCAGCATAAATCATGCCTGCCTCAAGCTCAGTGTAATTCCTCTGGTGCAGAGTCTGCAGTTCATGCGATACATGGGGCTGAGTGTCAGTGGTGCAGCAGATGTTGGAGAAGAAACTAGGGGACCAATGGCCTTCAGTCTCCAAAAAGAAGCATCTGGCAAGTCCAGTTTTCCGACAGTAGCAAATCTTCAACAGAAGGGCAAAATTTTGAAAAGATTTTTAGGGTACTTCAGTTACAGAAGGAGGCATACAGATGCTTGGGAACATCCCATTCAGATTTTTACCTGAATATTGAGAAATTGGTTTAAAACAAACAAACAAACAAAAACAGAAAAAAAGGAGACCTGAGGTGAATGAGGTCAGCCTTTTTTATTTTATTTTTGCAAGATGTCCAGAGTTTGGACATATGGCAGTGTGACCCGTCTTTCACATACAGAAAGGGAACACTACTGTGCTTAGATTTGTAAGACTGTTTCTGAGCATGTAGCATGGGTTCTTTAGGGAGATGTTCAGTGAATTAAGTTTCAGGTGGCTATTTCAGACTCTGTGCAGGAAATTAGAGGCTTTCTAGTTAGACAGAGCCTGGATGGAAGTCTCTGGGAAGAACTGTATCGTCAAGTCTGGTGAGGAGATCTGGGCTATTACTGGTATTATGTTGTTAGGGGAAGCTTTATGTGCACGGAATCTCCTAATGTCATGGCCTTTGAAGGACAAACTCAAACACAAGGGCTATGGCTAGTTAACAATGACTGGTGTTATTTTGTTTCTTAAGAATATAATTCCAGAAGTTTGTGGAGGAAACTGAGAAGTAGCCACTACTTCTCTGGGTAAGAGTGGATATTTGATCTGAAACAGCTGATAAAATAATTGAATGTTCTTATAAAATAAATCCTTGCTTCTGAAGAAGCTGTAGAAAATGGATTTTTCGCAGCTTCAACAGTCTTAGAGCAAGAATCCAGCCGATGAAAGTAGGACATGTTTCTCATCTAGTCATACTCTTATGTAATGTTCTTGCCACGATACCCTCAAAAAATGGCAGTCACCTGACACTGGAACAGATGTCATTGTTCTTCAGCCAAACTCAACTTCTAATACCACTTCTATTGTGCATTTGAGACAGACCATAAACAAAAAAGAAAGGCTGGGAGGAGCTTAGACCTTTACTGCACATACCACAAAGAGGCACCACAATGGAAAGCTCTGCTGAACTTTGAGTAGTCTGAAGGCCTGGAAGCTTGTAGGCAGAGATGTAGGCAGCTTCCCCTTTTTACTGGGATTTGGAAAATTCATTAGGCCTGAAAATTGCCAGATTTACTCTGGAAGAAAGGGAGAAGGGTCATGTAGAGTCTGGAGAAAATTCAAACCACTTTTTTTTTTTTTTCTTTTTAATTTGCAGATAGTGAAAAGTTGACCTGAGCTTCCAATTGTAGAATTTTGTCTAATAATAAAGCTAGGTGGGGCTGACCCAGGCAGGGAGATACAGTGATGAAGTGTTGCGCCCGGGCAGTTTCCACTGGCAGAGATCTTCTGGAAGCCAGACTGGATTTTAAAGCTCCCCACAGGAAGAAAGCTGGCCACCAGCACTCATTCTGTTCTGCTTCTTCATCGGGACTAATTCATACATGCAGCAGCACCCCTGTTATTTTTAGTTGACCTATATTTGAAAGCTTATTATGATCGTGCACCAGAAAGACACAGAAGGCAAACTGTAGGACACCTAAGCCTAAGGGATGTGCTGTGTGTGTACCTAAAGGGAGAGTAGGGACCAGGCTGATAATGAGCTTTGAAAGGCAAGATTTGCTGGCCACTGATTAACAAAATGAGAAAATGAGGTAGTGTGCAATTAGGAGGATTACTGTAAGCTCACAACTTCCCCAGCTCCTGAGAGAGTGATTTGTTCAACTGACCTTTTGTGGGGCTGGGCTGGAAAGATATAAATTAGCTCATAATGCAAGAATATTTTTGTTTAATAAAACCACCCCCAAATTTGTTTGGAGTTCCCAGGCTTCTCAGGAAAAAAAGTAAGAGAGCTATTATGTTCTACAAAAACAATGACATTTTAGCCTCTGTATTTACTCTTCCCCATAGAAAATCTGCAGTAGGCCAAGGTATGTATGACAGCAATGCTTGGCACTTCTACAGTGCATTTCACACATCCTTCCAAACAACCAAATGCCTGGAGAAGCACTTCATCCATCAGTTACTGCTCCAAGCTCCCCTGCAGAAAAACAGGTTACCCTAAAAACCTTGCTGATAAATAATCCCTGTTACCTTAAAGAAGTATGGAAACGTGGAGAGGAACGGAAGCCCATTCAAAGGCCTGGATATAAAAACCTTAAGGGAGAGCTGTGGGATGTTTGAAACCACCCCTCCTTGCTGCTCACCCCAGCTCCTCCAAGCTGAAGCTCATGAACGTTTTGGGGCAGAACACTGTCCACAAGGCAGTAGGCAGAAATCAACTCATGTCTTCCTCATCACCCTCAGTTTAGCCCCTACGTGGTGTTTCAGATTCCCTGCTTCTGGTCCCCAGCTTGTTTTGCATTTACTGAGAATCAGACAGCTACAATCTGGCTGGAATGGATAAAAAAGTAAGGGCCATTTTATACCCAGGCGGGTACAAACCAGGTGGTCCTCAACCAAGCCATGGACTCCCCCATTTCAGCTGGCTTGCGTGACCAGAAATGGCAAGGAGAAGACAGACTGATGGGGTGTTGTGTCAGTAGCTGTGTCGTGGGAGCAGCCATGTTGTGTTTTGAGCATTGAAACCGCACCACACACAGAGATAGGCTTCAGGTGGGCTTTGGGCCCTGGTGCAGCCTGGCATCGCCATAGCAACCTGTGGGCCTGCCCCCTCCCTCCTTGCTCTGCCTCATCCTGCAAAGATTCTTTTCTCCCCTTTGTCTGAGTTTTTGGGTTGTTTCTGCATTTCAGCTCCTCCTGTGGAGGAGACATTGCCCCTGCTTTCCTTTTCCATGCTGTCCCCTTTCCTGGTGTGCAAGCAGTGGGCTGCTAACTGGGAATGGCTACTTCAGGAAACATGGGAAAGCTGAGGAGAGACAGCCCGTTGATAGGTCACTAAAATATGCCTTTTCCTTTGAAAACCTCCCAGTGTGGTTTTCTTCAGAATATTTCAAGAAATATTAAACTCTGCCTTTTTTTTTTTTTGTGTGTGTGTGTGTGTTCAAAGGGAAAGAGGCTGTATCGGTACAATACATTTTTAAAAGCCTTTTAAAAGTTCTCTTTGGCAACACCTCTTTGAAGTCTAATCCAATTTGCAATATACATCTTCCAAGTTAATCCCAATTTTTTCAAGACAACCAGTAATGTTACACAAAGGCTTTCCAAAGAATAACACGAGTGCAAGGCACAATGTAGTCAAATCTCCTGATAAAGGAACAATTCTGCTGTTATTTACAGCAGCATACATCCACAGTTGCTGCACCAGTAAGTTGACCGTGTAGGATCTGCCCCGTGGAATCTGATTTACTTCTTACTTTTTGCTGGGCTTATTCTGTATTTACAACTCAAACTAAGATTTAGATTTTAAATGTTAATTTTTAATAAGGCAGAATTTTTCTTTAAGAAGGCTCCAGAAAAAGGTTCTGGTTTGTGTTCATTGCAGAGCTTTATAGCTTTCCTCAGGATCTCTCTAGACCTTCCACATGCCTTTTCTAAATACCTTTCTACACAGTCTCAGCAGTACTAAGGTTGACCTCCAAAAGACTTATTTTTTTTGATACAAAGGAGGACCCCAGTTAAAAAATGGTGGAAAGATCTCCAAGTGGAAGGAAAAATACATCATAGGAGGCGAACTCCTGGGTTGTACTACCCATCCTCAAACATCATAAGCAGAAAGCTGTCTAAGACTGGCAGACAGAATCCCATGGCTCAGAACCAAAGCTGGAAAAAGCAAAACAGGACTGAAGAGGTAAGATTTTAAATGTTGTAAAAGTTATTATTGGAACAGTTTCCTAAGAGACATGGTCGAATCTCCATCACTTGACTCTGGTTTTAGTGCACATGACAATTTTTCTCACACAACCCCTTTCTCCAAATTATCTTCCAGAACTCCAGATCTCTGTCCCGCAGGGGTGACATCTCATCATTTGCCTCAGCTCCTCAGGTACCGATTCCCTTTTTGTTCAGGACAACTAAATGACTAACATAGTTACACCACACAAGCATTGTTTTCTCAGCCTGCATTGGGCTTAATGTTGGCTGTTACTACAAGGGCTTTTGTACCCCAAAACTTCTCTTGTTCTGCAAGAATATTTGGACTAATGAAAAAACATTTCCTCTCCTCACAGAGAGTATCTCTTCAAAGAATATCTTTTGAGAAATACGTGCAATGGTTAAGTAATGTGTTGTTGAGTTTGGCACAGAAATAATTACCTTGAGTGATTAGAAGGATGGCCCTGTTATTGCTGTGTTCCTTGGGGCCTTCAAAGCAGGCAGCTCTTCACTCTGTGCTGGTACTTGTCTGCCAGACTGAAGGTCATTCCAGTAAAGTTTCTCCCAAAGCATCTTAAACACTGAACAACATTACTGCTTCTCTGTCATCAGAAAAACATCTAGGCAAGAAGAGTGTCTGGCCCAAGGTGTTTCGCATTTGGTCGTTGCTCTTTACATTCCTGGATGGTGGATGCAGTAGTATGTAATACTCGTGAGCCAGCTATTCTGAGCCATAATGGCTTTCCAGGACTTTCATTATGTGACCCAGGTGTTCTACATTACAACTCATTTTTCATTCACACTGCAGTAAGAAGACAGGGCAGTTCTGCTTATTACTGTCTTTTTTTTTTTTTTTTAACAAATCATCTCTATTTGCTGTACACTGATGGCTCATTTGCACCATGAATGGTATGATATGTCAGGTAATATGACCCGGCAGATTTATTGCTCAATTGGCAACATTAGATCACTCTGAGACATCAGCCAAGATCCTATGACATCCAGAATAGATTAGGTAGATTGCTATTGCAGATACAATATACTTCTACAATGTTTTTCTCTGGGTTCATTTGGATATGGTTAAGTGTGTCTGGCTGTGTATCATAAATCCATTTCCAGCTGCATTTATTTAGCTTGAAACATGCATGTGCTGTTTGTGTGTGCGTTATACCTGTGTACACACAAGTGTCTGTGTCTTCATATATATGCATATATGTAAATGTACATATTTCTTTATCACTGAAAGTATTTTTCTTCTCAAGAATCTCTCACATGCCATAGCATCTATTCTATTTTACTGATTTAAAAGATGTATCTACTGAAAATAGCTAAGTTTTGCTCACCCCCTACCCCAGAAGATATGCTACTGGTCTACAATGGAAAGAAAAAGTTAAATGCGACTATTTATGTGATTGAGATGTGAATGATAAAATGTAGCATAGCCTTTACAAATTGAAATCAGTGGTATGTGAAGCAGGCAAAATACTAGTCAATATTTTCCGTTAGAAAATGCAATGAAAACAAAATTTCCGTTAATACCAACTTGCTGGCAGGAGCTAACATGTAAAATTTGCATTTTTCAGTTCTAGGTTTCAATGTCCAAGTTTTCCTTTGTCCAATGAAAAGACAAAATATTTAGCAGAAGGAAAACACTGTCCACAAATTTCCTGTTATCGAAACAAAAATTTTCCTCAGCAAAACAGACTTGATTTCATTTATTTATTTTTTTAAATACAGCCTAGCTGTGTGGTTTTCTGGCTTCGGACAGTAATTCCAGAGCTGGCTTATGCTAATATCTGGCTAGATGAACAAACCTCGGTTAGATTTAGGTCATATGTTGAATGCTTGTATCCCAAATTATTGCCTTGTGGCTTATGAGGCCTAATAATGGTTCACTAGCAGAATCTGATCCCTTTGTCAGGCTGTTAAATAGCTCATTAGGTCATACTGTGATCTACATAGTGGGCTGACCCCCTTTTCTGTCAAAAAATCCATCACCTGCTTGTGATAAGCACTTCTTGTATTAGTTATGGACACAGTGACTTTGTGTAGCCATAGCAGGCTGAACATAACCCTCACTCCAATGGTTTTACAGTGATGTGGCAGAGTTACTAAGCAATTATAAACTTAGAGATCCTATATTTCTGTCTTGGGCACAATATTACCATACATACAGTAAAAATACATACTGCAAGGTGACCTGTGCAAACCCAGCAGCTGCTAGAACAGGTTTGGGCAGCCAGTGGCTGTTACTGCTCTAAAGACACTGTGTAAATGCCCTCAAATGAAACATGTTGAAGTCAAGAATATGATTAAAATGCCCACATATTCCGTGGCATATTTCTGTGTCATTTTCACTCTCTGTTCTAGACTTTATCACGCGTGGAGGCTTTACCAAAATTGAAATACCTAAGGTTATTTAGTTTTTCTTTTTTTTCTGGCTGCAAAATAACAGGCCTTGTGCAAAAGCAGTTGCTTTTCCTTTGCCAGAGTTATATTTCTAAGAACAGAGTCCCCAAAGAAAAGGGAAAGCAACGTATTCTTTTAATTTTAAACTGAAAACTGAGATTCTACTTCATATTCAAAGGTCTCCCTTGCCAAGAAAAAATGTTAGAAAGGCCAGTGGCTTTGCAGACCTATGAAATCCACCCGGGGCTCATCTGAAAATAAACAGCATCAAAACTGTATGGTTTTGCTGAAATAAAACCTTGAAGCAATAAAACAAATGACTAACACTTTCTATTGGTCTACGTAGTTTAGTACATGAAACATACATGTAAGCAACTCAAGATGAATGAGTCATCTTGACTTAATAAAGCTTACAAATACTTGCTAAATATTTGAAAAGTCACGTGCCAGGACCCTTCATCGCTTGTTTGTTAGACTCCTGCTTTGCCAAATCAAAACAGTCAGAAATCATAAAAATAATCCACACAGTCTGTCTGAAAATGCAGTTTTCTAGCATTATTTTCCTTAGTTTACAGCAGCAAGTCCTTCTTTCTGCCACCAAAATTTTGCAACAGAGAGAGCGTGACTTCCTCTTCTCATAAGGTAAGCAAATGTTTTGCATTTATCAAGTTCCCAGAGTCTAAACGGAGATAGAGAGTCAGCAGACCTCGCATGTTTATGTTTCTGTACTGGAAATGAGCCACGGGAAGTTGCAGTTAAAAGGCTGCTATGTCTCAGGGTTCAAGGGACACCATAGTTATCAATGGCTTTAACATAACTGAACATCTGAAGCTCTATTTGCCTTAGTATGAATTGTAAGTGCTCAGAACATCCGTAAACAGGGCCAGAAGCCAGAAGCCTACACTTATTCATGAAGGCCATTGCTAGTTTAGGCTGTTTACAACCTTGCTTTCCTATAAAAATAAAGCTGATTACCCATACTGGCCACCTTACCAATCCAAAGCCCATCCTGTCAAGTGCTGCTCCTACATCTGGCTTTCCTTGGACACATTTTCCCTTTTTTTTTAATGGAAATTTCGTCAAAGTGTAATTTGGTGTTACGTCTTTTTGTTTGTTTTTAATTTTGGGCTGGATATCCAGATGTCTGGCAGTCCATCTGGGTTATTGTGCCAGTTAAGCTGCTGGCCACCCTGGAATATCAGCTTGGTCCTTTGCCTATGAATAGTTCAAAGCAGTCACCAATGTGCAGCCAGATAAGTGCTTTGGGGGTAGTCAGTCCTACTGCTCAGGAGGTGTAGTTGCTGGTGATAAAGGCTATAAACTGAGTAGCGGGGGAATTTAATTGGCTTAATTGATCATAGATGGATAAAATCTCTTATGTGACCTGACAGTTATATTATATTTGCCATCTAAGGGCTTAATGCAGGTACAGCTCTCTGCTGTAGATGTGCTCAGTGCCTGCAGGAGTCACTCCAGTGCTGAAGGGTTCTGCAGTTATACATAAACAGGAAGAATTATCATTTGGCTTTTACTGTAAAGTTTGTGCTCACCCCATCAGAATGCCTCATTTGTCTGGCACAAAGGAAGAGATGCAATATTACTGGAAAAAGGAAAGGAGATACTCCTTTTTGTAGATGGCTTCTCTCCAGTTTGCTCCAGTTCAGCCTCTGTTCCTCGCAACAGCTGTATGCAGCACTCCGAGCCAACTGGAAATATGAAAGCCACATTTCTCACTGATTGATCAGCTTTATCATTAATTTTCTCTTTTGGAAATGAAACTAATAATAATCCTTGTTATTACCTTTAATCACCTTTACTCATGTAGATTGTGACTTGTCCCACAAGGTACACATTGTTTAGCTACCCTCTGCAAATGAAGGTGCCATATACTCCACAGACAACCTTGTGAAAATAAAAATCAAGGATACAGATTTATTATTTGGGAGGGATTTGCCTGAGGAGCATTCAGGGCAGCAATGGAGCCCTGGTGGGAAATAAACCACACAAGCCCTTGTACTTAGAGGTCAAATTCAGTGTTCCACTACATCTATTTACGACTAGGGTGCTGAAATGTGTCCTGTCATCAGTATGGTTTGGGTCCTAAAAGACACAAGTTGCAAGTTACAAATAACTTCCTACTCTGTGTGTGGTGCACAAAGAGAAGATGCACAAAGTTAATCAACCTGTAATTACAAGAAAATGTATTGATAACTGAAATTTCTTTCCAAGGCTAAGTAACTATTACGTCTCAGCTACATTTTCCTGTGAAGGTGTAGGGTCACTTTCACTGCTGCCCACGACTATTTTGCTCTGCTCCACCTCTTTCAAACACATTTATTTTAAACAGACACACAGAGAAACTTCATGATTTACATTTAGGCATTAAAGGAAGAAGTACACATTTCTGTGTGTTTTGTGCAGGTCAAAAACTGAAAACAAATGGATGAACACAGGACAGCCCTTTCCAAGTAGTCTTTGTCCATGGTGTAACCCCAGTGCCTAGGGCTTTTCAGTACACATAGGATACTTTGTGCACAGATCAGATATTTATTGAGGCATTCCCAACAGTGCTCTTTAGGAGACATGGCTTGCAGCAGAGAGGTCTCTGTTAGTCACACTTTTACAAAATAAACTGTACTGGAGACAATTGCATCTGATACATCTGTGGACAATGAACGGTTTTTAATGTAATTTTTGGTAAAGAAATGCAAATTAGAAGTACGTATTAAAAATCACCTTTGTCTTAATTGGTGGTTGGCTCTCAAGTGAACTTTCTTTTTTTCCTGAACCCATTGCTTGTGGTATTGCTCACTTCCCAAATCCTTGCCTCAGGCTCTTTAAAAATAACTTAAAAATAAACATGTTCCTGTATCTGTGTCTCAGTGTTGCATCCTCTCCTTTTATTTTTAAAATGTCACAGGTGGGAAGGCAAAGGAAATGGAAACCTGGCAGTTAAGCACTTCTACCTCCCCCTAGAAGGAGCTGCTTTAAAGAACCACGAATATAAAAAGAAAACAGTATAAAGCTCTTTTAAAACTGAAGAAAATTACCGAATATTTGTTTTAATTAAAACAGGTCTTGGGGAGTAATGAGCATCACTAAAACATGACTGTGGTGACATCACTAGTTAATTTTTACATGAATTATTACTGTGCAAAGGTGTGCTTGTATATTTGTGCATACTCACAAAATGTCTACAAAATGAAGAGATTTCCTAAACTGTGCAAGAAGTTCATACAGGCATGAATTGCCATTTTGTCAACAAGGGCAGAAAAAGACAACAGATTTTGTAGATACATTGGCTCACTGGGATCAGCTGGAATACACATAGAGCACTTTTGGACCAGAAAAACCTGCCTCAGCAGTATTTTTTTTTTTTTGTCTTCACTGCAGTTTATATCTCCCAAGGAAATGGTACTGCCTGTGTGAGGAAAGGGAAAAAAAAAAAACAACGAATGTTTTGTTCACTTGGAGAGAAAAAAAAATGTATGCTTTCTTACTTCAGACTCTGTTTTTCAACATTTAGAGATACCAGTTCTACTAAGTTTGGCAGTTATTTTTAGAAAGCTGATGTGGAGAATATGCAGGCAGTTATTAAGTCATTTGTCTATTGAGGGAGAAGATTCGGAAGGGTTTGATGTTCACTCATGCAAGGGCATTGTCTTTACTCATAATAGCTTTGCTTTGAACACACAGGGATTCCTAACCTGGGGCTGGATCACACCCCCAGCCTTTCCCATTAAACTCTGGGAGAGGCTTTCCTTGTGGACTTTCCCATAGCTCATCCAGTCAAGAGGGCAGTAGTTGCTGCTATCCTTCCCCCACCCCCCCCAGCATCATCATTTCCTCCTTCATGGACTGAGCTGTAGGGCTAGCTCACAAGTTCCAGGGATCCCTTGAGATCCAGAATGTCTTGGTGCCCCCATGGAAGGCCCTGTTCTCCAGATCCCATCTGGAGCCTTGCTGCTGCTGCTCAGTATCTCCTGGCTTTGGAGCTGACTGCCAGACCCCATTCCCTGGATCATTTGGGTCTTTCCACCCTTGAGCTGGCAAGGTAATAGAGATCCATGCAGTAAAGCAGAAAAGCAAAGCTCCTCTTGGGAATTGCCACTGGGAATTTGTCAGCAACACTAAAAATTGATCTAAGCAGTTATGAAAAAACAGTACAACCCCATGGTGAAACGAAATACAGGGATTTATAAACACAGATTTGGAAATTCTTTTGTATTTTGTGCCTGTTGGCAAGGAAGTCACTCAGTAATACATAGCACTGACAATATATTGTTTCAGCTACTGAAATTCAGAGGCCAAAGCATGGAGAGTAAGATTAACACAATTAGTTATTTATGGGTGTTGGAATTTTAGTGAATAAGAATCTCCTTCCTTCACTGGAATGCCTAATTGGAAAGATGATTTCCTTTCTGATAGTATCTGCCCCAGTGTTTCCTTCACTTCACAAACAGGGACACATCAAAGATTTTATACTACTGTAAAACAGCCTGAATTATATTAATGCACAGTGCTCCTATATGTCTGGTTTCCTACCATTTCCAGAATATGGAACTTATTTTCATTTCAGAGTATCTTAAAATATTTAGCACCCCTTCCTTTTTGTAATCTTCTTTGTGTTTGCTGTGCACTGTGTCCCTCCTAGTAAAAGAAAATATTCAGACGCCCATTTTACAAGCTTTTAAAAGAACACCAGACTCCAGTGCCTTGGTAAAATCTCTTTTCTACCAAAGCTTTAAAAAAGAAGTGTAGATAACTTGGGAATGTGTGGCATTCTTATTTGCCTTGAAAGCCTTTGAGTTGACAGTATTTGCAACCACGTTTTGCAGGCAGTTCTTCAAGACAAGCAGTAACTGAGTTTGCTTATCTTGGGCTATGCAACTCTTTGCTGGGAATAGCTCTCTTTAAATACAATCCAAACTATTTCTTTAGTAAAATGTGCCTTTCCTCCTATTATTTAATTGAACTCGGTGCAGTCAAGTGACTGTCAATTTTTCCATAGCAATGGAGGCAATGGTATATTTTAAATTCCATTTTAATGTTTACATTATGTTTGTGAGAAACATCTTTAATTTATGGTCTGAAAGGAGGATAATTTATCAGTAGAGTATGGTGTTACCTGTAATATCATTATTTCCATTTTTTAATTTCAAATTAATTTAAATCTAATCTCATTATACCTTCCCTTCTCCCTTCCTCCCTCCCTCCCTCCTTCCCTCCCTCCCTCCCTCCCTCCCTCCCCGTCTTTTAAAAGTTGTGGTTGAAGGTAAGCCTCATTAAAGTCCTGTTATGTCTTTGTAAGTCTCTAAATGACCTCAGAGGATTCTGAATCAGGCCCTTAAATGATTGACATTAATAGAAATACAGTATTAAAGAGAGGCACAGCAGAAAGTTAGCTGTAAGATTCTACAAAACTGAATGACCAAATGGCACAAAATTTCCCATTTTTAAAAATCAGTTTAAGCATTTCCAAAATCTTTGTTTTGTTTTGCTCTGTGAGTGTTTGCTTCCTACCAACTAAAACAAATAGTTTCAAAAGTTGAGCGTTACAGGTTGCTTTCAGAAGACCTCCTCCTACATTTCTTAACTCAGTGGAAGTACAGTGTTAGCTGGTGGCATTTATTTATTTTGCACGAGTAAACAGGCCTTTTCTTTTTCTTATAACACAAAATAAAAGGAGGTTTGGAATTAACAAAATGTTTTTTCTTTGCATCAGCAAAAAATAACAGATAGATGGAGAAACAGCTTAAATATCAGTTGGGGATCATAAGACCCTTCTCATGTTAGACTGTGCAGCTGAAGTGTGTGATAGCAGCTTGTTAGTCTATAGGTTTTTATTGAAATGCCTATTGAGTAAAACATAATTCATGCTGCTGTTCGCCCTTAAAACAGGAAATAATATACCCATTTAACTTAATCACAATTTATATTACATGTGCATATTTCTAAACAAATGCTGTAGATGGAGAGTTTGGTAGCAATAATATTTATGAATTACACTTTTAGTTAGCAAAGGAAAATGTGTGACCTCTTACATTTTGTTTGACATTTGAATTTGGTATCCCGTATATGTGACATGGGTGATGGATGCTTATTAACACAGTGTATAAACAGGAAATGCTTCTAAGCTGACCATTTATTAGCGCAGTATGTGCTACAATTTGAATTTCAGTTGCAGTATCCTTCTCTGATGACTGCAGAGCAGAAATACAGGGCAGGTTTCTTTATCCCTTGCTTGCTTCCCCATGCAGAATGAACAGATTTAACAGCGTATAATTTTTTGTATGTAAAACAACCTTCCATATGAAGCCTGAGAAGGTACATGAACACACAGGCTTTCCTACAAATTGTGTAAGAATACCTCATAAGAGGTACAAGGAGTGGAAGGATTTGTACCATCTGAGTTGAAGTCTCCAATGCTAAATAAATAGATAATTGCTCCCATGTTCCCCTTGGCATTCTGATGTATGCAATGAGCCATCCTCCCACTGCTTCCTTATGGCAGAAGTGCAGGGAAGAAGTCCTGGTGACTTCACCGGAGTTCTGCCAGTCAATGCACTTATGATATTATGTTTTGCAGGACTGGAGATACAGTGCTTTACTACTTTAACAAACAAGCAAAAAACCTTTTTGACCAATATGTGTAAAATTTTTTTTCGGTGAATGTTTCAATGTGATAAAATTCATTTAGACTGATTATTCCTACAGGGAACAAGAATTCAGTTAGAATTTAGCCCTTTCCCTCCAGTTTCCCTGATGGTTTACTGGGGAAGGTGTGGAGTGATACAGGGAATTTGATATCCATTCTGTGTCACATTTAAAGTCAACCTTCAAGGACAAAGTGAACATAAAGCTTTTATTTTTTAATTTTTATTTTTGCTAAGCACAGGCTTAGTGGTCCAGAGTGTTTAAATAAGTAATAATTTGTTTAACAAAGACACTGTTATGAACTTGTGAAGTATCTCAAAGGAAAGATTTTCTTTTGAGTCTCTCAGTTGAAAGAGACCCACTGTATTGTGCATCATTGGTCAAGGCAATTCTCCCATTAGAAAGTCTGTAAAGAACCTCCATCCTAAGTAGCAGGTATAAAACCATCTTGACTGTTACAATTAATATTAAATAGATTTGTTAAATACACGTCTTTCTACATTTCAGGACTCAATCACAGGAAGGTTAGCAACCTGGAAATTGAAACTGCCAGATCTTTAATCTAACATTCTGCTTTTCAGTGGAAAAAACTAACGTCTCTATAGATGAGAGTCAAAGGTTAAATTTAGTTTGTATCAAATTACAAAAATATGCTTTTGGTGAGGTTAGATTCTCATGCTCAGAGCAATTCGAACTGTAATGAAAGCAAACATTGAAAGAGATAATCCCATTAAAGATGAACTATTCACTTTAACCTCAAATATTTGGTAACTAAAATAAAACCATCCAAGGAGGAGGAGGATGAAGTTCAGCTCTTAAGGGAAACTGGAACTCAGTGTTATACCTCAGACTGCGCAAGAAACAAAATAGCTCTCTTGTTTCTACAAGAAAACCTTATTTTGGGGGAACAAATTAGTCCGTGTTCTCCTTCTGAGGTCTACACAAAACAGCGGTGACCCTTTTGATAGTATGTCTTTGGACACTAAGGAGTAAATAATACTTTTCTCCAAACAGCAGCTCTCCCAGTAACAGTGAAATCCACACGGTGCTGTATGTAAGGGGCGGGGGGAGGAGTGCAGCTAGAGCTGGCTCCAGGCTCATGCATAACATCCCATAGCAGATCTGTGCCTGCTCTTTCTCCATGCCTTCCAACACCAGCAACGTTAGGATGTCTTTCTTTCACATGGATCCCCTCAGTCATGCATCTGATTTCTGGGGGAAAACTAATCTTGCAAAAATAAGTGAGTCTAAGCACAGAATAAAATCTGGGACCAAACTGATTTCTGTTCCCTGTCTATCCCCTCTGCCACCACAAAGAGAGAATGCAGTGGGACTATTTGTGTGTGACTTGCTCAAGATACAGAGCGTGGTTTGGAGGTCCTAGTAGTTTAAAACTATCCTTTTTTATTTTTATACAAGAAGCAGAGCAAGAAATATTTTTAAAGCCCCATTGCTAAAGAATAGAGCTCTTTGATATAATATGACAAAGCTTTTGGCTTTCAAGAAATACTAAAATGCATCTTAATCCCTGAACTTCTGAAACCCCAATGAAAACTCACTCCTATATGCAGTCACAGTCAGAGTCTTTCTTCATTCCCAGAGGCCCAGATGCTGGATTCAAGAATTTAGGAAGAGACTCATATTCTTTCCTTTTACAACTTAAAATAGACTGAAGAGATTTTTTTTTCCTAAGGTTAAAAAGAAAAAAGAAAAAAAAAAAAAAGAAAAAACACGATCATAGACTGATATTTTTTCTTTTGTGCCAAGTTTCAGCCTGGAGAAAATTTTATGGCTGAATTCTAATCCCCCCCAAACCCTGGTTTATAACAGAAATGCTGACACAATGATAACTATAGCGTTACAAATGCTGGCGCTATGATATTTATTGCTCCCCAGTGCCAGCACGGGTTAATCCTTATTAAACGCATTCATTTTCTGGCCTTGCGGAGAGCAGATCTGCTAGTGATCCAGCAGGGTATGGGTCCTTGGTAGCGTTAATGGAAGATATCACACAAGACATAGTAAGTGAGGAGTCTTTAAGGGGGCTACTGTAGGTGTTTTTTAGGATTAAGTTTCTTCTCTGGGGGCTTGAGTTCAAATCCAGAGTGTCTATTTCCATGAAGTGTCTTTGGTGTAACAAAATAGCACACATACACAGAATAACTTCATTCTTTTCAGCTAGAGGAAAAAAATATGAAAGGAAATGTGGAATTATCATGTATTTCCACAGCCAGCAGTGGAACAGATTCCAGAGATTAGAAATGACCAATCTCTTCCCCACCTGGACATCCTAAATCCTCTTCTACATTAAACTGTCCTGTTTGATAGTGTTGGAAAAGTGGAGCAATAACAAGATCCCTGTTAAATATCTGCCAGCTGATCTTTCTATTTACTGGAAAGAAGTGAAACTTGCAGTTCAGTTACATTAAAAACATTTCACGTCCCATCCTCTTACACGTTTATTTTAGCAACAACAGTAATTGAAAATCTCAAAACATTTTCTCCATGGGATAATTTGTAAACTTTCCAGAGACTTACTGACATTATGCTTGCTATATCTATAATATAAACTGTAAAAAAAAAGGAAACTTTTAGATTTAGTTTAGAACTGAGGAGGTTATAGCGAGCATTTTAGACCTTGATTTTTTCTCTGGATTCTCCAGCACAAGCCTGAAATCACTTGCCAGCATCTTGCTCTTAGAACTCAGTCTGCAGATTTCAAGTGAGAGGTTTTCTTCCTATGAGTAGTATCTCTGGACAAAAGAAGTAAGCATATGTGCAAAGTTCACAACGAGTTCAGTGAACGATCGTATTTTCCCCACAATAATAAATACTTCTATAATTTATAAATGCCTCGAATGGCTGAGATATGTGGGGGGATGCAGAATCAAAGTGTCTTGACAGGAGAGAGACAAGGGAATGGGCCAGAGAGTGGACTGACTACTAAAATTCCTCATATTTGATTTGTTTCTTTCAGAGCTTGTCCCCAGAGAAGAAGCCGTGCTTTCTAGAGAGGCTTGAAATATAAAATGAAACCCTCTGGGCTTGTGAACAGTCAAGGAGAACTTAAAAAACCTTTTTCAATTTGAGTGCAGATACAAAGAGAAATATTCAAATTGTTCCCCTCTTTAATTAAATGATTGCTTTTTTGAAATAAAAGCAATGAAAAATAAAAACAAAAACAAAAAGGGAGTAAAGGTTTTCGTAAAAAGATTGAAACTGGAGATTTGTTTTCTTCATTTCAAGGAATGCTTTGCCTTGCTCTGTGGAAGATGAGCAGTTTTCATCAGAACCACTTAAAACAAAAACAAGAGTGTTTAGGAGAAAACAAAACCATGTCTTCAGCATGGGCAAAAACATGTTTTCATTAAAAAGCCATTTTGAAAGGGGCTAATGTACATTCCCTTGATATTAGAAGGAACTGGAAATATAAATGAAAACAAAAATAGCTTTCTTAATGCTTCAATTTTCCACAGGGTAAAATACAATGTCATGACCTTCTTGAACAGAAAGAAAATAGATAAATATTCATGTGAAGAAAACGGCCACTGGAAAATGCAGTAAGTTGTCATTACAACGGATGCAGAGAAGACTTTATTTCATTTGTCCTTCTGGAAGGTAGAAATTTGTTTATGCTGAATCACTCCAGGGAAGCAGGATAAAGTGAATGGAGGACTGTGATGTCTTGAGCATCCCCAAGGCATGCTGACTTTCAGTGGGAGCTGGAGTGCTGAGGGCACTGAAGAGCTACTTGGAATCAACAGAATGTAGTGGTGGAAGAGAGGGAGGGCCAGACAGTGTCTGCCCACATGTGGTGTGTCTGCAGCACCATCCCAAGGAAAGGATGGTTTAGGTATAGATGGGCACTATGCAGTTGACTTGAGTTTGGTAGTTTGCCAGAAGGGATTTATGAAACTTCTGGCAGAGAGAAAGTATTAAAATGAGGAAAGAATGGTATTAAATCCCATTGAAATTTTTGCAGGGCTGCCAAGAGCTTTTGTGGCCTTCTCTGAAGAATGGTGGGGGGAATTTCTGAGGTTCATTCCTTACTTCTAGTGTTTCTTAGCCTCACTTGGCTGCTAGTTTTTCCCTGCCTTCATTTTGAAGAAAGACTGAGCTCTAAGCACGGCAAGAAATGTTTTCTCACCCATTAGCCATTTGACACAGAGATAGATTCTCACAGAAATCAAACACAGCCTCTTACTAGCTGCCCCACCAGCATAGACCGGTCCGGCACATCTTTGATGTCGGCAGCATAAGTGAGCCAGGTCTTTTTATAAGGTTGCATGTGAAATTGTCAGAAGAATGAAACCATTTGCAGATGGTGGAGTGATAAAGATGGTACGGTGTCTCACTTGTATTTGCCCCTTGTTTCCTTGGGAGGAGAAGAAAAGGAAAAGAGGAGGAGGGGAATAAAAGGCAGTGGAAGGAAATAGAAACTCCAACAAATGAAATTCTTTTGACAACATAGTGTTGAAGGAGTAAGTGAGATTTCTGGCAAAACCACTAGGACTCTGAAGACAAGCTGACTGCTGCAGTATTTATTACTTTGCTTTGACGAAACCTCTGACATCAAGGACTTTCTTGGTGACTGATTTTTGTCAGAATAATGCTGCAGGAACTGAATGTGACAGATGATTTTTTTGGACATGAAGCCTGTGCATAATGGCATGAGAAAGAGAACATTAAAAAGTCTGCCCTGAAGCTGCTTAATGTGGCCCTGGAGAAAAGAGCTGTTATCACTGCTTACTGATGCAGTCAGCAAGAGAAAAAAATGGATCCTGAAGTCAGACAGTTTGGCATGGGGCAGATTTTCTAAAAGTTGTTCTCCATTATCAAGGCCTGGCCGAGGCTGGGATGGCAGGAGGAAATCAGACTGAGGAATGCACCTCTAGAAATTGAGTAAAATTTGGCTTTATTGTGTCAGGTCTAACCCCTGTATTGCGATACTGCAACAGCATATGCAACAGCAATAAATGTGTTGAGCTTGGTGTGTATTACTGAGGCTCGTGACAACTGCTAATGCAGAATGTCATTTCCCTCTATGTGCTCTTCTGTGTATTTGAGTGCAGTTCATGGAGGGTAACATGACACTTTGATGTGCTGGCAGCACAAGGATTGTGGCTCTCCTCAGAAGCACAAAATGATACAAATAGTATTTCCAGACTAGCAGCAGAGCCATATATGCTTGTTTGAAGCCAAATTTTCAAACAGTACTCGTACCGAATTAATACAGAGTATCCTGAATTATCTTAAGGTAGAAAAATCAGTGAACAGTTTAAGACACAGTCAGAGTAGCAGAGGATAGTAATAGATAGTAAGTCATTGACTAAAATATTAACTACCCTTTTATCAAGCCCATAGGATCTTGAGATGGCAGTTCTGGAGAAATCTGTAGGGAATCTTCAGCTTAAGGCACAGTGGTGTTCTGCTTTCTTCCTATCAAAAGGTTTCAACTGAAAACCTGAGACAGAGTTACAGTGCTCTGCAGCAGAAGCGCTTTTTTAAGCCCAGAGGGCAGTGTAGCAGTGAGATAGCTTAATCTCCCTTGGATAGCTCAGCACATTTCTATGGTCTGTATAAATACACATTTCTGATTTAATAAAATCTCATGCAGAGTAATTGTGCTTGTTTCCTGTGGCACTGTTGTGAAGTGGACGGTTGGTGTTAGAATGCTTTGGTGGAAAGAAACATAAAATCTTCTGGGATGCCAGCCTATGAATTTATTAACATCACATTTTGTTTAGAATTGATTAATATTGCCTTCACTCTGAGATATGAGCTCTATTCAACAGATTAATCTGCTCAAATGCTAGTGGAAAAAAAAAATCAGAATTCTTTATGTTTAGTTATATTTAAGTATAGGAGAATAGCTTTCTGCATGGTAAGTAGAACACTTAGCAGCAGTACTGCCATGACTGGGCAGTGGGTTAATTGGGCTGTGCTGTAACTCCTTTTCTCTTTCTGGTTACATATGAAAAGAGAAATAAGTAGGCTACTAACTTTGGGAACAGCTGTATGTGTGAGGCATTTAGTGAGAATCTATAATCCACACTTTCTTAAAGAATGTGACAGGATTTCCAAGTACTGAAATGGCAAACGCTTAGAGATGTTGTAAATTAATCCACATGTGAAGCCCCCAACCGTGTTCTCATTGTTCTCTCTCTTCTCTCATGAACATAACTCATTTCTGTTCATTGACTTTCAGTTCAGCTGACAAGACAGGATTTCTCCCCGGATCTTGGTGCGTTTCATACACCTGTCAAGCAGAAGCTTCAAGGCAGCCTCAGGGGAGCATCTCTGAAAGACACTCCTGCAATAACAATGAACTCACCATCCATTTGCTGCCTGTTTCTTTGAAACGATGAGCAAGTTAAGAACACACTGACCAAACCACTGCAATTTGCACAGAGCATTCTCAGGGGAAGTATATGGTAATGCCTGGGTTTGGACCTCTTCCTGCGTGCCCACAAGTGAGGGTAGGTTCCAGTAGAAGTCAAAGGGCTTCTGCTCTGAGCAAATTTCTTCCTGATGGTGTAGTGTACAGGATACAAGGGTGCAGGGAGCCCGTACAAGAGGTTTCTGTATTCACCTGTGTCCAAGGGAGAACGTCTCCCCTCCTCCAGCAGTGTGGAGTCACTGGGTCTGCAGTCGTACACCTCTAAATCCTATCTGCCTTGGCAAGAACATGGATGCCAGTTCAGCCATGGGCTAATAAAACAGATGAAGCATTGCCCTGTACTTCCTAACCCTAGCAGGACTTTATTGACTGCCTTTATGTGAATTGCCTTGTGTGAGATGGGAGGATTCAGCTGGTAGATAAACTGCTAGAATGTGTCACTGAGTTTTTTTCTTTTTTATTGTATTTTTGCAGCATATGCTGGCTCATGAATTTATGAACTGTTTTAAAGAACTCCTCACCAAAAAAGAAAAGTATATTTTGTGGTTTATATTTGTTCTTAATAAGTGAAAAGATTTACTAAAACAGGCCTGATGTGATGACTTTGGAGGGTTTATTCGGTATTGATGCCAGTGTATTCCAGACAGCCTGAAGAATTAAACACTTTGGATGTTGAAAGCAATTTGAACATCACCGAAACCAAGAGCTGAGTTTTGCTGTTTTCTGCAAGGAATGTGGGAGTCAGAAATCTGGAGCAAGTCAAGGGAAGGTATGCATAGTGGGCAAAGGCAGGTAAGACTGAACTTCACCTTTTTATATGAGCCTATCAGAGGATGGTGTTGTCAAGCTCTGCAAAGAAATCTGGCTGATAAAGCTGTGAGGCAAAGCACAGCTTTGATAAATAGTGTGTTTCACAATTGCACTCCTTCCAAGTGCTGCTGTCACTCACTAAGCAAATTCATCATATTTTATTTTTATGTGGGTTAGACTCCAGGTGCTAGGAGTTTTCCTCCTGACTCTCTTATCCTGATCATGGCTTCACTTTTCTGTAAGGGAGCAGGTTTAACCACTTGCAAATGGCATTTGCCAATGGTTTGTCATGGTGGTCTCTCATATGGGAAGGGAATCCTGAGGGACTGCAGATGCTCCCAGTAATTAGTTTGTGCAGGTAGCACTGGCAGAAGCTGTATTATGGAGGGAAAGCACATCCTGTGAGAAGAGCTTTCCAGTGAAGCACTGATGTACTGAGAAATAGTCAAAAGGAGTGCCAGAAATTATGAAGAATGGCCAAAGCCACTATGAACGTAGGATACTTCTTGTAAAGCAGGCAGGCTCAGTTCTACCACTTGATGCACACTGTGTAAGTTTGTGTACTTTGCAGAGAGCAGAGATGCCATTACATCATGTCCACGTCCTCTTCTGAGTGATTTTCTTAAGTGAAAGCTTTCTGAGATAACAGTCTGTGGGAGGTTGGCAACACTGGGAAGCTTATCATCCAGCAGAGCTGGCTTTCCTCTTTGTGTCCACCTGTTATAACGCAATATACATAAATAATTGACTATTTAAGGGTAATCTTGATATATTTCTTCTGCTGTAATAGTTACAAGGATGTTATTTTAGTGTGAATGGGAAGAAAAAAGGCTCATTTAATTGCAAGTGTATAGAATCATGTAGTGGCTAAGCCTTGAAAATTCTTTTTTGACTCAGTATGATTGCTGATTTATTTTATTTACATTGGAAACAGTTCTGCGTGTACTCAGTTGTCTGCCTGTGCAGGAGCTTGTGTAGGTTTCCTGTTATGCTCTTTGACTGAGGAAGTGATGTTGCTCCTCAACATCATGCATGACTGCTGCCCTCTGAACAAATGGCACAAAGAGCACTGACACTTCTGTTAGTCCATCTTGTACCGAAGTCATTATCAAAAATTGACATTCCCTTACCACACAAAGGTGCCCAGATTCACTTCGTTTTTTACTGTAGCCATCTGCATGTTTTATTAGCAAGCAGGTATTGCAGCTGCAAAACCGAGGCTTGGATGATGACTAAAATCTTCGTACCTCTTTAAATAAGTGATGAGTAACAGTGTGCAGAAATGTGAGCTGGATCATTACTTGGAGTCGTGAACGATTCCACTCCAGTTCACTGCACCATGAACAAGCTACGCAGACTGATGTATCAGACATTTCCTAAAGTGCTGGTAGTGGCATCTCTCATTTTTGTTTTATTGACTACAGAAATCAGCAAGTCAGAAGTGTGCCAGACTGAGGCAATCCAGACCTTTTTGTTATCTGTAGAATGGCATTTGCTAAGAAGACTATAGGAAGTTCCACTTGCAGTGTCCTCTTGTATTACATAGCTGGTGATCAAAGCACCATTTCAAAACCTAGTTTAACATCTTTCCTTCCATAGTTACACAAAGTATGAACTGCACGAGGTGTGAGAGGAAAGCCCCAGGAAAGAAGATTTCCTTATGCCAGAAACATGGACCTATTTATCTATCTCTTTTGGTTAATGTGTTTGTGAGTGGCTCAAAAATAGCTTGGCTGCCAAGACTGAGAGCTAACTGCAAGACAGAAAGCACTTTGAGATATTTTGCTTTCTTTCTATTTTTCTCACTCAGGTAGTCAATCACCTTTGAGACTAAGGCCTGGAAAAATTCTGCTAGGGAAATGGTGCCAATTCTAGGTCTGGAATCTCATTTCTGTTGCACACACTGTTCTGCCTGTTCAGTTAGGTGCTTGCTTGGGCTGCCCTATGGCTGATTGCTAGCCAGGAAAGTTGAGATCCAAATGCCTGTTTGGATTACAAGCAGTTATTGCCATTACTGTGCAGCACACAGGCATGCTGAGATTCCCCACTTGCAGTCCAGGGGGGCAGGTACAGCTAATGTAATTTTAAGCTCCCATGCCCAAGGTTCCCAAGGGGTGATGCAGCCACACAGTGCGTGGTAGAAGTCATGCTGCCATCGTTAGAACCTTTGTGTTCAAGTGAGTAAGGACTCCTTTTGGGCACTAAGCATTCTGCTGGGAGCTGTCTAGTCGTTATCCTTGAATTTTCCCCTCTCCATCTCCAGTTAAGATTTAACATTTTAATTAGTTTTGCTTACTTACTGAGTTACTTAATTCTGTATAATTCTTTTAGAATGAAGATCTGATTCATACTTGTCCACTAGATTAAACATCTCAGAAGAGAAGTAAATGATACAACATTTTAAAGTCAATCAGCCTCTTCCCTCTGCTCAGCTTTCAGCTATTCCTGCAATCAGTTTATTGCATTGGAATCAATTAGTTAGATCCAGATGAAGCAATTCTGAAACCACACTCAGCTGAAAGATACATTCTAGCCTTTTGGAGATATTTTCAGCTTTCAAGATAACTATTCCTTGGAGGGGCTGTAACTATGAATCCCCAAGAGCTCCCAGGCAGTTGGTCAGCAGCCAAAAATGCAAAGTCGGAGGAAAATAATTGTTTTCAAATGGTGACAAACCATTTGAAAGGTCGGCGGAGAACAGAGGAACTGTGTTGCTGAATGCAGATAGCCATGTCACTCGGGACAGTGAGTCCTGTACACTAAACAGAGCCTAACATCTCCACGGGGTGTTCAGTGGCAGAAAGGAGCTCGCAGGCACTGGTTTAACTCACAGGGCAGAAATGATACTGAAAGAGAATCTGAAGACATTGGGTTTAGACAGAGTGTACCCAGCCAGTGCTCCAGGCTGTTCTATGCTTGTTTCCCAGAGGTAAAGAAATGACAAGCTCTGTAACTGTAAAGTTTTTGCAATGAAAATAATCTGGCAGCTTGGTCTGGAGATTTCTGTACCATTAGGAATCGTTGTTTGAAACTGTCCAGGGTGACAGAATAATTATAAGTTAACCACGTCTAGGGATGAATGATACTTGAAGTGGAGGCTGGGAGCTTGCCACTGGTGTTGGTCTGGACCCCATTGTACTCTGGACAGATGCCTGCACAAATTGGGAACATGCTGCAGAGTGCCAATGCTTCGGGAACAGCACTGCTCCCAAAACTGCAGTTGCAAGTCATGTGGAATCGGCTTGAGGGAGCCTGTTGATTACTTTCTAAGGATATCTACGTACAAAAAAAAAAATGCCTGGTGTTATAAATCAGCATAGTTCTGCTGACTGCAGTATAGCTGCATCCATCCACTCCAGCTGAGGATCTGGACTAAAGTATTTAGGCGGCAAGGAGGACTGAAAACGATCAGAACACCTTTAAAGCTAGCGTGCCAGCAAGCAGGAGAGGCATTCAGTTTTGTGGAGTAAACTTCTTACGTCTGTGGTAGTTAAAGCAGAAAAGTGAATTTCAGATTCTCACCGTTTTATTGCATCTGTTAAAGCAGTATTGGCTTTCAACAATGAAATGAGCATTCAGGCCAAGTGTCTCTGCAGAATTTCGGGCACTCCATGAACGGATACAATTTCAATTGCAGAAACAAGAGAAAGTACCAGACACAAATGCACCACGTATTACATTTAAGGAAAGACAGTGAAGTGGGCAGGTTATACCGTGGGAATAGGCAGCAGCTGGCGGCTGACCCCAGTGTTGTGACAAAGTCACTGACAAGGCTACAAAAAATTAAGATTATTACTAAGTAAAGTCAGCCTGCCTTCAAGGAATCCAGCAAGGCTGGTCTGTGGGCTAGCAGCAGGGAAGCACTAAGATCTGGGCTCCAAGCCGGGTCCCTTGTTCCCAGGCAGACGGAGTTGGCAGCAGCCTGTATCGCTCTCTGGTGGCCCCTTGGGCCAGAAGGAGAAGGTATATTGGCAGCAATGCAAGGGAATGGCAGCCAGCTCTGCTAGCCAGAAATCGAGTTGCGGGGAGAAAAAGGCTAAAGCAGGTTCCTTCAATGTAGCACAGGCATCAGGCTTGCATGGAAAAGACTTGCAGTGGAGAAGCCCAGGCCAGGTGGGACTCACCGGTCAGAGGGCTGCCCGTCCCTCAGCGAGCTGTCCCAGGGGCCAGGCACTGCTGGCTGGTGTATAGCGGAGCTCCAGGACCCACATTGCCTTGCCCACAGCCACATGTGGCTGTGACTCACTCTCACCTGGCCAGAGCTCTGGGGTGAAGCGTGGAGATTTGCAGAAGACATCTGTGTTTCAGAGGCTCCGGGGTCTGGAACAAGCTGCAGCTCTGGTTTCCCCATGCACAGGGCTCTCAGCATGTGTCTTTGCTTTTTCTACTGCTGATCTGGACAGGCCTTCCGCTCATCCTTTCACTTCATTAAAAGGCCCTCAGCCCCTCCTCCGGCATCTTAGGAGATGGTGCTGGGAGAGGCAGTGGTGCAGGAGTGAGAGCCAGAACCACGGGAACTACTGCACCCTTTTTCTTAAAGCCCCTGCAATTGCCTTCTTCCTAGGTGGGAATCCCTCTCAGTGAGTATCTGGCTCTTCTGATTTTCATCAGCTGGAGAGCTGCATCTCTGGGATTATCCTCTCAGCATCCTAGCCTACTCCTTAATGTCACAGGCTTTGGCCACTTAGTCCAGTTATAGCGTCTCAACTCCAGTCTCATCCCCCTGCAAGAGTAACTCTCAAATAAAGTGGAGTGGGAGTTTCCATGTTCAAGTGCTTTCCTCGAGCCCTCAGGGAAAGGTCCTGAACACAATTTCTTCCGCTTGGATGGAAAGAGAAATTCCTGTTAGAGCCTCCATGAAATTACAGTCTTCTTTTTTTTTTTTTTTTTTTTTTTTTTTATGAAATGTAAAACAAAGTAAATATTACCTTAGAGTCTCTTTTTCGTGTTGCAATAAAATGAGACACTTCCTTGGAAATAAGTTTTAAGACACAGGTCTTGTAATGTTCACGTTTATTGGAGGGGAGCTCGCAGCTGACCTGAGGTCTGGAGGGCTTGGAAGCAATAGTCGATGTGAACTTCCAGTTCTTTCCTTCCTCAGCAAGAGGTGCAAAACTAGTCTATTTCTCAGAGAGACTTCCCCACCCTTCGCAAGCTTGTGTGCTCGTATATCTCTCATGGTACATAAAGTATGACATATTGCAGCGAATCTGCTGAGAATAGCTTGTAAAATACATCATGATATGAATCAGCCTCATTAGAAGTCTCTCTCATGATTTAGTACAGACATGGTGCTCACAGGAGTGGAAACCAGTGTGTTGGTTTTTTTGTTTTTTTTCCCTCTTGCTGGTGTGTTGTGCTCAGCCAAATGTTGAAACAGAAAAAAAGAATTCTCTGAACTCGGGGCCAGAAGTAGAAAGCAAATACTGCATTACCAATATGCCTCTCTGGCATAATTAAGGCCTTGGGTGTTTCCCTGGATATATGACTTTTCAGTTTTGTTAATAAAATATTATTTTGCTCTTCTAAACAGCATAAAGCCGCATTCTTTGCATACTCCAAATCCCCCTGACTCAGGACCCTCTCACACCTCACATTCAGCATCCTGAGCCATTCCAGGCTTTTCTCCCACAGCTGCTGCTGTGTTTATGAAGGGGATTATATGACGCGGTGCCTGTGATAGCAGGAGACAAGGCACATTGACCCAAGAGGCCTCTCTCAGTCCTATTTTATGTAAGGACTGGTGTACCAGGTGCCACAACTGCATGACTCAGACCTTGCTCAAACTGCTCGTGTGCTGGTGCAAGCACTTGGAAATGAAATCACTGATGCTAGTGTTTACTTTAAACAAGACTACAGCAGATGCAATCCAAACAACACACCACAAATAGCAACAGCTCTGGGCTAGTGGCCACGTCGTGCATGATTCGTGGTAGGAAAGGGATATCTGCACTCCAAAGCAATGAAATAACTTCTTCCCTCTCTGCTATTTACTGTTTCTCTTGTCACTTTAATAACAGAGTATGTAACAACTCTTGCTGTTATTTCTAGTAAACCACAGCACGTTTTGGCTTATAAACCTCTGGCTGCATTCTTCTCAATCACGTGGATCTTCAATCAAATGTGTTAAATGCAATTACTCAGCTGTCCTCCATTGTTTTGGTCTCCTATGCCCCCAGCCATGTTACCCACTATTGCTCTCTGTTTGCCATCAACGAGCCTCGTTGGCTGAGCACAGTGGTTTATTTCCATCTCTCACCAAAGATGTTGGGCCACGGACATTATCACAGTCGAGGCTAGAACATCACAACTTTGCAGGCAAATGATATTGAGCTTGTGTTTTCTTCTGTGTAAGATGAGGCTTGTGCAAAACCCCACAGACTCCTGTTCTACTGCAGCCCAGTCAGGTGATAGTGCTTTAGGGCAAAGAACAAACAAAATTCTACTCTATTTCTAGCCTTGATCATTTGTTCCCAAATATTTTCCTTATTTACCATGACTCGGAGGAATCTGTTTTAACAGCAATTCTCATAACCTTTGTATTGCTGCTAGCTTTGCCACTGACAGAAGTGGGTTTGCTTTTATTACTTACTATCAAATGCTATTTTACAAGACCTTTTGTGTTTTGGTTGTGGTTTGTGCTCAGGACTGGACACCCCTTGCCATGCCAGACTTGGCTGCTGCTTCTTGAATTTGATGGGAAGGATCTGGTTCCCAAAGCTGGGATTTCACAGCTGTGGTCTGACTGACTTCCTATCAGCACATACAGAAGAACTGAGCACACAGCCACAGCCAAACACCCATTTCAAACCTCAGACTTCTCAACCGGAACGACTGTTGCAGTTTAAATTTGTTTTGCTGACTTCTTTGGCTAATTGATAACATCTGCATCTCACCACCACATCTCAAGCTACTTCCAAATAGATCAGATAGATAACACTGCAGCAGATCTTGGTATCAGTATTACTGATATATATTGTTACACTTTCAGCAAATAGTGTCAAAACCTGGGGGGAGGTGTCCTGTAATAATACTTCCTTTATGAAGGTTTATTTCACACAGTCACAGAAACAAGTCCAGAGACACTAATAAAACCTCGTGGTACTCATTTGGTGTTTCCCTCATGGTCATGGTCAGATAAAATAACTTTTGTAGTATTTCACATTATTTTTCTCTGCTTTCTCCCTACCACACCATCTAAGTTTGAAAGTTACTTTTGGGCTTTGAAATATTGGAATTTGCTTTTATTTTCCATTTTTTTCATTATCCTTGTATTACAATAGATGAACGAGGAACCGATGTATGTGATATTTTAGTAAATAAAATCCTCATACTCAAGATCACTCTTGAAGTCTGGTAATACACAGTGACACCATATAGGTCCCAAGGAGACATTCTAGTTGTAATGGAAATATCATATATCTCATATCCCTGGTCTGATATATCAGCTCAACCATAAAAAGAAACAGGATATTTGCAACTATATTTTAACAGGGATTTTGTTGTTACCATGAGAACATGGATTACTTAGAAACTTTGGTGAGAAAACTCTTTAATGGTTTCATCATTCATCATCATTGGTGTCTAACCCAAGGAGATGGCAGTTTTTTCACTGCTATTGAACAATCAATAATACAGTGAAAATCAGAAACGTATGAGTGTTTCTTGCTGAAGGAAGAGAGTCTCAAGGCAGGTCAGACAGTCCCTTCTATCATGTTTCAGAATTCCCAAGATCAAATCTGAGCTATGCCTTGAGACACGTGTCCACTGAGAGTTCTCTATTGCTTGACATCTTTCCAGGTTGTAGTTGGGGAGGGGTTCCCTCTTTCACTTCCATGTTGCTGTTGGGGTGGTTAGAGCTGTTACTAAGCAGGGTCCAGAGATGTCTTCAGGCCCTGGGATGTGCAGAGAATGGATGTAAGCCAAGACTTTAGACTTGAGGTTGCTCAGCCAGCCAGGAGAGCCTCATGAATTTTCTTGTAAAAGGAATTTCTCCGAATTCAGGGAGACTAGTTACATAATCCTTTGAAAACAACATTTGAAACAGGATAGGGCTATCCCCTTTATAAAGTCCCCAGAAGAACCCGCAAGATGCCATGTGAACTATTATTAAGCAATTCTTTTATTTTGTGCCCTCTGAAATCACTAACATCTACAAAAGAAGTAGAGATAAAATCCTAAGTACAAATTTCTCATGACTTCACCTAATGAGAGCTCACCACATTTGGTCTTAATCTGAATATCTGGGCTAGGACGAGTTCTGCAGGGCTATAATCAAATAAATATTTTCCTTCAGTGAGAATGGTTCAGCAAAAGGTTCAATGTCAGGTCAGTGCAGGGAGCTCTCTAACCATGCTTAGTTAGACATGGAACATATCCTCACCTAAGCTGTCAAAGCTCCACAGAGGCTGATGGAGTGGATGGAATTTAAGTCAAGCCTCTCTTGCTCATTTTAGACTCTGGATTCTATCAGCATTTGAGGAAGGCTAGGCAGTGGTTACAGCCTTACATTCTGGAAATGAAAACACTTTCACCAGAAAAAATTATAACTAGATGAACTAGGGACTTGCTGTGGAACTCCCTTCCTGCTCTGCTCTACTCAGATTGGATTACTTACAGAAGCAGAGGGAACAAGGAACCTTGTTACAGGAGACTCAACCCAGGTGAAATAGTGTGAGTTCTTTAATTTGTTTTTTCAAACAAATGAGAATCACTTGTTCTGCCATTTTAATGAAGGAACAAAAGGAAACAAGATTCATAGGATGTTATAAAAAGGAAGGCAGAGATGCTTGGGAAGGAAGCTTGCCTCTTTCATACAGTGGGGGGGGGGGGGTAAAAAATGAAGTGATTAAATGTGTTGTTTTCACGTGACTGGGATAATTAATGTGATCACCCAAAGAATTCACTAAGGTTAGTAATTTTCCATTCTTAAGCAATTGTGTTGCCTGTGTATGTGTGTGTTATGGATAAGAGGAAAAGCATATTTCCCTTTCAGAATTTGTTACTAAAGGGGACATTACTGTACCAGGAGGTCATCATCCATGTGTTTAACTATAGATGCCTTTCTTGCAGCAAGGTGCTGTTGCAGATTTATCAACATAGTTCCCCTTTTTGTTAGTGGGAATTGATTTTTGAACTCAAGATACAGAACTGTTTATAAATGGTCATTCCTTGGACAAAAGCGATGTAGCATACAGCTTTTCAAAATCTTGATGCTTTCCTGGTGTGAGAAATAATCCACCCTTTACTCTGCTTTGCTGGATAGAGTTTTTTTCATTTCTAGGTTCATAGAGGCTCATCAAAAGAACTTAAAGATTTGACCATTTTCATTAAGAGGACTGTGGACTGAGCTAGAAATGAATGCAGAAGTTCTGGTTCCAGGTCTTGCATCTCTGACTAATTAATTATTTGCAGATGTGAATCACTCTTTGGAAAGGTCACAGTCTTAAGCACCCCAGATTATCTTGGCTCAAAGTAAAGGTAACGGGTGCCCCCTTGCAGGCCTAGGTTAGTAAGAAAACCACTTCATAGTGGAAGCGGATGACACTTTACACTGGGCCCAGAAGTTTTACCACCCATTGAAGTTCATCAGGTGCACTGGAAGTAATTTTATACCTCTGGGTAGAATCTAGCTCTCCTTGTCCAATGAAATACCAGTTTAGTGAGTCACTGTAAAGGCTGCTCTAGGTTGAGATGTCACTCTCGGTTGAACTTAATACAAACATCTTTGTCTGTGATGCGTCTTCAAGAGTGGGCTTTTAAGGAAAGGCTGAGCCGATGTCTTATTGTTTGTTCCCTAGCTGTCAGCAGGGCAGTTGATGTGTCCTGTCCTTGCAGAAGCAGTGGCTGCTCAGTGAAAGTATTCCTTTATGGCCACTGCCATTTATCCTTTCATTTTGGGGCAGCACTAATCTTTCCCCTTTTAGGGTGTGTCGGTACTTTTACAGACTATGATAAGTTGCCTTGCATTGAAGGGTTTACAACTGTATGTATATTTTTTGATTTTGGGACATATATAGATCATGTTAAAAACCAGAAGTCCATTGTTCAATCAATCAAGTTAATCCTGGTGCTCCTTGATAACTATAGCTATCGCATTTCAGAGTGATTTTACTGGATATTACTGGGATTACTTGTAGTAGCCACTCAGTCTAGACAGGGGTTTCTATTACAGTGAACACAGACAAAAGGGTAAGAAATATTAATGCCCAACATCCATTACCATGCACAAACTGCATATCAGAGAGTGGATCCTGTTCACTTGGCCACATTTCTCCTTCCCTTCTGTTTATCTCTCAGGAGAGTACTGCCTTTTCTTAATTAAAAAGAAGCAGGTTGTCTGAACAAAGAGGAGAGGAAAAAAAAAGAAGGGAAATAACTGCCTGAAAGTGATGTCATTTAGAGTTAAGGGGAGATTGAGATTGTTTTTTGATAAACTGTACCATTATAGAAAGATCTACGTATTTTGGCTTAAGAGTTGAGTCAGGATGGCCTACCTCTGATGGCCTTCCTGCAGGATCGTGATCATCTTTCTGAAATGGGCAGCTTAGAAGGCTGGAGGATCTCCAAGAAACCTATCATTGTGAGAAATGTGGTGATGCTGATTCCAGGACTGTCAGCAGGGCCAGGTAAAATTACACTACCTGTTGTTTCTTAAGTAAAGCCACTTAGAATGTGAAGTACTACAGGAATGCTGCTCCTTGGATAGAAGTAGTGTGGCAGTACCATGTAGTTTCCACCATTCCATAGAAGATAACTCTGCACTGGCTAGTTAGTACATCTCTGCCCTAAGTAAATTACGATACTCGGTAGATTCAAATCAGGCGTAGTTAACGAGACAATGATTGAGGTTATAAAATTAAGCTTTGGAGCATTTCAAATTCTCATTTTATGTTACTCTATGCATTCAAACTCATAGTATATGGACAAACACTGTCTTTGCTGCTTGTATCAGAGTTTGTTTTGGATATGGCATATTTCAGATTGTTGTCAAATTGCCTATCAAAACTGAAGCTCCAGCAGTTAGGCTCTTAATACAGTTATAAGAAATGACTTGCACAGTCTGTGTTGGAGCAGGGCAATGCAGCTGGATTCTTGCAAATTTTAGGCTTAATGACAAACATTTTCTTCTTGATGTGTACATGTTTATTTCATGGTATTTAATTAACCATCTGGATGGGAGATCCTGATTAGCTTCAGACAGTTTGTGAACAACTGCCTAAGAAATAGATGTTTAAATGAAAATTCATGGCAGCATTCGTCTCAGCTATTCTCTTGGCAAATCTCTTGCTTTAACATCAACTTTCAATAAAGATCTGCCATCTTAAACTTTTGTTTTATACGGAAAAAAATGCTTTTAAAGTTCTAGGTTTAGAAGATTTTACAGAGCTTAATAAAAATTCACTTTTGGGGCAAAGCGCCGTTGACAGCTGTACTGGTGCTGATGGTTTCTATTTAAAAGCACGTTCCTTTCATTTGCTACATCTTGCAGCTGCTGAGAGTCTTCTGTCTTGCTTCCCCTATGTTTCTTTTGCCATCTCCCAGGCACTGGAGAGAGAAGCCAAGTGCCTTCAACAGCGCCAATGGAGAGAAGCTGCTTTTATTTTCTCTCTCCCTTGACTCAGCTCTTTGTAGCAATGTGGGAATGATATAGACAAGCACCAGAGATGCGGTGGGGGGAGAAGATGCTCTGTAATGCACAAAGTAGATCTGTGTGCTCTGCTGTGCTTGAAAAGCTATCAATACACGCAAAGCAGCTGTATGTCTGGGGTACCAGGACTTCACACTGGAGAAATACACTCTTAATCCTTACCTCTGCTCTGTTATCAACCTACCAGGCAGTGGGGCAGAGTGTTCCCCTCCTCCTGGAGATGTTTACACTGTAAATTTGTTGAAGCAGAGGCTACTTGTTATTCTGAAGTTGCCTATTTTCTTGAGCAGTAATGTCCAATAGGAACAGTAATGACGGTACTATGGGACTTCTGCTAAAGGGGTATGCTCACATGTGTCAAATGAAGATTATTTTCTAACACCTACCACAAGGCCTTCATGCTCCATTGGCTTTGGGATGACACTGAAAGGACCGGTAGGCAACAGCAAACCAATAACCAGTCAGATGTACTATTCTGGGAGAACAATTGTAGGGGAAAGGTACACAGGAATTTTCTGGGTAAAAACTCTTCCTGGGGAGTTTGGGATCTAGCTCACACCGCTACTGGGTTTCTAGATGCCCCTTGCTTCCAGGAAGTGGTTAGCAACATAAAGAAAAGGCAATCAAATGCTAATCTCTTGCCTAACTGGTAGCGGTATCTCTCTACCAGTTTAGCACTTCTGGGCCATATATCCGCGTAGGAACCCCAGTTTTACTTCTTTTTATGTGTATTGACTTAGTGGAGTGCAAACATGTTAAAAAGTTCACTTTCTCCTTTATACGAGTCTATAAAAAAGCTCTTAAAATGGAGTCATAGGGTTTCAATGAGACAAATGAATGATCAGCTGAGACCCAACAGTTCTTTCTGATGGATTAGGTGCTTTACTGCGAGAAATGTGAAGATGCTAATCAGCCTGGAGAGTTTTCATGCCTCCAGCGCTATGTAATGACACCAAATAGTGTGATGCCTCCAAGCTCTAATGGAATGGGCGGGTAGGATGCAGTAATAGGCATCACTCCTGATACCTGATTCCAGTTAAAACTATGTTTTCAAAAGTCTCTAGGCAGCAGAGATTTCATGTGCATTTATGGGAATTTTAGTAAAACTGAACATATATGGGTCCAGCTTGGAAATCTTTCTAACAGCTATTTAGACACTGTCATGGGCAGAAATAACTGTAAACACGTGCACAAGTAGATCACTGAGTGTTTTCAGTGCCTGCTTGTAGGAGAAATAACACATTAACATACTTTCTGAGTTTTGCAAATGCACTGCAATTCTGCAACTCAATAAACTTGACTTTATGTGTTCTTACAGTGTGATGACACAGTATAATATCAAGATGGTTTCCAGTTGGGGTTTAGGAAGCTGTGAGACATGACAGAAGTGTTGGTAATGGAGGCATTTCAGCTCTCCAGCAAGGGATGTATCTGTTTACAAGACTTACCATGGAAGGGATCGGTCCTACTGCCAGAGCAATAAAACACACTCGTTGCAGTAGAACAGAAGCAGGTTGCAGCTTACCAGAAGGAATCATTTACTGTATGTAACCATTACATTTTATTTCTTCATGTTGGAAATTTTGAGTTACATCCTGTCCCTTACACTTGCAGGTGTCTCAGCCCTGTGTTTGTGTTGCATGATTGTCTCTGAGATTGCAAACATGAGCAGTCACTGAGAAAACAAACAGAGTATTTCATCAGCTTCCCAACCCCAAGTATTTTGGGGAGATATAGAATGGCAGTGCGGTGTTTGGATAGCTCTCTTTTGAGAGGCTTTCTACAAACAAACATGGTGAAAACAGGGAAATTTAGCTCAAAAAAACACCACTGTGTCTGCTAGGAGCTCCTGGAGGTTTTTGCTCTGAGTAGTGCCTGCTGAGCACTGGATGCACCTGAGCTCTTGCTGAAATGTGCTATTGATGCGGGCTGGAAACGCTTAACGAATGGCATAGGGCTAGGAAACCAGCATCCATTCCTGGCACAACTCCTGGGGGGACAGGAGCCAGCAACCAGGAGCTGAACCTCACTAAAAACAAAGGGTAACGCTGTTGAATGCCTGAGGACTGAAGTGCTCTGTAGTTTCAGGTGCTTGTGGTCCTTACTCAAGTGCAAGCCAGGAGACACCTCTGTTTTGCAGAGAAATGTGTAACCAATGCAGTTGGTGAGCATTTATGTTGTCATTACAGTAGAAAAATGTTATCTGCATAATTACAAAGTTGTGTTCTGATAGGGATCCTTATTTAAGCCTGTTACATGCTCCAGCAAAGCAGAAAATCCCTTACTGAGTACCGTTAATAATGGAGCATTAAGAATACACTGTTTTCTTTTCTGGTTTTATGTACATCTATTTATTTTTCAAACAACTGTGTTTTGGTACTTTCTAGGGTTTCACTCCTGGGTGCTAGAAGGATCTTTCCCTTGGAGCTGACTACAAGAGGGAATGTCACTATGATCGCTCTGGTAATGCTCCCTCTGCCTTTCTGAGTCCCTCCTGCTGCAGTCTGTAATGGTCAGGGAGGAATGAGGTGGGAGACTGAGAGATTGGGGTCTGTTAGCTCTAGGAAGTGCACGTGGCCCAGGAGAGGCTGGTAACATTCAGAGAGAAATTTCTTTCTGAAACAGCTTCCTTGTGGAGAAATTCATGATACTGTGACAGAGGACTAAGCTATTCCCCAGCTTTCCTAAAGTTTTAGCTTTTAGGTAGTACTCTGTGGAGCCAGGAGTTGGACTTGATGATCATTGTGGGTTCCTTCCAATCTGATATGCTATGGTTCTATCCTGTGATCCTCCTAGAGATCTTCTGAATCAGTGAGATCAGCAGATCATGGCTGCCCCAGGCATGGACTTCCACCTACGTGGTATTCTGGTGATGGTGAGGCTCCCCAAGGAATCCCTCTGGGGGCTGTGCAGGTGAGTGAGGTCCTCGCAGCTCCTGGTGAGGCTCCCCCAGTGATATATATGAGACTGAAGCCCCAGCTCTGCTCTCTCCAAGTGGGGAGAGTAAAGGTGCAGCACCCAGCACAGGTGTGCTGACCTGTGATGACACTGGGAATTATGAAGTATGACTCTTTCAAGTGAAAAGAGAAGAGAAGGACTGTGAACCCTTCCAAAAGCAGTGGGTGAGAAGGAAGGCAGATGGGAAGGGCAGGCAGGGTGGCTATTCCTGGGTAAGCCCACCTAGAGGCAGCCCTGCTCTCAGGACAAAACCTGCCTGGAGCCTTCCGGTGCTGTTGCTTAGGTACAGCACAGGCAACGGTAGATCATCAACAACTAATAATAATAATAATAATAAAAAGTCCACTATCAGTCAAGCTCTGTGTGCTCAGCCAGTGGGATTTGTACCCAGAAAGGCTGTGGAAGCTGTTCTTCATGTGGAGCTGTATGTAACTGAGGTACTAAGGTGATGTACATTGGAAGAAGCAATCAGAGGGGCCCAGTTTCCTCCCAGATTCCAATACAGCAGGGCTCTGTACCTGGGGGATAATCCAGCAGCCTGTCCTGTAGCTACTCCCCTCAGTGTAACTTGCTGCTGAGATGCATATTCTTGGTGCTGTGGGGAATTAGCTTTTCCCTGCAGGGAAAGTAAGCAGTGGAAAAAGGACCCTGAGTCAAACCCTTTCCTGGGCTGGGTGCTTGCAGTGCTGCTGGTGTAACATTAATGTTACATGGCTTTATTGTGAACATGTGCATACTTGGATTTAAAGGCCAATGGCTGAGCAGCCACATAGCAGCAATGGGAGGAGGGAAAACCTCTATTTTCTTTAGCCAATACAAAGGATGACTAATTACATCAGGAACAGCTGCAGTGCCCCTGAAAGGACAGAAGACCAGCTGATTTCTGCCATGCTTCCCCAGCCAATTGGCAACACCTGAACTGCGAGGTAAAAATCAGGCTGTGTGCTTTGTCCAAGTCATTAGAGCTCCATTTGGAGAGAAGCAAGCAGGGAACAGGCTTTGCTTCACTGCTTGAAGAGCTACTCAAAAAGGGGAGGGGGGGAAGGAAATATATGGCAGAAATATTTCAGCCCAAAGTAATATTTACTTGGGTGCTTAAAACTTTGTAAAATGCCCTGGAGGTCACAAGCCATTCATCCTGCTGTGTGTTTCTCTTTAAGAAGGTGCTTGTAAGTAGTACTGGAACACATGTGTGATGAGGGGTTGCCATGGCAAACAGGTTTTGGCAGTATTTAAGACAGAGTTTTATAGCACGGCAGAATAAATAAGCATTTTAAAGCCACATACAGTAACTTGTTGGCACATACATTAATGCTCCCAAGGGCTGCAATAACTTAAGCACCCTCCCTTTAAATATTTTTCAGAGTTTTTTCTTTTTTATTGACTACATGCATTTAGTATTAGGGCTAGGAATGTCCCATTTCCACCCCCTTTTGAAGTGAGTAATTGAGGCAAAAAAAAAAAAAAAAAAAAAAAGAGGGGGACTGTCTAATAAATCATAAAGGGCCATTGTATGGAGACGAGGGGAAGTTTTTCCCTTTCTGACATACACTAGGATAAGCTAGCATGAGATGATGGTGTGCTGAATCCTACCTTGCTCCCTCTAGACGTGGGGTAGATTGGTGCAGTTTCGTTTCTGTTAGGGCTTGGATCATCCGAAATAGTTTCACACCATTTGCTGCAGTTTCTGCCTTGGTGTTTTGTGCCAAAGGAGACTGCTCCTATGTCACAGCAGCGAGATAGTGGTCTGAGTGTTAGTATTTTATGAGCCACCTGTTCTGTTCCCAGCCTGGCTCCCAGTTCCCACCAGTCAGTCCCCTCCAGGTCTGGAAAGCCTCCCTGCAGCACTTCCTCGAAGCTGGGAGCAACGAGGCAAATCTCTGCTTGTAAGAGGGCTCAGGTTTGCGGTGCTCTTAAAGGTGAACATAAATTACTCTTTATAATGAAAGCTCTGGTTTAAGAGTTATTAGTGTATTAGACCAGGCTTTATTAGCTCAAGAGGTTTCGGAGCCACGTGGGAGGTGTGACACTGGCTCCCTCTTCTGTGGGAAGCAGTAACCTTTCTGTTTGGAGAGCTTAGAAGCAGACAACATCTCCCCCATCCCCTCCCACCTCGGCTGTGCTGGCATGGAAGTGCAGACATGATGAGATAATGCCCAGCTGTAAGGCAGGTGGCACAGCCCTGCCTCTCCCCCTGGGGAGTGAAGGACGGCTGAATCCTTCAGCCAGAGCTAGTGGTAATTGTTTCCTGTTAAAAAGTGGAATATTGGCAAGCGTGATGGACCTAATTCTCCTTGTTTTATTGGTGAGCTAGGAAGTTACCGGGGAAGGGTGACAGAAAGTACACACACTCACCCTAAAAGAAGACTGCGGTCTGCTCTGGCCCCTGAAATACTCAGCTGTAGAATGCTTTGTGTACTCCCTGTGGTTTTAGGAGGACCAAGAGGAGCCCTGTGCTCGCCAGAGCTGCTCGTCTCTCCTGATGTTTCCTGTATGCTCAGCAATTGCCAAACTGTGCTTAAAACTCAAGGAACGGGGGGAGGGGGAAAGTTGGTTATTTTTATATGAAATTTATAATGTCGCGTGCTGATAGGTTCATTATGAGTTACAATTCGCTGAATAAGAGAATCCACGAGGGAGGGATATTACGGAGGGAGGGATATTAAGGCAGGAAGGTGATTTCTATGCCTATAAAGGCGTCTCCTGGGCATAAGCAGCCTTGAAGACGTACCACATCCTTCTGGTGCTTTGGATTTGCGCGCAATTAAAGCCTAGTGGAGCTGTCAGGGGCTGTTGACAAATATATTATGAGCAACTCAGGTTAAGCAAAAATTACTCAAAATTAATCCATCCCTGCCCAGTATTCCTGCTTCACGTCAGAAGAATGTGCCAGGAGGACTGAGTACAAACCTGACAGTGTTAGGGGAACCTCCTCAAGGTGGAAATTTGCAAATAGGGCTACTGTAGTATGTAATGAGAAGCTGCAGGGCTTTCAATTATCCCGCATAGCCTGTCTCCTTGCAACTTGACTGACAGCTAATTATGCTGGTGCCATTTTTTTTTTTTTTGGCAGTGGAATTTAATCTCCCAGATGGAAAGCAAATCAATCTGCCCATCGCTGCAGCTGAGGTATACTTTGGCTCAACTTTAATTTATTCTCAGAAGCCAAAGGAGGCTGGTCATTTCAAGGTACAGAAATATCAGATTTCTCCTGTTAACCAGGATGGTAAAAGAAACAAAATAAAAATAATAATAATAAAAAAAAGGAAGAGTTGGGATTTTGTGGGCTACACTGTGAAATGCTGTCCTTTTTTTTTTGTCTTAGGAAACGGCAGCATCATCTCCCCTTGATTCCTGATCGTGGAGTCTGACAGGGAAGAAGCATTTATGAAAGAGGTGCTAGTGATAATGGTTAAACATGAGTTGTGGAGGCATTAAGTGGGATTCTATAGAGGAATGAACTAAATCTCTGAAGAACTCAACACAGAAAGGAATTGGTGGCAATTTTCAAGCACTTTAGCCAGTGTGCAATAGTCTGGTTCCCATTGGGTTTCACGCCAGGGATATAAATACAATCTTTCTACTTACCTGAACTCTTCAGGCCTATCAATTATGCTGCTCCCTTTGAGTTGCTGTTACAACTGTAGGTATTACTGTCCTCTGCAAAACCATCGCAGAGTGGAGTATGTCACTATAGTTACCACGGGATGCAGACCTGATCTTTGGGTAGCCAGGCACCTGCAGCTCCTGCCCCTGCTATTTTTCAGGCCAGAAATCGAATGTTAGCCTGGATCAACGGGAAACGAGCTCACAAAAACTTGAGGTTAACAAACATAGGGAATTTGGAGCCTGATTTTTCTGCAGACTTCTGCTTGTTTGGCTAACGAGGAAGGCTCTTCCCTTGTCAGGCTGTATGTGGTACCTACTTTCCACCCCTGTTTTATCTTACCTTCTGGTGTACTGAATTCTTAATTTCTCCGATTGATTGGGTGTATATACTTTGGCTCTGGAGAGTTTACAGACCAAAGAGTTCCCGATTCCTTTTCACTGGAAAAAAAAGCATTTCTAAGAGTGCTTCGCTCATGCCTGGTGAGTCAGACTGCAGCCTCCTTGCACTTGTACAAACACTTGGCTGTTTTACTGCCTTCACTGCACTGAGTCTGCAGGTGGGAAGATGAGAGGCTCTCACATCCAGCTGTTGATGTCCATCTCTTAATATTCTCACACAGGAATTATAACCATTGAGCTGCTGCTCCCGATGAATCACAAAATGATATTTTACAGTGATGAAATCTTGTGGAAGCATTTCTTCTTGACAAATCACTTCAGAACAGATGTTCTGATGCTATCCCCCCGGGTGCATTTATTACCTCGCTGTATGTTGTCCTCCTACCGTGTGATGGTTGAAGATGGAGTGCGTGCAATGCTCATGCAGTTTGTAGCAGAGAAGAGAGATCATTTAATAGATGATCAGAATGCTAATGAATCTACGCTGTGAAAAGAATGATCGATTCCTGGAGAAAAGCACCACAGAAGAACCAGAATGAGGGACAGAAAAGTAACATTGTGTGTTTTGTAGCAGATATTTGTGGTTGTAATGCCACTTAGAGATATTTGTATCCTCAGATTGAAAACAAGGATCAGAGTGGGGACAGCTCCCACTGTATTTCTGTGCCTCCTGGCACCCACGTTCATCAAGATTAGTCCTTGCTTGGCCACTTGTACTGGTGCCCCAGTCTCTGTGTAGTGCTGGCTGCCCAAGGAAGCAGCAGAACAGGAAGAGCTGAAGCAGACAGGTTTGTTCCCAGGCTTTGCCCAGGGCATGTCTAAGAATAGGGGGAGATCTCGGTTAAGGTTGCAGGGCAGATGTGGATGTTGGAGCTTGCTTGTACATCTGGATCTGCCAAAATGCTAAATCCAAACTTCCGAAAAGTTGAGATCTAGAAAAGAGCTGAAAGAAATGCAGCAAGATTTGTTACCGAATCTTAAATGAATCAGGAAGGATGGAGGGCTGATTCTGGTGGAATGTAACATGAGACTGAACGTCTAACCTGTCCATCACGGCACTAATCATCCCAAAGACACATCTGCACTGCGGTTACCAAATACTCTGCCCTCCTCCAACTGTTTGAGGAAAGTAAAGGTTACACAAATGTTGTTATTCATTGCTTCCATCTCTCAGGGGGGGGAAAGGACTTCAGGAAGGAAGGATTCAAACAGGCAGATGAGCTACAGTGTGATTATGAATTCTTCCCCTCTGTTGGGAAAAAAGCAGAGACCCTGCATTTGCATTCTTACTTACTTTCTCTCTGGGGCAAAGTAACACTTCTGTCAGCAGCTAATTGCATCTGAAACCCAGGCTGGCAACCTGATCACGACTACAGTAGGGTAATTATACCTGCTCAACTAATCATACCACCTGACAACTTAGGATGAAGAAAGCTTTGGGAGGATGATAGCCTACAAAATTAGGGGGAACTGCTAAAGTAACACAGCTTTTGATTCACCCAAAGGACAGCATAACAAAGAATTGCCTACAGGAGGAAATGTCAGTGGGCTAAAAGCAGGATAGTAGTGGAGGGCAAGACTTGAGGCAGTGGATGGAAAATGCTGCTGGCCACAACGCTTTTAACGTTTTAAAGTATTTAGAGAACATCCATTTTAACCGTTGTTTTCAGATGAGTTCCCTAATGGACCACAGCAGTGAGAGAACAAGCAGTGAGGACAAGTTCACTGAGATTTTCTGCATGTGGCCTTTCCTAAATGAGGAATTGATTTTTGCAATTGGAGCTCACGCGTTTGGCTGTTAAAAATGCTGGGAAGACAACTCCCAAAGTGGTGTTGTTTTGGTCCCAGTACACATTAGTGGCAATTTCTTCTGTTTTTCTCGTTACGCACGTAACCAGATATGTTTCCTTTCAGTTTTTTGAATACATGCCACAGTCTGTGGCTGCACCACATGGCTGAGTTCAGGCTTGTTCTGGCATCTTCAGCTTCTGCTGCTGGGTTGTAGGACTTCAGAGCAGTGCTCTCCAGGCTGCAGGAAAGGTGAGTGATTCAGTAGAAACACTGCGGGTTCAGGAGCTTTTGCATGAGCGCCAGGAAGGAGAAGGATGCTCTGGGATTTGTACAAAAGGAGGATCCAGTGATGCTCACTGTAAGTGATGTTCCACAGCTGGGTTATAATGAGAACGGGGATCTTAAAGCTCTCAGGTTGGGGCTCTGTATGCTGTGAGAAACGGCACCATTGGTAACTGTTTGTTTCCTGTGGAACATGATGCTGAGTGCTCAGATCCTCATCAGGTGGGAGCTCTCTGTGGAAATTTTCTTAGTTCAAAGTTGACACCTCCACATCTTGTGTAATGGTATAAAAATCTGTTGGGTACACACGCGTTGGGATGTGCATGCTTCTGTAGTGAAAAAGGAAGGGTCCTTCTTGCACCAAGTGTTTCCTCAGGACCCTCATTCCTGCTTTCCTCTGCTTTTCAATCCTTTCAGTGACACCTAGTGACATTTGTGGGAAGTGCAGTGTCGCGGTTTGTCGGGAACCAACACCACGGTGGGAATGCACAGCCCACAATTCAGCGCTATGGTACTGTACTTTATTGCTGCTGAAGCTGCTATCGTTAAAGACTGACACTGGATATGTTTCGGCCACATAGAAAAATTCAGTTTGCTTTCACAGTATGGTCAAACAAAAGCTTAAGCTTACCTGTGCTTAATATTTGGTACTCAGGATGTGCACAGTTTGCCTTGAGTTCACTGAAAACAGTCGGATATGTTCCATTCATCTCTCTGGATCAGCTCACCGTGGATGCGAAACACTCTTTCATCAGCAAATGAAGTTTTTAATAGAAATGGAAAACGTCTGCCTACTATCTAGAAAGCAGTCTGAAGACTTCAAAGGGAGAGCTTCCTCTTCAGAGAGCGTTCATATGCTTTTGAATGTGTAACCTTTCCTTTCTCAAAGTACAAAAACAAGTGGCTTCCGTAAGGTTTATGTTGGTATGGATTTCAGCTGTGCAAGCGATATGGCAACAAACTGGGCCCATAAAGATTTGGAAATAATACAGAATGCCTTCAAACAACCCACTGTTCAATGACTGGAACTAGTTCAAAAAAAAACCCTAGGCCTTACTTGATTTAAAAGGCTGGAACCTCTCAAACTAAGCAGCCAATTAAGTCAGCTTCTTCTACGGGACATCTGAAGTGGCAACTGGAAAGTCTGAATGCTCACAGAAGAAAGGGTCAATTGTGAGAGTCACCGAGCGTGCAGACGTCCACGCAGCGCACGTAAGGTTCCCGTCATCTCCAGACCAGATTCCAGGCCACTGACTGAGATCTGGGGTAATTCTCACAGCTAACTTCTCACCATTTGAAAAATAAAGAGAAAAATTCCAGTACGCCAACAGCAACAGTTCCAACATTTTACTAAATTCACACGGTTTCAAAATTGTAAATATAATTAAGGACAAGAGGGTCTCTGTATCTTTTCTTCCAGGTTCATCATTAAGACAATAAACGAACACAAATTAGGTTTATAGCATCTGTTCTTTTAAAAAATGAGAGGAACGCCACTCGATGTATTGATAAAGCACCACAACACAGTTACAAAATAGGGTCGGCCTGTTTCTTTCACGAGTAAAAGACTACATTTTCCTAACAGCTTTCTGCTTCAATCCATACTTCATTAAAATAAAACTATAAAATCTCCTAGATTACACTAAGTTCAGACGATGCCTGGTATACAGTGCATTAACAGCAGTAATGCCAACTATCAGTGCCAACATAAAACAGTTTAGAAAGTAAAAAAAACAAAAGTAAAATAAACAAATCCAAAAAACCACCTTTATTTCCCTAGATGAGCAAAGTTTAAAATAAGGGATGTTCTGCTTCACAATGAGTTAAGGTTTTGGAGAAGAGGAAGGGGAGGAGGGGGTTGGTACTGCAGCTTCCTATGCTTAGTTGGCATCTAGTTTGGCCATTTCCTGCACGTAGATCCCTATACTCTCACTGTCAAAGAGCACAAAGTACACCGTCTTGATTGAAGAGGACATCGTCGACACAAAGTAGCTGGAGATGGCTTTCAGGATCAGCTGCGCGGCCGTTTGCTTTGGAAAACCGTTTCTAGGAGGAGAGACAAACAAAAGGAAGAAAATCGAGTCGTGCCGAACAAACTTTTGGTAGTGTAAACTTGCACGGAATGCTCAGCCTTTTCCCTAACACAACACAGTAAATAAAGCTACAAAGCTCGTGTTTACCATCTGAATTAGAAGCTACAAAGTTATTTGTTTAGGCAAGGCTTAAATGTTCAAACAGAAGAAAGCATTCCCACAATACAAAGGCAGAGCCCGCATGTGTTAATGGGCTGAAACTTTCTATAGCTGCTGGCTCAATTATTCCCGGGCCAGTCAGCTCAGAACTGCACAGTCAAAGCCAACCTGAAAGCAAACCAACTACAGAAGGTAAAATGACAGAGAACTTTGTCAGTGATGGAGCACCTGGTGGGAGGGCAGGGCCAACCCAGGGGAACTCAGGTGCGTGCAATGCAGCTGAGTGCATGGAAGGGCTGGAGCCAGGATCCACCCCTTCCCCGACCTCACTTAAGGGCTGGCAGTGTGGGTAAAGGGATCTCACTGGAGATTCCTGTGAACTTGAGGCCTTCTGGAGGTAAGCAGTTTCTTTCCCTTATTTCTGTGCCTTCTGCTGTTCTGTTTGAATGAACCCTTGCTAGCAGCTGGAGATCTTGCCGTCGTTGCTGTGATCTCCATCGCATTCTATGTATTATAGCTACTAGCAGCTTTGAGAGATGTGTCTTTGTTTCAGCATTCATCGTGCTATTGGAACATGGTAGTGATAAGAATGGTAGAACTCTAGAAAATTCCAGAATTGGAACTCTTCTGTGAACAGAAGCTCTGCTGCTGAGTTCCAGTAGCTGTGTTGTCTCCAAGGGAGAACAAACAGCAAAAAAATTACATTTTTCTACTGAAGAAAGCTTTACGAAGTTAAGTAAAATAGAGTACTGATGACCTTTAACACAATCTTTCGTTTAATCCAAGTGAAGCATGTTTCCCTGATGTATAACATAGGCAAACTGTAATAATTTACAGATCATGCAGGTGGATCAGGTTCCTCAAAGATTTAAAGGAACATTGAATAGCAGCTGGGCTAAATTCACCTCTGCCATTAACAGGTGCATCGTGACTCAGTGTTTGCTCACTGAAGCACTGCACTGATAATAAAATATTACTGTATTCTCGCCCCCATTACATGCTACGAGGCACAAAATGAGAATGGCAATTCCCTGTGTCATGGGCTGCTCACTGCACATTACCTTACCACAAAATACACTTCAAGAGTGATCCTGCACTACTGCTGCCTGTAATGTGATATTATAGATGCTGCCTGTGGACGGTGCCTGTGATATTTCATAAACGATGACATGAAATAATAGCATGTGTGTTTCTTTCTTGTCTGAAAAAGACTACTTTTCTTCTCCAATAAGGGGGGGGGGGGGGAAAGAGATTTAAAAAGAAGTGTTCTGAAAACACTTGTATGCTTCCAAAGCTCTTTGAGCTGGCTGGTGAGAACAAGTTGTGTCACCTGACACTGTAGTTCTACTTCCTACTGTTGGCTTACCCAGAGGAAAGGGCGTGGAGTCGGTGTGCCTCCACAACGGATTATTTGCTAATTACTTATGAATGCTGCATCCTGGCATATGCAGCAGACATCTGAGGGGTTTTCTTCCTGAGAAAGAACAGTCATGAAGGAGAGTATAGAAATCACTTGTTCAAATTGGACTCTGAAATCAAATGACTTCTACTTCCTTGATGTTCCAGCATGGTAGTCACAAGATGAAAGAGAAGAGCAGTCTGGTTGAAGGGAGGCATGCATACGGGTAAGCTGGATAAAATGAGTCATTCAGGATCACTGCAGGGGGAAAATCTGAAGTAGGATGTGAAACAGGAGCATCTTCCAATGTTCTGCTGGTCTGAGTTACAGCCCTGTGAGAAGGTCATTTGAGACTTCAGCCAAGTTGGTGTCAATTCTGTACGAAGTCAGAGCCTCAGAATGAAATCCCTACTTTGAGGATTACTTTATTTTCAGTCTTAAACTCTTTCTCTGTTCTATTGCTGGTCCTACCAGACTGAACTCCAGGCTACCTCTGTATGGCACCCAATTTGTGCTTGCCACAAGTTGGCCGTAGCTGTGCATCTGGCCCACTGAAGTATGCTATTTTATTTTCCCCCGTGATTTATTTGAACTGCCCTCATGTAATCCCATTCCTCAACTATAAAAGAGAATGAAACTGTTTATGTGGATTTATTGGGTGATGTCTGCTTGACAGATGTCTGTACTAGAACAGCTGCATACATGTGGTGTCTTTGGTATTTGCTGTCTTTAAAAGCTTTACTTTTTTTAACACTTTTGACTTCATAAAACAAGTAAAGAGTACTGTCAGAATATATTCTATTTTCTTGGAAACCAACTTTTGCTTGAATATTTCTAATTAAGGAAAAAAGGGAAAATAAACAATATGTTTCTCCGTGCCAGATGATATTTCTCCATGTTTTAAAAGCACCAGTTCAACTGGCTTGAGTGAGAGCAACGTGCATGTGCTGAGTTGAGAACACAGCTGCAGACCTTGCCTGTCAGTAACTAGATTTCAGATCAGAATGTGGATCTCATGATTATTCAGGGTTTCAACATCTCCCAATATCAATCAATTGCTTCGCAATAACAGCATGAAATAGGAGCTCTCCAGAAAGGAAAGGGACCTGTGGAAGAAAGGAAGAGCTGTGTGTAGGCACCAAATTCCTTAGCTGCTCTACAGTCCACGGAACAGCACAGCTTCTCTACAAGAGCAGTTTACAGAACAGATGAGTTTGGGTATTTTGGATTATTCTGCAGAAATGTAAAATGACACCCACACACAACAGCCTTATTTGGAGCTATCCTAGTGAAACCTCTGTTTCTTTGTAGTTATTCACCCTAAAGCTCAGTGCTTTCTGCCCTACAAAGAACATGCACAGAGGAATCTGGGGTTACAAGATGGCACAATGGGAAGAACATTCTTGCAGGAGATCAGCCAACTTCTCTCATGGCAACTTCAGAAGTGGCAGTTGTTCAGGGTTAAATATACTGCTGTGTAATTCAGCATCAATTTGGTCTTCATAGCCTGCTATCGAAGGCCATGTGCTCCAAGCCTCCCTTCTCTTCCCAAATCCAAGTTCTTCAGAATTCTAGCCTATATTTAGATTCTTAAGAACAGTATCCAACTTTCCAATGGCACTGAGCATCCTGTACGAAGCTAGAGGACCTTCACTTTTGACTCAGGCTTTAAAAATCTTGGCAAAGACTTTTAAGATAACTTTTTTTCTGGAAGTGTCCCATGATGTAAACTTTAGAGTTTGTTTATGGATTTTTGGGTGAAAGTCTGAAGTGGTTTTTCAGGTCTGCTGCTTAAACAAATGTTAAGATGTCTTCTAGCCATCCCAAAACTGTAGTAGGTCTAGTTATGCACTAAAACCAGGAAAAGTAGACTCTTTCTTCATGTGTACCTCCATATCTCAAATTGATATACTCTTAAAAAGTGCTTTTTATGCTCTTTAATCAGTTTGTATGCATTAAAACTGCAGAGATTACTGCTAGACGTACCACAGTTCAACTGTTATTTGGGAAAATACTACAGGCTCCATGTGCAGCTTGAAGGAACCTAGGAGAAACACTTAATTCAGGGAACTGAAATGAATGAACAAGAATGAAGTTAGCATGGTAGGAATGGTTTTGTGCATGAGAAGGGATGGGAACGTGTAAGATGGCGCTTTGAAAATGTGGCCAGTATCAGGTATATGTAACAGCCTTACCTGCCACTTCCAATTGAGGGAAATGCAATTGATTTCAGCTTCTTTTCATCAGCCAGAGCCAAGCAGTTCTTCACTGTCTTTTCCAGCAGCTCCTCACATTTGTCTGAGCCCCAGCCTGGGCTATTACAGTGGATCACAAATTTTGCAGGCAACCCATGTCCAGCACTGACAACGGCTAGTAAGAAACGAAAGTGAAACGTAATTCTTTCCTCTCATTAGGATTAAAAGAATGCATATGTGATTAAAATAGCAAACAAGCAACAGACATTCCTTTATCCCCTATGAATGGTTTAGATTAGAAATCACACAGCTTTAAAATATAACAACATGATTACAGAGACTTTCCCATTTCCAGCTGTACTTTGCGATGGTAATTTATAAATCATAACTATAATAGAGCTCATTTTAGAGAGCAAGGATTCATGACTGACATCAAAGGAAATACATTTATACTGGGGATTGTGGAAACTCATGTAATGTCTGAGGAAAAGGCAGTAATCTCTTAGAATGTAAATCCGTTCTAGGGATGATTGTGCTCTGGTTCAGAGTTTATTACAGAGCTGCAGTAAGGACAAGGATGCTTCCCCTGTTGGAGTTACAACTTGTGTGACCTTCAGCTACTTCTGCTATATGCTCTTCTTTTTTTTTTTTTTTTTTTTTTTTTCTTCCAGTTAGCCTCTGATCACAGTGAAACCCAAAGTGGATCAGTTCGGAGATATTAATGTTCCAAACTGGTAAGGAAGGCTGGAAAAGAGGGAAATTAAAGCTTTTGCTGTGCGTCCAGCTTTGTTTCTGAGTAGTCATGAAGAAGATACTGTGTCATTTCAAATCTTTGGGCCCGGTTTTATTCAAGCTTTTTTTTTTGTGGATGGGACATCTGAGACTGCTTACACAATTCCACTTTTAAATCACTCTTTTGTCATGTCTCTGACAGACAGTCAGATGCAGTTATAGCTTTACAAAGGTTGATTTGTGCTTTTTATACACCAACAGATGAGGCCTTGTATGTCCGGGGAACTTTTACCACACCAATTGCATGCTCTCACCAGGATGCTGTCAGGGACAGGTAAGGATTACCATGGCACAGGAGTGCCTGCTTACTGCCCTCTGACCCGGTGGGGCTCTGGAAAGCAGGATAAGAGCATCACCACCATTTCTGAGCTCACAGGTCTGTGGCTGCAATTAGGAGCTTGTCACCATCTTACTGAACCACCCAGAGTCATCCCTCTAACAGACTATGGGATATAATAACACAAGACTGCAAAAGCACAGGTTAAAAATGGAAGCCTGTATCTTCAAAAATAGTAAGAAAAATACCAGTGATGTTTATAAAAATCAGTTTTGTGAGGGTGCTTAGAGGCCAGGCATCCTCTGCTCCATTCTGAGATCTTCATGAAGCGTTTTTTAACTTAAATACAGTAGAGAGCTTTGGGTGCTATCATCACATACGGAGAGAATAGACTTTGCTGTGTGGTGTTCCGACAGGTTAATCAGAGGAGTATGTTTTAAAGGATGATGGAAGCACAAGGGTGTATGTTCTTATGTATTTGTTAGATTCTCAACATGTTAAATAACCTCAACTCTAGGCAACTTTAATTTGCCCTTATATGCAACTAAAATGTTGCCAGGTCCAGACTGCCTCATAAATCCAAGGAAAATCTCATAAAAGCAGCTGACATATCTCTAGTCAGACGTGAAATGCTGATAATGCCTTCACACTGAAAGAATAAAACGACACATTGATATACATCACCAACTTCAGCTTCTCTCAGACAGGGAGTGTGCTCTAGAGTAGTCATTAATTAACTCATTAGGATTCTGTTGAAGACAGCTGTTAATTTCCCAGTGCAGCTGTCCCTTACTTCAAATGTAAATGTTCTGAATGGGGAACTAAGTTTTGCTATAGAAAGAAACAGAAGAAACTGCAGCCACATTCTGTGCTACTTACAGTCATGGCTGAGGTAAGGATCCTGGTTATTGGATTAGAAGGGGTACATGTATTACTGAGAAATCTGAAAACTGGCCATCTATTAACGAGGAAATTGATTTGTGTACATTCTTTTCCAGCAGCTGGGTTCTCTGAAGTAGCAGAATGGGTGAGAGTGGCATGCAGGGCTCAGATCTGAGGGATGTGCTGATGTCTCAGAGAAACACTTTTTTTTTTTTTTCCTCTGAATTATAATCTACTAGTAAGCACAGTTTATCTAGCTCACTGGTAAGTTGATAAGGAATGGTGTAAATAAGGGGGGAAAGAAAAATAAAGATTGTGAGTATTTTTGCAAAACAAAGACTTAGTAATGTTTTTAAAAAGCAAGGAAGAAATCTCTATGGGGCGTATACAGTCACAATTTCTTCTGTCACATCTGAGGTCTTTCATCTCTCCCTCAGCTTTTGTCAAAACTCGTTGACAAAACTGCATGTACTGTATTTATTTTTATAGCATAAACACAGATGGCAGAACCACCATTCTATATGAACCAGCGTGTATCAGCAATACCACAGATGGTGGCAAACTGCTGTTACCAAATGTTAGTACTCTTATAGTAGATTTTTTTTCTCAAATATTACATAAAATTTGATAACTACACATCAAAAAAATCATAAGCTTCTATAGTGATGATTTTTGGCATTGATTAAATGAAGCACCTGAGCAGGTGCTTGACTTTAAGCACGTGCTCAAGTTCAGTGGAAGTCAGTGGCATCACAGTGAAGCAGATGTTTAATAGTGTTGAATTCAACCACTCTGAGTAATAAATATCCAATTAATTGCTTTTATGAAGTGTACCCTTAATGACTGACGTTCTTTGGGTATGTGTGTACCTGTGAGCATCCTGCCCTTACTTGTAATGCTGACCAGGAAATCGTGCAGGGATGTACTTTGGTGATGGCTACTTGAGATGCATTGTGTCTATTTTCTCTGGAGAGTACAGACAACGCATAACCAGCAGTGTTGCCTGGGGACAGCAGGAACGCAGCTGGTGTGCTGGGATGCACTGAGAGCAGTGCAGGCTGTGCCGATCACACCTGGGGTGCTTGGTGTGGGTTCCCGAAGTGCAGAGCCTCACCTCCAGCTATGTCCAAGGGTCCGTTCTTTTTCCGAAGCTCAATGACAGCTTCCACAAACTCCTTGCCACCTTTCTTTTCCAAAGTGCTCCCTGAACAGAGAATTGTTATTTTACTCCTCTGATGTCAGGTTCCCACAGCAGACAAGACTTAACATTATTTGCAATAACATTATTCTAGGTATTTCTGCCCAAATGTTTTCAATTTTTTGGGGACTGCAAAGTAAGATCTAAACCTTTTGGGACTTCAGTATTAGCTATTTGTTAAAAACAACAATAACAAAAAGAGGAGAAAAAACAACAACAACAAGACAACCCTAAGAACCCAAAAACCTTACGTCTGTATCCCTTACTAACATCCTCAGACTGATTTTAATGTCAAAACATCTGACACGGCATCCCTATCTCCTTCCTTATCATGAGCATCCGCCAATGTGAAATGCTGCAGAAGAACGTGCTAGCTCAAGAGTGACTGAAGTTTCATAATTCCTTCCCCTAAGATTCATTTCCCCTCTCTCTTACAAATGTTTTTAAAGAGCCATTTGCCACAATAAGAATTTGAAACTCACCTGATCTTGGTCCCTGACCCCAACAGGTGGCACCAGGAATGAAACAGTCTCGTGAGTGCAGCGGGCTGCTTTACTTGGTAACTGCCCAGCTTGTTGAGCCACCTTTAACCAAGAGGAAGAGCCTCAGAAATAAGGAGAATCTCTAAGGAACATATTCCTCCAATGAACTTCTCTGACTACAGCTAAGGAGCTGGACAAAGTCATTTTGGGAGGAGAAGAGCTGTGCAGTGTTTCAAGGCAACCAAAAGGTATGCTTTTACCAAAGGCAGTCCATCACTAAATGGTTTAGATCTTATTTTGCAGCTCTAGTTTTAGGTATTTATATATATGTATTAAAAAAACAAACAAAAAAAATAACAAACAGCCCAAGAAAGCATTTTCCTAACTACATAAGCATCCCAAACAATTTTGCACTGTGCATATTAATTATTAAGGTAGATAAGTAAAGAGCAGTGGTATCATAGAGGCTCTGATTTCACATAGTACTTCAGAAACTGATTTCCAAAAATGCAGAACAAAGATCTCTAAAGATCAAGGCATTTATTTAGTGAAGCCCCTCACTTTCACTGACGAAGAAAGAAAAAACTCATTTTCTGATGGAAGTGCACATACTGTATGCTCAAGGAAGCAGAGCCCCTCCTCCAAGGTTCAGTTTAATAGATGAGAGTCACAGCTCTGAGAGCTCAGAGGACTGTCAGATGCTTTTGTTTTGATGCCATGGATTGCTAAATTTCTTCCAAAGCGAATATTGAGAACAACAATGCATTTGTTTGTTCATTTAAAAGCTGACCATGTGACTCTACCTCTATCTCGCTATTGGGGTACAAAAGGTGAGGATAATTTTAAAATGTCATGTCTCGTATTTTGCTTTCTTAATAATTCAGGATTGCACGATCTGACTGTGTATGTCAGAGTGCAATTTGCTCCCTGTATTCAATTAAGCTTTTTTATGTATATACTTTGGACTATGTTTATATGGACAAACTCCACACTAAGATTTTTATGAAACTCAGTTATCTGTGCAACTGAGTACAAAGCACCAGCAAATCTCTTAGATAAGGCAGCAATGTCTTCTCTATAGCAGCAAGGTGTCCTAGGAGAGCTGGCTATGAAGAGAAATGTGCCCAGGACTGAGGGCTCAGAGGAGCACTGCCTTTACAGCAGCCCCAGCTGAACCTATTTACCTGATGTGGCTGACACGAGGGATCTGTAAAATCACTCTGGTAAGGAAGGGATAGGGAGGGCAAGAAACAGTTTTCCATTCTACTTATATTCTTGTTGTGTGTATCTCCATACCCCTCCTGCTCAGATTTATGTATATATTCTAGTTATGTTCCCCTTGAGTCTGTGAACTCAGATTGGTTTTCAAACTCATGACATTGATAATCCTTAGGTTTTCTTGTTTCAAGGGGAAACATAATTAAGCCTTGAACAGAACCTAAGAACAGAGAAGATCCATTAACTAGGTCATCTCTTTGCCATTGCAAAGCTGTTGTACATCCAATGGAATTTAGCCTAGTTTTGTCTAATTCAATCTAAAAGGATCAGCTTTTTCCCTTCTATTGGGAATTAATTTATAATTAAAAGCAATGAACGACCCTGTCAGTTCATTTCACTGAGCTCTCACAGATATGGTTGAAGGAAGAACATATGCAGCATCAGTGATGTTTTCTGCATTTACTTCTTATTTACGTTCCTCTTCTGATTAATAGTGAGGATTTACATTGAAATTATCTTTCATTTATACTGAAATTCTATTTCAGAACTAAGTCGTCAATTGGAAAGGACTCACTGCATTTAATCATTTTCCACTACATTAGCAAGTTTCTTGATGGAAGTCTTGCTTCACAGCTTCAAGGTTAGTGGCTTATTTGCTCACAGGCATAAATATGTGTCACTCCCATGAGAATAAGGTCATTATCTCATGCTTTTGAAGCAGGCATCGGTATCAGTGTTGAAAACAGCGTTAGCAGAAATTTAGGCTCTAAAATTCTCAGGGTAAGCCCCCAGTACACTTACATTGTTAGGGAAAAAAATAATAAAAAAATAATAAAAAATAAATTGAGATGGGTAAAAGTTAATCACTGGAAGCTAGGCATTTGTGCACTTCTATTCTTTCTTACAGCAGTCAGAGGCAACAGGAACCTACGCTAAGGTATGAGCAGTGCAGCTCTGAGAGAGAATTTTCTTTGTAGAGTAGCTTCTTTGGCATTTCTCTGCCAAAGGGCAGGAGACAAGCACCTCGTCTAAATGAGCCTGACAGACTTTAGAAGCGTGTTCTTCAGACAGAGGGAATTATGACACTTTTCAGGTCTCTGCATAATGTTTAGCCAGCCAAGTCACAGCTGTTCCCGCTCTAACAGGCCATCCAGGGCTGCGTTCTTCTCTGCCTTACTCAGAACGTAGCTCCTTGGGAGACAACGGGTGTTGCAAGGCTCCCCCTTCTGCAGGGGGACAAGTGCCCTCCATGAGGGAAGACCCTTTGTGCAGTGACAATGAGGCCAAGAGGAGATGTAAGAGGCTGGGATCATGCAGTTGAGTTGTATATTTAAGTATGGTGTCATCACCCCAATCAGCAACTTCCATATTCAGCCCAATTCTGACTTTTGCCTGCTCAAATCACTAAGTCAGATCAGCTAAATTGTGGCCACCTGTTTGTAATGTCCTTCAGAACATTAAAGAAAGGCATAACCAAGATAGGAGTTACTCGGGGCAAACCAGAGAGAACAATTTAAGACATCTATAATGCTGTATATAATACCTTAGTTCATCAGTGTAGCTTAGATGACTAACTGTAAGAAAAACGTGTCTTGTGTCTCTATCCATGTGCCAGTGCCACAACCAAGCACTGAGCAAGACTACAAGGTAACTGGTCCATGAGTTGAAGCATGAAGGAACAAAACAATCTTAAGAGTGCTCAGAAAATAAGGTGGGCTAGATCCAGCGTGTCAGATGTGAACATCTGAAACTTGGCATGGAGAGAGTGTACTGGAACCGGCCAGAAATCTAAAGATCAAGGCACAAACTGTATTCCATGTCATACAGTGTTGTAGCTCACTGTCCTTGGTCACATGCCTGTATTGCACGTACGCTGTTCTTGCACTTCAAATTTTGGCCGTGCGTTCTATCGTTACTTTTGGAAGTCTGATTTGGTTATTAAAAATCAGAAGTGCCTACTGAGTTTTGCAACAACTCATTTCTTTTTATTATCAGTCAGGACTGCTGGAAGTGAGAAATAAATGCAAATCTGCATAGCTACGACAAGCTTGTGGCTGCTGATTGACCATGCACACACATACAAACTCCGCAGCACTGAACTTTCCATTACCTACTTCACCACCGGTGTAGAAGTCAGAGTTTGTCGGGTGAACGACAGCATCACTGTCGATCGTGGCAATGTCAGCCTGTACAACTTGCAACTACAACAGGTAAACAGATGTATATCAACCACGTTGGACAGAGACCCAGCACAGGCTCTACATTTACACATGTACCAACGTCCATTATTTTCCTACCTTCACATCTCCAAACCTTGCGCCAAAGGAGTATGCTGAGTTGTGTGTGCAGGTGTGTGTAGAGAAAGGGGTGTAGGGAACAGGAGAAGGAATACTGAGTGTGACATGATCAAATAAATGTTAAAATGACAAGTCAGAGCAATCACACAAGATCATTTCCAATGTTTTAAGATCAGCTAACACCCCATTTCACTTTGCAGAATCCTAGAACAACTAGATCCCCACAGAGCATGACACTAAAATATGGAATCTGTTTAAAAAAAGAAATTCATGATCGTCAAGCCAAACAAAATAACTAGTTTCTCCATTTTGTCAGCATCAATAAGCTGACAGGAACTTCTCTTCACGTGCATAGCAAGTCATTACTTGGTTTCTAAAAATTACAGTTTCCTTCATATGGAAGAAACAATGTACTGCAGGATTTTACTGAAATTGATTTAAAATGTGTGAATGATTGAGTGTATATTTTAAAGGTAGGGCGTATTTTCTAGTCATGTGTTGCAAAGGATGAGGCAGGTGTAAAAATACACATGCATCTGAGGAAGACTGATTTTTAAAATTACCCTTCTTAATTCTTTTTCTTGTTAAATTACATATGCACGTTCCCACAGGAAACACAGCAGCAGAATTATGGGTTGCATTCCATTAAGGAAGTTTGAAAACAACGATAGCAGTGGATGTAACCCAACAGCAGTGGAAGGCAGTATGTAATGTGTGACAGTTAATTTTTCTTTTATGCTTGCTGAAGAACAGGCAGTTGATGAATCTGGAACAGGAAGAGGTTTAAATGTCAAACAACATCAATGATAGTATCTGCAAGTTCAGCATCGGTATACTATCAGTTTTTGTTTTCAGCTGAACGTGATTGTGACAGGGAATAACTTAAATGTAATTAATTGAAGCAAATTATTTGCCCTAATCACACATGAAATCAAGATACAGAAAAATTTGGGTATAGCTAATTACTTAATCGTTCCCCTTTAAAAAATATTATGCCTACTCCGAGCATCAGAAACAAGTAACATTAGAAACTGCAGTCAGAATGGAGAAACTGCTTATTTTGAAAGCAACCTGACAAAAAAAAGTATTTTAGTCCTCAAAGAAGCCACATAAAAACCCCCCAAAATAGCTAACAGTCACATATGATCATTATGGAAAAGAATTTAAATAATTGTTTTTAACTGAATTCAACTTGAAGACTAGCAATAGCTGCAAGCTTTCAAATTTGGTGAGAATGTCTTTTGAATACAGTTCTTCAACAAAAGAGAACGTGGAAGATTTGAATTTTGGCTCTTATTTAATGAATGAAGCCCTAGAGAGTAATTCTGGGTTCCATAATTTCCATGTGACCATTAGTTGTGTCAACCCATGCCCCATTTACCTAGGTCATCTTTAAGGTCAATGTCAGCATTGGTAGGATTGATAATGGCCTCCACCTCGAAGCCGGCTAAATTACTGATTTCACTGTGAATAAGGTTCAGCTGAAAAGAAAAGCATGAGGTGGGAAATAACAGGACAGCTGGGAAATCACAGAGAAGCTGCAGAAAAGTGAGCTTTGCAACACAGATGGAGATAGCATCACTGCAAACAAATATGCAAAATAAAAGGCAAGTCATAAAGGAGGGCCGTTATCCAATTAAAAAATTAAAAAAAAATCAAACCCAAGACTCAAACACTCTTAACCCTGGGAGGAAATTAATGTACCTTCTAACAAGGCCCTGTCTTGGCTGTATGCTGACTTCTATTTGAGATGCTTATTTCAGCACCATAAAAAAAGGTGTTTGTCTCTTCTCGGAGGACAGTTGAAGGACACCCTGATCACTTCTTACTCTCTCATTGCAGGGACGGGCCAGAGTTGTTCAGCACTGAACCTGGATAAAAGACACAGCTTCTCCTTACTGAAGCCAGTGCATGTCTTTAGTAAAGCAGGTACTTGTTTTCAGAGAGAGCTCCACTCTACAAAAAAGCTACACTTCTTCCTTTCCATCACCATCTTCTGTACTGCAGTCACTTTGCTTTTTGCACACACAGTTCTGCTGGCGTCACAAATGAGTGGTCAAGCACTGTAAGCAGGCACTGTTATGGGCTTATCACTTCTAGGGAGATGTGAAAAAGGATAACTACATCTTAAATTATGTTTATATCTACAGCTTTTAAAATGATTGTTTCACCAGCTAATTGGGGAACACAGAGAGACAAAGTTCTCATTCATTTATGCAAGCCTCAAAGCCAACTGAAATTAAGTAAGGCTTTCCTTCTACCCTAAGCCCACACATTCAACAAATGAAATGTAACGTATACATTCAAACATGGCACTTAATCTCATCAAAAACTGAATTTCATCTCTTGGTTTGTAACGCACATTCTGTAAACTTAACACTTTACGTCTTCTCCATGTGCATGTGATTTTACTAATAGGGAACACAAAACAGTTCATGAAACCAATACAAATGAATGGGTCATTTAAGGAGACCAACACTTATCCATTAAAGTTTTATGAAAAAAATATTTCCATTTCATTCATGTGATTACATGAATTGACCTTCTTTCTCTTTGTAGAAGTTTGCAATTTCATATCATCTGCATACGTTCCTTGAGTAAACTTATGCTCCCTCAAAACAGGGCGATTCTGGCTGAAAATGAGTGTGATTCAGCCCTGTTTTAAGTATGGGTCTGTCTGGGAGTTTGTAATAAAAATCTAAGCAAGCTTGCTTTCCAAATAGCTCAGAGTCCTTTAATACTTCACACCTGGTGTGTTATTCATACCAAAGTTTGAGTCTTGAGTTTGACTACAAGCAACTGCTGTTTAAAAAATAAAAAAATAAAAAAGTCAAAGAAAACCAAACCAAAATATTAAATAAACTATGAATTTTGAAATAATAATAATAAAAAAATATCCAAAACCAAAATACATGCACACACCAAAAGACTGTTTTGTGGAGACTTCAGTATGTTCCTAAGCACATTTCATTCATTTTATAGGTGAATCTTTTTGATCCCTAATTGAGTTTTAGGTTTATCGGCTGCATAGCACGTTGGTTTCAGACCCTGAACTATCTCTGCGCCTACTTACAGAAGGGGTTCACATAGCAACCAGCTGCTAATTAAAGTTTCTAGTTAACAGGAACAATTAAATACTTAAAAAGCTGCCCACTACTGATGACTTGTGTTGGTAGCTAAGTAGTATTTGTTAAACTCTGCATGTAGTGCTCTGTTAGCTGATTGTCAAGCACTACAGCAGATACCAAAGTCTTCCCATAGAGCTCAATAGGGCAATTGCTCAACCTTACTACTCAGCAGTATGAAGCATTTATTTTGGACAGAAGAAATGGACCCCTATAGGGCTGCTCTTAAAAAAAACACATAGGACAACATGCACGTCCATGTGCAGCCTTTAAATTATTGGAAGCTTTCCCAGGATGAGTTCCATACTGCAAAGTGAAAGTGTATTTTTCTGAAAGCCCGAACTCTATAGCTCAGGCCTGATAGTTTGCACTGTAGCTCACTTTTCCAGTAAGAAAACACAGAACAGAAAGACAAGACTAATTAAACAGCTATGATCAATAGGAATATTTCTACTTTCAAACTGAACAGCTCAAAGCGTTTTAACGTATGAAGCTTTTTTGCCATCCGTGTAAGGAGTGTAGCTGTATTTCCAGTCCATAAATGGGGACAGCAACACAGAGTTATGGGGTGATTTCATCGTATCTCTTAATCACCCAAATCCAGAAGCCAGGAGTCGTATATATATAACCCAGGCCTTGACCTGAACCACCTAAATGCACTGTGCTCCCAACCCCAGAGAGGCCAGAAGCTTTTCCCTTCCTCAAAATGCAGGCTGGACATGAGGCTACGCTGAATGGAAAAAAGGTCATCCTGCATCCAGGCAGTCACCTTTTGTCCTCACACACTCCTAAAATAAGTAAGATGTGTGAGCCTAAGGAATGGAAGCACAGCACTGTTATCTAGAACAGCTACTGAAGAAAATCATGTTGTCAATATGTTTATGAATATCACGTGGCACTGATTTAAAGCATTTTGAAATCAGTATTATCTTTTTAAACAGCAATTGCATGGAAGTGGCTATGTAGAAGCATTTAATTGATTTGAAGTCACTCCAGTTTTTAAAGATTATTGTTATATTTCATTTTTAATTATCTGAGATACCCATGTCACAAATAACTGTAAATCCTCACCACTGTCACAATGAGATCCCAGTCTGTTAGACCTGGCCTGGCCCAAAGCCACCTGGCCCAGCCCAAGTTTAAGGGACTGAAGTCCCTCTGATTCCATGGTGAAATATTTTATCTTATCTTTGAGGTTTTTTTGTTTTTTTTTTAAATCACAGGAAAATAAAAAATATTTTGATCATATGGAAAATGCATCTTTGGAACATAATCTCTAGAGAATACTTAAGAAATGTTTCTAGGAATACGTCAGCATAACAGGGATGTCTTAGTACCTCTGATCACCACAGGGCAAAGTTTTTTGTTTTCTAGGCTCTTCCTTTTTCATTCTTAACATGAATGCTTAAACAAACTCAAGTTGGTCTAAATGTGCTTCTTTGGGGATACATCAGAGCACATGAGAATCTCATTTTAAACTGACACATAACAGGATACTGAACTTGTATTTCCTGTATGTGTTAGACGTGTCCATGGTAAAAAACGCAATGCTAGCAGATGAAGAACTGGTGTGAGGATGGATACAAAGCACCAGGAACCTCTACAGGGGGCTGCACTCACAAGAGAGAATGAGAAAGCCATAAAGTCCATTTCCCATACAAGGTACTAGCTGGAAAGCTCCACTATGGACACAGGCTTTGCTCCTCACTGCTTTAAGCAGCTCTGGAGTTCACAACTCTCTTCCTCCGAGCCCAGTCGCAAGGCCCCATTGATTTGCAGAACCAGTCTTGCTAGAACACAACATTATTTCTTATTACAAGTTTCTTATGGTAATTAGAAGGAGCTCAGAGTCAGATATAAAAGTCTCATGTACTCAGCTTTCTTCTAACAGTAATTTAGTGTGTAAGTTTTGAGTTCGAGTTTATCACCTGCATGTCTTTAAAATAACTTTCTAAACCAACCCCTACAGGTAGTCAAAGAACAAAAAACTTAACAAAACCCCCTCTACCAAACTAATAATCTGGCTCTATCTGAAAATTAACAGTGGAAAACAACAAGTCTTGCAAGGAATAATGTTACTTTCATGCACGTTAAAATTAGCAAACAAATTGTGGAAGGATAAATGGAGAACAACCTCAATATGAAATAAAAACGGGTCAGAGGATACATCCCACAATGGACAATAATGGTTCATCTTTTATGACTTACAACACGATGATCTGATTACTGAATGATAGAAGAAAGATGCACTTTTACTTAATAAAATTTCGTATTGCAGACTGAAGGCAGGTTTCAAGATAAAAGACCAAATTAACTTATTCGATTTCTCTTCAAATGAATTGTCTTTTTAAACAGATGTGTTTGTATCAAACCACCCCATGCCCCAAAGCATATTCACAGGGAAAAAAAAAAAAGATCATTGACTTAGAGCTTTCCATGAAAGCATCATTCGTTACTATACAGCATTTACTTTTGTAAAAATAATAATAATAATAATAATAAAGTAGAACAAACCACGAGACAGCAGCTATAAACAAACGTCTGTAATAGGTTCTGATAAAAAACTGTCAGTCCTTCACATCAGCAATGAGGTGGGACGCCCTTTTGAAAAGCCATTTTATTCTTAGGATAATTTTGTCTTTGGCAAAAGCTTAGCTGTACCAATGATGCCGTCTGTGAGTAAGGCATGACAGGTCACAAGCACACAGGCTTTCTTTCTATTTGAATATTTAATTCCGTAGGCTTATTAAGACTCATTTACATGTTTTAAAATGTTCTAGAAGTTGTTTCAGAGAATTTGTGTTCAGAAGACAATATCACACGCCCCCCCACACACAGTGGGGAAATGTCAATTGTACCTACATGTTCTGGGGGAAGGGGGTGGTGGGAGGGACTAATCCCTAAACAGCACTGAAAAACAGGAATTTGTTTATAAAAATGCATGAGCATACCTTCTGGCCAAGAAACAGACTTTTTGTGGACAGGACTGTGAAACCATCTGCAGGAGTTCCCTCTGTTGTGCTGTCAGCACTGGCTGATTTGCTCACTTCTCCCTGCTTCTTCTTCCAAAAATAGAGTTAATTAGTTGACTCAAGAGTAAGGGAAAAACAGTGTTTAATAACACAAAGATATACGACATACATAAATGCTGACCAGGCAATACAATGCTAGTACCAACACTGGCATTTGGATTTTATCCTTACGTCTGTAGTGGTTGATAAAAGCTGAAACAATCATAGCAAAAATGACCTCAATGTCTACATATCTAAATATTCTTTTCTTGCCTATGATTGTACACAATTTAGGGGACAAACACACCAAATGTTGGAGGAAAAAATAAACTTCTAACTGCTTTCTAATGGTTTGTATGCAAAACTTCTGCACCTATTGATGCGTAGGCAGACATTCACTTGAAGGCAAAATCTGGCTTGTGAGAGTGTATTTTGTCTCTCTGTGAAGGAATGCCATCACGGGTTTCAAGTGAACTTTCAGATGCTGTTTTGAAATGTGTCTCTCCTTAGAGACGGTGCAGAGAAATACATTTTCTGCCTGCCTATCAGTAAGAAACAGGCTGAACAATCCTCTTTGTCTTGGTTAACCTGGTCACTTTCCTTTAGCTCCAGTGAAACCGTGGAGGGGCGGTTTCCTCAATCACCATTCCCTTCTTTCAGTTATATTACTGAAGCAAAGTGTTAAGTTCCAGGAGATAATTGACTTACTGAATAAAAAAGAGAATGAAGAACACTATGAAAAGGATGCTTCATGAAGACAGTGAATTGACCGCTGCAGCCATCGACTCAGCTGGTCCCAAAAATCATTTCACATTTGCAATGGAATTACTACTTCGGATTTCCTTTATATCTTTGTTGCCTCAGCACTACATATGCTGAAGCTGAAGGCATACATGGAACACCAAGCAAGCCACCTTTCTCCTATTGCTCCTTTCCAAAGCATACAAACTAAACCTGCAGCTGAGCAGCTAAGATGACTGACACAAGGGTATATTTGTGCTTCTAGAAGCTGTTGCCATGCTTTCCTTTACACAAATGTTTTGAAAATTACATTTTCATGGGTCCCATTTCAATTCCCCTCGAGTTTATTGTTAACTGAATACCAATATAGTAAGGAGACAATACAGTTTATTGTGTGGAAGAAAAACAGAAACCCTCAGCAGACTTCCTGCTTTTGTAATCAAGCAGGAAAAAAAAATTAGCCAGATTTAGGAAAATTATGAGTGCACGGTTAATAGAAGCACTGCACTTGGAATTTCAGCTAGTAGGTGTTCAGAGAGGGAAAATCAACTTCAGCAGTTCAAAAAACAGTGAAATGATCAGAACAGTGACCAATAAGCAATAAGAGAGACATACAGGATGAATACAGAAGCTCTGTTCGACTCCAAAGGGAACATTTTCAAATGCACTGTCAATTTCAGGTAAAATGTGTGCACTTTTCTTCCTACTTCCATTACCTTTTGATTTACAATGGTTATTTTGCAGAAAAAATTGTCCTCTGTTACACAGGCATGCATTAGAAAGACTCCCTACTCCTGCAAATTAAAACTAGAAACAGAAAAAGGCAGTTATGTGTTTTTCTTATCACATTTTGGACCTCAATCGTTCTTCCCCTCAACTCCACCTTCCTTTTGAGTTAGTTTCATTGATCACTCAGAGTTGAAACACTAAGTCTAAATACGGAAGATTCTCATTTCTGATATACTAATAGGTGGATGTTTGTGGGTCCTTATCAGCCAAAGAAATCACATGTAGCCACAGCTGATACAATTTCTCAGATGCTGCCAGAGCCTGAGCTACCTGCTCCAGGAGAACTGCACCCTACTCCAGAAGGACTATTTCACCCTGTCTGGATTTCAGCAAAGCAACTAGAGTAAGAGGAGCCTTACATTAACCTGGAACAAAGAGATAAATCCAGAAACCATAGAAAAACTCAGCATCTGAGAACAGGACTGCCACGTTAATGGCTGCCAACATTATTACAAGGCAGGTGACCTGGAGCCCTGTTTTTCTTCAACATTTACAACTTCAGAATACACCTGAGCAAAGTCCAACCAAGTTTACTCTAACGCAATGCAGACATTCATGCTATCTCAGCAAAGTGATCCCTACAGTTGCTATGTGGGATCCCATTTTCTCACCAGTTCCCTGTACACCCTCTTCTGCCTCCCGGTGCCTCCAGCAGTGCTCACCCAGCAACCTGACGAAGAGTAAAGTACTCATGACTTGTCTGCCTCTCCTGCAGGCCTGTGCCAATTCTTCCACCTACCCCAGCAACTGGGCAGTGCTCTTCCCACCCCATTTGCTTGTGCTTCTACTGAAACCACTATTTTTAACCACACACTAAACTTCCCTAGGTGGTGCTCCCTACAGCTTGTTTGGCTTTAAAATAAATGGATTACTCTACCTTGGATTTCCTTGCCCCTTTCTTGCCGCCCGTTTTCTTTGTTACAGTTTTTTTCTGTGATGGAGACTTTGCCTTCTTTGCTGGAGGTGGAGTGATGATGGCTTCCAGTTTTCCTTTTGAGCCCCGCTTCTTGGCCAGCAGCTCTGGGTGAATATTGGGCAACACTCCACCACTGGCTATGGTGACCCCTTTCAATAGCTAACAAGAAAAATAGAAGTTCCAGGTGAGAAATGCCAGCATTTACACACCAATCAATAGAAAATGGCATTTTCTGCAAACTTCATACACTGCCTTGAGTTTTAACTGATTCTTGTATGCTTCTCAATGTCTATCTCGAAGAAGATGACATGAAGCATATGAAACATCCAAAATAAAGTTAATCTATACCGAGGTGTAACTGTAAAGGGATTTTGTATTCTTCTTGCACATATGCTGTTACTGTGAATGTCACTTGAGCTCACACAAGGGCTGTTTCTTCATTAAGCTGTGAAGCCATGCAATGAAGACTACCAGAAAACAGGCTGCCCTGCACAGCCTTCATGTCTGTGGCTGGAAATGCTCTGTTTTTGGAGGAATGGGACAACAAAGTCCACGGTGCAGGACTGCAATGTGTACCACACAGTGTGTGACACAACACACGTCTCCATTGCTGAATTTCTTTCAGCAGGCATTTTTTAAACAGAAATTATTTCTTAGAAAAAGAAACTTCAAATGGAGGGTAACATTTATACAGATCTCTATACCTGGAAGTCTTTCTTCAAAAAAATCTTTACGTAGTTGAAGAAAAGCAGATCAATACTCAAAAGTGTGCAGTTCATTCAAGCCTTTAAAAGCAGAGGTGAAATAAATCATGGTCTGTACTTAAAACCAAACCATTTACTTTTTTTCTAACATCTTAGTGGGAGTAATTCATTATTAGGAAAGATAGAAACAGCGATATCAAAGTAGGTATTCCCACCTTCTGATCCACGTTTACTGCTCCCCAACCACAACCCAGTGAGGCTCTGGGCTTACCAAAGGAGGATGAATGGAAAGTATTATCTACTTCTACACAGTAAGAGAAGGAGAATGATTTGTTTTTCCTGTTCTATCACGATACACCAGGTTGGAACAATATCTTATCAGACATCATTTTACAGCACCTCACAAAAAAGGGACAGGAATTCTCCAGCTGACACCACAGCACTGTCATAACAATGCCCAATTTTTATTTTTTGGCTAAATTAGACATGTTGAAATCTGTAAAGGACAGAGACTTGCAAGAGTTCCAGAGCTCTTCATTCTGTGGTTGCCAAGACAGACTTCAATGGGAACAGAATAGGTCTCATGGAGTCCTAATCTGGTTAAGGGGGAAGACAAAAAAAAAACAAACAGAAAAGCCCTCTGAGAGTTTATGATAATGTTCTAGTCTTCAACAGAAGTGGCTGTAGCAGTGCACACAAATGTCACACTGCACCTCCCTTGTATTTTCACACATTATAAGTACCCTGAAATATATAATTAAGCTGAGTGCTCTTGTTAGGTACACAGCCAGTGTGCGAGCAAAGGAATGGGCTGTTTCCTGGTGGGCTGCTCAATAAGCAGAGGTCTTGAATTACAATTCAGCTACATGGAAAGACAATTTTAAAAGCCCTGAAGGAAATCCTGGCCCTCACACGGCGGGGTTTTTTCTTACCTGATTTAATTCCTCATCATTTGCTACAGCCAACAGGATGTGTCTAGGAGTGACTCGACCCTTCTTGTTGTCCCTTGCTGCATTTCCAGCCAGTTCCAGAATTTCCGCTGGGGAAAAAGAAAAGTAAATCCCTTTTAATTACACTGTGATTTTTCTTTATGACCACAATGTGTTATTTAGAATCCATGAAAAAAAAATATTTCTGAACGATAGAATGTCATTCCTGACTGCTCTGAAATGCCCTCGATGAAATAGCTAAGCCTAAATTGATTGTTTGCCTTCCTAGGTGCACTCACATGAGGCAGAATGCACACTTGAAGACCAGTGGTCTAAACTGTCTTTACTTTGTTGTCCTTCTCGTATTCTTGACTTTTCTGTGTTCTTCTCAGGTTCACTGTGTGTTTACCTCCCCTGATTCCCTCTTCTATAAAGTGGCAGAGGACTAGACATACAAAAGCTAGGTTTTTCTAAAACCTGTCACAAATATGAACTCCAGTTTGCATTGCTTCCACATTTTTAATTACTAGAGAAGCTGCTATTCTCAATTCCTTATTTGTAGCATTATGGAAGCATGTAAGCACACATCCAAGTTAGGATACTGAGAATACAAACTACTCAGATGCTACACTGGTCAGAAAAGGTATGTCAACGGTTTACCGGGCTGGATCGGCCCGGTTCCGTGACGATTGGTGTGGGGGACCCACAGACCCACGCCCCAGGAAAGGGGAAGGGGGAAAAGGGAAAAGGAAAAAAGGAGATGGGCAACGATCTGAGGAGGAAAGCTAATTTACTAAATAAGATATCAGAAAGCAAAATAACACAATATAATACAATATAATTGGAATTGAAGCTAATAAATCAAAGAAAATGAGCAAGAGAGAGTGTCCGATAAACCGAAGGCCTTACGCTAACGCTGAAGGCGATACGGCAGCGAGCACCCACTGCTGAGTCGATCCTGAAGGAAAGAGAGTGTCCCGTGACCGCAGAGGGTTTTTATCTTTTCCCTCTGAGCGGAAAATACGTAAAAATGCAAAGCATCGCAAAGTCTTCTGGGGAATATAGTTCTTCTCTTCTGAGACAGGTATACCCGGAAAATATCAATGATCTGTGGAGTTGGAGTATTAACTCTTTAACTCTTAATGCACTACATGTTGTTATGATGTGGAATACCAATACCAAAAATCATAAAACCATGACATTCCACCCCTTATTCCACATCATTACATCATGCTTGATACATATAGAAGAACAATGATTAACATGCATTATATATACACACACACAACATATATATAGATGTATATACATGGAATTACTGACTGCACTCCCCCAACATCAAATTCCCTTGTGGTACACACTGAACATCCCCATTCTTCTGCATCACCCACCAAGTGGACCCAGGTCCCTGAGCAAAGACAGTTCCACGGAGAGGTTTGCCCTCTCCAGAAGCTGGAAGGACCCAAACCGCTTTCCCCAACATGTTCTTTATATGCACTACGGGGACTTTATCTCCCTCTACAGTAGGTAGAGAACTGGATTGGGCAGGACCATCACGATTGATGGATCCTCGGGTGTTGACCAACCAGGTGGCTTCTGCCAAATGCTTCTCCCAATGCTTAAATGTTCCGCCACCCATTGCTTTCAACATGGTTTTTAACAACCCATTGTATCTTTCAATCTTACCAGAAGCTGGTGCGTGATAGGGGATATGATAAATCCATTCAATGCCATGATCTTTGGCCCAATTATTTACAAGAGAATTTTTGAAATGAGTCCCATTATCTGACTCAATTCTTTCTGGAGTGCCATGTCGCCATAGGACTTGTTTCTCGAGACCTAGAATGGTGTTTCGGGCGGTAGCATGGGGTACTGCATATGTTTCAAGCCACCCAGTGGTTGCTTCCACCATGGTAAGCACGTAACGCTTGCCATTGCGAGATCGTGGCAAGGTGATATAATCAACCTGCCACGCCTCCCCATATTTATATTTTTGCCATCGCCCTTCCCCCCAAAGAGGTTTCATCCTCTTGGCTTGTTTAATTGTGGCGCATGTATCACAGTCATGGATAACCTGTGCAATAGCGTCCATAGTTAAGTCCACCCCTCGGTCTCTAGCCCATTTATATGTTGCGTCTCTTCCCTGATGGCCCGAGGTCTCATGGGCCCATCGAGCTAAAAATAACTCACTCTTATGTTGCCAGTCCAAGTCTACTTGAGCCATCTTAACTTTGGCAGCTTGATCTACCTGATGGTTATTCTGTTGTTCTTCAGTTGCCCGGCTTTTAGGAACATGAGCATCTACATGGCGCACCTTCACAACTATATTCTTTACTCGGTCAGCAATATCTTTCCACAGTTCAGCAGCCCAAATAGGTTTACCCCTCCGTTGCCAGCCATTTTGTTCCCATTGCTGTAACCACCCCCATAAAGCATTTGCCACCATCCATGAGTCAGTGTAAAGATAAAGCACTGGCCACCTCTCTCGTTCAGCAATATCTAAGGCCAGTTGGACAGCCTTTACCTCTGCAAATTGGCTTGATTCTCCTTTTCCTTCAGTGGCCTCTGCAACTCGTCTTGTGGGGCTCCACACAGCAGATTTCCATCTGCGGTGCTTTCCCACAATGCGACACGATCCATCTGTGAACAGGGCATATCTCTTTTCATCTTCTGGTAGTTCATTATATGGTGGGGCCTCTTTAGCACGTGATACCTCCTCTGCTGGTGTTGTTCCAAACTTTTTACCTTCAGGCCAGTCCATGATCACCTCCAGGATTCCTGGATGACTGAGGTTCCCCATCCGAGCTCGCTGTGTAATCAGCGCAATCCACTTACTCCAAGTGGCATCAGTAGCATGATGGGTGGAAGGAACCTTTCCTTTGAACATCCAGTTCAGCACTGGCAGTCGAGGTGCCAGAAGGAGCTGCGCTTCAGTACCGATTACTTCGGAAGCAGCTCGAACCCCCTCGTACGCGGCTAAGATCTCCTTCTCAGTTGGAGTGTAGCGCTCCTCAGACCCCCTATATGCTCGACTCCAGAAACCAAGGGGTCGGCCTCGGGTCTCTCCAGAAGCTCTTTGCCACAAACTCCAAGTGGGACCTTCCTTTCCAGCAGCAGTGTAGAGGATGTTCTTTACATCCTGTCCTGTCCGCACTGGCCCCAGGGCCACGGCACGGGCTATCTCCTGCTTGATTTGCTCAAAAGCCTGCTGCTGCTCAGGGCCCCATACAAAATCATTCTTCTTCCGCGTCACCCGAAAGAGAGGGCTCACAATGAGACTATAGTTTGGAACGTGCATTCTCCAAAAGCCCACTACACCCAGAAAAGCTTGGGTCTCTGTCTTACTGGTGGGTGGAGACATGGCAGTGATTTTGTCAATCACATCTGTAGGGATGTGACGACGTCCATCTTGCCACTTTATACCTAGGAACTGAATTTCCTGTGCAGGCCCTTTCACTTTGCTTCGCTTAATAGCAAAGCCAGCTCGCAGGAGGATCTGGATTATTCTCTCTCCTTTCTCGAAAACTTCCCCTGCTGTATTGCCCCACACAATGATGTCATCAATGTATTGTAAGTGCTCAGGAGCACCACCCTGTCTCAAATACCTGCTTAAATTCTCAGGATCTTGCAGGTGTTCAGGAGAAAAGTCCCATGACACCGGCGATGACCACTTCTCTAAAGTCTCTCCTAAGTCCCTCCAAACTCCCTGCCAGTCACTGTTCTCTGGCTCTGGGGAAGGCTTTCTCAAAATATTATAAATACAGATACTGAGTAGAATGATGAAGAATACATTCAGGGAGACTGACACCATAATCATTATGAGCATTGGATGAGCATTCAGAAGACGCCTAATAAATTCAAAAGAGGGGCCAGGAGCCGGTTTAAAAATCATGAGTTCCACAGAGTTAACAACTCCATCTGGAGTTGCTCCCTCTGGAACTGAATGCCACATCATATACAAAAGCCAGGTAGGTATTTCCATCAGTGTTTTTAGTTTATCATATAGAGACCAAGCTCCATGGATCAGACTGGCAAACTTAATCAAGTCCCAGTATGTTCTGAGCATTACAAGGGAAAAAACCATGAAATGCAGCCCCTTTAAGAGCAGTTTAAAAAGCGAGAGCATTTTTTTTCTTTTTACTAAAACAAGCTGGCAGCACCCAAAAAAGTTTACAAATATCCCAGAACAAATGGCAGTATGCCCAGACTTCAAGGTCGTGTTATGCCGTACAGTACCAGCAGTACAGATAAGCTTGCTAGCAAGAGACAGAGATTCACTCTAAGAGTATGTCTCTGCCCGGCTAAGGCAGCTGCTTTGCCCCACGTTGGGCGCCAAGAATGTCAACGGTTTACCGGGCTGGATCGGCCCGGTTCCGTGACGATTGGTGTGGGGGACCCACAGACCCACGCCCCAGGAAAGGGGAAGGGGGAAAAGGGAAAAGGAAAAAAGGAGATGGGCAACGATCTGAGGAGGAAAGCTAATTTACTAAATAAGATATCAGAAAGCAAAATAACACAATATAATACAATATAATTGGAATTGAAGCTAATAAATCAAAGAAAATGAGCAAGAGAGAGTGTCCGATAAACCGAAGGCCTTACGCTAACGCTGAAGGCGATACGGCAGCGAGCACCCACTGCTGAGTCGATCCTGAAGGAAAGAGAGTGTCCCGTGACCGCAGAGGGTTTTTATCTTTTCCCTCTGAGCGGAAAATACGTAAAAATGCAAAGCATCGCAAAGTCTTCTGGGGAATATAGTTCTTCTCTTCTGAGACAGGTATACCCGGAAAATATCAATGATCTGTGGAGTTGGAGTATTAACTCTTTAACTCTTAATGCACTACATGTTGTTATGATGTGGAATACCAATACCAAAAATCATAAAACCATGACAAGGTAACTGATAAATCATGTTTGCTTGCTCCTAGTAGATCATCCTCTTAAAAGAAATTTCCAGTCCTGACCAATTACACTTAACAGCTGTGCATACGATAACTTTTATTGGAATTAGGAAAGATTAACTTGCTCTCCTGTAAGGATCTACGAAGTGCAGGGCTGAAGCCTTACCTGCTGACCTATCTGTCTTCAACTCAACAAGCCTTAGGCAAAGAACATCATTAATTAAAACAAAGTCTGGGGAACCATAAAAAAAAAAAAGACAGCATCTGTTTATTTGGCTCTGCAGTTATAAGCTATGGCTCTCTTCATTATCCATAAACTTTAATCTCCCTCTGCACAGACTGTGTTTCACCACTGCTTTTGGTATATACTATCTTTTCTGGAACCTGGAAGTATTTGGAGGCAAAAGAAAAGAAAAAACAAAATGAAAATGCCTTTTATACGCCTGGAACATGGCAATATGTTAAATTTTAACATCAGAACTTCTGTATGAGAGCACTTTCATATTTAATAAGTGACTACACCATGAAAACCCTGCCATAGACTTGCTTTAGAGGCAAATAGAAGTGAAATAAGATTGTAATCTTAAAACAAAAAAGACCAAAACCAAAGGCCACCTGACCACGTGCCTTTACTGTAGCACACAGCAGATCTTGAGCAATACTATGTAGCACAGACTACGCATTTCATTAGACAGAATTTAACACGACTCTCCAGTTATTTTTCATCAGAAGTCCCATAATAAGCTAACTATGACATCTACTGGAAAACTCACAGCTGCTTCTGGATGTTCTACAATGAATTCTCATCAAGGATTTTGGTGGACTGTTTTTGTGTTCCTTAAAGCTAGCAATTTACTTTATTATAGGGCAAGACAGAATACAAAGTCTATGGCCCTGAAAGTAACACTTATAACACCTCACGCTGACAACAATTAATTTATTTTTAAAGCAGGATTAGCAGGGTAAGGTCAACCTGACTATGCTTTCCACACCTCCAAAGAAGAGAATTAAGCCAGCATAATCCTTTCCACATACTCCTCATAAGCCACAGCTCAGACATTTGAGGTTTAGCCCTCATCCTGTGCAGCACACAGCTGCTCGTTGTGACAGAGGACCTGTATCACATTCCAAAGGGCAAGCTGTGCTCTCACTTACACCCCACACATTCCCACTGACCTCAGTGGGATTCTGTGTCACTGCAATGCCACCATCTCCACCTCCCTAGAGCAGGAATGATTTTGTTTGTCTCTCAGAGTTTACTACAGGCTGAAAAGCACGGGAAGGAGCAGCTACAAACAGCAGACTGCTTTTTGGTTTGCCTCTGCTTCCCCCACCTCTGCTTCTTTACTGCGTCAGGCACTGCTGAACAGTTGGGCCGTGTTATTCTCTGCAGCCCATCGGCATAGCTATGCAGGCAGGTCATTTTGTAACTAAAGAGTCTAAGAAAGTGTTATGCCTGTAAAGCACAGAGGAATGTTTTATTTGTTCCTCGTAAAACTAAAATGTCTGCCCTGTACAGTGGAGAACTGTTCTTGCAAGTGCTAAGCCCTCTTCCTTGGACAGGAAACTCATTTTGAAATTACAGTTTTCTAATGGTCCTTTAGGGAAGTTGAGGTACCCCACTTCCTTTTTGGGAACAGAACGCTTTGCACTGCTGCTGAGGACCACAACAGAGGAGCACAGGGAGAGGCATAGGAGGAGGAGGGCACGGAGGGTATGGAGGATGGCATTTTTTCTTTGGACCTTCTCACAGCTCCAGCCATAAGTGAGCACTGCTATTGCACGCAGAGAGCCTACAGCACAGGGAGCTGCACAACTCTGCTGTGCATACAAGGCTGGACAGAGGGGGACCCTCAAAAGGCTTGGGGCCAATACAGGCAACAATTTGTTTTTTATTTACCACTGATAGAGACAAATCCAACCCAAACCCAGATGATCAGAGCCTTATATATGCTGGAAATGGAGACTTCTTGGATCTGGATGGGATTTGAACTACACGGCTGCTTTCTGCTTGCAGCCAACTTTCCTTTCATACTTGTTTTATCCTACTTTGAGCCTACAGATTAAAATGGTGTTTCATCCATGTTTTAATCTAGTCTTAAATGAGATAAAAATCCAGCTTTGTAAGTAAGGAAGCTGATTCACATCTCCAGAACAACCTCTCTGAATTTAGGCAGGTGGCTGAAAGAGCAGTAGGTGGGAAAAGGTATTTAAAACTATGGTTCAATCCAATTTCTGATGTCCGAATGCTGGAAGCACCCATCTAAGAGCTTCACAGCGAGTCACTGAAGGGTTCTGCTTCATTAAAGGTAATATTCTAAGGGTGTGCAGCATCCCTGGGCAGAGAGCACCATTAAGCTGGAACACAGGCAACCAAATGGAGGGCCTAATGCACAGATACATACATTTCTTTTTAAAATGCTGTAGCAGGTTGAATGATTTAATTATATCTATACTTGGCATTTATGAACACAAAGCAACCTAAGCCTGCCTGAATATGTGAACAAGTAAATAAATATCCATCATCTATGAGAACTCTCATCAAACAGATGTTCAAGAACATCCATGCAATGCAACAGAATCAAGACGTATAGTTTTGCTTTGGCTGAGGCAAAATGAACAAAGTCCTAAGAGCTTCCATATCAGGACTCACTAGGCACATATATACAGGCAGAGAAACAAAGCAAGATCACCTCACAGAACTGAGGGCTCACAGAAACAATGCAGGTAGGTTGCATAATGTCTGCTCCACTCCTGTCATATATTTACTCAAGGTATTTCCACCCTAGAGAATAATTACACTGCCACCACTCAGGCAAAAGGCAACTATGAGACATACCTCATAGATGGGGGTTTTCTAAATGTGTTTTTTTGAACATGAGGAAAATACACAAGATGTTCATCACGACTAGCTTTCAAAGATATAATTCTTTGATTTTCATAAATTGAAATTTAGGTTTCTGTGTAGAGATGCTATTCATTGCTGGCTTATGAATTACTTTTCCTGTGGTTTTAAATGCATTTCAAACAACAATAATGAAAAAAAGCAGAACAACACACATTACTGCAAATGCACAGAAAAAATTACAGTAAAAACTGGCAGAAAGCAAATAATTAGGAAAGAAAAAACTCAATATGAAAGCCATGCCTGCATGGGATATACTGATGTATGAACTACTTCCCTGTAGCAATGGATGTGATAGGAGTCAGACTACAGCACAAACACATTCATTTGATTCAAAATACACAATTTAAAGTGAATGCTTGAAGTGGGAAGAAAGTCTTAAGCTGGGAAATTCTTTCTTAACTTCAGTTTGATTCTTATTTATTTGTACCAAGTGAAAAAATCCTTCGCAATATTTGGAACTTGGCAAATGGATCTTGGTAATGAAAACAGGTCTGAGCCTGTTCTCAGCACTTAAACAAAAGCACCAGAATTGTTTGTTTATTTATTTATTTATTTTTATTTTTCCCCCCCTCCTGAGGTTTCCAAAGTTCAGTTAAACATTTTTAAAAGGAAAAAAGAAAACAGGCTGTATATCTCTGTACTTAAGCCTGAGATAAGACCACAGGAAAAGCTGTTCTCAAGGCACTTCCTACTCAAACACTATCAAAAAATGTTAGAAGTCTCTACAGAAACCTCATCCTGGAGCAACTTTCCAGAGCAAGTTCCTCATCCTTCACTTATGGACACCTCTCTGCTCTGATCATCTCTTGGACATCGTGCAAAGTTCCCACTTTCATTATTTGCATTTATTTCATAGTGATACTGCCACTCATTGAATACTGTGGCTTTGGTATTTCGTAACACTTGCAAATATTGAATCAAGAACTCAACACTGAGGTTAAAATAAAACAAATCACTACTGGACCTAATCAAATCAGGCACAGTAGTAACTATAGACCTGGATAGAAACAAAATTAAATGCACATTTCTTCCACTCCTACACAACGCACCAGTTCATCTACCCTAACAAAGTATTACCGGTCATTAATGACTAAAACTCCTTTAAAGCTTAAATGACAAAGCCTTTAGCTTAGCATGCATTCAGGCTGTCATGCTTTCTAAAAGTAAATACTCAATTTAATCTGGTCTGAGTTCATCCCAAAAATGTTTTTTGGGTTGGGTTTTTTTTTTTGTTGTTTATGTCTCGAGCTTAAAATCTGCCGTTGCATTGAATCCCTTTGTCCGCCTTCTCTTCGGGGAGATGAAATCATCGCTTTGAAAATTAAACTCTTAACAACTAACAGGTGATGCGTTGACATAAAGCCAACTTCTGAACACTGGAGCTCCAACAAGGAACTTTCTCCAAAAAAAAAAAAAAAAAAGTTTTGAAGCCTCTCCTCACAAAAAAAATCAAATAAATAAATTTGAGAACAATATCCAGAAATGAAAGAAAAATGAATGCTGACAATTCCATTGAGAAAAAAAAATGTATTTGCTACAGAGCCAGCTATATGACAAGGAGTCTGTTCATTGTACATGAAATTAATCAACCTTCCATCAATGTTTTATTGACTTCAGAATCATTTTGCATGATTCTGGAAGGTTTTAACCCAATCAACCTCAATCAACAAAGATTGTTAAGAGCTTCCTGCATTCTTCTCTCTGTGTATTCCACCCAATCCCCCCGGAATCCGCAGTCCCAACAGTGGAGGCAGAATCATTTAACAACACTTTCCCTCTTATGCATTCCAGTAAAACCGTTCTCAGCCCTGGTTCAAAGTCATGGAAATTCGATGCAGTGAAAATCAATTCAAGATATTTTATTGCTATGAACAAGCTTTGGTGAAACCTCAACTCTCAGCAGGGCAATCATTCTCTTAGGATGCGATAAAAAACCTTCAGGCTTCAGTCTCTGAGCTGTATCAAAACTAGGCCCCTTAAAGGAGAAACTGTGAACTCTGCCAAGTTATTGCAAGTTTTGTGTTTCTGAGGCAGATGACAGACTGCTGTTTACATAAAATTCAAGTTCAGGCCACAAAAGCCACTTCCACTTAGAGCTTTCTGATCTGACTCACGCTGCTCTTTAGCTCTTTTTTCATTTCCACACTTTATAAGAAGGTTTTTGCCTTTTTTTTTTTCCCTTGCAGGAGATGCAATGCTGTTTAACACACGTCTTTTTTTTTTTTTGGTCAAAATTTCCCAGGTAATGTTGATTGATAAACTGTATATGAGTTCACTTCATGGTGACGCTCAAAAGGGAACCTAAATCTGAAATGTTATTTATTACAGCAGTCACACTGTGAGTACTAATCTCAGAAGTGATAACCTATTACTCCACCACTAACGTAAAGCATCCCACCTAACCCAGCCTTTTTTCTTTCCTTCCTGTGGAGCTTCCCCTACCCAGCAGTTTACACTCTGCTCTTACTCCTAACAGTTTACATATGCTTTAGAAGTACACTCTGACATGATTAATTTAACTGCTGCCAGACGTTACTTGATCAAGTGCAGCATGTGTGCTTTGGTCTGGCTGCTACAGAATGCAGAAGACTGCTGATGTCCTCAGTCATGGTCCTAGCTTAGTCTTTGACCTTCGTAGGCACGTTAGGAACTTGCATTTCCAAACATTAAAGAAGTCAAGTGGCAAATGCCAATCATCTAATGAAACTCAGCAAACATTAATAACGTTATTAACCAAAGAAAATGAGATGACTTTGTATTGAAGTGTTGGAGTTTACTGAAATTACTCCAAACCCTGGACAGAAAGAGGAAGTAGCACACAAAAAGAGGGAAAAGAGAGGGAAGCAAAGCACACAAGTTACAGTCAAAGACTTCACAAAACAACGACCTGATGCAATCCATGCATGCTGCACTCCCATATTTGGAGCATACTCATTCCTACATGACCTGGCAGATGGTGATAGTGGTTTTATTAGCTACCATTTCTGACAGCAAAGCAAGCAGGATTCCAAGTTTATTACTGAAAATATTATGACTCATTAAATCACCATTGCCTCTAAGCCCTTCCACAACTCCAAGTCTTTTTTAACACTGAGATAGCAACTAAAGCCATAATAAACACAATTGTTATTGTTCAGAAGAAGAATATTTACAAAGATAGTTACAAAATTATTTGTAAAAATATTTACATTTCCCCTACTACTTTAACAGAAGCAGTTACGGAGAGACTAATAGTACATTCAACACTGTTTGTTTGTTTGTTTGAAATCTATGTCTGGAGAACACATCATGCAAAAAGGTCTGTTATTTTGGGCATTCAGCAGTGGTCTCATTTAAAGAATAGCTACAATTTCATCAGAGCAAAAACCACATCTTATCCTGTCTCCAACCAGTGCCTGATGCTCTGGAGGACTGCTGCTTGAAATACTCCTCCACATACTTAAAATGCTCTTTGTCCAGAGTGCTCCCTGTGAATCCAGCCATTTGCAACTTAGGGGCTTCTCTGAAGCTAGAAATGCCACCTTTACACTTAGCCTCCCAGTGGGTTTTACTTCTGTGGATGCATAAAGTTACACAAATTGTCAGAATCCTTAACATCTTGCAACAAGTGTCACTACGACACAGACATTTCTGTAATGGAGGGAAAGCATTGCCTATTTATTTTAAAAATACTGCCTTTCACTGCATGTCCCCTAAATTTATCTCCTCCCCAATGAATTTAACATCGAGGACAAAGCACTTCATCCCTCTGCGCCTAACAATCCATATGGAATTTCACCCTTGAAAGAAAATGAGGGATAAATGTAGAGTGGAAAAAAAGACCCAGTGCAAACGCACAGTGTAACCAGAATTCAAGCATTACTAAGTGATCCTTATGGAATAAAAGAAAGTACTGTTTGAATGCTTTTTTCCCTTTATGCGAGACAAAATCTGAGGAAATGAACTCGCTCTTATCTGAGACATCATAAAAAAACACCCCAAAACAAAACTCTGACATACTGAAGTGGGAATTAATATTACTCTTTTAAACTCCCCATCAAAATTCATTAAAGTGTGCTGCTTGACATCGTGGAAAACTTGTTTTGGCAGCACTGAGCCAGGATTTCTTCAAATTGATGGGAAACCCCCATACAAATTGCAGCCCTGCAGACCAGGCCTGCTTGCAATTGAAACATTATTATCGGCCATGGACATTTAAGAACACAATATAAATGCAGCACTCAGTCTGAGGACAGAATGAAATATTTGGCAATTCGAAGTAATGAAAGCATTTACACGCATGGGCTGCAACGTTTAAAGTGTTACAAATACCATGTTTGATATTTCCAGAGCACGTCATTGCTGCTAACTTACCCCTGTATTCTTTCACATGTTGTACAGGGCAGCGATAATGGGGATATCATGTGAGAGCAGTAAGGCCTGAAGGAATGACCAATCGTGCTAGCAGCTCTCTCATCTCGTAGGACTGTGGGGTTTAACCCAAGTTATTTTCACCGAAACAACAATACTTATTTCTTAGGGGGAAAAAAAAAGCCCAACAAATATTTAAATTGCCTAAGATGGTCAGTGAGGAAGCACAACCTTAAAACTACATATTTTATGACCCTAATACTGAGAAATAACAGCACTCACACAACTTCTGCTCCTGTGTCCTTCGGTCTAGCGCTGAAATACTGTTTCTCTTTACACTTTTAATTCATACTTTCAACACTATTAAGCTGAACAGCAACCTATAATAGAAGTTGCTGCTTACTTTTAAGCTAGGCAATGGAATGCTACCATATTAAGAGTATTAAAATATAACTTGAAATCAGTGAGAGAAAATAATTTGGTCATGAAAATGTAAAAACAAAAAACAAATGAGCAACAACAACCCTGACCTGTACCAACCATTATCACACAATGACACAAATGCAAATTCTGATACAAACGTACCCCTCCATATTGACTAATCAGTACGAACTGCTATTACACAAAAATGCTTTCCCTTTTATTGTTTTTTCATCAAACCTGATCTGTGTGGCTTGCAGAATACAGCAGAACCCCAAGCTGGCAAGTTGCTTTGTGTAAGTTTAGCTTTTGTAACTGGGAGAGCTACTGAAGTTCATGGGACTACAAGTTAAGGCAGGCACACGCTTAAGGGTTTAGAGGGTAGGAGCCAAGGAAGGACTTATCGATGAAAGAAAGCTCTTCATTTACATACATTTGAAGCAGACCGATTCATGCATGTATTAATTCAGAAAGAATGTTAGCCACTCCATTTGTAAGAACGTGAAGTTTTAAATCTGAATTGTCACTTCTTAAAGTATAGTGATTTTAAGCTGTGACCATCTCACTTCTGTTACAGAAAAGACTGAAGCCTTATGTAAAAGAACAACATTACAAAAGAGCTTTGCTATGACGATATCTTCTAAAGGCCTCTGCCTGCAAGGCTACTGCATAAACAACTCTGATGTGTTTTAGGCCCAGTATTAATCCATTTTAAAAGCACACCGGAGCTGCAGAGGTAGTTTCATGCTTGCTTAACTAAGGCATGGGTCCTACAAGCCCCTTAATTTACTTTAAACCTCTTCTGGGACACAGTTTGTGGCATAACACTGTAATAGGGATTAGTGTTTCTGAAGCTGTCTGTTTAAATAGAAGGAAAGCATCTTGGTAGTGAATACGTCTCAACTGTATCAAAAAGATACTGTCAATTAATTCTCTTCTTAAGTTTCATTACTCCCTATGGATCCTAATTTATGGCTGGAACTTCAATCTGCTTTTAACTCAATGCTTTTTTACTGCGGACCTCTGAGCCACCCCCTCTGCCTCAAAGCAGAAGCTCAGCAGTACTTCTGCTTCGACAAACAGGGCAAATCATTGTTTTCCTCTGTGACCCTGTAAAATTTTTCAGCAGCAAGCAGAACATGAGAGGTGAACAGCAGTTCAAGTTGATCAGTTTGCACTTTGGAAAGCGAGCATCTGAAGCAAGCAGTTAAATGTACTGCCTTCAGGAAGGACTTCTCTTCCGCAGCCAATCAGCAACTGGCTTTAGAAAATTTTCCACATCGAAAATTAATCAAGATGAAAATGTAATGAACTGAACTCCAGCGCATGAACCTCCATTAAGGGATTCTGGTGACATCAGAAAGCCTGAAAACAAAAACTAAGATGAGCACCAGAATGCCTCAGATGCACTTCTAGCTCTGGGACTGAAAAAGTGCTTATTTTACATTTTCACAAAATATATGATCAACAGTGCTCAATGGGCAATAAAATCTCACTGGCATTAAAAAAAAAACAACAAAGCCCTAATGGAAAAAACAGACATTTTTCCCCTACCTTACTTCAGCGAGTACAGAACAAATATAAATCACAGTCCTATTGCTTCCCTATTCCTGCTCTCCTTCTGTTCTATAAACCTCCCATTTTCCTCATTTGCTATGACATTTTAGCAATTGAAAATTGTTTACAGCAAAGAGAAGATGATGGGGGCAGGGGCAGCAGGAATTGCTTGCAGGCCTGGTCCTTGCTGCTTCTAAATATGCTCAGGAGATTATATACATAGATATATCTATATATAATTTTTTTCATGGGCAAACGTAACCTATGTAAGCTGTGGATCAGAAGACACAATAACTATTTACAAACACAAGTGGATGGGTTCAGCCAAATACAAACCATACAATGCCATCTGAGTGGCTGCAATGTCTCAGCCAAAAGCAGCGCATACCTTCCTGCCTGACTCTGTATTTTATTTGATGCAAACTGATACTGATGCACCATGCTGCAGACAAGACAAGGAGCGTAGTTTTCCCTGAACACAAACATGTGGAGATAAATAAGTGATAAACTATTGTACCAAAAGAGCCACAATAAGCAAAGATGACAGAAGGAATTAGTAACATTGAACTTCTTGACAGCTTGAACTAGTTAATAGTGCTTAAAATTAGTCCTGCAGCATAAGCAGAAATTAATCAAAAGAAATAAGAACTTATAGTTCATCATCAACACTATTCCCCCAGAGTGAAGGAAGTATACCCACTCGCTTTATGATTGGTAAAACACAGTGATATCTTCTGCATATACATCCTCAAACACACACCTGAATCCTATTTACAGTGGATGATGCACTTAATTTCCTTCGATAAAAAAAACAGGAAAGAATAAGCTGGTGACATGCTTACAGAAAGAAAATTACAAGCACTTGGTGTGCTGTTGGGAGAATTATTTTATACTATTCATTATAGGTAACAAAAGAAATTTTAGTAAGGAAGAGAAGAACGCTCTCTGTGCAACTTGTTAAATTTGTTGAAATGTAAGGTATGGAAAATCACTTTATTAGCTGCTAAAATACAAAAAAACCCTATATAATATATTATTAATTTTAGAGTCACTGCAACAAAGAGCACAGGGAAGATGTACTCTAGCCAGCCCCTGCACAGGAAGCCATGGAAAGCTGAGAGAATGAAAAGGAGCACAGAAAATATACACAGCTTTTAGCTCACAGCCACTGAAGCAGCTGGACTAATCTGTGCTAAAACTGCTCATGTTCCTGCTCTTGGAGCTATAGAGCAGATACACAAGCTAATGCAAAAGCATGGGAAGAACACAAATGCAGTTTGCAAAGCACTTTGCTGAGCACAGTAATGGAGTTACCTTCCAAGTCAAAAGCAGATAAAGCCACGACTACAGACGGATCCAAAACAGAATTGCAAGTCCAAACAGATGGAAGCATTACGGAAGTTCAAATCCCAAGCTAAATCAAAAACCCCAGATCTGATCACGTTATGGCCTAATTTCAGATTTACATCCAGAGTTAAACTTTCACAAAGGCCAGCAAAATATAGCACCTCGTCTTCTAAAGAACTAAAGGAAGATTCTGCAGACACATGAACTAGTTTTCAAACCTTAGTAGGTTCCTTCCTATTAGGTCACATTTCTGCCATTTCACCTCTCAGTTTTTTTCGGAAGATTTTCTCTCCTGTAACTGCGTTTCATATTTCACATTTCTGCTCTCCTTCCTGGATATTTTCTGACTGAGCCAGCTGACTATCATGGCCTTATCTCTATTATGTCATGTTTCTTCTTCTGTTTTTACATGGCTCAGATTCCATTTAGTGATCAGGTGCTGATGTGGGCATCTTTAAAAGGGAAATCCCTCAAAAGGAAATCAAGATTTCTGTTCTTGTAAAGTAATAACTACAAAAAAAAATAAGGTTAAAAATAATAATAATAAAACCACACAGAACAAATCTCTCTAGGCTTCCCATTTCAGAGGAGTGTTTCTGAATCATACTGAAAATGATGCATTAATTGAAAAAAAAAAAAAAAAACACTAAGCTACACAGAATGCAAACCCAAAACCTTACAAATATTTTGAGGGAGAAGTAAAGATGATACTTTTCCTCCTAAGCTCTCCTTCACCCTTCTCCCCTTGCCACCTCTTTCACTATTTCTCAAAGTAACAATGTGTACAACTACTTATTAAAAAATAATAATAATAATTTCCTGAACCAGTATCTTTGGATCCATGATAGTTATTTTCCAAGCCTATACACTGCTGCTTAAACTGTCACTACCTCAGAAAACCTTTAGGTCAAGGAGCCAACAACACGTGCTGCTCATTAGCAGAGTCTTGAGCTCATCTGCACTGTTCTGTTTCTTGAAAAGGGCAGCATTCAAAGCCCCTTTCATTCTAAGAGGGATTTATTTGAGCTGTTATTGCTCTAAGCAGGAACCCAGCTGAAGGAAGTGTTAATTTTTAAGGCCATCTATGAAGTTTAAAAGCATTCTTTTAAAGAAAAGGCTCAAAATAAGGAAAACTGTGAATATGAACAAATGAAAAAATTAAAAAAAGAGCTTAATGGCTCAGAAAACACAGTCATGTAGTAGGAATACCTCACACAAGTTAAGCACTAAATTCTTCTCTGTAACCAATCTTCAGTTTTAGGGGTTGGAAGATGGTTTATAGGAAAAAAAAACAAACATCAGCCTATTCCTGTCCTTCCTTGTCAATATCTATTATGAGTTGTATCTAAAATAGCCTTCAGTGCATATAACCATATAACCATAGTTGTACACCAGGGCACTTGTTAAACCACGTGCTTTGCTACTTCATCCTCACATTAAAGGAAAAAATGAACTTCATTTCTCCCTCAGAGAACCAGCTCAGGATTACAGCTTAGAGCTCACTGTTCCCTGAAACACTTGCATCTGCTGCAACATCGAAATAAACAAATGCACTGTAAAAAGAGCTATTGTTCTGACACATGAGATCCAGTTCTCACTCACTGATGTTAGTAAGAATCTCTCTGACTGCCTATATGGAAAGAGTCAAAGCAAATCAAACACTGGAGCACACAAAAACTACAAGCTATGAGGCAGGAGCAGGGCTGACTGTATCTTACTTTTGGCTTAGATGCGTCAACACCAGCAGTTACTTAAGCCACAAGTTATTTATTTATCTAAAAGTCATCTATAAATCAAAGCATCTTTTTATGCTTTTCCATTAGCACACTGTGCAAACGCAGTTTCTATTATTTCTTTTGCTGTTGCTGATTCACGTTGTTGTGCAAAACCTACCAGTCAGATATTCCAGTACAGCAGCCATGTACACAGGAGCACCAACACCAATTCTGTACTTCGGATGGCCTTTCTTAATATAACGTAGCATTCTTCCAACAGGGAATATGACCCCAGCTTTTGCAGAGCGTGAAGTCTTGGTTGACTTCTTCTTCCCTCCCCTGCTGGACATTTTGTTTGTGTTGGGTCTGGAACAGCACTCTGCATATTATGGGGAGAAAAAAAAAAGACAAAAATTTATCAATAAGGATAAGGAGTACAACATTTAAATAACTTCAAGTGGTAATCGGGGAAGTAATTTCACATAGATCTGCTCTGGAATTACGTATCTGGAATTCCTAACATGTTAAAACTGGCACCATTAATGGAGTCAAGTGTGGTAACCACCTAACATGTAAAGCAAGAGTTTCAGCATAAAAGCAGAGGCTGCTTCCTGCTCTTCTGAAGTTACACTCACAAGCAACTATGTTCCAAAGAAGGGAAATGCAGTCAATAAAGCTTTTGTACATTTTATTCACCTTACTTAAGAAACTGGATTTTCAAGTGCGAAGGAGTTGACAGAACACAGACCTACGCACAGTAAACTACATCTCCTGTACACTAAACGTGTCTTTCAAAAGGACATGAAATGAAGCCCCTGCAGTTTGAACCTTCCAGCAGCCAGCTCTCCTCACACTGAAGCCCATCGGATTCCTAGATGGAGCACTATAGCTGTACAGTCCTCAGGCTTTCCATAACAGTGGTCTGAACACCCAGCAGCCATCTGATAACCGTATCTCTGTTTATCTTGGTGAAGAAACCTGCTGCTGATTCAGCTGTCAAATATGCATTTTTTTTCCTCTCTGATTTCTGCTTAAGCTGTAAATGCAAGCTGGCAAATCCAAAGAGGTGGAGAGTCTGCAGACTTTCAGTATCATGCACTGGGTTTTAAAATTAACTCAGGGCAAAGGAGACTGTTCAAATGTTCCTCTGCTTCCCACACGTAAGAAGTCCAGGGAAACCAGAGGTATGCAAGAGTGGCACATCCTAGCTCTTTTTTACAAGTCTAAATCCTACCTGAGGAGAATGCAAAGTCATAAGTGTAACTATATACTCCTCAACAGAAGCTCTTTAAGCCTCCCTTCCCATCCTACCAGTTCTCTGTCTCCCTTTTATTTTTCTCTCATGTTTATACTGAATTCTCTCTTTCTCCTTATGAACTTAACTGTGTTCGTTAACATCTGATTCCACAACTGAGCGAGCTCAGAATTAGGCCAAACAGGTTCACCAACTCTACTTTTGCAACTCCTGCTCTAACTTCTGATCTGCACCAACGTGTCCTGAACCCTTTTAAACCTCAGTGAGTCACTGAGATACCGACTATGTGACTATCAAACAAAGACCACTCAGGATAACTAAAGAAACTCAAAAATCAACCTTTTCTTTTCTTTTCTTTTCTTTTCTTTTCCACTCCCATAGTCAACTCAGTAAAGATTCTGTAAGTGCATTACTCATTAAGTGAAAGAACGTCAGTTGTCTTATTAATGGCTACAGGTAAACTAAACAATCCCATTGTTCCCAATGGGAAGGGGGAGCCACTGAAAGCACTGCTTCCCCATTCCTCTGCTCAGCTCCGTGGCCACTTTGTGAAGAAGACAGATGCCCACTTTCTTCCCCTGAGAAAGGGAAAGTCACAACTGATTTTAAAACCCTCCAGTGTAGCTACAGTTTTCCATCTGAGCTCTGACACGGCTGGGAGGATGGCTGGGTGTGGCTTCGTGTTGGCTATGGGCTTTCTGCCTGCAAATGTTCTTACAGTCTGTACTCCTTTGTCATCATTGCTACAGATGTTTCATCTTGCAGATACTAAGAAGTTCGCTGAATTTAAGCACTAGGAAAAGCGAGCACAAGAAATATCCGTGTTTCTAGCTTCCCCCTTCATTCCTTTGTTGTATAACTGATCAGTGAATGACAAAAAACCAGATTTTTTTCCCATGGAAAACCTGCAGTACTTTTAAAACCATATTAACTCTCCTTTTAGATGCCATGCAAGCCAAAATACAAGTCACACTCAGATATAATTTAATTGGTCTACACTAGCATATATTAATAGCAACCTGTAAGAATCTCAAGTAGCTTGCAAACTTCATTAATGGAAAAAAAAATCAGGTTCTTTATTGATACAGGGAAATCTTAGTAATCTGCACATCAAGCACGTTACATTGAACACTAAATTAAGCATTTAATAATGAAGTGCCTCTATAAGACAAAAATTGGATTCTTACTGTCACAATAAGGTGTATTTTGTAATATGCAACACTTCTAAAAACAGGTAATTAATTCCCTGTGAAAATCAATTTACTTCCCACAGCTGTAGCAAGGATACTGATGCAGAACATGATGGTTTGGGGAATCAAAAGCTGAAACTGAATACCCTGTGTTAATTACAGCTCTTCTAAATGGTTTGAGTCTAATAATTGGGATGGGAGCAATTAAACAGTCCACCTGCACATCCACCAAAAAGGGATAAACAACAAGGAAAGAAACAGGAGAGCTGTGCAAAAGGGACCGTATTCATCTTGGACTGCATTTTTCCACAAAATCCAGACACAAAGTTGCACATTCCATGTAAAAGGAAGATAAGAGTGGGAAAGGGAAGGAAATAACCTTGAAATTCCCTGGAAAAGTTCTAAGCCTGTCCTCCCTTCCCCATGCTGGGCAATGCAGTCAAAGGGAATGGGGAAGAGAGAACAGAACCTGATTGGGTCAAGTCTTCCTTGGGAGCAATACAGATCTGAGCTCTCACAAAGCCCCTCTGCAGATAGCTGTGGTCATGATCTATGAAATCCACTTCACTGAATTTCTGGGACGGTCAGAACAGCTGGAAGAGAATATGGAAATTCTCGTTTCCTGACTGCTCTTTTTTTTTTTTTTTTTTGCCTTTGGGAAAGCCATGATCTGCTACAACATTTGGATCAAAGCACAAGTAAAATACGTGGCAACAATGCAGAATGATTACCAAAGAAGCTTTCAAGAACCTGGAGTAAATAGAGCACACTGATCTAAAGACCCAAATGGAAGACACACATGGATGGTGATGCCGTAGCTGGCAACAGAAAGAGATGAAAGAGCTCTGCCCTTTCATTTTCAGTTCCAAGAAAGTGACTGATCATAGCAAGGTAAAGGAAACAGTTCCCTCATGTGCAGAATCAATTAAGTACTGTATATCACTGTCTCTGGCTGCATATCACATCTCCAGAGTGATGCTATCTCTGTTGTTGACATTCTGCCTATTGCTGTGGCCATGCCCAACCATTCTCCTTTATCAGGCCTGAGCAGTACACACTTTGCTGTTACTCTGCAGCATCTCTGATTTGGCACTCAGGAGATGTTCTTCCCTTTAACCTGCTGTTTTCTTCTTAGTAACTTCAGACCTGTCATCTGGAATTACCTCATACCACTGCATATAAAAGGATACATTCTTATATAAGCTTACTTTACCACTTCTGCAAAGCCTACAGGTTCATTTCCCCTTTTATTTTGTACTGCTTGTCACATTTCTCTTATTTATGAGGGAAAACTTGCCTAAACCAGAAACATGGGGTCTTGAATGTTGAACAAAGCAAGCACTTCTGCAACTTTTAATACTGCAAGCAAAATGTGATAAAGCGAGTTTCAGAGCTTCCTCAAGGAAGAATGGGTCTCAAGGATCCCATTCTTACAACATGCAGCAAATTACTGTGGATGTTGGGAATGGAGGGAGGGAAGAAAGTTCTAGTTAGGTTTTAAGTACCACTTCTCATTTTGCCCATCGCTTAATTCAGAAGGGACAAAGAAAGCCTGAAATGGGAGCTCTTGGGGTTTAATTCAGGATCATGACTTTACAGAACCTGCTTGTCCTGCCTTTGTGAAAGGGATGGATGGCCCAAGGAGCTCTCAGTGTCTTCTCTAGTTCTAGTTCCCTATATGGCAAAAAGTATGGAAAGAGATTCCATTTGCAGCAGACACAAAGAAATTTATTGAAGTTTAGATTTAAAGAGCATGGCAACAGATCAAAATCCAAAGAAAACTGTGTGCCTTACATGTTTCTCAAATGGTTTATCTTTTTAACACCAGAAACTCTGGAGCACTGCCAGCGTTAATGAACCAGAGCTGTCTGCTGAGTCACTGCAAGCCCGCAGATGAGGGAGGCAGTGCTTACCAAAGGGAACTTTATCACAGCTACCATAGTTCAGACTAGACCTGGAGAGGAGGAAAAAATAAAGAAAAGAAAGAAAATCACAATCCATCTTCTTCCTTTCTTACTCCTCTCTCGCCTTTGCAAGAAAATTACTGAGAATTACTTCAAATGTATTTCAAAGTATATATAGATATATAAAAATACAATTACTGGGAAGCTTTATCCAGTGCGGAGTCTTCAAAGATCGGGCAACAATCTGATACAGTTTAAAAGGGACTGTTCACAAAATTATCATTGTGATAATCAAATCAAGGGATATCAGGAAGGAGTCAACCTGGGAAGTCCACCTTTGACTCTGAATAAAATTTACTGCTCTATTTTCCAGTGGCTCTGCTGGGCTGGGCCACAGATCACAACTGCAGCACACAGCACCTGATTCGTGGCCTTTTGCAAAGCTCTTAAGGAATGCAGCAAGATCCACACTGCTTTCTGAGAACCCAAAATTCACAGAAATGAGGTGATGGTATGTTCACCCACAGCAAAGAGTCAAACTACAAGACCTGCTGTCAGGTCTTTGCAAGCCAGAAATACATATTCCAAGAAACAAAATAATCATCAGCTATAGCAATAAAATCAATTGAATTGGTACTTTTCTGGTTGAAATTGGCTGTTGACCATAGTTTTCCGTATGAAGATAGAGACTCCACTGTAACAGACTTCTAAGTACCATTTTCCAAAAGTGACCATAGGTATCTGCTCTTCTGAAAGGTTTAACATCGAGTAGTTCTGGAGTACTTGACCACACATCTTGGTAAAATGATATCTGATTTCCAATAGCTCGAATTCCAGTACTTCATTAGCTCAGACAATGTGACTCCCTCACCAACCAGCAGTAATAATAATAAAATCCAACAATACCAACAGTTTTCAGGTACTGGTTCTTAATGACTTAACAAATTACTGCGAGTTCTACTGCTGTCAGACAGGGGTTGTTCTCACCACAGGTTTACCTCGGAGTGTTAACTGCACTCAGCAATTATATACATTTAGATCTACAGGATCACATCTCTAAGTACAGTGGAATGCAGGAGACCATTACTACAATAGGAAAAATACTAAGATTGAGCAAATCCTTTTTTCCTCTTTTCAGGACAAAGACTAAGCCGAAAAGTTCACTTTTGTATCACAAGAGCTTAACAGCAATGCTATTTTCTTTTCATTGTTTCAAAAGATTAACAAGTAAGAGCTGCCACTCCATCTTAAATCTATTTATGTACCATAATAATAGCTGCTCACTGAACTCATTTCGAAAAGGTGCACTTGAATTTGCTTTGACAACTAATTTGCTCTGCTCTTGGCTAATCAGAAGCGAGTTTGACATATTTATAAAATGCACTGCTTATAGAGGCAGTGTAAAATGGTCTTTAATAATGCTTGCTTAACACAACACTGTCTCAGTCTGTGACCATGGTTTCTAGGTGCTACAGTAATACAAGAAGAGCAACTCAGCAATCATTTGGTCTAGTGTGATTTCAAGTTTAAGCTTAAAGGGCTTAATCAAAGCAGTAATTGGGGTCTCAGAGAGAGGAGTGAAACTGGTCGTGAATCAGCTGCTCCTGGTTTTCTTATCTGGAAAGTCAGTAGTATACATTTATTTTCACTCAAAACCCAAAGAATATTCCTTACCTACGAGTGCCCTTATTGCCAAAGGTTAGGGAGACTAAAACTTCCATCATGGTAACGTGAAAAGAGAAATATTTTCACCAAATCTGTGTGCAGAAGAGGATACTATTGCACAATTTTATTCAACTGGCAGAATTCCTTTCCTCCCACAATGGGACCGAAACCCTGAAACAAATATCCCCTTAATGTGCAAGCCTCCACTGTGAACAGTAATGGGAGTGTGACAAAAGTTTCAGCTGGGCATCCTGCCACCAATAGTCAGGAAAACGTAAATACAATTGTCTTTGCTGACCACTGTTGGGAGCACTAGCATGAAAACAAGACCATTTGTGTGTTGCAGCTCTCTGTACACTAGGTAGGGAGCACAGGATTCGACACACATCGTGAGACTGCTCTGGGAGTCCAGAAAAAACAACAACAAAAAGAACATTTTCAAAACTTGTCTGAAATGTCAAGCAGCAAACAACAGCAAAAAAACCCACGAACGATTCAGGTGGATGGTTCCAAGGGGAATTCCAGAAATGTAAGACAGATGATATAGATGTTGTACTGGTGATGGAAGGGAGTGCAAGGACTCAGCCCACTGCTGAGGCCATGACTGATATGCTTCATGCATCACGCTTTTAGGAGCAAGTACTGAATCCTGTACATCCCCTCTTTTAGCTAAGGCACCTGAGTCCTTCTGCGTGCATCCCCTCAGCACGCTTTCCTACAGATACTGTATCTAGCATGCTTTTTCCCCAAAGTCACCTCAAGGAAGCAAGCAGCTGACAAAACCAGATGCTCACCGAACTGGCTGCTGGGTCAATATCCTTTTTCCCAAGAGAGGCTCTCCCTAGAGGCTTCTTTTTCTCCTGTGGCACCAATTACACCTTCCTGTTTCTTTATCCCTACTTTGTGAGGTTGCAGTTGTGGGTTTTTCTTTATGTTAACGCTGATCTATGAAATAAGCAATGCTTAAGCACTCCTCCTGTCTCACTGTCATTAAGCCAAATTCTAGTCAACTAGGAATTGCTAAATCAGTTATGGCTATCAACAGTTAAGCACTATCAACATCTGGTTTTATGGGTGATCAGAGGTGTATGCCTCAGCTCTGCAATTAACACCCAGTAATGTGACAAAGTTACTCATTAGGACCATAGTGAGTCAAGAAAATCTTGGCGTGAAAGGTCATGATACACAACACAGCAAAACAACCTGCAACCACTGCCCAGAAAAACAAACAAATAAACAAGCAATGCTGCATCAGAACCACCTGAAGCCACGACCTGGGAGAAACACAGTGCAACTCCTTTCTTTCAGACGACTTTTAAAGACCGCAATAGGAGCTTGATACAAAATATATCCATCGGTGGCATTCACGTTTGTCAGAGCAATTGCAATGGTCTTGTTTACGCCTAATTCTCCCCGCTCCCTGTTGCGCTTAGGATCCCAGGTTCTGCTCTCAGTAATTGCCTCCTTGCTCCTCAGTTCATTTATTTCTGCCAACTCTCAGGACTGGGGGAGGCAGCAGATCCGCAAAGTTCCCCACGGACCTGTTGCTAAGTCACAGCTTCTGGGGGAAAAAGGGTCGGTCGCTTCTCTGGACAAGAAACAACCGACAAACGTCCTGCAAAGACCTCTCAGCAGCTGTCTCCTTCCACCAACACCACCGAAGCGACGCGCCTTACACCACTAACGAGCCGGTCCCGGCCCCGCACCAGATGCAAACCCACACAGCTCCCTGCAGCTGACTTCTGAAGACGCTCAGGACCCCAACGATCGCCGAAGGTACGACTTCCAGAAGCAGAGCGGCCTCTCGACAAACCTACGGGCCTTCCCACGCCCGGGCTCTGCCGGACGACACCGCATCCCTCCCCCCCGCACCCCTCGGTACGCCCGTCCCCTGCGGACGGACACGCGTCAGGCTGCCCCTCGAGCTGTCAGCTCTCCCGCAGCCACCACCCCGCTTCCTAGCTCAACCACCGCTCCCGGATGCTCCGGACGGCTCCGCCGACGGTTCCCAACGCGCCCATCGGGCTTTGTTTTGCGGAGCCGTTCCCGTCCGCCGCTCCCCGCCCCGCACAGCCCTCAGCGCGGGGAACGGCCGCCGGGACGGGGCGGGCGAAGCCCACTTACAGCGCGGCTCCTGAAGGCGGTAAGATGTCTCCCGGCGGCGGCCCCGCTCCCGCTGCCTGCGCTCCGCCCGCGGGGCCAACGGGAACGGCTGCGCGGGGCTGGCGGCGCGCTCCCACAATGCCGCGCGCTGCCTGGCGTCACATCCCCCCTCGGTCGTACTCCTCCTCCTCCTCATTCGCGCGCACCGCTCCTCGTGCCGCCGGTGTAACGGTCGGCCCCGGACGCGGCTCCGCCTCCGTCTCCGGAGCTCCGGCCGCGATAGCCCCGAGCGGCATCCCGGTGGCCCCGGGGATGCGTCCCGCTGCTCTGCGGAGCGCTGCTCGACGCCCGCCCCTGCGCGCGAACGCGCTCTTAAACCTTCAGAGGGTGGGGAAGGACAAAGCGGAGGGTTCAAGCTGCGTGCCTTCCCTGAATGGCGTTTCTCGTTCGAGGGGATGGGGACGAGCGGTCGGATCGCTGCTGCTGCTGCTGTGCCGCTTGCTCTGCTCCTCGCTGTACAAAAATGGCTCGCTGCCATTGTGCAAAGGCCCCCAGACGGAGCCCGGGGAAGCGCAGATGTCCTTGAGCGCACCTTGCTGTGCTGCTGGGAGCCCGTGGACACAGAGGGCAGGGCCCGGGGTCCCCTCGGTGCACTGCTGTCCTCAGCCAGCTGCTCCCAGCCCCTTCTGCTGCTCCTCTGCAGCACGGCCCGTGGCCATCCCCAGCGCTCCTTTCTGTTGTTCGGAGGCTGGAGCTGCGGCAGGTGACAGCGGCACTGTGGCATTGCTAGTAACCCTTCGGGGCAAGCAGTGAGAAGGGCTGAGGAGCAGCTGGCAGAGGGAAGGAGTTTCATATACTCACACTCCACCTCTCCTTATTTCCACGGAACCTTTGTCACATGGAAAAGAAAGCAGGAAGAAAGAGGGTGGGATTAGGAAGGAAGGAAATTCAAGACGATCTGCCTAAAGAGACAAAGGTTAACGTTGCACCTGATCTGAGAAACATCGCTCTGAAAAGGTTCCTGAAACAAAGGGAGAGAAGGTATAGCCCAGGCTGAGCTGTGCGCAGTGCACCTGGCCTACAAAAGCAACGTGCAGCGCTGTGAGCTCAGTTATTGAAATTTCACTGTCCTCGTTCATACACAGGGACAGGATTGGTCTGCTTTTTAGAGTGCAGCTAAACTCCTGGGCTCCCACGACATCCCCCTTGACGTTTCAGTGCAGCATGCAGTCAAATGCAGCTGCACTGTGGCTGCGCCCTGAGCGCTCACTGCAGGCTGAACGCTGTTCATACACACAGCTTTGCCAAACAAAGGCTCTCTGCTCAGTAAAGCACTGCGTAGTCCCTGACCGCCCTTAAGGATGTAGATACAGTCCTTATTAGGCCATCTACCATGGGATCATCTCACACAGCTGAGGACACGTTCTGCTTTCCCCGTGTCTCCATCTGCACACTCCATCTCCCACCTCCTCCTCTGCATTCACACCACAGCCGAGCTCCACTCCCTTCCCTTGCCCACACAGAACCCATCCCACAGGCTGCAGGAGCACAGAGCAGAACTGCTCCTGCAGCGCTTTCCTCACCCCACCCCATTTTGCTGTCACCCACACAAATGTTACTGAATAATAAACCAACCAAAGACACCCAAATAGCTTTGTTGTCAGAAAAAGCTGCAAAGGTCTGTGTGGAATTTAAAGGATATACAACTTTGCTTGTCTAATGGAGCTGATACAAGTCAGTTATCTCAAAAGGCAGCACAGCTTGCTTTCTGTGCCCTTCTCCTGTTTTTGTTCATATCGTCTCTTTTTAAAAAGAATCTTCGGATCTTGAGCCTTTGAGGAAAGCTTTCCAAACACAACTGGGGACAGGTTCTGGAGCTGCCCGAGTTTGCAGAGAGTCCAAATAGTTTGTGCCTGGAATAGGATGCTAGCACAGAAGCTGTGGCTGATCCTCTTAATGTTAACTTCCACTGCCTCACCTCTCACCAAAGGATAGATTTATCATACTGAATGTCTGCTGGGTCTTAATTCTGTCTGGCTTTGAAAGCACACAACATGGCACAAATAATTGTCTAAAAGGGAGGGTTGCTTACAAAGTCTGTAAAGCAACACTACACAAACTACCTCACTAAAACAAACTTTGGCTTAGGTTTTATCCCCTTTACCAAATTCATGATGCATTTATTTAGATAAAGAATGATAAAAAACACCTTTCTAAGAGCTCTGCTGCCCTTATGGTTTATATAAACATTCCAATATTCATACTCATGTTGGCACTCTGACTCTAGAATCAATATGGACGACACCAAGGGACTATTTGTAGCAAGCAGTTTTGAGTGGTTGAGAATCTAAACGCCTAACTTGTTTACTCAGTGTAGATAGCAGGGAAGGAAATATTCCTTGAGAGGGGACAGAGCAATGCAGGGAGGGATGCAGCTGATGTAGTCTTCTTAAATGTAGATAAACTTTTTTTTCATTTTGGAATAGCTACCTTAATACTGACTGCATCACCTCATTTGTCACTGGTGTTTTTGTGTTCATTATACTGGGTATTTCAAATGCGTGGCCTAGGTTACTCCAGTTTGCTGAAATATTTTCTCAGGATTTAGCGTGCAAAGCCAGCAGACTCCTGCTGGTTTCCTTCCACCTTCACTTGGTCAAGGGAAAGTTCAGATTCCTCAGGCATGACCTGCCTCTCGGGAGGGGCTTCTGGAACTCCTTCAGTTGCTTAGCCTGCTCTCTTTCTGCAGACTATACCACTAATCCCTGCTTCACTTAACCCCTTCAAGTCAGGCAGCAATCACATCTAGGCACCCATAGTATGCGTGATGCTACTGACGTCCTTGCATTCTGCATCAGACGGGCACAGTGACCTCCTACCAAATCCAGTCAATGCTCATCAGGCTGCTAATGCAATGTGCAGACCTAGAATCCATCCCTACTGACAGCAGAGGGTATTAACTGTGATTTCCAGCAGGCTGACACTGGCCTCTGTACAGATTGCTGTAATCCAACATGATTATTACTGTCGTGAGAAATTCTGCACTACTGAAGTTGAATGCATGTGGAACAAGTCTTCCCTTTCACTTAGCCCTGCTTTCCTGACACCATGAAGATACGCAGGTTCCCCATTATTCAAAATTAACCCATCTGATTCAGGAGCTTTTGCAAGCACGATTGATCACAAATGCCTAACACTGGTGCTGGAACATATGCTGGCACGAACTTTGGTACACACTTTGTGCAGGATCAGAGCCATTGATCATAATGATCCATTTTTAACTCCATTATACAAACAGATAGAAAAGTGCAGTTTGATTTCCGCTGCACCTCAAAAACCAGCTGACTTCGTGAGCTGTTGATTTACATCCAGCTGTCCTCTACCACAGAGAAACGGAGTTAATTCTGTTCTCAGATAGTCACTCTTTGCTCTGACATTCACATCCCAACAACTCTGAGCATTTAGTCCCCCTTTTCGGAAGGAAGCAAGAGATTTTTCTTCCCTCAGTATTCTCAGAGCGCTGTGGGCTCTATGTTGTTACCAGACTTATTATTCTGTAGCAGAAGCATCAACTGGTGCTAATATGTTACGGTTACATCGATACTTTCAGGCACAAGCAGGTGTCTGGGACTCCTGGGACAGCCTGCAAGTTACAACACCAAATTAACTTATATTGTTCAATGCCTCTTTTTCAGACAGGCCACCTTTTGTGCACTTCCAAAAACGGAAAATTGGGACAAACCAATTTTTTGAATATCTATGCCAGTTTTGTAGCATTTTTCTAGAAAAAAAAAATATCTATGTACATTTTTATCACTGCTTATCCCCCTCATTAAAAAAAAAAAATCAATTGCTTTGATTTTCTTTTAATGACTTTTTTTTTCCCCATTTTTAAAAAGAGGTGATTATTTATTCATTTATTTATTTCAATTTAAAGTCTGGAAAATTAACATCTGCTCTTTTTAACCTGGATTGCGAAGTCACTCATGCAGCTAATGGATGCTGTGACTAAAAACATGACCAAATTGGTGCAATCGTAATTAACCTGCAGAGCAGAGAAAATATTATCCTCCAATATAACACATTTCAAAGGCTCCTTCAAAATGAAAGCCACCTAATGCATTTCAAAATATACTTCGCCTAAATGAAAGATAAACACTGTTTTGAGTTATAAAATCAGTAGCAAAACCACTGCAGTGTGACACAGTGACATCAGGAAACGTCAGTGCTCATCTCCCAGCAGTACAGAAGAAGCATGCTCTAAAATAAGACTGAAGCACACAGAACAGGAATGCTTCTCTGCCTCTGATGTCAGCCCTGTGCTCTGAGCATCACCTGATCCAGGCTGTGCGTTAACCATCACAGCTCAATTTCTTCCAGCCTCACGCATGACAGCTTTTTTTAATGTCAAGTGGATGGGGGAAAGTTCTGTGTTACTGTGCAAATGAAGTATTAAATCTAAGAGTTATGATTTACATCATGAAGCCAGCGGATTCAAAATTAGGTCCCATGATGATCCACTCAGCGATTCCTCATAGCTGGTGGAAAGCTTGGTGGATAGTCATGCAACAATAACTCATTTCTTATTTTTAGTTATTAAATCCCTCAGCTTCCACAATATTAATTTTCCATGTAAGCGATAGCTACGGTTGCCAGAGGGATTTTATATAATTGCAGATGGTAGGAGACAGAGCTGGTAATTGCAAAAATGCAAAGGGAGATGTCCAGGAGATGATCTTCTATTAAGATGTGGCTGTTGCTATGGAATACTTTACTAACTGCTCCTCTGTGTGAGAGCTCTATGATGCATCACTTCACATAACAGGTTATTTTTAAAATGAACCTATTCTCATTGCTTTGCCTCCAAGAGCAAAATCAGATCATGTCTCTGAGGAGCTTTAATTGAAAAAGCTCCTGTGCTGGACAGGAGGCATTATTTAGAATATGGTTTGTGGAGGAGCCAAGAGATTTGGAGTCTGCTGTATCTGCTGTAACACCACGCAGGCAGCACTGCAGTCAGGAGCTTGCACACTCATCTCATGAAACAAACCCTGCCCTTTAAGATTAAAAATGAAGTTGTGAAGATCATAGTCGCAGCAAGCAAAATATTACTAGAGGCTGACACCCTTCATTTAAATTGAACTGCGTACATTTGCTTACATAAGAGTGACCACTGAAGTAAGTTCCCACAGAGTGATGGAAAATGCAACAGTGACAGCAGAGCAGCAAGGTCCCAGGCTGCAGCAGGCAAGGATTTGCTCAAATGCAACAGCTGTGGGCATGGGAGAGGCTGCTTACCTTTGGAAGGCCTCAGGGAGGCAGGGATCTCCAGCAAGATCCCCTTGCCTCCATTGCCAACCCTTAAATGAGGTCTGGGAAGGTGCGGATCCTGGCTTCATCCCTTCTAATTACTTATGTGCTTTGCATCTACCTGAGCTCCCTGTGTTGGCTCTGCCTTCCCACCAGTTACTCAATCACTTATTCAACTCCTCATTTAGCATTTCTGCTACACTTCTCTGTGTAGAGAAAGGAGTATGAAGCAACAAATGATGGTATTTGATACCTGTGTGCAATTGAGGCTGAGGTATGAATTGTCCCTGTGTATTTGTGGCAGAAATGGTTGAAGGATCCAAGGAAGTGGGTGCTGGGGGAGCAACAGCTGCCTCACTGCTTTGCCAGGCTGGGTGCTGGCTCCGTCCCTCCCGGGGAATGCAGTCAGGGTGGGCTAAGAAAACAGGCATGGGCTGTAAAGTCAGAAATGCTGGCTTAGCAAGATTTGCCAAGACACTTTGTAGCAGTCCACCTTCAGCACTTTGTGGAACAGAAAAGCTATATGTAAGGACAATAGAAAAAAGCATAATTCAGGAATCCACATGGATGTCAAGCTCTAGTGAATGTGCTGGTCATCTTAAAAATCTGCATGTTGAGAAGTGTCTGTGCAGTGACTGCAACACATGGAAGTTTTCCCATGGCTAGATTGAAAAAAATAATAATATTAAGGAAGAAAGAAAAATCTCCTTCTGTGGAAATCACCTGCACTGCACCCCAGCCTCTGACTTCCAAACCTACACAGAGCTGACCAGGTGTCCCCAGCTGCTTCTGCTGCCTGCAGATGGGCTATAGGGCAGACACTGAGGGGATGAACCATAATCAAATATTCCCAATTGACATCTTGGTTTCTTGACAGCTATTCAGAACTTCTACCTTTGAAGAGTTTACACACATTATGCAGAAACTCAAAGATTATTGCTGAGTTTTTCTCCTCTTCCCCCCCCCCCCCCCCCCCCATGTGCTTTGCAATGTGACTGTGTTCCTTTGTCCTGCTTTTGATGCAGCTGACTGTGCATCCCTAACACCATCTTTCTGAGTGACTTGTGGAAGAAGAAACACATCATTCTGCTCTTTACAAAGGCAGGAAAATGTCACCTGAGCTGAAGCACAGGTCTAGAAATGTGAGACAGACTTCTCTGTCATTTTTGTATTACACCACAGGCCACAAGAAGAATAAGCATGCATCCGTATTGCACAAATAGAAAAGATTTCTTTTCCTTCCTCCCTCCCTCTCCCCTTCTAAAATATCCTTTGTTGCTGCTTTCACATAAAACCCTACAATTGTTTTCAGGTTATGCTATTCTCTTCTACTCGCTCCTTGCTAATTGATCTGATTACATTTTTGTTCATAAAAAGTGGCTTATGGAAAGCATTGAGCTGAATATAAGTGAAAAATACACCAGGATATTTCTTTGAAGCTGCCTTGAGGGTCACTGAGAGGCTCCTGGATGAACCACACAAGCAGAGTCAGTCTTGTGTGTGAGTTAACCTGTCCCTCAGCTCGAGCCCTGGAAATCCAAGCATTCTCCAGGTGATAGTTGTGGTGAACACTTTCCAAACATACCATGCAATAGAAATACAGTCACATAAATGGTTCATTGGAAAATAAATTAATGTGAAATACAAATATGGGAGAAAATGAAAATCTAAATCTTTCTATGCATATTTTGAAGAGGAAATAATATTTGGTGATTTGCTGAGCACTGGTTGTTGTGGACGAGTCCCATGCCTTGGGAATATGCCTCCCAAATTAGTTTCTCTATATGCTATGCACTGAATTCTGGGAGATTTCCATCTCATTAATATGATAACATTTTTCTAAGGTCTGGCTAGTTTTTAGAAAATAAGGGATGTGCAGCTTTATGCTAAATTGCCTTTATCACAGATGGAAGCGTTTAGTAGTGCACAACATCCTCTTGAACACATCTCATATTCTTATGCTTCTTATGCACCTCACATTCATCTGCTTTACTGAATTTGCTTTTTAGGTGCTAAAATAAAGAAGAGAAAACAAAATCCCAATGGTTGAGTAAAAACATAGGTGCACAGGAACTCTCGGTACCACACTGTCTGCACCCGTCTCACTGCCTGCATTATCATGCACATGCATCACACTCTGCATGCGTATCTACAGTTAAGTCCACTGTTATGTAATTATTTGACAATTGGAAGCTGGATTTGGCAAACGAAACGCCATCTGGTTACTCAAGCACGGTCTCAAGCCTGCTTCATAAAAGGTAATCTCTCTTGTTTTTTTTTTCTTTTGGAATGGTGAGAACACATTTTACTTCCCTGTAGATCAGTCTTCTTTCCAATATTTCTATGCTGTTCCGGCCAAAATTTTCAAAAGTGATTAGCAGTTTTGCAAACCAGATCTTTTAGAGGTATGTCTATTAAATAGAGCTTTCAAAATCATTAATCCCTTTGGAAAGTTCTGCCTAGTGTTTTCGCGAGAGTTTTTCTTAAGCCTGTAACCACTGAAAAGCGATGAAGCTTAAGCGTCCTTGGTGTGAAGATACGATGCCATTAAGGAGCTCAGCCAGCAGGTGGAGTTTAAATTGCATTTAAGCAGCGGACTTCGGACTCCGGTTTAGGCTTAGCTGGAGATGTGCTCCTGGGAATGTGTCTTACCGAGAGTTCTGGAAGAGCTTCGAGTTGTTAGAGCTTCCATCAGCTGGAATCATCAGGACATTTAGTTGTGTGCCACATCACTGGTGCAGTGTTGGCACATTAACTCACACTGACTGAAGTAAGTGTGGAAGAGTAGTGAATAATCGTTACTATAATTAAATTAATTTTAAAGTCATTTGTCAATTTTATACATACCTGAATCAACAAGAAGAGAAATGGGGCACACAGATGACCTGAATTTCCAATTTAATGTTATTATTTTTTGCCAGGGTTCCTATGAGGAAAAAGATCGGATAAGACTTGATGACAACATTTCATTGCAAGCTGCAGTAAGCACTGAAAGAGATGGGAGGGTCAAAAAGTAGCTGACAAAAATCATAATGTTCCTTTGGTAGCAATGGGAGGCAGATGAGAGTGGGGTTTATTACATCTGTCACTAAGCTGTATTATGAATCCAGAGCTGTACAGCAGCCAAAACTAGAGAAGCCAGAGCTGGCCAGCCCTCGGAGCAGCATGTCTGGGGCTGGCATCTGCCTGGGAATGGAGCCAGGCTCCAGGGCTTATACCTCCAGCCCCAAGATGAACTGTGCGATCTGGCACTGCTTTATCTTACACTGTGAGCTCTGGCTTAAGGTTAAAGGCAAGACTTGATTTATGAGCTCTGCTGCGATAAGCTGGTCCGTTCTGGAGGCAGCCTACGTTCTTTTACCAAAGTCAGCGCGGGAAGCGTGCAAGGCTGGAAAGAAAAACAGTCACGGGCTGTGCTTTGGCTAATGGAGATACAAGCACTGCTGGTACCCAGAGAGATCCTTATGCCACGCTTTACAGTCAAAAAGAAATAATTTAATAAAATATAAGAAAAAACTGCACTCTGCCATAGGGCTTTGAAAGGTGAACTTTTGCACCTTTCTGGCATGAATGGCTCACAGAACCTCACAGAGATGGAGACCATGAAATCCAGGCTAATACTGGATACAAAACCATGCAGGAGCATGCAAAAAGGAAAGGGAAAGCCAACAAGCCAAGCAGCTCAGGGCCTGCCAGGTTACCCTGACTTCCTCCAAGCTATGTGGGAGAAGAAAGGAAATTGGCAGCCATTAAAAGCAGATGATGACACAACCCTGCTGCTGCTGAGACAATGCAAATTACAGGCAGAGCACTGACTGAAAATGTGCAGGCTGAAATCTCAGTCTGTAGAGGCTACAGAAAAGCTACTGCTTTAATCTAAACCAGATCCATTCCTGAGCTAGTGACACTGAACCTGTGACAAAGGCCTCAGAGAAGAAATACAAAGCAAAACCAAAAGCATGTTCAACAGCATTGTCACAGGCTGCTGAAAAACTACTGAAAAATGCCCAGGTTTTGGAGGAATTGAACTGTTTTCCAGGTCCTGGCATCTGCATCTGAGCTCATATGCTGAAATCAGCAAGGCACCTGCTCAGCAGAGTGCCTGGGAGGACAGAAGGAAATAGTGGAAGCCGTAAAACTGAGGAGTGAATTGCTGTTAATATCTCAGCACCCATCAGGGACGCAGCAGCCAATGAGCAGATGGACAAACGGTCTGGGATCCAAGTAACATTAAACAGAGCTCCAGAAAGAATTTACTACCAAGTACCCTCAGTTCAGCGAATATGTTCTACCTGACAAGGAGGAAAAAATTCTCCATACTGAGCACTAAAATTGAAAGTTGGCAAATGCTGCTGGGGAAGGCAAGCAAAAGCTGGGCAGCATCTCAGGAGAAGCCCACCCTGGGGTCCCAGGCAGCACATCCCATTTTCTCCTGCATCAACCTTTTGATTATCACCTTAAAACTCAGCTGTGTGATCACCATCTATCCCAGAGCCTGACTCTGCTGAAGGGAGGAGCTGCTCCATGCCCAGAGCTCCAGCTTCACACCGTCCTGCAGCTTGCTTTCAGGCAGAGCTGAGTCAGCAGCTCATACCGCGGTGACTTTAAGACAGCTCCAAAAAGCAAAGAAAACATTTGGCGTTTCACACTTGAAAGGCTTTGCTGTAAAATGCCTTCCCAGTCTCCCTGTGCAAAGCCGTAAACCTCCCTAAACTTGACTCAGGATACTCAGCCAAGATCAGGGTGTTTCTTTAATTTAGCCTTTTCTTGTGTTGTTTTCTTTAGACTCCAAGCAAAATCTAGCAGGCAATCAGTGGAGGATGAAACCCATGCACCTGAAATCAGATGGAATCCCAACAGTAAAGCGATGGTTGGGTTCCCACACATCAACTGCAGTATTCCAGCACACTGATTTTTATTTCAGACATCAAAAGAAGTGAACAGGCATTGAAAAAAGGGAAGAGGGGAAGAATTCCAAATTGCTATACAAGATAAAAGGAGGGAGGATGAGGAAGCGTGTGATTTTACCTTTTGAGCTGTGTTTGAATCTTAGACCATGAGTCCCCCAGTGAACTCCAGTTTCACTTGGGTTTACTGCACATTCAGTGTGACTTTGTCCTTCCCAGACACTGGGGAGATGGGAACAAGTTCCTATGAGAGCATTGCAAAACTGTCTCTGCTGTAATATATCTGTGCAGGGGCTGAACTAACTGGGCATTTCACATTTTCCATGGATGAGCAGTGCTTGGGCAGTTACCATTAGGGCTGAAGCGCCATAATCCCCCTGTGTGCCTTGGCACCCAGAGACATCAAGAAGAGGTCAGTGGCATCGTAGGGATGTGCCAGAACAATGGCAAATGGCACACAGGCGGGGGAGAGCCAGGCTTCACTTCATTATTCAGTAAATTACAACAGATGGTTTTAAAATTACATCATCTGCTGTAACTTTTTGTTTTCAGCAGAGATTCATGCCATCACCTCAGCCTGAAGACAAAGCAGACAGTGGGTGTTTTATTACTACCACATCTCTGCCCATTCCTACCAGCATGAGGGTGCAAGGAGGCAGAAATATAAGACGATGAAGTGCCATGGGAGAGCATTACAGAAAATTGTCCTCTTAGGTTTCTAGGAAACTGGTGTTTCTTTCGTTAACTACCTTGCTCCAGTGCTTCATCCTGTAGCGTGTAGCTTTACGTGTGCAAAAGACCTATGACAGGCTGTCACCAAGGACTATTACTTTATTTAGGCTGCTCCCCACAATGTATGTTCATGGAATTGTCACCTCCTGCTGCAGTGAGAGCTATCTGTAGCTGTGGCCGCTGCGTGCATGCGTGCTGCTCCTCTGCAGATGGCTGCTCTGGAGTTGCTGTGATACAAACGCAGTGCTGATTTGCAATGCTCCTTTCCTTAAATTCAGGAAATAGCTCAACAGGACACTAAAAAGCAGTTTTTCAGAGGGCAAGTGGAACCCACAGTTTTTGCAATCGGACTGGATTAGCTACTGAAATTATAATAAGGAGGTTGTGATCAGTTGGCAGTGTACAAGAATGGCTACTGACTGTTTATAAGGGGGGACTACAGAGCAAGAAGCAAACGGGTTTAACATTGCAGCTGGAATGAACAGATATGAGCTATTGGGGCTGCAGGAGGATCCATCAGAAGAAAATTTGCTGATTTGATCTAATAAAGACCTCTGTCAGGCATACATCGTGAAGATGGGTGTTTTCTCATTAGGCAGCCCTTGCAGTGTACTTCATATGGTAGTTTTGCTTTCCTTTATGGTGTTATTCATCAGTGCTCTGGACTGTGTAAAACTCGTGCGCAGCATTCTCCCATTATCCAGGCAGCATTAACTGCACTGCATCTGTTCTTCTGGAAGATACACAGGAGACCTGTTTCTGTATTAAAGCACTGAAAAGTACAACCCCAGTGGCTACATTTTGGTTATCAGAAATACAAACACTTATAGAACCAGATTTAATCTAATTAAAAAAAAAACAAAAAAAACCATAGGAATGCACTGAGAGTATAGCACAATGTGGTGAAGACAGCTTCTGCACAGGGAGGTGATGGAGTGTAATCGAATCCAGGACTTAGTCTGTACTTTCAAGAAGAAATAAATCCTGAGCGTGGCTGCAGGACAGCCAGGGAAAAGAGAAAGGGGGGATGCTGATATGTTTCCTCCAGGTTTGGCAATAAATAGTCAGAGGGTTAGAGAAATTGGGTAGAAGTCCAACATTTCAGTGGCGTTGTAAGGGTACAGGAGGGGCGGCATGACATGGGGTTGTGTCCCTTGCACAGCCAGTTTGACAGGAGGTCCGTGGTTTGCTCGAGAACACAAAAGAGTTCTGTTCTGCTCAGTGCTCTTTCTCTTCTTCTTCGTGAGCACCAAATCCAGAGAGATCTCACTGCAGGAGATATCACTTTTCATCTGTTTCATAGCCTGTCTGATACCCATCCGTGAAAACTGTCAGGAATATGAGCTGGTGCTGTCCACATGCAGCTGGTGAGTACCAGAGGTGGGATTTTCATTCCTGGAAGTATCAACCTTTCCTTGTGAGTCAACTCAATTCCAGCCTGAGCATCTCATGTTGTCTTCATAGAAGTTTAGGTATGAGATGGAGACAGAGTGCCTTTGGTGTTCCAGAGATGCTCTCTATGGCTTTAGGCAGTTCATGTCAGGATAAAGAATATGCAGCAAAGATTTCATACAAGCATCAGGCAAACACAGGGACAAACTAATTTCTTACAGAAGATTCAATCTAAATCTTCACTTCATGAGCTTCCCAGCATCTCTGTCATTCTGAATGAACCTTTAAAACAACTATTTTTCTGACGCCAGGGGAGAAACCAAACTGCATTTTCCTAAGGAGGGAGTCATCTCTTTTTTAAATGTGTGAGAACATGTCGCAGCTTCACCCTTCAGGAAGCAATGCTTTCAATACACAGCTTTTTCTCACTGTGGTTTGATGGGGTTGCCACTGATTATTGTAATGGAAATTAAGATTTGTGAAGACGAAAGTAAACCAAAATAAACCTGGAGAACGTGGACATCATTTTTCCTTTTTATTTTTTTTATTTTTGTTCCATTCCTTCCTAGAGGTGTTTATCATATTCTGTAGTATTCTGTAGAAAAATCAAGACATAACTCATGTTGCTTCAACTTCAAACTACTATGGGCCTTTCTGTGCAAGCCTGTAGTGATGTGCTGAGCGCTCAGACCCAGCAGGTGGCTGCCTGTGATGACATCGCAGTGTTAGCAGAAGAGTTACTTCATCATATATTTCTTCAGATCAAATTTGACCCCCCAAAAAGACCACTAAAAAACTTAACCCCAAAACATGCTGTGGATTAAGAGAAAGAATGGAAACACCTAAAGAACAAAGTGAACAAGGGCAGGATTCCCTATATTTATAAATGAACGCTCCAGAATCCAGACAATTGACCGAGCGTGCTGTCCAAGAGGTGGATCTCTGCAGTTTGTCTCTGCACTCAGAGCACATCAGAAACTAAAGCTGTTGTGCAAATGACAATGAAGACAGCTCACTTTTTTTGGTGTAGTCTCACTTTCAGGCCAACAGCAAATACAATTAACAGTGAGAAATAAAGAACAACTTCAAAACTGCCTTTGGTTAATCTAAACTGGCTTCAAAAATACAAACAAGCAACTAGATTAATAGGAAATACGCGGCACCAAACTGTTCATTGGGGTAAACTGGCACAGCTGCACTTTCATTGCGCACTGCAACCTAAAATTGATGTGCTCATGGCATTTTATCCTAGTGACACCTTGAAGATTTCCAGCCAGCCACATTACAGAGATGCTCATGGCTTAATGTGGAGCAGATGGCATCCCTGCTCACCTTCGCTGCCTGCGTGTGACCTACAAGTGCTGCAGGTTTGGTCCCGGCTTGATTGGGTTTATGATTGCATTGCTGTGATGTGGGGACACCAGCAGTGCTGTACATCAGCTAGTAGGCATCGGTTCTGTGAGAAGAAAATTACAGCTATGATTTTTTATTATCGCTTTTCCACAACCTCTTTTCCTATGATTCATATTGCCTTAAGAGATTAGTTTTCTTTACCATTTAACCTCTCCTAATATTGCTGCCTGAACCAAATTTATGTCTAGGATAAAGCTATGTCCTCCTTTTATTGAATCCAGGTACTTTTCATAATGAAACTAAGGTCATGTGATCTTTGATTGTGGTACTTTGAATTCTTTATTGAAAATGTATATTATATATTTTTATGACATTAATTTAAATGTCTCAAAATAAATGACAACATAAAAAATAATTAATGTCCCCGTTCGGCTCATTATCTCTTTGGATTTGATTTGTGTTCAAAGAGCTGGAAACTCATCTGACCCATATAGGTTTAGATGTTGAGGAGCGCTGTCTCATGGCAAAGTTTGGGACTGAGCAGCAAGGGCTAGTTTCATTAGTATGATGCTGTAATATTTTTTATTTGCTTGCAAGTTCCTTGGGTAAATTGCATTCTCATCTATACAGGATGTTATTCCACCTTCATCATCGCAGAGTATCTGAGTGCCTTCCAGCTAAGCATTCTGTGATCCAGCTCACATCTGCCACATTCATTCTCTCTTTCATCCTTACCCAAGCGTGTGCATGTTTTGTTGTTGGTTTTAGATCTACATGCTGCCATGTGTCAGTGTTACAGAAAGTCATATGTGCATCAAACACTCTTCTAAATAACCTGCATTATTGATCCTGCAGTACCCCTCTGGTTTATGGCCTGAGATTCGGAAAACTGAAATAGGGGGTTGAAGTTATTGTAATCTCACATGACAGAAATAATTATAAAAACCATCAGGATTTCATTATCTTTATGTATATTTTTATATTATTCCAGAACCTTGAAGATCTTTAACCATGAATTAGACCATTTGTACTAGAAGCTGTGCAGTCTGTTCCTTCAGATCATTTACAATGTAATTATAAGACAACGGATCTTGTCTTTTGACACATCAAACCATCTCATAGAAAAAAAAGGACACAATTTCCTATTAAATGTCACAGAGAAGTTCAGAATGCCTGAAGTACTACCTTTCTCTTTAGTCTTAGAAAGAATTTCTAAATAGGTATTACTAACATTGTTTTTATTATTAATCATAATAATATTGTGCTGCACAAATGCAGCGAGCTGTGCCCAAAAGGTGTATTAAAACTCTGTCTGGTGAGCAGCAGGCAGGTCAGGTGCTGCTTAGATTCCAGCTTGAGCTCTGCTCAGGGCTTCCTGAGAGGAACCATCTGACGGGGCATTGCCGAGGAGTATGGAAGTGCTTGAAAGTCAAGACTAGTGTTAGAGGACGATGGACATTTATTGACTTCCTGCACCATCTAGTGGGGATTAAAATTAATTGCTCTTATTTTATGAGGATTCTAGGCTGTTCAGTATGCCCATGCTTTCCTCCTTTGGGTGCTGGGAAAGGCCCTGGAAGACCAAGTTCTTGTCATTTGCTCAACAGGGCCAAGCTTCCTTAGAACCATCAGTGCTGCCTAAGACAGCATATGACTATAACTGGAGCACACTGCAAAAAGCAACTCATAGGAGTCAACACAACTGATCTAAGACCAGGTGAGCCCATGTGGGGGGCAGACTTTGTGGAGCATTGTGAGTGCATCAAAGTGCAGGCCTTGAAGAACATGACTGGTGGACCACTGAGAAGGCCTTAGGGAACACTATTGGAGGGCAATTGAACTGTGGACATTCACAAGACTTTGGAGCCAGCCATGTCTCCGTGCTGCAGGAGAACAGTCTTTATGAAACAATATTTTTCAGTCTGCCCAGAGGAGGAGCCAAGATCTGAGCCTGCAGGTGGAAGCAAAAACCACTGATGTAACCTTAATATAAGGTATTTCCTTTAACATAATTTGCTTAATTATCAGTGAATGGGATGCCATTAGGTGATTACACTCCTTATTTTCTACTCAGGAAACAGCAGCCAGCTTTTTTTTTTTTCTGTTGCTGAGCAACAGCCATGCTTTGAAATTTGGTTAAGTGTTAAATGAAAAACATTTTAAAACAGATATGAAATCACTACAGAGGCAACCCTAATTGCTGTAAACAACCAGAAGGTTGAAAAATCCCACGTACGGAATACAATTTATGAATTAAAAAATTGTCCAGACTAACTGAAAGGGAAGAACGTACAGAAAAGTTTGAAGAAGGAGAAAGAGCTTTTCTCCCCCAAGAGAAAGCTCTAATTGTTTTCAAATGACTGTGTTTGTTTCTCCTGCTGTAATACTTGTTTAGTTAACACATTAACCTTCCCTTCTTTGAGCTGTGTGGTGAACATAGTCAACCAGATATTCATACAGCTGACAAGCAATAATAAAAAGCACACTCTGCCTGGGAAATCTGCATGTCATAGGCTGGAAAATGTTCTTCATTGTCAATTTTATTTTATTCAAGACCAGTGCTTATCTTGACCTGCCATTTTGGCAGACATAGTTTCAAGTAACAGGACCGAGTGGATTTTAAATACTTCCCTCGAGCTTTGGTAGCACTGCTTTGGCTTCTCTTGAAAGTAAGTAGACCACGATGAAGTTGGACCCTACAGAGGCATCAGACTGAGGCCTTCCTTCAGACTATCCCAGCAATACATGTTAGATGTACTGTGATATTATTAATCTTGGGTTGAGGCTACTGGTCACTGCAGGCAGATACCTACTTCACTGCTTTGTCTCAATGTTTGGAGAGATCTCCATCACATTTCACTGATTTTCATGGGAGAGGCAACCAGTGTGCAAAGATTGTTACTATACCTCTCCTCACCCATAGGGCAAAAAAGCCTTCCACAGCAGGACTGTGTAGTTGTATTTCTCAGTATCTGGAGTGCTGAGACTGCAGTGCACATTGTTGAGATGTCTGCCTCATTGGACCTACCAGTGATACCCAGCATAGGGGTCTTGCACGCTTGGCAGTGACAGCTCTCTGCTAACATTCTTCTTAATGCTGTTCCGTGTCACAGCGAGGATAGCACGCTTCCTGGTTTTAAGTCTTCAAGTGCATGAGGAAGCTGCCTAGCAAAACTTCTTAACATAGAGAAATTTGTTTTCACTGGCATTTCTGAACATCCATATTTATATTCACTCAGAAGAAAAAAGGAATGTCAGCAAGTTTTTGGTGAATATTCTATTGCATTCACTTTTTTTTTTCATCTGCAGCTTTTTCTTTTTTTCTTTTCAGTATTCTTTTTGCCAAACATCCTTTAATTGTGTCTATTGCTTTGATGGGCCCTGCAGACATGCAAACAGAACAGCAGGTTCTACATAAAAATAGAAACTCCATGAATATCCCTCTAAAAAACCTGGCTATAAGGATGTGCTTTAGTTTGGGGGTGTTTCTTGGCATTGTTGTTGCCCACTGATTTCCCAAGTAATGGTTAGCCTTAATGTATCTGTCCCACTAACACCTATAGACCTTGCCTTCTTTGGTTTGTGTTTTCATTCTGATCACAAACACAGCAAAATCCTATCTGAAACTTGGATGGGTGTTAATAACTAATGGACCCCAACAAATAGTCTGAAATGCAAAGGTGGGTCAGATGAATGGTTCATATAAAAGTAACTCCCGGTGAACCATCAGGTGGGAATTAAAATTTAATTTAGAATGTACTATCACTGCTGCAGTGGTGGTGGTGGTGATTTACTTGATTGACTGCTGGTTTCTTTCACCTTTGCGAGCCTTAGGTTTTTACTATCTGAGGAAATTAAGGCTGAATTGCAGCAGGAAATTCCTTGTACCCAGGTGTTTCTGGTTATCCGATTAATAACTTGGCTAGTGGGGAGGCAAGGATTAGGATGGGATGGTTTGGAATCTAAATGATTCTCATTGCTCGGTACCACACATTGACATTCTGGCAGCTGCTTTGTTTGTTCTCAGTGAAAGATGGGAAAATCCTACTGAGCTAAGTAACAGGTCCAGCAAGCAGTGGTAATTCCATTGTTCTTTTTCCATAGGTAGGGTGAAAATCTAGTTTTATAGAGTTGTTCTGATTTAATGGACTGAAATAAGAAAAAAAGAAATATACTGTTGAGTTCTGTTGGGTTGTGATTTGTGTTAATAATCCAGCTGCATCTCCTACTGCTGCCACTCTCCAGCCGTTCTCGTGCTAACTTTTCCTCCTGGATGCACGCACTGAATGACTGGGAGATGGGTCAGGCCCTGGTCAGCTGGACGGCCCCCAAAAGCCCGAGCTGCTCTTTTGTGAATGTACACAGCCAAAATCAGTGCTAATTCAGTGAGCAAAGACACTGTGCTGGAGCTAGGTGGTGATGATACCTGCGATGCTAAGAGAAGTCATTTCCGGTTAGGAACACCGGGGTAAACTCTCTTCATTAGGGTCATGTTCAGCAGCTGGTTTGAGAGTGACCAAGACAAAAACAAACGCTATGGTGATGGCAGACAAGGGCCCCAGGGCCAGGGAAAAAGTTTAGGGCCAAAGCACAGGGCTCTGCCTCCCCTTGTGTATGGCCCATGGTGTGAGAGTTGACCATGAGGTGAGGTTTGCCCCTGAGCGAGGTTTGCTTGTGCTCTGTATGACCCATTCCTGGGTGCACTACTGTTACCCAGACACAGACTTTTCCTTCTGTCCAAGGCTCCATTGCCCTCAGCAGTGAAACCACAGTCCACAGCAGGGAAAGTCAGGAAAATATCTCTCAGATGCTCCAAGCACTTAACAAAATATTAATTAAGCTCTTTTCTCACTTCAACTTCACATGAAGAATAAAGAGATTAAAAGAAATAGAAAAGTCATTTTCTTTGCCCAAAGCTATATTTCATTTACCACAAGTAAATCTGAGCAGTTGGACCTACAAGAGTGCTGTGGACGTGCGGGCTGGCAGACTGGCTTGTAAAAGAAACAGAGAGCAAGCAAGCTAGGGAATTATTTCCCCAAACCTTCAAAGCTTTAATTCCTACAGACCTCTGGGCTTGGTTGCATTGTCAGAGCTAAGTGGATGGAAACAGGATCATTTCCCTTAAGCAGTCATTAAGGAAAATGACTTCAGATTATTATGGGTTTCAGGTACTGTTGCAGCAGCCTGATGGAGTGATAACCAGTCACATCTTCCTGCACTGTGCGAGCAGACCCAGCCCGAGGTTTGTAAAACACCAGCAGCCCTACAGCTCCCCAAAGGTATCAGCTCTCCTCCCTTGTGCTGCAAACTGCAGACGAAATAGCCCCAGAATGGAGTAGAATAATGTTATGTAAACCGCCCTGGGTGCCAAATGGAAATGTAATTTGCAGGCATGTGTCAGCAGAGAAAGTCCTTTCCTACAGGAGAAGAAATCCAAGCAGCCACATGGAAATACTTTAATTCGGCATTAGCCATCAGAGGAGATGGCTGTTGCAGAGCACGGGAGCCAGGCAATTTGGTCCTGAACTTTAAATACATGCAGTGCCAAGAAATGTTAGGGGATATAGGATTTGTAATGCAGCATTGCAGAGTCAGGAAGGGAACTGGGGCAAAGCTTTTGCTGCACTGATCAATCCATTCATCGGAGCTACAGCAGACATTCAAACCAAGAGTTGGTTCAGGAAACCTGCTCACCCTGCTCTTTATCTCTTGGCCATGAGACATACACTGAGCCTGAGGGCTGTCACCCTCTCTGCCTGTTTCTGAGCTGCAGGATGCAGCTGATGCCCTTACCCATCCCAATGCCATGCTTCAGTGCTTCCTCCCTCCCTCCCTCCCATGTCTCTCTGCGAATCCAAATAGCTCCAGGGTAGGTGAATTTTTCCATTCTGTTCCAGGTCTAATTTCTCTTTCAAACTAGTACCGTATATCTTTCCCCACCTCCCACTTGTCACTTTATGGCTTGCTGGATCTGTTTCCTTTAATGCTTGAAAATATACAGTTAAAATCACCTTAAAATTACTAATATGCCTTTTTATTTGAAAGGCTTATTTCCCTGAAAGGCTTTCCCAGTCTTATATGAGGGCATGCTCTCTAATATTAAATATTTTTTTAAAAAATGGGTGCACATCTGTTTGATATTTAACTCAAAACAAATGGTGAGAGTGGAGAACATGAGCAAAATTACGCTTCAGATAGCTATAAAAGGTCATTTTTGCTTTAAACTACAAAGGATGAATAGGGGCATATGACACACATAATAAAGGCAGAGATAGGTTTAAAATGCCCTCCGGCTGTGCTGAGGTCAGCTGCTAGCTTACAAGAAAGGACACACTTTGCCCTTCTTGTTTTTTGCCACCCAAAAGTCTGGAGGAGAAAGCTGGGTTCTCTGTGTGAGGAAGGTCACCCAATCTCTACTTTAAAACACATATTTTCCTCCATCTTTTTCCAAACTGGATACTGAACACTTGAACCTGATGAGTGAATACCTGACTCCATTTCTTTCCAGATGATAACTGGAGGGTTTCACCTGTCTTGCTGAAGAAGCCATTGCCTGTGCCATGCCATACACTGAGAAATTCCTTGCTCTCAGATATTCCTTTGATTTGCCACAGATATGTGTGTTGCATTCTGGTCAAGACAGAAGGGATTGATGGAGACTGAAAGCAAGCACAGTGCTTTGGGGTGCTTCTCCAGCCCCTGTGTGGTGCCATCAAACCAGGCGGTTTGCTTCTGGCTGCGGGTTGTGCCTGTGCTGGGCTTTTAGGGCAGGGTTTGGCTGGGAGCCGTCAAGCTTCCCTGAGCACTCCCCATGAAGTTTCTGGGGGAAATGAAGTGGGAAACGGGCCATTTCTCACTGAGGGCTGGCGCAGTCCCAAACCAATGGGAGCAGATGAGATATCCAATAAAACCCTCTTGAAAGGTGAAGGAGCGGAGAGACAAGATGCTGGCTTCAAATTGCCTCCAACCATCTGCTCCAGAAGCGCTGCGAGCCGGGGCAGGGCACAGCTAGCGCCTTGTCGGTACACGAGAGGGGGAAATCCTGGCTAGAATTTGGCCATCAGGTGGCTGTTGCATCTGCCAGAACATCTTTTCTGCTATTAGGGAACAAGATCAGGGAAGAAATGTGGAACAAGAAGGTCAAAACCTTACATGGAGCTCTGTGCTTCTAAATCTGCTGCCAGGGGTATTTGGAGCCTTGCAGACATTTCTGTGCTGAAGGGGCAAATTTGGAGTCTTTCTTTGTAAAATAATGCTGCTTTTGAGCTGGATCCCTCGAACACACACATAGGTCATTGATCCTAGTGGGAGCTGCTCGGGTCCTGTCAGGGGACCAATCTGCAAATAATGAGGTATTCCTACCTTTTAGACATGAGATATGTTGTGCACATTTAAAACATTTGGAGCACAAACTTGGTGTATTTTCAGAGCATTACTGAGCTTTGTACTTCAATCTGCAATCGCTAGAAAGCAAATTGTCCGTAGCTATATCTCATAACATGTAGGGTATTAATGGGAACCAGGTATCCTCCTTCAAAGGAACAGGAACATCAAGAATTGTATCTGTTTCTCATGTTCTAGAAAGCATTTCACAGTTTTAATGATTATTCAAAGGGGAGGGAAAGAAAAAAAGAGCTGGACAATAAATTCAGGAGCTAGTTCAGTCACAGAGAGTTACAAACACATCCTCTGGCTGAAATGTGCTTTAGGGAAGGCTGATGTGCCTCACTTTGTCACACCAGGCACACGAGCTGCCAACTGCCAGCACCAAGGCACACTGGCAAGGAGCCGACCCAGCTGCCTTGGTTACAGTGCCATTGTAAACTTTATTTCTTATGCTCAGCGTGTACTGAGAGCGATCCCTTTGTTCCATATGGCTTCCATATAGTGACACTGCATCCTGTGTAGGAGAGGTCAAGGAGTGGATTATCAGCAAGTGTTTCAAGTCAAGAATGAAGGGAGCTGGCAGGGCAAATCTGCACAAAGCCTGCTCTGTGCTTCTCATCGCTGCAGTGACCTCGGGGTTTCGGTGCCTGTGCGTCCCCCCCTTCTCCCTTCATGTGCCGAGCACAGCACAGGCGAACGTGTTAGCACAGCATTTCCCTGGCAGGTTTTTAGAGGCAGAAAGAGAACAAAAGCAATGCTGAAAGCCTGGCTGAAATGTGTAGTGGTGAGCAGGCAGGCTCATGAGCCAGGAAGGGAGCAGCACAAGGACAGATTTCTTCCCAACCCCGTCCCCATCTCCCATCATCTCCATCCCATCCCCTCCACACATCTCACTGCCCAGCCCTCTTGGGTCTGTGCGCAGAGTAATGATTGCTGAATGTTCCCATGAGCCTATTAACCCTGCTCTAATTAATGGTGAGAGGAGGAAAGGTTTGTGGTGCTCCAGGGTGATTATTTTCACCGTCCTGCTCTCTGAGCATTCCTGACCCATGTGTTGGCATTAGGAGAGATCTCTGCTTTGCAAGAAAAACTTGATTTACCTTCCTACAGTTGGAAAAGACCTCTCAGATCCCCAGGTCCAAGCCCAACCCACCCCCACCATGCTGACTGAGCGTGTCCCCTAAGTGCCACATCTCCACTGTTCTGGAACATCTCCATGGACAGTGACCCCACCTCCCTGGGCAACCTGTGCCAGTGCCTGAATGATCTTTCAGAGAAGAAATTGTTCCTAATATCCAATTTTAACCCTCCCTGGTGCAACTTAAGTCTGTTATCTCTCGTAATGATTTTAAATGAGTTGATCTCCCCACTGCTGTAGTCCTAAAAACATGGCAGAGTGAACTGGTCCTGCTCTGGTTCTGCTCCTCAATGCAAATAGCTGTAGGTAGATTTGGATCAGTTTCTCCCAGATTCAGAACAGTTTAATTGTAAGTTCCTCTCCTTTCTACCTTGTGGATGGAGAGAAAAGTTGGCAGAGCTTGCTGTAACAGAGGGGAAATGGCAGAATCCCCACTGCCCACTCTGCTCCCCCTGCCTGTCCCACTGTCACCATCAATGCCCCCTTCTGCCTCCTCCAACAGCACTGATTTCTTTTCCAACCCCCAAAATGTCTCTTTTGTCTCTCAGAGCACTACACCAGACATCGGTAGGTATGCAAAATTAATAACTGCATTTTAATAACTCATGAACTGAAAGACCTGAGCAATTACAAACCTCACAGGGTTATTATCGACCAAGAAAAAAATATATTTCAGTTAAACATTCCTCATATAATATCCCCACTGCAGTCAGCATTTCAAGAAAAACAGTGTTACAACTGCTGTTTCTCTGGTACCTAATGAGTTATCTTTGGCTGCAGATCAGGAGCTTGTGACGGGTGTAGTTTACATTGACCACTCTAAGGCTTTCGATACTCTGGACCCGACCTTGTTGTTTAATGACAGAAAATCAAACCAGGGCAGGGGGAGCACGGTCAGCTGGCTGCAGTGCTGCTGGAGAGGGCTCCAAGTTCCTATCCTCGATCCTCCAATGTGAGCTTGGTATTGGGGCTGAGGAGGGAGCAGGGCAGGGCTGGGGCAGGGCTGTGTCCTCTGGCAGTGGTGGGGAACATCATCCCTGATTTAGCAGCTGCTGGAGGGCTTTGGGCTGAGGATGGTCTGGAGAACAAGAGCCAGAAATATATCACTGCTGCCATAAAATGAGAGGCTAAGCAGAAGGATTTCTGCTCGGGAAGGAGGTGATTGGATGGGAATGGGAATCGGAGAAACTGTGTGTGGATAGAAAAACTAAATAGGGATGATTAGTTTTTGCTGCAAGACAAGAGGAGGGAATGCAATGAAATTCAGGGTGGTGGCTTTTGGACAAGCAGAACATGATCAAATCCTCATCCTGAAGCTCAAGGTTTGAACTTCAGGCTGGGAACCCTGCAGGCAGGTTGTAGCAGGGGACGGTGGGGGAAACAGCGTGCTGCACCCATCCACTGCCTCCTTCTTGTTAACAAACCCATGCTCCAGCCCCGACTGCTGCTTCATCTGAGTTGTCAGCCATTATACACATCTGACATGCTTCTGATTTTGTTTTTTTTTTTTACCACTAGTTCTCTGTTCACCCATGAAAGCAGATGATTGCTCCCTGTACTGCTGTGTGTCAGAAGGAACAGATGTCAGAAACAAACCCAGAAAGTTCTCCCTTTACGCTCTATTTGCACTGGATCATCTTCTGATTCATTTTCATCATCAGTTTGTTGGCTTTTTTTTTCCATTTTACCATTGCACCATGCAAAAAGTGGTGATACTAAAAGGGATGCATCATTATGCTCCTGAAAATGACATTGGAGTGGCACTTGACCCCATTGCCAAAAGAAATGCAGTTGATATTTGACTCTGAGACGTTGGCTCCTTCCCTGTGGACATGGCATAGGGGTGAGCTGAGGTCTCACAGGCTGGGAATGAGCAGAGTCCACTCCTCCTGGTTCTCTGAAAGGAAAATCTGGGAGCCCCATGCTGCAGTGGAACTGGTGCCTTACCAAAGTGCCAATGCACAAAAAGAATCACGGGAAACACAGTGCTAGCTGGGCACAGCAGCCTGCACAAAGCGTTTGATTCGCTTTACTTGAGCAAAGCCTCCAGATATTCGATTTAGATTTCCTGTGTCTTTCTTTTTGCTCAGAGATTCATGGCATGGGAAGCAGGAAGAGCATTAGATGAAGCACACCTCGGCTACACCACATCTATCATGGGCCAATAAACGTTGCCCTGCTCATTTCTGCTTGGAACCTCATCACTTCTGCTTCACCAAAACACATCTTCCAGAGCAGCATCCTGCCTTGGTCTTAAGCCCTCAAGAGAGAGAAAATTCAATTCTGCCCTTTGTAATGTGTTAATCAGCCCCATCGCTCACAGCGCGTGCTTTGTTTCCGGCATAATTTGCTGACATGCAAACAGCTCCTAGAGCTCATTAGTGCAGGGCTGTGCTCTGAGCTGGGGGCTCCAGCCCTCCCCTGCTGCATCCTCATTGCCATCAAACTGCTTCCAGTACTTTGCATCTCTTCCATGTGACTCTAGGATATGTACAGGCTTGCAAAGGATGGTGGCAACCTGGTGGCTCCTCCAGCAGCGTGTTGGCACAGTTTGCTCACACACACCACTTGTTTCTCGATCACAGAACCTTCTAAATTTCCACTTCCTCCTGCCTTGTGCCAGTGTATTAAAGATCTGGAGCATGTCTTTATTATTATTTACAGTTTGTTGTTTAGCCTCAAATAGCCGCTTGGATGCTGATAATACTCTCACATGTTGATTCCAAAAGAATTTGATGCTTATTTGCTATTCAGACCTGAGATTGTGCAACACCAGAATAAAATGCGAGCAATTTATTTTCCTGATCAGCTTTTCTCTCAGCAGGATTAAAACTGCCGCAGCAGTAAAGAGTTTACAAACTCACTAAAGAACTGTAATAACTTCCCTTCTCACTGTCGGGTCAAGGAAAGGTAATACATGTTTCCAATCAGCTTTGAATTGAACTCAAATTGTAGGTTTTATTTCACTTTAATCCATATGTGAGTTCACGTTAAAGGTAAGAGAAATCACAGGGCTGCAAACATGGAGCAGAGTTAATTAAATTCTGCAGCTCCTTCTGGAAGAACCCTGGTTCAGCTTGCACAGAGAGGTTTCAGGGTACTTCTGAGCCACGGGTTCGCCCTAATGGCACCGAGGACATCGTTGGATGCACTTATAATGACTGTGTGAAGCACATTGTGAGAAACCTTGCAATTCTGGGAAACTGTTCTTTCTTGCCGAGCCACCCACAAAAAGCTCCAAGAAATAAAAGAAAATACCCCTGGTTGCACAGCACGGCCTCGGCTCAGACACAAACATGATATTTATTTGAGGCAGCAAACACTGCTTTGAGAAATGATGAACTCTTCTTGTACCTCCTTCTCACTTTCTCACTTAGTGTGGGAACTGGTCTTTTCTTTTCCATTTCTGTTTTCTGTCCGGTCTTGTTTCAGATGTGCTCTGGAAAAGAGCTTCTACTGAGCAGGAGAGACTCTTTATGTGCTAAGCACTGAGTCTATAATTCACTGCCTTGCAGAGCTGAAACCCAAACTCTGGTTGGTTTGCAGAATAGAGTGCACTAAGCCTGTGCTTATCCTCTGGTAGACCCTGTCTGAAGGGTGGTGGGCACGCAGCAGGCTCTCCAGGGCAGTGGTCATGGTGCCAGGCCTAGCTGAGTTCCAAGGAATGCTTGGACAACACTCTCAGATTCAGGGTTTGAATTTTGGATGATCCAGTGTGGAGCCAGGTGTTGGACTCTGTGATCCTTGTGGATCCCTTCTGACATGGGATACTCTGTAATTTTTTTATTTCATGTTTCTTTCATTTTGTTTAATTTTGTTCTACAGCTGAGAGATGCGCTTGGAGCATCTCTAATATGAAAGCAGTGTTTGGTGCAAGTCACAGTGTCAGCTGTAGCTCACTCAAGAACTGCACCTCAGTCCCAAGTGGGGGACGTGGTCAGTGGGTCTCTGAGTGCTGACAGGTATGTGTTGGGACCAGGGCTGCCTGCACATGGTAGGGAGGGCAATGCACCTTGAATTCTGTACATCAGCATCGAGGGAAACAAGTTTTTCATCCTACACGATGTTGGCAGTGAAAGGGTTTTGTGTAGAAAAGAATGAGTTGAGTTCTGGAATGAATGACATTCAGTGCGTGAGGATCTGAAGAAGGAAACCTTCTTCACTAAAATGTGATGTTTTAAACATCCGAATTCTGAAACAAAGCACACAGCATCCATTTTGCCTCATGCAATAAAAGAAAAGCCTCCCTTTGACATATTTATTATTTTCCAGCTTTCCACAGGGGATCGGTGGCACTGATATCCTCAATTCTCGAGCAGCACATTTCAGATTCTCTGTGCTCTGGGGGCTGCAGTTGGGCTCTGAAGGATCACAGCCCACGATGCCAATGCAGCTTTGCCTCCTGTAAACCCAGCGCTGGGGAAGGACTGAGCTCATGCCAACGAGTTCTTCAATTTGTCAGAAGCATTTTGAGTGCTAACTCTCATTCTCCTCAATTCCCCTGCTCTCGTGCTTGTGAGAGTGCTTGAAAGTTATTAGTCCTCAAGGCCGTGGATATGTGAAGAGGCTTTTTCATGGCTGTGCCTCTCAGCCCTCCCCTGCTTCTCCTCCTTTCTGCTTAATTTTCCCTCTCTGCAGAATTGTCCTTGGCTGCTCCGAGGCTCTGTTCCCCAAAGTTCTTCCTCCTCGGCAAACTTGGATGCTCAAGTGCTCTGTCCTCAGCGCTCAGAGGTGATTTCAAAATGCTTCACCACAATTCTCATTTCTATATAAACACTTCAGAATTACTTCAGCAAACTGAGACACTTGGGCAACAGCAAAACAGGTTCCGAGAGCCTGTGCTCTGAGCACCCAAGTGCCTTTGCCTCAGACAGGGTGCTTTTATATAACTTTTATATACCTTTATATAACAAGCTTTTGCCTCTCAATAATTTTCTGCCTGTAAATTCAAGCTCTTCTTTTAGAAAAATCTTCAGATACAGACACAGACCTCCGGTTTTTCTGTTTACACTCAAGTGTGTTAAAATAACAATGCTGTTCTCATCCCAGAATTATTCTGCTGATTTTTTTATGTCATTTTGTTCCGTAGAATTTTCCACTCGTCGAAGCAAAGCAACTCACTCCTGCCAGCCCAACTTTGATTCGCTCACATACTGTGCTTTTCTATCATTTGCCTCCTTTTGGGGCAAGACGACTTTTGTTAGACATCCCTAAATGCATCAACCGTACCCAAACGTGCAGCCCACCACCTGAGGTGATCGCAGCATCTTCCCTCTGACGCCCTTCTGTGGTTGCATTCCTGGGAGAAGGTTAATTTCACAGGGTTCAAGGAGAGTAGGACGACTCCATCCCCTTCAGTCTGAATGTGTGTGTGCTCTGGCAATGAACAGATCATTAACTTGGCAATGCAGCTGCTGAGCAATGTCTTGAAATACTTCTGCTCTCTGGTCAGGGTGATAGCAGCTCATTAGAGCAGAGGCTGAGCTCTCTGCACGTTGGGGGATCGTGGATGTTTCTTCCTTCTGCTCCATCAGAATGAGGAAGGAAATGGTGTTTTATGGCCCTGTGCAGAATGCTGAAGCATTTGGGAAGACATCTCTGTCCTATAGCCAACAACCAAGACAGTGTTACCCAAAACATGAGCCTGAGTGCAGCTTGAGTTCAGCTGGAAATAGATTTCCTTTCTGGGAGCTGCATTGGGAAGGTAAGCCCAGCACATACGTATAAGAGCTGTCTGATTTTCTCTAGCAAACCGAGATTCAAATTAGAAAGTAGCTAAATCCACCCTGTTATTTCCTTCTTCCTCACCATTCCTTCAGCCTCCTGCAGCTTGGGGCAGAGAGAAAGATAACACCAAACCACCGAACTCATCACTTCAGCCTCCCTGGACAGGGAAGCTGCATAAGCAGCTGATGAAAGTCCTCTTTATGAGCTGATTATAAGCATTCAGCATTACCCCAGGCTGCGTTTGTCCATATTTTTGGCACATGTTTGATCCAGGTTGGACCTGAGCTTTATAGATGAGAGCTAGGTGCTGATGGCTGCAGTGCTTGCTCCCGAGCTGCTGTTAGAAGGAGACTTTCTCCTGTCATTAGTTTGTGCATGTGGGAGCTTATCCCCACAGCTGGCTATGAGCAGCAGCAGGTAGTGGCTTTAGAGACTTGCCTGATGGTCGTGCCAGGGTTCATGCCAGAATAAATCTAAGGGGGAAAAGCACAAAGAAATACAGCAGATATAGCAATGTTGCTCCCTGAGGCACTCTGAGAACCAGCAGGGATGGGCGGTGTCCGTGTCCAACCAGCAAGGGAAAGCTGATGTGTGTGTTTCCTCTGGGTAGTCTGCAGGAGATAAATTCAGATACATTTGCCAACAGCAAAATCTGATGGCATTATCTGTCTCCTGAGCTCATGAATTATTTGGGATAGAGCACGGGCATCTTGGGCACAGCTTTCTGCTGGGGGAGGAGGGGGTGTCCCTCTCCTGACCCCCCACAGGACAGGTGAAGAGCTCCTTAGGATGAATCACACCCCCATGGGGCTCACACTGAAATTCATACAGAATTGGAGAGCACCTGGTGGGGGCCCCTCAATGCAGCCCTCCTTTCTGCACCATGCTCTCTCTCCCTTGGCCCACCAGACACCAGATTCATTAAGCTCACAGGCGAGCAGCAGACACCATCTGTTTTCCAGGGGCTGTAAGGATGAGAAGAGCAGAGAGGAGAAGGTGACTGAGGGGTAACTGAAGGTCTTGTGAGGATGTCTGGTTTTCTTTGAGGGAGGAGTGTTTCTAGGCCAGTTTTTGTCTGCAGCTCACGATTCCACGCAATGCGGTGTATTTTAACGTGTTACTAGGAGACATGGTGAGGCCTGACAAAGCTTATTTCACAGATGGCATAAAGATGTAGTGCTACTCCTGTGGCACTGCACTGTCAGAAACAAGGGAACAAGCACCAGGAGAAGGCAAGCTCAAGGTTTGGCTGGGCACCAGCCTCACGTTGGACTTCTGCATTCAGGGGGACTTCTTCCAGCTGCAGATTCCTTCCTTCCCTGATCCCCCACTAGCACATGTTTACAAGAAAGGAGGGGAAAAGCAATCTAAAAGCAAAAAATGTGACACCAAGCTGAACTGGAAGGGTCAGGGTGGGCAGAGGTTACCTAAGGCTCAAAACTTCTCTCTGGTCTGCAGTCCCCAGAGAAGACAGGAGCAGAAGCTGAGCTGTACTTTGCTTCTTCATGAGATGATCATCTTGTGGAAGGCTGAAAACATGCATTATATTAATTTTCATTTCATTGTGTCTGAAATGACATGGAATATGATTTTGTAACCAAGCAAGCTCATTCTTAACACTCCCTGCTACACATTCAGCAAGAATTTATAGGCAATTGTAAAAGTATTCACATCCTTGCCTATTGTTCATGCTGAAAGCTTCTCTCTAGAAAAAAAGTCCTTCCTAATGACCTTCTCCAACACTATAAACCAGGAATGGAGGTGTATGCACACTTATCTTCTCCTGCACTGGCCATAATGTTCAGGGAATGTTCCTTTTTATGAATAAGAGCTGCTTCTCTTACCCTGATCCCTTCATCATCTGGGGAGACATGTCTCAGCCCTTTGCTTTGATTTCCCCTGCAGTCTTGGGACATGAAACATAGCTGACTGTCAACAAAGATCATTGGTAATGAAGTAAGCCTTGGGACAAGCCAGAAGAAGATACTCACCCTGCAAAGGGCCTCCAAGCCCTGTTCCCATCATTTCCCTTTGGGCAGAGAATGGGCAGTGCTGCTCTGAGGGAAAGTGGAGCAGCTCCACTGGAGTCTGCTTCTTTTAGAGTTACCTTGACGAATCTGAGAGCAGCAACTGGTCTGAAGAATGCATAAAAATTTATTGAAGCTTTGGGACAGATTGTGCTTTGCACGAGCGTGTGGTGGGGGAGGGAGCAAGAATTTCCCTCTTCCTTCCCACAGGAAAATACTATAGTCTCTGGCATTAAAAATTGCAGGACTTAGTACATTTAATTGCCCAACATAACATCATTGAATGGCTCAGGGAAGGTCAATCTGAGAGGGCTGGAAAAGGGAGAAGGCAAAGTTCAACCTCCTTTCTCTGTCATGTCTCCTGCATGCCCTGGCAGTGCTGCCATCCCGAGGAGCAGCTTGCCTCAACCAGAAGTGCAGAGCCTCCACCTCCCGCCATGTAAATGTCACATCACTCTGAGGTAAGCCAGCAGATTGATGGCAAAACCATAGGTCCTTCTTGCTTAAAGGTGTTTCGGAACTTAAGAATATGATGCAGCAAAATGCTAGGTGTAGTAAGGAAGAAATACATAAAGACAAGAAAATGACAGAGATGAGCTCCCATCCACGGAGGTGATCGAGAACCTTGGAGATGTGGCACTTGAGGGCATGATCAGTGGGCATGGTGGAGATGGGTTGGTCTTGGGGATCTTAGAAATCTTTTCCAACCTCAATGATTGCATAATTCTATGATTCTGTGATGGATATAGCCCCTGGCAGAGCACTGCCTGATCTTTGCTTGCACCAAGCTCCCTAGAACTGAAAGCCCTGCATTTCTTCTGGCTCTCCTCCTTCCACACTGCAGCTTCCCTGAGCCTTGCAGAAACAATGAGAGAGGAGATGTGTGGATGACAGTGTGCAGCACCCATGAATGCTCAGGGAGTGTTGCAGGGGATGCATGTGGCTCTGCAGACACATCAGCAGGGTCTTCGTTTCAGTACAGTGGATTTAGAAAACCCTGAGGATAAGCTGAGGTGTAAGACTGAAAGAACGTATTATCTGTCTGCAGAGAGAAGCCATCTGAACTCACCCAGAGTGCCCTGCACATGCTGCCTTCTGCTGGTGCACGCTGCCTGCTTCCAAACAGTGACAGCGTTCATTTTGCTAAGGGATTTCACTTCTTCTTTACGTTGTTGATTTACTTCCTGAGGACTAAGTCACATAACACATGCTATTCTCCTATTTCATGGTAATCCTCGCTCTTTGTTGTCAGAATACAAGCCAAAGGTGCACATTTTTCAAGGAATTGTTTGAATTACTTTCTTCATCCTGATTACTTTTCTTCACTTTTTCCTTCACCAACCATCCTTTGGGCATTAACCTCGTATTTATACTCACATTAACCAGGGTCAGCATCACAAAATGTTCTTGCGCTTGCTGCTGCTCAGCCACCTGGAGAAACAGAGAAGGGAGACAGTACCAGACACACACTAATTTCTAACATGTGTTTCCTGCCAGCACTGGCCTCAGCAGCTCAACCACATAAGTCACTGTGGGAGTAATTGCCATCTGAAAGCAGCCTCTGGATGTGCAGGAGGCTGAGAAAGCTTCGCCATGTGGTTCTGGTCCTGGTGGATATCAGTGGGCCAAACGGGAAAGCAATGAGCCTTGGTAAGGAGCAGCAGAGGGCAATGCCCAAAAGATTCATAGTTTGCCTTATTTTGGAATGTTTACGTTGAGGTTGTAGAAAAATAAAGGGAAACAGCTGTAAATTGTGATGGGTGTTTGTATTTTTTTTCTTAATAAAAGCAAGCTCTGAACGCTAGGGGAAAAGCACAGCTATGGCATAGGGGACTTCTGTGGTCAATGAACATGTTCTTCCCAAAGGATGAAGGCATGCAGTGTCTGGCACGTAGTGGCCAGTGGTTTGATGCCCTAGAGAAGATGTTGTCAGGCAATGAGAGAAATCTGCAGCTATTTCTTTAACCTTTTCCTGCAAGCAGATAAATGGTAACTTGTCTAAGCAATCCATCATTTCCATTGCAATGTAATAATCTGAACATTTAGGTGGGGTGGGATCTTTCTGAAATGCTTCAACCACATTGGAGCAGATGGGAGTTTTTGCGTTGACCTCACTGTGAACAGAGCTTGGGTTTGGGATCCCCACGGTGCTGAGGTCACCATCTGTTGGAAAGTGCTTGCTGTGTGCTGTGTGTAAGGATGTACCCAGTTCTCACCTTGGAGTCCTTGGAGCTGAGCCTGGCCAGGAACACTGCTTCCAGCAGAGCAATGCTCCTCGTGGCTGGGGACAGTGCTGTGTTGTCACTGCTTTGCCATTCAGGAGGGAGAGCAGCCCTGAACCTGACTTCTGAGGCTCAGAACTAAATATTTAGAAGTTTAGGGGAGTGGAAGCGATGTCCTGGCTGAGATGTGTTATAGGCTGGCTGTAGAGGCCCACGTATGACAACTGCTCTCCACAGCCCAACACCAAAAGATTTCTTGACCTTTAAAATCAACCACAGGAAGAAAAGCATGGAGAGACCCCAGGCTTTATAAATTTCTCTGTTCGCAGTATACATCTCCACGTTATAACACACAAAGAAGTTAATATACTCACGTCTATTTTTTCTTTCTCTTTTAGCAAGGGGGAACCTGGTTTCTTTTAAAAATCTCTGCCAGGCCATCAGAGCTGCCAGGCCAGGAAATGTTCCTGCTGTGCGGGATGCGCAGTGCCTGCCTGGAGCTGAGTGCTGCTGTGGAAACTCATTGCAAGCACCAGGAAAACCCAGCGCGGGGAAACAGCCCAGCCAGCTTTCCATTAGGCTGTGAGCTACATCTTCTCTTCTTTCAGGGGATGTGAAGCATTTTTTTCCAGAGGTGAAATGTTCCTGTTGGAAACACAGTGTTGGAGGGAAGCCGTTCCCCACGCAGCTCTCCCCAGCAGTGGGGATCACTTCTGACTATTTCTTTCATGCTGTAATTCCTAAAGAAGTGACCCTTCTGCAAGCTGCCCTCCGTGCTTTTGGATCTGGGATTTTTTGCTGCACTGTAGGGACAATGAGGGCATTTGGTGGTTTTTCTTTTTCCAAATGTGAGCTCTGGCTGGTGCTGTTCGAGTGGTTTTCTGCTGGTACTTGGCTCTCCCCTCTTCTGGGAATGTGTGTTAGGATGATTGGAAGGAATGAGGGATGGAGGCTGGGAAGGGACCTCAGGCCCGCCAGCACTGCTCAGTATTTCCATCGCCTTGTTGGGCTCACCCAGACAGATCTGCTTTCTCTGTTACAAAAATCTGGGTTCTACAGCCACAGAAATCCTTCCCCACTTCTGTATTAAAACCCTTCTAGACTGTGGGTGAGCACCAGCCACAGGGACTCCCAGATGTGGAGTCCTTCATAGAGGAGAAACATGGACATGTTGGAATACATCCAGAGAAAGACCACAGAAATACTCCAAGGGATGGAACGTCTCCCCTGCAGGACAGGCTGAGAGCTGGGGCTGTGCAGCCTGGAGAAGGAAAGGCTCCAGGGAGACCTGACAGTGGTCTTGCAGTGGCTAAGGGGTGATGTAAGAAAGAAAGGGACAGACTGTAGCAGGGTCTGCTTCAGTAGAACAAGGGGAAATGGTTTCAGACTAAAAGAGGAGAGATTTAGACTGGATATAAGGACAAACTTTTCTACAGTAAGGATAGCAAGGTGCTGGAATAGACTTCCCAGAGAGGTGGTAGATGCTCCATCCCTGGAGACAGTCAAAGTCAAGCTGGATGGGGCTCTGATCACTGAAGTGGGTTGGAGATGGAGATGGAGATGTGGATGTACGTGTGGGTGTGGATGTGGATGTAGCTGTCCCTGTTCGTTGCAGGGGAGTTGGACTAGATGACATTTAGAGGTAACTTTCAACTCATCTGGTGCTGTGATTCTGTGATTCTATGATCGTATGACACAGCCTAGCAGCTGCCTGTTGCTGCCATGGGTTTCAGCATCACTGGTCAGGGTTTTACAGCTCAACTTTCAAGTTGTGTTCAAACCTACTGCTCCTCTTTTATGTCCAAACATCTGCCTGCAACATGGAAACAGCACTTATTTTATATATATATATATATATACACACATATACATTCCTCAGTGTTTACCCAGGAGCAAGCAGTTTTCCACTGCTGGAAATCCAGCAAATGTGTTCCCACTGCAGCCATCCAACTCAGGTCACAGAGGAGGTGGGAGAGGAATGCGTCTTCTAAAAATAAACTCTCGGGGGTGGGCTGGCAGGATCCCTTCTGCCTCTCCCTGCCAGCCCAGGGGCTGCACCATTGGCTGTGAATGCTACATCCCACTGGGGTCACTGCATCCATCCGTGGTACCCGATGGCATGCAGCAGCTTTGCTGGCTGCATTTTTGGGGTGAAAAGAAGCACAACACCGTACATGTGTGTTTTTCTGCTCCGTGTTGGAGAGATGAGGAGTGCTGAAGTGATGACACAAAACTGGCAGCTGCTCCTGAGGACCCCGGACCCCGGCATGAGCTGTCTATGCAGCCAGGGGATTTTCCTTTCAATTTTCCTGTAACTACCTTCTATGGTCCATAAACTATATTGTTTTCATTTAATTCCGGGAACATAATGAATTTCTGTGGGCTTGTTTCCTGCTCAGTGTAATATCTTTGCTAGATGTGAAGTTTATTTCACAAGCTAGTTATAAATTCACTCCGACTCCCAATGGTTTCATCTTGGGAGCAATCAATAAAAAGAAACATGAGGGAGATTTTTAGACCCTTCACATCCACTGAAATTCAGAGATGTAAATCCATCGTCTGACTTTTTCTTTTTTCCTGAGTGCTGAGTAACATTGGAAAAATATGAAACCTCACACCAGTACCACAGTGTGCCTACGTGATGGCCAAAGTGTGAAATTCTCTGTTTTTACCCCTAAAGACAGTTGGCACATAGAAGCACATTGAGGCAATGACAAAATGCCAACACTGGGAGGTTGTGCTGGTATCACTGGCACCAGCTGCTGGAGAAGGAAACTGTAAGAATGAAACATGAAAAGGAGAAATCCATAGCAATGACCAGAATTGTGGGGGAAAAAGAAGTGATATTTTGTGCAAATTCCTCATCTGAGCACATCAGCAGATTGGGGGCAGCCGATTCTCAGTGGGACAAAGGCTCTTCCCTCTCTGCCTTGCATTTTGCTTGGTGCTGTAGAAAATGTCTGCATCATCGGAAAGGGGCTGATGTTTCCTGCACCACCACTCTTCCTTCCATGCCCTTCTCACAGCCCAATTTACATCAAATCTTTCTGGCATCAAATGGGTGGTACTATTTTTTCCCAAAGACTTGATGGAGGCATGGGATGAAAGCAAACATCTCTGTACCTCATCCAGAGCTGCCCCTTCTGTGCCTCCCAGATGAAATGCTCACACTGCAGCCAACATCTGGCTATCAGCAAATAGATTTAGATCAGCAGATATATAGTTTATTTTCTAGATTTATCCCCTTTATTTTTTTGCCAACAGCGAGAACCCGGAGAGCTGCTGAGCTCCCTTTGAAAAAGCAGCCAACAAAACACCCGACTCTCTTTTCACTCATGTGAACCCATTGGGACTCTGGTGTCATTCTGGCATAAAGAGGAGGAAACCCAGCTCCCAGCTCACCGGGCTGGGATGCACCCATCTGTCTCACAGCCTGGTGCTGCTGCACCCTAACCCAGCCCTGTTCCCCTCTCATGGCCACACTTCCTTTGTTCCTTAGGCTTCTAAAGAAGCTCCCAGCCTTTTTCTAAGCATAAGCATGTGCATGAACATGAGCACGTGGAGCCCACTGTTGTGCCATGAGCCAGCTGATCTCCACTTTTATTTTCTGTGTCACTTTTCTCACTGCATCTGCATGGAGCCACTAGCAAGCAAGAATTGTTCTGTGCCTGAGATGAATTACTTTTGCTTAAAGACAGACCCCAGTGAGCTTGTGCTCTTTTTGCTGAGGATATTTTGCTCTGGCTGCTCTCTCCTTTGCTGAATTTCAGCACTTGTCCTCTCTTTGTTCCTCTGCGCTCAATGCAGGACCACAGGTCTTGCTCACAGGGCACAAAACACACACAGGTTCATGGAAGAGCATCAATAGCTTTGCAAAAACTCCACTCCCCCTCCCTTGAGAGGCTGCAATGGGTGCTCTTCATCCATCCCAGCGTGGAGTGAACCAAATTTACATGAACTGCCACCAGAGCAACTACTGGATGGGTGAGGAGAAATTTGAAGGAGGTAAATCTGCACCCAGAGGCACTGCCAGCAATGTGATGCTTTGGTGACAAACCAGATGTCACTGAATTCAGGCATAATTTAGGACACGGTGGTGATGATAAAAAGTAGGCTTTTCTTCTATCTCCATGCAATAAACTAATCAGTTTTTAGTGATTTTCTATGTTTCTCAGCCCAAGTTCAATCTCTCACCCCATGTGTTGTGGTGGGGCAGGAGTGGGTGTTTGGGGCTCAGGCTCTGTCAAATTTCCCAGTGCAATTCCAATGCAATCAGCAGTGACTGCTGACATCTTCAATCAGAGCCTCCTATGTGCTGCTGGGACGGGACAAGGGATGTCAGCGAGGCTGAGCTGCTCGTGTGCGCTGAGCCCAACACGAGGATTTGCACATCTCCTCTGGACAGCTGGGAGCAGCCCAGCCCCAGCAGCCTGGGTCTGAAATAACTGCTGAGTGCAGATGGGGAAGCATTTCATTATGTCATTTTTTTTCTTTTTCTTTCAGATTTGGAAACATTTGTTGTCTCAGGAGGAAAAAAAAAGCCAGCAAACCAGCAACACACTCACTCCTATTCTGTTTGTGTTGAGAAGATGTCCCAGCACGCAGCTGTCATGGAAACACGGAGCAGTGTGATACTGCAGAGACCTGGCCACGGGGCTGCAGACACCGAATGCACAAACCAATTCCCCACAGCAATGCCCGGTGGAACAAACAAACCCTCAAGGAATCGCACTGGGAGGAAGACCCAAACTTATCCGTTGTGCTCAGCTCTGACTGTGTCATGTCCTGCTGGCTGGAAATGCAGCATGGTTCCAGAGCTTTTGCTCTTCCCAGCAACGGGGAATCACCAGGAGAAAGTGCTTTGCCTGCTGTTCTGATGCTTCCATTCTCAGTTCTGCTTAAGACACTCAGAAGGGAAGATGAGCAAAATCACTGTGGAAAAGCAGTCGGGGCTGGATCAGCCAGTTGGATGCTTCATGGAAATTTGGACTTGAGCATACTTCCTTAAGACCTCATTTTCTGGCTGTTTTCTTCAGGATTTGTGGTTGGTTATTTATTTTTTTTTTTTTTAGGGGGATTTTTTTTTAATTATTTTTGGCCATTCTTAGGGAAGATTCTTTGTAATCCCAGCCAGCTGCTCTGTAGAGATGCTCATGCTCCATGCTGCAGTGTAACTGCTGCTCCGCACCACAGCTCCTGTCCAGGGAACACCAATGGAAGGAATTTGCTCATGGAGAAAGTTCTCCTTCACCTGTAATATCGAGAAGTCAGTTAATGCCCAGAACACAATGATGAACACCGTTCCTTTCCCATTCTTACCCTACTGATACCACTGGAAAACACTCGTCCCCTTGGTAGCTTCTTCCCAACTTTCAGTTCTTTTATTCCTTGCTTAATCCAATCTTTTCTTCTCCCTCCTTACTGTCACTCAACCACTTTCCCTTCTGACTCCTGGAGCATTCATTCAGTGTGTTCAGCCCTTCTGCTTGCGGTGGGTCGGTGTAAATCAGCGCAGGAGCTCCCGGCACCGCGCCCGCTCCCTCCCCTCAGATCTGCAAATCCGTGATGTTGCCTCGCAAGAATCTGCCGTGACTCATTGCCTCTCCCTGACCTCCTGCCAATAACACGGTTAGTTAGAACCCGTTAATTAACTGGAAAGTCTAATTGCTTAAAATTCAGCCTTTTCCTGGGATTTTGCTGTTGCAGGAGAATGCCAAATAATAACTGTTCTTTTCAATATGCCCTCATTTTATTTTTCTTGGGAAACATACAAAAGTTATGTGTAAATATTTCTTTCTCCAGTGAGCACACTTTATTATCCCCTTTCCTTCAGCTTTCATTAAAAACCGCTCCCACCCCTTCTCCACCTCCAACATATAAATAAATAAAGCCCGACTCAAACAACCTCGGCCATAAAAACCTTCTTGAAAAGAATCTCAGGCAACTACCACATCTGGAATAATAGTCAACATATTTTAGAAAGAGACTTCATTTTTCTCACACAGGATACTAAATCACGATGGCTCCATGTGCCAAAAATAACACAGTGGGATATGACTATGGGAGGACGTGAACCTATAATGAGGTTCAATAAAGTACTAATCTTATTGGGTAATGCAATCTGGTTTGCTTTTGCTTAAAAAAAAAAAAAATGTGTGTGCAAGCGTGTGTGCAGGCATACATGTTGCTCTGCTTATAAGCAGGATTCTGGTATCTTCTTCCAGACTCTCTTTGCTGTTTTGCAATGCAAATAAATATTTCAAAACTCATTAGCTTGGTTCCAGATTAGCCTCGTTCTGAGAAGGATAGCAAATTCCACCTGCCCCATCTTTTCAGTGTAGGAAAATGTAATGAGACCATCGACTGCTCTGAAAGAAGATGACTTTCAGCACTTACTGAGTGTCTCCAGAGATTCCTGGTGGTGCAACACAGTTTCTTCACATTTGACGTGATTCATTCTGCTCCAGTTCCCCCCTCTAGTTAGAAAATGAGCCACTAATTGCAGGGGCAGGTATTAAGGCCACTCATGAACATGAAGGAAATAAAAGATGGATTCCTTTTTGCTGTTGACAATGTGGTGGAGAGGAATGGGGGCAGCAGAACTAGCAAAACTAAACAAAGGGTAATTTCAAGTCACAAAAAGCTTTTTTCAGTGCCAAAATCCTGTGTTCTGGTCAAGAGCAGATAGAGGGGAAGGCTGGTAGACTTGATCCTTCAGATACTTTTCCCTCTGTACTGGAGAAGGTGGCTGTGTGACCACTGAGGTCTACAAGAGCTTTCCCTGCTTCTCCTGGGAGCCTATCTCCATTGATCCCATAGAAGGTGGTGAGGTGCTGCCCCATTGCTGGAGGTGCTTGTGGCTATGGATGGGCTCTGGGCAGCCTGAGCTGGGGGCAGACAGCTTGTGCAGGGTCTGGAACTGCATGATCTTTAAGGTCCCTTCCAACCCAACCATTCTGAGATTATGTGACCCTATCTGGATCCTGGTGCAGGGGTTTGGCTGGGGAACATGGTGCTGAGGTGACCATACACAAGCCCAGGACAGAGGATCCCATCTTCCTCTTCCTCTCTTCAGCCCCAGCCCTGATGGAAGAGGGCTTTTTCCAGCTGATGTGAAGATGGTGAAATAGCTGCTCCAGGTCTCATAGAACCACAGAATCACCAAGGTTGGAAAAGACCTCCAAGATCGTCCAGTCCAATTGTTCACCCACCACCAGTATTTCCCATTAAACCACATCCCTTTGTACAACCCTTTCTTGAACACCCCCAGGGATGGGAACTCCCCCACCTCCCTGGACAGTCTGTTCCTGCACCTGACCACTCTTTCAGAGAATAATTTTTTCCCAATATTCAACGTGAAACTCCCTTGGTGCAACTTGAGTGCACTCCCTCTACTCCTATCACTCTCCTCCCAGCCAGGGCCAGAAATGAGAAAAAAACTCCACAAATCTCTGGAGCCCCGTCTAACACATTACATTTTTAACCCATAGCATTGTTCTTCCCCTTCTCTTTCCCCCTCTGGATCCTGAAGTGATGTTATTCAGCACAGGATTTGTTGTGAATCAAGCAGACATGATAGTGGGCACTTTGGCTGTCTCTAGTGGCTTTTGTCCAACTCATCTTGATGTTTCCCCAACCATCTTGCTCTCCAGCACAGTGCCAGCCCCTCTGAGCAGCCTACTGACGGTGCTGTAAATAAATCGAGCTTCAACTGATATATTTTTTGCCATGTAATCAGTCTGGTTTCATAAAAATTCACCTCCATTGGCATTCATTCACATGTGCCTTACAAATGTGCATGCTGTATTGAGTCGGATGTGTGGGAAATATATATATTTTCCATATGGATTCCAATATACTTTAAAAGGCTTTCCCCTGCCCCCTCTCCCCTCCTCGCAGTCTCTCGAGGGTATATATCATAACAATTGAAATCTGATGAGAAAATGAAAAAATGCTCAGCGTTCATATCTTCCAAGTAGTTTTCCAGAGTCCTGCTGCTGAAAGGGACATAAATCACGAGAAGCACTCAAACAACATTGTTACCTGAATGTACAAAACAAACCACGCTGCTTTCCTCGCTACTGGAAAGAGGAAAGCACTGCCTCCTCGAGAATTTCTTGCTGTTGTTTAGTATTCAGGTTGAATTTAACTGAGGGAGACACTGCAGCCCCAAAATAGCAGCACCCCAAGGCTGGCACTGAGCTGGCAGGAGGAACTGGGAAGGAGAATTGCAACTTTGGGGTGCTTTTCTGGCAGACCTGGTCTAAGTGGTCCTCTTGGCAAAATAAAACAAGTAAAAACAATAGAAGTACAATTAGCAGATTTTCATAAATATCCATCTGTTTTTTTTTTTATTATTTTTTTCAATGGATTTTGCCTATTATGTCTGTTCTGTGCTTGGGTGGCAGAGTGATTGGTTCAAATGAGGAGAGGAGAAGAAGGAAGAGGAGGAGGAGGAGAAGAAGAGGAGAAGAGGAGGAGGAAAGCAGGAGGGGGAGGAGGAAGAGGAGGATGATTCCGCGGCAGCTTTCCCACGCCGCACCGACCACTCCCGGCTTTCTGGCTCCATCTTCTGGAAATGACTCAAAATACAGATTTGTCAAAGCCTGACCTGACAACGCCGGCAGCATCGTCACAGTGACCCTGTGGAATATCTGGTGCCAAAATATCTCTTTTGACAAGTAAGAAACCTGTACCTAGTCCCCGTAAAATGCCTCTGCAAGAAGAAAAAGGCATGAACAGCAGGCATGGCAGCAGTTAATGAAGCCCAACGGAATGATATTTCTCATCTTCTTTCTAAGACGATCCCCATCCAGTGTGTGAGAACAGGTGGATTCAACCCATAAAAGCCCTTTGGGCATTCAATGGCTTTTTAATGAGGGAAAAGAATACCAGGAGTAGCTGAGAAAGGATTTCAGGGCCTTGAGTGTGTTACAGTGCTGGATCTGGTTGCCTGTGATACTGGGACAGGATCTTCCCATGGCCCGTCTCCCCAGTGGAGCAAGTTCAGGAATCCTAGCTTTGCCCTAGCACTTGTAATGTGAAGGCTCAGCCAACCCAAGTGCCCATGTCATCAGCCCTTGCTTTTTGGTGCCATTTCCCAGGCAGAACTGAGATGAAGAGGGAGCTGGGATGTAGGGTTTACTCCTCTGCTCGTTTGTGTTTTTGTGGCACTAAATTTAGGTTCCCATGCACCAGGATCCCTTTGAACATGGGTGCTGCTGCTCCCATGTAACACTAAGTCCAGCAAAGCTTCAGCCCTTGGAGCAAATGTTTAAAATGTTCAGGTCGACTCTTTGTTCTGGGATGCATCTTGCCCACAGTATCTAAGCCATACAGATTTGTTTAAATCTATTAATTAACTTTATGTGGGCACTGTAACTCCACAGAACCATCCTTCCCCCTTTCAGGGCTGCATGGCCTTACAGAATTTTCCTGTTCTGGTGTCTTTGCTCTTGGAGTACCCCGATACAGAGCAAAAGTCCCCTGCCTCTTTCCCCTCCAGTTTAGCTCTGTGCCAGAGGGTGGTGCTCGATGCATGTTGCTGAGCTTGATGCTGCTGCTATGTGCTGCAGCTGCCGTGGGGTGCCAGGCAGAGAGGTGTTTGTGGGGCAGTCCAGGAGCACAAGCAGCAGTTTGGGATGCACTGTTTGAGAGATATTTCATCTCATCTACTTCTGGAGAGCTTAATTTTTAAAGCCGTACTTCCAGCCTACATCAATCAAAGCTAAATTTGAGGTTGTATCAGGTATACAGCACTGTGAGGGTGACTGTTCCAGCTTTGTAAACTCTCAGATGGGTAAAAATCTAAACATTAAGCAGGACAGGGCATGAGGCCAGGGGGAGACCCCAGTAACCCACAGCCATGTTGCCCCAGCCCTTTGATTGCTCTCTGTCAAAATTCACAGTGCCAGCTCAGGCACTCCCAACTCCTCACCCAGCAGCACATGCTCCTGCTGCTGCACCAAAACCTTGAGCAAAGCAACTAGAAAGAGAAACTTTTCTTTTTTTTTTTTTTCAGCCAAGACAAAAGAAGTTGTCCAGAGGGACTGACTTTTGGGACTGTGGCCCTTCTATTTCCCTCTCACCAGCAGCATTTCAGTGACCCCAAGCACAGCCCTATCACTCCTTAGCTGGGAAGCAGGTGCTGCCACATGATTATGCTTCCTTACTACAGTCGTAGCTAAGCAGATTATTAACAGTGATCCCACTTAAACTGTGATTCTTGCAGTGAAATGGTCAACTCCCTGTGCAAGCAGCAGATTTCCATTGCTATGCCACCGCTGCATTACCTACAGCTTGGTGCCTGGGAAGAGCCCCATGGATGAAATGAAGCACACGTGCGATGCTGCTCACAAGAAGAGCTGCTAAATGAAACGCTGAATTTCCCAGAGATATCCCAAAACGGTACAAGTTGACTTCCCTACTATTTTAAATGGCTGTGGAAATCCAGTCCTGCAGACATCTTGGGAGGCTTGCCTCCTTTTCCCTTGTTCTTGCTTCTCCACGTATAAATCTTTGTCTCTGAGTTTCTGCTGTGTGACTTAGGATTTTTCAGTGCTTATTTTGGCCATATGCAATAGTAGGATGTTTCAGCTTTGCCTGAAGGCCAGAGCAAGACTCAGTCCTTGGAGACAGGTTTACATGTGAAGGACTTGGCCAAGAACTTCCCAGTAAAAACTGTTATTTTCCAAACCAGGACTCTTTAGGAAAAAGCCAGCAGGCCAATTTGGACATCTGTATCGCTTCTGACTGAGATAATTGTAAACCATGGGATAGTGACCTGAGCAAACAACAAAGCAAACCACAGATGATCTGATTAGTTTCTTTGGCTCTGCCATGGACATTTTATCTGTATGTTCAACACAGAGTGAAAGGCCATTCTTCAAAGCCCTGAGTGTCTTTGGGGAAATCTTCTGTTATTAGTACCCATGGTGATGTCAGTCAAGCCATACTCCAGCTCCCAGCAAAGAAATTCATACCCCAGCCCAGTTCTTCCATAAATGTGGGCAAGCAACATTCTGCAGGAGAATTGCAGCAGATGTGGTTATATTGCTGGGAAAACATTCAGCTGGAAGGCACTTTGAAAGCCTCTTTCTACCTCTGTCCTTCCATGGGGATAGGATAACTTTATCATCCTCTTTTCGTGGCACTGCTACTCCAGTTTGTGAGAGGATTGGAAGGAGATGGTTTTTTGCTGATATTAAAATGCAAGCATATTTGAGCATGATTTTTGCTCAGCTAGAATAATAAGTGGAAGTAGGAAAGAATGAATTTTGCATTTATTTTCATTGCTTGACTGCAGCAAGCAGATTTTTAACATCCCTTAACTGTGACGGTGAAGCCCAACCCAATGTTCTGCTGCAAAGTCTGGACATGGCGTGGGTGCTGGGATTGGTGGGATTGGGCTCTTTGAGCTCATTGATGGATAGTAATGTCTCCTCTGAGCATTGCTGGAATTAAAGCAGCTTTCCAAATGTAGCACAGACAGCATTTGCAACATTTAAATGTTTTCAGCATTTGGGATCTGAAAATGACTTGGGATCATTTTGCTCCCTTCAACTGCATTGCTTTCATCTGCAAACCAGGACTGAACGGGAGGACAGCAGACAAGGGATAAGGTTGGTCTTGATGGGTTGGAATAGACAACCCATTGCATTTCCAGTGTGGGCAGAGCCTTCCCGGACAGGTTTGCTCTCACTTTTAGGGATTTATTTTGCTCTTTATCAGCACCAGTTTAAGTTTTCCCTATCTAGTCCATCTTTGGAGTCAATTTTTACCAAATATTCAAGTTGGTGTATGTAACAGCTTACTGCAAATGTTGTTTGAAACTATATTTGACCTCTAAACTCTCTTCTTCACATCTAACTGGTTTCCACTACCTGTTGTGGCAGCAAATGCTGCTGGTGGCAGTTGTTTGCATGGTGATTCCCAAGTCCTTGTGGCAGGATAGGAGTAAGCTGAGCGAGGAATAAATGGCACAGACTCATATTTATGAGGCTTGAGAAGTCATTTGGTTCAAACTCAGCTCCAAAACCATGCACCCATCTCCTTTGTATGAGTTTGAGTTTGATGCAGCCCCACGAAGATCCCATTCTGACGGGTGCCATGACAATAAGCTCGTTAATTAAACTAATTAATTTAAAGGGGCAAAGGTTCAGTGGGCGGGTGGTGCTTTTGTATTTCCAAATCAGTTAACTCAGCTCAAATTCAAATCTGACCAAGACAGATCTTCTTTGACTGGTGAAACCCAGAGGTTCAGTAGTGCTCTTTGTACAGAGCAGCCCCGGACGAGTTCCATGCCTGGGACGAGGCATGTCCCTGGGTTAACAGAAATTCAATGAGATATCAAATTAGTTGGCTCTCCCTTTTCTTTTTGAAATCACTGGGAGAATTGTGATGCACCAGGGCGCAGGGTGCTATTCTTCCTATCTCCCAGCTCCATTGTGCAGGGAGCGAACAAAGCCAAGAGGTGTAATTTAAAGGTGCTGTGACCTCCCACGAGTGGCTCTCCCCATTGTGCTGGCGTTTTTGTTTTCTGTATGTGTGTTGTTTTTTTTTCTTCCCCTCGTCCGCTGAGATCTACTGATCATAAATATGCATGAATAAAAGAGCCAAGAGAGAGGAGGGCAGGGGGAGGGGGCTCATAACCAGCTCGGGTAAAGTCCTTTTCTGAATTTTCCACTCTCAGCTTCCTGATGTCGAATGAAACAAGGGACCACACGGCCGGATTAGCTCAGCCGGAGTTCCTATTTCCAATTGTGCAAGCGGAACCCTGGCACCATAACAATCATTATAATTATCGCTTGCAGAAGGGTCTTATCATATAACAGCTTCTTTCTGTACAGGAGGGAGGGGGATCAAGGAGGGCTGCAGGAGATAATTCCAACCGCGGGGGTTTGTGTCTTCATTCATCACTTTCCAAGCAAGCCAGTGGAAAATTGAGGTCCCTGAGCAATTCACAGATTGCAGTTCATACCTGGTACAGGGCACACACACACACACACACACACACACGATCCCAATCACCACTTCTAAAACAGGTACACATTGGGTGACAGGAGGAAAGAGAAAGAAAACCACATAGCACCCTGCTTTTCTGCCCAAAACTCGGGCAGAAAAGTACGTAACCTTCCCTTTTAAGCCTAGCAACTCCAGCCCGGCCGCACAGCTCCTCCTGGATTAATCTTTCTTTTTTTTTGGCTCAGTGAATTGTGGTCAAGGCCATTGTAACGTGAGTGCTGCTGGGGTGCGGATTGGCTGGAGGAGGCTCAGAGAGGCCCCTTTTCACAGGGGACTAATTGCTTTAGACCACCAGTATTTGGGAGCTACAGATGTCTTCCTTAATTTGCCTAGAGAGCACAATCGGCCCCATCTGTTGCATTTTTTTCCCCCCTCTGTCTCTTAAGTCGCCTTCTTCCCCCTGTCTGCAAAGGCCTAAATTGAAAACTCATCAAAAAGTAATACAAGAGCAGTTTGGCTGGGAAGCTGCTGCCGTGGGGCTTTGCCTTTAATAAAGGCCCCCCTGCTACTTTTACACATGGGCTGGAGAGCAGAGAAAGGAGGAGGAGGAAAGCAGAAACAACCTAGAGGAGGCAAAAAAAAGAAAAAAAAAAAGCTAAAAACTAACAGCCAGATGGGATATTTGGAGGCAGGATAATTTGATGTGTCATGGCTGGAGGAGAACAAGGGGCAGCTCCTTGTTTTCTGTGTGTACACACAACAAAATAGCTGACTTCTGTGGAGGGGAAAGGAGAAGAGCTGGGGGCTGATGGGGACTGATGTCTTGGTGCTTTGTTTTGGGGGGTGGCCAGTGATGGTCCCCCCAGAGCACACCTCTGGGGTCAGAAGAAGGGGTGAGGAGGAGAAGAAACTGCAAGGCTGGTTGTTGTCTTGATCCATATGGTGGTATGTCAGAAGGTGCTTCTGTGTACCTGTTGGTACCCATAAATCAAAAGAGTCATCAGCTTTCCTTGTTGGATCAATGAATTGACTCCACATCATCTTCCTCACCCATGGGTTTTCCTTGTGCCAGCTCCAGGTGAGCAGCACTGCTTCACATCTATCTCTGCTCGAGGAAGAGGGGATGAGCCCTCAAAAATCTCCTAACATTTTAACAGGGTTGGTTGTGGGGAAATAAATGCCTCATCTTGCCTAGGCTGGATGGGGCTCTGAGCAACCTGATCTAGAGACTGATTTAGTGGTTGCTGCACATGGCAGTGGGATTGGAACTGGATGATCCTCAAGGTCCCTTCCAACCCAACCCTTCTGTGATCCCATGATAGAATCCTATGATTCCATGACTCTGATTCTATTATTGCTGCCCAGCTTCAGCAGATACAGGACTGTAAAACCCCTCGTGTTTTCAGGCACATAGAGATTGCATTTCTTATGGCAAATTTGGCAATGGTGGGCAATGCAGGGGCTACGTGTGAAGGGAACAACACAGCGTGTGTGCACAGGGTGCACAAGATGCACTGAGTGTACATCAGAGACATCACCCCAGCCCCAGGACTTAGCCCCAGGGACATCTTCCAGCCACACCAATGTGGCTGTGCCAGTGTGAAGGAGCAGCCCCTTCCAACTCATCCATGATGTGTTTAACTCCGTGCATCAGGGGAATGCCAGGGATGGGTGAGCTGATCAGGTAGTGCAAATGAGAGCGTTTCATTATGGGGCTCTGCTCCGAAATCTGAGCCTGGTGCCAGCGCTCGGCCGCCGGCAGTGATGGATCGCTCCATTTCCTGGCTGTCCATCAGGAGTCTCTCCCAGCGTCGCTGGAAAGGTTTTGTTCAGATGTTCACTTATGGGGAAAAAAAAAGTCCATTCATCTCGAAGAGCCCCCTCAAAACAATGGGAAAGGAATCACTGCCGCTGCTGAGAGTGGAGCAAGGACCAGCACAGGGCTGGTGGGATTCTAAGCAGTGACTGCTGCATTCCCACAAACAATTCCAACTCCTTACTTCATCAACAGCTTCTTTTTGGAGGAGGTTTGCTGCAATATTTTTTTAAATATGAGGGAAAGCAGTGTCAGGCCTGCACCCCTGCTGGCTCAGGCTAAAGCAGTGTGCAAGATGCTTTCAGCCCACATCCCCCAGGCTGCTGGCAGGGTGGGTTCATGTGTGGGATGCTGAGGGATCAAACCGTGCCCATCCAGTGCTAGCTGCTGTTTGCAGAGGTGCAGGTTTTGTGCTTTCCAATCAGTGACTTTTCCCCACAAACCACCCAACTGTGCTCTTTGCTCACGTGCTTATTTCTTCTCCCTTTGCTTCTCACTTCCTACTTTTCATTGCATAACCTGGCGAAAAACCATGCAACTTTAACTCCTTCTGAAAATGAAATTAATAACAACAATAAATTAGGAACAAAACAGTGCATAAACCCTCAGGTGAACTGCTCAGGCAGAAACCCCCAATCCCCCCTCCCTGTGCTGGGGGCTTCCCAGGGCAGCTGCTCCTTGGGGATGAGGTGTCAGTGACCCCCTTCAGTAAGTCACTGGATAGCCCTCTCTGGGCACAGGCTTCCTGCAGGTCTCACTGCTCAACAACTGGATACTCTGTTGTGACATTCAGGGTTGCCCCAGTGGGCTCTGAGTACGGACAGAGCTGTGCTGAATGGGTGCAGCGTGCACAGGTGTGAGGAGGGAGGACTGAGCTTTGAGTGCTCGTCTGTTCCATGGGTGTTTTCTGTAGGGGTAAATATCAGTGCTGAAATATTTTGAGAAGCATTGTGGCAAAAAGGCAGCTGCGGTTCTTGGGATAGAGGCAGCCCTGAAACTGTTGCAGAGCCACTGGAAAAGCCATTGAGCTTTTGTCTAATAGCTCCTGTGATAATAATTAGCTCAGCAAAGGCAGGTTTTAGAGGGGCTTCTAAGGTGCTCGTTCAGTGCCTTGAAAGCAAGCAAGCAATCAGAAGCTCTGAGCATCAGTGTGAATCCCGCAAAATCCCATTACTCCCCTTTGGATCAGCTGTTTGATCAGTGCTGCCTGATCCCTCCCCAAGGCAACAACTTTCCCCCTTTGTGCACGTTTTGCAGCTCACAGAGCCTCATGTCCTCACTCTGTGCCCCAGAGCCCAGCTGCCAGCAGCACCTTCTTCCCAAGCCCTCGTGGGCAACAGCCACTTGTTGTCCCCTCTGTGCCAATCAGGGTGACTGGGAACAGAAAACAGAGGTGTAAGACAGAGGTCTGTTTGCTGGAGCACCCACATTCTCTGTGTTTTTCTGTCTGAAAAAGAATTTGTGGCACTTAGAAGCCTGCTGAGGCTTTAACACCTGATGGTTGGACTGATGCTGCCATAGCTGAGATCAGGGACCCCGCTGAGCTTTCCTCCTGATGGAGACCTTCAGCACGTCCCACTTTCCAGACTGACTGACACTTAGAGCAGCTCATGGACAGCTTGAACCTGAGCTCAGCGGATTGAATGTGCAGCTCCAGGCATGAGAAACCAACTTGCTGCTGGTAGCACCCCAACTGGGATGTACCTACAGACAGGGACAGACATGGAGGGAGCTGTTGCTCTTTTTACAACCCCAGGGGACACCAAGGAACCAAGAAAGGAATGTTTCATATGTATGCGATCACCCAAAGCTCCATCAGCACTGCCAAGTGCTAAGGGTTGTATCAGCAACGTTCGATGTCAGCAAAAATCTTGGACAAGAGTAATAAAGGTGAAACTGACTGTGAAGCAATTGGTGACAACTGCACTGGAAGTTACAATGGGTGTTGCCTGGTGGCCTCAGGCCACAGTGCTGTGGTTCCTGTGGATCTACACAGCCCTGGACAAACCACAGTGCTGCCCAGGCTGAGCTCAAATGCAAACAAACCCCATTTACCTCTGGAAGGGACTTGAAGTGACGTCACGCCGAAAGCAACTTTTGCTAATAAAACATACTTGTAAACTGCTTTGGAGTCTAATAAATTTCATCTGTTTTGCTTTATTTTTTAATGGCAAACAATAAAGGAGTCCAATGAAGCGTTGTTGTATTTTTTTTTTTTTAACGTGCGTTTTTAAGTGGCTGGAGCAGAGATCAGGAGTTCAGCCTCTTTCCTTGTTCTGTTTGTGGTATATTTATCTTCATGAAGAGAATGGGAGCAGGGGGATTTATTTTTCTGAATGAATGTCTCTAAGCTCCCCATACCTCCAGGGCTTATAGCGGGGCTGGATCCAATGACAGCAGAGTCAACATTATAAGCCCTTAGAGAGGGCTGAGTGCCTTGTAGATAGTCTCAAGTGGATGCGCTTTCAGCGCGCCGCTCCCCGGCTTACATTAGTGCTGAAGGGACTTTGTCTGTCCCCACTGCCCTCGGGTGACCCGCGACCCCTGCGACTTCGCTCAGCCGAGATCTGACGCCCGCACCAGCTCCGGCCGAGGAAATGGAGAGCAGCATTGTGCTGAGGAGAAAGAGCAACGCAAACACGGGGTGTTCTCAAAGGAAACAAAACCCAACCTGGTGGAAGAGTCCCCCCCAAAAGCTGGCAGCGCTGGGAGTAAAGTGCAGGCACACGTATTCCCCCCCAAAAGGGGCCCTGGGCTGCCACGTGGGCTCTGCTGCTGTGGGGCTGGTGAAGCAGGATGGGGAGATGGGAAGAGGGCTTCCCTTCAGGGGCTGCTTTGCTCCACGTGGAAAGCAAAGAGGCTTGAGTAGCTGTTGGAGAGTGTGCCGTGAATGCAGAGGCAGAGACACAGCATGGAGGTGGTGTGTGACCCACAGAGACAGAATGGTGCTGAACACTTCTGTATCTCGGTCAGAGGGAGCTGGAATTCTGGAATTCAGCATCTTGAATGTCAAAAATAGGCTGGAGCAAGCACCACAGAGGATACCAAGCCCTGACCTGACTTACTTCAGGGCTGCCATCACCAGAGAGCCAGCCGGGCTGGCACTGTCCCCAGGGGTGACACAGTTCCTTGGGGTGGGACTATCCACGGAGGTGGCACTGTCTGTGGGGACAGCCCTGTCCATAGTGCTGGTACTGTCACTACGAGCACTGCCCTGCAGCAGTCTGTAAGGGAAGCAGGGCCTTACCACTGCTGTCATGCAGTGCCTGGCTCTGAACAGCTCTTAGTGCCCTTAAGAGCAGGAACAGCTTCTGGCTCGCACAGCCACCTCCCTGCTGGGGAACTCGGGGCTGATTTGGGGTACCGAGGGTCACTATTCTGCTTGACCATGGAACTCAAAGCCATGTCCAGCTGCTGCTCTCACCCTAACCGAGACAGCAGCAGCTTCACACAGCCCCCATCCACTGTGCCGAGAGCTGCAATGTGAGATCTGCCATAAATCACAGGCTGGCAGCAATGGCACTGTCTTGTCACCAATCCTTTTGAAACCTGGGTTTCCCCCACCTGTGTTCTTCATCCCTGCTTGGCTTCAGGCCTCGCTGATCAAATCCAGCCTCAGATCCCAGAGCACCTAGGAGGGCACATGACATTACATCTGTCTTTAAAGAAGTGCTGCCATGGGGTAGGTGCAACCACAGTACCAGGCAGGATGGGGAGAAGGTGACAGATGATCTCCCCTGTCACCTTGCAGGGGGAACGTGGCCTGGTGGGGAACATTGCTGCTTCCTGGCCACCCAGAGCAGCCAGGCCTATCCTGCACATGGAAGCATTTTCCAGATGCCAGTGTGTATTTAAAAGTTAAAAAGATGAGTAGAAAAGCACATGTCATGGGTGCCTGAGCTAGAGGGAGGATTCCTCTGGCACTGGGGAGTGTATTGTCTCTGGAGCAGCAGAATAGATTTGCATCCTTAAGCCCTGCTGTGCATTTTTGGGGATCTATCTGACCTTCATCCTAACGAGTCCCTTGTAAAAATACTGTGGGACTCCAAGCCCCCAGAGGTGCAGAACACAGAAGCTCAGTCCCAGGGGAAGAGATGCTGATCCCCAGAGTGTGCTGGGTCCATGCTCGGTCCGAGAGCTTGCATCCTGCTGGTGGGGTGGGAATGTGCAATGGTGTCAATGGACAGAAGACAGATGGACAGAAGACAGACGGACGGAGGAGAGATCTCCAGCAGAAGACGACTTTTATCCTATTGTTTTTCCCTGTGATTAATCTATCTGAAGTGCTCCTCTGAGCGTAGCTGAGGGCACTGGAAGAAAGAAGCAGTTTGAGCTTTGTGGCGCTTTATGTTCTTTCCCCTCCTTTCCAAGTGTGCTTTACAAACATCCTCTCCGCTCGCCCTCTGTGTTTGCAAAACCGTCTCCTTCTGCCCATGGCTCCTGATGAAGTCCTTGCAGAGTTCCTTGTCCACCTCCAGTCTTTTCAGCACGTATTCAAATTAACCCTTTTGTCCCATTCACACCCCCATTTCTTTGGCGGATATTGTGGCTCTGCCAGCAGCGATCCTGCCGCGGCTATTCTAATGTAATTGCATTCTGGCAATGCCTTGAGAACCTGATCAAGATCATCCGAAAGTTTAATCCTCCCAAATTACAAAATGTTTACTATCAATCACCTTTGCGCAGCTTTATTTTCCTGGGCTTTCTGCGAGGAGAGAGCGGGGCGTGTGTGCTTCCAGAGATGCCCCTTCCCGTCTCCAGCTGATCACCTCAATGGGCCCAGAGTCAAATGGTCAAGGCCATATGCGTATGAAAGCCAGGCCTGCGCTGCCCGCTATTCTCTCTAGCTCTGCATGGATTTCACACTTTCTATCCTGTTAGGGTGCCTACCATTTACTTTAGCCTCGATTTTGGGGGGGTTTTGTTTTGTTTCTGCGTCCTGTGTCATCTGGATTTAATCTAGTTAGCAGATTTTCTGCCTCAAATTGCATTGTTAAGGGCAATTGTTTAAACGGGGAGCAGCGGCGAGCCCCGAGCCCCCGGGCACGGCGGGGTCCCCCCCGGGCACGGCGGGGTCCCCCCCGGGGAGAGATGCTGTCCCCGGAGTGGAGCAGATTCGGAGCGACCCCGGGGCTCGGAGCTCGGGGCTCGGAGGTGGTTTGGCTTTCTTGAAAGCATCCAGTGCTATTTTCAGAAGCACAAACAGATGCAAATGTCTCTGCAAACATTGCACAATGAGATGCAGGGAGAGGACAGCCTTTCAAAACCTCTGAATAGCCCTTCAAAGCAAGTCTAATTAGGGTAAGTAGAGGTAATAGGCCCACTTGCGTTTTTACACTCGCATTTTCCCCCCTCGAAGCCCCCTAGGCTCCTTTTCGCCTATGGCCGGGCGGGGGGAGGCACGGACCCTCGCTCGTTTGTTTGTGCTGACAAATGTGGGGCTGGAAAGGAGGGGAAGAGGTGCCGGGTGGGGGGGGGGAGAAAAAAAAAATCAATCATTGGGAAAGTCTCCTCTGTTCGTTGTTGGTTTTTTTGTTTTGTTTTGTTTTGTTTTTTGTTTTTTTGGTGTGTGGCTTTTCCCGGTGAGATAGATAGCGACGGAGACAGCAGCATCCCCATTTGGGGCCGGGGTGCGGGGCCGGCCCCGGAGCAGGGGCTTCAGCTCGTGTCATGTGGAACTTCAGTAAGTGAAAAAGAAAAGCAGAAGGTATGGGCTGAATACTTGGGTAAATCAGTAATAGAGCTAAAGGGCATATGCCTGTAGGGAATATGTTGGCATAAAAGAGCTTTAAGAGGGGCCATTCATACTGACAAAGGGAGATTTGAATTGCTGCCTTCACAATAGCATGAAAGGATGGGCTTGGGGTGTTCTGAAACAAAGTGGAAATCATACTGCCCTGAACGGCTCTAATAAGCTTTTAACTATTTTACATTATGGCATTACCTCTTTTTTTTTTTTTTTTTTTTTTTTTTTTTCCTTCTTCTTCTTGTGAGCCGGGTGCCAGCCGCACTTAAAAGTGTGATTTATACTTTTTTGCTTCATGGTAACTTTGCGGGAAAATAGATGGGGACTGAAAGGCAGTAATTCAGCTTTTTCACAGCGAGGAGGGGGAAATGCCATCATTTTGCACGTCCCATAGAGCACTCCGTGCACCGGGACCTGGGCGAGCCTCAGCCGGGGCTGCTGGCTCTCCGCACCCACCAGCAATCCGACATCACCCGCTTAATTGTTCTCATTAGCGGCAGTGCAATCAGGCAGATATCACCTTTCATCGCCACTTGGGTTACTTCGGTGCACAACTCAGGTGGGCTTCGGGCTGAGCTCAAAAACCCGCGGACACTTTTGGCAGCACCCGACCCAACCCACGGGAACTGCCCGGCAAAACCTGAGCGCGTCGGTTGGATGCTGCCTGAAGAAGTTCAGGGTCTCCATCGGAACCGGGGGGCTCTAGAGGGGGTTGGGGGGGGGGGTCTGCTTCCCCATGACAGGCTGGGAAGGAGGCAGTTGCACGGCTTGTGTGTCGGGAAGCGGCTTTGTGTGTGCGTGGGGCTCCCTCCCCGCTCCCCCCAGATGGTGCGATCGCACGACTGCACTGTTAAAATAGAGCCCGTATAGACAATTAGCCAATTACTCACTCTGTCATTGCACTTTCTTCTTGTAACTGAGATGCAAACTGGACTATGTCTTCTTTGGTAGCTTCATTCATCGGCAGCATTATTTAATGACACTTTTGTCAGCTTTGGGTCTGCCCGAGGATTTCTGAACGTAGCTTTATGAACCTCGAAAAGGCGCCCCGCCGAGCGAAAGCAGACTTTGAACCTACAGACCGTGCTAAAGACAATGAATTTCCCAAAATCAGGGAAAGAAATCCCGAGCGTGGCTACCGCAGGGCATGAGACCGGACCCTGTGCTGCCAGCAGCTACGGGCAGAACAGCCATGTGGCCAAAGATTATTAACCTTTCTCTGCTTAGACACTTCAGAAAAGACTTGTCATTCCACGTGCTTCTGGGTCTTTTCGACATTAGGAAGGCTGCATGGCTGAGGACAGCTGTCCTGGGGCAGCATCTCACCCAGGATCCTCGCCGATGGTGGTCAGCATGAAGCCCCTCTGCTCCGGTGGCTGTTGGTGGCTGGGATAGCTGTCCGGAGCCAGCGGGCAGGGAGCGTGGGGAGAGAGGTTCGGTTTTGCTCCTGGCACTTTTCAGGGAAGAACAAAACCTCCTGCCTGATGAAGGAAACTGCATCCTTCTACATACGCTTTCTTTTAAGAGGGGAAATGTTTTTATTATCCGTAACTTTCGGCAGCGGGCATCATTAGCATCTCTTATTCACCTCGAAAGTTCAGCCCCTTACAGTTGCAAAGGTGTTCTCCGGTTAACACCATTTAAAAAAAAAAAAAAAAAGAGGGAGAGAAGGGAAGAAAGAAAGATACCCCATCTGTCTCTTTCTGGAGGGTAGAGTTTCTGCGCGACGCACTGAGCCTGGAAGTGCTCGGAGCTATGTGCTCACACACACGTGCACACACACTCGCCCCCATCTGTGTGTGTTATGCTGCCGGTACCTTCCTTTGCCTGGTGGCTCCCAAATGGCTCTGCGCATCTCCTGATGTCCCCGGGAAGGTGACAGGAGAGAGCCGCAGGTGACAGCCGCAGCGGGTCAGGTAGCCGGGTCCTTCCCGAGACCACACGGACCTCATTAGTTGCCACTTGATTTATCAAGAGGGCATTATGGCTTTGGGAGCTGACATCTTTTTGGATTGCAAATAGGAGAGGAGGAAACTGTACCCTATGAAAAGATTGATTAAATCCTAATTAACCTCTTTTCTCAGATAATGAAAGCACTTCAGTGAGCTGGATAAACACGATGCGCATCAGTTGCTCTCCTGGCGAAGCAAGGGGTAATTGAGAGAGCAATATCCATTACTGATGTTGTGACAGGAAAGGTTTTCCTTTCAGAGCAAAAGGCTTGGTGCAGGATGGATGGTACTCAAAGAGGAAGGAAAAAAAAAAAGGCCATATTCTTTTATCCCAGGAGTTAAATTCCTTAGGTTTGGATACCCAGACCAAAGAAATAGGGAAACAGCTTGCGCCTTTGTATCTAGAGATGACCAAGTAAAGAAATATAAACATGTAAATTGAATTATGTGCATGGAAGGAAGGGTCTAATTCAGGTGCATGCAATTGTTGGTCTTTACTCTTAAGGTCAACTTTTCCAGGCGCTGGGGAAAAAAAACAAACTATAAATATTGCCCATCTGCCACAAAATCCAGAGACAAAACTGGAAAACCACAGGGGAAGGAAATGAGTTTTTCTGTTCCGTGTTAGGATTTACAGGGTCCCACTACAGCCTAAGGCCAGGTGCCATTCTTTCACAGGGGGTTCAGTCTTGCCAGGGGAGAGGTTTGATTTTCCAAAGCTGAGCACTTTTAAAGAGAAAGTCAGGTGAGAGTGCTGTTCAGTGGAGTCAGTTCAGCTTTTGTCACCACGAAGTGATTTCCACTCCTTCTGGCCCTGCCTGTGAGACACAATTTGTTTTTCATGTTATCCTGAAGGTTGGCATGGGGAATTCAGTGTGAATATGACTGTGCCTGCTGCTTCATCTTCCTCCCTTTGCTTTAGAAACTTGCCTTTTTTTGTTGTTGTTTGTTTGTCTTTCTTTAATCCAAACCAAAAGTATGCTTGGAGGACTCCTCCATCTGTTTGCCCCAGGGTGTCCAGTGTCCACCTTCAGAAGAGAACAGACACCACCATTGGTAGGGGGTTTTGCATTTGTAGCCTTTGTATTTGCAAATGATGTGTTTCTTCTGGTCTCTTATGTCAACAGCAACCTGCAGCTTGAAGATCCATGAAGGCCTGCCAGGTTTGGGCTGGGTTACCCATGTCAAATAGATAGACTGACTGTGCTGCAGACAGTCCTGCTGGAGATACTTGTGGGTATCTTCATGAACACTGCCGACATCTGCCATGCAGAGAGAGGTAGAACAAGTTGTTTTTGTTTGTAGGAATAAGTCTGGTTAAGTCCTACAGATGGAATTTAATCCATTATTTGTGCAACAAACCATTATGGTCTGTAATAGCCTCAGTTTGCCATTAGGCAGCTTTAAAGCTTTAAAGGCAATGTTGTGAAATCTTTGAGTTAAAAAAAAAAAAAAAAAAGAAACAAAAAAAAAGAGATGATGATTACTCTGGAATGTGCAAAATGTAATAATCCAAGAAAGAGACAGTGAAGTCCTGAGGACTCTGACAAATCCTTGTTTGGGAAACAGAGGTATCAGAACCCTCCCATGCTTGAGCTCTGGTCTAAGGGCATCTCAGAGTTATGAGACCAGAAGGGAAAGGAGGCAGTGTGAGGACACAGGCTGGTTTTCCCTGACTCTCAGTGGATGTCCCAGCTGGAAAGTGAGGGAGCAGGGGGCTGAATAATGAGAGTCAAGGAATGAGCTCAGAGTGGGGATGACAGTGAGGCAGTGTCAGGCTGGATATTAGGAAAGGTTTGTTCTCAGAAGGAGTGGTGAGGCACTGGCACAGGCTGCCCAGGGAAGTGGTGGAGTTACCGTCCCTGGAGGTGTTCCAGAAAAGGGTGGATGTGGTATTTAGGTACATGATTACTGGGCACAGTGGGGATGTGTTGATGGTTGGACTTAGTGATCTTAGAAATCTTTTCCAACCTTAAAAATTCTATGATTCTATGATTCAGTCTGTGACTTTTTGTTCCTGTTACAGCATTAGAAATATCAGCACCCTCTGAACTGAGCAATGACACTTTTCACTGGGACAGTGTACACAACACAACATTGGTTATACCAAAAGAGAACCTCAAAGAATAAAGCTGATCTCTGACATAAAGGTCTTGCTTCAGCAAGTTTTTAATCCACATTATACTATGCATAAAGTATATAGAAGCTACATCTGGAACTGGAGTACCCAGCTCTCTGAGGGGATGGATTGCAGGTAAGAACAGTTTTACACTTGGGGAAGGAAAGAGGGGAGAACTGGTGAAGGGAACAGCTGTGCTGGGAAGATCACATCATGACATGACCTCCATCCTACCAACCCTTGCCAACAGTCATCAAGTCAGATGAATGGCGTAGAATCCAAGTGAGAACCATTCCTTATAACTGTAAATCCATGCACATAGCACAGAGAAGAGCACATCTCCGCCCCAGCCTCTCCGTTATGGTATTTTTTTCTCCCTCCTGGAGACACCTGTCTCATCAGATTTTCAAATAGTGAGATGGGAGGTATTAATGCGTACTGCTGCAGAGGTGGATAGAGTCAGAGAGGAAGACTTGAATAATCAGTGCTGTGCCTTCGGCATTTCCACACTGATGGAGAGAGGTATTAACCATTGAGAAGTGTCTTTTAATTTGTTAATCAAAATTAAGTAAGGATTCAGTAATGTCCTTTGCAGACTGTAAAATTTCAGCAAAGCATCAGAAGCTGGAAATATTTTATGTAGTATTTGGCTTCTCCATCCTGCAGTGTTCATGTCCTGCAGTCTGTAAACCTGCTCAGTCCTTAGCAACTCTTCACTACTCCAGATGATTTATTTCAACTGCATGTGGCACCAATGAAAATTAGAACTCCTGAAAATTAGTTCTCACCTGCTTCTGTTCTGATAATCTATACCTCCTATACAAATCAGTCTTAATGGAGCATTTGAGCCCCAGAGATCTATAATTATAGTATTAAGTTTCATGTGCTCACAGGCAGTAGCGCAGACAGTATTTTCCGGATCATATAGAGAGTAAAATCAAAATCTACAACAGATTGACACAGAATAATGAAAATCCTTCTGAAGATGTTCTTGTTAAGAGCCAAACCCCGAGCATTGTTTGGGAACAGCCCCAACAGTGACAACAGTAAGCAGCGCACCACATGGTATCACAGTCCCAGAGAACACCTTGATATCTAAAACCTGCACAGCCTTCTGGGCTCACAGCTGTTTTTTGGTTCTGCATATCCTCCTCTGGTTTCTGATCACAGGTAACTCACAGAGACTCTCTCAAGATTCAAACTGGTTGGAAAAATAGCAGGGACGGAGGACCCAGAGCACATGAGCACATTGGTAGGGGTCCATTTGCCCACAGTGAACCTCAGCAGAGACAAAGTGGGATAATCTCAGCTGCATTTTGAGCAAGTATGTGCTGGAAGCAGGCTTCCCAGCCAGCAGAGCGTCCTATCTGTGGGGCCATCTCAGACTTTCTCCTTATTCCAAGAGGAATTAAATAAGACCCAAGGACTTGCAGAGCTGTGTGCCGAAGGTCCCTAACTCTTGCATACCCCAGAGGCGATCGTTCAGATCCAGCAGGGAGAGGGGATTACCAACACCTAGCACCACACAAGTGAAAAAATGCACGTCCGTGGAAGCCAGATTCACGTTATTTCACTGACTCTGAAGGACACAACCTGTGATTTATGAAGTCAGCAAGGGTGCTTCCCTGGTTCCACTCAGTCTGAGATCGGTGTCAGTTTGTGAAAATACTTTACCAAGCAGAATATATGGGGGTTGGACACAGTGATCTCTCGAGGTCCCTTCAAAACCCCACAATTCTGTGATTCTGTGGTTTCCAAATAAGTTGTAGAGGATTTCATCAGCCCTAATATTTAAGTTACCTATTTTTTTTCCCTCTTATTTGTGCAAAGAGGTGAAATTAGTGCCACCATCAGCTGCCTGTTTGCCATTGGGGCAGCCTGTTCCGGCTCCCTGCCAGCTCACCACGCTATTCTTTTCATAAAAACAAATACAGACCCCGTTGTTGTAAACTGGGGTGCAGTTGGGTCCTGCAGCCTCTGAATATAGGCATTCCATCTGTCCCAGTAGCAGATTTGTTCAACTATGTCTGAACCTATCACCGCTTGGGGGAAAAAGTGTTCTCCGACTCATGTTAATGTATGAATCTAATTGTATCCTCACGCACTATGCAGCTTTCATTGCCCATTAGGAACATTAACATCATAAACTGAGTCTTGGTAGATGTATGGTCTTTATATACTGCATAATGTCCACAGATCTCTGCTGGCAGCTAAGAAAACACAAAGGAATAGAGGATATTTTGAAGTTTTGTGGAGTTTTTTTTCTTTTTTTTTCCTCTCTTTGAGATTGAAGTCCAGTGTCTTGGGACCCAGTGACTTTAGATGACCTTCCGTCTCCATAGACTGTACTAAATTTCAGCCCCTGGAGGCTACTCCATACAAAACCTCCTGGCTTTCAAGGGCAGGTGCAAGCAAAGCTTCACTGCGTCACAGATCAAGACCTGTTACTGCCAGAATTAGATTTCACAAATCTCTTTTATTTAATGGGACATCATTAAGGAACAGGACTACACTTGTTGCTGGCGTCTTTAATTAATACAAGTATTAAACTGCTATTAAAATTCAAAACAATAGCATTTCCTTTTCAGCATTTATGCTCACTGAAAAACGGAGCTGGGTGTGTGTGTGTGTGAATAGACAAGCGCATGAAAGCTACATTAAAGAAATACAAAGATTGCAGTCTCGGGCACTCAGAAAGGAGGAGATGCTGATACTGAGCATCTGTGCGAATTTACTCGAATCTACTCAGCTCCTCTCTCTCCAATTTTTATGGCAATTTTGTGATCCTGGGTTATAGTTTTGATATAATCTCTGTGTGAATAGGGGGGCTGACTTGAAGGCACAGATTTTTGCTGTCTGATGAATGGCTTTTTAGTGTTTTGCCCTTAGTGTTTGCCTTCTGCCTTTTTCCTTGCTCAGGATACAGTTGTGCCCCCAAAATTGATTTGTTTCTTGGGTTTTGCAAGAGCTCTTGGGCACTACACAAGTGCCCTGAAAGCTCTGCTTAATGAAATCATCAAGTGCCCCAAGAATAGGAGGGAATGGTGGTATTCCAGTTTTACAGATGGGAAATGGAGGCACGGGAAAATTAAGCCAATGAATTCCACAATCCACGGGCTGTCCCATCTGAGATGTGTAGGACTTTTTGGCATACTCTGGCTTGCATAACTCCATGTAGTCAAGAATCCACTTCCTTTAGCCCCAAACACTCCATTTACCACTCTTACAGCTAAGATAGATAGAAGTCTGGGAGATAGATGGAGGGGTATGACTGAGCTGTCTCAAAGTCCCCATAAAACAACGGGAAGAGGGTGGAACTGCTGCTGAGCCATTGCTGTGCTAGGGCTGGTGCCAGGGCCCTGCAATGTGCCTCAGTTGTCCTTTCCCCTCTCTCTGCTCTCCTTGTATGAGAGTGACTAGAGAGACCAGGGGAAGGAAAGAGACTCATGCCAGCCAATTTTCCCTATGGAGAAGGCTTGGTGAAAGCTGCAAACTCCATATAGGGGTGCAGAATCTGCTGCTCTCCTGACATCCCGCATCACCTTGTAGTCCCCCACATGAAAGTTGGGAATGAGAGCTCTGAGAACCAGCGCTGCTGGAGGCACCACTCTGCTCCTGTTTCCAAGGAGGTCTCAGAGCCCTTCCCTGCGAAATTCAGGGAGTGGTGGGTATTTGTTGGTAGCCTGGGAGAACCTGCACGTGTTTGTGCTGGGATGCTGTGAGAGCAGAGGCTCAGCCCATGCTGAGCATCACCTTGGGGTGAACCCTTCCATTCCAAAATTTCAAAGCGAAAAAAACCCCTAAACTTAAGAAACCAAACTCCAGAGACGCTGCTGAAAATTCAGTAAAAACGTTAAAAATTTTATTTACAAAAAGTAAAGTACAATTATTATTATTTCTTAAAAAAAAAAAAAAAAAGAACCCACTTTGATAAGAGGCATAATAATAGAATAAAGCTCTTTATGTACAAAAATACAATTTTCATATGAATGAACATCTTGAATAAATTAAAGCGGCCCAGTGGCTCAATACCCCGTGTGTGCTCCCGCTCTGAAGCAGGACCGCCGCGCCGGGGGTCAGCATCTATAATGCATGAGGCCGTCGGGTGCGGGTCCCATCGGGCGCGGTGCTGGGACCCCCAGGAGGGGCTGAGTCGCCCCGAGTGTGGGGGAAGGGGGGAGGGCTGTAGGAGTGAGGGGGGGGGGGGGGGAGCTGGCAGCTCGCTGAGCCCCGTGCTGCGCCCCGGGCCGCATCGGCCCCCTAAGCCTTTTCATCGCATTGTCAGGGCGTTCAAACCAAATTTTCATGCTCGTTTTTCTTCGCCGGAGAGCTACAAATTGTAAAATTGACTTTTCACCTCGTCTGCGGCAGCAAATCTGTCGCTTTTCTTTGCCGGGTTTTCCAAGTCGTATGGAAAACGAGGCGGGGGGGCGAAGGGAAGGGGCACCCCTGGAGAGAGGGGGTTGAGGGGGGCGGGAGGGGCTGAAAAGTGCAACGGGATACGGAGAAGGGGAGGAGGGGGTGGGGGGGAAGATGGGACACGCAGGGACACGGCTAGCGGCACGGAGCGCCCGGGGCTGCGGGGGGCAGCCCACGGAAGGCCCGCAGAGTGTCCGCGGGGACGTAGCCGCAGTCCTCGGAGGTGGCCGGGCTGCTGGGACCGGAGGCGGAGGCACAGAGCGAGGGGGCGGCCGGGGAACCGCTGGACAGCCACGAACCGGCGTCGCTGCCGGGGCTGGGGGGAGCGGGGGGCCCGCGGAAGGCGGGGGGAGGAGGGAGGCACTGCTCGGCCAAACGGAGGGTCTCGGAGAGGGCCCAGATGTAGTTGTAAGCGAAGCGCAGGGTTTCGATTTTGGTGAGTTTGGTGTCGTCGGGGAAGGTTGGCAGGACGCTGCGGAGCTCATCCAGCGCGGCGTTGAGGTGGTGCATGCGGTTCCGCTCCCGATCGTTGGCTTTCACCCGACGGCTCCGTTTGAGGGTGTGCAGCAAAGCCTCCGTCCGCGCCCGCGCACGCCCGCGTCTCCTCCGCCGCTCCCGAGGGGCTCCGGGCGGCTCCAAAGCGTCGCCGCTGCTCGCCGCCTCCGCGGGCATCCTGCGGGAGAGAAGCCGGAGCCGTCAGCGGGCGGCGGGGGGGGGGGGTGGGGGGGAGCGGGGGAAAGGTGCTTAGGGGAGGGGGAAAGGGAGAAAAAAAGCAAAAAATAAAAAAAAATAAAAAAATCCCAAAGTAACCCCAAGGAGGTGCGGAGGGAGGGTGGGAATGCTTGACACGGCCCCACCGCCGCGCAGGTGCCTGCGTCTCCCCCGTACTCACATGGAAAGGCACTCCTGGGGCTGCGGTTAAGCGATAACGGTTTGGAAATAAATAGAGGAGAAAGCGGAGCTCCCCGCTGCAGGGGAAAGCAGGGCGGCCGCGGCTCCGCGAGGAGAAGGAAAAAAAAAAAAAAAAAAAAAAAACACAACACAAGAGAGAGGGGAGGAAAAGAAAAAAAAGCGCTCGCCGGGGAAAGGCGGGGCGGGGTGATGGGGGGGGGGGGGGGGGGTTGGGGGGGGACACGCGACCGCTGTTGTCTTTGAAGTGCTGCGGGCAGCGATCCGCTCGTGTGAGCGGCGGCTTTGGCACACGACGGCGCGGCAGCCCGTACTTATAGCGGCGGGCGGACAATGGCCCCGTGGCCGCCCCGCGGGGCCGCGCCGAGGCGGCAGGTCGGCCCCGTGCGCCGCGCCCTTCGGAGCGTGCCCGCAATTACCGCGGGCAGCCGCGCATCTGCCGCGCACCACCTCCCCCCCAACTCCCCGCACACACACACACACACACACACACACACATCTCGGGCTTTTGTCCCCCGAGGGCGGCCGGACAAAGCGGGCGGGGGCACGCTGGGGGGGTGGCGGGGTCAGCGGTACTATCCCACCGCTCCCCCATCCTCCCCCCCCATCACCCCTACCCGGGCTCCGGCCCTTCGTCGGTGGAGGTTGGAATTGCGGGAAGGAAGGGGTGAGTCCGAGCTGCCGCAGGGTGAGCCCCGAGTGCTCTGATTTTGATTTTTTCAACCCAGACTCGGGGTTTTCCTCGCACCGTGCAGTTTTTCTGCACGCCTCTGTCAAAGTGAAAATATCCCGAAGTTGGAAATGTTTAACTGACGTTTCACTTAACGTTTCAAGAAGTGTTCTGGACAGTAGGTAACTCAAAGCGGTTCTTTTCCCTCTTGTGTCCCCAGATACCCACTTCGGCTTTTGCGTGTTTCACTTTGAGAAGGTTTTTGCTCAGAGTGTTAGAAATTCCCAGTGGCATTCATCTCGGAGCCCGATGGTGTTTAAGGTCCCTTCCAACCTAACCCATCATAAAGTTCAGCATTTGTCGGTGCAAAGGGACAACTCCGACAACTTTTTGTCTGCGGATGCAAACGAACAACTAAAAAGAGCCGCGCTGCTTCCATTGTAGAGTTGGTATAACTGTCCCTAATTCCCCACGAAGTGCCCACGGATGTCAGACATCGCTGGGGAAGCGGCCGATGCGTTCCCCCGATCCCACGGATCCCCGCGGATCAGCGCTGCCCCATTGTGAGCGCTCAGGTACTCGGCTCCCTGGATGATTTTCACTTTCACCATTCATCCGTAGTCATTTTTAGGCTTCTACACTCAAACTCAGTTTTATTTACATTATTTCCCCTTACGTTAAAAATAGCATCGCTCCCTCTCCTGTGATTTTCTCCTGAGCTTTTGATGATCTGGGCGAGCTGACAGTGTTAAGGCTTTATCTCAGCATTTTGTCCGCACATCACTGATCATTTGGCTTGAACCTGAGCGAGGATTTTGCTGTCATTTTTTTTCGCCCTCCTCGCTTTGAGGCGATCCGTGAGACCGCCACCAACAATCTTCTTTGTGCTAAAAGGATCCCTCGCAGAAGTGAGCAATCCTCGAGGCCCTGGGTGATGAATATTAACGAGCCTCAAAATAGAAATAGTCTTCTAGTGGCTGAGCTTGACGCTTTGTAACATTTTATGGGTATACAGACCCGAGATGTGCAATATAACTGCAGAGAAGCAGGCCTGGCTGCTCTTTGGGAGCCCTCTCAATCACCAGACCTGCAATCAGCCCGATGGTTTTAGGGCCCGTGTGCACCTAAATGACTCCCTGCACTAAGTAGTTCCACTTCATTGAGCCACTCACGACCTGAAGTGACAGCACGATGGGGTCGGCAGGCAGCGAGCTCCACTGCAAGCCAGAAAAAAGTCAGAAGGGACTCAGATCCGAAGCTGATGGAAGCATATGGCCAAAAATGTTCAACTTTTGCTAATGTGCACTTTGCTCATAGCGATATAAACTCCGGTGCTGTCTGTGACACTTTGATTGCCTTTTGTTTAGGTGTCTCTGAGCAGTCAATAGTTTATTCATTAAAATGTTTATGATTCCCCAGAGTTTCACAGGCTTTGGCACAACCGATCACTTGTCTGAACGTTTGCAGTGAAAGCGCATTATTCATTAGTCCTTATCCATCATTTGCAGTTTGTCATTTGTTATTCTCTTGTTTTAAAAGTTTGTGCTCCAATCAAGGAGGGGAGAGAGCACCATGTGTCTCTGTGATCAGTCACAGCCATGAATAGCCCGAGCCGCAGTGAATGTTTCACAAACAACCCATAGGCTGAAATTTGTTTGCATAATCTATTCACTGCCTACTTATGAATAACGAATGCATTCACAGAACCAGAATTGTTTCAGGAAGCCTTCGCAAACAGAAAGAAGTGCTAAATATCTTGGATAATTTATTCCCGATGAATAATTCAATCCGTTCTATCGCAGGCAGTCTACTAATTTTGCAGATAAATTATTCAGCCAACGCAGATAATAGCTCCCACACCTTATGTGCCTGCTCCTGGGGAAGTCGGCTGCCAAACTTTCCCCAAGATTTCTGAGGTTGGGAAAGGAGAAATCCCCAAATGAAACAGGACTTTGGATTTCGCAGAACGCGGTGTGTATTCCCAGCATCGTGGCCATATTCTGACTGTTATTGTTTGACACGAGCTCCTCTGCCCTGACATAAGTGCAGCTAGCCTCAGACAGGCTTGGAGATGCTGTTAAGTTCACTATTAGAGCTCCAGGGTAGATAACCATAAATACGTCACCCATTCGCTTTGGGATGCTTAACTCTTAAGAGAGATGAGTGGTATTTTTGAGTGTGGAACAGAAACAGAGCTGGACTGGAATCGCAAAGAAGTGCTGTGGGCCCATCTCCATGCGGTGGAGTCATCTGTGTGTATTATTTTTTGTTATGTCAGCATGTGAGGTCTTAAACTGGTGTTGAGAGGAGCATCAGAGCTGCCTGCAGTAGGTGCTCAATGTGAATTTGAGGAATTAATGTGGCTAAACCATCACCCTGGGAACACAAATCTTGATCTGCTGGAATGAGGGGGAGGTTGTGCTGCCTCACAACTGGGATGTCTGGGTTGATGCTCTGCAAGCCCGTATTGGAAAGATACCCACCTCATGCTGGAGAGATATCCACCCTATAGATGGAGCTTGCAGGGAAGCAGTGTTAACTCCTCCAGCTTTCCCAGGTGGGGTCCTGCAGCTCAGGGGCTCTTCAGGAAGGACCTGGCCCATCCCATACCTGCCTATAGCAGCACAGAGCCTCAGGGCTTGTGCTGAGGGCATTGCTGGGTGCTGAGGTCTTGATTCTGCTCTGGAATCCTGCACAAGGAGCTCAGCCCCTTCTGGAAGCTCTGCAAAAATAATGGGGATGTTTCACTTTCAGGTTTTAAACATGTGATACGACTTTTTTTATTTTTATTTTTATTTTTATTTTTATTTTTATTTTTATTTTTATTTTTATTTTTATTTTTATTTTTATTTTTATTTTTATTTTTTTCTTTCTTTCTTTTTCTTTTTGAAGGTGGGGGGAGTAGGTAAGCGACTGTTCCCTGCGAGCACAAATGTATTTTGTTTGTTGTAATTAAAATGTTTTAATGAGACAACCATAAAATCAACCATTAATTATTTTTTTTTCAAACACTCCTGCTTCCTTTTGAGCTAGGTCTATTTAGAAATAGTTTAGAGAGTAGCCTGCAGTTTTATTCTTTCTTCGGTATTATACACAGGAGTGGAGAAGTCATTTATAAATAATTACACAATGTTTTGGGTCTTTGGGTTTGTATAATATATCAAAGCGATTAGTACACGCATTGTTCCATTGTAAATGGTTTTTTTCCCTTCCTTTCAGTTTCACTTGCCTTGTCTTCTATCTAAACCTTTTTCGTGAAATCCTTTGTCTTCCTCATTCTTTTAGCTTGTTACAGTGCAGGGACATTCTTCTTATTCAAACACTCACAGCATGAGCAAAGAAAGCTACTTCTGTCGCATCTTAAGTTTTACCATAACTTTCTGGCATTTTCTTTTCTTCTAATTTTCCCAGACTACCGATAGGGTAATGAAGAATTATAACATACATCAATTATTGGTGCTCGCGGGGTATTATGCTCCTGAATTCAAGGGGAGATAAAGAAGAAAAAAAAAAAAAGAGAAAGAAAGAAAGAAAAAAAAAAGCGTCACTTTCTGTGGTTTTGAGGCACATGGGAGAGGACCGCGCGTGGATTATTTATAACATCTTTCTGAGCATCAATTATGTTTGACTCCTACAGCCACTTCCTCGTCCCACTGGTTTTACGGCCAGAAGGAATCATTTTTGTGTGTGGTAGCTGCAGCGTTTAACTTGTTTCTTTTATGAGGAGCCCAAACAATGCATCTTCAGCCAAACAATCCATCTCCCCGAAGAATAGCCCGAACGTCCGTCAATCGCTGGGCGCTGGGAAATGGGCGCTCACGTTAAAGGGAGATGGGAATAAAGAGTGGGGTTGGAGGGCTGTGCGCAGGGACTGCGGTGTGGTGATGCCATCCCCGCTGTCCGCATGGGCACCCCAAGAGCCGAGTGGTCCCGAGGGTCCCGCAGCCCAACCCGGGCATTGTGCCGGTTGAGCCCTCGCCGCTGGGTCGCGCTGCCGGTCACGCTCCTCCGGCCTTTCCCAGCCCACCCCTATCCGCTAGGAGAAACGCGATTAGGATGTCACCTCCAAGAAGTGAGCCCTTTCCCCCCACTTTACTGTGCGAGAAGTCTTTCTTCTCTCACTCTTTCCTCCGTTCACCTTCTCCCGCCCACAGTTCTCCCTTTTGTTGATTTGTGTTTTGTCAATTGGAGTTAGAACACTTATCCGAAAAGAGAGGGATGAAATTCATTGACTGCGGTGCAAGTGTGCAAAGCAAAAATCACTTTGCTTAAGTGCATGCTGGGATACTCGCGTTTCCTTTTTTAACTTTCATATCAATCATTCTGTTTAGGAGCAGCTTTACTTCATATCACTTTTCCTTTTTCTTTTCCCTTTGTCTTTCCTGTTCTAATTCTCTTCTCCTCTTCTCTTCTTCTTTTTACTTTCTTTCCTTCTTTCTTTCCTTCCCTCTTTCTTTCTTCCTTTACTTTTTCTTTCCTTCTCTCCTTCTTTCTTTCCATTTCTTTCTTTTTCTTTTTTTTTTCTATTTACATTTCTTTTTCTTATTTCTCTCTTTCACTCTTTCTCTCTCTCTCTCTCTCCCCTTCTCTTTTTAATTTTTCTTTTCCATCAAATATATCTGTGAAGACCTGAAGCAATATAACTGTTCAATGCATCCACACCTGAGCTCCCGGGGGTGCTCCAGTCCCCCCAGTGCTGGTGTGGGTCTGCAGGACCAGGCAGGGAGCTCCAGGACCACCGGCAGCCGCAGGTCCACACCGCCCGCCGTGGGGCTGAGGATTTGCTGCCATTTGCATAGCAGGTGTTGGGTCCTGGGTCATTCTTCCTTAAGGGAATTTTAATACGGGATAAATTACCCGGAATTAGGAGGAGGCAGGCGACAAGAAAAGCGCTCATGGGGTCTCCTCCTGGTCACGGCAGGAGAAACAGAGAGAATGGCTGAAAGAAAAGAAGAAAAGCCCCAAAGCTGAGGATTTGGGAACAGGGGCTGAGGCAGCTCTCATCCACTTCACCCGAAACTCAGGTTTGAATCTGGGATGCAACAGTCCCAGAGACAGCAGGACGATTCCTGGCCAGGGGATCTTAGGGTCGGAAGGTCTGGTGATGGGGTTTAAGAAGTTAATCCCTGGTACAGTCCCTCCCCTGGCATTGTCCGTACAAGGGCTGCACTCGCCAGAGCACTGCCTGCTTCCTTCCCATCTCCCAGGGCCAGGCTGGGGAGCAGCCCCACGTGCACATCCACACACAGACACGTGTGTGAACATGTGTACACTACACTTGAAGAAAGCCTTATTGCTTGTTAAAAAAAAAAAATAATAATAATTCATCTTAGCCAAAAGGATATATTAAATAACTTGTAGAGTTGCTCCACTTTCTGGAATTTGGAGTGCCGTGCATGGACTTAAGCAGCCAGTGGCTGCCCATTTAACTGAGTTACTTTGCAGACCATTACCTTTGCACTAGATGTGCAGTGTTCCCATAAAAACAAAATACAGTTTTAACAATCTTCTGCACTTGCTTGAATCCTCCCACTGTCAGGGTGAGCAGCCATGGAGAGCTGGGGGGGCTCAGTGCTGACAGCTGAATAGTGTCTCCTTCACTGCTAATAACTCTGGGTATATATAAGGGAGTTAGAAAGATGGTGTAGGATGGTTAAGGGAAAGTAAATGTCCCAGGTGAGTTTTTCCCCCAAGGACTGCATGCACTTGCACAGTCCTTGGCTAATGAGGGGAGATGGGCTTGGCTGATGTGCTTCCTCTGAGACTCTGCTGCAGGGATGCTGCTTTCTTTGACATTTCAAGTGTGTATTAAGTTGCAGTAAATTCTATACTCACAGAAAATTGCAAAATAAGTGCAACTGATAATTGTTAAGTGAACGTACTTCTTGAGACTGTAGCCTTCCCTTGGTTTTAACCCCCTTGGATATAAGCCCATAGGACTGATTTTTCTTTCAGAGCAAGTTTAACGTGCTGCAGGACTTGATCTTAATTTCACTTATTCTGCTGGGAACTGGAGATCATTTATCTGGAGTCGGCGTAGCCAAACTCCTCCAGAGCAGCTGTCCGAGCTAGGAAAGGCTCTGAACCTCTCACCCTGCTGTGCAAACTGAGGCTGCAAGATTGCAGGGGAGCATGAGTCATGAGAATCATTTATTACTCGTATTAGGTCTTTAAACATGCATACAAATGGACCTTGTCCCGAAAAGGTGTTTTTAATTAAAACTAAATAAATATATCATGTATGATTTAAAAAAAAAATGCATTGATTGTCATTTATCGTTGTTAATCTGCGAATGACTGACTAGCAGCCCAGCCCGGCCGCACGCGTTGCTTTCCAGGTGCTGAGAATTTAGCTCCTAATTTATAGTCCCCACCCACAACCTCCCTCAGAAAAGGAGGCAGAGCCCGATCTTCGCAGTTTGTAAAGGCCAGGAGCAGCCACACGGTGTCAGCCTCTACTCAGCTGCTGCTCCAGCAGCCCTGCTCTGTGCATCTGGTAACAATCCCTGCTGTCTGCTTCAGGTAAGCGTGGAAAATCCTTTAAGTTTTTTTTTCTATATGTGAAGAGTTGATTGTTTTATGACTGCTGTTTACTTTACGCCCGTTTTAAGGTTTCCCTTTGATATCTACTGTGTGGTTCAGCCAAGTTCTTGTTGTTGCTTGTAATGAGTTGCTGCGTGTTGTGAATTCTATGAAGGATTATTAAAAAAAAAAAAAAGATAAGGTGGAAGGCAGATGGAAGAAAGGCATTATCAGCTTTGCATCTTATTTATGAGAGATGATTCACCATGACAAGTTGTTACAGGGCTCAAGGTCCTGTACAGCTCTTCTTTCCTGTGAACTAATGCTGTAGTAACCTTTAGAGCAGAGCAGCTGGAATTCAGGCAGCTCTTTGGGTCACTGTGATGCAGGTTGTGGCTCTAATAAAACAAGTTGAATGTTTTTCTATGGGAATGCAACATCTTTCAATCTGTGTTTCAACTCTGTACTCCTCAGCTTGCTTTGCAGCTCTAGTTGTCAATTTGTGATCAAGACCTTAAAGCAGGGACCCTTCTTTGACATGTGTGGCTGTGCCCAGGAGCCATTAAGACTGGGAAGGGCTTTTGAGTTGGGACTGGTGCCACTGCATCAACCTTATGGTCTTCACAAAGCACTTGGGGTTCAATACTGTTGCTCTGATCATTGCTGATGCTGATTTTGTGTTTTTCTCTCTGTGCATGTGCTGGTTTTATCCTCTTTCATCCCTTTCCCTCCTCTAAGAAGCCAGAGGTTTCATGGATATGATAAATTCACCAAGCCTTTATTTTAAAAAATCCCATCCTAAGTGCCTTCAGATTCACAGGTGATCCTGATGATCTCCTGCTTTCCTCCCCATTAGTTCTGCAGAGCCTGGGCAGAAGGGAGCTCCTCTCCTGTGGGCTGGTGGCACTGCTCAAGGCCAGGTGTCACCACTTGATGCTGATTACTGTAGTGAAGAACTTCATTCTCCTGACAGACTTTTCCTGCTGCTGTGTAGAAAAAGGAGAGGGGAACACTCTGAACTGGAGAGGCAATGTTTGGCAAACTGGTTCCTGCTGGGGAGGAAGTGGTGCCTGACTTGGGGTTCATGGTTCAAGGAGCTCCAGGTGGGATTAGTTTTACTAATGTATTTGCAGAAGTGTTAAGTCCTCAGGACTTAAAGAGGAAGCTGAAGTAAACCCCCAAGGAAAAAAAGTAAATGGTGTAACTGCAAAGGTAATGGAAATGAAGCATAATGGAGTGGGCAGTAATGAGGCAAAAATCTCAAGGGATGAAGGCAAGAGGCTTCTGGAATTAGAAGCGAGCTCAAAATTGCCAAAGTCTATTTTTTTATTAAAGCATATGTAGGCCTTTCTTTCCCATTTTAAACTGCTTTTTCTGGGAGCCCTGAGTGTTCAGCTGCAGCACACAGTGCCTGGTAACCCAACAAAGATGTGATTGGTGGCTCTGCAGAGAACCCTGCTTTTCCTTGCAAGTCTCTAACCATGGAAAGACACAGGGATCAGTTGTTTCAGAATCCTTAATGAAGCACAACAAAGAAAGGCAATTAGAGCTGTTTTGCTTTTGTCATCCAGTGAATCTTGCAAGCCTCAAAATCCTTTTCTTGCTCTAAGATTTATGATGGGAATAAATCATAATTAATTCCTGTAATTATCAGCCTTTAGCAAACACCAGAAGGCTGTTGTTTTTTTTCCCTTTGGAGGGGAAAAGACAATCTGAAGCTGACCCAAAAGGACTTTACCAACCTTTTTTGTTTGTTGGGAAGGAAAACAAAAGCCCAGGCATGATGGTTGCTCAGGTCTTGGCTGCCTGTCACACTGTTACATCATGTCATCCCTCCCAGGTCCCACATGCCTGCTTGGAGCAACTCCTGATGATCTGCATGCCCTCTGCCCAAAGAGCTGATAATGTAAACAGGCAAAAGATGAGAGAAAAATCAAAGGAGTGATGAATGCTTTGCTGAGGTTGGCAAAAGGATCAGAAATGCAACATGTTGCTTATGTTTCATAAGATAAATGGTAGTGCATGTTGCTTGTCTATAAAGCACTCCCTCCAGGGAACTTGGCTTTCTTTTGTTGTTTGGATGACAATCTGCTTATACCCAGCAAGAGAGAGCAAGTTGTCATCTTGATGCATTCAGGGTGATAGTGTGTGTGTGTGTGATTTCAGCTTTATGTTGCTGGGGAGTTCAGTGGTCAGGTCCCAGGGTATGAACTGAGCAAAACACCCGGGGAACATCACCTGCGCTGGGTCTGGGGCTGGTTGGGAGTCAGCAGCAAGGCTGGTGTGTGGCTGTGTAGGGTAGAGACCCCTGATTTACTGAAAGTTTGGGGTGCCCTGTGCAGGTGAGGTGAATGTGATGTGGTGGCAGACAGGTATCCTCTTGGCCACTGTGCCCTAAGCATGCACATCCTGCATTTGCAGGCCGACAGCTGTGTGCATAAACAACTGTGCCTAAGTGTCCTTTAGAGCAGCGTTGCCCAAATCCACCACACAGCAGAGCAGCTGTGTTTTCTTTGCTTTGGGGGCTTGCCATGCTCGGGTAAGGAAATGCAAGTTCATTTTTGCAGAGCACTCCTATCAGCAGCAGTGCAATGTGCTGATTTATCCCACGTGCAGCCCCAGGGCTGTGGAGGTGTCCTCGGGCTGCCTGAACGGATTCTAGTTGCCACTAGATGTCCTTTTAGCCTTGCTTTCCCTCAGCACGGCAACTGGAACTGTTGGCAAGGGCAGAAAGTGCTGAACCTGAGCTGTTGGATCCTCCCAGCTCCTGCCCTGCTTTGTCTTGAGTCCTGCAGGCTAACAGGGATGTGGGTGCCTTTGGAAAGAGCCCAGAAACCAACTTAGGATTTTTGTGCTAGATTTTAAACACTTCAGTACTTGTATGAATTGAGGACTGTTGTGGCACCACCACCTGGGCAGGCTGCCCAGGCACTGGTTGGATGTCCATAATTGGGGTGATGGGTAAGGAGGGAAGAAATGGCATCTTCAGCCTTAGTGATTTTATGATTCTATTAACAAACAGTGTTTGACAGAGTGGACACAGTGAAAGCTGCAAAGAGATCCTCAGAAATACATACAGTTTCATTTGTGTTTGTGTACCTCCCACTGAAGGTAGCAAATTGAACAAGCAGAAATCCCAGCATGAGTGCTTCAATGGAAAAGTTACAGAGTGCTGAAACCATGAGCCACCTTGAAATGAAGTGAGCGTGGCTGAGACTGGTGAAATAGGCTGCCCAACCCCTTGGATCCGGAACCCAAACTCAGCCAAAAACATTCTCCCTGTTGCTAAAAGTGCTGAGTGAGTCAGCGAGATCTTCAGATGCTGTGCACACCTGGGTTCAGATGCCCCCTTTTTGGAAGGGGGTTGAGAAAATGGAGTGTGACTGGTGTTTCTTCACACCTGATGGGGAGTGTGCTCTGGGTGTGCCTGGGCTCACAGCAGAGCCTGCTGAACCATGCTGGGTTGCACAGAGGCTGCTTGCCATGTTGAAGCACAGTGACCCTGGGCAGGGTGTGGGGTGCTGGTTTTATTCTCACTTGCTCCTGTTTCTACCAGTGTGGGTCAGTGAGGGTTGAGCCTGATGTTTATTTGATTTAGGAGCTCAGGGGCACAGCAGCAGTGGGACTGTGCTATCCCACACACAGCAGCCAGCCGTCGCTGCTTAATAAACTTTTTGTCCATTGCTGACCTAAACCATATATGAGCAAGTGAAAGGCAAGTGGTGAAAGGATCTGTATAACATTACTAATCCCACATAGTGCACTTGTCGGAGAGGTTCCCCCTCATTGTGTCAGCTCACTGCAGCTGCTGGGTTCAGCCTTTGCTTTTATTAAAATAAAAGGTGTGAGAACTGCTCTTGAACAGGTGATACCCATGGCAGAGGGCAGGGAAGGGTGGTGAAGCTGGAGAGGTCCTTGTCCCTGTGGTGGGGCCACATTTTTCAGTCCCAAAGGACAAATGTGTGGTTTCTATTTAGGGAATGGAGTGGGCTCCTCCTTGCAGCCTGCTGGGAGAATAAAGGTAGACCTTGAGACTGCTACCAAATCCAGGTGCTTGTGGGAGGTGTGTGCATGTACATACGTATATTGACTGTTTTAGCATAGGTGCTTCGGTCTGAAGAGACCCAGTGGGTATTTCCAGTGTGCACATCTGGTTTCCTCTGAGTCTGGCTTTTCCTGATGGCTTTTGTCTGGCAGACAAACCCAGAGCTAAAGTTTGCTTGCACAGACACTGTGTGCTGCATTTTGAGCAATTGGAGATGTCCATGGTGTTCCTGATGGTGCCAACTGCTTCTTGTGCAACAGCAGCAATGCTTTTCCAGGGGGTTTGTCGCTTGGTAGTTGTTAAATCACTGTGAGCTACTTCTTGAAATCTGTCAGTGTATTGAAATGGAGCCTCCTCAGGGCAGAATGGCTGCTTTCACTAAAATGGGAGCTGGGCAATGCTGGGGCAGCTGGCATAGCCCTGGGTCTGGGTTTGTCTGCAGTGTCAGAGCTCAGCCTGAAGCACTGCCTTGTAGTTGCTGTCACCAGAAGTTTTATTTCTTGCACAGCCTGGGATCTTCCTCAAGCATTTTACTAGAAAGGTATTTCTGCATCCTTGTGCAGTGTAGTGCTGTGAGATGTCAGCACTCCTTTCTCCATCTCTGCTGGAATGTTAGCACAGTAAATACACACGTAATGCATGTGTGCTTTCTTTGCTGTCTGAACTGGAGAAACCCCTTGAGCTGAGGCCAGGTATTGCCTGGATATGGCATGGTTTGCTGAGCTCAGGTGGTGTGGATAATGCTGTAGGAGCTGGGCTGCTCAGGGCAGAGATGGCTTTAATGGATGCAGAACATGGCTTGCCGTCCTATCTGCTGCTTTTCAGATTCTGAGGGTTTGAGAAATGTCACTGTGCATCAAACCCCTTTAGGGCTCTGAGAGGAGCAGGGTGGGAGGTGTTTTGGGCGCAAAGCCTGTCCCTTTGGGTGAGGGCTGAAGCTGAAGGAGGGAGCAAGAGCAGGCTTGCAGCCCTTTGGTTACAGCCTTCCCTCATCTAGCTGAGGTCTTTTCTAACTAGCTGTATTTTACTCTTCTATATACATCCAGGGTGTCTGACATGTTTATTTAACACAGCTCTACAGCTGTGACTATAGGCACAAGGCACAGCCGTTGTTTGTGTAGCAGGATTCCTCAGTATTTAGGTAAAGTTAAAATCCTAAAACAAAAGAGGGAATTAAACAACACCAGAGCAGCTCTTCTAACCCTGCTGTCATCAAGTTGCCCTGACTCTGAATCAGCTGCTGATTTAGTGCTTTTCCCCTCAAACAGAACTGCCCATTCTCATAAGTGATGAGAAGCGGCTGGAGATCCTGAAAGAGTTCTAGAAGCAATGGTCAGATTTTTTTTTAAATATTTTTATTACTTTTTTCATTTGTCTTAGAAAGAAATATGAAATCTGCATGCAACCTTCTAAATATTTCAAACATTTAAATAGCATATGATAATTTAGCAGTACAGTACATTATACAGAAAGATAGTATAGGGAGGCTTCCTATAGTATATTTACAAATGAAAAGGTAGTTTTGTTACTTTAAAAAGAGGAATGTTTTGCTTAACATTGAAGTATTACATTCAAAATAATGAATATGTTGTATTGTGACTAAAACATAGGTATTTATATGATCGTCCTACCATATTTTTTTCATAAAAAGGTACCTTTTAAAGGCTTTTTTTTTTGCTACAAATCTAGGAAATCATACACGATAGTCTTGAAGCTTAAAATGTCTGAGTACTGAAGCCACAAACTTTCTGTGAGAACTTCAGGTGGAAGAAGAAAAAAAATTAAACATGTTCTTAGTAACAAAAAAAGACCTAAAAATGCTCTCTAGTGTAGGAAACATTAGATGGGAGGGTGGTACACTTCACCTTGCAGCAAGACCCCAGGTCTGTTAAGGAAGAGGTACACAAGTGGTGCTGGCACTCCCTGGTTGGAGAGCCAAGGGACCTCGCTTCTGCACCATGGCCACCGTGTGCTGGTGGCACCTCACCCAGCTCCTGTTCTGTCTTGGCATTGCCCCACTGGGGGGCTGCCAACGTGACCCCCCAGCCCTGAGGCTTCCTCAGTGTCAAGGGGTGAGAGACACAGCTGGAGGATACCTTACAAACATTGTCTAATGAGCTTATAAAGCTCAATTGCAATCATAGTGAAGTATGAATGAATAACAATTAAAAGCAGGAAACAGCAAAAACAAACCAACAAAACCTCTTTAAAATGCCAAGCATGAGTTGTTGTTTTTTTTTTTTTTCCCCAACCTTGGTATGAAGCAGGTGGGTGTGAGATCTGAGGTGCAACAGACGCTCATGAAATCTGGAAGCCTTCTGCACACAGCTATAAAATGTAAAAACTGACCCTTGGTAAAAAGTGCTTGATAATATAGAATTTGTGTCTTATGCCTGTGAGAGAGAAATAATCTTCTGCAGAGCCCAGTCCTACGCCAGCCAAGGGAGTCCTCTCCATTTCTTGCACCTCCTCCTCCTATTCTTCATAAACCCTACACAGAAGGAAAGCAGAGAGGGGAAAAAAATTCAAACCATGAAGGAAACAGCTCCCTTCCAAATAATTAAAACCCAGAAGCCAGAGTTTTAGCCTCTGCTTAAGTAAATTGGAAAGCTATTGACGTGCTTGGCTGCAGTGAGAGGGACATGCAAGATGGGGACATCCACATCCAATAGTACTCTTTAACCACTGGAGAATCCCTCTCTCATATGCAAATATGAAGTAGGTCATAATTATACATCTGTATTAGAATGGATAGTAAGTTAGCAGTATGTCATCTTTGGAATAATACCAGGTTCTGTGTTAGTTTTCCAGCTTACACTCTGAGGAGCAAACCTGGCAGCCTTGTTTGCTGAGAACTCTAACATGTTCATGCTCTTTGGGTGAAAATGGTCTTACACAGAGCAGGACAGTGTCCTTTTGAGGAAGAAACCAGTGTTTTCCCTTAAATTCTCTGTCTTTCCCTGGGGGGTAAATCAGTGGGTTTTGTACAGCTGGCCCAAAAAGCACTGACCAGTTTGCTTATTTCAGTGAGTTAGTTTAAACTGGGCTCTTTGTGTATGAAATAACACCTCCTTGATGCCGTGACTTAGCTCGGCTGCACTTAGTTTGGGCTGTGGAGGAGCCTGAGTGGCAGGCATGCAGGAACCTGTGCCAACAATCAATCCTGAGCAGCCAACAAAACCTAATGGCTTGCCATCAGTGATATAGATCTTTGTGAGGGGAAAGGTGGCAGTGCGTTTTAGCATTCCCTGGGAACGATGTAGTAGTTAAAACTGGCCAAGACCTGTGGTGTTAGCAGTTGTAGACTTGCACGTTTTGCAACTGGAGTGTGTGGCATAAAGTAGGGCAGCTTAATCCCAGCTCTGCCTGCTTTTCTTATGACTGTGTGGAAGTAATGTGGCCTTTTATCTCGGCTTTTTAGCTGTAACAAAGAGGTCAGTGCATGTAAATAGCCAAGCTCATCAGCTGACAGAGTTTAGCAGAAAATAATGACTATTTATAGTGGTAATTCTAAAATAGAAGCATGTGCATGTGGCAGGAAAGAAACTGCATTGTGAGCATCCGTTTATCCTTATAATTTTGGCAGTGAAACACATCCCTTTGTGCTGGTTGCAGCACTGACAGCACGTGTCTGTTCTCTTACCTGCCCTTCTCTTTCCATACTCGGTACCACTTCAGCAGGCGCACTGTGTTCTGCCGTTTGGGGTTCAGGCAGTGCTGCTGCTCACCTCTCACCTTCGTCCACAGGGTCACACTGCAAGGGAAGCATCCAAGTTACAGGCACTGCAGACAGCCCCAGCTCAGGGCCCTGCCTGAATTGCTCGTGGCACTCACCCAGGCAGCAATGGGGCAGCAGGAGGTTTTCCTGCTGTGTCTTATGGCAGCCGTCTGGGTTATAAGAATGCTGGAGTGGATCCTCAGCTGTTAACAATCAGTGCACTTCAGTGTGTTGTCTGCCGAGCTGGACTAAGTTGTACCAGATGAAGACATGCCCATTATTTTTAATCAGTGGGTTTGCTCTGTCTGCCTGTTTAGGTATTTCCTTTTGTGTTTAATAGCTAGCTTAATTAGGGATCATTTGGGCAGCCACGAGGTCTTTGCAGAAGGAGATGGTTCCCTTAGGCTCAAGAATGTTGCATCCAGGTTTGATCTTCTCCCTTGAATCTTGTTTTATCCTTTAAAGATATTTTAAACATTCCCACATGGGTGGGTGCCTGCTGAGCCCAGCGGTGCTGGGGCTCTTTCCTTCTCTGACCACAGGCACAACCCTGTGTCAACAGCACTGCCTTGATGTCCCCTTGTGCCAGGGTGAGCTGTGCTGTGAGGCAGAGCTCTGCCTGGCATTTCAGGTTCCCTCCTAGAGAGCTGCCCTGGAGGCTGTGCCCCAATGAAGGTGATGTGGGAGCCCTGGCACTACTTTCCAAGAGGGTGGCTCTTGAGATGCGGTTCTTTGTGCTTCTCAGGGCTCACCACAAAGTGGTTTTCTGGTTTTCTTGCTCATTTGGTGATTGAGGAAACCCTATAGTTATTTACTAGCTTTATTTCATTTTCTGTAAATGCCATCCACGACAAGGGAAGGGCTTCCAGTTTAACCAAGATATTATAATGGAATTAGTCAAATGCCGTTAGAGACATGAATAGAAGAATAGCAGAAAAGCAGGAATTTGTGGGTGTAATGGGATTCTGGTTCAGAAAGGAGCTGTGCATCTCCTGATACAACCAGAATGTTTCGTGGGCTTTCCCAGTACATCCTCTGCTGCAATGGGGACCCCCCTTATGGGAAGTAAAATGCTGCACATTGCTGTATCTGCTCAGCTGAGGGTCCACCACGTTTCCCATTTTAGTACTGTATGCTGGACTCAATTTCTTCTTCCTGTTCAGTTAACCTTCATCCCCACTCCCATTCTTTGCGCTACCATCACCAGATGTAAGCTGAAGTCACAGAAAACCAAGTGTAACTCTCAGGTTACTTGCTGGGAGGACTTGGCCCTCTTCCAGTGTACAGAAGAGCTCTTGTTGGCCTTCAGAAGTCTCCGGGCTGCAGAGCATGAAAGGGGAGGGGTCACTGCTGCTATCTCAGCCAGTCCCTGCGGATCAGTACATGAGAAGGGCCGCAAAATGAAGCTCAGTGAATGCTCAAAGCATGCAGCTTGTAGAAAGCTTTTGAGGTTGGTATGAAGTTTCTCCACCCAGCAGCCACCTCCGTGGCTATACCATCTGCACTGACCCATGCCAGACTTTGGCATGAGTTTCTCTGAGGTTTTCCTGGCTGAGATGTATTGCCTTGGTGCCAAGTGTGGGTCTGTGAGAGATCTCTGTGGTTCTTGGTGCTGAGGGCGCAGCAGTGGTGGGGTCATGCTGGGCAGTGCCACTTCAGGGTGCAGGTATGCTGCCATGTGGGTTTAGTGGCATGTTCTTAGGAAGAGAGATTGTGTGATCCTGAATGAAGAACTGTTTGGGTGTGTTGCAAGGAGAGGCTGAGCAGGGTGGATGCTGCAGGTCTCTTACATCTCCACAGGGCTCCCTCAGGTGGCATTTGAGTGTCTGAGGGTCCTTGAGCCAAAGTCCTCCCAGATACACTCACTTCTCCAACTCTGGGATAAGTACCAGATATGTCCCACTCTTGGAGATGCACAAAAGGGATGGCTGCCTTCAGACAAAATGTTAAACTTCCCTCATTTCTTCCAGAGAGGAAGAAGTGCCTCCTACTTGGTGTGCCATGAATCTGGATAGGCTTTAACCAGAGCTAGGGCTCAGTTCAGCTCTCACCCTGCACCACGGCTCTGCCAGGGGGGTGCATGGCTGAAGACACGTTCCTTTCTGAACTGCATCCACACCCTTCCTTCTAATCTGCCAGACCTAATCTCTTGTCATGTTTCTCTTGTATGGGGTACAAGAGCTTTTGAGGAAAGCAGGAGGAAAAGCAGCTTCATCAACTCATTTGAAACTATCACCACAGCAACAAACACTGGGCTGCAGGAATTCAGCTCTTCTGTGCTTCTGCCAGAGACTCCTAGATCGCTTGGCTCTGAATATTAATTTGAGCTTGTTCAGGCTGCAGTGGAGTGGCTGGGAAGGCAGCGATGGCAGCATGTTACTGGCCCATGGGTGTCTCCAGGAGCATGGGAGAGTGGGAAAGCTCTGTCCCAGAGGCTGCTGTAGCCCTGTGGGCTTGAATAGCATCACTCTGCATTTGCATAGCTCTCTGCTGGGATAGCAACCCAGGCATTGGGGTTTTCCCAACTTCCTGATGGAAAAGGAGAATTTGCATGAATGAAATCTGTTCCACACGTGGTGTTCTCCCCTCTGCTGGCTGCCAAGCTTGGCTCGGCTGCTCGTAGGGACGCCAGTGTCAATGAGAAGGCCAACGTGGAGCTCCATCCGTGCTCCCCAAAACTCTGCTGCCCTGGGCAGCATCTCTGCAGGGTGGGGTGGGCAGGATGGGGCCCCGGGGGTGCTATGGTGCAGGGCAGGATGCTGGGGTCCTTTCTGTGGATGTGGAGTGAACATTGCAGTGAATCAGACTGTAGCATTTTGGGGTGCGTGGTTGCTCTTGGGACCATTTTTTTTCCCCATTGTAGGTGACAAGCTTGTGGCAGTCTTCTCTGTTATTCTTCTGGCCATTATCCGGCTCCACGCACTGGGGTTTCATTGGGCATCTGAAGTTAGCCAAGCCAGGACAGAAAATCCTGACAAACCAGTCGTATTTAAAATGGGGGAAGAAAACCCCTCCATGAGAGATGCTGGAAATCCCTGTGGCTGCCTGCTTAGCTGTGCATTGCTCTGAGGCTTCCAGCAGCATTGCTCAGGGCTGGCAGTGCAGCTCAGAGGAGAGTTCTGTGCTGGGTGATCCCATGCAGCGCAGGGGCTGCGTTGGTCTGAGGACTCTGGTTGGGATAAAACTGTGCAGAAGCAAGTCCTGCTCTCATTTTATCTTTGCTCATACTGAAAAACTTGGTAAATAGTCCTAGATTTTGCAACAAGCAGCTTGCTGTTGTATTGGTCCCTGCGTTCACTCAGATTTAAGATTCTCCTTTTACTGATACCAGTTCTGCACGTAATCCTTGGAGCAGGCAACAGTGTCACAAACTGATAGGTTTTTCATCAAAATTACACATTTATTGCATCTGAGTGGTTTTTTTTCCCCAATGAGTTGGCATGCCAGAGAATGATAAAAGCAAAGAGCAAAGAAGGATCTCACAATATAAAGCTACGTAATTCAGCAGATAGTAAAACAGAATAAAAGAAAGGAAACTTACATAATCATCTCCTCCACACAGAACGGGTACCTCGGTTTTATTTCCAGCTTCCGTACGTTAGAAAATCTTATTTTCGGACCTTTCCTTGAGCATTTGCACTTCACACCTGGAAGAGAAAGCATTTGCTCACCCTCCGGTGTGCCCAGCATCCCCCACCCCCCGCCTGTACCCCAAGCCCTGGGGGGAGAAGCTGCGTTTTGTGTTGCTGCCGTGCTTAAAACGAGTGGTGTTCTCTTTGCTACAGGTAGAAGCTTCCCTGAGAAATGTATTTTAGAGCAGTTCTGAAGCTCGGTAAAGAGGGAGAGCTCTGTGAAGTGCACCTGCTGGGATTCGATGTAGTTGCGTTGAACGGGAGGAAATGAAAATGTGGGAACTCGGGTTGAACCCAAAAAGCAAAATGCCCTTCTCAGCTACTTTCTCATTTCGCTCGTGTCTCGCTCGGAGTTTGGAGCACTTTCAGTCCTTTTTCCTCTCACGGATGCTGCGGTGCATTCTCAGCCGGACAAAAGCTGAGCGTTTCTTTAGCCGCCGGTATTGTGCACGGCAGAAAACGGACCCTGGCAAAAGCAGTGGGGTTCGTGCGCTTCAAACTTGGCTCTGTGCTCCCTGTGCACATCGCTGTTCGGTTTTTTTTTTTTTGGGGGGGTGGGGGGGATATTCGAGGTGCACTCACAGCAGCTGGGGCACTGGTTGTGCCAGGAGGGCACAACTTCGTAGTTTTGCTTTTATCTTTTTTTTTTTTTTCTAAAAGTTAGAAAATCTCACGGCTGCCTCAAACCGTGGAATTAATACATCACTTATCCTGACACGCGGGGAACCGCTCTGTCCTTCTCGAGGGAGGGGAAAAAAAAAAAAAGACGTTACCCTAGAGAGAGCTTTAAACGAGAATAGGCAAAAAAAAAAAAAAAATCCCCTTACCTTCCGCGCTGGCTAAGCACATCGCGATGAACAGCAGGAGCAAGGCTGCCGTCAGGAGCTTCATGGCGAGCCGGCAGGTACCCGAGCGCACACAGCGGGGTTCGCTCTCGTATCCCCAAGTCCCCGTCCTCGAGGTGGGAAAGAGCGACTGCGGGCCGTGCTGCTGCCCGAGCTCTGCCGCTTTTTTTTTCCCCCCCCACCCTCCTCCCCGCTTCGTCTCCTTTTAAATGCGCTCCCTCTGCCCGTGCTGCCGCCTCATTAACATGCGGGGCTGATCGGCTCCCTCTGCTCCGCAGCCCCGGGGGGAGAGGCGGGGAGGGACGGGGCGGGCGGGGATGCGGCTGCCGCGGCCCCGTTGGGCTTCTGGCGGACGGCCGCTTTGGGATTGGGGGGTCGGAGGGGGTTCACCTGGCTGCGGGAGGCACCTCCGGTTTGCGGAGAGGAGGAGGGAAATGTGGTGGAATGGATGGTGGGGTTTACGCCGGGCTCCTGAGGGTGGTGGTCGGTGGGTTTAGGGTATTTCGGGAGGTCGGGGTGTTTTAGGGTGGCTTTGAGCAAACACTGAAGGAATTTTCTGCGGAGAACGAGGTAACGACAGGCAGAAATTTTGAGGAATACGTGCGTGGTTTTTTTTTTTTCTACCTTGCGGAGGCTGCTTCCGATTTCACTATCGGCTCAAGCAGCATCCTCAGCATCCCAATTCCACGCTCCTGCGTGTGGAGCTGAGGAGCGCTCGGGTCCCCAATCTCATGATGCATTCAGAGCACGGTGCTGATAACCGCCTGGCTGATCTCAGCACCCTGCTTCCATCCCTGCCAACGCCCAAACCGACCCGTGGCTCGGCAAGCCCTGCTTCGCTCTCCCAGCCCCATTACGCGTTTCCCAGCCCCACTTCCATTTGAAGTTTCCCACCCGGCTCTTTTCCTCCCATTGGCAGCGGCCGTTCAGCCGCGTTCCCGTCGGGTGTTGGCAGGCACTGAGTACAGCCGTACCACACGCAGCCTGCACGTTGCACGCAGGCGGTTTGTCTGCCTTGTTCCAAGCACTGGGTTTCATGCTGGACGTGCCGACACGCCGGGAACAGCCTGCTTCGGGGAGCCGGTGGACGTGGCAGGGGGTTTTTTGGGGTTAAAAAAAAGCTCATTTCGGTGTGTAGAGGTGTGGGAGTATTTGGGCTTTGGGTATTTGAGCTGTTCTAAAGCAGCTCCTGGGGCTGAGTCCTGCTGGGAAAGGTTTTGCTCTGTGTGTTGTTCAGTGGCAACAAAATTAAAGAGAGAAGTCTGTGCTGTGGCCTGGTGATAAAACCCTGCCCCTGAGGTGTGGGAGAGCTCGGTGCAAACTTCTAAAAGGCATTGGCGGCACCCTGCTCCCATGGGGAAGGAGAGAAACTATAGAAGAGTGGAAAAGGTGGATCCCAGAACAGTTGCTGGTTGGGCACTGGAGATATACAGCTTAAATTCATCCCCACCCCAGCCCTGCTGCAGCTTGGGGTCATTGCTTGCTCTGTGTGTGTGTGTGGGAGCAGCCCTGAGCTGTGCTTGTCCCAAGCAGAGACTGAGCTGTGGGAAGGGAAAGTCATCTCCCCCCCGCTAATAAAAATTGGGTGCAGCTTTAGCTGTCAGCAATTTGAACATTCCCCCAGACTGGGAAACTCATGTACAGGCTGCAGAAAAATAAATCCTTGAGTTTTCCAGGAGTGAACCCTCTTGTCTGATATGACTCTTGTTAACATGTGTTGGAGGAGCAAAGCTTGTGAGCTATGCAATGAGCAAAGTGCTGCTTTAGTTGTGATTTACATGGGGAAATGGATGTGTGTGGGTATGGTAACCACGTGCTGCGTGCCCGAGCAGTTTGCTGTTGCTGTGCCATGTGCTGACCTTGACAGTAATTATTCCTGACAGCTCAAAGGTGTCTCTGGCTGAGGAGTGACAGATTTTGGCAGCCATGTCTGGCTGCCTCTGACACCTGCTCCACCTCCAAATGATGGTCACAGAGGAGGAAGAAGGTTTGGTAAAGGATTTAAGAGAAAGGAAAGGAGAGAGAGTGAAACCTTTGTGCTTTTGGATGCAAAGCCCAAACCTGACTGTGTGCTGGCATCCTCAGGTGCTCTGAGCTGGGGCTGGAACAGAGCAGCTCCCCCAAAACACACCACGCATCAGTGGGAGGGCTCCAGGTGAGCTGCTGTGTTTGCAGTGTAGCAGTGTTTGTTATTGGAAATATTTAATTATTGCCATTTTTTGGTTAAGCTGCTAGGGTGAGTGGCATCTTATATTAATTGTCCTTGAGCATTTCTTACAGCATTTCACACAAGAAAGATGAAGGTGCTGTCATGGTGAGAAATGTTTGCAGATGGCCACAAATCTGAAGTTATTTGCTGCTATTGAGGCAAAGTGCTGTCTTTAAGAATCTCCTCATCTGTCTGAGGAGAAGGTGAAGCCTTTGGAGTGATATGACAATGTGACATAATCCCCATGTATCACATCAGGAATCTGGGGAAGGAATTAGACTTAAATCCTCTCTGAAATTCAGAACTAAGGCATGCAGATGAATTGTATGTTCTATGTAGGGTTTTCTCCTGGATGGAGCAGTTAATTTCTTGAGCTTTCTGGCTCTGCGGCCTCTCTGTGCTTGGCATCAGACGTGTGACATGGGTGTGAGGCAAAGCCAGCAGAAAACTCAGCCCCAGTCTTGAGGTGAATGGAGGTTGCTTCAGGTTTGGGCAATCAATCAGATCTGGGAGCATGTTGCAAACTGTTCCTGTGGGTTGTCCTCACTCATTGGAGGATGTGGTTGAGGCTGTGCTTCCACCTTTTGCTCCAGACAGCCTTTTTCTTGCCTCGTAGCCATGCACAGTAGTTGTGTCATCCCTTATGTCTATCGTAAGTTGAAAGTCAAAGCTTTAGATTTCATCTTTTGTCTCGAGAAACGTGAAACATAATTCAGGGAAAACAGCTGCATTCCCTTTTCCAGAGTTTCACAATGGATGAATTTTGCAAAAGAAACCTCGTATTGTTTTTGCAGTCACTGCTTTCTTTTGATATTTTCCCTTTTATTTTTATTTCCATTATGAGATTAAATCTAGACTGTGCTCGTTCTCCTGGGAGCAGTTTTAAGACGGCTCTCTTCACAGACCTGAATTATTCACCAAGCTGGAGTTTTGTGCTGAGATCAGAACGAGTTGGTCTCTTGTTGTGTGTGGGAGCTCTTTGAAGCTCGTCATCATGAATCATTAAAAGGGCTTCAATAGCTCGGCCAAGCAGAGACCTGACGCTTTAGGCAGGTGATCCGAGAATCACCTCGAGATGCAAACAAAAGGTTTAATCTCGCCTGTGGCGTTTTATGTTGAGAAAATAGTAAATTGTGTTTAAAGTTCCTACTGACTCACTTCCTTGACTGTAACCACTTAGCATTTGTTTTTGTGTGAGAGCGCAGTTTGCATTTATATGGTTCTCTCAGTAGGCATCTAAGCTGAGAACGATTGCAGGCATTTTTTTTTTTTGCATGTAATCTTGCAAAGAGTTGGATTGCTGTTTTGCTGCTCACCTGGTGCGTGCAGTGTTGTAGGGAGTAATGCTAAGATGAACAAGGCAGCTGCTCTTACCTTGCTTGGGACAGCACTGGGGTTCTGTTCCCCCTTCTCCCTTTCCTATCCCACTGCCACTGTGTTTGAACTCGAGGGAGTTGCTGAGGATTTGGCACACTTGTGTTGGCTGGCATTGAGCTTTGTAGTGCACCTGGGGCTATTTACCACAGCTTATAACAGCAAGAAGAGCAGCAGGTGACCCATCATCACCCTTGACCTGTTGTTGTGCTGTGTGTCTGGGTCACATCTGCAGCTCTTCAGGGACTTTTGAAAAGCAGTGGGCTGTTCTGTGCTCTTTAAGGAAATCCTTCACATCAAAGAGATGGAGTGGTAAAGTGTTTGAGTCCCGTATAGCAGCTTCATCCCTGGCATGGTGGGTCGCATCCAGAATGGGGGCTGCACCCAGCACAAGTTGACCTTGCCAGGCAGAGGCATGACTACAGTGATGTACTCTGTGTCCATTCTCTCCTTCTGACTTCTTTCTTTGGATCTATGAATTCACATTTCCAGGAAAACATCCCAAGCTTCTGTGGGTGGGTGAATCCAGCATATAACAGAGGGCTTCCTCTGCGGACTGAGGGTTTCCTTACAGTTTGCTTTCCTTAACTGCTTACATTGCCCTGTAACTGTGGCAACAAAACTTTCCAGGATGGAGAGTTAAAGATATTAGGTCAAATTCTTCACCATTTGAAACCTTTACAAGTGTAATTATCTCTGCCTGCTGCAGCCAGGCTAGGTGCTGCCCATCTCTTCATTTTCTGCTGAGCTGTGTCTTGGTAATGATGGGTATTTTTCATATGCTGAGTGTTTTGCCCCCTTGGGATAGAAAGCATGTGTTAATGTCTTTAAAGATAAACAAAATGAATGAGCTAACGATGCAGACCTCGAATGTTTAATGGAAGATTAGTGGGCTGCCATCCATCATAATATCGTGTGAGGATGGCACGTTGGAGAGCTGATGTGGTGAAGTAGAACTGGTGTTTGTTGCTGAAATTAAATGAGAAATCAGCAAGAGAATAAGGTGGGGCTGAAAAAAAATGCACAAATATTGAACACAACGATGTTGTAGGATTGCACGTCAGCAGTGGGAAAGGGACAGGGCTTGTAAAGCTGCTATGCAGCCCCCGCTCCCTGCCCCAAATATGGGGCTCCACAGCCTTCATTCTCAGGGACAAAGCTGTGTCTGGCTCACGGTTATTTCCAAAAGCCTTTGGCAGCCTCTCCTGGCAGTTGGCTGGCTCTAAGGCGGGTAGTTGTTGCTAAAGTGATCTGGAAGCTGAATGGAGCCTTAATGCTGCAGGAGAGGGCTGTGCCTGAGTGGGCATGGTGGTGATGGGCTGGCAGTTGGACTTCATGATCTTAGTGGTCATTTTCCAACCTTAATGATTCTAAGGTTGTATAATTCCCAAACTGTACTCATGTAGCAAAGGCATAGTAATGGAGCTAAATGAGTCTTGGAGTTGCACAAAGTTGAGAAGCACCAAATTAACCAGCAATGCAGAAACACTCAGCAGTTATCGCTTCTTTTGTTTCATACTGAAGTATGCCCGGCCTTTACTTGAGATCTCTTCAGGACTCACTGGCTTGGTAGAGAAATTTCAGAGCAGTTGATTTTTGTGGGAGTGGATGTGTATTTATGGATGTTCTCTGAGATTATGGTACCTAAGGGTTAATGTGGGTTTCAGTCAAGAGGACATTAAGAAGTGCAGAGGGAAAACAGATCAGCTGTCCTCTTGCCTTGCTCTATGAGATGAGACAAGAGAATGTGGTGAGACCAATGGAAAAATAAAAGGAAATAAGAAATCAAAGGAAATGCCACTTTATGGGTGATTTCAAATGGTGAATTGGGAAATTTTTCCTTTAGGGGAACAACTATTCTTTTATATTTTTAGCAGAGCTAGATAGGTTTTGTTTTTGCAGTCATAAGTTGTGATTCTCTGGAGGGGTTTGGGAGGTGATGGCCCATTTCAGATGGAAGCAGTGGGATGTTGCTGGGTGCTGCCAGGGGGTCGTGGTGTGAGGTGGGGGCTGCCATCACCTGAGCTCAGTATCACCCCAACATCAGCTGGCCAAGAGCACCTCACATGCTGAGCAGCATGTGCCCTCCTTCTCCAGGCCATCATCTAAGAGACATTGCAGATGCTCAAAACGAACATAGACAAAAAGACCTTCATAATTCCATGTGGTGTCAAAAACATTGCACTGGAGGCTGAAAAAATAATTGTAGTGTTCTTGGACTGGCGTGCTTGCACTGTCCTTTTGGTAGCAGTGAGTGAGGGTTCAGGTTCTTGCAACCATCTGCCAGCTCCTGTCTGCCTGTGCATACACAGTCGGGTTTTGCTCCTGCCCTGACACACAAGCCCTGTCTCAGGTCTCAACCAGCTGGCTGACAGCAGGCAGGTGCTGCCGGAGGCCAAAATGAATGATTTATCTCTGTGCTACATGTCACCATTTCTTAAGACTGAAGTCTCTCTAATTAACTCTTTCGCCTTCATAAATTCTTCATTGGCATTTGTATCTCCGGTGCTTTGCATATGTTAGATGGTTGGGCAGTGGTTTCCCTTCCAGGCATTGTTGGTGGGCTCTTCTTTCCACTTAGTGATGCCTTTGTCTGTGCTGCGCAGCACTCCTCCCCTTGCCATATTGAAACTTCCATAGACTTTTGGGGCATTTCAGCAATAAGAACAACTTGGTTTCAGTAACAGGCTCCAAAACTGAAGCTTCCCCCAGATGAAAAGAACATAACAAAAAAAGAGCTTTTAAACAGTGATTTCTCGTCGTGCCTGCATGCAGTGGATACCAGCAGAATGGAGGCCAGCTCCCTGCAGCCTGAGCCTTGCCAGCACTCTGCTTCCTGCATCTGTGCATGTTGTTTTGATACCTTACAGTCAGAATACTCCAATTTCTCCAATTGCACTTTGTGCCTGGCCTGGGGGGAGCTTCACGCAGCCCACCCTTCTGCTCTGTGAGCACCAGGTGGGATGGCCGCCCTGCAGATGTTGGTCCTTGCCAAGGAGAGCTGGGAATATTGGCTGCATCTTCAAAGTCCTGCGGCGTTCCTCACTGGGGAAGGTCAGCGGAAGAGAGTCGCCCGGGAGCTGCTCTCCGGAAGTGAAAATGGGATGCTGGATTGGCTCCTGAGCAGTAGAACGCACTTTCTGAGCATGAGAAGCAGCCCACACAGTCTTTTAGACATGTTTGTACCCAGAGCAATGCCTTTAGCGTGTAAACAGCTCCAAATGAAACTACCAGCTATGGTTGGCTGCAAGAAGGGGAAAAGGCACAGTGTGTCTGCCTTCTGTGCTGGCCTGGTGCTGTGTCTGTGGTCATGCTAGCTGCTCTGATAGCTCACACCAGCCAGGAATGTCACGATTGACTTGACTCATATGCGTTTTTCCTTAAGAACCTCTTAAATTGCTCAGCTCGAACTAAGTACCCACTTCCCTCCACCCCTCATTTCTGTGACTACGCACAATGGTATTTCCAGCTATGCTGAAATTCTCATAAACTTCGTTCCTTTACTGGAACTCTGGTCACAGCAGCAGCAGATAGCTGAGCATATAGCACCCTAATGCCACACTTCAAGACTCACATTATTTTTCAGACACCTCTGGAGCTGCCCTGTCCATTGATATGACTGATGTTAGAGATTTCCGTACTAGCCCTTTCCTTCTGTGTTGGCCTTGTTTGTAATTCAGGTTCTTGGATTCACAGAGATGGGAATCTGGCTGATGAGAACAGACTGGGGGGGGGGAGGGAAGGTGCTGTATGTGTCCTCTCAAGCGTCAACCCATTATTTCAAGGGATAATTTGTGTCTCTGGTACAAATCTATCTGCAGTTGGAGCATGGTAAGACAAGCTGATCTTTAACATTCTTTGTCTTCTGGTCTGTGCTGCTAGGAGACAACTGAATTTTGCATATAGTGTGGCTCCAGCAATTGTTGTTGTGCTATGCATTAGGTCCAGATTCACAGGTTCGTGGTCATCAGGGAACACAGAGGAGCAAGGAACTGGTAGAGGCTTACAGTAGCCTTCAGTGTAATGCCCTTTGCTTTGTCTTTAGCCTCCAAGGAAAAGAAGCAAACGTTGTCTGCAGTGCACCAGTGCCATGGCTTGGTGGCTGTGGTGTGCGTGGGCTGGCAGTTGGACTAGATGGTCTTAGTGGTCTTAATCCATCTGTAATGATTCTGTGATTATTATGGAGGCTGCAGACCGCTTTATTATGCATGCAGGGGTTTTTAATACAGCCTGTGGCTCTGCCTGGAGGCTGCCTTTAGAAAGACGGGGGCTGTGAGGAGTGAAATGTCTTAAGGGCTTATTTCTGCCATCAGTTGTGCTTTCCTGCTCTGCAGATTATTCCCTGCTTCTGTTCCCAGGGTGCTGCCTGTGATGTCATTCACTGTGTGTCTCTGGGCTCCTGAGGCTCCTATCCCCTCATCTCACTCTTCCCTGTCTGCAGAACAGCAGTGCCCCCACACTCTAATGAAACAGGGTGAGGGTTAGTGGCTTTATGGCCACGTAAAGTTCACAAACTATTTCAAGATCTAATTCTACTCTGAATTAATGAGAACCTTTCTTGTACTGTGGCAAGTCAACTTTTGCTTCCCAAGGCTCTGACTCATGGTACTCCAATAATAACCTGACAATATGCAGAGGTACCATGGCTTCTCTCCAGTCCACACGCCTGGGTTTCCTTCCTGGAGGGAATCAAAGGGCACAAGGACAGGGAGGCTGAGGTGGTAGGGTTTAGTGGTTGGCAACACTTCCTGCAGAAGAGAGGTTGAAAGTGGATGATCTTTGAGGTCCCTTCCAACCCAAGCCATTCCATGATTAAAAGTTCAAGGTAAGGTGCTGGTCTCTGTCACTTGGGTTAACAGGCTTATGCTGAAGGACCCCTGAAAATAACCCAAATACCAAGCCCAAGAAACAATCGAAGCAGGAACTTCAAGTACGACAACTTTTTGCAAACAGCAGCTGTTCTGGGAGCTAAGATTTACCGCAATGAACTTCTGTAACTGCAGTTAGTTTTGAAATATGGAGCTATAAAACCCCAATTTGCTGCGTGCAGAGCTAAGTGTGTTCCTCTGTATTTCTTCTGTTGAATGTTAAGTGGATCAATTTTACTAGGGTTGCCTTGATATATATAAATATATTTCCTGGTGGAATTTAATTCAACACAAACTCTACTACAATCTTCCCCCCCCCCCCCCCCCCTCATAGTTCCTCATTTAGGTGCTGGTGCAAGGAAAAGTTGAGAGCAATCAGAAAATACTGGAAGCTAAATAAATGTTCCCTAATCTCTCTTCAAGCCCAGACTGAAATGTTATTAATACTTTTAGGCTTGTCTGGATTAGTTTCTTAAGAAGTTGAAGCTGAACAGATCTAAATAGATTATTAATTTAGTAAAACATGACCTCTTTGGGGACTGAGCCAAAGGAGTATCATGTTGCTTGGCTTTTCCACCATGTACATGCTTTTTTTTTTTTATTGTGGGGAATGTGACTCTTTGAAACTAGGGATGCTGTGAGTGAGTTGCTGGTTGTATGGGTGCCGTGTGGGGCAAGGGGTGAGGGGAGCTTTCAGCCTCTCCTCCTCCTCCTCAGCATGATGCTGGCAGTGTATCTGGTTTAAGACAGGGGCTGGCAGCTGCCTCTACTACAACTGCCTCTACCACAATGTTAATTTTAATCTTTGCTAACGAGCACCACCATAAGCTATGTGCTGCTGTGGCTGTGTTCTCTGCACCTGAGTTATGCCAAAAAAAAAAAAAAAAGGTCCTCATAGTCAAAGAATTTGGGTTTAAGAAGTGAGCAGGGGATATAATTGAAGAGGTTTGACTGACTTTAAATGAGAGCAGACCCACCTGAAAGCTTCCTTCTTGCTGTAGAACGTGGAAGGCCAGCTCCTGCTCCTTAGTCCCCATCCCATAGCACTGTATGACTGCCAGGAGAGTGGCTCTGTTGGTGTCATTGGAGCGTGGTTTGGCTCCATCTGTCCCATGTCTGAGGGATGCGGTGGGTCCTTTCCCCCCTCTTGCTGAGTGTCGATTGCAGCATCTGGTTGTAAGTGTGAGAGGAATTCCTCATGGGCTTGAGTATTGGTGGTAGAGAAGAGATTGTATTTTGTGAGGTTTCCATAAGTGACACCTGCACTTCAGCAGCTGAAGTGCCCTGGGGCCCTTTGCTTCTCATTACTGGAGGGTTTTTCTTTTTTAACCCTTTTCATAAGGATGGCTCCCATTTCTTGGGACTCGGTGCTGGTCTTACATGGAGAAAAGCCATCCTGCAGGGCTCAAAGTGAATTGATGGCATTTCCTTCTCTCCCCAAGGATCCCCGTGGTGGGATTTGGCTGCCCCTTAGCTGGCAGTCACTCTTCTGAGCCAGCCACACAGGAGACTTCTGTGCCTCAGCCTCCACAGGTAACCGGTGGATGTTGGGTTGGGCTTTGCATGTGACTGCCCACAAAGATTCATCGCAGGTTCTTCACAGTGCCAAAGCTCCGGCTGAATATCAAGAAGTGGGAGCTGTGCAGTGTGGTCTGCATAAAGGGGTCAATATCTCAACGGTTTAGATCACTTTGTGGAAGAGAAAACCTGCTCGTATTTAGGGACAAAATATTCTCACAATTGCTATGAATCTGCCAAAGAAAACACAATTCCCTGGTCTTTAAGCTGCTAGGGAGGAAATCGGAATGAATCTCGCTGCGATCAGAATAGCAAAGCCTGGAAACATGAAGCAATATGTCTCCAGCAGCAGCTATACCCAGAACCAGCAGCAATAAGTCTCAGCTTGAGCAAAGAGGATTCTTCTGGGTTCTTTTTCTGTTTCCATAGTTTTCTATGGGGAAACAGAGTTTACGCATAACATTGACATTGTTAGTATTCCTCCAGCTGCTTTCTATTTAGAGGAGTGCGTGTGTCACATTTATCCTGAACTCTTTAAATAACCAGCATTTTATTAGTGCCTCCTTGTAGCCTCTCTAAATATAATACTGTTTTGGGAGGAACATGACAAATTTGCGTAAGATAACATGGAGTGCTATATAAAATGTGAAAGGAAGGGAAGGGGGTGATAACAAGTAGAGCAGAGCAGAGTCCTTCTGGAGAGTCTTCCTGAGGAAAATGTCTTGTTGCAAAACCAACATTTACAATGGACAAATTTCAGTGCCTTTTGGAAAAATTAAGTTGATTTCTTCTGTTTACTGGAAAGGCACTTCTCGGTTTTTGCCCTTAGGAAGGGGCTGACTGTGCTGGTGGGAAAGAAATCTGTGCAAGGTTTGGGGCTGGCCAGTGCTGTTGGTTTTCCCTGTGGAAGGGGGGTTCTGGCTGTTGCTGCTCAGATGACTGCAGGCATGGGATGAGCCTGTTGGCCTGGGGGTGCTGCAAGCAGCTGCCATGGTTTTGTGCTCAGTTCTAGCCCCCAGGGAGATGGAACCAAATCATTCCTAGGAGCAGCGTGGGGCACTGATGCAGCTAATGCATCAGAAAGGTTATTATCTGCTTTGGATCTTTCAGAGTTTTTCTTTGATTTCTGAACAAGCTTCCAGGGCAGCACATCGATGTCGCTGAAGGTATTACTCTGTTTCATGACTTGTTCACATTTTCCAATAAAAGAGAGCTTAATCTATTTAAGTCCCTTCAAAATTAATTGGCATGTTGAGCAGTTTCCAGTCATAAATATTCTTACATCTGTCCCATTGTTTCCTGCTGAAAAGTTGTTTTGATTTGTTTTGGATGATCCTCCCCAGCCTCTGTTTGGGGAAGTCACTCACTTCTAATTTGTTGTGTTCAGGGTTGGGCTCTGCGGACACTGTCCCCCAGTGTGGGCTGCAGCTGTGTGGGGTGGGTACAGCAGTGGCGAATGAATGTGCCAGCAAATCCCTGTTGGCACCGCAACACAATGTGATGGGTTTCTATAGGGGGAAGCTGAGATAGGGCATAGTACTGTAGGGCCACAACTGGAAAGCGATGCTTGTGGAAGAGTGGAGCAGGGACACTTAATTTCCTATCCCTGTTGTGCACAGCTCCCTTTAACTTCCCAGCATCTGTAATTGCTGGGTTCGTCATGGGAGAGGAAATAGCAGGGCAAAAATCTACCCTGCTGCCTGCAAAATATTTACAAGTTTTCTTTAAGGAACTGCCACAGTGTGCTGCTTGGTATTTTAATTGCTGGAATACATCACGGATGAAAACGGTGCGTGCTGTCCCTCGGCTTGCAGCTGCAGGGTTCTGACAGCACGCTCATAAATCCTGTCATTTAAGGGCACATTTCATATGTCAAAGAGCACCACAAATCTCTTCCCAGAGAAAAACCAATCGCAGAGTTGGGCAAGGCAGCTTTCAGCCCCTACTGCTCTGAGGTTTGATTACCTGAAGCTATTCTTAATTTATTTTTTTTCTCATCCATTCAAATGCACAGCAAATCCAACTGAGTATAGTCTGGCAAGCTTCTCTGCCCTAGGACGACATTACTTCAAACCTGAGTTACGTATAGACTAAATGGTGGTGGTGGTTACATGTTACTCAATTGTCTGGGGGCTATTTTCAAGTCAATTTTGGTGGATGGAGAGCTCTGGCTCATTAGTACTTGCATTGCATTCTCCATGAATACACCCTACCTTGAAGTTTATCTTCATCTTAGAATTTCCTGTGGAATTGTGAATGGCTGAGAGAGTGCTGGGAAGGTCCCAACCACTTGGAGCTGGGAGACCCAAGGTACAAAGCTGGGCATGAACACAGAGCCCCTTTCCCCCTCACCCTGGGCTCCAGACACTGCACCAGAGCTCTCTTGGCTGATTTATTTTAGTTCAGTTCCTGCTGGCAGTGACAACTGACTTTGGGTGATCTGTGTGCTTAATATAACCAGTAGAATCCATGGGGAATGTTATTTATCTTGAGTTATGGACTGGTTAGTGACTTCTGTGTCTTATGGTGTATAGCTGGTATATAGATTTGAGCAAAAAGGTATACATGTGTATTGTCAGCAATTCATTTCCAAGAATTTGGTTGCATTATCCTTTTCTTTGACAGAGTGCAATACAGCTGGAACTATTGACATGGCAAAAAATGAAGTACCTACTGGGGATTTTTAGGTTCTTCTGGGATCCTTAGAGTAAATTAAAAGATAACTCATGGGGAGGTATCAATTACATTCCAGACTCCTACACACACAGTTCAGTCAAAGCAGTCAGGCCCACACTCTTCTAAGGCTGTGCAGGAGATGTTTTGATTTTCATGCAGAGCTGGTGAACCCAGGAATAGAAAGAATTTGGAGCTAAATGTGTTTATTTTGTCCTGAAAAATGCAGTTTCTGATGGGACTAAATACTGAAGGGATGTACTTCAGTAGGTGCTCTGTAGCTGGTACCTTCTGCACATCAAAGCTTTGCTGGTTTATCTACATGCAGGCAAACTAATTCAAATTTTTCCCATGGACCACCTGGTCCTGCTTGCTGTGACTGCTCTCCACTTAATTTTGCAAATGTCCCTGGGCATTTTTGAGTCCCCGTGCAGAGGAACAAAGCATCTGGCATTTTAGTACCTTGGTGAATAGCACAATATGTAGTGTATCACTGGAAATGGCCAGTAGATGAGTTTCAGTGGGGAAGGAGGAGGCAATCAGAATGAGAAGTTGTTGGGCTATGCTGGCAAGCCATCCCTCCCATTGCCCATGGAGAGGTTTCTGGGACAACTGGTAGGCTTTGGGAGCAGTGAAAGAATGAAGCCAAAACTTTGAGTCAGATGAGGAGCAAATGAGTAACGTCTGGGATGTGTGAAAGAGCCATTTGTACTCACTGCAACCCCAAGTGTTGCTTGAGGAGCCCCCAGAGTGTGGGCTGGAGGAGGGGTTGCTAGGACTAATTTGTGTTTGTTACAGCCAAGGCTTTGGACTCTGCTCTGTACTTCACCAGGCATTGGTGCCTCCATTGGGTCTTGGCTTCACCTCCATGATTTTGGGGAGAAAAGTCTCTGTTCTCTTTGAGGTCTGCTGAGAAGAGAAGGTCTGGGGATGTTGCTACTGTACCTTTGTTAATAGATCATGAATAATGGGTTTGTGCCATTCATCTGCTCTCATCTTCAGCTGAGGTAGGAACTTGGGGACTCACCGGTGTGTGGAGCCACACATCCTCAGCATCTCACTAGGACTGCCGGCAGACAAAATTCCTCTGCACTCTGATGGGATGAATAAACCTTCACACTTCTCTTTCTGGACCCTCTGCCCATTTGTTGGGTCAGCTTGTTGTCTGTAATTAGGCTTTTTTTTTTTCCACCACGCAGAGTGTGGTTGGAAGCATCTGAGGCAGAGGTAGTGAAGAGCCCAGAAAGCTGGCACCTGGGGGCAGCTATAATCAGGACCACTTCACAAAGCTGGGATGTGGGAAACACACAAAAGAGTGAGCAATTTTGTAAATGAGAACGAGTGGCCCTACATTTCTAATAGCAATTATGTTTCACAGCTGTGCTGGTTGCCCCAAATGCATAGAAATCGAGTCAGAACCGAAATCTTCTGGCCTGAAGAAAATTAACCTTCGTATTTAAGCTCAATGAGAAGTAAATTTACTTTCCTTTCAAGTGAATAATATTGCCCTGAAAATTCTAGTGGCAAATTAAGTTGTAATTACATTCTTAGAATTAAAGTTTGTCAGTGCAAGCCAAACAAATAGGAACTCAGGCGAAGCAATAGAGAGTTTATATTTGGAATAAAATTTGGTCCTGATATATTGTTTTCTTGCTGAAGTTTTGCCAAAGTTAATCTACTGTAATTGCATCTATCGCCAACTTCTTGCATAAATCAGAGATAACTCCAGAGCTGTTGATATAGTTCTTTCATTAACATCTCATTGCCACCATAGGAGGAGCAGGCCAGATCTCCTTTCTCAAAGACTAGATCAAGAGTTACAGAATTACCCAGTAACTGTAAATTTTGCTTTGAGGGCAGTCAGCAAATGGTTCTCTGTAGCTCCCACTCTGCCACAGCTGAGGAAGATTTGTGGGAAAGAGGAATGAAAGGGTTGTTCTCTTTTCATCAGTGTGAGACACAAGATCTGTAAGCAGAGCATAGAAAAGGGGCAGGCAGTTTTTATACAGCTGGGAGTGCTTCCCTACACTTACAGCGACCTTGTGGGCAGCAGGAACCAAAAATTAGTAGGTATTTCTGATAGAAAGATTTCTGATAGAAAGAGCTCTTTGCATCATTACAGTTGGACTTGATGATCTAGTAGATCTTTTCCAATGTTGGTGATCCTATGAGATGAGGAGAGAGGGGGAGCAATTTCTTCTGAGTGTGGGATTTAATTTTTTAAGTACAATTTTAAGAGTTTAACTCACAGTGGCCAACCAACACACTGACCATTGGGTAGGAAGGCTGGCTGATGGTGCCCCAGATGTGGGGATTCCTCTGGCTTGAGCTTCTCAAAGCGCTTTTCAAAGCATTACCTAAGCCTGTGCCAGGCAGGGAACATCAGTGGCTCAGGGGTATATGTCCCTAAAACCTTCTCTTAATTTCATGTTATCTTTAAAAAGAAAGATGCAGGGCAATACTGAGGATGGAGCTTTCTGTAACCAATGTGTGTCACTAATGTAATGGAAGTAGAGAAAGAAGTTGTTTGTCCTGCATTCCTAAAGTTATTAAGCAGCAGAAGTGGGGGAAGAAAAATCCTCTCCTATGTTTGACAGGTTTTTCCCTGAGTGACTATTACTTGTTACTTCACATCCAAAATAGGAAATTATCAAGATTATGTAAAGCAAAGGATACAGAGAAACTGAGTAGGTAGTATGGGGTGCATTGAGGAAAGGTTAAATCCTTCAGCAAACTCTATCTCCTTACATATAATGTGAAATATTCCAGGTTTGATTTTAAGTTTGTTATATTTCACTGTTTTTCTCCATTGGAAACAAGATTAATATTTTTAGCCTGTTCCTATGCAACATCAGATATTCATCAGTATTTTCCCTTCTCTACATGGGAAACAGTCAACTTGGAAAGAGTATTCAGGGGAAATTCATTTACTCAAAGGTATTCTCTGTCAGAAAGCAAAGGGTTAAAAAAGAATTCTGTTCTCCATTAATTCTGTATGCACTCAAGTGTAACATCTCAATTCATTCAGATCTCAGCTCAAGTCAGCCTGACTGCAACTGTAGGCATGTCACCATCCAACAACACATGGGGCATTTCTTCCCTCCTTTAGCATCTACCCATATCCATGGCTTGGTGGTATGCTGATGGGAACTGCCAAAACAAACATATAAAGGGGTTACAAACAGACTGAGGGGGGGAAAAAAGGAGAGAAAGCAACAAAGCCCACCACGACTCTTGTTTGCTTTTAGTTTAATGCATATGCACCCCAAGAGAATCTCCAACCCCTGCCAGTGAGCTCCTTATGGGCAGGTCTGAAGCTCAGGGAACAGCTCAGGAGAGCTCCTCATGACTACTGCCAAAGATGTGGATCAGTCTGAGAGATTCAAGCTGACTGTAACTAAACCCAGGCTTTGTCACTCAGACTTCAAGTGCAGATTTTCAGCTAACGAACACTATGTATGCACTTAAAAATTCCTTGACTTTGAGCATTACTGCTCTACAGTAAACAGATTTTGTGCCTTAGATTTTTCTATATAAATATTTACAAAAAAACTTGTGGCTACTGGTCAGATGTGACTGTTTGTTGTTCTCAGCATTTCTGGACACAGTCTACCGAAGATTTACATGTGTTTCTAATACACAGTAACTTTCTACTGCTGGAAGGCCTTGGATGATGATCAACTACAGAAATTGCTTCTAGAAGAAGAGGGTTGGGCAGAGTTCGAGGTGCAGAAGGGTTTATATGGTTGTTGGTCAGAGGCTGTTTTTTAGAGGCTTGGAAATAGGCAGGTTGCACACAGGTTCATGGCTGTAATGACTTCAGGACAGCTTGTGACTGTTCCCTGAATGGATATAACTGATAATTCCATATATACTCTCTCTCTCCTGCAGCTTTTGTAGGGATTTGTGCAGAATTGGACTGAGTTTTGTGGCTCAGAACAGAACACTGTGATCTGGATGGTTGGTGAGCACCAAGGGAGGACAGACACCAAAGGAGGGAGTTTCAAAGTGGGCAGAACAGTTACAGTGTCAGTTGCCCGCTGAGCTGGGGCCTGGGGTGGGTTGTCAAAAAGGAACTCCCATATCTGAACCAGATGGATGCTTTTAAACTTGCTTTATATTCAGGGAACAAGAATAAGCAACTCTGTGTGGAATTTCAGTCTGGTGTAATGGGATTGTTTTGCTGAGTGTGACCACTCAGTGTATGAAGGAGAAGGGAAGATGCTCCCTTCCTGCAGGGATATGAACAAATGCTCCCCATAAAAGCAATTTACTTGAATTGTGAACGCATAATTTAATAATCCATGTTTTGGTGGTAAGCAAAGTGAAGAGTTCTCCTTGATTAGCCAATGAGAAAATCGCTGGATCTTAAGTTGAACCAGACTCCCCAAGCTCTGGAAGATGGGCAGTGTGCTGTATTGCAGACAGGCAGAGAGTGTTTGGGGGGGGTGATGGAGCGACACATTCAACCTCTCACCCATTGCTGCTGTGGCCAGATCCTGTGCCAGGAGCAGACTGTGTGGGGCTGAAGCACTGGCAGCTAGTGTAATGTTCAGTGATACTTTTTTGGGCTTGTGATACTTTTTTGGGCTTGTTTTTCTCCTTTTAGTTGTGAAATTACAGTCCTAACTTTCTTGCAGTGTTAACACTCTCTGGGTGTTTTGCAGAGCAACAGTGGAGACGTCCACGCTTTAAAACCACATAGCCTCACTTGTGGTGTTTGAAGTACAGGGATCCTGACAGAGCCCTCTGCTCATATCCTTGGCATTTGGCCTCTGAGAGTGTCTTGAAAAGGGCAGAAATATGCAGTGTGTGGAGGAAATATTGGGATCACTCACCAGAAAGAAGGTGAGAAGGGCTCTGGGCAAAACACAGCTTTGATCTCACTTCTGTCACAGATGAAATTCCTTCTTTACGTCAAAGGAGAAGCAGTCTTCTGTACTGTACTTGTCCCTCCTTCCCCACCCCTACACATGGAGCAAGTTGCTTTTTAACCCCAGGGGCCATATCTTCCAGGCAATCAATAACTTGCATGATATTTCACTTGCTTGGCATCTCTTCATTCCTTCTTTTAGGCAGTGACAGATGTAATCCTGCCACTAGCAAAAAGCAACAGGTAATAAATTATGATGTGTACAGCAGTGGTCTTCCTAGTTTCCATGACTTGTTTGGGCTTGTTATGGCTGTCCACAGCCTGTCCGCTGTGCTGTCATGTGAGCAGAATTCCCACTGCATTTTCGAAGAAGCCTCCAGAGATGAGAAATGAGCAGTGTGTTGATGAGAAATAATACATCACATGCAAACTGCCCTTTTTCCTTTGTTTGGTTTACTACTTGTCAATGAAGCAAAGAAGTGCCCTTGACAACGGATGAAAAAATCATTCCTGGTATCAAGTAGGGTCTCCACTGAAGATCATGGCCCTCTGCATGCATGCACAGGAAGGGATGTGTTCACCATTCAGAACATCTTATGGTCTATTTTAAGCCAGGAAACAGAAGGAAGGTGGATGAGGAGGAGGAGCAGGGGGAGAAAATATATAGCCTCCAGGAAAGTCATTAAGGAACACATGCCATCCTGAATTCATGTCATTTAAAGTTGTTTTATCTTTCTCTGTTGGGCTTTGAACCTCTTGGAGTTTATTTAAGCTATTGCCAGTTTGCTGACTTAGGGAGCAAATAAGCCTTTGGGATCAAAGCAGCTGGTATTGTCAGAGGTATCAAGGGTGAAATAACATGTTAGCAGAAGGAGAGCTGAGTATAAAAATGGAAATAAAATCCTACTTGGTATTTTGCTCTCTTTTACTTCTAACCTCTTTCCCAGTTTGATCCTTTTCGTTTGAAAAGGCATTAATTTCCTTTGTGTGGATCCCAACAGTATAAATATTTAATGGTCCTAGATTACAGAGCTGAAATATGAGATTAGTTCCAACCTTAAAGATTCATAGAGGACCTCTTCTTCACATTTAAATGGTTCCCACATTACAGCGAGCAGTATCTCCCATCTTTGTGGGAGGAACATCTCCAGTTATGTAGTCGCTTTCTTTTTTTTGGCCTTGCTCAAGGCTCAGCAGACACAAACACAAACACCTCACCCACTCCCAGTCCTTCTGCCGCTACTTTTGATTATGTGCTGAGACAAACCAGGAGAGCTTCAGGCTCAGTGGGAGCAGGGCATGTGGGCTTGTGAGCATGAGCTCTGCTTCCTGCTGGTGGCAAGCAGGCTCGTGGCTTGGAGACTGCAGAGTGCTCTGCCTGGAACATCTGGGAACGTGGTTAATTATGGTCAAGTGTATATATGGAGAGACATACAAAATGGGCGTGTTAGCCAGTGGTTTTTTTGGTTAGAAGACTATCGTGGAAATTATATATAAATTTAGGTTCCTAATTTAAAGACCACAAAGGGGGAAAAAAAATCATCTTTGTTTGCAGTGTTGCTAACAATGGGTAAAAGCTTGGCCTGTGGGGTATCAGACAACATCCATTTTGTGACTAGTTGAGGTTTTCCAATGCAAATTGGAAAGAATAATGGGAAACAGCCAAAAGTTGGAGGAGTTACCTCATTCAGAAGAGCCAAATGCAGGTGGGCACCTATAGACAGGGCAGCACAGCTCAGCCATGGTCAACCACTGGAGGGCTCCAGCTGGTGGGAGTTAAACTGCACGAAAGGAGTTGAACTGATTAACAGCATGAAAACAGAACTCTCCAGGATTCTCTACTTGTCTTTTAAATCTACCTCTACTCCGGGAACAAGTGCTGCAAATGTCAAAGGAGCTTAGAATATTCATTACCAAAATGCATCATTCCAGCCCAGAAATGTTCACAGTGATTTTCTCAGTTGGTTTCCCTCGGTGCTGGGTGGTTGTCAGCTGTGTTATGTGATAAGCCACAGCTAGTCGGTATTGACAGAGGAGTCAAAAATAAAAGTGTAAAGGGCAGTCCCCTTTCCTTCAGCCAAAAGCAAGTTTGGAGGACTTAAGGATTCTGTTTGGAAATCCTTTTACCCAAGTGACATTGAAGTCTGCAGCTCACAACTGTGATTTCACAGCATTAATATGACACTATTAGCATGTGAGAGTGTATGTGGCATTCCAGTGCATGTATTTCTAGCAGAAATGGGACAGGTTTGCAGCTCCAAGTCTCTTTTTATGTCTCTTCTTCGATTTATGCATGCTGAGGTTCTGAGGCAAACTCAACAGTCTGTTTTTCATCCCCCATTTTTAATTAATGAAATCAAAGTGCGATCTCTAGAGAGTCAGATCTAAGATATAGTAGCTTTTTCAGTGAGCTGATCTAAGCTGTTATTGAAAAAGATGGTTTCCAGGCATTTCAAGGGCTAAGGTCTTTTCCCTCAGTTTTCATCATTTCAAAAAGAAAAGTGGGAAAAAGGTATTACTTCATATAAAAGTGATCTACTTCTTCTAGAAAACATGGAGATGAAATGTGTTGGTGATTTTGGAGATGTATTTAACTCTTCTTGGAAATAGTGCCAAATGGATGTGAATATGTCATTCGAATATTTGCATCCTCTGTCTTTGAAGATCTTTTTGGAACAATCAAAGGAAAATATTTCCTGCTGCTAACACAGAGGCATTTCTTGGCTGCTACACATTGCTGTAGGTTGAATTCTGTGTGTATTTGTTGTTTGGATTTCTTTAATTAAAACACTAATTCAGCTCACCTGACATAGGATTAAATTGCAGTCTTCAGCAAATTTGTCTTATTGCATCTCAACAGACAGAATGCTAATTACTTCTGTAATGAATGAGAAAGCGTGTGGGGGAATAAAGATGCCTTCAACTCCTTTGGATGCTTATTAAAAATAGATGTTGATGAAGTTAAAGAAGGAAGTGAAGTGAAAGAGGGATGGGAGTGAGGTGTTCAGGAGGACTGCTGTGGTTTCAGCTGGGGCTGTGCCTATGGGCAGGTCTCGTTCTGCATGGCCCTATGCACAGTCCTGGAGGGTATCTGGGGGGAAGCACCCAGCCCCCCAGCTGCAGCTGTCACGTCACCCAGATTTGAGGGAAAATGGTGCAGCACCTGCAGGCCAACCCAGAGTGCCAAAGCAGCACTCAACTGGATTATTTACACTGATGTCAATATTGAGAAAAGTCCTTTGGGGGGGATGTACAGCGCGGTTCCAAGTTCTGCTGGATCGATTTAGCCACATCAGTGTGTTTTGCAGATAGATGTTGGCCTTCATGTGTAAAATACAGTCTGAGCCACTTGATTCCCCCTGGTCCTGCTGTCAGCAAAACAGACACAAACTATAAATACCCAAAATTCAGAAGTCATGCCCTTACTGTCAAGGAATGGGCTTAATAGACATGTAAGGAAACGGAGAGAGAGTGTTTGTTTTTGGTTTTGAGCCACCAGGTGACCAAATTCTTGTTTTTCACTACAAAACTAATGTGCTTAAACAATGCAAGAGCAGATGTGACCGCATCGCTCCAGGCTGAGAACTGTCAACTCAGTGCTCCCATCACAGCCCCTGTGGTGGGCACTGCACTCCATGCTCCCGTGGTGCTGAAGAGATGAGACCTCAGATTAACTCTGGAAGAGCTGGCTTGACTCAGCACTACCAAAGCGTGTTGAGCAGTTGCTGGGAATCCCATGGTTCAGTACCTTTCTAGATGAACACACCTGAATTCGAGTTGTGACCATTCCTCTGTGCCACTCTGTGCTCCTCCAGTCCCCAAACTCAGGCTTGAACAGAAGAGATCTCATAAATTCCTACTCTGGTCATTTACTTTTTCTTTTAGAGCACAACTGCAGTACAGATGTTGAGGAGCAACTGTTTAATTTTTTTTTTGGTCAGTCCTAAGAACTGTCCCCTGCTAGCTTGCTGGTTTATTTTTATTTATTGATTTATTGTCTAATATCTGCTGGCAAAATCTGTGATTTTTTTTCCTGCATTTTATGTAGTTATGTATTTATTTATTTTGCATAATTCGTCCCAGTATCTGAGAAAAGATATGAAATTCCCAGCAGAAAAAATGCACATCAGCTGCAGCTTCCTCCCTGTCACCTTCACAGCAAGGAGGCATCTCTGCAGCTGTGCTGGGAGCGTGGGCTCCTGGGCTGCTGTGTCCCAGCTCTCCTGTGTTCCTGCTTTCCTACTATCACTCATTTCTAGCAGAGGTCACTCCAAAGGCAGCCCCTAGATAGGTTCTTTCCCACCAGCCCTTCCCTGGGCTTGTTCTGCTCCTGAAAAGTGGTACCAAAACCTCAGCAACCCATACTGAAGACGTTGAGCATGGTTGGAGCGTGTAAGGCGTGAGTGGGAGCTTCTCCAGTCATTTGGGACCATGTGGGAATCATCATTTTCCAGGAAATATGCTTTGAGTGCAGCTTTCCTGCTAACGAGCCTCCCCTGATGGCCTGGGGAGCAAGGAGCTGGCAAATCCGAGGCTTTGCGGAGAACACCGTGTCCCATAGATGGGGCAAGGAACCTTGCTCGGCAGAGTATGTCCCAAGTCACTACAAGCCTGGTGATTTATGAGATATCAGAGCCCTGGCAGAGCATCCTGTTCTCGGAACCACACGTTCCTTAAGATCCCATGGGGAAAGCTGCAGGTTTATCCCTTATCTCGGCACTCCCCATCTGCTTTTGGAATGTGTCTCCTGGGAACAGAGTGGGGGAAAGAAAGCTGACTCTCAGGTACCCTAAGCCTGGCATGGGTGTGTGCTTCCCACCATCCAAATCCTGCAACAATCAGCATCTGCTCAGCTGCTGTGGGTCTTCATTTTTGGGGGGAATCCTGCAGTGCTCAGTGCTTCTCTAAGAGACGGAGCCCACTGAGGTCACTTTTCCCCTTTCTCAGTCTTTCTCAGTAAGTCACCATGAGGCAGCAGAGAGCACATGCTTAAGTTCCCAAAAACCCAAGGTCCTCCAGCAAGCAGAAAACCTGCTGGATGTTAGCTCCTGTACATGACATGGGCTTTCTTTTTGTTCAGTGTTTGGGTTTGAGATTCCCTACCTGCAGACTTACTGTGGGTCTGCAGGAATAATACACCCTGAAAGGATTTGGTTTGGAAGTTTTCAACTGGTTAAGAAAATGTCAAATATTTCCACTCTGGCATTCAGTCTGTTTGGCTCTTGGAGCCAGTGACTAATTGAGTTCCTTGCAGCACTTAGAACTTCAGCAGCTGAACTAGATTACTAACAGTTATTGCCTTCTAAGCTCTGTAACGTGTACAAGGCAGTGTTTATACTTTTCTTTTTTGATGTCAGCTCACAGATGGCAAAGTGCAGGTGGCTGCTTCTCTTCCAGGTTTGGGAATAGAGCTCCTGCATTCAGGGAATGCCTCTTTCTCCCCAGGTTTAGTTGTGTAACTTCAGATTTGCTTCTGCTTAGCAGATTGGAGAAGAAATTTCTGCGTGCTGCTGGGGTGTGAGTTCACAGTTCCTTGTTTCCTCCTGCTTCCACTGGCTCCCATACATTTACTCATCCTTTACAGTGTGACAGTAACTTCCAGTTATCCATTTTCAGGTGTTTGTAATTGTAATCCATTTGTGTACTGGGGCTCTTAAGCAATGATAGCCTTGATTATAGAAAAGTGATTTTGAAAGATGATGATAAAACCCTGGTGTTGACTTGAGCAACAAAATGAGGTTAAAGGTCCTTGATTATTCTTCGTATCACAGCGTTGAGTGTCTCACACAATAAATGGGAATGTCCTTTCTGTGCCAGGAAGATGAGATGGGATTCGGGAGAGCAAATTACATCGTTTAAATGAATGGAAACAATTTGCCCTGGCTGTTGCCCTTCCAGAAATGAAGTCAGTCCTGGCTCACTGGCAGTTGCAGTTGCAGTGCTCACATCCCAGATCGGGGTGCTGCTGAAACCACCCTGCTCTTTGTCCCAGAGAACACAGGGCATGTGTCTGGCACTGCTGCACAGAGCAGGGAACGCTGTGGGCACTCAAAGGAAGAAAAATCCTGGAAAAAATTATGGCCTTGAGGGAATCTTCTGGTACCCATTAAAAGGTGACACTTCCAACCAAAGGAAGGGGGATTTTCCCATCGTGGAATGAAATAACATTCAGAAATGATTCGTGTGTGTGCTTAAATTTGAATGTAGAATTTCATTATGTTGTTCAGAGGCCCTTTTCTTCCCAGGGTCATTTGATTACAAACTTCTCTTAAGGAAGAAAATCTCTGCAAAGCACTTATTGCCTGAAGCTTGCTTCTCTCAGCCCTCATTAGGCAAATAACACTGTGCCAAGAGCTGTTCTTCCAATCCTTGGGTTCCCACTGTGGTCCTGATAGAGGCACGCATCTCAGAGCTGAGTTTTGAGTGCTTCTGTGCCACGCCTTTGATTCCAGATGACACCATGAAGAAGAAGGTACAGTTGGATAAAGTGTTGACTTTTGTTGTGCATGATGAATGCTCTGTGCTGTTATTGCAGTCACAGAATTAACCACTAATTGGCCCAACTCCAGAAGTTAAAATCAACTCAGCTCTGTGTCATTAACTCCATAATGGTATAATCTGAGTAATTGCTAGGATCTCATGTCCTTTTCCTATCCTACGTGAATCTCTGAGTTTTAATATTCAGGTACATGAGGCAGTAATTTCCTATTGATTTTTCAAATGGGAAGAGGAGAGGTGCAATTTTAAGAAGTGCTATCAGTTATTTGATTAGATTAATTGCCCCCTTCAGGTGCAGCAGTCCCACAACACCCTTGATTTGATGGTGGCATGAAAACACTCTCTGCATTTCTGAGCTCCCACCTTCCATGGCTCCAGGTAGTAGTGCCAAGGCCCTGCTGTGCAGCTCATCTTCCTCCTCCCTCCCTTTCTTTGTGAAGGATTTCTTTAGGCAGTTGCTGAGTGCTGGGATTATTGTAATGTGCTCAGAAGCCTGATGGAGTAAGTCCTGTCTGGTCCCTAATTAGCTCATTTAACTCTTGGTTGAAAAATTGTGAATAGATTTAAGGGTTTTCTAAAGCAGAAGTGATCACAGAGTGTTTCTAGAGCAGCATCTGGCTACTCAAAAATAAGTTGTTCTTTAATGAAAGTGACAGGAATGCTGTTTATTGGGAAGAGCTTGTGCCAGATAACTTGCCTTGAGCATTTATAAGCTGTGTATTTCAAAGTGCTCTGAAAAAGAAGTGGCGATACCCATAAACCTCACCAGTTCCTCCATTCTCAGATGTGGGATTCCCCTGAATTCAGCCTTGTTTAGAGGCTGGTTGCTTTACTGTGCTCCCTGCCCTCTGTGTCTAATGGTCCTCTGATGTCTCAGTCCCAACACAACCTCAGAAATCAATGCCTTTACCCACTGCTTGGAGTCCAGATGGACAAATTCAAGATGGGGACCTGGTTTTGTCCCATGTCTGATTTAAATTCAAAGTATTGCAAATCATTTAAAGCCATTCCTTCCCATGTTTAAACTGACCCATGTGAGCAGCCTCATTGAAGTCAGCGATGAATGGTGGCATTGCTTTCTTCTTTGCTGACTGCTGATTTCTGCTACAGACTGTAAATGACTTCTCCTGCCTTTGACACTGCAGTCCTTCAGCCAACCACTAAAGAGGCATCATGCTAACTGATAAGCAGTGCTTGATCTGGAGCTTTTAATTTTGTAATCCTATTAAACTGATACATATGTCAAATATTAATGCCTATTGGGCAGAACATACCCTTCTGCTCTAAGGTTGCTATTTTAATTTCTTGGTAAGCAATTGCATGGGACCACTGATATAAGACAAACAGATGCTCTTCAGCTGTACTTTTCCATAAATGATTTTGTTCTTTTTTTCATTGGTTCCCCTAGTAGGCATATCAAGTTCAAAGAAAACCTTGCCTCTCTCTAATGAGAAGATTAATTGCATTCACATATGCCGCAAACTTTGTCAATTCTGTTGAAAGTTTGATGACCTTTAAGAGGCAAAGTTTTAGTGTGCCCAAAATAAATAATTCATCCTTTGCAGATTTGCCCTCTGCATCCATCTGCTTGAATCTGAAGCGTGCTGATTAAAGCGTCTGAGTGCAATTATCATCGTTGAGATAAAGACCTCTATTTTCTTATTGGACTTCAAAGCGCAGTTGCTCTTTTAAAGATATCCACAATCCATTATGTAGTCAAGGGGTCCATTTTATTACTCTGACTTACATCCCATTCTCCCCAGCATTCCTCAAAATCTTAGAAAATATCTGAATTTCTGTGCAAACTACTTTTCCAGCTGAAATATGCAACCAGTCCTCTCTCAAAACCTTTGAAATCATCATCTTCAAATGCAACCGGAAAATTCATCTCTGTTGTCACGTACAGGGAGAAAAATGTCATCTAGGCATGATGTGATTTACTTTGATTACTGCAATTACTGGCACTGCTGGGCTCCTTACCTCTGCGGAGGCTGCACACAGCTCACTGCCAACCCCTTCTTTCCCCCCTTCCGTTCCCTGTGACACATCTTTGCTGATTTCTCACCCCACCTGTTGTGGTTTGGAGTCCCAATCTGCGATACGTGGAAACAACATCAAACATGTGCACAGCCAAAGAGATTGCTCTTGGGTTAGAAAATGGAGGGGAAGATTTGGTTGCATCCCAAGAAGTCTGCAGACACCCATGATCCCCCGCAGCCGTTGGCTTTGGGGGGCACACTGGAAGCCTCCCACAGTGGCTGCATGCAGATAAATAAGCTGATTATAAAATAGTGAAGCAGATGGTCTCTTTTCCTGCTACCTGTGAAAATAAGCGCGGTCCAGTCTCCCTGGGAGGACGGAAGCTGCTCAGCAGACATCACACAGCTCTTGGTTTATATAGGGCACTCTGAAAGAAGTGCTGAATGAATATTATGGCCATTTAAACGAACCCTTCCTGGCCCCACGTGAAATTAGATAGAACTGGCACCATGTCACCTTGTTACTAGAGAGAGAACAAATAACTCACTCTGACAAAAATCTTCCTTTGGGCTCAACAAAACGTGTTTTTGTTTGTTTTCATATAGAAATTGAAATCTGTCTTGAATGCTCTCTGGATTTAACGTTGCTTGTTATAGATGAGGCAATGAAAATGAAAGCAGAAATAATAAGGGATTGCTGAGTTTTTAAAGGTGATTTACAGAGGAGAGGAAATCCTAGAGATTAGGAAGTTGTTTAAATTCCAGTGACAGTCAAATGTGGATTAGAGATTAGAAAAAAGAAAAAAATAAAAGATGAATTGCAGAGAGGAGAACAAAGCCATGAAGGAAGGAAAGGTATATTCAAAAATAAAAAGGTATCCAAGCAAGGTAAACAAAAGACCTCTTAAAAGCCGAAACCAGACACCTGCTTGCCTGGCAGCTCCCAGCAGCAAGGAGCACTCCACCTGCCAGACCCAATTTTTAACATCAGTAAATCACCATGTGGGTAAAATAACAGGATGCTGGAAAGGAAGCAATTTTTGCTAATCATCGTATCCGATACCACTCTCACACAGCTCATTGCTTGTGGTACTGAGCAAGAGCTCAGGGTTTGCTCCAACATGGAGGGAACAACCTGCTTTTCCCCATATGCATGCCACGTTTGCTCTCACACTCTGAAATATCAAATGGCTCATCCCAGACTGAGTGCTCAATAGGAAACCAACAGCGTGTTAGTGGGATGGGGGAATATGTCACAGTGTAAATAACCCACATGGAATGTTAAATATTAAGCTGCTGGGTCATCTTGAAGTCTGTCATGGTGATGTATGCAGGGGTCTTGTGGCTTTTGCTGAGTTTAAGGGGAGCATTATACCTGAAATCCTGTATAAGCCCTCGGTCATGTACCCCTGGGTGTCAAGGTTACTGTTTGTGGAACTATAAACGGTCAGTGCTTTTGTTTTTAACCTTGTAAATACACAGCCATGAAGACTTTTGGCTTGTGATGTTTGTATGACATCCATTGGACTGAACGGTGCATGTACAGATGTGGAGGAACAACCCTGAAACTGTGGTAACTTCGAGATTTCAGAAGGAAGGTGCAAGGTGGCTTAGGTTTCTGATATCTGAATGATTTGCTAGCACTGAGTTCAACTGTGCAAAGTGTGATTAGATGAAATAACTATGTATTTACACTCATACACCAGAGTCACGAGGATTCAAATTTATGAAGGTGCCTGAGAATCAAAACTGAGTATCTGTGGCTATCTTTCAAATAAATATATGAAAAAATTGAAGGAGATCTGTAAGGTTTGTGTTGGGCAATGGCTCTCCAAACAATATTTCAGGACTTGATACTGCCTTTCTCTGGCAGTCTATGTCAGGATGCACGAGGCGAGCAGATCTTTTGTTTTTACTGATGGACAGTGTTAAACTCACTGCTCAGTTCCTGCCTTCACAAACCTGTGGCTTGATGCTTTAATTTCAGTATGATTGTCAGAAATGAGCCCAGGAAAGGTAGCAGAGGCTTTCCATCTCTTTGATCAGGGATTAGGATCCCTCACTTCTGTAGATCATCAAAGTCACGATAAAGACCATATGAAAACCAGATCCTAGTTAGTACGTACTGGACATTGTTCCTTCAATTGATGGGAAACAATAAACAGATTCCTAAGATACATAAAAAAAAATTAAAGAGAATTTCCAGTTTTGACATCTTAATAGAGTATGATGAATGGTTTGCAATAGTTGGCGTCATGACAATGTCTCTGTCAAGATAAGGAGCTTTAGGATATAATTGCTCTTTGAAGGGGTTGTTGAGTATCTCTGCCGTCTGAGTCTGCTTTATATGGTTTATGGAGGAGAGTGGAAGGTCTGCCTAGGTACATTTATCAGCCTTGGCTTTCGGGGATTTATCCTGTCACCAAGAACATTACCAAGATACCTTTCAAATCATTCAGCTCTACTTCTCTATTTTTTGTACAGAATTAATGTGTGACGCATATCCCACAAATAACATCATTACAGCAGGAAAAGGGCTTCGTTGTGTAGTAGATGAAAGACCAATTTGCCATGTTATATTACAGTTTGGTTGTTTTCAGTAGTAACAGTCTAACAGAGGAAAGTGTCGCTACCTGGGGAAAAACAGTTGCCATTGCTTACTGTTCACCAATGATTTATTAAAATCAGTGTCAAGAGCAAATCCTTGAAAATGAAGCTTCGCATGTGCACATGATTATTCCTATGCCTGTTTGCATACTGCAAACTGAAACGAGCAGTGATTCACCAGGAATGAAGTTTGAATTAATTAGATAATCCCTGGTCTGCAGTGGCCACAGTATTCTCCAGGCATTTGATGGCTTTGGAAAGAGGATGGCTATTGGAACATGTAGTGGTGCGACAGACAGCAGGTTTTTCCACTTTCTCTGGCGACGCACACAGTGTTGCAACACTGAGGAGTGTCGTAATACAGAGAAGCCCCAGGAACGTGGATGGGATGTTTTTCATAATGCAGTTTCCATCTTGCCATCTTTTGGTTATTAATGACAATTTGCAGCATAAACAGAGATATATCTGGAGCAAGGCTTGGCATGGGGAAAGGGAAATCAAAGAACAGGAAAAATGTTGGCAGCTCAGTCTTTAGGTACACATGCACTAATCCTCAGGGTGGCTGTCTTGCTAATAACCTAGCAATTAAAAGAATATATGGGTACTTAATTAAACATGTCAGTCAACCAGAAATGAGTTTTCCCTGTCAGGAGGAACTGGATTTGATTTTCTCACTTGGAAACAGAGGTTAAAGACTCACGTAGAATAAAAGTTTAATTAAGAAAGGAGATTTGGATTAACACATGAGGCAGAGAGAGAAGGAAAGGTCCTTGAAGATCATCTGAGCATGATTCACAAGAGGAGAGGAACCTAAGTATTTGAACAGATTTTATTTTATTTTTACTTTTAAAGAAAAGAAAAGTATATGGTGCTAAAGCTAGTGAATAGAAGAAATAGAGTAGGGATTATTTTTATGAAGAGAGCATGGGTCTGTTCAGTTCACTTTCTTGCTCTTCATGATCAGTCATTTCAGATATTTGAAATCTGGCCATGATGTGTCTACACTTGGGGTATTAGCAAATCCTATGGATTTTGATGCTTAAGTCTCATTTAGAATATAGATGAAGGAGGAACAATTGTCTTCTTTGGAAGCCTGGAAAGATCCTCTCTTTGTTGGTGGCACAGAAGGTGCTGCCTACATGCAGCAGAGCCCCTGTCCTGTCCTGTCCTGTTCTGTTCTGTCCTTCCACTGGGCTGTTTCTGCTCCAACTGAAATACAACCCCAGGGCTCAGGCACAGGATGCAGAAAAAGTTCAGTGCAAAAACCCGAGACTTAGAAATCATGTGAAAAATCAAGGAGCATGGCCATAGAGACCAGAAGGTGTCTTTAACCACTCTCTGGTTTGCCTATAGCAAGCAACCAAACCCAAACCTTCAGAGACCTGTTGGTATTCTCTCTACTCGCTATTGTAAATAAGATTGTTTTGTTTTGTTTTATTTTCCATGTGAAATACAGCAATAAGAGACACTGCAGAAAGCAGACAACATATGGGTATTTATCATGTTGAGGGTAGGCAGCTGACATAGTACTTGAAGGAGCTTGTACATGTTTTCCTGATTTCCCTTTGGAATTATGATGACACTTGGGATGAATTGTTGTAGGCTCACTAAGTCAGGAGTAGTTTCTGCAGAAAAACCTTCGATGCGTGTTGTTAAGTCAGTGTATTTACAGCTCTCTTGGAGAACCACTTGTTTATTTCCACGTTCTGAAGAAAATGAGATTCCCCGTGTGATGTGTGGGGGTCACTATTTTCATGGAATGGGAAAATAAACAGATGTGTAAAGCCCTGGCATCACAGACTGGGGGTATGGAGGTGTTCCAAAGGCAAACTTATTCTCTGCCTACTTATTAAATAATTACTTATACTCTGCCTGCTTATTAAATAAAACGTGAAACTCTGCAGCTCTGAGTGGGACAGAAATCAAGAAGGAATGCACACTGGATGTGTGATTACACAGAAAGAACGAGGTTTGCTTGTTGGCACTTAATAAGAAAGTGAGGCCATGTCATTTTCCTCCTGAATTCCCCGAGAATAATTCTGTGGCAAGATGAATTACATGGTTTCTCCAATAAAAAGTTTGCAACATTCTTGCTGAGAGCAGTTGCTCGGGCAAACTCTGTTTTTTGCTCCCTAGTCAGCAATTGCATTGTAGGTGAGTGGCTGGAGAGATGGGCTTAACACAGGGAAGAAACAGTAAATTTTCACTGTATATGAAATTTGATAAGTAGAAAAGATAACTGGATTCTCTTAAAGAATTATTGTGCTGGGGCCTGGGGAAATTTGGTGAATTGTGCATCCGTGGTCCAGCAATGAATGTAGCAATGATTTCCCACCCCCACCGGAGTTCTGTTCTGCTGAATAGCTTCCTGTGCAGCAAAGGTCAGAGCTGGTGACAGAGGTGTAGGGTTATGCCTGGGTGAGTGTTCAGCTCTCATGTTTGCTGGGTGCAGGAAACAAGAGTGAAGGTAGTGAGGGGTCGGCTGCAGGATACTGCCTGGTCTCACCGAGTAGACTGGAAAACAGATCTGCTGTCAATCCCAAATTCCTGCAGCCGGGGGATGTCGAAATCTATGTTCTAAATTCTTGGGTATTTCTACAGCCTGTCCAAAAATATACTTTTCCATGGAGAAAGCTGACAAATATCACAAGGCAAATCAAAACTTCATGAGAACCTACTGGATGGCCAGTATCAATGGAAAAGTCCATTGTGCTTTGCCAGAGATATTTTGAGGCAGAAAAAAAAAAGGATCCCAACTTTCCAACCAAATAATTTCCAATCCACTTACATTTCCTTAGTGCTTTCCACTGACAAATTACAGGAATTGGGCACAATTAATTAAACCTTTATTAGTGTTTTCAGAGAACTTTGTTAGATCATGCAACAGTAGGTGTGCCACCCAGCACGTTGGGTAGCATGAAACTGGTCTGAAAGGTTTCTGCTGGGCTGAGGACTGCTTTTACCTCCTCTCCTTGAAGTGCTCTTGTGTTCAGTAATCTGTTTCTCCACTGAGTGAATTGACAAAAAGAGAATCACATTTTTTCCTCATCTATCTGCTTGGACATGTTTTCTGGATGTTTGTAATATATCACCTGTGATCAGAACGAAATTTGCCCATCAAAGAGCTACATAAAATATTCACTTTTGTAGCTGAGAAAAATGTTTGCCATTTGTTGTAATCCATCCTGGGAGAAAGATTTTCTTTCCCTTACAGAAATTCCCCTTTAAAGCTGTCAAAACATTCTGATGGTGTCTGTGGAGGCTTTAGCCCAGGGCTGTGTGCAGCACTCACATCAGGAGAAACAGACTGCTCCTCAGTTCCCTCCAGCCAGAAGAGGTCCAGTTTGAGGGGCAAAGGTTTGGCTTTTTGGTCATACTGCTCACAATTCACATTTTGGTTGGGAGCTTTGGCAGTGCAGTAGGATAGGGGCAGATCATGTCAGCCTTTGGGGTTGGCTGTCCAGAGGATGAGTCTCTCAGTGCTCCTGGTTGCACTACACAGTGAAGTGGGGATGTGGAGAACTTTCCTTAGCTAGAGGAGCACAGTGGCTCATCATTGCACTAAATTCACATCAGTACCCCCTCTGTGGCCATTTGTGTATTCTGCTCCTATTCCTTTTGCTCCTTTGTGTGTCAAGTTAATTCAGCAGACTGGAGCAGCCAATAGTTGGTCCTCAGGCACATATAGACCTTCCTTTCCTTCTCAAGGCGTATGTTGTTTATCTTTGATAATTGTTTTAGATGCATCTGTGTTTGCTTTAGGCACCAGACCAGAGCTATGTGCTCTTCAGCAGACACTGGGGCTTATCCAGAGGTCTTCCATGTGTTGTTTTCATTAGCATCCTGGTTGCATCCTGCAGAAAACAAGAAATAAATCCAGTGCTGGAAATATCATGTGGCCAGCAGGACCCTACGTTTGTGTTATACAGGCCAGCAGCAGGATTCCCCTTTTCTGGGGATTCTTTGTTCTGGAAAACCAGCACCATGGCAGGGAGATTGATTTATGTCACCAATAGAAACCAAACACTCATCAAAACATTTCACAAACACAGAATGGCTCCAGGAGCCTTGGTGTGGAGATGACTAATCCTGCCATCCCTGTGTCCCACAGCTCCCTCCCTCTGTGAATGGCCAAGAGAAATGTGGCACGGATGTTACGGGATGCTGTGCATGGTCTTTATTACCATGTTGGGTTGATACTTTACATGGGGGCCTTCCTTTGTTGCCACTGTGCGTGTAGTGATCCCAAATGTCACTTGATTTTAGGGAGCAAACAAGTTTAGATGTTTTTGGGGAGAAAGGAACAATGCAGAGCAACAAATACAGAGTTTAAATTAAAAAAATAAACAAACAATAATCTTCAAGTTGGGAAAGGAAACCAGTGGGGCATAGGCTTGCATTGTCCCTGTAGTCTGGTCCCTGTGGTCCTCAGATGTGCGGTGCTGACTGCAGCTGGCCACAGGCTCCTGGGACAGTTCCACCTTCCCTCTGGCCCACTGCAGCCTTTCTTACATTTTTACATTAATCTGTTTGTCTTACTGCCAGCATGAGATACATTTTCCTCATCCTGGATGTTTAGTCTTCAGAGTCTTGCTGTTTTTATCCCCATGTTAGTCCCTAGTTTCCTGACCTATATGGTAAGACAAGATTACCATGTAAGACATTTGGTGTTTTCACCTCCCACCATCCCTCTCAATCCACATACTTGGGAAAAAACTTATTTAGCAAGTCCAGCATGTCTGGACACACATTGCAGCAAATGGCTCTGCACCACGAGAGAGCCTCATAGCAAAGTTCACATCCTGGTCCAGGCGGCTCCTTCCCAAATTGTGAGTGAACGCGCCGTCAATAGACATAAGCCTTTCCTAATACGATCAAGATGTGATGTCTGCATTATGCATCTCCGAGAACACCATATGCATTTGCTCTATTTATAATGGTCACATCTTAATTTGTAATATTAGCGATCAGAATATTCCCCTGCTAGGTAATCAGAGGGCAGCACAGAGGAGCTGTTTACTCGCGGGTTTCCGTTCCCTTTGCTCTGTTGTGCAGCCAGGCCAACACCCGCGCTCTCCTCTCGGCAGATGAAAGTGGAGGGCAGGGCCAGATGAAAGCGTCACGCAGATGTGCTGGAGCATCCCCAGCCAGCATGTGAGCTCTGTCTGCCAGGAAGGGAAGCAGCCGAAAACCAATCACTCGTTTCAGGAATCGTGAAGATGCGCTAGGGATGGAAAACATAAGAATTACCCAACAGGTAGGGACTGGGGAAGCATTGTTTAGTTGTAACTTCAGAACACAAAGAGGTGCCTTTTCAATTTATTTTTCAAGATGTGCAATTCATACAGAATTTCTCTCTTGAAATGTAGCAGTTAAAGAACAGCACTTAGCTAATCAATTCTGCTTGTTCTAAAGGTCAAGGAGGTGTCAGTGTGGCCCTGCTCACTGGATGGTGGAACTTTCTGATTATAAGTGCCATGGAATGCCAGAAGTGGATGCAAGCTATTAGCAGTTCTGAGGGGTTAAATCCAGGGATCATTAATTAAGTGGATAACTCATACTAATTTATGTATTTTATTTTATAGAATCATAGGATCATCAAGGTTGGAAAAGACCACTGAGATCATCAAGTCCAACTATCAACTCATCCCCACCATGCCCACTAAACCATGTCTTTCAATGAGGGCACTTGTCATATGAAAGATCATGCAGCGTTGAAATGAGATCCAGACCACCCAATGACACTGATTTGCACATCACCGTGCTGCCACTGGACACCACTGGACAACCCAACACATAGAGATGTCGGTAAATAAATGGATATGTGACTGGATGTTGCAAGAGATGCATATTCAGCATCTCTGATCAAAAATGTGCAGATTTTTTCGTACTTTCCAGCCTTAGAAGGATAAATCAGCTTTTGCAACATGCTGACCAAGAATCCTGCAGGGAGAAATCCAGCACAAGAGAAAATCAATGGAGGAACATCGCAACCATGTAAAAGGGAAACAGTAAAAGGAAGGTGTGTTTCACCACTGTTCACTTCTGAAGGGAGTGGAAGTGTTGCACACCCAGGTATCAGAGGCTTTTCTTCACTTTTGAAGCAGTAAAAGGATGGCTTTAGCATTCTCTGACACTAATTAAAAATGTATTAGAAGCTGAAAGCAACATTAAATATTGGCCCTTAGAAATTTTGTCTGCCACAAACATAATTGTAATAAAAACTGAACCACTGAAAGAAGTGTTAGAACATTAAAAATCACAAACTTCTGTGTTCCCACTTTTCTTCTGCAATAGATTAAAAGTATGACAAGTTTCACCCAAAGACACAACCATTAAGAAATCATTTGGCTAATGACATTTTTTCAAACCCAGCTTCTCTAGCCTGGGGAGAGCTTGGAAAAGGTCACAGCAATGTGTTCCATAAGCAGCCTCTCTTCAAGCCTGGGGGGTAAATGTATGGATCTGAGGCACTGTGTTGCTGGCCCGGGGAGGACATGATTGTTGGAAGCTTCCCCAGTAGGCTCTGTGCCATGTGAACTGTGCTACCTCCACCCCATTGCCATGTGTGTCTGTGTCTTCCCTCAAGGAGGCACCTGTGTTAGTGTTTAAATCTCAGTTCAGAGGAGTTTGGCATCTTTCCTAAGATGCTCTCCCAATAGGTGCCAGCAGTGGTGACGTGTTGCTGCACTGATTTGGATAGCAACATGAGAACAACACGTGCTCCAGGTCGTCTGATATCACCGACATGTCTGGAGCCACAGGCACCTGTGCTTTGGGGGAGGACAGACCCTGCCCAGCAGGTCAGGACGAGGCAGCAGGTTATGTGTGCTGCCCTGCAGCATGCAGCCTGTGGGTCACAGCGTCAGCTTTGGCAAGCTCCCCTGCAGCAAGAGAAACTAGGGTATGCCGAGCAGACACAACAAACTGTTCAAGTCTTGCTTTTGGCAAGACTTTTCTGCTACGTGCAGAGAGTGGAGCTCACCTTTAGGTAACCAATTTTATAAAAACCATTGTCTCTATGCCTGCAGAAAGTACCTCCTGTTTCAGTCCTCTGTGTAATGCCTGCACCTTTGTGCCTTTAACCACTCCTCTCTTACAATGAAGTAGTTATATACTTATTTCTACCTCTATTCCTTACAGGTGCCAAACTGAGGACCCGAGGGAGAATTATCTCATATAAGATCAAGTAGGATGTCCACTGCAGGGTAAGAGGTCAGGCAGCCAGCCCTACAGCACTGCTCAGTGCCCCTTTCTCATAGCTGGCTTTTTGTTAAAATACTGTCATGCTCTACCCTATTCAGAACGGGTATTCCTCGGTTAGAGTCCTAAAGAGATGTGAAGTTCTCTGTGTTAAGGGATTTTTCAGTAGACAAATAACTAAGGAAAATGATAATGTGTCTAGCCACCAGGAAGTTATATGCCCATCAGGAGCAAGAAGGGCCATTTCAAAGAAATGTTTGCGTAACTTCATGTCATCCATAAAACCACACATTCTCAGTGAGAGGAGGGTGGAATTGTAGTCCCCTTGAGAGGGACAAGTGTGGCCTTCCCCTGACATGCAAATGTGGTTCCACATTTCCTGAAAACCATCTGTTTCTCCCTTTATGGCAAAATGTGAGCTGGGAGGGATGTCGCAATGGGGCTGCTCTCCTCCCTGCAGGCCATGTCTTGCTGTGCCCCACGCTGGGGGAGGACCACCTCAGCTCAGCTGAGATTGGGAGCTGGTGGGAGGGCAGCTCTGGTCACCAGGCTGAAGCAGTGAGGTGGAAAGAACTTCCTGTAAGCTGCAAGTTTGAGCTTGGCCATCACCCGTTAAAGCCTCCTCTCCAGCAGAAGTACACCAGTTGTGGTCAGACGAGATGTTGTCTCATTACCTGTCGAGGCCTCTCCCCTGTTGCCCGCACAGAAGAAGAAAATAAGCAAAACCAATGAGTTTTCATCTGGGCAGAAAACTTCTGCCCCTCCCTACAGGCAGAAGGGAAGTTTTGCATCCCATGGGATGCTGCAGAAAATAGGCAGCACCTTTCAGGTCCAGAGATGCCTTTGATGAAGCAAGGTGGAATCAAATGTCTGTGCAAAAAGAAGAGCTGAATGATATTGGAGAGAAAGTACCCGTTCACATCCAGAAAGTATTTAATTTCAGCCCTGGTCGTCTTCTGGGTCTCTAACAGTGCTCATTTCTACTCAGGAAGAACAAATAATGTTTTGCTCTTGTAAGAGGAGTCATGGCCACGTCTCTTCTTGAGTGACTTTGCCACAGATTAGCCAGAGGGAGAGAGCTGAAGCTCATGATGGAAATAGCTCTCATCAGGAACAAGTGCTCCAGGGACTCAGGACTGTTATTAGCTCTCTGTCAATGTTAGTGCAAGAGAAACATCTCCTTAAGAGCCACACATTCCCTCGGAAGACACATTTGCTGGGCCTCTCCCTGTTCTGTCTTCTCACCAACTGCTTAACTTGCTTTGAAATGATGAAGGAATGAGCAGTTGGAAGTGCTTTGAAGGTATGCACGCAGAGGTAGCACACACAGAATGTATCCAAAGCAGAAATGCAGTGCCTTTTGCATGGAGTTTGCACAGGCAGTGCTCAGACCAGCGAAGGGAACAGCGACTGGAGGACAGAGAGTCTGTGAAATATCCCAGCAGTGGGCAGGTTTGACATCTCAGATGATTTGTTTTGTAAAGAAGGAGAGTGTCTTCCCGAGGCCGGCTGCTGCTGTAATGGCAGAGCCTTGTTTGTGCAGCAGGGCTGCAGCATCCCCTGAGCAGGAGCTCAGATTTTGGCAGAGTTCACCCAGAGCTGGCTCCCACCCGCAGCAATGGGAGCCAGGTGTGATGGGAGGAAACAGTTTTAACAGAATAGACTCCGTGCCACAGGGTTGGAGCACGTGAGGAACCTCACTGAGGGTCTTTCTGTAAAACCAGTAGGCAGGGAGAACCCACTCGTTCGTCACTGCATTGATTTGTTTGCTGGCTGAAGATAAATCAGAAGGAGACCTGAGCCCCACCTGGGGCTTTGGGCGCAGCTGAACACATTCCCCAGTGCTGATTTACAGCTGACCTTCAGCATTTCCTATTGTCAGCTCAAGGACTGTGACATCAGGCTGCCAAATTTATGTTTAATTAATGATGAATCCTCCCCATTTCTGGCCAGCTGAAAGGACATGACTGTGCCCCAGGGACGAGGGTGCAATGTCTCCTTGCTGCATCTCTTAGAGCGGGATCTGGAAGACTAGGTTGAAGTCCCTCGTGGCTTCCCATCCCACAGCCAGCTGTGTCTGCAGGTCTTTGTGCTGACCCCATATCCTCATCTCCTCTCAGCAGCAGGGTTTGGACATCTAGTAAATCCATCTTCCCTAAATTTTCAGGGTAAACAGCAGACAACAAGGCAGATCTCAGGTTCCTGATGATGGAAAACAGAAGAAAAGTGGAAATATGCTGTGGTAAGCCATGAAGTCTTTAAGATCCCTTCAAACACCACCAAGAAAGTAAAATAGGAGAACAGTGGGTCCCTGAGCCTGCCGTGATGGGAGCACTGGGACTGTGAGAGGAGGTGATCTAGGGCATGTCCCACTGATGCCCACACCAGGATCACAGTGCAAAGGGACTGTAAACCCTGAGCTCATTCCTGCCCTGGTAATTCACCTTATGTTTTTTTTTTTCCCTTCCTTTTTTTCCTTAAATGCTTTTCTGAGGGTCGCACCCTTTCATCTGTTTATTTTTAACATCTAACATTTTCTGAACTTAAATGTCATCTCAGCTGCATTCCCAGAGCTCAGATCATTCTGGTTCCATGACCATTCTTTAATGCTTAAAGCACATATTTTGAATTAGTTAAATTAGATTTTGCTCTGTTGTCAGTGACTGTCAGTCATGATGCTTTTGACTTTACAGGTTCAAGAGGCAGCACAGTAAGCTGATGTTGGAAGCATGAATTAGATTTTTAATAGAAAAAAATGTTGCTAGGAAGATGAGGCTTATAAATGACTGAAGACATGTGTCTATAATTACTACATGCATTTTTTTCTGTATACATATGTAGGGATTTTTAGGAAGCTGGTTGCTATGGTAACTTCTTTACTGCATGGTCCATATGTTACTTAAGATATTCTTTTTTCCTTAATGGAAAATTACACCCATGGACACGGATGGCGTTTGGAAATCTTCTAGAAGAGCAACAATTTCCCTTTTCTTCCAAAATGTCATCAGCTGTGCAATGGATGCCTTTGAAGTTTAAGTCTCCCCCTTGTCAGCTCACCAAGCATGAGACGTGCGCTGCATCCAAACCTTCCTCTGCCTCAAAGTCTTTGCCTTTTTTGGAGCCCACCTCTCCCTGCTGCCCTCAGCACCTGCCTAAACATCGTGGCCGTTGACTTACGAGGCTTCCATTCCCCACTACTGTACACTGTTCAAGTTAGAAAGGAGAATAAGCTCAGCTCCAAGTGCGTGCACAGCTGGGAGCACAGTGTGCTCTTGCCTACTGCACCATGCTCTCATGTTGGAAGGGGCAGAAATCAGAGCTATCTGTAGGCACACCACTACTTTTGGATGTGGTTTGTTGGCTTTGAATATTCAAAGATTCTAAGGGAGAGGTGTTTCTCTACTCATCTACTGGGGCTGGAGAAAAAAAAATGTAAACAAACCAACCAACCCAACTCTTGCACTATGGAAAACATTTGTTTTGCCTGGTTCATCCATTTTTGAAGCTTAAGCCAAGGGACTGTAAATTCACAGTGGAAGACTTGAGCTCTGTGGCAGAAAAGCAGTTCCCCAGGCTGAGACCCATTCCGTAGTGTTCCTCTTCAGTACATCCATGCTTATACTGTACCTCAGCATTTCCTTGCTGCCATTGGCTAAGAATGCATACACATTTGTAAGATATGGATCTCAGCGAGGCTGGGATGGATTGAACTCTGTGTATCTGAAGCTCACCAAAGACTCAGATCTGTTAAAACAACCTTATTTTTTCCATCATTCCTTATTAATGATTGCACCTTGGAAGCTACTGCCTTTGTTACATCTAAAGAGACTGTGAGTGTTGGCTTTTCAGAAACCATTCTCGAGGTCTTCCACAGCTGCACTTCTGTTTTACATTTTAAAGGTTCGACACCTTAGCAGTATAAAGTTATGGGTTTTATCCCTAAAACTTCCCAAATGCAGTTTCCATTATTAACACGGTTGTGACAGCTATAGTTTGTTTATATTGCTTCACCTGGGGCACATAAACTTAAAGGACCGAAAATACCTCCATGCAATAAAAGAATTTTATATAATTGCAACCTCTTGCTGTAAGGGACAGCTGGCCTTTGAAAGTTGGGAACTCATTTACGTCATTGAAGTAAAATGTAAGCCTGGGCTTTAAATGGCTGTAATTTATGTTTCTGAGTCTCAGAATAAAAACATGGCTATCCAAAGGGCAAATACCTTTCAAACACATTAATACTTATAATTCAGCTGAGGATGGTGTGTGTCTACAGCTTCTCGACAGGAGGCCACTGGTGTCTGTCCGGAATTGCTGCAGTTTCTTTTGATATTTATTCTCCTGTTATCTCTTGCTTGCTGGATTTTCTATGGGTGGTTTCCTAATTCAGCAGTTTTAAGTGTTTCCTAACCTGCAGCCCCTGCACAGTCAAAAGGGATGAGTCCCAAAGGTGCCACTCATCATCACTGGGGGCTGGGGCTGCTCATGCCCACCAGGTCAGTGTGGCAGTGGATCTCCAAGTCACATCTCTCAATACTAAGAAGAGTCAGTTCCTCATGGCTGAGTGAAAACCAGTGTCCTGCAAGGAGAATAGCCAGAAATCACCCCGCAGTTCTTGTGCTGAGCATTTTTTTGGTCCCTGTCTCTTTTGTCTGGACACCATTTATATACTTAGGGTTTAGGGCCTGGTTCCAAACAGCTGTTGCTTGTTTAGCTGGTTTTTTTTTGGTTTTTTTTTTTTTTGCTAATTTTTTTTATTATTATATTTTAATTTATAACACTGAAAATCCCTCTGGAAGGGGCTGACACCAAAAATGTTTGTTCTAGTCCTTGGATGAAGGCACCCACCCATGGTTCAAGCTTTTATGATTTGCAAATTCACCAACACTTATTATGGCGTTGCAAAACAACGGCAACAAAAGGAAACCCAACCACAGCTCCCGCAGAGCAAATTCCAGGCTCAGAGTATTGCTTCAAGCTTGCCAGCCTGTCATTGCAGGGGAGCCTGCATCTATTCCAAAGGTGTATTTGCAGATCTTAGTTCCAGTGTGACCATGGTCTGCCCTGGCTCCTTCTAACAGGGCACGGTTTTGTCATTTGCTTTTAATACAGATTCAGATGCATCTGTGACTTAAGAAAAACTAATCTCCTTTTCATAATACTCTGGAGTGTGATGTTGCTGCCCTGCATGGCTCACTGGAGAAGAGCAAACTGCAGATTTTCGTAGTGCTGGATCATGTAAGTGTGAATATTGAAATCGGGTTTCTGGATCAAGGAAACTGTGCAAAATGAATTCAAATTTCCCTTGAGCCTTGCGTGGGTGAACTCCATTTGCTTCCCTTAAGCCATCTCTTTGGGCAAACTCAGTCACAGGAAAACTTTGCATAACTTTGGTCAAAGCCCATCCAGCAAAAACAGTGGTGGCTATTGAGGTCCCTCATTGTGATGGTGAGCGGGGAGATACAGGTGCACACATGGAGATCTCTTAGCAGTTTGCATGCTGGCCCTTGCTTAAGGATTAATTTTCCTTCAAAAATATACTGGAAGTATTAAGTAGGGAATTTGGGAAAAACACAGAAGCAGCTTTAGCAAATGTACTCTGAGTCCTGCTCCCGAGTGAGAGGAGAGCCTGAAAGCCAGCCCAGTCCTTCCCTTCCTGCACAGCCCTGGGAGGTGCTGTCAGGGCCTGGGAATGTGCTCCTGCACATTACATCCGCCCCTATGGTGGGACAAGGGATACTGGGGTCCTTGCAGAAGGACCAGCACCAGAGGTCATTCTCACCCTGTTTTTGGAGCTGCTTGCAGCCGCTGCTGCACTAAGTAGTGAATAGGGGTTGAGCATCTGTGTTAGAAACCCAAGCGTGAGATGATCCCAGAGGCACCAAGGACAGTTGTGGACCGGTTTTCCAGCTCCACCATTGAGTGTGCCAGAGGAAAAAGAGTCAAAGCTTTAAGCAAAACGCAGTGTTTACAGAGCTGCTGCAACCGTGAATGGTTCCATTCTTTACGGATGTTCAGAACTGAATGCCAAGTGGAGAATACATTCCCTAAAATAAATTGAATGGCTAACTGGATCGGTGTCAACTGATGGTCCAGCTGCTGGTTCACAGCCACCACCATGAGTGTGAGCAGGTGATGGGGGCTGGAGTATTTCCCTTTCTTCCTCCCCTTTCAAGGCCATAGGATGGACAGAATTTTAACGTGTTTCTAAGGATGCTGCATTGGGGAGGTTTGCAGGCAAGCAGGAGCATGTCCCTTCCTGGAGATTAACTGATGGAGGGGATGCTGTGCTTGGACACTGCTCTCAGTGCAGTCCTGCCCTATGTCACTGGAACCTTCTGTACCTGCTCCGAAACAGCTGCAGATGCTGAGAATTTAAAGGCGAGTCCTTATGATCTATGGTGGCTGAAATGTCTATAAACACCTTGAGCCTCTCCAGAGATCTCTGTGCTTGCCAAACTCTGCAGCTTACTAGCATGTCTCATTATGTGCTGTGCTTTCTGTAAAGCCCTCCTCCTGGAGCCTGTGATTAAGTGAGAACTGCAGAAAAGTCGATTCAAAGACCTCAGTACATCCTCAATACTAAAATAGAAAAAGTAGATGAAGAAACCCTGATTTAATTACAAAGCTGGAAAGCTTTAATAGCATTTAAGACAGTCTCAAGATTTGGAGCCTACCTGTGGCTTTTTCTCCAGTGCTGACAGTTATCAATATTTAAATATTATCACAAAAATATATATAATATTTAAGCATATTAATAACCCAAGGCCATATATTGCTCTGTTGAAATCTACTGAACATTAATCACCAGATTTTGTGTTTTATAGCTGAAATAAATCTGATCAGAAAACAAAACCAAAGAAAATCTGTAAATCTAGCAGCATGACTCACTGTATCTTCCCTGGCTGAAGCGGGATGCCTGTGGGGGTCTAATGCTATTTTCAAGTAGGAATTTATATATTGCAGAGCTGATTTGTGTGTATATGTCCTTTAAAATGGATCTACAATTTTAGACGTCCTCTGTGAGCGTATGTGTGTGTTAAGAGGATGGGTGGTTTACTCGATCTAGAAGAGCTACAAAGATATCCAAGAGGCAACATTTTATAACATTTTGATTTTAACAGAAATAGAATTTTCATTTCCCGTTGGAGGGATGGGTCTTGAGAAGGATGTTTTGGATTTACACAACTGCAGTGTTGTCTGTCACAGGATATGGACTTTCATAGTTGGCAAGTGGATGGAGAGGAGCAGAGAGCCACCACCTGGCTGCCACGAGTCTCCTGCAGGCTGCAGGAGGTTGTCCTGATCCAGAGGTTCTGTATCCAGGTATGACTACATTGGTGTTGTCACTATGATCAGGAATCTGGAAGCAAATACCCCAATCGTGTCCTCTTGAAGTTTGCTCCCTTTGGCTCGTGGTGCTGCAGCACATGAACTGGATGGCTTTTTGGCTTTTGGAGGATGCTGCACGAGATGATGTGCTTGCCCTTGCTCAACTGCTTGTTCACTAATGGTCAGTCAGTACTGGGACTGATCCCATCTGAAAACACACAGTGTGGACACCCGCTGCTCAGATCTGTTTGCTGAAGCTAATGCAGCTGTAGTCACCTCATGATGCTCTGCTCACAAATACACTCAGCCAGCTACAGAAGGCCCCCAGCTCATGGCATGCAGTTCTCCTTTCTGAAGCAGGGTAATTCCTGTCAACACCAAACTAGAAGAGACACTTCTTTTTTTGTGTCTTCCCACTGTTTTTCTTCCCATCCCCTCTGTGCTCCCTACAGGTGTATTCTTTGTGCAGTAACTTTTCTCCTGGGAAAGAACATGACTTTATGGCAGACAGGAATGCTGACCCACTTGTCTTCTGCTGCTAGCATCCATCAATTCTTGCCTCTGTGTCCCCTGGAGCCTTAATTTTCCTCTTGACAGCAAAGACAAATGACCGCCACAGGGCTGTTTACTCATGTCTATTCAAGGTTTCCATAACATTTCTTAGAGATGACCTGTTTTTTAAACATGCATGGAGTTTTCTCTCTGCTGTCACCTACCAGCATGAAAGCAGAGTCAGGTTTGTTTTAAGAAAACCTTACAGTGCCAATCCCCCGTACACCTTCCCTTTCTTCTCAGTGTTTTAAGCTTCTTACAGTTCCTGTGTGCTGTCAGCTGTAATACTTTTCCTCCTTTTGAGACTCTTGCAGATATAGTGATGTGTTGTTTGTAGTGGAACAACAACAAAGTAAAAATAATCAGTTTTCTTGCTATTACAGTGAGGGAGAGGTGAGTCCTGTACCATTCACTAGAGCAAGAAGAGAGATTTGAAGGTATCTCAGAACCAGAGCACACTTTGTTCTTGGGGATGGAAGTGAGATCCTGATGTGTCCATGTGTGCTTATTTGGTTGATCTGCATCTCATTAATTACTTTCAGGTTTTTAATGGATTTTAAATTTCTGTAAATATTTCTGGAATCAAAAGTACATTATCTCAAAGGCACCTTCCAGTAACACTGCATGTGAGCAGAATGAAGCATTGGTCACCTATCTGCTCAGTGGCACTCTGCAGAACAGTGTCTTCAAGCCACTTCTCCCCATCCCCGTCAAACAAACCTGACCTGTGTTCCACAGTCTTGCTGCAGACCTAGGAAGGCAGGCAGAAAACACAAGGAAATCACTGGTTTTGTTATTAAAATCTGCAGCAGAGAGGACGGAACAAGGCAATTTCAATTCCCCAATTCTCTAATTCCATAGAGCGTTTCTTTGTAAGCAAAATACAACTTTTTAATATAATATTTGGCAAAAAATGTGCTTCCTTTTATTTTCCTCCTTGTGGAAACTTAAGAAACCACTCTGTAACATCACACACAGAGCAGCCTGCTCCTATGCTGGGAAACACCAACCACTCTCATTTGGGAGGACCACTGCCAGCTCTGGCTATGATTAAAGCCCCATAAAAATGAAGAGATTCTCTTGCCAGATTTATCCTGGTGTTGAAAAACGGAAGAAAGCTGTTGCCACTTTCCAGTTTCCCTTGGCATGAGGATTTTCCGATGAGCCAGGACATCCCAGGGACGAAGGTCAGTGCTGGCCCACCTGCGTGCTGGCCGTGCTCAGCACATCCCTCTTGGCACCGCATTCCCAAGAGCTGCCGAGCAGCCCTGGGGTTGCATAAAGTCTCTTTGGGCTCTGGAATGAGCTCCTTTTTCACATGAAATCTGTGCAATCCAGGCACACCACAATACAAACCCTTCTTGGCTATTGAATGCCATAATTACAAGCTGCGTAGCTCTGAGTAACTGTGCGCATGGAAAAGAGCTCTCGAATCCACTGCGGTTTCCTGCTGGTGTATGTGGCTTCTTTATATACATAGCATAATTTAGACAACCCACAGGCCATAATGTGCCCCCAAAATGTTTAGCTGAGTGTCCCCGAATTTGTTTTGCAGGTTTATCCTTCCATTTGTTCAGAACTTAAACGTTCTTTGACTTTACCCTGCACCTTCCAGCATTATTTCATGGAAATTCCAATTTCCTGCCCTGAAAGAAAGCCTGATGATAATGAGGAGCTTGAAGCTTTTCAAACAAAAAGGCAGTTTGAGTCAGTTCTGCATTTTGCTTTTAATCAAAACTAGTTGTATGCATTTGCATCAGCAACGAGCTCAGCCCACAATGCTCTATATGGGCTTGGCTGCTGGCATTCAGGGAAGGGCAGGGGCAGCTGAAAAAGCTCCCTATTTCTCAAAGATGTAAGGATGACCTTGCAGAAGTGTCGTTTGTCAAGTGTCAGATTTTCCAGAATGACTTGATAATATCCCTGGAAACATACTGAGGAATCAAAGAACCAAATTGTGCCGTGGCCAGAGCAGCACAGCAGCACTCACCTGCAGGGAGAGAGAGGGAAATAGGGAACAGAAAGATTGTAATGGAGCCTGAAAGATTTTTTCACGATGCTTTATCTGGATATTCATCTTCTGCTTTAGCCGTGCTTCATTTTTCAGCCATACTATATTGTCTCTGTTTCAACTGAGCCCACTATAAATAAGAAAGAAAACAAGCTACAGTCCATTAATCCAGACACCTATTTGCAATTCTGGGGTGTCTACAACACTTGGAAACAGTCTTAAAACTTTTACTGGTCCCCAGTTCTGACCTGATCTCGCAGAACCCCCATCACACTAATTCCACGAAGGTCTCACCCAGGAGGGGGTGTCCATGTATGGGCAGTTTTAGCACCGGGTCTCTATTTTTGAGCAAATTAATAGCACCCAGAAGGGCTGCAGCACACAGGCTGTGCAGGTCTGTTCTGCAGAGCGTGAACAATTAGGAGGAAAGGGAACGGCAAATCACACGGCATCCCTGGATGCGCTGTCGTGAGGGGTTGTACAAGTTTTGCTTGGGAAGGATTTATTTCCACTCATTTTGGTCCTGTGGCTGTGAGAGGCTTGCAAACCTTTCACCTTCTTTCCCTGGAGTCGTATATATTTTATGAGAAATTTAAGAATTACCTCTTATTAAAATGTGGATAGTGTAATTACCAATAAAAAGCAGATGTTGTGGCATGACTAATGCTTAAAAATGTGTATGTAGCAAGCACGACATAGCAGCACATCCAGGCTTTTCAGTAAGATAATAAAAGTTGTCTTTGTTGAATCAAACTGGCCAAGTCACAGAGGTCTGAAGTTGGAGGGAAGTTGTTATGGAAAACGCTGGAAGGTTCCAAAAAAGGACAGCTTTCCTCCCACTGATCTCCGGAGCAAAGTCGGACTCCAGAAGGTAAAAATGCAATGAGAAATGACCCTCTTCACCTTGCTCACATCAGGAGGTGTCTGAAAGGTGTCCTGCTCTGAGCACTGTGACTTGCCACACTGGGAGCATCCTTCCCCTAAAAGCTGTAATGAGCGTAATTAGTGAACTCCCCGACACCTCAGGCGTCTCCCAAAGGGTCCATAACCCACCTGCAGCAGTCAGGATCATTCCCTTGGACCCATCCCAAGGATTCTGGCAAAGGGAATCTGGAACAATCTGCTTGGGCTGACTTTTGAAAGAGGAATGCTCAGACATCGTGCAAGTTGAGTCGTACAGCGAGCTCTTCCAGCACTCCCTGGTTCACAAACTTCGGCCGTGCTTGCAGATTCCTCTCCCTTCCTTCCTGGTTGGTTTGGAAAGGAACATTCCCAGCTTGGAAAGAGGATCTGTTTTGCAAGGAGGTGGCATCCATTCTGGAGCATAGGGAGGATCTGTGCCTTTTATGGGGATAAGTGAGGGGAGCAAGAGGTGGGGGCACCTGGGGGTGCAGAGGGGCTGGAATATCCCTTCAGGCAGCTCTGGTGCTCACCTCTGCCTTCTGCCATCACATCCTAGGTCCTTCTCTGGCCCAAAACCCATGCCTTCCCCCCACACTGGCAATTCAGAATAGAATCATAGAATCATAGAATCATTATGGTTGGAAAAGACCTCTAAGATCCCCAAGTCTAACCCTAACCCTCTGCACCATGCCCACTGACTGTGTCCCCAAGTGCCACACCTCCAGGGATGGGGACCCCCCCCATCTCCCTGAGCAGTCTGTGCCATTGCATCACCACCCTTTCTGAGAATAATTTTTTCTCAGTACCCAACCTGAACCTCCCCTGGAGCAACTTAAAGCCATTCCCTCTCATCCTATCACTGTTAACCTGGGGGAAGAGGCCTAAATTTGAGTTCACTGGAGGCAGCAGAGATACTCCATCTTAAGACCCTGCCCTGATCAGTCATTCTCCCTGAATTTCCTCTGCTGAAAGGGGCTACTTTTCAATTAACGACAAAGAAATCCTCAGCCTGCTCCTGGAGGAAGCTGCCAAGCTGAGGGATGGGCACATCCCATGGGCACACACTGGGAAAGATGCACCTGCAGGGATGGGAGCTCAGGAGCTGCTCCTTTCCCCTTTGATGTTTTTTTCTGCTCGCTTGTATCAGTGTTAGCTCTGTCATTTTGGGAAATGGAACTAAGACACATGCATAAGCAGCCCCTGACAGCAATTAGTTCTGGCAGTAGTTTTGTGGTAATGAATTTCAATGAAGCCGGGGTTCTCGGTGCCTGAGCACTTCATTAGCCGCTGCTATATCATCCTGATGCAGTTGAGAAATCACATTATAATAAACCACATTTTACTGCAGGCAGCAACAAGAATAATAAATGGGACGAATAATAATTCAGGCTATTCATAATCATCCCTATGCTTTAGAGCTCTGGAATTTTTGGTAAATAGATTGAATGCTATATGAGGATGAATCTTACTCTGAATTTCTCAGTGACTCAGTTATTTATGGGCTTTTTAAATGTATTCTTAGAGAATGCTCCACTTTGTCACACTTGCCAGTTAAACACTGAAATACACGCATGCTGTTATGGCAATAAGGAAAGTCATCTGTCATTTAGCAGAAAGTAATTGCAACCTGAATGAAGGAAAGGAGATGATAGCTATTTCGATGTGAGGTATCAGGAAGTGTTTGTATGTTTCTATATATTTACAGCATATAGCAAGTACTTATACTTTTATGTAAGTATGGAAATAAGTGGCTTTTGAAAATGCCTTGAAAGGCACAACTAAGGCATTCCCTTCTTCCTTTTGCATGTACCAGCCAAAGAGATCAGCATTACTCTGTCGCAGCAAAAGGAAATTAATACTGATCACCGCTTTTGCAGAGATTAGTAGGAAAATGGGGGGAAAAAATGCCTCAATCTGATGCTATTTCTGTTGAAATTTATCCTTCCACGTGAGTCATGTTGGCTGCTGGCCCATTCAGTGGGCTCTGTGGGGTTGCAGAGGGTGGCAGAGGAGTGGCCTTGGGATGATGCCTGTGGTCACTGAAGGGATGGAGAGGACAAATTTTCATAGCCAGGGGGAACTGAAAACAAAAGCAATCCGTTTTCCGAAGTCCCCATTCAGCACGTTCCCTGGATGAAGTTCATATATATATATTTTCATAATACAAAATTTCTCCTGTATCAGACATATGATTTCTGTGATCTGTGCTAGTGAACTCACCATTCCTGGAACCTCGAAAAAAATGCTCATTTTGTTCTGAAGAGAACGTGTGAAACACAGTGAGCTCTCATCGGCCCCATCCACCCCTACCCAGCTAAGGAGTGAAGGGTTTCACCAAGAGATGTAATCCTTGTGCCAAGCAACAAAATGCCCACACGGCCATCATTACTGGTTTAAAATATACGGGAGCTTTCAAGTGGAGTTTTTCCTCATTTCCTCTTAGATGAGGACTGCTTATCTAAGAATTTGAGCAGCAAGCAGTGTAAAAGTTAAAGGTTTACAGAGCGAATGATGGCTTCTTAGCATGTGCTGACTGAGTAAAACTGGGGGTCCTGTAAGGATACCTCCCGTGCCTTTTTTCCAGTTATAGGTAATGACTTCTTGACAAAACCAAAGCCATGGGGAAAAGACCAACTGTGGAGGGAACCAACCTGCTTCTAAAAGGATTTGTGTGTACGATGAATGCAATACAATCACAAATCCAAAATGATCATTTCTAAGAGATTATCTCAGCAATTTTCTCTCTGATAGGGATAAAAGCAACTGGGAGTGGAAGAGTTGTCCCCCACTTTGTGACGCTGCTTTGGAACTCTGTCACCAAGGGAACAAATCAGGTGATGGGATGATTCTCTCCCCACAGGCTCTCTCTTCTCCAGTGCTTCTTGGGTATCTGGTAACAATAAAAATACCCTCTATCTCTCACCTGGGAACCATTGGGCTGCAGTTCTGTTACCCAGATGTGTAGATTAAGTCCCCTTTGAATGAGGTGTTTGTATGCTATATTTAAAATACTAAAAAAAAAATTGTAGAGACTCTATAACTATTTGACTATAATATGACTGTTTTTCAAGGAGATGAAATCTTGTAATAGTGCTGATTTGATAAATGGACTTTTCAGTTAACAAAAAGGGATCTGATTTGAAACATCAGACCCAGACTAACTCAGTCAGAGCCTTGAGTTGCATGTGCCTCTTTGGGTTGAGTGGAGAATTCAGAAAGAAAATATTTGGAGGAAAAGAGGGTTGAACTGACTGTGTTTTAAGACTTTACTGAAATTTCAATATTCTTCCATTTCCAGAACATTTAGGAACACCGCTGATGTACCAAGATTTTCAGGAGTCCATAAATCAGAATAAATAATCTGTGGGAGCCATGTCTTTGGTTTGGAATCTGTCAAGGAAACTCAAGCCATTGGTAAATTTAACCTCAGATCAGGTACAAGTGCTGTCTCTGCAGGCCATGTTTCATGCTATGCCAAACAGGAGTAAAAAATCAGACAGAAGGGGTTGGAGACTGTGTTATATTTCTGAAGTCTACTTATTGTGACCCTTCATCAGGACAAGGAAAACAGGAAAGAGCCTGTGTTAATTACTAAAGACTACTTGAGAACGTAGAGGCTAACTTGTATTTGGATTTTATTGAAAACTGTACCTGGGAAACTGTTTCAAGACTCATAAAGAAAGAGCTGTATATATTTTTACATCATAACTAGTTTCTGTAACTTAAGCTTTTAAACAAAATGCAAATATTTGCAGCGCAAGTAGGCTCTTTTTCTAATGTTTTGCTGAAGACCCAATTTTCCATCACAAATAGCTTTGACAGGAAATTTCTGACCACCTCTCTGTTTATCTCAAGTAGACTGTGGCAGAGAAGTGGGAGCACATATTAGTCTTTATGAGCCCATCTTCCCTCCTTTCCTTGCAGGTCAACACAGAAACAGAAGAAAGCTTCAATGATAGCAAGGTTTATGCTGAGGAGAATGTGAATTATTCAGCCATCTCCACAGGATATTTTCCATATTATAGATCAAATGAAGAGCAGTTTGTCCAGCCACTCTTATATGGCTTAAATGCAGAAGGAAAGAAGCCTGACAACAACTGGAAAGATGAGGGAGAAGGTGGATGTGCAGAGGTTGGTGGAGATGCTGAGAAGGTAAATTGCAAGGGAAATTTCTCCCCATGATTGTGGATATCTATTGGGCAGCAGTCCCATTGAACTGGTGGCATTAATCCCTCCTTGAAGGGCACATAACTCTAATGATCATTCCAATGTGTCATCCCTACTCTTCCATGTATCCACACCTCAGTTCCTTTCTGTATTTCTTACAGAACACTCACCTAGCTCTGGAGACAGAGAGGAGGCTGTGTTCTTCCATGACCAGTGTAGAGGCAGCATCCCAGCAGCTCTTAGGAAACAGCACCTTGGCAAGCTGCCTGTCAACCTTCCCCATTCCCAGCACATCTCCAGGCCTGGACCGACCCTCTTCTTCCAGTGGATATATCCCTTACTATAGAACAGAAGCAGAGCTCTCCATCTGCCCAGCAATGTGTGACACGTTTCTCACCAGGAGAAAAATTTTGGAGGATAAAGAGGGAAGACACATAGAAGTAAAAAAAAAGTGGAATTTTGGTGCCAGCTGCCTGGTGTCCTGAGAACAAAGCAGCAAGTTTGTCGTTAAAAGACAGAGGCTGATTTAACGGAGGTGTGAATTAGAAGTTATTGAAATCTATAGCCACATGAACATCTGTTTGAATATAGAATAAATATACTCCTCCCTTTGAATAAAACAGTAAGTGTAAAGCTGGACTCTGTAATGACAGCCGAAAACAGCAGGGAAATGCCTGACTTGGGGAAAATTTGCTCTAGAAAACATGATGAAGGAGGAGGGTGAAGGTCAGAACCATGTTTTCCTGTGGCTAATCCTAAGGATAGAGGCTTGCTTGAGAACTTGCTCCCTCCCAGGCCCACAGGGGAGAAACTCCCAGTACCTCTCGGTTAGTGTGAGCCCTCCTTGAACTGGGCACAGAATTCCCTGAAGAACCCACGTCCTGCCATGCTTTTTGGGATATGAATACACATTTTGTGCAGCTTCACTGAAGACCAAGTGAGAGAGGTGACCACACAGATAAAGAAGAGTGAATTCCCGTGTTTACAAAGATGAATGATAACGAGTCCACTTACAAAGTCAGCAAATAATCTGCAAATTGAAAATGTTCTTTTTACCTTTTATCCATACCCACTGCTCCCCCAGAATGGGCTGTGTGGGGCCTATGGTGATCTGTTGTTCATGGGAATGTGTGACAGCTGTGAAATGACAGTGCCAATGCAAAAGGGATGTGCAGCCATGGGAAATGGCCAACGGGAAGAAATAAGAATTATTTGAATCTAAGCTGCTTGGAGGAATTAAGCAGAGACATAATTTCCAGTAGGAATTGGGAAATAGATTTCCTCTCCCCTCCACTACAATTCTTCCATTGTATTAATGGCATCTGTTAGACAACAGTCATACACAAGAGAAAAAAAGCATTTTTATTTAAAATCTTTGTCAGTAAAAATTTTTGAACACGTTTCCATTACGTCTGTCTTCATTTCACTTGCACAGTCAGTAATGAAAATGCTCCTGATTACTTTAATATGTGCAAGTATGGGCTTCTATAGTGTTGACTCTGGAAGACCTGACAACAGCATCCAGCAGCAACTTGACGTTGGTGAAGCTTCACTGATTTACACCAGATGAGGATCTGTCCAGAAAAGTTCAGCTCAGTGTTTTCTTTGCAATTGAGAAACGTTGCAACACACTCTCCTTACTGCCAACTATGTCACCTCTTTGAGACACCACACAAGTTGATGAAACACATCTTTTTCCCATTCCTGCTACGTGCACAGAGAATTTCTCTTCAAAGTAGACCCATTTACTCCAACTATTTCATGCATCTTTGAGTGCTTCTGCAGTGATTACATGGATCTCTTTGGTTGAGTTGGTGCCAACACATTTGATGTCCACATGCAGCTGGCTGAGTTGGAAATGGGAATATGGGTAGAGCAGCTAGTGTGGCTACCCCATCCACAGACTCAACCTGGGGCACACCACAGCGTCAGCCCATCCTGCCGCTGGTCCTCTTCAGCCACCACCTTCCCAGTTAGCAAGAACTCTGGCTGAACCAAGTCAGGATGTATGGAAGAGATTTTAAACGCAAAGGTTTATGTGTTAGGTGCGTTGAAAGGAGTCCATGACAAATATCTGGGGTTTTCTGAATTCAACAGAGCAGATAAGGGAAGAAATTCTGCCTTGAAATTGGGTGTGATTTATTCTGAGAATATTAAATTCAGCTTTTTCATACATTCAGCATATTAAAATGACTCACACTATGTAATACCAAATCCACAAATCTCTCTTACTTCCACCATGTAGAAAATAACCGCTTTCTATTGGCTGTACTTGATAATTTATGGGAACAGCAAACATCTGAAATCAAGGATTTGGAAGATGAGAATATTACAAGCTTTACCCTTCTGGATCAGAAAAGTCTAGTTTTAAGCAAATGCCAGCAAGTATCATATCCTATGATGCCATCTGGAAAGTGGAGCTGAACTCATGATTTTAATATATTTTCCATACAGCTTTGCTCCAAGGTAGAAAGGCTGGGAGGCAGCGCTGGACGTTCCTGTGATTCTCTCTAAGGCTTATGCTGCTTTATTACTTTTCCACATAGTTAACATCCTGTACACGGACAGCAAATGATTTTTCTCAAAGTGATCGGTAGATCGGATTGCTGTCTTCAAGAAGACATCATGTACATTTGCCCCAAGAGAGGTCCCAGTGTGCTGGGAACAACAAAACATTGGGCTCAGCCCGGCGTACCCACACCATATTTCCTTTCATCTCTTTATTTGAAAAAACCCATAATTATTGCTCTAAACCCGTGGCACTTCGATATTACTGTTCTTCTGGAGCCTGCAAAAACAATCCGCAATTACTTTGATGCACGCTGTGTAGTCTTCATTGATCCCATTTAAGCTTTTAATCTCATGAATACACAAAGTTAATTCATGAAGCAAAACAAACAAACCGCAGCGAAAGATGCGCTTTCATAACAAAAGCACCGATGACCGTCACTTTGGGGATTTGTTACAATGCAGGTTCTTCTTTCTCAACCGCTGATGTTAGATTTCATTTGGAGAGGAGGAAATAGGACTTAGTCACAGCGTTTGTTAATCCGCATGCCCTTAGGGAGAAGCTGACTTCAAAGTTAGTGAAAAGGTTCGCACAGACATTGCAGGGTGTGGAATTTCTCTGAAATCAGCTAAAAGGTTCCTTCTCCGGTAAAGCACTTCAGCCCTTAATTTCTTGACCCAAAGCGTCCTAAAGTCTCTCAGTCTTAGCCAGGTTGGGCCTGGGCTTCCAGTTTCCTCACCTGGTGCAAAGCAGCAGCTGAAATGTTCACTTGCTATGAACCTGAACCCCAGCAGATGCTGTTTTAGGGAGAAAACAATCTCACCGACGTTCCACAGTATCCAGATTGCTTCCTGCCCCAATGGCTGCAACTAGCTGAGCTCTTTTCCCTCTCCAAAATCTGATTATGTTGGCATATATGACTTAATAATTTTACTTGGAGCTCTATTTGAGGTGACGCTTTTAGCAAGGAGCACGTACCAGAGAGGAGCAGAGCCCAGCCTTAAACAAAGGAGCTTACACAGGGCTCTTCCCAGCAAAGTGATGGGGAGGGATGGAAGTGATACACGGGCATGAAACAAGCTGGTTTCCACTCACAGCCTATTAACAGTGAGCAGTGAGAGGATACTTGAAGTGGTAAAGGGCCACACATCTCCTGCACAGGGACCCTACCTGTGTGACCTGGTGTAGGGAACTTGCTTTGGCAGGGGAGTTGGACTTGATCTCTTGAGGTCCCTTCCAACCCCTATGATTCTATGACCTGAGCACACACAGTGCTGGCAAGAGTGGTGTCCTGGCCCACAAACACAGATCTGTATCTATCTAAGCAGACAGATATCCCTCTCTCTAGATAGATGCTCTCTTAATTTTCACTGGTACGAATGTGTGCGGAATCCAAATGAGGTCTCTGACCACAGCAATCGTTACCCAGATACAAAAAGCAAAGCTGTGCTGAGGTGAAGGTGCAGGCTGTCCTGCCTGTAATCCTTTCCTGGATAATGACACAGGTGGGAACAGACGAAGAGAGAACAAATAAGCCCACTGACCTATGTGATCCCCCATAAATCTACCTGTCCCTACCCTGGTGCTACCAGTTCTCGTTAACTCCCTCTGGGCTCCCGGGGGCACTTTGGCCTTTCCCAGGAATGAGTGCTGATGAGGTTTGCAGGTGTAGGGAAGGCAGATATGCCAGCAGCTGATACCAGTTAGGCAGTCTTTATTTTGGCTTCTGCAGCAGCCATTATGGTCTCACATATGGGGGGGAAAAAAAGCCCACAGCGTGAGCTGTGTATTTTAGTTAGCAGTGTTTTATCAAGGTTGGTGTCCTTGGGCAAGGTTCTGCTACTGGTGAATTTAAATGGAGATGTGAATTTCCCAGAATGGCCTTAGGAGAGGAGCTCCTGGTTTGTTGGAGGTGTCACGTTGGGCAGTGCAGAGGATGGCTGTGCTTCCAGCCCTTCTTTTCTGGGTATGTATGTGGTATTTTTATGCAACTGCTATTGCATGGAGCACAGCAGTATGCAGGGTGGGGTTGGGGGCGGGGAAGGATGCAAACATCTTGTGAAGTCTCCCATAACCCACAGGAGCTGAAGCTTTTCCTGGTTCCTCTGACTGTGCTGTCCCCACAGTGTTGGGACCACCAGTGCATGGGATGCAAGCAGGTCTGGGGCAGAGGGGGAAGCATGAGGGATTGGAGCTGGCAATTGCACAGAATGAGGCTGCCATGCTGTAAGGCTGTGCCCCAGCTCTTCCCCATCCCATGCATCCTCCTGGGGACCCAGCACTTGGTCGCTGTGTTGGGTTTGCTCCCTGAGCCCTCCCCATTGGGCAGCAGGATGCTCATTTCTTCCTGAAGACCTCACTTCCTTACAGCATCCTCATGGATGTGCACGAGTGAGAGCGTCCCACCCCAAGCAGCTGCCCCATTAGCACCTGAAGCTGGGTAATAACAGTGCTTAATGAATCTTAATCTTTCTGTCACAGTTTGTTTTCATTAATACTTACATCTGGCAGATGTACCCCCATGGGGGACCTGGGACTGCGAAGCATTAGGCTGCTGCATGCAGCTGCTATGCATGCAGTGACTTGGAAGACATTCTTCTAAGCATCACGTTATGTGCAATTTTATTTTCAACTCATTGTTAACGCTGCCACACGTCAGCCTGGAGAGCAGTGTTTATTTTAAGCCTACTCATCTGATGAAATAAGTAATAGCAACACAATACCAATACCAACACAATACCAATATTTTCAGGAAAAAGGGTTGCATGCTGCAACCACTGGAACGAGCAGAGGGATTGAGCTCAGTGACAGGTACACCACTGAGCTGCTAATTACAACAGGGTGTAATTGAAGGCTTCTTTAGCAGCCAGTGATGTCAAGCATGTGTCATTTTCCAGTTGGGATTATGAGTTCAGCTGCTATGTCTTCTGCAAGCACTTTTGGAAGAATAAGCATTTGATTAAATGATCTCATTGAGTCCTTATAATTGGGCTGAAGTCTGTTTATAACTAATTCATACAGAATCATTAGCCAAATGTTTAATTGGTAATTACTCTATGAAAACAAATTAATCACCAAGCCACGGTCCTCTGTCTATACAACGTAGCAAGGCGTTTGGCTCTGGCCTACAATTGTCTTAATTTATTTCTAGTTATCCATCTAAGCCCTGGCTACTCAGTTTGGTTCTAGTTATCCATCAAAGCCCTGGCTACTCAGTTTGGAGTGTTGGGATGGCACAGGTAGCCTGAAACTGCTGAATGCAGAGATGGGCAGGGCAATGCTTCCTGCAGCAGCATCTGGAGCTTACTTTTGGGTTGCATCCTGCCCTCTTGGTGTCCCTGATGGCCATGGCTTAGACTGAGAAGCCTGAGCATCCCCTGTTCTTTTGTCCTCTAAGAAAATGTTGTCTGTGTGGCCATGCAGGAATTTGGGACCGGAGCCCGACCTATCTCACAGAAGGATCCCAATTAACCACAATTCACTGCTGTTTGATGGGTGAATAAGCGAAGAGCTCCAGTTTACCCGAATCATATCCACCTGAAGCTTCTTGCTGAGTCAGATTTTGAGCACTCAGTTCCAGCTTCTGAGGAAATGAGAAGTGAATGGGATCAGCACAGCAGGTAACAGCCCCTCTCTCTGGGTGATGGCACTGTGACAGCACTTTACTGGGCAATTTTTACCAAAAAGGAAGCCTAAACCACAAGTGACACAGTAGACACAGAGTCCCTCATGCTCTAGGTATGATTCATAGCAGCTTTAGGCTTTTAACAGTGTAAGTAGCTTCACCGAAGCACTAGAAATGAGGGTCGAGCCTGTTTTCCAGCTTGGATGCTCCAGGGACCCTGTGCTGATTGCCAGATTGCTTCCTGGATGAGAGCGTGACTCAGCCATCAAACATTTTTTTACCCTTTGTATTCGGTTTTATGTACCCAAAGCTGCTCCTAATGGGGTGCAGATGTTTCTCATACTCAGTTATCACGGAAAATGGACAGGAGAAGGAACTACTGAAAACTCCAGAGGAGCTGAAGGGAAACCACAGCACTCCTGAATCACCAGCAAGCAAATGCGAATGGACTTCTTATTTTTGCCTTTTCAAATCTTGTTGCTGCTGCCCTATGGGGAAAAGAAGGGACAGAAATCAGGATGATGCTGCTTATCAAGGACATCTGAAGTTTAATAAAACATGAAAACCCATACAACAAAGAGGAGAGATGGCAGCAGGGAGCCTGGCAGTGGGTGTGTGCAGGAGAAGAGCAGCCGGGGTGCTACCACCACCAACGCTGCACTGAGTGCAGCTGCTGTGTTAATTGTGGCTGAAGTTCATTCCCTTTGGGCTCTCTGGTGCTGCATGGCTGGGACAGCCCTGCTAATGGGATTTGAGAAGAGATGGGGCCAAAGTCATAGCATGGCCAGACACAGAACCTCCAGGTGCAGCTCCCAGGTCTTGGTTGCATGGGCTGGTGCGAGCACTGTGCAGTAGCAGCATTTGGTGGGTAATAAAACAAGCTGACAGGTTTCTGTTTGCTTTCATTCACAGCGGTTCTGTGCACCTCCTTTTTGATACGATTTGCATGTTTCTCACCATTTTTCCATTGAGCAGCAACAGCAGATGTAGTGGGATGACCCTGGGACAGTTTCAGAAGTGGTCATCTGGCATTTCATTCAAGTCACTGGGAGAGTTTTTCTCATTCTTGCCTCTCTTTTCTGCCTGTTTGCAACCCAGATGTCCTTGCTGTTGAATCACCTAGGGCTGTATGCCCTATCTGAGCAGTGTTGAGGATGTAAATGGGTACCTTCCTCTTCCCTGCACAGCTCAGCCTGCCTCAGGGAGGGTCCTCACTCACCACTGCCCATTGCTGCCCCAGTGTTCATGTAGCAGTCGCCACAAAGTTCAGTCAGCTTTGGGTTTACTGCTTGGACCACGTGGTCTCAGTGGTCCTTTCCAACCTTAATGACTCTGTGATTCTCTGACGTTAACTCGTCCTAATAGGAACAGGCAGAAAGCACAGAAATGATACAGAAATATATATGAAACGAAAATAATACAAGCTAAAATAAGACCAACCAACTGAAAACACCCTGAGAAGGTAACTGTGTTTTGTGTTCATCTATATCAGTGTCACAATCCAGACTGGAAAGGTTATTTGCCACTTTTGGCCCTTTCCAACCAGTCTGTCAGCAGCATCTGCTAGCTGGCACCTGGTGCACCCACTGAGTGGAAAATAATCACACATGTGGTGAAGCAAGATCTGGGAATCACAGTCCTAAAGGTAGTCTGCATCACTGCCAGATGGCAGGATTAGAGGAGACCCAAGAGCATCCAGGAGTAAAGCCATGGCAGGATCTGTAAGGGAAGAAAGCAGCTTTTTAAACTATCGCATAGTTGATGATGAGCAAGACATATGCATTCGAAGCTGAAATGAAATGGATTTGAAAGCTCTCACCAAAAAATGATCTCAGTGAGTGCTGTGAAAACAAGTCAGGGCACTACCAGCTGGGGAGTTCACCGTGCTGGGCATCACCCACATCTGCCCCGGACCCCATCCCAGTACTCCCTGCAAGATTTTGTGATGGCACGTCTTCCTCGTGCCATTCTCTCCCGAATCGGGGAAAATCAAGGGAGAGCGCAGCCTGGTTTTATCATTAGTCAGCGCAAGAATGTGCCTGCAGGAGCAGATGAAGTTTTGGATTACACAGACGGAGCGGAGCACTCGTTCCTGCCTCCTGCCGGGCCGTGCTGCTCGGAGCGCAGCGGAGGAGCTCCCCCTGCAGACCCCGAGTCCGATAACCCCTATGTAAGGAGACCTCTCCTTGCTCAGAGAAAGTCGCAGCTGTGCTGTCACAGCATCAGCAGGGATGACCATCTCTTGCTTGTCCCTACCAGAGAAGGGCCACATGGGATGCTCCCGTGTGGGCTGGAGGGCTGCACCCAGGAGTGAAGTACCTGAAAGCAGTAGAGTTTGTCTGGATACTCTGAAGCACCCCGACATTTTGCGTTTCCCCTTGGCAATGCCTGCTCTGAAGAAAACTGAGATGGTATTCCCGTTAATCAGATGCATAAGGAAGAACGTTTTGCTTTGTGGAATATGGACGAGTGTGCTTTTTTTAAACCCCTCAAAGTATATGGTTTCTCTGCGATGGGATTTAGTACCTAAAGGATTTTAAAAGATTAAGTGGTATGGGCTGAAAACCCCTTAGTTGCTGTGCTAAAAGGAGACTTTGCTGCAGAACAATCCAAACCATTAATTTCTCATCCCCAGTGCTTTGGGGCTGTGATGGAGATGGATGCACCCCAGTGTCTGAAGAGCTGATGGGGAACAAAGCCAAGACCTAGGGAGGGAGGTTGTCATGGCAACAGCTCAGAAAACATCAAAAAAGGCTTTTTTTAGTTTGCTATACCTCCTTTTGGTGGGACTGTCTGCCCAAATATTACCAGGTCACCAGCTGCTGCTCTGGATGAAGTCCCTCCTGTGGGGGGGACTGCCTTCATCAGATAACAAAGCTCAGCTCTCCTTGCCTGGTGGGAAAGTATCACAGTGAGCAGCTGCTACTGCTCCCACAGTGATTGGAGGAAAAAGATGTGGATCAGGCACTAACTGCTGTTGGGTAACAAGCTATCACTGCCACTGGGCAAGCCAGAGATCTGCTAGTGCTGGTCCAGGCTGCACTTAGAGTTTTTGTGTGTAACTTTCTCTCATTTTTCTTTTTTCTATTTTATTATTCTGACAGTTGTAGTTTTGCTTTGCTGCAGCTCAGCAGGAGGCCTGGCCCTACGCTGCAGCACATTGCTTTACCTGGACATCCCAGCAGCAGAGGTGAGCAGCTCTCTCATAGTCACGCACTGAGCATCATGAGACCCTGCATTCGGATGAGAGGGGGAGGCTGTAAAGTGGTGCCAGAGTCTGTGGGGTTTCTCTTCTGTCATAGCTTGTGGAACCAAAGTGCACAAGCAGGCATCCAGCCCAGCTAATGGCGTAGTTTTATCCTGTGCTTCACAGGAGGAGTTTGTAGTACTCCTGATTGATGAGGTCCCATAATCCTCATAAAGAGGTTGGTGATGGGTGAATTCCTGGCTTGGGCACAACCTCCAGCAGAGATGATGCTCCACTCTGGATTTTCCACTTTTCTCTCAGTATTTTTTTTTTTCCTTTGAGCTCTTCTTTGCTGTTATCTTGAGTTTTGTTCTTGCTGGCAGTGATGTTGTCCCTCCAGTGAGAACGAAGGCAAATTCTTCCTATAGTCTCTGCAGTGAATTAACAGAGCTTAAATAGGACTTTGTGTGCAGGGAGTGAGTGGGACTGAACACGAACAAAAGATGCTTTTCCATTAACGTAAATGAGAAACCATCTCACTGTGTTTATTTAGTCAAACTGTTGCCCACAAAGAAGTGCTGTTTGCTTCTCTCACGTAAATTTCCCTGCAGCTCTCAAGCCCTCTGATTACTCTTTGCAACTTGGAAGACCTCAGTTTAACTCTGTTTGGCATTGTTCTTGGTGTTACTGATGACAGAGATGTTGCCTTGCAGATGGCCGTGTTCACCTCTTGAAATTAGCTCGATCCTCTTTCCCAGATGATGTGCCTCTACCCTGGCCCAGTGGCAGTGTAACAAAATCCCTTTCCTAGAAGAGCATAATAGAAGCAGGAGGGTGGAAGGATGCTTGGAGGGATAAATGTGGAGGAAGCTACATTTAGCTGGAGACAACTCACACATGCAAAATTAAGCTAAATTTGAGGAGTGAATGATTACAATTATTGATAATTCAAGGCCGTTTACAGAAGCCAAGCTCTAAGCAGCCATTAACTTATCCAAAGAGTTGGGTATCCAAATTTCAGCAGCAGAAGAAACTGTTTTATTCCTCATTTTCAATTGCCAGTGGGACCTGCACAAGAGGCCATGTATTATGTGCTGCTGAGGCACATGCCAAGTACCACATCTGTACAGGAGTGGGAGGAGGGTGATCTCATCAAGCTGGAGCACATTCTCCCCAGAATTCTGGGTCTTCATCTGATGGCTGGTACCACACAAGACCTGGAAGCCAAGGGTGGGAATTACTGACCTCAATGTTGGGTCATGGTCACAGCTCACCCTGGGGCAGGTGCATGGATCAGGTGGGCTGCACTGTACGGTTGGCTCTCTCTTTACCTGCAGAGGCTGCTGAGGTGCTGACAGCTGCAGAAGGGAAATGGAAAGACGAAATGGGAAGACTGGACCAACCCTGTCCAAAGCTGTGAGAAGATCCTTCTCCCCACCCAGCCCTGTTGCAGCTCCTGTTTTCCCAGTTCCCCTTTTTCCATGCCCCATTACTCTCTGTGAGAGTGCCCAGAGCATAGGAGAGCAGGTCCTGGAGGTCACTGTTTCCTAAGAGCCGGATGGTCGCTTCCCCGTGACCATCACATTGTTGCACACTGCACAGCCCATGTTACTGAGTTGTGAGCTGGTTGAACATCAGCCCCTCTCTCGACCTCCTCCTTGGCAGCACTCAGTTCTGCCTTAATAGAACCACTGAGATGGCAGTGCTGGTGGAAATGTCCCTCTGTGAGGTGTGGTGGAGGCTGAGCATCAGCAGGCGCCTGCTGATGCTACAGTCAGAGCTCAGAAGCTTGTGAATGCCTCTGAGCAAAGTGTTCCAGTTAAGCTCATTAGCAGTACATCCACACCACGCCTGCCTGTGCCAGGGGAACTTCCTGCTTTTTCAGCTTATCCATGGCTGCATTATCCCATTGGTCTAAGACATATCTCGTCCTCATGGACAACAGCTTCTCCAGGCATTTGTCAGAACCCTCCACTGTAGAGTAGAATAAGCAAATGGGTGATTAAAAGACTGAAGGATTCCCTGCACTGCCTAATTCCTCCTGGGAAAATACTTCTCTAGCAAGATGTACTGAGCTTGAGCGCAGAGAAAAGCTTTGCAGCCATTGATAGCAGAGCCCCCATGCCTGCTTCTGGTCTTTGCAGACCTTAATTCATCTTCTGTGCACATTCCCACAGAAATGAGCTTGGTCAGTAGCTCCTGGACAGGACAGCTATGTCTGCTATGTGGCCCCTGGCCTGTCTTCCTGCTGCCTGGATGTATCTGGCAGATGCAGGCAATGAAGCTGTCCCCTTATCACTCTTTGCCTGAGGGTCTGCAGGCACTGCTTTCAGATCTGCTGGCCTCTGCTCATGGATCTGCTATCAGATCCCAGTGATCACAGTTTAATGTTTTACTTTCATCTTGTCCATCACTTCAAGTCACTACATGCTACTAAATGGTTAATTCTTCAAGGCGACATACCTTTGCATCAGCAGCATTTCCAGTGAAATTCATCATAGTCCAGAAATCTTTTATGATTGGGCAAGGAATGTGCAATCCTTTTTCATCTCAAACATGCTCTGTCTGTGCTGAGTTGCTTTTGATCCCTGTGAGCGGTTACATGTGGAGCACCCATGAGTTACCGAACCGCTCACCCCCAGGAACCACATTTGAGGTGAGAGGGACTTGTTGCTTTTATCTCGAGCATTGGCACCTGCTGTGGGAAGCATACCAGTTGGGCAAAGGAGTGCAGTGCTGCACAAAGCAGCGACTTTGTGGCTGGGGAGGAAGAAGGAGCAGCGACTTCCAGGATGACACAACCTCCCCATTCCCACTCCTGGCAAGAGGCAGAAGATTCCTCATCCCTAACCCAAAACCGTGCTCACCCTGTCTCAGCCAGTGTTCCTATAAGTGGCTGCAGAGACAGGCTGGGATTCAGAGCAACAGAAATCTGGCTCCCTTTGCAGTTTTCCACATGACAGTGCTTGCTGTTAGCACGAGCAGAGCCTGTGGCAGATGAGAGCAGCGTGCACGGGTCTTGGTGCTCACCACTTGGCTGCAGCCTGCAGCATCTTTGAGGACAAACGTTCCACTGGGCAGTTCAGGGGGTTGTGCTTTGCTGTAGTGGGTGAACATCTAGCACTTCTGGCTAGTGCACAAGTGGCTCTGCAATTTTGGGGCTGATTTGTTGGTTTGATCGGGTATCATAAGGAGTGCAAGAGCTGCAGATACAGGAGGAACAGCTTCCAGAGCATCACTGTTTGCTCCCCATTTCCACTCCACCCTTCTCTTCCAAGCTGGGGGAGTCACAGTGAAGTCCATGCAACATTTGCTTTCAGTTAAGCCCTGCACAAAGATCACCTTCAGTGTTCTGCCTGAGATAGCAGATGTTCTGAATCTGGTGTGGAAACGCATTGCTTGGAGTCACAGAGAATTGCTGCGATTAATGATTAATGCTGCTGTGATCTGAATAATCACCTCAGCCAGCAGTTCTGGATTTGTGAGAAAACATGCATGGAAAGTGATCTGTATCTCTGCAAATATGGAATCCCTACTCAAAGGAAGAAAGCAATTTCATCTGAGAAAACAAACAGCTGATGAATCTGTGTGTATCGTCTCTGACGTTTACGTGGCCCACAGCCCCAGGAGCTGCTGTGCAGGCAGTGCATGGTGCTCCGTGCATCAACACATCTCAGGTTTCAGGTGATCAGAGCTGATAACTGCACACCTACTATCAAATCTCTGTAAGCAGATAAGTAGACAAAAGCTCCCTTCAGCCAACCCAGCAATGGGTTTCTGGTGGGGACATGGTTGTAAGGTCAGCATGAATCAGTTTGTATCTTCCTGCGGCGAATGATGATTTTTCCAGTGGAAATACACATATTAATTGTTTAAGCGACAGATTTAAGTATTTCTATTTTAAGCCAGTGTTTTGGTGTTCGTGAGTTCTTCTTTATGAACTCTCCACCTATGTACCTACCAGAATATGCAGGCAAAATAGTTTTCAACTGCATGGTGTTCCAGAAAGGCAATGTACTGAACCTCATGCCATTCTGAGAATGCATCCAGGCCCAATCCAAGGAGCTGCTATCTGTGGCAATCTCACCTCTGCAGAACAAGAAGTGCTTCAGGCTGTTGTAGACCACAGGTGAGACAGGTACATGCACAAGATGGGGAAGGATCAGCGCATCTTAAATGATCTCGTTAAGGAGCAAAGGGATGCTGGTGTAAGACATCTGATTTTACTGACACAGGAGGCAGAATAGCCAGGCTGGGCTCAAAGTCAGGGTTTTTTCCATTCAGGACGGAGAGCTCAGTCTTCAGTATCAATCAGAAAGTTATGTCAGGAATGATCAGGAAAGGGTTTGAGATGAAAGCACTGAGACCTGGTACGTTCCTCCTGTGGTTCTGCTGTGCTGCTCAGAGAGGTGTCTGGGGCGGGTGAGCTAAATGAGGAAGGGAAAATAACAGAGCTGGGCTCTGGAATCCGGGAAACGGGCTGAGGGAGAACAGGGACATAAGGAAATTGTGAATGCTGTAGAGAAGGAAGGGGCTAGGGAGAGGTTACTGACTGCTTCTCAAAATAGAGAAGGGGGATGCATCTCCTGAAAAGACAGCGCTGAGATTTCAGTGAAGCAAAGGAAGAGTAAATCAGTGAGAGATGCTCTTCGCCTCTGAACTCCTCTAATTTGGTTTTCCCCTTCATCAAGAAAACCCCGTCCCCTCCTGTTTGCTCGGAGAAAGAGCGATCCTGCTTTTCCAACTCCCGGCGCTCAAAGCTCCACCGTGCAAAGGAGAGCGCTGGATCTGACCCCGGTTAGCAGAGAGCAGAGCAGCCCCAGCCCGGCCCCACCTCTCCCGGCACTGACAGCGGCACCGGAGCGGCCGCTCCCGACGGGACGGACCCGGGGTAGGGCGGGGGCGGCCGCGCTGCGCCTTTAAGCCCCGACCGTGATGTCACCGCCGCCGGGCTCCGCTCCGAGCCGTCCGCTGCTGCCCCGCCGGGACCCCCCCGAGCCCCCCTCGGCAACGGCTCAGCATGGGCAGCCTCCAGCTCCAGGACTTCGCCGCCGGCTGGGTGGGCGGTGAGTGCTGCGGGGCCGGGGGCGAGCAGCAGAGTAAGCGGGAGGGCTATCAGACGTGGCACGTCGGAGCTGTGCGACCCCACTCGGGGGGGGGAGTGGGGGGGGTGAGGGGGGATGTGTGCTCTTTTGATCCCGAAGAACAAGTTATATCGGCGCACTAACGCAGTTCAAGCAGCGGCAGCAGCATCTCGCTGGCACACCGCTCCTTTCTCCCGCAGATGGGACGCGGGTGCTGACCCCACGCCGTTCCCCGGCCCGTGGGCTGCGGTCCAGGGGCAGCAGCCGGGGCTCAGCCGGGTCCCACCGCAGCCAACCCGAGCCCCGCAGCCGCGCACACCCCCGGAGAGTGCCCCTCGGTGCCCCCGTGCTCCAGGTGCAGCAAACAGGCAGCGGGGAGGGAAGGGCAATGACCCGGTTTGCAAAAAGAAAAAAAATGCTGATGGCAGCCGTCAGGAACAGAGATAAGAGAAAGGAAAGGAAAGGCAAAGGGCTGGCGTTGTGCTTGTGTCTGAGAGTTCCGAACTGTATGTTCCTGCTGAGTGTAACAGGTGGCAAAGTGTGCAGGGATGAGCAGAGCGTGAGGGTCAGTGCTGTGCCTGCAGCTCTTTGCTGATGCCAGGCTCAGGACAGAGGGCTGAGGTGGCTCTCAGATGCTGAGCAGCCACGCTGGGTTAATAGGAGAATCTTAATAAAATCAGAACACGTTGCTGTACACCCTGAATGTGGGGCAGGACACTGCAGGTGTACAGCCACCAGCTGCCATGCTGGGTGTGGCAGCAGCCAGTATTAGAGTCATAGGATCCTTCGAGTTGGAAAAGATCTCTATGATCCCCAAGTCTAACCCCAACCCATCCCACCGTGCCCACTGACCGTGTCATCAGGTGCCACACCTCTGCAATTCTGGAACACCCCCAGGGATGGTGACCCCCTCACCTCCCTGGGCAGCCTGTGCCACTGCATCGCTGCTCTTTTGGGGAAATTGTTTTTAGAAATACCCACTGCAAGTCTTCAGGTATAGCACCAGAAGCTGCCCTCAGTAAAGCAGCAAAGGAGGGGAAATACAGTCCCCGTTAGCAGTGGACTCCTGTGTGTTGCTGTAGGAACCAGGAGGTATTTCCCCATATCTGACCTGACCCTCACCGTGCTGGAGCAGTTTACACAAGTCAAGGGAAATGGAGGTTGTTCGTGGGCAGAATGTAGAAACACAGCATCTCCTCCAGATCCTCCCTTGAGCTGTACAGGTGGTGAGTTGAGGAGGATATTCTGGGGAAGAAATGCAAGTGTGTCTGCCTGGTCCCGCAGAAGGAGCGCTATGGCTCAGCTCAGGGAGGGATTTCTCCTGGAAATCTCTCCTGTAAGCCCATTGCTTCGTATTCCACCATAAAAATTTCTTCAGCATTTTGCCTAAGTTCTCTATTTTCATCCCCAGGAGCTGCCAGCGTGGTTGTGGGCCATCCCCTGGACACAGTCAAGGTAAAGCATTGACCTGTGCTCTCACATCCCCACCCCAAAAGCCCTGGGGGAGGTGGCCTCCCTTGGGGTGATGCTGCAAAGACCTTCACTTCTCCCAGCACTGCAAGGCAGAACTTAGCCTGGGAAGAAAGGCTGTTGTAGACCTGAGTGTTTTTCCTCTCTGGCTGTGGAGTGGCGTGCTGAAGGGCTGCTCTACACGTGTGAGTTCCTCAGGTGGAGACTGATACTGAAAAGTAAAACTGGCCTTACATCATGTCGGGTTTACTGAAAAGTTCTGCTAATATTTTGTTGAACTTTGCCATCTAAAAGGCATTCAAGGGGCAGTGAGAGTGCTGTGTTTGCTTAGCTCCAGGCACACATTTCCTAGTAGGGGGAATGCCGTGAGAGCAGAATGCTGAAAATGGGATTGTGGGCTGTGACAGGTAGCATTCCTGCAAGAAAAATATTCCTCAGAGGGAAGGATTGAGAGAGAAAGAAGACATTAGCTTTACTAGATGATTCACCAACCCTGGTGCAGGCGACTCCATGCAGACCTAAACGCTGCCCGCCCCAGCTGAGCTGCCCATCATGCAGAACCACGGAGGAGGATGGAAGATGTCTTTCTTCCTTGTTTCTCCTTCTGACAGTGTGCTGGGCATCTCTGTGCTCTTTCATTGCTTGGCTCCAGCGCCAGCATCCCCATCCCAGGCTTGGGGCCTTCGCTGCCAGGCTGAGGGGAGTTTGGCACCGACCAATGGAGGATCCCATAGCACTGCACTGGGTTTGTGAGTGCCAAGAGCCCATCCTTCATGCCCGTAAATGCAAGTGTCAGGCTGCCCCCGCTGCACTCGGCTCGCCTGTAGCTTGGGAATGCCAAGTAGGCAGAACTGCTATCTTTCCAAATGTAGGGGATGGGAAGTGGAGAGCCAACACCTTTTTTCCCCGTCTTTGCGCAGCCTTGAGTAATTTTACCTTTGCTTGCTTTTCAACCTTCACTTTGCATTCATTTTCACATAACTTTGTTCTATTTCTGGGTTTCACCTGAGAGCCTTTGGATGCTCATTAAAATGTAACAGGAAAGTGCATTTTCCCGAGCAACACGCGTGCTGTTATCAGCTGACTTATTGGTGCCAGCAGGGTTTCAGTGGCAGGTGCTCATGGCCTATCCAGTGGCACAGAGCACCCTGTCAGGACACTCAGTTGCCCTCAGTTATTCAAAAGATGTATTAACTCGCCTTCCTCCAAATACCTGGTTACTGTGTAAAAGAAAAACAATACAGAAACAAGCCCATAGTGGCAAAATAAGAACCTGTGGGCTGCATGCAGGCTTGCACTGTACCCATTTGACTCAGGACCAGGAGGTTGGTTCATTCACCCTGCCCTCTCCACATATGAGCTCCTTTGGGTTCTAAGTGCCCATATAACATACCGCAAGTGTGTTCCTGAAGAAAAAAAAAAAAACAACTCTGTGCAAAGTTTCAATGGCTGAGCAACAGCATGGGGTTTCCATTTCCTCATGCACCTCTGAGCCCCCAAATGCATCTTCTACTGTAAGGATTATTTTATTGCAAACCTGTGAGCAGCTTGAGCAAAAGATGAGCTGAATGTGTGTGCGTACACGTGAGAAGGGGGAAGGACGTTGAATGAGACAGACTGTGTCATTTCTCACAGCTGTTGGAGGCATGTTTTAGAAAGCACATAGCCATTGCTTTCCAGAAATAAATGATCTCTGCTGGAAATTATGTAAAGAAGTACTTTTGTGAGAGGCATAAAGAATTTCTGAGAATGGAGCTCCGTTGATTTGGCCCTGTTTAGTACTTCTATATCTTAAGAGCAGAACCTTGGGAGCCTCCCAGGGGAGCTCTCCTCCATCGATGTACCCTTATCTCTGCTGGGAGCCACATCACATCACCCTCAAACTTCCCCATAAATCACAGACTTGCAGACAACGGTGCTACACACCAGTGCCTTGCTGTGTGTGCTGTGCTGGGCCAGGGTGGCTGGTCTGGGCTGGAGATTCGATAGTCATTGTTTCCAGATGTTGCAGGAAGCATCGTCCCTCTGCTGAGCCCAGCTTCTGGCAAAGTTCAAGGGGAGTGGATGCACATTTATCTTGTTTTATTGCTCTGTTTTCTTTACAGCTAAGCAAGGATGCACTCTCAAAGCAAAGTACGTGTTGTTTACACAGTACAAGCTTTCACCCAGCTGGAAGTGTGGGGTTTTAATCACTTTTTGTGAATGTGTTTTGCAGACTCGTTTGCAAGCCGGACAAGGATATGGAAATACACTCAACTGCGTTCTTACTGTGTACAGAAATGAGTCTGTAAGTACTTTATCTTGCTTAAAACGTGCTGGTAGGAAACGCAGAAAAAACAAATAAACAAATACAGGAAGGGAGAATATGAAATCAGTGTTGATAGCAATGCTTAGATGAAGACGAGCAAAGCTGGTGCGCTTCCATCCAATGCTGGATTGATGGAGGAGAGGCTGCAGCCTCCTCCTGTTACCTGCCAGTTCTTTGCAGGGAGCGGACATGATGAATGACACTACCCACATCTCCACATGGGTCAGGCTGGGACACCCGCATCAGTTTGGCTGTGTGTGCTGGAAAAGCCGGGGGCATTTTGCTGATTTTGGCCTTTGAGCCTTGCCGAGCTGCCCTCATACCTCCTGCTCCCTTCCCACCCAGGTGGCTGGCTTCTTCAAAGGCATGTCCTTCCCGCTGGCCAGCATTGCTGTTTACAGCTCGGTGGTGTTTGGTGTCTTCAGCAACACGCAGAGGCTGCTGTGCCAGTTGAGGCATGGGGATGCATCCCACGCACCGGTGCTGGTGGATGTGGCTCTTGCCAGCACGGTGGCTGGGTTCATCTCTGTCGGCATCGGCACGCCCGTTGACCTGGTGAAGATCAGGCTGCAGATGCAAACGCAGACATACAGCACAGGTAGGAAGGCGAGCGTTCCTTCTTCCTTGCTCTGCTGTGTGTTTGGGATCCTGGTGTGGACTTGCCTTCCGCAGTCACTGCTCCCACATACAGGGCTATGTGAGAACTGATGTGGGCAGCACTGGTACCTGTGGCCAATTCCTTCTTCCTCATGATTGTCTTCCCCTTTCTTCAGCTGTTTTTCGTCTTCCCAGCTAACAAGTCTGTTGTCTCAGTTTCTTGTTTCTGTGCAAATGAGGGATATCTGAAGATGTATCTCTCAGAGGTGCCAAGTGCACTTCCCAGGGGTGCTTCTGGCTCCCAGGCTGGCTGGGAATCTGCCAATATTACAGCAGACACCCTTCTCTGTCCGTGTGTCTCTCTTTATGACCATGTTGCCTCTGTGGCTTCTCCCATTGCCCAAAGCTGCCAGGTCTCCTGGAGAGCCCACCAGCAGCCGCCATGGCTGCTTTGATAAAATAATATGGTGTCCATTTTTCAAAGTTTCCTTGCAGCTTAGCAACCTAGTGCTTTATCCAAGAGCATCTCACTCCTCTGCATTGGGAGGGTCAGGTTCTGAGGAGGTCGAGGCTTTCAGAGGTGTGTCTCGGCACCAGATGTGGAAGCCTATGAAAATTGGGCACATACCAACTTCAATTCATTTGGAAGTTCCACTGAATACATATGCACTGGGATGCATGAATTGCATCTAAGAGAAACTGTCCTGAAGCATCCAAACATCTATTAAAAGTAGACTTAAGTCTTCTTTCTAGAAACTTCCCACAGAACTGGTCCCAGGAAAAGTTGGGCAGTGATCTCTGTCTGTTGGGTGGCTTCTGCAGGGAGCTGTAATAATATATCTATTATGTTGTAATAGTTTTTAAAAAGATACAACATTTTATTTTCTTGCAGCCAGTGTTAAACTGAAGCCCACAGTTCCTGGCTTTCCAGTGTATCGAGGCCCAATCCACTGCTTTAGGACAGTCCTACAGAAGGAAGGAATTGCAGGGATATACCGAGGCATGGGAGCGATGCTGCTGAGGGATGTTCCTGGGTACTGCCTGTATTTCATCCCTTACACATTTTTCTGTGGTTGGATTACCCCTGATGGATGCATTTCCCCTAATCCCTTTTCCATCTGGCTTGCAGGGGGTGTTGCAGGTAAGCACCTTTTGCTCCCCAGCATTGGCCAGACAAGGACACAAGTGTCCCAGAGCTGGGATCCAGGGCTGGCTTGGGGCTGCCTGTCAGGAGGGGACGTGAGGCAGATGAACTTTTTTCCCCTGGGGCCAGGGTGAGGCATCTGTGCACACCTGCCTGGACGGCTGCCATGTGCACCCTGACATGCCCATGTGCCCAAGTTCACTCTTACGTTCCCAGCCCACTCATTGGCAGTTCCTAAGTTGCAGATCCCTAAAAGCAGATCAATCTTTAGGTCGAGTAACAATTAAAACCCACTTTCTCTGTTTTTCCTGTAAATAAATTGAGTCATGGACCATCTGGGCAGCTTCTCTAATGTGCCCCAACCCTGATGAAGGTCCAGACGTGCTCTTGTCAGTCCAGCTGTGCCATATATTGCAGTCACATGCAAGGAAATTTCATAACCCGGGACATCTCTCTGCAAGGGAACAACATGATGTGTCTGGGGAAGTGGGAATGACTGGAGACTATTTGCTGCACGTGGACAAGACTGACACGTAGCAGCTCTGTTCTGCTGGAAGCACCACTGAGCTTTTAGAGCGGCAGAGCGTCCCATCTAGCTGCAGGCCAATTGGTTTAAATGGAGGGTTTCAGTACAGGAATGATGAGATATCTCAGCTGTATGGAGTCTAACCCCAGCTGCGTGGGAAGAAACAGCCTCTTCACATTCTCAGCTCAAAATATTGTCTGAGGACTTCAGGTTTTCTGATGTGGCCCCAGACAGCAGTTCCCTGCAGTTCAGGTGGCAGCATTTTAACAGAGTATGTCCCTGTCCACCTGCTGGGCTGCCTGCATTACCCACAGAACCCCCAAATCTCAGTGCTTCTCTCTGAAGCAGGGACCTTTGCTCCCACAAATGCAGTCTCTGTGCCTGAGCAGGGTGAATGCCCTGACACGAGAGCCCCACCAGTACGGACGCGGCAGGTGAGGCATCTCGTTCCCATTTGCTGGCCTGCAGCCAAGGAAATACTCAGAAGTTGTTCGTATGCGACATCATGGCCAATGCCCCCGGTACGTGTATTGGGATAAAGAAGGGATTTCCTTCTGTATTCCTCTAGGAGCCATTTCCTGGGGGACTGCTACTCCAATGGACGTTGTGAAAAGTCGGCTCCAGGCAGATGGAGTTTATCTAAACAAGTACAAGGGGATTCTTGACTGTATCTTGCAGAGCTACCAAAATGAAGGCCTAAAAGTAAGTGCTGTTTGAAGGAAAATCTGGGTGTCAGGCATTTGCTTGTTAGCTGGGAAATACAATGGCTGTTTTAAACCCATCTGCAGAGTTAAGAGACAGCTAAAGCCAGTTACTTCTCAATTATGACAGTGGCAGTAGGTAATTATAGCGTGGATTCTTTCCAAATCATAATAGCAAGAGTAATAATCTGCACTGCAGATAGGAAATAATGGGTGACTGGTCGTTGGTGGTACTAAATTGAAATAACGCTGTTGTCATGGTCCTTAACTGTGGAAATCATCTGAGTTCTTGTAATGTAGAGGTGGAAAATGCTCTTAAATCAGAATTGCTTCAGTTTCCAATGCGAAGAAGGGCTGTGTGCCAAAAAACACCATTCCCTTTCTGACTTTATCTAGTAGTGTAATAAAAGTTGTTTGTTCTGTCTGCAAACCTTGTCTCAGTTAGACGTGAATGGCAGAGAACCAGAGATTGCAGCTTTATTGCACCACCGCTGCATGCTCATGGGAAGTGATATCTTCTGAGGTTGAATTCAGTCTGTATTTAAGTTGTCATCAAAACGCTGTGGGCTCTTAGCTCAAAGGTGTTAGTTTTCGCATGATGAGGGAACAGTAACAAGCTGCAAAAAGGAAACTCACCTGCAGAACTGCAAATGGGTGGGATTTTACCATTTGACAGCATGCCACTGCCTTTCACCAGCTGTCAGAGGAGCTTGCAGTCAGGTTCAGTTTTGTCTGCTTCATGCAGAAAGTCACACTGCTATAAAGCACAACACCTGGAGAGCTGTGAAGGAGTGTGCTTGGTCATCCTCACCTCCACGCTCCCTGTCCTGCCTGGATAATTAGATTTCATTCAAGTACTTGGTGTTCTTGCCTGGGCTCTGAGCTGCTTGTTTTTTGGCTGCTGTTGTTCCTGGCACCTGGACAGAGTGTGCAGAAAGGCTGAGCAATAGTGGAGTGATAAGACCTTTCTGTCATGATAAAAATCCTTTTGTATGCTGGGAGGTGGCAAACCCAGGCCTGAATGTTTTCATGCTGGGACAGAGGAGCAGCATTCTCAGTGTCACATGCAAAAATGTAAATATAGCTCTTTTCTTTCTCTGTTGTTGGCTGTGTTCACTCTGATGAGAAAAAAATTTATCCCTCTGGGCTTTTCTTCATAAATCTTCATTAGTATTTAACTTGGCACTCTCGCGTTACCTTACGGATACTAGAAAAATTCGAGTTTTCTTCCAGAAAATTCTGTCTTTCCAGGCCAAAAAGTCCACTCTAGGAAAGTAAGGTAATAACCCAAATATTCAAATAGCACAATTTCACAATGAAAACCCCATCCTAAATGGTGTGAACGTGTTTAGATTCTGTCTCATGTGGGAGCTCTGAGGCCTGGATGGGAGCTTGCCTTGCTCATGTTACTTTACTTGTCTGTTCTGAAATTCTGGTGCTTGGACCGCATTGGCTTGGACCGTGATTAGCTGGAGTGGTTGATGGGGTGATTTTGTGAGAAGCACAAATTGTTTCTCTATTCCAAAGCCTCTAAATGGTGGTGGCTCACACGCTGTTCCTTCTCCAGTTCCCAAATATCTTCCAAACTCATAGACCCAACCCCAAAAACTTGAACATTTGTTATATGAAAGCAACAGCTTTCTTGTTGTACCCTGGGATCCCCACATGTTTGTGTGTACAACAACAAGAAGGGACTGTAGCAAGTTAGGAGGAAGGCTTAGATGTTTTGTGTCTGCTCTCCACCAGTCATGAGGCCTCTGGCTCTCGCTGGGAGATACAGAAGGGGGTCTGTCTACAGGGAACATGGAGCAGACTGATGTCAAAGCAGCCACTTTACCATTACTTTTCCATTCTCCAGTGCATACTTCAGCAAAGACCAGGAGTGGGAGAATGTCTCCTGAGCAAACCACGGTTGGGTTCTTCAGAAATCCACCATGACTTAGTTCAATGTTTTCTTCTTGAAACAGCCAGTGTGTGTCTATGCTCTAACCTGTGTCCATCCCCAACAGGTCTTTTTTAGGGGCATCACGGTCAATGCAGTGCGAGGATTCCCAATGAGTTCAGCCATGTTTCTTGGCTATGAACTTTCTCTCAAAGCAATGAAAAGAGACCAAAGTGAGACCAATCCTTAAACTCCAGGTCAGCGCATAAAGACCCTCTAGTTTTCCTAAAATTAGAGAACTAATCCTTTAATCAAATGGAATTACAATTGTAGAGATCCTCTGGAAGTAAGGTAACTTACATGGGTACCTACCAGGATAGTAAAACACTGTTCAAATTTGGGTCTGTGGGATTTGGAGTGCCAAAATCCATTCAATGGTTTTCTGGTTTCATTCCAGATCTGCTGGAATGTTGCTGCAATCCATTCTGATTGCTGTGATTGTCTTGAATGGTGTGAATCAGAAAAGAAAATCTGAAAGGAGAATATTCTCTAAGATTGTACGAGTTATGAAATATCATTCTGACTAAAGTCTGTGCACAGTGTCCTCTCCTCCCTTGATCCATCTACAAAGATGTGAAGCTAAGCCTTTCCAAAGTGTACTATTTGCTCACAGTTTTACTTTCTCTCACAAACCCAGGGTTGAATAAAGGAGCAGCATGAAAAATATCTCATTACAGAAATTTTTTACCAGCTAAAAACTCAACGCTGTGCTTGGCAGTATACTTGACATTCTACTATTTTATGTTGTACTTTATAAACCTCCTTCTCTCTCATTTCTAAAGTGCTGCCAAGAAGACCTGACCGGTGTCCTCCTTTCCTGAGCCAAACCAGCAGCCTGGGGGTGGTGAGGGCTTGCTCATTTCACTGAAGACTCCTGGCACTGCAGAAGCCCACAGTGATGGCATCTGCTTTCCCTTCTGCTTGGCCTTGGGCCCTGGAGGGCTCCAAACCTGCACCAGCTCAACCAAATCCAAAGACCACTATATTTTTAAATCTCTTATTCAGTTTTCCAGAGCACTTTGCTAATGCCCATGGTGCGTTACGCTTCTTCATTAATGATGTTTTTCTCATTGAGCCGAAAGAACAACTTCCCTTACCTGCACAGATGAGATATACCCAAAACCACCCCACATGACACGAGCTGAGTGAGTGACTTTTGCATGATACCATGCATAATGCTCTTCTTCTTTATGAACACGGACCTCCTGACTGGGAAAGAGAAGGGATGAGCACTCTGGGTGCACGGGTGCATTTTGTGTAGGAAGGTTTGGATTCCTATCAAATCCTAACTTGCTTTCAGGATCAAAGAAGCAGATGACTGCAGCAATGTGAATGATTGCTCCTGTTTTGCATCACAGAATTTCCCACTTTTACCACAATGTGACACATTATCTTGTAAAGATATGAAGGGCTTTGACTTTCACTTTATTATCGAATATGTAAATTAAATTGGGAAACATCAAGATATTAAATTGAGATTCTAAGCTGCTCCTTTTTCTTCAGAAGGCAATAAAACTAGGCTTTGCTTTATATAGACGGCTGTTTGTTGACTGAACTGACCTTCCCTGTGTAGCCCTCCAGGAGCCTGCTAGACTTTGCCATGCTTTGCACTCTTGAGCAGACACCACCAAAGGAAGTCTCTCTTTGAGGCATACAAAGTCTGTCCTGAGCTATATTCTCTGAAATACAAAGGCCAGCTTTCGATCTCCATCTCTGCTGCAGTCCTGCTGAGCTGGCTGTGGGGCACCCAGGTCTCTCTTTGGTCTACCTCAGTCTTTCAGCTCATCCGAAGACCTCTTATGTTGTGATTATTTCTCTTTATGCTCATGAATACCTCCACTCTTCATTTCCAAAGCTTGGAGCTTCTGATGCCAAAAAACAAGCAGAGCTGCTGGGCCAGAAGAACTCTAGAGCAGTGGCAGGAGAGCTGAAGGATCACAAGGGATGTGCAGCACAAGGGAATGGTCTGGAACAACTCTGTCTTCTGGGAAGTGCATGGTTTCCCCCACCCTCTGGAGCAGAGGACTTCTGTGGAGAAAGCCCAGCAGATGTTCATGAAAACAGCCATCCAAATTCCCTCCAGAAAAGGAGGAGAAGGAAGAAGCAGCTCACATGTCCCTGTCCCTCAGTACATGGAGGAACTGGCCGCAAGACTTGAAGACCTCAGCAGAAACTGCCTACAGCCTCAGGCCTGGAGCAGTGTTTGGAACTGGGATCCCTGACCACCGCAGAACAGCGTGGGTTCCTCTTTGCTGGAGCCTGAATTACAACCCTAAGTGTGACTTCCCCCCAGACCAACCTAAAGTAGTGTGAGAAACAGCTGCTGTTGCTTCATCTCAGAACTTGTAGGCAAAGAGGCTCAGAATGCCTTTCAGCTTGGCAAGAATGAAAAGAACTGCTTTTGATAAAGAATATACATAAAACTGATGGGCCTTCACCCAAGTATTTGTTGCAGGCTACATTTAAGGACTCCTCTTTTCCATGCTATCCATTTTGAAGTATGTGCACATAACTTGTTTTAGATGCATAACGCCTTATGTCTTCAGGGATAATACTTAGGGAAACTGTCTTTTCAGTGCAAAAACAAACAAACAAACAAACAAACAAAAAAAAAACCCTGTCATTTATCTGCCTGTATTATGTAAAATGGACTGTGAACAAATTAAACTGATGAGGCTTGCAATGAGCTGTGTGTCTGTGTGACACTGCCCAGGTTTGAGGCTTTTAGTGGCCATGGGCACTTTGTCCACGTTGGCTATGCATGGCTATTTTTTCTGATATCCTTCCTCTAGCAAAACCACAGCCGAGATGGATGCTCGGGATTTACCCAGGCAAAACTCTGCGGTAGAACTCGGGAGCTGGCAGAAAAATAGCTGGTGTTGAAAAGGAAGCACGAAACGTTTAATGCGAAGGGAAAAGTGAGCGACAGCATTTGGCCGCTTGATGGCATCCTCGTCCAAAGGAGGGTCCAGGTTAGGCTCGGCAGGCAGACTGTGAGCCCGCAATGTCTCGTCCCGTGTGCCGCCAGACCAAGGCACGCAGTCCGCGAAAGCTTTGTTTTTGAGAGGTAATATTGATATTATCCACTGAAACAAAACAGGATTTCTACGGGATTCTTTTGGCTGCCTCATGTCCCGTGCATAAGTACCGACTGCATGTTTTGGTGGGTTTGTCCCTGAGCTACCGGCTATGTACCTGCTCTTCTGCCAGCAGTGGTGAGCAGGCTGAAGGGGAACGTCCTTCTGCTTGGCAGCTCATGCACAGAGCCTTCCAGAGCCCCCTTCTATCACAAAAGCAGTTTAAATCCTGAACTTGGTAAAAAAGGAGAAGGGAGACAAAAAGGACCAGGGATACCTATTTCTATGCTTTTCTTACCTGGAATGCAAAAGAATACTCAGACCTTGTCATGCCTTAAATGAGTCTGTAATTGCTTAATTTTCTTGTTGTTGGTGTTGTTCCATCTCTTACAACACCCCATGTTACTTAATAAGATGCAGGCTGTTCAGCTGCTTTTCCCAGTTCATACACCACTCCATACCATGGGGAAAAAAAAAATAAAAAAGTAACAATAGTTTATCCCCTCCAATCCCTTCCCTGCCCCCACTCTCCTTTTTTATTCATGAACGAACAAGAACCAGTTTCCCTGAGCGAAGCCATTTTTCTGAATGGCAGCCCTGGGCTGCAGGAAGGTCTTGGGTGCTGGGAGAAGCCCTGTGCTGCCCATGGGGTGTGAGGTGGGACCAGGCTCAGGTAGGGGGAAGCAGAGGCTGCTCCCCTTCTTTTCCCCTGGTTCTGTGTCCCCACAGCTGCTGGGGACAGAAGATATGTAATCTATCTCCTCGGTCTGGCTAAGGCCTTCTTTTGTAGTAGAAGCTGGTGTGGTAAAGATTTTTCTCAGACACCATCACGTTAGTGGAAGAGAGGAGGACCAATGCTTTTCTTGTGCCTGTGAAGAAAACGTAAAATGTGGATTCAGGAAAAAAAAGAGATGAGTGAAAAAAAGTTTGAGTTGCTAAATATGGACTGCACTGGAACTGCTTCCTTTCTCTAAAGCCATCTTCCTACACATCTTCCTATAGGAACACACTGTTGGATTGCTACCAAGATAGATAGGTCACATGTAATGTATCCATTGAGAGGTGGCATCCGAAGGGAATTAAACCATACAGTAAGGAAATTTAAGCAGTTTCAGTGATTTCCAAAACAGTTTTGCTAAACAGGGTGTTCTGCAGCAGCTCCAGAATCAAGCAAACCAGTTAGAGCCATACACGTACAGCAGAATGAAGGTGTCTTCTAAGGGCCCGTATGAGCTTTCATAACAAGAGATGTAAGACAGCTGAAATACTAAGGCTACGGGATGGCACCAAATCCCTGGAAAGAATATGAAGCTCCTCTTGATTTATGGAGACAGAAAGGGATAATTTGGGATTATGAAAAGAGTGGTTTGGAGAAGCAAGAAGCTTGCAGCTGGGGGTGTCCTGTTGCCAGCACCTGGTGCTTTGAGGCTGGCACCCACCTGCAGCCATGTCTGCTGTAGGAGCACCAGGACAGCTCATCATCATGGATTGCACTGGCTTCTGGTCTGTTCTCCCATATTTCAAAACATTTTGATGTAAAATATTTTGCCCATAGTATAGAAAATCCTGCCAACTGCTGTGGAAGAGGGCCAGCCTATCCTTACTCACGCAACTAGGTGTGACCCAACATCTGTGCTGACTTTATTAAGTTGTGACTGCTGCCTTTCCATCCTGTAGTCTGCAGGTGGTTTTTCAGTGTTTCCAGCATGGAAAGCAAGCTGCAATGCAGGTAGAGCTGGTGGAGGGCTCCAACACAGGCATGGAATGAAGCCTCGTGCTCGGCATTCATCCAGGCAAAACCCAGCTGTGGAACATGTAAGGAAGGGTGAGTGAGATATAACATATGAGAGCTCTGCCGTGTTTCTCTGTCCTGGTATGAAAGAGGATGCTGAAACTTTAAAATACAGTGAACTGGTGACATTTGTTGACAATTCCTGCTTCCCTCTGCTTGCTGCTGGTTGTGAGATGCAGTTGCAGTAAGCACCACGCCCAGCACGGCTGGCATGCTGCTCTCAGGGCTCTCTGCTTTTAGATACCTCAGCTCTTGGTAAACACTGTTGCAGCACAGGACGCTTGGCTCCCCTTGCTAGAGAGCCCTGGAAAGTGCTAGTGGCTGTAGTATTGCATGGGACAGGGATGGTTTACAGCTCTCATCGTCCCTTGTGGTTGTGCCCCAGCATGTTTGTTCCTCACTCTCAATGCTCCTGAGCATCATGAGTTGTTTTGGTTCGTTAATTTAAACAGTTTCAAATTAAGTGAGGAAGAAGGGTTCTGTCACCCACAAAAGCTTATGTGTATCCTGACATCCCATGGCAGTCTGCTGGGACAGAGCAGCGTGTGTGGCTCTCAGGAGGTGCCACTGCCTTCCTCGAGCTGACACTGAAAGTGCTGCCTGAGTTAATCTGGCTTTTACATCTTTTTGTCATGGGCAATCTTGGTATTACTAAAGCATGGTTTGCACTTTCACTGGGGAATTGAAATGACCCTGCATTAGCTTTTATTTTCTTCAACAGTGTATGTCGTCATCAGCAGAAAGAAAGGGGAAAAAAACACCTCCAAAACAGCTTGTCTCTGGAAAATTAAGCTATTCATTGCATCTTTTCATTTGTGGTCTTCGCAAGATCTCACATCTTGATCAGTGTGCAGAGCAAATGTAAGAGAAGCTCACATGTTATCTTAGTTTTTCATTTACAAGGATTCTTTTTTTTTTCACATTAAAGAGTAACCAAACCAACTCCCCCGTATATCCCCTGCACAGAGTTTCTTGTAAACACTACAGTGGGCTACAGATTCTCTTGTGAGAATTCAAAAGATCTGGAGATTGATGCATACCAGGCTAAAATATCGATGCAAAACTGAGATTTGTGTGGCATTTTCAGTCAATCTGTGCCCTTTCAAAAGAGCTGCATCAGAAGAGAATATATCCTAAGGTATTTACACACAAACGAGAGGCTTACAGGATGTTGGGGGGAGGATTTCCGAAGGAGACAGAGGGAGAATTTTGTATGTTCACATTTTCTAAATGCCACTTCTGGGCTGACATCTTACAATTGTGTCACTGGAGAACTGTGGCCATGACACAGGCTCCCCCAGCTGATGTGCTGCCTTGGACTGGGGAGCTCTACATCCACTCCTTGCTCTGTTTCTTCAGTGCACCCCTTAAGGAGCTCATGTGAAATGTGAATATCTGACCCTTCTGCAGCCTGACCACAGTGAGTTCCCAGCTCTGGTTTCCCAATGATGATGCAGATGTCTTTATGGACTAATGCACCTTTGACCTCAGTTCTTCATTTAGTTTGAATTTTGCAGCTGGAAAGCTACAAAGGGAAAAGGAAAAGCTTTGGGAAGACCAGACTTAACTGTGGTGGCTCTCTGTTTTGGTAATGGGCCATGTGAGGGCTGTAGTCTGTGCTTCCTCAGAGGAAAGCGGGCTCAGTAGTCACCTTCCTACCTACTGCTATTTGAGGTTAGGATTTTGGATACTGCTTTCTCTCTCTTTCTCTCTCTTTCTCTCATTTATTGTAAAAAAAAACCCTGAATTTTTTCTCTATTTCTTTTTTTTTTTCCTTTATCAATTATAGAGAAATTAAAGGACAAGAACAGGGGGAGATCAGACACCAAGACAAAGAGTAAACTGCAGATTGCATTTAACATACAACATATGGCAACATATACATATGAAAATTCATTGCCATAGCTGAAGATTTTTAAAATATCGAAGAATAATAAAAATGGAAAGCTATGCAAGGAAAATTATATATAACAAACCTTGTCCTTTTGCTGGGATAGCAGTAAATATTAATTTCCAGGTGTCACGGGTTTGGCTAGAATAGAGTTTGTCTTTTCATAGAGGCACATACAATGATGTGTTTTGGATTTTTGATAAAAACAATGGTGGGGCTGTGGAGGGACCAGGGAGGGGACACAGCCAGGACAGCTGACCAGGAGTGGCCACAGAGCTATTCCATGCCATATGGCGTCATGCTCAGCAATAAAAGCTGGGGGAAGAAAGAGGGAGGGATGTCTGGAGTAATGGTATTAGTCTGACCAAGAAACTGTTAGACATGATGAGCCCTGCTTTTCTGGGAGTGAATATCTTCCAGATGATGGGAAGCAGCACACAAATTCTTTGTTTTGCTTTGCTTGCATGCACAGCTTTTGCTTTATCTAAAACCCAGTAAGCTGTCTTTATCTCAACTCAACTTTTACCTCTTTTCGTTCTCTTCCCCATCCCAACTGGGCAGTGAGGCTGCATGGTGCTGAGCTGCTGCTGGTTTAAACCACGACACCACGGACTCTGCATCAACCTATAAATGCTGGAACAGAGCTTGAGCTCTCTCAAGAGAAGCCACAATCAGTGCCAGCCACTCGTGTGCCCAATCCACTATAGCTGCAGTCATGACATGCAAAGTTCTTTCTATGCCAGGTCAATCCCAGTGATTTCTGACTCACTGACAGCTTCCCTGGTGACCTGTTTTCCCCGGAGCACCAGCAGCATGAGCCAGATCTCACTAAGCAATCAGACGGGAAGATGTAGAGGTGCAGCGATAGTGCTGGCACTGCTACGAGTGGCAGACTGCAAGCTTGGTTAGCAGCTCCAGTCTCTTTTCTCTACACAACTGAAACTGGCAGTGGGAACTGCAGCCTTCCTCTCAGTTCATAATTAGCAGTTCTTTCATGAGGCCACGCTGCTCAGTATGGCTGAATTACGGCCTTTTTTCATAGATGAGGTCTGGCCTGAGAGCAAATTCAAAGAGAACATAGTTGAGTTGAGTTCCCCACCATGTGAAGCCTTCAAAAATAGAGAGTGAGTTAGCTTTAGTGAAGTGTGCATGGAGAAATTCCTAGATTTCGTCCTCAATCTTCTGCTGTATTGAGGAGATGGATCCCAGCTATCTCCTCTCATCCCCTGAAGTTCTCGTTTTGACCCAGCAGCACATGCACACACATGCCTTGCTCTGGGCTCTGGGCCTGGGAAGAAGCTGTCTTATCAGTTGGCTGTTTAGCAAATGTAATGACATCTCATGGAGGGGAAGGTCTTAATTACGTATTTTACATACAAAGATTTTCACTTACAGAGCATGGCAGCTGTATTGCAATACTGTTCCTCGGGCAAAGAGTCTCATCAGTGGGCCCTGCTAAGGGTTATCAGCTTTGTACAATCCTTGCAAGGACGGAGTGTAGCTACTACAGGAAACAATGTGATTGCTTATGGACACATATTCCTTAAAACCAAGAAGCAGTGCCTGGAAGATAGAGACCTCCCCACCCTGTTCTCCCCGTATCTCTTGCACAGCTTTGGCTGAGCCAGTGATGCTTGTGAATTCTTTGAAACTATGAAAAGTAGTGTTTTCAGCCATACCAAGCATCCCAGAAATATTATGCAGCATGTATTTTGCATGGAGACTTATGCATTGAACCAGTTGTCCTCCCTCTTGCCATGGGGTCTCACTGGCCAAAGGACCAGAGAGCAGCATGCCCCTTGCCTGAAGGAAAACTTACCCCTGCTCAAACACCCCATTGCCTTGAAAGACCCCATGTGCACACCCTCTGTTCCTGCAGTATACTTTTGTGCAACATATAGAGTACTGCCAGCTTTACCTCACTGAGGGAGGGCCCATGACTTTTTCTAGGCGATCCCCAGAGTCTTCTGAAAGCTGGAGCTGCCAAGTGGGACATATACTTCCCATCCTCCGTTATCTAAGGATGAACATCAAAGCAAGGCAGGGAGCAGCCAGGCTGGCAGTGGGGCTGGGAAAAGGCTGGTAATTTTTAATTATTTCTTTCTTTTTTTCTTTTTTTTTTCTGCCCATTCCAGGATATTTTCCAGAGAAAGCGGTGCTCACCATTCAGCCCAATTGAGCAGCTCAAGGCTGAGGCTTTTGGAGAAGATCTTGGAGGTGTAACAGGAGGGAGGTTTTACAACCAGACACAGAGATCCAGGAAAAAATAAAAGGGCTACCATACGCTCTTGGGAAAAGAAGACTTCTGTGGCTGTAGAAAGTTTTAGGAGTCATTCAACTGGATGTGAAGACTGCCTGAAGGCCTCAAATCTGTTACCTAGGGCTGAATTTGCATCCATTTCTTTCTGCTTAAAAGGAAAAGGGAAGGAGGCAGTGCATCGGTGCATAGGTGGGACCCTACTAAGGGCTGTCGGATGCAGCAGCTGAAATTCAGAACGACAGCTTCTGCAGGCATCGCTGCATGGCTCCGGTGGTTCCTCTGTCTGGTTGACAAATTCCTGCAGCATTAGCACCTTCCTTTGGGGCAGGTGCTGCTTTGAACTGTGGGGAGAGCTATCTTGCAAGCTGCCCATTTGTTTTCTCAGGAACTTTGGCAGTGCAGAACATTGTTGCTTCTTTGCTTTCATGGAACCACAATTTGCATAAATACAAGAGGCAAAGGCCACATCTGAAAAAAAAATGCTTTCGTAGATTTTTAACCATTGTTTCCTGTCGGTGTGTGATATCATTATGTTCGAATTTATCACTTCTGAGGAGCATTAGTGAATTTCCACAGTACTAAAGAACAGTCACTAACAGTAGGTGACTCAATTCCACGTCTGACTTTTCTAAAATGCTGTCCAAGCTAATGGGAAAAAAAGGTGGGCACCTGGTATCAGTTTTATAATTGGGTTTTTCCATATGAGAATGGGAATTTTGTGAAGACTCAATTAAAAGGAGTGGCCTCTTATTCTCCTGTCACCCATCAGACTGACTTGCACATGAATGCCAGCATGCTGTCACACATTCTCCTCTCTTGTATGCTGCTCTCTGTGCAAGCACAGAATTGTCAAGTCAGCGAAATTATCCGCAATACGAGAAGTCTGCTTGTAAGTAGCTGCTTAGCACCTTCATTCTGCAAAAATCTATGCTTGCGTAGCATGTGATAACAAATACTCATTTCTCTCTTGCTATTTTTTTTTTTCAGAACAAAACTAAAGAAAGTTGCCCATGTAAGGAGACAGCTGCCAGTGTGAGTACATTGGATCTGAGAATATCACAAAACTAAATAAAAAATTATTTGTGTGCTGAATGCTAGCAATGCAGACTTGTAATGCTCATTCTTTTCATTTTCAGCCTTGTTCATGTCTTCCCATCCCTGAGGTAAGTCTGGTTTTTAAGCTACTGTAGGTGTTTAAAACATTCAGTATTAACTGAGATTACCGCTGGATTTTGTTACTCACTCTGATCTTATATACTTTTGCTTTCATTAATGGGGACAGTGTTTGACATATTGGCCGTGGCTGAGCACAGCACTTGCTGGATGGTGGTGGGGGGGCTGCCAGAAGTCCTCTCAGCATTCCTGCAGCCAGAAAGTCAGGCCAAAGTCCTTTGTGGGCTCACAAACCCAAAGATACAGGTGCTTGCTTTGGAAATCTCCCAAAGACCTTGTGCTGCGATTAGGTGCCCAAATACTTTGCAGATCTATAGGGGAGGGTCAGCAGGCAAAGGTGGCAGCTCTGGGTCTTTCCCAGCCTCATTCCACCCCTGTAAGACTCCTAAAATTTGGTGAATGTCAGTCTTAGCTGCAAATCTGCCTCAAAGATTGTACTGTTTCAAGTTTTGTGGTTCATGATAGGTGTTTCTCACTTCACACATGATGATTGGGCATTTTACAACCACCCAAATTTCTTCTAGCAGTTTTCAGTCTAACTCAGCATGTGCTACATTTCTTTGTGATGTGCTGCCACGTGAAGAAGTACACATCTCTTCTTTCTGTAGATAAGCACAAAATGCATTCTAGCCACTTCCTATATCTTTTTCTCATACTTTCTTCATTCAACAGCCTGGCCACGAACTGGCATGTTTTGTGGAAGGAACAAAGCACATGCTGGAGCACAATATGACTTCGGACATAAAACTTTTCCTGCTGAATCAGTCCTTCCAGACCCAACGGGATAGAAACCTCTGTGAAGTAAGACATTTCTAGGTTTTCTATATGTCTTTGTCTACCTTCTGCAAAAGAAAGGGTTTTTATAACTTAAGTATTTTGCAGCTGTTTAAATAAAAATGTGTTTTAAATACTTCTTTAAGATTAATTTTATGCAGGAGGTAGGTGCAGTAGCTGGGACTTGCATGAGGTGATAGAAAGCTGTTAACTCTGGCAAGGGAAACAAGGAGATGTTCCCCATGCCACCACCTCCTTTTCCTTTCAAATCCTGTTAGCATCAGGACCTTTAATCATAGAACTCTGGGAAAGTTTTCTTTAAATTTCTTTTTCTGCTCATCTTGGGAGATGCCTCTACGCTGAATAATGATGATGTAGAGGTATGGAAGAGAGATGCAGGAGCAGCACGGTGGGGGGCAGGCAGGCAGGGACACCCTTCTGTCTGGCAGCATTAGTTCTACTGAAGCTGCAATTTCTTAGGGATGCTTGGGCAACAAACACTTCTCTGATCTGCAGCATCCTCGAACTTGAGATGATGCTCAGAATGACTCCTGGATCCACAGCATCCTTTTCAGAGGCAGTGAAGCATCCTTCATTTACACTCTGAGCAAAACTATGATTCAGACAGGGGAGATACTGGTGCTGTAGCACCAACTCCTTGAGCTCACCAAGGCGAACGCTGTCAGAGCCATGCAGCAGCCTCGGGGCCCTGCTCTCTCCCAGCTCCACGCCCTGCTAAGCACTTCATCTTTTCACATACAATCTTTCATAACCTAAACTTCATTCTTCTTTCTACCACAGAGTCTGACACATAGAAAAAAATGCGAGTACAAGACCAAGGGAACTGTGAGGACATTTCTGGAAAAAATCCTGGAAACCTATCAGGAAATCCATAAATCTAGAGTTTAATTGTTTTAAAGAGAATTTAAATAAGATGAAACTCTGTGATAAGTGGGGGAAAGTTGGGTGGGGAGTGGGGAAGTTATTTATTGTATTTATTGTCCAATTCAAAGGTAGAAATAACAACTGTTAAAATCAATAAAACTGCTTCCATGAGCAACAGCAGCATTCAGGAGTCTTCATTTTAAATGTTTCATACTTGGTAAAAAGGTCTGAACATCCTGAGTTTGTATCAGTGAGTGCTGCAGTGCTTCCACAAAGCTCCAGAACGACAATTTTGTACATGTGAGGCAGAACAGCAAGATGCACTTGTGGCTCTGAAGAACCTGAGCTGGTGCCCTTTCCCTTCCCTGTCTCCAGTACTTGATTGGTGCAGAACTCCAAGGCTTCCATTTGTGCACGCTAACATTTTTGTGACCTCTTTTTATTTTACACTGACCAACGTATTCAAGATATTTGAGGATTTACGATGCTAAGAGAAGTTCTGTGTTTTCTTTCCGCATCAGATTTACTTTTTGGTGTGATCTGTGCACCATGAGTAAGCAGCTTAGCTTCTTTCTGGCAAGGTCGCAGACTTCTCCTGCCCACAGACACTTTTTTTTTTTTTTTTTTTTTCTCCAGTAGCCAAGAACTTGCGAACATCTTGAATACAAAGAAAGAGGATTATCTCTGGTGAATTACCAGTTCTTAATGGGCCTGCATGTTTGGAACTCGTGGCTCATTGCTTCATTCTCAGGTCACATTTAATGCTGGCTCTGAAGATCTTTCTAGTGTCATAAGCTCAGATATCCTCCTCTGCCAATCAGCTCAATGGAATTGAAGCAACAAAAGGCAAATCAGTGTCCAGCAAAATCATTTCTGCATCATGGCAACGGGAAACTTCTGCAAAGAATTAAAAAAACAAACATAACTATCAGAAGATGCATCTGCAAAATACCTACTCCTGTCCCCTCAGCTTTGTTCTGCTCCAAGGCAGGCACCATCTCAAATCCAGATGCCTGCAGGCCCGTTCTCTCTCTCTTTCTCATTGGGTTGATGACAGAGTTGCGAAACTGCCAGATAAAAACAAAAGAAAGCAGATCAATGGGAGTACTTAATTACCGTAACAAATACGTTTTTCTGTTATCTCAGTGATCTCTAACAGCTCTCTAGCAGGCTGTGTTGTACTATATTCTCTGATAGAAAGGAAGTGACATGGGGACAGTGGAGGTGAAGAGGGTCAGAGGTTTGATATACAAGATTTGCAAAGTAAATTACATTGTGGAATAAGTTTTACAACAGGGAATTTATAATCCACCCCGATTTTAAGAACAAACCCTTCATCCAACTAACTGTTCAAACCAGTCCAGATACCCACGGCAAGGTGCACACTGCTTTTCAAACATGTACAGATCAGTGTTTGCCTCGCTACCACGTCTTTCATCAGTTTCCAGGAGGTTTTGAACAATTTTCTTTAGGATTTCTGAGACAGAAACCCTAGAAATCAGAGGATCCACGAACAGGGGTGCCTGCCTTATCTCTGCATCTATTGCACCTTCCTTCTGGCATGTCTATCTCATTAGAGTTAAGTGTTGGCAATGTACAGATCAGTTCCTCACAACAGACTGTCAAAATCTTCTTTCTCCCCCCTCCCCCGTTAGCATTAATTAATGCTAAGCAGTGTTCTAGGAGTTACCTGAAAGAACTTGAAAAGCTACTTTATTCTCCTTCAAGGAGTAATTTTGCAGTCCTCTGACACTAGTCAGTGCACAACGCTTTCTTCTAAAGGTTTTGTTGCTGACAGTAGTCAGTCAGAAACTCATTTACAAGATCTGCAGTGCCGTAGCTGTAATTTCTGTCTTAATTCAGGCATCCACATTGCAGCATGGTTGTTTCAAAACTTATGTGTTGTCTTCAGAATCCCACTCTCTACACAGTGCCGTGATCTGCTGCAGGACAAGTCCAAGACATGAGCAGTGTCAAAGACCTAACAAGCTGTCTCTGATGACAGGTAGGAGACCGTAGGTTTAGAAGGTACTATTGGAGGGGACTTGATCTTGTTTTTTTTTTCTAAACCTCTTGCAGCTCTGTAGGAACAAGTCTGGTATATGTAATAGCATGGGAAGGAGGGGCTCTGGGCTGCCATTCAAGGGCTTTCCTGCAATTGAGTACACAGCATTGAAAAGCAGTTTTACATATTTGTATAAGCTGATCTTCCCTGACTAATTCTTACAACACTGTCCTGGAGCACATGGACAAGCCTCACTCCCTCACACCTCCAGTGTTCCAGAAAAGTAAGGAAACAAGTGCACGGTAAACGCACTCCTTGAAGTCAAAGTAACGGCCATCTCCTCTGCTGTGTCCAAGATGAGTGTACACCTGCCCACAGCTGGTTGCAGATCCCTTCCTGTCTGGTTTCACAATTTAGAATGGAAGATTTCTGGAGTTCTTCTGTGCATCTCCCATGGAAGCAACATAGTCACGATCTACAAAGTACACCATCTTCCTGGACACACACTCTGGGCTGTAAGCTGCACACCATGAGTCAGTTCAAACAATAATCTTGCGTCTTCTTACACAAACTTCTACAGGTACTCCTGAATGCTCATAGTACTGTTTAGAGATATGAGTTAAACAGTGTCTTCTTCCTGCTGGGGCACAGAATGGACTCTGCATGGTTCAGCACCCAAAGGAGTGGAAGGGCTGGAAAGAGAGGCAAAATGCTTCCCAGCACACCTCAATTGACACAATGGCTTTTCTTCCCCATTCAAATATTGCCCTTAAAAATCAAAGATGTTTACAACAGTGTAATGTATCTGAATTATTTCTGCTATCTTAAATCTAGCAGTGTAGTAATACACGAGAAAATTCAACACTTACACTAGGCTATAATCTAGAAAGAAGTGACAGCAAATAAAGTATTTCAAGAAATTTGTGTAAAATATGTGTGAGATTTCTTTTTAGTCATGTCAGAAGCGGCATCATCAAGAAGCTTCACAAGAAAACAGATATCTTAGATTTCTTTATTGCATTCATGTCTTTAGCTTTTCATTTGATAACTTTCAGACTGAATAACTTTTTCCCAGGAGTAATAGGTCAATGAAAAGCCCAGGAGTGAGGGGAGTTTCCCCTGACTCCCCACAAAATTGGAATTGTAAGATAACAAAAGAAGAGGGAAATCATGACTTAAGAGATGCAGATAATGATCAGCCTACTTCTGACTTTGCAAGCAGCTTGTGGGAGAGATTTTCTGTATGACACCGACTTCAGGCAGGATATAAATCAGCCATTTAGATATATAAATGTTCCATGGTAGAAAAAGTTTCTCAGCCTCATTTTGCCACACTCCTAGACATCTGACATCATATTACTAAGTAAAATGCAAGAGAAAGGAAAACACAAAGACCTAAAACATTCCGGTTGGAGTTTATTTGCCATATATGTTGCACTACAGTAGTGCAATTAGAAATAAAAACTGTGGTGTTTGCAAGAGAGTAAAAGTGTGAAAATGCATGTGATCATTACCATCTACTTAGAGGCCCAAACCCCAGGACCAGGAGCTTTGGTAAATCTCACGATATTTGAAGAAAATAGCATTTAAGGGCCAATGATTCCCTTCATCAGTGAATGACAGATGCAGCAAATGCATCTGGGAACAGGAAAGGGAAATTTCAATGCTTTAAAGCATGGCCTCTTTTCTCCTTGCAGAGTCTCTGGTATTGATGGGCTGTGGAGGACAAGATGGGCAAGCAAAGCATAATCGTAGGCAGCTTTCACCATGATCCTCTTACTACTCTGTGTGCAGTTAAGAAAAGCTGTGCACATGTATCACATATTCTGAATACTTCAGCATAGTACGCCCTTTAATATGGGACATGAAAATGTTCAAAGATATCTAGCAAACTTCTTGGCTTAGATGGCAGCTCAGTTTCTTTTTGAAACTGACCTACCACCATCTTTGAGTCAATCCTTGGGACAGATTGAAAGACTACAAGATTATAAGGACTGCTGTGCATTTTGTCCTCTGCCAGTTGTATCCAAGAGAGGTCCAGGAGCTGGAAAAATCTTGGGCACTGGAACAACCTTGTTATGGGGAACTTGGAACCAGAGTTTCCCAAGCAGTAAACTGAGAAATCCCCCTGCACGAGAGGAAACTACCAGCAAAGTGGAGCAGTGTGGGTGAAACAGGGGCAAGAGTTGCATGTGCATTGCAGGAATGCTCTGCTGCCATCCCCACAGTTCCAGGCAGTAGGGCGACACCAGCTGCAGAAAAGAACAGTTTATCTGGTACTCGTTTTATACTTATTTGATACAAAGAATTATGAAAAACATTGAAGAATACCTCTATCTGAATGTATACCTGAGAGATGCATCTTCAAGTGTTCAGAAGAATGATACTAAAGCCTAGTCTGACACTTCTCTGATATTAGAAATGCTTTATTACAATCGCACATCCTATCAGAGATCATTTTCTTGAATACAGATAGTTTCAGCGATTGTGTGCCTGCGCAGGTGTAAAGGACCAACAAAAATTCACCCTTAGATTTCCAGCTGACTCTTCACCTAAGAAAGGCATAAGAACGGGACTACGCTTTCATGGTTGCCCTCAGCAAAGTCAAAGCACAACGTGAAATTGTACTTGGCCAAGCTGTTGATTTTTGTGCCCACGAAGTCCAAATTTCAGTGAATTCTTTACAGGTATCTTTTCAAGCAACACTGAGATATCACTTGTAGCAACATGTTTAATCATTTTAACATATATGAAAGAAAACCTGGCATAACTGTCACTCTTTAGAAGTATTGTGTGAACAAAAAAGATGTGAATAGTTGGCTCTGTAATGAGTTCTAATAGAACACTTCTCATATTTTTCAAACAGCAAAACACTGCCACGTAGTTCTACGGTTGGCACTCTTCTAGCTTCATTATGAAACAAAATTCAGTTATTGATATTTGTTGGCATTATTTCATGCTTTGGTAGGTATGTATCTACAGTCATCCCTACCGCAGTTCTTGGTCAACCTTTATTGAAAATGTTTGGAAGTCCATTTACTGCAGATAAATCCAACTGCATTAGAGCGGCCAAAACCCACACTCAGAGAATAACTTTATCCTACCATACCCTCTTTCCCAGAAAGGACCATCTAGTCCTGTAGTTTGGCAAAATTTATTACAAAAACCCACAGTCCTTAGTAAAGGTTATTTAGAAGCATGCCAAGACAGAAATCAATCCCAGAAGCAGCATCAGAACACAAAAATATACTAGCAGTGAAAAGAAACAGCCTTGAGAGTCTTCATGTTGATGCCTTTCTGTCTGTGTTTGTGTTTACATCCAGGCTGTTGTACTGCATGCTGTCCTAACAGCATGAAACATGTTCACCACGGTACACCTGGTTTGAAATCTAGCCCTGTTATTTGTAATTTCTCTTTGATCGGTCCCAGGCTTTTAAGATTTTCAAAATTAGACCGTGCAAACTTTCTTAACCCGACAAGTCATCTAAACACAAAAATGATATGCAGGTGTGGTGCAATTAAATTAATAACTGGATTGTTTAATAACTCAGATGTTCAGATTATAGGTAATGATTAATTGTGTGTAGCTTTCTTTTACGAGTTTCAAAACTGTATATCAAACTTGACAGATAACCACATGATCGGTGGTTCAGTAAGCAAACTTAGATTAGGAAAGCTACCTTCTCCTGCCTACAGTGCCTTTCATAGAAAGTCCAAAAATCAGTTTATGAGAATTAACTGTGCATCTGGAATCTTGTTGACATCTCCAAATATCTACTTCCAGATCCCAAACACAATTCATGACAGAGTTCTAGGAATCAGCCCTATGGTTCCTGATAACTACTCTTTTCTCACAGACCCCAAATGCACTGCAATGTACCACTGATGTGTGGCCCAGTATTCACTGCATCTGTATCAGTGCTATCAGCCACATGTATGGGGGGGATGTTCTTCAGGATGCAGCCCAGCTGTGTCTGAAAGGCGGTAGTTGCACAGACGGAAAACCTGAGTGCAATGAAGAAGTCACAAGGTCGGAGAACAACAAGGAAAACATGCAAAATAGACATGATAAATCCAAAAGCCAAAGCAAGCAGGACTGAATGATGCAAGTGTGTAATGCAACAGATTCTCCTGGAAACTGTGCTGTGGCACATGGAAGGCAGGAAGGTGACATGAGACAAGCAGCATGCCTTTCAAGGTCAGTCTGGACAGGGCTCTGAGCACTCTGATCTAGCCGTAGGTGTTCCTGTTCACTGCAGAGGAAGTGGACTAGATGGCTTTTAAAGGTCCCTTCCAACTCAAACAATTCTTTGATTCTATGATCTATAAATTACTGTGTCCCATAGCACCTGTTGGCAGAGTACAGCCAGTTTGCACTGGTTCACAGACCTGGGATGAACTGAAGGGCTACTGGAATGTATGCTGGAGACAGCAGAATTTAAGGAAGCTGTGCATGGGACCTGGCATGCCCTGGGCTTCACTTTTCCATTATGTTTACTGTTGATTCCACGGAAACTTATCTCTCTGAAAGCTACAAATTAAACATCAGCATATCCAGATCCAAATCTAGCTACTGAACTGTCAGGGGTTATCTTGCAATGGGCTGCCTTCACTAGCAGCAGAGTGAGAAACAGTAGATAGGTTAAAAGAAAAAAAAAGCTGCCATGCCATGGTAGATTTATTAGTGGTGTTTATTATAATCATCAAAGTAAATGTGTGTACACTTACTGCTATCAGTTATGGGGTGAATTTCGAATAGAGTCAAGTTTTGACTAGCAAAAGACTCCCTGTGAAGGTGCAAGATGATCCTGTCCTGAAAATGGAAAGTTAAAACTGCTCAAAACTTGGTTGGAGCAGTCCCAGTCCCAGCTGGTCAGGCCCTGTGCAGGGAGCATGATCCGGATATGTCCTGATAGCAACAGGTAATGTTAGCTCTGAGACTTACAGAGACAAGCCGTGAATGGGAACACTCAGGAGTGTAAAAAAAAATTATTTTAAAGCCATTCTAAGGGTACTTTCTGCTGTTCTGTGAGCTATGATTATTGTTACTCATTTCTGTGAATGATTTCCCTTATTTGGTAACCGTAAGATGTGCATATGTAAATACATGTAGAGATTAATATGCACACATACAAGTCTCAAGCACATAAATATCCCAATACATCCCCTATTTTAGGCTGTGGAATTCTGTTACTGTAAAAAAAAATGAACTCTGCAGACAATAATTACGCGACTTCCCTCTTGTGGCCAAGTAGTGCTATAGCAGCTCCTGGAAGCTGGAAAACAAAACAAAAAAAAATCCCAACTAAGTATGTTTAAAAATCAGACCTCTTCCGGGCAGATAAACAATTTAAATTACAGAGAGTATGCCGGTTCTGCATTTTGTTGTTGTTTAACGTTTGCTGTCCAACGTTTTTCAGTGTTCACCCCATTTGTAAAGCACAGAAAAAGGTTTTAGTATCTGGCAAACATTGCAAATATAAATCAAAAGGAAGGATGAAGTTGCTGAAGGTAAAAGGTTATTTTATCCACACACAAATCCTAGGCCTGAAAGACAAAATCTACAGAGGGTGAAGGAAATAGGTGGAAAGCCTTTCCAAGTTTTATCTTTATTGCAGTTTTCCTTCCTGGCAGAGGAGCCCTTTCTTGTTATTTTTCACATCCCTCGTGATGCTTAATTCCATCTGTGCTTTCCCTCTCCCATCTCTGCACATTTGGATGGTAGCCTCGCATCCTGCTCAAGCCATGCATCTCTTCTTCCACTGTCTGTACTTTTTCTTCTTACCCCTCACTGTGACCAGCAGGTCCTTGTTCAGCCATGCTACATTCCTGCTTTCTCCACTTGATTTCTTATGCTGGAGAATGAAGAGCTGTTGTGCTCTCAGAAAGGTGTCCAGCTCTGTTCCTTTCTTTTTGTCCCTAAGAACAGTTCCTCAAAGGATCTCATCCAATAACTCCTTAAACAGCTGGAAATTTGCTTTCCTGAAGTTCAGTGCCAGGCCCATTTTTCTCTACTGCTAGATTTCAGGTGCCTTATTTGCAGTTTAGTGGATACTTTTATACCTATTATCAGCTTTCTCAGAAAGACAGGCTCGGGCAGTCTATGTATCAAAAAAAGAGAACAATGCATATACTTTAAATGCTCAAACCATAAAATGATAGAATAGCTGGAGTTACTTCTGTCAGTGATTCACACTTATTTATGCAAATAAGCAATTGTTTTTATTTTTATTTCAGATTCAGTGTGGAAACATTTACAGAACTTGGGTAACTTCTGTTCCTGAGGCAGTGCCTCTCACTGCCTGCCTGGGAAACAGCTGGTGTCCTGTAGTAGCTCACGAGCCTCGCAGCAAGCATGACATACTAACCTACTTTTTTGACTGCCAGTTGCTTCAGTCTGCTCAGCTCCGTTTTAAATTGTTTGAGCTGAGTTGTTTGATTGTACGAAATTTGAGTATTTGGGTTTTAAACAGAGAATGGAAGAAAAGTGACTGCTTCCAGTACGAGTCTTCCTAAGTGTTTCAAACCAAGGACAACTAAGTAGTACTTATTTGTCTGAGCAGTTACGAACTACTTCCAGAGCATCCCTCAGCACTGCATGGAGGCCATTTTTGTAAAGCTTCAGCAAAAGCCTGACACCACTGGTTGAAAAAGGGAAGCATGCAACCACGAGTACCCTTTGGTAATGTGGAGTATCATGGCTGATTAAAGTACAGAAAGAGTATGTTACAAAACATGATTGAAATATTGTGTCTATTCCCATTACCATCATAAGCTTGAGATGAGAGCAGAATATCTTCCTGTAAATCTGCCTCCAGGAGACAACAACTGCAGGATGAAAGCTAAGCCGGACTCTGAGTGGTTGGATGACGTGAGCAACTCAAGTCATGGGGTCAGAGAAGGAGGGCATATATCCCTCCCTGCACCTTATGCATGAGATAAAACACCTGGGGACACATGCAGCTTTATACCTGTAAGATGAGTATAAGGAAGAAGCTGCTGGTGTGTGCCCATTTTTGTGCAATTCTGAAAAATTCAGAACTGATTTTTTTTTTCTCCTATATATCTGCAATCTTTTTTCTTTTTTTTTTTTTTGCAATTATGTGCCATACAATGCATATTATTTTACATATTATTTTATATAACTCTCTCTCTCCCTCCCCCCCCCCCCTTGTTTTCATTTGAAGTTAGATCAGATCAGAAGATGAAACTCATGTACACAGTCTCAAAGATTTGTCTATATCAATCTATATCAGTCTTTAAGTATGTCTGAACCTGTTCCCGTACAGCAGCCCAGAGGTTATTGGCAGTGCACCAAGAAACCCATGACTGGCAGATTTAGATACAAGCCACAAATCCCCATTAATCTCTGTTTACAATCCATCTTCTCTTACTATCTGCAGATAGTAATTTTGGAGCTAGATGTGCTTTTTGTTAGCAGGACTTAATATCAGTTTACGTAGGAGGAACAAAAGACTTGGAAAATGATCCAGAACTCAGACTCTGCCTCTGAAATCTGAATGCAGCTGTTGAGAGCCATACAGATAGGAGTGTTTCTGATAGCTTTTCTAAACTCAACAGATTTTTAAACATGCAGTGGGTTTTGTCATTCTATTTGAGGGCATGATTGTGTACTTTGGAGATGACACACTCACTGCATGATGATTTCTCCTTTTGCATGCTTCACTAGCCCTGTAACATGCTCTATTTCTGTTTTTTCAGATTGGCTCAAGGAAGCCTTACTATAATGTCACACCAGTAATTGCACTTTCACAGCTTTGCTATTACGCAGGCAGATAAAATCTACCACCAAAACACCACGTGCACATTCAGCGTTATCTCTCTCTAAAATGCTATAAAGGTTTGTCGTTGCTTAATTACTGCTCTGTGCAAGAGCCAGGAAATCTGTTCTGTGGGTTTTGTAGCAGTCGTTAATTAATATCGGATAACTCGGACACTGCGGCGACCACAAAGAAACGCTGATTAGCGCTTATGCTGCATGTTTGCACGAATAAAACCTGCTGCTTATTACACTTCAGGTCCTGAACTGGTGGCTCTGCATTTTTGCCAGCACAAACCCAAGGCGACAAGTGAAGGGGGTGCGTTCCTCCTCATGAAGAGACCTCAGCATCCCCCAGCTGGGATATAAAAAATAAAACAACGCTCCTGTTGCCTTAGAAGGGAAAACGGGAGAGCACAGGTGCCGCACAGGACGCCCACTCCCACCTCCTCGCTCCCTCCCATTTTAGCAGCGAGGCGAAGCTCGCCGGCCGCGAAATGGCGTCTGCCGCGTCACGTGCTACTGCCGTCGCGGGTCCGCGCCTGCGCACTGAGGCTGCGCGCCGTGCCAGGGCCGGGCCTGCGGCGGCCCCACCCCTCCCTCCCCTCCCCGTCCGGCGGCGTGGGCAGGGCGCTGGGCTGGCTGCGAGCTCCGGGGCTGCTCTGCGACCCTGCCCGTGCGAGGAGCCGCGTGAGGAGGCGGTGAGCTGCGGGGACCCCGTCTGGGAGGGGAGGGAAGCGGGCGTGCGGAGCGGTGCCCGGCCGGGCCTGCTGTGCCAGCCGGGGCGCAGGCCGCTGCCCGCTCCGGGCGTGACGGGAGCTCCGTGCGCGGCCCCGGGCGCTGCCGCAGCGCGGGGATCGTTGCCTCCGTGGTTTGAGCGTCGGAAGGGAAGCGCTGGGGTTTGTTCTCACCTGGAGGAGGGGTTGTTCGGGTGAGAGCTGCTTTGTTTTTACGTTAGTGCGGCAGCCGGGGCTTGCATAGCTAGACTTTGCCACCTGGATCACGCTCAAGTGGCTGTTGTGTTTCTCCATTAAGAACTACGGCGGACGCTCAGATGCGACCGAGCGCTGTTGTTTTTAGGTCTCTAAGGCTTTGTTGTAAGCGTATTTTAAAGGGATAAATCCCCGAAGAGACAGCTGAGGTTGAGAAAAATAAGGGTTGATTAAAAAAACAAACCAAACCAACCCTTCTCGGAAGAAGAAATGCTCCCCACACCCACCCATAAAAAGACAGCTGTGTCTTAAACGAAGTAAAAGCTTAATCCCATTGCACCTGGTAGGTAGATCTTCTGAGACTTAGGCTTAAAATGCATTTCTGATCTCCTGTTTGTGCTCAGCAGTTCAGCCCTGTGCTGTGTCACCGATCTTAGCAGCTCCCTGGCACTGCCTGCGTGCAGTATCTGCTCTTGTTTCAGGCAGGTTCCCAGTGTGGTCTCCTTATCGTCACTGAATCGTGATTTCCTGAAGACCTTTTGATTAAGATGATGGGTATTTCAGCTGGTAAGGGCAGATTCGTAAACCAGCATCCAAATTTTTTAACGTCTCTAATGAAAAATCTATTTTATGGTGTTTTATTTTCTCAACTCCGGTTGAGCCTTGGTGTTAAAAACTGCAGGTGGAATCTACAAATTGAGAAAGTAATTATTTCTTTGTGGCATGAATGTGCGGTATTGAACTGCTGGTAGCTTAACTGCTGGCCACTTCTTGGGATCCCCTGCTTGGCACTCCGTATCATGGGAGATGTTTGAAAGTCTTAATTTTAGCAGACGTTTATGGTTCTGTTAGCAGGATGAGATGAAGAAACAGCTATTGAACGTGAACTTTTCTGGACCCTTGTTGATAATATGTGTTTGGGTTTGTTTTGGTAGTATAACATGCAACTGTGCAACAGACTTTGAAGTCAGAAGAGTTTATAGTGGAAAACAGCTGTGTAAACTAGTGCACTTATATTTGTTATTTTGCTCTACACAAATGAGGGTGTGATTAGATTTGATGAACCTGATCAGTTTATCAAGTATTTCAATGCTGCTGCTGCTGTTTATCTTTGATAATAATTGGGGTTAGCTCTGGAGCAGCTCTGTTAAAGAGGGGTTCATTTCATCGGTGCTTACTTGTGGCCTATAGTTAGTAGGAAGTAGTCAGCTGTTAAAAGTAACAAGTTTAAATCTTTGTGGAATACCAAATACTGAAATCCAGAGTTCAGAATAGATTGAAGGGTAGACTTTTTTAATAATCCTGATGGGGATCAAAATGTTAGTGTGAGAAGGATTTTGGGCGTGGTTTTGGAGGTATCAGTCCAGTGATACACTTGGCTATGAAGCTTTGAGTGACTGTTTATGATGGAAGATGCAGGAACACAATCTTCTCTGTTCTTCAGGTGTTAAAAGAAAGCAGAATAAAGGGATATATGGGGCTGTTAAAACAAACGCCTTGTTATGGTTGCTGATGATAGACCTGCTAGGTTGGGCAGGCTGTCACTGCTCCCTGGGAACTTTTAAACAGGGCGGAGGAGGCGGCTGCAGGCTGAGTGATTTGTTATTGATGGACTGCAGCTCATGGACTGCTCCTTGCTGTGTGACTGTGTGCCAAGGGTTGGACTGGGTGGTGACTTAATGCTGCTGGCACAGCTGATGGTAGGAAACTATGCCATGTGGTAGAAGGGAATGCTTGCATTTAGGTCATCTGTCACATAGATCCCTGGGCTGATAATCAGCCTTGCCAAGAAACAGAAAAAGGCAGAAAAAATATTTTGTTGTTTATTCTGTGTTTTCCATGACTCTTAAATTATGTTAGCAATTACAGACAGCGTTGTTTAGCAGTCTTCACTATTAATAGTAACCATAATGCAGATATGAAAGGCGTGCTGTTTACACTGTACTACTGACAATGTACAGTGTAAATGCAGTTGCAACACTTGTTTCACATCAATTCTGTGCTTAACCTGACCTCACAGTTCTATCAGTAACAATATTTGCGAAGTGAGACCAAGTTACTTGGTGCTGCTTACAAGAATGGTCTCTGAGGAATCAAGAAATCAGTATCCATGTATTTTCCTAATATCAGTTGTTTGTTTTAATTAATAAAGTATTTTTTGGGTATTTTGTCTGGACAGGAGAAGAAAGCAGACAGATGGTTCTGAATGCCCCATGGCTGCAGCTACATCAGTTCATTCATTTCTTGCCTATTGTAGCTTGGAAGCATTCTTCAGGTAAGAAAGCTGCTTCCAAGTACTCTGTGAGGTTTATAAGCTTATACCTAACTAAGCTTCTGTATAAAGGCTTTAAAATGCATTCAGTGTTTTGTTCTCTCCGTTACCATTTGTGTTCTGTTCACCCATGTCATTACAAATCTGCCTTTTGTGTTAGGTGCTGAAAGCACTTCTGTGAAGGAACATGTATGTGCCATGCAGAGTGAGGAAGCACGTGGTTAGCTGTTGGAAGGCACGTGCTTAGCAGGGTAGCTACAGATGCATGCAGTACCTGTAGTTTGTGTGTGCAATACAAGGCCACCATAAATTACAAAATTCCCCATGGTGAGCTGAAAAAAAAAAAAAATACAACATTTATTATGCAGGGGCATAACTTCCTAAAAAAAAAATACATAAATCAAGAATTCAGGAATGTTTTCTTGCTGCATAAAAACAATGATGTGGCTAAAACTGTAGGTGATTCTGAATCTAGATCAATGCTAACACATGCACCTTTCCAATAGTTAAATGATAGTTGTCATGGCATTTGGAAAAACCAATTTCCTTTGCACTTTTGTTGTTCTGCTGTCATATGTGCCTTACAGCACGGAGCGTACTTACTATTCCTCTCAATCTTTGTTCCAAAACTGACCTTAGTCTTTCCCACGGGTCTCCCAAACTTTGCAGAACAGTTTTGTTTTTTTGATCAATGGCTTTGCAGGTCAGTTCATCTTTTGGGACCCATCCCTGCCTTCTGGTTAAGGAATCCTTGCACACATACAGGATGACTCAACAGTGGGATGGATGTTCAGATACCAAAAAGGTGCTGGTAACTTGACAGGAACTTCCACATTCTTTGGAGGTATGTGTGCATGTGAATGTCTCATTGACTGCTACCCTCATTATGTCACGTGGAACTATTAAGTTCTGAAATAGAAGCAAACATAACCTCACATACTTCTACTCATTCAGGTACTCGGAACAAAATAAGCATTCACACCTTCACAGTGAATATTAGGGCTTCATATATGATGAGAACTTTGTTGCAGATAACTGGTGGAACTGTTTTCTGACTTTGCATCTTGCAAAGCAATACAGTGTAATTTTTCTGTATTAGAAAGTACTCCAGTACGAAAAATAAAACTTGTAATGTTAGCAGTTTTAAAGAAATGTAGCAACAAGGACAAATTATGGCTGCTTTGTGTCACTGAGAGAATGCATATTGTGTGTACCATATGTACCTTGTCGCATCTTTTTGGTCTTCAGGTGTACTGGATCTCATCTGTAGCCTGGCCTTGAGTTGGGGGAATGGTGGCTTTTCTGGGGCTTTTCCTGTGTCAAAACCTCGTTGTGGGACCAAAAACTGCACCTTGTAATGTTAAGAAAAAAAGTTTAAAAAAAGAAAGTGAACCCTTAGTTTTGTTGTTCAAAACTTAACATTTTACTGAGGTGTTATAGATATGCTTTTGCTATTCTCATGCCTAGAAATGCTTCTCAGGCAACAGCATTCAATGTTTTTGTCTTGACCTCAGTTTTAGAAAGTAACTAGTTCTTTCTCAGTACATTCAAAGGGGAGAGGAAGGAAAAAATTAGAAGGTAATTGACTCAAACTAAACTTAGCTCAGCTACCAGTAACTGAAAGAGAGAGTATGTGTTACGTAACTGTTGATTACTACATCCACATGTAATACTTTAGAATGCCTGTTCATGGTGTGAGTGAAGAACTCAAAAGTCATAAAATGCTGTCACGTAGATGACAATTTGAATTATCATGTAGATGATCATTTGATAGTAGCAAAGTGTTTATTCGTGCTGAGCTTTCATCTTCATTACATAAGTCATGCTAATGTAGAAAGACTGCTTTGTTTTGAAGCAGGGTATGTTGAAATGTGTGCATCCCACTCATCATTTTCTCCAGGTTGCAGCCTTTCCCCAGTTGTTACGTAAGGCATGGAGCTATTCAGGGAAGACCAGATGCAGTTCTTAAATACAAAGCAATGTTACTAGCTTATTTCAGTGTGTATTACCTGTTTCTAAAGTAGCCTTGAAGGGACTAAGGTGAAAATTTCTGAAGACTGGAATAAATTTCTTGGTGGTTGAGGCAACTCAGCCCACTGTAAAGTGAAGCAGCGCTTGAAACAGTTACTGAGGATTAACTGCAGAATAGAATTCAGTCTTGAATGGTTTTAGGTAGGCTGCCCTGCATCAGTATATGAAACCAAAACTTTCCCTGCTCTTCTCTAATCTGTGGTTCAGATGGCAAAGGTTGTTTGGCAGAGTAGCACAGTTTGCTGTGCTGTGAGATCACTGCCTTTTGTGCCAAAAAACCAGCATGGCAGTCTCACTTCTTGCTGTTGTTTTGCTGAGTGGCCTCTGGAGTTTGCTTTTGCTGTTAGTTGTACAGACCTCTTCTGTGCGTGGCAGCTGTTGGTTTTTCTTTTTTTTTTTCCTGTCTTTAAAGAAGTTGTGAAGGGAGTGAGCAAAACTATTGAACTGGATTCTTCTGGAGGCACACATGTTAAAGTTTGTTGTTGCTTATAGGAAGTTCTTGGGAATTGGCTTTTGTACCTGATAGAATTTGTGTAGCCCAAGATTAGCTTACATGTATATAATTTGCTCTTACTAAAGTGCTCTTAAATACTTCTATTCTACAAAATGATTGATATACTATGAAGTAGTAACAGATTAAACTGCACTTGGTGAATTAGGAAACCTGTTTCTTAACTGGATTGTACCAAATTCAAGCTGTATCATTTGTACAAACAAATGGTGTTGAGGAGCAAGGTCCTTCCTCATGTCTGTATGCTAGACATTAACACACAACTTTTTAATAGCAGAATTGGCAGATTAGGAATATGGTTTATTTATTTCTCACTGTGTTTTCCCTGTCTTTGTTGTCTTTCTTCCCTAATCTTTATTTTTCTAGAGATCTACCGTACGTGAGGAATTTCAAGAAACTTGTACAGTTCGAATATATTGGATTGTTCCAGTGCCTGAAACTTCCATGATGAAGAGAGCCAGGCAGAAAGCTACGGTTGAAAATGCAGTTTCTCAAACATCACAGAAAAATAAAAAACAGAAAACTTGCCAATATGGGTCAGCCTCTGGGGAGTCTGACCTCCAGGCCTCAATAGACTGGGGAAGCCTTCCACACCATGTTATTCTGCGCATTTTCCAGTTTCTACCTTTGGTAGACCGAGCCAGAGCATCTTCTGTCTGTCGAAGGTGGAATGAAGTTTTCCACATCCCAGATCTCTGGAGGAAATTTGAATTTGAACTTAGCCAGCCAGCTACTTCTTACTTAAAGTCTACTCATCCTGATCTAATTCAGCAGATTATCAAGAAGCATGCTGATCACCTGCAGTACGTCAGCTTCAAGGTAAGGTCTTGGATGAATGGAGGTTTGTTTTGTCATGTTTCTCTGCATGATGCAGAGCTGCTCTGCAGCAGTGTGTTGGCTGGCTCAAGTGTTATTCCTGCAAAGTGTTATATTTTAAGAGGCAGTTACTGAAACAACTTATTTTTTCATGTGTGCTTGCTGTTTGTTTTTTTTCTGATTTTTATGCTCTAGTCCGTACAAAGTAGGGGAAGAGCTAACGTTATGTGGCACTGCACTGAAGATTGAATTAGATTTTTCAGAATATACTGTGGAGTTTCTCTGTGCCAGCGTTGGTGGCAGTCTGAGTACTCAGCAGATTGTTGCGTGGATAAACATTTCTTACACACTGACAAATTGGACGAAATGAACTGAAGTCTTATGTGTATAATTTTGCAAAACTGTCTGTACTGTGAAGAACAACTTGAAATTTTAGGATTCATTTGAATAGGAGGAGATGTTATCCATGTACATTACTTGATAAGTAAGGATGTAATGAAGTAACAGTGAACTTGATTTAAGCGAAGGCTATATTTTAGTCTCAGGGCTGCATAAGCTTCGTCATCTATGAGTACTTGGTGTGGAGTTACTGATAATTTATCTGAGAAGATCATAGTTGATATTGCAGGTGCTTTGTTAATACTTTACAGTCACTTGCTATGAGGACAGGGTTGTATCTGTGAAACAAAAGCAGTAGAAAGAACTGATGCTAAAGCTAGGATGCCAATTCAAAGCTGCTTTTTGTCAGCAGTGTGAGGAGTTTGACATTTGTAGTTCGGTTGTGTAGCAACCCATGGATAATAAGTTATTAAATACCTGTTACTCTTGCACATCAGGTAACTGGTGATAATGAACTGGCAAGATAATCTTAATGTCTGCTTCTGCAGCTTGTGCCCTTTTCCAGGCACTCAAAAGTATATCTCACTTCTTCAAATATATACATTATAGTTATTTAGATAAGCATGAGGTTATTTGAGAAGAGAGCCTAGATCTGAGCTCGCTGTTCATATTGGAAAGAACTAGCAATCATACTTGGGAATATTTTCTACTTCTGACATTCCTAAACTCTTTCTTGTCTTGAAATTTCCAATTAGTGTTCCTTTCTTGTCTTTGTGGTAAATGAAGCCTGGTGCTGTGCAGCTTGAGTGGTTGAGGACCTTGCAGTCTTGGCTATCAGGAAGCTATTTTCTGAAATAGTGAAAAATGTCTTCATGATTTTTAAATTACTTTTATATAGGTTGATAGTAGTACTGAATCAGCAGAAGCAGCCTGTAACATCCTTTCTCAGCTGGTGAATTGTTCTATCAAGACATTGGGTTTGATTTCTACAGCAAAACCAAGCTTTATGAATGTCTCTAAGGTACTCTATTTTTTCTTTTTAATAACATACAACTTAGAAGCAATATTAGAAGAAAAAAATAATTCTAACAGTGATGAGCATAAATTCTTTACATAATAAAGTGGTTATCTACGAAGTAATTTTTATGGTTGCAAAACGGAAGGTTTTGGTGAAGTTCCATTTGTCTTTGATAAGACTTTTTTTCCTCTTTCAATTTATCCAAACAGGCTCATTTTGCTTCAGCCCTGACAGTGGTTTTTGTAAACTCCAAGTCATTATCATCAATCAAGATAGATGACACACCACTTGATGATCCTTCTTTGAAGGTTCTTGTTGCTAACAACAGTGATACTCTAAAACTGCTTAAAATGAGCAGCTGTCCGCACGTGTCACCTGCTGGTGAGTAGTGAATATGCATGAAAAGTGTAGTAGAAAAGCAGCATGATACAATAGTTAAGACCTATTTTGAAAACAATTATTCATGTACTGTATAGAGACAGTTCATGTAAATGTGCAACCTTGTAAATTAGACTGATATTTTGTGGGAGTATACGTGCAATACTCATGAATTTGTTACTCATTGGTGGGTTGAAGGATGTGAAACCAGCTATGGATAACTGTTTTGCAAAATGCTGTTCAGCTTACTGAGCAAAAAATTGTTAATGCTTCAAAGTTGTATTAATAAAAACAGCAGGAGCAAATGAGTTTTAAAACTGAAGCAAGAGTCTTTCAATTTCTTTAGTGTGTTCCTGTGTCCAGATCTAGTAGTATGAACTTGCTTATTTAAGTGTTGTTTAGCAAATGGCTAATGGTTCTGTTGAAAGGCTCCAGAAAATAGTCTTGATGGAAAGCTCAAAGGACCTTTGAGTCCCTTCTCAATTACCTTTATCCTGAAACCCTGGAGCAAGGGAGGGGGAAAAAGGGATTTTTTTCCTGTATTCAATATCCAGCATCCACAAAAGACAATTTAATCTGTGACCCCTGTTCCAACAGACCAACAGCAGCGTGTTATTTTTCTTAGCTCAGGGGAAGTTTTTGTTTCAGCTTAGCTGTTAAAATTGTCTGTTCATTTAAATTGAGCAGATAAGTGCTGAACGAACGAGCTCTAGGGAAGGGAACAGTGGCAAGTTTGTCTGGATTTTACCTGATCTTGCTGATGAGCGTTTGTGGACAAAACCCCACGAAAGGATATTCTGAACTTCTATCATTCTGTGGGTTTATTTATTTATTTATTTATGGTTATAGGCATGAGTGTTCAAGTCAATAGACTTGGTACTTGCTTGAGCTTTGCAGCAAATTACTGTGCTTATGTTCACTCTTCATTTCACAGAGTACTTGTTTTTGTTTCTCAGGAGTTCTTTGTGTTGCTGACCAGTGTCATGGGCTGAAGGAGCTGGCTTTGAACTACTACATATTAAGTGATGAACTGTTGCTGGCTCTTTCAAGTGAAAAACATGTGGACCTTGAACACCTCCGCATAGACGTTGTGAGTGAAAATCCTGGACAGGTTGAATTTCACACTATTAAAAAGCAAAGCTGGGACGCTTTTGTTAAACACTCCCCCAAAGTCAACATCGTGATGTATTTTTTCCTGTACGAAGAAGAATTTGATGCTTTCTTCAGGGAGGAAACCCCCGTTACACACCTTTACTTTGGTCGTGCAGTAAGCAAAGCGATGTTGGGTCGTATTGGCCTGAATTGCCCGAGGTTAATTGAGTTGGTTGTGTGCGCTAATGGACTTCAACCTTTAGACGATGAACTTATTCAGATTGCTCAGCGCTGTAAGAACTTAACAGCAATGGGACTCGGGGAATGTGAAGTAACTTGCAGGGGTTTTATTGAGTTTGTGAAGATGTGTGGAGGCAGGCTCACACAGCTTTCTATAATGGAGGAGGTACTGATTCCAGATAACGATTATAGCTTAGATCGACTTCATTTAGAAGTCTCCAAACACCTTGGAAGAATGTGGTTTCCTGATATGATGCCAACATGGTGAACACTCTTCATCTGTGGATAAACAGGTAGAATCAGGGTGTTGCTTTCTATGCAAATAAAGATTTTTAAAACAAAATGTGAAAATTTATTTTCATATTTGATTTTTTTTTACCTTGAAAACCTCTAGTAGCATAACATTAAGACATTCAAGATTGTTAATGATATATTGAAATAGAAAATAGATTAAGTGTACTTAACACTGAAAATAAGTCTGGTTTACAAGTGCTTCATACTTCAGTCAGCTTGAGCTTCTCTGAGCTCCAGTTTGAATGCTTCATTCAAATTGAAGATTTTTTTTTCCTATGTCTTTAAGTCTTTCTGCTGTAGTCAGAAGAAAAAAAAGAGAATTTTTTTCTCCTCAAGCATTGCTAACTTTATGGGAAGCTGGATATAACTTGGACTTCGTGAAGACTGTTTTATTTGTCATGGAGTTTTATGCAACTATTTTTCAAAGCATTCTTCTTACACACGTAGAAGTTTGTACATAAAAATACTTAACATCAGCCCAGGTTATTCAGATACAATCTAGCTTGAACTCCTGGTGGTATATTAAACTGTTGTAAATGAGTTTATGCTACAACTTAGAAGGCTTTCAGATTTTAAGTTGCACTTCAAGTCACTTTATCAGATTAGCTAAACTATAGAGACAGCAATGTATAATATGCTTTTCTATCTTATGCATTAAGTGGATGGAAAAGAGGTTGCGTTAAAGTTAACGAATTTAAAACTAAATTGATTGCTTGGAAGAATGACAAAGTACTTCTGAGTTTGAGAGTTCGTATCTTTGATTACAAAGGTTGATGTCTGAATGCTGCTCTGTGCTCTCGTTAAGAGATAAGAATCTCATGAATGTAGTTAGTGGAGAAGAAGGATCGGATAGAATGCAGTTGTCTTCAATCACTTTCTGAAGTCAAGGGTTTAGAGCATTTCAAGAAATTGCCAGGTAGAGGCTGAAATGACTTCCAGTAGTCTTGACTTGCCTTTCTTGTATAGAGCTGTGCTGTAAGCCCTGATTTCTAGAGTTATGTATTACTTGAGGCAATGCTGAGACTTTGGCTTTGGGAGGGATTATAAGACTGTTTTAATATTTGTTGTTGATTTTTTTGATGATTTTTTTTATTTTCCTACAGCAGAAAGGAATAGTGAGCTGATGTAAAATAGAGTATGTATTTTTGTGTTAACGTTTTGCACAGTTTGTGAATTGAAATGTGTAGTATACAGACTTTTCTGTAATTTTATCATGCTGCATTTCTATATATTTCTATTTGTAATAAGAAGCCTACGTTTAATTTACTGGTGGTATTTGTCATATCTGATAAAATGTCAGTTTCTTCCATGGTTATACTTTTCTACATTTAAAAAAATAAATAAATTAGAGGCTTAAACCTCTCTTGTTTTGATCAGACTTGTTCACAGTTACAAGCTAAAGGAATTCCAATAATATGTAGTGCATGTCTAAATCAGTAATGCGTTATTGCTTCTTGCACAGTTGAGAAGCATCTGGCTCTGGTTACTAGTGATTATTACCCAAGCATTTGCTTCCTTAAGTGAGAGAATTAAAAAAAAAAAGACTGAGGTATTTCCAAGCAGTTCTTGGTTTAAGATGTGTGATTTGCTTTAACTGTAAACGTAATAAACTGATCTAATATCTGCACCGATCCTAGACTCTTATCTGTCTGTTGCACTGCTCATCTTCCCTTTAGGTTGAGCTTTGTCCTGTTGTAAATGTGGCAAACCTGGAGACGTAGCAGAACTGTTTGAGTTGCAGGGAATTCATAATCATCCTTTCACATTTGTGTCTCAGAGAAGAGCTTTGGGTACCCTGAAACTGAAACAGAATGTGGACAAATCTTGTAGAGGGTTGGGAAGATCTAGAGTCCTTTATGCCCCTGTAGCCAACCTAATGGGTTGGCGTGAAGTACAAGTCACTAGTGGTCACATACCAAAATGCACACGAGGGAACTTTTAATGTGCTTATTTGATTGCTGTACCTTTCTCTGCTACTGGAGCAGCTTTTCTGTGAAAGCTACTCATGTTGGCTTGCTGCAGCTCCAAGCCTGAAAATGGGCCTGTGTTTATTAGTGATGTACATTTAAACGTGGTGACTTTTTCTGGTGTGTTTGTTCTGAGTGGTGTGAATAAGGAGGACCAGCTGACAATACCAGCAAAATTGATTCATTAGTCTTCATGTGAAATACCAATTTACTGGCAGCATTGGACGTTGATGTTGAATTTGAGTTTTAATACTAGATTTTGATGTGTGGGTGATACGATACATGCATCATTTCTACTTTCTAAACATCTCTCTCTTCAGTGTGTAATGCAAGGATGCCGTTTGATGTTAAAGCAACTGAAACCCTCCGAGTAAAGCGCAGAATCTACACCTAAGGGATGAAGATGGTTTATAGTCACTCCGGAAAGTCTGTTTCAGCGGGAAGCTTGCAGCAATGCACCCGTACTGCCACACGAGGGGGTAAGCTGATCTCCCGGTTTACTGTCTGACTCATTGACAAAGCTCATCGTGAGTCATTGCTAATTCCCTAATTCTCCTGCAAATGCAAATTCAAACAAAATCGCATTTCTTATTTTGGAGTCCTTTTTGCCTATCTATAGAGATGTCAGTCGTGGTATGACAATTCTAAGTGGTATCTCTTTGCCTTTTGGAATGTTCTAGTAAATTTTCCTTTACTTTTTCTTCAGTTTGCCTTCAAAACCTGAAGTAATCTTTCATAACCTTTATTTGTTTTACAAAATGCAGTGAAGTTTGTAAACAAGCCTAAGATACAATATTCACAGCAACTGATACTTAAAACACAGTACCTCCCTGGTACAGATGCTGATGTTGGGGCTTTACAATATTAAGTATATCTATTGTTGTGCCCACTGTGTACGTTTTATTCTATTTGTAAAATACATTCTCCTTCTTTCACTGACAGACCATCCATGTGAGAACAAAAACAGCATTTGAATGCTGAGATGTATTTATTCAGAACTTAAATTGTTTCCATTTTACTTCCTTCTCCCTTTCCCCCTTTCAAGATTGCTAGTAGGATCTGAGTGATCGCAGTTCTCAACGTGAATATGAGATGTGATCCCAGGGAACACTCTTTGCATTGGCAACATTCTGCCGAGGACTTGTCCTTTAGAAATCTGACCATCGTATCTGATGGGATGGATGCACAGCAGTTTGACGCAGAAGCCTGGTTAAAGAGGAGGGAAAAAAAACTCAGATGATGTACATTTATTTTTCTGTACTAATTCTATTTGCAAGAATCTTGTCCTTTCCAGTGAGAGAGCAATTTTGGAAGTGCAGTAATAGAAAATTACTGTAAAAATAGGGATAGTGGTTGGAAGTGCTGGCTTGTTAGGGAAAGGAAAATGAAGGGATAGGGAGAAGGTGAGAATGAGGGAACATATCCTACATGAGTCTGAGACAACTGTTGAAAGAAAAGTTATATACCTGATCCCCTGATTTGGATTCCATCATCAATGATGTTTCCATTATGAAAGAACTTAACGGGTCCAAACAGCTCACCAGAAAAGGGAGCGTACACTGTTGCACCATCAGCACAGATGACATCCACGCCCTTGTGCTTCTCTCCTTTACCATTGCGTCTGAAAACACATGCATAATTAGGGAAGTCTCTGACAGGCCTGACGTTCTGCAGAGAGAGGTTGCTTAACAAGCTCTGCAAACAGGTTAGTAGTACTAAGATGGTGCTGCCGTGATTGACTGCAGCTGAAGAACCTGTAGAAATTCTGTTCTGGTAGGTAAGGTATTGCTATATAGGATGTTAGATTTTCTGCTTCAGGAATTGTGTTGGTGGGTGTGTATTTCTCACTAGCTTTGAAACAGACCTCTAGAGTCATGGAAGTGTTGGTTGGAAGGTACCTTTGGAGGATGTTTAGTCCAACCTGCGGCTTGGGTCAACGCTGTTGCCAGCAGCAGGTCAGGTCAGGCACAACTGTCTGACCCCAAACCTCCAAGCATGGAGGTTTTATGAACAACACTAGCATTACCTCTGTACTGAGTGTTCCCCTCATGTCCAACCTGAACTATCAGAGCTTAAACAGAGTTCAGCTCCGTTCCAACACAGCAGTAATAACCCCACGTGCTCAAAGTATATTACCTCGGAGCTCCAAAGTATCCACAGCCGTATTTATCACAACCTCTTATCTCGTTTGTAGGATTCCCAGCACATACTGTTGCCCAGTGAGTATCTCGCTGTGGGAGTGCTGGTGAAACATCTATGAAATACAGAAACAGGAAATCAAGGGAGTATTGTTTTGGTCAGCTTTTAAGTATTTCATATTTGCAACTCCTACATTTTCATTTTACTTAAGAAGGAATGTGCTGGAGTTACAATTGGTTCAGTTGATGTTTGATCCTTCACAAAATTTGTCACTCATTTGGAAACAGAAGTGGAATGGATGCCTCAAACTGCATGTGAATGCTTTATAACTAGGGCAGGCTGATGTAAAGAACGTGATTCCAAGAGGAAAAAGGCACAAGAGGATTATCACAGTTATAAACCAGAATGTAAACTGAGGAGTAAGAGAAGATTCAGCTTTTTCTTATTCTGTGCCTGAGCTGATGGCATCAAAGTCCTTAAGTCATTCGACATCATCACCAAAATCTTTAGGATTATTGTTTTCAAGTGCAAATTTTAAGTCCAAGCTAGTTAAGATGTAATATTGGAAACATTGCAAGCAGTTAGAAGGATCAAAAGAGACATCTGACTCAGTTTGTTGCTGGGATTTATGCTGCAGTGCCATGGGAGGGCAGTGAGGGGTGAGAAATAAAGCTTGGTGAGCTGTTACATGCTCCTTCTTCTCTATGATTCTGTTATGCTATAACACATCTTCTCTCTTTTGGATGTTATTCTTGAGGAGACCCTATGACAGAGGAGACTCCTGTTGTTTGATATTGTCCTTATTTGCAATTAAACATATTTTCATTCATGATAAAATGTAAATGTTTGTTGCTTGTTTTTGTTTTGTTTTTTACCAGGTCTGAGGAGATGAGTAGGATCAGATTGGTCGCAGTTCTCAACGTGAATGTGAGACACAATGCCAGGAAACACTCTTTGCATTGGCAGCATTCTTCCAAGTTGTTGCCCTTTCTGGATTTGGCCGTGGTATCTGATGGGGTGAATACAGACGAGTTTTACACAGTAACCTGGAAAAGATGGGAGAGGAAGGTCAGGCAACACCAGCTGTATCTGTTGAGGCAGAGTACAAGAAATCTTCCTCACTGGGCTGCTACTGGGGGCTACAGTGGTGAAGCAGAAATGGGGTCAGCTACCAACAATCATGAAAGTACTCAGATCCCTATAGAAAAAAGGAGGAGTAGGAAAATAGGGACAGGAAAACATTCTCAGCAAAACTGAGGAGTTCGGATGCTTTGTTTGGCTTGGGGTTGTTTTTCTGCTACCTGTTTTTCAGCTCCCTTCTCTCCAAGAAAAGAGTTGTGTCCTGCTGGTGCTTTTGGTATTTCTGAGCAGTGGTGTAGTTGTGCTTCAGTAGAAGGACTAAATCAGCAGCACTCCACTCGACTTGAAGAGCCACAGAAATATCTTAAGTAAGATTGCTTGTGCCTGCCTTGTGACATCTGTGCTGTTATTACTTGCCTGACCCACTGATTTGGACTCCATCATCAATGGCATTTCCGTTATGAAAGAATCGAATGGGTCCGGAGAGCTGGCCGCTGAAGGGAGCGTACACTGTTGCACCATCAGCACAGATGACATCCACGCCCTTGTGCTTCTCTCCTTTACCCTGTCTGAAGACATAATTAACTAATTATGCCATCTGTCAGACCTAATAGTATGGATGGATCCCTTAGCACTATGTGTGAAGCTTCCCTAAAAACGTAAAGCTTTACATCTGCAATGAAATTGGGAAAAGATAGTGGTTTCAGTCGTTTTTATTGCCAAGTGCTTGTATTAGTATGATCCACTTCAAAGGGGGGCAGAATTTTAAACTTTAAGGGGTGTTCTTAACTCTCCCAAAGTCATGGGATGCTTCGTACCACTACAGTACCCCTGTTGCACCCCAAAATGCATCTGTGCCATGTCAAATAGAATTGTATATATGGCATTTTCTCCCTTAGCAATTCTTAAGTTACGTGCTGGAGGTCATAGAATCACAGAATATTCTGAGCTGAAGGGAGAGTTTTTAGGACACCATATCCTCTTCTGTTATAGGGTGCCTATGCAGAGACAGTGGTGTCTGCAGATCTTTAGCTTGTGTAAAGTTCTCTGTAGGGCTTCTTATAAGCTCTACTAATGATTGCTTGCTAAGTATCTGATCTGTAAGAGCCAAGAATGAATTACAGTAGTCCCTGGAATGCTTTCCATTGCTGTTCCTACTCAGCCTGCTAGTTTTTGTTTAGTGATCGCTCTTTAGCTATACATCCATTAGTCAAAATGATACTGATGTCCTTCAGTGCAATTGCTAAGTAACATCTCAAAATGAGTAAGAGAAAACGTAGAAAAGTTTTCTTTCATTTAAAGTAGAGCAGAAATATTAATCAATGGTATATGAAAGGCACTACTGGTAATTTTGTGCATTGTTCTTAGATCACAGTGAAAGAAGGCAGAATAGTAGCAAGCCTTGGTTTTTAAAGGTTGGTTAAAGCTCACTCTTTGTGAACGGTCGATGTAGGAAAGCCACCCTACTGCAGGTCCCTGCTGCCTGCCCTGTTACCTGTTGGCTCCGTAATTGCCACAGCCGTATTTGTCGCAGCCCCGGATTCTATTGAAAGGGTTCCCACTGCATATCTGTGCCCAGTGCCTGCCCTGCTGCTGGGGAGGGTGCACCTCCCACTGCCTGGTGGAAACTGCCCGAGCAGAAGAGGAAAACAAGGAAAAAAAAAAACAACAGGATCATGTCAGCACCATACAGCTGGAAGTGGTAAGCTGCAAAATGCATCAATATGGAAGACACGTGTCATGATTTCTGCCACAGAAGAGAGGTTTCTTCCTTAATTACAGGTAAATTATGGTTTGTGGGCTTTCATAATGCCATACATTATAGCTATAAGAATATTGAATAACCCTTATGCATATTTGACTCCTTTCCTGGAAGCCTTGTGCCTTGATTTTTGTAAGGTACATACAGCAAAAGAAAGTAAAGCTATAGACACAGATTTCTTATATATAATAATGTATATATTTAATACTGACTACTTTTTTCATGGAAAAAAAAAAAACAACAAAGCAATTCAGTACAGCTCTATCTGCAAAAACATACCCTTTTCTAATTTTTGCAACAGCTATACTAGCACGCATTACTATTTTTTTTTTTTTTTTACAAAAAACAGATTTAAAGAACATAGCTGTATTTATTGAAATTAATTTCAGTAATTCATTAGCGTCTGCCTCAACAGACTCAATACAAACAGTCCCAACTCACCAGAGGACACCAGGCTGATCAGGGCAATGAGGCTGAGGGCTGGCATCTTGTGCCTTTGAGCGACTCAAAGACATCCTACAGCAGCTCTCTGTAGTATTTATGTGTTTTTCACAGTGTGAGTCTGTTGGGTTGGCCAATCAGACCTGAGTGAAGTGTTACAGCTCTGAGCAGACAGCGTTGCCATATTAGGCACTAAAGATATCTGCAAAATATAACGGTTTTTAGAGCTGGTTGGGAAAGACAGGTAAAGTAACGGGTGTCTTAGCACACATCAACAGATGGAAACGAACAGTCCCACACTTCAGGAAGCTTTGGTTGAACCATTTCTTAATGCTTTTTCTTCTCCTTCCCCAAGCAAGGGAACATTTAGGTCAAAAATGGTAGGAACCATGAGTATGATCCAGAGGATTCAGCTGGTGTGTTTTCTGTTGTGGGCGTCACTAGTTTGTCCTTCTCTGCTAGTTCCAGTACCTCCTCCCCAGGTGTTTGTGCCCATTACGACTTTCTAACAGTATAGCAGAGAACACATGAATGTACATTGATTGTTGTAGCACAAATATTCACTTAGGCAAAGAAATGCAGATGCTTTTGCATAGAAATCTGTTTTTTCTTCATCTGATATTTTCACCTAGTTTGGACATAAATCCATGGAGTCTTTACACTGGAACCCTGTTTTTTGACAATGAAATTTTTGTTAAAACCTTTTCACGTTCTGAAGTGGATGGTTGCAAACCACAGTTGCATTGCATAACTGACAAGGAGTTTAAAAAAAGGAAAAATCTAATTAGTTTTTTAATGATTCATTTAGCATCTGCTTGCCTTCAGCTATTGAACTGTTAGGCAAGCTGATTAATGTCTTTTAATTGCCCCTTCCATTCAGCTTTTCCATATTTCTTATAGAAGGTCATTAGATTTTTCTTTCTGAATATGTTTTTCTTAACGCAAAATGTAAAGAAGTTAAGGAGCTTTTCCATAAGCTATCCAGAATTCCAAGAAACAGTGACCTCAGCAAAGCCTACGTGTTGTTTGGAGGAGGAACACATGTGACCAAGAGCTTCTAGCTGACAAAGAGCATTTGCACATTGTATTTTCCCAAAAAACTCCATGCAACAAGCAGCTGGCGACGAATTCCTGCCTTGTGCTTCCAAGCTTTTTTACAGCCAACATTAGCCCCTTGGAATATTTTGGTCTTCCCTGGCATTGTTACAAGTGACTTCAGTGATTTTATTCCTGCTGCTTTCTTCTCTGTCTTGCCAGAAGGAAATGCTGTTTCTCACACTTGTAGCCACCTAACAAGTACTTCTATAAATATGTTGTTTCCAACTTTCTAGGCTTCACTTTTCCAGCTATTGAAGGTCTCAGAGAACTCTGCCCTCCCAGCAAGAAATGACCCAAGTCTTACGAGTCAGCTTGTGCTTTTCCATGGCCCAGGTCCCTCACTTCCTCCTGGACTTCAGCGCTCTTCAGGTTATCATCCACATTTGGTGGATTTTAGATTGCATGTCTTGGTCAAATTATTTGGAACTTCCAGAACTCATTACAGCTCTGCACCTCTGTGTAACAATATTTGTGCATGCCAAAAATCTTCCATGGCTGCTGTCTGTCACCTATTTTTCAATCCCCAGACGACTGTGGGAGGACAGCAGAGCTCAGAACCTCTCTTCAGGAGGTGATGCAATGCCACTTGCTGCCTCAAGGCCTCACCTTTGCATTTTTCCCATCTCATTTGTGTTACAGTTTTTACTTCACACTGCTTGTAGCTGTTTATGTTCTCAAAATCTTCTTTGTGAGGGATATTAACTATATAGTATCTTGCTCTGCACTTTTTAATCCATGTCAAAATATCATTTGGTACAATGACAATGGTGGGGTATCCTTAAAGAAGAAAAAAAAATGTTTTTTTCAAGTTTGTGTGATGGGAGTTCAGGCTTCTTGGTGCATCCCTTGTCTCTCCCAGGGAGCTGCAGGCCTGGCCTGCTGGGCAATGGCTGTGAAGTGATGCTGGTGGGATTCCTGCATTGGGCAACAGAGGCGTTAATCCAACAGTTGGGACAAGTGGTTGTGAAAGAACCCAGCTGGGCCCTTAGCACACACCAACAGAAGGATATGGGACAACCGTGGTGTTGCAACTGCAGCGCACCAGTGCACCACTTCACGAATCAACCTTTTCTGCTCGTACAAACCCTCAGCTTATAACTGCTGAGTGTTACAATCCACATGACTTTTAAACTGATTCTTAGATGGTTAGAGCACATTAGAAGCAATACGTGTTCTCACTATGTGCTGTGCAATACAGTGAATTTTTAAATGGCAGAACTTGTCTGCTCAAGCTCGTTCTTCTGTGGGAGTCTGAAGAGACATCTGAGACTCAGAGAGGGAAAGCAAACCTGGGCCTTCCACTGGGTGCTTGGCCTTGCCAGGTTGGGGCCTGGCATATGCACACCAAAGCAGTTCAGAAATATTCCTCATCTTGTGAACAGAAGGAACAGATGGTAAGCAAAGCATGTCAAGCTTCATTTTCTAGGTAAAAGTCAGGTACAGTCTGTGGTACATCCATCTCACAAATGGTATAATGGCTTTATTTTTTACTATGTTTTTTTTTTTTTTTGAATAAAAAGACAGAAAACTGAGAAATTTGTGGGAAGTCACAGTAAATCACATGGGTAGGAGCATCAATAAGAGTGCTCATTTGCCAACTTCATCTCCCCTACACATGCTTCAGCTTTGTGGGATGCCACTAGTGTCTAAACCTGATTGCTTGATCCATAAAGCTCTTCTTTTTTGGAGGTGTAACCCCAAAGAATTGGGTAAGCAAGAACCACACGTCTCATTTCTTGGTAATGTTGTAGGATGGTAATTAATTGTAGTTTTGCAGTTCTCTTCCTAGATTTATTTGAAAGAACAATTTGGCTTTGCCCTTCTTGTTGAGCCTGGGAACAAATCGCTGCTGGGCCTTTGCCTCCCAGCTGAGCTTTGTGCACTGTGCCATTAAAGAAAATGCATTTTGTTCTCAATGTTAACATTGAAATTATGACTTAAAAATTAACCATAGAATTATTTACCCGTGCAATTAAGTGTGGGCTTTCGTGGTGAAAATCAATCTGACACAACAGAAAACAAATTGCTCTCAATCTATCATCAGGCTTCTGATCACTTGAGTAGGCTGAGATAAGAGAGGATTTGTCACAACGGTGAAATGAGCTTTGTCTGAGCAGAGTTTGTTGTAGTGTCTTTGGGAAACCATCGGGCTGTGCTAGCTGCCCAGCCACCGGGCTCACTGCCTCATGTCTTTGATTGCTGTGAGTGCATTGCCTTTTTTTGCCAGGTGTGAGCTGAAGATGAAGCCCTGTAGTGGTGTGCGGCTCCGACTGAAGCCTCCACCTTTAATTTATTGTGCCTCTATTAATATACTGGCAAAGTCAGGTTTTAGCAGGGGCTATAAGGGAACACTGAGGGAAACCTTTCTGCTGCTCATTAGAATGAAGTTATAATACAAACAGGGCAGAAAGGACAAGGATCCCTGCAGAGCTGGGGAAGTGCTGTGCCCTTGCAGAAACAAGGTCCATGTGGGAGCAGTCCCTTGGCACGGCTCAGGGTGGAAACCCTACAATTAGCAACTACTGTCAAGCCTGAAGTACAGCAGAGTGTTTCAGCTATTGCATTTCCACTGCCCATTCCAGGGTGTTTTTAGTGTTGGTTGATTAAAGTTGCTGACTCTACAGTAATCCCTGCTTGCTGCCATGATCCTGGTTAGGAAAAAGCAGCCATTCTCTCAAATGTGTTCAGGGGGAAAGATCTCTTTTTCCTGCAACTACTCAGGGGTCTAAGTAGGATTTCTCTTGTATACGTATTTCTATTGCACATGCTTTTGCATGAGAAGAGATGGCAGTGAAGGAGCTGCTTCCGTAGGTGGTGTCAGGGCAGAGGCCCACATTCCTCTGAGCAAGGAGACACAAATGTTATGTCCAGAGCTGGCTGCTGTGGTCACCTGAATTAACTCTCACTTTAGCTAGAAGGAACATCCCATTTCAACACTGAGCAATGATTTTGCAGCAGCAGCTCTTCCATTTTGGCAGCCTCGGAGCTGGGGATCTGTGCCACATCCCGAGTACATCCGTGGCCTTCCTGGTGCACCTGGGAGTGACACTGCTGCTTTGCAATACCACAAATGCTATTGGCACTATCAGCCTCCTGCAGCTGAAGGTGTATTTTGGCGATGATAACGATGTGGTGCCATTCAGAGAGAATCTGCAATAAATCCCTCTTGCACCATTAAATCCGCACTCGTTCCCTGCCCCGTATCTTATCGCTGGGGCTGTTGATAGCTTTCCTGTATGGCTTCTCTTGGAAAGCAGCCTGTTGTGCTGCGCTATTTCCTTCTGTTGGCTGGTGAGGGTTAATTAAATTCTCCCCAGGCTCTGTTGCTTTGATGCAATGATGGCTGCTAGGGAAGCCTTTTCCTTTTTTTCCTTTTAGGAAACAATCAAGTGTCTGTGGGCAGCCTGCATGCTCCTGTGGCTCTGATAAGAAAATCCTGCTTGTCTGCAAGGCCCTGCTTGGACACACAGCTTTGGTTTAGTGGCGATAATGTGAAAAACGGGAGAGCTGTGGCTCTGGAAAACCTCTGGTCCCAAAACCTTTGTGATTGGGGTGGCTGGTGGGTGCTCTAGGAAAAAAAAACAAAAAACCTCTTCTGTTGGACAACAACACGCAGGGAGACTGTGTGCTCTGCCTGCACAGCTCTGCTCAGAGCTCCCAGCAGAGGGTGCAGCCGCTTCTCGAGTCTGCACAGCCGATCCCAGGGGTGTACTCAGCCCTCCCTTCCTTTTATTTTAAAAGAACAAAAGAAGGGGAGAAGAGACTTCAGGGGCTTTCTGCTGTCTGGAAACTAAAATTATTTAATGCCCGCATCACAAAGGATCTCTAGTTAATTTCAGAGAGAAGTACAGCGGTGTTGTAGCTCATTCTGGCAACTCTTTGATACGCTGCCATGTGCAGTATCAATAAGGCAGCAGGGCAAGCAGAGGGCAGGAGGTTTGTCCTCAGCATCTGCTCAGTGTTTGTAACAAGGGCAGGGCATGGCTTTCCCTCCATTAGGAGCTTTCAGTATTGCAGGTAGCAAAGGGGTGCATTAGTGCTCAGATACCCTGCTGGGAAATTGCCAGGGATCAAGCAGTTGCTTTAGCTAGCAAACACGCTTTTGCCTTTAACTTTTAATTGCTATTAATTTTTCAAACCCAGTTGCAAAAAAGCAAAACAAACAAAAAGCCAGCAGGTATGACTGCTTGTGCAGCAGCAGCACTATGTGTGCTGGCATTGTGCTCACCCAGCGCTGTGCTGTCTCCTTGAAAAGCAGCAGAGGAGATTTTCACGGGATCACAGACCCGGGGCTGATGCCGGAGGAGGCTCAGGGCCGTGTTACTCCGGTAGCAGTGGGCTTTGTGCTGAGCTCAGTCACTGGTGAGCAGTGCAGTGTGAGTGCTGGAGCTCCAGCAGGCTCCTGACCCCTTTGCAGCAGTGCGGGATTTATTTATTTTACAGCACTGCCGATGATTGACAGCAATTGGCATGGGAGTAATGAGGACTGCAAAAGTCATCTGATGGCTTGCAAAACCTCCTCTGCAAATATTCAACATGCAAACAGTACATCTCGGATGGGAATGGGGATTTCATGGTCTTTTTAAGATCTGGAACACGAACTGAGTGCAGCCTAATTGGATGCAGTCTCTATCCTCTCTTCATAATGAGCTACAGATCTAAATTAAATTGTGCTCCCTGTGAAAAATATTTGCAAACTCTCCTTGCTGCGTGCTGCTTACAAAGATTATTGAAGGGTGTTGGTGAGTGGGATGAAAGCGCTGTGCCAAATTTATTCCTCTTGCAAAGGAAGAGAGCCAAAACCTTGGCTGTGCCATCTGTATGGGGCAGAGCACCCCTTGTTGCCTTGGCTGCTGTTGGATATTAACCTAATTAGTGCCAAAAAGTGTTCTGTTTGCTATAGGAATTTCACCATGCGCCCATACGCAGGCCTGCTGCTTCCACTGACGTCCCAGGACTCAGCCAAGGGCCTCAGCTCTGGTCTAAGTACAGTATGGGACAATGTTCTGTTCTTCTTGTGGCTGTGTGATTTATCCATGCATTTTGAGCTATCTCTAGATGTCACTAAAGGGTATACAAATGTGACTCTTTGTCCGTGTGTGCCAGTGCAATCCTTGGTCTTGCACCAAGAGGTGGGAGAGCTCCCACCCACCCTTCTCAGACCTGCCTGCAAGAAGCACGAATTTGCAGCTCGGTGACTCTCCTCTTGTGGCAGAAAGTAAAAATGAGTCACTCCAGCTTCCTCTTTTCCTTCCGTGTGAAGGGCCTGGGAAACGGGGTGAACAACGCTCATCTCTGAAACAGGAAACCAAAGTCTTGCTTCACTGCTGCTTGTGGTGCGAGTCCCAGCGGGCCCTGTGGGAACGGCCCATGGTGTTCCTTCTGCTGGCTGCTCCTCCTTGGGATCCTTGGCCATCGAAGATGCCCTGGAAAGCTGTGGCAGGGTGGCACAGGAATGTGGTCTGTGTAGGAGAATGGCTTTGAAGGAGGTCAGGATGAATTGGTGTGAAGGGAAAGGCGAGACGATTCCATGCGTTTCTCAAAGCAAACAGTGCTCTTCCTCCTTCCCCATGGCCCCTTGGTTCAGAGCCACCCATGGTGTGTAAATGCCTCTGCACATTCTGAGCTCCTGTGGGTTCTCCAGCAGAGGAAGGAACCAAGAAGAGTATGACAGCCCCTGAGAATCCTTCCTGAGAGATTTCTCATGTTCTTCAGCCAACTCAACATCTTGCTTGGGGGTGGGCTGCTGTGGCAGATGAGAAGATGGACTCTTCTGCTTAGCGAGACATGAATAACTTACAGCATGCTCCTTGCTGGTAATTAGTAGGTGACTAATTAGTATTTGCTGGTCAGAGTCCACAGTGGTGGACCAAAGGTCCCTCTGAGAAGGAGGAAGCCTTGCTCTGCCATCTCGCCATGCTTCTTAACAGAAAGTTCAAATCTTAACTCAACTGTATATATTTTCTACAAAAGCAGTGAAGCAATGTTTTCCTTCTGAAATACAATTCCACCCTTCCTTGCAAGCAAGCTATTTTTTTTTTCTTAATTTTCTTTGAAAAACATATTTCTAGTTTCAGCTTTGCCTCTGCTCTGGTCTCAATCTTTTGCATTTGCAGTTAATTGCCTGCTTCAAAGAAAAACAGTGGAGTCTTTGATTTACTAGATTGGCTAAATTCAATATCTTTCCCAGAAACAGTGGCTCAGTGTTTCCTAACAATAAGCTCAAACGTTTGAGCGATATAATTTCCTTGCTTCTGACACTCATCAAAATCAGTGCATTGCATCCAATTTGGTTTCCTTCATCTCCCAGTGGCAAGCTTAGCTTCAGCTTTATCCACTTTAAACAATACTCGTGTTTGCCACACAGTGTCCTAAAGCTGCAAGGTCTCATTCGTGATATGAATAACATGCACAGTTGGACACCTACATTAAGTATGTATGATGAGATCACTTCCAGTAAAACCTTGAAATGCAGTAATGTGAAAAACATCTGGTTGTTGTGCATTTGATTTAAAGTTGGAAGTCTTGGACAAAGGGACTATACATTTATTAACGTGTTCTGTACTTTGCAGAGGTTTCCATGCAATTTACTCATTAGACTTCAAAAGTGGGAAATTATACGACCTCTAGACTGAAATTAGCTTATTAGACATCAAAAGTAGGAAAACACACAATCTCTCGGTGGAAATTAGTAATTGCTTGTTAAAGTAATAATAATAATCTGAATTTAACGCAGCAATTTCGGCCTACAAAACCACCCATCCCTGTGTGTGTGCTTGGGTATGTGCATGTGTGCCAAACCAGGGGAAGGGCTGCAGGATGACCACACACTCCCCACTCATTCCCCAGCAGGAGATGCTGCTGGATGTAGCAGGGCAGGCAGCCAGGGGCTCCCACGGTGCAGTCCTATGGCAACACTGAGTATTTCAGTCCACAGGAGATGGCATCTGTGCCCAAAAGGAAGGATCAGGCTGCAGCTCTGCCACCACCACAAGCATTGGGGCAGTTGGGTGAACGTGACCCGCTCGGCATCGTGTCCGCATTCGTGGCTCTCCCAGCAAAAATGTGTGGTATGTTTGAGGAGTATCAGTAGCGAGCTGTGGTAACCATAGAAATGCATCTGTTTAGCAAATTGTGGAGAGGAAAATTCAACAGAAATGGCCAAAGGAATGAATTAGAGCTACCCCTTGGCAAGGGTGACCTAGCAAGCGGTGCTATTTTTTTACTTTAAAAACAAGCAAACAGAAGAGCCCCAAACACGTATGTCTGTGAAGCTTGTACTTTTTCATTCATCGCTAGCTGTCTGCTCCCAGACATGGAAAATATTTGCAGGGACGTTGCCATGTCTCCCACGTTTTGTTTGCAGTCCCACCTCCCCTTGCTGAGATGGACATTTCTCACAAAGCCACGAGTGTTGCAAAGCGGGCTTCCCCCTGTCACCTCCACAGCCCTCTCCCCTCTCTTTGTGCAGAAACGTGCTCTGTGCAGCCTCATGTTCACCTGCTTTGGAGGCAGATCTGTGCCAGCTCTCCCTTTCCTCCTGGAGCTTTTCTAACACTTGTGCTGGAGAGGAACTTGTCAGCAAGAGGCTTCAGGCTGTGATGCACTGGGAGTCCCCCAGGATTGCTGCCTGCTGCGTGAAGATGCATCTGTTCCTGTGTTTCATCCAATAGGGGTGAAAAGGTGAAGAATTTGCTGCGTTTATTCTTAGTTTCTTATCAATTGCTGTGTGTTTATATACTGCCTTTGTGGGGGGGCAAACACACAAATCCCACAGCGTGGGCACGCAGGGCCAGCTGCCACCCATGTCCCGTGCACCCACTGGGACATGGCTAGGGAACCTGGAGCTCTGGCAGCACAGACAATGACAAATGAGTGCTTACTGGAAAGTATTCTCCTAACGAAAGTGCACGCAGCGTGACTCATCTGAGGGCAGGCTAGCAAGGAGAGTCACCTCTCATCTCAAAGCACAAAGCACAGCGAGATTCGCCTGGTGTATAACCATCCTTCTCAAGGAGCCCCATTCCTGTATCAGCAAGGTGTGCTGTGCTGGCTGCAGGTCACACAACCACGGCACACTGATCCCACCTGCCACAGAGCAGCTGCTCGATATTTGTACGTGATTTATGGTAGCACGTTGCAAACATACACATGTGTGTGAACGAAAGAATAATGCACGAGCACTGATCTGCATGGAAGAGAAATCCTGATTACTGCTATCATTTATTTCTTGCGTGTCACACGCCATATATTGCCCAAATTCCTTTACAGCACACATGAATAGTAATAATAAAACAACAACAAACTCTATTGATCTTCAAAACCAACCGCATCATTTTTCTAATGCGAAAAGATCATGGGGAGATTTCTGTACAATGTTTCTTTGTTCCCACAGCTACCGTGAGCCTAGGAGTACAGATTACATTTGGACTATATGGAATCGTTTATCTTAATGTAATGCCAGTGAATGTCTCTAATTATTTAGGAGCTTACAGGGTTCAAACAGTAGCTCAGATTCCCCATATCAGGCCTTTCAATTGCTTTTTATTCTGAAAAATGCGATAGCCCTTGAAAGGAAGGAAAATGTTTTTCTGGCTAAAGAGAGGTCTGAGCTAAGACTTAGCAGGAAATTTTCTTCATGAGTGTCTTATGGACTGGATTTCACCTGCCTTAGCTTGTCCCGTCGTTGCTTCCTACACTTTTGACTCTGCTCCCCTACCACATGCGTTTTGTTTAATGGCTAGGACATTTTCTTCCTCATTTTCTGCTTTTTACAGACCAAGCAGAACATGAGGCAATACCACCAGGGACTGAAGTTTGTGCCAGACTTTTCCCAGTGAGCAGAACAAATGGGAAAGTCCAGTTCGACTCCAGAAATGTGAGAAATTCTTTGTGAAGACACGTGGGGGTTTAAGGCAGTGTTTGGGCCAGGCATCCAACTACCATCGATGCGAAGGGATTGGTGAGGACCAGTTGGGCAATTTCGTTTCCTGGTGGTGCTGGTTTGCTGCTGGTGGCATCGCCATCAGGCTGACTGTGATGGGATCCATCCTCCACTAAGCTGGCGGGTTCGACTTAAAATGAGGCAGCAGCGTCTTTGATGAGATGGCTCTCTGTTTTTACAACACGTTTGTGTTTTTGCAACCAAACCTCCCAGCCTGGGATTTTGCTGAGTTGCTCTGTTTCCCACTTCCCCCATTTGCGGTGTGTTGCTGTGGGAGTTGTGCTGAAGCTGGCCTGGCACCAGGCAGAACATCAAACCCACAGCTCCTACAGTGCAAGGGGCGAGCAATGTCTGGCTTTCTGCTTTCTCTAGCAGATCCCTTGTGCTTGTTCCCATCCTGGGCTCAGGATCACTGCTCCCAGAGCCATTTGCAAACCTTCCCTGGTGCTCTGGGTGCCTGGAACGTGCAGCTCATCCTCTTCACAGAGGCTGCCCAGGCAAACCCCAAACCCAGGGATGTAGGATAAAGCTCCATGAGTTGAACCTGCCAGCCAGGGAGAGATCTACCCTGATGACTTACACTAATGTTAGTGGAAACTGTACACGGAAACCACAAGCTTAAATCAGGAGGATTATGTCAAAAAAGCAGACTTCACATTTGTAATTCCAAATGACAGACTGTGAGTAGTAGTTGTTTTTTTTTTGCTCGCTGTAAAGAACCCATCACTATTTTCAGCCTCTTAAAACTGATGCGTAGCCCAAACTTTGTGGGGATCAAGTTCTGAAATGGTTTTTGTAATTCAAAGGATAAAGGAAGAAATCTCCCCAAGTGGGGTTACGCTAATAAGCACCTACATGGAAAGAGAAGTCCTTAGAGCTTTCAGCCCAAGTTTTGGCTTGGCATCTCACTGCAGCCCCTGTGCCAAGGTGGGCGAGCTGATGGATATCATTTCTCTGTGCTGGCGTGGTTGGGAGCGAGATGAGCCATGCTGCTTCAGTCCATCCTGCCTGCCCATCCCTGATGCTTGCCGTGGAAGAAAGCCTTTCCTGGCCCATGGCACTTTTCAAATTCGATCTACTAATTAAAATAAAAGGAAGGCAAAAGACAAACGTCAGGAATCTCCAGCATGAATAGTGTTGATTTGTCTGAGGCTGACTGAGCCTGGAGAAATAGCTCCTGAGCTTGTGAGCAGCTAGGGATACAGGGCAGATCCAATACACCAGTCATGCACTGATTGAAATGCATTTGAAGAATGGTGAGGAATTTAATGCTGGCAGTATTGCAACAGGTTGAGAGGGCAAGAACCAAGTTTTTCTTTTTTGCCAGGAAACAGTAGCCATTGCTTCAGGGAGTAACTCATCATTAGACTCCTGTCAATGATGGATGTGTTTGTGGCTGTGGACATCTGGAAGGGATTTAGCACAAAGGTCTGGTTCCTGTGGCACCGCTCATCTCCCCAGCTGACGGATTCAAAGGGGATGAGGTAGGAGGAGAAAAGAAAACTGAAGATTGTCAGGAGGTGCTTGGCTGCAGGTTGGCAGGCTGCTGGCTTCGTGGTGCTCAGAGGTTGCTCAGTCTTATAGAAAGCTGCAGAGGAACAGGCTAAAGAGATGTGACCTGACTTTCCAACCTGCATGGTGAGGTCTGGGAAGCCTTCCAATTGAAAATGCAGCACATGTGGCTGAGGCATGTTGTGCTCGTGCCCTTGGTTTGGTCCTGCTGGAGGTGACCTGCCTCGGCACGGTGCTGCTTTACTCAGCATGCTGATGAGCCACATGTTTTAATATCCCATAAGATTTGTTGTGTTATCCAATGCATGACATGCCTTCTTTACATAAGGATGAGACTGAAGGAGAATAGCTGGTCTTTGTGTTCAACTTGCTATTGGAATATGCCATGGGGTGTCTCATGTTTTTGTTATTTTTTTTTCTTCTAGTGTTTTCTGGGCTAAAATAATAAAGGTCTGTCCAGAAGTCAGAAGTCAGCCTGCTGGCTCAGACCTTGGTAGGATCCAGATACAATTCCTAATTTGGGAAATTTCTGCTCCAAGAATTCCCTGGAGGAGTATGTCTGGGGAATTCCCTGAGTCGTATTTTAAAGTGTAAATCACTGAAGTTCGGAGTAAGGCTGATGAGCTGACCAAAGACACAACTGCCTATGAAAGTATTCCCAGCAATAACTGGGAGGATCTCCAGATGAGCATTCAACATTCTTTTTTATCTCGTTTTTCACTTTGGAGAATGTTTGTTTGTTTAAAAGAGCTTTCAGGGAGTTTGACCGTTGGGATTTTTGACAAGCCTTGAAAATTCAGAGCAACGATGTGGGTGCTGGAAATGCCTATCTTGCATCCTGGCAACTTGCTGTGGCCTGGGTGGAGCAAGACTTCATGTATGTTCCTGGGTGTGTGTTTGCACATAATCACATCCCTTGAGCTCTGTGCTTTGCTCTCAGATCTCCTACCTACCTGACCTGGCCTCTAGAAAAAAAAAAAAAAAAAAAAGTACAATTTAGGATTTGCGATTAAACAACCATGACCTCATCCTGGGAGTTTCACATTGCTGCGAGGATTAGGACCATATGACTGGAAAGGCTGTCTGATAAATATTTGTTCCTGCTCATGGACGAAACGTCTCTCCCGCAGCAGCTGGAGGAGGGAGCTCTGCTTCCCACTGCGATGGGGCTCCGCAGCAGCTCCCCACGCTCCTCCTCGCGTCAATTAACCCATCATCCCTCCCGTGTACTGAAAGGAGAAAGCAAACGTGTCTGCCTGCCAGCTTGAGAGCCAGAGTGATGAGTGCAGACGGTGCCAAAGCATTGTGAGAAGCAGACGTAGAAGAATTAAAAACTAATAATGAAGAAATTGGTCTGCCGTGGTTGTGCTGCAACTGCCAGACTAATCCCGCTGGCACCCTCCCAGGTTAGAGCATCACTTATTCATGTTCTTAGTAGCTGGCAATGCCGCTCTGTAGGAGCAGTGGTGGAAAGAACTTTGATTTCAAGCAGCTCTTTAGTTGCAGTGAGGTTTTGCTTCATTTGAATTCCAGATTTCCAGGCACTTGGGGCTGATTCTAATACAAAGTCCTATTGTATCGCATGAAGAAATAACTTCAGTGACTCCTCCCATTGATGCCAAAAGCTCGGGTTCTGTTTACCTTGCACCACTGAAATCAAGAGGTCACTTTGCCTGAGCAAGAGGAGCTGGATTTGCCCCAAAACGTCTTGCTTCACGTCGTGCTGTCGATCCCACAAGATTCTGTGTCTCCGCTTTCCCCCAGCTATGGCTGTGCCCAGCTCCTGGTGCACACTCAGACATCCCCTTCCAGACCTATTCCCACACCCATGTCTCCTGCAAAAAAACACAAACCCAAGTGCATGTGGATGTCAGAGATGTGTGCACGTCCTGCTGGATAAAGCAGCGTGTGCCTGCCCCAGTGCCTGACCAAAACACATGGAAAACACCACTCCTTGCGTTCTGCAGAGAAGGAACTACGTCGACCTGGCTGCTTGTAGAAGTGGTTTATCCAGGAACATATGTCTGTACATTGAACTTGCATAATGAAGGCAATTATTTTCCATTCAGCCCTCCTAAAGCATTGCAACATTCGTTCTCAGCAGCGGTAAGGAAACGGATCCAAACTGTTCCAGCTCTCCTGGCCCTTTATCAAGGAGCCTTTACAAGCCGTGTAGACTGCATTACTAAATCATTCCCTCTTAGAAATGATTACGAGCCTTGTCATGTTATCTACTCGACTGTAACTACAAAACCACTGCGACTAAATGAAGCCATATGTCCCCCTTGATTCCTTGCAGTGATGAGGAACCCTGCATGCCTACTTACGAGGGCATGTGTTTCTGTCTGTGTGTGCATGTGTATGGGTGGCAGTGCCCCAGAACCACGTTACTGGGTGAAGTTCTGCTTAGCAAAGCAGACAGTGGGGAATGGGATGTCTGCGTCTTCCCATTGTCCATCTCCCCACCCTCAGATCTCAGATCCCACTCCCACTGTGCCCACTGACCATCCCCACGTGCCTCATCTCCACATTCTGGAGCACCAAAAGGGATGGGGACTCCACCACCTCCCTGGACAGCTGTGCCTACATCCAACTGCTGTTTTGGAGGATTTTTTCCTAATTTCCAACTTGGCTATCCCCTGGTGCAACTTGAGGCCATTCCCTGTCATCCTATCACTGTTACCTGGGAACAGAGGCTGACTCCCACCTCACCCCAACCTCCTTCCAGGGAGCTGGAGAGAGCACTGAGGTCTGCCCTGAGCCTTCTCTTCTCCAGAATGACCCATTCCAGTTCCCTTAGCACATCAAAATGATGTGCAAATGCTATGTGAAACGGCCAAAAGCTATTTTTGTTTCACACTCTTTCTATTTCTCCTAGATGCAAGCATCTTTTCCTGCTGTTGAAGATGTAACTCAAGTGAGACATTGCGACCGTTGCCCTCTGCCCTGAGAAACACTCTGCTGTTCTCCCAGCACTGCACTTGGCTTCCCAACACTGGAATTGTAAATATTTTTAGTATACTCCAAACTGTGAGAGCCCACGGGGCTCGTATAAACCCTCGGGTTTGCTTCAGAAATGTGGGTAGCGCATTGCAAAATATACAGCGAGGAACATTCTTGCACTTTCTCACTTTAATGTTTTTTTGTTCCCGTGCTTCATGAACACCGCGTGAAACGTACCCAGGCACAACGGAATAGGCAGTGGCTGTTTTGTCACATTGACTGCATCACTGATGGAGAGTGGGAAGAGAAAAGGGCTCCTGCAATCTTGCTTGAGAAGTGATGGTGCTGAGCTGTTCTGGAGGGCTGTTCTGAGGTCGGTCTTCGAGTCAGAGTTTGTCATGGTTTCAGCGAGCTGAATTTCATCCAAAGTCTATAGGATAGCAGGAGCAGCCTCCTGGCTATGTGTGTCCCGTTACAAGATGGTTTATTCACATCATGTAGTTGCAGTATCTTCTTGGCAGGGAGTGATTTCATCTGCTTGCTGTATTTAACAGAAATTAACTGCTACCCTCCCTTTTTTTTTTTTTTTTTTTAAAGGAAGTTTCAGTATATCATAATAAACTAAATGAATTCAGATTTCAAAGCTTAGCATCCCAAAATAACAGTCTGCTGTAATTTGGCTCAGGATGCTCCAACGTTTGCTCTCTTCCTGCATTACCAAGTGGCCAACAGCCAAGCCCAGCAGATTACGGTGCTGACATCAGGCGTCTATCAGACCTTAAATCAGTCGAAGTGGGCCAGAAACAACTTGCTTTTATCCATTTTAAGGCCTGGAGACTGCTCTTCAAGTGGTTTACTCTCCAGTGATAGCACAGACTTTTCCATGGCAGTGTGTGGAAACGAATACTCCCCAGAACAATACGTCAGACCAGGATTTCTTAGGGTTTTTCTACTTCATTGCTGGCTTGCTGAAATCAAGAAGATAAATTGAGGGATAAGGAACAAAATGAGAACATGTGAGAGCTAGAAGTGCCTTGTGGGAGCTGTTTTCTGTCTCCTTTTTCTTTCTCGTATATGGACGATCTGACTAAGTGGTGCTGAATTATTCCTTGAAAGTTGGATTGCTGCTCCTTGTGACTTCCTGCCCTATAATTTTACTGTATCGTATATCTGCAGCATGGGCAGGGGGAAATAGAAAACAGATGAGGGGATATCAGCTCGGCCCCTCAGTGCTGTTCAGTAGTTTTGGTGGGTTTATTTTGTGTCTGTGCCCATCGGTGTACGCAGGAGAAATGGAGCAGTGCAGAGACCTTCTGAAACAGACTCATCCCAAAGCATTTAATGTGGGAAGACAGTTACAAGCTTACACAATGAGGTAAGACAGTTGTGTTGTTTATCCCAGAGAAGATGAAACACATATTTCTTCCATCTCAGTGACACATTAAAAGGAAGCAGAGTATGGTGTGTAATTGCCTTTTTGGCCAGCACTCCCTGGGGCCAGGGCAGCGGGGTGCCTGGCAGTGCACAGAGCTGCTGCCCTGCTAAGTACCAGTGGGGCAGTCGTTCATTAATTTGGGCAGGCCTAACAAGGCATCCAGCAACAACTCCAGGCTTAATGACAAAGGAGAGCCCAAACAAACAGTCACTCCACCTGGTTTCCTTCAAGCAGAGTTGGGTTTGGGATGGAGCACGGCGGCTCCGGGAGCTGCTGGGTACTCAGAGGGCTGGGAAGGTCCTGTGTGGGTACTGCAGACTGAGGAACTGGCAGAGCTTTGTGATGGGGATAAATTCAGGGGGGGGTTCTTTCAAGAAACGTGCAGGAGTGGTACTTGGGGACATGGTTAAGTGGACAGTACCGGCGATAGATGGACAGTTGAACCAGGAGATCTGAGAGGTCTTTTCCAACCTTAATGATTCTATGATTCTGTTTCTAGTATTCTAAGGCAGTGGCCCTTGGCCCACTGGATCTGATAGCCAAAGCATGTTTCAACTCTATTATTCTCTATTTTCTCTCTATATATTTCTTTATTCTTCCCCCATCTCCAAACACAACCCTGGTTTTTATTTTATTCTGAATTCCCACCCAAAGGCTGAGCAGGGTGCAGGCCTTACTGGGGTTTTCAAGACAGCCTGTGCTGCCTGCAGCTCTCTGCATTGCTGATCCGTGTGTTACTGCAGCAATAGCACTGCACACACACACAATGCCTTTTGCACAGAGCTTTGAGAAGCTCCAAAGGATAAACTCCACCAATTCCCTTCTGCCCCGTGGGAGGAGGCAAGGGAAAGCAAGATTAGTCCCCTTCCTTTTTCAGCAGACTCCAGACACATCAGATGAAGCTGCCTACAAAGGGAAACAATGAGGATTGTGTGGTTTTAACCAGGATTTTTTTTGCAAGACTGATGTGTGAAAGAGAGAGCGTGGCGTGAAGGAGCATCTGCTGTGCCCTCGGTGTGTGAAACTGAGTGGAGATTCAGTCTGTCTCAGCAGTGTGGATTGTACCAAATACAGCTAGAACTTTTCATCACGGAAATTATTGCCTATACTACTACGAGGAAAGCAGAACTTTAATACGGCAGCCTTTAAATTCCACGCTGCTGATCATAGAATCATTAAGGCTGGAAAAGACCTCTCAAACATCAGTCCATCCCCACTGACCGTGCCCCTCAGCTCTCCTACGGCTGTTACTGGGGGAGGTGGAAAGGTGATGGTTTGTTGACCTTCTTGTGCAGCTAAGGAGCAAAGCAAAAAAGATTTATGCTCTAACTTCAGCCCTCAGATTTGTTTATACAGCCAAATCTTTAATAGGTGTTTGTGAACACTGTAGGTTTCCTTGTTGAGGCTCTGGGGCACGTCTTGTGGTCCCTGCTGTCAGTGGAGCAGCTGTTACCCTGACATGTGTACACGAGTGTCTGTGCAAGGGCCATGTTCCACGTGATTGATCTCAGAGTATTTGCATGAGTGTGCACAGAGCCCACCGGCCGTGGATTTCATTTCAAACTCAACATCTGCCTGAAAGCAGAGGTTAAAGCAAGTGCAAGGCGAAGCGCTGCTCGTTCACAAGTAGGTTCGTCACAGTCTGATGGCCCAATGTATCGGAATATTTCTTTGAAACGGGCAAACCACTCTCAAAAAGATTCACGGGAACTAATTGAAGGCTCGGTCAGTACAGAGAGTCCTGCTGGCACGGGGTAATGAATGGGGATGCACTGAAGAGGAACCAGGAGGCAGTGGGACTGCAAGGGAGGGACAGGGAGGAGGAAAAGCAGCGGTGGGGGATAAAAACATAAGACCTAGATGGGGAAGGTTGGGGTTAGGCAATGACTGACAGGCTTTAAAACTCATAAGATGTGAAGTCTCTACTTCTCACCTTTGGGGCTGGAGACAGCAGGCCTTGCAGGTCGGACTTTGTGTTCTATCTGTTTGATGGAGGAGCAGTGAGGAGAGGAAACCCGAAACTGGGGAAAGGTTTTGTGTATTTTATCCCAGAAGGTTAATGCTGTTTACACTTATCAGAATTATTTACTGCGGAGGGAAAATCATTTTTATAAATAAAAAGTGTTTATTATTGCTGAAGAGTTCTTCTGTTTGGCTCAGTGGCTGCTCCCTGGCTACATTTCAATTCCTGTCCATTGCTGAGCTGCTGCCCTTCCTGTATCCTGCAGATTCCCTCGAGGCTTTTACAGAAGTCCCTAAGGACAAGTGGCCACAAAGGACCCCTTCTGCCTTCCAGAAAGACTGAGGGAGAAAAGAGCCCTTCAAGTCTGGCGTTGGTCCGACCAGAGTGAGTTCATCAGGAACACGGCTGGAGCGCTGCGGTGCACCAGGGTGATGAAACTGGGAGTCAGGTGACAAGAAGCTTCCCTCACCCTTTCATAACATCATTAAGGTTGGAAAAGACTTCCATGTCCAACTGTTGGCCCCATCCCTGCCGTTTCTTGAACACCTCCAGGGTTGGTGACTCCACCACCTCCCTGGGCAGCCTGTGCCAGTGTGCTGACACTGCCCGAGGAGCACTGCTTTGTGCTTCACCCACATTTCAGCCCCGTTAGAACTTCTGCTCTGTCTTTCCCCTGGGCCGCCCATGGGGTGGGTGCAGTGTTGGCTTTGGCGCAGGTCTGGCTTCCCTGCTTTTGTCACCATTATGAGCACTGAACGCTGTTGTCTGCTCTTAGCTGAGATGGAAACAGGATAGAAATTTCCCATGTGAGCTGCTGTGCTGCCTGGGATGCTGGGGCTGTCTGCAGGGCTGGGAAGGCTCCCAGGGCACCATCATATTGCCACAATGGGCTGGCATCTCACAGTGCCCGTAGCCCTTCAGAGGGGCTTATGGGATGGCTTGTGGCTCGCTGCTGAATTCACAAGCAGCCTGGTCTAGCAGAGCGCACTGTCAGCAGCCCCACTGCTCCTGCTGGGCTGCAATAGAAGCCTCTCACCAAGCAGGGCCCTGAGAGCTGGTGGCATGCAGCAGCCACGTGAGAAGGGCAGACGGACAAAGGTGTTCGTGGGACCGCCTGTGGGACAGAGCTGGCAGCTCCCTGGGGGCTGGGATCGGACGGGACCCCCCGAGCACATCGGGGACGTGGCGTGGGTGGGAAAGGTGGTGGGAATAAAGTGTTCGGGAGGAGAAGAAAAAACACTGCGGACGAAGGGAGGCCGGAGCAGCGCTCTGCTCGGGGACCGGCGGAGGGCTGGGCAGGCGGCCCGACGGCTGGATGCCGTCCCCGGGGCGGCCCCCTCTCCCCCTCCCTCCCTCCCCCCCCATCCCGCAAGGCCGGGCCGGGCCGGGCGGCGGCTCCGCTCCCCCCGCGGGGCCGCCCCGCCGCTCCCCGCCCCCGCTCCGCCGCCGCATTTAACGGGGACGCGCGGCTGCTCCGTCCCGTCCGTCCCGTCCCGAAGCGGCCCCGGCCATGCTGCGCCCGTCGCTGCCGCCGCCGCCGCTGCTGCTGCTGCTGGCGCTGGGGTTCGCCGCCGCCGCCAAGTCCCCGTACCAGCAGGTCCTGCAGCACAGCCGCCTCCGCGGCCGGCAGCACGGGTAAGCGGCGGCTCCGCTCTGCCCGCGGGGAGAGGGGGGGGGGAGAGAGAGAAAAAAAAAAAAAAATTAATAAACAACAAAAGCAATAGCCACAAAACTTTATTTATTTATTTGTTTTCCTTCGGTGCAGCTGCTGGGCTCCGTTTGCGGGGCGAGCCCGGCTGCGGTCAGCCGCGTGCTTCCTCCCCGAGCACTTTTCCTTCCTCCCCTGCCTACTTTTCCTTCCTTCCTCTGTCGACTTTCCCCCTTTCTCTCGGGATGCTCCCTAGTCCCTGTCCCCTGGAGATCCTGTCGGATGGCTCAGTGATGCTGTCTATCCTCGTTAAGGAAAAACGGGAGGAAAAATAATAATCCCGGATTTGGAATTGCTGAGCATCCCATGGAAGGGATTATTGCTTTCGTGAGGGTATAGAAAAAGGAGGAAAACGGTTTGAGTGGCAGAAGGGTGAGCACCGACTTGGTCTGACTGTGCGTCTTGAATGCTTTCCTGACTTCTTTAATCAGAGACCTCTGGAGGTACGGAGTATCCCCGCAGTGCGGGTAGATCTCTCTTGCTGGATGAGCAGTGTAGGTGATGTTTTTACTGACAGGTAGAAAACCGACCAGGTGATCACGGCTGTGTTGGGAACGAGTTGGAGTGGAACGACGAGGGGGAAAAGCTTCAGGTGGCTTTTGTCACCCGTCGTCGTCGTCGTGGTGGCACTGATTGAACTGCAGCCTCCCTTTAAATGCATCGCCTGAGGGTCATGAATGGCTTTAAAAAACAAAACAAAACAAAAAGGCCCTGGGCTGCAATATTGCGGTTTGATGGCAGGGATCCAGCCCAGTATTTACAAGGAGGGGAAAGGCTTTGCCTGTCTAACCGGGCAGAGAATCTCAGGGGCAAACCCCGAGAGCAGACGTCTTTTTGTCACGTCTCAGTGCTGAGTGAATGGCGGTGATCCATGCACAAATACAGCGTTGTTCTTCACCTCTGTGCCATCCGAAACGAAGTGAGTATGCTCAGAGCTGTGAGTTGGCGCAGCTCTGAACACCGATTGATGATTGTTGAAGGGGTGCAGCGATGTCACACTGCAAGGCTGCGGGGCACGCTGCCCTGCCAAGGGGGGATGTGCAGGAGGAGTGCCTCTGTGCTGAGAGCATCCTCTGCTCCATCAGTGCTCCCATGGAGCTGGGCAGCAGTGTTGGGCCCTGTGGCAGCACTTGGACATCTCAATTCATAAATGAATCAGCTCAGGTCTGGGAAGGGAAAAGAACAGGGGGAGCATTAATGCTTGGAGATGAAAACATCTGAGAATCGCTTGGGTGCAGGACCTGGGGGGTTGTGCAGGAGTCCCGTGCTGCTCTGCCCCTTCCCCAGCTCTGCCTGCTGAGTGCTGGGCTCCAGCACAGCCGAACAATGGGCGGTTTGATCAGCGCGGCGTGCTGGGAACGCCATGGCAGAGGTGATGAACTCCAGTGAGGAGAGGGGAGAGTGTTGACAAATTCATTTTAAGCCAGACTGGGCAAAGCCCCAGAACGCAGCACGGCCGGGAGCTGCTACTACAGCCGGCCTGTGGGAATCACTGACAGCATGGCCCTGGGGGGACCTCTCTGCGTGGAGCAAAACCAGGGAAGAGCTTTTCCTGATAGGTCATCCCCCTGCAGTAGTGGGTCCAGGCTAGGGAGGAGGGGGAAAAGTAGCACCGGTTTGGGGTTTTCTTGGCAGGCTGCTCCCAGGGACGTGGGGGGAAGTGATCAAACAAGTCCTTCAGTAGCCAGGCTTGTCAAGATGAATATTAGAGGGATTGTCCACCGCCGTCAGCCAGACGCTGAAATTGAGGCGAGATTTGGAATTTCGATCTAATTGGAACCACATTTCAGCGCGGCGGGGCCAGGGGAGCAGAGGTGGGCTGAGTCACAGAGCACAGACGTGTCTCTCAGCCGTGATTTGGCATGGAGAGCACTGAGCTGCTGCCAGCCTGCACCAGCTGAACGTTTGGATTTGTGATTTCTACTCTTTTTCTTAATAGGTTCCCTCCACTTGTCCCTTCCCTTATATGTAACAAGGGAATGATGTGTGCCCACTTGCACTAGCAATGGGCACAGGGTGCCATGCCTGTGCCCACAGCTGCTGGCACACGAAACTCAGAGCGGTGGCGATGGGAGGAGGAGGGAAGCCCTGTGCTGGCCAAAGGAGGCACGAGTCAGCTCCTGTTTGACCGCAGCTTTGCTCTCAGCTTCTTAGAAAGCTGAAAGGCTGCTGTCAGCTCTCAGTGGGATGGTTCACACACGCAGTGCCCCACGTGTGCTCTTCTGGTACAGGAGCTGCTCCTGGGAGCTGCTAAGCTGGGGTCTCACAGCTGCCTCTGGTCTGTGCCACCCCACACAGTGCTGCCCTTCCTCATCAGCATCTGCTTCCAGCAGAGGCCATCAGACAGCAGAAAGACCCGTGGTAGGTGCTGATACATATCTGTCTTCCATTAGCTCCTAAACAACAAAAATTTGGTGACTGAATTACTGCAGAAATTTCATAGGTTTCAGCAGGGACTCCAGATTATAAATCGCTGTTTGCCGTAGAAATCGTAACCAAACCATTATTTTTAATTATTTTTCATTGGGAAGAGGTGGAAGATGGCCAGATGCAGAGATTTTGAGCAAGGTGAAGAAAAACATAACCTTGTAGAGTGGAGAGAGAGCTCTTCCTCTTCTCCCTTTGCTTTGCAGCCGCCCCAACACACACCGCTCCCCATGCTCCCTCCCCCTGCCCCCTCCAGATGCTGCTGGGCCCCTAACAGACCCCGCTCTGCTTTGTCCTTCCCGCAGCCCCAATGTCTGCGCAGTGCAGAAGCTGATTGGCACCAACAGGAAATACTTCACCAACTGCAAGCAGTGGTACCAGAGGAAGATCTGCGGGAAGGCAACGTGAGTACTTGGGAACCCCCCCCAGGTCCGCCACAAGGTCCCCACTGGGTGCTGGGGGGAGAGGCACATGGTGCAGAGCAAGTTGGATGTACACACTGGACATTAAGAGCTGTTTCAGCCTTTTTGTGTCTTTTATTTTTCTCCTGGGACACCCACGATTCTGAAGTACTGTTTGTAGGCTCGTTGACAGGGTCTGTTGTGATTAGGCAAGGGGAAACGGTTTCAAACAAAAAAGAGGGGAGATTTAGATTGGATGTAAGGAAAAGTTGTTTACAATATGGGTGGTGAAGCACTGGAGCAGGTTGGCTGAAGGTGTTTTGGGTGCCCCATCCCTGCAGACAGCCCAGGAGGGGCTGAGGGGCTCTGATCACCCAACGGAGCTGTGGGTGTCCCTGCTCACTGCAGGGAGAGGGACCAGATGGCCTTGGAGAGACCCTTCCAACCCCAACCATTCTATGATTCTGTGATATTCAAGCCCTGATGATTTATTCTGGTTGCATTTCTATATGTTCTTGTGTGACTCTCGATGCTGAAAGGGGTGGATGCTATAACAAAGCACGGACCAGTTGTCTTCTAGTAGTTAGTGTGCCTCCTCCTTTCACTGCTAGGCCCATTGCTGCCTAGCTGAGAACAAACCAGTCAGAGAAGGCAGCCTGATGTGTGTTGGAGAGACCATAACATTCATCTACACATGTTTTCTTTGGAAGTAAAAACAGAAACGAAGAGGTGTCGCTTTTTAGCCAGCGCTCTGATGACTCCACCAGGAAAGTTAATTACACTCGTGGGGCAACTCCGCATCTAAAATTGCAAACAGTAATGTTCAAGTAGCTGTTGCATAAAGGATGGGCCCGAGCTGCCTGGGGACATTCCTGTGAGCGATGCAGTCAGCAGATAACGACGACGGCCGTGCGTGCCTGACTCATTGCCAGGCTGCGATTGGGAGTAGGGAAGTTTTTTCCTCCGTGGAGTCCAAATGGAGCTTCAGATGGATGAAACCAAAGGCTGGACAGCTTCTCCTCGCTTGAAATCACGCACCGTGAGACGTTGCTGAGCTAGAGCAAACAACAGGAATCGTCCGCTGCACGTGGACCCGTGTAATGTGTAATTGGATCTATAGGAACGTGGTGCTCTTTACTGCTGATTAAATAAACTCTGGTTCTGTAGTAAACAGCAGGCTTTGAGGTCTGTAGGGGAAGTGAGTTGTGCTGCTCTTGTTTTGGTTGCCTTTGTTGGTTTAGCTGTTTTTGCCGGCTGTCGGATTTGGTTTTATGGATCTGTGTTGGTATTGTGAGGAGGGAGGTAGAACTGCTCCTTATGTGGGGCAAACCAGCTCCCCCCTAAGTCTATGGAAGCACCAAATCTAGGCAGATTTAACTGGAATGATCAGAATTCAGACTCCCATCTTGGCTGAACAGTAGTCTTTTTTGATGTCAGTGGACCAGATTCTGGCATGGCAGCGTGGTATCACCTTGCTTCTTCTGATAAGAGAGTAGTGCGGCCTCCAAACAAAACAAGATAGTGCTGTGGGTGTGGGATAGCTTTGCCCTTAAAATCACTGAAGGGCAAAGAGATGCCAGCCGTGGGTTGGTTCAGCTCTGAAACATATCAGAAGCTAAACCTCAAGTAACCCAATGTGCTGCTGTATTTGGCAGAGAGCAGCTCACCCACTTATCTCCAGGAGGAGCAGGAGGGACTGGCATCTGGTGATGTCATTTGAGGAGATGGAGTGATCTCTCCCAACCTTCTTTCCCCTGCTTTTACCCAAATGTCTTATCCAATGATGCATTGCTGAGAAGAAAGCATACGCAGCATTAACCTGTGTGTTAACCTATGAGATAATGTTCCCATTACACATGGAATTTGCTCGCTGTTCTTCACTTTGCGTCATCCCAACAATGGGTTTTACTGTCCTTTTCTCTCTTCCTAACCGTTTCTGAGCCCAGGCCTTGCTCTGCTCCTTATGTGCTGATGCAGAACAAAGGATGTGTGCCTCACTCAGATTTTCCGGAGGACCCTGGGACAGCTCTGATTACAGACTGTAGCTGGTGATGGCTCCCGCTGGACACCGTGCTCCCGGCGTATGGAAGCAATCAGGAGCTGTTCATAAAGGGCGTTATTTGCTGTGCTGCTGCAAGCAGACTCTCACAGCAGTGTCAGAGCCTGGGGTGCTTTGTGCTGGGTGCTCTGCCTCCCAGGAGGTGCTCAGCATGAGCCCCAAAACTGTCCCTGATTTGACACGTGTGTCAGCAGACCTGGGGGCTGCAGCCTTCACTCGGGATCCACGCTTGGGTCTTCCCCATGGTGGCTGCAGCACTTTTTCAGCCCAGCAGGTCCCACTGCCTCTCTCTCAGTAGAGCATCTCTGGATAAGCATGATCACTTCTGTTCCTAAAAGGATTTTTTCCACTTTTGTGAAGCTGTAAGTTGGGAGATGCTTGACTTGGCACATCCACTTTGCTTTTGACCTATCATCTTCTTTATTTGCTTGAAAGGTCAGTGGTGCCACAGATGGGAAGTGTGTTGCAGATGCAAGTACCTGGCTCCAGGAAAGTACATTTAACCGCTTGATTTCTTTTACTTTCCTTCATCCTAGCATGTCCAGAGACACAGAGATACTGGAGAGATTAGAATCATAAATCATTAAGGTTGGAAAAAGCCACTGTGATCATCTAGCCCAACACTCAGGATGTGCTTGGTCTTCAGTCTTGCCTCCAGGTGCATCACCTTCCAGGTGCTGCCCCAGAACCACTCCCAGAGGTGCAGAGGGTGCTGTGTGGCATTGCTCTGTCACTCTCACCTGACAGAAACAAGTTCCATCTGGGAGCACCAGCCTCGGGGGCACGACTTTGCACACTTGTTTCTTGAACAGCATCTTTCACTGCATTGGAAGCGGAGCACTGCGCCGGTGCTGGATGTGCACGATGGAAAATCCAGCTCATGCATCTGAAGGGGACTCTCACCTCTTTATCTACATTATTATTATTATTATTTCTGCTTTTCTCCTCTTTGCTAAAGTGTTGGCTCATGCATTTGGGGAGAAATTAGATAGAGGATTTATGTACGTTTTATCATTGCACTGCTTGCTGATGAAGTGAGATAAGGCAGTTGGCAAGAAGGCTGACACTGCTTTGATTTTAATGAGCACTGAAACAGGATTGTTTTGGTAGTTAGGTAATTTTCCACTGTTGGTTATTCCAAGGCCAAGGAAATAGTTTTTTTAGAGTATATTCTCATCGTTCTGACTGGGCTTTTTATATGTTCCTACCTCCCTTAAGAACTGGGCTCATTCTTTTGGAAGTGGGGGTTGCAGTGAATGCCTCCCACACACGCTTTTTGCCTTGAGAGCAGGACAACTTATACACTTTTTTTTTTAATTATTTTTTCCAGGAGTAACTAGTAGCAGTAAGCTGCCCCTTAGTACTTTTCCCTATTCTTTTGAATTAATCTATTTTCTTCTGTGTGTGTGTGTGTGATGTGCTTTCCTCAGCTCAGGAACAGAAATGAATCTCTGGCACACTTTTTACAAAGCCAAAACATATGGGTTTTGTTACAGGAAATTATTACAAATGGATCTTTATTCACTAATATATGCCTAAGCTTATTTTTATTACCTTGAAAAATGCACTTAAAATTTAATTTCAGATCCTAAGAATGCCCCAGCAGTGAAACAATGACTAATAAAAAGCAAGGAGCTTGCTTCTGCACTCAGGCTCTTGGCCATTTAGGAATGCAACGTTTCCAAACTGAAGGCTGAAGAGCTATGAAGTCTCAAGTCCAAATTTCTCAGTGAGGGGGTCAGAAAATTGTGGCTGGAAGTGTTGCAGAGTGGGTGACAAGTGCTGTTTGTGGGAGGGCATTGCTTAATGAACCCATCCTACTGCGTGGAGCCAGCTGGGGTGACACCAGCATCTTGACTTGACTCTTGTGCCAGATCCTCTGGATTTTTAGAGGATTTGGTACTTGCAAAACCCTTGGACAGCAGGGTCAGATTGTTCACCTTGTGAAAACTGGGGCTCTTGGAGAAGAACATGTCAAAGGAGCATCCTTGTTTCCATATAGATCTGTAAGGTACTGCATCCCGAAAATGGGGCAGTGCAGCCACATCCACCCTGCTCCCTGGGGCTGGATGAGGCTGCAGGACTAGCTGGGCCCCAGCACTGAGCACTCCCTTGAGATGTATCCATGTTTCATTGGAGACATTGGGTGGTCACATTGGATGGCTTCACCTAAGCCCATCAGCCACAGCACGGAACATGGCTGAAGGTGGGGATGGCTTTGTGGCTCCTCGTAGGGGCCTGCACTTGGCAGGGCACCTGGTATTGAGAAAGCTTTAGTCATAAATCCTTCTTGAGATCATACGGGACAAGATGGGAGGGGAGGTTGTGAATGGTGAATTTGGTACACAGGGCCAGGTGATGCTGGTGAGTCCCTTCAGTGGGTGAGCGAGACTGGGAGCTTGAAGGAGCCTGCCCACAGTTGGAGTTGACCCCCCTGCAGGCCTTGGTGCTCCTTGCTGTTAGCTGCCCTGGTGTGGTGATGCTGGAGATGATCCCCACCTCAAAAAGCAGGCAGTGTGGTCCTGTCCCATCCCACTGCCCTCAGGCCCTGTCCCAGCCCCAAGCACTGAGCCCTGTGTGCATCACATCCCGCCCCCTCCTCGCAGCTCATTCAGCTCCCATCGATCCATAAATAAGCCTTTTAAAGCCTATGTCAGCACTCAGGAATTATTTATGCTGAACTTTGCAGTGATTTCTTTTTAATCAGCTCTTCGTCTTTGATTACAGCTCCGAACCAAGGGAACTGTCTAGACTGGGTTTAGTTTCTAGGGTGGAAAAAAACGGAAAAGGGGAGGTAGGGGAGGGAGGTGGAGGAGGGAGAAAGCATTCGTTTGTAATGAACACGAGACAGGGGGCTGAGGAGAGCAGAGCAGCAGGGTGTTAAGATCTCCAGTAGTCAAAGGAAGGGATTGCTTTAGGCAAACTCTTTCCCACATGGAATATATAATGTCTAGACAATCAGTCTGGGTTTGCTTTGTAATTCTCTTAGGAAACCGTGACACAGAATTTATTTGCTTCTGTCACAGAGAAGCAGGTATTTGTTTCACTTGCTGGCTCTTAATTACCCTGAAGAATTCCCTCTTAAACCCCAGGCATTTCCACTGTTTGTTAACACTGTTAAAATGATGACAAATATCTGAAGCTAGAGGATTTTGCTTTCTCTGAGTGGGTGTGCACCGGACTAGTCTCAAATCCAGCCGGGAGCACAGAGGAAACACTTCTCTTTAGGAGGAATATCAATTCTATCACTGCCCCAGCCCATCCATCAGGTGGCCTTGCTCCTTTCATGCCGAGCCTGAGAGCAACGAGTGAAAGAAACCCCTGTGAAAAATAAACAGGCCACTCCTGGACTGACTTTTATTAATTTTTTTTTTCCTGTTTATATGGTGATGTTTCCTTTAATGGCCAGCTCTGAGCGTCAGATGACTTCTTTTATTTCCCACTGAGCTGCAGACAATGGGTGCAGCGTTCAGGCCATGGATGCACATCCATCAGCAGTTCCAAGAAGCCAACACCAGAGATGCCCTTTCCCCTCTGGATCTGTTGTGCCAGGGTTGCTACAAACAAGCAAATGGTTTCTGGGGTGGACAGGAATGGGATGAAGCACAGGGGAAATGCTTGGTTGGTTTGGTAGAGCAGTCATACTGGAGCTGCAGTGCTTTGCCCAGACCCATCTGATAACACTGGGAGATCCTCCCGAGGAAAGGGATGAACTCCCACTGCCAAAAATACAAATACAAATCAGAGCTATTGTCTGTTCTGGTTATATTTTGTGTTGCTTCCCTCTGTCGTGGATCAAAGAAGCACTTGAGTTTTGTCGGTCCTTAATCTTGTTTGCCTTGAGTGCGTGTGCCACCACTGGCTTGAAGCTCTCAGTGGTATAGGTGGCTGCTCAGTATTTGCTGCTGGCTTGTGCTGGAGCAGAGCAGCTGGGAAATAGGCAGCTGGCACCAAATCCCACTAAGAGATACCTGGAGATATATACATCCATCTTCATTTCTGGGTCCTCTCCTATGAGATGCTTGGAGATATAGATGTCCACCCTCACTTGAAGGTTTGTGCCTCACTTCTCTGTCCTGTGCAGGTCCTGAGCTGGTGCTGAGCTCACCTCCTTTTCTGTTGGGGCCATACAGAGACCAGAAGAATAGGTGTTGTTTTGAAGAAAAATAGTTTTTGCTCTGTGGAGAAGTTGGCAATGTACAGTCCTGGAGGAGATGATAGATCTGGTTTGTCTTTAGCTCAAGTATATGTTTTTGAGGAAAAGTTTGCTTTAGAAACATCACCAAATTGGGATGAGTGCAGGCAGGGCTATAGCTAATATAGAAAAAGCAGTAAAACACTCTCTGCTAATCTGCTGTATCCATCTCTTATTCCAGAGTAATCAGCTACGAGTGCTGTCCTGGATATGAAAAAGTTCCTGGAGAAAAAGGCTGCCCAGCTGGTAAAAACGTGTTTGACATTTTTTAGACTTTAAAAATCAGACGTCACCCCAGTTAAGGAGAATGTTAGAAAATTACTCAGAGTGGATTTGAGTTTTGCAGTTTGTGCACAAGATTGCCTTGAACGAGTCAAAAATGGACTTAGCAGAGCACCAGCTGAGTGCCAGATTAGCTCCAAAGCGTGCAAAGTATTCCAGACAACTTAAAACCTTGGATATAATTAAACTCAATCAAGCATGGGAGGGCCATAGGGAATTACTCTTTCCAACAAGTAATATAGCTCTATTGGAAATGCAATACAAGGTAACGACAGAGTAACAGGCAGTTCTGCCAGTCTGCTCAGTTCTGTTTTGGCAAGCACGAGTTGAGCAAAATTCTGTTCAATAGCAAATATAGCTCAGTTGCTGGTGGGGGCTGGGGGAAAACTAATGGGGTCGGGGAACATAACCTCTCCTCTTTCAGCACTGCCTCTCTCAAACATCTACGAGACCTTGGGAGTGGTGGGCTCTGCCACCACACAGCTCTACTCCGACCGCTCCAACCTGAGGCCAGAGATCGAAGGACCTGGAACTTTTACGATTTTTGCCCCAAGTAACGAGGCCTGGGCTTCCCTGTCTGCTGTAAGAGTTCATTCCTCTTCTTCCTCTTCTTCCCCTGGCTTTCTGTAATGGATATTCAGCCCCATCTGCAGAACAGGCACATCCTGGTGTGGGAAAGGCTGGGAATTTCCAAGATGGGAATCACTGTCCTGATTTGCTCCACAGCTTTGTTTCTTAGAGTGCCCAGTGCTGCCTTGTGATGTGGGTACTCAGCAGGGGGTGGATATGGAAGTCACCTCATTCAGTTTTCCCCACTTCTCAATGGTAGATGTTGCACTAAGACAAGAGACTTTCCATCCCTTTCAGTTTTTCGTGGCCACTTTGTTTATTCTTGATAATTTTGAAGCCTCTACTCCCAAGCTGCAGCAGCAGAGCCCCTTATTGGTGTGGAAGGTCCCCTCTCTTTGGCAACACCTTTGGTCACCTTATTGCTTGTGTCCATGCCGTGACCCCACTCTGGAGCTTGCTGCCCTCTGTCTGCCAAGGATGGGGCTGCCAGAGCTGCTCGCTCCCGCTTTAAGGCAAAAGATGAACTCTGATGGAAGTTAAGAGCTCTGAGTCTGCACAGGTAGCATAAGGTTGAACACATCACCTCGTACACGTGGCCCTTTGATACAGCCAAACCTCCTGACTCTCCCCAGCGAGAAGCTGAAAAAATGAACAAGTGCTGAGAAATGAATGTTGCTGATTTTCAGGAAACACTGGATTCCTTGGTCAGCAATGTCAACATTGAGCTGCTCAATGCCCTCCGCTACCACATGGTGAACAAACGAGTCCTCACAGATGACCTGAAACATGGGACAACACTTAACTCCATGTACCAGAACCTGCCCATCCAGATCCACCACTATCCCAATGGGGTAAGGTGTTGGCATTCAGCCTGCCCACAATGGGCTTGTTGTTTTGTTGTCTTGCAGTGCCTACACAGCCCTTTGTCCTCCAGGCCTATGTAATGCTTAGGCTGAAGACTATTGACTTAGGATAGATGTTTATAAGGACCTAAAAAAGAATATTTCTAAGTGGATGGTTCCGTAGATGCCGCTGCAGGGAAGTTGTCCATACTGCTGTATAACATGATGCTTAAGTATTTGAAGTTGCATATTTTCTTAGGGTAGACAAAACCACTGATTGCTTTCAAAGCTCTTTAAACACAATACCATTCAAACAGTTTTTGAAAGAGCGTTCTCATTCTTTATGTGTTTTTTTTTAGGAAACCACATTTCTGCTCCTGCTGGTTCAATATTCTAGTGCCCACTGTGTTTGAAATAGAGTAACAGCAGCAGCTGCTTCACCTTCTTGTTTTAGTGCCTATAACGCCCTGAGCATCTTTCCCTCTGCAGATTGTGACTGTGAACTGTGCCAGGCTGCTGAAAGCTGACCACCACGCCACCAATGGAGTGGTTCATGTCATTGACAAAGTCATCTCCACCACCACAAACAGCATTCAGCACATCGTTGAGACCGAGGAAAGCCTGGAGACCCTTCGGGTGAGTCTGACCCACATGTGCTTAAGGGCTTCTTAAAGATATTCACTCGTCTGACTCCTAGTGAAGCTTGCCAGTGTGTAAGTGCTGTGATTCTACAGCTGCTGATAGCACCCTTCTACTGATAGAGCTTGTTTTGCTGTAGGAAGAGTGCTCAGTATCATTGGATTTTTATGAGAGTAATTGTCACCCTGCTAGTGATGTCAGGAGGAAGATGTAGAGTCTGGCCCCTCTCTCTTGTATCATAAAAACATCCTTAGGAGCTGTTAACTGTTCAGATTTGATGTGTACCAACATATTTGCTTTGCTGTCTGACGAATTAAGGAATAAAGAGGAAAGCAGAGGAGTTCTGCAGTTCGCCAGCTGTAGAGTCTGGTCTAAATTATTTACTGGAACTGCGGTGACCCTTTCCAGGCACGTTGGGGTATTCGAACCGGCTCTGAAACTGGCCCAAAAAAGCTCTTGTACTCAGATTTTTGGAGCACAAGGGAACCAAAAGAGGCCAGGCCAAATTTATACAGGGACCAAAGTGCTGAAAGAAGCTATTCAGGGCTTTTGTATGTGCGCTGAAATTCTAAAAGCTGTAATAAATCTGGCTCTCAGTGACTGCCTGGACAAAGCTGCTGACCTTTGCATTCTGGCTGGACGCATTTTACCCTCTCTCCTCGTTTCTCTGAAGGCTGCTGTGGCCGCTTCTGACCTCAACAGCTTGCTGGAGAGTGAAGGCCAGTACACTCTTCTGGCTCCAACCAACGAAGCCTTTGAGAAGATCCCACGAGAGATGCTGAACAGGATCCTGGGGGACCCAGAAGCCCTGAGGGGTAAGTGCTTTGTTTATCGAGCCCACCAAGAGGCCAAAGATTATTCTATACTTCTTCAGAGCTCCTTTTCAAATAGATCTGAGCAGCTTCTTGGTACAGTCCAACAATATCTGCAGTCAACACAATTGACATCCTCCATCATTTTAACCTGGACAGTTGAGGTGTCTTTGGATGTAGCTGTGTAGATGTGGCAGAGATGGTGTTAACAGATATAAGAGGAGGAAGTGAAGCAGTGTTCCGAGATTTTTCCTAGTGCTCCTCTTTGTGGTAATGATTTCTATCAGTCTATAGCTAGGAAAACACTAGCGTCTAATCAGTGTAACTTCCTTTGGCAGATGAATCAAGTAATCACACGAAACCTTTCTGAAGTTGAAAGGAGTGTAGAAAAATTGTCCATTTAGAACACTTAGCTCCACAGACTGCTGTATTAAAGCCAGCACAATCTGAAATAGCTGCACATTGTATATCGTGGAGCCCTGTACTCCCTGTACTTCAAAGGCCTTCACCTTTAGAAGAGGATCCCCAAAATCTGCATTAAGAGTAGGGTTGATATTTCCAGCTAAGACACTTGCTTCTCTCACAGACCTGCTGAACCACCACATTCTGAAGTCAGCCATGTGTGCTGAGGCCATCATTGCTGGGCTGACGATGGAGACACTGGAAGGAACCACCCTGGACGTGGGCTGCAGTGGGGAAGAGCTGACACTCAATGGGAAACCCATCATTGCCAACAAGGACATCCTGGCTACCAACGGCGTTGTCCACTTTGTCAATGAGCTGCTGATCCCAGACTCAGGTACTGGTGGTACTGTTGCCTCTCTCATTCTGTGCCCTTTCGTTTGTCTATTCTTTTTGCCAAAGAAGATTTAGAGAATGTAAGGCTTTTTTTGTAGCAATGAGTGGATTGTGTTTAATGAGATGTCACTATGCATTGCTTGTCTTTTCAGCTAAGACCCTGTTTGAGTTGGCCCAGGAATCTGAAGTTTCTGAATCAATGAACCTTTTCAGACAAGCTGGGCTAAGTTCTCATCTAACTGGCAGTGAGCGAGTGACCCTCCTTGCCCCAGTGAATGAAGTGTTCAAAGGTAAAATGCCGAGTAAACCCCTCTCTTCTATCAGTGCAGCCTACAAATCTGCTTGGAGCTGCCTCTGTTTGGCTGAGTTTCAGTGTGCGAGCATGCAAACCCTATCTCAAATGCCTCAGCTGTAGATGGTGGCATCTAGCTTCAAAATTAAAAGCTGTTGTGGGCAGTAATCTGCATGTGGACGTTTTTAGTGTCTCTGTGGTCATTCTAAGTGACTCACTAGTTCTTCCCTTATTTTCTTGGCTGCAGATAGACGCCCCACTGTTGACAGCAATATGAGAAATCTGCTTCTGAACCACATTGTTAAAGATCAGCTGTCCTCTAAATATCTTTACCACGGTCAGAAACTACAGACACTGGGTGACAAGGAGCTGAGAGTGTTTGTGTACCGCAATGTAAGTTAGCAGTGCTAAACATGGGTGGTCACTCTGCACAAATGACTTCTGTCTTGGAACTCTGGTGCTTAGGATCTCTCTTTCCAAGCAGATGCTGATAAGGTTGTTTTTCTGAAACTGCATTTGTAGAACCTATGCATTGAAAATGCCTGCATTGCTGCCCATGACAAGAGAGGAAGGTTTGGGACCCTGTTTAGCGTGGACAAGATGTTGACCCCACCGACTGGCTCAGTGATGGATGTTCTCAAGGCAGATCATCGCTTCAGGTGATTTTTCTGCTCTTCCTAGGTGCCAGTTTGAAGCAGAAGAGCTGCTTCTATCTGCTTCTGTTCTATTTATTATGGATCGTAGTCTCAACTATGCATAATTTTTTTAACATGGAAGAGTACCCAAAACCACAGTCTCAAATCATAGAGAGTGAGACTTCAAATAACCCTTCACTGAATTGTGAGCCAGGATTGTGTGGCACCCCTTTGCGAGTACATTATTACAGTAAGAAGCTCTGTAGCCACTTCTGCCTATCAGAACTGCTGTGGCCAAGCCTTCATGTCTCCTCATGAGCCACTTTGTCCCCAGGGATTCAGCAGCCCCAGCTTGCTTTGTAATTTCTTAGATGTTCTGATTGGCCCTCGCAAGATCATCTTCTAGCTGGTCAACTTCTTGCTTAATTGACTTGCTGGACCCCAGCAGGGTTTTGTAATTGCAACTTCACAGCTCAAAAACCAACAAAGGTAGTTTGTGGTGAAGCCATCTGTGTTTTGCATGTCTTGCAGTACGTTGGTGGCTGCAATCCAGTCTGCAGGTCTCATGGAGAACTTGAACAGGCCGGGTACCTTCACCGTGTTTGCCCCAACCAACGAAGCTTTCCGAGCCATGCCACAGGGGGAGCTCAACAAACTGATGGGTGAGCATTTCTGGAGCATTCAGCTGCCGTGTGTTGTTGATGTAATAGTGGAGGAATGGCTCAGGTTCTCTGCCATGTCTCATTCTTTGGCCCTGTCAGCTGGGAGCCGGGATTCAAAAAAGGCCAATGCAGCAGAAAGCTGAGGGTGCATAGAAAGGAACAGAACTGAGCCCTCACACAAATTGTTTGTAGTCTGTGCTATGAACTTCCTGTGACTTCAGTTTGGCTGGGCTAGTTGGTGTGAGCAAGACAACTCTCAGTTGTTTCTAGAGAAACTGAGGAGGTCTCTGCCTTGCACAACAGGGATGAGAGCAGTGAGAACGTGGCTTTCAATAGCGTAGGATTGAGGTGTCTGAAGAGAGTTTTGCAAATGGAAAACCTGGTCCATGTTCAGCCTCAAGTTGCACTCTGTGGAATGTAATTATTGAAAGAATGGAGCTGTTGTTCCATCTATGCATACGTGGGTAATGAAGGAAGTCTGACCAATACTCTGGTCTAGCATAGTTAGAGACCAATATCCTGAAAAGCACAGGCATGCAGGCTGGCTGCAGAGAAAAGTGTGGGAGTGTTTAATAACCCTCTTCTGAATAAGCAGCAGGATCTCTTCTTTTCTTCATGCTGGAAAATGGCTGTGGTTGGAAACAATGCCAGGTATTTCAGTGTAACATCTTCTCGTCATTAAAGCCCAACCAAACATTGATGTCATAATTCAGGAAGCATCTGCCCATGGTGGCTGGTTATCCTTTTAAGTGCATGGATGAGGAATTGGTAATATCAGACTCCACATCCAGCGCAGTGCTTAATGTATAAATATTTCAGAACTGGTCTGTAGCTATTATAAACGGCTGCAGGAATGAAGTATCCCAGATGTGGGCACTTCAGATGTTCTTGTTTTTTCACGCAAATATTTAGTTTACGCTTCTGATGAAGAAGTGAATCACGCTGGTGAGGCTGCGCAGTGTGAGTGCTGGCCACCCTAGAAAAACCGTAACAGAAAAAAAAGCTCAGAGTGTATTAAGATATAGGCAGCAAAACAAGAAGTCCACCTAGCTGAGGGAGCTTCTCTGGTTTCATATGTGAAGGCCATGTTTTGCAGTAGTTCTTCCCTGTCGTCTGTCTCTGGGTTTTGTTTTGGGTTTTAGACACAGCCTGTAAAGGGGAATGTGGAGGAGGGATTGCTGGCCCACGCTGTGCACACCGCTGCCTCTCAGAATATAGGTTGTAATAGGGAAACCTCTTGTCTTCCTAGGACCTGTTTCAGAGGACATCTAAAAGAATAGAGAGACCCAGTGAGGTGAGGAATGGCTCTCAGTCAGTGGACCATTGGTGAGATAGAAACATGGAATGGTTTGAGTTGGAAGGGACCCTCAAAAGTCACCTAGTCCAACTCTCCTGCAGTGAACAGGGACACCCACAGCTCCATCAGGTTGCTCAGAGCTTGGTCCATCTCTTCTGCACTTTTCCCCTTCCTATCCAGCAAGCATGCAGTTTCACCCATGAAGACTATTGCAAAGTGTCATTAGTGTTGGTGAAAGTATTGATGTTTCTTAAGTACCAGGGTGCTCTCTGTGCTTCCTTATTTAACAGAAGATTTTTCCCCTCTAAGCTTCATTGAGAAGTGAAAATAGCACCATTAGAAGGTTCATAGAGTGCACGGTGAGAAAAACAGGAGACTGCATCACAAGAGAAAGGATTTCAGGTGTAGGGCAGAGCTGATATGTCCCAAGGTGGGACACTTTCAGGGGAGATGGTCTTTCAGGACTTGTTGGGATCCTGACCTGCCAGGTAGGAGTAGCCTCAGTGCCCTAACCATCTCTGACCATGGGGTATCTGACAGTTCTTTTCAATTTTACATAGTTTCTTTTCCCTTTTAGGAAAAGATGATATTTTCCATGTAGGGTCATTCCAGCAGATGAAACGAGGGAAGCAAACTCTGATGTAAACGTAAATGTTTTCTTCCCCCAGGTAACGCCAAGGAGCTTGCCAGCATCCTCAAGTTCCACATGGCTGACGAGATCCTGGTGAGCGGCGCGGTCAATGCGCTTGTGCGGCTCAAGTCCATGCAGGGAGACAAGCTGGAAGTCAGCATGGTGAGTCAGCAGGGACGTGGCCTGCAACCAGAGCCCATGTTGGGGAACAAAGGATGTCTGCTCAGTTGGGTGGTATGGGAGCTGATCCAAAATGCGCACCGGGTCCCATCAAGTTGTGTTTTTGGGGCTGTAGTGGAGGGACTCTTGCCGTGTACTCAGTTCAGCATGTTGGCAACCTTGAAATGTGGTTTGCTTCAGCTTTCTCCCCAGAAGGCCAATTGTAAATGACTTCCAGGAGCTGTTATAAATTTAACCCTGAGTCATGGGGAAAAAACATAAATAAATCAAATGAATAGCTTGTTCAGCTAACACATCTTTTTCAGTGTAATGAAAATGATCTCTGCACAGGCTTCCCTAACACAGCAGGATTTATTTAGATGTATAATTTCATTTCAGAAATTCTGCACTACATTAAGAGGATGTAGAATCCCCTACTGAGGAGAAATATATATATCTCAGGAAATATGTAGCTTGCGACTCTCCCTGTGCATAAGGAAGAAAATGCAGGACAAAAATGGAAAGGTTGCTGTTCCAAAGTCCGTTGAGTTGGCCAACCCATGTCCAGCCAAGGTCTGCTCACTCCTGCTGCAATCCCATAGTAATCCCTCCTTGTGCCAGGTGGATGTGCACAGCATCTTCACCCACCCCACAGAGAAAGCCTGTGCACCAAAACCTGCTGGCTGCTCTGCTCAAGCTATTGTTTGGTTTTATATTCTCCTTAAGTGGCAGGGAAATGAAAATGCTTACAACCATCTAGTAAACTAATGAGTTCAAGTGAAGGTTTTTGTGATTGGAAAGCACTGATGACAAAAGTTTCTCATTTTCTGCTTTTTCACTTTATTTTCTCCTCCTGAACAGAAAAACCACATAATACACGTCAACAAAGAGCCCGTTGCTGAAAGTGACATCATGGCTACGAACGGTGTGATTCACGCTGTGAGCTCAGTCTTGCAGCCTCAGGGTAGGTTGGTGCTTAGAAGCACTCAGAGCCACATCATCACTGCAGAACTGTCACCCAAAACACCTCTTGTGTAAGGAGAACAACGTCAAAATGTGGAGCAGATGGTGCAGGATGGGTGTGCAGCACAGCCTGCTCTTGCTGGAGCGGAGTGCTCTGCTGGCATGCCCTTTTTGGAGTCGTGGTCTCTCGTTGCTCCTGACCCTTATCACCTCCATCTCTGCTTTGGGAGGGAACAGTTACTTCAGTTTAGTGTGGATGTTATGGGATTTTCAGCACACACATAGAAATACTGGAAGGAAGCAGCCTGCACGCTTTGAGTGCCATCTATGTATGTTAACATCTGTCTGAATACACATTTATGTATGTACTTTCTCAATGCTATCTCTGTCCCACTCTTAGCTTCAAGGCCACAAGAAAGAGGTGACGAGCCTGCAGATCCCGCGTTAGAGATCTTCAAACAGGCATCTGCTTTATCTAAGGTAAAAAATAATAAATCCACCACTGTAGAACTACTGAAATTACATTTTGGTAGCAGTGATTTGAAGATAATGTTGCGTTGAGATTTTGGCTTCCAAAGAGAGAATGTGTATATGTTTTCTGGTTTGATCAGTCCTCTCTTCTTATATTTAATTGTCTAAGAAGCAATGTTTTGCATCATGGAGGCTGCCATTGGTAGCACACCATGCACACCTTGGCACGTTGTGTCTGTCAACCTCCAGTAATGCAAATGGCACCAAAGAATTGTTTGTCTGCCTCTTCTTCAGCATGTTTGGCAGTGCCAGGAGAACTGGCAAATAGCTGAATATCAGAAATAGAAACACTTCTTCTAGTAAATCTGTTGTGTGTAACTCTGGCCATCCTTTTGGAGTCCAAGGGTGGAAGTATTGCCATGCAAAGCCTTATAGCTGTCAGGGGATTGTTGAGTTGTTCAAACACGATGTTTCCTTTCCATGCAGGTTTCTCAGAGGAATCCTCGACTAGGTAAGGCGACTTCTCCACTCGTTTCTAACTCCATCCCTTAAAAAACAGTTTACTCTGTGGTCTTGCTGCAAGCAAGATGCAACATACCCAGATGGGGAGTGTGTCCGTGTGTCTGTCCCACCCAGTTTGCTCTTCCCCTTTGCAGCACCCGTCTACTCCCGGCTACTGGCGAAGATGAAGGAGAACTCGGGTGGGTTCTGACCACAGCCAGAGCCTCCATCCCCCGCCCTGCCCATGCCACGGGGAAGGACAGAATCATTGAAAACCAAATATTGCCCTTAAATTTATTTTTGTTTCCAATGGAATGGATCGGAAAAATGAAAAGCCATATATATATGTATATATTTTTAAGACCGTTTTTATTTGCTTTTGGCCACAAAGTTTCCACCGCGAGGATAGTTGGGTTGGGTTTTTTGGTTGGTGTTTTTTTTTTTTTTTTTACAAAGTAGTCATTAATTTGCAGTTTTTGACATACCCAGTTTTGGGCTTGCTACCTATGATGGACAAGGGCAGGGGCTTAATTCAGTCCTGATTCAGCAGCACAGAGAGATGCTTAGAGCTCGCCCTGGGGCTGCCTCTCTCGGGGATGAATTAAGGCCCCTGCTCCAGGCTCCCAGAGTGGGAAGCTCAGCATGAGTTCACTAAAATGAGATCATTCAAACCAGGACCAGGAATGGGAAGGGTTGCCCAGAATGGCATGTGGATGTTCAGCTTTCTGAGCAAATGCATCACCAGAGTTGCCAGCTGTACCACCATTGGTGACTGATTTGGAGAAGGTAAATTTGTTGAATTCACTAACCAGTGCCCAAACAATATTTTTTTGTGTGTTTTTTTATTTTAATTATTATTTTATTGTTTTGGAGGGTTTTTTGAACAAACATTGGTTTCCTTTTTCTCCTTTGTTTTAGAAGTCAGCCACACAATTCTCATTGAAAGGCATTTAACAAAAGCCTCTATTGACTTTGAAGAAACTGCATAATTATAAGCTATGGAGTGAACAGTTCTCTCTTTTATTTTTAATTGGGCTTTGTTTATGCCTATGGATTTTAATTTTTGTTGACAAAAAATATCAAAATGAGAGTTCTTCCTGGCAGAAACCTTCCAGTAAATGGTGCCTTTGTAATAATGGTTGTGGTTTTGTTTTGTGTTTTTTTTTTCTTTTGTAATAAAAAAAATTAAAAATAAAATCAAAAATATAAATATGAGAAAATGTCAGTGATCCTTGGGAGATTTTTATTGTGCGTGTGCAATTGTTTGGCGGGAGGGAAGTTTGTATTTGGGCAGATTGGTGTTTTCACACCTAGTAGTGAAGTGTTCTTGTCCTCTGTGTCCATCATTTTTTGGGTTGCAATGGGACTGACAAATGGATGAGTAAGGAGATGACTGAACAGCCACCACTCATTGCAGCAGAGAGCAGATGACTCCAAAAGTCATTTATTTTGCTTCTCCAAAAATATTGCTCTTTCCTCAAACTGAGGGGTGTCCCTCAGGCTGGACTTTGCCATCCACGTCTGGGAATGGGTGGGCTGGTTCCAGTACTCCCCTCCATGAGGGCAGGGATGCAGGGCAGCCCCAGGCACTGCACGGCTTGGTATCCAGCACATCTCTGAGGGCTGAAGATGTCCCAGAAATGTATTTAGAGATTGAAGTGCTCCCACACCAATCCTAACTAGCAGCAGCATTGTGTCCCAGTAGCACCATTGGCCATATTACAACACCAGGTGCACTTCACCCTTTTTTGGGCTCTGTATTTATTCCCTGACCAGGTATTACCTGTGGTGAAATGCATGATTACCAAGGAAAAAAGAGTATCAAGTGCAGCATACCAAAAAAAAAAAAAAAAAAAATCCAGATGGCTTTGGCTACTCTGGCTGAGAAATGCATTTTTTTCCTCCAATAAGAGCCCAAATTGAAATCCCACCTACTGTACAGGAGCCATCTGCATAATTCAGATGTGTGAAAAACAATCAGCCTCTTATTTCCCTTCCCCAGCCTCTCATCTCATCTTTTTGCTTCCCTGGTGTGATGCAGCCCTCTGTTATTTAGATCTGGAGTGGTGGTGGGGAGTGCTGTGAGCCACCCATTCCCAGCAGCACCAGGAGTCAGGCTCCTGGGGGAGGCTCAGCTTTTTGCAATCAGGATAATTAGTTATGGACTCATACAAAAACCTGAGAAGAAGAAGAAAAGCCTTTCTTGCAGGTTCCTTAGTAGAACTTGTAGTTATAGAGGCAGTCTTCCCTTTTGTTTTATTTTTGCTTGGTGCTATCTGGTTTTTTTTCCCTTTAATGCTTCATGAGTAATTGATACAAAGCCATCTGCCATTCAGGAAGTAGCTCTGTACCTCCTGGAGGTGAGTGCCTTTTGCTGGTGCCTTACTTGTGTCTGAACTGGCAATGCTGAGTGTTTCTCAGCAGTAGACAGAACTGGGGTAAACTTTGCCTGGATGTGCTCAGTACCTACAAACATCCCATCTGCTGGCAGAGAGCACTCTTCATCTCCTGGGAACAGAGCTCTGGCTTCTCACCTCCTGGTTTATGGGCAGGCGTTGGGTCTGATGGTGATGCAGTGATAACCTCTTTGTGTTCTGTACGTGACCTGATCTACCAGTCTTGCTTGGGGGAGACACAAGCTCTATGAATCCCAGCAGCAGCAGCAGTGCCAGCAGCAGCTTTCCTCAGCACTCTGGCTGCAGGTCTGTTGTTTCACTCTGTTGAATTCTCTGGAATCCTGAGAAGAGGCCCTAGAGAGCCTTCCTGCAGGCTGAGGAAGCTCTCAGTGCTTTGGTGTCTCCAGATGACGGTTTGTGTTGGTGGAAACTCTAGAGATGGTTGAGTTCCCCTGTTCCAGTGATTGTGGAATGGTTTAGAAGTGGAAGGGACCTTAAAGATCATCTGGTTCAAACGCCTGCTGTGGACAGGGTTCTCCCCAGTGGATCAGGCTATCCAGGACCCCATCTAACCTGGCCTTGAGCACCTCCAGGGATGGGGCACCCACAGCTCTGGGCAGCCTGGGCCAGTGCCCTGATCAGCATCCCTGATTCAGGGGCATTTTCCCCCTTTCCATGAACAAAATCAGGGCAGTGCCAGCAGCTGTCCCACAGTGAGATGGCATTGTTCCTCCCTGACAGAGGTGCGGAGGGAGGAAGCAAGAGGCAAGCAGCTGGGAGATGAGGAAACAAGGAGTGCTGAGGCCATGGGAACGTCCAACTCAGCTGCCATTTTCTGGAGAGAAATTTTGTATTGTATTTTTTTGCAGCGTAATGGAAAGTGGAAGTGAAAGGCGGAAGGAAATCACTGGTGGTGTGGAGAAACATAACTGCTGTGGGGAAGTGCAGGATGAAGGGCACAGAGCTGCAACAGGCAGGGAAATGGAGGAACATCCCAGGCCTGGGCTGCACTGGGATGGGGACTGGGGGTGCCAGGGCAGGGATGCTGCTGGCAGCATCCTGGGCACTGAAACCAGTGCCATGGGAAAGCAACCACTGAGATTGGTCTTCTGGGGTATGTGGCATGTGGGCGTGATGCACCAGCAGTGCTGTGTTCTTACAGTTGGAATATTTCCACCCCAAAAGCCAGTGTGTGTGGGTGTGGACAGCTATTGCAGGCAGGGCTGTGCTGTACCAGCGTGCTCCTTCCAGGGCTGGGGCATCCCTGCAAGGAGACAAAATGAGAGCAAATATGTGCCTTCTCGAGGAGATTTAAGCCTAAAAGAGAAGAAAGTAAATAAGAGTGTGTTTTCCTATTGAATATTGTGAGGAATGTGCAGACTCCCTTGTTTACTTTCCTATAACACTAATTCCTTCACTTGCAGTGGCTCCAGTTCAGCAAAGTAACTGATTGCAAGCTGAATGGACAAGCATAGCTTTTAAGTGTGTGCTCTGCTGGGTGCTGGCATCTTGTTGGTGCTCAGCTCTCAAGCTGATGCGGAGTGGGCAAATCCCATCTGCTGGGTACACTGGTGCAGGTGTCCTGGGAGGGATGGGCAGCAGCATCACTGAGGGGATGGAAAGTTAACGCTGAATGTGAAATGGTTCATTCTGGGGAGCTTAGCACAGTGGGTTTTGTGCATTTACAGCCTGAAACAAGAACCAGAGCTGCTTTCCTTCTAGAAAATTCAGACTTTTCCGGTGGCTTTCTGCAAATATTTTATGAAAAGCAACGCTGTGCTCTGTCTCAGGAGTGCTGCAGTGGAAAACATGTGCTCCTCCGGCAGCACGGGAATCTGGGAGCACTGAATTTGGCTGATGAAAGGAGCTCAGAGCCAACCCGCCCCATGCTGGAATTCGGGTGGCTGGGGGGAGGTGGGTGCGCACCCACCTGGGTGTGAAAGGGCAAAGCCTTCACCCGTGTCAGAGGGCAGGCAGAGCGAGCAGGGGATGAATGCAGCCATGCACTGCATCCAGATGTGCTGTGGGGTGACCCCTCTGAGGCAGAGCTGAGGGCAGGGGTGAGCCACCCACGTGCCCTCATGTAAGAAACATGCTCCTGCTCTGCTGCCGTCCCCTTGCTGCACGTGGTTTATGGGAAGTCATCACACCTGCGAGCTGTGGCCTCAGGAGAGGCACAGAGAAAAGCTCGGGTGATGTCGGTGCAGGGGATGGATGGGCTCGGGGGAGACATTGGTGCACGAGGTGGCCAGCTGCAGCTCCGGCAGGTTGTCTCAGAGGCCTTTTTTGGTGTCACACTGGGGAAGCTTTGCAGAGACCTGTAACTTCTTGGAAGACAAACGTTCTTTCCAATAATTAGCAGTGCTTTAATGTTTCACAATGTTGTTTTGAGTAAGCGGTTTGCAGGAGTCCAGCACTGCTCCTTAGGAAAGGTCACTTGGCAGAGTGTGGTGTGGAAAGAGGTGACGGTGAGGGCACGGAGGGTCCTCCTGCTTCACCAGGGAGCAGCTCAAAACCTCCTGGAAAAGGAGGTAGCAGGACAGGTTGGTTAGCTGGATGTTGCCATTCAAGCAAGATGCACTGGGAAAGTTTGAAGAGATGTTGTGAGCAGACCCTGTTTCATGCGTACCCTTGACTTTTTAGCAGTTTTCCTCCTCCTCTGGCAGGAGAATCAAGATCTCCTGTTTGGAAATCGATTGTGCAGGACCTGTTGTCCCTCAGAAGGCACACACTGAATGTTTGGTTTTGTGGAGCCAGGCAGATGAATCCAGGACTTGCACCAGTGCTTCGCTGCAGCTCTCTGAGCGTTCTGCCTTTGGCCCAAAGGTTTTACAAATGGGGTCTAAGGGGAAAACCATACATCCTCCACTACTGCACTGCTGTTCTTACTCACAGCACTCTTTGAGCTGACAACCAGAGGATGGCTCCATGGAGAGGTGAGGTGCCAGCAGCCATGACCTTATCATTAAAGCTGACTTCATAACACCATTCTGAGGGCACCTCCAGCTGCTGCAAGCTGTAGACTTCTTGATCTTTGTACCCAGCATGGCATGCATGCTTCTAGCAGTGCCCAGTGCTTTGGGTGTGGTTCACATGGTGGTGGCCTCCAACCTGGGGCTGGCACACAGGGCAATCCTACAACATCTGGCTCAGTCCGATCCTACAAGTGGGCAGGTAACAGATCATCATCCTCTTATCATGTAGACCGCAATCTACTTGGATAGAAATACACTGCAGGGGATCCATCGCTGTGCTCCAGCTGGAGGGACCCGATTGTGCAACCCTCATTCTCGTGGGTGATGGGGACACACCCCACTGATTGCCCACACGGATGTGTACTGGCACCAGCAAGTGATTAAACCAGCAGATGTGGCTGGTTCCCTTCCTTAACTCGTAACTAAAGAGCAGGAAAAAGTGAAATAAACAAAGCAAAGCTGCAGAGCAGTCACGCAAGGCGAAGGGAACCAAGGAGCATCAGCAGAAAGCACTCTGGGAGCACCATCTGTGAGCACTCCAGGGTCAGGAAACACTGCTCCTGATGGAGTTCATGGTACGAGCGTGCACGGCCGGAAACAGACTGGGGGCGAGGCGGTGCAGTTGTGCCTTTCATTTGCTCAGCATCTTTTTTTCTTTTTATGTAAAGCCAGCGGACGGGGAACTTCAAGTCCCGTTTCTCATAGATTTTTGACTGCAGAATTGTTTGTGGATTTTCTTCTTCAGGGCTGCTGTTAGCCTGAAATGTAGGGAGATGGTAGCACGTGGCCACGGCAGAACCCCAGCTGAGGGACAGGGCACCCTGCCAACGGGGCACCCCTCCAAGGACTGGGGTGCATTGTACCATGTGCTCTCATCTGGGATCCTGGAGGCTGCTGCACTGACATACAGGACCCTCTCTGCAGAAATAACCACAAAACCAGACAGTCTTGGGGCTGTCTGATTACCTTTACAGTTACTGTCTGGTTACCTTTACCCTGTGCACCTTTACAGCAAGAGGTGCAGCTTCTGTTTCATCTTAGCAGTTCCTGAAGCAATCCCATTGCCTCACTGTTTATTGGGTTTCCGATTCCCCTGAGCTGTTTGTGGGGAAGCTGTTTGCCTACTCTGCCCTAGAGATGGCACCGAGGGTCAAAACAGGTTTGGATACCATGTGCCCACTGTATAAAAGCCTTGCTAAGAGAAAGGAGGTGCTGAGATCCTCCACAGAGCTGTGGGAGGATGCGTTTGGAGAATCGAAGTGCTGCCTTCACCTGGGCTCTGCCTTCTACCCTTTGCTCATCATGACACTCAAGGGACAACTGCAGAATGCAACCTGGTTGTACCCATGGGGAGCGTGGATTGCTGGGGTGCTTGGGACTGGTGGCAGGGAGGGATGCTCTGCATGCTGAAATATTTCTGTGCTGCCAACCTGGGGATGCTCAGGGGCACTGGGGAGCGCAGTGAGTAATGCACCGAGTAGGTGGTCCCAGGCCTGCTGCCCAAACGTTCCTCTGAGCTGCTATATTTGGATACCACGAGCAAAGTGACTTCACCTTCCTGTTTAGAAACAGCCCCCGATGCTGCAGTCCCATTGCTGACGCTCGCCCTGCAGCAAACCCTCTCATCCCACAGCACAGGGGCTGCGGAGCTGCGCTGCTCCCGCTTAATTGTAACCAGATTCCCCAAGAAATGTCTGCTGCGGTATTTATAAATACAGCAGCTGCTAATGCCAAACAGGAAATTTTAAGCTGAACAAACTTTTCCACGTTTCTAAGTGGGAAAAGTAAACTGTAGCTAGGATTTTTTTTTTTTTTTTTTGCTAAATAGCAACAGGCTCCCATATCCTCAGGAAGGTTCATGAGTCTTGAAGTCCCTGTGCTTTGCAGATAGCCCCTTCTGTAAGCAGTGCCTGCACTGTGATATGGAAGGTGGCTGTTTTATTGGCTTGCTTTAAAACCAGACCTCAATGCAAGCCATTGTGCTGCGTGGTGCAGCAGTGCAGTCAGTGATACAGGCACTGAATCGGGGCTGTTTGGGGCCAGAAATGGGCTGTTGGGAAGCTTTCTGTAGCACTGTGTGTTGTACACACTCTCGTGGTTGCATCCCATCTCAGGGGACTGGCATTCTGAGTTAATAGAGTAATTGTTAGTGAAAACAGCACGGAACTTGAGTGGAAAACAATGAGTTAGGGATGAAGCCAGTGCAAGCAGCAGCCACTAGAAGGAAATCAGCCCTTGGTATCTGCACTTCTCGTTTTGGGCTCTTTTCCCCTCTGACATTATTTTCTAGGATTTTCATGTTTCTGCACATTTGTTAGCTGGGATTGAGATGATATTTTGGAGTGCGAAGGCATGGAAAAATGTAACACCAAATCTTAGTGCATTTGTTTGCTTTAAACAACTTCTGCCATTTATGAAGTCACCAAATTCCTTCTTCAGGAGAAAGGAGCTATTAAGCTTTAAAAAAAACTGATTCGTGTCATTTCACAGACAAAGGTGTTGAAATGGAGATGAAACGAAGCAGATGTCCTCACTATGCATATTCAGAAACCATATTCTCCAAATCTTCCAAAACAAAGAGAAGGAGAAACTATACTGGGAGTGCTTGGAGATAACTCTCTCTCTTCCATCCTTGCTATTGCCTTTGTACACAAGTATTTCTGAAAGCTTGTTTTTCAGTAAACTCTCATGAGGAGGTCTTAATGGAAAGAGCTTCCTGAAGTCTCGTTTTGATGCTGAGACTTCATTGTTTTTAAATTCCTTTGGTAGCTGTTCCTCATTCAGTTCGATGATGAGAGTCTATTTGCTTTTGAATGAATCGGGGATGTGTAGTGATGTTGGCTGTGGGAGTGGGCTGGTGGCTCTCAGCCCATAAAGGGCAGAAAGATTGAAGAAGGGAATGAATTTTTAGGGGTTCCTGTGAATTCCAGCAGTTGGTAGCAGTGGGATCTCAGGAAGCTTTTGATGAAATGTGAGCTTCTGCAACAAATTTATTCATGGTGTGCACTGGAGGAGGAAAAGCTATCTACGTTGATTGTTGGGGGGGGAGTGGAGAACCCAGGCTGCCAGTGCCGGGCTCACAAGAGGAAAACAATTCTTTGCAATTGTCTTTTTCTTTTACGTATATGCTGTCAGTGCAGATACTATATGGAAAACAAAGCTGAAAGACACCATAGCAGCCAAGAGCAAAGGTGGGGACTTGGAGTGTATCCACAGAAATATTCTCAATCACCAAAATCTAAGCAGGATAGCTTGCTAACTGTTTGTCACCATGAGAGCCTCCAGCTGCCTTTGATGCTGAATGTCCCTTGCTAACGGACAGCCTGCCCTGCTTCAGTGAATCTGCAGAAGTGTAGGCAGTTAGGAAAGGGCACATCTCAGCAGAGGGAAATGTTTTGTCTTGCTCCTAGTTAAGTGTTTAAGAGCCCCAGGTGTCACCAGGGGAGGCTTGTGGAAGTGGTTCAGGCATTTCACTGCCGTGGAAGTCTTTCTGTTTTTTGATGTGCTCAGATGGTGTGAGGCTGGGGCACACAGCTGGCTGCTCTTCCACACGTCTTCTGTCTGGAGATATGGCTTTCCTAGACCCTGAGTAGTGGTTTTACCCAGTGTTTGGTCAATGCCTTGATGTGTTACCTTGATGTAGATCTCGCAGCCATGTGTAGCAGAGAAGATCACTGAATTTGTTTCCCAGCTTTCATGCATCCAAGCTCTAGAGCAGACATCTCCTCACTGTTGGCTGTTCTGTGCCTCTTGTTTGTATTCAGATGTCTCCAGGGTCAGCTTCTTCCCCTGACTACAGGGATTCAGTAATGTGCAGATGCAAGACAAAGCAACTGAGCCAAGGTCAGACACCTGGGCTGTGGCAAGGAGGAGGTCTATTTACTAGTTTTGAAAAGCTATCAATGAAATGCCTCTCCTGCATAACCGATGAGAAAATTCTGGTTACCTATTATTAAGCTCTAAGAGCTTTGCTTTTCCCCCAGATATGATGCTGTATGGTTTGGGTGAATTTTAAATCTCTGCCCATCAGGCTGAAAGGCCATTGCCTGACCCTTTTCTACTTATTTTAATGTAAATAAGAGTGTCAGTGTAATTCAGATGTTCTTCTCTCAACTTCTGCATGATTAATAGGGAATGACAAAGATATAGTAAAACTGAGAGCCAGTTCTTTGTGTTTTTGGGGAAAAACACGTGGAAGTGGGTAACTGTGTCTCAAAAAGCAAAGCTGACTCACACCAGACTAAGACAGACACTGAATCATGGATAGCTTGCACCATCCACTGCCAAACATCAGGTTACAGATGGTTCAGTGTGAGACTTCTCCATGACAGCTTGAATAGCAAGATGTGGAAAGAGGGACAAGCTACAGATCAAATACTACAGCTGTCCACTGTAGCTTGGGTTGTTTAAGGTAAAGGCAATCTGGAATGTCTATAAAGAGTGAAAGTAACTGGCCAAAGCCCTGTGTGCCAAGTCCCTGCTGAGGTGGCATTGCTCCACCATGCCTCAGGCTCTGGACTCACAGAACTGAGCTGGCCTGGAGTTTTTATTACACTTCATAGCAATTTAGATCTGGTTAAGGAATTTTCCAGTCAAACCTTCCTTTGCTGGGAAATGTGGATTCAGTGAAACCATAGCTTTATGAAGCGTATGAGACAAGCTCTTGTTATACCAAATTTTCCACCCATGGTAAGAAGAGGGATGGAGACCATTACAGCATAACTCACACTTGAGTCTGGGAAGCTCACGTTGGTGTTTTGGACTGAATTTAGGCTAAAGAGGAGACCACCCTCACCTTCCCTGATTTCTTGGGCTGTGCCAGGTGCTCACCAGTGATGGAAGCTGCTTAGAGAAGGATGGAAAAGGGAAAGAAATGTCAGTTCCTGGTTTTGAGCTGCTCTGGAAAGGACAGCTTATTTTGCTCTGCACTAGGCTAAGTTAATCTGTTCTGCTGAAAGTGGGAGTGCATCTTGAAATAGATTTTCTTGTAGATTAATCAAAGTTTTCAGAACTGGGCACATCAGAAAGAGTGAGGCTCTGCTCAGCTGACACTGCAGTTGCTCCCACTCACATCCCTACAACAACAAGATGTAGCTTGGGCTGTAGGGCAGGACAGCAGGGCCTGGAGCAAAGGCAGAATGATACTGCTGTGGCCATCTGCCCAAGCCACAGCCTGAATGTCCCCATCCTGGTAATTCTGGGCTTGTCACTAATTACATGGATTGTGATGTACACACCTTGTTGGGCCTAGCTCAGCCCAGACATTCCTACCCTGTGGGGACCTGTATGTGCCACACATTAGCCGAAATCAAATGGATAATATATTTATTAATGCTGCTGTTGCAAAACACATCCACCCACCAGGTGTCTATTAGTAGATGTCACACTCCATGTACTTGAGCTATCTTTTCTCAGCCCACTCCTTCAGAGGAAGAAAGAACTTGCCTTCTGTTTCCCTCGTTAATTTTAACCAGGACAGAAATTCAGATCAGGATACAGAAAAGCAAGGTAGTCAGCAGAGCACCTGCTCACAGCCCTTCCAGTGGCTGCTCCTGGCTATCTCCTTCCCTGCCCCATCCCAACTTCATGGAGCTCTGATGCAGACCTTGGCATTATGCTTGGGATGATGCCGAAGCTCAGCTGCAAGGCTGGTATTGTCAGCCACACAGATCTGCCTCTCTATTTAAGTAGACACCTCACCATATCCAGTGTAGTAACCTGTGAAAGATACCTGTCCTTTTGCAGCTATGTGCTTTTGGGATGCAGACTGCTGCAGTGTTTTAATCTTTGTTGGCTGTAAGTGCTGTTTGCTTCGTATCAGCAAAGTCTCTGGAATTTGTTCTGTGCTTCGCTTGCTGGCTTTTAAAGAAGTTTTTCGTGCTTTTCATGAGCCTTACATAGAAAAATGAACCACCACTGTAAGGTAGAATAATTGTCTGAACACCCTTCTGGTTCTAGTAATTGGTTTCTGGAGATTAGATAGCTGTGTCTCTGGCAGTCAAATGTATCTGAAGTGTCACACAATTACTGTGGGCACAGAACCACTGTCACTCAAAGCAAGCTCATGATTTCCCTCTGAAGAGGGTTATTATAATTGGAACCACCTGCACTCACTGAAGCCAGGAGCATTTTGGCTTCAGCACAGCTTTGCTGAGAACGTTAATGCAATTACTTTTGTGAACTAAAACCTGTAAAGGATGTTTTTCTGTTGTCTCTGCATTAGCTGTTTCCAGCTTACAGCATGGAAATGTTATTTTCCCTGGGAGGCCACAGGGAGAAGAGAAAGGAATGTTGGGATAAATGGAAGGTTTGGGTGAATGTAGGAGGTTCTTGGGGTTTTTCCTCCTACTCTTGCTTTCATTAAGTCATGGGAACTTAGGTACAACTAATCAAGTCAGACTGAGTAGAGCAGACCTTTGTCAGCCACAGGGCAGCTGTTAATAGTTCTTTAGCTGCAGAGCTTGCTTAAAATGGGTCATCTGGGTCTCCAGGGGTCCCTTGCTGTTTGAGAACAGGTCCTCAGTCTCCCTTCTGCGGCTGCTGAAGAACAGGCTGTGCAGCTTTCTTCCCCTTGTTGCTGTGGCTGTGCTGTTCTGCTTTACAAATGCCAGCCCTTCTGCCTTCCCTTCATTTGTTTAGTCTTCTGATCCTCTTTCTTGCTTCAGTATGCAGTGAGAGTGCTGAACACGGCACTGAGCTAGCTCAGCAACCTCCTGCTGGGTTGGCAGAGCACCTTTCCTTTGAGAAGCATCCACCAGTTCATCTCTACCCTTGTTACACCTTTCCGTACCTTTCTTCCCACGTTCACCTCAGGAAATACCCACTTTATTCCCTTGACCAAAATTACTGTCCTTCCTTTCATATAATCCCTTCTCTTTTCCAGTCCCCCTCCTCTATCCCTGTTTGTGATCTTACCCATGTTTTCCTTGTGGGGAGAGTTTGGAATGCAGCTGAGCTACTGCTGCTTGAAACACTGACTGCAGTGAGATGGCCAAGTCCTCAGCTTCTCTAAGTATCTGAAATGTTGACTGTTCACGCTCTCTTTAACTTCTGTGTGGGAAATATCTGTGGATGCACTCACAGCACTTGAGGAAAAAATGCTCCGTGCGTGGAGCCTGATGTTTGGAGTACTTGAACTCCCTGTTCTTGAGGGGGGTGTTGGAAAGAGTGCCCGAATCTCCTACGCCTTTGAAGGCTTCAACCATGCATGTCAACACTTGGATCTGGAAGCAGATGTACTGAAGAAATGTTCCCAGCTCAAAATGACTCATTAGCAGAGCTTGGGTTGAGGCCATACAAGCTCCAATTGTCCCATCTCCAGCTGCTGGCCTGTTCCAGAGAGGCTGCATGGAATAGATGACCCTTGCTCATTAACTAACACATGAACATCCTTTCTCATCAGTAGCTTCCACATGCTGAAATCACTCACTTGACATCCAAATATTAATGGAAAATGGCTTTTTAATACTGAAACTATTCCCTTCCTGCACTGCCCAAACCATAGCCTTTTGGATGGGCTTCTGATGTGCTGCTGCTTTCTCTGAAGCAACCATCCCCTGTAAATAGTACGCAGATAATGGAAAAGGAATGCATATCTGAAGCCTTTAGGAAGAGAGATCATCAAGGTGTTTCATTTAAAAAACAAACAAACAAACAAAACAATGAATTTTAATACCAGGTAAAGAAACTAGAATTGTTCTTTGAAAGCTCCTATAGCTTTTCACTCTAGGAGAGTTATGAGCGGTTGTAAAGCTAAGGAATAGGAAGGCAGGCAGTGCACAGCCTGATTGATCAGGATAGCTCCTGATTTATTCCAGAGAAATAATCTGGGAGTGAGTACCAGGAAGGTTAACTGGTTGTTCTATCCAGGCATCAAAGTTTCTCCTCCGGAAGCAGAGCAGGGGAGGAAGGTGTGGCAGAGTCCTTCTGGTCGGGGTATTCTGCATGGTTTGGTGTGGTTTTCCTGGGAGGGTCTCTCCCACTGCTTGTTCTCCTTTTCTGTTCCATTTTGAAAATGCAAGCTAGTTGTTGTGCCAACACTAACAACACAGTGACACAACAAATGCCAATTTGCTAAATCAAATGTAAGCAAGATTATTAGCCTGTTTATATAAGTTTTCTTCAGGCACGTCAAATATTTTAGTTGTGGAATGAACGTAGTCATTTTAATATGGCCAGACTGTATCCAGACAGTCTAGGGATTTCAGAAATCATTTCCTTAAATTTATTGCTGTTTCAGGCTTTCGTTTTGCCTATAACACGGCGTGCCTGAGTTTCTTTTGCAGCCTACTCACCATCTGCAAAGTTGTTTTCAATGTGCTACTGTGCCTTGATCCATTTCCCCAATAACTAATGCCTCATACTAAGCAGCAGAAGCGCCTTTGCTGGGCTGTGCAGTATCAGAATGCAGTTCTCACTGGTCTTTAACCCAAGACCTTCCCAACTTACTGTTTTTGCACAGCTGTTGGTGTCATTCAAGTGGGATCAGTCTTTGGGTGGGAGATCAGGCTGGACCTGGGTTGGGCTGTGATGTGATGCCCAGCCCGTCCAACTTGGCCTTGCAGAGTTGGTGGTCTCAGAGCTAGTTTTCAGGCAGTGACCGGGGTTTTCTTTCCTGTGAGCTTTCCCCGGGGTCCTGAATGGAGCACAACATCTTGCATAGGTCTGTCAGCATCATCTGTCTTTCCATTCCTATTACCTTTGCTCCCTATGGAGCAAATCACTCCCATCATTGGAGTGGTGTCAGACAAAAGCTCTTCAGCGTACTGTCAGTGCAAAGATGTGGCTGATGCTTTGCATATTATCTTGACTTTTCTTTTTTTTTCCCCAGCTAAATCTAAATTAAAAACATCAACAAAAAAAGTAGCTAAGAACTACTTTGGCACTGAGATGAAGAGCAGTTAATCGTGGTCAGAAATGAGAGTGCACTACCATCATTAGGATTTCTGATTACTGCTCTACCATGTACCATTTTAGACCACACTTTTTCCCCCTTCACCTTAGAAGCATCCACAAGTCTGGATTCTAAGCTTGTCCCCGAAGTCTTGAAGAAAGCTTTTGTTTCTGATTTTGCTCAGACAGTACTGTTTCTCTTGCAACCAAAAAAGCAGTAAGCCTTTGTCTGGATCCTGTGGTTTTCTATGGCTTGGCTCTCCAGATGGTTTTGTTATTTTACCTTTGGTTGTGTAATCTGGAATGCTAATGCAGACCATGAGCCATGTACACACCAGTTGGCTCTTAATCTGACATTTCTAGCAATCACTGGTGGTAATGTTAAGGCACGCTGGAGCCTTAGTCTCTCTGGGACTGTAAGGCCCTGGAGTCAGCACATGGTCTTGTCATATATTCCTTAATATTTAATAATCAACTCTTGAGCTCAAGTTTCAATTCTTCATCATCTGCTTAATGTCACTGTAAATACACATCCAATACTATGTAATTAATATGATTTTCACTTATATAACAGTGTCGGAACTGTCTGGATTTCCTGTGCTCATTTGAGAAGGGGAAGAACATGGGTGTGGACTGATAAATGGAAAAAATGAAGTCCTTCCTCCGCCTCCAATTTGTCAGAGCCATATGCAGGAATGGTGGCAAATCAATCCAGCTCCTTTGTGGATGAATGTAGGCTTCCATGCTTAACTGGAGATGATCCTACTGACACCAGTGCTAAACTTAACCTCTGAATTACCCTAATTATCCTGCTGTTTGTATACTGATGAAAACTAATGAATGGCCAGGACACAGGGGTGATGCAGATTGAAAGAGCCTGTATTCTTGTGTGAGGATAAAATATATATATTTCTGTATGTATATTTCTGCTTTCCCTACTGTGTGCTGGGTTTCTCCTACAGCCTCTTGGTTGCTTTTTGGATTTCTTTTCCTCCCTGCAGTTCCTCCAGATTGCTGTGTGTTCAGGAAGGGCTCTTGATGTCTGATATTCCTGTGCTGAAGCATTTCAAGCCAACTAAGAACTGCTGGTCAGCAAGACCCGGTCTTGCCACAACCCCCAAACATTCCAACAAGTTCACAGGAGAAAATGGAGAGAGAAAGGCTAATAACAATAATGAAGTGTTGATAGGATTTGAAAAGAAATATCTGATATCCCATAACTCTGGGATGAATGTCTGGGGGGCACGCAAGGAGAATTAACAGGGAATTTAGATGTTGGCCTTCAGGATGCATTTCTTCAGGAGGTGTTTTAGGTTATTCAACGGTTTGGCAAACCTCCTTTCAGACCTATCTTGTGCAGCAACAGTCTAAAGAAGGAGCCAAAGCCGCCTCTAGGAGCCGGGTGAGACTCAAAACAAGCTTATTGCTGCATGCCTGTGCCGATCCAAATCCTGGTGAAACTGAGAGAGATTTTGTTTCAGTATTTTCTCTCCACGTTTCTGAAGTTTCCCCTCTGCCTTGCAGGAGGAATTACAGCTGCTGAAATAGCAAGGGCAAGGAGATCCTCCAGCTCCCTCAGAGTGAGATGAACCCTCCTTTTATGTGACAGTTGAATTGTCCAGCTATATCCTCTGATGTGAAAAACACACTGATAGTAATGCAATCTGCTTGGTTTCTGCAGGAGTTATTGTATTGCACCAGCTCGGTGCCACTGTAAATTCTGGCATGATTTTACTGGGAAGGCATCTGGAGTTCAGCTTGTGGAAGAAAACTAATAAGTGTGGAGCAGCAATAAGGAAAATGCTGCTTGTTTTGGGGCCAAGCAATTAAAAAAGTGGAAATATTGGAAACGAAAGGAAAGATCCTCAGTAATCTAGATTCTGATTTAGTTGTTAGAAATGGATTTTGTTAAATGGAATTTGAAAAAGCTGAAAATTACATCAGGAGGAATAGCAATTTTAGCTCAATCACACTTGGAGAGGTAACGTTACTTCAGTGTTTACATTTCAGTCTGCTTTCCCTCTGGAACGGAGGACTGTAACGTCTGTTCTCTCAAAGTGAGGCTAATTCAATTTCTAATAGCAAGGAATAAGATGTAGAGCACAGACATTGGGCTGCATAGGAAGGATGATTCTGGGAGATGGTGGCAAGCTATTGTGCTCCCCAGACTCCATAGTGTGAAGCAATGACCTTATGGCCATGTCTGACCTTGATACCGAGGGAAATCTGAGGATGTGGAGTGCCTACTTGCCCTCAGGTTTATCTTGTATATATCCACCTTTATTTTAACAACTGCTGGCTCTAGAAATGCTTCCTTTTAGTAACCATAGCTTTGGATTGTTCCTCTGTCTCAAACATGCACTGTCATTGCTTCTTAAGGGCTTCTCTATCATACACATTTCTTCTCTTTGTCAGCGCCTTCAGCTGTTGTTTCTTAAAACAAATTGGATGCTCCTAATCTGCTTCAATTGACCCGAGCAGTTCTTTGGTCAGTCAGACCAGGGTGGATTTGGATCTAGAAGCCTTCCCACATTCCCTTGCTTTTCTTGAAGAGCTCTTCTGGCTTCAGTTTGCTTAAAGCCTGCTCTGCTGGAGACACGGTGATGGCAGGTTCCTGCTGGGAATGCAGTGAGCCTGGGCAGGGAGGTCAATGCCATCTGGCACGATGTTCTCACAAACTGACACCACGGAGGACATGGTCTGCTGAAGCCCTCCTGCCCTGCGGCGGTGGTATGCAGAGTGAGAAGATGTTGGTGTGAAATTGATGCTTGTAAGTAAATGCTGACAGGGAGGAAAAACTGACTCTGTAGTCCAACAGAAAGTCAGGAGGTGATGCTTTGTACTCAGCAGCACTGGGGTGACGGGAGGGCAGCGTGCTTTACAGCAGTGCTGTTTATGAAACAAAAGATCCAGCAGAGAAAGGAGCTTGATCTGTGTATATATAGATGACTCAAACAGACATCTCTCATCCATTCATACGTTGTCTCTCAAACTGGTCCAGTTCCCCCTGGCGCCAGTGGAGAGAGTTATGGGAACTTCAGTGGGAGTTAAGCTTGGCTATAGGGAATATCTTTCCCTTCTGTAATTCCTTGATTTTTATTTTCATCTTTGTTTCTTCCAAGGCTGTGGTGCATTAATCAGCAGGCAGACAAGGAATTCCTGGAGCACTGTAGCTCCTGCTGATGATGAAACTGCTTGGTGCTGTGGTGCTGAAATCACGTCTGGGACAGTGGGAAAACAGGGTCAGAAGTAGAGGTGAGTGAGGTGCTGTCTGGAGCCTGCTGTGGGGTGATGATGCTTACGGCTCATCAGAACAGCATAGGCATGCTCGTGTCAGTGAGCACAAGGGGTGAAACCAGAGGATATATCATAGAATGGGTGGGCTGTAAGGGACTTCAAAGCCATCCAGTTCCATCCCCTGTCATGGACTGTTTCCCCCCCCGCTCAGGTTGCCCAGGACTCCATCCAGCCTGGCCTTGGGCAGCTCCAGGGGTGGGACATGTGAGAGATCTTCTCCAACCTTAATGATTCTACGATTCTGAGTAAAGAATTTTCTCCAGACAGCAAGGTATGGCAGGGGTGCTTGTGGCCACCACTGCACTGTGAGCATCATACCCACGGGGGCCCGCATTTGGGGCAGGGAACAGTGGTGGCCCTGGCAGCACTTGCACACATGAGAACACGCCCAGGGACCTCTCAGCCCTGCACAATGGCAGAGGGGACGGCTCCTTTCCAAGTTCAGCAGTTAAAGGAAATGATCATATCAAGAAAGGAAACCCCCTTAACATCAATACGAGAATTAATCTGCACATAAGTCAGAGCGCTTGCAATTTGGCTTGCAGTCATTGTTTCCCACTTATGCTGTGCGCACAGGAGTGAGAGCTGTTTGTGGATGCTGCAGAGATCTGTCTAAAAACTGACAGGAATAGTTTTATTTTTTTGAGTATACAAGTATGCCACCTAAACCTGAGGCTAAACAGAGGCAGGCATTGTAATGCATGCAGGAATTGTGAGAGGAGTATGTGATGCAAGAACAGCTCTGTGTGTTATCAGGGCTGGTGGAATGAAGCATTTGTGGGGAACTTAATGGTTTGGTTTTGCTCTTGGGAATATCTCTCCCATCAATAAATGGAGGAAAAATGTAATGTAGATGCATGGAGATGTATTTGAATACAGAAAAATCCGATGGAATGGAAGGGAAGAGAAAGAAAATTTAAAGCGTGAATGAAAAGAAGAGAGTGGAAGTGATGAGACCATGCTCAGAAAGAGCCCACTCCACTGGGCCTGCAGCAGCAGTGATGGGGCTTGGTATGGGAGCAGGAGGTGGCTGTGGTTCAGTGGATATGAGGAATGGACCTGCTTACGCAATGGGGCAAACCACCAACACAGCCAAACTCATTCCAGGCCTCAACAACGCGCTGGGAATCCTTGAGATTGCTTAAGTCAGTGGGAACTGCGTCCAAACTGTAGGAGGTTTTCTTACAGTTATCACCACGGCATCATGGTTCCAAAAAAAGCCACCCCCAAACCAATCTGAGATGAGTCCATCTGCTTCCAGCTCAAAGGGAAAGTTTTTGCTCTTCACTACGGTTTCGTTCCCGTGGTTTTAGAGTCTGTGATGTAGGAAAAAATAAACCAGGCAAGAACCATTTTTAAAGTAGCAAGCGCTGTTGCTGTCCTGTGGCTCTTGGTGCAATCATGGGGATCTGAGAGCCTCAGTGAATCTGAGTCCAACCTCAGCCCATCCCCACTGACCACGTCCCCGGGTGCCATATCTGCACAGTCCTGGAACACCCCCAGGGACGGTGACCCCACCATCTTCCCACACAGCCTGTGCCAATGCCTGACCTCTGTTTCAGAGAAGAAATCGTTCCTAATATCCAACCTGACCTCCCTCCCACCCCCAGCACAACTTCAGGCCAGTGCCTCTCATTCTAGTGCTGCAGTGCTGGTGCTCCTGTCACACCACGTATAGTGGTGTACACATCCCATACAGTAGCAATGCTGAGGCACTTCCAAGGAAACCCTCAGGAAACCGGGGTTAATCGCAGGCTTCTGCTTGTAAATGGCTCTGCGTGTTTACTTGCCCCTGAACTTTTTCTCCAAATAGTGTCAGCAGTAACATTCCTCCAAGAGATTTCTGCTTCGAGGCTGCTCGTGCTAACCCGGGCAAACATGAAAAAGCAAAGAAGTATCCAACTGAGCACCAAAGTGCAATTACTTTTTGCGAAAAGAGGCCGTGGGGTGGCCTGCCACTTCCCAGGGTTGAGCAGCACGGGCAGGAGATGTTCTGTTCTTCCCAGGGCCCCAGAGGAGCAGTGGTTGTTCTGGGTGCTGCTGGGCTGCATCTTCCTGGTGTTTTGGGACCTGATTGGCTTTGGTTGTGAGTTTGAGGTTTGCTGCGGGTGTATGCTGGCACGAGCTGTCTGTTGGGCAGCCTTATATCCTCTCCTTGTTTTCTTGCTGCTCTCTTGGGGATTTTGGAGGCAAGCTAACCTCTAATCCAATTGTTGTTGCAGCTTATTTATACTCACAGTCATGCTAGAGAGAAATTACCGTCTCCTAGCAGAGCTGCTGCAGCTCAGAACTACTTCCTTGGCAGGTTCCTCCTGCCCCCGGGCCTCACGCCAGCTGAAGATGCTATTAGAAGAGGGAGGAGGAAATTATTCAGCCTCAAATAGCTGCTCTGATAAAGCCCCACTGGTCTGTGCAGGCTTCAGATCTGCCTCTGGAGGGGCTGAGCGTGCACAGAGGGGCACCTGCCTGTCCTTCCCGGTGGCATGTTCCCAGAGGGGAATGGTTCATGCTGGGAGATAGGGAAGCTGTTTTCTCAAATGGTTTTGTAGAAATGTGTCCATTTTACTCTCTTGGGAAATCTCAAATTCAGGAAGAACTAGATCAAATTCTTGATTAAAAATGTTAGCGCGGGGGGATTGAAAACTCCCCTTTCTTTGAACTTAAGCAGCAAGCTCAGCTCTCTGGGCTAAATTAGATAGAAAAGGAACTTTCTTTTGCTTTCTTTCGGCCAGGTTCGGTTTTTGATGGAGAAGTAGTTGGCAGCTTTGCACAGGAGCATCCCATCCCCTCGTCGCCGTGCATCCTTCCTCCCATCTGCTGCTGGAGCGGGGCCGGGCCGGCAGCATCAGCGCAGCGCTGGCCGAGAGGTCCCTCTGCTGGGCGACCCCGGGGCCGCTCCCCGCCGTCAGCAACCGTGGGCAGAACGGGGAAACAAAAATTAAAATAAGAGGGGATTTGGCCGGCTGAGCCCAGAGCAAGTAGGGGAGGATCGTGCAAAAAGAACCGAGGAGGAAAAGCGAGCCACCTGCGTTGTTTTCCAGGAAGAAAGGAAGCAAACCGCTAGGGAGAACGGTTTGCTTTTGTGTTTCAAAGTTTGCTCTGCTATCAGCAATTGCTTCTGCCTAATTACAGAGCTCAGCGGTGAACTGGTGACCTTTTCTCCGTGCTTACAGAAGGAGAGAGACGGTGGCTGTGTCCTTTTGGGGGCCTTGTGGCCGAGCCTCGAGCGTGGCAGTGATGGTAGGGCTGTCTCCTCCCAGCACCCAAGGGCTCGCTGGCCATGGGCAGGGCCATGCTCAAGGCAGTGGGATGGGAGCTGCAGGACAAAGCGAGCCCAGGGCAGCCCAGAGCTTGTGCGGGCCAAGGTCAGCTATTGTTCAGGGTTATTAATAGCCCTGCTGGCAGCAGCGCAAAGCCAAGCCCTGCGGTGAGAGCACGGCCCTTGTTTGGCTCCGAGGCAAGGAAAGTGGGACAAGTTGCTATGGGGGAAAGCAGGAGCACCTCGCCTGCACAGCGGGTTTGTGGAACTTAGAATCATGGAGCTGTTAGGGCTGGAAAAGTCAGCTAATGTCATCACATCCAACCATCAGCCCAGAACCTAGCTGTGAAGCTCTGTTTTTGCACCAGGAATATGGACTGTTCTTCTGTTTCTTTTTTCTGCAAGCTGCAATAGATAGAGATGCTCTGGGGAGAAATGTGAAGAAGTAACTGTGATTTTCCCATTTATAAATAAATCCAATGATTGTAGCAGGGTGCATGTGGCAAAGGCAAAACAGGCACTAAATGGTAGCAGTGGGAGATGAAAGCCCACTGCATCAAATACTCCTGCAAAATCAGGTTTAGAGAAATAAATCTGAAATGTGTCTGACAAACTTTCAGATGCAAGAATTGGGCTGTAACTATGGGTTTTCTTTGTAGAAATGCTTTTCTCTTTTCCCCTTCTTCTCTTCCCTCTTTTTTCAGCAGCATGGTCGAAACCTCACAAAGTCCAGCCCCTCCTTGTATTCTTCCTTTGCATGGAAGTATGCTTTGGAGAGTCGCTGAGAGCACTGCAAAGGGCGATGGCCTCGTGCAGCGGGAGTTCAAGGGCAGCCTGGGTGGCTGAAAGTGAGAATAGTCATTGTTCCTCAGCACCACACAGTTTGTGGCTGTGACCTCATTGTGGCTGACCTCGGCACAAGGGTTAGCACCTCAGTAAATAAACTGTCGGGTAGATTGAATCGTGATGGCTTTGGGACACTGGAAGGATCTTAGCGGGGTTCTTTCAGTGGAGGGACAGAGAGCAAGAGAACTTCAAACTGTTTTGCCTACATCAGCATCTCAGAAGTGCTATAGGTAAAGTGGAGGCTGTCAGGACCATGGGAAACCTGGGGTCCATTGCTGGCTTACTGTGGGATCTACAGCACGATGCTGGGGTTCTCCAGCACACATCCCCACACACAAACAAAACAAAAAAGTTGTGTACTTAGTCCCTCCTCCAACCCTTATTTCTGTATTGGGAATTTTGCTTAGATATCCAGAAAATAACTACTTAAATAATCACCCTAAAACCCATCCATGCTTGGGAAATTGTGTGAGCTTTGAAGCAAAAAGTTGCCATGGGTTAATTTTCAGTTTACTAAGGAGAGAAAGCATGTGTGCAGATCCTAAATGAGCTGAGAAAAGGTAATTTCAGAGAAGCTGCATAAAAGGAATGTCGATAGTTGTGGCAGTTTGAAACCATTACAGACCTCAGAGCCATTATCCATGTTTATTGTGCTGTTGTTTTCCTTCTGTTAAAGCATTTATTATTTCTAGACATTGACTGAAAGCCTCAGCTTGCATCCTAGGCCCTTTCTGTGAACCAGAAACCATCACGGGTACTTAATTGCTTGGGCTTGTTTAACTGATCGTGGAGCCGTGATGGGCTGTGCCCACTGACGGCAGCGCTGCTGCGATCGTGTGTGTAACCAAATGGAAAAGTGTGCACTTAGGCTTCGAAAATCTGATTGCAAGAAAAGCACTCTGAAAGCTTTGCTTGTATTAATTACAGCATTATTTTGCCTTATAGCTTCAGAGCGCGTGCTAGCTTGTCTTGTCTTCCTCTGTCTTGCAAGCCCAGAAGAGATATAATTACAGCACATCTTTCCTTTTGGAGTTTCCTGCTGGGATATTTTCTGCTTGAAATCAATGCCTTCCAGCGTGCCTGTGAAATTTCCTGAGGAAGTCGTTTAAATGGCGCTGTAAAAACGGCTCCTGTTTTAGTAAGCAGGAGCAATCCAGCATTGTTCCCAGAGCCCCATAGCACGAGGGCGGGTGGCTGGGAGCTCGTGCCTATTGGCTCTGCTGCTGCTGTTAGTGGCCTCCATCACCTTGTGTTACAATGCAAGAGAGAGGCTCTGCTTGCAATCCCAACCTTTTCTGGCAGGAGGGTGCTGAGCTCCAGCCCAGCACTAGCTGGAGGGAGCTTCCCAGTGCTGTTTTCCAGAGGGATTATGAAGCTGATCATTAAAGATTTCTTACTGTCTTAACAAAATCTCATATGCCCAGCAGCATGTACCTTTAGCAAAGCCAGGGGATGATGCTGCTATTTGCAGGCTATTTGCAGGCTCAGCAGTAACTGTTCTGGAGGGATGGAGATGTTCCATGTCTAAAGGTCGTTACAGCTCCCAGGTTGCTGCCCTGGGAATGTCAGACTGGATCCAGAGATCTTGGAAGGTCCCTTCCAGATGTAGCTGTGATGATTCCATGCAATCCCTCTCCCACGCACTGAAGCTGCTGTGATAAGAGCATCTTGGTGTTACTGCAGCCTGCAGGCAGGCTTTCCACAGCTTCCTAAACAAAGGAGGAATTTGCTATATTCCAGTGTTGATGGGCAACTCATAGGCTTTTATGCTTCTTTTCACCCAGATACGGGCAATTTCTTTGCTTCATTTCCGTACAGGATATCAGCTCTTTAGTGAATGCGCTGTCCACAGCATTAGAAGTGTTCCACTGTAGAGGAGCAGAGTTGACATAGAGATAGTGGGAGCTGAGTGCAGAGGGGTGTATGTAGGTGAATCACCGCTGGTGCTGAAGACGTGAGTCTCGGTGTGAGCATTTGCAGCCTGCTGCGATGCTGCTGAAGGAGCTGCTGCTGGGCTGGATGCAGGGAGCTCCTCAGCTGGACCTGAACTCTCGCTTAAGGATATCCCTTACACTCGCCGACAGATGGAGCAGTTTTGAAAGCATGCAAAGAATGATTGCTCTTCCACCCCGCCCAGAACCCAGGCGGCGAGCTACAGCACCATCCTCTCTGCATCAGCAGATCTTCGGTTATTTGTTTATGCATCTCTAGCTGCAGCGTGGGGGAAACATATATATATTTATATAAATTTAATTAAGTGACATCCCCCTGGCTGCTGTGAGCACTTGTGCCACTGTGGCTGCCTGTGACGCCGCTGCTGGGGGCAGGTATTTGAGCTGTGCCCTAGGAACTCATTGGTTACTCCTTATCCTAAGAGATAAATGCTGGTTTCTGCTATGGGAAAAAACGAAAGTGAGGGATCTTTGAAGAGAGGCTGGATGCCCACTTTGCCTTGGGAGGGCTTTGGGAAGAGAGGAAAGAGTTCTGTCTGACTTTTTCTTCAGTTCCAGAAAGGCATGGAATGACTGCACGCTGTCTCCATTAGCATCTCGGTGCTTCAGAGAGACACACCTGCTGATTTCTCTGAATAAGATGACATAAATGAAGCACATTAAACACGAGTTTCCTTGTCGTGAATTTCCAGGAGCTCAGTAACACTGTTTTGGCAGGTTAATTTGGCAATCCTTGCAGCGATGTCTTCAAAGATTCATTAAACCCTTCAATAAACTCTCTTATTTTTTTCTCCATAGAACACTGAAATGAAGATTTTGTCACTAGCAACAAGTTTCACAAATGCTACGAAGCCAATAATGGCTGTGCATACAAACAGTGATTCTAACCTTGCTTCATTGCAACCCTCTTTTTTCTGGGGAAGACGTTTGCGTCCTGGGATTCCTCAATTAGAAATCACCCCAAATTGCTGACCCCATTCAGAGCCATTGCTGCCATCTGCTGCAGGATGAGGCGTCAGCACCAATGACTGAAGGAGCCTTAGGATGCGGGAAAAGCTGTGAAAGTCCCTGCTCACGACAACTGGTTAATTTTCGAGCAGCCTGTAGCTATTTTAGTTACCATCTCTGTTAAGGAGATCAACGCCGAGGGCAAATTCCTTCCCAGATAAATCATGCTCATTCCACATGCACAAGAAAGTGGGGAATTTTGTTTTTCAAGTGGCTACTTCGCGTGTTTCTCCAGCGGGCAGCTCTCACACCGTGCCAGCGATGCGCTCAGCGTGTGAATGGGGGCTGTCACCACACGGCCATTCTCCGGGCAAGGAGGGGACTTTCAGCCTTGTGAGATGCCCATAGGATAGTTGTTCTGGCTTTGTCTGTATGGGAGGCTGGAGGAGGAGCCCAGAGCTGGGACTGAGACGTGATGAGGACCACAGAAATGCTCAAAGGAGAGGATGCTCCTATGGAAGATACACAGCTCGTGTGAACCTCATGTATATATGTTCATTTTAGCTAATGAGATTTCATGGTTGAGCCATAAACCGAGTCCTACTTCTACATCAGCCACAAACATACTATAAATTTTCCACATGTATTTGTGAGCATCGGAAATGGCTCTTCTACTGAAACAAAAAGGATCAAAACGTACTTGTTCTTAGAAATGATATTGCTAGCTTCCACGTGATCTGCACAGGTCTGCAGAGTGCAAGGAGGTTTATAAAATTATGGAAGTCACTGCAAAAAGGACTTGAGCAGATCATCTACTACATCCTACTGGCCCAAAGCCGAATCGAGGTCCTGTCCAAAACAACAGTTCTGGTGCCTATTAGTAAGTAGCTAGAGGGAGTTTTCTTACATTTGTAGAAATAAACACAAAACTTAAACTGAATGCATCTCTGAAGTAGTCAAAAATGTGGTTTGTGGGGGGGGGCTGTTTCCCTACTCAGGGACCCTGCTGCTCTGTGCCTTTCATTTCCCATGACTGAACACCAACTGAAGCTTTCTAGTGGATAAAAGCCTCTCTTAAGAGGAAATTCTGCAGAAATGTTCCTACACTTTTCAGTAGCTCCTGACCTGAAGGCAGGCCCATCCTCACAGGTGGTCTCTGCCTGCAGGGGCAGCTGAACATGAGGGCAGAAACCCAACCCCAGCGAGCTCACCCATCCTGCTCTGCATTCTGCCTCTGCAGTCTCTCCCACGTGAGGTTCATCAGTGCAATGTGGAAACGAGCTCGCAATGAGCTCTCCTCTGCTCACACAAAAGCACTACGACTTCCTGAAATGTGCTGTGCATGTTAAACTTCTCCAGCGTTCTCTCGTTTGGGCACCATCTGCTTTTCCCAGTCGCAGTCCTGACGCGGACCTGGTATTGTTTCACAAGAATCTGAAGGCCATGTGTGTTTGTCTCTTCTATGGATGATGTAGTTTCTGTTAGGAATCGTCACATGACTTTTGTTTTGATCCTTTTCCCATGTGCTTGGGGTCATCTTGGCTGCAGGCTGCAGATCACGTACAAGGCAGTGAATGTTTAGTTGCTGGGCTGATAAGAAAGGTGCTGATAGCAGTTGCAATAAGTTATTACTGCACGTTAGTGGATTTGACAACCAACTTTCCTCTGCTGTGGATTAGCTTTGCCCACAGTGATTGGTGCTTAAGAAACAAATATAGGGCTTCTGTTACTGTCACAGGTGATAGTGCTCCTTTCTCATTGGAACGTTGTCAGAGATAAGGCTTCTGTGTGCTCTTCACCACTGTGCCTAGACGAGGAGGCACAGACTAAGCTGCTGTGAAGGAACATGCAGGTGGGCTGCTTGCAGGGAGCTTTGGGAAGTGACACCTCGTCCTTCCCACCTACCCACCACAACCTCGGGCTGTCGCTGAGCCTGTGTGAAAGCACACGGGGTGAAAATCCCCCGTGGCAGGTCGCACAGGACCAGATGTTCAGCTGGTGTCAGCATTTTGAGGCGGAAATACTACCAGGCTAGCAAAAACACTGAGGTGCTTGGTTAAATATCTTCCTCATCAGTTTCTGACAGAGATCCCTGCAGTGATACTCGCTGAACAAATTGCTGTGTAAGGTGTGTAGGAGGCAGCCCTGGAGGCAATGCTTTCAATAAGCAATTCTGAAAATCTCCTAAGGCCCATCTATTGCTATCGATGCTTTTAAAACCCTTTAAGAAAAAAAAAAAAAAAAAAAAAAAGAACCTCAAAACCCAGCTCTCCTTGTTGTCTGAACTTCACTCTTGAAAATCTTCCTGTGCGTCTTGGAGCCAAATGTTTGTCTGCTCAAGATTCAGTTCAAAGGGGGTGGAAAGAATCTCTGGAATTGCAAAACACAGTGCTGGAGCCCAGTGGCTGTCCTGCCTGCCCCTGAAGCCCACAGCGTGCTGCACGGGACTGGCCTGGCTCCACGGATGGCAGATTGGTGACTCAAGGCACTGGTTAGTCACCACTTGACGGGTAATCCATTAAGACGCCTTGAGGATTTCACTAGATATGATGTTCTCCAAACATGGCAAGGAAAGAGTAGCTAAAACAACTGAGAATTCAATGCATGCCTTAATTTAAGCATGCCTTAATCTTCCTAGCAATGTATTGCCATGACAACTCCATCCATATTTCGAGAACAATCGCTTTCAACCATTAAACTATCAACTGTGTACTCAGTGCAAGAAAATAATTCATAAACCAATGAACTAAGTGCAAGGAAAAGATGTGATCAGGCCGCCTTACGATACTCAAGAGAAAAAAAACATCCTTCTCCAATATGCATTTGAGTTTATTTTTTGTTAAAAATAGATGGAGATCAACAGAAACTGAACAACGCAGTGAATGTTTGAGATAACTTACAATAAATGCTGGAGGTGTTGAAACTGCAGCAGCAAAGGAAAAGCATTGTGAGATCTCAGAGGGTTTGGTAATGAGATATTCCTCCTGTGGATTGCTGAGCCCTTGGAGGTTAAACTCAAGTATTATTCTAGGTTCCAGGTAAGTGTAGGCCCCACTGCTCTACCTCCATATATTTCAGTGACTTGTGGAGAGCTGACCAAATGAGCTCTCCATCACCTTGTTTCGTAGGAGGAAGATACTAGGACACCACGTGGTAGTTTACAGTGTCAGATTCTGCTATGAAACCATCAGCTTCAGCCTGACCTGTGTGTGCCACTCATGCAGAGGTCCAGTTATCAACATCTGGCTGAGATCTTTGCATCCAGGATAAGCTGCAGCTTTCACGCTCACAGTTTCCGCATGCTTGCCATTTTTGGTCTTGCTGGAGCAGAATAAAGCAGTAATGCCTGTGGCCCCTTAAAGCAGGACATACAAGTGGCAAGGTGGTTTGCAGTTGGCTTCCCAGAAACACACTTTTCATTTGAACAGTGGCAGCCAGCGCCCAGAAAGCCTGCGACCACTGAGTTAGCACCCGCAGGTCAATGCGATCCCTGTTTGTTAGTTTTTCCATGATTAATGAGGATGAACATGACACGATTTCTGAGGGATTTCACAAATGCTTCCTTTGTAGTCCTCACCCCAGCTTAAACTGAGTGCTTTTTCTCCTCTGTGCCAGATTTTGCTCATTCTTGGCAGCTTGGCTGGGCAGAATGGGCTGGCTGTAGGACCCCGGAGGAAGGAGCTCAACCAGCCACCAGATGTGTGACCTCCTCACCCTGCTGGCAGCGCTGAACGTCCTTTCCTGTAAACTTCTCTAGGGTTGTATTTTCCTTTCTTTTCCCAGCTCCCAGCTGCTGGTTATTATCATTATGAGGCATAAATGGCTTCTTTCACACTCCATATGGCGAGTGCGCCTATGAATAAGGTCTTAGTAGCCCAACAGGGTTGGCATGAGGTTCAGGCAGTGTTTTGCAACGAAATTAATATGAGAAAGGAACATTATGAACCCATCTCCCTTTGTAGGCAAGGGGATATTTCCACATTACTGGATCAAGAACGTATGCCATACATCTGCAAAGGAAAAAGAAAGATCTGTTCGTAGGGGAAGGAAACTGTTAGGAGCACAGCAATTTCAAAAATTGAGCAGTGAGAAAGTATTAAGATCTTGTTTGAAGTTCCAATCCACGTAAAGGGTTGATCTTCTGCAGCAGTGACAGCAACTCTCTAGAAAGGAATCTGACAGAGGGCACCTATTTCTAGTACCAGGTGAGAATATATGCATATATATCTCTGATACGAAAAAGACACTGTAAGATTCCCCTTACACTGTGGTTTGAAATTATCACCCATCACATCTATGCACTAAGGGTAATCTGGATGCAAATGTTACTTCTATTTGCATTTGGGGCTGAAAATAGCTGAACGCAGGTTACGGTTACGGGCATGTGGATATCAAAAAGCCTCCAACCGCATCCTGTTACAACTAATGGTCTGCGTTTGCAGCACTTTACGTTGGAATGCCCTCAAATATCACAAAGTAAGCAGAGTAGGATGGCTGGGAGGGAAGGAGAGGGAAGGATCCTGCGGCCTTGGCAGAGCTCGTTGCATTGCACTGATCCTCACCACGGTCATGGGGTCAGCATGCTGCACTCGGACAAACTGGAAAATACACAGACAGCCTGAACTCATAGAATCACCGAGTTGGAGGGGACCTACAGAGATCACGATGTCCAACTCCTGGCTCCACACAGGGCCACCCGAAATCCAAACCCTATGTCTGAGAGCACTGTCCTTGAACTTTGGCAGCTCGGGGCCGTTCCCACTGCCCTGGGAGCCTGTTCCATGCCCACCACCATCTGGTGCAGAACCTTTTCCTAACCCCCACCAGACCCAACACGCAGTGCTGTGTAAGGAAGGAAGCAGTGATGCACAACCGTTGTTTTCATTTTTCCCAAGAGGAATGGTGGATGTAACTCCTGTTTTGGAAAATGCATCCCATCAAAACTTCAGATATAGCTTTCAATAACCAAGAGGAAGATCAATTCAGTCTTCAGATGTCTTTAACACTGACAAAGCTCAGATACAGAAAAGTGACCATGCCCCCAGCCCGAGTGCAGCGATTCCCCTGATTGCCAGTCCCAATTTTCTAAACGTCTTTCCTCATTTCGAAACCGTTTTGCAGAGGTATTAGAACATGTTTAATGCTTGAAAAAAAATGAGAGCATCATGGTCATTGAGCAAGACTCGCCCCCCTTCCCCATTCTTTTGTTAAAGCAGAATGAGGCTGCATGGATTTTTGTTTACAGCTCCTTACAGTGGGCTCTCTTACTGCCAATGCCACAAATGATGTCATTTGTTTAGCAGGAGACTGACTATTAGAAATGCCAAATGTAATTAGGATCTTTACTTTCAATTGCATTTCACAAACACTCGTGGTGAGAAATGGCTGCTACCTTTTGAACTCTCAGCCTAGCAGTGGGAGTTTCCCTGCAAGGGCTGTTGGCAAAGGCTTCAACCTAGGGCAAGAAGAGATTTCACACGGTATTTGCAACTTTCCTCCACATTTGGAAAGTTCATAAGCTTTCAGCCGGGAGGGCAGTGATGTCACTGAGAATCGCTCCTCTCCTGGTGGGGAAAAAAAAAAAAAGAAAACGAGAGAAAAAAAAACCCCAAACATTAACCCCTGGAGACTGCAGAGCTGAGGCTCTGCTGACTTCAGGTTCTCCAAGCCTGGGAGGAACGGGGCCAAGCTTGGCCAGATGCTGCCAGCTGGTTCCCAGCCAGCTACTGGGATCCTACTCCACCCCTGACACTTAGAGAGAAACAAAGGGTGTAAAGGGTGTGTTAGGGACAGGAAGAGGCGTGATGCTTGTGACTGTACTCCAGCTATTCTCCACTGTCAGGAGCCCCTGAGGGAGGAGGTGGGAGGAGGCGAGAGGAGGAAGGCCAGGAGCAGATGGCATTAATTTAGCACAGCCCAAGGCTGCTGTGCAATACGCTGTTGCTTGGTCCATGTTTGGAACCAGCCTTAAAACCTGTGTCCCCCTGTTTGCAGGCTACCCTTGCAACCACACAACAAGGAGGGGGGACGTGGGCATCCACCTGGACCAGGCCTGGGCCTGGAGCCCTGGCTGACAGCAGCCAAGATGTCCTTAGCAGGCGGCGAAGCTCTGGGGGCCCATCCCGGCGCTTGCTGACGTCAATGGAAACCTTTCTGATGACTTCAATAGGCTCTGGATCGGGCTCCTGTCTTCTAATTGCAAGCATGCATGGTTTCTCTCCTTTCTTCTTCTCATCAGAGATGTTAAAAAGCGAACGTGACATCTACGCCACAGCTCTGGTTATTTGGACACCTTTCTTGCAGAGAAGAAGGGAGCACGTCATCAGGGCAACATGTATGTGGATGGTGCTGGGCTGGTGTTCGACTCCCATCTGTTTTACTGAGATTTAGCATCAATACACACAGCATTGGAAATACCTCTCCTGACATCACACAGCCCTGCCCTCTGCTTTTCCTTTCTCCAGTAAGGACTCACTGTTCTTCCTGCTGTTCGGTCATTACCTGTAGAATTCTAGACCAAGCAAACTCAAAGGGTTTATTGTCTCTCTTTACTATTCACAAACCACTGTGACTGTTAGGCACATAACTCATGGGTCCTATTTGCTCTTCTGCAAAAATACAAGCAGGTAACTCACTGGAAAGCCCAGCCCATGCCCAACCAGCTTTGTATCACTGAAAAGAAGCTTCACCAGGATCCTCCTGCTGCCTCTGACCCTTCAAAGCCATCAGAGTCAGCTCCATGTCCTTCATCCTCCACAGCCCTCCCACCACCTCCTCCTCAGGGACTTCTCTGCAGGTTATTTGAGGATATGGACACTCGAGTGGAAATCTGATGATGAAGCACCTGTGTTTTGACTATATACTATCTTTTCCTGCTGTTTTTAATGTTCTCTACATTCCTGTGTGATTACTTTTTCTGCATTGCCTCTCTTTCATTGAGCCTGTGAATGCAAATCATTTCTGGGATGTTACTAATTTACTTCCAGCTGATAAAATGTCTGTAAGGCAGGAGGGAGCATGAGGCCTGGCTTGTGTCCTTCAAGCACAAACTACTATTGCAGGAGCAATCTTGCCCTGCAGTTTACAGTTATTCCTGTAATAAACAGGTCAATAAAAGAATTGCCAATCTACATTTCAAAAACAGAAAAAAATTATCTCAAGCTTCGAAGGTGTTTTTGTGGAGGTTTTTTTTTCTTTTTCCCTAAAACCACATAACTGCTGAAAAGAACAAGGGACTGTTGACTTTGTGCTGTGAAATTTACTGAATCACTTTTGCAAAACCCAGCCACGTGTGGTATTCTTAAAGGGCCAGTCTAGATTATGATGCAGAGCTTTCTAAAATTTCCTCTTTTATTTTTATTTATTTATTTATTTTGAGCACACTCAACATCATGCTATAGAAACTTTGTTATAGCTCACTAAGGGTTTAGAGGCAAAAGGTTCCTTTCAATGCTTCCAATTACAGGCAGTCAATGAAAATTGAGCACAAGGACGGATCCAAGGTATTTTAATGCTTACGTAAGAATTCCTGCTATAATTTTGGTGCAATTGCTTCAGTTTACACAGCTACACTACTGAAACCACTCACACATCTATTCTAATCAGCTCTGATTTTTTTTTTTTTCTGCTGGTTCAATAGGAAAATACTGTATTAGCATTCTTAGGACGTATTCGTAGCTAATGGTGAAAAGTATTTCCAACTCGGGTCAAGCCATGAGGGACATATTGTTAATGAACTTTGTCAGAGGACTGTAAAGCCTAGGAGAGAAATTTCTCATCTTTTCCTTTACTGAGTGCTATACCCTGGCCAGGCCACACTCTGCCAAGCCCCTGGACAGGCTCTTCCCTTCAGAAGCAGCACCAAGACAAGAGGCTGCAGCCAAGCAGCTCTGTCCTTCCTGGGCTGAACAGGAACCGATGGGGCTGCATGAGCAGTGAACTCCTTTCCTCTTGCAGGAGGTGAGGCTGAGATGCCGCGGTGGGGCCACTCTTTGTTCCAGGCAGAAAGCTGGTGCAGGACCCACTTCCTGGAGACAGGGAGGAAGGAAAGCCTAAGGAAGGAAGATTAACAACACTCTGAGTCATGACCAAATTCTCAGACAGCCTCTGGTAGCACGTGTCCTGCTCACCGTCACTGGGGTCTAGGGCAAATTGCAGCAGACGCCCCTGACTGGGACATCTTGGGTAGTGTGAAGAAATTGCTCCTGTTTTCACTCAGTGTTCTATAATTCAGTGTGTAAGCTGGTTTTAGAGGTGGTCATCTAGGTGACATATATTGCCATGGCCTACTGAAGAAATTTTAGCCATGAGCACAAGTCAGCATACAGGGCAACGTGACAAAGGCCATGCAATTGCTGATACACAGTCCCGTTTTGCGGTAGGTGGCTTCAGCCAACCCCAGAGGGATTCTAAAAGTTAAACCCAGAAGAGAGTTGTGGTGTGTCAGAAGCACAGATTAAAAAGAGACTGACGAGTTTTTTTGTCCTGAATTCATTTAGTAAGTATACAAAGTCTTTCCATCACCGACGCTCGTTTTGAAGAGGGGAGGGACAATCAGGAATACTCGGTGACTGCTGGCTTGAGCCACACCATGAGGAGCTGTGAGCTGTGCAGGGGAATGCCCTTTACTCCTCTCTCATGCCGAGGCTGTGTTCTTGGCCTTGGTCACAGTCCCCAGGCAGTACCCCTCGCTTGCGGTTGTGTGACCTTCATGCAACTGATACTGGTGAAGGGTGTTTCATGAAAATGAGCTCATCAGAGATGTTCATTAGCCACAGCTTGGTGCAGTTACTCAGCTGAATGTGGTGATGAGTTCTAGCAACACAGTACAAAAGACAAATCTGATGTTTGGTGGTGCTGGAAAAGCAGGAGTTGTTGACAAGGCTCTCAAGACAAAGATAATCTGAAAAAAAGGGGCACATGAGCACAGACTTCCTGGGTTTTGACATTGCTTTGCCTTCATAATTCTGACATTCCCTCTTCAAAGAAATCATAGAAGAGATAAAATTGACAAAGTTTGAGGTGAAGTCAGCACTTGGGTGAAAGCAACACAAACTTTTGAAAGCAAGAGCTGAAAAAACAGCAAATGAAGGTAAAAACTCTTTGCCGAGATTCAGCTCTCCAGCCTCAGATCCATGGAAAAAAAAATGATAACTTAATACAGGAATGTTCTTGTTTGTGGCTTTTCTCCAATCTTTCATGGTCATTTGAAAATTAAAACAGATCCTCCTACCCCAGACAGTCTAGTACAGTGAAAGCAGCTTGTTACAAAACACGGTTAAGAATGTTTAAATAAAAAATATGTAGAATAAAGAAGGAACTATTCATAATGCATCGCTACTCCGACAGGCTGTGAAGTTATTTCACCCTTCAACACAAGTGCTAAAACATAATGGAATCCCTACTGAGTGTTTTCATGCCTACCAGAACATAAAAAAAGCATAACAAAATGCCCAGTGTGCCCCTAACTATTAGCTTGGCTGAGTAAGGAGGCCAGTAGAAAACAGTGGCACTGTGGGAAATACTTGTGGCGAGGAAGGAAACAATAACTGAAAGTGATAAAAATGGATGGTTGGTGCACAACCACGCACTGGCTGGGGAAGCACATTGTGCCCATTGCAATGGCAGACAACCTGCATGCACAGCATCAGTGTAAGCTATGCTTTTTTCTCTCTGCTGCCATTAAGAAATGTAAAAGCCAGATTTTGAAAAGGCCTCCAGATGGGAAAGGAGGCTGCTTCTGGTCCTCTTGGTTACAAAAAGGACCATTCAGCTTGTGAGCAAAGCTATGTGAGAGACACTCGGAATGCACCATTTCAATCCATTCTTTTTGCTTCCAGTTTAACTGAGAACTTGAAATGGGCACAGATGTAGCACTGCAGCTGGGGAACATGGGGCACTAAACGGTGCATTAACATAATGCTGAATTGTGCTGTCATGTACCAGACCCTGTTCAGAAAGAAAGCAAGACTTCTGCCTGCTTAAAAAATCCATATGACTTGTTCTTTAATATATAAAAATCTCAATTAAATGATACTGAATTCACTGAACTTTATGAACTCAGGGTTGTTGCTCAGGTACACAGTAATGCTGAGCTGACTCCCAGTGGTAATTTTTCTGAGGAAGTTCTTAACACTGCCCTTTTTTTCTGATTATCTGTACAGATAGAAAACACTTCTGAAGTTGCACATCCTATTTGATGTTTAAACGCAAAGAACCTAGGAAGAATTGTCCTGGATCACAGCTGCTTACAAGGAAGTGTACATCTGTGGAGGTCCAAAAGCTCTTCTGTACTCAGAAGCTGGGAGGGTTTGGCTTTGTTCTCCTTCAGCACTGATACAGCTCCATTACCACCCAACAGGAAGTGATGGTTACACTGCTGTCAAACTGGTGGAAATAACAGGATTATCTTTGACTAACCATGGGGTTTTCCACCTCAGGAACTCAAACATCCGGAAATCATTCTGCCCCTGGACACGTCTTCTTTTTTTCCATTTAGACCAAATAATATATTTAGGGCTTGTGAATGGCCTTATGGTCTTCCTAAGTGTGAAACTTGCAAAAATAAGCAGGAAAGAAAAAGGCAGGTGGAGAACCGCTCAGCCAGAAGGCAGACCTCCACCAGCCAAACTCAGCTCTTCTTCAACTCATACAAAGGTATTTGTGTATCGGGGGAAGGTGTGACCCCAGTAAGCCGTTCAAACTGACATTTCGACCGTCTATAAATTCTGGAGCGACCAGGAGCAGTGCCAACATCTTGGAATTAAGGGGGAAAACCCTGAGTGCTCCTTACAAGCCACTTATAGCCTCACTTCATTATCCTTCCTTGGGGCTCCCTGCCTCTCCCAGCCCCCCTTGCCCATGTAAGATGTAGCAGAGTGGCTCTCCCGTCTCCTCAATATATTTTTTATACCGGGCCTTCATTAATATAACTTTTTGCTGAAGCATCTGTATGGGAAACAGAAAAATCCGTTTTACTGGATTTGCTCTTGGTCTGATTCCCTAAGCGCTTTAAGGTGTTAGAAAATCCTGAACATCTTTTATTTCAGGTTCATTGAAGCAACTGATGCCATAAAACACAACTTATTCTCTTTCAAATGGAACAGTGGAAAATTGGCATTGCTTTATGTCTGTTCTCAGTTTGCCACAGGAATATTCTTGCCAGTGGTATGAGTCGGTTTACATACACATTTTTTCAGCTACTCTTTTACTCTTTTTTAAAATGGCCACTTTTTGGTGTACAGATCAAATGGTAATGAAGTTTGAAAGCTCTTATTTATTTTTTGGGGGGGGCAACATAAAACTTAATAAAACCATAATTTTGCCTTTTACAGCTTTGGTGAGGAAAAGGTGTTAATTAAGAGTACTATGGCAAGAAAACTGTTTTTTGGCTCTGCTTACAAACTGGCTTATTCTTATAAATAATCAGTCCCACTTAATTGCCAGACCATATTGTATTTACTAGCAACAGTCAAGCATTCCCAGACCTCATAGCTTTAAGTCTGTGAAACACTTGCACATTATGATCTCACCTCATGATACAGAATCTCTATTCAAGTTTATACATGACGTGGAAAGTCTCCGAGATGTACTCTGAGGTGTAAAATTAGTGTAATTCCACTGGAATGAAAAAGACGTGCCAATTTGTATCAAGTGAAGCTACGGGCCACAATGTCTCAAAGACTTTTGCTTTTGTCTGGCAAACAAGCAAACAAAGTTCTTCATTTTAATGGAAAATAATGGTTAAGTTTGTCCTTGGTGATGTACAGAAGCAGATCAAAGGCGGTACTGCCTCGCAAAGCACTCTTTCTCTAACAGACAATTAATATGATAGTATCAGGGAAATGAAGAGCTATTCTGTGCCTAGGTGTTTCCCCTTACGGACTGTAGAACTACTCAGTTTATCATTTTCTGTCTTTAGGCAAAAAAGGTAACTCTTATTTGCATGTTTGTCAGTTTGCACTCGCGAGTACAAAATTTACTTAAAAACAAGCTCAGCAAGCTAAATGGAATGCCTATGGTCTTATTATCCCAAGAGAGCAAAGCACTTAAGCCCATGATTAAAATGAAGTTAATTGAATTTAAGCATGCACTTACAGTAAAGCGTAGAACTAAATACTTCTCTGAATAAAAAGGAGATTGTTCTCACACTTCAGTGTAAGCACTAATAATAGTTTTGCTAAAATTGAAGTTTATAGCCTTCTCTGTGCAGTTCCAACTATCCCACCAATAAAACCTGGCACCAAGATCAGAGCTTTCCTAAGAAATCTGTATCAGAGAATGAAGATCAAGGTGTTGCTTATACAATAAATTGGCAGAGCAGATTTGCAAAAAGAACACATTAAAATTCTGGGTGTGATGAGTTATGTATAATAAAGGCAGGAAAGAGCTTATTTCACATTGAATTGTGTGGCTTTCTCAGAAACGCAGCCCTGGTGATGGAGAGTGAAAACACCTAGCTGTTCCACGAAATCCCCAAACGTCAGTGTGTAGGGTGTAGTCCGAACTTCACTGCAAATGCAACCGAGTGTTTTCACACTTGGGGACATCAGTGCCAAGTTTTTGTTTGGGATTTGAACCTGAGGGTCGATTGCAGGCTTCTGCAATTGCCCCTGCTACATCTGGCTGATTCCAGACAGGTGGCATTTTCTTGCTGACTTAAGTTTTTTTTTGTATTTATAATAGGAATAAAAGCACCCCCCTCTCAAAAAGTGTAACAATTAAATATTCATTAATTATGTTGCTGTCCTCTTGAGCTGGACCCAAGAAACTGACAGAGCTCTGTCCCATAGGCAAATATGAATTTGTCAGGATTTTTATTACAAGTTTAGAGAAGGATGAGAACAGGCAAAAGGAAAAGTTCAGCTGCAGTCCCCAGTTTCATCCCTGTCAAAACAGAAAGTTTGAAAATGGCTTTTCCCTTAAGCAGCACACAGTTGTGCTATGGCTTTAAGGCATATATTTTTTTCCCATCATAATCAAACTTTTCAGATGCAAAGTGACCCTCTTCCTTGCCACCATTTTTCCCCTCATGGAAAATGTTCACAAAGAAGCCAGGTTTCGTTCCTGTTCAGCATGAAGCTAGATCTCCCAGCTTCGGATGGCAGTTTCTTGTTATTGCACAGCTTTCCTACTGCTAGAAGAGAGAAGGAGCAGAGGCACGTTTCAAAACACAATGTTCTTTGTTGTACATAATGATATAAAATTGTGGATTAAAAGATACTGCGTGGTAAGTTCAGTTAATGTCTCTATCTGCATAGTTGAGCTCCACCATGCTGAAGCTTCACTAAATTGAAGCTTCTGTTTAAATTACCCTTAATGTGGAATTCTAAATAATAGTTTCTTAATGTAGATTGGAGTAATTAATGCATTTTTGTGTTACACAGTGTAAACTCATTACTGGCTTTTTGGAAGTTTTTCTCCTGAACATACTGAGAAAGCCAGAATGCTGAATACAAAATATTTCACACTTGTTGGTTGGAAGGGTATTATTCCTATTAATAGATGCATTTTTATGTGCAATTTATAAGCATGTAACAATATATTTACAGTGGTGGAGAGAGAACTGGGGTATCTCTGAAGCAGAAAAAATACAGAGCAGAATGTGTGATATTTCAGACAAGGAGATAGGACTCCAGTAAGATCTGAGCCATCCTTTCTCAGCTGTTTCTTTTCCAGATGGAAAGACTATTTAGACATTCTCCAAATAGGACCCATCTGTTGCTTCAGATGGCTCTTTTTGCCCACGTCATTGCCTCTGCCAGCTCTGTGTTTCTTTTTGAGATAGTGAACCAGCACTTTGTCTGCAATCTGAGATGCAGGTGCATCAGGAACTCGCGGTGTCGTAATGATCATCTTTGCTTTGTTTGCCTTTCCTTTTCTAGGAATTCCTGCCATTCATTGCACTTCTTGGTGATCAAAAGCGCGCTCAACACCTGCATCAAACTATTATAAAACCTTGTTCATGACTAATAATAGGTTTCGGCACATTGACTGAGATGTGACTTAATCCAATGTGTAACCTTATATTTACACCAAATGCCATCTGCCTTTTGACGGTGAAGTCCTCCCACAGTTCTTCAGTCTGCACCTTTGTGTTCCCTGACAACTTCATTGTTTGCAGATAACTTACTCCCTTCCAGCCTTAATCCCATCCCAAGGAATAGGCTGAGCAGCACCAACATGTGCCAGCTTGCCTGTGAAATTCCACTTTTTATAGCCAGAGATTTGCTTCCCTTCCCTTGAGTAGCTGGGTCTTCTTGGGAGACCACTGCCTCATTTCCCCTGGCACATTTTCTTCCTTGTCAAAGGTGGGAGACATTATCAAGGGTCCTTTAGAAATAAATATATATATATATATATAGCAACAAAGATATACCTGCCTCACATACTGACTGAACCCTTCAAAGAAATCCAAAGTCTAGCTTTACCGTGCCAAGCCCTGCTCATCCTTCCCCATGCCTTCCTCATGGGGGTCTGAGCCATCCTGCCCTCTCTTGTCTCACATGCTGCCAAATAACCCAAGTTCTGGCACGAGAACCCAACCACGGTGGGGTTAAGAACCCATTGGACAGGACTGAGATGATAATTCAGGCACAAATCTAGTCATATTCATGAAGACCAATGGCTAATGATTAGACATAATGGCTAATAATTAGGTTTAATGACAAGTCTTAATAGTTTAACAGTAAGCGCTTTGATTCCGCAAGCACCTAATCACACAAATTTTATTTTCTGCTCTAAGGGTGTGCAGCTGTCAGACTTCCTATTAGCCGGACTTTGAAACCTCAATGAGCTCTGCTGTCAGCACGACTGATCAGCTTTTATTGTGTTCCGCTCTGTAAATTCACAGCGAGAGTGATCTACTGTACTCCCATTTTTCAATACGGCTCCAATTTTTTGCCACCCTTACACATGCATGCCAAGTGGTAAAATGCAAGTCTAGAAGGCCTGCTATGAAGATCACTCATACTTTACAATTACCTGGTTCTTTTTGAGGCATTCGTGTGTATGCCTGCGGGACCCCTTCCAACTTGGGCTATTCTATGATCTGTAATTCCACTGCGTGTATTTAATGCGTCCAGAACGTGCGGCTGTTACTCCTTTGTGAAGAGCGACCTAATGCAAGTGATGGACCGTGCTCCCATCCCGCACACCAATAAAGCCGCGCTGGATGAGTTATTCCCAGCTCCACGCACGATTCGCACCAGGGCAAAGCGTTTTGGCTACGAACCGCACAAAAGGCGCAGCACGGAAGATGTCTGCACACCGTCAGCAGCACTCCAGGCTGAAGGCTGGCAGCAAAACTAGACAAGGAGCGCGGAGCGTCGCTCCAGCGGACGCTCGCACCGCCCGCCCTGCGCGCACCCGCGGCGGATCCGCGCCCGTTCCGCGGCCCCGCGGCAGCTCCGCCCCTCGCCCCGCAGTCGCCGGAATGAGAGAAACAGGGAGGGAGAGACGGCGACCGCCTGGGAGAGAGCTAGTGCTAAAGTAAAGGGGCAGAACATGGAGCGGCACTAATGTTCTGAAGGTAAAGCCACGTTCCTTTGCTCTTTTGTTTCGTTGGGTTTTTGCCCCCCCCCCCCCCCCCCGAGCCTGCCCGCTGCTGCTCGCTTCGCGAAGCTTTGGGGTGGTGCAGACCTACCCCAGCGCAGAGATGGCGTCACTTTATAAAAGTTCGCAGATTTTTGCCGAGTTGCTTTCTGTTTGTTTGTTTTCCTTTTTTTTTTTTTTTTTTAAAGAGGGGCTGTCCTGTTTGCGGCGCAGCTGGGCGAGGTGGCCGAGATCTAAATATAAGCCTGCGGAGACATGTCCCGAGATAGCAACGGCCATAGAGGGGCTATTGTTAACTTTAGGGATTCCGATTAAATCCTGACCTGTTAAGTCTTTATTTAATGTGCAAAGAGATGGGGAATTGTCGTTAACACACGAATGGAGTCAGAGCAGGGAGAAAGGTTTTTTTTTTTTTCTCCTGCCCCTCTCCCAAACCTACATGGGCACTTCCCAGTCTAACTCAGGGCCTGTGTGCTGAAGCACGGGCTGCTGTATGAACATTAAAGGACAAAACGTTTCAGCTTTGTTTCAGGAGTTATATTTCAGTTGGTTAAGCAAACTGGAGCATTTATTTTTCCGTTTCTGCAGCTCGATCCAAACATAACATTCCAAAGGATAAAATCTGTTACAAAATAAAACCTACTTAGTGACAGCTGAAGTTACATTCACAGTCTAAAAATTATCTGAAAGCGCCTCGAGAATCCTAAATGTCATTCCCAAAATGCGGTGAATCGTAATTTGGGTTGTGAACTATTTTAGGGACAGTGCCTTAAATGGGCCCCATCCATGCAGCTGGAGCAAAAAGTTGACGAACTTTTCCCTTACAATGCGAAACATGAAGGTGCTCTGATTACAGCTGTAATGCCAACGTATTTCGGATTGGCAGAAGCGTAACACTGAAAATGTATTCTTCAAACGTTGATTTCCTTCCCCGTGTTTACTTTTTGAGTGTATGTCGTAGGGCAGTGCTTGAAGAGTAGAAGAAGTCCCATCAGAGACAAAATACTGAAGGAAAAATAACTTCTGTCTGTTATGAGCAACTCTTCAGTGATCTCCTCATCTTATTGGCTTCTCCCTCAAGTTTTAATTTCTGTTCTAGAAAACAATCCAGATCCCTGTTCTCAAAAAATAACAACAGCAAAGTGGAAATAACTTTATAGAGAACAGAAGCAAATAACTGAAGACGTGCTGTTCAGAACTGCACCCTGCTATGACCAGAAGCGCTTTTCTCCTGTGATTGACGTTATCATGCTTTGTATATGCAGATCTTGATACTGTGGAGGAAATTATTAAACGTGACTCTTCGGGCACGAGGGTGGAAAAGAAGTTGTGTCCCACAGTGTGCCACAGCATTTAAATATGAGTTCCAAAGGCCTGGCACGGCATAACGCGAGGCTTTTTGTAGAAATGCACCCAGGAGGAGAAAGTCGGGTCCTGTCAGCTGCTCCATGGGAAAGCTTTAGCACTGTGCATTGCTTTCACTAATTGTTCGGTGTTGTGCAATCCTCAGGTGATAAAGTGCTGTTAGAAAGTTGTCTTATGACTAATTAAGTTTAGATCTAGCTATTAAAAAACGCAGTGTCCTCTTGACTGGTCTGAGCCAAGAGCATCTGCATAATGACTGGAGGGATTTCAGCCATAGATATTGTTCAGGCACATGTAGTAGGAGGTATTATCTTTACTATCATAGGTGCAATTATTCTAACAGATCCTTTCTGTTTCAGATTGCTCCCTTTTCCTTTTATTTTCTTCAAAGGACATGCTGTACCTTTCTTCGTTTTAAAATACTGATTTTACTCATGAGGAAAAGGTTTTTTTTTTTGTTTTTTTTTTTAATCTCTGAGAGTGTTTCTGTTTATAGTATTCAAGCTTCTCCATAGAGTGGGTGTAACCAGGAGAAGAATTCGGTCCATAATGCGAGCTAAATTTTCAGTGCTTCCACTATTTAGAGCTCTGCTGTGTTAAAAATAGCTTCCCTGTGGTTTTGGCCATGGAGCCACAAATACAAGTTTTCAGCACAGAGTTATTGTGGATGTTGGTCCCAACTCTCACTACAAGAAATGGAATTCCAGCTCGTGACTGTGTCAGCAGATGGCTGTATTGAATGTGAGCTTGCGTGTTCGATCTCCTGTCCCAAAGTCAGAATTTGTCCCACCCAAATGCCAATCGCTTTCAGAAGGGAGTGAACTCAGAAGGAAGAGCTTGGCCTTGGGAGTAAAAAACCCTGGGGAAGAACTGAGGCCACGCTCAGGTTTTCATGAGGTGGTAATTTGGAAGAATGTGTGGCTGACAGTGGAGGATGTTAAACAAGTGGTGGGGAGGTGAGTGAACCATCAAGGAAAAAAATGAAAACCGGTTTTATTCATGGCTAACATTGAGCACAGCTGACAAAAAAGAAAGCTCAGTCATGATGTAATGGTGCATCTTTGTTGTCTTCAGGTTGTTGCAGGCAGCTTGCAGGAGTTGAAGGCTGACACTTAGGAGTTCAGCAGTGAGGGTCAGACTCCATGAAGTGTTCTTTTATTGTGAGGTTATGTTCTGGAAATGGTTGAACATACAGGTTTAGAAGAATGGTATTGAGAGTACCGTGTATCTATTTAGTGTTGAAGTAATGGTGAGTGGAAGCCAGGAGACAGTGTAGAAAAGCAGCAACGCTGGAAGAATATTCAAAGGAATTATACCATTGTAAATTCTTTATCATTTCTGCTGTGAGTGTGTATAACTTCGTGTTAATCAGCTGGAACATTTTTTCCATTTCTCCAGGGAGGTTTCCGCCTCCCATTCCAAGAAGCAGATTCAGCTCAGCCGTACTTTGCCCTCTCCAAATGCTATCTATGCACAGGTTTCAGTGGTAGAGGGTTCATGCTCTGATAGGGACTTTGAGACCGTTCTCGGAGTTCTCAGGCAAAGCCTTCTCTTCTTGATTACTTCTCAGCCATCTTTCTCTTCCTGTAGTGTCCTGTTATCCTCCTTAGGACTTTGACTTTTTTGTTGGGTCTTTTGACATTTGTAAGTTGAGCGGTGTGTTCAGTTCTGAACCTTAAGCTGACTCAGATCTGTCATCTCAAATAGCATCTCTAATATATTCACATTTTTATTCTGTAGAGTGTGACAAGATAATGTTGATTTGAACTGACAAAACCTTTACACAATGTCTTTGTTTCGAACAACTTAGAGATGAAACAGTACTGCTACCTGTTTGATCTCATTTATCCTTTCAGTCTAGCAAGAAAAGTTGGCAGCTTTAAACTCGCTTGGAAGTGCATCTTTGGCTTACCTTCCCTCCCTGATCTACAGTCCCATGTTAACGTCTTACATCTATAGCTTCGGGAAACAAGAGTAATCCTCCTCTCTCCTTCTCCCTATCGCTGTGTGAGTTGAGTAACGTAAGATTTCCAGAAGTGTGACTGTAACAGTAATAGGGATCTGAATGGCTGTGTGCCAGCTAGCGTAACTTCACAGCAGCCCACATCACCAAAGGCTTAAACTCTTCTAAGAAATAAACACTTCTAATATATTCCATCCTAAGCAATTTTTTGTTCCCAGTTAGATTTAACTTTCTTCTGTGTGCGATGTGATGTACACAACATTAGGATTGTTTCTTGTTGTGAGGCGCTGGCACTCAGCGTGCTGTACAGTGTGAGGTTATTTAAATGGTGAATGCTACCTTCCTTTCCACTGCCTGAAATCTGCTCAAACATAACACTCTTTTTCTGCCTCAAAACATACGTCAAGGTATGTATAGTATGTTAGCCCCTCCTTAGCCTTTCCCACCCTGAACTTTTTCAAATAGGGATGGCATGTTACTCTCTTCACTGCCAAAAAAATATGTATATATATTCCTTTCACAGCATTTTCCCCTCCCCCCGTTTCTCCCCAGCTGACAGCTGTGAGAGTGTAACTTTCAGCAGCTATCCTATCCAGTTCCCCTGATTCTGTTTTTGAGTTGGATTTGGTTAAAACATGCAAGTTGTCTTTCACACCACAGGGCTTTTTTAAACATAGTTATGAAGTGGCTTTGCCAATGCCAGTGTTTGGTGTGGGTAGAGACAGGGCAACTTTGTTTGTTTGTTTTTAATGTATGTGTTAAAAAATAATAATAATTCCCCCCCTCCCGTCAACGTAATAAGTTGTCAGAGAACTGAGTGAATGATGCAGCTATCTCAGAAGTCACAGGGAGGCCGAAGTTTCATAATAAGCTACTTTTTGTCAAGATTATTTCCTTACAATTCAAACAGTCGATTTCATTTTCTAACTATTTCAAACCAAACAGAAAATCCTATTAGCAAATGGAGGGATCGTACTCAAAATGCAGCGCAAAAATCAAAAGAATGTAATTTAAGGTACTTGTTGAACTCCGAGGTTCGAGGCTGCACAAGACCTGATACAAAGAGGTGGCAATTTTTCAGTTGATTAGTTTGTACTTTGATCGGACTGTAGGGTTATAGCTCCAACATAAACACATACAGCAGCTCAGGTTTTACAAGAAGACAGTTTGCTGTCTTCACTGCCATTAGGCTGTGTGCAAAGGAATGTGAGACAGGTAGTTGTACTTGAGTTGATTTTACAAGGCGAGAGGAAATGTGGAAAGATGTGTGCAGTTGTCTCTGTGGAATCTGAACACACAGTTATAATTAAATTGTTGAGGTAATAAGAAGGTTAGCTAGTTATTTTTTCCTTAGATGATCAGAGTTGCATGTCTGTATTTTGAAAATCTAAGGTTTGCCCGTGCTAAAAGAGGATTGATGGATTCATGAGCTATGAAATCAAGTGATTTCTTGGAAGCTGCGTTCAGGATGCCTTGGGTCTACTTGCTGCAAGCCCCTCATTGAACTTGATGTTACTACAGTACACTTACTGAAGTATGGAATAGAGATTTAAGTGACGAAAACCATGTATCTAGTAGATAGAGGTGTAGGTGGTGTTATTTTATTGTCACCTTAAGGATGTACAGTCTTGGATCATTAGATGGCAGATGTAATTTACTTTATCCTTAACACTGCCCCGTTGACTGGAAGGAGGTAGCCTGACTTTTTCAGTTAGTCCTTGGTCGTTCAGTGTTACACAAAGTAAGCTGTGACAAAATGACAAAGAAGTGGAAAGCTGTTTTGCAGCGGGTAGATTATATAGGCTGAGGTAATAATGAATATATTGTGCTTAAGAACCAGGTGCTTTCTGAGGAGTGGAGCGTTGCAAGTGGACATGCCTAACTTGCCAGCAGTTTTAAACTGAGAACTTTGCACAGCTTCGTTTTAGAAAACTTGCAGCTTTCTCTGTCCTCTCCCATATGCTTGCATGCACACCTGCAGTGGTCCTCATCAGTGGAATTCCAGTACCTCTGCAGGAGGAAGCACATCAGAGCTCTGCCTTGTGGCCTTGCTTGACAACATACAACTGTTTTGTAACTTCTTTTAATAAGAGAACATTTTGTTTTGTAGAGACATGATGGCTGGCACATGAACAACACCTAAAATGCCTGCTGCCAATTTGTTGTTTGTTACTTGGTTTATTAATTAAGTTACACAAAAGATTTGGAAAAAGACCAACAGTTGTTTTTTTGTTTCTTTTTTGTCCCATATTTTGGACTGCCTAGCCAAAGGAGAACAATCGCTGGTGCAGAGATACATAGGAGTCCCCAAAGGAGGTTAGCTCCATTCTTTCACTAAATTAGACTGAAGCCATACACCTTCACTGTTGTCATAAACTTTAGTAGAGATATCCTGTTGGTCTATTCACTGACCTCTGTATAGATCTGATCAGAGTACACCAGCGCAAAAAAAAACCTTGTGCTGGCATTAAGAATAATCAAAAGCCACATGGTTCTGAGCCAGAAAATAATTTCCTAAAAGTGAAAACATGTTCGAAATTGAAACTTCAGTTTGGCTCACTGGATATTTTTTCCCATTTCTACAACCTTTACCTTGCTTTTTCTTGTTTTTAGTTTCTCTTCAGTTACACAAAGCGTAGGGTTTCATGTGGTTTCTCGCTGGCTTCATTATGTAACATATAAAATACATTGTAGAGATGCAGTCATTTTTCTTTCCATTTGCCTGTTTCTGATATTTTTTGCCAAAAGAATTTTTTTAATACCAAGATTTGGTTGGCATGCCTGATGCAATGGATACAACAGATTCTTAAGTGCTGGAAGTTGGTGTCCTGCAAGAGATAAAAATTTGTATAGAAATGATGGCTTGGCCTAGTATATCCTTCCTCAGGGATATTTTTGCCAGAGGAAGTAACTTTTCTCTAGAAATTTCTGTAGTGGATCAGGCTGGGATTCAGCTGAGCTCAGCAGAGTCTGAAAACCTCTCGGGTCAAGGCTCCTTTAAGGCACCTTTGGGTTATGATCTAGTTAGTAGTCTTCCTGCAGAAGTTTCCTCTTAAGATCATTCTGTGGGCTAAAGTGTGAAATACTTTGCCCTATTTGTGTGTCTTCTTTTTACCCACAGAAAGTTAAGCTTCTTGGTGCCAGCACTTCAGGCCTTGGCAACACATTGCAGTGAGCAGTTCTGCCTGCAGTGCAGAACACATTAGGCCTTCCGTGCAGGCCTCTAAAACTCCCCTGTCAGTCTGTCCTTATAAGAGGCTTTTGCATGGAAAACTATTTTTTGTTACTGATATCAATGGAAATAAGCACGTTCTTCAGATCTAGCTGAAATCTCGGGTTTTGGAGTTCCTAACTTCTGTGGTCTGCTGAGGGAGATGTCAAAAATGGAAAGGTTCAAGTCCTGGTGTGAAATTTGAGACCCTTGTATCCATCGATGTATCACAGCATCATAGAGTGGCTTGGGTTGAAAAGGACCTCAAAGATCATCTAGTTTCAGCCCCCCTGCCGGGCCACTAACCTCCCCATTTAATACTAGACCGGGCTGCCCAGGGACCCATCCAATCTGGCTTTGAACACCTCTAGGGATGGGGCATCCACAACCTCTCTGGGCAGCCCATTCCAGCACCTCACCACTCTCATCGTAAAGAACTTCCCCTGACATCCAACCTAAATCTTCCCTCCCTCAACTTAAAACCATTTCCCCTTTTCCTGCTGTTGTCTACCCTTTCAAAGAGCTGACTCCCCTCCTGTTTATAGGCTCCTTCAGGCACTGAAAGGCTGCAATGAGGTCACCCCACAGCCTTCTTTTCTCCAGGCTGAACAAGCCCAGCTCTCTCAGCCTGTCTTCATAGGGGAAGTGCTCCAGCCCCCTGTTCATCTTTGTGGCTCTCATTTGGACCCTCTCCAGCAGCTCTCTGTCTTTCTTGTACTGGGGGCTATAGACCTGGACACAATACTCTAGATGGGGCCAGAGTAGAGAGGGGCAGTCACCTCTCTGTCCCTGCTGGCCACCCCTCTCCTGATGGAGCCCAGGATACCATTGACTTTCTGAGCTGCAGGAGCTTACTGCTGACTCACGCTAAGTTTTTCATCCATCAGGACCCCCAGGTCCTTCTCTGCAGGGCTGCTCTCAAGGACTGCTCCTTCCAGTCTGTATCGATGCCTGGGATTCCTGTGGCCCGATTGCAAAACCTTGCACTTTGCTGCACTGAACCTCATTAGGTTCACCGGGGCCCAGCTTTCTAGTCTGTTGAGGTCCCTCTGAATGGCATGCCTTCCTCCCACCGTGTTATCAGCAGATGTGACTGATAAAGACGTTGAAGAGCACCGGTCCCAGGGGCAGCCGGGGCTGGCTCCTACGTCGCGGTGCCCTCGTTAGGCCTCAGCTCTACGTTCCTCTCCACGGAGCCGTGTAGGGCAGCGCGGAGCTGGAGGAAAACTCATTCCTCCGCTTTTGCGGTAAATTACGCTTGGGACGACAACGCGCGGACACCTCGTAGTTATTTTATTGTCGTTATTTTATTTAGCGGCAACGGGGAACGACTCCCACCGAGCCCTTCCGCCTCTCCCCCCCCTCAGCGCTCCCGCCGCGTCCGCTTCCTCCCGACCGCCGCGCGGGGCGGCAGTGCGCATGCGCCGCGCTCCTCATCGCCTCTCTCTCTCTCTTCCCCCCCCCCCCCGCCCCGCTCCCCCCGCCCTTCGCGCACATCCGGGTCCCGGCGCTGGCCCCGCCGGCGCCGCCGCGCCGCTGTCCCCTCCGCGGGCGCCGCGTAAAGTTTTGTTGAGAGCGGGCGGCCGAGGCCCAGCCGCCGCCTCCAGCTTTAACGGACGGAGGCCGCCTCGTTCCGCGCCGGGTGGGTCGGGGCAGCCCGAGGAGGAGGAGGAGGAGAAGGAGGAGGGGGGGGCGGCGGCGGCGGCGGCGGCGCGGCCGGGTTTGTGGTGAGGCGGGGGGAAGCCGCGGGCCCGCTGGGAAACTTTCTTCCTCCTGGCGTTCCGTGCGGCGGGCGGTGGGGGCCCTCCCGGGCGCGCGGGGCCGCGGAGGGGATCGCGTTCGGCGCTGACAGCGGGGGGCGGCCGGGCCGGGCCGGGCCGTGGGCGGGCGGGGGGAGAGGGGGCAGCCCCGCTCCGTGCCCGCTGCAGCGCTCCGTGCGCCTGACTGGAGAAGCGCGCTGTTGCAACGCTGAAGAGAGGTTGGAGGTTTTTTGTTTTTGTTTTTTCTTCATTTATTTATTTTTTAATTAATTTATTATTATTTTTTTTTTAAAGACGAGGAACGCTCTGCTTTTTAGAGCTCTTAAGGCCTGCGCAGATCTGGACAGGCTCCCATAAAACCCCGTGCTCGGAGCGCTTTGGTAAAAGAGACGCTTTCTTGCAGCACGCTTGTCCAGCTCACTGCTCCGCCTGTACTGACAGCTGCTTGGCAGCAGATGGATGGAGAGGGGCAAGTTTGGTTTTCTGGGGACTGTAAAGTTAATAGGAGGAGATGTGGACTTGTGGTTAAAGCACGAGACTGGGAATCAAGTGATCAGCGTCCTCTTCTTAATGGAGTTTCTGATAAGAGTTTAAGCGAATTCATTTGAGCGTATTCCTCAGGAAGATGAGTGCAGTGGGTTTCCCAGAGGCTCAGTGATAGCTGTTGAATCTCTTGGTGGAATCCGTGGGTTTATAGATCTGTTCTCTGGATGGTGGGAGCATCTGCTGTAGCAAAATGTTTGAGGAATAACTGTCAAAGTGTGTGCGAGGCTGGAAGTTTTGTGTTGGGAAATGAGATTGTCAGCGTGCAATGGCTTTAGATGAAATCTCTTGTTGGGTTTCATGCCTCTGTTAATTTTGTGTAATTTATCTGCCATACGTGGCTTTAAAATCGTGCACACTCACGCTGGTGTTGTGCACTGCAGTTCTTGATTGCGGGAGTTCTGCACAGAGTATCCTCCCAATACTCTGAGCACTGAGAGAATCTGATAGAAGAGGAAGGTGAGAGTGGTACAGACGTTTCACAGTCACGTGCCCGTGCTCTTCAAAAGCTGTAATACTTCGTGAAGTTGGCAGCTGTTGGTACTGGAAGTTAATAGAAGAAGCAAATAACTTAATTGAAGACGTTTCATAATTAGTGTGTTGTAACTTTTGAGTGCTCTGTCTGTGTAGGGTGTTGCTGAATTTAATGTCTTAATCCCTACTGTTTGATAGTGGTTTACTCTTACATCTGATATTTAAATTTTGTTCCCTTGGCCTTGAAATTGTTGGTAAGTGCTTAATGGCACTTATTTTTGTAAACAAAAACCCTGCAAACCATGCTCTTGCTGGTGTTCAGGTCCCCTTTGTTTTCCTTTAAAATACAGAGAAAATGCACTTGAAGGGGGAATGTTCTTGGGTTGTTTTTTTTGTTTTGTTTTTCTTCAGGAGAGAATTTCCTAGTGGAAGCCCAGGAAGTGCGCGAGATGGGCAGTTATGGTAAAGGTGACAAATAGAAAAAGAGGATGAGTGGCTTCCTTTGCATTTCTCTCTCTTGATCACAGAAGATTGCAGTGAAAGGCTGTGCAGCAGTTATGGTGCATGCGGCTGCAGTGGGTGCTTGTTGTTGGATGTTCAGAGTTTTAACCTGTGATGAACCTGAAGGAGTTGCAGCTTTGGGCTCTGTGCTTCTTGGTTCTTGTTGTGAAGTCAAATTCTTCATCTTGCCGCTTGAGCAGATAATCTCTTTTGCAAAGTTTTCAGGATGGTACATTATCGGAGCTGGAAGAAATTCCATCTCTCAAGATAGTGTGCTAATGTGCTATTAAGCGTAGTTTGTACTTCTGTAGTTTGTCTAATGGCCTTTGAAAATTATGCTGTGATCTGTAATGTTCCAGAGGACACTTCTAATATCAGGAGGATGTTTTCTGTATTCTGTTTATGGCTCTCTAGAGAAAACTCTTCAAAATCCTTTGTTCCCCTCGGCCAAACTGTGTACCTGCAGCGCTGCTGCTGTGGTAATTCAATACCAGTCTGTATTCCTTCCTTTTCTGCCAGTTAAATGCTTCATGTTAATTAAAACAAATGTTTATTTTAATGTCTCTGCTTTGTTAAAATTGGTTTGAACGTGTTCGTGTTTTTTCTTAAAAGGTCTTGAGATGATTTTTTTAGTGGCAGACTTGTTTTGTTGATGTAAGGAGCTGATGCTCAGAATTCAAAGATATTTGTTCTCAATGTTAGCTGAGAACACTCGAGGTGTTTCACGGCTGACACTGATAAACAACTCATTACAAACGAGTTGAACAGCAGTTCAGACTTTAGCAGTTATCATCAGTCACAGTGCAAGTTCCTGTGCTGTTTTCTGGAGGCCTTTTCAGTGTTGCTCCTGTGACCACGTAGAAAAGTTTGGCTGGCACTTCTGTGTGCTTGACCAGTGTGGGTTGGCAAGATACAGGCTGCTGTCTGCCAAGTCTGTATCCCCGCTGACCTACCACCAAGGTTGCGCCTGCCAGGACTGTCATCCTTGACAGAGGATCTTTGTCAGAATTGCTGCTACTGATCCACCAACTATGAGGTAGTGTCTCTGAATTCTGGGTCAGTGGATGTCACAAACTGACAAATTTAGAATACTTCGCCATTCATTCATTCTGTGCAAGGGGGGGGGGGGGGGGAAAGCTCGCTGGATTACTATTGTCAGTGTTCCCTCCAAATCCTGTAGCTTTTGTCAACTTGTCACAGTCTTAATGCATTTCAGTTGGAATGGAAGTACAAATGCACGCGCATACGACTTCATTTTTTTCCCCCCTCTAATAAAGCTTTATGAAAGTCTGTAGTCCCTGCTTTGTGGTTGTTGGCAATTCATATATTTGGTGGCAGTGTTTAGGATTTTATTCTTTAACAGAGGTCTTTATGTGAGCAGCTAAATTTTTGTGAAGCTTTGTCCAGCATGTTAATTCTTTGTGTATTTTAGGGCTTTGGGAAAGTATAAGTGTGTCCTATTTTTACTTTATTTTTTTCCAATGGAGTATTGAGTCCATTTTAAACGTTGTTTGCTTGATCTTGTATACCAGTAGAGTTTTTATTTTCACATGTAGTGAACTTTAATGACATCCTTGTATGTGAATTTAATTAAGAAGGGGATGCCAACTTGTAGTTATGTGCCATGGTTAGGCTAGATCCTGAATAACCTGAAGAATGTGAGGCAGTGTGAGGGCTGACCTTCAGAAGTGCTTCCTGTGGTGCATGATGACGTCAGCACAACGCTTCTGCTGGAAAATGCCACTTAGCTGAAATAGGAGAGTGAGAGAACACAGGTTTCTGATGAAACACTCAGAGGAGAGATTTTAGTTTTCAGATAGTAGTTATCCGAAGCTACAAAATCTAAGTTGAGTAAGAAGAGCAATTTCAGATACCAGACCCATGTGAGCACATGATTTTTCTGTTCTAAATAGATACATTAAGAAATAGGTACTGACCTCTTTTGGGCTTGGAAAGGTTTGTGTGTTTTTTTTTTTCTCTCCCTCTGACTGCCTCGCTTCTGTATCACTCTTGAACTATCATTGTTGTGGTGCAAAATGAATTTTAAACTTTCTGTTCTTTGGTCACGTTTTCTTCTGCTGTTTCCTTGGCATCATTTGGAAATTGAGATGCTTTTGAAATGCAGTGGAGTTCTCGTGAGCTCTTTCTGATTGGACCTCTTGTGATACAGATCATTATCACTTGTTCCATGATTTCTTTTTTTCAGTGAGTTATAAGAAGACTCTTAAGAAAAACCAGAATCATCACCTTTGTTATCTGAGCTGTGTGGCTTTTATGATTGCAGTTCTACCTTGTACGATGCATTTCTTGCATCTTTGGGCTTGGCCTCACCGTTTTTGTTTCAAGAAGTCCTAGTTAAATACTTCTCAGCTGACAAGAGTTACATGCTTCATTTTTTTAAGCTGTGCTCGATGGTGTACAGATGTGGAAATGAAAGGAAGAAGTACGGTGTGAGAAAGCCATGTCTGAAGTTGTTAATGCAGTTTTTGTTTGGAGAGCCAGTCACAGTTAATAAAATTTGTGAAGATACCAGACAGTTCTTTTCTGTTCTTATTTACATGTATTACTAGTTAGACTATATTGCCTTGCAAGGCATGTTTAAAGCAAAGAAATCTTGTGCTGGTATAAAAGCAGCAATGTTTCTGTCAACTAGATGTCCCTTTAGATGTACAAGTCCAGTTCTGATGGAAATACCACAAGTTCCTTATTGGTATCCTCCATAAAATCTCTTTTCATCTTCTATTTACCCCAGGGGGAGGAGGGGAGATGAATTAAACAAATCATTGATAATATTCTTAATGAGAAAGATGTCACGTAGGAAAATATTTTGTGTTCCAGAGCTGTAGTGATAGCTGGGAATTATTGCCCAACTTCTTAAGTGTGGCCTGAGGATTTAATTTTAACTTTAATGTGCAGGGAAAAATTATGGAACTAACATTTATTCTGTGTTTGTCCTCGAGAAAAGACTGATTAATGCCATTGCATTTAAAAAGGAAAGAAGGATCTGAATGAAAGCCAGGTGAAATGTTTGAGGTTGTACTTTCAGATAGTTACAAAAATGAACTGATTGCTGAATGTACTGTAACAAGCTGTGATACACTGTAATTGAGTTTTTTAAGCTTTATCTATGAGTGTCTGGAGTGTTAGTATGTGTATGGAGGTAAAATACTGGAGCAGTTCACATCTGAAGAGGTAATTAGGTTTGGCACAAGAACTGTCTGCAAAACAGTTTTAACTGGCAAGTCTGAAGCAAATCTGGTAAACTACCAACTGTGGGCTTAGTTAGAAGATCTGGTTTGTTTATGTTATGAAGTTGAGTCTCAAATAAGTTTCTAATCAGGAGCAGTGAAATTCATGTTTCAGATTGAGTGGACTACTTGATTAATACTACTTAAAATTTAGATATTGCAGGTGGGAATTCTGAGCTTGGAAGTGGTGGCAGTAGTCGAGAAGAAGTACCAGTATTTGTGAGTAGAGCAGTTAACTAGCTTTGTAGTTGGCTTGATGAGATATTAAGAAGGGATTCAGACAGCTAGTTTCCTTCCATTTGCTCTACTCTCCTTTAGTAGGACCGTTATAAATAACATCTTCCCCTGTCTCGAATGCAGCCCTTGCTTCCTTTTGTTTTCATCTGTTAAAAGCCCCCTTGTGTCATCTCATGCAATACATTACTCTGCAACGTCTTTTTCAGCTGAGATTGTCGTGTAGCTTTTTTGAAATGTTATTCAATGAAAGAGGGTAATGTGTGCTGGACCTTCTGCCTCTCAAGGAAATTTAAGAAAGCTTTTCTTTTTCCCCCTAAGGAAGTTGTTCCCTGCTGATTCTGGAGGCACAACAGTGTGAGCAATTTGTGCGACACCACGAATGGAAATGTCGCTCTTTAATGCATAGTTTTTTGCTCTCATATCTTTACTGTGTTGTGCTGCAATCATAACTGGTAACGTGTGTCTAAAACCTTGGAAGAAAGTGGTTGTAAATGTGGATGATCTGGTGAAGCTGATCCTAGTAGATGTCATGAGTAGATAGAAACCTGGCAGTCATTAGGTGCTGAGATGACCTCAGACGGATGTAAATGTTCTTAATGTGCTTTTTGCACCTTGTGTAGATGTTTTAAAACCCCTGAAGAGTTGTGGCTTCTACATGAAAATGTTTGATTCCCGTACATAAATGCCTGAACCCATGCTTTGTGACCTTAAATGGCTCCAAGGGAGGAAAGGCTTCAAGTTTACAAATTATTTTATGAATCTTTTTAATACTATTTTGGCACTTTTTAAATGAAAAAGCTGTAACCATTCAGTGTTTTTTATTCCAAAATGAACTTCTTGGAGGCCTATAATGAGATGGATTCAGTGTCCCTTGTACTTCTGGAAGCCTGACAGTAGCTTGTTGCTGGATTTCTTTTTCCTCACACTGCTCTTGAGCAGGTAAAAATGCACTTCAGCAGAAGAGTCCAGAAGGCAGCATGGGTGGCCGGAATAGATTTATTGAAACCATTAGTGTCACTTACAGCTTCAGCAGTATCGTTTGCCAGTGGTTGTGAGGTTGGAAGATTTGATGAGATCCGTTCCAGTGCTTCAGAACAGTACTTGTTCTGCTGGGTTTTGCTTTTGCTGATAGGGGTTCTGACCAATGTAAAGTTTTGAGAGCAGATCTTTTTTTTTTTTTTTTTTTTTTTTTTTTGCAGTTATTGTTTATAGAGGCAAAGTCACTTATCAAAATTCTCTTGACTTGCCCTGCAAATAGCAGTTAGTGTAGAGAACTGCTTTAGTAGAGCTGTTCCAGCTTTCCTTGCTTCCAGTGAGCTTGTTTATCCTCAGTGCATACTTGTGTGTAAACCATGTTGAAATGATATACAACCAGTAAAATTTCATTCCCTGTTACTGCAGGGACTGTTACGTTTGGAATACTGAAAGAAAGAGACGTGATCACAGAACATGGAGCAGTTGTGGGGGAATAGATTACTTAAAAGAGCTAAGAGGCTTTTATTGAAATCTTTGAGTGTAACTTTGAGCAGGATTTTCTAGTGCATGTTCTGCCTTCATGCTTCCAGTTCTTTGAAAGCGTAGTTGAAAAGCAGGAGTCTTAAATTGTCATCTCGTTGGCCTAAAATTGTAGGTGGGTTCATTTCCTTTTTAGGGGTGTGAGCAGCTTCTGAAATCTTACAGCTATTGAACGTACCCAAGGCTTGGAAGTAAGTCAGTTGTGACTATAAACAGCTTTTACTTTTTAGAACACTGAACTTTTATCCACCGTAAAAGAAGTTTAGTCTGGTTTTGGCCAAGTTTATCTCCCTTTATGTATTTCCTGTTACTTTGAAGGGTGAAAAGGCTCTCATGTGCAACTGTCCTGGGGAACTAAACTTACGCTGGAGATTTGCCATGTCCATTCTTAAGAAAGTCAGTGGAACAGAATTGCTTTATTTCTTTCATTTTTTGCAATATCCTCTTCAGAGGACCTGGTGAGACAGTGGGAGATATCAGACTTGAAAATTTCACCTTGTTTTGATTGTGTTTGTTTTTATCTTCCTTTTATTTCTGTATTATTGAAAATCTAAAGAGACAAAAAGTACTGGTGGGATTAAGCTATGAGTGAAATAAGTGATCATTTTTTTTTCTGTAAAAAGTTGGTTATAAAACTTGTACTCTTCATCACTTCTGAGTGTCCTTAGGTCTGTTCCCCACTGCCTTCATTTTCTACAGTAGAGAATCTGGAGTGGTTGTATATGGGACAGTGTAAATGCTTTGTCTAGGGGTGTCTGCTGCATCTTTTGTTGGTGCTTCCTACTGCATAGTTTGATGTAGGCTTGAGCTCCTGTCATGTCACTGCAGCAACAAAGTACTGTAAGTGACTGGGGTTATTGAAAGCCATTTTGTCCTTGTTAATTTTATTAAGGTACACATCCGTCTCTTGAAGTGTGTTTTTAAATATCTAAACACGTGGAATGGCTTTATCAGAAACTGAATCAAAGCTGGGGAAAAATGCCCTTAATTAAATGTAGGAATCTAAGGGAACCAGAGTAAAGGTTCTTTGATCTTCGTGGTACCCCTTTTTCACTTGTGTGCACATTTGGCGTTTCAGGGTACGTTAGGTGTTTTAATTCACCGCAGTTTATCAAAAGTTGAGAGACAATGTTGTTTGGCAGTCTCTGTAGCAAGAAAGGAAGCATCTTTTGTTATTGACATCCTTTCTCTTAGCTCTGCTCTTGCTTTTTGCCAGCTGCTCATTGTCTGTACTTGCTTATTTAGTATTCACAAGAGATTTTACAAGTTCTTATCAGTTCTTTGCCACAGGACATCATTTCCTCTTGTCATCATTACTCCTTAATTTGGGAGGGGGGATGGTGTGTGAAGGATTTACAGGAGAGCCGGTGAGTGGCAAAAACACCATTCATGAGTCTGCTTGGAGGTGCACAGCTTTGTTTTGTTCCTTCTCTCCTTTCTAAGGCAGTTCATAGCAAAGGTCGCATTTCTAGTGCTTGCTCTGCTGTGCTCCCCCCTGCTCTTTTCTCGGGAAAGGAAAACATTTTTTTTATTTTTTATTTTTTTTTGCCAAAGACTAAAAATAACCAGTGCTTCAAATATTCTTCTTAGAAGATATAAGGAAGTGCAGCATAAAAATAGCCATAGCTGAAAAGATTGGCCACGTTTCTGAATGGCTCGTAAGGGATTGATTTGGGGGGTTTTATGCTCTTTAAAAATGATGGAGTACCTAATTTGAGCTCAACTATTTGAGCTTTGGTATTTTCTTCTTTTCAGAAATAAAGATCTATTTGTGAGGCTGATTACTTCTCTGAAGTAATGTCTGTGGAACCTGCTGCTTCCTCTGTGACTTTTGCGTGTTTCTGATAGCAGTTTTATATCTTCTGATGAAGCACTGTGGCAGGGATATAAGACAAGTCTTAAAGCGCATTTCCCAAGTTCTTTTTTCAGCTCCTTCCAGGGTTTCCTTCTGAAGAAATATTTGGACAGTAATGTTGTGACAGAAACCATGCTATCCATTTGATCCTCTAAATGTCTCTTTCCTCACCTGTTAGAGATGAATGGCAGCTCTGGTAATGTTTTCCTATATTCAGCTCTAAGCTGAGATTCTGTTAGGTTAGAGGTTTTGTTACAAAACTAGCATTGAAATGTGCATTCTTGTAATATCATCTTTTTTGTTCTACCTTATTATTTACTTGCTTACTAATTGCTTGTTTACTCGTCTTCTTGATAGAGCTGAATTGGAAGAATTGGTTGTTGTTTTTGAAGTGAAGACTTCGTCACTGACGTCTATATGTGTATTTGTCAGCATCCAAGAAATAATACAGCTCATCAGTGGCGATAACTGCTTTTGGTATACACTGACGTTTATTTGAAAACAAGAATTAACAACAACAACAAAAAAACAAAACCCAGGCAAAACCCAACAGATCTTTTGAAGACTTGTGTCAAATGACGTCAATGGCCAGTTTGTTCTCCTTTACTAGCCCAGCTGTAAAGCGTCTGTTGGGCTGGAAACAAGGAGATGAAGAGGAAAAATGGGCAGAAAAAGCTGTTGATGCTCTGGTAAAAAAGCTGAAAAAGAAAAAAGGTGCTATGGAAGAACTGGAGAAAGCCCTGAGCAGTCCAGGACAGCCCAGCAAGTGTGTTACTATCCCTCGTTCTTTAGATGGACGACTTCAGGTTTCTCACAGAAAAGGCCTTCCCCACGTAATTTACTGTCGTGTCTGGCGTTGGCCTGATCTACAAAGCCATCATGAGCTGAAGCCATTGGATATTTGTGAATTTCCTTTTGGATCTAAACAGAAGGAAGTCTGCATCAATCCTTACCACTATAAGAGGGTGGAGAGCCCAGGTACGTCTGAGCATGGCTATCTAAAAACCAAATAAAGTCTCTAGGAGTCACGTGTTCTTTGTATCAGTACCTATACAACTAACTAAATTTGGGGATTTTCCGTATGGTAAATCATGGATTTTCTGCAGATCTCTGAAGCCTGCTACTTGTGAAGTTAGTGGCTAAGTCCTCATTTGCAATAAAGAAGGAAGGCAGTAATTGAAAGGCTGTGCATCTGTGCTGCAACTGACCATTGTCTGCAAGTGCTCTAGTGCTGCTCTTGAATTCCAGACTTTAGTGCTCCTGAAATTAAAAGATAAAATCCCAGCTTAGCAATACTTGCACACTGTATTGTATTCTTTTGTATTCGGTGAGAAGGTCTAGATGTAGCTGTGTAGTTTGACTAGTGTGTGAATTTCCAGCTGTACTGATTTTGTAATACACAGAGTGGATTTTACACTTCTAAACCAAATAGTTTGTTGTGCACTGCGTGTGAACTCTGCAAAGGGGAGAGAGGGGTTGGTGGCACAGCAGGTGATCCTTTTCTCCATGCACACTGATATTGAAATTATCATGATGAGCAAAATTGCATGTTGTTTATATCCTTTTTCTTTTGTCTAAGTTTATCTGTTCTTAATGGTTTTTTTTTTTGTTTGTTTGTTTGTTTTTCCAGTTCTACCTCCAGTGTTAGTGCCTAGACATAGTGAATTCAATCCACAGCACAGTCTACTAGTTCAGTTCAGGAACCTAAGCCACAATGAACCACATATGCCACATAATGCGACATTTCCAGATTCCTTCCAGCAACCCAACAGCACTCCGTTCTCCATTTCGCCAAACAGTCCCTATCCACCTTCTCCAGCCAGCAGCACTTACCCAAGCTCCCCAGCTAGCTCTGGACCGTCTAGTCCATTTCAGCTACCAGGTAAGTACAGCCTAAATGTGAACTTTTATTGAGAGATTTTATTGCAGTACTGAGAGCTGGTGTGATACTTACAAGAAATGGCTTTGTTTGCATTTTAAGGAATCCTCGTTTTGTTGCGTGTCAGAGTTAATTGTTGTTTTATCTTTCCGAATGTTCCTTGTCATGTGTTCTGTAGTAGGAAGTTATTTTGCTCAACTTCAGTGTAGGATAATTGATGCATGCTTTAGAAGAACATCTAGCAACGAAAAGAAAGCAGATGGAGCAGTCAGAGCAGAAAGTTCATCAGTATCTTTCTCTGAAATAATATCTTTCTCTGAAAACGTCTAAATATAGTATTGAACTGAAAAAAATAACTCAATAGGGGAAACTTAACTAATTTGAAAATAATGGTGGGTGGGAACTAACTGGGAAGAGCAAAGGAAAGAAGTCACATTGAATCTGACTGGTCACTGTTGTGATTTATAAAGCTGAGAAGGTAAAAGATTAAAGAAATCATTTTTTCCAGGGGCTCTTTGGCTTTGTTAGAGTGTCCATTTGACATAGTATCCCTCCTGCGTGAGCACTGAGATCACTAGGAAGGATGTAGTAATGGTGTCTGGAGGGAATATTGGAAATAAGGTACAATAGTGTGCTGGTTCACTGACTACTGCTGAATAGAACAGTGAAGAGATCCACACTTTTCTAATGAACTCGGCCTACAGAAGCTTCTAATAAACTTTCTGCTGTAGGCCTCCTTTATGATATGGCAGACTAGTATTTCTACCTTTTCCTCATTTCGTTTTGAACACAGAAAAGCAGTAGACAAGACAGCTAATGTTTGTGTTACAGAAAGCAAGAGCTATAGCCACCTTGCTCATCATCAGAAGTGAAGCTATTAGAAGGCAAACATACCTTAGTTTTACTCATGTGTCTAACCTCATCTCTCATATTATGAGAGTGCAACTAGTGAAGAAAGTTCCTGCAGACCAAGTGTTTTAACATCTCTTCTTGAAGACTATTTTAATGTGTTTACAACTCAACTGTTAAGAGAAGAAATAAATGGTCTACATTGCTGAGGTTTATTCAGTCTTTCTTTTTCCTCTCATATCATAGCTGATACTCCACCTCCTGCATATATGCCTCCTGATGATCAAATGGGGCAGGATAACTCTCAGTCTATGGACACAAGCAATACGATGATCCCTCAAATCATGCCAAATATATCTACCAGAGGTAGGTTGTACAGTGTGATCCAAAAGTAACCTTGCTTGGCTTCTTACTACCTGTAACCAAAGTGAATGAATAACTTCAAACAGTGCAGTAAATCTGTGCTGATAAATCGACGTAGTGCAAGTAAAAAATGTATTTGTAGCAGCAAGAACTAAGAAGTAAACTTGCCAAGCTTGTCTGCCTCTTGCTTTTAAAGACCTCAGATGTGTACTGTGGCTTACTATAATTTGAACTTAGTTTTCATTTGCTGTTGTTTTTACCTCCTGTCAGAATTGCACATGCACAAGAGCTCTGAGTCTCAAAATATCAATAATAAAAAATAGAAAATGTGGACGGAAGAATCATTTTTCACCTTATATCAGTCATCTGAATCTTTTGTGTAATAGTTTTTGCTTAATTTCTGTCTTAAAATAGGAAAATAAAATCAATGGTCTAACTGAAATGCGTTAGTCATGAAGGTTTTAATCAAGGCTGTTTTTGCCCATCATGAATATTGACTGAAGTTGTTACTTACCTATTGGTAATTGGGAATATTTACAGTTTATATTTGTGTGTATATTTGGAATGCTGTGTAAACTGATATTTCCATTTTCCTTATTTTCAGATGTTCAGCCTGTTGCCTATGAAGAACCCAAACACTGGTGTTCAATTGTGTATTACGAGTTAAATAATCGTGTTGGAGAGGCCTTTCATGCATCTTCTACAAGTGTCCTAGTAGATGGGTTTACAGATCCCTCCAATAATAAAAACAGGTTCTGCTTAGGTTTGCTCTCAAATGTTAATCGCAACTCAACAATTGAGAACACTAGACGACACATTGGGAAAGGTGAACTTTACTTCTGTTTTGCACGATTACAAAGTTAATCCTTGTTTTTACTGTTACTGCTTTTATTTACCGGTAGTCGTAGCACAGGGTAGCGCAGAAGTTGAAATAGTTTGATCTTCCTCTCTAATATCTGACGACTCATTTTTTGATGTGGACTGATTCTAATCGGTCTAGGAACTTTGCACATCTTTCCTTCAGCAGTAATGTAAAAATGTAAATACTATTTCTGTCTTACAAACTGTTGTGGGGGCTTTTTTATTGTGGTCCGGGATACTCTGTACATAGAAGGTTCTATTTCAACAGCAGCAAACGTACAGGACTCCCAAAGTTCTGTATTTGCTGCTTAACTCAAACACTTTGTGCTGCTTTAGAGTGTATCAAAGCAGAGGGGGGTTTTTTGTTCATGGAGCGTGTTACACTGCTGTCTACAGTATGTTCAAATATCTTGCATAAGTTGGCAGCAAGACTTTGAAGTGCTAATGCAGAACTGCAAGGGCTCATTTGTTTGAGTGAATCCATGGGTGTGTATGTGTGTGGGAGGGATTCCTGGAGACAGCAGGTTTTGCAGGATCTTCTAGTTTTCCCGTAATGTTTGGTTGATAGCACGTAGAGATGCGCAGCATTCATCTTTGATGGAATGTGCTTGAATTATCTTAAAATGTAGTGCTCCTTTTCTGAGTATCTCCTTTTTCATAATTAACTAGCAAAGTCCTTGAGAAGAAAACCTGCTTTCTCTGCTTTCACTTGCACGTATGAGGCCTTTGGAGCACATAAAGTCATTTATTGTGGTTGAGCTCCAGTTTTCTTGATGCAACTCACTGATACTGCTTAACTTTGAGGCTTGTAATGTCTCTTATAAGGCTTGTAGTTAGAAATTGCTGTTAATGTGGCAAAAATTTGCAGTTTCTCTTGTGACCACAAAATATAATAGATATTAATATTTGTTATAAGCTTTTCAATTCTCTTGTCTGAGAAAAGGTGATGGTATACACTGAGAACAACAGAATTCTAGGAGGTGGATAGGGTTAGGGGAAAATCTTTGTAAAGTTCATTTGGTTTGAGTTACTGCTTAGGATGGTACTAGCAGAGAAATCCTATGCATCCACTGGAGAAGATCATAAATTCAGATTAGATCCAAGATTGTGAGTATAGTAGTGTAGAGTATGTCAAGTAAATTTGGGTCTGTAAAATATGTGTGTTTTTAGTACTAGTTATTAAACTAAAACTTTGCTTGGCAGTAGCAATTCTGAGTACAATTAAGATTGCTTTGGTATACAGTATTATTTATTTATGGCTTTTGTTTGGAAAATCTTGTGGTTTTTTGCTGCCTTAATACTGCCCACTTCTAATTTCTCAGATTTTTCTGCAGAAGTATTGCACTGCAAGAATAGTTGATTTCTGGTTGTGCAGTGGATTTTTTTTTTTTTTGAATTATCTGTGTTCTTTTCAGACTGCTATATGTATCTCACTTCTTTTTAGATCCTTCCGTAGGCTTTTACCCAAAAGAATTTTGCTAGCAGGTGGTGCTTGTCCTTGTCTCTTTAAATAAACAGGATTGTGCAGTGAAAATGTGTTCTTGCACACCCCAGATTTTCTGTCAGCTGCTTATAGTAGGTCAAGCCAATGGTTCCTCTATGTAAACTTCATCCCACCTTAGTCTCAAGTGGGTCTAGCAATGTTCACAGCAGTTGTTGCTGTCTGAAAGATCAGCTGGCATCTGTTGACTTGCTAGAACATCGTATGGCAAACCACGGGGCAGTCAGCAGGGAGTTTCAGCAAGCTGATCAAACTGAGCCATATCCCAGCTGTGTGACTGCGATGGGTGAGGGAAAGGGAGAAGGTCTGGCAGAAAGAAGACAAGAGTCTCAAATGAAGTGGCAGTGAGTCTGTGTTTGGGCACAGAAGAGGTTGCTCAGTGGCTTTTCCATGTGTTGGATAAGACCTAGTGCTCCGGTGTGCCGTTCAAAATGGAGGAGGAGGGGATTGTTTATATGCATGGCTGAATTCAGGCAGTTGTGATAAAGCTAGGGTCTCCCTTCATTTTTTCTTTTTGTAAGGTCCTTAAAACCTGATGTTGGTTAAGTTGTCCAGGTAGTTGGACTTTTTGCTTGATAAAACATGCCAAAAACACGAGCAGGCTGCAGATACACTTTCACATTCGTGTCTGTCCCTGCTCCTGAGAATTTCCCTGGAGTTCCCATAGGCAGTAGTTACCACTTTCATAAAACTGTGGTTTTAAAATCTGCATACTTCAGGCTAGCTTCATAGAGCATTTAACTGTGGATGTGTGGAAGTAGTTTTTGCTTCTCTAATTGACTAGAGAAGGACATCTAGTGGTTGATGTATAATGAAGCTTGTATTTTGAAATGAGAAAGTACGTTATCCTGTGGGTATAAGACTGGGCAAAACTTTTCTGAGAAGCTCTTCAAACAGAAAACTTACTTAGTTGCCTCTGATTTCAAGGGGATTGTATTAAGTACTGTATTTTTAGGAAAAAAAAAATGTTTTTCTCTCATTTTGTTTTCAAGGAGTTCATCTTTACTATGTTGGTGGGGAAGTCTATGCTGAGTGTTTAAGTGACAGCAGCATATTTGTACAGAGCAGGAACTGCAACTACCACCATGGCTTTCATCCAACAACTGTGTGCAAGATTCCTAGTGGATGCAGCCTGAAAATCTTCAACAATCAGGAATTTGCTCAGCTTTTAGCTCAGTCTGTCAACCATGGATTTGAAGCAGTGTATGAGCTCACCAAAATGTGCACCATTCGAATGAGTTTTGTAAAGGTAAACAAATTATTTTGGGAGGCATTTAAACTTACTGTGGGTTTGAATAGTCAGCAAAGTGTACCAATGTAACAAAACTATTCTGACCTGAAATGAGTCTTTTCAGTTTTAAATATATTGAAAAGGTTAATTGGGGAAAGGGAGATTGCTACAAGAAAAGCACATCTTGTCTTGTGAAGTGTTGGCTGTATTTACTTCAGTATTCAGGACGTGATTTAATTGTTGCAGTTACTCTAAAATTACTAAGGGAGGTCTGGACTTGTGCACTAAATATGAATGAGCAGAGCTAACTAACTACAAGGCCTCTACAAAAAACAGTGTGGGTAGAGAGGAACATAAGTGATTGCAGAACAGATGTTCAAACTTCAAACACTTCAAATAAATAAAGATATGTAACTGTATTTTTAGAGTGGAGAAGATGCACGTTTTAACAGGACAGTTTGAGAGTACCAGTTTATTCTCAGAGTATTGTTTCCTCAAAATTGGCTCAGTTTCAGATTTAGCTTGGAGTTCAGGCATGTGCCATCCAGGTGGTTTTTTTTTCTGTTTTTTTTTTCATCTTGTCCATAAAGAAAGCTTGATATGATGTGTTCAAAGTTAAAATGAAGTGCACTAGGAAGTCTTTGTACCGCAGATATAAATAGACTTGTTGAAATTAGTACAGATCACTAGATCTTGCCTCCAGGTGCCCCAGCTAGTTAAAAATACTATGCATGTGACGAGGCTCTTTTCTGAAATTGCTGAGATTTAATCTTGCCAATTACTGTTCAGATGTGGAGTGTAGAGGATAGAGAGGAGTAGGAAGAAGCAGAAAAGAACTAGCTAAAACAAGGGTCCACTTTGGACTCAGCAGTGTGCTCTTCAAAGGATCTTGTATAGTCACACTGGGACTCAAGCAGGGAAGACTTTGGGGCTTCTGAGCAGCCTCCCTGCCCCTCCTTTCTGACCTCTTTATTTCTTAAGATGATAAGAATTGTTATTAGATCACAAGTTAACTTCAGATAAATTTCTTAGATGATGACTTTCTACTATATTCTCGATTGATAACGTGTTGTTCACTTTTCTAGGGGTGGGGAGCTGAATATCACCGACAAGATGTCACGAGCACCCCGTGCTGGATAGAAATCCATCTTCATGGGCCCCTCCAGTGGCTGGATAAAGTACTTACACAAATGGGTTCTCCTCTTAATCCCATTTCATCTGTTTCATAGTGCTGAAAATTCCATCTTCAGCCTTGTTTTCAGTGAACTTATTCTAATTCTAGAGAAACTTCCAGTGTGGATACTGTGAGCTATATGGAGAATGGAACTTATGGTTTAACTTCTTTTTTTTTTTTTTAAATCCCTTTGTGACCAATTCCATTGTGTATAGCTGAGCAGTTTTACATTTCAATTTGTTCTTGTGATGCTTACGTGACAGTTGAGCCCTAAGGAAAAAAAAAAAAAATCTATTGGAAAAATTCAGAACACTTTTCCCCTCCTTGGAGTAGAACTTAAAACAGGCATATGTCTTAACTGGAAATTACTTTTTGTCCTGTAGGGACAAGAATTATGAAGACTGACTTCAGAAAATAAATACATATCATAGTTTGGGTTTTTTTTGTTAATCTTTATAAAAATGTTTGAACATGTGCAGCTCCAGCTTGTAAGCTGTATTTTTAGTGTAGTTGCTTAACAAATTAAGTTTGACATCTGTCATAAACGAAGTTAGGCTTTATTATGGCTAATTTGCCTACTTGAACAATGTGACTTTTTTTAAATGTACACAAGAAATATACTTTTTACAAATATTGGAGTGGTGTAAAAACACTTTGTCTATTGGAAAATGCTGTCATAAACACATTGTATATGAATGCAGAATAGCAGTTCTTAGTCTTTTCCCACTTCAGTTTTGTAATGTTGCTTTTAACCACCATTTTAAATAGTAACCAATTCAAGATAAACATCCTGCACGTTTCTGGAGTAGTATTTTTTTGTTTTTTTTCTTTGACTTACACTCATGCCATTTGGATGTGGTTGCTAAGGCCTATTTCTTTTTAGGTACCCTTCTCTTTTTTTAACATGAACACTAGTATTTGTAAATGGCAGTGCCTTGCTACTTTTTCGAAGGAATATAAGTTTTTTTTTTTGTTTTCTTTTTGGTGTTTTAGCTGTTTTATTTTGCCTGTCTGGAATTGATCTGTGTTAAGCCTTTTAATCTCTCAGTAGACATTATGCAGTATTAGTGATTACACTGTATTTAATTCACTTTCAGTATGAGTTTGAGTCTCTTGGAAGACTGTGAGTGGCTTAGCAAATTAGTAAATGAATGCAGAAGCTCTTACTTCCAGATCATGTAATTGAACACAGGCCTGTTGTTAATGACCAAAAGTAATCACTTCTTTGTAGACTATGTGAAACGGTGATCTTTTGAGCCTGTTCTTAGCAACAGGTGTTGGGTCAGAATACTTGTAATTGGCAGCTTTATGGAAATCAAGGACTGCATTAATATGATGAAATTTATCTTTTTGTAAGGAATTATGTTGCCTCTGCTGTTGTATTATTCAAACACTGTACTAAACACTAAAAGAAATCAGCTAAGTAAAATATGAATAGTTTTCCCCTTTAAAAAAAATATTGAAGGAACGTTCTAAGAGAATTAAAGTGAATTATACAAAATCTGTTTGCATGCAGGGAAAGACCTATGGTATTTTTAATTTTTTAACTCCTCCTTTTTCCTGAACACCTCTTCAGGACAGGGTGCAATGTCTAGGAGAGAGATTGAAAACTCTAAAATGCAAACACTAAAAGATGTGTTGCAGTTAACTACTGCAATCCTGAGACATTGATTGCTTACACAAGTTCTTTTGTCTTCTATTGAATGACAATTTCTGCTCAGATGTGGAAATAATGCATTATATGGTACCTAAAGTAAGAGATCATCTTTGAGGAAAAAACTTGTTTACGTGTCATTAAAATTGTTTCTTATGAAATGCCTTAAAGGAATAAAGATAAACTGTAACACTTCTGCAGAACCCTCATGTTCTCTTGTACAAGATTTTCTATATTACTTGGTGGTTTTGTTGTTGTTGTTGTTTTTTTAAAGCAGTTTCTCCATTGCGTGTGAAAGTGAATGTGCATCTTCAGGAGAAGGAGAAAAACAATGTCTGCCACTCACTTTTGGGGTCTTCTCTTTCATTCTTCGGAACAGCAACCCTGGTGTTTGAATAAGATGGAAAGTCATTTGGCCACAGGATCAGGCTTCCCATTCTCCTCTCCCCGGGCCTGGCTTCTAGCAAGTTGCTGAATATGTATATTTGACACTATAGATAAATATATATATATTTTTTGACAAGCTTTTAAAATGAATGTCTCTTGGCACATTGGATCAAAGAAAGATCTCAGTTGTAGGTACAAGCTTTTGCTTTATCCAAAATGTTTTTCACCTGGCTTCACCTTCGTTCACTTGTTTGGATGCGGCTGACTAAATGACTCAAGAATGGGTGCTGGAAGAAGGTGTTTGCAAGTCAGAGCTGCTGTATTGTGGTTAGATTGGCTACCCGTGCAGTGAACCATAATTTCTGCAATATTCTCTAGTTAACCCACTTCTGATGCTGTCATTAAGTATTAAAGTACTCTGGCATTTCTGTGCTTGTGTACATATTCTCCATCTGTAATGTGTGCAGTGCTGGGGTTATCCTTGTGGCTGCTGGTTTTGCCAGGGCAGGCTTGCAGGAGCAGACCAAGTAAACGATTTGCCCATGCTCTGCTTTTCTGTTCCTTTTAAGTAGGACTTATTTTTGAGGGCTTCTGGGTTGGTGCACCTACTGGTTCACGGTGTTCCTAGTCGCATTTGGTTTATCTGTGCTGCTGATAGAGATCTCAGATAGCAGTGCATGGATAGGTTGGATGAGAAGCGTTTGACACTAATTACATTTTTAAGTGTAGTGATAATGGAGATTATGGCTTCAGTTGCAAGCATCCTTGTGTGTAAGTCACTTTATCTAGATGGAGGGATGGAGAAATGAAATCAGCCAGTAGTGTGGTAGTGGAAGATGAAGCATTTTCAGTATAGCCCAGCTTAGACTGAGTGTTAACTCTTTAGTGAAAACTGTTTTGGCTCATGTAAATGTATTTTCTTCTTTTAAGGCATATTTCTACTTACAACCAAACACAGCTTTAATTAACAGCTTTGACAATACCAGCAAGGAGCCCGGAGCAGGCATACACTGAAGTTCTTTCTGGGTTTGCTTTTATAGCCACTAAGATAAGATATTATCTCGGATATTCCTCCTTTGTGGGCATCAGTCTCGCTGGCAGTTAGTCCAGCACCTTGTGGAAAGTATTACATTCATTTAATTACATGAGGCATGAAGTAGTCCCTCAAGAAGGGCTGACGTTGGTTTATTGTATCTGTAGGACCAAAATAAAGCTTCTGGTATGGCTGACTGATGAGAGAAGTTCACAAAAATCCCATTAACAGAAACAGACGGAGTAGCCTACACGTTATGATCCTGTGTAGAACCGTTTTAAAATACTGGAATTCTTTCATTTTTTGCATGAATCAGTGGCTTTTTTTTTCCCCCACAGTATTACAGTGTGAGAGTTGTCAGTTCTTGGGCAGATCCTCATAGTGTATGTCTAGACAGATGTTGAAATGCGTCAAGCTTTTCCTTTAGTTTTAAATGTGGTGTTGTTTTTGTTTTGGTTTTTTTTTTTGTATATTGTTTTAGTTATCCAAAGTACTGCTAGTGATGGTCTTAAAGAAAACAACAAAACATTTTCTAAATGTTTTGCTTTGAATGACAAATGTGACTTTTTTTTTTCTGTGGTTGTGAAGTTGCTGTTTAGGAGGGAAACCCATTCTGAATTCAAATCAATAGACCAAACCATCAGATGACATAAACTCGCTTTGTTGTGCTGCTCCATAAGCCTGCTTCTGTGTTTGTTGCAAGCATAACCTTTATGCTTTTGTTTACATTGTAGGAAACACAGTTCTAGCGATGAGTTTTTCATTTAACTCTAAACATCCTTTTATTTTGTTAATTTTAAAGTGACTAGGTTTTGCTATGTTATGTTTTTCAAGATTTTTTTTTTGCATTCTGCTGCTCGTATTTCAATAAACATACACGAAAAAGCCAACAGTTTTTTTTTTTTCTGCTTTCCTTTAACGTGTTGAAATACAAGTGTTGATTTATGTTGAGTTCTTGTAACTCTCTAGTAGAGTTTTTTTCCTATGAATGTGCCTTTGATAGTTCCATCTCTGTGTGTAGCTAGACAAGATAACCTGTGGAATTGTTCTTTCCTGTTTTGGTGTGGAGGGTGGGGGGGGTTAATATATATTTTTATTTTATTTTAAAAACAGAAAAGCTTTGGGCAAATCCCAGCTCGTACCCACCTCAGTTTGTGCTGTGTGTTAAATGAGTCGGAGGCTGCTTCTGTTACTGTGTACAGAGACAAATGCAAATATCTAACTGGCTTTTAAAGCAATAAGATGTGCCTGCCTTGCCTGGAGCATTCTCTGCCCCGTTGAGCCAAGGACCGTGCATTCCCTGACATGTTCCCAAGAACTTAGACTTGCCGAGGGAAACTATTATAAAGAAGTTGGGAAAAGTTGGGAAATTGCTTTTGCTATAGGTATTCTGGTTGGATTGGTTCTGTCTGCTGATCCATCTGGCAGGACGTTGGTCATAAAAGGTTGAGGCAGTGCACTGAACTACTCTGTGCCAGAGAGCTTACCTGTGTTAAGCACTTGGTGCATGGAAATCCTGATTCTGTTTGACTTTACCCATTTCGGTATTGGCCTATGTGATTTAGAGCTCAACTAGTGATACAGAAAATTCTCTTTTTCCTGCTCTGGAACAACATCTGGGAAGTTTTGTAGGGAAACCAAATAATATGGAGTCAATGCGTTTTGTCTAGGGAGATCACAGCTTTAATTACATACTTGTATGGCTGAATTTTGCCCTTCACACTAGTGGTGTAAGGTATGGAGGGGAGAGGTGTGTGTGTGTAACAGATGGTTGTGTGATGGAATGAGGCAGGTTAGAGCAGAATCAGTTCTAGTTTACTCCGCGTGCTGCTGTTAGAAAGCTCTGCTGTGTGTTTTCCAGATAGTGTAGTATAGGAAAAAAATGAAAGCCGGGCTACGCAGTGATGAGCTGGCTCCAGTCCTGAATTCTTAAGCACTGTTAATCCTCTGACTTATGCTGCGAAGCCTGTTATCTTCTGTGTGCTGAGGCATTCGTAACAAGTCCCAAAGTACCTGTAAATTGTCAGCCACTCAGTTTATGCACACGTGCTTTAGGTACTGCATCATCTTACTGCACCATCAGTATTGGCAGGAGGAGTTTGCAGGTTAGTGCTCTGTAGTCAGCCAGCATTAGCACTTTGTGTCGATAACATTCAACACAAACAGTCATTCCCCTTAAGTTTTGGATAGCTGTGCATAAACTTCTAAGTAAAGAAATGTCACCCTGTGCATTTTTTATCGTGCAGACGTAGCAGAGATGGCTGTAGCTCAGTGCTGTGGATTCTCACTCCAGTAGGAAGCACAGGCGTAGCTTATCCGGCCTGATAGACACAGCCTGCTGGAGCTATGGAGAGGAGGTACAAGACCTGTGCCACCCGTCTTTCATCTGTCCCTAGGCCTCCCATTGTGCCGTGGGAACAGCAGTAATCTGAGGTTTGGGAAACAGTTAATCCCTAAAGAGCGTGAGGCCGTCACGTAAATACTGAAATCCACTTTGGGCAGTGATGTCTTGCTATTTCTCTTCAGGCTTTTAGAAGCGATGTTTTCTGTTTTCCTCCTTGCGGTGGAATTTCTCACCCGGATTTCCCCATGCACCAGAGACAATGGCATATGGTGCCTTGAGTGTGGGCTGGCTGGTTTTTTGCAGGTAGACTGAACCGTGCAGCCTGATTTGTTTTGTTTTTCCCCTATTTTTCTGAATTTAGCAGTGTTTTCCTTCAAATCCAACCAGAGTGACCTCCAGAGCACAGCACAAAGGAGCGGCTCTCATAGCCCCTGATAGGAAAGCAATCTCCAGCTGATGGAGTTGTGGTGGTGCATTTGTATTAAAGCAGGGAGCAGGCCTTAATGCAAGAAAAGTTGGCCCAAGCACAAACATAAAATGCCCATGTGAGAGATGCTTCAGCATTTTACAACTTCCAGGCAGTTTGCATCAAATTCCTTTTTGAATATATTCTCGTTAAACTGCCTTATAGGGCCACATGTTCAAATGTGCTGTAAAAATACTTCTGTAAACAACGTTTTATTTTATTTTATTTTATTTTTAGCTCTGAGGGGAAGCACAAGGGAAGGTCTGGATTGCAATCCTATTAGTTCTGCTGTTCTCTGCTTCTCAAGGTATGTTTGAGGCTGCAGATTTGATGGCTGGTAAATGCTGTCAGAGGGCAACAGGGATCCAGGCGAAAGCAAAATGTTCCTTCCAAAGATCAGGAGGCAGGAAATTCCGGAGTCCACATAGTATTGGCAGGTGGCACACTTTTGGTTTTGTCTTTTTTCTTTAACCTCCTCACTGCTATCTTAAATTTGAACTCCAGTGACAGATGGCCAGGAGCCAGCAGCCCAGCTGCCCCGTGCCCTGACTTGTGGTGGAGATGCTTATACCTGACGTGGGGAATGTGGCTGGGCAAAGCCATGTGAGCAGCACAGTATTCTTATTTATTCAGTACGTTTTGATGCAGAGTTTGTATAGATGCGTAAGATGGGAAGACTGCTAACGGGACAGAGCGAGTGTCTGTAGAGCTGGTTTATCACTGCTCAGTCAGTCTGTACTTAATTCTTGGACTCCTTGTGTTGCCTGGCTGCTGTCAGAATAATTTTTAGAGGTGCTGTGCTGGAGGCAGCGAAGCAGAAGGCAGCAGTCAGGGTGCCCGTGGACTACCAAGCATCCATCTGCCTCCTGCTCGAGGTTGGAGGTGGGTTTGGGTAGGACAAAGCCACCGCTGAAGGAGTGCTCTGAGCAACTCCAGGGCGGGGGGACTGCTTGTGCAGCGATGGTGTCATGGAAATTCTGTGGGTTCCTTCCTGTGTATGGCAACATAGGAAGTCTCATACAGCAGCTGGCTCAGATTGCAGTGGTCCTTGCAGACAGACATACTTTGTTCTATCCCTCCGTAGCCCCTTGCCTTTACTAAGTAAGAGGAGGCAGCTCGCACTCCAGTGTTGGCAGTGATACAGAGCAACAGATTGGTATCTTTAAAGATGGAGAGGATAAATGCAGTCTCCTTTTTTTTCCCCCCATAAAACATTTGAGGGGAAAAAAAAGAAACAAACCTGACAGCTTTGCTATTCTAAGGACAGGAGTTTTCTTCTTTATAGACAAACTTTTTCCATTCTGTTTTTGAAGTTGTACCTCTCCTATTGTAAACAGTGTGGTTATTTCTAGGGCTAAATAAGAAATGCTGTGTGATACAGTCATTCCTGTGAAATCTCATTTATTCTGAAGCATCTTAGATCCAGCTCTCAGCAAACACACCAGCCTCTCAAAGGCTCTGAGCTGTGGGAGCGAGTTAGACTTCAGGTGGAACAGAGAAGTTTTAGGGATAATGCAAGACAAAATAGACCCCTTTCTGTAAGAGCCACATAGAGAATCGTGTCTTGAGATTGGAGAGATTTCAGAGCTCTCAACAGTTGCTCCCTAAAAGAAATCTGTGGGAAGAGATGTTAAGTTTTCTGTAAGAGGTGGATATTTAGTCCTGGAAGGTCACGAGGGAACAGACTGTGTATGTGGTGGTACCATGTTGCTGGGCTCAGCCCCATGGGTTGGGGTGGGATATTGCTGGGAGGGTAAAATGGGAAAGGGGAGTAAAAAAACTTGGAAAAATACAGTTGTACGTTCCTGCTTAAGAGACATTCTGTATGGGTTAACAGATTTAAAGCAAACTTACCTAGAGTCTATGCTATAAACTCAGGGTCTTGAGTTAAGGCGAGGATGAGAACAAACTCCTACAGCCAAACGCCCAGTCCACAGTATCATCCTCTTTTCAGTCTGATCTCTGCTGGTGTTTTAAATGTTCCAAGTACCTTGTGGTAAAGGCTGGGAAATCAAGATAGAGCCCTACCAAACTCTTCATTGAAGTCCCTCTTCATAAGCTTGGAAGGCAAGGAGAAGAGATACCTCAGCAGATAGGGGTGTAACTGCAAAGCAACTATTAAATTCTCACTGTTCTTGGCATTCGCTTATGGCTTTGTGCCAGTCCCCAGCCTCCATCCTTTTCTCCTCCTAATGAAAATCTTCATCTCTCCTAATGAAAGCTGAGTTGAGGAGCCCTGTGGTGGTGATTCCTGTCTTCAAGTGATGTCCTGGGATGAGGGCTCTTCATTTCACTTGAAGGCGCTACTAGAAGCAAACTCATTAGAGCAAGTGCCGTTACAAATTGCTGGGACTCTTGTGGTTTGACACCAATTAGGGGAGTTTGATCACGCAACGCAGCTCTGCGTTCTTCTTTGCTGTGCAGCACCAACCTGAGGCATCCCAAACAGAAGTGAGGTACTTTGCTTTTGGGTTTATTCTTTGCCTGTTGCCCTTTGGCATCGTTCACTTTTATGACAGCCTTGTGAGTCGTGTCAGCAGTGGTGGAAACACAGAACATGCCCAACTCCTGATTTTTGCACAGGGGAAAGGGAAAAGCAGGAGGATGAATGCCCGTGGAAATGCCCACCCCAATCCATTCATACCTTGGAAAAGCAAGAGAAGAATGGGCAGAGCAACAGGGTAATAACAACCGTAGAACCTCCCAGCCCCCTCCCCCCCAGTCCCACCCTGCATGGGCTGGTTGCCCCCAGCTCAGGCTGCCCAGGGCCCGCCTGTGGCTCTGGGTTCCTCCAGGGATGGGGCAGCATAGCTCAGGGCAGCAGTGCTGGTGCCTCACTGCCCTCTGGGTAAAGTATTTCCTTCTAATCTCAAACCCTCTGTCAGTTTGAAGCCATTCCCCATGCCCTATCACTATCAGACCCTATAAAAAGTCGGTTTGCACGTAAGCTCCTTTTAAGCAGAGATGTTTCCTTTGTGTCTGTTTCACGCATAGCTTAGAACAGCATTGATAGAGCTTTCTTCTGCAGTAGAAATCATTCTTTTGGGAGCGTCGCTCCAAGTATCAGGCTGTGGGGGAAGATATGGTTATTTCAGAGTTATGCTAGAGCACTTTAATAAGAGAAAATGTACAATATGGTGCAACACAACTTGTGTTTTATCCGGGGTTTTGCCAGCAGGAATTTTTAGACCAAGCTCTTTATGGCTGATAGATGAAAACAAGCTGTCATTACTTAAAAATAAATGAGAAATGGCTGATTTGATAAAAACTCCATTTATTCAAAATGGGCTGAGATAAACACACTTGATTTTATTCTTTATTTCTTCATTAGAGTAATCATTTGGAATTACACCAGTGAAATTTGGTTCAGATGAGCTAAAAATTGGCCACCTGTCAGGGAATAAAATATTTCAGGCTGTTCTATGGCAGACTAACTTGTTGGAGCGTAACAAAACATGATAGCCAAGGCAATGACTTGGATGTGTATCAGCTGTGTAACTTCTTTGTGTAGAAGAGCTCACGGACAGGCCCAGGTACGTACGTGTGTCTGCCTCAGAGGGCGAGCCCGTGTGTGTGTGTCATTGTAAAATCTTCTCATTTGGATTAAATACTTTACATACATATATACACACAGCACTTCTGCTGTACTCTGTGTGACAAGGATGCATCGAGGGGTGCAGCTTCTGCCACTGCACGAGGCCCTTCGATTGGCGAATCCACTCGCAAAAGTGGGAGTAGAAGTTGGATCCAAGAGAGCGTTTCTGGACGTCTGCAATTGAGCTGTGTGTAGAGACACTGTGGCTGGAGAAACAACCAGGAAAAAGCCCTTTGTCCACAGTGGGAACGTGAATACTGTTGAGGGGTTTGTGCTGTATGGTGTATAGTTATGGCACTCTAGCTGCAAATTTCCTAACAATTGTCATCTATTAAATAGCTTGTCAGCAAAGGTGAAGCAGGAGTACAGCCTCTAGAACAAAACCCGATTGCTAATTAGTCTAAACCAGTGTATGTTACCGTTAATGAGTGGTGAATCAGTCATGCTGTTGCCCTTTCCATAAAGCATGCTCCTAACTACGCTGGCTTCATAGCGAGAGCAAGGAGGGGCGATGCTGCCGTGATGCAGCTCCTCCTGTAATGATGGCTCTCCAAAGTTATCTACTTCTTGTACGGAACTCAGAGCACTCTGCTCTCTCCTCTCATTAGTTTACATACAATTGATGATGTTTATTTTCTCTCCTTCCTTCTCTCTATCCTGATTATTTTGGTTTCATGCTGTGGCAAGCGATTTCCTTTGTAGGTTAAGAAAGTTGAATGCAAGTTACTTCGGTATTTAGTGGTTCCCATAGCTGGCAGTGACTTGAAACCCAACTGAAGATGCAGTAAAACATCACCACCACCACCCCCCGCAGCATCCCAATCAAAAGCTAAACGGCTGTTTCTGGTTCTCTCCTGTCAGGCATGGCTCCCATCCTGTTACCGAGCATTTCAGCAGCAGTGCAAAGAAACGGGTCTGGAAAGTAAACTCTCGTCCTCGGAGTGGAGCCATTAGGTAAATACACTGTGTTTTACATCCAGTCCTATGATTTCATAAACATGGGTAACAAGCTCCACCAGATGCACAAATCAGAGATTGTTGTTAATGCAAATGTCCTTCTATGGGCACTGAATGGGTCGGTGATGACATTTGCATACATATAGCGCCTAACCCGGAATCAGGGGGCAATTTCTTTTTGGCGCGTATCGATTTGCTAAAGCACGATCTCCTCGGTTCGCCGTGCAGCTTTTTATTTACAGCTATTCCCGTCTGCATCCAGCGTCTCCTTCAGCAGCCTTTCCCTGCGGTGCAGCCTATTATTTGAAGGAGGGTCGAGCCCACTCGCTGCCATGCGGACAGGAACGCCGTGTTGCGCAGCACTGCTGCTGGAAGATGCTGTTTCCCACTCGTGTCAGACAGCCTGTGTCCTCCACGGGCTCCTCGCTTCCCGGAGGGATCTGTCGTAAGGAAGAGTAGCAAAAAAAGAATTTTTCAGCTGGCAATTAATGAAGAGCACGATGAGTGTCACAGTCAAGAGCAGAAAGAAAAAGAGGATGATGTAAGTCAGCAGGTCGGGCTTATTGATCTCCCCTTCCTTTAGCACCCTGGCTGTCGACATGTAGAAGGCGGAGGAGCTGACGGGTCGCTGCGTGCTGCCCAGGTAGGGAGTGTTGGTCTGAAGGATGAGGTGAGCTTCGGTGGCACTGGTTGAGTTCAGCAATTCACTATACATGTTCTTGCTTAAATTTCCTCCACGGTAGAAGTAAAGAACGAGAGCACACACAGTCACTCTTTGGCATAGGGAAGGAAGAGTATTGCCGCTTGTAAAATCCCGACAACGAGCCACATTTTGCCTAAAAGTAAACCCAAACGACTCCCTAAGCCGTGTGGAAGGGATTTGCTCTTACATCTCCGTGCCTCATATGTACAGCACTCATCCACAGACATAAATCACAACCGACGCTGGTACCTCGGTGCTGCTCCCGCCCACATGGACCTCGGACCGGGTCTGGGCTGCTTGGAGCCCTCGGTGGCCGTCAGGGGGAGGGCACGGCGGCACTCCAGGTGCTTTTTCCCACTGGGATGGAGCCGGGGTTAAACGGGATCCGCGGAGAGAGGCGGCTGCAGCGTTGGCATCCCGCTGGGCTCGCTGTGCTGTCCCCCAGGATCCTGCTCGCTGCCGGAATCGCGGTGCATGAGTTGAGTTTCTTAATCCCGGTTACCGACGTGCTGCGTAGCTGCCGTTCCAGGGCAGGGCTTGCTGCTTTCCAAGCATTTCTTTTCGTTTTGAGGGAAAAAAAGAAAAAAAAAAAAAAAAAAAAAAAGACAACAAACCAAATGAAAAGAATTCTGCCCGAGGTCCCTTTGTTTAAAAAAAAAAAAAAAAAGAGAGAGAGGAGAAAAAAAAAAAAAAGGCAAAATTAAATCGGAAGGGGGAGAGGATCTTTGGAAACCTCACCTCATCCGCGCCGCGAAGCGGGACTAGGCAGGACTGTGCCAAACGGGACTTTTCCTTCTGCCTCAGCTCCTCCGCAGCGTCACTCGCTGCTGGGAAGGGAGGGAGCGCGGTGTGTCCGCCTCGGGCACGGAGCTGAGCGGGGAGACATCCTCCGAGAAACCCCAGTGAGAGCCCCAGGCTGCGGGGAGAGGTTTGGAGCTGGGGGAGGGCAGCGAGGATGGGACGAAAAGGAAGCGATGGCATCGAAACCTCTTTTTCTTTTTCTTTTTTTTTTTTTTTTTTCCTCCCCCCTCTCGAATCTCTATTGTTCAAATTGATCTCTCCAGCACAGAGAATGCCTTTTTTTTTCTTTTTCCTTTTTTCCTCTTTCTTTCTTTCATTCACCAGCACCCTCTCCAGCCTGACAATTAACATGTTAATTTCTTTTTTTTTTTTTTTTTTTTTTCCATCAGGCTGCCTTTATGCCGCTATTAGCTGCTGGCTGCTCGCCAGCCTGCGCTCACCCCGTCGCATCAGATAAGCGCGGTTAATGCTTCCTTTTAACTCGCCCCAACTTGGGAAGGGGGCGAGGGACGGGGTGCAGAGGGGAAATCGACGGAAGGAAGCATCCCATGCATTCTCCCACCCCCAGGGTGCCCATCCGAGCAAACGTTAAAGCTGCTCGCGATGAGCTATTGCAGCCGGCGGTCCAGAGAGGTTAAACATTTCGATTAGCATAATAAATGTTTCTGCTGGGGAAGAGGGAATGCGAAGAGGAGAAATCCCAACGTCAGGCAGATTTATATCAAAGAAAATGAAGGCTCTGCTAGGAGGCAGTGCCCTTGGTGCAGCCTGTCCCTACCTGCTGAGCCCCTGTGCCCTCCTGGTGGCACGGCTGAGGGCTGCTGCCTGCTCACAGGACCCCGTCCTCCTGCTCCCACTGCCGGCACAGCCCCTACCTGCTCTTCGCCTCCGTGCTTTGCTTCGAGATGTGAATTCGCAGAGATGTTCTTGGGAGGCTTTTGCTGGGTTTTTTCTTTCTTTTCCTTATTCCCCTTTTCAGATGAAGGAGCTGACCCTTCCACGTGCCCTGGTTTATTTCCCCATGTTTAACCCCAGAGGAGGACTCTGCGTTGGCTCCTCCTGGGGCCATTCCCCCTGCCCGCAGAGCGGCCGTGGTTACCCGTATTTACTCTGTGTGAGTTCAAAGAGCAGCACAGAGAGGCAGGCAGCCAGCACAGGGGCTGGAAAAGTCAACAGAGACATAAAAAAAAAAAAAAAGCTGGTGCAGCTCCCAACCGTCCTACCTATGGTGTCTCCTTTCAGCCAAAGCAACTCTGAGCAGTGCAGGATGTGGATGCTCAGAGGTCTGCGTGTCTTCCCAGCACCCTGCCCTCTTCCTCCCTGAACTTTGGTTGGCTTTCACCAAACTTTGCATCCTTTGTTTGTTTACTTTCTTGGTTTTATTAATCTGTAGGAAAAAAGCAGAGAGGCAGCCGGGGGCTGAGTGCTGTAAATAGCAAGGATTGTCTTCGTGTTTCGTGTCTTTCAGCCCAAAGCTTATTAAAATGGCTTCTCTGCAAGTGTTGCCAACTCTGTAAGAAGGGGGAAAATACTGCGATGACTGCACAGAAATGTTGCATTAGAGGAGTGCTCCTGTTAACTGGGAGTGCCCCTAACACAGAGGGGACGGCCCGAGCCCCCTCTTTCCACTCCTGCTAGCGTTCAGGTTACACGTGGAGCTGGAATATTTTCCCTTTACCTCCTACAAAACATTATCTCGTGCCTCTTGCAGGATTTGTTTTCTGCCATGAAGATGCAATAGTTCAGCACTGGTGCCGTTGCTTTGGGTTGAGAACCGTTGCTAATGGTCACGGTGTGAGTGCTGGAATAAATCCTTGGGTGTTTTACAGGCACCCTGGGTGCACGCGGGCTCTGGGGTGGGGAAAGCTCCCCCTGCTTTTGGCAGTCTGTCTGATACACAGAGCGATGAGAAGCCCTGGGAGCAGTAAATCAGATGTGTTTTCGGCAGCACCGTATCCAGGCTTAATCTCAAAAAACCCGAATTGCTATAAATAATACTTTAATTGCAAAAAATAAGAGCTGAACCTTTCCCCTTGTTTTCCTTAATTTGGAAGCTCATTTAAAGTCCTCAGTTCTTTGTAATTTTTCCTCATTAACTTACTTAGTAGCTTGGCTGTTATTTTTTGCTTGTTTCCTTTTACTTTTCGTTAAGATTTTCAGCATTTAATGACTTGCTTGGGTACAGTTGTAACGCGTGCTGGAAATGGTGCTGCAAGGAGCCTCCAGCAGTGGCTGAGTTAGCAATGTAATGAACCTCTCAGTGCTGTGGCTTCATGGCTCCCTCAGGATCTGTGGGGGTGAGTCCTGGGAGGTCCTTGTTCTTCTGAGTGCCATTTGGGTGTTGCTTCCATCCTAAGCCATCCTGTGATTCTGTGGTGAGTCAGTGGTGGTTCTGGCCTCACCTTGGACCACTCTTTCCATAACACGAACAGTGCTGGCACAATCCTCTTGGGGTTCAGAGCCTGGCCCTATCAGATGAAGCTCTCCTGGTGACTTGGACGGTGGCATTAGCTTTAAAAAGCATCAGTCAAACTGCAAACAAGCAGGATGCAAAACACAGGGTGACCAATGCTTGGGGTTTGGCTGTGCAGCAGATTGCTCTGGAACCCTTCCCCATTTCCGGGCTGGTAAATTATGCATGATCTGTCTCTTACACGCTTACTCAACCCCTACCACGATAAAAATCAACCAAGGGAAATGAGAGGGGAAAGGAGCATTATCTTTCTCAGTAATGCAACCATTTACAATCTGTTACGATCCTTCTGCTGAGGAGTAAGTGGTGGTGGAGGGGATTGTTTCTATTAGCATACCAAAAACCATAAATCATGGGCTGTAATTTTCCAGTGTCACATACAAGCAGCCTTAAAACCTTAAAAAAAAAAAATTAAAAGAGAGAAAATAAAAATAATACACAGAGGTCATTTCCTTTTTTAATCACTCTGAAGTAAAACACTTCTTCTGGTTGCCTGAGAATCAAATACCAGAGACCCTATTTTCCAAAGCAGGATCTTAAAACTAAGCAGCAGACACCTTGTGAGGAGGTGCTGCCCTCGGTGCTTCAATGCAGATCTGAATTGCCTGAGGATACTGGCCCAAGTGCAGAGAAGTGTGAAAATATTTGATTTCCTAAGATCCTGTTTGTCGTATTTAAAACTGAGCTCTAACGTCATGTTTCTTGGGGTCTGTTCTCACCAGCTGGAAGAGCAGCATCTAAAAAGCATCCAGAGAAGTCTGCGGATCCAGTGGAAATGGGAGTTTTGTGCATTTCCTCAGTGTTCTGCCTAAATCCTCCATTGAGGAGCCTCTCCATTGGCCAAGTCCCCATTCCAAGAAGGGGAAGAAGCACCCTGCACTCTGCCAGCCTGGTCAGCTTTGTCTGCTGGAGTTCTGGTCAGGTGGGACTGTTTTGGAAAAGGGGTGAACCCACAGCTAGAAATCTCGTTTCTTTCTCTGGAATCCCTCTCCTGTCCCCTGTCTTAGTGTGGAATGAGGGAAGTGTCTGACTGGTGGAGCCTGTCTGTACTGTTATTGCTTCTTGTTGTACAATGTTCTGATGTCAGAAACTGCTCCTCCTGCTTCTCTCAGACAGGCTGGGTGGGTGGAGTTTCTCTTTTTCTCTGATTATTGGTTTTTGCTTTGCATTTTGAGTCCTTTCTTGATTGTGACTCCAAGTAGTGGGGATGAACTGTTGAAACTGGGTGACCCCCAGAGCTGCATGTGAGTGGTCTGTACAGATGAGGGGCAGCCCTGCGTGCAGATCAAGCCTGATATCACTCTGACCATGTTCTGTCCAAGTGGCCTATTGTGCAACCCACTTTCCTGGTTGAAAAATGGCCTTACACTGCAAGGATCCTGAACCTTGATCATGGAAAGTGGCAAGGTGCTCCAGTGCAGTAAATAAGAGCAAGGAACCAGCTAAAGTGGGGTGAAATGTTTTCCCCAACCCCATAGCAGTGGATCTGAAATCTCCATCTCCAATGGTTTTGATGCTCTTCTGCAGGTTTAAGTTGAGAACCATTGGCTGTAATGAGCTTGAGCTGGGAGCCCATTGCTCTAACACAGCACCTCTGCCCCAGATAGTAAGCTCTCTCCGAGCACCAGCAGGGCTCGCTGCATGCATGCCTCCTTGCTTGTGTAATTGAGCAAAGCAAATGTATTGCACGGGGTCAGCTGTTGATTCTTGCTCCTGGTGTGAGCTAAGGCTGCTTACAGTGTCAGCTCAGAAATATTGTTCACACAAACGGTGATAACTCCTGGGCCCTTGGGTACCCTTCGGTGGTAGGAATTAAATCAAGCGAAAGAGCAGCACATCACCCTTCTCAGAGTGGGCATAAATTTCAGAGGTTGAGCTAAACTTTATTTTGGAAAGTACCAGGCTGTGTTGCTGGCTACTTCTGGAAGGACTGTTGACCTATGCGTTGATCTATGACCCCCAAAAATGAAAGGAAAGCCAAATGCGGTGTTCCTCAGCAAGCTGGGGAAGGGTGCTGATGTTTAATTGTTTGTGTGCTGCTTGGTAAAGAAGAATGACTTTATAGTTTCTGATTTGTCATTCATTATGGTCTGACTCAACAGATCACATTGCTGGTTCTGTTCAGCTCAGAGGTCTTCTCAGTGCTAAACTAGAAACCTCTGGCAGCATGCAGTGTCTGGGGCAGGGATGGGGCTGCCCCATCTGCTCTCACCTCAGGTTTGCTTTTGTTAATTCGTTTGCCCAAAAAGGAGGAAGAAGATCAGTGGTCCTCTGTGGCAGTCTTCTGTGTCTGATTATTCCTGCTTCTGTGGTAGAGTAGAATTCTGTTGAAGGACTTGACGTCAGCACTCTGTATTTAGGCTCCATTTAATTATATTGGGAAAAGCAAAGCTCAGCCAGCAACATTTGCTGGAAGAGAAACGGCTTGTACCCATCTTGGTTCACCTGTGAGCATGGATGAGAATTGTAGATCCCGACTCTTCACCTCTTCATCCTCTCTGGTGACCCTTTGGGTCTCTGTCTCTCATAGGCGAATGCAATTATCATTAATCAAGGCAGGGTACCTGCCCAAAGCTGAGCAGCTTTGGCAGAGCAGCAGCAATGGAGCGGAGCTCCACAAAGGGTGGAGGCTCCTCTGCGAAGCACCAGCTGTGCTCTGAAGAGCTCACTGAATACAGTGGGAAAGAAAATCTATCTGCCGAGGACAGGGATTATTTTAATAACCTAAAATCTTATTGCTTCTGGAACATCTGCTCTTTCGTGGAGCAAATAAATAGGTTTTAATTTCATTGCCTTAACTTCGTGGAAATAAATTTGAGAAGCGCAATAACCAATATTATTTAGGATAACAGCATTGTCCTTTTCATATCGGTCCTAAAAGGAAAACTACACGAAATATGGAGCCAATAGAAACACCTCCAGTCTCAGACCCTGGAAATATCTGCAGCTGAATATACCACAGTTGGTAAAAGAAAACTTCACCTGACCTTTAAGTTTGCAGAGGAAAGCAGCTACCAAGTTAGTCCTTTGGAGGTGATGCAGTGAGGTGGTGTTACTCAGTAACGCTCATCCCCTATATAGAGGCTAATATATTCCTGTTGTATTTAATTAGTTTTGAACCTATGTGCGTGAAGAAATGCAGCGCAGCGCTGTTATTAAAATTCATGCTTTATAATAATTAGCACAGTTAGTGCAGCCTCTGAGAAGTGCTGGTGAAAGGACTATTAACTTTGGTTAGTGGTGGAACTGCCTCACTCGTGCTATCGTTTAACCCACTGCTGCATTTTGAAGAGGAGAAAAAAGTTGTTGTTCTCAAAGGCTACATCAGGCCAGCCATTAATTACCAAAACTCATTAATTATAACAGACTGTCTGCTATGAAATCTCTTTAGCTGAACTTTTGCAATGATCAGTAGGGAAATTGTGGCAAATACAGGCAGAACTTTCCCTTTTTAACTGCTGCTGTTTTATCTCTCATCGAATCCCTATCTGAAATTGAGAAAAATGAATAATAAGGTTCCAAAACTCATTCTTCAGAAGATCAAAGTCATAAAATTCTGTTAATCCCCTTTGAGACAGAAATAGGAATTATAGTTAAGAGACTTTTCCCTGTGACTTTTTGTTTCATTTTATAACTCTTTAATTGTTCCCTGAACGTATCTCCCATTGTATTCCACTGTAAACTAATTTGCTGAGCTATCAGGAACCCAAGAAAAATCTCTTAGTTAAAAACTGCCTCTCGCAACAGCAGCTGAAAAGCACAAATTCTGAAGAACCAAAGTGATGCCCTGTTCCTCGTTGTTCCCAGCAAACATGTCTGGACCCTATGGTTTTGTTTTTTGGTAAACCTCAGTCTTGTGGTTCAGGACCTGAGCCTTTACAAGCAGAATTTCAGCTGAGTTTTCTAAATTTCTTGGAAGCATCTTTACCTTGATTTTTTTTTAATCTCTTTTAGTGCCGGGTTATTCCTATAGCAACTCTCATTGCTTTGCCACGTGGCTGCAATGTCACCAATCTATGTGGCATCCACTCTATGGCCTGCAGGTGCACATCCTTCCTGACAGATCTCCCCTAGAAGCGGTTTTACCTTCGGTATTCAAGAAAAATCTTGTAGGGTGCAAACACTGTGTCCACATTCTTAATGGTAATTCAGAGAGCAAAGTGTTTGGATGTGCTTGAAAATAGCCCTGGGCACCTATTTGCATGTGTAGGTGCATAGAGATCTGAGAAAAACAACCATCTGGTGCCTCCGGACTCGGATCCTCAGAAGATGCATAGAATGCTGAAGTGAAGGGATTTCAGGCATGTGTGTTTCTTCTGATCATTGGTTCAACTCGTTGTTTCTCTCAGAGATGTGCAGAGGAGGAATGCACAAAAGAATGGCAGCTGTGTGCTGTCTGCACGTGTTCTGCAGATGATATTACGGGAGGTCAGCGGGAGAAAAAGATGGCCTTTGAAAAAGTATTCTGCCCTCCAGTTTCAAAATACCTTTGAGCTCTTCCCTTGTATAGGAAGGAGCTGATAACCTAGTGGCTAAATAGTATTGCCAATTTGAAGGCCGTCAGTTCTTGGAATAATTTTGAAGCATTTCAAGCTACTTCTTTTCCATATTTTTCTTTCCTTTTTTTGTAGTAAAATTTCAAATTTGGTCTTTTATTTCCTGTAATGACTACAAGAGAGGATTTGCTGTGCCAGGGTACAAATCATTTTCATGTTAGAAAACCAAAAGCCATTATCTGTACTTCTACTCGGTGCAGAAGTCAGAAGCATTAGTACTCTAACACAGCGTGTTTTCTGCTCTGTGCGTGGTATGATGGCTGCAAATCATGAAATCTGGAGCTAAAGAGCACTTCACTCCACATGCAGGGGGATGTTCGCTCTGAGATCTGAGGACCTCCCAGTGGGCAGCTGCCAGCATTTCAGCTTTTATTTTGGTCACTGGATTGAATGGACCCTGAAACACTGGGAAAAAAAAAAAAAAAAAACAATCAAAAAACTGAAGCCATTCCTAAGCCTAGATGAAGCTGCACATGCATTAAGGTGACACCTGGGATGGGGAATTAGTAAAATTATTATTTATTTCAACAGTGGCTTTTTAAATGTGGGACGGCATATTGATTCTGAGCCTGCTACGTGATCATTTTCGTTAGTGGTGTTTCCTGCCAAAATTAATCAGGCACTCCTTGATGCTGGGCCAACTCCCAGACTTGCACATTGTCAATCAGGTGGCGATCCAAATGTTCGCCCACTTCTCCTCCGTTTTCTTTCTCTCTGACTCCATCAGAAGCACATGACAAATCCGTGGATCATGGGGGAGAGAGAAGCAGCTTTGCTCTCCTTTTTCTCTCTGCTGGGGAAAAAGAAAAGACTCTCAACTGTATAATCATCTTCCTATAAAATAAATTACTTTATCTGTCTTAATACTGTCACTCTTCAGTCCTCCAGTGATCTACTTCTTCCATCTGTGTGCATAACCGAAACCTTGTCTCCACCTACTCTATGTACTTCCAAGTGTCAAAATCCAGCCTCAATCATTGCTGTCATCAGTCTCTCGTTCCTGATGCGATAGCGGGCAAAACATCACAGTTCCTCAGACCAATCTGGGTAATTTCTGTGCTTGCTGTGCAGAGTTGAGGTGAACTATCAGAAATATGACCTAAAAGAGTTGTGTTTTGTTTTGTTTTTGTCAGCTGAAGTTTTCCATTTTCTGCTCCTGAAAGAAGCGGGTATTTTTATTGCTTTCTTGGTCTTGTTTCCATCATGACTCTTGCTGCAGCGGGGCATAATTTCAGGAGATAACCACATTACCCAAATCCTATGAAAGTTGACTTACTGCTTCGCATTGAGTAATTCTGCATGACTCACACTTTGTTCTCTGATATAATTTCTACGCTTGTTCGCAGAATATTGTTGAGACAATTGAGCTTACTTACTGAAATCACCATCTTTTGTGACGAGACATTACAATCACTTTCCTCTTTCACAAATCCATTCCAAGAACAATGGGCCGACCCATAAATAACAACCATTTGTTTTGCTTAGCGTGTGGATTCTACTTTGCTAAATGAAATAACGGCAGGGAAAGGAAAGAAACCTTAGAAGCAGTGCATCTTCCCAGATAAACGTGGCAATGCTCCTCTCCTGCTGAGCCCTGACCTACTTTGCTCACAAAATGCTCTCACTACCTTCCCCCAAACACAAGGCTGTTGAAGCCCCAGGAATTCTTCACCTCGGGTGTGAAACTGTGAAGTGGCAGTCACCACCAAAGGGTCCTCAATGGTTTCCCTGTCTGGCAGCACCGTGCTGCTTATCGCATCTCCTGCAAACACTTCTCTCCTCATCGCATTGCTGTTGGGATCAGTTTTTATCTCTGCTCCAGCATACATTCTGTGAGTTCAGAGCTGGATGAATTTTGCCATCTTGTGAGAGGTTTTGGTACTTTTTCGGGGGCTGGGTTTATTTTTGGGTTAGTGCAGTTAACGTGTTTTGCTCTGCTGTAATCTTTTTTTATTCCTTCATATTTTTTACTACTGAAAAGGAATCCTTTTCCTCTAGCTAATATATTATGTGCATCAGAAGTTGGTAACATGCCTGTTCACAGAGAAACAGGAGTTGAGATCGAGCATCAACAGCTGTGGGAATGACCTACACCATATGGGACATATGACAAGTACCTAGTCTATATTACATAAGGAATAAAATCATGCTGCATTGCTAAAGCACGGAAGGAGAGAGAACTAGAACATGATGACAAATGATTGCTCCCGATGAATTAGGTCCTTAGATGTACTATCATGGGTTTGGATTTTTTTTTGGCTTTTTATCTAATGCCTACAGTCAGTTTGTTAAAGTCAAGTTCGTTGCATGGCAAAGGCAGTATCCCTTGGCTGTGTACTTGTCTTAGTTAAGCGGCACAGCAGTTAAATATAGAAGTTGACTTTGTCCATCAGATTTTGCATTTGTGATTCGCAAGCAAAGGTACTGATTGCAGCACACAGACATTACTGCCCGCTGTGGCAATGCTTGGGCTCGTTATCTGGGTCAGACGATTAGATTTTAATGCTGAAAAGCATCATTACACTCAGAAAGTAAATAAATGTTTCTGAGCTTGATCCTGTTTGTTTAGCAAAAAAAAGTTGAAAAGATGATGCCGTACAGCCTGTGTATGCCCTTACGGGGGATGAGCTGCACCCTGGAGGGCCACCTGCAAGGGCTGATGGCCCCAACCTGCTGATGACCCAAGGCAAACCTTTAGATGATGGGGAATTAGCAACAAGCCAGAAGGAAAATGGCTGAATCCTTAAGTCTTGCTTTCTTTTAGCCACAGCTGGATACCTTTCAGGATGACACATTTGCATTGAACAACTCCTAATATCACGCAAAAGACTGGATGTCACCACCTGTGACACTCGGGAGGTTGGATCACAGCTCCTTCCCTCTTCCAGGGAAGTCTTTGAACCACCTCGTCTCATCTCGTGCCTGGCATCTGCTGATATCGTGTAACAGGGTACGTACTCTATCCACTTCACATTTTTGACTTAATTCTTTATCGGCACTGACTGTTATTTCCAGAGGAGAGCTGAGCAGCGCTGTGCAGAGCCCCTTCTCCTCTGCATACAGAGTTCCAGTGCTTGCCTTGGCACTAGGGGAAAATGCTAATGGTGTCAAACCTAATACATTGGCAAGCCAACTTGCATGCATGGTGACTGAAGGACCTCAGTTTAATTGACAAGCTGCCTCTGGAAGCTGACCCTGCATGTAATTTCCTCCCTGAATTTGGAACTTCAAGATGCATGGTACGGCCTTATTGCACATTTTTCTGCTCGACGTTTGGGTGCTAACTTCTATGTTTCTGAGAAATAGAAATACTGTATATTTCGTAGAATGATATTTACACATGTGTGACTTTGTAATGAAATAAAGTGTATACAGCAGTGGCAGAGCTAAGGTCAGGTTACTTTTAGACATTTTTTAAAGCAGTGTAGCCCCCAGAATAAGTCCTGAAGTATTCTGTTGCAGTGAGGTGCAGCTTTCCGTGCTTTAAATGATCTGTAGTCTCCCTCTGCAACAATTCTCAAGCTCTTTAACTAGCACTTATGATTTCATTTTTCTTTACACTTTGTCTGCTTGTGATATCGCTTTGCATGCAGTTGTAGAACTCATCCTTGCGTGCAGAAAGGAGCTGTCTGCCTGGTATCTTCTAGGAATAAAAGCTCTGATCTGCCGCACTGGGTTTAATAAATATTTTACCTTTCACCGTTCAGAATATCCTCCTGGTGAACCTCAGCAGCTGCACTTCGTGAAAATAATGCCTGATTCAAGAGTGGCTGTTTGCTTCCATGTTATGGGTAAAAACTGCAGCCCAGGTGACCCCTGGGCAGGCAGCACTTTTTCTCTCCCCGCTGTGTGCTTCTTCCTACTGCTGCACTTGGTACTGTGAGAGCTTTGAGTTAAAGAATGAGGTGGTATGTATCAAAGTGATCTTCTCTGCTCTTGCAGGAGCTTTAGTACCTTCCATGGCAGCAGGGCCATGCCCTGTGCTGCTCTGGGGCACTGGGCTGCAGTCTGGACCCCAACCTGCTGCTGGAGTTCTCACTCAACAGTGACAATAGAGTCACTGGTTCATTGGTTTCACAGAGGCTGCTGTAAGTAAATGGGGGAGCAAATGAAACCCTCACTGCTAAGATGTTTCAGACCTCCCTGAATCTCCCCTAAAATTTTGATGCCACCTAGTCAGACTGAAATGAATGGTGTCATAAAGCTTGGGCTTAGCTGAAAGATGGAAATAACCTGTGTGCATGCGTGCGTGCGTGCTTGTGCCTGAATTGCCTCTCAGAACGCTGCACAGCCACTTCTCAGATGTGCAATTTTCGTTCTATTGATTTTATTTTATTTTTTTTTACATACAGTTACGTAATTGCAAACTGTACCCATTTACACCTTCCAGAAGGCAGTAACTTCAGGATTTAATGTGGGATTATTTTTAGTATGTATTCAAGTTTATTCATGCTGAAAGGTAGTAGTTATCTTTTGTAATTTTAGAGTTGTTCTTTGAATAAAAACATGAGTATAGCTCCACGTTAAATGCCATGTGACACTTGGGAGCGGGCTGAAACCTCTCCCAGGATGACAAAATCTCTGATTTTTTGCTTTGCAACACCCCTGCTGTACACACGATAGCAGTGTGTATGTTGGGACCTGTGCTTATCTCGTGTGTGCTATGAGGATTTACCATGAACAGTGAAAGTACCTCTAGGCTAGAAGGAGCTGCAATTTTCAGTGTTGGTTTTTCGTGTGTGTATGTGTGTGCAGGAATGGCTTATTGAAATTCAGCTATGCTTTCTGAGTTCAAATTCCTTATTAAGCTGTCACCAGAGGGGTTATTAGATAAAAATCTGTGGGTCCTCAGCTGAGCGTTCTCCCCAGAGCAGAGTAAATACCTCTGGTCGCCAAATAGCTGAACCTTTTTTTTCAGTTCACAGGCAACTGTGCAGAGGTTGCAAGTTTCTCATGTTTCGGGGTCACTGTTCAGATAAGTCTTATGTTATTGTTTTTGCTTTCTAATGGAATAATTAGAAACAAGAAGACTGCAGAAAGAGTGCGTAATTTGGGGGAAGGAGCTCAGTTGTTTGTCCACGAAGGCACGCAGGGATTTGGCTGGGACGGACGAACACACAGGCACCAGCCGAAGGTCAGCAGAAATGTATTTTGCAAGATTTCCTTTGTTCCAAGCTTGATTTCCAAGAACTTGAATATCGCCCTCTTGTTTGGAGAGAACTGTGGGTCTGACACCAGCAGAAGCTGCGCTGTAAAAATAAGTGAGTCACGATGATAATGAGGCTATCGTTATGCAATAACAAGCTACCCTCATTTCCTTTGCAGGCAGTGCACAACTGTGCAGATAATCTGGGTTGCTCCTATCTCAGGGCCTGTGTTGGTATCTGTGTGCGGTACCATCTTCCAGAAGCGTTTTGCCAGAATGCAAAATGGCCCTCACTGTCTCCATCACAAACAAATGTATCCTAAAAGGATTTCTACTACCGAGTTCATTGACAGCATTGTTCAAAGAGGTGTTTCATGGCATATTTCTTCTCCTAATCTGTATTTCTATTCAAGACATTTTGAAAGTGTTTTCCAGCTTAGGAGTCCTAATGAAATGTGTCTGCTTGTTTCCTCAATAATAAACTCCTCTAACATCCAAGCAATGTTTTGCAGCTGGAACTGCATCACTGCTGTGGAGCAGTGGAAGGCAGAGCTGGAGCAGTTCCTCCTGATATACCCAAGTCACAGGAACGTGGCAGGAAAGTGGCGCGGTTTGTATTTGACTTTCCACTGCAGCAGCTGAGAGGTGCAGCAGACTCATTTCTGTGGGCACGTGCTGTTTTCTTTGGCTGACAGCCCTTGTGTGGAGGCAGGGAGGATATTGGACCCCAGCTGTACCCAGCTTCATCCCTATGATGCGTTCCTCCTGCCCAGCCCAATGCTCACATTGAGGTCTCTGCTGCTCTAACTCCCTGAAGGTGATGGGCTGAGCAGTTTCCTAATGTGAAAATGTCAGAACCTGTGAAGGGTTACACTTCTGCAGGCATTTCCCTTGAGAACTCAGTTTCTTGGTCCATTTACCTGGAGATAATCTGTGCTTTTGCTTGCCACCCTCGGCTCTCACACCCCAGAAATGTGTGAAGGTGGTTGCTGTCTCCGGGCACACAGGACTTTACCCGGGTTGTTAAATCTCTATCATTCCTTCTCTGTTAGCAAGAGATCCACAGTGGTGGCTGCCAGCAATTTAGCTAGGCAAGCACGTCACCATCTTGCTAATCTGTTTGTTGAGCTAGTAATTGATCAACTGAGGGCAATTCCTTGCTTCACTTTCTACCTCCATCCTTCCTTTTTCTCAAAGACAGCATCTCTAGTTCTGCATCACTATTCACAGAAATTGCTGTGCTCTCATTGCTGGTCTCTGAATTCAGTTTTTATGCCTTTGTGAAACAGAGTTTTGAGAGGAATTACCTAAATCTGGAGAAACATTTCTATGAGTCAGACCCATTGACTCCCTGGTGCTCGATTCTTTTGTTCAGCTTCTCCTCAAATGTATGGTGGGAAGTGACGTGGTGAGAGAGCTCCACAAGTTAAGTATTAGAGCTTCCCCATCTAGATGTATATTTTCTACCCAAGAAAAGGGTAGAGTCGTACTCACTGACATGGTTTAGTGGGCATGGTGGTGATGTTTTATGGTCAGACTTAATGATCTTGGTGGTCTTTTCCAAACCTTATGGTTCTGTGGTCTGCTGACAGCAGGTGGGTGGCAGCTCTTGGGCTTCAGTGAGGTGTAGTAAGTGTTGTTTTGTGTTTGAGATTCAAGAAAGGGAGAGAAAACCCAACTCGTGCTTTTGCAGCAAAGATAAAGGGAAGCTCCTGGCAATGATGCCAGAATGTTTCTAAGTTGCCTCATATTCTGCCTTTTAAGTTTCATAAGAAATAAATCGGCATATTTTTTTTTGTGAATTAACGTATGGTGGCTGTATGTGTGTTAAAGTTCTTTGCCCATTTTTGGTCCATTTACAACTCATGAGCAAATGATTTAATTGCAGGGAAGCAGTTATACTAAGTGCATGCTGCAGTCTTATTTCAGGCTCGGCAGAAGCCCTGGAGAGCTCATCTGAGGCTGGTGTGGTATGCTGGACTAACTTATCTTAGTGGTCTTTTCCAACCTCAGTGATTCTTTGAGTCTGTGCTGGGCCATATTGGGTTGTTGCTCAGATCCAACTTTAGCTACATTGCCTCCTACTTCCCTGCCTGGGGTCTGATTTATTGGCCAAAACTTTTCATCCAAAAGTCAAGGTGGAAAGTGATTATATGCCAGACCTGATGGCAACATCTGTGGGAGTAAACGGATGGCCAAATGGTATCTTTGGTCTTGTTCATGGTTGGGACTGGCCATGGGGTGTCTGTGGCTGGTGCTGTTGGGGTGGGGTGTCATCCAACCCCATGCAGCCCCTTCTGCTTCCCCATGCGAGATGCAGAGCAGTTCTTATGGAAAGGACCTGAAAGGAGCAAAGCTGTCCTTGTTTAATCCATTCCAGGTGGTGATTTTTCATTCCTCTCTAAAGGACACAACCACCTCAGAAGCTTTAACAAGAATAGTGCTGATCACAGTACTCTCATGTCCCTTTGGTAAACTAAGAAAAAGGGGGAATGAAAGCAGCTCTGGGTTTTCCTTTATCTCAGTAGCTGGATTTATTTGGACAATCCATCAAGATGTATCTCTCTAACAGCATCATTTAAGCTGAAATAGGAGAGTCGCTATTAGTCTTGAAAATTCGTAAGATAAACAGTTCTTGACATTTAATTTTTAGTGACCAATGAAGAAATAAATTACTGAGCAATAATCACGCAGAAAGTATTTAAGCTAAGGAGAAATAGCAATCTATGCATGGGATCCTGATTCTATACCAGGGCCATCTATTTTACATTTTCTGTTTATTTTTGTACTTTGTAAGACAGAGTGTGGAGTTTATGTTGTTTCCTTAGGGAATAATTTAAGCATAGCTAAAGATGGAGCATCTGTTGAATGCCTCTTTGGCCAGTAAACATTATAAGATATTTTGATTACACTTGTCCCAGCCCTTTCTCTTTACACGCTTGCTGCTGAGAACAGTAGGTTTGTGAGTTATTATCAGCACAGCTCACCAAGGTTGGTTGTGGAGGAGGAAATGGATGCAAGTAATATTCAAGTGAACACATAGTTTAGGCCATGTGAGGAGTTTTGCCTGTCTTTGCCTGTTTCCGTGTCCTTTGCTTGTGTTTGTTTGTCTGCTGTTCTGAGTGAGTCTGAAGTGATGAAGTCCAGGGGTTGTCTGGGGTTCTTGCTAGTGCTACCATGCAAATAATAGATCCAGTGAAGGAAAACGTGATTGAAAGATGCTCTCACTTACAACTGAACTATTTTTATTATTTCTTGTGATGCACGTGTAGCCCTCAAGTTTGGGTACCAATTAATTAATTACGCTCTTCATTTTGTCTGATGGGCATCATAGTACAAACAATGGAGATGAGGCTGGGAGTGAGCATCCCTTGCTGGAAACCAAATATGGAACAGCAGATGCTAGAGATGGTACTGAGAGATTGGACTCGATGAACTCTTTTGCATTGTGAGCTCTATAAATTTGGGAAGTGGATGGGGCATGCTGAAAAAGAGAGGTGGCAGATGGGATGAAGGGAGGATGATTAATAGAAATATAAGCAAACAGCCTTGCATTAGCTTCTGCTGCTTGTTTTCCAAAGTGCAGACTGAGGATGGAAATAGAGAGAGGTGGCACAGATGGGAAGAGGGCTGAGAACCATGTGAGCTCCGAACTGAGGCAAGGGATAGGCACAGGGAATGTGAAAGTGATCAAACCTTTCAGGTGGGTCAGGGGCAGAGGCACCGGTTGCTGGGTGCAGGTCAGAGCCAAAGCTGCCTTTTTCATGGTTTGATCTGGAAAGAGGGTCTGAAGTGGAACTTGAGTAGTTTCTAAGGAGGCCCAAGGAAAAGTTGACAGTGATAGGATATGGAAAGCTTTTTTTCTCATTTATTAATTAGTGGAGGAAGCAGAAGGAATGTTGTGAGGGTCAACTCTAGTTAGGGGCCAGTGCTAGCATTTAGAAGCACTTACTGACCCCACAATGTTGGGGAGTGAAGCAGAAAGGGAAATAATAATAAAAAAAGGATAAACAGGAGCACAGGCTGAAAGTGTGCCCCGTGAGGGTGGAGCTACAGATAAAAGTTAGCTAGGCACCCAGACAGGTGTAATGGTAGTGGCAAACGTTTAGAACAGTAAGAGACCCTGAGCACAAGATTATTAAATAAGAGCTTGCAGCACAGGGATAGTGTGCTCCAAATGACATCATTTACCTCTCCACTTGTTATCATTCATTCTGCCATGTTATGCTGCAGATCCTATTATATGCTTCTTAACTGCAAATCTGGCCCATGCTGTGAGTCAGGCACAACACAAGGCCAAAAAAAAAAAACCACATACCCCAAACCCAACAGAAAAACCAAACCACCATTTGTTCTCAGAGATTTTGTGATGGAAAGAGTGTTCCTATGAAAAACTGCGTTGTTGGTTCTGTGTTGGAAGATATTGACAGGTAGACAGCATGTTTCTCTAGGTTCACAGTTTTGTAACTAGACCAGTGAAATTACACATAAAAAGAAGAAATGACTGTTGGATGAGTAGGCTGCAAATAAAACCTGAGGAGCTGAGATAAATGGAGTGGCTTTAATTTTTCAAGGGCAAAACGTTCATGTTCGTGGTACAGAAAGTCTGGAGGAGATTACATTTGCTCTTAGATTTTAGTAAGCACCACATCTTACCCATTCTAGCCCAAAGAGGCAGATGCCACGTGGCCTGGTAGTTTACATGGCTTTCATTTGAAACTCAATGAGATTTGGCAACCACTTTTGCTTTGTCTCGATGGATTCTTCCAGTGTGGAACCCAAAAATTCAGCATGTGAGAAACCTCAGAAAGGAGAAGGACTCTGCGAAGGCCTTGTGGCTGTTCAGAGCTTCTTGGAGGAGAATTCAAACTCTAGACTCTGCCATTCATATGCAAAAATATGCGTCAGAGTCATCAATTTCCTCAATTCACTCTGGGTTAATTGGTTTTATTCTGGAGAATGGGCCTTATTCAATAGAACCTGTCACCTTATTTTGTTTCCATAAAGTCCTTGCTAGATGGAGAGGTTTCCTCCTTTGTTCCATTACATTTAACAGCAGGAGAGAATTTTCCTCTCTCAACTTGCAGATTAACCATTAGAGTTAGTAAAAATAACATATTGTCCAACAGGGTTAAGTCATTCCACTCGAGATGGACTTGACTTTTCCCTGCCAATTATTAATTTTCATGAATTTCAAAATATGTTTTATGCTGATAAAGCTTCCTAAAGCATTTCCTCTAGAACTGTTTTAAAGAAAGTGGCACTTACGTAAGTCCTTTGGAGTACTTCATGTGCCATGGCTTTTCCTATAAATATTCTCCAGTTCATTATTTTCACTGAACTTCAAAGGTGGGTAGGTGTTGATTATTTTTACCAGTTAAAAGAGAAAAGTCTCGGGTACCTGCATACCCTTTGAACAAGCTCATGAAACAATCTGCAGCTTTCACGTCGGCCTTTATTTCCCCAGGTTGCTGCTTCCTCTTCGTTAGTCTTCATTTTTTGCGGCTTTTATTTTATGTCCCTGCCTGTAAAGGGCACTTGACTGACAGAAACCCCTATCCTCCAGGCCCAGAAGGTTTTTCACTACATAGAACTTTAACAAACACCATGTTTGTGGTTGACACAGCCCTGGGTGGCTGAGTGAGGGCTGAGCAAATGCATCCTGCTCCATGGGACAGCCCAAATGCTATGGCTCCATCTGCACAACAGAGAGTCTTCTTATACAGATTGCCCACGTTGTCCTCATTTATCATTGTTCTGATTCCTCTCTCCAGGCACCTTGTGGTGACAAAGGTCTCAGGTTCTGTTCAATATATAAAGTCCTGTTTCTGTGACACTAAACACCTCAGCATGGTACATCATCTTGCCTTGGCTGCAGGTCAGGAGATCCTGGATGTGGCCTCCAGCTAGTCCTGAAATTTCAGTTTCCCTTTGAATCAAGGAATTGAATTGGATTGAACCTAAACTAGGGCATCACCTTATTTCTGAACATCACAAATGAGTTTACTAACTGGGGAAAAACAAAGCCTGTCACCATGGGGAATGCTTGAAGAGATCAGAGAAGGGGCATCCTCTATGGCAAATGACACTTAGCAATGCTGAGAGCTACAAGAATGTTCATTAGCGGCAGAGGTTTCTTGCTGCTGGTGTTGCAGAAGTCTGGAATTTTAAAGGACTGGAAAAGCTCAAACTGAATTTTCAGCTTTGTAAGAGAAAAAAGAAAAAAAAATAAAACTTGTGATTCATTACTTAAAATAAAACAGTGGGTAGGAAGTGGGGGAAGGTGACTCTCCTACCTTTAATTGGAAACACGTCCAAAGACCCATCTGGCATGGCTGTAGGAGTGGGCAGAGCCAGTGCTGCTGAGCTGCACCTTGGCTCCTCTCCATCATCACCTGGGTGTTGCTGGGCTGCAGCCAGTTTGGGAACTGGGTTAGGCTGAAGTGGGAGCAATCAATTTCAGTGGGCACCAAGCGGGCTTTAATACTCACAGCTCTGAGGATTCACATCCTGTGTGGTTTGCACTAATCTCTCAGTGGATATTCCCTGGGGAATCTGACTGTGATTAACTGAGGCAGGCAGCTCCAGATTTTTGGGCTGTGTGGGGCTGCATCCCTCACAGGCACAGTGTGCTCACTCAGCATGGCTGCAGGTGGATGAGGTGGGCTCCAGGTGGTGGTGACATTGTGTGGTCTGGGATGAAACCTTGCTGGGGGAGACTGGAATGGCAGCATTTGCTCATGATGGATGATCCCTAATTTATTTCCACTGGAAAAGGTTGTGGAGACAAGGTTACCCTATAAATTATGTTTAGAGTGTAATTTTATTAAATATCCTTCTCCTGCAGGAATAAATAATGTGTTATCTTCTTTCATTATAACAAGGAGTCAGTAACACATCCTCAGGTCCAACGCTGTCATTTATTATATATAATAAGTCTGTGTTTTTGCATTTTGTTTGTGTTTACCAGGAGGAGAAGAACTCACCAAGTGATGCCCAATGCAGCTACAATCCTGATGGAGCAGAGAACCCTGTCAGAAGCACAGATTTCAGCCTGATGGTTGCCAGCTTTGAAATGTCCCCTGGTGATGTACTGCAGGAAAGGCAGGGGCCAGTGCAGACCAGGATGGATTTGGGATTTGTTTCAAGGGATTCATTTGTGACAGACACTTGACACTTCGTGCCATCATACCGATTGTAAAAACAACCTGTTGTGACAAACCTGTGGACTTTTTCCAGTAATTATTCCACTACAGCCCCCTGTTCTCCTTCTGTGGGCATGCTACTCAGATGCAACTTCTGAATACCCAACAGAATAATTCCTGCTATTGTATGGCAGTATGAATTCAGCAATGAGCCTGTCCCAGCCCATCCGGCTCTCAGCCAACAGGATGAGTGATGTCTCCAATCCAGGCTTCACCTCTTAAACAAGGGGAAATGTCAACCTTCAATCAAGGAGTTAGGGTGTTTGTCGTTTAAGAGAAGCTTAGGGAGGAGGAAAGAGCTTTTTGTTTAAGTCTGCCTTCAACAATTCAATCGGCTGGGGAGCAGTTTCCCATCTTAGAGCAGGTTTGCTGTAGTGAGGTTGCTGCAGCATCACCTGCTTTATGTGTGGGTGTGCTGCAAACGCCGTCTGGAAGAGCTGCTTGGAGGGCATCATCCAGAGAGAGGTGTTTTGCCCGGGGTGATGCAGTGCAGGTTTAGCAGCAGATCTCAGCAGCCCAGCTTGTTTTGGCTGAGCACATCCTGGTGTGAGACAGAACCTCAGGCCCCCACAGCATGGCAGCTGGGTGAGTCTGCTGTCTGCGGGGATGTCTGCCCTGTGGGATGTTGGCATCTGCAGCACAGGGAGGCTCACAGTGCAGCAAGTCAGTCTGCTTTCAGGAGCTCGGGGCTGTGTCTCCTCTGGGAGCAGGCACAGCCAGTGATACCCTCAGAGACAGCAGTGCTGAAGATCTGTGTGGATGTCTCCTGATATCAGCAGGAACTTACATTAGCAACCCCCCAGCTCCAGTCCTGGAAGCTATAAGGGCATAAAGACACAGGTAATGTGATGTGATGCATTCTACATGGGGAGGCAAATAGGCATCCCGACTACCCATCAATTGTTAGATCATATCAGTGTGTTTGTCTATCCAGGAGGGAAATGTTTTGTGTTGATATTTACGGAAATTAAACCGGATTCTCAGTGTAAGAGCTAACATCCAGATTTAGCCAAAAAATCCCCTCCTGGACCATTTAAAAAACATTGTAGGGAAACCAAGGTACTACTGACATTAAGAAATGATGCAAAGATGGAATGAGTGGATTGCCCTGCTCAGGAGAGTCAGAGAAGCTTTAGGTTGGGTTCTAATTGGTTTTTATTCATTAAGGATGTCTGAGGCCCTGCTTCAGCCCAGCAATAGGGAAGGACTTCAAGCCACTCTGTGACTCTGTTTTGGTTCTGTGACTACTGTGAGCCCAGTGATGTGTCTGCTTTTGTAGCTGGGGGCCAAACTCCTGGCATCTCTCCACTTGTCTAATGGGAAGACTGACATGATGGGTGGGAAACTACCGTAACTGCAAAGTTTTTTTGGTTAAAAAATTAAATCCTGCCTCTCTAGTGTGGTGCTGCAGATGAGAGAGACTTGCTGAGGAACAAAGCACAGTGGTTCTGGTTCAGCAGGTCATTTGTTGCCAAGTCAGAAGCCTGGAAATCGTAGATTGCAGAAGCACACTGCCTTAACCTTAACCACAGATGTGCTGCCGTAGTTGCGGGTGCTGTTTAAGCTCAGAGCCAAGTCTGTTGTAAGTGACTCTTTTTCTCTGCTGGGATTAGTGAACAAATCCTGCAGCATCGTTGACTGAGCAAATCAGCAGTCAGTTAAGTGCATCCTGTCAGCAGAAGGTAATTTTAATGCTAGGCCAGTGGTCTCTCTAATTAAAAGAAGCATTTATTATTTGTTTTTGGGATTGTTTCCAAGAAGGAAAACAGAATTCAGGAAGGCTTTCAGAGCAGATTGCCTTCTGTGGCCTGGTCTGTGCTTGAGGCCGGTATAAGGAGGGGGTGAGAGCAGAATGAAGGATGAGGAGGAGCAGAAAGCGTTGAAAATCTCTGATTAGTCTCTTCACTGGAAGAGAAACAAATCAATGTCAGGAATTAGAGAAAGAACAGACAAGGAGAGAACAGAAAGAGGAGCAGAACAAAAACGTAGAAGACAGATAAGACATGACAAACTGGGAGGGAGGATGGTGGAAGACAGATGAGTGATGGGTAGGGTGCCAATAGAAACGTGAAGACACTGTCTTGGCCTGTGCAACCTGGTCTAGGGAGCTGCTTTGGCAGGGGGTTGGACTCAATGACCTCTAGAGGTGCCTTCCTACCCCTACAGTTCTGTGATTCTGTGTTCATAAGTGAGCAGCATCTCCTCCGTGGTTCCTTACTGGTCAGTGCTGGGAATTACCCAGTTGAGGGCCAGGCCTGGCTGACAAAGCAGCTCCTTGCACTATTTCTGTAGAGAGATTTTCTTACGTCTTGATGCTACACTCATAAAAGCCAAGGAAAATCTATCCTACAGACCACTTCAAGCACTGATTTCATCAGTTTGGACATGGCACTGGGCAATGCACTCCATAATATCACCAAGACAAGGCTATGTTCAGGCAGCGCATGGTCTGTAAGCAGATGGGTAGAGCCCAAGCGGTGTGGCCCATGTGCTGTTCTGCAAATGATTGGTAAATTCCTCATTATCATTCCACTCCTGGGGAGTTTCCTGTCTTTGACACTGAAGTGAATGGCCAAGAGTGGTAGAGAGTGACCACAACGTACTCAAACAGCACACAACATTGCTTGCATACTGCAGAGTACTGACTATTCTTGCATTAGAGCATTTGATTGGATGTCATGTTAATGGGCTTAATGTTTTCCCCCCTCCTGTAACTGGTTTGTATGGAAGGGAAATCAAAATTCACCTTTGAAATTACTCTGGACGCTGCCTGTTGTAATGGTGCTGTGTATGGGATGATGCACAGCACTTCTGAGACTCTCTGCTCCCATGGAGCAGTCAGCACCATGCAAGATGGGGCCCTATGGTGGCATCAGTTACCGAGGAAACTGCCTCTATAGAAGTGGAACATGTTTCTATTAGCAACAGGAACTCTGGCATGTGTGTTACAGCATTTAAACACATCATTACTGAACTGCATTTGTTTGTGGGCTTTTGGGTGTCTGGGGGCTGCACAGTGTGCGGTGAGAAAGGAGTGCAAGTGGGCAGGTGATGGAGCAGGAGTGGAGAGCATGATTCCCACATGCACCTGCTCCAGGTAGCAAAGGTGTGAGGTAATACAGAAAAGCACTTTTGGGACAGTTCTCCTTCAGAATGAACAGGATGCTGCCAGCACGTCCCTGCAGCTGTTCCTGGTAGGTACACAGAGGTGGGAATGATCACCTGATGATGAGAGCAGTGCATGAAGAGTATTTCCTACACCTTCCACAGCTGAAGCACCGAGCACCAAGTGCACAGGTGAGTTCAACGTTACTGATCTGAGGAAGGCAGGGCACTGCATGGCACCCCAAGTGGGGAAGCACTATGTCCATAAGGAGGGATTGGGTGCATGATGTGTGGTGTTGCAAGGCGAGCACGTGGCAGTGAGGAGCAGCTCTCTGCTTTCATCCGCCGTGAGCAAAGATGGAAGGCATAGCTCTCACCTGAGAACGGTCACAAAGCAATTTGGGAAGGTTTTTCTCTATTTACCCGGAGGAATTTTGTTGCGTGTCTCAAGGAGGCTTTTAAATTTCCTTCAGAAAATAGTCTGCAATCACACAGGGAAATGGTGTGTGAAAGGCTGGGGCAGTAATCGCCCGTGAAACGAACATCCGAAGTGAGATACAGACTATTGGAACGTATTTAATATGAACATTCGAGTTCTGCTGCCAGAAAGGCTGCATCTACAAGCAGCTGTGCTCTCATTAAAGAAAACAAGCCCGTGTAGCTCCGAACGTACAGGTGGTGAAATTAAATAGAGGTTCATCTCAGGTTCTGACTTCTCCTTGCACGCAGACGTCACTCCTGCTAAGTGGAACTATCATTTTCTGCAGGAGAGAAATTGTCTCTAGAAGTTTTGTCGAGTGCTGACAGCTCATTAGGTGCCGTTGTTTGGTAGCTCACAGCAAGTCATAAAAGCAGAGCCAAACTCATGGCAGCTCGGGTAGGGAGATTAACACTGATATCTGAAGCTGTCATTCCCCCACACTGTATTTATTTTGGGCACTTTTGGACACTTCTGGTACGTCCTTCTCAGCTGGCATGGCTTGGTCACTACCAGGCTCACCGGGTGTGCCAAATTGTATTTGCTTTTTCACATCATGGAATTGTGTTGGAAGGAGACCTTAAAGACCATCTTGTCCAACACCTCTTCAGTGAGCAGAGATGCTCACAGCTCAAGCTTGTGGTTTTGCATTTCATTCGGTATTTCTTGTGCTTTTATACATCATTTTGTTTCCCTGAGAGTGGGAGAGGATAAACGCATTTGTTTATTGCCATGGTTGCAACGTGTGGCATTGAAACAGCAAAGCAGTGCCCTTTGTGTATTACTGGGGTATGATACAAAGAGTGAGGAATGCATCTGAGCCCTTCTGCTTGTGGGTGGTGGAAACATCTACAGGGCAAAGCCAGGAGGAGTGTGATTACACCACTGTATCTATCACAAATCGCCTTCATTCTCTGCAGTGAGAAGGTGCTGGTGCTGCTGAGACCCACCTGCCTGCAAATCTGCTTCTCCTGAGCCACCTGATGTTGATGAATTACTATAAATGCGCTTATAATTACTTGCCTAATTACAAGTGCCTTCACAAATGATTTTGCTAGCACTTAGTGGAGATAAAGTAAAACATCTGAAACTGTAGTAATGGAAATATACAGCAACATGATAGCATGATGATCACAAAACCAAAGCTGACTGGAGTGAGGTTGGTGTCTCAAGATCCCAATCATAGGTGGGCAGTCAGGGCACATGGTCTGACTGCAGCAATATAGGGTGTGAATAGGGAAGAGGCACAGGGAGAAGGTGGAACACTGCAGAGAAAGGGAGCAGTGTAGGGCACTAAGCAGTGGGGCCCTTTTATAGAACCATGGAATACCCAAGTTGGAAGGGACCTATAAAGGATCATCGATTCCTGGCTCCACACAGGAGCATGGCAGCATCAGAAAAAAATACACAAGTGAGTGTTTTTTTCCACCTGATAGCTATTTTTCTACAACTATTTTTTTTGTTGTTGCTCTTATGGTGGCAGGTGCTCCGAATAAGGCTTCTGTTTTCTTTATCTTTTTTTCTTCTACTATGAAGTGGGAATTGCAGAGCAGTCATTTCTGAATGAAGACATTTCCATCCAACTTTTTGCCTCGCCTGGGCTGCACTGAGTGAAGAGGAATTCTCCTTGGCTACCTCTAGAAAATGTGATTAGTTAATGTATGTAAGTAACAGAACTTCTTTTATTTTTTAAAAATATTTTACAAAAACATTAAAAAAAAAAAAAGGGAGCAGCAGACTGATGAAACTAGCAGATTGAATGTGTGTGGTCTGGTACATGGGGGTCCTCAGGGAGGAGTGACGTGGAGAAGCCATAGAGCAATAGGACTCAGCATTGCTGGCACAATTGCAGTAGCCCAGGCCCAGCAGGTGGGGCAGGAAAACTCTCCTCTGGGGCAGGAGGGGTGGAGGTGACGTTAGCCAGACCGTGGGGACGCTCTGTGGCCCCACTGAGAGAGCTTCTGTTTATAAATCAGCATCCACTTCCCGGGAAAATGGTTTTGATGTTGACTTCGGACATCCTCTCTCTGGGAACAGCCCAGGCTCTGCCTTGCCCCAGAGACAATAGAAGGAAGACAAGCACAATGGGCGCATGTGCTAAACACTTTAATGAGCACTTCCACACCATTCTCCCCTGTTTCCCCACATCCCATGAGTCAATAAGCACCTCACGCAGCTTGCTAGATAGTGTGCAATAAACTGATATGGTTGTGGGCTAGTCCGAGCACTTGCCCTCATTCACTGAATAAAAGAATGGAGAGGCGAGCTTGTTTTGTTCCACGCGTGTTAGCTCCGTGTAACATTCCTAGCTGCTTCTTTCCCTCTGTAAACTTTCTACCACAAAATTATGCTTAAAATATTTTAAGTGAAGTTATACACATCTGTGCAAAAAGGCACTGCGACAAATTTTGCACAAGAATGCAATGGTGTGCACAAGCAGAGTCTCGATTTAGCTGCACCTGCAGACAGAGCCCTGTATCTCTCTGGTTCGTTTTGAATAGCAAATTAACAAATGTATGTAAATTGCTGGTGATTATACTGCAGTTTCCATTGTTCTCCGTGTTTGCGGTGCTGCTCTGCAATGCATGGAGCATTTAGTCAGAAGTTCTGCAAGTTCTGTGTAAGAAATTTAGCAGTTAGAGTTGTTACTTGGGATATTTCTATTGTCTGGAGACAGGGCTTTTAAATTGTGGCTGATATTTTGCATTGTATGTGGACATTTTTCATCTCCAGCTATCTCACAGATATTTAGATCAGATAGACTTAGTTATTCCCAAACCACTCAGACTTTCTCTTCCAATTCACTCTCCTTGGGAATAGTTCTTATGATTTATGTAAATTGCAAATTATCAGGCTTCAGAAGATTTATTTATTTTTAATGATATTTACATACATTGAGGAACCAGTGACAGGTCCTGGAGAAAGGGATGTGGATCTCAAAGCCCCACAAAGAGAAAAGGAGTTGAGAGGGTTTAAGTCCCATTCCTTCAGACATAGATAATTTACAAATGTGTTGCATTGGGGTAAAATTCTATAAGTAGTTATGGTCAAGAAATGTATAGATGTTGTTCTCAGGGATGCAGTTCAGTGGGGAAAGATTGGTGTCCGGTGAATGCTTGGAATACATGCTCCTGGAGGTCTTTTCCAACACTAGTGATTCTATCACTTTTTGGTGTGAACTCACTAAGGCCAACTACTACAGCATAGTGGGCCTGGCTCTGAGGCATTGATTGTGCTGGCTCAGGAACAGCTCTGTCACTTCTGTCCTTCTCCCAACTGTCTTACTGTCACTTGATGAATTGAGTTGGGCTAGATGATTTTACTGGTCTTTTCCAACCTTAATGACTCTATGATTGTGTTTTATTAACAGCTTTGCAATCACCTGAGCCTGTGGAAACCTCACATCTCAACATACAAGACCTGATTTTGAACCTCATGGTCTACATCCATGCTAAGGAACACCAGCCCCACTGCCAGCTTTGGGCACCCAGCTCAGCCTTGCTGACTCCTGTCACCTTCTCTTCACTCTGAATATTGGTTTTCCTGCTATGGCAAACCAAGATGGTGAAGCAGAAGCCATGGCAGTGTTGTTCTCATCCTGGTGAATGCTGTGATGAAGCTAGCACTCTTCTAAGCAACATCCTTGCTTTCATTTCTGGGTGAGAAAAAAAGTTTTAGGGAGGACTTCATCCCTCTGCCAAATCAGTCTTTTCTGAGTTGTTCTGAAGGCCAGAGTACTCCGTCAGTGCAGGAGTGTTCTCTGTTGCCCTTTATAGCTTTAATCATAATTTTCCCTGTTGTTTGTATGATAAACTCCAAACTGTAGCTCAGTTGGCAGCTCAGTATCTCTTTAAATCACTTCCAGTTTCTCCTCTGCCATTAATATATTATTTATGTTGTATTACATTTTGCAATAGTCTCCATGCCAACAGTTCACGCCAGAAGCAATGTATGACAGAATAATTTAAATCCTCAGCGATACGAGCACTTTCTCTTTAGGTAGTGTCATTAAGTCAGACTCAGTTTATCCTTTCTCTTGTAGTGTCAGAGAGCCAAGGCTGGATGCGTTCCTCCTGGCACTGCCCAAAGGGGACAGTGGGAAGTGTCTGAGCAGTGCTGTCACCTGCCCCGTGTCTGTGTGGCGACAGCAGTAAATCTCCCACAGAGAACTCCTCCTGGGGAAGGACCATGGCAGCTGTTCAGCACTACTTTCTGGTGCTCCTTGCCTTTCCAGAGGTGAATGAGGATGATTCTGAACCAGCCAGTTGACACATTGTGAGCCCTTCAGGAGTGTGTTTCTCCGTATGACATAAAGAGGTTGCAAGGGACTCCTATGGGATTCTTTTTGGGAATGTGAAGTCCGGACAAAATAATGTAGTAATGAGAATTATCTGATGCCACAGAGGAAACAAGTGGCACTAAAAATCCTTCAGACTCCTGTGGTCTGGCAGATTCAAATTTTCAACCACAACAATCTCAAAATCCCTAGTCTCTAAGACAAAGATGTGGTATTAATCACAAGATTGCCAAGGGCATAGATCCAGGAATCACAACTGCCTTCGTCAGCCCCTGTACCAGAGGGGATTCAAGAAAAATGAGTTTACTGGAGAGACTGTGGAGTTAGCACAAATCATCCCAGGGAGGAATTTGTCCATATACGGTACCTCTCTCTGTGCTAACATACAGGATGGAAAAGAGAGACCTAGGCAAAAACTGCAGCTTGTCTATGTGTCTGCATTGATCTTTCTGTGCCAATTAATGTCAACTAAGAACGTCTCTCTGGAGACCACACTGAGAACACTATAGGTAAACTCCCCTTACTTGAGATCACAGAGACCTTCGCAGGCTCATGGCATCGACCCTACTAATCTTCTTGTTTCTCATGTTAAAAATCTACAGCAGGGAAGAAACTGATGTGTCTAACTGACACTTGCCATTTTTGTTCAGGGAATAGCCATCTGTTTCAGCAGTCCGAATCTATTCTCTGTCTTGTTAACATTTTTCAGTACTCTTCTGCGTGAAATGTAATGGTTGATGGCCTTGCTTATTTTTCCCAACTAGCATTTGCTTTGCAGATCAAGCTGCAAGAAGTCCTCTGGCTTTCTGACATGGCAGGGCTATGAAAGTTCTGCCAAAGTGTCATGAAGTCTCCGCTGTGAAATCTGACAATTTAAGAGGTTCCATACCCAGTCCTGGTAGTGATGGGTTTTGATCCCTTGTTAAATGCACTTCTATTTTGGCTCTGACAGCTACTGGCAAAACAAATGAGATCTACAATCTTGATGCATATGGGAGGGCATTAGATGATTCACTGGCTTGGAGCGTGCTAGCAGGCATCCTTTGCACATCTTGTGTTTCTTTAATGGGTAGTCTGCAGCTGTGGGATCATTGCTATATTTTGTAGTTTTGTTCCATCATTAGCTATTAAAGGAATAGAAGACCACAGATAGCTTTGTATTAAAATACCAGTTCTTGTTTTTATTGGCACCACCTGGGGATTAAAACAGATGCTGTCACGCTGCAAGGTTAGCCTCAAAGCAGGGGAGATATAATGATTATACGATCAAAGCACCCTCACTTCATTCAATTGTGCAGTAATTACAAATGGAAACGTTCTAAACAAGCAACATTGGCTATGACACACAGAGGAAGGCAAACTCAGTCCCCAAAGCCTTTAGTGAGTGGTTTAGGGATGGGAAACCTTCCATAGCTTCTTCTGAGGAGAAAACCTGGGTAAAAGCCGCTGCAAAAGATCCTGCAGTAACTTATGGGCCATGAAAATACCCGTAGTTAGAAAGTTAGTAATGTTGTGAATATCATGTGTTCACAATGACCAGGTCCACATTTCAGTGATTGTTTGTGACCATTTTTCTGCTCATTCTGCCATGGCTACTGAGTGTATTTTTGCCTCCCCAGGGGCTGACTGGGACATCTTCATCCTGAGGAAAGCATATTTTCATGGAAGATGGAAGTCAAGTGACATTTTCCAGCCACCTCGGGCTCCGAGCTTCTAGTGCAAGGTTTCTGAAGTTACCCTTGAGGGCTTTTGGACCCTGTCCTCTTTCTCCTCCTGCCATTGCCAGGTAAGTCTCATGTGCATATTAATTGGCATCATCATGAAGTGTAATTCTGTTACCCAGCTGCAGCCTAGTGCAGGTCAACATGTGTTCGTGGTGTGCGAACACTGGTTGTTGATGGGTGGATTTATGGTGAGATTTATGGTGCTTCTGTTTAAAGTTGGACGATAAGAGTATCCATGATAAAAGCATTGTGGTTAATGATACATTTTATCTTCCTCCTTCAAAAAAATGTGAGAAGTGCTAGGATTAAGCTGAGGCTGGAGGCTAATTGGAGAAAGGCAAAGGCACGTTGAGGAGTTCCATCCCTGCAGCCCTCGTGTTTGCACGGAGCCCTTTTAATAACTGTGAATAAAGCACTGTTCTTCCAATTCACTTTCTAAAATAAACCATCCAGATGGCTGCAAGACAAAACCTAGTTGTCAAGCTGAGTAATGTGTATTTTGAGCACATTAACAATGGAACGTGCAGAATTGTGCTGAATTATGCAGATTGCCACTCAAAAAGATACACACGCAGAAGCAGGAATATCACAAACATCAGACTGCCATAGTTTATGATGTCACTCTGGGCCTAACCAGAAGGAAAACGTTTTTTACAGTGAGGGAGGTGAGGCACTGGCACAGACTGCCCAGAGAAGTGGTAGTTGCCCTGTCCCTGGAGACAATTGGGGTCAGCCTGGATAACCTGAGCACCTGATGGAGCTGTGGGTGTCCCTGTTCATTGCAGATGAGTTGGACCAGATGACCTTTAAGGGTCTCTTCCAACTGAAATTGTATGATATAGTGCAAAGTGAAGATTAGTATTTTTTTGTTCTGTCTGAGGGGAGCTGAGGGGAGCAGACAGATTTTCTTATAGTCAGTGAGAACACAATTATTTGGTTGATCCAATAATGGGTTTCTTCTCTATTGCGTGCCCCCAGGATGTCCAATTCAAACTTGGAAAAAAATCTGAAAATCAAAAAGACGCATTGACAGAGGAAAGCGAAACCCAGACGTTCTGCTGGGGTTGCATATGTGAGTTATATGAGAGATTTTCCAGCCCACTCTGCCCAAACTCACAAGCCCATTGAGTACTTGCAGCAAAGGATCTGGGGAGTGCAGAAATGAGTGCCTGGTCGCTTCATGTGCTGAAGTACAGCATGAGTAATCACTTTATTTATTTTTCTTTACCCAAATGCAGTTTTTGTTTGCTGTGAAATCAAGTCCTTTCCCCTAGCTGGAAGCATGCGAGTGACTTTCTTGTGTAGGAAGACTGTAGCGGCACAGTGGAAAAATAAAACTATCAGAAGCTCTTGAGGAATAAATTCAAACGCTCATTAATCCCTGTGGGCTGCATCTCCAATCTCAATTTTATGGAATGTGGGTGGTATTTTCAAAGTGATGGAGCTGGTTGGCTTCCAGGGCTGACTTTGGTGGTACCAATACGGTTCTGAACCACAGTCCTCTGCCCGAGGAAGTTGCAGGCTGAGGTTCATCCTGGATTTGTGCCCACAACTCGGGTTTGCTGAAGAGCACTGAGGCTTCAGGGAGTGCTTGTAGTAGCAGCACCAATACTGAGCTGCTGATGGGCTGGCTTTGATTTCTTGGATATTCACTTGTAGGGTTGTTGCGTGCTTCTGAAATGTTTTATTATTAGTATTATTACTGTTATCATAATTATTGTTCTCCTTATTATTATTATTATTATTGCTTCCTTATCTGGGATAACTCAGCTTTTCTGCTGTAAAATTCCAATTAAAATCAAAAGAAGCTTTGAGGATGTCATCCCACTAATTCTGTGTCTGTCTTATCTCTCATCCAGCTCTCAGAGGAGTCTCTGATGGTGTATCTTGGAGACCTAAATGTCAGTAATGTGTTTAAAGCAGGTTTGGAACAGGAGAGGTACACTTGACTCTGGAGCTTTTGCCTAGCTCTTAATTGCGTCTGGGAGCATAAAATTCACCGTTTAAGCTGTCATAATGCAAAGATTTCTGAGTCATCACTGCAAGAAGAACAGCAAGAAATACATTTCTGGAAGTATAGTTTATTACTGAAGTGGTGTCTTTTGCTAAGGACAGGCTATGTGCCAGGAAGAGTGAAACTCCGTCATCTTGGAGTTCCTATTAGAATTGGGAAAGGGTGCAAGGGAGTGTGTTGCAGGGGAACAGGAGCTGGCTTGCTGCTGCCACTTCCACTGCTATCTCAAATATTTTGGTGCTTATAATCACAGAATGGTTTGGGTTGGATGAGACCTTAAAGCTCACCCATACCCAACCCCTGCCATGGACAGGCCCTCACTGCCCTCGTAGTGAAGAATTTATTTCTACTTTTGGATCAAAATCTCCTTATCTAATATGCCTGCGTTATGTGCCTTAAATATTGGTGTTTTCCCTGTTTTGATGGTAGTGCTATTAAAATGTGAAGGATGGCTCAAGAAAACCCTGCTTAGTTATGTGAGATGATGGTAGGAATGTGATTTTGTTTTCAACTCACAACGATTTCTTTTTGACTTAAGTAGGTATGGATTGGAGCAGCACCTAATCGTACTGTTATTGTGTGAAGTGCAAAACAGAATCTGTTTTTAAAGTGCGTGCAAATAGCTGAACCTCCCCTTCGGGTAAGCAGCAGGTGGTGGTTTAACCACAGCTGGTCCTAAAGACAAAGTGTAGATGAAGCGCAAATTTTGCTCACAGAGGTTTTTATCTCCGAGCGGGTGGGAATAAGTGCCAGACACTGAAAGATGCCGTCCCTTGGGAGCAAGGAAGACGTTTTCCACAAAAATAAGCAAGGCAAAGCGTCAGTTCTGCATTCCCTTGGTTTGATGGCACCGCTTAGGAAGAGAGAGGAAAGGAAAAGAGAGATTAAGAAAAAAAAAAAAGAAAGGAAGAAAGAAAGAAAGAAAGAAAGAGGATTTCTCTGCTCCTGTAGCTGTTGCTTCCCGATGGAGCGCGGGCGCTGAGCATCGCTTGGTGCTGAGCGCTGCCTGCCGGCCCCGCTGTGACATGCAGCGCCGGCACCGCTTCGTAGCGCTCCGAGAAACGGCAGAAAAAACGCTCTCGAAACTCCTCTCAGTGGCTGCCCTCCTCTCAGACCGCCTGGCTACTCGGGGGCATAGGGCTTGTGGAATTATTGCAGGTTGTGGCTGTTGTTTCAACCTGTAGTGTGACGCTTCTTCAGGAGTGGTAATAGGCGCACAGTGCATGGGTGAGCACCTTTAGTGCATACAGAACTCCCTCAAGCTGCGTCTTTTTACTCTGCAGTGAATGTTGCTTCCGAGGAGCTGTTATTTGCTATTCACTTACTGTTATTCTTTAATCTCAATAACGTTGCTTTTCTGCAATCAGACACTGCCAGAAAGCCACGAGCCGGATTGCTTCTTTTAGATGCCCTCAATGTCTGCCCCTCAAACAAGATCAGCAGCCCCTTTTTGGCTGAGGGCTTGCCTAATTGTCACCCCGAAAACTTCAGGTTTGATGATGCTGTGAGGTGTGACATGGAGATGGTGATACTCACCGACTTGGGGAGAAAAGGGACCAGAATGGAAGTTGCTGAGATGTGGTTGTCAGTACAGATGTGAGGTTGGGAAGAACAGAGTACTTCTGGCCTGGAAGGCTGCAGGTATGGTTGACAGTATTGTTTCTGCATGGAGGCACACAGCAAGCTTTGTTAGAGGATGAATGCACTTCTGTTTTGAAATCATCATGCAGATGTAATCCCTACCCCATTTTTATATTAAAAAAAAAAATCTTTTCACAAAAATCAGTTTTTAAACTTATGCTATGAAGTCTGTGTGCTATCCTATTCGATGTACTAGAGAGTGACATTCATCCTTAGGAAGACCTCAGCCTTCAGCCTCTTACTTCCTCAGTACGTGTGGACCAATTGCTCTGAGTGAGGACCAGTGGCTGCAGCAGGGAAATTCATCTCAGCACCAGATCCTTTGTCCCTCCTGCTGGGTAAGCCCTAATTAAATCCTTGCATCAATGTAATCAATCATTAATATGAGAATTACATATTAGTCTGCATTATAGTAAATATTGCTTAAATATTAACAAGCTTGTTAGCTACTCAATAACCTTTTAAGCCCTTCCAAATCCTCTTTATCATGCTGCATGTTTGTGTTAAATCTCTCTCAAGTGACCTTAAGTGAGAACGCTTTTACTTGCTGCTAAAGGCACTGCAAGCTCACCATCCAGATCAGTTATTTCAGCTGTTATCTCCCTTTCTGTTTGCAGTGACTTAAATTAAGCTGTTCTGAAGACATCTCAATATTGATATGAAGCCTCCCTGTGACATGGTGATGGGCTGACCCCCGCAGGGTCCTGCTGAGCGGTGCTCAGTCTCTCCTGTATTTAGTTAGGCTGGCTTCTTTGGTTTGCTGGAAGTGCCAGGGGCCCTGGGGCAGCTCCTTTGGTTCAGAATTTGCATCATTTGTCTACAGGGGTTGGTAGCTTAAAGTTCAGCAGTTCACCTGCTTTAAAGGCATGCTAATGCTTCCTGTGGCTGCCTCCTTTCTGATAGCATCCGCTGATACAAGGAAGGAAACCATCTGAATGCTGGGGCAGCGTGGTGATGGCTGCACACACCACGTCTGATCCTTTCGGGGACCCAGCTGCTCTGATATTTCCTCTCCAAAATCCCTGACTTCTCTCAGGGATCAGTTAGTAAGGTTCTTAACTTTAGTTTCTTGTAAACAGAGTTTGGAGAATGAACCATGCAATGAATTTAACATTGTTTCTGCTCGTAGCACATGAATACATAGCACGCAGCTTCCTTGCTAGTATTCTAGAGACCAGATGAGAAAAGTGCTTTAGAGAAGTGGGGTTTTGCTTGTCATGAATATTTATACAAGGAAACTCAGTGCCTGGACAGTTCATGGCATGTAAATGCGAAGGAGGGGGAGAAGCACAGTTTTTAAACTGTATTTTTCTCTGTCCGTCTTTACTTTTGAACTTCTAGAAAATGTGATGCTCTTTCATAGCAAGTTCCTGCATGCAGGGCAGGGCTGTGTTGCTCTGCTCACCCCACCAGTCACAGGGCAGCAGATGGACATGGCTGTGCCCCACGTCGCCCTACAAAACTCCTCACACTGTGCTGCTATTTGTGCTGACCAGAACATGCACGGACGACTGTGATACTCAGCACCAGGAGAACACTCTCATCTACATCACAGGACATTAGGACAACTCTTATGGTATGTTGCATCTAAATATGCAAATTGTAAATGTATCATTGAATACTTTTTTTCCACTTACCTTTTTCATCTGACTCGATATGTAGTATGGTGAGAAATGGAAATTATGGTCAATATTATTTCTTTAGCATTGAAGCATTCTGCTTTCATTCCTAGGAGATGTTAGAACACTGAATGGCAGGGGTAAAGCAATGCCTGGATCAAGAGGCAGCTGTAGAGTTGTAATGAAACATATCTTCAAGGCAGGGCTGCGGCAACAATGCTGTTTTACCAAGGTTGAAATGAGATTTGCACAGTGGCAGGTAGGGAAAAAATAGCAGTATTGTCATAAGATATTCCATCTTCTTAGGGGGAAAGCAGAATCGTTTAAATCAGAACCACTTTCTGATTTAAGAGAGGAAATCAGGCCAAAGAGATGACCAGTGAGTTACCATTCTAACAAACATTATTACATGTAGAGACCATCTCACGCAGACGCTCTGTGATGGATTTTGTCATCTAAGTGGTTTGTCATAACACTGCATTGCAAGAATGATCATGTAAAAGTAGCAGATTATCTGTGTTAGTGGTGCTTCATTTCTAAAACTGATAAGGAGTGACATTTACAGGTTGCTGTTGGTCACAGAACTTCCAATTCCCTAAGTTCATTCCCTTGAGATAGATTTTAGTTTAGGTTTTGCCTTTTGACTCTGTCAAACTTCACCAACTTTTTTGAACATTTTCACTGTTAACCAACTTTTTTGAACATTTTCACTGTTAACAGTGCATAAAGGCAACAAAATGTTCAAGATATCCAAAAGATCAGGCAAGTATTTCACAAAATATTATGAGGTAATTTTATTTTTTTCCCAGTTTTAGGTAAAAATATGACAGTATACAAGATAATCTTATTAAAGGTAAAAATACAGTATTCTGCTTTTTCTCTAAACAGATCTACATACAGTACACTTTTTTTGTCTTTTTTTTGTTTAACGTTTTTGTACAAATATAACTATGATTCTATTAGGCTACCTGTGTTCTCATCTGGCACTTAAGAACTGATCACGGGTCACCTTCTGCTTCTGCTTGTTTTTCTCAGCTGATACCTAAACACCACGGTCATCTTGTAAACAAACAGTACAGTTCAGCGGTTCCCAAGTAGAGTAAGGTGTGCTTTAAATATTGAAATCAATCACGTAGCTAAATGTAGAAACCCAAGCAATCCAAGTCTCCGGTTGCTTTGCATCGACTTGTTGCTCACCCTTTGTAAAAGTGCAGTCTGAGTGTTTGTATTACGGCCTTGGAAATGGTTTTAGTTCCTTCTGGTCCTCCAGAAGAGCCAAACACGTAGCTCAAGACAATCATTTCTTCAATAATTCATTCTTCTTTTTATTTTTTCTTTTTCACTTGTTACCATGTCCTTGGTGGAAATGAAGCCTTTTCCTATGGATTCTAAGATTTGAAGCTACTGGGGTACGTTTCTCATGATTTACCTCATGCTATGGCTTGCTGTTTGAACTCTGGAATCCAAAAGCAGAGCAGCTGAGTTGCATTGCTCTCACTGATTAGTGCTGTTCCTTGTCCCGAACACATAAGCACAAGGTATGTTATATTCTGCTGTGGATTTTCACTGAATATTTCAGTACACTGTTGTTGAAGCTGGGATCATCTAAGGACAAAAGTGAGGCTCAGAGTGTACAAAGGAACCATATCCTTTAGTGGGTTGGCTAATACAGCTGGAAAAGGCAGAGAGGACTTTTTGTCTTGGAATCCTTTTATCAGGTTCCAGCAAATGGATGAAGGATGCTTTACCCAACAAGTTTGGTTCATGGTTCCCACTCTCACATCCAGTCTAAAAAAGTAGCTGACCTCCAACTGATACACTTGGCCTTGGTCATTTCAGCAGATGATTTCTCATATGCTTTTCATTAAAACCAGTGCAGTTCAAAGTTACCTCCGTGGATGCCCATGTAAACATAAAGGGAGAGTACACACCCAAGGACAGGGGATTTTTGTTTTTAATTCTCAAGGAATATGCTTGGCATGTTTGTTTTTTTTTTTTTTCTTCAGCCTTCACCAACTTCAGTACAGAGTTAATGCAAACGAGCATGGTTCACTGGAGACAGGTGGGTGAAGACCTGTTTTTTTTTTTTGCCTTTAACTAAAGGTGCCTTCCCTATGGTACATTTATTTCTGATGTCGAAGGGCATATGTTTTTTACCAGTAAGTAAGTTATTTTGTCATGAAAGATTTAACTGGTAATTCACCAAACACAGGAGTAATGCAAAGTTCTCATACGGACAAAGGCCAATTCATAAAAGATGAGTGCATGGTCCCCATTTTTTGCACTGTTTTTATCCTCTTAAATGCTGGTTGAGACTGAATAACATTTGAAAAACCAGTTGCTTTCCTCTGTGCTCACCATCAAATGTCCTTATTTAAGTTCTTCCCGAATTTGTCACTCAGCTGCTGTATGAGTCTTGCCAGCTCACCAGTAGCTTGGGACTTTTCCTCCAGGAGTTCATATCGGAGACTAGAAATATCTTGCTTTATCTCTTTAAGTTCTCCTAAAGGGAGGAATATTTTGTTAGCAATATCAAGGAAATCATACCTATGGTTTTAAGACAGGAGAGATCATTTGTTTACATGAGCTTGGTCATGAGTGTGGCACTCTATATGATGTTACTGCCTTTATGCACTTAATATTTGGCTTATAGGAAATGATGGATACTTGCAGCAGTGGGACCATCAGCAGTAACAATTATGCGTGGAAAATTCATCTTTTTTCTCCTGTCTATTCTCTCTCCTTCGCCTACATGGGATATTTGCAGAAGGATGGTAGGAAGAAGGTATTACAGTCTCTTTTTCCATCTACTTACAAATCCTACAAGATACCATGGCAGTGCACATCATTCAGTTTCAGGAATGCCCTTGGATTGGGCATGGACAGTACAGTCAAGAACTGCTTTAATTAGCCCCTAAGACAAATCCAAGTGCAGATAGTGCCCTGGGTTTTGCAAAGGAAGGATTTGTAGAGCTGTGGGGCAGGGCAGGACCATGTACAGACAGATCCTATGACACATGTTTTCTGCTAAGGAAAATTTCAGAGCATAAAGGTGGCTCTGAGTTACCACTGTTTGCCTTCATGCGATCCTGAGGCACGCTTTTTCTCCACTGAGTGTTCTCTAAGCTCAATTCTTTATTTTCCTCAAGATACAAACAGCAGTAACATAACATGCTCTGATTTGTAACAATAGTAACAATCCACTTGCCTTCATTGACTTCATCATTTTCTCGGTCCACCTGAGCCTTCAGCACATAGCGCTTAATCAGGCGTTTCATTATTTTCTGAAACGAGAACAGAAACACTTAATGTGAGTTTATCCATGCCTCCTCCATTCTCGACTTGTTATGAGAAATTCAAGCACCTGATTTCCTTTATAGGTGAAGCCTGGCTTCAGAGGAGGCAAAGGGATTTTTTATTATTGACTTCTCATTTATTTTCTACTTTACATTGTGAACTTTAATACAAAGTTGTTGATTGACAGACATTCCATGGTAAGTCCACATTTTGTTTGTGGGATACACATGAATGCAGAGTATGTCCCACAGACATAATGAAAATGCAGATGTTCTAACAGCAGTTTAAGAAATGGGACTCATACCATTTCTTGAACAAGTTGCTACTTAATGTGTCTATAAAATGCACTCTGCTGGAAGAAAGAAGCCGTTAATTAACAATGGTAATAAACTCACTCATGATGATGAATTGAACATCTGACCCAAAGTTAAGCAGAAATACTTGCTTTGGAACTTGGGGTTGAGGAGAGAAAGCAGACTTCAGACAGAAAAAAGAGAGAACAAAAATGGAGAATGAGAAATTGCTTAAGGAAATAGAGGACTTTGTGGGACATACACAGGGTAAAAATGGCACCGTGTGTATAAAATGGGTGATGATTGTTAGTAAGAAATAGCAGATGTGGAAACAGTAAGAGGTGGTGATGGATGTGAGCTTGCAATGTGATATTGTTCCAAAAATGCCGTATTTATGTAGAAGGAAGGGAACTTTGTTGGTCTCGGGCTGCCCAGTTGTTTGCAGCAGAAGGCCTGCATCATTGCCAGCTCCTCGCTACAGAAAGATGTGAGGGAAAAAAAGCATTTGAACTGTGGGAAACATAAAAAGCATTGCTCTATTAGAGGTAATGATCAGAAGTCCAAACTAACAGAACTACATTTGCTTATCAGATATTTATATCAGTTCTTTGGGCATGCAGTGTCTGATGGCCATGGCTCAGTCACAGGGGGCAGCTAAGGCAGGACATGCTGTCTTGCTTGGGAGCAGCTTCTTGAAACAGAAAAATAGGAGAGCCTTTTACTGTCCTGTTTGATTTGACTACTTCCAGAACAAGGTTAAAGGGCTCTCTTTGAGACAAAAGAGTGACAGATTCAATGAAGAGTTCTGTGCCCTCGGGGCTTTCTGCATCCTCTGCAAACAGAGGAGAGCTCAGTGAACATCCAAGAAAAGATATGCAAATATATTTTCTTGAGCAGATGGCCACTATTAAGGGAAAGCCTCTCAGCATGAGCTCACCTATTCACAGAACAATCACATCTGCTTTGAACATCCCTTAAAACCGCTGCAAAGACTGTGAAATGTGAATTAAAGAATCAATAAACTTGCTCTTTTTTTTTTTTTCCTAGTAGCCAGCTATGAATTATAAAGGTACAAAATGCATGGACACATCAAAGAAGGATCCAGTCATTTATATATAGGTCATGTAGTCATGGAATGTGGGATGTTAAAGACTGTCCTTGTCTCAAAGAGGCATGTGGCTAACCAGGTGGGTCAGTTTAGGCAACAGAGGTGAGGCACAGCGCACGTACGGTGTGTTGAAGATGGCCAAGGTAGTAGAATCCAGAGGGAGGTAGGGTTGGCACCTGGGAAAACATAAATGAAGTAATGTTTGGGGAAAGTAGGGAAATCCTGGATCCAAAATAAATGTTTTTTTTTTTTTTTTTCAGAACAGATGACAGGAAATTTAGAATAAAACAAGGAATTGACATAAACAATGAATATTATCTGAAAAAAATATGAAACACCTATCTACTCCAGTTCCTGTGCAGCTGGTATTTTTGATGGTTGCTATTCAAATACAGTCCTATATTAACTGCTGTACATGAAAGCCAAAAGCCTAAGGGTTACAAAACAGAACATAGTCAGATTTGCCTACAGAAACTAAATATTAAAAACATGACCATCTCCAGCGAGAAGCTACTTAGTCACCTTGTGGATATTTCTGCCGGTAGGTTTAGGAGGGTAATTCATTTTTGCCCCAGTATTGCTTTTCTCCTTCTCCCCAGTGCTGCTCCTTATAGTTACAATAAATGAAACAGCCTCTCAGCAAAACAATCCTGTTTATTGCAGGGAAATGCCAAATAAAGCTTCAAGACTGCATCTCAGCAGTGAAGGCCAAACTTGAAACGGTTTAAATACACCTGGCCTCAAACCCCAACATTACCCAGTGGGCAGTACAAGAGTTCAAGAGCGAAGTGAGCCATCACATTTGTTCATCTCTTACTTTGCCACTATTGTATCATTCCAAACATCAAATAAATACATTCCTGAGCTTCTAAAATTACCAACCAGTCCTTCTAATTTCCCCAACAAATCCTTTCCCAACTTTTACAGAGAAAGGTACTGCTGAAAGCATGACAGACTGCCAGTGCTGGAAGTGGGGACGAACACGTGAGATTAACACAGCATTTTAGCAATGTTCCATTTAAAGCCTCATCTCAAGATGGTTTGTTAAAGACATCCTTTTGCACATCACAGTATCTGTTGAGCTGTTTATCCCATTTTTTCAAGCTACTGCATGTTTAGGTTCTGTATATTTTTTGGTATCCCTTGAGAGCACTGTATTCCAGCTGCTCAAAGTGTAGGTCTACTTCACCTGATAAGTCTCACTAAAGGAAATTCAGACTACATTGTGAGAAGCCACTACTTCAAACACGTTCCCACCCACAGAAGAAAGCTTTCTGTCTAGACCTTCAAAGTGTTCACTCTTTTTTATATTTAGATAATGAAGATTATTACACCTTTCTTGTATTGTTTGACAGTTTCTTCCTACAGCAACTGACACTTTCTAAGATAATTTGAAGACAAGTCCAGCAGGGACATTATCAAGGGAAAATAAATATTTATGTCTTTCTTTTTTTTCTGGAAAAAAAACAACAAACCTAATATTCACAACTGTCTTTGGCTTTTTCAACCCTAGAAATAGAGGCTTAATTTACCACAAACATCAGGTGATATCATTTAGAAATTATAGCACCAGAAGCCAACAAATCTTTCTGTTATGTGTGGGTCTGAACGTACAGGAAAATGTCAGAAATGCCAAAGTGCTGTTTGGAGAAGGACAATCATCTCTCTTCCCTTCAATTTTGATGGTGCCGAGTCAGCTAACTCCAGATGCCAGAATGAATGAATTCCACTTCTAGCTACGTTTCAAAGACACCTCGATGTCTCGGTACAAAAGCACGGACAACTTTTAAGACCAGGAACATATTAGTAACAGTACTTTATACAGCACAGGAGCCCATTGTGCTGGATGCCACACTAGCACAAAGCAAAGCAGTCCTAGAACTGCCAGTGCACATTATACTGCAAACTATTATTTTCCTCAACTCTTCTACGTCAGTTCCTCCAGAGGCTATAGTTGCTAACTGTTTCTTTCTCACTTTTTATAATAAAATAAAATAAAATAAACCAGATACATTGAATGGGACACATTTTGCTTGTTGTGTTGCCCCACTACATGCTTGCACAAGAAACAACACTTCTGCTGGCACAAATGCTGCAGTGAGACAGAGAGCTGTGCTAGTTCTGTGCTGGGGCTCCTGCCACCACTGCAGCCACAGGTGTTTTTGGATCATACCACATTGCAGGTTTAGTGGCATAGGACAAGTTACTGACAAGAGAAAGCACGTGCAAATGGCAATGGAAAGGCTGGAGGGATGGCATGGTATCATGACAATGAAATGCTGCCAGTGCAAGACTGGGAGATTAAAGCTTAAATGATAGTCCTGCTATGAAGCTTAATATCCTCAAGTGGAATTAATTAGCGTGGCCTGTATTAACACCATGTCTATTTCCACGGATGATACACTGCCTTTGTCTCTGAGCACTGTGATCTCATTAAGCCACAGCTCAGCACATCACAGGATGGCACCGACTGGACCCAAGCAAGTACAGCCCAGCCGAGCAGTACACCAACACACCTCTGCCCCAGCTCTGTGATTACCTGGTATCTTGTGGGCTTGTTGTAAGCGTTCTTCAAAGAGAAATTTTCTGTATGTAGGCTGCTGGACTGAAAACGGGCTTTCTGAAATGATAAAACATCATGATGCATTGAGTCAACCATAGTGTCTCACATGTGGATAACCCCAAACAAAATGAAACCTGATTAAACACGTGGGGAGAATAAAAGGTGGCATCATTCTAAAAAGGCAATGTGATGAAAGAGAGCTGAAAACCAAAAACTAAAGTGAAGACAAAAATAGTACTCTCAAACAAGTTTTGGTTAAAGAGATGCTAAGAGAAATGAAACGCATTTCTCCTGGATTGGTGATTATCAATGTAGGGGGTGGTTTAAAAAGATAAATGGTTTTGTAGAGAACAAGTCAATGCAGTTATCAAAAATTCTGAAACGGAATTGATTTTCAGCAGTTCTTTGAAAACAGTAGCACAAATTTGCTACTTTTTCATCTGAAATAAGCCCTTTTTAAAAATAGAAAGGCATTATTTTCTATCAGATGGCAACAAAGCTATTGATTTTCCAGTCTAGAAGCTTCCAAAAGTTGTTTCAGAAGACCAATATTTGTTACAGATTTCTTTGACACTTCTATCCACCTAAGAGCTTTTTGGCCTAAGTGCTAAAGAAATAAAGAAGGACTCTCTCAAAGGAATTAATTCATATTATAGATTAAAAGGAGATAATACACAATGACCCTTACAACTGCAAGCAAGTGTATGTACAGGGAAATCCTCAACTAAGGGCTTTTTATCCCTGACTGTCCCACAGATCTTGAGAAATGGTGATATTATTGTTATTATTATTAATCAGAAAGTTGATAATGGCTAGACAGATGCTCATTTTTGATGGGGAATACATGCCCCCAGTGCTTCCAAAACACATTTCTATTTTATGTGGTCAAAGAAGAGATGGAAGAGGCAGGATCTGCCCATCAGTGCTACCCATCACTAGGCAGAAGTAAGCAGAGAGGTTGCTAATTATAGCTGTAGGCATTTAGGAGGTGTTATTAATAACTGCTTGAAAACTTGTTCCCAAACCTGGAATGGCAGTAAATGCAATGGTTAATGTAATGGCACCAAAATTAATTTGGAAATCACTTAAAGGCAAGAGGATGTTTTGAAGAGGCATGAAAGCCTGCTGTGCAGATTGGGAGCCAGATAAATGGGATATTATTATTAGTGCCCCCTGCCCTTGGTCTTTGACTTTGTTTAGTAGGCTCTGGGAAACCCCACTACAGAAGTGCCTCCTTTTATGAGTTGCTCTGTCACCAGGGTACTGACAGTGCTCGGTACAATGAAGCTGCAAGTCTGGGAGAACCCTCTAGGTGCTGATATAAGACAAGTAACGAGGCTGAACAAGAGGCTGCACTGTCCCTGATCAACCTGTGAACCACACAGCCCCCTCCAGATGGTCTCTGCAGGCACAGGTCCACTATTCTTCAAAGAAGGCAAAAAAGCAAAGATGCAACATACCCGTTGTTTGGAGTTCAGCATCCCCATCTCAAGATCATTTTCACAGTTTTTGGCCTTAGATTTGCAGAGTTTTATGAGGCACATTTTTATTCTCAGTATGAGATAATAAAATGATTTAGGGCTTGGCACTAGATTAAAGGGAGCAGGTAAAGTCCTTCCTTCATCAAAGTAGGACAGCCAGAGCTTGGCACGTGCAAACTTCCACTCCACATCTGCATCCTCCTTGAAAAGGGAAGAGAAAATAACACCCAAATGCATAATTAGCACCTGGAAAGGAATTTAGCTATCATAAGAACAAGCACACAGGTGGGATTTAGCTAGAATCTGCTAAAACTGGACAGCTGAAAGCAACATTATCATCTTGGGTTTCTCTGTCATCTCAAAAGAAGGAAAAATTGAACAAAGAAATGAATAAACAGAGAGTGCAAGTCCTCTGGATGCCACACTGAATGTCACCTTATTTCTGCTTGACTGAAAATTTCTACAAACCACTTATTAAGGAGAAGTTGGGAACAGGAGAACCGTTTTTGCCTTCTAAGCCAGGCAAATGCCATAAGCCAGAAAGGTCAGTGTAAGCTGGGATACAAATGAGTTCACATTTCTCTCCAGCAAAGGCTGCAGAAATGCAGCACAGTGTCACAAAGACAGGCACTTTGAGAGGGAGGTGGGGACAAGGAAAGCTGGAGCAGAGCTGTGCTGCAACGAGGGAGATAATGAAGAGCAAATCATTTCAGAGTGGAATTTTTCACTATTTCTTTGTCTCATTTGAACACGGGAGCACAGCTGCAGCCAGCTTGATAGTGGTGGCCAGTAACTAGGTTTCTTGTAGGTCTTTTACACATTAGTGAGTCAAACATTACTTATTTCCTTGGTCAACAAAAGGCTTGTCTTTCAGTAACAACCCGATGCTTGTGCTCTGCTGGTAAGTGACTACTAAAACATATATACAGCCATGCAAAGGACAAGTGGTTACACATGCAACAACAACGACTGCCTCTGATTAACTGCAATGTTAATTGTCAGCTGTTATCGCTGCATTGACCAGGAATCACCCATAGAGGAAGCTAGCTCACTGATTTCCTCTATCATCAGATTACTTCCTAGTCGATCCTGATTGCATTCGCCACCACAACATCCCCAGATCAATGCACCTTATTTCTCCAACTATTCACCACCTGCCACTTAAGCAGCTGTAGAAAGAAATAGCCACCACTCAGGGCCTGTGAATCTCCCATATGAAGTGTCAGGATGGGGAAGGTTCACTTCCAAGTGCAAGGACAAGGTGAAGGTTAGCACACCCTTTATGGATCTGCTTGGCATTTACAGAGGACGAAGGTCAGACCCATGTGTCAGTACAATTTATCAGGCAAAAGAACAGAGGAGATACAGCTGCTTTCTTTGTCGTTTATGTGGAGGCCAGCAGCAGGGATAGAAACATGGTCTGCCCTCTGATTATTTCTGAAACCACGTCAGAAACTGGCACACCACAACCGAGATGAATTCTGTCACAGCTACAGCAATACTTCTGCCAATAAAGCAGCATTCAGTGCTGCTGCTCAGCCTTCTCGTAGTTTGGGGTGGAACCTCACAAAAGCCTAAAGCTGAGTTATGGTAGAAATAATTTGCTAAAATTTTTAATGCTTTTCTGCTAAATAGCTAAGGAGTTACTGATGGAAGTGTTTCTGGCTGGCAGAAGGACTGTTTTTTAATTTGATAAACACAAACTAATCAGGAAGCATTAATGCTTGAGCAATAAACAGAAGAAAAACAGAAGTAGCTGAAAAGAGGTGTTCAATGGAAAGCATGAGAATTCTATTTTGTAACTGGCTAACAGAAAAGCATTTCCCCACTGACTGCAATGGAATTTAATTCCTAAGTAATTACCATCCTCTGTCATTATTGACACTGCTGTTGTCAGAAAAACAGAAAGGATTTTCTATTTAGTCAGTGGGATAACTTTGTCTTTTCTTAATCACTCTGTCACTGAGGATTTAAAGGAATTAGTGCAAGACTTCCTAGATTTCTCCCAGTTCTCAAGTAGGAGGATCTGGAAGCAGTAGGTCACGTTTGTTTTTCTTGCTGATAGATAAAAATGCTCATTAACAAAGTTCTGAAAAGTTTCAGGCAGCCAAGAAGGATGTTAAAGGCTTATCCAGGAAACTGCTCATCATGGAATATAGACCAGAAAATGAACATAGGGCACCTATTGAGACAGTTACTAAAATTCAGCTCTTGTAAACTTCCAAGAGGATCTCTTTCTTACTACAATAAACTAGAAAATGCATTGAGAATCTGAGATCCCTTCAGAAGTAGCTCTTGTTGCAGCAGAAGAAGGTAGAGGAAGGTACTTGATCTTAAAGGTTTGGGTGTTGGAACTTGGGGACGTTTAAGGTGCTTTCCAACCCAAGACATTCTGTGATTCTAAGTGATTAGAATACTTTGGGGAAATGCATTCTGCACACAAGAAAGCTTCTAGGACAGGGAACACAATGTAAAGTCCCTCTGACATTTAGACTTAGTTGCAGAACACGTGAGATAGAGCTCTATTTGTACTACAGTACATGGAGGAATCAGACATTACAGTCAGAATATCACTTCAGCCCTGGCCTTTTGCAGTGTCAGGTTCTGAGGGAAGATTAGAGCAAATAATTAATACAAACCCAGCGACAGAAACTTGACATTTAGCAAATCGGAAAAAAGAGGCAAATCAGCATTAGCGCTGTCCAAATATTAATCTTTTTTTTTTTTTTCTTCTTCTCTTTACATTAGCAGGGAGTTGTTTTTGTCCAAAGCATTTAGCAAACCCACCCTGCTACCACCAATGCTACTGAACAAATCTGTGTGAACCCTGTAAATGCCTTTTTGCAGATACCTATTCATATTTCATTATAGTTGTATTCATATCCTTCATATGCTGCTTTTTCTTTTCTTCTTTTTTTTTTTTTTTTTTTTTTTTACCATTATGATTTGTGGGCCCAGGGACTCCTCAAAATAAATAATACACACTATTTACCAAGATTGTATGCCTGGTATTTGGAATATGTGGAATTTTTAAATGTCTGTCTATGAACTTCAACCCTTGATGGGCCTGCACATTTAGCCAGTAGAAAACAAGGAAAAAAACCAGATTAAATACTTCTTCATCTGTCATAAGGAAACAACACAGCAAAGGTAGTACACGTGGATTAATTACTGTAATCAACATAGGGAGTAAAAAAATATTACAAACTGCTTTCATTAAGTACATGTAAAGGAAATCAAGCTTGCTCACAGATGGTCATTAAAAACAAAGAATTTGAAGTTTTTATAGAAATGATTCATTGTTAATTATTAATTAGGCCCTAATCTGGGACTGACACGGCCTCGACTCTTACACAGTATAAGAACTGTGCTTCAGTAGAGTTCCAGTTTTGCATATAGAATAAACTTCAACTTCCTTGTTCTTTCAACATTTTCACTATCAGTGATAATTAAGTGTATTGTGTTCATAACCCAGTTTCTTATCTTACCTCAATTTCCTGATAGGAGTTGTTTATCATGGCTATTAGCATATTGAGGAGCACCACCACCATGGTCACGTTATATACTCCATAGAGTACATACCCAATATTCTCAATGAATTTATGATCGTACTTCAGCACCACGGATATCACTTCAGATAAGCCAAATATTGACCAGAATAAGGTTTTAAAACTTTCTTCTACCCTAAAAATAAAGAAAACAATCAACTTTCTTCTACCCTAAAAATAAAGAAAACAATCACTTTATAGAGTTGGTAGCAAATTAGCCAGAACAAATGCTAATAATAAAAGTGACAACCCACCAATATAAATATGATGCCATGGCACAGTAATTACAAGCAGTTATCCATCACCCTGGGAGATGTCAGATTAAATTTCCTGATCTGATAAAAAAATACTACTGCTATGAATATTATAAAGTGGCAGCGACCCCCTGTTAGCTCCATCTGTTCTTCCCAGGTGTGTTATTTGTCACTTGGCTTTTCTGCCCCCATTAAGGACTTCTCCATGAACCACTTGCAGTTTGGAACATTTTGTGGAGGACTCAGAAATTCTATTCAGTCACCTATTCCTCATCTGGAGAAGACAAGCAGAGATTATCTGGAAGAGGAAACTTATCTTTACTGCCTTATATGTGACTTCCAGGGCAGAAAAAAAGCACTACTTTCAGCACAAAAGGAAACTGTGAGAAGTTCTGACTTGTGGAAGGAGTATAACCAGCACGCCATACAGATAAAGTCATCCCATGGTCTAATTTTCTTCCTATCCTGCTTTGGGGCCACAGAAAATTCAGGCACCCAAAGATTTGTAAAAAAATAAAAAGTAAAAACTTACATTCCTAAACAATTTGAAATTAAGGAGTAATAGAAGATGTCGCAGGAGGCATTTTAATTTGAATGTAGCAGTAACTTGGAAGTAGAAAGGAATCAGAGGAAAATAAAATGCTGAAGGACAGGAAGAAGGAGAATAAGGTAATGACAAAAAAATGGGAAGGATTCTTCTATACTAGTGGATCAAAAGGAGAGCTTAGTTCAGAGGAGTCAAAGCTGTACCAAGCAGAAGGGAAGCAACCCAAGTTAGAAATAAAGGAAGGGGGAGGATGAGAAGGGATGTTGGTACATTTTGTCAGAACTTTGCTTAGTTTTCATATTAAAAGCAAATAATGCCTTTGCTGAATAATCCTTGCCACATTAGCCATCAATTACCTCCCCTCTCCCCTTGCATCCCAGGAGGTAAATGCCTCCTAAGAAAACAAAGCCATTAACTATTTTTAGGATCTTTTAATTATTATTATTAGGGTGGCAGACTAATCCTGAAAAATCTGTTTGTAAAAACAGATTATAGACACAAACTAAAACATGTCCTAGGGAAACAAAAAACTTTGTAGCTACTCTGGTATCTATTACACTATGCGTGCAAGCATAATAATTAACTCCCTGGAGGATGAGTGCACTGCACTGCACAATTCCTTTTTGCCACAGCAAACTGGCTCTTGTCTCCCATCACAAATCACAGCATTCCCTCCTCCATTTGCGTGTCGTAGTAGTAAGACTGCAGCAAATATTCAGGCATCATAATCATCCAGCATAACCACACTGACTTGTGGGAGATGATCCTGAGTAGTGTTTCAAATAGATGTCACGTGACATCATTTGTAATGTGGCTTTCTATTTTGTCTCCGTTTTACTGTTGTCATGTTCACTCCTCCTTGCTGTTTTGCATGAGGCTGGGATATTACACAGAGATATACTTGTGGGACGAGCTATGACTGCTGCAATAAAACACTACCTCTTTTCTACATGGTGGATGTTTCCTCTCCTCAAACACTCTGCTCTTGTCTTCTGCCATCACATGCAGCAAAGAACAGCTGACATTAATGTGTCAGATTTCCTTCACCTTTATGAGTAGCAATCAGGTTAGCACTTATTCTATTAGACATTGTATTTCCAGTTAAAGAACTTGTACAACATCAAAAACCATTGGCTTTGAAACCTGTCATCAAAGTCACTTATCAAAGTAATAAAAACTGTAACCACCAGCCTTGATCCCAGCTGCACCCTGATATTAACCTTCCTTCTTTAATTTGGAAATGTTCCCTTAGTTTTACACCCTGCCGGCAGTTTTTTAATACAACATGTCAACTCTGCTCCTTTTCTGCAGCTTAAGCATTAACCTTTGTTCTGGAGAGGTGCCAGGTTCTCCTTGAAAAGTTAATTACTGGCTGGATGTGGCCCTGGCCACCCCGAGTAGCTGAGGACTCCAGCAGAGCCACCGTGCCCTGCAAATGTCCGAGGTCCTCAATCCCAGTGTTGAGTGGGGAAAGAGTGGGTATGGGAGCAGGAGGGTGGTGGGAGAGGTGGACCCCAGCACAACGCTCAGCAATGCCTGCAGACATACACAGCTCTCACTTGTGGAGGAAATGTTTCTGAAGGGACCTGGTACTATTTCACCCCCACCCTCAGAAGAGGCTGAGTCCACAGACTATAGAATGGCTTAGGTTGGAGGGGAACTTAAAGATCTAAGCCCCCAGCCAACCAACTGCTGTCCTGCCCAAGGCTTCAGTCATGGGCTTGGGCACCTCCACATGTGGGGTGTGTGCTTCTCTTGGCAGCATGTGCCAAACCTGAATAGTTCTTCTCTCGCTTTTACACTGCTGCCAATCTGCACAATTTCTGGTCACAGAAATTTCTTTTTGAGAGCAGGGGGAGCTGTCAGGGGCAGATTGAGTAGTGCTGCTTTCTGGGATGGATATGCTGTGTTCTCCTTGCTGCAGAAGGGCCAGCTACTGCAGTGAGAACAGAAAGAATTTTGTTTCGGTAGACAGTCCTGGTGAAGTTAAGCAAAGATTTTGCATTAGGCAAGAAAACAGACCACAGGCAAACATCTAGTTTCAGATTTTCCTCACTTCTATAAACAGCTGTGTGCTGTTCATCAAAAAAGATCAGGAAGCGGCCATGATTTTGTGTCAGTCTCACGTCCTCCCCTTTAAAAAAGCTTAAGGCATCCTTTCAGACTGAGTTATTTCCTTAAATTGATTGGTAGAGCTTTAACATTGCCAGAAAAGCAACGCAGTCAATATAATCTACAAAAAATATCACATTTTGACAAAGCAGAATGAGAAGAAAAAAGCCTCCAAGCCTCTAAGTAACATTGGCACTGAGCAGTGAGTCACAGTTCCCCTTGGGGAGAGGCAGACAGAAACCCTCATGCTGAAGCCTTTAGCCTGATTTGTGATGCAGAAAGCAAGGCGAACACAATCAGTCTTGCCTCCATTTCGATTTTGTTTGCATAGCATGTTCGTAATTATGGGTTGTTTAGAGAGCTGTGTTCTGTACACAGCATACAATAAACACATAAACAGAGCTGGGGTTGGCTGCAAGAGTCCTAAAAAGAGTCTACTTCTCAGCACTGAAGAACTTAAAAAACCGAAAAAACCAAAAACCAAAAACCAAAAAAACAACAATTGAAAGTGTACCGCAGTTAGCTAAATAATCTCAATGTTTAACAGCATGAGGGAAAGAACACTGCATTTTCATTTCCTTTGCGTCAAGAACATTAAAATTGAATATCTGACAGAAACCACAAGATAACATGGTTCAGAGGCCACCGGGTTGCTGCGTGCCTGCTTTGCAGAAGGCAAAACAAGCAGGATTCTAAAAGTGCAAGCTACACCAGCATTCATGGATTATTATTGTTAGGTCTAAGCACGCAATTCCCTCTCAATGATACCTGGACAAAAATATGCTCTTTTTCCACCTACGTACTGTCCTGGGAAGCTGTGGTTGTCTCAAACTCAATGTTATTTCTGCAAGCGGCTCCTTGTCTGTTAGGTTATCACTGGGGATATCCACTGTGACGTTCAGAGGGAGCTATCAATTCAGTGTCCTTTGGAACTGACCACGATCTGATTAACTCAAAAATCCAGCATTCTTCTGTCACAATTAGCCAAGTGATACCCAAAGTCAGGTCTCACAGTAAAACAGGCATTGTTTCGAGTAGAAAATTTAATTTCTGTAAAATTTCACACATCCACATTAGAATTTGCAACATCTGCTACGAGGTGTGTTCAGTGAAGTCACAGAATGCTTACTTGTTTAGCAAAGAGAGCATCTTTCTTTGCCTCAGTGAATTTTGACAACGTATTGAGGCTTGCCTTCTTGTCACAAATAAGTGAAGGGCTGCAAGGAGAGCACAGCACTCAGAAAGGTTTGCAGACAGCTCAAGAAGAACAGAGCAGGAAATGTTGTGAGAACTGGCTCCTCTGCCAATGTATTGTTCTTAGCTTATTGAAATTGTTTGGGACTGTGGGTTTCTGGTTTGTTGAATAAGATGCCTGAGAAGGATTTTAAGGACGAATGTTAATTTACACTCTTTGTTTCATGGGATGAAGAGCTCATTTTCAGTTGCCATCCGTAAATGCTTCTGAGTGTTTATATAATCAGAGGGAATCAGGTTTATTTTTAAGTCTTTTCCAAACTTTTGAAAGGAAAATTCACCTTCATGGAAAATTTGCTTCGTAACACCATGAAGTCCCTCCAGGATAAGCGATCACAAGGCTGACATTAAGGAGGATGAGCAGTGCCTTTTGACAGGACTCTCCCCAGCCCAGACAGCCCTCAGGCACTCAAGCAATCTTTCCTCCAGTGAGCAGTCACCATTTCAGGCAATGTTTGCTCATTATTTCCATCAAAAGATGGAGAGATCCCCTTGTGCTGTGTGTATTAATTGGGCGGTTATCACTGTTGTATCAGAGACTGGACTGTTAACGGGTGCTCTGATGATGTGCCTGGGGGACACCACAACTGCTGCAGTCAGGGATAGCATCAACTCAACTTCATATTAACTCTTGTGCTTCAAGGACATCTCTTCCAGTAAGAGCCAAGTCGCATCCCGCACTCAATTTTCTTCTCTCTTTACCAAGCACAGATAAATGTAATTGCATCTGCCTTCATAAATCCTTCCATTAAAGTGTATCCTGAGGTTCAGAAGGCACATTTGGCTCAATCAGAAAACTTAAACATTGTGGTATGAAGCATATGTTGCACAAGAGAGTAGTGTGGTAAAACTGGCTCCTGTGCGTTTGGAAGGACACAGCCACTCGCAGGGCAAAAACAGTGCCAAAAAGGTCATTTCTCCCAGAGGAGCTATGAGTTAAGGCTTGCTGTATGGCACATTAGAGAAATGATACAACCAGTGCCAGCTGCTCTCTGCTCCTTGTCTCAGTCTTTACAAGTCTGGCGAGATTGCCTTGAAGACAGATCACAGCAAGGGGAAAGCGTCACACCAAGCTTTCCTCTTCCTTCACAGGTGGGTGGGTGGGAAGGAAAGCTCCCACCATGTCCCCAAGGCAAGTCACAGTGGTTTTGGGCACAGTGCAAAGCTGACTGCTGTAATACGTCTCCACAAGGGAGGACAGGGTGCACGTTACTTAAGAAAGAGCCCTCATTGAAAGGGCAAGAAAGGAGTTACAAGGCTCCTGACCCTGCTCTGAGGGTTTGAAAGACATGGGGGGTGAGCAGGACCCAGGTGGACCCTGTTTGATGTGACCAGAACCAGGCACAGTGTTCCCTGCAGCTTTAATATGGCCTCTGCTGAAAAGTGCCTAGCCAGGATCTAAAGAAACCCATCACTGGCATCCTGTCTGCTTTTAAGCATCACAACCAGCAGCTGGCTCTGCATGGTTACCATATAAATGCAGCTGCTCTCAGGTGACATCTTAAAACAGATTTCATATAAGAGAAAAATCTCTCTTGTTTTACATGTATTTTAGCTTGCAGTTTAAAGAACAATAATCTCACATCTAGCCTCAGCAAAGTTATTCTGAGTATGTGCTACATGGACTCCCACATTTTGAAGCCCTAATCCTGCAAATTCTGACTCTGCAGAGCCATGCAGACATACTTTGGGTTCATCTCTGTTTGAGCCAAATAGCAATCTTTCTTGGAATAGCATACAGCCAAATGAGTGTGATGGCTGAATGGACAGATGATTGAACTTAAAGGATAAGAGGCAAAAAGGAAAGTGGGAAACCTAGGGAGAAGTAAGGAGGGATCAGCTGGGAGGAAGGGAGGGTTAAGTTCAGTGAGCTCACAGGAAGAGTAGAGAACACAAGGACACATTGAAGAGATGGACTTCTGTTTGCATATAGAATCGACCACTGTACAGACATCTCCCTGTTTTTAGCCAAGCACCTCACTAACAGCAGAAGAGTGTTTGGCAGCACTCCAGCTCTCTGAGATGAGTCAGCAGCAACAATAAACCAGGGTGAGCAGAGCCCCATTTCCTCAGGTACTCACGTTGTAAATGCAGGGTTGTATTTTGCACCAAGGTAGTAAGAGTAAAGGTTGAACATTCCAATCATGAAGGCCAGGAACACCATGATGAAGATGACCATGAACTTGAAGATATCCTTCACAGTCCTTCCCAAAGAGATCTGCAGGGGCCCGAAGCTTTCGTTGGCTGGAAGAATGTAAGCAATGCGGGAGAAGCTGAGTACCACAGCTATTGCATACAGTCCTTCTGAAATGATCTGAGGATCCGAGGGAAGCCACTTGTTCCTGGCTAAAACAATACACGGACATCAGATATTAGTAATGAAAAGTGGTAGGTGGATGTTATGATGATAAATGAATCCTTTTTAGGGCTCAATCTTGATTCTGGCCAGGAGTTAAAGCATAAAAAGGGTTTGAAACAACTGGTCACTGAAGTCTTCAGCATTTACAAAGATGGGTAAGAAATAGTTGCATTTTTGACATGGAAGAGATGAGAAATGAGCAAGACACTGAGATTTACCAAAGTCACACAACAGATAGATGAAATAAATTTTAAAAAGTGTTAGAGTTTTGATTTCCTACTGTAGCATCAACTGTGCTGTCCCTTTTCTGGCTGATGCCCCTGAGATTGAAAGCCAAAATCACAACAGTGCAGAGTTTAGCTATAACTCTAATAACTCTTTCCTAATTAGATACATGGCACTATGTCAATATATGGAAGAGAAATATTAGAGAGGCTGAGATTTCTCTCTCAATAACTTCAGACAAGGAAGCCTGAGTTTGTTCAGATAAGGCAGGTAAAGCCACTAAACATAACACCACTCTGTTATCTTTAAATTGAAACCAATCATGGCAACATAGCCACCCCAGTATTTCTACTTTAAAAAGTGTCTCGTTGATATCAGATATGCACAGTTTGTTTACTGTACTGAAAAACTGACCAGTTATATTAACATAGCTTGTAGGTGTCATTGCATCAGCTGAGCTTTTTGATGAAAGTATTGACTCAGAGCTAAAACAAGTGACATCACGAAGGACACAGCAGTGAACTTCGGCATTATTTCCAGTAATCTGTACTCAAGGAAAAGCAGCAGATGGAAGAATTCACAGGATCTGCTTGTAATATTCTGTTATGGACCCTTTACACTTCTATATCATGAATTCATTATAAACGGGTCACCAGCAAACCAGAAAGAGCAAAACCACAGCCTGAGTTCAGAGGCCTCTTGCTTGCTGGGGCAGGGAGAGGGAAGCTTACCTTCAGAGAGGCCACAGCAAGCAGGAGGCTGAGCGAGCTCGTGGCTGCAGGCTCAGGGCACGTGGCCCTGGTGCCACACGGTGCAAGTCTACAGTGAATGAGGACTGCCAGCACAGACCTGCCTCTGGTCCAAGCTCACTGCTGGAACTTCACCTTGCAAGCCTAGTAAGCAAAGAGTGCTCCTCTGTGCTTGCATTCACAGCCCTCCATAAGCAAAGTCCCCACCGATTTTGCTCAAGGTTCTATCTCAGGTTTACAGAGCAGCGAGCAGTGTTAGACAGAAAAAAGCTTCTTACCGTAAGTAAAGTAAGCAACTTCAGGGGGAAGGGTGACGTTATTGAGATCATCATCTTGAACGTACTGATCTACGTACTGTTGTGCTTCGGTCGCTTTGAGGAAAGCCATGAACCTGGCAGTGAATGATGCCACAAAGATGGACAGCATCCCGAAGTCCAGAAGGTTCCAGAGATGGACCACGTACTCTCGCGGGCCCTCTTCCCAGATTTCCTTACACTCTGACCATATCATTCCTGCAGAAAGGCCAGAGCATGTATAACCAGAAGACAAAGCACTGTTTGTGTTCTGACAGACCCATTCCCTGGCTACCAGTGGCTTCTAAGACTGAAGCAAGTAATTCTTCAGTTAAATTGACTTTACTCCAGAGAACACTTAATGTCACCTTTTCTTACAAATGAGTGTATCTTTAAGCTAGTGTGCTCCTTCGAGCATACAAGTCTTACATTTCGAATTTCACTAGATTAATCAATGGTGAAACAGATTTCTGCTGACGTCAGTGAAAGCACAGTTCACAAATGTTGAGGATGTTAGAAAATCCTATGCGGGATCTTCTTGTGAAAAAAAATGCAGATTTCCTTTCTTCCCTCCAAGATCTTCTTGCTAAGCTGGGCCATTGAAGACAGCATTGCTTACTCTGCTGGGGTTTTCCTCCTCCCTTAATACAGAGCATGGGACCATTTTGAGAATGGAAACAGCTTTTTGAAAGGAGATCTGACCTAGCAGTAAATGTAGCCTGAACAGGGAAAAGGAAAAGCAGAAGTTCTGTCCTTGAAGATCTTTTCATTACGTTTTATATACCAAATAAAAATGAATTTCCAGACACTAAAGCCTGCTTTACCACTTTGAAAATCCTGAGTTTATCCTGAATTTTGGATCTTTCTAAGAGTAGACTTACAGATAAATCTAAACACCAAAGCCAAAAAATTCAAAGATTTTGACATCCATGCTGTACTGGGGAGTGCTGGGGAAAAGGGATGATTTCACTGGGTGAACTGGAACAGAGAGCTCAGGTCAGGTTCACCAGCTTGCTCAACATTCAATCATAGCGGGACTCCAGGGCCAAAATGCTTCAGAACAGATAGAACGTTGGAATATTTTACCCACTGGTAATTATAAATATTTCCTCCAATCCTGTTTCCATAGCAGCAGCAAAATTCACATTTAATCAAGCATGAGCAGGGCCAGCCAATTTCCATGCAGCCTCCTGCAACCATGTCCTTTACATGAACTCTTCTTCATCCTCTTTGCTGGAAGCCCCTGTGGTGTGGCATTTAAATGCATTTGTCAGCTCCTGGAAGCACACGCAGCCCCAAGAGGTGCAGTCAGAAGCTGGTTATAGGGAAGGAAACAAGTCAGTGCAAGGCTGACAGGATGAAGAACAGATGCCATCATCCTTGAGCACTTGTAAGGGTTTGGAAGACAAAGGAAAGATAAACTATCTCTATTTCAGGCACTGCAAGCTTGCAACCTCTGTAGCCCTGGGAACTCCAGGCAGATCCCAAGAGCTGCACCATGGCGTAGGTTACGGATTGTACAGATCTAACCTGGGAGAAAGCCTGTGGTCTGCTGAGTGTTTAGCAAAGCCAGGGGGAGGCAGAAGCATTCACAGGTTCTTGGGACCGAAAGAGGAACTTCATCCCAAGCCTTCATTTACCATGGTGAGATCTAATAATAAATAGCTTGGGGCAGAAAGTGAAAGAATTGGTTTCTCAGGAGCTGTTCTGGAGTAAGGATGAAATATTAAAGGAACACATTTCTGGCTCTAAAAAAAAAATTCTCAAATTGATAGACGTGAGGGATTAGCCTGCGCATTATGTGCGCATATCACATAAAAAGTACAGAAGTACTTCAGGAAATATTACGTGCACGTCATTGCCAAACACAGCACTTCTTCACTGATGCCCATAAATGTCTTTCCTGGTTTAAATATTAACTCTCCTACTCAAATTTATTTCTAATCTCGGTCACTTAATATACCTAAGTCACAGATTAATGTAGTAAGACATGTCTAAAACCGAGTAGACTGACTAAAATTAGAATCACTCTGTGAAAGTATCACACTGTTGGCCTATAATTTACATCATTCTTTTCGCCAGCTACGTGACAGTCATTTTTTATCCATACATACGGAAAAATGTCTATTCAGGACAAGTAGAAAAGTTACAGTAATTATGTGGTTAGTACTGCTGGCTAATTATATATACATTGTGGGAGAGCATTCAAATCTTCTGAAATAAAAATACTGAAAAGAGAGAAAGTAGATAAAATACAGAGGACGAGACTTAAGATGGGATGTACAATAGAGAGAAGTCAGCAAGTGAGGCTCAAGTAGATTTCACTGGGTGTGATGGCATATCAGTACTGCACTTCCAAGGCCCTTGGTGGCTCTGGGAGAGATCATTCCCCTGAATTTGATGCACAGAGAGATACTATGAGCCCCTTCTGCTCTCCAGTTCCTGCAGCTGCCTGCTGTCCCACAGCGGGGATAACTGGAAATGTCACCTTGATGGGCACTCCTGGTTTCAGGAGGGGAAGGAGAGTCAAGCAACAGGAGCAGCCTGTTTAGGAGAAAAATGGAAGTGTGCAAGGCATGCTGTTCACCACCTGTGCACAAAGAGGAACAGTTTGTCAGATTTTTATATCCACAAGCCTGATACATAAATCATAAGCAACTGATGTTGGAGAACCTACTTTCAGTCTTACAAGGTCTGCCAAAGGCTACAGGATAGCAGAGATGGTTATGCTCAGATAGTGTTCACCCGGAGCTCCACTGCTTGCTCTGCTGCTTTTGCAAAGGGAAAATTGTCTCTCTAAATAGAACCTCCCTACTCTTAATGAGCATTTTGGGCACATTTCTCACATAGAAAATCCCAGCCTTCCTCATGCAAGAGATGGGAAAACCTGGATGCAGGGCGAAGGGGCAAGAGGCACAAACACCTGAGGTGTATGAGTCTAACACGCCATGCCTAGCACTGTAAGACCAAGGGGCAAGTTCTCGTACAAGAGCATCACTGTATTTCTCTGCACTGATGAGTTTGCCCTCAGCAGATCTTGAATGTTCATTTTTAACAAAAAGCAGTGAGAGCAAAACAGCATTTTCCCATCTATAAATGCTATTGCTTATCTGGCTCTTCACAGAAACACTAAACAGGCTACCTGACCGATCCAGCAGTCCTTTACAGCCATTTCAGCACTGCAGGCTATGGGACAACAGAGCCTCTGGTATGGATTTTTGAGCAGAATAAAGTGCTTGCATGGCTGAAAGTTGTTGTCTTCACTTGGTTTACTTCATTACTCGTCTCCATTACAAACAGTTGGGAGCTAGACATGAAAATGGGTCTAACAGTAGCCTGTCATTCTTGCACCAGTAGTTTTTCCTTAAAAATATAGATATGGATCAGTTTTCATACCTCCAGCAAGATTATTTGCAGGGGATGTTATCACAAGTTTTCTCGCTCTTGGCCACAATATGCCATGTTAAATCATCACATTATTCTCAAATAATGCTATTCTGAACATCTGTTACAATATTTTTGTTGACAACCAGGTAACTTAGACAGTCAATTTTCTCTCTCCCAAGAGAATCAAGATCAGGGACCTGTAAACTAATTACTCAAAAACACTCTGCTGTAGTTGAAGCAAGTAAGGTGTCATCAGCATTCATCATTGCTGCCATAATATGAAGGAGAAAAGAGAAGGTACAGAAACAGGACAAAGGTGTTTTAAAACTGAGAATAAATAAGATTTCAATCTTATTGTGCTGTGAATTGAAGTGTAGGTAATCAGCTATGCTTTTGAGCCTGAAGAGAGCAGCTGCAGCCATTGCCAAGCAAGATTAAATATAGCCATGTAAATCTAGTACATAAGAGTTTTACCACACTTCAGTGTATACTTACTTATACTTCTTACTTATATTTCTGTCTTTAGAATGCATATCTTGTCATCTTTGCCTGTGATATTTGGCTACAGCATTGCATTTATGTAATTATATTGTATGTATGCATCTAAAAGAGTAAATATCTACAATGTTTTTGCACCCAACAACTGGGTACTTTACGATTCCTAGTACCTTGATTGTTGTTAAAGTTGATGGTCCATACATGGCCCGTTAAGTTTCCAAGTGCCCAGGCCAGCTGTCCACCGTCCACATGCACTGAAATTTTGCATTAGAGTAGCCAAAACATTATTTGAAGCTCTATTGTGGGCAGACAGACAAAATGGTCAGGGAAGACTGTCAGTGCTGATGTAGGCAGTCATTAGAAAATCTCATTATATTCAGAAATCTGTACAATGAATCATTTTCCTTCTCCCAGGAAAGTGAAAACCTTTGCTTTTAAATGAAATGTTTTCTTCATCTCTCAGGAACTCTCCAGGCAGGCAGATATCTTCTGCCTATAAGAAAAGAATACCTAGGCTAAAATCTAATCATCTTGTCCAACTGCTTTAATATCAGTTTAAAAATATCTCTTACTCTATCCAGTCTGGCATCTATTCAGTTTTTTTTTCTTGTCTAATATCCTGTATGGGACTTCACTCACTGTGGGGACAGGGAACAAAGAAATGGTGGCCAGGAAGTCATCAGATAGAGCAGCCCTATTCTATTTTTCTGAGGGATTTAATGTCATCAGTACTTATAGAAGCGAGACGTTATATGTCCTAGTGCAAGAAAATAATAAAAATCATGGTGAAAAGTAAAAGTAGATACAGAAGAGGTAGATAAAGATTCTGAAGAGTTGATAAGCTCAATTTCCAAATAAATCTTTCTGAGCTTGTTGAGATTAGCGGTTTGAAATAGCTGACCTGCCAGGAATAAATGGTGCCAGGAAAAGTAATACATCTGAATCCACCAAACAAGAACGCATGAAGTTTAAACTGTGCACATGACATAGTTTTGCACTTGAAGAGTTCATCCAAAAGAATCTGTGCTTTATAAATTTTAGGCAACTTCACTTCTTTTTAATAAGTTATCTCACCAGAAGCAGTTTCCTACTACAAACTTGATGAAATCCAGCTCTTATTTACGCAGCAACATTTATCACTAGATCTCAGAGTTCTTTTCAAAGAAGCAAACAGTGATATATACCCATTTTACAGATGAGGTAACTGAGGTCCAGCAAGTTATAACAGGATGCCATAGCAGGGCAATATAAGAAGCTGGTTGTTCACATCCCAGAGGACAAAATTTTTCCCCACTAAGAGAAGCTGTAAGTTACTATGACTGCATAGAATACGACATTCTTCAAGATGCAATAATTAAAGAAACTGCAGCAAATGCAGATTTCTGGAAATCACCCTGGAAAACAGAAAAATCAGGAAAGCTGGAATTTGCTCATTCCATGTTTTCAAAAGCAGGGACCAAAGTGAAAATCTTTTCTGATTATGTTTCAGTCAGTCAAAATACCTTAATCAGCCTGAATTTTAGTCTCTTTCTTTTTTTTATTATTATTTTTTTCACCTCTCTCTCTGGAATATCACTGCCTATCACGTCATGTTAGTGAAGTTTAACTTTCCTCAAGAACTTTAAGACATTTTGGTTTTGCTTACCCAATACCCACTTCATGATCAGCAATTCTGTCCATGAGAACTGGGTGGTTTTGACTCTAAATATTTGTTTGGGATGATCTGTGATGGTTTCGTTGGGAAGATTTTTCACTCCTTCAAACCGATCAGAAGCATTCACTACTAACAGTCCAAGGAAGATTGTGAAAGAAACTGCGTGTGCCACAAACTTCATAAAAGGGCTTCGGAGGGTTCGTCCCAACTGAAATGAAACATACACAAGGTAAAACTTTTGCTTCCTTCTGTGCATGTCAGCATCCTTTCTCCTGTTCACCCATATATATTACCAAACCCTCCTGAGCAAGTAGTAAGCAGAAAATGAAAGAATAGAACATTAACATGAGATGTGCTTACGTGTGTTATGTGAATATATTCACGTGTATCAGTATCAAACGTAACAACGTGCCTACTTCTCTTCTTTACAATATCCTAAGCAGCAGTATATTAGAATCTTTTATTAATGCTGAATTTTTGGTTCACTAACAATGTGTAGGAAATATCATTTCATTCAAATATCCTTTTGTAATGCTTTTTATATGCCTTGATATGAAAGTCTTCTCTTAAAATTACCACAAAATCTTGCAGATTCACTCCCTAGAACATATGGATTAATTTCAATACAATAAGACAAGAATAAGCACAGCAATGATCTGAGCCAAGACCTTTCCTTTTCAACTAGTATTTGCTCTATTATTTCTGTAAAAAAAAAAAAAATCCTATTCAGTTTAAATAACACTTTTTTTTACATTTTCTGTGCTTAAGTAACCGTTATTCCAGGAAGATGTCTATATGCAGCACTGCAAGTGCCACGCTGTACATATGCTTTCCAGAACAATGTCAAAGCACATGGGATTTTTTTGCCGTATATTACACACTGATTAATTAATGACAGGACATCCTCAAAATGTTCTTAATATCTATCCCTTGATCATAAGACCTCATAAGAAACATGTAAAAGGACTAACATAGTTCCTTATTTAGCTCCAGCAGCAGCTTTTGTTGAAGTCCTTTTCAAAGGAATGCAAGTCTCTGGTCATTGCAGGAAAAAGAATAGCTTAAAAGCAGGGATATTTAGGTCTAACAGAAACATACATAGAGCCTTATGATTCTTTCTACTCTCTCTTTTTCTTCTGTGAAATTTAAAAATGTCAAAAATAGGATATTCTATTCTGTCAATGTCATAAACTGTTGGAAAATTTTCTAAGTACCAGAAAGACTTTCTAACACAATCTACCGTATTCAAGAGTCCTTATTAACAATTTACTTCCTACCAACATCCATAAGTATGTGTTTAGGGAAGTGGATATTGCCCTGACCCAAAGTCCAGGCTTCCTTAGTCTTTTCTAGGAATATTATGGCAGATGTAGGAGGTCCTCTGTTAAATGAAATGTATTAGAAACAATGCCAACACTGATGACTGTGGTTCACACCTTCGCTGCAAAAACTTGGTGTGGTGCTAGTTCTCAACAAGTATTTCTGGTAGATGTTGACTAGATTTACATTTCATAGCAGATCTTTTTTATATTTCCAGTGTTGGTGTCCTATACATTAGTAACCTCCAATATTTCCTTTTGTGACCACTCTGGGAGAGCTTAAAGAGCAAATTGTAACAACAACTGTGAGTTCTCAGAACCGTTCTCAGTAGATTTTAAGAAAGCGCACTTGCAGCCTATGGAAGGCACATTCCCACTCTCAATTCACTAAAAGAGAAGAAAAACACTTCCTTCAGGAGCCTCAATTGTTTTCAAATAATTAGACATTTTCTCTTGTCTATAGAAACGTAAATATAGAGACCTAAGATTATAGTAGTTCTGCCACTCAGCACGATGTTTTATGACATTAAGATATTTTTTCCAAGCACTGTAATACTGTTAAACTCAAGGTGTGTCATTCTTGTATGTATCAATTTCTCAATTTCTTTATTAAATCAAAATTTCATCTTCTTTCAGATGGAGACTGCATGGTAATGCCTGACTGCTGCTGTTAGGATAACAGAAATGCTGACAGTGTGTGAATACCAAGGTTCATTCTTGAGAGAATATCTCATTTCATGACCTGAAATCTTATCTTTATCACAGGAAAATAATAAAGCCTATAGACATGTGAGAAAAAGAAAATATATAAAGGGTGAAACAGTTTTTCCAAATGCAAACTAATCTTAATTCCGTGAGATAGGAACAAATAAAGATCGAAACTGCAAAAAAGAAAAGGTCTTCACTGTTTTCAGTACTATGTTCATAGCAGAAGAGTGACACACATTGTAGACAATATACGTAGCTTAAGTGGGGAGGAAAATGTCCAGAGAAAATGGTGCAAATATGGCTTTAAGTAGACTGAAACACTGTTTATGGACTGGACAGTTCCAGTGCATAAACAATACCATGTCTATTGTAGTGGAAGCTGTGGTCTATAAATCCTCAGCATCATTTCAAGAAAGACAGAGAACAACCCAGACAGTGAGAGCTGCTTGTCATGATTGATGTTAGTGCTGTAGCACCTGAATGTGCACTTTCAGGGACCAGGGAAGAGATGACACATCCTGAAGTTCTGCACAGTGTCCAAACAGTCCTCCTTGCTTTTGCCATTACAATTTCGGGCAGCAGACTGCACAGTGTTTCTATCTCACCTCTTATCGTCTCTTTAGATAATCAAAGAAATCTTTTGGAGACCAACGTATAAACCAGTAGTTCGTTTCAGAGTTGTGACCTCTATGAGATGAATGAGTCAACACAGACATGTCAGGATAGAAAAGCTTACACTTAATGAGATTTTTGTCAACAGCTTGTCCATCCAGAGATGAATGAGCAAATGACACTACAATTGCTTTTAATAAGACAACTTCAGATTTCAGTTGCAACACCCAGTTAATTTCAGTTCCTAAATTATTGAGGACAGTAGCTGGTATGGCATATTCTGGACTAGAGATTCATTATAGAAAATTTATATTAGGTAATAAAGGTTTGAAAATGTTATTTGCTCAGATTCAAGTAAAGGAGCTATTCTGAGCAACGAATGACTATGTGAAATTGTAGCATTTAATAATTGCATCTTAAGAACACAGTGGTGTTGGTCAGTACAGTTCTTATAAGCAGAATACCACATTACAAAAGTTTCTTCATTTTCGTCTCTGTCCAAGCCCAGAAATCAGTCCCTAACAGCAGTACTTGAGCACAACCTTAACCCATGCAAAAACCTGATGAGAGTCTGAGCTACCAAGTGGTTTAAAGCATAATCACCAAACCTCTGGGCTATGGGATTAAACAGAACTAGAGATTGACTGATAGTAATAATACCATAATAATAACTAAATACAGCATCAGATGAAGGCAATGAAACAAGTCTAAGACAGTGTTTCTATTGCCTGGGGCTTTTCTGTGATTTTTCTCGGGGGTTTGCAGAAGCCATCCTGGCACTTGCAGGTCATTCATTTGCCTGGGCATCAGTGTGTCTTTTAGGTCAAGCCTGATCTAAGTTAAGCACCTCAGCTGACCATCACTATGGAAAAATTATTTAAATCTCCTATAGCTTTGTACCATCAGAATTGTTTCTATGCCTTTAAGTCAATCTAAATACTTGTGAGTAGTGACCAGGGCAGAACTGAGCAGCCCAAATCGTCACATGCAAGCCATCATCACCAACGCCCTTTTGGAAAATAGCTGCCTGTGTAAAATTGCCTACAGTAACAGTACACTCATGCATCAGCCCTCAGCCCTTGAACCTAATAATGGTGATTTTGAGTGAGTTACCAGTTCTTGGGGAAAAAAGGGGCATTCATTATCCCAATATTCAGTTATTTATATTGCAGGCTCCAATCAAAAAATCAAGACTACATTGTTCTGATCAATAGAAAACCATGCATTGAAAGACAATTTCTGAAATAACTTCCAACTTGACTTTAGGATAGAAGGCTAGATGTGCTGTTTCAGAAAAAAAAAAAAGCCACTAAAAACAGACACTGAAAAATGAGAATGCACAAAAGGTTTTGTGCAACAAAAATCACAAAAAAGGCAAAGTTAAGGGAAAAATTGTGCTGTTCCATATATATATATTTTTAATTTTAATATGCCTACCTCATGAAATTAAATGCCAAATACCTTTCTCAGTCATTTCTCGTTTATGTTGCAATTTAGTTCAAGGTTTTGGCTGAGTTTTTGCCCTGTTGTCTTTGTTTTATGTTTTCCATTTAAATTCTCTGCTTATTTCTAGTCTAACCTTTTTCCTCACCTACTGTTGCTTTCAAACACAAAGCCTGTACTTCTGGGAGTACACCAAAAACATTGCTGTGGGCTGGTGTGTCAGCTCCCTGCACATTCAACAGAGGAGAAGGAAATTAAACAGCTTCGTAGATCCCTGCCAGACTGAGTTCCAATATAAAGAAGTCTACAGTACATCCACATGAATTCACACTGTCACCTAACCAAAACCAACCGCAGTACAGCCCTGATTTCACTTGTGCTTCTCCATGGGGAACTCTGGAGTCGTGTCCAGTATTCATAAAACCTTTTGGCTTGTGTGTTGATACATATCTCAGTAAAATGAAGTTGCATTCTAAAGCACTGTAAGAGAAAGCACTTGTCTTGGAGATACTTGGGAGGACACCAAGCCTTAAGAATGTTTTATTATCTTGGATGCCCCAGAAGACTGTTTTCAAAAGGTTTATCTAGCTTTACTTACAGATAAATCTTTTAAATTACGGTGTTTCCTTAATACCCGACAGCAGATCTATAATTTCTTGGGCTTGGCTTATTTAGGCAATTCCTTGGCTGGATTTTTAAAGGAAACATGAGAAGCTGCTTTCAAGACAGAGTAAATTACCAATGCCAGGGGTCATTTCTATCAGATTTAAGTACCCTTGATAATCCTCTTGCTAAGAACACTCTACCTTGTAAGGGATGATGTTGCTGAACATGAAAAGAATTTCTCCATTGCCACCTCTTTTTCTTCAGCAAGTGTAGTGAAAAAAAATCTATTTATCAGTCAGCCACACATCTATTTATCTCCACTCATTTGAGCAGCCTCCCTCAGGATGGAAATCTGCTTACAGAGCTCATACCACAGACAGCTCAAACGTGTGCACAGGCCAGTGGTTGGCTCTGGTCCTGTGACCTCTAAGCCCTGGCAAAACTCTCCTGCTTCACTGGATGCTGTGAGATAGAGCACAGCCATATTTAGGAATATGGAAATTTTCCAAATTTCATCATATTTTCCCTCAAATCCATGAAGATTGTTTGATTAATGATAGTCTTCTCTGCAGCCCCAAGCTGTCCTCTACGTCTTACCAGAGTTTCAGGTACATGTGCCACAGTAACGATCCACTAACTGAAAACACAAGATTAAGAAAGAAAGAGGAATGGGAAAAAAAAAAACCCAGAAAAAGAGAGAGTAAGTACAGAAAATGAATGAGTCAAAATGTCAGAATAAACAATGTGCACCTCCAGGTGTCCATACCTTGCTGCAGGGAGCAATCCAGTAGGCTATGGCAAGGAAGGGCAGGCCTATGGAGACCCCAAAGACAGCCAGGAACTTCACAGCTATGGATTGCTGCCGTAAGCCTGAGAGGTTCTCATACCACATGGTGAGAAGCTGTTGCTGGCAGTTGGGGTGAGCAACAAACTGTAAGATGAAACAGAAAAAGGAATATTAGCAGCACAGTCTGAAGAGAGTGAGATTTTGGCAAGCAATAAGCTCAGCTTGCCCAACAGAAAAATACAGGATGTGTCTTTGTCATCCGACATAGCTTTTGGTGTCAAAAAAAAAACAACAAAACAGAACTGCAAAAAAACAACCCAAGTCCCAGCATACTGGCAGAATGAGTTTCAGTTCTGGTTCATGCCTTTTCTCTAGATAAAGGTTTTGTTGGACTGCCTAGGCCAAAACTTAACACCTTTCAGTGGGCAGTAAGGACAAAGCACCTCTGAGGGGTCAGGGTCTGCACCTCAGACAATCCACACTGAGTTACAGAAAAGCAGCAGAGAGGTACTGCGATGCCGGAAGCTGAAAAAATCTCTGATAAATAGCTAAAGCCATTGAAGGAGTAGCTTCACACAGCACCAATATAATATTTTTTATAATCATTGCATATTGACCCAAAGTGAGCCATTCTGCATTGTTCTCCTGTAAACTGAAAGAGGTCTGCCTAGTATTTTGCAGTGAGCAACTTTAAATGCTTTATCTCAGATTATCTTTCCAAAATGATGGCTCATTCTTCACTGATCAGAGAAAAAGACAAATTTAGAAACAGAAGGAAGTGCTCTGGTACAGAAAGAACATATTTTGTATCTTAAAACTGAGATTCTTCAGTTTATTGTTCAGGGGAAAAAGAAAAGGCAAGCAGCAGACAACTGAAAAGGGCAATTTCTTAATGGTAAAATCACAGCATCACTGGATCCCACAGAAGAGTTTTATTATAAAAAATTGAACTTCTTTATTTCATACTGTTCATCAGAGTGATTGAATTTAGCATGTGACTGTTTTTAATAACAAAGAGAGATAATTAAAAGGCAAAATAGCTGAAAGAAAAGATGAAAAATAGATATGTGGCTAATGTGGCTGATTGCATCTGGATAACTGAATGTTTCATTTATGAGTTTGGTGGGTGAATAAATGTTCTGAGAAGGGAAATGCAAAACCCTCCACTATTCCGAAAGGTAGAATTTTCTGGAGGTAGTGAGAAGGGGGAAAGACTAGAGAGAGAAAGAGAGGAGAAAAGCAGAGGCTACAAGTTCCTACTGTGCTCTCATCTTCACTGTCTTTGCAAAAATGATCACATTGGAAGTATAATGGACTATTTTTTAGACAATGTTAAGACAACAAAACTGTTACTGTGATTCTTAATTGCTAGAGCAGAATGAAATATAGTGGCAAGTAATCGGGATGGCTGTGGAATAGCACAATTCCACCTTTAACAGCACATTAGCAACCATTTAAAATGCAGTTCTTCAGATGAATCAGCCTTTGGGGCAGCGGGGAGGCTACATTTCTCAAAAAGAAAAAGGAAAACCATCTTTCAGTGAGGAAACTTAACAGGGTGAAAAAATTTGTTAGGTACTTTTAACCTCTTTCATCTTGAGGAATGTTTCCTGGAAATATTAACAGTTTGCTATGCTTTCAAGTTGTTTCTCCCCCCACCCCTCCCCCCCCCACAAAAAAAAAAAAAAAAACGTGTATATATATATATATATATCCTTTTAAAATATATAAGTCATCAGTCCTGATCATCTGAACACTTAAAGTTTAAGGTTAAGGTGATAACAACAGTACTACAATGACAGATTTCCAAGGGGTCCCTGCTTGCTCAGGCTAATTATCTTCCTGGCAAACAGCCGAAAACCATGGAAGGAAACTGGAAAGAATTGATTCCCTTCATAAATTATTTTTTTCTTCTTTAGATAGGATGAACTCAAAATCAGTTTTAAAGGCTCATAGAAAGGAAAGTTACACTGGTAGACACGCAGACTTCAGCAACAGGCCAAAGCACCAGTCAGGCTTCCTGGCTTCCTCCTACTCCTGTCATCATTCACCGCATTATGAGAATTGATTAAAAGAGATTCAGTTGCCCTTGGCAATGAAGCAGGCAAAGATTTCTGCTGGTTGGCATTTCAGAGAATTCACAAGACATTTTAATACACTCATTGTTTCGCTTCGTCTGGGAACAGCTAGAATGAAAATACAAATACAGGGAAACGGAGAAGGAATTGCCATAAGTTATTCCAGTGGATTTGGTTTTATTTTGTATAACAGTTAAGATTGACAGTATGCCATAGAGCCTGGATGGTAATCATTTTCTGATTATTACAGAAATGAAGAAAAAGAGAGTAAGATAACATTGTGAATGGATTTTGATCGGTTATTTGCATACAGCAAGCAGTAGGATTTTTCATTACATTTTCTTCATCGTATATTTATGAACTAGGCAGCAATCATTGAACAACGTCAGCCTTCTCTCAACCAAAACATCAGAAAATGATCTTAGATTCTCAAAGACATGAAGGAGCTATTTAACTCTCTCTTTTCTCAGAGAATGGCCTCAGACATCAAGCTGGATATTACACTAATATGCTTGGCACCACAAACACAAAATTCTTTGCAATTTCTACACACAGAAACAGCTACAGCAGCTTTCCTGATCCCATGCCACACACAACCCCATTGATGGTCATGGATTTTCCTTCTGCTATGCATATTTGTAAGACCTATTAATAAAAGAGCACTTCTCTCCAGCCTGTGAGTTACACATGCACTTTTAAGTTAAAAAAGGTCTTAAAAAAAAATCACTTGCAAGTGCAAAGAGATTTTAAATAATGAAGTGGCATTTTTTAAGAGCTTCTGGAAGACACAGAAATATTGACGTCTCCAAAAGCATTCCACACAATAGGGGAGCATGATGTAAGTTAGCTTGCTTAGCAATAGGGATTAGTACATTAATTTAAGAATCAATATATTAGTTTAGCAAAAGGAATCCATAAGTGATAGTTCTAAAACTTTCCATTTCAGCTTTAGTGGGTGAACAGTTTTGTTTTTCCTCAATAATTTTGCACAGGGGACATAATAGAATACTTTCATCTTCTGCTTCAATGATTTTACCTCATAAGAAGTACTGGAGTCACAATAGAATACTTTTATCTTTTGCCTCAAAATGTGCAAGGACATTTTCCTTGGGTTCCACATACATTGTTTTTAAAAAGTGGCTCACTGTGGTCTAATAAGCAGTGGAAATATTCCAGACTGGGGAAATTGAATAAAAGTCAGTCAAAGGTCTCAGTGCTGAAGCTAACAGTGAAAAAGAGGAAGAAGTGGGTGGGCATTCAAACACCCTAGATACCACTAAGCATGCCCAAGGGGACATTAGTCCTTAAGAAAGGATGCATACTTATGCCAGCAAATTGTGTATGTATGTCTTAACTGTCTAAGTGTAGAGCATGAACTCTGAGAGGGCACACTTGTTCATCAACTTTGCCTTGGTAGTTATCGTGAGGAATAATGCAATGTCACTCTCTAACACCACACTGGAGTTAGAGAGTTTTCTTCCTACATGAAGAGTTTTTGATTTAGCAAGAGACCCCTCTGCTTACAGAGTTGTTTCACCAATGCAGAACAGGACATAAAGTAGCTCAGCCAAAACTACTCCAGTTTGCTGGGAAACACACAGTACAAGAAAAATGCCAATACAGATACACATAAAACTTCCCTTATCTTCACACTGTACTCTGTGCTCTCTGAAGCTTGAAGTGAACAAACAGTGCTTTGTTTTGAAGAAATTGTTATGAGATACCTTAACAAAACAAGATGGGCCATTATTTTTGTGATCCAGAGTAGCAGAAAAAGAATTTGCTTCTTGCAGTGCTTGCGCTTCTAAATTACAACAAATAAAGTTGTCAGAGGGTAAATATAGGGGGAATCTTGGTTGGCCATTTGGACCTGATGAAGCAAGTAAGTAAAGCTGTAGGAAGTTTAAGAAAGATTGGAAATGACTTGTAATACGATGACAGCGATTTGAGTACAAGTAATAAGTGAAGTAAGTGAAGTTCCTACCTAAATATCCGTGCTAAGAGATGATGTCCTCCTTGCCACAGAGACCCACTTCAGTTATAGCTAACTGCTACCCATGGCTGGAGGCTACACTTTTAAAACCACCTGCATCAGAATAGCCCTGCAAAGAGAAGCACATCAGCCAGCCCAAATTCCTCCACCCAACAGCAAAAAATAATTTCATGGATCCCTGTTCCGCTCAGGTGAAAGAAAATTCAACAGATCAACACCAATGGGATCTGACAATAAGAAATCAATAAATCCTGTGTGAGGAAGGTCCCCTGGGCTGTTGTAGTTGCTGCAGATAGAACACGAAGCAAGGCAACATCCCTGCCCTGAGGATTTCTGCAGCTTTTCTCTTTCCTTGGGGTTCATTTGACTGTCTAATGATATCACACAAATATTCATGAGGATCTCACTCATCCTGTGGATGATTTTTTATGACATCCTCAGTGAATATTCGGACCTGGTACTGAGTCAAAGAGAGCACTTATAAACCTTATAGTAAAGGGAGAAAGGCTTAATTTGTAGGAAGAGTCCAAATGACCTAGAACTATCAGAACAAAATTAAAATAAATTGTGCAGCTTCACTCAAAGTTACTTTAAAAGACACGCAAAAAAAGGTAGTCAGTACAGTGAGGGTAATAAAATATGCCTTTTGGAAAACCTCCTACATGGACCTTCTTAAATAAGAAAACTTTATTAGAGCAATTTGAGAGTGGGAAAATACACGCCTGCATCAAGTCCCAAGACACCCACATATTCCTCTACATTATTGAAATCCAATTGATTGAGTTAATTGGCAAGTGGATCCAGATAATCCCAAATCCTGATTTTGAGTACTTAACATTTTAACATAGCTACTGTTTGCAAACACACACCCTTCATGCAACTCAGTCTGCCCTATAAAAGCATGATGTTTAAAATAGATCTTCTGCTCTCTGCTAAATCAGTGAGTGCATTAATAGGATTGGGATCTCACTTTGCAGAACTGACAAGCAGTGGAGCTAAGGTAGTGAAAGACTACCCAGTACTGGCACCACTGCCCAAAGGACCTACGCAGTGCACAGCCAGAAAGGAGACAGGGCAGCTGTATTAGAATGAGCAATAGGAATGGAAACAAGGCTTGACTAGGCACAAAATACTAAAAAAAACAAAAGTAGAGCCAAATAAAAACAAATCAGCCTAATAGAAAACAAAAATGAGGTAAATAAAACTGCCAGGACCATTTCAATTGCAATTTACCTACTGACAGAAATAATCTTTAGCGTCGAGTGGAAACACAAAGTTAACAATCCCTTTAGCAATGGAGGAAGATTTTATTGTTATCATTCTCACTTTATTTTCAATTCATGTTATGTAATATATTCAAGGTATAAAACTAGAAACTACAGTGTTTATAGAAATTCTTCAAATTAAACCTGTCCATGGTTTATTCTCAATTTCACTTCCTTTATTCGAGAGCAGATACTTTTTCCTTGTGCTAATCATATTTTTTCCTACAGGATAATGAGCTCAGTGGTTTGTTTCTGAGGAATTGCCAGTCCCATATTCTAATATGCTGCATGTTTTACAAAGACATCTGTTGATAATGCCTAGTTTCTCATTTCACATGTATAAATAAGTCTTGTAATCAAACTACATATCTGATAAGCAAATGAAGTGAAATGCCCAGCACTCCAGGTTGTTCATATCTCTACAGAATCAGAATAACTTGGAAATCCTTATCATTTACCTATTCATCTGAAAGCATGCCACAACAAAAAGCTATCAAAGAGCAAATTCCCTTGGGTATCTACATAGAAAATGACCACAGTGGGAGCAGAACTTTTAAATGCTATAACCTCCCCTCCCCAGAGAGCCAGTCAACTCTTCTTCAAGCGACAAGGAAAGACAGTGCTGATAAAGTGCTCAAATTCTAATGCCTCAAATACAGAGTTCCACTCCAAGAGTTGTGGGAGAGACTCTCTTGTAGGATTAAGTCCCCTTACCATGTGGCAGAGTTCCAAAAAAGTTATTAAATATGAATATCTGCAGGCATGTGACAAGAATACTGCATAGAAGAAACTTGGCTTGTGTAACTACTCATGAAAACACTCAACACTGAAGGCATTTCCTAAGTAACATTCTATTTGAAATAATGAATCCTCTTCTTTTCTTGAGGGTTTGTACTCATCCCCATCTGATTTTCTGTCCCAAATACATTAGTAGGTCTACTGCCTGTGGGGAGATAAATGAAGCCAAAATTGGGGGCACATAAGGTCAGGTTTGTAGCAGACAATATTAATTGTTCTTTCCTAAAAGAATATTAATATTAATAAAGGTAATTTTTAAGTCCTTTTATCTATGATGGAAACACATGCAAAGGATTTGATGTGTTCTTCTGCTCTCTCATCAGTGTCTTCATGGACTCCTAAGACCCTGTAGCACTTTGCAAATGAAAATAATTAAGTCTGCATATTACAGTAAATTGGGAATATTGCAAACACCACTCAGGATGGAGATATGATTCATTTTAGTCTTGAGAGGATGAATTTATGGGCAGGAAATAACAAAATGAGATTCATTCTGAAGAAGAAATTAAAACATCTGGGCAAATGGAAATCATCAGAGCCACAGATTTCATGGGAGGAAGGAACCTTGCTAATGAAATAGAGAAATAAAAACTGTTTCAGTAAGGACAAGGAAAAAAAAAAAAAAAAAAAAAAAGGAACACCTTCCCTATCTCTCTCAGAAAAAAAAGAAAAATCTGCAAAAACACAAGTGAAAATGCAACAAGGAAAATTACATGGATAAAGTAAGAGTACAGAATGACCAGGGGATTTCTACTGTCACACAGAAATAAATTCCTTTCTACAGTATCAGCAGGCCCTGATGGCAGAGACAAGAGACACTTCTCATCCCTCCATTTCTTTCACAGCCATCAATGAATGACCTCAATAAGCTATTCCTGAACTCAGTAGATGGAAAAAAGAAAAGATCAGAGCTACAGAAAATAAAAGGAAAATGCCAACTTCCTAAATATCTTTTTCACGGGGACTTCTCCTCCTTGAGACTTCACATTCAGATGTTAAAACACATCCTTGTCCTGCTTAAGCCATTATCTGTACACGTTATGATCATAAGGATAAGAAGTTCAGCAATTACCCCATGGGAAACTCCTAACCTTCACCCTGCTTTAAAGAGGGACAAAGAGCCATTATGGAGATTTCCCATGTCTTTGACAGCAAGGGTTGATTCTTTCACCCATGCATGTCTCATGCAATGGCAAGTAGCTCCCTGGACTGCAGTTGCCAGACAAGACACAGCACAGGGTAAAACTGCATCCTCAGAGCAAACAAATGGGAAACTGAGGATGCTGCAGCAGTTGACGAGAGCTGTGTGACCAATGCAGGGAAAAACTATAATCTAATGTAGCCACGAGTATTCTGTTTGGAACATCCTCCATATGTTAATTATTAATAATACATTTATGAGAAAAGTTCCTGTTTCGGCTCTCCATTAAATAGGATTTACACAGCCATCTGGTGCTGTTTAACTCATTAATTTTTTTAAAACTCAGTTTGTGTGTCTTACTGTTAATCTAATTAAAACTCGTGAAAGAGAGAGGTACTCTGGCTTTGTGACTTACGAAATGAGCTGCTAACTGAGAAAACAGAGATGGCCACTCAACATTTGAAATTAGAAGAATACAGCAGCTATGATTTTTGACATTGAGAAAGAAGGGAATGAATGTCACTTCTTACAGAGAAGCAACAGCTTTAGATCTAAAGGTAAATGTCAAAAATGTAACACTCCTGCCAGTAATAAAGGGAGGTAAAAAAAAGGGTATAACAGTATGGAGAAAAATTAGAACAGAAAATACAAAGCATTCTGTAAAGCTGATACACACTACTCAACCGCTCTTGTTGTGGTACATCACGAATTCCCTCACTGTTGGAGGTATGAAGGAAGAATTCTAGAGGGAGCTGTCCCAGCTTCCATTTCTTAGACCTCACAAGTGGGGAAAAAAAGTATACCACCCTGTCTGAATTAGAAATAAAGTAAAAAAAATGAAAACTTGTGCCACACTTATGTTTCCAGTATTTGCTTGGAAAGCCAGTGTAAATAATTACCATTTTACCTTAGTGGTGCTTTTAATTGTGACCTTTCCATGAGTACCCACTGGTCTCCATCATGCTGTTTGCTCCTACACTTGCAGCTCTCCCCAGCCCTCTGCCATGCCAGGACAGGGCTCTGCTGCTCCCCTTGCTCCCAGCCTTCCTCCCCCTTTGCTGGTGCAGAAAGAATCCAGACCTCTACCGGACCATATGTGTAGAGTCTAGCTAAGTCACATCAGGAGGCAGCAACAATTTCATAATGTATGCTAGAAGTTCTTTTCTTGACAAGCAAACAATGCTTTATAAATGCTTAATTGTTTGAAAATTATTTACTTTGCACTTGACAAACTGTTCCTATTGTAACAATTACTGTAATAATTTCTCAAGGAGTCACAAATCATTAAGGTACTTAATCTGAAGGGAGCAATAGTCCTAGTGAACTTGAGCAGAGGATATTTTAGTGTAGTTTTCCAAGAATCGTAGGGTACAAAGTAATTGTTTAGTCCTTTCAGGTAGAAAGTTAAAGTAACACAGTTCTTAAAGGCTGCTTTGTAAGTGACTGTCATTTTTGCTTTTTCCTTGCTGTGAGATACCTACAAGCAGAATTTCTTAATTTGTCACTGCTCTTCTTTATAAAATACTTAGTATATACGTCAAGGAAGTTAAGAGCTCCTTTTTCTGAAACAGTAGAAAGTAGATACAGATAAGGCTCTGAAGTCTGAAACTTCTGATATTTTCTTGAAAAAGTTTCCATTTCATCTGAGACCTTGTAAATTAGAAGGTGGAGAAAAATGGAAAGAGATAAGAACTCTGATCAATACATCAGTGCAGAGGAAGATCATTTAGGACACAAACCAAGACCCGTTGGTTTGCTTGCAGCTGCAGGTTCCCAGGTAGAAGATGTAAGAAGGCTTCAGTCCCTCTTTTGGTGTACAAATTTTCCCGTGCCTTAAGTGTGATGAGTGAACAGCTCTGGTCTCCCATTCAGTTCAAGGACAAGTTGCCCTTGGAATGAGGGATTTTCAAGTAGAGATTTGGCCTTAAAAAAAAGAGAGGGGTGAAAAAAACTGTATGTCTGGCTAAAAGAGTGAGTCTGTTGAGCAAGTTCACTGCTCCATTGCTCTGTGTGCAAGGAAGAGCAGTCCATACCTCCAGCAACTGACACTTATTCAGAAGCACAACTGTCAAGTTAAGGATATTGTTTAATCAAGATATTGTGACAGGACAAAATAATACTAATAATTTAAACAGCAAGCATTACCTTAAATTGGGAGGGCAACTCCTGAATTCAGGTACAAACATCTTAATTTCTCTGTCTCATTTAGAGCTCATGGAGTTGGAAGCAGAACTGACCATCTGAGTGTTGATGCTAATGGTAAAGGTAGGCAGGTTTCAGTAATAGGGGCAGTGGCACACGTGACTTTTTCATTGCATTAACTCTGCAAATGTGATGTGGGATTTATAGAACCAGTCCAAGAATTTACCAGGTAAGTATGGCAACTAGATCTTCACGTCCCTTTCTATTATATAATTTTCTCACAATGAAAATAGGTTTTAGAGTACAGGTTTCATATACATAAGCCTAAATGTCTCTCGGCTGGATATAAAATGTGTACCTGAAATCTATTTTATCTTAAGAAAATCATTACTGTTCTACCCCAACACAATCTTTTCATTCAGCATGCACAATAAACATCAGCTTATTATCATAAGTCACTGTCAATAACCAAAGACATTTATCTGAATGCATCTCTGCCTCCCACAAATGAAGCTCTTACTTTGCAGCCAGCAGTTAAATGCTCACCTTCCACACAGGCAAACACTGCTGAAAAGAATATTCTGAGAAGTGCTAAACTGAGAGTCAACATGAGACTGAGTAATGTTCATGTTTATGTTCTGTAATTAATAGTTATTATCTACAAGCAATGAGTTGTTCTCCACAAAGGACACTTGCTTTCCCAGGCATATGAAATTATTTATAAAATAAAGTCAAACTGTATATGGCTGACCACAGATGCTTTAATTTAAATGGCCACACTTCATAAAATATAACACTAATATAAAATAACAAATTGAGGAGATATTACTTTGAAACAGACTAACCCAGGACCAACACATTCAAGGCAGCACAATTACTAGCAGCAATTCAGCTCTTGGTCTTGATATCTAAAAGATGACACAAAAGTTTAGAATAATAAAGGAGGAAGATGTCACAGAAAAGTTTATAACTGAAAGAACTTGAGGTTTGACCAGCTTCATAAGAACTTCCAGACTATGGATGACCAGGGCTACTCCTTGATGATGAGCTATGAGTGCCTTTCAGTAGAGTTCATTTTCTGAAAGAGCATCAGAGCAAATTTGGTCCCTTGTTACCAAAGCAACAGCTTTGCTAGCTGAACTTGACCCAGCTTGTGGAAAGGCATCTTACTAACCATAGGCTCAGATGCTACACACAGCATAATAGGAAACTGTATTTGGCTCCAAACCATGTGCTCCTTCATGAAAGCAATTCATTTCAAATAAGAGCTCTAAGATTCTCTTCAATTAATGGCTTTCATAACAGGAAAAAACCTTATCTGGGCAGCAGAGTAAGACAGTCAAGAGGAAAACTGGAGCAGGTGACAGGTGTGCAAGGGGAAAGAGAGCAGATGTTGGCTTGAAAATTTGGAATGCACTTGCAGACACATTGCAGGAGCCCAGTTTCTATCAAAGCATATTGTAGGAGCAATTAATCAGGACCACCCAGACCCAGAATCTGCCAGAATCAATTTTTTCCATTCATAGAACGTATTTCCATGAAGTGCTTGATCTTAAGAAACAGTCTTGGTCTCACTGAAATCTATCCCACCGATTTTCCAGGTGACATCCAGTTTACCTGTGAAGATGTATCCACCCAAACGAGCAGCTTACCTTTTTGACCTCATACTTAATCGCCAGTTTAATTCTGCTCAGACTCGGCCGGTGATGCTCAGGGCACAGATGTATGTTCACATCTCCATTCAGAATCGCCTCTACTTCTTCTGTGTCTCTGCACAGGTCCAGTACTCCCACTACAAAGTCCTTGCATTGCATAGATAGCTTCCTATAATCATTCTAAGGGAAACAGAAAGACACAAGCTATTTAACTGTGCATTTGAGAGCATGCCTCAGACAAAATCCACAACAAAAACAGCCCCAGGAGAGCAACTGTGAGCAAGGGTAATTCTGCAAATCATGCTGACTGGAATAGTAGGAAAGCATTGGATTTCATCCAGCATCTAGCTAGCTTTTTACAAATATACATGAACTCCTTTCCCAATTAATTAGCAAAGTTTCTACCAGCAGCATATCCTAAGTCACAACAAAACACTCTCTGAAGAACTGTGAAGAAATCTTGATTAAGCTGTCTCTCAGCTTCTTTTCTAGACAATATTCACAGAGAAGGGAAAACTTATCCAAACAAATAGGTTTGAATTTTCATAATGTTTTACTATTTATACTTTTTGCTATCGACTCTTTAACAAATATCAAGGAGTTGCAGATTGCCACTCCAAGCTGCAGCATCACACCCAGATCTGCCCAAATGAATTAGATAGTTGTAATACCAGTTTTAGTTCCAAATGTATTACTTAACAACCTCATTAAGTTGTTCCAGAAGAGCATCCAGAGGATAATTTCGATCATAACACTTCTCCAAGAAGGACTTCAGAAATGCAACGTGATTTTCCATGAAATAATTTCACCTCACAAGCCCAAATTACATTCATGGGAAAAGAGATGGCATGTAGCTGACTTTAGAGATGGCTAGAAGAGCAATTTCACTGCCTTAAATTGTGATTGATTTTCTCATGCTGGCACTTAAAATGAAGAAAATGCCACCATCTGAGTAAATGAAGTAAATTAGAACACGATTAACCCTGCCATTAATATCCTAACAAAATGATATTAAAGACTTCATGAAACAAATAGAAATAATAAGCATAAGATAAGCTCCTACTGACTTGAGAAATCTTTTCAAATTAAGTTTGATGAGTTAATTAAATTCAGCAGCTTAACTAATTAAGGAAGAAACCAAAAAAGAAAGTAGTTAAACCTGACTTTGATGAAATGATAAGAGTAACCTGGCTTTGTAATTTCATATTTTCTAAATTATTAATCCTAGCATTTAAACATAGCAACATATTAGCCTTCCCTGTAAAGTAATGATCTTAAATCTCTGTGCAAACATTAGTTAATTAGACAGCACAGCACTGATTGAAAGATGGTGTTACACATAGAGGTCATTGAACTACTTTGGAAGTGGTAGAGTTTCTTTGCCCTTCAGAGCTGAGTTGCTCTTGGCAATGAATATCTTCTTAAAGATGGTTTGATAATTTTGCTATGACTTTTGAGGTTCACGTGATGCTCCATCACACACACTCTTCAGTTACTATACTGCCACATGGGCTAAAGGCTACTCTTTCCCAGGTCAGGATAACAGAACACTAATGTAAATTGTACAAGTATTTGTTGAGTCATCCACTTTATGGGTGTGCAAAACTGGGAAGCCACCAGCCTCCAGTTTACTTCCTAGGCTTGAAGACTCATGCAGGAAGATTTGCCACTAGAACCAGAATTCACATTAACCCCCTTAAGAAAGCGGTATAGGAAACATGGTTCCTGTCTGTGCTTTGAGTTCTCCAGCCTGAGGTCTTTAGAAAGACATCTATCCCACAACAGCTCTCAAAACTATTAGCACTTCGTATACCTAAGTGCTTCAGGGCCAGGATGAGAGATGTTTGCATAAAGAGAAAGATATGATATCTGATGGGTGTTTGTGGGATCAGGAGATGTATTTTAGTGATGAGACTTCTGTGAGGAGGCACTTCCAGGATTACATCCTACTAGCTGCCCCAAACACTGAAGGCTAGGTCTCCCATTTCCTTCTTGAAATTCACCATGTTCTAACAGTGTTTAGGCTGGTAATTAAGTGCATAACTGTACCAGGTAATAGAGACACTTAATTAGCCCAGCAGGCTCAAAAGAAACAAGAGAGAACTTCACTGAACTGTAATAACATCCCCTGTTTATGAAGTTCACAAGCTCACCTCCTAGCCAGCGTATTTTAGGTTATTCTCAGCACTATTTCCACATTATCCAAACAACAGGTATATATTAGCTCATTATTTTTTACTTCCACTGCTTCCTTTAAGAAAACAGCTTACTTAGCAACTAAAAAAAGTGCTTCTGAAGCACCTGTAAATGGCAGGCTCCCAGCTGGCACACTCCGTCACAACCCAACTTTATACACATCTGCAAGCCCAGTGCTGCCTCTGATTTCATACACTTGCAGACCCCATGGATGATTTCTCTGTTCAGAATCATTTTACCCCAATTATAAGCACACGCAAGAAGCAGCAGGATCTAACCAAGATACAGGATGCGTGAAGAATAAAAATAATAAAATGCATTCCAAATGATATGCAACTGAGCTGGAGAGCAGCTCACTGCTCCCAGGAGGCATTTCTCACACGTTGAGGCAAACCTCAAGGATCAGTTAGTGCTATGCCTTCAGACTGGATTCCTCTTACAAAAATCATTTATCATTTTGTGCTGGCTTCCTTGATGTTCACAGTCAGCACAGAAAATCCTGCTCTGTTTGCTAATGAGAACTCACACAGCACTCATTGATTCTCCTATGTTAGTGCCTTTCCCTTCACAATGTTACAATATCATTCTTTTAAAACTAGAGCATAAGAATTAAAATTTTGCCATTTCCTGCTTCTCCTGACACTGTTGTACATGTGGAGTTAAAAATGCCTGATTCTGCTGTTTTGAAAAGGCTGATGGTACTTGTCATTCACTGCAATTTCTCTGAGTACCCTATTATTATCTGTTGATTATGTTCTAAGTGAACTCTCTCATATCTATGCATCTGTTCCAAGCCACCCAGATTTCTTCAGAAGAGGGCTGTTTCAGGTCACAGGGATGCAGCCTGAGTAAAAGTTGAGAAGTGATGTGAAACACAAAGTAAAAGCAATCATCTCTCTTGATTAGTTAAGAAACAAACACAACAAAAAACAAAGAAAACAATCCAACAACTATTTCATAGAATCCTCAGAGTCAGAAGAGGCCTTTAAAGGCCATCTAGTCCAACTCCCCTGCAATGAACAGACACCCCCACAGCCAGATCAGGTTGCTCAGATCCTGGGCCAGCCTAGCTTTGGATGTCTCCAAGGATGGGCCATCCACCCCATCCCTGGGCAACCTGTTCCAGATTTCAACTATGTTAAGGATTGCAGAAGAACTTCTTCGGATAAAGAAGCTGACCTGTAAACACCAGCTCTGCAGGTGCATTTCCAGGACCTGGAATCAATGATCCTTATGGGCCCCTACTAAATTGGAGTGGCCAGGGGTTCAGGTTCTTCAGGAGGAAGAGGACAAAAGCACCTCATATACATCCTTCACCTCCCTCAAATTTACCACTGAGTCCTCCGCTGTTCCAGTCCTGGGCTCAGAAGAATGCTGTAGATTTAAGTCCTACTGAAGTTGATGAAATACTTCCAAACAACATGTTGAAGTCTGAATTTATATTTTGTCATAATCATTGTAGATAACTCACTGCACAGTGAGCCACAGACCCACACAGTAGCAAATGACACACGAATACAAAACAACCTGTACAAGTGCACTATTCATGAAAACCACTCCATCTGTCACTATTTAGGATATCTAATTAAGTTCACTCACATAATTATTTCTAAATAACACACATAAAGAGCAAAGCAGAAAGCACAACCCATCACTGGATTCTCCAGGTAGAGATAGCTCTTAGATCCCTTGTTTTCACTACTGCCGTGTTCTTTTAGCACTTACTAAAGCTATTTCAGATTTCTGACCAGAAAAACGAATAACACAGATGAGTTCCCCCTCAAATATACAGCTATATACCTTGACCCAAAGGATTTCACCTACCACCTTTTTCAGTTAAAGAAAAAAAAAAAAGTAGCCTAACATTACTTATCTATTTGTCTATATTTCCTTGCCAAATAAAAGACAAATAAGAGAACGGGTAGCAAACAAGATAGCTGAGTACCTGTAATGCAAAGGAAAGTGCAGCAATAACTGCAGCAAGATCCCAGGCTGCAGTAAGTGAGGGTTTGCTCAAATACAACAGCTATAGGCAGAGAAATAAAGGAAAGAAGCTGCTTGCCTCAAGTACACAGACATCTCCAGCAAGATTCCCTTACTACCCACCCCCACCTACCCTTAAATGAGGTCTGCGAACAGGTGGATCCTGACCCCATCCCTTCTGGACACTCAGGTGCATTGCATACACCTGAGCTCCCCTGGGTTGTCTCTGCCATCCCACCAGGTGCTCAATCACTGGTTCAAGCCATGACTTGCATTTCTGCTATGGTATCATATTATCATATCATTATATCATCATATCATCACGTTTAAAGCTCTGTCTTTCAAATATTGCCTATCCCATAAACCTGACCCACTGCAGTGTAAGGGTTTCCACACAAATCCGAGATTTCTGGTACTCATGACCATTCACATCCCCCACTGATGACTGGGTCTATCATGGCACCAGAACACATCTGTGAGTTTCCAGTGCAAGCACAGATTAACTGTATGGCACACACTTGCAAAATCCAACCTCTCATTTGTGAGCACTACAGAAGCAGTGGAATTGGCAGTAAATCTGGCATTTCTGCTTAACTTCGGATATGTTGTGCTTTCAATGCCTCCTTGAAGTTCTTGGCTCTCTCTATTTAGTTTACATCACACGTACACTACATCACGGAGAGAAATATTGCATTGCTTGGATTATTGTTTCGAGGAGAAGCAGAAAGAGAATAAAATGCAGAAGTGAATCTGTAAAGAACAGCAGAAAATGCCCCCAGATAACAAGGTATGTAGAAAGAAAACAAAGGTGAGAAAAAGGATGAGGGCAGCCAGTAGCATTACATGCTAGGCTTGTATCACAGTTTTTAAATAACAATCATGTCAAATAGTCAAAATGCTCAGAAATATTTACTAATTAGATTTCACATGAAAAATAATGCGAATGCCAGCTAAAAAGCTGTTGGACCAATTTCCTTCTGGGTATTTACACAGTCTGTGACTGGCCATATGTTTCAGAAGGAAAAATCACAAGGTCTGTGGGAGGGAAGGCAACAAGAAGAGCTGCTAAGAAGGGCTCTAGCACTGCTCCCGTCACCACGGTCACTTCTCACATCCCCCAGAGCTCCACTGACTGTGCACATAACCGCTGGTATCTTTGACTACAGCTGAGTGCATTTCTACTCTTCCCAGACTAAATGCTTGTATGCATAGATGATCCCAAGCCTGTACAGTTAGTTTTCCAAACAGCACAACATCTAGTTGGTTTATGCTCATGTGCTTTCTAAATGGCAGCACATCAGCAATTTTTTAGGAGCTTTGTATCGCATCCAGTGGGCATATCTCCGAAAATAAAGCTAAGTGCTCATTTGAAGCATTTCACTCCTCAGGTACTTGTTGTTAAGGATGTCTGGAGATAGCAACAGATGCCACTTGAACATTTTGCAACGAACTAGACCTTGACTTTTTCAACCCCAAAGAGCAAAATATAATAACCAAGCTGTTCAAATGTAAGTTTGACATTTCAAAAATGTTTCTGTGTTATTTTCCAAACAATTTGGTCCCTTCTAAACGAAGCCAATAATAAGCATGGCACCTGCCTGCTCCCTGCAGTGCTGGGCTGCAGTGGGGCCATACCTCAAGGCTAAGGGTGCTGTTAAAACCTGTAAGGAACTGTTGGGGGACAATGAGGGATGTGTGCAGCAAAAGAGCCCAAGGACAAAGCAGACAGTACTGTGCTGACATTATTTTTGACCAAAGAAGTCCAAAAAACAACAGTATGCTTTGAGTGAGGAACAAAAATTGTGTGGCTTCCAATAAGCCATGAAAATATCATCCCTTTCATCACTGCAGGAATTTCAATGGCAGCTGCACTGAATGATTTATTGTAGGAATGGTTTTTTTGTACCTGTTTTCTCCTCTCTAGGTCAGCCTTTCTAGCTGTAATTCATCTCTCCATATGCACTGCAGAGCATGACCTCTGAGGCAACATCTCTCTTCAATGAGGGGGTGGAGCTGTATGAAACCAAACCACCAACTCTGCAGTTCACCTTGGAGTTGTTCTGCAGTAGGTACACCAATACATTAAAGAAGTTAGATCTAAGGTGGTAATAAGGGTTTCCACTGTGGAGTTAGGAAATCTCTTAAAATGAATAATTCTGCTTTTCTCGCATTCTTCACTGGTCTGGTGCTATGAGTAGCCTTCTGCAACAGTATATCATTAATGGTAGAGCAGATGTAATCAAACATTTATTATGTCAAACAGAAGGCTGTTCCTTTTTTCTTTTTTTTTCCCCTCAGTAAAAACCTCATAGTACTCTCTAATTTATATCCATTAGCAGTTCATAATACTGAATGCAGAATTATTATTATTTAAAGTGACAAACACAAGAAAAAGATCCAATAAATCATTTATCACTGAAAATTCCAAGAATTTTTAAGTGGGAACAGTCAAAAGCATAAGAAACATCCCCATCTTATTTCTGCTGTTTTTCCCATCTCTGTTATGTCTGTCAGCAATACCAGCAATTAATTTTGGGAAATTGTTTCAGTGATAAACACAGCTTCTGTAGGATGAAAAACAACAGATCTGTCCTGCATGCTCTTTCCAACAATAAAACTCTGGAACATGAAAAACATTTATTTTTTATATTTTCTTAAAAGCCTCTTCTTATGCAGTCTTTAAAAATTATTTTTTTTACCATTTATCTTGGCAAAACATCTTATGTGGGGAAGCAACTACAAGAATCTATTCACACAATCTTAGCAAAATTCCCAAGTTTTAGGCAATTCCCAAGTCTTTAGCCAAAACTTCATATTTCCTAGATTGAAAGATTTTAAAATCAGTCCCCTCTACATTTTTCTAAAACACTTTGATTTTTTTCTAGTGCAAATTTAAAATAAGTTTCATGCACATATGAGCTCTGAAGTCTCTTCAATTATTGGAAATTTTTCACCCTGAATGGGGCATTATCTTTTTGTTCAGACATCAAAGAAGTTACCTGAAGAACACCTCCTGCTCCTGCACTCCTTTCCCACAATGTCACCCTCTTCCTTACCATCATCGTGCACCTCCATAGTGCACACGAGCACAGAAAAAATCAGTGTTATTCAGTGGAGAACAAATGTCTTATTCCATGTCTCTGAAGATATTTAAATGTACTTAGAGCAGAAATGATGTTGGTTGGCAATATATGTATTCTTTTAAATTAGTGTATTTAAAATCTCAAGGCTTGCACAGAACCTTTTCAGCATAATGTGGCATTTTAATGCTTGATATCCTTCTCTTTCATATAACCTCAGCTGGTTTTCATACACACATCACAAGTAAGCCACATGCTTTTAATTGCTCAACTAATTAAAAGGTGGTTTTTACCTTCCTGCAGATTTTCTCAAACTCATTTGAATGCTTATGCTGAAACACCTGTTTCCAGAAGATAAACTGTAGAGTCCCTGGATGTCACATAAACAGGACAGGCTGTACAGAGGTATTAGGCAAATGCTTTGGCATTCAAAGTGCAGGTAATACTCGCATTAGCAAAGGAGAAAGTCTGTTTTCCTGCGTCCTGTCATCAACAGCTTCTCTTTTTAAAATACAAAGTATACATTTCAAGATAGCACTCTACTAATTCTCATGAAATGACACACTTGGCAATGAGTAATTTTCATGCTACACTGGTGTAAAATTCTCTGCAACAAATTATATTCCAGGCAACTGGCATAAATGATTGTGTAACTGCCAGAAACAACAGACACTAAAGTACCTATCACCAGTTTGTGGTAATGTAAAATTATTTGTATATCATTCCTGTTTATCCACAATCCAGTGGATAGTCTGCTTAGAAGCAGTGGGGATGGGTTCATTATAATTATCTACAATAACAACAATTACCAACACAATGAGTGATAAACTAAATCACTTCCCATCTGCATCCACTTCGAAGTTGGACTTGAAATCCTCAGACTGCATTACTTCGTTTACATTCATTAATATGATATCAATTCCCTACAGTGCCTTGGATAAATGTACCTGACTTTATTTTCCCATCTGCTGATCTAATATTATTATTCTACTCAGAGCTATAGTCCTAATTATGTTCATTTGTTGCTGCAGTAGATATCCTTGCCCAATGTGAATAATAAGCAGTAGTCTTTGGAAACCAGTTATCTTGCTCATAACAAATTGCTTGATTCCTAGCTATTCCCTAAAAACTGATGCTGGTATTAGCTGAAACTTGGGCATTTGATGTTTCTAATTAGACACAAAGCTTACCAGTATTGTGTTACTCTGATAGTGCAATAGTGATAGCATCGTTTTCCATCTGTTTGCTTCACCAATAATTTGATTTCATCTTTCTGAAAAATGTCTTCATCTTTGGTACTCTTGAGTGTTCCCTCTTGGTAGCATTTAATGCTGAGGGGAGGAGAGAGGGTAATTGTATTACCGTGTAATTTTAGAGCTATCAGTTTTCTGGAAAAAAAAAAAAGAAAAAAAAAACCTTCTCTAAAATGATTGCTAGTAAGGGCGCACTCAAAGTCACACCAACTCTGCACTTGTTGCAGAAAGATCCAGTGGCTGACATGTGAAGGGTCAACACATCTCTCCTTTAGCAGCAGCCAGCTACAGGTGGCAGGAGCCCTGTCTGCGTTTCTACAGATAGATGCACCGAGTTGGAACACCAGGACTCATTTTGCCTTACACGCTCAGTGGGTAAGAAAGGAAAACACTCTGTCACTGTTAACTAAACTCAGGCAATCGGCCAAATTATTCCCCCTATTTATCACAGTGCTACTAGCAGCTGGCAGCAAAGCCAGCAGACAAGCAAGCTGCTCCTCTATGGAGGCAGTGGGGACACAGCTGAGGCACAAATGAGAGTCCTTCATCAGCCAGGACTGGAGAGACAAGGATAAATTGCTGTGGGACAGTCTAGGCCATTGGTAAAGATTGTGGTGGAGCATGAATCCTACTGACCAAAACAATGACTGATGGATTAGATTTCTTTGGCAGATCTCTTCATCTGAGATGCAACAGATTGTTTCTTATTTATACAAAGAGAGGAACCTACAAGCAGTGCTCAGGCTCAGATCAGACCCACTGGTTTTGCTTTCTTTGGTTCTTTTAAGAGTGGGAATGAAATCATGGTTTCAGCAAATCCTAAGAAGATATGATGGTCAAATGAACCATGACTTTACCAAGCACTGGAGTTTTTCTCCCACAGTAAAGCTGTTACAAAACACAAAATTAATAATGTTGTGGAAGGCTGAAGTCTTTATATGTAATTAAATTTTGAAATTATTTCCGAATCATTTGTTGCCTGTTGTCAAAACACCTCAAATTCCTCATTAACTCATTACAAGATCCATTATGCTTCAAGCTGATTACAAAAAATTCAGGGATGGTCTGTATCAAAGGTAAGAGACTCTTGTATTCATTACCAAAAATTCTAGTTTTATAAAGAACAAAAAGGAGATTACCCATCTCTAAAGCCATTTCTTCTGAATATATTAAAACGCACAAAATTATGCTGTATAATGTATTTTGCATTCAAATATATTTCCTGAAAATAGTGACACAGTAAAATTAGCAAAGAACTGGATATTTCCTCCAAACAGGTTTTTTTAAAGGGGACAAAGTGAAAATATTCAGGTTTCTTACACTGACGCATCTCCAATTAGACCTGTTGAGTCTTTTTTCCATCCACTCTTTCAGTACACTCAAGGGCTTGTTTCTCTGAAACAGTGATGAGAACATTTTCCTGCAGAAGGTATTCTGCTGACTTTTAAAGATTTCTCTTTCTTTTTCATGAACATCAGCTAGCAGATTTAACAATAATGTCACTCAATCACCCAAAAAATAGGTTAAATGACCTCATAAGCAGTGACCAGGATCCAATTTTCTGCAACTACACGGTGAGTTGTACTGTCACTAGAGGTACAGTTTTCATGAATAATGATCTTACTTTTTCCAGGTGCACGTGTGGGTTGTAGATGGCTGTTACACCCTTCACAGTGAATCATAGCATCTACTACTCTGCTCTACTGTGAATAGACACAGACAGATGCTAAGATACCTTCCTGTTCACAGATAGATTTTTTTCAAGATGGCTCCAGGCATTGGACAAACCCATTCTGAAAAGCTTCGGAGATTTTCTTCTCATGCAACGTTTTAAAAACATTTTGCTTGGGCAATGTGCCAGGAAGAAAATGATTCAATCACAGAACAGGCATAGAGAAAGCACTCACAAGAAAAGCTCCCAAAATACAGAGCAAACTTCTTAATACATAAATATATAAATGGAACCATAGAAGAGTATTTCCTTAAAAAAAAAAAAAAAAGTCAGAAGGATTCTCTATATACATCTAATCATGTTCAATAATGCCTGCTGCAAACCAATGCAAAATGTAGTTGATTAGTTTAGGTCTCAAGAAAAATCCAACGTACAGTCAAATATTTATGGATTTGTCTTTGAAAAAGAACAGCACAGAGAATGAGTTCCTCATGTGCAGAGTCCCTCTCTGTGAGCAAAATGCAAATTTCACTGTGAGGCTTAAATGCATTTTCCTTCTCCCAGGCTATTTCCACAGTCATTCTTTATTTGCTCTCTTATTTTAATATTTATTTTCATCCAATAAATTAAAGTTTTAATAATAGGAGTTTGTTTTCCTGCTTTACTCCTTCCTGTGTTGTGAGCTGGGTAATTGGTTGTACCTGCTTATGCATTTGCAATCTGGAGAGAATTTTTAAAAAGAGACATATTTTTAAGAGCAGGTTTTCAAAGCAATATGGATAAATGGTTTTTAAGAGCGAAAAGAAAAATGAAGACATTTCTTAATTTAAAAATACAAAACACCATCCCTGACCCCATCTCTAAGAAGAAATAACGTTCTCATTAAAGACTGACCTGGAAACATTCATATCCCCCAAAAATTAAAAAATAAAAGGTTTTAAGTTACTGTTGTGCTTTTAGCAATAGCAGACTCCATCTACAGAAGTTTACAACTCTTCTGCCCATGTGTTGGAGGTACAGATGCATTAAGCTTTGTATAGTTTTTATCTTCTTTAGCAGGGATCTGACTTGGTTAAAAAAATTAGCACATGAGTTCATCCTTTTGACACTCCATACCAAGATGCCCTGAAGGGCAGCAATGCTTTCTCTTAGAGGAGACAAAGATATTGATGTAGCATAGAGCCAATAAGAGAAAGACGAGCTAATTAGAACCCAGATTACAAAGTAAAAAGCATCAGAAAGGAATGTTCTGTCCCAGCCACATCAAAGGGCAGAGTCATCAAGCATTAATTTGGGATAAAGTTGAATAAAGTGCTGACCTGCTCTCTCAGTTGGGAATTTAGCAACAAGACACAAGAGACAGAAGAGGAAAGGGATGCGTCGAGAGGTGGTTTTTAATCCCAAGCAGCACTTTTTGGAGCAGTTGTCAAAGAACTCACAGGAGGAAACAGCAGATCCTTTGCAGCTGTGTACAGATGTGGTGCAAAAAAGACATCATTTGGAAATAGTGACCATAAATATATTCAAAAGATTTTATGCTGGTGGTGCTTAATTTTCAAAATGGTAAGACTAATTATATTTGTGAAGGAAAAAATAAATGCAGCAGTAACAGGGAGTAAGTGTTTTCCCTGCACTGGAGGTTTTAGAAGGTCCCTCTGTCTTCTCTTCCTAAAATTCAGCAAGGTGAAACAGCAAAGATAATAAGGCTGCACAAGTGAAAACTTGCCTTCTTAAAAGGACAAGCACTGTCTGGATGAAAGAAAAAGAAAGAAAGAAAAAAAAAGAAAAATGCTGGAAAATCAACCAAAAATCTGAAGACCATATAAAAACACTAAGGCATCAGTAACCATCTTGCTGAAATAATAAATACCACTAACAAAGGAGTCAGAAGTAAGATACACGTCAGGGAGAATATCGAAGCAAGGGATTACGAAGGGATGAAAGGATCACTCAAGGAAGAGTTGTTCAGAGTGGCTGATTTAGAAGAGTGTTCATAAAGCTAATTAGGAAGACTCCCACAACAGCATTTTTATTTTCATGGGAGATGAAACTTAGGGAATGCCTCCAGGCAGTTCTGAGAGCAAAAATGCTGAAGAGATTCTTCTGTTTGGACAGAAGTGAAGCTTCTTAGCAAGATACAGATGCACCAGTGCATTTTTACCTTGCAGCAGCAGTACTGTGATGTTCTCAGCGTAAGGTCCAGTCCAAATTCCACATTTGCAGAGATTAAGCAAGAAATATATAGACATTTTACAAAATTATTTTTCTTAAAATGTTTAGCTCAAGCACATTCTATTAACGATTTAGGTAGGAAAAAAAAAAAAAGTGGTATAGACTTACAGGAGCAAAAGTTTCATTGCAGGAATGCCAGATCATCCCTAACTGATACATGCCATTAAGTCTCCTGAGATGTTTTGCCATTCTTTTTGGTACCCTGAGGGTTTAGGGCTTTGAGTCTCAGCTGTCTTGCATTACTGCAGCCCAGCTGAAATGACAAGCAGTTCCTAACAGGCATATATCTCTGTAGGCAGCTACACACTTGACTTGATGCCACACAAGCCATTGCTCCCCATAAATAGGGCATCAGCCAGGCACAGCCCATCAGCCAGCTGAGCCTGGACATGCCACATACACACACAGGCAGGATAAGGTCACTTCTGGATTTTGACATCTTTTAGAGAAAGCACTGCAGTTGATCAAAGAGCATCAGCAAGAGATGTAGAAGTCAGAAACAAAACATGCTATGGTAAATGAACAGAGAGTGTTGGTAGGATTGATAAACAAAGAGCAAACACCATATGTCTTCCAGGTGGTGGTTTTGATCGCACCTTCAGTAAGATTTTAGTCAACAGGAGCTGAGAACTTATTTCCCACATACAATTCATGAGATCTTTTCACAGCCTCCTTTGTGATTCTGTAATTTAATTTGTCTGGATTGCTAAATGGAATTAAATGGCTGATTGTCTTCACCACAAGGACGTTTCCTGATCTTAAAGCCTGCCATGTATTCTCGAGCAAAACAGACCTGGTTATGGGTTGGGATCTCACCAGAAAGGAGAGTGTTCGGTTGCAGCTTTAAAAAATGAGTGAACAGAGCTACTGCTCTGTATTTCTATCAGTCTGCAGGATGTGAACTGCCATATTAAGTCTATGCTGCTGTTATATTGCAAGGTGCAAACACTTCTGTAGACTGTTTGCTAGAAAGATTATCTCCTAAAGGAGCTCAACGGACACATGAAAATGATTCTATTGACTCCGCTATTAATATCTCAGTCTTAGAAAAGAGTCACCTGGTTGTGAAGAGCCAATGTCTGTGAAGATTTCTGCATCCAGCTTCGTGCCAAGGTGACACAAAGAAGATTGATTTCCCTGGCCTGAAGAGGAGAGCAGCTCTTTGCAGTTGGATTCACAGGCAATGACTTATTTGTGCGGACAAATCCTGCCTGTGTTATTCACACTAGAAGTTTACTTGCATGAGCAGAACAAGTAGAAGTCACTGATTGAAGACAGATGGGTTATTTGCTTTATGACTCATGTCCAAGGTCTGCCAGCTTTGAAAGAAATGGGAGTGTACATAGATCTTTCAGTTTGAGTAAAAGCACAGCCTTCCCCAGTAGCTTCAGATGCTTAACACCTTTTATAGACAGCTGTGTTTAAGACTTTACTCTACTCAGAAGCTGTAAAATATCCTACCACAATACGAGATATATGAAACATAAAATATTGGGAGGTATTCTGAAATTTCAAGAATCCACATCAGATGACTTTCCTGCCTGCCTCATTTTTAGGCTAACTGCCAGGTCATTTAATGCACTCAAATTGCTAGTATTCTCAGCAGAAACAACCAGTACAATAAGTTTTAATTTTATTTTGGGAGAGGATTATATTCTGGTTGGATTATATATTTTCGGACTCCTGGACTGTCTCTTTCAAAGCAATTTGTTTTCTGTATAAACATAACATTATTCCACATTTTTCTTTTTTTAATAAATAAGCCTTGTAAAAGCAACATTTGCTTGAAATAATAACTTATTTAAAGTAGGCATTTATTCTAGACAGTTGTACAGGTTCTCATCTTCTGCAGTTTCATCTCAGCTTGAGTGAAAAAGCACTGATTTCACCCAATAGTCAGTCTGCTCCAATAAAACCATTGGCATTGATCAGCTCTGTCAGTTCCCATTTTTCTTTCTATAAAACTCCACTGTTACTGCTCTTTTCAACATGGGGGAGGCCACATCATAGATGATTGCCTTGATTTTCATTCTGAGCCAAAATCAACGCATATCAAGAAAGATGTTCAATAGGGCAGTAGATCCACCTAGATTGATAACCAGAACATCCACTCTTGATATTAAAGACTACTGATCAATCAGCAGAATTACTGCCAAAGGTCAGCAGTGAGATCGAGCATCCATATTTCCATTTTCAGTTCAGAAATACTCTTGTGAGTGGTGCATTAGAGATTGAAGGCAGCAAGCAGCAGGTGAGAGGCACTGCATTTATGTTTTAATTATCTCATGCTAAGAGTTTCTTCAGAGATAGGTTATCTAGCCCTTAATTACTATTTCTTCACCAACATTATTAAAATCTTACTTGTGTCCTTCAGTTTCAAGGACTTTTTGTTCCTCTTGAAAACTGTATTGTTAAGACTGTGTATGATTACCTAATTCAAAATAATTCCAAGTGACATTTTTTTGTAGTTGTTGAGCACTGATGGTAACTACAGAACTTCAGCAATAAAAAAGTATGGAGTTGAAAATGTATTTTAAGATGCACACGAAAGAAAACCTCTGGAACTTGCCTGATTTCATAAATTTTTCATAATTTATGGACTTCTTAAATACATCTTCAGCGAATGCATTCTTTTCTAGAAATAAATTCTCAAAATGTCATGTTCTGTGAAAAAAGCCTCTGCTGTATTCTGTGCCACATTGATTATGTTAATAAGAATAAATATTTCTGAATACATACATAAATATTATTTATATCTACAGTAAAGTACACCATAATCTTGAGATATTCCTTATTTCTAGAAATGGCAATATATTAAAGGAATATTAAAAATTCGAAATCAACTACAGGGTGAGCTTAACTCCAGAGGTACCTCACTAATACACGTAGGTGTGTTTTGCATGGAACCCTCTCACAGGGCAGTGAAATTGGAAAACATTCCTGAAAATACAATAAACTGGCAAACGTTTTCTAGTGATTTTCCTGTCTTGATTTATTCACATCCATTTGTCAGCCTGGGGAGCTGTAAGCTAACCATCAGGAGACTATTCAACATTCCATCTCGTTTGCTCCTGGAGGATTCATGTACCTGCCAATGCCAGTCTAGACCATGCTGGCAGTTCTATGAACAGAGGGAAGGGTTCTGGTAGATTTGCAATTCTTCAGTGAGACTCTTATCAGAGCTGACAGGCATGCAATACTGAGACTGCTCATGCTCCACACAAGGAGACAGACCTCTACTGAGAAGAAGATGGAACATTAATGGGATATTAATGTTGTTAACTCTTTGGGTGAACCAACAATGCTTTCACACCAAAGTAACCCTCACTTAAGCAGCTGTTTCAGAAAACTCAATGAGATTTCTTATAGGACAGATAAAAAAACTCCCTTTTAAAATGTTGTTTCCTTTCAATTCTGAATTTGTAAGAGTTTGTAAGAATTTACCCTAATTTTAATGCCTAAAAGGTCCGTGGTTTGGGTATTTTCCCCCTTATTTTAGACTTACTACACTATTTCAAAGATGACAGCTTGAGAACATGCTTCTTGTCAATTCTAGATTAATAAGCTTATAGCTGTAAGTCGTGAAATGAATGCTTTAACACTTGAATAGTTTTCTAAATTAAAAATAATGGATTTCTGGCTGTCATTCTACCCCAGTTTACTCACAATATATGCTTTATTACCCCAGTGTCATTGACCGTGATTGTAGCTGCACAATAGTTGCAAGCCAGAAAACAGCTTAAAGTTGATGACTGAGCCGCTGAAAATGAGTTTTCTCATGACTAGTTTATTTTATAAAGGGAGACAATGCTATTTATGCCATGTAAATGACTTAGAGAAATAATGCAAATGACATTGGACATTTACAAACTCATTATGTTAATGCAAATATTGAATAACTTCTCAGAGAGTTCTGCAAGTTCCACTGCTGTTTGGCATGATAATTGACTTCATAACAATTTCTTTATAAATTCCCCTCTCCTTTTTAATGAAATTTATCACACAGAGATGCAGTACTCAACCATTAAGATGAAATGCAATTTTAATTACTTTGCAGAAAACCAAAAGTGCTTAATTTATACCTTTTACCATTGGAACAGAACTGGATGTTCTGGATTCTTAATCAATTACACCAAATTCTAGAGCTCTACCTCTAAAAATACACTGCTCAATTACGAAGACTTACCTTTCTTACAGGAACTGAGTCTTCATTTTTGGAATAAAATAATTTAAGTTTTATTCATGCTTCAAACTAAAGATTCTATGCAATCATAACGTACAGTATAAAAATTCCCAGTAAGGGCAGCACTGATACAATATGCAATTTCCAGTTCCAAATACTTATCATATGTTGAATGCACAGTGACCTGGATCTGTGTGTTGTGAACACAGATCTATACTTTGTTTCCTCCCCCCAAGACTGCAAGCCAAGACTTGATTAAACATGAAATACGCAGTACCCTGAATGCATTTGACTCACGGAAAATGCTACGGAAGTAAGTTACCTTAAATTCAGTTTCAATGTTGGCTAGTCTGGCCAATTCATTGCTTAATTCTAAAGCAGTAAGGACAGGGTCTTCGCTGGAAAGAGACAAGTAAGCAGCACTGGCTAATCCTTTGTAGGCATTCATTCTCGATCGAGAGTGACTAAAGGAGTCTTTTCTCTGCTTCTCAATACATTCGTTGCACTTGCAAAAATAGTCATGTGGCCTTTCAATCCGTGCACCTTTTAGAAGTAAGATGTGAACAATTTCATACTCCTGGCAGTGGGCAGCAAGTATGATAGGGGTAATGTCATGGGAAAACCTAGTTCCATCTTCATCATAGGCGTAAAAATCGTCATCTCTCAGTTCCTGCTCAAGGGGACTGAGTGTGAGACGCTGCCCTTGTGCAAAGGCAGGATGGTTCAATATTGCTTCCACTATGCGCACGTATCCTTTACTGATGGCTAACAAAAGCGCGTCTCCAACTCGAGCTAGATTCTCCTTTTTGAGGAGGAGCTCCGTCACTTCCAAATGCTCATTCCCTACAGCTAACTGTAGGGCATTTTGTCCCATATAATCAACACAGTTGAAGTTCAAGGTTTTGGACTCCTCCAGCATTTTTCGCACGACAGGAATGTTGCCATATTCTGCAGAATCAAGAAAGCGTTCCTCTTCTGCAGTCAGGCTGGTGCCTTTCTCATTGAACATGTAGGCTGGGCCCCGGATGGCCTGCCTGCGGCCCTTCTCCCGAAGGGTTGTATGCCTTCGATGCATGTTTTTGTAATTGCTGTTTCTCAGCCTGCAAAAAAACAAAACAAAACACAACACAACACAATGTTAAGCTCCTAGAGATTCATAGCTCCACATAACTTGAAGTAAAATTGGAAATGCCTTGTGTAAGATCTGATCTTGCTGGCTTTGTATGCTCTGAGGTAAGCATTTACAATCACTTAGGATACCTATGGAATAAAGAACATTCTTTTCTGGATAACAGGCGAGTTTTCTCCAGATTTACAACATTCTGGATTTCAACAAGAATGACAAGAACATTCTTGGTTTGAAAACTTCACTTCAGTAACAGTGCAAACACATTATTTTTCTTGTTTGTTTAGGAACTGTAACTATAACACAGTATTTCTCCTACTTACTCTTCATGAAGTAAGGTAAAGAAAGTTAGCACATCAATAGTTCTTGTACCAGGCCAATAAACTATATTCTATAAACTTTAAAAATGTACATCTAGTTTTGAACACATAATAGCAGGTAATAACAGAATTAAATATATTGTGCATTCTGCTAAGTTTCAGCTGGTACAAACAAACCACCTTTTCATTCACTGCTTGTTTCCATGCAAGATAATATCATTTTTCTCCTTCCAGATCTACAGTAGTTTAATGAATGACTGCCTAATTTCGTGTTGAAATACAGATGGCAGCTACTCTAAATACAAGGACTCAAATCCAGGACCAGTATTGTAAAATACAGGTATAATTCCTCATTTAAGGATCACTCCTCAGAAAGAAGCTGACTGAGTGCTGCTGTTGAAAAACAACAAGGCAGATTTCTGACCACCAACAGAAGACAAGGGAATAAACAGATTGGAAAGGGTTATTAATTTCCACACTGTTTATGTGGCTGAAATTCCTTCTTTTGGAGTTGGTTGGATGAAGGCAGACTATGCCATCTTCTTTGGAACCTCTGAAGAAAACTATGCTGGGTATAACTGGGCTCAGAGGAGAAGTGGGCACCCCACTGTACAAAATCAGCAGAAGTCGTAAATCTCCCTGTGTTTTTGAAGCATTCATAATTTGCATTTAGTACCATCTGACTGTTGCCATTTTTACATTTTACTGCAATAGCATCTGAACAAAATCATGGTCCGTCTCTCAGGTTCCAAGCACACAAAGTTAATTTCCACCTCCAAAGAATGCACAGCAAGACTAAGAAGGTAAAAACAAAACTGCTTTCACAAATGCCATTTGCACTCAATCCAATTGCAAGTCCTAAATCACTTGGGTAAAATTTTCAGGACCATCTAAGCTGTAGCAGGCAGATGTAAGAACTAAGCAGGTGTTAATGCTCAGTGGGTGGCAAAGGTTCATCCTTCCACACCCCATCTGTTCAAGTCAGATTTGACCTTCACTCAATGGAAAGTTCATGTGTTGCTCTGAAAAATTACTAATGGAGTTTGAAAGTACTGTCATAAATGACAAGAGGGAAGGGAGCCAGGAGACACTTTGCCTTCAGTATTATGTTCTTCAGGAGAAGAAAAGAGTTAGGGAAGTAAGACAAAAATGTAAGAATGGATGATGTAGTTGCAATAGCTGCTTCGTGCAAGAGGAGTTCCACTGGCCTCTTCTGATCTCCAAAAAGCATTTATTTTTACGTTCTAAAAATGTTGTATGGTAAAATAACTGGCAAACTTACATTTGTTGTTATATTTAACAATTAGTACTGGAGGCATCCCAGAAATATGGAGCATTTCCAGCAGTGAGGAACACATTAGATATTTTGTCCAGTGTCCCGCTACATTCTTGATTCATACATATATACACATAGACACATATATAAATGTTTACGTAGACTTTTTTCTCTTGACAGGTGAGGCACAGAGGATCACATAAAGTAAACAAGAAACTACAATAATACTACTATTGGACAACAAGGAGTTTTGCCTGAAAAGGGAGGTTAGAGTTTAGCCTAGAGCTAATTCACACCAGTCTGTTGCATACACAATAACATGCCAAAAAAAAGGACCTTCATTTCATTTCCTTCAATTCGGAGACAATACCAGTTTCATTCAATTTCTAGCAACAGAGATTATTATCAGAAAAAGAGGAAACAGAAAAAAATGCAAGCTTGGAAAAAAAAATACAACCTTGTGCTAATTATACATGTTCAGTGGGGATGTCCCTGCAGCACAGTGTTAATCTCCACTGCCTAAAGGAAGGGGAAAAAGCACCATAATTCAGAGGGCTTCACCTCAGATGATTTATGACCTCCAAGACATAGGACATGAGCACAGAAGATCAATATCTCTGCCACTGCACTTTATAGAGAGCAGGAGATGAATAAAAAATTATACTTTTAACTTTGAATGATTTCATGAGGAATGCTCAGCTATCAACTCCTGTTCTGAAAAGAAAGTTGTAATTATGTTTGACACGATCACTGAATCGTGATAGAGAAGTGGCAGTGCAAAGAGTAATTTATGCATCATCGAAGGATCTTGGAAATCCAACCCTTCTATAAAGTCATGATCATACTCGGAATATTTTTCTATTCTACTTTTCAGTCATGTGCGGGCAGTTTCAGAACAAATCATACTTACTGAGTGTGTGTAATGCCTTCCTAAAAATAAAACAAAAAGAAATTGTAAGTGATTGCATTTATCTCACCATTCTTGTGTAAAGGTGGTTTGTATTGAAATGACTGTATTTGTATACTTTATTGAGACAGTGAGTGAACAAGCTCATCAGGCACCGCAATTAAATATTGTATTTTTCTAGGAAAGAATGCCAATGTATGCAATGTTCTGGAGATTAAGTGTTCTGGGAAACAAAAACAAACAAACAAAAGGACCTAAATACTGCTTGCAGCAGTGTACATCCAGCTTCATACAGCTGGGGGAGCCATAAAATATCTGGACTCCTGTGGTGAGGAGAGAAAAATAACCATTTCTGTAGTGATTTAGGTTTTAACAAATCATCTTCTGTGAATCCAGCTCCTAATTTAAGTGGCTTAGAGTAGGTCCTTGCAACTTGCACTGAAGTTACAAGGAGCTGAGACACTCAACATCTCACATGGGAGCATGGCATAATATGAGGCTTGTTCTTAGTGAGGCGTCACTGAAAACACTGTTGAAGATCTTTCTTTAGCAACCAAATTCCCTTAACTGGTTAAGTGCCAGTCATGTAGGAAAAATAAAGAGGGAAGAAACAGGGCTGATTCATTATGAGCATGTCCTAGCAAAGGGGCTGTCTCCTTGAGCTGCCCTTCCACAGTGCTCCTGTTTACACCATGCAGGGTCTTCTGCCAACTCGTTGGTCCCACACAGCATGTTCCTGCATAGTGAAAGCAACTGTGGAGCAGCCAGACTACCACCTGATACATTTGAAGCCTGAATAGGTATTGAAATCAATGGGTATTAGCATTTGAGGCAAAACTGGAAAACACAGGTGATGTCAGCCTTTCCCTGACTAAAAGCCTAAAAATTGAGCAGGGCATTTCCAAAAGCAGCTTTAAGAACTTAAGGACTCTAACTATTTGGATTTCCTTCTGGTGCAGAGAAGCTGGCAGGAGTCTTCCTTGTACCCTTTCAACTGCTCTCTTTGTCCATAAACTTCAACAGAAACCTAGGATAAGTAACCATTACTATGAGCCACACTGATTAAAACAGCCATGAGGGTAGGTTTTGATAAGACATGAAAGGTGAAAAGGAAGTTGAAGTTTCTGAAAACCATTTTAAAAAAACAACTCTTTAGTTCCTGCAGAGACTCAGAAATTTCCAGTTTGAAAATTTACTTCTTCTTTTAATTTATACTTACACCAGCGTTTTAAAAAAATAATCAGAGCACAAAAAGACTGCAGAATCCCTGAGGCCCCTTTGAAATTGCCACGGATTTTAGGCATCAAATGGACTGTTTTCTCTATTGAAGATTCCTTCCACACACAGAAAAAAATACCCCAACTGTTTAAAGACATGCTATAAACATGAACAAAAATTAAGGATATTAAGGTTTATGACAAGACATAAATAGATATACTGAAATTAGTCAATTTAAACGAGTATATCAAATTACTCTTTGCAAAAATAGATGTTGTACTTTTACATTAAAAAAATGACAACATCACAGAATCACAGAGTTGTAGGGGTTGGAAAGGACCTCTAGAGATCATCAGGTCCAACCACCCTGCTAAACATGTTTTGAAGCAGACTCCCACTTCAAGGAACAATCACAGACTGAACTTAAACTTCAAATATTTTAATATATGCAACAGTCTACACTGAAGTTTCGAGTGCTGCATAGGTGTTTATTATTAGATCTCTTTGAGACCCTCATTTTTCCTATATCTCCAGTAACCCTCTGAAGTTTACCTTAAACTGGGACATTATCCTTTAAATCAAAAGTTTTAAGTTCCATTTTTCATATATTGCTGACTTACTATGCATACTGAATATCATTTGGTACGGCTGGTTTTGATTAACAGCAGATTATACAGAAGTTTTCTATGCTTTGAAATGCAAAAGAACCTTTCTTTACTTAGTTTTGAGATAGATAATCATATGACAACATTGTTAGCAATGTGGTCCTTGTTCTATACAAAAAGTTACATTTGTATGCAGGAGTAATTAATAGAATATTTTAACTCTATTCATGCAGTGGGAGTGGAAAGGGTGGGGGAGGAAGGTGGTATGTGCCCAATAAATATTGGAAAAATTCGTTCATTTGCAGAATAGTCCTTCAAAGCAGTTACAGAAAGAAATACACCCTCCTCCACAATTCACATTGCTCATAAATGAAGGGAAGTGATATTTCAAGGTCAATCTCTGAAAAGAGGCCTTGAGGAAATACAGGTGCAAACTGCAAATCCACACTTTCTGAAATCTCTGTGAGAAACGACATGGTAAGATATATTTAGACATACAAGCCAGGTCCTCCATGTCATTAAAGTATGTTGATGAATTATATACACTAACCTCCATAATCTTCTTGTCATAAAGCACAAGGTCTGAAGTCAATATCCCCCAAAAAAACAAGAGCATCAAATCTTTATTGGCACCTGAACTCTAATATCTTCCCTGGAGTCCACTCTGGTTTAAGGGAGGTAGCCCTACCCTTTGCTTTGAGAAAAAGGAAATGGATTATGACTTTTACTACATATCTTTCACACACACACAAAGAAAAAAAGAAAATGAATAGATAAAAATTCTTTGCTTCTTAGCTACTTCCCCTTCCCATAATTTAAGAATCAGCGTGTTATTTCCCGTTCTAAAGAAAACTCATCAACACTAGTCTTTAATGCTAGAAGTAGCTATGAAATAATCATCTTGGTTCTTACATCCAATTCAGTCTTGCTTTATAACATATTTACAGGGTTATTTTCCCCATTCACTATTGCTCCTTCATAGATAATATTGAAAATGTCTGATTATTATTAGCAAAGCTATTACAGAATGCTTGTGAGATATATCAAAATCAGCTCTACTCTGACGTTGTCTCCAGCTGTTCATTCATTAACATATTTGGCCACCAGATGGACTGCCACGAAGAGAATCTGTTATTGTAAATACATAAATACAACTAGCTTGTTGAATTAGGACTAATTCATCCTCTCTGTTGAACCACTTCAAAAGTCAAGCTGAGATCACACCCAGAACACAACAGAGGAATACCTGCTCATTCATAAATTTTTACTACTGATGACAATAATGATTTTTTTTTTCTAATTGTGCAAGCAGGGGGCAGTGTAACGCTGCATTTCAACAAACGGTTCTATGAAAAAGAGAAAGAAAAACATCTGAAAAGAACTGAAAATCTCAGTTCTGAGTGTATTTCGTTTCTGCAATTGCTGCACCCTTTTCACTTGCTCAGTAGATACCTCTCAAAATAAGACAAAACATGAAAAGACTCCTGACACCCGAACTCAGAACGTTGAAACAGACATGATACAATGGTGAATTTTAAGACCTGCCATTTTTCCTCTTTTTTTTTTTTTTTTTGTTGGTCAAACTGTTTCCAAGAGAAACAAACCCTTAAAAAAAATTCACCCAGCTGTAAGAGAACAACGTGGCTCCAAACCATATATCCAGCACCAAACAGCAAACCCTTACAGGTACGCCAAAACCGAACAGCTTTCACAAATTCCAAGGGTAGAAAGAGAAAGCGACTGCACACATAGCCACCCACCCCTGTCAATGCCAGCCCAGACTCAGGCTCACGGGAGGCTGAGCTACACCCGAGACATCGCCAATCCCAACAAAACTTCCTAGAGCATAACTAAGGACTGGGATTGGAGCAAGGCGAAAAGAGAATCGGCTCTGGAAGAAGCAGAACCCGCTGCTCTCGGCTCCGCGGAGGGGCAGCAGCTTACATGTGCGCGTCGGGGCCGGCTCGGCTTCGCTCTATTGGCGCGGGGCGGTGCGCGGTGCTGCGCGGACGCGGACCCCCATGGCGGAGCTGACGGCGCTGTCCGTGGTGCTGAAGCTGAGCTTAGCTGTGCCGGACGGGGAGGGAACCGTCCTCGGCGCGGTCAGGGCGGCTCCGCATCCTTCTCTCCTCCTCACGGATGGGGCAGAGCTCTCTGAGATTTGCTTCCTAAGGGAGAGCCTTCTCCGAGCTTGGCATGTAAGTTGTGTTTTTCCTCCCCGTCTTCCTTCCCTCCCTTCCCACGCCGTTCTTCTCCCGTAGGTGTGGATTTTGGTGTTTTTCAGCACGCCCCCTTCTCGTCCGGAGCTGTCCAAGTGCCCTCGAGCTCTTCCAAGGGCTGCCCCAGAGGAGGCGTGGCCAGAGAGCTCTCCTGGAGAGGGCAGAGCTGCCTGCGGGCCGCCCAGCGGGGCGGGGGGGCTCTCTCAAAAGGATTCACGTCTGCCTCTTCCGACTGCGCTGTCCCCTCTGCCTGCCCCGACCAGGTTGAGACCGTTTTTTGCTTTGCCTAGGAAAGCTTGTCTCCATGGGGGGGCGGCCCGAAGAGGGGTGTGGATGTTTGTGATGGTAGAAAAGGAAGGGAGGAGGGTTAAACGAAATCAACAGGAAAAAAAATACCTATCGATCAATAGCCTCTCTTACCTGGCAGAGGAGAGCCACAAGAACAACCACTTCAGATGCCGCACAAGATCCCTGGTGCACCTTTCTGCACTCTACTCGGAGTACTAAAAGCTAGTGCTCTTCCTGACAGCTCCCCAAACTCTCACCACCTCCCATGTAACTCCAGCTACACATTAAGCTCCAAGCCTATGACCTTCTCTGTCCTTACTCTTACAGTGCACCTCCCTTGCCTATCTGATCCTATTCATTCTGACACAAATATCCCCACCACATGTCTTCTTGAAATGCACTGAGAAAGTCAGAAAAGTCCAGATGGGAAAACATATGAGAAGAAGAACATGGATGTTACCAGGCTCAGAGGAGAATGGCATTCTTTTGTGAAAGTCATCTGGGGTTGTGGGGAGGGGGCAAGAGAGAGAATTCACTGATACACATGTAGACTGTTGGAATCAACCTGAAATGACATATTCTTTTGTTAATGTTGTTTTTTCAAAGATTAGGAATACTTGAAAAAGATCATCAGACAGAAAGAGCATTATTCATTTATATTGCTCATAGGCAGTACTGTCAGGTTATCTGAAAAACAATTGTTTCAGGATTGAATACGCGATTAATTTGACTAAACACAGGTAAACTTTCCCCCATGCAGATCTGGAAAAAATGAAGAAATCAGGTGTGGAATCAGTGTGTTGCTTCATGTGTCTGAACAGCAGCAATTATGTCTCCTGGATCTTTTTAGCTCCAACTGCAACTAAAAATGTTCACTGCATATATTTTCACATGTAACATTTTTCTAAATAAAATACTCAAGCCTCAGAGGCATCAAGCACTCAAAGATATCAGGATGACCTTCTTAGTAATCGTAATAATCAACAGCTTACCCACTCCAAAAATACGCAGCTGATAAAATACTGTCAGCACACCCAATTGCAGTTAATTATGTCAAATCACCACATGAGAAAGGAAAAAGTGGTAGTGAAAATTATTTAGGAAAGACAAAAGGAATTGAAGTTTGTTATTCTCCATAGAAGATAAAAAGTTAAAAAAAATAATAAAAACATTATAACTATGGTTGTAGACTTAAGGTAATGCATATCAGAATTTGGGGCTGAAACGATATCCAAAAAAATCAGAAAAAAATGACGCAGTGTTCTACTGTACTTTGGAGAAAACAAAACACAGAAGTGGGAAATGAGGAAAGGGCTGAAACGAGCTAGCACTTATACCCTCCGAGAGAGGTGAGCATGCAAAAGTACAAGTCATCTGCTAACAAGCCGACATGGAACTACCTGTACCAACCATCATATTACTTATAACTAGATAATAGCATATAGGTCTGGCTGTGTAATTCAAGAAGTTAATGTGAATACGCATGTCATGTATTTCTAATTATTTCAGGAATAGTACCCAGCTGAACTAGCTTTGACTCAGGTACGGAAGGCAAATATTGCCTTGCACCTTATTGTTGCTTTTATAATATAATGAATTTTTGCATTTCCAGTGCTATTGGTTATGACACTAGCAGCTTACAAGGATATCTATGAATAGGAACCCCGTTAGCTATATAGTCTCATCTAATATGATAATATTCTTGTATACGAAAAAAAAAAAAAAAAGAAATAAAAGCCAAGGGTCCTTGCATTAGACAGCATAATTGGAATACTTTATGATTACTCATTCTTTCTAGCTGTGAACTATTCAAGATAGCTATATTCCCTTCTCTGACATATTTTGATCCTCTAAATACTTCTTTTGCTGACCTAACTACTCCAGGATATCTTTACTAAGACTAGCAGCATTTTATTACTACCTAAAATAAACGTGATCGTAAACAATATTCCTCTGGTTAAGAGGTGTAAAGTGATGGGTTGATTTAAGATACTATCAGCCACAGGGTTGGTCTGGAAACAGCCTATTTCTTTTAACTCATTTTATTTCAAGAACAATTTCTATGATAATCAGATCTGGTGCATTTTTTCCCCATTAAAAGTATATGAGCCTTACATGTCAAAAAAAGAAGTTATCTGTTAATAAATGGGAGAGTTGGCATTTGAATCAGAAGAAAATCTGGAATACAAATAAATTATTGAATTTCTTAGAGAACTTCATTGCCATCATGAAGTTAAAAGTACAGAAAAAGAAAGTTCAAAAGCTATCAATGAACATAAACTGTGCCCTTCTGTATATCAGAGACTTACTTTATTTTAAAAGTTATGATCAGGTTTTGTCAAGGTCATAGACTCTGATACTTCTGTATGTATCTTGTAGTTATGGCTGTAGAAAGCATTTCACCTGTATTCTGTGATGTTTATTTAACAGCAGTTATTTCTAAGTGAGATGTTACCTGCTATTACCTGCTATATACTTATTGTTGCTTGTAGAAGTTCATGAGGATGTGTTTGGGTTTACTGCTGCTGCTTCATACAAAGCACTGATGCTGAAAGTCCACAAACTTCAGACATGTTAAAAACAAATTAAATTTCTCCATGTTTGCTCAGACTCTCATTTAACACAACAGCTGGAGATGTTCAAGACCTGCCTGGATGCCTACCTGTGCAACCTAGTCTAGGGAGCCTGCTTTGGAGGGGGGTTTGGACTAGATGATCTCTAGGAATCCCTTTGAAGCCCTACAATTCTGTGATTCTGTGATTCTGTGCTTAATGTCAAGTTCCTGCTCAAACCCTCATGTTCACTGTACCACTTTGAGCACATCTTCAAAGCCACATAGATACATGCATGTGACTCTCACAAATATGAATAGAGCTTTTCTCTGTACTGGCACCATTTCTTTACAGTCTGAATTCCTGTCAGTTCTGTGGGTCAGGATCATGTCATAGGTCTGAAAACAGTGCAGTACCACAGCTTTTCATTCATTTTCATTTCTTACAACAGCAGTTGCAGCTTTTTAATGGATTTCTGGACAGAAGTCTGTGAAAAGATGTGTGCTTACTAATACCTTGTTAATCCCTGTACAAACTACACCTTGACATTGAGATCACCTGCCATTCCATTGCTTCTCCCCAAGCTTTACTGAAGCTTCTAAAGCCTTCTTAATTTACTTTCTATGTATTTTTAAGTTGTCTCTGCTTGTGTTTTACTCCTTTCCATTGTTTCCTTTCTCCTCAGAGTATAGGTTAAGGGTGGGTTGCCAGATGGCCACTCTTACATTTGAGCATACATTAATTTAGCCTTGAATGCTTTCATTTCCCTTCTGAATTCTTTCCCTCCGCTGTCTTTTCTAATCAGATTTTATGCAACAGTTGCTGTATGGTTCCAAAATATGTTTGGTTACAACCCCCATGGACATTTTCCCCCATGACACCTTCTCATTCTGGATCCCACTCTAATTGAATTCAAAAGCCAAAATATCTTACAGTGATGCCCCTTCTCAACATTTTCACTGATTTCTCCTGAATTACTTATATCTCAGTTAAATATTATTCCTTCCAGAAATTTCACATAACAAGACAAATCCTGAAGCATTTAGTCAAGAAAAGTTTTTTTCTTGCGCACAGAATATATAGAAACTGTGAATCAACAAGGTAGTATCTGTCTCCAAAATCAAAATTCATTTATAGTGCAACCAGGTACAGGTATCTATTCTATTAGTGTATTTTCTATTCAGAACTTCCTAATTTTTCACAACATTCTGTTCATCTTTTACAACTGTTAGTGCAGAAAACTCCTCATACTCTAGAAAATGAAACAACTACCTATGGGAAAAGAACTTCATGGTATATGAAATTGCATACAACTGTGTGATTATTGCAAAGAGTATTCATAAAAATCATGCAATCTTCTCATATTTTTATTTCCTTAGAAGTGTTCATATGGATGAGAGCACTGATAAGATTGTGCCCTAAAACACTGTACATAAAACAGTGACAACATATGACTTATTTTTAATTCATTTTAATGAGAATGTATGCACAGAATGAACAGGAGAAATAAGAGCCTTAAAAAAGAAGAATGAACTAACTGTCACTTGGATAAATACTATATAATTAATATTTGAAAGGGGAAAAAAACCCAACAAAATAAAACTAAATGTTCTGTGTAAGAACAGAACGTAATAGGAAGTTTTAGGATTTCTTTCATTGAAAAATAGATAATTTAAAAAATATTTATGATAAAAATTATTAGTTATACTTTTATAATAGTAAATTACATTATACATATTTTCACTGTCTGACTCCAGAGTGTAATCTGTAAATATGTGGCCATTTTGAAGTGGAAAAATAAATGTCAATGGTATAATGTATTCTTAAATACATGCTTAAACATGTTTTGATGACATGACCATTCTCTCTCCACTAAGCTTTCAGCTCTGGTTCAGATCTTGAGCACAACATGTTCTTTGACTTTTTGGCTGCCAGAACCATGCACTGTTTCTGGCTCTTCTAAAACATTACATTCTTGACGTATCTTAGAATGTAAATACAAGTTCAACCAATATAAGTTTAAATTCTCAGGTGTGCTATGCTTATCCTGTAGCAATGAAACAATCAGAAGATAGAGGCATGATATCAAAGCTGTTTTTCTTTGCCCCTACTTTTCATCAGGGGTAACTGAGAGTAGCTCAGTGCTGTAGGTTAATTCAGAGTAGCTCTAAAGTCCCACAGGAACTGTCACTGAGGCTGAAAAGCAAGAGGATGCAAGTCCTCCCTATGGCCACTCTGATGAGCCTCATGCACAGAGACACTCTCCTGAGAGCCTAGAGACTATTATTCTTCACAATTTCTCTCTTTCTCGGGGGATATTAGGTAACACTTCAGGATAGCTTTTTGATTCTTTCAAGTATTTCAAGAGACCAAGAAACAGAACCAAGATTAACTGCGTTGTTCTAAAAGAAATTCTTCAATCTAAACTTCTGTGTTCTGGAAAGTATACACAATATATAACAGATGATGATCTACTTGATTCAGTTTTACCCTAATATAAGAGAGCTCTAGGTAATAACCCAAACTATTGAATGGAAAAGCTTAGACTTTCAAATAAGGGTTTCCATTACGTTTTCCCTTTAGCACTTGGAAACACAGCTGTCTGAACCCACTAAGACAGCACACTTCAGTACAAAAGTTGCCAACTTCTGCAGTTGGCAGTCCTAAAGCATCCTCCTACAAGTCCTGGGCCTGAAAGACATTTGAAAATACATTTCTGAACCTAACTTTGTTTTGGCCTTTCTTCTCTGGAGCATTACTGTCAACAGTATTATCACCAGACCAAGCTTGCCTAAAGTACATCTGCTTAGGGATACTGGTGTGATGCCAGCATTCTCAGTTATCAGTTAATGCAAGGTATCTGAAGGTGAACTTTCCAGTTGAACTTCAAAAATTTTAATCTTAATAAAATAAATCTCTCAGAAACAAGAAAGTCATTAGAAAGTGTTTTCCAGCACTGTCAGTAACTAGTCAAAAGCAGTTACACATGGAAATAGTATGGTGTGATCAGCAGAATTTGAGAGAGAGACATCATGTAATGGCCTCTTTTGGCTTTAAGACAATATCAATTAAAGGATTAGCTCATACACACATTAATCTCTCTATCTGAAAAATATAAATCCCAGAATATCTAACAATTTCACATGAGAAACAAGAGTCCCTGTTTGACCTCTCTAGAGGCAAAAAGTTCAAGATTTTGGGTAGATAGGTCCAGCAATACAATCTGACTTGATCAGAATGATCAGAAAGATTTAGAAATTTAGCTTGGAGAAATGCCATGATTTTCCAGAAGTGTTTCACATAATATATCTACTCACTGATAGAAGAAAAGAGAGAACTAGTTAAGATGCCAGCTCAGTTAACAAAACCACTAGCAAATTCCTTGTTGACAGCATGTTGAATAAAGTCAGCATGCTCAAGGCACTGTATTTATTCAATTTGTTCATTCTGATTTTGTTCTTTCATCCCAAGCATTTTCTTTTCCAATCATTTTTTCTGACCATAAAAATATCCACGAAAGAAAAGCTATACCATATGATGTCCAACTATATTCAGCACACAGTTTGAATTTGTGGATCTTTGGTCTTATTCTGCATTTTCAATGCAGAAGAAAACATAAGGAAAGAAAATATGAAACCATGCAACTCTTCTGGTGTGACTGACGCTGTCCCTCCATGTTGGCTTTGTGAGGTTCACTAAGATTCTCCAGGCATCCTCACTACAAAGAAAGCAGCTCACTTTTGTCACAAAGTCTACTAGTTTGCTTATAGACTAGTGCTTAAAAAGAATTAATATTCTATGTGAAAATGAAGACAGAAGCTGAAAGACAAACTAAGTAAATGCAACATTTTCCACATCTTGAGAAGACCCAGATTAATCTGTGTATTCATTAAGGATCAAACAAATAGTGTCTTCCTTCTTACAAACCTTAACTCAAGATAACATCAAGGTTGAAATGTTTTTAGGCTGATGAAGGCTCAGAATTCTGAAACACTTTGATAAATAGTATCCATGTTTTGGTAGGTGGATTTGAGCTTCACTTATGCCTAACAAAGTCCTTATATCCAGTGATAATAAAAAAATAAATAACCAAAAAGCAACATGACAGGCACTTCATACCAATATATTTCTGGGTATATTTCCTAATTCAGATAAGACTATTTTTATTTATTTTTTATTTTTTAATTTAAGGACAAGTTTATTTGACCAGTAGAACAATCTCATATCAGTCTGGAAAACACCCTCACAAGGAATGTATAACACAAGCATTAATCTAAAGATTATATTAAATGGTTATCAGTATTAAATACATGATACCTGGCTTCCAACATGCTGCAAGTGAAGTGCTATTTAAGATCAATTCACATCAGACCTCTTTCTTAAGACCAGTAATCAATTACATGTCTTTCTTAGATATCTAATTCTAACTTGGCACCTGCCTTTGCTTGCACAGTTGTGAATAAGAGAAACTCAAGAAAGGAATAGGGCTAGTCTTCTTTTGCCTCATCTTTTGTACTCTAATCCAATGCTTCAATTATATGAGCTCTTTCTTATCACTGTCAATTCCGTCCCTGCTGAAATGAAGAGAGCTCAGAAATAGGTGTTTAAAGCTCACAATGAGTTTTTGTATTTGAATTAAGATGATGTGATTAAGGTTGCATCTTTTTCCTCCTACCTGCTGCAAAGCAGGGTTCTGCCCAACAATGCCATGCCCTGCAGTCGTGATATTAACATCTCTATTTCTCTCTCATCACCCATGGTTTTATCACAGATTCACTACAGGCAATGTGCAGAACAAACCTGCATTACATATGCCACAGGATGCTCTCAGAGGTGAAAACCGTCAGATTCTGCACAAGAATTTGGTTGTGATAATACAGTAGTTCAGATGCTATACTGCACACAACTACGCAGGCATGTTAGGTGTGAAATTTCGCACCTCTGAAATGTCACAATCATCACTAACAAGCAACACATTGATACCACTAAAATGACACATTGGTACCACTAATGTTCTTGCTTAGTACTTGAGTGAATCAAAGACAGGACGGCTATTTAAAATCTGTTTATTAACCTGGGGGAAAAGGGGCTAAATCCACTGCAAATTCCTTCATCTCAGTTCAGTGGTGTACTGTGTAACCAAACTAATGTTGCTACACTAGGGCACACATTGCAATAAATCAGTATTTATGTCAATTGTCTTCTAACAAAGTTTCTACTCCATTGCATTTACTACCCCAAAGTATTTTCTTTCTTTCACGTGCCTAGAAAACATATTTCTTGTTTTTTATTATTCTGGAAAATTAGCTTGGTGAATGACCCCTTCAAAGCATCTGAAACAAATAATGCATCTCGTTTTGAAGGCAGCAGAATGAGTAACCTTGAGACTGCACATTTTGTACCATGATAAAAACAAATAATCAATACTGTCAACTTTGAGAATCAGGGAAAATAGGTCTTTCATTTCACCATGCCAAGTACACTTGTAAGTCAGATATAGTTATAGTTGGCATGCTCCTATTTTGTAAGAAAGAATACAAGAAAATCAGATTTACAAACAATTGAGACGGATCATTCACGATATGTCATCACAAAAGATGTCAGAATCCAAATACTTTTCAAATAGTGTCAAAGGATTTGGAAGTCTCTCTGTTCTTCCACATTCCAGATTTTATATCATATCTTTTGTGAACCTAACTGGTGTGATAAACACATCATGTTTATACTGTCACTTTTAATCTACGTAGTAATCAACTCTGACATTTAAAAATCCTGCATGAGATGATTGAGCTTTCAGAAACTTTGTCTCAATGGTTGATTGGTGAAAAATATGCAAATATTGTGGGCAAAAGATGATTGACTATCATACTTCAAATAAATAAATAAATAAATTTTGTTTTAGGAAAAATGCTTCCATGTGCTGAGTGTAAGGCAAAATAAAATATTGCTCACTGAGCCCAGAGCAGTAATTAATTCCAGAACACATGTGGTTTTTTAATATCTCTACTTTATAGAGCCTTCCCTGCCCTTGAGTGAAGGATAGCATCAGCCAAAGGACATAGATATGAGAACATTTTTTTTTTATTTTTTTAAACTGTACTTATATTCAGTGGGGAAAAAGGTGATCATTGTGAACCTATGGTGCAATGAAGGTTCTGTGTCCATCATTTTCCATTCTGATGCCGTTGGTGTTTGACTTAAAGATCAGATACACTGTTCAAAATGTGCCAGAACTACACAGAGAGGTTAAAAGACTGCTGCATATGCAAAATGGGTGGAAAAACAAAAGGAAGATGAGAAGCAGATTCCTTTTACTCAGCAATGGGTTAGGTAAATGATAGTCTGCTTATATCAGAATTTTACACTGGAAAACTAATGTGCTTTTTCAATATTTATTTTTAATCCCAGTCATTGCTTTTATTAGTTATGCTCCTTTAACCTGCTCTGATTATATATGAACCTTCTCACTGGACACCAGGTTTTGATTTTCTCTCCAAATTAAATCAATAAACCCAAAGTGAAAATTACAGGGTCGTACATACACTATAGTCACACTGCTCTATTCATACCTCAGTATATTAGTCTGGGAACATTCTTTTGTTATGTATTCTTCACAGACCACATCAGATTGCATTTTAAGCAGGTTTTGACTCTTTCAGTTTTACTTACAAGTGAATGCTCTCCTGTTCACACCATTCCTATTCCCTGTGGAAAACAATCAGCAATAGGAATTCTCCTTTCTTCAAGGGCCAGTCTGTACAGCTGATTGTGATACTACATAGTTCATTCTCACTAATGTGTACCACATGAATATCTGTTAGAGTTTGTATATTGTCCAAGACGAGCAGTCAAGACAAGTTATGAACAATGAGGTTTACTAAAGTTTCATCTCTATTGCTACAGCTTCTGCAGGAATTATCCAGCAATCACTCACTCACATCAGAGCACCTAAGGTGTCTTTATAACCATAGAGAAAGGAGCTTCCACTGATTCCTCAAAAAATTAAATTGGCTTTTACCTTTTTAGAGCTTCTTTCCTTGTGAGAACCTTGTTGCTACAGCAAGTCTCCATGTCCTTACTCTGCCTTTCTGGGGTGGGATTTATTTTACCTGTTTTTAGAAGCCTAACAGACCAGAGAATGTAATGACAGTCTTATCTAGATATCCATTCTCTCTTTGCAATAAGAGAGCAACAAGCAGTCCTGGAATCTACTATGCTTAGGTTACTTAAATTTGATCTCAGTGAACCTATTCTCCTCCTGAGTAGAAATTATTGTAGACTATGAGTTTAGGTATATTTATAGAAACTTGAGTTTTTAAGGACATATCCCACTTTTACGGACCCAAGCCACTATTTATAAATTATCTAAAGGCATAGCAGGTGATGCTCAGAGTGAACACTTGCCAGAAGATGTTTGTCTTGCATACCTTCCTGCAAAAAGATGTTCTTAAATTTGAAGAGTTAGCAATTGCCTAATATTAGTCTGAAACAAATTCATTCTCCACATATAGGCAGGCTCCTCATCTTCCATAACTCCACAACTAATATTGACATTATTTCCCCGTTTCTTTTAGCACATGCACAAAATAATTCACACTCTACCCTCCACACTACCTTCTTGATCCAAATTAAGCCTGACAATTACTTTTTGCCTTTGCTTTTATTCAAGAACTTCAGCAAAAGTCTCCCAGTCTCACTTTGTCTTTCTCTGGCTCACATTGAAATTTAAACTTCAAACCGCTTCCAGTCTTTCTTGTTAATATCAAAAGTCAGTGACCCATCATTTTTAGGGTACATTTTTAAGACACTATCTGAAGCTAGGCCAGAAATACTGCTGCTTCTGTTCTAGGAAAGTGAGATCTATTTAGCTGTATGAGCAGGAAACCTTGTTATTCTAACTTTTTTTCACTCCAACCAGTGATAAGTCAGTATTTTGTGAAGCAAGTGCCTGGTGAAATCTCTGCTGTGCAAAATTATTTCCTGAAAAAATTATCTAAATCTAATTACTGTAGATTCTGCACTTTTAGTTAGCAGTTGATTGTTCACATTGCTTAATAAATTATACATGGTGTCTGCTTTATCTAATATTACACTCTCACAGCGGTGACTGGAATAAAGAGTATTAAATGGAAATCTTCTTTCCAGTGATCACTTAAACAAACAGGCAGGCCATATTTTCACAATCTTGACAAAAGTCGTCTTTTTTACTGGAATAAACAGGTTTGCAACAAAGTCCCTGAGCATCAGTAAACTCACTGCTCCCAGTGATTTGTGAAAAATCATGGCAGTCAAGTGTAATCCGCAGTGACTGGAAAAAAGGTGGTGTCACATCCATTTTTAAGAAGGGTAGAAGTGATAACCCCAGAAAGATCTATGCCAGGGAACATCAAGAACAGATCCTCCTACAAGCTATGCTAATGCACGTGGAAGACCTGAAGGTGAAACGAGACTACAAGCGTGGCTTCACCAAGAACAAGTCCTGCCTCACCAACCTAGTGGCCTTCTGTGATGGTATAACTGCATCAGTGGAGAAAGGAGGAGCCACTGATGAAATCTGTTTGGACTTCAGTAAGGCCTGGGACACCATTCCTTCCAACTCAAACAATTCCGTGATTCTACTTAGTTTAACTGGCAGAAAAAAACAAGAAAGGAGTAATTTTTCTTTTAGAAAGTGGTATTACACAATTGTTTCTGCATAACAAAACTGAAAATAAATGAAGTTCACTGGGTAGAGGTTTTTTTGACAGTGCTGACAAAATCCTTGTTGTGGCCAATTTGAGTCTAGCACAGGAGTGGCTGCAAAGACAGTTCCTTTCCTCTAACCAGAAATTCTGAAAACAACCTGCATCCTCTCTAGTAGCTTGTCTACCTACTTTATCTTGTTACACAGCAAGGGAAGTCCAAAACTACTACAGACTTGCTACTTCCTGAGGCCAAAATCAACATACCTGCTGTGGCAGATATAGAAACAACCACTCAACTACAGTAGCTAAAAAGGAGAGTCCCTGGAGCTGATCCTGTTTAGATAGATTATTAAAGGGGTTCATTCTCCAGAAAAAGCAGCTTGGTAATTTTTTTTCATTGAATGGGTTTGCTTAAATGACCAGAAAGAAAATAGAGTATATTCAGTATGTATTACAGCACATAATATTTCTGGGAGATGGAAGAGAAGGATACAGCTGCAGCCCCTTGTAAACCTAATGGGAAAATAAATTCCACATTAAATGAGTGGATAAGTGTTGCCCAAGAAAAAGAAAATTGTTCCCTCCCAAAACTTGTTTTGTTTCAAACTTAAGCGCTGCTGGTTAATTTCTGTCTGTGCAGAATTATTGGAAGAGGTGAAAGTGGTCAGGGGACTCTGCAGAAGAAGTCTGTATACAGAGCCAAGCAAACACTCCAAATGAATTTGTCATTTCATTTTGAAACGTGGATCTTTTGGGGATATTGTAAAAGAGAAATCAGCGTGCCTATTAAAAGAGGGATTTAGAATGTTACATGTGAATTGATGGATTACTCTTTCTGAGGGGAAAAAATTAAGTGGTTTAAAGGAAAAAATAAACCCTGCAGTTTCCTAATTGTGTTCCAAATGACAAATACATTGATCATAGAGGGAAAAAAGAGTTCCTATAGACCAACTGCAGTATCTACACAGAGAGATGAGGCAAAAATCTGCAGGAAGCTTCTTAATGGTGCTTGAAACCAAAAGAAAAAAAAAAAAAAGCATCACTTTTAAAATATCCATTTGAAAACATGCCGAGATTGGAAAGAATATGAAGTTCAGAGTCCTCTTAAGCTGTGATTACAGGTACAAGAGGATTTTTTGAGGACATGCAATCCTGTGGTCTACTCAGGAGTCAGAATTGTATGAGTCAGGCAGAGTTATAGTGAGGAAAGAAACAAACTGGCTTCAGGTATGAAAACCCTAAGGTAGCTCAGGGCAAAAAACTCATATAAATAGTTCAGCACTATTTATGCTGTGGATGAAAAGCAAATAAATTTCTTGGCTGAACAGGGAAATAAGTCAAGAGACATAAAGTTTGGAGACTGCTCACAATCATCATGCAATCAATGAAAAAAAATTGCACTAGGATTCCTATTTTCATTTTAGGTCACATATTTTGCATTCAAAGAATCAGAGACTGGTAGAAGTTGGAAAGGGACTACTGGAGGCCATCTGCTTCAACCCGCTGCTCAAGCAAGAGCCAGTTGCCCAGGACAGCATCCAGAACTCTTTTCAAGATATCCAAAGATGGTGACTCCAGAACCCTTCCAGGCAAACTGTGCCACTGCTCAGTCACCACCATGGTTTAAAAAAGTATTTCCTCACCCACTGTCAGACACTTGCAGATGCAAGTGTTTTTAATTATATAGTATGAACCTTATTCTTTAGTCAAAAAGCATTTTTATTGCAAAATTTAGCCTTCAAACTCACAGGTATCAGCAAAGACCAGACAAACCTCTAATACTGAGTAGTGGGTAGGACTTCATTCCTTTAACTGTCTTTTAATCTTTGCTGAGCTACTGTTCTCGAAAATGCTGACACAGGTATTTAATCTCCCTTTCCAGTATTCCATGTCAGCGGGTTGTTTGTTGGTTGGTTTGTTGTTGTTTATTATCATTTATTTTGAATACATAATTTTTCTGGTTTTATTATTATTTGATTTCTTCCTTCTTGTTGTTTACACAGCGGAAGACAACAGCAGCATCACAGCAGCACAGCATTAACTCCAGGCATCAGTGTACAGAACATGGGTGGTGGCCACATCACAGCAAGGCTGGTGCCATGGATGGATGTAGAAAGGACTGCTGGCACTGCTGATGGTGGAAGAGCAGCTGGACCTCTCTTTGTTTCCAGTGAAATGAGCTTTCTTATGAGACAGACAAATGCAGCACATCGCGGAGTTGCGTGTAAGGACTTGTGCTTTAACTGATAAGGACACTGCATGGCAGCCAGGTGACCTACATTCACAGCTGAAGGCATAAAGCTGACACAACAGGGAGTTGCATCTAACACACAAACAGAGGAGGAGGGCTAGGCAGGTGGGTCGTGCCTTTTAGAAGAATAACCTGAGCAAGAGCAGCTGCATGGGGAAAGGTTTTCCTGCTGCCGTATGTAAGAAGCCAACCAGATCAATACTTAATTTCCAAGGATTACTTATGATTGACAGTACCTGTTGCACAAGGTGAAGATAGATAAGTGTAACCATTTCTAGTGTGATACCTACTCCTCAGTAGGGGACTAACAAAGCTTTTCTTCTTCCCACAGCTCACCCAAGCAGTGCCTGCCCTCTGCTTTCCTGTCCCAGCAAGGGAATTTGCTCCTCTGAATTGAATCTCCTGTTCAGAACTAGAAGAGTTTTCCTCTATTTACAATTTTAAGGCGCATTTACTCTCATGAATACTAGACTTGCCTGTTTGGAGGTTTGACATCTTACTGACAGCCATACAAGTTAGGTTATGCAGATGGAACAGACACTGCCATTTTTAGGTATAATTAGCATTTCATTTCCTTTCAAACAATTTCCCCATCATGTTCAGCACCAACAGGGCAATAGGAATGTTCAAAAGAACACTGCTGCAGGCTTGTGCTGTTAAAAAAACAGTAAAAATAAGAAGTCCTCAATATCTGAACCAGGGGATTTTTTTTGTACTGTGATCTTTGATCAGTGAGTCAATACCAGGAAGCACATTTAAAGCTTTAGGAAGGGTTAGATTCTATATCTTTTCTAGTATTATTTCATTTAACTTAACTCACAGACTTAAAAAGTGACCTTATGAAAACTTTTCTTGAAGAAGGGATAGAAACAAGATTGTGAATCTCGCCAGATTTCGCACAAATGACAGGGGTTGCACTCCCATCAAGCTGTACACACACAGCAATCCTTGTTCCAGTCCTGGTGAGCTTCTGAGGCGTGTGAGTGGGGAGATGAGTTTCCTTCGACCCATGTTCATCTGAATGCACATTTTGCTGGGCTGCTATGGAAAGGGCTGAAGTCCAGCCATGCCATGTCACAATTCCATCTCAAAAGCAGACAGGAGATGACACTTTGTTGTCAAGAGGCTACCTGACCATTATGGTGCTTTCCCAGTTACTGCTCCCTGAATACATTACAAACAATCAAGCAGTTTGATTCCCCTCTGAATCCTAGCCCAAAACTCAGGACCTCATAGAATTGCAAAAAAGAAGCCAACAATATATGACATAGTAATTTTCAAAGCTACTTCTTGACAGGATTTAACAACAGTTTGCCACCAACGTCAGCCTCTGCTTTAATATACCTGATGTGTCATTTGTGCTGTTCTCACCTCCCACGTGTTTTCTGCAAAACATGAAGAATAGTCATTTTTGTGTTCAGAAGGAGAATGACCCAAACACTGTCTGGCATGTGTCAGTCTAGTCTTGCAGAGAAGTACACGAGAAAAGTCGCCTCTTGATTTTAAGTCTGTAATACTGGTGTGTAAAGCTTGCCAGAGGTGTACCACCAGACAGAACTGTGGGATCCTTATGGAGCCACAGTAACCAAATTCAGTTCTAGCAGAAAAAACAATGGTAATTCCTGTGCTAGTACAAAACAATTAGAAAGTCATTGTCCATCCTTTGCTAAATTTGGGTATACAGAGCAACTTACTCCGCAGAAATGTTGAAGACAAATGTTCATGACCTCTAAGCATCTTATTTCTTTTCATTTTAAATGCATAAAGGACTTTGCAATTGCTGTGCTTTCATGAGAATGGAGTGATAGCCATCCTCTTGTAGATGGAAATGTCCAATTTTGTTCTAACTGAGTGTATGCAATGGGATTTACTTCATTAAGAAGCTACCTTTAAGGCTGCAATTTCCCTGCTAGGAACATGCCTGAAACACATGCTGTCATCCTTGAGCAAATGTACAAAAAATAATAATAATAAAATGGATTTCATGCTTAGTTGCCACCTTGAGATAAATTGCAGAATTTAATTAATCTCAAGGGTGCCTGATTGAGCCTAAAAGCAGCAGCTATAGAACAAGAAGTGTTGAGCAACTGCTCATGTGTATTAAAGGCATAAAAATATTGATTTGCTATAAAATGAAATCTAAACATTTCTATATTGATCATCATCTGTTTCTACTACTGAAGTCCAATAAAAGTAGATGAAATGATGTCAGAATTGAGGCTATGGAAATGAATCAAACAGTAAGAGCAGATCACATTGTTTATAGGGAGGGAGTGGGGAACCATCAGCCATGTGGGTACAGACTATGTGACAGTAACTGGAAAAACAGCAAACTTTGAAACTTCGCCTCATCTTCTGCCTAAAAAAGCTTTCACTTTCTTCCATAATTTTTCTGAGTCTTGAACAATTAGGAATGATAATGTACAGCAGTGACAGCCAAAGGAAAAAAAAAAAATATCTCTCATGATGGGAAAAAGTTTCCAACATTGACAAATCTCTCTCAGCTCTATACACAAATGGATTTTTAAGCCAGGCTGCTTCTTTGTGCTGAACAGCCAGATGAGTCACTGATAGACGGAGGAGTTTCTAGTGCTGCAGACATGAAAACTGTTCCCTATTATAAACCAATATAGGAAATTGCATACAGAAAACCTATATTTAAAAACAGACATACAAAATGGTTTAATGAAGCTGTTCCTGCAGTCTTCCCACAGCCTCCCCAGGCACGGCTTTCCTCACTCCCCCCAGCATTGCAGAGGGGCAATGAGACACAGTCAGTGTCAGAAATCCACTTCTTGGGGCTCCACTCAACCACTGAACCATAAGAATATGGATATATTTAAATCTATGTAGACTCTGGAGAGCAATGCTCTGACCATGGGGTTCAGCCCCTCGTTGCCCTTTTCTAACAGTGAAACAACAGGGAGACAAGCTAGCTAGATGCACTGGAGGTGAATCCTTGTGCCCTGGGATCTGCTGATCTGGGGACTTCTCAGCACAACTTCTAATTAGGTGCACTCACTGAAGTGTGTGGATGGGAAGAGGTGCACCAATCTGAGAGAACTCTGAGCACTTTGGCCAAAATGATGTACTTGGAAAACTAGGGACTTGGCTCCAGATTCCAGTGATCCAGGGGATCTCATTCCATGTAGCTGCCTTCACTGTTTGGCTCAGGAAGATGACCTGCAAACTGCTCAGGAGGAGCTGCTGCCAATGAGAGAGCCAAGGCCTGATGGAAACCCTGGAACAGGGATAAGAGAGAAGAGATGCTGTTGGCTGCCCCTGCCAGCTCCCTGCTGGGGCTCCAGGTAGGAGGACAGGAACACATCTCTTATAATCCAGAGATCTTAAAATCTTAGAATAACAGCACCAGTATTCTTGCTCTCGTTTTCTGAAGGACTGGCCCCTTGTACAGTCTGTTGTAGTACTGCAAGGGATGTGGCTATGTCTCATTTTCCATCATCCTGGTGCAGTGCTCAGGAGCCACATGCAGCAAAATGCAGAAGGGATCCCAAAACTTCATTTGAGGAGGCTCAAATGACCTCATAGATGTGCTAAAAGGGCAATGATTGTATTTTGATTAGATGAGGGTATCTCAATTCCCCTTTTCTGGGAAACTAAGATTTAGAAACACAGCAGCACTCATTTAGCCCTCCCACAGCTTCTAACATGGAAGATGTGGATTGTTCTGGTTGTTGCATAAAAGCAACAGCAAGAGATTAAACTGAAAATAGAGGAAAAGTAAATAATAAGAGATGCATACAAGACTAAAATATGATTTTCCCTTAAATAGTTAATTCTCTCCCTTGCCATATTAGAAGCTAACTCTGAATCCAATAAAGCAAACCATCTCGCAGTAAATTACTTGCAAGTGAAAGGGAATCCGATTCAGTGCTTTTTTCTCCACAACACAAGTTAATAAATGAAACAGCTACACAAAGTAATAAGGAGGAAAATATTTCTAATTTATGTAACGTTACAAAAGCCGTATCCATCAAATTTCTCTGGGCAAATGGACTGTATTAATAGATTTCCTTTAAATATAGGCAAGAAGGAAATTAAAACCGGCTCGAAATAGAAATCAAAAACCTCACTATAACAATGAAAAAGGATTGCTAAATGGCTGTGTCTGGACAAAACAAATAAAATCAAACGTCCTGTGAACTATCTGTAAGACTGACACAACCAAACCTTTTCATATATATGTGTGTTAGAAGGACAACTCTGTACAAGTGTGACGTCTCCACGTTTATAAGTAGTACTTGCTCTTAAACGCATTTCTGAATGCTGAAGGTGTCACACACCTCTGTTTCTTTAAGGAATAATTACTGTATTGGTGTTGCTGAGTATTTCTGATGCTTCACTAAGGTCGCAAAGTCACACCTTCTGAACTCCAACCTGACTCTGGCAGAGGTAGGAACAAAAGCCCAACTTTGCATACATACAGACTTCACGTCAGCAGAGTTTATCACAGCTAACTGAGCCAGTCCTTCTCAAGGACACCAAAGCCTTCAGCTGCTGAACATTTTGAAATGCAGCAAATTCTCTGCAAGAACTGCTTCACTTTACCGCTCTGCCCTTGTAGACCTCTCCACGTGTTAAGGTAGACACAGAAATACTCCTTAAGGCAAAAGCAAAGAGTTCATTGCACAAATCAAAGCCGTGAAAAAAAAAAAAAAAGAAAAATTGGCTATCAGATGCTCATCATTTCTTTCACAGTATGAGATCCTTGCTGCAAAGGTCCCTGATTTTTTATTTCAGTGGGGGTAGGCAGCAGAAAAGTTGTTCTATGTTAAAAGAAAGTGACATCATTAGAATGGGTTCTAGACAAGGCATTATACATCACAAGGATTTGGAATGGTTTTGCAAAACCTCCTGCATATGTAAAAGTGGGGAGAGGAGATTATGCAATTAGAAAAAACAAGAGAGAACAGGAGAATGAAAGAATAGCAAAATAAATGCTATCTATGTTTGCTTTTTATATCAGTGGAATCTTTTCTGCAATTTAAAAATAAGAGAAATTAAACACAGATCTTAGATTATGCTCCTAAAACAGTGACTAGAAATGTATTTTCCTGATCATCAAGCAAAGCAGCACTCCATGCATTTAGCTAACACGTTAGTAGGCTGAAACTAACCCAAGAACAGGAAAAATCATTATATTTTATTATTTTTCTTTCCCATCATAGCATAGAAGACTCTTCTGCATCCCAAAATCTATTTCTCTGCCTGTTCTGAGTTCTGCTGCACAGCTTGTTTTCTCTGCATAGCCTGGTGTCTGCAACACCCATACTTTCCCCATGTTATAATGCCTTACTTCAGTCTCTGACTCTTATGGTGCTTCCTGGCTCAGTACAGCATCTCAAGGCTGAATGGATAACACAGATCTAAACAACCCATGAACACTGCCTCCATCTTATGTGTGTCAAATTTAAAGATGCCACCTTTACTGCTGTACTTCCTAACCCCCCCGAAACTTGCTAGACTGCATCATTGGAAAAAGAGGTCATGGCTTTAAGTTGTGCTAGGGGATGTTTGGGTTGGATAGTAAGAAAAAATTTCTTCTCAGAAAGGGTAGTGAGTTATTAAAACAGGCTGCCCAGGTGAACTGGTGAAATCACTGTCCCTGAGTGTTCAAAGAAAGGGTATTTGTGTTCAAAGCCATGGACAGGCCCTGAGCAACCTGATCTGGTGGGGGTTACCCAGCACACGGCAGGGCTTGGAAACAGGCGTGCTTCTAACCCAACAACTGCTAGGAAGGTTTAAGAGAACTTTCAATGTGTTTAGGAAAAAAATATAATAATAAACAGGTTTTCCACGACTTCTCCAATCACATTGCTACTATGTAGTTCTACAGAATATTCAAGATTCTCTACGCACATAGTAATTGAAACTCTTTATACCATCATGCTCAATTACTTCTCTCAGTGGTCTCCCATCTCCCACTTCGTGCCTGCCATACCCACATTACCAAAACAAGTTGTTAAGTGTAATTAAAAAAAAAAAAAAAGACGAACACATTTTTTCTTCACATTCATGCACACAGAATTCTTAGCTCTTCAACTTAGGGCTTTTTATAATCACCACAGATGTTACTCAATGCAGATGGAGCTCCTTACTCAAAATCAGAGCAGTCCAGCATGTTGTGACAGAAATGAACCCCTGCAAACTGTGTGGAGGAAAAAAGGATTCAGTGCAAACCCCACCATTTCCTCTTGCGACTGCTGTCTCACAAACCTTTATCTGCACCCTCCAGAGAAGGCAGCTCCATTGCATCAGGGCTGGCTGCTGCCAGAGGAGAGAAAATTTAGAGAGGAAGCTGTTCAAATTCAAACAACTTCCACAGATTGCATCTGGAATTACACCATCCAGGCCAAACAACTGGATTGTTCATTAAAATCATCTGATTGCCATGCACTTATCTTTGTGCTCACAACAAAAGGAAGAGAGAAAGAAGAGCTGCTTTTTTTCAGCCCTTTGTGCTATCATCCCTTTCAGTTACAGCCTGCCTATCGGACAGAGATTTCACCATGATTGGTTTCTTTGACATGTCTTTCTATTGCTTTTCATCTGAAAGGAGAAGGCGGCTAAAAATTAAGCCAATCCTTCATCAAATAGCCATCCCTGCTTTGAGAAAAGGTTATTCTTTCTTTGGATTATTTGATGCTGTGTTAACGATGCCTTTCCTCCCAGAGTCTTTGTGCATAAAAGGCGAAGAGAAAAATTTGGAAAATAAACCTTCTTCCTAGCATCCTTTCCACCATAGTAATTTAAAAGATAACTGTTTTGAAGATAAAGTTGATTTCTGATGACAAAAGACCCACTGTTTAAAATGGGAGTCTGCCGCTGTTAGCAGGTGATTGACATGACAGAAGGGTCCAGCAGAGGGAATGTCCATGTGGGCTGACAAAGGCTGCAACAATAGAAAATATAACAGCAGTAGTAACTCAAAGTGACTCCACTGAATTATTTCTGGGCTAGAACCATATTTTCTTTGCTTGTACTTATGTTTTGTTTAAAATGCCAGTGCACTTAGATACAGCAGGAACACGGGTCACTTCACATGAAATTAACAAGAGGAAAGAAAAAAAATCCACCAGTGTCTTGTTTCACCCATCCTCAATCTTTCCAGTGCCAACTGTCCTAATTGTTGGAGAGTGAGCTGTATTGACTGTGTAGTTTGGGTTTTTTGTTGTGTTGTGTGTTTTCTTTTTTTTTTCATCATATCTTCCTTCTATTACTGCTAACATGATCATGATTACTTGTTAATAGAAAACCAATGAGAAAATTGACTTCCCTTCCCCTTCTTCCCCCCTCCTCCAAAACCAAAGTATTTAAGCTTTCAGAATGAAGTATAGGTGAAATTTAAGTGTGGCATTAACCTCATATTGCTGTTTTTTGTTTTGTTTTGTTTTGTTTTCTTGCCGAGGGAAACTGTCCTGCTCATCTAATTAGTAGTCACCACAGAGCAAAACACATAACAAATCTGGAGCATCAGCACCAACATCTGCATGGCAGATGTAGGAAAAATGATGCACAACCAACATTTTTGCCTTAAGAGAAAGAACATACTCCAGTTGTTCTTTTATTGTGCAGCATCATTCACCAGCTATCAGTGTATTATCCGAAGAGGCAATAAGCATTTCTGAATGTCTCCATACTCCACCAAACAGGAATATGCCATCACTGACACTCTGCATGGTTCTGCAGCTGCACAATTCTTCTGGTAGTAGAAATTTGGGCACGGTGCAGCAGCATACTCATTTGATACTTCACACAAAATGAAGGGCATGCTGAGTGCTGCCTGTGGGGGTGTCTAACTGGTGTGCTGAGCTTTGTATTGACCATATCCAAGCTATGTTTGTTGTGAGTGTCTTCTGGTTTTGTATTCAACTAGGCTTCAAAACAAGGTTTGCCTTGGAATGTGTTCAATTATAAAAGCAAAACCAGCTTGGGTTGTTCCATACTTAATTCCACCCCAGAATACAACCAGCTGATGGGTCTGAGACCTCTAACACCTGCACTGATGTAGCCTAGCAGTGACCAGCAAACTGGACATGTTTAAGCTCTCAGTAACTGCAAAGGTGCAGAAATCTCTCTTTTGACAGTGCAGAAACTTCCAGTCTGCCTCAGTGACAACAGCTGAAGCCAACACTGGGGCAGGTTTCCCAGAGCATTGCTGTCATTTATCAGCGTCCATTTCCTCTGGAGCCAAGTGTAGCTGGCCACTGCTCCACATAAACTTCTGTTTAAGTCCTGGGGACATCTGGAGAGGACATCTGGAGAGCACATCTGTTGCAGAAGTAGTGTACAGCTGGGTGTCAGCAGTATATCAGGGCAAGGGACTCCCCAGAGGTTTCAAGTACACTTTGAAAAGAAGAATAAAAGGCCAATACTCACAAGGGTCCATATGCCAGGGCCACAAGGGACAAAAAAATCAGATGTTTCTCTTGGTCCTCTGGGATCTTCTAGTTCTTCACTCTCTTCCTCTTTCCTTTCAAAGTATTGATACTGCCGGAGTGATAGGGAACAAATAACTTTGATTTCACTTTTTTCTCATCTTCTTCATATTCCTCTAATCATCCTTTTTTCCAGCTGCTTTCTGGCAAGAGTGCTAGAGAAGCTGGCACTGTGAGATGATGGTAGTATTTCTGAGCCAGTTGGTATCCTCTCCTTCTGAAAACTTTGCGGAATACATTTATTTACACAGGTCATCCTGAGCCACAAGCCCAGACACTGCATATATTTCTGTCTATCTACTAATAGATACTGGAAAGATCTGAAAAACTCAAGCTTCGAAGTATATCTAAAGTATAATTCTAAGGGATGTTTGCAAAAAATAATAGCTAAAGATGAATGCTCTTAATTGATGACATCTTTTTCTTACAAAAAAAGTCACAGAACAAAAATCCAATCAAAGGAGGAAAGACATAAATCAATACAGCAGGTGGAACAGTCACAGGAAGATTATAATCACAGCTGTTGTTCTTTTGTGTTACAAAGTCATTTTACAAACCCAAGAGCTTGAATATAAAAATTCAACCCAAGTTTTAGAAGTTACCCTTTTTTTTTTTTTTGGCTGGATTTATTTAAACTAAAACCTTTACAACACATCCATGATGGAGCTGGAGAAATCTTGGACTCCCTCTCAGCTTTGTGACTGTTTAAACGTTGCTGTAAACTGAGATGAGCTTCGCAGCATATGTCATCGTGTGGTTCAAAATGGGAAAGATGCGAGGGAAAAAGATGAGCTCCTGCAGCTCTCAGACCAGGTTATTTATGGTGAGAGAATCTAGAAGCAGCCTTGATTATGAAGAACTGCATCCAATTGAGTGCATTTTTCTGCAATTACAATCAATTAAAAAAAGGGCTCCTGTGTCTTAATAAAATACTTTCCTTATTTGGTCACACTCCAAGCTGTAAAATCAGAAGTAAGGATGCAAACTACGTATATAATAGTTACATGTGCAGATATTAAAGATAACCTAAGAAACTGAAAAGAGAATTTTAATTCTTGCAGCATTCATCGGACTGTGGTGTTAGGTTGAGGCAGTTCTCAAGGTTTCACTACATTATCTCCAGGAATATACAATAATAAGAATAGAAACTTACAAGATTTGTGAAGCAACAAAGATATAAGGTAAGAATCTAGGTCACATCATACAAAACACAGCATAGAAAAAGGATAACAATATACTCAAAATGTATAAACTGGAATATTCCTTAGGAGACACAAGAAATTACCATTTTACCCAGTGTTGAGCAAGACTTGGAATACTGTTCTCAATTGGTTGTAATTTCTACTTTTAATATATACTTGTGAATTATTTAGAATTAAAATGAAAAAGGTTGAGTAGAAGTAGAAAACATGACCTGCAACGAACACTGAGAGTAATTGGAACCAACTACCCCGTGCTAGAGGAGGCTTGAAGGAAAGTAAAAATATTGAGAAAGCTGATTTAAAACTCCAAAGCTGAATATAGCATGATAACAACACACATTTGGAAATAATTCTGTAATGGTTCACCTCTCCCCAGATGGATAAGGGGCAGTGATTTGTCTTTCAACTGCACGTATGAAAAAAATCACTGAAAGCAGCAATTGGATAGGACATGAAAAATGTCTGGGATCTCCCCTCCCTTCCTGTCATTCAAGATGAAATACAGCTGCAGCCTGTGGGTTAATTTTCCTTCAGCCAGGAGTCTGTGGGAGGAGTAATCAGGCTGCTTCTTGGCTTCCATCAGCCCTGGCGATACAGCAAAGCATGTATCTTCAGGAAAGGCTACCTGATTCTCTCTGACAGCTCAAGGAAATTAGGAGCCCAGAAATCTTCCCAGCTCTGCAAAAAATGAAGTCAAACACATAAAGCTGAGCATCCTAAATATAAGAAGGTGATTATATTTTCTGTATTATAGCCAGGAAGTGAGGCTGAAGGGGCTGGGTACCAGCTGACATTCATGCAGTTTCCCTGATCTCGTCCTTTCTGCAGCTGCAGAATGATGCCAACATGAGTGTTTCTCTCCTTCCCTGACAGCTGTCAGTGTGCGACAGACACAAATGTAGCTCACAGGACATTTTGTGTTTATCTTATGTCTAGTAAGAAACAGGGCACACATGAAAAGTTCAATCACTTCTTATTATCAGTGATCATACTGCCTTTGCCAAGGGACATTGCCTCAGTTATTAGCACACAAACACAAACCCACTCAGCTGCTCCCTCCAATTCACTTCATCTCTGCAGCTTGCTCTGAGTGAGTGATGTAAAAATTTTTCTTCCTTGCATGGTGTTATCTTAGAGAAAGGAATGGGAGGACACTCACTCAGTGGTCCAAGCAGGACTGTGTTCTTATAACTGATTAATATTGCCATGCCATTGCATTTCTCATTAAAATCCCTTTCTTGAAGCAAGGTACAATTTGCACCATGTTTTCCACTTGTTTGAGCTTCAAGCTGTCGCTCAAAAAATTAATTTTAGCTGGGTTCATCTTTCCATCACAGTCTTTTTTTGTCACAGTGGTTGATTAATTCTATGTCATTGTTTGCTCTGTTACAAGATTAATTGCAGGATGAGAAAATATACGACATTCTGGTGAGATAATTTATCAACTTATTATAATTCCACAATGCTGCAAAGCAACTTTTTTTTCTTTATCCTTATTCAGACAACAAGAAAATCATGTAGTGATATTGGTTTGGTCTGTTATTGGATGAACGAAGATGAGGCCTTCTTCAGCTGCTTGGTCAGTATTAGTCACTATAGTGCTCATTCCCTCCAGTTCTATAAGCAAAGACCTCAAACTGCAATGTACCTACTGAGCTCATAAGGGGCTCAAGGTATTTCTTGAGTCCAGATCAACAACAGAAAACCACAGTTCAATTCCTAACATTGAAACAAGCATTTCACCTGGTAGTCTACCTCATAGGTAAGGCAAACACCTGGAACTGTCAAGATTGGGATATTAATCAAAGAGCAACAAAGGAATAAACAGAAAAAACACCAGTTTTCACTTGGGTGGTTGTAACATCAGGAAGATGCAGTAGAGATTATCCTGTGCTCAGCACAAAGCATCCTGAGCTGTTACACACAGACTGTACATACCATGTATATCCCATAGTTGATATTATTAACTAGTGGACAACTAAATTGATATCCAGAAGTGTCTATGCTCTCCTGATGCATCCCATTGTAAAGGCTTGTTCACTCCTGCGTCGAAGCCAAGAACAACATTCTCTCCTCTTTCAAAGAGAGACAAATTAAACATCTCTTCTATAAATGACTTTTATTAATAATGTTCAAAGAATTGTTTTCTGCCATAATAAATTCAGACATCCAGGCCCAAAATATGTAATGCATCATAAATACAATGATATTTTCTATAAACTGAGATATTTTTACTATTTGAATTAGCTCAGTAAGTAAGATTATACACTAACTTTCCCATAAGACAACCTCCTAGATTTTGAATCCCATACACACCCTTTTCCTATTCCCTTCTTTCTCTTCTTAACCAGATCAGGTTATGACCTTGTTACAACTTTTTGCCGCTCTTACACAGGGCAGTTAGAGGGAAAAGAAAAATAAAACACTTGTGTTGAAACAATATAGTGAAGCTATAGTATGTGGAATAAATCATAACAAATGAATTTCATCGTTCACAGGAAAATAAAAACAAAAACAGAAACAATTTTTCAACACTCTTTAATGCAACAAAAATGTTATCATTCGAGCAAACACAACTAATTGGAAATCCATTGAAGATTATGCTTCACAAAAAAGCGGACATAAAGTTATCAGATAAGCCTGATCATGTCTTTGATGGATGAGAGCTTCTCAATTCCCTTCCTTTTTCTTTTCATGTCCACTGCACAACTTGTATGAGAGTATTTTTTTCGAATTTTGCTTCATCGGTCAACCAGAGTAAATGGTCACAGAAAAAAGGAAAGGAAGGTAATATAGAAAAATAATTGCTGTATATAAAATGCAGAGATACTGGAACTCCTTAAAGCTCTCCTTACTTTGACCCCCCTTCATCTCTCCTGGGGTAGTAACTTCATACGGTAAGAGTGAGTTCTCTCAGTGTAGCAAAACTATACAAGGAAAAATGATTTATATTTAACTTTTTTATTATGTTTTCTCATCTAGCAATATTTTTGCATGAACTTTTAAATTATTATTATGGTACTTAATAACTGGAGCTCAATTAACTTCATGACACTAGATTTTTGATAATTTTGTCATTCTCTGCAGGTTTTCTGCTTGCTCTTTTCTTTCTCTTCCTTGTACACAAATTCAGCACATTCGATTCATAGAAATTCCTCTTCAAGTTTAACTTTGGCTTTAATTTCATCAGCAGCAGTTCACCAAGACAAGTACAATGCAAGTTGTCCTGGTTCAAGGCCAATGGAGACTATTCATGTAAGGAAAAGTCAAAAAGGATATGCTTTTTTTGCTAGTGACGACAGAAATAGCATTATCCCCAACAATCTTGACCTGCAAGAATGTACAATTTGAACATTACTCTGATTTTTACACCTGGCATTGAAGTAGATCTAAGATGGGCGCTGAAAACACTCCCAACCCTACAAAGACATAAATACCGCTTCACTGTTATTAATTCTACATTTGTATGACTGTACCCACAAGGTTGTTTTTGTTTTTGTTTTTTAAGTGAACAAATATTATATAGGAATATATTTTGATGCTGTTGATTCATTTTCAGCCAGTGAAAGCAGTGCAGCTTTCTTTTTCCTGAAGTAGTCCCTCTACTTTACCCAAGAAAAAAAAAATGTTGTGATGCTAGAAACATGTACTAGTCTATTATGATTATGACAGAATATAAACAAATCCACCTCTTCCCAAAGCAAGGATATAATAAAGCATTTACAATTCCTGTAAATTGCATTATCCATCTGACGAAATGTTGCAGCACTGAGGGAAGCCTCCTGCTGTGACTGGATACAGCTATTAAAACAATTTGTTTTACACCTATCGAAGAGCATTCCTGAATGATTTCTACTTGCAGAGGATTACTGTACACAGTGTGAATGGATAACTGACCATTTGAAACTGTTGTGTCTAGAAAACTAGGAAATTAAATCCCATAAACATGGACTGGAAACATTTTGTCATCTTATCAACATAAGCATATATGATGTAGGAATCTGGATTGCTTTAATAATATTTAATACAGGAACAGAACCCAAACCCATCACTCTGTCCAGTTGCTTCTGTTTTCTTTCATAATCCAGATTTTTCTGTTGTGTTTTCTTATATATTGTGAGGCAAATCTTCCATCAACAATTTCAACCCCGTGAGGGAAATACACCACATTTTCCTTTTCCAGGTAGGAAAAATACATGCTGTATAGGGAACTGATGTACTCAACTGAATGAAATTTTTTTACCGATTTTACAACACTAAGGCTGTGGTTTTGAAAGTCACTAAATGATTCTGGGGACTTAATTTACAATTTAGTAGGAAGTATATGAGTAAATCCTATTGGGAAAATCTAGTGAACAACTTGGAATATTTCAGTATAAAATATCAAAATCAGTGAATTAAGGTTAGAGAAGGTTCACCCAGCCTATGTGTTCCTTATGTCCACGTATAGGGGTGAAATCATGACCTGAGTGGCAGAAGCAAAGAAAGTACATCAGATGGGAGTTATGAAGAATAAGCCTTTTCTAAAGCTACTCTCCCACAGGAATATTCAATATATCCTTTCATGATGATCACTCCAATACTGAGCTGCAACATTCAAGCTGGTTGAACAATTACTGCAATTCCTCCTCAGTGTCAGCTCTCTCAGCCTTCCTGCATCACAGAGTAACCCCTATGATTCTATGATTCTATGATTCTATGATTCTATGATCCTATGATTCTATGTTTCTATGATTCAGGGCAGAACGTGCAATCTCTTGTCAAAAGGCAGAATCTGGTAATCAAAATTTCATCTATGTTACAGTCTGCAAGTAAGGAGAGGAATTTAATTTGATTATATATATACAAAGAAAAATGTGTACTTCATTTTAAAAACCTCAGGTTTTTCTCCTTCAGTGAAAAACCTTCATAAAATGTTGATCAGAGTATCAGGATTTAAACACGATTACTCATCTGCTTGAGTGTTGACATTCATGTAGATATCTCATGGCACAAGGAACGTAAATTTAATGCAGAAATTGCTTTCAAGTGCCCAGAGTGTGCCGTTCTTCTTAGTTTTGAGGCTCCTGTGTGTTGTATTGAACAGTGTCAGAGAGCATGAATAACTAGGTTGAGTTGCATCCAGAAAGCACATCTTGATATACAAAGCCTTGTAGGATTTTACAGGTGTTTTTCTCCATTCAGGCAATAGTGCTCATTTAATGAAAATGTGGAAAAGTGAAATACACATCAGAAAATCTAACATGTAAATTAGAGATGTCTCAAAATAATTTACATTTTTACATACCTCCAAAAAAGTAGGACACTTTTATTACCTACTGTCAGGTAGCACATAAATAACTGCAGATCCTATTGCCTGGATTTCTGGAACTTGTCAAAGAGCTTAATAGAAAGATTTATGGGAACTTCAAGCTTTAGGTTTCAAATCCTCAGTATCTGTCAAGCTACAGCCTTAATACTACTTAACTTCTCATCGCTCAGACTGTCTGTAAATTCAAAATGAAGCTACAAGGAGTTGTTAAAGGCTTTTATTTTGCATCTTAAAATCCATTCTCATGTCCTGTTCGATATGCATTGTAGCTGGGGAGTCCTTTGTGCTTTGAAGAAATGGTATAAATCATACCAGCTCAAACTGCCTTACTTTTCCCTAATATGCTTTTAATTCCCTCCTCTCTCCCAAAAAAATGTACATTGCTGAGATTTCACTTTAATATTTAATGTCAGTAATTGCTACAAATAGATTATTTTACTTCTAAAATTTCAGTGCTTTTATTGGTTCACTTAATGGGGGAGGCACTACCTGCTCTGGAATGCAGGACTGTGGTCCAGAGCCAGGGGAGTAAGGATGGGGAATGTGGTATGAAAGGAGAAAGGAAACTCCCATCCTTGCAGCTAACAGCAGAATTCTGTAAAAGACATGGTCATGCTGGTGTCCATGAAAAGTGCCAGTAAGTGCATAATCTCAAAAAATCAGGAAAAATTAAATTCCAAAACGATCCTCTAAATCACAACTTGGATTGAAAAACTTGAATGTTGAAATAAGAATGGATACGTTGTATATTGTGAGGAACAGGTACTGAAGTTTTCTAAGATTAAACATATTTGAGTACATTGCCTTAAATTACTAGAAATTAATTTTTTTCTGTGAGAGCAGCCTGACTATATATGTTTACCAACAAGTGGTATCTAAACATTCACATCATCAATCTATTTTTTTTCCCACTTAATTACTAACTAGGTTAAAAGCTATTGAAGCTATCTTTTAGCTCAATAGCTGTGATATATCTTCTAAGAAAAAAGCACATAAACCAATGGTGATGTATTACAGAACGTGACTACACTGAGTAACGCCGTTTTTTTTAACTGTATAGTACATAGTTCTTTACACTAATTCTAAACTCATGCTCTCCAATTCATTATGCAGTCTCCCAAGGTGAACTGAGCTTTCAAACCCCTATGAGCTGAAAGGATTAAAAATAAAGAAAATGATTTCTTGTTCTCACTATCAATTCAAGTTCATGTGTGTCAGTCACATAAAATAACGCAACTGATTGCGTAAAGTGGCAGCTTGTCTTGTCAATGAATATATTGGCACTAAGTCAATGAACCACTTTTGGCTCTTCTTCACATGCATTAAACTCCAGCCCAAATGAAATACCCTCCTTATTTAATTTTTTAAAATGACCCTTCACAAAGTAAACTCTAATTATAAATGAAATTGGTCTGCCTTTCCTTCTGAACATACCAAACTGCATTTTAAGGAAAGTCACTTTCAGAAACTACACGTTTAAATTACAAGAAGCTGACAAGTCATCTCGAACCACTAATTTCTAACAAATTTTGAAGCTGCAAATCAACTTAAGAAAGTGGGAAAGGGAGGAATTGGCTCCATTTATGTATTATCAAGAATGGAAGCAGTAGACCCAGTGCAAAAAGTCTCAAACCAAGGCTTACAGCATTTTAGCAGTTTTAATTAAAGTGAATGGAATCAATACGAAACTTAGCAGATGCATTATATTGTATAAATATACATGAATTATCAGATTTTGGCTAATCAGAAAATAAATTTAGAAGAATGGGGAATAGGAAAGAACAAGTGGAAAATTAAGAAACAATCATAGATACACATACATATTTACAATATTACAAAATGTTATATGGACCTGTTATCCTCCATCAGCCTAGAACAGTGATCAAGAATTGACATGGCTACTAAATGACATTTAAGAGCTGCAGATCTGAGCCTGTTTCACCTCAAAGCTTTTAAGCCTGTCACCTCAGGTTCCTAACAGAACAGGTGAAAAGCAAAGGCTGATGTGTCCTCACACCAGGATTGTGCTATCATAACCCCCAAAAGACCTCTGAACGGCACTTACATTATGGAAAATGCTGCTGCTGTTGAACTCTGTTCCCAGAGTACCTCTAAGTCTCTTTTCTACAGTCTTTTACTGGGCATTGTAGGAAGGATATGAAGGGAGGAGAGAGAGAAGAGCTAGGCCAGTTGTTTTCCTTTTAGGTTTTTCTGGCTTTGTATTTTCATGAAGATTTGCAGCTGTGGGAAATCCCATCCTGCCTTCTGGATAGCATCAATATTTTTGCACTACAATTTGAACTGAAGGACACCATCAGGCAAGTATCCTGCTTGCTTTTCAGCAATTTATTCTCTGTGGCTTCCTACAAAATGCTTTGGTCTCCTGCCCATGTGCAACAGCAGCATTGAGAAGGGTCTGAGAGGCTGTTTCCAGAAGTTTGTATCACAAAATTGGTCATCTGTTGTTCAGCAGTGGGAACGCTGCTGAGCTTACTCCAAGCTTCCCCAGGGTGACCTACATTAAAACCTGCTACATCAAGCCCGCAGCTGCACCATCTGCCCCAAATATCCCAACATCCTCCTTCTCTCCCTGACTTTACTGGTTTGTGGGTGACAACAACATCACTGCTTTCCTCATGCTTTCTAACCTTCCTCTTTTTGTTCCAAATGACCATGGAGATACACTGAAAAAGTAACTTCTACTCATCTTGAAAAGTGGAATGGTCTCTAAACACGGGATAAGACAGATTTCCTATACTCTTTTCTGACATTTCTATTCCCAATATTAAGATTTCCCCCCCACCACCTTGGAACTCCTTGACAATATACATTTTCCTTTGGTATCTTTTGGGAAAGAAAAAAAAAAAGACAAGTCGTGACACAGAATTTCAAGTTTTGTTAATAATTTCAAAACAACTTTTCCATAATTTGTTTTAGAAGTGCCAAAATTCTCTCTGAGTTGAGGCTGTTTTTACATGTACTAGCAAAATGCATAATGGCATCAACATTTTTTTAATGTCTTTTACACATAAAATTGGCTTTCACTGCAGACATTGTTTCCACTGTAAGAATGCACACAGTGAACCAGTCTGCTCACTGGTATGGGATTTGAAAGAGTCTAGGTTCAAATTCAGGAAGAGCAGTGTGAATGAATATTTACTTCCACTTCCTTGGACTGGAAGCAATCCAAATTTCTGCAATTTTGCAAAATGAATTAATGCCTCCCACAAATGAAGCATTACCTCTCCCAGAGCTGAGGACAGCAGTGCTATTGCTTCTCTGGTGAGGTCCGCTCAGGGGAGTGGATAGCTTCCCCCAGCAAACAGGCTGCCTGTACTGGAGGGGACCCAACCTGGCCTCCATAGCTCATGGGGCTGATGCTGGCAATCCCTCATGGCCTCCTCCCAGAGAGGACATTTCACAAATAGACTATAATTTGTGAGATAAGTGAATTCTGTCTTGACCTTGTTATCCAGGAGTCATTTTTCACCTGCGAACACCTGTAGGTAGCATTAAGTCATGACTTGGTTTTCCTGGAAAAATAATAGCTCAAACAGATCTTTATCAAGACTTTTAAGAACAGTTTTTCCTCGAAGACTTTTGCTTTTTTTCTACCGTGTGCAATTACCCACGTACTCAGATCAATTTATTACCCTAAGCATAAGTACATTCTCTTTCATTTTTCTTTCCCATAGGACCTTTACATTAAGATGACGACTCAGACTGCTCCAATCACTCAATTGCAAACGCACTTTGATCAAACAATGACTCGAGGAGATTTAAAGATTACTCCTGGAGGAAAAGACACAGCAAATTGATCAATGCTGTCGTGGGCAAGAAACAGCTCCTGAAGGAATAGCTCTAAAATGCATTATCTTTAATGTAATCAAAGGAACATTTCATTTAATTTTAAAACACCTTGCACTATTTGTTAGTGCTATCATTTCAGGGGTTACTGGGACAAAAAGTTAATCACACTGACTAGGCAAACACTGAATTGCTTAATTAAGGCTGTCCTACTTTATTTGTATAACATTTTTTTCTATGTAGTATATGCACAGATTCTTTATAAAATAGTAAAAGCACAGGTGAGAATAATACTACAGAGTAGAGGTGCTGAGATTGAAGATTTAAGGGTTCTGATGTCCTCCCCCCAAAAAAGAATAAAATGAACCTTTTCTTACCACCTCATGTTAGAAGGAAATGAGAAGAGATGAGGCATGCCCACTTGTCCAGAAGGTTTGAAGTAGGTCATAATCCCCCCATAGATTACTCACACAGCATGAGTGAAAATTTGGAGTACTGCCTAGATGCTGCTCCTAAAGTTGGAGATTAGAAGGAGTTTGCAGCCTTCTGCCTATTTTCCAGCTTTGGCTTTGAACTTCTGTGGAAAGGGGATGTGGCGGCAATGGTAACAGCGCTGAGAAGGGGAAGAGGCTTTCCAGAGGCAAAACCCTTCCAGCACTAAGTAATAAGATGCATTGCTAACAGAGGGAACTGAGAGCCCTTAAATCCAGGCAATCTGTGCTCAGACTTCACTCAGACAGGGCCGCAGATGTGTGGGACAGAGGTCACCATGACACACATCAGAGAAAGCCCTTCATCCATACAGGATGTGAGGCATGCACAAGAGGCAAGGTTTGCTTTTAGCAGGCCGATGCAAGGCAGGCATTAAATGCTTGGGCTGAACCAAATGGAGAACATTTACTCTATTATTAGGTATTCCCATAGGCTCTAGAAAACAAGTTAACATTCAAGCAGACTCTTCTTTACAACATTCATTTCTGTAGTAGTGATTCATAATTCTTCCATTTTATCCATTCCGAGGTGATGATGGCACTCGCTCATCAAAGAAAAGCTTATGAACCAGAGAAAGGTGGACAGCTGGATTTAAATAGCTAAACTATACAACAGGGAAGAGAAGGAAAAAAAGTGAAGGAAAATGTCTTGGGAAATGAAATTCTTGAAGTGGAAAACTGTAAGATTTTTTTAGAGATCTTCCAGTGGTTATTCTGTATGTAACAATTCATAGACATAACATGAAGGTTAAATCTTTAAAAGGGAAGAGATAGGGTACAAAGATTTTTTGTACATTCTGGATATCATGGGACATTAAATATAAATTGTGAAAAGACCACATCATTATAACATTTGGAGAAAAGATTGGAATAATTACAAATACAAAATAGGATTCCACCAAAAAAAAAGACAAATTGAATACCAGAGAGACCTGAGTAGTAAAGCTGGACCAACTGGCTCTTAAACAAGGGATAACATGTTCTCTCTGCCCATCTGTAAGTAATCTGGTTTCCCAGAAAAAGAATTAGCCTCAGCATTTCACATTTCAAGACCAGAACAGTGGTATAAAACCAGCATGCATGGAGCTGTGCTGGAAGGTTTCAGATCCATTGCTGTTATAACTGAAGTATTTATCTCAAATTGATTATTTTCACAACTTTTGGACCTGCTCTTTTGTTCTAGAAACTGTTCTCCATGATTTGTTCAAGATCCGCTAGTTCTGAGATGAGTATCAGGGAAGTTCTGCTTAGAAGCAGTCCTTCTCTTCTGATTTGTCTTCTGTGACATCACCCACACGGCTGCAAATCAGCATTAAATATAACAACAATTAGTCGGGTGCCTAAATAAAGCACTAGCATAAACATATCAAGCCATCGGCAAGACCTACAATGTAGGTGATTGGTATAAATATTTTCTAGAGTTCGCTGATTTATTTTCTTACAAGGATACTGTGTTTGAAAGTTTTCTCTTCAATAACTTGGGCAAATAAATGGTTGTTTTTCTGCAACATCAATCCTTGCTGTACCATTTGAGCTCATCATTTTCTCACTCCAGCAGAAAAGTGAAAATGGAAGAAGCATTTCAAGCCAAGAAAACAAACAAAAGCACTTTGAGTTTGGTGATCTGAATAAAAGCGTTTTTGTGCAGCCTCACTCCTTGTTGCAAAAACAAGAAAACAGATACATCCAACCTACCTTTCATTTGTAGCTGTTCCCAAAGGAATTACATGCACAGGAAGAACCCAAAAGGAGCAGCAGTATGATTTAAGGATAAATCAAAGAACTAAAGTGAAGGGGAAAAAAGGCAGGCTCTAGAGTTCAGATGAAAATTACATCAGATGAAAATACAATTTCTAAGGGCCACTAAATAGTACTGCAATTCACAGTTCCTATCTTGCATTGGCTCACGTACTGCCGACATTCAAAAAAGTTCATACTGAATGCCATATGTCTATGACAAAGGGCTAGGTTCATGGAAACACTGCTCTACTGAGTTGTACCTCCATTGCTGAAAATACAGAATTAGATCCTAGCTCACATGCAGCAATAATGGCATTGCTGAAGCTGCCATTAATAGCCCACTTTCTAGATCTGTTACTGATATTCTTTTCTGACTTACAGACTACAGCTCTGACATTTTCCTGTGAAGCTAAGTTGTAATGAACCTCTTCTGTCTAACAGCACTTACCACATGCAACCTGAACTGATTTTTGGGGCCACTGAGATGGAAAATGCATAGAACTGCTTTAATGTTCTAGAGCTTGATTACAGGCTTGTAACTAGTCATACCACTTGTCTGACATATAGTGCAATTTCCTTCCACGACACACAGTCAATGTAATGAAAAAGAGATTACATTTTCCTGTTTCAGATAACTGGATAGCTCTGTGGGAAAGCTTGGTTTGCAGAAAAAAAATAAATAAATAAAAATGAAAATCAGAGCATGCTTACACTAATTGCCAGTGCTGTAAGTGCAAACTGCATCATCAATCAGCCCAACAAATTTACACTAAAGCAGTAATCTCCATGGATCACTTCCCCAGGATAATTCCTACAGGACAGACTATTATCTTCTAATTCAGCATCATGAACATTTTGAGCAGAAACTGATTTTAAAAATACTCTTCCTGAGATGGAAGGAAAACAAAAACATATACGACCAATCTTTTTTCTTTTACAAATGCATTTAAGTGTATTAAGTTATAATGATATGCTTTTAATGTTATGTTCTAGATGATGCAGAAAAAAAAAATAAAAACAAAGAAAATAACGAGAAATGTAATGGGCACAGTCAGGAGAAAGCAATGAGCAGCCAGCCTCCAGGATTTATCTGCAATAATCCTGACGTTATGCCACTATCCACCACCTAAGCTACCGGCAATGCATCTTTCATGTATTTCCTACTCCAGGAGAGCACATCAGTTTGTTCCAAGCCACAGCTAATAGGTTAGGCTGAAAAGGGAACCAGAGAGCATCGGGGCTGTAGAGAGGTGATTTAGTGGTGAGCAAGGCAGTCTCAAGGAATGGAAACAAGAAACGAGTTGGGCACATTGAGACAGAGAAAATAAAGTGTAAGAAGAGGGAAATAAAGTGTGTCCTCAAAGGAAATAGAATTTCAGGAAAAGTGCTTGCATGTTGCTAAAGAAGGACCATGTCAGAGCAAAGCAACGAGACCCCAGGGCAGTTACATTTCTGGCCACAACCTTTTCCCTAAGTCCCTCCCCAGCATGGAGCAAGTCTCTCCAGGGCAGGCGTGTAAAGCAAGTTCAAATGACATCTTGGCAGCAAGCCGGCAAAACTAGGTATGGACTCTCACTGCATCTTTTCCCCTTCTTCTTCTGGATACTCTGCAGCCAGACCTCGGGCTCAGGTTCTCTAGTTAAGGCTTATTGCATCAGTCACAGATCTATTGTTTTATAGTACGCTATAAAAATACTTTCTTTTATAGTATAGTATCTTGGATTGCTACTGAGTAGCCCTGGCTATACCAAGTAGCAGAGCCTCTGAAAGCTCAGAAATTTGGCCTTTGGAATATACAAATTTGCAGCAAACAAGGTGAACATTTAATGTATCAAATACTTCTGTCACATCCAAATGTTTGAAAAAGGAGCATCTCTGTCACACACACTGATCTCCTCTGAGCCATTGGTTACAATTTAAAGTTAAAAGCTGAACAACTACTAAAACTTTTTCCATTTTTAAATACATTTTCTACCACAGCAACATCAAAATGTAGGATGTTTTAGAGTTTAACTCCAGCTTTAGTTTCCCACATGATTATCTTCTGTGCTACACTGAAAGAGCAGATGCATTCTTGGAAAGGTTTCCAGACTGATTTTGAAATTAGACTTTCAATACTTCCTACAATGATCTGAGCTTTCTGATCATTGATAATACCACACAGAGTCAAAGAAGACCTTGTAGTAAATATCTGATGTGTAGATTTGTATGAAACACTTAGGATGCAGATGATTTCTGTACCTCCCCATGGACTCTTGCTGAAGATTTCAAGAGCTGATCTGAAAAGCTGATCTCTGTCACTGATGAACCCACAGATCCTTCATTGCTTTATCCTTTGATGGAGCGGAATGATCTGTTTTCCCATATGAGTAACTGCTATGTTTGTATTTGTGTTCAAAGTTTACAGAAAGCCTTTCAAAAAAAAGTAAATACATAACTAAATGTGCCATGACTAATATTGTTAAACCATTATGTTCTCACCCAAAGTATTTTCTACAAAGACCTGCCTTTTATCTCACTTCCATTTTATAGCATCTAAATAGCAAATCACAGTAGTTCCTCTCCGCTTCTCTGGGCACTGCAGCAAGAGAAAATATCAGCTTTTAGTGCAGGTCCAAAGTAACTGCCACAGAGCATTTCAGGCACTTGGTTGTTCATCTGCTCAGTTTAGTGTATGATAACTCCCACTAATTTGTGGGGGGGGTTTAATGAGCATAGAAAATGCATTAGAGAAAATTCAATTATAAAATGAAGCTGACCACGGTACATCAGACTACGTAAAGTAAATTTAATTCTCTATGCGTAGGCAAACACGAGAGTCAGGCAGGAGTGTGCTTAATCCATGGAGAGGGTGTAGGAAGGTGATGGAGTTGGTATAGTTCCTCTCATATACCTCTGCATCACCAAAGTTTTAAAAGCTCATTTAAATTAGGTACATCCAGTAGCTTTCTACAAACATGCTTCAAACTCTATTAAGTTCTGCTCTATCTCACTAATGTGAAATAGACAATAGAGAAACTTTAATGTAAGCTGTAATTCACTCATTTTCTTTCAGCTCTGGAATTTAATCTGGCAGAGTGATTAACCAAGACAGTTTTCATTTCAGGCATATAACTTTATATTCCCCTTAGTATGCAGTCATTTTCTATTGCCCTTGTTGAAGCTATCATTCCTGTTTTAAGATCAAAATTGTGAGTACAAAGAGTATAGTTTCATTTATAATGAAAGAAATATAAAAAAGATCTTCCTCTGAGTTATTATGTACAAAATGTGTGATATTTCCCATAAAAGTACAGTTCATTACATGGTATCAAGCAATATTACTGAACTACATAACTACTGCAGCCTTCAGTAGAGCCCTAAAGGGCAGAACTTGCAGCTCCACCACAACTGCTGAATAAAAAGGGGAAAAACCCAAAAAAAACTAAGAAAGGAAATGCTGCAGCTTCATTAGAAAAAGGAGGAAGGATTACTAGGCTTCTGTGCCCTTCATTTCTACCAAGAAAATCCAAGTTCATATCTAGTAAAACACATTCAATACTGGATTTTGGATACAGATGTAGCTGATGTGCTGAAAAAGCAAGATATCCTTTTCACACTTACAAAGGCAGACACCACTGATCTCGGTAATCCAGCTCTATTTTAGATGGAAAAGGTAATTTCATTATGACAGTCCCTCATTCCATAATGCAAAAATAGGAAAAGCCTCAGACATCAAAAATGTTTGGAAAATTAGATTCATCCCATACCATTCAATGCACTGGACATCAAGGCGTTTGGTGGTGGTGGGGTAGAAAAGTAGCTCAGGATGAAGATGTAGGTCCTGAAGCTATGAGTCATCCTTTACTCTCTAGTTTTTTAATAGCTATCTCCATAATAAGAAGTCCCTAGCTTTTATTCCCAGTTAAATTTCCTCTGAACAGGTATAGTTGTGTGATATATTTCAGTTTCAGCAATAAATATCACAAATTTTTCTAGCTCTACATGGATGGTTTACTATCAAATACTTGAAAGTTCACAAAGTTGGAGTTTCTAAAACAAGATTTTATCAGGGAAAGAGTTGGCAACTGCAGCTAGCACTGCATGAACTGCCTGCAATGCTTATTAGCAATGGCAACCTACTATGGAGAAAGAAATTAATAGACTATGAGTCCCTCTTATCACAGTTAATATTTCTGCAGTGATTAAAATGAAGCTTCTCTTGGAAGAAGGGGGGAGGTGATACAACATTAAGCTAACAGCATGAATACACTCTGTTAAAGTGACAAGAAAGGTGAACAGAGCACATGAGATGCCACTCTAACCTGTACCCAGATGCTGGCTGCTCTGCTCCTCATAGAAGTCAGAGTACGTGGTTTTCCATCCATTTAAGGTTCTCAGTTCAATGACTCAAAGGTAAAATAACTAAGCCAAGCCTATTAGCATGATTTGGTATAATAAAGTTATTTATCCTTGAACATCTGCGAAGATGCACTCCCATTGGAAATATCTCCCCATATGAAGATCAGATGGAAAAATCTGCCACAAATGCTTCTTCTGCAAGCTGAAGAAAATAACCAAAAGTCATTGTTACCCCTTTTATTATTTACCACAATCAATAGAGAGCAGCTTCTGACCCTGCATTCTCTGCTTGCCTTTCAATTACTTGGGTTTCCAAGATGACATTCCTTCATGGTGCATGTTCCAATTTATTTCATTTTGGTATGGAACATTCATGCTTCAATTTTTTGTGAATTCAGATTTAACAGAGAATAGCTTAGAATGAGGGAGAAGGATGCCAAAAGAACAATGGAAGACATCACCGCTTCATTTCTGAGAGAAAGGTTCGGTTTGATTCTGGTGGTTGTAAAGTTTCATATTCCTCGACGTGAAAGTATTTTAAATCTTGAAACATTCCAAAAAGGGGGAAGAAAAAAAAAAAGAATTCAATAACACCACAGTGAAAACAATAAATGATTCAGCTTGTCTCTGAACTAAGTCTTTAGGAAAAAAATGGAAGAAACATTTTAGCTAAATGCAAACAAATTACCAGTGAAAAGAACCTTAAGAAGTTTATTTTCATCTCCCCAGACCAGTGCTTCTTCCCCTTCTACTTTTTCTTGGACCCACTTTTTCCATTTGGCATCAGAACTGACACATCTGTTTGGCCTTAGAGGGAAGGGAGTGTAAATTAGGGACAGACAAGAAGCAGAAGGGCACAGCACAGCCAAGAAATCCTATTACTTATCACAGGGACACAACACAATGCCAAGGGATTGCAGAAGTTATCAGCTAACAGATCTGTCTCTCTCATCAGCACTTCCTAAAATACTGCCCTCCATCATGGCCATGTTATATTGCAGGACTTGGAGCATTCAAGGGAATGTGTGACTTAAATAGAGCTACATGAAGATAATCTAGCGTTATTCTGATTCACATATAATTTGGAAGAAAACTTAATGAAGAGCTTTCCATCCATGCAGAAGACCAAGAGACATTTTCAGAAGAGCACTTCATTTTTGAGTTTGTGTGCTGTGCTCCATTTAAAATTTCCTCTCAGATACACTAATGATGTATGTATTTTCTTTTCCAGGATGAGAGATTTTACAAGATTAACACTAAGCAGCCATACTTATCTTCATTTTAATGGCATAAGCAATGTCTTTCCAAGGCAATTCCAACGATTTGTTAAGCATTAGTGAACCAGAAGCAGAGAGAGGCCCCCCTCCCCTCCCTCCCCGGAGGGATGCTGGCTCTGGGGACACTGTCGCACGCGACCCTCAGCCCTGCACCAGGAGCTGCTGCCTTCCCCAGCTCTCAGCCATCTGCTCTCCCACTGCTCCAGCAGCAGTGGAAAATTCCTTTTTGTCTGAAAGGTGAATTGCATGCTAAATCTAGATGACAGGTTCAGGAAACATCTTAAAATAAATTAGCAAGACAGCAAAGCGGAGTGAGCAAGATATAAATTGCATTAGCCATTCTGAGTGTCCCTCTGGCCTTGCTTCTCACTCTTTGCTTTTAATCTCACAAAAGAATAGTTACGCGATTAGTTTCATAATGCTTTGTCTGCCCCTTTTCAGGAGATGTGGGCAGATTTTAAACAACGGCGTCTAAAGCCAGATTTAGCAGAGTGATCCATTCAGAACTCCAGCAGAATCCACAGCACTGACACCATTTGCAGAGACAAACCCAGGTAGTTACCAATCCTGTCCAAGGATTTCTTCCAGAAAATCACACACACCTGCTAGGAGACAGAAATCAACTCCTTTGGAAGCCCAAAGGAACAAAAACACAAGCAGACTTTGTATTGCAGCTCTCTTTCAACCATGTGTTTGATTTCACTTCTGTTTTCTCCAGCGCCACATTCCTTTCTGCCTCCTTCAATTCTTTTTCTTATTTAGTTTTCTGCACAGAAATATCTTTCTCATTACATTGTAGTTGCACATGTACTGAGGATTCAACAACATATTCACCCCAGTGTGATGGCACAAAGACAAGGACATCATTTGCAATCACAACCAGCGCAACACAATGATGATGCAACACCTGATGAACCCTTTCACAATAATTAACTTCTTTTTAAGGTAAAACTCTGCAACGTGCATTGGGGACTGCTGATTTCATCTTTCATTGCCATCCTGAATACATGAAGAAAGAGGAGCCCTTGAGACTCTTTGTACCCTGGGACCACAGAGGGACCTGTGTGATCTGCTCCTCCCTGACTCTGACTCAAGAATATTGCTGGAAAGATTAAAATACACTTCTTGCTACTTGTGCTTAGCTTGATCTTTGTTGGCAGCCATCAGGGACACTTTGTTCATGAAAAAATAAAATTCCAGACTCCGTCTATCAGTGTGTTTGAGGCTACATTTTGTTTTTCATCCTGAAATGTTATTTTCAGCTACACCTTGATTTTGTCCAGACTCTCCTCGATACTCTCTCAGCCATAAGGCCTGAAGTCTTAATTCAGGAGGAAGTTCTTGGGAATGAGGAGCACAAAATGGGGGCTACCTAGATCTTCATTCACCTCTCCTCAGAAAGGCAACTGTTTGCTGTGTAACCAGAAGTGAAAATGAGACACTTAATTGTTATTCTACACATTTAATCTGCATAAAGACATGGTTCAATAGAGCATAAATCTGGACTTTCAATACTAAATCCCATACCAGACTTCAAGAAATTGATTTTCAATGGCCCCCACAGCCGAATGCAAAATTCAGACTTCATAATGAATTAAATCCTAGCACTTCTCGAACAACCAAATGGATTTCAGAGCCGCAAAAACCTTGGAAATGGCCATTACAATAACAAAGAAACAGTCATGAGCCCAGCAGCAATCTTCATCCTGATCCAGCTAGCGGTGAAATATTGAAATTCCATATCTAGCCACTCCAAAATTGTCTTGTGGTATTGACTGTCAGAGCTGCTTAACACTAACAGTGATATATGGAATTATCTTCTGTCCACAAGAAAACCAGATGATAAAGATAAACATCGTGTAACAAAAAAATCTCACATAGTTACACGCTCCAGTGGCTTCAGCTGTGCTTGTTGCATAAAGAATGTGCTCTAAACAACACATCTACAATGAAGCACCTTGGATTTTCACTACAGGCTTTTTTAACTAAATATAATTAGAATATAATGACTAAGAGTAAAACAATTTTCTCATCGGGGGATGAGTACTACAGCTTTCACTGTTCACGAATCGTCCCAGTTACTCTGAAGTACTTCAGGGCACCTTTGAACCCTGCGTCTGTAGCTCTCATCCTTTCAAGTCAGTATTTTTTTCTGTTCAATCTGAGTGCTAAATAGTGCGTCTTTTTAGTGCAGCCAGACAGCTGCCAAGCTGTTTGTGCAATAATACCACAGTAGAATGTTTACTTCTGTCTTTAGGTTAAAATCTCTCATTGTGTGATGAGTGGTCCATATCTTCGTATAGGCCTGTCTGATTCTACCACCGTGCTCCTTTCCTGCTTGGGTGACCCTTCAGAAGACACGTCTCCTGCACAAAGTGTTTTGGTCCACTTTGACAAAGATTGAGAAAATGCTTAAAAGTTCCCCATCTGCTCGTGCCTCAGGCACACTGAAAGAAATAAACCAGCAAGGAAAAGAACTCTGGTTCTTGCCTGTCTTTGCAGCAGTACACGCTAGAAAAAAATGTCGCTTTGCAAAGCTGAATGGTAAAGGGTGGAATAAATTACACAAAGAGGACCTGCCAGAATAACGAATATAAGCTGAAACAGCAGAGAATTCGATATTAATACAGCAGAGCAGCTGGTAAACAGAAGCAAGGGACATTCCTTAAACTTCCACGTTAAAGTGACCATGGAAAAAATTGCTTCTTCATTTGCTATCCAAATTGCCATGCTACACAACTGTGATCCGTACGTGAGGTAACAGCAGGCACAGCTAGCTGGAATTTTTATTTAAGGATCAATATTCCATTGGGAAAATGCGGGCTTTCATCAAAAATGAAGTGTGCTCTCTCAGAATGCACCATTCAATGGATTCCTTGATCTGCTTCTCCCACTCATTCCACAAGTATATATTTTTATAATTTTTACCTAGGACATCTGGGGTTACTAAAGTTTTAACCAGACAAAATCAGAAACACTGCACAGATAACTGTACTACAGCCGTGGTTAAAGCTCTAACAAATCAAAGCACATCTGCTAAGAATGAACCTTATAGACATATATATATGTGCTGAATCAGTCATCTCAGCTTGTGTCCATCCCAGTGTGGCTGAAAATGCATCACTGAGTGCTCTGCACTTCGGTAGTGAGCTCGTTTGTCTGCTGCTGTCATCTTTATGATCTGAGTAGACTTCTTCTTCCTCAGTATTTGAGGGGCTGAATGATGGCACACCTCTAAATCTGCATCCACTCTCTACAAATTACCTTCTATCAAATCCTTCAGCTTACCTCAAGATGCTGATAGACAACTTGACCAACCAAGTAAAATTTTTAAAGGTAGATATAGAAGAAAAACTGCTGTGTCTCCACTGGGTGTTATATGTGGGTTTAAAAGGGAGGAAATATTTCAAAGTTTTTTTCCTTTAATTCAGTGCTTTAAAGGGCTTGCAGTGCAGTTTTTCATCTGCTGACCATTCATGCTCAGTATTAAAGGGCAGTTGACTATAAGGAATTTTGTCCATATGGAGCACGTTGGTCATTTTATGTATCTCCCTGGTGGCTAATTCAGCTGAGACATTTGCTGGGGCATCTAGTCAGTCTCCTCATGGTAAGTTTGACTTCCTCCTGAGCAAATTGCTTTGGAATTTAATGTTTAAAATAAGACATCTGTTTTCAGAAACACACTCACCCACACAGCGCACACTGAGTTTGCCAACAATTAACAACTCGATCTGCCTGAAAAATAATGAAATGCGTTTCAAAGAAAAATACTTTTCTTTAAATGAAAAATTATAGATTAAATGGTGAGGGGTTTTGTTTTGTTTTGTTTTGTTTTTGTTTTTTGGGGTTTTTTGGCCACATGTGGTAAGTTTTTTGAAGAAAATGTGACCTGTGGGGGTCAGTTTTAAGAAAATCAAGATATGGTTGAGAACTAAGGGCAAAAAGCTTTCACTCGTGGTCAGTCCTAGACATCTCAAAGAAAGGCTTCTTAAAAAAAGAGCTTACCAAGTTGAATAATCTTGCACTTCTGTTGCTAGCAACATGAAACATGGAAGATCTCCCAAATATAGTTTTAAGAACAAAACCAAAACAGATTCCATGTCAATCGTCACCCATCACATACTGGGCCAAGACATTTCCCTAAATGCAGGGAATTGTAGGCCTTGTCTCCAACACAGCTGGAGAGAAAACAGATTAAGGATCCATAACACATTCCAGGAGGCACCACCACAAAAGACTGTTTGCAGAGTATGGAGTGCTGTAAACTTGTTACCATGACTGCTCTTTTGGATTGCTCCTACATTAACTTTATTATTATTTTTAACATTTACACTTCTTGAATCTGTGCCTGAATAAATCTCTATTCCCTTTCTAGTTGTTATAACTAACCACTGCAGAAGAGAGCCTGACAGTATTGAGAAAACTTCAGTCTTTCACATTTTGATGACAGTTACGTTCCTTATTTTGAAGATTCAGCATGCTTGCAGTTCCGTGCTGTAGATATCTAAGGGATGGAGGACTTGGTCCTTTGAGATGTTAAGCTCTCATTATCACTGAGCATTTCATAGGATCATAGCTCAGCATACATGGAGTTAGAGAGTCATTCTCACCACCTGCCAGGTCAAAGTTTCCTAGGGTGGATTGGAATGAGATTACAAAATCATCAGATGACTGGGTAGTATCAGCTGAAATGATTGTAATCAAACTCATGAAGCTGTAATCATATGATTTTAGAAGTTCGCATTTTTCACATGGCAGAAAATAATCCCAGTCTTTCTTGCATGCACAGTGCATAATGACACAGCTTGGACACCTCAGTATTGCTTCAATTAGAATTATCTCCATGTTTACTGCAATTTCTGAATTGTCTAAAGCTGTTTTGAAGAATTTGCTAGTTCTCCAGGAGCATATGGCCACAATCGTGCAAGACAGATTATGCATACAACATTGCCAAGCAGAATTTTGCCTGGTACAGCACATATTATTTTTGAAGACTGAAATGTGCTTTTTTTTTTTTTTTAAGAGAACAGATTTGGTTCCAAAACATGGAATAACTTTCCATCACAAATTAATAGTCTGTAATACCATAACATGAATGATTCATTTATCTTCTTTTTCCCTCCACATGATATTTATCTGATCAAAAGGAAAAAGGAGAAAAAAAAAGGAATAAATGCAAGTTATTTTGACAAACTGTCATGACCTTTCCCATTGAAATTTACATATACATGTTTCCAAGACTTTTTATTCAATTGAGAAAGTGATCTAGTATTTCAAAAATAAATATAACCTCCCTGGAAAAAAAATGACCTCAAAGAAAGGCTAATCCAATGTTAAAATTTTATAACCAAAATTATAATTTCAAATACTACATACAGCTATATCTGTCTAAAGCTCTGTATATATTTATAAATGTACACACACACTTGCATTTATTTGCCTAGTTTTCATTAGATTATAAATAAATAAAGAGTATGTAAAGTGCAAGTCAACCCTCTATGACCCCACTATTATACTTTGGAGTGGCACTGTCTCCAACAGCATGAAGTATTGTGGGGAAAAAAAAAAAAAGCACATATATATATATATATTTTTATACCTAGTTATGCTAGCTGAAGGTCAGGTCATATAAATCATGAATGCAGCCAGCTTTAAGCAAGAAAGCATATTACGCCAGCATAAAATGAAGGTCTCAGTTGAGAACCCTGAAGTACAGCTTGTCCTGTGAGCAAGCAACTACTGTGCAGATCCATCCTCAGAGGGAAATGGCAGAAAGACTTGCACTTGGCCTTGTGGAACGTCATGAGGCTGATATGGACCCACCTCTCCAGCCCATCCAGATCTTTCTGAATAGCACCCCTTCCCTCTAGATGTTATTATATATCAAGTAGCATTTTTACCTCAACTCTTTGAGTTTCCTTTCAACTCATATTTGTTACCTTCAAGCTATTTAAATTGTTTAAACCTCAATCTGCTGTAAAAGCTTTTATGTCGTTGCTGGATCAGGATGTCAAGCAAAAAAAAAAGGTTTGTAACTGAGTTGGCTGTTCAGATTGAAAAAGTAAATGTTAAATCAAATCACTATAAATGGAGAATTGTAGCTTAGGTCACGAAGCACCATATAGTGTATCTGGCTGCACACCGATACCACCATAGCGTCTAATCCAGGATTCCTGCTTAGAGTAAACCAACAGAACAACTTATTTCTTGTCAGCTGGTCTGCAGCAATAGGCTTGAGTGCACAGCCATTACCTTGAGAGAACCTGCATCACATCACTCAGAGCTCCAGTTTACAGCATCCAAATCTCTCCCAAACACTGTTGGCATTACTCATAGTGAAAAGTGTTTCTTTTATATAAGTGCTGGCTTTCTACCACCATAAAACTATCATCTAGTCATAAAGCACTTCTTCTGGGTCATGGTGTCTGAAGACGTAACATTTCCCACAGCCATTAGACTGAAGGTGTCTTTTTTCTTCTAACAGCTTTGTAGCTGCTGACAACCTGAGCAACACCAAAGTCAGGGAGCCCAGCACCTCACAATACTCCTAATGGTGCCAAGGTACCTGGGCAACCCTGCACCAAATGATGCTCTTCTTGTAAGTTCTGGGCCAAGCCTGAAGTACCCTGCTGTTCTTTGGAGAGATAATATTCCTGTTAGATCCTGCCTTCTTCATGCCCACAAGAGATTTAAAATTTCACAACTAGGTGAATACACTGATTTGCTTAAAGATTATGCCAGTTCCATTCTGCGAGGAGCAGTGGTAAGGTGTGTGGGAAGAAGGAAGCTCTAGTGGAGAAATGAGCAGTGTTCACATTGAGCTGAAGAATCTTTCAGTACTTATCAAACAGAACAATTCCTCTTCTTGAAAATGCAGCTCCTTCTGGACTCTCTCAATTTCGATTTATTTATGGTCTTACTTCTTTCTCAATTCCTGAGAAAAGCTTGCAACTTCATGAATTTCAGCTCAAGCTGTAGACTCTCAGGAGCTTTGACTACCAGGTGTATGAATTGGCCATGTCTTGATGTCCTCATCTCTTCAGTGCCAAGAAGGTAAAAATTCCTCATCAGGTTTAGGTAGTCATAACTCAATTTGCAAAGAAGACCCTCCACTCACTGCCCCTCTCACAGGCAGCACAGAGAAACATAACCATCACCTGCGCACATTGCTTTAGGAACACCAGTTGGAAGAGCTTTTGATCAAAAATGTAGTCAGAGCAAGATTTTAAAAATATTCATCTCCCACTGAAACACAGACTCTTCCCACTGGCTTTAAAGAAAACAGATTTAGGGCAGCACTGAGCACTTTTGAAAATCCAAATCTGAAGTAGAATAACACTGCGTGGGCACTTAAACACAAGGGGAAAACATAAAAGAAAAAGCAGATCTGACTAAATGCAGAACTATTAGGATTTCCTTAAAACCACACTTGAACATTTACTGAGTTTTAATTTTTTTTTTCCAATTTGTCATTTTTCCTTTCCTTCCAAATGCCGAGCCAGGAACTGGACTGCTACAAGTGTTGTTTCCATGGCATTTCCAGTGTGACTAGAAGCCAGAAACTTTTGAAAGCTCCTGAGACAGCTCTCTTTCAAGAGTTCTCAAGCAAATTTTGGCTGATCCAGGATGCTTTGATAACTTCAGAAAGGCATCCAAACTGGGGCATGTTGCATAGCCAAGCTAAGCTCAAACCTTAACAGAAGTTTGCTAGTTACAGTAATGTGAAGGCGAAGGGGAGGCAAGTATTTCTCACTTTTGTTTAGAAGCATTTAAAAGCAGATTAAACCGAAACAATAAAAGAACGTGTCCAGAAATACATGGCTATTATCTTCCTCTGTAAGTTTTCATACTTTACTAAAATCCATCTCTCCTGCCACACAAAAGCATTCACTTGGGTGAAGTGAATTTTGGCAGGGTTTGAAGATGTGGAACTGTTTGCTGGGATGAGTGCTCTGGGCACAGAATATTAGAAGATGAATTAATGTTTTCTACATTTTACTCAGACCAAATGTGAGCTCTAAGTTCCCAAGAAGAAGCCAGTATAATCTGCAGTGGCATAGGCTTTTCCACCTATGTCCTAGCAAGAGCAAAGCTAAACATTTACAGTTAGCCTCTGCATTTCTAATTTGCTTTTTCAGTTCTGTGACAGACACTTTCCCTCTGTACTAAGTTGTTATCAAGTTTTCCTTGAATGTCAAATTGATACCACAGAAACATCATAGTTCATTCCTCCAGAACACTTGTAGTGTATGTGCCAAGTGAAGAACAATTTGTTACGGTGACAGCTTGCAGCTTGAGCAGTCAGGTTGGTAATGAATTTTGCTGCTGACGGAATAATGTTGGAAAGCCCACAGCCTGATTCGAGAGAGATGGATTTATAGAAAATTCCAGCTTCACCCTAACTTGGGTTATCATGAAGTCATGTACATGTTTTGCTCTGAGCAACTGAGAGCCCTAGCTGCCTGTTAGTCAGCCAGAGGCAAATATGGAAATGGACTTCTTTTATACCCTCTCCTCTACACGCACACCCCAGTTCACTCGCTTCCCCTGACCATGATTTCCTTCCTACATCCCCTTACGTTTAATAATTTACAAGGCTTGTTGAATTGCAGCACCAGTGCTACAAAAGAGAAAAATTCAAGACTGTTCCCAACTTATTCTCACACAACTAGGTGTTTCCATGAGACATTTAGCTCTACTGAACTGTACTGACAGTGAGCCTTTCTGGAGCATCCAACCACCTTATTGTTTCTCCTGCCTTCATAATGAACCAGCATCTGTTAGAGAACAAGAAAAGATGCAGATAAAGCCCACTGTGCCGGAACACATACTGGCAGCTCCTCCTCAAATCCTTAAAACACTTATCACATTGATATTTTATGTACCCTGCTTTTCTTGCTCCCAAGACTTATGCTCTGTGTTCATGGATGACACCTTCTCTGTGAACAGATTTTTCTGTCTGTTCTTGGTAGAACTACTACGCTGCCTGTTACAAAGAATTCGTAAAAAGGGCTGGGGAAAGCCCCAAACAAATAAAAAATGAACACATCCCTTTTAGACTTCTCTCCATGAAGTACTGAGTTCATCATTTTTTGTAAATCAGAGGCAGGCTGAACACAAAGTGTGATTCCAGCTTCTCAGTGCACATATACCCAACTATTTCCTGGCTGCAAAGCTCTATCGACCACCATGCAAGAAAATACATATGCATGTTTGTGTTTCTTACTAGATCAATGTCAAGAGTGCTTCTATTTTTCATATAGAAGGAAACTAAGAAAACACATTTTTAAATTCACAGCAAGGAGTACATTCAGCTAGAAGATCAAACTCCAATTTATTTCATTATTTAGGGTCACCGCAGCAAATTCAGGTATCAACTTCTTTAGAAATCAGACATGGTATATTGCCAGGTATTTAGTTTTATTGCTTGCTCCAGAAATTCCAAAAAGACCTCAGCACAATCAGTTTTTTTTCTGCTTCACATAATGCCTGTGGCTTCTGCTGTACGTGCACCTTCATTCTGCATATGGATTTCTTATCTCCAGTTCACAGCCATGGCCCTCTTTTCCTGAATGGACTTCAAAGATCACAAAACAGATAATCCCTTCATATAAGTATGTTGATTTTAATTGACTTGTGGTTGGCAAGAACAGTTTGGCTTTGAAGCAATTTTCCCTGCTAATGTCTCAGAATCTGAGCAGCAAGATGAATGTTGCTGAATCTAACGCACGGTTTTACTCATCACAAGGTACAGTGCAAATTTCACACAGCAGGACTCTTTTGTCAAACCAATCCTCTGCTGTGAGAGACTCTTCTGCGGGAGCTCCATGGGCTCTGAGCACTTTGACATTTCAATCAACTCCTCTCAGTTCACAACAGATTTTGAGCACTCAGCACTGAGCAGGATAGGTCTGGAATGGCACAAGCAGTGTTTGAGTGAAAGGCCAGGGACAAATCTGTTGTGACTCATTAGGGGGATTCGATTCATTAGCGGATGGTCTTTGAGAAAAATCTGCATTATCAAAAAATGAGACACGTAAAACTGAATCAATCTAGAATATAAATATTAAATTTCAGCTTCTATTTGGAGACATAGAGGAACTGAGACATTTTTATAAGGAAAAGAGAAAACTATTGAGTCTCGTGAATAAATGCGATCACACGGTAGCAAAAATGAATCTAGAAATATGGTTTAATATCTGGTAAATATATTAAAGAAGCAGTTTCTTTTGAAGGGAGGAGAGATTATTGGAATTGACAGAGAGACACTGCTCTTGGTTGGTTCAATGGAGAACACGACAAGAAAAGTAAAGGACTGTCAGAATCCCTAACTTTATCTGTGAAGACAGCCTGTATAATTGTGCTGTACCTTTTTTAACACAAAGAGCTATTGAGCCAAATACTGTGCTTAAAAGGAATAGAAATTTACTTCTAAGCAGAATGGAGAACTGACCTTCAGACCTTCAGATATGCACCCCTAAAACATTCCATAAAGCTAATAAAGAACTTGGGTGAGGGTGCTGATTTCATTTTTTTGCTGTTGTTCATTTATTTTCTTCTCCAAGAATCTTCCTAAGGTTTAAAAATTAACACTGCACGTACCAGGAAGATTCCATCCATGCAGAAGTGTTTCTTTAAGAGTTAATAATATTCAGGTAACTCCTCTAGAGGCCTCCAGCAATATTCCTAATTTATTAAAAGATGTCTTTATTTGTTATGGATCCAATTGAGCAGGATTTATAATGAACTGATTTACAATAGTTAAGCAGAAACAGAGAAATATTAAAGTAGATTAGTTTTGTCATATTTTTCAATTTTCAACATTGATTCTTCAGCACTAACATTAGTAACTTTTTATTCCAATGGTAAAGATCACGCAACTCACTGTATTAAACATTAATTTGCTCATTATTAAATTTATGCCTGCATGCATGCAAGGATCAGAACTTCACACTAATCCACTTAAAAATTTTCCTCTTTTCATCCATCACTTTAGTGAGTAACCTTATGCATCACACCTCTTCTAAGCAAAACAAATGCATTTGAAACAGACACGTTAATTTAGTTACCAGAACCCAGCCTTCATTCATATTTAATGATAAACAACATCAGACCATACAACATTGTTCCCGAAATTCTGAATATCTCTTGTCAGTTTTCAACACCCTTACCATTCTTCGGACTAACTAAACCCTTCTTTAACTCAGAAAAAAAATAGATCTGCAGAGCAGGTCATTACCTGAGATAGCACAGCCCCTCTCTTATCTCCATGCATTATTCCCATGTGAAAGAGTAACACTGAACTCCACAGTAGTGGTTGTGAGGAGCAGCAGAAGGCAAGAAGCAGGGAATATACATGACTGACTCCATCTCTAACAGCTGGAGAACTCGGAAGAACAAAGTTCATCAAGACTTGGTTCATCAGTGCTTCAAGATCAAGGGGGTTTATGATTATTTATTTTTTAATGCTTATGAAGAGAACCAAAGTTAAATTTAGTGTGATGCCTCTTTTTTAGAAGGAAGTTAATACAGTTCCAACTAAAAATTGGTATGTCAAGTCTGCACCTCAAAGTTGCCCATAAGAAATGATCACTTTCTAGCTGTGAATGTCTATTTCTGAGTGAATAATACATTCCCTGTTACTTCTAGTGAATCCAAGCATTAGCAGTTCTAGAGTAAAGCTTTTACACAATAAAAGTTACAACTCACATAATAGCATAACTTTTATATGAGCAGTGATGTAACAAGTGAGGTTGACAAAATAATTACAAGATGGAGAAAATGATCTGGAGGTATAAAGCCTCCATGTAGCCTTCGTTTCTCTTAAGTTTTCTCTGAGTACTATTGTTACATCAGTTTTTCTTCTGCTTTTCACTCCCACCATTTCATACTCCTCCTTTTTGTCTTAAATGAGCTTCAGGACAGCTGAACGCATGGAAAGAAAGGCCAACAATAATTGTTGCTGAATATTAGTAGGTGAGAATGTTTCAAAATAAAGAAATAAAGTATTTTTCCTCCTATCCCCTGACCATTGTGAGTTCTTTATTGTCAACACTGGGATAAGACTTCAAAACGGAAAATTCCTAGGGCCTATGATGATCAATTTTTCCTTTCTTTCTCTTGTTTGTCAAAGCACGGAGAGTGCTGAACTGATCCTTGTCTTCTGTTTTAGATCTAGAAGGATCTTAAGTGAGAGCATGACAGATAATCTGTTTTTGGTGCTGTGGCATTCATCTGTTTATGAGTAATGAGTATCACTGAGACTGATTAACAGTAATTTTGTATTGTGGAAAGAAGGACATTATGTGGGACACTTATTAATGAAGTACAGTCAGCACAGCACAATGAATAAAGACTGTGGGGAGAAAAAAGGGGGGAGTATGAGGAAAAACTGCGCAGAAAATGTGTGGGATGGAGGTGGCCGAGCAGAACAATGTAACATGGGGAAGGCAAATTACCACATGAATGAAAAGTAGTGAGAAGTGAACAAGGTATTCATATAGACCTAATTCACAATCAGAAGGGCCTCTGGTTAATTCCACAATCCAGGTAAAGAATAGAGATCATCAGGGCAGTATTTCGCAGGTTAAATAGTGGTATGTATTTAAAGGGGCAATCTATACCTCGAGCTGAAATGAAGAACACACACCTTAACTATATCACTAGAGGCACAGTCTGAGTCTCACTCAGTCACTTAAACCCACCATTCAGACGCTAAATTGCAGTTTTCAGATTAAAGATCTGCCACAGCGAGCACCCGCTGAGATCTCCCCACTGCTGGTATCAGCACCGAACAATGCCTCCCCGAAAGTCCCAGGCTCAGTTATCCTAAGTCTCAGAGAGATCATACAGGAACTCCAAGATCTGTAGCTGGAGAGCGAGTATTTGCAGCTTATTGGCAGTTATCTTTTCCATTAACGCAGCTATTCAGACAAACAAAACGCAAGGAGTTTTCAAGATCCACAATAGCCACTAAGAAAGACATATTTCAATAAGTTAGCCTGATTTTTTCTCAACCAGAGCACACAGCAGTTCAGCTCTAATGACAGATGTGTCGCGGACTTACTTTGACCATTCAGTAATAGCTTCCATTCCAGTAAACCAAATGAAAAGCCTTAGAAACAAACAAATTTATCGTGCAGATATTAAATCTGAAAGCACAACTTTGAAGTAATTGTGACACAGAGAGCAAGAAAAGAAGCAACTTGTTTACATCTGTCCAAGCACAACACAAACTACTGCACATTTAAGGTTGCACGTTCAAGGGCTTAAAAGTTCATAAAGTGCACGAAGGTGCATCCCTCAGCTCTCGCACACATACAGTGACAGACTCTTGCTACTCTGCACATGGCCTATATTTTTCCTGTTGATCTGTATTGATGTAGCTTAGTGAGCTTACTGCTTCTGTAAGGAAGCATCTGGGCTTTCACATAGGGTGACTGTATAGGAAAACCCGAGCAAGGTCACACTCTGTCCATAGTGGACACCAAAACCTGGATATCTGGGGTGGGTATGGATCCTGCAGGCAGTCCCAAGGCTTACACTTCAACTGGACCTTTCTTCACATTCTGTCTTCCGCAAAGAAAAGCAGGTGATGTTTCATCTTAAAATTAAAGGTAGATTGAAGGGAAAATAAAAATAATGACCAGAAAGGACTTCTAAACCCAGAGGCTGTCTTGGAGGCAGCATCTATATCCATAAAATCTGTGGGACTTTACAGCTTGCTGAAGATCATGTCTAAATGTTTTATTTCCACTGTGGTATTTCTGTTAACCATGCAGGCAAAAAAAAAAAAAAAACAGTCATTTTTCAGCTCTGGAGCACCAGTGTACTTTGTGACTACAGACAGAGCAGTTCTGTGGGTGTGTGGCTCACCACTGTAATGGACTCGGACATTCACTGTGCCTTGAGTATCAGAGGCCACCAGCACAAAGCTCTGCTCATGCCTCACTGTAATGATGCTGGAGGCAGCTAGGTGAGATAGCCCAGCACAAGGTGTAAAATGCAGGCTGTGACAAGGGACAAATATAATGTAGAATTCACAGTTTTGTGCTTTTCACTTTGTTTCAGGTCTGGTTGTTTGTTATTTTGATTTTTATTTTTTTTCACACTAACTGTTCCTTTTAATCTAAATACAAAATGGAGTTAGACTGAACTGACCTGCGTACAAAAAGAAAATCCAAGTACATCAGAGAGACAAACAAAATTGGTGTTACCTCATAATGTCTTCTTAACCTCAATGCAGAAATCACAAGACTGCAGACTGGAAGAATATCCTACACCTGAATGCACATCAAGACTTAAAAACAAAGGCTTTTTTGTTAAGTACAGAGGTATTTAAGCTACAGGAGCTTCTCAGATGTCAGTGGGATCTCAATTCACCCGTGGTTCTCAGAGCAGGTTGGCCAGAGCCACCAATCCCATAGCTCACAAACAGTCCTGTCAATCACAAAGGAATTGCTGTATGTTTTATGCATCCCAGGCCTATGATCTGGGATTGAGAACATGCAGTTCCAGCAGTTTCAGAAAGGTCCAAAACATTTTGCTTGCAGACCAGTGCCACTGTGTCACTCCAGCAGATGCCTGACCCCAGTGCTGTATCTGACACACCTGGATAGACTGGCACCTTCTCCACAATTAATTAATGTGAACCACTCCTCATTTTGGAAATTTTCTATCTATCCTCCAGAAAAGCAATTTTTTTTTTTTCTGTGGAATAGTACATTTCCCTATCAATCTGCTTTGTGTCAAAAAGCAGCTCAGAGCCAGTAAGAGACTTTCAGTTCCTTTTCCTAGTCACATGTTCACCCACTAACCAAGCTGGATTTTAAATTGTTTACTCCCTTCTGCATCCTTATCTCTCTTTTGTAAATGAGTGGTAATATTTCCCATTACTCCACTTATTCGTAAAACAAGGAATGTAATTGCAATATTTTTTTAATGTAGTTTCTTAAAAAAAAAAGCATATTTCCTCATTTGAGGCACAATAGAGAATGTTCATTATTCTGGCTACTATTGTTATTGTTATTCTTGTTGTTTTGTCTTGTGTATCAGTTGTTACATTAAGGAAGATATACAGAGCACACTTGGAAAATAAACTGTGATGGGGTTTGCCAATCTCCTTCCGGGGCTGTTTGTCTTTCTGATACCCTTCTCAAAGGTTTTTATTTCCAGTTTCTTCTTTGTCTCAATACTCACATTGTACACTTGCTGTTTTTTTTCTCCAGTGAGTAATGGCCCTAGTGATATGTAAAACCAGGAAAAACCTCGTTTGCAGTATATAATTTCTGATTGCAGTTACCAGTCCTGTCAATCACCTGGTCTCAGGCTCTGGCAAAAGTATGTCAGGAGCTGTATTTTTCCTGCTATTATCCATAATCTGCATGAAAGGAGAAAGTACATTATTTCATCCATAGTCGTGTCATATTAAAAAAAAAAAAAAAAAGGAATTCTGTGAAACATCACCAAAAGTCAGTAGCTGCAGATAAGACAAAGCCTTCATTAATTTCTCACCATAAAGTCTTTCTACATCAGCTTTTCTGACCCCACCAGTTTGAAACTTGCAAGGAAGATGATCAAAGGGGCTCTATGCAGTGACAGTCCCTCACACATAGATGAAATATCATGAGAGGAAGGAAGAATATTTTCACTCTTTCTCCTTTGCAGCTGTTTGGCCTTTTATGCAGCTCAGGATGATCTTCCAGAAGAGATTGCTCACAATCAGCACCATCTTCCTCTGAGACATTTTTCTGTCCCAGATAAGGACTTTTTCTCTTGAAATTCAGAGCATCATTAATATGCCTTTTTCAAGATGCTCAGTTACAAGTAGTTTAGGTTCAAGATCCCTGTGTGACATGTAGCAAACCACACAGCAAGGTGCTCATTTTGACATAGCTTCAGGAAGGACCATCCCCGTCCCCTACTATTTAATGGGGAACTGCAGTGGGAACTGGTGAGGGAAGAAACATCCTCTACAAAGGTCCATAATGTTAAGTCTCACTCCCCAACATATCTACATGAGCTGATATAGCAGCACCATCCGGGTGAGGATTCAGTGATGCTGTGCAGACCAGTTCTCCATGCCCATTAGATGTTGCCCTGTAATTCGAGCAGATTCTATATTTGGAATTCCTTTCTTTCTTCTATTTTTTTTTCCTTCTGGTTTGCAGACATGCGCTGTTCCCAGAAGGCATTCTTACGGCATTTTCAGCCCCACAGTGTGAAACAGGAGCTCACAGAAACAGCATTTCTCATGATGTCCCATCCAATCCTGTGGGGAGCAGGCATGGGGATTTTTCTCTGCATGTTGGACCACTGCTTTCCTCCTCTGGACTTTTCTGTCCTTCATTTCCCCATGGGTGTAAACTGGGACTCAATGAAATTCAGCTGTTAAAGTAGCAAAAAGCTGGGAACATGTGTGATTTAGTATCATTTATTTGCTGGTCACATACAGTGAGCACCAGCTCCTGTCTGAGAGAGGAGTATGAGTATTAGGAGCATGGCATGCCCTCCTGAGGAGCACAGCCTTCTCAGAAAAATGGGGGGGATTTATTTTTCTATTTCATATATATATATCAAAATCATAAAGTAACTCCATCCTCATCTTTATATCATTTCTTAAACTTCTGCCCATTTTGAGATTTTATCTTTGTTCCATAAAATAGAAAAGCTTCTGAAAATTGCTCGAAGGGGACTGTATTAGAAATATAAACATCACAAAACAAGATGAGCTGTATTTCTTTTTAACAACTCTTCATCTGTTTTCTTAAGAGAATACTTGTTTCTCTGGAAAGAAAACCACTTCATCTGAAATAAATCCTCAGATTTTTAATTAGTACATTCCTCTCCAGGACTCATCTGCTAAGAGCTAATTCCTTCACCTGCCCATCTTCCCTCACTCTTGAAAACACTCTCCTCAGTTGTTCCAGCAGTGGATTATTTTGCATGGGCACATTTAAAAATGTATTGTAAAAGAAGTAATAAAACTGACCAATTCAGGTGTGTGTTTTAATGTGAACACAGCATAAGTCCCTGCTACTTGTCAGGTCTGATTTTATTTAATTTAGTGCAAAGAGAAAAGAATAGAGGCAATAGTTCATAGAATCATTTGTGTTGGAAGGGACCTTTAAAGGCCACCTGGTCCCACCCCCTGCAGTGAACAGGGACATCCACATCTCCATTAGGTGTGCAGAGCCCTCCAGCCCAACTTGGGCTGTCTGCAGGGATGGAGCACCACCACCTCTCCATGCAACTGTGTCAGTGCCTCACGATCACTGTTATAAAAAGCCTTTTTCTTATAACCTATCCAAATCTCCCCTCTTTTAGTTTGAAACCATTTCCTCTTGTTCTCTCACATCAGACCCTGCTAAAGAGTCTGTCCCCTTCTTTCTTTCTTATAGCCACCCTTTAGACATTGAAAGGCCACTCTCAGGTATCCCCAGAGCCGTCTCCTCTCCAGGCTGCACAGCCCCAGCTCTCAGGCTGTCCTGCAGGGGAGATGTTCCAACCCTTGAAGCATTTTTGCTGCAGAAAAGCACCTCTCCCCCTCTCCCTGGGTCTCATGAGAGAACCTGGATTCCTCCTTGCAAACAGCTTCTGACCTCTCCAGTAGAACAGAGTGCTGTGTACTCACTGGAGATCTGTGTACTTTCGTAGGTGTAAACCTGTCATTTCAAATTATCATCTAAGAACCTGAGAAATTAAGTTAGAGCAATCTTAATATTTTATGTGATGTAATCATTCCAGTTCAGTACTGAAGATCTCAGGAACACTCCTCGCAGTATGTCTTTAAATCTGCAACAAGAGGCTCAAGCTCCTACCTCATCTTCCACTGCCAAACACATACACTGTGTTCAAGTGAATTTTGAAACTATGGAATAATGGTAAGCAGAAGAAAAGAGAAATTACTTAAGAGTCAAATGCACATATCTCTTTTAAACAGGCATGGAAGGTTTTTTCTTAAGGGAGGATACTTAAATTTAGGAATGAGCTGAAGAGTTACATTCCAGAAGACTCATCCTCTCAGTTCCAAACCATCAACTTTTCAATCTGCCGGCAAAAAAAGAACTAGAAACCTCAGAGATTTGTAATTCAGAGCCACAAGTGTGAGCAGCTCCAACCCCATCCCCCACCTCACCTTCACTGATGCAGTACATCAGAGATGTCTTTATTGACTTCACCTATATTCAGCTGAAGCACAGAACCATATATCAGAAAATCTAGATAATCAGGCTGATTTAATGGCACAGAAGGGCTTTTGAGCATTGTGAGACAGGGTGATTCATCACAGGGACCAATTCCCAGTGCTCTGCTTTGTGAAAAGGTTGGTTGGGTAAGCACCAGACAAAGGCGGGGAGGGAAAAATAGTAAAAATGCTCAGCAAGCATCCTTTTCTCTTTTAAACCACCATTAAACATAGTAAATATTTACACAAAAAGTACGGTTCCAACAGCCTCCAAAAGATGAGGAAAAGCATAGTGTTTTGTAACAGCTATTTCACTCCATTGCAGCTAATTGGGTGGTGTTGATGAACAGAGAACTCTAAAGACTGGCCTCAAAGCCATGTAACAATTAATAATAATAAAAAATTATGAAGCAGAATGTTCTATTTCTGGAAAAGTAAGTCTGTGTTTTAGAGAGTAGAAAAGGCAATGATTGTGTCAAACAGATCTTTCCTTTGCCCTCAAGATTTGACATGAACTTGTGGGCCTGAAATGCTGAGAAATTCACTGCAATGCAAGGGGTGAATGAAAGGTATAGAGTTCCCAACAATTTGCTACTATTTGTCACTGAAATCTAGAATTTGAATTCAGCTACAGGATCCTTTGGTGATTTGGGTTGTTGAGCACCTCTCATTAGCAATGGACCAGGGTGAGGATAATCAATGAGAAGTGAGTTGGGTGAGCCTGAGGCGTGCTGGCCGTAGGGCTGGAAACCTGTGCAGGGCTTGCTGCAGCAACCATTTCCCTTTTGCTTCTTCAAATTACTGCATTTTTAACTTCGCTTCAGGCTCTGTTCTGAGCCCGAGACAGCAGCATTTGCAATTCCACCACAGCACCAAACACTGCACAGCAACGCTGTGCGTCTCAGGAGGACCAGCAGCTCCCACTGAAAGCATGAGCCTTCCTTTGGATGTCTGCACACTGGATGAAGAGGGTTTTATCCAGGGAAAAAAAATAAACATATATATTATATAAAAGAAAAGATAGAATATATGGAGAGGTGAAAAAACATTTGACTAATTTTAGGGGAAAAATAAAGAAGTCAGGCATTAATTTTCAGCTGACTGAGATCTTTCCAGACCTATAGGTTCACTTCTAATGCCATAGAGACAAGAGTATGGGCCTTTCTGAAATTTCATTCATAATGATAATTAGAACTGAAGTTATTTTGAAATACCTTAACATTTTGAAAGAGTAGAGACAAAATACATAAAATGATAAAATACAACTAAGAAATAAAATATGTTTAGTAAATGTTATTTTAGTGAACACTGCCTTCTGGCTTTGCACTTGCTATTTGAAATGGAACCAAATACTTCAGTCCCTAACAGCATAGAAACTCCATGGTTGAATAACATCAAAGGTCCTAAAGAAAGGTGTATTGTGACTTATTTTCGTGCCCCTGTTTGGCAAGTAAAGCTTTAACTTTTAATTAGTGTCTCCACATGCTTATAGATTTGGCGATGCCCCAGAAAAGAGTTCCTAGGGATTGGAAGCCTGTGGCAGCCTACAGGAAAATATAATAGGTCAGAGCAGGAAAGACCATTTATTTATTCATTCTTCTGTCCTTTCCACTGCGAAATGATGAAATGGCTCCTGTAAGTGAATATTAAATCAAGATCCTAGGCAAGTAAAACATTACATTACTTTTTGATTCTATACCCTTACAAAGAGCAAAGAAAGCAGAAAAGTAAGAACCTGACCTACAGATACACCATTATGTTTTCCAATCTCCAAAGTTCCATTTTCCAGGCAGGGAACCTTGCATTTCAGTGCAAACCATTTTGGACCTTTTGCTTTAGTTAGAGTGGATTTTCTTTTATATTTATATTACTAAGATCTAAGCACGTTGTTATTCACTGTGTGCCTCATGTAGAAACTGAAAGCATAAAATAATGAACCATATGGGTATCAAGGATCAGGAAAAAAAAATGGGAAAAGGAAACTCAGACAAAAATGGTGTGTTCTGGGGCAGCACAAAATAAATATTTGTTCCCAGGAAGATGACAAGCTTTCCTCGCCTTGGCAGCAAGAAGAGACACCAACACACACCAGAGGAAAGTGCCCAATTAAGGCAATTAAAGAAGCAGCAATCAAAGGTTGACCAAGTTGAAAGCTTTTCAAAATGCAAACAGTCGTGTTTGTGATAGATGACATTTCTGTGTGCTGGAGTATTTCATCCATCTTTCTTGCTGTAACTGTTTGATCAGTCAGGGAACAGTATTTAAGCTTATACAGTAGTATAATTTTCTTTATGCTCCATTATAATTTATACAAACGTTGTGGTGAATTTGGGTCAAAAGAATAAATTAATAGAATCACATTTCTCCACCTTCTACCCTTCTCTGTAATAACTTGGCAGTTGTGTTGCTAAAACCATAAACCTGGTTGACATCATCATAAGGGCAATGTGAGAAAAAGAAGCTAACTGAACTCTTCACTTTGAACAATTTGTAATTTATGAGGAAGAATTACTATGCTGCTCAGAACCATGTTTGTTTTTTTATTACTCATATTTGCCTCTAGGTAAATACTGCATTTTCCCTCCTCTAAAATCTGCATGGGATGACAGCATAGGTGCAACCACTGCAAAGAAAAACCCTTGAAAATGCTCCAAACAACACCAAATGAGGCTGTATTCCAGTTTTTTTCCTTTTGCCTTTGCATGCAGAGACAGAATATAGCTTGGACAGAACTGTTTACATCTTGTCCTAGTAATTTTACCATGGTATAACCATCTGTTCTCAACCCGGTGGCTCTGATTGTGCATCAGGAAAATACAAACCCTATGGGCCCACTGTGCTTTCCAGTCAGCCAAGATGGAGGGGTTCAGACCTTTTGTGCACCGTGTGCCAGTGGGCATTACAGCATCAGCAACATTTGGAAGACACAATGGGAAAAAGCCAGGACTGACTAACTTAGTTTGCTCCAGTAGGAAAGGAAGGCAGTATTACAATCATATGTATGCTAAAATGAGTGGGAGAACCTTTTTAATGGCTTCCTTTGATGTACAGAAAATCTTAATTCAATTAGCTGTTTATATCTGTGCTTATTGCAGCTTATCCTCTTCTGCACCCCAAAACCAAACCATATCCAAACCGCCTCATTACAAAATACTTCCCACCTAAAAAGTGGCGACCATTCAGAGCAGGTTTTTAATTACAAGGACTAGTGTCAGGTGGCCTTCATTACACAACTGACTCCTTTAGCACATGTTTAATTAAAATATTAGGTATTAGAATTTTAATATTTATTCAAATTGTTTGCTGAATGAGACTACGAAGCAGAACATCACATTCTTGTCTATTTCTCAGCTGTATTTTTTTTTCCTACAGATACATAGGTCACTTGAAGCATTGGTTATCTGGTCACCTGCCAGCTGCAGCCACTGAACAGGCTGTTGCAGCTTGGAAAATGCCTTTGACTTAAATGCCAGCCTCCAAACAGCTTTTCCTGCCCTGCAGTCCTCTTCCCTCTAATAAATGCTAAATTACAAGGACTTGCCATTAAGGTTATTTTTTTCTTTTCTTTTTATTTTTTAAAAGACACAGTAGGAATAAAAGATTTAATTACATTTTGGGAACAGCCTTTTGCAGTATTATAGCATGCTACTATACTGCATATTGTGCAGTAGAACGCTCATTAAAGTTAAACTACAGAATTTTCACTATAAATTCACACACTAACACTTATTGCAAAGTTTCCTTCAAAAATCCAGAGCTTCCTCAGGCCAGCAAACTTCTATATTAAGCCCTCAAAGCTGTACTATGGACAGTCTTGTGTTCTTTAAATACCTTGCAACTCAAATCCTCAGGAATTCAGGGACTAAATTATCTGAAGCACAGTGGCTTGGAGCATACTTTTTAAAAAGGGATGATTTATTTTTCCAAAAGGTCTTTATTGCCTCTCCCCTGCGCTGGAGGAGCTCTTTGAAGTCTCAGTTTGAGGAGAGTAAGGAAGTACATGTGTACACCACACATACAGTGTAGCAACTGCCAAGACATTGTTTCAAGAAAGGTTCCCAAAACGCTTTTTAACATTCTTGGAGCACACTGTGTTTAGAACAGCCTACAGTTTCTAAGGATTTCCGTTAGCTTCATCTAGCAAGAAACCAGCTATATAAATCCGAATCATCCACAAGAAGAAAAATAATAAAATAAACATATATTTCGGCATACGTATATTGAAATCACAAAATTATAGAACTGTTAAGGTTGGAAAAGATTTCTAAGATCGTCTGGTCCAACCGTCCACCTACTATCAGTCTTTCCCACTGAACCATGTCCCAGGTGCCACATCTCCATGGTTCTTGGACAGCTCCATGGACAGTGACCCCCAACCTCCCAGTGCAGCCTGTGCCAGTACCTGGCTGCTCTTTCAGAGAGTAACTTTTAGTAATGCCCAACGTGAACCTCCTCTGGCACGACTTGAGGCCATTCCCTCTTGCCCTATCTCTGGCTATGCGTGAGCAGAGGCCTAATCCCCCTCATTGCAGCCTCCTTTCAGGGAGTCACAAACAACCCCAGTTCCCTCAGCCGCCTTCACCAGGCTTGTGCTCCAAACCCCTCACAGCTCACGGACTGCAGTGAGGTGCCCAAAACCCAACACAGCACTCCAGGTACGGACTCACCAGTTCCAAGTACAGAAGGACGGTTGCCTGCTGCTCCTGCTGCCTGCACTGCTGCTGATACAGGCCAGGATCGGCCATCTTGGACACCTGGGCCCTCCGCTGCCTCATGTTCAGCTGAGCATCCCTCATTACCCCCAAGTCCTTTTTCTGTGCTGTTTTTGATGTTATGAATCAGAGATCATGAAGGGAAAAAAATTAAAAAAAAAAAAATGCCATAAAACAAAGCAACCTTCAGCTGTGGAAAATTCACGTGCAAGTAATTCTGATGAGGCAGCTGTCGTGGGCAGGGCCTGTCCCTGAGCTTGGAGACACCAACGCGTCTGCACAGACCAGGTGAGCAGTCCAGTGCTGTCTGGAAAGCGTTTTTCTTTTCTAACCTAGTTGCTCTTGAAATTCCCGTGCTTAAAAAGCAAATTATCGTGATTTATGTTCCAATAAAGCTCAAGTTTGCAGGTATTTTGGTATTTGCAGGGCTTTTGCTTTTGAGAAAGGCTTTTGAGAAAGGCATACCTCGTTCCAAGTGCCGGCCTGGGGTCCTCTCGTATTAAGAAGTAATGGCTGAGCAAAATCCGGACTAGACTTGATGTAAATTGCTGTGGGGGGACAGTAACTAATGTGATACTTCAATTTGACGATTTTTTTAACAAATTAAATGCAGAGTTCTCTAGGCTGTGCAGGCTCACAGGAGTGCTAATGTGTTGTGTGTTGTAGGCCGTAAATGTTACAGAATTATTGCAAGTGCCAAAGGAAGCACAGGAGCATTTCTCTTGAGAAAGACAAATAGCTTGATTGCTTTACCTGTTCATTTGGTGTCCGGAAGCGTAGGCATTGCTAATAATATTTTGTTTATAAAGGTAAAAGTATGTGTTTAATGGTAACAAGTAACATGGATTAGTTAGAGAAGCAGATTGACAAAGTGCCTCCTTGCTGAATTTAGTCTATGTGAATGTTTAGATTTTCTCTCATGGAAATGAATGTAGGAATATGAAGTTGGTTTAATTTCAAGCTTATGTTCTGTTGTATTCACTGAATAAATGTAGCTTTAAGGAAGAAAAGTGTGATTTTCAAGAAGATAATGGCAATAAAATCCTCTGTGCATCTGCTTCTTCTGCACTTTAGCAGTTGGGAGCTGCTGCTGAGCAGGTGGAGTTTTAATGACACAAGTACAAAATTGCCTTCATCTTGAAGGTATGGGCTGGTGGAGGGGGGTAGGCTACTGAGTTCCTGGGCAACCATGAGGGTCTCCTTGGAGATGTCACTCACATCTTCTCAATCAATTAGTTAAGCTCAAGATTGGTTTTTGAAAGAAGGAAAAGGTTTTGAGGAATGAGGTTCTGAAATTAGAGGTGCTGGAGCCTGTATTAAATGGTGAAAGAAATAAATCAGGAGACTTATTGGAGGCTTTTTTTTTTATCATTTTACTTTCCTTTTTACTAACTTCCTGGATTCAGCTGAAGAATTATTCACAGTCGTAGATCAATGTATTGATCTTATTGATATTATTCTCAAAATAACATGTTCCAGTGCTCATTGGGGCACAAAGAAGGAGGTAAGTTAGAAGGGTTAGCAGCCTGAGAAGTGGTACAACATTTGCAATGCACCACTGTTTCTAAAAGCTACTTCACAAAGCAGCTGGTGATAATACAATGATACTGCACAAGAGAAAGATTGTTATCCAGCTGTCAACTGACTTACATTTTTGCATCCATCAAGTGCTTTACAGTGCCACCTTCCTATGCTGCCATAATTTAGACCTCCAAGCTGTGACATTCTAGATCAATTTTATGCAAATACAAATCATCTGTATTCCCCCCCAAAAATCTTGACCCCAGTGGGATCTTGAAAATTAAAAAATCCAGTAGATGTTTCTATTTAAAATAAACAGGTGCATACAGATGAGCATTTCCTGATTAAAAATCCCCCTGAGTAGTCAACATCTACCATTTCCATTTTGGATCTTTGTTCCTTACTTTTCCTTCTATGATTTTTTATCACAACTCTTGCAATAAATTGCTCACACATGTGCAGCAATAGTTCTGCAGGTAGAACGGCTGCTGTCACCTTCCCAGTTGTTCCAATAGTCAGGAGAAGATTATTCATCTTTAAGACCACAAAATTATGAGGGAAGCATTTCTTTTTAATGGTGCTTTAATAAACTTTAATTAAGTGTTAATGTTTCCTCAAAGCCTACCTCTGAAAGGCATACTTTAAATATCCATTTTCATTAAAAGAATACTTCTCATGGAATACTTCTCTGGAAATCTGAACTGATCAGATTCTAAAGACTCAAAAAGACTGTTTTCTCACACAGCTCACGATGTTTTGTTGATCTGCAAACTCCTCAATGAGAGTCACTGAATGTAGTCCCAAGTCAGTTTGCACTGACTCCTGCAGGAGCTTTTAGCTATATTTAGGTATTCTGATGTTCTAATACATTAAGTATGGTGATCACAGTGTCTCACTGAGACCTGCCAAGTATTCACTGAACATATTGATTGCTTGATATTCCATATGCAGGAAGTAGTAGTAGCTTCCAGTCATGTTTCAAGACAAAATTCAGCTAAAAATGTTTTGAAGCAGTCAGTGACAGTGCAGCTGAGCTGGGCAGGGTAGATCCTGCTTCAGTATTTTAGTCAATTAGCATGGGCCTGAGTGGTGTTTTCAAACATGGATTAGGTGCAGGAGCCTGAATCATGCTCGAAATAAATGTTGAATGCAACATACTGGACATTAAAGTCCAGAAAGGCTGCCTTCCTTTTAGTCTTATCTGGCTTTGCCTTGTGTCTGCAAGAGTTGGTGTAGTGAGATAAGTGTTGAATTTCACTTGTGGTCAGGTCTTGAACCTGACTTCAGTTTTATGAACTGCAGTAAATGCTGCAGAGTGGGGTAATATTGACCCGGCTGCATGCACAGTGCACATGGTTCAGCTCAGATGATATTTGAACAAATCTCTCTGCGACCCTGAGTGTACCTTGTAATAGTGTTTACTTTCACACACTGCTCATTCTACTCATTTCATCTGTGTAAAACAGGTCATAGAATTGTAGAATGGCTTGGATTGGAAGGAACCTCAAAGATATACAGTAACACAAAACAGTTGAAATATACAATCTCATCCTAGAGCAGATGAGATCTAAAGATCACTCCCAACTCTAGATGCCCAGAGAGCTAAGCAATGCTATGATTCTGATGTCATCTCTAATTTAATTGATGTTGCCTAATGCTTTTAATCCTTCTAAATTTCTACTCTCATTGTTATGAGGTGCAAGTCCCTCAGTCTGGTTTTGCACTATGTGTTGTACTATTTTTTTAATGTTTTCTTTGCAACGTATTTGATTCCTTATAGACTGTGTCCATGTTCTCATAACCTGATGTAATTCGTAAGTCCATGCCAAAGTCATTTTTCCAGATTCAGTTCTTCCCAATTTCTCTTGCCAATTAATTGGAGGTACTTGACAGAAATGACAGATATGCCTGAGGAAGAACTGGTGCCTAGGGGAGAGTGTTGAGATAACTTATAAAGCTGGAATTAATAAGTAGATGAGTTCCTGATGATGCTCTTGAATAAAGTGGCTAATCAATAAAGCACATTTTGAACAAAAACACTCGTTCATTATAAGTGCAAGGGCCTGTCTGTGGCTAGAAAAGATGAATATGAGCAAAATTTGCCTTTGTGAAGTTAACAGGACTCATGTAGCTCAGTATAATGCCATCTTTTTTAGTATATTTTCTGGAAACATATTGTGAATTTCTGTGGCCTGGACAACAAGGAAGGGCTGTAGGGAGTGTAGACTGAAGAATGTTTCCTACCCTCTACTGGTACAGGGCATTTTTAGGCTTGTTTTTTTTTTTTTTTTCTGTTTTATACAAAGCTAATAGCCTTAAGGGTCACAGCTGCTGCCTGTTTTTTGGTCTTTGGTTGGTTTGTTGTTGTTTTTTTTATTGTATTTTATTTGTATATATTCCAAGTTTCACATTCAATAACAATTTGTCCTCTGAATGGGTATTACAGTGTTGTCGGTTTTCCTACTGATGTCCTATTACTGAAAGTGATGATTCCATCAACCACAATGGATCTAAGTCCAGGCAGTCTGTTTCAGAACTCTTAGATGTATTCTTGCCTTTTTTCCCACTTAGCACTTCTGTTTTATTCCTTACAGCCAAGTGAGGCAGTCCCCTTGTCATCCAGAAAGTACAAATAAATGAATTCCTTCTCTATCTATCCTTCATTCTGTCCATCCTGTGGCTTATTCTTTTGCAATAAGATGGATTCTCTTTCCCTGTCACACTGTTGGTTTTGTTTTTGTTGCTGAGATTCAAAGCCATTTTTCAAAACTGCTGATAACCACCGTATAATAATATTTTGTATATTTAAGTGATTAAAATTGTTGGCATATAGAAAATACTGCTGTTCTCATGATGATCTCTAACTGCTCAGGTAAAAATCCCACATCTAAGTTGCAGAAGTTGCTACGCTAGTTTTTCAATCCAAAATTCTAATCAAACTATGTGATAAATTATACAATCATTTGCATATTATTATTTTTAGTCGAGATAACATCTCTCAGGAGAGAAATTCCCCAGTTTTCTCCATATATTTCCTAAAATGTACTCTCTATCAATTGTGATATTCTGTGTAAATAGCTTCAGAATGGGAAGTGATGAGATCAAGGACAGATTTGCAAACTGCATTTTGCAGGATGTGCTCTTTTAGCAGAGTGCCAGCGGCGAACAGGATCATTGAGGTGGCAGCGAAGGTGTGGTTTTTTCAGCTGCTTTTATTTATTCCACAAGAAGTCAGTGTTTTAACCCTGGGAACCTGAAATCCCAGTTTTTGTGAAACAAGCCTCTTCCCTGAGCCATCTGGTGGATTTCAGCTGGAAGTGAAGGGCCGGCCAACTTCATAAAACACCGCCCTTGTTAAAAGCTTCTGTCTTTATGGCTGGTTTTATGGTTGCTTTATGACTTTGCAGCTTGGTTTAAACTGTATAATGTGGAGCACTTTTCAAAACTAGATTAGAACAGCAGTAGGCTTTGGACTCCATCCTAAAAATACTTGTTTGTTTTCCACTGTTGGTTGGGGACCGCATCAAGGACACTGTCTCTGATCTGTGGGAATTCCCTGTGCAGACATGGCCCAGCAGTGGGAGATCCCATTAGGCTGTGATTATGGGGCCTCAGTGTATCATGATTCAGTGCAGAACCAAAGGTGGAATTTAGCTTTTTTTCTTTACAATGCACCATGTTCTGTACTCTACCTTTTGTTTCTACTTTGAGCAGTAGATCTGCAGTGACAGCCATATGGGGAAAGCAGCTGAGCATTTCTGTATTTCCTCCCCCCACCCAATCATCAAAAATCATTCTCCAAGGAGCTTTAATTCCTGTTGGGTACCATGCCGTTGCTCATCCATGACTTAAAGACAAAGCAAAAATGGGAGGCAGTGAAAAAACATGCACAAAGCCTCCCTAAGCCCTGCTGGCATTCATCTCAGCAGAACTACATACACATCTACTGTTGCCTTGCTTTCCCTAAGCTTCCCCTATGTTAAGGTGTAGATCACTGTAACAAAATTTTTATTCCACAATCTTTGCCTATGGGAATGGAGCCATTAGGGAAATAGCTCTGTAAGCAAAATGCATTCCGAAAGCTCATTAAGTAGGATCAATATTTGAAGAACTGGTTCTGACCCTCTAAAAACTGACAAGGGGAAAACCACTTCAATATGAGCAAAGCAGAACGGTCATCTCAGAGTATATATGCTATAGGTGCTGTTTGTCAGACTGAATTACAACTTCCTTTGTGAAAAACTTTCGTTTCACTGAAGTGCAGTCTTGGTGAAATCAAGAAGTTTTGCAGAGATGTCGGGCCCTGATTTCATGTTTTAAATCGACTTCATCAAAGTAGGTAATTTCAGACCTTTTTCAAGGTGCATAGGAGCACAACTAAAGCACATCTCTAAAGCCATCTAGTTTTAACACCTTACAGCAGCTTGTTAGGTTTCACTTTGCTCAAGCTTTGAGAATTTGATTTATCACTCCTAGTTCAGTATTTGAAATACTGCCTCAAAAACTCTGTGGAACTGCCCCGGATGGGCTGTGGGGTCTGATGTTATGTGTTCCCTCTGGAGGCCAGAGCTGCCCGTGGAGTTGCTGCAGCCATCCCATCTCTGTGTACTCACATCCTGAGCACCTGCTGGAAAAGGGAACATATTTCTTCCTTTGATGTGGCAGCTGAAATGGCTTTTCTCAGCCTGCTGTAAAAGGAGCAGGCTTTTATCACATCTCCTCTTGACCCTGTTCTTTCCCTCAGGGATACGTTTTCTTCTCGTAGATATCTCTGTTACACAGAGCTACAAAATCACACACGGCCGAACTCTGCCACCAGAGCACTGTGTGCCACCTGGTTCCCACTGCAGGATTGGCCGTGCAAAACCGGCCCACTTGAATTCTGACAAAACAATACTGACTGCTCATAGCAAGCATATTTCTGACTTCAGTGCTTAATGAGTTCAGTGAGCTGAAAAATCCTCAGGTCTGTCAATGGCACGCATGAAAATACGGTGTGTGCAGAGTGCAAACAACAACAGGTTAAAGTGAGTGTATGTAGGAAGCATTCCTTGACACCTGCACAGGAACGAGCTGGTAGGGCCAAGAACGCAGACAGCCTGCAATCACCCCTCTGATTTCTAGCAACCAATTATGTATAGATTCCGTCTGTTTCCTTAATTACAAAAAATGAGACCAGGTTTCTTGATTATTGATTCTGCTATTTACTTCACCAGTCATTTACACTAGTGCAGGGAACTCTTAATCAATTCATCGCTGAGTGATCATTTCCATAAAGTAATCACACTGGGGCTTTACCAGGAGCCCTGACTGCATTTTTGTCTGTGGGAATTCATGATGGTGAGAGGTTCAGAATCAATGTGCATATTAACCTTCTGGCTTTCAAATCTATTATTTTCTGAACACTTTTTTTGGTGATACTTTATGTAATTAGTCCAAATCCTCTTACACAAGCAGCTTTCCTTGCAGACAGATAATATGAACACACACAAAAAAAGTAAAAAGCTCTTTGTTTTCCCACAACACCACTCCGAGGTACACTTCTCTTCCTTTTCCACATCATAACAGACTTAGCACCTCACCAGAATTTGAAATACTCGATGAGAGCTGGCTTTGTTGCAGCTCGCATCCACAGTCACGTCGGTCCCTGCACAAAGCCTGAGGTTGCAAGAACTACACTAAGGCCAGATCTTTCACAACAGTAGAAGAGATTGCAGCCTGCCTGGTGATGTGCAGGAAAGACTGTTGAAATAATATAGATGAGCCTTCAAAGACTGAACCTGCTGAGCCAGAAAGCTATTGAAGACCTCAGCAGAAATCTGCTCTCTCCCTGTGGTTCACAGCGCATTTGCAGGGTTTGCAGCATACAGAGAGACAGAGAGTGATTTGCTCAAGGAAATGACAGAGTAATTCAGTTGATAGACATGTGCACGTACGTAGATGTATTCAAATATCTTTGTGTGTATATCTGTGTGTGGTTACAGGCTGGAGGCTGGCCACAAACCAACAGAGCTGCTGTGCAGGGTTTGTGAGGCCCATTCCTGGCCTTGAACTGCTCCAGTGGCAGAAATTACACAGACCAAAATGCCTTCTCTCCTACACCAGCTTACTTCTACAGAAAAATTCCTTTAAAAAACTGACTCTGTGTCTTTTCTTCAAGAAAAACTTTGCACAACTCATGAGACAACTCAAATGAAACAACATTTGCACCTAGTTAATTATGTAATTATTTTAAGTAGGTGTTTTTTTTTCTTTGTGTGTGTATGTAGGAAAAAATGGTACCACCCTTGGATCAGGTTGGTATGGTAACAGCAAAATGGCACGTGTTTATTTATTCATTGAAGTTGCTGGCAGGGATTTGAAGTCCAATGGTTTTGTCTCTTGAGTCTCCATCTTTAAAAGAGCATTAAATCCTCCAGCTGTTTCTCAAAATACATCCTTACAGTTAGTGGCCCAGTGTTTAGAACTCTTAAATCAAAAAGGAAGTAAAGAAGCATCTAAAATGTTCATCTTCTCACTCCTCAGCAAACAGCAAGAAGTCCACCTCGGTCACTTCTATTGAGTACATCAGATGTTTTATGAACGTTTTATCATAGTGGGATATTTAAGCTGCATGTTAAAATACAGTACAGTGACCATGCTTGCTGCCTTGTATATTTTGCTAGTTTATCTCTGTGCACATTGCAAAACAAGGCTATTTCCAAAGTTTGTATGATTTTTTTCCACTATAAAATATTACAGGATTGGGTAATGACGTTTTTTTTATATTAAAAATAAATACAATTTTAACCTTATACGTTAGGAAAATATACTTGGATGCTGGAAGAAAGTAAGGCCTTGCTTTACTTTAATCACAATGTATAAATCTTGAGAAATCTGAATGAACATCAGTGTAAGGGACATTATCTTTGTTATCAGAGTTTCATCTATCTCCTGGGACTACCTTATCTATTCATGCAGGTTTTTGCCTGAGGAGGGAAGATTAGAAGAAAAGAAACTTTAGTAAGAGCCAGTCTCCTTTGATCACACGTTTTATGATATATGATGCATGTTGCAGTGTTTTAGTGCTAGCAGTCTGCTAAAAGCTCAATAAATGCTCTCAATTTGTAAATGGAAAAGCAAAGTAGGCATCCTTTCTGCAAAAAAAGAGAAAAAAAGACCCATAAATTGACAGTGGTGTTCTTAAATAGAACAGATGTGCTAAAAATGAATACTTGATAATGCAAGCTTGCCATGAATTTGAGATGTTTTCTGAGGGCTGGCTTCTTGTAATCATCTCAAAATCATTTGTCTGAGATTTTAATGTTAAAAGTGGAGTTGGCAGAGATTGGAATTCTTACTGTGCCACGGCGCCCTGACCTCCAGGAAAAATCTCAACCAGTGAATAACTCCAGCAGTCGTCTCTACATTGTTCAATTAGCGAAACAGCCTTAGAGCCAAACTGAAACTCTCTAGGTGATGGGAGATTTTCCCTTTGTTTTAAAAAGCTTTGATCCAAGCCCTCATAAAGTGAACAAGAAAAGCATGGAATGGAGCCAGTGATGAATTTTTATTTGATGCTCACCTTGAACTGCTGAATAGAAGTAGACAGGAAGGCATGAAGCCAAACCTCAGCTGAGAGGTAGAAAGTTGGGACTGTCAGGGAACTGGGAATTGCTTCAACTCGGATGCTCAGAGATATATATATATGGTAGTTTTCTTTGCATGAAAGAGACCCATATGTATATGCTCAGCTACTATTTTGTCAACTAACATAAATACTTTTCTATGTGGTGTAAAAACAAATCTTCATCACAGCATTCCTGAAGGCCAAACTCATCAGCAGCATACTGTGCTGAACTTGTTAAACATACCTGTAGTAGACAAAACTTTGCTTTGTATATGCTAGCTTTGAATCAGCTGTAATTTCTTGCCTCTATTTTCACCTTTCTCATTCTAGTTCAACATTTTTTACAATCTAAATCATCATTTTTCATTTTTCATGCCCTTAAAAATCTGTTTACTTAGTGTCTCTGTTGCCTTGACACCGCCACTGAACCAAGCTATGCAGACTGAGCTCTTTTAATCTTCTGTAATAAGTCAGTCCTCCTCCATCTGCCTCAATTTTGTGCTGCTCTTCTCTGAACAGCCTCTAGTTTGTCCATCGTTTGCTAATGAGGTGATCTAGCACCAGAGTTCTTGGAAATGAAGCCAATTCCTCTCTGTTGGCTGACAAGATCCTTTATGATGTGTAGTGTGCTGGGAATAGAAAAGAACTGGGAAGTATGCAAGTAGAGAAGCTCGCAGACAGCAAAATGTGTACTAATTGCACTAAGTCTGATAGCTGATTATTTGTGGCTAGCTTGACCTGCTGGTAGTCTTTCTAATCTCCACTTGGCAATACCTCTAAGTTGTACTGGATTTCCCTTCTCTCAGCTGCCAGCTGTATCTTCCCTGTACCTCTGGCTCCATTCCTGTCCTTTGCCGCCCTCCCTTTAGACACTCCATCGCTGTGCTGTGACTTCTTGCAAGCATTGATCTCAAGAGTGCCGATGTGCGTCATGACCTCTCACAGCCTGCTCCCACGAGGAGGAACTTGATATGCAGCAGAGTGCTCTGTAACTGTTAAGTGACCAACTTGCTCCATTTCTCAGTCACATTGGCCCCACCGCATTAGAGCAGAAGATGATGGGGATGTCGCACTTTGCTCCTGTGGGACTCGCCCTGCTGCCTGGTGACAAGTCCTAGGAAAGTTCTGCATTACAGAGATGAGGTTTGCTTTTATGACTGGAGTTGTGCTGTGAGTGAATCAGATCTCTCTTAGAGCATGAGGCAATCTTTGTGTTCTCTAGACCCAAGCCCTCGAGCCATTTGTGTGATAAGGATTGAGATACTGAGTTTAATGAGATAATTTGATGGAAAGTCATGAACAGAAGCCAGATCTCCTCCCCTATTGCTGAGAAGATTTTCGATGGCACCTTTGCTTACAGGAATATTTCCTTTTCCTTCTCCAAGCGAATTATCTCACAGAGAGGAGGGGTGTTCTTCTATTGGCTGCTGGCAAGACTTTGATTATGTTACTTAAAACTATTTCCTTGCTGGTTTGACACACAGGTATTCATGGACTATTTTCCAGTGATACCCAGTACTTCATTAGTTTCCTTTCTGCTGTGTGAATTTATCTCCATTGTACTATCCATAGCGTATTTTTTTTTAAGACACAAATGACTTCTCACTTGAATAAGAAATATAGCATGTGGAAATAATCTGACATTAGAAAATGATAAGCTGCAGAAGTCTAACATGTTAATTAAAACTGCTGGAGGCTGCACTGAATGGAAGAAAGTATTGATAACAGAGGACCACCTCTTTTAGCCTTTTGTCTTTATAACGGAACAGCAGTAATCATCTTTCCCACATACCCTCATGAGAGAAAGGTGATATTGGCATTATGTAGCTTTCCCCATCCTCCCTCCTGGGTCTTACGTCATTAAGCACTTGACTTTTTCCCCCATACCCTGTATCTTTGCTGCCTTGTTACTGAAGGCAAGATGCAACACTGAACATTTGTATTTTCTGTGCAAATGTTCAACAATTTGCACATTCGAATGCATGCTTTACTTTGTTCTGAAGTTTAGTGTTTGAAAAAGATGCAAAGAAAGAAGGAATTTTCACATTTCTGAAGTGTTAGTGCTTTCATGGAAGTAAGCTCAAGCTTCCTTTCCCTTTCCTCTAGAATGTCTAAGTTTACCTTGCACGTCTGCTTATTTCAACATCCCTTCCAGTAGGAAAGGAGATTCTGGACATTACTCAGTGATGTGGATGTACACATTGGCAGCAGAGATCTGAGGCCTAGAAATACGATGGCTCTGTTACTTTATTTCTTCGAATTCTTATAAGTAAATTACTGAAAATTATAGTGCAATTACATCTGGCTTTTTTTTCCTGTAATATTAATGCAATTGTGAACTTTACATGTTTTTTAAAGCCAATCTGAAGATTTAATCCAAAAAACTTTTTTTTTTTTAATTCAGTTTGAGATTTCCTTATCTTATTATAAGTTAGCATCTACTCCTAAAGGTTAAGGTGAATATTCTGCCTTACTAATACTGCTCCAGTATGTGAGGAATCATGATGCACACTCCATACATAGTCAGGAGTCACCTAGATGGTATTTTCTACTTGCTGCAAAAGACAAGTAGAACTTATAGTGTGGGATATCTCCTATCTTCCAAAGAACGTGTTTCTAACACTATCAGTAAAGCTCCCTGTAGCTTACACCATGTTCTTAAACATTGGTGCCTGTCATGGAAAATTTTCCTTTCCCATGCAATCATCACATGAGGCAAGGAGCAGTAAGGTGGTTATGTTGTTTCCAGTCCCCAAAGTCAACCAGGAGGCTTTTAACTGAGTCTTCTTGGCTTGGAGACGTCCTTCCTCTGAACTCTGAGTCCACATGGACGGTCTGGGGATTTGTCCATGTGTATTTACAAAGAGGAGGGAAAAAAACCTCGACATGAGCATCCTCTTGCATACTGGCGCTGTCAGCTCCAGCATTAGCATAGCCCTGCTGGGCTGGCGAGCTTCCTGGGATGCTCCTGCAGCCTCTGCTGGGGAAGGGCTGTGCCTGCAGCAAAACCTCAGCTGCTGTGGCAAACAGTGCCTCACTTCAGCATTGCAATGCAGCAGACGAAGCAGAATTCATGTTTAAAAAGTACTTTTACTGTACTTAAATAAAACAAAGTCTAGCTGATCTTCTTGTTCCTAACAGTCTGGGAAATGGCCTTTGAGCCCTGTTCTGCACAGAAGGGCTCAGATCAGGATGAGATGCTGATATCTGCCTGCTTCTGCACTTTGGGACTTCATATTCCTTGCTGTACCCATATTATTTATGAGATTCACTGTCCTGGCAGTGTAAGCTTGCTGCGTAAAGGGGAAGCATATGACTATTTAGCACCCGAATTTCTAACACCACTACTTGAAAAACATTTTTTTTTTTTTGAACAGCAGTTTAAAACATAAAGCAGCATTTATGGCCTACTTTCCCTGATTTATAAAATATAGTAAACATATATGCACGATGAATCATGGTTGCATCTTCTACAGACAAAACTCACTGCAATAGATGTTTGATGCAAAGCTGTGCTTATGCAAAGGAGAAAATACAGACACCGCTTTTCCATGCCTTCTTAAAGAACAAACTTGAATTTAGGAATTTGTTTTTTGTCTTTTGTAGAAGAAAAGAGTAGAGAGCAAAGCAAATTCAAACAACTGCTGCGTGTATGTTGAATAATAATGTGCATTAATTGTATGTAGGGTCGGGGAGATGCCTGAAAGGCTTGTTTGGCAAAATCAGTTTGAGGAAATGTTGCATACAAAGCTGTAATAACACCTGAAATAACATCTGATGTTATTTCACCAGACCTGCTTGAATGGCACATGCTCCATTGATTTCAGGTGTTATCGCTTTCAGCGCTTCTGCCCGTGCACTCATTATGAGTCCTCGCTATCCTCAGGCTCAGAGCACGCAGCTGAGAGCTGCCAATAACACCTGACATGTTCTGGAGGAGTTATACATCGCGTGTTGATAGAGATTTACCTTTTCTGAAGCAGTTATGTAGCTCAAAACAGCCCCTTTACAGCTTTGAATTCTCTCGCAGCACTCTCACAGTGATTACGCAGTCTCTATCTCGTTGCTCATCTGGAATACCGCTTGCTTATAAAGGCTCACATCTGTGCTGCTCTTGTAAGTAAGGAACTGTGGGGAGGGTTTAGAGGATCGGTATAATCACTGCTGACTACAATATTTTACCTGCATCACTCACTCAGAACTGTTTATCCTTTTGGGGAGCGTACTATGAATGACCATCCTGCTGTAGGAAAGGGATGATGTTCTACTTGGTGCTGCACTTTCCATAAGGTAAAAGTAGTCAGCAAGAAATTCCTACCTAGGTTTAGGATGCCAGAGAACATAGGTGAGAAATCATACCAAGAATCTGAACAGCGCCCAAAGTGGGGAAAGCCATAGTGAAGGAAAGTGGAAAGTTTCTTCAAAGAAGCGTTGTGAGCACTCTCATTCCTCAACACGTTGATATATAAAGCCCTGAAATTCACTACACATTGGTCAAAGACCTTTAGGCTGCAAGGCTTGTGCTGGATGATGTCTTGGAAATCTTAGTCTCAGGCTGTTATTTGCATGAAAGTAAATGGATTTTTAGCCTTATATTTCCTGCCACAAGAATGGTCCCCATGTTTCCCCACAGGCCTTTGGGTGATTTGTGCGGTGAGAGGCAGCAGCGATCCATCAGGGGGAGGAAGCTGCCTGCAGGACACAACACCAACTTGTCGTTATTTTCCGCAGCTCTTAATAACATATTAAAAAAGAAAAAACAGTGGTGAAGATTGATGTAAGTTGCCAAATCAAGCTGATGTATGGGTGGCTATTTCGCCCAGTTCCCCCATGTTGTTCAGTTACTGAATTTCAGTCCTAATCTTCTGCTTTTGCCGTCTTGAAATTCCCTTTGCAGTTTCTCTGCACTGCTTGTACCTGTGCCAGACCAATCTTCTCTCCTCTCCTGACAGAATAATCATATTTTCTCACCTCACTTTGTGCAACAGTTGCAAACAGTTGTTAATAAAAACTTTGGCAAATGAAGGTGATGGGCTACTGAGTTAACAAAGCTGTGGCAGTGTTGTATGAAAGTTCTCTCAGGATGAGGAGTTTCTGTCTGCAGCCATCAGCTGAGATTCACCTTGCTTGGCTGTGGTCGGTAATGGGGAGTGAGCAAGAAGCTCAATGCTGCAACCATTGTAATTTGTCAAGCCCCATTGCATGCTCCAAAACAGAGCAGCCAGGCTGGTTCTGGGAGAAAACATAGCTTCCTCCATTGATAACAGCACTGTGCAGGCAAAACTTCGTTTAGTGGCTTTTTCTATAAAGCAAAGCTTCTTATAGTATGGCTTGATGTTATTGGGAGAGTTGGTGTGCTGGCCAGCAAGTAGATGCCCAAGAGTTGGCTATCTGTACCGCAAACCTGCCCTGCGCTGAGAGAGAGGCAGAGAGAGCCACCAGGCATGACCCAAGTGATTTTCCAACCTTAAGGATTCTATGATTCTGGGATGAGACAGATGCTGACCCCGCTTTCTTAAGGGCTGTTTTGTGCTAGGAGGTATTTTGCACGTACCTCTGTCTTTCCAACTTGTAGACATGCACTATATATCTCCACTATCCCTGTACACAGGTAAAAGAAAAAAAGAGGGTTTATGCCCTCACAAGTATACACTTACTTGTGTTTGTAGATGTGCAAATTCAAAGCATGCTTCAGGAGTCTATCATATGTTCAGATTATACCTGTTAATGTGTTCCTATTGAATCTCTTCAGAATTTCTTCAACTTAGAGGGGTTAAGAGAATCAAAATGTGAAAAACTGGGCACTACATATCACTGCATCTCAAATGATTTCCTTGCACCTCTGCTATCTAATGGCCTTCAGACTCCAAAGCTGCAGATTATTGCAATAATTTCAGGAAGTGACTCATTTTCTATTGTTATGGAAGGCTTCCGTGCTGGGCTAGATCTACTGATGTATTTGTTTTTTTTTTGTGAATATAAATGTCTACTACTGATGGAAACAGTCAGCTGTCACTACAGTACAAATGCAAATTGCAAACTAATGGTTGAACAATTAAGATCTAGTGCACAGAGCTTATTGCCACTGGAGGACTGTAATTGAATTCCTATTGCTGTCAGACAGGTTGAAAATTACTGTAATGAAGAGCATCAGTTTTCTACTCTACATCTCATTGTTTCCCAGCCAAGAAGCATTACCATTAAAGACTTTTCCACAAATAGATTAAATGACAGGTGGTAAAGAAATAAGGAATGACAGAAGAGTGCCACCTGTCACTAAAGTGAATGTAATTAACACTTTTCAGTTTAATTCCCATACACATAAGAAATCCAAGAATTCAGAACTATAGTTCTTCTGTCTTAGGTTGCATCAAAGAATGATGTCCAGCAGGGAGGCCTCAGCTTGGAGGGGGCAATGGTTTTAGAGAGCTGACCCATTTGGGTGAAGTTGCACTCTTCAACTTTGTTTCTTCCTAATTTCCATCCGATTTCTAAATGAGACCTTTTCTTCTCCAAGCATCTCCATTTGCAGGTTGGTCATTTAATGTTCCTTATATTGCAGAAGAAGGCAGAAAATAGAGTGTTCTCTAAGATTTCTCTTTTTCTTTTCATCAAGTTTCTCATCTGGGGAGGTTATACCTCTACAATAAAAATAACTCAGTGTTCTGGGTCACTCCACGGGGAAACTTCCATCCCATCTCAGTTCTGAGAAATCTATTTGGTAGTCACTGAGGATGAATTGGATCTCCTGGCATGGCGCCCTCAATCATCTCTGCGAGGTGCTTGCAGGAAGCCAGCCCAACTCATACAGAACTATGAGAGTTGGAAGGGGTCAGTACTCCAAACTGACTCCAGAAACTGTACAGTATAGATAGACCTACTGCTCCAGTTTCTGTACATACATTAGGCATCTAACGTTGAACTGTGCTAGTGCTATATCTCCTAGATATCTGGACACTACACATATGCTGTCTGATAACAGACATTCTCGCTCTATGAGATGCTGATATTTCAATAACATTTCAGTATTGAGGATGCATTAGATTCAATCAGAAGAATAAAGCTGTCGATGTGAAATCTCAGTTTGGCCAGGGCTGCCCCTGATGCAGCAGCAGGCTTACACTGTCTCAGACAATACAGGTGCAGATCCAGCAGTACAGAAAGAACCAAGCACCTGCTTCCATCTGAGCAGCTACAAATGTTTTGTTCGGCTGCGTCCTAAATGCCATATGTTGTTATGAGACTTATTTGAATTTAAAATATTGCTGTTGTGAGTAATTCTGTCTGTTTATTTTTCAATTACTCTGCTCAGCACGATTGTGCACATGTTTCAGTATATTAAATGTGAAAAGAGAATGAATGTTCTGGAATACAAGCAAGCCGCATGTTGAATTGTCTGAATTGTCTACTCGCTTCACAATTGAAAATTCCGAAGTAGAGCAATAAAACTAAAGAATCTGCATGGGTTCAAAATCTATTTTCCATTCCTCAGAGTTCCTGAATGTTTTCAATACGTGCCTGCACACCTCATCAGAAAAGTTGAGACATGATGACAACTTGCTTTCCAAGCTACACGGCTAAGTTGATCCATAAGGAAAAAGACACCGTTATACCCAGTAGGTCTCCTGAGTATCAGCTATTCTCATGTGGCATGAACTCCTTGCACTTGTGATCCCCACTATTTTCTCAGAGCTCGTTAGTAACCTGATTTGTATCTGATTCCACTTACTTTGGACCAGCAGTAAGTTCTCAAGAGGAAATTACTTGAATGATCATTCTTAACTTGGGTTTCCTAATTGGAAGTGTAAAAATGTGTTTTGGATGCTACAAAGCAACTCCACTGTTGCACTGAATATTTGGCGCATGATATCAATTTATACAGCATTAATTTCTGCAGGTACTAAAGTTGCTGGGACCATCCCATCCCAACAGCTTGCACAACCAGAGCAAAGAGAAGCAGTTTAAAACAGATGTTGCTTTCTTTAAATCAATCCTATGCTATCAGCTGTGCCAGTGCAGAGGTGGTAATGATAAACAGCCTCCTCTTGGCAAAAGCAAACCAATTGCGATCTAATAAATATGTGCTATACCCCAGAAACTAAATCATTCATGGTATTGGCAGAAGGTCTCTCTCTCCTATAGGTCTTTCCAGTCCCACTTAGCGGGATGTTAATATATCAGAGGACAGATTGTTTCCTCCCTTAAGTTACTGCACGTTAATAGGAAAACACCCACACGGAGGGGGTTTTGCAGTGCACTGTGACATCTTTGAAAAGCAAAAGCCACACAATCAAGCACCTCAAATTAAAATGCTTTTACTTTTATGGGCTGGTTTTGTCCTTGATGAATATTAAAAGTCTACGCTTTGTTTCTAGTGACAAAGACTATCTCACTACAATGATGAATGATGTACTCAAAGTGGGTCATTTAGAGATGAGCGACACAAAGGCTGGACGCTTTTCCAGGCTAATAGTTTTATAACCAGTAATCACCTGATTTTGGCACCTGACATCTCTCATTAAAAAGATCTTTGCTCATGCTGAAAGAATACTGGGATAGCTGAATAGCTCAGTGTTGCCTGGGATCCTGCCAGCAGTGCAGTATGCTGCCAGGCTGAAACACCCAACGGATTGGAAACAGTTGGGGAATTTAAGGCGTGTACCTCTCCTGGGAGGACTCAGCCTATTTCTAGCAATTAAAACCTTTCTCATGCCTGCCAAACCTTCATGCCATGTGCTCCTTTGTAGCTGATTTGCCAGGGAACACTAGGAAAATAAAGTGGTAGTAACTGGAGGCAATGTGATGACTGTCTGGTTATCACTGTGTGGCCCAATCTCTATGAAAAAAGAACAGAAAATCTTCCTTCCCACGAAAGGATATCTTATAATGTCCAGGTCATTGAATCAGTTCATCTCAAAATTGCATTTCATGAGGCCAATTTACATTAGCGCTAAGCCAAGCTATCTGCACAGTGTCTTTAACAGAGGAGATCTTTTAACAGAACATATCCTCTGTGTGGTACGAGGTGTGTTTATCAGATGAAGTTCTGGCTGCTGAGTGAAAAACTGGCACCACAAGAAATAAGAGGGCCCATTCCTGTGAGTGTGTCTGATCTGCCAAAATCCTTGTTCGGATTCTGTTTCTAATTCTAGACCTAATGATAAACAGCTGCTGTTATTTTTTACAGTGTTCTGTACAGAAGCCATAGTTCCTTCAGTCTTATCTTAGGATTTTTTTCTGCATGAAGATATTCGCATCTCCATAAGGAGAAAAGGAACCTCCTTTCAGAATATCTCTTTGTAAAGAGGAAGACAAAATCTTGTGGATTATCTTTAATTCAGACAGTAAAAACCCATCAGGTGCTTTCATCATTATCAGATATCCATTTTGGTAAAGGGAAATCCACTGTTAAAAACCAGAACAACGGCAGTTTCCAACCACTGTGACTGCAATTCTTCTGTACATTTAGTAGAAGGGAAAAAAAATGCTGTGTTGCTTTCAGTTAAGGAAAAAGTGCTGTTTACCAGATAAAAATGCCAGCTCAAATAAGCTGCCAGTTCTGGATGAAATCAAATGCTTATTTACAGGACTGGTGCTGACCCCAAGAGAGCACTCAAATGAAGTGAGCACTGAGAGGAGGGGAACAATACCTCTGAAGGGTTTCTCCTTGTTCGGAGTTTGGTTTAATCCACACCAGTAACAGTAGAGTAAATATTGTTCCCTTCGCCACCTTTATCTCCATTTGAAAATGTGAGAAAAGCTCTGCTCCAGTTTCCTCTGTCACCAATTTTCCTCAGAAGGGTTTTAAAATTCATATCCGGAGCCAAATTCACTTCTGTCATATGTGCAAAACCACTTACTTCATCGCTGGTGGTGATACAAAGGGATGAGTGAGAAAGTTCTTGATTTTTGGGTTTCTTTCTGGAATAGGAAAACAAACAGTTCAGCTTTTTATCCTGTGCTTCGATCCTGTGAATACTTTAATATTAAAGTACATAAAGTGCCTGTATTGCTGTAAAGTCAAAATCATGCTCATTTTTCAGCTACGAGCGGAACTGGAACGTCAACAGAAACAATTTTTTTTCTGCAGTAAGAACTTGGCAAAGTAAGATACTTCACGGCCAGAAGCTCCAGCTCTGAGTGAAGCTGCTGGTGATGGGCAGCTTTGGAAAGATTCAGTAGTGTCTGCTGCAGAGACTTTGGCAATCACACTTTATAAGCTGTTGACATGATAGTTCTGAAATGACAATATTTTTAACCTTTGAAAATGTTTCTGAATGTGTTTGACATTTTTTCCCCTCTTTGGGAGGCTGAGAAATTTGAACAAAGATGTACTTTACATTTAGAGCCTGGTGAGAAAGAATTGTGATCTTTGTGCTGTAACTGGTGGATAAAGTGGGCAGAAGGGGGTGTTCAGTTCATCCAGGTATCTTGCAGGACTTCACTATTAGTTTTATTTGAGACTTTGGGAGGCAGGTCTTCATTATAATCCAAAATTTGAAATACAAATCCTGGAGGGGCCATCCTTATGGAGAGATTATATTCACCTTTCTGCTCTCTGTCTCCTTTCTCATGATCTCCTGGGTGTCAGAGTATTGCCCAACAGTAATGGTGCCAGGAGCACTGCAATGACCTTGGACACTTTCAGAAATGGATGGGCACAATTTCCAAAGTTTAGTGAGGAGAAAAAATAAACAAAACACAAAACACTCCAGAATTATCTGGAAGCTGAAAGAAATTAGTTATAAGGTCATCTGGCAATTTATGTTCTGTGTTTATTAGTGCCTGCAGGCTGTACCCAGCAGGGGACACGGGAATCTTTCCTTTCCCAGCTCAATGGAGAGGTGCCCAGTGCCCCGGAGCTGCTTTGAGTGGTGGGAGGGACAGGGATGCTGTGTTGAGCCCTGCATGAGAGTGCTAAGGGATATGACAATGCTCTGTCAGTGACAATTAGCTCAGCAAGACAGAGCCTGCCATTAAAAGCTGCTTCTGGGGCTGGCAACGAGCTGCTCAGGCTCTTTGGAGGCAATGAAGTATTCCTGCACGGAAATCCTTGCAGTGATCTGGTGCCTTTCTCCTGAGGGAAGAGCAGCTGGAGTACGTGCAGCTTGCAGCTCTGATGGGTGACAGCAATGGATGGTGTGCCAGAAGCACCATTATCCTTTGGGGGGGGGAAAAGCAGAGTTGAATGTGCTTCCCAGCCACCAACCTTTCCATCCTGCCATTCTGTTGCTGCATGTGCCATGGGGCCTTTCTATTTCCCTGCCCAAGTGATAACAAGAAAGATTGGCTTTTGGAAATGGATATCCAAAACTGCTTGCAGGGATTTAGCCATGTCATTTTTCCTGACTCTTGTGAGAGATACCTATTTAAAACTTAGCTCAGCGGACTGAAATTGACCCTGCTGGTGCAGTTCTCACCTCGTGCTGGTACCAGTGGAGCACCAGTGAAGCCAGGGCTGCTGCAGGCAGATGGGCTCTGGGCAGGGAGGAGTCCCACTCCTGCTTATCACGGAGATTTCTCAGCCCACTCACTCTGAATACGCAGAGCTGGAGCACCTTCTTTGTAATGTGAGCAATGAAATGGGAAGTGGAGGGCAGGGAAAGACTGAGGAGTGGACAGGCGGTATAAAAGGGGTGGTTTCATGCCTTTACTCTCTCCCTGCTGAGCCCTATCATTTCTGGGTCAGTTGAAGGCTTTTGTTACTGTCCTCAGTGAAATAAATATAAGTCAAGATGACAAAAGATAATTCAGAAGCACCTGGCCAAACTCATAGAAAAGAGTGTCCCACAGCATCTCAGTTCCTTTTCCACCCCTGGAAAAAGTTCATGAGCACTTTTGTGGGGGAAAAGAGGACGATTTCAGCTGCTGCCTATTGCTAACAAACACTGCCAGTGCCCCCAGGGCTGTTCAGAGCAAATTCCAGTTTTTACAAATAGGACAACAAAACTCTGAGGAAAACTCAGAAAAGAGGTGTAATTTTTGCACAGAATCCCATTGCGCTCTCTGGAAAAAGTCCAGTGTTTCAAAATACCTCCCAGGAAGAATTTCTATTTTGCCCTTTTCGTTTAATTCAGATTTCAGCAACCCACAAGAATATAAAAGCAAAACCCTTTAAGTAATTTCTTTCTCTCGACACAGTAATAAAAATTAATGTTATCCCTGTTCCTCATTTTGAAGTGAAATTATAAATCTATAGATGTATGAATGTTGCAGGCACTGTATACATTATTAACTGATCTGTAATGGACATAGACTATTTTGTATTTTCATAATGCAGTCCTTCCTCTCCCATCACATCATCAGAGTAAAAGTAATTTCAGAGTTAATATAATTCTGGGAGAATGAGAAACTGGAAGCTTTCCCTTAGGGTTTCAGCCCTACATACATCTTCTGGAGGGGTAAGCACTTAGTGCTGAAGCAGCTCGGGAGGGGATGGCCAAGATGACTTTGAGGAAGTTTTATTCTGCCCTCCCTATCCCTTTGTGCTATTTCCTGTCTGGAGGGCTCTCCATTACAGGTTGGATATTTGGGACAATTAGTTCTCAGGAAAAGTGGTGACACAGTGGCACAGGCTGCCCAGGGAGGTGGTGGGGTCCCTGTCCTGGAAATGTTCGAGAACTGTGGAGATGTGGCAGTTAGGGACATGGTCAGTGGGCATGGTGGAAGTGGGTTGGGGTCGGACTTGATCTCAGCCCTCAGCTCCATCCAATTCTTATTTGTTCTCCACAGTTCCATTGACACCTTAGTTAAAGCTGGAGGAAGAGAAGGCACAATTTTTAACTGAAAGATAAGCACACTTAGAATATTGCTTCAGAATATTCTCGGTGGGTTTATTGTTCTATCCTTCCTCTATAAAAGCACTCAGTATAACTGTGTTCATTTTTCAGATAACCAGTGAAAAGCTGTAATAATGCATGTGTAATTCTTACATATAATACAGTTACTGAGTAATAGGAATCATCTCAGGACACAATAGACAATTTCATCAGATAAGCTTTTCAACAGAAAATCTTGCTGGCATTTTTCCCTTAATATAATAGAATATTTTGTATAATTGTCTGTGGTGATAAGAGATTTGTGAGTTGTTAAAGAGACATTAAATTCTACATCTACCTGGGAAAGAGATAATAATACCAATTACATGTATGAATTCCAATCTGATACATGCTCCTCTCTAGAACAATAATCAAGCAGAATCTCATTCTTCCCTTAGCTTTGAACCATCAGTTATAATGCACCAACCAAGGAATCATCTCCACTGAATCAAAATAATCCATACAACAGAAAGCACTCTAGCAGAGAAAGCACTTGCGATGGTGTTCTAGCTGAGTAAACAAAGGATGGGTTAAATGTTGGAGTGGGAGAATGCTATTTAAAATGTACTCAAAGTGTCATAACTCTCATGGACTTTAAGGCAAGCCGTGATTACCTCCTAACGGCCGTGCTGTGGCAGTAAGTCATGGCTCACTTCTCTCTGACACCGCACGGCTTGATTTTTCTTCTGGTGAGTGGCCTCTAGGCAGCTCAGACATGGCTAACTGTGCCCTTTCCTTGAAAATAAAAAATTGTTCGTATTTCCGGGACTACATGAGGTGGAACTGGACTCCCAAGGAATTTGTCATCCCAGCTGAAGATGTGCAGGGTGGGATGGGAGCCCTGCAGAGCTGGCTGACGATGGTCACAGCCTTGTTCCAGTGCAGATGGCAGCAACTGAGGCAAAGGCCAAAGAATGTAACTCCGCTCTGAAGGTGGAACAGAGCTGTGCACTCAGACTCAGGCATCCGTTAGAGCACCTCTGTTCCTAAAACAGAACCTAACTTCCTAAACTGTGAGGGAAATAGTAACAATCTGGCTTCCCCTTACAAACGCGGGGAGTATTGCTTTAGATCAGGCTGGCGTTTAAAGGCTGAATGTTTCAGCTCCTTGTGTGCACATCTTATTGAAATACACTGTGACAGCCACAGATCTTCAGCAAAAAAAGCTGCACTCAGTGATTTCAGCCTGTGCCAACACACGTCAGAACGGGAGGGCGAACTTCTGCACCTCGTGTGTGATAACCTGGGCAAGAGGAGCTTTCCTCTGAGGAAACAAGCCAAGAAAGCTGTTGCAGAGAAGCAGAACAGTCAGCAGTGTTTGCATTTATTGCCGTAGCTCCCATAGGAAAGGGGAATGCCAGGAGCTTGTTTGACTGATTTGCTGGTACCTTCCACGTGGAAATCATAAAGTAAAACTCTGACCCAAATCAAAAGGGTTGAGGTTAGATATCTGCACCCTGAGAGCTCTTCATGGAGGTTTAGTACAGACCACAGCTATATGGCATTGGAATCTTCCTGGGCATAAGGCTGCAGTTTTCTACCAGCACTTGTTTTCATGTGCCTGCTTTGTTTTTCTGCTTCTTTGAGGCACCTTTTCATTTTCTCATGCTGCATAGCGTCCCTCCACAAGAGGAACACTCAGACATATTAAAAGTAACCTCAGTTTCTCCCACATTTTCTCGCTGAAATAAAATATATCATAATTTCTGTAATTTGGGGGATTAAGTTGGATGTGTATGTAAAATGGATAGCAGTAGGCGTTCTGAAACTCCTACTATTACCAATGATACTTCTGTCTATCTTTGGAGATCTTGAGTCTCCATCTCTTTCTTTATTTTTAGCCAGAGACACCTGGGGCAGTGATTTCTCTTTGTAGCACTGTGCGTTCCCAAGTATAATAAAAGAGCCAAAATTCAACTTTCTAGTAAGACATAAAAGGCCATAATAATCATAACAGCATGGGAACAGCCGCTGTTCTGCAAGGTTGTTATGGCCACACACTGTTCTGACTCCTGTGGGCTTCGGGTGGCAAAAGGCTGCGTGGTCTGACATGGCATTGCTGCCAACCAAAGCTCGGGCACCACAGATGCCCTCTGGGGTAGGAGCCTGTAGGTCAAAGCAGGATAAGCTCCCTGTAGAGTGACTCAGGCCTGAATCTGAAGAAAAACATACATAAATGTGGTATAAATCCGTCCAATAGTCTGATTCCCAGCACTGTGGAGTCTTTTACATACAAATTGGTGTTAAATGAGATGATCCACCCATCTCAGAGCAGTGAATTTAAGTTGGAAATTTAACAGTGCCCTCCCAGCCCCTTGCAGAATATATTGCACATCACATATAAGAAATTTATTTAGCATAAATTGAAATGTTAATCAACTGATATTGTGATTTTGTGCTGTAGACTTTCCACTGCATAAGTAATGGACTTTGCAGTTCATTTTGGAGAAAGGGTTTGCTCTAGCAATCAGCTAAGCTCCCACTGATACTGTTGGGAATTCTGCTGTGTAAAGACTACAATAAATTCATAAATGTCCCATTAAACTGGTTTCAAGGTATCCCTTTAAAACATAATTGCAAGGCTGGTTCATTCATTCTTATCCCAAAGTGATTGGTTGCCATTTCACTTCATATTAATCAAAGGTTTGCAGTCAGCTGTGTGCATTAATTGCATCTATATATCCACGTAAAGTGATTTGATAACTTTTTGTGTATGAGAAGGAAAAGAACTGATGTGCAGAGAGGCTCCATTCCAGCACTGTGGTTTCCAGCTGGTGTCTGTGCTGTTTAAGCCTCACCCCTCAGCTTCTGCGTGTTGTTTTCACAGATGGATCTGCACAGTTGTACGAATTGCTTCTGTTTGTTTTGAGAAAGCTTTACTGATGGGAAAAACCCCTTTGGGCTGGGAATCCAGTGTGGTTCAGCTTCATTTGTGTCCTGAGCCTCAGACCTTTCGTCTGTTCAGGTGTTGCATGTTGATACTCCCCATTTGCATTTTATTTTCTTTTTTAATTTGACATTCAGAGGGTGATGTGAAGTAATTGGACAATCTCAAGATACTCCTGAGAGGGCAGTCTGGTACCCAGCACGATTTTTGCATTCAGAAGTAATGTCACTCCCTGGTACACAGCTCCAGGGTATGCAGAGGGTAACAGGGCCAGAAGTGAGCATGCGATGCCTGAGGGGAAGCAGTGCTGCCTGCTCATCACCAGCATCGGAAATCCTTTGTGTGTAGACGGGCAGTAGATGACTTTCCTTCAGTCACGTGCATTATTTAATGTATGGAAACCAGTGCAAAGTTTCAAAAATAGCGATCTCAAAATGGAAGATTTAATTGTAACACTGCGGAGAGAACTGGCAGATATACGGATGTTCTTTCTGGCTTCATGAGAGGCTGAGCTCTGTATGCTTCTGCAGAAAGGAGCGCGTGCAGGTGATCAAGCTTTAATTCTAACTAAATTGATGCTAGTGAGCCATTACTGCTGGTAATTTGTGCTGGGAGACAGAAATAGAAAAGAGGATAAGGAAAAATAAGTGTTACAATGTCCTGCAGCCAAATATACTGCAGTGTAGACTTGGTATTTTGAACCTGAAGAGTGCAAATAATTAATACAGACATCCGAAAGATGTGGCAGCTTTTTTTTTTTTTAATTCTATTTTAGCAGCGTGTACAACTTAGTGCTAACAACAAATGAGTCACCAAAGCAGTGTTTTACAACTGAAGTCTGAAAAAAGATGTGGGCTCTCAAACGCAGAGAAGTGTGTAATGTGGTAGAAAATGCCAGGTAGGAGCAGTAGTACTGCTCCAGTGTCCTACATTCATAAATCATATATAAAATATAATCAGATTTTTGCCCATGTCCTGAAACATTTAACAGGACACACGTTGGAATATGCATAGGGAAAATGAGACCTAAAATTCAAGCGCAGATTTGGAAGCAGAACACATAGTTCAATCTACTTTATACTAAAAAGATCACGACTCATAGTGACACCTACACCAGGATATACTTTTATTGGTAAAAGTCACATTTGCTCACGTATATGCCACAAAAGAATAAATAAGGACAGTATAACCTACCCTGTATTAGACCAGAAAATCCTGTTGCTGGAAAAATAGCACTATCAAGTGGATCTAAGAAATGATTTTACCAGGTTTTAATGTGATTCAACATGCAGTTAGCCCTAATCATAAAGAAAAGGTCACGAATGTGATGTGCTGAATTCCCTTGCTCTGTGAAAACTGAAAGCCCTCTGAACTTGCAGGAGGCTGACAACGTACAAACTGGAGAACTGGACTTTTCATGCCAACACCGTATGATTATTCTGTACTATTCCCACCAACTTTACAGAACAAGCAAATGCCTGGGATTTTCTTACTCTTACAATGTTAAGATGCAGAGAACAAAGAACATGAGTTATCATTGACTTCACAAGCACCTAGTTGTGTAGGCTTGACATCTGATTTGATCAGGGTTCACATATGTGACTGTTGGTGTTGACTGAGCCTGAAAAAGCACAGACATCACATTAACCATTCTGTTCACAGTTCGGTTTTCCACATAATGCTCAGCAATGCTCCATTTCGTTTATGCTTCCTTTTAAAGCCAAGCGACCCTGTTACTCCCCTGAAATCATATGTTCATAGATTCAGGAAAGCAGGGACTGTCAGAAGAATAATGCAAATCTTTGTGTTGGTAGGAGATGCTTTTGCATTTCTGTGAGGTCGGTGCTGGGAGACCTCAGCTGCTCTCTCACAGGGACAGTTGTCATCGCCGTGTCCACAGGGAGGTGGGTGTAATGGAGGGCAGAGCTTTGCATTTGCACCTCTTTCAAGCTGTGATGGGGCACAAGGAGGTATCTCCTGTTATTTATCTTCAGTACATCTTTCTCTTCCTTGAGTGAGCTTATAAAGTGACTTCAAGCCTCCTCTCAGCTTGGTTTTCTCCTGCTGACAATGCCCATAAGACAGAAAAGACAAATATGCCAAAATGACTAAAGAGAATACAGCTCAGAATCACTGTTACATATTTTCTCCCCTCTAGCAGAAGAATTTTTAGCATTGAACACACCAAAAGCACCACAAACTGTAGATCTCCAGTCTATTTCTCATGGTAAAATGAATTAGATTGGCACTTTTTTGGTGAAATAAGGAAAAAATAAGAGAACACACCACCCAATGCAAACTCCTGCAATAGAAAGAAAAGGAAAGAAATGAGCCCAATGCTTAAAAACCCTGAAAGTCTCTACTTTTAAGGAATAGCACAGTAGAGCTGAGGAGAGCAATTCCTCTCTCCCAAGGAACAGAAAGACAAATGCGTACAATCTTGAGCAGTCACTTAACAGTAAATAAAATACAGTTTACTCTCACTGCTCAGCAATAAAGGGAGAAGCAATGGAGAAGACCACAGCCCAGTTTGATGGCTCACTGTCCCATATCAGCACGTACTCAACACCTCATCTGCGTCCTGAGTAGATGTTCAGTACAGTGTAATTCACAGCTGTGCTTCTTCTTGTCTTAGTTTGTGCTTTAGGATTCCAGCAATTGAGAAGGAAAAGCTTTCGTGGTTCTTGGTTTTTTTTTTTTTTTTTTCCTATGTAAAGGTGGTATTGACACCTGGATATTTTGTACTTCTGCTTGAAACATTACTAATTACAAAGCCCTGGGTTGGACTGTGCTGTCAAGAAAAGTTTAGATGTTGTGCTAAGGGACATGGTTCACTGGAGTAATAGTGGTGGTAGGTGAACAGTTCAACTGGATGATCTTGGAGGTCTTTTCCAACCTTGGTGTTTCTATGATTCCATTAACGAGAAAGCTCTTCAGTTTGACTCAGGAGTGATACTACCAACATGCCTCTCATGTAAGATATTCCAACCTTCCTTCTGTTCAGATTGATGGATATACCAGGATTATTCCCTCTGGGCTAAGAGCTGCAATTTCTTTGTACATAGAAAATGTAAAGGAAATAGTAATTTGATTGATTTGTTCAGGAACTCTGTAATTTTTATGAATGTATTTGAATTGCTGGATGTTTAATGAAAATTGCATCGGTAAGTGCTGAGCTACACTGGGATTAACTCTGAGACTCAGAGCGAGGAGAGCCAGAAAATACCCCAAAGTGGCTAAGTGCTGATAAAAGTACAACCCTATCTATTCTACTTTTCCCTAGGTTTGTTCATGGCTGCACTCTTCACTGTCTGAGGACTTCTAGAAGTGTGGGCAGGGAGCACACAGATGTGTTGAGCCATTCCATCAGCAGAATGCGTGTTTTACATAAGGTTGCCACCTAAATCTGCAGTATTCTGAGTTTCATGCAGCAATGCATGACTTGTAGGCTTAAAGTCCCTATAGTTTTTAGCTTTTACACAGTCTGCTGTAATCCTGGAGTAAATTAAAAACTGCAGGGCAGTGCAGAAGGGGTGAATGCAGAGCTATTAATACAGCAGTTTCCTGCCAATGACAAATTTCTATCCTGAAAGTTTCTTTTGGGTTTATTCCATATCTAATGTATCTCAAAAGTCTCCTTTTCCTTTCTGTTTATTGCTGTCATAACTTGGAGGTGAATGTGACCAGTAATTCCAGGTAATTCTCCTAAAATTTCTAAGAGCTCTTCCTAGAAATCCTGTTTTCCTTTGAGTTTGAATCAAAGCTACTCTGAATCAAAGCTATTAAACAAAAAGAAAAAAAAACGCACAAAAAACAAGCAAACAAAAACCCTCCAAACCTGTGTTCTACCTAGTTATGCTTTAATTGTAGGATTTGCTCTAGCTTTTGCAAATACTTTCAATTCCCTCCAGCAGAACTGGAGCATAAATAAAAAAGGACAATCATTGTCTACTTTATTTACAAACAAAGAAAAATGTCCCACCAACAAATAAAAGCAATGTTCTTTGCCCAATTCATGATTCAGTTTTTAGTTTCAGACTTTGCCAATAGAATGAAAATAAAAAATAAGAATGGAACATTTGTAACCATTGCTTTCCCCTGTGGAGAGTGGTTCATTGGTGCGAGCTACTAATGACAACTTTTTCTTCAAGTTCCCTCTTTCTCCTTTCCCAGAGAGAGCTTATTCCCTCATTCTGAGCCCTCCAAAGGAGGGCACAGTCCAATTACAAAGAAAAAATAAAAACTGCAGCATTAATGACTCAGGAACTGCCTCAGTCACGTGACAAAAGTTGGGTGCTGGAGGTGGAGAGCGACTGCCGTGACCTCCTGAGCAGAGCTGGGTTGGAGGCAATGGGAGGTGTTCCTTCACTCTGTGAGCAGATCACAGAGATATGAAATACTTCCCAGCAGTCGCTGTCTGTTCAAGGGAAAGGAGACAGAGTAAGAGCTGTCTGGCCTGAATCTTCCCTTTTAGAGGTCTTAATTGTGCTGAATTCGGTGTTCTGGAAAACCTCTAGGCGCCCTTCACTCTGCATTAAATTTCTTGTCACTGAACGGTGACTTCCTTGATCTGCAGCCCTGTTATTATTTCAAGATGTAACTCTGGGACTCAGCCAGCTGTCTGCTTAACACCAGCCTGACATGAAGAAGCTGAGGCAATTCACCTGGAGAAGAAATGTGTTGCCTTCTCTGACCATGGCGTCACCAAGGGTCAAGGCTGTAGTCAGTGACTGACTTAGAAAGGGAAAGACGTTCTTGAATGTTTACCCAGCTTGCTATTGAGCTATGCCCCTGCACCCTCACCATGGCCTGCTCCTTTCTCTGTAACAGAGAAGTGGACCACCTCCCTAGGAGAAAAAATTTTTACGCACTCCACCTGTGCAGCAGCAGCGGCACTGTGGGAGATGTTATTTACATGAAGTTCATGAATATTTATAGTAATATTTATAGCTTTGTTCAGCAGGAGGCTTGATCAAGTCAGTAGTATGTCTGGAGATATGTCTTCAGAATACTACTTTTAACGAGAATAATTTGCATTTAATAAAGGGCCTGAGATAGAAAGCTTCAATCCAGGTTTGAATCTTCTTGATATTTGAGGAAATATTTAGATTGGAAGTTTTATTCCTCATCCATTTCCTCTAGCAGTGATGAAACAAAAGTAGATCTCAATCTAATAAAATGAACTGACAGGAACAGTATGAGAATATGCCAGAAAACAAAAAGGGAAATTTCTCACTGTACATCCTATAGGAAGGGTGCTGCATAACAGGAGTTGGAGCATTGTCTGTTTGGTTTTTTTTCATAACTTCAGCTGAAATGGTGAACAGAAATAGCCCTCAGGAGAGAGCACACAAACCTCTCCTTCATCCTGATCTCTTAGCAATTGGGGTGGGTGGGGTGTTTGGAGGAGGTGGGAGGGTTGCATTCTTTCTCTTCAACCAGCAAAGTCATAGATACAATGTATTTCTCCCTGTAGGCATCACTATTCCTCACTGTTTTCTAACCTTGTGACTCATTTAAGAAAAAATAAGACTTTTTCTCAATATATTAATATTGTTAAGTGGCAGCAGCACTCAACCCATATAGCTGGTACAGACTGGCTGTGCCTGCAGTGGGACCTCCCTGGTGTTGGCTGCACTCACTTGGGAGCACCAAGTCTTACAACAGTAAGGGATTCTGTGGTGGAATTCTCAGCAACACTGGTTGTCTTTGTGTCCTGAATAGTTTGTTGTGCATGTGGTTCCCTTGAACTGTCTGAAACTTTCGTGGCAGATTTCAGAGAGCAACCTGCTGGGACTGGAAATACCCAGCTCCTATCTCTTTCCTTGGTTTTGGCTGCATCACTTCATTTTCTGAGTTTTACAGCTAAAACCAGCTGCTTTGCTATCAAGTATGAGATGACAAGGGCCTGTGTGTATTATTAGACAGTGTGAGCCATCAGCATTTGGACGTGCAGTTACTTCCAGGCATTTGCAGATGGCTGGTGAGATGTTGTCTTCTAGTGTAAATATTACAATAATTTTACTAAAAAGCATTTACAGCTAAATGTGGTGTATTTGTGTGTGGATTTCAATGTTTTCTGCCAGAAAAAAAAAATGAATGTAAGGATTGTATTATTGTGCAGATTAGAATGAAGTTTTATTGATTATCTGCAATACTTCCCTCTGGCTCGCAGTTTTCTTTTGGATTTCTTGTTTGTATATTTTGCATTAGACTCAAGAATGCTACAGCAAACAGTAAACGAAGGGCTTGGTGTGCTCTGACCTTTCCAGGATGAAAGAGGGAATCAATAGAGGATCTGCATTTGTAGGTGCTCGCGGACTGCAGGAACCTTGACCCAGGATGATTTAGAGCCTGATTAGGGCTCACGCAAACAATACAATTTGTTTGCATTCCTACTTCACTGCTCCTTCACTTCCTCAGGAAGATGATGTTGTGTCCCAGGTCATTAATCTCCCCACGCACTGGATGCCATTATGCCTGAGATTGTTAAGATATTTGGCAGTCTAGCTTGTTGTTCTTATGCATATGTTGAATATTTACACAGCAGCAATGTGTGCAGTTCCAGTAACATGCCACTGAGCTTCCACTCGGTGTCAGGAATCAATTTTCTGCCCCCATGGAAGAACTGTTCAAAAAAAAAGAACAATTCTACCAGAAAATAATCCAAAGTTCCTTCCCCACCTGTACCCAAACATACCCTCCAGCTGTCATGTGCATTTATCAGTGTGCTTAATAATATATCTTCATTCCTCACTTTGTTTTGAAGTTTGGAGTCCAACCGTTAGATATAATTGGATAAAAGCCAGGGAATAATTTTAATTATGCTCTGCATGATAATTGCAAGGACTATCTGACCTCGTCCAGGATTTGACTGCTTGCAGAAGATGAGGAGAGCCTGACAACTCCTGCAGTGTTTGAGGCTGCTCCCTGCCTTAGCTTTGTGCTCTTGGACCTGTTCGGAATTTCCTGAACAGAGCCAAGCTGCCTCCAGCAAGTGCTCATCTTTCTCTCCTTCTCTTTGTGTTTTGGTACTGACATGGTATGAGCTCTGGGAACAGTGCCTGTGGAGGCTGCTGTAGCTCGTACAAGTTTGGTACAGCGGGTACCCGAAACTGAACTATTGAGAGAGAGGAGAGACATCTGCATGTCTTAGCTGGATTCCTCAGTAATTAACTCATGCACAGTTAGTAGGCTCCTACGTGGGGATTTTGAGATGCTGCTTTGAAATAGTGCTTGTGGGGTATTTAAGGATAACATGTTTAATGCACTCATTTTGGCAAGTGGAGCCTGACAATGACCCTGTAAATGGGTACAGGTACACAGATATTTCTAGTTAACGCAATTTGGTGAGTAAAATAATTACATGCCTAACACGCACTCCATTTATTCAGCATCCTGTTATTTAAAAAAAAAAAAAAAAAAAAAAAACCTGGCCATTTTCTAATATAAGTGATTATTACTTCAAGTTATTAAGATGCACAAATGAATGTAAAAGTAGAGCAGTTTGCAGCCTGCAATGTCTGTTTTCTACCATAAGTACTGCTTTTCTTGTTTTACATTCCTTAACCTTCTGCTTATGTCAGAGCTATAGTTCCCTTCTGTGCTAAGAAGAAAAGAATGTGATAAGGCAGGCTGAGATCTCTGTATATTACACATCTTAACTGCAGAATGCTATCTTAGGAGGTATCAAAATGTAGAACCATTAGAACGAACAGCTTTATTAGTATGACTTTTTTTTCCAATTTAATAGTGTACCTGGAGCTATTTTATATCAGAATTCAGATGAAGAGAACACAGTTTGTAATACAGAGCAGCTGGCAATTACATCTTGTTCGAGATGTTTCACCACAGAAAAAATAAGTCTTATTTATAGAGAAATAGCAATGCTGATGGAAATTCTCATGGAAAAAAGATTTCAGGGAGGTTTGTTTTTTTTCCTCATTGCTGCAATTAATACAATTGAAACAAAACTCAGAGTGCCCCCAGATCTGAAAAGCTCTTGCATGAGGGCTCTACATCCCTTTTGTTTGAGTGCTCCCCACTGTGTGTCCTGCTGCTGCTCCTGGCACTGCGCAGCACAGATTGTGCTCATTGAGAAGCAGAGTTTCCTATGTGGTGATAAAAGTTTATTGTCTTCACAAGACCATGAGCTTGGTCCAGATTAACACTGTAGTTTGATAGGTTAATATTTGGGTAGTTAGACATCTTCTATTGCTGTCCGCTTCTTTTAGAAAGGCCACTAGGAATCTAGTTGTTCAAAACACTCAATATCTATGGAAGCAGAGCCACTTGTAAATTGCTACTTGAGATGCTCAGCAAGGCTGTGGATGCTACCCTCCCTGGAGCTGCTCATGGCCAGGCTGAATAGAGCTCTGCACAAGCTGGTGTAGAGGAAGACACCCCTGCCTATAGCAGGGAGTTGGATCTAGATGATCTTAAAGGGCCCTTCCAACCCAAACCACTCTATGATTCTGCATGTTTACATTCCCAATCACAGAGCAGTTATTTGTGGTTATGTATGTTTCTGTAGCGTGACGCTGGATGTGCACAGGTTTTGCTCACTGCAGATACGGCCTTAATTCAGTTCCCATCCATATCCAGCCCATGTAATCAACAGAGCAAAGTGAAAACGAGACATTTAAAATCAGATGTGAAGGATCAGTACAGTGTGCCCGGGGTTACAAAGACATCAATATACAGAACAGAAGCAGAGATGGAGATACTAATGAGTTATGAATCACACTATTTTGATGTATGTGATTGTCATCAGTAGCTTTGCAAGATGTTGCTGTTACTCTGAGCATTAGTCCATTAGATCTACAGCTAAGTTTTGTTTCTGATTCCCATCTTGGGAAGTGCAAGTCAGAAGTGACTCAGGAGGAGTCAGCAGTGTTGATCCTGAGTGCAAAATGCTGAGAAAATGTAGCCCAGAGAGAAAAGGGTGAAGAGGAACTCAGGGCTTTTGCTACCAGAGTGGGTGTCTGTGCCTGAGTTACCTTGCTGCTGTGAACTCTCAGTACATGTGCCAGAAGCTGAGGAACATAGTTTTCTGAAAATGAGAGAAGTGAAGATGTAGAGAAATTTGTCTGAACGTTTCCTTTCATTCTCATCACATAGGGATGAGTTAATGCAAACGGGTATTTTTATAATCGAGGCTCAAAGGTGGCAAAGAGCAAGCTGCAGACAAAACAGAACTATTTCTCTGGTGACACATCCTCACGAAACTTCGAAATGCTGCTTAACTTTTATAGGAAACTCTAAATCAGCCCAGGATTGCTTGAAAAGATCAAGAGCCCCAGAAAATATTTTAGCTAAATGGGGATGAGCTTTGTGATTTGTTATTTTGTGCATCTAGCCCTAAAAATGAGCAACGATGAAGTTATTTAAGAACCCCCATAACAGAGAATCATTTGCCAAAGGGGAAAGGCTGAACAAATTCAGCCCTCCCCTGCATGTCCTATTAAACGCTGGAAGCAGAGCAGAATGTTCTGTTCCTCTGTCCTGACTACTTTCCTCACAAAGCCAGGAGATAGAGCGCCATCTGACGTTACTTCTCCAGAAAATAGCCATGAACCCTCATCACCGCATGTCTGCTAAAACCCAATTGTCTTCTGTCGTCCATCTCTGCTGATGTAACTATAAGGCACACAGGGGAGGATGCGCGCTAATACGACCATCATAAGGACTGCAAATTGTGAGCGTTCTTCATCAAATTACAAGAAAATGCCACTCACGAAAAAGATATTTAGCATGGTATTTTTTATCACATTTGTAGTGCTTTCCAGCACTCTGTGTATTTTGCATTTTTTGGGACAGTTCAGTGCCTGACCTAATGAACTCATTGTCCATTTGTAGTCCAAGAATATAACACGGCTCTTCTGATGTCAAAAGGCAGGGGAGCTAGGGTCATGAGCAGTAATCTAAATGCACCCTGTTTCTTGACTGCTTTTTATAGCTTCTGTGGCACAGAGAAGATGGACTGTTACTCTACACGTTTACTTATTCTTGTGGTAAACCTTTCTACCAATCCAGTTATGTCATAGAATGGCTTGGTTCGGAAGCAAGCCCAAGGAGCATGAGTTCCAACCCCACTTCTACAGGCAGGGTTGCCAACTGCTAGAGATGTAATATCTTACATTTTACAGGAAAAAAAGAAAGGCAACACTGTTAATAAACCAAATACCGACTCCTTGATTAACCTTGAGTATAACTTACAATGTGTGTGTCATGAGACCTAGACATACATAAAGACTGAAGTTCACTAGGATGATTCAAAATGAAGGACTCCTACTGCACTTCTTTAACCAGCATATCAGGCACAATGACCTGGTGGGAGCTGAGCCACGAGCAATGAGTCAGAAAGCACAGAGGCTGATAGCACCATGCTTTGGTTTAACAAGTCAGCTAGCTGCAATGTTCTTTGTGGTAGGGAATGATACTGTCTTTGCAGGGAGTTTATCATACATGGCAGTAACAGGTTTGTTTTACAGATGTGATACAGGAAACAACCAAATGTTGAGATGATGATGGCGGTCATTACTGACTATGGCATAAACTTGCTGGGATACAAAAAAATCACTCTGGAGGAAGTAAATTAAAATCCATGAATGGAAGTAATTTCTAGTACTCTACCAGTACGTTTAATTTCCCATACAAATGTCATACTTTGCAGTGTCCAGTTTGAGGTCACTGCCACAGTCATTTGGAGAAGGTGGGGGTTAGTGAGCAGAGACTGAAGGGTGGAGATGCAGGAATTAATTTGGACCAGGTTCAGTGTGATGCTTCAGGAGGTGTCTGATTTGCAGCACTTACACCCAGACATCAGTTCCTGTTTATGAGAACTTTTGCTGAAGCAAGAAATTCCCTGCTATTTAACTGAGGTTTCTGAGCTACAGTAAAGGCAGTGCTGGTACAGGAAAGTGTTTCAGGGCTGAGCAGAGCTGAGTGCTGACATCCCCTACCTGGGGACCTGCACTATGGCTTCTTCCTGAGCTTCTGCCAGCAGTGCTGCAGGAGCTGCTGATCCTGCCTCGACATGGTCACAGCATTCCTGTGGTGGCTTTCAGCCCTTCTTTCCTGTGATTTCATGACAAACTTGGCCTTTTAAAGGAAAACCTGCTGCTTCATTCTGTTGGTGATGGTCATCCACATCCCAGGGCAGGGGTGAACCATGAGGTTATCACCCATTTTTCTTTTCACATATTCCATCAGTGTGTTTGCTGAAGCAGATTGTGACCCTCCTTGTGGAAATCCAGTATAATCAGCTTCGTGTTAATTTGCTTCCCCTCCTTCTCCACATGCCTCCCTGTTTTCTTTCCCTACTCTGGCAGTCCTCCAGACAGAAAGCTGAGAGAGTGAGGATGTGTTACAAGCACCAGCAAGGCTTCTCATCTTTTTTCCTTGTTTTCTGCATAGTCACCCTCATATCACCGCTATACAACCGTGCGTCTGTTTGGGGCAATGAGCAAATCGCATCTTGTCAGGAGAAGCAGATGCTATTCAAAGCTCCTGAATGTGTGTGCACCAACTGAGCAGAGAGCACTTCTACAGACGCCTCTGCGTCCCCCACAGGGGAAACGTCTGGGATAGCACTGTGACTTCCTGCCACAGAAGGAAATTGAGCTATTGGCGATGTCACCTATCTCGTGAGGAGCACAGGACGTGCTTTTGTTTCCAGGGAATTAAAACATCCCTTTGAATCTGACATCAGCTGTGAAACTTGATGCTTAAAGCCATCAAAACTGATAAAAGCTGCAAGTGGTTTGCAAGATCTATTTGCCCTAAGATTGATAGAAGGTAGTGATAAACAAATCACGTGGACACGCTCCTTGGAGTAAGTGTGTCAAACTCTTTCACTTTCTGACCACTGCCTCTCTGTTTCTGACATCTCTTATCCTGGATGGTCTCTTCTGCCAGACACAAGTTGGAGGAATAACTCAGGGGTCCAGAGTAAATTTGCTAATCTGTTCCATGCAAAAAGCAGCAGCTGCTGTAAGCGCCTTCCAGGTAGCAAAGTGCAGAATGCCCAACTCCGCAAATCTCCTGCTCCATGTCTCCATGGACAGACATATTGCCCAGTGGAATGTACGCCTGACGTACATGGAATGTCATGCCTGTTAGCAGCAGAAGGCCTCACAAAGGGGAACATTTTTTAACTGCAACTCAACACTATGTGCTTGAGTGTGCTCTGAAGCCACACCAGCTCTGCACGTGGGCAGTGCTTGGCACAGGCTGCTCAGGTGGCCCTTGGCACAGGGGACCCCCAATTGATTGCTCCATTTGAAAAACCTATCATTTCTTTTTGAAGTTCAGAAGTGGATGCTCCCTTTCTCTAATGATGATGGATGTCATAGCTGTGCCAACAAGACAGCCCTGGGCAATAGGAAGATGAAGAAATTTGGCGTTGAGGAACTTTCCTTCAAGCAAGTTATTGATTGCTTTGCAGGAAGGCTGCAGCACTGTGCTGGACTCATGCAGGCAGGGCAAGACTTTCCTTGGCAGAATATAACCAAAGCTTCAGCATACTTCTTCCCCTCCGTAGACAACAGAGACAATATCCATCAAAAAAAAAGAAGAAAATCACAAGTGCCTGAGGAGTGAATTCTCTAACATGTAATAAAACTCCAATCCTGACTACAATTTGTCACAGAATTTGGCTGTTTGAAAGAGTCCTCATTTGGGTTTTCTGATATCCAAGCAGTGTGTTTCTGCCACACTTTTCCCCTAGCAGAGACATTAACAAGTCCCTTCTCTTCTTGGCTGTCCCTTTTCACAGAACTCACAGAAATTTGTTATATCTTGATAGCATCATCTTTGTCGCATGTGATTCATTTGAGAAAGCAAAAAGCAGTTTCAAGGCTTTTTGAATTCAAAAGTGAATTGTTGACATGACTTCACTTTGTGATTAGACAGCAGTTGTTAAAAATGCTCTGTGTGCTGCAGGCTCATTAACACTAGCAACCACAAAATGGGTCTGACTATCACAATAACAGAATTTATGCAATGGTTTTCTGAGAATGTAGACTCTCACTTTTATTAGTGGAAGACTAGGTTCTCCTTTCAATCAGTGATAGTAATGAAATCAAGAGACATAGAGATTAACTGTAGTCTCCAGGTCTCATTCTTCTTGGAGAAGAATAAGAAAAATCGGGATTTTTTTTTAACCTCTTCCTAGAGTTTAAAAATATATATAAAGTTAATATTTTGTTCCTAATTTTCTTTGAAACTTAGAATTCACCTTAATGTTACATCCCCAAAGTGTGGCTTACACACAGCTTAGTTGCTCCTTTCTAGAGTGACTGATGCTAATAGGAGAGAGCTATCCAACCTGATGAGATGGGATGAGGAATAATTACAGGTGAGCAAAAACAAACACTCGTGATGTTCCACTAAGTCTGAGAAATCCCATAAGGACAAGGATGAAAAGAAGAAAGTAAATGAAAAGATAGCTCAAAGTTGGAATAAAATTTACGAAACAATGGTGGGCTTAGAGCTGTGATGTAAACAGCTTTGCTGTTTGCCTCTCTAGATATCCAAGGAGAAAGGTTCAGCTGAAACCTTCCCCTATTGCAAACTCTTGTATTTCTTCATGTTACATTGCTGCACAAAATAAATAGGATTGCGGGCTTTCAGCTTGGCACACATGTCAGATCCTGAGAGCCACTGACACGCACACAGGGTGATACTCTAAGGGATCAGCAGCAAAGGGAGCCCGGAGTTCTGTGCTACAGAAATTGCTGTCCCCACACTGCTCCCATTTAACCCAGAGCCTTCCATCCCAGGCCTGGCTGATTGCACTGTGCTGCTGTAACACTGCACTCCTGAGCTGAATAAAAAGGTCACAAATCACTTCTGGCTTCATACAGCTCAACTCGAGGGCCTGAGTACTATATATCTGTTCTGAACCTGAAACTGAAGTGAATTTATTTCCCAAACAGAAGGCCTTGCAAGGAAAATTGCAGGTGATTCTTGTTACTGTGCAGTCTAGAGAAGGCATGCTGCAATGTAGTCTCCTAAAACAGGAAAAGGGAGAAAATCAAACAAGGTTTGTGATCTCGTTTAATAATAGCCATGGAAGCCACATGTCCGTAGTCACTGTCAAGGGGGAAGCAAAGATCTCACACAGCTCCATCACTGCCGCACTCAGGCCTGGGACAGCAATAACAATTCTGCCTACAAATGGAGGAACCACTTGCTGGCAGTATCCACGTGCGCCAAAAAAAAGAAAAAAAAAAAAAAAGCAAAGATGCAGCAAAAATGATTCAGGGGTACTGTGCCAGAAACTTGACTATCGAGGGATTGCAACTGGTTGCGATTCCACTCTTGAACATAGCGATGGAAAATAAAGTCATTGTCAATGCTCTCCATGTATTCCCAGAATATTTGAAGAGGTTTTGGGAGATGTAATGTATTCCTACATCTTCAGCAGAGGCTTCTCTGTGCAAAGCTGAGGTCAGCCCATAGGGTGACTGCCTCCCAGTCCCCTGGTGCAGTGCACCACATGGTTGCACACCCAGCACAGTTTGTTCTTTACCAAAGGGAAAGAGGAAACATTTTATCAGGATGTATTATTTGCAGCAAGGAATTAATCTGCCAAATACATGCTCAGCACTTGTAAGAGCCATCTTGACTTCATTCAGCGAAAAGACTCCAAACAGATAGGCACTGACCACTGCAATTAAGATCACAGTGTGACTGCTGATCATTAAATGTAAGATTTTCACTTGTAAAAATGTAAACAGCGTTGGTCAGATGCTGCCTGAATAATCAGCATGCAGCTTTGTGTAAATGAGCACTGAAGAAAGCCATTGTGTGCACTATGAGTTTTCAAGAGACCCCTAAGGAATCATTAAATACATTATTACAAATCATCTAACTCTGAAGGAGAATGTTAATTGTTTGGTGCTGAAGTTGAATACTGAATGACCAAGGGCAAGCAGAGTATTTTTTTTAATGATGGATTTTTTTACAATTTGCCTTCACAAACTTCTAAGTAATTTCAATAATTAAGTCGCTGCCTCTGCCCTTTCTGCCATTTGGCAGCATTACCTAGTTGCAGCCATTCATGTAAACTGCCCACAAGTCCCTTATGCTTCTTCCTATTAATGGGAATACATTTGATTCCTAATCAACTAAAATCATGCCTGCATGTACTTTCAGACAGATAATTAAAGCGCCTCTATTTTCTGTTTTCCTGTAAGACAACTTGCAATCATTATGACAGAATGAGTCGGTACAAGACAGTCCTCTTTGCTTCCTTTGCTACTTCTGTCCAAAAAAGCAGTGTTGTGCTTTTCCAATTCATCTCTGCTTCGAGCCACAGTCAAACCTGAGGAATGATATTGGTCAGTGCAGGAAATTCAGGGTATGGTAGAAGTGGGGATTTAGGTGATGAACTGAACATCACCTTGGAAGTGAAACTGCATTTCACAGTACTTGTTATGTCCAGTATGGAATAGAATTCAGCAGTGACAGAATGGTTCAACATATACTGACGTGTAAGTTCCTGCTGCAATTGTTCTTTTTTATCATGTGTTTGTTATGAAGGCCTTTGCTGATTTGGAGAAATCATTGCCCTGCTCCAAGCTGAAGCAGCCTGGGAGAATTGGGTTGGATATTAGGAAACTTCTCTGAGAGAACGTGATGCAGCGGCACGGGGAGCCCGGGGAGGTGGGGGTCACTGCCCTGGGGGTGCTCCAGAACTGCGGAGTTGTGGCACTTGAGGCCACGACTGGTGGGCATTGTGGGATGGGTTGGGATTGTGCGTAGGGATCCGAGAGGTCTTAATGACTCCGTGAAACGATGGGAAGCACCGTTTAATCACCCCCGTTATTTGCATTGGCCTATGAAATTTCTACCCTCCATCACTCCGTTACACTGCACGGCGTGACCAGCCGCCACAAGCTGGTCAAATCAAGACGCTTTCACTCCAGATAAACCGGACGTCGAATTGTTTATTCTACCGATCCCTTGGCAGCCTTTCCCCACTCCGTGCCCTTAGCAGGAGCCGTCAGCTGGGCTCCGTCCTGCCGCTGCCCGCTCCGCGCGGTGCTGCTGCCCTCTGCTGCTCCGCCCGCCTCCACCGCACTCAAAGAGCTCTATGTGCCCGGAGGCGGCTCTCCCGGCTCCGTCCTTCGGGGCAGAAGCGCAGGAACGTGGCAAAGAATAAGTCCTCTGTAGTTAATAAGAACCTCGCAGAGCTCAGCAGCTCTGAGTTTCTCCAGTTTTTATTGTTTGGGGAAAAAAAAAAAAAAAAAAGAGAAAAGCAAAACACCTAAAACTAATGGGTAGATCTGCTTCAGCAGCGCTCCTTGTTCCCAGGGTAATCGTGAGGGCAAATCCTGCGTGTGTGTGTGAAGCTGAGAAATCCGACAGAGTAACCTGACGCACAATGAGTTCTGTCAGGCAGATATTCCCTTTATTAGAGTACATGGGGATCGCTCACCAAACGTGCACACCGGGGAGAGCGGGGACTGCACGTTTATAGGTAGAGTATGCATAGCCATTACATTTCCAAGAAATCGGTTACAGCCGTGAATGTGGGGAGGGTCTCTGGGCCCAGCTGGTGGCATCCTTGTGAAACCTCTAGGGGGCTGCACTGTGTCCCAACAGCAGCTCTGCCACCGTACCTTCACGGGACTCCCAGTGCGTTGCAAACAGCAGCTCCACTTATCTTCGCCGAACCCACCGTTGCGTTGTAAACAACAACCCTACCCACCATTGTGTTGTCCTGACACACCACCACAGCAGCTCTATTTGTCTTCATTTATCTTCAGTGGACCACGCATTTCTACAGTCCATATGCTCCTTCCTAAAGTTACCTGTTTGCTCCAGCTATGAGGCCTAGTTTTAACAAGGCTATTCAACTCTCCTTGATTCACGTGCCTTCATTCCAACTGCATCGAGCTATGTTCTCACTGCGCTCATTGCCACGGCCCACACAGCAACCTGTAGGATACAGTCCTTCTCTAAAAACCATCCTGGAGCAATCCTACCACCCCAAAGCCCTACTGCACCTGCTGGAGTCTTTTGGATATTGTTAAATCCACAAAACGCTATCAAAGGGCATCTTTTTTTTTTTGTTATCTGATTATGGTGATTCAGGGCAGATGCAGAAACACGGCAGTGACTTGCCATATTCCTGTGGACCATTTGATTAGCTCTGTGATTTATTTTTCTCTTTTTTTGCACGACATTTTTATCTCGTTGCTGCGTATTTTTAGCCGTGTTTCCATTTGTAAGTGACACATGGTACGAGAACTGCGGTTACAGGCTGTGTCTGGCTTCAAGCTAATCGTGTGCTGTCCCCTCTGCCATCAGCATTTAACATCTCCGTGTGATACCTGGAGTTAAAAATGGGTCCCCTCTCCAACCTGCGGTGTGAAAGCTGCTTAGCGCAGGAGCCTCAGCACTGTCTGGGACTGGTAAGGAACACACTGTCTCAAATCAGCGTGGGACAATCAGCAACACTTTGCGGACAGTTTCGCATTCAAATGCATTCCTTTAGACCGAGCCAGAAGCTGTTTACCTTTGAATGGGAAGGCCCGGTAATGTTTTCCTACTGAAGGCTTGGCCTGGGAGCAGATGATTTCAGCTTGATGCAGGAAGTTCGGAGACATCATTGCATCCTGCGAAGGCAGCATACAAGCTGGCGTCTCCCCGCTTCCCCTGTCTCTGCTGATTTGAATTTGCAAGGCCTGATGTGAGGAACAAGAGAGCTCCTGCTGAGATCCCCGAAGCCAGAAGCTGCCACTCCAAAGAGCAGGCTGGGCCACTCAGGACTAAAAGTAAGAGAACGTGTACGTTTGTCATTGTCACCAACTGACCAGCACACCTCGGGCGGCCCACAACCAAAGATTAGCATCCCCTGCTGCACATCTGTCTGTCTGTCTCTCTTACCCTGATTTCTGACTTTTCATCTTTTTCTCCCTTTGTAGCAGCCGTTACCCAATATTGACTTAGACCTCCTAGTGTGGAAATAACTCCTGCGCCGAAGCACTCTTACCTGTAGCGCTTATTAATCACTATTAGCAAATCAGCTGAATTTATCTCCAAGTAGTGATAAAAGCTCTCAATAAACTGACTTGTATTATTCCTCTGTGTCTGGGATGACTCCATCGCGGCAGTGATCTCTGTTGACTGGGGGAGGTGTGACTCAGGAGGCAGAAAATCCAGTACCAAATGTGATGCGCTGTGTCCTGACGATCAGGTGTCCTCACAGTACAGGAAACGTTTTTGGTCAGATATCAGTTAACTCCATTTTTTCCTTCTGCGCACCTGATCCCTTCTCCCTTGCCGAACTGGGATGGGGTGTATCCTTCAAAAGCAAAGCTGAGACAACCCTAGACTCGAGGTCGATCTAGCTGTGCCACTTGCTTTTATTGTGGGTCTACATATCGTTTTTTCGACAGATGTTCTATTAGAATAGAAATGTGTCTTTTGTCACAGAGCTTCAGGAAACATGCAGACAAAAACAACCAGCTCTGTCCGAAGCAGGACGTTTGGGCAGATGTGTGCATTGCTTATTGCAGATCAGTCACCCCTGGTGTCACAGTTCTGGTTTTTTCCCACATGAGGCAGAAATCTCAAGTTTTCATCTCATCTTGATTTCCAAAACACGAAGATAAAACCAACCACCAGTCCCCAATTCTTATAACTTGAGTCATCTCACCTCCTCAGATGTTTCCTCGCTTTTCTTTCCTCTTATGAGCCTTCCACCCTCCCTCAGATGGATGCCTGCAGCTGGCTGTACTCACGGCCAATAAACCTTTCCGTGTGTGATCAAGGTTCTGTATTTGAAAACAGGTGTCAATATTTGTGATTGTTTCTCACTAGATTTCAGTTGTGTCCATCAAAGATTATTTTTATCCTTCATAGCTGTCCACAATCCGTTTGTTTCTGATCATTACTCACTGTTGGCAGCTGTTCTGTCACTGCCCCCTCATTATTTGTTGGTCTTCCAGTTATGTTGAGTACACAGATAGGATCAATTCTGCTGCTTGACAATTTGTGAAAGAGATATCTGTCACTGCTGAGACTAATTAAGCTTTGAAAACTTAAAAAACTGAGCTGTGAATTACAAGCTCATTTTAGAAGCACTTTTGTCCAAGCTCTATGTCTTTAATAGCCTGGGTTTAACTCTGAAGGTTAAACCTGAAGGTGTCGAATTGAATTTCAAAAAGGCACATTCTAGAGAAACTTTCCTGGGACTTTGCAAGTGAGACTCAATGGCAATGAACCAGATGAGGTGGATGTCAATTCAGGAAGGGCTCCAAGGTACTTTCTGACATGAAAACTGTGTCAGTCCAATGGGAATTTTTCCCTACCTTAACATATGGCATAAACTCACCAAACCACAGCCTAGAGACACTGGCATTAGGATGCCTTGGGCTCTGTACTATAAAGTCTGGAAATCTGCACTAATATGTATTTCAGATAAGAAACAACCTATTTTTCATTTATTATTGGATATTTTTTATTTTTCTCTTATAATAAGATGAGGAGGGGTTTCATAAAGCTTGTCTAGTACACAAATATTTTCTTTCATGTGATGTAGCCATAGTTTGTCTATCTGTTAACAAAAAGAAACCTTTGAAATAATGACACTGCAGTACTTGTGGCACTGTTGGGTGCTGAGAAACTCTCAGAACAGCTAGCAAAGTGAATTCTAAAAAAACCTCCATATTATGAAGGATTTTATTCATATAGCTCCCAGCAGTCTGAGTGATGTCCAGTTCTAGATATTGAAAGGAGTAATTTTGGAAGGTTTTGTTTCCTCGCTGTTGCTTCACGCTGCGTACATAATTCCTTCTAAGTATGCGACGAGTGGTAAATTAATGGCAACATGCGCGATGTGTTTACGGTCCCCAGGATTAAATGCCTGCTTTACTGGAAGCAATTGGATAAGAACCCAGAGGGGGGCACTGTTGGCCGTTTAAAAAATTCCAAGTTGCAAACGAATTTTTCTATTCATTTCTCTGCCTAAGTCTGCCACTTACCTGGAGGCTCTCATTGCATTTGGCTGTGGGAACAGTGGGAATAGTGGGAGACTTTGGTCAGTAGAGCATATGTTATAATAATTGTTAACATCAGTGGTCTTGCTTCCTGCTTAAGTTAATTCCAGACAACGATAAACAGATCTGTGTCCTAAACTCTGAATCATTCTGTTCACAGATAGTGCTGAGGAAGGACAAATCTAGCTAATGATCGAGCTGCTTCACATGTTAATCTAGGGGTTCCCCATTTTACATCACCAATTGGTCCCAGACTCACACGCCTTTTCATAGCACACTGAGTGCTACAAAGCTCAGGCAGGGATGTTTGTCCATGGTCTCCTGTTTTCTGAGCAGGGAGCTCATGTGGCATCCCTCCTCTTATTTATTGAGGAGTTATATCTCTGCACGAAGATAAAAGCTGGAGTAAACCCTGTGCAGTATCCCCCCTTGAGGCTATTAACCCTCTGCTCAAATTGTGGACCCTGTCAGATCATAGTATGTTGTGAGCTATACGATGCAGTTGATAAATCTAATTACAACTCTCCCTGAGCCTAAAAGAACTCATAGTAAGATATCAGATATAGAACTGAACTTGTCTTTTCACTGGAAGGGAGTGGGAAAAGCTGAATATTGCTCTCAGATTGCTCATGCAATCAGGATGTGCACCAGGGCTGGAGTAGCTCACAGGAAACATCTGAGGATATGAACTGAACTCCACTGGAACCTTGTCCCAAGAGATGCTTTTGTGTGGGAGGAAAGGTCAGGAGAAACCTTTGCACAGTGATCCAGATCAAAGAGCCCTGCTTTGGTGACACGTCTGGTTTGCAAAGGACAGGGCCGCTCTCCTGGACACGGCTTCTGAAGTTGCCTTTAGATCCGTGAAATGAAAGTCAGCTCATTGATCAAACCCCCTCAGATCACAGTGGTTTCAGAGTTATCACTGTGACTTTGAGCACGTAGAGCTGCACAGGAGAGCCCCTCCTGCAAAGGAACAGAAGTGCATCCACCCCACCTGAGTAATAAAGGTCACAATCAGAGGTCCAGTTTGAAAGTTCTTTTCTTGAGCTGGCTGAGCCTCGTACAGTCTCACACTAAATTTTAACACCTGTTCTGGCAATGGTGGACACAGCACCCAAAGTCTGAGGCCTTTTGGTTACCCTGAAACAAGTGGCAACAGTTCATGCAACGTCTTTCACTTGGGCACTGATAGCAGAGTCTCAGTGTAATAGGAAACTAGAGAACTGTGTGAAGAAAGCTCCTGTCAAACAAACAAAAATTACCAGCGGGATACAAGGAGCTTTTGAAAGCTAGAGAGCAGCAGCGTTCCAGCAAAAACGAGCTGGAAGAAGAAATATTAAAGAGGGCAACGTTAAATGGAAACCTAGCAGGATCACAGAACATGTGAGCATCCAAGATTAAGAGCACACTAAGAATTAATGAGCCAGCAGCGCTTCCTCAGATTGCAGTAATAACACCCAGTGCCCATGTGGATTGCCTCCTGTGCTCTTCTGCTCACCGCACCTCATCTCCCACTGATGTAAAATCGTTTTGCAAATCTGCATTAAAATCATGAGAGAGCACTTCATGGGCAATGTGTTAGGTCATTCCCTCAGTGAAGCTGTGGAAGGCAAATGTCACAGTCCTGAAATGTGAGGCTTCCTAGATAAGACCTTGATTCAATTCAACCCAGGCAAAAATCTAGAGAAACAGACAGTGTCAGATGAGATGGATATCTGACACATTTAAATCCTCCCACTCTGTGGCTCTTTGATCGCTGTAACTGTTTGCAAAGGAAAAAGAAAGACCTGAAGTCATTCCAATCTTCAGTGACATTTTATTTTCTACAGGGGATGAGATCTAGAAAGTACAGAGCTTCTGGACCAAAAAAGAAAAGAAAGGGCTTGCAGCTGCTCTTATCACCCGTGGGGTTTATGATTAGATCTTCTTTATATCAGCCAATAAATTTTCAAATGAATATTCATCATCAAAACATTTTGTGGCACATCATAATCCTGAACTCTTAAACTAAGTTGGCTTTGAGGAAGCCCAGAAAACCCAAAATGTCTCTCCAGTGGAAGTGACAGCAGGTTTGCTCACGTGGGCATGACTGATGTATGGGTTGCTATGATGCCTCGGTTACCAGTAAAGCGTGTACAAACGGATTGCATTGCTGGGTGTGTGTGTTCAATAGGAAAACTCTTTTCCACTAGAATTTAAAAGAAAGTTCCCAAGCTTTTAAAATCATTTTGCTGCATCTCCTTCCTATCTTCTCAGCTCTGAGAAGTTCTGACTGTTCCAGGATGTGAAGAATCTCTCTCAAAGTATATACAGCAGTGCTTCGGCACAGGCATAGCAGAAAGGATCAAAATGAGATGTGAAGGTTAAAGACCTATCTGAAGCAAGGAGAGAAATACATTTATTCTAGACTTTATCTCAGTAAAATAGATGGTATTTTTGTACACCTATAGTCAAAGGTGCACACTCCTGTTGCTTTTTAAGTCTGACATAAATTTCCAGTGATTTGAGCAGGAATATTATCAGAATTCTATTGCATAGTGCTACGTTAAAGAAAAAAAAAAAAAAAAAAGCGGTACAGAGCACTTCACAGTGTAGAAAACAAATCTGGTCTGGGCTGTATGGAAAAACACACATAACAGAGCTCGTGGTGCTAGAAATGGCACCCCCATTTCAATTCATGAAAATTCATGAAGTCGAAGAGTGATTTGAGTTCTGTGAAGCATCTGCTGGCTCCACCTGTCCCAGCAAGAGGAATTACTCGCTGCCAGTTCCTCCTCTGCTCCTCAGCAGCCCCTCCCCATGAATCTCCCTCCTCCCTTTCTCCCCAGCCCATATTATAGGTGCTCCATAACATGCACACTGCATTTACAGGAACTTCACAGCCAGGTGGACACAGGCAGCGTAAGGTTACCCCCAGAACAATTTACTAACGAAAAAGATCATCAAAGTTATCACCAAAGTCTGCTTGATCAAAGCCACTGCTGTGAAGTGCCCTTTGGTGGGAATGAAAACACGTATTGGAGCGAGCTGTTCAAAGCAGCGATTTGCATATTGTTTGCTCTGCTCTTACAGAAGCTCCAGAGTGCTTGTAGTCCAACCCCCCAGGGGCTCTCCAGAGTGGGCTCCTCTGTTCATGGCCTACGTCTAAACCCAAGTAGTCCATGGCAGTTATCTCCTCTGATCTGCTGCAAAACGTGGGGCAGGAACTTGCTCCATCTCTGCATTAAGCTCTCGCCTCCCATTTGAGTTGTACCATGCAATTATTTATTTCTTCTCTATGTGGAGACAGCTTTTTTAGTGGTAGTGTAACTTCAAGTTGTTTATTGTAGGAATAAAACAGGAGCTGGATTGTGATCCTTGCTGTGCAATCTCCATATGAGCTGAAAAGATAGACTTCAAGGGAGCTGGGATTTCATCTCTAACCCCAGAAAGCCTCACAAATTAATCGCTCTTTGCATTCACTCTTGTTAAAGGTTAGAACAATCCGTTTCTTTCTATTGCTGCAGCCCAGACTACTGTTATCACTCCTAAAACCTATTAGATTTCAAAATATGATTAAGTGGATTCTTGAGGGAAACGGGGAGAGGGAGGGGGGTACATTTTTTGCCTGAAAGGTTAAAATTTTCATCTGCGTATCAGCACACAGCTTGTGGGAGCGCTTCTATTTTACAGCAGTATGTGGGCCCCAGAGGCATTACGTGTTAACCAAACCTACTGATCTCCAGATTTCAATAAACACCAAGCTGCTCAGCTTGTTAAAAGAATATTTTTTTAACCATGAGTGACTCCGACGTGGTGAGAGAAGTATTGCAGCGTTTCAAACTGCCTTCTTCTAAAATGTTGCCGTCATACGTAATTACTTGTTGAATCAGCCGCAAGGAGCCGTGAAGAGGACAGCAGTTCTGTCTCATTAGAGACTGCAATCACTTGAAATGGTATTTTATTCTGAATCTGAAGAAGAGCAGAAAAGGTCAAAAATTCTGAAGGAATACTCATTCATTTGTGTATTCTGCTCTAGCTAAAATGAAGTGGTTTTCTTCACACCTTTATTTCGTAATTGTGGATCTCGTTATTGAAGGAAATTGAGAGTAAATGACCCAGCTGTGGTGGAGTTGGGAGAGAAGTGAGTAGGAGATGATGATGCGGCATTGCATGATGTGGGGATGCATACACTGCTTCACCAGCCAGTGCTGACAGGACAAAGCTCCTGCTCTTAATCATCTTCTTGCCCATTTTTTGTTTTAGGGTAGTGTTTAGCTTACTTTGGTATTCTGAGAGTACACTGTCTGCAGTGCTGAAGGTTTGACTTGGGGTGGATGTTCTTTACAGAACATTTTTAAACTGCTTTAACAATAGGAATAAGGGCTATTGAGCTAGGGAAAGAGGAAAAATGGCTTAACCAGCATATCTAATTCACACACTGCAACACAGCTTCCAGAGACAGATCATTCTTTGTGTCATGGGACACCAGATAAAAGGACAAGATCAGGGATATTGCTTAGGCTATCCATTGCTTTCCTTAAAAGCCCACTGGCCTCCCTCCAATGAAAAGCAGCCAGCTGTTTCATCTCAAGGCCAATTTAATGCTCAGAACAAACTTGGGCTGGAAGTATTCTCAGGACAGGGGTAACGTGAGAGGATTGGGTGCATTACCAACAGCATTGCCAGACTCAGAGCTTAATCTGCATGCTGCTCAGAAGGTTGTGTTGCTCCTCTAGGATTCTTTTACATGAGATGTTTCACTGTGTGGAAAGTCACTGCACCGTGTGCTAGAAGGGAAACAAGAACGAAAGCAGAGCTGAGTATTTGGGATACCTCTGCTATTTAGGATATCTCTGCTGTTTAAGTCCTGCCTGCATGCTTTAGCCAAACTTGGTAATGGAGAACACTTGACTGTAACATATCAGAAAAAAAATACAACAATTAAATATTAAGCATATGATTCATATTTACTGTATACCACATCCATTCTCACTGATAAACATGTTCCTGTACTGCTTTTCCAGCAAGCCAGCTAGTTAATTTCTTAACAATACTTGGGGTTTGGTGCTACCATGTCATTTAGGCAATTGCTTTTTTGTTGTTGTATAGTATGCATCATCAGGGAGTGTTATTCATCACTGCTTCAGAATGTGTTTGATACTGTTCTTCTGGTCTATCTGCCTCTTGAATAAGATATCTGTAACATAGGCCACTATATATAAGGAATGGAAAAGTAATATCACGGACAGCTTCCCTCAGGTTAATAAGACCAAAAACCTCTATTTGCAGAGGTTTGGGATGAAGATACATTTTTAAATGAAGGTAAAATTTTATCATTTTTAAAATTCAATGAGATCACTTGATGGGAGTGCACATATAAGAAGCATGCACAAGCACTCTGGTGGAAAAAATGTGCATAAAAGGTTCCAGTGCACCTGTACTGGAAGTAGAAGCCTGTGCTTTTCAATTTGATGAAGTGATTTGGATGACAAAACATATTTTTTAGTATCTACTTTGTGTAAGTGTAAATGATTGCAGAAACTTCTGGAGAATGGGAAGTGTGGTCTATTTAGTGTGGCAAAATTTGTTATAGTGCAGTAATTCACACAGTGAACTGTGCTCCAAAGATGTCAAAATTGATCATTTTGTCACCAGAATGTTACTGTCCAGCAATCTCAGACCCAAACACTATAATCAGAGCTGTTTCCAAGAACCAAAATCTACATGAACTGTTTGAGTCAATGCCTGTCAAATAAACAAGGTTTGAGAAGTGGGACTGTGTCATCATTCAAATCAAACTTTGAAATGTGTGTGCAGCTGATGTAACCAAAAAGAAATCAAGAAAAAAATCCAAAAAATACCCTGCAGGGCTTCTGTTCCTTTTTGCAACAGTTCTGTACGTTGCTGAAGGATGGTAGCTGTACTGCTAACTGCATAACCTATGCAGCATTAAGTTAAACCTGGACCTGGAAATAGAGAAAAAAGACACTTGGAGAGCTGTGGAAAGCAGCCCTCCAGAGAAGCCCTCCACATATCTTTGCCTTCCCTCTATGTCTGCTGTTTCTCTGGTGAGAGCAGTCCTGACACCTGGGGAATGCACCCAGCTCAACCCAGCTCCATGGGAAGTGTTAGGACCTCACCTTGATGCTGTCCTTGGAGCCTCTCCTAGTTACCAATATGACAGTCACCTACATCAGCAAACACTCCTGAGGAGTTATTTCTTGTTCGGTCCTTTTTTCCTCTCTGTAATTCAGCTTAGCTTTAGCTGCTATAGCTCAAACAGCAGACAATTGTCCTTTACAAGATTACACTGAAAAATGATTTAACATTGTATTACACTGAGCAGACAAAGGGTGATACTAAAACAGGCAAGTATGCAAACATTGCCGCGGGTAGGTAATCACTGTAGCCAGGAGAGTATATTTGCAAGAAGTTCTCCAAATATTTAGTGATTTAAAGTTTGCTGCTGTTACTGTACATGCTTATAATGTCTTACCAAATTATACACTCTCAGCCTGAAAACTAATTATTCCTTTAGCAGAACTCACAGATGCCAAAAATTAGTCAGCTTGTATATGTTGGTCCTCTGTGGTTATATGCAGCCTTTTCAGTGGGCTGCATCTCAACGTTGGCTGTGGATGATGCATGAGAAGGGCAACAAAGCTGGTGAGGGGTCTGGAGCACAGTTCTTATGAGGAGCAGCTGAGGGAACTGCGATGGTTCAGTCCAGAGATGAGAATGCTCAGGACAGATCTTATCACTCTCTCCAGCTCCCTGAAAGGAGGCTGTGGTGAGGTGGGGCCTCTTCTCCCAAGTAACAGAGATAGGATGAAAGGTAATGGCCTCAAGTTGCACCAGAGGGGTCAGGTTGGAAATTAGGAAAAAATTCTCTAAAAGAGAGATGGGGCATCAGCACAGGCTGCCCAGGGAGGCTGTGGAGTCAACGTTCCTGAAGGTTTTCAAGAACTGTGGAGATGTGGCACCTCGGACGGGGTTTGGTGGGCAATGTTGGTGGCAGGTGGATGGTTGGTTGAACCAGATGATCCTAGTGGGCTTTTCCAGTCTCAATGATTCTGTTATATTTTGGATCAAGTCAGAAAAGGGTTTAAAAGAGTTTAGGATACTGTCGTAACACAGACCCTCCATCTGGTAGGGTTTATATCATGACTTCTAAATAAGTTAACTTTAGCCACATAAAAAACTGACTCTGATTATTTTGTATGAGAGAAAAGGAAAAAGAACACTTCATTCACAGCTTCTGTTTCTGACTGCTTATGCTGACACATAATTAAAACAACTAATTCCTATTTGGATGTACAGTGACAGCCAATAGGACCATTTAGATTCCTTACTGGAAGTTGTCATTTTCAAATCCATTGTGAGATCTCACAGAAAGATGATGGAGTTCTTAAAATGAAAACACATTCATTACCTCTTCCTCCATTTGTTCACTTCTTAAGTTCGTTCGACCATACAAACTCTTCAGCTGCCTTCAGTAAAACGAATTCAGAAGAGCGGCCAGATGGAAGCATCACCAGCTTGTCTCGAGTGTACTCCCATGTTATTATATTAACCAAAGGCTCTTCCTGCACAGAGGGTCTATAACCAAGATCCTAAAAAATGGTAGTGTCATCAACTAGCAACTGATGAGAGAAGAAAATAAATAATGTGGCTTACTTCTCTACCACTGATCTTTAATTTGTAGTGACCGAGTTATCACAAAAGTCTTCTAATCAGGCAACTCACTTGTTTCCCAATTGAAATTAATACTGAGTCAATGGGTTAAGAGTTAAGATTGTTATCCTCTCTCTGTAAGGTCTGGAGTGCTGTCTACACTAGAGAAGACAGCATGGATAATTAGAAAGGGCACCAGAATTAGGAGATCTGTTAACAAGATCCACATTGGTCTCTTGTATAATAGAAATGTCATTTCAGTTCACTGCCCTTGTTCCTTATCCACTCTATCTGATGTAGGGATGCTGCTTATTCTCTTATTCCAAACCTCTTTCCTTGTCCTTGCTATAGCTTAAGCCATACAAAGTATAATTTATAAAATAGTTTGAAAATCAAAATCCCCAGAACTGCAAGATCTGGGGAGACTTATAAAAATCATTTAAAATTGGGTTAAATTGGATTGCTTTTCAGTTTTCTGAGCTATAAGATATCACTGCTGTAGGGCTAGGGAAATCCAAGCAGTGTAGAAGATAGGAATTTTCATTTGAAAATAATCAGAATTATGGCTTTGAAGGAGTTTAGGGATCCCAGACATGTAAGGAAAGTTTTAGGAATATGTTAAAGAATATTTTGAAGTCTGAGAAGTGCTGCAAGAACTGACAGTTCAAGAGCTACACTGTGCCTTTCTGGGAGAGTGTGAAAGCTTGCCATGTCATTTCCAAAGACGTTTCTCTGCCTTCCCTGCGTTCTTACTCTCAGAGATTAGAAGTGTGCTTCAGATTAACACCTAAGTCATGCTGAAGAGCCAGCTGCTACCAGCTCAGAATTCTTCCTCCTTCTCCACACTCTTCACATCCTGTGAGGCTGCACCGTGAGCCCAGGAGCTCGAGGCCATCCTATTCAGCAGCAGGCAGACACTAAATCAGCTTAAGGCCAAACTGCAGCCTTTCCAACCAGTCTGCTCGCACCGATAACTTCCAGTACAAAGGTCTTTGTGCTCCCAAAGCTCTGTCATCAGAGAAAAGTCTGCTGGGCTTTTGTTCTCCTTTGTTTTCCAGGTGGCCTTTATAGCACTCTGAAGCTGTTAGTTAACGTTTTCCATAGAGCCTTGATCCCATAGAAATCAGCCGCGGGTCAGCAGTGAGCCTTATTGACTCATCTCTCTCTGTGACATCTTTTCATAGGCACGTATGTGGCAGTGGATGCCCAGCACCAGCTGCAATCCATTTTCAAGGCATGAAAATATGAAATTCCTTGAAAAGGGACCAACATGTGATCACTTGCCTATGGTCTCTTCTATAACAGTAAGGAATTCAAAATAACAGAGCTGAATAGATGGCTACAGAAAGCACTGCATGCTGAGGCAAAATAACTTAGCTTACTGTTCTTCTGTTTAACACTGAAATATCATTTGTAAGGAAAAAAGTAAGTGAGGTGTTTGTGTAGTTGCAAATTCATGGAGATACCTCATCCTCCCCAGTCTGTGTATAGTTCCTCAATGTAATGGGATGGGCTTTTATCAAACCAGTGCAGTGCAGAGGAAAACCCAGGAGAAGTAACAAAGAGCTGAGCAGCCTCCTCTGTGCCTCTCCTGGGAAGCTCAGCATTCTCATTCAATTCTATATTTTGAATCCCTAAAGACTTCATCACCACTAAAAGAAAAAAAGACAAAGAAGAATTTCTCCTTCTTGTCATACTCGTATTTTTTTTTACATGAGAGCCTCTGAGGGATGCAGTGCAAAAATAGCACCAGAACTCCTCATTTGTCCAAGGAAAAAGAAAAAAAAAAAAAAAAAGCTCTGGAAATAATATCTTAATATCTCTATCTCCACACACAGGGCACTCAGTATCTCCAAAAATCTAAGCATCTTTCAATTTTTTTATGCCTTCATTGGCATACATTCTCAAAGACTCTCTTCTAGCATATATGTGCACATGCACACACATACATTTTTCTCTGCTGGTCGACTTTACCATGCATGACCTTTCTTTCACATGCTGAGCTCCCAGAGAACAGCTCCCTGATCTGCAACCTGCAGTGCCCCCAGCAATTGAAGGGTAACGTCGTGGTTATGGGAGAGGCTCCTTTGTCCACTTGGCTGTAGGCATTCCCAGTTTAACAATAGAAGGGGCTGAGCAGAGAAGTTCTGGAGGCTGTATGGTAAAGTCAGAGAACACACTGCCTTGTCTGTAGGGAAATTTCTGCAGCAGGAAAGCATGGAGGTTTAGAAAAACGCTGTGGGGACAGGGAGAATGGACATGGTGGGGGTGGGCTGGACTAGAGATCCTTTCCAACCTTACTGATTCTATGATTCCATGACCTCATTGTCCTGTGGAAAGGAATAGCTTAGATCAGTCCCTGCAGAGATGCCCCCAGGGAAATGGATTGAAGTCTACTGGGAAGTTAAAAGCTCCCTTCAGCACTCATGAAAATCCACACTAGGCTCCTCGCTTTGCCAATGTAAACACTTTAATAACCTGATTCCTCAAGTCTCTCTTTCTCATTCTTAATTTACCTTTGAAGTGGGGAAATCCTGTCCTACCTCATATTAAAAAATAAGGAGCTCTGCTAATGTAATAAAACAGGGATTCCAGAAGGGTTCATAAGGGAGAGCACAGAGAATACAAATCTTATTGCTTGATTAAGCATTGTTTCAGATAGAATTTTGAGTTGCAATATAATATTCAAGACCTGTATAAGAAAACATACATTATTTGCATACAGTAGATATCACAACCTTGCACAAAGCTGCAACGCTTTTATTAGCTCACAAAGAAAACACTATAATACGTTGTACTCAGTCCCTGATCACACAAACAGTGGAATTTAAGTTCATATAGCTGTTTTGGGGAAGATAGGGTGAAAGAACTTAGCAACTCTAAGGGTAAATCATCTGTGCCGTTCTTTATTACTGTAGCATGAGGGATTGAGAAGAAATACAGATTCCAGCAAGGATGGACCCTATTTTTCTAATGTTGAGATTTACCCCAGTTGATCCAGAAACACTGAAGACATTGCAAAATATTTGAGATCGATATTTTAACTGTAATATGCAGTTTATAAACGGCCTGCTAAAGATGACTAGCCTGCTAAAGATTGCTTTTATTTGCAAGGGAAACATATTTCATGCCTCCTTTTGCCAGCACTGGCACACCCAAGGATCTCTGCTTTGAGGCCGATGTCACAGAGAAGAATCACTGAAAGGAACCTTTGCAGGTCACTACTCATTTCTCATCGACCTGAAGAATCTGCCTTCTCAGGTGGTTGATGTACGACGGGGATCTGAACCTATTTTTCCAGTTGTTTAATGGGAACAGTGCTTGAGCAGCATGTAATGCCAGACAGAATTAATTCCTGCAGAAGATACTGGGTTATGCAGGTTTTGCTTCATCCTGCCCAAGGGACACCTCTCAGCTAAGATTTCTGGAGTTAAAAAGTGAACAAGAACCATTTGCTAGTGAGAGGTTTTAATTTGACTGCTAACAGAGGATGTCCAGGGCACTCTGCTCCTGCCAGAATGTGTGCTGGGATGCACACAGCCTGCCCAGCTCCAGCACCAGCACCAACACCTAATAACACCTTTCCGTCATGTTCAAGGAGACAATTAGAAAAGCTGTCTGAAGCAGCTACCCACACAGAAGTGGAAAAGCTGGCAGTAAGGCCACAGGGTTATTTGCTGAGACGATTTATAGGTGTGGGTGATGAAAAGCAATAAAGTGAGGCCCAGGCTGGATCCCATTGGAAAAAGTCTCTGCTACCTATCCCTGGCAGAAAGGGAAAGCACAGCCCTGGGGGCTGTGACTGCAGGGAACCAGGTTTGGGGCCATGAAGCACTACAAACTTTACCTGGAACGATATGTACCCAGGAGGGAGTAAGAGCTTGCTTTGTTGCGAGGGCATTGCTATAGGGAGGTCAGTGCAGCCCCTTGGCAGAAGAAGGCTTTGCAGCCACAAGGCAGCTGTGCAGAGCAGGCTGCCCGAGAGCAAAGAACAAGTGGGAAAGGACCTGGTGTGATCGCCCTGCAGGCATTATGGCGCTGAAACAAGTCTGTATTTCATACGTCTTGCCCATTCAAAGGAATGGTGGCTCCTGTTTTCTCTCCCTTTAGCTTCAGATAGGAGGGATAGCTCTTCTAGTCAGAGCAGAGCCGTGCATTTCTAAACTGCCCATCCGTGGAGCAGGGTCTGTGTGATGGCCTTTTGGAACTGGATCATTTCAGAGCTATTTAAAGTAAATTGCAGCAGATAGCAAATAGTTTTCATCATAGATTTCAAATACTGTAATTTAACATTTCAGATAGCGGTGCAGCGGATTTTGTCTTTATTATTAAACCCTCTTTGAAAGATAAGTACATAATGTAAAAAAGCAGACCCACATTACATTATTTCAGTATTTCCCTACGAGGATATAACATAGGCATAGTCCGGAAAGTAAAGAATTGCTGGAGATTTCTTTTTTTTTACATGAGAACTGCAATTTTCTGATAAACACAGCATTTTTTTTGCTGAAGAAGATATGTATTTTTTAAAAAGAGCCATTGTTTGTTTCTCAAGATAATGTTTTGGTCTTCTGTTTGCTCCTTAAGACTGAATGAATAATGTGTATTTACAGCATATAGAGCTGCATTATTGTTTATTGCTCTTGCAGCCTTTCTTATAGTGTTAGGCTTGGAAATATATTGTAATTAAAACAAGGAGCTAGCTTTAAAAGCTAGCTATCCCTTGCCATGCCCAGGAAAGAAATGTTATTTCCTTTGTGACAGAAGAATAATAACTCTGGCATATGGACTGCTGCAGAGCTGGAAGAAAAGCTCAGTGAGAGTGGGACTGACAAAGCCGTCTGCTGAGCAAGAAGTCCCATCATGGAGGTAATAAAAAAGACACTTCAGCTCCCAAATAATCAGTGCTTTAAGCTTGCCTTCTGAATTGCCAGGCAAATTCCCTGGTGTTAAGATGGCTCTGCTGTTTATTAAAAGGGCCTTGCTGTTGCCTCGGCGTAGGCTAATTGAAGTGTGAAGTTGCGCTGAACTCAGAGCTTTGATATCCCTTGGTTTAGATGGCACAAAAGTGGTGAAACGCTGTGCCTGGCTCTTTAGCAGGTTGCCACTAAAAGAAGGATGTTACCACTTCTGTCATCAAGGTGGGACTTTCCCAGGTCCTTCTTTTTCTTCTGTAGAGAGAGCAGCTGCCTGTTCCCTGTGATGAGCTCCAGGAGGCATCGCTGACTCAGAAATGGTCCCACCAAGGAGACAAACATCTCCATGGTGAACAGGACATACAGGCTGTCAAGGAAAATAGTTCTTATTATGCACATTTAAAACATTTTCCCTATTGCAATACACAATAGACATTCCAATTTTTTCCCATAAGAACAGCATCTCCGTAAGCAAGGGAGACTAACAGAGTCCTGACTCTGCAAGTTGTGAATGTGGTGCTCCTACATACTTGGGACATGTTCATACATACCTGTCCCTGGACATAACCCTTCTACCATGTGCATATACCAGCCCTCTAATGTATGTGCTGCACAGTTTTATTTTGTTGATCCTTCAAAGCCACTCAATCTCTTAAAGTAGAAAACAAGAATTTTCCAACCATCTCTTGTTCTTGTTTTGTATTTCTTAGCTTTCCAGTGATTTGCAGATACTTTTACAGTGGAGGAAGGGCTGCAGAATTGAATATTATTGGTTCTTCTTTCCTTTTACACAAACCAGGCAGATTCATTCCCTACTATTTACTCTATTTTAACATTCTTTTTTTTTTTTTTTGCTAAAAAGTCCATTAAAAAGAGGTGAAGCAGAAAAGCTTCTTCCAAAAATAATTAGTCGAAGGTTTTCCAGACATGTGAAAAGGAACAAAATCTAACAAGCTAAATGTTGAACAAAGAAACACAAAGCAACAGTAATAAGACCTACCTTCAAAAGATAAAAAGAGGCAAAGCAAAAGATTCAGCCCCGATTTCAATGATTTCTTATTGAAAGGGAAGGTGCTATCGAATTCCAGGCCTAATCAGGATTCTGCTTTTTCAGGTTTAGTGAAGTCAGACCCGAGCAAACTGAACATTGCTTTGCAATTGGATCTGAGTTGCAGTTGATGTCTAATCATTCACCAACTCTTTTGGCGAGAGGCAAAACTGATATCAGAAGAGCTTCTGATGTTGTGATCGATGCTGCATTTAAGAGTAGTGAGAGCCTTGCAATAAACAGCTAGGCTTTTTTTTCTGCTTTTTGAAGGTCTGAAATACTATGACAACTTACAGGCATTTATACTGTGAGGCCTGATTTCTCCTGTGTTCAAATCTCAGACCTCCTGAAGACACAAAGCTGAAGATCTTCCTGAGCTTGTGCACACCCCTAAGAGCTGGTTCAAAGCATGCAAACCTGAACATTTATTCTCGGGCTGTCTACACAACCATATTTGTTTGATTCCTATTTGACAGACTTCTAGTACCTAATACAGACTTCTTACTGAATTTCAAAATGTGGATATCCCATGTATTACTTAGCAGACTTTCAGATAAAGCAGTGATGTTGCACTAAATCTCGCTATAGGTAACATTTTCCATTTATGTATTTTTCACTTGTTTTCTTGTCTTAGTGACACTTGCAGTGCTTTCTCGGGTTGCTGTTGCTTGGAATAAATTGGGCTGTCTCTCTCTTTGCCAAGTAACATGGATTGTTATTTACAGAATCACTTCTAGGGGAGCATTATTTCTAAAGATGATAATAGCTTCTGTGTAAAAAGGATGATAATTAATCATGCTTTTTGCTAGTTTTGTAAGAAGGGGCTGGATAGAGACGATATTTCACAGCTTAGTATTTGAAGGTGTTGTGGAGAACAGAAGGATTCACCAGTAACACACAAGTCTCACTAAGCTAGGTTCAAACTCTTTGCCTATGTAAAGGGAACAAACACTACAGATGCAAAAGCAGGTTTACTTCTCTGCTTTCCTAATCTGTTTTCTGAGTCTAGATCTCACGTTTCTTTGCTTCACTGACATGAAAATTAACAATGGTAAACAGCCAATATAAGTCACCTTGCTAAGATTAAGATAATCCGCGCCCCTCTCACAGAGTACCTCTGGGGCCCCTTTTGTAGCTGAATAAGTAGCAAATAGTGTTGATTTCTTGGATGAACAGAAACCACATAGTTACTTAATGATAGTAAGCAAAGTTAGCTAACAAAGTGAGAAGACTAATGCAGTGGGATTATTTTAATCTCTGCATATTCCTCAGAGTGGCTACTATTTTTTAATGGAATAGATATTAGAACTTATCTTTCTGTCAAAAGCATGCTTCATAGGCTTTGGCATTGTGGTTACAAGATGTTGGATGATGCTGTAGCATTCAGAATTGCTCTGCTTTCAGAGTTTAGTAGGATTTATAAAGAACTGGTCTATAGACCTCTGCTTCCACTGCTATTATCTCATCATATGACATAAGGAATGCAAGAACTTAATACAAACCAGTGCAAGTGATTCCTCCCTAAGGAGGTCATTCAAGAGCTCCAGATGACTGTCTACTAGAGTAGATCTACCACAAACCCATGGAGTACATTTTATGGTGTAAACTCAGAGACACTGGGATTCAGATGGGACATGGCAGACTGTGCTTACGCTAAAGGTGTAGATACTTTCCCTGAAGATTCTGAAATAGGCTGAATTTAAATCACATAACATAGGTACTGTCCTAAAGCCCATTGGCACAGACTCTGATTTTAAGACCTTCATCACACAGTGACCAAACTGTGACCATCTGAACAACTATATTTCTCCTGCAGTGACCCTATAGTCTTCTGAGAATGATAAACCAAACTTCATTAAGAGCTGGAAAATCTTGTGGTTTTGGAGTAGAGTAAGAGCTCATTATCCATATCTAAGTACTTAAATGACCCTTTTTAATTGTACGGAAAATGAGGGCAATAACAAGTGCTAAAACTTGCCTCTAACTTGAAATTTGCTAGCCACTGTGCACATCAGTGTCCTGGAGTCTTCAAACTTGTATGACTAAAGCGGACATTTTAAGCTCAAATGGCTTTATATTCTAGTTTAGTACAGTTACTTCTTTTATTCTTTTTGAAGGGCAGCTTAACAGCAGCTAAATAGGTTTTATTCCTAAATGATAAACCAATTTATGAAATGCTGTACCAGGGAGTCACAAACATGATGCTGAAATGAACCTCACTGTCGAGGGAGTGAAAGCAGTCTTTATGTGCACCACAAGCAGAGGTTGTTTAAGTGACCTATAAACCTTTAAACTGGTGATACCAGTTTTTCAAAACAGGTTGAATTAATTGTTACTGTGCTGAATATCTGCTTTTGACAGAAGAAAATTATGACAAATACAAACGTTAAGAAACCCTGTCAAAGGGCTGAAATGTGAAAATTACTTTCCGTTGCGAGGAAGCAGTCAGTGGTTTAGCTACCTAGCAAGGTGCCATTTAATTCCCTGTAAAATGAGTGGGCAGAAACACCTCTGTTAAAAGCGCTACCTTTGGGGGAAGGGTTTTGATTATCTTTGGCTGAACTTATCTTGTTGTCTTTTGCACCGGTGTCTTTTGCTTTCACCTTCACTGACAGAGAATAGAGCATCATCGTTTTCAACCAAACACTTTAACTGGTATGCAAATTAAATGTGTAACAGTTTGAGCACTGTGATTTTAAGCAGGTTGCATTCCAGCTAGTTGCCATCATCCTCCCACAAATAACACATGTAAATAAATACAATTACAAATATTCCCTTTAATTATCACCTTGAAACAATGAAGGCAAATGTTGCTTGCCATGGCTGACGTGATGATTGATGGTGGCCCATTGAAAGGACCCCTCACTTTCATAAAACTCAAATGCTTGCAGACAGAATTCTAAAAAATAATGAGCAATTGTCCTTGTAAGCAAATTTAAGGCAGAAAAATATTCTCTCCTTTTCCTTTATATATTCAGAAGCATGACTTCTCAGTAATTCACCAGAGCCATCATGGACTATATGATTCATTAGATGTTAAAAAATGTTTGAGGTTGTCATATTTAAGAAGACATGCACAAGCAAGATATGCAGCTGCGATGACTCTACAGAAGATGAACAAAGCAGACTTTCACACTCTTCAGAAACTTCAGAAAATGCTTTAAAAACTCCCAAACCACAACACATCAACACAAACCTGTCCTGATTTTGGAAAAGCTTTCATGTAGTATTTGTCACAAGAAATGTATCTGCTTATTCTCAAATGTTCTATAGTAAATCTTTGGATTTTGTGATTAAAGTTTAAAAAAAAGAAAGAACGAAATGAAAAACTTCAGAATAATCATCTATAAATCTTATCCAGGTCTGCCTAAAATTCCATGTTCGATCAAGTGTAAAGGCTTTTTCTGACAGCTGCACCGATTCAGAAATCCACAAACTATTATTAAACTACATCAAAAAATAAAGCTGTCCTATTTCTGACCAGTCGTACAATGAGCATTCGGTCAATGCACAACAGTGGCAGGTTCTCTAACTTTCAGACTTTGTCACCTGAGAACCCTGAAATGTTCTTTCTGGAAGATCTCAACTTCTGCACTCAGACTCAGTGTAAATCTATTCAAAGCTGTGCCTTGAAAATGAGTATGTTCTGGGCTTTCAGAATTCCAGCTGAAGTGATTTCATTTCAGAAGGTCAAGTGTTTTGATGGTCAAAATCCTTTTTCTGGTTTACTGTTCGAATGTGCTCGCATATGCTCTCACATTGAGGGCCACGTGAACATTGCAAACTGAAGGGAAAGTTTGCAAAGATGCGCGAGGAGGAGAAAAATACCATGAAATGCAAACCAAGATGATCCAAAGTCCTCTAGGTCATGTCTTACCAACAAATTAAGGGGTGTAGTTTTGCTAATTAGAATCTTCCCCTGATTTCTGTTCCTCTGTTAATTAGTTTAAAACCAGGGACTCCAGGTTGGTGTTTGGTACAGTTTCCTACATTTCTGTAAGAGATTTGGGAGCATATCAAATGGTGAACTAAATGATGCTGCTAATGCTGCAGCCTTCTGCTGCACAGCCAGTCTATCCTATATCTTCAGGATGTATGCTAAGGAGCAAAAGGTGGTTCAACTAACAGAAGTTCAGGTTATATTTCTGTACTGTGTTATACCACTGTTTCAAAATGGAGTTGAAATCATTGTGAAACAAAGAAAATGATCAAAGGAGAGCAGAATTCTGTATTAGTATCTCCCTTTCTACTTCCAATATGCACATCATCACAGACCTTCTTTTTTCCCAGGCAATGCCTCTGCAGAACTAAAAGGCTTGTAGATTCAACTGATGTCCACACTATGCTATGAGATTAAAGGAGCTGGGGTACAAAGACAAAATACAGGAATGACTTATACACTCCATGAAAGCATCTTGTTTCATATGATTGTAAAGAGTATTTTGATTATGGAGTAAGGATCTAATTTCACAAGCCTTTCATGTAAATAATTCAGCTCTAAGAAACCATGCCAGACCTCTTTCTTTTTGATGCTTTGCTATATATGTGCAACAGCAATTCTAACAAAGCAAAACTTCTTGTGCTTCTGAAAGATGCTGATGACTCTCCAAGAATATTTATAACTTGCCAAATAGCCTGAGCCTTTTAACTGGGTGCACTGTTTGAAGTTTTTATTTTTCTAATCAAGATTTGCACATGTCTGAGGAAACAGCTGGGCTACTCACACTACTGAGACTTTGTAATTCATTTCTTCATTTCAAAGTGAAGACCAAAAAATGTCCGACTTTCCAGCAGCACTGGGGCAATTCTCATTGTGACCCTGTGGACGTAGCTCAGATTTCAGTGCACCTCTGCTGCAATCTGGATGGGTATATACCACCTGGAGTGCCACACTACAGAGCTATGTGTGGAACAGATAAGTGTATTCACTGAGTTTCATGGCTGTGCCCTTGTGTGCTTAGAGTAACCTGTCCCAAGCTAGCAAAATCTACAAACAACAGTATCTAAATGCAAAAGAAACCCTGAACAGTACAGAACAGAGTGAGGACTGTGATGTGGGAAGGAAAAACAGTTTGAAGAGTAGCTTGTTAGGTCACCCTGAGATGCCAGGAAAAAGATTTGGGTTTCCTTTCTGACAGATTACAATGTGCCTGAGGACAACAACAACAACAGTAGGAAAAGAGCCATACTGTGAATAAACAGACCGGGAATTTATACTCAGTCACCTACAGCAAAGACAAGCCCTTACTGGAAGGCTGCACACTATCCAGAAATGAAATGTTCAGGTTTTGATCAGCAACTGAATGCTCTGACACTCTTTTTTACATGACAGCTTTCACAGGGTTTTGGTCCTGTTCCTGCTCACTGTGAAATGTAACTGTCTAATCTTGAAAGCTGCCACAGAACAGAATGTGCATCCTCCCTGCAGCTTTACCTGCCGTTGACATGACTGTTTCCATGCTACACGCAGGCAAAACAAAGCTGAGAGGTTGAAGGGTATATATTCCTTGTACACTTTAGTTCAGTATTTGTGTCCTTGTACACCTTCCTGTCTTATCTTTCATCCTCTAGTTATTAAATTGTATCATATAATTTCAATTCATGGCTTCTGGAGCAGTTTGGAGGCTGAGTCTCTCTCTACTGTACCTCCCTCAGGACTGTGAGTGTGGATCCCCATAACATTAAGTCCAAAGGGCTGCCTAAATGGTGGCTGATTTCAGCTTCCAGGATTGACCCTGAGCTCAAAGAGAAGAGGTAGAACATTTCTACAGTGTGACACCAAGCCTGTTTGGAGGGAAGTCTGAAGTCTACAGCTGATTCCTGTCTGTAACTGAAGTGTTGGACTTGGGAAAAGTGACTCAAGAGAGCCAAGGAAAGCAAATCCGAGGTCCAGGGCCAGGTTACACAGTTTGCTTGCCAATGAAAAGAATTAACAAAGGCAATGTAAAAGCCATCAGCCTGATATCATTCCTAGTAACCACACTGCCTTTCCGTTCGAACCATCTTGCTCATTTGCGCACAGAATAATGTGAAAATCAAATGACACTTCGAATCAGTGACCCACCGACATCCCTGCAGGGCACCTGGAAGGTTTATTTCCTCTCATTTATATTTTCCCTCTTGTTGGGACTAGCAGAAAAGTCAGTTTTCCACACCCCTCTCACTCTGATGTTGTACTTTTGCTGCATTTGATTGCTGTTTCCTTCCTGCTTCTCGGGGATTCACCTGCCCACCTTCACTTCATTATCTCATGCCCTTTAGTTTCTATTTAACGCTGACATTTGTGTGTCAGTACATAGACTGTGCCTTAATATATGCAGTGAGCCCTTCTGGTTCTAGTAGCAGTCTGCTCCTGGCTGATGGAATTATCTTACAGAACACCACTATTCTTTTGTGCTATTTGTTTTCTCAAGCAGGAGCTTCTTTGTTCTGTTCCCACACACTGAATTCTTCCAGCAGACTCCTAACACAGGGATCCTCTTTTGATTTGAGCTTCTCAGGATTTGAAGTTTTTCCCCAGTGCTGCCTAGTTTTGATTTCCATAAGGTAACTTTAGTGAATGAAATACTTAAAATTCCAGTGAGTATTCTCTCTCCTTACAATGTGTGTATAAACAAAAGAAGCTTTCACACACAGACACAATTACCGAATGCAAGGGCCTTTTTTATTGTTCTGAACACCAAGAAGTACCTGTCCCACGAAAATACCTTCAGGTGGGCTAACTGGGAGGCTGGTGCATGCTCAGAAGTGTGGCGGATAACCACATCTGTTACACTGACCTCTAACAACCGTGAATGTGACTGCCTCATCATTGCTTTACCCTCTACATAGTTAACACAGTTAACACAGTACCTAAATGCTGATGGTTACTCATCTGCACAATTTGCAGCAGATCTGGACTGTGTTTTACAGGAGCTGGAACAGGAAAGCGATTCAAACATCAATGCAGAAAGTCCGAAGGAGAAAGATCTCCACTTGTTCTTGTTCTTGTTGCTGCTTATGCAGCATGTACAAATCTTGGCTTGTATATTGTAATGTTGATCCTTGCTGACTCCAAAGTGTTACTTTGTACTCCTTTGGGCTCCATTCACTTGGAACATCTCAGAAATGTTGTGTGCAGGTGGACAAGAGCGTGTGCTGAAGGTGAAGGCTGGAGAAGGTAACCTGATAGTCCTGGAACGAGAGCCAGGTTTGAGCAAAGAGCGCTTGTAGACAAAACCTAAGCTCTGCTGTACTCTTAGTTTCCTACCCAGACACTCTTAGACGAAGGAGTAATTCTGATTTTGTGAGATTTGATCAGGAAGCAATATACCAGCTCCACAACAACTTAGCTGCTGAAACAATCTTCCTATAAGTGTTGACACTGGAGCTCTGATTATATAGAAAAGGATCTGAAACCAATGAATTTTCAGGGGAACTGCCTCCAGCCACTTACTTGACTGCAACAAGAGTTGATTAGAATGTGTGCTTGAGGTGAGCAGGAGACTATAATGTCAATAAGCTATAGACCCAAGTGAACTAAGTAAACAATAACCACAACTCTGGGATAAGCTAAAAGTGTCAGATACTGCTTTTGTTGTCTTATTAGGGGAACTTTGTCCATCATTTCCCTCTCGCTTTCTGTTAAGGGTAAAACAAGGAGAAACATTATAGATGTTCTGAGAGCAGGGGAATGGAGTAAGTAGGTAAACAATCATGAAAATGCCAGGAAAAATTAACCTTAAATCCAAATGGCTCACAAGAGTATTCAAACAGTTCAACTTTTATTTTTTTTCTTTTTAATGTTATTGATTTCTAGATAATATCAAACTGGTCTTTTCTTTGCTAATGACAGAATGTGTAAAGATAAGAGCATGTTTTAATCCTGGACTGCTTGATAGGGTGCATCTCGTGTGTATCTTGTGCACTGGGCCAACATAAAATGTCCTGCGCTGTCTATTCTACAGTGAATTCTTATTTGGTTGAACTGATGCCATTTGTGATGAGTCTCAGAATGTACCTATGTGGAAGAGAGTTTAACAGAAGCAAGAATACCATTAGACGCCACAGTACAATGGTAACCATTTCGTTATCATCTTCTTTATGTCTCTGGTCCTTGAAAAACTGAACACAAGGTAACAGGACCAAGAGAAGTTTTATCTCCTTACAGAGAAATGTGTGCAAATACTGCAGGGCCCAAATGCTTGGGGCAGGATTAGGAAGGCCTTCTTGCAAACTGTCTCATGCATATGGCAAGCCAGGTATACCAGTGACAACTGGGATTTGATTTTTTGCTTTTGTAGAGAAATGACTTTTATTGCTTTTATTCCTAACAATGAAATGTGAGTTACAATGCATGGCCTTTCTCACCTTCTGTCTGCGGGGTTTGAAGCTTCACTGATCATAATCATGATTGAAATTCTCTTGGGCATACTGAATTTTCTTATGTTAAGAGGTTTTACACTTGGAAAATCTTATGTTAAACAGCAAAGTAATGTAATTAAATATATAAGGGCTCAAATTCTTCTATCTTCCTGTCGCTGTATGGCTGCAGGTTTCATCACTCATGATCAAATGATGAATAAAAAGTTCAAACAGACACAAATATATCATCCTCTCTTGCTTGGCTGTAGCAGTACTGTGCAGCTGGAGCTGAGGTTTGCAAGACATCTAACAAAAGTTCATTTCACATTCAGAACACAGACAGATTTGTGTTGCTGAGTCCCTTTCACATGCACACTCCACACAAGAAGCATGTGCTAAATTGAGTTCAGCCCAGAGCGGCAGTTCTTCCAATAACCTTGGAATGCAGCCTACATGGGCAGAGGACACTTTAAGTTTTTAGGAGGAATTCCGATTAAATTGCCCCTGCTTTTATATTAAAGGTCCAATTTTAATAAAACACTCTCAGGCATTTCGTTTCAAGTAACTACTGCATTTATATAGCCAGGTCCTTATCTTGTTTTTATCTCATCAATTCTAGCAAAACCTCAATTCAGAGTTTGACGTTTTTCTCTTCTGACTTTTGTCCATCTCTCCTTATAGCTTGTCTTCTCCATTTAACTCCATGCTTGCCAAGGAAATGCAATTGCCAGAGCTTTTCAGATATTCCCACTTCAATTGTTTAATTACAGTGCTTCTGGGATTTATATGCTATTCTTTATCACTCCCATCCAGATGTCTCTCTGAGGAGAAATAGCAACAGGGAATCAAGGACTTGAGGTGAGATTTCATGCTTTCCCTCCCCCTTTTCCAGCTCTAAAGGTGTGATGCTGGTAGAGATGCACAAATAAATGTTTGGAGTTTTCTTTCTTCAGCACCTGTAGCATCCAGTGGAATACAAACCATTATATTTTATTGCTAGATTTTTAACAGATACAGCATTTTAGATGTTTACTGAAATAATCCTGTCAGGGGGCTTACACTCTTTCATTCTCTGCAGTACTGTGCCCTCTCACCTTTCAGAAATTTACATTTTTTAGCAATGGCAAAGAAACACTCATATCAAGAGAGACTAATGGACACTAGGCAGCATTTGCCTCTGTGTCTCGTCTGGGTTTAACTACAGGGTCTGCGTCCAAAACAATCTAAGCAAAAATTTGAAAATGCACTTTCAAACCTATTAGCAGCTACCAGTACCAGATTGGATAGGAATACTCTGTAAGCAAAACACTGTATCGTATGGAGTTCCATGTGATAAAAAGGTAGAAAATTTCCATTAAAGTTTAATGTACCTGCATCTAGTTTCATGGTGTCATAACCACATATTTTTATTTTATCCTTTGTAAAATTATTCCATGTTAAAACACTGTAGCTACTGAAAGTATTTACTCTTATTCCTTCTAATTTTACCCTCCTGAATTTTGCCTATCACTACGTTTCATCCATTTTTTTCCCCTCGTGATACACTCCCTTTCTAAGGAAACAAATTCTTATAGGCAACAGAGCCTTCCTATCATCCTGTGCCCTGAAATGCTCTGAGACATCCTTTAGAAAAGCTCTGCATATCTTTCCTCAGAAATCAGTTATGTCAGCTCTTAGAAAAGCTGGCAGCTCTTATCTAAATTACCTCCTAGCTCCACCTGGGATTTGGATGCTTGAAGGAGACTAGATCCTTACCAGATGTGAATCAGCATACCTCTATTGATTTTAATTATATATTGTGACTTCTTATACACACTGATAATCCAGCCTGGAGTAATAGTATAATGGATGGCTTGTTCCCTCCAAGAAAGGAATCTTTCAATTCTTTTCCTCACTGAAAGCATCCAGCCTTGTTTCGTGCACCTATTCCGTCAGTGGCACAGGGATAATGAGACTCTTCTAAAGATTATCCTTTAATAGAAAAAGCATTCTTGTGGTACAGGAGAGTTTCTTCCTGAATTAGCCTTCATTACTCCAAGATATAGCTGTAAGCTACCAAATCCGTATTCACACAGCAGAGGATCTGATTTAGCAGAAGCCCTTCCACTAACCAGTGTCACTGGGATTTAGCTTGGCGCCTTCTCTTCAAGCCTTGATGAAGACATGACGACCTGATGAAGGACTGCTTAATACCTTCTCCTTGATGTTAAAGGATCACTGTGGATTTGGACATAGCTGAATAAAACGTTGGCTTTAAGCGTCTACTCTGACATAAGAGAAGTGCACAGTATATTTCATGTGATTTATGTGTTAATTAGACACTTCTCAGCAGTCAGACTGAGATTGGAAGTAACTCATCCTGAAAACAGTCAGAAACTTCATCCATTTCTGTGCAAAACACACCTGTTTCAGTTACTACTTCTGAGGTATAAGGTGTATACCAGCACTTCAATACCTGAGAGCTACAGGAAAGTTTAAAACAATTGACTAACAGAAAACAACAATAGTGTGCTTCTCCATCTGAGAAGACAAAAAAAGGGCAATACATAACAGCAATTTGTTAGGCATGGACTGTATATCCTGGGTTATTTGTTGCAGCAATGTGCTGGTAAAGAATGGAAGTGGCAGTGTTTTACTCTGGTTTGAAAGCTGTTTATATACATCAAGTTATAGTGTTGACAGAAATAAGATGAAAACACGGAGTGTGATGAAGGAGCACTGAGAATGGCAGCTCTCCATAATGAAGCGAAGCCATGTTCCTGTTCTCTCTGACCAAAGGGTGCAATGAAATATATATGTCTCATATACTGAGGTGAAATTCTAAACATAATTGTTGCAGACTGCAGACTGAATAATGGGCTAGACTCTGCAATCTAGTCTAATTATGTGCAAGCTGAATGTGACGCAGTCTTAATTTGACACATATATTTAAAGGTCGTAGCATTTAGTAGTTTCAGAGGCTGCATTTTCATACCTGTCTCAGCTACTTGAATACCTTTTAAAGACTCTTTTTTCCTAGGAGAAAAATCACATCATTTTATAAACTTCTTTTCATACTCGCTTAGCAATATTCACTAAAAGAGTACAGACAGTGACTTCAGAGAGGCTGCCTTCTTAAATAGGAATCTCTCACTGTAAATATGAATTCCAGAATTAGACCTGACTGGGTGTTTTGTAAATACACAGCCTGGCCCATAGTCAAATTCAGCATTGCTTTGACCCAGGTTTATTAAATTTATTGTACGTAGCTACATCACAGCAATTACTGCTGGAACTGAAGAAAAAAGGCAGTGAATGCTAATTGTAGAGCAGGGCTGAATTTTGAAGGCAGGAGCTGTGCTTTAGGCAGGTGATCATTTCACAGAAAACCTTTGTCATTCAACAAGTGAATGAAATCATCTTCCTGCAAGCAAAACAGCAAAAAGAAAAGCCCCATGTGTAAGTGCATGAGAGTGAAAGAGGAAATAAAAGCTATCTAGAGTTTACTGATCAAGAAAGTAAGAAAAATCTACCTGGCAGATTTTTGCTGTTTATCTAAACCTGAGTAGTCAGACTGCGTTGATCTTGAGTAGTCAAGTTTCTCTGAAGCTTTGTGTCCAGGTCTTTGTTCAATCCCTGAGTGCAAATTGCTTCACATTTTGGCTCAGCAGCAAAATATTTGGAAAAAGTGAATGGCTAGCGGTTGGATCACAATACTGCCTCATGTTTATCTGATATTTAACCTTAGTAAAAAGTTTCCAGAATTCAAACGCAGGTTATTTTTTATAAAGAACAAAGTTACTACAAATATGGCTGTTCCCTGAATGTATTTCACAGGCATATTTATCTTTTTGGGTTCTTAAACACTTTACCAAAGAGCTTCAATGCAAGACCAAAGAATTTTTCAAGTTCCCCATAGGTTTTCTCTCAAGGTCGCATCTATGTTTAAGCACTATGCTGAACTAACTCCTGCTATTAAGGATCTAGTGAGAACTGTCTCATATTTTATGTATGAACTGTGAAATCCCTTGTTGACGTTACAATATAAATGCTAGCAATTATTTTTTACGTTATGGCTGAAGACAGCGTTCAGATTCTGGATCGCATTGCTCTAACAGTTGTATACCATGAGTATGTCCTTGTCCTGGAATGTTTACAGTCTAATTATTACTTGAAAGCAGCGCAAGGATGCAAAGTCTCACGCCTACAAATACATATATTTTTCTTCTCAATTCTCTGAAGACATATACAAAAACGTTGGTAATTCATTTAAAATTGCATTTAAAGAAAAGGAGATTTAGGAAATAAAACTGAGTCTGAGGGGAGAAAAACACTTGAGTAAGACACCTCAAATCACATGGAAAGTAGAATTTAAGGAAGAAATATACTTGAAAAGCTATTATTTTGTTAGGCAGAACCTGTTCACAGAAAATGGACAGTGATCAGGGTCAAATGAGTATGTTCTTATAAATGTATGTCATTATCAACGACAGACTTTGAAAAATAGGATCAGAATCCCAACAGAGTCACGCAGACAGATGCCAGAAGAAGTGGGATAAATTTGATATCTTCCAGAACAAAGGTCTAAATGTGATTCATTCCATATGATTAAGTTCGTGAACAGACAAAATAAATATCAGTCAATAAAATCAGGGTTAGAAAAAAATAGTCAGAAGTTTTTAACAGCAGTATAATATAAAAATATTTGCTGTTTCGTATAGAAAAAATCAATACATTCAAATGACTGTTTATTATAAAAACAACAGAGAATATATCTCATTTAGTAGGTCAAAATGGTATTCTGCCATCCCGAGGGTTTGCCAAAGCTGTAGTTAAAGTTGCAGTGTGTATTACAAACTGTACTGCAACCTTTAATATAGACTTGTCTATATTTAGAGCAAAGAAACACTGTTAGTGCTTTTTAAAGCATTATCAGAGCAGAATGTTCTCAAATGCATGACAGTAGATCCAGTTTGTGAAAGGAATCTCAATCACAGCAAACCAGCCCTGAAACTTTGATTTCAGGTACAAATCTGCTGCGGAACTGTGGCTTCTGCACCTGAATTGCTCTCCAGTAGTTCATGATTCTTAAAGCATAGTCTCTCCCACTTGTCATCTCATCTACAGACCAAATAAAAGTAAAATGCAGGATAAAATTATATACAGGGTTTTTCTGCATAAGATGATGAATACTTTATATTATAACAATGAATACACCCAAATGAAAAGAGGTGAAGTCTTTGATTTAATTATGAGGAGGAACTACATCACCACTGTCTGCAAGGACATAAAATTCTTATACATAATGAATATAAATTCACTGACATATTGCATTATGGATACAAAGCATTACCAAGCTCTCACATCTTCGTAAAACTCATGGGCTGTTACCAAAACATGACCCTGTTGTTTGATTTTGATGCTGTGCCATTTTAAGTTTTGCTGCCTGCCTCAGGGATCATGTGCATACTGTCAACATTGTGGGGGCATACGTGGAAAACAACAGAGATGATCCAAAAGTTCCTGCTATGTGGTTAGACAGCCAACAAATGATGCAAGAGATGCAGAAGATGTGAGGCCTCGTTGTTTATGGAACTCTGCAGGTATTCATTTGTCTGTGGTTCCCCAGGAAAATCCTTTCCTTTTTAAAGTTCACAGGAACTGCTGCCATACCCATCCAGCATTAATATTCAGAATCTGCACTCATAATCCATTGCTAAGCAACACTTAACAAAATTGATCTTGCATTAAGCAAGTTCTGGAGCTTGAATAATACATTATTTCCCCACTGATTATAACCAGTGAAAACCTTTGCTTGCCTTTTGAATGTCACAATATTGAAACTTCTTTATTTTAAACATGGATTATAATTGGTTAAAAAGTCCATTTGGATTAAGGATCAGATGTAAATTCATCCTTGGCACTGTTCAGCACTAAAAGTAAATAAATTACAGAAATTGTTCAGCCTGAAAGGCTGAAGAAAAACTTAAAAATCAAAAGGAACGTAATACAGAGACAGCCACATCCTATTTTGCATTCAGATACATTGAGGGCAATTCCTTGTCAGCTACTATGTGTATATCTTACGCATCTCTGTCACTGTTTATTTACATTCTGCATTAAGATCAAACAACTGTTTGCATTTATATGCTGAATACAGGAGTTTCTTCTTCCCATACAAGATTATTTTATGTACATAGGAAATAACCTTGCCTCTCTGGAGTTTTCTGAATGGCTGCTGAGGATGGAATTCCATGCCTTGAAGTTGCTAGAAATTACCTGTTTTGTCTTCTAACCCATTTCTCTGCCACTGCAGGAGAGCTCCCCTGGGTATATTCACCAATGCCTTAATCATCCTGTTCTTAAGAGTCTCAAGCAATGTCTCCTTTGGGAGTTGACTGCAGTCTATTAGATCCTGGTGCTAGACAACACTTATTTATATTCATCCTATATTTATTAAGCCAGAGCTCTTCCTGTCTCTCTCCTTCCCTAGACCCTGATACATCAGTTCGAGAGAGAATATGGGAAGTAATTTTCCTATAACTTCCAAAGATCTAGGTTCTGGGATAATTACGTATTCTACCAGCTTCAAACCTTTCTTCACTCTCATGGAATGATTTTATGTTGAAAAACTCCTAAAAATTGGTCCCTAGAGAACTCCAATTGATTCATTTTAATTACCTTACACTTCATTTTATAAGACAGTTTTCTAAACTAAATTTGAAATATAATTTTAACTCGTAATTCTTGATAGACTTCAAGCAAGGTATTAATTTGTTGACATTGCCTATGAATTATTTTCTTTCATGCTCTATTTTATTTCATCAAAGATTGTAGTGTCCGTTTTGTAATATCTATAATTGATATTTTTCCAAGAACCTGTACCTTACTGGCACAGGCTGCCCAGGGAGGTGGTGGGGTCTCCTCTGGAGATGTTCAAGACCCACCTGGACACTTACCTGTGCAACCTGGGCTAGGGAGCTGCTTTGACAGGGGGCTGGACTCGATCATCTCTAGAGATCCCTTTCAACCCCTACAATTCTGTGATTCTGTGATTTGCTTTGAAGTGTACAAGTTATTTAAATGTGTAATGAACATAGACTATGTATCATTTTCTCAAGGGCCCTCTTTTTTTTTTTTTTTTTTTTGGTAGAATTAACTAAAATATTGCAGATTCTTGTCTTTAGAACTATTTTTTCCTATTTTCATCATCAGTGTAAAACTCCATGTTATGACCGTTCTGTATTTCATTTTCTTGATCACTCCCTGAATAGTATCATATACAAATTTCAGGATTGGGCTGCATGTGCCTTTTACCAGGTAATCAAAAGTCTTAAAGAAGACAATCCTAACATTCACACTTGATTTTTTTCACTACCTACTTCTCAATGGGACCAAGTCTTGTAACTACATCTACTACAGATGCACCCTCTTTACATATTCCACAATAAGCAGAACAGGAGAAGTGTTCCCTAAATTACTTCTCTGCAGTGTTCTTTCCACCCTAGCTACTGGATCTGCATCATCATTTTGTCAAATACTTTATACTTCTGCCTGTCTGAATATCTAGAAAACATTTCCAGATAGGCCAGCCTGGAAAGGCTGAGCTTTGGCCTTGGTCTGGAAGCTCTTACAGACATCCCCTCCTAGAATAAGATTTTCAGTGTTTTTGGGTAATCATGAAGATAAAGGAATGAATTCATCCACAAAGAGGTATAAATAAAGGCAGACACATTCAGGCCAATGAATGCAGAACTGACAGACTATTCACACTGTTTAACTCATCATAAACTTCTAAAATCTTCTTTCAGCACAGTCACTAAGTTCTCTGAACTTTTTATACAACATCTGTGAGAAAAAAATAATATCTTTATTTAATAAAAGTGCAAATTGAATAAAAACAATGAGCATAAATTGTAAATGTTCCATGGGGAAACATCTAGGCCTTTGATTTTTGAAATTTGAGTCTTAATATCTTTATCTCTACTGAAATTTTGCTTATTCATTATATTCCACCCTGTTTCATTCCTTATCTTTATTTATGAAAGCAGCAAGTCACGATTTTCCTGTGATAACACATGGTCCAGTGCTGTAATGTTAGTGCATCTGATGCAAATATCTCACCGTTTGAAGGAATTGCACTTTTTCCACCAAGTTGAGAAGAAAAATATTACTCAGTGCTATCCCATATAATCTTAGTGTTTTGCTCCTGCTGAATTTGCAAATGTATATTTATTGGGCATAAACCAGGATGTAAATACCTGGAATTAATTATACAGTCTTTGTATTTTGGGATGAAACGTCATAGTTTGCATTTATTACTAATACAGGAAATCAAATTATCAATATAAAGAAAAAGATTTTAGTCCCCTTATTTCCTCCTTTGGGGATTTAGTAATAGAGATTTCTCAGTTGAGTGCAGTTGAGGGTCCCAAGCCGCAGTGCTGATTCTACACCTTCTCCTGACTATTTAGCCTCATGCCTACAACTGCAGCCTTAGTTTTTGACCAGCCAAGCAACAAGATTTCTGTTTCCTGTTGAATAAAATGCTAGCAACTGATGACCTATCTTCTGCTAAAACTATTTCTAAATTTTATTTAGAATTGTGGAAACAACTCCAGAGTGTATCAGCAGGTTCTTTGTTCTTTTGACACTTGTACTCTTGATAGTTTGAACTACAGATAGTAGGATATATTGGTCAGGTTTCTGAAGTCTTGTTTAAAATTGATAGCTTAAAATTACACATCATAAACAGTCTATTGAGCTTGTCAGAATTTACATATCTAAAAAAATAAATTGAGACATAGGATCGTCTGCTTAACTGTAGCATCTTGCAGGAAAGCTGCGGAGAGGAACAGAATATCATACAGCTCTTTTAAAGCCATCATTGTTAAATCCTTCTATTGAAGATGACAGTAGAGGACAGAAAGTTCCTTTTATGTGGCATCAGTATGACGGTGATTGTCTCCTAATTGGTTCTTTCAGGCAGTGTGGTCTCTGCTATTGGCCTACATGACAACATTTTATAGTTCGTTCTTCATTTGAGGCCAGACTTCAGTCCATCTCCTAGACGTTTAAATTTAATGCTTGTGTACATCCTCCTACATTTCCCTGTGTAGCTTTGGTGACTAATGCCGTTGCCCCGCCAATAACATAATAGTCTCCTTAAAAAGAGTAGGCAGGCCTGAAATGTGCAGGCCTGACTTGTGCTAGTAGTATTCATTTCTTTCTTCAGGGGATCTCACCTGTAGCTTGGAAGCCTGTAATTTATACTTCATCTGAGGTCACAAGGGCTGCTTTTTGTGAATTGAATTTAGGGAAACATGTATGTAATCAAGCTCTGCTGTACTTCTCTCAAATGATCCAGAGTGCGTCCATGCAACCAAGAATCCTGTGCTTGTAAATGAGGGAAAACTAATACTTAATAGGTTATTTGCCAGGCCCTCTGACAATGGCAAGAAGTAGTCTATACTCAATTTGAGCTGACTTTAGGATCCCAAAGTACTTATGAAAAATATTAAACCTTTGGTTGAGATGAAAAAAACCTTTTTTATTTGAGCATATTGCTGCCGGGTTTTTGCAGTTGTAGTGGTCTCCAGAGTAAGAGAACTGACAAGTGTCTGAAAAAATCTAAGAACTACTTTGTTTATCCTCATGTCCCAGACTTCAAAATTGGTTACTCTTTGATATGATTAGCAATTCAGGATAAATTTGCAAGCTCGGAACCAGTTCCATACAGAGTAGTGCTATTCCCATTTCATCAACCCTATAAGCACCAGTATGAGGAGCATGTATTACATTAGAAAGACAATCTGCTTCTCACACATCTTTCTTGGAAGGGATATTGACTACATAAGAATGATGAATCAAAGACATAGAGCCAAGAAGACTTCCAGAAATTATCTAATCAATCTACAAAGAGTTGGTGCAAGTTACCTCCTCTGCTTACACTTTGTTTCCCTCCCTACAGACTGCTTTCAGAGCCTGATGATGCACAGAGAAAAAAAAAGATTTATTCTTTCAGGCATTTCTGTCCCTTGGTGAAAAACTTTTCCAGTTTATGTGAATAGTTCCTCAGAGTCTATTCATAAGTAAACAGTTCTGTTTTTCCTCTCTTGGGGAATACTGTTCTTGGGTTAGACCAATGAGCAGTGCATTTTATCCCTTTTCATTCTGTCCATTATTTTTAATCTCTGCATTAAAGTGAGAGGAACTTTTCTACAAGTTGAACTGTCATTTTTTTTTTTTTCAGTGTTTTGAACACTTCGTTGATCCTCAGAAGATATTCACATATCCTCCTTGTAAGTTTGGAATCTCTTGTTTTCTGAGTGACTTGGAATCCTCAAGAGCAGGAATCAGACAAAAGGAACATTTTCCCTTGAAACAAATGTGATCTCTATCTTTTCTCATATTCATGCCCTCATAGATTTGATTAGCCCTCTTTAGAGAAAGTGTGAAGTCCCAATTAAACACCTCCAGACACAGTTTCTTAGCTTGTTCTGTGTTTTTGTTTGTTCTTTTTTTTTTTTTTTTTTTTTTGCTAAAAATACTATTTTGGGCATTTTGTTGGCTTGTGCACCAGAATCCTACCTAAAATTAATACATCTCAGTTCCTCTCAGGCAGATAGTCCATTTATCTTCTGCTGCAGTGTAACGCAACGTTCCCATGAAGAATTTTTCCTAGCTGCTAATGACTCTGTCATGGTTTTTGATGTAGCACATGTTCTGTTAGGGCATGTGAAATCACACAGGTCTTTGCTATTATTGCATTTCTTTCCAAACATCTGCAAAATTTTTGCTCAAACATATGGTACTGTGTGCTACCTCATGTAGTACTTTTTGTGTGGACTTTGACATTTAGTTCTGTATATGTCTGTGGCCCCAAGCATCCATTCTTGAAATAGCAGTGGATTATTTTTACTCTCTGTGGAATCAAAGCACTGCCTACCTTCCATAAATTACACCGCAGTGTGAATTTCATTTAGCAGATTCTGATTGCTATTTCTGGGGTGAATTCTGGGTCCTACACAGTTTCTCTGCCAGAGCTGTGTTCCCAGTTCTGTGTTGGTCCCCTCCTAACTTGGTGGATTCAGTCCTTCCTACACACCTTAGAACTGCATCTCCTTGGGCTACATTAGACTGTGGATGAATTCTTTTTGTACTCTGCATTTAATAACTTAACACTCGTTTTTCATTTCCATGCGGAGTGAAGTACTCCTCAGATTCCTTTAATACAGCTTCAAACTTGGCCAGAGTTAACTGAAAGCACATCAAGCATTTCAAAAGCAGTTACTATGAGATATAAAGTGCTGTCTGTCTGCCTCCCTTTTTGCCTGTTCAGTGCTTGCTGACACAAGGTGAAGTTTTGCATCCTCCACATTTCAAGACGGTGTCACTACGAGTAAATAATCTTTCCACCTTTTAATTCTTGCCCCTAAGAGTTTCTCTGTTACAATCCTGCAATCGTAGTTCAGTAATTGTTTAAAGAATGGGAAGATGTCCAGAATTCTTTTAATTGTTTGCCTGTTTTCTGATGAGCACATGGTCCTTCACAGAATACCGCCTTTAGTGCAAGGATCTACTTGGAGTCCAATTCTCCACATCACTGAATTGATTGTTTATAGCAGCAGGAACGTTTTGCTGGATCAGTTTCTGCCCCTGTTGTTCTTGAGCTGTGACTGTACTGGGACAGGCATAGCAATATGCAGCCTGTGGTGGCTTTGAGCCAAAAGCCACGTCTGTGTCACCTTCAGCATCCTAAGGCTTGAGGCTGACTATGATAATCAAATATACAGAACCCTATTGCTGAACCTGCACCATACAGTCCATATTTCATGGCTGTGAGATGCAAGTGCTGACCCTACCTTGCACCTTTTGCCTCTCAACTACTGCAACACATAATGGCTCTCTTCCCTCGCTACCAAAACACTTCAGCTTATGCACACTAACTTCAAGTGGTTTGGTGATTGAGTAAAATAGCAATTTTTCTCCCCCCGCAAGGGTTCAAGTTATTGGAGAAGAGAATCATCAGCTTCCCTAGAGAGCTTAAGCCCATGACTACAATGTTGTGGCAGGGAGAAAGAAAACTGTTTCTATACATAATCTGAGAGCTGTGCATTCTAGCACATTCTCAACATTGTCCCCCATAGGAAAACACGGGAGTCACGATGACTGTGAAGGGTTTATGAGTATGCAGACCATTACAGCTCCTTTGTGGCTCATCTTTATTGTCTTCATCTTTATACATCAATACTTCTGTTTTATTTTCTTTAATGAAAAGAGGGTTTAGCAGGAGCCAGATGATTGCTTGGTGCAATAAATCCTCCTTTCTTGTTGTTTTCACACTAGTCAGCGAGTTCACGTCTGATGAAACCCTTATATAACTGGGTTGTAGACCCGGCCTCTGAACTCGCAGGACATTTTGGGACTTGTGGTCCATCAGGCAGCACTTCTTCCACACTGAATCAGTAATCTCCAGGAAAACTGCTGCTTTTTTTTTTTTTTTTTCAATGGATCTCAGTATGTATTTATACAAGCAAAAGAAAAGGGGGTATAGGAAGAGTAAAGTAACTGAAAGGAGAAATAGAATTGTGGACAAAATGATCAAGAAGAAAAAGAGCTCAAAATATGAAGAATTCATAAGTCTGTGGTAGAGAGAGAAGAAAATAGAGATACAAAAAAATAGGACAAATAGAAATAGTTAAAAAAAAAGTAAAGAATACCGTGTGGTAAGAACAAATACACCTGGCATTTCCTTAACTTCTAAATGCATGCAAATTTAATTTTTCTATTTCAGCCATTAATTACGCTCCAAATTCCATACAAATTTAATCCCTGAAATCTGTGTTAATGGAGTTATTTATTATCATTTGGTAGTGTGGCATCTCACAGATGTTCAGAACAGTCTTAGCATGCTAAACACCGGACAGTCTGTGCGATATTCCACATGATCTTCAACCATCTATTTCTGTTCATATATTATAGAGAGGGTTTATGGAACTTTCTAAGGGTAGCTGGCAATGGCAAATCTTGTGGTGATGGTTTTCAGGCTGAGGAGAGATATAAAACTTCATACCAGTCTTTCTATCAGGATGAGTATAAAGTCTGAGGACAAATTTAATTCTAATGACTATTTTCCACCGGAAAATGAAGATTGTACAGGCAGAGTTAACTCTGGCATTTAATGGTGAGATTTCTGCACTACAATATTTATGCCAACCAATTTTTGTGATGAAATCCCTTGTAAAAGTTCCAGTAGTAATAAAAGACACTATAAAATAATGCTTCCATTTTACAAGGTACTTTGTGAATAACGTAAGATGGCTTTTGCCACGATGACTATACCCACTAGAAAGATAAGGAAGTGAAACCATCTGTTAAATATAAAAATTGGTCATTAAATTGGTAAATGCTCTGATACGGCTTGAACAAACTGATAGGACTTGAGCAGACCAATACATGTGGGGTAACATTTTTTGGTTTGCCTTTTTTTATATTAGTCTGCACATCCTGAAGACAGTAATCACAACTGTACCTCTTTTTTTATTTTTGCAAGCTCTTTGTGGAGTCAATAACAACCTTCAGCAAACAATCCACAGTGCCTAGGATAGAATTCTGCTCTGAGGCATCCATCATTCAGAAGAACCTGTTTCTTTTTACTGATGACAGAGGAAAATGTGAAGGATTAGCCCCCGAAGTCAGAACTTAAATATTGCCCATACCAGCTTCAATCTTGTCTTTCAATTTTGGTGTAGCTTTGACTTTGATTATACTTTTTTGTGTGCATGAGAATTCAAGTCTTTTCAGTTTAACAAGTGTTTTTCTCTTTCCTCTTCAGACAACTGTAGGCAAGATAGCTATGCAAAGTGGTAAAAACTCAGCCCTCAGAAACCACTCCCAAGCACTTTATTTATTCAGTATTGTTGTTTTCCTTGAATCATTATGTTTCTAATACACCTCTACCATAAACTATGAACACCTTTTATTTTTCCCAGGACTGGCAGGTATTTCAGTTCACGTTACTCTGGGATATTCGAAGAGCATATTGGGAGAAGAGGAGGCACAGGGGAGACCTCATTGCACTCTACAACTTCCTGAAGGGAGGTTGTGATGAGGGGTGGGTTTGGTCTCTTCTCCCAGGCAACAAACAGGACCCGAGGAAATGGCCACAAGTTGTACCAGAGGAGGTTTAGATCGGACATAGGAAAAACTTTTTCTCTCAGAGAGTGCTCAGGCACTGGGATGGCCTGCCCAGGGAGGTGGTGGAGTCGCCGTTCCTGGCAGTGTTCAAGAGGTGTCTGGATGAGGATCTACAAGATATGGTTTAGTAGCTTGTGGTAGCAATGGTAATGGGTGGACGGTTGGACCAGATGATCTTGTAGGTCCTTTCCAACCTTGAGATTCTATAATTACAACTCATCCTTGCTAGTAAATAGATTGCAGAGCATGTTGTGGGATTTTTCCCCGTCCGTGGGTGTTTTCTCTCACACTGAAATCACTGATGTTGGGGTTAAGTGGTTCAGGACATAAACACAGAGGATTGTACCAACTGCAGCATCTTCAAAGTAGCCAGCAGCACTTTGCCAGGAAACCATAATTTTCCTGCCAGCTGACATAGTTGGAACACTTTCGTTTTGAGCACTTAGCAAATTATTGCAAAATTCCAGATTCCATTGCTATAAAATATGGATGTTTTATGTAGAAAAGAAGTCAGGAGCAGAGGCAAATAAAGAGGTCAAATCAGAACTTGTATTTGTGGTATTTTTAAATTGCAGTCCATTGTAAAATGGACAAATGTCTCAGTAGCTTTGTATAAGCCAACGATCACTTACTGCACAGGTTAAACTAGTTTTTCTGCACAATTGCCCAGCAGAGCTAACAAAGCTGAATCTGCAGTCCTGAGAGACACAGGAGGAAATAAATCCCTTATCTGTTAAAAAGATACAGCGGTATACGGGAGATACGAAGGGATGTTAAATCAAGGTCTGTGCCACTGCATGTACTTTTAAAGTGATATATTTTTAAATCCACTTAAATTACAAGAGCAAAATTTTCCTAATGCAGTAGTGAAGGTACAGAGTAAAGTGCGGAAATGCAATTTAAACATTTGTTACTGTAAAGATTTTCTTTCTTGAGTGAATGTTTAAGAAAAAAAATGAGCTCAGTGGAAATGCGCCTCACAAGAGGAGGGGAAAACCCATCAATAGACCTCCACAGAACATTTTCAAGACTCTACAACAAAGACTGCAGCCACTGCCTTAAGAGCTACAGATACAATCATGATGGTGAAACAGTGAGTCTTGGTGTCATGCAAAGATTACTGGGGGAAGTAGAATCCTTTACATGACACGTGTGTCACTGGGCAGACAGTTGCTTGCTACTGGCTGTGATGTGGGATAAGTTCAGTATGGCTTTAGGGTAAAAAGGAGTGTCTGGCTTCAATTTCCAGGCATCCTTTATTTAGTCTAAGGGGAAGTCATCCTACTCTATTTATGTTGTCTGCAATACTGGTGCTGAAGGCTTTCTGTATTAACTGAAAGTCCCGAAGTGCCCTATTAAGTCAACTATAGCACTGCTCTGCATGGGAAACATAGCTAGAACTGAGATCTGGCCCTTTATCCTTCAGTGTGTGAAATGCTTTCTGCACCAGATTGTTTCCAGATTAAAGCCTGAACACGCTGCAGCACAGGGAAAGTGGCAAGGCATGATTGTAATTACAACTCCTGATCAAATGATTTACACAGCTCAAATGAATTAGCAAATAATAATCCAAAATCAATATTGTGGCACTTCTTGCAGCTGAAAGCATATTAACTGTTCAGTACTTCTAGCTTGGAAGAAAGGAACTTTTTACATCTAAAACACCCAGCAGCTGAATTATCCACTATAGAGAGATCTTACATTCTTGTATTAGGATTAAAGGCAACTGTAGCACTGTCCAGAGATAAAGAAAAAGTGTATTTCTAGTCAAGGATAATAAGCAGGTTGGAGGTGAAATGTTGCAGCTAGGAGATAGAGATTCCTATCAGGGTTAAATAGAAAGACTGTGTTTTGTTGGATCAAGATTAGCCATGTTTTATGAAGTAATTAAGTAAACGAAGATGCATTTCTGACACAAATATTGCATGTAAGAATGTGATTAGTTTCTATACAAGGCTTCTCTAATTTACCATTCAGGAATTTGACTGGTAACCATAATAACCTGCTTAATATTAAGTGAAGTCAACCGTAATGAAGTCACCAAAGGTCTCAATTTGCCCTGCTGTGCCAAAACAAATATGCCTTAAAGAAGTGAGCTGATGTAAATATAGAAAAAGTAGAACTCCTACGAATTTAGTGGGAACAATGTTGTGCTGCTCTACAAACCTGATCTGGCAATTCATGAATTGAAGAAATGGTCAGTGGAGGATTAAATTAGTCTAACCTCTAGTGGGATTACGAAAGTAATAGCAAGTGTATCCACATAAAACTGGTGAGCACTGCTACAGTCCCTTGTCCATAACAATCCTCAAGTGTTTGTGAGTAGCAAACACAATGGTTTGGATTGGGTTGGGTGGGGTTGAGTTGATTTTGTTGTTTCGTTTTTCTTGTTTCTTGGCAGTGCTCATTGCAGCAATGTCTGGGATGAACTGTGTGAGTCAAATAGAGCTGTATATAGCATCAAACTATATACAGCTTATAACTAAGGAAAAGGAGAAAGCTTGTGATCACCCTGCCAGGGGAAAGCCCTTTAATCCTTACCTGTCACTGAAACTAACGGCCATATAGGAATGTCTGTGCATAGCAGAAGGATCTCAGGGTGTAAACCCGGACAACCTTTAGAACAATGGTATATTCCAGTGTAGAAGGGAGGGTGGAGCGAGGTGATGAGGTACAGATTTACATCCAAGTCTGCGGGGTTTTGGTTTGGATTCCTTCTATTTGTTGTTTTTATTGGGTTATGATTTGACCTCCTGCAGGCAAGTAGCTTTCATTAGATTCTATGCGCATCGAGGGGAAAATGCAATACGTGGTACTTATCTAAGTATACACTTGCTCTGTGCTGTTAAAATTAATAAAACTTCATTGTTTTTTTTTCAGCCCCAGAGGCTTTTATTGTGGTTACGTGATATTTAGGAACTGTATTTAAAATCAAATCTAGGAACAGAACTGTGTGCTGGGCTCAGTGCACAGACACAGCAGCAAAAGATTAATAAACTCGACCCTTGCCCACGTCATTAAAAAACAGCAACACGAACTACCCAAACTGCTCGAAAAAGTGGAATTAACCCAATTTTCAGCTTTCTCTGAGAGAAAGCAACATTTTTACAACACAACAGCTGCTGTACTTCCTATCCCTTGAAACACTCAGCAGTAGGAGCCAAGGAGTGCCTTCCTCACAGAGGATGGATACAGCAGCTAAGGGTGGCATGGGCAGCACAAAGCCCACCTTCTCTGTGCGGTGTGGGAGCAGAAACCTCTGTGTTGTAGGGCACGCTGACACAGGGAGAGAAAATTTAGAAGACTGCGGTGACTGTCGTCTGAAACGTCATTAAACCGGTCGTTATGGGCACAAACAGCCCCATAGCACTCAAGGCCAAAAAAAAAAAAAAAAAAGGCAAAAAGCAGCCGGTGTTTGTTGGGCACTGTTTACTGGTTTGCTCGCTTTTAAGGCGGATTTCATGGCTGGGGCACGCTTCAGAGCGCAGCAGGACGCGCCGATTCCCACACGGACGTTCCCATCCCGCCGCCTCCTCACGAGGCCCTCCCGCCCACACGCTCGGCAGGTGCTTTGCCGGGATCGCGGAGGGGATCCCCGTTTAGAGCTCGGGGTGACGGGGTCTTCACCCCGCCGTCCGTCTCAACGGCCGTCACGCAGCCGGGACGCGCCCGCCCCGCCCTCCCGGCCGCACCGCCGCCGCTCGGCCCGCAGATGGCACCAGACCTCGGCTGCCGCCACACACCCCGCGCACGCAGCCGCCCGCACACGCCCGCAGCCGCTGACGGAGCCTGGCGGGGGCTGCTGGCTCTCCCACCCGCCGCCCGAGCAGCGGCAGCCGCGAGAAGAGGAGGAGGAGGAGGAGGAGGAAGAGGCGGCGGTGCGCGGAGCTCCGGCCGGCAGCGGTGCGCGGAGGTAGGAGCTCCGTCTCCGCCTCAAAGTTCGCGGAGCTGCTCCCGCGGGAGGCTTTGTTGGGGTTCGGTAGCGCGTCCTTTACCCTCTCTGGGAGCCGGTGCCGGGCCCCGGGTCACCCGTTCTGCCGCCTGCGTTCTCGCTGCCGCTCCCCTCCCCTCGGGGCCGGGCGGTTGGGTGGGTCTCAGCGGAGCTGCCGGCTCCGCTGACAGAAGTTGGCGAGAAACGCGAGGGGAGAGAGAAGCCCGGAGCCGGGTCCCCTCAAACTTCCCCGCTCGAGGGAGCAGCCCCCGCAGCGCACCGCTCCTCTGCTCTGCTTGCAGATGTCGGGGATGCTGCTCATCGCCGCCTGGTGCTTCCTGCAAGTGGAGAGCCGGCATCCTGAGATCGTCACGGGGAGCAGCAGTCACGGCAATTTCCTGGACAATGACAAATGGCTGAGCACCGTTTCGCAGTACGATAAGGACAAGTACTGGAACAAATTCCGGGATGTAAGTAGGGCTCTGTTTAGCGCGTACTTCGCGTTTGCTTCAGTGTGTGGCTGCTGGCTTTTAGAAGATGTGAGTGGAAGAGGGATGCAGCGCGGGCTGCTGCTTGTGCTCAGGATGCTCAGAGCCGTTGGGAAGCTGGGCAGGCAGTCCTGGCGCTCTTGGTTACCCCGTGGCTCGGGCTGCGCGGGGCTCGACGTCAGCCTTAGTGGAAGCATAACGCTCCTCGGCTCTCCTCCGGGGAGGAACTTTGAGTGAAGTTTCAGAGCTGCTTAAGGGGCTCTTTAACTGTGAATGATGAAACAATGTGTCTGTGAGAAGGGGACGTTTACCGGCTAGACCACAAGGTGGTTAACGCTGAAGGCTGCTCTTGTTTGCTTTGGGTTTTTTGGGTTTTTTTGTTTTTTTTTAGCCTGTAGATTTGTCAGAAAATATTTTGTTGCCCATTCAGATCGCGGAGATTTTGGCATTGGTGTGTGGAGGAAGCGATGCTTTGACTCAGTGCTTTTCAGCCTAGAAAATAAATGTAACTTCGGCAGACATTGCTAGGCACATCAGCACAAAACACATCCCTTTCTTAACGCTGAGCTTTGAATTTCGCCGGTTTGAGAACGACTGAATACAGCACGTAAATGAGAGTGGAAAATGCACAGCATATAACATTCCTGGAGCTCCTTTTGCTTTCGTTGTCTGTCTGTTGAAAAAGCTTTCTTGGAGCATGCTCCGTGTTCCTATGGCTGGAGAAGGGAAACGCTGTTGTTGATGTTCAGGAGCACGCTGGGGTTAAATGTTCTTGACTGCGAGGGATTTGTGTACTGTGGCCGCAGCGTGCTGACTGTAGGACAGGGAGGAGTGTGTAAGTGGCTGGCGGTTGTGCTGCTGTCCTGGGAGTTCGCTGTGTGTGGGGGCTGCTTATTGTTTATTCTCATTTAAGAAGCACAGGAGCTTTATAATGTATAGAAAAGTTAAAGTTTCACGTTATGCGGTGTTCTTCGTGGTCTTAACAGTGCTCCTTACATTGCGAGAAGGAAGCTGAAGTTATTATAGTTAAATGACACCTGGCTTTGCTTAGCTTATTCTATGTTTTTCTGTAGTTCTGTGTCTGAAAAACCATCCTGTACTCTGAATTTCAATGTTTCACAATACAGATTTACATATAGCACCAACACTTACATCAGAATGTATATTTGCATGCAGTCACTGTGATGACATTCATCTTTTGGGATTATTTGAGTTCTCATATGATAGATTCCTGGAGAAGCCAGGAGAGAAGGAAAGGAGGTTAATTCCTATATCCTACTCGGCATGACAATGTAGCACCATCTGAAAACCATAAATTGAATGAACAACCTACAAATTCATCTAAAAATATTTTATTAGCAGGAGACTCTCCCCATCTTTCAACAGTTTCCTCCCAGATTGAAGCTTTGTGTTAAATTGTACTCATTGAACTCATTGGCTTGTTTCCTTTTATGCCTCAAATAAATAAATCTAAGGAAACCTGGAGTCCTTGCACCTTCTCTTCTGATCTCCTTTCCCTATTCCCCCAACTGTGACTGTCATAGACATGATTGCTCTTCCTAGGAAAAGAAAGTTGCCAACCCTGCCCTCAGCAGAAGCTGTAGAGCTGGGTGATGGTTAAGGTCTCTTCTAACTTGAGCCATTCTGTGGTCCTGTATTCATTAATATTCCCTCTTTCATGTTTTAATGGTTCACAACTGAAAAGAATTCCTTAATGTGAAGCCTTGAAGTTCTTTCCTATAGAAGGAACTCTTAAACCAGTCCTCTGCCAAGCAGAAGCAAGTAATATGAAATCATGCAAATTTTAGATAACTTTCTATTCAGCGGTTTTAATGGTTCTGTTTAATTACTTCAAAACTACCATGTTATAACTGTGTATGATTATCCATGAAACATTTTATGTGGCAAATTAATAGAGACTGCTAATCATCCTCTAAGCTTTTTTAAAGAGAAAATATATAAGCTTGCATACATAATTAAACATTTAATAACATATTTTCAACCAAAGTAATTTTAGTGTATCATAATCTTCTGAGAGAGCTTCTGTGCACAGAGATGAAGACGTGCATTTGTACAGTTTATGCCAGCACAGAAGATGTAGTAATGACTTCACAGCAATGAAGAAATCTAGTTCTTGCTTCATGGTTGAGGTATCTTGGGTAGACTGCATAAAAACTGCTTAGTGAGAAGACACCTGGCAGTATTAACTGGAGTAGATTAGCATTTCATTTCTAATTGTTGAATTGAGGGGCAACTATTTTCCTATCTTCCCTTCATTCTCAAACTGTAACTATATATCATGAGATGAAATTCTCCGTGTGGGGTTTGTGCAAGAATCTGGAGTTTAGAAGTGATCTTTCAGTTAATACCTTCTTGGGTTGGACAGAACAGCTGATACAGAGCAAAGGGCCTTGGCCATACCCTACAGATGAGCAGAAGCAATGTTGCAGTAATAATCATAGATACCTGCTGCAGCTTTCCTGCTTTTAGGTCACATTCTATAAATTATGTTGCACAAATATCTACATAACTGTGTTGGTATGCACTAGGAGGAACAGTGATCGTATGGAGCTCAGATTTGATTGTTGTAGATATGGACACTTCACACTGCATTCAACAAGCAGTTTATGCATGTTTGTGTTGTGTATGATATATGCATGTAAATCTACATCAATGTTGCAATGGCACCTGGTTTCTTAACATACAGAATACAACTGAATATAAGATCTTAAACTGGAGTTCCCTCATCTCTTTCAGTTATTCCTTTCAAAAGTCAGTTGGCTGGTCAGTCTCATTGAGCTGTGGTCTTAGATGGCCTGATTTGAGTCGACAATTTGATTGTGGGCTTTTTTGTTTGTTTTGTTTTGTTTTCAGTAGGACTTGTATTTCTCTTGGGAAAAGACAGCATGGTAGCTGCACATAACAGCCCAGCAGTCATTATCTTTCTGTGAAAAGACTGCAAAAAGTACACCTCATTTTAAGTCTGCATTGTATCCATGTAATCAGGCTAAATTTTTCAGTCTGACTGAATTTCATAATATCATTCTGCTCTGTAACATTTTCAAAAGGCCACAAGGGATCTCCTTAAAACAAACAAACCAATCTTCACAATATAATCTTAGCACGTGGCCTGACAACAATTTGTGCAGTATTTAATCGCTTCGTTTTTAAAACAAGCAAAGCCTGTTAATGAATACTTAGGACCATGTGATGGATGTTTTGTGAAGCATTTGTTCTTGAAAACCTTGTAGATGGTCCAGCCATCAAGTATCAACGATGGTGCAATGTCTCACATATTGATGTGCTTTAAAGATGGTCTGAACTTGATAGTCCTGTCTTCTACCCCATTTTTCCAGTCTGTCATGGGCTTTCAATGTTATGAAAACAAATGCTAAGGTCTCCATCATCTCAGTCAGATCTGTCAAGAGAGATTCGTTGGTGTAAGAGGAGCCTGAGTGCAAATTTAGCACCTGAATATGAAGTGAATCCTTAAAGTCTTAGAAAGCGTTCAGTATGTGGATGGCCTTTCACGTTATTGTAAGAGGTCATACTGCAGCATCTTATTGTATTCATAGTGGTTTGGCACAAAATAAAACTCCTTTTAGTGTGAGACCTGTCTTCATCAAGATAATATGAACGCACTAATTCTGCTTGGGCTTATGTCTGTTATATTATTAATGCTTACATAAAAGAGGTAATAAGTTCAGCTAGCTATGGATTAAACTGCTAAAATGGAAAAGAACAAAAGTTAAAAGAACTTGGAGGATGTAATACAAACCATAGAAGGAATTTCTATGAGGCTGAAAGCTAAGAATACTGTCATGATCTGGTTTCAGTGCATGTTTATGTATGGAAGGTTGCCAGACCATGTCTGAGCATTAACTAAGCTATTTCTCTGAATTTTACTGCTTGCAAAGTTTCAATTCGTGCTATCATGTTAATACTCCTGTGCATCATATGTCCTCAGATGTTTTCAAGCTGTGCTTGCCTAGCAAACAAGATGAGGGATATATAGAGAGATTATTTCACGAATTTATTGTAGGTAAATAGTTGCTTATAACTATTAGCAGTTACAGGTAAGAGAGGTTACACGTTAGGTTTCTGATGACGTAGACCACCAGCCCCTGACATAGGTTGATGAAGAAGCGATTTTGGCCTTTATTCATTTACAACACCTCTCTGAGCAGATTGAGTTCGTCCTCACACCTGTGCAGAAGTGCAGTGAGAAATGGTAAAGCAAATACAGAGCCAGGAACTGAGGGAGCTATGTTGTTCCAGCATTGTCACTGGTGGATTTGGGAACTTTGTTCTGGCTTCTTCATGTTTCTGCTCCTGCTTTTCTTCTTGTTCCTCTTAACCACTTTCATTTGTTTAGCTCATAATTTGGAGCATGGTAGTGAAATTTGATAGAAGAGTTGGAAAGCACGGCTGATATGGAGAAGGATTGGAATACCAAGCAGGTAGAACTTTTAAGACCTTGAGAACTCAAGTAATAGAAATGAAATGAAATTTTAAAGTACAAAGCAGAAGGTCATGGAACTGAGAGCTAAAATGAATTTATTCTGGGTCCTGGCAGCTTAGCTTGAAATAGGTGAGAGGGAAAATCTGTGTACTTCTATTGATTTTTCAGAGTTATTCTAAGTAACAAAAGTAACGCTCCTCTGAAGGGAGGAAATATGCAGTAAAACTGCATGAGATGAAAGATTTTTGGCCTTGCAACTTATGCCATGAGTAAGACAGTCATAAAGGAGGGTTACAGTGCACTTAAAGAATACCTAATTAGCGAATGCATCCTGTCAGTAAAGTGGCTGGGTTATGTAACAGGACACAGGCACCTCAGACTTCCTAGGTGATTATCATTCTGTGACCACCTTGAGATTTAATCAAAGGTGAGGGCCATGTGCCTGGATTCTGGTGGATCTGGACTGAAGCGCAATAGAGTTGAAATGTGATTTATAAGTTCACTCAGGCACTAACATACTTTCTTAGGGCAGTACTTATTCAACAGAGAGACAAGGCTGAAATATAAATGCGATTGCAAAGTACAGCTGAGACGCATCTGCCAAAGGTGCATGAAGTTTAAAAGAGTAGCAGAACAAGAGACCAGATTTGTGCAGATGTAATTCGTCATCAGCTTCGTACAAACAGAGCAGAAGTGCTCTAGGGGAACCGTTAGGTCAGGGCTTAAACTGGTGATTGAACACCTGGTGAAGGGGTGGGGCTGGCCCAAGGAGCACAGGCAAATTGTTTGCACCTGTGATCTGCATGCCATCAGAAGGGGTGGACCCAGGATGGACTCATATGAGGGGCAGCCACTGAAGGGAGAGCATCTCTTATGTTGGTGCTGCTTCCTGAGAAGGAGTGCTGTGTAGCTAGAGAGCCCTTTTGCCACTTGGGTGAGTTCAACTCTTCTTTCCGTATGTGACTATTGGCCTTTCTGCAGATGCTTTGACTGCTATTGCTAAGAACCTGTCAGAAGCAATTTTGCTCCTTGGTGAGCAGAACATATGCTTACTGATGCCTGTCTCAAACTTGACACTTTCCTTCTGCAGTGGAAAGGGGAATAATAATGGCATTTATGTCAGAGTAATTAACTTGGGAGGTATGGAAAGCCTACTTTTTGTGATGAGTTGACGTGTATCCAACTTGCCTAGGAATGACTCTAAAGCTCCACAGTTCAGTGGAAAACTATGATGCTAGTTCCTATGTTTCTAGTTATAACTCAAATATTTTCCTCACAGAAATATTCCATGGACTGCAGGAGCAAATCAGGTCCCTGATCCAAAATTCTGTGTATCTGAAGTTATCACTACTACATTTTACCAAATTTTTAGAGTAATCGTTCATGGATTCTGCTGCTTTCTGTTGAATATTACCTCTGGGATGAAACCTAATTTTCTTATTCATAGTATCTGTTTATTCAAAGGCTGTTTGATTGTTTATTTCTCTGTGTAGCTGGAAGTGAAGTTAATCCAGAAGGTCTGCACTGAAGTTGTGCTGATGTTGATGACCAAGCTCTCAACAACTTCAGCAGGGCTGAGTCTGACTGCCATATTCCTCGTCTTTCTGTTTTCTTAGACCAAGGACAATATGTGAAAGACCAGTGGTTTTTTTTTTGTTTTTTTTTTTTGTTTTGTTTTTTTGTACATTTGGAAGGCACTGTGGAATTGGAAAAGGCTGAAAGATTTTGTTGTAGTTGTTGTTTTGACCAGCATAGATAGCTTCATTATTCTAGGGAGCTATTTCTATCTGAAAATCAAACATTTGCAGTCTACGAAGTACACATCTGACAGATTTTGAAGCAAGAAAGTGCCGTTGACACAGTTAAGGTGATGCTGCTGTCTCCAGCATGAGCTTTTATATTTGCAGCACTTTGTTTCAGTTTTACATGGGACCTTTTTGCAGCTACGGTATCAATCCTTAGTTCTAAATAATCATCAAGTGGGTTAACACCTGTGGTTATCATTTGTGGATTAGCTCTTGCAGGTTGGCAGCTGAAATTGAATTACACCTTTGGACTGAATGTCTAATACTTAGTGAGTTTCATATGATTCAAAATAAAGTTTATGGATAAGTAATTACTAAGCTACCGAAGAGAGGCTTTGGCAGGAACCAGATTGGTCTTTATCTGTCACTTCTGCAGCTTGGTTTGTAATCCAGGGTAGCAGAAAATCATTCTCATTAAATAGATACAAGGGAGCTTCAATTAATTGTGATCTTGGCTGTCCTCTTAATGAACTTAACATCATAAATCCACTTCACTGATTGCTTTCTCCTAGGCAGATAGAAAAATACTTGATTAGAAATTGCAGTTAAAGTAACTATTTCAGACTGGTTTTCAGGAGGAGTTTCCATTTATCTGGCAAATGCTGGGATTGACAGAGATGATGATTCTTGTCTGTCAATACAGGTTATTTTGAAACTGATCAGGAGATTTGTCTGTATATGTACACAGTTTAATTTGAAGTTCCACAGAATATCCTAATAATAGTTCATATGTACTTTCTAGCTTGCAGAACTGTCCTCACCTTTCTTTGCTTGAGTTTCTTTGGCTATTCTCATGTCTATTTCAGCACTGTTTCCTAGTACTTTTGCTGTATGCCTTTCTCTTCTTATTATAATGGTTGGGCAACTTTAACATGAACAGAAGATCAAAGCAGTAGAGGCAGTTGTAGTCTTTGGAACTGGGAGTGGGTGGGCAGGCAGGAGCAAGGAGAGGTTGTAACTTCTCCCCTGTGGGTGCTGAAAATGGTGATTGTACTGTTAAGAGATGAATCTTTAGCAGGAGGAGACTGAGCTACTCTCTCAAAGGAAAGAGTGGAAAAAATTGTTTTCAGAGTAGTGTTCCTGTGTGTGCTAGGGATATTGAGATCCTTGGTTGGATTTAATAATAATTGGTAAATAATAATAGAAATCAATTTTCGGTGCTTCAGAACTGCAGTGATAGTGATTCCACTTCTGTATTTACTTTCACTCCCATAACTGTGATGACTACTTTCACTTTTCCTTCTTGTACTGTCATCTCAAAAACATGGAATAAAATGTATTTCCAGTGACCTACCCTACACTTGTACCAAAGAGAATTGCATTCACATATCATTCCAGTATGTTCCCTCTCCATCTTATTGCAGGGGATGCATATTAATAATCATTTTAGCTGCAAATATAACAGTACACTAAAGAAATTGTTCTGAAATGTTACTTCATCTAAGACTGCTGTACTTTGGGCTCCAGTTTCTGGAAGAACCCTGTTATTACTCCTCAGATACTGTGGAGAAGCCAATTCCTGACATTCTGTTGCATCTGCTGTTTTTTAGTGTTCTTTCCCACACAAATTCCTAAAGCAATTTTTTTGACGTGTTGAGGCATACTGAAATGCGTATCTAGATTAGACAGATGTGGAAGCAGAGGATAAAGCTTGTTTCACAGTTATCCATCAACCTAATGCCAGATCTAACAACAAAATTTGTGTCGTGCGAGTCCCAGGGCAGTGCTCTTGTACTGATCTGAATACTGTGCTTGAATGCAAAGAGATGGAGCTTAACAGTTTTCTTTGGACATATGTGCCAGTATCTGACAGCAGTATTTAGTGGGTTAAATTAATTTCTTGTTTGATAACTTAAGCCTCACTTGGGGTTATATCAGGGAGAAACTTGCTCCATGTTTTCTAAGTGAGGCAAGACTAACTGACCTTTTTGGTGCTAGACTGTTTTGTCTTTAAATACTAGGTACATACAGCTTAAATTTAATATCATATTGAAGGGGAACTATGTGTTTTCAGATAAAAACGCGAAGCAGATTTCCTGAGTCTTGCATTATTGTGATATCAGACTGCATCTGGCAAAACCTAGGAAGTTTACATCTACTCATCTTTTTAAAACTTGCTTTATCTTGCTGAAAAACGAACTATTTCTCATGAAAGAACAAGTTTCCTTCTGTAAAGATATTACCAGCATGGGGTAATTAGCATTGTAGAAATGCCCAGTATATTCCTTAAAAATGAGTACAAATCTCCAGGTTATGGTTCACTGAGGCTAACGATATCCAGAAAGGAATTACGTTACATTTAATTAGAATAAATATGAACTGGAGAAATAGTGCACTGCTGTCAGTTATGCATGCAACAGCAGTTTTGCCAGATGAGGAAAACTGCTTCACCAAAGATATATTACATATGAAGATATGTATACTAATTCACATCAGTAGCCACAGACTTATTAGTCCAATTATTTATAAAAATGTTTATGCAACAAAGCAAAGTCAGCTCTAACTAGATGCTTAATGGTTTGTATTCAGTGGAATACAAGGTGTGATGTATTGAAATGATGATCCTCATGTGACAAGTGTATGTATCTTGTTTCCTCTGTCTGTAAAGGCCTTGGTTCTCCTCAAGAAGAGGTACTTTGTGTCTTATGCATGTGTCATTTTATTAAATGTTTAAATGATGGGCAGAGTGAAGTTCATGAATTTCTTAGAACTTGAGATAAAAGGTAGCTTTTTTTCCCCAAGAGGCAGTGCTGCTAGATACTGTGAGTGAGCATTCACTATACCTGCAGTAGCAGTGGAAGGAGCTGCAAAGAAAAAATAGCTTTGCAGTGATGGAGGTAGGTTTCAGAGTCGTTACTTGTATTTTTGGGGTGGTGGTGTTGAATTGTTCCATCTGGAATTACACAAGTTTATGAAATTCAAATTCAATGAGGAGGTGTGTATATGTAGAACAAGGTACGAAACTGAAGTCTTAGGATGTGGATGATTTTTAAGTGCTGAAGATTTCTGAAATCTGGAATTACTGAAATTCTGGTGACAGAATGTGTTTTCCGCAGTTTTTCTTTAAAAAGAGAAACTACAGGTGCAACCAAATGGGAAAAAAAGAGTTATCAAAGCAAATAGGCTTTGAAAATGGATGCTGGTTCATTCAGAAGTCTCAGCCTGAGGAGTCAGGACTGACATGGAGACATGTTGTATTATGTGAGAAATCATAGCTGGAACAATCTTTTTTGTTTTCTGAGATCTGAGATCCATCCTTCCAGAAAACGCCTGGTAAAAGAGGAAAGAATATGATATATGTCTGTGTGTGCATCTAGGTAATGGAGTTACATAAGACAAAATGGAAGGGAGGCAGATATGGTGAAACACGCTCTTCTTCACTAGAGAGGATTCCAGAAACTTAGGTTGATAACAGTGCTAAGGTTGGAGGGAGACAAGAATAGGGAGGGATTTTGAGAGGCTCCAACTTCAAGCTAGTTAGCTGCTGAGTGCCCTGGTAGCACAGACCTGGGTAGCAGGTGTTCTCATGAGCATCTGGTAACCAAACTTAAGTGTGTGTTCTTGGGCACGGTTGTGAAAGTTCTCTTCATTTTGGTGTCCAAGGAACCGTAGTTGGCTTATTGTCAAATGAGAAGCTGTAAACATCTGTCTTTGTGGTCGTCCTGCTGCGGGACTTGTGGTAAGCGGTATTGGTTTTAATGTGATAAACAACAAAGATGCATTGTGGGAGGAATACGTGTGCTTTAACGTGTGTTTTCCTTGCTGTGTAGTTGTGGATAGCTGTAGCATTCGTAATTAACAGAGGAACAGATGGCAAAACCTTAGTTTAAAACAACATCCACTGAATGAATGATCATGCACTGCTGCAAGTTCATTTGAGAAGCAGTTACTCTGTTCCCTCGGTTGTTGCTCTAATACGGTGCCGCTAAGAGTAAAGAAGGAAAAGTCTTTGGAACAGCTGGTGAAGTTCAGTTGAGTGTAGGACCTCTATAAAGCAGGATGCTTCAAACATCTCCTGGATGCTAGTTTCTCGTGCAGTATGAGGGTTTTCAAACTTTTATTGTTCTGCATAAATTGTATTATTTATGTCTTCATATCTAAAGTAAATAGAATCAAGTGCCTATGAGATTTCTTTTTTCCTGTCCTTATTTCCATGGAGAAGAGTACAGTTCTGTTGTCTGCTGAAGTGTTGGAAAGTATCATGCTGTAGCTTATTATAATAAGAACTTATATTTTGCGTGTGTACTTCCTACTTCAGAGTTGTGCTGCGGTTTTTCAAAGGTAGGAAACACGAGAGGATTTTTGTCAGCATTTCACCATGACACTTGTTTCACACTGAAAGCCAGAGGGCAAAGGAAAGTGATTTCATTTGGTCCATGTAATCTTTTTAGAAAGCAGTGCTAGACCTGCAGGCACAATCTCTGAGATTTATGTGAGGTAAAGCTCAGAATGGTGATGTCTCCAATGTAGAAACTGATTTGTTACCTAAGTGATATGGTTCTCCAAATTCAAAAGTTTAAAAAGAGTTGATTTCAGGAGAATGAGAGCAAGGCAAACAACAGAAAGCTGCTAGAGGAAAATACTGTAAATATACTTTTCATGTTTTTACTTCATTGATGAAATTTCTCTATCCCTAAGGTACTGAATGGATTATTGCAACCAACCAATGTAGAGATCAATTTTTTTTTTTAAAGGAGTAAATGAAGCCCTGTTAAAATGTTTATCTCTGTGAGGTGACCTGTATTCACCTTTGTCACAGTGAGCTGGGCAGTCACTCTGTCTCTGAAGCTGTTTTATGTCATTCTTTGTACGTGTAGACTGTATGGATCTGGACATAAAATGTTTCTGTGAAAGAGTAGTGGTGAAAAGTAGTGCCATTTTACTGTTTGGAGTTGTTATTACCTCTGAAAGTGTGCTGTATGCTTTAGTCAGTATCTGTAGCATCCAATGAAATGATATTTGATAGTTTGTATTTTTCTCCGTATTTTGAACTCTGAATTTCAGTTTTTTGTGTACTGTGTTTTCTTATTCCATCATAAACTCTCTGTATCTTCTCTTAATAAGTACTTCATGGGATAAGTAGGTAGCTTTGCATCTGCCTAGATACACTTGTAATCTCCAATTTTCACCTAAAACTGACTTAAGATATTTCAGATATTTCCAGTTTGAAAACTCAAGTTTTCATGTGTTTGTTGTCCCAACTTTTCTATGGATACATTGCCCCATTTTCCTTCATTGAGTTTTTTTTCTTATTCAGTTCAAATGACAGATTCTTTAATTCTTTAATGCTTTGTTATTTTGTTTTTCTGCATCATAGTGGCATCTCTGAGAAACTGCAATATCTTTGTTTTCTCTTTCTTCAGTAGTAACTATTGCTTACTATTAAGCTTCTCTTCACCTGGTTTCTTTCCCAGTTTCACTTAATTGTACATCTGCCTTGTGTCAGCCTGGTAACATTGGGGGAGATGGCCTTCTCCAAGAGATAGCATACCTGGGGAGAGCTGGCAGAAAACTGTGTTCAGTTAAAGCCTGTTGGCCGCTGTCTGCAGTCTATGGAATCTCTTCCCTGGAGCATCACATCAACCACACATCACTTTCAGTCGCAAGTTCTTGGCTTCAGAGGTAGATGTCTGTTAATTGCTGAAAGTATGGAATAGCAAGATTTATCACCCAGGATCTGATGCTGCTGCAGCTGTGCTACTTGCAGCTTCAACTGTCTTGAAAGGCTGAAGGATTATATAGCATTCCCTGTAATGACAGAGCTTACTGTTACCTGCTGAGTTGCAGAATTGTTCCTTTCGGGTTAGACTATAACTTGCGTTGATGTGACTATGTAAGAAATGGAGAAGAAACAAAGACATCCTGAGTCTCCCAGCAGCACGGTGTTTAGGACTGTTTATTGACTGGCTCCAAGTACTTTGAGGAAGCATGAGAGAGTACCACAAGAGGTTATAAAGGGTTAGAAACCTGACTTGTTCTTTTTTAAAAGTATCATTAAGTTACTGTCTTCAGCAGCAGAACATGAAAAATATGCCTGGCATGATGTTATAGAAAGCCATATGAAATCTGAAGTCAGGGAGTAAACAGCTCATTGCTAACAGTTTAGGGGAATGACAGGAGGGAAAACAGAAAGCAATTTTATAAAGCAAAACATTTACTACACAGAATGCCTTCCCTTCTGGGGGAAGGGGAAATGGGAATTGTTGACCACTTTTGCTCTAAAACGCTGTATATAGGTTGAATTACTTGGATGTCTGCCTTCCTGAGCTTTCTGGCAAGGTAAATGTATGGTTGAAACCACGCAGCATTTACACCCTGCTGCAGTCATACAGCTTTCTCCTCCCTCCTCTGTTATGTGTGACGTGAGCAGTGCCTATTTACCATTCCTGGGCCTATACACAGACTACACGGCTAGGAGTGGTTTTCTTCATATGCCTACATAGAATAATACAGCAACTGTCTTGGCTTTTATCTATGTCTTCTAGTTCATCTCTCCATGTAAATCTGGCAGTGATTGAAATTCTGTGCTCAGTTAAGGGTGCACGGTGTACAAACAGCAGAAGCTGGAGAGCTACCAAGTAGCTCTTCCTTCATTTCATTCTCATCACTTCCATTAGATGACTTTATTTTTGTTTTCAGCATTCGCTTTCTGGAACAGCAGAGTGAAATACATGGGTTTATAGTCTCTAAAGTCTGGATTGTACCATACAGAATATGAGAAAAAGGCTGTTTTTCTATAGGCACATCTTAGATAGTGTTTCAGAAATTCTAAGGTAGTTCCCAAAAGTAAAACCATAGCAGCTATCACTATAATTTGGATAATAAAACTATTAAGCAAATGTCAGACTAAAATCTTGGACAGCCTTGCTTAAGAAATGGCAAACTACCTGCCAGTGTTAAAAAAGAATATCCAGCTGATGCTGCTTTTATCCCTGTACAATTGACAACGCTCCTGGACTGATGCCTAAGAGAGTGTTGGTACTTGACCTGGATATGATTGCACATGAGTGGACTAGGCCACCAAGTTATTTGGCACTTCTGATAGTTGTATCCCAGAAGAGCACTGGGATTTCTACTTGTCACAGCTGTGGGGCATAGCTGCTCCAGGGGAAGAATCCTAATGTCCTTGAGATCTGATTGGAAGGGATCTTTATTTTACTTCTAGTGACCAGTTCTCTGACTTGTACTCAATTTGGTGACCGTTTCATACTTATCCAATCTGTTTTTCCAGAGACGCAGCATATCTTCCTACTGTGTGCGTGGTTAAGCTAGTATTCCTGAGAGGGCTGCTGTTAATATGGCTTATCCTTCAGGCTACGCTTTCTCTCTGGAAACACCAAAACACCTCACTGACATAATTTGAAATATATAGTCTTTAAATATTCGTTGACTACATAAGGATTGATGGTGTGCTTCCTGATACTTGATTCATAATAAAGCTGGTGCTGCATGCCTTAGGTAAGGAAGACTTAGTGGAATCAAACCATCGTGGGCTACAAGATTAACTCTGGATTCATTATGGATGAAAAGAGGCTAGATAAGATGTCTGAAGGCTGTTGATGTGAACTGTCCACTTGTCCAAATGGACTCTCAGCTAATTTGAACAGCCTTTAAAGATATAATGGCTGCCAGGGAGGAAGGAAGAGATGAGTTTAGCTTCTCTAATAATTAATAAGCCACTAGTGCTGTTTCAGAACTACCGAAACTGGGTCTCTACAGACCTCTTCAAACAAGGACTGGACTCTTGTCTCTTGCATAAGACTTGACCGAGCACTGTCACACAATGATTTTAAAGTATGTCCTTTTTGCTCCTTCAGGCTTGCTGCTTTCTCTGATGATTGGCTTGGAAGCCACTTGCTCTCATCTCTGACGCTGACTTTAAGAAACCTCAGCTCTCAGGGAAAAAAAATTGTAAAGGATTTCTCCTAAAAAGGTTGTTAGCAAGGCATACTTAAAAATAACTTTCTTCTCTCCTTCCCTACCCCTCCTTTCCCTTTTAGAGTGAGCTGAGAGGACAGCATTGGTTGAATCATCCATCTGAGTCATGCAAACAACTGTCATTGTTAGATGTAAAGCTGAGCTGAAAAGCTGTCATTTGCTTGGGAGTATTTTTATTTTTGACTCAGCTGTCCAGTAAGGGGGAAGATGGGGGAGGAGCTATTTCTTTTTTCCCTCTGTTCTTGTGGAAAATGATGAGGCCATGTGTTCTAATGGCTGTGAGCTTTACTTTCTTCATCTGAAGATACGACGTTATGGTCAATCTGATTTTGATCTTAAGTCTGGAACACTGATAGCTGGTGTATATTTCTGTACTATGCACCTCGGGTCACAGTACCTGAAGAGAGTATGCCACTGCAATGTCATGCTGACTAATTTCTGTAGCCACAAGTGCAGGTGGACAACGTTGGTATGTTCTGTCTTCAGTGCCATGCCTGAAGGTTTATACAAATTGCCATTTATAATGAAGTGCTTGTGTTCATAAAGCTTTATCATGTTCAGATTGAAGATAGCATTTCATCATATTTCAAAAACTCATAATAACCCTCCCCCCAGGGTCTCCTATCTTCCTGGAAAACCATAGTTCCTACTTATCTGATCACGTACCCATCAGAACAGTTTCCCTGAGAAAGTTAAGTGTGAGACATATCACTAACACTTTGCTGAGGTTCTAACATTTCAGCTATATAACCATCCTGTAACCAACACCTTTTGTGTGCTTATTCTTTTGGTTATGCTTAGAGGCTTTTTGTAGATCTCAAAAAGCTGTTCAAGCAAGCAAATGTGTTCCTCCCACTGTGAAGTAGAAGAAGGAGTTTTCTTCCTATTTGGTTGTGTCCTAATAATTTTTCTTAAGGTCTTATATTAGAATCTTCCATAGATGTTGGCAGGATTCACATCTGGTGATGTGTTCACTTACCTGGTGTTCACATTTAAACCCCAATATGTAGTTGCATGACTGGAAATTTCAAGAGCTGTTTTCACTGAAAAACTTTAAAGTAATTTAGTTGTTCAGTCCTTGCAGTGAGATTTTGTTTGTATCAGGAAAGTCATTTATTGTGGTTAATGCCATAAAATATAGATCAATTGCCAAAAGAGCAGATGTGTTTGAATCCTATAAATATTTTGGGAGAGTGATTGCTTTTGCTTTCTAAGACTTCCTGAAACTGTGACCTGCTTTTCCTACCTTTAAAAAGCTTCTGTCTGCAGGATAAAGTGTAGCATCTGGTCTTACAGGCAAGAGTTAACCCAAGCTGACCCTGTAAGGCTCCGAATCTGACAAAGTCACAGCAGGAACCTAACCTGTATGGTTACAGGCGGACCCGAAAAGTAAGTGGTATAAACTGCTGACAGTTCTGGGTAAATGACTGTTATAGGACATTTCTGGATCATGCTTGTATGTTTTCTTTGTGGGATTACAAAATTTACAGAATGTGTTTTGTGAGATTAGTTTTATTTTGGATTTTAATTTTTCTTAAAATTGAGCTTGTCTGCTGTTTCAGTGTGCTTGATACTGCTCCATGAACCCACTGCAATGGTTTTCATTATAGGTCCATTTCAGAATGACAGGGTGACTGAATTTTCTTTTTGGTGCTGTTGAATTCGGAGTGCTGGCAGGACTGAAATATTAGTCACTGAGGGAGATTAGCTATTATTATCAAGAAGACTTTTGACATATTGGTCCTTCTAAGCTATCACCTTAAACAAAACTAAACCACTCTTAATAGTCGCCTTTGTTCTTGTTTCATGGTTGAACTCTTTTGTTTCTGATGTGTAGCTCTCTTTCTTGTGTTGCTAATCAAAATCAGCTACAATTCCTATTCTTGAACTTGAACCTCTCCATAAGTTTTCAAACTTTTAGTCAGTTATGGATGTTATTTGGAGTTTTCAAATGTCTGTTGTTTAAGATTGAAATTCTGGCCCCGGAGAAATCAGCCAAATTTCTGTTCAGCAGGGCCATTATTTTCCCGTCAAAATGTTGAACCTTAGACATTAACTTAAAGCCTCTTTTCTTTTGAAGACAAGAAAATAATGAAAAGAAGCCTATTTTTCTTCAATGTTTTCAGTCTTTTGCTGCATAAAGCAGTAGCTTTAAGTCAAAATTTATAGGTGTAGACACAAAAAGATAATTTCAAGTCAGGAAACGGGAAATTATCCAAATTATCCTTCAGCAATTGTTCAGTGGCACAATTCATATTTAATGTGTCCTGCTGCTGTGACTGCTGCTTTCCCATTGAGCTGTTACTGGTAGTTCTGAATTGTTTGCTGTGGTCAAATTATTATTAAAAAAAAAACAACTAAAAACCCACAGTGTTTCTCAATTACAGATGCTGTGATCCTATTTTTTTGTTCTATAGGAAGAAAATATTTTAACTCAGTTTTTACAAATGGTTGATTCTTAGTTGCGACTTAATCTGTATTATTTTTGTGGATTTTTTAAAAATGTTTTTAATGTCAAACCTCAAAATGGATTTGAAGATCAGTACTCCCCTTCAAATACAACTTATCACATGAGCTTGGTTTCCTTTTTTATTGGAGTCACTGATTTTTCTCTGTTAATGACAGTCATCTGCTTCTCAAAGCGAAACTGGTAACATACAAACCTGGACTGAGGCAAAGGGACCTTCACCCATAGGGTGTCGAAAGTCATCAGTTGTTTTTATTCTTGGGCAAGGATAATAAAATGAATATTAGTCACAGATTCCAACCTGCGTTATATTCAAGCATTGCTACTTCTGCTATAACAGCACATCTAATAGGGAAAGATCTCTATGCTGCCCACAGAGAATCAGGAGTACACAGTTGTAATTCTGAGCGTTGATTTGCATACATTAAGAAACAGTGGCTCTGAGTAAAGGGCAGTTTCAGATATGGCAGATTCCAAATATGAAATTTCACCTACTTCTGGGATGTTCAGCTGTTTACTTTGTAGCACTGCTATGCTGAGAATTAGTGGTTGGTTTCCACTCTCACCTTTTTTTTTCTTGTATCCTTTTTTTCCACCGTTATTTAGATTTCTCAGTGAGAAGCTTAGCTAAAGTCAAGATGATGCATTTGATAATAGTAATTTACCTTCTCTTTCCTTATGTTTTGGGTTCACTAATTTCCTTATTCTCACAGGCTCAGCCTTATGCCTTTCAGTTATTTTCTTCCTCATCATAGTGTGGTTCATTGTCTTACTGTTGCCTGTCTGTTTATAATTCTTTCATCTTTAATGCTGGAAGGAGACACATATTTAACTTCATCTTTCTTTTAAATACTAGTGTCTTTTTCAACCCTTTTGCCCTTGATTGTATTTACAGTAATTTCTCTTTTAATTTCCCATTTCATTCTTTCCATTCTTTAATCTCTTTCACTAAGTTCTATGCCAGCTGCAATAATTCAAGCCATTGGTGTATATTATAGTGAATTTTCCCAAGTTTTAATTGAAAGTGCCTTTCTGGAGTACTTTCAGCAGATAGAAGTCTAACTTTTTTTTTTTTTTTTGTAGCGAAGAGCTATAGCAGGTGAAAATGAAACATTGACTAAAATCTGTTGTTTTTTTGGTGACTCAACTGTACTCAGCCATTGAAGCTATGCCAGTTTACACATCTGAAGGGCTGATAAATAAAATTTTAAACTTAAACGCTGTTACTCTTCAACTCAGTCTTAAGCACTATCTGTGTTCTTCTGTCATATATAAATACGGAATCTCTCCAATAAAATACAGATAATGAACAGAAGATGTTTCCAGATTACAAGCTTTGTTAGTGCTGTGCTGATTCTCAGAATGCTTCAGCAGAAGAGCTGTTGGTTGGCTTACTGCAATGTGTGATGAAATAACTGCCATCAAGCTTGTTTTCCGCTCCTTTGACAGTGAATAAAGAAAAATTCAGGAATGAATCACATGCTGGAAACTTCATCTGTTGCCTTTGGAGGTGATCTTACACACACAGTCCTTTCTGTGAAGGTTATTTGTCCACTCAGTTTATTTACATTCACAGTCCTTCATGTATGTTGTTTAAAATGTTTTCTTTTCATTTCCAGCAGTCATACTGGCTGAGACCAAATATCAGCCCAGCCTAGTATCCTGTCTGTGGTAGAGTCCAGTCACAGATGTCAAAGTAAAGATTATAAGAAACAGGATAGAATTAAATGCCTATTTCCCATTTTCTCTTGGGGAAAGTGATGTCCCCACTGCCCCATAGAACCTTGTAACTCTTCTTTAGAGTCCTATTTCTGACCCACATTAGATGCAGATGACATCTATTTATTTATTGTGTTTCGTAACAATATCAGCATGAATACCTGGAGCTCTGTGGCTAGGTAGCTGTACAAGCAAGCTATACACAATGCCTTCCTGCATGGATACTACTGCACTTTAAGGTGCAGAAAAGAATGCCCAGTACAAACTACAAACTCATGGAAATAGTAGAAGCTTCTAAAAGCAACAGTGAGGGGAACCTTAAGTGCCTGGAGGTTTTGCTTTGTTTATAATGTATGCTGTAAGAGAGTGTTACCTTGATAATGATTTAGCCATTTTAGTCTGTTTAAATTTGCAGCTCTAATCTAAGTGAGCTGTGGTATCTCTACTCAATCAATCTGTGTGTCTCTTCTGATACTGTAGTTCAGAGTAATTCCAGATACAAGCAGTCTTCTCTAATTGATTTTATTCCCTGTGATATTGCATTTGATATGGCAATTTTTGCTGTTAGTCTTTCACCTGACAGCCCATCTGAAGTGCCTGAAATAGTGTTCTGTACTACCTCAGATTGCACACCAACCGGGCAGCAATATTAAAGTCAACTTTTGATTGATATATTGATATTCCTCGTTTGATATTTTCCCTACAGCAGCTCAGCAGTCAATTGTTGAAATATATCCCAAACAATGATGTGAAATAGGGATAATCTTTCGAAGTTTTCATTGGAAGTGGATGGTATGGCAGAATTGGAAGCTTTGTTTCCAAGTTTCCTGCATTATGTCCTTATATATCGAGTAAAAGTGTATCCTAATACAGTGAAACTACAGAGATTCACTATAGTGAATCTCTGAAATCAATTCTGTAATGGGAGTGATTCATATAAATCTTGACTATGATGAGTTCATGTGTTGAGAAATGCACAAAAATACCATTATGTTTTTATCTAGTTGAATATATGACTGAAAAATAAATAACTAAAAAATAAAAAAAGCAGAGCAGGAAGTAAATTTTAATTCTTGTCTTCTGGGAAATTCCATGATGTCTTTGCCTTGTGTTTGAAGGTTAACATCCTTAGCTCAGATTTTCTTCTTTTCCTTTGTCTGTGACCTACTGATGCTGCTGGAAGCGTGCTGGTGTGATGGAAATGGGTACATTTGAGAAATGACACTGTATTTGATCTCGCTGATATGTTATTTTGCTCGAGCACTGAGAAGTTTATCAGAAATGAGTGAGAAAAAAACACCACATATGATTTTTTATTTAGGATTGCTATTGATTTGCTATACTTTTGTCCTTGGTCATTTTGCTGTGTTGTTTCTTGGTGTAAATACATAAGATTTAAAGCTCAGGTAAGAGGGCATGATTGGCACTCATAATGCAGTGCTATGCTGTCCAGCACCAGGAAGCAGTTCCTACATTTGAAGGGATCCTCCTATGGACTTTTTTTTTTTTAATGGGAAGACTATTTTGTGGCACTTCTTGATACGTTTACCTGGATAATGGTGGAAAAAATGTCAGATGTGATTAATAATGTGCCAGTTCTCTCTTTTCCATCAAATCTAAATGCTGAACTGTACATGTCTTGAGAAGCTTGAGATCAGCTGGTTTATTATGAAGGTTTTTTTTTAGACTGGCTTTGTGCTTACGTGCGTTTTTTCTAAGTGTTGCATGCATGAATAATGTCTCTCTCTACCAAAATATATATAATTAATTGAGAAACCCTGAACGTCTTTGGTCATCAGTGAGCATTGCAGCCTCACAGTGAAACACTAACAAGAGTAACATCACTTGACCAGGTAATGAAAACTCTTTCAAGGGTGCTGGGGAGCTGAAAGTAAGTGTAGAAGTAAAACTCACAGCTCACATCTCACATAAAGAGCTCAAATTTAGCACAGCTCTTCCTGCTTCTTTTTTTTTTCTAAGCTTATGGAAGGGCTCAATGTGTTCTGAGATTCTCATCAGGGCATAATTCTCACTGAATTTAGGGCAGCTGTATGGAAGCAGGATTTGACTTCAGACAGCGTCGGTTTTGCTAGGCGATGTAAAGATGCTCAAGAATGGTTCCGTACCAACAGACAGCACAGCATCTGTCTTCAGGGTGACTGCTGTGTTTGTGATCCCTGGAGGGTGATGGTGTGAAGCACAAACTGGGAGGAGTCTGCACAGTACGCTACTATAAAAACAGTGAAATCAGATTCTCACCACCATAAAGTTCCTCCCAGAAGCCAGGATTCAGGTTATATCCTACAGCATTAGCTGCAAATGTTTTTGAAGAAAAATCATCAAGTCAGACGGGTAACAGGCCTGCTTTCCCATGGGTTGTGCTTATTGAAAGGTTCCAGTGTTTGCTGGGTGTTCCCAGACTGCGAGTTTCCCAGTGGTCGTTGTCACTGCTGCTGGAGGTGAATTTTGCTGTGTATGAGTAGGAAGCCAGGGTGGGATTTGCTGTCTGACTCATGCTTCAGTGGATTCATGCAGCTCTGGTTGCCTGAGAGACTGAAGGCTGCTGGACTTGGCAGGAGAAAGACTGGGGGGGGGGGAGGAGGGGTTGGGAAAAAAAAAATGAGAGATGTGTATCAGGCTGCTTCTAGTAGGGAAAGTTTATTCCTTTTAGTCCAGAATGTGGACTACAGACTTTTTTTTTTGTCCTCGTTTTGCTTCTGTTTTAAGGCATGGTCTGATCATCACATGATGCACGGATGTCATTGTCAAGCCTTTCTGTATCTGGGAATAGATGCCCTTTCATGTCTGTCCTTGAGTTTGACACTGTGTATCCTGCACCAGAAAGTGGGACATATGCAATAAAATGAAACCTTTCCTGTTGGCAGTGTGATGAATTTTAACTTTGGTTCAGTAGTAACCACTAGAGATGCTTGGTGTCAAAGCAGTTGATTTAACTGCCTTATGTTTTTTTAATGCTCAGAAATCTTAATATAATGATGCATAATATGTTACATATTTGCTAGTTTTGCAGCTCAGAGTGACTTGTCACAAGTAATTGATCTGGGATGATATTTTGAAACTAGAAAAAAAATACACTAAGAACTTAATTAGAGTCAGCTCTTAAGGAAGATAATGAAAGGGCCAGCAATAAATGGAGCAGAAACAAGATCCAAGATCTTAGTGCAACTTTATAAGCACATTTGAGCCTTTATAACTTTGATCCTTTGTTCTGTGGAAGCTCAGAAGGGACATGGCTTCTGTACTGTAGCCTGTTTGAGTCCAGCAATCTAAACAAGCACAGCATACAAGGACAGGCAAGTTATGTTAAGTTTGTATTGCACAAGCTGTAGTGTTCCTGCAGAGAGATTCAGAGTCTGAGAAAGCCACCTAATTTTTCATTCAAATATATTTAAGGGCATTTAAACAAATTGAAAGAAATCTGCTTAATTTTTGTAGTGTAGTTTTGAATGTGTCATGTTACATTTAAGTACATTCTAATTTCATCTAGGTCACCTTGAACTCCTTTTAAAACAATGCATGGATCAGCAGATTTCCTATTTGTAGCCTCCCATCTCTAAGTCTTCCCGGATCCATTTAGTTACTTTTCAGACTAGCACCTGTAGCACTACTGCATTCAAATAATTAATAATTTCTTGTGTGTTAAAAATGTCAGAATAGTTGCTGCAGAGCAGGTAACTCCTTTTGTTCCCTGGAACTTCTGTTGTGAACTGTTTCCTCACTTGTAAGTTTCAAAATAACTTTATATAGCTGGATTCCAGTTAAATTATTTCTTCACATTCCTTAATCTTTTTCTGGCATATCTTTTTTTTCTTTATTCTTTATTCATTTATGTTTATTTCTCCTGGAGAACTGTTATTATAAAAGCAGCTGAAATAAATGTGGTCTGGAGAAATGGAGAAACATACATAATGTGACCATGATGTCAGATGAAGAGTACTCTCCCTGAAGTATTGCATACTTTTGCCAGTTGTTTTTCCTGATTTATGAAGTCCTTTGAGTAGAGGTTTAAATGCAAGCTTCTTTGGGCTTCACTCTCTAAGACACGTGAGATCTAGCAGTCAGCAAATGGGCAAGTTTACATGGTATGTTCTGGGCAGATACAAAGTCCTCCTGGCTGTGTTTCAGATCATCTCAAAGCCACGAGGTGCAGGTTAACCCTGCTTGGAGGTGCTGGATTCATCAGCTTGAATCTGTCATTGCACTAATACAGTTGCCTGACTTGGTGTCAGCTTTTGGCTCAGGCAGTGAGCTCATGCCTGTGCACAGCTCGCTGTTTATCTCCAACCACAGCTAACAGCCCAGCAGCGCTGGTATCACTGTCCCAGGGGAACCCAGCACGGTGTACTTGATAGAGCAAGGATCCTCAGAGACCAATTTAGCATTGTTAATTAGTAGGCTGTTTAGTATGTTTACAAAGTTCTGTATGATTATAAAGTAAATATGGAAGGCCAAGAGGAAGTTTGAGCATCCTACAGGCATCGTTCTTTGCAGCATTCAAGTGGTTGTTTTGTTAAATGGAGACTCCTGTTACACAGCATGTTGAGTTAAAATTTGGTAAGAAATGAATATATAAAATAAGAATGTATGAAATAATCTTGTTTGCATTAGTAAATGCCTGGTGATACTGACTTTGTTTATAAAACAGTTGCTGGCAGAAGGTCAGCTCATCTGGATTTTGAGTTTGTTTCTCCCTTTGAAATTTTGGGAAGGAGGAAAAAAACAACAAAGTGTAGGTAAGATGAACAGTAAATCGACAAAAACGTGAAGGCAAACAACTCACTTCCATATGAAATCTATTTATCTTTTTGATGTTTAAGTTGATATCACTGAGATAATGAGATTAAGATACAGGAGTCTGTGTAAAATCCACAGGACTTACTCCTTTCAATGAAGCCACTGCATGAAATTTAAAGACTGAGACCAGATTTTTCTTTACACAGACCTTCAAGTGTTCTCCTCAAATCCCTTTTATTTTCAGTATTTTTCAGAATGTGTCGAAAATCCAGCAAACTCATCCCACGCTTGGATAGGACTGCAAAACGTTCTCGTTGTTCTTGCAACGTGATGTCCTAATGTGCCCAGAGAAGGGAAAATGTGTTTGAGACCCTTAATGACACTGGAGTAATTGGAAATCATTGCTCTTGTACCTCATGTGTACTTCAGAGCCTCAAAGCATGTCTCTACGTAGGAATCTGAAGTGGAGTGATATGATTTTGTTTTTTGACACTTTTCTGAGTGAAGGACAGAGCCAAGAATAAAATTCAGGTCTCTGATGTGGTCCTGCTCGAGCTGCATAGCTCAGCTCTTTACTCTTTCTGCTCGTGGAGGCTTTGCTGACCCAGCTGCAAGCAACTGTGAGGACTTTTAATCCTATGTATTCTTCATGTAACAACAATGAATGCTTTTCCTTCCAAAGGTTTAAAGTCATTGTGCTTGCATCTTGTCACTTACGTGGCAATTCTGTCAATCAGTGGAAGATTTGTTGTGATGCCTGTGGGAACTGTTGTGTTTGTCAAGTGATCATTACAGATCTCTTGCTGTAATGATGAATTAATAGGCATGGGAAGCACTCCAAACAGATATTAAAGGAGGATTCGTGTCAATTTAAGAAACAGTGTAAATATGACAACTCTGCTGACCAGTTCTTGGGAATTTCCACTCGCACACTGAGTTTCAGTGTTTGCTGGCTTGAGCTGATATTCTGGCTGATCAAAGCTCATCTTGCAGTTACCTCGCAAGATACTGTTTAAGACATAGTATTCAGGATTCTGATTGGTTTTTCCTTCTCCCCTCCTGTTCAGAAGTTTTTTTTAAAGTGCTCTATTGTTTTGGTTTTCAGAGCAAACTGTAAGGAGATCAACACAGAAAGATTCAATTTTATAGAGGGTAATATCATTAGCTATTATCATAATGGTGAAAATTATTATCAGCATGTTTTGATTTGTAAGTCTGTCTTTTCCAGTGATATGTAAATTAGGCATTAACCAGTTATTACCACTGGGAATTGAGTGGACTGGGGTATGAGTCATAAACTTTTATTCAAATTATCTGTTTCAAGTCATATCTAAAATGAGTGATTATTTGTCTTTCAAGAGGTCATTTAGTTCACTAATTGTTTATTATAAATGTGTTGCTGTGACTTATTGTGACTTATGGGGTTGGGAGAGACTAGATCAGTGGGAATACAGTAAATTTAGATATCTTTGGAATAGTATCTCATGTTAGGAATTAACATCTATATTTTGCAGCATTTCTTTGTAAGTGTAACTTCTCTATTTCATTTGTTTAATGTTTTACAGATTTTTGAGAGAGAGGGAGAATCTGTTTTAATCTTCATACGAATAAATCCAATTCTAGCCTACTTATTCCATCTCACAATTTCTACACAAGCCAATACACAAAATGATCAATTAGTTTCAGCTTAATTCACTCTCCTTGATTTTAAGCTAGGGTGCCTTCACCAAAGTGATGAAATGAATAGAATCATGAGGAGTTGCAGTAGAATACTGTTACAAGAATTCATTATTTTTAACATTATGGATATTTTCTGAATGTATGTTTAAAAAAAAAAAAAAAGCTCTAAGCCAATTTGCTGGTGTAACGCCAGTCATCTAATCCCGAATCAGCAGAATTAAGTGAGCCAGTTGTCTTCCAGCAATTCAGAAAACCCGAAGACTGTGTTCACCTGAAATTGCAATGCACTTTATCATTGTTGCACGTTTGTGACTTTCCTGCAATCATGCTTTTTCGTTATTAATATGGATTCCCCTGTGGAATGGAGTACAAGTGTCATCAAAATTCTTATGTAGAGTCATCAGGCAAGGAGCATCACTTGAATAACAGCAGGAAGATCTTTGAAAGCTTAGGAAAAGCAGAAGCTAACTTTCATGAGAGCAACATCCATAATAACCTAGGCTGTAATTTTTGATCCTATTAAGTTGTTGTATGAATTTCTGAAAGGTAGCTGCATGTTCTCCAGCAATGCCTAAAAGGAAAACATTGATCAGCATGTAATGTAGTACAGTAAGAGGCACGTCCAAAGCATTGGTGTGTTTTCCCCATATCATGTTTTCAGCAATGTTCAGGGAAATAGCAAAAAAATGACAATCAATGAAAACTTTAAAAATAAATGTTACTCTCGTAGGTGAAGTAATGCATTATGTTGCACCTGAATAAAGCATCAGTATTGGTCATGACAAATCTTGATGAGGTAATGGATGGAGAAATTCTCTCAGGTGTTTTATCATGAACATTGGAAGATTCTTTGCCTTTAGTAGAACAGATGGAAGTCAGTTCTGTGGACTGGTTTGTTTAAAAAAATGCTCATTAAAGGCAAACTTGTAGTAGTGCTGTATGACTGTAGCACGCTCACCTGACCATTCAAAGCCATTTAAATGTGTTTCAGAGCATGCTTTGTTCACATGTAGTTCAGAAATAGTAACTTTTTACCTTGAAAGACTGGAAAGATCCTGTCCTTCTGAACTCAGGGAAAAAGTCTGTCAGACAAATCAGTAGTTTCTGAATCCTGTAAGGAACAGATAACAGAGAAGATTAAGCCCAGATGTCCAGGAACAGTTTTAGAACAAATGACTGTGATGTGAAAGTAATGGACTGTGAGGGCAGTCCCCAAAAGTGTGTACATCATAAATTCATACACAAATAAACATTTTTAGATATATGGGAAATAAATCTTTTTGATGAGACGTAATCAGGCTTCCCCTCCTTCATGCCTGACTTACACCTCCCTGTATCTTCTTTACCTCCCCAGCTGGATCAAGTAACTAATAGCACTTGAGTCCAAAATCTTCCAGCCAGCCACTGCATGCAGTGAAGTGGAATCAGAGAGATTAGGTGGCAAGCCCAATGGTTTAAGGGCAGGATTTTTCATTCCTAGGTCTATGCATGCATTGCCACCCACATCAACACGTGAGCTGGAATGATTAGGAAAATAAAAGCCACAGCAAATACAACCAAAAATGAGGTTTACTGCTGCAAAAGATTCCTAATGAAGTATGTGTAATATAGAAGCCATGGCCTCTAAGTCTTCTGAGCACAGAGAAATGCAACAGTTACAAAAATGCACGTGAAGGATTTTTCCAGGGGAAAGTCTCAGATGTGCTCTGCAGCTCTTGTTTCAGTTTGTGTGCATAGCCTTCTAGGAACCATAGCACATTGAAAGGCTTTAAAAGAGGCTCCTGTGAAATTCTCAAATGTGACACGTTTTAGAAGGTACAGTTGTGATTTCCACTGAGGACAAAAATGCCACAGTGGAGAGGTGTCTCTAGGATTAGACAAGTACAAGCTTCAGCAACTCCTGAATTCACAACAAAGAATGCAAGCTTCCTACAGGACAAAGTAAAACACAGTAAAGGACTGCACTGAGTAATGACAACAAAATATTGCCATCCGTTGGCATCCTGTGCGAGGAGATACATATACACTCAGAACTTGTGTACTGTGAGACAAAAGATGGATAACAGAATAGAATCAGAAGTCTCTAGAAAACACAGATCTAGAAGATCTGTGGGTAATCTGTCTTTCCCCTTTCTGGCAGGATGGAGGAAGGGGGAGAGAAAGGAAGCAGACATTTCATAAACTATTGATGGTCACTTGTAGCTGAAATTTGTTGTCCTCAGTGAGTGGCTGCTAGAACAGCTGTGATGCATGCGAGTCCTGCTGAGCTGTGCTCTGTGGGAGTTGAGACATGGTGTTCTTTTTCAGTGAATGTGGCTGTCATTTTCTAAACTTGGTGCTCATCTAAAATATGCCTCCTAAGTATCAGGCTGTTTTCTTCTTTTATGTTTTTCTTTATGCGATAGTAGTGCAGTTCTTTTAGATTTATGGTGTATCATCTCTGTAAAACCATTTGAAGCTGGTTCAGCAAACAAAGCAAGGAAGGAAAGATTCTGTTTGACTGCTGCACCTTAAGATATAATTTTGAGCGACTCCTCTGGGGGAAATATTCAAATGGATTCCAAGTAAATGTTACAAGTAATACCACCATTGCATATACTTAGAGCTGTTCCCAAACTGTGGTCATGAAAAAATGCAAATAGGGGAGCACAGTTCTGGAGTAGCTGTAACTAAGTGCTTTACAATCAGTTGTTCTGATATTAAGAGCTGAACTGGAGAAAGGGAGAATAAATGTATCCTGCTTATTGGCCATGTTACATCAATTCTTGTATACATTTCTGTATTGTCATGGCTTCTCCTTGGCTGTGCTGCTTGCAATTAGAGCACTAATAGTGATGATATCATGAAGACAGGATTGTGCATGTTGCATCAATGTTTCCATCGTTTTGAGTGATGTCCAAATTTCTACGTTTGCGTAATCTTCCTACAATGAAGGAAGCAAACTCTCACAACGCATTTGAAAACAGCCCAAAATAACCCAAGCAGAGCAGCACAGGCTAGTGGCTGGCCTGTCATCTTTCATACTCAGCACAGTTACCTTCCTTGCGTAGAAGAATGGTGCTGAAACAGCTGGGCTGTTGATTGAGGGACTTTGCAAAATAATGCAGAGAACTAGGGAAAGTGATGTGCATGTGTGACACTTGGGATTAACTGAAATACATGCTTTGGATGAGCAGTAGAACGGTGTGACTGTAAGGATACCAAAATAACTGTTTTTGGGTGGAAGTAATAGCTGTCAGGGTGATGAGCAGAGCAGCAGAGTAGTCATGGGTACTAGGTACCTACTCTAGAGAGTTTCTTGGTAGGTTCTTGTCATGCTGCCCCAATGCATGTCACGTTAACCACAGCTTAGCAGCAGTGTCTATTGTAGTACCACTGTCACAACAAAGAAAAATGGATTTGGCCACACAAAGAGTCAAAAACAATTGAAATGTTTGACTTTAAGCTTCAGTTAGTTCTGAACCATTTGGTGAGAGTGCAGGATCCTTCCTTTGGAGCATCTCTTTAAAACCAAGCCTTCTATGTATATTTGGATGCCTCACTGTGCTTACTGAGATTGAAAGATGCCAGGTCTGTGAACTGCAGTGAATGTAGGTTATGAATCTATTGCATGCTGAGTAAATTCATTTCTTAAGTTTTAGTAGTGCTGTTACAAATTGAGTGGTCTCTACATCTCTACTGGGAGTTGCCTCATTAGTGTTGCTTTACTTTGTTCTACATTGCCAGAAGTAAAAGAATAGATTCTAGCCTGATGAGTAGGATATATTTTCTTATGTATTAGGTGAGAACAGACTTTGGGTTGAGTGTTTGCTATTGCAAACCAGGAAAATGAAACAGCTTTAACATTTCCATTAGGCAGGACACAGAGACCAGAAAATGGCTGGGTTGATAAGCTGCCTCATTAATATGATGCTGATTCTCACATGTGTGCTCCTTTGTGGAGAGAGGAGTTATACTCTGTGATCGTTCTGTATCCATCCTGACTCAGAATGATTCCTTGGAGGTGCACAGCCTTGTCTGCTTGAATCAGTATGAGATTTAAATGTGCACACTAACTTAACAGATTCCCTGTATTAGATCTGTCTCACCTCTGCACTGTGACTGATGAAGGAAAATGCTTTAAAAACAAACCATGAAGGTTTAAATTTAAATGGCTGTAAACCTATATCTATTTATTTCTGAATTTTCAATTGTTCCTTACTGGGCTGCACTGCTTTTTTTTTTTTTCTTCAGAATATCTTGTTATATAATTTAAACCAACTATTAAATATAAATACCTCATTATAACATTAGTCATATAATCTAGTGACATGGTTTGATTTATATGGTATAAGCTAAAGGGTATTATTTGGCTCTTATGTACCCACAGATGCATGCCTAGTCATGCTGTTTTATGTACAACACAGCTGCTACTGTGTTACTGAGTTTTCAATCTAAGTGAAATCAATTTCTCCCACATAGAGGCTGATTAATCAGCCTGTATACAAATTGTAACCAGGCTGTAACTGAAATCTACCCTCCTTACCCATGACTAAACTGAAGGATGTTAGAGCAAGTGAGAGCATGTGGTTGTCATCTGAGGGCTGGAGCAGCAGCAGGTTTTGAGTGTCATTTGTACTGTGTGTTAAAGCCATCCATCACATCTGCATAGATACAAGTCTTTGTCTTACTCTCTTGGCATTTTCAGAGCTGTAATGGGGGACATGTCATGACTAAGACAAATATTCAGGCATTTTAGTTGTGACACTGTGGCTGTGACCATATCACGGGGAAGTATAGTTCAGCTCCATCAAGAAGGTCTAAGGTTAGGATTTGAGAAACCGTCATTAATTTCAAATCCCTTCAGGTCTCCTGTATGACTGAAGTCACTGAATTTGTGTAGCTCAGATTACTGTGTGAAGTGAGAATGATGTTACTTCCCCCGTACCTGTGGGGACTGCATTTTGAGGTTCTCAAAGATGAGCACCATTTGGCATAAGTACCTGAAATGGATGGTACTAAATGATTTCCTTGGGCCAGGATTGAGTCTGTTTCGTGAGAACTCAGCTTACCTGAAAGGTGAAATCTCAGATATTAAATACGCTAGGACGTTTCCCTGACCTTTCCTTTCCATATTTGCTTCTCATTATTCTTGAGTTTCCTGTTTATCATTCCATAGTTTGCTGAAATAATCAGGGTTCCTGCAGGAACACCTGCTATGATTACACTGAAGTACCATATGTTGGCTCAGCAGGACAAAGTCACCTATAAAATGTTCTCATTCTTTTTTTTCCTACGAGGAGGACAGGCCTTAGTTTTGAAGACCAACTTCTATGAAAAGGTTAGTAAGAATCCTGCTCTGAGTGAGCTGGCATCAGTATCCTTAATGCAAGGTGCACTGTTATTTTAGTCTTCATTTTTTTTTCATTACAGAAATTTGCTAAGCTGTTGACCTTTAAAGGAGTGAAAGATGCACTTTAAATACGATTCCTCTTATCTAGCTTAAGCTAGCTGTACTACGGTTGCATTTGATTCAACTGATTAGACTTGTTTTGCAGCCAGCAGTGTGAAGCAGACAATTAATTCTTTAGGTACAATTCATTTGACCTAGTTTGTATAGCTACACTAGAGTGATATGAACGGTAACTGCTTCCACCTATTGATTAAAGGAAACCTAGGCAACTAACTTAGATCAATTCCACCCTTCTCATCTATATTGACATATCTTCTGTATTAAGATATCTTCTGATATACAATAATTCTAAGCACTAAGCTTCGTCTTGCACCCCCAAGGAACATACAGTCCTTCATGGAACAAGAACTTTTCCTATTCTGCAGACGCCAATCACAATGTCTGATCAGAAGGTAGCTCCTGTATCTCCTGTATTATTTTTTTTTATCACTATAAAGATGTATTTCTCTGTATCATATTAAAAACCAATAAGTTACAGGCTTCTGGGATGCCCCAGGTTTTTCATGCTTTTCATTTTTGTGGAACATCTTCACTGTTTTATTGTACCAATGATGTTAATAGGTTGTTCTAAAAGCACTTAGTAACCCTTTTCTTGCTGTAATGCATGTAGCTCTTCATTTCCATTCAGTATATAAAAATTAGAGGATTATTTTACAATAATTCCAGCAATGAACGTCAAGGCTGGACTCCAAAAAATTGTGTAAAGTGGACCTCATACTTGTGACGATGGCTGATTCTAAAAAGTAACGCTGATAATTTATTCAATTTTTCTAATGCTTTTCTTTCTCTATATAGAGAATAGAGATTCTCAAGATGAGCAAACTCAGTTAAAACCATGCTGTACTTTGAATGTTTTTTACACCTTAGTTCTCAGATTGTCTTGTGTTCATCTGAGAACACACAGTCCTTTGTAACAAGCAAATGCTTCTACTGATACTTTGGATGTGAGAGGAGATGGTTACCAATTCTACTTAATCAAGTCAGAGTTGTACAATATTAAAAGTGCTCCTCATCTACCCCTTCCAAAATGACATTTTCACCTTATGGCCTGAGAAAAATGGCCACAAAATATATTTTATTGAATAATCCATAATTTGTCTTTCTAAGTTTGGCAGGCTTTTGGAAGTTTTAGCTGAAAAATGGAGATCTCTAAGCTCTCAGAATTGTCGTAAATGTAACTTTTTCACATCATAAAACCTACTCGCTATCAATCATAGCCAGATGCTGTGCAATTTACAAAAAGATTATTATCAGAGATTAGAAGGGAACTTCCTGCTGTTACTTTATGACTTTATGTGGATGAAATCTGGTGATTTAACAGTTATTGATTTGCGTCAGGTTTTTTTTTTTTTTTTTTCTTTTGTAATGATCATGTGTGTTTCTACTAAACTTCTCCAGGTTTAGTTCATGCAAATAAGCCCTGGAGGATCTGTAATAACTAGCTAGTTGAGCTGGAATACCAGAGCTATTGTCACTGACTGGCATCTTGGTAGCATCCTTGATTCATGGGATATATCTTGTCTACATGGGACAACAATATCACTGTTGGAGGATGCCTATTAATGTTAGTGGATGAGTATTTGTCAAATCTGCATCTGGATAGAGAGCTCTGAGTCTCCTCATGGAGTTGCTCCCAGACAAAGCTGATACTCTATTCTTTTTTCTTGATGAAATCCATACTTTTTGTTATGGGACAAAGCCAGTGTCTAACTCAATTGATAAGAATCTGTCTGGAGAGATTTTCTATCTAGTCCATCTCCCAGCAGAAGTTACTAGCGTGGCCAGAGATTCTTTCAAATTTTTTCTGTCCTATTTGTTGAGTGCTTCAGCAATGTAGTTAAATGTGCTGGTAAAATTTCAAGAGGACTAGGAGTGGTCCAAAACATGAAAGGTGGATTTATCTCCATCTCTTAAGCAGGATCTCAGATCACGATTCACTTTGGTTTGGTGAAAGATCCAGTTAGTAATGTAAGGCTGCAGCAGAATACACACGAAGAGGTTTAAACTCATGGATACTCCAAAAGTATAAAGTTGTTCTTCCATTCTCTTTAGCTACATGTGTTTCCAGTTGGTTTTGTTCAGGTAGCACACCCTTTTATGCTTTTTCTGCAAAGTGTTCTTTGCAGACTTTCAGCTTTACTTTCAGATTCTTTTGTCATAACTGGGCTCTTGCATTTTTGGGCATTTAGATCACAGTGTTCAGAAATGTTCTGAATTGTACATAATCTTTGAATACTTTCTGAATGTGTAGATACTGGATGAGTATTTAACATGCTGCATCAAGTGATAATTCAGTTCTATATGTCCTGAAAATATAAGGTCCTGTCTATCTGTATTGTTTTGAGACCTTAAAAAAATATTTGTGGATGGATAAGCATGAAGCTGTATGGGATTGTTGGATATAATAATTATTTTTGTGGGATCATTTGACATAATTATCACCAACTCATGACTGAAGGTCACTACAGAAGGTACTACAGAATGCAAATGAGTGCAGCTGTTGCACTCATGAGGCAATCAGCAGCATGACAGAGTGCTGCTGGGTGTGATTCTAATAAACGATGATATCTAATGTGCTGTAGTATTTCCAGCTTGAAAGAGAAATAATCCAGTATTTTTACAATTGGGGGCAAAGAAGCATAGCTCTCCAGTGAGAAAGAATGTGGGTGTTTGCCTTCCTTCTCAGTAGGAAGAGGTCCTGTTCAAGTAGCCTGTAGAAGAAAGCCTGTCTGAGACAAAAGGAACTGAAAGGGGAATAGAGTAGCAGTAGAGCATTCTTGCTGTCATGCCCTGTTACCTTTGTTTTTTTCTGACCAGAAATGTTTGCTACAACTTGATGTGTAAAAATTCACTTAATTTTCTACTCTGTAGCGTAGCTGGAAATGGTATTATATCAGGTGTAGGGTTCAGATAATTCTTAATGGGCCATCTGACAATCTTAGCTGTAGCACAGAGATGGGAGCTTCACTGTTGTCACATCTAGACTGAAGCAAGCAGCGGTGCAGTGTTTTTTATTGAGTATTTCAGAAAGCCAAGAGTAACTTTAAGTTCTTAAGCCAGTCAGACTGTATGCAAGTGCAGGGACAGCAGTATTCAAAGAAGAATACAGATCTGAAGGGCAAGACAAGGCCTCACCTTGCAGGATGAAAATTGGTCAACTGAGGTCTGAATACAAAATATCAACTTTTCGCTTTTTTTTCCACTGCTACTTGTCATCCTTTCCCAGTATTAATTAGAAAGTACAGTCTATGGTCAAGCTACTTATCAGACATAATAGGTAACTACTTTGTGCAGATAATGCTTGCTTTAATTCTAAAAGCAGAGGAGCTCTAAAACTGGAAATCATACCTGCTGGCTTTTCCTCATTTATATGGTAATATCATTTGGGGGGAGGGAGGGATCTTTGTGACACTTCTATGAATTTTTGAGTAATTAAAAGAATGGATCAGAAATGAGAAGATGTTTGTATAAATAAAAAAAGACTAAGATGGAATTCATTAATATCGTAATCTTTCTGTTCATAGGCTGTGTAAACATGTAGTTTTATGGTTATGTTTCATACTTTTATGCCATCTGGAGAACTGGAATTTCAAAACAGAGGGTTTTTTTTAATCGATGTGCCAGGAGTTTTCTCTAAATGCTTCAGGAGGAGCAATTTTCTGACATAATGAACTTGAAAATAAGTTTTGACAGATCGAGTCCCCAGGTTGACTAATAAGTAGACTTCTGTAACCTAGTAAATGAAAATACTGTTGAAAACTTCAGCTATGACCTGCTAACTTGAAACACTAATGTTTAAAAAGTAATTTACTTCTTATTAGGATATTAAGTACCTTTAACAAATCACTCTATACTGTCAAAATCTCCCTCTAATGAACACCACATGTTAACAGTAACAGCTTACTATATTTTTTTCTATCAAAAACCCCTGTACTGGTACATTCCCAAATCAGTCTGTCTGGATCTCTTTTTACAAAGCATTTGATACTGCTTATTCAAACTTAAATAAAATGGAGAAAAACAACCAGCAGAAGCAGCAGTTCTGAAGGGCTTTTTCATTGGTTTGGTTTTATCTAAAAATACTTTCTACAGTTTCGGAGATCAATTAGTTGCATGAGAGCCAGTCTAAGTGCCTGAAGACACAATATGGTATATAGGCATACAAGGTGCTTACAGATGATGATTTTATTTTTAATGTTTGTTTCCTGGAGTCATATGGTTGTATCTGTTTCGTCTATTGTTTTTCAAGGTTGTATAGAGAAAGTAGTGAACACACAAGTCAGAAGGAGATGGCTCGAGCATCTGTTTTTTCTAAATGATGTATTAATTAGTTTTATGATTCCTTTAGAATTGCTCTTCTTTCTTTGAATATAACAGCCATTCTGATGGATCTCTAGGAATATTGTACTGGTATCACAAATGCGTATTTGCAAACCTCCATTACTTTGACAGAGGAACCTCATTTTAACTGGACAGAATAAAAAAGGAAAATTTGAGGGGGAGGCTTCCCTTGTTCAGGAGTCATCTGGTGCACAGGGGGAAGCTTCCAGCTCTCCTCTCAAAGCTGTCTTTGGCTGCAGTGACTGTTCTGTGTCCCAACACTTGGTCTGTAGCACATGTGAAAGTTACAGTAAAACAAACAGGATGTGTGAACCTGCTCTCAGAATTTTGATTTTTTGGGGGGATATAAATACATACACATCTAAAGTGTGATTTAAAAAGTCATATTATAAAATGGTAATTTAGTCAAAACTGTTATTCTCCAATTTAAATTTTTTTCTGCCTCATAAGGCACTGATTTATTCCTCTCTCCATCCAAAGCATGCATCTCAATAGACTCTTTCAGTCACAGAAGTAGCTCTACCTTTGTGAGCAGACTTACAGCAGCTGACTGTTGGTTGTGTACTGCTTTACTGCATTACTGAAAGTAATGGAAGGAGAAAAAGTACCTGTGAAAATCATCCTAATGTTTGTGTGCAGCTCTTCAACATCTTGAATCGCTTCCGAGTGTCTTAAAAGCTACATGCAATTGTCCTATTTTTTGCCTACCACAATTATACTTTTTTTTTAATGCTGTGTGTCTGGCAAGTGACTTATCAATATTGAATAAGGTTTGCTCACACCTCTCAGATTATTTTCCAGCATAACAGCTGAAAAACTTTTCATGAATAATAGTTATTTTGCTCTAAAAAAAAAAAAATTGCATTTTGAATAAAATTGGACTGTGGGAAAGAGAAGCAATAGTTTAAACATTTCACTTAAAAGCAATGCAGAGAGAAAAAAAAAAGGTGATATAACAGGTTGGATATTTTAACAGCACTGTGCTATATACTTAGTCAGCTCTTAGCAGCATGACTGCAACCATGATAATACCAATATAGCAGCATGATGCAGCAGAACAAGAATGAGATTTCAGAAGTTATAAAAGTGCCCTTTTGACAACCTTAAAGCAGTAAGGAAATTACAGCTGAAATCTAACTCTTTCAAGATATAAATCCTAAATTTACTGTGGAACTGCCCAGAAATAACAGGTTGGGCATCGGATTTGGATGCAAGCAAAACAAATGAGATATGACTAGTTGAAAACACTGGCTTAGGAAAATACACGAGGTACACAACTCTGACTTACCTGGCTGTTGACAGAAGATGAATGAATTGGTAGCAAAGCACCTGGAAAACCCATGTTAGATAACTTAATTCCAAAGAAAAATTAGTTATATCAGATGACTGAGTAATATAATTAGCTGTAACTTGTTGTGTTTTAGTGGTCTATAGCCATTCATAAATCAGATCTGTGGGGTGTTTTTTCACTGTTTTCTATTTTTTCATATGCCACCTAATAAATATGCTAAGTGCAGAATTTAGCTGTTACAGTAAAATTAACAAGTTGTTCAGTGCCCACCTGTGTGTGTTTCTACAGGGCTAGTGGCAGTTCAGCTGTTCTTACCTAATTTCCAGAACTCAGTGAGAGCTCTCAGTGTGACTTACCAGCCCAGACTCCTTCCTTTGGATCATCATTCCAGTCCTTCTTAAATCTTCTTTTGATAGAAGTGAGAATATAAAGTACAGCTCAGTGCTTGCATTCTTGTAAAAATAGAGGGGTATATTTATTTAAAAAAAAAAAAAAAGTTTTTTTAAAGTACACTCTTGTTTAAAGTAAGAAGGCTATAATAATTTTCATGTTTTCCCAGTAGATTATGCATGCAGCTTCTATGTAGTATTTCTAAAATGGTATTCATCTTATGTCTAATTAAACTTGATTTGTTGATTTAATTGCAGCCTGTGCTACAATTGAAGTATAAAACAACCTTGCTGTGTATTGTTCAATGGGCAATTTAGGAAACTGCAAGCTGAGTTTAAGCTGCAAACACAGCAGTAGGAAGGGTACTCCCATAACAGGGCAGAAGAGGACACTGGTCATGTGGAGCAGGCTACTGTCTCTAGTCATCCGAAGTTGCACTACATTTGCTATTAGTGTTGCACTTCAGCACTCCCAAGGACTTTTGAATTTCCCTCTCCTGCAGTAGCTGATTTTCTTTGCTATATCCCACTTCATTGAGAAAACTGTCACATGACAAAACGGATCTCTCTTTTGTGTCCTCCTATGCGAACTGATCAGAAGAAAGGAGGTTCCATGTCTTCCATACCCAGCTTCACATTGTTTTGGTTTTATTTGTGCTTACTGTCAGTACTGAGTGGCTTTTAAAAATACAGACACTTGCTGTACCCCTTAAGCTTGAAAGGAGCTATGTTATTTGAAATGCATGTAATATTTTGCCTGCTTTCTGGGCTTCATTTGATTGTCTAAACTTGTTTTTTTTTCTTTTTTTTTTCTTTTTTTTTTTTGCTGGAGGAATGTCACACCTAGAAGATAATTAATAAAGAAAAATGGAGGGGGGGGTAAGATTCACGTAATTTCCATCTCTTGTGTTACTGCAGTCTATGAGGTATCCTAGAACAGTTAGAAACCTTCGCAAAGGAAGCTTTTTGCCCTGCAAATAGCTTCGTGAAAAGTAAGCATGAGAAGACATTGCCATTTTAACAACATCTTTTGAACATGAAGTCTCTCGTTCATTAAAGCCTCAGAAACACTTACCCTTATAGTCTGGGAATTCTTTCTTTGAGGTAAGGATGAATGTGTGTGTGTGTTTGATCTACTTTATGTTTACGGAGATTAACATATATTCAGGATAATGAAAATAGTTTCAAATGCACAGTGTATCCTTGTTGTGATGAAAGGGTGAGATTAGCTTCCTGCTGAGGTCTGCAAAACAAGAGCTCTCAAATTTAATAGAGCTCAGAGACACATTTTTGGACTAATATCCGTATTAAAAATTTTCCTCCTTGCCTGGTGGGCCTTTTTTGCCTTTTTTTTTCTTTTTAGTAGTTAAACATAGGTCCTACCTATTTTCCTTTGCTATGCAGCAAATTAAATCATGGGTGCATAGTGAACTGGTAGAAGGCTACATATACAAATTGGAAAGAGCCATATGCTCTTCTGATTATTACTTTTTCTTATTTATTACTGTTTCAAGAGCTCAGCAAACTTTCACATTTCAGCCTTTAATAAAGCACTGTTAGACCTTCTGGGGTTATGTTTGTTTGTTTATTTTCCTCTCCTTCATGGGTACGTAGGGTTTTATGGTTAGATCTCTGAATACAACTTAAATATCAGACATGCTGCCTATCTTAACAATCTTTGTCAGTTATTTTTCTGCCCTTAACCTTGCTTAAGAATAGCAGTAATGGGAACAAGGAATATTTCTTAAAATATTTCTTAGATATTTCTGAGTTATTGCTTCTCATGACAGGTACAGAAGTGACAAGTGGTATGTCTGTCAATATTGTTTCAGTATAAAACCTCAGTAGAATTTGCTTTCCAAACTTCATCTTTTATTTCCTTAATTCTTAGAACCAAGTGGAATGTATTTTTCTCTCTTTTTTCCTTAATGAAGACTTCTCTAACTGTGAATAGAAGGATTTCATACAGTTCTTGTGGCACAGCAAAATATTTGCATTTCTTTAAGGATAGCAGATGTCATATTTAAGAAACTGCCTTTTATCAAAGTGGGTTTTTTATAGAGCACTTTGAATCAGTCTACCTGTCCAACACCATACATGTTATGAGCTGCAGTTTGAATTGGAAGGGGAAAAACATCCCCAGACTTTGAAGTAGCTTATTATGTTCTCTATTTCCTGAAGACTGAATACACTTGACAACTGTTTGTGATTATAAACTTAATCTAAAATGAGCATTTCTAGGAAAATATTACCGATGTAAATGTACTTACAAAGGTAACTGAGGAAAAGCTGTGTTTTGGAAATGATTCTTCAGGGAAACATTCCATCGACAGAAATTATGTTCTCAAGAGTAAGGGAAAATCATTATGAGAGAAATTGCATTATGGCTGAAAAGAATATAATAGGTTTATATATGATGGAGAAAGATGGTATCACTCATTTGAAGCCTCTCTTAATGCACCGGTGACTTCACCATTTCAGCGATATGCCAAAGAAGATGCATGTTATGAATGCTGGTGTCGTTATTACTGCAGCATATTATCCTGGCATATTCCTTACTGAGTAAGTGCCATTGAGCAGAGTTGACTTTTCTGAGGAAGATTTTCTTTTTTTAACTTGTTTTAATCTCTCCTTGCTATTTTGTTTGTTCCTCTTTAGTTACCTCTTGCTTTGAACTTGTATTGTTTTTATTCCTCGCCTTCTGTTTTTCTATTCCTCTTCTAGTTTTGTTACTGTTAGTTAAGTAGTGTTCTTTACTACTGGAACTCTGGGATAAACTTGACTTGTTTCTGATTATCTGATTCACTTAGAAGTGAGAATTCAGTACCATTCCATCCTGGTTTAATAGGCTCAGGCAGTTTGCTTTACTGTTATGAATAAAAATATAATTAATTACAATCATAAATCAGACACGCATCATTTTCCTAGAAGGTTTACATGCTGCATTGTATAAGTCAAAGAAGTTTGAAAACACTAAGAACTGTCAATCAACATAACGTTTTTCATTGAGCCGTTAATCTTCAAGCAAAATAATAATGCTCAGTTTAAAAAATACTTCTGTTCATTACTTCATTCTAAGGAGCCTTTTGCTAAATTGTTATCACTTTATCTCTCCTTTTGCCTCTATTTTTCCTGTTTTTTAAATTAACATTGACTTTCTGAGCCGCGTTCTGGTGGCTGATGACATCTCTTGTGACTGTCACTGTTAATTTAATAGTACCTTTATTAAGACACTCATCTTTTCTTGAGCTCACACCACAAACATAGTTGTCTTCTCTGCTGTCAAAAATGATAGAATAACAATACATTTGGATTACATTTGAGGTTTTGATTGTTTTCTTAGCCCAGTGACAGAAGGAAAGGTACTGCCTTGGATACTCTGTACATGCAGTGTCCAAGAACTGTTCTCAGAAAGTCCTTCACTTTAGTTCAATGTTAATAGGCTGTCTTCATGATTACCTTCCTTCATAAGAAAAGTGAAGAGGATAGCTGCACTGTAGGGACATGATTATTAGAAATGATTAGGGTCCCATGTGCCATTTAATGAGAGGGAGTGGTAAGTGCTCCATCTCCTTCAAATCAAGGTCTTTGTGTATTGTGCTATCTGACGTCTGCATACCAGGTTCACAGAGGCAAAATTAGCATGGCTCCACTGTCCTGTAGGCTGTGGAAGGATATTTCCAGGGTGGTTATTTATTTTTTATTTCCACCTGTTGAGAAAGTAATACTTTTGAAAAATTTTAATTCCCAAAGCCCTACTCTCGCTTATGTACTCAAGTAAATGATCTTAGATGTAGTTCTCAAATGTTCATAAGTGATATTCAGCTGCTGAAGAAACAGAAACAAAATAATTTCCTGATGTTTACTGGTGTCACTCCAGTGACATACGATTCAGAATGTTTCTTCTGGAGTCTATATGGAGTGACCTTAATAGCTAAAGGCTACAAGCCTAAGAGACAATTTCATGAAACCACCTTCCACTTTTGTAAAAAGCAGTTTGAAAATGCTCTCCAATTGAGTTTGAAGGATGTTTATGGCCACCCCTTTGAAAAGGTCATTGATTGTACAAGAATAAAGTTGTAGACTATCAAGTTATGTAATTTATTTGTCTACAAAAGGAAAAGGATTTGTTTCTGAGAAATTTGTTGAATTCTACTCCTTTTGGTTTTCATTTAATATACAGTATGGGAAGTGTTGAATCATGGCCTGAACCACTGATTGATCACCTGAGGCAAGCACTGTGTCACCCGTGGGAGTGCAAGTGAAGGCAACTCACCTGTGTGACCAGAAGGGGTGGAGTCTGGCTCCACCTCTCCTAGACCCCATTTAAGGGCTGACCACCACTGAGGAAGGATCTCTCTTTGGAGATTGCTCCTTTGGAGTTTCCTACTGTGAGTCTAGGACATGGCTGAGCATTTTCCTTTAGTTTTGTTGTCTCTTTCCATCACAGTAATCTTTCTGACTGTACCATCTGCAAAATATCTCAACTACAGTATTTGGCGTTATTCATTCTGTTAACCAAATGTATACCTACAAATGATTCTTTTCTTTTAAAACAACCCTCTGACACAAAACCAAAACATCGGAGTATTCAGTGCACACAAATATCCCAAGAATACCTGCAGTTTCAGAATGTTTATGTATTAAGGTCACAGCACTGTTTAGACTCTGAATGGATGATGAAGTGATGATTTATATTTTACTGTGTCTTGATTCAGTGATTCAGAATAGACGTAGAGGTGATGATTAAGAAAATGTTTGCAACCTAGGATTATTTGATTATTTGGCAGAAGATTTGTGCATGGAAGATGAGTTTATAACAACAAAACAAAAGAACAAGAAGCTCAGTAATCAGCCTAGCAAGTTGTTAGCAGCTCTCAGTTCTGAGACTTTTCTTTCCAGTTGTGGTGGCTGAGCCTCTGCCATGCTGTGACCTACACAGCTGTTTGTTTGAGGGCTTTTGCCCATGCTGTGATTTCAGAGATTATAAATGTGAAGCAATTAGCACTGATTCATTCTTGTAAGTGCTGCTTGAAGGTTCAGCTGAGAATCTGTGCTTTTGTATGATTTTTGTGTAAGTGGTGCTTCAGCATATTTAATAGGGTCAGTTATAATAAATGTTTGGAAACTGAATAAATGGAATCAGGAAAATATTTCTGATTACACGAATAATAGTTCTACTGCTTAAAATGCAGCAAATTACAAACTGATATAAGTTGAATGTTAGAGATATTTCTACTTTAATAAACTTATTCTCACATCCTTTTGACTGAATGTTATGATTGAGCATTCGTTTATTGCAAGTGAGGAGTTTCTGAGGGAAAGGCATTTATAGAGACCATGGAACCACATCCTATGTCTGTAGTTACACTGCGTTCTGGGCGTGCATATGTATATGTGTGTGTGTAAGTGCAGAACAGACTCAGAGCTCAAGATGAGTCTGATGAGAATGATGTAAGGCTATGGGCTGTGTTTGTGTGTGATGTCAAAATGCAGTGGAAAAAGCTCTGGCCAACCAAAGCTCTCATTTAAAGGAGTCAACGATACTGTCTGCACTGTAGCTCAAGTATCAAGGCAATGTTAATGAGTTAATGCTTGTTTAGAGTAGCTAAAACACAGAGTACTTAGTTGTCCTACAAAGAACAGCCGTAGTTTTTCTAGGGAATGTCCATTGATTACACTGGGGCTTGTTTGAAATCAGCTCCTGATCTGCCTGGAAATTCTGGTTTGAGCTGTTGATGCTGAGACAGAGGAGTTTGGGGTTTGTGCAGTATGGGTGCTACTTAAAATAGGGCATATTATGAAGAAGTGTCCCTAGCAGCAAGCTGACACTTGGCCATGTGCTTGTCCCTTGCTTGCAGCCTCCAGGTGTTACAGGTTTACTTGAGGAGGTCCTGTATCCATTTTCCTCAGTTTCCCAAGTCAGCACTGGTTTTCTTTGCTGCTGTTCATGCATTTACTGTTTCCATGGTCCTGTTACATTCCTGAGCTTTCACTCCTGGAGCAATTCCAGAGACCCACAGAAGAATTCAGTGTCCGTGTACAGATTGATATGGTTTCTGGTTCACTTACATTTCCTTCCACTTACTACTATTTAATTGCCTGTTAACTGTATTACTCATGTCATTTTGATATGCAAATTAAATATATTTATGTACATAAAAACCACTTGTGCTTTTTGATGCATATTAGGGGGAAAAAATAAAAAATTAGCACAGGTTGTAAGACTTGAGAAATCAGTAAGTAATGTGAGAAGAATGTAAGGATAAAGATGTCAAATGTGGTTTCATAGGTGGGTGAGAACTTAAGGAACTCAACAGAGCAATTGGGTTTGTGCTTAGCCTCTGAAGAGGGAAAAATTGCATTAGCTGCAGTTGAAACTCCCCTGGGTTTTTCAGTCAACCTAAACCTTGAATACTCTGGTCCAATAAGCAGATCAAAAAGAACTATTAATAAAAATGATCAGATTAAAGGGAGAATCTATAACTGCTGTTACGGGTGCAGCTACATCATCATCTTACATCACAGACTGTTCTCAAGTAAAATCATTCACTGATGCTATGGGAGAGTTAAAAAAGAAAAAAAAAACAAACAACAAAACCTTTTCATCATTACCTGCTGATGGCATTGACCTTTGGCTGTGCTAAAGCAGGAGGGCTGTGAAGAAAAATGTAGACAGAAAATAAACTTTACGGTTTTTTTTCCTTCACTGCAGGCTCTATCTGGCATCACATTTCTCAGTGTCACTCAGATGGCTCTTAGGCTCTTCGTATTTAACAGATGTTTCAGATGCTGTCAGCAATTCTCCAGCTGCTGGGTTTTCTTACTAAAGGCCTATTCTGTTAGAAGAGCTTTATCTCCCTTTTATTCTCTGTACCAAATGAGAAGACCAGTTAGTATTTGGCTAATTATGTGTGTCCAGTCATGACAGACCCATTTTCAGCCCTTTGCTGAGTTCACAGTATCTGTTGAATGGATTTTATTAAAAACCGTAACAAAACACCGTCTTCTGGGAAATGTATACATATATCTAAGGGCAAAAATAGTTTTATATATTTTCTTTTTTCTTAAATTGCACAACTACAAGTTTTGCTTAGATGGTTGTGTTTTCCTATGCCATGGTATGGCTGCAAAGTAGAAAGCTAATTTGTAAACAGAAGCAAGTTCATTAGAATGGAAACCTTTAAGTTGGAATGAGTTTAAAGTCAGGCTTCTATATGCTGCAGAGAATGTTTAGTACTCCAATTCCCACTGGTGTGCACAGCATACTTCATTCAGGTAGACAGCTTAAATTTTATTAGCTCTGGCAGTTCTTTATTTCACTGCTGATTAGATGACCTATGAGCAGTGCCGTATGTCACCCCGGCGCTGGAGAAGAATTTGCGCTGCCTGCGGAGTTGGATTGGATTGTTGGGATGTATGAACATCTGCTTCCAAATGCTTGACAGAGATTAATAAAGTGCACAGTTTCTGAAAGAGAATCAATGACAAAATGGCAGATGCTATTTTCTTTTCTTTTTTTTTTTTTTCTTTTTTTTAGGTAAGGGGGAAATGGCTTGAGGTGAAGTTGTATTTTCAAAGGGACGTTGCTAAGAATTCTAGATCTCTAACAAGGAGTTGTGAAGATTGGGTGCACCCTGAGCAATGCTGTGTGGTGGGTTAGTGCTTAGGTTGAGGCTTGGAGACATGGCCTGTCCTGCCCTCACTGTCATAAAACACGGTTACCACAAACGCAGAGCATTGTGAACATGAAGTGTTCACAAGTGTAATACTTTATTTCTACTTACTTACTTCTAATACCTGTGGATGCCATTCTATATGAGTTTGCTTTTCTCTGTTGGTACAGTTCCTTAAACTGGTGATTTTTGACAAACCATTTTGTGGCAGCTCTAGGGAAGTATTAATGTAGTAAGGCTTCCCTGGAAATGCCCATGATGCAAATCATGCGCCTTTCTGTCCAGCAGGCAATCTCTGTTTGCTGTGCACTTTGGCTACAAGTAACAAATTGATGTTTTGGGAGAAACTGGTCACTAATCAGTATATTTTAAATCACTGTTGAATTCACTTTACTATCAGAAAAAAAATATTTTTTTTCTGTAATTAATTCCAGTTTGTTGAAGTACTCTCTGCAATTTTAATTAAACAGGCATACTCCTAGCACCCTGTTATGTATATTTTGGTTTTACTGAGGAGTAGGCAGTTGTTCAATTTTTTTTTATATTTACTTTTCGTCCTTTAAATTTTCAATACAAGTTTGGTTGCTCTCATGCTCTTGTTTTTGTGGAAATGTATCCCTAGATTGAAAACTGTAGTAAGAAGAGGATGAGAGGTCTGACATCCTCAACAGAATCATTACTTCTGCCTGCCATTGTGAAAACCCTACTTTCTTGCTTTTCAATACTTGTTCCAGCTGTTTTAAACTTTCAGGCTGACCTACAAGACAGTCACACTATTCACTGCTTTTATGCAATTAAAAAAAAAAAAAAAAACAGAAAAAAAACACCCAGCACCTCAACCACAGAATGGAATCTATTGAAATGTCAAAAAGTGTTAATGTAATCCACCTACATGCCCTGAATTTTGTATGTTTAATTCTTCTCCCTACTCCCACATCATTTTTGAAGAGCTAATGGGTGCGTGGCCTCGTGTGCTCTGCTTTGCAACTCCAGCCTTGTTTCAGCTGAGCAGAAGGATGTGGAAGTGCCTCTTTCTGAAACAGACTTAGTCTACCATTTTCCTGTTGCTATATTCTCCCCTAATAATAAAAACTTGCATTTTTAACACAAGTCTCCAACAAATATTTCTTATAACTTACACTGAAGATTCCCTTCAGTGGAAGTTACCTTCCTTTGAGACCAGCTTGGTTTGTGCTTGGTTTTGGGTTGTTTTTTTTTTTTTTTTTTAACTCTTCAGTTCCTGAAATGACACCTCCAAAAGTAGTCCTTTATTTTCCTGTACTATGGGTTTTGTGATCATATAATTCTTCTTAGGGTACCACTGAGTACTATTAAACTGGAGCTCAACGTAGCTGGATATGTTTTAAGTGTTTAATCTACCCTAATAAATTTTCTTGAAACAGATCTCCAAAAGCATATCACATTGTGATTGGTGTGCATGTATTGCAAGTGAACAGATAGAAACCCTTTTCATCACTTAGAGATAAATTTAGCTGCACTGTAAAAATATACTGTAGGGGGAAGATGTCAAAATACATGTTGAAAAGTTGAAAGACTGCTAAGGAAAAACAGGTGTTCCAATCTGAAGAATCCCGTTCAGGGAAAATCGTTTTGTGTGAGTTTCACCCATTAGGTTATGCGTTGCATTTATTTTTTAATCTATATGACATGTTTGAGTGTATAAAATGCAGTTTTCTTTGTTATGGGTTGTAAATTGTTGGGTAAAATTTATAAATCGACAAAAAAAGGAGGGGGGATTGTTATTTGTCAAGGTTGACATACGGAGTTATTCTGGAGTTTGCTAAAAGCTCAACTCTCCACTCACACAAGAAATGATAAGAGTGGTGTTGGCTTTGGACCTTCACAAATAGAAGCAGCTTGGAAAGTTTCCCAAATGCTGGCATAAGATTTTCAAGTTCTGAACCAGTTTTGCTTTCCAGAGAAGTCTTAAGTGTCTTCTCTCATGACTCTCTGTGGTTTTTCCAAATCCTTCCTGAAGCTCTTGGAGGCCAAGGGATGAGTGATCTCATGAGAGGGTTATCCATCAACTTATTCTTCACTTCCTATATTTAAGCTAAGAGCGCAGCGGGAAGCTCATCTTTATGCATTGACCTTCTTGCAAGAAGGGAGGTTATAAAATAGCAAAGTAATGTTTCTTTGCTACTGTAATCAATCTCTGAGTGTGGGCTTATGTACATGTAACTTGTTACTAGGCTGGCACAGGGATTTAAACTGACAGTAAAGATGTTTCATCTCACTCTTGGAAAAGGAGCCTAAGTATTACGTCATTAATAGATCAGGAAATAATCATTTGGCAGGATAGATAAAACTTCAGGACAGTACTATATGCAGAATTTTCCATGTCACTAGGAAAATCTCTTAAATTATGTTGGACAAGATACAGGTTTCTTGAAAGTAAATTTTTAGAAGGAGATGTGGGAATTCTCAGAGAATGATTTCAATAGAGGTCAACAGATAATTAAAGATTATATTATAGAAGTGGGGTAACACTGAGATAGAAAATCTGTGAATACAACTTTATCTGTGAATGTGATAAACAGGGACTGGGAGAATAAAAGCCACGTAGAAAATATCAAATTGAAGGGCCAAATTTGAGAACGTATTTGAAAATAATCTAAAAATGCAGAGAGATTATTATAATAAGGCAGAAGTGTCAGTGCAGAGCTAGTGAAACACAATAACAGATGAAAAATTTCAAGGTTAGATGTCTCTTCATAATTGCAGCGTAAATGCAAGCGCTCTAACGTGGTTTCTGGTTTACCCATCTGATGTAGTTCTGCTGCTTAAACATTTTCACTTTTAAGGGTATATTAACTGCTCCATCCTTGAATCAAGTGCAATGAACCGTGCAGTGCATTGTCCTTCAGGATTTTCAAAAGTAATCAGGATCAAGTCCTTATGATTAGAAACTAACGATGACAAGTTTTTGAAGGAGTAAAAAAGCAGATACTGCTGCGATGTGAACCAAATGACTTTGTGAAGATGAGAAAAATTCTTTGTTCTCTCAACTAACAGACAGGTCTTACCCTTTCTTGTGCATACACTGTCTTCACAGAGAGCTGCAGATGGAATTTTTTTTCTGGAGATAGGTTGCTCTGCTGTTCCTGAAATCGCACAGTGCACATGAACTGGTGCTGCCCTTTGAGAAGCTGCAGACTTTGGAGTGTTTCTACTGAGTGCAGCTGCCCAATGATGGACTGTTGACTCAGTGTATCAGAACAGTTTCAGCATCTCTAGGTTGCCTGTTATTTCCATTTAGGAGGTAGAAGAGGGTGGGTGAATTAAAAGATGTTTTTAGTGTCTTCTTGGTACTCTAATCTGTTAGTAACAGGCTAATATAAGATGATAAGTTATCTCCCTGTGTTGAGTCTGTTTTGCCCCTGACAGTATTGGTGAGTGTTCTGAATATCACTTTGCAATTTTACTAGAAAAATACTGAAGAAGACAGAAGAAGATAGATTCCAGAAGCCATTGTGGCTTTCCTCCCACTATTGCTTACCCTTTTCTTTGCCTTTTTGTTTGGAAGAAGCCCAGTCTTGGAAATAAATATCTAAATGGTTTTTTGTAACAAGAGTGGACAGATTCATAGAAGATGTATTCCTTGGGGAATATTTAAGTAGTTTTCCCTTGCAGCTGTTAGCAGTGTTTGTCACTCAGATGATAAAGCTGTTCACTGGCAGTTGATCAAGCATGCTTGACACCATTTTAATAAACACAGCATTTTTCTCCTGTGTTGAAGTGAAGTGCTTTTATCTGATGGGAGATGTATTTGTTCCAGGCACAGGAAGGGCACCTGCCAGTGGTGCCAGTGTGCCACTTGAAGTAACGTAGTGATGGACTACCAAGCTAGTCTCATTCACTTAGAAGAAACCTAAACATTTATTTCTCCGAGGGCTGACTGCTTATTGACATTGAATTGTGGAGGAAAAAAAATGTAATAGGAAGTGAAGATATTAATAGACTAATATTTTGTAACATTTCTCATAGGATTTTGAAAAACTTTCTGACAAAAGGAAAAATGAGGAAAATTGGTACGGCTTTTTTGACATGTGGATTATTAATAAAAGAAGATACATAAGTAGAAACCAAGATTTTGTCTTTAAATCGTACCTCCAGAAATGGCATGTCCTTTATCATCTTATTATACCAATGTGAGGCTCAATTACTGTACACAAAGCCATAACAGTAGAACTTTTGAAATCCACACAAGGGAAGTCCTACTGCTATGCTGTGTATTTTCAGGAACAGTAACTTATTTGATTTTTACCACTTGTCTTAGGAAAGCACTGTGGCTATAGAAACACAGGCTATGGAAATGATCGAATACGTCTGTTCATTTAACACTTTGTCCAGACCTGTATCCGGGTCTGCAGCCCCCAGTACAAGAAAGACAGGGAGCTGTTGGAGAGGGTCCAAAGGAGAGCCACAAAGATGATCAGAGGGCTGCAGCACTTCCCCTATGAAGACAGGCTGAGAGAGCTGGGCTTGTTCAGCCTGGAGAAAAGAAGGCTGCGGGGTGACCTCACTGCAGCCTTTCAGTGCCTGAAGGAGCCTATAAACAGGAGGGGAGTCAGCTCTTTGAAAGGGTAGACAACAGCAGGAAAAGGGGAAATGGTTTTAAGTTGAGGGAGGAAAGATTTAGCTTGGATGTCAGGGAGAAGTTCTTTACAATGAGAGTAATGATGTGCTGGAAGGGGCTGCCTGGAGAGGCTGTGGATGCCCCATCCCTAGAGGTGTTCAAAGCCAGATTGGATGGGGTGCTGGGCAGCCTGGTCTAGTATTAAATGGGGAGGTTAGTGGCCCTGCCTGTGGCAGGGGGTTTGGAGATTCATGATCCTTGAGGTCCCTTCCAATGCGGGCCATTCTGTGATTTTTTTATGCAGATAGTGAGCAGGAGATGCACCTGTGGCTGGTTCTGTAATTGCTGCCAGTTAGTAGACCCAAAAGCAATATAAGATTAATCTGTAGGAACGAGCATGCAGTTCAGTTATCCATTATTCATTAGAGGTGATAGCTACCTTAAAAATGCTAACTCAATTGCTTTTGGTTGTCATAGTGTGCTCATGGTGGAAATGATATTGGTACTTCGTGGGAGTGGGACTGAGGCCATGGCTATTTGATTGCTTTATTCTTAGATAGGCTCTCCTTGGTGCTGAAAATTCACTCCAGCACTGTGCTGCCCAACTGTTTATATGGCAGCGTAGGAAGCCAGAGCCAAGAAGTAATCTGTCTGAAAACTAAGGTGACTGGGAAAGAGATGATTTTTCAGTCTGATACAACTATAAAAATATTTCTCTTTATGTGACTACTGAGATTCATGTCAAATTAAAGTGGCTAAGTGAACATGCTCAAGCAAGGAATTTAGTCTAATTTGTTGTGTTTACTCAGCACAAGAAAATAGCTGATATCTTGATGATCCACAAACAAGGCAAAGCCAGCATCCTGATCTATATTATATTCCTGCAATAATGCATCACAAGTTAAATTTGATGACTTTACTTGGGATTTAATATAGAAAAATAGAAATAATTAATATATAATTAATATTAATATAAATAAATCTAATTTAGAATAAATTACAAAAATAATTTACCATAGAATTTATAAAGTTTTCTGAGGAACTGCAAATAGCCACAATGATTAATCAAGCATAGCTAAGTTTGTTTTTGAGAACTTAGAGACACACAGTTAAGTACAGTTGAGAAGAAATGACTGATGGAGAGCACCACTGGCATACCTCCATTAAAAGGAAAATACCTAGTGTAAGAGAAGATTTTTGCTGAAAGCTGGGTCTCAACTACTACACGGTGCTTGTACACCTTATTTCTTTACAGACCACGTGGGAAAGCTGCAAGCAGTGTTTGAACATCTGACATCAGACTTGATCTGTTAAATGTCATCCTTCCTCAGAAAAGTGCATGTAGCTTGTCTGCTCAGTGCAGTTTCCATAACAGTACTTTGCCTTCCTGTCTTGTAAGCTAGCGACCATTTAATCTGACCTGGTGGTATGGGCTCTCCTTTCGAGGCAGCTCTTAGTGATGTGTGAAACAAACAACTGTGTGGAGAAACTGGCAATTATAGAGCAGTGACTGATGCAAAAAAAAAAGTAATGTGATGTCAGCTGGATGCAGGTATGATTCCTAGGTAGATAAGGAGAAAGAAAGTCTGCTTGAGAATAGCTACTCTTTTCCCAGGGGTTTATGTTTTTGTTTGTTTGCTTTTTTAGTTCAAGATATTCTCTGCTTTTCTTGCTATCGTTTCCACACCTAATGACTAAATATAAATGCAAGAGAAGTACTGTGTCTTCTGTCTACACATTCCTCCCCCACCAAGAGAATACAATCTTGCTTATCTTGCAGTCACCATGGTTTCGAGTCATGATAGCTGATTCCTCACAGCTACAAATCCTTGACAAGCCTCTGATGCTATATTTAATCCTAGCTTTGTTTTAGTCATGATCGTGTATTCTGTATTTCTAAGACATGCTTATAAATGTGAAGTAAAGTTGTCAAGAAGTCAAACTTCAAGGCTTTGCAATTTTTGGCAACCGATGAACAAGAATATAAAAATAGGAGAAGCATGCAGTGCTGTATCTGAGCCCAAGGAGTGCTATGGCATCATCAGTTGAGTCTCGTACCAGTATTACTATAAGGCACATTTAAATGAGAGTTGACAACTTCCCCTTCATGTGTGTTCATGTGATGGGCATAGGAGGCTACATTCTGCACTCCAATATGGCATGTGAGTAACAGAGAGCAGAATTCAGTCCTGTCTGCTACAGCAAAACCAACTGACACAGGTATGGCCTGTCATCCTGCTACAGCATCAGACATGCAGCGAAGAAAGCAAGCTGGCTTGTGGTAGGCTAAGTTACCAGGAATTTTGGTTGGATTTTCAGATGAAGGATTCTTTTTACTGAGGGAAGACAGATGTAATGATTTTGTGCTCCCTCTACTCCCTGAAGTTTTGCATAATTTAGTGTTTTTATTTGAAAAAGAAAATCTTCCCCACAAAACAGGTGCAGAGAGGAACATGGGGGAGCATAGACAGAAGATGTTCTAATCTGTATTTCAGTACTGTACAAGCTAGGTAGCAAAGAAAGCTGCCTGTAGCACTTGATAACTGCTTGGGTTGCAGACACATAATAATGGAATATAGATTTCCTGACCACTGTAGTAAACTCCAGAGGTTTAGGTGGCTCAGATACCTTGAGATGAGCCTACAGACATTTGGATGTTTATCTGAACTGAAATAGGTTACTAACTCTTTTGACATTCAAAAGTCAGCAACACAAATCTAACACGTTTCCAATAAGTAGTTAAGTCCAGAGATAAAGGATAGCTCTCGAGGCTGAATCTAAATTGCAGTGTTTCCTCATAGCATAACTCCTATTAAGTGTCATCTTCCAATGCTGAAGTATGTAACATCACCCATATTTTAAACACTTTGGGAGAGGGAGATAGTGCTTTCGAGCACTATTTCAAAAAGGCCATGTGATGAGAAAGTAAGTTACTTGAAAGTCGACTTAAAGAATAATTGCTTAGGTGATTCTGAGAGTTGCCATTAAACAAAAGGATGAACACAAACCAATAAACTACTTGGAACCAATACCTTCCACAAATCTGTCTCCTTTAAAAGAAACTATTGATCTTTACTATCAGACATGGAGACAATCAGTCCTTCTTTGGCAGCCCCAAATATGCATGCAAGCAGGAATCACGTTCTTCATTTTGTTCCCCAAGGAAATAGGTATTTTGACTTCATTTAGAGAATTTCCCCAAAATTATCTTTCATAACCACACACGCATTTTATAGTGATACTATATGGAGACAAGTATGCCCTCGCTCTTTTTTGTTGTTGTTTCTTAGGATGTGAAATATCAGATCTGGCTGGGAGGCAAGTTTAAAAGGAGTATTGATTTTTGGGAAGGTTATTCAAGTTGTAAATGCCTAACTGCTCACTTTCCATTCAATTATATTGAAATCACCCATCTTAACAATTAGCTACGTCAGAGTTATTTGCCTTTAAGAAAGATTTAAGCAGAATCTGTTCTATTGTCCTTCACAAAACATCAATAATAATACGTTAAAACATCCTCACATTTTGAAAGCACCAAAAGTTGTCCATCCAAGTAACTTTAGAGCTAAATATGTTATAGTCCAGTAGCTGTTTTATATACATATATATATATAAAACTTTAAATACTGGGGTTGAGGATTGGGAATGTGTTTTCACTCGTGTAATCACTTTAGGTTGCAACGTGATGCTCTCTGACTACTTGTAAACAAACTATCGTAGAGCACATCTAATTTAGCAGTTACTGGGATAGTTTATTTCCTATAGAGGATTAAGCTGTGTTGTTTTATTTCTGATGACTCCTTATCTCTCTGTTGATATGCTTGTCGTGTAATGAACAAGCAAACAAAAAACTTTTTTGAGTTAGAATGCATGTATCTTTCTTGGGTGCACTGATAGTCTGTTACATGTTTACTGTGTTAAATTCAATGCTTAGAAAGAGAATTATATTTGTGTTCAATTCAAGTGATGCTGATTTTGACGGGATTATGAGCTTTATGAGTTGTTAAGTGTTAAAGCAGTGCAGTGTTAAAGCAATACTTCCAGTGCTGGAATGTGCTGAAGAGCATTTGTAACACTGATAGTTTTGAAACTTTTAAGATAAAGTGCATTCTTTAAACCTAACATGTGAGAAATATAAAATTTGGTTATCAGTGATCGTTTCTGGAGAAATTCTACCCCTAGTAACAAAATCATTCTTGAGAGGTAATGAAGTTTAATAAATAATGTTCATTTGGCAAACCTAGTAAGGGCCTTTTCTCTATACATCTCTTCATGTGTGCAATTTTCTCTGTTTATTCTTATGTTTCTCTAAACCACTGTCAAGGGGAGAACCACATCAATAAATACACAATCAATACCAACCTTGGGTCACCTAGCTTCAATAAGAAATCCTGCTATGAACTATTCTAATTGAACTCTCTGTAGTGAAACTGCACTGATATCATTGGTGTGTCTTCTGCTCCAGAATGATAAATCATTCGTGTGAATTTTCAGTTCATTTATACTAAATCACGTACAGGATTCAGTTTTAATTTTAGGGAGAGAAGGAGTTTATTACTAAAAGTGAACTTAAAGCCAGCAGGATTGGTCTTTGGACAACCAAAAAAAAATTTTTTTAGGGAAGGAAAAATATAGGGTGAAATTCTGAGGAAGGTTCTAGTAAGGCATGTAACCTTCATCTCTAATGATTTTCTTCTCTTCAGGAAGGCTATGCTGCTGGGGAATATATTCTAGAATGTACTCCTAGTAAGCATTTCAAGGTGTTAAGACATTTCTTTTTGTGTTTTTTTTTTTCTGAATGTACACTTTTTTGTTTGTTAGTTTGTTTTTGATAATTTAAATAGCATGCATTAGGGTTTGTTCATGGGGTGTTCTAATTAAAGGTCCAGGCCCTATAACATAAGAAATTTTAAATGAGCTCACCAAATTTGGTGTAAGAGGAGATGCTGGGCAGGTAACGCATTCATGGGGTAGGCAGCCCCAACCAACAGATAAAAGGCAATTGCTCAGGCTGGGTGTTAGCCAAATCCTGCTTTGGTCAGGGCAGCAGAGGGGGTCTATAGGTGTAATCTCTGATGAGAAAATTCTCTTCTACTATTTAATTATTTTTTACAGGATTAGAAGTCATTATTTCAAAGAATTTAAAATGTTAGCAGCAGGGCTGAATTAGTTGCTTGATCTCTTTGAATTCTAGACATGTGGGAAGAGGGGTGAAATGTTCATTTCAGTATTTGGCTGAAGGAGCAGCTTGAACTTGTAGTTTTGTCCTGACCGTATTATTGTAAGTTGCTCTGTTAGAGTTTGTTGCTTTATAATTCAAAATTGATCAAGGGAAAAACAGCAGACAGGAAGGACCATAAATCTCAGGCTTCTGTGGTAAAACATGACCATATTTCTAAGAAAGAAGAGCAAGAGAATGTGGAATGTGACTCTTTGCTAGTGTAGGACTTCTTCCCACATACAACAGGGCAGAATATGTGATGGAAAAATACCTGTTTGGGGACTGAGTGCTATGTGAACTAATGTGTGGAGCTCCTGTCTCTGTGCTCACTGTTTTGGGAAGATACTATATTTTTAGGAGCCTAATGCTTGGAACTGGACATCCTGAAACAAACTGTATCTAAGATTCAAGGCTATGAACTGAGGGTTTTTTGACCAGAAGATCCACTTCACAGGAGAATAATGAGATAATACGAACTGAAATAACCTAATTTGTCCTGCTGTCACTAGAGACAAGGACTGTGTGAACATGAGTATCTAAACACTTCAACTAAGATATCAAAACTGAGTTTTTAAAGCAATTTGTTAATTTGTTTGTTTGAATAAAAATGTCAGGGCAGCTTCCTTTCTCTGTTCAGTTTTCAAATTTCCCCCAAGAGCAGAAGCTGAGCAAGGTAGATGGGTTCTCTTGAGATCAAACAAATTAGTTGCAGCTCATAGAAAGAACATAATAACGGTATAATGGGCAAGAGAAATAAATCAACTTAACACTGAAATTAGAAAGTACAACACATCTGTTACTGTTCCTTAGAAGGAATGTTGTCCTTACTAAAATGAGGTTTTCCTGAGGATTTCAGCAGCATTTGACCCTTTGATTCAACATTTCAGCTGCAACCTTAAAAGCTGTAGAACAGTTGCACAGTAATTTCCATTGTGTTGTACTTCTAAGCTAAAAACAGCACAGGTTCTGTTCACGTACTGCAAGATTAAGTCTATTTTATAAATGTGTAGGGTCTAACACAATAAAATATTAACTTTAGCACATACATTAATGTATTATTAATATAGTAAATGTATTATTGATGTATTTAATACATTATTAAATATATTAAAATACATAGAGCAGGATAGCAATAATTTGCAGCAGCACCTCATGTTTCTCATTACTTAAAACTCTAAGTGATCCTATTAATTTTGACTAGACATAGTCCATGGGTGTCTGTGCATTCAGATGCATGTGAAGGAAATCATTTTCATAGGCAGAAGTAACTCTTACTTAAAGACAGAGTATTGTTTGACTATTTTTGATACTGAGCGTCACGTTCTTTTCTTGAAGAATCCAAGAAGGTATTTATGAGCCAAAGTTCTTGGCACTCCCTTGAATGCTTAGTAGAGCAATGTGTGCCAATTCTGAGAACAATTTCTGTTTAACAGCAATGTAGATGCAGGTAACTTGCATATACAGCAAATGCTCTGTACTGCATATTTCATAGAGGTGTATGAATGTGTCCAGTGCCACCAGTACAGACCAAACATTGCATGGTTTCACATTACATCATATTTTTACTCTCATTCTCTGTAAGCTACACAGATGAATAGCAAACTGAACTTTCTCAGCTCTGCTAATCAATAGAGCTGCATGTGCCTGTGCTATTTTAGGCTGATGCACTGTTTGGCCAGAATTCTATTTTACTGGACTATTTCAAGAGAAAATATTTTCTGATCTAGGCTTTCAAAACAGAGAATGCTCCTAAGCAAAGATGTGGCATACCCACCTAAAACTGATCTTCCATTTGCAGAGTTGTAACCTTCACATCCCTAAACATTGCCAAAATATCCTGTGATGTATTATGTGCTGTGTATTCTCTGATTCCTTGGTTAATGTTGTTACACTTCTTCCTATAAATATGCTTAAGTATCAGTGGAAGTCTGTGTTATGGTATGCTTGGACTGCCTTCTGACTTATATTTCCAACAAACAATAGATGAATTTTCTGCCCATAATTCGGATAAATTTGTATTTATGCAAACTGAAAAATGTTCAAAAATAAACTTTTATTACCAAGGCAAAGCAAGGGTCTAAAACCTGTCAGAGAATGCCTTAACCATAAGTGGAAATAAAACTGTGTGCTCACCCTGAGAATTTTTCACATCTTTGCTTCAGCTGCTGAGCCAGCCAACCAACCAGAAAAGCCAAAGGCTTCATGGTCTTATTTATTGGTTTAAATTTGTAATGTAACGCTTCCCTCCCTCCCCCCATCCCAGGATTTTACTCTGTTCTGTTTTCCTTCTTTGCCTGGCTGCTGTCATTACCCAGAGAGAATAGAATTTTGCTTTCTGAGAAGTTCTGGGATGTAGAAAGATGACAAAATCAGTTCCTTAGTGGCTGCTTTGAAATGTTATCTGCTTTCTAAACTTTTATTGTTAAAAACAGACAAATAAGAAAAAAAATCATCATTGCCACCTCTTCCTCCCCCCACCAAAAAAAGAAACAAACTCCAGCAATAACAAAACATGACTACAAGAAAGTCTTGAAGGCAGAAGAAACACACTTCCTGACACAGAGATAACAAGAATTCAGCTTACACACCCAAAGGGAGGCAGTTTTTAAATCACGTTTTCATTCTATATAGAAATTATTTTCAGACCTATATGCCACTGCTTATCTTTGATTCTGGCAGCTGCTACCTGCAGCAGCTCCATGTGTGGTGCCTCAAACTGATACAGTATTTCCATGCTGGCCCTGCCTTTTATCACTTACAACTACAGCGCTATGAATGAAAACAGACAGTGGGAGGCCTAGCAAATGATATATGCCCCCCGTGAAATCTTAGCTTCGGCTGGTCAAGGTTCTTCATTATGATTCGAGCTCTGAAACTCTGGTTTAGTCCTTCATATGGGTGTGAGACACTGATTACTGTGATTCAGAGCAGCAGAGGAGACTTGCATTGTCTTTTATTTTTTGCAGCTGGGATAATTGTTTTCTTCAGAGAAGGAACTGCAGAATAAATTATCTGCTGTTTCTAAAGCAGTATGAAAGTGATGCATTGCCCCCAGTGAGGGCTCTATCAGTAGTTTGACGTAAGTCCTAAAATGCTTGGTAAACTTGTATTTTTTCGGATAATTAAGCTCACTAGGAACCTCATAACTTTTTTTTCTTCTTTTTCTTTTTTCTTTTTAAATCAAATGGTCTAATTGGTCACAGAGTGGAGAATAGTCCTAGGATTGTATCAGGCTTGCTCTTGTTGCTTGCATCCCTTGTCAGCTGTCGGCCAAACGCCAGATTCTTAGAATTACGTATTTGGAACTGGAAAATGCAAATAAGTCTGCAGCATCTCCACTGATAATTAGATTGGAATGAACAAATATTTTCCGAGCAGCAAACTAACAGCGCACGGTTTCCTACAGGTTTGTGCCATGTGAAAGCTTTTCCAGCTTTCATGGAGAGAGTCAGGTGCATGAATAATACATGGTTCATACCACAGCCTCTGCCTTAGTATTCTTTTAGGGGCAGTTAGAAGATCTCTCTTCTCATCCATCTCTCATGTTGGAATGCAGTTATCTCTAACACTCTCTACCCTTCTATTACACTGATTTAAAATCAGTCAATATATTCAGAGTTGGTGGTGATGGGGATTTATAGACTTATACAGAAACTCTAACACAGAACGAATGCATAAACAGTGTATCCATTGGAAACAATAATAAAAAATTAGATAATATGGGAAAATTATTATTTCTTATACCTGATGAAGTCTATTTCTGCCCTTAAACCAATTACATGAAGTAAATGGCTGGTTTCTCTGCTGTTATGTATCCCGTTGTTACCCTTTGACAGGCCTGGAGTCACTCTCAAAATTGTCCCCACGTGTTTTGTGTTGAATGGGAGATCTGCTGTGTGTGAATCGACTGGAAGCAGTCTCTGGTAGTGAGCTTACAGAATGTTAAGCCACAACAGAATTACTGAAGATGTGCAACAAACTGTTCATCCATCTAAATAAAACAAAGGCCTTAATTACATAAACTGCAGTGCCTTCCTCTCAGTAGTATCACTGTGTCACCACTGAGCATCTAAGCTGTTGAGTGGACTATAAATCTGTGTTATTCTAAGGGATCATATCTGGAGGACTCAATACCTCCACAAACACATTTATATATTCAAATGGAGAATGCATTGCTTCACTCTTTGTATCAGCTTTACCATGTTTTATTTTTGTAACGGTATTACTTTGGCAACATAACTGTGCTCCAAAAGTCTTCACTCTGGGTTATTATTAACGATTATGATATTGGCAAGTTAATTTGGTTCTAGTTATTTTCTCTTTCTAATACAAACAGTATTTGACTGATAAGAAACTTCAGCAATATATAATGTGCCCATTACTACAATTATTTATTCACCAGTATGCACTGATGTCTGGAAGTGGGATTGCTTTTTTCTCATGCATGCATTGTTTCACTTGCATTCAGCATTTTAAATAGGATAAATTAACAGGTAGGGAAGCGACAGTAAAGTAGTAATAATAATGAATGTATTTAGAGCTGATGATCAAGCCATGTGAATCTGTTACAGACCCAAAGTATATGCTGAATATAGTTCCCTTTTAAAATTGGCACCAATGTCAGCAATGGAATGTTGATCTGTTAATACTGATACTGGTTGGTGCTTCCAGGTTGAAGGGATGTCAGTGGGAGAGACAGCATTCATAAAAGTATATAAATAGATGTCCTGCCTGCTCATGAAAAGTCTGATTTATGAGGAAAAAAATGGATTGTGTATATGAAAGAGAATACCTGGAGATGCAGTTGTAATCTGTTTTCTGTGCAGCCCACTTCTCTACCTTTGCAGCTTTCTAATGCAGTTAAATCAAGCTGTGCTATTTTTATGCTTGGTCTCTGCCCGAATCTCCCCACCCCACACACACCCAGTGACGTTTCTATGACTACTTTTGATTTGTAGGAGAAAGTGAAAGTTGTTCTTGTGGAAATACTGTTGTTGCAGTTGTTGTTATTTGCTGGTTTTGAACAGTTACACAAGAAGACTTAATTTTGGATGTTGGCATAAAAATCATCCATATGATTTGAGGGAATCACAGAACTGTAGGGGCTGGAAGTGACCTCTAGAGATCATCAAGTCCAACCCCCCTGCCGAAGCAGCTCCCTCGACCAGGTTGCACTGGTAGTTGTCCAGGTGGGTCTTGAATATCTCCAGAGACATTAAAGGGAAAAACAAAATGATAACAGGCCCTCTTGATATCCCTTTTTTAGTAAATGCTTAAAAAAGCAACAAAGGTGACATGCAGGCAATGAAAAAGATCCAGTTCTCTCCTTATTTACAACAATTCTAACGTTTGTTTGAGAAAACAAAATTTAATTTTTCATTTTTCATCAAGTGCTTCAGAAAGTCTCAGCTGAAGTTTAGCCATCTGGGGGATATTTTCTTCAAACCCATCAGATTTACTTCTGTAGTTTTCTTCAGCAGCCTAAGACACACCTGCTTTGCAGGATCCTTTGCTTAGTATTTGTTGATTTGTCTACTGCTATTACTTCAATGAGTCTTTGTCATCATCTTCAGATCCAACTACATTTTTAGCCACATCGTCTACTTGAATAACGTTGTGTCATGAGCTACTTTCAAGCATGTGATTTTCGCTGTTCTTGCAAAGGTACAAGCTAACATAGACCCCAGCACAGTGTGTTAGAAATCTGACTGTGTGATTCATGACAAAAAATTAGCTGTCGATGATATCCTGTCCCCTTGTAATTCTTAAGGATGTTACTTAAACTGAACGGTTTGTGGGTTTTTTGTGTACTTTCTTTTTGCTCATTTTGAAACAAAAAAGAAACAACTCGAAAGTTCTGTCAAGAATTCAGAGCCAGAAATGACCTGAAATGAGGCAGAATTTTAAGGTACATTGTCTTGGCAATGTCTAACATTGTCTAGGTAGTGTGTAGACTTACAGTATATTGAAGAGAATTACAGAGAAGATTCGGAGGATCAGTTTCCCTGGTGTCTTGTGCTTATTTTGGCCAGATCCCAGTAAGAAAGGGCTGCTGTTTGATTGTGTTAATGAGCTAGTGAATGTTGTTTACAGATACTTCGTGAGAGAGTTTGCTGATGTATCCATCTCTTTAGGTACATAGAAATATTATGCTGAGTTACATTACATATTTTCTATGTGATTGAGAATGATTATTCACTATAAGCCAAGACACACTTTTAAGCAAAGAAAAAGCTTTCTACCTATGCCTCATTACCCATGATGACAGAGAACATGAATGCCCATTTTGAGCTGATGTATACTGTTACCAGACTCCAGTGCTGTTAAAGTTGCCCCTCCCAGAAAAAGTGGAGCAGTGTTGCCAGAAAGGAAGTATGTAATATTGACATTTCCTCCCACTTGGAATATTGTTCTCTAATGTTTTCAAACCTGACTTCTTGCAACATCTACAAACCTGTTGCTAGTATTTTAGAAGGCACCACCAACTCTGACCAAATTAAATGCTCTCATGGTAATACGGAGTCACAGCTATTCCAGCTAGAGCTCTCAGTACATAGTAAATAAATAAAATGAAGGATTTACTCTAAAAGTTAGAGCCCCTGGTTACTCTGTTTCACCACTGTTAATATTCATAAATCTGTTCATCTGCTTTAGCTAATCTGCATTGGCATTTGTATTATGAACTCCCCTGTGCTGTCTCAGTGCTTGTGTATCTATTTTATATTAGGGAAGAAACATCTTTAATTTAATTAGCTCAATTTATGGTGTGAATATGTTTAGGATTTATTATACAATGAATACTTATTCAAGAGAGATTTAATTATTCATTTCTACATTTGAGTAAGAGTAACATAACCTCAGCAGAAATACCTTTCTGTTTATTTTATAGGTATTAGTTTTTTTCCAGTGGACTGTGTAAAAGTCTGATGAAAGAAAAATCTAATGCAGACACAGTAAATTACCCTGAGCTCCCACCTCACACTGGGATTGAATTCAACATTTATTAATGTATGGTAGGTTTCTGTAGCAGGTGAAGACAGAGAAAGTGATCCACACATACTCACCAGGATGCAACAGCTCCAGTGTTCAGTATGTTCACCCATGTTTTCTCTGTCTAAAGGGTATAAAGCAGGAAGTCAAGAAGGCATTTATTCTGTTTAAAGGAAGTAGATGATGACAAATGATGTAATGGAAAGGCTAAACCTCTGCAATTTGTATTTGATCTAAATATTATCCAAGAAAAATTGATCAAATTCTACATTTTGAGAGGTAGTTAATATGCTGTAATGTTAACTAGACAGCATGAGTGTAACTGAAGAACCTGTCTCATCATCTGTTTCACCAGATGTATAGAACCCGATGTTATTTATTAAGAGAAAATTACAAAAATTAAATAGAGATGATTTCCCTTTCCTGCTGCCTTGGGTGTACAGTGGCAGCATTTTTCATAAGAAGTTGCTAAGGTAGCATGTATTTTGAAGCAGAACTGGCTTTTTGATCCTTAATTAATGTGCTTCATATAATAGGATGTATCCCATTCTGGGAAAACTGGAATTTTCCCATTGTCACCAGAAAGTTCTTCTACAGAAAACAGAAACTTCCATTTGTGCTTTATTTTTCCACAGAATGGTTGTCTACATGGGAAGACAGGCGTACTGTTAAGTTGGGTGGGAATGAATAGCGTAGTCTGGGCATGCTCCCTGAGCTCACAAAGCCTCCAAGGTGGTTCCTCTGGTGAGAACAACCACATGGGTTTTGCAGTTGTACATAGAGACATTCACTTGATAGCCATCACTAAAATGTGCTTTGGGAAGTAACTGATTTTTTCTCAAAATGCCAGAGTTTTTCTTCTCAAGCCAAAGTGTATCAGGCTACCTAGGTGGCCACTGGTTGTGCAGGTTTGTTGGAATGATTAAATTATATGTAAAGTACTGTCTCTTGAGTATGACGTTCTCTCTGTTAGCAACAATCCCTCCTCTTCGCCCCCACTGTGAACCAGGGATGAGAAAATGTAAAATATGTGTGTGAGGTATCATTGGATATCATTGCTAAAGCTTAGGCTACAGTACATATATAGTTTCTGAGTATGAGACTGAAAATCCTGAAATTATGTGGCCATCTTTCAGCCAAGCTCTACTAGCAGGGAAACTGTTACTGCACTCTTAAATATGGAAGACATCGGTGACATAACAGTCTTTCAATAATAGGGTAAACTTTAAAATAAAGTTACAGACCTTAGTGCTTCTGCATAATGAGGCAGCTAGTCATTTTAAAAATGATTTTAAAAGGTCAATTTTTCCATTTTTGTTCATGAAAAATGTTCCAGCTTTTTCAGTGCTCATAGACTCGTAGAGTTCACAATCATGGAAGCTGGTTATACTACTTCAGTCTGATTTCCTGCATAGACCTTTGACAAGAGGAGCTGAATTCTTCATCTTCTCTGAAATCATTATGTATTTGTTTATTTATATTGCAAGCAATTGGGGATCTCAAGTCAGGAATGAAGAGTCTAACATCAGTTGAACAAGAGACACTCCTCTAAACAGCCTAACGTATTATCTCTGTTATTAGTGTGATAATTACTTTTTTTTTTTCCACTGCCTGAGTAGTAAGCTTTTTTCACTTTAACCCTATGGCTTTATATTTTGGCTCCTGCAGCTGATCTGTCTTTGTTTCACAGGATCATAGTTCAGTTTTCAAGATATTTTCACATGGTTAAGCTGTGCCTGGTTTTGAGTTTGACTTGATATCAAATTGTCCCCATTCTTTTAATGTAGGATAAGCCAAATCTGATTAAGATGACTCTTAATTTTTCATTTCTTGTCATTCAAATGTTACATCCAAAGAATGCAGTGGATGAACACAACTGCTCCCTTGCTTTTGTTTCCTATGATAGCAGAAAGATAGTGCTACTCCTGGTTTTCATTTATTGCTTGTTTTTTCTTTCACAATAGAAGTTATTTTTTATTTCATTAATCATTTTGACATTACAGAAAATTGTGAATTTTCTGTAAAGTGAAAGACTAATTTTTCTATCTAATTTTTATAATAAAATATGGCAACCAAGTGCAAGTAGTTTTCCGGTCTTCTGCAGAAGTGCACAAACCTACAACTGTGTCTTTATTTCCACACAGTGTTCCATCTTGTTTAACTGTATCTAAATTTAGAGCACCCTGGCCGTATTTCACCTTTCTGCTTCCAGTATTTTAATTAGGGCTGCAAGCCACTTGTTTACCTTAGTCCGTGACTATCCTGCATATTAGAATATATTATTTCTACCTTGACTGTCTCTGGGCATTTAAGAAAGAAAAGCAGCAGTGAAATCTGTTCTCTGGCATCGAAAGTGAAATACATGGTTATGGTTATAGTAAAGGAAGGTGGCATAGATATCATGGAATCATAGAATGGTTTGGGTTGGAAGGGACCTTTAAGATGATCTAGTTCCAGCCTCCCTGCTGTAGGCAGGGACACCTCCACTGGACCAGGCTGCTCAGAGCTCCATGAAGCTTTGTTTTGTTAGAGTATGTGTACCTCTGTGTGAGAAAATAGTGAAATTATTGAAAGAATAGCTCTGTGTTTGATATGGAATTAAAAAAATAACAATAATAAAACCTGAGTGTAACACTTGGGAGATTAAGATTTAGGCATAGATTTTTCTTTTCCTTATGTTAAAGCAAGGGATGTGTCCCTGAGAAATGTTTTTGCATCAGTTTGTGGTACACTCATTCACCTCAGTGCTGATTTTCAGTTGGTAGAAGCAGTCTCACCTTGCATGCTGTCAAGGTTTGGTCACCTTACCTGGCTGTCAGAATTTCAGCAAATCATTTCTGCAGGAGCCATTAGCTTCTGTTTGAACTCTGCAGTGCAATACATTCAGTTTTGTCTGTTCTGGTATATTTCCTTTATGCAAATTCTCTTTTTGTGCTTAGGGTAGGATAACCAGCATCAGAAAATGATATCTGAGTTTGCTGATGAAGAGTGTATGCTCCGGAGGAAAGAAAGTCTGAAAATGTTACTTTGTGTATGGATGCAATATTCAGGTTTGTGTTAGGATGCTGCCATTTGCTTTGCCATGCCAGATGATGAAGCTAAGCTTGTCTTTAAATAAGCTTTCTTCCTTTTTTTTTCCTGATTTTTTTTTTCTTTCTCCTTTAGTGCTGCTCTCAGGTAGCAGACAGCCAGCAATTTAAATGAGTTGAGTTTATGGATGGCTGCAGAAGCTGTCTTCATTCCCACCCTGTACATATCCATCAGCCATTCTGCAGCATTTTACTGCAGCAGCAGGGCACAGCTAATCAGAGCCATCCCGGCGGAGTGCTGCGCCGGGCAGAGAGCGCCGGGCTGCTGGAGCAGGAAGGCTGTTTGAAACTCAGGCAGACAGAGCCTTATTACATGAGTAACCTACTCCTGAGGAAACATGCATATAAAAACCCTCAGAGGTTTTAATAGGGAAACAATGTATTCTGCTACTTTTGGGTTATGGTAAAAAATACAGCAAAAATCAAGTTCCTATTAAAACCTGCAGACTTTACCTAACGTAATCCGACTTGCCTTACATTACAGCCACTGTTTCTTCATTTTCAAACCACTTTGAAGAGTAGAATTGACCATCATGCCAATCTGCTGTACTAGGAGCATTGGTTGTTTACCTCAGTGTTTTTCTTTGCCATTGGAGAAATGTTTAGAGCTTTGTTAGCAAACGTAGGTGTCGCTCACATTTCAAAAGGAAACTGCTCGAAGTAAAATTGTGTATTTTAACTGATGAACGTATAAATGAATAATACTGATACATAAGACAGACAGCATGGAGTGATTCTTGCTTTGGAAGCATATTTGTGCTGCATGTATATCCAGCCTTTCTCCTTCCCACCCACTTCCATCTCAGGCTTTGCTGTACATTCCAGAGAAGAAAGCAAACTGTGACAGCCAGGTGAATATATATGGTATTAATAAAAACAATATTTTAGCTATCAGTTTTCTGAGCTGAAGAGATACATGTAGTAGTTCACTGCTCAGACATGGCAGCTCTGCTCCAAAGACCTAAGCAAACTCTGACCTTTGATGAATTGAGAAGGAAGGGACTTCTGTGTTGTGTTGAGTTACGATTTATTGGCATTTTAACTCAAACATCTTAGCTGTGGAAACTTGAATGGGTTATTTTTGAGGGGATAAGCTCCTCCTGAGTGACTGTTTCCCAATTGCAAGCACAGTGAAAGGAAGAGATATTTTTAAATAATTGCGAGAGAGTTGGAGAAAGTGACTGCCTGAAGCAAGAAAACTTTGTTCACCTAAGAAAGAGGAGAGTGGTCTGCTTGTTAGAACAGAGCAGGCCGGCAGGGAGCAAAGCACGGCACACATAGATGAGGCAGATAACAGACAAAGGCAAACTGCCGCCTCTTGGGGGAAATTATCAATTTTCTACTTTGACAAAGTCACCTTTCTTCAAAGTTTACTGTTCCATCTATGGACAAATAAGTGTCAAATTCACAGCAGAGTAATCAGCCCGTAAAAGTACAGAGCCAGAAATTCTGGGTGAAGGATCACAGAATGATCTCCTTCACTGTTTTCATCAGTACCTCTGCTTCACTTGCTGCTAGGGCCAGCAGAACCCAGTCCTGCTTGTCTAGGAGTCCGGACCTGACATCGGCCCTGAGCTATACGTGCACATCTTTACATCTCACCTGCTCTCTGCCTTCAGCCTTAAGGCATCCTGACACATTTGACATTTCAACAACCTTGAGCCCTCAATACTTTTTGCCTTCCCACATAATTTTATCTGGAGCATTTTACACTCAGTCCTCTATTGATCTGTTCCCTCCCCACGCCACGTTCCCAGCCTGGGGCTTTACCTGGATACTGACTAGCTGCTGCTCAGCCTGCTCGTGTTGTAGTGACCACACCTTCTGAATATAAATAAGTTCTTTGGTTCTGTTTCCACAGAACCACTGGGTGATTAAGCCTTCAAGCAGATAAACAGTCTGGCTTGGATTTGTCTTACAGTCAATCTAACATTTTCTAGGTTTGAAATATAAAGACAATCCGTTGCTTTGCTGATGGGTGTGACAGCTGTAAATGATCAGTACTCATCAGAATGGCAAAAAAATTGTGAAGAAATTGTCCGGAAGGTCAAAAAAAGATGAGATTATTTGATGGCTATCAAAATAATAAAGAGCTTTTTCAGGAAATTTCATGAAACTTTTCCTTTATTGACAGACATGTATCAGACATAACACTGTTTGATGATTTTCTCTGCAGCATCAGCAAATCACAAAGCAGTGTTTTTTGCTGCAAATGACCAGTATAGTCAGAAAGGAATCTCTTTCATGCTTTTGCTTGGGAGGGAGTGGTGTCAATTCTCAGGCATAATTTCTGTTACATGTATAAAAATATATTAGGAATTAGTTCTTCAGTCCATATACTTCTCTCATTTCCATCGCTCTTGCATCTGTACAAAATCTGCTCCAGAATTTTAGTTCCGGTAGTTGAGATCTATATACTTACAGCCAAGAATAAAATCTGTTCTAGTGAGTACAAAGTAAACAAAGAACAATGGGTAATTAAAGATATCAAGGACATACAGGAGACAGCAACACTACTGAGAATCCATCAAATGCATCAGAACAGACAGTGAAAAATCATGGTATCTAGAAAACAGCCAGAAGTCAAATAGAAAGCAGAATAGGAGCTGTTCTCCTAAAATAAGTTGAAAAAATGCCTGAGTGTAAGATAGTAAGTCAGAGGACATTTTGGCAATGCCAGTTGCTGTAAATGGAACAGCCAGGCTAAGGCCATAATTAGAGGAAATAATAAAACTGGGTGCATATCCTGAAAATCAGGCTATAAATACTACTTCTACTAAAAAATAAAAATAAATAAATAAATAAAAAACAAAAAAGAGGAACAGTTGCTGTGGATGAAAGCCAGTATGAAGTGCAAAGAAATGTAACTAGTGAGAACAGAGGATATCTTGGCTTGACTGAATATGAAACCACGAAGAGCCAGGCATAGGTAATGAGAAATCCTTGAGGGATCTGCATACTAAAGTTGAAGTAATAGGCACAGAACAAAAGCAGCCGCTAACAGACTTCCATAAACACTCATTCTGCTCCTGGAGTTGTCAGCAATCATAGAGAAATCTTTTACAGTGTTTGTAAAATGTAGAACCACTGAACCTTTCAGAAAGAAATAAGAGATATACAGGTAATTGTGCAGTTCTCTTTAATGTTAGTGCAAACCTTCAGGAGGAGAACAGTAAATTCAAAGGAGCGCTCAGGAGATGCTGAAGGTCTTAAAAACCAGAATTATGAAAACTTATGGGTAATGACTTTTTGCCTTTGGCGGGGATGTTATTTGGAGATTTTGATGATTTTCTGAGACAGGAATTTTACATTAACAGTGCAAAACTACATGCAATAAGCTGCAAAGCAAGAGGCAGTTTTGAATAGAGGGAAAAGGCTGCGATTAGAAACAAGTGCACAAAGGTGGTGGGCTGGGAAAGCCCTCTCTGGGGCCACACCTTGTAGTGACAAAGGATTACACAGAGTGTTAGAAAGGGTTATATGAGATACACAGGCATACTGACGTACTGGTTTTTGTTGCTGTTGTTTCCAAAAACGTAATGCTTTAATTTTCAGTAATTTGTATGGATAGGGAAAAGGAGTGTGCTGAGTATAACAGCTAAATAAAGCAGTACTGCCTTGTGCAGGGATGTTGGTGTGATGTGTATGCTTGTTCCTCCTTCTGAGCAGATGTGAGACTCACCGTTCCCTTCAAGTTCTTCATGGCTGTTGTCACAGTCAGTGAAACTACTTTTGAAATGATAGTTACAGATGTGTGATAGTTCCCAGAAAATCTCAGGGTCTACCGATCTGTCTCAAAGGTGATTACTATAGGTGTACTCTCTGAATAGGATCTGCTATAAGGAAAAGAATGATTTTTAAAGTCCAGGTCATTGTATGTTGATGGTTGTTTCTTGAGGTCCTTGCTTGCCTTCTTACTATTGTTACACTTCACTTTCTGGATTAAACTCACAGAGCATCAGAATTCTGCATTGCATTCCCTTTGGTTAGTATATTGCTCAGACCACAGTCCAGCTCACGTGATCTACAGCTCTCAACCATCCAGTATTTAATCAGGATCCGTTTTGATTGTCAAAGAACGTAAAAATAGCATACAGGGAGCACAGAGCATGTCTTTATTAGCATTTTAGTTGGCATCAAATTATGCTTTGGAACCAAGTCTCCCAGCTGCCTCCAGTTACTGTGTTGTTGTTCACACTGCAGTGCGTGTAAAATGGAATTGTTATTGACGAAAGGAAGAAACAGGCTTGCTTTGAGGTACACACTCCTGATGATCAAGAGATGAGTTCAGTGGATCAGACTGGAGCTAGTCTGAGGCAAAGGGTAGACTTCATGTGTAAAACAGATGTTGGATCCTCAGCACAAATGATTTTATTCTGCAAATCCTCTCCTAAGGCACCATGCTGCTTATTGACGTTGATGTCTGAATCTGTACTGCAGGAGAATTAGTATGTGTTCTTTCCTTCCGGAACATGCATCTGTAAACCTGCTTGTGCAAATCACAGCTGAGGAAGGGGCTGATCCTTCCCCTGTCACATACTGCCATGCTTTTCAGCCATTGGATGTTCTCAGTTCACTGTTATGTTGTAACATCATTTCCATTCTGAGAAGGAGTGCATGCAGACCTAGGCTGGTGCAGAGCACTCAGTTTCCTTCTAATCACCCAGTGTAAAACTGTGGCAGTGTTAGCACTCAGTGTGACTAACCAAAATCTTCAGGGGACTGGATAAACTGGGGCAGGTAGGAAAGTCTTACTCAAAGCATATTTTCTCTGTCCTCAAGCTAGTATTAAAATTCTCTAGGGTATTTTCATTAGGCTGGATTTTTCTCTCTTGATTTCAAGTTGCAATTTCCCTTGCAAACACTTCTCAAAATACTTCTGTGAAAATGAGTTTGCCTCTGTTCAAATATTCTGCCAGCTCATAATATCTTTGACTGAACTGACAAATAGCTTGACAGTGTTCCTGCAATCTGCCAAAATACAGTTTCAAAAATCTCAATGCCAAGCAAGGTAATCATCTAAATGAATATTACTGCAGCTGAGCATTCACATTCCTGACTTTCTCTAATTCAGTTAGAACCAGGCAAGTCCCTGTTGCTGGAGTTAGTGTTTTTTCCAAAGGAATGGTAAATATTTCAGTTTTGTGTTTCCCTTTTACCATGTGATTACCACTTAACATTTCATGGCTAGCTTATAACACATTTAACAGATCTTCAAATTTTTTCCATAGATAATGGGTGAAACAATTAGAATGACCTTCACATATAACTGCTAAGAATTAACTTCAGTGCAGGAAATCCTATGTTTTAATTTGCTATCTTACATCATATTTTTGTGGATACATTTTTAAGATGCTTATGCTTAATAGGATTGTTCAGCACTACTTGGGTCCCACTCAAACAGTTCTGGTTTGAGAACCAACCTCCTGCTCTCCCAACCCTGACTGCAGTTGAGGAAATCTCCTTCCTGAGTCACAACAGCAGAGAACTCTGCCTTGAGTGGGAGCAGAAAATCTAACTGATTTGTAACAATTTGGGAAATTATGCTGTTTGGGCTTTGTAAAGATAATTGCAAGTCTATGTCGGTGTCAACTGCCAGTAACAAATATTTCTTAAATGTTAGGATGAAGTCTTTCATCACATTTTTGCATAATATCGAAACAAGGAGAAGTATTACTCATAATGTCTGCTCTTATTACGAGTGAATAATGGTATTTACTAAGTAAATCTGCATTAATATTATGCAAGTAAAACAGCTTTCCTGGAGATTTTCAGAGCATGCTACTTCTTGTGACACATGAATAAAGTTGAGATTTTGGCTTAGCAGTGTGAAAAATTGTTTATGAAGAGCATTTAATCATACAAGTCATAGAATCCCTGAGCTGGAAGGGGCCCTCAAGTACCACTGATTCCAACTCCTGGCTCTGCACAGGACCATCCAAAATTCAAACCCTATGCCTGAGAGCATTGTCCATAAGTTCCTTGACCTCCAGCAGTTTGGGGCACGACCACTGCCCTGGGCATTCTGTTCCAGTGCTCAACCACCCTCCGCTGAAGAACATTTTTGCTAATACTCAAATTTAAAACATGCATTCATTAATTCAGTCACTAAAGACAGGAAGAAACAGATATTTTTTAGTTTCAGAAGCTACAAATGGGTAGATCAGCTGTGGAATATCTGCCTCAATACTTCCAGCTGTACACTGCATAAGACCAGGAAAGAGGTCAGTTTAAAATGTGCATGGTGTTTAATAGAAAGTAGAAGAATAAAAGAGTTTTTAATAAAAATAAAAGAAAAATTTAAAAGTGATTAATGTTGGGATTTACTTACTACATAAATACATACACAGAAATATATGTACGTCTGTCTGTTGCATCATGGGGTTTTCAATTAGAGTATGTTTCTTGAGATCCTCAGCACATTCACTTATTAATTCTGTGGCTGCTCTTTGAGATATATATCTCCTCTGTTTGCACATCTCTAAGGTTTGTAGATTAGTTGCACAGCACATTAGAACTTTTCTTCCAGTTGGTAGAATTATACAAGTAGCTGTACTAGACCTCGGGTGTAAAATTATAGCTGATAGAAATTCAAATGTTCTGCTGTGTCTTAAGAAGTCTTAAAGATCTTTGGTACTCTTCAGATGTTTCTAAATGCTGTGTTTTCAGGTACTGTTCTTTATCAAAATGCCTACTCGGCTTGCTTTTGACACATTTCATGATTTAATGCCTTTCCGAGTTAGCAGCAGTAATGCCTAGAGATTGGAAATATACTTCTGTTTACAGCAGAACAGTTCAAAAAACCTTTTTTGATATCTGGAAGCTGCATATTCTCTTGAGCCATGGCTGCTTGGTTAGGAGGTTCCTGAGATTGCAAAATAATGTTTTGCTACCTCTTACTTTCTCTTGTCATTGTTCATTCCACACCATGCCACAGTATGTATTGACCTTTTATCACTGAAGCACAGATGTGCATGTTCTGGCAAGTTCAAGAGTGTGTTATATCTCCCTACAGGAGGCTCTTGCAGATGTCTTTCCTTGGTCCAAGAAGCATGCTAGGTTAAAAAAGGAAATCTTGCTTAGTTTACTTAATTTTGCCAAAAGATCTTCACTTGACCATTGTTTTGTCATCATGCACAGAGCTATGGAAACTTAACACAACATATATTTCATATATTCACTTTACCCTTTTCTCAGCAGCTCTAAACATGTACCAATTTTTGACTATGTTTGTTCACACTGAATATTGCTGCATGAAATTTCTTACATAAACAATTGAAAACTTTAAATACCAAATTGAGAACCCCTGAAAGCATAAATAAAATGGTCAAAAGTTTCTGCAGTCGTATGAGACGTGTTCTGTTTGAATCTTTCTGTTCATTCTTGCTTGTTATCATTATGAAGTAAAATGGAAGTAGGATCTGAGCATAGTTGTTGAAATGTATGGAGTTTTGTGGTGAAGGTAGTATTGGTGTGAACTCTGTGGGCTTATCTCAGAGTGAAAGGTCAGAACACATCATGACATTAAATTATTGTAAGACACCAGGCTGATTGCAGTGATTAAATACAGCAAAGTCCTTTTCCAATAATGATGATGTTCCCATTGGTTTGGACTCTTGCTAGCAAATGGAAGTGTGCAAATTAAGCTACCAGATCATACATGCCATTGCAAGTGCAAGTGCAACTCCAACTTTTGCAGCTCAAAATGTTAAAGATGTATTGTAATTTGCCTTTGGATGATTTTCTGTGGACTTCTTAGAAAGAACTATGCATAGATTGGGCGGGCAGTCAGGTGCTGTCATCTCTGGCTAAAATAAAATAGGATCAGTCCATGTGGAACGCAGACAGTGCTAGCATTTAAATGATGCTGAAGCCATCACTGCAGTTAACTATCTTTTTCCAGAACCAGAATGTTTTGCTTCTTACATCTTCTTTCTTCCAACTCTTTTTATTGCTTATTTGAGCTACATCTTTTCTAATACTATTCCAACTAAAACATTCTCACCAAGCTATTACCGCTTCGAGTAGATGGTGATTAGCAATCATTTTATGAAAGGTAACATTTTGTTATTGTTACTTTTCCACTGAGTCAATAAATTAGTTTCTTAGTATGCAGGATGACATGTCTCACTTCATTGGTGTAATGAATTAATTAATTATAGGCTGTAAAATATTACATTGTTATTGCACCTCTTATGATATTTTAGGAAATAGGTAGATGTAACACAAGTGCATCCATAACAAAATAGAGGCAGCAGAGACTTCTGCTGAATCAATCAGATCCAACTCCTACAGGAGACTTCATCACATGAAAAGAGCTGGAAAGAACAGTTTCCTTTAAGCTTGCTGTCAGATTTGCATAGTGATTTGTTTTGTTTTTGTAGAATGTGTAAAATCCCAGAGACAATTAACAAAACTGTATCATGAACTGGAATGGAAGGCACACATTTGTAATGGCTCATGGGGTTTCTGGTCTTAAAATGTCCACAAATGCCTCACACAGTCAGTAACTGGTGGACCATAACTGCTTTTTCCTGATCCAAATCTAAGAAATTTCAAACACTGATGAAAAGCAGAGCTGCAAAGTTGCCCTTTTCAACAACAGTGTGAATAGTTTGATTTCACCTCTTGTAAAGAGCGTCAAAAGTACTCGGAACTAGATTTTGCTTGGGGCTACAGAGGGAATAAAAACAAATGCATATGTACTTCCAGAGACAGTTAATTGCTCATAATACAGTATAACTCATACATTCTCCTGATAGTCATTAGTTACGCATTTAAAGAAGCAATTTTAAAGAGTAAGGACATAATAACTCGTTTAACTATCTCTTTACATCTCAGAAAATTGTATCACTGAGTAGCAAAGTTAGATGAGTAGATTTTGTTCAACTGTTCTGTTCCCTGCTATGTTTTAACCACTGAGATTTGTAATCTGTGTGGAATATAATTATGATTTTATTCATAACTTTTATGACTTTGATTTCAGAAGAATTATCTTTTCATCTCATACGGAGTTTATTCCTATAATATGACATTGAAATAAAAAAATAAAATCACATGACTCAACAGATCTCCAAAGACTTTGTAAAATAAAACAAGGACTAAATGTATTTAATCATTATGCAAATTGCTAATCACTGTAAAGCAGCAAATACCACTGTGAAAGAAGCAATGGTGTTAGGATTTCTTTATCAGAATGTTATTATCCAGATACTAACCCCAAATATTCAGCTAAAAAGGCCCAGTGAATCTGCCATAAACAGCTTCTGTAAATGTACGCTCAAAGCAGCATAGATACTGAAAGTGAAGTCACATTGCCAATGGCTTTATAACCTTCAAGCTTAATGTGCTTGGTTTGCAAGCTGCCTGAAAACAATTGCTTTCTAAGTATGTAATTTGAGTCTTTGAATGAAAATCCAGATGCAGAAAGAGTTGAGTAGCTTTCCTTCTAAATGTATGTTTTAAATATTACACCCATTCAGGGTATGATTTATTAACAGTATCTTTATGTGGAAGATCTGTAGGGAATCATTCTTAAATTGGATTCACAGTGATAGCTCAAGGTAGAGCACAGTGGCTTTGATTAGTGGAAAGCACACAAATGAGGAGGTGAGAAAATAATGCTGGGGTCAGGATTCTGACTTGTGTAAGTCATTGAAGATCTATATTGACTTCACACAGTGGACAGTTATATTTTTTGTGTGTACTTGCTGGAACCTTACAAGGATCACTAGATTCAGTGACTTTGCACGTCTTCCCCATTGCTGATTTATGCACAAATCAGAAATGAAGCTGCTTTAAGGAGTTTCACCTGGAAGGAAGAGAAATATACTTCTGTAGTCTGTGGCTCTGCTTCTTGCTTCCTGCTGAGCTGGGTGCTGCTGTCTGTGAAAGTGGGAGTTAATGACTCCGGGCCCTTTTCTGTGCATGCTCTCTGCTGAAGCAGCTGCACAGTTTGAGTGGTTCTTCACAGGTCAAACTGTGAGGACCTGCACAAATCTCACGGCAAAGAGGATGTGTGCATTTTCTAAGAAGTAAAAACTTCACTGTCTTGGCTGCGTTCTGTCTGTCCTCTGAGAAGCGTAACTTCGTTGACGTATGTTCCATGGCAGACTTGTTTTCTAACTACGTTACATAAATTCCAAGGCAGATAATACAAGTGCTGCGCAGTGTTCTAACAGGAGGACCTCTCAAGTTTACTTCACTGGCATATGTTCTCTGGCCTCCTGTGAGTGCACTCAGCTTTTCCACCTTATAGCACTGGATCTCCTGATGGAAGTTCTGTTGGTGATGAGCCCACACAATGCTGCCCTGTTTTGGATCTCCTGCTGCCTTGGCAGCCTGTGATATGTCACTCCGCCTAGTCCCAGAATTCTGGTGCTGGCCTCTTCATTTTACTTGCCCGTTGTTTACCACCTACACACTCCCTCCCACACACTCCTGTTTCTGAGTAAGTGATTTTAAATGTAGGTTACTCTCTAGCAGTGGGAGCCCTGGCGGATGCTCAGAAACTGAATCAAACGTGTTTGCTGACAGAGATGGATATGGAGTTACAGCTGAATAGGGATTTGCACACACATGCAGTAGGCATCAGGGAGCAACCGAGGAAGCTCTCCAGTACATGGAACCAAATGTTGGAGGGAATAAAGCCTTCCTAATTTATGTAGTCAGTTTCTATTGAGCTTTCCCACAGATTGCCGGAGGATCTGATTGCCTGAGGAAATTGTTTCAGTTGAGATGCTAAATCATCACTACATGACCTCTTACCCTCGGGCCCTGATAGAAGTCAGCCCTTCTTCCCTCCAGCCCTAGTTCCTCCCTCCCCATGCTGTCCCTGCAGATGGCCAGGAGGCCCTTCACTAAGGTCAGGGAAAGGGAACTTAGAGCTGGAGAAAAATGCATCAAACTGGACCCTGCAGTGCCTCTAAGATGACTCTGTGTGGCTGAGGCACTAGATGTAGGGGATATCTATTGTGAATTTACAACATAAAGAGCAAATCAATGTTGTCTTTTTCAGTGGTCTTGGAGTTGTTTCTGTGGCAGTGCAGGGAATCAGTGAGGACTCCTGAATTTTGTCTTTACAGCTTAGAGAATAGGCTGGTATGTCTGTAGGACATACTGAAGTGTGAGAAGCCAGATGAAAGTCAGGTTGCTAAAGATTATTTAACTTTGGACAGGGGAAAGAGGCTTTTTAGCACATGCTAATGAGTGGAAGAGTTCAGGCAGAAGTGAAAATGTATTTCTAAAGTTAGGCTATTAAGAGGACCAGCAAAGAATAATCAAGCCAAGACAATGTTTTCAGTTTTAGGTATTTCAGCACAAGTTGGAGCAGACAGTTGGGTGATTGTTCCAGCCACCCAAATCCATCAGCTGTGAGTGCTGGCACAGTGCTGTGCTAAAGCAGCGATATAGCTTCTGGCTCACAGCTGGCCCTCATTCATCCTGCTTGAAGCACAAGCTGAGTAGATGAGCATCTGTTTGCCCTTGTCATTGTAGACATACCCCTTGGCTTCATTCTTATGGATAAACAAAAGCGATTTTATTTTTATTTATTTATTTTTTTAAATAAATGAAATCTTTTTAAGTCTTACTGTAGTTGTCCTCTAAGACAAAGAAACAAAAGAAAAAAAAAGGGTAGGAAAATAAAACAGAAGAGCATCTGGAAGATTTCCACATAAAAGGCCACATGGTGGAATTCTAACAAATGAGAATGATTGTTCATGCTGACATCAACTTAATGGCAGCTTATTTTTCTTATTTTATGTAATGGCGACATCAACTTTGTTTTTCAATTATTTTCAACTTTAATTTCTGAAATTTTGGCCTACAAAAACTGCTGGCAGCATCTTACAGTAGAAACAGAGTGGCAGAACTTGTTTTCTGATACAGCATACAAAATATATATATATATATATATAGTTCTAGTAAACAAGAAAAATGTAATGTTCTGGGTCATACTAAGCAGAAGAAATTCTGCATATTACCAGTAGGTTAACAAAAAGAACGTGTGTTGAGAATGGAATCTATGACATTGTAATACCTGGTCAAGGACCTTTTCTATACTAAGTATTTATTTTGATATGTATTTATATGTTTCATGTGGTTATTAATAAATCAATATTAATGTACTTAGCATTATGTATGAGTCCAGTGTGATCCACTTAAGCCAGCTTTGCTTTCTTGCTAAAGCATGTTATTATATTTTTGTTGATGACTTAGCTACAGTATTCTATAAATGTTCTGACATCCTCAGGCCTTTCACATTGTGTGTTAAGGTGTCCAGGCACAATCTGGAAAAATTTCTTTCATTTTCACCAGTTTTCCTAGTGTGCTTAGGATCCTGGAGTCAGTTCTTGACACTAATGCAGACTCTGTGGTCACTAGCTGCTGTTGGGAAATCTTTATTCACAGATGTATTGGGTGGGTCAGATATTTTATCTTTCCCTCAAATAAATAAACAAATAGTGTGTAATATACTGACACAAACTATTTGCCTACAAGAGGCAATAGGCCTTGGGGAGATGTTTATGATACAGGCTTGATTGACTTAGCAAGCAGCAGCTGGTGCTTTCACTCTGCTCAGTGTTGGAATGATCTTCTGTACTGCAAGGTAGAGAGGCAGAAAATGCAGCTGTATCTTTCTGGAGCTAATTTTAAAAAAGTAATGAGCTGGTAATTACCACTTTTCCCAGCTGGTCTTTATGAGGGTAAAAGGTTTAATCATAGATAGAGGATGGAAAAGGAAAATACCAAGCAGGCTGCAAAGCAGTGTTAATAAATGTCCCTCCTGGAAGTGCTTAGAAATGTAAGCTCTTGTTGGCTGGGAGGAGCTGGAAATGTAGATTATCTCTACAAGGTTATCTATCAGAACTTGGGGTTGTGTCCCTTTCTATGTTGGGTTTCTCAGACAGGATCCGTGATGGCGGTTTCATGTTGGCTGGTTCCTTCAGGTCAGGGTGATCTTCCTAGGCCTTGGGTAAGCAAACTGAACCCAGCTCACTCTGAAAGATGCCAAGTGAAGGGGATTTGCTGTGGAGGTTTTTCAGCTGGCATCTCATTTCTACTTGATTTGTAAACATAAGTTTAATTAAAGCAGTAGAATATAAATATTTATGTACCCATTTAGCTAATGTTGGCTTCTATTTATAAACAAGAGCATTTTGCAAGTGGTTCTTTAAGACAAGTGAATAAAGTAAGTATAGAGAGCCTCCACATTAAATTAACCGTGCTTTGTGAACTCATCCAAAATATCAAGTGTTTGGTAATAACTAAACAAAAAAGTGACAATCAAGTGGGTTTGGTGGGAATAACACTGGAAATACTTAATGTCAGGGAGAACCAGAAACCCAAAAAGGATTTTTGTTGTTGCTGTTGATCATCTGTTTTTTTTCTGTTATTGGGCTGAAATGGAGGGTAATAGAAGAGAATAGTAATTGTTAATGTGCTGGTGTTACAGTCCATTTCTATTTGTCAACTTTTCTAAATGACTTATAAGGTCTGTTTCAAGGTTTGATTTTGTGAATGAAAGCTATGAGCTGTTTGGTAGGTGGCCTGTGACATTTTTTTTTTCTGACAATTTTTGCAGTTTATCTACGTAGATGATAGGATCAGTAGCAGATGATTTCCATACCACTTTTTTTTTTCTTTTTACCAATGGGGTGCATTAATTTTGCCTCATATATTTGGTCTTTTTTGATGTGACTTCACTATATACTTTCTGACTGAAAATAATTACCTCAGTGTAGAGGAGACAGAGCTATCTTAAATTCAGCCAGTTTACAAATGTAACTGGCACCTTAAGGCTGAATTCACCTGTATTTTCTGTGTCCTTGGATGAAATCTTCTTAAAAGTATGTATAAATCTCTGATGATATCTTTGGGATATTGTATAAAGCAATGAGGCCTGACAGCATGAAAGTTTTTTGTGAGCATTAAACTAGCACTTTTTAATACATCCTTTGCATGCTTAGTTAAACATATGATGATCCTCTTGATTTACTTTTTTGATGGCATATCAGTTGAAGTTTGATGGATTTGATATCTAAGTATTGAATAGTAAAAGAATATTCTGGTCTTCTTAGGAAACAATAATTTATTGTACACAGTGAAATGGTTTTAAATGGCTCGAAAACTTGGTTTATCTCATCTTTTGATTGCACAAATCAAAATAGCAATAGTGTAATAAAGAACTGAGATCTGAATCTATCAGTGTTTGTTTTCTGACTAATTATTCATTTCCTATGATTATAACTTATTTATTAGTTACATTTTCTGAGAGTCAAATCTTGAAATAGGGTTCCATAGTGCTAACTGGTAGAAAAGACAGCTCCTGTCCCACGTCTTGTGATGGAAATTAGATCAGGGAATGTCTAAAACTGGCAAGCAACCAATGAGTTATTGTCTGTGTGAGGAACCAACTCAGGTTATCTGCATTCCTGCCTTGGGTCAATGTCAGTCCTGAGTAGTCAGTAGACCAGTAAACTTCTTCCAAAGAGGCAGAAAGACCAAAGGCTTCATCCTGCACACAGTGGGAATGAAACAGAACTCAACATTTCCTCAAGAATTGGTGGTCGGGACTAGTTTGACAAAAAGTGATGTTATGCTGAATATTTCTCTCTGATGTGAGACTGGGGCCATTCAGGACACAGGACTTGCAACAGATCTCCTTCATTGTACCCTTCAGTATGTTTGTGCTCTGTAAGAGGGACAAGAAAATTCTAGAGTTTGCAGTTCACATTTATTTTCAGGGGTGTACGGAGGCCATGCTAATATATCACATTTCTGTAAAGCTGGGTAGAGCTAACACAGTCAGATTCAGACTGGGTTTGCAATACCCATTCATCTCTCCTCATGCATGAATTTAGGTGTGCAGAGTCCCTTCAGCTAATTAAAGGATGTGTTAGTCCTGTACAGTCACTGAACCATAAGCAAAACCCTCAAAGTGTGAATTCTGTGCAAGGAGAGAGGTATTTTTGAGTATTTGTTCATCACAAATACTTGACAGTTGCTGTTACTTGTATTGAAATTGATCCGTGCCTACTTGTCTTTCCTTCCAAGTCCATCATAACAGTCAGCTGTGGGGAAAAAAAAAAAATACTCTTGTATAGCAGGTATGTAATGGACGAGTAGGAGGAAAAACACCTCCTAGTGCTTTTCTCAGCCAAAGGGAAAGGAAAGCTCCTTTCTTGGTGTTTTGTAGGAGACAAACATGCTAATAGAACAGAATTTGGCTAATAGCACAGCAGCTGAAAACTGGGCCATGACAGCCAAGGTGGGAAAGTCAGAAGAGAAAGAGAAAAGGATTTCGTGTGAAGGCTAAGGTCATCTGAAACAAGCAATTTCACATTTTGAAGGGCGCTCAGGATAAAATTAGTGAATGTCATATCTTTATATTGTTTAATTTCTTTCTTTTTTTCTCTCATTTGTAATGCTTGCGTATTCAGGAAGTTGAGGTAGGTTTCCGCTTTTAACTTGTAAATGTCAGTAGAATATTTTATAATACTCATTATGGTATTCTTGGTTTTAACTCTTATTGTCAACTATTAGTAGTTCTGAGTAGAGCATATTAATACATGTTAGTTATTAACATGTTAATATCAAACCAGGAGAGTAAGTTTGTTTATTACAGCAGGTGTGTGGTATTTTAAGCATACTGACATCTTTCCTAGTAGAAAGTTCAGAAACTGATTTGTGTAGTCACTTTTCTCATTATGCTGTTTCATTGAATATGAATGTTAAAATCTTTAATAAAGTTGCTTGCATTTATTACTTTTTATGTTTAATAGCATCCATATTTGGAGTACCATATGTTGCTATACTAGGGTCTTTTTCTTCTGCTGGAGGAAGTTACAGTAAAGTGATGGTATCCATTTGGGGATGTAACATTTTCTTCTGCTAATGAAAGTCATTTCTAGTTAAAGTGGAAATTCCAGCAGTGACCTAGCAGAAAGCCCCATCTAATTTTGAAGTCAGAACTTCAGGTGGTTTTTAAATGAGGTGGAGATTTTCTGCTCATTCATATCTACAGGGTGAATTTCACCTTTACAGTGCAATGACCGTTCAATTGCATTTCTCACTGGTATCAATGCTGAACTGAAACTCTAGTGCCATATTTTCTGTTTTCTAGCTGGCATGAATTGTTTTAAAGTGCTGTTGACCAGTTTGCTTTAATGTATGAATAGTCATTATTTACTCCTATAAATACTGAGTTTTATTTATTCTTTATTATTATTATTATTAAATTTCAAAGATTTTTTTTCCTATTCTACGCTTCAGTTTTGTGGGTTTTTTTCCCTCTTCTTTTCTCATGTATTTCCCTACATTTAAATCCTGTAGTTAACAGACATATTAGAAAACAAATAAAGCTTTAATTTTAAAAACAAAATGCAAAAGGAGAAAAGGAGAAGGAATAGGGTTACAGAAGAGAGAGGTGCTTTGTAGGTGTTTTTTTGTTTGTTTGTTTGTTTTTTGTTTTTGAGCAAGGTGCTTTTTCTGCAAAATACTCCTTTGACACTGAAAGTGAGATGAACTTCCTTTCCAGTCTTTATTTCAAAACTGGCTCCATATGCCAACAGTATAAGAAATCTTTCTTGGGTTTTGAATTATTTAACAGCTTCTGATGCTGAAAACCAAGCAGCAAAGCAACACCTAGAAGAGAAATTGTAAACAGGGAATTAATAAATAATCGTGTTTCAAAAATCTGGAAAAAAGCATAGCCTTATTCAGAATAGCTATTAATGCTTGGTGAATTTAGCAGCACATCATAACCAATTACAAAGCCTTGTATCACAGTGAGTGACGAAAAATAATCTTTGTTACTGTGTATTATCACGGTCCATGAAGTCAACACAGACGGATTGAGCATAAAGACACCCTGAGAAAGGAGATACATTTTCTTGTGTTAATCGTGCAGAATTGCAGCCAGTCCCCTCATTACAGGTGGCACTTCCCTCCCTTGCCTGCCCCCAGAACGGCAGGACAGCATTCTGCAGTTCTCCACGCTGTGTTTCTGCATCCCAGCACAGCCACTGCCCTCCCCAGGCAACGCGCTTTGTAAGACACAGTGTTCAGTGAGGGCATCCTGCTTTTCTTGCTGCTGTTCTGAACCCAGAAAGCAAGACGTAGTGACTTCAAAGTCTCCAAAATGTTCCAAGCTGTATTTATAGGATAGGAAGGGGACACGTGAAATTCAGTTAACTGGAGATAAATGGTAAGCAAAGCCCTATGGAAGAAATAATTTAGGTATCTTACTCACTCTGACGGGTTTTCAGTTACCCTCTTGGCAGGAAAAAGAAATCAAAATGTCGTTCTAATTGATAAAGACATCTCTTCAGTGGCAGCCCTCAAGAAATTATTGCAGAGCATTGGAAATATTAAAAAGGAAATAAAGATTAACATGCAGAAAAATATAACAGCAGTATAGAAATATTCCATGCTTCCACACTTCAAATACATTATTCTGTTGTTATCACTTCCTCTTACCGAGGACACAAGTGAGATATACAGGATATGCTGAGTATTCTGAGTAAAGTGAATATTGCAGTTGGGCTTGAGTCCCAGTTCTTCAGAGGCGGGGTTGATGGTACTCTGAAGCGAGTGAAACTGCTTTCAGGTAAATATTTGCTAAGTACATAGAGTGCAAATTAATCAGGCACACAGGAGGGTCTATAGAAAGGCTGGAAGGAAAACCCTTGTTTGCAACAATCACCATTTGGCCAATTGCCCTGAGAGTTCCTGCCTTCTTGGTTTTACAGTACAGTCTGCATTACGTAAAACAGAACCCTAGGACTCGTTATGCAATCGTATCTTTACATCTGATTTAAGGAGTCCTAAACGATAAAATTTACGAAAGCATTCACTGCAAATGTTCCTAGATGTTATTATCATTAAAGTGTAGTGCTTCTGATATTATGGTTGTATATCTCAACATTCACAATGCTGAGATTTACATCTGTCCAAATGAATGTGTGCGTTTCAGAATCATCTTTGACGGTCTTTTACAGCACTGTCTTGGCATGCATCATGTCACATTATCTTATCTTTATTATCAGAAGTTGTAGGCTGATAGGAAATAACGTAGAGTTGTCAGAAAGTACTTAATAAAGGGCGTATTTTGAAAAATAGTTGGAAGATTTGATGTACTGAACACAGGAGTTTTTTTGTCCTTCAATTTGTAGCTTGCGTTTACTGCTCTTTAGAGCACAACCTGTTGATAGTTTCATCTGATTTGGGCTGACTACGTTTGAATCAAAAGATGAACTGATTCTTTTGTAGTTTGGTTATGTAAAATTGTACTGAAGAACTTAGTTATTTTCCCTGATTTTCCATCTTTTTTTCCCTCCCTATTTAGGATGATTATGTCAGAAACTGGAATCCGAACAAGCCTTTTGATCAAGGTAAAGTCATTTTTTTTTTTATATCCCTGTATACTTTATGCTTTTCTTGTTCTGTCTGTCCCGTGCACGAAGAGCTGTATTCATACTTGCATCTCACTCCCAAATTAGTCACAGCTTGAGGTGTTTTATATATAAGAGTTTGACTCATCTCTGTATTTTTTGGCTGTGGTTTTTGATCCACGTCCATTCCAGCTTATTTTCAATGATATTATATATATATTATATATTATATATATATATATATTATATATATATATAGGTTATATATATATATATAGGTTATATATATATATATAGGTTATATATATATATATATATATATATATAGGTTATATATATATATATATATATATATATATATAGGTTATATATATATATAGGTTATATATATATATATATATACACACTTAGGTTCTCTGTAACCGTGAGTCTCACTCTAAAATGCAATTTGAAACAGGTATCCTCACATAACTTTACTTTCATGTTAAAAACTTGTTAAACAAATGTCATAAATGTAATTACTACATTTCCTGACGCTCAAGAGGCCAATTCTTTGAAGCCAGATGTAATGTGTGAATTGTAGGGCTGATTTTCAAAAGAGAAGAATACTGTGTTGTCAGTATCTGCCAATTCAGAGTCTGTCAGTGCCATTTTACACTGCCTTTGCCTTGGTGAGTTCATAACTTACAGCAGTACTTCAACAATTTCCAGGTTAGTCAACAAAGGATGGGAAAAAGATATTAAAAATCATTGTAATCGCTGTGTCCAGAGTAGCATTGCAACAGCAGCCATGCCAGGAAGAAGAACTTTAACTTACACTTTATATGATATTTCAGGTGACTTCACGCTTACTGTTCTTTATAGACATGGTAAAAGATGTTTGTTCTAAATATCATAGATCAGTATCACTGGAAATGCTGATAGTCCTGATGTTGCTAGACATGGTGGATTGAATTGGATTGTGGGGTCACATTAGTGTAAAAAATCAAGAACTAAAAACAGACAACAGCAAAACAAACACTAGGCACGAAGAAATCCCAGGAGATCATCTTACTGCTGGATACAGAAGTTATGCAAGCAATAATTTTGTCCTTTTAGTCAGCATTTTAACTTGCCTATTTGTTATGTATGTCAATCTGATAACTGGGCTTCTTTAACACTGGTAGCAGTTCTGTACTCTAACTGAGGTGGCTCCAGTAATCTGAAACTTTGTGAGTTGAGTATTTCATTACTTCATAGAGTTTTCTAGAGAGCTGTTTTGTGGTGGGTTTTTTTGTTTGTTTTGGTTTTTTTGGTTTTTGTTTTTTTTTTTCAGGGCAAATGTTAAGATTTGCAGTTTCTTTTGCTCTGGGACAAACATTTAACACCTATGTGATTTATGGAAGATGGCAGCACGCTATATAAAGTGCAGATTCATTAGATTCTGTGTTTGCCTTTTGAAAGTTGCTCATTTTTCCTGTTAGTAATGTTCAGTGAAGTTTTTATAATGTGGTTGAGTGCTTGAGAACACATAGGGTGTGAGCATATTACAGCTGGAAGAACACAGGTAGATGGTAGACTTTTTCCCAGTCCCTAAGGCGTTTTTAGGATCCTGGATTTCTTTAGATAGCTTTCGTGCAGTATTGAACATCATGCCTCTGAAGACTCCAGTGTCCTAGAATTTTCTTCAGAACATTACTCTATTATTCTTTCTGTCTACTAGAGCTCTGGAATTCATAGTGTTATTTTGCTGTTTGTTTTATTTTTATTTTTAGCAGATGTTATCCTAAAGCCATTTCAAAACCAATGATAATATATACAGCAACTGCAATACAGATGAATTTCAGTCATGTAGATCTTTTACGTAGCCTTCTCTCTTGGATATTGCTTTCAAAGTTGTGTGGCATTTAAACAGAGAACAAGGCTTCTATATATATCTTCAAATTTCTTTGTATATATAGTTGCTGTACTTTTATATTCAGGACAGGTATTCCTGCAAGCAAACTGCTTTGGCAAATTATTGAGCAGGCAAGTAGTTTTGTGTTCAAAAATAAAAACTAAAAGAAAAGCTATGGGAAAAAGAAAAGAGGAAGAGAAAAAGTACCTTAAGACCTCATGAAAGAATGGAAGGAAATTGCAAATCAGCAAAACAGAGCCACAAGTCATGTTAAAACAATTTTTACACCTCTGAAAATTAAAAGTATGCGGTGTTACTTGTAAATCATACCACAAATGAGATGAAAAAGTGAACCAACTAAGGAAGAAAAGTAACAAACGAATGGAGGGGTAACTAAATAAATGTTAGACCACTACAGCAGATGAAACCATAATGCTTTTGTTATTTGCTTTCAATTTGAGCATCAGCAGTCATTTGTGTTTCAAACTAGACATAAAATGGAGCAGCTTTGTCAACCAGGCTTCAGTCTCTAAAACTACTGAAATGCTTAGGAAGGAAATATCCATTGGAGACTCTGAGGACGCATAGTTAGGTTAAAAATTAACTTTACATGTATTTCTATATTTCATTGCCCAGTGTGTATTATGTCTATTTTAGCTCCCAGGAATGTTACCGGGGATGTGTATATATTAGAGCTGAAGAGCGCTGATTCTCTGTCTTTACAGAAATGGAACTTCAATTTCAAAGGAAGGGGAAGATGATGTTTTTGTCAAGGTATATATCCACAGAGAGATTTTCAAAGGCATTAGAGGGATTTAGGATTACAAATCCTATTGACTTTGAATAGAACTTATGCTCCCACCACCTTCAGAGTTCTTATGACCTTCTGTATTCCCAAGAGGTAAAAAACAAAAAGGTAAATCCTGGCAAAATATTGCAAAGAGATTTTGAACTGACATGCTCTAAAACTGTCTTGTTCATTGTGTTACTGAGATTTCTGACTCTGGGCAAAAACACAAATCATTTTAGAGTCTAAAATCACACACAGATACCTTGAAGCGATACAAACAGTTGTACATCTGATAAAGATTCCTGTCTCTTTGTAAAGAAAAGGATCATTACTCTTTCAGTACAAAATCTCTCCTAGACTATGGATAGCCTGTCTTCAGAAGGCGGAGAGCAGACAAGGCAGTGCTGTTTGAACATGATACTCTGCCCTGCACAGGCATTCCTGCGTTTTTGTCTCATTTAAATCTAACAGATTTTATTTGTCCAATAGATCATTCTTTTTGACAGAAAGGCCACCACTTCTCTTGGCCCTGGTAATATTCACCCTGGTAAGAATGTTAAGATAACCAGTCATACCTTTCTAGGGATTATAGAAATCTCTCTAGATCCAAGGTGGATCCAGATGCTGACAAGACTAATCCTCAATGTATGTATCAGTATAGGGATATGTGGATATACTATGTATATGTAGACAGCATAGCATTTGAATAAGAAGTGCTGAGACAAATAATTTTCTGTACTTAGTCTTTTCTTCTCCATCCTCCCTGCTCTGACATTATTTTCTTTGTTGGGCATTAATAGCACCTATGCTCTTCTGTGATTTTGGAGATAGAAAACCTTTTTTTTTTTTTTCATCTTCTTTGGGGTTCTTTTATCCAGATATTGTGTGCAGATTTCATGGTATGGAGTTCTAGCTTGCTTCTCCGTACTCAGTAGCAGCTCTCTGTTCTCCACCATTGTTTCTGAGAGATATTCAAAAGGCAAAATTTAAGCTCCCAACAAAAACGTTCTTCTTAGAATAATTAGAGAGTAAAAAGCTATTGAGTGTTGCCTCACTGGGCTAAAGCTAACTTATGTTGATGCCCTCTCTTCAGGACAGGTCTACAGTAGTTTCACATTGAAAAGATATTTCTAGTTTCTAAATTCACGTATTAAAATCATGTGGAAACCAAAATGTGGAATTGCCGTGAAGGCTGTAGATGGTGAGAACCTGTTGGAAGTGATCTCCTAAAGGCAGCCAGGGGATTGAAAATATGTTGGACAGCTTTAGGAATGAACTATAGACAAAAGTCTTGAAAGTCAGGAGAGTTGTACTTCTAGGCTTGTACTTCATTTGCATGTTTTAAAGATGAGCTAGCTGAGACTAACCAATGCTATATTCCTTTCTAAAACTAAAAGCTTTCTTTATTCAGCAGATTGAAGTACTTAATTATGCATTTAAAAATAAAACTCTGCAATCTAGCTGTCTTCTTCTGCTTATTACACAGAGAGATGTCTGTGTCTCAAGGAAAAAATACCTTGTTTTGGGAGAAAGCGCACATGGCCATGGTTTTCACTGAAACAAGCCCTAGGGAGTTGCACAAGTTATCTTTGCATAACATGCCTTTTCAAGGGAATTCAACTTCAGTGCTTCAGCTGCACGTGGACAGTACCTGAGTAATCAGAATTTATTTTTAGCCTTGCTACTAGCTCGGATTTGTATTCATCTTGAAACCTGGAGAAACCTATACAAAGGTGAGCATCTTACTGACCAAGCCAAGCTAACCAGGCGTTTGGGCTGCAGAAGAAAGAAAAGCATATAGCCTGAAAATGATTGGTAGTCATTAGTATTGAACTCACTTCTGTCAGAGTTGCAGAAGTCAGAAAGCAGGAGAGTGGAAGGGGCAGGTTAGTCATGATTTTTAAAATATGAATCAAAGGAGTGTATTGGGATTTTTTGGTGGATGGTTCTTTTTTTATGTTTATTTTTTAATTTTTGACAAGGCCATTTCAGAGTTCTTAAGGAGCTTGACAGCTGACTTGACATACTTTCCTAGTCTCCATTGATTTCAAGGAAGAGGAGATGGAATCAGGGAAAAAGTTTAGCATAGCATTCTCAAGTCAGAGGTTTTGGTACAGTAATGAAATGCCCGGTGTTCTTCACCTGGACAGACTCACCAAAATTAATCCATTCAGACTTCATGTGTTGTTATAACTGATAACTGTTAACAATTCAAAACATTTACTTAAACATTTCTGCTAAAAGCCACCTCTCAAGAGATTATTAAATGCTTTGATAAATAACTAAATGCTATTAATTTTTCTCTTTCACATTTTCATTGTGACACTGTCAGGGGATTGCAGTGTACTGAATGGGCCACATTCCTACTCTTAAGCCTGCCTCTTTCACTGTGATAAAGAGATTGTCTAAAGCATAGTGCCGTTTTGCCCCTCTCTAGTGAAAGAAATCCCGATGTTCTGAGCTGCTGGACTTCCCAGGAAAGGAAGCCCCTCGTCAGAAATAATCAGATCATTCCTCTGTGTTTCCCAGACTATCAGTATTTTCACTGTCTGTCTTCCCAGTCCTTTCCCCCAACATCAGAGAAGCCTGAGGAGCCTTTCCTCTTATTCTCAGGGTTTTCATTTTGGACATTGTCCGTCTGGGGTGAAAAACAATAAAAAAAATCCCTATTCTGCTGTACTGTAAAAATCCTGACCTGCCTCAAAAGGACTTACCTGTGACTGACTTGTCTGACTCTGATGTCAGACGTGCAGATGTAGACTTGACTATCTTTAATAACTACAAGCATAAAGTCTTTATCGCTTCAAAAATAATTCCCTTTTTGAGCACTAATGAAACTGAACTGTTGAAATACCCTCACTTTTAAAGTGGAAATGCTACTTTTCAATGGATTGTGGCCTCCAGTGTAGCACAACCTGTGACTTTCACAGTCTAGTAGCCCAATGCAAGTGAATTTGTTAAATGTAGAACTTTGTCTAGAGACAGATGTATTGGTATTCATGTTTCCACTTCCTCCACATTGAGCAGAATTGTTTCTAGTATCTGATGGCAAGTCCAGGCTCCAGAAACCCTCCAGCCTCCTGCAGCTGTGCACAATAAAGTTTGCCTAAAATTCATAAGCGTTCCAAAAGCAAAAAGACAATAATGGTAAGCCTGTGATGCTGGAAGAAAATCGTAGAACCTACAATTACTTTTGAACATGTAATTTTCTTTTAGCCCTGTTAAGATGTTCTTTCAAAAAAGCCTGAATAAATTCCTTTCAGAGAGTTTAGTACTGTACACATCTCTAGCACAAATATATGTTAGCTTTATAATAAATGTTTTCCATTACTGTGCCTCAGATGGCAGACTTCAATTGAATAACTTATTTTGCAATTTATTTTTTGACTGAATTTGAATTAGTTTTAGAAGCTTATTCATAGGACAACTGCACATGAATTATGCTTGTAAATCTTCAGTATATCAGTAGAATTTTTAAACATGCTAACTGAATCAACAGAATACAATAGCTGAGATACTGCATATGAAATATACTATCTTCTGTCAGATGTATTTCAAGCAAATTTGGCTGCTTATATCCTCCAAGCAGATGCGCGTCTTCGTGTGATAGAAGTGTAATATTAAATTTCTTATAAGCTTGTAAGCAACCAATTTTTTTTCATTATATATAGCATCAAAAGTGATGGAAATGGGTTCCCCATCTATAATGGTATTATAGCTGATGTGCTTTGAGATGAGACAGTGATCAATAGGTTGCTTGTCTAGAATTTTATTAGCACTTTGGGAACACTTGTTAGTTTGGTCAATAATGGTGCTGACTTTCTTTTAAAATCTCTTATTTCACTGCCTATGAAGCAAATAATTTTTTAAAAGGAAATTCGTGCTTTCCCCTTGTCCTTATTTTGCTCCTATTGAAATAAATACATCTTTGGGAATATCATATGGTCCAGCCCTGCTCTTGCTGACATCACTTAGCAAGCAGCAGTCTCCCTCCTTTTGCTGCACTTCAAAGGATAGAAATTCATTCTTTGGAACATACTTAAATGTTTAAAAATGAACTATTTGGAAAAATCCAGGCCTGCAAATCTTCCTTCCTCATTTGATTCAAGAGAGAGGCCCTCCCATGAAGTATCACTCAAAGCAGCTGCTTGGGTTTGTATTTTGATTGGGCCTTGTTTAGTTATTATTTGGCTTAAATCTATTGCTCTGCCATCCCATACACAAAGGTAATTTGCACAGTATTTAAACGTGTTAATACAATTGTGAGTTAATAGTAACCATCATTTGATTCTAATCAAGAAGACACACTCCTGGAGAGAGAGAAGGTAGAAGGCAGCCAATGGGCGTTGAAAGATAAAATTCAAGATTTTTAGGAAGACAACATTCAAGTAAAATAAGTGGCTTCAAAGTCAGATCTCAGTAAACAGAGTTTAAAAATAATACATTTGAGGGGAATAATTATTAAGATAATTACATTTTGTTAATGTGAGAGCATGAATGCAAGCTATCTGAATACCAAGAATTTAGTTAATGGCAAGGATCTTAGTGACTTCAGTAACAAGAGATTGTCCAGAGAAAGTGAAACTAGGCTGAACTCTTAAAGGAACAAAACTACAGTATCAAACACGGAAAGTCAGGTACAAAAGGAAATGTTTGGGAAAGGATTTACCATTAACAGTTATCTATGAGTGTATTAGAAAGTAAAGAAAATTCAAACTAATGACTTGCAGCTCAGTGGAAAGAAAAGCCTATAGAAAGGCAATGCTGGGAAGGGAAAAACATTGTTACTTGTCTTTACTTTACCTTTAACTTAAAAGGTCAGCTGCAATCAGATGGGTATTGCAATTAATATCCTCCACTGAAGTTTAAGAGTATGGATTAGAGAAAGAACAGGCTTGAGTAAATTAGATGTCTGCAAATCAGTTGAGATTGATCTAATGGTTAAGTGAGCTCCCTGAAATAATTTTAGCAATACTGGAAGTTATCTTTGAAAGCATGGCATTATGAAAGCCTCAGAAAGCACAAGTAACACCCATTTTTCAAGTGGGAGAAAGGGTAAAAATAATGGAAATTATATCTCATGGTATGATACTGAAATCCTGGAAAAAAAAAAGTACCAAAGTAAATATTAAAACAAATACTTTTTAACATCAAGAAGATAAAGGGATGAATAAAGCTGGTATTAATGTCAAACAAAATCTGTTGTTCTTCCTGTGACATTTACAGGCCTTGAGACACAAGGATGAACTTGCACTGTCATGTACCTTGACTTTAATAAGGCTTTTGGCATTGGTTTACATTACTGTCTTATAAGCAGGCTAAAGAAGAATTGTCTAAAAGAAACAGTTGTGAGATGGCTAGAAAGTCAGTTGGAAATGTACATTCTGGTGGTAGTTGTCATTGTTCTGTGTTTGGCTGGAAGGATGAATTGAGTACAATTCCTCTATGATCTGTAGTGGGTCCGGTATTATTCACCTGCTTCATGAAATTGAAGTGATTATTCTTATTAAGTTTAGAAATGTAGCCAAGCTGGGAAAAGCTGTGCACATATTAGAACAGTAATGAAATTCATACAGCCTTAAGACATTAAGTAAATGGTCTGAAAACAAGGGATGAAGTTCTGTTAAGACAGATGCAAAGTTCTAAGCTGGGTAAGAATAATCAACTGCACAAAAATGATGAATAGTAATTGGAAATTCATAAATTCTAACTGATAGCCATAAAATCGGATTGGGGATTACAGTGGATTACAAATTTGCCATCAGTCAGCAGTGTTGTTCTATCTCAAAGAAAGCAAGTGTTGCATTGGCATGTGCAACCAGGAGTAACCCTTTAGCCCTAGTAAGCTCCAGTAAGACTTTGGCTGTCCAGATTTGAGTAGTAGTCTTCTAGAATACAGTGAATCAATTGGAAAGTACCCAGAGAAAAGTAACCAATGATCAGAGTTGTGGAAAATATGCTCTAGGAAGAAATACTGAGGAGATGGCTCAGTGGGAAAAAATAAATGAATCCTATTTTCAACAACAGAGCAGAGGAATTGTGCTCTGTCCATTATGGAATGAGCAAGGAACCACATTACTGCAAAGATTAATTAATGACAAGAATAATTACGCATTGAGAGAGATATTTAAAAGTCTGTAGAGTCTCTGTGTTTGAAGGTGTTTTGAAATACGTTAGACAAATTTCTTGTGGACAATGATGCAGCTGATCTAGCTGCAGGGAAGAGAAATGGAACCAGCAACCTTCTCAGAATTGTAGTTCTAGCACTGTGATTCTATGGTTGCATAGTGATTAATGGAAACGAGTTAATTTCACTGAAAGAGCACAGAAGAAATGCTGAAAAAGGTATTTCATAAAATAGATTTTCAGTCAAAGCAAGGAAGGGGAGAAAAGGATGAATAGGTATCTTTGACAGACATTTTGGCACCATCTGCAAGAAGTACAGGTTCTCATTTGAACGGAGTAATGTGCATAAGCTTCAAGATGCATACTAACCGTAGTCATCACAGGCTTGCAAACCTGCATAAATATAATCAAGGACTGGCAAAAGGACTGTTTTGCCTGACTACACCTTCATATCTCACTTGCTTTCTAGTACAGGAGGACATCTGCTAGGTGATTCTGGAATGGGATATTAGTGGCTTTTCTGACCAAGCAAGACCATGCTCTAGCCCTAATGATTCAGATTTGGGTGAAAATCAGTTAGTTATTTCTTTTCAGTCCATTAGATAAAATATGACAATGCATGTGTATTTAGGAATTAAATCTCCTTTTGCTATAAACCTATATGCCCAGGTTACCAAAAGATTAATTGAATCATAGCTATTTTCCTTCCTGTTCTTATTGCTCGAGATTAAACATGTTTGCATAAAATACTAATAACTTGATGAAAGCTGACTACTTGTGTTCTAGCTTTGCAATCCTTAGTCATTTTGAAAGTTACTTAAAGCTAAAAAAGGATACCTCTGCAGTACATATCAAGCTAAAAAAATGAACAACAGCAAATAAAGGCATTTGTGTGTTGTTCAGCACCAAAAATTTTCCTAAACATAGTGGTAAAAACAGCTATCACATTGGATGGCATTGTTTAGTCATTCAATCACAATCCATCTTTTCTCTTTGTGTCCTCTGGTTGCAAGATATCAATGGATTTTGTGATTAATGTGTATCTTCATGCTGTCAGTTATTGGCTAGCAGCATTCTTTAAAGGTCTTGTTATTCAGTGTTTCGACTTTCCATACATTGTCTTCAAAGTGTAAGGTCAGGAAAGCTATATCTGAAAGCAAGTATTTGTCTTGCACTGTCCTTCATGAAACCTCTGTTGGAGGATTTGATCTATTTTATCTAGGGCATGTTGTCTAGCATCATTGTTATATATGTGCATCCTTGCAGTGCCTCTGTAGCCATATGAGAGGGAGGCATCCAGATGAATTGCCTCCCCAAAATGAGGAACTATTGTGTTCACTTTAATCCAAAGACAGAAAAAATAGAACCAAATCTTTGAGAACATACTGTTCCTGGGACAGTTTCAGTGTATAAACTGAGCCATTAATTCACTTACTTTCTTACCTATCATCTCATACTTAGAAACAGATAAACAGAACTCCCCAGTAAATGGACACGCAGATAAGCAATCCTAGGGATCACTGCGTGTTGCAGCAATCTTTAATGCAATGTAAGGAACCATTACCGAGGTTATTTTAATGCGATATTTCAGTGTCTTCATGCAGTTTCTTCTTTTTATTGTTGGGATTGAAAAACATATATCAGAAAATGCATGCAACTGGTCTGTAAGAACAGAAGTGTCTTTGCTGCAAAGACTACAGTATCTAACCCTGCTTGTGTTCAGTGAGGACCTCTGCAGCGATCTTTCCTATTTAAAACCGAGAAATGAGGATTTGTTGACTTTGGCTGTAGATGCCTGTGAAACTGAGAAAGGGAAGAAATCCTGTTGTGCACAGTGATAAAATACAGGGAAGAAATGGTGGCTTCTCTCTCATTAGAGTGTAAAACTGCCTAAGAAAGTTGTGTTAGATTAAAAAAATAAATAAAAATCCAGCCATGATTTGTTAATTCATCATGAACTTTAGTGCCAATTTTTTTTATTGTTGTAGTAAATTGTTTCTAACTCACAGGACCAGTTCATCCTCAAAATACAGATAATATTTAGCAATCTCAAAAGAGAGCATTGTGCAATAATATTTTATGTTTGTAACAACTTTTCCATTTTCCTTTTTATCAGTCATCACTACCTTGTATCTTTAACATCGGTAGGAGAACTGTAAAATACTCATTCTCCTGTGCCAATGCATTTCTCTCCCTCCCTTCCTCCTCCTCTATTCTGTCCTCCATTTTGGTTGAAATACAGATGGTAGAATGATGACTGTCTGCAGTGAAGGCATTGTATTTTTATCTAGTTCTTGCATTTGCTGCGTTCTCAGCATGAGCTGTATTTAATTGTTCTCAGTCTTATTTGCCTAACTGCTTCTGGCTTCATGGTTCTGTTGCAAAAATGCGACTTGATATTTAGGCAAGCATTTTTCATTTTCTGTACTTTTCTCCTTCTGAGCTACTTTTTCATTGAGTGGCAGTACTAGTGTATTTTCCTACACAGGACTGTGCCAATAACATCTTTCCAGTGCCCATAAATAAATTAAGTATACTGTGTCTTGAAAGAGGAATTGTTATCAGCTGGTGTTCTACTACCTACACAAAACATTTTATCTTCTTTCAGTTTCTATTACTGTCCTCTCTGTTGATTTTGTATGGGAAATTTCATTCCCTGTCAGCATCATGCGGCACGTTTGTGTGTAGCATGCTTGATGTATGGAACTACTGCAAACACCTAGCATGAGTAGCTCAGCTTTTAAAATTGCATTGAAGATGAAATTTCTGACAGATGTGGCTGTTTATGTGAATTGAAAATAGGCCTTTTTGTATCAGTCACATCTGCACAGCTAGCTGAAAGCCAGCTGCCTAGTCTGCAATAGCTGTCCAGTGACTCTGTAGTATACACTGAAATGAGGTTTTTTTCAGATTCTGCAACGTGTAGGGAGCTGCCTTGAGAACTACCTAAGAGTATTTAAGCTTCATTCTGTTGTTTGGAACAAGAAAGTGGCCGTGCTTTGTCAACTTAGTTGTATCATCTTTGCAAACTGCAGAGTATTTAAGGATTTCCTACCTAAGGATCTGGCAAATACTTAGTAAGAGAAAAGCACAGTGTTTTAGGGTGAGGGACGAAGGAGACAAGAATTCGAGATACTGTCACTTTTATTTTCCTTTGTGCTGGGGAAGAGAGCTGAGAGAAGGGAAGATGAAGTATGCAACAGGTGATGTTTAACGCTTTGAAACAGAATCAGATAGTTTAATAATGGATTTTGTGTGTGACAGTCCTTCGGCATCGCTGATTTTTACCTGTCCATTAGTATGCTCTCTGTTTTGTCAATCTAGCAAGAAGGGAAGAGCCTTTTGCTTGCTCTTCTAAAAGAACTGGATTCTTTTTGTGATCTCTCTGCAGCTTTTAAATTAAAAATTATTATTTTGAATTCAAATAAGGATACGGTGCTCTCCAGACTTGAAGATATGTCGTTCACTTCTAGTTAGCATTCTGTGAAGGAAGGAATGGCGTTTCAGTATATTGCTGAAGCAAAGCAGTGCCAGGTGGAGACTTTGCATTCTGCAGGGAGGAGAGGCCAAGAAGGGAAGATTTAAATGTATATCTGGTGCAAAAGTAATTCTTATAAGAACTATTTGAATTTGAGTGGCAATGTGTATGTTAAACTCTATTCTGTTATCTCCCTCCATGTGTTTTACATTGGCACAATAAGGTGTTTCAAAAGGAGATGATTAAAATTAAAGTCTGAATTATTCTCAAGCATGTTTTTTAAGGCATGGAATAATTGTGGAATAATTATAAAAGGTTGTTCATATAGGTGGGCAATTTCCTCAATGATAAGAACTTCTAGTCTGAGAAATTAATTTTCAGTATGCTATCTAAATATAAGGTTCATTAAAATCTTCATATGGTTTGTAGTAGGAAGCTAATAACAATGTTTTGTTTTCTATTTCAATTATGGTAGCTGTGAATTAACTAGTATTTTAATAAAAATTAATAGTAACATTTATTTTCCATTGAGTGCTGTGAATTTACGTGATATGTCTGAAACATATAAAGAGCCTAGGGTGTGGATGTGTGGTGAATGGATTTTATTTTAATGAACTATAATGTAATTGCCCTGTCCTGGCAATTAAAGTTGGGCATTAAATCTAAATTCATTAATTTCTTTGCATCCTTTTTTTTTTCCATAAAGAGTTGAGGAGAAAGTACTAAAAATTCCTCTAAGCTCATAAAGCTGGAAGAAGTGTATGACGAATAGATTTAAAACGGATTACTAAGAGGTAGAACACAAAGGCAGAATTACATCGGTGTCAAATTCTGCCCTCAGTTACATGCAGGCTCCTTAGTGATATTACAGTGATTTGAATTCAGCTTAGGCTTGCATTACTTGGATGGAAAATGCATGCTCATATTTCTCTTTTTTGGTCATTCCAGTACGAGTGGCCGGTAGTCATTTTCACATGCATTTTACTTTCATACATATATCATAAATTTTGCTAATAATTGAGCACCAAAATTGTTTTTCCTTTTTGAGAATTACTTGTCTTGTGGATTTTACTCATTCCTGGATGGAATTTTGATAATTTTGATAAAAACATCTAAAATCTTGGAAAGACTGGAAAACCAGCTACTCATCTCTTGCCACTTATCTCAGATAATCATAACCATACCTCAGATCTCCTTATCTGTTCTGCTGAATTTGTGCTTCTGAGTAGTGATCAGGTACCCTGGTAGCCTTGTTATCTTTTGCATTTGTGTATAAACCCATTTATTTTGGAAGACTTGGAATAAATAGGATAAGATGTGATAAGATGGTGTCTGAGGTGTTTGGGTTTATTATTACAAAGCTTATGAATTGTAAAGCCATGGTTTTCAAAGAACTTTCAAAGTGAATGAAGCACATGAAGCAAACTATTACACGTGTCCCATTTTTGGATTTTTGCTTTTCAATGCTGTTTTCTACTAGATGTCTTCATAATGGAGATGAGAAATGTCCGTAGATTAACAATTAAAAAGCATGGACTTGATCAAATCTGTCAGAAAGGTTTTCTGCAGCAATTATGTCTTAAAGAATGTGGAGATCCAGAAGTGGTTGTGATCTCAGCATGATCTCAAAGTTTGAGAGTCTTAGAGTTCTTCTAAATTCTAATACATTTATGTACTGTGCCCTTCTACTGAAGCAATTTCACACCTCATCTACTAGGGATGAAAATGGCGCGGAACAAACTATAAATCCAGCAAAATCTTAGTTTAGTAGATATATCATCCTATCAGAACTTTTTCACGTAAATAATTAGATCATCACTTTCTTAATCCACTAAACTTGGAAAGCTTTGAAAGTGGCATCAGATGATATTAGTACAAGAGACTTTCCAGGAGTTAGCTAATCTACCCCTTCCCTCAGGGAAGAAACCGCTGTATCTGCATCATTCCTAACAAATGTGTTCCTGAAGATCTCCCATGCGGCACACTCTGCAATCTGCTCAGCAGTGTACTCTGGTGTTCTCCTATTTTAACCATGAGCAATTCGTAAGCTCAACTTCTGTTTTTGCAGTTCAGATATTTGAGTTGAAACTTTTGACGTTGGCACAACAAGCAGTTGGGTACCTAACAATTGGGTTTTTTTCAGCAGCCTTTTCCTTACATGAAGGCTCGTTGTTAGATTTTCCTTCAGTACTATTGGTTTTTCCTTAAATATTATTGGCTAGTCTTGCTAGCCTCTCTCAGATTGATCAAATTGAGTTTCTGTGAGTGGGACAGGGAGCAAGCTGTCTGTACGACAACACTGAACTAAATCTGTTCTTTTTGCGAGGGGAAAAAAAGAGGCAATAGAAGAGAAGAAAGAATGGTATGCAGCAGGATTTGAAACAGCAGTTTTACATTTCTTCAATACAAACTGTTTTGTACAGGTATTTTTTTTTTCTGGCTGTTTGGATTTTTCCCAGGATATGACCCTCCATAAATAACACAACCCAGTGTTTGCATTCCTGGTGTTCTTCACCAGAATCTCTGACTTTGAAGCAAGCAGCATTTACACATCGTTTGAAATAATTTCACCCTCATTGCTTTCATCTGGTTAAATAATCCTTTAATCCATGCTCAGAACCAACAGATCTTTCCTTTTTTAATGCTCTTACTTGTGGATGCCTTTACTATATTATGGTAGTGTAGATAAGGTATGACTGATCAGTTTATCAAATAACAGTTGTTACTGGACCATTAATTCTGGGTACATAGATTATTAGAAGTACAGATTTTTATACCTAGGGACAGTGGTATTTTTTTTTTTTGTAATATAGATTTAGAAGATATTAATGCAAGCAGAAAATTGAATCAGCATTACCATCAGTGCATTAAATTATTACATTTTATTAGAGAATTCCTTTAGAATATAACAGCAGATACAGATAGAAGGAAGATGCATGAGGACTACCAGGAAATCGCATAGGTCTTTAAATTGCATAGGTCACTGTGAAAGTAATGCCTCCTATTCATTTCCTTGGAAACTACAATCAATATAAAGAGCACAGTAACAAACTCACAACTACAAAATACTGCTTTTCAACACAGTCACCATCATTGGCTATGGAATTTCGACAGCAATGAACAAGAGCCTGCATGCCATGTTCATGGGAGGGGGGGAAGATTTTCAGAAACTGTAGTCCATCACCTTTCTAAGGTACTGCCAACTTGACTTTCCCAAGACAGGATCCAAGAGAATCACTGTTCAGTGTTCAGTTCTGGGATAATTATGAGCTGACAGAAAGGAGAGAGCAGACTGAAAAATGGGCAATAACTCCTCCAGGTTGTCATGAAACAGTCACTGTTAAGTTACCATTTAAGAGCTTAATTTTTCCCTCTGCCACTTAACAATCCTGTGCTTTACTGATCAGTATGTACCAAACTTTACTGAGGATGAAAGCTTCCTCATATTCATGTAGTGGCTTCATTATTAATCACTGCTGATAGTCCTTCAGTTTTTCAGCTTCATGTCTTTGGATTCTTCCTCATGGCAAAGTGAACTTTTATGAAACTTTCAAGTCTAATCATGTAAATTCTGTCCAATGTTTCATTCAAATTAAAATCTATTACATTTTTTATCCCCTTCAGCTAATTTCTGTAACTTGATGAGAAAAAAATGATGACATTTTTTGACTCTTTGTTATGTTTAATTCTCCAGGACTTGAAGTCCACAGGCCTGGTATATTCTAGTGGCGAATCACAGTACCATTGTAGTCAATTGGAATTCTGTCATTTATCATTGTGGAGGCAGAATTTCAACTGAGATGCTTTCTTTGTCTTAAAGTATATGGTGATGAATCAAAACTGGGCTCTTAGCATCCTTCTTTTTTCTAGTAACTGTACCGGGAATGATATATTAGCATGGAAAATATTCTGTCTTTGATGCTGAATGAATGATCCTAGAAGTACCTAGAGATACTGTCCCTGTGTCCTTGGTGTGTGCCACTATGTCTGTGGGCATAAGACAAAGATGTAGGAATATTCTACTGGATAACAACTTGATGCTACTGGAGTTTCTTGTAGCTCTTCTCATTGCTGTCCTCACAAAACCTGGGTTTAATTGGTTTTAGCCTCCTAAAATCCTGTTCCTTAAGAAAGGCAAACTGTCAGTACAACACTCTCTACTATGTGTTCTTTCTCTTCATCATTGGTTTTGTCTTATGTTCAGTTTTGCCCTCCATTTGTGTGTAACATTTCTCTTCGTTTAGCTTTTTTTTTTTAACTATGCTAAGTTGCTTTGTTATACTGTTTTGACTTCCTTCTGTACAATCTTTATGTCACTGAAATTCATAAAGTTTAGCTACTATTGAAACTTGTGGTGAAAAATAGTTGCTTTGATTGAACCATTTCAGAGATGAAAAGGTCCTATTGAATCTCAGAATAATACTTGCTCAAGCACATGGATTTTTTTGGAATGAGGCCCAGGGTTTGGCTTCATTTTTTCAAAAATTTTATTGCCTTTTCTGCTGCCTTCTCTCCTGGCTTCTCTGAAATTTACTATTCTCTCCGCCTTTTGTTCCTTGTCTTTCATTCTATTACTTTGTGCTCTCTGTCCAAACTATTATAACTTCTCTTATTGCTTTGGTTTGGATCCTTCTCATACATACTCCACATCAGCAGTGCTGATTTCTCCCATTTATGTTTTGTCATTATCTTTCTGTGGGAGTAGATGTGTGGTAAGACAGATTAACTTACATCCCATGTTCTGAGAACAATAGTTGCTTTCTCTTACATTGAAAGTCAACAGAGGAAAAGGAAAAGGCTATAGAGCAGAAAGGTGCTTCTGTGACTTTAAGGCAGCTGGAAATCATGAATGAAAGGAGTAGAGGAAATACACCATTTGTACATGGAGTTAGTATATAATAATGGGAGTATTTATTTATTTATGTTTGTTTTCTAAAAGAAAGAGCTACAAAGTTGATGTTTTCTTCTTGAAAGTCAGAAGGGGTTATTCCAGTGCTGAGAATAAGATTGATCCTGAAGGAGCTAAGCAAACAAAGTGAGCTTGTTTAAATATGATCTCTCACAGTTATGCTCAGCTAGGTAACTAGAGAAGCATTTAAGCACAAACCATCAGTGAGGAGACCTGGCAGAATGAAAATGGAACTGAAGATTACTGTTGCTTACCTTGAGCCTCTCAGAAATGAGATTACTTTTTTGTTGTTTCTGCATTCAGATACAAAGATGAGCAGTTTAGTCTATTTTGTGTCTTTTCTCAGCATCCTGATGTGAATGATCATTTTTCCAATCTGCCTTATTTTGTTCATAGTGGAATAAAAAGTGGTCATATTCATGTTAATGTAATGTGTTCCTTTGGTTGCAAAATATATTTTCTCTAGCTTCTCTCAAATTTTTCTTTCTTATTCACTATAATTTGTCTCATCAAACATTGTCTAAAATGAAGAATGCCTATCTTTATTAGGTTGTCACTAGATTTGTGGGCCATTTTCTGTTGATGGATACAGTGGCATTGCCTTTGTAATTAATTCCTCATAAGGATTTGTTAGTGTTTTTGCTTTAATGTGCCCATTCAATGGAACAATAACAAATTTAAAGAAAAACAGATAATTAGAAAACTAAGTTAATGCATGAAAGACCTTAGTTGTTTCTATAGCTAGCATCAGTCATAAAAAAAAATAAAATTATTTGTAATGCAACTATCATACACTGATTGCATGTAAAGACCCTTAAAAATCCCTCATGCATTCCCCAGAGTCTCTATCTCACTTTTACTGTTAAAATATCTAAAGATTGCTGGGAAAGTAAGGTTGAAGGTGTGTCAAGTTCACACACTAGCGGGATAGAGTTTTATTTATCGTGGACAACCAGCTCATTCCTTGTTGTGCTTTTATTTCGAGAATTTGGAACCTGATATCTTAACAATTCAGGTGATTCATTATGTCTTTCTAATCATTAAAACATCTAGTATATGAAAGCAGAAGCAGACCAGAAATAAAGGCTTTACCTTGGCTCCCTGCTTTTCATATTCTCTCTCAGAGAGATAAGGGACAGTCTTTCCCATTCCCCTAAGCAGAGAGATACAGTAGCAGAATTGGTAATCTCCAGAATGAGGAAGGGGCAAGAAATGCTTTCTCCCCCCGCTCCTTCCCATCTGCTGGACTTACTGCCAACAAAGGTCTCAAGAGGTCATCATCTCAAGAGCCCGTATCACTCTGTTAGCCCAGGCTAATTGTAAACTTCTGAAGAGGGACATCCTATTACTCCTAAACCTTCCCCGCGTTCTCCATCAAAATCTCTGTGCTCTCATTTAAGACTCTTGCTCCTCGTTCTGTCCTGGAGATGTGGAGAAAAGTCTTCAAGGATAACTTCTTTCTTAATGACAAGCATTTGCTCATTTCAAGACATATCACGATTCCCTGACGAGCCTTTTATTTCTCAGCTAGTTCTATCTGTTTCATTTCTTCATTTCCTTACTAGTCATATTCCAAATTTTATCAATTTTACTATTCCCTCCTGAAGTCTAATCCTCATCTTATCCTCTTCTGTATGTCTTGTTTATGCTTTTCCCCAGATGGGACCATATTCCAACTGAAGACATCAACGGTGCTTAATAGAGCAGAATAATTATCTCCCATGTTTTAGTTAAGACTTTTCTGTCTCTCCAGTAAAAAGAGTTTACTTTTTTGCAACAGCTTGACAGTTTTGATTTCTATTCAGGCTGCGGTCCATTGCCTCTCTGGGATCCTTTCCACCTAGTCAATCCCCGTTTTGTGCTTATTCCTTTGATTTTTCCTTTCTAATGCTGTTACCTTCTATTTGTATCTACTGACTGTTGCCTTATTCATTCCTCCCATTTCCCAAGATCATTTTTCACTGTAATCTCCAGAGCATAACAGCTCTTTTCCTCATTTCCGTGGTTTATAAACCTGTTCCTTTATCCAAACAGCTGATCTATCTCTTCATCTCAAAATACCTCCTCGTTTAACTGAATCATACCAATTAACAAAAAGTTCCTGCTGTGAGTTTTAAAAATAAAACAAAGCAACCTCCTAAAAAGCAGGCAGACGAACAAACAAACAAAATCACCTCAGATCTTTCTGTTCATTTCAGGATGTCAACCTCAGTCTCGGAGGTTTCTGACAGCTGGTGACTGGGGATGCAGTGGGGACAGGTTGTTTGTTTAGCTGTTACCAGTTACTCAGGTATTATCTTTGAGGTCTGAAGCTCCAGAGGCTTCAAGCCTGCCCAGCAGTCCGTAGGAAATGAACAGATGTAAGAGCTTCATGGATCCACAGGAGCAGGATGCTGATCCAGGGTAATGTTTGTTGTGCTTGGCGGGATGATTACCCAACTGGTCAAAAACCAGGAGCCTGGCTCTCACTGCTGGGTCGGAGCTTCTTTCCTGCTGAACCTAAACCAAAGCCATTGGTAGCAAAGTGCCTACGTAGTAGCAAAGTGAGGAGAAGTCAAGGGCTGTCTTCTGCTTTGTCTTTTGAGTTTGTTTGCTCTTTCATTTTGTTTCTATTTGGTAGTGGAAATTGGTTTTGGTTTTTTTTTTTCTTTTTTTCCTAATCAGATACCACTGCTGAAAACTTCTAAACAAGGCAAAATATATTTTGTGAAAGGAAAATAAAATATCTGAGGTTTGTAGTTGCAATGGGAATAGAACAAGAAATGAAGTCACACACCTCAGCAGATAAAAGAAATTTGGAATTATGTCTTTTATGCAGTCCTGTGTCTGTCCTGACTACAGGAGAGATACTGTGGCTGGCACTATGGGCACAGTGCATTGCATGTGATTGCTGGAGTTGTAGGCTGTCTCTAATTTCACTCTGGTAGGCAGATGGACAACTGGCTCCTGCCATTTCTATACCACGATATTCCTTATGGCCCAGCTCTGAAGCTTCTCCATGTCAGCAGAGTTCCAAATCAGGGCAGCGTGGCAAATGAAGTGAATTATGTTTACGGAAATACAAAGAACACCATCAAATATTACTTTTTTTTTTTTTAAATAGTGCCATGCATGAGGAAAATCTTCAGTGTCCTTCACAAAGACACGTGGTCTTCAAGTGTCAGTTGCTTAAAATACACTTTGATACCATTGTGGTGTCACTTTAGCCCTAAACAATAGCAGGATCTAGATGGGATGTGTAGTAGACAGTTTAATTTGGTCAATAGTTTAATTTGGTCTGCAACATAATGGCATTTTAAAATATGTGCTGGCATTTCTGCTAGTCTGCCTGCCATCAGTTTTGCCTCTACGTGGTAAATAAAGGCTTACTAACTCAAGAAGGAATTAGCATGAAACACATCCATCAATCTCCTTAAAGATGCATTATGTAGTAGAATTTTATTAACTCTGAAGTAAAGTATAATTGAACAGAAATGTGTGCAGCGACTGATAGGGTTGTCTTGAGAAATCCTCAGCACTGTTAGTTTTATTTCTTTTTGTGCACATTTTTAATTCTAGCTTGCACCTTTCTGTTTTCACTGCTCAGCCTGCGGACAGTGCTAGGCATTTTATTTTCAGAGGTTTTGCAAAATAACCTGTTTCTTACACATCAAAAGTGACTGACTGACCTGAAATCAGATAAAGTGCACGTGGGTGCATTCTATCACCTATATGCTGCAAAGTCACTTCTAGTTCATCTGGCTGTTGTTTGCCCTGTGTAGCAAAATAGTTCACAGCATCCTATATTGATAGTGGAAGATAAATGTTACAGCAGATACACTTAAAACCTTCAATCCAATTTTAGAAGCATTACTAGCAGTTGAAATATCCAGCATTGGGGTATAAGGAGTATTACTAGAATTGATATTACCTTTGGAGAATCTCTTATAAACCAGACTGTTTATTATGAAACAATTCTATTTTATAGCATTATAGACTTCACAGCATGTACACTTCAGAGGGGAAAAAAAAAAAGAGGGACATAAATTAACCTTATAAATGGTTTCATATCTAGTATCAAATGAACTGCTGCAAGCCTAATCAGGAAAGAATAGAAATAAAAAATATTCACATTGATCTCAGTGTTCCTGGTTTCGGATCCTATCTGTGTTGGATTATAAAAGTCATACCAGGCCACATTCAACTTTTAAGAAAGTTAGTACATCTTCCATTAGTTCTTTAAGTTCAAAAGCTGTATGTTTTTTCATTAGTTTAGATTCAGGAAACCCTTGTGCATCAGTATTTTTCTACCTTTGCATTTATAATTCCTGTTGACTCAATAGAGTTTCATTCATGGAGGGGTGCAAGCATAAGCCTTGAAAAGTAAATGAGAAATGAGCTGCTTAGCTTTCTTTATTAAGTACAATAGAAGCTTGGTGACTTTTCAGCCTTTGTTTACAACTGACATGAAATAAAATGGAATTATTTTTTCAGTTTCTTCTAAGATGTTATTTTACAGGGCTTCCTGTGGGCTCTCCATTTTTGAGTCTGTGTTTCCACCAGCTGTGTATACGTAGCCAAGTTGCTGAGATTACCATTTGTTGGGAAACTGGTAATTCAATTCCATCATTTCAGCCTCCCTCAAAATTTTTAGTAAGATTAATATTCTTAATTTACTTTTGAACTCAGTATTGATACACTCCAATAAAACAACTTTCACTAGATTGTGGAAGTCTTTTCATTTTCTCTCAATACTACTGAGAAAGTATCATTAAACACCAAGTGAAGGAGCTGTGTTAACCTTACCTTGGCATTATTGCCACAACTGCATCCCCTGCACAGGATTTATTTTGTTTGGGAACTGTCTTAATGGCACTCACACTTGACAGTTTTTTTCCATGCTTTTTTACTACATCATAGTAACTTCTGATTAATCTGTTTTAAAGTGGCTGAGCTATGAAAAGGGGAAAATTGGCAGAAATGCATTAATGCATTGCATTCAGATGATCAGATGTGACACTTCAAACTACTCATTATTAAATCCAGAAAAATCTTTGCTTACTGTTATTTGGTTGAGGTACCCCAGAGGCCAGATACACAGCATTGATATCACTCGGTGTTACCTCTCACATCTGTTTGCTCCTTCAGTTTATAGAGCACAGTATGTGCAAGTAACCTTACAGAATCTCAGATCCCTCACAGGGGAACTCCAGATTATTGAAGAGCTATCCTTTTTTTTTTTTTTTAATTTTGAGATGGAATCAAGTTATACATTTTTATTAGAGATGTAAAGTCTCCTGCTTTGCTGTGTTTCAGTACATCAATATTTGTAAGCCTGTTGAATGCTTTGTTGAATGCTTCTACCTTTCTCAGTGCTGTTTGTGCATCTCAGTGTTGTATTTTCAAATCCTCATTACTGCTTTCTTAATCCATCACTTTTCTTGGGCAGTATCCATCTCTTCTTGACCTCTTTCTTCTATTTAAATTCAGTTCATTTATTTTATCATTTATTTCAATTTTTATCATTTATTTCAATTCATAAATTCAATTAAATTATTTAAATTTCAAGTGAATCTACAAACTCCTGTTTCATTGTTTTTCCAATCAAAAACCCAGTAGATATTGCTCACACAAGTACAGAGCAGAATGAGTAAAATTAGCAAACTTTTGTCTCCTCAAATAATCTTATGCATGTGCCCAAAACTGAATTCAGAGAGTAGAATGGAAAAGAAGCTGAAGAGGAAGTCAGTGGGATATCATTAGAATCATAGAATGGCTCAAAGATCAAAGATCCCCTCAAAGATCATCTAGTTTCAGTCCCCATTATGTGGGCAGAGTCACCAGTCACTAGACCAGGCTGCCCAGGGCCACATGGGATGGGGCATCCACAACCTCTCTGGGCAACCCGTTCCGGTGCATCACTGCCCTCTGAGTGAAAAACTTCCTCCTAACATCTAACCTAAATCTCCCTTGTCTTAGTTTAAAACCGTTCCCCCTTTTCCTATCACTGTCAACCCATGTAAACAGAAGTGTTGATGGCGCAGTAATGATGATTAAATAACTGCATTATTGGGATAATACATTTTTTGCATGTGTGCAGGATTCTGTAGGAACAACTGAATACTTTTTCCAGCTCAAACTGAGGAGCTTTGCATGCTTGATAAAATTTGGGCCTATGTAGTGAATGAAGTACTGAGTTACTACAAGGTACTTGCACAAGATCTTGAACTTATTCATTATGGACATGACATTAAGAGTAATTTCTTAAGCATGCAGCTCTAGTTTTCCAAGCAGATTCCACAAGTTCTATTATGTAATAAGTGTTGTGGAAGTAGGGCTGAAGGGAAATTCTCTGCCTGCAGTCAAGATTCTGGCAGTGACTGTGTATGTGAACTTGGGAACTGTGTGCAGCCCAGCATGCAGGTATGCAGCTGGGAGCTCAAGAAGTCTGTAGGAGCAAGGGGGGGACACAATGTATGGATGGTTGATATAAGCCAACTGAAGTTTTAATTCCATGTTTGATGCTGCAGTTTCTTCTTTTAGCCAGGTTGTTCTGTTGTGGGTACAATTCTTAATGACTGTGGTGGAAAAATCTGAACACCGCACTCGTGATGATCTGCTTTTATTTATGTATTTAAAAATAACCCCTAAAAGTGCTTGCTACAAATTGTACTGAATCCACTGCAAGTAATATTTCAGTCCAGCTAGACTACTTTTCCTTTTTTGACTAGGAATAGTTGCTCTCATTCTCTCTGGAAGGTTCTATATATGCCTTGTAATAATTTCCATATTTCTAGCATTGATTTTCTTTTAATGCAATCAGCTTTCTTGACAGCCTTTATGTTCTGAAATCAGGATTTTCTTTTGTCATACGCTGAGAGATGAGCAATCACCAAATCTAGTGAAATCTGACAGACAGCTCATGTTAGGATGTAACATTTTTAGAGGTAGAGATATAAATATGCATTAGTGGCTTCCATGGATTTTTAGAAGATTTTGTTCACTACCTTCTCCTCTCTGATTTCGCTTTGGAAGAGAACGAACTCTGTTCTCTAACCATATGGTTTTGGTCTAAAAAATTAACGACAAATAAAATAAGGAGAGATTATCTTAAACTGATTTTGCCAGATCATTTGTAGTTGGCTGCTTTCTTGACAGTGATAGATGAAGGATGTGGATTTTTTTGGCTGTGGTATATGTACTGTCAGTAGGTATAAACCAAACATTCAGAGAAAATGTTCCTTCACAGTGTTACAGAGAACTACAATGAGTAAATAGTTAATTAACAGATAAAGAACCAGCATATGGTCATTAAAAACAGCATAACACCTAGGCTCTGAGAACCACAGGAAACTTGTTGACAAGTGGAAAAAGCTTTCCTCTAGTAGCAGTTTCAACAGGGATATTATTTTAGGCAGTACTTAATAGGGGAGTATATATAGGGATAATATCGTGCCTGCTAAAATTGAGAGAAAGACATTCTGTGGGGAGAAAAGACAAATGTTGCATGGTTTTGATCCTTCTTTCTTATGCTTGAGGGGAGAACAACACATTAAGAGCAGGGCTACTCCTACAGATACCTATAAACAAACAAAGCAGAAAGATCAAACAGTATTCACAAAAAATACCAAACTCAAGATTTGAGCAGATGGACACGAAATAGGATGTGTTTACTCTTGAACATTCTTCAGATCACAGCGGGGGGCTGTATGAAAAGTCAAATAAAACATGAGCAGATGTACCATTACACAGACCTTCAGAAATTAGTTTGCAGTGAACAAAGGGATACCCACACATAACTCTAGGAGCACTCCAGGAATATTTGCAAACTGCGGAAATATCACAAAACACACAACCTATGCAATCAGCTTTTTGAATAAGCAGTAAAGGACTGTTGAATGCAGCAGTACGAAGTGATTGGCTCATGCAATTATCAGATCTTAAAATATGAATTAGTTCCTCATGAGATAATGTCAGTGTTCTGAGAATTTATCCTAAGTCAGTCAAGACCTACAAACTTTTATAAAGCTGGTGAGCAGGCTCATAGTGAACACAGTGAATAAGAGGAGAGGACAAAAAATTGATCAAATTAGGGAATTTTCAAAAACAGAGAACTGAAACAAAGCTATTGTAAAAGTAGGAACATACAACCAGGAGATGAAAGACAATAGACCTGTGGGTAGGTTGGAAAATAACACAATAATGGAAAATAACCACCTTAGGACCTCTTGCTGTAATGGCAGCAAAAGAAATCAGACTTACAGACAGGGAAAATACTATTAAAGAGAAAATGCGTGTTAGCAATTTATTTTACCACATTCTGTATATCAACAGAGATGCTGAAGAATGGCAATTGGGATCAGTCTAGCAGGGGACAAATGTAAATGCTGAAAGCATGATGTGAGTACAGAGCAAGGATCTGTTTTGAACTAATACAGGCATAATATTATAGAGTTTTGGAAAGGCAGTGGATTCCAAATTTTCTTACAGGGAGTTTTAGCATATCATGGATGGGCAAGTAGGGCATTTTAATCAGACATTAATTGCTAAGAGCAAATTAGAAAGTTATAAGGAACCAAAGAAATCTCACTGCATGCAATTACTGAGCACATAAGAATTCCATAGAAGGCATCAGATGATATCCAGTGAGAGCATGTCTTGTCAATATATTTATCTACAGGGATATGTCTGTGTTCAGCACTGCAGTATTTGAGGAGGCGAGGAGTTGATAGGCAGGCAGGAAAAGAAGAACAAAAAAATGTGGAAGCCAGTAGAGCCAGCAAGCTGAGAATCTCCCACAAACTACAGTCTAGAAGATCCGTTAAGATAAAAATATTTCCCCAGGACAAATCAGTTACTTGGAAGCAGCTTCCAAGCTACATGAACAAATAAATCCTTTCTCATATAGCTCAGTGGGTACATTTTGTCATGAATTTCCGAAACGCTACAATGACAAGAAACAGAAGCCTAAATTATCTGTCAAAGCAGGCACTTTAGTGAGATTCAATTGGTTGGACAGGAAAGGAATCTATGCCAGAGATACAAGACTCTTTGAACACCGTCACCATAGTGCCAGGTATAACATTCTCTTGTCATCAGAAGGATGGTTTTCCTAAATTATTGCATTAAATTGCCTGCAGGATATACGCTTGATGTTTTTGTAATGCAAAGGCTTAAAAGTGGGACGCAGACAAGCCCAGTGAAAAAAGACTTCTCTGAAATAAGTATAATGAGGACTTCTATCATAATCTGTATGTTTTCATCTGCTTTGTGGCAGTAGGATTTTAAGGGTGTGCAATAAAATGTTGGGAAAGTAAGTTGGTTGTGATATTCATGCTTGATATTGCTTTCTTAGATAAAGTGACAAGAGGTATTTTGTGATAGAGAGCTTCCCAGTCACCTGTTATATAATATTTTAATATCTTTGTGGAGCAGGGATATATAGTAATATGTATGAATAAGAAGAATGCTAACTCCAGAAAACTGCTTTGGGGCACAGAATGTAAACGGGACAGAACTATGTGTCTTTATGTATGAGCACAATGAAAATATCTGTCATTACTTCATCAGTTCTGACATGTCCTTGGATTTATTTCTTACTGGCACGAAACAGTCTACCAGTAAAAATTAATGTGTAAAATATTTGTGGTTGAGCAGCCTTTATCTTGTCCCACGGCAGAGAAAAAGGAAAATGAAAACTTTCTCCTTGCCCTGGCATATATCTGTATAAATGAATTTTTCCTTAAGTGCATCATAAATAAGAAAAGAATTCTGTCACTATAGCTAATATTATATAATTGGTGATACTAGAGATACTAGTTCTGAAGTGGCAAGTCAGTTCCAAATCAGTTTTCCCATGGAAGTTTTGCAGGCAGATTACAGGGCGGAAAAGATGTGTGCTAAATATTTCAGTAGCAAGAGACCAGAAATTGTAATATATTAGCACTAAATGAGGAGTATAACATTTGGGTCTCTGCAATTAATGTGTTTGTGGTTTTAGTCCTGTTAGAATGTATTTTTTCAATCCTGATCTACACGTGTGATGTAGTGGCTTTCAGGGAAGCAGTCCACAGACACCCCCAGGACTTCATGGGCTGCTTTAAAGTAGCCTGGAAAAGAGTACTGTAAATCATAAATCTGCTGCCAACAGGCAAATTTTCTTTGCTCCCCAGTTAAGAAATTCTTATTGGTCTGAAAGTGAAAGATAGTTAAAAATCAGTGGTATTTTGTGGTTTTACTTGGCTCTAGTAGCAAAGACAAAATGACAGATTCATGATGGATGAAAATTCAAATTCTATTTGTACTTTGCCACTTCCATTATTACGTTGATCTCTCAAAGTTTTTATGGTTTTTTTCCATCTCCTTTAACTGACTTCAACATTAATTTCTTTAAACTCATTTTGTGTAAAGTAATATGCATTGAGTCAGGTTCAGACAAACCCAGCATCCTGTCAGCTGTTTCACCAGGTAGGAGTAAAGAGTCTCTTGGTACTTGGCTGAGCAAATTGTTATGAAAATAGTTTTATATCCCCTGCCTGTAGTAATGCTCTTCATTTACTACTTCTTTAAGTGAATTTAGAATGACTCTATCATCAGTAATCCAAAAGAGAAGACATTTTCTTAACATTTCAAAGTACTCTATCTCATCATACAGTGCTTAGATTTTTCCCCAAAGCTTTGAGGTTTTTTGGTAGCACTGAATTATAAAAAAATAGAAACATACAATAGATCTATTAAAAAAAAAAAAAGCACATTGCTGAAGCATATTTTCATTTACAAAATACTCTGATCTTAGAGACATTTCTGTCATACATTTCTAGGGTTAGGATGTTAATAGAACAGTTTTGGAGACCTTTTTTTTTTTTTTTTCCTTTCTTCCAGACCTGGAAACTATAAGTGCTGAGGTCAGTAGTTCAAATGGTGGTGCAAATATTATCTACATCTTTATGACACACATGACTAGTTTCTGACAGACTGTATTTTTGGACCTTTTTATTTCTTTGCATTTCTTTTTGGGAGGACTGAAGGGGGAGAGATATTTGCTTGTTTGTTGATGGCATGATAAAATGGTGTTTGAAAAAACTGGGAAGTCTGCATTCATTTCAGTGTTTTATCTTCTTTCCTTCTATGGCACTGTTTTTTGCAGTATTTGGTTCTCTGACCACAGGTTTGCTGGGAGCAAAAGAGAGGGAAAGTTGGAGAAGTTTGAGACTTTTCACTCTTTATTTGCATTTAGCACCACTGAGGATAGCTACTTAGTCCCCTATATTCAGGCTGTGCTTTTCCTGGTGTCTTTCTGATAGACACTGTGAGGTGCTGCTTCTTTCCACCAATACTCTAAGTTGCTGATGTTATTGTTGCACCTTTGCACTCTGCACCTTTGCAGAGTGAGAGGAGCAAGAAGATGCTCACTAGAATATCCCTACCTTGTGCTTGCTGCATGTCCCATATAGAAATCCAGTATCAGAACAATTTTTGCTGTAGCATTAAGGTTTGTTCTAAAAAGCTTTGGAAAATTCTCAGTGGATTACTTTCCTCATGAACCAATATGCTTTTGGGATCGAGCAAGCTCTCCAATTACTTTCCCCTTTTTCCTTAAGTAAATTAATAATTGGATTAGTGTAATATAGCTATGGTAAGACAAGTTGATTTCACTGTTGCTCACTTTAAGATTTTTCTGACTGTAATCCTTTTTGATTAATTTTACCATTTTATCCTTAAAGTAATCTTTCCCTCCTAAAACCATTCCATAATAACGTAGAAAGTTGGGCCACTTTTCTGATCTCAGTTATAAAACAGTAAATCCCACAGTAACATTACAGAGTTTCGAGGCTTTACTTTCAATTTACACTGAAATAACTAAGAATGAGAAAGAGTTCTGGCTCTTATAGTAAAATTAAAGGAAAAATAAAAGAGCTGACCTTGAAATACTATATAACAGTAAAGCTACAATCCCAGAGTACCAGGAAATGATGCTGCCACCTCTGCTGTGTACACACAGAGAGGAGCATGTGATTAAAGGTTAATGTCACTTGGAAGCAAATGTGCTTCTTTGCGGAATTTGCTTTTACTGTTTTGACTAAATGTAACATCCATAAAGGTGATGAACTTGTCTCCGATCCTTGAAAATTGAAATCATCTGTGGATCCACACAGCTGAATTTACAAACTTAAAGCAAAGTCATTTAATACTTCTTGAGTTAATCTTCCTACCTAAAATGGACTTTGAAAAGTGACAAGCAAAGAAAGAAAGTTTTCTAATAAAAATGTCTGTACAATGAAAACAGCATGGCTATATACTTCAGCAAGTGGCTTAAGTTTTAAAAGGCTACACTAGAAGAAAGTAATGCTAATTGTTAAATCACAGGGTTTATCAGATATACATCAAGATCTTCTGTCAGGTGTACCTATACCCGCCCATAGATCTAAAAAAAAAACCCATATATCTATAAAAAAAAACCCAACCCATTGTAACACAGATGGTGCCTTTTAAATTTTTTAAATTCCCTTTCAGAATCTGACAGCAGTTCTGCTAGGGGAACAGAATTGAAAGGCAACAGGTAACAGCCTCCCACTTCACCACTGAATTTCAGCATTATCTGCAGAATATTTAAATATCTTTATGTGGATTTTAAACCTTTCATCAGCACATAATGTGTGTTATCATTTACACGTATGTGTTGGAATTGCAGGTTTTTGTGATTTTTTTTTTGCATGACAGCTTTGTCAAAAACACTAACATGAATGCAAATGTTTTCAAATATCTACTTCATTAAAATTAAAAACACAATTTTGTCATTTACACTGTAGGCACTCTTGAAAAGCGTTTTTGCTATAATAGGAAAACAGTGAAATTCCAAAGAATGTTTGAGAAAGCATGCAACCAAGATGCTAGTGTAATGAAAAGTCTCTTGGGCAACACTCTGACACAGACCAGGATTTGTTTTTCCTCTTGGTTTCAAATACTCTTTAAACAGAAGGCTTAGCGTGACATCAGTAGCAGTTTTTTTTTTTTTTTGAAAATGCATTGTATTTTCAGGTCTCAAAGCTTTTATTTCACCTGGTGATCCATCAAGGCTTTCAGCAATATGTTCCAGCTTCAACCCAAATAGTAACTTCTGGTCTTTTTTTAAATGTACATGGGTGTATACGAAATTTGTCAAATATTGCTAAGACAGCTAGAAAGAAATCTGACAGTAACAGCTTCCCACCAAACTTACGTAATAAGTAGTGGGATGAAATTTCATTGGAGATAAGGCAGTTATTAACAACATGGTGGGCCAAAAGATAGCTACAGTCACTTCTTGGAATACCACCGGCCAGGTCTGGGAAGGCTTTAACCCTATTGCAGAAAGCAATCAGCATTCAATTAGCCATGTTTTGGTTAGGTGATTAAGAAACATTTAGATGTTGAATGTGTAAGAGATATCTAAAGCAACATCCTTAGATCACTGTATGGTTTGTTTTGGGAAGTCATTTGTCCAGCAAGGTTTAGTGCTTTACAGTTAATGAATATTCTTCATGTATGGATTTATAAACTCCATCTATAGTTTTGTTCCTTGACCCTTAAGCATGAGGTGACTGTTGATTACTAGCTAGTCAGTTTGTGAGAGCAAGGAACACGTGGTTGTTTTGTCATTCTTGTCTCCATTATGTTCCAATACAATCATTTCAATCTGTGACATTTTTACAATCTCCTTTTCAGCAGAGATGTGGAACTTGGGAAACACGAACCCAGATGTAAGAGAGGTCTTGAATGTCACCCAGCCTATTATTTTCATAGCTTGTGTTTTTCTTAAAAATCAAAGCAATCTTTGATGTATGGAATGCGGAAATTTCTTCCCTGGTTCATGCCATCTAGGTTTTCTGTGTAGTTTATCAGCATTTTGGGGCTGTCAGAGCTCCTCCTGAAAATGTAGATGGAATCTATGGAATCCATCCTGATGTGCATGACGTGGCACGGAACTGGGTTGCACAGCTACAGCTTATGGACATACATACACAGCAAGTGATGGAATGGGAATGTTTGTGCTTGTTCCAGAGGAGTGTTCAAATGATGTTGAGGTGTTCAAGCAACTGAATATACATTGTTAGAATATGTGCATTTGATGATGACCTGTAAAGTTTCAGCTTACTTATTTATCTGTCCATTCAGGATTGCCTGCACATAACTGGATATAAATTCTCAAGCAGATCATAGAAATCAATTTTCTGTTTTAAATGTATTCCGTGTTATTCTGTTGGGTACAGAACATACCATTCATTTCCACAAGAGAATTAATTTACTTCAGTAGGCATTTGCAAAGCAGGATGCTGTCACTAGTGGATGAATTCATACAGACTTGTAGCACAGGCAATGGGCCACTGCTGGCAGCACACAGGTACTGGTGAACAAAGAAAGGAACTGACAGAAAAACACTCATCTCAGACTTAGTTTTCAACTGTGGACTTCCAGTGTGCTAGAGATAAAATGACAGGGAATTAGGATGCTGATGGGGAAGAAAATGTGTGGCCATTTGTAAGGCAGAGATGCCTTCTCAAGTCTCACATCCTGGTTTCCTTACTCCTGCAAACAGAATTAATATGTCCTGTCAAACACAAATCAATGACTTTTACTGGATGTTTATGATTTTTCCTGTGTAATCGTAACTTGAAGAATTTTTATAAATTGTCAGGAAATAGAACTCAGCTTCTGTGGAAATCTTTGGTATTTCTAAAAGAAAGTGTCATGAATCAAAACAAATTTGAGCAAAACAGCTCAAATCTCCAATCAAATATATTTACTTGGAAAAAATAATTGTTCTGATAACCCCTCATTTTTATTGTGATGCAAGTCGTATTCTGTAGGACAATGTAAAATATGCATAGAGTTGCATGAAATAGAACTATTTCTGATATATATATATATATATTTTTTTTTTTTTACGGAATTATTACCTATTAGAACATGTTGAAACCTTGGATCTTTTTTCCACAGAAATTTCCTATTCCAAAGAAATGAAACTGCTTGTTGAAAAGTTTTCTTGATGGTTTTTTAAATTAGTTTTAATTGCAAAGCTTCCTTTTGTGTAGCTTTTCATAGCTCTCAGAGCAGTTGTGTTACAATCTGTGGCTGGCACAGCGAGATGTCATCACCAAATAGTCAACTGTAATGGAAAAATGAGGGTCAAATGCAGTGTAAACTGCAGATTTAGCATCTGCCTCTCATTGTGCCTAATATGTGAAATGGACTTTGGGAGTAAATGGAAACCACTTTGCAATCCTGCTTGGTAGCTTGTCTGTACAACCAAGGATGGGTTCAAATGCAGAAATCTAGGTATTGGTTTCACTGAAGGAATGCATGTCCTCCTGTTGTTTGATTCATTTCATTTTAAAGAAAAAGCAGACTGTTTGCATTTTTTTTTTTTTAGAAATATAAAGGTTTTCATTAAAGCCATCCTAATAGAGAGAAACCTGCAGTAATTCCAGTTTGGGCTATTAACTCTTAGAGCTAATTAGAAAATGTTGAGATTGTGTTATCTCTCAGTGTAATATATGGATGCTTCGCAGTATGGCACACTTTTCATGCTGTATTTTTGATGTAGGCCAAAATGATAATACTGCCTGTGCAGGTGTGAGGTTCAGTTATCATGTCAATAAGCATGAATATTCTTCAAGACAGAACCCAAATTTCAGGGGACATAGTCCAGTTCCTTAAATACAGTGTCACAGTTCCTTCCCGTACCAGCTTTTCCACGACAGATTATTGCATGATTTTTTATTGAATGTTCTTTCAGTTCATGGAAATTGCTGCACTACTTTTTGCTGCTCTTTCATCCTGCTAGTGCCTCTTGAGTTACATTACTATTCTATAGTCTGTGCATTGTCAGTAAACAAATCAAGGAAACATGCACAAGTTTGGGAGCTGTGTGAAGGACATTATAATTTTGCCTGTAGTACTACTTTGTTTCTTAGTTACCTATTTGTATTTTCTTTCATTCTCTCTTAAATATGAATGGAATTTACATTATCTGCTTAAACAGCTGTGTTGGCAAGATCCTTTTGGGGCTAATTTTGCACTATTTTCATGAGCATAGTTTTCCAGACCACATGTATCCCCAGTATAAGCATGTAAGTTACAGTGGGAATTAACACAGCATCTTGAGTTCAGTGAAAGCTGTGCATGAATAAAAAAGTGCAGGACCAGGCACATTTTAGTCTGTATTTGAAAAAGAAAGAGCAAAGAAAAGAAAAAACTCTCTGCTCTGATTTAAATACAAGTATAATTGATCTTTGTTACATTTGGGACAGTTTACAGTCATTAAGCTTGTTCAGAACCTCTTGGCAGGACTGAATCTCTGTTTGAATTGGAAAATGATCAGTCCACTTTAAAGATTGTTACATTAATTAGGCATATACAGCAAACAGACAGTATGTATCTGGGTAATCCCTGGAGGCAAATTATTCTAGCCCCATAGTGCTACATAAACATTTGTCTGGAGATGGGATTCTATAAGCCAAAAAGCAATTACATTCTTTATTGCATTGCTAGTTATGATAGCTTCTCTTAGTAAAGCATTTCAGTTTTATCTCCCTCTTTGTATTTATTTATTTATTTTTAGCTCTCTTTGCTTCCCACTATGTGTCCTCTCCTTTTCATTTGAACAGTACTGGTATGGCATTGAACACCATGGTTTCATAGACAGTGGCAACTTTTGTTGTGCCTTAGCAGCAATGGGGCTTGGAAAACAGTTTTAGACAGCTCTTTTTCAAAGAGTCTGTTAAAATAATGTCTGTCACTGAGTAGTATCAGATTTTTCATTTGCAGGAACAGTACAGTTTTAGGAAGACCTCTCCAATACTCTTCTGCCCTTGCAGAAGAATTTCACCTGCTCACCTGCCATAGGGTTCTCTGCATGAGTGCAGGACAAGGTCAGGGTGTCTCATTCTAGGGATATAGTGAGTCATTTGCTGTGTCCTTTTTCTCCCTTGGCTGGGCAGTTGCCATTGCTTTCCTGATACGGAGTCATGTTTTCTTATACCCCTAGAAATCTCTGTAAAAAACATTACTTTGTCATCTCACTCATGGTTTGCAACACACCAGTCTCTTGACATGTGTTTTCACAGCTACATCACTGAATAGCTTCTACTGATGCACTTAATGAAATTCAGTGAGCTTTTTTTTTTTAAGATTGGCAATGAACACAAGCCACAACCCTTGGGTAGTTGTGAAATACACCGTAGCTAAGTGAGTTTGATATGACAGTCATGCCAATTATACGACACAATGCTGCAGTAGACATGGAGATAGAAGAGCTTGGGGGTGATCACAGAATGGTTTGAGTTGGAAGTGTCCTTAAAGACCACTCAGTTCTCTTCCAGGGAGAAGCTGTCCACAGCTTCTACAGTCTACCTGCTCCTGTGCCTCACTACCTTTAGAGTGAAGGAATAAATTCCTTACATCCAATTTAAATTTTTCTTCGCCCTTTTTAACTTTTTTGATTTATTTTTATCAGGTATTCTTTAAGCATTTGGCAATTGGATGGACAGATTTATAGGAAATAATTAGTACTTCTTATGCCACCAACAAGATAACCCAAGTAATAATAAAATGCTATTAGCCTTGAAGACAGTGTTGTAGCTGTATCCTATATATTTTTTCTAAACTTTGACTCAGAGGGCAGATAAATAGCAATATTGTATTCTAATGAGCTTATGTAAGCTGCACTGCTTTTCAGTGAGATTTTGTTCAGTAATTATGTTTCCTTGGTCTGTCAATCTGTACTTCAAAAGGAACTATTTTGTTTAAATACTCTGTCTACTGAAATTAACTTCACTGAATAAGCGAACTTCCTTCTCCTGGTATGTTTTAATACCATTTGGGGGAGTGTACTTAGGCTACTGTAACACTACTTGTGCCTAAAGGTATATCAGCATAACATCCAGAGATGAAAAGCAGAGAAGATGAAAGGTTAGGAGAACATAATTAATTAACTGCAGATATCTAATAGGCCCCACTTCCAGTCAATTCTCTCAAAAATAACTGGCATTCAGTAATGGCCGTAGATGGACTGGCTGTGACACACATACAGCTGAAAATAACCAGTGAATGTCTTGGGTTTTTTCTTGTTGGACAACAAGGTTATGGGAACAGAGTGAATCATGGCTGTAACATAGAAACAAAAAGCAATTCTGGTGTATCAGTGCATCCGTAGCAACAATTCAGTTTCAGCCCAATTGGGAGGCAGTAGTTGTTGGCCTTCAGCTGAACAGTGCAAGAGATGGGGGTTCTTTTCCTGTTTCATGGATATTTGATGCTTAAGTGGGCTGTTGAACTGTTACAGGGGTTGCTGTCTGTTCTTACAATTATTTATAGGCCCAGTGGTACTTGCTAGTTGTTATATTTTCTTGTTTTACTGTTTCTGCAAGGATAGTTAACCCTTTGAAAAAGTCAGCCACCTGGCATGGCTTAACATTTGATTTTTAAGTCAGCAGAGATATACCGCATGTGTGGCAGGAAAAATGAACTCAGAAAAACAGGAATTTATTTTCTGAATGGCACCAACTAGTCCAGTGTCCCTTTTCTCACAGTGGCTTGAGCCAGATCCAGTTGGACCTTGTGTTTTTGTGCATAAATGTTATGTATGATTGGTGAAAGGCGTCTCGCACAGAAGTTGTCTTAATATTCTTAATTCCTGGAGAGCTTGATGGAACAGCTCAGGAGAAAACTCTGCTTGCTGTAGTAAGAAGCCTTGTTTGTGCTCCTTCCTTGAGAGCAAGAAGTGTTAATGGAAGCTTTAATCCTAAGCCTTTCTTATGAAAGCCAATATATACAGTGCAGCACAAAAATCTGGTGCACTGACAGTGCCCTGTCCTGCTGAGTAAGCCCTCTTCAGCATTTGTTTATCAGCTTTCTCCACAGAGGATGCAGCAATTGTTTTTTTGTTGTTTTTGTTTTTGTTTTGTTTTGTTTTCTTTCAGTGGCAACAGAGATCTGTTTTCATGTCTTCTCTGTCTTTTCCTGTGACCGGCTGGCTCTTCTGAGCTGGCCATGCTGTCAGACAGCAGGGATCCCATGTTTGGGCAGGTGGTGCACTGCTAACAGTGGAATAGCTTCAGCAGCAGGAGAGGTGGCAATATGCCCACCTATTGCAGAGCTGTTTGTAGTTGCTAAGCCTGATAATAAAGGCTACAGAGAATGAACACTTCTGATGAACCATCCCTTTCATGATTTCAGCACATTTGTTTCGACTGTGTCTTGACAAAGACATTAAAGGTTTGGAGTAGGGAATCTAAAGAGGATCAAAGTAACTAACAGCTTTGCAACTGTGTTAGCAGTTCACATTCTCACCTGAATAAAGGCTGAGCCCTCCAACTCAGGGTAGGTGCCATCCACCATCCTTCACGCATGCTTCACACACCCTTGTAGGAGATGCCAGCAGTTGGTGCTTTAATATTTCAGTCATTATTGCCAGTGTCCTGAACAGCACAGCAAGCTCCAGTGGTTTAACAATAGGCTATTTTTTCTGCTATGTTTTATCTATTCAAGAGCCCGCTGTTAAATAAAATGTAATTTGAAGTATGTAAGTATTAAAGCTACCCAAAAGCTTTGATGTTGAAGATAATTAGCAAGGAATTATGAGGAGATAATGCATGGGTGGGCAGACAAAGCTAATGAGGCGCAGTCAAGGGAAAGTGTGAACTGAAGCAGTTTTCTGTCATTAATATCCCAATGACATTCCCATTGCATTTCTTCCCCAGGTGTGAGAGGTAGGCACATTTGCAGAGCCATAAGTTGTTTCTAGTTTTCCTATGTGGTCTGTCAAACACCACACACACAACACGATCAGCAGTTACTGCTGCTGCCCAAACAGTTGTTAACTCTGGAAGATTCAAAAAGGTTTTTGCTTCAGTGTAGTAGCTTCAACATTATCCATGTTGAGGTTGTAAGCTTCATTGCTGTACCAGTTTGAGCCTGTTTGCAGACTTCTGGCAGGCTTTGTGATTGTGCTGGGAGTGGTACTGAAGTTCATCATAAATCTAAACACGTTGTCAGTATGTTCCACAAACAAGCTCTAGTCTCTACAGCCTCTTTCCTCTTATCTGCTTATCTCTTATTTGCTTTTTCCAAGAGAAAGGAAAAATCACTTAAAAGTAATTAGTAAGAAGTTAAGAAGCCCAGATTTCCATACCAGACATAACCCACCAGAACAGGTATCATCGGGTCATGGAAAAACTCTGTTGTTTTTATTTGCTGTTGTAACAAACACTGTTTTGTGTGAATTGTTGCTGAAGATGTTTCCAAATCATGTTGCTTTTCAGAGCACTTGCTTGTTTTCAAGTATCTTTTGTATTTTGCCTGAGTTCTATGCACAACCTGTTTCATAGAGAGATGGTATAAGGTGATGAGAAGGAAATTGTGGTGTATCTTGAAATCAAATGTATCATTAATTAAGCAGGTAATAGTCCATCAGTAAGCTCTGTGGATCCTTCGCTTAAGGAACAGAAAATGAAATGATATTGGAAAGACAAATGTTGGAAAAGGTTTGCCATGAAGTTGAGGTTTTCTCTTGAGGTTTTCTTTCCACATACCTAATTACTGTGTTCCTTTAGTTCAACACAAGGTACTTCTGGACTGCATTTTATTCCAGTAGTCTCCTCCCTGATGCTAAAGGGCTGGTGCCCTTTTCCTTGCAGTTCATCTGTATTCTGCTGTTGACATAACTTGCAGATATTGTCTCTTACATTTGCAGAGCTGCTTTCTTGAGGATCTAACAGGTTATCAGCTCCTGCAGTCATTTTCAATCTTTGTAAAGAATCATATCTTTCTAATTAAGCAAGTGATTAACTATCATACCCTTTTTATCAGTGTAAGATCTCTTATAGGTTTAGTGACTTACAATCATAACCTTTCAAGGTTTGGTATAATCCAGAATACTTGGACAGCCCTATGGCTAGGCAGGCTTCTTCACTGTACAAACTGTTATTATCACCTCACTTATTGTTCTGTTTATTTACAAATAAAGACCAAATAACCTCAGTTGAACATATGAGAAAATAGTAATTCCAAACCCTATACTGAAGAGAAATTTAACATCGGAAACTCAATGAAAACTGAAATATATCACCTGTTTGTACCATTACAGAGTAAGAGCCTTTTATAAGCCTAAAATAAATGAAATACCAATGTGAAATTAGGAATATGTTTTTCATTTATAGAAAGCTATGAAGCAAGATGCTTTTGTCTTTTCTTAATAGCCTCACTTCAGACTCAATTGTTACAGATTACTGTGGAGACTTAATGGAACCGTACAGCAGTGCAGAGAAGGAGTCAGGAGAACAGTGGCTGATGAGCCAAATTAAGCAGCAGGGCACTTTACATGGAGAGTGTGAAACTGCATTATGGCAAGCCATATTGCTTCCTTCCATGTTAATCTGTGTGAAGGCTGTGCAAAGCGGCCGAGGCAGTACAAGATCCAAAAGTAGTGAGTTATCTCCCCAAATCCATGGCATTCAGAGGTTGGTCACACATTCCCCCAGACCAAAATCCTGGCACTTCTCCTGCTAATTGATATTTTCCATGGGCACATCAGGTAGCCCTGGTAGAGTTCTATTCTATAGTATGCATTGGAAAATAAATACATATGTGCCACTTGCTGCTTTGAGATATTTCAGGTGGCCTTCAGATTGCTTCCATCTGCCTTTTACGTATGCTATGTTCCTTGAGATACTCTAGCTTTAATGCTGCACTTGACAAAACCTTTAACCTGCTCAGTGGGAGCGCAGACTCTACTTCTGCACTGTGATATGGAAGATTTCCTGCACAGAAGGAAAAGCACAACCCGTTTGGGCATTTGCATAAATGTTAGAGGGTTTAGAAGGGCACAGATCTCCTTCAGCAGTGATCACATTTTTGTTGCTATTAGAATAACAAACAAAAATCATTTTGCATTTTACTTAAACCATTTGTTTTCCCAAAGGAGATCATTCATGTCATTAAAAACTCTTTGTATGTGAAACAAGTAGATAAAGAAAAATAAAACAGGAGAAAAAAAAATGAATTCATACCTATTCTGTCAGTATTCAGAGTGCTATATGACCATTTCTAATTATTTTTCTTCCATCTAAGATTGAGATAACCAACCAATAATGAGGTATGGTACTGAGGAGGTGATCTTATGGATGAAGTCTGGCACAAGGGCTGGAGATTCTTCTGCCAGCAGTGGTCATAACATATTCTGATATGATTATGACTTCAACAATAGCTGTGGGAAAGTGTATTTCTCTGTCTTGCATAGTTTTGAAGGTATAGTTACCTGAAAACAACAGCATTTCAGGACAGAGGAGAAAGAGGTTTGGAAATAGATTTTATATTGAGATTTTGAAAATCATCAGTTTTCAACTTTGATTTGCCAAATGTAGTGATATTAAATACATATATAATCACAGATGTATCTAAGAGCATAAATTGTCTGTTTATGGGTTCAGCAACACAGTTTTCTTTCTATTCCTTCTTGGAGCCCATGTACATTAAACTAATTGTACTGAAATTTTGCTATGGCTTGCTAATGCCATTTGAATGGCATTATTCTTTTACCAGTCAATACTATTTCTCTCACTTGATTCTTGTAGGGAATGTAATGCAAATGTGTATGGGTGGGTAATACTTCCCAAATCCACTAAACATTGCAATTGCAGGAAATTTTCATGTGGTTATTTTTGTTCTCCTGAGCCCCAGTGCTGTCTGACAGGCACTGTACTATTATTCGCTTGGCTGACAGTGCAAGACACAGTATGCCCTGAATTTGTTTCCCGGTACATCTCTGCAATAGATTAGCAGGGAGCTCAGAGATGAGGAGTGTAGCCTGCATCTCTTCTAAGATTTACTATGTCACATTCGGGGTTCTATTCACTTTTCTGCGAAAATACAGGGATTTTTCTTGTATACAGCAGAAATAAAATAATCCTGTCCTTAATTCCATCAATACCAGTCTTTCAAGTAGCCAGCAGAGGCCACTCTTCTAGAGAATGAGCTCTTTCTCTTACACAGTTGAATATAGAAGCTTCCAACTTTTGCAAATAGAGTGCTGCATACAGTTCCACTAAGTCAATGACTGAGAAGCCCATTTCAGTGAACTAGCAGAGAACTGACAACCAGAGATGGCAAACTTTATTTGATGACTATTTGAAGATAACATACCCCTCCCTGCCTCTCCATGCAAGGAAAATACTTTGAAAACTGCCCAAAAAAGAAAATGAAGGATAAAAATTTTGAGTTCTTCACAAGTAATTATGTGTTCAAGATGGTTTTTTTTTAATGTTGTTAACAAAATATTTTGATAGCATTACCTCAATAATACAGGAGCCAACCAAAGTAATCTCATGTTTACTCCAGATTACTGCATTATCAGTAGGGTGCATCACAGACATGGGGATTCATTTATCTACATCTCCTGTTATTGTACATCTGGTTACCTGGTTTCCGTTTCTCATTGGTACAAACAAGTAGATACTCTGGGGTGTAATTCCTCCCATCTTATCTGTCAAAAAAGACAAGCCAGAGAGTAGATAAGTTTCAGATATCTACAGTGTTGGAATCTAATGTGAAGTGAGATGGATTCCAACCTGGTATGTTTAAGTCTGGACATTTCTGCATCAATGCCATTTCCCAACTGGTGGTTCTCAAACACTTTTCAGTGGAACTGTGTGTGAGTCAGATTTAAGTGATATAAATGTTTTCATTTTTTGTTTTAGTCTCTCAAATGGAAGACCTTACACTTAACCAATTTTTTTTCCCTTTGAATTATATAGTCTGTAAGGAAATGTGGAACAGAATATATTAGGGGACTGTACTCCCTGATGTGAAATAAACACCAAGCACTTCAAATTGTCAGCTATTACAAGAAATGCTTCAGTTTGAAAGTGTATTACTGAAATGGCAATTACTTTCACCATTAGCAGCCCCTACACAGAAAAGCAGTGTGTAATGCCTTTCCTCACAAGAGATTTCCCAACACTCATATTCAGCCAATCACCTAGAATAAGAATTTGAATTGGTTTAGAATTTGAATTGGTTGAACATGAATGTTCAACATGTTCATTGTTACTTAAAATATTGTCCTTGGTATTTATTGTCTTTTATTTAAGTGTATCAGCAATTTAAAAGTTTCAAACTTTGGATGCCAAATCCTGGCATCTTGCCATTGATTTCCAGCACAGTATTCACATGCAGAACTCAGATATAGTGGGAGGACAGATATCAGATGGGGGTTGAAAGTAGGAAGCCACAGGCAAGGGAAGTTGCTGAGATGAAGTTATCTTCTTCTATCACAAAGTCATGCAATGGCATAGAATCCAAGCTTGCTCCCTTATTTTTTTTTTCTTTTTTTTCTTTTTAATGTGACTTCAGCTATAGATGGGAATATGTGGTAGTTAACATTTCTATGTCTTTCACCAGAACATTAAAAGAACAGCTTATTATTCACAGGCTAATATGTATTGTAAGAACATCTGATTAATATATGTTTCCCATTTTCTAGTTAGCGAATATTCTAAACATAGCATGTTGCATTGTAAACATAAAATTCTGTAACATATAAAATTTCTAAACTGACCACAAGAATGGTTATTGGGGCCATATCCTAAGTGCTCAGCATAGCAGCTCAGTTAATTGAGCATGACAAGCTGCACATTCTTACAGACCTTTATAATATGAGCTGCTTGGAATTGAAAGTTCTATTTGTATTAATGAGGGAAATCATTCTTTGTGCCCTACATCAGGATGATAAACTGTATACTCATTGGCTAGATTACAGGCAAGTACATAGGAATTCAAGGGGTTTCAGAGTAGTAGTCTGGCTTTATCTGACACATGGAAACAAGAGTAGCTCTATGATACTATGCCTTTTGTGTGTGATGCCTACTTTGCAAATTCAGTTTTCAAAATGCTACTCCAAGCCCACGTTCATTTCCCAAGAGCTGTTGTGAGCATATGCTCTTATCTGGGTACTGCCTTTTGGTTGACACTGCCATCTCTCCCTTCTACTTTATCAGTGTTTCTTCTATGCTGTGATGTATATCCCATCAGTAAACGCAGCTTATTCCTTTCATTTCCACCTAATTTCCTAGGCAATTTGTTGATCCGAATCATATAGATTTTCAGTGATGCATTCAACTGATCAGCTGGTTTTGATACATTTCATCAATTATCAGGGTAATGAATACAAAGTTAAGAAGAAAGGCATGTTTGTCAGTGCTACTTTATGTAGATGATACCGGAATAACATCATTCTGTGAATTCAAAATCCTGTCTGGGTATATTCATATGATTTTAAGATACTCATTTAATCCTCATTTAACTGTTCTTCTTACATTGGTTTTGTATACATTCCATATGAATGCACACTGTCATCTTTACATTAATTTGACGTAAGTGATAGCCTAAACATGCAACAAATCCACTCTTCTTTATTAGCTAATTACCTGGTTGCAAGTCCCAGTATTCAGCACTTTAAGCGTATAACTGGATATGAATTATTCATGTCATGGAAACTGCTGTGAAGGGTAAGAATGAAAGATTCTAGTTCTGAAAGCATTTTCAAGTATGAGCAGCAAAGTCAGAGGAAACGTAAGGTCATGGGCCAATATGTCCCTAAAACTTGACTTCCGTGTTTGCTTTTAGAGCAGAGTATGATATATATGTTCCCAAGCTATCACCAGAGTGGCAAGAAATTTTATGTCTACTGTTGTTGTATTTACGTTGATTTCTTTTTATTTTGTGATTTTTTTTCCCCCAAATACATTAACAGTAAAGTGGAAGCACTTTAAGTGATTAAAGCTGCTTTTTAAGTAGACTTTGAGTTTTCCTGCCTTCTTATGAGTCCTATGATAGCGATCATTTAACAAAACGTGAACTTCTGATCCCAAAGAGACCAAAGTTTCCACTGGTCTGTGAATCTCACCATTAATGTAGATGTTATCTGTAAGAATACGGCAATTTTTAAATGTGCAGTTTCTCTGGAACAGGTACTTACACATACAGGTAATGGCTCTTCAAGGATGTTGAAATTTCTATGGTGTTTTGTAAGGCTGCTAGTTAATGCCATTAGAGAAAGTTGTATGTAAAGAGCATTTTAGAGAACCATCACTTTGAGGTTTAAAGCATGATGATCTTTTACAGAAAAGAGAAACTAATCATCATTTCATTTCAGTACAAAAATATGACAGCCCACTCCAGGTAATGATGCACATCAGTCTTCTGTGTTTGTATTTAAGAGTTTTCTGTTTGCTTCCTTGCTCAAGCCATGTAAATAGTGTGGATCAGTAAGGTCCTTCTAGGTCCAGCCTTTCAGTTTTGTCCTGTTCCATTATAAAATGAAATGATCCGAAAATCCACCTGAAAATGTAGTTAAGCATTGTGAAATTTAGACATGCTAACAAATTACTAGCAGCAGAACATGCTGAGTTCCAAATAATCCTAAAGCTTGAGGAACTGCTAAGTTAATTAGCTTGGTATGAAACTTTGAAGAGGAGCTACTGAGACAATCTACTGATGGGGGAAGGAAGGATCTTTCTTCTGAAACAATGATACTGCCACTTTGATGCCACACAGTTCCATGGAGCTTCCCAAGCCATGAAAAAAATGTCTGTGCATTAGAAAATACTGAGAGCCCACTGTCAAAGCTGCACACATACTAATGACCATGTCTCATATAGATTCTCCCATGTTTAAGGAGTCTGTTATATCTAATAAATATCTTGGTGGTTGTTGACTGTTCAGCTCACATTAAAAGCCCTTGTATTGTAGTATTGCTTTGGATTAAAAAAAAAAAATAAGAAAGAGGATTTGTGGCCCATTTAAAAACCTATCGGGCATGAAATTGATACTGTATGAGGAAGAGAGAAATGAATTTCCTCATTAGAACTTGCACATTAGTACAACAGCTTTTGACGTAGTTTAATCAGAGTTCTTATGATATATCCTCGTAGCTCAGTTATACCAGGCATGCACATGGAGTAATGCATTCAGATACTGATATATCCTTTCATTATGCTTTTAAACATCTTCACATTTTTGTAGCCGTGTATATCTTCTATGAAAGAGCAATGCATGATTACGTACATAGTTGAATTAAATACCCTGAATTGAAACATCAACTCTCCGCCTCCAAATTTAGCGTGATGTCATTTTGTCTTACTGCACAGCTTTCTCAGCCCTTTTTGTCATAGAGAACACCTCTTGGAAGTGATGTAGCCTTTCTGAAATCTCGATTTGCTGATTAAAATATTCTTCAGAAGAAGCAGTGTGTTGCATAAATCAAGCTGAATTATGGTTTGTCTTCCCTTAGCATTGTGGCACACTTGTATAAATTGAACTGTTTTTTTTCTCCTGAATATGAAGGTCATGATTAATGTCTTGCAATCTTCTGACTGTCATTTTTCTATAAGGATCTTGTTTGAAACTAGAAAAGTATCTGATATTTGGATTTCCTTCCGTTCAGAAATCCACTGCTTATCCTTTTGAGTTTTCTCTGTTGAAAGGGAATTATGAAGTGAAGAAGGGATAGCACATACTGATAACATTCACTTATTTTCAGATCAAGACAAAATTAATCCATTCAGAATCACAGTGATTGTTCCTGCTACTGTCCACCCCAACTCCCATCCCCAAACCACTGTGAGATAGTTTCTTGCTCCTCATAGTATTCATTTCCCAAATTTGGGGCAGTGCCTCCAGAAATGTCTGCAGAGAGATCAGACAGATTGATATGGGAAATACAACGTATATTCTCTGAAAAAGTAAAACCCAGTTTCCAATTTTATTGTTGCTTTTTGTTCGATTTATCCAAGGTTACTGATAGACATGGTTCTTTTTTATTAGAACTTGATATTTTATCTTTGTTCTAATAAAAAGTAGCATGTACATCATGAACCCTGAATAATTCAGTGCTCCTTCGCAACTTAGAAAGCTCACTCTTTTTGATGGCATTTCTTACCTATGTGATTCAGAAAACAAGCAATTCTCTTATGAACAATTGTTCCTCTGTTGTAGAAGTGTATTTTAGCTACCATGCTGTGTGCAAAGTTACAAAATTTGCTGTTGTATCGCCTGAGGCAACCTGGGTTCATTCTCAGTGGGAAAAGGACGAAATAACATTTTAGTTATTCCTGACAGTTACTTGAGTGTCCACAAGCAACTGCTCCAAGTTTAATTCTTTGCAAAGGATCTTTCTTAAAAATTATTTTAGTAGAGTATTAGACAAAGGAAACTGAATTTCTGTTTTATCAGATGATGTCTTCATCAGTGTACAGTTTTCTTTAGAAAAAGAAAGCCTTCTGATTGAACTGTGAATTCATTTAAAGCCTTCTAAATGTTGCTTTTTGTGTTTTCTCAAAAATCAAATAGCAAGTGCTTATCAAAAGACTTACTGAGTTGTTTCAGAATGCATTAATAAGAGAAGAATTTTAGCATTGCATGCATTTGCCAAAGCACCATAAAAAAGTTAAGTGCAAATTGTGTTGATTCAGCAGCAGCTCTGTGCAGGTTATCTTTTGTTGTTGAAAATTATTGTTGAGGTCTCAAAACCAAGAAAGGAACTATAGGTTGTGTGAATTAAAGGTTAGTCACCAGTTCCCACATTTCTGCAGCAACTGAAATGGAGTAAGAAAAAAACTTGTAGAAACAGCACAATATTTTGGGTCTTTTTCTTCTGTCCTTCTGTATGTGTTGATTTTCTAGGGTGTGCTCGTCCTGCAACTTCGTTATTTTGGATGGCTGTCCTATCACAATCCACTTCAAATTCTAGTGCTCCAGTGTTTTAACTTGTGACCACTTGGTCTTCAAACCCATTTGACAGTGTGCTTTTCCACTTCTGAGGTTATCTGCTTATTTTACCCTTTCATTTCACTCTGTACATAGAAGTCACCATACTCCCATTGTTTAGAAACTCTCAGTCTCAAAATTTCTGCCTTTGGCTGTTGCCAGCTATTGCTGGTAAATAACCACAGAGCAGAGTTAATTCTCAAAAATGATTTTGTAGTTCATGAATTTTCATCTTTATTTGTTTCACATTAGAGAATTTCTCATGCAGTTTAGAGTGAGAAATTGTATTAGATATTCATTGCTTTTTCATAAAACTAGTTTCTGTTAACTCATGCTATATGAAGGAATTTTCTTTGCTGTATTAATATTTACTTTAGAACCATCCAGGATAGGCATCTGTCCCTTCATTTATTTCCCATCCTGTTCCCTTCTGGATAGCAATTTATATGACTAAGCAATTGTCCATGCAGGAGCTTGATCTTTTCCTGCTTAGGTGATTCCTCTCAAAAGTAATAAAACATTACACACCGATCAACTACGCTAGGCAGGCTGCAGATAATTTTCACTGTTGTATTCTCTGTTGTGCAGATTGCTAGATGATGTACCAACCACATGCAGTACCAGCAGCTTTCATTCTGCAGGCTTTTCATTTGTTGGGCTCATGGCTAAAATGCCTATAACTTCCTAATTCTGGTGATTTGTTCTGACAGTAAATACTATACCTCCAAACTTTTTCTATTTTTATCCCTAATCCAGGGATGTTCTGCAGAATGCTGCTCCTCTTGCAAGGTTTTTCACTGTGGGATCAGGTTGACAGGGACAAGTCTCGTGTAATAGGACTGAAAATGCTCTTTTCTTAATGAAATCTATCTTTGAAAAATCTCTTATTTTTATGTTTGTTTTTCTCAGTGCACACTAAAACTAATATAATATGGAAACAAATCTTCCTGTTTTGATGTAGAAATGATGTTTTGCCCATGTTTCCATGGAGACAATCAGACTGTCATAAACGAACATGAAACAGCTTTTAGTTTTGCAGAATTTAGCTGCTTTAAAATGATTACATTACAAATCAGTCATATTCTGTGATGCCTTCCAAAAGTCTTCGGGTGATTCGTAAAGACAGGTAAGTATTACTGTCCCCATTTTAAATGCAAACAGGAGGTAGCAGTAACTCACTTGCCCCAAGCCACACACACAAAAAAAAAAAAACACAAAAACAAACCAGAAAAAAAGTAATATCTACAAGAGCACAACATAAGGTTGTCTTTTGCTTCTTGCCCAATGACTGGGACAGCACTGCACATGAGGCCATGTGCTAAGAACAAGAGTGAAGCTGGTCATCCTCCCAGGATGCACTGTTTCCAAAAACGCTCACTGTACTGTACCTTATACGCACAAAATGCACTCCTGTATTTTACATTCAGTAGTTGATAGTGTTTGATGCCAAATTCTGTTTCACTCATCTTAGCAAATAAGCAATGGAACGTGTAGAGATTTTCTCATTTCCATGGCTGAACATATCATCGTGTTCAGTGTTTAAATACGAGGATGTGGAGATAGCCAGGGTGCCTGGCTGGGAACCGCTGTACCTGGATGGCACTGACACTCTGTATGTTGACAAACAGAGTGACCTTGTCAGGATTTCATACTCAGAATTCCTGTTACATGCCGAGTTCTCTATAACCCCGTGTTAGGAAATAATTCTAATTATGTACTGATACATATACCGATTCGTGAAAGCGATCCTTTAATTCTTATTTTTTGTTATTTCCAGCAGCACCCAAAATGTGCTTCTGCATTACATCTAAAAATACACTCATTAACATACATGTTATTCATGAGATTTAAGGGCATAAAATATGCACTGAGGAATGATAAAATTTGATTGGTAGGAGATGTTTTTTCTAGAAAGAAGAGTTCTATATGCAGATAAATTTATTTCAATTATATTTTGTAATTTTTTTCTACTGTCTTATTTCACAGCATTACAATACATTATAGTTTTTAATCAAATTTGGAAGAGGTTTCTGTATCTCTGAAACTGTCTATCCAAGTCAAATCCTGATACATTCTTTTCCCATTATTTTATTGCTTCAGTTAAAGCACAGATTGACTGCTTCATAGCTGTTGAAGAAGTGCTTTGTGAAATACGGTGCAACTTCTCTCCCTGAGTAAATCCAAATACTTGTTTGTATTCATCTGAAATGGGAAAGGTGTGCCTTTAACTACGCATGAATAATTCAAAATATTACTTTCAGAAGAAGGCATGAACTGTTTTATTTTCAGTTGGCCTTGGAGTGAAATAATTTGTGTTAAATGAAATCCTACTGAATAAATGATTTACTCCAGTGTAACTAAACACAAAAATGGTCTAGGTCAATTTGGAGAATGAATTGTATTTGATATTTCAGGGTTACCACAGGATTGTCAAATACACACATCTTAAATATCTTTTTTTTTTTTTTTTGTAGTTTTCTATGTTTTTTTATTATAAATTTTAAATTTTTACAATTTATACTTTCCGTATTTCCCCAGCAGCAATAATTAAGAATTAAGAATTATGCCTTACTGGCTTTCGGAGAGAGAAATGATGTCATGTCCTGGTACCAGGATCTGGAGATTGGGAATCACTCAATATCATGAGACTCAAACTTGATCACAGATAGGGAAAATGCAGCCTCAGCATCACACAAAAATACAGTATGACTTACAGTTCTTTCAAAAGGTGTTTTCAGCTAACCCGTTCTACCAGTGTGGATATCCATGTGCTTTCTCTCTCTTGGCCTCACATTCATTTGCTAGAAAATTGAAAGTATGAGCAAGCAAATTTTGGTCCAGGAGAGATACAGGTGTGCTTGGAGGCACCAGAGAGGGGGCAAACTCAATATCTTTCCTACAGAAACAGTTATTCCTGTTTTGGCAGAGCAGTGAAAAGCTGGTAGGGTGGAGATCATTTAGAATAAGAAGCAGGATGCCTGGTTTTTGAGTTGCTGGGCTGCATCATTATATGGTATCTTTGTAAAGCAAGAACAGAGATGAGGCTGACCAAAGGAAACAGCCATGCTTTTATTTCTGCTCCTATGCTGAGGATCCATTATTATAGAACTGAGTCCTCCCTGCATGGCAGAAGCAGAGGTTTTTCATTTTCTCATGTTCTACCAGCTAAAGATTAGAACAATCTTCTGAAGCTCCTGAGTGCTATCCCAGGAAGCTTGCATCACTCTAGGAGTTCTTGGGACACCGAGACAAAATCCATAGATCTCCTGTCATTAAACATCTACGGAAGCTCCATGAGCCCCTGGGAATGGGGTTATTTTTGTACTTTTAATACTTCCTGCAATTAAAAATTGAATGGGAGGTCTGACTGATGTCCTTCTGTCTGTGCTTTTTTTAGGTCTGTTTTGCCTTCACTTTCTCCTTATTCAGAAACACTCTCTCATCTCTGACTCAATCAAGCAAAAATCATCATACAGCAAAAGTGCTTGGAACTTAAAGCGGTGTTATGGCACTGATGTCAGGTTATACTTTATTGAACCAGTGTGAGCAGTCTATACTTGCATATTGTTGAACCTGTGCCCCAGGGGCTGGAGAGTTTCTTGTACAAAGTGCACCCGTTGATAGCTGGAAAACAGAACAAGTACGTTGCTGGTTTTGACAGCTTCTTTTTTTCAAGTGGGTATATGCTGGGATTTTTTCAGATGCCAAAGAAGGTGTTGGAAAGATAAATGTTTTAGCTAAACTTGCCTAAGTATGTGAAATATTAAACACTTGCCCCAGTGTAGAGAAATATTTGAGATGTATTTGCAGTATATTGAGATATAAATCATTAACTGTTCATGGCCAGAGATCAAAGTAGGAGCTTCTTGTTTATGATTCTTTAGAAAATCAATTTTGCTCTTTACTGGTCTTTCCATGTCTCTTTACTAGTTATTAATCAGATACCTGCATTGATGCTTGTGACTGATCATTATATCCACCAATGGAAGCACATTTTTTGGCTCACAGTTTCACCTTTTTCTTTCCTTTCTTCACTTATTTTCACAGCATCAGACTTCTGTATATTTTTCAAGGCAATTTGTACTTCTCAGGTTCTTATCTTTGCTTTGGAAAGGAAATCTGTAGAGTCCTTTAGAACACCTTTTGACCTGCACAGCTCTTAGAAATGTCAAAAGAAATAATATGTCAGTTATAAGGAACGATTTTTGGAAGTGTTGTAAAAATGAAAATTGATGTTTTTGCCCACTATGCCAACATCTTCAGCCTCTCCCATGTTAGGGTACTGCAAGCCAAAACTATACAAAAATACTGTGTAGCAATGACAGTTAGGATGTTACTGTTTAACTGCCTTGAGAAATGTTATTTACTGAAAATAACGCACATACATGTTTGAAACATGCAGGCCCACGGTAATTAATTTTCAACTGAATTGATTTATGTATGCAAACTGATCTGAGTAATTACATGGAGAGAGAGTATGAAAGAGAGAAAGAGGGGCTTAAATATCTGAATGTTAATTGAAGACATGTTCTCCCCTAGAGGTTGGGGGGGAGGGTTAACATCAGTTTTCTCTCTAATGAAGCACACTGATTTATGCCAAGATTTGCAGAAGCAGAATTTAAAAATTGATAATTGCTTGCAATTGATGGGGGAGGGTTCATGTTCTTTTACTAAACAACACTTTTTAAAACCAGAACTATTACCACTACCAGTTCTGAGAAGCAGTGTTACACTCACCTCCGATAAACAAGGCAGTCTTAAGCTACTCCATGTGGCCACTTACTAACCTGTAAAGTAGGCAAATATTATTTTCGTAAGGTTACAGGCAGAAAAAAGCACAAGGTCGTCATCTACTTTAAAGCTGAACAGAAGGTAAAAGTAATGAACAGCTGAAATGTTAAAATCAGAGCTTCTTTTAGCCATATGTTAGCTATCATGTGTTGAAAACATGCTGATTTCCAAGCAAAAATCAAGGGCAAAGGTTGTAAGGTTCTTTATTAATACACGCTTCAGCTGGCTGTGTGGTTTCTTACACACCTTCTGTGTGATGGTTTTCACAGAGAATGTAGTAATTCCTGCAAGTCACTGCTTAGCTGCTTCGATTGCATTTTCTCTTTGGTGGAGACAAGATACTGATTGGAAACTTCCTCTTGGATCTGAAGTTCTCCATTGGCTTCATGCTGTGTGTGGAGGTCAGTGTTCCTCCCCTTCCTCCCTGTCCAGACCAGCTGTCCTCCACAGCTTTCTCACTGCCCTCACTGCTGACTTGCACACATAGCTGGAATCCATTAATGCATAACAATATTGGAATACACACCTATAATGTAACGCGTCGTTTAATTGAAAGGCTTTGTTATATTATCAGTCTCTTTTGTCTTACAATATGCCCCAGGATCTCTGCATGGAAGACAGCAGGTCCCATTTTCCAGTTCATCATACCTTTCTCAACAGATGTTCTTCTCATATACTGGGAACAGTTTCAAGGGGATTTCATAAAAGCAACTGCTTTTGACATTTCATTACGCAGAAGTATTTTTGTCATTGAGTGATGATAGTAGTTATTGTTAGGCAATTTTGAAAACAAAAAAAACAATATTTACATAATGCCGTTTCTTTTTGATTGTGTAGTTTGTTTCAGCTCCACTAAACAGCTATGAGTTTCAAATTATTCTCTTCCCTCAAACAAATGGTCATAAAAACAAAATCAAGCTCATAAATCTTGCTTTGAACGAGTCGTACAGTTTCTGCAGGATTGCACATCCATTGCTGTAACGCTCTGAGAGTATTTATTTGTTATCACCCTTTTAAAGTCAAATGTCTGAAAAATGAATTTATAGTGATTAACACGTGACCCACAGCTACGGCGTAGCCTTAAACAGCAACATCTCCCTGTACTGCCATTATCTGAACTAAGGAGTTTCCCCCAAGTCATAAGTCATCTTTTATAGCGGTAATATATACAAATAGGGAATGCAATAGAAACGTATCTCTAATGCTGTTGCTAGGTCTTTGTCCAACACTGATTTACCTTGCTGACTCACAGCCTCTGCTGAAGAGCACACAGAGGAGAGAGAAAAGTGTGTACAGTTCAGATACAAATGTACTCTGCTCTCCTCTGTGGAGGCGGCAAGGAGAAGGATTTGGGATGCAACTAGTGTTCATAGTCCTTTCAGCACTGGAAAAAGCTGCCAACGTACCATTAGGAGGTTGTTAATGATCTGACGCAATCTCTGTGTTTATTTTTTCCCAATTATTCTAATTATTCTATAATGGAACCACAGAATTTAAATATAATTTGAACACATTTCTCATGTTGCTATGCATTATTAAAAGCTTAACTTAAAAAAAAAAAAAAAAAAGAAGAAGAAAAGGAATGCAAATCTCCTGCCTCTTAATAGCAGGAATTCTGATTCCAGCATCTTGTATAAATGGCCCTGGCATAGATTTTAGGTCATTGTATACAGGTGAAAGCTTTTCCCTTTTGCACTGCCATCAGTTGACTTGTACAGCTACCAGACCAAGAAAGTACAATTTTCCCACAAATTATTATAACCATTGAAGTAGAAACTTTAGTCCACCTATGTATTTCTTCACTTCTGCCCTTCCAGATAGGAAGAGACTTCAAGGTTCAGGATACCGGGACAGAGAAGCTCCAGAAAACAAATGTTGGTAGCATAAATATCCTGGTGTTAGAAGTGATGAATAGTAAGACTTCTGAGCCAAGATAAAAACTTCCAAAAATGTTCATGCGAAGAGACATGCAGTAGTGTATTTCCCTATATTTCAGCCAGCTGTCACAGGGGTTGGATACATACCCTTAGAGGTCACGTTTGCAGCAATGTGGATAACATGGGTAAGATCAGGACAGGAAGCCATGGAGCCTGGACTCACAGAACAATGGACTGAGCTGAGTTTTCATCAAAATATTTGTGTTCATGCAAAACCTTTAATTAATTAATTTAATTAATTTAATTTGAACACATATCCCCCAAAAAAATTTTGTCCCAATGCTCAGCCACCATTAGGTCAGATTAACGAACCATATCACCTTCTCCTCCAGTCTCAGCATAAAGGAAAACTGGAGAAATATTCACATAGTGCAAGTGGGCTTAAGATATTTTGGTTATTCTTCAGTAACTTCATGTGGTCTGTAACATAGAAAAGGGATGCATGTGATTTTTAAAGCTGATAAAATAACGTCTGTAAAAAGACTTTAGTTTTTTCCTCCTTGCTTGTCTTTATACTTCCTTTTTTTTCTTTCTACTTTTGGCTCTTCGTTTTCAAGAATTTCATAGTCATTGCTTTAGGACACAAAGAACTATGATGACAAATATGGTTGTTATGTTTCATCTTACTCCCAAGGGTCTTTTCTTCTGTAGATGATGAGCATCTGCTCCTAGTCATGTAGAAATCTGATTAACAAGGCATGATCTTTGATTAGCATATTTCAGAAATTGCTTCTTATTTAAAGTTCTCTCCTTAGGGCTTGTCTTGCTAAGCAGTAGAACAACCTTCTAAACTCATTTAACATGTTGAGAAACTTGGCAGACATATAAATCCCTTTTTTGACCTTTAATGTTCAAATAGATCATACATTCTGCATTAAAAAACAAAACAAACAAACAAAAAAACAACAACAAAAAAAGCCTCAAGAAGCAATAATCTAGATCATGGGAGTTTTCTTCTGCCTTCTAACAAAGTCCACAGTTCTGCTTGTATTTAATAAACTTCCTTGAACCGGTTGCTTATAATGAGTAATTAATCGCACTTTCGTATTGTGTTCCATTTAAGGATCTCCATGAGATTATCCATCAGAAATGAAACACAAGTGCTTAAAGCTTTATTTATTCTTATTGCCAGCATTATTATTATTATTATTCTCATGTTTTAGAAATAAGACACCGAGGTTGAGGGTTCTTAGGCCTGATTTTAAAGAAAATAGCTACTAGTGTTTCCAGCCACATCCTTTAGCATTGCTATTCTTCTAACAACATTTGTCCTTTTGAATGGAATAATGTTTTTATTGCCAAAACAGCTTTTCAAGGTTAGGATGAAAATGAACATACCTATCATATCAATACCATGGACGTTACTTGTAAGATTGTAGTGCTGGCAAAGCCTTTTTCATCTATGATGTGTCACCAGCAAAAGCAGACAAGATACATGTGTGCTAATAAAAGAGCAAGACCAGCAGCTAGCCAAGAGAACTGAAGTAAAAGAATTAAGAATGTGTGTCTCACCCGCCTCTGTCTGGGGATGTAATGAGCAGCAAATAGGGGCTGGTGAGCTGGGACCAAGATCACTGCTACTCCTCATGTTGCAGGTAGACTGACTTACAAAAGATACCAAAAAGCAACAGCAGAGAGCCTCTGAAGAGCCTTTTCAGTTTCTGGTCTTCCAGTTGGACAAACTGGCTTCTCAAACACTGTATTTTCCTTGTAGCAATGCATTAGTCGCTGATGGGTTGCTTGCAGTACAGGACACAGATGGACTGTTCTCCTTCCTTGCTCATTTTTCTATCAATTTTAATAGGAAAGGAAAAGAAGCTTTTAACACTTGTTTTTACAAATTCCCTTGTGCCTTTCAGCAGGATTCTAAATACATATGCACTAGTGATGCTCAGCTGCCCATTGGAACTGTGTGATGGGTGTTAGTGTGGTAAGAGCTTGTAGCTACAGCTGTTTAAACCAACAACAAACAGCTGCAACACTTCAGTGCTGCAAGAGAAACAGAATTATCTGCTTGTTGGGTATATATTTGCTGTCACATAAAGAAATTTGGTGCTTAGCAAACTGAAACTTCTTGTACGTTAAGTAGTATCCTTCAAAAGTTTCTCTGTGCATTCTGTAAGTGTGTGTAGTTCAGTTATCATAATTTGCAGTAAGATCTTTACACCATTTCAAAAATGAAACTGAGTTGCCCAATTCAAGAAATGACCCATTATATGGGAAGGAAAGAGGGAAGGAAAATGGGTTTTAAAGTTACATTCGAGATGAACAGAATGTTGAGTCTATGGCAAAATAATCTCCAAAAACGCTTATCTAAAAATCACTTCAGGGTGAAATTTCTATGTTCAGCTGTGACTTCCCTTCTGAGCATTCACATAACCATTTTTGGAATATTTGTAATTCCTCCTGGCAGATACAACTTATTGCTGGTCTTTAGAAGCATCCTTTTGTTAGAGAATAAATTTAGATAGATAGCCTTTCAAATAGGACTTGATTGCAGAAAAGTATTTATAAAAGATTTTCCCTGGTGGGATCAGTGCTGTAATTGAAGTGGTATCCAGTACAGCACTGTATTGCTTCTCTTTTTTTTATTTGAAAGATTACCAAATCAGCACTCATTTAAGGCAGAGTCTATAGAAACTTGGCAGGAGCAGCTTGGTTTGCACGCAGGCAGGACAGCAAATACTGTCTGCCCTATTGAGCTTGTGTTGCGTCCAGAAGAATGCCACAGGGCTGCTCCACTGCCTCATGCACCAGCATCTTCCCTCTGCAAAGGAGCAGCTCCTGCCTCTACCAAGTTCCAACTCTCTCACTGTGAGTGCTAAACAGGATAATCCTAAAACAAATCCTAGTTTTACCACCTGAGTCCTCTGATACATGCTTAATACCTTCTCTTATATGAGGAGAGGGAGAATAGCATACGTGCAGCTCTAGCAAGCCTCAGTGTAACACACCGTGTGCTAATTTCTCCATTTAGTGTTAAGAGAGATTTTTGTGAAACAAATGAAGGAGTCCTCAGAATCTCACTGCCTCTTCTCAGAGCACGTTCGTTGTATTCAGGGACCTGGTTCCTTGGGAATTTTTGCATGAATCTCTTGTTGGAATATCGGAGTGGATCGCTGTGATATTTCAATCTCCAAATAAGCTTTTCACATAAGCAGTGTGTGCACACACATGTGTTTGTGTTAAAACTTGTGTTCCAGCTGAGTGCCAGTTTGGGTAATTACTTTGTGTCCATAATCCTTTAAATCTGTTTTGCATTGTCATAAGGGTACAGAGTTGTTCACTCCTTCAAGTCTACACTGGGGGAAGAGACAAAGCACCAGTGATTGCTCTTCCAGGAATAAGGGCTTCAGACCAAAGCTGGAATGCTACCACCAAGTGGTGGAGCATTGGGTAGTGTAGGATGGAGAATAAGGAGCGACTTTGAAGGAAGAATTTTCCTTAGGGAGCATGAACAAAGACAACAGCTTGGACATATCTGCTCTGAAGCAGTAACTCATCATGCTCACTAATCCCACTTGCAGCAGGACTGCTGGCGATAACAGTTGTAAGAAAGTCCAGGATAAATTTATTGCTATTATTGTTACTTGCGGCTGTCTTTTATTCCATCTTAACTTTTCTGTGAAATAAAGAGCATAACAGAAGATTATTATACCAGGACTTCTTCCTGAAGTACAGTCTAATATTATTTTTATGCCAAGTTATTATCAGAACACTATTCAGTACTAAGAATCTTTAAGTACTCCATCCATACTTCTACTTCCACATCTCCATTTACCTTAAAGTCTGCAAACAACGGCGCTTACTGAAAAGTGGCCAAGTATTTCCTCAGGCAAATAGAGGAGTATTCATTCCAAATGCTTGTAATCTTTCAGCCATGAGATAACTTTGTATGTATTTCTAACTTTTTCCCTATATGCTTGGTTTTTTATAGCTCTTGATCCATCCAAAGATCCGTGTTTGAAGGTGAAGTGCAGCCCACATAAAGTGTGTGTCACTCATGACTATGAAACGGCCACGTGTGTAAGCCGCAAGCAGCTGGTACACAGGTAAGGGAACTACACTGATTGATGGTTTTGTTGCTTCAGACACTCCAAATGATGAGAACAAGCAAAACGGGAAGCAGTTAAAAAGAGATTATTACAGATGCTCTTTAAAAATAGTAATAAAAAATCAGGCTCCTGCTCAAATTTGGTAAGGAACCAAAAACTGTTGGTGGAACATTGCGGAGTATCTCCCTGGGAAGTCACATACTTACAGAAAGCTCCACACTTTACTGCTGAATGGCTGAACTGAGAGCAAATGGAATAAGTTAATATGTTACGAGTTTTGGCCAATATGTTCAAATTAGACCACAGAACTTCACTGAGTGAAGTTATAAATAAACAAAGAGAAGCCTATCAAGCCATAAGTTGAAATATTCTACAATCAAGAATGAAGGACATTATAAAGAAATTCAGAGGAAGCAAATTAACATTGCCTTTCTTCAGAATTAGAACAAGCTGTAAGGAAACCAGGCTTGACTATCTCCAGAGTCACTCCAAGAGCCAGGAAAACTGAGAAATAAACCCTTCTATCTTGCCAACAGCTGTCAAATAAAATCTGTACTGCTGTAATGAGCAAATGTAATTGGTTTGTCTGTATATTAAGACAAATATATTATGTTGCTTTTAGTACATTTGAGTAAATAATTTGGGAACTTATCTCCAATTTCTTTCCCTATTCAGAAGGGAAGCAAAAATTTTCCTGTAACAGCTCACATCCATAAATGTCACTGCCAGTTAAGGCTGCAGTTCCATAACTCTAAGCAGAACTAAATTCATCTGATTCCCCTCTGCCAGTACATCTCATCTTATCTCACTACTACTTGGTTGAGAAAGCTAATCCAGCGGGAAAAAAAATATATATATAATCTTAGATTCATGAAACAAATTAATAGTGTAATGTGCATGAGGCAGTACATTTAATCTTCAGTTTTCCATAAGGAATGAACTCTGCAAGGATTTTAGGGGTACTATTGTGTGCAATGCTTACATTCTGATGACATTTTTGGCATTATGTAGTTTACATTTTTGAGTTTAGATGGATTTAAAGCACCTGCATTAGATAGTAGTCTTCATGATATATAGATATAAATGTTGAGTTAAATGCTTTCTGAGTATTTTCAGTATTTGATGTCCCAGAAGTGGTCAAAATGGTGCACAGTAATGGTACTAAGGAGGAGCTGAATATCCCTCTTTTCCAGAAACTAGGCTGTGTTTCATGTGATCTCTCTATGATTCCTCCACTGCCTGCAGCTATTTCAGATAACCTTTGAGTAGCACTGTGACTATGGAGATGAATAGAAAAGTCTTGAGAACTTACTTTGAAAATTCTCCAAACAATTTCCAGCAAGTTTTGTAGAACGGAAAGAGCTACTGTTGAAGTGTGATAGTGGCACATATGCTCCAAGTGTTTTATTCTCAAAATATCCAGCCACCATTGCCTCAAGGGTTACATGTCAATGAGGTACATAACCAGGCCAAATTCCCTGCTATCGAACTCAGTGGAGTGACACCACTGAAGATATTCATCTTCAGTCCCACAACTTTGTGTTCTTTATTCAGTGTCTGGCCTGAATATTGTTGTACATCTGACTGCAGTCATATTTAAGGATGTGTTAATCAGGAATATACGCATTATAAAAGGTGGAGTTGCACCTACTTAAAAACAGCAAATGCCTGAATACATCAGCATGGGCACACATGTAGTACGAACCACCAAATAACAGAGCACCATTGTGATTGCTTTGCCCATCCACTGAGCATCTGGGTGTGCACAGAAGGATTTTCCATTTCATGCATCATTATCAACTTGCTGTAGTGGCTTTACAAAGCATGTAGGCTCAGCAAAAAGCAATCATGAGAGCAACATCTTGCATTATTGCTGAGGCATCCAGACAGAACTCTGCCGATTTGCATCACCTGATTAACTGGCCCACTGAATAGCTGCAGCCCAAGGAAACTGTATTTTTCCTGGCATAGTGTAGCTAACTTTGAAATCACCAGTGACTACACAGTGCTACTGCTGTTTCATTTCCTTTTTGCTAGAATACATGCTTTTTAAAACCACTTCAGGAATACAGTAATAGTGTAAAAAAATGAGTTAAATAGAAACCTGTTACTGTGTACTGAGACCCTGGCTACATGATGGCTAACCCAGTCCATAGAGCTTTAGGGCATAGCTCACTGTATCTGGCAGCACAAATATCACGTATTTCACAAACACTGCAGTGGCTTTGATGCCACAAAAGGTGGACCTACTGAGTCTGATCCCTGACCCAGCTGGCTGGGCACTAGGATGGAGAGCAGCTCAGTGCAGGTGGATTGAGGTGTGTCTGCCTCAGGGGTGCCAAGAAGCCACTGAGGAGCCCAAAGGCTGCCTGAGATGTCCTGGGCAGCCTCCTCCTTCCCTCCCATCCACACGTGCAGCCCTTGTACTTGAAGACTGTGGAGAAGGCATTTGAGAGGTATTTCAGACAGATAATAGAGTTTTGACAGCACATCCTACAAGGCGTTTACAGTACAAATTGGTGATGTCATTTAGAGAAAAGGCAAAGAAGATAAATTTGAAGGAATTCTCTTATATGCTTAATAACCCTTGGACTAATGATAGAACTTTGCTAAATCTTTTGTGTGGATTAAAACCCCTTTCAGTTTGGGCATGATCTATGAGGAAGAGTCTTTATTAGTTCAATTTTGCACGTAATGCAGTAGTTAATATCTCTCAAAGATCTGTCATACATTTGCAGTCCTGTAAACCTTCGCACCATTTGTCTCAGCTGGTTTTGCTAGTATAGCTGCCTTTATGGAGAGATGGCACTCCTGGGGTTTTTTGGAAAGAATGGAGTGAGCAGAGAGTATGGATGAAAAACAGTGGCCATATCAACGTGGCCAGAGCTTACTGCTTTGTTCAGTCCATTCAGCTGGCAATCACCAATTAGTTCATGGCTGCAGTGTATGTCACTCACAGAGCTAATCATGCAACATCGCTGCTTCTCTGCCGTGACTTAGAAGTGCGGCTATTTACTCAGTTTCTCCTCAGTCCTTTTGATGCCTCTGCTGCTGACAAAAGGGGCCACTATTGAGTTCTTCACTCTTTTTTTCTTTTTTCTTTTTTTAAAGATCTGGACAAGTTCCCAGATAAAACATCTGTTCTTCTAAATTTTGCATCAAAGCCTTGTTCTGACCAACACATCAGCGTTGGCAGCTTCACTTAGCCACAATGAGCAGGCAAATCTCCCTGTCTTTCTGCACAATACCTGCTGTTGATACTCAATTTCTAGCTAGGAAGGCCCTGTCAAAAATGTGTCCTGCAGAACATCCTCATATGTGAAACTGAGCGTTCTTTACTACTACTGCTGCTCTGTGTGCTAATTGTGTGCTTCAGGTTGTATACAAAGGAGGATTCCGAAGGAAGAGAATTAGTAATTGCAGGAATGTCAGTGGGCCACCTGCTTTCACATACTGCTTGGGAATATTACAGAAGAAACCTCTGACCACAACAAATGCACTTCTAGGTATTTCTCAAAAGTTGTACACATATGTAGGAATTTCCAGCAGCACTGCTCCTTGATGTTTATACCGCAGACCAACAGTTGCCCTTTAAAATGCGCTAAATAGAGCCTGTAAATCCTGACCCTGCTCTTTGATCTGCTCTCTGACTTGTGCCTGTGCCTGCCTGTATTTTCTCTTGCTTTCATGCTCTGCCAGCTCTTCTAGATGCTAACGAGGTGCTGGCACTGCACCAAGTGCTCCTTTGGGGGTGATGTCTTCCTGCTGCAAACCTGACTCCCACATTTCCAGTGCCCTGACCGAAGGGAGGGAGGGCTTGTTCCTAAGCTGGTGGCATTTAATTCTGAATGATTTATGTGGTAATGTGTATCAAAGCCTGAATGCATGAGCAATCCATATGATGTGCTGTAACAGAATCAGACCTGGGTGATGATTAATTAGCTCTGGATCTACTAATAACCAGTTTGTTCCCTGTTTAGCCTTGCTGTTATTATAGCTTTTTTTTTTTTTTCCTCTCTCTCTCTATTCATTTTCATGCTGATTCAGAAAATAATTGTTGTTCGTTTATGTTTTAAGTACAGTTCAGTAAAGAAAGCATTTCCCAAAGGGAATTCTAAAGTGTAACACTGTTCACATTCCTTCTGGTATGTTTGTCTGCCTCAACGGTACGTGTTTTCCTGGGCATTTCCTCAGAAGGGCCACCACAATCAGTAAGACAGAGGACCCAGACAGTAACAGTGCAGGAGTATTCTGTAGTTTATTCATGATTATTTGGCTTTCCTTTTCTCCATGGAGACTATCCACTTAGCTTTTCTAAGCTTTTATTACTTCGAAATGTTCCAAAAGAAAGTATGTCTACTTCCAATATTCTGCAAAATGTTCTTTCAGTTTATGCTAAAGAGGGCCAGGAAAGGGTTTTTTCTCACTAATAAACACCATTCTCCCCTACGTGGTTGAAATCTTGACACTTAGTGAACTGGCAGATGCCAGACAGTCACAATTATGTAGAAAACTTAGAAATCTTGCCACACAGATACCACCTTTCAATTAATGCTAAACCTTAGCTCATGAAAAATGCAGTTATTTTCAGAGTCTCTGCAGCAGAACACAGTACATTCATCCATCCTGGGTAGGTGGTGTGCCAAAAGATGTGTTCTGGGACACTGAGTGCTTCTTGGAGGAACGAGGCTCCTCAATGAGCAATCCGTAACTTTAACGATGAGCTGTGGGAGTCCTCACAGTAATTCAGGATAACACTTCTCAGTGATAAAGTCATTACAAGGATTATACTGTAAATGTACGCACTGGACACAGAAAACATAAATATCCAAATTATTTCTCATATCCCCAAAGCTGTTTTGTTTTGTTTTTGTTTTTTAAGTTTTAGGGTGAATTCACAGTTGTGTTTTTTTAATTAGCAAATAGATTCTTTTGTTGATTAATGTTTTCATAGTGAACAGCAGACAAGTGCTTACACCAGAGTGAAAATAAAAGCATCTGACTGTTCTTTTGGAAAAAAATAGAACACACTATTTCAAATTTGTTGGATTTTTTATCCCATGTAGCGATGCAACAATATTTACTTCTGTCTGCAAACCGCTTTGGAGCCACTAAATTTAATTTTCCCATTAAAAAAATGTTTTCATGCAAGACATTTCAACATGTTATCCACCTTTAATGCTGCACATTGATTTTTCTAATCTACTAGTATAGATTTTTGCCTGAGAAGAAAGAGCGTTGAAATATTTGATTAAACACACACTCATAAAAACCAACATATTGCATTAGTTTCTTTTTTCAACAAATATATTGTACTAGTTGTTGTGTTCCAAGGTACCTCTGACAGAATCTTAGAGAATTAATTTAATCCTCTGTGAATATAAGTTCTAGAGATGAACAGAACGGAGTAAGTTTTTTTTGGGGGGGTTCTATGTTTCTACTTTCTTTTTTTTTGTAATTTGAACTGGATGATCTTACAGGTCTTTTCCAACCTTGGTGATTCTGTGATTCTTTCTAATACCTAATCACTCATGTTACATGGCACAGTTTAACTGTAGCTCATGGTGTTTCACAGAATCACAGAATTGTAGGGGTTGGAAGGGACCTCTAGAGATCATCAAATCCAACCCCCTGCCAAAGCAGCTCCCTAGCCCAGACTGCATAGGTAGGCAGGGTCTTGAATGTCTCCAAAGAAGGAGAGTCCACAACCTTCCTGGCAGCCTGTGCCAGTGCTCCGTCACCCTTATTTATCCAGTAAAATAAATGAAAATCCAGGAAAATCAAAAGAGAATGGGGCCTTTGAGGTCAGAGCAAAGCACGTCTTATAATGTGAAGTTCCAGTGGCATGCAAGAGATGCGTAGAAGTCTTTAGTAAAAATTTGAAAGCTTTTTAAAACATTTCATCTCTGGACTCCCTGTCATCACAGACATGCATCTGCTACAGAGTGAAGACCTTGGATTTTGCAGCAGAGAAGTCATAGACGTGAAAATCAGGAATGTTTTTTTTCTTCTGTGGGCTATGCTGGCCTTTACTAGGACAGAAAGCACATGGTATGATGAACCATCAACCTACAGATACTCAAGGGAACTGCTGAATATTAAGGGTGAACATTGTAAGAGACTGCTACTATCCTTTATTCCTTATTACAGATACTGTTTTAATTTCTATTGTGAAAATTCTGATTTCAGTATGAACTCACAGAGGTCAACAGCTTTTCCTCCTAGACAGTTTCTATCTGTAACAGCCTGGGATCCAGTCCAAGGATGCTTAAATATTGGCACAGCACTCACTAGTTTTAAAAGCACATATTACTCTATTAAACAGGATAATCTGTAAACTGTAGGTCTCATTCTCCAAGTGGTCCATTTCTCAGTTTCAGCTGTGCCTAGGATGGATTACTGTTAACTAAAGAGACCTCAGGGAGTCTGTGGAGGGACTAGCTTTCATCAGTCAAGATGAAAACTCTCTTCTGAATTGTGAGGCTGACTGACTTGCTGCCAGCAGTTTCTGTGCAAAGCTCCTCCACGTTGTTATTTTCTGGAGGAAGCTGTCCATAACCTCTCCCCTCAACAGACAAGGCTTCATGTACCTATTTGGCTGTCTTCTGACTTTCTCCAGCTCCTGAAACACTGTTGAGTTTGGACTATTTCAACACACATACATAAAGGTAAGGCCTTTGATGAACACCAGCCAACATTTGGAAGGAATGGTTACATATAGAGAGCTCTACTTTTCTTGACTTTAAGTACTGCATTCATCTTTAAAGCTGAAGTCAAATGCTTCCTGAATAAAAAAATAAAAAAAGTGCTGGTGGAAGACCCAAGCATTTTCCTTGTTTTGCTCCATCCATTTTGATTTTTCAATACATTTTCAGACTTTCGCAGAAAATAGCAAATTTACTGAAATATGTTCATGCAGAGCACAGATATCTCCTATGGAAACCATTCCACATCTAACAAAAGGATCGTCACCAATTGCCTTTCTGCATCACAAAGCTAATTAGTTACTCTGTACTTCTATTCCCAGTACTGTTAACTCATTGCTAGTCATGCTTTATCAGCTTTAGAACTCATTAGAGTAGTGCAAGGTGATGGTCTCCTATTGGACATGAGAAATTTTTGAAATATATGATAGTGCACAGCTCTTTCATAATGACTTTTAAAGAGTGTAGACCTCATAACTGTCAGCTTTGGCAATAGAAATAGATGAACTTGTTCCTGCTGTCAACAGGGGTTTTACTTTTTTTTATGCACAGTCACCAAGCACCTGACTGTTGAGGTGGATGTCTTACCGCCAAGGTCATTGTCTTTGACTCTTCAGCTCCTGTCATGCCATGCTCTCCTTTACTTGAGGATGCTGCAAGTACAAGAGAAAATACAAGGGTCATTGAGACATTTTCCTACTGCATAGCTCCTTTTACAGCAATATCAGAGCACTCATTAAAACCCATTCCAGTACCTCTAGATTCTTCTACTATCATCAGAAAGTTATTACACTGAGTCGAATAAGAAAATAACCAATTACCTTTCACACTTTAATTAACATTTGTAAATATTTTATTTTGTGTATTCAAAGACAATGTTATGGATTGAATACTGCTTTCTGATATTCCTCCTTATAATAGTCCCTTTCAGCAGTATATAAAGACACACCAGACTTCTTGGTTCATTAAATCCAATCCCTCTGCAGTGGTATCATATAAACTTTTTCATTAGCCTACCAAGTTCTATCATAAGATGAAAAGATTTTTTGCCCTCTACTGCAGCAGGAATAATCCTTAGCATCAGTCCTTCTGATTTGACACCTGCTAATTTTTATCCTAAATTTATTCAAAGACAGTAAAAATTTCTGGAGTTTTCCTAAGTGGTTCCTCAATGTTTGTTTTGAAATAATCATCTTCACCGGTTTTGCTAGACTAAGCAAATGTTCTTACTTTTTGCTCCTCATAAAGTGAGCTTCCTTATGACTGTTTTCCTCCATAACAGAGCTAATTGGGTTTTACTGCTGAGTTCAGTAAAGAAATAAAACCCAAAATTATCACTTCATCATGTTGATATTTAAAGTCTTTACACATCCTTAGATATAATATTCCCTCCGAGTTACTGATTATTGAGATTTTATTCTTAATTTCTTAAATCAATCTCCTCTTTAACTGCCTGTTCCATTCATCCCTGCTTTAAATCTCCTTCTGTGGGCCATGTACCATATCTGCAGTTTGGAAGTCCATATGGCTTTTCACCAAGCATTCTGAATAATATTTCTGGATTTCATGTTCTGTGTACCTCCGGATGGATATTCAGTCCAGAATTGTGTAAATTTATGTTCAATTTGCTGTTTCCAAGATTTCTACATACATTTTGCATTTGTTTCACCACAAATAGAAACATTATGTTTAATTTAAACTTAAATAAATTTCTTAGGCTCATTTCTATTATACTTTTGCTATCCATGAAATTTCTACTCTGTACTCTGGTGGAACCTACAGTTTTTAGTACTGAAACTTTAACTTCATCACCCACATTCTCAGTGAGGAAACTACAGAAACGCTGAGGGCATCCAGGGGATCTCCAAACCCTGTGCATTTCTCTTATTGCTGACTGTGGCTTGTATTTAACCTGATCTTTATAGTTCATTCCTGAAAAAATCCTGCTAGAGAAGAACAGTTATAATCCCATGTTCCTCTGCTAATGGCTGTTACTCTATCTTTGTTAAAAAAAAAAAAAAAGTAAAATCCAGTGCTTATTGAATTCATTGGAAATCTTTCATTGGCTTTTAGGAGGCCAACATGATGCTTTTACTCCACAACAATGTACTGGTCCAAATATATTTCCTTCTTTATAGTTTAGGAGATAAGATTGAATGTTTTTGTCACTGACTACATTGTACTTTGAGATATATTCACCTTGATTCCACTTTTTCAGGATCGTTCTTTCTAAGGTGACTTTCTCTACATCCAATACCTAATATTTCTTTTCTCTGTGCAACACATTTTTTAGCATCATAACAAAAGGAGAGTGGGGAGAGAGCCTGAGAGGCACATCTAACTAGGTATTACATGTGTGTTTTGAGCTCTAACTACTATGAAACTTAAGTGTGTGATGGTGTAAAAGACCTGTCTGGAAGTGAATGTGGGAACAGGTGTTTGTGCAGCAGATTCATAGAGAACAAAGCTAGCAGGAAAACTCAAATGTATGAACAGCAACATTAAATCAATAAAGTGTGTGTTCTTTAAAAGTTTTACTTTCTCATTGGGTTATTTTGTTGGCTGCAGAATTGCTTATACGCAATCCTCTTGATGCAGCTTGTCAAGAGTTAGCATCCAAAGTTAATCTAGCCTCTAAATGCTTGTTTCTCTTGAAGATGTCTAAAAGTCTCAGGCTCCAACTGAGCTTTTCTAAAAGTTCAGACTGTGCTGTTTGTGAGTTAGCTGGAGGAAGGCTCAGTTAAAAGCTCCATCACCACCCCCATGGCACTTCTTTACTCCTGACTTGGACTGTCAGCTATATACATAATAAGAGACGTTGCCTCCTTTGTCTGAAAAGCTCCTTGCACGGCCTAGAGTGAGTAAGAAATGAAATCAGTAGTTGTATAAATGTCATCTGCTTGGCAAATGTCAAGAGATTTGCCAACATGTGAATAATAAGCAAACAAATAAAGTTAGGTGGGACTCACTGCCTGTGTATCCTGGCCCTGTAAGAAAATGTTAGCTTTTAATATGGAGTAGCCGGGCAATTCTTGGATTTTCAATACTTATTTAAACAACTGTAACACATCTTCATTATCATCACTATCATTAAAATGCAAATAGGAAACTATATTCAGCTGTGGGACACAAGAGGACGGCTGTACAAGCTTTAAGTATACCTGTCAGTGGTACCATATTTGACCACTGACCTTGTAGACCTTGTAGGTTTTGACGTACCTTGAGCTGCTGGCTGACTTTCTCCGTCACTACATTAATCCTCAAAGGACCCTCTGCAGGCTTTCTGGGTTTTCCACAGCCCAGTATGTTAAGTTTAATATAGCCCAATAGCTTACATTTCTTGACTGAATCTCTATTTCCTATATGCTAAAATTCTTAACCATGGAATTCCTGGAAGCAAATCTGTAATATTTAATGAATTTGTATAGCTTTATTGTTTCTGCCTGTTTTAAATCTGTTGAGTTCTCCAGTGAGTCAGAAATTATTATTTAATGTTTACAAATGACCTCCAATGCTCTGGAAATTATTCTCTATTTATACTGTAATCTGTTTACTGGGGATTCTAAATTTATTGCTGGTTTTTCTGTAGAAGCCCCAGGACATGAATGTGTTCCATGGAAAAGTCTTTTTAGTGCTAAAAAAAGGCATGTTTTTGTAAGATTGGGACTATTTGCAGCAAAAGAATTTTATTAAAGCTTTTCTTCAATTTCCAACATCCCATTATATTGGAAAATGTATTAAATGTACTGCATCTTAAAATCTGCCTTTTGATAAATGGCATTATATATCCAATTGCAGTGAATATTACAAACAATATATTTTGTATGATATTTTCAAATTAGATCTTAAAGAATGCTGCATTTCATTTGATGCTGGTCAGTTTGCTCCTTTTTACAATCATATCTTAAATATGATGCAGACTTAACTTTTAAACTTACCAAACAGTGATTTTTACTGTCCATAAAACTTCTATATTTCACCATTACACTTCAGAGATTTTCCAGTTATTATTTTAGAGCTTTCAATAGTGGTGAAAGATAGTGTTGGCAACAGGCTAAATTTCTAATGACTTAGGCCAGACTTCTTTCATGCTTCTCACAGTGCACAGTTCATGGCTTTCTACTCTGCCAGGAAGGAAAACAGCCCATCTGAAGGTGGATGTGCTTTTCTGCAGAGATCTGCTGAATTTCACACATACAATCCTTTATCATTTTAGGCACAAAATCTCCCTAGGAAAAATGATCAAGTCACACCCAGGACTGCCCATCAGGAATTTGTCAGCAAGTATTTTGTCTTTCATTTTAGAGTCAAAGGTTGCTTAAAACTACTGCTAAAACCGTTTCTACATAGGTTTGCCATAGGTGAGCAATGAAGGCATGGATGACAGCTTATACAAGAAGCTGAAAAAAGGTATTATCACGGTTTTTATACCTTTCAAAGCCATGCAGTTCAGTCTAATAGCTTAACTCTGAAAGAAACACTATATGAAAACAGTAAAAAAGAAGCTTCTTGCATCCATCATTTTCTTATTTGGTACAAGTTACGTTATCAAAATTAACTTTTAATCTATTACATCCTGCTTCTTTAATATTTCAATTTCTATCACTCTCCTTTCATTAATAAGCTTATGATCGCCTTCTTAGAGCTCTGCCAGAACTCATCAAGAGCTCAACCTACAGATTTTCAATTTAGTCATTTTACATCAAATTAATTCAATCAGTGAACCATGACTGACATTATTTATGGACATGAGCCACCAAAGTACAATCTCTTTAAAGCTCTGTACAGTGAGAGTACTAATGGTGCTGGAAATCAACCCAAAATGTTTTTCTTCTCTAAATATGTCTAGTCAGATGTTAGTATTCTGCTTATAAATTTATACTAGAAAGGCAGTGCTGTGCCATTAACTTTTTAGGCAGAAAAAAGAAATACCTGAACAGAATTCATATAATGTTTGAACCTCTAGATTTAGACCAGTACTTTAATATATGGCATTGTCATTCCTGTGAGCATCTTAAATGTCTTAAAATGGAGGTGGGAAAAATATGACTGCGTAACATTCTACACTTCTTAGGGTTCAGCCAGTTTTTTAAGGGAGTCAAGGAAGGAAACACTATACCAGTATGCCTTGTAATTGGGAGTTCATCTCACCAATGCAGAACTTTCTCTAAGAATTCAAAAGAAGTTGTACTTGAACCTCATAAAATAATAAGAAAAAAAAAAAGTTCTCTTTCACTGTTTCACCTCTTTCTCTTATTCTTCCTCCCTGGAATCTGCTGCAAAATTCAGTGCTAAATTCTCAATGCTAGTAGTCAACAGACCAAATTTTATCACATAACAAGCCCCTTCATGGCTCCTTAACACTAAGAAGAGTTATTGCTTCAGGACTGCAGCCCTCGGGATTTGGGCTGGTGGAACTGATGGTCTGAAGGCTGTGAGCAGGCAGTCCATGAGACTGCTTATCTTTTATCAAAGGCTATATATTTGTTCTAAGCCACCTAACTGGCTACAATGTAGAGCTGTCTAAAATAAATACATAAATATAAAATATATTGTGATAGGTTGTGTTACATTAATGAAGCATAATTACCAGGAAACACTTCTGCAGAGCTCTGCTCTTAAATTGTTGTGGAAGAGTAGGGTCAGGAAACTAGCTAGTCTGCAAATTAGTTAAGTGAAAATTATCAAGACTCCATTTTGCTATCAATTATTGGATTTATGTTCCCTAACAATGAAACATTAAAAGATTAATTGTAAGTAAATATATATTTTTTGGTTGCAGTTTAAAAAGTCAAAATTTCTAGCAGACTCCAGGCATTTATTTCCTACTTTAATTAGCAAGTAGAAGGGGGGAGGGGGATGCGATAACTTGTACTGCAGTCATTGTGCAACTGACAGCTTCATGAAATGAAATATTGCAATTAGATGCAGTTCTTAGAAGTGCAATATTTATTTTTAATGAATGTGGTGCATCATGAGGTGGATAAACTCCCTTTGTACTTGGATTAGTTCTTAATTTTGTAGAATTATCTGTACAGTCTTTGTCATCTCAGTTTGCACAGCTAAGGTCCCTGCTGAGGTGTTGAGTTTTTTTTCACACTGGCACATTTTGAGAAAGTGGGAACAGAAATGAGTTTAAAATAAAAGCAGCTTTTCAGCTGTAAGTATTGAGTAGACATGTTCTAGAGTTTTCTGACAAAATGGTTTTCCTGTCAATTCAACAAAACATTTCCTAGGAATGTACAGAATAGTTTTTGACAAGAAAGTGTCTTAGCTCAATAATGTAAGTAGGTTGGAGTAGACCTCTAACGTAGAGTGTACAGGAGAGATTCAGTCCTTCTTTCTCAGGTAGAAATGTCTCCTGGTTCTTCTGATAAGAGGCTGTTGATTGGTTTATGTTTCATAACTTTTCCTCAAAGTCTATAGTTTTTATTCAGTCTCTTCATGTTAATTAGAGAAGGGATTTTGTCTCATTAGCGCAGGTGACTGCCCAAGTTGCTGGACTGTCAAATTGGTATCTGTCCATGTCTGACCAAATGAATATTTAATTAATTACACAAAATTAACTCAGTAGCCTGATGATAATGACATTCACCTGAGACCCAGGCTCTGCTGAGTCTGTACTGCTGTTGTTAATGGAAGGGTAAACACAATCCACTCTGAAGATTTTCCATTGTACATCCTTTGAGGAGTTAGTAAAATCAGACTGATTTAATCAGTACCTCCTATCTTGATGGCATGACAAACTCATTTTATCTGAAGATTGTCAACAGAGTTTGTATCATAAAGTTACCCACAAATGATTTGAGTATTCAATTATCTTTTGTAGCTAGTGAAATAAGACATTGTTTTCTTCTGTGATAATCTCAAGAGACAGAGTGTGGCTTTGCTCCTGGAAAAGCATCTGGAGACACTGATTCTTGTTTTCATTATTTAGAAGTGATCTAGCATTTCTTCTTTCATATTTTATTTCTCAGTGTTAGCGACGAAGAGCATTGAATCATGACTTCTGAAAAATGAAATTCTTTGCCTGAGTATTCACTGATCTCTGTCAAATGCCAACTAAAGATATATGTATATGTGTATGTATATGTCTATATATATGTATATGTATATTCCCAGTCTCATTTCTTTCCCATTTTCTCAGATAATATATTTTGTAAGTTGATATTGCAAAGCAGACATTCCCAGTAGCTCACAATTAGCCTTTTTTGTTATTTTCCCAGGGGGGTTGGTGGGTTGTTTTTTTCAGAATTATCTTTACATACTGACAAATAAGTAATTTCTGTCATTATCTCTCCTCATACTTTTCTGGGAAAAGCAAATGCTTCAGACTGTCAAAAGGAACTGCTGCTAGGCCTGCAACATTCACGAGAAAAGATCTCACAAACCTTGTGAATGCCTGGGATTGTGATGACTCTAAGAACTGTTTCTGTTTGTAAATTACCTTCATGGTACAAAGCAAAAGTCTTCTGTTTTTTTTTTCTGAAATGGCATTTAAACTGTTACTGAGGGAGATTGCAGGCTTAAAATTTCAGATGATTTGTCTCCTCTTTCACTGGTGATGATTTTGAGCCTTCAAACTGCAAAAAAACTCAAGATAATACAATACAAAGAATAAGTGTAATGAAGAGAAAAAGGAAAAGGAAAAAAGTGTGAGAGAAAGGCTCTTTAAGGCCCTTGATTACTCAGCAGTAGCACACCATGCATTACACCTCACAAACTACCTTGTCAAAACCAATACCCTGCTAATGCACGCTTTGTTGTGGTTTATGCCAATACTGTCTTTGTTGTATTCATCATTTTTTATGCAGCTACTAAAGAGAATTCTCAAGTTTTCCAAACTTAAAAGTTTAGTAAGAACCAATGGTTTCTGCACATGCTATTTTGTTACCATAACTTAATAATAAAGCATAATGTTCACTTGTTTAAAGAGTTAAGCAGCCAAGGGAAAAGAGTTAAAAACCAGCTCTTTCAGCATAGCATCTAGTCACTTGCCTTATTCAGACAGAGACCCAGCAGATGAAAGTACAGGAAACTTATACGTCCCCTGCTTTTTTATTTTTCATCTTTTTTGTGAATTCCTTCTTTGTACCTTGTTGGCATTTAAATTGATGGTCCATGTTGAACAGAAAGGACATTTTGTAGTTTTGTTATATAAATTAGTCTGTCCATTCTTCGTTGCTGTACACTGTAAAGTGGTGTGCTACTATTCTGTGCAGTCATCTGGCTTTAAGTCTCTTTCAAGTCCTTTAACAGATTTTTCTATCTTAGCTAATCCAGTTTACCTGAAACCCAGGAGTGCCAAATTGAATTACACCATGGTCATTCCTACTTAGCACCTCATCCATAGTTAATTTCTTGAGCTCTGTGTTTTATCTGTGTATAAATTTTTCATTTGCAACAATACTTTAGCTTAGCAAAGAAAGAGCTCAGAAGTCTGAAGAGTGTTTTAATTAGTTCCTTTGTTAGTTCAGAAATTTTTGCTTTATTTTTAGTCAGTTGCCTGTATAACCGAGGTTCATCATCCTTTCAGAAACTCATATTCCAGTTTTTGGTGAAACACAATGAGTTATTCATTTCATAATGAGTTTCACCCACTCACTGATGCCACATCAGCACAATTGCTGAGTGCTGAAATTTTAACTCTGCCCAGTTCATAACTGAGTGTGGTATAGGTTTGTCACTACCACTTTAGGATTATGACCAAGGTGAAATAAATTGTGAATTGTTAATCACGGAGGGAAATGACTAAAGAATAAGTACAGATGATAAGTGTGATGATAGAGAAACTAACTAAAAAATAGAGAAATTGATGTAGAGAAGAAAAGTTTCATAATAAGCTTTGGCATAGTGAGCTTCTGATGTGGACAAGACACTCCTGAGAAGAAATCACAATAATAGGAAAAACAGATGGAAGGATAAATCAGACAGAGCCTACCAAGCTTTTCAGACTTCCCAGGTAGAAATGTAGAAAAATAAGACTGTATTCTTAGAGGCAAAGCATCAAAATGACATTGAGAGACCGTCTAGAGAGAATATAATGTTTAATATGATACTCCCTAGCAGAGATGGAAGGAATAGTTAAGAGTAAGTGAAGAAATAACTTCTTCACTGAGGGACCTAATTTTTGAGGTTTAGTGAGGCAGAAGGAGGTTTAAGAGCTATGAGTGGAAAAGTGAAAGGAAAAGGAGATCAGCTGGGAGGAGGTCAGAGCAGAGCAGTTACGCTGAAGGACTGGAATAAAAATGGTTAAATGAAAGAGTGAATAGGGAAGAGCACTACAATGGTTAATAATTTTATAAAATTCTCCTTAAACAGCCAGATCTTGAGAAAATAGGGCTGGAGAAGTACAGCAGAGATGCCAGAGGCAGAAGGCAAATGACAGCCAGGTGATTCTGAAAGAACTGAAGTGCTTCATGAGGAAATGAAAGAACACTGGGGGGAAGAACTACTACAAAACAATATGAGTGCAGTCCCCAGCTTTCTACCTGGGCAGAGCAGAAAATGGTAGGAAGAAAGAGCAAGAACAGGGTACCAGGATTTAATACTTAGTAGGAGAACAGTGGAATCTATCTGGATGCTCACAGAAATAGAGCTTAGTACTGAAGGAAATCTGCTCACAAGCAGACATTTCTTATGAAGACTTTTAATTCAGCGTAACACCGAATTAATTGATAGAGGTGAAGAAATGTTGACCCTTGTGCAGTCCATTGTGCTTTCATAAGCTAAGTCACAGAGGTCGGACAGGGACAAAATCAGAGTGGAAAGGACATAGACGTGTGTTTGATAAAGAAAGGGTAAAAACAAAGGGAAATACATGCTGAAGTAAAATTCAGGTGGGAAGGAGTGATTTGAAGTAAGGTGGCACATACCCAGCCAACAACATAATCTGCTCTAAACTGTTTCCTCTTAAATAAATTAGCAGCAAATATTTAAATCTTTTTAAATTTGTGTACAAAACACATATAAGTACCAGATAATGTAATGCTATATATCTAATTATATCACTGTTTGAGATTCAGATGATAAAGTATGCTTTTGAGAAACATGCTATAAAATGTTGAAACTTTCATGGGTAAATATGTGTATACATTGCAATTTAATAACAGCCTGAGCTTCCATGGGTAGAGGAACCTGTGGAGTTACACATTTTTTAAAGAGTATGGGAAGATTGGATGGTTGAAATGCATGGCTGATAGGCTTCATGGTTCAAGGTCACAGTAAAGAGAAATGTTAATAACTCAGTGGAAGTAGCTCATTTAATGTATATCTTGCAGTTTCTGCAAGTATGTCGATTGTGTTCATCTTCAAATTTTACCTAAAGGTGTGTTTTGGCACATGCTGTCCCTAGACTGGATCATGTGCATTCAGTTAGTATCATAAATTAATATGATTATGTAAATTCTTTCTATTGGTTTGGGACTTTCCTAAAGCTCTCGTCACCTTTCATTAAGATACAGTCTGATACAAGATGGGTAATGTTCTTGATGGCCTCATTTGAGAAGCTGGGACTGATGTAGATATTATGAGCTCAATCTCTACCATCAAATAACCAGACAGACGGCACTGAATATGTTGAGAATTTCAGCAGAATGTTTAGACATTCATAGTACAGAGCTCTGCAAATCCGCAATGCTGAATAAGCAACAGGAGCATTAGCCTATTTAGATGCTAAGAAGGATGGGATTTTAAAATTACCCAGCTCCTTATAATATTTATAACTGGTTTGGTTAGCATACATTTCACTAACATTCATTTTATTCTGACATAGGAAACCGCATTCTCATGATTTCTGAACCGACCTTGAATAGTGGGTTGTGACTACACTCTGGAGGTGGCTTTGGGATTGATTTTTATTATTTTTTTTTTCTAATTGGCTGTTGTTTGACAAGCCAATTCTATTCAAAAACCATATATGAAATATTAGGTAATGTATGCTAATTGTAAAAATCCTCAAGAGTTTAATCTGCTGTAGGCTTCTTGTGAATTTAATAAGCCTCTCTCATAATAAAATGTGTCAGAAGGGGCAAATATTTTGCTAGCACAGCTTGTAACTGATTGTTTGTTACACTGTTAGCAAGTACTCACACAACAGAAGTACAGCGCAGTCATTTTTAAAAAGAAACATTTGGTTTAGTGCCTTAAGGGCAAAGAATATTACTATATTTTTAAAATGCATTTGCTTTCTCATCCCTACCAACAACATGTCAATTTTTGTGAGGATTGCATGTTATTCGCCTTAGGAAAAGCAAAATCAACATAATGAAGCAGAACACAGTTGAGCTGTCTAAAGATGCTTGGATTGGAGGAGGGTGAGGGAGAATGTCATTGATTTTCCCCCTGTAGTTTCAAAGTGACAGCAAGATTTTGGAACTTCTATGGTTCAAGAAAAAAAGAAAGAAAGAAAAATAAAAACACCACCTCACCCTCTTTGGGCAGTAGGACTCTTTGATGTGTAGGTATGTGTTGCCTGTGATTGAACTACTACTATTGGTTGAATAAAGAAGGCCAGGTACTGTACTGTACTGAAAGACGCAGAGCTGATACAGATCGAGGTATTATTTCAACCCACTTGTGTGTCCCAAAGTTTCATTCTGCCAACTAGCAGTATCTGCAGAGATGTGAGATGCTGGGGTTTAGTGATGTTAGACTTTTCAGACGCCTGTACTTGGCCAAGAAAGAGGACAGTCTTAAAGCCTGTATGTCTGGGATCTCCGAGACATTGAGCAGTCCAATCCTGCCAAGAAGCCTGCCATGAATTTTGGCCTTGCTAACTAACTTGTACCTTTCTGCTTGCCCACCATTGTAACTTGAAATATGAGCTGTGGGAGAGAAATGGGGGAAAATGACTGCTCTTCAGATTTGGTGAAAAAATTTTGAAGGTGTCTAATTGAATGAAATACAACATACAGAGAAAGGATTAGCTTTCCTTCCCAACCAAATGTGACAGCTAAAATTAATCTAACATGCCATCAGCAATTCAGCTCCCTCAGAGATCTTGGCAAGTTCCACCAGCAGAAGGAGGCAGACTTGAAAAATATAATATTTTAATATCAAAATAAACACATACTGGACAGAGAAAAGGTACTTCATCCTCTTAGAAAGAGGTTCTTTTCTAGAAACGGGAAAGAAAATCCACATAGGCTGTCAACGAAAGAAGGAAAAATACCCACTGCCAACAAAGATGCTAAATGCTGCATGCTTCAACTCTAAGCACACTGTGCAGAGTACCAGGACTACACACAGTGCTCAGAATCCAGGGTTCAGAAGTGGCTGCTGAAGATTACTACAAACTGAGGAGTGGTAGAGAAGATTTCAGCTTTAATTATGAACTTTCTGCTATGTCCCCTCCTCCTCTGAAATTCAAGGCACATCATTTTATTTTTACATAGTTTGGTGTCTGAAAATCCTTTTTATCTTAGTATAAAAATAACGATGAAAAGGAAAATAATTCTCTTATGAAAATTCATGAGAACAGAAGCAGAGTTTAGAAGCTGTGTTATTTATTCCAGAGACCATAATGACTTTAAAAACACGGGGATTTTATGTTTGTGTGGATTTCTTGTTTTGGTTCTCTTCCTTTGAGTGCTTTGCCAGCTTCCATATCTGTGCAGCTGTAGAACATATGTATTAGGTAAAAAGTAGCAAATCGTTAAAAATTTAGATTAAAAATGAAATTGCCTGTAGACAAAATAATCTGTTAGCCAGGAACGCAAGGGATTTTTTAAACATCATTTTTATGTATTAAAGTGCTTAAAGGCAGAAGTCCACATACTTCTCTAATGACCTTAATAACTACTTAATCTCACACTTTTTTGTCCAGGAGCAAGTAAGGCCATGTGCTAACATCTAAGAAGGATGCAAGAACTGACCAATCGTGATAGTGTGCAGAACTAGTTGTCTTGGCCTTTTAACACCATCCCTATTTAAACACCGTATTGAAGCTGCCTAGACACAGCCTTTGCTGCTGTCTGAAGGGCCCTGCTCAAACTGTTGCAACAGAGGGTTCTCACAGATCCAGTGGCAATGTTGTATATGGAGTCAGCCTGACAGGCTGTGCTTTTTCTGGCCCTTTTGGTCCTCTGAATCTATGTCCGCCTTTCCAAATCCTCTGATCCTCTTAATAACTGCCAAAAAGAAATTTCCTTCATCTTGCAGAACCAATAACCTTGAGCACCCTGGGCTGCAAGACCCTTTGATCTCTTTCAAGAGTTGGTTGCTTGCTGGGTCTGGAAGGATGTATGAAAAAAATCTTCAGGGCTTTTCACCTGCAAAACATGTCAGGACTTTTTCCTGCAAAATGTCTTCCTATAGCAAAATGGTCATCCCTCCCTATATCTAGCTGAAATGTTCCTCCCAGTACATTGCTTCCCCTGTGCTTCATGTTATACTGCTTTCTTTCTCATGGTTAGAAGTAGAGGCTTGACTCTTCCTTATATCTTCTTGGATTCTTCTTCCTCTGGAAATGCCTGGTTTGCATTTCATCAGAATGATGCTTCACCTGCAGATACACTTCAACCTCAACAGATGGGATTTTCATTTTTACTCTTCCCTAAACTTTTCATCTCCAATTCTATTTTCCAAGTACAGCCTGCTGTCTGAGAAAGCCCTATGGATACTGGTGCTCACTAGCAATGGGCAGACTTAGTTCATGATATAATCTTATTGCTGTCGTTGTTTGAAAGCATAGGAAACAAGTGGAGAGTCAGTGTTCTCTCTCCTGCAAGAGAAAGTTTCACATAAACCTCATTCTGCTTTGATAGAAAGGCACCCAGTCGCCACCAAACTATTAAGAATCTTCACACATCTACCAAGGAAACGCCCATGTCTGGGAGATACAAAGGCAGCAAGGAAAAGTAATCAAGAGCCTTAGTACAATCAGATAGAAATTATTTCTCTGAATGATAAAATCAAGGAAAGCAGTAGCCTCTAAGTCCAACAGGATGACAGTGAGAAGCCAAGGCAGCCCTATATGTTGTATTTTTTTCCATGTAAAGGTGTAAGTGCCAGGTAGAAAAATGACTATATGTGTATGTCCTTCCTCATTTTACAGTGTTTGTATTGAATAAGGAGATTACATCTAATTCAAATGCTTCATGTCATATTTTTTCAGGGTAATGTGTGTAGCTTGCTTTATTTGCATATCTTGAATAGAAGGGGAATTTGGTTGTGGCTCAGGGTATACACAGATCTTGTAAAAAAATATAAAAGGATGCAGAAATGAGGCCAAACTCTTAGCTCCAATAAACAGAACACAGAAATGATACAAAGAGGGAAGAGAGAGCACTGCCATATCAACTAGCAAATTTCAGCTCTGTCACTCTTTTCCTTAAGAACAAGAGAAACAGCTTATACAAAGGAAAGACAGAAACAGCCAGACACTGCAGGGTTTATCTTCACTGTGACAAACTTCCTTCAGGGAGACAAGAACCAACTGTGCACAAGGCATAGGGAAGCTACAGGCAGATCATTTTAAACTCTTTCAATAGTGAATTGTTCCAGTTTCAAGAAACCATGTGAGTGTGCTCTGTTAGAGCTTCTTTCAGCTTCTCAGAAAGCCCAAGTACTTGGCACTGAAGTTTTGAATTTTATTACAGTATGTGGTTGAATCTGATGAGTGGCATAATTGCATGGCATGAATGCCTTTGGCTTGAGAGAAGGTCTGAAAAGAAAGAAAGATGAAGGAAGGGAATCCAAATTTTGAGAACTGTCTCCACGGACATAACTTCTGGTTATGCAAAGTCAAGGCTGTACGTGGAATCTTGACTATGGCTGTGTTGCACTTATGATAAGCTGGCACACCATGTAGACATCCAGTGGCAATGTCATGAAGCATTCAGTAATTCCAGTTAATCACCATGATATAATTGGGTTTTGTCCAGTTGATATTCTCTAATTAAGGCTTTTTTAATAAAAAAACTCTGAAGCAGCTAAATATTATTCAGATAGGAACAGAAGATTATTCTGTAGGAAGCAGAAACACAGAGAGGTGAGCGTTGTAATTCTGACATGTACTGAGTCAAATTCTTTGCTTGTGTAGTATCACTGAAACAGAAGAGACAGTATGAATCTCTCTACTCCATTTACCTGACACTTTCTGTTAGAAGAAATTGTGTAACTTGTTTATTTTTTCCTGGGAATTTTTACGCTGTTATTTGCATTTGACCTTTGAAAATTCATTTAACAAAAATTCCTTTGTGTAAAGAAGTGTCTTTTTCTTGTCCAATAAAATTACTAAGTACAACCTGAAGCCCAAAGGAAGAAAATTTTACCTACTGTCTCGTTCCTCCCAAAACTTTAGCAGTGCTTTCAAAATAAAACCCAGCTAGCCCATGCTCAAAGGAGCCTGATTTATAAGTGGATGAAAATCATCACTGTTTTACCTGTTAATATGTTGTACGTGCCTGTGGGAATAACCAGTTTTGAACAGGAGAAACATAATCTTAATGCTACACATCTGGGGAGGAAAAAATAAAATTTTGTAGATTTTGGGAGTAAGTTTTAATTTTAAACTTAATATTTGTATGAAAAATATGAGAGAAGAAGTATAGCTACAACGGTGTTAGACATTCTGGATGGAAAGCATGAAATCTAGTGCATTTTATTTCTTTATTAATATTAAAGTTCATTGACAGCTGGAATTGAATTTGCACTTGGAAGATCAAATGTAATTACATAAAAGCACAGAATCGGTCTTGCTTGTATAATCTGTTGATATTTTGGCTGTTTTTAGCTGGCAGTGAAATGACACATTTATTGAAGCAAAAAAAATGATATACTTTGCCATCTTAAAATTTCTGATTTTCTTCTGACTTACAGTCATTAGCTCATGTAGCTAAAATATGCAGCTACTAAAACACAGTATGCTCATTTTCCCTTAAAAGCTCTTGTCTCAAAATTGGAAACTGATATCCTGGATGTATCTGTTTCAAATTTATAAGGCACTACTTCTAACTTCTTTCTTTGTACACTGTGGAGTTAGGTCATGCAATATTCACCACAGCTTTGCTTATCCTCCATAAACAGGAGAGATGGGGTACAGAACAGGGCTAAGAGATCATTGTCTTCTCAAATAAATGAATTCAAGTCTATCAGTTAGTTCAGTAAATGGTCAGAAGATGAACTTTGTGCAACAATATGAAAGCTTTGGTTAAAATCTGCGTATCCCTCTTATGTCTTTTGCTCAGCCATACTGCAGTCTACATGCTTTTTGTTGATCAAATGAACACAAGGCTGAGTATGACCTTAAAAGATAAAATATTCTCTCGTTTTGCTTCAAAAAATTTTGAAATTTTCCCAGGACATTTCAAGGCAGAAAAATTTGGAAGTGTTCATGGTTCTAGGACCTGTCTAAAATGCAAAAGTAAATGTAAATAAATGCAAAATGATTTACAGTAAAATGTGAAATATTTCCTGACTGAAAACAGGCTCTCTTAGAAAACTGGTTTTTGCACAAAACATCATTTTTGAGCAAGGTTCTCCATTTGGGTCAGGGCCGGGCCATGGGCTTTTCCTATATATATACACACATAGACTCAATACAGGCAAAAATGAGAACTAAAAGCAGCACTGTCAGTCAGGAATTATGCTTTATAAATTACTATTACTACCGTAAAAACTGTACCCAAAGTGGAGTGTTGTGTTGGTTCAGTTACACAAACTTCAGCTGAAGGAAGAGTTCAAATCCTGCCTGTTGTCCCAGCAGCAGGAGGTCCGGAGCTGGTGCCACCTGCCAGGTGGGACAGGGCTCTGGGATTAGCAGGGCTGCCAGCTGCACAGTCCAGCACTGATTGGGGCTTGGCTTCCCCAGGCACACCTGGAAGCAATAAACTCGGGGTGGAGTCACTTTTCCTGAGGTTCTGGTCTTTTCTGCAGCAGAAGTTTGAAAGATGCGTGTTGGAGGGTAGGGTCTGTGGCTTAGGGGAGGACTGAGCAGTGTGCTTATGTGGGGTGGAATGATGATGTCTAGAAATCTCGCTGCATGCTTTATCTTCCTGCGTGAGCAAAACAGATGCAGTTACCCCATATTTTCACAGCATGCGGTAAGTATTTTGTCTGCGTAGTGAGAATGAAGCTGAGTCACTCTGTGTTCTCCTGTGTCGAAGCATGAGTGTTTTCAGATGCTGAAAATTCTTTAAGCAGTAAAATTTTTAGATGCTGAGTTCTGTAAAACTTAACTGCTCCTTAAATCTTATGTTTTTCAGTTCATCAGCCTGAAAAGTGAAGGCAGATGGTGTTCTTCTGTTTGTATTAAAGCTTGGACAAGATACTCATGTCTGTCTTCTAAAATATGAAAAACGTTTCATTTTGTGGTTGTTGTAAACATGGTGGATTTTGCCCCGATTTGTTCTCTCTGCTTAGTGGTCGCCTTCCAGTGATTTGTAGTAGATCCTTTCAACTCTCAGTCGTGAAGCAGGATTAAGTTTGGTTAAGTTGTCCAGGGAAAAAAAAAAGACAAACAACAGGGTTTAATTTGTTTTGGCCTTCCTTGCTTCTGACATATTTACTCTAAAACAAGATGATTAGCATAGCAAAACATGCTCCCGGAGTGTGTGAATGTGCCCTTCCATTGAGAAGGGATTTGCAGGCTGTCTGCTTGTGGCAGCTACCGTCTAGTTTTTAATTTGTTTGTTTGGCTGTTTGATGTGTTGTTAGAGGTTATGGGCTTGAACAGCTTCCAGAAGTCTTATCCCACCTCTCACAATGTCACTTCAGGAAAAACAAACAAACAAGTTTACTTTTGGGAAGAAGTAGTGGCTTTTTCTTGTAAATTGATGCTTACCTGTGTTTTTGGCATTGAAGAGGGATCTGGGCATCCATTGAAAGTTTTCAACTATTGCTTACTCAGCCAAGCTGAAAAAAGCAATTTGTGGCTTTCTTCAAATACAGTGATGTTTTGTGCTAATGTTTTTGGCAGAACTGTGGCTTTAAAAGAATGATTTTACTTTTGAAACCAAAATTGTTTATTGCAACCAAAATGGCCACTGGACTGTACTGCCAACTAAATCACAAACCCAGATGTTAGCAATCACTGCAGGTTTCTTGCAGTAATCCCTTGCTTCTAAAATTGCTAACTTGCATTTTCCTTTGGAAAGAACAAAATACTTTGGGACATATTCCGCTGTGAATTCTTGTTATTAAGGACTGCTCTGTTTTGAGAGAATAAGTTTCCTCTTAACATCAAAAGAAGATTCTGATGATGAAAAGGGGAGGAGCAGTGCTGTTCCTTCCAGGTCTGTAATTGAAACACTTCAAGTCCAGGTGAAACCATTGTAGTTAAGGAATGTGGGGAGGTTCAGCTCTTATTTGCATGGCTCATCATTGACTTCAAGGCAGCTGCAGCAGGAATAGAGCTTAGCCCAGAGGCCGGATTTGTTCTCTTTATTCTCAGTAAAGTGGTGGAGGAGGTCAGACTTCATTATCTGCTGAAACAACGTGAATTGGTCAGCTTTTAATAACTTTTCCTTTATTATTTTAAGTGAGGATGGAGGAGTAGAAAACACGACCCGGCTTTCTAAAAATTTTGTAGTAAACAATGGCTTTGTAGTGCCAAGGCTGAAGTGGCAAAAGCAGGTGCAGACAACTGGAGGCTGTAGGTCTGTGCAGGACAGGCTGAGCAGCTGTTCCTGGAGCAGGGATTTTTTTGAAGGGTGTAATGGATACATTTTGGTCCACAAATGCTCTGTGATGTCGAACAAATCACAAATCCTCAAGGCTTTGAGTGACATCAGTCCAGTTAAGAACTTCAGTCTACACTTAATTTTGATGAGAGGTGCTTGTTAGTTCAGTCACTCATCTTCATCCTGAATGTTTTGTGGCTAATGGCTTTGACAGTGGTGCTGTATGAGATTGTAGTGGAAATGCTAAATCATGGCCTGAAGCAATGATTGAGCACCTGGTTGGAAGGCAGGACCAGCCCAGGGGAGCTCAGGTGCATGCAATGCTCCTGGGTGGCCTGAAGGGATGGAGCCAGGATCCACCCCTTCCCAGACCTCATTTAAGGGTTGGCAGTGGACACAAGGGGATCTTGCTGGAGATCCCTGACTACTAGAGGCTTTCTGAGGGTAAGCAGTTTCTCTTTTGTCTGTGGCTGCTGCATTTGGGCTTGTCCTCATTTGCTGCAGCCTAGGATTGTGCCATCCTGCCATCACTGTATTTTCCATCAGGTTATAGCATTACAGTGTTACACAGATGTTTCAAGCTTAGATTTCTTATCTGTTTTTCTGTAACCTAGTACTTTCTTTTTCGACGGTTTTACATAAAAACAAGATTTTTCTTTTGATATTATGGTAATCAAAGGTTGTGGAAAAGTAAAACTGCTTTGGACCATAATGCATCCTTTTGTTGCCTTAAAAGGGAGAGCAGCACCTTTTGTGTCTTCTATCTACACTGGCCGCTCATCAGTGTTCCTTACTACATCAAAACATTTTGGTTCACAGTAAAAGAGTGCTGTTGGAGGCAAGGGGACTGTGGAGAAGTCAAAAATACTAATAGAAAAATGAAGTGGTTTGTACAGCCCCAACACCACAGTGAACATATTTGCAGAGTTGTCTGGTTTTAGAGCTAAGCAACCCCATATCTGTGGTGTTCAGTGTGTTGTGCACTGCTAACTTAGCGAGGCAGAGTGCATCTGAAGGAGGGATGTTGCTCTGTGGATTAAAAAAAACTTCTTCAAAATAACAAGGGAATTTAGTCTTTAATACTTTGCTTCTATTTTCATAGTTTGTGATATCATGATTGGATTCCTTCTGTGGACATAATCTTCTTTACAGAACTAGTCATCACTGTGACAAAGGTTAGACTAGGAGAAAACTTGAACCAAGATGAAAGAGTAGAATTTTTATTATTTTAGCAGCTGAATGTGTCATTACATCAGACAGTATTGTCTTGCAAATTGCAAGCTGTAGTGAAATTGCTTTAAAATATCTGTATATATTTTTCTAAAGATGTGATAAGGTTATTCAGTGGTGCATTGAAATAGATTTCTAGCTGAATCGTTGTATCAGTTCGTTGTTTTAACTATAGCATGGGAACAGATAGCAGTCATTATTCTTAAGCCTCCTACAAAGTTGATGCAGTGCTTTCCCTTTCCTTGTAAATCTTTTCAAGTGAAAGACAAGTGCACATGGCCAAAACAAATCTGTATTGTAATTCTGACGCCTTTAAAAAGGAAACTTTTAATCAGCTTACAACAGTGTATTGATGATAATTAGTAAATGTTGCATCAGCCCAGAAGTTCATTAATGTAGGAAAAGGAGCCATTAATCAGAATCAATTGTACATGGTTTGCACTAAGTTTTTGGAGCAAATGTCGTCTCATACTCATTTTTAATGTAATAGTCAAGTAGACTGTGGTGCAAATGCGTGTGTAGAATTGGAGATGCTCTCTGTCATTCTCTGTTGTTCCTGGTGGCACTGTCATTGATCTGAGAATAGCAGCTGTACAGAAGATGAAATATTAAGCATGCTAGTGCATGTACAAAGTTGTTTGATCTGTACATTTTTATAACCGTAATGTAATCTTTTTGTAACAATTTTGCTCTTAAACTGCTCCTACCTGCTTTTAATCTGAACTTAACCTTAACAATAATTTCTTTTCATGAATGCTTGAAATAATTTTCTCCCGGAAAGAAGTGTTGGGTGTCTGTGGAGCTGCCTGGCTGTAAGTTACAGGCTTGAATTTGGCAACTCAATGAAAATGCAACCTGCTTTAGCAGTTCTGATTGCTTGGTTTATGGGAAACATGGCATGGTTTAACAATGCTTAAGTGAAATTGTTTGTAGATATAATTCAAAATGAAGCTGCCAAACACTGTTAGTCTAATAGTGCATAAAAATTTATGACTTTCAGGCTGTCTGCAAGAATATGCCATATTTTAGAAGCATTGTTAAGAGCAGTGTTTAATTTAACTCGTTTAAATGATTACTGTGTTGAAAACCAGGCTGTGCTTTATTCAGAGAAGCTTTCATTCTTCGTTTCACCCAAGCACGCTCAAAAACAAAAAAAACAAAACTGATGTCTCTTGCTTTGCAGCATTCGACAAAAGAAAGGGAACTTGGGCCAGAAGCACTGGGCAGGACCAGCTAACATAGTGAAATGCAAGCCATGCCCCAACATGCATGCCAGCCCTGTCTGTGGCTCTGATGGACATACATACACTACCAAGGTAAGTACTGCTTGTGCCCTACAAACCTTTGAGCTGTGGCTGTCTAGACTGGAATATAAAGATGTAAGGGTTGTAGCTAGTAGGCAGCATTAGAGTCTGCTTCAGCTCTTTCCCGTTTAAATAGTGCTGATAAATTGACATTTTTGCATATCTTATGAACATCAGATTGGAATGACACACAGGCATTTTATGGCTGTCATGATTCATGTTTCTCGAAATAACTTGTTCTTGCTCATGAAGTAGAATGCTTCCAGTGCTGATAATGCAAAAGAAATTTGCTTGAGCAAAATTTCTTGCTCACTCAGAAAGGATTCAGAGTAGTTCTTGTTTACAAATTTGGTCCCCAAATGTTAAAACAACGTGGTGGTGTCATTGTTCTGTGATAGGTGGTTTTTCTTGGCTTTATTTGCTTGTTTCTCAGACTGTGTTGTTAACATGTAGCAATTTGTTTACATCTCCTTTAGTACTCTTGTGTGCCAGATGCAGTGTATATGGTACCATAAAAAAGAAAATTATCATAACCCAGCAGGGATAAATTGGCTCATTGTTATACTAAAAATATGATCACCTTAGGGCTTGATTCAATAAAAGAAGCTGTCTTCACAGTCATTCAGCAGTCCAGATCTCTTACTATCAAATAAAGCCTTCCATGTCTTAGGTGCATGTTCCATAAACACCACTTCAGGCAATTGGAAGTCATGTTTAGGGAGTGCCTCTAAAGTTTTCTTTATGCATTCAAGGTAAAATTGGCAGTCAGTAGAACTTCCCTTTAAAACCCAAACAAAGCCTCTGAAATATCCAGGGAAACTGAAAGATCAAGAGAGGAACACTGTCTGCTGTGACTCAGGGCTGATGACATCAGCCCTGTTACACTCCTTTCTCTTCTCAGTCGGGCAGCTTGACTACTTCATCCATTAACAGATGCAGATATTAAAATGCTGCCACTGCTAATTCATTTAAGCCTGCCCCTGTTCTGGCCGAAGGATTTGCATAGCCAAAGGAGCAAATCAGCAGAAATTTTCTTGCAAATACAGCATACACTAACTGGTTCTAAGTTGCCTGTTAAACATTCGAGGGTATTAAAGAATAGTTTATTTAATATAGTAATGTAGAATTGGCATTAAGGATTAAAATTGAGCTTGTTTTGGAATCACCTTTTTACCTCTGGACAATTGAGAATACAAGATAGACAAATCTATAGGAAATAGCCTTCACTGTGTACCTAGTCATCCTATTTAAGTCATTTCTGTGCATCTTGCCTTCAACACTGCTGTCTCAGACTTTTTTTTTTTGACCTTTTTTATCGTACGATCTGTTTCTTCAAAGCTTAATTTCAGACTTTCAAAGCAAATTTAAGGCTACGGAGCTTGATCCAGAATGATCTTTGATAAAAACGTGTGAAAGGTGGAAGACTGCTGGTTTAATTTGTTCCATTTTTCATGAAAACTTCAAGATATCACTAAGGATTCAGTTCCAGGGAAGGAACCTAGAATGTATTTTTAATTGTTATTCTACTAAAGAGTGTTTTAGTCATTCCTGACTGGACGGTAAAATCTTCCAGTCATACAGACTGAATGGCAACATAGTAAAGGCATTGTCATTCAATTGGTTTGCACTATTTGCTAATCCTTAGGCGGTTGCACCCTGTTCTAGGGCTTTCTCTAGAGATGGTGCTTTAGAAGAAAGCATTTTACTTATGTTAATTACAACACAAATGATTCAGGGGACTATCTGTGCCTGTCCTCCTTGACTGAAGGGTTTAGGATTCTTTAAAGGCAGCCATTCCCACAGCAGCAAGGGAAATGTCATAGGATCAGCAGTGTCATATTTCTGAACATCATTCCTGGGACATGGTGTTACTGCTGGTTGTCTCTAGAGACACTCAGCAGCTGATAATGCATATGAAAAGCATGAAATGGAATCACATTCCTCACTCACTTCAACATCCTGTATTAACATTGGGTTCAAGCATCCCCCAGCATGGCTGATTTTCTTGTGGTGTTATTAAAATAAATGGATTTTCATTAAAACCAATTCTATTTTATTTTCTTATACAGCAGTTGTACTGCTTCAAAGTATCTACATCATTTAGGTATTAAAACTGGTTCTTTTTCTGAAGTGTTTCAAAATTTGTTGATATGGGTTACTTTATCAGCTTCATAAAGTGCAGAAGTTGAAGGGAATTCAGGTCTGTGTTTATTCTTGTTGGTTTGTTTTCCATATAGCAAACGTATTTTAAGGGAGGTGTGATTCTTAAATTGTGTCAGACATCTCCATGTTTGGATATGGCAAACGTTTAAAGCAGGTGGAACATGCAGTCTGGAGCCCTCAGTCCTCATTTGTAGTTTGAACCAATAGATCCTACTGCCTAATGAACTTGTGGGATTTTATCTTTATGGAAATTTAGAAGGACTCTATCATCCTTTTTTATGTCAACTTTGAACTTCCAGCATTTTAAGTTTGGCAAAAATGAGTCCACTTATTGCTTGAGTGTTTTTACATATGTGTGTCCTCTCTGCTATTATAAACTTGTGAAGAGAGGTTGCTGTTCCCTGGGTATGAAGAGCTCTGTTTAATACTCCAACAATACGAAGCATTTCTATAGCATATTGCAGTCACAGTGTTCAAAGCTCTTTAAGGCACTAATGGATTAAGCATGTGAGGGTAAGTAAGCTCAGTAAGGAGCACTGTGTAATTAGTTAATGTTTTTGTGAGCAACACATTAAGTATAACTGTGTAGCTGTCAGTTTTACAGGAAGTTTAATTAAGCTAGTTAATAAAGCAATTACCTGAACATGACAGTGACTGCACTTAACTAATCAGAAAATGAAAATAAGAATGATCTTAAATTACAAAACATACCACCTCAATGACTAATGTAGCCTTCAAAGATGGAAAGGTACATTGGTATAATTATTATGCTTCTAATTAGGTACATTGTTGTTCTGCAAATTTTAATTAAATCATTGCAAACTAATTAAATCTGTGATCATGCCTTTGTTTGAAAATGGAAAAATCACCTCCTGTTGTCATAACATTAGGTAACAAATTTGATATTAAGAGATGTGCAAGAGAAAATAATTTTCCAGCAATCTTGAAATGGGAGACAAAATAATGGCCAAAATAACCAGACAGTTAAATGTGTTCATTGTGGGAGCTGCTACATTTAACCAGGAGGAGTCTGCATTCAGGAGAACAATACATGAACACTTGTAGTGTCTGAATGTAGCTAATGTAGTGCAGTATGGTCAGACTTTTTCATAATCCAAATGTTGTCTGGGTTACCTCTCCCTTAGGCATGGGGTGCTGCTGTTCAGCTGTGGTTCTGCGTGTGTTTTGTACAAGGGGTACTCAGCCTTTCTGAGAACACAGCTGATGCTGTTCCTGATGGAAAACGAGATAAGCAGCAAGTCGCAGTAAGGTTGATGTGGTCCCCAGCTGAGTGAGGAATTGGTTTAAGTTCTGTGTTAACCCTTTTGGTTGGTTTTGTGAGAGGAAAGACAGAGTAATACAAGGTAGGAAATGGTTCTTTGCTCTGGGTTCAAAGCTTAGCCAAATGTTATTGATAATGTCCTGAATGTCTGCATGTTAGATCTGGAATCTTACTTAATTCTGCTACTGACTTGTGTTACGAAGCTGAGATAACTTGTATTTTTCACTTTCACAATTGGAAGAGATCTGGTCCATGTTAATAAAATACTGTAGGTTCTCGAGGTCTGGAGCAAGGCTTTCAGTTTCACTGCCTTTACTCCTGTAAATAACAGAGAAACTCGGGAGGACTTCGGGAACAGTAGAATTTGTCTGATCCGGAATGACTCTGGTGATGATTCAGTTGTCTAGGTCACATCCACACACTGTACTCCCAGCAAGGTAGACTATCCCTCTACCCATGACCTGGGGCAGTGAGACTCAAGTCAGAAGCTATGTGAACTTGTTACTGCATAAACAAGTCCTAGATAGCAAACCTTGCCCTTTGGAAGGTAAAGCATGGAACCTTGTACTGTCCCTACAGCAGCTACAGAGTTCATTTGGCTTGAAGCACTAATTGAGTCACGATGTTTGATAAAGTGTTATCTATTCCAGGTCATCCTATTGTTTATATATAAATATACATATTTTTCTCAGCATGATCCCAAGGAGCAGAGAATTGAGAATGAAGCTGATCTCAATTCTTCCTTGAGGAGGGATGGGATGGCTTTCATCAGCTTACCCAAGGGTGGATTTTGAAAGGCGCAGATGGCATTTAAGCACCATCTGTGACTTGGAAAATTTATCCCTTCACCTCTTAGTCTGAGTTTCCCTGGTGTCAAATTAGATGTGGAAATCCTTGTCCTGAGTGCTGAGCACTTGTGAGAGTGCAGTAAATCACTCCTGCACAGCTCTATTCCTAAGTTTTTGTGGGGGCAAACTGCAGTGATGATTGTCCTTTTAAAACGACTTCTCCTGACACATACTGTCAACATAAAACTGGTATAGTTTTTTGCTATCAATATTGTTGTTCTCCCAAGGTTAGAAACCCATAGGCTCAAATGTGTTGTCACAAATAAGCAAACAAAATCCTGCTCTGGGATCTAAGCTGAGCTACTGTCCCCAGTCTCAACTGCTTGTTCATAGATGGATTTGACGTGTTCCAGTGCCACAAATCTCTTCATCGCTTCAGCTGTGCTACCAGTCATTGTTTAGCTTATTATCAAAGGCATTTCTATGTCAAATAACCATGTGATTGAGTAAATTCCTGAGTTTCCTTTCAAATCCCACTTAGTTTTACGTTGAGGTAGAGAAGCTTCTGCATTTTAGTGATGTCAGATTAAGATTTTGAATTTACTAACAATCTAATTTGATATAATTAACTGGGAGTGGCCAGGCTCATGTAACCACTGGTATGTACATTGTGGCTGCTTCTGAGACAGCTTTCCAACCAAATCCCAAGAATATATGTGTTCACAAAATTCTTCACCTAGCATAGTATGAATTGTGAGAACATCTAAAATAGTTTTTTGCAGTGAATCAGCAACTAGAGAGAAAAACTAAGAGCTCGGGGCAGTTCTTAAGGGTAAAGTCTACTTGGTCATACTGCAAGGTTAGAGGATTTATGAATGAATAAGAAATTACCGTGGCTCAGGTCACAGTGCTTCTTCAGAGGTTTGTGCTTGCTGCTGTCCCTGTAGTTGTTGGGGAAAAGCTTTTGTGCAGTTCTGCAAATTGGGATTAACTATTTCATTTTTCGTATTATTTTGTAACAAACTTATGGCGAATATTTCTACATTCTCTAAAATTAAAAAAATAAAAATCATTTTCCATTTGTAAATGCAGTGGGGGGTTGTAAATGCTATGCTGAGAAGTACAGCATAAGAACCTGTGCAGAAGAGAATAACCTCCAGATTTCTGAATGTGCACGCACCATCACTGAATGAGAGGAAAAGATGAAGCTTCAGATGGTGTAACACTGCCTCTCTCACATTTGACTGCCTTAAATTCTTTACAAGCCTGTTTCCCAAATGGCTCTGATAACATTTGTACAACTCTGTAAAGTAACTGAAAGAGCTCTTTTTTTGTATGTGCTGCAGAAGAGCAGGATTTTGTTGTTGTTGCCTTGAGTTTCATCTGTGCTCCCACAGGATAATCTCTAAATAAGCTGAAGATCCACCATTTGCAGAGTTTTCTATACTGCTGTTGTGGAACTCATTTAAATGTACTGCAGTTCAATTGATAGGATTCACATAAAAGTATCCTTAAAATGAATATATTATTTTAATTTACCTATAAATAATCCTAGAGTTTAGTAATCAGAAATGCCATATGATGTGGCTTCTTGTGTTCACGTGTCACTTATTCCAGTTTAGAAGAGGAGTATAATGTGTAGGAATATGAGGGGTTTTGCCTTATATTTTTTTTTTAGTCATATATGTTTTAAATACTCTTTACCAAGTCGTATCTCTAGCTTTTGTTGTTGGAATTTGTAGTATGCTAACATTTTAATCTAGATTCTTGTTTGTCTGTCAGTTAGATTACTTTCTTTACAGAGCAAAGACTGATTGATGTTGAAGAAGGCCAACTCATTGAACCATGTGATCTTGAGTTTCCCCTTGTTTATTCTGTGGTTCTACAATACTGAAGGCAATGAGCAATGTGTTTTGTTTTGTTTTAAGCACCAAGATAACTACTGCCAATCATTAGAAGCATGAATATGTAATGTCCCCACTGTTGGCTGCTCAGTGTTCCAAAAACTCGGAAAAACTCTTTTAAGGAGTGTTTTTAATTTAGACCAGCACATGTGCTTTAATGTGACTGCGCCACATTAACATCTTGAATAGGGGAGTTAGGTACCCATCTTTAGGCTGTAGGATGCTGGACTATTGTGTCTGTTTATATTATAAAGTGAGCACCTCAGTTTGTTCTCCAGATCACTCAGTCTTTCCTGGTGGTAGTTTTCTGTGGCTGAATTCTCATTTTTTTTGAATGTTTGTTGCCACATTACATTAGGCTACTCTAAAATGTACTTGTTGCTCAAGCACATCATCAGCAGTGACTTGCTTGAGCACATTCACCCCAAAGGAGAGAGCATTATGTGCAGTTAGAGGAAGAGCATAACTTGGGGCTTTTTCTTTTTAAATATGGAGTTGAAGCCAGCACAGAATGACAGAAGACAGCATACTTCTTAATAAGCTTCTACATTAAAATTGCAGCAGGTGCACAGGGAGAAAGAAGAAAGCAGCATGTAGACTGTGTCTTGTGTACTTTGAATTACTGTGTCAGTAGTGATGGATGGAGCAAACAATAAAATCTGACCTGTCACACAATGCTTATGAGGCTAGGAGCCTTAAGGCATTTGTAATTGGCTTCAGCCAGCAATGTTAATGAAGGTGGATGGGAAAATTAGATTATTTGAATGATACAGACTGCTTTATATTTTTAGTATGCAAAAGAAATAAAAGGCTTGAAACTCAGGGAGGCTGAAGCTGCAAGGCTTTTTTCTGAACTGTCTCTTGTCCCTTTAAAATATGGAGCAGGCAAAAGAATAGTTTTTAGATAACAGGTTCATGCTGAGTAGAATATGGGTTATTTAAACTGATTCTGTGGGGCATCATTTTTAAAGCATGTGGGAGGTGCAATGCATATAGTCTCCATTAACAATAATGGGATTTCTGTGTATTTTCTTCGTATATGCATCATGCTCAGATGTGCCCCTGTAGTATAGACAAGAAAATGCATCTTGAGGCTGATGTTATTCAATGTGTCATCAGTGTGGCATGAAGTGCACAAGTGAATGAATTTCTCATTTGTAAATCCTGTGATGTTTAAATGTACAAATAAACTGAGTTTGAAACAGTCACGCATAAAATAAATGCATATTAAGCATAGTTGGTGTTAAAAAGAAACTGTGTTGATATTATGCCCAGGAAATGGCAGGAAGGAGTTTGGGGATGTGGAGGTGGCCTTTGTGACCATTGCAGTGATCAACCCCAAAGGATTGGGGAGGTGGGTGGGGAGTAGGTGGCCTTGGGTTAGAGTCTGCAGAAGGGAGAGAGAGAAGTGTTGAAGCTATTAAGATGTGAATGGGGAGATGTAAGGGACAAACTCACAGGGAAGAGTGGACTCCTGTACTTCCATTGCTTGCAGAATAACTACATACTGGACCTGTACCTAATCACTGTCAATTAGATGATACAAGTGGGCTCCTCTGATCTGCTGAGAGGTTTCTTCCCTGAAATAAAACAGAAATGGAGAGCTTGACTAGTTGCCTTCCCCCTGCTGTTCTTCAATGACAAACTTAAAAGACAAAACCAGTGAAAATAGTTTAAGCTCTTTGTAGTTATACCCATTAATAATTATTTTCATCTGAGACAGTTCTCCGATGTTATCTTCTTCTCCTTCTTTCATTTGAATGTGTTGCTTCTACAAATAAACACGTAGGGAAAGAGGATCACAGTTTGTCAAAAATACAAGCTTCCTCTACTTCGTTGCAGTGTAATCCTAGTAAAAGCAGGCTTTGGTCCAAACATACTTCATATTGATTTTTTTTCTGTGCCTAGGGAAAAAGATGTATTTTGTTCCAGATGTATGGCAGTGGAGGATATTTTCCTGTTAATGCAATCTTTTGTCTTCCACTGTTGTTACCTGTTCAAATAGAGAAAAGAATGTGAAATGGGTCACCTTAGGTCTGGTTAGCTGTTATTCACTTTTTCCTTGCAGATTATAATGAACAGGTGGGGAAATAAAGGAGAAAGGGAAGCTTCCTAGTTTAGATTTCAGTAATGCTGGTTGTGTGACCTCAGTAGGAATTTCTGCAGGCTGATGGAGCAGGCATCTCAAAAGACTTAGGCACCTGCATTCTCAGGTCAAGAAAAGGGTTTTTAAAAACGAGCAATTTGAGGGGGAGAGAGTGCTGAAATGTCTTTTAAAGACAAGTTTCCTTGGGTAACACAGACAAGGTAAAAAGCCTTTTAAAAACTTCAGAAGTTGAATGGAGATATTTTTCTTCAGTCAGTGTCTAGACAGAGCTTTCTGTTCATTTGCATTTCATTAATGAGAGTGAGTTCTAAAATGCAAGGAATTAATAATAGAGAAGTAGAGGCTTTCAGAGGAGGGATGGCACTTGCTGTTACACAAGCTTTCCCATCCACTTTCTGTCCAGGATGGGGAAGATGAGAAAATGTTGCTGGATGCTTTTCAAATGTGGGTTGTGCCCCCCTCTCAGAGTTTGCCTTGTGGGACCTCTACTGAAAGATGGCACATCCTTGGGCAGTGCATGGGAGCATCATGCAAGCCTCTGATCCTGTCCCTTCCTCAGCTCACATCCAGCCACACCTGAGCACTGCGGGGATGGACTGGAACCACTGATGGGACTCAGGCAGGGAATTAATTCTGTCCTATTGTTGACTTCTGCGGCTGTACACCCACAGTTCTTGAAAACTGGCCATGTTTTGTGTGAAATACTGGCTCTCGTAATTCCTATTTCCAATGTCTTTGCTCCATTACTTTCACCAGTATTTTCCAGGCAAAGAAGAGGCTCAACGTGACCCTTCATGTGGCTTCTACACACTCCCTGTATGGCTGTGAATGGGTTTGTAACATCTGGTTGTCTCAAATGTGTGGCATAATTTTACCTTTTGGTATCATTCAGAGTGTAGCTGTGATAAAACCTGAAGATAAAGATGAGGATAGAGGTGTTTTTTTAATAGCTAGCAATAGCACACGGGAATGAGATGCAACTCCAGTGAAGTAAATAGGACATTAAAAGGAAACATAAATTGTCCCAAACCTTTACTCCTATTTAGATGTGGCTTAAAGCACACTTCATCTTTACCCCTTGATTAAGATTCAGTGCATCAATAATCCTTTTAAGACATCTTGACACAGATTATAATCAAAAGCCTCTCTGTTTTTATGAGTAACCTTTTTATTTTGACCTAACTAGAATAGAGCTGTAAATGAAAGGTCACAAAAATGGCATAAATTGTTATTACTTCTCTTTGCTGCCTCAGAAATAATGTTCTCTAAGAGTAACAAATAAAATTAGTCAATGGAATTAATTATCTGTGGAAATGACATCATTGTGAGGGAAAAACAAAACATGGACAATTAGTGTATTTCAAGCAGAATATCCAAAGTCATAAAACTGAATTCTGTGAAAAGTGCAAAATAATTTCGTTTGAAGGGCTTCTTACTGGGGATTGTGGATGTACTGGTGGAGGGGCAGAGGGAAGGGAAAACCTGTTTTATTAAATATGTATTTGAGTAGGCAAAGTACTAAAAGCTTCCTGTAGTTCGAGGCTTCAACCTGTTAATGGGCTTTTTCCCTTTTAGCTTCAGATTCTCAAGTTATTCCAGGAATATCTTGCCTTTCACACAAATGGGAACTTCTGGCCAGACATTTTTATTTTAGTCTAGTTTAACGTTTTCAAGAGAGGTAAGTCAGAGGCACCTGCTGCCCAGGGGGCTAAATGCTGTAAGTTACAGTCAGAGGCTCGAAAGATTGAAGACGTTTACCATTCATATGTAGCAGAGTTAAATTGCAGGGGGACTGAAGTGAGAAGCTGTTTCAGCTGATGCACTGCATTAGCTGGGAATATGGTGTGTTTGTTCAGGATACTGGATCACAGGATGTTCATCATCACTGAAATCTTCTGATGTTAGCATCGTATGCCTTTCAGTTCAAATGAACAAATAAACGGTAGAAAACACCCAGCAAAAAACCCACTAATGAAAATGGAAGGGGAATGCTAGCCTGTACGGAGACATCATTGTTTTCAAAACTGAAATCTGTCATCACAGAGCCTGTATTGGAGGGGTTAGTATTGGAAGTGTGTTTTATTACTTAAATATATCTTTGTACAGGCAACACTGAGCAAAGAAAATGCTTCTGAGTTATGTAACTCTTTGATGGGATGCCATAGGGTCTTTCATTTTCAGCCGGTAAATTCTGGAGCAGTAATTTAAAGACTACACTTTTCTTTAAATCTGAAAGCGTGTTCTAAATCTTGTGTTTGGTTTGAACACTTATCTGATATACCTGTTGCTTTATTTCCAAGTGGAAACTGTCACTGGCATACCTTCTATCTACCATAAAGCAGCCCAGAAGAAGGTTTTAGGAAGCAAAGAACATGATCAGTCCAAAACTGAGTAGGGTTGTGTAAGAATAGTGTGAAGGCTTGCTTGTAGGAAGCACCATTTTGCATGCTGGCAGGGGATATCTCAATGTTGTATTTGCATGCAGCATGCATTCAGTGGGAAGTTGGTTTTACCTGCTGGTATGGCTAATTCTGTCAGCTTTAGCCAGTTACTCTTATCAGACATGTAGATTGCAGTATCATCTCTGCATCCAAGGTGAAGTGAGATCTCACAGTTCTTCTAAAAGGGGAGTGCTGTCAACCTTTTGGGTCTTTATTTGCAAATACTATTCATTGATGCTGATGCTTAATACTGGGGCCATGGAAGCATTTCATACTACTCCTCTATTAGCACAACTCATTCTACTTCCATTAGTAGGGGCACATTGGTTTTAAGTTACCTTTTTTTTTCTTTTCCTTTTGTCTGTGCTATAATTTGATTAAAATGGAGATAATGGTCACATTAAATTTTAAATCATTTTAGTTGATGTTTTTTCTTCTGATGTGTTATCATAAACTTTTTTATGTCACACTGGAAGAATAAGACCCCACGCAGTCTACGTAGAGCTCACTGAATGAGGAAGCTTTGGATAAGCCTGACCATTTCTAAATAACTCTCTGTAGTGAAGTTTATAAACTTCTGTGGAAACGGCTAAGGGAGAATCTCTCTTCATTATCGCTGGTTATCTCTGTGTTGACATGAGTCATACACCGTACATCAGCATCTGAAATGTTATCTAATTCTTGTTCAGAGGAAAAGTACTGGGCAGCTTTACTGTATTATCAAATCTTAGAGCTTACCAGTAAATTGAGTGACCAACTTAAAGATATCTTTAGAAGTGAACCTGAGACGTGAGCTGACACTGAAACTCCAGTATCTCCTTCCCTTGGGCAAGAAACTCTTAAGACTGTGTATGCGCTGTGCTTTCAGGGTGGCAGATTACTCTGTGGGATTTATTGCTTTATTTGCTGTGTTTGAGGCATTGTCTTTTCCCTGCTGAGGCTGCTGTCTGGATTTTTCTGCTCATTGTTCATCTCTGGCTCTCGTTTCACACCTTCAGCTTTGGGCTGTATCCTGGAGGGAGACTTTTGCCACCTCCCAAAATCTGGCACTCTCTAGGCCTTGTGCTTCCTCCACATTGACAGTCACTTTTCACTTTCTAGTCAGCTCTGGAAGACTGCTGATAGAATTGAATATGATGTGGATATAAAAAACAGAAATATATGCAGGGAAAGCATATTCTTTAGAGCATTCGTGAGACTAGGAAGGAAAGCCAGCTGTATAATTCATGTTAGGTGCCCTTGCTGCTGATCATGAATTTAGCCTTGATCTTAGCAAATCAGTCATACTTAGAAAGTGACAAGGAAATGTAGCACTCCTGACAGCTTGTATTGTGAATAGTTTGAAGGTCTTGGCTAGGGCACAGTGATAGCCCGGAGTATAAGCTGAAGGCTTCAGTAGACGAGCAGTCTTGTTGGGGCAACTGGGACAGATTAATCTGTTGCCCAAATGTTGATGAGAAAAGGTGGTATTGTACTGTCTGTTGGCTGAATACCACAACAGCTCCAGACACTGCCTGGAGGACCCAGTTTTCCAGTGTCTCCTCACAGCAGTGGCTGGCTGTGCCTAGAGCTTCAAACAGAAAGGAAGGGCTTGGGCAAAGGTACCTCAATTCTTTACATTTCAAAGGTGACATCCTCTGGTCAGTTCGGGTAGTGTTGTGATAAAATCAGCTCTTTTTCAACTGTGAGGAATGGATTCAAGACTTAATACTGAGCCATTCCATGAACTGTTTTCAAGAATGCATTCATCACTGAATGCAGCAGTGCTTTACAGTATTACTATAGCACGCAGGAAGGGGAGTGTACTCCTATTTAGAAGGGTAATTTCTATATTCTACTGAGCCGTGTCTGAGATCTGTGATCCAGATTTTTGTCTGAAGCACTGCAGCCACATGCTGCAACCAGCTCCAAGCTCAACCAGAAGAAGTGCAACATTTCTCACTTGCCACTGATGCAAAGTGCACGTACTAATGAGTAGGTAACTAGCAGTCAGCAAAATGCACAGGATAGAATTGAAGGCTTTGCTATTGTGAAGTAGCTTTTACAAAGGGAATTGTAGGAAAAAAAAATCCACAAGATAAACCTCTTACTGATAGAAATTTAAAGATCAGTGGGGATATGACTGGTTATTTGATGCAATTAAAAGGAAAAAACTGGTTAATTATCTAGGTAAATCTTCTAATTCTTGAGCTGTAGCACATTTTAGGAAAATTAAACTCATTCCAGTAGGCTGAATCTGTTATGAATGTGTAAACGTGTTCCCCAAGCGTGCAAACATGACTTCCAAACTGCATCTTTATCCTAGCATCTATGAGGGTAGGTGGTGACAGGAATGTTCTTGTATTCTGTTTTGCTTGGTCCTGCAATGTTATACGTGAGCTGGAATTGGTGGTACTTTCCAGTTTGAAGGGTCTATAAATATTTATGAGGTCCCTGTACATATTTCAGGAATACACTTCTAACCTTTGGAGTCTGGGAGTTCTTTGGGAGATAACATATCAGTTTTACTAATAAGTCTTACTAATTCTTGATGGATTTACCTTAAAAAATAATATCCATGTCAGAAGCCTTATACGCACAGTGGCCCTCTGGAGACAGTGAATATATTAATAAAATTTCTAATTCTGCTGCTATGCTACTGCTCAGACTGTACAACAACTTCTGCAGTTTTGCATTAAGAAAATCATGAGAGTAAACTTTGAGTTTTAAGTCGGCGTGTTGGAGAAAAATGGAAGAGTGGTGTGCACTATTACCTTCAGCTGTTATCAGAAATATGAGAATGACTCTTACTGTTTTTTGTTTTGTTTTTCTTAACATTGCAAATATAGACCAACAGAGCTCTGTCTTTGTTGCTGTTTGGCTTTGGGGGAGGGTATTTTTGTTTTTGTTGTGGAGTTTTGTGTCTGTTTTTTACAGAACTCATTGGTCATAGGCTTTTCCATCTTGACAATTTGTTTTCAATCATACTTTCTGCTGGGAGACACCAGTTTTATTTTTCTGTACTAAATCTACTATCAGTCATCTTCAACACAAGGCTAAGCCAATAAAAAGTCTGCATCTCAAGGTACAGGGATGAGACTTGCTTAGTAGCAGCTTCTGAAGATTCTCAAGAAGATCTGCTTTGTTGGTTGATTTGTTTATGAAGCAAGCAATGGTTTCAGACAGTTGGTCTGTGGGCATCCAGTGTGTAGTCCATGAGTTACACTGCTTGGCCAAGAAAGGTATGTAAGAAAAGCAAACCTATTATCAAGAGGCTAAAAGTTCTGCTGCAATGAACTGAGCAGGTAAATAGACAAAAGTCCAGCCCTGTATTAGTGCGTGTTCAGTACTCTAATCTGGATAATTGGGTATTGTCATCTATCTGCTTTTTAAATATCTTCATATAACACATGTCATGCACTGGTACAGAGTGTTTGATACTTTCGCTGTAGAATTGGCTGCACTTCAGCAGTGGTATTATGTATACTTTTACAAATACATGGGACTTGGACTCCTTTGTAGATGAAAGGAACCATATAAATGCTAATTTCATTGCATAATTGTCTTACTGAATATTTTTCGGAATATATTTAATAGGGTAGCTGTAGTACATCAATACCAGTCAAACTGCTTCGGGATCTTTTTGAGGACTAGCTAATGCTTTAACTGCCTTGTGTTTATGCAAGGCAGAAATGTTTCTCACAAAAAAATAAAAAAAAAAAACCTACCTGACTATGAAAGTTCATACATTGCATTACCTTGTTGTGACTAGCTAGGAATGCCCTCAAGGTAATAGATGTTCTTAAGAAATTCAGTGCCTTGGCCTATGGAAAGTGTGAGAGTAAGGGCAGTGTATGTTAATTGTAAAAGGCTTTTATTTAGGAAGTGCACATACTTCACAGTATCACATTTGAGTAGGAAAAGTGCTCCAACTGTGGGGGAAGTTCTTGAAGCCTTCTGGTTTTTCCAGGTTCTGTGACCTTTTCTTCTGCTCCCGTAAGGACAGATGCTTGAGCAGTTCTTTGTGCTGCATTCACTGAAGTAATAAAGCCCAAATTCATCCTGTGACACGAACTAGAATTTTGTGTTCCTTGTTATGCACTTCATTAAACCAGAAGTGTTTTTTCAGATAAGCATTTGTCATTTCCATGTCAGATTTCTCAAAGAACATGGTGAATTAACAAGACATGTTTAATGCAACCTTGACAGAAAGGTTAATGAGAATTCAGAAGAATTCAAGGAAGGAAATAATATGTACTACTCCAGGTGAAAGCTACAAGAAATCAGAGTAAGTTGTTATTCAGCTTGTCTGAATTAGGACTATTTGTTTTGTTCTACAGTGAATATATAATTAAAAATTGAAACTCTTTTCAGCAGTTCCACCCTTCAATCTTACTCAATACTGTCCATCAATTCATAGTGCAATAGAACGCAGAAGACAGGCTCCCATTGGGCTGAATTTTATCACCAGAAATGTTTGAGATGGATCCACTGTCATGTTTACATTGAAGTTGAAAGGATTCTTAGATCTGCCTGACTCAGGCTCTGTAGGATCGATGTATTATAGCTGAGAGAAGAGAACGGAAATGAAGGCAAGGGTTGTGGTCACATCCTGATATGAGTGGGTGCTGTGTCTTATGGCTTCCTTCCATTGCTACCTTTGAACCAGTTGAATTATACAGACTGAGGAGGGACCACAGCTCAATGAGGCATGTGGCTTCCTTGCAGTTAATAATGGCATCTACAGAAACCTCTATCTGAAGAAAAAAAAGAGGAAAAAAAAAAAAAAGCAGGAAAACTCTGCAGTGTTCCCAGGCCTATTGAAGGCCACAAGAATTTTCTTTGAAGAGCATCCAAGTGTAACACAACTGAGTTTCAGTCACTTTCTGTTATTGAACCTTATGCAGCTGGTTGCCCTATGCAGTGAACTATTTTGCATTTAGCTAGAGAACTCTTTATGAGAAATTAGCAATAAATAGGGATTGCAAATGCTGTTGTTGTTCGTATTTTTTTTCTTTTGCAGAAAGCTGACATTCTTGATGATGGTAATCACAGGGCTCCTTTTCTGACTTGATTAGAATCACACTTTTGGCTGCCAAATCAAATCGGCATATGATGGTTGGAGCTTAAAAAGCCCTCAATTAGCTGAGCTCCTGTGTCTCTGGTGGCAGTTACCTGTGCCTTAGGGATGGCCTGATCACTTCGGATGTTTGATGTGTACAGCTGATATTGTTGAGCTCCTCCCTTCTGCAGGCAAAGTTGAAGCAGGGAAAAAAACCTCTTACTTGCATTATGAATCATCTGCCAGAGTTCAATTGTTAAAAGCTGCCCTCTTAACAGGAAGATAAAATGAGAATATTTGTCATCACTTATATAATTACGAGCTTAAAGAATATTATTATTTGCTTATTTTTTTCCATACCTCCACTTAAATAAAATGGAAAATTCCTTGGTCCAGTATTCAGGTGATGTGAGAGGTGCTGCTTCTGGAGAACTGCTTTGTAAAGCATTGGGCTTAGAGTCTTTACCTTTTTTGTTTGTGCAGAAGATGTGCTGATGCTTGCTTGAAAGTTGTAAATCCTGTGAACTTTTGGAGAGGTGTCTGACTCGTAGCACTGAAAAATGAGTAATTTTTCTAGTTTCAGGATTCACATTCTGAGCTTTAACCAGCAAACAGTTTGAGGCATTTAAAACATCAAAGGAGGTGGTTTTTTGGCTTGGGCAAGTCTTTAATTTAAAGCAGATTTATTAAAGGCCAAAATAGGATAATACTGTAAAAGGATTAGCCGTGGTTACTTGATTTCTGAGCAAACAAACTAATTCTGCTTTCTTTGTATGCGCATCTTTCACAGCAAGTCCATTCACTGAGCGTTGAACTAGGCCTGGGGATTGCTTTTATTTCTTTTAATTTTTTTGTTGTTTCTATTGTCATCTTTAGAAATCAGAAGCATTGCTGAAGCTTTAACTTCAAAGCTGAAGCCAGCTTACTCTGTGTTAGTTGCTATGCTCCAAGATATATTCCCTAAGCTTCTTTGCTAGTTACTGCCAAATGTTTTGTTTCAGTGCCTTTTACCATTGGGGCTTTTGCTTTTTTGTTTTGTTTTTATTTCTTCACAAAATAGAAATTCTGAGAACTCAATTAAATAGATTGTCATTCTTTGGACTTTTTTTTCCTATTCTGAAAGCAGGCAGAAGTGGCACTGCAGAATGCTGTTTATCTTGCATTAGTACTTAAGCCTCAGATTTACTCCATTTATAAAGCAACATAAGTTCTCAGATCTGAAAGTTTAGTCAATACTATGCATTTTACACATCCAGCAACAAGGAGTGGATGCTGCAGGGAGGGGATGTATCTCAGTTGTTGAAACCTGAGCAAGTCTACTATGAGCTACTTAATCTGATAGATTTAACTGGAAAGGAAGTGGGGTAACTCCTATGGAGAAGAATCTTGGTCTATTGGAATTTATTTTGTGATCAGAAGAAATCCAGACTGACCTTCACTTCTTGGAAACAAAGGCAGTGTTTGCTTAGAAGAAAGTGCATCATGTGGAATCTGAGTGTGTGTGCTGTAGAGGCCCAAGAGACTAATTCACCTCTGCTTCTGGAGGCAAAGCTGATGCAGTAGCAACTTTTCTTCAACTTATTTGTAGAAGTACTTCAAAGGGAAAGTGAAAATGTACTTCTGAACTGTTATCAGGCTGTACACACCTACTACACAGAGTATCATCTTCAAATGCATAAGTATTTAGCAATATATTTGCAGCTTCAGGGTCCCAGCCTCATGCTACCACCTAACTCCTTGCTTGAAGCTACATGCATGCTAAAGATGGTGTGATTGCAGTTACTGGTTGATGGGGAGAGTTGGCTATGAGATTTTAGAGATGCTAAAATATTGCCAGCACACTAATTGAATAAAAGCTTTAAGGAGCGTGCCTACTCTTTACTGACCACTTGGTGCTGCTGCCTCTGCCCAGGTGTGGACAGATGGATATGAAAGTGACTGAGTAGATGAAGAGTTGCCTCATCTGAAGTCTAGATTGATAGAGTTGCATAGCTAAACTGTTCTGTTTAAAATGCCCCTGACTGAGAGAGGAAGCATTGTGCCTGGGGGTCTGAATGTCTTGCAGTGCTTTCCCTCTGCCATATGTAGTTTAACTGGTAACTGGAGTATCTGTATGGGTGTAGAGCAGCAGATCATTACCTTTTGATTATGTTCATGTTATCTGATGCATTGTCTCCGTAAGATAAATTAAATTGTCTTTAGTAATTTGAAGCAAGTAAAAATGACAAATCATCATTCTCATGTGATCAGTAAATGGCTACAGAATGAGAATGCATCTCAATTAGATGGCAAGTATACTTCAAGCAGCATCGATCCATCCAAATCTCCAATTGTTTTCCTGTGATTTTCTTTGTTTAAACTAAGATGGCTTTGACCTATTAAAAAAAAAAAAAGTGTCTTCTTTCCTCTTTGAATAATACTATTAGCTGTGAACTCTCAGCTCATAATTATGAAGAGTTAGATTAGAGAATGATTTCACAGAGAGAAAAGTAATATAAAATATAAAGAGAAATAAGAGGACAAATGCAGTAGAGAAGTGAGTTTGAAGTCTGTGCTTTAGGATGTGGCAGACTGGTGTGCTGGCAAGCAAAGTAAATGCCATGCACAGCCAGCAAGTGCCCATCATTAGTGAGCTGTTATGGAAATCCTGCAGGAAGAAAAGATGAAGTGCTATTGTAAGTGAATATAGAATATGGGCTATAGGATGTATTTGTTAAAATAGGCCAACAGTTCTGTCCGCATTTCCATTTGGATTCTGGTCCTGCAAATATTCCTGACTAGTCGATTAGCATCTCCAAAGACAGTTCATAGCAGTAATTACTGGGCATACAGAATGCCTGGATATGCAGTGAAGCATCCTGCAGAAATCCTGAGCCAGTGCCAACCTGCAGCAGCCAGCCCCTGTGCTGGGGGAAGCTTAGGCGCACAGCTGCTTCTTGGGGATGGATGTTTGTAACATATCTCAAGCACTTCAGATCCTGAGAGTGTGTTCAGAGAGCTGGTGTGACCCTGGTACTTGACAGTGATCTGAAGAGCCACCAGAAGTGGCTGGATTTCAATATAAGAATGTGGCTTTGCTGAGGAAAGGGGAGAAGAAAGCACATGCACACCTTGCAGTTGTCATTGCTTGATAGCTAGCAGGAGGAGGACTGAGAGAAGAGGCAGAGTAATCTGCAGGGTTAGCCCAGGCTGATGTGTGATAAATCTCAGGGATAAGGGGGGAACGGGTATGTTTCTTTTGACTTGTCTGTTCGTTGTGACGGAAGTGCTTTTGGGAAAGATCAAAGCCAGCATTGCACAAATCTTTCCTCTTTTGAATTTACTCTTCTGCTTCACATCCTGGTGCTACTTGTCCCCTGCAGCTCCAAAAAGGACCTGAAGTTCCTCCAGGATCATGAGCCGTCTGAACCTTCCCTTCCTCAACCTACGTGATTCCTGAACTGGCATCTAAACTGCATGCAAAAACAAAGTAAATTGCTCAATGGCATGCTACATTTTGGAGTGCAGATCTATTTTATTTTGTTCAAAAAAAAAAAAAAAGGCAAGCGCTTGTTGCATTATATTAATAAATGGTCCCTTGAATGTGTCCTTCGTGTCCTATATCCAGTCCTCTGACCTTACACGCCCTATCTAGCTGATGCAATTTACTGCATTTTTAAGATTTCTAGTTCACATTGAGCTGATTTGCTAGTTGTTTCTCAGGGCTATTTGTTTTGTATCAGGAAAGAATTTTGTCCTTCAGTCCAGAAGTCTCCAAATTAGCTGATTGTTTTCTGCCTTTAAGGGTGCTTTGCAGTAGTATGTAATTTCCTTGGTTTGCAGCCCTGCCACTCAAACACTGAAATAGGTCTGAGTCTTCATATATCAGTTTGAGAGATGTCCTGTCCAAGTCTGTAGTTTCCCCCTTGGATAGTTTTAACCAGCAGAATAACATTTAAATGCAAAGCTTTGGCTACCATGAGTCCAACTACAAGTATGGAAGATCAACCAAATTGTCCTTTAGAAGCATGTTGATGGCAGTTTAGGGATGGAGCTCAGTTGGCCTCTGCATGGGAGTCCTTCACAGCTGATGGTCCTCTGAGCAGCCATGAGGCTCTTTTAAGGATCTCTTGTGCACTAATTTGAAAGCAAGGAAGAGTGAACTGCTCTCAGGTGCAGAGCTCACCCTGCACTAACTCTATGTGCACTGGCAGTCAGGCTTGTGTTCTGAAACAAATCTTTGACTTTAATTGATGAAAACCAGGAGGTGCCTTCTGCTCTTCTGCTGATTCAAGTTTAAGCCATTTCTAATTATAGTGGAAGACCACAAAATATGAAATTAATGCCATATTTAATTATGTGAGAGCTGCCTTTTGCAACTCGACTGTTTTCTGAAGCCATAGCTGGGGAAAAAGTTGTCTCCTGGAAGATGACTTGTCTGCCTTTCTGGTTGCTAAGGTGTTAATAGTTGTTTACAGTGTACCTTGTAGGAAGTAGAAAACTTGCAACTTACTAATTGCCTGTGACTGGAACTTGGAGGGAAAATATATATATATGACTTTAAATGTTACATTTTACAGTTTTAAAAGTGACAAGTATGGTTTTAGGGACTGACCCTCGTGCTTAGAGAACCTGCTGTTGGCAATATGAATGATGTGACCTCCTGACTTAGAGGGGTATTTAAAGGTTGCCCAGGTCTCTCTTTCCCTCTGCCCTGTGGTTAATTTTACCCTGAGGGCGAAGTCCTGCCTCTCTCTTCTTAGATCTGCAGGACTGTGGAGCACAGAGCAATTTGTGGTCCTCCAAACTTTGCTTCGTGTGACCTTTTGGCTTTACTGCATTCTGCTGGGTCAGTTTGCTCAGCCTGGTTAATGTCTGTACCTGGAAACCTTGGCTTCCTTCTTCCTGACCCCACACCAGCAGCCTGTTCTTTTACCAGCAGGTTGCAAACCACCAACCTGTAAGCGAGTGTGCTATGAGAAACCTTCTCAAGTATTTGCAGTTTACCTGGGATATTATGAGGTTCTTTGTGTCATTTCTTGCAGGAATGAGGATTTCTGACCCAATGAGCTGTAACATCTGCTTCAAGGTTTACAGCTAGTGTGCATTTTATAAAAGGCAGTGTGTGTTTACCCAATAGGTTGTTTGTGTTAATTGGAGTTTATTCCACCACTGGCATGTATGTTTAACTCCTGTTAATAGCAGCAGCTATGCGTCCTCATAGGGGAGCACAGAGCTCCTAATTAGAGCTCCAGTTGTTAAGGTCTTTGTGTGGCTCTTACTGCAAAGGCAAACTGCTGTACCTTAGCCTGGTAGCACTTGTAACAGGCAACAAATGATTGGGATTTTTCCAGCCTTCTCTTTATGACAATAACACCAGTCAGCTCTGTGCTTGAGCAGAGCACGTGCAGGGCAGAGCACCCTGCAGCAGTGAGCCTTCTCTTCCAACGCATGGGGGGAAGAAAGTGCTGCAGAACACTGAGTCATGAGTTAAAGGGTGTCAGGATGCCTATTAGTTTACAGATGCTAATGCATGTGGCTGACTTCACTGCCTTCTCACTGCCCACCTAGGCAGTTGGTTTGGGCATTTTGGGCTTCACAGAGCCTAAAAGTTGACAGGATTCCCATTAACTGCATGTGCTCAGCAGGATGCAATGGCTGTGCGAGGTATTGTGTCTCCTCTTACGAGTTGAGGGTACTGAACTTGTTCATATCCCAAGTTGTTTGGGTTCTTTTCTTAGTAAAATCAGTCTCTTGGACAAAGGGTGTTCCAAATACAGCAGTTTTTTCTTTGTGATGGAAAGTAGAGGCAGAGGCTTATAAAGCAAATAGTGATAAGAGCCCTAGCTAAGGAAGCAATGGCATGCACTGCTCTAAAGCATGTAAACAACAGCCCCTCTCAAATAGGTGTCTGAATTCCAATGGATTCTAATTACCTGCTGCTATTAGATGGGTAAGAAAAACTACAGATAATGTTTTTGTTTTTGTTTTTAATTTCGTTTTTCTTTATGCTGTAGTTTCAGGAAGCTTTAGCTTCTGCTGATGGCAAGTGAAAGATAAGGTAGAAAATAATGACCTTTTGTCCATAGTTTTGAAGAGTTGTGTTGTGAGTGGGCAAAAGATGTACTGTGAAACAAACACAGCATGGAAATAATTCTCAATGGCACTGTACAAAGCTGCAGGGCCTTCCAAGTGAGAGCACTGCTCAACAGTATGGTTTTAGAGCCACTGCAGTTCAGATGATGTGTGATATTTCAGGTTTTAACATAAATTTTAATTAGTATCCTATAAAATTTAACCTCCTATTCTGATTTTGTCTGTCTTTAGAGGAAGAGATAGCATGGGAGTTTATCTCCATTATGTATATTGTCTGCTGGTTGCTTGCAGCAAAGAAAATATGCTTATATCTCTTCTCTCCTTTTTTAATTCACACTTCAGTTAATGACAGAAGCAATATAAGTTTGGAAGTTAACATTTTTTTTTTTATCCTTTATCAGCATAACTACAAGAAATGGAAATGGTGGGTTTTGTGTTGTAACTTTTTATGTTACCATCAAATCAGAGTCTCAGATTCTCCCCCCATGCTGAGTGCTGGCACAGTGTGTTCTCTCACCCTTCTCCTTGGTATCTTTTAGGGTGCTGAGCCTGAGCAGAGTACTCTGCTCCTCAGTTCTGTGTTCCTACAACCAGCGTCAGCTTTACCCATGTAATATATCCTGCGGTGATAGAGATACATCAGGGAGTGACCCTGGAAGTTGCAACTACATCTACATTCCTGCTGAACGGTGCCCTCGGAGCTGCAATCTTACCCTGAGTGCACCGCAATTAAAATCACGGTGATGAAGTGCACAGCTCTGTCATTGCAGAGGGAGCTGCCAGTCTCCATCCTGGCCCTGAAGAAGGGCGTGGAGGGGCACATTGCTCAGTGCTAGGCACGGTTTGTTGTGCTGCTCCACGCCAACTGCTGATGGCTGAGTGGCTCAGCGCTCCTGTCCCTGGCTTCACCCCTCTGCTGCTGCACTCAGCTGCTTTTTAACCAAATTGTCAAGTTCCTTGCGTCGTGAAGCAAAGCTCTCCAGGATATTAATGTGGCCTGATGGTTGTACTAAACTGTCCGTGCAGACGTTCATTAGTCAGATATACCCCCTTGCCTGGAAGACCACAAAAACTTGTTTGGCAATATCATTTATGTACGGGTTAGATCAAAACCTGGCTGCCAAAGCTTAAAAGCCAGTATAAAGAGAGACAGATATGTTGTTTTATTGCATCATAAAACGATACCTAGATTCTCCTCCAGCAGGGGCCACAGGATGGAGACTGACAGACAAGAATAAAATAGCTGGGAATAAATTTTATGTAGCTATTTTCTTTCTCCCTCAGATGTGAATGCTTATGCAAAACACATTGCTGTAGATTCACTGACAATAAAGAGGGAATCATTATATGAGTAGTCAGCTCTCAGGGGAACACTTTAGCCAAAACACTCTCTGCAATAATTTCCCCCATCTTAGTTGAATAAATTAATTTATGAATTTTCCATGAATATGTTCAACCGTTTCTTCCCTCATATATTTTATTGATATCCATATGTGTTTAGCAACAAATAACAGAGCTGCTTTTCTATTTGCAGTAAAATAGTTTAGAGATCTTTATGTGGGCCTTGGGGTTCACAGCAAACAAATGCAGCTCAGACACTGGGGAGGTAGCAGAGAAACACAAAGCTTGGCACACTGAGCAGAGATTTGAGTCAGACCCAATTTTACTGTGTCAGACTAGGATCCTTGGGATCCTTGAGATCAGAGGAATGAGCCCTGAACTGTGGGACTGCTCCTGCTGACTTGTGTGTGGATCACTGTAAGGAGCTGTGTGTGTGTGTGTGTGTTTGCAAAGCTCATAGCGTCCCTTTGGCTTTCAAGTCCATGATGTGTTGGGTCACTTGTCAGTATCCTGTCCTATGCCTTTTTTTGTGTGAGTGAGAAAAGGAGACGAGGGTTGTAAAATGAACGACAGCTTGTGTTTTTAGGAGAGTGGTTTGCTTGTTTTGAGGAGTTAAGAGTCTCCTATACTGGTAATCCAGCACCAGATTAGTCCAAAAACCTCGCTGACACTCAGTAAGATGTTTTCTGTGGCCATTCTGCCTTTGAGTATCACAATTTTGGCTTGGGCAATGCCATTAAATCCAATTTGAAGCTAATTGCGTGAGCTGTTCTGTCAAGGGTTATTTCAGAAAAGCTGTACTTTTAACATTTACTATGTTTTTCTTTAGGAGAGGGGAAGATGGCTATATAAGGTGATTCTGTTTTGGAAAGTAATTGTTTATTATTCTAATTTACTACATAAAGCTATGGAGTTCTTCAGTCTTCCTTCCCCAGCTCTGAACTACCGGACCAGTTCTATCAATACAGACACAACTGAACATCCTGGAAAGATGGAACTGCAGTGAGGTTAAACACAGACAAAAAATTATATTCATGTGGCTGCACCTCTCTGATCTTCAAGCTCAGATCTCTTGCTTACCCTGCACATTCAGATCACAGGGATTGCCCTCTGTAACCAGGGTGGGGTGGGTTTTTTTTTGTTTGGTTTGTTGATGTTTGGGGTTTGGCTTTGAGATTTTTGGCTACCATTTTTGTCAGTCTTAAGGATGAGGAAGAACCTGCCTTGCTGTTTTTGAGTGCAAAGCTCTTCTTTTTGTAGTTGCATATGCTAATGAGCTTGCAATAGGCCTTAGCATCTTAAAGGTGGTGTTTAAAGTATAATTGCAAGTGCTTAGATACATAATTTACATTTATTATGCATAATAAAATATGTAACTAATTGATGTTCTGTAAGGGATTAAATCATCAGCTCCAGCTGCAGGAAGATTTATGGCTCTTGGTAACACAGTGACTATCAGAATGTGCTGCAGAAAAAGTCATCATCTTCAGAACTGAGCACGCAGAGAGCGTTCTCCTTTCTCCTTGTCTCTTTTCCTTCTGATCTGCTTTCTCTTGTATATGTGTGCTGTGAGAGCAGCATAGATTAAGCAAATGAGCAGACAGATGAAAAATAAGTACTTATTTCTTGCAGGAGCTGCTAGGAATATAAGTAAAGTGCAAACTAAGCTTGCACATGTTTGTGTGTGTCTGTGCTCTTCCTAAATTGGAAGGGCAGAACATCACACAGAGCATGCAGCCACCAGGGTGCATTGAAGTTCGGAATGGCTGGGAGATAATGTCAACAGAATAGGATGTAGGCAGAGGATAATGGGCTCCTGCTGCTAGATTAAAGCCTGGGCAAAGATGAGGCCCTTTTAACAAAAATAAACAGAGGCAAAGCCAAGACATTTGCAGTATTTTCGAAGCAGGAGGCATTTATCTTGTAACAACATCCTGTTCTCTTCTCTTGGCTTCCACTGTACCAAAATAACAGAAGGTGATGCTGTGATTCTGTTCAATGACTCTTGCTGTAAAGGGCTCTGGTTGCCCACTGCAGCCTCATTGAGTAATGCCGTGGTCCTGTGGGATGTATCCTTCGGCCTTTAAAGAAGCGTTACGTTTCAAAACACATGGTGTCATACTGTGTGAGCGTGCTGATCTAATTTTCAATGGAAAAGAATTAATCTATAATAAAACTCAGACTTAGCAAAGGATTTTGCAGCCCAGCGTTCCCGATTTCCCCTGGCAGGAGGCAGTCTCTGCGGGGAGTGGTGCTGCCTCAGGGCTGCAGGCACTGCTCCCTCCTCTATTAAAAGCCCTCAGGCTCTGTTGTGTTAAAATCAGCACTTGAAGAAAGAAAGAAAGAAAAAAAAAAAAAAAAAAAAGGAAAGAAAAATGGGATTGAATTGAGTCCAGTAGGTATCGAGCCAAAGAGAATGCTTGGCACGTTTCTGTGCCTGCTTCTGTGTGCTGTCCTCTTGTACTCTGCTTTATTAGTACATTAGTCTGGTCTCCAGTGATCGTGCTGCTGGGCTCGGGCTGGGGAAAGTATCCTTGAGGCAGTAACTGCAAAGAGGACAACTCCACAGGCACAAAACTCTTAGAGGGAAGTCAGCACTAAAACGAACGTCATGCAAACAGCAAAGGCTGTGAATAGCCAGAGTGCTATAAATCAGGGCTTTTTAACTAGCATGCTTATGCAATATTAATTCTCCTGAATTGTCTCATTTGTCCAATACTGCACGTGTCCTTCTGTCCTCAATGATCTGGATGCAGTGCTGGAAATCCCATCTGCTGAGGTTTTAGGGAAGGGAGAGGAACCAGCAATAATACGCAAATATAGGGAGCTGTACTGTACTCCTCTGTGGGTGGGTATGGTGGTAATGGGCTGACAGCTGGACTTGATGATCTTGGAGGTCTTTTCCAACTTCAGTGATTAGAGTTTAATTTTCAATCTTTGGTTGTTTTACAGTTTTTCTGCATTTCCAGAGTTCATTGCATAATGAACAGTTAATTTTAGGGACAGTGCTGTAAAGGGTTATGGCAATTTATAGTTATTGGTTGGAGTCATTTAGAATCTCATCCTCATTGAGAGCAGCAACCATGGGAGGACCAGTCTCATCCTCAAGTGTCTGCATCTCTCAATGAAGCATTTTCTTTGAAGTTGAGTTGCTTTCCTTTGGTTCTCACTGTTGCAAGGATTGGTGTCTTTTCATGGGTACTTCCAGACCTGGCCTGCTGCTCTCAGTAAAAATTAGGAGTAGCGAAATCCTGAAAGACCAAACGAAAACTTGGTATCGATACCAACCAATATACAAGTGATAAGTGAAAAGGTCCCTTTGAAGAGCTTATGCCTGAAAGATGGTGTTGCAGTGTGGGAACAGCTGGGGTTCTGGAGCTTTGTATTTCTTTTCCATCTTTGCCACTGATCTCTCAGTGTCCTGGAAGAAGTTGTTTCAAGCTGCTGTGCTGCAGATTCCATACATTTAAACAGGGAATAACAGCACTTTATGATGCACGTTTAGAAATGTCATGCAATAGACTGCAAAGGAAGTAGCTATTATTGTTGCTATCTATGATAATAAAAAACAATGGCATTTTCAATAGAGATTGAAGTTTTGCAATCTGTCCAATGCTGTTATGACTAAAAGCAATTTCTCATTTAATCCACAGCTGCTGCTTTTATATCTTGTCCTAATTCAAAACATATTCTTGTTTTTTTATGATTTCAGTGCAAGTTGGAGTTTCATGGGTGTACTTCTGGCAAAACCATCACAGCTCGATGTGAAGGGCCCTGCCCCTGCCTCCCAGGTCCTGAAAGCCCAAAGCACAAGACAGAAAAGACTGGTGAGTTGAGGTGGTGGTGAAATGATAGCAACTAAGCTGTTTCCTGTTATGTTATCAGGAGAAAAAAACATAATACAGGTATTTTATAACTGGTAAATTTCATATGGAGCACTTTTTGAGAAAAAGCCAAAGTGAACTTTTTTGTATGCGTGTAATGTTTTCAAACAGCTTCTGCATAACTCTCACCTACCTGACTGAGTCCCATAGGAAAACTGAGTTCTGGCTCATGATTCTCATTTCTTGTATGAAAATATTTTGAATGAAATTCTGAATCATAGAAGACAAAAAAATGCTACTTGATGGCTATTGCTTTGTATGTACGTAATTATAGATATATGTTTATCAGTAGCCTGCTATTCAAAAAGGCATTTCAGGTTGCATGGGCATGTGTTCCCTCTTGTTGATAACATGCAATCCATATTACTGTAATTATCCTTGTTGTTGATGTTAGAAGTCATGTGCTGTGTTCATCTGGTTTTATGTAAGATACATATAGGTTGCCTCAACAATAGCAAGTTCACTTCAAATGGTGTTAGATAAAACTGAAGGCTGGAATCTCAGCACACGTATTTTCTCTGCCAGCTCTCTGGAGCACTCTGTGTTTAGGCTTGTAAGCCCAGTGAGCTAATTCGCCTCCCCAGGGAAGTAAGCACAAGCTGTCTTGGAGTGATCTCATCCAAAGGGGATTAGCTCTGGCAAAGGAGATGCACTGAAAGCCCAACCCCAGCAGCAGCGGGGTACCTCAGCCAGGTTCTGTCTGAGAGTTCCACACCATTATGGGAAAGGCCATTTTGAAGGGAAAAGGAGTCGGTTTTTGGAGTATTTGCAATGATTCTCCAGCCTAGATCTTGAAAATTCAGGTTTGCTTCATTTCTTGAAAATCACAGACTGTTGTTTGCCTAGCTATGAGACTTAGATGAAGTATTTTAGATGGCAAGGTTCTGAAATCAATATATAAATAATATTGCTTTATGTGACTTGAATCTTTTGGTTACAGAATACGCACTGATAAATGGCCTCATACATATTTTCTCCTCCTTGCAGTCTGTCAAAAACATATACTTTTCTTCTCCCTGTATGCCCTCTTTGTTGCCCTTATCAGAAAGAGTATCAGATTAATAAATCTTCAGTGACATTTTAAGCTTACAATTTCATTCACACAAGAGAAAAAAAAGATTCTAATAACCCTTATCTCGATAAATGCAATTTGACAGCGTATATGTGTTCTAAAACTCAGGCTATTGTTTTGCTTGACTCAAAAACTCCAGCTCTGGCCAACAAAGCATTAATTTAATGGATAGGGTGATTGGTGGAGCAACTTCCCTGAAGGCATTTTCAAGAGGCCCCTCTTGGGCTAGCAGTACTCATGCTATTGCCCTGGTGGTAGCAGCAGGGGCAAGGATATTAAATGTGTCATTTCTGCCATTTCAGTGTAACATGAAGGGAGTGCTTGGAGGAGCACAGTCACCTGGGTATAAGGGAATTCCCTGTCAGATGCATATGGAAATGGTCAGAACAATGCACTAGTTAACTCCTGCCAAGTGTGTGCTAAGGAACTGCTCGTGAGTTTGGTTATATTGTCACAGGCAAGAAACTTGTACAGGTGTGGGGTGACTGTGTGCATGTGTATATATGTATACACAGGGGGGAGAACAGCAGTATAATCTTTTCCTCTGTCAATGTCTGCTCCTTTCTGGAGCTGGGTGCTGAAGTTCTGTAGGTTTGCAAGAATTTGTCCCTCAACAGTGTGATGCAGTTTGAGGGCACAGAACCATGATGCAGGCAGGGCCTCCGGCTGCAGGTTTGGCTGAAGGAGGAGTCTGTATGGTGTGCATCTGCCCCTTCCCGCCTGGTGACAGCCAGTCCTCCTCAGGTTTATACAAGAATTCTGAGTTCTAGTTGCCAGTGGAAAGGGCTGTCTACAGAATGGTGTTGGTATGATTCTTTTATTTGTTCAGCAAGTACTGTCGCATGGTTTTGGAGAAGTAAGCCCTGAGTAGTACCCGAGGTGATGTGAGAGAGCTAGAAGGCAATTGGTGGCAGGGCATCTCTGTCCCCTGAAGCCACTCTGGTCCCAGCAGCACTGGAGTGATGTCCCCTTCCTCAAACCTCCAGGTCTGGAGCTCCTGGTAGCATTTAGATCATTCGGTGTCTTTCTCTCAACTTGACCCCAAATTTCTCTCTTTTCCTTTTCTAGTGCTCTGTATCATTAATATTGCTTAATTTGTATAAAACTCAGCAGATTGATTTCTTATATAAAGGTTTGGAAAAAAAAAAAAAGTCAACAGTTGGGACTTCTACTCCTTATTTAGTTCAATCCATTCAAATACAGAATAATCTTAAGTAGAAAATGATGGAGAGCTAAACCTCATGCTCCATACAGATATGTCAGTGGAAAAATACTAAGGAGAATTACAGTGCAAATGCTTCCAGCGAAATGGAAATGCGGCTCTTAGAGCTACTGCATAAACTTTTTTATGCCTATTATACAACAAGGTTAAATGTATGTGCTTGTGAACTTCCAATTTGAAGGCAGTTCACGTTAATCTTCACACATTCATTCAATCATATTCAAATATTATTCCGTAATAAATTACTTTCAGAAATTAAAAATGTAAAGGAACATTTAATTTCCAACGTACTGTAATTCTAAATGTCGTGACCTTTTTTTTATACGCCTGTGAATAAAACTGGCAGCAGCATCAAAGAAAAGCAAACTAAGTGTATGTGCTCAGAGGTAACAATTGACTGCAGTGTCTGAGTGGTATTCCTTCCTCCTCCCAAGGCTCCTTCAAAACTATCTCTGCTCTGAGGATGAAAATCAAGACCAGTAATCACATTTGAAAAAATAAATGGAATTCCTTTTATAATGGTGACTGGTATTACAGAGACGTTAATAAAATAACACAAATGCTAGCAGAATATACACTTGAGTAATCTTTAGTGGCAAAAAAACAACAATATAAGCTTTCCATCATGAAGTGAAATCTTTGAAGAGATGGCAGAATTGTGCTCTTTATTTTCTTAAATGGAATTTTAAGTCAGTTGTCTGAGAGGTAGAGAGCAGGTCTCCATGAGGGTACTAATGGAAGATTTCAGAAAATAAGACAAGCCTTAATGTCCCTTCTCTTTCTTTCTGAAAACCCTTTAGATTCCTTTGGTTTATCGAAACACTTGATATGCTTCATTATTCACAGCAGTGTCCCAGCTTTACAATATGCTTCCATGCAAGCCACTGATTTCCAACTCAGCTACCCAGCGGCAAAGGTTGAGCTGTAACCTGCACTGAGGATAGCTGCCCTTTCAGAGCAGACATGTCCTCTTATCTAATGCCTTAAAATGAGCGAGGCTATAATTTCAACAAAAGAAAGACTGATAACTAATTCTTAGTGGCGCCTTAGTGACAGCAGTTATTTGAGACACAAAGTCTTGTCTGTTGAAAAGAGGTTTTTAGATACCGCTTTCGAAAGTTCTGTAGTATTAGAGTTCCCATTGAGTGCAACTTCACTTGACACCAACTAAAGCTCCTAAAACCCCTCCGCTAACAAAGGACTTCACAGAAGAAACAAGTAGTTTCAGTTTTTTGAGCTCTACTGGCAAGGGAAGAGATTTTCTCGTTTGCAGTTTGTTCATCAGAAAGACAATATTGTGCACCAAGCTGGTGTCTCTTGGCAACTGTGAATTCTTAATTCCAGTAATGTGGTTCTGTCTGCTTCCTGCACAAGTGTGTGAATCCTGTTTGTTACGAGTACTAGCAGTTTGGTTGCTCAGACAGGGTGATGATGGTGCAACAGCATTTCAAGTTTCTTTCTGACCATGCCTTCTTTCTGTGTTTTCAGAAATGTTGAGTGCTGTGCTCCCAAATGTACTAGTTGTGATTTGTTGCCATCAGGGTTACTGAGCCACTCGAGCATAAATGGACGCGGTAATTCAAACTGGGTTTATCCCTGTCTGTGCATTAGGTCTTTTTGACCTTGCAGAAATGCCCAAGGCAAATTCTAAGGAAGCACTGTTATCTGTATAAGGGAATTCTAAGTTCAATAGGCAAAAGAAAGCGCATTCAATTACACTGACTGTTGTTTAAATTTCTAAAGGGAGCCAAGAGAACACTTTTAATTACAGAAATAGGACTTGGCAAGCTCAGTCAAGAATCTACCTTGTTTAGGGTATAGTTTAGGTTCTGAATCTTAACATTTACCTAACAGCCCTGTTGGGGGTGATGGTTGAGAAGGTCTTATGTTCCATTTCCCATTAAAAAGAGTACTCAATGCATGGAATTCATTCAGAGAAATCAGTCTTATTTCCCAAATGTGTTGTATGACTTCTTGTGCATGAATGACTGACAACTAAAAGAACTTTAAGCCTTAGAACTAAGTCTTTCCTTATAGTTTCAGCAACTATTTCAGTTTAAAGTTTCTTTTATTCAGTTTTCATGACTGGAGAGTGCATTGTTTTTAAACTTATGAAGGTGAAATGTGAGTCATGAACATGGTTGATTTGAAATTGGTTTCTTGGGTTTGATTTAACAGTGCTAGGTCTTTGTTTCCTTTTATAGCTTGGAAAAAAAGACTTCCAATAGTGAATTTCTGGATAGATATCTAAGTGAACTATCTGAGTCTTAAACTGGGGGAACAATAAGACAAATGCATTCTAAAACTGAGATTACAGAGAGTTTCAAAACTGTATCTCATTAACTCTGGGAGATGCTTTCCTCTGTTTTACAGAGAAGAAATAATCTTTCATTTGAGTAAAAATTAACTTTCAGCGCACAACAGAGATAAGAATGTAAAGCAGAGACAGCAATGCATATTCCAGACATCAGCATGTCCCTGTCCTGGACTTCTTTGAGGATTAGGTTTATCAGTTCTATAGACTCGGTGGGATCTGTTTTTTGCTTTTTTTTTGCTTCAGAATTTTCAATGTGAATGCTGCAATTCATTCTCCAAATTTGTTAATGTGGTGGAACAACCTTACCTATGTAAAACTGAGCTAGCTACTCTCTGTAAATAATAATAATAGTTATTATGACTATTATTATTACTATTGTTTTCACACAAGGAGACTAGTCTTTATTTTGCTACTCCTAGAGGCACAGAAGGTAAACTTCTTTCATTTCTGATAGATGTTTTCTGTGAGTAGTGAAGTGGATGCACCCAGTTAATATTTGATGAAAAGATGAAGTGAAGCAGGTAAGAACTGATATCCTTGTTCACCATGGATGGCTATTATCAAACCCCTCTCCCCATCAGAAGCAAAACCAATTAGCTTTAAGACTAAGGCAGCAAAATGATGTTCTTGCCAGGATCAGAAGAAAGGGCAATGCAGTGATTTCTGGGGATATTTTGTTCTGCTTCTTCGTCTCACATGCATCTCTCCTACATGCACTGGAGATAAGCAGTAGCTTATGGGGGGAAAGGACTGCACATTCTAAATATACGTATTTCATGAGGAAACTTGTATTTTTTGTGGCAGAGTTTTATTAGACAGTTCATATTCTGAAAGGTAAATAAGTATGCCGAAAAGGAGAAGCAGGGGAAAATAGTGTGGAAGCTATTAACGTGAATGTGAATGCTTTCATTCCTCTGCTCTGTGATGGTTATATATTGCAGACTTTCTTCTATGTCTGCAAAGGAGATTGTGTTCTGTGCAAAAACTCGTATACAGAGCTAACTTTAGAATAACTCAGGAAGAACCTATTACATGGATGTCCTTTTACTGTACCTCAAAGTTGGTGATAGCCTTATAAGAGGTTTGCTTGACCTGGGCCCAACTGTTTGCACCTCAAAAGTATGATACTTCCCTGAAGAAGGCAGAAAGACAACTTAAATCACATAGATCAACTTAGAAGCCTCATCACTTTGCAAGGCTTCCGTTTGATTATTTCTATGAAAGCAGCAAGAGCAAAGAAGGAGAAGGTGCAGTATATGCCTATATGCAAATTATTGCCCCCCTCTGCCCTAAAATTAGCTGATACATAGATACTTTCAGGGAGAAAGGATTGCCAGCTTACATAGGCATTCATTTTGAAGATTTGAAATAATAGTCTTCACTTTCTGTTCATGTAGATTTAAAAAAAAAATCCTTTTTCTGAAAAAAAAGGTAGGGCTTTGTTTCTGTATTCCAAAGTTAGTGAAGCTCTGCTGGGAGGAAAGGTTTAAAAAAAAGTGCAATCAGTAAGAAAAAGGTATTAGTCACACCAGGAAAAAAGAAATGGAAGAAAGGTATTAGACATAGATTTAAAGGAGAAATGAAAGCATCATTTTAAACCTTTCCATTTTTCAGGTCTTACAAATTTATTCTCAATACTTCTGATAAGCTGCACTTCTTTCTGTAGTGATAGCTGAAAACATGCACTTCTGGGATGTTTACATTATATGAAATTCAGTAAAACACAAATGACTTAATTATCAATTCAAAAACTAATTTGTGCTGTGAATTGAGTCTTGTCACTGCAAACGCTTGTACTCAGGAGTTACTGTTTGAGTAAATAGATCCATTGTCTGGTGAATGAGGTCATCTTGACTGAATTTGAAGATAACAGTATCTGTAAGATAATGCCATGAGTTATTTTTAGACTTCATATACTATTTTTCCTATTCACAACAACAACAGAGAGGCTGAGTCACCTCCTGTAGGGAACCTGCATTAGCAGAGGGGTTGAACTTAATCTCTAGAGGTTCCTTGCAACCCTACAACTCTGTGACAGTCAGCCTACACACAGTGGGAATTGTAAATGTTAGAATTGACAAAACAATTCTACATTTTTAGATGTTGTGTTTTGGGATCTGGACGTGATCAGTCATAATGGTGTAAAAATTATAGTAAAGGTTTGCAAACATGAGATCAAAAGTCTCTTTCCAGCTGCAGCAAATACTCTTGGGTTTTAAAGCACCACTCATTCTACATACTTATTTTGAATTGTATGTGCAAAGTACTTATATAATAGAAATACATTTTTTTCAGACTGCTGCTCTTGTTATCATATCTGTGTTCCACAGAATTACTTGCCCCAAACACTTTGTTAGGCATGAAGAGTTAATTGATGTTTAAACAAATGGTGTCCTTGGATTTGATCTTGAAGGTCTTCTTCTACTCATGTCGCTACATGGTTCTATAACTGAATGCTTTTCATTCCCCACTAGGTGATAAATACTTTACCAAAGAGAGCAAGTTAAATTATTATTAATACTTGCTATCGTTATGCATAAAAATCTCTTAGGTGTATATATGAAGTTTGCTCTGACATGAACTTAAAGAGGTGAAAGAATTGCACTTGTGGGAGTTGTTTTAGATTTTGATTTGGCTCTCAGGTTTTGGAACTCAGCACCCACCACCAACCACACCAGGCCCCAGACAGATAACAACTTAAAAACAATACCCATCCACTGACTTGCTGTCACTTCTACAGCATGATCTTCCATGGATTGATTGAATTACAGCAACCTCCAAAATATAACAAACAACCTTGTTAGAGGCAAAAGTGACATCAGAACAGCTAGGAGTGAGACCAAAAGGAGGAAACAGTGCATGAGATGCAGCATGTTGTTCACGTTGTTTCTTTTAGGTACTTGCTGAAACAGGCATTGGCTGTAGTAGCAACACCTCTGTCAGCTGGATTTGTGCTTTCAGTAAACGCATCTCTTTAACAAGGTAACATGCCAGTAGAGTAACGTTGAGCTGGAATTCCTTTCATAATTTTTTGAGGTTGAACAAGAACATGAGATGCAGCTCTTCATCACTGCTGAATATTGATCCCAGGCCTTGCTGGGAGACAGCAACTGCGTAAAAGTAACTGTGCCATGGTGTAATTATACTGAAAACAGCAGCATTTTTAAAAAGCTTCTTGAAGTTTGCCACTGAGGTACAAAACCTGCTGTATCACCATAAAAGCATACTGAGACAGCTCAGAGTAATCAGTTTTTTTTGAACGTTTATTAAGCAAAATTCTAAAATGGCTAATAATTTTGTTTTTATAATAGAAGTTAAAAAATGACAGCACAGCAAATGCTTAGCACCAGAAAGTAACAATTTTCAGACAAGAAATAATTTGATTTTAGGTTGCCAGCAGAAGACTATTGAAGTTGATCACTCTTTTAATAGAAACACTGTATAGGAACAGCAGGTGTTTGTGCACTGATAAGTATAGAGCATAGAGCATCCACATCTCTCTCATCACAAACAAATAAGACTGGTTCTATGTAGTTCTTTTTTTCCTCGGAAATATTGATTTCTGCATTTTGGGGACTATTCCCAAATATTTCAAGTCCGTGAAGTCTCTAGAAACAAAATAATTACAAAAAATATAGTGCTTACCACCGCAAGTTTAAGGGAAAACTTCCTAAATAAAAAAAATATTTTCAATAAAATACAGAAAGTAAGAATTTTTGAATTTCAAGTACATTTTTTTGTTGTTGTTATTTTCTCTTTGCTACTTTAAGGACTATTCTTCATTTTTGGTTACTTCTTTGGTTATTTCTGTCAGTGCTATTGGACTGGTTGTCATTGGTCAAGTTATTCCAAATCTCTCCTGGTATAAACAAATGTAGGTCTGAGCCTTGCTGATTGCTCCTGGGAGTTCATTACTTTCTATGCACTTCTCAGCATTGTGTCAAATTAGCTCTGAGTTTTTCTGTTTCTAATTCTTGTTTGCTAGTGCAGAAGGGAGATATGAGAAAAATCATTTCTTCATTCCGAATGTGTAAGCTTACGTATTTATGGCTTTTGCTGTCCCAGATGGGAAATCTGTCCATTCTTTTTTCTCTGAAGGATTGCATTTTTTTTTGTAATTCAGTTTAATGGACTGTGTATAAATCAAAAAGATATCCTATGCTCTCTGCTAAAGCAACCATTTAGGGATGGACTGAAATGAGAAGTGGGATCTGCATTTAAGAGTTAATAAGTTTTGAATGATTTGGATCAAGTTCATCTCTATTACAGTGGAGTCTGTCATCCACAGAGAACAGACTTAAATACCGCACAACACTGGAAATAAATGTCAGTATTAGTGGAGCTTCCAGGCAACCAACATAGGACCTTTCTGTTCCAAATGTTAAAACATACATGTATCTATATAGTATTTTTGGGTAAGATACTCAAACTCTTGATGTCCAGAGTCACTCCAGATTGCAGTGTGACACTGGTAGGTGCCCAGCATCTGAAGATCTTGGGGTGGCTTGGACAGTAGGATCTGCACAGCTGAACTGCAAAGCCTTGGTTCCCTGCAAGTATTCAGAGATGCCTTTATAATACTTCTAGTTAACAGTGGCATTGAAAGTGGCTGATCTGTCCAAGAGATCTGTTTAATTTGTATGATTTTTCTACTTTGTTTTAATGACAATTTTCTAATCATGGATTCATTCGAATTGGAAGGGGCCTTTTTAAATGTTGTGTAGCCCAGCTCCCCAGGTAATATGTTCCCACTAAAGGGAGCCAGATTTTCATGATTGTTTAAAAGGGAATGTTTTAGGAAAGACATTTTTTTTCTTTTATAAGAATACACTTCATGCAGTAACATCACTATATTCTCATATTTAGTAAATCATAGTCTTTGCATTCAGACAAGCAAGATTAAGCTATTTCACATCTCCTGTTTCTCAGTTTGTTTTGACAATGACAGTCTGGTCGTAGGAGTTAACAGACATAGACAATAGGCAGATTCTTATTGTCTAAATTGCAAGCATGGACAGACCCTACTCCCTTACCAGACAATCCCTCTTAGTAGAAAAAATGAGACTTAGGTAAAATGAAATGACACAGTCATTTCAGGCAATGAATTGCATGCTATGCATACCTTGTTGATCCTTCACAATTCAAATTTGGGTTTAGGATTTCAGTTCTTGAATGGGTTGCACTGGAAAATCAGGTGCAAATAAAAGAGAAGAGATGTGATCTTTTCAGAAGTTCTCTGCATGTTTTGTTTGAGACAAAAATTAGGTTTTATTTTATACTGTAAAGTTGAGGGGGGGTAAAAAAACACATCTTTGTCTGAAATGTGTTTTGCTGAGCAATTTTGGTAGTTGGTTGTTTATACCTGTAATATCTCATTGCAAAAAAGGAACACTTCACTATTTCTCAAGCATAATTCATATTCTGTTGACACAGTTCAGTATTCAAGTGTGATTAGGAAAACAGTTCTATATAGAGGGTGACCTGTTTTGCTTTGTGGTTTCCACAAAAGGTTTAATTAGCTTCTGACGAAGGCACATTCAAATGAAATGAAAACCAAGAAATTACAGAAACACCTTTTCTCCAGAAGTCAAGGTGCCAAGGTGTCCAGGCAGCCTGGTCTGTGGTACCAGGGCCTGGATAATACTGAAGTCAGAGGAAGCTTTGGAGTCTTTGAGTTCTGTTCACAATAATTATAGCTGATCCCAGCCAGAAAAATTAAGAACCCAAAGATATGAAGTGCAGGGAGATAGGCCTTGGTAACGGTGCAAAGCCCTCCCTTGTCTGCAATCCTTTCTTCTGAGCCTGATGAGCTGAAAAAGTGTTGGAGGAAGTGTCCATAGATGAAGCATCTGTGAGTTACATCCCTGATAAGGGAGCAGAGGAATTGAGGAAACTTCCAAAAGCACAAAACTCAACAGTATTACGAAGTGTACAGTAAAGTGCTCTTTAATTTTATGTATTGACATTATCATTCTGGAAGCTTTACGTATACAACGGCTTTAAATGTACAAGATGAAGATTGGTACAAGGGGTTAAATATGAACCACTTCCCTTCATTTAGCAAAATCCCATAAATGAGTTTTAAAAATGAATCATTCCTTAAAAATTATATTTGCTAATAAAAATATGCCATGCTTAATGTGTTTTGATTTTCTTGAATGCAAGAGGAGGAAAGCCATATGGAGGCTTCTATATAGATGTAGGGTAGCTGCATTTGAGAATACTGTTACTCAGAATGCAATGAATAATTAAAACAGATTTTTTAACAAAGAAGCAAGTGGGAGGAGGTGCTATCTGTTCAGCTTACATCTTATAAAAGGATGTTGAGTTGATTGCAGAAATACTAGGTGGTGGTTCCTGTTTCTTTTAAAAAGTTCCTTTTTTGTATTTTCAATTGCATGTCCTTGAGAGCTGGAGCAGTAGAAACGGAAAGAAGTTCATTAGCACAAAGTGTGTAATTATACACTTGGGGGTTTAATAATTTGAACATCTGCTTTAAACTAAGAGCTTTTTGGTTAGAAATGCATAAGGGAGAAGAATGACCTTATGCTCTAGCTGATCACAGAGTAACTATGTGTAGTTATTACAGTTTCATGTGTAGGTGTGAAAAACGCTTATGTAATCCTCAGGTATGTCAGCAGAGGTGCTTCCAGAAATAGTGACACTATTTTACAGGGCACTGGTAAGACCTCATCTGGAGTCTGTTGCAGGTTTGGGTGAGCAAAGTTTGTCAGAGTTAAGTTCAGGCTGGAATAGACAGAGTGAGCACTGAGATGGTCATTGATAGGAATGGTTTGTCTCACAGAGGAGCTAAAGAATCTTGACATAACATTTCTTATAAACTAACAGGAAACTTTATTACGAAAGTTTTAACTGAGAATACAGAAACTTACATTTAAAGTGACTTTTCAGGCCAGTGCTTACAAACCGTAGCCCTGTACTGACAGATACAGATGGAGTGTCCTCCTGGAGGCTTTCAAATCTTGTCCTTACAAGATTTCCTAGCAAGTGCATTTCACAAAGTAGACTCACACTCACATCCAGTTCTGAAACACCTGACACTTTGTGTTTTGGAACAGCTTTTTATTACTTTTTTCTACCTCAGTCTAGAGCTAAGCCACTTCTATCACTGACTTCTCTGTGCTCCGTACAACAACAAAGTTAAAAGTCCCACCTCCCCAAAGTTAACTTTACTGCACTGTTGAAAAGATACGTTGCACCTCCTTTAGAGAAGGTGTTTGCCTGACATAGGTATTTAAATGATAGGAGAAAGATAGCTTGAAGGCAATTCTTTTAGTATGCATCAAATCAAAAAGTCTGTATTTGCACATAACTTTATAGATGTTTTTTAGTCATGTAGTTAAGGGTGTAAATGAGTGACAGATTTGATGAAGGGAAGAGATTTGTATGAGATTTGGAAAATGTGAGCTCATGACAGCATTTCACGTTGTTGAAGTCTTCTGTTGCAAAGGCAACATTGCAAATATTCATCTGTTTGCATACCCAGACTCATTTTCTTACTGTATTTAAGGTCTGTCTGTAAATCATCACTAGATCATATTTTTTCATTACCAGTGCTACCACAGCAAAGGTAATTGAGGAGTATCTGTTCTTGGGCTGCTGTAATTTCCATGAGTTTTGCAAGTACAAAGGCGATGTGTTACTGCAGAATCTTGGGGCACAAGGCATTTGGCCACATTCTTGTGACACAGAATTCATAAAGCAGAATTTATGTTGTGCTTTATGGGACCAGCTGATTAACTGCAGCCCTCAATAAAGGAAAGATGCTGTGTGCAATTGAAATATAGGCATAAAAGAGCGACAGTAAAGAAGATGCAAGTGAAAACAATATATTAAGCTTCTGAGAAGCAGATTCATTGGCAGGTCTTTGCATTTCAAAAGAAATTGAGAACCTGCTGATATGTGGCGGTGCTATTTCATGTTGCAAGATGTGGCTATTAAGAACAAAGGTTCAGAAACAAGCTCCTCCTCCTGACCTTGGGAAACTAGATTACATTAAAGTATCTTATGTTTTAAACCAGTCTACTCTTCTCTGTTGTGCTCTAAAAGGGCCACGGAGTGGCTACTTCTTTTAATTTCCTGTAAAGAGGATATTTGATGGCAAGGATCTACCAGTCTTCAAGTACACTTATGTTTGGCTGCTTGACTGGAGTTGATTTTTATTAGTAGATGTCACAAGGTGTGATACTTACAAATTAAATATTAGCATCTTAATTTTGTAAATAATCCCTCTGTAATAGAGTCATAGGATGGTTTTGGTTGGAAAGGGACCTTGCATGGGCAGGGTTGCTTCATCCAACAACTTCACAACTTTCTTGTGCTTGGAGCACCAGAGCTGGATGCAGTACTTCACATGGGGCCTCATGAGGGCAGAGTAGGGGGTGACAATTTCCAATTGCCCTTATCCAGGTGCACTTGATCCCACTGTCAAAGTTGTTGATAAAGATGCTGAAGAGCATTGGTCCCAAGACAGATCTCTGGGGGCACCACTCGTAAGAGGCCTCATGTAGACAGTTCTGCATTCCAATGATACCAAGACAAATTCAGCATGGTCAGTGGTAGTGCGTTTTCACTGGCAACATTTTGACAAGTTTATTTTCTTACCCTAATTCACATGTGAGAGAACACCATCTTCAAGCTCTTCACAGTTTTAGAGTAATTGCCATTTGTTCTTGTCCTTCACCTCTTTGCTCTTCTGAAAACAGATTGTATTCCACAGCAGGGTTTCAATGATGAGGTAAAGTAAACCCTCCTCTAGAAATTGGATGCACTAACTTACTAAAGTCACTGATACTTGAAAGAGAAATTGGCTTCCCTTGAGAACACGCAAGCAATAAAAAATAAAGCTGTAGATGAGTTTGTACAAGGGCACATAAAATTCAAACTCCTCAATGTAGACATTTTTGTGAGAAGTAGAAAACATTCTCTTCTACTGGTGTGGCCATTGTATTTGTTTAAGTCATTTTAGAACTCCAAAGCCTCTTTAAATGGTTTATTTCCCATAGGAGACAAATGCAAGATTTTGTATCGCAAGTCAAATATGCCAGCCTTTAACAAGATTATGAGACTCTTTTCTGTGGGTCTGCAGTGTGAAAAATGTCCTTAGCTCTAGGTCACAGTGAATAAGAGGAGAAAAAAGTAGCCAGAAGAAATCCAGCCAGCCAGCTGGTTTTATGAGTAGGTTGTTAGACAGGCTATAAAGGAACAGTCTTGAATTTAGACTGATGCTTACAAAGGAACCACACAGGTGTACACATTCTGTTGAAAATGCTGGTCTTAATGCTGTAGGGTAAAGCTGTTACAATATTATGTACTTTTAGGAAATTTTATTTTAATAGAACAGAACGCCCTGGGCTTCTACAAATGACTTCTCTTCTCCTTTGTGAATAAATGAAGTTAAGTTTAACTTGCTTTATTTCACAGATGGCTGTTTTGAGTGCATATTCTAGGCGTTGTAGTAAGGATAAGGAGTGGTATTGACAAGACAATAATAAGCAAATCTACAGATGCTGGCACAGAGTGGTAAGGCACAAGGATAGTCACTCACCAGCTAATTCAGGGTCATAACTGAAATCTGAGTGAGATATAATCTGTGTTGTTGAAAAACATCTTCTAGTATTTGCAACATGCAAATGAAGATGAAGAAGTTAAGTTGGAAAGATGGTTTTTGTCCTAGCTATAAAAGTTCTTAACAAATTCCATTAGTGCTTGCACCTTCATGTTACTCTGTTCTCATATGACCTATATAAATTTAATGCAGGTAGCCCAGCGTAGGTACCTGAATATGTTTTTGTTCCAGCTTCTCATGGTGCCATTAAATACTAACCAGCATGCCTGCTGTGGGCACCTTAACTGTGTCATCCAAACCCCTCTCTTAATGGATTCAATTTCACATTCAATTTTATGCACAGGTAAACAAAATGAAGTTTCTTTGACTTACATAACATACTTCAGGAAACCTCTAGTAGATAAACCCTTTCTTTAAATTTTGGACTTAGCCTCCTTCCAAAACAATAACTGATCTCCACTCCAGAGGGAAGTTTCAGTTGACCTGGCAGCGGACTGCTTTCTGCTCAGTCCTTTTCTTTGTGCAGACACCTCCCTTGCTTCAGGGACTCTGTCAAACACACATTTATAATTTCTGTACAGATTTTGGAAGCCAGCATCTCCCCTTCTCCATCTCACTTATTTGAATGGCTGTCTTCTGCTGTGGAGTGTTAATGCCCAGGTGCAGAGACCATCTGCCCTCCTGCCAAGTTGGAGTGCTCGGGTTCTGTGCGTGGCTGTGATGCTTGCCAGCTTTCCCACTTTCAGCAAAGTTTATTCTCTCTTTTCCCTTGAGTCTCTAAATATAAATTAGGAGTAGCAGTCATCCATCTGTAAGAATATCAGTGCTGTGGATAAATTCCTTGTATATTCCCTTTTACTCTCCATGTGATTCCCCCCTGGCTTTTGTGTATTGCTAGTCTTCTCCTCTGGCCTTTATCCCCCAAACCAGTACTGTGCAAATAATTGATTTTTCAGTTTACTAACCACACTGGAAAGATGGGATTTGAGGATGTAATGCTTCTTCGTAAAGTAAAAGACCTTTAGAAAAAAAAAACTCTTTAAAAATGAAATCTGACAGTTTTTGAAACAGACATCACTTTGAAATGAATGTGCTTAATTTCAGCATTTCAGTGCTTCAGCTTGTCGATCTCAATTTGTAAATCACTTTGATCATCTCAAGTCTCCGTTTTCCAGCACACAAACTGTACGCCAAATAATAATAATAACAGTAATAATAGTAGTCATCCTCTCCTCCTCAGGAGTGCAGCATCTTCCCACGATATCAGTAATTTTCTGTTAGCAGTGTTTTTGCTGGTATGTAATTCCACTTGCTCCTGAAGGCTTCTCATTGCTGGGATATTTCAGAGACACTTCATCATTGCATCTGCATTGTAGCCTCCTGTTCCCGTTTTTAATTCATCTCTGTTTTAAGTAGCAATAAATCATGGGAAGTTGGAAGAATGTTCTCGAGTGGCACAGCTGTATGTTCTCCTAACAGCACCGGGCACCAGCTGTTATCCATTGTCAGGCACAGAGCACTGCACTCAATGAACCTGGTGTGGCTGTCTCCTGTTATTCTGTTCCTTCTTGTCCTCTCCCCCAGGCAGTGGTTTATCTGCCCAAATCTCAGGAGCCCGTTGTTCCTTTCTGCCCACAGTGATCGTGCCAATGCAGGTGTCCTTGCCCCTTGCTGGCAGGATCCAGCTCCAGCAAGAGGACATGAAAGCAGGTCTCTGTTTCTCTTCTTTTGTACTGGAATATCCCAAGGAGAGCTTGCAGTCGCTCAGAGCACTGTCAGAATTGTGACAGTCTGTCCTTCCATAGCAAGGAGACAGAGCCAGCTCCTGCATCGACCACATGTGATGCAAATTACTCCTGAAACAGCACTTGCTGCTCTGTTGAAGTATGTGGCAATCAGTTCCATAAAGCTGCAGTGATAAGTTTCCCTTCTGTGTCTTAGAAATCACGCTTGACCACATTATGAAAGGAAATGAATATTAATAGGATTTTTTTTTTGTATTTTTGTGATTATGTTACTTCAAATAGACTTTGAATTTCAGAATATTAATGATGAGTACCACTACACAGGCAGGCACCAAAAATCAGATGAAGTTGTAGGGAATGCCTATTTTCAGTGGAGTTCTCCAGATGGTGGAATTGTCAGTGGCCTTAATGCTCTCTGGACAATCAGTCGGTGAAGATTTCTGCCTGCTGTAAATCCACATAGCTCCATTAAAGTCAGCACTGATTTATATCAGCGGAGGACCTGTCCTGGAGTAGTCAGTCTGATGGCCTCTTCCTTACAATAGAAATAAAGCCAGCTCTGAGAGAAGAGGATTTGAAAGCAATTCATTTCACACCAAATCACAGGAGGTGTGACACTTCCCATTGCTAGTGTATAGATTTAGGATTCTGTAAACAGCCATCTTAGAAAGGCAGAATGACGTATAATGCAGTGGTATGTTCCCTTAGCTACCCTAAAGGTATGTGTTAACCACTGTTATAATGGTAGGTAAGAACAAACATGCTATTAACAAATTCAACGTTTGTGCATGCATTCAAAGGTTTTTATTGCTGTTTTTTCATCTCACACCTGAATGTCACCAGCCTGGGGATTACACAAGAACACGTTCTCACACTTTTCAAGAAATGTATCTTTTGAAGCTTTCTGGACGTGTTTTGAAAACCCTTGATAATTGAAATCCTTCTCAGATAATTATTTGATTTTCAAAGTGCACCTGAAAGGGAGAGAGTTTGCAGAGACAAGATTAATTCAACCATTTTTCTATATGCAGTATGATATAGTTTTAATTGCATGCTTGTCTACCATTTAATTGATAGCATCCTTTTCTTACTTGGTACAGAATGTACCTGTTTTGGCCTTATGTCAGATTGCACAGTAGAAGGGACAACAGTTATATTGTACTTCTCCAAAGCTGCAGAGCACAAGAGGCAGCAAACTGTGACAAAAGAAGAAAATATAGGAAACAGGGAAAAAAGTCACATAGGCAGAGCAGCTGATGTGTGCTGCCCTGGAGAAATGAATTCCGGTGCACTGATTCCCTTCGTAACATTGCCCATCTTGCTGAGCAAGATTTTTCACACAGGACCACAAGCTGCATCTTTTAATTTTCCAGGTACCTGATCTGAAACTTCAGGGCCTCATTTGCAGAAGTGTTGAGCACCTGCAACTCAAGGGAATGGTCAGCGTGAAGTGAACTTTTTAACAGGTTTCAGATATGATGATGAAGTGGGTCCTCAGTACCTGAAACTATATACCCAAAAATTGACTTACAGTGTCTTTACATTACCTTTGCCTTAATTAGCCTTGCTTTTTAATTTGGATTTCTATATTGTTGTCTCTGAGTATGGTGTGGTGACAACAAACAGCAGTAGTGACTGATTAAACACTTCAGCTTCCCTTCAGTGTTCAATTAATTTTAGCAGATCTTTATTGCTTTGAGGGCTACAAAGCAATACTGATTATAGCCATTTGTGTGTGGAACAGAAAGTAGCTTCTCTGCTTGTTGCGTATCTTTTTTCTCTTTCTGAAAGTCTTGCTACACATGTGAGCGGTGCTCTTCGAAAGCAGCGCTCTTTGCTTAGCAGGATTTTTCCTAAATTTCCATTAAAAAGTTTTCTCCCATCCACACCTCTTTTGCTGATAAGAATTTTTGCGTAATGTGGGTTCTCTGTGGTCAGTTTGACATCTTAGCCATGTATTTTCACTCACATACTCTTATTTTTTGGCTAATTCCTCTGATAACACTGGCACTGTTCTGTTACTTCTGTACACCCTTGAGTTAATTGTGGAGGAATGCTATCACTGTGATTTTATTACTCCTTGTTCAGCCCTTGAAAGAATATTTCTGCTACTGATGCTAAAGTTGTTCTAGCAGCTGTCCTCCATCCTCATTCTCTCCCCCATCCCATTTCCTGGGAGAATTCTTGTGCCTGTTTACTGGCAGGGCAGCCATCAAAAAGACAAAAGGAGATTCTCTGGTTTAATGCCATACACTCAGATTACACGTCGTATTCCCAGTTCTCCGTCCTCCTTTGAGTGGATATTTGGCTTCTCCTGGCTTTTCTCAGCATTTGCAGTCCCCTCTTTTCTCACATGACCTTGGGTCGCTTTGCAGTTAATGCCACAGTTGAAAACAGTGACGAGAGGAGGATTACCTGCCATTATTTTACAAAGTACTCAGTTCTAAGTTCACTTTTGATTGCTTTTTCAGTTCAATACAGAAAAAATATATATATTACAACAGCAGAAGGGGATTCACATTGGGTCATAATACTCTTTTCCCTTCAAAATAATTCTGCTTCTGAGGCTCTCAGACCTTTTAAGGGTGAAGGGCAAATAAAGCTCCCCACACCTCCATAAAGAATAAATTGTTTAACACAACAAGTACACAAAAACTATTGGCAAAGTAAAATTTGTACTCATTGCACAGCCATCTCACTCCCTTCCCAGTTATTTTTATCACTGTCATGAGAACAACCATAATCTGCCACTTATTTTTCTTCCTAGTTTTTTTTTCTGGGTTGCAGAATATGAACACACAGTGTATATAACCCTTAAAAGAATCATTTGCAGTGTGAAATTAACCTTAAAAAGATTCAGTATTTTGCTTACTTACCATTCCACCTGTTCCTCTCAGATTACCAAGGCAGCCAAAGAACGGGAGTGACCAGACAGTCAGACTGAAGAACCATGAAAAGGTTATATTAGAAAATGTATAATGCATTTAAGTGCATATTATTCTGCTGTCTCTTACAGACTTCACAGAGGATTAAAAATCTCCCTCTTGTGACAGAGATCATAATGAGAACTGAAAATGTCACAACATAAATTGATTTTATGTTAATGATTGCAGCAAGAATGGGAATTATTTGAATACTACTTTTTACATTAAATCCGTGATTGTGGCATTGTGCTGCCTCCCATTTCCAGCATTCTCAGCAAGCTCAGGGTGACAGCTGACCATTGCTCATGTAGAAGTTGGCACCCACCTTATCTTGGGCTTGGACACATCTTCAATACAGGGAGGAATTAAGAACTTTGACTTGTAAATTTGAGACAACCAAACCAGTACCTTCATCACTCTAAGCCTGATCAGTGTCCCCAGAACATCTATTCCTTGGTCTTGAATATGAAGAAGCCAAGGGAAACGAAATTTTTCTCCATATTGGATCCCCTGGGAGACCTTCTGTGTCTTTGATTCTGTTTCCACTATTGATGGGGTCTGTATGCTCATATCCATTTCTTCTAGTTGAAGAGAACACAAAAATATTGAGCTAAGTTTTGACCATTCTTCTGAATAACACATAAATGTATGCTCACATCTATTCATATTCAGGACTACATTTCTTAAACAGCCTTACTAAGTTACCCGCTTTACTTATTCAGGACTGTGTTAACTTCTGTGAGAAGGACGGGCTGAATGCTGACAACATCCTTACATAATTCTGGGGATGAGAATAAAACATACGCAGTAACGAAACAGACCCATTAGAACTGAACAGCTTACAAATGAGCAACTCAGGGAAGTACTGCAGAAATAGCCTTGTGTCTGTCTCTGGAAGGTATTAACTTCAGGAGTTAATAATAACTTTCACAGAAGCATTTTCACAGGTAGCCTTGCATAATACCTCGTGGTCAATCATTTTGAAAAATAAGTTGGTAGAAGTAGGTGGAGTTCGAAGTAAGTTGCTCTCTGGAAAATGCTGACGCTCTGGATTTTTCCTCCTGTATTCTCTTCGAAAGACTGAAGAGAGAGACATTTCCCAGAGATGACTTGCTACAGGTTTGCATGTCTCTTAGGTATGCAGATAAGAAGGAAAAGATGATTGTCAGTGTAGCCTAATTCCAAACAAGAGACCAAGATGCTTTTCCCCAAAGTATCTAACCACTTATTCTGCTAACTTTCTGTGAATGCCTTGAGAATACAGTATTGCTTTGAGTTTATCACTGCTCAGAATCATTCCTGAAAGAAGCAGATGCTTTTTTCCTGTCCATAAATAACTTAACGTGTAAACAAGCACTTACTGGTGCTCTACAAGAATCCCAGGAAGACACAGAGAAATAAAAACACAGATCTGCAGTAAGGATTTCTGAAAGCCCAGTAATAAATGACATGCTTTAGGAACTGACAGATATCTGCCAGGAGATGAATAAATGGGAACAGAAGATAAGCTCCCTCCAAGATTTGGCACTTGTATGAAAAATTCACAATAGGAAAAAGGGCAAAGTAGGCATTCAAATTTCAACGTTAAGTACCTGTTAATGTTCTCATTTTCATGAAAGATCTAAAAAATTGCCAGAGTTATCTCTTTGTTTGGAAGTGAAAAATATTGTAATTGTGTTCCATTACTAAGTTGGAAAGTTGTGTGTTTCTTGCTGCATTGTTAGCGACTGAAACTTTAGGAACCAAAGAAACAGAGGGAATAGAGGACTGCTTTAGTTGAGTCTCTCAAGATCTGTTGACATTATAGCAAAAGATGTAATTGATGATTTTGTTTGGAAGGTTAATAAAAAAAATACAGTGCTTTGCAACAGTGTGTGACCAGGCCACGATACAAAAGAGAAATCTGTGCCTCCCCATTGTTCCCATTGCACTCTGCTTCCCAAGCAGTGCTCCTGTCCTCTTCTGCCCTTCAGTCTCCTCTCTGTTCTCAGCATCCTCTTCTGTCCTCTCTCCCCTTGTCACATGCTGCTGTCCCAGCCACACGTCATCTGATCTCTTGGAAATACCATGTTTTCCCATACTATGAATGTCATATGGTGCCACGACTTCAGTTAAGATTGCCTCTGCACATACAGACAGCTCTTCCCTCAAATCCATTTGTTTCTTCCCAACTCCCTTCTTGTGGGCACAAGACTTTATAAACAGATTTCCTCTAGAAAACATCCATCTGCTTCTCTTCCATATCTGAGCTTCTACAGGTCCTCCACCCTCTCAGCCTCATTTTCCTAAGTTTTAATCTTATTTATGTCATCTTATACAATCTTTGTTCTGTATTATTCCTCACACTAACTATAAATAATCTCAGGAAAAGGTCATGCAATAAATATTATTCACTTCATCATAAATATTTTTACGCACATGATAGAAGGATGCTCCTCAGTATGAGCTAATGTTTTTTCAGAATGAAGGCATTCCCATTAAATAAAAACCCTTTGCATGGCTTCATCTTAAAATCTGGTGGTGTTTTATCTGACTTTTATCTGATTTTAATTTAAGAATTTGCTTACTTGTGTCAAGTCATTTCAATTAGTTTCTTCCCATTATCTCTACAGCACTGTGAGTAATTGCTGCTGTCTGTGAAAGAGTATGAGTTAATATTTTGTTAGACAAGATTGTAACAGATGACTTTTTACTCTGATTTTTGTGGACTGATAAATGTGATAAAGGGTAATTGTTCCAAAAAGGCCAGTCTGCTTGAACTTGCAAGCCCATGTGACAAGTAAACGGGGTTCTTGATTTATAATACTGCATGCAGAACAGAACTGTGATTAACGATGATGTAATATTGCAATTAATACACAAAGAAAGTGGCCAGAAATTTTAGTTGTAAGACCAGAGCAAATAGAAGAGCTGCCCACATTGTGACATTTGATGCAAGGCTTATTTTCACCTAATCTAGTTAGTTTCAATGGATTAAAAAAAAATAAGTAAATAAAAAAGGCATAGATAACATTTCACTTTAAACTTTCCTACCCAGAAAACCTCTGTGTTTTTTCATTAAGTAGTTTATACACTGGATGAAAGAAAGTGGATTAATACGTAACCAGACGGCAATCAGGGCACGCAGATCCCTTTGACTTGTAATTGTTACTAAACTGGTTCACTGTGCTCTGCATAAAGTGTTCATTCTTCTGGTAGGGAAGCACATAGATCCGTAGGGAAGCACACAGGTCTGTGTCTGTTCTGAGGAGCTCGTGAACTACTGTAATTCCTTTCAGATTTGTAGTTGCGCAGTCTCTGAGTTGATGTAGTTTTTTTATAAGGAAACGAGCAGCCAATTTTTTTCTAACAAACCAATGCAATTTAATGCTTATAGAATTTATCTGCCTGTGGATCAGCGGCGTAACGCAATTTTAATTACACCTACCACACTTCACTGAATTCTCTCATTCATAGTAAGCCTTATCAGAGCAAAGGTCCATGAGATGCGTTGAGCTCTGCTGAGCCCAAAGTCACAAAGCTTGCATTCTCATCACTTGAAAATGAAAAAAATGAACCCATCATTTGAGCTTCCATCGCAGGGGGAAGTGATAATTATTATACAAATATAATAAAAATACAAATGGCTAAGTGCCTGCATGGTTAAGAAATCAAGTGTAGAACTTTCTTTAAAAAAAAAAAAAAAACAACAGATCAGAAAAAAAGGACGTGTTGAAGCAGGTCAGGAACACTGTATTGAAATAATTGTCAGTTATTCATTATGTATTAATCCATGGCTAAGTGGCTTTTACTGTTCTCTTTGCAGCACATATATAGTTCTCATTTAGTAGAGCTTTGTATCAGACCACTCATTCTTGGCTTCCGTGCTTTCTGAATGTGCAGATACGAATTAATTGCAGCTGCCCTTAGCAATGCATCTGAGCATCAAGGAAATGAATGAGAGGAGGTCACATCCAATGGCAAAAAGCTGAAAGTGCATATGCACATGTCGTCCCAGTGCCTTGTTAGGTGGAGAAGTGCTGGTTTTTTCACAGTGCTCTGCAGAGCAGGGAAGAGCTTTAGCATCTACACTTCAAGGGCTTCAAAATAATTGTTCCCAATTTTGAAATGAACAAACCCGCAGACAGGAATTCTGTTTATCGAGAACAGTTTTCCTGTCTTGTGTTGAGCAACACTGGAAGCACTTTTAATGAAAGCAATGCAACTTGTTTGCCAGTCTCCCTTTCAGAACTGTTGAGCCTGTAAGCCAATGTCCACAGGGGCTGTGATTCCTATGTGCTTTGTGATAAGAATGACACATGAGTTGAAAACAGAATCAAAGGAAGGGCTCGGCAGCTCCCTGGCTGCTTGGCCTGCTGCCATCACACACACAGCAGGAAGTCCCACCAGCGCTGCTTTGAGACTGACGAGTTTTGTAGGAAGGGAAATGTTACGAGGGAATCTGGGGATGGCTTTGTCATCTATGACGTTAGAGAGTTAAATGGGCTTAAGCCATAGGAAACAAATCTGAAGCGAAGCAAGCTTTGTTGGTTTTATTGTTTAGAGCACCGTGTTTTCTTATTTTTGTATACAGCTACTGACTGATGGTAGAAGATTGACTTTCCCTTAGAGGAGTAGAAATACATGTACAAAATGGGAATAAGGAAGTAATTAAAATGAGTTCCTAGGAAGATTTAGTTGGTTGTTTTAATTTGAAGCGAATCTGCAAGTGACTGCTGGAAGATAATCGGAGTCAGAGATCTCAGTGGATGCATTCCTTGGTGTCTTGTTACGTCACCACAGTTTGAGAGCAGCAGTTGCACAGAGGATGTTCTGAGTACATGTGGCTCAAACACAGATGGTCAGAATGCACCCTGTGCAGCCTCTCTGAGAAAAAAAAAAAAAAGTTTCATTGATACCACTGGATTTTATCCAAATTTATGGGGAGGTACTCAATGCTCTGAATTTTGGTTTCTCCCTTTACTCCATCATTCTTCACAAGTAGCGGGTTTTCTTTTTGTCACTGTGCAAATTTGGTACATTAATTTTCTTACCCTTGCAAAATATACATCTGGAAGGGATTAAAATAGCATACTTTTAACAATTTACTTGCTTAAGATAGTAAGGGAACCAGACATCTACTATGTCCATTTCACACAGAGAGAATAAAAATATGATTTTTACAAGCTACATAAAGCAAAGAAAGAGCAGTGGTAATGTTAATTAAAAATGTGGTGATATGGGTCAGCAGTGTGGGCAGTCAGTACTACAGTGTGTAAGTGCTGTGCATTTGTCTGGCTTTGTATAAGCTGAGTTTTAAGGAGGATGGAGATGTGACTGCTGATGTTTGCATGGAGTTTCTGACAGGTACGACAAGAAAAGGTGAAGATATTCATTCAAAATTTAGCATCTAGGTAATAAAATCTGTCATCATTTACGAAGAGAAGTCAATGAAGGCTTAGCAGAGATGCAATTAGAAGTAAAATGGAGAGAAAACCATACAGGATACTGAAACAAGGACTTGTAGCTTGCTTGATGCAGTGCAGACTGGAAGGCTGGAGGAAGGGTGGCAGCAGCAGAGCATAGTTTGGGCAGTGTGAGGACTGGGCTGTATTATCTTTGCAAAATTGTCTGAACTGTAATAAGAAAAAAATAAGCACTTTGAAAGAGTGCTTAAGGAGCAATCCCTATACTGGAGAGATTTAATTCAGCAGAGTTTTACAAATGTATCTGATGACAGGGATGATGACATAATTGGGAACACCTGTGGCATTTGCACAGCCAATGCCAGTTAACATATCTTTAATTGAGTAAATTATACCAAACTCTCTGAAAGTGAACTGATGGTGAGAGCAAAGGGTGAGAAAAGTGAGTATCATTTTCTAAACTGCAGCTATTGAATCTTTTATTCCGAGTCATCATATAAGATGTGGATGAACAACAAATGCAATTCGCACAGAAGCAACTAGGTGAAAAGCAAGCTCACTGGGATATGGAGAACTGAAATTCCTCTAGAAGAATGTGACTGGCAGATTAGGAAGAAAAAATCAGCTTTGAATTGAAAATCTGAAGTTGAAAAATCTTTCAGTCTTCAGCTACCACTACACTGAAAGTCTCAGTTCACCTCTGTGAGTATTCGTTTTACTCACAAGAGCTCGAGCATAACTTTGCTATCTTTCTTGACATTTTGATCAATCACATTCAGTTTCTAGAATATGAATTAAGTTACTTTCAAGAACTCCAAATTATTGTGCATACATACATGGTCTGTCATGCTGTAATATGCGGAGAATCCATATGCATCCTTCTTTTCACTTCTTTTAAATAGCGCTCTGAAAGGGGGAAGTGGGGAAATGATTATTTCTTGTTTGAGAGCAGCTCAGGCTGGGAACTGAGCAGCCAGTTTGTACACTGACACATTGCTAGATACAAGGTTCGCCTCCACGACCCCATCTGTTCTGTTCCTTAGTCTCACTGTGCCCTGATGCTGGCTCGTATAACACATCTCTCACATCTGCAGTAAATGCAGCAAGCCCAGTGCTTTTATTGGGATTTTGAACTGGAACATACCTGTGGCACATTACGTTACCTCCACACTCGCAGTGGTCTCCTGATGACCGATGGCATTGCCAGCACTTGCCAGGCATCTTGAGAAATTCTTTAGACAAATGCGTTGTGCTGCTACCTTGTGCCTGTTCGCTGTAAATACAGCAGTGCCTGAGTTCCTACTGCCTGAGTTTCCAGTCCTGCATACCTCTGCTAGAGGGTAACAGATGGACTTGTTTTCACGAAATAAGGGTGCTAGAGACTTTGAAATTGCTTCTGAGATGATATTAAACAGTAAAAAGGCCTTGTAGGTTGAGTTAACATTTTCACTTTATAATTCTGGCACTGCGATATAGTGCAGTTTTATTCATCAGGTTTTCCTGCTTTTCATTTACGTGGGTTTTGAGGGTCTCCATTAAATCATCATATCTGCAGACATACTGCTTGGAGGGAATGCATTGCTCCATGTTTAAATTATCTTGCTGATAACATTTTTTTTTTCTTTTCATATGGATTCCCATGGAAATATCGGATCCTCTTCAATTACCTGTTTTCAAAACATTATATGTTTTCATCTCAGCTTTAGGCAGCATGTCAAATATTCCTCACTTTCTGTACTTTACGAATGTTTAGAAATAATTTCTTTTCCTCCTTTTTGTCTGATAATTTCTTCAGGAATACAAATAAGAGCTAAGGATTTGTTTTATTTTTTCAAAAAGAAAAGCAGAGCAGGACCACTTTCATGCATGAGCAGTTATTTTCCAACGTGTATAGCATTTCTTACTGAGGGACCTCATCAGGTTCGTTTGAGACACCAAGCTCACAGCTATGCAGTGCTGGGATTTAGAAATTCAGCAGTAGGTTGAAGTGTTAAGTGGGGAACCAGTGCAAGCTGCTCTCAAAACTCCTTCCTTTGTCATTCAGCCCAGGGAGGTTCCAGTGCTGTTTTGTAGCCAATAAAATGGTCTTTTGGGGGGAGTCTTCACCTGCTGAGCAGCCCGTGAGGCTTCTCTGCATGGTTCTGGAGCTCATGGGGACCTTTCCCAACCACTCAGCCCTCAAGAGCAAGTGGGATTTCCGACGTATTTTTGTGCCAGATTGCCTCTGGCTAGGAAAGCATCTCTGCTCAGTGTGTGCAGGTCCTGAGCAAAGGGAGCATGAGCATCTGACATCGGGGCCTGGACTCTTCTCCAGGAGTCATCAGACTGAAACTTGAATGATTAAACATCTGACTTATGGACAGTAAAGGATTTACCTCACTGAAGGTCCCATTCTATCACTCTAGTCATGATAGATACAAGAGCAGAACACAGCTCAGAGCACTTTTTTATTTTATTTTAATAGAATCCCACCGTGCTTCTCATGAGGTTGAATTTTTTCATTCCAATTGTTTCTTCATAGACTGCAGTGGTTTCTGTAGGGAGCTGGTAATAGAAGCACAGCTTTAATCATTGGTTATCTGTTATCACTCCAAAGTGCCACCTTTACTCTCTTATTCCATCTCTGATATTTTGCTGCTTTTTTTTTCCCCCATTACTTTGCACATAGCACCTCATATGACAGTCCATTAAGTTTTTAATCACTTAAGGTATATAACTCATTTGCTTGATACAGAATGGACAGAAAATTGTATTGACTGACCGTGATTGAACATAATTACAGAGTGGGAATCAGCCATCTTTAATTAATTGATTGTAACGTAAATGAATTTACATCTTTTCTGTAGTGCTATTCACATTGTAAATATGCTTGCCCACTCCCATTTAGAGTGGTTCAATTAATTGACCAAATTATTGATTAAGTATTTTTCCTCTAATTGATTGAATGTTATATCTTTGCTTACATACTAAGAGATAAAGATATTAAGCTAAAACCTCTTCCCCTCTTCCTTTGGTCAGGATCTCAGGGAGCCATGGAGGCAAAAACAATCCCTAATAACTGAAGTCAGCGCTATACTTAGTTCTTCACGTATATCATCTTGTCATTCATACCATTAAAAATCAGATCATTCAATAGAAAGTAATATTTTAAAAATTGTAAGATGTTTACTTACTTCCCAATACAGGGAACGCTTGTGGAATACAGATTAATGTGCAGTGGTGCAGAGTTGGTTCTTTTTCTCGATGTCTTATTTAACAACTAAAAAAATCTATATCTACATTGTATGTGGTAGGAGAAGTGGTATGAAAAAAAACACACAGTGTGTGCAGCCTGGAAAGCTGCAAATACTGTGTTCTTTGTCACTGGGTGATAAAGGGAAGGAAGGAAAGAGAGAAGGGGGAGAAGATGGTATTTAATGCATGCATGACACCACTTGGATAAATACTTCTTATGTTAGCAGTTAAGACATTAATAGAGCAGGCTCTGCTGTGGTCTGCTTTTATGTACTCAGTTTTGGTTGAACTTTCACATTTTCTCTGGAACCAGTTAAGTCTGGGTACCAATCAAAATTACATTTTCCATAACAGGACACTTTTGTGGTTCTTTCTTAATGTATTGTTCTACAAGCTGTTGTTTTTCAATGAAGCCAGCAGCAGCAGTAAATGTCAGGATGTATGTAATAATATTAGCTGTGAGTACAGAGAAGGAGCTCAAATAGGAACTGGAAGCCATTCCAAGTTCTGTTCTTTCTTCTCACAGAGTATCACTTGTTCATGAAAGAATATTAACATCGAAGAGGTTTTCTCTAGCACTTTTGGAAATGAGTAACGTTGCTCTTAGTAACAACATTCCATTATTTTCTGTCTCACCGTTGTCAATAAATCACTTGTTAAATGAATCAGGCCTTGTGAACTTGGACTGGCAAGATTGATTTCTCTGTGACATTTCCTTAGGAAATGAATTAAATCTAAGAAAGAAATATGTGTGCACAGTGGCAAATTGTACTTTCAGAGAGAGGGTATTTATGATGAATAGAAGGAAGATCGAGTACACATGCTTCAAAGAACACATTCTTGTAATGATGCACAGTACTAATATGATCTGAAGTAAAGATGGTAAGATCATAAGCTTTCAGTGCAGAATGATTACCGTTTCCTTTGAAAGCATTATTTACTGTAAACTCCCGAGTTCCTTTCAGAAATATTTTGAGTCTTTTCATTGTAATTTACATGAGTCCTTTTTTCTGTCTTCCCTCAGTATCCATCAAAACAACCAGGCTTTCAGCAGTGCCTTTTATAGACTTCTATAGATGTGAGTTAAAGGGTGATTTTTTTTCTCTTTGCTGTCCTTTACAACAGCTGAAGGAGACTCCTTTTGTATTATCACTTGTAGGGAAGTACCTCTGTGATACCTTCCTGATACACGGAACAGGTGAATGCATGTGTCTCTCACCTGTTGTTAAAAACTAAATCCAGTCCCAGTTTTCCTTTTTTGCACATTTGTTTCTCGATGGCTTCTGATCTGTGGGTCCTTCCTCTCTCAGTGAGAATTTCAGGAAGAAATAAATTCCCCAGTTATTTCTCTGTTTTTCTACATTATAAGTGCATTTCATTTTTTAAAGCCATAGCAAATGGACAAACCTGATAATATCAGCAACAAATATTTGAGAATTTTCTATTTGAAATAAGTACAGATTTACATTTCTTACACTAAAAGACTTATAATGTGGAAACAGGATGAAAAACTATCTGTTACAAGAGCACAGTCCCATCTTGACTGCAGTAGCTTAGTTGGGAAGTATGGGATTGACTTCTAAATCCAATTTACAACCAATTAACCATTGAAAATACCAAGCAGTTAGCTGAAATCTACACTCCTCTACCTTATGCAAGGGCAAACCTTGGCTAGTCCATTTAACCTACATATAATGTAATTCTTTCTATGCATTTCACCTCTGCAATAGAATAACAAATACTGTGTTTTTTAGAACAATCCTGATGAGATGGTAATCAAACTTCCAAACTCTGTGGTGTTCCAGCAGCTCACTCATAGCCTTCTTCCTCATAGTTTATGTGAGTGTAAGGAAACACTTTCACTTATGGATGGCTTTGATATTGAAATGGTTGTATCAGAAGCATTAAATTGTATCAGCAGGCTTTTTTCTCAGCTCTTCAGTTGACTTGTGTTGTGTTTGGCCATGCACATCGGCATTTTTTCTAGAAGAAAATACCTACTACAGGTCTTCCTAGCAGTACGAAATGATTGGCCTGGTGTTTTAGTCTGTAGTTCACGGCAGTGGGACAGGATAGGCACCCTAAGATCTCCTTCACAAATCTGCAACACAGGACATCACTTTTCCCTTCTTTCCTCATGGGAAGGAGCCACTGTCCATCATCACTGACAAGTCAACATCTTCTCCACCAATTCCAGCCCACCGTTTTACCAGCACACCTATTCATTGGAGAAAACTGTTAATCTTGTACTACATTAGTATCTCAGTATGGATGCTTCTCTACATAAACACACACCACAAAAAGGAAATTAGAGAATAAGACCCATCAAATCCCATTTTTGTAATTACTTATTTTAATGCTCCCAAGCATATTTAAGCATATCTTTTTCATCCTCATACTGGTCATCATCTCTTCGCTAGAAGCTAGGAATGAATGAGTTTTACATCTCTTGGTACCCAAGCTATTTGTAAATAATACACTGAAAAAAGGGACTAGGTAACATCCATAGTGCCATCAGATGATGCAGCACTGCCTCCACGAGCTATAAAAAAAAAAAAACAAAGGATAAGTGAATAAAGGTGAAGAAAGCAATTTTTGTTATTTACTTCAGGACATAATCATTGTGTTTTACTTCATCAGTTTTCAGAAACAAAACGGATTGTTTGGCACCACAGATACAATGTTGATTCCAGTTAGTGGCTCAGCCCCCACAGATTATTCTGCAGAACATTGCTCAGTTAATGCCCATTGCAAATGCTGCATACCTGCTGAAGTGGTTCTTTTCCAGATGAAGGATTAGCACTATAATCAAGGGAAACATTAAAGCTTCCTCAAATCAAATTATTCAGAACAGTCTTAATTGGCTTAATAGGTAAATTTATCCAGCTTCATATATATGCTGTATACCATTAATTAGTATTATTCATACACAGTTTTACTCATTTGGATTTGCTCATCCAAATTTAACACCAGTACTTTAATCCATTCCACAGATTACTTTTAAAGAAGCATTGATAATCAAACTTGCTGAATCCTTCGGGGACCAAATTTATCAAGCAAAGTTCATTCCTCTATTTGCCACACAGCAACCAAGCCACTCAGTTCTGCTGTCAGCTGCCCTGCAACTACGTTAGCTAGCACATGTATTCCATGCAGAATTATGGTGAATATAGCTTTACAGATAGCAGCTATGATCAGTTATAATGCATGAAGCAGGAAATTATTTTTAATCTTTCCTGTGTTTTATGCTTTTGAACTTAAACACAAAGCACCTTGCCAGTTTATGGCTTCTACTAAAACAATGGGACTTAATGAGACTTTGCTCCTTTAATGTGATGGCTGCTTTTTCTGAGAATGGATAGCAAATACAGTACTGTTGTCTGTAAATCTACAGGTATTCTAACATCCTGCTGTTAATGCACACAAACCTGCAGCAAAATGGAAAAAGTCATTTCCAGCTCCCTCATGAAATAAAATAAGTACTAAAAGGACAAGAGTGTGAAAAGGTATCCTTGTATCCTTAATGTTCATCACAAGAACAGGGAAATCTTAAAATTCATGAGACTACTTTTGAAGGGAGACTGAATAATGCATTCAGAGCCTGCAAAAGTGGAACTCAGCTTTCAGTTGCATTCAACTAAATTCAGAATTGTGAAAGAGCAGAATCAGACCCATAGCCTAATTCTGATAGTATGATCTAAATGTTCTCAAATACTGATAAATCAAAAAATCTAGATAAAGTGCTGGTTTAGCCAAAGGATGAATTCCTGGAGACGTCTGTGCATATGTAAGAGAAGCATGTCAGAAGCGTGGGCTCTGTGTCCCTGCAGTGTTCCCAATTAAGAAGATGCTGTTAGAAAGCCACTGTTGTTTGCATGAAATCTCTAAAATTTTATCTGGAGCTCCAAATCATCACTTCTATGGTACATCTGCCTGGGCCTTTTACAAAATTTGTTAATTGCAAACACTTCCAGAGCATTGCTCCATGGCAGCCCCCTCTGAGGGCTGACAGGCGATGGGTCTGGAAGCAGTGCAGCAGCCCTACGTGTAAATGAGTGCCTCCAGCCCCTCCCAGAGCACTGCTCCCACCTCAGCTCTCCTTTCTGCAGGTACAGTTCCAGCTATTTTAATTTTCTACAGAACGACTAAAGTTTAAATGAGATTCAGATTGTTTTCAGTTCTGCTTAAGCCATCAGCAGTAACTAGGCTTGAAGAAAGGGGTCTCCTTCCACACAGACTTTTCTCCTTTTCTTTTCTTTTCCTTTTTTTTTTTTGCTCACATATCTGCCTGCGCTTTGGGGAGATGATGATAATTGCTTTTACAAAGGCTTACAACTGCCCTACAATACACTCTGTCAGCCCGGCCGCTCTCAAAGCTTTCTCAGCCACAGTTCCCAATCTGTCACATTATTTTGGAATAAATTCCTCTCACACAAGCCATTTTTATCCCTTTCAGAATTGCTCAGCTTAACAGTTCTCATAATGCCACAGGATGGTTTTTGATCTCCCTCACCATCGTTTTTGGGGGTTATTAAATATTTTAATAGTGCAAATATTTAAAAAAAAAATCAAGATGTTTTCAATAAACCATATCCTTGAATACACAAAACTCAATCCTCCCTTTAAAAGCCTTTAAGCGTACACAAATGAATATGAAGGGCTGAGAACAGAATTGACTTTTCTTTAAGTGATTCTTCAAAACACACATTAGTGGGGATTTCTGCAACTGTGTTGCACACCTTTTGAAGTTATCGATTCCCACAGCATCTGACTGGCCAGGAGCTCATTAGTATGTTCATCTCATACTTTTCCTTATACTGGTAAAAGCAGTTACACGGCTATAGGAGGTACTGTCATGGTAGATAAACAAAAGTAGGTTTTTCAAACTATTTTTTTTTCTTGACACTCATCTCAGCTTAGCTGTTCACTTTTTAAGCCCAGAGAAGTTTGCTTGTGCTTTTGCAGTACCGCAGACCTTCAGTCCAGGAGAAGAGTCCATAAGGCTGATGCATCAACTCAGCAGAACACACCTTGTTAGCAATTAAGCCACACCAAGTTTTGGAAGACGAGAGGTCACACAGCACCTGGGGAGATCTCCTGCTGCTCACACACATCAGGCAGCGATCAAACCAGAAACCAAACCTCCATTTGCAGTGCACCTCATTAACCTCCAGAATCACATGCAGTGTGAACCATGTTGCTAAGTGCCTTTGTTGATGTGTTGTATTTGATGGACCAGCCAACCCAGATGAGTGTGTTCGATGATGTATCAGTTGTAGTTCACTCCTGGGAAGCTGATGGCACTTCCCTGCTTTAAAACTGGTTCCAAAAATATCCTATTCAGAAGTAAACTCCATTCAAATTTGATTCTCAAAATATGTTTCTGTACTAAAATTACTCCCTTGCTTCATTGTTTCCTATTGCCGTGAACACTTCATTACTGCTATGTGCTTCCTGGCTGGATGTATGCATTTCTTGACTTGGTAAGGTGCAGCAGTGCAGAGATAGCTCTGATTTCCTTCCAGGGGATCTTTGCAACCCACTGGGGAGCTGTGTTGTCTCATTTGCACTTTCTTATTGAATTTCAATCAGCTCTCTCAACCATTTTCTGGAAGAATTCCCGAGCGATATCTTCAAATAGTTCTAGCCCCATGCTGTCCAACAGCTCCTCATTTTCTCTTCTAGGGCTGTCTGTGTTTTCTCATTTGAGAATAATTCACCACATGACAACATTTTGAATTAATGAAGCCCTGGTGGTATCAGATGTGGTAACATTCAATAGGGAACACAGAAAATAAGTATGAGGATATAAACAGCATAAAATAAAAATCAGCTGATGTGCAAAAAAGTTAATGAGGGGGAAAAATAGTTTCTGCCAGCACATGCTGACTCACGAGTATCTCTCTCCATCCTGCCTAAGCATAGACAAATTGGATTTATCTTTCACTTTGCAAAGGTCCCTGAGGAAGCTGGTAGAGATGGTGGGCTTCTGCAAGAATGAAGTGAACCTCCTTAGTTGCTTGCTCTTTTTCTTGTGTGGTGGAATACCAACCAGCCATACCTGGTAGAAAGTCATCTAAATTCCTGGGTCAAACTAGCAGATTTAGGCAGTGTCCTAATGCACAGCAGTCTCTGAGAAGAATGCCAGGTCACAAGAAGCAGTCAGTGTGCTCTTTGGCCCTCTGGAAATGCTGTGTGGTAAGATACATGTAGGCTATAAAGCAGAATGCTGCTTTTAGATTTCTGTACAGTATTCTGTACAGTTTCTGCAGATAGCAGTAGTGGTTGTTACATTATGGTTCTCTAGCCTGAACTTCATCTCCAGAATAGGCATCTACCAGACCAGGTCATGGTGGCATTTAGATCTTGCTAGCCATAAAAATAATAAATCTCCTCATTAAACCAAACAAAATTAAGAATTATTTACAAGATCCAATGATAACCATAATTCAGATTGTCGTATGTTCTTTTCTTCCATCACAGTGCATTTGCTAACAGAAATGGGCTTTCCACTGATTTGGCTGGAAGGCAGAGTGGGTAGGGATGTGCTAAGATGAATCCTGAAATTCAGTTCCTGTTGTGAAAAGGAGATGCAGCATGCAGGGGTTTTTTTCCCCACTGTTTCTAAGGACTACTTAGGAACAAACCTATTGCTCTTTGCTTTTGTTTGCAGTTGTTTGCTCAGTAGCATATGCTGAAGCTCTGTAATGCTCATGTCCACCTGACACGACCTTGTGTACTGTTTTCCTAAGATGCATGTATGAAATGTGGCAATTGTAAAGCAAAGATTGCTTGGAAATCTAATTCTATGGACTTGGGATTTTTAACTTATCCTTGTCCAAAACCTCATTTTCCACCTCCCTTTCCATTTCTTGTCTTCCACAGTTTTCCACATTTCAGCCAGTCCTGGCTCCTGCTGGTGAACAGTGTGCTACCGCCACACATCCATTTCCCCCTTAGAAACATTAAAGTTTCTCACTAGCTCTTCTAGAACGTGAAACAGAAGCTACACTGAGTTGTTTTAATGGTTGATGGAGAAGGCAAGTAATTCATTGGAGAAACACTGTAAATAAATCTATTTATATAAACAGCATAAAAACATAGGTTTCAATGAAATATATTATTTCTGGTCTTTAATAGAAAGAATCATATTCAACTACTTAGGTATTCACTGCAGAAATGCTTGAACGTAAGGGTGGAAAAAATAAGGGAAACACATGGTGAGAATGTTTACTTTTTGTGAACCAATAATAAAATCAGGGCACTCATTAATTTTAATTTGAAGACATTTGCAGAGTGTAAGGAGAACAGAACAGAACTAAGGTAAGCAGTTTTATCATAGGAGCCCCTGAAAAATTCATGCATTTTAAAGGAGTGGTATCAATAATGAATATCCCTGTGTGCTCTGACACTTTACAAAGTAAATGATCTACTGTCATTATTTTTTCCAATTTAGATTCTTCTGTGATTGCACTATAAAAACTGCATTTAATTTCATACACAGCCACATTTTCAACCCATTTTTGAGAAACACTGCATGTGCTTTAGCTCTAACATAGACATTCTATGATACCATCTTGTAGTTCTACTTTTTTCTCTATATACAACCTTTTAATTTTTGTTCTGGCTTTTGCCTTCCTGTTCTGATTGAACATAAATAGATCTGCCCATTTCTTCACAAATACTGTCAAATTTCTAATTTTACTACCTGAGTTTTGCTCTTTCAAGCTCAAGGCCATTTTCATTATGGAAACCAGCAGCTACCCTTATCATCAGCAGCTCGAGTTATTTCACACTATTGTAATTCAGAACAATTTACAGAAGATCAGAATCTAAAATTTCTGTTCAGCTCCAGAAAGTGGAGCAAAACAACTTCCTGGATCTGTGAAACTTCAGGTTGTCTTTAAGTCTTTTGGCTGTACCTTTGGAAGGTTTATAAGAAATACTTCCATCTAATAATCAAATGTGACCATTTGAGTATTCAGTTACCTCCTTTTAAGCCCAGCCAGGTTTGTTTCTACTCATAATTCCTTATTTAGTCATTCAAATACCTGAAAGCACAGTACCTGCTAAGTTGATAATAGTAAAGTCTGAAACTGGTGGAAGCCTCCCAGGGGTCTGAGATGTGGGTGACCAACACTGCTTTAAAGTCAAATCAACTTTCTGCTTTTCTAAGAATGGAGACAGCCACTTCCAGGCAAGTGGATGCACACATGGCATTGCATTATGTCAGTGTCTTCCATGCGAAGGACATGTGTTCAGAACAGTCTCTGTAAAATGGGCTGGAAGGAAGGGAGGTATGATATAATTCTGTCTATACCTAAATTCAGGTGGCATACCAGAATTAGAATGAGAACATTAGGATGAGCTATCCGATGGAACATAGGAGTCTAAGAACCATGCAGGTGATGATATTTTAGTTAGTAGCTGACATGGCCAAAACCTCAGGAAGGAGGCAGCACCTGCACATCTTCCTGACCAGTTCTGAGCCATCCCAGCATCACTATAGTTTGGACATATTTAAAATGAACCTCCAAGCTTCCTAAGCACCTAACAAAGATGAGCTTCCTGGGGGTTTTCACAATTAATGCAAGCACAAAAGGAACTAGCATTAAGTACTACGAAAACAGATGTAAACTTTGCCTGCAGCTTTAGAGAGTGAGCTTTGTAGCTCTCAATCTTTACAGTTCTAGCTGAGCCTTGTGTTTTAAATGTACCATTTTAAGGGAGCTTCAGATCAAAGCCTATTTCGTCTTCACGATAACTCAGCTGCTCCTGTAATCATCTCAGAGTTGGATCTGCAGGATCTTGGCATCTGCTGCTTTATTTATAAGATGAGGCAAAGCAAGTGACAGAAGGATCAGAGGTGGTTATCAGCATAGGTGTCATCCCTGTGGAAGAATAGCCACTGAATGCCAAAAAGGCAATACAACAAACATACCCACATAGAACTTTGTCGTGAAGCACTGATGATCATAAGAGAAATTTTAAATGAAAGGCCTTCATTTTTTGAACCATCAAGGCATGTTCAGAATGCAGTGCCATTTCTTACAGTAAATAATCTATTCCCTTCTACTTTATAAATATTGTTGTCATAGTGCTTCATTTTTTATTATTATAAGAAGTTGCCTGAGGGCTCAGCAAAAGGAGCAAATTAGAACATTTCAATGAAGAATGGTAAAATATTTGTGAAGGTCATTATTGCCGCAGTTGTATCACCAAAACATCTCAGATAAAACACCTGGAGTCATCTACAAGTCACGTACACAAGAGTGTGCCATACACATATGTGTGTACTGCATTTGGAGCATAGGGTTAGCATGGTGCTGGATTTATCTCAATGTTTGCTTTCAAATCAGCTCCTGCAGCAGCAGTTGTTACACTATCTATGTATTTTGCATGACTGGGAGCAGAGCCACTCTCTGATGCATGAAAGCTGACACAATCTTTTCTTACTTCAGTTTTAAAGCCTGTTCCAGTAATCCAAACAAATTTAGAAGCCATTACAGATGGATTAAATGAGTTGTTGACTTCCATAGTAGAGAGAAAATGTAGAGATGTCAGATAAAGAATAATTAAAATTGCTGTATTTTCCATCTTGGTATACAAAGTATAATATAAAAATTAGTACAAAAGAAGACAATTATCTTCTGTCAATTTCTGCACTACCACACACCAATATCGAATCTTTTAGAATAGCGTTATTACAGTGTTTTAAACTGTATGCATTTTACCATATTACTTTGCACCTGACTGTCATTTCAGACAGTCTTCAAAAATGCAAAAGGAAGACTTTCTTTTCTTCTGAATTATTGACACTATGTCTGTCCTATTTCTAACTAGAGGAATATAATATCAGTGTTGAACAATGTCATGCTGGTTGGTGCTGTATTTCACAATACACGTTTTAATCAAAGCTAAATGGACTTGTCCTCCAGGCTTGCAGCACAAATGACTGAACTGCTTGTTATAACTAATATGTCTTACAAACACAACTCCTATTTTTCTGTTTCCAAGCCAAGCAGCAATCAAGGGCAGTTTCTATTGATGCATCTACTCCCTCTTGCTGCCCAGAGAATGCCACGTCTGAGATTTCAGACTCTGAGTTACAATGGGCTCTCTTGCAGCATTTTCCATTCCTTATTCGCATGCTTCACATCAGGAAACTTGCATCTTTTAAAGACCGAGGCTCAGCTCTAAGCTGAATTCTGCCACCAGGCCGGTTTTCTTTTGCATAGAAAGAGCACTAACCTCAGTAGCTAAATATGCCTTTTACAAAGCTTTTATTTTCTTTCTGTTGAAAATTTCTCTGCATTCACAGTTTTCTTTCTGCTACAATACAGAACGTAGCCCAGCTCCCAGGGAATAGTCACAAGCTGCACATTGGCATCCAGGGAATAGGAAATTTGCTTCTCAGTCTTTACCTATGAGACTATTAAGTACTGTAAAACAATTATATGAACCCAAATGGCCAGTCTGTCCTCATTTAATTGGTAAAAATATTGTACTGCCTGTGTGAATTATGACAATGATACCAGTGGTAATGATAAGGTGACAGATTCATGCTGGAGAGATGACCGATAACAGAGAAATGGAATAGTATAAAACAGGTCACACACAGTCTGTGAGTGTGGTTGCATAGCTTGCTTATTGTGAAGCACAGAGTAATGTATCACTGTAACTTCTTTTCTGAACCACGTCACAGACTTCTTGCTTGTCATGCAGTAGCAGAGTGCTAGGGCAGCAGTGTAGATACTAAAGCAGTAATGCACGTCCTCACTACCAAGTGTTGCTTAGAATTATCCGCAGTATGAATTACAAGGCTTCTTTGGTAAATGTGTGGAAAGTTTACTATATTGTATTGCTAGGCTGGAGTGAAAATGGAGAAAAGATTCCGTACTGATTTAATCTTATGCTTCTACAGGGAAGTTCAGCCTTAACACTGATTTGTGGCACTGAGCACTGAAGTCCCTCCCTAAAAGAATGAAATTAAATACTATATTGTTAATTTTCACAACCAGTGTGCACAGATTAGTGTCTGTAGTGCTGAAAAAGTCCATAATGGAAGTGTACCTATAAAAATCCAAGCCTTTGCAGCATGCTAATGGCTTTCCATCAGGTCACATTAATGTTTTCTGCTTGATGAAAATAGGTATTTAGCAACAGTGTTTTCAGTTTGCTAGGAATAAATAACTTCTGGAACAATCGCTTCACCCTTGGGAATAAATCTGCACTTTCAGTGCTTGCTGCTAAATCACTCCATGATTTAGAATGATTCATAGTGGCTGCGGATTCAGATCTGTGGTTGGATTCAGCAGCACGTGCATCCTCCTGCATTCACATTGCCTTCACTCAGAGAAGTGACAGATCCAGCTGCTCCTCATAGTCCAAGACTTGGGCTATGCAACAGATGTCGTCAAAGCACATCAGCAGTAAGGGATGAGAGTTAGCACAGTGTGAGGATGTGATAGCAGCAGGCTGGTGAGGCAGAACTGTCAGTGACGTCATTAACAAGGAAAAAGTCTGGTGTTTTTTTTCCCATTTGTAAGGTGTAGAGAATGAACTGAAGCCAAATTTTCTTATCTCAAAGAAAATACACACTGCAGTGGAAAAGCATATTTGCATATGCTTGCACTGTGCCTTTCTCACAGCAGTAGATTTTCTAATGGGTGCTGACGGTTGACTGGACAGACTTCAGTTGCTGGAGCAGAGCTATGAAGAGCTTCTTCCCTTGGAGTTTCTCTTCATCCCAGATTTGTTAATCAGTGCCTTGAGTCATGCCAATATCCATATTGTCTGCAACCTACATATTCTCTCCTTAAAGATCTTCAAATAGCAAGGGACTCATTATCACATCTGCACCTCCTACAACCCTATTCTTCTCATCTGAGAAGTGTTACTTGAAACTTCTATTAATAGTAAAGTGGTACCCTTTTATACTGTATTTTTCATGAAGAGGGTTCTTCAAAAATGCTTTATAACTTAAACTGATGCAAATTTATATAGGAGGATCTTAGAATAAATCATTCAGTGCTGATTCATACGTATCTGGTCAGAGTCTGCACCTGACGATGTCAAACCAATGCCCTCTGACTGAAGTGTCTTAAATTTTGTGTCCCCAAACAAACTGGGAATGATTAGAGACTCCTGAAAATATTCAAATACAATGAGTAGAATAGTATGCAGCTCCATGAGGCAGAAAGGCAGGATCATTTCAACCATTTATGGCAGCATCAAATTAATAACAGAAATGGGAAATAATACTTACAATTTCATGTGCAGGGGAAAGAGGACACGAAATACGTGTAAAGCAACTTAACTGAACATTGCATTAAATTTTTGCAGTCTTTACAGAAATTTACTGTCTGCTGCATGTTGACAGGCATGTTGGTACATGTTCTTTCTGACCCCAAAAACACTGAGAACAGACTCACCACAGCCATGAGATTTCAGCATGTTCATTGCCATCACTGAAGCAGTGAGTTTCATGTGAGATGACAAGTGTGGGACTCAACTGATCCCCAGGAAAGTGGAAGGAGGAATATTATAAGGTGCAGTGAATTGGAGAAGACATACTGTGGCTCGCCCTGTGAAGGATATCTGCCTCTATGGCAAAAAATCTTGCTTTGTACTGTACAGCAGGAATAATAGAATTGCCTGAGCATGTAAATTTTAAACATTAAATGAGATACAAAAACAAGAATATTTTTTCTGACAGAAACTGTTGACTAATGCAGCTTTCTTCCTTAAAAATATTTGCTTGGATGGACATTGATCTCTTAACAAGAAAATCTGGAAATAAAAAATAGATATTTCTCAGTAAAAAAAAAAAAAAAGGAAAAGAGTTGTTTTACTCAGCTAAGAAAATGGAACAGACAGCCTTCAGAGGAGGCAAAGTCCCATTTGCATTAGAGCTAAAGCACCGTGACAGCTTTCTTTTATATGTATATAAAGGAATAAACATATTTCCTATAGCTGTGATAATAGCACCATACTAAGTCAAATGTGGTTATAAATTATTCCGAGCATCTTGTTCAAGCGGTATGTCTAGGCAAGTACGTCCCTCCTCCCCATCTGTCTGACTGATATTTTCCTCTGAAATCCTAAAAGGTGAAAACATTTAAGTTCAACAGTCACATCTCTGTAATGGAAGACCTGCAGATAGCTCATGTCACTGCCTCCATCACAAATCATGTCGGCTACTGAGGACAAACTCTAGTAAAACTTCTAATTCATTATGATTTCCATTTTCTTTTTAACACTCCTCCTTCCCCCTAATCTTCTCTTTTACTTCAGGGCTCTTAGTTAGAAGGAGTTTAAACTCATAAATAAATAATATTTTTCCACCAGAATATCTGGAGACGGTTTTTCCACAGTTTCTCTTGACTCATTCTGTTCATTCTTTTTCCAGCTTGCACGGACAAGGAACTGAGGAGTCTTGCTTCACGACTGAAAGACTGGTTCGGTGCTCTTCATGAGGATGCAAACCGTGTCATCAAGCCAACAAGCTCAGAGACAGCACAAGGCAGTAAGAAAACACCTTTCCAGTTAACACTGATGTTTCAGGCAGCTTCCCAGCCCGGGAGAGCTGATCACAGCTGCTAGTGCCACAGTGTCACGTCAAGCAGGTGCCAGCAAGTGAGCAGTTTCACAGGGGAGCTGATCCTGCAAATAAATAGCTGCACTGTTGTCTGAAGGAGCTGCAGTCATTCTGTGCTCTCTCTCTGGCCCTAAGTACTCTAGAAATTGGCAGTCAGAGACAGAGAGACCTGTACAAGTTAGCCAGGTAAATAACTGGGTCCAAAGACTACCGAGGTCACATCTATACCGGTAAATAAAGCTGCTCAGGGACTTCCTCAAGCCCTGAGGTTAGCTGGCATTATATAGTTTGTGTCTGTACAGAAAACTTCATGACCCTCCAAATCAGTGTGGCTGCCCCCAGACACTTCTTGGGGATGGACAAGGGTCTCTGCTTGTCCCCAGGTCTGTGCCTGGGTTTATGTGCCAAAAAATACAGCACACAAGCAAACAGAAGACAATTCTAAAACTGAGAAAGACCCACTTTAGATTTTATTTTACAATTTCCTGCTTATGCCTTGTATAAGAAAAAGAACGATAACAACATCCAGATAGTAGCCACGGAGACAGAATAGCTGAATGATGTGGAATGCTGGAATCTGTTGTGTCCTAGGTATTTAATAACACCATCTTTGCTTCCTTTGATTTTATTTATTTATTTATCTATTTTGAGAAAGAAAGAAAATGAACAGTTTAGAGGACATTTACTCTCTCTGGGTTGAGCCAACATGACTGATTTTGATGTCATTTACCCACCAGGGAAGAAAGAAAAGATTCAGATAACAGCAGCAAAAGAGGTCATCTTCATCAGAGAGCAGATGTGAATTTATTTTCTGTAAGGACTCATTAATCCTTTTAAATAGTGCGTCCCAAATCACAGAGGCCTTGGGTTACAAAGTAGGATGCTCAGGTTTTATCTGTCTGTGTGACTCACCTTCAGCTAACTGCCCTCATTCTCTTGGGGTGAACTGCTTAAAGCTGGGGTCCACACACACACATCATTTCAAGGATTTGGTCAGCTGCTCCCTTTTATTTCTCTTCTGACCCTTGCACTTGGTTCTGTGGGGCTGGAGAGGCTGCACGTGCAGTAGAGCTGACCTAGCACATCAGGATAAATATTTGCTGGAAGTCCATGTCTTGCACTTTCACTCTTGCACTGATTTTGAGTTTCTGCATATAACAGAAATGCTAATTCCCTGAACTGGCCTGAACCACAGCAACTGGTTGGAAGGCAGGACCGGCCCAGGGGAGCTCAGGTGCATGCAATACACCTGAGTGTCCAGAAGGGGTGGAGGCAGGATCCACCTCTTCCCAGACCTCATTTAAGGGTTAGCAGTGGAGGTAGGGGGGGATCCTGCTGGAGATCCCTGTGCATCTGAGGCTTTCTGAAGGTAAGAAGGTTTTCCTCTTTTGTTTTTGTGTCTATGCTGCTGCACTGGGGCTTGTCCTTGTTTGCTGCACCTTAGGATTGTGCCACTCTGCTATTATTGCTGTACTTTCCATCACATTATAGCATTACAGTGTAGCAAGGAATTGCTCTTTGTAAAGAGACAGACTGTCTTTTTTGGAGCTGTACTGCTCCAAACTATAAGCAAGCTTCATTGATGCCACATAACTGAATCTTAAACGTAGGTGAGAAATGTAAACTTTTTCATCAGTTCCTTACTTAGAATGGTATTTTAAGTCAGTGTCTTTAAAAGCATGTGTCCTAAATGTTTCTTAAGCATTCTTATCACATATGGAAGCTGATACTGGATATGCAGCCAATTACAGCTTCAAGATGTGAATCCCCTTCAGACCCCAACAACAGAAACCACCAGAGATAGAAAACTTTTTCTAGAGCTCTTCATGCCCAGAAGCACATGAAATCTTGTTTCATCAGACTTTCAAAAGGCTGTTTCTCATGCAGATGACCTGTGAGCTGCTCAGGAGGAGCTTACTGAAGGCCAAAGATCAGCTTCATTCCTGAAGGAGGTGGTGGTGGTTTTGTTTTGTTTTGGCTGAAGCAATTTCAGTAAGAAAAACTTTCCTCATAATTCCGCAGTGTTTGCTCTGGTTCACAGAGGAGCTGTTATCTCTTCTTAGTTTAGTTTTATTCCTGACAGCATTTTTATGAAAGTCTGCATTGTTGATCTTCAACTTGATCTCCATAATGTTCACTTTTACACTGTTGACTTAGTTTGGCACATTTTTTTTATTTTCTATGTGTAACTGGAGAGGAAAAAAAAACACGTTTTCTGAGTTAAGATGCCCAAATTATTTCACAAAACTTAGGCTTATTTTTCTTGTTAAGAGATTGCAGTAGTTTTCATGAGTGGATCTACTTGTGCCTATTTGCTCTGGTTCTCTCTGGAAGCCCTGAAAATGGACACAGTATAGACAGCAAGATCTGACTTCATTTGACTTCAGCATCAAACATTTGTAAGAAGGAAAGGCATCTTAAATAGGGCTCAAAATGGCATTCTTATATCCAAGACCGAAAAACACATCTGTGTCAGTCCTGGCATGCAAGACACACAGGGTTCTGGAAATACACTCTTATGTACACACTGCCATTTTTTTTCTTTACTGTTGTGCATGTCCTCCCTTCCTCACCAGGCTGATCACTTCATTAAACAAAACTTTTTTGATTGTGCTTGTACAGTGTTAAAGGCATATACATACACTCTCAAAGCAGTCCATTTTGGGAATGCCCCTATGGCAGTAAGGGGAACAGATGGTGGGATGCGATGACTAAGATGCCTCGGACACATCAGCTGTCTATAGGAGGTGTTCCAGCAGAGATTTCTCTAGGCTACATTAAATTTTCAAGATGTTACTGTGAGTGTAAATAAGCTCTTTGAGTGTATTAATTTCACCCCTAGGTGAAGAGAAAAATTGCTTTTTTGTTGTTGTTCTTGTTGTTTTTTATTCAGCTGAAAAGAAAGGGGTAACGGTGAGTCATTGTAGCTCAAATCTCCAGCCTCCATTCAGTGTGCTATCTGTGAGATTCCAACAAAGCACCACAGTCAGGAACTCTGTCTTCCACAGCCTTTGTGCAATTGAAATCTCTTCAATAAATAATATCAGTAACTCAGGGACATGCTTTGAAACAAGAAATAATAAAACTAATTAGGTACTAAGATCAGATTTAAATTGCTCCTGAGCCTGTTGATAATTCATAACGTTCCCAAGTTGTATCTAGGTAGTTTCTTTAGTTGGAGTGGGAGTTCTTTTTCTTGTACTAAAGATCTATGCAATATAAAGGATCTTTTCTGCGGAACGTTTCTTCTCCTCCTTCCTTTATTTTAAGTGATAGGGAAAATTAGGTTAATTAATCCCCTGTTATGTTTAACTCTAGTATACTTTAATAAATCTGGTTCATGCAAGTCAACCCTTAAAGAGGGAAAATAATTTTGTGCGCTATGAAGTGTTTATTTTTAATTATGATTTTCCCTTAAAGTTTTTTTAACTTAATTCCATTTTAATGCAGGGAAGGTGGAGTGTTCTTGATATTAATGGGACACTGAGACTTTCACGTATAGGTCACCAGCTTGAATTCCTTCCAGAACTGTAGTGACTGAAGGTTGTTAAGATGCTGAACAGGTGTCAGTCAGAATGGGAAGCGTGATGGTTTCAATCCAGGTCCCAGTGACTAGGTGTCCAGATGAGGGCGACCACCACAATTGGCACTAACTGTCATCTGTGCTGGCAGTTTTGGCCAACAGGAGGGATATGAAGCCTGCTCTGTTCTCTTGCTTCTCACCATAGGAAGTGTAGGGCTGAGCTGACACACAAAGATCCCAGTAGGGCTGCTGGTAGGCCAGCTCTGCTGTATTAGAATTCCAGCCTCCTAACCGAGCACTCAATTGACTACAGCATTACAGTATGTGATTTATTTCACCCAACATATTGCATCATAATTGTTGAGAAGTGCATTCTAAGACTCCAAAAAGGAGTCCGTTTCTTCAGTATCACTTAGTTTCACCTGGCCTGATGGGACACAGCACTCTCTTAGGGAAGCTTTGAGAACCACCTTCCATCAGTTCCTGGGCTGCATGCAAGGCAGATCCTGCACTGTGCTCTCAGCCACACTTTGCTTTCATCCCTGTTGCTGGGTGCAGAGAACATCCATATTGCTGGGTTAGGACTGTGTTTCACCCAGCGGTTTATGAGTAGTAGCTTTTACCAGGGGACAATATGAAGTGGGGGTGGATGCTACTATTCACCTTCAGCCACGTGTTGAAGGACAGTTAATGAATTGGCCTTTTCACTTATAATAACCATCTAGCTGAGGGCTCTCTGTTGCCCCTACTGCTGTAATATTTAAAGACTTCCAGCCCACGCTGCCTAATATGCAGCACTGCTTAATAGCACAGCCTCTTAATAAACCTCATCTGGAACTCTGGTGGCAGTAGTGAAAGCTCCCTTGTTTATAGGAAATTACAATCAGAACCTCTTCATCTAATGTAATTAACTGTCTTTGTAAGTGACCTTTCATGATTGTATCTTGCATCCAAGCCTTGATGGTATGTCACAGAGCAGCTTTGCATTCAGATCACTCACCATCCGGTGATCTGCCCCGACAGCTCAGTGCTGAGGGCACACTGCTGTGGTGTCCCTGCGTGCATGTTGTATGCACGGATTGAGACTTCCCAGCAGGGAGCAGAACAAGACTCAGAAATAACTCACAGACACTGAATGGGGCAAGTTCATGCTAGCATCTCCTTCTCCCTGTGTTGATCCTTGCCAGATAGATGGCCTTCAGAGAGCCACAGGGCTAGGCAACATGTTCCATGCTGAGATGCTTGCATAAAAGACCTGGTAGCTACTCACCAAAGTGTCACAGTATGGCACAAAGACTGTTGCCAGAGAGGGCATCACTGTGCAACTAGATATCACCCCTTGTCTGGCTGACTGCCTTCAAGCTGTCCTGTGGAGGGGAGTTGGGTGTAGTATGCCCCCCCACAAGGCACCAGCCACCCCCCAGCCTTATGGCTCTGAGCTCTGTAAAGGCAAAGTCAGGGTTCTGAAGGCATTTCACTCAACAAGAGATTGTGCAGTGACCAAATCCTACTTGTCTTCTTCTGATGAATAAAATAATTGAAGTGAACAGTCCTAATTGCTTCAGCAAAGCAAGCGGGCTTCCTCCCTAGCCTTAGTTGTACAGCCTTTTTCTTTTTCACTGTGCTCAAACACAATTAGATAACATTAGAGGAGATAACAGCACAAAAATGTGATGAAATGTTCAGCATGATCTCTCTCTTCCCTGCCTGCGCTGCCTCTAGCCCTGAGGAAATGGTGTTACCCTCTTCCTTTCTCTGAGAAACATGTATTATAATTGACACAAACCTTCCCATTAGTTAACCCTTCTGATTGTTCTCTGTGTCACTGACAACCTTCAGCTGCAGTTGCATACAAAACACACAGCTTCCAGCACAAAGCATTGCCCTCCTTTGGATTCATGCTTAAAAATAGCAGGTAGGCTGCAGAGCCTGGGCAAACTGTCAGCATGATTCCAGCAACATCTTAGGTTTCATGTTAACAAAGCAGCATCTAGAAATGGGACTTGACACTTACAGCACAGAAGGCTAAGCTTGACCTCGTTCAATGAAAGATGCAACAAAAGGAAAAAGCCCATCAGGCTGCTTCACGTGGCCCATAGCAGAATGAATGGTGCCCAGGCATGCTGTGCAGTGTGAGCACGTGGTGCTGGGTCAGGAGGTTCAGGTACTCCCTGTGCACATAAATCCCCAGCCAATGTATGTCCTTGCTGAAACTGAGATCCTCATTCTGAGATTTATTAGCACTAGATAACAAATGTACTCTATTGCATCATAAATAATTAGGAAATTAATCCTTGTTTGCACCAAGCATTAAAAATACAGCGACAGTATGGATTTATAATGCTCTGTCTTGGCTGTGAAAGAAGGCAGTGCCACTGGTTTTGTGGAGACTGCAAAATACTGACACATGCATCTCATATACATTGTGGGTATCCATATGCATGACTTGGCCTTCTGGTGGTGCCGCTGCTGCTGCAGTCTTTTAAGGCTTTGAGCTATTAAAATGAATGATGATGATGGTTTCCAAAGTGCTGGAAGAGCAGAATCCTGTTTTGCTGCACAGTCCTGGAGTAGGCAAGGACAAATAGTGCTGGCATGGTGTACTAGATCTCATGCAGTTCTATGGAGCTCCCAGCTGAAGCACAGCCGTTCTTCAGAGCAGTTCAAGCAAAGGAGATGCCTTCTCCCTTCTTCCCCCTGACTCCCCCAGCAGCTCACAATTCAAGTCAAAGCATGTTGTTGTCCACTGCCGGAGGGAGGGTTTTGGAGAGAGAAAACTTGGCTGAGAGATGGAAGGTGAAAGCATGCTGAGAAATAACTTGATCAGGGAACTAGAAGCAGGTCTTGGAAACAGAACTTAAATTGCATTTGGAAGCATAGAGTGGAGGCAGTTCAGTCTGAGAATTTTGTTCTGGTTTGACCAAGCCAGGTTAGTGTTCAGAGTCTGACCAAAAAAAATTAGGATAGTACCAGCTTAGCAATGATTACTGTGCAGCAGCATGCTGAGATTCAGCTGGGGATATTTTCCTGTCTTCTTACAGGATTTGACACCAGCATCCTACCAATCTGTAAGGATTCCTTAGGCTGGATGTTCAACAAACTTGACATGAACTACGACCTGCTGCTGGATCCCTCAGAGATCAGCGCCATTTATCTTGACAAATACGAGCCATGCGTCAAGCCGCTCTTCAACTCCTGCGACTCCTTCAAAGACGGAAAGCTTTCCAACAATGAATGGTGTTATTGCTTCCAGAAGCCAGGTGGTGAGTTGTACAGTTTGCAGTACAAAGAGAAGTTTTTCAGGGCTCCATAAGTTTAAATTTTGATTGACCTGTTTGTAGGGTAATTGGTAGGCAGTTGCATTACAGAGCTTGTGTCTCTAGCTCTGGTGTAAAAGGGCACTGAGTAATGTTTAATGTCACAGATGAACTATATTAACATTCCCTGGTGATTAAAACAAAGGAGTACTAAGTGCCAGCAAACAGTCTAGAAATAAGCCTTGTTGCTAATAGAAAGCTCAAGAACATACTCTCTTAATAATGCAGAAACTAGTCTATTAGCAAATAAAAAATCAGAGGGCTGGCAGTTTGTCAGTTTGGTGAAATGAAAGGAAAAAAAAAAACAGTTTAACAATGAAACTGGCCTTCAAACTCTTTTCTCAAACACAGTGTGTTGCAATTACTTTTTTTTAATTAGTAGAGCTAATGACATAAATTTGTTTTGCAGTACAGTACCAGCATATGGGCCTCTTTCATTCCCAGGTGTACCATAGTCTACATTTCATGTCAGCAGTGAATCCAGTCATTAGATTCTGTCCTGTACCATCTGGAAACTGATTCTCATACATTATATTTTAGGTCTTCCTTGCCAAAATGAAATGAATAGAATTCAAAAGCTCAGTAGAGGGAAGAGTCTGCTGGGTAAGTTCGATTACTTGCCATTCATTTACTCAACTAATTAAAGCTTCTGTGATTATTGTAACTTTATATACAGTAATGGTTTTTCAATTAGAGACTAATGTTTTGAATCAGGAATATGCGCCGCAGAGTTTAGACCTGACACTATGAAATTAAACAAATCACGAGGTAGCTACATACAGAACAGATGTCAGCATGGCAACAGGTTCAGAACTAATTCACAGCTGACCAGAAATATTAAATCTCATCTGAGCAGAGCTTAATATTGCCCTCATCAGCTGGTAGGGCAGCACTAAGTACAGAGGCTGCTTGATACTCAAGCCTCCCATCTCTGACTGACAAGACAATAGTTCAAAGCCAGTGGGTTTGTGGTTTCCTCCAGTCATGGCACAGTGCATGCTTATTCTGGGGCTCAGTTTTGTTTAATGCTTAAAAGCATTTCAGTGTATTCCATGTATATGACACACAGACCAAGGCTATTGAAAACAGAAACTTGCATCTAATGCATCACACTGGCGTGTTCCATAGTCATAAGGTGTTATAGAACAACAGAATATCCTGAGTTGGAAGGGACCGATAAAGACACGGAGTCCCACTCCTGGTAGTGCTCGTCCCCTTCTCTGACAGCTACTTAGCAGTAGTAATCACTGGCCTAAACCAGTGATGGAGCACCTGGTGGGAAGGCAGGGCCAGCCCACCAGCCCAGGGGAGCTCAGGTGCATACAGTGCACTTGAGAGACCTGAAGGGGTGGAGCCAGGATCCACCCCTTCCCAGACCTCATTTAAGGGTTAGCAGTGGAGGTAAGGCATCCTGCTGGAGATCCCTGTGTACCTGAGGCCTTCCAAAGGTAAGCAACTTTTTTTTTAATTATTTGTTTCTGTGTCCACGTCTGTTGCTTTGGGGCTTGTTCTTATTTACTGCAGCCAAAGATTTTGCCACCCTGCTACTATTGCTGTACTTTCCTTCACATTATAGTGTTATAGAGCTTGAATCGATGCATCTCAGAATTTACACTGCTCTGGTAGATATTTAAAACCAGATAAAATAAACTCTTACTGTGATCTTGCAGTATAATTACTAAAAAATGCAGGTAGTCAAACTGAGTAATTTTAAGATAACTAATTTCATCTCCTAAGACACAGTATTATGCAGCCTAGAATTTATGTGGTAGATGTGAGTGGTACTTCGAATTTCACCCTGGGAGAGAGAGCCTGGCTTGACGCAGTCCCACGCTGGCATCCTTAGTGTCACGTCTGTATTTTACCAGCATCACCAGCTGTGGCATGGAGCACATACAGCAGTTCTGCTGAAACAAATTTCAGACTTCAGGACTGCTCCTCAGGAAGCTCTCAGGTTGTGATCTGATGTTTCTAGGTACTCATTGGCAGGCCCTGAGTTTCTGAAATTTTCATCTTTGCCAAACCCTGCCATTCCTAGAAGCTCATGCTTTTGGGTTCAAGGTTCAGGTAATATATGGACAATTCCAACTTGTACCGTGTGGTTTAAAGTAAGAATATTCCCAAAGGCCACGGGGACTATGGTTTTGTTCCATCATCTTTTCTTAGCACACTTGCATAAAGACTGAGGCGTCTCGGAGTTACAGCTCCTGCTGTGCCTCACTGTGGGAGTGAAGGCAGGATTGATCACTCCGTTGCATGTGTGCTACATCCCGTAAACATTTTTGCTTTTTTTCTTTCAAATGTGTGTCAGGGTGGAGGAAGCCACTGTGTTGTCAGCCTCATGGGTCTCATGATTTCAAAACAGCCTGAAAGAATAAGCAGCACGCAGGTCCTAACAGATACCTCTCACTGTCCCGTGTTTATTTTATGTGTTGCCATTATTTACTTATTGCAGTAAACATCATCTAGGTTGAAATAAGGGGTTTGTTCTATGTGGGGGATAAATAATGGTGGTACTGCAGGTAGGCAACATGCAGGCAGTTGTACTGCATGGCACTGGAAGCTGATCACAATAACAAGAGCAAAGGGACAATGTTACAGCAGTAAGAATGGTCCCTCACCACAAATAAATTCAAGTCAATCACATCCAAAAAAAATAAAGGGTAAAAGTGGGTAAGCTGAACAAATCTAGTGTCAGGCACAGAATGTTCGACAAGCTAGAAAATAATACAGAGAAGAGCTTTGTGCTTCACCTGCCTTGAGACTGTCTGCTTAATGACACCTGTCTGTGAGATTTTAATCTGATCTCATCACTATTTCTATGGTGGGAAGAAAAATTGTCTTTTCACTGAGAAATCATGCAAATGGAAAAATGAGACATACATATAACAAAAACCACCACTTGTAGCAACAGCAAAGACTGAAATGAGATGAGTGTTTTCAGAGAAACTCATCTTTAGTTATTCTCTTTCCTTCTCAGTCTGTGACGTGCAAAGCACAGCATTTACAGTCTGGACAGCGTGCATGAGGAAGATTTCTGTTCGTTTGTATCCATTGATAAAAAATGATGACTTTTGATATTTTGTTCTCTCTATATTTTTCAACACACGTGACACTCGCAGCAAAGTACTTCAAAGCCATTGCCATTAGATATGTTGAATTTGGAGACTTTCAAATAGAGCCTACCATCCCAGGGGACTGAATTAAAAAGTAAACAGCACTATTCATCTTTTCCTACCAGATTTATCTAGAGTACAATTAACTGCAGAGAGTGTACTTTTAGAGCATACAACTGTGCATCCTGATAATGTTTCTCCCACATCACTGAGGTAATAAATTTCTGCTCCCATCGCTGTTTGGGTTTTTTTTTCTATCTCAGCCCTGTGAATTCAGCTGGCATAATAGCTAATACAGGGAGCTAGCACTTAATTCTGTCTAGCTTTTACCGGTGTGCTTCGCTATCTTTAGCATATAATTATTCTCCCCATGTCCTCCAAGGAAGCAGAGTGTTATATAGATAAGGAAAAATGCAAAAAAAAAAAAAAAAAAAAGACATAAAGAGGATATAGGTGCAGCAGTGCTGTTCCAGTTTGCAGGGAATAATTAGATACTGTGTGGAACTGAGAAAGACAGAGGAAGTGTGATTCCCTGGCCCGAGGCAGGCAGTGGGGAGCAACTAAGGTGAAGTGGTGGATAGTAAGACTGCAGTCCTCTCCCCAAAGGGCCACAGAGATGGGAAGTACTGGCTGTACAAGAAATGCAGAGAAGGAAGAGGAAACAGAAGGGAAATAGTGAGTCCTTTTTCCTTCCAAATCGCATGGCTGTCTCCAGATTCCCAATCAAATTCAATGCCACTGAATAATTCTAACCAAAATGTGGAAGCAGGGCTAATTTGTAATGCACTCAAGGGGTGATTCAGGTAGGATTTACAGGATAAATCATCCTTTTGTACACCACTTGCTTCCAGTGATGCTCTGTCCTCACTGCATCATTGACACCGGGGTCCTCAGTATGTAATGTCCCAGTGTTACATCCCAATTGGCACACATTTCCTCTGCAGAAAGAGAAGCACCTTCTACTCTACACTGTGACCCAAAACATGAATCCTTTCCACACACAGTTATCTTGGCAGTGATCCTGGGCTATCTATCTACCTATCTGCCTGCCTGCCTGTCTATCTAATCTAATCTATCTATCTATCTATCTATCTGTCTATGTCTTTTACAGTCACCCTGGAAAGTTTTCATACTCTACAAGAAATGTAGTGAAACTATGTGAAAAGGTCTGCTTCCAAAAAGGGAGAGCCATTACCCAAGGACAAGGGACAGGATGAGAAAGTCTAGAAATGTCTAATACCTAGGCCATTCCTTCCTACCCTGCAAAGCCATGCAGGTCCCCCTCTCTTCAGTTGCTTCCCTAGAGCCAGAAGTACAGCTGCTGTAACTTGGGGTCTCACCAGCAGCAAACCAGCATGTCAGCACTGCTTCCAAGGTTTTGAATAGTCTGATAAACACCTAAAGCATTTAAAAGAGAGAGGACGTGAGCATAAATATGAACAACCATAATAATAATAACACTGAAATAAGAGAGAGATTGAACAGTCAGCATTAACTTGTAAAAACATCCAGAGGTGGATAAATGCACATCATGGTTAGGACTTGTTTTTTTATTTATTTATTTTTATAAATAGTAAAAATGAGTAGTCATCACTGTACTTATGTTTGTATATGACCATAGTTGTGATACCTATAAGCAAACTTACCACAAGACTGCGCCTTGAAGTTATTTAAAATACTTTCACTAAAGCAATCTCCAAAATTGATCTGATATACAAGAATTTCTTCTGATATTCCAGGATTTCTCATCTGCTTTTCCAGACCTACACTACTGGCAATTAAACCCTGGAAAAGATCTGTAGTGCACCAGATTTCAAAACTCAAGAATTAATTTCATACACACATGTATATAAACATGACGTTGACTTACTTATTTCCATTTTTACGTCTTTTATAAGGGAAATGTTATGGCATTTTGGCAGCACGATCTCATTTTTTATTTCTAAGAAATGTAGAGGAAATAGCCCCTTTGACACATGAACTGTCTGAATAGATGCTGTACACATGGAACTAGTTGAACAACTTCCTGTGTGACCAGTAAATGATGGGTGTCATTGACAAAGGAGAAAATACTTTCTCAAAAGTCATTTGAGATGAGAGATTCAGGACGAGGGTGGATTTCTGCCTTGTATCAAGTTAAAGCGATTGGCAAACAATGGAAAATGGCTGTACTGACCTCCTGAGAATAATCTTGAAGGACAAGAGCTCTTCGTATTGAAGAGCATATCCTCATCAGGTGCAAAGGATGGGAACAATAACAGGTTTCCCCTGAGAGCTCACCTGTCTGTGGAACCAGAATAAAGCACACACTGCAAGGCTGAACTGTGCTTGTCTTACTGAGAGATGCAGCATAGGCTTCAAATCTGAAGATTTAGGAATTTCAGTACCTGTTGTCCCTCTCTGTAAACCTCCCTGCATTAGTTCCTTTATGCGTGGAAACTCTCACTGAGTCAGAAATGCTTGAGATGAGTATGAATAGCAAGCAGATGGCAGATACCTTCCAGGGATAATTACAGTGTTGTGGAAAGACTTATATGATAAACAGTGAAGGAGTGCAAATGGAAGGAAAATGCAGAATTAATGACGTTGAGGTAATATTCCAGTTGGGAAGAAAAGCTTAAAACCTGGAGTTAAATCTGAACGAGACCATGGGAATACTAATCATTCAGAGACAGACTGAAGCCATCTTTAGTAGTGTATGCCTTCAGCCCCCATGTGCTAACACAAAGTCATGCACTGTGCAGCGACCAGAATGGCTGAAGATGGTTAATCATATATAATTTCTGCTCCCTTTTAGGCACCAGATACTCACAAGAGTTTTCTTGCCAACGCTGTCAAGATTTTCATGTAAATAGGCAACAAGCTCATCGTATCACACACCATCACAGATCTGCTTAATCCTACAGAGGCTTGTGTTACTGATTATGCCTTGTATTTTATTCAGGTGCTTTCATCCCACGGTGCAACGAAGAAGGTTATTACAAAGCCACTCAGTGCCATGGCAGCACAGGGCAGTGCTGGTGCGTTGATAAGTACGGCAATGAGATAGCTGGCTCGAGAAAGCAGGGGACGGTTAGTTGTGGTGAGTAATGACATGCTCTCCTCAGATAGCTAAGGAATTAACATCACTGTAAGGCCTGCCATTGCTGTAAGTCGGAGTACGATAACACAAGTGACAACAGCAAAACATAGCTCCCAGTGTTCAGAGTGTGGTTTCCAATTCCTGTTATGAATGGGACCCTTACGCACACATTTGTCCTTCAGACTGAGGGGCTACAGCAGAAGGGAGCACACAATAGCCAGTGTTAAAAGCATGTTTTTGTTAATACCAGTGCAGGATTCGTCATCAATATTGTAATTAAGGCTATGGGGCTGCTATGCAGAGTTGTTATTAAATATGTTGTACTTGGGAATACACACTGATGGGGACTTCACAAACAACGTCATTCCAGGGAAAGTTGGATGGGGTTAGGGGGCTAACTACAATTTTTTTTTTTTTTTTTTATAAATTAGCAATCAAACCCAAGAAAACTGCTGACAGTACAGTATGGTGGGGGTATATACAATCACCAATTAGTTGTCTTACCTAGGCAAGCAGCATTTCAGTGGCATTGCTTTGGTGTGCTTGAGTGATGGCTGTAGATGCAGCTGTTGTAATTCCAGAAGAAAAAAGTCAGAGATCTAAAAGATCTGGGATGCCCAGAACTGCACTGTGGGTGTTAGGCTCAATAGATGTATTTGCAAAGCACGTTTTATGCGCTTAAATAAAACCAATTTATGGAATATTTCTAGCCTAGTTTACTTCATCAGATTGAGTTAAAAGTATTTGTAAGTAATTATTTTCTGGGAGCAGAGTGACTCAGTTTTTCATGCAAGTAAATTTTTTAGAGTAAATTAATATATGAACTTATCCCAGTTCAGGAGGAAAAGTGAAATTTGTAGATTGTTTCATGAACAACTGAGCCAATTAATAAAAAAAGTAACACTGCAAATGGCAGTGAGTTGAATGACAAAGGTAGTGAGGTATGAGGTGATTCGGTGTCACATGGGGAAATGACTGTTCCCACTTACCTATTGCAGAAGAGGAGCAAGAAACCTCAGGGGATTTTGGCAGTGGTGGATCTGTTGTGTTGCTGGATGATTTGGAAGAGGAACCTGAAGCAGTGAAAAAAGACAAAGAAGGGAAACTGAAGATTCATGTAAGAGCAGCTAATGAAGACGATGAAGATGAAGATGATGATAAGGATGATGAAATTGGTTATATATGGTAGTGCCCATTGTTCCGAGGACTCACGTTTTGCACAAAATTGCAAGTCACATCATATCTCTGCAATTGTATCTGAGAGTACCTGGCACAAATACTCCCTCTCTACCGAGTTTAATTTTGTATAGTCTGTTTAATTTGGAAGACAGCTTTATTTATTTTTTTTTTTTCCAGCAACAACTGCTTGGAATACAGCTTTTGTTCTGTTGGTTTGGGAGATTTTTGTTCTATCCACAGGGGCAATGGGTTTTGTTCCAAAAACATTTCATGTCTTAATCCTCAGCTGCACAGCTTATGACACATATCTTGTGGAGGAAGAGTCACAGAAAGGCTCAGCAAACTGGTACAAGGCTTAGAAGCCCATCTGATGTTATCACAGACAATTTGTATTATAAATTGCTATCTGGATCATATCAGAAACAGTCATTTTTTCTTTCATGGGAAAGGAAAAGGAGGCGTCTCCTTCTCTGTATTTATTGCACTCCAGTTGATTAAATACCTTTGGTAGTGATTTCTGGCTCCCCAGTACCCAGGGTTTAATCCAGAAAGAAACCCACTGGTAGGATTTTATTTCCCTTACGTTCTTTGAGAATGTGTCTGACAGGTTTAGCCCAACCTCCCTGAAGAACAGCCTCCCACCAGAGCATAGATCAGCTCTCTGCCACTGTTATTGGGTTAAGTAACACCCCCTTGATCTTCAGAGCTGCTGAGAAGCTGCAGCTATCACAAATCAAGCCCCACAGGCAGGGAGCAGCATCTATCTGCCTTTCCAAATGTTTGAGGAAATAAATTTGCATCACAACCACCTCCATGGCCATTCCCCAGCATCTGGTCCAACTCCTTTGCACTCAGTGTTATGCTAACATCAGGCAGCCCCCATGTCCCAGCTCACGCACCACAGGCTGCATGGTAAGCAGTCCCTCACTGCAAAGCTCTACAGCTTTCAGAGCCACTAACCATCAAAAGTAATAAGCTGTCATTTCTTTAATTTAAATAGTTAATATGTATTTGGCCTGTTTTAAAAAGCAACTTGATGTGGGAGTGCTTCAAAAGCATAACTCCTGCTCAGCGTGACAAACTGCACACTCCTGACACGCACACAAAAAAGAATAGTATTAAAAATGCAATCTGTGTTCCCCTCAGCATCAGCCTTGTATTTATAGCTCTACAATTGTATCACAGCACACTGACATTAAATTATTTGCTGTGTCCTTTCCCGTGGCAGTTCTCTGATGCGGGAATGTACTGTGGTGACCTTTCATTATTTTTGCTGTTTTCAGAACCTCTAAGTGGGAAGAGCCAAGGAAGGCACTACGCATCCACACACAAACTGCCTGGTGGTGGGGAAGGCACTGTTGGCTTCACTTTTAATTGCAGAAAAACTCTAGGAACAAATTTACCTTCAGCTTTCCCCCCTCCAGAATGGTCTCACGCTCCACACTTACCTATTTTTCTACAGTCCTATGTCCCTTTGCAATGGATCTTCCAACCACGTACAGCATTGAAGAGTGGGCACAGTCCATCCCCTTTGTCCACACCTCACCAGGGCACAGCTCATCCAACCAAACCCTGCAGCCCTCCTGGCTCTTGTACAAAATCTGCAACTGATTAAACAAAAGCTGTTAAATAAGGCTTTGTTTACATGAGCAGAGGTGCCACCAGCATCCAGTTCTCACCACAACTGATCCTATCCTAGCTGTCATCTTGTTTGACTGAACATTCCAAATCAGCATGGGAGAAATACAATTTTATTATAGACCCGTTCAGTGGGCTGCAGCTATAACACAGTTCCAAGAAAATAATATCAAATAATGGGGCAGGACATCATCAGGAAGACACCAGGCAGATCTTTGTGCTCTGAATGGCAGCTCAGACTGTATTTTGCCTCGAGTTCTCAAATAGCATTAAGCTATTTAACAAAGCCCTGCTGAAATCCACCCGCACTGTCTGGTGTTTGGGGGACCTGTAGTTTATGTGTAAATATATGTGTGTGTGTGTGTGTGTGTGTGTCCAATTTGAGACAATAACTCTTAAGGAGATGTTTTAGTTCTTTAAACTAAAAACAGCCAAGAAATCTACCAAGAACCAATTCCTCGCTGGATCAACCACTTTTATTCTTCATGCTTAGTAAAGGATTTAATTTGCTTGCAGCTTAATTTAATTCCTTTCTTTTTTCCTTTTTCTTTCTTTTCCCCAAAGCAGAACTTCCCAGCTGCATCAAGTCATTGACCTTTCAAGCATTCTCTCATTGTGAAAAATGGAGTCAGAGTTGCCCCATTCTTTTAGAGACACAAACCCATTTTTAATCTCATTTTCTTTTCATATTAGGGGCTATGAAATACTGTTAGGCATTGCTTTATGGTTCAAGGTGTCCTTTTAAACTACTGTGGTTAAATCAAAATCTCCTTGAGTTCAGATTTCAGCACAGTTGGGTTTTTTGGGTCATTACTGGCCTTTGCTGTGAACACAAAGAATCCTTTTCTTTTCTTTGTCTTTTTTTTTTTTCCAAGCTATTCCGTACTATTATTTTAAACTGTTAGACTGTTTATTTAATATTTATTCTACAGTTTATATTGAAAATGTAAAGTTTATATTTAAAACAACACTGTTTGTTAGTGAATGCTTCTCCTTGCCTCTCCAGCCTAGTCTGTTAGTCTCAGTGTACATTTCTGGCATGGGAATATTTTGATATTAGAAGTTTTGTAGCATTTTTCCCTTCAAGCAGCAAATGACATAGATCTAAGGTCACCACTCGATACAGACCACTGGATCGCCCCAGCTTAGCTTCCTACATTTGTTGGCTTTTATTGCAGTCCCTTCTGTATGCCATTCAGGTTCCTTTAATACATAGACTGCTTTGTACAGTTACTATACATCAAAAAAGCCCTTTCTACAGTAGGTGGTTTTTGGTCTTTTTATACTTTTTTCTCAATGCTGTTGATGTCCGTTACTGTCAAATGTGTAGATCTGTAAGAAGAGATCCAAATATTACGTGTTTCAGTTTGATGTCCCTACTGTAGATGGATGTAGACTATCATAGTAAGTAGAATTGCATAGTAAATTCTGAATGCTTTTTCCATAAGGAGTTAAGTGGAATGTGAACATTTTGCTATCTTTCTTTGGTTAACTGTAAATGCTTACCTGTAGTCTGGAATAGTTGCATTTTTGTCTGTCTCAATAAATTTTAATTTGTCTGCGACTCATGATTACCTGTCTTGAATTTTATTAAACTTTGGGGATCAAAAATACGGCGGCACCTTGAGTCAGCATTTAATCATGCATGGAAATGGATGGTCTTTTATATTTGGTTTATACCTCTTACCTCTGTTCAATGTCATCCATAATCTGTGAAGTTAATGTAAGGTCCCTAGAAAGCTGTATTTTAGAAGCAGAAATGAAACCAAACTGAAAGCAATGATTGTACCAAAACCAGAACTTTTCAAGTGAAATTAAAATAGATCTTTTAAGGAAACAAGCTGCAGGAAGGGGTGTGGGAAGCTTACAGTGTTACTTCCTCCCCAGTGTGCAAATTGTGGTGTTTTTCTGTCTCTTCTGAAGGAATCCAGGCAGTTTTATAAACAGACACAGTCGCACCATTATATACCACCATAAATGAAGACAAAAATGTATTGAATGCCAATGGGGCATTCAATCATTAATGGAGGCAGGAGGGGGGAGCCACTCTCACTTCTAAATAACTGTCATTAAATTTTAGTTCCGTTTTATTAACTAACTTTAAACAGCCGGCATCATTACAGTGCTAATTACAGAACTATGAATGTTCTTCCACCACCTTTCCTCTGCACGTTCAAATATTTTTGTCGATATTAAATCGCCACATGAAACTATGAAATATGTTTTCAAAGATGAGCTTTAAAGCTATCAGAAGAGATCATTGCTGCGCTCATCTGTCCTCACACCACTGGCTGAGCTGTCTCATCTAGGAGCAGAATCTGCCCAGAGTGCACCTGAAACCTCTGTTAAATTGATCTTATTAATTGGTTTGTTTTTACTATGGGTAACACACACTGCTGTCCAGCGTGCTGCCGTACCTGTCTGAGAAGAGCTTTCCATCTCCAAACCCAGGGAGCCCCTTTGAAGTGTTTGATCTTTCACGTTTAAGTGATTGAGCTGCACCAGATGTCAGACGCTGTGGCACTGAGGGCTGAAAGGTAAACACACAAACAAACTCCTGAGTTTAAGCGTGGGTGGGCTGCTAATGAGATTTTAATGGTGGGGAATGCTTAACGAGTGGACGGTGCTGAACCTCATTGAGATCTGTATCGCAGGGATTGAAGCCCTCGTGTTCAGCATCACCACTACCCTCCCTGAGCAGAATCCCAGCCCTGCCTCCCGTGCCCACCCTTCTCTGTGAGCCCCCTGCTGTCCTTGCTCCCCTGCTTTGGGATGCCCACTGCTGGGAATGGTTTAACTGCCTTGTATGAGGTTGTGCTGCTGTGTTACCACCTGTACAGTGCTAATCTCTTCAGCAACAACCTGCTGAAGAGGGCTAAACACTGTGACTGGTCCTTGGATATCAGACACTAAAATACTCGTAGCAGATTATCATCTCCCACCTCCTGAGTCCTGATAAGGTTTGCTATTTTACCTCCAGCTTTCCCATGATGCCATCTTCCATTTTGGAGCAGAATCTCCGACCAATTCTCACAAACTCCCTTTTAAGGGACACAGCCTTTGCCAGTTGATACTGCAGTGTGTCTGTTGCTGAAGCATTGTGGTAAGAGGTTGGTCTGGACTTCAGGTGAAGTGATGAGCAGGGCTGGCTCTTGCATGGAGGACAACAGAGTCCATCCTCTTCCAAACACCATACTTCCCATCCTCAGGAAAATCTGCAGCCCGGGCACTGAGGGTTGTTGGCACCTCTGGAAAAATGGACACAGGACAAATTACAGGATTAACCCTTTACAAGGAAATAGACTTTTTCCTCCTGTTTCCCAGCATACAAATACTAATCTCATGTTACTAATATTATTTTGCTAATGATCTTTCTTTTTTTTTTTCTCTCTCTAAAACCTCCCTTGCTAGATGTATTCTTAAGCACACTGTAATTTTTTTCTCTTAGAAAGCTTTCTGATGAGAGCCATGCCAGCTATGAAGTATTAGCATCAGCACCTTCACTAATGATTAGGTTCATTTTTTCCTTAAATACTGACAGTCAAAGGGTGAGATATTAAAAAGGAAAATCATGCCAAAACAGTTCTGTACACAATGCAGCTCTCCAATTAGATTAAAGGGAGGCAGAGAGCTATTAACACGCCTTTGCCTTTCTGAGCACCCGCACCACCTTTCTGGATGGCTTGGGGAGGAAAGGAGAAGAGCAGGTGTTATCCTGCCTTGGAAGAAGGAAAAATAAAGGGTAAAACAACCAGATTTAGGTCAGTGAGAAGGAGAGGAGCAGCTCCATTGAATGTGGGTGAGCTCTCAGAAAAGTTCCTACATTTCTTCAGGGCAATGCAAATTCCCACCGACTTAAGCAGCTCAGGATCAGCCCATCACAGCCCACGAAGTGCAGAGGCAGCTTTCTGCCATGAGCTGGGTTGCTCCTGTCTTGTGCTTGAAATTAATCCCTGAAAGCTAGGATTAAAAAAACAACGAAACCACACAGTGGCAGTCCAAGAGAGAGGGAAGAGCACAGCCAGTGAGAATGTTCAGATGCTTCCCAGCAATATATCAGCCAAATATTGAGGCAGAGATACGTAAAATGCTCTAATGTGTGCATTAAGGGCCTATGGAAGCACCCTCCCAGCTGTCCCTCTACAAGAACCTCCACTGCTGACACCAGATTTAGAAAGAAATATGGTATCTGGCAGCAACTGGTCTCAAGTATCCACTTCTTTCAGGACTCACTATAAATTCCTGCAGTTCTACATTAAAGAGTTGGGCAGAGAGAGAGTTCATAAAGAGAACTTAACACACAGGGTCTCTGCCAGGTACTAACTGTCACTCCTCATCTATAGCTACTCAATAAAAATCATTGTTGGAGCATGACTGCACTTCCTTTCCCAGCCAATACATTTGCAGTCTGGCCCTTGAACATGGGAAAATCCACTCCAGAGCACACTGTTAGAAGAAAGGTTCAGATAGGCGCTGACTTCTGCTTTGAAAACAAATTACCTGATCTGACATTGTTTGCACTTTTTGAGAGACTTGTGGTTTATAATACCAGTTTCTCTATGCTAAATATCACAAATCCAATTAACACAAATATGGTCAAGTAAAAGTCAGCACAAGTAGGAACATACCGACATAGATCTGCTCCATCACAGATGACATCAATTTATCACAAGTGGCAAAGAATCGACCTAAATAGCTACTAGCCTCAAGTAAAATTAAATAAAAGTGAGTCAGTAACAAGATGTAGGCTTTCACAGATTAATGTAGGCTACTGAAACACAGCGGGTTACAACGGGGTGGTACAGAAGATCGATACTTCCGCTGCTTTTGACAGCTTTTTTTGGTGGCTGCCAACAATACTCCAGGGTGCAAATCTGCCCCGATCAGCTCCCTCTTGTCCCATGGCCAGCACTGAAGGGTGGGCAGTACGTCTGCTTACACAAGAAGGATCGCAACAGATTTCTTTTGGCAAGCAAGAGAGAAGTTTGGCTCAGCTGGCTGCTGTGGTAGAACATCACGCTGTTTGTTAAACTGTCCAAAACTGCACTGATGGTCCTGTCTGCTCTCAAGCCCAATTTCCATCCTCATTTGAAATCATTCTCTTCAGTCTTCAGGAGGTGGTGTTTCCTTTCCTTTGTTTCTTTTTTTTTTTTTTTTTTTTTAATTTTGTCCCCAAGCCTTCCAGTTAATTAAGTTTTAACAATGAGCTGTATCACTGTAGAACAGGATATCTGATTGCTCATCTGTTTTACATAATTGATTAATTAATAACCTTGCTAATTGAGTCTCACAAAACCCTCTGTTGATCTGGGCCAAGGCTCTGTCCCAAACCATTGCTTGTAGGGTTACATTAAGACAGGGACATGTTGGCTCTGCAGGGCATGATGCATCATCAGCTTGCCAGGGCCTTGAGGATGCTTGTAGAGGCTCATGATTTGGAAGGTGAACCTTGTCTTATCTGCACCGCATTTCAAAACTGCTGTTTGCTTTCTGCTATGCCCCCAGCAACTTCAATGCTGTTCTACACCAGCTCCCACCACTCAGCCTCACAGCCAAGCTCAGCTGGCAGCACGTCCTACAGCTTCTGGCTGAGCACACTGCCAGCACGGCTGTACACTGCCATGGCCAAGCAGCCTCCCCCCTCTTATCTGCAGCTCTGCACACTGAGCTCTTCCCAAAGGCACTGCTGGATGTGGTGTGACCTGCAGCTTTCCCCAGGAGCAATTACAGCTGAAATAAGGCATAACGTGATGGATTCTGTGCAGCTTAATGGAAGGGGACTAGCCATAGAAATAACCACTGACAGTAGTTTTCATTTTAATACCATTTCTTTTCTTGTTTTTGCCCCTCAGTGCAGAGCACGATGCATCTCTACCACCTGACAGCACCTTGCTATCCAGCAGCACGGTGGAAGGTGTGAGCTCTGCCTTTAGCACTGCTCCTGAGAGTGATTCCCAAACCACCTTCCATCTCCTGAGCAGCCAATACTATCCTTCAAGTTTTCCCACTAGGGAAACGTCCTCAAACCCACCTGCATTACACGGGCACAAACCCACAGCGATTTCACCCAGTGCTCAGGGCTTTATTCCATTCAAGAATGTGCCACAAGATGGGGGTCAGCCTCTTTTCCCGGGTAACCTGCAACAGGACAAGAGGTAATGGCTTCAAGTTGCACCAGAGGAGTTTCAGGTTGGGTATCAGGAGAAATTTTTTTCTGTCAAAGAGCAGTGATGCACTGGCACAGGCTGCCCAGGGAGGTGGGCATGGTGGAGGTTTGCTGGGGCTGGACTTTGAAATCTTCGTGGTCATTTCCAACTTTAAGAATCCTATTATACAGTACTGTATGAATGAAGTGAAAGCATCTTAAGAATGCGATCATATTTTAAAACAGCAAAGCAAGGTCCAAGTGCTGCCCCTCATCTTGGTTTTGAGTCAGCCAGGAGTCCAGGCAGCAGCTCTCACCCATCCCAAAGCTCTTCCCATACCTCAGCACAATGGGTGAGCCTCATCCAGACACACTCTGTAGCACCACAGTATATGGAGGTCCTGATGAGAATTTCATCGTGGGGATCTGGAGAGGATTTCAGCCCTGGAAACAAAGAGAGAGGTTAAAATGTTACACAGATCAATCAATACAAGTGTCTGCAGGAGAAGCTAAGGACAGCAGCCATTCGTTTCTGAATGTCTCACAGACTCCCAAGACGTTGGGGGAAGGAAGGAGACAACAGTTAGCGCCAAACTCCCCTTCTAAAAGGCTAAAGAAGGGAAGACAAACACCATCCCTCTTCTCTTTATTCCTCTATGGTGGGGTGTGAAGGCCTGGTGGCATCAATCCTGCCACTGCATTTGTAGGGTGGGTGAAGGTATGAGCTGTGCCAGCAGCGTGCTGTATTTCTACAGTCACTGAAGGCTCCAAGTAATGAATCCAAGGGATGATCCATCGCTTCTGCCATCTCCAAGAGCCCTGATAACTGCATCTCTTCTTGTTTTCCTCTCTTGGCCTTTTCCAGATTCACCAAAGCAAGTTTTCCCTGAAGAGGGATCACATTTCAGGGCTGAAATGCTCTGATTATTTACAGTTTGTCACGCCGTAATTTATATTTATTGTTTGTGGCTCTTATTTACACGTGTTCATTATTTTCCTATTTTAGTCATCTATCCTGCGGGTCCCCCCCCCACTTTTTCAATTATCTCCCACACGCGCAGTTTATCAATTATATTGCCAAGATGCTTTTAGAGAGCATAATTTGTTTCTAACGCATGATTTTTTGACAGGATGATTTGTTTTCATGTTTGTCGAGAATTTTAAGATGACAGTGACTTTAGGAGCAGGGAACAAAGAGTTGCGAATCATTCTCCTGCCCTCAGGTCTCCCACACAGCAGTGCTCGTCAAATCCACACCGGTTCAGGTCTCAGTGCTGTTTCCCTCATCCCTGGAGAGTTTTACAGTCTCTCAGAAACCCCATGAGCACACTCTGTGATGCTTTCTTAATGGTCAGCACTGCTGGGTCCCTCCGGAAACTGCTAAAACGTCGCTCTGGGCAAATGCCCGTGGGCTAAGAGTGGGTGTGTGAGCTTTGCCATGCTCCCCATGGGGTTTGGGAGGAAGCAAATGGGTCCTTCCCAGCAAAGAGGCACCCTGCCATGGGCTCTGCTCCACCGGGAGCACTCAGTGCATCCCCAGCTGCTGCCCTCAGGTCATTTGGCTCATTCACAGCACTGAGGGGTTTCTCCTGAAACCTGGCTGTTGCACTGGGAGCTTTACAGGCTCCCATGCCCAGCCTGGCTCTGCAGAGACTGCCAAGCAGCACTGACCCTGCACAGCCATCCAGAGGGCTTTGCTCTGGGGCACACGACCTGGATTTCTAGTCATCCAACCAGGCAGCCTGGCCTGGCCTACCAACGGCAGCTCTCCAAAGCACTGATGAACACGTAGGCCAGTATTCACTCTGTTAGCGTTCTCCATCCCTGGTCCAGAGCTGGGCGCTGCTTTTGGCCCTTGGAAGCCAATTAACACATCCGTTGCTTTATACATCTCCGTGACACAGCCAAAACCATCTCAGCTTTGTTCTTCGATTGTCTTGCCTCCCCTCCACGCTCGTTATCTGTGAGGGATGAGGCACTCTTGTCTCCCTCCCATGGTTCCAGCAACCCCCAAGAAACACCCTGCAATACTCAGCCTCAATTTGCCATCTCCTTGCTGTGACAGAGGCTATCGCTTTTCAATGTTAACCCTGACCCACCAGCAGAGATGGGGAAAGGAACAAGAAAGGATTTGTTCCCTAGAATGCTGTGGGTCAAAGGCTCCTTTACAGAAAGCGAGCAGCGTGCTGGGACACAAACACCAGCTCAGCAGGGACTCCAGCCCAGAGCTGCTTTCCTGCAAGGATTCTGCCTCTGAAGCACAGCATCCTCAGAGCATTTTGCTCCCATGACCTGATTTATTCCATCCAGTGAGGCTGCAAGGGCGGATTTACGTGAACAAGGTCCAGAGCAAATGCTCTGAGCGGCAAAAGCAAATCAGGCTGTGTCTCGCTGGGCACTGCCATAATGGTAATGGAGAGATGTGGCACTTCTCTGCAGGCTGAGTTAAAAAAAGCTGTCTGAAACACCAGGGATGTTGGAATGGGTGAGACAGCAGGTGCTCACTGAATCATATTTTAAGACCAGAATAGGTGAAGGCCACCAAATGAGACAGCTGCCCTGAAAGAATTAGCTTTGTTTTCTCCTCTTTTTCCCTTTCTGCCTATTTTTTGGAGCACTGCTGGTGACAGTGGTTGCATAAAGCTGGAAAGTAATGTCTTTAAAGGGCTCAAAGACCAAATCTGTCCTACACGCAGCGCTCCTTGCACATCCCTGTCTTCCCCTGGCATCCCAGGCTCAGGACAGACAGCTCCCAGACCAGAGAACCATCAGATCATTAAGGCTGGAAATGACCACTAGGATTATCCAGTCCAGCTGTGAGCCCACCAACACGTCACCACAACTGGGAATGTTTTCCCAGAGCACAACACTACAACGCACAGAGCTACCCGTGGAAAGAAACCCCACAGAACAGACAACATTTCAAAACCAAAATGTTATCCATTTTCTGACCTAAACTCTGCATTTGTGGCTTGTTGAAACCATTTCAGGCAGCGAACCATTTCCCAAAGTTAAAACTGCCTTTGGAAAAGTGCATTAAAGTGAATACTTGGAAAAGGTAAAAGAGAAGAAGAGTGCATTTCTTAAAGTGTCTGCATACAGAAATCAAAGCTTTTCACAGCAAATCCTATGCATTAGTTTTATGGGGCTCTAAATTTTGGAGTTCAGTGTACAGATCTGGGAGTCAGAAGCAAATTTTGTGAGCTCTTTTATGTCTGCATATCAAGGAGGGTAATCACTTATCAGAGAAAAAAGCTGCACGCGTCTTAGAGATGAAGCTTTGTGTAACAAGACTGAACATAATGTACACTTTGTGCAAATAGGAAATCGAATCGAATGCTTAATTCCTAGATTGAGTTCATTTAAATAAAGGTCATTTAGGTTAAAAGAAACATATTCCTGCCCCGGCGAAGGCTCTAAATCAGCACCAAAAGCACATTACTTACAGAGACGCACACCAGGGAGGACCTGAGCTGTAATTTTCAGATCAGAAGGAATCACAGGAGATTTGCTGCCATCCAGCAGTGCTTAGGAAGGCCCTTGGAATCTTCCAGTCCTTTCATGCCTTGAGCCAAAATCCAAATTTTAACAGCAATACCATAGTGTTTAGTCTCCAGCCCAGCTCAGGGCTCACAGCAGCGACGAGCCCCAGGCCACCTCCTGCCATGGCTGCTCCTTAGGGCAGAGCTGAAGCCCCATGGAACCATTAATGTTGGAAAAGATCACTACAATCACCCAGCCCGACCATCAACCCACCTCCACTGACCATGTCCCTAAGTGCCACATCCACCCTAACACCGAGATGGGAGGGGAGCTGATGGATGCTCACTACACAGAATTCCTGACCCAACAGATATTTCAGAGAAGATATTTGGGGAAAACACCTTTCCCTGATATTCTCCTCCTGCCATTACAAATTTGCTCATGGAAAGCCTGAAGTACAGCACTGCCTTTCTTCTACAGCGCCACAAATGGTTTGCTTTTTCCAACAGTGAGTTCTTTTTGCAGCTATTTCCCTCTCAACTTTCTGCATAGCAAGACCCCAGTTGTCACCTTCATTCTGACTTTGTAATCCACGCTTGGTTTCAAATCAGCCATTCAGCGTGGTAATGAATGGATTAACTTTCTGCTTTCTGATGAATAGTGGGAAAAATGTTTCTGAATTATCAAAAAATAATTGGAATTAAAATTGTAAATGGTTTCTACAAGGGATGCTTTTGTAATTAGTTGAATCCATGCAATGGAAGCAATTATGAATAACAAAAAAATGTGTTTACCTAATCACTGGAAAGTACACATTAACTCTCCAATTAGAAGTCCCTCACGGCTCTACTACAAACTTTGGACAGAAAATAATTTGTTTCATCCTTAGCAGGCAGAGGAAATAGCATCCGTTCCATTTGTGCACATCCACCGCCGCAAACTTAAATGCCAAATTCACGTTTGCTTATCTCAATGAGCTCCCGACACCTCTCCTGCACCTCCTGCTGCACACAACCTGCGGGCATTGTGGGCAGAGCTGGGGCAGGATGTCACCTTGCCACCTCCCAAAGGGCAGCATCAGTGTTTTGTCCAGTGCTGTGGGGTTGGCACCAGTACAAGCACTCCCAAGTGCCAAGGGATGGGATGGAGCCAAGCTGTGGCTGCTCAGACACCATGCAGAGAGGTTCTGTGTGGGGAGGGATGCCAGCCTGATGGCACAAGCTCTGCTTGCTTTTGTTCTAAGCTTTCTTGCAAACTGCATGCCCGTGTTGAAGTGAAATGGCCATGCCACTCTGCCTTACACACAGAATGAAGCTTTCAGGGATGGAAAGGGACTTGCTTTTTTGAGCCCCTCCTGTTCAGCAGGCCCCACCTCTCTCACCTCAGCCAGGCATCCCCTTGGAGCCCCTTCCCCTGGTTGGGGAGCAGAGGCACACCACACTCCCAGTGCCAGCTACCTGGTGCTGGTGGTAGCAATGGGATGGGCAGGTGAGAGCTGCTGATGGGGGATCACTGCAGCTGCAAGCTCAAGTCCTGACTGAAACACTTCAGCACTAGCAACAACAACAAAAAAAGAGCCAACCAGCTAATGCATTCAGTATTTCACTGGATTTCAGGGAAAGGTCAAATAGCTACTTGTAGTACCTCTGTACTACAGCCACAGTGAAACATCTTCATGCACACTCAAATGGACGTGCTGCAGCAGGGCCAGATCATCTGGTTATAATTTCCATGCCCTCCTGGAGCCAGGAGCAAGCCTCCTGATGGAGCCAACACCACAATGTACTTTATAGCACAATGGAGAGTCAAGGGCATGATATACTCCACTGTTCTATGCAGAGTCAATGAGATGTTTCCTGCATTAAGCACCCGCTGGGTGCAGCCGGGGAAAGGTCTCAACATCGATGTCACCAGCAGCTCTTGGCAGCATTGGTGCAACAGGGTGAGATGTGGCAAGAGCCATTCACCAAACACAAGCAACACCAGATCTCTTTCTGCCCCTGATATCTAATTCCAGGAGACCACAGCGCTTTTGTATATATGGAAGGACAGAAAGGTATCACCCACAGCAGCTGTATAAACCACGAGGACAGCTCAGCTCCAGGCCCTGGCAGCTATGGGTGTTCCTGACACGCTGCACTCAGCAGATGAAGCCACATCTCACTGCCCAGCACGCAGACAGGCAGCAGCCAGCAGAGTGCCAGAGAGCAAACCATTACAGCTCACATTATTTCATCTTTTCTCCAGGAGCCCCCACGGCCACAGCCGCAGTATTTATAAAACTTTTCACTCCAAAGTTGTTCTCCCAAAGTGGGCTGGATCCTTAACACAGCAAATCTCACATTTGATCATTAGGTGACATTAGAGCATACTTCTTAATACGTTTGACCTATTTTGTGAACAGCATGCGCAGATTTATCCTCATTGTGCTAAACAGATCTTCAAGCCTGCTGTGTTAAATTGCAGAAATAATGATGATTGCATGATGATTACAAAGATAAATTCATAATGTGAGGTGTTTTTAGGATCCGGTTTGTGGGGTGAAAATCCTCCTAAGCGGAGGAAAACAGGAGGCACCTGTCCAACAAATGAAAACACCCTTCACCATTTAAAAACATACAACCTATTTTATCTGCTTAAGAAAACCTATTTAACCAGACGTATTTGCTACAGCATCAGACTCTGCAAAGGGAATTATGCTACAGTGAAACAAATGAGGTTGACCCAGGGCTCCTGGTTTGTCTCAGCCTGACAAGGAAAGGTGCTCACCTCGTCTTACTGAAATTGTCACCTAATGGGTGGGAAAGCAGAGGGAGGGTCTGATTAACAGTGTTGGTTCTGCTTTCCCAAATATGTGAATTAAAGTAGGTATGTGTTTGAGATGGAGGGAAGAAAAACCCTGGTGGTGCACATTGTGAGTACATGTGAACACTAAAATACCCACTGTGTGTTTTAGTGATGTTGCTGGTTGTCATCAGCAATGGGTATTACCTCCCTGGTGCGTACAGACAGTGCTGCTGCTTTACAGCCTGGGGAGAGAAGTCAGTGCCCCAAACCCCTGACAGTCAAAACGAGTTCCTCCAGTGGCACCTCGACGTGGGAGGCAAACACCTTGAAATCAATTTCTGTGCCCAATTTACTCTCGGTGACATCTGCTTAACATTTTAGAGGATAATTTGTTATTTTGCTCCCAAACTCTTATCGTGTCGCTCCAGGTCATGGGATCAACCCATTAATGCTTGCTTTTGACCCTCCACTCCACAACCCAGAAATGGAAAGCCATAACACCCTTTCTCACCCACAGCCCAGGAGAGAGGCCACAGATTATAAATAACAGTCGATACCACGAGCCATTCACTGCTGCCTTCTGACACCTCGAGCCCACTCTATTTTAAGCATCTCCTTTATTATCCCATAGTCCACGGTGGGAAAATGTTATTTCACATCCAGGGAATGCGTGGCTTCCTGAATAGCCCATGGCTGCACCAAAGCCCCAGGGTAATTTATCCGCCTGTTGTTTAGGTGAAGACACAGCTTGAAACAGCAGCAGCAGCAAATGGGGATGGTAAAGAGTGACAGGACGATATTCAGTGATATACTGAGCAATTCAGGATGGAAGAGACATAAAAGGAAAGAAGCAAGACGATATTAAACACAGCCCTGAGAGACAAAATCATGGAGCTGAAATAGTAAAATGTATATATATGTTTATCTACATATAGTCGATAAAGTCATGATGTGAGCAGAGCGAGACAAGCAAGGGAGCAGCAGCACAGCTCTCTGCAACTGGAGACGTGGAGCAGAACAGTGTGAGGGATGCAGAAGCAGCAGTGGGCAGCACTGGGTAGGGGCAAGGTGTGGGGGGGGAGGGAGGGTGCTGAAAACGAGGGAGCTCCCCACAGATACCTGTGCTAACAGCTGTCACAAGGAGTGGGAGTAACAGTGTTCATGGACCCTCACAGAACTGGGCACAGGAGCCAGGGAGTGCTGCCAGGCCAGCTGGGATGATGGGCACAGCCCCGATGGGTGCAGGTGCTGCTGGAAGCAAGGTGTGTTTTGCTCCAGGGAGGGCTTCTAGAACAGGTTTTAGCACTTGTGAGTCCCATTTTATATATTAATATAATTATGTACATTTACATTCAAAAGCTTTTACTCATTGGTAAAGTCCCTTAATAATCCATCACTAATTAAGTACCACTACCCTCACAGATCTAAAGCAAACCCAGCAGCGCAGCCAATAGTATTTATCAATTACACATGTCACAAGCACTGTGAGGCAAAGGCACCTTTCCCTGCCCCTCAGAGAAGCTGGGTGCCAGCAGTGCCTGGAAAACAGAAATCAGAATTGCCAGAATCATTTGCTCTCACCTTAATTTCCAACCCGCAGCCAAGACTGGGCACAGCTCCCTCTGAGACCTCTGCCATGCTGGGCTGCCTCTCACCACTTGTGTATGAAAAAATCTACAACATTCCTTCACCAACAAGAAACAACATTCCTTACATTTTTTTTTCCCTTTCTTTCTTTTTTAAATGTATAAATCTCACACTTAGAGCAATTTAAAAACGGCTTTCTGTTGCTCTCCTGCTGCTGTCAATCAGAGATGCACTTCAATTCCGCAGTGCTCTGGGGACCCAGTAGGTTACGGAAGGCAAATAGAAAAATAGAATGAATATTTCATTTTTGTTATGCATTGTAATAGCCAAGAAGCACTCCCTGAAATCATCTGAAAGTAATGGGAACTGGCGGCCCTTTTAATACGTCCCCTTTTAAAGGCTCTATTAGGAGCCCAGAACAGAGCTCAATATTCATTACAGCAACTCGCCTCGAGTCTTAATTGCAGTCCCAAACCCTTCTGCAACAGAGTTGATGCATCTCATTGTTGACGTTGCTCTGTGACTCCAACCTCACTTGCATTCTGGCACCCACGTGGACATGCACACATACAAGTCCATCTTTGTTTTATTCCTACGCTACGGGGTGATTTCAGGAAGGAGTTGGCTCACTCTTCCCAAAGAACCACAGTGCCTCCGGGCATGGCTGGCCACATCTAGGAGCCCTTGTCAACAGGGCAGAAGGAAGGACAGGGCACAGGAAAACCTGAGCTGCTGTTAAATCCTGCCCTACAAAGGCAACAATAGATCAGTGTGAAGCAAAATCCAGTGTAACCTCTCCCATCTTTAGAAGTGAAAAAAAAAAAAAAAATCTCAGCACATCAGGTTTCCAACACGTCCTCAAACGGAATTATTATCGTAATCAGAGAACAATCTGCCTCATCTGCACCAGCAGGAGACATCTCCTCATTATACAGGGACTACGTGCAGATCCCTCACCAGCACTGACGTGGTCGATCAATAACAGGGAGACATGCAGATTCACAGGAGCTGTGACAAAACGAAACCTCATCAAAGAGGCAACAGACTGAGAAGATGTGTCTTCAGCACTGGAAACACACAGCCCCGGCACTTCAGAGGGCAGCATTACCAGCTGCGATGCTCCTTACCTAGGCAGGAAGCGGGACCAAAGAAGATGAGTAACAGAAGAAACCCAAAGGGATCCAGGATGGCACCTGCTCGTGCTCAGAAGAGGTGGACCAGGAACGTCCCCAATGGCCTTTCTTATTGCAGAGGAGACATACAGATGTCCCCAGCCCTCATGCTGGGGAAGGGCTCATAGATAAGACGGACCTGCAGCTCCCTCTGTTCACACCGACAGCTCCAATCTCCCTCACTCTATCTCAAGTAAACCAGATAAATAAAAACTAAAGCCAGCATGCCTCATTTTTCTTGATGCCAGAAGAAGAGCAAATTAGCTGACTTTGAGCAACGATTAGGAAGCAGAACGTTTCTCTGGGCATTGCTACAGAAGTAGATCATCCCTCAGAGCAGAAGCTGTAATAGCTTTTGAATCATTATGAGCAGCACACATTCGAGGAACAGCGATTTGCACTGAAAATAATCTAGAGCAGACGGCAAAAGTAACATTCATATCAGTAAACTAGCCTCAGCATTTCGATACATTTATAGTTCACATTTTCATTTGTTTTTCTACTGTGAAAAAAAAACCTCATGGAAAGAAAGTCAGAACAAAAAGGAATTAAAGGGCTCTGAGAATTTAAATACTCCGCTTTCTTTGGTGGGCAATTATTTCCTGCTATCTGATACCAGAAGCAAATAGTTGCAGCCAAATTCAATTCTGTGTTTACCATTCCCATTTCAGGTCGATATCAAATCGTCAGATTTACTCAAATCCCGTGGAAATTGCACATCAATCACAGTGTCTGCATCTGAACAAGAGCAGAGAATATTTCAGAGAAAGCTCGGAGCAATTGCTACTCCGATCAGGCAGTTTGGAAGAAGGAAGCAAGCTCTGGTAGGACCCCACCCTGCTCCTCTGCTGCTGTTTAAAAAAGCATTTTGTTCTGCGAAAGAACACACAAAAGAAAAAAACCCCAAAGAAAAACCCTCTTTAATTGCCATTCTGCATGGTAAGACACCAACAAACCACGTGTTCCCAAGACACAATTTAACTATTTCCTAGTTAATTTAATGCACCTTGCTTTTCAAGCAGAGGTAACCTCTTTTGGCCAATTTAATCAGGGGAATTGATTTCAGTTAAGCTGCTATTCCCTACGGGATCTTTCTCCAATTTCATTTGTGTTTTTACACCCCTTTTAGTTAAGCTATTTCAATTTTGCCTACAGGAAGAGTGCTCAGATTGAACAACACAGTTGCAGGAACAAACATCTATGCAAAAAACTTTTTGTTTTTAATTAATCATCCCACAGTGCCAGTTTTTCCAACAACAAGGTTCCATCCATGCAATCTCATTTCTCTCAATGATAGGAAAGTGCCACCGGGTAATAATAATCAGATTTGCAAGTCAAGTTGTAAACCAGGTCCTCGTGGGCAGCCAGCTCAGCTCCCCATCTAGCCAAGGATTTGCCAGGAGTACACACTGCACATATTTCCATTGACTCCCTCCCAGCTCCAGCACTGCTGACCTCTGAGAGCTTTGACACAAATTAAGGTGTCCAGACAAGATTTTGAATAATTTGGTTTATGGCGTCAAGGGTCCTTGATCAACATAAGGAAAAGTGTACGGAGAGCTGAGATACACCTGTGAGAGATGAACCTGAAATAGTGCTTTGCCAGCAGCAGAGTTTCAGCAGCAAGCAGGAGCCACATCTCAGGCACCTGCAGCCTCTGAGGTGCTGGAAAACCAGACTCGTTCCATGCAAGTCACAAAATCTTCACTGCAGAATGAGACTCTACTCAGCTCACATCGTCAGGAACAGGCTCAAAACATAACAGCAGTCAGCTCGTGGCTCTTGTGGCTCTTGCATGCCACTTTGTGATTTTTCCTGTGAGTAATTTGGGGTTAGATGGGGGTTTGTAAATCTGAGGAAAGCACATCTTACAAAATAAATGGAGCTCTCATTCCTATCTGCATAATATATATTAAAACATCATTATTGCAGTTGTAGGCAGGGAGTGTTTGTCAGAACGTCGTGCAGATGTGGTGAGCAGCTAATAAAGCACTGCTAATTATCTAATCAATCTTTCTTAACCTTTGTCTTAGACACTGCATAACGCTTATGCTAAGCCTAGATCCATTTTTCAGGGTCCAAATAATGTTGTAATCATAGCTGTAACGTGTGGGTTCATTGGAAACTTCTCTTTAAAGGCAACATTGTCAGTTTACACCGAAATCTGCCTATAAGCCATCTGCTGCAGAAACCGGTCATTATCAATTTCATCAATCTGTTTGAAAATGTTGCAGATGCCAGCCACTAGGAACCATCTGTTAGTGTCAGAAAAGTAACGATTCAATAAGCAGACTATTTGGGGAGGAGGTGGGAAAATACGCTGCGGTATTTGGCGCAAAAGGCAAACTTGCTAATTGTTGCAGTTTTACCACTGACCTACAACTCCGCGGAGCGATGCCAAGCTCATTGATTAGCCACCGGTGGGAGGGAGATTTTCAGGAGATAGTAATAGCCATCAGCAGTAATAAAGCTGGAGAGCTGACACCTACCCGTGCTGTAACATATTGTAAGGCAGCAGCCAGGCTGGTGCTGACCGTGACTTTCCCAATGTCACCAGTGCAATCGGAGCAGCTTTGAGCTATCACCTCCCTCGGCAGTTTGAAGGACGACAGCATTTAGAAATGGGCTGAGATTTTACATTTTCAACCATTTGTTTGGTCTTGTGCAAACTGAACAGGTTTCATATCTGTTTCTGAAATGACCGTCCCACACCACAGTGCTTGAAAAACTGGACAGCCTCAAACTGAAATGTCTTGAGCCCTCCACAGCCATGTGTAAGTTCACTAATGGTCAGACTCAGAAAACAGCCACCTGAGTGTGAGTGAGCAGGTTGTGGTTGTACACCCTCATGCTCCTCTCCCAAACCACTGCTGCTGTCCATTTGCCACACAGTGTACAGAGTGCATGTTCCCAGAGTTTGTCTAAAGAAAGCATGTGCTGAAAAGTAGGAAAATTAAAGCTGCAGACAGAGAGATCCTTAACCACTGTCAGAACCCACGGTCCCCGTTAACAACTACACTTTCCCTTTGTTTCCCCCATCCACAGAGAGGCCTCAGACAAATACATTGCAGAGAAACATGTAGCGCTGGAAAAACAGAGTCCAGAATCCCAGTGTTAATGAACTACCCTTGCAGCAAGAGCAAGGAAGCATTTGTTTTCAGACAGCTTCCTCAAGGTAAAAGAAATCCCAGTTCGGGTTCAGTTTTAGGACACACGTTCAGAAAGTTTTCCACTTACACCTTCTAACGGGCCCTTGTATTTGGGTCAGCTGTATAATTGTATAAGCAGTCATTTCTCTGGGAAAGCTGCTTTGTCTGTGCAGCCAGCCCTGGGCCTCTTCCACCTCAGCAATTTGGGTTAAATCTGTGTCTGTCTCAACCTCATTTAAAAATGCAATAAAAAAAAAGACCAAGCCATTTTCTTCTGCCAAAATAGAAGGACGCTATCTGCAAAACTGCCATCTAATCACCATCTTCAGCCCTTGCAATTCCTTAAACCTGTTCTGGTGAAGAAATCCTATCAGAAGGACACACACAGCTCTCCTCCTGGCAGCTCCAGCTCAGGAAAGCACACGTGCAGGCTGCGCAGCATCAGTGCTTGCTCCCACCCCTCCACCTCTAGGTACAAATATACAGAAGTACAGATGTATGCACACAAGAAACTCAGCGTGCTGAACTGAGGCATTAACCACTGTTTATCCTGACAGGCTGCAAAGGCTCTCCTCCCCATCAGACCTTCAGAGGTGTTTTCTTTGAGTACACATCCCCACTAAATCACAGAGACAAACCAAGGCTGATAAATGCGCGGGACAGAAGTGAGTGTGGAGGCTGCCCAGGGCAAACCAGGGGTTAGATTCACATGTTAGGGCTGGTAGAAGAAACAGGAAAAAAAAAATACAAATCAAAACCTCAATAACCATATGCTATATAGTGAAAGCCATACCTGCACAGGATTATCATAAACATACTTGGCTGTGCTTAGGGCTTGCAGCTTGGTGTTTGTTATAAAGGGCAGTTAAACTCCCATGCTGACAGCTGAGCATCAGCATGCAGACCTGCAAGGAAAACTGACCTTTCTGAATGTTAATTATCTTTATAAAAGCCTGTTTGCCCAGAATTTTCTGAACCAGCTGTAACCAGCCACCAGCGTCACCGAGGAGAAACGATGGACATCATGAGGAGTCATTTGATATCCATTAAAGGGGAGGAATGTCGTTAAAATATATTGGGCCTGGGGACCTTACAAAACAAAGACGAGGTAATTACTTAAGCCTCAGATTTATCTGCCTGAGCTAATCAATGGAAAGACATCCTGAAAGGGAGAGAGGAGTAGGAAAAACGTGCTCTGAGACCCTCTGTGAGGAGCATCCTACAGGTCAACCCACTGGCTGCCCCCACAGGGATGGATGAGGGCTCTTGCCTCAGCAAGCAGCAACCAAAATACAGCAAGTTAGAAGAGTCACTGCTCAGGAAGGATACAGCACCAAATGTTCTTCCCTGAGCTAGCTGTAGAACCTTGGGAATGACACCCAGGATGTGGTCACGTTAGGTTAAGGAAGCAGATGGAAGGACCTACTGAGGTGCCTTTGTTCTGCTATTGCTGCGTATGGATACCAGCAATCCTCATAGGAACCAAAACAAGGGGCAGGTGAGACTTCCTGAAGCTTAGAGCACTTCTGCAGTGCCTCTGCAGCTATGTGGAAGCAACCAAGCTGCCATTGCAGCATGGCAATAAGGCAAACTTTGCCTGCATTACATATTCTCTGCTAGGGTCCTCCATGGCCAGGACCAGCAGCAGCAGGATTCAAGCCCTCACTGCATCTTGCTGCCATTTTACACACGGGTAGGCCCTCAAGCTCTTTGACAAACCTGATCCCACCTAAGCTCTTTTAAGACACAGCACCAATGAACTCGTATCAGGATATGCACAAACTTGCTCAGATAAAGAAGATCTTCGGAACAGGGCTGTCATGGGCACCTTGTGCTGGAGAAGCAGTGCTGTTTTATTTACTCCCAAATCAATGGGTATTTGGGCACGCTTTTCTCCCTCCAAGAAAGCAGAGTGGGTTGCTACTATTATGCACTATGAGAATCATTCATGAGAATCATTTTCTTTTGCAAAATTAAGCACTCTCTGAGCCAATTAACAGAACTTCATGCATCTTCCAAAATTAGACATGTGAAAAATAAATAAATAAATGAAATATCAGTTAGTTTTGTATCGTTATTCATCCTAATTAAAATATTTGTCAAGAGAATCTATTGCCCTTTTTTTCTGTTTTCTGCTCAGATGTTGCAGTCCTTGACATTACACTGTGCTCTACGAAGACGCACAATATTAATGTCTCCCATTCTAGAAAAATATATTAAGTCTGCACTACTATTTTGACCTTTTCAGTACTTTGTATTTTGATTAACTGGCCACCTTGCTTGTGCCCCCCAGGTCTGCAAGGCTACGGGCAGATGAAGGTGGAAAAACTGCCGAATCTCATTTCTCATCCCTGGGATGGTTAAAGGAGCACGATAAAATGTGATATCCGGATGAGGCACTCGGAGTGCAGCTCAGCTACACCTGGAGATGGGACAGCTGGAAATCAGAGCCAAAAAGCATCTCGGAGGCCTTTCCGCTTTGCTATTCCATATTCCTTTCTCACCACTGCCTTTGCAAGTCCTGTCTTTCCCGTGTGTCTATTAATTCAAGTCACAAACATCGGCCCTGAATTCTTGCAGGTAATTAGCACCGCGGGTTATCAACAGGAAGCTGGTACCCACAGGCACTTCAGATAATTGTGTTTCAGTATTGGCACATTTCTGCTTACCACAAAAGGTCACTTCGGTTTCTTGCCTCCGTTTTCTCCCTCTCTTTTACTAAATGAATGAAAAATCGTTATAATTATTCTGAATGCTCCAAACAGTTGGCAAAGGCTTTGGACATTATGGGACAGATATGAGTGATGTGGGCACTTCAGGAGGTTGCAGTACTATTATTTTGTAATCCTTGGCTTCAGACAGAACCCTTCTCAGCATGCAAGTTAATGAAAAAAAGCCCAAAGTCTAGCTAAATACTCATGCACCTGAATTAAGTTCAAAGAAAAGCAACAGCGAGAATACACAATTATAACACAGCAGAACTGTTGGTCACTTTAACCAGCATCCACACTTTGGGTAAAGCTGTATTTAGTAGTGCACGTTTGGAGTACTCTTTAAGAAGTTGTAAAGGGTAACCATTCATTTAATTACATGATGAATAGTTTCCACGGGCAGACTAAGTACCATACATGAAGGGCCACGTAATTACTTTGTAAATATAGGATTATATCTGTCCTTGAAACAAGAAAACAAGCTAAATCAGCCTTGCAAAACTGTACTCCCCACTCGCAGAAAGCAAGTAATTCTCTTGCAAAAATAAATTACCAATCATCTTCAGAATAACAATCACAGTAAGGGGACAGCAGTGATGGTTTTGCAGTAAGGCCAGACAACTTCAGGGCAAGATTGCATTAAGGGTCAAATCTGAGTAACAATAAAACTTTACTTGCAAGGGTTATTTGAAAGCATGAAATAATTTTGTTTTGGATGTTTGAATAAACTATGTGCTGGAAAAAATCAGCACTCATGCCCTGCTAAGGTGAAGTTATGAGCAAGGAGCACTGCTGCTTGTTACACATTGGAGGAACAGTGGGCCATGGCTTTACACCTCCCTCCTTCCACCATTCTGCCTCTCTCATCTGCTTTTGAGACACACAGACAGTTATTTACCCAAGCACTGGGTACAGGTGCTAGGTCACAGCCATTCGGTCTCCTCCAATTGTTTATACATCTTTCTATTATGTCTACTTATACAAGTGTAGCAAATGAACATCAAAACAATCATCATACAGAGGTCTGCAATTATAGAATCACCAAGTCTGGAAAAGACCTACAAGACCATCAAGTCCAACCGTCCACCTGTCACCAATAGTTCTCTCTAAACCATGTCCCCCAACACAGTATCTAAACATTTCTTTAACACCTCCAGGGTCGGTGACTCCACCACCTCCCTGGGCAGACTATGCTGATCTTCCACGTGCCAAAATGAATCCATCCTCCTATCTAGCAATTTGGCATTCTGGATTAAAGAAGTGCTCTCACATGGAGCACATTAACAACGGGAGTGCTCCACATTGCTTCCAGCTCCTCCCTTTCCATCATCACTGTATTATTACACTTAGTGTGTTTTATTGTATCATTAAAGTTAATGAAATCTTATAGACTGAGAACTGGTGGGTGGTGCAATGGGAAACATTAAAATAATATTCTCTTTTCCATCTCCCACAAAAGCAGAAAGCTCACCGCCTAACCACCACAGAGAGCTGGTTTAAAGAAATGCCATGGCCCTTTAAAACAAAACAAGAGAGAAAGAGAAGGTGACTCTATCTTGGGCAAACTGCAATTCCCAGTTGTCTTCTGGAAATCAATATGACTCCATACAGTACAGAACTTTTACATTAACCTTTACCCAGGTGCAGCCCCCGACCTTCACACATGGCTGTCACTGGGCTCAGCAGGGTGACCAGGAGAGCTCACAGACCCCTCAGCTTACCTTGGCAGATGTTTTGTCCTTCCCTCCATATCCCCAGACATGCTGTTCTAAGAGACTCGTCGGGAAGTTCTATGAATGATCACCTCCCATTGTAAGACCTGCCAAGTGCTTTCCTCCAAACCGAGTGACGCAGGGTCTGAGGATGGAAGGTCACCTCAGCTCTGCTATTTTGAGCAGAGATTGTTTTGTTAGACCAAATTCCTTCCACTTTTATGTGTAAAGGCAAGTAACGGTACATGACACCTACAGTGATCTGTCTGGATGTTTATATGAACTGATCTACATATTAAGAGGCTATTGCAACAATCACTTGTATTTTAATTATCAGCACAGCTCTCTTAATTTCAAGCTCAGCTAGAAACACACAGAAATCGATGTTTGATAAATGGAAAAAGGCTCCCGTGGGTCGAGGAGGAGATTTGCACACACCTACAAACAGAGCAAACAAGAGAAGTGAACAAAGATATCAAAAGCTATCTCAAGAAAAACATTTGACAATACAGCTTTAAACAGGTTTGAAATTTACATCAAGACTTTTCTGAGGTTGGAAGTTATAGTCACGATTTCTGGAGTGAAAGGGAAAGCAGGGGAGAAAGGGCTAAGAAAACATGCAAATATCTGAAAATCAAGTTTTGAATCTATCTGAATCCTTTTCAAACACAGTCTGAAGGTCTGCGGGCTGTGCAATCACCGCCTTCAGTCCCAGTTTTGTCAGTTCAGTGCAGTATTCAAAATCCATTTAATGCTATGAAAAGCAGCAGCTTTTTCCATGAATTCTGATTTATTTAATATTAAATCCGAGTCAAACACGGCACAGAAGCAGCAAAAACTGCGCTCGAAGCAACAACCGAACTTACTTTCTGCTTTGACAGGTGAGCAAGAAATCATTCCCCTTCTGCAGCACCTCCCAAACTCTGTGCTGCAGTTTCCTTATTAAGAAACACAATTTCACTGAGGTGCTGCACCAGCAAAACGTGGCACGTTGGGTCACGGCTAACAAGGGAGAAGAGAATGTGAGCACAGATAGAACTAATTTATTTATTATTTTTTTAAGCACAGCAGCAATAAAAATGGAGATCACACCCAAAGCCACTGTCACATCTGGGCCAGCAATGAGCAATGCCCTGAGGAGGCAGCATGCCCATCACTCCATCACTTCTGCACTGCAGCAACGGGGGTAACTGAGCATCCTCCCCAGCAGCAGTAAGTGCAGGGTACTCAAGGCTCTGCCTTCTTCTTGGGTTTATCAAGGGCCAAGGCACAACCAGAGTGTGAATTTTGCCTCTCACCCTTTTTCCCCTCTCCAAAAAGAGAGTGCACCTGAGACAAATGAGCTCGTGAGTTGGAAGTTTGTAGCCCCTTGAGACAAGCAGCAACTCCACTAAGTCACACAGACCCTTCCTCTGCCGAAGATCTCGTCCTGTGATTAAAAGGAGAGGTTGATTGATTTTATTCTCTTTAATGAAACTAAGGAACAATTACAGGCTAAGGTAGGGATATCAAATAAGTAATTAGTAGATCCATGAGATGAGCAACTACATAGATTGAGCTGCAAAATTAAGATGCCAACAAGAAACCATTACTTATCCTGGCTTTCCTTTGGCTTAAGGACAGTTAACTTGGCCAGCCACATTAGTTACTAGAAATAGTAAGAATGAATAACACCGTGTAAATAAATTCCTCTTGCATCTAATGTATAGGTACGATTGTTGTGTTTTGACCAGGAACAGCCCCTTCTATCTCAAATACCCAAAGGAAGCTGTGCAGCCAAGTCAGCTTTCTTATTGCAATACTCCTGTGTGGATACTTCCAACCAGCAATACTCTCAGGAGAGAGAATACCAATACAAAAACAATACAAAGGCCCCAGTGGCAGCTAAGCAAATTTTTGAACGAGTTCATGTTGGCTGCATTTGTGCCAGTTCTGTACTTTCTGTACTCAGGTGTTCCTGTAACAGATTTAATCAGATAATCTCAAGGTGCACACCCAGCTCCCGAAGCCAGCTGTGGATCAGCAGCCCCATAGAGGCAGATGAGCTGGTGTGGCTGAGGAGCAGAGGCTGCTCTTCTGCCAGCAGACACCAAACCACAGCTCCAGCTTCAAGCGTTACCCATCACAACCACAGCACAAACCCCAGTTACAGCTGACTTGGGGGCGCTCATACAGAGGAAAATGCTGTGTTTCTCAGATGGATAAGCTATTGGAAGGTATTCACTTCAATGAGCCCAGCAATTTGCAGCTGAGAGGGAACACAATTGCTCTGGAAAAAGCGTTTGCAGCCAGGAAGCCAAGACATCAGTGGTCTCGTGGGTGCCATACCCACATCTGCAGCACACCCCTGGGGTGTGACTCATTGGGGACTGCACCCAGCAATGAGCACTGCAGCAAAAATTGATGTGCAGGGAAAGTACAAATTACATCACACTTGCTAGACACATTGAGATCCAGAGGCTACAACCTGGTTGATGTACCAGGGGTGTGATTTATGGAACCTTTGCCCAAGACGCATTTTTCCTGCTAAGATGAAAGAACTGTGTGAGGAGACAGGGGATGGAAACATCTCGGCATTTGCTGACTGCCCACCTCTCCTGGATCCCATCCTTCTGCAGAGGACACTGAGTTACAACTCCATTTAAAAACGTGCCAATAAAGACAGCTACGGATGGTGTTCCTGCAAGGCTGCCATGAGCAAAGCCAACTCCTGAGGACGTAGGAGAGATGGGGGCACAGTGAAACAGAGAAAGGGTAATAATAATCAGAAGGATGGACAGGAAAGAGATGTTAGAGTTCCTATGGAGTCAACTATGAAAAGCAGGTGGAGGACTGTGAAGAGGACTGCCTCGTTTCCTCTGCACAAGGTTATGTTCTGCTGTATTTTATCCACCAACATTGTAATTCTATTACCGAGCCTAATAAATTTCCCACAGAAGCCCTATTCATTCTTAAAGCTCTGGCTGCTGATTCAGGGAACTGTCATGTTTTTCTGTTCCAGCATAGGTTCATACCGTACTAAAAAAAAAGCAAGATAAGGGCTACAAAATAAAAGGCAGCATAGCACTTTTACCCAGAAGAGGCAGCATGGGAAAGACTTGACAGTCTTATTTTGCTGATCATCAGTCTCTGCATTAGCCTCTGTGACCAATTAACAAAACATAGGCAGCAAGAGCTGTGATTTCACAAGAAATCTGGCCTCTCTTACACTGGGACATGAACAGGTCTTGTTCTCCCCATCACTGTTCCAGTCCATCACACTGAACTGCTTTCTGTGATGTACCCCTCAAGCTGAAAAAAAAACAAAACAAAACAGCCCAAATGTGGATATTTGTGAAAGTAAGAATATGGCAGGCCCAAAGACCATAGCACGGATACCTGCAAGCACTGGGGCAATTCCAGACCAGAAAAAGGAGAATTTTTTTCTTCTGGCTTTGAAGCAGTTATGTACTATGCCATTCACACTAAGACATTCTGTTTCCCTTGGCGAAGAACAAGATCTCCTCTTCCACCACACAACACGTGGTACCCCAGTGCCCACAGCTCCTAACATCAAAGGACCCTCACAAAGCACATTGTGCCCTGGGCTGCCCTGCCTCTGGGCAACCTCAAAAGCCTACCTGGAGAATTTCAGCAAGAACACTTTTATTTTTTTGCTCCTGACATCTGTTCAGGAATAAACAGGCTGATACCACCAAGCTCTGTTCTAATACCATCCAGAATCAGACTGCAACCCTCTATAGTCCCACGAGACCCATTTCTACTGGCAGCCCCATCTGCCTCCTGACAGCCCTGCCATTTGTTCAGTTCATACTTCCCTTTTAAAAAATACTAATAAAGTCAACATTGCACACTTCTGATCTCTCCAGCCCTTTTTTCTTTGATTCTCTCCCCAAACTCAGCCCGTACCACTGCTAAGTATTCAAAGGGCTGCACAACAAGAACAGCCGAGTTTGTACACATTCCTTCTTCTAAGGGTACTTTTCTCATAACAGAAGTCTGGGAATTCTCTTTGAAGTCATTTTAATTGGGGAAGAGCGGGCTCTCGCCAACTGTAATAACACTGATGTTTGTCATCCAAGAAGCGCTTTTTGATTCAGTTTGCCTTTCAGACGATAGAACTTGCTAAGCATCCAACCTCATCTTAATTTATTTATTGGCTCCTCTCAAGCAATGACTACAAATTAATTACAGTTTGCTTTCTGTAACATGAAAACATGCTGTAAAGTGCTTTTATCAGTGATCAAATCCTTGGATTACTCTGATAATGGTGACCTGACTTCATCACAAAGAGCATACCAGTTTAATAGGCAATTTCTCCCCCTTCTTTTTTTTAATCTTTGTAGTTGAAAGCTATGTTCCTCTGGCAGGAAGCAAGGTAAAACCATTAAGTGTACTTTGGGAATTAAGTCTAATTTCTGTATCCAGCAATCTCTGTTTAAACACATCACCATTCCTCCTATTAAAAGAACTAGAGCAGCAATCCAGCCCTTTGGTAATAATTTATAACCTCTCAGCAACTAAGAGCATGTTATACAGAAACAGCGCTTTGCACAGACTCAACTTCTGTTGGCAGATTTGTCAATCATGTTTATAGGTTCTTTTCTGCCGTACAGTCAGGAATTCTCATCCTATTTTGATCTGTGTCATAAAAATGTACTGGGACTGATATACACCCAAGGACTTTCTGTTGATTTGTTTCTGTCGTGCAAGCTATGTCTAATTTATGTATAACTTATCTCATTCTATTAGATCACTTTGTAATCATATTTAATTTAGATTTATTCCCGACAGTTCAGGCTGGCTCCAGGCATTTAATTAAATTTTGCCCTCTTAAGCCACTTAGTCAGTCTAGATTTCAAACCTGATGCAGCTTTTCCTTGAACAGCTCTTCTCTATCCATAACCTTTGAATTGGTAATTTGTGCGGTTGCATCTTTCAGGACATTTTCAAGAACTCCATTAAAACCTGCCCTTGATGCTGCTCAGCACAAGCACACAGCGAGCACTGGGTGAAGTGCCCAGGGATAGGAAGCCCAGCACCATCCAGCCATGCTTCAGTGGGAACCACACAATTTAGATACCACCCTACCATACCCAGCAGCCTGAAATCACAGCCAGAGTCAACCAAGGCACAACAAGAGAGCTCAAAGTAGGAATTGTAAAGCCAATAAAATGCACTATTATTAAGTCACCAGTTCAGCTTGCTTTGGAAGACCTGAACTGAGAATTAAGATGCATATGTCATGAAAATCTGAGTAGAAAGATATTGGTTGAAAAAGGATGAGATGCATTTAGCAGCAATTAAAGTTATTCTTATGTAGGCCTAAGACAATGGGCTTCTAGGGGCTAACAGGGCCTTGCCCAAAAAGGGAAATAACTGTGAATGTGAAAGTCTTCAGAAAAAAAGTGGATATTCACACACATACATGCAAATATACACAACTGAAAATTACAATCTGAAAGCAGCCTTAAATACAAAATTTGTTGACTACTTTGCCTATCTTTCCTGATTTTTATTAATAGGTGAAAAACCTCTGCATGAACAGGAAGGACTCTCGACAGTTTCTTCAGACTTCCTCCTCACTTGCTCTGCCCTTCCATCATTACTGACAAGTTGCAGTATTTCAGAGAATACGCCCTGCATTTCCTTTTGTCCTGCAATTTGCTTCACCTTTGTTCATCAAACTTGAACAAAAACTCTTCAAGTCTCCCAGTCTCCTCCCGCCAGCAAATCCTCATTGTCCCTTCCCTGCCACTCTACCAAATGATTCCACAATAACCATGTACTAGTGCACATCTGTGTTTCTCTGGACCTCCTAAAGCACTGAAACAAGTAACAAGTAGAGAAGACTGCAGGGACAGCCAGTCTAATCACAATGCAAATTCAGGGAGAAACTAGTCACTTAAATTCTATTAACAGGTTTTAATTTTTCAGCCAGCAATGTGATATATGGTTTCAATATAATTCAATCTCTTTACATTTTTCATGAGTTAGATAAATCACGAGTCCTTCAACCTTCATATTTTACTTCACATACAGTTCTACTTCAAATGGATGCAGAGCAAATCCCACATCCCAGTCAAGCAGCTTTAAGGCATTTGAACCCCCAGGTAAACACAAATCCTAGAAATTGGCACATTCATGGACATAGGCAGCCCACTCAGAACAGCATCCCAACCCTATGAGTATTACAGTCTCAGGGAAATTTAGGAAAGATTTTGCTGAGCTCAACCTGCCAGGTAGGAAATTTCCTATCTGCTGTGGAAGCTCAGGCACTGGGATAAGAGCACTGGTATCCCTTCCATAATTCTTGACTTTCTTTTCAGTGCAGACCAATTGTCTCAACCCTCCCTCCCCCTGCCCAAATATTCATGGCATCCACAGAAATGTACAGGGCATTTTAATGACATCAACATCTTGGCTTCAGCACAGCTTGGCAGGGGCAGCAAATGCCTCGAAGGGCATTTTCCCAGAACTGCCTTCTGGAGGATTAAAAAGGGTTCAGATTTATTGTGCTTCCAGGCTCCCAAGCTCACGGCTGCCCAGGAGTACTGCGTGTTGCTCCTTGATTTCAGCAGCACACTGCAGCGCTGCAGGCTTATTGAATGCAAACACTGTAAAGCACTATTTCTCTTCATGCTCTTTTTACAGTAACATGGAATAGAGCAAATGGGCAACTCTCATAAATAAATAGCCACCATTATAAGCAAAGATCTCAAAACGATTCTCTGGAAGTACAAGCTGTATTGTTACCAAAGCAGTCATTGGTACACCTCAGCTTTCATAGCAGTTACTCTATTTCAGGAATTACTCATTTATATGATACCTCTTTTACTTTCCATATCACAGCATTTTGCGACCATAAAAAAGTAGGAATCAAGAAAAATGTGTTTCATCTGCTTGCTTTCCAGTTTTTCCTGCCTATCAGAGGTCATTTTGCTACAGAACAGTAGCTTTCCAACCTCTGACAGAGCTGCTCCTCATCATTTTTCTTTCATCATTAATGTTCAAAGCTGCTCTATAAACTTTCTATCAATGCATTACCTAATAATGTTAACAGACTTTTACCAAGGAAAAACATAGGCTTCCATTGTTAAGAGGCCTTTCTCTGAACCTCAAGTGCTGACATCTTTTTGACAATCTATCTAAAGTCAATTGTCTTCTATTGACTTTTTCCAGCTGCTTCTGGAATGACGACATTTTTAGGTCTGACAGTTCATCTGGCTTGTTACATTCTCTCTTTTGTTTTTCTTTTTTTTCTCCACTCCCTTCCCCCCCACAATACATTTTGACCAAAAGTGCTGTGCTCTGCTAACAATATCTCACTTCAAATGCCAGTTTCTGCGTTTCCTTCATTTCTCCAATTCTGTTATTCTCAGAGCTATCAAAAACAAGAACCAACAACACATTAATAAATGCCTCTGAAGTTCCGCTTTGATGGACAGTTCAAGTGTGTTGTCACAGCTTTAACTTCCAGGACAGAAAGATGTTACCTGCTCCCATCTCCCCTTGGGAATCACCGCATGATCACCCAGGAGCAAACCCCACACGATGCGAGGTGGCACACATCTCATGGTGGCTTTGTCCCTGCTGAAGCCACTGAGTGATGGCCAGGTCCCTTGGGTCCCTCCAGTCCCTCTGTCCCCATTCCTCAATTTACAGCAGCCCCAAGGCCTGACAACTCCTTCCTCCTGCTAGCTCATTACAAATCCCCTTGTGTTCAGCAGTGAGAAATGAAAGCATCATTTACAGGCTTTGCTGAGCTGGAACCACGTGTCTGCTTTCCCTCTCTAACATACTTTTTCTTCAGTACAACTCCATTTCCTGCATGCTCTGTCATTCTTTATACACAAACAATTTGATCAAGCTTTACTGTACATGCTCTCCAATAAGCTGTTTCAAGATTTATTCCAACCTTATGTCACTGAAGTATTACGTGAGGAAGCAAATCAAGTTTATTTTTATATCACGTTCCTACAAGAATATCTGTTCAAACAGGAATCCCACCTGTACTTAATGCCCCCTGCTCTCATTCTCTTCCCAGATCCCACCACTCTTGACTTGCTTCCCATCTTCCCTGCCTTTGGACTGTACTCAACACAGAGAAAGGAGGCCTTTCCCACCCAGCACGCCAGTCACTTATCACCACTACAAATGGGACGGGAGCTCAGCTTTCCCAGCCACCCCATCTTACCGACACGTGACTCCAGAATCTTATATCACAGAATGATAGAGGTTGGAAAAGATCCCTAAGACCTCCAAATTCAACCCACCATGCCAACTGACTGTGTCCCTCAGTGCCACATCTCCACAGTTCTGAACACCTCCAGGGACAGTGACCCCACCACCCCCCTGGGCAGTCTGTGCCAACACAGAAGATGCTTCAGAGATCACAGTCCCTTGGGCAGAACTCAGCACTGGAAGCTGTAGCCCCTCACTGCTCCTCAGTCCAAACAGAAAAGGGCTGAATAAGGACTTGATGTCAAACAAGAGGAAAGAAACTTTATAAAATTGCTGGGTAATCTCTTCTTCTCTGTTGAATTTCCTGCGCCATTCCTGGCACAGCTCAAATTCCTCACAACTGCACACTATGGATTTGTACCTACTGACAGGAGCCATATCAACTCCTAAGAAATATCTCCATATCCACACAGACAAATCCCTCTCCAGCCTATAAAAAACTTTAACTATGACTTGTTGTTGCTAATTTTAAATTCATAGTCTGTCAACACCAAAAAGACTTCTTCAGCAACTTCCTCCACATGTGTTCTTGGCTATTACATCAAGCCCTCCTCTGCTACAGTAGAAAAAGAACAAATGAATTCTAATCACATGCACAAATCTCCTTCCAATATTTGCTGAGCACTAAATCAACTCTTTATCTTTTCTCATATTATTTCCCAGAATACTCTGAAAGCTCAAGAGAGCCCAAAAATGAGAAGAAAAGTGCAGATTGTGCTGAAAGAAATGCGGAGGAGGAAACTTCTTTTGGTGTGCTTTTTTTTATTTTTTAATTTTTTTTTTTTTTTTTTTTGAATCAAGGGAGAAATGAGAGGTTTGAGTGATGGCTGACAGCACACTGCTTATTTAGGATGAGAAGCCCAGTGCCAGATTTGACCCTCACCGAAGTCTGAAGCTGAAAGCTAGACTGAGGCCATGAGAAATCTCTTGGGTAAAAAGATTTATTGTTATAAAGTAGACAACGTGTAGGAATTTCATGTCAGAGATGTAAGAAAGAGGTCTGTGTGGAAAAAAGTCAGCCTATCTGGCAGATGCTGGCACAGCCTCTTTCCATTTTGATCTCCCCTGGGTTTTCATTTATATTTATGGCATGGCCTTAGAAAAATCCACATCTGACTTAGGGTGACATTTTTCTTCACTTCTAAGTGGCTTAGGAGCATCAGTCCCTTTTTGACAGCAAAGGTGCTCCTAAACAGGCATGAAATCTCTAAGCATTGTGCCTTGTGAACACACCCAAACAAAAATCCCTGGAGCTTTTTGCTGTCTTCGTGCTGTTAAAAGCACTGAGCTCAGCATGAAAGAGCAGCAAGGGCCTTCCACCCTTGAAAGCCACCAACCTCTGCATTTCAGGCTAAGTAAAAAAACCAAACAAACCCAAAACCTGCAAGGTCAGAGAAATGGGGCCTTTGAAACACACACAGACAGAATGTACATAAAATGCCTTCCTTCCCTCCCCCCGCAAAAAAATAAAATACAAGAAATACCCACTCAACTGGGATCTCAGTATTCAGAGCATGGCTGCACAGACACTATGCTTTTCCCAGATTCAGATCTGAATCTTGCAAGGAGAACATATTTAATCTTGTTAAATACGTTGCTGCAAATAGCATACAGAGCCGTGAGAAATACATAACGCTACCAGGACTGCTTCGTTTTAACAGAATCATTCTGGATCTGGAGATGGGGAGCAGGGAAGGTGTCAGTGCTGATGGGAGTGCTGGAAGAGAAAGATGATCCTTCTGCTCCTCAATGAGCAAAGGAGAAGTAATGCTATTGGAGAGGTCCTCCTAGCCTAAAGAATTGGACTGAAACAGATGCTGGAATCCAAATACCTCCTTGAATCAGGACCTGATCTCACCAAATCCACTTGAAATCACATTGACTCGGGGTTGCCAACACATCAGGTATCGCGCTGTCCAAACTTGCTGTGAGTTTCATGCTCCTTAGATTCAGATTTCATATATAATTGTACATGTCCTGTACGAAGCAACAAGCTTCTAGGGAAAGCCAAGCAGCTGAATCCTGCTAATTCCTGCTACTGATCAAGATTTCAATGCAAACTGCTCAAGCTAAAGAAAAAAAAAAAAATGAGTGAGCAAACAAGCAAATAAGCCAAGTTGAAAAGTGGGGCATCCCAAACTGTTCTTTCCTGGAGCAGTTACGTTACAGCAATGTGTTACTGAGTGGGCTGCTGCTCACTGAGAACTTCACACCATGTTCTGCTCCGTGCTGGAGCCAGTAACTCCAGCAAGAAGAGCAGCAGCACGCTGCCTCCTGCAAACTGCCAAGCAATGGGAAGCAGCCAGTCCCAGCAGGACAAGGAACATTTTCAGTAGGCTGCAAATTCAACGCCATTTCTACAGGTCATGTTACAGGACCCAGCAGGAGAGTGTTAGATCAAGTAACACAAAGCCATTAAGCACTGTTGTTTCCCCAGTGCCATTCGAGTAATGAAACACCTCGTGCTGGATGGCTCCGTGCAGCTCCAGCCAGAAAACAACAGAGCTGTTGCTGCTCTGGAACAGTGCACGGATTGAGGGAGCCAGCAGAGATGCAAAGCCTGGAGACAAGCCTGCACCGTGGGCCAGAACATAACCACAACACAGCAGCACATCAGCAGGTGTAAATGGCATTCCAAGGAGTGTGACATTGCACAGGGTGCCCCAGGGCACTCAGCCTCCTAAGGTGCCCTTGTGGAAGGGCTGCACGCACTCAAGGTGTCACTTTGCTGAGAATCAAACGCGGTAAGTGAGAAAACGTACACCTCTGAGCAGCATTAGGCACACCTGATAACCACCAGGATGCTGGAGTGACACAGGTGAGCAGGGGCTGCAGCAGCCTGCGGCACCATGAGGTGACAGAGTGCCACATCTCATCTCCACCCAGGTGCTAACCTACCTCGGGGCTGGCATCCCTCCACATCACGGGGTTTGTACACAGGCTGCAGGGACACACACAAGGAGCGGGGAGAGGTGAGATGTGCTCGCTGCTGGTACATAAGGGCAGGGCTGCTTGGCAGGCGCAACACACACACACACACACTGCAGTTTGCCAGAGGTCACTTGGGCTTTCTATTATGCTCACATCCTCAAGAGAAGCAAGCAGAGTGAAATACACAATGAAAGAAAGTCTCCATCTCGCGCATTATGCAGGGTAGGCTGGTACTGGGTCAGCACAGACGCAGACTGGATGTACCCAAAGGCAAGACAAACCTCAGCAGCCGACTGCTGGCTTTGCACAGGCCCTAACAACTCTGCTCTTCCTCCTCCCAAGGGAAAGCTTCGGAAACAGCCCTTTTTCTCAGCAGTTTCCTGACATTTGGGCACCTGGTGCGCAGCAAGGGGCTGCCAGCCCACGTAAGGTGGGGCTGGGGGGGCTGCGAGGTCCCTTCCAACCATTCTGTGATTCTACAATGATTTGATGAACCAAGTTCCAACTTCCAACTCCCCTCCCTCCAGACTTCAGGATCTGATCACATCAGCTTAAAAGTTCTATTTTATTTTTTTTTCCAGCAAGATAAACCCCTGACACTTTATTTCAAAGGTTTTGCACTTTAATACAAGCCACAGGCTACTTCAGGAATTATATATATATATAAAAAAAAAAAAAGTGACGCATCCAAAATTATGAGGAAGTCAAATCATTTCCCCTGCTTTGATGTTTATTTGTATTTTATACTGCGGGGCACTCGTGCAGCATGCACGGAAACACCAGGAGAGCGAGCGAATCCCACTCAAGTAATTGAGAGGATGAAACGGCAAAAAGGAACCACTTTGAACTCAGGCCACTGAGATCTGCACACTGCTGCTTCTGGGGCTCTGGGGATGAGCACAGACACAGAGGGGAGCACTGAGATGGGACATCACACTGCGACTGCTCTCAGGGCTGGGAAGCAGTGGAGGAAACCTTGAGATGAGGTCAATGTGGGCTTTGCTTTTCTTCAGGGTTATTCAAGAAAAAAAAAAGAAAGAAATTGCCATTTTGGATGTGACTTGCAGTAGCAGTTGCAACTTTCTGCTGGCTTTATGAGTACCGCAACACAGCTAGAGAGTGGCACATCAGCTGGGGTCAGCCAGGCTATCTTAGAATCACCATGGTTGGAAAAGACCTATGAGATCATCCAGTCCAACCATCCACCTATCACCAACAGTTCTTACTCTCAGCTTATTTTTTTTGGAGCTGGTGCTAAAATGGGAATGAAGCAAAAGCAAAAACAGAGAACACCAAAAAAGCACGCGCGCAACCAACCACAAGTAGAAATCTCAGCAGCACATCAGGAATATTAAGGGACTGAACATCAAGAAGAGCAGATCTGCACACAAAGTAAAGAAAGAAATACATAGGCCAAGTGTTCTAAGAGGTCAAAGGAATCAGATGAAGAACATGTGAAGAACTGCCTTCCCACATATCTCCAGTGCAACCACTAAACCTCCATGAATAGTTTGGGTGAGCTAAATAAACAAGTATTGCAACTGTTAATTGAAATCCAACCCCTGGCTAATGCGAATTAGTGCTGGATTATAATGTTACATCACGATAAGCAGCCTGGAAATATTTCAAACAGATTCAGAAAGTTGTCCCCTATTAGATTATAAATATTATTAACAGATAAAAAGCCGTAAAAGAGCCCATCACTTCAAAGGGGATCTTCAGGCCGATTGCTAGCGGAGGAGCTGGAGGTACACGGCTTGCTAAGCCAAATTTCAAAGCAGAAAGCGAATCAAGGCATCTAGAATTATGATCGACACCTTAAAATCATTAACTTAAGGAATTACCTTGTTCCTTTATTTTCATTAAGGATGAAACATTAGGCAGATAGAATAAGGGATAAGACACGCTAAGCTTCTGGCTCTCAGCATGAGGGGCTTTGAGGACATACGTGAAACCAGAACGATGATGTGATCCACTCCCAGAGTTGTGCTGGGACAGCTGGGGGGAACAGAGCTCTCCTGGGGCTGGTGCAGCACCAGCTCCCATACCCGAGTGCTTCCCATGACCATCCCAGAAGCATCTTCATTAGCAGCCTCTAAAGACAACCGTTAATGACAGACCCACCCCAGGTCAGGCTATGCAAACGTAGTTAAAAAAGCAACAACAAAAAGAACGCCCTTCCTGAGTGAACAAATTGTGGAGAGAGAACGAAATGGGGCAGAGAAGGCATCCTGAGGGAAAAAAAAAAAAAAAAGAGATGAAATTAAACATGCCATCAGCTGACCAGCATGAAGTTTTCTTTTCAGCTAAAACCATCAAAAGAGATTTGATTGCAGAGCACCACTTGGACAACTGGGCTTCATTAGCAGCTTCTATGCTGCGTTCCTGCCTGCTCCAGCACTCAGCCTCAGCACCATGCTCACATGGATGCAGAAGGAAGGGCTGCAGCCGACCCATCCTGGAGGGGCTGCTTTGGCCCAGTAAAGAGCCATCAAATGGTTCTGCATTTTGACTGCATCGTCCTGCCACTCTGCCACTAATTACAGAGATCCCCAAGAAGTGCTACACAGGAATCCCATCCTCACACGCCTCATCCTCTTGCAAGTACAGTCCTTTTTTTTTTTTTTTCCCCAAATTCCCCACGTCCTCCCTATGGGCAGCTTGTCTCAATTGCTACAAATCTCTCATATAACGCACGTAACAGGTAGTGACACATTTACAGCACTTTTCATCTTTACAGCTCTGTGTGCCGGTCAGTTTTTATTACACTTGCCAGACAAAGTGCCTCCCTCATTGTCCACCAGGAAAGGTTTTGTGGGTTTTTTTTTTTTTTTTTCCCAGACAAGCTTTTAGCCTGGCAAGATGTAACCACACAATAAAGACATACACACACGTTCCCATATTACAGCAACTGATAGAAAAAGTCAGGTCTAAGCACAGTGCATTTCCACCTCCATTCCCAGATCTCTGTTCCTTCTTATGGTGCCTGAGGACCCCAGCCCCAGTACGCTCCCTCAGGAGCACACACCATCCCAAGGATGAAAGAACCCACTGTCAGGGGCTGAGCTGCTGCAGGTTTGGCCTTTGGGGGCACAGAAAGCAAATTTCTGGTTTGTAGCACTTGCTTATTCCTAAAGTTATTAACCGCTGCAATAGGGTATTTATAGCTGGGCTGCCTGCCTTCCTTTCCCCCAAGCAAAACTGCCACTATTTTAATGCTATAATAAGAAGCTGATTTAGTAGTGTGCAACTTCAAAGAGAAACTTGCTTCTTCTGCTCGATAAAATATTAATGGGAAATAGCACGTGGAGCAGAAGCTCAGGACGCAGCTCCACTGGGGCTGGGCAGCAGCACACTCCCCAGCCAGCGCCTTTGGATGCTGCCAGGCTGCCAAGGAAGCTGCAAGAGAAAGCTCTTCCACTCGTTTCCCAAACTGTGCCCAGCGCTTCCTCTACAACCCAAGCCAGGCTGTGCTGGCAGAACCAGCTGCAGCACTATGGTATGTTGTGCTCTGCTCATCTGCACCAAAACCAAAAGCCCCAGCAGGAGTGCAGTGCCTCATAAAGACCACAAGGGGCAAATGCTGTCCATTCCCACTTCCTTTAGGTCCTCCCACCAACAAATCTAAGCACATCAGCAAGGGCTAAGACCCAAAGAGGTACCTCACTTCTCTTCGATCTGCAGGAAAAGCCTATTGCCTAAATACATGTTACAATGAGTTTCCCTCGCCTGTGTTACTGTGGTTATTTATCACAGACCATTCAGTATTTGTTTCAATTATTTTGATGCATCTTTGTGCTGGTTTTTGGAGAGGCTGCCATTGACAGTTTGTGGGCTTTGCACACACAACATCAAGTTGTTCAAGCACATACAGCCAAGACAGGGTTACGTAGCAGTGGTGGCCCCCACTGGCTATGGGGATCCTTTCAGATCTTTCACAACAGCTAGCACCACAGCTGCTGTCACGGTCCCCAAACACCCAGGATTTCAGTTATTTGTCAGACACTTGGAAATAACTGAAATCTGAAGGAAAAATTGAACTCTAATGGTGTCCCCATGCAGGTTTAATGTTACTCCTGGTTAACCTCAAACATCGCCGGGCCCCATGTCACAGCCCACTGTGGGAACACTGACTTCTGGCCTCTATGACAGACTCAAAATCCCCATTGGCAGCTCCAGGGTCCAACTTCCCCCTTTAGGAACGAGGCACCAGCGCTCCCTCAGCCGCACGCAGAGGAAGAGCCATTAGTGCTTACTGATGTACAATGCACACACTACATTAGTCACAATCCTCTAAATAAACACGTTTCTCATCCACACTACGTTAATCTCGATCCTATAAATAAACAGAGAGAGCAGAGTGGAAGTTTGTGCAGATCCCCCCCTGCAGAAAGAGAAACTCCATGCTGGAGAGCACCACAGCACGGGGCTGCAGCACCCGTGGCTGATGAAGGGACCGTGCCTTCTGTTATTGCTTTATAATGGCAGGCTTATTTAAAGGGAAATGGTGGTGCAGGGGGAAGGTTTATGTACCATAGTACTGATTTTTAGTACTGTTTTTAAGGATTTGTACCATTTCCCATCGCCTTGGATGAGAACTTGGCAATAAAACTCAGGATCCCATTAGGAGCATCCCCTGAGACTTACTCTTCCAAGGCAAGCAACATCGGGCATCACCTCTGCTGATATCTCACATGAAGGAACCCAACGTGCTTAAAAAGTACAAAAGGTGTTTTGTCACTGCTTAATGGGAAGGTTGGCAGCTGCTCAGGTGCAAGCAGGCTTGGGGTGGGGAAGACACTGTTTATAAATGGAATGACGAAGAAGAGAAAGGAGGCCAAGCGGTCATCTAAAGTGAGATCTGAAGCAAGCATCAGTGGGTATTAATGCCTATGCATGAGCTGTAAAATTGGTTTGTAACAATCCACTTTAGCCATCAATCAGGTAAGGAATGCCAGCAAGGGGAAAGAAAAAAAAAGCAGCATTAAGATGATGGAAAGGTACAGAAAAAAATATAGCAAGATCAAGCCCTTTTAACATCAAGCAGGTGCACCTGGAAACTTGGAGACAATTAGGCACAGTGGAAGAAGAAATATAGGAAGAAAAAAGGATTAGCATTTAATCTGAGGCAGTTTCATTAGCTGAGCGTTATTCTGCAGAAAAGCACTGGATTAGACCCTAGGCATTTTGACCTTTACAACAAACAATGCTTGTATTGTAGCACATGATAAACCTCAGCACATCTCAGCCCCACGTGTGCCACGTCCCCACAGCCCCCATCCCATCAGCACAGCCAGGAACACAGGTCAGAGCACGGGGAGCACTGAGCACCGCTCGGATGATTGGGAATATGATGCATTGGCCATTTTAATTAACTTCCCCACTGAGGGTTGACTGTTTATATTCAGTGCAATAAAACATGCCCAGCATCTTTAATTTCTCAGGCCTTGCAGACAATGAGACAAAATTACAGCAGGATACTGAGGCCGTCCTCCTGGATAAGGGCTATGTACTGCCATTCCCCAGCAGCACAGTAAGGTTGGCTATCAGTAACACTGCTTCTTCTTTGGCTTTTCCTTCTCAAGAGGGTGCAATCAAGGGAAATTTAACTGCTCTTTCATGACAACATCAGCATCACATACCCTACACACATCTACCTGGAAAGCTGCCCAGGGAGGCTGTTCTGGTTGGTGTGTGTTACCTCTACACAAGTAATTAATGACATTGATTGTGTTATTGGAGGCCTGGAAGCAGTGAGGTGCACATCCAGAGCACATGCACACCTTTGTTACAGGAGATGCGCTTCATCAGGAGCAGATACAGATGAATAAACTGGTGGGGCAGGGTGCGTTGACTTTTTATTTTAACAGTAATGAAAAAGTAACAAGTGCACCAGAGGGATACATCCTACCAAGTAGGTGGGTGAAGAAATTTGACTGGCTATAAAAAGCCTGGATCTGCCAAGCAGGTTGAGACGCTCTGTGGAAAGGGTCCTCAGCACCACATGCATCTCACATTTGCTGCTTCAAATGCTCTGAAGTTGTGTACGCAGCCACAGAGAGGTTGGAATCAGCCATAACCTAGAGGCAGGCCCCAAGCCAGGTCCTTCTGCATTTTTGACCAGGGCAGTGCAAGCAGGACGTGCCCTTTCCATACCTTAAACTGCAGAAATGTTTAGTTTCGTGGAACACGATGGGACTCAGCTGTAAATTCACTCTGGGCTACATCGTGAACCAGCACTGAGGTCTCCTAAAGCTGCTGAGGCTGCTGTGCAGCTCAGCTGCCAGAGCCATAATAGGAAAAATGCTTCAGACCTTTGAATACATCCAAAATACCAACAGCACTGAACCATACCTACAATAAAAATGTCAGTAACTGAGGACAAGGGAGCAGTAAGCAGTGTTCCCAGCTTCCAACACAGAACGCTTACCAGTACCTGACCACTAACCATAGCCCTTAACAACACTGCTCTCCTTACCTTCACAGCACACAAAACAGATTCAACTTGCTTGGATGTTCTCAATACACCAACCTGCTGCTCTGCAGAGTTTGAGGCTTTTGCCTTCAGGACTTCGTAATGAAACCACTTTTCTTGGTTACTTGCATTCATTTGCAAGAGGCACAATTCGTCAAAGGCAGCTTTAGATGAACACTCCACTGCACACTGTGGGCTTTTCTTTTTTTTTTTTTTTTTTTTTTTCTTTTTTAATTCTGACAAAACCTAACAAGCCAACTTGCGAGATGAATGCTTATAGCCAGTCAACCAGATGGGTGCAAAAATCTGATTTGCTATAAAAAGCTTATAGCTGCTGAAAACCTTAAGGACTTACTGGAAGGACTCAGCTGTAACAAATCATGCCAGGGTACTAAAAAGACTGATCCAGCTTTGTCCAACTGTTGTCTCAGCTTTTGCTTACCAACAGCTGTGCCAAGGCCGTACCTAACACACCTCCCAGGGCAAACAAGTGCCTAAGGAGTGGATTCACAATCAGTGTGGAGCATCTATTAACACCAGGAAGAGCTCAACCCTCTGCATAGCACAACAGCTCCCAGCAAGGCTTCAGCATCACTGCCCCTGGAGAAGGAGGAGAGGTTTCTGCCAGAAGATCGCAGCGGCTTGCAGGGACTGGTTTATTTTCTAATTATTGCTAGTGTTTTCTGCAAAGCCCAATTCCAAGTAATCTTTTCTCTAGGCTGTAACGTTACCCCTCCATCATGCATAAGCAGAGCACGCAGCATACAAATCTTCCAGCCTCCATATGTGGAAAAAATAAAATCTATCCCCAGTCCTCTGCATCTGAAACAAGATTTGCAGAGATATGGAAGCTGCTGTGCAAAAGCTGCCCTGGGCTGCTTGTACAGATGAACCAGGAGCTCAGTGAGGCCCCCAGGCCTTGGAAAATGCTGTGCTTCTCCATCTGTACCCTCCTGCTTTGGGCATCACAAAGTGCATCCTGACTGCAAGAAAATGTTATTAACTTCAGGATTTGTGTTTTCTTGAGAGGTAGTTTATGTATTTTTGGCTCTTCCTGGCTCTCTTGGAAGTCCAGCTCAGGAAAAGGTCAAGGCTCCCCAGCCACCCAGTTTGCAAGGCAGATTCTGCAATAGGAATTACGCAAAGAAAACAACACATACCCACAAAGAAACAACAGGATAATAAGCTATGCACAATCACAGTGGAATTTAACAGCTCAGTCTGACAGATTTCCTTAAAGCACTCCAGGAGTAGCTGCCCCATCCCTACCCCATGGTCCAGGGAGTGCTCAGCCCCTTCACCCATCACTCCCACACCTGTCCTGACATTTTCCTAAGGCAAGGGAGAAGGACCAGCACCAAAAGCATAACTTGCTGCTTTGAAATCCAGCCGTGATGATTGCAATCTATAAATCAGGTTGTCGGTGCTGCTTTTGTGTTAGGTTTTATTTTTTTTCCCAGACCTGTGGGACTGCTCCAAGCATAATGAAGTTTTGGGTTTACAAAAAACAGCAGCATCTGTTGCCTGTTCTGTGCATGCTGGCTGTCTGAGGGGACTGCTCCAGGCTCACTACGGCTTTTGTTCTCACACACAGAGAAAAGTTTGTGGAGTGGGGCTGCTGGCCAAGGGATGCTCCGGTTCTTTGGAATTTGCAGCAGAGGAAAGAGGAAAGGAAGGTATTGAGCAGAGGGCTTCAGCCTACAGCTGAATTTAATTTGATGAGTCTGTTTGACTTGAGGGGAAAATTCCCAACAACTGTTACTGCCAACAGACCCATTATAAAATAAATTTGGCTTAAAGTAATCACCAACATATGTCTATCTCTCACTTTAAAGCCAGTTCCAAGAATCAGAGATTGATCAAGCCCCTTGCTGATCAGCAAGGAAACATTCTCTTGTTAGATAAAAAAGCTTTCCTTGACATCCACCAACTGAAAAGAGAAGCAGTGCTACCCCAGCAGCACAGGCCCCAGAAAATTCATGCACAGGCAGAGTGGGACCTGTTCACTCTCATTCCCTGCACAGGGCAGTTTCACTTCCAAAAGCCCTGGGAAAATACCAGCCATGGGAAAGCACCCAGCAAAGCCCTGCAACCTAAAACCAGCCCCAGTGGAGCTTTGTATTGACCCAGCTCCATTCACCAGCCATGCCATGCTCACAGGTGGCTGCTGCTGGGAGGAAGCCCTGTGCTGCAGAGCTGCAGGCTGGGAGCCTTTAAAGGAGGACTGCATCTCCTTTTCCTCACCAGCAGAGCTAAGAACTGGTTTCAAACTTAAACTCTTGCCCATTTGGGTTCTACACCCTCTCCCCAGCATCCAAGCCTCCTCTTCCCTCTTCTTTTCATGCACAACCAGAAAGAGTGAGATGAGCACAGCACCCGGGCTTGATGACACTCTTTCCTCTCCGAAGTCCAGAAACACTTCCTGGGAACCCTCCAGCTACTCTGAAAACACCAATTCGCTTCCCCGAGGTGGGAGGACATTCACTTGCAGATCCCCAACCTCCCAAAAACACTGCGTGGGGGTACAAACCCATTGAGGGGACCACATTCAGCCAGCTCAAACCTGAATACATTCTTAGGAATGCACTGTCTGTGAGGGTATAGCTGTACAAGTAGAACTGAAGGAAAAATAAGAGCCCAATTACCTTCTGCTCCCCGCCACACTCAACCTGACTACAGGAACACTATGAAGTTAATACAAACAATATATTTCATGGTACGGCGGATGGGCAGGTGGCAATGTAGGCTCTATGCTGACAGACAACAAGAGGCACATTTTGAGGCTGTTCATCCCCTGCTGCTCATCCAGCAGGGACACGCAGCTCCACACAGGATCAGGAGCACGAGCACTGCCCTCTGCCATTGCCAGAGCCACTGGTAAAGAATTACACTAAAACCAAAGAGAGCCACTATGCCACAGGACACGAGGCCTGTGCAACTGCTGTCCAAAAGGCAGAGCAGCTCTCCTGCAAAAAAAAAAATAATAAGGAAAGCAAACGCTTCCCCCAAACCGCACATAAACAGGTATTGCATTGCCATGAATGCAAATATGTGCAGCTGCTGGAGGCAGCGCTGTCATACACCGGGCTCCGGAGTCCTGCGGGTTTTCTGTCAGAGATGCCAAAGCTTTGATGCCAAAAAGAACCGAGCTTGCAATTATATCGTTTGCCTTTTTATTTCCTTATCGCCTTTTCCAAAAAAAAAGAAAAAGAAACGCTTGAAATAAATGGATAAGAAAGGGCCTCGAACCAAGAAGGGCAAAAACCCATCAAGTGGGCACGAGCAGGGAAAATTATGTGACGATACGCTACATCTACGTGATTAACAAGTTCAAATGGGCTCCAAAAGGAAGGTGGAACTGAGTGCAAAACAATGGGACTATTTCCAGCACATTTCAAACTGCAGGCAGGTAACACAAACTGCAAACTGCTCTTCTGAGATTAGAAGAAAAAAGCCACCTCCTGGGGTTCTTAAATTAAGAGAAATGTTCTTGCTTGCTTGAAAGAGGGGAGCAGACACCAGAAGCGAACGTCATTTTCTCTCCAAGTTCCTGCACACTGATACCCAGAAGAGAGGGTCTGGGAATTGTCACAGGTGAGCCAGGCACAGCAGCCCTCTAGCTCCAACATCAATTGACTTCAGTGGGTTTTCACATGGGAAGTACATGCAAGGTCGAGCACAGTGCTCACTGCTACAACACCATTGGCAGAGGCACTTCATGCTTCAGAACTGAACCGATATCTGCAGGAGGAACGGAGGAGTGTGCACGTCATGGCACTGCTGGAGAAAGCCCACATGGCTTTACGCATCACTCAGACCACACTGGTGAGGTTTGGTGGAATTGCTGAGGTATTCACTCAGCTCACTAGACCTTCTAAAAACAAGACAACAAAGCGTCAATTCCGAGTCCTATGAAAGCTGTAACAGCACACAGCAGTTGAAAGAAATAATCCCTTGGCAGCTCCAAGCTGTAAACCACAGTGAAGGAGCACCTATGGCAAGAGCTTGATATATCTCAGAACAGCTTGCCATAATCTCATGACACTGTGAGCTACATTCACCAGCATGACATTTTGATAACCTGTGCTTTTTAAAACCAAACCAGCAAAAAACAAACAAACAAATTAAAAAAAAAAAAAAAAAACGGCACAGAGAAATCATTACAAGAACCAAGAAGGTTTTTCCCTACACTTTATATAGGAGTTTGGCCACTTTGTGATATTACATAGATCCTCTTCATCTTCTTGGAGAATAGCCCAGATGTAGGGTACAAAACGGGATTTAGAACGTTTAAACACTTCTCCCCCCAATAAATTCACACCTCTGACACCACTAAGAGGGCAGACCATGGAATACCAACGTACTCTGCCATCACCAGAAGTAATAAACACAGAAGGGTCTCAGTTAGCATGACACAGGCAAGCTGGTGACGATGGACAGAGATACGTGTGGTACCATGAGTACCTCGGCAGCTTTTGCACTTTACATAAGCTTCAGAAGGCCACACAGAGATCAAAGGGAGCCCTGAAAAAAAAACAGTGAAAATAGATTTGTTCGCGTGTGTGAAGCACAGAGCATCTAAATGAGGACTGGCATCCAACAAACTGCAACAGAGACCTTAAGCAACACATCAGAAGAGTGTCAGACAAGGGCAAATGTTGTTGTTAGCTCCCAGTTAACGAGCGATAGCCTTTAGGAGAACTATGAGAGAAGCAAAACCCGTGCTGATCGTGCACGCCCATACACCAGAAAAGCATTTGCAAGCAAAACTGCACTCACACTGCCAGCACCACCATCAGCAGCTGCACAGGTTCATCCGATGAGCAGCAATCCCATTTGTTGCATCAGAAATAAGCTCCTGGATAATATAATTTCGTAGCAGACATTCGTGTGACAAACATTTATTTCATACTCGTCTGCTATTAATTCTGAAGCGTTGTTTTTATTTCAAACCCACTCCTGTCCCTGGGCTGAGCTCCTTTTGCAGCCTTGCCTTTTTTTCCCCTGTATAATCAATGCCATCTTGTGGTGGAAAAACTCCGTCTGACGGAGCTGATGGCTTTGCAAAGCAGAATAATCTCCGAGCATCTCGAAGCTGCCGGCAGCACAGCACTGTGCACCTCCACCCACCCCCACCAGCAGGACTGTATTTCCATTAGACACAGAATGGTTTTTCCAGAGCTGTGAAATTAGCTGAAGTGGGAGCTTTTAGAAATAGGAACCACGTGAAGATTTCTTCCTCGTTCACAGCCAAAGTACTGAACCCGTATCCATGGTGCACACCCTATCGGGTGCTTCCAGAAGCACCAAAAGGGATGATACAACCCATAGGGCTGTGCATCGATGAGACAGTCTAACAGCCTCCAGCAAGTTTTGTTTCTGGCTTTTTCTGAGCAAATACGACCAAAAATCCACTTGCTTTGTTAAACAGATTCTTCCCTCCCCCTATATTTTCCTCCCTAACTTAATTTGCTGTTGCTTTATTAAGGATTGAATTTTGGTTTATATAAAGGTAAACAATGTTATCACACAAATCTTAATCTTATAACTGCAGCCTCACTTGAATTACTTGATGATTAGCCTCTAGGCATAACACTCATCTCATTCAGTTATACCTTCATTATCATCAGATTCATTAATTTCATCCTCCATGTGCTAAAATATCGCACAGTTAAAGGCAGCATTCGGCAATATCCAGAGCTCTGGTGTGGTTTCCCAGTCCCTGCTGATGCAACGTTGCTACAGGAAGACTGAGGAGTTAACATTTCCTTTATATACTTGAGGAGTTAAAGAAAAAAAACCCCATTGGAAGGAGGCTGAGAGACAGCCCAGCCGCAGCAGTAAGGGATGGAAAGCAGCCACCAAGGCTACAAGCTGGAGAGAAACTGTTTTTATGTGACAAAGGTGATGCCTACAGACACAGCAAAGCCATCAAACCGTGCCTGGTGTAGCCACACTCTGGTTGAGCTGTCACTCTTCAGAGCTACAGTTGAGGACAACGGGTGTGCTGTGATATTTGTCTTTAAAATGCATGTACCAGCACCTGCTTGTTGAGTGAAGCTCTAACAGCATTGGCTCAACCTCCCATGGCAAGGTGGGGCAAAGCATCCCTTCAGGGACTGAAAAGGACAGACATGCAGAAAGGAACTGTCTGACAAAGGCTTTCACGCAGCTCTTATGTGATCATAACACTACCAAAGAAGTTCACATCATTACACAGTACGCTTGGCTACTAAAAAGCACAAATACACAACTTGGAGAAACAGCTGGATGTGATGCAACTTGAGGCTCAGTGACCAGTGCAGAGAAGGTGTCAACAACAGCCTCGTTTTGTACCTACATAAGTGAAATAAATGTGAGGTTATAAGCAGTGTTTCAGCTTTTTCCCTGAATTAACCTTTCCAGCAGCATCAGAGTAGAACTGATGCAACATCCACTGCAGGTGAGCAGCAGTACAGCCAACCTACGTGCATGTAAACCACAGCAATATCCCCCTGACAAACAGGATTTGATAGCTGGAAAGGAAGGAATTAAGTAAATACACATGCAAATACGTGGGCCAATTTAACATGGGCCTTCGGGCCCAAGTGCTAACATTTGTAGAGCTTACATCCTGCACATCTCGTGTGTACTTTTAGGCTACAGACAGCTTCATTTGATAGCACAAACATGACCTGCATTAGGAGAGCATGGAAATGTTTTTCTGCTATGTCTTCCAGGGCTGAAACCCAAACACAGAACAGAAAGTGGAACTTAAAACACAATAATAAGTTTACAATTCCTATTTTAGAATCACAGAATCACCAAGGTTGGAAAAGACCTACAAGATCATCCAGCGCAACCGTCCACCAATCCCAAATTGTCTCACTAAACCATGTTCTTCGATATAGTGTTTAAATGTTACTTAAATACCTCCAGGATCAGGGACTCCACCACCTCCCTGGGCAGCCTCATTAAAAGCAGCTGGCCAGCTTAAGGATAGAGGTGTTTTCTAGGTAAGTAAAACTAGAGCAATCGGGCCCTGGTATATTTAAATCACAATTATAAAAAGAGTTATCCGCAAAAAGACGCACATTTCAGAACCAAAGACCTCCTTCGCAGCCACATTACAAATCGACAGCGTATGCATGTCTCATCTCACATATCTTTTCAGAAAACTAATTAAAAACATGACACGGCGTCAAAGCTTTTGTGTAAGTCTAAATCTCATCTCCATAAACTAATAGAAGGTTTTCCAGCTCATCAGCACGCAGCGACAGCAAAGGCAATCAGTCCCTTCCTGGGCAACTTCTGCCTCTGCGCTATGACAGAGAAGGAGGACACTAATAACCCCCTGAGCCTTCTTTCTTCAGTTTGCATTTAGCAATTTAAAGAAGAAAAACAGACCAAACCAAACAAGGGACTCGAAGTTCAGCCAAGAGTAACAATATGTCACACAACCACCTGTACACACTCAACAAAAACTTATTCTGAGAACATATCCTGACCTCCAGGAATTTCTGAGTATTTTTCACAAAGCCGAACAGCTTCTAGGTAACATCACTGAGACTTCATTTTAAATTATATTTCTATTAGATACTGTATGGGAACTGTTGAATCATGGCCTGAACCACTGACTGATCACCTGAGCACTGAGTAAGCTTCGGGATCACAAATGAAGGCAACTCACCTGTGTGACCAGAAGGGGTGGAGTCTGATTCCACTTCTCCCAGACCCCATTTAACGGCCGAGCACCACCACAGAAGGATCTCTCTTAGGAAATCACTCCTTTGGAGTTTCCTATCATGAGCTTAGGACACAGGTGAGCATTTTTCCTTTATTTTGATTGTATCTTTTCCATCACAATAATGCAACTATACCATCTTTAAAATATCTTGGCAATAATCCTATTTGGAATTATTCATTCTATTAACTTCATATCTAACAGATACAAATCCCAGAATCCAGCAGCTAGAGAGCACCTGTTCCACTCTGCCTAAAATAGGACCTTCAAGTCCCTCATTTTTTTTCCACAAGTGAATGTCCTTCAGTGCAAATTTTGAGACACACATCCCAAGCACTGCAAATCTTATTCCTAACATAACTCCCAAGCACTTGCTGCAGGGTCAGTTTCACTTTCTATGGGAATAAAAGGGAACTCAAGACAATCTCGCAGCAAAAATCCTACACTCAGATGACCAAGAGATGCCACATGAAGACTGCGTTGATTAAACAGAGTTCCATGGGTCAGCAAAGAGCTGGAAAAGACAATCTATCTCTCTGGCCCAGCAGGCAGTCCCTTGTGCTTGGTGCCACCCCATTACCACTAGTTCCTGTGCCCTGTGATCCCTTCCCACCATCACACCCCCCAGCGGCCCTTGGGACAATAGGACCAGCAGGAGCTCTCCTCTGTCCAGGTAGGAACAGAGATGTGGAGATGTTAACAAGAAGAGGGTAAAACCACCATGACCACTCCCCTCAGTAGCTCTACAGCTTCTGCCAACCTCGCTGGGACGGAAGAGGGCACGTGGCAACTGTTATGGATCTGGGCAAATCCAGAATGATGAAATTTTTAGTACATCAGACCTTACTCTCACTCTGGGCCCAATCATTTAGCAAGTCCATAGCAGCTGTGGGTGTAACATGAGGAGCGAGGTCACCCCACATGGAGCTCAGCAACAAACGTAGACAGGACTCACAGCGCTTGCATTAAGGCCTCTGAAATTTTTGGATACCTATTGCTAAGGACTCAAAGCATGAAGTGGGGTAAACCACACCCTGTGAGTTCACGGGTAGACAGCGTTTGCTTAATGAAGGCTGCCATCCCCACCCTGCTCCTCTCCTGCAGGGTACTTTTCATGCATGCCACCATACAAGGGGGCTCAAGCACGGGGAAGGCGGAAAACAGCTGACGAAAGATTTCCATCGCAGCCCACCTGATCCCAATCTATACGCAAAATAAAGTTCAGGCGCCCGCAGCGTGCAGCTGCGCGGCACGAGGAGAAAAACGCAGCCAGCCGTTTTCATGGACTGAGAAAGCAGTGCTCGGAGGAGGAGAAGCTGCGCTGCTCAGCAGCCGGGCTCATTCATTTGGCTGTGCTGACCCCCAGAGCCCGGCACCGCACCTCTCCTCCTGCACGAGGGGAACCGTCGCATCCTGAGAACCTGAACCCAAGCGCACGTTTATTCCGCGTGCCCTCAAATCGCAGAGGCTGCAGAATTCACTAGACGACGGGGGGAACCTGTTTGAGGATACCCATCGCGAGGAGCTGATGTCCCCCTTCGCTGCACAACACGAGGGGCCCCGTCTGCCCCTCGTCCTCCAGACCCCACAAGGGGTATTTGCACAGTTAACAGCGCAACCTCTCCGCGTTTTCCGTTCAGGAATGCCTTGCTGCTCAGCTCTCACGGTAAGGACAGCCCCCATCCTTCTCGGCTCCGCTCCCCCACTCTTTGCGCGTCTTACACCGACACCTTACACCTCTGTAACGCTCATAAGCATCCTAGCACCGAAGCAGAAGAGCGGCACCGCGTGGAGAGCGCTCGGAAGCGAACAAAGCTCAACCACATCCCCACCGCGCTTAAAACCCCACGCCCACTTGTTTGCTCCACGGCCACGCAACCCAGCGCCGAGAGCCCTCACCCCAACCCTGCAGCACACGACGGAACCCCGAAACTGCTCCGGTGCGGGGTCACCTCCTCTCCGCAGCTCCACGCGTGCTCAGGGGGTCCTCGAGGAGCAGGAAAAATCAGCACGAGGTGTCCACACCGAGGGCGACGAGGAGAGAGTGCCCGACGAGGAGCTGCAGCCCCAGAACAGCTGCGAGTGTGACCTCAACCCCGCAGCTGGAAGCAATTGATCCCAATTAAGTCACCCACAGGTGTTCTCGTTTGGGGGTAATTCCTTTCCATCTGGTTCTCTATTTTATTTTATTTTATCTTACGTTACTTTATCTTATTTTAACTTATTTTATCTTACTTTATCTTGTCTTTCTTTCTCTTAACTTACTTTATCTTATCTTTTTCTATCTTTTTAAAGTGGCTCCCTACCAAAGTAAACACAGCTGAAAAAGAACTGGGAATGACCACCGGGCAGTGCTCTCCTCACTTCACGACAGAGAATCATGGAATGGTTTGGTTTGGGTTGGAGGGGACCCCAAGGATCGTTGCATTCCAACCCCCTGCCATATCCATAGAGAGAGGGCCCCGGATCCCACAAACCCCCAGCTGTTAAAACCCACAAACCTCACCTGAACCTGGAAACTCGATTCAGACAAAATCTAACACTCCCAGAATGGTTCAGTCACGTTCACCTTGCTAGGTTACCACAATTTAAGCGTCCCAGGCTGCTCCCATGTTCGTCCACAAATGAGCAGCCTCTTACCAACAGCATTTGTGCACTGCTGAGCTGAGGTCCGTGCAGCTGCCAGGGGGATTCTGGCTGCTGAGTTCCAGCACGTGTGCCTGGGACGCAATAGCAAGACATTAAAGCTCACGTGATCATGTTTGGCGTTAGATATTTGTGGGTTCACACCTCAGTTGATTGTTCACTCAGCTTTCCTTACTACGTCAGCATGAAATGTTCCCTGGTTCTAGTTCCCATCAGAGGACATTCTGATTCGGGGAAAAAACAAACGAATGAGTTTAAAAAGGAAGAAAGCAAGCAGGGTAACTCGGGCAGGCTGCTCTTCTGTTTCCCCCCTTGCCAAGCCAAGGAGGGAATGTGGAATGCTTCCACACTCATCCAGTGAGACTAACTCACCTCTGGGTGAGTTAGACAGAAACAGACATCACAGAAAGAGGATAATACAACAAAGTAAGAGAAGGACTTTGAAAAACAACTGCATTCTCTTCAGAGAACAGAACCCTGGGGACAGGCACTACACGTTCCTTAAAGGGCCACTTTAGAAGTGTTGCTGGCTGTAGATAAAGCCTCACTTCTTAGGACTTGTAATGACTGAGCAGGACGTGGAGCAGAGGCCGTGGAGGTTGCAGTGAGAGAAAGAGACACGGATGGTTCCTAAACTGGGGCCAAATCAAACGGATTGAGAGCTCCAGCAGCTGTGCCAATTAAATCTCACTCATTTTGCTGAACATTAGCATTAATCACTTTGGCGCGTTTCTTAGAATATTCCATGTCACTAGGTAGCTAAGCAGCCCTGTGCAAGCTATGGGGTGGCACAGCAGTGCTGTTAATCACTGAGCACACATAGGGTGCTCTGGGAACCCCCACGCAGCTCAGGGCAGCATCTATCTGTGTGTGCCTGCAGTTGGGGCTGGGGTGTATCCACGTCCCACATTAGGAGGCACAAAATAAAACCACATAACCAAAGAGGGAAGAAGCCATGAAGTGGAGCAAGGAGCACATTCCTCACTGCCCGAAGCCGATGAAATCAAAGCAGATCCAGAGGAGTTGCATTAGTCCAGTTTTTTATTCAAATTAAAGTCCGGGGAACAGCAATGTGATTTTGTCATAAATACATCAGTGAAGAGCATTCCTGCAGTCACACTGGGCAAGGCAGCTTCAGGAGAACTGCTTTGCAACATCCTTCATGTTCACACACACACACACACACACACACACAGAATCTTTTAATTAAATAATGAGCTTGCGCAGTCACACAACTCGTTGTGACGCTGTTGGCTACGGAACCAACTACGGCTGCTGTACACAAGCAAAGAACTTCACACCCAGGTGAACAGTTTCACAGCCTTCTGTTATTGAAGTTGTTTGGTTGTTGTTGATTTGGTTGTTGTTAATACATAAAATACTCCAAATTCTCCACTATTTCTTTAGCGTCACCGTAGAGGAAAATCATGTATAAAACCAGAAGGACAAAGGGAGAAGGAAAAAAGAACGCTCACCTCCAGACTACAGCATCTAAGGGACTCCCAAACGCTGCAGTTTGAGCATCAGACTGCAGCCGTGTGCATGGGCACAGCCAGGGGGAACTGCTCTGATGCTACGGTTTATAAGTGGTGAATCCCAAAGGTTAAACCACGCTGCAGCTGTCTGCAGAACCACCACGATGAATCGCACATCGCTGCATAGCGGGGACTGTGGGCTCCCAACGCTGCCAACCAGAGAACAGTATTTAAGCTTTCGTGGTGTTGTCATGCAAATGCTGCCGAGGAAATGGATGGTAATTACAGTGCTGTACACATGTGTACCAGAAAAAAAAATATTTGGATAAACCGAACGAAGCGAAAATTGGTTTTAATCACCCCCAATTTATCTATTAGGCACAAATGGAAAAGATGGACTTGATTCAAACTTGTTTAAACAACAGATTGCCTGAGGCAAATCCATCCTGCTTTGCATACGCAGGGCTGCTTGCAGAGCCAGCAGTGTGGGAGCCTCTCCAGCAGCCTGCACTGGGGGATGCCCAATGTCACAGTCCCACAGAGGACAGCACATGGAGACCCCCAAAAGAGCAGAGCAAAGCCCTCACATTCCCAACGGACCATTGCGAGGAAGCCGCCTGAGTTCAGTCTGCAAAGCTTTCCCAAAACCTCCTGCAATAACTCCACGGGTTTTGGCACAATGTGGGCTTTGTGTGTGCTTCGTATGGTGAACACATCTCCATCCACGCCACAAAGCAGACAGCTTGTCTACCACGCTGACCAGAAAGCAAACAGAAAGTGAAATCCAGAGGACCAAAAATAGTACACAAAAAATTGACTGAATCTTAGAGCGGACTGCTGACCGAGGTAATGGATTTTGTTTCACAACCTTGAGCCCAGTGCTGTCCTTCCACTATGCCAGAATCAACGTTAAGAGCTATCCCAGATCTCGGTTACAACATTGTATTCCTTGTGCAGAAACCATACAAATCCACACCTACATCACAGCCAGCAAAGCACTGCGCACGGGTGTAAGAATCAGATCCAGAATTTAACATGGGTGGCGTCGACGACCGTAAAAAGCGATCCAAAAAATTATCTCAAACTCTTATAAAAAAATATTTACAGTACAGTTTGTTAGCGTTCACGCTACGCCTTCAGTCCTAGAAAAAGGCAGTCTGCAAAGGGGCTGGCTCAGGTGCTCAGAGTGAATCATACCAACACGGAACGACACGGCAGAGACAGACCAAGTCCAAAAGCAGCTCAAGGGGAGGGGATACAGCTGGTTCTTCACGTGTTACAGTTGTTCATATTGCATAGCTGGAAAACGAGGTCACTTGACTTGCATAACACTGCAACGTTGGAGAAGGAAAGGGGAATTGTTTTGGGGTGGAGGAGCTGTGGTTGCAGCCAGGAGCACTGGCGATGACCGGCCAGCACCGAGTCCTAGCCCTGTCCAGCAAGCTGCAGGCCTCGTCCACCAGTCAGTATATGCCATTTTACAATAGCAGAGAGTCATCAAAAGCCGTTTTCCTTATAAGCAAGGAAGCTTTATAAACCAATGCAAATTGAGGAAAAAAAAAAACCCAGCTTTCAAGCACATTCACCACTGACATCTAATAAGCCCAGCAAGATTCAGACTTGCATCTCTGTAGCACTTTGTTTTAAATCTCTATCCCACAAACTCTGAATCTCTCAATTGCATTTGCCTTTGCTCCAGTGATGCTACAATTAAGAGATCCGTTTGGCAGCTACAGTTGGCTGTAACAAAGCTTTTCAGCCTTATGTTTATTTGAGACAGGCATGCTCAAATACTTGTCCATCTTGCTAACAGATCTCCATCCAACGAGAGATGATAACACACCACAAAGCTCTGCCTATCCCATTTTATGCCATATTCCCACAGGCTGCATGCAAGGGAAACACCTGGCAACCAGCTCTGGGGACAAAGTCACTCCAAGCCAAGGTATCACCTTGTTTATGTCACTGCAAAGATGTATCTCAGGACTCTGATGCAAAGCCAGCTTCAGCCTGGGATACATCCTACCAACCTCAACAGCCATCAGGAAGAGCAGCACGTTTTTTGATTATTTTGGCACATGTCACAGCAAATTGTAGAACCCAACATGAGGATATTACAGAAAGGACTTCTTACTGTTAGCCCTCCTCCATGGGAGGTGAAGCAGCAAAGGTAGGCACTGTTATCCCCAAAGAGAGCAGGCACCCATGTCAGCTCAAACACTAAGATGTACTTATTTGCAGAACTAATGTACAAACTCACTAAAGCTGCACAAGGTGATTCAGATGGGCAGTGCTGCAGGCCAGCTGCCCCCAGCAGAAAGCCTCAGCTGATCTACAGGGAAAAAGAGCAAGGCAAGCCCTCACAAAAGGCCACATACATCAAAGTGAAGTGAGATGGGAAAGAAAAAAAGGGGAAAAAAAAAAAAAAAGGAAAAACAAGAATACAGCAGGAGAACATTCTGGGAGTCTACAGTCCTGCATGCTGTATGTCAGAGCTCAAAAGGAGGCAAACAAAGGCATCTGCAAGTCAAGCATCCTCTTAAACAGAACACTGAGAATCTGATGTAAGCAAAGCGACTGCATCACAGCTGCATCTACATTTGTCTGTTTCAGATAATCATAAATTCTCTGCACTAACAGCAGAACACCTTCAGTACAGGGAAGATTAAAATAACAGTTAGAGTGACAGTGATTAGAGAGATCTCCACACCCTGGCAGCACTAAGACACTGCACATATGTTACCCTGCTCCTTTGCCACTGCCTGACTGACACAGGGTTCTCACTGTAGGGACCTTCTACATGAATGGCACCACTTTCTTTTGCCATCTAAATGCTCTGTTATGAAATGGCATTGAAATGCTGGACAGAGTTAGAACTGGGGCTTTCAGCACAGCTGGCAACACCGGGGAGATGCGTGAGTAAGTACAGTCTGCATTCAAGCAGTATTTGTTTCACAGGAGCAATGAACCCTGTCAGAGCAGCACGTTTTTTTTTGCGGGGCTGAGAAGTTTTGTGTGGTGGAGCAGCTGAGACATCAGCCCCAGCGTGTACAGGAAACAGCATTCATGGCAAGTAGAAAAACCACATGGTATTTATTTCCACCATACGACAAGCATTTCAGGGATACATACAGTAGTCCAGTGGCATGTACAAACGTATGACTGAGACAGCTTCACACTCAAGCCAGAGCACCCTGTTCCAGCCCACTCCTGCTGACTGCTTTTCTCAGTTGATACTCATCAGAAGTTTCCACTGTCAGTAGTTAAGGTCTGCCCTGTGGGTACAGTGAGAAAACAGTTCCACCAACAATGGGTATGGAGCATCAGTAGTGAAGAAATCCAGAAGTGTCTGTTTTTACTCACATGCCCAAACGCAGCAGGTTTTGATTCATACAAGAAATTCAGTGCCTGCAGTTCAAGCACCATGTTTATCCCAGGACACAAGCCATTGAGAAAAACAGTTGACTGCACCACAGATAACAAGCAACACCTCGTGCCTAGCATGGGACGTGTCCCCAGAAGGACTTCCACTTCGTTATGCAATCCACTGCAGAGCAGATGATGTTTGTAACGTATCACTTGTCACGTGAAGATGGTAACAGTAATGACATGGGCCACGTTGGACTCCGTCATCTTCCCAACGCCACCAACCTGGATCCACTTCACTTCTGCTCCTCGCAATGCCTTGATTGTGTGTCACAAGGGTTTGTGAATCACGGCAACGCCTGTTTTAAGAACGGACAGACACGCAGTTATCACAGGAGCAACTCCTGGCTGCCTTGTGGCTGAGATCATGCTGCAAACACTAACACCAGCAGCAAGCTGGCACAGAGCTGTTTACTGTTTCTGTGAAGGGCTCCTCTACTGAAGACCAAATAAAGCCCATCCAGATTTAAGATTAAAGCATCAAGAGGCACAGCCCTTATGTTCCTCAACGATCCAAGCCGTTGCCAGTTCTCCCACTATGTATTTCTTTCTTTACCTGCATAACTCCTCCCCGTGCTCATACTGGTTGGCAGCAATGTCCACTTGTCCGTGATGGGGTTGTAGTATTCCACAGAGGCCAAGTTGCAGGAACCATCATCTCCTCCCACCACATAGAGGAGACCATTCACCGCACACACACCTCAAAGCAGAGCACAGAGTTAAACATAGCCTAACTTCTCTTCCATCACACGCTGCCTGTCACATTTTGATTCATTCCCTAGAAGACATCTTCCATTTTATTACTTGTCTGTAATATCGTATATTTAAATTACTCAAACAGCCAAATTAAAAACCACAGACAAACACAACCAAGCACCAAAGCCAGGCTTCTTGTGGTTACCTGCATTTCTTCGACACATGTTCATGTCTGCTACTTGCTTCCAGGTGTTTGTTCCTGGATCGTAGACTTCCACGCTCTTCCTGACCAGGGGACCATCGTGCCCACCAGTTGCATACAGCAGCCCACTGAGGACACCAACACCTGCCAAACAGAGCCCAGCCATTGCCAAACGTACACAGGAAAGGGCTGCACATCCCTGGGTCTGCACTGTGGTTCTGCACGGTCCTCTCTCCAAGGCATTCCCAGAACATGTGCTTCAGCATCACTCAGCACTTGGTCTGGTCTGACTGCTGCAGCTCACCCCTCTTTGTCTCTGTCTGCTTGATACTCTCTGCCACGGGTCTCTTTGCGCGTAGCCTGATTTTTATTTCCAGGAGTTCTATTTCTGTTTTTCCTGCTGCCTTTGTGCCATGTGGCTTCATCCCTTGGACACCATTCCTCTTTTCAGCAACCTGTGACTCACTCCAATTCTTCAGGCTGCTTCTGGGTTTGCTTGCCCAATTCCCCTCACCACTCCTACCCCAAAATGGAGTAAAACAGAAACACCAATCTGAATTGCCTCACATTAAGCATTGCATTAGCCCGCAGGACAGCTCCCGAGATCTGAAGATGGTCTCATGTTGATGATTTAGGGAAAAGCTCAGAGCTCTGACCCCAGAGCTGTTCAAGCTGCATCCCAGTTGACCGAGGAGTGGGAACTCACCCAACTGGTGAGGAAAGCCTGCCACATCTGAGCCCATCCAACTGGCTTTGCAACACCCTGCCATTTGACTACATTCAGCTGTTACAACAGCTTTCTATATCAAAATAAAAAAAAGTCAGTAAGCTAATCTAAGCAAGTAGGAGTGTTAAAAGGTTGGGAACAGTAAAGCTTCTCCACTTGAAATGCCTCCACATGTGGTGTGACGGGGGGCACAGGAAGAGCTGTTCCTGCCCAGGGGACTGCCATCGCTCCAACAGCACGCTGCCAACACAGCCCTGCTGCCTGCTTTGGGGTCATGGCAGGGATTTGGGGACACTCATCCTCGCCTCCGCTAGATGTCAGCATGAGCACAGCAATGCTGGGAGCTCAGGTTCTTGTTTCCCGAGCTGTACAGCACTGCTGTTGGTGCGACAGCTGGTGCTTGCTGGGGGGGACGCAGGCTGCGATGGGCCCGGCTCAGTTTGGGAACAGCAAGCTGCAAGGTTACTTGGCACATTTTTGCTCTGTTTTGACATACTGTCAACAACGTGAGATTTTCATTGTTTTCCCATCAGGTTGGGATAGGTTTTATTATCACACCAATATCACATTATCACAGACTGCATTCACCAACACTTCTCCTTCCCTTTTACAAAGAGAGGAGAGCCCAGTGATTATCCCCTTTTAAGAACATATCCAGAGTCAGTACCTGCACCGCTGCGTCGAGTGCTCATGTCAGCTACGTAGGTCCATTCGTTGGTGGCTGGGTTGTACTGCTCTACAGTACTAAGGCACTGGCGAGATGCTCCATCATAACCCCCCACAGCATAGAGCTTACCTGCAAGAGACATGCTGGCATCAGCATCACAGCTACCACTGATGTATAATGTTCCCCCCATGCATGGCAGCTCCAGCGAGGTCAAGTCCTGGCTGGAAAGGCCCTGGGAGAGCTGCCTGAGCCTGCTGGCATGTCTGGGGCAAACCCTACTGAAAGGATCAGAAGCAGGAGCACAGACAGTGGGTCTGTTTGCTTTTAAAGCTGTCATCCAAGACTGGGAAACATCACAACGCAACAGCTTCATTAGAAGCCCATAGCCCTGAGGGTTTTCCAAACGACTTGTTGGCCCAGGACAAGAGCTAGTACCAAAGCATGTTCTGCTGATCAAACATTTCCTCCTGTTCAGACGCCACACACCAAGGTGAGCTGACAAAGGTGAATACTATATGTTGATTACAACATTAGAGGAGCAATAAATCTGCAACAGCCTCTTAACATACTACCACCATGGAAATGCAGACCCAATTTTGAAGATCTTAGGCCAAACTAGGACAAACCAAAGCTGCTAGTAGAGCTGAGGCCACTCTGTTCACTTGTGCCAAGTGACCATGACACAGAAATCCTGTGCGACCTTTGTAGCACAGTATGTATGTCCTGTGCACTTCTTTGTCATGCGAGACTCCCATCAGCAGCTATCATCTACAGTTATATGATTGATACTTTGATATTTTAAGGCTTCAAGTATAAGGATGTGGTCCTGCCTCTGTGGTCATGGCTTCACTCACAGCCTCCTCGAGCTCTTGTTCGGACTGTTGTTTGAAGCTACTTGTTACTTAATCAACCGAGGCCAGACAAAGCAGGACAAGATAAAGCACCCTGGTTGGCATCAATCCTTAGATGTTTTCACTACTCACAGGCACTGGATCAACCTCCATCATATTCAGATGAGCATCAGGGGTTAACTGCATCCTGCAGTTTTGCACTACTATGATCAGCTTTCCTTCTCCATCACACGCTCACTTTCTGTCATGAGCTCCCACACATGCAACACTTTCCATGCTTTAAACAACGCAAAGCAAAAGGACTTCATATGCATCCAATAGAAAATAGATCACAGAAACACATTTCTAAAGTATGTATTAAGTATTTGTTTGGAATTCAAATGACCAATCTACTTCAGCAAAACAAACAACTACCAACGACCCAGCACTCCACAGGCTGTGAACTGGGCCAGTTTGGAATGAGATGCTTCTTCAACAAGTACGCAGATTTAGCACAACCCTCCCAAGTCATTCTGACTCCATCTCATCCTCCTCACAAACACACTTCACACGTTTCCCATTCAAACCAAGACACCTCAAAGCAGAGTTCACAATAAGCCTTGCACCACTGGCTGCTCCACAGGGCACAAATGGAAACTGTTACACCATGCTAAAGGTGAGGCCGAACAAGATCTTTCCCTTGCTACAGAACAGATTTTGCTGAAGGTTTCTATCTAAGTTTCTACCTATAGGTTTCTACCTATTCTTTCTCCTGGATGCAAACCAAGCTGCTCAGTTCCAGCTCACTCAAGCTGGCTGCTGGCACCTCTGTGCCAACAGGTACAGCACCATCCCTTGCACCGCCTGCTCTGCTCACCTCACTCCCAAACTGCCCCAACATCAGCACTCTCAATCGTCAGTCCCTGCTCTCTTATGAACCAGAACAAATTATGCTGCGTGTGCCTGGAAGCCTGGTTTTAGCACACCTGCCAAACCAGCAGCCTGGGGCTGTGGGATGAGCTGTGCTCCCGTTCTCCCGCTGAGCAGATTTTTTGTGATAGGTGCTCCACCCACACACTGTCTGCTGATGGCAACAGAGCACTGCTTAACACTGTTTGCTGTCATCAGAAGCAGCACTGGAAGAATAAGGACTCAGAGAAAGCTGCACACACCTAACAGCATTCACAGAAGGCATGGGTTGGTCTGACACAGGTCTGAGGCTCTTGGAAAGCAGCACACCATTTTTTTTCACGTAGATGTAAAAGAGAACAGGAAAAGCTGCAGCAAATTAGGTCTGATAAAATAAATCTTTACCAATCAAAGACAGTGTAGAGAACAGGTCCTGCAGTTACTTCCTATTGCACTTAATCACTCAGGCTTCTGTTTGACACTGAAACGTTTGCTTGAAGGAAATGGCTGATGGTTTTCTTACCCTCCACAACTCCAACTCCAACACTGCTTCTTCTTGTGTTCATGGGAGCCACAAAAAACCACTCATTGGTTTTATAGCTATAGGCCTCAACTGATGCCAGACCTAGTTAAAAAGGGGATACACAGGTTTTCTAATTAAAAAAAAAGAGAAGAGAAAAAGATTGGTGTTGCACTTTCATCTGCCTTCCACCTCCTCCCAAGCCCGTAATCCCCCCCACACTCTTCAGACCCCATTTTCTAGTCCCTTTCCTTTCAAGCTGGGGCCACCACATCAACACCACTTCTCCAGCTGCTGGAAAAATTACCACAGGGCCCCTTACCCTGGGGCACCAAGGTGGAGCAGAGTCCAGATTCCAAGCCCAAAGGTCCACATTCTTTCAAGAATTATAAAATGTCTATGCAAAGGTTTAAAAATTACCCCAGAGCATTCTGAACCAGCTGAAATAATCAGGTCAGGGCTAGACCAAGCGGCAGTGCCCTACAGCAGAGGTGTGAAGCTGAGTATGCAGTTATATCATAACACCCAGACAAGCAGACTCCACAAAATGCCTCATTCACATTTCTTTTATGCTGCTACGCAAATTTCAACTAAAGCCAGGAAAAAGTCCTTTCTGATCAGAATAAGCACGTTCATATAGCAAACAAGACTGAAGGAACCATGTCAGTAAAGAAAAAGAAACTGGGTGAGATGCTCTGCGATTACTGAAGGGTCAGAACGTGCACGTGGTTGGTATTACACACAGTGCACCCACCCAGACTCTGGCTCAATCTCTACGCAATTATAGAGGAATTGCTCTGGAACCTCACTAAAGCTCTGCAATCTTTGCTGGGGTCTCTGAAAGCATTGCTTTGGGTCAGGCTTTTGTTCAGCCACCTACCGGTGCTGCCATCAAAACCGCCCACTGCGTACAGGAGATCATTGAGCACAGCTGCACCCAGAGTGCTTCTTCTTTCCTGCATGCTGGCTATGGATGTCCACTGGTCCTTCACGCCATCGTACACGTCAACGGTGCGTACCCTTAAGGATCCGTTAAAGCCTCCGACAGCATAGACATTGCCAGCCATAAACACTACACCTGAGAAAGGAGAGACATTTTATGGAGGTTTGACAACTGATGAACCAAGTATTACCAGGTGTCTGCCAGGGTCAGCAGGGAAGAGTGGAATGTGGGCAAGTCTTGAGCATTTTCTGCAGGTTAAGAGCACTGGAGCCAAGTAAGATAAAACATACGTGTCGTAAGGATGGTGAAATGCACATAAACTCACAGCAACATAAAGCACAGATGGATGCATATCTGAACGAAAGATTTTCTGCAGTCACAGAGGACACCAAATGGTGATCCACATTCACGCCCTCATATCTTCAGGAGAACGCTCCCAGATTTCAGACAGACTCTTAATAGACTGAGGGCTTGACTCAGCTCCCCTGATTTTCACTAGGAATCCAGAGAAAACTGGATGCTCGTGGAGACAGTAACCAGAGGGGCAGACAGGCAGAGAGCAACCCTGCAGAGTGCAGGGCATCCACTTGAACACAAAGGGTATACGAGTAGGAAAAGAGGAGAAAAAAATGGCAAAAAGAAAACTGTTTGTGGCTGGAGACACAGGAAGGCTGAAGTGATGACCAAGGAAACATCCATCCGGCCCTGAAGAGCCAGACACAAAGAAAGCTGCAGCAAGCTTTCCAATTACCTGCTCTACATCTCCGTGAGGGAAGCTCAGCAACCTGGTCCCAGCGCTCCTCCTCAAAGTCATAGCACTCCACACTGCGGATGGCTTTGGGTGCTTGCCCGCCCACCACAATCATCACCTGGGAAGGGAAAATGAGAGCTGGGCCACCTCAGGCGTCAGCCTGAGCAGCTGCTCTCTGAACAGAAACCAGCAGCACAGCCTGGTCTATAGCAGCTGCTACCCCACCAGGAGCTTCTGCAGACAGTTACTTAAGTCAATCCTTCAAAAGAAAAACTTTATCCCCATTTTAATGCACACTAAATATGACAACCCCCGTTAGCCCTTCCTCTCTGTTTCCCAAGCAGGCAAACCTGCCCTACTTCCCCATGAAACAGGGAAATAGTTTGTAGCAGGGTGTACGCAAGGCATGTTGCCGAAGAAGTTTTAAGTGAAGATGATCCTGGCGTAATTTCCACAGCCAGCCCACTGTTCAGTCATTATCTCCATGATGGTACTAAAAATAATCAATGCCACTTAGCAAATTAAACCCACCAGCTGCAATGCCACCTGCAGGGAAGATGTCACTCGGGGAAAGCAGGACTTAAGACCCAGCACTGCTGGGCTGCTGAGGGAAGGGGGTTGTCAGCTTCATTAAAGCCTCTGGCTGCTACATGTGTTGATGCAAATCTAGTAATTAAACCTTAAACTCCACTCAGATAGGGAAGACCTATGTGAAGCTAATCAACAGCAAATCTGTCTGCTGTGACCATGTGTGGTGCAGTCCTTCCCAAACCTGCCTTGCCTGCTGCCAGCTCTGAGCTCTGGAGGGCAGCCCATAGCCACGTGTACAGGCAGCATCCAAACCTCTGGCATTTACAAACAGCTCCACCTGCACTTTGGTCCGAACATGTTTCCTTCTGTCTCTCCACCATTATCAGGAGGATTTGTTCCCCTTATCACAGGAGCAAACACTACCCAAGACAATCTGATTTTTACAAGGCCACAGAGCGGCAAGTGAGATAAGGGGGCTTCAAATGTACTTAAAGGGAGGATGATACTGGCGTCAGCCACTGCAAGGCAGCAGTGGGCAGCTGAGGGGATAAGACAGCACTTGAGGTCATTCAGGTAAGAAGCTCAACTCCTGTCACAGTTGCTGCAGAAGTCCAGGGCAAAACAATGCTCTAAAGTACTTCATGAGTATGAAAACAGTGAACTGTTCAACCTAGAAAGATGGAAACGTGACCTTAGGAGGTAAAATTCAGCCTAAATTAGCAGTCTGACCACTAAGTGTGCCGCAGCCTCTCATGGAAAGCTGCAGAGCTTCACCTGATTATAGACTTAAGAGATTTCACAGCAGGACCAGCAGATGAGATGAAAGTTTCCCAGCAACCAGATTGCTGGGAGATCATCACCTTCTCCCACGTCTTTACAGTTAAAAAACAAAACAACAAAACAAAAAAGGGTTAACAGCACCACAGAAGATCTGGGTTTATACTCAGAGGTTGTGCTATTAGTAGATGCTGAGAATCTCTGAAGTCACTGACTCACTGCTCATTAACTTCTTTAATCCTTCAGCAAGGGTCATGCAGCCCTCCGTGATCTCTCAAAGCTGTCTTCTACCCACATCCCTTCAGTGCCTGCAGGAGGAGCAGACAACACCCTGACGTGCTCTGCAGAACTGCAGTTTCGTGATGGACCTTCCAGAATCTGAACACGTGAACGGCACAGAACTCATATCCCATCCCACATATCAGACTCCCTATGATTTGTACTTAGAAAAATAATACACTGTGCTTCTGGCACCCTACAATTTCTGAGCAGCTCACTAACAACTTCAGAGGCACGCTGTTGAGAAGGACGATGACCAACTGCATTTATGCCTGGAGCATGGGTCAAACAGCTTCTGTTGTCATTTTCTCCTCACCAACAAAGCAGAGGCCAAAGCATCACATGCCTCCAGGAAAAGCACAGGGAGTAACACGGATTATTTGTTCAGTAGCTGCTCCAGGGCTATCGGAATCTGCTTCAGACTTCCTGCTCACACGTCTGGGTGCCGCTGTTTCCTGCTTTCCTGCCTTCTGATTGCAGAGCCTGAAAAATGACAGGCAGTGGAGGCAATCATCCTCAGCAGGGCTCCAGCACTGTGCCACATCCAGCAGAGCTCCCAGCAGCTGCCTGCAGCCGCTGTCAGCTCACAGTCAGCGACACTCAGGCCACAGCTCCAGGACCACAGCCGCTCCCCAAGACCACTCATGGCTGAGAAAATGTTTTTAGAGAGCAGAATCTTGTCCCTGGAGCAGAGACACTGCCTCCTTCATGAGTCTGCCTCAGTTATCGAACTTCATTGAGCACACACAGAGGGCGCACACAGTGCCAGAAGAGGCAGTAGAGTGATTCAAAGTACTGCGAACGGTTTGCAGCCTATATCCATTTCCACACAGTGCAGCAGTGACTGCTGCACTTCTTTCACACAGTGTAAACTCCTGACATCTTCACTGACTGCACTGACCCCTGACCTCAGCTGCTTTCTGCTTGTGTCTGCAGTTGTGCTCAGAATCGGATCGTAACATTTCACCTGCACTAACCCCTGGTCTCCAGCAGCACTAGTTGATGCAAGGTGACACAGCACGCTCCCCAAGCAGCTCCCTCCCCTGATCTGCTCACCCAACAGAAGCACTGAGGATTGACCACAACACAGAGGAAATACAGCCCGCATCCTGACAGGGGACTTTCTCTAAGGGGCTGAGCAATTGAAATGCAAAAATTCAGAGTTAGAAAGCGTTGTAAAAGCACCAGAGATGGAAAATACCATCAGTATGAGGTGACACTGAGCAACATCTTCCCTACTGTGTTAGGAAGGGAACTTGGCTTACCTTCGGCAGGCTGACAGGAGTTCTTGGCTTTGTTCTGGGATTCTTGATCAATTGCCTTTGATCCAGAGGAAGCAAATGATACTTCATGGCCTCGATAAGGAAGTCTTTACATGTGTTGTTATTCTTGATTAAAGCTTCTTCTTCAACTGTCTGAGAGCGTGCACACATGAAAGGACACTTAAAGTGAAGCACTTGGTGGCACAGGTCACAAGAAGCACACAGAAACAAGAACTTCTCTTTCCAAGTACCAACACAAAACATGGAAGACAGACAAGAGAATTCCAGCTCTTTCCAAAGAAACAAATAAATTCACATCCAAGCTCCCTTTCTTCCAGAATCATTAAAGAGCAGCAGCTCTCCCTCTATTTTATCAACCTCTGTCAGACACCTAATATCTCAGCAGAGGAAAATTCAGCAGAAGCCTGCATATAGAATGAGTAATTCCTCTTTTTGAGTCATAATTTTTAAGAAAAGGCCATATCTGTTCCTCCATCAGAGGATACAGTTGAAAAGGAAGAAAAAAGACATTATGCATTCATCTTCTGTATATCAATTTTATTTCTGTTGCATTGGCTTTTTAGACTGAAGATGAAAGCAGAGCAGTCTAAAAGCCCACATACCAACCCCTTCTTTGGGATTCTCAGCTCATTACCGAGGCCCAGATTCCAGGAATTAAGCTGTCAAGAACAATCTCTAAGACAGACTAAGAGCACATCTCACCTACCATCACACAAACCCATCTCCACAGAGCCTGCTCCTGCACAGGACTCTTCTTAAGCCAAAATTATCACACGTACACTAGGGAGAAAACCATGCATCCTTGTACAAGCACCACCTGAGTGTTTTCAGGGCAAGAAATCCCAAGACATTTATTTCTAAACGCTTCCACCAAGACTGGCAGGAGCTCAGCTCCTAGCACTGCTGGGCAGAGCACAGGTCACATTTTATAGGGTTTCCGCATGCATGCACACAAACACACACAGATTTCAGAGTCCACCCACTTTCCCCTTTTATTCCACTGTTGACAGACTCTGCTTCACGCCAAATTGGCCATTTCAGAAGCAAACAGCCAAGACACTGATTAAGAAGCTTAAGTGCAATATTAATTACTTATTTGCAGACTGACCTGTACAAGGTAATCTCTGGGCAGAAGGGGGAGGCGAACATGCTCCATCAGTTTAGCCATGTGCTCTAAGCGAGACTCCTTCTCGTAATTTATCCAAGAAATAACAGCTTCAAAGACCTACGCAGATAAAAACAATGAGTGTAGAGAACAGGCTTGCAGTCACCTCGCCCACATCAGAAGCACTGCGATTTTGCAGCGTTGAAGGAGATGGAAGATCTCTATCACACAAACAGATGAAGAAGTGGGGACAACTTGCAGCTAGCACGAGCACCTCCGTAGCCGAGAGGTGAGCTAAGCATGCGGTTAATGAGCACCTCCCATCCCACCATGCTGCACTGCTCCCCGAGTTGAGCACGTGTGCAAGACAGTCATACACCTTTTCTTGCACAGGGCTCCTGGTCGGCAGCCAGGAAACTTAATTGGCCTCCTGACATTTGCACTGGGCATTATTCATGAAATCAGCCACCACGATTACCCGCCGATAACAAATACCCCTCCTGGAGGAGCCAGCTCAAACAGCAAGTCCCCGCGCTCACCTCCCTGCTTAATCCCCTGAAGTGTGAAACCCACAGGACAGATCTAAAAATACCCAGATCAAGCAGGCACAGGGGAAACAAGGGCATGCCGGGCAGGCAGGACAGCAAGGAGTGCGGCCTCAGCTGTAACACAGCACGATATTGATCTTTGCAGTGAAGCATTCCAATGCCCAAATGACAGTCCGGCACTCAGCTTGCACCTATGGGAAAATTATGGCTGTGACCCCACTCTCTGCTTACTGGTGAGGTTCTGGGAGCACTCCCCTGGACAGCCAACCTCGCCCAGTGCTGGCCCAGCAGGGTCAGCCCATGGTCAGGACAATCTGCAAAGAGTCTTTCTTCTATCCCTCCCCAAGGAACCATTTGGTTTGGGCCCAAGGTCAGCAACTCAATAACAGAAACCGAGGGCATCACCTCGCTGCCCAGCTGCTGCAGCCAGAGCATCTGCAGGAGGCACTGACACACAGAGGAGAGGCAGAGCAGAGGACTTTCCTCCTCATTGCTCAACTACACACTTAAAAAACCAAGCGAGCAGTAAAGCAGGAGCCTCATTTCCTATGCCAACAAATGCTCTCGCTGAACTGCTTGGAATTCAGGAAGCTGCAGTGAGGATTTCAGCGAGCAACAGGGAGCCCGGTAATCAAACCCCAGCGAACAGCAGAGGAAAACGCTGCAGAAGCTTCAAGTGTTTTCAAATGCAAATAAACAAACAAACAAACTATTTCATGTTGGCTACAAGGCATTTAAAATGGAAACTAGGTTGTTACGGGATTTTTAATTGCAAATGAGCATGGAAGGAGCAGAAAGCAACACTTAGCCCACAGACACGTTGGCATTAACCTATTCTGCACCAGCCCTACAAGGCACTGGAGCAATTAATCCAGGTACAGAGGAACACGACAGCAAAAAGTTCTTAAAGGAATGTAAAGCAGCAAGAATTAACTACCTCAGTGCTGGAGAGCAATCCAGAGGTAGGAATACACTGACACCACCCTGCTCTGACAAAATTAATAGAAATAGACAATATGTGTATATATATAAATACTCTGGCATTTCTCTTTGGCTCCAATTTTAAGCTCCAGCAGCCAGGCTCTGATGACACAAAGCTGCTGCACAGGCTGTTTGCAGCCAGCGCCTGCCTGGCTGTAGGGGCAGGGCAGCCCCCCAAGCAGAATTTCCACTCAACAGTCAGAAGGCAAAAGCTGGAACATCTCCTTTCTGCACACTAGCAAAGAGCACACCCATCCATTTCCCAGCCTCTGCCCAAAATCCAGGTGTTAGATGCTACCAGGTCTGAGGACCAAACGGTGCACCAGTTCCTGATGCACACCAGCAGAACGTGTTGGTTTCTGGGCTCTGCATGAAGTCCCCAAAACAAAAATCCCAAACCCTCTTGAAGTTTCTTTCACCACTATTCTGATTGTCAGAAATCACTTCTTGAGGACCACATGCCCCTCAATTTCACATATCACTAGTAAATACACACAAATGTGATTTTTTTTCCCGTACTGTTTTTTACTTGCTTGCATATGCTGCTCTAATTAAAGACCTAATTAGGTCAAAGTACTCACCCACAGCAAAAGGCAGAGGCAGGGACCAAAATGGACTTTTGTCCAAGGCCAAAAGAGGCTGTGCAACTGCAGGGGTTGGCCCCAGCATGAGGGAGAAGGGAAGGAAGGAGGATGGCCTTGGAGTTAAGTGGGGAAATGCTTTGGAAGAGTCATTCTACAACTGAAATACTTCTGCAGCAGCAACTTTTTGTAGTCGTGATAGTCAAGGATGCCAAGAGTTCAGGAGTACAATCTATTAAGCCAATTAGTATCAGTTGAGGGGGGAGCAGAGGAAGGAGAGAACATACACTTGGACCTGAAGCACTGTAACAGCAATGCTCTCCCTGCCCCTTGCTGCCTTCTCATGAAGTCAGACTAGGACAACTTAGCCCTCAAATGTTTGAGGTAATTACTATTATTTTGCTGCTGAAAGATAATTACCTGTCTACATACAGGTGTATATGCACATCCAGGTAATAGATCAATCACATCAGCAGGTAGGAAAGAGAAAGGTCAGGAAAACCGCTTGTCCACGTGCTCATCCATCACACCAAAAGTAAACCAAAGCAGCAGCCTGCCCATCTGCCCTCCATTTTCACCACTTCTCTGGACTCCAGCACATATTTCACATTCATGTTCAAACCCTTGTTCTCTGTTTATCTCCTGTTATTAGCCTGTTGTTTTGAGCACGCAGCTTATGCTTCTGTTTCCTTCCACCAATTTGCACGTTCAGTGTTCAGAACAAGCTAAAGAAATACTGGTTATGACTGTATAAAGCGGAGTTGAGGGAGTGGGCACTTTGATTTCTCTGGGCTCTAGGCCAATAAAAGCTTTTTAACAATGCTGCAAAGGACTGGAAGAATTGGTTACTAAACCTGCACTTCTCTTTGCAGACAGCTTGGCTCGTGCAAAGCAGTTCTGCCAGGAGTTCCCCTGGTTTGTTTTCCCCATCCAGCCTTGAGTGAGCAGGAGCAGCACACTGCTGAAACGCCCTCGTGTTCCTTGTGTGCTGGCTGGGATCTGAATGAGGTCTGTGTGTATCTATACCTCCTGCACTGCAGATTTTCTGGCAAGCTTCATATGGGCCCCATATGGACCCAAGAACACGCACATCTGCGGCACTGATAGGCTGGGGTGGATGGGTGTGCAACACTGGAGGACAGTGCAGCACCCAACACACCAGGGTCCAACCCCACCAAGACACAGGCATTCACCAGAGGGCTGAAGGTGCAAGCCAGGTAACTCCCAAGCTCTCCTGTAGCCCCTGCAAGTGTCCATCTCCCTGTCCTTGAGGCACACAGCCCTGCTGCAGGCTGAAAAGGGGCTGCACGTGGTGCCATAACCCACTGCTCCTGCCCCTGTCCAGTGCTGCAGACTGCGTGAGATGTGTTCAACATTTCAACTACAAAACATAAACCACAACAGTGACTTATTTCCCTCTTCCATTAAAACAACTGACAATGCCAGGAAAACGTTCTGTCCTTTTTGGTTGTGGACTTCTTTTACTTGTTCTGTCCAAAGTGCAACAGAAGGCAACACTCCTCCCTGGCCTTCTGCAATTCACCTATTTTTGAAGTTTTACAACAGGTAACATGAGCTTTACACCAACAGCAGATGGGAGGCTGGAATTCAGTTCTGTCCCCCCAGGGCTTTTGGAAGAGATATGGATCAGAGAATCATTATTTTCTATAAAGAACAACCAAGTGAAGGTCATTTTAATGTGGCTTAAGGATTCACACTATTTTTAATTTTCCTTTTGTGAGCTCTGTTGGAAAATAACCCCTAAAGAGCTTAACATGAGAACAGTTTCCAGTGTAAAATCTAGAAGCATTCCAACACTCTTAAATGTTGCTATACAATTTACTGTACCTTTTCTTCAGAGGAGACTGTGAGCTTGTCACTTGATATTAAACTGCAAACCTGGTCCAGACTAAGGCTAAGAAATTCTTCTCCTAGCATCACTTCAGGAAAGTGCTGTTCTGTTCAACAAATGAAAAAGGGGAACAGAAAATTATAATGATTTCAGTCAATGGAAGGACTGCAGCATTCAGAGAACTACTATTATTACAGCTCTGAGCAACCAGGATGAACAACACACTGCAACCGAACGGCGTCACACAGTCGCAGAGGAGGTTGAGAAATGGGATGCTGTTTAAAGTAACACAAACCCCATGAGACTCTTTCATAAATGACAATAAATCATAAATTGGAACTTAATGTTCTGCAAAGCCACAAAGCTCCTTCCAGGGGCAAACATGAGTACTGGTAGCAACTGAGATAAGCGTCAGTATCCACCCTCAGCACCCACCTTCCCAGGCAGCTTTGCCTCCTTACACTTAGTCTGCAACTGTACAAGTTTCTTCTCCCTTTATGTCTCCAAATCCCTCCAAGCTGTAACTTTGGGAGCCATTTAAAATACAGCAATTCACATCTCTGCCTGTAATGCTAAACTGGAAGAATTCACCGCAGTACAGATCCAAAAGGGACCATCAAATCTGACTTGCTTTACAGATCTTTACTTGCTTTACAGAATCTTTACTTGCTTTACTTTTCTCTAATGAGAAGGCACTTTCTAGGAAAGAATTTCCAGGTCAAAATGGCCATCAGCCAGTTGCAGGCAATTCTAGCTTCCCTATGATTTCTTACAATTTACACCAATTTAATCCTGTCATTTGCCACATCCCATTTACCTCTGACTGAAACGCAAATCTTTAGCCTGGAGCAGCTCACACTCACATATCCAAAGAGCTCCCTGTGCAGCAGGATCTGCCTCTTGTTTTCACCTCTGCAAAGTGCTTTGCCTGCCAAAAAGCAGCTCTACAGGGACACGAGCTGGCACAACTTCCAGAGGGGATCTCCTTGCAGAACTGAGCCAAACAACTCCTTCCCAGTGCCGGTGCTGCAGAGGACACCTGGCTTCCCCAGCCACAGACTCCACTTCACCCAATGGACACAGAACTCAACAGCTAAGCCAAAGGTTCTGACTAAAAACATCGCTATCTGGATAAAGCTTAATATTCTGCATTAGTCTGGAAATCACATACAAGTTCTACTGAACTCTCCCGCTCTTAAACACTTGAAAAAACAGGAAATGCTCCCGACAGAGTGATGTGTATGCACTCTGACTTCTGGGCACAATCTCCTATTCATTCTGGATTGGCACCTGGAAGCAGAAGGATATTTGATCTCTGTTATTTGTTGGAAGCAAGTAAAAATACTTTCTGATTTTAATAAAGTAACTTGTGTCTGCTTCCATCAGGGCATCTGCTCTGCCTACTGAAGTTATCCACTGGCCAGAACCAAGCACTGCCCAAGGAACTGAGTTCACATACTCACAGACTCTTGAGCCTGGAGACTTCTGCCTTGGTTTACGACCATTGCGTAAACAACACAGCAAAAAGAATTTTAATGGCATTTTTATTAATGGAGTTCCATTAACATTACATGGGCTACTGTACTAACTGGGACTTCTGAAAGCCAATAAAACAACAAAGCAGACTTTCTAATTACCAGACAACCAAATAAATATACAGTGAATGCACTGCTTGTTGAATTAAAGATTAAACAGGTCCTGGAAGCAAGGATAATGAGATATTACAAGCAAGCCTTTACACAATTAACCATTCCTTCCAGGGTACCTTTTCCTCTAGGGGATAATACAGCCAGAGCAGCTGAAAAGATTTTACTTTCATTTGCAGGAGAATAGGGGAGGACTCGGTGGGCACGTTTTTATTCCACTGAGCCTACTTATGGCCCAATTAAGGACAAAAAATGTACCAAGGAAAACGTTGCAGGTGCTCCGGGAGAGAGCAGGTGTATTTTTGCCTGCATAAATAGACAGAAAAGCAGAAAAACAAACTGAGCAGAGAAACCCAAGCGGAATTCAAGGGCAACTCTCCTGGAGGAGACTGGAAAGTGCAGGGGAGTTCAAAACACGTGCCCGCTTGAAACAAATTCACATTTACAATGTAGAGGAGGAACACTGAATGCCACTGCCTGCATCTACTTACTGCAACCAAACACCCACTAACAAGGGATTAAAGAAACAAGAGTTCACCTACCCATGGTGTAAGCTGCCATTGCTCCGCAGACCAGAGGCTCAAGTTGCACGACGGTTTGTTTCAGTGTTCCCATTCCCACTCACAAGATTTAGTTTTTGCCCACTGACAATTTTTTGCAGAATGCAAAAATCCCCAACCACAGCTACGAGCTGCCATGCCTGGAAGAAGATTTAACTTGACAAAGGGACAACCTTTTCCTCACCTGCATAGGCATTTGCCTGCTGCAGCAGCTCGGTACACGCGTGCACATCTGCAAAAGCTCGGATTCCAAGGCAGTTTGTGGGATGCAGCTGGGACTGAAGAAAGTCACAGCAGTTTTTTCTGACATCCATCAATTGCAATAAACTAGCAGCTGGTAACAATACCTGGAACAACAAGAAAGGAAAACCGGAGTTAGCAACAGGGAAAATTTGACATCCAAACTGCAAAAGTTAGATGTGAGCCCTTCTCCAGACAGGGAGGCATCACTGCAGACACTGCAAGGTGCCCAAGCTGCCCCACATTAGTAACGGACTGCAGCACGTTCAAGCAGGTTTTGGGGCCAGCAAAGCTCTCGTCAGCCATTCAAATCGACAGCCCAGCCCTGTCTCACCCACACAAAATGCTGCGGACACTTCAGTACTGCTCATCTGTAAATGAGGTACCGCTTCATACCTACAAAATCAAAGGCAGAAAAAGAAGACAAAACCGGACTGAGAACGCAACATCCGCTGGAAGGATCATCCTGGAGGTCAGAGTAAGCAAGAATAGGAAGTAGAAAACAACACGGGTCGGGATCTTCCAGCCCATGACATCAGCTACTTCCTCTCCTACGTCTTATAGCGACTGGGGACACTTCTTATCCCAGCTCTGGCTGCTTCACACGTTGTCTTCAAACCAGGCATCTGTACTCACCATCTGAGCACAGATTTCCTGAAAACTATTTCCAAGCCAAAAAAAAAAAAAAAGTAATAATAATAATAAACAACCATTAAACCCCCCTGCATCGAGTAGCTGCTAAACAAAAAAAGTAGGTCAGCAACATTCACCTCCCTGGATCTCAATGCCAGAGAAGGGAAGAAGTCCTCCCCTCCCACTCATTTCCCATCATGGCAGGATGCTCACAGCGTGCCCCAGGTGTTTTTTAAGCCCCTGGCACATTCCAGCCCCAGCCCAGCTCTGTGTTATCAGAGTGGTGCCACCAGCCACCCCAACAGGCAACAGTAAATAGAAAAAGAAAACAATTAACCTGGGAGCCCATTTTGGCCCAAGCCTCTTGATGCCAGGAGGAGATTAGTTTGTGGTTTTGATTAAAATCAAGATAGCAATGCTCTTGTGGTTTTGGAACCTAGCTGTGAGCAACTTTCTATCTGGCTGAACCATCAGTCAGCAGAAAGGTGAGTGCCTGACCTGCCTACAAACCACCTACGACCACAGCTTTCTCCACACACACACACACACCCTGTTCATTAAGTATGCAAATACAGGTGGGCTGCAGAGCTCAAGTCTCTGGGGGTAGTGTTTCCATGACAGAAGATGCTCACCACTGATACCCACATCTAGAGCCCTTTGGACATCTCAGTCCTGCTACTCCAGCTTCAGGGTGGCTTGGCAAGCAGCAGGGAAGGAACCTCACACCACTGCAGTTATTTCAAAAGGAGCTTTATCATACAACCCTTTAAAAGTAGGATAAAAATAGCTTATCAACAGATGAGTGGATTTTCCCTTTCTTATTTCCCAGCTGAACTTCTCACCACTCTACTTGTTTTTTACCAGGGAAGGCGAAAAGCAAGCAAAGGATATCCGCTAGCACAATGTCTGTTTCCTTTAGAAATAACAGGAGGAAATGCCCTGCCTAATCATGCAGCAGGACCCAACTCCAGCCTCATTAACACCCAGGCAAGTTACTCACTTGGGTCTGAATATGACTCTTAGTATTTGAACTCCAACCACTGCAAACAATTTGGAGCAAATACTATTCAACCTCCTTACCAAATCCAAGTGTCTTTTGTAATTGTACCACAATTATGTCTCATACTACTGAGACTGGTTTCCTTGCTAAATAAATTATGTCCAGAACCTCAGCCATGGCATTGGATAGCAATAACCACCTATTTCTCCAGCTGCAGACTCTGTACCAGCCTCACATTTTACAGAACACTGTCTGTGCCATTAAATACTTTCATAAACCTTTGATGTCTCTGAACTAGAAACATCTTTCAACCAAAAGTGATCTGTGCTGCTGCAAGGTTCTTTCAGCGTTCAAGGCATTAATGCTGGACTTCAGAGCCTGACGTTGGCTCACAGGTAACCTCAGCCAAGAGACAACCCACAACATTCCTCTCCCGCAGATGGGGAGAGGAGCACTGCCCCAAGGCAGGAGAGACATTAAAGCTTTTAAGCTGCTTTAACAATTTAGTCAAATTGGAAGCCAGGAAGGGTACTGGCTGTAATCCTCAGCAGCACATCCACAGCCACAGCTGGGATCACACATCTGTCTGAACAGAGAGACAGCTCGCAGGGGAAGTAGCGAGCAGAGAAACAAGCAGATTTTACATCTGCAGGGCAGGTTCAACACTCAGTTTTCATCATATAGCTCTACAGTGCACACGGAACACGGAGATAAGATGACATTCCTGTCATGTGGCTTTTCGGTGGAAGGAAAGCAACAAGCATTTACCACTCCTTGGCTGCTACCACGTAGCATCAAGTGTGAACAACGGTGCTTCTGCTGAAATGCTCCACCTGGGTGAAACAGCCAAGGCAGCACACGTGAGATCAGGAAGCCACAAACCTCCAGGAATAGGCATAAGAAGGACTGTAAAGGTAAGAGAGGAAACAGGGAGAAGCTTGCAGCTTCCCTCCTGATCTACCTTCTCCCACTTCACACAGAACAGCTGAGCTGTTTCTCAGTAAGAAGTGAGATAAGGAAGCAGAGAAACATCTGCCAGGCTCCCAGCACAGCCCCTGGTGCCACACGCACAATCCAACCTAGGAGACCTCCCAGAGGTGCAGGGAGCACACCAGGCCAGCAGAGCTCAGCCTGCTGCTGAAGGACTGAGGCACTCCAGGAGGGCGATGCCAAGCACGGAGCATTTGCAGCAGAGAGAAAACAGTCCTAGTTCATTGCATTTCCTAAAGCTGAGCTGAAAGGCTCTCTGCATTATCCTCGGCTTGAACGTACTGTAGCTTTTGAAGCACGCAGCAGGAAGGGAGATGAAATGACCCACTTAGCACCCCTGTACCGCGGCTGTACTGAAACTGCATCTGCCTCAGACACTCTCCTTCCTTTCCTTTGAAATCTTTAAGTCCTTTGGGAAACCTGAGGTGCAGAAGCATGCTTCTGAATAGGAAGTGCTATCGATTCCAGCAAAGCTTTATTCCTCCTTTCTCAAGTCATTTTTTATTATGATTGCTGTGTCTGCAAAGCTGACAGTTTCAACATCTATTTCCCCCAGTAAACCGATTTCCAGACATCTCTTCATTTTCCTTTCCATCTGAGCCATACCTCAGACTGTGGTAGCAGACAAGGACACACCACGCACAGGGTACTCTGTGCCTCATCAGTAAAAATTTAACTGGGAAATCAGGTTAATCAGGACTTTTCCCTGGGAATCGTTACAAACCTAACAGTGATGGCTTTCTTAATTGGGAGGGTAAATCTCAGGCTGCCTGCAAGTAATTAAGTGCCATCAGTAAGGACGGGTACAACATGCTAAAGAGGGACTGTATTCACCATTTACAACCGTTGCACATCCGCACGTGGCTTCCACGGAAGCCAACCCGGGCTTCAGTGAACAGGTGTGAATTTCCCTAACTCACTCCTATCACTTTTCCTCACATCTGCAGAAATTGCACAGCACAACCCGTTTTTGCCCAAGCAAATTTATCACGCTCCACATTCGTATGACAAAATGATCTTGTTCATTTATGTGACACAGGTGTCTTTCTATCTAACCTCAACATGGGGTACAACAGCAGAGGAACCAACTGAAGACGGGGAACAGAAATCCCTGGATGGACTTGCCTCAGACTACAGCACTACTGCAATGAACACAAATTCCTCCCCTGCTCCACACCTTCCGAACAAGTAAGAGTTTAAATCCCAGATGTGTTCTGAGATGAAACACTCGGTACAGAAACCCTTCTATTGTCTGTCACCCCTGAGCTGCCCTACTGCTGACTCCATCACCTTGTGATCTCTCTGAAATGAGGCTCCAAAACATGAAGAATAACTGAGCTGGTCAGGCTGGCTCTCACTGCGCTTAAAATTGAAAGAGGGGAGGTTTAGGTTAGATGTTAGGAAGGAATTCTTCACTCAGAGGGCAGTGAGGCACCAGCACAAACTGCCCAGGGAAGCTGTGGATGCCTCACCCCTGGAAGCATTCAAGGCCAGACTTGATGGGCTCCCGGGCAGTTTGATGTATGGTTGGCAACCCAGCTCACAACAAGGAGACTGGAACTAAATGACCTTTGAGGTCCTTTCCAATCCAAGCCATTCTTAGATTCTATGATACTGCAAAAAAAAAAAAAAAAAGCTCAAAGGGAACACTCGCTACAACACGGGCCCTCTACCTGCACACCTGGAAAGACCCTTGAGGAGTAATTTACTGCAGAGATGACTGGAACTGACCATGCTGGCCCCTTGGAAAACAAGGAAGGATGTATGTACGTAAACAAAACAAAAACCACGAAAAACAAAAAAAAAAAAACAACCAAAACTGTGAAACAAAATGTCCAACAGATATAAAAGTACGTGCTTGGCTCAATCCGTGGAAGCCTCACTTCCTGGACACTCTATAAGGCCTCTGAAAGCAAAAGCAAAGGCAGGCTCCTGTTAGAAAAGAAACAAAGCACCGATACAAAGGTTGCTGCTGGGACACACTGGGCACCACTCTGCATCAGGGCAGCACACGTGGGAGCACTCCTGCCCTCGCTCCCACAGTTCCTTCACTGCTCAGCTTTTTCTCCTTTCAACTCTGCTCTCATTTTCTTTCGCTCACCAACAAGATCTTTCCATCGATTCACATGTTTGGTACACTGGCTGAATCTGCTTATTTCATGCCATGTAGCATCTTCTTTCTTGTCATTTCTATAATGAAGTTACCTGGCATGTTTATTTAGGAATCACTTCTTCCAGTTTCTTCTTGTTGGTTTTATTTCGCTGCTGTGAACCTTTCTGAGGAATGACAAGAGCATTGTTTTCTGCTGACCTTTCTGTGGCCACAGGTGGACATGAACCTACTCACGGCATTCTGCTCAGCAGTAAAACATCCACAGGCAGGATGGAAATTTCTCTCTAAAACTTTGATGGGCTTCTTCACAAAATGATATTAAATTCCATAAAGCATTTTAAGCAGACATTTTGAACACATATTTATTAGACTAGTCCTTTCATCTTGCCCTAAATCAGCTTCATTTCTTAGCCTTCATGAATTAATGTACCTCCAGCCTACAGAGTTACTTACAAGGTGGTTACTTAAACAAATCATGGAGAAAAAAACTGCTTTAGTAGATTGGGAAGAAAATTCTGTGCCTGAAGATTAACATTCACCAAACGTAGTTTTGATCTTACTGTCCGAGGGATGTGAGCCAGAATATGAAGACATGCAGAGCTCTTAGTTCAACTCCTTGTGATCCCCAGGCCATTGGAAGACAGGATATTGTCAGGCTTCACTGAACAGAAGATTTTGAGTTTTCCGTTTGATCAAAAAACGCAACATCTGGGCTCCTGAGGCAGGTCTCTCCTGCCAACACAGAGCAGGACAGAGCTGGCACTGCAGCCTGTCCCAGCTTCCACACTGCTCACACCGGGTGCAGCTGCACATGAGCACTGCGATGCTCAAAAAGCTGGAGCATGCGTGGTAACTTCCAGTGAGCTCCATTCAATGCAGCCTGACTGGCTCCAGCACACCAAACTGCAGCCTGAGCTCAGCCCATCCCACGTGCTGAGTGGGTGCTCCTGGGCCACCCACCAACTAGCAGCATGGAAGGAAAGCAGATGCTTCAGAAAGCACACAGATGGAAGGCTTTGCATTTCCCCCAGAAAGATGCCAGCTTGATGGTGCATAAATGCCATTTTTCCTCCAGCAATGGAGGACCCCAGAGGTCCAAGGAACTTGACCTTGCCTTCCCACTGTAAATTACTGAAGTTATGTAGTAACTCAGATCCCTGCAAGCTTGACTACACACTGCAGTGTGCTTTACTGCTTGACTTCAAGCAGTAAAGGGTTTCTAACTAGTCTCATTTTGCTGTCTTAATTAGGTCAGCGGAGGAGTGGCATTTCTCCTCTCTCACTCTCTCTCTCTCTCCAGTGACACTGGCTGCTGGCACCCTGTCCAATGCCCAAATCACAGGCAGGAAGACACCAGGCTCCAACTGTCACTTGCAAACAAAAATGAGGAACAAGCAACAAGCTCCCAGCATCCCCTCCAGACATCAGCAGCTAAGTGCACAGCCCTTTTCTTCTCATAAATACAAGCACAAAGAAAAAGCTTTACCAGTAGCCACAGCCATGTGACACAGACAACAGAACACTCTTCCTCAGCATCCTGCTTTGCCTGTAGGCTGCCTTTCAATTACTCCTTCCACTTCCAGACTAATATTTACCTCAAAGAGTTGCAAGACAGAATGCTCACAAAGAAGGGAAGAATGCCTTCATTTTAACAATATATTCCACCCAAAGCTCTGCCAAACTATTCAAACTCCACAGAAGAACTTAAAATCTAACAGCCACATTCCTCTGCCATGACCTTAAGCCACATTTGACTCGCTGTTTGTTTGAGTGTATTCTGACCTTCGACAGACTGACCCACAAGTCAGTGCAGCTTCTTGGAAGGCAAATGCCTAAGCTCATTACAGGAGCTTGATACAAAAGCTAAATGCAACTAGACTTAAGCACAGGCATAGCAGCAAACTGCCTCAAGACCAAACAAGGCTGAAAGAGCTCTTTTCAAGTTCAACCTTTTACATTCCGCAGCCTGAAGAGATCACACATCCCCGAAGGCCTTTGAGGTGCCAGCTTCTGACCTGGGTTTCCAGGGGAGTGGCTGAAGCAGACTCACCTGCACATTCTCTTCCGTGACCTCTATCTCAGCTGTGTAGATGTAATCAATCAGCTTCCTCAGTGTCTGCCCATCCACGTCTTTTATCTCAATCTTCTTGGCTTTGCTTTCAGACATGTCCCCTGAAATGCATTTTAAAAGGACAGTCAGTTTGCTATGCAGGAGCTCTTTTCAGGCCATTGTTCCCCACACCTCCAGCATATCCTGCTGGTACCTAATGACTGCCCTGACACTACTCCTGACCATCTAAAGATGAACACTGAGGTTCTCAGAAACCTCTTGATGCCACCTAAAGAGCATCTCAGCTCTTTAGAAGACACTAGTATAAGATAAAACTCATCATTAAGTACAGTGAGGTTGATTTTCTGCATGAAAACACCCTGCCAAATTCATCTGCATTTAAACATGTATAAGGGCTGAAAAAGTAACATGGCCCTCTGCTGTGTCTCATCACAGAGACAGGATCAAAGCGACTCTGAACAAGCCTTAGCAGGGCTTGCTTTATTTATCTATTTATTATAAATCCATATATACAGCTTGATGAGTAAGCTGCAACAGCTACATTCAGGTGCTTTGTGGTATACTGCACAGTAAAAGCAAGGTAGTGTTACGTTCCTTCTTGAGGAATAACCTGAAACCTGCTGAAGGAAACAAGCGTACATCCACTGTGCACAAATGTGTGCTGCAGGATGGAGAGGGGACTCCCTGGGGTCCTCCCAGCCTTCATGCACAGGGTGACATCACCCAGCCCAGATTTAACCAGAGGGATCTCCAGGAAGCACAGAACAGAAAGAGCAAGCTCCAAAGCAGAAAGGAAACGCTAAATGAAAAACTAAATCTGAACAAAACAGAGCTTGAAGAAATGTTAATTCTTAAACCAGAGCATGAATAATCACTACGCTAAGAAATCTGGTGACTCAGTACTGCTGTGGGATTAAGAGGGAAAATAGTTTCTGCAGCCTAAGTGAGAAGTAATTACAGCCTACAGCTCCATACGGAGCCCAATAAGACGTGGCCAGGCACACTGAGTACACAGCAGATGGCATGGAGTGGGGTGCTAATGGGGTCTGAGCCTGAACAAAGCCCAGGTCCTCGACATTAAAGCTTTGGGGCTTCACTTAGCCCAGTAAGGAGGCAAACAGCAGGAGTTGGGTCAGACCATAAGCATCAGAAGGGCCAACAACATCCCAAGGGAAACATGAGCTGAAGTAACATTTGCTCCAACAGTTTCATGAAGTGAAGCCCAGGAATACAAATGTACAAGTACAAAGGGATACAAGTTGGATTTTTTAATTGGTGAAATCAACCTCTCAGCCCAAAAACTTCTCCCCCCTCCTGAAAAAAAAAATATATATATAAATATATTTTTTAAATCTACTTCCAGAGAAGAAAGGGCTCAGCCCAGCCCACATGGAGCTGGAGATGCCTGGAAGGACCCAGATGAAATCCCACAGGTGAGGGGCATTGCTGCCCATTGGGAGCAGGGGAGGGGCTGGGATGCTCTCCCCCAGGACTGGTGCAGGAATAGCTCAGAGGGACTGATAACAATATCCAATATTATATTATATCCAATAACATGGGCTGTCTTTGTGCACTCACGTGACTCAGCCAACAAAAATAAAGGCTGTGTGGGCTTCTACACCCACCAGCAAGCTGCCAGCCCTGCACGATAACGCCCTCCTATGGCTCTGCTCCAGCAACATCCCACAGCCACAAAGGAAGTTACGCTGTGCCCCAGGGCAGGGGCAGCAGGGCTGGGACCTGAGCCCTCCAGCCACGTGCTCTGATGAACAAAAGAAGAAAAGAAAGGCTCAAAACCTCATCGCCCAAAACCTCATCGCCCAGCCTGCTGGAACTAGATGAATTTGAAGACCCCTCCCAGCCCAAGCCATTCTGTGATGGCTGCGTTGATGCCTCCTCCCTCAGCAGTGCTGAAATCCCCCTACGTTTCTCATAGTAACAGCCCCAGTAGCCCCTCCATAGTATCCGTTGTCCTTCCTGAAATGATTGCAGGTGTTTTTTTTTTCCTATACTGATGGAAATTATTGTCATCAAGCATTCCCAGACATGGTGCCAACAAAGACCGTACATCTGAAACGCTCTAGAAAATCAGTAAAGAATAGGAAGTACTGGGTCCTGTCTCTCCTTCAAGTAGTGGAGGATGCAAGTGGAACGAGTGTCTGTTTACTGCAGGACTTCCCAAGGCTGTCGTCAAGAGACATGCCTAACCAGAGGTCACTAGATGGCAAAGGAATGAACTCAAGGTCACCAGAAAGCCATCCATGAGTCCAAGATCAGGCCCAAGTTACACGGACACACCGACAGACAACATTACACAACAGGGCTGAGCTGTGGATTCCAGGTTGGTTCCCATTGCTCAAGGCTTTATCCTGACCACATGCTACTGCTGTCCAGGAGTCCACCCTATTCCCCAAGAAGCATTTCCTCCAGCAGGGACTCTGTGTGGCCAAGCTGCTGTCTCCCGTGCATCCATCCTGCAAACACGCACACGCAGCGCTGCAGCTGCCAAGTCACACTGCTGACATGCAATACAAAGCTGAAAAATAAATCCCAGCAAACAGCCACGCTGAGATGTTAAATACTTGTCCTTCAGAAACTGAACAGCTGGAAGAACACCACGCTCAGTCTTTGCGAGAAGATCCAGGCCATAGAAATTTGGGACCAGAAATGGATGGACATCTGGTCCTTGCCTGATCTGCTGCTTGCTGGGGCCCCGTGGCTGCCACCCAGCCCCAGCCCAGGGCACACCAAGAGCCCGCGTGACTGCAGGGACCTGATTACTGGTTAACTTGCTGCATGAGGGATTACAGTTCAGGAGAATTCCTGCATGGAAACATGAGCAGCCCCAGCCCTGCTCTGCACCACTGCATTCCTGCTCAGGTGACCTCTAAGGATCAGAGGGTTTTCCAGTGATTTCTTTCTTTTTTTTTTTTTTAAACCTTCTTGTCAGGAGCCAGCATCACAAGCACTCACCAGTCCCTCCCTGAAGAGCCCAGTGCCAAGGCTCCCTGCAGAACAGCACTGCCATTTACCTTCACTCCCACACAGATAAGGCCACGTGGCAAATCTCACATCTTGCCTAACATTCGGATGCTGGTTCACACTTAAGCTTCTTCCCCCATCCGTTACAGAAGGGAAGGAAAGACGCTTTTTCCTGAGAAACACTGCATTTTGCTTCTAGTAAGGCAAATAAAACCAAGCCGAACCCCAAGATTTGTAACAGCAAGAAGTACCAGCATTGCCAAGCTGATCCTCCCTGAAAAAGGCTTTCTCCTCTTCAGGGCTACAGATCAAGGAACACTAAACAGGGCCAAAACCCCTCAATGTGCTGAAGCTCTGGGACCATGGCAACCATTCCCTGCATCATACATTTTCTTTGTATTTGGTTAAGTCAGATCCTACCCTAGAAAGGAGGACAAGGAAAAGGAAAGGAAGCTAAGGTACCCCTGACCACACTAATGTTACCAGAAGGACCTAAGTAAGTCAGCCAATGCCTGCCTTGGGACCAACACAGCCCTTCTTGCTGTCCCACCCAAGGACAGCCATGGGCTATAGGGATCAGGTGATCAGGGCCAGAATTCTGTCCCCTCCTTCCCTTCACAATGAGCTTGCATCTGCAATTACCAAAATACACCGGACTGTAACAATGCACCCTACAAAAAAACAAAAAATAAAGCAGAGCTGCTAATGCATACTGGGATCCAGGGAACCACAGTGTTATTTCGGGCAACAGCAACAAGTGCCATGGGAGATTAAAGATCCGTGACCACGAATAAGCATCTGCAGGGCTGGGCCTCAAAACTACAACTTTTGTGCCAGCAGCTTCTTTGATGTGAACAACAGGGCACAGCACGCGAGCCTGATGTTAACAACGTGTGTTTTCATGACCCAAGCATTTGCTGAATAAAAAAACCACCCACAGCAAGCCAAGCCGCATAGCTACCTTCCTGTGAGCAGTATTCTGCATGCTCCCCCTTACCCTTATGCCACTGCCAAGCCCGTTTACCGTGCCCCAGTGCAGGATCTGCTGCAGAGTACCTGTAAACATAGCACAAAAATAAGGGCTGCAGGCTGCCAGGACCACGCGGTGGGCTTCCATCTCCACAGTTTCAGCCACGATCACTACGTCGCAGAGGAGTCGCTTGCTGGAAAAACACCAGAAAAAGACCAAGATTGTTTCAGAACTGGTGAGAAACTATACTGGTAAAGGCCTTGAAAAGCAAGCAGAAGTCTTATCACTAGGGACAAGGCACCTGAGCCCTTGGGGAGCAGCAGTCAGGTCTGCAGCTTGAGGGCCTGAGAACTTCCCTACCAATATGACTTAGCTGGGACTAAGAGTCACAGCAATAAAACAACGGGTTCCAAACAAAACCAAATAACTTCTATGCTCCCCTCTGAATCACTGTATGGCTTTAGAAAAGCCACTTCATTAATCAGTGACCTTTCCTAGCAGCCCCACGTATTTCCTTTGAGGATTCATTAGTTAATGTTTGCACAGAGCTTCAGAGATGTAGACAGGGAGAAGTGCTCAGCCTCCCAATAAGTTGGTTTAAGATGTTTGAGCATACAAATGCAAAATCAGGGTGTTCTTTTGAAATGTTAAGCCTTAAAAAAGTTTACTGTCTGCCGATCTAGATGTCGCCTTCTCTTCAGAAATGCTTATCAAAATGCTGTGCTTTCTCCTGGGAAACTACATACCAAATAAATACACACAAAACTTCTAATGGCCTAGGCATGTCTCCTCCTCCTCCATATCTTGTAATAAATAAACAAAATGATTTGTGAAATGGAAGGTTACAGATGGAAAACAGAAAGAAAGGAGGAACTGGCAGTCTTTGTTCTACATTCACCCTCCTTCCGAAGGGACCAGGGCAGCCATGGGAGCTCTTTAATCGGCTCTTAAAGGAAGCTTTCCCATTTCCTTCAGCTTATGTAAAAGATGCCCCATTCAGCTCCTCTTTGGACTATAGTTATTTAAAGCACCACTCATTAAAGTTAATTCAATTTACATTTGAAAGCTAAAAATTCTAAGTGAGCAACATATCGCAAATAGGTTAAAGGCTTAGCAAGATCCCGACCCTCCGCTTGGGATTGCTCCATCTCCACTTGGGATTTCTTCGTGCATTTGACCTAAGGCACAATTATTCAAGGTAGCTATTAGCACTGATTATTGACAGCTTAATGGATCACAAGATCAGTGTAATAGACACAGGAGCAGTATGTTCCAGAACAGCAGAAGGGGCTGAGAAGGAGGAGTACCCAGAAGAAAACACCAAGCAGGTTCTTAAGGGCAGTTTTCAATCTTCTGTGTTCTATCATTTCACCACTGCACCAGACCTCGCTAACTACAAGCGCTGAGAAACACTGTCAGTCTCCAGCTATTCCCACTGTGCTTCAATTAACAAAGGAATAATAGGAGCACAATAGATTTCTGAATATAGCTGCACAAACCTCTATTTTCAGATCTTTTGCTTTCAGTACAAAGAGGACTAGAGAGATGCCAATGTAAAAAAACCATACTTTGCTTCATTTAATTGTTACAAGGAAAGGATACTTCCATTTTCTGTTCCTTATGCAATTTGTAATCCCTACGAGACATCCATGGAAGGAAACATTTCTAACCGTTCTCTGCGACACAGAAAACACATATAGGGAAACTGCTAAATCTACAGAAGAGAGCTGGCTATAGCAGTATCTTTGGAGCATGCAGAAAGAGTAAAGGGGGTTATGTGCTTTCATCGCAGCATCTGGAGAGAGGGGGAGCACACACGTTCATGTGTATGACGTGTTTTTTTCACAGGACTCCTGTCAAAACTTGTGACTCGAAGTCTTCGTTGGAATGGCAAACAACTCCGATGAACTAGCCAGAGAAACACTCACTGAACTTCTGCCTGGTTCATGGGGAACAGCTGAAAAACAACACAGGCTTAACTACTGTCATCACATCAGCAATGCAGTGGCAATGCTTCTTAAGGACTGCATTTTCTCAGCCTCCATTCTCCCTGTGCCCACGCAGTTGTTTAAAGACACCAAGGTGTTCCCTATTTAACTAATAACGGGATTTTTTAATCTCCAAATAGAGATCTGAGTAGTCAGTGGTGCTTTTCTCCTACCTTGAAGTGCTAAACTCAGACTGAGCAACAGCATTAGCTCAACAGAATAAGAAAGGTACATCCATAATCTCTGGTCTGTAATTGCGTGTAGGTGTCTTTCTGCCTGTAACATTCCGTTGTTGGTTTTCAGGCCACGAGCACAGCCAAGAACAAAGTTTACAGCTAAATTCGCTGTAAGTAATGGAAAATGCTACATGAATTATCATCTATAAAACGAAGGACATTGCTCAAATAACTTCTTGAGCCACCGCTGGCTTCCTTCTGACTGGAGATAGGCAGCTATGAGAATGGGCACAGCACCCTGCCACTGAACAGCTACACTGCAGCTGCCTCTACTTGCTTATCAATACCCTCCATGCAACCATTAGAGATTCTTTTTTTTTATTACTATTTTAAAGCCTCCCAGAAGCCTTTCTGTTTCAATCAGCACCTTTCTGCTAAACCAGAGAGGGTGCCCAGTAAGTCAGAAGTGTACCTCCGCAATTCATTCATGACCTTGAACGCCTTTCTCATGTGCGAGGGGTTGACTGTCACTGTGCGCTGGTCCTTTTCATCCTCACCTGCCTCAGTGGATCGGGAACTCTGCTTAATGCTGAAAACAAGAACAAAACAAGAGTAAAAAGTTTGATTCTGTAACACTTCAAAAACAACAGGTGTTGTAAAACTGCAGCACAGAGGAGCAAGGAGCACCCGCGGAGCTGCTTGCACAGTTTTTAGTCCGACCAGGCTTGCCATATGAAGAGCATCACAAAAGGCAGCTACCTCTGCACGGATGTGGAAAGCCAAACAACCCACATTTCAATCAGCAGGGAAGAAAAAAGAAGTGCCAAACACTCGAGGACAAAGCCCGGTCTTACAGGCTGCAGTCCAGGAAAGCAGCGTAAGCTGAAATTCAAGCCAGAACATAATTGCCTCACTGAATAGGAATAGACTTCAGCACTGGGAGCTGCAGGAGTTCCATGGATATACTTCAACACCCATACAGAGAAAGATAACTTTGCCTTTTCACATCTCATCTGAAGAAACAAAGCATACAATACATGACTTATATCTTTCTTCCATAGAGGCAAGTAGAAAAGGACTATTAAAACGAACTGCAGATTTTCCAACCATTAGCTGTGCATCAGCCACGTTCCATTTCCATTCTAGAAATAAGTCCATTTAGTGCCACTGAAACGTATAGAAGGAATTACTAAACTTGGCTTTCCCAGCAGAACTACAGGCTGTATAGGTAATGTAAAACCAGATGCACCCAGTTTTGTGCTGTGTTTAACCAGGCCAACAGGTGCCTAAGGCACATACGTGTCCTCATTACTTTGTTCAGAGCGTTGGCTCTTTGCACAGAATTGACATAAGGTCAATATCACCACCTCTATGATTTGAAAGCACACAAAAATCACTCTGAGCTAAAGGTTCCCACCTGTAAAACAAAGCAGCATTTTAGAGCGAAGTAACTGCTCCACTTAAATCCATAAATCATACCTCAAAGCTTCCAATAGGCAAAAGCAAATAAGGCAAGCTAAGCAAGGTCATCCTTGTTGAAAACCAGCTCCAAGTGAATGGGAGTCCAAGTCCCTGGGAGGTAACGCCATCACCACCACTCACCAGACTGGAGACCTGCTCAGAATTTTCCTTCCAAAGGACAGTCCCCATCAGCTTCAGGTTTTGTACCCTTCTCATTGTTGCCTTTCTAATTGTGCTTGTTTCAGGACAGAACAGGCTGAAGCAGGTAAAACCATCAGCCCCGCATCCAGGCTGTACCACAGATAGGTTCTGAAGAAGGATACAAAGCCAGCGAAGAGTGTAGGGTCCTTCCCCAGAGCAGTCTACTGACCTCTGCTAATGCATGCATACATACAGGTATCTTTACATACACTGGCCTTCTCCTCTGAAAAAAACACAATTATTAACTATTTACAGCCCACAAACAATGTGTCGCCCTTACCAAACACAACATTCTCATGGCTTTCATCTGACTAGTCCAGTATGGCCATATGAAATACCAGAAGGGAGGCAGCCCTTGTTAAACATTCAGCACCCACAGGGCTGGCACCAGGCAACGACACAGCCAGGTTCTGTGTCCCTGAGCTCCCACCCAGCTCTGTTGCAGCAAGGAGCCCCTGAGCACCACAGGGACACGGCCAGATTCAGCTGCACTGATCAGAAGCCTCTGCTGAAACCTTCAGCCAAGTGAAGTTTGACCACAGCTTTAAAATCTCAGCCTTGCTTTCCAAGCAGCCAAGCCCTCCCTCGCAGGGCAAAGCAGGGATCTGAGAGTGCGAGCAGCTTCTCCAAGCTTTCGGTCTCCAAAGCAGACGTACATCCAGGAAGCAAACAAATAAAGAAAGGGAAAATGAAACCGAAAGGGGTGAGCAGACACCTGCACACACTGCACGCCACTCACAGATGCTGCAGGATCCCAAACCAAGTGATGCACGTAAAAATCACACAGCTTCTTTAACCCGGAGAAACATGCCACTGAGATTTATTTGTCAGCACTCCAACGCCAGAGATCAAAGATCAGTTCTTTTCAAACTTTCTCACTGAGTCTCACTGAGCACCAAAGCCATGACAGAACAACTCACCTCCATAGAGCCTCCACCCCACCAAGTTTGCCTGTGCTTTTTAAAAGCAAAAAAACCCTTGTTCTTTCTGAAGAAGATCCATCAGATCTTCCTAAAAAGCATGAAAAGTAGCTTTCCTTAAAGCATCCTCAGATTTACTGAATTTTGTTCTCAGGTTTACTAGCAGGGGTGAATTTCACATTTTACCAAAGAGCTAAAGGCTCACCGTAAGAAAATACTGCATTTTGTCTGGTTAGCAACTCGATTAAATAAATAAGTAAAATCAATATATGCTATTTAAAGCTCATTCCAAATGACTAATGTAAAAAAAAAAAAAATTAAAAAAAAAATTAATGGCCAACTGCCTTTAACTCATCCTTGAAACTGAGTCAGCTTCCACAGAACTTCGTTCCATTAATACACAGACGATGACTTTTTATTTTATTTTTTTTAATCCGGGAGAAAGATTTCACACCGCCACGCACGAACTCGCAGATCACACCAACGCATTTCTAACACGGAAAATGCAGGAACCCTCACGCTCCCTGCGAACAACTGAGCACCACAGACCAGAAAGCCCATTTACGTAACCCTGCTTCTCCCACTACGCCGAGAGCTGTTACGCTTCAGAATTACTCTGCTATTTCACTAATGGAACAAAGCCAAGGAGAGAACCAAGTCCTCGGAGCTGAGCGGGCCACGCGGGACCCTCCCCATCCCCGTCTGCTCGAGGAGCTGACATTTAGCACACCACAGGCCGGGTGCCAGGTGCAATTTGTCCCACCCCCAGGCCGTGCACAGCCTGAATGAACAAATGATTTAATTTCCCTGGGCCAAATGAACACCCTTGTTAGGGACACAGCGGGACTAAGACAAGCGATGCGGTCCTTCCTTTCAGAGCGCGCCAGCCGTGCTGCCATCCCCCTGCATGACCTCTGGGTGCCAGCCCCAAATGGAACAAACGGACCCCAATTTCAGAGCCCCACACTGTGCCAGTGAAGCTCAGAATGCTGTTTACGGCCGTTTCCCCTCTCCAAGCTCAGCAGGCTCAGCTCAGGCTCAGCAGCAGCTCTGACCGAGCTGGGCCACGTCCCAGCCAGCAGAGAGCACGTACATCCCCCAAACCCACAGCTCTGCTGCACGCAGGCATCACTCATAAAGTTGGGTTGCCTTAGTTACCAGCAGTAATTACAGATGCCTTTGTAGATTGTGCAAAAGAATAAAAGCCTTCCTTAGAGCTAAACTGTCCCCTCACAAGGTTATTGCCATGTAGACCGCTAGTAAACCACAGGAATAAAAACCGTGCGTCTGCCAAAATCGATTCTAAACCCGGCTTTAGTCGAGTCTGAAGTTCACCCTAAAGAAGGAGCAGTTTTTAAATGAGCTTTCCTTTGGAAACCTGGGGGACAGCTTCAGCACCCAGCCTCTTTGAGGATGCCAGGAGACCTGCTGGTCCCCCACTGTGTGTGCTGGAGGGCTCTGGGAGCTGACACATCCCCAGGTCGGCACACCGACTTTCCCAGGGCTCGGTGAGTGACCCTCCTCCTGCATGTCACATTTTTGTCTTAAAAGATGAGTGACAAGCTAGCTACAAATTTTCCAAAGCCTTCTCTCCAGGATGCACTACGAACATCACCGTGAAATGTCAGCCTCAAGTTTCTGACAGGTGTGACATGGCTCTGATCTACAATCTGAAGGATACCCAACGGCAGTCACTGGTCTTCAAAGCTTAAACGCCTCCATGGAGATAAATGAAGACCTAAAAATGAATATATTCTTAAGGAAAGTAGTTTAACTGGAGTAATCCTTTAGAACCACAGAATCACAAAGCAAATGCACGATGGGCAACAGTGCTCTGTCCTGAGGCAGACACGCGCAGTAAGGAAAGGTTACACTGCAGTTACATCAGTTTCTGACTTTTAATTTAGGTGTATACAAAGACGGCAGGACATGTGACTGAAGGAGTCCAAGTACCTGCGTGGACTTTGAGAGAATTCAAAGAAACGTGTTGTTAAAGCACAGCAGATGGAGCATAACAGAGAAGATCTCTTAATATAGCATTTATTATCCTATTTAGCTGAACTCCTTCAGCACCTACATCAAAAACAGAGACGTTCGCTTAGACAAAGACATGACAGGCACATAAGCAACCTCCCCACAACAAAATTGATATCAAAAGAGACCTCAGGGGGAAATCAGACTTCAGGAACCACTGAGAAGAAAATTCTTCACTGACAATAATGGAAACAACACAAAATGACTCAACTGTGACAAGAATACTGTTTGCTTTCTTGGTATTTTTCAGACCACTACGAAGAGCCTCCAGCTCGATGAAAAGGTTACAGCTTCTACAGAGACTTAAAATTACAGGTCGTAAGAATCCTTTCACAGAAAACCATCCCCGTCTTTGTTACCCTTCCAAACTCGAACAGTCTTACACATTCAGATTCAGAGCTCCTTGCCCCGTCAGACACTGTTACACAATCTCTCCATCGAGAGCCCTTATCAGCACGGTATAAGACAATCATGATTCAGAGATAACTTGTTGCCAGACGTGAATGTTCCAGGTTAAACCCCCCTTGCCCACAGCCGCTTATGCCCAAGAGAAGTGATGTGGGCACATGATATTGCTGCACAGCCCAGATGTAGGAACGAGCAGGATATTTGAGTTCTGGCAGGCTTGGGACCAGAGTCAGAGGTGATACAAGTACCAACAACACGTTCCTCACGACCTACAAAAATGGAAAACTAAAAACCAGGGGGAATTCTGCTGTCATGAAAGCCACAGCGTGTAAAATTTAAGACCTAATCTGCGTGACATATATTTGAGCTGAAATGCAAAAAGTACAAAACTGGGAGCAGAACCAGCCCACTCGCTGCCACGGCACTCATCAAGCAAGGTCAGCTCTTTAAACCTCCAAGGACTGGTTCTGAGCAGGCAGAACAGCTTCAGAGCGGTCCTGCAGAGCACCCTCAGCTCTCCCTCCCAGAAGCCAAAGCCCACGATGCTACTGCCCCTGAGCTTCCTCCTCCCAGATAAAACAGAAATAGAAGCAGCAATTTGGGCGATCATCCTTTACTTCCAAAAGCACGCCGATAGGGATAATCAATGCTATGAAAGTGGGCAGTCTGGAGGAGAGGGTAAGATAAAGCACTCAGGTGCTTCCCAGGTGACTTCTTGCCCCCTGAATCACCAGCAAGAGGCCCTCATGCAATGGGGGAACATCACTGTCTCATGAGGAGAGGTATGATGTGGTAGCACCAAGGAGGAGCACAGCCTGGGGCACCCTAACTCCGCAGTCCCCCAGACACCAGGTTTGTTTACATAAAGGAAACAAAAAAAAAAAAAAAAAAAAAGAGGAAAGCATTCCGTGGGCTAACGTGACAATCTTAAGATTTCAAGGCACTGGAGAGTCAGTTAACACCTGGATGCTGATGCCCGGCTTCATACCCAGCTGCCCATGCACACTCTCACACGGATCGGGAGCAGCTGCTGAGACACGAGGTCGGGTGCGAGCCGCGCGCTGCCCCACTCAGCGCTGTGGGGCCGGGGAGGGCACCGAGCTGCCCTGCAGAGCTCGGGGAGCAGCTCGGGCAGGCTGCAGAGCTGCTCCTCAGCACAGGGAAACCCCCGCAACGTGGGGACCGACCCCGCCTCAGTCTCTCAATGCACCACATCTCAACGCAGCCCGAGCCGAGCCCCCTCCCCGCAAGGTCACCGTGCCGCCTGGGGAAGGGGGCACACGGCGTACCCTGCTTAAAAGGTTACTACAGAAGAAAAGAAACGGCTTCTTGCGCAGTCTGAGGCCAGAAAAGCACGCAGATGAGTGCACGGACCGCGGAGCCCCGAGCAGCACAACCCCACGCGCGGTCAGCGGACACCGGGACGGCTCCGACAGCACTTCTGCGTGAAGGCTCCGGAGCGACGCCGTCACTTCGCAGGAGATAAAACGCACACGGCCCAGCGCGAGGGAAGCTCGGCACCCGCTCCCACCCGTGCCGGCTCCCACGTACACGCAGGTTACACCAAGGGCTCCCCCAGACCTCCACCCGCCCTCCAGCGGCTCCGGCTCAGCTGTGCCCCCAGCCGGCACGCCGAGCAGCCCCGCGGCTCCGACCCCGCTCTCCCGCCCGTCACCTCAGCGGGATCCGCCCGACCCCCGGTCCGCCCCTCGGCGCCCGGGCACCCCGCGTCCCGGCTCGGCCGGCCCGGGGCCGCAGCGGCTCGGCGGCGGCGGCGGCGGCGGCGGCACGCACCTCTCCTCCTCCATCGTGCGGCAGCGGGGCGGGCTCAGCGCGCCGGGCCCGGCATGGCTGCGAGCGGCCGCCTCCGCCCCGGGGCCGCTTCCTCAGGGCGGCTGCGGAGCGTTGCGTCCCCGCCGCGCCCCACCGCAGCGACTGCCGCCGCCGCCGCAGCCCGCGCCGCCCTCCGCCTCTTCTCAGCCGCCTCCTCCTCCTCCTCCTCCTCCTCGCTGCCTCCTCCCCTCGCGAGCTCGCTGCTCGTCTCCGGGCAACGGCGGCAGCGGGGACGGCCTGCTTGCTGCTCCATCCCGCCGCTGGGAGCAGGTGGAGGAGCCGCCCCGAGAGCCGTAAACGGCGGTTTGCAGCGAGTCGGAGGAGATGCGCATCAGAAAGGGGCTCCCGCGTTTAGCGCCCGTAGAAATCAGCCGCTCGTACCCGGGAGCTGCGACCGAAAGCAGCTCTGGCACCGCTCCCCTCCCACCTGCAGAAGTCGGGCAGCAGCCCCTCTCCAATGAACTGCTCTGGAGTGGCACAATCCAGATTCAGCTGTGCTGCCGATAAGCCGGATGATGGTTTATTCTCAGGAGAGTCGGTCCCTCGCCAGAAACCCACAGCCCACCAGGTGAAATAACGCTGCGTGCGGAACACGAGCCCTTCTGCTCCGCAGACACAGGTCAGCCCGAAGCACTGGGTTCAGTGCTGCCGGTTCTACTCCCATCAGTACAAATCTTACTCTGCTACCACCAGGCCCTAGAGGTTAATGGTGTAAAGACAATAAACGTTTGCTTGCTTCGTTACTTTAGGAGTCACCAAATGTTCTTGTGCAACAGACAGAGGTGTGGAGAAGTGTCAGTGGTTTCTACTGCAAGAAGCCCTTCTCACTCTTTCATAAATACCATCTCACCTGTTCACGTTTCTCCTCAAATCACATCCTTCTTACCAACTGCCATTCCACATATCTTAAATTCTATCAGCAATAACAGTTTCATAGATTCTACTGCACCCTCCACAGGAGACATTAAAGAGCTTATTAGAGATCCACACTGATCCTCATTTCCGTTCTTCAGATAAGAAAACTTGGAACACCCTGAGGTTCACCAAACCTTTCTTGTGTGTGCTGCCCAACTGTGCACTGCTGTACCCCACAAACGCAACCAGAGGATGGTAAACCCCAGCGCCTGGAAAGAGCAACCAGTGAGCAGTCATGACTGGGATGGGACAAATGTGTGTTCCAGTAAACAGACATTATCTTTATGGCCACCTTGCAAAATAATTACAGCGGATAACCCCACTGTTTGCTTGTTCTAAAGTGCAAAGAATGATATCTTCAAAAAGAAACCTTTAGAAAGAGATTTGCTACATTTAACAGGTGGGATTTTTTTCCTAGTAGCAGTAATCTAGTGCTACCTGGGATATTTAATCTACTCCCTGTCACAGGCAACTGTATAACTGACAGTCGGTTTTGAAAGGTCCATAGAACACCCGTTCAGCCCACGTCAAAACCTTGGCCCACCAAAACCTTCCCAGAACCCTGTGACCATCTTCAGATCTACAATAGAAGACCAAACCCCACAACTCTAATGAGCTGCAAGGAGAGATGAGGAGAGGTGACCAGTGACCCCACAACAGCGAGAAGTGACTCGGTAAGAATGCCACGAAGAGAGGGAGTAAAAGCTGTCCCTGCCAGTCTGATCTAAACTTTTCTCCCAGCCCAAAGCCTGGCGAGTGCAAACAGTTTAAATAGTGCACAGTGATTCAGTGACCTTTCCCTCCCCTGCATGCATCCATTTCCAGGCGTACACCGACGCACAGGTTCCAAAGTTCCATACCAAAAACAATTCCTGGTTGCAGAAACCAGAAAGATATGCATCTTTCTGGATGGGCTTTGCAAGAAGCAGAGCACACACACCAGCCCCACGTCCCAGGTGGGTCCTGACCCCAGCACAGGTGCTGCTGTCCCCTTTTCCAGCCTCCCACTGCAGCCCTCTGCTGGCAGCTGTGCCATTTCCATGCTCCTGCCTACCGCCCGCCGGCAAAATTACAGTTTAGGAAATACGTTTTTCTTCAATCTTTAAAATGAATCACCATTCCTCTAAAGAACAGCGTTCGGAGTCCAAGAGTTTCATTACAACGTTGCCAACTTTAGAATAGTAGCCGGCCACCTTCACCCCGGGCTGTCATTTCGGGAGCAGGAGTTGAATTGCTCACCCTGCCCAGCAGTAACAATTAGCAAACTCAACCTCCCTGCTCCTCCTCCTCCTCCTCGGGTTCTTTCCTGTAGCATAAAACACTGATGTCACCCGCAGCCAGCTATGCCAGCAGCACGAGCTTCCTGCCTCTTATCACCTCACATCTGTATCACACACTTGCTGGAAGACTTTCAGACAGATTCTGTGGTTTAGAATAGAGCACAGAAAAGGAAAAAAATAACATTCAGGAAGAAAGCTGTAAAAACAACTGTTCTGGACACTTGGACAAAGGTAAAGGCCAGTATTCAGGTGGCCTCAGTGCTGCTGGGTCCTTCTTCTTCGTGCTTCCCTGGTTCTGAGTCCCAGCTACAGCATCGTGTTCTCACTACAGGGCGGTCATGGGAACTCAAGTAATAAGAGGAAACTACACGTTTCATAAAGATGTTGCACAGCTTGATTAGTATTTGTACACTGAAACACAGAGTTTGGCACAAACGAGCCCATGGTAATTCAGGAGCTCCCTGAGCTTGTTATTACTCCTTGTGTGCTCATTACCTCACTCTCTTCTTGAATTTTGTTCAAAACTTTCATCTTTTGTTCTTTGCAAAGCCAAGAAACACAGCTCATCACACCGGTGTTTTAACACTGTACGCTGCAACACTGGTAAGAATGAGTGAACTACAGAGATGCCACAGATGAAGAACTGAAATGAAGCAAGGTTGCTTCCCACAGACACACTGTTTTACCTGAACAGAAAAAGCAGTCTCACGTAGCTCGGCTTCCTGGCAGACAACAGATTGCCCTTAATTCTCCTGCTTCATATTCTTCCACTCAATCTCTGTAGCACATCCAGAATGGGAATTGTACACCGAAGCTTCAGCTGGGATTTGTGTTCACTTACCAAACATTCACAGCGTGCTTTTCAGGGCTCCACCTTCTCATCCTCTCTCCATGCAGAAATGGGCCCTGTGGGGAAGGAAGAGTACACACTTAGAGAAGGCAGGGAGCGTGGAGCACCAGCTCCTTGCCAGCTGGGGCACGTTTTAGTTGTAGAGCTGCTCTAGGCCAACTTTTCCTTCTAACTTTCCTTGCAAAGATGATGGTTCTCAGCTCTCTCAGCTGGCACAGCAAACAAGATCTCCTATCACCATCAGCTGCACACAAACCCAAACCAATGCTTCCAAAACACGTGTGGTGCTGACTCACGCCACAAGAGGTTTGCAGACTAATGGGATTTCTCAGAGCAAAAGCCCAGAAACAATTTCCCAATAACAAATCCCAAGAAATTAATTTACAGAACTTTTTTTTTTTCTTGAACTCAAGAAAATAACAGACAAGTGGGCCTAGAAGGAAAGATACGTGGCAGTTTGCTCCAGGTCACTCACTGTGATGACTTGAACCCTCCCCTTGTGCTCACGGGGAGCTCTCTTTTTCAGGATGCATAACCTCGAAAATACTTCAACACTAAAAATTTAGCATTTCTTCTCTTGCAGGATGCTCCTTAACAAAATATCCTGTGCCAGAGGCATCAGCAACTGTAACTACGAGCACCCTGCAGGGGAGAAGTCCTGAACCTGCCACCTGGACTCAAAGGAGCAATCTTGGGTGAAACGAGTGTTGTTATAACCCAGTAAACTTAAAACCTGAAAAGGACATTAGATAATCACGCAGAGCAACCAGAAATCTCTCATGTCTGCAACCCAGCCAGGGATCAGCCAGCTCCTGATACCAGAGGGCATTCTCTTCAGGGAAGGAAAGGACCTGGAAGATGAAATAGAAGTAAACTACTTCCAAACACAGCTGAGAGTGCTGTGTTTTCATTCAGTACCTAGGGAAGCACGGCCTCCTTGCAGGGCCACGCACAGCCCTTGTTGACACCTGCTTAGATGGGGAGATTTTGTGGGAAGCAAAATTTCTTACACAGTAGAAGCAGCCAGCAGTAAAATTGAGGAAGCCAAAGTTAGAGAAGTGACTAAAACATTATTTGTCTTTTATGTTGTCTGGACTACACCACAGCTGGCTATTTTCAGGTCTTTGCATTCCATCCCATTCAAAAGAGCGCACTTCCAGCACATACAAGGACTTTTAGAGACATAAACTGGTTGACTTATACCATGCAATTGCCAACATTTTAATAACAGGAATGTGTTCAGATGCATCAGTTTATTATGCTGCCAAGAATTTTTTCACAGTGTTCAGCAGTGGTCAGAAGGAAACATGCATCTTGCCATACTTGCCATGTTTGAAGTTAGTTACTGTAGTATGCATCCAGTTTAACTACAGGGAACACATCATAGTTTGAGTTTTAAAGAAGAGCTGTCCTTAGCAGAGGTGTGTGTTTTCCATTTGTGAAAGCACTCAGGAATGACGCTGTACTTCTCAGACTGAGAGGGTTAATATCCAGATGCCACAGACAGATGGCATTATTAGTCTGACAGGGCTCAGCATCTCGTTTTCAAAGTTAAGGAGCTTTGGTTAGTTGGATAGCTGATAATCTGAGAGCAGCCAGTGCTCCAAGCTCAGTGTGCTCTGTAACAGCAATAGCCAACAGGCTTTTAGCACAACTTTTCTCTTGGTTGCTAAGATCAACTGTGCTGGGGGAACACTTAGGAAAATGCCTCTGCAACATTTAGCTTATTTTAGGCAAAGATTGAACAACACACACCTTGATTTTTTTTCTATTCCTCTCTACACCATAGACCTGAAGTGTTTAATCTTTTGAACTGCTCAGTCTATGCAGCAGAAAGGAGAGCTTGAGGAAATAAAAGAATCTGAAGAATGTCTCTCCCATTCCAAACTACTGTTTCTTTCCAGCATTCCCACTGCACTTCTTCCACAACATCCCATGAGATGGATGAGCCGTTTCTAAGGGGAACACAGATATGATTAAGGCACCCTAGAACCATTCAGAGGTTTCAGTTCAAAAAAAATGAATCCGTATTTCCTCCCCTTTGCATACTGCAGAAACCAGAGAGTTCTGGGAGCAGAGAAGATGAGGATTCCTCAAGGGAACATCAAGAAGGAAAGTACCTGACACCCTCAGCTCCTTTAAAAGTGTGTACATGAGAAATCATAGAAAACACCTCGGTAAAGATACACAGCAGAAAACCTTCTCATTTTGATATAAGACAATCTTACAGGAGTCAGTAGTACTTACACTGCACTAGAAATAAATACTCAGTAAAGGTAAGCAGAAGAGGTTCTGTAAGCAGTGATATTTCACTGGGAGACCTAAAAAAGCCCATTAACAGCAGCAAGCAGTGCCTGGTCAGAGCTCCTGCTGATGCTCTTGAGTTGTGAAGTGGAAACAGGTGCAATTGTTTTATTCATGTACTGAAATGCAATAGTAACAAGCAGAAAAGTCACCTTTAGGAGATGCACACATCAGGAGTCAGAAGCCGTTACGCTTTAGAAGATTAAAACCACTTCTGCAAACTGCATCCCTGGCTAAGGGGATGCTACGAACTGTTGATTATGTGATAAACTCTAATCCATAACAGCTACCTCAGGACAAACAATCCTTCCTAACACACTTAGAAATCGGTTTTCTATTAGAAAACCCATTATCTCTCAGTCTGCACAAGCAAAATCCTGTTCTCACAAACACGTGGCACGTTTCAGTTTGCCATGCACACAGCACAACTCTGTCCTTAAGGATTTGCATTCTCGTTGGTTTGGTTCAGGGTTTGTTGTTGATGTGAGCAATTTAAACCAAACTTCTGCATTTTAGGAAGGGCATTCTGACATACACAAAGAATCTGCTGTAAATTCAGACTTGAATGGGAGGTTGGGGTCCTCGACACCGCTCGGGCTCAGACCCTTCTCAGTAGCAACAGGAATGCCATTGTATTGCGACAACAGTATCAGCTGACAAGGCCGGGCAGTAAACCTGTGTTCCAGCCCACACTGCCCACTTCCAGTGCTCAGTGACAACGAAGTTCATTTTACAGAGGGGATCCACAATGGTGAGGAAAAAAACCAAACCAAAAACCAGACACCATAAAGCATTTGAGAACTTTAAATCACGTTTTTAACCACTGCATTTCCAGCTTCATCTTTTAAGGTGGCTGCGTGTGCACGCAGTACCCAATACAGTTCAATTGCACCTCCTAAGCACTCCTCCTGGTCCCAGACAGCCCAGTCGAGAACAGACGATGCTTCAGAAGTAGAAATGAAGAAGTAGTGCTTCAGAAGTAGAAAGGAACTGAAAGCTGCGTGCACATAAACACAGCCTGCAGCACTGCAGCCCCCGCAGAGCTCTGCTTGGGAGAACTCCTTTCTGCTCATCCAGATTTTAAAAAGAGCACCTGCCTTTTCAGACAACCCCTGCACCTGATGCAGCCTCAGCAGGACAAGCAATGCTCTCGGTCCCTGTTTGTCACGGGTGGAACTAACGATCCTCAGAGGACTTTTAGTTCAGGAATGAATGATTTCAGACACCTGCACTCCTGAGCTAAACTGCAAACTGAGGAACGGTGATAACCTCATTTCTTTTTTCCGCGTGAGCACTCCAGAGTGGCTTTGCAGTCTAAAGCTTTCTTGCATGCCAGCTATAACCTTCGTTTGCTCTTGGTTCTTCCACACACCTCTGTGCAGGAGCCCATCTGCAGGGCACATAACTACTAAGTGTCATTAAATATATACGCAAACCTTGACCAACAGATGTCTTCCATTTACTAGGGGAAGTACTAAAAATCTTTTTGAATATGTACTTTTTAAGTCGATGTTTCTTTAACGCTATCCAACACAGCTCTGTACGTCTATTTATATTCCACGGTACACCCCAGCACCGCTGCTCCTCATTAAACAAGGGCTTACATGAGCCTCTAAATGTTCCAGCACTGTCACAACGAAGTTCTCGCTGCCTTGAGACGAGGTCAGCAAGCCCCAGCTCCCCAGCATGCTCACTGCTTAACGTTCCATGGGATGCCTCTGAAAGTGAGCTGCTGTGAGACACACGTCAGGCAGCACGCTCCCAAACGTCGCTACAAGTTCTGGGGTCCGCTTTTTACGCCGTCAGTGCTCTGAGAGGAGCTCTCCATACAAATCAAGCAGCATGCTTCAGCACAATTCTCAAAGTCAAGCTATGGCTTGTCAAAGCTGTCAGAATTTACTAACAGTGCAGTGACTTGAAAAAAAATAAGCATCTTTTTCCTACTATCAATAGGTTCTCTTACGGCACGTAACACAAAAAACACCACAGAGCTACAACACCTGATGAGCAAATCTCCATTCCTCCACCACACGATAAGCCACATCACCAAAGTGAATTTGACTGCTTCTTTCTGAACCAGGCGGTCCCTGAATAAGGCAGCCCATCGTCGGAGCCCACAGCACACGCTCAGACTCACGGAAGACCCAGGAACACACCAGTTCAACTTGGTTGCTAAAAGCAAAGCTGTGCTCCAAGAGGAGCTCAAAGATGACCATCCAACACAGTCTTAGATTGCAAAGTAAGAAAACAGGAGCCACCGAGCTCGGTGCTGTGAACACAACCTGAAGCACCTGAAGCTGTCCCCATGAGCTGGCACTTCACCAACCTTTCCCAAGTATTTCTCTGAAGCACCGTGCACTTTCAACAACGATACTGAGCCTCACAAGCTCATAAATCAAACAAAAAACCACAATTGCAAACAGCAAATCACGTGGAACCTAAGCCAAGGAGAACCAGCTTCGCTGTTAAGAACCACAAGCATCACAAGCAAGAGGAAACCCTGCTCTTGGTTTAAATCCCGACAACAGCAAAAAGTTGCCCTGTTCACTCGTGCCTGAGCAGGCAACCAGTTTAGCTGACGCCACTTTGATTTCCGACAGCAACGAAAAGGATGCTGCAACTAGAATCAGTCAGGTCAGGCTGACATTCAAGACTGACAATACCTTGAATTTTCATGCACAATCTTCCAGCCCAGTGGCACACGGAATCACACGCCTATCTTGCACTTCTGGAGCAAATCAAGAGCAGCTTTTAAGACGCAATCCCACAAAGCATCGGCATTAAGGACTAAGTGCTCAGAAACCTGAAGTCAAGAGTAACTTCGTACTTAGAAATCCACGTCCCGTATCACACATACTCTCACTCAAGCACGTAAGGAATTCAATTCTTTATTTGATATCCATAAACCCATAAACGTCGCTGTTCTGTATTTCTATGCAGGAAGGCAGTTTCCCCCTAAAACATTATGCTTTTTCATAAACAACAAACTTTAATTCTATCGCGTGAAAGGGCTACAAATATACATTTGTTAATCAAGCAGACTAAACAAGTATTTTTGCTTTACAACTGGCACCTAGGTCACTGGTACACTTAGCTGGCCCATCTGTCATAGCACTCTGCCCCAACAGATCGGGTTATCACTTCTGGAAATGGATGGGAACTGCAATTAGGGGAAAAAAATACCTATGCGCCGAGGCAAGTATTGCAATCTCTGTTTTGCTTTGCTTTGTTTCCAGTCAATACTCACAGAGCTCATCTTTATTCGCACGCAGGTTTCGTTTCGCTCTCCACCAGTCATCTAACAGTTAAATTAACTTTCAGAGGTCTGGTACAAGCGCTAGCAAAGCGTCCCTCCTGCTGCAGGCAGCGCGCTGCCGTCCGCCGGTAGGTGGAGCTGCCACAGATCCCGGGGAACTTTAACGCAGGACAATAGTTCAGCGAACAGTCCGTTAACTACGAGAACAGTGTGCATTTAATAAAAGGGAGAGGTGACGACCCTTTCCTGGAAGGAACCGTATAGAGACAAACCAATAAGAGGACTTGAAACTAAGCAACCGGAAATTCGGAACATTTTGTGTGAATGAAGCACATGCTTAACACAAACTATTTCTTTGAAACACAGTACACACGTTGATGGAAAAGTCCTACAGAAAAAAAAAAAAAAAACCAACAAAAAGCAGCTGACCAACCATGTCAGCACGTCAAACCGCCCGGTACAAAATGGTGGATGCACACGAACTACAAAAGTGAGAACGAGTGTTTAAGAACAGACCACATCCACAGGCTCACACTTCCAAAATTTCTCTGCTGTTTGAAAACCAATAAATCCAGCGGGAGGGGGGAGCAAAAAAAAAAAAAAAATAAAGTCAGTCAGGACCTTCACTGGCAACAAAATATTGACTCTAAGTACACAGAGATTTAAAAACAGAGCAACGCTTAAAACCCAGAAAAGCCTTAAACCGTACGGAATGGATCCTAGGGAAAAAAAAAAAATTAGACATGTAAAGGTCAATGAACACAATGATTTATTTAAAAAATAAAAAACGTAAAAACGATTTTTTTTTCTTTTTTCCTCCTTTACAGAAACGTTAACTTGAGTCATGGGATCCGAGTAGGCTTCGTAGAAAAAAATGTAGTAGCCAGGTATCGAGTCCTTACAACAAAGGAATTCCCCACAGCCCTCCCCGGTTGTGACTCCAGATCGGCAAGACACATCCCACCCCGTACCACCCCCTCCCCAACCCCCCCGCCCCCCCAAATCAAAAAAAAAAAAAAAAAGCAAATTAAAACAAGACATTTTTCGTTGCTAGTATAAAAACGACCGAGGTCCAAGTAATAATAAAAAAATAGAGTCCATCAATGACTGTAACACAAAGTATGTGTGTGTGGGGCCCAGTCCGTCTTCGGAGAGAAAGAAGTGGCACAGGCAGCAGAGGCGGCCCCCAGGGGGCATTTAGGAGCTGCTCCCGCAGCCGGGAGGCATTTAAAAGGAGAAACCCATGGAGAAGCCGGCCCGGCCCGGCGGGAGCGGCTCCGCGCACCGCCCCCAGCGGCTTGGGCTGCTCCGCCTCAGAACGAGCCGCCCCCGTACCCTCCCCCGCCGTAACCTCCTCTGTACGGTCCACTGTTACTGCGGCCCCCCCAGTTGCCGCCCCCTCCGCCCCCTCCTCCGCCGCTCTTCATGGGGCCGTACGAGGACTGGTGCTGGCTGTAGCTGCCGAACCCGCCGTACCCGTTGCCGTAGTCGCCGCCTCCCCCTCCTCCGCCGTATCCGCCGCCGTAAGAGCCGTATCCGCCGTATCCACCGTAGCTGTTGTAGCCGCCGCCCTTGGACAGCCCGTTGTGGTCCCGGTTACCGGATCCGCCCCGGCCCCGTCCTCCTCCTCCTCCTCCTCCTCGGCCGCCCCGCGAGGGCCGCGCGGAGCCGCCCCCGCCCGCCTGGATGTCCTCCTTGGGTACGGCCTTCTTCACCTCCACGCGGTGGCCCTGGATCGGGTGGAACTTCACCACGGCCGCTTTGTCGGCCGCGTCGTGGTTCTGGAAGTAGACGAAGCCGAAGCCGCGCTTCTTGCCGCTCTGCTTGTCGGCGATGATCTCGGCCTTCTCCACCGGGCCGAACTGGCTGAAGTGCTGCACCAGGTCCCCCTCGCCCACGTCCCCCTTCAGGCCGCCCACGAACAGCTTCTTCACCTTCGCGTGGGCGCCGGGTTTGGCCGAGTCCTCGCGGGACACGGCGCGCTTCAGCTCCACCGAGTTCCCGTCTACGGCGTGAGGAGAGGCGGCCATGGCGGCGTCCGCCTCCTCCACCGCCGAGTACGTGACGAAGCCGAAGCAGCGGGAGCGCTTGGTCTGCGGGTTGAGCACCACCACGCAGTCGGTCAGCGTGCCGTAGGCCGCGAAGTGCTCCCGCAGCCCGGCCTCCGTGGTCTGCACGTTGAGGCCGCCGATGAACAGCTTGCAGAGCTGCGAGTTCTCCATGCCGCTGCCGCGCCCGGGCCTGGCGCCGAGACTCCTCCTCCCGTCGCGGGGCAGCGCCGAAGGCTCGTTCCCCTCCTGCTCCGTTGTGCCGCTCCTTCCCCCCCCTCTCTCGCCTCGGCTTCGCCTCACCCCGCCGCCGCGGAGAGGGGAGCGGGGGTGGGGGGGGGAAAACACGGACGCGCACAAAATGGCGGCGGCCGCGGCTCGGGAGCTCGGCCGGCTACTGGTGCCCACACAAAGGGGGCGCCGGGAGCCCCGCCCCCCGCGCACGCCCCCCGCGCCCCCGCGGCCAATAGGAACGCTCCGTCGGCACCGCCCGCGACTGATCCGCGGGGGGCGGAGACTCGGGCGTGATCGACGCGGGACGGCGACCAATCGGAAAGCGCGACCTCCGCCGCGCGGCGCAGAAAAGACCGGGGCTCGCCGGTGACGGACGCGGCGGACGACCAATGGAGCGGCTCCGTGACGGCCGCTGGGTGCCGAGCATCCCCTCCGCGCGCCGAGTCCGGGGTGGGGGGGGGAGGCGGGGCCCGCGCCAGCCCCGCGGACGGGAGAGCCAATGGGCGCCTCTCGCCCGGCGCGCGCTTTCTCCCCGGCGGCCCCGCCCCCTCCCCGTGAGGGGGGCTCGGCTGGCGCGGGAGCGTTTGAAACGCGGTGACCGTTGGGCGGCTGAGGGGCACAACGCTGCTTCCTTTCAGCAGGAAGAGAGGAGACGAGCGCCTTGAAATGCGAACAGATGAGCAGGCAGAGTCAACAGCTGGCCCAACTCAAACATAACCCAAGCGCTTCCCCTTCTTTTCTGCTTCTGTCTGATGTGTAACATGAAAAGAAGAGAGGAAAAAACCCTTTAAACATATACAGATCCACGCACACAGATGTCACGCGCCTCAGTGCCCCTAATCTAGAGTTCAGTCCCAGCACTAGAGGGCCGCGCCTCCATGTGCCCGGGCTCTGAGCACCAGGCTGTGGCGATGCAGGGATTCCTAGGCAGCCAAACATCAACTTCTCCCTGACATCGCACAGCTCTTCATACCCCTCCAGTTCACCCAAGGCACTTTGGTTACTCCAACCAGACCTCTCCAGCTCTTACAGGACTCATGCTTTCCTCCATCAGCGCATCAGCACACCAGGTCACTGGCTATACACGTTCCTATGAACTCTGTGCCTTTTAGTTCTTTAGTCTGACATTTTAGTTACTAGAAGGAAAAAAAATATGTTATTTTCAGGCATTGGTCGTTCCAGTAGTAAGCATACCACCATGATCCACAAGAGGGCATCACTGGTTAAGAGATCATAAAACGGGAATTCTCGGGGGACCTTCCAGGCACTCTGTTACTGCACGTCCTCGGCAAAAGCGGGTATAAAATACACTACAACGAAACCATCGTAGAATCTGTCATCACAAAAGGAATCTTTATGCGATTCTGTTTGACGGGTCCAAAGATCTAAGATTGAAAAGGAATACTGAAGTAGTGGATAAGAGTTTCATGGACAATAGAACAACACCAAGAATTTAAAAGTCTTGTAAATTGCAACAACGCTGCACTAATATAAGATACTAAGTAATAAAAATCATACCCTTTAATTTGTTTCAACCCCTTTAATATCATTTTTATCAGTGTTGCTGGCTTCCATAACCAACGGTTGTTCATTCCTTATTAAAAACAATTTAAGCACATCCGTGGGATATCTTAAGAACTTAATTACACCTGTCTTTATGAGTGTAGTGCAGTTCTCCAGATACAGGCCTGGTTTTACCTTTCATCAGACAGAACACATTTTGAAACCCCCAGGTTTCCTTCATGCAAACTGTGCAGTGAGTTCTGCACTGACATTATGCTCCTTGAAGACTGTACTTTGATATAACCCAGCTATGTACAGACCCTGCTCTAAATTCTTCTAACTGTATGTAGGCAGAAATGGTCTGGAATCCAGGAGACTCAACTGTGATTTCCCAGATCACCTGGAGATCTACACACATTCAGGCAAGGGCTTTCAAACTCATCAAGTCAGAGAGATTAGAAGACTGATAGAAGTTTCTCTCCCACCAAATCAGCACCCTAGGCATGCCACAATTTTGCAGTCCTTAGGAAGAAATTTTAGATAAAACATGCAACAGCAACAGAAACTTCCCCATCCCAGCCCCTCGATTAAGCTATGAGGGTGAAGAATTTCATAAAAGAGATACAACCTTCCTTGAGAGAGCTATTGCTTTGCCATTTTTTTTACAAGATATTTATCTTTCATCCTGTTCTGCTCTCTGTACCTTAATCTGCAGAAACATTAAGTCTGTGATCTTTCTTTTCAGACTTTCATGAATTACCACTGGTTGCAATGGGGTTTCCATGGAAAAAGACTGATTAAAATGCACTGAGAGGAAATGAGAGTCTTTTGCCTATCTAAAGTCTGAACGGGACACTCCTCGGGATAAAAGTTTCTGCTCCATGCAAATTCAGATGAGGAATAAAGCACTTTGCCCCTCTCCTTTAATTACTTAATGCAAAATAAGATAAAAAGCTAACTACAGAGTAACCCACAACAGCTGTTTATTCAGCAAGTACTATCAAAAGCTCACCTACCTGAACAAGATCTTCCCTGAGCATTTTGTAATGGAACTGTGCTGAAAGCAAGAAACACATCTTTGTGAAGGGCGAAGGGGAAAGTCATCAGATCACGGCATTTGGATCCTCTTTTTTGGACTTATATTACCATTTTTTCTCTAACTCCTGCCCTCCCTCTGCCCTCCTGTCGGAAGCTCAGTTTCTCTTTTCCCCTTTCATCTTTCCACTCTTCTGTCAGATTTGATGATTTCCTTTCTTCTCTTTCCTAAAAGTTTATGTAAGAGCCGGTCATAATTTGAAGTGATGGGATGAAAGTACATCAGGGAAATGCAGTCTGAAAAGTCAGAAAAGCACAGCAAGGATCAAAGAGTCCAGCAATGCTGAGACAGATGTGAAAAGGTAGATCTTTCACTATATCTTGGCCTAAGATAGACCAGAATCATAACTTTTCCACCAGGAAGACCAAGCCTGGAGCCAACAGCAACTATGGCCATGTTCAGATCTTGTAAACCTGCAACCCTTTCTTTATGTATTTCGTGTTTAAGTTAAAATCTACTACATTTCTTTTTTTCCCTGAGCTATTCATAGGCCACATCTATTTTGTGCTCCTTTGCTGGGCACTTTTTTGTCCTTCTTTTGCATGCCTGACTTTTAGCTTTGTTTGAAAGCAGCAGGGCAGCTATGCTATCAAGCTCAATATATAGCTGCCTGAAATCAGGTGTACGATATCTATCCATGCTATTGAAGAAATTTTGAAATGAGAAGGTGTATAAAAAGAATGGCTTTGCAGACCCAAAACAGCAATCTAGAATTCACACCTTTAACTCAGAAAATCTAAGCTGTTGTTACAAGCTTTGAAACATGGAGAAAAATAGGCTGTGATGAAGAAACCTTCTTTTGATTACTTAAGTATTTCTTAATAATGAGGACAGTAAAAAAAAAAACCATGGCATGAGAATGACATTATTTGGTGCACACAGTGTTGTTATAAAAAGATCTTAGAATGGGAACAAGCAAATGTGTGTGCCATCCAAATAATTCAGTCTTTGGCAGAGATCGCTCTTGGAAAACATCAGCTGGAGGAGTTCTAAAAAGCTACAAAGGATTCAATCAGAGTTTGGAAAGTGGAAGCTATTATAAAATATAAATTAATGGAATCACACTCCCATTTCGATTACTCGTATGTCTTATCTCCTTCAATAAGAAATGAGAAAAGTGACTTGGCTGACCCAAAAAATAAAGATGCTGACCTTTCAGCCACAGAGTATATCAACCTCCATCTCAGTTGTATGTCAACTGAAGAAGGTCCAGACGTCCAGAGATGGAAGTTCACGGCAGGATACAATTTTTAAAATGAACATGCTATTACAAGTAACTCATTTAAAGATGAAGTCGATTTTGAAACAGTTGTCTTTTTATTGTAGGAATGACCTAATTGAAAGGTAAGTACCAGGATGAGCAATCAAGGATATTGCTAAGCTGTTCTTTAGACCTATGCAGTCAAAGGGAGTGAAACCTAAATGCCAGATAGAGATGTGTGAGGGATTTTTTGTGATAATTTTTCTCCAATTAGGAAAAACAATCCGTATTAAGGATCAGTGTTTCAACTGATATATATATATATATATATCATCCCTCTTTATCTGCACGATCTTTGGAGAAAAAATTACAGTGCATACTTCCTCAATTATCAGATGCCACTTTTTTGGTCAAATCATAACCTGTTTGCTGAGGAGATCTTATTCAGGGTTTGATCTCTCCGTGAAATAGAAAGCTCTGAAAGGAGTGGGCTTGTCCTCCATCATAGCACACTGCCTTACTCTTTGCAATGTGAACTGGCACATCTGCCACTAACATGAGATGAAGAGTTCCCATTACGTTTATTTTTCTCTGTGCTCCTTTGAAGCACTACAAAGAGTAATGCTTATTAGGAAGAAATATTCCAGACCTTCCCGAGTTATTACAGGTCACCGAAGCAGCTCTTAGCCAAACTTGTACTAAAGAACTCTTCACCAACAGGCTGTGATTGACACTACAGACATTATTACAAACTCAAAGGTGGAAATACTGTTCATTTTGGCTTCTAATCTTCCACGCTGCTCACGGTCTTTATGCCATAGCAATAGCATGTCTTCACTCTAACCGAGATGAGACTACTCTGCATACACACGAGCCCCTGTTGGGCTATGGGCTGGCTGGTTCAGATGACAGTGCCTGTAAGGGTTACACTCTACCTGGCTTAAAGCCATCATGGGGACATTTACCCAAGATCATGCCTCTAGCTACAGTATAACCAGCAGCTTGGCAAAGATGTTCCACTTGGAATTATTACTCCAATAATACTATATAATTGGAATAATTCTGATAGGTGATTATCAGTGTCATGACTCACTTTCAGAATAATGAGACTCAGTACACTATTACTTCAGACGTTTTTTTGTTCATTTGTTTGTTTTGCAAACTGTTACTGAAAACCCCAATAAAACTCGCTGACTCATATTGAAAACCCTAACAGATTCTTGAACCCCTGAAAACCCACAGAGGTACAGTAACCAAATTCACACTTGACTGCATCTTTACCAACCCAGATGGATTCTTAACCACAATGCACTTCCAATATTTTGTTATCAACTTACACACGAAGTTCTCACTAGCTGCAATCCTGCCTTCCAGTTAGCCATTGATGTCTACTGATAACGACTATTTTCACGTCATTTTTATTGAGCAATTTAGAAATATCATGATCATTTATATAAAGCAAACACAATTCTGCTATCCATTAACCTTGTTTGCAAATGGACACTACAGCATTTGGATGAAAACAATATACCTTGGTCCCTTTGTATCCAGCCGTGGATTCTGCTCAGTGTATGTACCTTTGACGTCAAGCAAAAGCAGACCAAGAGCAGCTACACCCACGAGCCTCTGATGTCAAATGATACCTAATTCACAACAGCTTACAACAAATTAAGGCCACAGAAGGTAGCAGACAGGCATGACTGTAAAATAAATGGGATCACATGTTAAACACTTCAGCCCTTCCACAGATGGAGGACTGCGTACAGTATTATATTAGAAACAGATGCCGATATAGATAAGCAATCTGACCTTTGATTAAAATTTATAAATAGAATCAGAACATCTTTTTAATTTTACTGGCTTATTTCATTTCTAAACAGACAATGCATTGCTGTGGCTTGTTCCAATGTACATCTAGCACATTTCATTTTTAGGTCTCGATTCATTTCCTGGGTTATACCACAACCAGAAGCAGAAATTGTAAAGCACTCTGGAAAAGATTTATTTTTCAACGTTTCTGACTAATCAAAATCAGCAAGTGCTAGAAATGTTTAGAGAAGTATATTCACGTTGCACAGTCACAGCAGTTTGGCAAACATTTCAGAATTCAGAGACCACTCTTGGAATAAAAAGCAATGGGTTGAAAAGAAGGAAATTGTAGGGCGAGGTTTGAAGTGGATCTTCCCAACAGTAAATGAGGCACTGGAACGCATAACCTAGGATCACCACAGATGCTCACAAGACAGGTTAGGCAAACAGAAGCAAACGTACTAGGGGCAAGAGATTCATCTGGCTGATCCGAGAGGATCCCGCCAGCACTCTTTTCTACAATTACAAACAATATGTTCAGATACTGAGTTCTAACCAGAACTCTTAGTGCAGCACCAGCCTTGCTTAAGCCCAAAATCCTGCTGCTTTTCAGAAGACCCTCCAAAAACCAGAAGCAGTAAGACAGATGCCAGCGTCCTCTAAATGTTTTCTCTGCAAGTTTCCACTTCTCTAATTTAATGGAATCCTCAGCTAGTTTTCATGAATCTGTCCCCCCACAAATACATGCTAACTCCTGATCATTTTCTACTGCCTTTCTTCTTCCCAATTCCAGGGATCCTGAGGACAGTTCAGTATAAGAGACCGGGACAGCAGGGGCTGAAGGGAGCCAGGTAGGAACTGACAAGTTTAAAAAGCAGTCCTGAGAAAGACAAGCTCATTTCCTGTTCCAGAAATACCCACTCTAAATATTTAATGGGCAAAAGCTGAATGCTAATATATATATATATATTAAAAAGTGATCATGGACTTCTATTGGAAAAAGAGTAGTAATAATAAAGAGCGTAGCAATAACAAATCCTCATTTCAGCATGTGCTAGTATAATGTGCCGTGCTTTGCTTTTCATGAAGATTGTTATAACTCTGGTGTGAAATTTAAAATAGCACTTTATAGTGGAAAATATGATGAATTTAAATGCAACAGAGCAAATGATGCACTTAATAGGACACTGTTATCTCCTCTCAGTTAAAAAAGCAAGAAACCATCTGCAAATGTTTATGTATGAAATCCAACATAGGGAAAACATTTGCAGTTCAGAACAAATAAGATAACTGAAAATGAAATAGCAAGATAAGGTGCTTGGGCGGAGGGAAGCAACGCAGTGAGGAAAGCTATCCCCATGACTACTGGTCCTTTCTCCTCCCTGCTCACTGCTGCTTGCCTCTTCTTGGATTCCAGAGCGTGCTTTATTCCTCAGCAGCCTTTCTGCAGACTGGCGGATTTGATCACAGTTGGAAATTGTGACACTGTGGTTTGTTTCAGAAAGAGAAGAAAGGAGAGTTTAAGTACAGCTTTAGCAGCAGATGGCTCTGCTTTGGAATCTTTTATACACAAAGGAGATGTATTTGCTGGCTTTGTAACCAACTCAAAAAGGGAACAGAAATTTTGTTCACGACTGTGGATATGTCTTGAATTTTTCATCAGGTAAGAAGTCAGAGAATCTATAAAGCTGCGTGAAAAGCTACTTAAATCTATCTCCTAAAGGATAACTGTATTCTGTACACTCTATATCAAAAATTGAATAGAAAGTTTCATTCAGATTGCAATACTTTGGAACTTAATGGACAGATAATGTTTGCAACCAAGATATTAACCGGTCACTTTGAGGGGATGGAACTGTGCTTTTTAGGTAAGAAAATACTTAGAAAGTCTTTTAAAAACTCCTGTTAATTTAGACTATGTTTTAACTTTTTCCTTATGCATGTTTCCGTAACGTTTCTGCATCTAGAGGAATGAAAGAATCAGGCTAAGTGGATTATTGTTTCTCACAGCGTGGAACTCTCACTGCCTATGGTAGAGAATCTTTTCTGAAATGCATGGATTAGGAATTGAATTAAGCAACAGACACGAGTTCTCTGATTAAACATGGCAATCCTGTTCTGACACCAGCTGTAGCTGCAGTTCAAGGATGCTTATTCCACTAATATTTATCAGTTTAAAATATACCAGTATGTATTGCAACATAGTTCAACATTTTGCGGTGAGTTCTGGTGTATCTTATTTTTCTAACACTATGAATACTCCAAATGTTTAAACAAGACAGGTATAATTGTTTTATTGTGAAGGAAATGTTTAAATTGCCTTTCAGAATGACATGCACTAAAGTGAGCATTTTGTAATTCACAATTTGAAGCAAACATTGAAAAGAAATCCATCTTTTCTTCTGAGTAAAGAATGACAGCAGGGATGATGAGTGTGCTTAAAGCTAATGTAATGAGTGAGCTGCTCAGAAGGCCAGCGTGGGGCTTTGATCGTAATGGTAGGCAGTGCCAAGGGGGCCCCAGCACCCACACTGAATTACTGGGAGAGGACATGGAATTCTCACTACCAAACCATCTTTTGCAGCAATGGATAAGTAAGTGAGAGGAGCACCAGACACCAGTGAGAAACTACAAAGCCCAGCTGAGCCACTGGAGTTCAATGGCTCTTGAAGCTTTGTTGACCAAGTTCTTATGCCGTTCCCTCACTACAGCTGACAGAGGGCCAAATGGCCCTGCTTAAGAAGACTACAGGGGTTAAAATTAGATCCCTACTATAAATTAAGGCATACTTGGAACATTAAAGTACATACAGGCAAATAGCTCTACAGCCACTTCTCATTCTAGCATGACTACAGTATAATACACTATTAAGGTATATTTTGATCAGAAGGACAGTGATAACAGATCCTACAGAGGCTCTTTACATCTTAATTTGAAGAACACAGACTAATGTCAAGCATTAGTATGAGAATAAAGCAGTTCTGGATATAACTTTAGGTGCAATCTTCTTTGGATAGCCGTAGGAAATTAGCAGTTATAAAATCGAATTTTCCACTCTAGTCTTGGACTTGTGCTTAATCTTGCACGGGGCAGCAAATAGTTTTTACTCCCTAGGGATTAAACAGCAGCAATCATTTCTGTGAAAAAGTTGATGAAACTTCTACATACAAGAATTACTTCTGTAATAACAAAACACCCACCCAGCCCTTCCTCTTTGTCTGCGTCCTCTGACCTTCCACTGCTTCTCCATTCCTTTCTCTCCACAGGGCTCACAGCTATGATATTCATTTCTAGGAATGACGAATGATCTTCTTCCAGCAAGTTCTTCCAATAATTCTTTCTTCAAAAAGGAATTATGGTGAGTTGACGGTTGAGTTTTGAAAGTTGTATGTAGAGTACAAATCAACCTATCTTTAAATTTCAAAACCAACTCTCACATCCTCCTTTTTTCACTTCTCCAGGTTGGAAACACAGTGCTTTTCTGGCTAGAAAGTTGGTGAGCCCGTGATTTCACATTACCTTTTGAACTCAATGATAAATTCAGACCTATCAAGAATTTCTGCTGAAGCTAATTCTTCCCATTACTATTAGTTTTGTAACAACAGAATTGCAGTGTACCACATTTTCTTGCTTGACAGCTGTTGGAGTTAGAACAGAAAGAAGAGTCAACCCTGTATCTCTGGAGTACAAGCTGCATTTAACCACAGACAATGTTGGGGGTATCATTTGTCAGCCTTGTACAACAGTGAACGGGGGGTAGGCAAAAGGACAAGATAATCTTCGGCAACTGCAGCTAGGAAACCATCAGGTGTGTAACTAAGATGTGATCTTTGCACAGTTAACATTTTTCTTTAATTAGATTGAGGAAAAAGGACATGCTATCTCTAATACATAAGCAAAACAAGGTACTCCCTTAAAGATGTCATTCGTAGAGGCGCTGAATACCACAGAAGCTCAAGATGCATCATTCTGCATTAAACCAGAGGGATTTGGTGAATTAGCTCACACAGCTTTGTAGTTTCAGAGAAAATGAAGGTATGATGTCTAAAGTAGCAATGTGATGGCAGGATCCAATTCTTCATTCTTATGATAACAATAAAGCTACAGACTGCTCTCACTGGAATTCCTCAAGCCTTGCTAAATCTTTGGCTGAGATAGATCTTAAAATATTTTATTTAGAAAAGCAACATTTATCTGCAGTTAGTAAAAGAGAGTTTGTGTGAAAACGTTCATGCAGTGTCAAACAGAGCTGTCACTGCTATTCCTCAAACACCACAGTCATAGTTCTCTAACAGTCAGTACAGAGCCTTAGAAAAGGAGAATCAGCCCCCACCCACCTTTCTATACAAAACCTCTAATACCAGACCGTTTGCTTTTCTTTTCAGAACTCATCAGTACAGTAATTACATCAGACTCACTTTAAACTTCAAGGACACCAAAATACAAAGATTTAATCACAGTAGTCGCCGCCTTGCAAAGCTCCAAGAAAAACATCATCTAAGTAATAAGGGGATGGACATACAGAGACAAAACCTTCCTAGCTAGCTTTTACCCATAGTCTGGGACATGCTTCACAATGGATAAAGCCATTCAGCATCCTGGAGAGATTTTACCCAATCAAACTATCCCAAACAGCAGCTATTCTCAGTTTCTGAACTTTGATGCATGCCAACCTTCCTTCCTTGCAGTATTCTTGCTTATTACAGCCTACATATTAGTTACAACAGTGGGACTTGTTGGAAATCTTTGCCTGATTGTTATAATAAAGAGGCAGAAAGAAGCTCAAAATGTTACAAACATTTTGATTGCCAACCTCTCCTTATCAGACGTGCTGATCTGTATCATGTGTATTCCTGTCACAGCTGCGTACACTTTGATGGATTACTGGATATTTGGGGAAGCGATGTGTAAAATAAGCTCTTTCATACAAAGTATATCTGTCACAGTCTCCATTTTCTCACTTGTACTGATTGCCATTGAGAGATACCAGTTAATTGTAAATCCTCGAGGCTGGAAGCCTAACACCTCACATGCTTACTTGGGAATTATTTTCATTTGGGTTTTTTCCCTCATGATATCCATTCCTTTTTTAATATTTCACCAATTAACTGACGAACCCTTCATGCACCTGTCCTTCCACAGCGATTTCTATAAGAACAAAGTCGTGTGCATCGAGGCCTGGCCTTCTGTGACAGAACGACTGGTCTTCACCACGAGTCTGCTGCTTTTCCAGTACTGCTTCCCACTGGGGTTTATTCTTATCTGCTATCTCAAGATATTCGTATGCCTCCGGCGGAGACACACTAAAATAGATAGGATGAGAGAGAACGAGAGCAGGTTGAGTGAAAACAAAAGGATTAATCTGATGCTGATATCAATCGTTGTGACCTTTGCTGCCTGCTGGCTGCCTCTCAATATATTCAATGTTGTTTTTGACTGGAACCACGAGGCGCTGATGAGCTGTAATCATAACTTAGCATTTACACTGTGCCACCTCGTGGCCATGATCTCAACTTGTATCAATCCTGTGTTTTATGGATTTCTCAACAAGAATTTTCAGAAGGATTTGATAGGGCTAGTTCATCGCTGCAGATGTTCGGCGTCACAAGAGGAATATGAAAACATTGCCCTTTCAAATCTGCAAACGGATGTATCTAAGGGATCTCTGAAATTAAATAACCACCCTCCAGTGGATGCCTAAATTAATCCAGCAGCATCCTCTAAAATTTGGTGTTTTGCTGCAGATGACCTTTTCCTGTAGGTCCTCATCCTGGTACCTCCTCTGACTGAAGTTAGAGGAGGTCTTTGCTATTTAATGCAGCACAAACAGAATCATGTTCCCAAAGGCATACTGCTAACGAGTACTTTATGATGGCATTAATGTTAATAAACCATTTCCAAGAGTCTTAGCAGAACAATAACAATGAATATCAACAGTACTGACATCCAGTTTTTTAATCCACAGTTTCCAGGGCACTGCAGGTCTTTCTCTTGATGCAGCTCTCTTCCCTACACGCCCAGCTTCGCCCAAGTAAACCATGAATACCAAGGCCTCAGCTTCATCAGCCTTTTTACAAACTTTTTACAAACAATTTTTGCCTTTTTAATTTTCCAGCCCTGAACCCATCCCATCTGCACCATGTGGTTACTCTGCACAGCAGTTTATAAGCAGTTCACACTGCGAGGAAGGCCCCTTGAATTACCCTCAGCCTTCACTAACACTTTCCTTTCAGCCCCAGCACAGTTTGCTTTGCTTTAATACTGGTTCATCCTAGAAACTGAACCTTAACAGGAGAAAAGGTTAGAGTTGAAATTTCTTTTTTATTTTTTTTTTGGTTTTTCCTTTATTTTAGTGCTCATTTATGAGCACTAAAACAAACCCCATTCGCTGTACTGCAAATTTGCATCAGACCTCTGCTGATCAGGATGAAATATGTATTCCGCGTTTCTCCTAAAAGCATTGCATTTCCCCAAAACCACCAGTACCGATCACTGCCTTCCCTCCTGTCATCATCGCTGGCCTTTACAACTGACCTTTTAGAATCTCCATTATGAAACAGACACGCTATGAACTCAAAGAAGATTGTTTGTTGCTGCTACTTACCCAGATTATGGGTTTTTCTTTTAATAGAAAAAATAGTTCTGCTTTAATTTCCAAAATATCTTTCCCATGTTTCTGCGCTGGCAAGAGGTCACACCTGAGGCATTCGCAGTTGTTTCTGTTTGAAAAGAGCTTATAGAATCATAGAATCCTTAGAGTTGGAAGGGTTGGAAACTTCTTCTGTTATGCAATGTATGGAAGCCTGAAGTTATTGTATTGAACACAGCTCCTTTCAGATTAAAACACAATAAAAATCATTTTCCAGTGTGGTCATAAAAATTAATGAAACCTATTCTTCACCCATGAGATAGTGCCAACATAAAAATCAGCTAAAATTCAGTTGTTTCAATGATACTTAGAACACTTCAGTCCAACAACCCTCTGTCTCAGAAATCAACTTGCTTTCTCTTGTTCAAGCTCTTAGAAAAACGCTTGGTTGACAACTGCTGCCCAATTCCCACTGAGCAAGATCTCAGTGACGCCTGAACCCACTGAAGTCATAAGGGCGGTGACAGTCGAAAGAGTAAGAAAGGCAGAACTATTGACATGGAAATCAAGTGTTTGAGTGACAGCTATTAATTAATTTTGGCATAACACAGCACTTTTTTTCCTAATTAGATCAAATATAGTGCACGTGAAGTAGATCGCATAAACAAGCACAGCTTAAACACATCTGCTTTCTGCATTACAGAAGGAAAATCAGGAGAGGGCTAAATAGCTAGCAGAGGCTAATCATCAGCTGTTGAGAGTATCTTAACATTAATGGTTCGCATTAATTCCAACCTTCAGTCAGTACAATCACTGGGCTCCCCTCACCGCTGATACACGCCGTCTGCTTGCCCAGCACAACAGGCATTGAACTGAGCAGAAAGCAGTAACCCAGCCTGCAACACCATGCAGAAGCAGAAGGGCTGGCATGTATTTGCAGCTGGACAAGGGAAGGATATGGAATTTGTTCTCTGCTGGGTGAGACTCCAAGGCAATGAAATGATTAATTAGCTCCATTTCACTAGCTTAACTGAGAGCAAATCTGATTTGGGAATTTCACTTCTTGTGGAGGTTCCAGTACCCATGCAGAAACCATCTCATTTTCAGGCCACTCACAGGACAAAGTGCTGTAACAAGTTACAGCTGCTAGAGGCTGGGTTATCAGCCAGCCTTCTCTGAGGTTGGAACACCAGCCTCTATCGTGGTCTTTCTCAGACCCAAGAACATCATCTGCAGCTTCAGGGCTGCTGACTGAAGCAATTCACAAGCATGTGACATTTCTAGTATGCTCCACTTCTTTAGTATTCAACACAAGAGTTAAGAACACTCGCTCTTCTCATTGTGGCACACATCTCGGATAGCATTTAGGCTTTGAACGAGGCTCAGCTGAGATTCCCAAGCATGACTTTGGACCAAGTACTCATACCAGTACTGCTATCTCACAGCCATGCCCAAGCGTGCTTAGTTTTTACAGTAAAGGTATTTTTAATGGTTTAAATACAGCCATGGAACAAACACTAGTCTAAATGATACGGTCAGAGGGCCAGCAGGAACTCTTGTGACCCTGAGAAGGCCAGGAATAATGGATGCTCCCCTGACTGTCCCTCCGTAAGTGCTTAGGCAATTCATATTCGTAACATTAAATATCTAAAGAAAAAAAAAGGCTGCTATTGCTTTTTGACACCAGCTGTCTACTCCTGTCATCATGATCAGGGTTAAGCAATCAACTGCTTCAGTTGGATTCGTGGAATAAGAGGTTCTTCATTACCAGGTGGAAGCTCTCTGAGCAGTGAGACCGCTTCAGACCCCGGTGTGAATAATAACACTTGTGCCTTGATTTCTTTCTCACTCCCACCCTACACTTTCATTTGACTCAAGTGCTGATGCTCCATTTCTGTTCGGAGCTTTCAGTTATCAAGTATCTCTTAATGCTCTACTTCCAAAAATCACTGCTAACTGAACTGAGTACCATCACTGCCTTGAGGATGCCACCCTCAGTGCCATACATTCTTTCACTACATCCACTGATTTTGCATGCAACTCAGTATCTAATCTCCAGACAAATCAGTAGGAAGGAACTGATTTTAACAAACTCACAAACCCTATCCAAATGTACAAAGAAATTCTTAGCAGTGATGTGGGATTGAATAATGAAAAACTGCATCAGGACACACGTGAGGTGGTTCGGTCACACAGACCTAAAGAACCATGTAAATTAATATATCCTTACACATCTTCATACTTTATGGTTAACTGGTTTAACTGGCAGCACATTTAACTAGAGTTAAGACATTTGGAAAATGGCATTTATTGTGAAAATAATTCTGTACAATGGAGAACTTGGTTGATCATTGATTGTAATTAAGTATGTGTACAAAAGCAGTGCCATTGCTGTGTGTTATTTAAGTACTTGGATTCCTCCTGCCTACTGACAAATAAACATCATTTCCAGAAAACGCTCACATTGCCCAGCTGCTAGATATTATTGCTTATTACATTAGTAGGACAATTCTTGTGCAAACAGTTCTGGAAACTGCTTTAGCATTTCATATGCTCGCTTATTAGACGAACAGAGACCAGTGAGAAGTGAGATACATCCTTTTCCCAGGGGAAAAGGAATTTAAAACACATTGAATTCTCAGCATTATAAACACTCACCTAGAACCAATGCAAACAGCTGAAGAGCATTCTCAGGGCTCACGGCACTGCCACCCCCTTTTGGTGAAGAAGGACAGGATCATAAAACAGGGAGGTTTCAAGGGAATTCATGACTCAAGGGCAAAGCGACTTTTTACCTTGGCACCTGATGATTTGTGCTCAGGTACTACCAGCGTGTTTGGAATACTGTTTTTCTGGACACTTTGCAAGGATTTGCCATTTGTCAGAGTGGAAGTTACCCTTCGGTAGCTCAGAAAATGTCATCTGCAGAATAAATAGGGAGTGCAAGAGTTTTCTGAGTGCTGCACTGCAGCCCAACTGGTACGTATTTGCTATGGAAGTAGCCTCAACTATTGTGTTTTAACTCACTGAAATCTAAACAGGAAAAAAGTCTTTTGATTTTTCTTGTTGAAGCCAAAATCTTCACACCACGTTTCCCTGCATTATCACTATTTATTTCCGAGTATGATAAAAACCCCTGGGGGTGCTACAATGGTAAAAAAAAAAAAAAAAAAAAAGTTGCCATACTATGTCCCCATCACACTGTTGTAAACGCATCAAAGCCTTTGAAACCTTTATATTCATGTCCTCGTAGCAGAGCAACACTCACCTTAGAGCAAGTGGCATGATCAAGACAGGACACGCTGTCAGCACATGTACGGAGAAGACTGAGAAACAGAGAATTCAGAGCACTTCAGAAGCGCCAGAGGAACTCTGTTAGAGAAAGGGCAAGCAGAAAATAGCTGCAGTTATCAGCAAGACTCGATGTAACTTCCATTGCCTGTGAAATACTTATTAGAATCACAGAATGGCTTGGGTTGGAAGGGACCTTACAGCCCACCCCCTGCTGCAGGCTGGATGCCACCCACTAGATCAGGCTGCCCACAGCCCCACCCAACCTGGCCTTATTACACTCAGCTCCAAAATATTTCATAGAATATATGGAACCACAGACAAGAACAGCATCAGGGAGACATTAACCTCAGCACTGCACACCCTGCAGAGGGGAAGGACACCTACTTCCAAACTCAGGTGTGAACCCAGCCTGCTGCCAATGGAATATTTTAAAACAGTATTGAAAGTAATATTCTCATAGTAGAGCTAATCTAAAATGAAGCTCTGAGTAACTTCACAACAAAAGGTCAGATGGGCTGCAGATGTAGTCAGTGGAACCTCATAAACTCCGTAGATGTAGAATGACACTGTCCTTTCACTTCCATGCTAATAAGCCACTTAAAAACGCTCCACAGTGACAACCTTAGAATTATCTTGTCTGCAATTGCTCGTTTTTAAACAAGGTTCCTTTGGCATACAGCTTGGTTTCCATGCAAATGCACTGACTGATGTCTTTTATTTCATTTCATAGGCTTCTCTATTAGTCACAGGCTATTTACATAATGTGATGGAAGTGGCACCTTTGTGGAGCTATTCTCTGTGCTGAATTCATTTCACCCTCACACCTAGTGAGGAAAACTTGCTAGTTCATTCAGATGCTTTGGCTGTAACAGCCAGAGGAAACACAAATTTGTTCTTCAAACCAAGAACAGATACTATAGTCAAAAGAAGCTTACAAAGTTTGGGGATCCTCCATAGAAAGCCGCTTACCCAAATTTGCCAGCTTGTTTCAGACCAGAGACATCTGCAGGGCTGCTTACATTTCCCCAGCACCTACAGATCTCTCTCCCTAGTCACGAGTCCAAGCTTACAAACCTACCCACTGTCAGGCAACAAAATGATTACTTGGAGGATAAAATGGTTTGGGTGGTATAGTGGTATCAGATAATCCCATTTAAATTCTACCTGGCAGCCATCTCAGAACATCACGTGTAAAAAAAAACCTCACCATGACTGTTCTTGTGATCATGTTGCTATAATATCTTAAGTAGTTGGCCAATGGAATCCATTTAAACCACGCTAGATTGCTGTGTTGGGGTGCAAGGTTTCTGAGTTTGTTGAGCTTCATTTGGTTTTCATATATTAATACCACCACTATTTTCTTACACATGAGAAATAAGTGTAGACAAGAATACAATTCAAGAAGTTTGCTGTGGATCAAAACAAGAAAGGAAATCCCAGAGCAGTCATCCTACTGTCTTAGCATCTGTCTTAGTGACCAGAAACATTATTCTAAGGCATAGGGGCACCCACAGCCTTTAAGCATTTCAGAAGTTCCTGCCAAATGGAGTCAGACCCCACTCTTGTAAGGCAGAAAGCCCCAAAAATGAGGCACACGAGGCTTTAACCATACTTCCAGGTGCTCACTTTTAGGTATAACACCACTTAAAACATCGCTTGTGTTTAGATGCACATTCAAAACCGTGAAATATGACATTTAATTGTCTGTTTGTGCTTCAGCTGAAGTATCTGAAGCCCCGGGGCTGAGTGTGGACGCAGGGCCGGCAGCTTCTAATTAAAGGCCACAATGAGACCCCCTAAAAAACTGGCCAGGGAATTAGTATTGAATCCAAAAGGAAAATCTGAGTTGACTGAAAGGTCATCAAACATAGGGAGATAATTACTGCTTGATGTTCCAGGAAACCCAGGCCCTGACACTAAATTAAAAGGGGAAAAAAAAAAAAAAAAAAAAAAAAAAAGCAGCACTGGAAGCCTTTGATGAAGGATAACAAAAAGATTCTTTCTTTCCTATTCCCATCATGCAAACAGACCAAGCATGGAGATACTGAGGGCTTTATACAAGAAAACACCAACCATCACGTAAGCCTGAGCACCCTGCTAAACTTCAAGCCCCTTTTTTCCACTGACATAGACAACAAATCAAACTTTTCAAAGGGAAAATTCTTTTGTTGTTGTTGTTATATCACTTACTTTTCTGACTGACTCATTTAGAGTGTTGATTAGCTTTTTCTCACGCAGATTGGGCTCCTCGCCTCCTTCCAAAATGAAAACACGCACCCTGCTAAGATTGTAGGGGTGCTGAGGTTCTGACAGGAGGCTCAGTGGGGCAAGTGTTTGAAGCAAAAAAGCAGACAAACAAACAAACAGGAAAAAAACCACTTTCAGTACATTTTTGCACAGAGGGGATCTGCAGCAGCTGTACAAAAAGCACTGGAAAACAGCAACAGCAAGTTAGGAACAAAAGAGGTTGTGAACAAAGAAAAACTATGAGCAGTCAATATAATTAAGAGTTATAGTACTTCTACTGCTAAGAAATAATAGCTATTTGTATTCGTGGCAAAGCTGAAAAAATACCAACTGCTCATTTAAGGCTTCATGTGGGATCACAGAATCCTCCAGGATGGGAAGGGACCTCTCGAGATCATCCTAACCCTCTGAGCTCAGTGCAGAATCATAAATTTACCTAATTAAAACTTCAAAAGAAAAAAGCTGAAGAGCTGCAATCCCTTTCTACAACATTCAAAGGAGAAGAATCATTTTCCATTTGTTTCGTTTCTTTTATCGCATTTCTGATCTGCCCTGAGTTACTGGGGAGTCTGGGAAAAGAATCAGCACCACTGCTGAAAACTGGGGAAACTCCTGTGTCCGTATCCTGCAGTTGGCACCGACACCCAAGAAAACGTTCAAAGACACTTCCATCAAAGTGGCTGAAGTGCCAAAAGCGAAAGGAGAACGGAGGGCTGCGGGTGGCAGGGCTGGAACTAACCAGACTTAGAGACATGGAAGAAGATCAGACCCTCAGCTTCTGTGCCCAGGCTCTAGGCGGCACTTCAAGGAGTGAAGACTCACTCCACTGCCCAGACTGGAGATGTGCTTTCTTTCCAGCTGGATCAGCAGCAGCAGGTTCAAAGCACCTGCAGATGCAGGCACTAGGGCTTGTCAGAAGAGGAAGAGAGAAGGCAAGGTGGGTAGGAATCGGTCTGTGGAATGGGGGAAGGAAGAAGAGCCCAGCATGGGAACCTGCACTAGGAGGGACTGGCAGGGATTGTGTGAGGGGTGCGTGGCACAGCAGCAGCTGGACTACAGCAAAAGAGATCTGTGGTGTGGGCAGCAGACATCTTGGCAGGATCAAAGCCTTATTTTAAATCTGTCCATTCCGGTTCCAGCATTTGAAACCAGAAATAGCACCGGCATAGCAGGGAGCACCATATGGGGAGCACACTCCTCTCCAAGATGGGGTGAGGGAGCAGGGGTCAGGCTGCGTGTGATCTCATTTCAGTGCTGAGCATTCATCCAGGCTTTGGCTTTTAGAGTAAACACGGCATTAATCTGATTGTGCTAAAGGTGGCATGCAAGTAATACGTGCCTCAAGGAGCAGCTCAATTGCTTTAAAAGTAAAACAAAGTCAGTGTGAAAGGCTGACACACATTCCTTAAGATCAGATTTGACAACCATCCTCCTGATATTATTAAATATAAAACATAGATGCCAGTAAATTGCAGAACTTCTGGATTCTCATCATCCAAGCAAGCTCCTCTGGTCTTTCTTTCTATATCTCTACCATGCTCTGCAGCATTGGCCTCCAAGTCCACTATGATTCAATTGATGCAGCTGGTAGAGAACTCACGGGCACTGATACACATACACTCTGGTTAGGTCTGTCTAGTGACAGCAGGAACAAGATTTGCTTTTGGCCTCACACGTTTGCCCAGACACACTGGGGCCCTGCCTGCTTCATCAGCTGCTCTGCACCACGCCTGCTGACCACTGACATGGGATGGGGAGGAGTAAAGCTGCAGAGGAAGGAGCATTTCCACATCACATCCCCAAGTGAGCACCACCATGCAGGGGCAGGTGCTGCAGGCAGCATCACAGGGCCACCATGACAGCACTCGAGTAAACAGAGCTGGCGTAAGGGCAGCACAGAGGCTTCCCCACACCTCCCATCTGGGTAGGCAGGCTCACTCTTGGGCATGGAAATGTCATGGACACACTGGAGCCCTGTCGAGCTGGACACCATTGCTCCTGCAGGCTGAGCCCCAGGACAGGTGGTATCTGCTTACAGGAAACCTGTGCTGACGTGCCTGTGCTGCTCCTAAGCTGCAGACAGCTTAGAATGCGCCTCGTGTGGAATGGGACCTCAAAGAACATGGCCCTTAAGCCTGACCTCCCCAGCCCACCCAGCAGACCCCAGCTGATATTTACGGCAGTTTCCACGTTGCCTCCAGACGCCACGCCACAGCTGCAGGATTTATTGCTTATCTACCTCTTCTCTCATCGTCGGTTGCACTGAGACCTCTCCATCAGCACAAGGTGCCACTTCACTGCCCAAAGGCATGTCCCATGCACTGGACAGCCAGCAAAGCCAGTGAAAAACCCACAGCTGGCAACTCCTCCACATCCTGCCACCAGCGCACCAGCACCAGCTGTAGGCAGAGCTACAAATAAAACAACAGCTTACCTGAACACGTTAATTTCTACACAGATTGCTGAATTTCTAGTTCAAAGGCTTCTGAGGATTTTGGAGAGGTTGATTACACATTTCAAAGCAGATGGTTGGGGGCTATATAAAAACAATCCTCTTTACTATTCAGCATTTAGAGTAATCTACTACCTGGTTTTAACTTCTCAGCAGCCATCTTCCTGCAAAAACAAACACTTCCCAGTCCAGGTCAAAAAGCCTTGAAAGGCTTAAACATTCACAGGAGTAACGATAGAGATGCTGAGAACATCTCCTCTGTATAGCAACAAATTGCCTCAAATGCCCACAGCTGTAGGTAAGACAGAAATCTCACCGAAGTTGCACTCACCAGTGCACTGAATGCACTGTAAAGCACTTGACTTATAGGATCAAAGGCAGGAAATGTGTCATCATCAGGGGCTATTATGAACAGAAAAAGGTTTTACCCGGGTTTTACCCATGCTGAGATCCCAAAAGACACACAGGAAACAGATTAGTCCCATCTCAAATCTCATGGCCCATTTCTACCTAGAGCAGCACAGAACCCTGCTGGCTCTACCCAGACCCTCAGTTTCCCTCTGCTTCCTCCTCTCCACCACTCCCTTACTGGGAAAGAGCAAAGACAAAGCTTCTCACAGTATTTAGCAAGAACATTGACATGATGCAATGGCCCAGAACCGGGATTTAACAACTCATAATTCAGGTTTACTAATCAGGACAATGCAAATTGAAGTTTTGATTGGGGAGGCAAAGGAGGGCAGTGGGGAATAAGGGACTTTCAGACTTTACAGCTGTAGTCTCTAGATCAAACAAGTTGCTTCCATTCACTTGGGTTATATTTTAATTAAAAAACAACAACAATTACAAAGCGAGGGAAATCAAGGGATAAACTTTGGCTCCATAGAGAAAGCCACGTGATTTTACCAGTCCCACATAGCAGGCTATCAGACAGCTGTGGTTTCACCAGACCCACCCCTTGCCTCCCTGGGGCTTTTGTCTGAGTAGAACTGGAGATCTTGTTCATGTCTGCACTCATCACTGGTAACACACAGATCTCTTTTGGGAAGCCTCAGACTTGCCACACATGTACTGTAAACCCAACTGTACCTGCACAACAAATCCAATGACTCCAGAACACAACGGGTTTACTCTTCATGCACAGGCAACCCACTTTCCAGGGAGTACCTGTGAGATGCAGGAGAACAATCGGTGTCAGCTTTGACTTATAATAACAACCAAGAGCTACACTTCATGAAGACTGGCTTAAAACTGAAGTGAAAAAGGAGCTGCATTCCTACCACAAGTCTCTGATCTCAGTAGATCAGCTGGAGCTCACAGCCTGGACAGATCTAAACCAGCTTACACAGAAGGCACTCAACCATTCAGGTGCACATTATGAGGAACTCCAGTGTTTGACAGCCTGTGCTTCTGGTGAGGACTCCAGAAGTTATAATTTGGCAGACACTAGGAAGGAATTAATCCCAGGAGCAGCAATACCCCAGCACTGAGCACAGAGGGGACACAACCAACCTCAGACAGTTACAGAGATGCCAGGACCGCCTTCGTATCACTCCTGGAGCCAAATTCAAGCCTGCTTTGCCTTCTCTGCTGTTCATTCCGTGTAAGTGCCAAATGACATTAACATGAAGGCTCCCTGAAATTCCATCTCACTAACACTTAACAACAAGCTATTGATTTGTGTCTGTCTGATGTCAAGACTTGTCAGCAAGCTGCTGTGAAGGACATGTGAGTAGAGAGTGGCACTCCAGAGACATTCAGCAGCCACTGCAGCTCCAGAGGGATCTGCACGCTTCGGTAATCCAGACGGTTCCACTTTCCCAAGGCAGATGGCCGACTGATCTGACAGTGTAGAGCAGGGCTGCACTAAAGGGCTTCATTACACAGTCTGCTTCCAAGTATAGCTGAACACCTTCAGATCATCTGGAAACAGCTACAACAACAAAGGAAAAGCAACAGGAACGCATTAGTCCCCAAACTGTCCTAAGTTAGAGGCAAAGCAACACGCTGTTAAAAAAGCCTTTCCTAGAAAGTATTTTGTTCTTGGAATGGTGGAAAGTTTTTGGAGAGTGTGGATTTATTAAAAAAAAAAATCACTTCTTTTCTCACTTTTGAAAAGAAGGAATTAAAAACGACCCGAACTCTTCCCACACTGCTCTCTTTAACTGTATTGACATTTTGTCTTTATCTCCAGAGACCAGGGTTAAAGTTTCTGCGCAGTCACAAGTTCAGGGCTCGATGGAATTGCTTCAGTCCTTAATAATTATTTGTCCACATCGTAAAACTATTACCCCCCCCACCTGCCTCCATTAGGCCCTGTTGTTTGGCCAAGGCAGCAGGCTGTATGGCTGAAGCACACACTGGGCTGGGCAATGCAGGCACTGCCTGCACAGAGCATGCTTCCAGCTTAGGAGTTCTGATTGCTTTGGGGAAAGAAAAAGAAGGATCAATTCCGCACAAACTTTAAGAGGAGTGATTACTTTATTGACATATTTCCCAGCAGCTCACGGGTGCAAACTGTTCTTGACATTGGAGAAAATGGAGGTCATATCGTGCTTAGATTGTATCTAATTAATTTTTCATACTAAAAATGCTTTCCAATTCAGATGACTGATACGAGGTTATTCAGAAAGCAGAAGGAGCAGACGGGAAATAAACAAAGCCCTCAACTTTGTTCCCTCAACAACCTTTTACCTATGGCCTTGCTCATCATATTGCGACCGCTACTTTTGAGCGGGGAAGGAACTACAGAGAAGAATGCATCTTTAGGATTTTAATGTATCCATTTGCGTGGCCTGTAGAGTTATCCTTTCCCACTCAAGCCAAACTCTCCAGGGTAAAACCCCCAAACACAAAATGTTGACCTCTGGGCTACCTTGTGCTAGGCAGGAGGACAGCAAAAGAAAGTGAGAGGCCACTGGGTCACCTTCATCATCACCTGTGAGTAACATGGGGCCACGGAGAAAGATGCACAGGGAAAACTGGAGTCTGCCATGGCTCCTTGTCACCTTCAAGGTGCAGTTGGCTAACAGGCAAAAGAAGAACATCCCGCCAGGACAGCTGAGCAGAGACAGGGCAGGGCGTGCTGCAGAGCCACACAGCAGCAATCACAGCTGGTACAGAGAGGGGAGAAGCATCTGTCCACCCAACCTGGGTACAGCCCTGGCTTGCACGAGTGGTGCAAAGGCATTTCTGCCCTGCTCCTGCCAGGCTGCTCGCCAGGCAGCGTTTGCCAGAAAGTCACAGGGAAAGGAAAGTAAGTGCTCCTTAATTATAGCCCTCCTGTTGTTCGACACAGGGGTTTTATTAAGAGAGAAAGCACAGAGGGCAGCTAATCAGCTGCTCCTAACAAATGAAGTTCCAGAGAGAGATTTTTCAAGTGATTAGTGGCGCAAACATGAATTTCACAACTTGAAACCTTTGCATTTTCATCCAACAGCTAACTTCATTATGCAAGAAAGGATCAGAAAGGGACAGCTGACAGCCAATACAGCCCAAACGCTGATGGCTTTATTACCAGAGTACACAGGCTGAAAAAATGTACCTTGCAGCTCTGTTTCCTTAGTCCAAATAGCCCCGCAGGTTCCATGTGAGGCTTTAATTAGAAGCAAAAGCCCTCGGTGTACCTTTGCACATACAAATCTTGCATGACAAAGTATTGCTCGCTGGCCAAAACGCCATTCAGCAGAACCTTAGCACCACCACTCCCATGCTCCTGTTAGAAGCTCTAATGACAGAGCCAACAGCTGCCAGCAACTTACAGGCTGGAACGGGGAGTGGAGCAGCTCAGAGACAGATGACACAGCCTGCTGGGAGCTGATGGCAAGCCTGGTGGCAGCACACAGCTTGGAGGCTTCCCTACCTGCCAGTACTGGCAGGTGATGTGCACTTGCAGCTGGGATCGGAGCACCCAGAGCCGGGACTTGTTCAGTGCATCTGCAGGGAGAGCTGAGCCACAGAAACTGAGATGAGAGGACCTGTCCAACAGATCACAAACCAGACTTAGCTTAAACCTCCAAAAAGGGCAGCATTAACAAAACCATCACATGTTTACCACTTGTTGCTTGATTTTATGAAGGAGAGAGTCATACGACTTCACCAGCAACTTAGTGCCTTTCTGAGCAACAGAAACAACTGTGGGCACCAGGTTGAAGTGAGTGAAGCTGATCCTGAGTCCTCAGCAGCCAAAAAGGGAGACATGAGCTGATGTTCTTTCTTTCTTCATGCTTGATTCCCTGTGTTTCTGGTGGGCGCCATCTCCTATGCCTTCGCCCTCTCCCAGCTCTGCAGTGCAGCAGCCAGCCCTTGAAGGCAGGGAGCTCTGAGCTGAGGGCACGGCAGTCATAGCGCTGCTGCAGCACTGCTCCTTCTGTGCTCTCATTACAGGGCACTGCAGGACATTCACTGTGTAACCGCAGCCTGCTGCTAATGGGGAGTTTGCCTCCTGAGGAATACCAGGACTTATAATTAGTGCAGTCCTGCACCGTTACTGAACCTGCCATTAACAGTTACACTTAACTGTTGACCATGGAAGAATGAATTAAAGCACTGTCTATACATCAGATTGATATAAACTATTCTCCACCTGCAGTGAAAGCAAGCACCAGCGACAGCCATGCTCAGCCACAGACACAACACCTTTGTTATTCTGGGATCAAAACAGAAGCATAGAATTATTAAGGCCAGAAAAGACTGCTAAGAGTACCCAGTCCCTCCAGGCAACTACCTCCTCTGCCCTGCTCTCCCCCGTGCTCATTTCCAGATGCTGCTTCCTACCATCTCCAGGTGCCCCATCACACCCCACCTAAGCAGTCCCTCTCAGACAGACTCCATCTCAGTGACACACTTCGAGTCACAGTTTCCCAGACCCTGAATTACCCCACACACGGGTGCACTGCATCCAATCAGGAATGTTTCTCTGCTTCCTTACACAGCTGCAAAAGCACACGTGAACACATCAGGTCACAGGAGTAAAGGCTGACCGCCATGCATACGCATGCTCACAGATAACTGCTCTGCAGTTCCCAGCAGGATTAACTCATGCTCCATGCACACAGTGTGATCAAGATACGAGAAGGAATGCATTACATAAGTACACATTTGTCAACAGGAGTGGAACAGCTGAGGCCAATTTTTGTTTTTGCTTCTGCACTTAGATATGCTTTGTAGATATTTCCCTTCAGCAAATGATTCAATCCATCACAATTAAAGTAACACAATGTAATCTCCCCTTTGACTTAATTGTTCCCCTTCTGCCAGATATGCTGGTTCAAAATACTTTCAAAATGCAATAGAAGTATTTCTTAAAGTAGAATGATTTTCAAAATTAGCACAAATCTCCTCCTAATGGGTTCAGAACTATGTGCTGGGAGTCTTGCAACGCATTGATTTTTTGGTACTTAATTTAAAAAGATTTCCAAAGCATGCCAGCAGGAATCTGAGCTGCTATTTCCCAGGAAACTCTCATGGACCTCAAATCCCCTGACAGACCAATCTGCAGCCGCTCTCTTCCCCACGTGGGACCAGCCAGGATGATGGACAGAGCTGGCGGAGCATCCCATGGGAGCACAGCTCACAGCTCACCCAGCAGCATGGCTCCGGAGCAAAGCAGTGGGGAAGGCTGCAAACACCAGGTCGGTACAAGAGACACGGGGAAAGAAGCCAAGCAGAAATCTGGATGGCATCTGTAACTTGGAGGATGATGCTCAGGAAGATGGGATGCCCGGCTGTCAGGCTCTATGCCCCAGCAGCTCTGCTTGTTGCTAACTTTGGCAGATCTGACCTAAGATCTCCTCCCCATGCTCTTCCAGAGCTGAGAGCGGCTGCCTGCTCCTGCACACATTAGCTAAAGCTCATGCACCACATTCTGGGAAGCAAATACACCAAACTGTCAGTGCTGCCATAGGAAATTATCACATGCCATCTTTGCAAGAGTTAGAGTAATTGTGCTTTCATGAGACTTGGCTCCCCAAATTGCAGAGCTGCTGGCAATAATTAAGAGAAATGGCACACACCAGCGTTGTAAGGATTTAGGCTTCCATTAGCTGTTGAAAGAGGGTTTTATACAAGCTGTTGCTGCAGGAACCCTTCCTCAATAAACGATTCAAAGGGAACAATTACCCACACCAAGCTGCAGAGCTGCACACTGCGCTACAGCACTTGTCCCTGCTCACCCAGAGCTCTGCAAACTTAACAGGGCAGGGGATGCGAAAATGATCAGCACATCCAAACTCCTACAGCAGCAAGTGCGCACCAGGACCCCCAAAAACTCCCATGGAAATTTTACTTATCTGTACTTACATACTCAGTAATTAATACGCCAGGACTCGTATTCTTACTTCTTCTGTCTGCATTTTTATTAGTCTGCCCCACCTGAAGATGTCAGAACCAAATACAATGCACATTTGCATCAATGAGAGATTTATCCCTCAACTCCAGCAGAATTAAATGCAAATCTCAACGCCGAGGTTCTATCACACTGTGATACTATTAATACTACACATATAGAGTCACATCAAAGACAGAAAACATGCCCTCCCACAGCAAGGATGGTATCTGCAGCACGGCCAGGACACACAGAGGTGAGTCTGTGGACTACAGGGAGAAACCAGGCACTTCTGAATGATACAAATAAGAACGTTAAGGAGCTGCAGCTTTACTCTTCCAGCTTCAGTGCTCAGCGGTACTTCACCTGTTTGGCAAGAAGCAGGGTGCTGGTGCCACCTGCTGCCTGCTCCGAGCTGGGCAGATGAAAGAGCTGCAGCAAACTCAGCTGCTCCGTACAAGAATCCTCCCATGAGCCTTTCATACCAGGGCCAGCAAACATCCAGCAACGTTCACCACTCCTCGAGTTACCTACAGATATGTGTGTACAGCTCTGACTGACACGGCCTTGAGTTACAGTGGAAAATATATTAGACAGGTCAAAACATCAAGTTAAACCCAAGGGAACGGTACCAGAAGGCACAGCTCTAAGATCATCCACTAAGAGGATGCCTTAAGGCATCGTACAATGTATCATCTCTACTGCATCACCAAGTGAACTTCAATTTGAGGCTGGCCAGACTGCCCACTAACACACTGCTCCTGGGATTCAGCAAGCAGCACCTCTGATAATCGCTTACAGAAGTGAATGCCCAAACATGACTGAGGATGGCTGCCAGCAGTGCCTCTTTTATTACATAATACACATTTCCAAATTGCTCACGCTCATTTGCAATCCTTTTCCACCACACTTGCTCAACCCTCTCGAAGGCTACAAACATGTGCCAGGAGAATCTAGAAGAGGATTTGCCTAACGGTGACATAATCAGAGTATTTACTCCAGTACACCGTGATAAACAGCCAGGATGGCTCCGTGACCACATCGCCTCCTCAGGATGGTGGCTAACAGAAGAAAGGTCAGATATCTCCTGTAGTCCAAATACAGCATCTCCCCCCAAAGCCAGAGAAGCCACACCAGGCCAAAGGTGGGTTTGGACCAGAACACAACCGAGGATGGAGGCATCCAGAGCAGTGACTGCTGCTCTCAGACAGGTTTGGCTAGGTCTAATCAGATTGGCTTGAGCCTACTGGTGGGTCCGGTTTCAGACAGGTTGGACTAAGTTTACCCAGCAAAACTTGGCTAGGTCTGTCAGTACTCACTGCACACCCAGAGACCTCAGTGTGAGAAGAGGATGGGGAAAGCCTCAGCACACACTCATAAGCCCTCTGTGGGCAATCTGTGACACCTCTGCGTGACTTCAGCCACCCTGAGTCTGTCCCTCTCTGTTCACTGCTGCTTGCTTTTAACCTGTGACCCCATCCATTGAACACTAGATACCAACCTGCAAACATCCAGCAAGTGCAGGAGCTGGTCCTCGTGGGGCTGGCAGCTCAGCATCCTCCTTCCCAGCAGCTCCCCACAAGCAGCCTCTGTCTGTCAGAAGGAAATCACTCCCTGGGAAAGACCAGCTGTGTCTGCCAGGCACTCCTCTCCCTCGCAGAATTCACAGCATCACCAAGCTCCCATTTTCCTTGCAACATGAACACCTGCTTTTGCTCAGCTATTGCGAGCGCAAATGGAAAGATGGGCTGGATTTCCTCAGAGGCTGCAAGCTTCTGCCTGCACACTGAATCCACACATTGCCCAGAAGAACCAGTTTCACTCATACCACCAAACCTAGCCTAGGCACCAAATGGCCAGTGAAGAAACCACTTTTTCCTCAGGGCAGCTCCATTCATTGTGACACTAAGACTGCTCGTTTCCTCCATTCCTCTGCTCAGAAAGAGCAAAGGAAAAAAAAAATCACTGTTCATCTGTTTCAGAATTTGAGGTGGTGTCAGTGGAAATGTCATTTCAAAAGGTCCTGACAGAGCTCTTGAGGAAGAAGGGCCCCAGCAGCACTTGCAGCCCTTGGAGCAGCTGCTTTTCCATTTTGAGAAGGGTTTAAGATGGCTGGAATAGCCCGTCTCTTCCCACCAGCCCTGCATTAGAGCTGGTGTCAAAAGTTCATCTGATAATGATTCCATCAGGAGGTGAATAGTAGTTTAAATTCCTTGGGCTAGGTTGTCTAGCTGGGGGATCCAAGCAGACCCCATTGACTGGACCCCAAACACTTAACCAGTGCAGAGTCCAACACCGGGCAGCTCCCATTTCTTCTGCACAACTGCTACAGACCAACACGGTACATCCTGCAGAAATGTGTGCTGACTACTGCAGGTATCAAATCCACCCCTCATCGCGGTAAAGAAATCACCAACTTGTACCCCTGCTTGTCCAGCCTCACACCTCCCTCACTGTGGGACTTCAAGGCAGCAGGGCTGAACGAGAGAGCTCAGCCCCCCCTTCCCCCCTCCCCTGGGTGCAGATGCCCAGGAGCAGCTTGCAGAGACTCCACAAAATGGCACAGCTGTTAATAACAGTACTGGGAAAGATGCTTTAGCATCTCGCATAAAAGTGATTTATGCTTTTTTGCACAGCTTCCGAAGCACAGTATGAATGAAGCAGGCAGGTAACCGTAGAAATCAGGCAGCTTGCGCTTGCAGGAAGACTGACTAGTAGTATTTTCAAACTGGGAACCTGTGAAAGAATTGGCTAAGGCAGCACACCTCAGATTGCTGGGCACGGTTTTGCCAAGCAGCTGGGTGATTTCTGAGGTGGCAGAGCTGCTGAAGGCTGACAACACCAAGACTGCACCCAACACAGCTGTGGGAATGCAGGAGACAAGATCCAACTTGCCTGCAGATGCTTTCAGTGTGACAGCCAGCTTCACCTGGGGAGGTCTAGTCCTACCTTTGAGCACTTGCAGAGCAGCTCCCCAAAACACACAGCATTTCAGAGCACAGCACCTTTCAGTTGAACGTGCTTCAGAAATGTCCTATCTCCAGCATGTCCTCTACACGGACCTCACTGAATAATGCACCTTCCTTGAGATTTAAGCATTTAACATCAAGTTCCTTCAGCTCCCATGGCTCTACACAGCTCTTCTACCACGTCTGGAGGAGACACTGTTGGAGTCAGAGAGATATATGCTGACTCCATCAAACCCAAGCCATCCTCTGCATCCATTCCTCAGCATCTGAGGAGGGAAAGCAGCTCAAATTTTCTTCAACATCCCAAGTACATAGGAAATTCTGTACATTCCAGTTTTACATAAAAATGCCTTGCTTCCAATGGAGTTTCGTCTCACTTCTCTTTCTGTCCTTTCAATGCAGAGAATCACAATCAACCCAAACCAGAATCCTCCCAGCACCCAGGAGAACTGACATGGTAAGTTACAAGCAGCCGTTGTATCTCAACAGCAAACCTGTTTTGTTGCAGCTAATTGTGCTGCTCTCTTGACTTTCCAGCAGGCTGGGGAGAATAAACTGCTGCAGTTTATCCCCATACAGCTGACATTCCCGCCGTGCCATCACTCACAAGCAGGGATCTGCACATTAGAAATGTAACCCCCCACCCCAGGCAGCATTCAGTCCTCGGAGGGGAGCAGGAGGAGAGGACACTTTCCACTTCAAGACTCAGCACTGCCTCAGGCTGCTGGCAGCAGGAGCCCCAAAACCAAACTGATGGCTTAGAGGTGAGTAACACTTTAACTTCCATCACATTGATTGTGCTCTCAGGTTTCGTGCTAGCTTTTTGGGAGGGGGGAAAGAGAGGCGGGGATGACAGCACTCCCCTTCCAGCGTGTTGAGGAGATCTGCTGTGGGCTCATCAAGAGTGGGCTTCTGGGCATCCTGGCAAGCCAGGAGCTCCAGCCCTTCACTGTGCCTGCCTGTGAGCATCTCTCACCTCCACGATGGGCTCTCCCCTTGAACATTTCACCTAATTGATGAGTTACTTTGCAAGCAGCAAACCCATCAGTATTTGATTTAGCATCTTGGGCTGGGAGAAGAAGGGAACAGTCCATAAAGCATCCAGCTGCTGCTTTACACTTGGCTGGGATGCAGGCTCAGGCGTGCAGCACAGCATCCACTGCTCCACAGCCTCCTCCTAAAGACAGCTCACCAGAAGGTAAAAAGAAAAGAGAAGGGACAGAGATGCTACAGGGAATAAGGCAGCCAGAAAATATAACACCTGTCTTCAGGGAGAGTCTTTTCATAGCCCTGGGAACTATATGCAGCAGAGGTACCAGGAATGGAGGTACCTTTCAGCAGCAGCAGACTGCTCTGACCCTCTAGCAGTGCCTCATTTGCAGCCACAGAAGTTCACACTCCAACAACAAAGCTACCATCATATGCCTTAAGAACACCTTTCCTGGTTGTGCAGCTCCAGAACAAGAAAGTTTCATGCTATCTCTGGCATATCACAGGGGTGTTGAAAACAAGGGACAGGTGGGGATGGGAGTTTGGAGCCTCCCAACTCCGAATGCAAAAAGCAGCTAACTAAGGAACAGGGATTTCCTTGGCAGAGCAGGGAGCAAGGCATACCCAAGTGCAGCACCCGCCTCTTGGAAGAACCTTTGTTCTCTCTGTTGCCTGGGTATCAACACATTCCTTCCAGATTTTGCTTTTCATTTGTACCAAGCAGCAGGTTGGAGTATATGAGAGCTCTTTTTAACACTGTGCCATCTCCTAGAGAAATACCCAGCTGTTACTTCAAAAGGCAGTGGGTAATTGCAGTGGTTCACTGACACAGAGAGGAACTTCACCCGTTTACTAAAATACAATTAGCAAGAATTGTAACTCAGCTCTACCTCTGTTGCATATTTAACCTATGAAACTTTAAATGTATTTACTGATCAGAATCGAACTGTGGGGGAGAGGGAAGCAAGCAGAGGCAACACCCTGGCATTCCTCTGTTCTGCGCTGCAGAGATGCCTCCAGATCATCCCCTCATGTCTGAAGTCTGACATGGGACCACCCCTCACTGCCTGCCAGGGGCCGCCCCACTGCAGCAGCTGCAGTCTGCATCCATGGGGCAGCTGAGCACTGCCACCCAAACCCAGCACACACTGGATGAGATGTTTCTGTCTTCCTGAGAATTTCCAGCAGTGAAGCATTCTAGCTTGCCTACAGGACACTTGAGCAGGAGTTTAGCAGACAGCCCATCCCTGTACCTTTCCAGCAGGCAGAAATGTCAAGCCCTGCTGTATTTTTAGGACTTTTCTACCTAGAAAGTTTGTATGTCAGCTGCTAAAAAGACAGCCACCCAAGCACCCAAAGAGATCACTTCCTAGGTACACTGCTCAGCAATGAGATCAGGGGCAGCAGCAGCTCAGGCTTGGACCACTGGTGGTGATCATCACATGAACATTTTACCATAAAAACCTTTTCACAAGAGGGAAGCAGAGGCATCGTGACCAGAAATCCTTACCACCAACTAGAAAACAGAAAAGAGCAGTGCACAAAGGTGAAATGCAATCTGGGGCTACAAAAATAAGATGCGACTCATTTTTCTAACGAGCTGTCATTAAAATCTTGAGATTTGGGCACTGCACCATCTACAAAGATATCATTCTGTTTTACTTCCAGTCAAGCACCAGCTAAACCCAGCTCTGGCTTTCAGCTTGCCTTTGGGTGGAAATGAACATATTCAACTGCAATGCACTCAGGCTGCTTGACAGGCCAACAGATTTGTCTGCCACCAGCTGCTTCCAGATCAAATGCCACACTTGCTACTAAAATTAGACAGATTGTATTCCTGGAGGGGATCCTGCCTGTGCCCAGCCTTCTCCTGGGCTCCCCAAAGGCAGAGCTCACAGCTCAGCACGAGCCAGGCACACGCAGCTTCGTGGGAGCTCAAACACCATTGCTCATCACTTGAACTTACCTCTTCTCCCCCATGAAACTGGCACATGCCGCTGTCATTAGATCTGGTCATGAGAGCTAAATGCCTTTACTTCCTAGTGTTAAAAAAAAGCATGAGAGCAGGTGCATGTATTTTTCATTTGAGAAACATCTGAGCAAGTGATTTAACTCTATGCAACATTCTGCCAGCTCAGTTTTCTACAAAATGGCTTGGGCTTCGGAAAATCAATTCCTAGTTTTGTTTGACTGCACAGCAATGGCTTAAATTAGGCTGCTTGAGTAACGACTTCGAGAACTGACACTTCCAACTGCAACACCTACACCTCAGTTCTACAAACACGTCTCTCAGTGCCCCAACAGTACTCCGATTATCTGCACTTTGTGTAAAAACCCTGACACTGGAATAGTACATAGATACAGAAAAGCCAACCACTGCGTTATACAGCGCAACAGAACCCCCTGTTCTGTGCTTTGTGGTGACACTGCAGCACACACAGCAGGGATGGCAGCTCTCTGACCTCTGCAGCTCTTCCAGTAGTGGGCCAGAGCTGCTGGCACAGACTCAGTCTCTCACACATCAGCAGCTGCCCCAGCTTCTCCAGTGAGGAGATGAGAGCCAGGGCCCAGCCTAGGCAAAGGGCAGAGAGAGAGCTGTTAGCAGCCCCTTGCTCTGCCCCTACAAGAGTCACACCCAGATAAAATGGCCAAACAGCAGTGAAAGCAGAGAGGAGAGAGCTTTAAATAACACTTGCCTCGCAACGCAAGTGCTTGCAAGGGGAAACCTGGGTTTCATGCTTAATTTACGAGTCTTAGCCCCTCACAGGGACTTGTCCCTGTGTGTGCAGTGCTGGCACTGCCTGTCCCTGGTGCTGCTGGCTCTGCGTAACAAATGCATGCTGGTGTGACCACTGCTGGTGGAGCTGAAGCTGGACACAGGGTGGAGACCAGAAATGCACAGCAAGAACATGGGCAGCCAGGGCTCAGCAGCTCTGGCACATCTCTGGCTCTTCCAGATGTAAAACACTGGTGCTATTATGGAGAAGTGTTTGATCACCAGTCAGGATGAGCTTTGGGATGGCTACACAGGGCCCACTGTGTGACAGATTACATAAAATATACCAGTAGAAAATGGAAGAGCTGCTTTCTGTTTGCCTCTGAGTGCAGCTTAGCTACTGGTACCAATCTACAGACACTCCCACTGAACATGCTTCTACCTGAGGCTACACTTTCTCTTTATTCCTGTTCAATGCAATATAAAGCAGCAAGGTAAAAGTAGGAGCCTCTGGGACAGAAGAGGCTCTTTTTGCATTCATTCAATTTTGGTAATTACTAATATATTACTGCCACCCCATGCTTTGCTACAGCAGTCACAGCTCATACAGTGCTGGTCACAAAAGTTCTGTCTCCATGAAGAAAGGAGCACATACATAGCAGGTCAGCAGGTCTGGTTTGGGGAGAACAGTAACACACACAGAAATAACATGTCATCGTGGAGCTCAGGATAGTAAAACCATGAGTCATGCACAGCTACACACACCGAGCACACAGTTCAGATCTCCTAAGCCTGCTGGAATGAGATCTCCACCTCCTTGGAAGGTGTGCCCCACACGAAGCACAGAGCTGGCCAGGCTGTGCTCTTCCTTGGCTCCATTAATTTAATCCTCATTATGACTCACACAGAAGTCATCGCTGTGCTCTGGGGTGGCCAAATCACACAGCCAGGATTTCTACTCAGAGAAAAAAAATTGACTGCGGGATGCCATATATGTTAGGATTGAGGCCATTTCACTATCCACTCCATACGGGGCACTGGCATCTTCACGCACTTGCAACCTTCATGTGCCAGAAATTCTGGGCACAAAAATCCATCCGTGTTCCTGTAGCTCTGGCATGCAAAGAAGTACACAGGATTTTGGTTCTTTTCCACTGAGAAGGAAGGAAGGAGGGAAATGACCAGGATCTGTTTAAAGTGGCACTGCCAATCTGAGCCCTAAATATTTTCTGTACAAAACCCCCACTCCTGCAACAGCAGGGACCACTTCCAGATGAGCATCAGCTCACAGCAGCAGAACCCACAGGCAGAGTACAGGCTTCAACCACAGCACCAGAACACCACTGCTGAAGAGCCCTCTGAGGTTTATTTTAACAGCTCTGGATTCCTCATGATTTCAAGTGGAAGCTTAGCATCTCTTAAAATAAGCTCGAGGCGTCTTAATTTCGGTGCTTAAAAAGGGATTTAGTCGCTTGGTTCTAGGAACTCCAGTTTCACTGAAGTGTCCAATATCCGTCGGCAGTTCAGCTGTTACTCAAACAAGGGGTGGGAAAGCCAGGATTTTCCAGCCCCGAGAAACAGCTGTGTTCAGAAGAAGCACGTAACAGGAGGAACAAAGTCAGCTCGCTCAGCCCTGGCCTGCAGACGCTGGATGGAGGGCCTGGCTCCCGCAGGGATACACCCCGCTAGGCGGCCCCCGAGCCTCGCCAGGAGCTCGGAGCTCTGCCACAGGGGTTGGACCTGGGAGCTGCAGGGCCACCAGAAGGCAGTGAGGAGGGGGAGATGATGGGGACCCCTCCCTTCATGCCACACTATGAGTGGGACGTGTGCCACGAGCAATAGCACACTGACAACGTGCATACTGGCACCGCCTATGGATGCCGACGTCCCACTGATTTCGTGGCCACGTGAGCTGCGTATTTGAAAGTGATCGCTATCTCACCATGGACAAGTCTTAACCAATTCTAAAATTAAGCTTTCAGCTGTGCTTTTTCCCCACATTAAGACTACTGTAATATATGTTGTTATATTCAGAGTGCCGGCGTTGTTTTCTTGTGACATTCTGCTCTGTACGATGGACAAACTCATTTTAAGCTTTAGCATAGAATTTCAAGCACGGAGACGGTACACACTTGTCAGCAGTTGTGCTGCTCTCCATGCTTGAAAGTCTTTGCTAATCCCACAGCAAGCCTGTCCTTAGAAGCCAGAGCACCTTTTTGTTTCTCCTGGATAATGTGCATGGAAATTCTCACACGACTTTCACGTACAATTTCTCAGATGCAAATCCATATCCTAACTACTTGGAGGAAAGCATTAAAAACCTAACACAGAGAGAGTGAGCCTATGACATAGTGCACTGCAATGCCACATCTTCTGAAAATACGCTATAAAAACTGCCTCTGCATTCAGCTGCATTTCTACAGTTCAAGACAGGCATCAGCTGCAAACAGGATTTGGCAGCTTCCAGAAATACCTCATCAATGGCCACAACAACCTCTTCAATTCCATTCACTTCTCCAAGTCACAACTACTAAATTCACTACTGAAGTGGGGACAATTTCCCCATTTAGCCATGAAGCACAAGAAGACAGAGCTCAAGAGAGAGCTTTTACCGTGCCACTGCCTTTAAGAAGTGCTCGTTCTTTGCAGTTCCACCTTCAAATGCGTTCAGTGTTAATACGCACGGGTTAAGCATCACAAGACATCCAAGTGTCTAGAGTACGTTCTCAAAGTTTAAAAGCTTCTACAGAAATGAGTAGCACCTTGAGGTACACACAGATGGCTTGCAGAATGCATCACAGATTAACTGAAGGTTGCTTCCCTGTTCTTTGTATTTTTTGCCTTTTTCTGAACCAAGGGGATGCTAGTACATTAATACGATGATGTAGCCCAGGCCTGCCTTACCTCTAAATGTAGATTTAGAGATGTACTCCTTCCCCCTACCTCCAGTTCATAACACAGCATATTTCAGATCCAGCAGATGCTCATTTTGTTCCTAAAACAGATTTAATGGGTTTTCCATGACCTAAATACCTGGCAGAAGGGCCCCATACAGCTTTAATACTTTCCTAGCCCGGTGTTAAATTTGTCCAAATGTTGCACATCACATAATTCTGCAGCCACGTCAACTATTCAGGTAATGCTAGAATGTCATCATTATGGTTTATGTCGACAGCGTGATCTGTATGTACCTTGCAGTCATTCTGGTGTTGGGTTGCAAAGGTCCCTGGACTCTTCATTTGGCCGAGTCTAATTCTGTCCTCCTCACAAAGATCTCAAGTTACACTAAGTAAAGTCTGACATTTACAGAGACACTAAGACTGCTGGAATGACTCACCAAGGTAAAACCTAGGCTATATATTCTTTCAAGGGCGTAAGCTGTACAGTGCCAACGTTTCCGCTAACCTGCTGCAGAAAGGCTCAGCAAGGCAAACACGGGCAGAGGACATGTCATGCGTGGAGCTCAGGGAATGCTCCTGTCTGTCATCGCAATGCTTCGGCAGCGCTCAGGGATGGGATCACGGGCGACTGAGCACAGGGAGTTAAAGGCAACCTGGAGCAGTTGGTCCTACCTGAACGAAAAGGACACAAAGAGAAAACACCTACTCGGAGCGACCTACCAGCACCTGCTTGGAAGCTAACAACCTCCTCTCATTTCTGCTGAGAAGCTGGACGCGCACAGAAGCCTGCTATTTCTGTCCTCTGAAATCACATAACAGCAGCAGGGCTGGTCAGCCTTGAAAAGTCTGAGTACATTTACTCTCCTACATTCACTCTGCGTTCTGAAGCAGCACCTGCCATCCACACACATGAAAGTCTCACGGCTTACCAAATATCGTGAGCCACAGCAACATTCAGTCTCAACCAAAACCAGGCAGCTTCAGACTAAAAATAGCACCTGTTTAGGTGACTAAACTTATAAGCTTTTTATCTATTCCCATGAGCTCTTCCTTATTCAAGTTCAGTATTGACAATGAAAAAATCCAGCATACCTACTGGAAGCAACTGTAAAATGGAAGAATCACACAACACAGGGCAAGAGCACAGCATCTAATAGACTGTGCACATGAAGGATGAGTTTGTCTCCAAACCAGGGTGCTGGCAAGCAATGGGGAATTCAAGGAGGGGTTCTGCTTCTGACTGTGGACACCTAGGGCAGCCAGGCAAGGTCTCCCTTTAATTGAGTTGGGAAGATTCTGCTCTGGAGGAGCTCAGCCTAGTCTTTGAGTGCAGGTAACAGCAGCACCACAGGAATAGCTTCCTGTGGGAACACCAGCTGCTTTGCACACCGTGTGACATCAGCCCAGTTCCACCTGCAAGAATGACAGCCATCATCTTTGGCCACAGGCTGCGTTGTGTCAGAAGGTCTTAGCTGCCATTGCCGCATCATGAGCTAACGCCACAAAACTATGCCTTGAGCACAAATGCATAAGCTGATGTTGTTATTCCTGTTCAGGTATTTGCACTTAGGCATCTTCCTCAGTTCAACGCTGATCATGGAGTTGGAGACAGCCAAGAGCAACAGCACACCTACTGGAGAATTGAGTTTTTCACTGTACAGAACTGAAGGGGGCAGAGATCACACAATGCAGTTTTGTTAATGCTGTGTCAGTTATGTGGGGAAACCTTTGCAGCAGGTATGTTAGCCCAGGAACTCCTTAGCAACGTGAACGTATGTGTAAACTACCTTTATATTATTATTACTACTACTAAGAGGGGAAAAAAAAAAAAAAAAAAAGAAATCAGCCCATTTTACAGATCCTAAACAGTGCCTATACTGACTGTTACCTAACAGGCTGCAAGGAGGCAATGCCCACAGTGTCACAGGGATCCACGGTGGAGTGCTGCCAGGGTTGGTTTGCGGCGGGAGCCCACGGCAACTCCATAACATTGGCTTCCCTTGCTCTTCTCCCACATCCAAGGGTTTAGGATTATCCAGCAGTCCTTGCATCATAGCACTGCCCTGCCCAAGGGTGCATGCTCCGAGCTTGGACAGGAGCCATCCTAGAACTGCTTGGGAGATACCTCAGAGCAGCAATCAGAAGTATGAAGGCCACGGGCGGTCTAAATACACATGTAACTGCTCTGCTGGACCAAGGCCAAGGGCAACACAGGGCAGGTTTGAATGAGACACATACTAACTTCTTGTCACAGGTGTTCAAATGCCTTAAAGCAGCCCACTGTCTCTCGTGGACACCTGCAGTTATCTAATCGCAGGGTTACACTGGCCAACCCCAACTAAACACAAAACAGCCTTCAGTACCATCTGGTTTGTCTCTTTCAGAGAGTTAACAGAAAGCAAGGAGAGAAGAACGCATCTCAAATCCAAATGATCTGGATCGCACCATTATGAAAGGCCTCAGAAGAGTTTAGATGCGTATACGAATCTGTGTTTCTGTAACCAGTCATTCTGTTAGGGGTACTAAATCCTGGTCTGTTGAGGTGTATCTCTACACCATGCTCTGCATCTCTTTAGGCACTTCAGTTAAGATACAGAAAAGCCTTAGTGGAACTATGGAACCAGGTTTCAGAAGTTAATTCTGTTCTTTGCATCAGTATCAGCAGCGTTGGTTAAACATCCTGAAGCTCTGGAGGTGACCTGAGCCCATTCTCAGATATTAAGGATGCTACTGTTGTGTTGCAAGGAAAACAAGATAGCCCTAAACCACTGAATTCTGCTTGTGTTTCCAGGTAATGAAGTAAACACACAAGCTCAGTCTCCCTGCAAGCCTCAGCGTCCAAGGGAATGTCACAGTAAGTACAAACTGTTGGCTCAAGTACACCCAGACTCCTAAAGCCTTTGTCTCCACCCTGCCCTGTTTATTTTCCCCCACACTCCAGGAGAAAGTGGAAAGCCACCAGTGTTTTGCTGACCATTGGTTCCTCAGCCAATGAAGTCCCCAGTAGCCATTCAACCCACCACAGTTCCACTGCTTCAATTCAGCCTCTACCTACTGAGGTTCAAAGAGCTGTCTACATGTTTTTGAAATTATCATTTACAGTGCCAGAGAAGCATTTTGTAAGGACCAGCTCACAGTATTCCAGTGATGAGGCAAAGGTCGTCAGGAATAACAAGATCTGGACCCTAATGCCTGGAAAAGTGACTTCTGGCCTGGAATATTTTCTAACCAGAAGTGCCAGGAGAGCTGATGGAGCAGAGAGAAGATTGGAAATAACTGAGTGGCTGTCACACAGCTTAGCCATTTGTCAACCTCCTTCACAGATTCACTTCAGAATAGATAGTTGGTTTAGAGAACCAGGCAAGAGCTGGGGAATTCAGACTATCTAGAGAGAGACTGACATCACAACTCAGGCTGGAAGGGAAAAATAGAACGACTTGGGTTATTTTGGAGGAGACTATATAAAGACCATTACCCCAGCAAAATGAACCCAAGCACTTCAACTGCACATTGCAATTACTGCATACACCAGAGAAGCCAGGTAGAGACCTCTGTAGAAGGGAGGAACTACTGGAAAGCAACACTGATCTTTACACAGACTACACAAGATAGGCAATGAACTGCCTTCCAACATAAGACCAGGAACACTTACCAGTTACCAGTTCCCCATTCCACTGATTTTGAGCTAACAGGCCAATGAGTCTTTTTCTCACAGAGCATTTGGATGGAGAACTCTCCAAGGGGTATTTATTGGGTTGGTGTGTGAACAACAGATAAAACACCTGGGTATCTTTCAAACAGAGTGCCAGCAATGCAAATGAGCTTCTTCAGATCAGAAATTCAAGCTAAAAAAAATTGCTTTTCTTCACTACATACAGATGCAGAGTCCCTCAGGAAGCCTCACTGGATCTCCCTATGGAATCACACCTGTGTTCACAAAGGTAAGGAGTGATCAGTCAATAACACAGCTCACATTGCAACTTAACTGCCAGCTGTAGATCTCAAGTTGTCTTGTTCTGTGAGAAAAGAGCCTGGAACTTTGGTTCACTTGACTTTCAAGGAAGCCAACATGCTTCATATGCAGTGCCATCAAACAAGCATCTTAACTGCTAAATGTCCAGACTACTCACATGAATTCATCTTGTTTATTTCCTACAGAGAAAGCTGAGGTGGAAACCTCTCACAGTAACCTCCCTTATTATGTTGCAACCACTGGAATAGATATTTATTTTCCTGTGCTTTTATTTTCATTTAAACACGCACGTCAGCCTTGTAATAAGCAATGGTCTGCAGGTCAAAAAGAAAACTCCAGTCACAACCCACTTCAGACACATCTGGAATTAAATCTATTAATGTACAAAAAAAACCCCAAACAAACAAACAAAAAAAAACATTCACAGAAGGTTGCATTGCTCCCTAATAATTATTTCAGTAAGGAAATACTTCGGGCAGCCACTTAACACCAACTTTTCCTCCCCCAGGGTCTACAGAACATAAGAGCGACAAAGGGACAGTTGGTGGTGTTTGAATGTCGCGTTCACGCCACACCCACCTTACAGGTACACTGGTACAGGGAATACGATCAGATAATAGATTCTGCAGACTTCCGAATACTACGAAAAAGTAGGTATTGCTCTGCCTGTCTGAGGTACAGTACATTTATTGGGATGTTGACAAAAAAAAATAAGAACAAGACTTGCTTCCAGACTGGCACGATAATCACTCCATTTTTTTCTCTCTTATTTTGAGCAGAGGCTTGTTCATCATCAGTCCCTGGTAAGTACGCTGCACATTTCTTTGTTGGACAGCACATCAGTTTAGTACTCTAAGCTTAACTTTCCTCCACCTAACCCAATTTAAAACAACAGTGCTCAAAGAGTAGCCAGAAGACATTAAGCAGTGCCAGGCAAACAGCTTTCGTTTCGACACAAGCACCTGAAAGGCCCGAATCTATTCCACAGCAATGAAGAAGTACTCTTCATATGCCTTTTACACCACCTGCTTGCATTTGATTGCTGCCAAACCCATCACAAACTAACAGTCCTTTTGCAAGGACTAATTTCTGCCTGTAAACATTTGGCTTTTACGGTACAGCAGCATGCCTGAATTTGTCATTTCAGAGGAAGTCTGCACCCTGGTTATTACAGAAGCATTTCCAGAGGACTCTGGAATATTTAAATGTGTTGCTGAAAACGAATTTGGATCTGCAGCATCCAGTGCACGTCTCTCAGTTTCCCCAGGTAAGCAGATGGACCTCTGAGCCGAGCAACTGAGCTTGAGAGAATTAGCTGCAGCTCAGCATCACGCAGTCCCAGACCTCTACCAAGCAAAATCCAGACCCAAGTGCTTCCACTGATTCAAAGAGAAATGGCCCCAATGCAGTTTGCTTGGCTGCATCCCAGAGATGAATGCAAGCTGTTCTGTATTTCTGCTTTTGCCTTTCTTCCAGTAAAGATGACAGAGAGGGAATGAAGCATTTCATCCCTTCGGGAACCCCAGCTTAGCCCAACACGCTGCCTGTACCCACACCTTGATTGATTACTGTAACACACACCTTGTCTTGTTTGTGCTGAAAGCCATCTCCAAACAGAACAACACCTTGTGTGTAAACCAAAGCTCACCAGCCCCAGTTTGGCTAACACAGCTGTGCAAGTTTGGGCTTAAGCAGAGCCCAGGCAGGTCGAGCTATCACCCACCAGAACAGAGATCCCATCTTCACTCCAGGTTACTGCAGCATGCTGTACTGATGAACCTCCACTGCCTTCTGCCTGAGTTGTGAACAATTCTCCTTTTAGGAGCAAAAGAACTGGACAGCTTTGCAGGTGCTGCCCACATGCCAGCTGTGCAAATCACCATGAAGAAACCCGGCTTTGCCAGGAGCAGCCAGGCTGCAGTCAAGGACCGAGACGTGGCCAGCCTGCCTTCCTACAGCACAGACACACCAGGGCTGGGCAATCGAGCAGAAGCTACAAACTTTGGCCAGTTCAATTCGAAGAGTGAAGCTGAAGATTTTCACGGAGTTTATGAGAATGCACCTCAGAATTCACCTCTGAGGTAAGAGGAAGAGAAAGCCACAATCCCTTTACTTTTGCATCCTACATTGGGAATTAACCCACTAGGCATCCAAAAAGGCCCTGTGCCCCATGCCCTAACAGGTCAAACGTGCACTTGCAGCAGCCTGAGCTGCTTCCCTAAATGACCACGGGAGCATTCAACATCAGCTTAGCCACAGAACAACACAGGCTTGATTGACAAAGTGCAGAACAACCAAGAGGCCTGAGGAGGGGCATAGTGGTACCCGCAGAACTGCCTGTCTGTAACTTTAAAAGCACGGCCCCAGCTCAATAGCTCTGGAAGGCCTTAGGCTCCACAACAGAGCACAGGGCAAAGACCAGAGCACGTAGGAAATTTCAAGTCACCACTCTGCCATCACCGAGTTCCTTTGTAGCTTTGACCGAGTGGCATCACCTCACCTTCCCATTTACCACCTTGGCAATTCCATCCTAGATCTTTGCAGTGTTTTCAAGGTGCTTATTGGCACAGCACAGTCCTCCAACAGTGAAGGCTCAGGGGCCCAAACTCGGCACAGTAAAGCCATTTCCTCTGCTCTGTTAGTGAAGGGGAAGCTGTGATGCGTGCTTCCTCTCCCTGCCAAATGCCGGCGACGCACTACAGCGATCCCATAACTCTGTGTGTGAATGGCTGTCCGTGACCAAAAGCATTCTCTGTGCTATAGATTATTTTTGGACGTACTCAGCCACTTTAACTAAACCAGCTATCTTAACAATTCCGAACACCCTCCTCCAAACTCACTACTGGAGAGATCGTATTTCAGTACAGATCTCTCTGTGCACAGGAACTTTTTATTACATCACTGAGTAAAAAACAGGGTTTGCTTCAATAACCTGCAGATATCCTTCAGTTGTCACTTCAGTCCCAGGCTGAATTTCTCCAGTGACATCAGCTGGGACCCTACACAGGGCCTGCTGCAGAATCAGGAAGGTAATCAGCAGAGGCCTTAGGGACCACAGCACTGCCCTCCTCTCAGAACAGGACTTGCTTTTTCATCCTCTCTGCAGACTGCTCACAGGCAGCAGGTACTCAGCACTCCTAACCAGCAACTGCACAGAGGCTCCTGATGATACTCACTGCTACTTCTATTGCTTGCAGCAGTGCCGGTGCTTGGGTCTTTCATTTCTAAAACCCTGGTTGCTTTGAAACGCAGCACCTGATGTCCTGCACCAAGGGATGTAACACACCACCAAAAATCAGATATGTAACAGCTTTTAAAATTTTTGTTTATAGGAAATACTAGCTACCATAGGGAGCTGCAAAGTGCTTGCAGCTGGAAGCAGCACTGAACCACATTTTGGAAGGGGTGAATACATACCTCAAAGTTATACCTGCAGGTTACAGCATCCCAACAGCTTTAAAGAAAGGGACCAAAACCAGCCCTGCCAGACTCCGTACTGATTATTAAGTCAATTAAAGCCACTTAATCAAAGCAAAAGAAGAGGCCTCTGGTGTTTTGGATAGCATTTACAATCCCTCAATAAATAAACAAAAGATTGCTAGCTTTCTGGTTTTTTCCTCCTATACATTTGTTGCTGCATCACTTGAGGAACCAGGAGAACCTACTCAGATGCAGTGTGCCACTAGTGATAAAAAGAAAACTGAAGTATTACAGAAAACCTCATCTCAATAGCCTTGATCAGGCACAGTTAAGTTCCCCCAGTGTAAGCTATCAGATTTATCCCTCTGCCTTCAACACTTGAGTTTCTAGTCCTTCAGGTTTCCTTCCTACCTTCTGGAGCTCACATACTTCCATTGTTTCTCACACAAGTCGTGCCAGTTGTGCGCAGCCACCTAAGCACAAAGCTGTCCTCCAACAGCTCAGAAAGCAGCACTCCCTGGGAAGGCAGAGAGCCATGCGAGCACAGAGCTGGCCTCCATCTGCTCCCAGCTTCCTGCAGAACAAGCCTTCATGCCACACTTACCCTCCTTTGTTTACTTTTTCAAGTTATCAACTCTCTGTACAAACCACGCTTTGCCTGTTTGGACCAAAACAGCAACAATCAGGGCCCTGCTCCTTCCCTCTCTGCCTTTCACCAGAAGGAAATGAAAGAAATTAGCACTCAATCAACACCTGTGCTTGTGGGTTTTGTCCACAAATGGTGAGCTGATGTTGAAATACAAATGCCCATGGCAGGTTAACTCAGGGATGGCTGTGTGGAAGGACTCATCCTGCACGGCCCCAGCTGCAGCCTGGAGGTTTTCTGAACAATACCATGCACGTTAGGCAACGGGTGCTAAACTATAATTAAGATACTTAAATGCTATAACGCTAATTCAAGATGGAATTAAGCACTGCAGCCTTTGATTAAAGGCACACAAATCACCTAATCTGCCAGCAGGATCTGGTGAAAGCAGCCTGCCTGGCTCTCCTGATCCCAGTTAATATACATAATAATACCCCCCAACAGCAATATATCATCAAATAACGCTTTACCACCAAGCATTATTCAGCCCATGAGTGGCTCTCCGGACACACGTGGGCACAAGGGCACTTCCCAGCCCTCACAGCTGGCTTTTCCAGGGCGTCCACGGCCCTCAAAGCAGCGCCAAGATTTAATTGCTATAGCTGCTGTGGTAAACGAGGAAAGAAGGAATTTCACTAAGCTACTCAACAAAGCAGCATTTAGGGGTGATCCTACGGGCAGGTCTTACTGCTGCTCGTCGTGTGATTTGCTGACCAGGGGCACCTGCCAAAAAAATGAGGTCCTGGCCCATAAATAAAGTGCCCTCAGCGAGGGCAGGGTTGGAGACTCTTATTCTGACACCGATGTAGGCAGGAGGACAGGCAGGTCCAGCAGTGTCATTTGCTGGCAGCACATTAAAGTCTCTGGTCTTATATTGCTACGCGGAGGGCTACTATGACAGTCTGTGTCAGTGAATGACGGCCCCTTCCCAAAATACGGGTTAAAGCCCAGGTGACAACTTCTAGGTTGTAGGTAAGGCTTGGTTTTTTTTGTTTTTTTTTTTTTGTTTTTTTTTTTTTTGCGGCACTTTTTATTGCAAACGTGGCTAGCGAGCTGGCATGGGAAATTACAGTGTGCTGGGTAGTGCTGAGGTAGAAACAGAAACGCACCTTTAAGTGGTGTCAAACGTACTATGGAAGGCAAAAAAGGGGGAAAAAATGTATTTAAAAAGCAAAGCAGCTCCTATCGCTTTTTGCTGTCGTCGTGCAAAGTCAGAATCTGTTTGGGTTTTTCTATTTCCACCTGAAGCAAGGTGGAATGATTGGAGGGAACCGTAGCTCACCCCTGGCTGTGAGGAGCAGAGCTGTGCACGGTGGGGCAGCGGCTCCTGAGTGCCTGATAGAACTGCAGTGCTCTAGGAAAGAAAGTAAAGCTCTGTGTGCAGCCTGTACGTAAACAGAATGAATCTGTACCCCGATGCCAGAGTGGTTTAAAAACAAGATTCAGCCAGTTTTCTGCAGCGGTGAATGAGAAGATAGCTTGGGTACGCTCCAAAAAATCGGAGCTGGCTCCAAATGTGAGAACACGACAAGAGGAAAATTAGGGAATTGTTACTATAAAACGTGTTTACTCACTGTTAATTTACAACTAATGTTTGTAATTACCTTTAGGAAATGAAAGCTTTGAAACTTTGTAAGACAAGAGCAATGTCTTCAGTTGATTCCCTCCCCTAGGAATTTCTCACCTCTTTGGGCTCTCCAATGAGAGGAATACAATATACTGTGTATATATAGCAGTGAAACAGCTGATCTCAGTGGGGCAAGATTACAATTTTTTCCAGTACATGTAACTGTGTGGATTTACATTCTCATTTTATATTAGTAACTTTTCATTTATTCGGTGGGGGAGGAATTGTTATTTATTTATCCCAGAGCTGAAGTTGGTTGTCAGTCCTCACAGACTCACTCAAATGAAACATTCCTGTTCTGTGAATCGATGGGATAGCATTTAGATATCAGTGGCTTCCAAAATAAATGGAGGACCTCTGAGCAGCTCGGCGTGCCCTACTTCATCCCGCAACTATGCCTTTCTGGCAGTTATTAGCCAGAACAGCAAATCTCAGGGAACTGCTTCCAATGGAGAAGCGTGGTCCTCAGTATTCAGGTCCCAAATCTCAATTTGTTACCTGAAGCTCTGAATTCAAAAGTTCCCAGAGAAGAAATCAGGATGCTTGGTTTCCAGTGTTTAGGTTTTAGGTAGAAAAGAAAGTGGAACTTGCTTCATGCCTCCCTGCTGCATAAGGAATTTCTCAGCGCTAATAGCCAATTCTGCATGTAATCGTAGATAGAGTACTTTGACAGGGCACGAAGCTGCAGGATCCAGAGACCTGTAGTTATGATGATGTGCTGCATATCATTCTTCTTAGCAATAGGATCTCCAGGTGTCTGCAAGTGTGGTGATGGGTTATTGCAATAAACTTCTTGTCATTCCTTTTAGAACTGAGAGAGCTCTTGCAGATAAGATAGCTGCGGTGAGCTCCACAGCTGGGTCTGACAGAGTATGTGACTTGTTATTGTAACCTGAAACATTTGTATCGTTTATAAATAGTTCAAATCAATCCTAAATCTTCTTATTTTAAGCTTTAACTATCAACTGCTTGAGTATTGTTTTCTTTGGACTGCTAATGACTGCTCGAAATGCAGTATTTCTGCCATTTAAATTGTGATGTACCATTTATTTTATCTGTATTGTCTTCCTTAAGGGAAAATCCACACCAAGAAAGCCTCTATCCTGCAAGGCCAGGGTTCCATTCTATTCAGGAGCCCAGCCAAGAAAGCTTTTGTGGCCTGCCACCTAGTTTTTACCAGCCACCCACCCAAAGCCAATTGTCACCAACCAAAACCCAGGACAGTCGTGACAGCTCTCCCATGAGTGTCCGTAATCTCCCATCCGTTTCCTCTATGTGCCAACCAACCATGTTTAACTACGAACGTCCAAAACATTTTATCCAGTCTAAGAATGTGTGTCAAGGGCAACAGCAGCCTCCAGGATCCGCAACCTCTACAGAGTCAAGCAGGCAAATCAAACAGTCCTCCATTCTAATACAGCCTCGTAACCCTAGCGGGCAGAAATTCTCCTCCTCGTCATCGCTGAGCTCTTCAATCACGCTCTCCTCGCCTTCCTGTAGTGCCCCTAAGGAATCCACGTATCCCGTCACACCTGCATCTGCGCAGTCTCCTGCTAGCTCATCATCTGGGCAACGGCTTATATCCATGCCTAACCAAACCCCCGCAGCATTCCTGTGCTCAGTGCTACCCTCGCAGCCTGATTATAACAGCCAAACTCCTCCTATGGAACCTCAGTAAGTATACACTGGCTTCTAACTCCCCCTTGCTTTCTTCCAGCCTGCCCTCTCCCGTGCACTGACTGACCCGAACCCAAATCTCTGGTGAAGCCAATGGGACAACTCCCACTGACTTCTGATGTGTGAGGCCGGGCTTTGCATGAGCAGAGTGAGCCAAGTTAGGAGGCTGAGTGCTCGCCCTTGGTGTCTGTGGGTATAAAAGGGTTAAACTGCATGGCAGTCAGCTTACGGGCTGCTCTGTGGGCTTGTTGGACTCAGTCTGAACAGCTTATTTTGATTTGAGGGAAATCACTTGATTAACAGTATGCAGAACAGAAGATTAGACATATTTGGCTTATATACAGGGAGGAAGGCAGCAGTAGTCCCCACATAACTCTAAGATTTCGTCTCTTCTGCCAGTAAGTAGCAGCAGGACAAAAGGTAATGGCCTCAAGTTGCACCAGCAGAGGTTCATGTTGGATATTAGGAGAAATTTCTTCTCTGAGAGAGTGGCCAAGCATTGGAACAGGCTGCCTGCAGGGAGGTGGTGAGCCAGCATCCTTGGGGATGACCAAGAAGCGTGTAGATGTGGCACTGAGGGACACGGTTTAGTGGGAATGCTGATGATGGGTTGATGGTTGGACTGGATGATCTTAGAGGTTCACATTCACACCTCAATCGTTCTGTGACACCTAGTAAGTCTCAGCGGTATTTTCAGGTTCCAGCCCACGATGGGAATCTGCACTTATCTACAATATGGTTTTCCTTAATCATACATGCTAGCAGAAGGGCAGCCACTTTAAATTTTACCCCTTAAGACTAAAGACTAAATTCTTTCCTGAATATGTATTATATCATTTTGCCTTTGGGCTGCAATCCAAATACCTTCCAAGGTCAGTGAGATCTCTAAGGGAGCTGGGTCTTGCCTTCTCCCCAACTTATCTTCCTGCCAGAACCAGCCAGGGATCCACTGAAAGTCAGTGCGGCATAGCCAAGAAACATTCAGCTGAAGATATGAGAAAGGTGATGGGGATAAAAGGGCTCCTGCTGACTTAGATATGAATTCAGGTTCAAGTGTCAGTTTGTGCTCAGGAAACCTGGATGTTTCAGGGTCTTTTTGAAGAGCAGAACTGTGGGAAGCAGGAAGGTAAGAGCAAGCAGGAGAGCCAGGATGCTGAGAAGCAGTTTTCAGAAGTACTGCAGGAGTGTTTGTGGGTTAGGTATGCATCTGGAGCAACTGATGAGTTCTGTGTACACACTGGAGGATTTTTGTTTCCATAGCAAGGGGCTTTGCTGCCTCACTGTGCCTTTCATGTAAGCTGCTCTGAAGAATTAAGTGCAACATCCTATGTGTTGAGGAATTATTTTCCTAATTGTTATACAAATGGACAAAAGGGGACATGAGACTTATTAACCTGTAAGGCAGACTGTGAAAGCTGCTAAGTTACAAACTGTGTGAGCTGTTAAGCCCAGGTAGTACAGAAACACAGGAGAGTTATAACTGCTTTGCCCTACTGTAATCGGCAGACTAAACTCCCAGGCAATAGGAGCAAGAGGATTTTGGATAGAAATAACTGTAGAACACAACTGTGGCATATGAGGCACTTAATGAACTGGTTTAGGTCCTGCCAGAGCACTGTGACCTCTTCGACCTTCACAGTCTGTTTTGAGGGATGCTCCTCTTTTCCTAGAGGAAAATTTTCAGAATCAAGTCCATCTAACTTCTTAGCCAAGACTTGATTGACTCTTGAGTGTGGGTTAGAGGGTCAGGCTCTGTGAGAATTGTAGCATGAGAGGACACTGAATGACGTGGTTACACCATGATGCTTCCCTTTTTCATCCTTAGTTATGCCACCTGGCCTGTCTATCTCCCAAATGCTTTCCAGGTTCATTTGAACCACAGCTCCTGGGCAGCAGATTGACATCTTTGTTTGTAGTTTGTAAAACTGCAGTGATGCAAACAAGCCTACAGGAGTAACTTTGCTTTCTCTTCCTGTGTAAGTAGTTACTCAAAACCAATGTATAAAAAACAAGCTAGCATCAACTCCATGCAGAAGACATCTGACCAAGAAATCAGAGGAACAAAAGAGGCCCTCATTCAGGATTTGGAAAAGAAACTCCGATGCAAAGACAACCTTCTCCAGAATGGCAACCAGGTAAGGGACATCTACTGATTCAAGAATCACTTTGCTGCAATTCTTGTTAGTGCATGGAGGGATGCAGCCAGAGTCTGGAGTGTCCAAGCTCCAAGAAAGCAAAGGGAAGCTCCAATCTTTAGAAACTGGAGAAGTACTGCTACTTGAAAGCTTATTCTAGAGAGTATCACCACACGTGTTAAACCTCTTTGATTTCTTTTAGCTGAATGATAACAAACCAAGTAAAACACACAACCTTTTACCATAAAGTCAGTGAGCTAAAAGACAGCCTTAGACTCAGAGCTTAGCTATTTATACTGTGAAGGGACAACATGCAATCCCCGTAGTCAAGAAATCCAAACCTGGGAGGAGAAAAAAAGATGGCTTACCAGTAGGGAAGCACAAAACAGCAGCACACTGGAGTCAGAACGTCTCTAGTGCAGGAACCTTGCTGCTGGCTGAGGGCAAAATCCCAGCATTTATAGTTTCTGTCCTCTTTCCCTGAAGTAGAAAGGAGTTTTGCCATTATTATCAGTGGAATGGATTTGTGTCATATATAATCTTAAACACAGAAGGAAAAGTATTAGGTCAAATATGAGTTAATATGTCTCTACCAGGAACACCCTATCTGCTCTAACAAAGTCTGCCTTTGCAAGCCAGCATTTCTTCCAGTTGGAAGCCAGGCTAAAAATAAGGCTTATGCAATCACTGCTGTGTCCTCCTCCCTCTGTCCTCCAACAACATCTGAAGCACAGTGATCTGAAGCACATCTGAACACCTGATGCACAGTGAGATCAGGGAGACTCTTGTAGGTCGTGCTGTCTTCTAAGGAATAGATCCCCAAGCTGTCCCAAATCCTTATCTACATAGGAGTAATCACATATATGTCCTGTATATGGGGTACACAAGAAAAAAGTGGGAATCCAAGTTCTAGGTGCCTAACTAGCATACTTAATCTCCTCCAAAGTAACCAAACTGGAACATCTTGCATTTAACTCTACTTGTCTTCATTCTCTTGTGCTGTATCCATAGCACACAGAACTCACTGTTACATGACCAAAACACGTTCTGGCCTCCTCTCACAATGGCACACGGCGTTTCACAAGGTGGCTGCTTTTCCTGGCATGCACCTCCTGTGTGCTGTCAGGGCTCAGGTGCTCCTCCCTGGTTGTGTCAGCCACTGGTGTGACTCTAGACTTTTTGGGAATAGGGGACGCTAGCACCTAGCCTCTAGATCCTGAATTAAATCCACAGCTGAGCGACTTGGAAAGTTTTCCCAGCGCTAACAGGAAAGATACCCTGGGACTCTGGCTTCTGAGATAATGCCATCAGTTACCCATAAATAATCACAGAGCAGAAAAAGGAGGCGTGGAAGGCCACAGATGGCATTAGGGAGGCTTTGATGAACAGGCAGTTTAATCTTTTATGCATTTTGTTGCTGTATATATTGAGGATGACTTCAGTAGGCATCACGGACTGCAAACCCACTGGAACAGGCATAGTGTTTCTATTCAGACACTGCTTTCATCAACAACACCCTGACTTCGTGGCACAGCAGTGTGCTCTCCAAGGTTAACTGAAATAGTAAATGGACTTGTAACTAGAATTCCTCTATGCTCTGCTCGAAGCGATTAACGTATGAAGAAAGAATGGCTCGCAGGCTGCTCGGACCAGAAAACGCTGCATCTGTGTTTGAGGCACAAAGTGAAGACCTGCAGAACGCACAGGTAAACGGGAGGCTGTCTCAAGAGGGGTGATTTCCTTGTCATTGTGCTGTGAACTGCTTATTTGTTGGTGAGGATGGAGAGAATGGGTTTTCTTGGTACCAGCACAGGAAGGGGAAAGCTTTTGCCAGCGTTAACTCTGTATCACTGGGATTTTAGGTTCTGGGGAATGAACGTGGAGAGGGTTGGAGTTTAAGCACTAAATACTGGCAGTACTTATACCATCCCCTTGTGGGGCCTGATCTGTAGGAATGACCTCTGTAGGGAGGAATTACAACAGCTGCTGCCCAGCACTGTGACAGGCAGGGAGGACAGCGAGGGATCCAGGTACCCACTCTAAGAGCCCGAGTTCAGACTTGGCCAGCATAACAAACCACATTTACACCTGTCACCGTTTGGGACAAGTGACATTGACTACACGAGGTCAGGGCCCTGCAGTGAGATTGGTGGGGTTTTATCCCTTCCCAAAGCCTCAAACTGTTCAGAGAAGATAAAGCAATTATTTTTGCAGCCCACGTGCTGGGCACCAAAAATCTATTACGATTGGCATGTTCAAAACCATTTTAGCTGGCAGCATGCATCATCCACTGGTTATTCAGAGCAGGTCTGCTAAAAGCTGTCTCTAGCACTCTGCTGAAAATTAATGGAAATATCTGTGATGTGGCACCGGACACGTGGGCTGCCAAAGAAAACATCCCTCCTGCTGCATGCATGCAGACAGCCAGCAGGCTGCAGCCACCCTTCAGAATGCAGTTAGCAAAACTCAACAAGAAACACTGAAGTTCACTTAAGAGAGGGATACACACTTTGAGCTATTTCTTCCCAACAATCACCTGCCACGAAGGGAATGTTATGGGTATCATATTTTTCTCAGAGAATAATGAAATGTTCAGTCAAAGCAGGATAGCTGACATTGTCTGAAGTGCATGAAATGCTCCATAAAAGCAGAAGAAGGAGACATTGGGTTACGCTGGGGAGATTTTTTTCTCACTGTTTAGGCTTTTTCTTAATTGCTGCAGTCACTGATTCATTCATCCTTCTGATTCCTCAGTCATGCAACTACGTTGTCAGTTCATATAACAGAGCATCTGAATTACCAGCAGCAACTTCCTCAGTGCAGCACCATCTCACAAGACAAACATCCATTGTACAGTACCGGTGTAAACGAGCAGACATAAGTGCAAAACTGGCTTTGGAACACAGCACTGAGCTCAGCCCAGCTAACCCTTTCAGCATATGATGCTCCCCCTGAACTGAACTTTGTATCTATGTTTGAAGTTTAAACCCAAGCTTAAGTGAACCACAGTGAGGGGTTACAGAGCGCAGAACCAAGCATCGTTCTGGCAAACACTCCAGAAATCTCCAGGCAGTATTTATTCTGTCTGACTCCATAGCTAAAATGAGTCACTGGTAGTAAACCCTGCTTGTATTTTCCAGACATGCAAGGTCCTAGCAGGAATCAGTCTGGGGTACTTTAGTAGAGGTACTCATGTGATTGTAGAGTTGTCAGTAAACTTAGTCGGTGCCGTGATCTAGAAGGAAAAGTATTTTCCAGCTCAGCATGTGTTCATTGCTACTGGTACCGTATTTAAGTGGCACAATATAATGTTCTTGCCAGTGATTCCACTTCTATTCCTGCTATTGGGAAGGACACTCCGTACTGAGCTCTCGTTTTAGATACTGCCAGTCTCCCCTGTAACAAAGGTTACTGGCTTGCCAAAGGCCCAGTGTGCCAAACGAGGCTGCTGCACCTATCACCTGTACAGAGTGATGAGAAGCTGTCTCATTCTATTAATAGGACTTGTTGGCGTGGCAAAAAGCCTGGAGTGAAAAAAGGGCACGTTATCTTTTGCTGCAAGTTTCGTTACATCTTAACCCAATAACTTAGCTCTAAGTCTGCTTAAAATAGCTTCTCATTCAGCATATAAGCTTTCTCTGCAAGTTAATTCAATCTTTGTCTTCTTTCCGAGCACCAGAATGCGGAAAACGTCAGGCTGCAGGTTCCTACAACACACGTAAGGTAATGCACAACCCAGTGCTGTGCTGCTCGTCACGACTCACCTGAAATATTTCTGGGCAATGCTCGTATTGCTTTTTCTGTTTCTGAAGTACTTTTTTCTGAAGTAGTAATGACTAAATCCATTCGCTTCTTTCAACTAAAACACAGCCATTTGTGGATGGCAGCTGATGGCTGTGGTCTTCATCCAGCCAGCATAACACTGGAGGTTTAGAGACTTCACGTGCCCGGGGCACACACGCATCACAGTGCAAAAATATATGCATCTCTGGACAAAGCAAGGTCCAACAATGTAAATGATGAAATGCAGCCTCCATTATATATTCTTTTGGATACTAGACCAAAGATAAGTTTGCCTTATCTTTTTACCTTAATGTTCTGCTTCTGTGTTGAGTAACTTGAGCAAGATAAGTGGTTGATGAAAACTGGCGCCTTACAGCTAGGTGTGTACTGTTGAGTTCCCAGGCCCCTTGAGGGACACAGTGCTTCAAAGCGATCTGTGCTATGCTACATTTACACAAATTACCTGTTACTGTTCTCCTCTTAGGAGCAGACCATCCTCCAGGGGAGATGAACGTGGACATGACTCAATCCAGGAGAAGTTCTTTCAACCACGATTTACACAAGTGCCAGAAGATGTCATTATTGAGGAGGGACGATTCTGCAGGCTCGACTTCAAAGTAATACCAGCCTTTCACCTTCGGTCCCCTTAGCAGTGCGGTGCATGTGGCATGAGCCAGAGCACTAACAGCAGATTTCCCAGGGTCTCCCTAGGCAAAAAATGGATAAATGTTTCCACATTTTCCCTTTGGATAATAAAAGGGGGATTTGTTATAAAACAGTGTGGTCAGAGCTGAACAATGGTAAACACAGCACTTCATGATCTGCCTTCTCTGTGCAACACCACATTAATATTCAGAAGTAGGCAAGACTAACTTTTTGTAGTATGACCACGACTCGATCATCCAAATGTACCAAACTCTGTACAGAACTGAAGGATTTGCGTCATCTTAAAGCTGATCCTCTCCTTCACAGGTCAGTGGGCTGCCAACCCCAGACGTGATGTGGTATCAGAATGGAAGGATGGTTCATCAAGATCAGTTTCATAAAATGATAGTGTCAGAAAAGGGATTCCACTCATTTATTTTTGAAGCAGTCAAATCATCTGATGCTGGAACATATGAATGCGTGGCTGTCAATCGTGCAGGAGAATCATCTTTTGCAGTAAAAGTGGAAGTAATTGGTAAGACAGAGAGTGCTGATGACTACTTGGCCAATTCTGAAAGTCTTAGTATTCTAATGCCTTCCTCTGTGTCTATGTGGTGTAACAATTAGGAAGCACAAATCTCTAGACATCCCAGCTCTATCAATAACAAGAACTTCTCCTCTACTTTAGTAACTATTTTAGACTGACTCTCCACCTAAAATGGGTTGAGCCTGCAGGCTGAGTTGCTGCAGGGAAAGTGCCCTCCTGAATTTAGCATTCTGAAATCTTAAAGCTTGGTAATAATGTTTAATACTTACAGTAACTCCTTCTGTCTTTCCTCTTCAATTTAGCAAAAGAACATCACACGCCTCCAACTTTCATCTTCAAGCCACAGAGCAAAAAGGTTTTTGAAGGAGACACTGCCAGACTCGAATGCCAGATCTCTGCCATCCCAACACCTCGGATTTACTGGAAAAGAAACAATGAAATGGTACAATATAATACAGACCGAATAAGGTATCCTACTAATGAGTTGGCTGTTGGTGTACTAGAAAACAATAACCACTCTTTGTTAAATCACATTTGAATGAGCTGCTTAACAAAGGTCACGCCCCTCATGATGAACAGGCCCATGTGCTGGACAGAAATGATGCTCACAGTCTTGTTTTGAGGGCATGGCAGGAAAAAGCTGTGAGCTGACGCTGCTGAATTCCAGCAGTAGCTACGTGCAGGCCTGTGCAGAGGCATGGCTTTGGGACTGAGACATGCAGTGTGCTCCTTGGTGCTGTGGGGGCTGCAAAAGGGCCTTGGTGCCACCAGAACGCTGCCACAATGTGCATTACCACTGGTTCATAACATAAATGCAGCACTGATGCTCGCATAATTCGCAGTGCCCTGTGAGAATTGTTCCAGGGCTTTTTCAGCTCCTCAGCATGTAAACTGGCTCTGATTTCAATGTCTTCTCATTTTCCCCCTCTCCAATTTGCTTGCATGTAAATGCCTTCCGTTTATTTTCTTTTCAGCTTGTTACATGACAACACTGGAAGGATTTGCCTCCTGATTCACAATGCAAACAAGAAGGACGCTGGGTGGTACACAGTATCTGCAGTCAACGGAGCAGGTGTGGCCACGTGCCATGCCAGACTGGAGGTTGCAAGTAAGTACCACAGCCACAACCTGAACTGCCCCCTGCTGCATTCAGAACAGACCCTGATGGTTCACCTAATGATGGTTCACCTAACAAAGCTCGGCCTGCTGGAAGGAAGTCTGTCAGGATGCTGAGCTACACAGAAAGTAACCAACCCAGAAAAAAACATATGCTCCTTTAGTGCCAAGATGCTAGGTGACATATATTTTTGCAAATGCTCTGCACCTGCTGCCAAAAACTGCACTGTCACTGATAGCGAGGAAGGTGAGCACAGTCCTTCCCACACCCTTCCAGCCCATCTGTTAAATTCTTAAGAGCTGGCCGTTCTGCGCTGCCGATAAAAGGCAACTGAGTTGCTGTGACACTGAGAGGGTCTCTTTTCTGTTCCAGCACATACAAACAAGCCAGTTCCAGCCCCGAAGCAGCTCCGAGTCCGACCAACTTTCAGCAAGTACTTGGCCCTCAACGGCAGAGGGCTGGACGTGAAACAAGCGTTCTCACCAGAAGGGGAGTTCCAGCGTTTGGCTGAGCAGTCAGGACTGTATGAAAGCGATGAACTTTAACCAGAAACAAAGAGGAAAACTCGCGCCAAGGAGAGGTGACAGCAACACGGATGCAGTTAACTGGTGATTGTTCTGATTAGCAAGATACCTATCTACGTATTTTTACCTTGACTCCCGCACATTCTGCTGTTCCCGATTTACCACGTTAGATGATATTGGTATGGGTTGGTGAATATAACCGTTTTCTGAGCATTGCCTTGTAACGGCAGAGCCGAGGCAGGGCAGGCCTGGCGGGTGCGTTCAGCCCCACCTGCGCTCGGTTCCACGGCTTTGTACCCGCTTCTCTAACAACGCTCCTGATGAGAACGCTGTACCGTCTGACTACTAAAACCAAACAGAGTGTTTTTATGAGAATTAAGTAGAAGCCAATAAAATCTTAAAACGCCCAGCTCGGAGTCTGCCTCTTTTCTCGCGCCGTTATTTCCCAGCCCACCGGCCCCGCGGGACCAACTCCTCACGGCTCCTTAACGGCCGCAGCCGCCGCTCTCTCCCGCCCCCGAGGGCCGGAACGGAACGTCCCCGGAGCGCGGCCCCGGGGCGGAGCGGCCCCGGGCGGGGTGAGGTGCGGCCGCGGCCCGCGCTCGGCGCCCGTTGCGATTGGGGAGGAGGTGCGTGAGGCGCGGTGCGGAGCAGCCATGGCCGCCCCCTCGGGGACCCCGAGCGCCGCTGTGGGCGCTGAGGTGCGGAGCCGGGCGCGCTCAGGTCTGGATCTCGTCGTGTCCGAAAGCGTAGCTACGCTTTTTTCTTTTCCCAATCGCTTCTTTCTTCTTTCTGTCGTCGTTTTCCCCCTCCCCAGGTGCTGCGGCAGCGCGGGTAAGTCGCAGCAAAGAAACGGAACTGAAAACGACGCTGGTGGAGCTGCTTATCTACATCACGTTCCTCGTAACCCTCAGCCTGAGTAAGTCCGCGCTCACCCCTTGGAGCACCGTGCCCTGGGCCCTGCTCACCCCCCCACGCCGTCCTTTCCTCCCAGTGACCTTCGGCATGGTGAGCACCAACATGTACTACCTGAACAAAGTGATGGCGGATCTCTTCGTGGAGCGGTCCTCCTCCGAAAGCGACGGGATTCATTTCAAGAGCATCGGGAGCCACGCTGATTTCTGGAAAGTAAGGCTGGTGTAAATGCGGAGCAGTGCGTGCTCCTGGTCCGACCGAGACCTCCTGAGAAAGAGGAGCGCTGAATGCTGTGCGCAAACAGCAGCCTTGATGCTTCTGATAAACAGCGTAAATAGTTAAGGAAAACAAGAGGTCAACTGACAAGGAGAGGCCTGGCTGTAACAGTTCTCCCTCCAATCGTCACGTCTGTTAGTGTTGGTCCATAAAATAATGAGTCCTCGCTAGGCAATTGCGTGCCGATGCACTGACAGCAGTTGTAACGTGCGTTCAGATGGTTCCGAACCATGGGGGAACGCTGTTTTGTGCTCTAGATGATGTCCTCCTGGAATGAAATGCTCTATCTGCATTGAAGAAACGCCCAGAAGGATTGTTCTCCCCCACCTCCAAAAACAAATACTTCCTTTAGGTTCAGATAACTAAACACCTAGACAGAAATAGATCTCAAAGCAGATCTTCAGAGAGTAAAATAAGAGACACCTGGTAAAACAAAACACAACAGTTATGTGCTTAGACATTGCTTTAAAATACAACATAATCTGTCAGTGAAACTCCAAACAGATGGAGGTTGTGTTATAGTCTTCCTCTGAATGATCTCAGTACACGGCTCTGGGAATTCAGTTTCATAGGGAATAGGATGGACTCTCGAGGAAAAAGGAGTAAAGATCCGTAAGATGGTACTGAAGGTTGCATTTTTCTACCTTAGACTCCATGGCCATGAGCAAGCTGGGAGCCGTGCTGAGGTTTAACACTATAAAGCAGCGTAATTGTGGTGCTTCAGTCCTCTGAATCTTTAACCTCACACGTATATACAGTTCACAGAGGGACCGCTCTTGGATGGACTCTACTGGAACTCGTGGGACGACAACAGAACGACGACCGACCCGGAAAACACCACCTACATTTACTACGAGAATTTGCTGTTGGGAGCAGCCCAGATTCGGCAGCTGAAGGTGCGCAACAACACCTGCTCCATCTACTCCTACTTCCAGCCCTTCTTTGACAGCTGCTACTCCTGGTACAGTTACCGAGCTGAAGACAAATCCGACTTCGGTCTGAAGAACGGATCCGAGTAAGTCATTCTCCTTCACATTTCCTTGTGGTGTCTTTCGGATGTTTAAACGCTGGATCAAACGTTGCGCTGTGAATGCAGTGGAACACACGAGCTAGCAAGTATAAAACAAAAGTCAAAGCTTACTTCAGTACAGTTCCCATAGGCTCGCTGCTTTCTTCTCCTGTTTCTCACAGATGGAGATATGTTTCTGCCTCCTCTTTCTCCCCGTGGTACTGGGGATACGTGGGCTTTTACAGAAGTGGAGGATTCATAGTCACCTTACCAAAATCAAAGCAGGAGAGCTTGGAGAAGCTGGCGTTTCTCAGGAAGAATGGTTGGATCACTAGGGGAACCAGGGCCGTATTTATCGACTTCTCAACTTTTAATGCTAACATAAACCTCTTCTGTATAGTCAGGTGAGTTCTTACCTTTACTGAACGTAAAATCTGGTCTACTGAGGCACGATGCATCCTTAAGAACACAAGGAAAAGCTGATGGAAGGTCAAAGATTGTATTATTAGTTCTGTTGTCAGCTCCTGAAGGGAACAGATTCAAGATCTCCACTCTGAGATGGCTTCTTTTAAGACGTAACAAAACACTGTAGCTGGGCTATCCCAACATCTCGTTCTTCTCAGCCTTCCCTTCCACGTGGCACTGCTTTCATAGGGGACTGAGCATACCCCTTACAAAAAGATCTCACAGATGCAGGAGTCCTCAGGTTTTCCTGTTTGTCCCAGCTGGAGTCACAGTTCGATTATTAACAAGGTAATAACTAATGTTAGACTATTAAGGGCTGAGATGATTAAAGGGATGGTAACTAACGCATCTCCCATCTTTTCCAGGTTGGTGGTGGAGTTCCCTGCCACTGGGGGTGCTCTCACCTCCTCTCAGATGCACTCTGTGAAGCTCCTCAGATACATCTCCTATTACGATTACTTCTTGGCTTCCTGCGAAGTTGCCTTTTGCCTCTTCATTTTTACATTCATAATCCAGGAAGCAATAGAAATAAAAAGGCTGAAAATGGAGTATTTCAGAAGTGCCTGGAACTGGCTGGATATGCTGTTGATAGTGGTGAGCTGCTCCTCAGTTCTTTTGGGCTTGCCAGTCCAGGTTAGCAGCACTGCAGACAGCAGTCAAGACTAAACCCCTCTTCCTGGTTAGAGCCACTCACCTTCTGCTCTCCCGTGGAGAGGCCCACTGTGCTTCAGCACCCGTGATCTCTTTTCCAGCCTTGCTGTTGAGGTGCTGTAGCTCCATGACCTTTCCACTCTTTACCATCTTCGTCATCCACCTCGTTTGAACTGGAGAGCAGGGAAGTACTGGCACACAACACAGTAAAACTGGCACGTGTGCCAGTATGTTATAGCACAAATCCAGCGTTATCATAGGACAAGGGGAAATAATTTGGCCAATAAAGTCTCACATGCAGTTGATAACCCAACACCTAAAAAGCTCAGGTTCTCCAAATCTAATCACAGTCCTGTTGAGATCAATACAGGCTTTCCTGTGCAGAATAACAAGTCTGAAGAGGAGGAGGTGGAGGTATGTGGTCCTCAGTTCCACTGGCTTCTGCTTTCCTACAGGTTTCCATCCTTGCCATTGGCTTCAATATCTACCGTACTATGGAAGTGTCCCTGCTAATGGAAGAGCTCCTTTCTAATGCTTACGTGTATCCAGACTTCTATTTCCTTGCATTCTGGCAAGTCATTTATGACGACGTGATTGCTGTCAATGTCTTCTTTGCTTGGTTAAAGGTATTGGCTCTTACTGTTTCTTTTTGTACTTGAGAAACATCGTGTTTCTCAGCTTGCTACGAACGCTCGCTTTTTCATGGGCGAACTGCAAAGGTGGGGCTTAGAGTGGGGAATTTTGTTTATGAGATTCCTGAAGAGCTTTAAATTATTTCATTCTCATAAACATGGGTCACACACATACCAAGGCCATCTAAAAAAAATTGCACGTGGACAGCTGTCTCCATTTGAACAGCTGAGAAACAACCCATGGCCAAACAGCTTCCTTAAACTCAGTATTATCAGGGTCACAGCCTGAGCTATACAAATGACACGGCTGTAATAGGTGAAGCTATTTGTAGCTTTCGTAGCTTTTAGGTTTTTGTCTTCCTCCACCTCCAAGGCCAAGGCTGCACCAAGAAGCTGTCTGGGAACGCTGCCTGTGAGCCAGTTATGCGGGCAGTCTTCCCCATCACATCTCTTCTGCAGCCCAGCTGCACGTTGCCCTGCATCGTCCTCCCCACAAACTGATTACTGTCCCTTTGGTAGCAGAACTGCCATCAGACAGAGCTTTGGTTCATCCTTGTTCCACAGCCGGAGTAAAAGAGCTCCTCACCAACTCCCCCTGACAGGAATCTTTAGGCACAGGAGGGCAGCCTGTCTCGCAGTCTCCATGCCTAAGGCTGTGCTTCACACAGAGCTGATTGCACACAGCAGTGCCCATCAGAGGCCTCTGTGTGCACTGCTGGCTCCAGCACAGAAGCCCAGTACAATATTCCCTCTCCCTAAAAACACACCCAATCCTAATACTCCTTACAGATGCAGCCCATCAACATCTGGCATGCAACTTACTTCCAGGCAAGACTTAACGTGTAAATTAGGATTCAGTAACCTTCCAGAAGCTCTGTTATGAGGATGCAGTGCGTTCCGACACCACCATCCCCCCTCAGTGACAGCACGTCCTGTTCTCTTGCAGATATTTAAATACGTGAGCTTCAGCAGCACCATGACACGGTTATCCTCCACGTTATCTCGCTGTGCCAAGGACATCATTGGATTTGCCATCATGTTCTTCATCATTTTCTTTGCCTACGCACAGTTCAGCCATCTGGTCTTCGGGTCGCAAGTTAATGACTTTTCTACTTTTCAGAACTGCATGTATGCATTTTTCTGTGCTTTTGGATGTAAAACCCCTCATCGATGTGGGTACAAACAGCTGCCGAGGAATAGAATTTTACAGCTTTTAGAGATTTTTTTTTTTCTTTAACAGTTCTCCAACCCTTGGGTCCATTTCATAAAGTAGAAGCAATTCTGGTGCCCCTACAAGCTGCTTATCAAAAAGAAAAGAGCCCAAAAGAGCTGCTCGAGAGACCCAAGGGCTCAGAGCACAAGCTGAGTGGGTCCAGAAGCAGAAACCACAGCTCTTAAGAAAACATACACTGCGTAGGCAGGAGTACCCAAACCCCAAATGATCACTCTGTTGTTCCTGCCTGCGCCATCCATCAGTTCCAGGGAGCAGCTGGAATGGTTTGTGATGGCTCCTGTACCTTACACAGCCCGTTACCCACAGCACTGTTTTAGCCTACATATACATTTCTGAGAACTTTCAGAGTTACCTTCAACTACCAGACTGAAAGCAGCTCCTCCATGTAAAGTTCTATGACACTTCTAAAGCCATTTTGGATGCAAGGTAGTCCTGAGATGCTGCAATACAGAAGAATGTGCATCTCAGCTAGTAATTAAATCCTTACAGGGAGACACGGGGGCCAATACTACATTCGATACTAACAGACGATAAGGGATCCTACAGCAGAAAGAAAAAGGAAATAATTAAAAAAAAATACAAAGAAGAAGAAGCCAGCCAACCTCAGCCTTGTGTGGTGTTGTTGTTTTGTTCCCTGCCAGTTTCTCACAGTTCCGTATCGTGCTGGGAGATTTCAATTTTGAAAGCCTAGAAGTCAGCAGCATCCTTGGACCTATTTACTACATCTCATTCGTGTTCTTTGTGTTCTTCATCTTGCTGGTAGGTAAAAACGCTGACACTTTTGCATAAGCAGTAGAGATAAATGAGTTCCTTCTGTTGCATGGTGCCCTGAGACAGTGTTTTCTACCCCGAGATGACACTTTTGCCTGAGGAAAGGTTGAGGGAACTGGGCTTGTTTAACTTGGAGAAGGCTCCAGGTTAAAGACTTCGGTGGGGCTCTGTAGTTTCAAGTCCTAGACCAGCTGGATTGGTGTTCTCATCAGTTAGGTATGAAACACCTCTTGAAAAAGGCACAATACTGTCACTCCAAGGAGCCAGGCCTTTCAGCCAGCACTGCTCAGGGGAGACGAGCGAATCCTCTCCCCGAACAGCCCCTACAGCCCTACGATTCTCAAGGGTATCTGTCTGCATCTTTCCTGTCCAGAACGTGTTCTTGGCTATTATAAATGACACCTATTCAGAAGTCAAAGCAGACTTTGCAGGGATTCCCAAGCAAGAACTTCACATCGCAGACCTCTTCAGAAAGGTAAGTTAATGCTTTTGTGACTATCTCGACGAAATCAAGATTAGAGGGGAACTTCTGTTACATCACTAACAAAGAACCTTAAGCAGCCCGACCACAACCACTTAAGAACAACCAATAGTTGTTTTCTCACTTTAAATAAATGTTTGAGAGAGAACATCCTTCCATTAAACCCTCCTAATAACTATTATCGACTCAGATAGCATCATGCTGAGGAGGTTTGTTACTCGCACTCGTATCTCTGGGTAAACAAGCCAATTAACATGCTCAACCTTCTTCATCCAGAGCTACAATAAAGCCCTCATCAAGGTCAGACTGAGGAAACCAGACACAGATGCAGGAGATGAGAACCTGGAAAGGTAGGAGCTCAACCCAAGCATTTGTTGTTAGCCCCTGGGCCAAGCAGGGACGTACTCTCACAGGACTTCTGTCTCCTTTCATTTACGTGAATGAGAAGCAAGGAATTGCCGTCCACTAAGAGAAAGGACATTCCCAAGCCTTCCAAAGGAGGCAGCGCTCATGAAAAGGTATGGTTTATTTTTTCCCTATGTTCTTTGAAACTGGTTTATATTTCAAAAGCTCACTAATGCCACAGGAGCCACAGTTGTGCCTACTGTTACTTACAAAAGCTTTTTCTTCACGGAATACTATTTTTAACACCATAGGAATAGCACAGGATAGAGCTGTAAATAAATGAGAATCGTTAGTTACGTCCCAAACATTAACTGGAAGCCTGGGGGCAGGGTGTCTGAGCAGTAGCATGAAGTTGCCGGGTGGGCACTTGCCCACATGTTGAACTAAACCAGATTATGGAAAACAAACCTGTTTTAGAACAGTCTGTTAGGTCACAGGCTGCATTTCCAGCACAATAGTGACTATTTCCACTTGCTTTACAGAAAGGTTTCCAGCAGTCATTGGCAGATCTGTATCTGGGCTGCGAGATGGTGCACACACTTCCAAAGCACCTTTAAAATTATATATATCTCAATTCTGCAGTAGAAAGGAAAAGCCCTGCAGCTAGCTATAAACACTGCTGCGCACAGTGGCTGCAGTCTCTCACTTCTCAAGACATACATATTCTTATATCCTAACATTTTGAGGCAGAAGGAAAACCCACTTTCACATGGGGAATGTCTTTTCCCCCAAGCTGCAGATACATCTTCTGCTCAGGGATGTCCCCTCCCTGCGTGAGGGGCAATGTCCAAGTAAGACACTGTGATCTTTCTTGTTTTCTTTCCCCACTCCCTCTGGTGCTGAGTAGAGCCATCCAAAGCCACCGAAGTTACGGAAAGAGAGTCTTCACCGCTCTGACTCAGTCATTGCTTCTCAGAGCTTCATCGCCCCTGAAGAATTTCAGCGGTAAGTGTTTGTGAGAGCCTGTTCTTCAAGCCCTACTCCCATCCCTAGGTGCTTGCAGCAGCCCTGACCTGAATTAGCTAAAACTCTTAGAGAGCAACAACATTACAGTCAGAACAACACCACTGAGGCAATGATGTTCAGACACTATTTTAAGTGTTCTTATCCCGCTGACAACAGCTGCCCTGTGAGAGGGAGAAGGTGGAAAAAGAGAACACGTTTAGCAGAGCAGTTGTTATGGGTGTTAACCAGGACTGAGGTGAGAATTTAAGATGTTATCACTCTTCTCGAACATCTCAAGGTGGCCCAGAGGGTGACAACGGGATTTCAGTACTTAAGGCCCTTGGCAGCAGACACAATACAAGAGAGCAAACACAAAGATCACGAATGTAAGTTTAAAGGGAACGCATCGCAAGGATTTGTTCCTGTGTTTGTGTGTCATAGGCTCCTCAGACAAACAGCTGAGCTGGAGAAGAAAGTAGACCATACTAATGCAGAACTCATGAAGTTTATGAAAAGCACGCAACGGCCGAAGGACGATTCAGACATCACAGGACAGTAAAATGGATGAGCTCCTCTGGTTACAGAGAAGGCACTGTTCTTCGTGCAGGTGATATCCAAAGTCAAGAAAGAATAGTTCTTCCCCTACACCTTAAAAATGTTTGTGCGTAAAAGAAGTAGAACTGTTATTAAAGGTATACCAGTGTCGCTTCACAGTCTGATCTGAGTTTCACACAGTTCTTCAGCTTTGCTTCACCGCAGTTCTCAGCAGGTATCCCTACTAATTTCTCCACCAGCTGCCTCACTCCGGCGCTGCTGTGAGGCATGGATACGAGCTCGAGGCTCCAGTAACCAAGCTACCTGGGCCTGCTCTGTACACCTCTCACTCTGGCTTCGTGGCCAGACCTAATCTTCAGCTCCCAAGTAACAGTCCAGCACATGGCTCATTAACCCTGGCTTCCCAAGAGCACTTCCTTCAGCTAGCACACCTGCTGGCAGTGGCAGTGCTTATTTCTCAGCAATTCTTCTGTCAGGCACCTGTTATTTCCAACACCACCACCACTGCCCACCCTGAGGAAAACAGATCTATCAGAAAAGAAAAAAATCGTAGTGCTTAATGGCTGGAACCACTAGAGGGCATTGTGCTTCTAACCTGAATTCTTAGAAAAAAAAATCTTTTTATTCCATTTCTACCTACTGCCTCAGAGACATGGTGTTACCTTCAGGCTGGACACGATCCACCCGTATGGACCCATTCATCTACTCAAATGTAGCTATAAATGTTCTTTGCAGAGATTCAGCCACAGGAAGAAACAAAGAATAAAACACATCCAAACACCATCTGAGCATGCCATAACCAGCGTGCTATGAGTAATCCATTTGTCAAGAGAAAAAGCATCCTCCTGTCCAGAAGTGTGTGCGACAACACTTTACTAGTCACAAACACTGCAGTAACTGCTGCGTGCGATGCTTCCTTTCAGGCTTAGAGATCACTACAGATAGAGACAATCAAATCCTGCTCATCAGCTGCAGCTGCATTCACTGGCAGTGAGTTATTCAGCTCTCTGCACAGTCTCCTCCCGAAGTGGTTACTGCAGGAACAGAAATGATCAAGACTCACAGTCTGCACCGTCCCACACCAGCCTGGAAGCGTAGCAGGACCTGCAGCTCACACTGCAAGGTGGCAAAAGTCAGTTCAGGAGCCAACGTGGTCGCCACCCTGCTGTCTGTGCTGAGAGGCACAGTGCAAGGAGGTAAAACGAGGCTTAAGCTGCTGCAGCTTCATTAAGGGCTGTGCTACTCAGACCTGCCCGAGCAACACCCTGACACTACAGACACAGATGGGAATACTGATGGACTCAGCGCTTGCTTTTAAGAGGTGGTAGAGGGGGGAAAAAAAAAGCATGATGATGAACAAAGATATATGACAATAAAGGTTAAGGTATTTTTATTATAAAAGTCTATACAATGAACACCAGACATAGCAATGCAATTACATCTGGTTTAGTTATATATATATTCCATATCTATATATCCATATAGATATATAGGTTTTGCTTTTACCAAAGTAAAACTGTTATATCACAAAATGCCTAATTCTACCATTTATTTATTGCTCAACAAGGATGGCACAAAACACACTCATAGCATAACTGTTGCCATGCTTATCTACTATACTGAATAAACAGCCAAACACTGCATAACAAACACAAAGCAGCTGTTAATTCTGAATTGGAATCAGTCTGATCACTCACTCACTTATAAAAATATTGGAATCATATAGATTTAAGCATTATAAAGGAGGAATATATTATTTAAAACATTTAAATAGTGCATATTGACATTCTGCATGTGGTATATAAAACACAAACATTCATGTACAACGCTATACAGTACACATTAGTCTCAATGTCTGGATACACCCGTGTCTGCAGACTGATAGAAAAGTAACTGAAGTGTACATTGCACAATGAAACTGAACAGAACTGATAAATGGTCTCAAGACTAGTTTAACCTCATAAATCCCTACGGTCCCAGATCACTTTGCTGTTAAAGGAAACAAAAAGGCATACCACCAGTGCTCCATAGTTTTAGTGCTTTTCTTCTGAATTCCAAAATTACATGCCTCCAAGCAGAATGAAACAAAACAGGAAGTATTCTACAGTACACAGATGAAAGCTGAGCACTAAAATGCTACTTTCAATCCATCTCATATGCGTCATGACAGAATAGCAAGTCGATGAGGTCACATGCTAGCCACTTTTTACTTTGAGAAAGTTCATTTTTTGGTCTTCCATAAAGCAATGTGAATAACAGCTATGCTGACGTTAGCCAGTCATAGAAACATGCAGTGAGAGTAGGTGCATGCAAAACATGGCCACAATCAAACCGATACACTGAAGAGAAAAAAAATAACTGAGAAAGCACCAATTAAAATTAACACTTAAGATTTCTGCCAGATCAAAACCAGCTGCTGATGGCTGCTGCGGAGCATAAAGCTATAGCTAAATCATCATTCAGCACGGCAGATGTGATACTCAAAACATTATTTAGTTTCAACTCTGAAGCTAAATCATGCAAGGCCCATAAACTGTTTTGCTTATATCATAAAGGGTAGATATTTTTATTCTCCAACTGTAAAACAAAACCGTGATAAACAGCAGTAATGTCCTCACTCTAAACCACCAGTTCACCCTGTGGTGCGCATTAACTATGCCGATTTTAGCCCTTGATAGTGTACTTATTTCAGGTACTGTGGATTTTTAACTGACCTAAGCCAGCACTCTTCTGCTGGAGCTACACGAGCCTGAGCAACACCAGATTCCTCACCCACCTTAATGTTCACTAAGTTCCTCAGATCCTCTGGAAGTGGAGATGCAGTATCCAATTCAGGCAAAACACTATGCCACCACCACTAGCTGATGAACAAGAGCCAGTTAAATTTACGACAGTAACACAAGTCATGTAGGCAGCACGTGATATAACTTTTCAGTTTGCCAAGTTATAAAGACACTACGTAAGGTCACTTTGTTTGTCCACTGTCACCTTTATCTAGGAGGAAATGTGACCACTAACGAGCAAAATCTACAGATGTTAATTATTTCTGTTACAGATGCAATTCAGATTACTAGAAATCAAAGCTGTTCCACAGCAGTTCATTGAAGGGGATTACAGGCTAGCTTTTAAACATTCCAGGAAGAGAGAGATGTATTTTTAATTTGCTTTTTTCCCACTCCCTACAGTAAAATAGGCAACAGGAGTACTTCAGTACAGCACTGCAGTACTAATAATTTCTTCTATAATGCAAAAGATTGGTAATGAAAGACTCAGTTCTTGAATGCCAAAGAACAAAATGCTATGGTTGTTTTAGAACAAGATGGATGCATCCAATACAAAAAAAATTGATGGAAACTGTGTTTGCTAAAGTTGGATAGCGCAGTCTCGAATTTACAGATCTTATTTGCTCCCTAGACAGAACCTACTTACCCTTCAAACAACTTAGAGTGGCACCACAATAAAGTGCACAAACTGTATTCTTTCAACAGTGCATGACACATGAACATAAGCACTCAATAAGTACAGTGGTAGTATAAGTAAAATGTTATTCAATGGTTTGGAGGAACCTAAGTTAAATTGATTTTGAAGAATCTTGTTTGCTGATAAGGACTTCTAAGAGCCTAAGTTTGGCTTTAATTTTCTTGTACTCCCTGTACTCATCAAGCATTGGAACCCGATCTTCTTTCTGTACATTCCTGTAAAAAGAAACACACAAGTTGCAAGAAAATCCTCCATGACACAGTAAACCAAACACAAGAGCAGAGATGTGCAGTTGTTTTAAGAGAGAAAAAGCAACGTTTGCCAAATGGTTCATCAGTAACAGACTGACATATTTTAGGCCCTTGTAGTTAAAATCACCTGAAAAAGCTGACTGGATAGCCCAGCAGCATTTATCCAGCACAGTTTTAAAATCAATCTCTTAAAAGTCCTGGAGTTTTTATTAACAGGATATGAAGGCTTTCATTTCAGGTTCTATGTATAAATCAAACAAAAAGCCAAGGACATTTAAGCAGATCTGAACTTTCAGGCTACACAGACTGACTCACAAATAGACAGCAGAGAATTGGTCTTAAATTAATCTATTAATAAGATTTATTTTTAAGCCAGCCGTTCATTATCAACTTCATCATTGGCCATTAAAGTCAGAAAGGAGCTTTGTCTCCAATTCAGCAAGTGTATGACAAAACCATGTTACTGAAACCTGTACGACTAATTGTCCATGAGTTTTAGTTAAATGAGAAAAAAATGAGTCAAGAAAAAAAGACTGCCTTCTTAACACGTTATTTTGTTTGTGAGGTGATACACCTTGAAAAAAACTCTTTGATACTTCTTTCATTTTCATCATTATGCTTTCCAGACTGTAACAGATGAAACAAAACTGCAGCACAGGTTTCCTCCGCTATTAAAAACACACAACACTACGTCCTTTGAGAGACTGTTCATAGTAAAGAACAGAACAGATCCTATTTCACTTGGCAAAATTCATAAAAAGCTACAAAGAAACATTTTGCTATAGAAGTGAAGCTGCTGTCAAGCATCTGCTTTTCTGCTAAACAAACCTTCCATTCTGCTGATAAAACTCCTCTTCAAATTCGCGTAAAGTCTTGCGCAGCTTCTTTTTTTCAGCTCTGGCTTTCCACAGTTGCTCCAATAATTCAGGCCTGAAAAGAAAGAGACTGTCAGCCACACAGTAAAACTTAAGATTCTGCAAAACACACTCCAAAAAAAATTATAAATAAATAAAAACTGAGCTAGCTGAACTAATATGAAATTCACCCTGCTTGTAAGGAAAACAGCATCTGACTGCGAAATACTGAAAACGACTCAGTAGTTAACAAAAGGGTGTAAGTTCCCTGCTCCCTGCACAGCTCGAGTAGGCTGAAGCTGTAGAAGATACTAAATAATTCTCAGATTACAAAAGGAACTCAGACAGACAATGTCAGACAAAGCGATGCTCACTCTAAACACCGCCTGAGCAATACTGAACACATAAATCCTTTCCACTTCGCATCATATTTGGTATCACGATGAAGTGCGATCAGTACAACACTTCTGTAACAGAATGGGCCATTTCTTATTTATACACACATAGAAGCAGCTCGGGTGCTTGACAGCCTAAGGTCCCGGGTCAGTTTCTCTTGACCATCTTCAACATCGGACTCCGAGTTTTCAACCGGGCTTACAACAGACTGTGTTTGGACAGCAGACTTTAAGATATCATTCAGGTCTGCAGATAAACCATCGCTTTCCTCCTCTTCTTCCTGAAAGAGAAAGCAGAAATTCAAAACAGAGATGTAACACTCCTGTTCCTTCTTTCTAGGGCTGAGGAATACATTTATTAACAGTGTATTGTACACACCTTGATTTCTTCAAAAAAATGTGCAGTTTCGCCCTCAATGATGGGCTGTAACATCTGCCCCCTCCTCTTGGTGGACGGTGAGCCCTGCAACATTTCAAGCTTATTACATGCAAATAGACATCAAATGATGCGTGCAGTCTGAATTTGGTTCTAGTACCTAAGGGTTTGTCTTTTTCTCTGAAAGAAAAGGCTACAAACAGACCTGAAGAGCACAAATAAAACAGCCTTAAAATCCAACGGCTCTGATGTCCAAACAAGTAAGTGTTGCAGCTTAGCATTTACATAAAATGAACTGAAACTCTAACACTCTTCTTTGAGTTTTCAATAAAGAACAATCACCCCTTACGTGGTCTGAACGAAATTCATGAAGATCAAAGACATCTCTGAAATTCACGTTCACTCTTGTTCCTCCTAAATCATTCATTTTTGGTAATTACGTAGCTAAGTAAGGCCAGAGACATTTAGTGTCTTCTGCAAGTAAAGCAGTAGGAATAATTCTACCAACTTCTCTTTCTAGACTACTCTGAAGCCCAACAAGCGCTACATAAAAGTAACCTGTTCCTCAGTATCAACACCCTTTGAATTTCAGCCTAAGCATAGGCAGCTGTGAGGTACAGGTGCTGCTGTCAGCTGCCTGCTCCACACGCACCATTACGCTCTGCTCATCCCTTATGGCTGGACAGCATAAGCACTCTCAACTGACGGACTGTGTGAACAGGAGAAAGGTAGAACATGAACACACACAGACAATGAGCTGCCAAAGAACTTCTGTTAGTGGAAGGAGCTTCCTGCTGCTTTGATTTCCATACAGGCTTCAGTGTATGTGATTAATATCCACTGATACCCTAACACACCTCACAGATGCAAACGTCACATGATTTAAAAAGCAGTTATTGAACGACCTGGCACAAAATACAGCCTACCTACAAGCTACCACTGAGCTGTTCCTGGTAATTACAGAGCTCCATTTATCTGTCTTACACATTTCAAAAGCAGAGGCCTGTGAAATATGTTGCCCACGGGAATGGTGCCACTAAGAGCTCTTCTGAATTTAAAGCTCTTTTGGCTGAATATTGACCATCACTTTGTTTCACAGCTTTAAAAAAAAAAAAAAAAAGACAATGGATAACATGCTGTGCATCTCATTTGAAGAGCTGGATTTCTGATATGAGAAATAAGACAAAACCCAACTAGTCAAGGACATCAAAACCAAACTGTCTCAGCAGTCACGGAGAAATGCTTAGGTATATCAGAACAGATTCTGTGTTTGTGGAATTCAGAAGGGGATACTGACATCAAGTTGCCCTTAAACTAATACAGGACTACAATTAAATCATGCTTTTCTAACAGCTACTTCTTTTTCTATATGGATTTTGAGTCACCTTGAACTGGTTTCCTTATCTCAGTGTTCCTCAGCTTAAGGAGGTGGTTAAGAACAGAGTCAGTCAACACAGACTACCAATTAAGTTACAGCTGAGTAAGCCACTGCCCATTATTTAAATATGATAGATAACTGTAACTCTGTGCAGTTCCTTCTTTCTAAAAGGGTCAACAGCTAATACCAAAATCCCACGTTTCAGTCAGCATGCAAGAGAACAGATACAGCTAGATGGTTGTCATTCCACAGTTGCCTTACAGGTCACAGTCAGCCAGGATAACTAAGTCATTCTGCGTAACAGGGGAACTTTTCTTCCTTATCTCTTCAAGAAAGGAAAAAAGGAAAGAAAAAGCACTGCAAGCTAAAAGGAAATGAAGTGAAAACATGATGAAAAAGCAGATGATGTACAGATGCTGCAGACAGGTGTCAGGAAGGTGCTTCTCACTAAGGAAACAAAAATGAAGTGATTCTAATGGCCATCCTATGCACTGTTGCCTCTGGTGACAGTAATCCATACAGAGTAACACAGCTGCAGTGAAGCTTGCCTCCTCTGGAAGACTACTGCAACACGTACTGTGGATCTGTACCTAGCACAGTGACTTGCAAGTGACTCAGCCAAGAAAAGTTAGAACAACTTGTTTATTTCCACTGGGAACCATTTACTTCCTCAGAGCTGTCAAGTTAACAGACAGCCTTGAACTGCTCTGTTCTCAGCAGTAAACCAAATACCTCAGCTACAATAATACCTTCCAAAAGAAAGATGTCCTTTATGGAACAGTATTACGAACTCTTCTAAAGCCATAGTAGCAGCTCACAAGGGAAAAAAAAATACAAACAGCATGTTTTACTCACAAGAATAGGAGTAATGCTTGCTCTAGTTAACATTTGTTTTACAAGTCTGTATCTGTCATAAAGTGGCTTCACAATATGTCTTTCTTCTCTAGTAACCTAAAGGCAGAGAAACCACAGAATTAATTATACCAGTCACTGAATAATACGAAAACAGAAAGCATTATGCTTCTCATGCCAGGCCACAAACATTCCAATTAGGAAAATAAAACTAGTTTGTGTGTATGCAATGGAGTTTATGGAAAGAAAAGGAAATAAGCAGGTGTTTATTTTCCCTCTTATCTTTCACTTCAGAAAAATACCAAGTTAAGACTTCTTAAAAGTTCAATGAGCTTAAGTAGCAGTGAGCCCTCTAAAGACCCTCAGAAAATAGGGAAAAAAGGGACCAAGAGCTGTGGGAGAAGACTGTGTAACTAGCAATGATGATGATTCTACAGAAGTGACAGGGAAAACAAAAAAGATGAAATCGTAGAGAGATTTTCTGATACCTGTTTGTACTCTTTCAATTCTTGGCCACTATGTTTACTAAAAACAATGAAACCTGAAGGTTATCATGAACAGTTACTGACTTTCTCTAAGGGGCTTGTATTTGTGATACAGGAACTGACTCTACCATTATTCTTCCTGGGCTTCTGTAACTGAAAAGCCTAATCAGATACATACAGAGGTGCTGATTACTACGTTGGTGCACAAAGTCCAGAAGGCTGATAGAACAGTAACTGGAAGCATCTTCTGATTGGACAAGCAATGCTGATCACTGTCCATGATTAAAAACTGAGAACTCTAGGTCCCAGGTGCTAGTTAGTTCCTCCAACATCTATATCCCAATTATATAAGATATACGCCACGTGCTTCAGAAAAAAATGTCTCAATTTTTGTTTTTGTGAAACCCATGATAAACTTACAGACCTTTTCCTAGAAAATTCCCTAGTGTCGGTGATTTTTGTTAAAAAAGACAACTAACAAAGGTGATTACTCATTGCTTCACAGACAAGCATGGCACCAACCCATACAAATCACTCTGCAAACTCCAACAACCCACTGATCTGTGAAGAAGGGTCTATATGTAAAGAATCCATACAACATGGAAACTGACAGACCACTGGAAAAAAGAATTCAGGTATTACTCCTGCACAAGAAACACCATTCACTGCTTAAGTGTACATTAGCACAGTTTGATGAAGTAGAAGAGGCATTACCGGTCGTCCATGTTGACTCTCATAATACAGCAGACTTTTCTGGAGAGATGTTTTCTCTTCTACCAAATGGTCCTTTGTCATTTTCTGTTAGAAGAATAGTTCATATTAATCAAACTAAGGTCACTTTGGCAGTTTTTCTACTGTACCATCTACAAACACAACTTAGCCAAAAACTTAGCTTAATTAATGCCACACATCCCACCTCGATCAATTTAAAGCTGTTCAATATTGTCATCAGATAACAACGTCATGCTTACTTTTATATCTTCTGGCAAACATCTCTCCACTCGTTTTTCCTTCAATCTTTTCAAAATGAGTTCAAGTGTAGCTTCCTTGGTGGGCTTCTTCTCTTTCTGCACAACCCGCATCTCATCTCCATTTTCTTCATCTTCTTGGTCAAGAGAGGAACCAAAGCTTTTTGGAAGAGTGTTGCTTCGTGGACGTGTTTGAGGTATGAATTCTCCATCTGAGCTCTTCTGCTTTGCATCTGAAAAGAGGAAAAACGACTTAATCCAAAGGTTTAAGAGAATCAATTCCCTCTATTTGTTTAACCACCAAGTAAGGAACGGGGCCGCTTGCAAAGGCAAAGTTCCTCTTCTAAAAACAAAGCCACAAAAATAATTCGTTTTCACTTTCAGAATAGACCAAAATCTAGAAATTAAACATTTTAATTATCCTGTGGAACGTGCTGAATGAGTTATCACTTCTATTTTAGTCATATATAGGATCTGTTTTTGTACACGACCAGAAGCATGGCATCCCTTACCTTTTATTTGCTTTCTTAATTTGGTAAGGTCAGTCATCCATTTTAAAACTTTTGGATTGGCTGCAATATCACTGTAGGAGGGCTGAAAAGCAATACAGAATTTTATGTAAACACATTAAAGACTCCTTGTAAACATTTCATAAAATATGTGGCAGTATTTGTGGCATCAAAGGTGACAAGCAACGTCAATGCCACTCAGAACAAGTTTAGATCTCAGTGCCAACATGATGAACATTTGTGATGCCTTATTTCAAGTTTATTTTCACAAGTTAAACCAGTGAGAGGTAAAGATGCTCTTGTTTCTCAATCGAATTCATCAAGTATCCCTTCAGTCTAACTGAATGTCACCATCTGCCCACCTTTGGGCTCAGGTGTTGTGGCATGTTTTCAGCACATAACAAAACTACTCTATGAGCTCACAGTTTTTCACTGATGGAATAAATAAAGTAACTCATCTCTACCATGCTGCCATTTATCCTGAACAAAAGCAGTAACTTACCTTACTGTTTTTCTCTTTTTCAAATTGTTCCTCAAATTGCTTTATTTTTTTCTGTAATTTCTTGACAAGCTGATAAGGTGTCTTGTCTTCCCTTTTGTCATCTTTTGAGCTGAAGGATGCTCTTCGTGTTCTGTATTAAAAACATTTTAAAACGTAATTTAAATAATTAAGCCAGTGCAAACAACTGTGTATTGGACTTCCAGATGACTAACTTGTTTTGGTTTTCTTTTTCAGTTCATAATACGTTTTTTCAGGTTTTCACTCAAGAGTTTCTTGCATACTGAAACAAAATGCTACCATCCACTGCCTTCAAAATGTGATGGTATTTTCTCCTCTCTTAATAATATCACTAACAGAAATAGCTCTTTGCTGAAAAACACCATTTGAAATTCAAGTACTGTCAATTACATTGTCATTAAAACAACTTAGATCTTTCTGGTGGCTATGTTGCTTATCTAAATTACTGGATTATCAGTACTTCTTGAAACATTTGGCACAGAACACAGCCTAGTCTAGAAACTACTACTGAACGATCTTTGGTAATTAGGCACCTCCACTTATCTGTCTTAGATAACTTAATAGATGCTTATCTTAAAAATAATAATATCCATCATCTAATCTGTTTGACTTCCTAATGTTTCTGCAGTATGCAACTCTGGTTTTGAATCACCTTTTGCACTCCTTCAGCTCCTTAACATTTGTGCCTTACAAAAACCCTGCGTCTCCAGACTAAGCATAAGAATTTTCTAGTACACGTATTACACAAGGTGCCTAAAAGACCTCTCGATGCAGATAGTGATGTCTACGTAATTCAAGACAACAGGAATACTAATCTAATTATCTGCTAGTGTAGATCCTTATTAGTTTCAGAATGAGAACAGCTATTAGAATCAGCACTTTCCTGGAGGTCAGTCTTATGGATCATTTTAACAGTACTCAACAACTGTGGTCTGTCACTAACTGCAGAACATTTGGGAAAGTTATCTTTTGTACCAGTGAACTTAAAGAATTATCAACTCTGAAGCTGGCCTTTCCTGTTCCAAATTTTCTCATTTTTATGGGTTTATTTCTTCCCTAATAACCATGCTGATCTTTTTCAAATGACTTTTCATCTTAGCAGTATTAGGAAGTACAGGCTACAGGTTATTTACAGCTTTGGAGGACCACACAAATAACCTGCAGCTTCTTTAATTGCAACTTCGACACACTGGGTTAAACTGGCTTGATCCTCTACACGAGCAAGAAAGAACCTTCATTGAATGTCCCTATAACTTCACTGTACTGCTGTCCTACCTCTTCCCCTTCAGTTGATACTTTCCCTTAACCCTTCTGAATGAGAGCTTTCCACAGGCCAAATTAAGAATCCTTCCAGTTTATTACTGCATATTTTTGTTGCAAGGATTTGTGTAACCCAGCTCTCTTTACTGGGAGTGGATATATGAAGCAAACTGGAAATTATGCAACATGAAAACTGATGCACAACTGGGAAAAAAAATTACATTCAAACCATATCAGCATCCAGTAAAAACTGGTAAACAACGAATATAAATAATATCTTCAGACCAGGAAGTGTCATTACAACAGGTTACCAGGAGCCCAGTCTGCATGCCAGGGAAAATCTCAGTCCTATTTTTATACTCTTTCCCTGAGCACCTGCCAGCGGCCACTCCGAGAGACATCCATCCCAGATGGATCCCTGGCCTGACCCTACATGGCAATGCCCAGGTATGCACAACAGCCACACGGCCACAGAATGACACGTTTGACCTTGGTTTTCAATTTATCAAACCATAACAAACTTGAGATTTTTAAGCAGTTGAATATTCATACCAGAATTAACTGCCACTATACCCACCAAATTGCACTACAATACATACCTAACAAAAGAAAGTGCTTTGGATGAAGAATCTAATGCTTCTGGATCGTGTAAGAAACGCTGGCTTTGCCCAAAATCCAAGCTCCGATGTGACAGCATCGGGTGACAGTCCTCCTCCAATGGATGATTAGTCATTCTTCCAGCCTGTGGGGAAAGCTGAGCTTCTCCAGACTCACTGTCTTCCTGCCAAGATTTGAAAGCAGGAAATGGATCTGTAAGATAAAAAAGGGAAACAAAACTTATGTGTTAACAGAACCATACAGAAGAGTCAAAAGGAAACAACTGTATACGCGATACTTAGTCTTGTATGCTATAAAGAATGTGGTGTCATATACAGGTGAATAAAAACAGTGAAATACATCAGAAATCTACAAATTCTGTCATATAAAAACTGAAAGAAAAACATACTGAAATGAAGTATGCACACTAGGATCCCTTTTTCAAAGTGTTTCTTAGGAGTATGCATTTCTGAACAGTTAACAGTGTAGGAGAGCATTACTTAATTACTTATCAGAAATGTAACATTAGAAAAATGCACTTATTGCCTGTTGCAATTTATTGCTACGGAAATTAAATTCCGTGCCTTGCACGTGAGCTTTGAAAGACTGCCCTCTTGATTTTGAGCAAGGCAAGCATGACAATACCTCTTCAGGTACAATACCTCTTACTTTGCCTTTTGAAGTAGTGTTGTTGGTGTGACTGCTTTTGTTTGTTTTCACAGTTGTTGTTGCTGTTTTTTGTTTTCTAATATATGTATAGTCTAAATCCATCTCGACACCACTGAGAAAAAGAGATTTTTTTAGTTTGTGGGAGGGGACTTCTTTAAGGCAGGGGATTCCAAAACAATTTACTTTTTTTTTTTTTTTTTTTTTTTTTTTTAAGATAACCCTATTAAAAAGTTGGTTGCTGACATCCCTTGCAATTCTCTACTACGGTTGTCTTGCCATCTAACAAAAAGCTGACAAAGCCTTCCAAGTATTTTAGTTGAAAATCTCCCCCTTCCCTTTCAGAAGTTTGCCTAGTGCTTTCTGGTCCAAACAGAAATCTTGAAAACTGGGTTCAAAGTGTGCAGGAACAACAATAAAACCCACAAAGTAATCTTGGAAAAAAAAAAAATAAATAAGTGGTAACCCTTGTACCTGCTTTCCAAAGTGCATTTACTAAGAATTACAGGGGGTTTTGTTTAGGGAGTTTTTTGGTGGTTTTCTTTTCTTGTTTTTTTTTTGTTTTTTTTTTGTTTTTAAGCTTGAATCTTGTTTGCTTATGCAGAACAAGATATAAGAAGGGGACCCTTAAGGAGGAAAAAAATACTGCAGATCAGAACATTCCCAAGATAAGGGACAGCAGGTGAAGGGTTAGTTAGAAAGCAAACCATAAACTATCAAAAGGCAGATAACTGAACGTATGGCGAACCATACTTACCCTCCCCTTCTCTCTGCAGATGCATTGTTTTGAAATCAATGAGGGGAAAAGTGATAGGGCATGGCGCTAATAAAATGAAAAAGAATGGCAAAAATACTAAAGTGAACACACAGCACAGTCAGAACAAACCATACATAACATGTAAAGCAGGAAGATACAGTACCAGGGACAAACAATCCCATACTTCGAGCCAGGCCATGAGCACTCTCAACTCCCAAGCAACTTCAGTGGCAGGTAAGGATGCTCAGGCCTTCCTAAGTTTGAACAGTTAACTGAAGAGGCTTACAGAACTGACACAGGAACAGTGAAGACTTACTGCCATTTAGTAAAAATCTCATGCATCTTCACCTTAACAAAACACAAGTTCTACATATAGTTTTGCTCATAGCTTGTTTGTAAGAGATGGCAGTAATATTCAAAAAGAGGACAAATGCAGAAAAAATACACAAACAGATTAACCAATCTGCATTTCCCCCCAATAAGGCAGCAAGCATTTCGTGCTCCTTTCAAGAACCCCTCTGATTACAGGTCTTTGAAGGTGCCACTGCATAGGACTTAATAATCCAAACCTTTTAAGATTTGGACTAGCAGATTGCTTTGCAAAGCCAGTGTAGTTAAACAATGCCACAAGGACTTGCAGTGCTTTAGAAGGCTGAGATCCCAATGACCACTCTAAGAAAGGACTGAGGAATAGCCACAATGAAAACTTCACCACTTGCAAAATACCATGATTTTACTGCTGAGAAGCACATAAATTTATATAGATATGCTGCATTCTCTTCAAAGTAAAGATCATAAATTTATTTGGATAAGCAAAACCAAAGTAACTTTTATGAACAGATTTAAAGAAATAATGAATATGGAATCCACAAGTGTACTGAGAACATGTATTTAACATGTATTAAAGGTTAACACAGAGACTGTAACAAAACATGCAAGTAAGCAATGTAAACAAATACTGACAACATAAAGCAAGTGTTTCACACTAAGTAAGTGAATCAAATTACAAACCTCATCATTTCTAAAGGGTTAAAAACAAAGTTCGGATTCATGCAGGGAATTCACTAGGAAAACAGCCATCTCTGGTGACAAATTAAGTTATTTTAAGTTATAACTACTTGAGCTTCAGGAGCTTTACGTGCCAATATGCTACAATTTCACATTGCACTATATACTATTGCTATACCTCAAATGTATAATAACTTCAGAAAGTTTAATATTTCTAACACAAAATAAAAGCAACAGCATTCATTCTTTGTTACTAGTGCCTTACTGATGCTTAATGATGACAATTTAAATGCATCTCAAAAAAAAAAAAAAAAAAAAAGAGCTGTCACTGGAACTGCCTGTTGAAGTTAAACATAGTCCCTGGGCAGTAAATCTGCATCAAATCTAAGTGGAGTGGGATGATCCTCCTGTTGGTGACTGTTCACAACGCTTTAAACAAACTATTGGACTTTTTTCTTTTTTGTAAGGTGTAGAGTGAAGATTCAGAGTATCAACATAAGGGAAGAAGAGCATATCAGGAACATGTAAAAAGACAAGTACTTTGCAAAGATTATCAACAAGTGTTTTGCTGTGGTTATGGTACAGAAAAATGTTTTTATACAAGAAACAGGACGGTGTAAACAGTCATTTCCACATATCTGAGCAACAGAGATCAATCAAGCCATAAGCTCAGGGGCTCGCTACACCTGAAGGCCATAAAGAATGAGGTCAGAAATGTAGACTTCATGCTTCCTGCTTTCCCAGAAATCCTATTCACTGGTAACTTGTACTTGAAAATTTAGGCTGCTTCAAGTTGTCCAACGACAAGGAAGCCAACACTGGACATTTCTGACACTCGAGACAAGACAACCAACAGGCTTCTCAGACTAGATCAAATGTAAATGGCTGTGCTTAGTAGTTAGCAATTTTATGTCAAATTGAGCTACTATGAGAATTTCAGTGACTTGGATTGAAAGAAAAAAAAAAATCACAAAATTCAACATGAATATCAACTGCATCATAATAATCAGACAAAGTATTTATTAGGACTCGTATTACAGAGAGTCCAGAGGATCTTAAATCACTTAAAAAATAAATAACATTTTTGTATGAAGCTCAGGCTCTTCTGCTTTATTTAGCTGCTTAGTAAAATATATTAAAAAAAAACCACAAACTATTTTCTTTTTTAAAAAAAATTTTTGTACTTATTATTTTTTAAGTCCTAAGTTGCAGGAAGATCTGAAACACAACAGGACCTGTACAGACTAAAACTGGCCAAGTCATATAGGAATGTTTTATTCCTATGAAACTAAAGGTAAGTACATAAGTTACCAGACTGCTTCTCCTGCTTTGTAAAGCACTTCATGTATTCTTACAAGCTGAGGACGTTGTGAATTAAAGGGCAAAAATTACCTTCCCATTTGTCACCATCTGATGCATTCTTCAGATCTAGACGTGGTACTTGGACACTCAGAGCTTCCTCAGGAACATAACTGTCACCATCCCCTGACACCTCTGAATCAGTATTTGCATTGTAATCACAAGCTTTGGTACTTGAATCCTGTATAAAAATAACAGCACAGAACTTCATTCTTATTTAGCAACTGAAAAACAGTTAACTATTTAGTGCTACTCCTAACACTTCTGGAAACACTAAAAAAAGATTCTCCTTTCTCAAGTAAGGTGCTCCCACGTTCCATAAGGAACCGAGAACAACTTCCTCCTCCCTCCCACAGTATTAGCCAATTATTACCAAAACAAAGTATTTCTTACACAGGATGCACAAGTATAAACCTGCTGTGCTGCCCAAAACTTCCACAACCCAGACAACGAGATCTGACAGAGGTATTGCAAATTTGGTGGCTACCCAACCAACATATCATAGATTACTAAGAGCTGAATTTAGTGGGAATTTTTTTTTTTGCACATCTGTATTTACATTTATAAGACGTTGCATAGATAGATGAAATCGTAATCTTACCAGAAACACTTCTGAAGATCTTCTATCATTGCAATCAACCAAAATACTATTTTGCCTAAAAACAAAACAGACTCTGTTATCATTTTAAATGCATTTTCATTCTTACATACAGTAAGCAGATAGTAATTGATTTCTTTAAAGTGATCACTAGAACTCTTGGGAGCAAAAGTTAGGTTGTTTGGGGTTGGCAGAGGGTGGAGCCCTCTGTTCTTCACAATTTCCAACTGAGGCAGGTAAACAAGCAGCAGGACTTCAAACAGCCTGGAAACGAAAAGAGCTCAAACAAGCAGTAAATGTTTTGAAACAACTGAACTCAAACTGAAAACTCCAATCAGAGCGGAACTGAACTTAAAATTTCCTGGCTAATTACTGTTACCAGCATTAATTCTCAAATAGCTGAGTGATACACTGTGCCAAAATATTTCAAAGAACACGATCTTTTCTTGTTTCTCTTGTCAAATCGGTTCCCTTGTGTTCTCAAAACTGAGATTATACATTCTGCCATGTAAATGATAAATGAAAAATTCCTACCTTTCACTATTATTTTCTCCATCAACATCTGCATCTTTATCCCATTGTTTCAATAATACATCTGCAGGCTGTTGGCAAAAAGTACATTTAGAAAGATTTAAGAATGGCATTCCTAGCTGAAAATATTTCTGTTAATCATGGACCAGAAAAAAGCCCTGAAGAACGAAAAACACAAGTTTCTATGCACGTGTAGAAATCACACCATTTCACCAATGCAATACTTTTACACAAGTGAGGCCTGCAATTCAGTGAGCTACTCACTAGAAGACCAGCTGTGAAATCTCTATCTTCAGACAAACCACGATTAAGATTTTGAAGCTTGGTTGTTTTGTTTTTTAAGGAAGACACCAACACCATCACTGCAAACTGTCAGAGCATGGAGTTTCAGGGTGACAGGAAATACTGCCACAACTCTGAGACTCAGAACTGAGTTGGGTGCAGATTTGGGCTTAATGTTATATGAAATGAAACAAGTCTGACAGACTTCCTAAAAGGAACTCCTAATCTCTATTAAGTAAAGCAGCAAAAGAATTAGAAGGGGATGAAGAAATGCTGGCATTTCTATGGCACCATCTCACAGACCAAGATCAGATTAATTAACATCACCATTTTGTCCAACAGAAGTTGGCACAAGATTGCCTTAAATATTCAAGCCAAAGGCCATGATTTGCTTTATTTGAGCAGTGCCTTCTTTGGGAGTACGTAAGTAATTGGAAATATGTTTTTATATCCTTCTTGACTAATGTTACGTTTTATTTCTGACTTCAGGAAGCTCTCCCAGATGATCTTTAAAATGCCTGAAAATAATATTAAAGTTGTTCTGAGCTCAAATATATGTAGCATTTGACAATTTTACATGGCTACATATTTCCCTTTATCAGACGTAACTCCATTCTCTTAACATTATACTGCTCCTCAAGTCAAACTTCAATGCAAGAAAACAATTTCTTTCTATAGTGCACTGCAGCTTTTCTGCCCTAAAGAATCACATTTATTGCAGCTGCAGAATCAGTTGCTGCTTCTTCCAATTCAGACCTAAGAAGAGCTCACATAGAGAAGTTCATCTTTACTCTCCTACCCATCTACAAAAGCACATCTGTACATGACCACACAGCACCCAAGCATCATGTTCTCCTTTCATATTCTTAGTGCAGTCATATTCTTCTAGCTCTGAAGTGAACATGCTTCTTAAGAAGTATCATTCACATTTCTCAGCTGTTCTTTTACTGAAACCACTGACACTGGAATTTAAATTTATAGAAATAGACTCTAAAGCAATACGCAAGGATAACAGCTGTGACTGGAAGTCAGCTTGCTGGGTTATTCACAGAGTCATTTGAGATCCATAGAAGAACACAGTTACTTTCTGAACTTTAACAGCAACTTCAGCCCTCATTAACATTTTTTGAACAAAACAGTTTTTAAAATATATATATTAGATGTTCTGTTTTTACCAGCACACTAACATCATATCCTAATGTGTGTTCAAGCAGGACCCAACAGACAGGAAGGAATACAAATGGTCGATTCTGATACTTTCCAAGACAACAGGTAAAGAGTGAACCTTTCTTTTCGGGAGGCCACGAGTTTAACTTTCTTTTTTCTTTTGTGTAACACCACAAGTATAAGAGCTCTGAGTGTGTACACCTGGATTGAGGGGGACAAGCTGTCAGCACAGCAGTATTCAAACACCTAAGCAGAGTGGTTCTCCTTGAACGTACCCTATTTCAAGCAGACAGCGAATGAAGATATGCTGAAAAGAGGAGGACATCTAACCCTCTCACAGAAAAAAACAGTGGGAAGAGAAAAAAAGGCTGAGAAACACAATTATAAAACAATGTATTCCTGTTACAGCTCTCGTATTCCACCACTGCTTAATACAGCAGGAATTAATTCTGTGGGCTGTGTTACTGTCACAGCCCTAGACCCTCTTCTCCTCACAGAGCATTTAATAAAGTAGATGCTTGTTGATATGCTAACTTACCTCAGCAGAAGGAAGGGCTGGTACCTGCAAAAAGAGAGAAAACCCACAGTCAGGGTCCAAACAAGCTGCACCAAAGTACACAAAAATTTCTCTGCGTGTCTAAAGGACAGCAGAAAAGGAAATTAACTGCACAACACAACAGAAGCACATGAAGCTGCATCAGAGCTATTCCAAAGACTCTGATGTCCCAAGCACTTTGCTGAAGTGACTGCAATTTATGATTTTCATATACAGGAAGCTCTTCCTCTCACCTGAAGACTTTCTTCCTCCTCAGTTACAGTATCATGTTTCATATCTTCGCTGCCTATATCTGTGCTAACCAATACGTCAGAGCAGCCTCCCGTGTTCTCAATGGCATTATTTTCAATAACATCATTCCTAAAGAAAGAAACAGTAAAACATCAGTAACCTGCTCTTCAACCCTCAATCAGTCTTTACATAGTTCATACATTCATCTGAGGTTTTTTTGCAACAGCATGCAGTAGATATATAAAAAAGGATTTATCTGAATCTCCTCTGGAGGAACATCACTCCTTACTTTGCTGACCTAAGGAGTAAGGGTGCCAACAGGCAGAAGCAGTGACATACTGAAACCACCATGACTAGATGGAGTTGCTTGACTGCACTCCTCTCAATACTGAACTCAGTTAATTTAAGTTAGTATCAAAATGCCTCACTGACAAGTTCCAGTATTTCTAACATTTTATCTTCCTAGCATTCAACTTGAATTTTGTAGAAGTGCACCCACATTAGAACTAACTTACACCATGCCTGTCTGTCCATAGATTCTTTATATGTCAGCATGTCTGTCACTATGATTCCATAATTCAATGCAAGCCATTGACTTCTGCCTTTCTTCTCCAACCTCAGGTAACTCCAAACTACTTTAAAAATATATACATATTCCTCCCCTGTATCCAGAAACTAAACAGGATGGTGTGTAATTTTACATTTTGATTACATTTTCTTTAATTCCTGCAATTATTTTGTTAGTTCTAAGAAATGCACTCCTGATGACTGCAGTTATTAATTTAGCTACGTATCTTTCTTTGCATAACTTGTTGACCACGCTGCTTTAAAGAACCTAGACGACCTCTTTCAAGAACACTATCACATATCGTCTATTACAGTTAATCCACAGTGGAACGACGCAGAAGCATCTGAAGTAGAGACAGTGCCAAAGAGCAGATTGGGTTTCAAATGTGCAGTGGTGGTACTTTTAGCCTCCGCCTCTGTGAGGCCAGCCAGGCTTCAAACACTTATGGCATAACTAACAGCATTCAGCTACAAGAGAGTGATCACCCACTTAGAGCTTACATCAAAGAAATAAGATCTATAACCCCTGAAACTCAGCTTACAACTGAGCATTACCAGCAATGGTTATTACCTTTATGATCTCTTACTAACTTTAGTCCAAATTCCTGTCAGAGATAAGACTTCTAAAAACAGCAGATAAAGAAAACAGCATTTGCCCCTCTGAACACTGACCTTAAGGAACTTCTGTTGCAAAGCCCTTCTCAACCACACATTTTTGGAACTGGGAATTGTGATCATTTATTTATATTTAATAGAAAAACAACAGGTCCCAGTTTCTCAGTGGTGCCCTGGAAATTGCTACACCCATAAACACTAAGATCTACAACAAAAACTGATCAAATGAGACTGAAATCCTATACAAATAAACCCAAAGTGCTCATTCTATCTGTTGTTAGCCCAGGTCATACATGTAGGTGTCCAGGCAGGTCTAGAATATCTCCAGAGAAGGAGACTCCACAACCCCCCCCGGGCAGCGTGTGCGTGTGTCATAGTAGCTGTATTATGAGAGCAATTTAAAATACTTGCTTCAAGAGCTGTTCATTCCATCAGTTGAAAGCTAATCTGACTTAACTTAAAAACTTCTTCAAAACACGTAAGTTACTAACAGAAGTCCTTATTTTTGCTTCTGGTTGAGGGGTAATGGGACAGTTTGGTTTGGAAGCCTTAAGATATACATTCCCCTACAATTTAGTACTGATACAAAAATTCTTACTGGTTGTTAGATCCTTCCTCATCCCCGCTGGGATTTTTTGCATCACTGTTACAGCCCAGTCTGTGTTGCTGTATTTGTTTAAGATCATTGTCTAAGCTGCTCTGCAGGTCGAAAAGGTGCTGTTCCACAGCTGCTCTGATTGTTCGTTCTAAAATGCTAGAAAGAAAAGAAAAGCCACAGCATTCATTTAAAAATCCTCTTTTCCATTGCTCAGCTGTGCGCAAGGATGAAAACAACACGTGAATCTTTGATGCCAAGTATTTCAAGGAAAAGGAAAAAAAAAAAGCTAAGTATTCTAGGCAACGGGGAGTACTGAAACCACTATATTCTACCAAGTAATAACCAAACAAGAAAGTATTTTAAAAGTAACATATTACCATGACTACAGTTAACAAAAAAACCCCACAAAACATTGTACCCCAAACCTTATAAAACCTGAACCTAAGCATGCAACAGTCAAATCCTGCATCTACAGCAGCTCAGAGCCAACCACAGAGCATGCACCACTTCAGCACTGCTGGCTGTAGCACCTCCTGAAGAGGACTGTAATTGCAAAGAGGTAAGATCCAACAAACAGTGGAGACAATAAGCCAGCACCTGATGAAGGACACAGGGTACACCCAAAGCTATGTCAACAACACAGCACTCGTTAAAAGCAGAGTATAGCAGGTAGTTTCTGTAGTTTCTGCTTAGATCACCCAAAATAAATAAAAATTAGGCCTACACATTTGTTCAAGCAATTCTTCAGAACTGTACTAACGATAAACAATGAAAGTTGGTGCTGAAAACACACTGTGGAAACTATTATAAAGGTCAAATACCTAGGAAATATAATTACAAAAACAAAGTGGTTTGGAATCTGAATGCTACCATGCTGTGCTCTCATACTTCTGCAGTCAACAACACTGAGCCACATTAAGTTTTTCCTGCAATACATCTCATTCATAACTAATCATCAAACCGACTGCATTTGTTTTTCTTTTCAGACAACATATCAATGCAAGTTACAGCAACAGTTCACAGATTACACAGCATCGTTATACTCACTCTGCAGAGGCTGGCAAGATGCTTATGGGAGAAATATGAGCACTGCAATACAGAAAAATAAGTCAGTGAAATGCAAAACTTTGCATATTCAATAGAAGTCTCAAAAACAACAGGAAACAAATATGAAAATACTAAAAAGCTACATGCAGTGAAGGTAATAAAAACTGAAAAACTAGGGAGCAAAGTAAATACTTATTTGCAGTCCCTGTAAGATTTCTCCATCCAGATAATGGGGTATGCCACCGTAAGACAAAGTAGCCTAGGTAGCAGTGCAGGTTTCTGTCTCCCAAGAGCCAATACTCAGTACATTAAGGAGCTGGAAGACATTTGGTCTCTCCCATGGGAAATATTAATCGCTTAGCCTCAAAAGACTTCTGGACACCTTGCTCAAGAATGCAGATTTTAACCTTGCTGCCTCAAGCAAGTTCCAAAGTACTTTGCTTTCCTTCGCTGCTGCAGTTCATAGGGACTTTTCCCCACCAGTCAGACTCTTGCACAATTTTATTCTGCAATATTCAACAGACCCGCAGCATTCCCCAAGGACAGCTAGGTCTCAAGTATAAGACAGGTACTTTCCAGAAGTTTTAAGAGAAGAATTAGACACTCGTAAAGCACTTTGCAATCTCTTAGCACTATCTGCCTTTTACCATGCAGCAGCACTGCTAACGGCCACAGTGGCTTTTAAAAATGATTTTCTTGAATATGAGAGAATAGAGAGAAACTGCCACCCCGCTGGGAGCTGAAAAGGTACCTCCACAAGATGGTTCTGCCTGGTATCAGCTCTGTTTGTACTCGAAAAATCATTTGACGGTGTCTCTGCTTAACTAAGAATAGCTTTAATACAGCAAGAAGTATCTTGTTTGGATATTATCAAATTCACTAGTAGATTTATACCCACCACCAGAGAGGTGAAATAATTAGACCACCTGAAACAGACTTTCTACACTTTCTTCTTTTAAGTAGATGTAACACAAGCCATAAGGACTTGCTTGCCAGCTCGATATTTAAACACATTAACACATTTTCCTTCAAACCTAGAAGCAATAAATAAGGCATTTATCTTGAGCTGTGAACATTTTTTATTGGTGCCTGTACACAGAAGTCCTGTGCAGCCATACTACTTGTACAAACAGCTTAAGTCTTCTGAAAAACAGCTTCTGCATCAACACGATTTGAAATAAAAAAAACAAAGGGAAAAAGCTGGGAATAAGTTCAGCCCCAGGAACAAGGTGAGAGAGAGAGAGAGAGAGAGAGAAGTAGGAGAAAATTTCAAAGGAAAAAAGAGATCTCAAAACAAGATGGATGTGTGCAGGTATCCGATATGGGTACTTTTAGCAAGTTCTGTATTACAGAAGGTATGCTTACTATTTACAAGTTCTAATATACATACACTAAAATGAATTTATCAAACACATTCACTCCCGAGGGCATAGCAGGGGAAAAAGAGGCAATCAGAACACGGAGCACTGCAACACTGGTTGTGAAAAGAGCAAAAAATTGAGTCAAGGGCACAAGCACAAAAACTATTTATAGGAACTGTCATGACCTGGAATCCTTTTGTTCTGTCACTATCACTTGAGACAATGAGGAACTGTGTCAGGAGTGGGGAGAATCAAGCTCATCTCCAAAGAATCCAAAAGATTTTGGGCATGATTCACAACAAAATTTTCCACCGTACTGCATAACCTTCAGCCCCACGGAGGACCATCATTCATCGGCGCTTTTCATAAACACCTTTAGGTGCATTATAAGTACTCAGCAAAAGATGTGCAGAACTCAGCAGCATTTCAAAGCCCGAACAATCCTCTTACTATGTAAGGAATATCCCGCCTTCAACTAATCACTTCAGCAATTAAGCACTTTTGGAAAGAAATGTGTCAATTGCTCTTAGCTGAAAACACATTGCAACTTCGGAACTAAGACACCTCCAGTCTACAAACACTTGTTTAAAGGCTGTAACTTATACTGCTACACAGTCTTAATGCAGCATGACACAGCAAGACACAGAAAGGTAAACGCCTTTTGTTTCTTTCACAATGCTGACCCACTCCCGGTAATCCCCTTTGCACCTTCTCCCCACCCATTAAGGGTCCCCGTAAATATCCTGGGATGGAAAAAATACATTATCTAGAGATAAAACATTTCAAAACTTTTCTTGCTGTAGACAGATTCTTACTTCTCATTCAGAACAAAAGTCATTTTGACATTTTCATTTCACAATATCGCCACAGTACATTCATCTCACACTTTTCAAAAGCATTATCTGCATTCACATCAAAGCAATGCTTTCCTTTCACCTATTTACCTGTGCAGCAGGACTTTGCAGGCCATCCTGATGATTTTTGCTATCCCAAACGAACACTTCACATAAAAATGCTTCATTTGAAAAAGAGCAAAGTGTGCTGTAGGCTGCAGGTTGTGCATACTGCTCCCACGGTTTCAATGGCTGCTTGTCAGACAGCACTTCTGGAGTGCTGCACTAAACCCTGCAGTCTAAATAGAAATAGACTGCAACATGAGGTCACTCCTGACAATAAGCTGCCCAATCAAGACTTGAAAGCTTTTCTAACATGTTGTTCACATATTTTCCAGGGTAGAAATAGGAAAAAGTATTTGGATGTTTAAAGAGAGCTAAGCTAAAAGCAGCAATATATTTTCTAGTAATTCAAGCACTTGTTATACTTGTTATATTTAGATAGCCTTTTCACATGCAGATTTTGTTACTTTATTACCATGATCCCCTTTCTCTCATCGATCAGCCTAACTGAAATAAAACTGGATAACACACCACAGAAGTACTGAGGAGTTCACCCTCATCATTACATTTAACACAGACAAAAACACACAACTTCCTATTGCCACATCTCCCCTTTTTACACACAGCATTCTGAAAAGCCCAAAGAACACAGCAAGGAGATTTCACTTTAGGCTTACAACTGACGATATTTGAGATGAACAGCAAAAAGTAAAGCAAGCACTATCTGGCAAAGAGCAGTGAGGAAAAATCCAGCATACTGACAGCTAAGGACTCCAGGGTGATTATTTCAACAGCACATCTTCACGTCAGCTGCAATGCTGAGTCAGGAATTCTTTTCTACAGAAGTGAGGACAGCAAAAACTGACAGAGCCATGTTGGAAAGGCTTCTGATAAGGGAGAACACATTTCCTTTACATGCACCGTGTCAGCTCGTGCACAAACACTCCCCAACTGCATAACAGACCGAAAGATCACTTGACAGCTTTATTTTAAATACCAGTCAACAAATCAAGCTGCATGAATGATTTTCCATATTCTCACCTCATCTCTCTCAGAGAAACTAGCACCATGCAACGCACGACTGTCGTGTTTTACAAAGAGCAAGTAGAACGAGTGGGAAAAGAAAGAGGCAGCAAGCCAAATTGTAAGTTCTAGTTCAAACAGCTAAAAGGAAAGTCACGTGCCCTGTTGGATGGATTGAAACAATCCATCTTTAACATGAGATGATGAGCATGCAACCTCAGTCCTCTTTTCTTTCTTGATACCGAGACCAGAACTATAAAGATACTTGGTTCCCAAAACGTGATGACAGCAAGGAGAAAACAGAACTCCCAGTCAAGGAAAGAATCATATTTAAGGTTTACTTCTTCCTCTTTCCGTCATAAACTGCTGCATGGCCTACGCCAAGACAAGCACCACAATAAATCTGCAGAAAGTATTCTTTATTTTTTGATCAAGAAAATAAAATGCAAAAAGGCCATTAAATGTGTTATGAACACTTTCCAGTTCCTCAAAATAACCAGAATTTACAGTACTTAGAAGTTTATTTAGAAGTTTAATAAAACATTTTCTCATTCAGGGCTTTTTTTTTTTCTAGATGTTTCCAGCAGTTATTCTGGTTTCACAATAAAAATCCTTTTATTCAATGGGATTCCTCCTTATGCTTTCCACAAACAATGCAAAATGCCAACCGTGATTAATGCTTATTAATTTTTAATTAACCCTAAGCATCTTGTAAAATGATTTTCACTTCAGGCTACAGACTTTTCAACTCTCAGACTTGTTTGGTTCAGCACTACTGCTGCGCCTGCACATTCCACAAGCACCTAAATGCCTACAAACAGTAAAATTGCTTAAAAACCTTCACTGGAGCACAGCACTCTTGCAGAACTCCAATTTCTGCAGAGGTTTTTTTGTCAGTTCTAAGTCAAACAAAAACTGAGCAGCTTGTTTACCGACCAGGACACAATTAAAATATAATTTAAAGATGATTCTCCTGTTTTCTAACTTATTTATACTTTAAAAATTCCTGCAATGAAGACAACGTGCAGCAAAGCAGCTGAACCGATTTCATTCCAAAATCCCTGCAGTCTCGAGACCTGCCAGCCTGAGGCACTAGCCCTTCTCCTGGACTTCCCTGTGTTTCTGCTGCTTTGAACCAGACTTCTATCACAGGTCTTTCCTCACCCCTCCCTTCAAGGTGCTTCCTGCACAGCCCAGACCAAAACAAATGCTGCAGAGGGGGAAAAAATAAAATTCACTGCAGAAATTGTGAACTGTAAGTAGATATAAAGCAGACAAAAACAAAAGCAACTTGTCTACTACAAGAAAATAAAACAAACCTGCATGTTACAGGCAAGCACAAACTCACATAAAATTAACCTCTTGGACAGAAATATATGTCATTCCTGAGGACATGAAATTTACACTTTTATCACTTCACAGCATCAATAAAATGTTCTTTTCCCCTTTTCGGCCTCCTGCTGTATTTGTGAGCAGTTACATTATTCCATGTTTTCCTGCTACAAAAACTGCACCCTACCTTGAAAGCTTCACTTCACAGGAACTGCAACACACCTCAGAAGTCTGAGGATTTTTCCCTCACACCCCCCAAGAGACTACATTCCAAGGTGGAAGTAAGTTACCTTGTTGATGCTGTAACGCTCCTGGAATCTGAGATGCTCCCTGTGACATCTAGATGCACCACAGCTGGCTGCTCAACAGGTTTTTCTGTGCCATCCTCTGGAAGTTCTTCAGACTGCTCAAGCTTTATATCTTCCTCCTCTTCCAAGAGATCATTTATCTGGGCAAAGATTTATTCACAATTCATGGCTTGTAAATTTCTTTTAAGAGCTCCAGGGAGTTACAGGCATGAGACAGATTAAAACAGAACATTTATAAAAGGATAACTTCCCTCAACTTTAGACAAGAAAAAATCCAGGTACCCAACATTTGCTTTTACAGAAAACATTCTATTCAATAAAATGTAATGTTTTTACCCCTGACTTCCTTCTGTAATTGCAAGAGAATGCAGCACTGAACTAGGGGGTAAGCCCAGCCTCACAGTTGGCCCTGCTTCTATAGCTCCACTCAGCACTGGCCCTAGAGAGAACTGGACCCACCAGAGTGCACTGTTGACATCTGGTGGATACACCATGAAATTCAAGGGACACCCTGCCAAATCTCAACATTTCAAGAGAAAACAAAAACAAACAAAAACCACAGCAGCACAAAACACAACAACAAAACGCAACCACACCACAGATAGAGAGCCTCCATGGGAAATGCTTTTGCTAATAACGGACCAGAAGCAAGTCAGTAATTCTCAAGCATGAGAGCAACTAACTATAAAGAGCATTCATTCCAATCAAAGGCAACAGTTCTCTGCCTCAGGCTGCAGAAGTTACAGCCCTGTTGTATTTAGCAGCTTCCTGTACCCAGCAGGACAATGTCAGCTTTCAGTGCTAGACATGTTCCTGCTAAGAGCTGAAGAGACAGCAAACATTGCAAAGCTGCAGCACTTTGCTGCAGAGCTAGCAGAGCAGAAGCTCAATCCAGAACTGGCTGCCCACGCTTGCTAGCCTGGATGAACAGGCAACATGCCTCCTGCAGCACAGAGGAAGCAACCAGCTGTGACAGTACTTGCCTTATTGGTCTTGGGTAAGGTATTACTGTTGGTTCAGTCCATATATACTTCTCTTCATGGATAGATGCTACTAAGCAACAATTTTGCATACATATATACATATACATATGTATGTATGTATAAAGAAAATCCACTTAAGGAAATACCAGCTTTTGTCAGTTTGCAAGGAACCACCAAAAGGCATATTACATACTTATAAAAGATATGTTGAAATGTGCTATAACGGATACTTAAGTGATACCACATAGCAATTTAAAACATTCCTACCTGCTCAGTTATTGAGCTTAAATCATTAGTGGATGAAAAATCTTCCTCTTCATTTTCAAAGAATTCATAGTAGTTCTCCAGAAGTCCCGCCATTATTCTGCTAACTATTTCTTGTTCTTTCAGATCCTCCACATCTGTGTAAATGCTAAAGATTTCAATACCGTTTTAGAGTAAAAATTTAAACTCTACTAACACCCCACAAAACTACTGCAAATGGCTTCCACAGCAAAGGACTGCACTTCGCATTATCCCTATGCCATTCTGAACACATAGTTTTAAGCATACCTTCACATCGCTGCATTAATAAACTTTACAGTACTTCATATTCTTGAAAGTGATAAAGCATCAACTAATTAGTTAATAAGCTACAGTCCTCCCTCGTGAATAGTCAGAACATTTGCCTGTTGAAAGGAAATACCAGGATACATTTGTATTTTGACTGTTTCCTACTTGTAGGCGCTGGACTACAGACTTCCACCATCAAATTCACATGAAAGCATCACATAAACCTTTATAATCCACTTACTGAAAAACATCTGGGCCAAAGACTGCAGCCAAAGAACTTGCTGACCAAATTTCTTCATGATGCGATGCTACATTGGCTAAAAATTTACACAGAAACTTCAACAAACTGTAATTAACAGGTGGAAGCTGCTGCAAGAGGAACCTCAACTTTCTTCCAAATTCATCTTCATTATTATAATCTGGAAAACATAAAAGCATTTTAACCACAAAATTAAGATAATATAATGTGAAAAGGCAGATAATCAACCTTTTGACTTGTGCTTCTAATACAGAAGTAACTGTGGAACTTCAGTCAGTTCACAGTCTATGAAGTTGTTGAGAAATTGAATTACATTTGCTGAGTCTGAGATTTTTGTGCTCTATTTGTCTGAAGAGGAACTACCCCAAAACCAGAAGTTTCACTATCCAACCAAAGCACCTGAAGGACATTTATAGTGGTAGTACTACTCCCCAGCATCTCATCCTCTCACTGCAGTCTCTGCATTAGTCTCTTCTTCCCTGTTTTTTGCAGGAGAGGTTTTTAAGTGCCAGTTCCTATCCAGCCACTCTTCTACAACCACACGTGAGCTTCAGAGGTTCTCCTGCTTCATCCCTACCCCTACCTGAAGATCAAGACCTCTACGGTCTTGATTCCATAGCACAGCACCATCAAATCACTTTCTCTTATAATAAATTACACTACAAATTTAACAAATTTAAATTATTTCTTTGAAGCTAAACCAAACAATACAGATCCTTCAAAGACACAACAAGCCATAAATAGGACATGGGTACCAAATTAGTAAAGCTCTCTGCATTTCTATGAGCAGTTCCTCTACCAAAATCAGAGCTCTCCATATGACTACCAGACAGTGAAAGTATCAAAAGCAAAACCCTAAAGGAAATCAAGCCTCTAATTATAGTATCAGGAAACAACATTTAAGGGATCATCTGTACCAAGGAAATCAAAACAGGCACTTTTAAGCTTTCTAAAATGGCTCTGTTTTACACTTAAAAAGAAAAGTAGTATGGACAGTAAGCTGACATTTGAACTGAAGTACAGAGTTTCTCTGCAAACTTAACCAAGGGAAAATCCATGGGGAATTACTGCTGTGAAACAAGTCTCTCCCCAAAACAAGACACATTCAAATCCTTCCACAGGCATCTGTTCAAAGGTGGGGAGACCATGGACTCCGCACTGTAGTTCATGAGTCACAGAAGGGAACTATACTGTCATATCAAAGAGCATACCACAATCCCATTTCTAGTCCCAATAAGGAACACTGCAACTCACAGCACAAGCAGTGTTAGCTGACAAAGGAGCATCCAGCACCTTTCTGCGTTAACCTTTAACATTTTTTATCATCTGTTTCAAGAAGGGGGGGATAAAAAGTTTACAAGCTACCCAGCGAACTAGGATTTTAGCAATGAGAAATGAAACAGCAAACATACAACTAATGAGATCTCATCTACTGATATCCACTTCAGTATCTCGCTACTGCATGTGATAAATACATCAGCAGAACTTCAGGCTTTAACATGCTCTTCTGGACAGAAGCTTCCAAATATTGTTTCCTGCAGAAGACTACTCAGTGCCTTATAAGAAAGGCTTCAGTGCTCAGCCTATCCAGATGACCACCTAGTGCTCCACGTTTCAAAGTTACATAGCAGCAGCTGCACACTGCTGCACGTGATCCTGGGGTTCAGCACTACCTAAACACAAATCCTCCCCTGAAGAAACGCTACTAAACACGAATAAACTCAACAGAAAACCAAAAACACGACTCTTGTAGGCAAAACAAAGCCCCTGAAAAGAAGTACTAACCAACAATGAGAGATGAACTACACTCCTGTGGATTGGCAACCAGTAAAACCCCCAGTGACATCAAAGAGCATGGAACTGTGACACAGCTACGTTCTGAGGTGGCTTTATTAGCAAAGTGCCACAAGACACCCTTACTAGTCAAGTTATGAACACACCAACACAGACAAAACCACACAAATTTAATAGTGGCTTTTACTCTTAAAAATAAATAACTCCATCAAAAACAGTTTTTACCTTGAGAAAGTTGCATCAAATGTATGTGCAAACTGCCTGGGATAACTGGCTCTGGAAGTTCCTGAAGAAAAAATCTAAGAAGGCTGATAGCTGAGGGTACATCTGCTTCTTTAACCAGGTCCACATCTTCTCCATTATCATACCGCTGCCGAAGCCACTCCACTGTCTCAGCGTTCCCATTAACTTGAAAAAGTCCTTCTTGTTCCAGACCCCCTGAGTTAGAAGGAAGTGGCAAAAATAAAATTTAACATCTGGCATGGATAAATATCAGAAACTAGTGATAATCAGATACGTATAATTTGCACACTGAACTAAAGATTCTCATGACCACAGCAGGACACTTTTCCTAAACATATTCTTATGTTCAGCTAATACAATAAAAAGGTTAAGTGTTATTGGCAATGGTGTCCTTTTGGTACTGCTCAAGTTCCCTACTGGTGTAATTGCCCTTTATAACCTCCAGAAAATGGCAATAACCAAACGTAATACCAAAAAGGGGTATCACTCAAAGAAAAACAAAGAAAAACAAAACACAGCCAATTAAAATACAAGTAACTAAAATTAAACACTCGTCAAAAAAAAACAAAAAAAACAGTCTACTCTGCAAAAGTGACAGATGAATGTATTATTTAAAAGACTGCAAGATAATACATACCATGTTCCTCAATATAGTCCACCACGTGGCGGACTATGAATGGAACCTCATTGTCTGGTTGCCCTTCTTGCTGCAGCTCATCAAGTGGAATTCCAAATATTTTGTTAGCAAGAACAGAGTTGCAGTTACTCAAGGAAGGGGAGGAGCTCTTCCTCATATCTTTTTGCAGCCAAAAATCAAAGCTGTCTTTTCTGTCAAAGAAGGGGAATTTTAATTAGAGTCACACTTCATTGTACGGCGCTGAGTGTACTGATCTGTAACACAGTGCGTTTTAATTACCAAGTGCAAACACTCCAGTTTCTCTCAGTCTGGGCATTGATCTAATGAGAAGTTCAGTAACAACTCCAAATACAGGTAGCTACATGAGTCACGACTGATGACGTGTTCTGATCGGTTCTCAACAGAGTACTGAGAAGAACACAGCAGCAAAAGACATTCGTCTGATTTTCAATACCACATTGTAACTTACAGATCTTCTCTGGAGTCCCAGATTCTTCTATGTACTGACTGTATTTATCAGTCAGGCTTCGATAAACGAACCACAAAAGACACTCAAAGAGGAAATGAAAAGAGCGGACAATACCAAACCAAAACCCCAACGTTCAGCTATGTGGAAAGCAAATATTTAGTGATACAAACTGCACTGCAATCAGCATCTAGTGGATTTGGCTTTTTTTGATCTGCGCAATGAAATTTTCAACACCTCTATCAAATTCAAAATTTTACTGAATGGAAAAAAAAGTTCCTAGATGCTCAGTGATAACATTATCACGCAGAAGCTCCAGCATCACCTGCAAGTCTTTGCTTGATAAGGACATAGACAGATAAAAGCATTACCAAAGGCAGTATAAGTCACACAGACTGTAATCCTCTCAAAACAAAACAAAAAAAAAAAAATACAGCAAAGGAAAAAAGGCTCTTTCAAAATAAATGAACAAATCTGTTTAAATGAAAGTGAACATTTCCACAAAGGCTGGCAGACAGAACACGAAGCACGCGCTGTTAAACAAAGCATGACAACTGAACGGAACGCTTTGCTAATAAACTGATAAACTCCAATATACTAGAGCAACCGAGATCCATATTAAAAAGAAGTCTGAGTAAAATAGTTGAAGAAACATACCTCAGAGTACTTAAACAGCCGAGTTTGAAAAATGTTTTCTGCGCCAGCTGCCCTCACTGACCAAGCATTCTTTTGTCATTTATGGTTGTTTAAGATTATGGCAAAAGATCAGCCTGTAGTTCCTCATTGAAGAATAGCAGAACTCTATCAGTACTTCAGCAGTTAATCTGAAAATAAGGAAATCATGATTAGACCATAACATTTTCAACTGTTTTAAACTCAGTCACAAGTCTGAACACCACACTTGAGGAATTCTGCTCATGAAATCGACAGTCTCTTACTCTGAACGTGAATGTGTAACAATCACAATTAGTACACGTCACACAGGAGCATGCAAAAAAAGCAATTCCCCTTTCTCATTTAGGAGTTGAGCAACTTTCAAGCACGAGTTAGCATGGGACATCTTGATCATAACAATTATGAAATAAAGTTCTGTATTTTCCAGACTCATTCATTCTTCTGCCTAATAAGGGTAGACAGAGCCAGGCGTGCTTTAAAGAACCTGCCATAATGAAACATTTAATAGCAAAGCACTGCTGTAACACACTGACTTCGAACCTAAGCCAGTATTCATCAGCACAGACCTTTTCTAGAAAATTCATCATGTGCCCTCACCGCCCATTCAAAGTTCAGATGATCTCCAGATCCAGATATAAGCAGCAACTTCCCACAGTCATGTTCCCTAGAGCCAGCCATATTTTTATCACCATTCAGAACCCAGTGCACCTAGATATTATTCACATTTTTAGCTCTCAAGATGCTGCAGGTCATAGCAACAGCTTTGTTTTTCTGCAGTATTAGAAACTTAGACTGCAGCTTCATGGCAACCGCAGAGCTCACCTACTGTCAAATGGACATCTCACTCTTTTTCTCACACATGACATGTTCTTACTAAACTCAAGTAACTAAAAATGTGCCTGGATAACTAAGCAAAGCCTGCCAGTGACACACACACGTACACACAAAGACTACACACACCACCAAAGCTAAGCAAGAAAATGCCCTTCCCCACCTTTAAAGTATATGCAGTGAAACCTTGCTGTTTCAAACTCAATACAGGAATTCATCTGCTCGACTTTTTAGAAGTACCCTCCCTCTCTTTATTCCCCTAAATTGGCTCTTGCTTTTAATCTTCATCAGAACAAATTAATTTCATCTTCAACTTCAAAGTTCTTACAACCTGCTGCTCTCATTTCAGCACCAAAATGCCAAGTCCAACCACTACCCTATGAAACCAGGAATCGTTTCCTTCCTACTGTTACTGAATAAGTAAGCACTTTCCTGCTCCCAGTCCTCCCCACATTACATCCATGTTTCAGAGAAGCTTTCCACAAGCTCTGCTTCATCACTGTCCTCAACACTTCTTTCAGTAAGGCCTATAGGTATGGAAATCTTTGCCTACTAAAGCAAGCAGTACTGACCGATATTATCCCCTGCTGTCATCTCTATCATCCCACATCATGTAAAGGTTGTAAATCTGCTGTTTGCCTTGCATACGTGGATCCTGGCCTGAGACCTGCCTCCAGCTGTGCTAACAGAAAATAACGAGCAATATTCCAGTCAACAAGCTTTACCATTGCCACCAATCATCTTCAAATCTGTCAACGGGCGTTCTCGTCTACTACAGGATGCTGACAGACTTCAGCAGTGAAGGAGTTTCACCTCACGACTCTTGTATTTTATGAAGACACTGCTGAGCTGCCTTCTTATTTTGGTGTATTAAGCGTTAGTCAGCACAATCTTGGCACGCAAGTAGCTCAATGCCTAGACATCGTGTAACTTCCAAAATACGGAGCTGCAACCACTCGCTGCTCTCACATCCTACCCGGGTGAGCCTGCCCACAGCGAGCCAGAAAGGCTCCCATTAGCCAGGATTACCCCAGCTGCAGGGTTAATGGCAGCTGGGAAAGCCTTTGATGGATCTGCCGCAATGCTTCAGGCTGCCTCGCTAATACAAACAAACAAACCAACCCTCAAAACCAACATCATCTAATAAAAAGAGCAAATTAGAAGAAACCACTCTGTTATACCACAGCACCAAATGAACAGCACAGAGCTCCAGCTCTCATACCAAGGATAACTGTGCTTACATGCTTGGAAACATAAGCCATTTTTCCCCCAGGTGCACCAGGCAGACAGGCTTCCCAACTAGTAATTTCATTCAGGAGATAGGGGGAAAAAAACAAAAAACTGAAGACTTGTACTTTAACTAGCTCAGCAACGTAACAATGAAGTGTAACAGTGAAGTCCTAACAGCCTGGATGTCTCCCTGGTTTAGAGCAAAACCAGATTTACAAGCAGAGATACACTTCAAACAAAGCTGTACACAGCTCATCACCACCGAGATGAATCAGGGGAGCCTGACTTTCACCCTTTCCAATGCACACACCCTTACCCGTGTTCACTGAACAGACCACAGGCACCGTTTTCTTCTCAGCACACTCAGCTTTGGCTGCAGTATCCGATATTCACTCCCTCAGGAAAAACATAGACATTTTAAAAGAAAATGTTAAAACTTCATAAAAACCAGGTTATCTCCACCATCCTACGATAAACTCAAACTGTCAATAATTAAAAAGAAAAATGTGGGGACAATTTTTATGTGGACGTTTTTTCCAGGCTTTGAATCAGGGCGTACGTTTCCAGGCAGGTAAGTCTGAAAACCAGGATATGACATCTGCCCTTCAGTACCTGAGTCTGTACTGAGCCCTTACAAATACCAGGCGATACTGAACCTTTTAAATACCATCACCAAGCATCTCAGCAAGCAGAAGCTGATCCATTCCAATATTCCTACTGCTGTATGTCACCCAGAGCTTTCAGCATATGTGCTTTCCCCCAGTTCACAACCTACACGCTTCACAAGTCCTACCGAAACACAGTAACACAAAAAACAGCATTAAAAAACAAAACCCAAGCGCTTTGTGCTTGACTATAAATATTTTGGTTGCACCTCTCTCAGCTTCCCCCCCTTCAGTACTGCAGATGTTTACATGGATACCCAGGGCTTACAATAAAGCTCTCCAGAACATAACTACAGAAAATTAAGAATATCCCTTCTTGATACCACATACTATTCCAGAAGTTTAAAAGAGCACATTTCCCATGCAACGTCTTGATGAGAGTAAGGCAGTTTCATTCTGTATCGTGTGTTTCACTGTTATCATCTGTTTTATATTTAAAATCTGTATATATATTTAAATAAATTAACTACTTCATAAAGTCTGCTGGGGAAACAGCACGAAGAGCCTCATTTTGCCATCATAACAGCATTCACTTGTCTTGGCAAGTGAAGAAGTATTCACACCCACACATGAAATGCCACTCAAGAAAATACAGAACTCATGGCTAACTCAGTATTAGAGGAATACCCGTGCAAGTTCAGGTTTAAATTTGGTTCAGTTTGTACATCTCTGGCTGAAATATGAATGACTGGACGTCGTTTTAACTTCGTGTCCCTCCATCTTTCCTTAAAATAAAGGATTCAAAAACAAGAAGTAGAAATAAAACACACAGCAAAGAAGGCCAGAAACGAAACCGTGCTGCAGGAATGAAAACATACATCCGGCATTCAGTTTGGCCACAAATCTCAATTACTAAAGCCATTATTTATTCACCTAATTTCCTCATCAAGCACTTCACATACCTGAAAAACAAAAAAACGAAGCCAACAGCGACTGCAGATCTGCTCTGCTTTACCAGACTGCCTTATAGCTGAGCACAGCACCGGCACTCTTCCCCTTGCTCTACACTTCATCAAGACAAAAGGAAACTGATAACATTTTTCCTCTCAGTGCCACAGTCACACCAACTGACACTAACTGACGATCTCTGTCATTTGTATATTCATATTTCTGCTGGCATTCCCAGAGGATGAAATGTCTGGGGGCAGAAGAGCTTGCGTTCTCCTGATGTTCAGATGTTGCTCAGCTAACAAGCTCCAATAGAACATCTTGCTCATTTGAATTAATTGTCAAAGCTGAAACGATGGCAGGTGGAGGCAGGAGAAACAGCTTGGGGAAGAGAGGAAAGCAAAGAAAAACAAGCTTTAGACAAACAAACAGAACAGCCACCAACTCAGGACACGGGAAAGGACAAACACTACTTGTCTCAAGAGCACAGTTAAAAGCATGTTGAGAGCTGTGTGAGTGCCTGAATATAAATAAATACAGAATATCCTCAACTTAAAGAGAACTTTCCATTTCAAAGCTACGTTTGAATGCTTAACATATTTGAGGGCTCAAAAATTCTCTGAAGTAATGTTTTACAGCCAGGAAGATCAGGTTATACAGATTCTTAAAGAAAGATTTCCTCTTTTGGACCATCAGTGACATCAGCTTTCGAATGTCATTTTAGTCAGGAAATGGGCAAGCAGACACAACCAGGCTCGCTCAGCTCAGCAAGCTTTTGTTTTCTGAAATGCTGGAGTAGTCCCTCTAATTTACAAGTCAGAACTAGTCAGATTCCTCTATGTTCTCACTACAGAAGAAGGTCAAGGAGGCAACTCATGAAACCTCTTCTATAAAAGATTATTAATAAAATGAATTGAGTTTATTTTTGAAACTTAACACTTATGAAGCCATCTACTGACTTGTATTAAATTCATTAAAATTTAATCTGCAGTTTCAGCAGACAGAACCAGATGACACTCTCACTAAAAAAGCCCACCGTCAACACAGGTCCTCAGGAGAAGCATGTCCCAGGGTCCAGAAACAGGGACAAGCATCAGCGACAGCAAATACTGTGTTTGAGAAGGAAACCTAAGAAACATCAGACTTCATGCAGCAAATGAAACATCTGATGTTAGCAGAGTGATTTAAATCACTGTGTGATTTTAAATCACACAGTGATTTAAGCAACAGACCAAAAAAGTTTACCTTTCTGAAAGAGAAAGCTGAGATCACTGACTGATGATCTCCCAAAGCATTCTGATACACAGATGTAGCATTATATCACTTACTAGATAAAATCCAAAGGCTTTTTAACTGCACGACAGCAATTCCTGATCCTTCTCTAATGATATTTGCCCAAATAAAGCCAACCCTGAACATCAGGTACCAGAAAGAAGTAGTTATCTGCTCGCTGCTTGACACCCACTGCCGAGCACTGCCAGATTTGCTCTCAGCTGCTGCTGCTGCCAATGCACATGTACAGAATTCTAAAGAAACTCCCAGCTCAAATCCCGCCACATTCCTAACAACAGCAGTTAATAAATAAAAAGGCTTTTGTATCCTGTGTAACAGCTAATGACACTCATCCTACCCACCCCCCCAAAGCCAGGCTTACTCCACCAGCCACTCACGTACACTCGCATCAGATAATACAGACCTTAAGTGCAGCAACACTACAGAAGTACAGTCAGGTAACACACAGGAAGAAATTATCAGCAGAACTATGCAACTTGAGGTCACGTTATCAAACGAAAGGAGCTGTACAATTATCACTGTTACACTGCTGTGACAACAGACTTTGGGACAGAAGGCAAACTACCACGGAGACACCAAAAAAAAAAAAAAAACCCAAACTATAAATATATAACGCAGTTAATTTATTACACTTAAGTTATCCCATTACACCTAAAATTGGGCGCTGCTTGTTGCTTCCCCTCCTCAGCAGGGGAGCAGAGACACGCTCTGGAACTCAGCATGTTACAAAATGTAATACAAAGCCTGTTTGCTACAGAAACACTGCCTCTGTCATAACCACGACCACGTGCCATCAAAATAAAGGACAGCCTCAGCATCTCTGCTGAGGGAAGAAGGCGTTCCAACCAAGAGCTCCAGTGACTCTTTGAATTCAAAGGGGGGGAAGGAAGAAAAGAAATAGGACAGCTAATGGAGTCTCCTCCACAACCAATGACGGAATTTAAGGATAGCACAAGGATATCACAGAAACCACAAAGTTACAAGAAGTACTGCAGAGCAAAACTAAACAGAAAAGTCACCTGATGACATTAAAAGTGAAGCACAGCAACAAAGAGGGGGGGGAATGAATTTTCCAACAGAGTCAAAAAGAGCACGGAAGAAGAAAGAACCACGTTAACAGGATTCTAGCTCTCGTTCTGTCAGCTTTGTCCAGGTGTTATCAGTCAACACAGCTCAGCACAAATCGTAATCTGAGCAGAGAAGACACCAACAGAGAGCAGCTCACAGGACTGGAACTCTGCTCCGTGGGCCCCACCCCAGCGCCCTCACCAACACCCATGTGTGGGAATGCAGATCTCATGCACGCCTCAAAAGAAAAGAAAGCTAAACATACTCTTCTACATGAGAGCAGCCCCTGCCTTGGTTACAAGCTGTTTGAACACAGCCACGCTGCAGTATGTTCATTCTGAGCTCAGTGCTGTCTTAAAAGAAGAAAACTAGGACAAATAAATTCAAGGAACAGTTATCTCCCACATTCACAGGTGAGAGACTGTAAGAGCAGAGTTATTTGCCACTACTGTAATAGCACTGCTTGTTTCACCATAACCAGAATAGGGCTCTAGACCCAGCTACAAACAGCTCGCATTTCTAGCACCCAATGACCACACCCACACGTTGCAAACACATCACGTTCTCAGCGCAGCAGTCACCACCTTCAGCTCTGCTTTAAGGCTTCAAATTACAACAGTTCTACAAAAAAGAACAAAAATCCCACACGCGTACCCAAACATGCAATTAAATCTACAATGTTTTTCAGAATACACTGATTTTACCCAAACTGACTGAGCTTCCCCAAGCCCCAGGAGCTGGCGAGGAAGTCCGTACAGAAGTGCAGAGCCAAACCCAAATCTGCTCAAGCAGACAGCTGGTGGTTATTCACAACTAAAGTTTTCTTCACAGGTAAACTTTCTAACATACATCTAAATAATACGGTCAGAAACTCAGAAATGAACTGCCTGATTTCACTAACTCTTCAGGGAGCAGTGCAAAGCTCAGGTCTGAGCAGGACTCCGACACAGGAGTGCATCAGTCACATAAACCACGTTACAAGTGACAAATCTCACACTCTTCAAAGAGGATATTTTGAAGAAATATTTCCTTCAAATCTCTATTTCTTGCTCAGACTTTTCCAGCAAACACAGAACTGAGTAGCAACACCAGGAACAGTTGGAAGGCTTACATCTCCCAGCCTCACAGATCCAAACACTGAGCTGCTTTGCAGAAAGAATCCACTCTCCTCCTGATGGCTGTTGGATTTTTGTTCTGTGCGCTCACATGGCAGCAAAGATAACGTGGTGTTATGCACAGAACTGAAGGACAACTTAAAGGCATTCTCTCTGCAGCCTCACTTCCTCTTCCTTAGAGCTGCTGCTCCTTTTAGAGAAGGAAAAAAAAAAAAAAAAGCCAACAGAAAACACACCACCTCAGACTTGGCAGGTTTTACTGACTTCCTAATGAGCCCTACCAGAGCACATCACTGCTCAGCTATGAACGTTTGACCAGAGATCAGAGGTTGAATATTAGAAAAAGCAGCAAAGAAAACTTCCAAACAGAGCAGAGGCTTTCACAAAACTCGTGAACATCTGTTCAAAAGGCACAGAACGTTTCTCCAGCCACACCTGCTTTTGCAAACACGCTGTTCTGTATGTTAGAAAGAGAAGCTTCACTGCTTGCACAACTCTCATGTTATGAACCACACAAGACAAATATGAAACCAGCTCTTTTACTGAGCTGTTAGGGGGTCCTGCAACACCACAAAGAGCACGTGCAGAAAGACTACCAACCGTGTAAGAGTTTGGGGACCAAAAAGTACCACATTCCAAACTCAGAAGCGAGGCATTATTTGCGTCAGAATTTGCAAGCATTACAAATAATCAGGAGTGCCTCCCAGGCAACTACTTTGGATGTAATGGTGGAACACCCTACTGGACTGATCTTCCTTAGATATTATTTTAAGTTTCCAGTAAACTGCTTTCAGAACAGTGAGGTATTTCACTTCAGTACTGTACTGTTGCCCAGACAAGGAAGGGAGCTGTGGCATGGGGTAGCATACAGAACTCAGAAAATGCAGATTAAAAAGAGCAGTTAAATAAACAGCACAGGATACACAACACAAAGAGGCCAATAGCTGATTTTTTGTAATGCAGGTGAACGTGCTGGCTCTTCCCTTCCTCCTCTGTGCTAGAAGATTGCACTGCATAGAAGACATCAAAGTTTCTAACCTAAATGCTAACCCAAACGACCAACTTATTCCAGAGTCACATACTAACTATTCCACCCCTCAAGGATGCTCGGGAACGCAAACCCCAAAAAAGCATGGGTTTGGATATGATCAGTTTCAGCTTTTGTTTTCAGATGGGCAAGGCTGGAGAAGAGTGATCTGGTGATAGCGACTCCCTTCCTTCTTTACCTTTTGCCCACCTTGAGTCTGACAGCAGTTCCTTGCACAGAAGGCTCCAGGAAGACCTCACTGTGGACTTCCAGTACTTGAAAGGAGCTTACAAGCAGAAGGGGCACTGACTTCTCACACGGCCTGACAGCGACAGGAGAAGGGGGAATGGCCTCAAGAAGAAACTCTTTGCTCAGAGGGCAGTGAGTTGTGGGCACTGATGCCCAGAGAGCGTAGTGCCCCATCTCCAGATGTGCCCAAAGCCAGGCTGGATGGGGCCTAGGGCAGCCTGGTCTGGTAGGGGACAACCAGATGGGCTTAAGGTCCCCTCCAACCACTACGATTCCACGCCTTACGGAGGCGGCCAGGCCAAGGAGCCAGCTCAAGGAGCGAGGCACTCGAGCAGCAGCCCCCAGCGAGCATCCAGCCCCACAGAGCCGCCGAGAACAATGCCACGCGGCCCGGGCAGCACCGCGGGGAGCCGGGCTCCGCGGCGAGCACACCCACAGCACGACAGGGGCCGCCCTGCGACCGCTGGGACCCCCCGCCCCGCCCCGCCCCGCCCGAGCACGGCACTTTGACAGCCGCCCGCGGGCGGTTCCCGCAGCTCGGCGATCACGGAGCTCCGCGGCGTTGCGGGCGCTGTCCAGAAGGTTCCTGAAGCCCGCACGGCCCCGCGCGCGGAGCAGCGGGCCCGCCCGGCGGCCGAGGCGCGACCCCCGGCCCCCACGCCGCGCATGCGCCCCGCGGCCCCTCACCGTTGCCGGGTGACTCGCCCTCCCCGCCGGCCTCGGCAGCGGCAGGTTCCTCCGCCTCTTCCTACCCCGGGGGCCGGCGCGGGCCTCTCCTCGGCTCTCCGCTCTCCTCGCGGGCCTCCTCCGCCTCTCCTTCCTCCTCTCTCGGTCTCCCGCCGCCGCGCGCCGCGGCCGCCACGCTGCCCGGCCGCCCGTCCCCACAGCCGCGCCGTCGCACGAACGCGCCTCCGCCGGCGGGGGGTCCCCAACGGTAGCGGCGGCGGCTGCCGGAAGTGACGCGCTGACTGACAGGTGCAGCGCGCGCCCCCTCCCGCGGGGTCACGTGACGAGGGGCGGGTGGCGGGAAGGCGGGGCGGCGCTGGGAGTGAGGGAGCGGGTCGGGGTCGGGGGGGGGGGGGGTCGGCGCTTGGTTGGGTGGGGGACTTAGCGGACTCGCTGGGAGGATTTGGACTTAGACCCTGAAGAAGGGGGCGTAACCACTCTCCAGTACTTAAATTAGCGTGTTGGTGATCAGGTCTCAACTCCTTCTTTTGGGCGGTTTGGGTCGCAGAACCACACGATTTGCAGGGGTCGGGAGGGACCCCCAGAGACCGTCATTCTGACCCCCTCCCAAAGCAGCTCCCCAGCACAGCTGGCGCAGCTCGGCGTCCTCAACATCTCCACAGAAGGGGACTCCCCCAGCTCTGCGTGTCGCCCTCACCCTGAAGGAGTTTGTGCCCAACTTCCTCTGCATCAGTGCGTGGCCATTTCCCCTCGTCCCATCGCCACTCACTGCTGAGTTCCCATCGCCACTCACTGCTGAGTTCCTTCAGGAGATGCCATACGAACGCCACATCCCTCGTGGTGCCCAGGAGGTTGCCTGCACCCACAGCGCTTCTCCGCTGGAGCAGCCTTAAAATTCCTCGCGTCGCGACAAAGTTTCTGAAGTTGTGTTTCGTGTGCATGTCTGTGTCCTTTCGGATTCATTCAGCCTACAATGAAGGTCCTGAATCAGAGCAAGCTGGCGGTTGTGTTGATGAAACATGGGAGGGAGCAGACTCCAGCTGGCTCTTCGGCAGTTACCTTGGCCAGTTGACAGGAATAAAGCTGCGAGAAACCTGACACGGAAAACGCGTGGAGCAGGGAGACAGGCAGAAGAAGCAGGCAGGTAGGCAGGCGTTGCACAGCTCCTGCTCGCTGCTTTGGGTCCAAGACAGTACCTTCCCTCCTCTGGACTGGCTCCGAGTGCACCGTTTGGTGCCAGCTTATCCTACGTCCCATCAAGCACAGCCAACGTTCCTTGCAGGGGACAGGCATGCGCAGTCCCAGGCTGCCATTTTACCCTCTTCTGCTCATTTTGCCTTCTCGCTTCCAATTTCTGAATGTTTGAGGAGAAACTGGCAGTCCGGGTGCTTTAGCCATGTTAGTGAGTAAAAATAGAAGGGAGGAAGGCAGCAACGTGGTGAGCAGCCGCGTGGTAGCAGCCCCAACACAGATATTGGAAGCACCAGCCTTGCAGACCACTGCTAGGAACTGCAATGGAGCAACGTGCCAGTGCACGTCTCGTATTTTCTGGAAGCATTCTGTAATTTTTCCACTTGCAGGGACTGCAGCACAGCTTACAACACCCAGCCCTGTTCAAGCAGTCTCAGCAAGGAGCTTGGAGCTCACACGGGCTCTTCTGGCCCCTCTGAGCCCACTGGCACAGAAGCAGTTGTTGCACAGGTGCAATGCTGCAGGCCCACTGCGTGACATAGGATGTCACCCACGCATCAGGATATGTGACAACAAACCCCCTGCAAAGAGCTGGTGACAAGGCCACAGCATGGGGCTTGGAGGGGAAGGACCCATTCCCAGCTGCTGCACAGCTCCTGAGAGCTGTTTGTTGTTGTACAAGATTCAGTGTAAGCTGATCTATAATACCCAAAGACATTTTGCAATGCTATCCCATCATCTGAAGTTTGATAGTGCTGCCATGCAATTCTTTACCTTCATAGTGGGCCATTAACTCAGCAGAAGGGCACAGAAACCTGATGCATAGCGAAGCAAGACATCATCTGCTGTAATACCTTTATATTACGTGCCAACAGCTTTTACCTGAGGAAGAAGGATCCCCGCGTCAGCAAACTATTTGCTTTTGGTTTTAATCACCTATCTGCAAACAAATCATTTGATACAGTCTCCTGGACATGCTCTGTCTTAAATGGACCCTATTGACATCTTCTAAAACATTGACAAATGAGAGTCCTTTGAACAGCAAGGAAGCATTAGCAAACAGCAGTGCTTCCCAGCTGGTTGCTCTGCAAAATACTTTCCTTTCCTGTATGTTTCTTCCAGAAACAGTGATGTCCCCAAAAAAAAAAAAGTCTTTACTTTGTTCCCCTTTTCCAGCATTTGAAACTTCCCTGACATTTTCTTTTACAGTGCCCAGCACCAGACACTGCTGAGTGCTGGACACACGTAACCTCACGGAAGCTCTCTCTCCAAGCAGCGTTTCCAGTTCTTTTGACTCATGGTTCCCAGAAGGGCACTGAAGGATTGGTTTTTTAAAGCTCTGCCTTGTATTAACAAATGAAACTTCCTAGAACTCAGGTAAACACGTGGAATAATCTATTAGCTGGAAACAGAATCTCCAGCACAGAGAAATACATTCATCTTTTTGAAGGCTGTCTGCCATTACAAGACCTGTGTGTAGGGATTTTTGTTGTAAGCTGAGTTCAGTATCAAAGGCACGTGTTCTACATAGCTGTCAGATATTTTTACTTGGTTTTCTACCAGAATTTTGTGATTACAGCATAAGGGTTTTTTTTTTTTTTTCCCCTCATGCTTGGAAGATCTGTCTTTAAGGCAGAGATATAGGAATATAGGGCAAATGTGGCTTTTGAGGCTTGTTCACATGTTAATTGCATGGTTGCAGACTTAACAGGAGATAATTCCTCCCTTCTGGAAATTCAAGACACTGAAAGGTTAATTCAGACTTCTCAGTTCCATTTCCTTCCTTCTGTTCTCCTTCCCACACTCCCCCCCCCCCCCCCATCTGTAGACAGCTGAGTTATTTGAATTTTATGCAAGCTTGTATTCATCCAAAGGGAAATATCCTTCAGTGTGTGCACTGGAGAAGAAAATATTACACTATTGCATGTTTTCATTTTTCACTTGCAATTTGCTTTTCTCTTTATTCACCGGTTTGGGCAGCAGGCTGACAAACTCAAGCCCTGAAGCTAGCTTCCACTCCAAAGTTAACTTGAACTAAAGCTTGAATGTCCCCATTCCCTTTAAACTCCTGTACTTTGAACTTCCAAGGATCTGCACTTGAGCTGCTGTTCTGCTCTCACCTTGAGCTGTGGAAGAGCTCCAGTTCAAGTCAGCACAACCTGCCTGCTGCCAATGCAGTCGGGCTCTGCTGCTCCTGTGTTACTTCATGGTGTGGTCACTCACATTCTAAGCATAACAACTGCAGAGGCGACAGTTTGAGTGTACAGAGCTCCAATTAACCCCGTTACATAACACATCCTTAAAAAGACTGATTTCTGTTCTTTTTTAATATATCTATATATATTTGCAAGGAACGAGCCTTAAAGTAGCCATTGAAAACACTTCCGTTTGGTCAAACCCTGAAGAAACAGCTATTTGCTTTGGATGCTGCAGAAGGAAAATAGCCTCAGATTTTTCCTTTGCATCTTAGACAAGAAAAACGGCGTTTACGTGGCATGCTACAGCATTCATTTGAGCAGGCAACTGATAACAAATGTGGAACTTATTGATTACCACTTCCTTAGGTAATTGTTGACCTTGTACACAGGCTGTACTATCTGTGTGCTTGGCTTACAAACAAGCTCATAAAATGAAAAGATGATGCATGAATCCCTCTGGGCAGAAATGCGGCTTTTTATTCTGGAAATTCCTTGCAGAGACGAGCTAGAAAAGACACCAGGCTGTCTGCTCCTCTGCTTTGGTAGCCTTATTTGCTTGGGCATTTGAAAAATGTCAGAGTTTACCTTGTTTTCCATAAAACATTAATCTCCAAGGTCTCTGGCAATTGGAACTGAAAGGATTTTACAGCACTGGTGTTTGGGGATCCCTCACAGCTTCAGCCACAGCCATGTGTCCCTGAAGTCCAGGGCATCACACCTTCGTAACACAGCGTGAGGTGAAGGAAATGACAGACTCACCTGTTGTCTGTTTTTCCTCTGGGCAAAAATGAAGATCTAAGTTCTGAACCTGTAGATCTCTGAATTTTATTACCTTATATTTCGCCTTGCTAAGCCAGCATTTCTAGAGCAGTTTTCATCATCATTTGTCCCATAGCATACTAACTGTTGTGACTAATATGTCACATGCTTCTTTCCCCACCCTTTCTTTGGGAGAGAATCACATGCACGGACATTTTGTATTAATCTTTTTCCTTTAATAATGCACACATATGTCACCACACTTTGCTAGAGAAGGCAAAACCAAAGCCAAGTATGTAGTGCTGGAAGATACAGTTTGGGGCCAGCTTTTTAGAAAGCTCTGTCGCAACAATCTCCATCTGGCTAAACTTTAAGAATTCATCCCCATAGTGAATTTTGGAAGTTCAGAAAAGAGGGAAAGAGGAAATCTCCACTCTCATTAGCTTTTGTTTTCTCTCCTTTTCTTTTTTCTTCCCTTCACCTTTTTCCTTTGCTTTTTTCCTTTTTCCTTTTCCTTTCCCTTCATTCCTTTTCTTTTCTGCAATAAGACTTCTAGCATAGAGTAACTCCAGAGCTATTTGGAAAACATGGGGTTGGGAAAAAATAAAGCCAGAGCAGAAGGACTGTCTGCATCTAGCCATCTAGCCTGTCTTCTCCTATCTGCAGCCACCCTTAAGGCTCAGTGTTCTAGAAGAGGAGAACTGAACACCTTAGGTAACAATAAAACATACACTGGAGGACAAGACCCAACTATTTACACACTGGCAGTGCAGGATTACAAGAGACGCCCTGCCAAGGAGACATCACTGCCCTCCCTGCACCCCCAGGACTCATTGTCTCTTAGCCTGGGAACCTGTCTCCATTCCCAAACATGGATATTTTTTTTGGCAGCGAGATAGAGCAAACAGCACAAAGAGAACTAAGAAAGTCCTTCCAGTAAAGCTGCAATCTCCTGTCTGTTCCCCTAAGGACAGAATCCTTTAAGCCCAGCGTACAGCACGCCCTGTCCTGCCACCTTGTCAGAAGGTGCTTGATTCTCAGAAGGACCAAGAGGAACTGGGGTGCTCACAGCACCCAGCACAGCACTTCTGACCTTGAAAAATCAATCTCCTTTACCACCAAAAATACCACAACATTTTGATAATGAAATCAGTGTTATATTTGAGTGGGTGTGTTATTTCGAGACAGTCGTGTCAGCTTACTGGCTCGGCTACAGACTCCGATCTGCACAGCGTCTGTTCCCCCCAGCGTGGCTCTTCATGTTAGGATGCTTCGTCCCTGTTGGTCCCACAGCCCTTTAGGTGCAGACACAGCACAGACAGGTTTGCACGGTGCTGAGCTCAGTGAGACCCAGACCATCCTGTGGAGTTCAGGCTGAGCCATGCTGTGCAAATGTTCCATGTGGAGGTCCCTGCTCTCCTTCACCTTGGTCATTATTTTAATTTAAGTACACACTGGAGGAAGAGGTCCCTAAATAATGCTCTGAATGCGCACAGATCAGACCCCAACCCACTCTACTCAAGCCTTTGGAAAGACCCACATCACCTTCCTGGGTCTCTCCATCAGCTGCATTTGTCTGCCCAAATATCTCACAGCTGCCCGGTGCCTCTTGGAGCTCATCTCAGCTCCCTTTAAGGTCCGTGGAGGAACCAAAGAACTCCAGCACAGAATCACTGTTACCTAAAGGCAGCCCCAGGACGTGGCTACACGTGGCCACTTCTCCTCCATTCAGTTTCCCACAGCATACAAAGTGTCCCAGCCAAACACAGCCGAGGGCTCCTAGCCATTGTAAAGTGTTTTTTTTAAATCACATTGCTCAGCACCTGGAGCACGTTATCCTGCGAGCAGGACGTGCAAACACAGCTCCTCACAAAGCCAAGCAGGAAGGTGGGTGCCTCCCAGGGACTGGCTTGCAATGGGAGGCACCTCCAAGAGGGTTTGTAGCTGCCAAACCCGAGAACAAAGGGGAGATTCTTTGTTGCTCCCCTGGAGCTCAGCTCTGGAGGAGCCCTGGGTGGCAGCAGTGCCACCATCCCTGTGCACAGAGCCATCTCCAGCCAGTGGGGGTAGGACATCCCCCTGGACCCATCACCCACAGCCTAGCACCAGCCCTTAGGAGAGCTCCAAACCTCAGCGTTCACAAAAGAAGGGCAGGAAGGGAAACTTAAACACACTGTTGTCTTGGAAAAGGAGGAGGGGAAGAAAAAATACCAAACTGTATTTTGGCAGTTTTCTGTCAGTTTCTCCATTTCCCCCTCTCATGCATTTACTGAGAAGGCAATCTGTCCTTTCCCCCAAATGCTGAGCAATCCCAGCACGGAACTAATCAATATTAATGGCGATGGGACCGGGGGTGGGAGGAGAGGAGGGATTAACGTGACCTTTTTAAACTGGAGCTGCCTCAGACGGTCACGGAGCAGCCGAGGAGAAAGCAGCCAGACGGTAATGCCGTGTGCTTTGGGTAGCTTTGCTTTTGCTCTGTTTTTATTAGTTATTATTCCCGGGCATATTTACATCCGTTGTCTCAGAGCAGGTAGGAATAGAGCCAGGTTGTCTTAAGGAAGGAGAAGATATACCTCTTCCAGCAGCCCGTGGGCCAACCCATCCTTCTGAGCTGGGTGGAATGACGCCCGGGATGAATTATAGCTCGAATTTCTATTACAAACAGCAACAGATGAGGGACGGTTTGACAGGCGGAGTGCTTCAGGCGGGTGTGCTTTGTGCACTTCTGATACAACAGGGTCCGATCGAAGGCACTGAGCGTGCGATGCGAGCATCGAGTGCGGGAGCAAACAAAGGACCCTGCGAAGCAGCGCTGCTATTGTTGGGCACAAGTGCACGCAGCAGCTAATCCCCCTCTGCTGCGGGGATGGGCTTAGGGCAGCGCACTCCGAATTACAGAAGAAGCCGATTAATTAAAACAAAACCGTCATTGAAAGTGTTGGTGCGCGTTGGGCTTAGTGCGGCATTTCTGTGTCGGGTCAGGGGGTACCGGGGGTTATTCGTTGTGAATGCGCTGTCTGTGTTCGTTTCTGTTTCTTTGTTCAAAACGTGGCTTCTAGAGATGGATGCTGAGAAACCTGTGTTAAGTTCTATTCGTGCCCTTCCTCTTCTGCTTCGAGAGCACCAGGCTTTGGGGAGAGGTCCCAGATTGAGGTGTGAGAGCTGTGTTCATTTTTTGAATGAACATTTTTACTGCATTTCTTCACTTTTACAGCAGAAATTGCCTTGCAGATGGCTGATATCACAGCACGTGCTAACGAAGCTGTGGGTGTGCTTTCCCTTTCTTTGTCAGGACCCACCATGTCCGACAAACCAGATTTTGCAGAAATCGAAACGTTCGACAAGACCAAGCTGAAGAAGACAGAAACCAGAGAGAAAAATCCACTGCCCACCAAAGAAAGTAAGTGCTTATGGGGCTGCTTGAGCCAGGAGCAGAGAGCACGTCAGTCTGTATTGCAGCTAACACACAAGATGAATACTAATCAAACTCATCCCTGATTTAACTGGGGTCGATACCGAGACTTGCACTAAATGTTGAGTTTCCAAGGGTAGGAGCAGCTAAAACCGATTGTGCGTTTTGTCTGAAGTAATCTGGTGGTATTGATCTTGCTTCTCCTAAAAGCAAAGGTAATGGGACAAGCCTGCACTGTCCCTCGGGGGGAGGGAGCATCCCCAGGAGGTGCCTGGCCCTGGTTTGGCACATCAGAGCAGTGGGAATAAAGCAGCAGCAGAAGCCCATCACTGCCTGCATCGAGCAGAAAACCTCCCTTAGCACAGGGCTGCAGTCCCAGGCTTTTTCCTTCCCCTGTTCCTGTGCTGCACCAGGAGCCAGGTGCTGGCTGCAGCTCCCGTTCAGTTTGGGGTGTGAAAATGGCACTTCCTCACTCTTGGATCAGGCTTTGGGAGCAGCTTCTCTCAGAAGAGCACCACAAACCACAAAGGGAGCCATTAGATTCACATTCTATCGGATGTTTTCTACTGGGGGTGTGTCAGTTCTGGCAGCCATGGGGACACGCTGCTCCCTCAACAGGAAACCTGTTCTTCCCCTGGTTTGTTGTCCCTCCTGATGTTCTGTCTGTCCCACAAAAAGAAGGTGTGACATCATGAACTGCACCTCAGCAGGTGCACAGACACAGGAACGGGTCAGAATTTTGAGGCGGCCAAGGGAATCCAGTGGGGATCTGTCACCCCCTTGGCCGCAGTGATCTGTGTTCCCCCAAACCCTTGCAGTGCTTATTGACAGTGGCTTTGTTCCCTGTGTCTTTTTGGCAGCTATTGAACAAGAAAAGCAAAGCGAGAGCGCATCCTGAGCATCAGAGAGACGATGTGACTGCTGCTTCTTCGGGGTGGTTTGGGCACCTGAGCTGGGTTTGGTTTGGTTTTGTTCCCCCTCCCTTCCACCTCCCCCTCGGCGCTTGTTGTAATTTAGCCAACACTTTCTCCTTTCACGTTCCCAGGAAGAAGTTGGTTTTGTCTTTGTTGAATAAAACACTCTGTATTCTTAAAATGGAAATTCAAAGTTCTGTACCACCCCCCTAAAAAAAAAAAAAAAAAAAATCATAAAAATGCTTTCCTAAACCTCGCAATGAACAAGTTTCTTCCAGCCAGCTGTGTTTGGGGCTTTGTAAATAGGAATTGCAGCATAAATCCTACAGCAGACATAGGGCAGCAGCTCCCCTCCCCCTGCACAGGGGATGCATCATGCCAATGGCACGGTGTCTGCCCTCACCTGCCCACACCAAATGCAAAGGGCATTTCAGGAGAGCTCCAAGGGGCAAATCTGACATTCGAACAGCTCCTGCCTTTTTTCAGTACACCTTGGAGAGGGGCATGAATAAGACGGGAAGATGTTAGCCTGTTTCAGTCCTATCCAACAGCACTTTGGAGGTCTCCAAGACAAACTGATGGCTGGGCTGAGGAAAGGCTCCACTGAGGTGCCCAGAGGGAACGGCTGCAGCTCTCTCACCAGCGTTCTGCCCTTCTTAGCCCAACAAAATCCAACCAGCAGTGGTCCAGCCCTCTGCCCACCTGATGCCAAGTAGCATGGGAATGCTAGAAGGTCACCGGGACAGGAAAGTGGAAAGGGGGGGGGGGGGGGGGGGAGAGGAGGGGTGGTCTTTAAGCAGCTGCTGCATTTATTAACACTCATTTTTAATTAAAAGGTTGAAAACCTGAGAAAGGAGCGCTATGGGCAGTGACTCATCTGCTGCCCACACAGCGCTGCGCTTCCACCCGTGGGCCGGGAGCTTGGCGTGGGCCAAACATCCATGCTGACGGCAGCCCCTTGCTGGAGACAAGAAGACCAGCATGGAGCTGGTACCGATTGAACAGCCCCTGCTGGCAGCCTGCACTGCTAGGAGCATTCAGACAGATGAACCGCTGCTTTCCTGAGCGACACTTCTGGCAGCCAGCGCTCACCGCGGCCACGCTCAGCCCGTGAGCCCGAACACCAAACTTGCTTTATTGTTTTGTACCCGGAGTCAGCATTCTGCTCCACATGACAGCCCCCCTCGTTCCCTGCCAGCTCGGAGCATCTGCCAACTCGCTCAGCACAATGAGTTATAAATCACCCAAGACTTGGCGTGCAGCGGAGCCGATGGGAAGCGCCCGCACCCCCCACACCCCAAAGTCTGTGCTGTGCTCTCGGGCAGCAGGAAGGGAAGCAAGGGCTGGCCAAAGCAAGAAAACAATAGGGATATTCTCCTCTTTGCCTGCGCAGAAGTGAAGGATAAGCAGTGCTGCTCTGAAGATGGGGGTAAGAGAGAGCACAGCAGCCCCACAGCTCCAGAGGCACCGGGTTTGTCCCAGCTGTTGCTGCTCTGAGGCTCACTCTGCTCCCATGAGACCTCCTCCCAGCTGAGCTATTTGCCCTTAGTGCCCGGAACAGTAAACTCAAAGTCTTAGCGCTCCTATTTGTGTGACTTACCCATCTAAGAACGCTTTGGGGACATCAACATCAACCCAGCTCCCCAGCCCTGGGCTGCAAAGCTCTCCAAGTTACAGTAGAACTCTGAACAACTGCACACCATGAAAAGCTCTGCAAGGATCGAGGCCACAGCTCACCCAGTGCAGGTTCTGCAGGGTGACATGTTCAGAGACTGCTTCTCCCACCATCAGCAGCTCAGAGGCTTAAAGTTGAAGGTACACAGCCAAAGGACCCCAGCTTGAGAAGTGTCCTCCCCTGCTGCAGAATAAAGTCACTTTGGGGACTGGATCATGAGATTAGGATTCAAAAAGAGGAGGGCCAGGTCTGGCTCTCTGTTATCACAATCAAACAGCGTTACAGCCCTTATCTGCAGGGCAGGCTGAGGGCACAGACCAGGAAGTTGCTGATTGCCTGAGGCCAAGGCAGAGTGAACACTGATGGTTCCAGCCACGCCGCTAGGGAAGTGTTTCCTGCCAACAGCACCGAGCACCTCAGGTGCCCCCAGGAAACATCTTCAGAACCTTAACCTGCTCTGGACCCCCATCCACAGTCAGACTCACTGACAGCATCCATTCCTGAGCTGACCTGGACCACCTCTCCCAAAAATCTCACCCACCTCCAGGTGGAGAACTTAAGCTTTGGGGCTAATTAGCTCAACAGCAATGGGCCTTTGCAGTTTGGATGCTTTACATAATGAGACGTTAACTTACCTTAGGGCTCCTCTGAAGGAAAAAAAACCACCTTCTGTGCTAATCCCATCACAGGAAAAAAAAATCATATACAGACAAATGCCAGCATTCTCATCATTGCCATAGAACCAACATTGTCCCTCTGCCACTCTGTGTCACTGCTAATTGCTCTCTGCACAGCCACAGCAAACCCCAGCTGAGCACAGGGGATCTGCATTCCTGTCACTATTACACAGAAGATGTTTGATTTAACAAGGCTCATCAGGCAGGTGTTTGGTAACAGGGAAAGGCAGGGAGGTCAAACCCTGAACCTGCTGAGTTTCAGTTTAAGCTCAGCTACAAAGCACAGGGGAATCCTGACCCCAGTCCCTATATACATCGAATTGTTTTCGGGCACCTCACGGTGAGATGCCCACACCAGGCTTGAGGAGCTTTGGGAAAATAATCCCTTGTGCCTCTGCTCCATCTCTGAGCTCCTGGCATGCCAGAGATCTGCCCTGCTGCTGGAGAACCAGGGAGAGGAAAGCAAGGGGCACATTAGGGAGTGAGCACTGTGACATGGTCCCAGCAGGGTCTGTGCTGCTCTAAGGAAGCTCCTGCAACACACTGCAAATCTTCTGATGCTGCGTGTTTTCTACAAGGGCCTCCACAGTTCATTTGGTGGATGGGGAAGTGGGCAGAGGAGGGGTGTGCAAAAGGATGTTGCCAGCCCCTGCAGCCAGAGGGACACACACGGACGGGGTCCTGCAGGGCTCCAGCAGCAGGCACTGAGCAGAATGAAAGAGGATTTCAGAACAAACCAACCACCTCAGCCATCTGAAGCCGTTGCAGAAATGCAGAGGCTGACGCTGTGAAAGGTTTTGTATTTGGCAAAGTCGCAGCTAACAGGGAGGAAAAAAACAAAAACAACGATGTGTGACTCCAAGTGGGTGTTTTCAAACAGCATTTTGTTTGGGGAAAACAATCCCTCTTGGCCTGTGCTGTTTTCTCACGATGCTGGAAGTGATTCTCCTCCTCGGTGGAACGAATTGGGTTTTCCTATTGCTGTGTTCCCGACCGAGAGCCAGCCCAGGTGCTGCAGCTAGAACTGCAGCTAGCTAGCTGCCCTGCTGGAGCTGGAGAGCTTCCGAGAGCTAAAGAAACGTGCGATGGGATCCATGCTGCATATTTGTTCCAGCAGTGATGAAAACAGGCACCCACAACCCCCCCCCGGGTGTCCTGGGGCAGCACCGGCCAGGAGAGCCGAGCCCGGAGCCCTCACCCGGCAGAAAAGAGCTCAACCCAAACCAGGGGCTGCAATGCGGGGAAGAGCATCCACGGAGCCCCGAGCTCGGCACCCGCTGCTGCCGGCACCGCCCGCCCCCAGGGGGAGCCCCGAGAGCATCCCCGGGCAGAGCTCAGCCCCTGCAGGGCCCGATCGGGTGTGCGTGGCCGCGGGGTGCCGAGGAACCGGAGCCCACCCCTTGGGAACCGACTTGCAACCTGAAAAGGTTTAAGGCTGCCAGGCAGCCTGCCCCGAGTCGTTGCCTCGCCCAGGTGATGCTGGGGACGTATTTTCCCTTCCTCACACAGTGGAGGGACCAGAAACAAGCTGTCTTCTCGCCGGGCTCTTCCCAACAACACTCAGCTCAAGGTTTCTTTCCTTCCCAGCGTGCCCCGAAAGACACCGCAGTTCTGTGCCCTTCTCTGTGCCCAAGGTGGGGCTGCAGTGAAAATAAAGGTGCGTCTGAAGAAAATACCCACGGCTCAAATCACCGCTCCCTTCTGCGTTGCCCCCATTCGCAGCCACGTACCTGCAGCTCCAGCACAGCTATCCGGGCTCGGTGTTCCCCACGACCCCGAGTGGGGCCGGGCAGGAGAGGCGGCGGAGCCACAGCCACGAAGGGCCACGCAAAGACTCGAGCCCTGGAGAGCTGCGGAGCACCGCGAGCAGCGTTATTCATCAGTTCACTTAGCGATGAAGAAGGAGGCGATTATTTTCCTTCGTATCAGATTCCTGATCTCTTCCTGGACAGATTATCCGGCTGAGCCGCTGCGTTTCCAGGACGGGAGATAGCCAGATGCGCAGGCAGTAACCTATCCGCGGCACTAACGCTGCTTTGCATGACACTTCCTCTAACGAGGGAGAGGAAAACAAAACTCCCGGCACTGCTTAATCGTGCCGCTGTGTAAACAGCCCCGTGGGCTTTGAAGGACAACGCCTAGAGGAGCAGATGAGGTGAGACCCGTGGGGTCACGGTGCCGAGGCGTGGCAAACCGAATGCTGCTGGAAAGCCCGGTGTCTTATCCTTCTCCTCTCTTCGTGGCAGCTCAGGCAGCAGCAGGACGAAGCTGGATGCCCGGAATTATCTTTTATCTCCTCTTAGGATGCTGCAGAGACAGAAGCACTGAGTAGCTGTGAGCATTTGGTAACTCACCCAGCTCAGGGAGGATGGGGCAGAGGGAACCGAACAGCCGATGCTGAGCAAGGAGCAGCTTTGCTCTGCTGGAGGGAGATTTGGGGCCAGGAGAACAGGATTTCTGTGCACCCACGTGGGGTGGCACAGTGGGGCTCTTACCCGGACTGGGAGTCTGCCTATGGCCCTCATGGTGAGGGGGAGAGCAGCTGCCTTTGGGGAGCCTGGGAATGGGTGAGGACACGGAGATGAGAGAGAAGTCATTAGGGAGAGAAGGTAGCGGGAAAGGACAGATACAAAACATGCAATGCAAAACTGGGAGAAGGATGGGGAAGAAAGGCCCTGTATCTGCTTGCAAGTGAAATAGCCTTGCTCTTGCCAGGAGCAACATCCCAGCCTGCTCCTGGGCTGAAGTCTCCATTTCAGAGCCCAAACTGTGCAACCTCACCCCTTCTGTGGTCCTTTAAGCATCCTGGTGGTCCTGTCCGGTATTCCAGGACTCCTTCAGCAGCAGAGCCCCTTACCCTGGAGCTGCTCATTCTTGGCTTCCTCGATGATGTTCACTGCTTGCCCCATCGTGCTGTACCTGAGGCTGCGTTGGGGATCAGAACAAAGCAGGAGAACTGGTTGCATGGGTGCGACTGAGAGGGAACAGCTGCTCCTGATGGAGGCAGGAACGTCTCATTTTGTCACAACAAAGCACGCCCTCCAACCACACCGTTGGGCTTTTAAGCCTCTGCTCAGCAAACAGAGCCCACTTCTAAATACGTACCAACATAGGAATCAAAAGGGCTGAGCCCACAGGATAGGTGTGGCACATCTAATTTCATTTCACCTGATCTCCAATTAACATTCCTTAATCAAAACATGTTTGTTATACAGGCAAAACTCCCACCAGTGCTGGCAGGACCAGGGCTCGGGTCCTGCAGCTGGGAGCCACGGCAGGCAGAGCAGACACAAACATATTTTCCCCATGATGGGAAAACTGATGCCGGGAATGACTGAAAAGCGAGAGCTGAGCATTCAGGGGACCTACCCAGGGCTCGGTGATGGGTTGTTCTGGAGCAAAACAAAACAGTCCCCTAGCAGAGAGACTGCACACAGTATAGGGTACAGCATCACCTGGGGGGCTTGGCTGGCTTCCTGGGGAGGGCACAATAAAACGCAGCCGCTTCCGACGCTGCTGACGAGGGGGTGTCTCTCTAATTACCCAGGTGGATTTTATTGTAACGGAGCCAGCCATGCAGGATTTGACGCTAGGGGTCTGAATGTATCACCTGCCCAGGGCAATTTAGCGAGCTGCCTGTGCATTATCTCCTGTTCTCCTCGCCAGCAGTGCTTGCTCCCCTCGCTGCTCCCTGTGCTCGTGTCCCCACACGGCCCATCTGTCCCTCTTTGCATGGGCATTTGTCTGAACTGATTTGCCTCGTGCCTGGTTTCCTTTAAATGCCACGTTCTGAGAAGAATAGGGTTCCATGAGTATATGGGGTTGCATACACACTATTAAAACCTCTCGACTTGGGGCAGATACCAAAATACTTCAGGACCTCCCATCATCTCACAAAAAGCACCTGTTGTATGGCAAGAAAACAAGAAACAAAGCATCACTGACCAGTAAAGCCAAGGGGCTCTGGCTGACACCAGGACACCATTTCCCAGCCAGCATTCCCTGCTCTGCTGTCCCACCAATCCCACAGGTCAGGGCTGCGAGGACGCCAGGCCGTTCGATTTCTACACCTCCAGGTAAACTCAGGAGAAGCTGTACGCTCAGATTTTTGTTTGGTTTTGTTTTCGTGGGAGTTTCTAGCAAACGGAAACGCCAAAGGAAAACCCCTCCAGCGTTCCGCAGACGGGCAGCAGGGCTCAGTGGGCACAGGCTTGTCCCATGGGTGATGGATGAGCCAGCACTGCCCCGCAACCCAGGGAGCAGAACACTGAAATGAGCTTTGGAATGACCGCAGCCCATACAGCTCTGCTGTTTACTTTGAGTTTTGATGCACAGCTGTCTCTCTGTGCCTCAGTTTACCCAGCCACAAAGCAGAGACTGCTGCGTTTAACCTCTCTTGCTGCAAGGGCACTGAGCAAAGCACTTTATAAGTGCAAAATTTATCAATGCAGTGAAAGCAAAGGCTGCTTTACCATCAGGTCTGGGTGGTGGGAAAGTCCTCCAGCAAAACACCCGTCCCAGCCCGTGGGTCTGAGCAGGGTGACAAATCCCTGGAGCAGGAAGGCTCATCCACGCGCAGCTCTCCATTTGCTGACAGCTAGCGTAAGTGACAACATTGTAAGTGACTTTTAAGACCCCTGTGGCTTTAATAGGAAAAGATATATTTTAACAGCCCAGGCAAATAACCGTGCAGTGCTGCCAACTGCAGCGAGTGCTTGCAGCCATGCTTCACGCCCAGAGAAGCTGTTATTTCTCTGGCAATAGATTGGAGGATCATGTGTGAGCTGACATAACAGACACGCCAAAATTGCTCAGCTGTACAGGCTCTCCCAGACAAAATAACCCACCCCCCCCCCAGAAAAAGAAACCAACCAGCCAAAAAACCACCAATATGCCCCCGGGGACAGACAGACTCAGAGCCCCAAATGACACGAGTGCATGTAGAAAATGCACAGCAGATTTCCAAGTCATATGCACAGGCTTTAATCAATGAACCTCACTGATACATGGGAAACACTTCATTCCCGGTAATTGTCCTTTGACAGCTCTAACAAGTAGGATCTGCTCGGGATGGTAATGATTACAGTGCTGACTCACAGAGGGTTTTGCCGTGCTGGCAGGAGCGCACCAGCGTGGTGCTCACTTGGAAGGCATTTTGCATTTTGAACCAATCTGCATTTTTAATCCTCTGGCTGCCAACGGTTGTAGGTGGCTTTGCGGTGCTGACTCCTGTTTCCCCGTAGCGGGGGGATGTTCCTCTCACTCGGTGCCCAGCGAGGGGAGCGAGGTGGGGGTGTCCCAGTGCTCCCCGTGATCGGGAGCTCCACGTGGCCGCTCACTGTGCTCACACACACATCGTGGGCAGAGCACCGAGCGCAGTTTGAGGTGGTACAGCCCGAAAGCGCATCACCCCGCAGCAACAGCGGGGGCCCAAATGTCAGCACCTCAATGGGGAAATGAGAGCAGCGGGACGAGGACAGCCCTGCGCAGGGTGAGCCAGCCTGGCTGGGGCTGCTCAGCCACAGGAAAACCACCCGAGAAGTTTCCATGAACAAAATCTTGCTGCTGCTCCATTACAGCTCCCGCAGCCCTTAATGACCGTGACTATGAAGAGGCCTTTTGGTTTTCTTCTGATAAGGATTTTCCCTTCCAAGCACACGGGGATGAAGCGGAGGGGCCGAGGCAGCGCTCACGTGCGCGGAGCAGCCAGAAGCCAGGGCAGACCTCGCTGCAGGGAAATCGCAACCCCCGGAAAACTGTTCCCCTAATTACAGCCTTGAAGCATGGAGCAAACCACATAAGTGATTCACACAGCGTTCCCAAGCTGCAGCCGCGTGAATTGGAGAGATTTCCAAACACTGCCGCGACGTGCACGCTGTTATCAGGATGGAAATACGGACATTTTCATCATAAGGAGGCGAGGAGGGGGAAAAAAACCACCATTAAATGAATCTCTTCGAGTCAAGAAGACCCGGGAGGTGTGTCGCTGGTGGATCTGTGTAGGAGATAGAGCTCTCATGGCAGGGAGCAGGCCGGCAGGGCACCACAGAAATGCTCGGGTTTGTTATCGCAGAGCTCGGGGCTCGGCCTCTGCTTGCGAGCGGGGCGTGAAAGGGAGCAGGCAAGCACGCTTGGGGAGGGAGAAAGGGATGGAGGTGGTGTGGAGTGGAGTTAAAAGTGGCCCATTGTTAGGGAAGTTTGTTCTCCTCACATCATCACAGCTCCCAGTGACACCGCTCTGCCTTTTGAAGTGCAACATTAGGCGTTTCCTTGTCACCCATTGGTGCAGGAGCTTTTTTACCGCATTAAGTCATTGGGTAGCAAATGAATGGGGGGTTTTGACTATTCAGAACTTCACCTTATAAATATCAGGGTTGCAGGTTCCTGCAGCTTTCCTGGACCCGAATATCTGGAGATACATCGGGACGCGGCGCGGCAAGGCAGCCCTGCCAGGGAGCTGTGGGATCAGCGGAGGGAACCGGGTCCCACGCTCTGACAGCCATGAGGAGCAGCACCTTCCTCCTCCTCTCCATCGTGGGCATCTACGGTGCTGTCCTCAATGCGGCGGCATGGTAGGATTCGGGGCGCATGGGGGGGATGCTCTTGAGCCCGTGTTAAATGGCGTGGCTCATTTTCCTCTCTTCGTTTCAGGTCGGTGAATAACTTTCTGATGACAGGACCCAAGGTAATTAACACAGGCGCTGTCAACAATTTAAGTAGAGCGATTTTTGTTTTGCAAATGGGAAATGCTGCTTTCCTAAGCAACCAGATTTCCCAGAGCATGCCAGCTCCCAAGTCCTGCTGTCCTGGATAAGTGCTAGGAGGCAAGGCCCTGACGCTGCTCTCCATGCAGGCGTACCTGACGTACTCCAGCAGCGTGGCAGCGGGCGCGCAGAGCGGGATGGAGGAGTGCAAGTTCCAGTTTGGATGGGAGCGCTGGAACTGCCCCGAGAGCGCGCTGCAGCTCTCCACCCACAACCGCCTGCGCAGCGGTGAGTGCCTTGAAACAAGCAGCCTGGCAACGGGAGGGTTTTCTGTCCCCTAAAACCTATGCGTGCTTTTCTCTGTCTGCATTGATTTTCCCAAGAAGCAGTGTTAAGATTTCTTATGTGGTCCTGCCTGCCTGCAGTGCTGCTCTGTGCAGCATCGCAGTGAGCACTGCTACGGGCACCTGAGTTGGCAAGGGGGAAGAGAGGGGAAGGGAGAAACCAGGGATGTGTGCTAGGAAACTGCTTTCAAGAGAAAGTTGGGGGTATATTTGACTGCTATCTATTCCAGCCAGAGTGCAATTCTATTTAACAAAACCATAGAATGACTGAGGTTGGAAGGGATCGTGGAGCTTTGACCTCCTGCCACGAGCAGGGCTGCCAACCCTGACTCTATTAGGAGAGCCAACAAAGAAACTAAAACAGAAGCACTGTCCCAGCCCGCAGTTAGCACAGGTCTGACTGTGCCATCCCATGTTGCTATGAACCTCCGTCTCACGCAGGGACGCTTGCAGAACACTGAGCCAAGCTGCTGAGACTCTTGATGCTGAAGCCTGAAGTGACGCCAGGCAGGAGCGTTCGATCTCTGTAGCACAAACTGTTTTGCTATTCCCTTCTTGCTCCTTCGGAGTGGTGAGGGCTTCACAAGAGATCTTCCTTCCCAACCAACAGGGGGCTGGAGTGCATGTGACAGCTTTTCTCCCCTCTCCCCCAGCTACCAGAGAGACGTCCTTCGTGCACGCCATCAGCTCCGCTGGCGTCATGTACACCCTGACCAGGAACTGCAGCATGGGGGACTTTGAGAGCTGTGGATGCGACGACTCCAGGAACGGGCGTGTAGGTGAGATGCTGGCGTGCATCCTGCTGCGAACAACCAGCAGTGGTACAGACGGGCTGCCAGCTCCCCAGCCCTGGGGCAGAACACAGCCTGGTGGGGCAGTTCTGTTCTCACTGTCTGTGTCCGCCTTGCAGGCGGCCGAGGCTGGGTCTGGGGAGGCTGCAGCGACAACGTGGAGTTTGGGGAGAGGATTTCCAAGCTCTTTGTGGATGCTTTGGAAACAGGACACGATACGCGCGCCCTGATCAACCTGCACAACAACGAAGTTGGGAGACTCGTAAGTCAAACGTTTAAAAATATAAGAGCTATTGCAGTAAGACTGAGAGTAATAATAAGGTGCACATTGAAACAACAGCAGACAGCCTGGTGAACAGTTTGAGTCCCCTTCTCCAGCTGCCTGTGACAGTCTAGGCCTGGTACTATTTGCTTAGGGGAAAAAAAAAGACATCTCCAGAATCTGACCCTAAGCCTGAACAGGAGCTGCAGTAAGATCCATTTCCAGCTCCAGCACCTGTGTGCAGCACAGTTAGCTACTACTGCCATTTGCTGAGAACTGCTCTAGTTTCATGCTCACATCCACAACACAACACGAGCTCCAGCCCGCATCCCCACAGTGGGATTTTGCAAGCTGCTCAGCAGGGGAAGCTGGCTGTGAGGATGAGCTTGGTACCCGGCCCGTGGAGGCACCGTGTCTTGGGCCAAACCTTGTCTGTAAAAACAAGGACAGCAGCACTTAGCATACCTATCTCATGGGGTGTGTCGAGGCGTAATCTCACACAGATACCAGTGATTGGGACCTTATAAATACCAGAGGGAGATGAGTAGATAATAGCTGTGAAGTGCTCGGCCCGGAGGAGATGCACAGAGGCTCTCTGTTGTTACTCCAGCCCGTTTCACACGTTCTGAAGGAGGTCTGTGCGAGGTGATGGGCTGATGTGCCAATGAATGAGATGAGTCGCAGACTGGGATGTGCCAGGAGGGTATGACCCTGCCTCTACCCTGGCCAGAGGAGGGCTGGAGGCAACAGCTTGCGCCTGCTTTTATCTTTGTCTTTTAATTAGTGATGAGGACAGATGTTTGCCTAGAGCTGAAATAAAAGCATCAGTTCGTGACTTGGAAGGACCTGAAGTCCTGTGGCACATAGTGACACTTGCCCCATTCCCTGGCACGGCAGAAGTGCCATATATTGAGATCTCAATGGCGATGAGCTGTCGCTTCCAACGTCTGCCCCTTTTCCTCCCAGGCTGTGAAGGCCACGATGAAGCGAGCCTGCAAGTGCCACGGGGTGTCGGGCAGCTGCAGCATCCAGACGTGCTGGCTCCAGCTCGCCGACTTCCGAGAGATTGGCAACTACCTGAAGATGAAATACGACCAAGCCCATAAGCTGGAGATGGACAAGAGGCGGATGAGAGCCGGCAACAGCGCCGACAGCCGCGGGGCCACCGCTGAGACCTTCCACCACGTCCACTCCACGGAGCTCGTCTTCCTGGAGGACTCCCCCGACTACTGCACGAGGAACGCCAGCCTGGGCCACCACGGCACCGAGGGCCGCGAGTGCCTCCAGAGCGGCAAGAACCTCTCGCAGTGGGAGCGCAGGAGCTGCCGGCGGCTCTGCACCGAGTGCGGCCTCAGAGTGGAAGAGAGGAGGACAGAGGTGGTCAGCAGCTGCAACTGCAAATTCCACTGGTGCTGCACGGTGCGGTGCGAGCAGTGCCGGCAGCTGGTGGCCAAGCACTTCTGCGCCCGCCGCGATGCTGCTATTGCCAACCACACCAAGAGGAGGAACAAAGGCCACAAGAGATAGGGGGAGGCCGGCAACAGTGCCCGCCGGGCGGACCTGTGGGTTTCCCCACCTGTGGCAGCCCTCGCCGTAGCTGAGGTTGGGAAGGAGCCGATGTCACTTTTACGATGGGTTCCGCTCATCGCACCTCCGCCGGACGAGGCCGAGCAGTGTTAGCGTGGGTGGGATGAACAGCACAGCCAGGGCCGGTCCCGCTGGGCTGCTCCACTTCTGCGCAGGCACCACAACCCCGACCCCTCTGTTCCTGCACAGGCGCTGCTTGGGAGCGCTCCTGGTGGGGACACTTGTGCACTTTCTGATATGAGAGGGTTTTCTGAGTGCTGCTGCAGCTCTTGGAGGGCCTCAGTAGGTTTAAGGACCGTGTTTACAGGGTTGTTTTTTTTTCTTTTTAAGATTTTGTGGTGTGGGACCAGACCCTCTACCTGAACGGATAACAGCTTCGTGTGTTTGTACCGGGTGAAATTAATTTGTTTACAGTTCCTTTACTTCTTTGAAAACCAACATAGCAAATAAGAATTCAGATCTCGTTATGCTGCTTGTTAAGAAGCCGTATTGTTGCTTAGCACAATCTGTTCTCTCTACATTTTCAAGGCATCGCCGAAGAGCTAGATGTCAGCCTGTATTTTGCAATAAACACCGTAATGAAAACAAGCGGCTCTTTCCTTGCAGACTTCCCAGCAGCACTCCGGGTGTAAAACCGCCCATTCCCAAAGCACAGCACTTCCCAAATTCCCCATCACCGGTCCAAAAAGCCACCGAGAAGCCTCGTCTCTCCCAGACCTCAATGAAACTTGACCACGGCCGTAACTCCCCGCAGGGTTTGCAGTGTCACCCGTGCTGGGACAGCCAGCCTTCCTCGGGTGATGATGGTGCGGGGTCGCCCCGGACAGAGCCTATTTTGAAGGCCGATGCCTCTTCAATTTGTCTGTAGCCTCATGTCCCCAGACAGCGCGAGGCAGCCCTGCTTTGATGTGGAAAGTGTCGGCACTGCTGCACAATTCTCCCAGGCACGAGAGGAGAGCTTTGAACTCGGGGCAGTGGGGATTAAACCTAGGGACAGCTGTGAATGTGCCTGCTGCTGCTCCCCCGCTGCTCCGTGGGAGCCCCGGTGGGACCCTCCTGTGGGGCGGCCCCGGGGGTCTCAGCACTGCACACCTTGCACTCGTGCTTTGATGCTTGGAGCACCGTGATGCTCCCAGAGCAAACACAGCCGCTCCTCAAGGTGCAAAACACACGCGTTGGGAGCAGGGCTGATGTGGGTTTATTTATTTTTTTTTTTGCAATGGTTTCCTGAAAGGGGGAAGGGCTGCACCAACAAACCGTCGGTTCTGGGGGTTTCTTTGCTGTTTCCAGAGCTCCCTTAGCTAGCAAACAGCCCACACCACCAAAGCGAAAAAAAGCCACCAGCCCTTTTTCAAGTGTTTCCACAACGGCATCTGTTTGCAAGTCACCACAATTTAGGCTGAACTGGAAATGACAGGAACAAGCAAACAATCAGGAAGATGTTATTCCACCAGCACAACTGCAAAGCAGATACAGAAACGGTCCCACTGCAGAGGAGGATTAACACATCACCCAGGTCAGGTCCCCCGAGCCCCCCCCACTCCCAGCCTGCAGTCTGCCCGATCTGCTGCACTGCATTTAAATGCTGGAGATTGCCTTTTCTACCTCAAATCTATTTGCTTTTCTATCCCGTTTACATTTCTGAAATTCGGGCTATCTAAGGCAACGTGGTCAGAACTCGTGCAAAAGCCAAATACCACAGGCAAGGTGAGGAGGGCTTGGGAGAAAGTTAAGTACCAGCCCATGAGATCTGTTCTGCTTCTTTGTGCCTTACAGAGTGAACAGAGTCCAACTAAGCCCAGAAGACAACAGCGTGCCCTAAGGCCGCACCTTGACACACATACTGCAGTCCTGGGGGAGCAGAGCCCTCTCCCCCTCCCACTGCCTGGATACAACAGCCATCAATTCTCATTACATTCCCTACAAAACAATAGATTCCAGGTCCTGATCCATCAGGTGCTGTCAGGGAGCACCCCAAGCACTCGTTTTCTGTAACCACACACTGACTGTGAGCACGAGGGCTAAGAAGCCACAGGCTGCTGGCTGAGCACTGCTGGGCTGGCCGTCAGTGTTTCAGATGTGATTTTATCAGAACAACAGAATCTCAGATACCAGATTTCAAAAGAACTGATGACAGGCAGTGAAGTCTTGTCAGCTGCAGGCTTGCAAAGGCTCAGTCTCTAACCACAACCATGCAAAGGGACTGGTGGTGTCTTTAAACCTGAGCATAGTTACTCCTGATCTCCTGAAATCAACTCAACTTTGGGGCACTGAGCCCAGTTGCCTATAAATCACATCATGTTTGGGAAGAAGGGGGATCTGGCTTTAGAAATGCTTGAGGAAGAGTCTGACTGCTTTACCATAGGAAAAATAACAATCTTAATTCCAATGAAAAAGAGAAACTCTCTCTATCTATTGTGGGCACAGCAGTATGAACTCTAACCAAAAAGCCAGTGCCCCCAGAATGCTGCTGCTCGGAGCCCTGCTTGCTCACGTCGCCAACAAGGTGACCGCCAGCAAGATGAGCACCAAGCCTATTTCATTCACAACTTGATGGCAATGACAAGAGAGGGAAATGGAGCCAGGAAGGCTGCGTGCCAGCAGACTGCTCTCATGGCTCTCTGGGAAGCATCACACAGCTCCCTGATCTCTAGGGTGGCTGTGTGTCGGCCGAGCGCTCGCTCCCCGCCGCAGGATGCTCAGAAGCCCCATTGCCCCACTATAGCCCTCCTCTATTCAAAGCCACTTCAGCTGTTAAACTCTTTGCTGGGGGGATTAGCTTTAAATTATGCTGCCAGTGTCCTTTCATGGATTATAATTCTGTACGAGATGTTAGCGCTGTATCCTCCCCCCGTATTAAAGTGTCAGGAGTGCATCCCCGGGCCATCCATCTCGAACGCTTCCGCATGGGCTTGGCAATTCTCTGACATGAATATTATGGCTCTCAATGCCAGTCTCCATCACTCAAGCTGACAAGTGTTAGATTCTCTTCTCTTCAGCGGGGTAAGGGACCTTTTCATATGCAGCGTAGATTCCCCGTCACGCTGCATCTGGTGCAACGAAACCAGGGAGCACCAGCAATTCCTTACTGCCTTAGAAAACAACTCACAGGTCTTTTTCGACTTGCTAAACGAACCCTTAGCATGACAAAGTTAAAGGCCCTTAATCAAGCCCTGGTTAGCCCCAGCCCCCACTATTGCCTGTCCTGTAGAGGAAGATGTCAAAGCATCCGTGTGATGCCTTTGGTGAGATTTATTAACAGTCTATCAAGGAAAGGTGGGGAATTTGGATGTCAGCTTGCTGGAGCACACAGAGATTTCTGTGACCAGTTAGTGACCTCAAACCAATTCTAACCTTAAGCAACACTTCCATAGGAGAGGTGCTTAAAGTTAGACCCCCCAAACCTCTCCTTTGACTCCAGAGCTGCTATGCACCCACACTCCCACCTGGCACACAGGAGCTCCACACCACCGGTGCCTCGCAGGGAGCAGAGGGAGGCAGCCGCCCTGCAGCCCTGTGCTGCACATCACCAGGACAAAACTGAATCCACCGGAGAAGAACTGCCTCCTAATTCATTTTAAACCCTTCCTACCAAATTCACATCACTCCAGGTCTTTGGCTAAACCAGTGCCTGATAATTTTTTCTCTCTATTGAGCAGAAGTACTTTCTGAGTAACTTCACCACCTTCTCATTGCACAGCCCTGTGCAGTGGCTCGCAGCCAGCACAACCCAACAGAAACTTGTTCGCACCTTTTCAGCTCGGTCTTATTAAAGTCAAGGCAATTAACAGCTTTGCTATTTACAAAACAAATCCTCTCTGCAACACCTGAGAAAAAGCATTACAAGTGTTTCCCAAACACTTCTCAGCTGGGGAGAACACCTACAGTACCCATCGGCAAGTGGTGCTGTGGCTGCTCCCCCTGTCCCAGGGGTGAGCCCGTGTTTGGGGAGTGTTTGTGCCTCACTCCAGGGCAGGGGGCCTGGCACAGTGGGTCTGCTGGGCAGGGTTACAGCCCAAGGAGAGAAGACATCTACAGCAAGGCAACGGGGGAATTTACTGCCCCTCTTCCTCACTTCTGCTGCAGGCATATGGCAGTGTGTGAGAGCCTCTTGCGCAGGAGGTTGCTCCCTCCAGATGTCCCCATGGGTGGCTGGAAGCAGCAGGTGACCTCCCTCAGGTGTGCACCTCTGCACTGAGCCACAAGCTTGCTTCCAGCCCACCCTTCCCCTTTTCTAGTTCCCTGCTTTCTCCTAGGATACATCCCATGTGCCCCACTTTGTCACAGAGTGCACTAAAACCCCGTCTTCAAACAAGCCTGGAGATGAGCCAGTAACCAGATGCAGGCAGGAGGAGAGAAGACCAGCAGTTGTGTGGGACAGAGTGAGACACAACATGAAAGACAAGAAATCTAAGTCTATTGTGGAAGGGGAATGGAGAGGTTTACAGAGAGAGAGAAATAGTGGGAAAGAGAGGGAAATCTTGGGTAGTATTTCAGCTTTTTTTTTCTCTCTTCACTATCCTACGCGACGCAAATTGAAGCCACTTGTGGGCATGTACAGGAGAGAATAGCTCATTGGGGGACATACAACCACAGAGCCCGGGCAGTATACAGCCCTTAATTTCCTCCTCCAATGCTTTCAATAGCTCATGGAATGCCATAAAAGATAATAATGACAAACTCAGAGGAAAGACTGTAAAACAATGGGGAACAAACCATTGCCCCTCGGGCTCAGACTCAGGCCACGCATGGGCTGGGTGTGTTTGTCCATCAAGGGTAGGTGACATCATTAAATACAGTAATTTATATTTCTTTCCTTTTTGCCTCGTGCCTTGAAGTTAAATCTCCTGAGCTAGCTCTGCATCTCCACTCCTGCCAGACAGAAGTTGTGCTGGCCGGCTGCCACAACCCATTACAGGGATAAGGCACCTCCTCCCTATCACTAAGTGGATTTTGAAGGCAATAAGAAAGAGAGTAATTAAATTAACACAGTCCCAAGTACCTCCCGAGGTGCTGAGCATTCCCAGCTTTGCAGCTGCTCTCTATGAAGCAGGTAATGCTGGTGAGTGGTAGGCTGCAAACATGGTTCTGGGGAACACCCGTGCCGCTCTGGCAGCAGTTCACACTGGGCAGGAGTGCTGGGAGCACAGCACTGGGACTTGGGGTGGTTTTCCTTGAGCCAGCTCAAGTCCAAAAGCAAAGCAGCTGTGTTTATACTTTGATGTGCTGAAGTTAATAAGCCCTATCCCAGGGCAGAGTTGTGCTTCCCAGCTTTCAGCTATCCTCATGGTTGTTTCTTGTCCCATAGCCTCCCCCCTGGGGTTGCCAGGGATATCATCTCATGGATCAGCAGTCTGAGCCTGTTTTATCCAACAGCCTACTATTTACATTCCCTGTGAAACGCCTTTTGATGGCAGCACATTCATTTATTCCTTCTTCTACTACAGACAGACTCAGACTGTGAGACTTGAATCTGGATTTGAGACAGGCCCCATTGGGGGTGCTCCGTCCCCATCTCTGGGGTGTGCCCTGGAGCTTGGCCTGACCGGCATCAGTGGCAGGACAGGGGATGTGCCAACACAGGGCTTTATCTCACTGATCTCCAGAGAGTCACAGATCACCACCCGCTCCCTATCAAGCAGCTGGGAGCTCTAAATTGTACCTCTTGTATCCAGACACCATCCACTCCAATCTGTTGGAGCCAGGCCAGGTATGCTGATAAGGAGATAGCGTAAATGGTCACGCAGGATGGAGGCCAACATTCAGTTTCCTGTGGTTTAACCCAGCAAGTGCTTATTTAGGGTCTTATTTAGAACATTTCTGGTTATCTCCTCTTCTGAAGGGACTGTTCTGGCTGAGCTTTTACCGCAGTTCTGCTTCAGTGTAAAAGGCTTTAGGTTTTGTGTGAAACAAAGGACAGAGTGCTCTGCACAATTTCAGCACTAATTTAACAAGGACTGTAGTGAAAGAAGTACTAAGAAAGAACACGAAATACTGACATGATTAGTACTGATAAAGGCCATCAGTTCCCTCTAATAAGAAGCTGAGCTGAGTTTTAAACCCATGGTGGCCTTTGGGACGCTTGTACTTTCTCTGTCCCGTAAAGAAGAAATTAATTTCCACATCACCACGATCTGTTCAGTCTTGCACTAAGCACTCTGCCTCGTAACCAAACTAACCACCACCAGGAGCTCTCTCATTCATTCTTCTGAAACTAACCACAAGAGGACCCTGACCTCCCCCCAGGGAACACTTTTCCCGCAGATGATTTTCTAGCACTGAAAACACAGTGGCTCACAGGTGGAGGGAACGCTTCACTTCACCAAGGAGGTGAGCTGCTCTGCTCCTCTGCTCTAACGGCAATGTGGCATGAGTTATACCACGGGGACGTGGTGGCTCCATTTATTTCGTAAACCAAATCTGACTGATTTGGCAAAATAAAGACAGTTCACGACAAAAAAAGAGGCGTGGAATCATTTTTCCAGGCGTGTCAGCCAAGGAAAATTGCCCGAGCCATGTTAGTAAGCTAACAGCACGGCTCCGGGTTACACAGCTGGAGCGTGAAGTCAGGAAGAGTCAAGCCTAAAATAAAGTGTCCCATGAGTTTTCACTATTATTCATACGGGTACATCTGTTTTCACGTGGAGCACAACAATTTCCTCCATAGTAAGGCTCCAGACACCTCCTCAGTAAGTTGTCTCTGTATTTATAGCCATTCAAGAAAGCGTTAGCTCTGTGAAACCTGGGGATAGTGACAAAAGAGCTTGATTTCCACAAAGTGAAGTCCAGTACAGCCACACTGACAGCTAGGGCCTGGCCATCCCATCTGCAAAGAGACTTTGGAATACTCCGAAGCAATAGCTCTGCCTCTCCACTTGCAACCCCGCTTACAAGACTTTATTTAGGTTTCTCTCAACTCCAAGAGCCTTACTAATTTAGCAGAATGGGTTAATTGTGACTCATCTTATTATTTCTTTCAAAGAAAAGATCCAGAATGTGACTGCATCCCCATTAGGTGTCTGCACCTCCTGCTGTGGCTTGAACTTAAGGCACCAGAGAGGCTGCAATATTAGCTGCGCTGGAATGTTTTGGTATTCCCTTGCTAAATAGGCCCATCTCTCCAAGTGTGAAAGTGCTTCAGTTACCAAAACATCCTCACAAGGGAGAAAAGAAAATTTCCATATTTAGTTTTTAACCCAAGAATTCCCACTTTTGATTAAAGCAAAGAGAAAAAGACATGCCTCAGCATGTTCCCCTTCCACTATCTACCAAGAAAAGAAGAAAGTTTGGATCTCCCTTAAGAAGAAACTTTGAGAAGTCCATTTTTTCTTCTACAGATTAAACAAATTCCCATCAGCAATTTGTCATCTCTGGGCACCGTGCAAAACCCACAGGCTCTGTGAGCAGAGCCAGGTTAACGTCCCACACGTGCACACAAGAGACACACCTTAGCTGTGGAAAATCCTCCTGGCACCAGGGAACACTCTTTCATGTGCAGATCCTCCAAACGTGGTCATTTTTTCTTCATTTTTTTTTTAAATGACCAAACTTTCTCAACCACAATGAAGAAAACCTGCAGCAGAACGGCTAATTAATGCCATGTAACAATGAAATAGTGTCAATGAGATAGCTGCTTTTCATTCAGACTGGACAAGTCTACGAAGATCCCATTTCTCATGACAACAAGGGAGCAAAAACCCAAACCTGTCAGTTCATCCTGTCAGAACTTTACATCCTCAGATCACGTCCAAATTGATACAGTATTACCCCTTAATCGAATCACACCAAATTGTAATACTTCAGGATGTATCATCATCTGCTGCAGTAAATCTATGAGAGAATACACAGTGCTGCCTGTGGCAGACTCACACGTCTTGCTGGAGTGAATTACCAGCGTAGGAGTTGCACTCTGGATCTGCCAGTTCAACACAGACAAACTCAGACCTCTGCTGCCTCTGCTCATTTTCCCTTCCATAGCTGAAGTATGACTTTCCTGTCTCCATCACAGACACCAAACCTCCCACAGCTGTCCTACATGTACGTTTTTTTGATGACTTAGCAGTTGGAATGTTTTGGCTTCTGATTATTCCCACTAGACTGAATTCACATGCATTTGTTACTGCACTGCCTTACAGAAAGACATGCTAAAATGCCACCTTTTCTTCACCACCAGGTATTCTTATGAGATGTTAGATAAATTGATTCTTTAAGGTTAATCTGTAATGTTATTTTTTAACACTAAGCTTCGGCTGGACTGAAGAAAACCAGCTGCTGTTTTCAGAATGTGTTAATGAATTTGTCTTCGAACATTACTACAGCAATAGCTGCTTTCTTCAATAAAGCATCCTACCACACACACGAATTCTCTACACGTATTCAAGCAACAGTCACCACCTGAAAAAGCATTTCAAAATATGATGTGCCAAATGATCCCAGCCCCAAACAATGGCCAAACTTTGAGAACCCAGGTGTCAACCTCCCTACTTCCACGTAGAAGAAGGTACTTAAACATGCACATCACAGCAGTGCATGCAGTAAGAATCTGCTTGTGCAATTTACTCATATTTCCACTCCAAGAAGTAGTGCAAGCAATAGGTGCACAAGCAGCCGTGCTCTAAGAGGCGGACTGCTCAACCCCTCAACGTGTCAGGTGTATTGGGTGATCATGTGAATATCTGTCTACACTCAGATGGGAAAATTGAGACATTAGGCAGACAAGGGCAAGCCCAGACAACAAGCCCAGCAGCTTTGACTTGTATTTATTTATTTATTTTTTTTCCAAAAAAAGACAATGAAGAACCTTTTTCCTCATGAAGTTAGAGGACATTAGTCTGGGCTGCAGATCAAGGACACAGTACCGGATCTCCTCAGCTACAATGGACACTTCTCACTGAAGAGATACACTGCTTTGTTTGTAAGACACAAAACTGGAACAAAAGAGAGCGATGGATTTTAGTGATTCTGCTGCTGCTTCAAAGGGTGACCTGAGGGGGCCCAATTGAATTCTCTGCACATGACCTTCACACTTGTACCATTTGTGCCCCACTAGTTCCTTCGTACAGCATTCTGTCACCTAGTGAGAAGAAATGTTATCAAGAAATCAGGTGTCATCATTAAAAATACATTTATAGATTGCTTGGAAAATTTCTTTCCAGGAATGCCAAACAGTCGTAAGGAAAAAATGTTCTGCGGAACTAGTAAATAACTAGTAAAGCTGCACCATGGCTACACTGTGGTTGGAGATATTCTCTTCTGTATGCAATGATGAGTTGATAGCCAGCTAACACTGAGTTTGGGGAATGCCCCAGTACTGGGTCAGCGTTCAGGTAAAGCAAAATTGTATTGCAGTTCATTAAAAGGGCAATAAAAGACTTGGGAGTTCTCATGGATTCTAACTACATGAGCCTAGTAATCAGTATGATAACCTATCATTTACATGAATAGGAAATGGAATGGACATTTCATTTCCTATGCCTTTGTTGCTCCCTTTCAATTGCACTGACGGTGCTATTCAGGGAAGCCAGCATGGTGCCTGTTTACAAGAGAACTTTGCAAAACAAAGACAGTCACGGTCAAAACTTTGTTGGTCAATTCAGTTTATTTACATGGAAGACCTCAGAAGAAAAAAAATAGCAATAAACTGTTCTGAAATGCCCTCACAGCATAGTTTAGTTGGAAGTGGTAAGTTAGCAGAGGATGATCTCACAGCTATCTACATTTGTGGCGGCCACATTAAAAGCATCTGGTTTTCAGAGAGGCCTGATCAAACTTCCCTCATCCGGGCAAAAACACCATTGCAAATTTCCCTTTGCAAAATGGCCTACACGGAGCGGTCCGCATGCAGCAAACGCTACGGCCCACGTCTCACTCCAGAGAAATCAGGCTCAGGCACTTTGCTTTCAGCCAGAGCTCAGGACGTGCCTTGCCAGCATCTGACTGCACTTCAGATGTACGTATCACATAACAGCTGAGCAGCTCTACCAATTTTCCTTCTTACGCTTTCTTAACTAAAATAACAGAATTGCCCTGGATACGCCACGAAGGAATCAAAAGAACAGTTGGGACCAGTGTTTTTAAGGAGTCCTTGCTATGCCATGACTTCTCATGGTTCAGTTGCTAAATTACACTATAAAAATAAGTAAGTGCAATTGAGAGGCTGTGTTAATCTCAGAAGTTTGAGCATCACCCTGTAATGACTGCTTTATAGTGGCCCATAGTAAACTGCTTTATGGGGCATGCAGGGATTCATCCGCACGCGTACGCTAAATACTGCTGGGAATTTTCTCACATAGAGAAATGAGGATGACACAAAACCAAATGCGTACAAAACATTGCAGTCATTCACACTGCAGCAGGAATACCACCCAGTAGGAAAGAACGTTTACAACACCTAGAAGAGATAAGAGCCGATAGCCAGCACAGCAGTAAGATGTTGCTTTTGGAAGTGCAGAATTTCCTATCCTGATAATCAGTGCAGATCCTGGAAACACAACAAAAAACAACCACCTCTTTGCAAGGAAATGAGAACTTAGGCACTGAGTATAAAAAAGTTATGAAGAAAAAATGGGTGGTTTGCAGAGTTGTTCATCAAAATCAAGAGACATTAGAACCAAATTAGGATCTTGCACGTAGAAGTCCCCTGAAATTAGGGGTGAGTATATATGTGATTTCTTGCCCAGGGCTGACAGACTGCACTCAACTGCCTTTAACATTTTCTCTCTCTAGTAATACAGGAGATCCACCCTGTCTGCCTCAGAGATCCCAGATTAAAAGGCTTTTAAATAAAGCAGTTGGTAGCATAGTCATTTTTATTTTTCATTCTATTTTTTAGGTAATCTGAGTTCAGAACAGTACTGCAGCTATGCAAGAGTGAGTTAACCTATGATCCACCAGTACCTGGAGAGTCAGTCTGACTTTCTCAGGGGAGAAAACGTAATGTCATACAAGACAAATTAAGTATACAAGGCACTACATGAAGTCCTTTGTAGGAGAAGCATCACCTCCCTCAGCCATAAAGTGCTCACAAGCACTAAAGCAAAGGCAATTCTTAATCTCTCAGTGTTATCATTAATGAAGTACCATTCACCCACTTGTCTGCAGGCTGCTGTCCTCTCCCGCAGGCTGCTTCATCCTACAACAATGCCTCCTGTCTGCCTCAGAAGACCAACAGCCAGCTCTCCCCTGAGCTTCTGGCAGATCTCCACCATCACCTGGCAGGAGGCAGCATGACAAGGAGCTGTCTGACAGGCATCCACCCAAGGAGGCTCAGCTATCAGTCATGCTGCTGACACCCTCCCCACCCAGAGGAGTTTATCTGGATGACTGAAGTTCTGTAGCTATGGGTAGCTGCCCTACCAATGGGCCATCCAAAAGATACCAGGATTTTCCATTTCACAGACAGCCTAACAGGGAAGTGCCTATTTCCTGCGGTGGTCTTTGCACCATTGCAGTACAGGTCTGAGCCAAGTTTGCTTGAATAAAGCCAATAGGTGAGGGGGAATGAAGTCCAATTCCTGGCCTGAGAACAAATTTACTGACAGTCATCTAAATGGAAAGAGCATCAGAAATACAATTTTAAGTAATCTTCCTATCACGTGCACTTTCTTTCCAACAAAATAGAGCAAAATCACTCATCAGATTTTTACACAGAGATATTTTTAAAAAGGAAGTGAAAAAACAGTATTTTCTCCACATTATTTGCAGAGGGTGCACTGCTGTTGAGTAAGGACAAGAAAGACCAACATTTACTGCCCAGAATGACATGAACTACCTTGATCTGAGTACTCTGGCTTAACGAATTAATACTAACTATGGCCTTAAGTAGAATCTGCTCTTCTAATATGGCACTGAAAAGAGCTGTAAGTTTGAGTCATTCCACCCCTTGATACAGTACCACAGGAGGAACATCTGTCAATTTATCACCAATCCACACATTTTGCTTAGATCACTGCTGTTTGAAGAATAGTCAACATTAAAAACTTCAACGAAAGAAAAGAGGATTTGTTCATAAGCAAGAAAGATGAGGGCTTGCAAGTCTCCATGCAACACTTTTTGCCTCAAATTGTTGAACAAAAGTCTGAAGCATCAAATAGTGACTCATTTCTGAAGCCTGGCATGCTGGAAGGCTCAGACTTATGTAGGCAAAGAGGAACTGGCTTTGATTGAGGCTTATGCCATATTTAAAGTACATTCAGGTTTCCTGGCAGCATAACTGGTGTATTCTTCAAGTTAAAAAATCCCTTCTGAGACAAGAAGTCTGAACAATCATACGCTTCAGAGAAGCTCGGTCTGGAGAGTTTCAAGAATAACTTCCAAGGCAGGTGATAACGAACATACGACAAGCAAAGCTCCAAGAGGAAGGCTGTTAAAAACAAATCAAAACAAACAAAACAACTATGGGAAAGAGGCTGAGCTGCTGGTCTTACAGACATAGCTCTATTCCAGCACTCTGGCAGCAAAACTAAAATGAACTCCCTCAGCGTCAAAAATACCCAATGGAACTCTATAGGCAAGATAACTACTCGGATTCAGGAGAGAGAAGAGATGTCACTGGCTATCAGAGAGCAGCTTGCCTTGCAGACACCAGATGATAAGATACCTTTCAAATCATGGCTTTTTTCCCCAAAACTACACTTTCTCTGCTGTGGAATTACAGCACTGGCCAAGCCTACAGCACTCTGCCAAGCAGAAACCTGAAGCTCAATTGAAACGTAAGCAGCACTTCCTCAAACAGCCTCTCCTACGGCATCACAGCTCCCCCAAGGGACCAGGTCATTACTCTGCCTGTCCTGCCCACATCCGGACTCACTGATGCAGCCTCCTCAGCATGTCAGCTGGGAGGTTTCCTGGGTTAACATTTGTTCCACAGTGAATAGAATACTAGAGAATAAAACCAGTAACAGATAAACATTTGAATGACTGATAACGTTATACTACGCAAGTAACATCCACAACTTCAGGCTCCTGGTATGCCACAGGACCCACACACTCACAGTGGGAGCTACAAATCTTCTACAGGTATAACATAAGTCTGCTGCAAAAGACAGAGGTCTCCAACAGCAACATAAAGGAGATATTTATTGTCAAACTCTAACACATCTAAGTAAGCAGACATACAGTAAGTAACAGAAATGAAGGGGAATGCATTATGAACACATTGGCTTTTATCTTCTGACATGTTCAAAATAGAAACATGGTTGGGCTAAAAGGAAACCACAAAGCACAACAGTCTTATAACTGCAGCAACCAGGCACTTGTAGGGAACAATAATTACCGGCAAAATAAATCAGTTATAAAGAGATCTGTTTGATGTATTTCTAACGACCTTGTATTTTTCTTCATATCTGAGTGTCAGGCTGCTTTTGTTGTTGTTGTGTTTCTGTAGGGATTGGTTTTCTGAAGTGGCAAGTATGGATTAATTCTCTTAGAAGATATGCAATTAGTTTAGAAGAAGTTTAACGTTACAGACAAATGACTTAATTTGCTGTTAATTACTCAGGCTTAAGGAGCAAGGTTTGTCATTAAACAAAGTATGACATTTTTTTAAGTACTGGTCAAATCTACTCAAGTTTCAGAGTTGCAAGACCAACATTTTCTCAGTACAATCAGAAGAACCATAAGATACAAAGTTTGAAGTTAACAGTTACAAATATAATTTTTAAGAAAACAGAAAAGCCCCCTGTCCCCTGCCAAACCAGTCCCGTTACTTTAGAAACAGAGAGCAGGATTAACCATTGACGGTTGAACAGCATTGCCCCTGACCCATTCTCTTGAAATTGTAAATAGAACACAGTAAAGCTAAAATGCAAACAGCAATGCAAAGGAAACAACAGAAATCAGCATACCTTTCAATAGCAGAGGAGCACAAAAAGCATCCTTAGTGTGAGCACCCTTCTTTAAATAAATATTGGAATTAATGCCAGCATTAGTCCCTGACTAAAATACACCTTGTGACTTCTAATAGGAGTTAAGAGACTGATTTACAACCACTGCATATTTTGCCACTGAGATGGGAAACAAATCTGCCGAACAATGTATAGGCCAGCTGTATTTCATTTGGGAATCTGTGATTGTCTAAATGATTTTATTTTGCCCAGACAGCCAAACCAAGAGAAAATAGCAGTTTAGGTAACAGCTGAAGATGATTTCATCCTTTTCTCATCACCTGACACAGTAAATTCATCATGCAAGTCTGTGCTCTCTAACTCAACAGAAAAGTTACTACACCTGTTAAGAGTAAGGATTCCATAAAGACATGAGAGTAGTTATGACAATAACATTTACTTCAAGTAATATTCATTGCCCGGGGATACAATGAAAACGATTATATACGTCAGTAACTTGGAATGCTTGAGATGAGTTCTTCTGAGATCTTACTCCTGGTGTTCTTCCTCAGTGACGTGATGTAACCTAGGTTTATTAGGATTGTGTTCGATCAGCCAGTCAGCAAGCCACGTCTGTGTAACAACAAAATAAACACCTTTTGAGGTTTTTTCTTGCTTGTTTGCTTTCTCTAGAAAGTGTAAGGAAAGCTATTGAAAGCATTACTTGAAGCTTCTGACACACACTACAACAGTGCAAAATGAAGTCCTTACAGGAAAAAATAATAAAAAAAAAAAGACTCATTTTTCTAGTGCTCTTCACCACTTATATTGCTTTCAAATACCTCACACTATGTTCAGAAGATGACTTATCCTGACAGTATTTATCTTTGTGCACAGGAATACTTTGGCCACACTTTAAATAATCTGAACTGGATTTTGGAATTAAGATGTGTGATGTCCATGAAAGTGCCTCATGAAACACTGCTCCTAGCAGTTATCACATGTGATTTATCTAGTAATGATTTATGAAAGACGCTACAGTTTTCTGCACTGAAATCACTTTGTAATGCCTAAAAAATAAAAATTAAGCATGGTGACTTTCTGAAATTCCTCTTCTAAGCTTCCTAGCAAATAGTACTTAAATAAGAACATAAGAGGTAGGAATGTCTGAATTGATCTTCCAAAGTTTTGGCCTTACACAAATTACCCTCTTTGCCTCAATTTCTCCACTTGTAAAGAGAAGATTTAATACATCCCTTTCATTTCGCAGAGCTGTTGATGAATTTTTCCTGGAACAAAACAAACATCAAGCCATAGTGTGGAGTGAAAGAGCTGATGGAATAGTAGATCAGTAAAGTAAACATCACTCTCCTTTCATTACCAGATTTAAGAAAAAGAGAAAGGTTTTAAAGAGTGTGAGTCAACAGGAGGAGCACAGTGACAGTCCTCATTGGTTAGTCAGCAATAGCAGCAGTAAGAATTCGGGACAAATGAAGAAGAAAAATAACAAACAAACAAGCAATCCATACAAACATACACGACAGCCCTTAAAAAGACTACCTGAGAAAGTCAGAAAAAATTATACAAACATACTAGAAAAAAAAATGCTCCATCAGTTTCCCTGTGAACCACCTAGGGGGACAAACTAAGGAGAGATAGCCAACATACATCTATCAAAACAAACAACATGAAATCAAGCTTATTTTCATTTTGTGACAAGGGCTCAGGCATTAAGAACATGGCAGAAAGTATGAATATCTTTCTATTAGCACACTGTTACAAGCAAGGAAGAGGAAAATTGTCTTGGTCAAGTTATTAGTTCCAGCTACGTAAGTGGACAAAAAATGTGTTCAGAATGCAGAGATTAATTGGAAACAAAGAAAAGAAATGATTTATAGAAGTGTGGCCTACGAGTTAAGATAGAGGAAAGGAAAATTGTTTTGGTTTTTTTTTTTGTAGTGAGGAAATGACTGAAAAACAACAACAAAAAGATGAAGACGGTCTTCAAATACGCAATAGATTGCTGCAAAAGAAGGAGATGTTACACTGTCTCCAGTGTCCTCTGGGGACACTAAAACAAAAGCAAACAAAAAATGTCATGGGTTTAACATTGGAGCACATGAGATTTAGGCTAACTTTTAGTGAAAGGTTTTCAGCTATGTATAATCAAGCGGTGAAACAGATTGCCTCGGGAGACAGCAGGCTCTCCATCACTTGGAGTGCTGAAGAACAGGCCAGAGCAGCGTCAGCTAGGAATGGTTATGTACAAATGGTTTGGCCTTAGGGCAAAGGGATGGATGAAGTGACTGTTTCAGGAACATTGCGTCTCAGTTTCTTAGAGTTCAGTGGTAACAGTGCCAGACATAGAGACAAAGTGAACAGACTACAAAGCTGGAGCAATTACAGTACATTTAGCTTGACACAGGTCATAGAAACACCTCAGAATATTCTTAAGGTCTTTTTCTCTGCAGTGTCTCTTGTGGGAAAATGTTATGTGGATTAAAAGTTTGCTAACGATGTAGAAAAAACTCCCAGTAAATCATCGCATTGATTGACTTTCTGCATTCCTAAAGGAGTACTAGTGTGAATTATTTGTATTTTAAGAGTACTGCGAGGGAAAAAAAAATAAACAAAACTGTAATTTTCCAGATGAAAGAAAGCTAAATTTTATTTAGGTGCTGAAGAGAAAAATCCAATAGATTAAGCCTTTTTTCCCCCACAAAGAATTACAATTCACTTGAAATCTTTTGTTAAAAGAGATCCTTGTGATCTCTTTTAAATGAGGGCAAGAAATATCGACTTGATAAACAGAAAGGTTTAAGATGACATAATTTGTTATAGGTCATTTTGATTATTCAAGATATGTTTTACTCAGAAGAATCATTATTAGTTTTCCTGGTGAACTGTGGGGGCAGCCCACATAACTGTTATCAGTGCCATATAGTCAAGATCACTGTTCATCCTGAAGAAAGATTAAGCTAATATTATTATATTAAACATAATGACAAAGTAATGACTGCCTTGCTAAGAACTCCACGGTATTTTACTCAAGCATGTAACTACTTCCTGTGTGATTAGCATCTAAGTAAGCTTACCTAGAATCTATTATGAGAGCTATTTCATCTCAAACTTATCTCAGAAATATTAAAGTAAAAATGTTTTCTTGGTACCACATGATAGCACTTATTTGCTTTTCCAGACAGCTGTAACAATTACATGTAGGTAACAGTTTTCTAGAAGTCACCTAAAATAATGATTGTAGCCTTGGTCCTCACCTCATCTATCAACAAACAAATCAGCTTCTTGAAAGGCAAATGTAATCTGTCTGCCTCACTAACAGTTAACTAAAACAGCACAGTTTTGCAGAAGAGTAGCTTTTGTACGTACAGGGAGCACAAATATTAATGTCAAACAAGCATGTTTCAAAGCATACAAGGCAGTACTGAAACACCATACCATTGGATCTGCTGGCTTCTCTTTACAAAGTGCAGTGAGCCCAGCTAGTAACGTAGGGTTTACATGAAGATTCAAGTAATCTCTAGCTCTTTGTCCAGCTGGAATTGGTTCTGAGATCACTGTAAAGAGTAACTAAAGGTGTTAGAAAGCAGCTTGTAGAGTGATCAAAGAGGCCCTTCTTTTTAAGGTCGCTTATTAAGGTAAGTGGAGGCTCATATAACTTAATAATACATCATAGTTTATAAAGCTTTTCACACAACAAACTGGAAAGACACTATTTAAAACCCTTCACAATGTCCCTGAGGTAATCTTTCTAATTATAGCCAATTGTGAAAGAAGAGAAACTCAGACCACCTGGAGAAACAGCTATATCCTTGAAGATTCATTGGGAGGAGAGAAAGAATACATCCCATATTTATTACTTCCTTCTTGCAGTGTGGCTCTGGTTTCAGAAAATCCAAAAATCTCATGTTAATTCTAGCTTTGCCGGCAAATGTTAAGAGTCATGGTTTATTCAAGGTCAGGACTGTAGGGAAGCGTAACGAGATTTTCTAGTCAGTTTGCCTTGCACCTTTCTGCCAAATACTAAGATCATGACTCAAATGTAACATTCTAAACAAGAGATCATCTCCCATTTTTTCCAGGTACTATGGTCCATTTCTCTAGCATTTACCTTAGGAACCGCACTATCATGTGAACGTTCAGTTGCCACTGAACAGATCGTGTTCAACCTGAAGCCAAGAGCAGTGACCTTCTCAAGCCAACAGGAGTTCCTGCTCTGAGTGTAATAGCTTCCCCTTTTATTTACAGCTTTATCTGCTCCAATTCCCAAACCAGAGAGTTTGTAAAGTAGAAGCAGCCACTGTAACAGCTCTTCAAATAGATGTCGATATGCTTTTTACAGGAGAAAATACCAACATAAATAAATAGACATTAGCACAAAGCACACAAGTCCAAGCCATTCTAAATCAAATTTATCTTGAGCCTGGACAGAGACCATTAGTAACAGAGAAGGATGCTATCCTCCCAAAGACTGGCAATACATTTTTTGTATCATTTTACCTTCTGGAAACATGAATCGAATTTCTCTTTCTGCTGAGGAAATGCTGAGACTGCCATGAAGTCCATTCCTCAGATCATCAGTCCCATAGATTGCTCTTAAACTAAAGAGAAAGAATTGCTGGGTGGGCAACTACAAATACCCTTTAAGTCTCTACAGTATAAAAGCAATACAGAAAGGCTAAATCACAAGGCTGTGGTTTGATTTGCTTTGTTTTTCAACAAATTCATGCATTCAGCGTTCTGTGTAAAATGGGTGAACTTTACACATACAGAGGTAAAAAGTTATGTTATACATAATCTAAAGAGAGAACTAAAAATCCTTATCTGATCTGAAAGAGGGAGAGCAGCAGGTGGGTCTCATTTAAGACAATGAGAAAATCCTTCTGACTTACACCAAGACCAGTCGGTGAGTTACCTGTGAGGGTGAGTCATCCTAGCTTTTATGCTGTTTGATGGCCCAAGCAACTCCTTCCAGTATGAGATTGCCTGATGTCTGGCAAGAACCATAGCAACTGAAGGTCCAGAGCTCATATAGGCTGCTAAATTAGGAAAAAACATTTTTCCATATTGTTCTGCATAAAAGATGCTGCATTGCTCTGGGCTTAACTGGAGCTTCCGCTTCTGAAAAAAAAACATAGAAGAAAAGAGAATGAAAAAAGCTTACTAATTTGAGATACAAAGCAACAAAAACCAGGAGGTTTCCATGTTAACTACATAGACAAACACATTGTTTGAGGCCTTGATGTACAGAAATTGCAGCTGGGTGTCTTAAAGTACAGACAGGGCACAGAAGTTTCAGCCCCAGTTATGCAATTGCTCTTTTGTTCGGTGCTTTGGGATTTTGACAATAGCTACCCAGCCTGCAGGTAGCCAGGATTAGGACAAGTGTAACAGGTTATCCACCAGAGGGCATGGGGCAGGCTGAAGAGAAATGAAGAAACTCATGGTAAAGCGCATCCTTTGAGCCTGCTCTAATGTGATACAGAGAGATTCAGATTCCTATCAACCTCAATGTCAGAAGTCAGTGGCTGCATCAGGAGATGCTGTAAAGTTCTTCTCGTTAAAACAAAAAACAACCCTCTAATCTTCTGACGAATTTCCTATAAATAAAACAACCAGAAACACAGAGGAAGAAATTTAAAAAGAACGAGTTTGAAAAGAGACATTTACAAAAATAAAGGCTTACAGTTTTAAGGAAATATATACATATAATAATTGTATCTAGAAGTCTGGTCGCTGCTCACCCAGTGCCGTGGCCAAGGGCACTGCCACTGCAGTACGAGGAGAGGAAGGGGGAGGAGGAGGAAGAGAAGAAGGCAGAACACGATGAGGACGACAGCGGCACCCAGCGACCGCCCCAGCCCCACTGGGCAGCCTGGAAGAGGTTGGTTTGTTTTCTTTCCATTGTGATCATTTCTAGAGGAAAGTCAAAAAGAGCAAAGACTTCTTTGCCAGAGCAACATTACTGGCTCCTGCTGAAGATTCTGGTATATCCCTCACTTCAAAATGACCTGGTGATTCTGAGGTAGTTTAACAGAGTTTTTTCATCTGTTCTCAGAGAGTGTACAAGGCTCCCTAAGTGAGGGCCCAGAGAACGCAGGTCCTTGTTAGCTAAAGGCAAATGTTTAGCTGAACTCAGTCTCCAGCAAGAATCACAGCCTGGAGTCTTTCCAACTGGCAGAGGGAACGCTCTGCCCAGCATCCCACAGTCACCCTGTTAGGTCCAAATTAGAGAGGACAAACTCAATCAGGACTATTTCAATAGAACATTTGTAACACTTCAACATCCAAAAAGCCCATTTACAATAAAAACACAGGGAACACGAAAAAGCACTTCAGACCACAACCTGCCATTTAATTCTGGAAGCATCCACTTGGGAAATGGATTCATGACACGCTCTTACCAAACAGGGACCTCTCCAAAGAGTTACTTTGGAGCATCCACCCATCTGCTACGTATGTTACATACACAAGCTGCTAAACCCCAGTTTATTAAGGAAGTATGGGATTTCTTCCAATCAGCAAAATCACCAGCCTGCTCTCATCCATGTTGTGCACCAGCAAAATGTATCCTCAAAGAATCCGGCAGTTGTGGCTGACATGAAAAATGTAAACAGACACAAAAGCTTTTAATTACTGAATTGGCTGGTGAAAGTTAACTATTGATGTGACTCATAAACTGCAGCTGCTGTCTCAGGAACATAATCTTTTACCTGGACAATCACGAATCCCGATCTGAGGATGAGATCTTCTATCTCTTCCTCCTTTGCTACAACATCAGGTTTGATGAGAGCCAGTGTTTTTTCCACAAATATTTGAGGTTCGGGCATTAGCATCTGCATCTTCGCTTCTAAATTGGAACTCACGTGCTTATCCGTCCTGCAATGACACGAGTTGAGGACATTTGGGGTTTGCCTACCCCACAGCCACGCTCTGTGCACCCCGGGAAGGAAGCAGGCCATCCTCCTTTCGGACCACCCACGTCACATTTCCTCTGGACCAGCGAGCGTGTGATCCACACCCCCATTTTCAGTAGCGTTTTGTAGGAAGCGAGCCAAAATGAAACACCGTTCCACAGAAACATGAACTCTGTTAAGGCGTCGCTAACTCGGCGCGTGAGGAAAAGAGAAACGATACCACGCGCGGCGGCGCCGCTGCCACGAGAGCAGGGCAGGCTGCACGCCTCAGCACCCCCGTGGGACACCGCGTGGGACACGGCTCGGAGCCGTGAGGAGGGCTGAAAACACGCGAGGGCGCAGGGGAAGCGCGGAGCGACCGACCTGCGACCGCGGCTCCGTTGCTAAGCGGCGGGCGGGCAGCGCAGCGGCGGCCACGAGATGGCCTCCGCGGGCCACGCGCGGCGGGGCGTGCGTGTGCGTGTGGGCAGCAGGAATGGCGGCTCCGTGCAGCTCGTTTGCCCCTTTCTGAGCGATAGGAGAATGAGGAATGGCGTGCGCCGGTCGGGGCAGAAGGTTCAGGGGGCGCGTCGTGTGGATAGCTCCCTGTGACGCGGCTCTACGTCGGTTTCACCCCACCCCGAGGTAAAGCGGGGAAGCGCGAACTCGCAGCGGGAATCCACCGGCAGCGGTTCCGCTGTGGCAGCCGCGCTTCGGCACGGAACGCTCGGCGCAGGCGCACTGCGGGTGCCGGCATGGCGCAGCGCTTCCTGTTTATTTCCCGCGGGGTTCCCCCGCTCCGCGGTGCGCTCTGTCGGCGCTAGGGAGTGAAATCCGTTTGGTTTTACACAGGTAAAACTACCGCTATCGGGCGGGCACAGCCGCGGTAACGCCCGCGCCAGCCCGCGGCCTCAGCCGATACAACGCTGGTCCGAAGCGATGGGATCCCTAATGCAGGCATACGGTGTTTGCTTCTTTAACGGAGGCGGCTCAGCCAACACCGGATCTGAGGGTACGGGACGCGCAGCAACTACTCACTGATAAGGGAAGGACGTGTTTTATGAGAAATACGTTCCTAGAAAGATCTGTGAGGTCGTCTACTTGTAGTTCAGAACGCGTACAAGGTGACAGGGGGACCCTAAAGCTTAGCAGCTCAAGGGCCTCCTCAGCCCCAGTGAGTATTTCAGACCGTTACATAAGAAATGTTGAATTTAATACCCTCACAAATTGCTGCCAACTTTCATCGCTGGCAGTTTCCCGTGCGCGTTTTTCTCCCCGTTAACCAAGACAGGAAAAAAATGCGTCTGTATCTGTCCTCATCTGCTGAATCTTCCCCACCAGCACCGCCCTCTTCGCTCTGCTCCTTCCCCTATCTTTCCGTGTCAGAATTTCTCCTCCTTGCTGTTTCCAGAAGCATTTCTGGAGGGCGGAGATCATCTAATTTTAGCAACTCGGAGAATCCTCCGCTCTCCAATGAGCGAGCTGCTGCATCGGAAGCTGCAGCCAATTACCCGGGGTTTCCTCCTGCTGCACTTCCCACGGCCGTTCAATAATGCAGTTACACATTTAAAGGGACCCGCGCACGGAAACAACACCGTGCGTTCCCTAACAAAGAAGTTGTGTTTTACAGTAAGAGTATCTCAAAGGTTTCTTCTAAAGCCTTGGATCCGACCTTTTATCCTGTTATTGTTCGAGTGTTGTCTCTGTACCACTTGAAAAGCTATTTCTAATGACCAGAAGGCTGCTCTGGGCATAGCTTTGCTGCTGTATCTGATCTGCTAAGAGGTTTAACAAGCCTTGGTTGTCTTATTTTTAGCTGGCACGGGATAGAATAGCACAAAGATTGTGGCTGCAGACACATTTGCATTCTGATAACAAAGAAATAACTTCGTCAGGAAAAAAATATTGTTTTAGAACTTTGAACTCCAATTACTGCAAGAAGGTGGACAAAATATTTACTTGTAGATTGTTGATTAGAAAGAAAAAGAAAGAAGGAAAACTAGAATAATGTAAAATTGCACTGGATAATGCAAAATAATAAAAAGTTAGAGTAATACTGGCTGGACTCACTGATTAAAAATGAAACTTGCACATCTTTTATCTTTATGAGCATTTTGACATCAAGTGTGCAAAGCAGTAATAATTCACTGGTTATTCCCCTGCCAAACTTCTGTCCCACCACTGACACCTTTTTCTTTTGCTCTGTCTGACAGTAAAGGCTGGGGTACCTGTGCACAGTACCAGCTTCCCTCCGGCACCTGCTTCATCTGCACTTGCTTTTGCAGTGCGAAGTGTCTCTGACGGAAATCCTGTGACCAAGCTAATTTCCGCTCCTGCAAGCCCGCTCCCTCCTCCATTTCTTACAGCTACACAATTTTACTTGTGCAGCTTGCCTACATGCCCGCAGTCCTAGCTTTCATTTTACTGCTTCTGACTAACCCAATTCAAGCCTCCGTTTCTGCTTTCCTCTATTTACTGTCTCACCATTTTCTTTAAAGATATTATTTCTACGAGACTAATAACAAACTTCTTTCCTGCACGTCCTCTGTAACTCCATCCCTGGCTCTACTGACCTTCTTCCATTTTATTTCCTGATCACACTCATGCCCACTCTTTCATATGTTCACAGCATTTGTCTGCTCTGACCCCCCAGTACCCACACAGATGCACTTCAGCCTCTTGCACATCAACCAATTAATTAAACACAATCCTTCCGTAGAAGTGCCTCTTCTCACCTCATGTTTGTAAGTCTTCCAACCACATCTCCTTTCTGGCTGCACCCTAAATTCACTTCAAATACAGTTTTGCTTCTTCTAGTCCTTTAAAAGCTTCTCAACGCATCTTAAATCAAACTCTTTTTGTCTTCAGTCACTTTTAGCACAGCTAGTTCTCCTCCTTCCTTAGCTTTTGCAATTACTCTCACTTACTGCTTCTTCCCCAGTCTCTGCTTCAGCTTGGTACAGCAATAGCTTCCTTCTGTTTCTTTCCCATGTCTGCAAGAGCACCAATGAGCTCTAATATAAATTTTCTCCTCCCTTCCCTCCTAGCTCATAGCTCATTTTCCTAATTGAGGAATTCAGATATGATTGCCTCATATTACTGTCTCCTTTTAAACATAAGGCATTTCCATTGCGATCCACTGTCGTGTAATGAGCGTGTGCTAGATAAACGATCTGGCTGAAAACCAACCACTTTTCAACTGAATTATTTTACAGCCAAATGTGCAAAGGAGTAGGTGGAACTTCACAGACAGGAATGTGAGTTTTAGGTTCACGTTGGTCCAAACTGCTGTGACTTCTGTGAGTTACTGACATGGCTGGGAATCTTGCACAAGCTCTGCTCACGTTGATTATTGCTGATATCCTTTTCTCTGGTCACAACATATAAATCATCCCCTTGCATTCAGAAAGCTTTCTGCAAGAGTGGTTGATTTTGCAGATTATTTTTGTGTTAGTTCTCTACATCTTTCCAAATAAGGTATTTTTTGCCCCACAGAAAACTACTGGTTTTCAGTTGTAATGATCACATATTGATCAAGTTCTATTTACCTTTTGTTCCACAAATAATAGCTCCTATGCTGCAAGTCACCCAAAGCAATTGAATTCTACTAAGTCATTTTCAAATAAAGGCTCTCCTGCTCAATTCCATGATTTTGCTCAGGGTGCAATCCTACAAAGTATATGTTTTCCATAAAGCTTCTACTCATCTGTATATGGGCATAGCCTATGGATACAGTATATAGATACCAGGCTTCTACCCTTTACTTCCTTAAATATATCTACCTTATTTCCATGTAGCAAAAAATAGACACAGTAGCTGGAAACTGCTGTTTGGAGTTGCCAAACTAAGAGATTGAGATGGGCCTGACCAGAAGAAATGAACAGTTGGAAGAGAGTACAGATATGAAGAACGCACCATTAAGTGCATCTGTGCAAGAGCTACAAAAGAAAGAAAAGGAAAGAAGAGAGTTTAGCAAAGCAAGAAAAAGAAACGGGAAAAAAAAAAAAAGAGAAAGAAAGGGAGGGAAACATGGAGAGCTGCAAATCAAATAGTGAATCATACAAATCCTGATGAAATACAAAGGAAATGTTGAGAGCAATGACTTCTACAGATAAATTAATACCCTATATCATTAAAACCACTCAGATTACATCCATCATCTGAACCTCTACTTAGACAACAGACTCACATAAGCTATCACCCATTTCAGTCTACTCTTGCTGCTGGTCTATAAACTTTTCAGAACACATTTCTGCATTCAGCTACCACATGTATAGAAACCCCGCAAGAAAGAAAACAGTCAGTGAAGTTCATCAGCACTTATCATTCCATCCACCCCGTTTAAGTTCATCTGCAGATATCGGTTTGGTCTTAGCTTCCCCTTTAGTGACTCAGGCAAATGCAGGATAATTTCCAATTGAAGCAAGCTGGTGGCTCTGAATAAATTAACACATACAGCTGATAGCAGCTTTGGGTGCAGGTCTGATTACAATCTAAGCTAAGGCTGCCTAAAAGAAGCCAACAGAAGATGTCTTGCTGGATGTGGGGTAAGTATCCTTGAGGTGGTACAAATTAGGGTAAAGATTGTCTTACAACAGCAAAAAATCTTTGTTTCTATTTATACTTAATATTTAGAAACAACTTCAAAAACGTACTCTTGTGAAGTATACCGGAAAAGAGATACTCACCCTGTTTTACAGACATCACAACTTACAAGCCTGATAGTTGGGTGCTGTTTGTATTGTTTTTACTGGACATGACCTCATGTAACATTCAAGTTTGTGAACTTCAGACTTGAGGGGTGGTTGTGGAACTTATCCATAATTGCTCATTTAGATCACCTATTTTCAGATTGTCTTAATGCTTTTCAATTTGTGATCAGCAAAACATGAGGGGAAAAAAAAATGATGGAAGCAAATATTCATTACGTCTAAGGAGTTAAAAGTCAAGAAATTGTAAGAAAACCTGTTACGATTCTAGTAAGAAATCAGAAGCAGTTTTGTTGTGCTCAGCCTGGACTAGTTAACGTGGTTCTGTTGGCAAGCACCGCAGGCACAGTAGTGGGGGACTGTTTTTTGTATGACCTTACAATACTAAGTATTTTGGTTTGTTTTTATTCTTCCCTTAAGAAGTCAGTTTTACAGACTAATACTGTTTTCAAGTTAAAAAAAAAATAATAATCTGAATTGCTACATTGATTTTTATTTTGTGCTCACCTTTAATACTCTACACACTGCACTGCTTATGTAAGTAAATATCACTTAGTCTGTTGTGATTTTACCAAGGTGCTCCTTCATATTTCACACAGGATGAAAGTTGCTCTAAAAGTGGTTTGCTGAAGGACAGCCTGGGTCCTGGACTAGCTAGCTGGCTGAATAAAGCTAAATTAAGCCATGTGCGCTTCCAGAGTTGTAGCAGCGATGCAGAGGCGAGTTGGGCCAGAGGACATATTTGACCGAGGGTGGAACGCTCCAATATGTTTACATTCACCACTACTAAAAGTTAAACTGTTACTTCTTGCGCACCACCAGCAAAGGGCTTAATTTGTCAGAACTCCCTTTAAAAGGGGTGGTAGCCATCTTCGTCTCTCCACCCGAAAGCTGAGCTCTGTGCCTGTGCAGCGGGCGGACGAGATACGAGGAATGGCACATCGCACAAGAATCTGAGGTACAAACACACGGGGCGTTGTCTTCTTGCCCTCCTCACACAGCCAACAGAGCTGATGCATCCTTGGGCAAAAAGGACGACGGCTCCGAGTTACGTAACGCTGGCTCCGAGTTTCCTCCAAGAACAACAAACTGCGGCCTTCTGGGTTGCAAAACCAGCAGGGCTGGGAACGTGAAGTAAACCTCTCTCCCTGGAGCGAACTGAGTTCAGAGCGCGCCGCACCTCCACAGAGCGGCGCTGCCATAACCGCGCCCCGGCGGGCGGGAGCGCTCCGCGGGCGGCGGCGAACCGTTAGGAGACGGCTGCGGGCGGCGGCCATCGCCTGTCGTGAAGCGCGTCGGGAGGGCGGTGCGGCTGCAGGGCTGCGAGGCAGCCGCCTTCAAACCCGCTGAGGTGAGAGGCGCGAAGAACCGCACGCGCTTCCCCCCCCCCCCCCCCCCGCCGCTCGCTCCCGCCGACCGCCATTCGCCTCGCACCGCGCGTCCCGCCCGCCCAGCGCCGCGGAACCAATAGGAGCCGCCGAATCCTATGAGTGACAAAGAGAGACGGCCAATCAGGAGGCGTCTTGTTGCTGTGTTGCCCGGGCTCCGGCGGTATAAAGGCGGCCACGCGTTAACGCTTCGGGTCGGAGAGTACGTGTCTCGGCGCTGGCGGAGGCGGCGGCGGGGCCGGTGCGGAGCAGCCGAGCACCGTGGGGGGATTTTAATCCGATTCCGGCCGGCCCGGATTTTTATCGCGAGCGGCTTTTAAAGTGAGTAGGGGCGGGCGGCGGCACGCGGGGGGAGGGGCGGCAGCGGACCGGATCAGACCGGCCCAGCCCTGCGGGGGGAGGGGGGGCGGGGGAGCGGCGTCGCTGACCGCCGGCCCCGCTTTGGTCTCTTGCAGGCGCCTCACGTCCCTCTCGCCTCTGCGGACGGGGCAGCATGTCCGAAGCGGAGCAGCAGTTGGCGGCCGCCGCCGGCGCCACCCAGAACGGACACGAAGCGGCTGAGAGCTCCGGGGAGCAGCAGCAGCAGGCCGACACCGGCGGGGCCCCGGCGGCTTCGGCAGGCGCGGCGACAGCGGCGGCAGCGACAGCGGGAACGGCGGCGGCGGCGGCGGCGGGAGCCGGCCCTGCGGCGGGGACGGCGGGGGTAGCCGCCAGCCAGAACGGGGCCGAAGGCGACCAGATCAACGCCAGCAAGAACGAGGAGGACGCGGGGTAAGCGGAAGGCGGGAGCAGGCCGCACCCCCCTCCCCCATCTCCCCGCCTCGGGCGCCATGTGCGGCGGCGGAGCCGCGGCCGCTAGGCCCCGGCGCGGCCCTCGGGCGGGCGGAGCGCCCCGTCGGGCCCGGGCCCCGCGGGGGAGGGCGGCGGGCGGCCCCGCGGTGCAGCGCTCGGGCGGGCGGCGGAAGGCGGCCCGCAGCGGCAGCGCTCCCTTTGTTCTGGAGCTGCCTTTTGTTGGCGCCATGTGGTGGCTGGGGGAGGGGCGGCCGCGGGCCCTCGCCGGCTCGCGCTGTAAAATGGAAGGGATTTCCCTCGGCGCGCCTCACGCCTCGGCCCCGGCCGCTTTTTAAAGCAGAGGGGGAGGGGGGGAGGGAAGGAGCCGCTCGGGGTGACGGCTGCGAACTTTGGGGGAGTCGTGGAGCGATTCCGTCGGTCGGCTGAACGCGAGCGTGCTTTGTGTAAGGCGTACGAAATGACCGGGGTGGCCGGCTTAAGTATTTTCGGAGGAAGGGAAAACCACGCGAACGAGGTGATAACTCCGTGTGACGAAAGAGTGATTTTTGGGTTACGTCTTTGCAGCATTGTCAGTAAACCGGTTATCGCTTAAGAGCGTTTTCTGGAGGAGTCAGTGTTTTGCTGTGTTTTAGTAGCAGCATTCGTACGTGAAAAGATTAAGTTATTTGCCATCAAATTCGATCCTTTTCTAATCTGTATGAAAATACACGCTTGGCGTGAGAACTACGTGCCTGTTTCTGCAGACTCTTTGTGATTCTGGCTACTCACGTATTTAATTGGAACTTCCTTTGTTGTCACTGGACCCTGATTCGAAGGGTCATTTCCCTGAGGCTGAATAGAGCTGAAGCCGCGGGAGCGCAATACATTTCTGTTTAGAAGGGAAGGAGAAAGAGTTACACGAGTGTCTTGTAACCTCGGACCAGATGTGACTTTTCTTTCACAGCATCGAAGGATTGTGAACTACACCTGTGTAAGCTGTGCAGATTTTCTTTTTGCGTCTTTAGTGTACAGTGCGCCCTGAAAAGTGAGTGATGCTGTCCCCTTTGTCACATAGGACGTGACAAATTTCAACCTCACACCTGTAAGCTAAAATCTCTAAAGAAAAAGGAACAGAAGCAACAATAATTATTTGTAGAGATTGAATTAGGTGATAGTTTAAGCTTGTGCTAAAGTAACACCTGCCCAAGGTAGAGGTCACGGTGTAGGCAGTAAATACAGTTAGTAGCTGAAATGTGGTTTGATTTGTGTTGGTATGTGGGGAGGGGAAAAAAAAGAGACTGTGCATTAACAGTGCAGTTGTCCAGTCTGGGTGGCTGCTGAAGGGGAAGTGAAATACTAAGAACTGGTCACAATTTCACAACTCTACGCTGTGGTGTTCAGATACATGTAGGTGTTGATCCTGCCACTTTAAAAACCAAAATATTGGAAATCACAGTGTGGTATCTACTCCTGTGGTAAGAGGTTGTTTCAGCACGTAGCAGTACCTGTGTGTGTATGGTAGACCCATCCTTAGGGCATGTGGCTGAAGCTGCCTGCAGATAAATCCTCATCTCCCAACCTTTGAGTTTCTCTCGTACCTGTTCTGTAAGAACATCTAGTGATGCCAGGGCATGCTATTGAAAACAACTGTCAGTCTGTTCACGTTCTGCACTGTTCCTTGGTCAGTAAGCTATTCTGAGGAGAATGGAGCCATCAAGTTACCTTTCTGTTATCTTTATTGAAAGGTTTAGTAAACTTTGCAAGGCCTTTTCTTTGTGGGCTCTGGAAGAGAAACAGACTTGACTTAGGTCTTAAATACCATCCTGCACTTCTTAGTTGGGAGCGCATAGCTGGATCTGAAAAACTACAAATTTAGCCTATAAACCTTATGGCTTCCTCCAGTTCAGTAAAGTCTGCAGAACAGATCCATCGCACAGTGACTGCCATTTGGACCTGAATGGATGATGGTTTTGGCAGGTCAGAGTTATACATTAATACCAAAGGCCAATTCTGTTTTGATGTAGACTAGTTTATAAAGTGCTGTTAGCTTCTACTGCCAGATTGTGGTTACCTCTGAACGGAGTAGTGACAACTTGAACTGCTTTAGTCTGTAGTTAGGTAAAAAGGCTCAAATGCTTTTAAAAAGCTTGGTTTGTTACCTTGGAAACTCTGAAAATAGAAAATGGTCATGCTATTAATGGTTTTATTTAAGTGAGGCGTTTGAAAATCGCCTTGTTGACTGATCTTAGTTTTGCTTACTTTTAATTCTGTGTCGCACTTGAGTAGTTTCTAGTTCTTTGTGATGCTTTAAAGGCAATCTGTGTGGGAGGGCAGGTAGGGAAGTACTGTATCACGGCCTCCCATGAAGGCAAAGACTGGCTTAACACTGTCATACTGATGAAGGTAGAACTAGATTCAGGAACCAAGCAGGAAGAAGTGCACAGTGTACTTGTTAAGGCAGGTCCAAAGTCCCGTCTGTTAACAGGGGACTGTTCTTAGCCATCACAGATATCCAGTTCAAGTTCTGCAGGTTGTTCTTAAGGCTAATATTTTTACATTTATTTGTCCAAATTAAGGCAGATCTTAAGTATTATGGTGCCCTTTTCTAGCCTGAGCACTTTCAAAGCAGTGTATGTGACCTCAGTTCCTTTCAAAAAGGAACAGGCAGTAATTGATAGTCAATACTGCTTTGTTGCAAGTAACAGAATCACAGTGGAAGAACATAAGTTACTGGTGAGGAGTATTTGAAGCCATTTTTGCCATTTTTACCATTTTTTACAGCACGTCACAAATTCCAGAGCGCACTGTAATTCCCTCAAAGAAGAGGGAGGGGAAAAAAACAAACCCTTGTGTGCTCCTGTACTGTTAGCTTTCGATAAGATGCGAAAGTGTTTAACCTTCAGTAATTGGACCTGTTCTGACAATGCTGCTGAGGCGTGTACCACTGTGAGCATCTTGCTAGGTGTGCTTTTTCTGTAGTACTTCCTGAATCTAAATAGCTCTTCTCTTTGAAATTTCAGGAAAATGTTTGTTGGTGGCCTCAGTTGGGATACAAGCAAAAAAGACTTGAAAGATTACTTCACCAAGTTTGGTGAGGTAACTGACTGTACGATAAAGATGGACCCTAACACAGGAAGATCCAGAGGCTTCGGATTTATACTCTTCAAAGAACCTGGGAGTGTTGAAAAGGTGAGTTTAATCTTTGTTCTCAGTTTCTCCGATTCTTTAGTTAAAGGAAAATCTTCTAGCTTAAGTTAACGTAATTAAACTATCTTCTAGGTTCTGGAACAGAAAGAACACAGGCTAGATGGACGACTAATCGACCCCAAGAAGGCCATGGCAATGAAAAAGGATCCAGTGAAGAAAATATTTGTTGGTGGACTTAACCCCGAAGCCACAGAAGAGAAAATCAGGGAATACTTTGGCGAGTTTGGAGAGGTGTGTAATGTTGACAGTACTGTGTTTCAGTGTTCAGTCAGACAATTGCTGTTCGGATTACTAATAATTATTTGCAAATTGCAAACTATATTAATTTCAGATGTCTCAAGCCTGTTATAACTGATCCAGAGGTTTCTGTGCCTTGAAAGCAAGGCAGGCACTGCACTAAATGCTTACATTGCTAATTAGATACCTCATTTGAACTCAAACCACCCTATTTGATGTTAAAATCCTTCTTAAGATTCGTAAAGTTAGTTGAAGCCTCTGGCTTGAAAGATAATTTTCCTATAAAAAGAACATTGCAACTTCAGTGTTGCTTAATATGTGCAGATATGAAACTTGCATTTTTACTGTTCCAAGTGCCATACACTTTAGGGTTCTGCTAATACTTGAGTCTAAAACAGTATTTCATGTCTACAGATTGAAGCAATTGAACTTCCAATGGATCCAAAGACCAACAAAAGGAGGGGGTTTGTGTTCATCACTTTCAAGGAAGAAGATCCAGTGAAGAAAGTTTTGGAGAAGAAATTCCATAACGTCAGTGGAAGCAAGGTAGTAACTTGGATTTGTGAATCTTTGACCAGGCTGTTAAGCAGAATGCCACTATGTCTTTACTCTGAAAAGGATTCTGCAAACCCATGATTTCAGAGTACCCAAAATACAATAAGGGTAGCTTGCAATTTACTGTATTTTTGTTGCTCTGTGTTCAGCCACAGAGCGTGCCAAGTTCTTGGCCAGTATTTGCGGCTTAAATATTTAAGTGCTCTTGACTTTTATAAGTAAAGGTTTAAATTAATATGTGTGTGGAAAAACTGGCTTGTACGGTGATATAAGCCATTAAATAGATTCTTGCTCTATTCTCATCATAGAGGAACTGTATAAATTCAAGGCTTACTGGTACTAACTTCAGGAACCAGAGAGAAAATATATGCTCAAGGGCCCCTTGAACCTTGTCAGCTGGCTGTGTGAACCACTGTAACAGTGGTGTGACATAACTCACACCACAGTCTGGATGGCTGATGGTGCTTCTCTGTGGGAGTAGCTAATACGGGTTCGGGTGTCAAGCTAATGAAGACTGGAGGCAAATAATGTGTCCCTCTTCTTTTGCTCTGTGCTCAGTGTTAACCATCTATAACGCTAACTTCAGAGTCCTTTTAGAACTTTTCATACGGCCCCACATAGTAACTTGCATTGCACTTAGTTTAAGGTCAGACCACTTGACACAGCTCAGGATCAAGTTTTGGTACTTACCTGTTTATTTGGTTTGCCAGACTCTGTAGTTAGCCACAAAGTTTGCCAGAAGAGGTAGAGTCAAGTGTGAAAAGAACTGAGAAAATCGTATCAGCATATCTTGCCCCTATGGCGTGTTTTTGTCATAAGATAATAAAGCCAGCATGTTACCTCGAAGCAAAATCCGATGTGAAGAATTCCAAACAAGGTTTTCTGAGGTACTGTCACAGGGCGTTGTTCCTTTCACTGCTTCCTCTCCAACTGTGTATAGATCCAGGAAGTAGCAGCTGGCTGATAACTGGAGCTTGGGAGCCAGTCTTGGAAATTTTAATTCCAGTTATTTTTAATTATTTGTAGTATCGGATAAGTTATGCTTTCAAGTGTTGGATGGTAAAGTACACTTAACCAACACATATTCCTATTATAGGCTGCACGAATGCTGCCAAAAAAAAAAATCATTTGGCTTATTTCTCACCTTGCTGGTAGCCCTTCAGTCAGCACAGCTCAGGTGAAGCAGTCCAGCAGCTTAGTCCTAGAGATTCTGCAGGATGTGGGGCAGCCCTGTAGTCACCCCAGAAGCAGTAGTGGCTATGCTGAGAAAACCTTCTGGCATAAAGTAGTCTGTTAGAAGCAGCCTGCACTGAATGGCAGACAGCGACTGACTTACCCTAACCTGGGCAGCATGATAAATTGAATGCTTCTGGATGTGTGACAGGGAGCACAGCATGAGCGTGAACACCTTTGCCTCTAGAACAACCTCTGGCTTTCCTAAGTGGCTAGGCTTGAGCAGCGCTGTTCTAAGACAAATAAACAATTCCTCCTTATTCTTTGTTTTCAGTGCGAGATAAAGGTAGCACAGCCAAAAGAAGTATACCAGCAGCAACAGTTCAGTAGTGGTGGAGGAAGAGGTAGCTATGGAGGAAGAGGCAGAGGTGGAAGAGGCGGTGGTAAGTATTGCACACACTACTTTAGTATGGACACATTCAAACTAAGCTGTGTGTACTAAAATGGGATTTTGTGGATGGTTTTCCCTTCTATAGCTCAAAGTCAAAATTGGAATCAAGGTTATGGCAATTACTGGAACCAGGGTTATGGGAATCAAGGATACGGCTATCAGCAAGGTTATGGTGGCTATGGAGGCTATGATTATTCAGGATATGGGTATTATGGATATGGACCAGGCTATGATTACAGTAAGTAAAGAACTGTATTGGGTATAAGCAAGCGTAACTAATTAGCAGTTTAATGCATTTGTTCTCTTGTTCATAGGTCAAGGCAGTGCAAATTATGGGAAGACACCAAGGCGTGGTGGCCATCAGAATAACTACAAGCCATATTGATCAAACTTATTCAGGTATGCAGTGGCATGGTCTCTTTTGGAAAATGACTGCATAGGTTTTGTATACAATGCTGTAGATGGTATTTCAGTTCTGTACCAAATTTAACTTTACAATAAATTTCTATGGCCTGTTAAATGTGCATCTTACTTGGAAGAGCTCCCTGGAAATGTTTTACATGTTTAATACTTACAGATAACTAGTTGTTTAGACAGTGTGGTGTGTACATTTCAGCCTTGCTGAAGATATTAATTAATGATTTTATTAATAGGTTAAACTGAAACTGATTTTGAGGGTCTGCTTAAAGCTGCAGCTCTGCATCTAGGGACTGCCTCTTGGAGTTAACTATGGACTCTGCATTACTCCAGTTGTACAGAAAGAGATGCATCTTAGGGAACCAGTGTCACTTTCCACCTTTTTATTTTGTATTGTTTTTGTGTCATACATTTCCTGTAACGGAAGTGTTAATTTTACTGTACTTTTTGGTACCTTTTTGGAATCTAATGTATTGTAAGGTATTTTACATGTGTTCTGATTCACCATGACATGGATATTGAAGCTATCCTAGCTTTTGAAATAAAAAAGGCGTAATCTAGTGTCTTGTGCCATTCTTCAGCTATGTATTAGTAAAACGGCAGTATGTTTTTCCCAGAACTTAGTTCGTGGCAGTACCTTGATAGGTGAAGAGTTGGGCTTAATGCTTTTTAATCTTGAAACTAGAGGGCTGTGTTGGTAGGTAGTTGTGTTGACTTTAGCAGTCAAGTGGCTGCTGAAAACTGCAGTCACTTCTGCCTGGAGGTTATGGAAGAGAGCCTGGGTGGAAATCCCCAGCTGCTGGGGCTGTGCTGGTGGCTCACGTTCTAGGCAGGTACAGAGGTAGCTGTAGTACTGACTGTAGTAATGCCTGCAGTGGAAGGCTCGTGTGGGTGGAGCCAGAAGCTTAGGTTTCAGGTAGGGCTTGGCAGACTAGACAGCCGTGCAGGAGGAGGCTTAAGAGGTATGCAGGAAGCTAGCTGCACTTCGTTCATGTTTCAGCCTCCTGAGTCAGAGGCTTCTAAAAGTTCTTACTAGTATGTATATGTCTTGAAAGACAGGTTAGACAGACATTAAATGATCAAGGCAGAGCCTGGATTTTTGCGGTCCTAACTGTGTACAAAAAACACAGTAAAGAACTTTCACCTGAAGCTGTAGAAGGAAAGACAAGAAAGGTGCATCTTAGTGATAGAAGTCTCTTTTTCTAGAGATAAGTGACAAGCTAGAGATATGCTTTCCTGTTTACTGATTAGCTTACCACTATTTTTAGGTAATAACAATTACATGATTTGCTTGATTGGTTGCAGAGTGGTCCTGATCTCCCAGTTTAAAAACATTCCAAGTAGTAAGTGCTGCTGCACAAAGTTAATTCGTAATCTTTCCTGAAGTAATAGGTTTTTTATTTATTTTTTTCTTTTAATGTATGATTTGATCAAACAAACCAGCAGTGGAACCAAATCAGGTCACTTAGGAAGGAGGAAAAAAATATATTAATAGCAATCTTTACTTTTTTTTCCATGAGGGAAGCAACAATTCCTACAGGAACAATAACGTGCTGCTCCCTGCTGGCTGTCCTTGAAATGAAAAGCTATAAAGTTAAAAGTCTGTAAGACTTGTCTGAAGCTAAATTAGTTGTGATCTTGAACATAAAAAAGACTGAAGCAGGTTTTTAATCGGGTAGTGGGCACATCAGCTTTTCAGTTGGGAGTATGTAACAAAATGCCCAACTTGGAAAAATATAAAACTATAGACAACTGAAACAAATATTTAGAAGGATTATTCTTGAAGCCTGGAAAGCGAAGTGCTTTATTCTGTTGCATCCTTTTACTTGTTTTCTTTTGAATTAAGGGTTAGAATACTTTTCTAGCAGATGGTTCCCCCTCTGAGGGGGGATTTAGATAGTTTTATTCCAGGACCCTACTGCTGCAGTATTTTTGTCTTGTGCATTAGCAATAGCTTGTCAACCTGTTACTGGTTCCCTTTGGAAGTGGATCCTGAAGTAATACTTCATTTCAGTGGCTGGACTAGATGATCTTAGAGGTCTTTTCCAACCTGACTGTTTCTGATTCTTTGGAGGTGATGTGGCCTCAGGCAGAAATGGGTTACTAGCACTTACATAAACAGCTTGGTTTCCCTTTCTTGCGTAAAAAGTGTGTGATGCAAAGAAAAATCTTACTGTCAGGTGAAAGCAAGGGCTTGTATGCAGAGTTGTTTCTTAAATGGCTGTAATGTACTGTTAATTTACTAACTGTACTCAGATATTTCTTGAGGACAGTATTTCCTAAGAACAGCTGAGGGAGCTGTGACTTTGAGCTGCCTGTTCCTTGTGAGTTTGGGGCTAAAGCTCTTTACTTCATCTGCTCATTGAGACCTTGTTGATTATACTGCTACTAGGACCTCACTAGCTTGAAACTGCCTACTGAAACTGATCAGGGAAAGGCATTTCCAGGAATGGAGTTACCATTGGTAGCAGCAGATAACAACAACAAAAAAAAAAGCCAGTTGGCTCATGTTAATTTTTAAACAGGCATAACCTAAAAGAGCATGAGTTTGGAAAACATAGTTTATCGTAGCTACTAGAAAGATATTGCTTTAAAACCAGTTTTAGATACTCTGTTAAATAAAAGCCAATCCTACATCTGTCAGTTGAACATTTATTTCTCCTAAAGCTTTCACTTAATAATAAGGTAACTGGAAAAAAAAAACCCAAAAACATCACAAATTCAAAGGTTAACTTATCTGGTCTAAGGCATACTAAGATGATGACTAAATGTACATTATCACAGTAGAATAATTTTTCTTAGTCTTGAAACGTATGAAACCTATGGAAAGAAAATAATGTTATGTTTTCCTTATGAAGCACCATTAAAAGCGATCTATTTCACTGCCTCATTTTCACTTACATACAGTGTAAGTGTTGTACTGGTACTATACTTAGTAAGAGGCTTCTTTGCTTTTTTTTCTTTTGTAGAGAAGTGGTTTTTTTGCTTATTTTAGATTTGCAGATAAGCACATGAAGTTATTAGGTATCTAAGTTAAACTGATACTGTGAGCAATCCTTCTGTTCTCAAGAATCCATAGTACTAACAGCTGTATGTCTTTTTATTAACTTGCTAAATAAAATATTAACACACTTTTCTTGTGCCTGCTATACTGCTATTGCACTGAACTGAAAACATGCTTTTCTATAGCACAGGGCCATAGCACTGTGAATCTAGGGTGGTGCTTGAGGCCAGCTGATTACATTCACATTCAGTTGTCTTCTGGTTGGTGTTGGTTTAAGGAAGTACCAGGTGTACCAAAGTGTTGTTATCAAGGTTGTTAACTGTAAGTGTATGCTGCCCTTAAGTGTGTGGTAAGATGAGAAGCAGCTTGATGCTCTGCAAGCTACAGAGGGACCTCAACAGATGTTAGAGTTTGGATGATGAAAAGGTCTTTGTCTTACTGATGCCCAGAAACTGGTGGGTATAGGGGTGAGCTGAAGCTTAATCAAGAAGTAACAGCTGTAAGCCTGAAATGATTCTATGTGGTTTAAAGACCACAGAAGCTTGTAATAGTTTTTATGAAGGGCTATAAACAGTACTTGGACTACTACTTTAAGTGCAGGTTCCCAAATTGTGGCATGCAGAGTGTACAGTGTTGGAGCACATGTTCTTAAGGGCAGTTACAGGAAGACTTGCTGAGAGGTAGCATCCACCTGACTGTAAGCAGGCAGTGTATGAAGATGCAGCAGCTTCTGTCTGGAGGCTGAAGACAATAAAATGAGCAGCTTGCTCAAGAGCTGTCATAGCAGTAGGCATTTCTGAGATATGTTGGACCTAGCTTGAAAGCAAATGAATTCACACAGTGTTACACTAGAAGTATCAGACTTAACAGAAGTTAGCTGTGAACTGCAGGTGCAACCAAGTCTAGTCAGAGCTTCTAAATTGCCAAAGATCTCTGAACTGATTTCAAGTAAAAGCATTTCTGAGTAAACCTGATCCTGCTCTACTGCCAGGATCAGTGCCTGTGAAGCATGTTTAGAAATGTTAACTTGTAAATAGAGATATAAAGAGTGAATATAGATAAATACCTGCTTAACTTGAACCAGTGGATGTTTTCTCCTGGCTCGGATGATCCTTTTCCATATCTGGAAGGACAACAAGCAACAGTTTAACAAAGTTGGCACTGAAACAAAGTTTTAGACCAACTTGGTTGACGCAACATAGGCACAAGTTGTGCACACTGAATTCTCGATGATGGCTCTCACCAGTGACATTTGGTTAGCTTTGACAGTTGCTTTAAGTGAACTCTGACCTCAGCCCGAGCAAAGCTTTTGAAAGGTGTATGCATCTTTGGGGTAAAAAGTTCTGCTAGAGATCTTGGATTGTTTGGAAGTGAAGGCTAAGCTCACAGTGACTGACTTTCCTATGTGTTTAGTGGCTTTGTTTCAGGACTTCTGAAAAGCAGGCTGTGCTGCTCAGTCCAACAGCAATCTCTATAAGGCACTGTGTTACCTGTCTTACCTGTTAGAAGTTTGTCAATGGTGTCCACTACAAATTTTGCATCCTCCATAGTGAAACACATTGGGGGCTTGAATTTAAGTACATTTCTTCCTGGGCCATCTGTACTCAGTAGAATATATTCTTCCTTAAGCCTGGAAAGACCAGTAACAGAATTACATTCACTTTTTGCACGCAGCTGAGATAACTTTAAAACCCTCATTACGGTGGCTGTCAGACAGTGCTTCTCGGTGCTGACTGGTGCTAATTGGCTATACTTCAGCAGCTACTGAGTGGCAGGTTGCTTTGAAACTGTGCTTGTCCAGAACGCTGAAAAACCACATGATTGTCACGCATACCTTGTTATTAAATGCTCTGCTTCTTCTGTGGCTGGGGTCCTTTCTGCTTGATCTTTAATTAAGTCCACTCCAATGAATAAGCCAGAACCTCTTTGAAAGAAACGTAAATAGTCAGTGTGTGTCATAAGAAGGAACTGCAAGTGAACCAAAGGACTGCAAGGTACAGTGAAGGTTTGGTCTCACGAGTCTGAGAACTGTGGATGGTTCCTGGCTACTTTTTCTGTTTTTAAAAAATAGGTATAGCAGTTTTGCAGAAATGTGGTGTATGGAATGGGCTTGTCATTCTGAGTAGATGAATGATAAATACATTTTTTCATCCCACTTAGGAATTGTGTAATTTGTGCACTGAACTACTTTTCTGTTTAAACTTTTGTTTTGGCAGCTAAGATATCAGAAGTGTTATTTCCTAGAGATGCACAGAAGTTAATAAAGCAAAACTGGCCTAGAGTGGCAAAGTTTATCAGACCCTTGATTAGCTCAATAATCCAATTGAATCCAGTTTTTTTTTTTTTTTTTTTTGCTAATGCCAGAGCTCTGAACAGTTTCATAAAACTACATTTTTTTTTTAACTTAGTCGTGATAAACCAAACAAAAAGCAGCTAAAAATGTAAGTAAGATGCTTACCTGACATCACCAATGATGGGGTGCTTGAGTTTTTGCTCCTTGAGTAGTTTCATCAAGAAGTTGCCAACTTCTGTGGCATGAACCTGAAGCTGTTCCTTCTCTATCACATCTAAAACAGCTAATCCAATGGCACATGAAACAGGGTTTCCTCCAAACTGAGTTTAGGAAAGGAACACATGCAATCTTGTCAATGAAAGCATAGCATCAATGATAACAGAGCATACTAAGTGTTATATCTGATTAATTGAAAATGTAGGGACCAGAAAGATGTGATTAATATAAGCAATAACTGTGGGTGATGATGATTAATTAAAAATAAACTTAACAATTCTCACTTTTAGTACTCCCGTTTAAAAAGAAAAAGGAGACTGTGGTCAATTTTTACTTACTGTGTTGAAATACTCTACTCCCGTGGCTGCAAATGCTTCTGCAATTTCTTTTGTTGTTGCTACACAGGCAATAGGGTGCCCATTACCTATGGGTTTCCCCATAGTGACTATGTCAGGTATCAAGTCTTCTCCCTGAAGCTGGAATGCCCAAAAGTGCTTGCCAACCCTGCCAAAGCCAACTTGAATTTCATCAGCAACAAATAAACCTCCTGCCTTGTGGACATGCCTGTAATGTAACAGTTATTATATGCTAGGAAGAGAGCGAGCACAAATATTGTCTGTTTTACAACATGCAGAAGGCATTAATTTGCAAACTTATTGAAAACAAACTTTGCAAAGGAAAACTTTTGTACAGCCTAACAAGATACCTTTGCCCCACAAAGACTATGTTCTAATGAATGCTTTTACAACTTTTCTGCCTGTAAAGCTGTATGCTACAGGAGACAGGAATTGTTGTGTATGTAGGATGGATTTTACATTTGAAAAGTGAAGATAAGGAATGACTGAGTACTTACTCTGCAACTTTCTGAAAGTAGCCCTCGGGTGGGATGATCTGACCACCAACACTTGGCAGAGATTCAGCAAAAAATGCAGCAATCTGAAACATGTACCGTGTAATGACTGAACACACACCACGAGATTCGTGGGAGTTGTGTTAACACTGAAGCACAGAATGGAGGGGTTGGAAGGGACCTCTAGGATGCCCTGTCCAACCCCCTGCCAAAGCAGGCTCCCTACTAACACCATTGACAGCCACCTCTTACAAAAGGTCAAGCACACCACTTCTTACCTTTCTGCCTTTCTTTTGTGCTTGCTTTATAATATTTTTCACTTCGTCAGCATAGGCTGTTGCTGGATCTTCGTGGTCCTCTCTGTACAGTCCTCTGTATGTGTCAGGAACAGGAGCCTATGCAAAGGAACAGTGTTCTGTGTACAGTAAATCGTAAGTCTTCATTTAATTGACAAGTAATCAATAATTATAGGCTGAAGTACATACCACATGGACCCATTCCTTTTGTCCTTCTAGATTTCTGAATTTATATGGGCTTATGTCAATCAAGGATGTCAGATGTCCGTGGTAAGCACTTAAAAAACAATCAGCAGAACTAAACAGTAATTTCCTCATTATCAAGAGTTCTTTAGGCTTAACATTACTGACATCTAAAGAGTAGATGAGTTACATCACCTGGTGGGAATTCAATTACTAGCTGAGAACAGCTGTAGGGTTTCTAAGGGATGCAGGCAGGCAGCAGACCTTGTCACTGGTTTTCCAGAGCCAGCAACTAGAATCACAGCAGTATAAGTCACGGGCAGTATTATAAGATTGCAGGAGTTGTTGTTTCTGGCCTGCTTCTGGATATACTCCAGCAATGGAATTTTCGGTTTCTTTGGCTGTCCTGCTGTAATATTTTACCACTCTTCTGGCAGAAAAGCTTTTCCCTATGTCTCATCAGAATTCAGGTTTCTCCTTCTGTCCACTGTCTCTTTCCTGTCATAGTGCAGCTTCAGACCTGACTTCACTGGGTTTTTTTTGTGCCTTCCCCTAAGAATAAACAAACCTAGTACTGTGAAACCCTCAAGCCTACAGCTTGCCCTCCTGTGGCAGCAGGCTGGTGCTGGCCTTGTTTCAGCATGGCAAAAGCCAGTCCTGTGCTGGAGAGCCCTAACTGCATGCAGTACTTTAGAAATGGCCTCTCAAATACTGAAAATTGTCTCAACTTCCTAGATACATTCTTCCTACAATAACAAGTGCTCTGACACAGATCAAAACTGCGCCTTGTAACCACCAGTGGATAAAACTGCCAACATACTTACTGGTCTAGAACTATGACGTCCTCATGCTTCGTAAACTGTCGTGCCATTCTCAGGGCAAGATCATTAGCTTCAGATCTATAAGAGAAAAAAACAAACAAACAGGGTGTTTGTTTAATTGCAGATACCTGAGGTTGGAAACTTGTAGAGAACACAGAACTAGATGCCAGGTACTGATAGATCCCTGAGTACTCAGCAGTGCTCTGCACTCATCAGGCAGGGCTGCCTAACAGAGCAGAGACTAAAAAAAGCTGGGTTGCAGAAACTACTTGGAAGCAGTTTGCTTTTTATTTTAACTTGGAGGTTGCTTGGGAATACAGGAACCTCCCCCACACAAGTAGAAATGTGCACTGCAACACTGAATTTTGATGATGGAAGAACTGTCAAACTCAGAAAATGTGTCAGACCAGAAACAAATACAGTAAAAATCCTCATGTTGAAGTAGTCCAAGGCCTTAGAAATAAAAGCTATACAGACAACGCACTAGCTCAGTCCTCTGATAGAGAGCTCGGTAAATACAAACTTCAGAGCTGCAGAAATTGTAAAAAGGACCACAGTTTCTTCATAATCCAAGCAACTTAAAAATGAAAAGAGTTTATTTCTTAAGCTACTCATCACTCCACAGCAAGCAGCCGGCTGCTGATACACTTGTCTTTAAGTAACCGGGGCAAAAACAATAGCAATTCTGATACACCTGACTTACCCAGAATTCAAAAAATAAAAGGTGCACAGCTTCTCAGGTAGCTTTCCTGAAAGTCTCTCTGCATAATCAGTCAAGTTATCATGAAGATAACGAGAATTTGTATTCAGCAATTGGTTCTGCTCGTGGGCTGCTCTTACTATATCGGGGTGACAATGTCCAACTGCAAGAGAGGGGAGAGAGGCTTGAGAGTTCTTTATTACGCATGGTGGCTTTTAGCAGGCACATACTGACTTTGTGCTTACATTTCTCTTAACGGTACAGAGCTACTGTCACTGGTGTTCATATTTAATCAGGTATTAATGACGTTATCAACACAGGACAGCATTGGTATGACTTGAAAGCTCTCATCGAAAGCTTTCATTGTTCAGGAAGCTTTACATTGGTTGCTGTATTTCAAGGCTGGTGGTTAAATACTGAAAGTTGATATAATGAAACAGTGCCTAATTTTATACTTTGATTTTAGACATTTGAATAGTTATATTTGAAGATAATACCATCAGATAATTACTACTGTCAGTATGTATTGTCATTGCATATTGACAGTAATACGGGGTGTGACTGTCAGCTGTGACCAGCAATTTCAAGGACTGTTAGAAGGAAACATTCATAAAACACAAGTAATGCACCGTGCTGAGCTGTGGCCCTTCAGTAGCGCCCTTAGTGATGTCTGTGAGTACGACAGACCGCCCGTCATTAGTTTTACGGTTAGGTGCTTGACCTGAATTGTCTCACACACAACTCTGTGAAGTTTAGATAAGCAAGTCTGGGAGGCATCATGTTCACGTGAGCAGAGGTTTCTCAAACTAAGTGCTCAAGAAAGATTTCTTGCACTTTTCCAATTAAACCACCACTTCCCCCAGCACAGTGGAACAGTGGTAGAAAGTACTGATCGTCCCTGGCTCTGCTTAGTAAAATGTGGTACTGAACAACTGGATTCAGCTTACCGTGAGCAACGTTGTTTATGCAGTCGAGGTACTGCCTTCCATTCTCGTCATACATGTACTGCCCTCTTGCCTTTACAATCTTCACTGGATCATTAGAATAAAACAGCTTGCAAGAAGAGCTGTGTAAAGCACCAGAAAGCAAAATAAGCCTTAGTGAAGCCCCCCAGTAATCTAGTAATACTCACAGTGCAGTTCATTGAGAGGGAGACATCACCCCAACACAGCAGCACATGCCATCCTCCTCCTCCTGGCCCCTAAAGCACAGCCTGGGATGAGGAAAAAAATCCACTCCCCCAAAAAAAACCCCTTCATTAGCAATCCTCAACCACAGCACGCAGACAGGACCTGGCTCTGAAGTTTCATCTGATCTTAACTATGGTTCTTTGGTGTCTACGCTGGCTGCCTGTCCTTTAAACCGTCTGTGCCTGTCTCTAACCTTATTAATCACTTTTATTATGCTCTTGATATTCTTAGTAAAGGCACAGCACAGCTGATTCTGACATCAGCACAGAGCTTCAGTAACGTTACAAGAAGCCTTGAGTGATTTTGTTTAAAAGTCTGGGTTGCTGAAGTGAGCTTGTGTTGTTTCACTTCTTAACATCTCTGCCTAAGGACAGCTGCGGGATTTAATCGGTGCTGAAGGACAACACCAGCCTGTAATACTTCATTTAGTAAACAGTGCTTAGAAAATTAGGGAAACAGCACAAAAAAAATATCAATTAATTAATTTTAAAAAGTTGGTGTAGACAGTAGTTCTCAGTCCCTCCTGTGCAAGAATCCTACAGCCTCTGTATGCACTGCAGTAGGATGACAGAACAGGTCTGTCACTAGTTACGCTGACAGTTCAACCTGTGCTAAGAAAGCAGTAACAAGGGTCAGGAACAGGGCAGATGAGTTACAGAAGAACTTAACGCCCAGAGTGGTGTCGTTCAAGCCCTGTGCAGCTCACAGACCTCACGGCAGCATGTCCCCAGCCTGCCCTCAGTCAGCACGAGGCTTTGCAGATGGAGGTAGCCTTCGTTTCCGAATGCGTAGCATTCCTGTGGTCAAACAGAAACGCTTTGCTGCCTTTCCCGGTAGCGTTCTCCAGGGCCAAGGATTTTTAAATCCTTTGGAACAAAGCAAGTGACTGAAAGCCTGTCTCGTGCTCAGTTCTAGTAAGCTGAGCGCAGACGTACGGAAATTCTGGCTGTTCATGAGAGCTCCGACAGGTGGGCTCTCACTGTGGGTCAGCAGCTCCTGGAGCTGCACGGATTGCTCGCTTAGAGCCCAGCGGCCAAAGAGCCGCTTCGTAAGCAGCTCCAGCTCCAACAGCACGCCGTGCCGTCCGCGTTTTAAGGGATCTCGATGCCATAGTTTCGTGACCTTCCTTAAACACGGGTTATCCGAGTAAAGCCCAGGCTCCGCTCGCTCTCAGCACCGCCTCTGCCCCAAATACAGGAGCAGGGAGCACTCGGAGCCCCGCGCAGCGCTCCCGCTACCGGCACTTACCCGATGAGCTGCCGCCGTAGGGCCAGGGTCTCCTGCCGGGAGCGCTGCGCTCTCATGGCCGCCGTGTCCACAGCCCGGCCCAGGCGGGAGGAGCCGGCCCAGGGCGGCAGCCCGCCCCGCCGCCGCTCCCCCTGCGGGCCGCGGCCCGGCACTGCGCGGCGCTCGGGAGGCAGCGCTGCCCCTCGAGGCCGCGGCCCTCAGCGGCCCGGCGGGCAGCGGCGTAACTCACCCGCGCTTTTGGACTCCGCCTGCCGGGCAGGGCTCCCCTCCTGCGGCGTCAGGAGTGGTGGCTTCACCCTGCAGCAGCAGGTCCCCGCGGCCCTGGGAGGTTCTGCGGTGGCGATTTGCAGTGGTAGCTTAGGGGTTCGAGCTGTATTAATGTGCGTTCTGCTCCTTAAGCAAAAGTACAAACCTCTTGTGTGGTTGTGCTCCTGCACTCCGTGGTACTGGAGAGGCAGCGGGTGGATTGAAGCCAGACGCTGCCGTCAGGTGAGAGGGGACAGTCCTCTGCTCATGTTGGGATGGAATTCCTTAAAGGAAAAAAAAAAAAACACAGAGATAAGAACCAGAAGGGACGGCCTGTGGCGAGTCCGGCTGTCTGGGGAGATGACTCTCTCCCCAGGAGAGTCATCAACGTGCCAGGTTTCGTTCTAAAAGAAAACAGATTTTAATTCGTATTTTTTCGTTTGAAGTATGTGTTGGCGTTCATTCTAAGCGGACAACAACTGGTAGGGCTCAAAACATTTGACCACGTACCCAGCAGACCAGAATTACGTTTAGTTGCAGTTATTTGGTAAACATGGGATCACTTTAAGTGTTGTGTTAACGTGGGGAATCCCAAACCGAAGTGCCATAGATTTAAAACTACGCTGACCTTCAGCAGTAAAACACAGATCCTGCATAAATCAATTTTTAAGTAACAAAAGACAGTAGAGGAAGTACTACTAATGGCCATTAATTTTTATTTGAACTCTTGTCTGGTTATGATACTTCACAGCTATTTATAATAACAACCGGAACATTTACAGTTTGCTTATTCTAGGTTACAAACGCAGAGTTCATTGTACATATTCACACAATTGTAAAAGCAACCTGTACAGAGAGACCGCTTCTAAACACCAAGTCTTTGCTTTTACTACAGAAAGCACAAGGAAATGTTTTTGGAGGTCTCAAGCTGATGTGCTGTCCATTGCAGCTTTTAAGCTAGAAATACATACTGCGGGACTAATTAATACCATTTTAACATGTTTAAACAATGGATAAGAAATACTGTAATTAATGCCTTCATTTTTAAAAGAGTTGTTCCCCAAAGCAGTGAGTAAATAGAGCGCTCCTTGTGGCATACACAATTAAAAATTACAACATGTTGCAAACAGAAAATTATGCACATTTTTTTTTTTCCCCGTTTTTAATATTTATATGTATTTATATATTTTAAGAGTGGTACCTTTTACAGAGGCTTACTCAGCTGTGTATACAGTACCACGTAAATACAGCCACACGAACTGCTTCTCAGTGCCCAGCCTGCACACACGTACTGCACACAGCCCTGGCAGCTCTAGCAGCTGCCCCAAAGCCAAGCAGCCATTCCCATAAATAAGGCTTGCATAACCTGTGAGAGGATTAAGCCTTATCAGCAGAATTTCGAACAAGTGCAGATACATTTCTCTGAACTGTGTCACTGAGAGTCAGATTTTCAGACCAGCAGCCACAGTTTCTCTCATGACATCATTTCAGAAACAGCACCTAAATGCTGAGCGTGGAGCAGTTTTAAAACATCTGTATGCTCAAAGCAACTGAACGCAGCAGAGCTGGTGGCTTTCAGTTCTGACTGGCATTTGGGGCTGAACATCTGTCATACTGAGCGCTTTTTTTCAGTAAGATACCAAGGAAGAACCCCAAACAGTAATGCAAGAATTTGCTGTTATGAAATTGCCTATACCATGGCATTCCATCTATGAAACTGCCCAGCAAACACAACAGGACTGCAGCTCCCATTCTAATGGCAGCTTACCATTTCTTCTGCCTAACTGGGAAATTCAGTGGGTACTTGCAAAGCCAGGTCCTACCTCTATTTCACAGCAGAAAAGCATATTTGATAGGCATCCCCTTCATAAACTCATGTAAAACACACTTTTAAAAATCAGATGTAAATTCAGTGTTTAAAAGAACATAAAAACCTGCTGTTCCTAGCGTCATTTACACAGAAGTGTATTTCAGATACTTGGGACATCTCCATTTTAATCTCCATTAACAGACACGTTATGTAAGAAGCCACACACACGGACATCCAAGTTCGCTGTGACCGTTCATGAAACAGCAACTGAGAGAACTCCTGCCACAACGTAGCGAACGGGGATTAACTGTCCCAAGTCACAGGAAAACCGCAAATGTTAATGTATTTCTTATTCTACTCTGCTGTCAATAATGCCATTTCTTATGCATTGAAAACTCATGTTTCCCAGCTTCCCTGCAGTTTTTCCCCAGGCCCTCTACAGCAGTATAGAGTCCTACGGTCTATCAAGGCCGTCTCCCATTCATTTCCAAGTGTCAGGTTTTCAGCACTCGCTTTAGCTGCAGATTACACAACAGTCAGACCCTTCTGGTGTGCCATCTCATGAATGAAAGCATGGGAAAGCTGCAGTGGTTCACCCCTGGAACACGAGAACACTAAAAGTAATTTTAAGTTCACGTGTACAGACTATATGCTCACTGGTTTGCTTCAGTACAATACGTTTGGTTGTTTTTTTCACCCGCTGGCTGTTACAAACCAGCCTAAATGTTGTTCTGTAAGGTTGCTGAGCTCAGTGTATGCCACACTGGTTGTCTCGCTTGAGAATCTTAGGCCTCTTCAAATCTCATCAAAGCATTTCATCTCACTTTACAGTCTATCTGTAGACTTAGCCTGCCTGGTTAAGCCTAGCAGTGCTACTGAACACACCGACGTGCATGTGACAAGTCAATGTGAGGGCGTGCAGTGAGGCCAAGCACAGCACGGGGCCTTTCCTGCACCCCTGAGGGTGGTGGGACCAATCCTGCTCCTGGCTGTGCTGGTGTAAGTCGGACCCAAATCAGTCCCAGTTCAGCCAGATACATGCAGTGTTAATCCAGGACATTCAGCCTGTGGACGCTTTATTTTTAATCGTGTGTTGTTACTAATATTTTTGCATATATTCATAAAAACCTATCGTCTGTAAAGAAAATAATTCAGAGCTTTCAGTCTAATGTTTTAGAACGGAAACTTGGCTGGCCACCTTCTTTTCTTTGCATAATGCTTCAAATTATCTGGGCAACAACTGGATTTAAAAAAAAAGCACGGTAGTTATTTCCCAAGAAGAAATATAAGGGTTAGGAAACAGAGGAAAGTTTCTGCGTAAGCCCTCCTGTTGTGCAGTGATTGATTCAAACCTCAGAGCTATGCCAAAGGTGCCTCTGTGCCTACGTGTGCAGTCAGTTAAGGAGCAGTGCTGGTATTTTTGGGGTAGGGATGATTTCCCATTGTAGCATCGAATTTGTTCAAAAAAGATGTCCTCCAGAGGGCAGCATTAAATCAGCATTCAGTGACCAGGGAAGCCACGCTCTAATGTGACTTCATGGTGAACGTACAGGACAGACACATTGAGAGCAAAGATGGCTCGTTACCATCACAGCACATCAGCGCTGTGATGAAGCGAGGTGTTACAGCTGGCTGAGTTCTTTCATTGTGCCCCAGACCAGCATGCAGGCTGGGCTCATAAACAGACATGCTTCCTAGGCACTGGATAACTGAACCTGCCTGGTTGAGCGTCCTGTGTCATTCTCCGTGTGCATTTCATCATTACACAGGCTGCTTTGAGCCCCTGAAGCCTCACATACATCGTACTGGCTTGTTAATTTCCAATGCAGAATTTATGAAATTACAGAAGATAAAAAAAAAAAAAAAAGCTCAGTTAAGTATTTTATCTTTGGGTTTTCTAAAAAGAAAACCCATTTGAAAGTCTGTTACCATCACAAGAAACATTCCTATTTTTAAATACACAGGAGAAAAATCCATACGGAAAGAAACTGATTACCATTATATATATAGCAATGATTAGAAGCAGTGTATACAATAAGTCTTCCCCATAAAAATGAAGTATGTGGCAATTTTTTTCTCTATTTTTCTTTCTAAGTTAAAATCCCAGCGTGACAGGTCTTAGAAACGCTGTCAGTTTGGATTCACTTTTATCTACCACCTGTTTCACAGCCCAGAGAAATACTGGTGAATTAACCATCCCAGCCTGGCCTTAGGTCAGCTGCACAGCTCCAACTAACCCCAGCTGCCCCCAGCACTCAGCTCACACTGTGGCAAGGGCCCTCCTGGAGCTGCCAGCACTCTCCTGGCAGCAGACCGGACCCACAGTCACGGACGTTTTTGGCCACCAACCACTCAGAGCAATGCAGTGCAGACCTCGCAGCTGCTCGTGCTGTCTGCTGGGAGCAGGCCGACAGCGTCACCTGTGCACCATCACCACACTTCTATAGGCCGTTCCATCAGACCACTGGGTGCTGTTCTGTAAACTAGAAAACTGGGATACTAACATGAGTTTGGCTTGGCTTAATTTCCCCCCCCAAGACAAAGAACTTGAGCGTTTTAACCCAAACATGCGTCCGCTGATGAATCCGCAGAGCGAACACACCAACCGCTGTAGCGACTGAGATCAATCAATGGCTCAGTCACAGTGACCTACATTTCATCACTCAGCCAACCTTATTGCTACTGACATCTAGTGGCAACACTCAGCTGCATTTCGGAGTTCCTGTGAAACATGCTTACATTCTCTCAAGCCAGAAAAAAAAAAAAAAGAGGGAGAATTCCTGAGGGAGAAATGCAGTGTGTTCTGTGAGCGGCTGAGATCATTCTCGAGTTTGGACCGAGGCTGCCAATACTGCCAACGTTAGCACTGATCTTTGTGAGCTGTTGGCGTATTCCGTGTTCTGAAAGGACCTACGTAAACATGTGCATATGGAAAGAGAAAAATAATCAACTGATCTGGCGTGAATCTGCTGAGCAAAGCACATCCTTTTTAGCTCTTCCAATAAGAAAGAGCATGACTGCTCTGAAACAATTTATCGTTTAACAGCCTCCCCTAGAAATGCCTGCGTGGGAAGCACATGATCTAAACACGTTTCCTCTTAGACTGTGCAGTCAATGCAGAGTGAGCAGTTACTCTGTAACTCAGCTCACAAGGCACAGACTGAGCACAGTGGTCCACATGGAGGACCAGGAGGCACTAGGAATGCAGGTTACAGCTGCATTCTGCCAATACTGAGGCCTGGGGACCTGTACCATGCCCTGTGCCCTGGAGCTCTGCTTGTCCCCGGGTTTCAGCTGCTTTGGTGATGGTGGGGACTGATGAGTTAGGCCTGGAACCAGCAGACCTGTAACTTACCTGCCACTGGTTAGACCCTCATAGCAGGAGCAGGCCTGAGAAGCTGTTTTGGACAGGCTGCTGGTCTGGACACACGCAGTAGTATATCTGAGGCATCCTGAGCACACCAGACATTTGCTGTTAGTGCACAGGCGGTCCTGCACCATATTCAGCGTGCAGCATAAACCCAGCAGAGGGCCTTGACCTGGGGAGTTTCAAACGTTACCTCTGTGGTGTTTGGCAGCTGAGGTGGCAGCTCTAATGGGGATGGATCAGCCACAGCCCCACACTAGGATGCTGCTTTCAGCCTTCGTCCTGGGCTGGCACGGGAACATTACAAGGGGACAGGGAGGAAAAATCCTGGTGAAGAAGGATTTAAAAAGAGCTCTCCTGCTGTGCTAAGAGCAAATGGCGTGGGTTCTGTGGCACCAGGCTCCGTGTTGGGAGGGGGAAGGCTACCATGCAGAGCGGTCAGAGCAATAGGTAAAGCACTGTTCTGGTATTCTGTATCAATGTTTTGCAGGCCTGGCAGTGGTCACAGTTGATGCCTACAAGCACTGGATATTCCACAAGTTGAAGACGGAATACTGACTTGTTTACCTGAAGATAATAGGACTTCGGGGGTATTTCCTCAGAGAAAATATAAATTTTAATATAATTTCATAAGCTTTGGAGGTTAGCTTGTCTTGTAGCTTCAGTGATATCAAACTTCTTTGAGTAGGAGCTAGATAGAAAGCTGTTTAGTTTTTGCCAGCATATGTAAAACAAGACTTTTCTATCTGCATTGTAGATTGTTTGTGGACACTTCCAGATTCTTGTGCTTTCTGCAGTCATTCTGGGGACTGAACTCTCATTGATATCAATAGAGGTTCCACGAACAGGACATCTGCAGGATACCAAGTGTAGAAGCCCACGGTGTGGTTTGGAGTAGTGAACTGCTTTAGTTTGGAGATGACTGGGGGAGAGGGGAAGAGCAACTGTACATTAAGGGAACAATTACAGATCTTCTTCCCAGTGACATCAATGAGAGATTTGCCTTCGACCTTCCACAGAAGAATTAGCTTTAATTTGGGACAGCAAAGGGGTTTTTCAAAAGCATTAAAAGCCAGTGGGAGCTCTTTCAGCAGCTCCATACGCCTTTAAAAACCCTCACACCAAAAGTGATAGCTAACATCATGAAATGGAAGTAAATAAAATGCATTTTCATTGCTGTTTGAGTTACATAATTCTTGTTTCTTGATTTGTTAGTTGATCTGAATACCATGACCAAGAACGTGGTCGGTAACTAACAGCTAAAGATGTGCAATGCAGCCACAAAGCAAGCAGTGTGTAGGTGTAGGCCCTGGGCAGTGAACAATGCTAGATAAAAGTTTACTGCCTGTGCCTGGAAACCTTTTGTGTCCACACTGACCAAGCCAGTGCCCGATGCAGCATTTAACAGCAGATGACAAAAGCTCCCAGCTGACTGAAAGGATAAGCTCAAGAACAACTAAGACACAGTCACCAGACATCAGAAACTTCACCCAGTCTGTGTGGAGCACCGAGCACATTGCTGCTGCTGTTCACAACACCAGGGTTAGAATTACTTAAGCTAGATGGAGGCGTACAGGGCACATTCCCCCTAGAGCCATCAGTCACATCTCCCACTGGTCCCGCAGCACCAGCTGCCCAGAAATGGAAGGCAACCTCCTCACAGGTTCACTTGTACTCAGTGCACCAAAAATGACTCCGTGTATCTACTGCTTTGTCAGCACAAAAATCAGGCTCTTAGTTTCACTCTGGCCTCCTACACGGAGCCTAGCAACTTCTATTGGGCTAAGGTATTTCCTCCAGAAACCATCTGTGAAATCAGAAAGGCATTAAAGCCATGGGGCTTCATTCCATCACCGCTCTGGTTAGGATTAGCCGGACTCACCATTAAAAAGCCATGGCTTGTTTCATGTGATTTTATGTAGCTTCCACTTCAGCCATTGGATGCATCTTTGTACGTCTTTCTCTGTTCAGTTTAAGAACTTATTGCTATAAAGTATCTCCTCCTTGTAAAGGAATCTGACTGCCTCTTCATCTTCATTGTAAGCTGAACAGACTCAGCTGGAAGCCACCGTGTTCCCCACAAAATAATTTTTCATGGCTCTTTCCTGCACAATCCCTGTTTTTCCAACACCTTAAGAAACATTACTCATAAGAGGTTTGCAATTCCCTTCTTTCTAAATTTCTCTCACAAATGCAATATGTAATAGAAATCCTAATCATCCTTTGGTTCATTACCTTGCTCTGCATGGATGTGCCTGGGATAAATTAAAGAAAGACCAAAAAAGAGACTGAAAGAGGAGGACAAAAGGAGCGTGCAGAGATGCACAGTTCACAGTCAAACCACATAAACACAAGAAAATCAAATGCAAGTGAATCCTATAGACCAAGACAAATACTCCAAACTCCAAGTCTGGAGCACCCCAATAGCAACAATATATTGAGCTTTGTTGCTTAACAGAAGACTGCAGCAGAGTCCCTCCCTGCCCCACAACTCTGTTCTGAAAGTATTGCCATGTTTTTGTTTTGCAATTCTGCAGTGGAGGTTTCTTAAAGAATTTTGAGTTCTTCTGTGACCAAGAGCTGGCACATCCTCAGCTGCAGACCCCAGAACAGGACCCAGAGGTGCTTCCTCTTGAGAGGAAAGGTTTTTTGATAGTAGCTGAAACATCCACAGGCAGTCCACGTTATGTTTTGCCAAAGATGTGCTGTTTCCATCGTAACGACAGCAGGTAGCAACAAAGGGAGCTTGGCTTTGTTTCCTCCACAGGTTTCAAGTCCTTTTGTTTGACCAGAGGGCATACAGCAGCTTCTTCCATCCCTAGGGCTGCATCCTTTTTTTCTTTTTGGTTTTCTGCCAGTTTTTTTCACTCTGTGAGCGTACACAGTGCAATGCAAATAGAGTTGAGAGCCAGGTTAGGACACGGAGCGGTGAGGCACACGGGGCAGCGTGCTGTCTCAGTGCTGTTAGTTCACACAGCAGCATTAGCAGTGAGTTCTGGTCATTCCCAGCAAGTGTCATTGGTACCTTTATCGAATCTTGATGTTATCATGCGTATCTTATGGGTTTGGGAGCTTTACAGTATTTTCATAGTCCATAAATGACAGAATCCAGTATAAAAAAAGGTCAATATATTACTGTTGAAGGGTTGTTTTCTTCCTTTTTTTATACAAAAATTAAAAAGATCAAAATATATCACATTATTTACACATTGTGCTTCATGCTTAGAGATCACTGAAAAAGAACACACAGACAAACACTTTAGTCAGAGAGGAATGCTCCATTACTGATCCTGTTAATATCAAGATTGACAGGCAGATTTCTTCCAATATTAACAGTACCTCCAAATGATTTGGCACCAAATTAAAGACTCGCACGCTCAGGGCACGCTCACATCCTGAGGGTTTGCAACCAGTTAGTAACATGCTTGCTATTATTAACTGGTGGCTCTTCCAGCCTTAGCAAGGTTTCGGCGTTCCTGGCAGCTGTGCAGAAAGCAGCGTGTGCTGTGGGGAGCAGGGGCACGAAGGCAGGCAGGGCCCTGCTCTCAGCAAGGCACGGTGCTGCCAGGCAGGCACAGAGCCTGCTGCTGGAGTGCAGCCACAGCCAGCACACACCTAACACAGCCCCACGGGGCCCACGCGAGGGAACATTACCATTATTCTCACTGTACCTTGTGCCAACATCCCGCTACTGGCAGTCCGTCTGGTCCCTGCAAAACGGAATAGACGGATTTTATTTCTGTACTGATGGCTTTTTCAGTGTCAGAAGCAAAAAACCCAAAGCTCAGTCCTTAAACAGTAAAAAGCAGTAAAACAATTACCATGCAAAACCAACTCGCTGTATATGCACAAAAGTGAACAGGCAGGCAACGTGATCTGTGCGTCAAGCACAACACAAAACCGAACACCTCAGGATAAGAAAAATAAAAGTTGACACTTCCTTGCAGCAAAAAACAAAAAGGTAAACACACATGAAAATCTGGAACCTCAATCTGCTTTACAAAGTAGTGTTTTTGTGATCAGACCTGTTTGTGGAACGCATGATGTGGAAATGTATCTTTTGTTCATACGCGCTTCCTGAGTTGGGGTTGATATATTTTTTTGATGATATTCTAATTGTGTTCGATTCTGCAGTATTTAGTTTCTTTAAGAGATCCTGAGTTGCTGAACTGATGGAAATAGGATAGGTTGTGGGCTGTGGAAAGGGAGCGAAAATACCTGTCTTCTGATGGAGATGCAAGAAGCATACAGGAATGAGAAAGCTGGAAGAGTTTACTTACCAGGAGGAAAACACTGAAAAGGAAGGAGCCCTCAGAGGAGGAATGGACTTTGTATGACCAACTTCTAGAGCTACTTTAGCAGAAATAGCTGACTTCAGCTGCCTTTTCTGATGCTGGATTTTTTAAGGCTCTTGGATCTCTGATTGCATGAATTGCTGCATGTAGAGCTACAGAGAGCACACATGCACCGACCCTTCTCTCAGAGCCATCTCCAGGTTAACTAGGGGTTGGAAGCCACGAAGACGTGTACACAGCGGAGAGAACTGCTAGTGCAAATAGAGGTCAAAATGCATTTTTACATTTTTTACTGTAAATGTCAGTCATCACATTTTTTGTATTCTGTATTGATTTTATATGTAAAATAGCCTATGCCCAATAAAAGAGATGCAGTGAAGTAAGGTTACCCTCCAGCTGGCTCCTAGTGTGACAGGTCCAGTTATTTTCAGACTTTCCTATAACATTACGGTAGTTGGAAGCACACACAGTTTTCTGCTGACACCAGACAGCATTTTGGTCCGTGACATTTATCGGCGTGGTCAGGGGGCAAAGGGTAACGGGGACGACATGCAGGGCAGCTTTGGCACCTGGAGACATCCTGACCTGACTCAGTGTCCGAGCACATCCCAACACACCAGTGGTCACAGGGCTGATTTCCCTGGGCCTTTTTTCCCTTCTGGGTGCTCAGAATACTCATTCTGGCCATCATCAAACTCCACACTTGAACGACTCCGGCTGGTCAGCTCACAAAGTGCTTCATAAGCCACAGGTGAAGCTCAGACCCCAAACTGAAAAGTTGCTGAGAACCCAGCAGCCCCCTGTGAGCGTACAGCAGGGGGAGAAGGACAACACTCCCAGGCAGCATGCAACAGCTAACGACAACTAATGACAACTAACCCATCATACAGGCAGGAAAAAGCGCACGAGCTGCATTAACAGGTCCCTGAAATCAGCTGCAGGAGAAATCCCCTCCTGCCCTTACAGTGCCTTCCATACAGCTTGACGTTGTGTACTCTGTACAGTTAGGACGGGACATGCTTGCAAATATAACATCTCTGGGGAGCAAATACGAAGAGCTGAAGCGGGCCTGCTGCTAATAATTGGTTTCTTTGACACATATGAAAGTAATTTAACTTTCTGAAAGAAAGCTTACTGCCCTTTTGTTTCTCTGAAGACAACTGCAAATCATCTAACACGCAGCATTTTCTATGGTTAAAAAAATGAAAATAAAACAATGACCTCTTTTAGCTAGTCATGCAGAACCCTCCGGATCAGCGAGCAGAGCTTGAACCTCTCTGCGTAATCAGAGGATTTCAACCTGAGCTCCGCAGCACAGCACTGACGCAGGAAATGCCCTTTTAATGCCCAAAGGGTCCGTGACCCCCAGCCAGCACCCTGCAGCACCCCAAGGCTGTTCACTGGGGGCAGCTCAGCACCCAGCTGGTGCACAAGGGGAACTGAACTGAGCCACGGGTACCCAGAGAAACAAGAACTAGTTGAAAGGCGTCAAGCAACCCCGTGTGATCTCCCACGGCCTACCCTCCTCATCTAACAGCGGTGGGAAGAAGGCACAACCCAGTGGTGTCCTCCTTTGGGTGCCAAAGCAAAGCATCTTGTTCCAGCTCTGCTGTTTTGCATTGCTTTCTCTCCTTGGTGGGATTTACACCACAGCAGGACACACACAAGCCATGCAAGAAAGGAAAGAGCAGGTACTGTACCAGCGGGCAGGGCACGCTCACCCCATCCAGGCCTGGCAGACCTGGGTCCCCATTGCTGCCTGCAATACTACGATCTCCCTGTTTAAGAAAAAATTAACTGCTTGTTGAGAATGATAAAGGACACGAGAGTTACTTGAACATCGGTGCTTGAGCAGAAAGGAGAGAGAACGAGCTCAGAACTTTGCACACCCATTTCTGATGACACAGCAAATCAGAGTTGTTTTATGGTGAGGAGTTCACAGGCACACAGAGCCTGTCATCTGGGAAATATCTTCTGTACTCAAAGCAGAGATTCTCATTTGAAAAAGATGAGGGTTAAATCATCCAGCATGTTGAGGGAGGAAAGGTGATCCATCAGAAACAAAATATTCGTAGCTCACATTCAATCTCCAAGCAAAATAAAGCACACTGACTGAAGGACATTGTGCTGATGTGGTTGAGTTCTACGACAGCTTTGATCGCTGGAGCTGTGCTGGTGAAGCGAGGAGAAAGCCACGTGTTTGGACAAGAAGCGTGTTTTTGGAGTTACAGCAGATAGCTGCACTCCTGGTTGGGTGCAGCTGAACTAAGGTGTAACAGTCGCATTTAGGCAGTTTCAGTAGTTGACACAAATTATTCTCTCATCCCGAAACCACACAGCATTTCAGGGGATGGCTATCTCTGGTTTCAGCCATTCAACGAACAGCAATAAAGAAAAGGAGATACATTTTACCAGGCCAGATAACCAGGGTGGATTTTTTTTTTTTTTTTTTTCTCTTTCTCTGAGCCACGTCAAAGGTTTGAAACACGCTGGAGAATTCCACCTTCCTCAGGCCTGAACATCGAGGCAGGTTTTCTGGGAAGGCTGTTTGTGTACAGTGGCCTACAACGTGTCTGAGAAAGGACAGGTCTGAGCCGCTAGCTGCTATCTCAGCCTGAGAAACACGGGAGGTCTCTGCTCCCAGAGGCACTTTTTGGCAGCCTCGGGGCTCATACATCACACAGCCTTGGCAGTATTAACACGCTATCAACACCAACCCACTTCCCCACACGGGAGAGCTGGAGTCAGCGTGGTCCCTGCTCAGTTTGGGGAGATGATGGGATGAAGAGCTGACCTGGCTTTCCATTTGCCTCCCATCCACTGCACAGAGTTACTCCCCAACTGCAAATGTACCCGAAATCTAGGCAGGCAGCTTCACCAGGGCGTGCTATCTCCTGAAGAGCATTATGAAGCCCATTGTTCCTGACTGCAATAAGAAGGTCTCTACACAAAGATTCTTTATTTTTACTGCTGTGGCTTGTCCCCATCTGGCCAGTGAGGAGCCCTTAAAGCGAGCACTGAACTTCCAGCAGTGCAGATAAAACAAGCCATTAAGAAAAGTGAGAAAACAATAACCATCTGCTCTGATTTACTGCAAACTAAAGATCTACCAAATCCTCCCTCCCTTTCTCGGGCTGCAAAGCCACATCTCCTTTCAGCCCCTACAACACACACTTAGGATGAGCAAAGCAGAAGACATACCACGGGGCAGGGCTGGTCCAGTCCAGGAGGGCCGGGTTCCCCCTTCTGTCCTTTGGCTCCTTTTCTCCCCGGTATCCCTCGCTCACCCTGTTGTTGCAAAAAGAAAACAGTATCAGGAACAGAGGGGTGGCTGGCAGGGGAAACACACCTTGTTTCTTCACTCTGCACAGTTATGGCAGTATCCCACGTTGCAGTCGGAGTAGGGATGTTTGCACCGGTGCAACCTTAATGGGGTGATTAAATGACTGAAAATCTTCAGTTAAAGCAGGGTAGCACTAATTTAATAGGGTGGCTAAGTCACCAGTTACTGCTAGAGACAAGGCTGGTATTTGGCAGCAAGGAGTGTTGGGCAGCTCCCAGCACGGCACCAGCCACCAGCTGGGCACCCTTATATTTAAGGATCCCTGAAACAAAACCTGACTGGGATTCAGTTTCAAGGTCTGTAAGCCAAAACTAGCAATTCTTCCCAACCCGGAGCTCCCAGGCTGCTCCAGCTCCTCCCAGTGTTTGCAGGCTGTCAAGGAGGCACAGGCTTGCAGAAAGCCCTTCCAAACCAGCAGGCATTCATAGAACGTCCACACAAATACTGTGCCACAGAAAAGGCCTTTTCAGCAGTGAACTAAGAACCACTGGAGCTGGAGAGGAACCCATGCTGCAGGACATGAGATGAGAGGAGCAGCCAGTCCTGCCCCGGCCTGCTCATCCCCACCAGCACCCTTACAGCCATACCCCAACTCACCTTCTCCCCTCTTTCACTCTTCTCTCCCTTTTCTCCTCTGAGACCTGGGAAACCCTGTAGCAGATTTTTTTTTTTGGTGGGAAAAGAAAAGGGTCGTAAACTTCCACTGTGCACATCCCAGCATCTCAAATCAACAGAAGCAACCAGCAGAGGATATGGCATTTTCTTCCTTTCTGACTGTATCTCATCAATTTATTGGGAACGCTAGTGCTTTAATGTACTCAGATAACATTTTATCTAAAAGAGATGACGGTTTTCCTGAATCTGCTGCAAGTATTCTCAATTAGAAGGGGAAGCCCCCACAGCACCTTCAGCTGAGTGGTTCCTGGTGTCATACAGTACTGCTGTGCAGTGGGAGCAGCCATCAACAGCTGCCTTGAGTTAAGCCTCTTCCTACTGACACTGATCCACGGGCACCCTAAGTAAGGCAGAGCACTCTATGCAGTGTTAGCTGTGTATATTTGTGAGAACAGCAAGCAACCTGGATGTCCTTTACACGTGATTCACATTTCTACACATTACAATTAACTTCCTCCATACTCACGTCTAATCCCGGCTCTCCCGGCTTTCCCTGCAGTTGTAAAAACAAAAACAAGACACGTTGGACTGGTTTCAGTGTAGCAGGGAAAGATTCCCACTTGGTGACACACTACGTTTGTTGGGGGTGCTGAGGGTTGCACACCTGTCGGTGCACTGACACTTGTCTGGGCACAACGTGCTCCTGAGCTCCTGGAGCAACTGCTAGACTCAACTGCTGTCATCAAATGCTCACAGATGCTACAAAATGCAGCTCATTGGAGCTGAGGTTCTGGAGATGAATGTTGGCAAACTGAGCAATTTAGACTAGTAAGGGGCTTTGGCCATCAGTAACCTGGCTTCCACGGAGCTCCAGCAGGGAGCAGGAGGAGATCTAAGGCAGGCCCACGCCAGTGATTACCTTCTCTCCTTTGGTACCGGGTAAGCCGATGAGCCCTGGGGCACCAGGGAGACCCTTGAAGACAGTTAGAAGAAAAAAAAAAAAAAAGCATTAGAAACGTTGCTGTAGGGCCGTGTTCTGCCAAAAGCCAGAAACGAGGTGTGGGGAGACAACTCACAGCTGGGCCCGTGTCGCCGTGCTCCCCCTTCTCACCACTGTCACCTTTTTCTCCCTTTGCACCATCCAAGCCCTGCAGAAATGAAACACATCAGCCAAGCAGCCCTTAGGTGGGAAGCTGGTGCAAAAAGGCAGGATTGTGCCCTCAGGCAGAGCAGTGCAAGCATAAAACCCACTGCACCAAGCCCAAACACAGCTGGTACAAGGACAAGCAAGGACAAGGACACCTCCCAGCGGCTCACACCCTTGCTGCTGTTAATGCTTTCCTCTTGACCAGGCCATACAAGAAATAGTTGAAAATAAAGGTTTCAGTATGTGGGTTTGGAAACCCAGACTTGCATGTGCTGCGGGCTGTTAGGACTCCATAGTGGATTTGAGATCATAAAACGTATTTGGAAGGAAGAATGGCTTATTTTCAAAAACACCAACTGCTGAACAACACAATCAAGGGATGTGTTGTCACAAACAGTGACAAAAAATCAGTTCCCAGAGCTGACAGTCCTTTGTGATCCCGCAAATAATGCAATGGCAGCCTGGAAACAGTGGGTGACATTTAATTTATTGACTTACTTTAGGCCCCTGGATTCCTGGAGGACCCTACAGGAAAGACAATGGTGCATTATAAGAGCAGAATTTAAAAACAAACCCCATACGTCTGCTCCCCAAACCGCTTCTTGCTAAAGTTACGGGCTGACAATGGCTGAAATATTTCTTCTTCAAGACAGGTGGCAGTTTATTTGGTTCTCCTACGTCAAATCAGTGGGAAGGAACTGTAAAAGGCTGCAGTGCGTAACACGCAACAATAAAACGCTGAGGAGTCAGCTCTGGAGGGAGAGCTCTGCAGCAGCACAGAAACGCTGTGTGGTTGTGAAGCATTACCCTACGTGGTCTCCCCAAGGTGTCCACGGACCAGTGAAGGTCTCCCAGCTTTCCAGGCACCCTTGGCAGCTCCTTTTGGAGCACTGTAGGTACTGAACACCTCCAAAACCCGCACTGAGAGTGACTGTGTGTATTCACAATCACTGCCCACCTCCTCTCCCACTGCATTCTGCCATTGAAAAAAAATGACTCAGGCAAATCTGTGGGAATATCAGTACCGTGGTGGTGGGGAACTTAAATTCACAGCAGCCCGGACTAAACAGCAAAACACCCTCCTTCTCCTTTCACTGACTGCACAGTATAAGAAAGCTGCAGCTCTGCTCTATGGTGCGTGCCAATGTCCCATCGTCCTACCATGGGGCCGGGCAGTCCGGGCGGTCCTGGCTCCGGGATGATCTGCACAGAGGAATTAAATGGCACATTAATGGGGCCGGGCACGGGGCCACAGAGAAAGCAGGCAGCTCAGGAAGGAAAACCCAGGACTGCTGTAGCCCGGCCTCTGGTTTAATAGAGGTAAGCCAAACATCTGCTAAGCAAAGAGAATTTGTAGGTAAATGGATCTCAGTAAGCACACAGATCAGGCTGGCCTTTGAAATGAGAGGCGTGGGCCAGGCTACTCAGTACATTTGGTTGATATGATGGAAAATGAAGTCATTTTCCATATGGACACAAAGAAACCAGGCTTTTTGTTTTGAAAAAAATCATAATTAGAGCTCACATGTCATTAATAAACACCAATCAAAATTCATAAACTTTTTTTTTTTTTAACGCTAAGCAAAAGGCGTGAAGAAAGCAGAGCAAAATCCCTATAAAACAGCACAATGCTCAGTATGCTCTTAGAGCAAAACAAAATAGCATCCAATATCTCAGCCACTAAAGCAGAGTTCGAAGCACCCATGTGGTGCCTGGTCATTTCCCTCATCTTCCCTAATGCACAAACCCCATTTAGAGGCATCCTGAAGTTCTCATGGGAAAGGGCTGTTCTGTGCTCTGCACGGATGCACACACCAACCTTCCCTCCCCTTTGCCTTGTGGATGAGGCTTTGTGGTGTCAGTGCCTTACGTGGTTGTTCTGCAAACACGGTGATCCAGTGTCTCCTTTGTCTCCTTTTGGCCCATCTGCTCCCTAAAAGATACGGATTTTGCATGGAAGTGTCACAACTCCCAAAAAGAACAAGAGAAAAATACTTCTATCTTCCCCTAAATGCCATCCTCCCATGCTCCAGCAACAGCCAGGGAGCTGCCAGAGAAAAGGAGATTTTCTTCAGGCTGGAGCATGCATTTCATTCTGAAATAAGCCACTGTCAGCATCATTAGCTAGGAACACTCCAAGTTCCCACTTCCTCCAGCTAAAGCAGCGTAAAACAGACAGGCTGCTGCCCAGCTCAACAAAACCCAACCTCACCCCAGCACCTGCAGCACTCAGTGCAGTGCAGCAGCACGCAGACGTACCGGTGGACCGGATAAACCCATCTCTCCCGTCTCTCCTTTCGGTCCCGTGATCCCTGCACTGCCTTGGTCACCCTTAGCTCCTTTAGGACCCTAGAATTTTACAGAAAACAGACACAGGTGTTCAAGAGAACCAACTGAAACGACAACCAACCAACCAACCACCTTCTGCCTCTCTGCTGTTGTTTTTTCTTTCTCCCTCACTGCAGTGCCAACTCACGAAAACACGTTTTAATGTTAAAACTCACACAGACTGATTTTGCAGACACAGCAGAATTTCACTTGGCCCTAGCAAGGAATGCAGCAATTTAGGGTTTGGAAGGTTTACGTCAGAATTTGAGGCTGTATCATGAACAACTTGTAAAAGCAGTCCATTTAACTCAGCAGATGTGGACAAGAGCAGCATCTGCATGCTCAGGGCTGGGTGTTTGACTCAGGGAGGTGCAGCTGGACACCGCAGGGCTTTAGAGGCAGGCTGCGGTTGGCTTTCACAGGGGCATCCACCACGGACACACACACTTCACTCCTCTCTAACTCAGCTCCTGAGCGCTCTCCTGCACCATTCCACCCCACCCAACCACGCCGTGTACCTTTTCTCCATCCAACCCAGGTGGACCTGGCAGGCCCAGCTCCCCCTGAAGCAACACAAAGAAAGCAGAGCCAACAGTAAATTAAGTCAGGAAATAATCCCAGGAAAGCGTTTTGTGAGGAAAGAAGTTATTCATTTATGCTGGCTATGGGTTGAGCAGTGGAGGATGACACCCAGGTTTGATGGGCTTCACTGGCCTAGCACAACCTGGGCTGAGGTCGGGCAGCACCGAAATCCTGCCCTGTCCCATCTGCTGACACACACGTGTCAACAAATTAAGCTTTCTTTCAAAGACAGTAACTTAAAGGTGATCAGATATGTACAGGGACATGGTGACAGGGCAGGAGGTGAGCTCAATGCAACCTGTGATACTCCCAACCCCATCTCAGGCACTTTCCCCCATTTTCTTCTTCCTCCCACCCCATTCCAAGTCCCATATGAACCGCTCGGGTGTACGGCAGGGAGTGGATTCCTTCCTGGGACACCTGTCTCTTGGAGAAGGCCAAGGACCAAGGAAAGGAGAGTCTCTCTTGGCTATTGTATGAAAACTTGCTTTTTCAGCACCAGGAAGCATTAAGGAACACTTCCTTCACCAAACAGTCCCAATTTTAGGAGACATTTGCCCACCCTCGTTACATGACAGCCACTAACGAACACCAAGCTCTCTTGGCAGCACAGCCTGCTCAGCAGTGGTCAGCCTTACCTTGGGGCCTGGACTGCCCTGTGGGCCTGGTGGTCCTGGGGGACCCGGTGAGCCCTAAAAATCAGCCAACAGAAGAGACATGAGCACAACTGCTTTTGCCCTCCACAGAGCACACGGCGTGCTCAGTGCTGGAGCCTTGCACCAACACCTTCAGAGCCAGCACAGAAGTGCCAGTGAGCTCAGCCCCCAGCACTGAGCGTGTTGGTGCAAGGGAACACACACCCCGAGCCATGCAGCAGGCAGGGTGCTGTGGGGTGTCAGTGCAGCCCCACATCTGACTGTGTTGTCTGCACACTTAAGCAAGGCCTTCTTCCCATGCTCTGCTGGATACGGAGAGCACAGAACCCCTCACGTTGCAACTTGCAAGTTATCTCACACAGCAAACTCTCAGCCTCCCAGCTGAAAAACAACCCTGTATCACACCTTCTCTCCACGACCACTCCTTCAAACATTATCACCTTAATCACACTGGAAGCTGCATAAAGCAATCGCTTCTCTCCACGCTCCGTTCCCACGTACGGTCAGCGTGCAAACAGCCAACAAGCAGGAGAACTGCGACGGCCGAGCTGTGGGGTGTGCTCCCCACATCCACATGCACACACGGGCTTGTCCCACAGATGGGCTCTGCTGCTCCAGCTGGGGCCACCCCAATAAGCTCCATCCACAGCCTCCACTCACGGAGCTGCATGCCGTGCTCCTGTCAGAGCAACCCGTGCAGACATCTGGCAAACGGTAATTACCACCACTTTGTGTATCCCTGCAGCCTGTTATAAAACAATTAGGTTGGTTCTCAAACGTGTCTGTAATTAAATATTTATTCTGTTCGCCTGCTTTTATCACAAGCAGCAGTGAGAGGCTTGGAGGGCACTGGGGCAGGTTAGTGGCTGGGCACCACACCCCTTCCTCCCACTGCCTTCAAGGACACCCGAACAGAAACAGTTTGCAGTGAGAGCCACACATAGGGTGGAATAAACCCTTCCCTCTGGGCTGGCTCCTTGCTGAGACCTCACCACCCCCAGGAAGCAGCTCACCTTGAGAGCATCCAGGATGCGGCCGTCATAGTCGATGACCACGGTGTCACCCTGCTCCCCTTTCAGGCCAGGGGGACCCTGCAACCGAGGACAAACCCTGTTCAGTTTTTGCAGCACCTGAGAAGCAGGCAGCGTGACAGCAAGGACCTGGCAGCCTGGTGTATGGGGGGAATTACCAAGCACCAGTGTGATCGGTTCCTAGACAGACAGCTGTCATCCATCCAAACCTCAAAAGCCTATGAATGCAAGTAATCGAGAGGTGCATCAAAATCATTACTCGAGCAACAGCTTCTAACAAAAACCAAAAAATGAAGACAGGATGGTCACGCTGATAAGAACATCATTTCCCATCGCTGTCTCCATAGGCAGTATCTGGTATTTTAACACGCACCATCTGTATTTCCTAACACAGAACTGACCCTTACACCATTTGACAACACGTTAAACAGGAGGAGGTGGTGCAGGGCGGCTTGGGGCAAACACACTGCTCTGAGTTGAAAGGAAAATCCTCAGAGTCCATACCCGGGGTCCGATGGAGCCGACTCCTCCCTTCTCACCGGGTTCACCCTGAAAACGGAGATCACGTTTTTAGTTTCAGGAACACCACGGAAAATACGGAATATTTATCTCACAACAAGCACAACTGCATGAGGTGCCAGGATGCGTTTCAGATTCGAGGCAAAGTACGGAGCCAACACAGAACGGCTGCACCCAGCAAGACAGAAAAACACAGTGAAGCAAGCAACAAAAAAACCCAACAGATCTGACTTCTGAGCAAATGCATTTTGCACACAGTGACGCTGGTGGGAGCTAGCTGGCAGCAGGAACACATCCATCTCATGGCGCAAGTGCTGCTCCCACCATGCCAAGCTCTGGCTCCTTGTGCTGCAGCTTCTCTGCTTTAGGCTGAATATTGCATGTGGAAAGTCTCAGCCAACATGTTTAAACCATTTCTGAGGGCGAGTTTAAGGGAAGAGAGCGCCAATTTTTTTTTCTTATTATTTTATTTTTTTTTACATTGGGAGATTTGAATGGTGTTAACATTCCCACGGCAGTGACCTGGAGTTCAGCTCAGGATTCAGGACCGCCCCTTCTGCCATACCCGTGGAAATCTATTCATGAGTCAAATTAAAGCCCTCGACAAAGTAACAAAGAAAAAATGTATGAACACGAGAACTCTTCCCAGGAAAGTTTCAATTCAGCAGATCCTAGGGGGAACAAACAAGCACTGCTACCATATTTTTAGAACAAAAAATGTTGGAGGGTCATCCAAGCCCACGTTTCTTCATCCTATACAGCCTAGCAAGGAGCCATGGATGTTCGATACAGAAAACACAACCAGGAATAGATCAAATTAAATAAGAAGCAGCTGAGGAGGGAATAGTGGCTCATGAATGCTGTCCATGTTATATCATCACCACTTAACATATCAAAACTGTCTTACTACATCTCTTTGCAGTTCTGAAGATAAATAGAACAGTAAGGCACATAAGTGCTCTCCACTTTGAAGCAATACCACAACAATCAATGCACGAAGATCAAAATGTGATTAGAGATCTAGCTATCAGGGGAAGAAGAGGCAATCCAACGAGAAACATTAAAGGAGGTGATTTTTGGAAACTCTTACATCCATCTCCAGCTTACATTAAGCTGCCAGAAAAAGGTAAAATACTCCTCAAAATCCCCCCGCCCCCGTTTGTTTCATTTTTGGCACCTGATGAGACTTTCAGATAGTAAGGGCTTATGCCACCAACTCAGCTAAGACACACTGCTGCGGAGTGCTGGCACAGTGGGCTGGCACTCACCTTGGGTCCTGGTGCACCATCCGTGCCATTCTCTCCCTTCAGACCCGTGCTTCCTTTTTCTCCCTGAAAGCGAGATGATTTAGACGAGCACTATATGGGTAGGATGGGGAACAGATTTTTCCAGGTTGTTAATTCTCTTGCTTTATTGTTACTTTTATGTGCAGAAGTGAAGAAAGCTCTGCTTTTAGCCTAAAACGTGTCACACTGCCTACACGCAAAAAAACTTTCAAGATTAAGGGAAGCTTTCAGCCTTAGCAGTTCATCTGCAATGTCGGCTCCATAACCACAGCTCCCCCTGAGAGCCCACTGGGTACAAAGCCCCACCCTGAATACCCAGGCCACCACCAGCAACACTGCTCAAATTGCTTCAAGTGGGGGCTCTCCATGGCAATTCCCTGCAACAGCCAACAAGTTGCAAACCCAAGGCTTTCTGGGCAGAGTTACCAAGGCAGAGGGATGAGTTACACGTCTCTTTCTCCGTGGTTTGTTCTTTTTTCCATGTTCAGGCAGAATCACGTTTCTCAGCATGCCCCAACTGTGACACAGTGCCAACAAGCAAGCCAGAAAGCAACAGGTGCTGCCAAGCCCATAGATTAGAAAGACAAAGCAGACATTCACCTTAGAGCCCGAAAGTCCTGGTTCTCCTGGGATGCCATCATCACCCTGACAACACGAAACACATCAAGTGAAACACAAAAAGCTTGTACACATCTGGGTTCAACTCTTCATTCATCCCCATTGAGTTCTGCATAGAGCCCCACTTGGGTTTGCAGGAAGCCAGGGGAAACCTGCAGAACTGTCTTCTGCTCCCATCCAGCTCTGTGTCGGCCTCCTCTGTTCACATGTATGGAGCATGGCCACAGAGTTTTACATTTGACCCACAAAGGGGTTTTGGCAGCCAGATTAATCTCCTGCAGGCCTCCTGCAAGCTACCACCCATCCTCATGGCCTTGGCTCTGACCACCAGCACACCAGAACAAGATTTTCTGGAGCTCATGTGTCATGTTTTGTTCTTCTCCTGAAGTAATACTGTCCTATAGGTGCTCAAGAGGTTAATTCTGCCGGGCAGTTATCAAAACTATACAAATTGTCTTGTGAAATGCACATGGCCATATCTGCTTTGGGGCAAATCAGCAAGAAGGAACGGCCGGGCCCTGTCAGCACTTTGGTTTTGGTTGAAGGCAGTGATTTATTCACTCCTTGATGGTGCCAACAGCAGAAAACTTGGACACGTGCATCTCCCACTCTTTGACACCCAACCCAAACAGAGCATCTGTCCTTCTGAGTGTGGGAAATTCCTTTCCTGCCCATGAGAATTCACTGCACGGTGACTGTGTGTGGCCATGCCTCTCCCTGGGCCCTCCCAGGAAACTCAGCCCACCACAGGGCCTGTTGGGAGATAACGTCCTCCAAAAGCTTCTCAGTCAAGCTCGAAATATTTGAGCAAAAGGGCTCAGACCTACTGCTTTGTTTTGGCACTCACTATTTCATTCTTTTTCTCTATTGGGCAGATGTGATTGCAGCTTCTGGTCTGTTTGCTGTAATGAAAGCCATGCTACAGGCATGGCAGCATCTGTGCTTTGGGGTCATGCAGTCTCAGCTCTTCATGGAGCACACAAGAGGTACCCTGGGGAACACCACTGAGGCCACTACAGGCAGCCAGGACCTCAGCTTCTCCGTCACCCTCTGGAAGCTGCTTCCCTAGTCTAGCAATCAGCAAAGCAAAGAAAAAAAATCACTGTTTTACCTTCTTCCCTTGCATGCCAGGCTCGCCCTTCAATAAACACAGAAGATGATTAGGGAAAAAGAAAATATAGTCAACTACAACAGTACTCAACATTCATTGTCAAGTTCAAATAATATGCTTTCGTTGACCAGCTTTATTCCTCCAGAATGGAAGAAAGCATGCCCCTACAGCACACTGACCTCCAACCCCCCACAGCTCCTTCCACACAAGGTTTGATCAGGGACAGGGGCTGTGCTTTTTGTGTAGGTTGCACATTCAGACAACTCTAAGTCATCAGCTAATTCAGTATCTGATCAATATGGACAAGAGCAATTCCACCGTGAAACACATTGTGTTCATTTCCACTTCCCCTCTGCAGAAATATGTCAAGAATTCTTGTTAAAATTTGTTTACCTTTGGCCCCGGGGGTCCCCTGGCACCCTATGGAATGAAAAATCAGTTGGTTATATGTATTTGATAATAGAATGAAACAGAACACAGACACGACCAGGAATATTTCAGTCCCCAAGAAAAAAATGGTGCATCAACTTCTCACCCTCCCTTACAAATACCACCATGCTCCCAACAGCAGCTGGTAAATAGACATACATGTATTTTACATGTCCATTCTATGCATTATAATTTTTGGCCTCCGTAAGGAAAGACATTAAACCAGTCACTGCAGAGCATGCAGCACACGGAACAAGAGATGCCCTGGGCAGTGCAATACTAACCACAAGGCCGTCCTCCCCCGGCTCACCTTTAAGGCCCTACAAAAAAAAAAAAAAAAAAAGAAGAAACAACAAAAGAAACAACACTGAAGTATCATTCCTCATTCTCAACATTCAGTAATAATCAGGCTGTCCCCGATTATCACCTAATAGCACTCTCTCTCAGCTTGTTTCTTTATTAAATGAATTCCCAGTGATCTGGAGATTTGTAACAGGTCTCCTGAAGGCTACAAATCACTGAGGAGATCCCCTTTGGGCTCTCTGCATTACAGCTGGTGGCCACAAACACACGCTCCAGATCCAGCTCTTTGCTCCAGAGCTGAAGACAGAAACCTCCCTCCACTCCCTCACCCTGTGCCCCAAAGCTCTGCAATGCAAGCGACCACCAGAGCTGGGGACACAGCATTTGGGATGGGGAAGGGGATGCTGTTAATTCTCCTCTCCTTCTCTGGGCTGGGGACCACCCAGTACGTGCCTACTGCACATCTCTGGTCCTTACAGGGGGGCCTTGAGGTCCTCTTGGGCCATCCTTTCCTGTGTCACCAGGAGGCCCCCGGGCACCTGGGGGTCCTGGCGGACCAGGGGGGCCAGTGGCTCCATCTCGACCTTGGTCACCCTGGAAGAAGTTCACACAGACATGGTGAGATGAAACAGTGTGGGCAAGCACAGCAGCTTGGCGTTGACCAGGAGGTGCTCACAACACATGCACTGCATCCCCAGGCCATGGGTGCCTTGATCTCTGCCATCCCGGAGGGGATTAACTGTAGTAGTCAAGGCTGAGAGCAAATTCAAAGCAGCTCCAGGACCTTCGAGTCTAGTTCCTTAACTGGGATTTTTCTTGATGCCTTCTAACAGGTTTTCATCTCATTAAGCCTTTTCCCAGCAATTGTCTGCATTGAAAGCCATTCAACACACCCAGAAATAAATGAAAGCCAACAGCATGCTGGCATGGAGCATGCACACAAGACCAGACCTCAGTGGACCACGCCAATCCATCCCACCCCCCCCCCCCCCAAAAAAAAAAAAAAAAAAAAAGCAGTTATAGACTTTAAGTACAGCCAAAGTCCCATATTAACATCCAGCTCAGCTGACACCCTACTGGGATGCAAAGGAACAAAGCAGCTGCTGCCTCTCCTTGTGACTGTGAAGGTTCAGTGCATGCTAAGCAAGAGGGGAGCACGGCGAGGGGCTGTGCTGGCTGCCTGCAGGCTCCCGACCTGCCTACACAACACAAATTCTCACGGAAAGGCTGTGCCATAAATCCTTTAGCAACATCTGGATGGGTTACCAGCGAGGCACTAACGGGACTGTATTTAATATGTGGTCCACCCTCAAATCACGGACAAGTGTGGGATTTTGAGAAGTCCTTAAGTGACATAACAGCACAAATCCCACTGCCTTTCAGCGAGATCTGCACTCCTAAATCACTTACATAATTTTTGAAGATCCTATTGCTAATCCTGAACGCTGCATCCAATTACGACAAGAGTCTCCCACTGAATTCTGCCTAATTAGAAAGTCACATTTAGAGCACGGGGATTTAGACAATTGCATTTTAATGTATTTTATTTTATGATACCAGCACCGCTCATATGCCCTGTGAACTATGAATAGGACTCGCTGCATGGTCCCCACTTCCCAAGAAGGACCAAATGCTGAAACCACATCACTTTTACGTCTCTTCTGCTTTGTCACTCCCCCTCAACCCTGACGGGGCTCACCCTGGCTGCTCCTTACAGACACCTCTCTGCATGCAGCTCACGGCAGTGGCAGCTTCAAACAGCACCAGTGCACCATCAGCCAGAAAGAGGGAACAAAAGCAGCTCAACGAAACACAGCAAACCAGAGGCAGCAGATCTGGTACGTCTACCTTGAGCAGGCGGCGGCTAATAACAAGCTGATCGTTAGCCAGAAATCCGTGATTGAGGCGAGGGAAAACCATCTGGCACAGAGCAGGGGAAGACGGAAGAGGAAAGAGCAAGAATTTAGGATGCAAGCACAGCACAGAGCGAGTCTGAAAGGCCACAGAATGCATAACAATTTCTCTTTGATAATTAATTGATGTATGAGGAGAAGATCTACGCAGACCACTGGTGGCTTTAATGTTCCGGGTACACTGGAGGCTCAGTAAGCAGACACAGTGAAACAAATCTCTTTTCATGAGTTTACTGCACAATAGGACAACCAAGGCTGCTGGGTACGGAGGATTCTCCACTGTAGGATTTTTCTGCAGAATGCAGAGCATTTTCTAGTAAAAACCACATGGGATATATCCCAGCATTCCTCCCGAGACCAAATATTATCTTTTTTTTAGAGGCTAAAATGAATACTGATGTACTCCCCAGCCTGCAAAACACCGATAAATCTCTCAGATTTATATGATGCAAAAACAATGTATTCAGACCGTGTCAGTAGTCATTGCTATTGTCTTTCAGCTTTCCCACTTTATCTAGAGAAGCAGTATGTTTCCTTTTTCAGGCTGTTTTTGCTTGCTCCCTTTACACCATCCAGCATGGGGGATGGCCATCAGAGGACCACAAGAGGAGAGACCGAGGGACGGAGCAAACAGGACATCCTCCAGGAAAGAGGATTTTCACTCTGCAGAGAGAGGCTTCAGCTCAGCCCTCACTCAAATACAGCCATTCTGGAAAGGAATAATGCCCAAATCCTAAAGGGCAAAACCGAGATGAAGCCATGTTCACATTAATGGTGTCACAGAGCCCTTGCACATTTTATTTCAAACAATCCCTGCTAAGGATGCTGACCAGCCCTTAGGGGCATGAAATGCAGAGATGTCATTTCTGGCTTTGCCAACATCAGGGCCATGGAGAGGAGGGTGCCAGGGAAGCATGCAGTAAGCCAGAGCTGCCCCAAACTGCACTGGCCCCGAGGCATTCAAGCTAAACGGCCATTGGATCTGAACCTGCAAAGCAGTGTGGGCTCAGAGAAAAGAAACCTTGAACACTGACATTTGTCAGCTTCAGAGTATGCAATTTAGCTATTCCAACATCACATTTCAAAATCAGTAAACGCTATAAAGAAGGATCTGTATGTCTCTGCATTGACTGTCACAGTGAGCCCTGCAGAACACTCCACACGCCTGGACACTGGATGAATCCTGGCGATGCTGCATTGCTGCCATCTTTGCTGCCTCTTATTTGAAATGCATGAGGACAAGCATGTGTTGAAGCCCTTCTTTTCCCCCTCGAGAATCAATCTGGCATCACTGCCACACGCACAACCCAGACCCAGATGTTCCAAGTTCATCAATCCCATCATTTGTCTAAACATCTGCATTGTCAATGAGAACAGAATCAGCTAAGCCAGGGTAATAAATACACAGCGGCCATCCTGCAGGGAACTGGCCTGGATTATAGAACTGTTCAGAGGTATAAGGAAGTGTTTAAGAGAGAAACCAGCACGAATCGCAGGGCACAGAGGTCCCAGCCCTGGCAGCACCCTGCTTTGGCTCCTTCTTTCCTCCCCAGAGCAGTGAGGACACGTGCTCTTACATTTTCCCTGGCACTGCACCAGTGCTGGGTATGTTTGTTCCATCCCTCGTTAGGTGCAGCCCCGCAGTGCCCTTCACAGATCCTCAAAGCGCTCAGTCTTGCCTGGAACAGCTCAACGAGAACTGCTGTCTCAGGCCTCCAAAAATCACCACCCCAACATCCACACAAGCCACACTCATGTGTGCAATAACCACGTGTCCATGCTGCTCTCAGGTACTAATTAGGGACAGATTTAACAGCAGACACTGACACATCTGTAGCTGTTCCCCAATATCCTCATCTCACCTCCATCGCGTGCAGCCCCTCCAGAACCAATCCAAGTGCTATTTTCTTTTAATCCATCATTCCTGCTGATAACATTTGTCTTCATGACACGCACTGTCCCAACCCCACCTCCCGTAGACATGCACATTTGTGAGCAGTGCTGGATACATCCAGAATTATTTATCTTCCTGTTGATGTGATGACTTGCTGTGACATCTTTCAAAATCAGCTTAACAAAGCTACCAGCGGAACTCGAGGAAGAAGACAGATTAAATTAAGAAATAAAAAATAATCTGGGCCAGATGGTATCAATAAGTTTCATATCCAATCCAATCCTGAATGCTGGAGATAGAACTGCAGCGATTTCCAGAGCCAGGCACTGGCTGGTAGACCCACTTGGGCTCAGCTCTACCAGCCTTCTTCCTCAACCCTTTCCTCCCAAGATCCTTATGAGTCTTTTTCTTATTCTTGTGTAAAAGCATATGAATACGTACATATATGTAAATAAAAGCAAAATGACACAAGTAAAATGAAATCTGGACAAAGATCAACCATGGGAAAACAAGCACGTAGTTATCAGTAGATTAAAGCATGGGACAAGCATTGCTGTGGATGCTGGCACTCATGTCTGCAAGCACAGCCCAGCCCTGCCCCACTGCTCTGCAGCAGGATGGACAATGAACACAGCTTCTAGAGGAGAACGAAGCCCATCTCTGGTGTGGAAAGAAGGAATAAGGGATAGGAAGCCATGTGAAACTCTTAACGGGGCCCATGAAGATCTTCAGCTCCTTTCCCCACTCTCAGGGGTTAGAAAAAGACAATGTGAAGAGCTCCAATGGTAAATAAAGCATTTCCAGAACCACTGCATGGATAGAATAGCATACTTTGCACAGTGACCAAACCCAACCAGAGCTGGGAGTAAAACAACACGCTGTGTCATACTCACCCTCGGGCCGATGTCTCCTGCTTCTCCCTGACGCCAGGTAAAACAGCAAAGGTCAGCTATTAGAGGTCACATTTCAAATACGAGGAACCGAGCGCAGGGTCAGCTGGATGAGGGGATGGGGGAAGTGGGACGAGTCCTATTGCTTAATGTATTCAAAACCAGGGAGGAGAAGTCTTGGAGAAAACACAATAGGGAATGATTCTGTCCTGGCAGGCGATGAAACACAATAAATCTGAAATAGTGGACTGTTTCCAACTTGAAGGCTCCCCTAGCAACTGCTTATGTCCTACATATGCACGGACTAACATCACTTGCTGCACAAACTTCAGGGGAGGATGTCATGCAAACAGAGCGATGGAGCCCGCAGCCTTCCAGCTCCTGTGCTGCCACAGCCCTATGGCCGAAACAAACCCAGTGGTGATGCCACATTTGGTGTATGTGGGCAAACTGAGGAAAAGAATCACAGCAGAACAACGACATACAGCTGGTTTGTGAATAACTGCATGCTAATCAGTCTTTACCTTTTCCCCTTTTGGTCCTGGAGGCCCCTGGAGAGACATAAGAAGAATGACAATTCAGGAACAGCAGAATCATCAGTGCATACACTCTTATCCCAGCATCAAAACCAAGCAGACTGCTTTCACAAACCCGAGGCATATTACTATTACTTTAAGCAGTCTGCTGCAGGACACAAACAGCGCGCTCCTGGGAAGCAGGATGTGCCTGCTCACGCCGGGGCACAGGAGCAGAGAAGGGCTGGGCAGAGTGGGCAGTATGACAGCCACTCTCAGGCACGTGACCCCAAACAGATACAAGACATTTCTTGAAGTATTAAATCACTCCTAGAAAAAAAACACATGCTCAGCATATCATTACAACAATTATACATCTGTTTGAAATAAACAAGGAGGATGGGCTGCTTTCTTTGGCCTATTTGCTGAAGATATAAGTCATATTCCTTCTAAACAGCTTTCTGTAAGGCAGACAGGCACAGACACACTGCAGCCCCAAAGAGAAGCCGCAGAGCTTTGATGTGCTGCTCTGCATCCTTCAAGCACAAGACCATCGAGCACCATCAGCTCAGGGCAGTGCACGGGAGGCAGGAGGTCAGCAGCAATGCTGCAGCATCAGCAGCCCCATGCAGCATCCCTCCTGCTGGCAGCCTGGCTCTGAGCAAACCTGCTGGCTGCTCACTCCTATGGAAGTGATTGTGAGCAGTCTGGTTTGAGTTTGGCCATTTGGTACGTTTGCTTTTTCATTCAGGTTCTCCCTGCTTCTCATCCAGGGCTCACTCTCCTGCCCTGCAGCCACTCGCATCCCCATTGGTGAAGGAGAGCAGTGCTGAGGTTTGCATCGCTCTTTTAATTATGGTGTTTTGTTAATTCAAAGCTAATATTAAAACAAACAAACAAACAAACAAAAAAACCCAACAACCACAGCTATGGCAAAACATACAACATCCAGCTATAACGAAACATTTTCTAGCTGGCTAGAAATCAGCGCAACCAAGAAGTTATTCCAGAGAAAGGCTAAAGCAACTGAGAAAAAAAAAAAAGAAAAGAAAAAGAAAATCACTTGGTTGAGGACCAAAGCTGGAAAAGATTTCAAATGGTGCCCTCTAGTGAACGTGGAACAAAGCGAGACTGGGAAACAAAAGCCAGAAGCAGCCATGAGCTCCTGCAGCAGTTTTCCAGGGCACCTATTACCAAACACAGAGTAATTACTCTAAATGCAGTCTGCCCCATAAACAGTTATACATGCAGAAAACATCGAGATTTAAGTCGTATTTGTGATTCTGCCTAGATATTGCACAGCAGTGGGAAGGAAGAGATGACACATCTAGCACACGGTGCTACTTACTGGTTTGCCATCCAAACCAAGGGGACCCTGAAAAGGGAACGAAAAGACAACATTACAAAAGAACAAAAAGCCCCAACGATTCACAGACATAGCAGCATCAGTCATGCTCTGACAGAGGCTCTAATCGCACACCGCGCGATCTTTGGCTGCGTTCCTGATCCACCCAATCCTTCATGCATGCGACCCAGCAAGAAGGTTTCACAGAAGCTGAGTGAGAGGTGACGACTTGCAGAGCACGAAGAGGCGAGAAAGGAAGCGACAGGATTAGTGGTGGGGCACACGGCTCTGGCACAGCACTCGGGACTACCTCGGGTTTTCAAGGACTGCTTTGGTTAAACTGAGGGGGTCCCGGGAGCGATTCACAGCAGCCTGGGGCTGGATGGGGTGTTCTGCTTTCTCCAAAGGATGTACTAAAGCTCTGCTCTACTCTGAGGGGAGTGTCCATCACCCCCAGACCACTGGATGGGGCCAAGTGTCTCACGTGGAGGAAGGCAGGGTATGCCCATCCCATAGGCTGATACCTATGTGCTTTGCCCATCGGCAGCAGCACTCAGCCAGAAATACAGCAGTACTTGCAGGACCAAGCTCTGGGCTTCCCCAGCTCTCCCTTTCCTACCACTGCTACAGGAGTGTTAACAGTAAATCCAAGGAGAACTACACTTTCCCACTCCTCTACCTGCAGCCTAAGCACATAAAGCCTCTCCTCACTCAGACACAAAGACAGCTCAGCCTGAAAACATTTCCTAAAGAGATATGACACAACAGCTGCAAGTCCACAATGCTCTCAGACTTCTGCTTGCACCCCAGAACTCCCAGCCCAGGCTGATGAGGGCTCCATGCAGAGCCAAGGACTGTGCCAAACATCCCTGCAGCACAGCTTGGCCCAACAGGGCTCCTGTCATCACAGACACACACCCAGGGTCACACATCTCCCTGCCTCCCGCATGCGTGCCCGGGCTGTGACTGCAGATGGAGCCTTGTGATCAGCACCCGCTGCCTCCTATGGCTGCACAGCACATGGGTGCCCTCACAGTTTGCTATGCAAACACGCCAGGCTGAAATCTCTGGCCTTGCAGCCAGGAAGACCAACGGAGCACGCGTCCTTCAGGAGGTCGCATAACCCAACAATAAAGAGTCAACATTTTCCATATTTCTTTGGGAACTGTTTAGGGTGAACCTTTTCTGAGTTTAGCTTAAATCTATGATGCTGAAATGGAGAAAACAAACCAATCAAGAAAAAAGAGAGATGGTTGTAAGAGAAGCCTAAGGACTGCATTATAAATAACACGTCCAGCTCCCAGCTCCAGCCGTCAGTAAGGAATAAATCGGCCTGCAGCAGCTGTGCTGGCCAGGCTTGCAGTGTTAAACCTCTGTTGGGTGAGAGGCAGATGCAGGGGGCTGGGGGAAGCTGTACCGAGGATGTTTACCTGGAAACAACAGGTATTTCCATACATGGGAGATTCTGGAAGCTACCAAGCACTGATTACACTATTTACATAGTGTATGATAAACTATCAGTATACACAGAAGCACTGATGAAAGATGCAAGTGAACTTAGCTGATACAGGCTTGCGTACCGCAGCTGAACTGCTCCTTCCCCTGACAGACATTGCTCCGCACTTAATCTCACCACACTTCTTCACATCAGAGCAATTGGGAAAGGTGTCAGGTCTGCCGAATTTCTCTCCTGAAGCTATGATTGCTGGAGCTGGTTGACCTGAAGCTCCCGATCCAGCTCCTGAGGATCTCCAGAGGAGAAATGCGGGACCTGAGCAGGGAACCCACAGCACATCCAAGTTCTCCAAGAAACAGAAGTCCCACGGATTTAAAAAATAAAAGAAATTTATAATAGCAATTCATCAGCTTCTAGCTATTCTTGTATCAGTCCACAAAGGGACATCCAGAAGGAAAAACAATGGCCTATTCAAAGAATGTTTGTTTGAGGGAAAGCATTTAATGCTCAAGAGAAACAATATCCATTGGGCTTTCAAAGGGGCTGTGGGCCAACCGCTCCGCTGAGCGGACAACGCTGTAAGTCAGGCTCATAAACGTTCATCAGTTCAGGCTGAGGTCTGACAGCATGAGCCTGACCTGCCTGGCCCATGGTGGAAGGCCCTGAGCAGCCAGGGAGCTGCTGGGGTGCAGGAGGAGACCGCATTGGAAATGCGGGTGTGCTCCACGGAGAGCCTGCGATGTTCAGGACAGCCCAAGTGTTGAGATGGTTATTCTCCCTTCCTTGAATCCTGGTCCATGTCATTTTAATTAAAGATGAAGCAATGTTTAGTTTATTTGATAACTAAGGAACAGAAAAACAACAACTCCCTGTTCTCCGATCAAAAACCATCTCTACAGAAGTTTTCATTTTGGAGGGGACAAAAACCAAACTCAACCAACCAACAAAGAGCTGAAGAGAAGGGTGAGCACTCCACACACCCCATGACAGAGCCAGAGTAATAGAAAGCTTGCAGAGCTGTGCTGCAATTTTTGCCCAAGGATTAATTACACTCCTGCCCTGGCCTGTGCTCTACTACAATCCTTCTGCTCCTCATCACACAGCGATAATGCTTTACATAATTCAATGCTCACTAAGTTGACAGAGGATGAACTGTTTTGTCCAGAACAAGCCTGATGCTTTGAGACAGAGAGAAAATTCCATCAGCTTTCCTCAAAGTGTGGATCTGACCAAAACCATCACTGCAGTGACCAAGTGGGACAAAATCCATCGAACCCTGGTGTGATGCCAGCCGGGTACTGGTCAGCCATTAGGTGAACACTGGAGCCACTGATGGCTCTTAACTAACTCAGACCTCAATTTCTGATCATGCACCAGTAAGGACCACCTGCATTCGGCCCCAGGTCAGCGCTGCTCTGCAGGATGTCATCAACATTTGAAGGGAAAAGAGGAAATGTTCCTGTCAGACTGATAAAGAAAACACATCAGCAGCATCTGGCTGGAGTCACGCTGGAGTGCAGAAGGAGGGGAGCTGGGTCAGCAGGAGCAGAGGTGAACAGTGCTGCAGTTGCACTCCCAGACAGCAACACCCGTCACATGAAGACATGATTTATGTGTGAGCTGAGAGCACAGACCTGTGCCAGGTGAGATGCTGGGACTTGACTGGAGTTTGCTACTGCTTCGTGCACTCCCGCTGTCTGCCTTGATTTGGTCACACAACATTTCAGCTTTAGCGCCCAGTTACAATTAAAAAAAAAAAAACAAAAAAAACCACATTCCATTTTTGACGTTTGTTTCACAGTAGAAACTCATGAGAGTCAAGACGCACCACCAAAATACCTCCTTTTTGCAGTGATAGCTGATTCACCCAAGGCTGAGAGCCACTGAAGGCTCAGGAACAACTTTACATCCACTAAATAGGAAAAGACATGGAGTTATGAGCTCTGATTCCAAAGCAAAAGCTCTTGCACTACATAATAAACATCTCCCCCGTGCATCCATTACCCTGCACAGGGGGAAGCTGGGTGCCAGCCTGGCTGACCTCCTGCCTTCCCCCTCCTGATGCTGCTGGGGATGGGTTTGCTTCAGCAACATTGTAGGAATGTTAGGGGCAAAATATCGAGCGAAAACAAAGCCAGGGATTATTACAAGGCCAGTCCTTCCGAGTTGGGAAATCTTCTCTCGTAGTTATTTTTAATGTTTCCTGCTCTGCTAAAAATTAGCACAGGGGTCGGAAGGAACCCTGCAGTCAAATCTCCACAGATCTAAAGGACTGCCCTCAATCTCTGTCTCTGTGGTTTAGAAAAATAGTAAAATTTTACATCTGAGAAGGAGAAAAGCGTCAGAACAAAAGGGCACGGCAGTATTTTAGCACCACTGCCAAGGGCCTGGGATCACTGGCTGCTGGAGAGCCTCTTTCTGCTCCATCCACCACTCCAGGAACCACTGGCCCTTCCAAGCTGCAGCACTTCCATACATGTGAGGAGATGGCTGAGCTCCTACAGCCCATGGGGAGGGATACCCTGCACACACCAACTGCAACGCTGCTGCATGTGATGGCTGAGCCCAGACAGATCCCCTTTGGTCATTCCTCCTATGAAATCTGGTAGCATGCTAATTAACAATAACTTGCTCCATCTGTTCGTCTGAGGTACAGCCATCTTCGTATAAGTCAACACAAATTCCCTTTGGATTTATGACTGTGAGCAAAGCTTATCTTTTCGTTACTCAGCTTTCTTTCTTTAAAAAACAAAACAAAACAACAAACAGCTTCCAAACATTCTCCAAGTATTGATTATTTCCAATATTGGACTAATAACTGCAATTTGAGAAATATGTTACACTGGTAATGTCATATGTCAACGTATTTGTTTAAAAAAAGGAAGCAAAGAGTATTTTAAGAGATGGAAGATGCTTAACAAGCACGGCTCCCTTGCAGCACCCAGCAGAGCTCAGCAGCTCCAACCCTCCAGGGCTCTCCTGGAAGCCTCCTTCAGGTGGAAGCGCATCATACAGCCAGAGCTGGAGGCAGCAACAGAGGGTTCAGACAGAGGATGCAGAGCAGCAGCCTGATAAGGGCCAGGAGTGTGTTAACCAATCAACCAAAAAAAAAAAAAAATCAGTGTTCTATTCAAAAAAAAAAAAAAAATAGTCCTCATACTGCTGGGCAGCCTTATGTCCATTCTTTGACAGAAACAAAGCAGAAACGAGCAGCAATGTGCTAAGAACTTCACCCATAATGCAAACCAGAGCGTGGGGCTCTGCAGGAGAGCTGTCACCCCGCAGGCTGGGCTGTGCCCGCCGCCCAACGTCCTCTGCAAGGGGATCCCAGAGCAGGATATCTGTCCTTGCAGGGGTTTCTGAAATCATTCAGAAACACAAAATAAAAGGGGAAGAAGAAAAAAACGGATAGACTTGGCACTCTTCTGAGGGTCTTTTGGGGCAGTACTGCACCCCACCCACTGATTAGTTCCTTCTGGGCTTCACCAGTGTGGACTTGCTGCAGCACCTAGCTCCCAGCTCCCTTCCCAGATGCATCAACAGATTTCATGGGGGGGGGGGTTCATTATGGAGATAACAGACATTTTTCCCCTTCAATATCTGCCTTCAATACAAAACTCCAGCATGAGTCTCCTTCCATCTCTCCACAGAACTCCTCCATTGCTTTGCTAGACACCTTTCCAAAGATGCCTGGAAGTAAATTCAGTGCTGCGCAGCGCAAAGGGATGGAAACAAATCACTGCACAGGAGTGGCACCAGACACCATTTCAGACAAAACACAAAGAAATGCCCCAAAACAGCCACGGGTTCACCTGCTCCTCCCAGCACACAGAGAAGCAGAGAAGCCCTAAAGCTGAGTGCCCCAAGGCGTGGGCCAGCTCCTGCTCCTCCACACTCATGCACAATTGCACGAGACTGTGTCATCTGCTGCTGAGCACCAGGTCAAGAACGAGAGCTCATCTGCGCATCACATGGCACCAGTTTGCTTCCAAAACAAAGTGCTTTTATGGAAGAAAGTCCCCTGACTTCCCCCAAATTTCTGAGGTTGAAATGGGTTCCATATGTACTGCTCAACTCCTCCTTGTAAGCGTTCGGTGCTCAGTTGGGTTCTGGACATTCTGTGTTTAACATCCAGCTAAAGAAGGAGACAGCCTCCATGGTGGGAATGCAGTTTTGACATTGGTAAGTGATTGTGTTGGAAGATTTCAAGCAAACACTTGAACCTCTCACTCACTACCTTTGTACTCTTGCCCTAATAGTGCAATTCCAGCTCTATGGCTGTATTGGGATTGCCTCTCCTCTGGGGCTGAGCAGACTTGGTTTTCCTCAGTTTTCTTCTGCATACAAGCAGAAAAATTCTCCTTGCAGTTGTCACTGGGAAGTGCTGGCAGAGGAATGGGAAGCCAGCAGGCAACGAAATGCATCTGCAATTCCCCTGCTGGATGCAATATGAGGCAACTTTTTATGCTTCCCTCTGCAATAACTACCTCTAAATCCAAAGAAAAACAAACTGCTGCCCTGAAGAGATGTTCTTTACAAAGCCATTGTCTCCACAGATAGACAGCAAATGGACACAACAGGAGAATGCACTGGATCTGCTCTCCTGGCTTAAAGTTATCCCCTCTAGGCCATTACGTGAATTGGCCACAAAACTGATATTAAAACAAAGAGAATGAAACTACAAAATCCGCCTTGTAAAATGAATTTTCTGTTACTTCTGTCTTTTGGGGTCTTACTGGGAGAAGTATGTGTGCAAATGACTTAATTCACAGGAAATACCCCTGAAGTTTTAATATTTGTGAATAAAGATACCTGTGAGAACAAACACAGGACTGAAGCCTACAACTAAGGGTAATGACCACAGTTCAACACTAATGACCTGGATGAACCTAGACAAGAAAACTAAGAAGTCAACTTGACAATAGCAACCTTCATTTTGGGGATGGACACCAATGACACGACACGGCTCCAGAAGCAAGCTAACAATGGCAGACATTAAACACTATTTTATTTTATACGGGCATTCACGACTAACCAAAACACCCATGGAACATACAGACACTGCACGTCTGTATACCAGCTACCACTCTGGGTCTGGAAAGCATCTGCCTATTACGAAAAAAAACCAAAACCCAGCAACAAAACAAAACCAAAATAACCCACAAGACAAGTCTGAGATTCACATGCTCTTCCCTACAGCTCATGGGATCTGACCATGCAGCCTGGTCTCCTGTTCCCAGCAATCTTCCTGAAGCGTCAATCCCAAACACACCTGGCTAAACCCCCAATTCTGGAGTTTTTTGGTAAACCCCAAGTGACCACAACAGGATGGAGGAACTGCCACAAGCAGTTGCCTTTGGCATGTGTTCCTCATTTCTTGCACATCAGCCTGTGTTCAGAGCACGTTTATGGGCTGCACACAAACAGCTTACATGGACTTTCCCCTGCTGAGTTATTTACATTAATTGAAATTCCTAATTGCTTGCTGGAGGAAACCCCAAACTCAGTTGGTTGAAGCCAACATCTAGGGCTGCCACCAAGACCACTGCCATGCTGTGGTCCTGCAAGTTAGGGAGCCAGCTTCCCTTCTGCAAGTGCCCTCCCCAGCTCCTCTCCCAGACATTAGCTCAGAAATAACATTTGGCTTCGCTTTTTGCCTTGAAAATTAATTAAAACCAGAGGTTTTCATCCTTACAAGTTGATTTCTGGCTCAAAGCACTACAGCTGAGCATTCAGCTCACTATGCAGAGCTCCCCAAAAAGTATTTCAGAAGATGCTGAGCTGCCAGCTCCAACTGCAACTTAGCCCACGATGAGAATGCCCTGTGCAAGGATATTTCAGTTTTAACTTAGCAATTATTCCCCTGCATGGTGCATCAGCAGAGAGCAAAGTCTGCATTACTCTCAATGTTCACCCAGCACAAAGAGCCAGGATGCAACGAGGGCTCACAAAGCCCCTGCTGCAAAGCACATCATCAAAAACAACCAACTGTCCTTTACCAGAACTCTGCTAACTCTTGTGGGCGCAGTGACCTGTCAGTAGAAAAAGATGGTATTTCTAGGTAGTGAATTATTTTGAGTAAGAAGGTGCGTAACTTCTAAGCAGGCAGAACTGGAATCCCTTTTTCTCCCTGACAATACTGGAGAGCTGTCACCGCTGCAAGAGATGGGCAGAGCCGTGCCAAAGCTCTTCCAGGCAACACACATTAATGATTTACAAAATTCAAAGGCAAACATTATACACTGGAAGAACCAAATGAGTAACACTCTGCTCAACTAAAAATAGACGCTAGTATTCCAAGGAAAACGTATAAAGTAAGAGACAACTCTGTTTCATATCACACTTTTTCTCCAAAGCCTATTCCCTGCTCTGCTTTTTATTAATGAAGACACGCACATAAAGTAATTCACCTCATTAATCAACTTAATTCCTTTGGTTTCTTCCCACTTGAAGTGACAACTCTCCATTCGGGATGTCACGTTTAGATGGTGTAGTGGAGACCAAATCTGGGGAGGAATGAGTTAGCAGAGGCAGACGAAACTCTTCAAGAAGATTGGGCTCCAGAAGGCTCTTGGTGCATGGGAAGAGGAAAGGAAATGATTTCTGGTGAACAGCAAATGTGACATCTCACTGGCAAAGAGGAGAAATATTGTGTAGGAGGAGAGCTGAGCGGTTTGAAGGCAAGGAGGAAACCATCCCCATGTGGGACAGGGGGAAGGGATGAGCACAGGCTACTGAAGGCACCTCCCAGCCATCGCTTTTCCCCTCCATACATTATCTGATTCCTTTAAGCAACCTCACGACGGGAAGATCTGCCTGCACCAAAAGGTCAGTTGGAAAGGCTACTTCCAGTACAGCTCTTCCATCTTCACGTCTGTTTTCCAAACACAGCAGCCTGCTCTGCAGCCAGAAGCAGCCCTGTTCCCTTCTTGGCTTCACGAGGATGAATGACCCCCCCACGCACCAACCCTATGGGGAGGTGAGCACGGTTCCCTGCTCAGGCACAGACTGTGGGCAGCAGAGCATAGTGTGAGGACAGTGCACATCTGTTTTTCCTCTGCTCCACTGCAGCTGTGCAAAAACCCAAAATTCGAGCAAGTTTGGGGTGGGCACTCTTGCCAAACGCCAAAAGTGTCATCCAAATTATCCTCATCAATCTGATCCAAAGCTGCTGTCATCTCTTCAGAACAGCCGGCGTGGGGAGCACCAGAGTGAAACAATGCAGGCAAACCATCAGGAGTGGCTGTCCTGCTCACAGCCGTGCTCTGCAGCACCCTCCAGGGCAGCAGGGAGAGCTCAGCACTCACTTGTGCACACTCAAAGCGGGGACAGCTGGAGCCCCATGGCTGCTGGGCAGGTCCTTGAAGAGGGCAACTGCTGGCATAGTGGAATGGGAGCTGAGCACCAGAGCCAGAGAGGTAAAAGGGCCCTGGAAGGCGCTGCGCCACAGCACAGCTGCACTAATACGCACTGAAGGCTTTTCCTGACCAGGATTGTGCCTGGCCAATGTGTCCCAGCTCGCTGGAAGAAACAACTTGAGCTACTGCACTTCGAGCCTGCTACCACAAAGAGCTTGTGCTGTTTCCACTTCATTTGATTCCAACACCTAAAACCAGAAGGGGTTTGGGGTAACACGCGTTGTTGTTGGCACACGCTTAACTGTTGAACAAGAGTCTCAAAGCCTAGCTGGACCGTCAGACCTGCTCAAACCCTCCTGAGAGCCTATCTGCTCTCCCTATTGCACTCAGCACCTTGCCTAAGTGCTAGCAGCTCACAAATAAAATCAAAGCACTGATATCCAGGAGATGGAAATGTCACCACATCCATCTCTGGTGCCAAACACTATTTAATCTCCACTCACTAATTCTACATTTGCTCGTAGCTGAAGTTTCACACAGTTCTGGTAAGGAACTGCAGAAAGTATGGGAAAGGAAAAGATCTTTATGAAATGATGGCACAACATCCCTGTATCTATTTTAGAGGCACCTCTGGCCACGTCAGTGCCCAGCTCTCCATGTCGCGCTCTCCCATGAGGATGTCCCACTGAGCCCTGAGCATCCCCTGCTGTGATACTGTGCACTTCCACCACTAGCCCTGTGCTATTGTACAGGAGCAACCACAGCTAGGCAAGGACTAACATCCACCTTCATGTTTTACCTGCTCAGAGTTAATCTGATCAGCCAGAAGGGAACTAAATAATTACATCAGTTTGCCTAAGCAACTGGATGTAATAAAGCCTCTCCGTGCGCTTCTACTGAATTACTCTCAACTCTGCTTTATGTTGTTTTCTCCTCCACGTATACGTATTGCCTTGAAAATGCAATTACTATCACCTCCTTATTAGATAAAGCTACTTAGTGTAGCCACAGGCCACTAATTCACTGCTTGCTGGGCTGGGCTCATCATTTTGCAAGGCCTGGAATAAAAAAAACCAGTAGTGCAGCAACAGCAGATCCCAGGGAACAAAGAGACAGGAGCAAAAACCTTTCAGTGATATAATGCTGTTCTCCCAGTGCAGATGTAGCAGCAGAATCCCTCACTGGGACCCACTCACTGGGGTTGGCAGCCAGGCCAGTCTGTGGGCACACTCTGCATGAAGGAAAATCTGCCATTTCATCTCTTCATGTCCAGAGCTCCATGGCTAACCACAGGCTTTGTCAGAATATTACCAACACAAAGATGAGGGCAAACCTGCCCACGGCCATGGGCACTGCTTGCTCATCAGGGGTTAGCCACATCATGCAAAAGCAGGAAGCCACCCTAAAACCACCCTAAAACCACCATTACATAGGTCAACTGGAGCAGAATCTCCCATCCCAAGCTCAGCTGTGAACCAACACTTGTGTGATTCTGTACCCTCCTCCATGGAAATGATAAGCCTCCAGCAAAGCCGTCAGACTGAGCCACCCTAAGCAACGGAGCCTTATCCTACTGCAAAGACCACCTGCTCCTTCTGCAGAATTAACACCTGTGTGCACCTCTCCTATGGAGCTGCTAGAGAAAGGTTCCTGCCTTTCTCAGGAAGGGGAAATGGAAACCAAAATCAGCTTTGCGTTTCCCCTCCAGTCCTCCTCTTTCAAGCTCTCCATCCATCACACACACAAAACCCAACAGATGTCGGTTTTGTTTTACAGCTGCTCAGGGGGAATCAGGACAGGGCACAAGGTGGCAGTGACAAGGAGCAAGTTTTCCTAACAGTCTTCTTGAGAAAAAAGAAAACATGCAGGAGTGTAACACCAAATACCACAAGAGCGTTCTGTAACACCATGAAAGAGCTCCAGCCTTTTGCTCTGTAAACAATGGAGAATACTGCAGAGGCTGCTGAGATTTGGGGCCAAATCTCCCAAAAGGCCACCGCTGATGAAGAGGGCAGAAAATAGGAAAAAAAAAACAAAAACAAAAAAACAAACAGATCAAGACACGCAAAGAAAATCAAGTGTCATGGCAAAGACAGAAAGGATGATGGGGTGCAGATTGAAAGAGAATTAAAATAAAAGGAATAGCAAAGTTACCGGGTAACCATCGCGTCCTGACTGCCCCTGTGGTGGGGAACAAGCAAGATATCAGGTCAGTCAATGCACACGGCAGCAGGCAGGGCGGGGGCTGTCAGCTCCCCCCACTGGCCCTGGGACCAAACTCCTCCAGAGAAACCTCTCAAAGCAATTTTCTTCCCCCAAAAGGTCATGCCTACGGCCAACTTTCCCCAGATTTTGACCTCGTGCCTCACTCATGCTACTTACCAAAGGCTTGGCCAGCTTGTCCCCACCACTGCTGCCCTTGAAGCCATCAGCAGGGTCCCAGCCATGCACCCACGGCCCCATCCCAAAACCAGGGAGAGGTTCTGTTGCTGACTGCTGAGCACTGAACTATCCCAGCAGCTGATCCTGTGCCTGTTTCCCAGTTTCAGCCCCATTACACTCTTTGAAGTTAAGACTCCCCCAGCTCACCTCTACACCTCACCTCAGTTTGCGGAGAAGTGAAAAGCAGAGGATGCTATGGGGAAAGACCTTAATGATACCTGTAGGATCAGCAGAGAAAAACCCAGCCCACCTTCACTTCACCTTTCCTGTTACCCCTCTGGGAGGCTCCCAGAGGCGTTTATGGCTCCAGCTGAGCTGGTGGCACGGTGAGGGGCAGCTGTAAGCCACACGCCAGGCAGATTCCCAGGAAGGAGCTGTTAAGCATTAGCTGGTACTCAAGCAAGCAGCAAGGCATGCGTCTGCTACAGCAGTGTCATGTGCTACTATAAACATAGATTATGTCAGCATGCCTTAGATATGCAACGAGATCCACACGTTCCTTACAGCACGAGCAGCTCTGGCACCAGCCCATTCCTATCCATTAGAATGGCTTTCACTTCTTGCTAAGTGCCCCTGCAGCTCCAAACGCCTCCTGCAGCACTACTGATTCATCCAGAAACAACACTGACTTCAACAACCACCTATTTAACAAATTGCAGCCTTGGGATGAAGCGTACAGTGAGGTTTTTATGGAGATGTATGGCACTGGAGCGCACACACAAATAGGAAACACTTGTAACTTGCTAATACATAAAGTGCCTGCTAATATCTGGGACTGTAAATGTTTAATTATGTATGTAGCAAGTCTATCCTTCAATGGTAGAAGTTTCCTACCCAGCATGTGATTTTAATACCCTCTGAAACAGAGGTTTTATAGCACAGCAGAGCAGAATATCCCTCGCTCACAAGACAGGATGATCAATCACCCAGCAGCCACAAATCCTGTACCACAAATTCTAATAATTTTGTACACACAACTAGCTTATGACAGCCAAAAACTGAAATGCCAGAACAACTGCTACTAGGGAACAACAGAACTGAGGATGCAGTTTTAGCAGTGCAATGCTGTACATGTAAGATGTAACTGATTCCTTATGGCCGAAATCAAGAAACAGAAGAAACCAATAGAGCTAAATGCAGTACTGCTGAAATAAAATAATATTGTGGTTCTGTGGGTTCTAGGACTTTTATTATAATGTTTAAAGAAGTCTCTGGAAAATGCTACTTGAGCTAAAAATTGCAGGATTATTATTTTTTAGATGAACTAAAACAGGAGTTGTCTCTGGAAGGGCAAAGGGAGAGAAAAACGTCTTGTTTGTGTTAAACCTCCCCTGCACTCTGCTTGCAACTCAATAGTGCCGTGGGAACCAGGAAATGAAACCAAGGAGAGACAAAGCAAAATTAATCGTGCACCATATGTTGCCTCCGCCGAATCGTGCACCATGAAAGTGAGCAGACAGCACCCGAGAGGAAGCAGAGCGGCTGGCAGCGTGTGGGCTGGGGACAGGTGCAGAAATGGTTAAACCAACCCATTTAAAAGCCAAAGCTCTTGAATGAAGAGAAGAAGCCCCTTAAAGACGTATCAATGCAGGCTCTATCCTCTCCATCTCTAACCTGCTGCCGACTAAGAAACTAAATACGTTTCTCTAAGTCAAACTGCACAAATCACAGAAGGGATCAGCAGCATCCCCCCACTCGGGGCCCAACTCAGCACCCCGAGCACTGTGCATCCACATGTGGCCACAGGGCACTGCTGATCCCTTCAGAAGGTGCTTGCCCCGTTCACAAACATCTCCAAAACCCACGGTATCATTTTCGTCGTGGGCAGAGAGGCCGTGTTGCGGTTTTTAAATACAGTATATTTACAGGAAAATGATTTCACAGTCAGACTGAATTTCTGAACGCAAACTGACAAGGAAAATTCATCTGTTTGCATTTCTTGAGCCAGTCAGTATCTGGGATTTACCGCTAACGCTGGGCACAACTTTTAGAGTCACCGTGTTCAGATCTCTTCTAAGAACAGTCAAGTCAAAGGCATCAAGTCTTAAATTTTCCTTATTTGCTCCTTCAAAACGTGGCCCAGAAATAACTTTACTCAATCCCCTCTTCGGGCTAAAAAACAAACTTGAAATAGAAGCGAAATTTCCAATGGCTGAATGCCATCAACCAAAGCCACCAGTAGTGCTGTCCATCCCAGGAGAACCAAAGCCACAGTGCTGTGACAGCTCCCACGCTCCACGCGTATCTCCCCGTCACCTTTTGGCCTTCAGGTAGATGGACAAAACTGGAAATTAATTAGCCCAAGAATTACTACCCAAGCTATCTTTTCCTGTAACGACCCCTTTCCAACCCTGTGAAGCCCTATAAGAGTGATGTGAAGAAACATCTCTCTTAATGCAACCATGGACAGGGAAACATGTGGCTGCCAACAGCCCCCACCTCTCCTCCAGCACTGGGGGAAGAAAGGTAGAAAGAAAACAGAAGCACCTAACGCCCATAAATCCTTTTTAAAAGCCCCTCAGCAGCCAGGAGGGCCCAAATGGAATGCTGTTTTCTCGCTCCAAAAGCAGCGGGAGAACCTCAGATTTGGAACTGGCAGTGGCACAGTGAAAAACACATCCGAACATTTGGAAGGAGGAGTTGACACATTTTCAACTATTACCCCTTCAAACAACAAATTCCCCATAAATTTTTTGGTTGCACTGGGAGGAATGCTTGTTATTCTCCCCAAGACTTCGAAGAGAAGCAAGCAAGCTGCATCTTCCCCTCCAGCCCCCTTTGCAAGGCTACCAAACCCATATTAAGTGATGGAAACACAACAGATAAGAAAAGCAAGACAGAGCTTCAGAGCTAAAAATCCCATCCAAACATTAAAATATTAGTATAGCGCTCCTGTGGCTCAATGGAAGCCGAGTAAAGAAACTCCAAAGGGAAACCTTTCCTTTTTTTTTTTTTCTTCTGAATATTTGCTGGGTTTAAAGTTACTGGAAGTCCCCGAGGGCAGCAAGTTAAACATTTTAGAACTCCCCCCACACCATTTGTCTACGATTGTGAAAAAAATACAGCAGCATCTGGTACCAATTTTCCTTCCAGACACACCTCTACCAAAAAATGCTGTGCTTCTGCAAGGACACAGAAAGGAAGGGGAGGGGGAAGGGGAAAGCCTTAACTTTGTCGATCCAACAGTAAAATCCACGATACTTACTGCAGGGCCTGGAAAACAAAAGAAAAACAAAGAAAAGAAGGTCATTTAATTAAGAAGATGAAGCATAATCTAAAAAAAGCACATAAAAGGGGAAAAAAAATACATTACTTCTCCATTCAACTCCAACACAATGACTTCCTAGATAAACTTGATGCTACCCTCCTTCTCCCATGTCACGCGTGTTGTTGGCCTGCCAGCATTCATAGTGGGCGTAAAATCACATTTTTTACACCTTCGTTCCCAGCATGACTCCATCCCCCCTGGCTGCACAGGACCCCAAGCACAGCGCAGGGCATCACCCACATTCACTGCCTGGGGCATCCCACGCAACCACAGAGCATCACCAGCACAGCCCCTCAACACAGAGTTCCACAAGTACAAAGAGTATTTTCACTGTGTTGCTCCACGTTATTTTGGAAGAGGAAGAGGAGCTGGAGATGAACTTTCATAAGCCCATCACTGCCACAGTAGCAGCACAGTGATTCTGTGTAGGTTTTAGGTACCGGTATCATTGGCTGAAGCCGTGATTAACAGCAGTTAATAAACAGCAATAAATAATAACAGAGAACAGTGCTCCCCTGCAGGGCAGGGGTCTTTTCCACTTGCCCTGCTGATTTCTGCAGCTCTCCCAGCGTTTGCCCCGCTTGGTGCTACCCAGAAGTGAACCCTGAGCCCATGCTCTAATGCACTCCATGTTCAATCCCACTTGTGAGGCGTCCTCAAGCTTGCTGGTTTGGGCTCCTTCATGCTCCATTTCCCAGCTGATCCAAACCAGAAACAAATTACAATTAAAAAAGAAAAATAATAATGTGGGAAAAATTAAAACTGAGGAAAAAAAAAAGAATAATTTGCTTTCCTCATTGTGTATCATTATATAAAAGTACAATGAGAAGCATATTTCAAGCTAATGCATCTTCAAGGTTCTTAAAGTTTGTTTAAAAAAATCTCATGTTGAAAAGTTGAATAACAAAACCCCCAAAAGCTGAAGAACCAGAGCAGAGACCAAAGTGCCTGCTGCCAGAACTCAGCCCATTAACCTGTGCTCATCAGCTGAACGTGGCCAGCTCTGCACACAGCTACTGTCACGTGCCAACTCCAAATCTTCCCCCCTACCCAGAATTTGATTTTCTTTTTAGTGCGAAAATTCACCCAGGCTATTAGCGTGCTCTCCTTGGTTTAGTTTCTTGTGTATACAGAAGTCTGTGGATCTAAGCCAGTTTATTAACTGAGAATCGTAAACCTGATTTATTAACTCGTACGCCAAGTTACCCACAAAAGGCCTTATGTAGAAAAGTAAAACCAAAGTCTCAAATAAGAATAAGCCAGGAAATTATTTTAATATAGGATTTCAAACAGCTACCAATTATAACCTCCTTGGGATCCATTGCCTTTTCCAGCTACCGTTTTCTCCCAGCACACACAGAGAAGTGCTCTTTTAAGGTTCCTCTCAACTACCAGAATCAAAGTTAGGGGCTTCCTCCATGTGCCACATAGGATGCTCTCCATCAACGTCCATGGAGTTAGGTAATCTATACTGCCACGTTTGGCCATTAAACCTTCATCAAGGCATAAATTCGAACCTATAGAACCAATCCTTTCCTCCCTCAGAACAGCACGATGCTCTGGCTTGCTGAATGTGTCCTTTAAAAGTTTGGCCACAAGATGCTTGCCTCCAGTAGAAGCAAGGCAGCAATAAACAGCAGCTCAGCCTGTGCCAAGGGGCTGCCCCCTACCCAGCCACCTCTGAGATGTGGGCACACTGAAGGATGAATTAAACCAGCTGGATATCCTTACATTGAACAAAAAACTGGAAATAGACTTAGTACCTTTGAAACTGGATAACAATTTAACTTGGGAGCTTACTTCAGAAGGAGAAGGAGGAAGACAAAAAAAAAAAACAAACCTGCACGTGCATGGAATTTGGTCTACAATTCGTTTCTACGATCTGCAGCATACATCACTGCTAATGGGTGGGGGACCAGCTGGTATCTGAGTCTGCAAAGGCATAGAGATACTCAGACATGCCATGAGATTCCTCATGAAGCTCAACAGTTGCGCTCGAGGGAGGTGGGATAGAAGCCTATTAAAATGAGTGACCCACATTTCCTGACGGACTGAGATGAATGTTATTCTGTATGTCCAAAGACCCAACATGGTCTCATCCTTGGCAGTACACAGACCTAAGGGAGGTGACAGGTCACAGGCAATTGTTTCCGCATATTTTTGAGGCTTGGGAATTTGGGGATAAGCAACCATTTCTGTTTAATCATTTATCACAGAGGCCTTCCTGCCATGACAGCAGAGAGCACTGCTGGGCAGGGAAACCAAACCAGGAACAACTGCTACAGCAGGAAGATGTGCTGGAGCAAGGGTACAACTGATGGGCATCTTCCTAAAGCTCAGCAGACACCAACATAGTCCTTACATACAATGGAGTGTGTACAAACTGATAATGGCAAAATGCAGGGAACACTGAAAATTCCCAAATAAAACCCAAGCTCTGCATGACTCCTGCACACAAGAACTTACAGAATAACAACTGCACAACCCCAGGACCAAGGGGGTTGGAAATGTCTCAATGCAAAAAACATGGGCTGCAGGGATCTGTAGGGCTGGGAGAGGAAGAATGCTTCTCTGTGCAGAAATTTCTTTGCTCTTCATTAAAAAGAGTCTCAGATTCTTCCCTATTCCAAATTGGGATATTTCTGTAAACAGAACGGATGTAACAAAATATTAAAAAATAAAATAAAATGAAATACTTTGAACCAAAACTTTGGTAGAAGTTCAAGCTAAAGAAACAACTGCAGTGAAATGTAAATTTGGAAACCATTGGGCGGGGTGGGGGTGAAGGCTGTTTTATCTCACTTCCAAATTTCAAAACCTTTTCCCTAGAAGTGTTTTTGAAGCACGAAATTCCTGTAAACAGAACTTGCTGCCAGAGACAGCAGCTCTGCCCACACTTCCCAATGAAATAACACTTTGTCAAATAACAGTCCCCCTCCAGGCGTACCCATATGGGCAGTTCTTGTGTGCAAAGCATCCACCCCACAGTTGTCAGAATCAGAGGCTTGTGTCCAGAATCAAGCCCTTGCTTCACATGACAACATCTTTAAACGTGATTTTAGCACAGGAAGAAAATTGGATCTGAGATGTGCAGGCTTGCTGTCAGCTTAACGTTCAAAGTCTTCCACCTTTTTCTTGCAGAAGCCTGGAAATTGCACATAAGGTTGCATTAATTGAAATACATTTTTCTTTCTATGCACCAACACTTCCTGGGGGCAGATGCAACAAGGCCATCCATGACACTCTTTGCTTCCAGCAGACAAGCAGCAGAATAGTGCTGATTCCTGCCATGGAGCACGGAGCTGGGGCTGTGCTGGAGTGAAGCAGGGACAACCAGGACCACGTGTGCCCTGCTGCAAGATGTGCACGTGCCCCAAAGCATCAGCCAGTCCCTGCAGGAACTTCAGCAGAGTTTCCCAGGGCCAGATGGCCACTAGCATAAATACCACAGGTCAGATAGCACCGCTCGCCTCCATAATTCTGGGTTTGTTTAGCCAGGCTGACAGCCACAGAACTGCTCCCCAAATATCTGGGCTTCACGCTCACGGACAGCGAGGAGGTGACAGCATAGACCATGATGCTCAAGTTGTTGCTAGTGGTTTACCCCAACATTTTCAAGACCTTCTTGAAAAGCGTGTAACAGTGCCTGCCCCATTTTGAAATCCAAACCATCCTGTGTTATTTAGAATTGGTATAAAACTCCTCTCTTACGGCGTCTTTCTGTGGCAGTGCAGTTGTCTTGGACTGCTTTCAAGATGAAGAATTCTTAGAGAAACGTAGAGTTGTTAGATTGACTTTCTTTATGATCTGAATCCATCAGAGCCAAAGGAAAAGGTAAAATCGAGTCTTGGTTTAAATCAACTGGAGAGTGCGACTGAAAAGGGACAGGATGATCTCTTAGAAGTTTCTCTGCTTGCTTATAAGAGATACAGATTGAAAGTCTCAACATGAATCAGAAAAAGGTTTTTCAATGTTACCATGTCAGGAAAAGCTCTCCCTTTGGCAGGGCTGGAACCAGAGCTGTGCCTTCTGGCTTGACAACAGTATTTGTCTGGAGGTTATAAGACCACAACCACATCTGGCCCCCGGGGATGGATGCTATCATGCTAGGCAAACAGTGTTTTATTCACATTTATCAGCTGCAGCAAAGGAACAAGAACCTGGTTTATGTGTGGTCAGGTTCTCAAATGCAGAAATATATATTCAAGCTATCTATGAAAACAAACATCGGACAGCTCAGCCAAAAGCAATATACAGAGGAAAGTCTGCTCTCTGCTTTTCTATCCGTGGCAGAGCAGAGCAGACCCCAGGGCTGCACTGCATTCACATTAACTGCTTTGCCCCATTGGGTGTTTCAGAAAAGATACATGTTATTAATAACTATTTTTTCCTTTGTTTTATAACTGTTTGTCCCATGTTGATTCACCAGCAGCTTTTTACTGCTCCAGTGGGATGCATGGACAGCTGCAACATGATATTAAACACCACGATCCAACATTGATCTGATTCAGATCTCTCTGCCTTCCAAATACACTTGGAGTTCGTCAAGGGGTTGTCCTCACAACCTGTCCTGAGGGCACGGGGACATGCAGGGCTCAGTGACCCCACCTTTGTGCTGACTGACTCATGCAGCACTCAAGGATGTGCTGTGGCACAACAGAAGTGGCCTTCAGAAGCTCCCATGTGAAGCAAGGAGAAGACAAATGAAACGTGGGCACACTCACATTAGGTGCTCCTAAATTTTGATAAGGGCTAGAGAGACCTTGGAAAACGCTTGCATGAATACCTGCATATAAATGTACCAAATTCACTGGCACTCCTCGCCAGCTGCCCTTGGTTGAATGGTGTACCCCAGTAATGGCTTTCAAGAGTGCTCTGATGTTTAAAAACAAACAAACGTGAAAAACTGAAAGCCAGCTGGTGGTTGTTCCAACAGCCTGCCTGCTGGGAAAGTGGGGTTTGGTGACGTGGACTGGGATCTGCCACTATCACATTACCTCTGCCCTGGCTGCAAGGAGTTCCTGATGCTTCATGAGCAAAAACACCTCAGAAATACACGGTGAAATGGCACTGATGAAGAGATGGGAAATGCCTGTCTGCCCTCCGCAGAGATCAGCTCCCAGCCCATAGCACTAACAGCCTGATTCCCTCTCCCCATAGTCAAAATTAGAAATGGCTGGCCAGAAAGTTATGTCTTTGGAAAAACCCAGTGGGGCATCTGCTTGTAGCCAACAGCAGCAGAGAGCAGCCTCCTGGATACAAAAAAACCTGACTGCTCCCCACTAATTCACTTAAAATTCAACAGCTTAAAATACAAGGAGTGTAAAACTTCACCTGCTGTTCTCTGACAAGCCTTTCTGGGTATCTTCCTTTCTCCTTAGAAAGAGCAACATGAACTACAGCTCTCCCCTCTCCAACCACACTCAGACCTAAAAGCAGAATGCGAACAGCCCTGCTCTCTACCGACACAAGATCAGTGCTTTCTCAGTTCACAACACAAAAGAAAATTCACCAGACAACAAAACAACAGAGATGTTGAACCAGAAGACTTAGCAAAGTTAGACATGTCCATCCAGGCAAGCCTGTGTTTGAGCAGGAGTCAGCCCATGGGACATATAACAGCATCAGTACCAGTGGGGTAACCATGGTGCTTACCAGGCTCTCCACGCCGTCCAGGCTTCCCTCGCCTCCCTGGAGGACCTGTGGAAAGAGAGCTGAGGGTTAGTGATGGGCACACCACCAGCTCTGCCCCTTACACCCAAAACACCACCTGCCCAGCCCACCTCCCAGCTACCACACGTAGGCCGTCGGCCTCCAGCACAAAATACATCTGTATAGTGAAAAAGAGTGGGGAGAGGCTCCTAGGCAAGCTAGGAATGAGTTGTTGAAGTTATTATGTGTGTGGCACAGCGATATGGGTCTTAAGCGCTCCAAAAATTCAGAAGAAAGTTGCAGAACCGGCGTACAGATTTGTGCTCTGCGGTGCAGCTGCAGTTCTGGGCAATCCGTGTACCACGCACGTGGCTGCTGCAGTTCTGCACATTACAGCAATGACCCAAGCGAGGAACAGGAAACTTTTCTTACTAATTCAAGTCAAAAGTTCCCACGTTGACTGCTAAAACAGCCTAGATCCCATCACATGACTTCAGCCTCATGCCCAAGTCTCAGACATAAAACTTTGCTTTTTGTCTGGGCCAGCTGGGCAGCAACCAATAGTCAAAGGTCAGACAGCTCCAGAGGACTGTTTTCTTGTTGGGTGCCAGCAATGCTAACAACCAAAACAAGAGCTCATTTTTTTTTTTTATCTGAGAAACTACTCTGCTCCCTCTCCTTTCTGCTTTTAGGCAGAAAGGCCCATAAACAAAGATCGCTAAATGTTTCTGTTCTCCTGTCAAGATTTCCCCCTCTGCAAAAACCCCTCCATTCCCAAACGTGCATCCTTTTCCGGGGGTAGAAATACCCATTCCAATGCCAGCCATCGGATCAGAACAAGTCTACCCTGTACAAACTGCTGATGCTGTGCTGCTGTAAACTGCTCACTCTCTCCTTTTTCCCCTATCGTTACTAAAAGGTGAAAAAAAAACCCACTCAGCAGCAGCCTCCCACACACCCACTGCAGGGGCTGTTCCAAGTATGGGTCTTCCTGAATGCACTCAATCAAACGTTGATAGTTTGACTTTGCCTCTTTGGTAGGGGGCAGGGGATGTCCTCGTGGAGCCCTGGGAGGGAGAGCCCGAGTTCTGAAGCAAGCACCCAATGATTCAGTAGCAGTGCTTGCAGCTAAGCGAGGGGAGGTCTGGTGCTGAAGGGTGAACGTGCAGAGGGTGGTAAATGTGATAAACATGAGAGAAATCAAAGATTCTCTTTAAAAAATAATTTAGAAAAAAATCAGTTTTACATTTAAAGGGATTTCTTACTCCTTCACACCTCTACATCGTGTAAAACTGTTTCTACGGTCTTCCCTTCCCAGAAGTCAATCTGTAAGAAGTAATGCATGGAAGTATGAGTACAGCAACCACTGAGACAAACTAAAGCAGAGGACAAAGACTGACTGTCTTCCATTCCAATTGCTGGGTTTATCTAAAAACAAAGTTTAAAAAGCGGATTTGGAGAAGTGGGAAAAATACATTTTGTAAACCAGGGCTAGGATCCTGCTGCCACTGGATGTCTGACTGTGGAAAAGTCTCTCGTGAGAAAGAACTTCAGTGGGGGCTGAAGGAGAGAACACCATGTCCAGAGCACTTCTGGGCTGTGCCATCAGGTCCACAGCCATCCCCAAGCATCACCACCCCTCCCTGTCACTGCAAGGGACAGAAGAGTGCATCCTGCAGGGCCAGACAACATCTGAGCACAGGGCAGAGCAAGCACTCAGAACATCTCCTTTCAGACCCCTTCAGGAGACTACAAAGGGCATTAAGGAGGCCTGGGAATTTGTTTGAAGATAAATGGTGGCTGTAAGCTGTTACCTAATGACTCCATCTCCTAAGATCTTCCAGTTTGATGCTTGTTCAATATAATTAAGATTTATGTTGCATTAGCGTCAATTGGGTAATCGCTGAGCCTTTCTTCTGACCATACCAGCTCCTCTGTATCAGCACTGGGAGTTCTTTATTTACATTTTTATGAGAGAGAGTTTGGGAGAGGAGAACGGATCCAAAGCATAAGGCAGTCTGCTTTTAAACAACTTGTCACGTTCAGGCTAAACAGCCCTAATCCAGAACACAACGTGCCGCTTCTGACAACACCGTGAGCTCTCCACTGACACGATGGATTTAATAACACAAAGGAAAAGCATGAAACACACTGCTATTTGGAAGCATTATAAGAGCTGATGGGTGCACCTAAGGGACATGCGCTCAAAAAGAAGGTTAGAAGTTCCTGGTCAGCAGACTGGATTGAGTCGACTGTTCCACTGCGTAGTGGCCATGTGTGATCTGCTGCGGGTGACGAAATGAAAAGCTGTAAGTCAATATCGTTTTATAATTCACATGAAGTACTATCAAGAGCACAAACCACACATCTCTCTGTAGCGCAGTAAATTAATCCTGTTTGAACTAATTTACCCAATGCAAATTGGGGCCCTCTACTAACTCTGTATTCTGTCAGTACCAGGAAAGCTGGTCTAGCACGTGAAACACACCATGTGTACCATCCCTCATCATTAAAACAAACTGGACATTGTCGGAGGTAGGGGGGATAACCAAATATCACAGTCACCTCAACTTCATGAGCAAATTACTGCCCACATCACTGTTGGACATTAGGTAAACTGGTGTTCACTAACACAAAGGTGAGCTTTAAATGCCATCAAGAAGAAGTGCCCAATAGCACAGCCCAGCAAAGCCTCACCACGTTGTGATCTCAGCCAGAAGCACCAAGAGTACATGCAGGGATTTTTTTTCCAGATGCACTCACCTCTAACTCATCGTGTTCTAACACGGGATTAAATTTTACACCGTTTTTGGAGGGCTCACCCACTCACGTGTTGGTGCTTTCAAAATCTTTAATTTTTGTGAGCTTGAAGTCATTTAGATTGTTTCCCCTTCTTCTTTTGGCAGTTTTCAAGTGGTCTTCAATGAAACTATTTCCACCCTAAGCCCCCATTGAAAATGAGTCAACCAGAAGAATAGCTTGAACAAATTGGTTGGTTCAGCCACTCTCAGAAAAGTAATTTTCTTTCTTTCTTTTTTTTTTTTTTTTGGTATTTTTTCCCATATGGCTTTACTTAGAAGACAGGAGACCTCTGCAGCGTACCACAGGGTCTGGTGCAGAGCCCTGGGAGACTGCAGCCCTGCTCGAGCTGTTCCTGCACAAAGGCCAATTTACTTTCTTATTCCCTGGGGAAAAGTTTTATGGTTCACGGACAGAAGTCAGGCCCTGCGATGCTTGCTCAGCTGATACTCATCAGGTACTCAGGTCGAGCTGCAGACTGAGACCACGGATCTGAGATTAAACAGTTTTGGGTCACAACACGTTGCATGAACCCTCTTGGCTTTGGATTCCAACAGACCCAAAGACAAAATACCAGACACAGATTAGAAACACACAGCACCCACAGTTTTCCAAATAAAAACAAACCCCATCAGATTCATTTCAAATTTGGCCCAAGCGCCCCAAGAACTCTCTGAAATCATGGGCTATGCTTTAAGTTAGTAGAAAAGCCACCCAGATAGCAACGTCTGGTTATTAGTACAGGAAAGCTCCTTGTAGTTCAATGTGCAAGCCAGTTGCACTCAAGATACAGGAAAAAAAAAAACCAAAGAATTATTTTCCTTCTCATACCTCCATGCAGACCTTACTGAATGAGGATGAAAGGAGGGGGATGCGTGCTGGGGAGCTGTGCTCAATCTCAGGGAAGAAAAGTGCTTCAGGAACAAACTGGAGCAGCTGGGCAGCATGTCAGTGGTTCTGCTTTGCCTAGGGCAGTCCAGAACCTTGGCACCAAAAATGCACAGCCACAAAGTCCTCCTCAACTACAGCTGAGCTAAAACAAAGGGGTCCCAGTGAGAAGGACGAGATGGAGCACGGAGCTGGGGGGAAACAGACAAACACTCCAAACAAGACGTAGCAGAGTGTCCAAGTTCCAAATTTAACAATCACCAACACCAACGACACCAACGATGCCAGTACATTTAGTTTGGTTTGGCACAGCTCCTTAAGACCAAATTTGGGATATTTCAGTGTTTTTGTAAATTGTAGCCAACGAAGGTTTCCCTTCCTATGGGTGGATTCTTGTTGTAGAAAGAAAAATGATATTCGAGATCATATATATATATATATATATATAAAATTTTACTCTTTAAATATCTCATACATACAGAAACAAACAGAAGTGCCGACTATGTTCCATTTACAGCAACTGAGATTGTGCCATATGCTGAGCATTCTGAATCCACCCCCACTCTTAAATCATTTCTTCCTTTTTCCTCACACCCAGAGACAGCTTCTTCAAACAGTCAAGTGCATGCAGCTCTTTTGTTTAGTCACCAGGGCAAGAAGATAAACTGAATTTGAGATATAAATTAAGAAGTGACTGGAATAAAGCCACAATTGCACTTACATCAAACATGGAATTTTTGCCTTTTGTTATGGCTGGGCTCACTCAGGCTATTTTCTGATAATACCCTGGCACAGCTGCAGCAAAACACAGGGCAGGAGCAGATGTAAGGAGAACACCCCGCTTCATTTTTAAAACAAGAGGATGCATGTTTTGGCAGCTGTGTATGCAGCCATATGCAAGGTAGGAAGGTTTACATGGCAGATTTTGGCTTTCCACATCTGCACTGGTGTAAATCCTGGACAGAGACAGTAGCTTTGAAAAGCTTTCAGAGAGTAAGCATGAATGTTCGTACACACGTGAAAGGGTTTGTGTTGCTTTATGAGAACTGTGGCCATCTCTGTTCATTGTACCCATATGCTCCTACACACTCTGAACACCTAGCGAAGTTGAAAGCACCAGGAGCAATTCAGGCTTCTCTTGAGTTACTTGCTAGGTAGGCAAATCAGGCAGAGCTTCGTCAACACAAATCTAGCAAATTAACAGACCCCTTTTTCTGCAATGGATACAAACTAGCAAACCAGAGCTGAGGGAGAAGAGCAAAGCGAAACTCACGCTGGAGCCCTCAAATAACATTTAGAGAAATTCATCAGCCTTATTAAAGCATCTTCAGTATCAGGCAAATCAAAGCATTGTTAGCTCCAACAGATGAGCAAATGTGCATTCAAAGGCTGCTTTTCCAGAAAGCATTTCCATCCTGACTTTTTTCTGCCAAAACACTTGCAAACACAAAGCCACCTCCTGGAAAAGGCAAGTCACCAGTACCCAAGTAGTCCCCAGTGACCAGGATGCCCAATGAATTAGCAGGCGGAGCATCGCTTTGCTTGCATCAGTAAATCCACCCATACAAAGTACCAACCTGCTTGCATAAATAAGAAACACATAGACATGTTGTGAATACCCCTACAGCATAGGAAATGGCTGTGCATTTCTTATAGTAAAGCACTTATTCTCTCCCACTCCCCCCCAAAGAACTGCAAAACACTTCTATAAGGTAACCAAGATAACGAAGCACTTATTGCTTCCCTTGGTTTTCAGTTACAATCTCACATTTAAACAAGTTTGACATGTTGGATTACAAAATCTCTAGTGCAACATTCAGATCTGACACAAAGTACTTGGGTTTTGATGAATTGCATTTCTGAAGCACGGAAGTACTCAAAGCTAATGAGTATTATCTGCAGTCGGAATTAGCTGTTCCAGATCCAGGATCCCACAGCAAAAACTAAAATGTTCTTTGTCATTTCCCATATTACTCAACATGCAAGAACCACAGGAGAAGAGAAACCAGCAAGGCAAGACTTTGAGAGCAGCTGAATAACAGTTTCTCATATCTTGAAAATATCCCTGTAACTAAACAAAGAAATATATACATTATAGACTTCAAGCAAACAATCACATGCTTTGTATTTAAATGTTATTCTTATGGGATAACAATCACCGAGGTTGGAAAAGACCTTCAAGATCATGCAGTCCAACCACCCACCTATCACCAATATTTACCAATAAACCACATCCCATAGGATCACCAAGGTTGGAAAAGAGCAACCTGAACACATTTGAGGATGTAGGCTGTGGTGAGCGCCCCATTTCAGCAGGATTTTCCAACTCTTGCTTCTCTACTTCCTAAAAACAAATGCAAAATCTGCCATGCGCAAACCATAAAGCAAGTGAAGGATGGGGCCGAACTGACCATGAGATCAACCCTACAACGATCATGCTAACACCACCAACAGATTTCCACATGACCAATCAACTTTAACATAAAAATCAAAGTATTCCTGCTCAGAACTCATTCTGTACTGCACTATGACAGGTCACAATGACAAGAGTTACCCATTAAAGAAATGTAAGCCATCTCTGGGAGCTCTTCCTGTTTGCATTGCTTGCATTAGCTCCAAACCAAGGTTCCACACTGTTGCAAGTTTCAAATGGCAGAGCAAGATCTCACCTTAGTGGAAAAGCCAAACAAAGCCCACAAAACCAAGTTCTTCCATGCAGAATAAATGCAAGGAGAAGTGGCTGTGGGTAGGAGTACTTTCCCCTACATGGTGGTGCAAGTTAACCACCACCCACGCAGACATATTCAAGCAAACACTGCAGACCAAGGGAAACTCAAGAAAGCATCACTGAGTATTTAAATTTTGCTCTGAAGTGACTACAGGCACCATTTGCAGTTTCTATTTTTATGCTGAACTTGGCCAGAAGCAAAAACCCTTGACTGATTTTAATGACTGACTTTGAAAACCTAATTGTATTACATCATCTTAGCTTCCAAAAATCCTACTGTCTCCGATGACCCATCGAGGTGGTGAGCAACATGCTGATGCTGATGAAGCCTGTGTGAAATCTAAGTAAAAACCCCAAACTGCACCAGGCAGTAAAGAAATCAATCAGATTTTATCACAACAACAGCAGTGTTACACAAATAAACCTCTGAACTGTGGACATCATGTTGGCTGCTTCAGAATAATTTTGTCCAACATAGAATATCAGATCCCAAGGCACAAAGAAAAGCACACAGCAATACATCCCCCTGTTACATTTCCTTGGAAAAACTTCATGTCCAAGTTTGCCACCAGCAAATCCCTGAAGTCAGAAAATCACAGCAGACAGTTCTGGGAGAGGATTCTGCCAGATGAATGACACTGCAGCACAGAATAGGGCAGGAGGTGGTTACCAACTGCACGTTACCCCATTGACTGCTGGTGCCAGTCACAACACACGAGATGAACAATCTTTTCGACAATGTAATTTAAAGGAAACATGATTCAGCTGTCAGGAACTCTGCTCTACCAGTAAATGCATCACTGGAACAACTCTGGGAGAGGTACTTGGAGTGATGCTATTAAAATGCCACTCAGCACACGGGAAAGGGCTATTATTAACACTACTGCGACCTTGGAGAGCTGGAGATTTGTCTGATGATGGTGGCAATGGATGCAAAACGATGCTGCTCACTGTCAGGAAAACCTCTACCCAGCAGCTGGTGGGATGGAAGAGCTGCCAGCAGAAACGCAGGTAAAAGCAGCATGCGAATTGGGCAGATCATTCAGTGCATGCAGGAGACAGACCAGGTAGCCCCAGAGATTCTTACCCCATTTTTTCTGACCATGATTTATTTTTTTTTATTTTTATTTTTTAACTGTGCATAACGCAATAACACATTTAAACTCTTAAAAGATGCAATTTTTTTAAATAGAAAAATGCTCGAGAAACGGCACAAACTTCTAAACATAATACATGCCTCAAGATTTCATTTTTAGTAAATCCTCTGTATGTGCCTTGAGGTTCTGCCCTATGATAAGTCTGGAGTAGCTCTGAGATTTGCCCATACAACTGGGTAGCAGCTAAGGCAGTTGCCATCACAGGAGGATTTGAATTGTCTTTGCCACGGGGCTTTTTCCCTCCTTCTCGTCCATACATTAGCAATAAACCTTACAGGAACTTAAGCTCTAGCAGTACACACACAGCACAGTTCAGTGAGCGTGAAGCAATTTCTTTAGATTCTCTGGAAATTAAAACCTTTTGTGAGCAGGCAAGCACACAGCGGTAGATTCGACAGATAGAACCCATGTCTAACAGGCATGTAGCAAAAATATTCTGCCTCTTCTACTGATAAGAAAGTTCCATTCTTGGTAATTCCACCTTCTTCCTAAAGCCTGTAAACCATCGGTTCAAGTTTAAGCACCACAGAGGCACAGTATCTTTATTTATTTTAAACATTTCCCTCCATCCTCCCAATAACACAGAGGTGTGTTGGCATGGAGGAGGAATTAGATAACTAGAAAACAACTGCCCTGCATCTATTTGCTCCTGGTTATCTCCTCTACTAAAGAGCTTTCAAAGCTCATAGACACTTAAGCCATCTGGGTATCTTAATATCTATTTTGTCCCCAGTTAAGCTCTCCCCTGAGGGCAAAGCTTTGATGCCAACAAGCTCAACACTTAGCTCTCAAAGACAGCCTCTGGTGCTGGCTGCAGTGAAAGAGTTTTACATGGGAAAGCATGGAGAGCAGCCAAGGAAGGGCAGTGCAAAAGAAGCAGGAGAGAAAAGTAAGGACAAGATCTGAGACAAGAAGATTCAAGGAAAAAGATCAACAACAAAATATATCAAAAGCCAATTGCGTGAATGGCCAGAAGAGTCTCCAGATACATTACAATACACCCATACATCATGCTGGACTAGCCTGCCACAGATGCATTATCCTACTTGAGGCGTAACTTGCAGAACTGGAGGGCAGAAGAAGAGTCTCAGCCTCATGGAATCTTCCTACATCGGGGTTGAAATTATGATGGAAAAAAATGTCAAATAAAATGATTTCACCCTCAGAGCAGCAGAAACAACGTACTTTGTTCTCGCAAATTGGGACCAGGTAGGTTGGCACGAGGTCTCTGGCAGAGAAACAATTTACCCTCAAACTTGAGACCAGAGCAATAGCATTAGATCACTTACTCAGACTTCAGCTGTGAGCAGCTGTTTGGCTTTTATTTCACACAAAAGCTTATACTGTAAAAAGGAATTCCTGGCTGGTATTCAAATGCTATATTTGCTCATAAGCAGTGTTTCTCATTTTAGTCCCGATAATGCAATGAAATCAGTGACGAAAAATTTTTACAGAGTTGTAAAGGGGGAGAAAAGGTATTTCTCTGTAGAGATGCTGCACTTGTTCTGCTGAAATGCAATACTCAGACCACGAGTTTTCACCATGCTCAATTTTTATCACCACGCTTCTCCTCATTGGATGTAATTAAAGATACAGTTGTCTTCTCTGACAGCTCCGGGCAGGCACTGGCTTTGCTGTGTGCAAACTGCTTTCCCACCCACCCGAGATCCTTCCAACAAAGGAACAGATGAAGTTTTATGGGTAATACAGTTTCCATTATTCAGACACAACCAACACGTGCTGCAGCCATATTTGCTTCTTCGGCAGAGTGGTGTTTCCTGTAGCAAGTGCAAACGATCAAACAGTGTGAGCCCTTTTACTGCTGAATCCAACCTGCACTGCACAGCTTCCAGCAGGAACATGCTGAGGTCTTGGCAGCCCACGAGTTGGAATTCTGGTCAATCAAAGCAATTTCTGACTAACTGAAGAGCAGCACTTGGCCTGCCACTACTTCCATGTCAAGAATTGGTTAGAGTTAATTACAATTGCCATCAGAAGGAAAGGCGATGAAGGTCAGCAGCCATAGTCGCAACATCTCTTCGCTCAGGTGCTGGGATGCCAGTGGGGCTGCCAGCTTGCTGCAGGCTGAACATAGGCACGGAGCAATGAGACCGAGCACAAACAGCTGTAGGAAGGCAGGAAGAAAAAAATAGGTGCATTGGCACGTACAGAAACATAGCTGAGATACCAGAAAGCATGCTGACATTTCTTTGGTGTGCACCATGCCTTGGTGGTCAGCACCAGGTGGGAGCAGATGCAATTGAAGACATGGCACTGCCAGAAGTTGCTGAGGCTAATTTTGTTAGAGCCCATTTCCACCACGCCTGGGGGCTGCACTAGCCCAGATTCGGTGACAATGGATGTTTTTATTTCGGTGTGAAGAGGGGATGATCTATTGCTTGCACACCTGGGGAATGTTTCAGTAACAACTTCATCGCAGACTGCAGTCTCCTGAGCCAGCATGTTGCATCAAGCTGCTTCCAAGTGCGTGGTTTTCCAAGATGAGAGGTGTTCTGAGGAACCCTGCAAGGGCACATTAGTTTCTCAATTACCAAAAGTTACCACTGTGATTTGTTTAACCATGTTCCTTTGCTTACTCGATGCATCTCTTCTGAAGAATCGTTTGTTGTATTTGTCTGCTTCAGGATTGCTGGTCTTGCAATCAGCTCAAAGCCAGAGTGAAGAGACTGACTTAGTTCAGCTGTTCCTTCTACATGCTAAATCCGTTCCCAAATGCATCTTTCAAGGGTACTTAGACTGGTTTCAGCTCCAAATTTCCAGTCGCCCGTAGATCAGTGCATTCTCTTTTCCAGTTTTGGAGTGGGAAAACAAAAGCACAGGTTTGATAGGACAGAAGGGCAGTGTGGGAGATACAAGTATTGCTCTCCTTAATAGCAAAAAGCATCTCAAGGACCAAATAGGAAATATAACTTATTTCTGACAATACAAAGGTGCAACCTTTTAGCTCCATATCCATCAGTTTTGTATCATCTGCAGGTCTCAGAGATCAGCTAAACAAATGCTGGATCACCGCTCGGCCTCACCAAAGATATCCAGGAACGAGGGTCAAAGTTTTATGGAGGTGAGGTACTGTTCTTTAAACATGAAGATAAGATGAAAAGAAAGAGGCAGTTATTATGAGCAAAGCTATCCAATATGTTACTAAGTTCGGATCCTACCATTGGTTTCCACTTGTATTTTGAAGTGGTCAAGTTTGAGAAAAATGATGCAAAATAGGGCAGAAACAGGAAACAAGTTCAGAGAAATGAGGCAGGGAAACACACAAGGCACCCAGCACCTCTGGTTTGGTGTCAGGGACAAGTACAGCGGGGGGACCACGTGGCCAGAGCTGCTGATACAGGGGCACGGGTGAGACAGCAGTAAGGGATTCTGTTTGCAAAACAGAACCAGCACACAAGATTTCACTCCCCAAATACATCAGCTTGAATCATTTCATGAGCCATTATCTTCCCAATCATATGCTTCTGTAATCATACAAAGGCTTTGTTATCATTATTAAAAGAAGGCTTTCCAAGCCTACCTGGTTCTTGAAAGCCAAGAGGAGTGGGCTGGTCCCTCCCCAGAGCAGGGCAGGGGGGGGTTGGCCTTCATCTTTCATTGATTATTACGCGATGCCTATCACCACATCTCGCCAAGCTCTTAACTGAAATCAGACTTGAGTTGAACACAACACAATAAGCTGGATCCTGCTTTCAATTTTGTTTTCTGGGTTCCAGGATACGCTTTTAAATGATTGAAGTACTGGAGCAAATTTCACCTGAGGATCTAAAAGTACTTAAAGTAGAAACCGTGAGAGTCCTGCATGAATATAGATATATGGCTGCTGAATTCTGAAACAGAGATAAATGAAGCCTTTGGAAAGGCAGCTAACCACATTTAAGACTGTAATGGCTGGAAATGACTGCTGAACATCAGAAAAAAAAACCATATCTAGATTCCCACTTCTGCTCTTTAAACGATGATCCAAGAGGCCACAATGAATGGCTGGAAGTTGGTCTGGCCTTCATTATCTGCATTTGCAACATCTTCAGGTCCGTGCATCTGTAACCTGGAAAAGTCCTGCATGCTGGTAGCAGCATTTTCTGGGATCATGACATTTTCAAACCACTGCTTCAGCCCTTATTTCTCCCCCGTGCAGATGAAAAGCTTCTAGCACATCTGACTCATTCCTCCAAGAACTGGGCTGCTGTCATTTGATTATTAGTCATTAATCACGACCAGCCTTTCAGCGTTTACTGCATCCCCAGCTGTGCAGGGCACAGCCAGTTTGTGTTACAGGATGGAACCCAGAGGGATTTCAGGAATACTGTGCAACGGTGCCCCATCAGAAAGAAAAAGCCAAACCCAAATATTTCCCCTTGTACATTTTGTGAAATGTTTCTAAGTGCTTCCCTCCCTCCAGCACAGAACAGAATATCTAGAGGTGCAACGATTTGCTCCCAGAAGTCAACAGGCATGTTTGTGAGTCGGTGCTGCACAATGAAGAGTGGCTGCGTGGACCTGCCTGACCCACACCCAGGGAGCCCACTGCAACCAGCCAGGAATTTGGTGTCATTAGGCTTTGCTTGAGAGGGAGGTGTTTGCCTCCCCAGAGGTAGATAGGTGGAATAACCCCTGTTACTGGGGTGAAAGAAAAACATGAGGAATGCCATCTGGTTTCTGCATAACTTGGCTGTCAAACCGCTCTCGCGTTGATGTTTCTGTTTCTTATCTTTTTGCTTGTGTTGGAGCTAAAACAAGATCCATCTGAGCAGAGGACCGGCTGCGCAGCTCAGCTCTGTGGCTCTCCATTCCCAGGGCTGCAGCCCTGTGCAGCATGCACACCCCTCCAAGGGCCAAAGTAGGATTGTTTTATCTCTGTGAGAAGAGCTAGCAGTTATAATGCTGTCCCTACTCTCACAGTTCTAAAGCCCTCCGACTGCAGACAAAGGCTTTTCCCAACTTCATATTCCTCTGGCACTGTTACATACATTTACATTTGCTGTAATACCATAGAGTAGAGTAAATCTTGCAAATGCTCTGCTTAAATCCATGGATTGTCCAAAAAAAAAAAAAAAAAAAAAAAAAAAAAAAAAAAAAAAGAAACCTGACCAAACAAAACCGCCAAACCCAAACCAACCTGAGTGTCAGATGCATAGAAATCAGAAAGTCTCTACCCCCTAATTATCACGAGTGCTCCCCCCATCCCTCCAGCAGCTGCATGGCCATGGAGGGGAGCAGCTATGGGTCTGACTGATGGGGGGGCATGAACAGGCAGAGGTGAGCTGTTGACTGACAGGTCAGTTTCCATTTGTCTGATTTTGCTTGGTAAACTATTAAAAACTTGTCAAACAAACACCACAGTTCATCAGTTCCCTGCGAAACCCCTGCCAGCTCTGTTCCCTCTGGAGAAGGCAGTTACCTTATTTATAGGGATCGGGGAACAAATGCCGCATTTCTTTTCTGTAATCATTTATTAATTGCTCTCATATTGAAAAGTGACTTTGGTAAAATAAATGAGATCCAGCCCTGGCTCATCTCACTACAACAACACTGCTCTTTGCAGGAGTCAGGCATCCCAGAGCCAGCTCCGTGCCTCCCCATGCAGGACCTGAACGGGAAACTGGAGAAAGCATTTAGGAAGACAGATACCCTGCAATGGAGGAAAGAGAATGTGCAGCTTTGATACACCCAGCTTAGCTCTAGCTCTGAGCACATCATGCCATTATTGTTATAGCAACCAGCAGACTGTTGCATGTTTCGCATACAAAGGCACGACACGCTATACACACACACAACTCCTGGTCCACTATCTGATCTACACATCCAACTACAAAAATGAGTTTCAATAGGAAACGGATGGAATGAAGAAGAGGATAAACAAGAGCAAGGGTACGACCAGAAGTTTCCCATGGTCACTCAACTCCAGCAGCAGTGACTCATGCGGGTTTGACGGTGCCACAACCATGCCACCAAGGATTGCTTCCTGCAGCCCTATGGATGTCATTTCTCCCTTCAGTTCTCACCTCCTGGAAAAGTCCCTTTTAAACTTCAGAGGTATGAACTCTGCCTGAAACAGCAAAGCTTTCTGCAGGGTTGTTTTTTTTTTTCCCCCAACTTTTATTTTTTATTTTATTGTTTTTTAATTATAGCAGGAAATTGCAAGAAACTAAAGTAAACTGGCCACTTGACAGTCACTAGAAAATATTTACACTAACGTAACTATAACTGCCCAAAGCAAACAAACAATTGCCAGAAACAGGACTTAAGTTGATAGAATGAGAAATAAACACAGGAGTAACAGATGGGTTCAGCACAAGACCTTCGTGTGCACACAGATCTGTCCCTACTCAGGCTCCTCTGAGCCCCAGAGCCCCGTGCCACCTCCTGCTCCTGCCTTCACCGTGCTGTGGACTGGGACACACGTCAGTGCCTTCACTGAAACACCTCAAACTGAAAATCCAAAGGATGTTTTCACTGCCCCCGCATTTACAGTGGGCAGTGATGGAGCCCAGGAGCAAGGGAAGCTCAAGGAGGCTTGCTGCCCAGATAGCACAAATAAATCAGAGGCATTTCACAAAATTTGCAGCTTCAAGCAGCTGCAATACCAGTGCTAACTTGTCACTTTCATGCAGGTGAACCAAGGGCACTGGTGAATCTGTACTTTCATGAAGGGCCACCATGTCATCCATGTGGTCACACAGCCATTGCTCAGCCAGCTTGTGCAAAACCAGATGGATGCTTTTACACCTGACAAACCTGCATCGTCTCACTGGATACTGAAACAGAACTGCTCCGGCAACCATAGGAACAGCTGAAAACCACTTTGTTCCTGAAGCCTTCCATTAGCAGCATCCTTCACCCTGTCATTAGAGGGAGCAATTAACACCCACACAGCACAGACCTGCACCTTCTCCATTTTCAGCATTTACTGACTGTGGACAAAAATCCACATTTTCTGCTGCGCATCCAGAAATGCAGATTGCTGCTTGCATTTGGAGCCTGGGCAGCTGCATTCTGAATTAAGCTTTTTTTCCCCCATTACTGGGGCACACGGAAGAGGGACAGGAGCACCAAGCCCCAGGTTAGACCCATCCCACACCCCAGCACTGAGCCTCCCAGCACAGGCAGCCCAGCAAGCTGGGGAAACCTAAGCACACAGTCAAGGTCAGTTTTGTTTTGCTTCAGTATTTTGGTATCCTAAGCTGTTTAATTTAATTTTCATCTTTTTGGTCTGCTATCTTGCTCTGGAAGCTTTACACAAGCGGTCACATATCAGATACGCATTTTGCAAAAAGGAATTTCCACCTTTGTGAGAAAGCAGAGCCCTTTCAGCAGGTCACTCAGACACTATCGTGACACGCACGGAGCAAGAGCTTGCAGAAGAAATTAATTCAGCACACAGGGAGCAAAGGACATTAGACCTGCCAAGAGAAATATTAACTTTTCTCAAATGTAAGCCTGTCTGACATTGTTTTAACCATAATAATTTGCATACAATGCACACATTGCACAAAACCAGGCCAACTAATGACAAGCAGGATAATTTCACAAAGCAAATAACAATAGGGCAGAAAGTCAATTTCTCCTCCTGGGATTTCAGGTATTTGAGCCCCCCAAAACCGCAAACCAAGCAGAACTGAACAAGCTCAGGGTACTTTTGTGCTCCTACTCAACCTCAGGCAAAAACCCGCCTTGCACACATAATTTTGCCATCCCTTCCCACTCCATGGGAAAACAAGCTCAGAAAGCCCACAGCTCTAGAAACAGACTGGCCAGTTTGGAAATGCACTGAGCATGTTTTATCCTATGCATTTCCACCCTCAACAACAGCAGCCCCACACTCGCCACCATGCTACACTGATCCCAGTTCAGCCACTCTCAACCTCTGCCGATTATCCCAACCCTGACCTGAGGAGTGGCGAGATTTAATCCTCCTCCTGAAACGTTTCCAAGCCAGATTCAAGCTGCCAAGAAAGAGTCCGCATTCCTCAATTTCTATCACCCTTGGCTATATGGTGTTGGCTGAATTATCTTAACAGAAACACATAAGTAATCAAACGTGAGTGCACGCACATCACCACCTCCAGAGAGAAATCTGCTTTGCCCAACTGCCCAGGCCCCAGGGAGCCTCTACTCTTGTGGGGTACTGGAGACTTTAAGACTTTAACCCCAAAGCAGCTCTTTCAACTGGACTGAAGACACACATGACCTACAACAGCTCTCCTACACACACACAGACAACCTATTTCTGTAAAACCAGTCTGTTCTTTTCACGCAGGTCACTAGAAAGTTCACTCCAAAGATTTCTGGAAGGGAAGAAATGTATTTTCAAGTACAGTTGGACACTGGACCACTGAAAGTCCTATATTCTTGCCCAGAAGAAATCTTTGGTAGTTTGAAGCTGAACAGGACCCTGCTTTGACCAGACATGAGCAGTGCTCCTACCCCTCCTTCTATGATCTCCTTGAAGATGCTGAAGAAAAGGATCCTGACAGTCTTTGTGGTGGGATGCATGGAAACCCTCCATGCCTCCCAACCAGGTTGGCTTCTTTGAAAAAGTCGTCTGCAGAACTACTAGTGTTCGGCCTCTGTGGCATCCTAACCAGCTGTCTGCAGCAGAAGAAACAAATCTCTGTTTTTCCTATTTTATGTCTAAAACGTTTCATCCAAAAGACCTACAGTGGTGCCTCACGTTGTTGGGAGAGATAGGGAGAAAGATGAAACCACATCTCATAAAAAAAGCAGGACGTGTTTTTTTTTTAATCCAGTTATTAAATGAAGCGTCTTTTTTTTTTTAATCTTAGGAAAGCAGCTTTGTTTATTTGTTTACGATTTCATTTAGAGCCAATGTAAGAAGTCAAATAATTTCCAGATGATATCCAGACAGTTTTGCATTTGAATTTCTGTAGTGTTTTCTTTTGAAATAAATTGAAAGGAACACAGTATTACAGGGAAACGTAAAATTTTAAATCCCTGATAGAAGTAGCATCAGTTTCAGCTTCTAATTGCAAGGGCATTGCTGACACAGCAAGATTCATGCTATAGGATATGGACTTGTGTTACTCAGCTCATGGAGTATTTAAAGTACAGGATTTAATATTGTTTTTATTTCTCAACATACGTCACAACGTTGGTGATTCAGTGCTTCTCACAACGCCACAGACTGGAAATAACATGGAAACAGAAATGGCATCTGTCATTTCCAACATTTCTTCTAGTGTAAGAGTTGTGGACACAAGGCTGAGAACTCAATCGTGAATAAACTGTAAACTGTCAACCACAAATGGAACAACTCTTAATTTTTGACCTTAGGTCAATCAACTGAAGAAATGCATACGGTGTAACCAAAGCTGGTTTTCCTGCCGTCAGTCACAGGTCTAATTAACCAATGCAACATCCAGGAGACCAAGTTGTCCTTGTCCAAAGCCATCAGTTTTCAGCCCATGAGTTGATATCCCAAAACACAACCACTGAGCAATAGAGGAGCAAAAGGAAGCACTCTCCCATCAGCTCTGACTGAGGATGCTCACAGGTTGGCTGTCCCTTGGAAGTGCAGAATGGCTGAAGCTGAGGGCCAAATGCTGGAGGCTTAGAAATACAATATTAATGACATTAAATTAAATAACAATAAATAATTTTGCCTATTCAACTTCTGTGCCTGAACAGACTACAAAGGCTTTCCCTTCCTCAGAACTGCTGTTTTCCCAGCATTTACAGATTCTGGCCTGAGCTAAGCTACTTCAAAGGCAATAGATATCAGTCAGCAGTCAGGGAAAAAAAAAAAATTAATGAAAAAAAGCAAGCTGGCATTTCAGCAAACCACTGGTCACTTTGTGGGTCCTCCTCAGGATCTCCGAACTCATTTCAGTCTGCTTGAAGTTTATTTTGGTGCACCGTTCTGAGGCATCCCACTATCTGTATGAACCACACGACAGTTTTGTCTCCATAATCCCCCAAAATCAATCAAGCTGCAAAAATATATAATACAGTCAGTGTATTTAAGGAACAATCTTTTATCTTTGTTTTAACTAAAGAGATCAAGAAATATAATTAATGTAATTAATATAATTAACAACACTTTTGTTCCTTGAATTTTTCTTTAACAAAAAAAGGGCGACACAAACATAGAGGACATTTGTCTATCCTGATAGTTCTAAATTCAATAACCTGAGTTACTGATGCTGAGTTATTCACTGATGATGCTTTGGTTGACCCTGCACTGCCTGCCATTTGCTCACTCAGATCATTCACAAAGTCCATATTGGTCATTATCACTGCGGCATTTTTAATTGGCCTCTGAACATACTGTAGAAAAAAAACATTACTTTCATCAACTATTTTGCCTAGGAAAGGAACCAGTAAATAGCCTTAATTGAAAACTGACCGTTAAATACATTATGTGATATTGAATTGTTGGAATTCCCACAGAGCTTTTCACTGGAAGAGCTCAAAAAACACTTACACAATATCACTATTCATACTTCACAGATCAAGACCAACTCCTCAGCATCTAAGTGCTAACAACAGCTCACACGTATCCCAGAGAGATACGAGACAAGTGACCACCATCCAACTTTCTACCAAAGGAAAGTTGGCCCTTCTTACCAAAGGAAAGTTGGCCCTTCTTGCCTTCCCCACCAAGAGGCAAATCTAAGTTACCTTACTGAAGCAATACCCTCCAGGTGCAAACAACAGCCCTGGAAAAAGGAATATCCAGAAAGAAAACTGCCCTTTCTGAATCTTACAGTATTGATTATGAAGGAAATGGATCCTTTCCAACTAAAAACCAGAGCAGCACATGGCCTGCACAGTGCATTTTCATAAGATGACCACATTGAATCGCTTTCTCACATTAAGCCCTGAATGCTCAAGAATCAACATGCTTCCACATTTTTTCTCCGCAGTAACAAAGACGGACGGTGACAAACACCCATTCTGCATGAGGTGCACATTACTGAAAGAATTTATCTGGAGTTAATAGAAATTTGTCTTCATACCAACGTGAAATGGTGCCTTGAGAACAGGAGTATTTACTATGATCATTTTTCTTTTTACCTTCAATTGATTATGGTCTCTCTGCTTTTTAAACCCTAGCTTCGAGCCACATGTGTCTCCACATCAGTTTATCTGCTGCTTTCAACTTCCATCAGCCCCTGTTTTTACTCAAACAAAAAAATACAGAATGTTCTAGTTAAAGTCTATTTTTGAATATAATAAAGCAACACAAGCCCATTTCCATTTTCTGGTGTCTCCAACAAACAGACTATCCAAGCTCATTAGGACGACAGCTTCTTGGCATTTTTCACTGTGGCTATAGGAACTCATTAATCCTTTGGCTTGCCCACAGGACCAAAGCAAAAGGAGCCAGGAGATCACCAGATTCGCACCTTGTATGTCTTATTTTCATGTGTGGTGCTGGGGAAGGTGGGGTGAAGGAAAAAAAAAATAATAATAATCAAGCAAACAAAGATCTAGATGTCTGTCAAAGCTGCTCCTTGACCTTGGCTTTACATGGAGCCTTTCCCCAGTGAAGCCCACTGAGCAGAGCAGCCCCAGCTCCTTGGCTGCTCCTCTGCTGAACCAAGGACAAAAGTGTCCAGCTCTCAGCTGCAGCTTGGAGGCACGACAGTAGTGCAAATGATAACTGCTTAATATTAAACAGTAATACAAATGCTCAAGTTAACAACAGAAAGACACTGATGCACACATGCTCACCATACCACCCAGCCTTGCAAAGGCAGCACTCTCTTCTAGTACCTGAGCCAGGCAAGGGTAGGCACTCATCAGAGGATTACCCCTCAGTAAGATTTGTTCTGCTGTTTGATGTTTTGTAAGCTAGAAATTAACTGAAGTACACTTCAAAACAAACGCTTTTGCACCCAAATTCAGCATGGTTCCTCTTTCCCTCACTCCCCAGGTAATCACAGAGCCCCATGTGCAACCCTGCTCCCCAGAAAGACAGCCTTGAAACACACGAGCTCCTCATATACATGTGGAAATTCATCCTTTAAGAACGGAGGACACAAAATGGATGGAGCACTAAGAAGCAACCTTCTTTTCACATCACAATGCTGATTCCCATTCCAACAGGGAACACTTTGCACAGAAAAGCCTGGTCTTCATGTCAGCCATCAAGCGCTGCTCTGACACATCACGCCAGGAATGAACTAATGTAACCCAGAAGGACAGCAACAAAACAAGGGCCCGCTCCACGTTTGCTCAACAGAACTCAAGCCAGGAGCGACTTCAAAGTGAATCCCTCCTTGCACGACACAGGCGGAGCCCAACCAACATCCCAATGACTCAAAGTCCCCCAAGTGACCCAACTCCAGTGCCTGGAGGCTGCAGGGAGCTTGGAAACTCCTGGTCAGGATGTGGTGCTGGGATGGGCACAGCAAGGTGGGCCACATCAGGGCCTGACACGTGAAAATAAAGAGAAATGACTGGATGTTGTGCATACGCACATCATCAATATAGAGCAGAGGAACCCACTGCTTCCTTCATCAAGAAGTATGAACTGATCTCTAATTTATAATTCCGTAATCCGGGGTATCTCTATGAAACACTATCTGTAGACTTATGCAGTATACACTACCTGAGGCTCCTTGGCAGAGCACAAAGCAGCACAAATCTCTTAGGATTTCTTGGAAGGAAGTCTTTATGTCCACAAGCAAACTGTCACACTGAGCCCAATGTGCTGCTAAGCTGTCTTCGCAAAGGACAGCTCCTTATGAGGGACAGGGCTTGTCCCCTCTGGCCCCACCAACCACAGGCACTGGCAACAAAGCCTTTTCTAGCAAAGTCTCCTACCCGCAAGACAAGACTAAGGGGATTCAATTTTCTTCCTTCAAGCTGGGAGGGAAACATCCCTTTCAAAATGTTATCGAAATAATAAAACATTTCAATAACTGTACAGCTGCGGAGCAGCAGTGCTGGAAGTATATATCACGTTAAAGACCCTGGTAGAATTTTACGAGCCTGCTAAAAAACAGAACCCCAAACCCTCTGCAGTTCCAAAACACACGCAAAGCCCCCCAAGCAACTGATCCATTAACAGTTGCCTTTAAAAAAAAGAAAAAAATCACGCTGGTGGCAAACCTCCAGTCAACGTGAGCAGCAGAGCTGAAAACCCCTTTGTGTTGATGCACAATTAATGGATGCTGACGGGTGTGAGCAGCAGGGAGGGACATCCCCAGTCATCTTCAATGTGGGAAAGGGGTACAAGATCCCCAAACCTCTCAGCTCCAGGTGCACAGGGTCAGAACATTTATTCACTGACTTTTAGATAGGTGCATCCTAAGAGCATTGGCCACAGCTCTGACCCTTTGGGCACAGGGTAGGACCCCAAAACAAGGACAGTCTATGCCCTTAAAGCTTTACAGCTCATTTTTTTCACATGCAGACTACACAGAGAGGTGAGCAGCCTCCTCCTCTTGTCCCGACACCCTCCTGCTGTATTCCAAAGGTACAGAAAAACAAACTCTCAATAGGACCAAGCAAGGCTGCATCATTTATGCAAGAAACTGACAGTGACCTGACACTTCCACTGTAGGGAAGAGCTTTTCCAGTGCTTCCCCATGCACCTTCCTGCAGGTCCCAACATCTGCTGGGCCTCCCATGGGAGCCTGCCTGGAAAGTGAGGAGCTGCAGATGCCATCATACTTATCTACAAATTGGAGGATTTCAAACAAAAGAGAAAGGGTGGTCTCACCCTGGGGATTAACAGCAGCAGGAAGGTCTCCTCTGCTCAGCCTCAGGGGCAAGCGAAAGCAAATAACATTTACCAAACTGCTGTGATTTCTCAAGGCACTGCAGCATCTTTTTGCTAAACAAGAGCTGCACCACGCCAGGGTTGAGCCCAGCCTTCCTCCGGCCCCACCACCTGCCTTCTGCACCCAAGTACAGAAATGCCTCCCCAGCCAGCAGACAAATTCTACCCACAGCTTTCCATCACACTAACAAGCCAGGAGAAAGAAGACAGGCCTAAGAAAAGCAGCTATGGGGAAGGACCAGGAGCCAGTGAAGCTGCTTTTATCAGTTTCAGGCTGGATTCAGGAACTGTGCTTTCTGCAGGTGTGTGGAGATGCCCCGATGGAGGAATGGGAGGAAGCAGGGAACTGCTGGTACCTTGTGAGCACAGACCCCGTCTGCTTCCATCTGGAAACCTGTGGCTCTGCAGCTGGTGCATGTATTTCAGAAAAGCAACAGAATCTTGTGTTACTATTTGGACTACAAGTGTGTCCCCGAGTGCTGGTTTCATACAGAATGGTCTGACACGACCTCCACCATCTTTTGTATTGATCCAGCACAGCTGAGCTGCAGGAAGGAGCACTACAGAGACCTGGTGTGTTGGGAAGGAAATGAAAGAAAACCAGAAAAAAGAGCAAGCTTTTATTAAAAATGAGAAGTTTCGTATCCAAACACACCACACACATGAACATTTTCTTGTTGCAAGATGCTACATCCTTGATTCCAGTCGGGCTTTTTATCCACAGCCATTTAGTTCCAGAGAACATTATTCCCATATAACCACATAATTCACATATAACCTTTTAAAGTAGTGCTTTCAACCCATTAGTCACACTGTAATTACAACGGAGGTACAACGATGCCTAGATGATGAGCTGAACCTCATCGCTCAAGTCCTGATATAACACTCTTGGTTTCAGGTGGTGTGAATCCATCTCACTGCCCACACACGTGCACACACAGAGCTTTACACATCATATACAAATAAAGCAATCGCAGCTTCTATTAAAAAAAAAAAAAAAAAAAGAGTTCCTGCCCGTTTGTGTAGGCATCCATAACATCAAACCCACTGAGCAAGAAATGAGCCCCAGCACCACCTCCATCACGAGCAGAAGGGTGTGGGCTGACATGAGATCTGAGGACATGGAAGTCCCACCTTCAAGGAACCCCCAGAGACCCAAATTCCCACTCTGGAGCCACATGGAAGATGACCATAGCTGTAATAATGGCAGACATTCAATATGTGCTCCGACCACCACTTCCAAGATGAAACCGAATCACAACAAATTCATTTCCTGGCACAATTTTGTGGGAAAATAATAGCATTTCCTTTCCAGCTTTATTGAAAAGCAAGTTCAAATTCAATAGTAACAAATAAACTGAAAACATTCGTGGCTGTGGAGGAGTCTGCATCTCCTCCACCTTTATTAATCCTGGAACTGTCTGCCTGCGTTGGCAATGATATCTATTTATGAAAACAAAACAAAAAGGAAGAAGCCCAATAAAACGTTCTGATTTATAATCCCTATAAAGACTCAGATTAAAACAATCTGCAAAACCTTTGTGGAAACAGGTAAAAATTGAAGACAACAAAGCATGGAAACTTTCTGAGCACCTCCTTCACCTCTGAGCAAAGCATACAATTCTACAGATTTACTTAAACATTAGACACCTTCTTGCAAAACAATGAAGCCCATCAGTTGCAAGAACCTGTGTATCTCTTCCATTTGACAATATGGGATTGGAAGCCTGAACACATCACTTTTAAAGTTAAGATGCCTGAGACACAAGATGTTTCCTTTGCTTGTGCCTCATGGGAAGCAGAGAATGGCTAAACATTGGGTTTCCCTTAATGTTGTGGCAAATATCCTCATCTTGGCAAAGAAAGCATTAATATCTCAGCAACCCAGACCTCTCTGGTGCAGATGGTGCTCTGTACAAATACAGGCTTTAAACACGTCTCCCAAGCTCACTTTGCTTCACCTTATCAAAACACCAGAGCACTCCCCAAACATCAGTATCTGAAGCACCTCAGAGAATACTTCAAACATTTGGAAAATTTTGAGATGATCCTCACAAGGAAATGAGGTACAGCGTTTTGTATCTCATCCACAACTTTGCTTTCTTTTCTTTCCCTTGAGAGTCTTTCAGGCTCCTATTCTGTCTCCATCATTAAGAACCCATTAATGATATGCAGCCCATGTTAAATTATTTCTTGATCCAGGTGATTTTCCTAGCAAGCCATTAAACAGCATTACATGCAATCTTCAAGCTACAATTTCTTGTTTTAAATAGAAGTTAACAGATCCCTTTTCATCTCAATCCTCTCCTATTTTGCATGTCAATCACTTAACTCTAATTCTTCTCAACTGGAATGTAAAAATTCAGTCTATTTTAGTGTAACCACTGTAATCAAGCAAACAGAGCAGTTCTGTTTTCTATTAGTCAGCATTACAACTTCTAATACAGAGTTTGCCTCCCTACATACACAGTAATAACTAAGGTTGAAGGAGGTGCCACTTTTACGCTTTGCAGGGGATGCAAATGGCACAGAGCAGCAGGCTCTTTTGGTACCCAAAGACACCTATATCCTGATCCAGCAGCTCTAGTAACCCAAGGGATGCCCTCCAGGAGGGCAGCAGAAGTCGTAAGCTGAGGAAGAACTTGCTGTCACAAAAGCACCGACATCATTCTCTGATTTTACTGGCAACGTGGAAAGATTTAAAAGAGGTTTTTCTTTTGATGAAGGTATTTCTAATTTCTTCATCCCCCTCTCATTTTTAAAGACATCGTTTCCAATTTCCTACATCAGCCTTAGCGCCAGCAGCTTTGGAATTGTGGGAAACAGACCCTGTACATTAACAGCATCCGGGGAGCAGCATCTTGGACACAGTCACCGATGTAACGTGTCTCTCTTTTATAGCCTTGGAAGATGTCAAGGCACTAACACCAACACAGCTGCCAATAACGTGTATCTGTGTAAGATGAACCTTTGCATTTGACTTGCCCAGGACACCACCCTTATGGTACCCAGCTTGTTTTTCCAAGTCTCCTTTAAAGCATGGAAAAAGTAAAGCAAAAAAAAAAATTTTGAGCTACTTTTTAAAAAATAACGATGCAATTCTTCATTAATTCCCTATCACCAACAGAATTCCCACCTCAGTAAGACTGCACAGAGCTCCAGCACTTTGTCACCGCAGGTTTCCCTGCGGCACTGACTGGGCTTTACAGAATCATTACGGGCAGTGAAGACCTCTAAGAACACCACATCCAACCCCACCCCACCCTCACCGTGCCACATCCCTCAGCGCCACATTTCCACAGCTCTTCAGTGCCTCTGGGAAAGCTGACCCCAGCAGTCCTCCTGGCAGCCACACTCGCAGCTTTTAGGATAACACGAGCCCCAGGAGCAGCACCCACCCTCGAGAACCCACCTTCACCTCGAGCACAGCGGGGCGATACGCTAACCTTCGGTGACACCCACCCAGCAACGTCACCACACCATCTCAGCTGGGCCACGAGCCCACCACGCCATGCCATTTCCAGGAGGAGCATCCCCAGCCCCACTCCAAAAGCACACTGCACTGCTGTGGGGCTCACGGGACAGCAGGCGACCGCGGGAGCTTGGCTGGAGCCGGGCCAGCGGTAGTGGCTGTAATCAGATCGCACAGTAGTGACTTCAGAACGCAGGAGCGTGTTTATTATCAAGCACTAACCAGGCTGACATTCATTTGGTCTAGCTAAGCTGAAACAGCCTTTCAGAGTCATTTTCTGATTCAGATCGTATTTACTTAGTAGATGTTAAGTGTTTTTTGTGAATTACTCTCAGAATTATTGTGGTTGCCGTATTTTTCATCCGTGATTTTTTTTTTTTTTTCCAGAAAGGCAACAACTTCTATAGCATTCCTCAGGTTTGTCATGGTTTTAAGATTTTTGGTATTTGTATTCCACATCATAACAACATGTAGTGCATTAAGAGTTAAAGAGTTAATACTCCAACTCCATAGATCATTGATATTTCCGGGTATACCTGTCTCAGAAGAACTACATTCCCCAGAAGACTTTGCGATGCTTTGCATTTTTACGTATTTTCCGCTCAGAGGGAAAAGATAAAAACCCTCTGCGGTCACGGGACACTCTCTTTCCTTCGGGATCGACTCAGCAGCGGGTGCTCGCTGCCGTATCGCCTTCAGCGTTAGCGTAAGGCCTTCGGTTTATCGGACACTCTCTCTTGCTCATTTTCTTTGATTTATTAGCTTCAATTCCAATTATATTGTATTGTGTTATTTTGCTTTCTGATATCTTATTTAGTAAATTAGCAGCGACGATCTGAGGAGGAAAGCTGTTTTGTTTCTAGGCCCATCTCCCTTTTTCCTTTTCCCTTTCCCCCTTCCCCTTTCCTGGGGCGTGGGTCTGCGGGTCCCCCACACCAATCGTCACGGAACCGGGCCGATCCAGCCCGGTAAACCGTTGACAAGGTTGTACTCAATTTCTTGAGAAATCAGAAGGATTTCTGTCTTTCAGTCAGGCAACACAGCCACACAAAGCACTACTTCAGTGCAGCACTGACATCTCTTTCTCTAAACCAGAGTGGGTTTGTTAAGTGCTCACACCCCCAAGTCCTCACTCCTAGGCAAAACCAGGACAACATACAGAACATTTTTGACTACTCTCTCTTTACGCACCACCTACAGAAGGGGAAAAAAAAAAAAAAAAGACTTCCTTCAAAGACATTTAACAACCAATTAAAAAAAAGATTCATTAAATGTATGTGTAGGAATGGAAGAGTAATAGGCTCAGGATTGTCATCCCAGCCCCAAACAATGCTCCTTTTGGCTAGCTATGATAGCACCCACAGCAATCCATGCTCTGCATGCAGATTTGTGTGTGACTTGGGTCCTGCAAACACACAGCACGAGGAGCTCAGGCTGCTCCGCTCAGCTCCCACGCGATAAGAAGTGCAAACAAATCCCAGGTTGCTGCTGGAGCAGCACGTACTGTGCACAAATCCTGGCTCTGGACACAAGGTGGAAGGCTCATCTCCCTGCTGCCTTCAGTACAGCAAGGAATTCACAAGCAGTACGTGGTTGGTGCATCTCCTGCAAGGTGCCGATGCAGAAGACCTGCAGCTGCGGTCAGGAACAGCTGCAAACAGGCCACAAAATCTGCCTTCAGCCCATTGAATGTCCCCACAACCTCAGCTGGACACCACTTTTGTCTTTGTTTTCTGTTTTAAGTCAGCACAGATGTAACACGTCCCAAGCTGCACTTCAGTAGCAAACAAACTGCTCCCATCCTGCTCACACGCAGCCTGCAGGGCGCTCAGGGACACGGGGCAGCACTGCAGGGAGCACAGCAGCTGTGCTACTTCCAGATCTGGGGAAGAAACTGCAAGAGCATGAAATAAAGCACAGCAAAGGCACCGGGCATGTACCCCTATGGCCCATGTGAGAATCACACCGTGACCCTGGGAAGGCTGCATATACTCTACAAGTCACGAGGTGGAGAAAAACCCAACAAACATCTACGTGTATCAGGTGTTAATTAAGGGAAAATCTGAGCTGGTGTTTATAGCAAGAATGAGAACAGAGTTCTGAGTGCCAGCGAGGGAGGAGGGCTGAGAGTCCTCAGCAGGACACGAGCTGACTGCCAGGGACCAGTGCCCACCCAATGGCACCAGCCTTGTCCCCAGAGCAATCCCCCAGAAGCATTGGTCTGAGGCTGCCCAGCAGGGACAGACACAGCATCATCCTGCCATTCCAGGACAGCTCTGCTTCTGGAGCATGCTGCTAGATGGATACTTTCCTCTCTGTGCATTAAGATGGCAATTGGAGTGGAATTAATATTTACTGACTTGAGTTTATGGCAAGCTTAAGAGAAAAAAAAAAAAGAAAGAAACAGTGGATTTTTCAACCATCAGAGCTTGTGAAAACAGGAAAGCAAAGGCTTTCCCCTTATCTTGGTTTAGAGAACGTCAGACTGATTTCCTGCAAATTATGCCAGCAGATTGAAAAACAGATAACAATACTGTTAATAACAAAACAGATCAGAGAAAAAAAGCAAAACCTAGGTTCAGACAACTCCAGCGTTAGGATCTAATAGGATCCCCACGTCTATTTCTAAGAACAGGAGTGATAGAGCCACAGGTTGGGGCAGCTGGACAAGGATCCTGCCCACCAAGCCCTTATTGCCTCATGTGGCACTTGGCTGTCCAGCAGGGAACACCAAGGATCATTTCATTTTTTATTCCTGACCAATGGGATGGAGGGCTCAACACACTGCTGCAAAGGGCTGCAGAACAGCAATGTTCCCCACGGGAGCTCAAAGCTAGGGGACTTCAAACTGCAAAGATCCTTTTACAGCAGGAAAGTGAATAATCTGCTGTTGCAAAGGAGGGGGGGGGGGGGGGGAAGAATAACAAATCAGGAGGGAAAAATGTACTGAAGTATTTACACAGCTGGTTTTTCAGGACAGTGCTTTTATGATCAGTACTTTTCAGCCACACAGCTCAAGAAATAGTTTTCTGTAGTCAAGCAGTGCTTCCACTGCTGTGGCAGAGTGTGTAAAACCACACTGAGGACCAAACACGGCTTTCCTTTACTGGCCCCATTTCAAATCCAGGTGTGTCTTTTCAGGAGGACAAGACACTACTACCAATCCAATGTGTCCAGATGCTTTCTAGAAACAGCATGCTTACTGATGGCCTCAAATTATTTACGCATCCTCTCTCTATCAAGAACACAACCAAATTATTTCCAAAAAAAAAAAAAAAGGCAAAAAAGGAAAGCATTCCTCTCCGTTTGGCAATATCTGTTGGATTTGCTAAGAGAAAAAATAAAATTACTGAGTTCTGTACTACAAGATAACGCTGAATATGCAGAGCTAAAGTAATAAACCCACATCTGATTATACTTTTGTTCCCTGCGAATTAATGTCAACCCAACCACTGCCTTAGGACTCGGAAATAAAACAACACCGGCAATTTCTGCAGTGCCTGGCCGTGGCAAACACACCCGCTCCGCTTCAAGGAAGGGCCTTTTTGATCCATAACAGAGCTCTCGCACATCTCACATGTTTTCTGAATTGCCATCAGGAAATATAATAAAAAGGAGGGAACTGAAGTCCAGAGTGAAGCCTGGCTTGGTGTTCTGGAGGTGCTTTTAGCTGAAGCATCCACTCCTGCTTCTGTCCCTTGACCAGGGTGTGCAGGGAGGGCACTGCAAGTCCAGCCTTGGCCAAGGGACTGAAAGAAGCTGCTGAGCTTTGCCCAGAAAGTGGAGACAGATGGGACAGATTGTCATCTACCAGAATAAGGGAAATACATCCAGTTCTCTTTTTAAAAAGCTGCTTCAACCATGGGGTCGCACTGGCATAAGAATAATAAATGACTACGAATAAACTGAGGTCAAAAACAAAGAGTTCTGGAATAGCTTTCCGATAGGAGCACAGACAAAAAAAGAGGTGGTTTTAAAATGATGTAACCCCAACTCCTCTGGGTAATTACACTTCACACGTGTTACAGTTTCAGCACAGGAACTGCCTGCCTGATCGATGACGGCTCTGGCTGGATATCTCACTTAATGCTAGTGCTCACGCGCTCCCCAGCCCCGCTCACACATCAACCACTGAAGGCAACCAGAATACATCAACACGCACTACTGCAGCGGGAGGATACTGGTGGTGTATCCCCAGCAGCATGAGACGGGTAAAGCAGAAGCTCTATAGGACAGACCCGACTCAAAGTGCATTTTCTCACCAGATATCATAGGATTTGCTTGTTCTCTTTCCTATAGATCAAGCCAAACAAGGTTTTCTCTACCCTAGAAGCCCTTTCCACTTAGCACATGGATCCTCAAAGGATTTCTTAGAGGTCAGAGCTCTTTCTGGTTTATAATTTAAAGTTGGAGGCAGATACCAAACCCAAGGATGTGTTACTGCTTGGGAGAGGTGACCATAAGTTACTTTTCCAGGTTATTAGAGTTGGAAAACAAGTCACATGTAGAAGTGAATGTGCAATTCAGAAGGATAACTCCACAAGCATAGGTCTCATCGCTAAAGGGATTTGCCATTTTGTAAGTTTTTGCATTTTAAATAAACACACTAGAGATAAAAAACAGGAATCTGTTCCAATTTCATTATTGTACTTTGTTATTTCACTGATTTGTGGTAATAGTATGGGAAATACTATTATTATTATTATTTTAAAAGCAAATGTCCCCTTCTCTAAATCTCTTAGCATACTTTCAGGCTTGGATCCCAAACACAACATGAATCATTTGCAAAAAGAGTCAAATAGGCATCTTAAAAATAACATAAAGCATAAATGTATTTATTTTTTTAAACACATTATCATTTGGAGCTGAAGTACCTGACAGTAGCAATTTAAACAGCGTATAAGGAACAGATACTTGTATTTTACACATGTCCACCAACTCATTAGTATAAGACGAATAGATTTTTAACATGTGGTGTAATGGGATCGTTTGTTACTTTTTGAACCCTGTTGAAAAGTTTATCAGCGCAGCTATGGAAAGTTCAAGTTTTTGTAAATGGAAGGAGCAGTACTCAGAAGTTTAAGATAATGTATCAGCACTAAAATAAGCCTTCCCACTAAAACGCTGATTACAGTAGACGATTATTTCTTTTTGCAGTTTTAAAACTTTCACATTACTCCATCGCTATTGATACAGTGCCAAGAACAGAATGGAAAGTCATTTAGGATCTTATTCATCTGAAAATATGAAATTTAGCTACCACAAACCAAAACCAGGAAGTACAACCATTGTCTAAACTGTCCTAAATTCACCTTAAAATTATTACGCTAGCTGGAAGAACAAAAGCTGTGGTTTGAAGCTTGACTTGCATTTGTCTGTGCTTCCTTGTCTTAAATAGGGGAAAAGTCACCACCACTGCCCTTTGCAGAACCATACATAAGCTTTATTCCTGCAAGTTCTTCATTGTCAGCAAGAGCAAATGTGCACTGAGAAAATTGGCAATTGAGAACTCTGCAGAACATGTTGGAAGCCTTCAGTGGGGAAAGGCAGTGTCTGTGGACAAGGATTATGGATTCAGCAACTCCACAGTCTCAGAAAGACCATTAGCCACCTATAGAAAGAAATGTTTGTCTTCCAGGTATACAAAGATTTTAGCATGTTGAACATACAGCTGTAAGCAGGGAACTGTCCGCAGGGAGATTTCAGTAGTACAAGTAGACTCCTACAACCAAGATGGTTCCACTGCTAGACAGATTTCTTTTAACCTAAAAGGGTGGAAGTCTGAGAAGGGTCTGAGACCTTCATCTGCTAACATTAACACAGTTAACGTTGCAACACTTCTACTACTGTAGGGAAGACAAGGCTCATTTTCACCTGAAACAGGGTAACAGCTTAGAGCTGGGCCAGGGGAAGAAGATGGTGACAGCTAACTCTGCAACAGCACACGGGAAAACCTGGCAGGAGATCATCAGCCTTGGGTGTCCTGTGGAAGTCACCAGAGCCATGTTTACACCAGCAGAATATCCAGACTTTATCTAAGGAGAAGTGCTCATCATTGCAAGTTGCCCACAGTTATTTTGTACTTTGTACGAAATGGAGAATAAGGCATAGAAAACAAAATAATCCCCTGTGGATAAAACACAGCTGGGAGAACATGCAAAATACCAATGCTAATGCATGCAAACATCTGGCAAAGATGGGAAGGAGACTAAAGCTTTCTCTCTCTGCATTAATGGGAACACACTGAAACCTGACAGCAGCACTGTCCTATGGAAATACCACCATTCCCGTCATTCAGGCAGTCAGGCTTGAAATCTTGACATCAACATCAGAGCAGGGAAAAATGACTCCACTGTTTCTGCTTTCCATTGAAATAAAACAGTCTGCAACAAAAGGCAAACGCATGCATTTGTTTTTTTTCCCCTCGGTGTGTTTCCAATCACCGCAGTGTGTTTAAGTAGTCAGGCTGCATCCAAGCTTCAGAGCAGAGAGGGCAGATGACATCCTGATGGCAGAAGTGGCTGTGTAAATCATCTCCAAATGACAGCGTCATACACAGAGAGCTGCTTCATTTGGAATGTGCCAAACGGTGCTTTTGCTCATCTGGCATCATCTATACATCAGCCAACAATTCCTTCGGGGATTGTAACTCTTGCCATAGACAAATGTACAACAGATGTTAAAAATCTCCGCAGAGGTAACACAGCAGCCACTCCTGAAGTCAAAAGCAAACTTGCCAACAGCCACAATCCTCTGTCATCCGGCTACCAACCTTCAGCACAGCCCAGCAGTAACTGGGCAGGGCGAGGGATGGCGAGTAAGCGACGGAGAATTCAGACCCCGATCCGCTCAAAGCTTCTGTTTCTGATTAAGGGTTTTCACAATTCCACATTGAGTACATCGTGTTATGCAGTTTTCTTGCCTGCTTTTTTCACCCCAAATGACGCAGGGTGGTTCCCTGTTCACACTGTCTTTATCAGGTGTTTTGCCCAGTTTAAGGTTATAAATAGCTGTACCAAAAGGGATAAATAAAAAAAAACAATGCTTTATGCTACTTTATTATCAATATGCTGTGATGTAGTACAACAAATCCCTTTCTGAAGTGAGCAGAACCTGCCCCAGTGCGGCTGTTTCACTGCAGCCTGAGCACTCTGCTACTTCACTTCATTTGGCCACTTGATGCATTTTGGCAGCAGTGACTTTGTACTTTTATACAGCCTCTGCTCCTTGTAAGAGGGAAATGAGAAAGCAGCCTATTTTTTTCCCCATATTTACACACAGCCACATGCTCAGTACACGTATCTTTATGTAAGCCATCTCAGTATCTTTTTACAGCCTCAATACATTAAAAACCTGTGAGATCTGACAGCTGTAGGGACAGTCATTCCAGGGAGCCTCAGACACCTGCAGCAGCCACGAGGATGGAGGAGAGCACGTGCTGCACAGCGCAGTGTGGCAGAGAAAGGATATCATCACTGCCCCCGATCCTGCCCAGAATGTTCACCTTGGAGACCCTGGGGTACAAGAGCCGAACCTGGGATCTCGAAAGAGCTAGGAGAGCTCTTGTGGCAAGAGCTGCATTTCAAGAAAGCATTTTCTGTGAATAGTTTCTAAAATAGAAATTAATGCCAACAGACTTGCTGATTAAAAGGGGCCTCAGCTACTCCAGCGTGCAGTGTCAATAAGCAGTAGCCAGAAGCTGTAAATGACTACGGGCACAAACAGATCTGTGCTATGCGCTCAGGAGCCAGACATCTGTTGGGTTTCAAAGGGAACTTCTGCACAACTGCTTTAGCATCTCCAGGAATGCCCCACACAGCAGCTGGTCCCCCAGCCCCAAGGACCAGCACAGTTTCAGACTCAGAGGCCAAGGCCATCTCTTCTGCTTGATGTTTTTCAGAACTTCAAAGCTTGGACCGCGACCCACTGCCCACTCAGAAGGCTGCTATCTTTGGCATCCCCAAAATGAAGAGAACATCAGAATTGGACTATTTCTGCTGCTGGCTCACCAGCCTAAGGTTGACAGCCAGAGTCCACAAACTACATCCTGAAGCTCTTACTCAATTCACATGGAAAGTTTGCTGGAGGAAGGGATGAGTAAAGGTTACAACATTTTTGTCGTCGTCTTATTATTAGGGAACACACAACAGCTGTATATCCAAAGTCGATATTTTTTACGAGCCAAAGAGCAATTATGCTTTTCTAAGTCTTGGCATGTCTTTAGCTCACTGTGCAGAACTTCCAGGGGGCATGAGTCAGCTCACAAGCCCATAAAAAAATCTAATTATGGTTGATGATCATCCTTTTGTTTACACTGTATGTAAAATCCTAGCTACTTCCGATACTCACAGTAGAGGCAAGATTTATCATCAATCTTGAGACTACTCCTATCGCACCAAAAGGACTTAAGATGGCCCATTTAGGACAGAGCAGAACTCACATTGCACACAAGGCTTTTCCTTATTTGCCAAAAACTTGACTTCTCTTTCACACAGCTACTGAAACATTACAGGCACTAAAATCATTCTTACATTTAGAAAGAAGTTCAGAAAAACCCTCATAACACAACTAAGTTCCAGTATAAAGAAACCAACACATGGCAGATGCTCCAGCAGACTGCATGGCAACCCACCAACCTTGGGCCACACAGAGAACTGCCTTTGTGATCTTACACAGACCTGAACTGTGCTGTAGCCGTGTCTGGATATGCTCATGAGAGCACAGAAAACAAATGTTAAGGCGATTGGGTTTACACAGCAATCCCACCATCCTTTGAAGGATAAGACCAGGTACTAGAGGGCCACTGCTGCAGGGAAGCACAAAACCCCCAAATAAGACTGCTGACAAAGGACTTTGTATCCCTCCTCTTTCCAGGACCATAGTTAGTTTTTTTTGTTTGTTTTTAATATATATTTTTAAACCAACTCCAAATTTGCATGCACAGATCTTGGGAAAGAAAAAAATGATCCTCCCAGGAGGATGGTCTAGGTTGAATCAGCATGGCTCTCAGCAAAGAGCCGTTCCTGGAAAGCTGCATGAGTGCAGTCAGAAGTGGGATTTCTAAGAGAAATTCCACCAGCTTTACGTATTATAAAAGCCCAGCAGTTGGCAAACGGGAAGTTTCAAGGATGGGCTGTTTTTCCCATCCCATTCTTTTTCCCCAGAGAAATCTTATTTCGAGTAGCCTGTTTGCAGTTCCTAAGTACAGGTACCACAAGAAAGGCAAGCGTGCGTGCTCTCTGTGCCACCACCCAAAGCTGTGCAAACAGCTCTGCAACTTCACAGCACTGCTCACGCTGCAAACCATGCTGTGGCATCCCAACTAGTGAAAGCACAATATCAGCAAGCATCTAAGCGTGGGCAGAGAGGACAAAAACAATTTATCCCCACAAAAATGTTAGTCTAAAATAAGCACCCTCAACAAGCAATCCTGTTGGCGAAACAGTCATAAATAACAGTTGCACCAAGTCGAGCCCTTAAACACAGGCCTGGTTTTATTGCTCCTAACACCCACAGCTCTCTTGGTAAGAACTGGTTCTGTTCTCTTCTCTGCTAGGCTGCAAATTCATATAGCTGCTGCTGTTCAAACAATGATAACATGGGGAATGCCTTCTGTAGGAACAGTGGTCCCATACAGGCAGTGAGTGGGATGTCCCCAGGCTGGAGCACAAGGCAGAGATGCAGGGCAAAACACTGATTTCTGGTCTTTGCTGTGTGGCAAAGGAGAAACTCGACCAGACCCACAGGGTCATCCCACTTACCTCTATGCACAGAGGCCGCCACAGGCAGTGAGCTTAGAAACAAATGCAGAAGTGCCATCACAAGTGGGGAATAAATTATTTCAAGAGCGTGACAGTAACAAACCTAACAGTATCTCAGCACGAAAGAAAAAAAGACGTGCAAAGATCAGATACTGAAAAGCAGCATTTATCTTCCAAAGCACTAAAAAAGATCCTATAAAAGAAGGGTAATTTGGGACATGAAGCATCTCTGTTTGCTTTAAAAAGAACACTGAGATTGGAAGAGCCAAATAAAAAGTAATCTTAAGAGATAATTTTATTTGCTGTCAACACAGCACTTCCACTTGGCCATAAAGTTCCGCCGTGCGAATGGGAACTTGTTCCTTTTCTCAGAGCAACTGATCCACTAAAACCCACCTGATCATCCCTCACGTATTTTCCTCCTGAAACCGCTCTCCAGGATTTAGCACAGAGTCACAGAATTGTGCGTGCCCAGTGCACCCCAGGAGGTGCGGTTTCATACCCATCTGCCTTTACCAAGCTATGGGCACATCACTGCCATTCCATTTCTACCAACTTGGGGCTTGGGGATAGGCACAGCAGGGTAGACCATAGTAGTAACTGAGGCTTTGCCACGAGGAGCTGTTGGCAGAAATTCTTTTTTAACCAGTAACACCTTCCCTTTTCCAACTAACACGAGCTTTGGTTGCTCTTTGTTAAGAAGTATTATCTTTCACTCTGCTATTTAACACGAAGTCACTTGACTGCCACAAGTTTAAACTTCATTACAAGGCAAAAACCAAACCCAAACACCATTCTGCATTATCTCCCAGAGATACCGTCACAGCTTTCAAGTGGGACGAGGCACACCATGGTGGAGAACACAGACATTTGAAACACGGGGACGAAGAGAACACAACCACCCAGGGTTTAATGGTGGAGCCTTAAATATGGAATTTATTACTGTGTTTGTGTAGCAGATGCAATACCCCAGTGTCATTTTCAAAGAAGGCAGATTTTCTGTTTTTGGAAAGGGCACGTTAAGAGCAGTACTGAAACTCAAGTTTTAAGAACAAGCTATTTTTAATTTCTGGAGTTCAAACCACAGATGGGGGGAGCTGCTAAACTTTATTTCCCTCACCAGCAAAACTACAGTGGCTCAAAGCAGAGCGAAAATTCCCCCCTGCAGTACTCTGAGCTGCAGCACTACAGAATAAAATAAAATAAAATTTGCTGCCCTAGAGAGTTAATTCCTCAGCAGCTTCCCAACACTGCAGCTCCTCATTGCTGCTGCATCAAGAACACCTGGCTAAGCAGGGAGAAGCTGGGGAGACTGCTTGTAGCTGTCAGCCTGGATTTACTCTGCTCAGCATTCCTCATCAAAAGAGAAAAACATTGCTAAAGCTTTCATTCCGTTCAATCAAATCTTTATTTCTTACTTCTTTCGTTAACGTTTTAATCTGCAAGAGGGAAAAGTGATATTCCCCCCTCCTCCAAGCCCCACCACCACCACCACACACGTACCCTCCCTGTGAAACACCTACAAACACATGCATCTGGTCAGGATGTGATATCCAGACCCAGGAGGAAGGTGTCCCTGTGCAGACACAAACAGCTCCAAATCCCCTTGGGGTGCACCCAACCCCTTTCCTCCCTCTTACACACCTAGGACTCTGCTCCCATGCTTCAGACGACCAACACCTCCAACAGTGGAGAAAGCACCCTCAAAAAAACCCAGAAAACTCACCAAACCCAAGGGAAGCCCCCTGCTTGGCATCCCTGTGCTATGAGCTGCAGTCTCATCCCATCCCTCCCCCAGCACCTCCAGCTCCTGCACGATAAGTGGCTCCATGTTTGTATTAGGCAAGATTAATTTATTTAGATCTGGCTGCGCAGCAGTCATAAATCAAAATGAAAGAAAAATATCTTAAGCGTAATCTCTGTTTATCTAACTCTTTCTGCCCAAGTCGCCAGTCCCTCCCCAGCTCCATGCTGCAGCACTCATTGGGCTTCCCATCAGCCGTGGCCCCTCCATCAGCATTACCGTGAGGAAACACTGCAACCCATGGATGGCTTTAACGCAAAGCCCTGAGTGAGCACGGCTGTCATCAGCCTGCTGGCCGCCCAAAGAACCCCAGAGCTGCCTTTCATTGCATGAGAGCACAGCCGTGCGGATGCAAATTCGCCCTGGCATAGCGGACGGTAAACACACAAAGGTTCTTGTATCCACCTCATGCCTTTTATCAAAAGGCCCAACCTAATCCTCACGAAAACGTTGGCTGATGAAGTGTACTGGCGTCTACAAGATTTTTGTGGGCTGGGAAGCTGTTTTGTTCTGCATAGTTGGGCTTCCCCTAGCAGCCGAGCGGTGCCAGCCCAGCTCTGCGTGCCGGCAGGGGCAGACAGAGCAGCTATTATCTGCTTTGCGAGGGCTTGCCTCGAGCTCAGGGCACAGTCTGGGGGGCATTCCCAGTGCAGAAACAGCACGGAGAGGTGCTCCCCTATTTCTCCTGAGCATGCCACCACTGCAAAAACACTCAGCCTCATGTGGACTTCATGGTTTATCCAAATGTTGCAAGATCCGTGGTGACACTTTCCAACCACTTTGGTGGGGGTCTGATGCTAAGTCCAAAGCTGGGACCACCAGCAAGCCCCTTGCTGAAGTGCTCTGTAACAGAACCCTGCAGAAAACAACTGATGCAATTCACATTCTCCCACACGTGGTTTGCACGCACCTCTAAACTGATTTTTACATTCACTGGAATAATTCACGGAGCCAAAGGTCACTGAGCATTCATTAACACAGTTGTAATAATTAGCAGCAACACAATCTCATTCCCGCATCAACAAGACAAAAATCTAAAGCTTCCTTAGAAGGAAAAGCTCGAACAACTTCTACTTACTCCTTCGTCCCAACCATTTACAGCAGGCTTTGCCTCCAGTATTAGAACATTTTGGATTCAAATGTAGATGAAAACCCTAAACAAGATGTCCAGGCCATCACAGGCACGCTCAGCATCACTTGAGTCATGAATTTGTCATCCAGAAGTGGTGGTAAACACTAATTGAAGAAACAGAATTTACTTGAGGTGATTTCAGGTGAACTCTTCCAAGTGACCGCAGTTGGGGTTTCCCTGCAGTGAACTCCTTGCTGTTGGGGAGACTCTCAGGCTGAACCCAAGCCAACAAAGAGTTTTACTATGGGGCTTCCGAGCCTGAAGAAAACACCCTAAGTAATACAACCTCCAGCTTGCTAGAAGAACTCTCATCTCCTCTGCTTTGCTGCTTGCCTAGAAACCAGCAAGGCAAAGGATGAAGCCATTAATTTTCCCAGTTTATGAAGACGTAAACCTGAAGTTCCTACCTCAGCCTTTGGGGAGGCCAGCTCAGTCAGACCAGAGCCACAGAGGTTCTCAGGGACTTGAAGTCAATTTCCACACTACATAGATGGGAGGCAAAGTGATGATAGTTTGCTGCTGTTCACACTGCTCAAGAAGGAAATCAGAGCCAGGTGCTCTCAGCTCCTCCTGCCCCACACCACAGCTTCCCCCCCTTTCCCCAGAGGATAATGGAGCCCTGCTGGCACTTACACTTCTCTTTATTGCCATCATTAAGCCATTAGCAGCCAAAGCTAAATGTAAGGTTGCATCTGCACAGCGGATACCAAGAACAGGAGAGATGTGGTGAGCCCACAAAGCCAGAGCCCCAAGCTGGACAGTTCCCAGGAGAGACCAAGGAGGAGGACATTACTTCTGCTCCGTCTCAAGCCACAGGTCTCCCACTTGACAATCACATCCATCCTGCAGGCCTTCCCCCTAGGGTAATAGGTATATAACTGTTGAATAACTGCACTTCAGAACCTTTGTCTCTCAGCAAAGTGGTCTGGTTTTCCACGCTGTGTGTGCAAGCACGTACAATAAGAACCAGACCCATCCTGGGTGGTACAGAGACAGTAAGCTCATCAGGAGCCATGCACTCTACCATATGAGACATTGTTTTATTCGGTGCCAAAGAGGAAAAGGGGGTGGGGGGAAGGAGGATATGTAGTGTATTTTCCCTCTCCTCACTCTGCCCAGGCACGATCAATTTCTGTAAACGCAGAGTGCAGCCTGTTTCCACCCAAAGGGCACCCGTGCAGCTCACAGACATATGTTCTGCATCTTGGCAAAGCATCAGCAGAAGTAACTGACAGCAAATGCAAAGGTCTGTCCTGAGGTCTGTTAGCAGAGATACAGAAGGGGTTAAAAACAATTGCCAAGGATCTTATGAGATGCTCCCCAGCACATTTTAAAGAAAAATATTACAGAAATACATACAAATTGGATATCAGGGAGTTATGTTCACACTGAAGAACTAAATCAACAGAGCAGAAAAGGTAGGGAGCAACTCAGCACTCAGCATACTTCTACTGTAGTCATGTTTTATGGCTGTTTGACTGATGTCAAATTCAATAACACATCATTAATAGGTACTTTCTTCCCTCCCCCCCCCAGTTTCTACTCAGATGTTTTTCCTGTTTCAAATCTCTCCTTATAAAATTTCAAATTAAATTTTATAGAAGAGGATTTATCAACATTTCAAAGAAAAAAATAGACATAGAAGATGCTTGAATTGATACAATGTGAAAATGCACCAGGGTGTGTTTTTATCAACAGAAATATGCAAGTTAACACATCAGAGCCCGCTTCTACAGTTTGTGCAGGGTAAGGTCACTCCTAGCCACTTCTTCAAAGGGAAGAAGTGTGAAAGGCTGTAAGGAAAACACGAAATACAGAAATTGTTGGTCTGTTAAGGTCAAGGACATCTGTGTATTTGAATAAAGCCGTTCAGCTCCAGCAACAACTACCAGGACCACAACCTAGAAGGGCTGCTAGCCACTTTATCACTGAAATAAGCCATCACCAAGTGCCACGGGGCCCATGGCAGTTTGCTCCAAACTCCCCTGTGCCTTTGTCAGCACAGCTGAGAGACCCAGGTAGAAAGAAGCTGAAAGCCAGGCGCTGCTCCTCAGATGATCTCTGCTAGGTGGATCAAGAGCTGCTGCTGTGGCTGAGGCTTTTGCAAGCACCTATGCTCTACAAGCAGGAATCCACTCCACTTCTCATGGCCTTTTCCTCCCTCTCCTCCTTTTGAAGCAACAGGACTGAGATTACCAGATGGTTTTAGCCCAGGGAACGAGCAGCTGGCCACTCGGAGATTTGGTTTCTCCACATCACCAGGGGTTTCCTACAGTTACCCAAGCATGCAACACTAGAAGCATTTCCTTGGGTGGCAGTGCCAACTGATTCCAGATCGGGATCTGGCTCAGGCTCAGCAGACCCATTTCCACACTATTTTTGGTAACCAAGTCAGTTTCCAGCCACCACGCAGAGAGGCAGATGCTGCTTATGTCAGTGCTGCTTCTGAAACAAGGGTTGGTTGGACAGCAGCTTGAAACAACTCCCCCCCTTCAGTAGAGTAACCAAGAGCAGACCTTGGCTCCCACTTCTTCCAGCTCCTTTGTAGCTCTCCATCTTAAAATAGAGATGGGGATACGTTTTGGAGCTCTGAGGCTTTTGTTGCTGTTGGTTTTTAAACTCTAGTCTCAGAGCCTATTTGCAAAACCACAGACCAAATACAAGCCATTCCACAGTCATGATACTTTGTGGTAAGATTAAAAAAAAAAGCTTGGAAGGCCCTCTTAGTAAAACTACGCACATAATATTTCAAAGCCACGTATAACTTCATTATGCAGTAAATCAAAATGACTTCAGTGTTTAAGCAGCACAATATTCCGTGGAAGAATTGTTGTGTTACAGAGTTTACAGCCACCCCAAACATGAAACATGGGCTGCAATCACGCAAGCGGATCTGCAGAGCCAGAACGTGTGCAGAGCATCAGCAGCTGCGGCAAGGCTTGCAAAGACAGCAACGTTTCCTTGCATGATGAAGCACACAGGGCTGGCACTTGCCTATCTGCTGCCACACTCCACCACTCACGTTCCATATTAATTAACACCAAAAATCAAGAAGCTCATGGCTTTGCTGCTCGAAAAGGAACTGAACACAACAACATCTGCAATCTGTGTCTGTCAATATGCTCACAACTGCATACATACACACATCTCACATCTCTTATGTGCAAAGAACCACGTGTATATGCAAGACCCATCACCTTTACAAGAGATGTTGCAACTTCAGAACTTCATACTATACACAGGAAGGGGGTGATAGTGAATCAAAAACCATTCGGACTAAATACTTCACCCATGCTCTTAATGGTACAAGAGATTGCATGATTCCATCCTTCCCTTTCATGGAAGGAAAGGAAAATCACTTCCACTGTCCCGAGTGGTAACAGGCTCCAAGCCTACTTGGTATCCCACCAGGAACTCTTGCTGGTGAGCCCCAAAAGCCCACTACAGGGCTCCTTCCCTTCCACATACAAATCTTTCTCACACCCAATGTAGGATTAAGCTTCGGTTAACCAGAGGAGTAAGATGATGCCAAACCTCTAGTCACCCAACTCCATCCCTTGGGATACGCTGGTGCTGGGCCACTGAGCCAGTTCCCCTCCTCCCACCAAGTGGTAGCAAACAGCACATTCCCAGCAGGATTTCATGCCCAAGAGCTACGTAATGAGCAATGGATTTGCACAGGCCTCTTGTCTGTTGATTAAGACTTCAACCAGAGCATTTCTCTTTAAATTCCAGAATATCTTAGATAAGACACTCAACTTACAAAAAAAGTTTAGTGTTCCCAAGCAATCTCTAAATGATACACACACCCTATCCCTCTCTTCCTTAAAAGCAGTATCAAGGACTTCTGCTACATCCTCTTCCATGAGCCCACGCAAGCACTATCTCTCCTGTGCAGGTGTTAGGGCCCCAGTTAACAGAGCTCAATGCGTACCATGAGATCAGCATGCTAAAATGGGCAGTTTAAGATACAAAACTGGTTTTCATACTCAGCCTTACTGGGTCATTTAAATCCTGACCTTGGTCTGTTCGGACATTGTTGGAACGGGACCTTCAAAACCAATTCAGATTTATTCCTTGGTTGGCTGCCAGGTACAATACTGAGGTTTCTTTATTGGCACAGTTTCTAACAAGAGCCTTGCAATTCCTCAAACTGTGCATTCTTTATGGATAAAAAGGAAAACAAGAAGGAAAAAAAAAATGCTTCCCCCCCACCAGGAATGTCAACTTTAGAAACCTACTGCTAAGTCACTTGAATCCAGAGAGGACAACCTGCCTATTTTCAGTGATCACATCTTATTGTTTCTGGTTGTTGGTCTGTATATTGTCAAAGTACTAGCATAAGTTGTTCTCTGTTGTACAACTACCACAACCCAAGAGATGACATACACTTCAAACAGCCCTATTTTGATGTACTATATTCACATAACATTTAGAGACCTCACTTGAAAAAAATCTGAGACACTGGCAGAGATCTGAAGCCATTAGAAAAGGGCAGTGAATGGAAAAGCCCTGCAGTGGCTCCTGGAAGGAGTACTTGGGCAGCTTGGGGGCAGAGCAGAAAGCTGAGATGACCTGATCCACAGGAAGAAGACCTGTCTGTGCCCCAGAGGTCTGGGTTCAGTCACTGCTGCCATTGGGTAGCAGCTTGCCTGAGGTTACAGGGCCACAACCTTCAGCAAGTCATTTCTTTGTGCCTTCACCTTTTGGAAGAGGTTTTCATTTGTGCGTTCAGGAGAAAGCAGATCTCCCTGTAGTTTGGGTTACTGTCTCAGGCTCTGTGGTTCTTAATGAAATGCTGCTGCTAATAATGAAAGTATAAAGGCACAAGGGATGGAGTTGATTTACCCTTCAGATGTCCCACTAGCTGCTTTCAGTAAGCACACACAAGCTCGAGGCTGTACATGTAACTGAGGAAGATCTGACCACGCCTGGACAGAACACAAGCTTCTTTCAAGCTGTCATCTTTTACTATAAAAAAAAATTAATTCTTTTTCAAAAGAATCACAGCAAACCACCCAGAATCCTTCCAAAGATGCAGGTCTGGAGTTTTTGTATACGGAGCACTGTTGAACTTGATCACAATACCAACTTTTGATACTGACAATCAATGAAAACAGTGAGTGCATGCAGCCTGGACAGACAGCTGTTTGTCATTTAGAGCCCACACAATGTTGTGAGCTCCTGTTTGTGAAACCAGGCACTGCAGCTGGGCACTGGGAAGCAGAGCAGCCCTAGGTGCAGCTCAGGGACAGTCTGATGGGATTTCTACCAGGCTGCATGGAACCGGATAGCACGGTATCCATTTCAGAACCCGCTCACCAACAGAAAAAAATAATCAACCAACCACACACAAAAGCCCACCACACTAGTAGCAGGTCATACGACACTCTAAAATTCCAAGGCTGGTGGAGGAATCTGTGTTGCATTTCACTGAAGGCTTTAGATTCATCGATAGTGACAATCCACCAAAGAAAAGCACCACTGCTTTGTTTTCTGGAGCAATCTTCAGCTTCATCACCCAAAGCAAAAGAGTATACAAAACGGACTTGGGTTAAAGTTGCTAAAAAGTACAGTTATTATGCAGCAGAATCAAGACCTGAAACTACAGAAAACCAAACACCTTTTTTTGCAATCAAATCTGAGAAATAAGTCACTTATTTCTGGAGTTGCTCTCTGTAGAGCTCCCCCAACCAGAGGCAAGGGTTCCTAGGCTGGATACATGCATTAAAGGCAACAGATTTCAGTTCTCCAAGACTAGACTAGGCAACATCAGAAACAAAACATGGACAATGTCTTAACCATTTTATACAACTGCCTGACATCTTGCATCAAGAAAGATGCTGCAGAGGTAAAATTCCTCATAAAACCCTAACCCTGTGTGTTATGGCTTAGACTACATGTATGAGTTTGTGATGTTTTCCGAAACTTATGTCATACATTAGGGTTTGGCAGTAGCAGTACTTCCTTCTCATTTTCTGTTGCTCATTAAACATGCTGGGAACAGAGCTTAGGTCGTTCATTTCTCTGTTGCATAATTCTTCAGTTTAAACGCTTATCAGAAGGTGGGAAGTCAAAGGGGATTAAAACAAAGTGAAACTCCAGTGATGAGAACAAAGTCATGTTTGGGGGAAGCCATCCATGAAGAAATAAACCAGCAGATGTGTCAGGTATGGTAAAGACAGCAGCCAGCCTGCTGCTGTCAGCCCTTGAGCGTGCCTGCTAATTAGGGGAATGGAGGCGCAATAAAGTAGGCAAAGCTGCAGATCTGGTGCCAATTCTTTGGGAGTTTGTCGACAACATCTGCACTCATGTCAAGCTCTCAGATGATAGCAAGATAAACTGGGCTCTCCCGCAAACGGCAGTTTGTAAAATCTAGGAAGGAAATCTGGAACAGGGCTGAGAATTAGCATTAGACCTGCTTTAATCATCTCAGCTCCAGAGCAAACGCTGCCCTGTGCTGCTCCCATGCCTGCCTGGTGCTGCAGGATGCTGCTCTGCACCCTGGGCTGCCAGCACCAGGAGTGCAACGACGCTGCGCTGCACTGAACCATCCTCAATAGGCAACAAAACTGCTCACAGCTCTCAAACCTCAGATTATCCTTCACAAGCACTTAAGCAGTGTCACTCCTGCAAACCCCGCTGCCCATCTCCTGGCCTCTTCCAGGAGACCAGCACAACAAGGCAGCTCAGAGCGATGGGAACAGCTTCAGCAGTTCACATGGATCACAGCCCCTCAGCCAGCTGAACGCACATCATTCCCACGTAAAACCGTTAGGTAAGAATTCAGCTCTGTTTATTTACAGACTCCGTACCAATGTGGTATGAATCAGCAAGGGGAAGGGGCACGCATCCATAATTGCTCTGGGAATAGGTTGGCTTGCTTGCTCCAAAGGAAAGCAGAGAATTTACTTAACGCAATAGGTCAGTTGTACAGCACTGTGTCCCTGGGGAAAAATTCTTCCCTATCAAGCAGTAAGAAAAATAAATAGATCATTCCATCCATCAGTCACTTAGAAGTGTTACAGACCATCTGCACATGAAAGAGCATTTTAAGAGTTACCCATAATAAACTGAACTCCAGCTCCTCATTTAATGAGCTATAGTCCCTATACCACGAGAAGATAACGGGAAACGAGACTGGAAGAACACACTATAAACCTACACAGACTTATCAAATCCTAAATTATAAGGAGTATCTGCGAACTGTATCTCACTACATCATTAAACCAAGCATTTTCCACTTTAATCTCTTCCTATCAAAGCGTGCCATCCACCCAAACCATCTCTCTGCTTAGGAAAAGCAAGCAGTACCTATCTATTTGATTTAAATTACAAGTACTACAAAAAAAAAAACCCACAAGGAGAAAAAGCCTGAGACTGCACATCCAAAGTGCTTGTTACATTTTACAGCTCTGGACAAAGATTCCAACATTGAAGCCAATCCCAACTAAGGAAAAGTCTGCTTAACGTTTATGGATTTCAACTTGTTCATAAGAGAATGCATCACTGAACGTTACTAGAAAAGCATTTATTGCAACTTCTTTGTTACTGCTGAAGAACGAGAAGGAACACATGAAGGGAATCAGTGCTTTGCCACACAGAGACCAACACTGCTCTTCCTGGAAGTAACTTTCAGAAGTACAAACGAAGCTCCAAGCTTCAGAAGTAACCCAATCACAAGATAAATCCTGCTGCTCATATCTTGACCATCAAAACCCAAATACAGTTCTCACACTTTGCAACCAGTGCTCCTGAAAGCCTGCTTCATGTTAAGGGAAGCAGACGAAGCCTGGGAGACATGGCTTGGGTGCACAAAAAACAAGTTCCCAATTATCCACAGGAAAGGAGATAAGGGGATAGAGCGTGGATTCCCTCGGGGAAATGGAAATCCAGAAATTAGCAACAGAGTTGGTAGGTAGGAAGGAAGAGGAAGGCTTCTTTCAACACCAGTCTCCAGATCACACACCACTCTGTTTACCATCTCAGTGGCCTGGCAACACGAGGTCTCAGCAAAACAAATAACCCAGAAACCCAGAAGTTTTCCAAGCACTTTCCTCAGGGCAGGAGAGCGAAGGCGGGCAACACCGCACAGAGGTGCTTCACTCAAACTGGGTGAAAACCCAAACTCACCATTGACTCATACATCATTTTCCTCTTTCCTCCAACAAGCCAACATAGCAAAGCCTGGAGACCCAGTCTCCCCGTGCAGGAAGTGATGTGCTGCTGCCTTGCCACCCTTTCAGCTCCATTTGGTCTGGGCAGCACAAAGCAATAACACCTCTTCTCAGAGAGCATCTCCTAAGAATGCTTGTACATACTACAGAAGGGCTGGTGGTCCATCATTCCTGCAGGGAACTTTGGTGGGGCTGAGCTTCTTGCTGGGGGGAGCAGAGGTGAGGGCTCCACCTCCCTCCCCAGGGCACACCACCGTAACAATAAGAGTCAGTGATGAAAGTTACAATGGAAGTGCCTGTACCAGCATCAAAAACAATAACTCACAGAGCTGCTGAATGAGCTGTAATCTCTTCAATGACACTGAAATCGCATTTGCTTGCAGACTCATTTTTATATGTGCTCACGTTGAAAAAATGCCTCATCTTCTGAGGAAGGGACTGCAGGGACTTGCTGCTTGGGAAACGTGCCCAAACAGTAAGCAGGAGTCACCATGTGAGAACCTCCCCAAGACCCCGGGACCTACAGTGATCTCCCCACGTCTCTGCCCTGACAGTAACAGCCATTCAGCAATCATCAGAGCTTTCAACATGAGTCAGAAAAGCCCATAGAGCAACACATGATGGAAGGCTTACAGGAGCAATTAACATTTTCGGCTGCAGTATTCTCCAGTTTTGAGGTAAGATGGAAGGACTTGAGACGACACTCCATACTCGGGGGGGGGGGGGGGGTAACTAAGGCAGAGATTTATCCAGCTAAAGCACGAACTCATAAATCTGTGGGCAAGCATCCAGGAATTCAGTGATGTTTATTATTCCCTGAATACTTTCTAATAAATTCCCTCTTTACTACAAAGCATGCCTGATCCAACTGTACATATTTACTTAGTATTTTCTCAAGTGTCTTACAGACTGGCTCAAAAAAAAAAAAAAAAAAAACCACCAAAAACAACAGAACACCAACCAACCCCACAGTGCTTTTCCCAGATTCCCTGGTTGGATGCAATGGCAAATTTCTTTTCATTGCACTCCAGATGGTCCAGATCTTGAAACCCACATCTCTCAGGGAGGCTCACAGGTTTGTGGAGGGTCCACCACCCAGCCAAACCGAAATGCAGTTGAAGAGCTCCTTGCCAAAGCAGAACCCCAATACCCTTGGGCAGAGACTGCCAAATAGGGGTAAAAAGACTGTATTAAATTGTCTTGAAAGAAAACAAGTAGCGGCAAAACATATGTTCTCAAATGCAGAGGTTCCCAGGTATCAGAGCATCTTGTCTCAGACATGCCAGCAGCGTTTCTTCCCCCCCAGCATGAATTTAGTTACTCCCTTGACATAGCAGGGCTGATTCTTGCAGCTCAAGTACATCTGCAGGGCAGAAAATTAAAGCAAAAACTCAAGCCTAGGAGCTGACAGAGGCACTTATTTCACAGGAAAATCACTGCAATCTGCAAAGCCATTACCAACCTAGAACCAGAGTCATGAGATTCCTTTGGCCTTCCACAACTGTACTTTGGGAAGATGCTCACAGTCCTTGGGCTGAGAGATCCAGCTGCCACAGACAGATCCTCTGGATCCTGGCCCTGGGGCACAGCAGGAGGTGAAGGTGAGGGTATGCTGTCAGGAGCCAAAGAGGACTGCCATTAAATGTGGACTGGAATATGAAACTGCTTGTTTAGTTTCATGTTTAAGTAGTTTTTCCTTAGAATACTTTTTTCTTTTCCACCCAGACATGACTCTTTCCAGCAATTACACCCAGAAGGATCAAATCTAAAATATATCAGAACTTATTAACGTTTCCTTGAGAGCTTCAGAAAGGTTCTGGTACTGTTCACAAAACAATCAGTTTACCCATCACATTAACAGCATTTGTTTATCACTGCAAATGAGCCAAACATAACCCCAACTGCTGAGCAGTGACCACTGGGATTCACCAAGTGCTACCAAGGGACAGATACTGGAGGGGCTTCCATAGGTTTTAGAATAACCTGTGGAAATGCTCCAAGTACTGCTCCAGCAGGCTCAGAGCTCAGGACAAGGCATGCTAGGGAGGTGAATGAGCATTATGGGGAACAGTCTGTCCCCAGCTGCTGCCAGACTGGGATAAAAGCTCATCCCAGCTCAGCAATGCTCCAGAAAAAGCAACACCAGATAATGATTGCCTCTGAGTGAAGCAGAGAGACTACATCATCAAAGAGACTACAAAATGTGGAGGACAATCCTCAGGGATGCATATGGCAGCAGGGTTGCTTTATGCAAGCTAAAACAACATGTCAGTAGCACTTCTTCCCCCTACCCCTGCAGCCCTGCTTAATGGATGAATCAAGAAGAGCAGCCCTAAAGGGCAAACTTATCTTAACCCTGCAAGAGGCATGTGAACTAAGTAGTACAGCACTACTGGGATGCATTCAGCACGTCCTGGCCTTGGGCCCAGGAACATAAATCCAAGCCTTACACTGGATTGAGTTTGCTTTACTCTCTCCATTGGACATTGTCCAAAGCGCTGTCCATCTCAATGGCCATGTCCCTGCAGCCTCCACCCACTCCCACAGCTCTGATGCCTGGACAGCAACTGCCCTGGTAATGCACTGGAGGAAAACTCAGGCCTGAGCTCATCCCACCCCATCAGGAACCCACAAGGGTCAGTGTCGTTTCAGGCAACCTGGGCTGCTTGCCTTTTTAAGGACTTTCCAGGGCATTTTAAGCAAGAAGGATGCCACCTTAGCCTATAGCACCAACAACTATGCTCGGTAGCACTGATGGCAGTGGGGGAAAAAGATTTCTCAGGGGAAGAGCGGTCTGAGCTCACATTCGTGCAGACAGGCTCATCATTCTCTACTCTTGGGTTTCTTACTATAAGAGAAAATATAAGCAAGACTCCAGAGGATCAAAAGACAATATGTCAGTGCCAGATGATTCATGACCACTCAGTTCCTCCTCATTTCAAGAGTGGCAAAGTAAAATAAATGAAATCCAGCTGACTAAAACAAGCCAACCTAATTCACAGATGAGCCAGGAGAATCAAAATCTTATGACAGAATTAGCAGGAAAGCCTTCTTTTACATGCAAACAGCCCTCCCTGTGTAAATGGCCAATTAATTTATGGGAGCCAGATGTCCCTGTTTACAGCCATTGTTTACCTTCCTGCCCTGCCCTTTGATGGACTGATGGATGTCACCATCCATCCACTGCCTCCCAAGCAGAAACCTCCTTGCTGTCCTAACCCTGATGATTTCCTTATCCCAACCAATGTTCTCTTATTTCCAGGCTTGATTTATAATGAAATGTGTTCCTTCAGCAAATGAAATGAGTGATGGTCATCGTGCTTTTAACGAAGTCTAGTACAAAAACAAAAACCAGACACTCCCCATATCAAAGTGGGTCTGCTGGTCCCTGACATGCACACCACAGAGCTCCAACATCGTTAATGCAAAAGAAAATTCAATGCAGGAGAAAAGCAAAGCTCCCTCCAAACATTGGCTAATAACGTTTTAAAAATAGAAAAAACAGGAACAAGAGACTTTAGATATAGCCACATCACAGCTCCAAGATAATAAGCAGAGCAAAAAAAAAAAATTTTTTTTAGAAGATATGCCAAAGTTTTCCAGAAGCAGAAACCCATTTTATATTTGCAATATGCTATAAAATAAAATTTGATTCTAAAGATAACTGGCAAATTATAAGAGGTTGACAGAGGTTGGATTGAACTGCTCTAAGCTGCTTGGTTCACCATTTAAATCCACTGATAAACAAAACGAGGAATAAAAGCTGCTTAAACATAAGCAGAAATTACCACTAGCAGATACATTATGGTAAGAGTGGGCTATTCAGCACTAACCTTTTTCAGCAACTACTCAGCAGTTTAACACGAGAAATGAACTTGCTTCACAGTTTGTGAGAGAAACTGCTGCAAATCAGTAATGCCCTGATGCTCTACCAGTCAGAAATCAACCCACACCACCAGCTGCTCCCGTGCACACCATCACACCACAACGCAAAACAAGTTCAGAATGAAGGGGAAAACGTATTCTCATTCATTAGGACGGATAGGACTTGTCAGTGACATCCATTTGTTCCCTAAACAACCAGCAGAGCATTTCCAAGCCAACACACTGCTCCAGCCCACTGCTTAATAGCCCTGCTCCTCAGCATCACCCTCTGGGGATCATGTGGCTGGAGAAGCACACACCAGCAGTGCCATCCCATTCCCATTTGGTATCAGCACCTCACTGAAAAGAAACAAGACCGAGATTGTAACTAGAATCCCACACTACCACAATAATGTAAGACAGCAAGTTCCCAGTCTGTCTGACAGCTTTTTGAAAGAGGTGTTGATGCTCACATACAGTCACTGCTTTAATTTTTTTTTTTTAAATGTGCTTTTAAAATGTGGTTACTCTGTTTCTGGATGCATATCTATATCAGATTCTGCTCTGAGGTTCCTTTGCAACTGTCATAGCACCTGCTTTGATGCTAGTGGCTGGGAGCCTGGCACCTTCACATCAGACTCTGAAACTTAATCCAGGTACTGGGGCACGGTGAGGGCCTGGAGGTGAAGCAAGAAGAGGTGAATCTCTGCTCCAAAACTACTACAAAATAATTTACGTCTGTACATGTTATTCAATAGCAAAGGTAATCTCCTGTCAAAGCCCCAAGCTTTCACGTGTTTGTGCCATTCCACTGATTAGTTCATTGCGCTTTTTTTTTTTTTACAACTAATATTATTCAAGAACAGATCTTGAGCTCAGTTTTTGCTGTAGTAAAGCTCTGCTCCCAGCCTAGCTAAGAACTGACAAACTGAACAAATAAATGACCCTAATGTTAATAACAAGACCTCCATCAATCTGAGCACTTCCATCCCAGATGATGCAGCTGAGATAAGTCAGATCTAAGCCTTTGCATAAACTTAACCTACTCAGTCACTTAAGCAGCATTAATTAGGATAAATACAAACAGACCGAATGCTCTACAGAGTATTAAACAGTTAAATGGAGCATTAAAGACTGAAAACCAGTTTTCTCTTTATCATTTCATTCCTTCCCCTTGCTACTGCTGCAAGTAAAGGTCTGCAGCCTCCCAGCCAGTATGAAGCACAAGCTAAAGGAAAGCCATGCTCTTTATTTCCCAGTCTTCCAAGCTGAAAGATCAATATTGTATTTTCCCTTATAGTTTTTCATCTGTTCTGTCTTCAGTTTGAAGTGTTCTCAGTGGTGAACATCTGTTAGAAAATCTCTTACAAAACCTCACTTAGTCTATGGCCCTTTAATCAAAGAAGGGTGAGGGTATTAAGAATTTAAAATAATATATCCAAGTTTGAAAACAAATACATGTGTTTTTTATTTGAGAATGTGTGTTATTACTTTCACATTCTGACCTGCTAAGTACACATGCTCCACCACAAGTCTCGCTGGAATTTTGGCCAGGATCAGCATTTACTTAATAAAAGAACGTATTAATAGTAGGGCTATCATTGATACCTTGCATTTACACAGCACATTACGCTTTCAAAGCGCTCCAACGTTAAATAATTCAAACAACCTGGATATTTGCATAGATGGATGCATACAATTGTAAAGGAAATTATGAAATGCGTACACATGTTTCTATCTTCAAGAAGTTATTCAAGAATTTAGTTGTTAAATTGAAGCGAGCTCACTACTCTTGGCACTACACCATGAGGGAAAGCCTAGAATCGGAGCAGAATTATTCCAGCATGTTTGATAAAGACTTGAGAGTGGGATTTCTCTCACCTGCTCTGCCTCTAAGGGAGACATTTTCTTTGGATCTGGTGGTCCTGACCCCAGTAGTGACAGGACAGAAATGGCCACAGCCCACAACACCAACCTGCACAGGGCTGCTGTCCCCAGAAGAGCTGGCTCCTCACCTCGGTCTGCCTGGAGAACTCAGACCCAGACAGCAAAGGCCATTTCACCATGCACAGAATTCAATACATTCAGCAGTGCACATGCTTGGGCCAACTGAGTTCAGCATCTGCCCATCTCCAGGCTACTTAACTAGCTAACGTTAACTAGCCAATTTAATGTGGTGCTTGAAAGGACTGCATGCATTTCCTTGTTAAAATACCATTAGTAAAACTGCAGATTATTCTGAGCCTATGACTTAGGCACAGCTACTTACAAACAAGTTATCTTCTCTTTTTCACACAAGCTTTTAGGGATCTGAGGATTCAGTGTCTTTGAGTATCATACACTTGCGACTAACGTCTGCGAACTCTTCCTTTACTCTGATGTGATCAGGCACACCTTCACGGACATGAGAGCCAGTCCTGTGCATCACAGGAGGCAACCATTTGCCCAACACAGAACAAGAATTTTCACCTGTAGCTGCCTGAGTTTTAGATGCCTTTTCAGCCTACAGAAGGAAAACACTGCCATAAAAAGCTCCATTGAACTTCAGACCCAAAGCATTTGGTGGTTCCTCTGCTGTCAGTTTTGCTGACAAACATGACAACATTAGCAAGGAGATGAAATATGAACACATGTGGGTTGACATCTCATTACTGAGACATGTCCAATGATGAAGACCAGGAGGATGGTTCTGCAGAGCAGAGGATCATCTCCTGCATGGTGCACCTGTGCCAGTTCTCATGGCTTCCCTGGGGACAGGAATCAACTGCAGTCTCACGAGCACAGATCCCGCATTTGCACACTTTCCTGGATAAAAACCCAAACCAAAGCAACTAAAACCACCAGGGTGATGCTTCAGCAACAATCAGTCTTTCCAACTTCACCTTCTTTGTGCCTTTCCTCATTCCCAGACTTCTGTACTTCTTGTCTCGGAGCAGCTCATCCTGACAGCGTGACTGTGCCTTGTACCCAAGCTGTCCCATGCCTTTCACCATCCTTTTCACCCTCTGCACATTTTGGAGGCCCTCTACTTGCCTCTTGAGGAGGAAGGAGAGAGGCAATTTCAAGATGTACGTGAGGCCTAAATTTTTATCATCTGTCCCATTAACTACTCACTCCTCTCCCACACGCACAACTACTCATCTGTACCTCATTGGCTGTCATTTTGTTGCCTGGTGATCAAACAGCTGTTGGCCAATTAAAACAGATGCACACACACGTATCTTGTCATCAGAAAACAACCTCCAAAACCCCCAACCCAACCACACCCGGTTCTTCACAGCACAAGTTCAGCTTTGACCTCAAGGAACATTCCCTGGAGGAATGACAACAGATGCATCCCACCAGCACTGTCCTGCTCTTACAGAGACCATGTGGCCAAACATCTCAGACACCATCCAGATACCACGACTGCTACAACCTACAGCATTTGAGAACGTGGTGAGAGGAAGAGATAAAGAAGATTCACCAGAAGCATGCATTTCAGGAGGACACTTTAAAAACCATTCCAGTAAAAGGTTATCGTTTGAGAGTGCCATGAGAAGTTCTCCCTCGACCAACAAAAGGTTACCTCCTAGGTGTAAAACCAAGCAATTCATACCTCACCACAGCCAGATCACTTGTGCACATGAAAAGATTACTCATTCACATTAGAAACTGAGATGATTCAAACTGAAGAAAATTAGATAATGAGTAATGATTTTAACAATTCAATAAACCGAGTTCTTCATACACGACTTTCTTAGCCCAGAACTAGATCAAGCCCAAGTAATACAGTCCCCAAGAAATTATTTCCATGACAGGCACGCTCATCTTTCACACACAACACAGAATTTCTCCACTTTACAGCAGAGAATAACAGTGGCTTACACCAAATGTTGTTCTGGAACCTCAATTTTTCATATTTAGTTATAACAAAAACCAAAACAAACTTCCTTTGTGCAAGACCTCAGACCTCAGCTCACTGTTAAGACAAGCAAGTGCACTTCAGATCAATGCAAATATCCCAGCCACAAAAATTAACTAAACACTTGAAAAAGATTTACAGCTGAATCATGTTCTTATCTGGAAACAGAACCTTAAAGAAAAGTAAGTAGAAACTTACTGAAGTGTGTTTGTTTTCCTGCTGCTACCCAGCAGTCAGATACCCAACAGCACCTTGATCTCCTGCTGATATTCATTACGGAGACAAATCCAAGGGCTTCGTTGCATTAACAGCCCCGTGTGGTACTTCAATAAAGCCATGAAGAGCACAGCTTCAAGGGAGTAACTGTCAAGAAGAGATTTACAACACCACTGAACCCAAATGCCCAAGTCGCATCATCATTTTCTCTTTTATGGAGATGTGCCAGGATGCTAGTGTATACCAAAAGCTCCCTAATTACTGTGATTTCCCTTTGGATAATAATCAGGAAAATATACAAGTCCATGAAATCCAAGTGGTAAACAAAACGCAAGAGAAAAAGATTAGGAAAAGCACTAATAATGTCCTTCTTATTTGTGTATGCAAGAGCCTCCCTCCGGGACTTGAGCCTGGTAAAATTCCATGTTTACACTGCTTATGAAATTCAAGTATAGAGAGAACATACGACAGTACGGATTCCTTTAAAGATTTTATTGCTTTGTGTTCAGGTCTGGTAGAATTATGAAGGTCTTCCCAAGCAAAAGCAATAAAGGCTTTATAGCATCCTGGATAGTCAGTATGTTTGTTTTTATCTTCTTCCATGCCTCGTTCTTCTGCTTCTCCCCCTTTGAAGTTTGCAGCAGAATAGAAATGTTTTGCTGTTTGCTGGCACTAGTCAAATAACATTCCTGCTGCACATTGGTAACAAAATTTATTAACCCTTTTCTAGAATGCAGGCCGTGAGAAAACCTAAAGATAAAGAGTAGAGAAGAGCAATCCACCTCTCCTTGTTGTCTGCAGAGGAAAAATAGGTACAAATTGTCCTTGCAGCTAAGTAAAATTTATTTGGACCACAGAAAGGAAACATGCCAATACAGCCACAGGAGCACAGCTCTCCTGCCTTTGCAGTGCCAGTCAGTTTTCTTGTGCAAACAAGCACAGCCATCAAAGAATGCCAACAGCTGAGCACTAAGTTTCATGCGATACAAAACATACAGTGCAGGAGATCCGGAGCCCCCAGATACGTGACCACCTGTTCCTCAGGCAGACCCATCTCACATGGCACTCATACCACTGCGCTCACGCTGGGGATATGGTTTCATTGCCACGCACACCAGACCATAAATCAAAGCTAGAGCCTTTTAGTTAGCACTCATGGCACCAAAAGCTATATTTACAACAGCAAACTGCAGGAAAAAAAAAAAGTTGCAAAGTTCCAGTGCCAGCAGCACACAATTCCTCTGGATGCTTCAGAAAAAGCCAACAAAAACATTACAGCAACAGAACAGGCAAGCATCCAGCCAAGAGACTGAATTCCTTTTCTTGCTTTTGATCTGCTACTTGTATTTAAAGACCTCCCAGGTTACAAAGCTGTCATATCAAGGGGCTGGAGGATGACAGCTGCAAGCCCCACGCTGCCCATCAAACCCAGCCCAGAGCTCACGACAACAACTTTGCTTATTTTAATTATAACAACTTCAGATGTTTTTCTCGCATTTGTTCTCCCTGCTCCTCCTCTCCATGTGTTTGTAACTCATCCTTCCACTGACTTTTAGGTAAGAGACCATCAGTCACATAGGTGGCATGACAAACATGTCTAAAGCACAGTCATTCTGATGTGCAGCACAAGGAGATCAGTGAGTGGTGAGGAAGCAAAGGGAACTCTGAGAAGACAACCTGTTTCCTTCCTGACCCTGCAGGAAGGACTACTCAATCCCCAGCTATGAGCATCCTCAGCAACAAGCAGCTCCAGCAACGAGACACTGCAGACCTGCTTGGCACCCCCAGCAGCAGCCCATGCCCTCACACCGTGCTCTCATCAGCTCAGCATCACCCGCCTGCAAAACCCAGCAACAAAGAGGGAGAAGGAGAAGACAGATAAGCTTTGGTTTATCTTTCAGACCAGAACAACGTTTCCAGAGAAAAGCAATTCAACTGCTTTGGGAAGCAAGCACAGAAGTGCCCTCCATAAGAGCACATGAGCATCATTCTGTAAGGGAAATTTATTCGATTTCTTCTCAAAAATAAACAGCTTATAACCCTGCCAACCAAGTTTTATCCTTACTAGTACCTGCTCATGGGTTTTAGCATTCTTGTCATGCCACAAGTACTGCATAAAACCAGCACCGACGGTATTACCTTGCTCCAGAGCAATACAGTTGGGTGACAACCCAAACAAACCAAAGCAGGACCACAAAAAAGCCACACAACCTGCTGATCAGTGCAATATCATTCCCCATGTCCCAACACAGGGAACGCATTTTCTTTCCCCTTCTCCAAATCTTGCTAACTAAGAGAGATCTGAGGGAGAATGAGGACTGGAAGGAAGAGATGGCTCTGCACCTCCTCCCAGGCACGAAGGTGCTTCTTTGAAAAGAGTGAGAATTGAGAAACAGAAGAGCTGGCACCAGACATATATGGGTTTTGATGACAATCATTTGTTTTTCTACAAGAATTGCAACACTGACCAACTGAGGTAATGCAGAACGCGTGTTTATTCCATGAGATGATTTTACAACCCTACATCCGAGAACAGTATATATTTCTTGCTAAATACAAACAGAAATAAGCTTTTGCAAATCAGTTACAACTGAATGCGTGGATCTGTTCTCTGGCTGAAACGAAAGACCTGCGGGACACAAACAAAAGGAAAAAAGCATGGAAAACAAGCAAACAAGAAAAGCAATGTCAGCAATAAAAGGCTCCACATTCACAGCTTTGGCAAGACAACCAGCAAGAGTTGGCCATAGCCCAGCCTGACAAAGAAAGCAGATCCCAACAGGGGAACTGGGCACCTCTCATCTCTCAGCAAATGGGGATCATGCCAGCTAGTGGGGTAAGCTGCTGCTGACACTGCCCATAGGCATCAGCCAAGCTCCAAACACACAGCAAGCTGTATGATTAAAGGGTAAAGAAACACCACAAGCCTACAAAGATGTCCACCTTGCTGCTTAAAGCATCTGCATGCTCTCACAGAAGTCAAGCACAGAGAGCCATCAGGGTGGTGGAGGAAGAGAAATCCCATGACAGGACATGGCACCAAGGCTGCGCAAGGACAGTGATCCCAAGAAGACCACTGACTCCTACCAACCCAAAAGGATTCACTGTTTGGCATGGAGTGCGAGCAACCACCTCAAGGCAACTCCTGTAACACTGCAGCAGGAGCAAGGGGAGAAGCCACAAAACCCTACAGAAGCCAAATCCAACACCAATTTGAGGACAAAAAGCAGTAGGAGGAGGGAAGCGAACTGAGAAAACAGAGGAAGAAACAAAACTGTGAAAAGCAACCCAACTAGTTTGTTTGTAAGCTATGGATGTCACCAAATGGACAGGACACCTACTCTTTGTAAGGCCAGAGAACAGCTTACATGTGTAATCTGCTTTAAAAAGCCTTCAAGTCCACAGAACAATTTGTCCTCAGGCAGCATACCAGGAATTTGTAACCATTCCTTCAGGCCTTCCTAATCAGATATAAATCCCATATAATTATAGCTGCGCCCACGTAAATTTAGAGGGTCAAGAAGTTTCAACCTAGCAAGAGTACTGTACAGAGTACAAATGTACCTCATTCCCCCAAAAAGCCAATTGGAGTAGGTTCACTTGTGACTTGGAAAGCCTCCTAAGAACAAGGAACATCCTATTTGATAGGATGGCCCAAGCTGTTACTAATTCTTCAGCTAATATTTCACAAATGCTCGCTTCCCAGCAATATCCAGGGAAGCACAGCACACGTGCAACACGCTTTAATTTGTTTTTTTTAAAAGAGCACACACAAAAATAATAACAGAAGGAAACAGAAGAAAGGATCGAGCTACTCGTAAAATAAAGGAGCTTGAGATGTTTCAGGAGAAAAATAGATGGAGGTAAGTGAAGTAATTCAAGCCAGAAGAAAGTCCTGCACAGCAGATAATGCATCTATTATTCATAAAAGGGTACTAAAAAAAGATATATTAAAAAGCCCAAGAATTTTCTTTTACTTACACTCATGCTGAGATCACCTAAAGGAGGAAAGGAATCCAACTTTCAGAATACTGCCGTCTCCCCTCCCCCTGTTACTGAGCTGGTAGCTCTCAGGAGCTCACACACACACCTGGTGACAAAGCTTCATCATCACTCAGGGAAGCATCCTTGTAAGGCAGAACTGAGGGCTGCCATTCATCACCGAGACTCAAGAACAATGGTGCAAAATAAAAATAGTCAAAAAAAACCAAAACACCACGACACCCACTATTCACAACTGCTGATAATGAAAAAGGAAAAGCCTTAAGCATCACTCAGAGTTTGTGAATCTGGTGTTGCAGCACACCAGCAAGGTCCCCCCCACAGCAGGAATCATGCTGCTTTTCTGGCCCACCCTTAAACCACACACATGGGAAGATCCAGCCAACCCTCTGAGAAGGCACAGGCATTCAGACTTTTTTGCCAACCCAGAGAGAAGTGGGAATCAACTCAGAAGCCATTCTACTGATGCTGTGAGCAGCATTGCTCAACTCCGGAAAACTTGCATAGAAATTTGGGAAAGTGTTTAAAAACATCCTCTTATATGCAACATCACCAGGAAACTACAAGAGGACACTTCTAGACACTTCTAGCTTGAGACTCAAGTTCAGGACAGCCTCTTGCATATTCTTTTGGTCACAGCTGGTAGGCAAACAAGTTAAGCCACCAACATGGATGCAGCAATCAAGGCAATCCCTACAAAGCTTCTAACGAGCAATGCATTTTATATCCCGCACCATCTGTAATGCTCCAGCCTCAAATAAAACACTGCTCCAACCCACAGCACACAGTTACATTCAAACCCTTTTGGAAGGGCTGCAGGTCTGTTTTTTTGGCTTGGCTGGGACCAAAAACCAAACCAGAAGCTCTAAAGATGCACTAAATCTGGTTCTGTGCAGAAGCCCAGCGCTGCTCTTTGCTTTCAGTGGGCTCATCCCCTGCGCTCCCCAGGCACTGCTGACCTCTTGGCCCCTTTGCTTCCTGCCATGCCTTCAGAGATAGCTGGCTTGAGAAAGCGGCAGGAGGGAGAAAAAATAAAGCAAGATTCCCAAAGCCATGGCCACACTGAGAAGCCCTGGTGTGCACTCCAGTTCCCTGCAAAGCAGCTCTGTGGGAAGTGGAAAACAGTACCCCCACACAAAGAGAGGCCGCCAAGCAATGGAAGGGTGGTAGTGCTACATAAAGCTTTATCCTTCTCCTTCTCCCTTTCAAAAAAAGGGGCATGGAATAGCTGCACAATTTTTTCCCCTCCTGTTCATTAGGAGACCACTCAAATGTCTTCCATTTCAGCTAACATGTACTACCACAAGAAAAAGTCTGGTAAACACAAGAGCCAGTTCTACAAAGCAGGACTCCTGCAGACAGGGCAAGGCACTAGCACGTGGTGATGAAGAAAACATACATCCCTATTATAACTGGTACTTGTGGCGCCACACAAAGCATCCCAGTGGGCTCAGCCCCCAAAAGAGGTGGTTCTTGGAATATCGTAGAACTATGACAATATCTTTTCCATGAGCACAAAGCATGGCAAAACTCATCCCACATTCTCATCCCTCGCAATGTCACACCACTGCCACCACCCAGGCATGAGCAGCAAGAGGGGACCAGCTCAAAGGTGAAGTTTCCTTCACTGAGAACTGTGCAGCCCAAGAAAGACTACAATGCTATTAGGGCTTAGCACCATGAGCAAACAGTTGTTTTTCCAGGTCTTATGATATAAAGGGCATTTCTCCCTAACAAACAGGGGTTCCTGGAAGATGGGTATGGCATCGGAGTCCCACCCTGCACCTCCTTGTGCTGCTGGGCACTGGGCTGAAGGCAGCCAGCAGCGTGGGGGAGGTGAGCAGCACTGCCGTCACCACCTCAGCACTGGTGCTCAGTGGGAATGCATCCCAGGAGAGCAGAACTGAGATCCCGATCAGGTTTCTGAAGTTACGGCAGGAGGCACCAGGAATAGCTTGCCCATTCTGACATCTCCCTGCTCTATTTAAGCTGAACACTCTATTATTTTTTCCCCCCCCTTTTTCATTTAAGCCTTTCCTTCAAGAAAGGGCACACAGAGCACATTTCCTGATCCTTAGCATGACAGCACCACAAAACACAGGATGACATCCACACATTACAGCAACCAGTGATGATGCTGAACAATTGAGCAAAACAGCCAGGGCAGCAAGATTAAACTCAGCAGCTTCTTTGGGAGCCTGAACGTCTGACTTCATTTACACACCAGAAAGCATCAACCTCCTCCAGATGGAGACGGACCATCACCACAAAGGGCTGCAAGGAGCTTCCTTGGCAGCCGAGCACTTGCGTACACTGAGCAGATCGAACTATTTTTATGGAGGCTACATCAAAGTTATGACTATGTGACTTATAACCACAGATCCCAAAGAGAAGAGGAAATGCCACAAACCTTCTCAACTCAGCTCAATTTAGAAAGAAGCCGAGCTGAAGATGAAAGCTCACTGGCACTGAGCATACAACCGTGACAAGAACCACCTGCACTGTTCTTCTGCCCTTCAGTGCCCAGCTGCCACGAGCCCTGCAGGAGCACTCTGCTGAGCCCAGCAAGCCTTCAAAGGAGGGCTGCGGGGAAGGAGAGCAGTGGTAAGCAGCCAGCAGCTGAAGCAGCTCTTCTCCTGATGTTGATGGCCCGAGAGGAGATGCTACCAGAGCTGACACCATGGGGCTTACCTTGTCTAACTCTTCCCAAATTAACTGCACGCTTTTGCTCTATAAATGATGCTGAGATTAGCCCATGTAGACAAGAAGGAAGGCCTTGTGAACCCACTGAAGCTGACAGGGCAGTGAGATCATTACCCTGCATGCAGCTCATTTGAGCTTTACCAAGTTCGCTGTCTCTTGCCCACATCCGACAGCAGGGCTCCACTGAAGCCCTTGTGATGCCAGATAATCACAGTTTTGGCTATTAACAAGAAAAACAACCACATCTGATCCCTTTCCATGCCAGCATGCTGCCATCCAAAATCCAGGAAGAAAACCTTTTAACTTCAACATTACATTAGAAAGGAGCACTCTTTTATTCCTCACAACACATCCCAGGCAGCTTGACAAACAAGCATGTTCTCTCAGAGTTCAGGTTCCATATATATATATGTGTGTGTGTATATATATATATATGTGTGTGTGTGTATATATATACACACACACACACACATATATATATACACATATATGGTTAAGACATACATACACAGTACATTGGCATACATACGCATTCTTTCTCAAGGATTCATTAATATATGAATATGTCCCTTCAGGCATGCTCAGCGCTATCCAGGGTGGTCATGTGCCCACCATCAGCTTCATCATGGAGACCTGATGCTCTTTGAGCTGCCTATCCCCAATCTGGAAAGCTTCCGTCACTTATTAGGCCACAGTAAGCAACTTTTAAAACAATATATGTGGAAACCGAGGAATATCTCCTTGCACCTATTGGGTACAATAGATAAAAGTATTCTATTACATCCCCAGCGTAAAACTGAGGAAAAGACTGTTCACCCACTAAAGCTGAAATGGAAAGTTTTAGAACTGTCATTCAGACTCCTTTTGTTAAATGAATATATCAATTCTTCGATGAACATACTAATCCCTATTGCTAACCAAACCAACCTGTATCAATGCCCACGGCTGAATCAAAGCAAGTAGAAGCCTCAAGGCACCCAGCAAGAGCTCGGAAGCCAAGGAAAACAAGAAATCCATTCACTAGTAGTCACAAAGGTTCGGAGAACTGAAAACAAAGGAAGAGCCCACTCTAAACTCTGCTCCTTTTGAATTCCCCAAAAGAAAACTCTTGGTGCAGAGAAGATGGACTCCTGTGTCAATAAACCTCTCCGGGTTTTCACCAGTCACAAAACACCTCATTAACAGTCTGTGTCCACACAATGGTTGTATTTTACCACCACCTGATTTTTAAGCTTACTTGCTGGGCCTTGTCAGTGGACACAGCCACCTCCCCCACAGCACTATCTCTATATCCTATAAATCAATACTCCTACCTTTCAATTAAAATTCAAGTCCATTTAATTGAGGACTGGGGGGGGGGGGGGGGGGGGGGGGTAAACAGTCACTTACGCCTGACTGAAGGCTAAAGTTTATCATTTATGATCAGATATTTCAAATCTCTATAGAATACCTTGTCTTAAGAGAACAGCAGGGAGCACCTCTCAATAAGCAGCCCAGCCTTTCCCTCCTGAACTCTGTATTTTTCCAAAGGGAAATCAAGCTCCCACCGAAAAAAGTCGAGTTCCCTGATTTTATGCTTTTTCCCCCCACCGCCCCATTTTAAGTCTTCTTCCCTTGACATAACTCCCATGCGCACGAGCACACTTGCTGGCAGTGGCAGGCTGCGTGCACTGCTGTTCCATACTTCCCAATCGCAAAACCCAAATGCAGCTGCTGAGGATGATGTGCGCACTGCTTCAGCCCAGCACGAGCTGCTTCTCCAGCACGGCTCTTCCAGGAAATGCTGGTTAGGGCAAAGGACCAAATAGATCAAAGAAAGTGAGCACATTTAAACCCGTGTAGCTCTGGCATAGATTAAACCAAACAGGCACGTTTTGACTGTGGCTGAACTTTTCTAGTTACTTTTGTCCATGGAAAAGGGACAAATCAAACAGAGCTTTGACACTTGGAGTGAAACAACAGTGCCTGAGCCCAGCACTCCCCCAAAGCCCAAGGTATATTGCTACACTCAGTTCCACCACAGATGTGAAAAAAACAGCAAAGCAGCTTCTGCACAGCCCCATAAGGAAGAAGCCTGCTTGAGTTAGCTCCCATGCTCAATCCACCAGGCTCCAGTGGTCTGGGCTTGCCAGATAAGCTCTGAGCAGGAATGCGTGGTCTGGGTGCTGCTCCAAACCCAAATCTGAAACCTCTGCAGCTTGCCCATCACAGCCTGTGATGTATGACTCAACACAGCTTTGAGTCTTACAGAGGAGATTAGATACCTTTCTAAAATGAGAAGTTTTAATCTGGTTTCTGGGAGAAATCCTACAGTCAGGGTATCAAACACAGACTTAATGAGCCTAATAATTCTTCCTGGCCTTAAATGTCCAATCCGTAATCTGGGAGGTGTCAGGCAACTGCCACCCAGAGCTAAGGTTATAACTGCCACTCCCACACAATCACAAACCTACATAAAATCTCACTTATCTCGAAGGAAAAAAAAAAATAAAGTTTAATACCCACTGACTTGCTGATCTACAGCTGGCCACCACAAACTGAGGTACATCTGAGCCTTCATTTTTTTCTTCCAAAACCCAGACAGTCTTCTATGGAACAGACACATGAAACCCTTCCCGAAGAGGGCAAATTGCAGTTTGGGACATGAAAATTCTTCCTAAGGATGCACCCAAATACCTCAATTCATCCAAATTCCCACTTGAAGCTACATGCAGCCACATCCCACTCTGTGCACACAAAGGCTGTCCCTATTACTCTTCCCCAGTGGATAATCTTCTTAAGAGCTCAGCTCACACAGCTTCACGTAGCAAAGAATGGTGCCAGATGAAGACATCAAAAGCCAAGTGCATGTTTTACTACTTCAACTTTAATTTCCCTAGAGTCGCCGCTGCACCCACATGAACAGGTGGGCATCTGAATGATAAATCCCCTTCAAGTGGACCAGCTCGAAGCCAGCAGGCCACTGCAGAAAGTCTCCCCTTAGCTGCTTAAAAGCCTTCTTCCAATTAGCGGGCTAAGTTTGCTCATCCAAACGCTTATTTGAAATGAAACACTTCACTGCAGATTGACACTTTGATGCAAACCACTCTCATAACAGCACTGTAAACTTGATGTCATCACAAAATAAAAGCTTCACTTTTAATTAATGTTTCATTAAAAACCTTGAAGTGCTCAGTCTTAATTAAAAGGGCCAATGCTTTTCATTATGTGCATTTCCAAATTACGTTTTCCTCCCCATAATTTGCCACTCTTTGCAGATCTTCTACATATTCTATCCTCACAGACTGAAAACTGCTTCCTACGGGGCACAGCACACTTCCAACGCTCGCACCTCTACACCAGCACAAAAAACGCATTTGCTTTCCCCAAGCACACCACCCATGCAGCGTGCCCAAGGCCAGTGCAAGTCCAACATCCTTGACCCACTATGAGATGTGGCCATTGCAGTTCCCTCCTCACCTCGCAGGGAGGCACTGGGCAGCAGAGGAACGGAGTTGCATCTCCCTCAGCCCCACAGTGAGCAGGAAAAAGGCTTTGAGATGCTGAAACCTGCTGGCCTTATCGCAGCATAGCTCCGAATTGTGAGCTGATAAAGCGTAACCTCATTACTGAAAGTTTAATTGTACTACTTGCATTTACAGCCTTAGATAAAGTATTTATCTCTTTAGATTTAAACAGGCTTAACGCTACACGGAGGAGGAAGATGGGCAGAAGACCACTTCAAAGGCACCGTAAGGGCTTCACCTCACAGTGATTACTGGGAAGAGCTAAAGCTGAGTGTGTAAATAGCACCGTGGAAATTCACCCTGTAGTTGAGGGCTGCAAGGGGATATGGCCCAAGTGCTGCTCCTGGTCCCTTTCCCCAGAGGGATGCCCTCTTTCACAGCGAGCAACAGGAGCTCGGGTTCAGCACTGTGACCAGAGCCACATCTGCTGGGACACCCAGTGAGGCAGGGAATGGGCACCCGCAGCTCTGTCTCTCTGCTCACCAAGGTGTCAAAGTATCTTAAAAGCACTCCTCAGGGCTTCCTGATTAAGAGTGGATAGCATGGTTTGCAAATGTTCCAAGGGTCTGAAACCCCTGCTGAGTTCAGCTGTGCTCTGAGGCTCAGCATCCTTGGGATGGGAAAAGCAACCACCGAAACATGATGTATTTTAAGGCAGCCCCTACATGCATCACACACATTGGAGGACAGGGTTTGGCCTGAATGCAATGTGTACAATCATCTCTTCTAGAGAACATGAGTATTTAAGAACAGTCAGTCTTTTAAAGATGGGCCTTTGATCTTGTTCCCAGTTATTTATTGAGATTCACCCCAGAGAGCAGTAAAAAGTATGAAGCAGAGGGAGAAGGCAAATTGTACATTTACCAAGTTTAACGCAGCAGAGAAAACTCACGTGCATTTTAAATACAGTTTATACCAGTTCATTAAAGCACAACCATGCAACTCTGAGCAGAGTCTGAAGCGTATCTAGGTGGTTGTGATATCTCCACACACTTCATAGCTCCTCTGCTACCCACAACTCACCTCCAACCAAGCGCAATATTAAATGCACTGGGAGAACACAGATGCATTGTACTCAAATCCAAATTTCTTGAAAATCTGCTCCAGGAACAGAACCACACGAGCACTGCTTCTGCAAGACGAGAGACCCAGGCAGGTTATTACCCCTTCATTTACATCCAGCCCTAATCTAACATGTCATGCAAATGGCACAGGAGGGAAAACGAAACCAAGAAACCTCCCAGCCCTCTCCTTACCCCTGAACTACCAGACCATCTGCAGTATCAAAGAACTTCTAGCAACAGCACAGCTCAACATCTGCACCCCATTAGGTTCTAATTTGAAACAATCGCTATTTGCTATCTCCCCTGTTTTTCCTGGGCAGAGCAGCTTTGATGTCTCCCAGTTGACAAAAATACATAAGAAACTGGCATTAAAAAAAAATAATAATAATCAACTGGAAGGCAGAGATTCTTTCACAAGAAAGATAAGTGTTGGTTTCCGGCAAACGTAAAGCGGAGCCCCAGGTGTTGGGCTGCCCTACTACACACACCAAGGGGCATGGGCTCCTCATGCCTGGATTCAGGAAGGGAGGACTCCACGAGCCTGAAAAGTTGGCAAAGCAGAGAGCTAACCAGCATGAAAAGCATTTATTTTCTCCTAGAAATGAAAAAATAATAACACCACCAACCCCAAAAAAATCAGCACAAAACCCTGCCCTAATGGCCAGTTCTCTGTAGTACAAGTCACACAGGCCAAGCTATCTGCATCTGAACACATCAGTTTAGGTTCCAGATGTGAAGAACTTCAGGATATAAAACCAAATGCTTTGTAATTAACAGTATCAGGTCAGCAGCTCTTCAGGAGGATGAAAACATCACCCAGCAGCATTAGTGCAGTCTCAACATTCCAGCAGAACACTACCATAATTTCTCTGAAATACTCCGCAGCAATTGTGAGTTGAAATCGATACGTGCAAGTAACGGCAAATGGAAATACGAACCCAGATGATACAGGCTGAGCAGATACAACCTACATTTACTTTAAGTCCTCATACCTTTGCCTTCAGAGCACTGATGACAGACCACCACCTTCTGTGAACAGCAGTTTTACTCAAATTGCTCCCTGACGTTTCAAAGGCAGGGTAGACAAGTGAAAATTAAGTCATTTCAAGTTCAACACAGCAGACATCTGGTATTTCTTTTTTCCTAAATCAATGGGCCAACAGCTTTTTATTTCTACAACCTGCAAAAGAATATAAACGTTTTGAAAAGACACACTGGTTTCCAAATAATCCATGTAGTCAAAAAGCTGATGTTCTTCCCATGTGTTTAATTCTACTACGTGACTCAGGCACTTATTTTTATCCTTAATGAATGACTACTACTGGAAAATTTACTTGCTAAGTTGTCTCTGTAGGTGCCACACGAGCTGAAGGCATATAAAGTCAAAGATGGCTCTTAGTTTTCAAGCTTGTCAGCTGGTAACCAAATGGCACATGTACTCTTTAAATGCAGATTGCGTAAAACAAAGCAGTTGCTTGCCTCTGCAAAACTTTGTCCAAGTACAGGCTTCGTTAGATGAACCAGAAGTGACCAAAAGAGTATTTGGCATGTAGAAATCTTGTTTTCATTGGAATATGAACAAGAAAAGAGATCTTTGTGCAACTGTGAAGAAGGAAACATCATCAACAAAAAATACATCAGAAATCAGAAAAGCTCAAGTAGCTCTGATGACCCAGAACAGAGCTGCAAGGTAACAGTATCGCTCCCCAGCCAGAAGCAAAGGGTGCTCATTTACATCCAAGAGGTACAGCCCAGCTCAGCACTGACCACACAATCCTAAAGTCCCATAGTCCTTCAGCACCGTCCCTTCTGCACGATTCATGTAGAAAAGGTCACTGCAGACAAAGAGTTGGATGGGGAAACGCCCATAGCTGTGGGGAGATGCGCACCCAAAGCCTTGCAGCATCACTGCCCTGTGCAGAGCACAGCCACCATCCCCAGCACAAGTCTTTCAGTGGCAGTGGAGATGTGAGAAGCAAGACGTGTCCTGTGCTTGCCCCAGCTGCGTTTGGCAGAGACCCAACAATTTAAAGAGCAGAGGAAAAGCAACTTAAGGAGATAAGCTTTACAAGTAATTGGGAGATCTTCCACCAACTCGACAAGCAAGGAACCAGGTCACAAGCAGATGAGACTTGCCAGTAATTTTCTTGCATCCCCTCCCTCTTGCCATGCACAGAGGACAGCTTCCCAGAATTTTAGGCTAATGTACACAAACCGGAGGAGAAAAACCCCCAGTAACAGCGCTTTGGATTAAACCATCCCAATCAGATTAATCAAGTCTTAAATTGCATGTTGTGCTGGAAAACATTTTTTTTCCCCCCAAGTCATAGGTTATAAATATTTACAATTTCTGCTGTAATGATGTGGACAAAAAAACCACATACAGCTCATCAGAAACAGAGCTGAGTGCCAGGTACAAGAGCCTGGACTTGCAGTAGTTTCAGATTTTCCCCTGTGGATATTTCAACATCTGACTTAACCTATTGCTGCCAATGCAGGAGGCTTTAACACAGCTCTGCCCCTGAAAGAGAGGTGCCCACACCCACAGCACCATACAGCTGTGAGTGTGCATATGCACGCACAAACATCTGCAGGAAAATAAACAGACAAAGCTTGGAGGTGGTGGTCTTCTTGGACAGTTCTTTCACACCAACAATTGAGCAGGATGCCCTGCGTAAGTCGGAAAGACCTGGATGGGAGCTAAGGCCTCTGTATGTATGTATGTATAAGGCTCTATGTATTCAGAGAAGAGCACTTCTGCACCAAGATGCTGCAGTTCAAAGTGAGGACAGATGTCCCATATCACAACCTACACAGTCAGACAGCTCAGCATTTGTGAACGGCTCTGGTATATCACCAGCTTGAACAAGCATTAAGACCAACAGAGTGTGCTCTTCCCACCTCAAAGTCCCACTGAAGAGTCCTCCAGAGTTTATCAGAATGCTGTAAACTTCCAGGAAAGCCTGAGTTTCAGAGCAGGACATTCCCAGTTTATGTAAGTAAAGCTGACAAATGACTGCTCTGACTTCTGAAATCCTCCTGTAAACTCAGTGAGGCAACTCAGCAGAGAAGGATCTGAACTAAAAGCACTAGCAAACCAAGTCTCTCACTTGGCTGTAAATACATCCAAAGAATCAACAGCTGTCAGGAAAAGATAAATAGTAAACACCCACATGCACACCTTTGTCCTCCTTGCTTAACTGCTTAGCATCTGCTAATCCTTCCCCTCACACTTTCTGGGAAACATATTCAAGGCAAAGAATGAGTAATTTTACAACTCCAGTTACCTAGATGCATTTTGCCAGCAGCTGTTTTAGTGCACAAGAAGAACATGAGATGACAACATCTTCGGATGACCCAAGATTCCAGTGCAAATGGTGATTTTCCTAACCTAACGACAAAACATTAGTGAATTCACTACCTCTAATGGGTCTAAATATCATACTTGAGATGGCAAACCCAACATGCATGATGATATCGTTAGGAATACCCAATCTGAGGCCATCCACACAGAAACCAGGAGCACAACACCAAGTTCCACCAGGAGCGTGCACATCAGGTCCTGGAAACACAGACATTTCTGTGACGTTTATGAACACTCCATGTTCTGAGCGTGCTTTGTTGTCCAAGGTCCAGAGTAAGAGCTAGTCTTTTTCAGAAAGATCTTGAGTTACATCCTCTGGGAACACTGTGTGCCACTGAATTTATCCTCCTTTAATTTCTTGGATGGTTTACTCTAAATGACGGAATCTGCCTGCAGCTGTCCTGAGCCATGCAGTCAGTCCCCGGGGAAGCTGAATGCTGAACAAGGGCAGCAACACTGGGACCACCAACTGCCTCATGTTAGCCACCTACACTCAGTTAAATATAATAGTAATAAAAACAAATCTCTTCAGCCATCTGCCTTCTTCTCAGCCCTGAAAGGGGGTGCCGGCAAAGAGCATTGCTTCCCTCCAAGGAGAGCTGACCTTTCGGCTTGCTGCTGATTCAGACATGAGCTGTAAACAACAGCAATTAATTCTTCCCCCATAGCCATTTGTCCTCCTCTCTCCATCTCACGCTGCTTTATGAAGTTCAGAAGCCTTACCCATTTCCATCTGCCTTTCAAGCACGCTAACCCGTTCTCCCCTTGGCATCCTGTAGGAGTTTGGCTTCGTTTGCTTTGGTGTTCGTGAGGTTGCTTAAATGAGCTTTGGCCAAATGCTCAGTTTCTGTGGTACAAGAAACACTTTGCTTCAAAACATCTACTGCTGCAGCAGTAGACAGCACACCAGCAATGAGCTGGACTGGACAGAGGCATAGAAGACACCTGTGCTCACTTCAGCCATAAAAGGTTGTTTCAGTCCTGACTGCTGCCAGGCAGAGCACAGAGGGTCTAATGCTCCTTCTGCTTCATTTGGAATGCTTGCAATCAAGTTAAAGATTCCAGCACACCAAAAGCTCCACCACAGAAAGAGTCAGCAGCCAAGAGTATCTATGTCAAACTACACAGCACAGTCACGATCAACAAATTGAATGGTGTGTGAGCTCTCCTTCATTTTATTTTAATATATTAGGCTGATTAAAAGCAGAAGAAAGTAATGACTAATCCCCAAATAGAAGAAAACTTTGGGTCAAAATGACACAGAGTGATTTTTACTCAGCAGCCCCTGTGCTCATCAAATCATAGAACCTCACGACAGAGTGGGACAACATACACCACCGTCCAAAATTTGATTTCTTCAAAAAGCGAGGGGAAAATATCCTTTGAAAAGAAAAACCTAATAAAACAAGGACTCACAACAGCTCCAGAAAAGCTGCCTGTGAGGAGGTGGTTACACCCCAATGTCAGGTCACATATCTTGAGGTGGGTGACAGAACACTCTGGACCTGTAAGTGCTTACAGGTACAAAAGTGTAAATACTGAAGCAGCACTTGGATCACTCTGCTGGTCTGCACACAGAGTCTTGACAGTAATTCCCAATGGGGAAAGAGACATGGCATCTGATGGCACATCTGCATTCATCACTCAGTCTGCAGTGTTACTTAACTTTTTCCATCACTATAAGGTTTTCTAAGCTCACTTGTTCCTAGTTTTAGCTACTTCTTACTGCCACTTAGAGTTCCAGGCTCATTAGGTGACCACCTACCCAACAGCCAAATGCACAACTCCAAACAAGGCATAGGGGGCTGGGTACTTACTCAAATATTAGTATACTCTCTGTGTTAACAGCAAAGCATTTGGTGCAAAGTTTCTCCTTTCTGCCGTCTCTATCTCCAACAGAGCACAGAAATAGCAATATTTTAAAGTATATGAGTCCAAGCGATGCATGTGAATGTAATTGCTTGGGCATTTTATGTGCTGCAAAGCTTTATTGCCAGATGATTGATTTCTTATGGCTAAATCTGTCATGTTCAGGCAACATTAAGCTTTGATTAACAGTTCTTAATCCACTATGTTTCTTGAGATCTAGATTAAAGAGGACAATTGCATATTCTTTTCAAAACCTAGAAAAACTCAAGAAAAAAATGCCAATGACTACAAATTAGGGAACCTGTGTATTTCCTTCCCTTTCTTGGCTACAAAATGTCACTAAAGACATAACTTGCTCTGTTTGGAGAGTCAGAAGAGATGAAATACATAACTCACTATGGGATTTTGTTATTTAAAAGCAGCATGGAGAGGATAACATTTTCCCCTCATACATCTATAGGAGATTGGGAGTGATATACGTAGCTCTGGCTTCATGTCTCAAACTCCCAGGGAAAGCAGAATATCAGAGGCAAAAATCAGCAGGCTGGGTTCAAAATACCACATTTTGTTATAAGGCAACCCCCCCGTTTAGTTCAGGAAACTGGTTTCCACTCCATAGTAAGCCAGGGGTTAGAATAGCCAGAGCTGTGCTTTACAATACATTTCCAAGTTGAGCTGTGCTACAGAGCATGCGTAGTAATACTATATGAAGATTTTCCTTAGGGAAGGCCTTCTTTCCTCAGATTTCCAGGCTCTTTAGGAACTTGAGAGACCACACTAATGCATCAATTGACTTCTACAGGATCAAAACCAAGAACACTGAAGAATACTTATATGCTAGAAATGGCAACTATACAGAAGAACAGAAGTGGGAATCGTGCCACCAACACTAGCATCAGGCAAGACTAGTGAAAAGACAAGACATGCCCTGGTGGTTACCACCTAGCCTCGAGAAGCCCTTCCTTGGACGATGCCTCCTGTATTCCCATCATCCCCAGAAGCACAAGCCCTGGTGCCAGCTCAGCAGTCACGGGAACAGCAGCATCTCAAGGATGCCTCAAATGCAGCATCCATTCTCTGCTGTACCTCTGCTCCTCCCAGCCAAAAATAAAATAAAATAAATTGCTTAATTAAAACTGATTCTAATTAAAGCATATACCAGCTTTCCTCTCAGATTACCAGTTTAAAGCACAAGGCTAACACGTCTCAAAAACTCTTTAAAGTCTACAAATGCCAAATGCTATGAGGAGCAATAGGAGGCAATTATCCATCAGTTTATTTAAATGGGCTCACTGAAAATATTTAAGCAGGAATTCCACACTGAGATAAGCCACTTGGTAAGGCGAGAGGTTACGGTAAAGATAGGAGCCCTTGTGCTTGTGTGGGCATAGGTTCCAGCTGGGAGCATTGGGACTGGGTAGCATTTCCAATTTAATCTCGTTCTTCAGTTGCACACAGCTTTGTTAAACAGATTTTGCAAAGGACTAAAGTCTTCAGTGCAGCCTGAAGGCAGTTCTTCTTGTAAATCTTTAAGCAATGTAGAGCTGCAGTTGTGAGCAGAAGAAAATTAAATACAAACCAGGTTCTGGACATCCCGTTGGTTGAAGGATGGGAAAATTTTATTCACAATTATTTTTAGTTAAAAAGCAGAATATTTCTGTATGCATGGGAATCAGCATTTCCAACTGGGAGCGAGAAACCTTCTGGACTAGGTGGCCCATGCATAATGAAACATGATCCACTCTTCAGAGATCTGAGATCCAGAGTCAAATAGGTGAGAGTCAGAACCACAGAACCATTTAGGGTGGAAAAGACCCTTAAGATCATCAAGTCCAAGCAAATGAGACACTACCAAGTTCACCACTAAACCAAGCTTGTAAATGCCACATCCACAGCCCTCCTCAGTGCCTCCAGGGATGGGGGTTCCACCACTTCCCTGGGCAGCCCATTCCAGTGCCTACCCATGTCTTCTGTAAAGAATCATAGAATCACCAAGGTTGGAAAAGACCTCCAAGACCATCCAGTCGACCATCCACCAACCATCAGTATTTCCTCACTAAGCCAAGAATGATTTGAAATAACTCATCACCAGTTCATATCTTGGAACAGTAGGAAAGAGAGAAGAAAGGAAGTGAGACGATGAACGCGTGTTGCATGAATGAATAAAGTTAAGAAAAGAAAACCACTCTGGGGAAAGAAAAGGCTGTATATCACAGCAAAGTCAACACCACATCATCTTAGAAAAGAAATGAATGTTCCAAGGTAAGAAATGAGAGGAATTAAGAGCAGTTATCTTCTTAAGTAATAATTTGCTATTTCCTTTCCCAAGTGACAAGCAGGAACCTGCCTTTCCCCTCAGCACTCCCTCCCCCTGAAGCAGCCCCACAGCTGTGAGAAAAAACACAATGGTTGAAGTGGAAGAAGAGCAGAACAACGTTTTCACATGCATTTCCCTTGAGTTGCTCCCCTGCTCCCAACACTACAATGTCATTTCCTCTCTGAGGTATTCTTTATCACTGGAGATTAAAGGCAGATTCTGTGGCTGTTTGATTTGGCCCATGCTCATGCAAACAAGTAAACTGCAGGAACGCAGAAGTCAACAATCAAGACCAGTTGGGTTGACGGCAACCAGATAAGAAGCAGCAGGTCGGGGTCTGGTTTGCTTCATTTTCTTATGCACCCTCTCCCTCTGATGCAAAGAGGGCTTTGGAAAGAATGATTGCTCCTTTACAAAAAATTACTTTAATGAAAAATAATCAATTCTTGAGAAACTTCCATAGCAAAGGCAGCGTTCAACAGCACCTCCTTTCCACCCAAAAGCGCAGGTGATGATTTTCCTGCCCTCTTCACTTACTCTGAAGAAAAAAGCACGGTAACAGACTGTGTGTCCCTCCTGCCCTGCAAGGACAGAAGCTGCAGTGGGAAAGGCTTAGGAGAGACAGCATAGGAAATAGGTGATCACCTTTATTTCTATAGGCCTGTGTATTTACTCAAGCACTCAATTTTTTAGATAGAAATAAGTCCAATGGAAAGCCCCACTCCTGCATGCAGAAGTGAACTGGGGGCAAGCACAACCTCAGCTCCTCAGAGCTGAGCACAGCAGCTCCGCGCTGGCTCAACTGTTTGTTTATTTTGCCCTTTCCTTTCCCCCTTTAACCCCAAAGAGCTGAGGTGACACAGATTGCTTTAACCCAGTCATTTGCCACAAATCCAAGCCACTAAAAGCTCAAAGCTTCGCAAATGTGATCAGCTCTAAACTTCCTGCAACTCTAAAGATGCATTATGGCAAGCTGCCCGTTCCTGAAGAAGTTTGCCAAAAGGTATTTTAGGGCCATTTCCTAAATTAACTCGTTCATAGTTTCCTTATTTCTCCCGGTGCTGCAGGCACTGCTGAACAGACTGCTCATGATGAAGGCATAAAACCTAACCAGAAAGGACTTAAGAGAAAAGGTAACCATAGGAGCTTATGCATTTATGTTGATTCCCTCTCTAAGAAGGGCTCATGCCATCCCAAACTCAAGGCAGGGAACAGCAAGTCCCTTGGTTTCAGCACCTCCCTGGGCCTGCCCTAAGGGTCATACTGGGAACCCAGAGCTGCATGGTGCACAAACCTCATCCGTGAGCATCCGCTCCCCAGGAAGTCTGAACGTGCATTATCTTGGCAAAATGGCACATTTCATTTCACAAGTTTGCCTTTTTTTTTTTTTTTAAGCACATTTCTTTTGAAACCAGAGCATAATAAAGTGAACGAGAAATGCGCAAGCAGCATGATGCTCATTTATTCCTTATATACCCCAGAAGGAATGTAATTTAAAATGTGAACTTTGGCAATTCATCACACAGCCTTTCAGGCTTCAGACTTTTCAAAGAAGAAATTGAAATGAGCAAGATGTTTAACGTTGGGAAGTGCCTACCACAAACAGCAGAACCATCAGACACATGGATATTTGCCTTCCATGGACCACATTCAGCCCATCTCTGGTGCAGCTCCACCGACTTTGAGACTTGCAGGGGGAGCAGGCCTGGCTTGCTGTCATGAACACATCCATGAAATACTATTCGCATAATCACATCTAAGAACCCCACAATTATATGGGAAAAAGTGTTTTAATTTAAATATTTATAGACCGCAGGTGACAGTCATTTAAACCTGTAGGGTAAGCCGTATCTATGCAAGGCACGCACAAGAGTTAACATGAATGCTTGTATTTATCATTACTCTGCTAGGTAACACTGAAGACTTGAGCTAAACACTCAAGCACGACTCTCAGTTCTGAGCCTGATCTGTTGTTACGCAGCAATCTGATGCTCAGAAATAGAGATGCTCAGATCTGCACCTGATCAGCCCAGTGCTGCTGGGAGAGATTGCCCTGCAGCAGGAAGGCTTCAGCAGCAGCCCCAGCCAGAGCTGCTCTGGAGAGGAGATGGGGCAAAGCATCCCCCAGATCCACTGCTAAGGTTACCAGTGGTGGAGGAACAGTGGTTAATCCATGGGATACACCGAAGTAACAGCAAGCCTGGTCACCACTTCGTCAAAATTAATAGGCAACTTTGCCCTTCCTTATCTACATAGTAGTTATTTCCTAATGCAGACAGTAAAGTGGTGCCAAGTTTGCCCTACGGGCCTCACGAAGCACACAAGACTAATTCACATCATCCGGGAGCACACAAGCCAAAAATTTTTTTAGAGGCACAGATATTCTTATATCTGCTCTCATTAAGCAATTTCCTGTGGTATTCACCGTGTGGCTGCAGCCTGCCCAAATTAGACCCCTCCCAACAATCAAGTTTGTGGGGCACCTAATTTATTTTGTTTAAATGGGTATTTAGGGCTATCTGTACTCAGGGAGCTGGGTAGTCTGTCCAAGAAGGCCCAGCACAACAGTCAGAGCCATTTCTGCTGTTGGCTATTCGGTAGCATAATACCATACTAAATAATTTCTGGCAGGACAGATTAATGTAAGAGGGATTTATTTACTGTTAAAGTAGCCTGCTAGAAAACAGTAAGAATTAGTGGCAGATCTATGTCAGGCAAAGACTTCTACTCCAACTAAGCTTGTCAGGCTCCTACAAATTGCCAGCCCAAGTCATTTCACGCCTTATCCACCACTCCACTGCTCCACGGACACAGGGGTACCTTTGCTTGCATGCCACACATGGGACTCTGGACTACAATACTGCCTTCTGGAAAGAGAGAGTCAGAAGTGGTTTGATATCTTCGCTTTTCACAAACACTTCTGACATTTTGGTTCTCATTTCAGGTTCAAAATGAATTCCCCCACTCCCCCTTACCCCCATACTCTAAGGCTTTGACACTTGTTTCTAATAAGGACTAAATTTCTCACACAGCTAAACAAAACAGCTCGAGGGGAATTAAAAGATTACAACACTGGAGATAAACCCCCGAGATGCACTGATATTTTCTTTTTTAAAAAGTTTAAAACAAAAAGTTCTAAGGAAAAGGAAACAAACAAAAATCCCAAGCTAAGATTTAATTCAGCCCAACCCATGCTAAGTCAACCAGGCCATAGTTGGTGGTCATCTCTGAGAGGGGCCTGAACTCATACACCTCATGAAAACAGTAGAGTTTGGGCAGAGTTTGCAAGCTAGCTGTATGCAGGGGCAGCTTTCTTTTCCTAAATCACTATGAACCATCATAATTCTTTCCTTTTCCTTTTGCTTCCAGAAGCAATACAAAGGACAACCTGCGGATAAGAGCTTATTTTTCTATCTTATAAGAAATGGGTAAAGCGTTTTCCCTGCTTCAAGCAGGCTCAGAGTTGTGATGTGAAGTGCTCTGGAAGCATTTATCTAATTGAATTATAATTTGCTTCATTTGTGTTTGCGGTCTCTTGTGCACTGTCCAGTGCACAGATCAGGCATTTGGTACAATTCAATTACAAATATACTCAGGAACCTTTTAATCTCATATTAGGTTTCATAATTGATTCCGGCTGTCAGCGTCAAGTCTCAGTGCTCAGCAAGTCCCTTCAGATCACGTGCAGAGTCTATCAGATGTTCACAGGCAAAAATTACATTACAATTAACTGTAATGGATAGTGAAGGCAGATTTCAGGGACCAGATCACTGTTACAGAAGCGGACATAGATCTGTGCACGTGTGTGTAGGGGGGAGATGTGTAACGGAGGGGCAGCAGTTTACGCTCGTGACTCATTCCCTACCATCAAGTCCTGGGCTTTCCTTGGAAAAAATAATGTACACACAGCACTGCACTATAGGCAAGATGTAAAGCATAATCAGTTTGTGCCTGGAAACATGTTCTTTCAGACTGGAAAGCAGCGTTTGTATTTTTAGAAACTGGAAAAAATCCACAGTAGTACATCTGTTAAACAAACTTCCTAAAACTTTCCTAAAGTAATGGAAAATGTCACGCACTACTGATAGAGTAAGTGCAGGCAACAAGCTCCTTTAAAAACTGAAACCAGGTGTCATCACTTCGGATTTTAGCAAGAATAAACCCCAAGCTCACCAGTTTACAGAACTGAAGTCAATCTGAAAAGTCTTTTCGCTGCAAATCACTGTTCCTCCTGTCCTTTGGTAGCACAGGAGAGCTCGCTCCCCACAGGAGCCCACTCCCCTTCAAAGCTATCTGTAGATAGAGATCACATTAATCAAAATGTTTGTATACAATTTGAGCTCCTCCAGCAGCCACGAGCACTGCCAGCACTCTGCCTTAATGACCGACTCCATGGAACGTACTGATGCTTTGCAGAAATCTCTTGTGCTTAAATAATAAGCTGATTCTTTTCCTGTAAGTGATAAAGTACCCTCTCGCAAAAATGAGCTTTCAGATGTTAAACTCTGCAATACACAGAAATGATTACCATTACACACTGCCTGACACAGGGTACACAAAGCACTACTCCCTGGGGCAAGCATACAAAGCGATGCTACAAGAAAGACGGGCAGATACAGCAAAATATTTAGTTTGAGAAACACGGATTTGCATGCTGTACTTGGGATTCACATCCAAGTTTAGGAAAACATGTGGTGCTCAGCTTCCCATTTGCTTTGTGTGAAGGTTTACACGTGCTGCTCCACAAAGCAACTCCTCAAACAACACCAGTGGTTTCCTGAAGGCTTCAACGTAAGCCAGTGAGAAGGAAAACCCCGAGCAGCTACCTAAAGGGAACCACCAGAGCCATGACAAATGGCAGACACATCTTCCCCCTGCACGCTGGAGTAGGGCTGAAAGAAGAAGCTTCCCACCTTCCACACGGTGTGTGTTTAACAGATGATATTCATAATCAGGCCATATCAAACAGCAACAAACGTTCCTTCGGTCTGAACACACTTACACTGTGCTTCTCACAAGGAAGTTAAAACGCTGTGGCTTATCACAATATCTAAAAACAACAACAAACAACAGCAGTCCTGGGGGGTCCAGAGAGCTTCAATAGTCCTTGATATACCAGAGGGGAAGAAGCCCCTACAAGAGGGACACACTCCACAGCGATATGCATGATCACAACCAAAGACCTCATTTTCTCCTGCTGGCACACAAGGATGTCCATAGGCGGGTGATGGGTATTGCAATGCAGTTAGATGTTACTCCTCAGCACTGTGCTGCCAGGGGACTGACAGCAGCTCTGTCCCCCTCTGCCAGGGCCGGCACAGCTAAGGATGGGGGGGGTCCCCCAAAGGCAGCTGCACTTTGGCAAGCGCGAAGCCTATAGCCATGCCAACAGACAGGCCTGCTCTGATATTACTGCCACGAAGTGATTGTTCATTTCTGAAGCATTTCCTGACGCTCTAACAGAGCTGCCAGAGCTTTAGGCAATCCAGTAAAAAAAAAAAAAAAAAAAAAAAAAAAAAAATCACACCTCCAGTGCACTGCTAGACAGCCACCACTCTGCCCAAGCAGGAGACTCCAGGTGGTACCACTGTTAGGCAATTACAGCTGATACCATTTCTCATTTTGGAGACCTTATTTTACATTTTGACCTTACAGGTACAGAAATCACTGCATTCCGCCCTGGTATCTCTCTTGCTTAGAGCTGGACCAAGTGAGCTGTTATGTCACCAGCGCTTTAAGAGCATCTCAATGACTCCTCATTTTCAGTAACATGCACAAAGAGCAGTTCTCTAAAGTCATTCCTGGGGATCTTGATTCGGTTTTGTAGTTACACTTATCAAGGAAAAAACACAATCTAGCTTCCCGACCCCAAAACCACCCCAAGGTCTGAAGACAAATCAGAAATCAGGTCCTTCCCTCAGGAAGAGAAAACCCTGCTAATGATATGTGAACCAAAAAAAAAAAAAAAAAAAAAAGAAAAAAATCAATAAAATCCATTTATGTCCCTCTTTACCCAAGTGACACCACAGCATTAAGAGAAACAAGATCCTCCCCAGAGGATTTGAAGCACACAGTTTGTGAAGATGAAGGCGCTATTCTCACAGTAGAGCTTCAGATCAGCCCTGAAAATTAATATTCATGAAATGTTTGCAGCCTTTCGAACTTGCTAGGGAAATACTATATGTTTAGACAGCATTTCCCTTCTGAGTTTCTATGTTTAAGAAAGCACGGGAAGTGCTAAGTAACAGGCAGAGCTAATCACCCAGCTTTTACTCCAGCATCATCCCACAGCCCCAGGAGCTGATCTCCCTCCCAGGTCAGCAGTATGCAGCAGCATCACTGAGCCAAGCACCCTCCAAGACTCAAACTGTACCACAGACAAGAAGAACTGGATGAGCATTCAGGATCTCTCTAACCTAACCCATTCTGTGATTCCATGATACGATTCCATTCCCTGTAAGTGCCTCACTCAATGCTGGACTGTCACCCACTGCTGTTCTAACATAGCAGGGGCAACAGCCATGCGCAACAAAATACTCCCATACATTACCATATTAAACCACCAAGGAAAAAAAAATGCATCTGGCAAGCTTCTCTCTGAAAACACATCATGCACAGATGCTCTCAGCAAATTGGATCCAGTTGGTATCAGACTGTGCATTCAGCATCCACCATAAAGGATGGTCACTTGCAAGGAAACAGACATTTTGTGATTTTATTTGCTTTACGGTTGATCAAGGTATTTTCCCCAAGTAGTAAAAATTGCTGATCAAGAAACATCTCCTCTGCTTACATTCCTAAATGATTCTTATTCAAGAACATAACGTAGATCTAAGAAAAAGCTAAGCAAAGATTTAAGTCAAATCATCGTAGAATCACATGAACTGGAATCTTTATGTTATTCAAAGGAGCTTGCTAAGAGTTGCATGAAACTGCTATTATATTTTGCGAGGAAGTTGGAGCAAAGTCTAGCAACTGGTCCAGGGGAACCAAGGTGAACTTCAAAGCTTCCATTTCCTCTGCAGTTTGAGAGAGAACTCTGTGGGTGACAGAGGTTGCTGCAGCTTGCCAGCACCCCACTACCTGCTGTTACTGCTTGGTGTGGCCCCAGTCCCTAAAACACGAGAAATTCACGCACCAAATGGGAGTAGTGGGTGAAGTCTGAGAAGTATTCCCTGATTACTCACATTCAAACATGTTCCTGCAAGGTGGTTTAACTTAACCTGAGCGTTACCTTTCAGTACTTCTGCTGTAGATAATGGTAGCACCGGATTCTGGAGCAGCCAAATGGGCATTGCTCATCCGGAACAAAGAAACAAAGAATAATCACACAAAGCAGAGTCAAATATTTGTGACAGATTTTTACAGTTCAATCTAAACTGAAATTTCATCATCTTCCCACTCATAGACGCCTGCTCTTGAGGTGCCAAAATACCACACACCTATAAAACTTAATTAGCAGGCAATTAACTGCATGAAGTAATGTTACAAATAAGTCTTTCCATATTCTAAACCAACAGGTCCTAAAACGAACCACAGAGATGACTGTTAGTATTTTTTCTTCCAGTCAGTCTATGAAAATGAAGTTACTGTTCACGTTGCTTCTTCCATGTATAACTCAATTAGAAAAGTTGTATGAGAAGCACATCCTGATGTTTGCTGCCTGCAAGAATATAGAATTGCTGATGTTGATCCCAGGCTGCTCAGCCAGCAGAGCTGTCTGTCATTTATCTCACAAGCACATGGCATTCTGGCACAGCACAGGCTTAAAGACATCTGATTTACCTCAGGAGTGCCCTGAGGGACCAGTTTAGCATGAAAATACATACACGTCTCATACAGGTCATTCAAAAGGAACATCTGCTGCTGATTCCATCCCACTCATAATTAATCACTACAAACAGTTACTTAAATCTTCTCTCCAGTAAAAAATTATTCAAAAGGAATAGTCCCTTCTCAAGCATAACAACATCATCATTAACTTGTTGATTACAGGAATGTCAGGAGAAAGAGGACTGCAGTTGAGGAGAATGGTATCGTTCTCCTCAACACAATCGTAGCACTGTCTATCAGGTTAAACCATTGATTAGTGCTGGCAAGACTTCAGCTCAGATGGGAAAAGCTCAGGACGTACACAAGGAGAAAAAACACCTTGCCAAAGCACTCAGTCTTTTTCTCTTCATAGCAGAACACAACTCTCGGTCTTTCTCCCAACATTTTCCCTCAGGATTGAAGCCAGGCATGCTGGCCAGTTACAGAGCTGGCAGAAATAAGGCTTCACAAGCACACATGTTCCAAAACAACCCATTCCCACCTAGCACTGACCTGCAGGCCTCCAACTTCCATACCAAGCAGAGCCCAAAGCATCGCTGCAGAAAACCCAGCAGATATTTGAATAACCCTGTATGTGTTTGTGTGAGGAAGTGACTTGGACAGAACCAGGAAGAAAAAAATAAGGTGAAAACCAGAGGCAAAACAAAAGGGAGTAAGAGGAAAACCAGCAGCTACCAACATTCCCACAGCACGAGATAATAACAGTTACTTTCTAAGAGGAAGGGCAAGATAAGGTAAGGGAAAAGAAAGCCTGACCTTATGTGAGATACTTTCAGGGGTACATCACACCACTAAACAGGATTCTGCTGGATAAGTCACTGCTTTGCAGATTTGCAGCAACTGACCTTTGGGGAAAAAAAAAAAAAAAGGAACATTCTCTGCAATAAAACCTTCCCTGCAATCAAAGGCACTTCCGTGCATCTAAAATGAACTCAGCTGCAAAGCAGGTGGAGATGTGAAACCACTGATGTGGTCTCAGGAGTGAGGTGTTAATTTCATGACTGTAGTTCTGCTGTGTTATGTCAGCTTTCAATCTCACTTGCAAGCTCTAAGCAGCATCATACGTTGCCACCAGTTGCAGGAGCATACTGGGACGCACACACAGGTGTGCTGCCCTCATGCAGTCCCAGCACTTCCAACAAGGGCAGGAATCCAGGACTGTTTTGCCCTGAGAAGCAAAGGATCTGTGTCAAAGCACTTCACTTACAGGTTGCCATATTCCTTCTCTTAATAAAGAGAGCGCTGAGGGAACAAGAGAAGCATTAACGTAAACAGGGGCATCTTCAGGTTAAATTATCCATGCCATTTAGTTTTCCAAGCTATTTTCCTTGTGGCTAAGCAAAAGACACACATTAATTAAAGCGTTAGTTGAACTCAGAGGTCAGAATTCGCTGCAAGCTTTCTGGTACTCAGAGGAATAAAACTGGAAACCATCCCTAGCAGAGAGAATTACTCAACTCACCGGATTTCTCACTACCTATTGCTTCCTGGGGATAATTACCTTATGTTAATTTAAAACACCGCAGTGCATTTCTGCTGCAGAGCACTGTGTACTGAGGCAGACTTCTGCCTGCTTCTGCCTTCACCCTGAGCACTCGTGGATGTCACACACACAGATGCTAGCACAGCAGACTCCCGGCTGTCCATCTTGCTGTGCCCCCCCCAAAGCCTGCTGACTTGACTGCCTAGGTTTGAGTGTGTCTGAATACTTTTCCCCCTGATTACAGATACCAATACAGAGAAGTACACAGGACACCATCCACACCTGAAAAACACACGATGCTCCACTCGAGTCTTACAGCCAGCTGCGAAGCCTTACTGCTGTTCATGCCACTTGCCAAAAGAGACGTAGGATGGTCCCTTACGAGCAAACCATTTCATACCCAACCCAACTGAAGCCTGCCTGGTGAGGCAGAAACAGTCAGGACTACTTTATACTAACACATAAAAGCCTTGGATGTCTGCCCAACACACTTACAAGTTATTACATTGCTGCTGTGGTACTGCACACGCTTTGAAGAAAGAGAGCAATAGGGAACAGAGATCTTGCTGAGTTTTTGCCACTGTTAAAATATATTTTTTTTTTACCCATTCAGAAATTGTTATTTTCCCATCATTCAAACACTGCTCTCTAGGAGAGAAAGCACATTGTTTACTTTATATTGCTATGCACATATACACGCATGCCTCCTGCACAAGGGGTGAAAAGTCAGTTTGAAGGCAGGGAGATCAGCCCAGGATAAGCAGTACTGTAGCACAGAAGGCATTTGCAGCAGAAATGCTCTCTGTGTACAGGCATCAGTGTAACAACTCATACAGGCATACTTCTTTGTGGTTAAAGGCTCAATCAGCAATTGGGTTCTGAACTTTTAGGTGCACAAAAACACAAGGTGCCTGTCTGAAGAATTCCAGGGACAGCCATAAATGCTGTGGACATGATAAACTCCATTAGTTCTGTAAACAAATGGGTCATTGATATATTCATTCAGGAAGCGTTCAGGAGCACGTTATCAGGTTTTGAGTCATAAACCTTAAATTAAGAAAGACATTGTTGCAGGTAAAGATCCATACCGTGAGCTTACAGCTGTTTAGAACTCTGCTGCAGCAAACCCCACGTTCTTGGGGGCAATGGGTCTGAATCACATCTGTGGAGCAAAGCACAGACCACAGCCAGCTCTGAGCACGGGTTCACACACGAGTAACCTGAATTTCACTGAAACATTTGCTTACGTTGTTATTTTCAGTCACTGCTCTCAGCGGGAAGCCTGCCTTTGGCTTTCTGCAGTAAGGATCAGGTGCTGTCAGCCTGCTGGGACCTCGGGATGCAGGCTCCTGCCGCTGCTGGGCACACAGCCCCTCTTAACCAAGGCATTCCCAGGCTCCAGCAGCTCAGCTGCTCTGGGGAGGCCCCACTGCACCCATCCACACCACTCCAGCTTCTTCCAGAAGCCGCAGCCCAGGCACTGCTGCCAAGTGGAAGATGGGATACAACCACCATCACTTCTTTCAGCAACCGCAACGCAAACTGTACCAGTGCAGAGCTTTGATAAACATATCCTCCACCTATTTCTGTGCACTTTTATTCATCTCACTGGACTACTTTCGCAAATTACGTTGCTGCTGAATTTTACAGCAAAGAAGAAGCTGTGAGAGGGGCTTTTTTTTACACCACTGGTAGGAGGTTGGGCATCTCTGCACCAGTGGAACAAGATCTGTGTGCCTGAAGCCAAAGTACACGTTCTTCGAAGCCACAAGTCAGTGCCAATACAAGATCTCCTTTTTAAACCCCAAAATGGACTTTTATTAGGTCCAAACTACCTGTGTGAAATCCAGCCATCACATCAGGAAGCTGAATTTAATCCTCTCTTCCCAGCAAGAGGAAGAGTTAATGTTTTCCTTGGCAGTTAGGTCTGTTTCAAATACACTTATTAGGAAAACCACAGCTGGATAGAGGTGAAAAGGTGCATTTTCAGAGCAGATTCTGCTTGGTATATGTAGCAAGTACAAAGTTCATCTCAGCAATGTAGAAAACTAAGGCGCCCTTCCAGCTTTCAAGAGATTAAAAACTTGATACAACAGAAGCTTTAGATGCCACGCAGGAAGCGTTTTGTGTTGATGCGCAGCCTTGGACATCTGGATCCAGGCACCCAAACACTGTTCTTGCATCTGTATTCCTGAAACAATGGTCCCTAAGGCAGTCTCCTAAACAGCACTACCCCTCACCTTATCTAGTCTGACATTCTGGTCTGATTAGTTTGGCTACTGATCCTAACTACGCTTCTGCGCAGCAAGAAAGCAGCATGCACCTTCCCAGCTGAAAGCAACGTGAAGCTCAGCTCAAACTGCCTGCAGCAGCTCTCCTCACTCAAGACATTACTTCTGATGGAAGTTTGTGACTCCTCTGATAGCCACGTGCTTCAGCCCAGGCAAAAGAGCATGAAATCGCGCACTCTAGAGAAAAGCATCGCAACCGGTGAGGAAATCACTTCTCACAAGAAGCACACCCAATTCCATGCAGACAGACATTAAGCTGTACGTGTTTCACAGCCAGAGAGGAGGTCGTGCACATGGGCAGACCTGATGCCACCCAGAGCGGCTCCTGAGCTTTACTCAAGCCTTGCTCAAGGCATACTTTACAAAAATAACAAAAGGAGCAAAAAGAGATTTGCACTTCTTGGGTTAGACACTGGCTGCTAAAATGCATGTCTGTCTGAGTTGAGAGCATGGAAAGTTTCTGATTTTAAAAGGAATTAATCTGTTTAACACAGACTGTATTAATTACGGTTTATTGCAGAACTGTATTCTGTGCTAGAAAAACACCACCACATATTTATCGAATTTTAACCATCATTATTGTTTTATTGTTTCATAAACTTTGAAAATGTCATGATCTATTTCATCTCAGACTTTCCATCTAGAAACCATTACATATGCTCCAAGAAGAAGCCAGCCCGGCTCCACACGTATGCACTACAGGATTCTGCTCGCAATGAAAATTATCTGCAAGTGATTCTCATGGAGACCAGTCTTCACAGGCATTCTGTGAAGCCAGAGCTAAATAAGAAACAGGGCTTGTAGAAGACCAAACGTTTTCCTGCAGGCAAAAAAGAAACACAGCAACAACAAAAAAACAACTGGGTGTAGGGGGGAAATACAATCAGCACTTTAACTACAACTCCACGTTAATGGGAACCTATGATGTCAGCAGAAGCACCAGAGATGCTTAGCTGTGATTTCTGATGCCAGAGCTTTGTGGAAGTGCCTTAAGGAACTCAAGCCCAACAACAACACACAAAAACCCCAACGGTCCTCCTGGTCAGTATTTAAATGGCACCAAAGAATAACTGCATGATATGGTACATATAAAACCAAGTAGCACTGCTAGAGCTTCCACCTTCCTCAACAACAGGTCTGGTCCACGTGCCCACAGAGGGAATACAATGAACTCCCATATGCCAGAATCACAGTGCAGAGTCACTGCAGGCAGGTCAGCTGTAGCCCTCTCGCTCTCCCACTGCTTCAGCACCACTAAACTCCCAGCAGAGCTTCTCTGCTCCAGCCCTCTCAAGCTTCAGATTCTCTCCCCTGTGCAAGTGACCATGCCTGCAGACCAGCCCTCCCTCCTGCTTCATTCCATCATCCCTGCTCCCAGTGGGAATTTCATTTACAGCCCCTCTACTGCCTCCCATATGTCTCCTCTGGATTCAAAGCAGCAAAGAATTCAAACTCTGTGGAATAATGGGAAGACGCATGGTTCAAAAGCTTTGGGTTTACCAGACTGACTACAAGGACTTGCTATGTTCTCCATCTTCCCTTGCCTATTTTCCAGTCTCCACTGGGAGAAGGGAGCTGTTCAGACAACAAAGGCTGTCTGATACTGCCTACAGTTCCCCCAAGAGCTATTGAACTGATCTGACACCACGTTCGAGACATTTACGCTCAGATTGCCTGTAGCTCAAAGTCTTGCTTTAGTTGGCCCAGCATTAGCATCCCACAGAGAAATAGGGATGGCCATCACCACACTTCTTAATCATAATTGAGCCTATATTAACAATGTGCAATTTGGGAATTGTAGCAGCCCCCAAAGTGGGGAATTCTTTCCATCCTGCCACCCGGGTGCTGTGACTGCCCACAAGAGTTGCAAAGCAGCACAACCAAGTCATTGACAACCAACCTTAAAGCTGTGAAAACCAAGCAAACACTGGGCCACCAAGCACAGTGCTCACCCTCCACCCTGACCCAAGGGGCTCAGGGAGCCAACGGCCATGAAGTCCTCATGCCAAAAAACATCCAACACAGCAACTGCTAAAACAATTCATGAATTCCATTCAAACTCCATTTTCACCTCCCAGAGAAGTTTCTGGTACTAAAGAGCCTGTCACATGCACACAGAGCAAGGGTGCTTCATTTTAGGAAGAAACAGCCACAAGGATTTCCTCCCACTCCCTAGGCATGTTCCAGACCTGCAGAAGATGCTCCAGGGCTGAGCTGCTGCCTTTCAAGGAGCTTGTCTAATAGAGCAAATGGACTCTAAAGAATTGAAAAAAAAAACCCTAAAATCTAATGAAGACACACAATCACTTATGTGTAACTCCTATCCCTCCTGGCAGCAGGGCAGATACAAAAGGAATTAATCACCTCTCACTAAACTGGCAAGTGGAAGAAGTCTGTCCCCTGCAGGACAAGGTACCAGCAAATAAGACTCAAAGCAGCCGTGCTGAACGGTCACATCTAGCTCAGCCTTGAACACCAATGACTGGATGTCTGCCTCTGACTGTACGACAGCCAAACAAACATCAAAAGCTTCCCATTCCTCAACCACCAAATACACAACTTCACGTTCAAGTAGTGCCACCACATCTCCTCCACGGCACCCCTACAACTTGCAACACTTTTCCTGCTTCTCTTAAAGCCTGAAGAGTGTGATGTTAGCTGATAAGTTCTGAAACAATAGGATTTACAAGTGCTAAAAGAAAAAACACCTTCCCCTGCCCTTAAACTTCTCTATTTTAAACAGTTTGCTGGGATTTCTGCCAGGATCTGGTGGAAAGTTTTCACATCTGGGCTGTACAATTAAAATGTCAAAGCCAAAGATTATTTAGTGTAATAAGAAGAAATCTAAAGAAAGGCCACACATTTTTAAGAGCCATGCTTTGCTGAATTATGCCAAGACCATCTTCTCATTTGATATATGCCAATATTTCACGTACTGAATATAATCAGGGTCTAGCCAGTTTGTAGCTTTGACTCCTTCTCACCCCAAATTGCTCTCTCCCTCCCCAGCAACCCTGCCAATAACAACGCCTGGAGCATCCCATCACCAATTCTGCCACGAGCACACACAATTTGATCTCCTGCATCAACAATTACAGTTCAGAAGGTGAATAGCTGCAAAAAAAGTCTGGTTTATTAGGGCCTGACAGAGACAGCAGAACACATCTGTGTTACTCAGAGATACGTTTCAACCACTAAGAGTGCTTCTTGAAATCAGTTTAACTATTTCAGATCTGAGGTACAGTCAGGCAAACAACACAGTTGTTCAGCACAGCACTCTCCCGTTCACCTGCTGCAGATTTGCTCTGGAAGCTGCAGAGCTGCAGTGGGAGGCAGACTGGTGGCACCAGAATAATGTGCTCAGCCACAGAGGACAGACACTGCAGCTGCAGGGGTCCCTGCAGGTTCTGACACACAGTGCCAGGGTCAGTGCTGCCTCCAGCTTCACCAACACAGCCCAGTGACCTGGAAGCTCAGAAGAAACTTTTTTGCTCATTTTTGCTGTCTGTTCTAATGTAGCAGGGGTGCATTCAAGCTTGATATGGTTTTGGTTATGCCAGTGTTTGAAATAGAAGTTTTCAAGTTTGCTTTTTTAAAATTTATTACTTAATTCCCTTCCTTAGGCTTCTACTAAAACACAATTTGTTTCCTCACAGAAATCTCTCCCACAATGCAAGAGGAGTCCTAACCCAGTGCCAGTGCTGTCTGCAGCTCCTGAAGAGGACATACAACCTACCTGGGTCCCCCACAGTACCCCCCCCCATCACATCTCCATGAACTGACTCAGAAAACAATTCCTCCTTGCCAGGGCTATTCAGTCCTGGCGTCTGATGCCTCCTGTACTTAGCTGCAGGCTGCAAAGCAATCATCAGGTCTGCTAAGTGCAAGCAGAGTGCAGCTTTGGACAGTGGCACCCTGACAGCTACAGCCAACGGCTTCACCTTCCAATAATGTGAACCAGAGCAAAAGAGGAAATTATTTTGGCAGAAGAGAGCAGAACTGGAACATCAATCTGTTTCAAGAGCAGTACCACAGCATTACAGAATACACAGTTAAACCACCCACAGGAAATACAATATTGGTGTGGGCGATCAGTTCAACATGAGATACCGCAAAAATTGGACAAACCGATGCATACACCAGCCTAATAAAAAAATCACTAAGTCCTAATAAAAGCCTTTCAACCCTAATAAAGAATAAATAAATCTGATAACAATAACCAGAACTACCTCCGACCAACAAAAGCTAGAACTGGGACTGACTACAACCCAAGGACTGAAGGTTACATTCCCACCAGGAGCCAACTTAGGACCACAACTGACTTGCTGCAATTAGCTCAATAGCATAGTGGTAAGGCAAGAGCTGCTCTGAAGGCTTTTGGAGAAGAAAGGGCTTCTGACCAAATCCCTGTCCTCAAGCAGGTTGCTGCAAAGATGCATGCTTTAGTCCTGCACTGTTTATTCACTGCGGTTCCCTTCTGCTTCTCTGAGGGGTGGAGGGGAAAGGTGTTTGAAGTTGTAACAGAATATCAGCGACATTCAGGAGCAAGCCAGCAGTACTGCACAGCGTTCAGCAAGAGATGAGGAGATGGAAAGGAGTGAGCTGCAAAGCAAATTCACTTCTGAGACCAGTTTGTCTTCAGTGTTTAACTACAGACTACATCAGTTCTCCCCCTCCCCAGAGTCACACCTTATCCAATGTGAAAGACACTGATGGCAAAGATCTGTCAACTTTTGCTTGGAATATCCACATGCAAACCCATTTTGAAGGGGTGGGAAAACCACCAAGGAGATGACATGTCAAGATGCATAGACTGGTAAGAAAGACAAGCAAACCAAGAGGGCTTTTCCAACCCGAAGTATCTCCAAACAAAGCTTCAGCTTGCTTAGCACTGTGGTTTATAGATGAGAGCTGAAGAGTCACGCGTGATCAGAAAGCAGAGGCTTAAGGGATAACACATTAGTGATGTTTGTACATTTAGACCAAACCCTAAATCCAGGCAGCGGGACACACACACACCTTTGATGTATTTTTACCTAGATGAGCTGAAAAAAATAAAAATAAAAAGCAGATTTTGGCTGCAGCTCTGCAGCTGACTGGGGCTGCGTGCGATGCCTGGCACTGGAAAGCTTCAGTTCAGCTGAACCATCTATGGTTCCAGCCAGCAAATCAATTTGTGCTGCTTAAGTACACATGCATGCATATATATATATAAACCCTTTCTGACCTTAAAAGAAAACACAAACAAACACACAGCTCTCTTAAAACCACGGGGAAGGACCCCTTCCTTGTGATAGTCACATAGAGGTGTTCAGAACACGGACATTTTCCCTCCCTGGAAACGACAGCCTCAATTAGGACTTGGCTGCACAAACCTGATGAAGCGAAACAAAAACATTTCACAGCCCGCAGCATTCCTGGCTCCCCTTCAACACACTGGCAGCCAGGAGAAGGAGTCAAACCCTCTGTCCTGAGGCTGGGCCCAGCCACTCGGTCCCCTCCTCTTGCTGCTTCCAGCTTTTGCACTTAAAGCTATCAGGAAAAAAAGACAATTTGCCTTTAGCATGTGATATTAGTCAATGTCTCCGTTACTAATAGCTGTAGTGACCACAGGCCCCATCACTTTGCCGTAATTTGCATGGAAGCAGCTTCAGTAAATGGCCTTGATCAGCTGAGAGCCGTACTTCAGCTGGCCCCATTTGTTTTCCCTTGGCAAGTATACAACCCAAGCAGAAGAGATTAATGGCCTAAACCCAAGGCCACGTTTGTAAAAAGAGAAAAGCCAAGACAGTCTCTGCAGACTTCTTCCAAGCGTAACGGTCTGAAAGTACCTCGCTACCAAGAGCTCACAGGCTCAGCACCATCTCTGTGCCTTCCTCCAGCCCTGCAAACAGCCACTAGCTCAAGCTTCATCAGCACCAAGGAGTGGCAAACTGCAATCAGCAGTCACTGTGCTTCACAGAGCAAGGCTCCTTTCCAGATCCGAGGTTTGCTCCCCTGCCCTGCTGCATCCTGCAGCACCTATCCCAGGCAATGCTTCTTCCACCCAAGAGGGTTTGTTGCGCCTTACTGTAAAGGCTACATGCACAAACAAACAAGAAGACAAGCAAACACAGCAAAACCAAAACAACAAAGCCAAATCAACACACAGACAGCAGCACGCACACATCACTGAGTTGGAAGAGCTGCCACAGACAGAAACCAACCAGCTTTATTGCTAACTTGTCCTCCTGCACAGAAAACATCTTCCAGAAGTCACTTTTCTGCAAGGTCCAAATACTCCATATGCCATTTTTTTCCCTAAAACCCCATTCTGTTGTTTCACTACAGCCAATGGCTCAGCCTCATCAGTCCTCTTGGCCACGACACGGATGCCTGGGCAGAAGGAATGGATGGAGGGTTCCCACAGCATCTGTAGGGAGCTATGATCTTATACATGCTCAACTACACATGCACCTGAGTAGATACACACTTCTGTTTCCCATCCTGCTCACAATGATTTTCACGCCAATACACCCTAATCCCCCATCCTAAGAGGGGAAGAAGGAATCCAGGTATTTTCAAACATTTAACTCCCATCCTCGGGCCGAAAGGCAGTCTCATCGCAAACACACACAAATTCTCACCCTGACATCCCTTCCCAACAGCTAAGAAATAGCAAATGCCACGAGACTCACCACAGAGCCACATCCCGAGCTTCTGGAAACCTCAAGCCCTCTCCAATCCAGTGGTAAAAAGCTCCACGGGTACTCAGAGGATGAGCACAACTCCTCACTGAACAACCACAAGTGTAGACTGCCAGAAGGATGATGGGAGCCCCAGAAATTCCTGGGATGAAGGCAGCTTACCAGCTGTGCACAATTACTGGCAATAGCAGGTGAGAGCAGTACTTGTTAATGTTGCATAGTGGCCACCTGTGTGCAGAGAAGTGGTAAACAACTTGCTCTTTGCTGTAGGAGAAGAGAGAGCAGCTGTACTGCTTTTCCATTTACCTTCCCTGAGATATTCAGAGGAAGGAGAAATGCCCTAATGCCCTTCCAGGCTTCTTAGCAAGGGAAGCAGCAGTTTGGAGGTCGTTCCTGGGGGCAGAGGGGATGTGAAGGGGGCTGTGAGGGAACAATCTACCAGTGCGGGATCAGTATTATGAGCTCTGAGTCCCAGTGTCTCCAGGAACAGTGCAGCCCCTCCTGCTTGCCTCACTGGGGTCAGAGCTGCTCTTCTCACTGTGGAAAGGGACTGCGAGCTGTACAGCTGAGAGAACAAATGTTGTGATCTCATCAATTTTAAATGTGCTTTTGGACTTTAGAAGATTTAAAGCTTCAACATAAGCAAGTTTTTAAGTCTACCAAATGTTTCTCATCATTTAGCCCTGACAAGGATGCTGTAAGGCACTGAGAGGTCCGGCGTTCCCTGCTGGGGCTGCCAGCACATCAGGCAACAGGGCAGCAGCTAAAGAATAAAGCACTCCTTCATGTGACAATGCTATCAAATGAGATTTGGGATCCCAAATGACACAGCTTCAATGTGTGTTTCCCTCCGTGACTGCATGCAGTTTTACACACAGGGAAACGCAAACGTCTTCAATGTTTGGTGGTAAAGGCCAAAGTCCTTTGGGGAGCTTGTGCCAGGCTTGATGCTGCCAGCTCAGTACGGTTACTCTGTGTGGGATTTCTGCCAGAGGCACACAGCTCATTGTGTGAAGTTTAGGGCAGTAAGGGCAAGGAGGCATCTGGCAGTGACACAGACACAGGGAATCCCAAACAAGCAGTAAAGGATTCCAAAATAAGATATCAAATCAGTTTTAAAGTAACACAACTGTTCAAACCACACATAATTGCAGGCTCAAACCAAATCAGGACAGAGTCACCCAGTGTCACCCAATCCCCACGATAGCATTCCCCAGGGATGGACTCCTGTCACAAAGCCATCCATAAGGGCCAACCTGGAGCAAAGAGGAGATAGCACCTACAAAACAAACAAAGAAACAAAAACTAAACAACAACAGTGAAAACAAGAACAAGAAAACAAATGCAAAGTGAAAAGAGAGAATAAAACCACATAAGAGGAGATGGGTATTGATTCACCAAGGAGAAAGAATGTGCTTATCCCTCCCTGCTCTTCTGCATTCATTGAGTTCTGTTTTGCACACTTAATATTAACAAGCACTAGTGAGTGTGTACACACATGTATATGGAATTACACAAGGGATGGTGTACATGGAAAGGGCCTTCCTATGAACACCACCGTGTGGTTGAGGAGATATGCAGGGCTTCATTGCCAGGAGGTAGGGGGTGGAAATGTTCACTGATGTGATGGGGCAGGGAAGATGGAGAAGAAGTCCTTCTAACTGCAGATTCTCCCATGAACTTTTTATCTTTTCTTCTTGCTAGATCCCAGGTGCTTACTTTAACAAAACACAGCCTGCCCTGCTCTAATCTTTTTTTTTTTTTCCTTGCATACAAGCAGAGAAGCCTGGCTTTTATCAAAGGCCTGAATGTGTCCTTGTGTCACTCTAACCAAAGGGAACCAAACCTGAGTTGAGGGCAGGGGCAGACCCCCAGGTCAATCTTGAGACAAATCTTGACACAAGCCCTGCAGGACTGAGCTGAAAATGTTCTGTCTTAAGGTGCAAAATTTAGGAAGAAAATCTTTAATTAGGAAATGAATCCAAGAAGTCCCTGCATCCATGGCATAGGAGCCAGCAGTACATAACCCACTTCCAATAGCATGTTTCACATCTATGCTCCTCCAACTAGAAATAAAACAAAACAAACCCAACAGTTATTTTCAGACAAGCTAACACCAGCTGCCAGCAACCAAGAGCCAGGCTTTCTCTTAAAAAATGGGACATACTTTCCTTACAACTCCCTGCAAAGACCCATTCAGGTCCCAGTGGTGCTGTGCTTTAGCCTCTGTACAGGGACCCTGCACAACACGGTCAAACATATTTAAATGTTTGCACAGTAGGGACCCAGAAGCATCAGTATTTGGTAGCAGTTACTGCCAAACCTTCCCAAAATATGAGGGAGATCATATCAATGCCAACTGTTCTCATCTTCCAGACTAATCTGCTGTGGAAAAGAAAAAAAAGAAAAGAAAAACCTGTTCAACATCTCACCCAAATTCTTCAATCTCTCTCACCACCTAAGCAACACAATCCTTCTGCACTGTGTGCCTCGTGGTGGAGCAGCACAAACAGGGACTGCTCAGACAGCACCAAACAGGGAGAAAACCCAGACAAACTCAAGCCAGAAAGAAACATTTCCAGATGTACTGTACTGATAGACCTCGTCTGCACTACTATTTTTTTTTAGAAGTCTGACCACAAGTGTACAGATGGTTGGGAACTCTGCTGAACCTATTTCATTTTTCTTGGTAAATACTCCCCTCTCCATGTCATGCTTGCTGGGAAACAGCCTAAGAGCCTGGGGTACCAGGGGTACAACGTACATGGCGTGCAGAGCATGGGCATAGGAAGTCCACACAGGACTGCTGGGCACCATGCCCTGCTTACACGGCTGAGGACCACAGTCATGCTATGAAGAGGACAGAAGCAAAGGGAGAAACGTGGCATTTCTCTGAAGTGCGTAGGAAACATCACATGTGGGTCTGGAGCCAAGTCCTCCGCTGGCACTGTCTTGATACGAACGGCCCCAGCTAACTCACACCAGTGAGCTGAGGATCTGGGGAGGTGTTAAAGGAAAGGAGCTGTCAACCTGAGCTTCCCCACAGCTGGGCTCATTGCTGCAATGATTCTCCCCGAAGGCAGAGCGTGTGGGTGGCTTCCCACACCACAACCAATGGAGCAGCAGCTGGTTTGTGTCTGATGCCCACCCTTTGGCCTTGGGTGGCTCTGGTAGGGAGTAAAAAGTTAATTTGTATTACACAGCCTTTCCGAGGCAAAGATGAGCTTCTCTTGGCATCCAAGTCTGGTCATGATTGAAGTCATTTTTCAAAGCTGAACCATAAAGTCAGATGCAGTTCAGGAGAAGCCAAGCTTTCTTAATGTCTTAAACAAATAAACAGTCCAGATTTAAACTGTGCCAGAAACTTGAAATAAATACAATTAACACGTCTCTGAATCTCTACCCTAACCAAGATTCAGTGTGGCCATAGAAACTCCTACAAGGTGAACATCAGGTCTTTCACTAATACCTCCCCCCCCCCCCTGCTACTTGTAGAAATAGGTGGGCTTCAGGCACCAACTTAACATTTAAAACTGCAACCCGATCTCCCAAGTGCCCTCCACAACTCCCCTGGTCTGCCCTCAATTCATCTCACACGTGTGTTTTCTAATCCCTCTTGTCCCACCATGCCACTGTAAAAGCAGCACGCAGTGAGTGGGCAGGGGGAGATGCAGGGCCTGACAGTGCCACCCCCTCCATTTTCAGAAGCTCTTTGGCTTGCTCGTACGAAGGGCTGCGAGCTCAATCCATCTGCCGCAGGGATGAAACCAAAGAAGCACACTGTGTTTGCACAGGCTGCCAAGTCCTCGTGTTCAGGAGTATCTCAGCACCAGCCCATCTTCTGTCGCGTGATAGAACAAAGACTGACGGTGATAAACACAGAACAGGTGGAGGTTTAATGAGATCGCTAAGCCATGGGATTGCAACCTGCAGAGCTATATTAATACAAACGCTTGCACCCACCACAGCCCAAAGGGACGCTCACCTCCCCCAGGGCTGGATGTACAAATTCTGGGATTACTATGGGGTCACAGCTGGGAAATGATGAGAATTGTTGCCTCTTGGGTCAGGTTTAGAAAAGCAGAAAGAAATCCATCCTTTTCACTGTCTAGGTTACCACAGCAAGACAGGTGCGATTAAAAAAAGACCAGCAACTGACTGTCTCCTCGTGCTGCTTCTCCATGCAGTGTTACCACGAGGAACCGTCACTCAGAGACCACTGTGTGCACACACATGGTGAAATCATTGCAGCAGTGGGTTCACAGCCACAGCCACCACGTCTCTGCCACCCTCAGGACTGAGGCTAGGATGCATCGAGCTCAGCAGCGAGTCAAGACTGACAGAAGTACAATTTTCATGCTGTAGAATTCCCACAGGCAGTTTCAGCTAAGAAACCCTTTGGCAACAGAAAATCCTGCCTCGTTGCTCCATTCTGCTGGCATAAGTCAAGCTGACTTCCCAAGAGCCTCATGAATGAAGGGAAAAGGATGGGGCAGTCATGAAATGAGTGAGCTCTCCAGCGGGTTTGACAGGATGCCACATAGACAAGCAACCCCAGCACCCCACGGTCTGTTTTCTCGTGCCAGGAGGTGCCGGAGTGAGAATGTTTTGATGGAAACCTGCCATAGTTGATTTGGAGACGAAAGATGGCTTTTCTGCAGAATCAGAGATGCCGCTGGGGGGGGAAGCACAACCAGCAAACCAAGGATCACAGAGCTGAAGCACAGCAGAAACAGTTCCGTTTCCATTTCTTTTACACAAATGTTTCTTGACCTAAACAGTTTTTCCCAAGCTTTTTAGAGGTATGATCTATCTACTCTGGTGCTTTAACTCCAAACCATTACACGAATTTCTTCATCATATTTACTGGTTTTCTCCCTCAACATCTCTGCATCTTCCGAGTGTAAAAATGACAAAAGTTCCCTGATCTCTCTCTGCTTCTACATCTGACATAACGCCTGGAGTTTTATGAGTGGTGTTTGACTCATGTTGGTAGCAGAGCAGCAAGGGAAAAGTGCAGTGATCCATGTGTGGACGGTGTTTGGATCCACACCCACGTCCACACAAGTTGGGCAAGTGGCACTTCTTCGTGAACAACTGCTGCCACATAATTACTTGCTCCAAATCCTCTTAGGACTCAGCTATAGCCAGCTTTGGGTCTCATTTACAAGCTACAATGCTCCCTCCCATAAAAGCATGATGAGGTATGAGCAGATTTGGTGACATGATATAGCATGCTATTTAGGTGCCAGAGTTCAGAGTTCAGTTGACTTTATTTTAAGGAAACTCTTACAAGAACTGAATGGGACTCTCTTGACCAGAAATCTGTAAAATAACCCCAAATCTACTGATGGATTTATCCCTTTGGGGTCGGTTCCCCAGGACTCATCTGGCTTTTATCAGAGCAACAGGAGTGGAGTCTAAACTGCACTGTACGTGTTCAATACATCAAAAATTATTTCTGTGCTAAAACCCACGAATAACAATAAAACTATTGCCACTGCATGAAAGATAACATCAACACAAAGCACACTGGGTTTGGAACACGTTCCCATCTTATTGCACAGAGGATGGATAGAAAATGGTGGCATTACCGCCTCAATGAGACAGCATGAAGGTCGAGCAGGTAGCATGCCAAGCTGGCTGTTTTCAGTAATCAGTTCTGCAGAGTCAAATTGCTGCTCACATGAGCTCGCATCCATTACTGGACTGAGAAAGAGAAGGAAACAGCTGGGAGCTGATGGGGAGCTCCCAGGTGAGTGGGTCCACAAGCACTGAACCAAGGTGCCTCAGTGCCTCCCTGCAGACAGGCAGCGCTGCCGGGGCTGGCAGCAAAAATACCACATCTAGATAAATGACTTCATACGTCAAGACAGAGATACAGTTACACAGAGCTTCTCCTAGAGGATACGGTCATCGGGTTTATTTTTGTAGTTTTCATTACACTCCAAATAACTTTGGCCGACTTAGAAAAAATAAATTTTCAAAGCCTTCTCCCACTGATGTCACCGTTTTTAATTAATTTTTGCTGAGGCGGTCTCAAGACAAATGTTGCTGCGAAAGGGCCAGTTCCTGGTGCACTGCTCTGGGCTTCAGTGCTCCAACGCCAAATCTGCATCAAACATCACCAGATTGGATACTGGGAGCTGGCCCTGTCCCCTCGCCCCTGCGCTGGTTCCAGCAAGGAAGCAGACTGCCTTTCAGCTCGTGGCTCTGACTGCACGACCGAGGTGCTGCCAGCTCTGGGAATAACACTGGCATTGCTATTTCCTGCCTTGAAAAGCCCCCACCACATCCAGCACTTAATGCCACCTCAGGGGGACGTGAAATGTCACCACCGGCTCACGTGGCTCCCGACCTGCGAGTGCACTGTTCTGATGGGTTTCCAGAGTGGAGGGCGACTTCACTCCTGTTCACAAGTGAGCTGGGGGCCTTGGATTGAGTGCAGGTCTCCAATTCCCAAACTCAAACCTGCAGCCACTTTCTGGGAACCTCCTGCAAGCCTCAGGGAGGCAGTGCCCAGCCCAGGCAGCCCTGGGCAGCAGGCTTCCTCACACATGTGGTGTGCAGACATGGCTCCAGATGTCCTCAAGGCCTTCCACCGATACCCAAAAGGGACAGGGAACAGTCTCCAGGAAGGAGCTGGAGGAACATAGCTGGCAGCAATTGTTTTGCTCAAAGAGACGCAGAGCAGAGCGGCATTTTTCCAAGAGCTGCTGAGATCTGCGATGGGACTGCATTATGAAGGGGTGTAAGATTTGCAAACATATCAATTAGAAAGCAAGCACCTGCATTTCAATGGACTGTTGTGTCAAAAGCCCTTCCCAGGCTGTTATTCCTCATCACGTGGATGCTTTCGTGCGTGGCTTCTGGGTAATTTTTAAAAACCCTGGCACAGATTTTTCTACGCAGGAAAGAATTCTGATTGTTGTTTAGTGCAAGAAAATCCTGTTTATATCACTACTGTGATTACACCGTCTCGGCCTCCTGTGGGCAAAGTCAGACCGAGAAACCAAGCCCTGATGAAAGAAAGTGACTGGCACGGTATGGAATGGGACCAGGTTCTCATAAAAACTGAGGTTAGGAGGATTCAGAAACAGTTAAAACCTCGAAGACATTCAGAAGACCATTGTCTCACTCTAAATTAAAGAAACTACAGAAAAATACTGCATTTGAATGGCTCCAGTGGGTAGAAAACCATGTCTTGAGGTTACAGTGATGGATACTTCAGACACTTGAGCTCAGTAGATGCAATGCAACTCGGAGAGACAGAGATCGCTGCTAATTTCAAAAAGAAACACTTTCATTTGATAATTTTCTACATCTATTTAACCACTGTGAAAGAATCATGATTACTTGCAAATGCAGAACTGCAGACCCAGACAAACAGACCAAAATAGCAGAGAGCTTCTATCACGCACCAGTGTGAAACAAAGAGCCCGCGCTGGAGCTCACTGTGTTGCATTTGGCCTGCTGGAAAACATCTGCCATTTGTCAGGGCTACAGAGCAAACAGAGCCCTCTCCTCCTTGATCTCCAGCAATTAGGGAAGTTCTGTAGTGCTAATTACCTGGGGAGTCAAAGCAGGGAGAAGATAGATAGCAAGTGACACTTCAAGACAACATTTACACCAGTAAAAATGAGGCAGATATTTCAAGTTGCTGGGAACCACAGAGCAGATGTTCCCAGCAAGATGGAAAAGCCCATCCACCTGCTTAAAAATATAAAAATAATCATTAAAAAAAAAAAAAAAGAAGCACAGCAAGAGCCTCTGGCATTGCTGAGAAGGCAGAGGTACAGAGGATTTTAAGCCACCAGTTCCCCCGGGACATGTGGTTTGAATTGCCCAGGAATGGAGCACCGTGTCGTCCCACAGGATGGAGCACCACTCGGCCCTCGTGTTGCCAAGCCGCTACTGGGAAATATTTGTCACGTATTAACTGGAACGTCAGATTACCACACTGAATCTATAACGCTGCTTTATAATACATATCTATGTTCCAGAGCATATGATAGCGTCTCTTCATGAATTCAAGATGAAGACGGGGATACGCGTCTCTCAGCAGTCAGGAAATCAGAGCTTGGGCTCCTCAGCAATGCTGAGCACAAAGCTCGGGAGGTACAGCCGAACAAAAAGGCACGCAGCTGCAAGCAAGGTGCGGCAAGCACCAAGTTTTAGTCTTGCTTTTAGCTCACCTCCCTTTGCTACTCAGCTGAAGACTGTCCTAAATGGCATGTCAACAAGTGCTCCTGCACCTGCTCAGCTGTATCTCATGGGGAAGATGATGTGAGGACCCCCATGCAGGGGGAGAGGCTGAGTGCAAAGCCACGGGGCGTCTCTGCACAGCACACCAGGCCTGGCTCGGCGCATGACAACAATAAAAAGCCTGAGCTGCTGCTGTGCTGCGAGCCAACATGTGGGGACAGCCTGTCCTCAGCCTGGCCAGCACCAGCAGCACGCAACGGCTGCAGACCCCAAAATAGCTGGAAGTGCTGAAAACTGAATGGCTCCGCTTCTCAGCGCAGCGGGGCCGCCACCACCACCACCACCCCAACCCTCACCATTCCTGGGCCACCACCACCACCACCACCACCAGCTGCTCACCACAGTGGGGTCAACATCATCACCCCTCTCCTCCCTGCAGTGGGGCCCCCTCTGCACCCCCTACTGCCCCCTCAGCAGTCCCACGAACGTATTCCCCTTGCTCCTTGCCACATAAATTCCCAAACGATGAAGAAGCAACACTGACACGACGTTCCCCTCCCCACACACACACACCCCATGCTGCTTTTGTTGAATAAATAAAGCAGAACAAATCTCCACGCATCCCCATGAACTGAGAGAAAACACGGAGACCTTTCTGAGCACCTCGAACGTCAGAGACGTGGCAGCAGTTTTTTTGAGGTCTTTCCCTATTGCTGCAATATTTTAGGATCGGGATTTCGCCGTGGCCCTGACAGAACAGCCGGGCCCCCTCTGCTGGCCGCCGTCCCCGGCACCTCAGCACCCATCCGGCCCGCAAAGAAATGACAAAACCCCAAAACGGACTCCATTTAAAGCAAAATGGGTCTTCTCCAAAACAAACCCAGAGCACAGAGGAGCTCGGGGCTGTGCGGGGCTGAGTGCTGCTCATCGTGGAAGAGGCAGCAGCCGCCATGGCTGCGGGGCCAGCTTGTAGTTGTGGGGGTTGCTGGATTCTTTTGTGGGATAGAGGAGCTGAAGCTGTGCTATTGCTTTGCAATTTGGCATGGAAAAAAAAAAAAAAAAAAAAAAAAAAGCATCACAAGTAAAGGCTGCTTTGATTTGGTCCAAAATAGCCATAAGGACAGCTCCACAGCACGTCCCCACCTCAGCACAGCACTCAGCTCCAGAGCAGAGGGGCCCAGGAGCAGCCATGGCCACCCCAGCTCTCCCTGCCCAGCAGACAAGCACAGGGCTCACAAATTACCTGGGCATTCGTTGCTAATGACTATAACGAGCAATTCAGCAGCACGTGGGAAAGCCGTCCCCCTCCTCTCTTCCCCCATCTCTCCATCAGCAAACCCAGTGACCCAGAACAGAATTGGGACCTTCCTGGCAACAAAGGAGCTCTTAAATCTCAATTGCTTTCTGCAGAGCAAAGGAAAAGCCCCTTGACCACTTAATCACACCAGCAGTGCCCCCGCTGCATGGGCCCAGCAAGCTGCAGCCCACAGAGCCAAGGGGCTGTGCTTCAGAGGGCAGGAAATCAATTTGTCCATCAGCCTCCAGAGCTGGAAGCAGCCCTGGTGTGTGCCAAGCCCAACGTGGTTGGGTTCCAAGGCAGCCATCCACCAGACAGCCCCGCTGGTGCCACTGCAGCAGCACCAAAGCATTGCTGATATATTTCTGAGGCCACGACCCATCATCTTTTGGGGTGGGGGGGGAAACAGAGCAACAAGCAGCACGCATCTGTTTGTGCCGTGAGTATGGGCAAACGCTGAGAATCCTGCCAGGATTCACAGCCAGGATGTCAGGAAAATGTCAGACCGCTCATTTGCCTGCAGCGCTCCTGCGTGTAACGCTCAGGATGAGTTTTCTCTTTAAAAGCAGAACTGCATGATCTGCTGCTCGCGGGGCTTTGTAACAGGGCCCGGCGTTCCCAATCAGCAAATCGCTGCACATCTTTCCCCCATCTTTCACTACTTCTGTAGGGAAAAAGACAGCAGAGAAGGTTGGGAGCGCCTCAGCCTGGAGTCATTCATGCCGTCAGTGTGACAGCAGAGCACTCACTGAGTCTTGCTATAAATGAGATTCCTTTACAAACTAATCTAAGCTGTTTATTGTTTCCAAGGAGCGTGCACTTCCACAGCAGAACAGGAAGTTTTGACAGTTTAAGAAGTTCATTAAACTCTGGGAGGAAATTTAAACAATCAGCGACAGCTTTCATACGGCAAAGCAGCGCCGGCGACGTCGCTCCCTCCTAACAGCACAGAGGCTGCAGCTTTTAATTATCACACTTGCATTAAAGCCGCAGTGATTTTGTTGCTCCTTCTGAATTGTTTTGGCCCAACACCCCGGTGCTCACAACCGAGCAAAGCTGCTCGCTGTGCTGTTCAGACAGCCGAGGGTCGCTCTGTCCAAACCTCAAACTCCTCCATCTGTACGCAGGACAAAGCAGAGCGCTGGAACAACAGCTCCCAGCACACGGCAGCACTTCAGCTTGGAGAAAAAGTTTTTTAGCACTTTTTACGTGGCACAGATGAATATAGAAAAGAGAAGAGGAGCTGAGCATTGTCCCAGCGAGCCGGCAGCTCCTGGCTGCACGGGATCCCTCTGTCCCTACCTGGAGGGCACATGCAGTCCGACGGAGCCTCTCTCGCCGTGCGCAGCTTCGCGAGTCCTTCGCCCAGCTTCTGTTTGGAGAAGGAACAGAAACAGCCATTTAGCAGACACATCCTATCTCAGTGCACGCTGTGCGTGCACACCAGCAGCCCGAGCATCCAGTGCTATTCCTTTGAGGGGGAGGCCATGGTTTCACCCTGCTGCGTTCAGCTTTTCAAGACAACACACAGAGCAGCAAAGTATTGAACGTTTCAAGCAATGACCCTCATTCTGCAAACTCCGAACTTGGGCCAAGCCCCACAGGGCTGGATTTGTGCCCATGCACGGCACAGTTAGCAGCCCCAGGTTACATATTATTAAGTCTGGTGTTGAGGTTTCGCAGTGCATTTGGTGTCAGCAATGCTGCAGAGAGCCCCGTACTGCTCCGTTGGCCAAAGGGATGCAAGCTCTGCAGCCGAGCAATGCACCGCAGGTCACCGAGCAGGGGATGCTCACACAGCAGATGCCACCTGATGCTGCTGGCTCTGCTCGTGTGCTCATGCTTTGTGAAGCACGGTGGTTCTCTTTAGGGGAGGGGCGAGGGGATGATGGGCAGGCACACCAGGGTGCTCACACAGCCCCAGGCCCACCTGAAGACCAACACGCTGCCATTTTAAGGTGAGGAAGCGATCAGTGGGACTACTCAAACATGTACAAATTCCCCAGATTTGCCCACGTGGCATATTGCAGACAGATGTGAGCACATGCTGCCTGCTCTCTAAGCCTACCAAAATGTTCGTGCTTGCATCTGGGGCAGAGCCAAGCTGGAGTTAATGAGTTAATGACAGGTAAGTTATGTGAGCTCAGGCACAGTGCTTGTGGCTGGGGCAGCCCTGCAAGAGTGGGGGCAATTACTCTTCACCCACAATCGTTACTCTCCAAGTCCTTCAGGAATCCTCTGACTCACCCAAAGCATTACCAAGACAGAAACAGTGATCTGACAACTGGAGTCTGTACTCTGACATATACAAGAGAGAAAATTCATTTCTTATTGCGTTTGGGGTGCTCGGGCTTGACTTTTATGCAGCTGATGACCAAGCCCGTGCTCAAATACTCAGCGACTGTGGACTACTCAAGAATTCAGCTACCTGGGAGCAAAGTTCTCGTCCTTTACTGTGGGGATTAAACTGTTGTTTAAATCCTACACATCCTTTTCGAGCTGTTTGGATGTCACGCAGAGAGGTCCTGAAAGCATCCACGTGGTTTCACAGCACCTGACAGAGAAGCTGTCCTAAGGGAAGCACGGACAGCAGAACAGCACAGCTGCGACAGCAGCACACACAGTTGGCTTGGAAGAAAGCGGCAAAAAAGTGATCGAAAGAGGCTTTTATGACATCCACTTGGAATCAGATTTTTACAGAGCATCACTCGAATTTCGTATGTTTTCAATTACTTGGATGGTGAAGGTGCTCGAGGAAAAGAGAAGCAGCTCTGCCATTCTTTCATTCTGGAGGCACTGCTGGGAACACCAGGGGAGAGCCTGCCCTGTCCTGGATGCTGGAAGGAGTCCTGCGTTCTCCCATTGAATTGTTCTCGTCATGAAGCTGATTAATCTGGACACTCTCTGCCTACTGCAGACAATGCATCCTTTGTGAACAAACGGTCCGGCTTTGTTTACAACAACTGGACGCTCCTCTCATCCCCACATTAACTTTTTCACTCCAGCACAAACGCGACGCGCTCAGAACTGGGGCTTCTGCTGCCTCCACACTTGGACAACACTGCTGGGAAGGTTCGGGGGGCATCAGCACAGGACCCTGAGGGGCTAAAGGAGCACCCGATGGAAAGCTCCGGTCCTGCGACCCCGAAGATGCGCCCTCAGATGGATGCCCATCGCGGGGACAGAAGTTTGACTGCAGTCGCCTGAACTGGCTATCATTCCCTTAACTACACACTTACCCTTCCTTTGTTATTTCCTATCCTCTCTTACTTGCCAAACATTTAAACGACACTCCAAGCGATGGAAGCCGGCGTGATTGCATTGCATGTGCAGCTCTTCCCATTACAGCTCTTCCGTACACCGCACTCGCAGAGCCCGGGAGCGCCGCAGGCTGCGTGCGCGGCGACAGAGTGCCAGGGGTCGTGCACAGAGAGCGTACGGAGCTTTGGTTTCACTTCTGAAATACTGTGGAGAACTTCAAAGAAGGAGCAGAACGGAGTTTAACAAAAAAACTGACCCCAGGCATCGGCTGATGTTTGTGGTGATGGAAATGTTCCCTCTCTCCCAAGCGCAGAAGGACAGAGGCTGCCCGACGAGAGAGTCTTATGTAACGAAGAGGAATGCGACCAGATGTGTTCTCGACCTTTATCATAAATGAATACTCTCCTTTAAAACGGTGATGAAGAGCTCGCGCGACGGCTACCACGCATTGCTTGAGTCTGTTACCCATTTCCAAACTTGCCTTTGGTATTGACAAAAGTTTGGTCGTCCTGAACGTTTCAACAAGCTCGCTCTTGCATTAGAAGCCCAATTATGTGGTTTTGCTTTATTTTCCCCCTGCACAATCTCCACTTGAGCGCTCCCAGCGCAAAACAAGCTTTCCACACTTAACTCCGTCCCAGCAAGAGGCTGCACATGATCTTAGGCAGTGCCACAGAAACCGTTCCCATCGCTAAGCACATTCATCGGCGTAATTGGAACAGAACCGCGGCCACAGCCGGCAGGGCAGGCTGGTTCCTGCCTGCAGAAAAGACGCTAACTAGATGCTGCGATTCCACCCCACAAGCACCCCTCGCCTCCGGCATCCAGGGCTCTCTCTCTCTCTCTCTCTCACACACACACACACTTTTTCTCATTCCCGGACACCGAGACCCGTCGCGGCGGTTCCCCGGGGAGCGGCGGTGTCCCCGTGCCCACCGTCTCCCGGAGGTTCGGATACACAGAGGGACCCGGGGCCGAGGGCCGCTCGTTAAGAGGAGGAATCTACCGGCAAAGAAAAGCTTAGCGAGCGGTTACGGACACGTCGGGGCCGGGGGATGGGGACGCAGACGGGCGCTGCTCCGCTCCGCAGTTCAGCACCGCCGCACCACGCGGCGCGCACGGGAGCGGGTATCTCGTCCGGGAATTTCTGAAGAGGGAATAATCCGTCGCACCCGGAGATAAACGGCACACTTCGGTACTCGGATTACCTTTGCCGGTGAATAGAACGAGGGGTTGGGGGGGGGGGGGGGGGGGAAGGCGGCCGGGTCTCGCGCGTTAAAGCTTCCCAAAGGGCAGTGAAAAAGGTGGGGGGGGGGGGGGGGGGAATAAAAAAGTTCGGCGAGAGGGAAAAAGCCGCAGGGCAGGGCGGCGGCCGCCGGGGAGCCCCCAAGTGCAGCCCCCAAGTGCAGCCCCCAAGTGCAGCCCCCAAGTGCAGCCCCCAAGTGCAGCCCCGCCGCACTCACCTCGCGCAGGAGCTGCTCCACGCGGGGCTGCAGCGCGTCCAGCAGCGGCCCGGGGCCGGCGGCACCGCGCTCCTCCAGGGCGGCCAGGCGGCCCTGCAGCTCGGCCGTCTTAGCGCCCAGCAGCAGGCACACGGCCACGGCGGTGAGCGAGAGGAGCAGGCACAGCGCGGAGGTGGCGGTGCCCGCCGAGCCGCTGCCGCCCGCGCTCATCGCGCCGCGATCGGACCCGTTCGGCTGCCGGCCGCCTCCCGCCGGCGGCTCATCCAGCGCCCGCCCCGCCGCCGAAATGGGGCCGGCAGCTGCGGAGCGGCCGCTCTCGTCCGCTCTCGCCCCGCCGGCCCGGGTCTTAAACGGAGGAAGCGGGGGGTGGCGGCTCTCCCCTCCCCGCGCCGGGGACGGTGGGGGGGGGGGGGGGGGGGGGGGGGGAAGGGATGCTCCGACAGCGGCCCGCCGCCCCCCCAGAGGTGAGGGGGGGGGGGAATTAGGCGGAGCAGATCCCACCCCCGCCGCCCTGCCCTGCCCTGCCCTGCCCTGCCCGCCGCCGGCCCCCCGCGGGGCTCGCTCCCAGCCCGGGCCGGGCGGTGCGGGGCGCGGGCAGCTCCCCTGTGTGGGGCCGGGCCGGGCCGGGCCCGCCGCTCCCCGCGCACAAATGGCGCCCCCCAGCGGAGCTCCGCACGGCGGCAGCGCTGAACGCGGGAGCAAGTTTTCTCCTTTGTTTTTCTATCTCGTTCCCTTATTTCGAGGGGAGCTTGGACACGAGAGAAGCCACGCTCCTGCGCAAACGCTGAACAGCCCCAGACAGGGGCAGACGTCCGCTTTCTGCGTGACAGACCGCAGCGCACCAACTCTTGCCTCATCTATGAAACATCACCAGGTACCGCCTGGCCTGACTCTGAGCTCGTGCTCTGCAAACACAAACCACCAAAGCTGCAAGTACACAACCGTTCACTTTCTAATTGCGATAGTGCTGTTTTATAGTTAGTTTTATAGATACAGCAGCATATAAACTTCTTTTACCCCCCTCATCTGCCTTTGATTTGCAGCACTGCCGCCGATCTGCTCAGCTGCACCTGAGGAACACGTGGGAGGGAAAGCAGCGGGAGGACTCATTGCTGTTGTGCTCCTCGGCACCGAGCAGGACCAAACCCCAGCTCCATTAGTTGTTATGGAGCTCCACAGAAATACCTCTTTGACTTCAGGATCCTGCGACTGCTGCAAGAGCTCGGCCTAAACGCACAGTGGGTAACGTTTCAAAGAGAAAACAATTCTCAAAAATGAAAATTACTTTTATTTTTCACTTGGATATCCATACTCGAGACTACAGCTGCTCAACAAGATCAACAGGACAGTTTACAAAACAGAAGTATTTACAGGCTTAACTGTACAAAATAACTTAAAAGTTTACAAAAGTTCCATGCCACTTCTGCTGACTGACACAGTCTAGGAAATCTCCTTGGAGAAGCATAAAGGACCTCAGAACTGGTTTATTTTTTTAACGGATCAAAGAAAGGATGCTGCAAGGCTTCGTCGAGGGTGATCCTTTTGGCTGGGTCGTACTCCAGCATCCTGCGGACGAGGTCGAACAGACTCTGATGATCCGTGTCCTGGCAGTGCATGAATTCCTGCAGAACCAAATCACGTGTTTAAGAGATCGTAACGAGGCCGTGGTTCCACCGCACCAAACCTCGCCCTCCTACCTTTAAGGGCTTGCAGCGCCGCCGCACGTATCTGCCCGCAGAGCTGTGCTCGTCCCAGTCCAACTGGTTATGGTGGAAGTAGTGCTTCCTGTGGGACGAGGAGAGGAAGATGTTGTCAGTGTTGGGGACGTTCTCAACTCCTCACACTCTGTGCTGACACCACCTCCCCCTCAGCTTTCAGGAGCTCACAGTTCCGTTCTGAACCTTTTAAAGCTTCGTTCACAACAGGAACACAACTGCTCCCTGTGTCACGTGCTCACCTGGATTTCTTGATCATGTGAGCTGGCAGAGGCCCCAGTATTCTTTCCATCATTGCCAAGTGCTCTTTGCTATCATGTGTCTGCATTAAAAAAGAAAAGCCACGTTGTCAAAGTAGCACTGCAGCACCTCTAGATCCCAGGTGCTCTGCGTGACCTTATCTCTGTAAGTGATGCTCGTGAGGTTATGCCTTTGAAACTCAGAGTTGAGTACACGGCACTACAAGGTCAAAGTCAGGAGCCGGCAACGAAGACGTTGCACTTCACACGCACGTACCTGAAACACTGTGAACCCCAGGTAGTACTCAATGAGGATACAGCCGATACTCCAAACGTCACAGGGCTGCGACCATCCCAGCGCTGCAAAACACGCAGAGCTGGTTACGTTACACTCCTCGTTACATCCTTCAAACCCCCAGCCCACAAAGAACACAGCTTTCATGCACCTACTGCGGCCCATCCCATCCCCACAGACCTAAGATAACCTCAGGCGCTCTGTAGTGCCTCGTGGACACCAACGTGCTGTGATGTTCGTCGTCAAAGGTCGCACTTCCAAAATCAACCACCTTTATGTCTGTGTTCTTCAAGGTGCGCTCATCTCGTTTCTGGAACAGAATCCAAACACTGTTAGCATTTTTAAAAGCACCATCAGGCAAGAAGGTACTACGTTACCTTCAGATTTCCAGTTAACACGACTGTGCTAAAGGAAACTTTGGGCAAGGACAGAACCGCAGCGCTGGGACAGAAGTTCCAACTCACCATCTTCGCGTTGTACTTCACTATGTAATCAGACTCCACAAACAAAATGTTTTCGGGCTTTAAATCTGTATGAGTTAACTTATTATGATGTAAAACTGTAAGAAATAAAGGAAAAACATCCCTCGGTTAACAGATTAATTTACCAAAGGGAGAGAGAACACAGACACGTTTGGTAACAGTATCAGCTTTACTTACAGTTTATGGACTGGCAGATTTGATAAGCCATATTTCTAATGTCATTAATATGAAATGGCAGAAAGCTGTTCTCCTTAATGAAATCATAGGTGCTAAGTCCCAGCAGCTCAAAAACAATGCAAACGTGGCCGTGATGATCGAACCACTCCAGCATTTGGACACAGCGGCTTAAAACAAAGAAAAAACAAAGACAGAAACACACGTGAACTCGACTCAGTTTTTTGGCGAGTCCCCAGTACGCCCACTGTGCATTCATACTTACAAAGTGCTGCTGGGATCCATGGTGTTTAAGTGTTCCAAGACCTGTATTTCTGAGCGGGCTGCCTCTCGGTATCTACCAACATTTTTCACTATTTTAACTGCTACGTGCATTCCCCTCCTTCAAAACACAGAGAAGCACAAAACTGATTATTAAACAGCTACAGACTCAAAGCAGTCTGATTTTACCAAAACGAACCCACAAGTAAAAGGTCACAGACGATTAGGGGAAACGTGACTTTAGCAAATTCCAAAGGAAAGACAGATATTACTGGGTAATTCCCCACAGCACACGTTCCCACTGACTGTTTCTCAGCCTTAGCTCGTGTGCTGTGAGTAAACATCAGGAACCCACAAAAAAGGGGACAGAAAAATTTGCAGAGCTCTCATTTGAGGGAAGAATTCGTTTTTCTGCGACTTACATAACCTGTTCCAGCTCTTTTTCAGCACAGATATTACTCTAAGGAACACAGCCACACAAAGTCCACTCTATCCTAAGCTCTCACCGGCAATTTTTAACTGTAATTAATTAATTACTTGCACCATGCACTTGGATAGTTTGTATAGGAAAAAAACAACCTATATGCAAACACAGAAAGGATTATTTTTTGAAAGAAATCCTCACAGTGCAGATGTTTCTCAAGAAGAACATAGTAAAGGAAGGTTACTGTTAGGGACAGATTCCCAAAACCTAAGAGAAAAAGCAACCAAGAGTATTTCTTGATGTATCACCTTTATATAAAGTCAGTACCATACAGGGGCTGCCACAGAGCAAAAGGAGAAACAAATCTCAGAGTCTGAAGCCATGAGTAAAGAACCTCAAACGACGTCAGGGAACGATACAATTTCATCTGAAAATCCTTAAGAAGAAATTTCAACTACACCTTGAAAAGGGAGCTCAGACCAAATCAAACCCATATCTTTTTTAAACACGCTGCAACTCTTTTTATCTGAATGTTTCTCTTTTAGAGAAAACGGCCTTAGTGTCTGAGCTAAGCAGCATCCCGTGGCACGAGGCGCACGCTCTGGCACTTACATGTCATGATCTATGCACTCCACCACCTTTCCAAAAGCTCCTTCTCCTAAAGTTGCAACAATTTCATCTAAAAAGAACAAAGCGCCGTTAGAATTACGTAACTGCTTCGGTTCGAATGAACATTACTAACGTAGATTTAAAAATGTGCCATTACAAAAAGCATTAATTACTTTAAATCTCAGCAACAGAACGTGTTATTTTATTGGACAGGTGTCATGAAAACAGTTAGCCAAAAAACACCCTCTCTCTTGCTCTAATCTCAGAACTCAAGTTCATTTACTGCTTGTAACTTTTTGAATACAGTACTTAAAACTCTACAGAAAAGAAGATATGCAAAAAAACAAAAGCACGAAAAGAAAAAAAAAAAAAAACAGAACAAAAAGAGTAATGCAGATTTCCTCAGCCCCCCTCCTCTGCCATACTATTCTAAACAGACTTTTTTTGCTGAAAAGTTTTTAAAAAAAGTGTTGAAAAATGTTCTATACATCTTGCTCTTAGAACGTCTCCACTTTCACAGATCAGGTGACCCTCCTCATCATCCTCTACACTCCTGGATCTTTTCCTTCGGTGACTCTTCTGGAAACGGCACCAAGATCGTCCAGCCAATCAATATATCAGAGTGAATTCAGGGCAGAATACGCAATTCATTCAGCGGGGAGATATTCAGGCATTCAGTAACGCACCAGGCCACGAACAGTTGGCAGGAGCAATTTCAAATTCAGTCCCCAGAAATTCACAGGGCACAGTTTATGTTACAGAAGAAAAACATGGCAAGGAACAGATTTTCAGATAAATACTTAAAGTGGTAAAGCAACAGAAAAAAAACAACACAATTTTGACTCTCAAACAGTGGCTTAATTGAAAACAGATTAAAGTATGCAACGTCACTATTTCTAACACTGCTATCATACAGCAAAAAGCAATACTTGTTTACATAGCTAAGCTTACAGTCAGATGAAATGTCTTCATTTTAAAATGCACAATTCTTCTCATCTACATACTAGAAACTGTCAAGTAATTTTACTTCCCTTGCGGATAAAGAGTGAAGGAAAATTACTTTCAAGCTATCGGTCTGCATGGTATAAGCTAATACAACCTGCTGTTCCTATAGCAGAAACATGGCACGAGATACTCAGAGCTAACATTTAGCAGCAGGCATGGTGCCTGCCATGAGAAATTCGCACGGCGTGCCTCCTATGAAGGCAAGCAGCAAACGTATCCTATCTGCAGGGAGACATCAGCTGCCACTGGCCAGGCACATGACTTAGCAAAGCTTTCTGAGCAGGCGTAGAACCGTGCAGCTTCTTCTCACCCATTTACCAGACATGCACGTTTCACACTCCCAATTAAGTTCACATTTAAAAGGCATTTTATTCCAATTACTTTTAATAATAAGACGGACGGCATCTCACAGTCTACCTGAAAATCAGTTTGCTATGCTGCAACACTGAAGGGATGACTGCACTGTGAAACAGCAAAGTTCTGCCTCTTTTGTTCTTAAAATAATCCCAGTGTTGCAGCTACTTGCTACCTACGTACCCAGTGTGCAGCTGGTACTGCCCCCCCAGCATCCCCATCCAAAACTCTCATCTAAGAACAATACTCATATCCTCACAACTGGATTCAGCTACAAATCCTTCCGTTATAAAACAGCTCCCCAAAGTACTGCGATCAGGAATTGAAGTTCTAGCAGTCACTTAAGAAGTCTATTGCCACTAATTCATTAATAATAAAGTTAAAAATTACTCATACCGAATGCGATTGGTGACTGGAGCAATGATGCCTCTTATGCTTCCTTTTATGACTACTTTTCCTGCTCCGACCAGAGGATTTGCTATAGTGATGATGGTGACTCTTTTCATAGTCTCTGTGATAATGCCTGTGGTCATATACTTCACAGAAGTCATTTCTGTACTCCTCAACATATCTCCGGTCATGATGGTCTCTTTCATTTATGGCTCTATCGTCCAAATAATGACTGAAAATATATTTTAAGTGAATGTTCTCCACTTCAAAAACTTGCGGTTCCAACAAGATTAAGTGATTGAACTGAGTTACACAGTATCCATCTTTACACCAAACAACTTTTTCTAATTAACTCCCTCCTCAAAAGAAGTGGAGCTTTTCACATTACTTTATTAGGAACTAATGACATTGTCAGTCTCAAATACATAGCAGCCATCCACATGAACAGTAACATCACCAGTTCACAGTTTGCATAGTAAAAGAAATTCGGCTCAAAAAGGAGAGACACTTTCTGAAATACACCAAACAATGCAAGTTACAGTGTCCAAAGTCACAGGGTAAAATGCTCGTGCTACAATAACCCCCTCCTGCGCTTTCACAGCCCCAAGGAAAAACAGAACCTGGAGATTCCTTAGAGCTCTACCTTAAACATTAAATACTTCAGATCAGTATCTGGATCAGGAATCTTCCGCCCAGAAAAAAACGAAAGCCAAAGAGCCTTAACGCCACAGAGGCAAGGAGCCCCGTGCTGCTGCACACACACCCCTTCCAGCATTTTACCAGCACGAGGATGAGCTCTTATAAAAGATTTCCATGGGATCATCTTCTCAAAGGAAAAACAGAAAAACACATCCTTCCAGAGAAAGCAGTGTGTGAGAAAAAGCAAAGCACCTCCAAATCAGTGAGCGAAATCTAACCCGTACTTACCACATCCTGAATGGCTGAACAAACCTTCTCTTCCCCTCCTTTTGTTCAGTTAAAAGTGAGCAGCCACTTTTCACTTGAAATTTAATGCTGTTTAACTGACAACAGCAAACCAAACTCGTAACATTTGCTGCTTTTATTAAAGAATTCCTATTTAATGATTTAAATACTGTGTACAAACTACCTGTCAAGCTTGTCTTGAGTCAGACCTTAAGGAATTACCAGTTCTGTACATCTAGAAACTCTTACCCTGAACGTACATTTAATTTAGGTACAGTTAAGAAAAACCAGCAGTACTCAACTCAAGCCTTATACCTTTCTGAAACATGATTTGCTTTGTAGTGCTTGCTCTCCTGCCCGCTGCTGGGGGAGCGTTTCCTGCGTTTGCGGCTGCTGCTGTGCTTCCTCTGCTCCCAGCTCCCCCTGTCATCCCACTCAGGGCAGTGGCTTTGCTTTGAATGGCGCATCTGCTCCTGAAAAACACAAGAAAACAAACACACACAAAAAAACACAAACCAAACAAACACACAACAAAAACAGAACACAAAGCGTTACATGGGTATCTGTAGCTGTGAGCCCATGACTGCAGTCTGATCTAATGACAGAACTAGAAAACCATTTCCTCAGTTTTTTTTCCTCGGCTTCTCCCACACATTATTTAGGTGAGCAGACACAGTTTTCCCACCCTAACGCTGTTACGAAACACAGACCAAGGCTAAATAGGACAACTCATCTTTGCTTAATAGCTTCAGATGTGTTATTAGAGCCTGTCTTAAATAAACTCTCAAGTGACTAAAAAAAATCATTCCCTTAATGGGACACCTCGTGGAAAGACCTTAACCTTCAAATATTCTGACTAACTGCAGATTTAGCTCTTCATACCACTGGTACAGAAGCTGCTACACGAAAGCCATAGATGTCCAACCAGCCAAACACGTCCCACAAACCTCTTCACAGATCACTGTTGTTTTCTTAAGTAATCACACAGTGAAACGTTGATAAATTAACCTAACTGAGGCACCACGAGCCAAGCCACAGCTTCTGAACTCTGCCAGCACACAAGTACGCAGGTGCTTCACAATACAGCTGACTTGCCAAAGACAAAACCCACCAACTTCTGTTGCTGGACGTTATAAGCAGGAATTCGGTGTTCAAACAGGTACATGCACAACTGGAAAAGAAAGCAAAGCACAGCTGTAGAATTAAGAGTTCATCAGGATCCACCAAACGCATTTCATCTCCTTTAGCAGAAGTATTTTAAAAGAAGAAGAAGCTCACACACTTTTTTCAGTGTACTCTGAAGAACGAACTGAGAATTTCCACAGTACTTAGTGACAGCAGGAATAGGAGTTTAGAAACAACTGTAATGGGTAAAAATAATGGCACTTCATTGTGCAAATTGTACTAAGAAAACTCGTTGCAATACAGCAACCAGAGGCACGAAGAAGGGAACTTTTAGAACATGCACATAGCAAGCTGTTTAAGAAAAATAAGTCTGCTGAGACACCTAGCACTTCTGAAAGGCTGGTAGCTGGAAATCACTTGCTTGTTTTATAGAAACACGCTTTAAATATTGTAAAAATAAGTGACTGTGTACCACCTGAATCAGATTCAGGTCTCTCAAAAACCCCATTCCCATGAGTAAGAAATAAAAATGTTAATTTACCAATAAACGGGTCTGGGGGGTCAGGACAAAAGTGAAATCTGTCACTGCTTCACTTCTTATTTCCTTACCCAGCCCACAGCCATTTTTCTCTATTTCCAACCCACGTAATTCGAACTGTGCGACACTCTCAGGTTTCAGTTACTCTATTTTTGAGGTGGAAAGCGTTTTGCTCCCCCAACCGACTCCCTCACAGGTGAGCTGAGGATTCCCCACGGGCAGACCCCCTCCCCGCCATTCGGCAGCCCGCAATACGGCCCGGCCCAAAACCCCCACGAAAAAAGCCCTACAGAGGAAGGGTGGGCACTTCGCATAGAAACCTCGAGAAAACGTTTCGCTGAGGACCGACCGCGCTTCGGCCCGCACAGTTCACCGATCACAGGCAGAAGCTGCGCGGCCTGCTCCTGAAGGCACCGCGAAAAGGCTAACGAGCTCAGAAAGAGCGCTTAACTGCTGGGGACGGGTGGAGAATCCACCCGCGCAAGGCCCAGTCCGTTTCACAGCGATATCCACCTTAAGAGCCTTCATGCTTATAAATATATATGTATATATTTTTGCGCTATGGCGGACTCTCCCTACGAATTCACGCACCGAAGCGCTTACGTAACACTGACAGCCGCCGTTCACACACGCGTCCCAACGGGGCCGCCCTCGGCACTTCCCGACCGCCTCTCCCCGCTCCGCACGGACGGCCCAAATCCGCCGCCCCGCAGCCGGGCGGGCAGGACGGGCAGCGGCCCCTCCGATCCCGATCCCGATCCGCGGAGCACACAAAGTCCCCACAGGAGCGCTGCCGTACCACCCCCCCCCCCCCCAAACGCACGTTGCTTCCCCTCCCCCACCCGGCCCCCCCCCCCCCCAGCGAACAGACCCCGCTGCTTCAGCCCGCCTATACGCTGAAAAGAGAGAAAACAACAAGCAAACAGCCCGCAGAACGGAGCCGCCTCCGCCACTTACAACTGAGGAAAAAGGCGAGCGAGCCCCGCGTCCGCCCGGCGCGCACCAACAAAATGGCGGCGGCGGCCGAAGGTGGACGGAGCTGCGCGCGCACCGCCCGCGCCGCTCCCGGAAACGGTGCGCGATGACGTCACACGCACGGCACAGCGGCGGGAGGGGCAGGGGATGGGAGAGAGAGCGTTGCGAGGGGGGTCACGTGGGTAGGGCGCGGGAGGGGGCGGGGCCGCCGTTCCTGGCGCTGTGGCGGAGGCGCCAACGGGAGCTGAGGGTTGCTTGGTGCGGCGTGTGTTACCTCACGGTCCTCGTCGTACAGCTCAGTGCCACGGATCGCTTTGGCCGTTTGTTACTGTGGCACGTAAATGGCTGCTCGCTGTTTATAAAGATAGCAGCGAGGTCTGCGGTGTTCTGCTTTCCCGACACCCGATTTCCCTCAGCCTCAGCCTGAGGTATGGTCAGGCTGCAAGCAGCAGAAAGAGGGTTGAAAAGAATATCAAAAACAGCCCTGCCTTGAAGCAGGAGGCACGTATATCTCGGTCTCATCTCTTAGCAAGGACCTTCAGACTGAAACGGGGCAGAAATAAGTATTATTCAGGATGAGCACACAGCTTGGGAGCTATAAAACTGAACTGTTTTCATTAGGAGGCTGTTGGGTGACAACTGAAGGAGGAGTAAACCTGCCAAGCTTCATCAGCTTTTCGTTTTGAATAGTTCTGGAGGAGTGGTATGTAAAGCTCATACCATCTTCGGATCAGACACGCACAGTGTAAATTAAGGAAATTTCCCCCTGAAGTAGAAGGCTTACAGCAGGCCCTGTAGAAAGCACGACACCAAGCAGGCTTCCAGTATTGCTCTCCCTGTGCTGAAGATGTGTTCAGGGATACCTTTGTAGGCACTGTGAGGAGAAGCAGTACTGAGAGCAGTTATTTTTTCCGTCCCATGCAGGAGGTGGCAGTGGAGACCTGGCAGAACAGCGACATCAGGGTGCCGTTTTGAAGACGGCAACGATCTAACAATGAAAAATCAAATTAGAGGAACTATATCTTGATGAAAATGGGAAGGAAACTCTTCTGAGTGCTTTTATAGCTCCTTCTGTTGCCAGTTTGTGTGGCATTTCCTTTTGTTTATTTGTTGAATTAGCTCATACAACACCAAATGTGTGCACAACTTGAGAGAGTTAACACACGGTGGGACCACTCTTTACTTTGTTCCACACAACAGAGGACATTACACTTACAGTGTCATTACCCTGCTGGGACCCATCTGTGCACATTCTGGAGGCTGCATGCCCTCAAAATGCAATCTTTATCGGTTCCCTTTTCAAGAACTTTACAGCAATAGGTGATCCATCCTCACAGGTGCCATTTAGGAGATGTAAATCTCATTAACTTTCCTCATTGTTTGGTTTCAAAATTTAAAGCAGGGTTTGGTTGCCTCGCCCAGTGACAGAGCCAAAATCTCCTGGCTTTCAGTGCTTTCAGAACTGTGCTTTCTCTTAAAGGTGTCTTGGTTTTGTTTTTCTTCTTGCTGGTCAGTGCCCAAGCACGGTTGGTTATTGGTTCTGCCTGTAGTTGGATTTCTGCACTTCCAGGGTTTGACTTTTACAGATGGACTCCTACAGGTGTCTTAGATGGAGCGGTACAGTGGTGCCTTTGCTTGGGAGCTCAAGGACAGAGTAATGACAACATGGCCTGTTCAGAAAAGGCTGAATGATAGGGATGGAAGGACACCAGGAGTCTTCCTAAGATGCTCGCCACTGTACACTGGTTTTAACTTCTGCAGCACACGGTGCTGGGGTCACCCTGGGCTGAGCTGACCTGATCTGTTCCCTTTTATTGCAAGGCTCACAGGCACTGCTGGAACTTGAGCTTCTCTCAGTCTCTGTTTGTGGCACAATTGAGTCTTCTGAGGACTGAAAGGCTTTAACCTGCTAAAGGTTCAGGGCTGGCTCTGGGAAGCCTGAATAAGCTACAGTTCAGAGGAAACTCAGCCAGAGATAGTTCCTCTTGTGCAACAGCTGTGCTACTGTGAGAGCACTGGGCTGAGAAAGGAGCTGCACAGTTCCCTTCTGCAGGCTTTGCAGTCAGTGGTGCTGCTTACGCAGCCAGACAGCAGCAGGTGGTGCTGAGTAAAAGCAACTCACAGAACCAATGTGATACTTCACCAGGGAAACTGCACCGCTGAGCCTTTCTTTGAAACAATTCTAAGCCACGAGAAGCAATGGATGTGTCTTACCATGCCTGCTCACTGAAATGGGTCCCAAAGTAGGAGCCCTCCAACTGCTATACCAATAAAAATAACATGTTTCAGTATCAGTTGTATCACCAAGTTTTACAGGAACCGACTGAAAACACTCAGGCCAAGCTGCAGCTCTTGTTGCGCTCTTTTGAGCCCGTGACTTGGGAAACAATAGAATTTATCTCTTTTCCTTGTGTTGTGCAGAGCAGTACAATCTTCAGAGTGTCTGAGGATGAAGAGAGAAGCAGTGAAGTGGAAGCAAGGAAAAGCAGACACCGCAGGTACTGTCCATGCGTGTCCATGAACTACAGTGCTGAGCCAGAAGTACCTCTGTATTTTTTGGTGTTTCAGAGCAGTCAGTTTCCTTTCAGCCCAAACTGGGAAACCAAATGCACACGGCTGAGCCCATTTTTTTTTTTATTATTCTTATTTGACACTCACATTACAAAATTTAGAAACCATAGACAGTTCAGGCAAACTGTTAAAACACAGTATAAATTAGGGGGTTTTAATATATAAATTCTATACACAGGTAAGTTAGCTTGAACATGACTGACAAAAGGATTTCAGAACAATCTTACCACAACGGTATAAAAAGGCATGGGAGTGGGATCGGCACGATAATGAATGCAGGTTAAGACATTTTCCACAACAGCTATAAAGCGTAACAATGACCATGCTATTCTTGCAGTGTTTATGGGGGTACAGTCTGAGTATTACCATCAACATTTTGCAATATCTATGTACAGTCACGAAATCATAACAGCCGCTTTCAAGTAACCTTACTGTTTTCTGCCTGCGCAGTCAATCAAGTGTTGGTGATTGCTGTGAGGACTTCTAAGAAATCTGTGTGGTTTGAGTACTGTGGAGGAGAAAGGGATTTCAGTTCAGCCTGAAAATGAAATAGCTTAATTTAAAGGAAAAGGGATGGAAGAAACACAGCCCCTCCTTACTGCTGTTCACACAGGCAGTACCTACTGGTCCTTGAAGCCGTATTTCCTTTATTTCCTAGCTTATTCTTCCTGAAAAACTCTTATTTATTCCTTTTTTATAAGCACAATTGAAAGAAGGAATTATAATAGATGAAATGTAAAAGCTGTAAACAATTTGGGGTGATTTTCTGAAAGACCACAGACACATCGCTCAGCTTCTCAGCCTGAATATAGGGACAGCTCTGCTTGCTCATTTTTAGGACTGTGAATGACTTTTGGGATGATCTTAGGGTATAGGTTTAAGATGGGTGGTACCATTTCACAGAACTGGCTGGAAGTGAAAAAAAATACTAAAATCTGATTTCTTGCCTTCATATGCTGATGCTAAAAGTGAAGAGTTCAAAACCTGGAGGCCAGTTTGTGTTCCATCTGCGTTGCATCCTGGCAGTTTTATTTCATTTCACAGGCTGGCTCCTGAGGGAAGTACTTGCCTGTTGGTGAGAATCGTATCTTGAAACACTCACATTTAATAGCTGTGTGCTCGTATCTTTCACAGAGCATTAAGAGTTAGGAGGATTTTACTGCAACAATTCCTTCTTCAAGGTGAGGACATACTATAAGCAGTAACCCAGCTTGGGCTGTTATGAAAATCCACCTGGTGTCAGCTGTCTAATCGATACCCCCCATCTTCTTGACTCTTTTTACTCATATGCCAAACATCACTTACTCGTCCCCCACAGGCTGGGACTGCAGAAGCTTAATTAAATAATGGAAGCAGTGATGCAGTACCGACCAGTTACAGTTCACTGAGGAAGTTGCCCTTCTCTGAAAGGTAGCTTGGCTCTCTGGTCACAAGTGCACATTTAAATAGGCCGTGAACGTTTTAGGACGAAGTTTACTGTACAGGTATTTAATGTACAGGACGTGAGTTCTGAACTCGAAGTCTTCAGCATTCCTGAAGGCCTGGGAGCACAGCTGCACTGCAGTGTTAGTCTGGGCTGGTAGTGCCAGGAAGGAAGGGAGAAGGGACTCTGACAACAACAGTTCTGGCATACGACTGCAGAGCCCAGATATGGCGCAGAACTAGAAGAATATTCCTGTGGCATTTTGCAAGGGCTGCTTATAGAGCAAAATGCCAGTTCTGCAGAGGGAAGGGCATCAAAGGGAGAGATGGCAGTGCAAGCCACTCTGAATGTACAGCATTACAGTCTGAGCTCGGCCACAGTGCAAGGCAAGGGATCTAGAGAAGTTAGCCATAGTTGGCTCTTCTCTGTAACCGAGGTATGGCCTGAGTTTCAGTGTCTTGCACCTCTGCAGAGGGTACGAAATGCCACCTGTGCAAGCCTTTAACTTCTGATATACACCTTGCATAGTACAAAAATGCAGAATGTGATGCCTTCTGTGCGCATTAACAGTGCAGCTGATATTGTTTGTGTATCTGAAAATACACAAAAAGAACTTTAAAAGAAAGAACTGTGAAACAGATTTGCCCCCCAGTTCTGTTCCACTGAAAAAAAGCCTCCCCTGCTCAGCTACAGGACAGCCGAGCAGCTAACAGTGATTGCAGAGAAAGGGACACTCCGAGGCAGTGTGCTTTCCTTCCAACATAGCCAATGTTAAAATGAAAGGATCAGTACAGCTTGCTGCATGCATCACTATGTCACTGTATTCTCTCCTGCCTCGGCCTGCCCAGCTGCCATTGATATTAATAGAAATAGCACATGCACGGTTATCTTCTTCCACTCTGCTGCCATGCTGTGAAATATAAAAGTTAACAACCGTCAAGGCATTATTCATAATTGAGTTCCAAGAATTTTCTTGTGAGTGTTCTGTTGGATAGAGGATGAAACATGTTTTGCCTCAGGTGAACTTCCAAGAATGCCCAGCCTGTCAAAAACGTCATGTCCCGGCTTCACAGACCTCAGGGCTCGCATAGGAATTTGCATGACAGTTTTGTACTGGAACATCCATCACTGCTGCATGCCCTGATGTATGGATACCAGATACGGCGATGCTGCTCCCCAGACACAATCCAGTACCACCGTGCACCAAATACTGAGGTAACTTCACTTCACAGGTAACATTAACAAGAAAGGTAGTTTCTGGCCCGCAGCTGAGGCTTTGAGAAGGGAGCCGGGAGCTTCGCCACGCTTCGTCGCCTCTCCCTAATCCTGTTCTGCAGTTACAACAATGGAAATGCTCAGTTTACAGTCAAAGGGGTTTTAATTTCTGATAAAATACGTTCCTGAGACAGTAAGGCTCATTTCTACCACTTTAAAAAGAAAAAAAAGGTTTCAAAGCCAGAAGGCCAAATTCTGCTCTCAGATGTGAATTAATTCCCTGGATCAAATTCAGTCCTTGAATTTGCTTCTAAAACTTCAGCAGCGCCAGAAAACACTTTTGCCAAGGTTGGATTTTCACCCTATTAAGTGCACCTGCCCATCGGAGGGTTGCAACTGGCCCTAACAAAAGGCCAAGGACTGTTCCAGTTGCCAGTGCAATTTAATCCCTATGAATAACCTTGAGCAGTGCAGGACTGCTCCAAAACCCATCAAAATCAACTGGAGTTAAGGCAGTAATTGCTTCAGTATCCACCCAGAGATGAGGATGTTCAGCACCTCTGAAAAAAAAAAAAACCTTTTAAACATGGGATTGTATAAAGGCTTGATCCGGAGCTTCTGGAAGTCCCACTAAGCCCTTAACACCTCCCTAAATCTAACTTCAGTGCTTCCATTTTAGGCACCGGGGCTTGAAAATTTTGGACTGTGAATGTAATTTAGTTTGCAGCGGTGATAAGTGCCATGAGACCACACTTTGTCTGATCCTTACAAGATCACCTGACTTCATGGAAGGTTTGAGAACGGAAAATATAGCAAGAAAACAAAATTTGATTCATCCCCGGGGCGTTATCACCTCAGCCTCTATTGACCACTGGAAAACAAGAGAGAATTTGCACTTTAAAAAGCGGGTTTTAGGGAAGAGCTCATCCACCCACAGTGAGTTTCAGATAACTAAAAACCCTGTTCCACCGTGAAGCCACGCTGTGCCTATTAAAAAGATGCAGGCGTTACAAAATAGTAATAATAAAGAAGACCATTCAGCAAACACATCAGCATTACCATTGTTCATGGATACGTTTATGGTTATTGCTCTGGATTTGGTTGGGATGAAACCATTTTTTAATGGCATCATCTTGGAGATGGTTCTGCTTGAAGGAACAGCCACGTGTGTGTGTGTGTGTGTGTGTGTGTGTGTGTGTGTGTGTGTGTGTGTTTCCCTGTACAGCTCTCAGCTGTGTACAAAAATGAACAAACAGTTCATCAGCAGTATTGCCAGAACAGTCGCTCCTTGGCTGGAAGGATGCCGTGCCATCCTCACACTCACTTCTTCCATACAGAGCTCGAGTACACACATGACATTTTTATGTTCCCCCTGCTTGAACTCGTGCGCTGATACATAAACGAGGAGAATCGATGCTCTGCATCGTGCCCCTGTGTGTGCAGATGCAGAAGCTGCCCTGCCCATCTCAGCCAGCTGCACAAGCGGACGCCAGGTGGCCACGATCCAGGTTTCCACTGATCAAAACCTAACCTGAGAAGTGCACTGCAGACACCGAGCTTTAGCATACAGCACAGAGCATGTCTCAGGCCACCGTTCTCAACATCAGCTCATCTGCCTGGGCTGCCCTCAAGCACTGCCTCACCAATGCCTCATATTTCTGCCGCTCGCTCAGGCGTGGATCACTTCTGCGAGGCCTGGCAGTGGGCAGGGGCAGTTCCAGCTTTCTGCCTAAATGCACAGTGTAGCCAGCTTTTATGATTAGATTCAGTTTTCCAAATCCTATGGCCATTTGGAATCACTCTAAATGGAAACAAAGCAGTCAATGATTTCAAAGGAAGCGTTATGTCCTGCTATTATAAAGAGAGTGGAGCATCTGAACGGGTCAGCGTCGAGTCAGTAACAAAGCAAAGTACCACACGGCATTTAGGTTTCAGCTGAGCTTTTTGAGGGGCCGATGGGAACAGCCCTTCCACAGACATACAGTCCTTCCACACACAAACTTCTGACTCTAACACCCACACAGTTCGTTATCACTTATTACATATGTTAAAGTAGCACCACGGTCGTCGTACAAGTTTAAAAAGAAGATGTAGTCCCTGCTTGCAGTTACCTGTAAGGAGGTGGTGTGTACTGGTTATAACCTAAAAATTAAAGAAGAGGAAAGTGGTTACCTGCTAACGAATGACCAATGTTATACTTGAGTGCATTTGTTCTAGCCTGAAACCGTTTGTCTTACAGAGCAATTCTTCCTTCCTATCCTCTGAGCATCACGTTGCAAAATAAACAGTACTGTTAACTGGAACCTGATAGATTTTTTAAATAATAATGCAGTATCTTTTTTCTGTAAGTGTGATAAAGCCCTCTAAAGGACGCACCTCAGCAGGAACCAAACTGGGGGATAGGCAACACGCATTAAACAGAGGTAAAATGAGTCCAGCTTCTTCAGTTCAGCTTTAAATGTTGGGTGTAGGGGGTCTTTAAGGAATACCATAGACACTCTGCGACCTCCTCAGATCTGCTGAGATTCACAGTAAGAAGAACAAGTGGCGGGAACAGTAACTAAGCAAGAGTCACACTTCGGATTGTTCTCTGTAAAAACTCATGGGATCTGCACAGCTCTCCCACGCCGATGTGATCTGTATGTGACAGACATGAATACATATGAGTGAGCGATGTCATTTTCATCCACTGGAAGCTTATACCTGTTGCAGTCAGTGCTTTGTTCAACAAGGCTGGCGGACTGCTAAAGCAAGATTAAGTTCTTCTTTCTTCATTCAGCAATTAACCAGATTGCTGCTGTGTCTGATTTAATTTTATAATCCTCAGAGAGTTTCAAGAGCTGCTGTCTGAAGCACCTGCTTCTGAAATATTCGTGTCTATTTTTTTTTTTTTCCTTTTTCACACTTTTTCCATTCTCTCTCGCAGCACCACGGTTCTCCACGCTCCCGATTTAATTACATTTTCCTTCAGAGGCAAAAGTTACAGTGATCCTGGCGCAGTTTGGGCACAGCCACAAATGTTTGTCCTTCCTCTCTGTCTCAGAGTTAGAAAAGCGTCCTTGTGCACAGTTCAGTTGATTTCAGTGGATGAATCCAGTTCATCCATCACGTTAGGCAGTCAAAAATAATAAAATAAAAGAAGGAAAAAAAAAAAAGCCAACAAAAAACTCAAACAGAAGAATTCATCTAAATCCCAAACAGGCATCTTTGGAATCAGTAGTGCAAAATGTTTGCGGATTTCTTTTCTCTGACTTACTGCCATTATCTCTCCATCTTCAAGTCTTTCCTAAAATAGTGGATCTGTAAATTGAAAACATAAGAACGATGAAAAGGTGCCATGGTTTTTAGTAAGTACAAAGTGCGTTGGCTTTTTGTTTTGTTTTGGCATCGCTGCCTGCAGGTTCTCATTTACACCACACCACGTCATGTCTCTCAGAAGAGACACAGACTGCAGGAGCATTCCATTAATCTCGCAGGCCTCTGCTGCGTGGCTGCAGCACTGCAGAAACACACGAGTGGAGAACGATGTCCTTTAAACGGTGGGTAATTTGAGAGTAAGATTAGCTTTTATCAGTGCAGCTCCAGCTCTGTAAATCAGTCATAAATGGAAGAGACCTCCATCAGAGGTCACACTTCCAGTGCCAGCACTTTACAGGCTCTGCGTATCAGAGCAGTGTTTTGGAATTACTTTAGAACCGAGCTGATAAAATGAGCGGTTACCTTAAGGATTTCCATCTGTCTTTTTCTGTCTGGTTTTCTGGACTTTCACTTTCATACGAAGCCAGATATAAACCTGGAAAAGGTAAAAATATGTTTTCTCAACAGGAACAGCAAATCCCTATGTCTCTGCATTCGTGTATGTCCTGCACTGTAACACAAAGCAAGGATGACTTGTTGTAAGTTCACGGCTCACCACATCACTGGCAATCAGCAGGACACTGGTGCTTATTTACATTTCCACCTTTGGAAATCTGTTAGGTTAGTTTTGATGGAACAGGAGCCCAGAGTTACAATATGTTAGCACAGCCTGCTTATAATGATGTCAAACAGTTAAATGATCTCCATTAAAAATGAGAGAGCTGACATCGGAGCAAATTAACTTGTTACATTTAACACTATTCCCATCACTTAACACAACTTAATCTTCCTCAATCTCTTTAAGGCCTAAGGGTACATGATATCTTAAATGAATAGAAAACACACTCAAGATCAGAATGAGTCACAGAAGCCAGAGATGGAAAACAGTAGAAGAAAATAAAAAGTTCTCCTTTCCTGCAAAACTCTGCAGTGTAGGGTGAATTTTACAGTAGCAGCATGCACCTAGGCTGTACAGCTTCCTTTATGCAGGCTGGTGGTGCACTGATGTCTCACTGTGGGCTATAATTTGCACTCACGTGTATTTCCTCATTTATCTGCTCAGTGGTGCTTAATTCTTTAATGCAGGAACCATCTCACTATTCAAGTCTGTGCTATAATTGAAGCACATTTTAATATTAAACTGTTGGGCCACTGCTCCTACGCGCAGTGACGAACCTAGTGCAGCTGTACGTCACACAGCAGTGCAGCATCTGTCCAATATATTCCCGTGTCTTTCACTCAGTGTGAATCTTTCTGCTCAGCATTTCCCCCTGGGTAGCAGGAGAGGCCTGCTCTGGCTTCAACAAAGGGCATCTAGTGAAAACAGTATGAACACAGCAAGGATATGGGAGAGAAAATATGCAAACAATTAGTGGGTTGAGGTCACCCTTTCTTGGCTCACCACCCTGAAATCTGCACTTTTAAACACCATTTGTGACTCGACTTTCACTTCGTGTCCCTTCAGAGCCTGAATACAGAACAAATGCCTCCATGCTGTCTCCTTTCAATACATATTACTTTAATCACATTCATTATCCCATTCTGGCAGCTGTTTCTCCTAGTGTTTAGGCAGGACTTTCGAGGCAGCGTTCAGTGTTCTGTAGCAGTCTCTGAAAAGCTGTCTGGTGTGATTAACTTGGATCAGTACAGAAAAGTGTCTAAAGGGTCAAAGAAGAATAAACCCAACACCAGTACTGCCTATGGAACATAGCTGAAGACAGTTCCTGTGCACGACAACGTACCAAGAAACAACCGACATGGACCAGAACGAAGAGGCACAGCTGGTTGTGGTGGACAGCAAATTGAAAGAGGAAAAGAGAAGGCAAATTGGACTAAAAAGTCAATCGGAAGAACAATTTCATCACAGCTTTTTCATAGCTGCAGGTTAAGTCAATTACTGTGAAGGAGGTTCAGCTGAACAACCATAGCCTCAAGTCGTGTGCACTGAATGGAAGACAGTGGTGGTTTGCAGAAGGGATGAGCCCATGACTCCATCAACCGCTGCATGAACTTGTCTAAGGGACAGCTGACGTTCAGCGCAGCCCACAGCACGGCTCTGCGGCCTCTTCTCTTGATTTCAAACATAGGGCCACCATGACAACTTCCGAGATAGCAGTGCCTTCTGGACAAGCTATGGACTAGAGAGAAGGAATCAGGCAGCAGCTCCACAGGGTAGAGGGCTTTATCTGCAAAAGCATGTCGATAGTCTGGGGATAATCTACAGGCTGTGTGACAGGAAAGCTAGGAAGGAAATGTGACCGGTCAGTGGGAGAGAGCACCCAAGATGGGTCAAGGTGTTAACTGGTAGTGATAAAGAGACACGTTTTCAGTGATTAGAGATTGCACAGTCTTACCATCTTCAGTAAAAATGGGAGCAGTGTGCAGGTAGTGGATGATGTTAGCGTCTTGTTCAAAGGGGCATTCCACTTGTTTCCATGTTATAAATTCTCCTACTTGCTTTGCCAGTTCCAGGAATTTCTGTAAACATAAACCCATTCTGTTCAGATACAGTTCTGTTGTGTCACTTAAAACTACCACATCCGAGCAGCAGATCAGGATGTAGGGTCCCTGACCACGAGGACATGAGGAGAAAGGAGTCCTGTATCTTTCAGATGGGCAGACTTCCACTGCTTGTTTGCTGGGGAAAGAAGGTGGAAAGGGTGTGCTCTGTTCCTTCTTGCAAGGAGTCTCAGTTTGTACTTACTTAAGTGAAAATGTATCCATGAACAAAGCAATGGGTTACACATAAGAACAGCATAAACTTTGAGGGACCAGAATTAGACACATTACTTAAGTGGAGCGACTCCAATCCCTCACAACTCTTTAGGCCTTCTCACAGGAAACACATACGGCAAAAATCTTCTGATATAACTCGAGGGGATGCCAGGCTCTCTCTTGTGCACTACTCAGTATCTCACAACGACCACAGCAGAAGGACAAATGTAACACAACTGACCAAAGAGATGATTTACAAAGAATCTGAGAGCCGGAGAACTGCTTTCTCATTGCCACAGGGCAGTCCTTATGAGAGCACTTCATCTCTACTCCCACCAGAAGGCAAGAACACAGCAACTGCAGTGCACAGTACAATGAAAGAGTGAGAGTGCCTACACACAGCCACCAGCATCAAGGTGCACGGATCTAAAACCATCCTCCCCAGCGCAAAGCAACCACTCAGGATGCATAGCTACCCAGTGCTGGGGGGCAATATTCTGCTTTAGCTGATAGAAATACTTCTGTGTAAAACAACAGCATGACAGACTCTGAGCTGTCTGCAGTTCTGCTTGTATTCTAATCTTTCTCTAATGACCACAATTAATTTGTCTTACTTCGCCAAGTCTTAGAATTAAAAGTTAATTACAAGACAGATAAAACGACTTATGAAGCATTTTACACTGATCTGTCTACGTGTGCAAGGAGAATAACTTTTTCCTTGTTTCCTGAAAGTCATCCTCCCCTCCAAGCCATACATATAATCACGCATATTGCTGACATTGCATTTCCAGCAGCCAACCCACATGAAGCGAGTCAGAACGGTCCTTTTGTCGTATTTCTATAAAATGTATACATTATTTCTTTCAGAAAACATTCGGAGATTGGTTTAACCTTCAAGCAGCCACTTGAGGTTGTCCCTTTTGGTATGTCCAGCCTTTGTTGGGCTGCACTGAAATCGCAAGCAAACAATCTCAGATAGCACTATCAGAATGAGGTAAAAACATTTTTCGGATCTTACCTCAAAGTTGACATGTCCGTTTGGAAGGCGATTAGCACATCCTTCATTCAAAAAATAAATGTCTTTGATCAACAGGCTGAAGAAGGGGATCACAATCTGTGAAGAGAAATGGTGTAACTATTATCGTTCCAGTTCAGTATTTTCTCTGTATGAAAGAAGAACGCAGTCAGGAGAGAGGAGAAAAAAAATAAGTATTTACTTTTTGGGCACTTAAAAAGTGGTGGAGTGAGAGGCAAGCAAAAGGGCAGCGGGATAAAGTTACACCCTCAGCCATCAGGAGAGTGAACATGGAAATGAGCATGAGCTGAAAGCAGGGGTCACTGAGCAGACTGACATGCTAAGAAAATATTAATAACCCAGTTCATTAACTCCCAGCACATCCACTGCATCACTGTCTGATGACGAGATCAGACAGCAAAGAACAACAGAACAACTGCACAACCCTTCCTCTCTCTGTTGGGCTGCTGTTGCAAAGCTGTTGCATACACAAACTGAGCGACTTTAAGGCAGCTGAGAAACAAAGAACCAAGGAACCACTGCTGTCTCTGAACAAGGAAAATGGTCTTATAAAGTCAGAAGATGCTCACAGAGCTGGAGCCAGGCCCTGACCCCCAGCTAGAAATCACTGCCAGGTTCTGCATAGTTTTTTGCAGACAGATATGAGCTTGTTCTGCCCTGCTCTGCACTGCCTGGGAGCCAGATCACCATCATTAGTAGTACTGAACATAAACTAAGAGCCTTGCTGGGAAGGAAGGTATATTAATGTGGGCTACATGCCATACTAATACAGCTACAAAGCCACCAGTCAGCTCAGAGCGTGGGCAGAGCTTGTTCTCATCTGCATCCAAAAGGAAGCAAAGACATTCCCTAGAATACCAATTCTCCACACGTTTCCAGGGGATTTCTGTCTTTGGGTCAGTATTTATTTCCCTAATAAAAATACGTGGCCCCGCATGCTTTGTTTTCCCAGTTTCTGTAATAAAAGCAACAAAAGTGGATATAGTTACATTTCGGCGTTGGCTTCAATCCAGACTAAAAACCTAGCATGAAATCGGGGCTAGTGCCACAAACTCAAATCTCTCTCTCCCTTTTGATTCTCCCCGAGCCATCCAACCCACCCACATGCTGAAGGACAATTGCCTCCTGCAGAAAGAAGAAAGCTAATGAGCTCAGACACGTTCTTCCTCCGAAGTATCACACGGCAACGACGCTCAGCACTGCGCTGTACGTCCTCCCAACGTTTCAGAGCGATGTCATTGGCACTGCGCGGGGCGTCCCAGCGGAACGACTTAATTCTGGATTTGACAGAGGTCAGCTGAGTGCACAGACAAAACCAAGCAGTTCCCAACAAGGATACCGAATTCTGCACGAAACATCCTCCCTCCTCACTGCCAGCTCTCTCGCCCTGCACTCGGGCAGCTTTATTTCTGCACTCCCTTGCGTCCCATGCAGATGGCTGAGGCATCTTCCACGCGTGCTTCTGTGGTGGCCATTTGTTGGCAAGGGGGGCAGATCTCAAACTGTCATAAAGTCGATAAAATAAATAACGAATAATCTGGCTGGCAATAAGCAACAAAATTCCTTAATTCTTCTCAGAACAACTCAGCACACCCCTTTGCAGCTGAGTCAGCCTGTGACCAGCTGCTGATCTCATTTCACTGAAACTGCTGTGAGATTCCATTAGCTTCAGCAGATTTACATCAAATTTACAGGGATGGGAGATCAGCATTTGCCTTCGCTCCCCTAGTGAAAGAACATCCAATTCCGTGTTATGCTTGTTCATGCAGTATCTGCCTTGGCCACGTGTACAGATCTCCCATTTATGACTATGAGCAGTTCCAATGTTAAAAACAAACTCTTTCACAAGACAGAATAAGAGAACAGAATGGAGAAATAAGAAAATGAACAAGAAATATTCAGGCACAGAACAATAGGACGCTGCACTAACATCTCCTGAATCCGATCAGAAAGGTTTGTATCCGCCACGGACATGGCAGATTCAGTTCTTGCTCAACACAATGGCAACACAAGCAAATGAAATGAAAACGAATCAGGACAGATTTTCACCCCAAATTTGCTGCAGTGGGTTCAGACCAGACTCTTTTGCATGGCCTGCAGTAAGTCATCTTCTCTAATGTAAGTGGAGAACCACCTCGTCACCTCTGAGTGCTGTGCCCTTTGCTCTGTATCTCAAATCACAGGCTGTACAATAGGGGTTTGTCTGCACAGAGAAACTGCCTGGCACGGCTGCAACAAAGTGCAGCTCCACCTGGGCCTGCCAGGATGATGCTCCATACCAAAATAAAAGTCATTTTAGTCTGGAATACCTTTGCCTCTGATTTATCAATCTAAACAATGTGAATTTTCAACAGGTAGAGATGCTTGCAACAAAGCCATCCATGTTCTGCCTGCCCTAGCTTCCTGACAGCCAGCCCACGAGAGCCCTCTGATCCATTTCAAACCCCTTCCAGCTGCAGATTTACATTGCCAGCTGCATTCAGCAGTGCCCCATGGAAAAATGGGCAGCAACGCATCGAGTGTTTCAGACACGCTCTCTGTAGGGATGCACAGCATTGATGTGCAGGTACAGATGTTGTCACACCTACCTTCTCCCTGTTGCTGTGTGCAGTGAGGGACCTGTGCGCAGCCCCCCGCAATGCTGTTCTGTAGTTATAGAAGTTACCAGTGGGGTCCATCTGGTGCTGGGTATACAAAAGACAACACATTGGTTAGAAAGCAGCCTGGGTCCTCTGACAACAGCTTTGCCCTTGGCTGTACCAAAACTTGAACAGAGCCAAATCCACATACACATAAAAGCCCATGAACCGTGAGCAAACAACACTGGCATCGGCGTGAGAACTGTTGCTCGTACATCAGCCACTCTTCGCTTCCTTTTAGGGTTTGAATATCTTTTTGTATGCAACGTCCAAGTGCTTTGCTTCCCCTCTACACACCTGCAGCTTCACACTTTCCTCACTATCCCTCAGCAGCTTCAGACAGAATGCAACCCTCTGCCTATGCAGTGTGTCTACAGACATCTCATACCCGGATAACAGTGTGGAAATTCACAAACAAACTTACAAAAAAAAAAAAAAAAAAGAATACAATTCAAGGGGCGCGTCTTTATTTATTTATTTATTTACTTACTTCAAGAATGAAAAATTTGGCTGTCTTTACTTTTGACCAAGTCTTCTTTAACCTGGAAACAGGACTCATGTTCATTCCAGCTGTGAGAGGGAAAGAAGAGAAAAAAAAAAAAAGCCACGGATGAGAGTCAGACTTCCCCTCTTCCTTCTGCTACAGCCCACGGACACACCTGGTGAGGAGCCGTACTTACAAATGATTGCCATCAGTGAATTAAAGTTCCCTATGTTAAAGCACTCTCGGGCAACGTCAATGAAGAATTCAATGACTTGTGCTCGCTGTTTCTTTTTTGCAGGCTGTAAATTAAAACAAGTATTGGTAATGAGCATACACAGAACTGCAGGGCAGATCAGGCTGTGATACTTTGCGTTTTACACCCACACTGTAATGGGGATGGAATCACCCCACTCTTCCAAAGACCTTCAGATGGCAGTGCTTTCCAGTCACCAGCTATGCAGGACATCCACCCTAATCCTCCCTTCAAAGGAGAAAAGGTTCACTTCATTTTGACGGGGCCAAGTTAACTAAACCCAAGTCTACCACGTTTAAAAACACAACAAAACAGTAACAGACAACAACCACAGCTCCAGTAACGGGCAGCAGGGCAGAGAGCTATGCAATGGGAATTTACGTGCACAGCAGAGCTTCGGGATGACAGGTAACAAATACTGCTCCACTAGAATCTTTTCCAGCAGAAACCTCACAGGATAATTCAAGGCACTTTTTCCTCTTTTTCTCCCTGCAGGGTTCATTATTCCACACCGTGTTCCTTCTACATCAATAGAACAGTGTATCCCCCGTGTGTTGCCAGCTCTGTTTTGTAATGTTTGCCATTTATCAGCTCGCTCCTGTGAATGCAGCATTACTAAAACTTACTGTCAGATGCTCAGCTAAGTCAGGAGAAATAAACCCCCAGGTTTGCTTTTTAGTGCATCACCTCAAACTGTGCCTCATACTTCCCACTTACCATGCAGATTTCTGTTGCTACGAGGTAGCAGAGCCTATTGAACCACTTCACGTAGGCCTCAAGGTTACTGGTCTTCTGGTCACTGAAACAAGGCTGGGGAGAAAAAGCACACACAGACATGTAACTGCAGTTCAGTTAGCTGCCTGATGGCAAAATACCTCTTACACAAAGGTCATCACACATCTCTCTCTCGTGTACAGAGAAGACTGTGTCTCAGCAGAAGAAAAAAAGCAAAAGAAAAAACAGTTCTAGTTGCTTCTCAATGGGAAAAAAATACTCTCTTGCGTATTCAGGATCGGCTGTCGAGCTGCTGAGCCCCAGCTCTGTCCTGCTGGCTGCACTGGAGCGGGTTGCTTACACACAAGGGAGACTTCACTGCAAAGAAGCACTTCTTTCACTTCTTATATGAAACTAAATTCCCACAGCTCATACAGTGGTGGGAGCAGATACTTGGCTGAACTCCTGCAGGTACTTTGCCATCCACAGTCTGACTTCCGTGGAGAGGCAGCTCACACAGCCTGAACACATTGCTGGGCATTATAAGAACTCTGTTCCTTTCTCCAGCCCTAAATTCTGAGATTCTCCATCTGGGACGCGCTGCTCTCCAGAATCACATGAATTCCGTGAACATTCAACAGTATCCACTAGGGGGTATCAGAGAATACCACATTTTTGTACTGTTGAGATAATCGTCTCCCAGCGCTGCCAGAAATACACGCTGCTAAGAAGAAAAACACAATGCACAAACACAGACCCACGAATGTCCGTGGAACTACCCACGTAATGTCAGTTAGGTGCCTGATACCTCAGTCTTCGTGTTACATGAAGATACCTCACAGTAAGATTCTTTGAATTAAGATAATTCAGAGGAAATATCTCCCTGCAATTCTGTACGCAGGCACACTTAGAAAGAGAGGTCACAGTACGCCGGTACCAGGAGGCCAACCTGACGCCTGATGTTCACAGCCATCTTATGGGAAGACTGTATCTACAATAAATAAATAAAGGTATCGATGCATCTCAAAAGGAAACGCTGGCAGGCACCCCGTGAATGTCAGACAAGAAATCCCAAAGCAGCCCCACTCTACCCATAGCAGTTACTTTTCTTGCACGCTGTGGTATATTTTGTTCCCTGCAATGGCAGAAAAAGTACACGGAACCGTGGTTTTGTTCTGAACAGAGGATTTCCATCACAGCGCTGCTGTTCTGTGCCATGGCATAAGCACCACAGCTAATGCCACAGAACTTGGGGAAAGCGTGCACATTTCATGCTGAAGCAGACTGCCTTTTAAAGGTTAAGCTTTATAAATGGCAACAACATTTAGCACTTCCCTAGCATCTCCCATCTGCAGCTCCCAAAGTGCTTGATAAACATTCATAAATGAAACCTCCTGAAGCCTTTGTGCAAGAACAGTCTTTAAGATGATCTTCACCTGGAGGGAATGCAGAGCAGAGCCAAAGCCCAGCATCACCAGGCCAGGTAGGGAGCTGTCACTGCACATAAGGTCTGTGCTGCTGTGCACCATACACAATCTCTCAGCTACAACACACCGTGGTACGGAGGATCTTCCAGGTCACCACTGCGACCTCTGCTCAGCCCAGGGAGAGGGTACAGACAACTTGCAGACTACCCCTGCTTTCACCAGCTCACTGACCTGAAGCCCACTAATTCTTAGTGTCACATCTTGCATGAAGATGTTAAGGCAATTTTTGCTGTACTAAGTAGAGCCTACTTGGAAGAAGACGTTGCCTTGAACTTAGAAGGCAATGCAGTGATGCATCCCTGCTTTGACATTAGCTCTCTACCTCTCATTCAAATCCTTCCTGTCCACCTTAGCTGATGTTTCTTCATGTTTTTCTTCACATCTAGGTATTATTCTGTTCCAGCACTACATTTCGAATTCTAGACAAATTCTACACAAAGCTACAGCCACTGTGCCTACTTCAGCTCATTACAGAACTTGCCCTTCTTCCTCTTAGCATCCTTTTCCCTGCATGGCTTTATGTAGTTTGGCTTCATTCACTGCTGCCTCCCTCCTATTCTTCCAAAATTTACTCAAGGTTCAGAGCCTCCATTTGATCTCTTCCATTCTACTTCATAACAGAGATGATGACTTCCCGAGACACTTGTTCATTTTCAGTCTGGTCCCTCACATTCACAGCAGGTTGCTGAAATCTCAGCTCTGGCTGCCTTGATATTTGACGTTTCTGACACACCTTTGTCACGCAGGGGTTCTTTCCTAATGGATGTGATCAAGGTTCAGAATACCTGAGACACCAGCTCTGCCCATTCCCCCCTCCCTGAACTCAAGTGCAGAATGTCTGTAACTCCAGCACGAGAAGAAGAAAGCCCAAGGCCGCACAAAATGTCTGTCCACGCCTCCCTTCACCATTACAAGTTATTTTGGTGCTCTTTGGGAAACATTTTAAAAAGAAGTCTTCCTCTATCTAATGATGCAGTTTTACCATTGATATATGATCTCAGTGGGAGCCCTTGTGTGGTTCTGGGGAAGAATTTTCCATCCCCTTTCTTTTTTGTCAGCATATGAAATGCCAGACTCTTGCTCTCCAGCTGGAAGTCTCTTTCCTTACCAAAGCACTCATTGAAATGCTGCTTCAAACCCCACTGGAATCCATGGAAAGACTCCAACTGGCTTCCAGGAACTCCGGATGAAGCCCTGCTCAGGCCCTTCATTCTCTGCAGTGTTCTGGGTTAAAAGCTATTGTGTGTAGAGAGAAAAGAACGTTGATTCACGACGCACTGACTCATTACTGTGGTGTCTGGGCTCACACCGTGGCCATTACATCATGTCCAGAGTCCTTACGCCTTTAACATTAGGGAGAGACATTCCCAGGTTCTGTGCAGCTACAAGCCATCTGCCCCCGCCAAATCAGGTGAAGAGGAAAAGCTGAAAGCCAGAACCTCAGTGCGTAGGCCGGTCCCTGGCTGGGATGTACTCTCACCATGAAGGAATGGCAACGACCTGCCAGCCAGAGCTCCACCAACAGGTCCTTCCTTGCTGTGAGAATGCAGCTCTGCCAGTCAGCCTGCCCCGGTGATGTCCCACGCTTGTTCTCATGGATTCTATCACATCAGGTCATCAGTTATTGTAGGAGACATTTTGTATGTGGACAGAACATACCTTGGTGCCATCCAGAGGGTCCTTATGTACAAACGCCTGCACAAACTCCTCAGGTCCAATGTGACTTAGCCTCTCCTGTTAGAGGGACAGAAAAGAGAAACGGGAAGAAATCAAAAAGCACTTCAGGATGTCTGTTGTTTCTCTTTGTAAAACGTTCCCATAATCTTTAAGTTCTGAATGGTGTGGTTAAAGCCAACCTTAATACTGATAAGAACGATGAGAGTTATTTCGGTAGAAAGAAGAAAACGAGAGCGTGTCTTGTTACCGAGGAGTCACAGCAAGAGCTCTCTTCACTGCTCAGAAAGGTGCTGATGCACGAGGCCTCATCAGGCAGCCAGCAGGACCTCAGCTCTGTGCTTGGAGCTGCCACGGACCTACGGCGACCCAGCACTTCTCAATGGCTGTATTCCCCAGTTGCTCCAATGGCAGAAATACCCGTGCTCCGGTAACCATAGCAATCCGCTGTCAGCTGCGCAGTGCTCTGACCCTGCCTCCCTACCCTGCAAAGCTCAGGTGATGCCCTGGGGGGATGGCTGTGTGCCAGTGGGGATGCACGTACTTTTATTACAGTCATTGCTTACACTGGAGAGCATCCCGGGCATTATCCGAAACAAGAGTGAATAAAGCACCCAGATCTCTCTCAGTCCATCTCCTGAACAAATGCAGCAGCTTCAGTCAGACCAGCAGCCACTGTTCAGGAAGGACCGTGGTTTTATTCCTCTGCATCAGGACTAAAAGACCACAGTAGGTGTTACGTACTAAAAAAAAGTATGTTGTCGCTCACAATCCTGCCTCTGTGGGAGCTCCCCTTGGTTGTGCACCTTGCTGACACAGAGGAAGGGAATCTCACAACGCTGTTTCGTGGAAGGTTTACTCAGCGCTGGCAATGACAGCCTTGGAGGAGCCAAGCAGCTGTCAGTGCTCCTGCAATGCCAGGGCAGGTGTGTTGGGGTGTCACAGCAATGCATGCTGACTGCCTACAGAGCTCTGCCACAGCCAGTGGGAACTCGGCTGTTTCTCACAGATTTGGCATCTATCACATTGACTGACCTAAAAGTACTGAGAAAAGTATGTGAAGTAAGCCGTGGTGTTTTACAGCAGTCATGGTTAATTATAATAGCTGCCATTGAGCCTCTTCAGCCCATGTCTTAATGAACTAGGCCCTCAGGGACATGTTTTCAAATATGCTCCTTAACTCCCTTTGACTTCTGCTTTTGCCCATTAGCACAATTCTGTTCAGGCTATGAAAACGAGACAGGAGATCACTTACATTGTCTACAAAAGGAAGAATCCAGCAGCAGTGACTGAGCTAGAGATGGGCAGCCCAGCCCATAACAGCCCAGGAGTCAGCAGATGGGGCCTGGTTTCCTTGATATCCCTGCCTGGCATGTTTCTCTTCAGCAATTTAATTCTTTTTTGTACACTTTTTTTTCTCCAGCCCATTACTGTACAGCCTCCAAAATGCTTTGGTATGAAAGCTGAGTCATTAGAATGATCCCCAGGTTACCAGATATCAAAGGCAGTATTTTTAATGACACAGGAAATATGTCTCTTCCTATCTGACATTCCCTTTAAACATGCTTATTAGAAAAATATTTGCAGTAGGTTGTAGGTCACACAGGATATTTCAGCAGAGATATTTTGGAATTCATATAGCCTAATCTTAGGACATTCAAGTAGCACTAAAATCAGTGGTAGTTTTGAGTTAGCAAAAATGTTATGCCTGTTCTTGGGGTAATTCTCTTGTCTACTCACCATGCCACTGGTAACTGTACAGAGCTCTTATATACAAATAACTGTTATTAAATAAAGAAATACTTCTTGCTAACAAACAAGCACCTGACAGTTTCAGTGCAACGTATCTGGTATACCTGATGCAGTAAGTGAAAGTAGAGAGCAGTGAGTAAAGTGGTGTGAAAATCTCTGGCTGCATCAGTTTTAAAAGTGTAATCTGAATACAGGGAATCCTTGGAGGACACTTGTATTGTAAAGAGAAGGAAAAGCAAGAAAACAACTCCAGGCAAAAGGACTTGTACTTTCTGCCTTTAACTGAATAAAGCTAAGAGAGCCAAAGCTGCGTGCTGTGAAAAATAACCAAGGTAAGAAGGTGATCTGAAATGAGGGGTTCCTGAGTTATTCAACTTCCTCACAAATATGATATAAGCTACATTCAGAATCCCCAAAGTTAACTCCACAACATTCCCTCCAAACCACAATCCACTTGGTGGTTAATTTTCCAGCCTTTCTCTCTAGAACAAGCAGTGTCCACAGGAGGACAGGGAGCAGAGAGCCATCAGAGTACCGAATGCTGCAGATGGCAGCAGTAACGTTTTGTGTTCTTTGGTGAACAGCCACGGAGGATCTGAACGTGGCAGAAAGGTGCAACACAAACTGTGGTGAAGGTCTTGGTACTGCAGAGGGTGTGTTTACCACCCAGAGTCCTTTGGAGAGTGGACTGCAGTCCAAGGAAGGAAACAGCAGGACTCTGTTTGGGAGTGGGGAGCATTTCTGGTATCTGCACACCCTGTGAGCACACCATGCTCAAAGTAATAAAGGGAAAGAAGAAAAACACTGGAGGCAGCTCAGACGCTTCATGTCTCTGTGGGAACGGATGTGAGTTAGGATTTCTTCCCAATTAACAAATGGGAATAAACATCCACATGTAATGACAAAGCAAGCTGAAAAGGTAAAGTGACGTGCCCCAGGATGCACAGGAACACTCTGATAATTTCTTGCTTTCCAGGCATCTCTTAACCTTTCAGACCCTGCCTGCTCCTGCAGTGCTGATACAGCAGTGCGATGTGCTGCAGCAGTGCGGACGCGCTCGGGCTGTGTCTGGAATACTCAGCAGCTGACGGCTTAAAATAATACCTCTGACGGCAAAAGTTGGAAACCATTCCCACGTACCAGCTCCACGTGTGTCAGCTGCTGAGCCAGAGTGTAAGGGTCACTGCAGACGCTCAGGATTTCTCTCTGTATTGACGGAGGTTTACTTTTAAAGGCAACCAGCTTATCGGAGACGGCAGCATTGATCTTGACAATCCCTTCTTGCCCGTGGCTGAGGGTGGCGAGCTTCTGATTCAGGGTCTGCAAAAGCTGATTCATCTTTTTCCAGTAGGCCTGGAGAGACAGGGGGAGAGAGAAACGTAAACCACCCACAGAACTCGACGAAGGTATGCTTTTATGCTACATTTTACCTTCTGCATAGTACTCCTAAGCCAGCAACAGGTTATCATTTTATTTTCAACATGCCTATTTCAGAACAATCAGTTGGCTTAATTACAGTTCTGCGCTCCAGACCACAGGAACAGACTGCAGCCTGGAGAAGAGGCAAGCAGGGCTGGTGGGCTGGGCTGGCAGTAACACTCCTTACTCCTGCCAACACCAGTGCTGCAGGAATCAGAGGAGATGGAATGCTACAACATGAGTTATTCCAGCTTTCTGGAGCAGAGCAGCCTTTGCTATCCATCCTTCACGTCAGTGACGGGTTGCCTGTGAACTCTACCTGTTAGGAGCTGCTAGTCAACTCTTACTCACTGAGAATACAGAGTGTTTGTAAGGCTTTTCTCTCTGTCCTTCTTTGCTGAGAGCACCTGAAGCACACTGTTACTTTTTACCCGGCTGGAGTGGCTCTAACTATTTAATATCCAAAATGTTAATTGCTAGTGGAAGACGCTCATAAGATATTCCAGGCACAGCCACGCGCTCAGCAGGATGATCATTACTGAGTTGTGCAGGTTCCTCTCAGAGATGGAGCAGCTCTTTGCAGGAAAAGAGCGGAGCTCCTGGCCATGGAGGATGGGTGGATAAAAGTGCTTTCAACTCCTCATGAGTGACAGATGCAGACATTATAAAACTGAGAGAACTGCTGGATGGGCTCTGAAAACAAGGATTAATTGGAAAAGTCCTTGGGCTTAAACTTCACACGGAGCACAGGTGTACCATACTGAGGTGTTCCTCGACAGCGAGGCTTGGTGGGTTTTCCCAGGCAAAGAAGCATCAGGTGTAGGTATGACAGCTCAATTTCAGAGAGCAGTCACTTGGGAAAACAGCTTCCAGGCTGGCCTACCATCAGCTCCAATGCCAGCACAAAGTACAGAGCGGGGAGACACTCTGGCTGCCAACAAGTGGGATAACTCCTTGCTCTTCACCCAAGCAGATTTCAGTACCATCGAGCTGCCAGTAACATCAGCTTGGAATATGCCAGTGTGAAACCAGAGCTGGCACTCCCCTCTTCTGTTTCATCTGTCCTGTACAGCAGATGTACACCCTGGCACTCTCTATGCAGTTCTTATCATCACATCAGGGGCTTGGCTGTGGTTTGCCATCTCATGAAGGCCAACACACACGTGTGTCACAGCCCAAGCTGCACGCAGCCCAGTGCTCGCTTGGGAATGGTTTAGAAATAGTCTGTGTCTTCTCCAGATTTCTGTAGGCTGTAGGCAGTCTCTCTCTTCAGTTTTGGCTGAGTTCACCCAAGGAAGATGTTTTCTTGAGCCAGTCTTGAGCGTGGGCCAGAAAAGCAGTATGCAGTCAGGCTATCTTGCAAAACAGACTCATAAATAAAGCAATGACCTAGAAGGTAGGAGGGACACGTCTCGGAGAACATCCATCCAGGTTTCAAAATCATGGAGAAGGAGTTAAAATCAAGTGAGGAAGATGTAGGAACAAATCACTGCAATCGTTTTTTTAGAAGATAAAAATTGTTCTTTCAGTTCCTGATATATACTGGTCCAGGGAAAACAGACTGCTGGTCTTCTTCATGAGATTCCTCACCCAAAAAGATGGTCATATTTTTGGTTTACAAAGGCCATCCTGGATTCAAACCACTGAATTCCGTCTAAGTATTTCTCCAGCTTACAACGATGTGTGTTTGCAAAACTCAGCACGACTTATCAAGTCCCATAAGTAGAATGCTATTTTCAGTGGAAATTCAGATAAGGAAATATCCTGGCATTTTGTAAACATGGAAATTGATCAGGGGATGCAAAAGTAAAAGTCTCCTGCAGAATATAAAGCATTCGGCTAAAAAAAATTCAGCTGAAAACCCAGTTCTCTTTCAAAACTGAGTTTGGATAAGAAATCTTTGCCTATCACATTATTTACTGATTGGATGGAAAGCCCAAAAGCAGAACTGTTTGAATGACACTGATGTTCAGTGAGTCTTTCAATAAACAGTCATCAAGAGATCTACTTTCGTCTAGTTTCATAGGGAATATGGCACAAAAAGATAGATACAGACAACAGTAACCTAAAGTCTGAGCAACCCAACCAGGTAACAGAACGAAGTAAGAGACAGACAATGGACATGGAAAACATAACTCATAGAGCAGAGCCCTTGAGGAGACCCACCTAGAAACCCCGCTGTGTGCTGGGGGAGAAAAAGTTAATCCTGCTTTTGCCATTTTAAAAGCATTCCCTGCTTTCTTTAGATTATCTTCACTAATTGAAAACAATACTGTTCATTACCTTCAGCGTGCTGATAATTGCCTTGCCACAAAGCAGCCCCCCATTGCACAGGAGTTGCATGCTGGACTCTATCACCTATTTCACCACGTTGCCACATTAACAGTCAAAAGTAGCATACTTCTGTTTAATATTAAAAGCAAATGTTTCATTCTTAACTGGGAAAGTTTCTCTGAAGATGGCAGGCATCAGCAGGTGGCTTAGGAGCTCAAATTTTAATTAAAATTTCTAACTCTAAATGCAAATCACAGCACTTACCGAGAAATGCTTCTCAGCACGGACACCTTTATAAGCACATCACAGAGCCTTTGGAAAGTGGACTCTACAAAGGACAGAAGCATACACTGCAGGGGAAAATCCTGCATTAACCTACATGGACTAGATGACCTCACAGATCTTTCAATCTTTAATTTCTATGATCCACAATGGGAACAAGTTTCTTCCAAACAACTAATGGGCATAACCACTCTCCTGTGCTGCTCCTTTAAAAAAAAAAATAAAATAAATTTATATCTGCAGGATATGAGCTGTTCTTTAAATTAATTATTGATTTTGCTCAGGCATAATCACTTGCAATTATAGTTCCTAGTCGTATTTGTAAAACAATGATTTGAAGCTAGTCCAGTCAGAGGTCCCCTGGAGCACCCACGAACATCAGCGTGCAGCTCCAGACCCTCCAGAGCAAAGGTGTGCAGCAGTGGTCCAAGTCGGGCAAACAAAGGCCTGCTTTGTCTGCAGAAGGCTGAACTTCACCATCTATAGCTCTCTTCCAGGGCAGCGACACAATGTGAAGCAGCTGCCTTTAAAAGGGTTTTCTCCCTGCCCACAATGCCCCTATGGGCTGCTTCCCTCTTTTCAGTAGACATGACCTGGAAAAGTCTGTACAGGTTTCTCTCACTTCAGATGCTGATGACCTTTTTGGTGGTTGGCTGGAGCAAGTTCATTACCAGGGAGAATTTCAACAGCTCTAATCAATGAAGCTGAGGTCACCGTGGCTGCTTCTGGCAGCTCTTTTAGTTTCCTTCACCTCCACTGAAGCACCACGCAGCTTCTCCTTCCCATCCTCCATCCCTGCAGGCCTGAGCCATGCCAGCCTACAGCCCCCAGAGCTGCCCGCCGTGATGCCAGCCCAGCCCAAAGGCAGCTGTTTCAATTTCTCTCGTGTGGGTAGGAGGGTTCAATTTCCTTTTTGTTACGCCGAACCTCGTTCCTTCTTTGGACCCTCTCTCTTTTGACCTTATGGGCGCCGTGCTTTTTGTTATACTGAATTGCATACATCTGAAGCCAGGCCTGGGTGCAACCCGTGGTTAGCCTAGAAGTAATTAGAGACTCTCTGTATGCTATTTGCTCTAATCCTTGTTATTTTCATGGGCTTCGTGGTGCTTTTAATGTTTCTGAATTAATCTATGGGTTTCACCCACCTGAGATTACAAGCAGGTCTCCCAGATGTTCTGTTCCCCCTGTCCTGCTCTGCCACACAAGCAGCTCATTCATCTAACACCAAGACCTACCATCTAAACTGAGTTTCTGCCCAGAGGGTCACACACTGCTGTCGTCTGCCACTTCTGTGCTCCCAGAGAAGTTACACGTCCATAAATACGCATCTTTTTAAAGGTAAGAACCGTCCCTTGCTATCACACAGCATCAGCAAAACACACTGGATTCAACTGGAGCTGTCTTGGCCCATAGATCACATGGACTTTGATGGGGACCCCAGTGGCATCAGTGTGCTGTTCTGTGTCTGCCCGCCTGCTGTCTGGGTGCCAGCTTTACAACATCAACCAGCTCAAGCACAGCGCCTGTGAACTCTCTCACAAAGAACAGGAATGCATAAACCAAACCCATCTGATTCACTAATGAAAAAGGTGACAAAACGCAAAGATCGCTTCAGAAGTTACCAGACACAAAAGGTAAAAAATGGAAAAAAAACAAAACCCGTGGTGATTCCACTTTCACAACCACTCATTTTTGTAGAGACAGAAAGGCTTTGTCAGGTACCTTCAAGCCAACGATCATCTTTTTTAGCTCCACAACATCACCTGATGACTGGCTGCTTCTTCCTCTCCTCATGTACTGTATCAGACACCCTGAAGTGCTCCCTGAGCCACTGCTTGTGCAGGGTGGCTGCTCTGAAGTCATGGTACTTCACTCTTCTAGACTGTAACTTGGGAGAGCACACTGCTGCTGCTGTTTGAATTCTAACCACGCTCTGTCTATGCTGTGTCTCAGACCTTCTATCTTTAAGGTGGGAATAGTGTTCCTTTAAAAAGCAAGGTGCAGTGGATGAGTTCTGCTGATCACTTTGATGTGTCCCCATGTCACCACCACAAGAGAGACGTGGTTTTCAGGGATTAAAACCACTACAGGTTTTAACCATTAGAGAAGAACAAAACCGTTGAGAGTTCTCAGGCAGATTTCCCAGAGAAAGTGGAAAACGTGAGGAGGAAAAGGAAGAGCCAAGAGGGAAACTGAGGTGAACACTTGCACGCAGTGCCCCGAGTCAGACATGCTCACCTCATCGCACGGGGCTATCCTGTGAATCATGTCTTTCAGATGGCCGATCATCCGCTCCTCCTGGAAGTCATACGGGAACGTTTCTGTCCACTCCGTCAGCAACTGTAAGATTTTGGGTCCAAATTTTCTGATCCGTGCCTGAAATGGAAACCAGAATAATGCACAGGGATTGAAACGTGCTTACGCGTTGAAGTCCCCCCAGCTGTGTGTCTCTCTGAACGTGGGGCCAGATCTTCAAAGGAGGCACTTACAGTTGCACCTACAAAAATCTGTGCACGTGCAAACAAATAGTGCAGTGCACACATGACACGTTTTGGCATGCAAATATACCAGTACACAGATGCATACACAACTACCTGTCTTACATGCAGATTTAAGTATTCTGCACATGCAGTCGGTCTGTTTGTGTCTGGCTGGACATTTTGTTGGTGCAACCTTTGTACCTGTCTTAAAAACAACCACATGTCCTTCCTTTTTGAACTCACAACCCTCCTATGCTTCCATCCTCTCACAAAAAATAAACCTGACTGTAGTTTATTTCTTGACCAACAAAGTGGTGAGTCTTTTGCTTCTTTTCATTCTGCCTGGATGAAGAAAACACCTCAGTGATCGGTGGCAGACACAACATGAGGAAGAACAGATGGACACACCAGCACTTTAGCAGCTTTACCTGAACTAGTGACAACGCTGCTCTTCTCCTACATGAGCTTAAGGTCATGGTAAGACAAGGACACTCACTCACACAACACACGCTTTTGGTGCGTTTTATCTGAGGATGCAGCAGCAAGAATAGTCAGGATGATACAGGGCAAGGAGGGAAATGTGGGGCACAGCACAATTGGTGCCTCAGCATTATCTCAACAGACAGCCAGTGCAGCTGCTTCCAAAGCTTTCATCCTCTGTTATCCAAGAACAAGGGAAAAGGAAATTGCGTTAAACAAGAAACTCCATTTTTATTTACAGAAAACACAGACCAAAACAAACAGCCTTCTTCTGCATCCTACGTGCTGTAGCTAAAGTATACCCTGTAATCAGGGAAAATTATACTCTCGAGTCTCTGCTTTTCAGCCAAGGTGGTTGAAATGCGTATTTCAGCTTTCCACCAACAACAGGTTTCAATGAACCACCTCTCTAAAAATAACTGCTGTCAGCTAGCATTAAGCTCACTCTCAAAGACCAGCAGGTGGCTGCTAAAGGGAAAGCTTTATTGGAAGCTGCAAAGGTCTGGGGAGACATTTGCTCCAGCTGTACAAACTGCTATTCTGAACTGAAGGAGAGGACGTTGTGCAAGTCACAGGACATGGCTCAGGGGATGGGAGGTCACTTGTGTGCAGAGTTTCCAAGCCAGGCCCACTCACAGTAACATCAGATCAGCTGTGTTCCACCACCTGCACATTACTGCAGGGATATCCAAGATGTACATTCACTTTAGGCACTCTGGAGGTTCTTCATAATGCTTCTAATTTCTTGAAACGAGCAGCAAAACTCTGGAACACTCACATTGCCGTTCTCCTAAATTTGCATCCTGGAATGGCATCAGAGAACAGAATCCACCACACCTCAAAAAAAAAAAAATTGTCTTGGATGCTGCACCTCACACGGATAGTTCTAAGTCACACTCCACGTGCAGCCTTTGTGCTAGTCTGGCTGGTTGTGCTGTGTAGTGAGGGCAGAGATCCTGTTACTCATGCAAACAGTTCCCTGGGAGAAAACAAGCACACGTGTTCAGATATTGGTGATGTCACTGGGTTTCAAAGCTGGGAAGGCTGACCCTGAAAATCATTCCAGAATGTCAGGTTCTTGGTTGGAAAACTGCAAGCTATGCACATTCTTCTCCTTTCCACTGCTCTCAAGATGCAGCTCCTGTTCCAGGTATCGTGCTGGAGAGGTCTTCATCAGTGCCTTGAGGAGAGCTCAGGTGGAATCTGCTACTGAATGGGATCCAGCGGCATCCATCCGCACCGCAGTGCCTGTGGGACTGCCAGGGGCTGCATGTCTGTTACCGTATACTGTACCAGGCTGCACAGTGGCTTGGGCAAAACAGGAGGAGCAGAGACACAATAACAGCTTGGATTTGCTCATTCTGTGAGCTTGTCATAGCCTCAGTACTGCTTCAGCTCATTCCTGGTGTGCCAGACAGCGCCGCTCTGCAGCACGGCCGTGCAGACAATCTGTCAGTGCTGGCAGTGAGGGGTTAGTGGGGAGCTGCATGCTGCTATGTGGCGTTCACAGTGACAGGTAAGGCCAAGGGGAGCCGTCACATTCTGCACCAGAGGCAAGAAAGGGCAGATGCATTAAGTAAAAACAGGAGAGCGGTGTGCTGACATCTGCAATTGACAGTGCGTGAGGTTTACGTCCTACCTCCTTGCAACCTGCAGGCTTCATCAAAGCCTTAAAGAAGTTAAGAAGGAAAGTCACCTGGGAAGACTGAGATGGAGGAAAGGGAAATTAGAAGTAGATCTGAAGTGACTGATGCCTAGAGCGCTGCTCTTGGACATGGATACTAAGATGCCTCAGTGTCAGGATCTCAGCAACAACCATCGTTATAAGAAAGTTTCATTTCATTCAAAGCCACACACCGGATCTCCAGACTCTGCCTGGTGAAAATGATGAACTAACCTTGTCCAGCACAGGGTCGTCCAGCCGCTGCTGCTCAATGCACTTGTGACAAACTCGGGACAAAAGCTCGTGGGGTTCAATGAAGAGTCTGGAACTCAGCAGGAATGTAAAGATATAGGCCTTCTGTGGGAGAGAAACAAGCAGACCTGCTATAAACCAATCACTCCGTGCTTGTATTTCCACTGGAACAGATAGGACAGAGCTGAGTGTCCAAAAGGCAGAAGGATTCCTGGCCCCTGAAATGGATCTGGTTACAATGGGTGCAGGAAGCAGCAGCATCTCCTACCTCCACAACAAAGCTGGCCCAGGTGCTGGAGACAGCAGCACCAGGAATGCACAGAGACCAGCGAAGACTCAGACATCCCTTTGCTGTACTGGATTGTGAGCTCAGAAACCATGGGGTCAGTCACATTCTGTTTCTGCCCCGGAGTCTCACCCTGCCTCCCTTAGAGAACACTGCATTTATTCTGCTAACTCCCCCACATTTCTATCAGCCAAACTATGCCACGTGCAGCCTTCCATCTGAAAGCTGAGGGGAGCAGGCCTGCTGGATAAATCCTTGGACTATTTAAAGTATTCCTGCAGTGAAATTAAAATACATGCATGCATCTTCAGTCATCTGCTTCCCATCCCCTCCTGGTGCCTGGATTATCTTCTTTCCCCCAGACCTAGCCATGCTCCTGAGCAGCGGGTGTAATATTTCATATCACACACTGCCTAATGAAAATCTCACAGCCTAATCTGCCCATTACCTATTTTACTGCCTTTCTGTTCTCTTATAATTAACATGCTTCTTTATTACTTATTTTTAGCTGATCAGAAATTGAGCTGTGGGTAATTTAAAACATGCTGTCTGCTCTGCATTGATAACTTTAGTAGACCTCTAAACTGCCTAGAAGTCAATGCTACTCTGGTGCTTTGAAATACAAGCCTTTCCATGGAGACATATTAGCACTCGAAAGTCTTCCAGTAAAACTCCGTTCTGAATTCCACTGAGTATGTGCAGAATCTGGTGAAGTCAAGAGCTTTCAGGACCAGAAACCTGCTTCCAGTATGGATCCTCTCATTACTCGTGAAGAAACACTGAGTATTTGCTGATGGAGTGAGGATTAGGATCTGTGTCCCATTGTCCAGAAACTGCAAAATCATTGTGAAGCCATCAGAAGCATTTCTACTGTCACTGAGGAAAAGCTTTGTACCTGCAGTGACACCTGGACACCTTGAACAACTACTGAAATTCAGCTCATTGAAAACCAGTTCAGACTTGAAGCCAAGGCAGCATCAACTTTGGGATCTACTTTTTCATGGAAACAAATCCGGAATGGTGAAACAGCATTTAAAGCAGTGCATTCCTTTACCCAGCTTTTAAATAACCCCTCTTAATTCAAAACCAAACACATCTGCACTTTTGCATAAAGCACTACCTCAATTCATCAAAATTAAACTGTTGATTATACTGTGAATTGCTTACCTCAGGGTAGTAATCAGTGGTAGGTATGAGATGTTGGATTAGAGCATCCAGAGATGCTGAGGTAAGGTTTCCATCCTGGAAGATAAGTCCTTCTTGTTCATCTTCTTTTGCAGTATGTAGATGAGGGCTGAAGCTACATGGGGAAAACATACTGGTAGAACTCAGCGTTTGGGGCATGCCTTCCTGCAACAGAGGGAAGCTCACGTCAGGCAAAGATCTATCAGATTCGCAGCCACAGCTGTATTCTGGTTGCTTGGAAAATCAGAAGCCACTGATGAGAATTTCCTGTTTGCAAAATTAACATTATCCCTTCGTTACATCTTCTTTTAGAGCTGTCATTAGTGGATCACACCTGTGGTGGGAAATGCAGAGGAAAACGGGCCATTTTGATTTATACCTTTAGTACAGAAGATGACAGTGGCTGCTCCAGACAAGAGCTCTATGTCAGCTTCTCTTTCTGCCACCAGCCCCACGCAGGAGAGACAGGACACCTGGGACTTGGATCCTCTCAATCCTCTGCCCCTTTGAGAATGAGGCAGGGAGGATTCAGGGTGAGAGAGGGAGAGAAAAGGGGTGCCTCCCTGACAGAGCCATCAGAGTGAGCAAGGAGCAGCAGCAGGAGCAGATGTCAAGTGGAGGAGGATGGAAAAATGGAAAGAGTTGGAGGGAGTAGAGAATGTGTGAGCTGACCAAGAGATAAAAGGGCAAAGAAAAGAGAAGTGAGGAAAAGGGAGAAGGCAGACACCTACTTTTGGAGCCTGGCGTTAGTCAGTCCTAGATCTATACTTAGGGACTAAATATACGCTTCAGAAAGATCCTGAGCACTCGTTGACCTCATGAGAGCCGCAGAGTTCTCAGCACCTTTGGAAAGCAGGCTGGGCAAGCTCTGAGCATGCAGCCCACTTCAAGCTCCCCATACTTCAGCTCCTCAGCCTGGATCGAGGCTCTATCTCAGTTCTGTGCCTTACAGTCAGCTTTAGGTGTTTCCTCCATTAGAATCACAGAATTGCTCAGGTTGTGAAAGACCTTCAAGATCATCAAGTCCAACCACAGCCTAACCATACTGCCCTAACTGACAACCCACTGCTAAACCATGTCCCTGAGCACCACATCCAGTTTTTAAACACGTTCACGTCGAGCAAAGCTGTTTTGCTTTTTTCTTTTTGAGATGGTGTGGAGGGAGAACAGATCACTCCCTGAGGGGTTGGAAGCATCTCCGCTTGCCTCCAAAATGCCCCCTAAGAAGCTGCTCTCAACCACAGGCTGGGTGTGGGACAGGGACTGGGGAAAGGACAGTGCACACGCACTCCCAGGTCAGCAAATGCATCATGCAGAACAAGGGCCTTCAAACACACAAAGCCTCTGTGGCCTGACCAGGGCTTGGGCTCTGAGGACAAGGGCAGCGTGGCTGCAAGCCAGGCAGGGTGAGAAGCTCTGGGAGATGCTGGGAAGTTGGGCTGTAAGGGCAAAACTCATGACATCATCCTCCCAAGGAGTATCTTCTGCAGGCTGGGAGCATGGGATGCCTCTGGGCTTTGCAATCATGCAACCAGGAACCAAAATGTCAAAACCAACCAATCCCTGCCTCGACTGAAAAGCAAAACAGATCTCAGGGATTTTAGTTTAAAGATCAGAATATCAAAATGTCATTCCAGCTAGAATGGAAGTTGAAGTGTTTAGTTTTAATAAACATGCAGATGTGCCAGTAAATAAAGCTCTGAGAATAAGCAACTGCTGCTTTTTGTGCACATCTCAGAGTTCTGTGTAGTAAATGGTAAAGACTGCCAAATCCCATTTGTTACTCCTAACACACGCTACGTTACATCTTGTTTCTATGGCAATAATCCCAACAAAGATTACGAGTCCATAAAGATCAAGAAATAAATCTCGTGGACATATTGCTGTCTAGATGAGGGGAAGAAAAAGTTGCAACAGCTATGAACTTCCAGGACACATCCAGGCTTCGGTGTGAAACAGAACTCAGTGATTTATTCCGTGCAATCCCTCACTGTCAGCACCATTTTGCATTATCAAATCAAAATGTGTCTAAACAGGATATTGCCTGAACTTTTGCATCTCATTACATGATAAATCTTGCTGAAATACGTGGTAATACTTCTTTGAAAAAGTTATGTTTTCCTTTAAAAACTGAATCAAACCAGCTGTACACATGTTGCTGAGACATCCTTCTTGGGTACTGCTAAGAAATCAAGTTGGAGCACTGCTGGGGGGAAGAGGAGGGTTTAGTGAAGGGCAGATCTCCACACCCTGCCATGCACAATGACTGATGGCACAGGTTGCACATATACAGCACTCAAACCAGCCCTGCGCTCTGCAAGACTGAGACTGAAGCTGTGAAAGCCACCTCCAAACTGGTTTAAAGAGCAAGTAAGAAAAATCACAAAACAATGCCCCCCAAGAAAGGAATGGAACCTGCTTCTGGGTTGGGGCTCCAGCTGGGAGAAGGCAGGATGTGTGTAGCTCCTTCACTGCCTGCAGAAAAACAAGACTATAAAATGGAAAAGAAAAAAAGCAGGCTGGACTCTGTACAAAGGCAAGGCAATAGGCAGAACAGTGCCCTGCTGGGGCACTTTGCAACAAAGCATCCTGGTCCCTGTCCCTGATGCTGGGGCTGTGTTTGGCCACCAGACTCCGGTCAGGAAATGCTGCAACTCAGGCATAACTCGTTCAGCTGTGGTTTTTTTGGATAACAGAAGTTGGGTTTGCTGGCAGTGATCCCACCCGCTGCAAAGGAAATGCACTTCTGTGGTGTCATGGTAATAACTGAACTGGGGAATCTTCCTTTGCATTTTTTTTTTTTTTTTTTTTGCCCTCTGCTCTTTTCTGCTGATCTTCTTTCTCACTGTTCATTAACCCTAGCTTTTACTGGCTATTACGAAGTGCTTTTTCTTTACGTTCTTACTTAAGATTGAAAAAAAAAATATTAAGAAATAATGGTAATATATTGCTTTATAATCTTTCCTTTGCTGTCCGGGACAGCTCAGTGATGAAAGCAGGTAATTAACAGACACCAATAGCTACAAATCTTACAAAATCTTTAAGGAGCTGATTTACTGAGCCAAAACATGGAACCAAACCATCACCAGTGTTTGGGAGAGAAGCCTCCCACAAACCCCCACACCTATCTACATCTGCAAGAGCCTTCAATCTCTGGAAAGCCAGTGCCCAAACCTGGAAAACTGAAGAGGACACGGCTTAGAGAAAGGGCTGCTAACCACACACCAGTGGGGCCCACCAACCTGCTGCCAGCCTGCCTCCTCTCCCACTGATGTTACTCCAGGCTTAAATGTAGGCTGCTCCAAGAGTGGTCCAACGTGCTCAAGGATCTGAGAGGTAAGTAAGAGCAGCACTGCCCTGCCTGCTCTTGCTCCATCCCCACAGCAAGCATAGTTAATGCTTACGTGGACACAAAATGTCCCGGAAATATTTAATGTGTTTTTTTCTGCGACTTTGATGTGATAAGTGTTTCATCCTTTTATCAAAAACTGAATCACAGTGTTTACTTTTGATCTACATTTCATCTCTGCCTTCCATCTGCTCTGCTTCTCTCGAGGGAAACAAGAGCTGTGACAGAGTGGGGCTGAGGACGTATCTTCCCACCCTCTTAACTTCCAGATGAACAAAATAAATAAAACTCTTCCCACTTCAGGGATGAAAAGCACAAGCTTCTGAAGATCCCTCACCAGAATTACAGGCATTGGAAAAGACGTAAGGGGAGGTGTAGGGTTGGGGTGTCCACCTGTGCCATCATGGAGGCTTCAGTTTCTTTTCCTCTCCTGACCGTGATGGTGGGTGCCCCCTTGCAAGAGCTCAGGACACGATTTTCTCACTGGGCACAGACCAAGTGCTCACCCAGGTATGGGTGATCGAAGGTCATGAGTAACCTGGCAAGGCACAGACTTGAACAACCAACCCTAAGCTAGAGCAAGGTTCTCCCTCCCCTTCGTGATGTCTTGCACCCCATCCCATCTCAGTCCTGCAGTAGTATTTATCAAGGAAGCTTTCACCAAAAGCCAGAGTTCGAGGCAGAGCGGCTGCCCACAGAGGCTGTGGATGCTCTGTCCCTGGAGGTGTTCATACCAGGTTGGATGGGGCCCTAGTCTAGGACCAGATCTAGAGGTTGGTGGCCCTGCCTGTGGCAGCAGCTTGGGACTTGGTGATCCTTGGGTCCCTTCCAACCCGTGACTCTGTGATTTGAAATAAGGATGGTTCACACTAAAGCATTTTGCAAAACAAAACAAAACATCTTTTTGGAGAATTCCAGAATAGCTTTAGTATCCAAGCCTGTTATCCAACCATTGATAATATCTCCACGTGACACTGGAAGAGCTTTGCTGAAGGATTTGCTCTGCTCCAATGCATCAGCAACTGAGGGGTGGAGAAGCAGGAAATGAGGAAGAATGACAAGAACCATAAGCAACTAACACCTTCCCTACATGGATGCTGGCCCAAATAACACAAGACACAGTCAGGTCTCATCTGCCTCAGGGCCAAACCACTGCTGTCCTAAAGCCCTAAATCCTGGTGGGCTCAGCAGAGACTTCAGAAACACACGCTCATTCTTCCTTACATTAATTTCAGTAATTTTCAAGCTATTCATCTTCGCACACACACACACACACACACACACACACAAAAACTTTGGAAGATAATTATGATGAGTTAAAATTTGGATCTTTTTCAGTTTCTTTTGTAGAGAGGGAAACGGAGGAAAGAGAACTGATGTTTCAGAGAACAAAAAGAAAACCATTGCACAGTAATTGCTTCCAGTTGTCACAACCATGGTTGTAAATGCTTTTTTTTTTTAGCTGGAGTACCTGGCATTAACAAACTCATAATGTACTCGATGCTGATGTAATTAGGAAACTGGTAGCAGATGTAACTTTACCTTCTCAACAGTTCATAAAACATTCAATTTACACTCCATGAATTTGTGAGATTGCAGAAAGCTCAACCTGTCAATCCCAATACTGCTGGAAATGGTTAAATGGGCAATAAAACAAAGCCACACAACTTACGAACACAAATGAATCAGCAAAGAAAAGAACCGTGGGATGAGAAAGGTGGGGAAAACACGCTCACCAGCAATACTGCCAAATTCAATAGCAGTGATTACACTTAGGCACAGGCTGGTGCCCTCTCCTTTCCTATTTACTCCTTGCATCACTGAAGCACTTAACTGAGATTCATGTGAATGAGATTGTAAGAGCAGCAAGGGAATTTAAGAGCTTTGGTTTCTGGGTATCTAATCAGACACAACACACAGATGAGGTGTGTGGGGCAGCTCTGACCCAGCTGCAGCATCCATGGGGCACTGTGGAGGCACGTAAAGCACAAATGCTCCTAATCCTGCTTTCAAGGGAAGACTCAAAGCGAAATGACCTCTGCCATAAAGTGCAGACCCAAGCTTTCCAGTTTCCCCACAGCAAAGTGCTCTAACCAGAAAATCCCAAAGATTCTATGACTCATCCCCACATCAGGGCCTGGCACCTCCGAACCAGCACACATGGCCCAGCAGTGATCTGAAGACACACACAAAGCCTTTGGGCTCCATCCTCTCCGTACTGGACAAGTCGTGGAGCAAAGGCAGTCGGGGCAGGCACAGAAAGCAGCCCAGCTCCATGCTCCACAGCAGCGCTCCGAAACAGAAATGCTGCCCACACTGCTGATGCTGGGCCTGATTTCATTCCCTGAAGGACATCGCAATGCGACAGAAAAAAGATACAGCTCAAACCCCACAGAAATCACTGAGCTCTGCATCTCCGTTATTTGCTCCGAGCTGGAACAAGAGCTTTTATTCACTGAGATATGCACACCACTGCTCTGAGAGCAGCCAACGGGAGAGGCATGCGCACACCTTCCAGCCCCGTCTCTCCATCGTGTCGCTGAGAACAATCACAGTGACTCCTGCAGTAGAGGCTTACAAGCAATATCTTGCAGTCAAAATACTACAGCAAAAAACCAACCACGCTAACCAATTACCTGAAAACCTGACAGACGTGGCTCACAAAGAGGCCTGGTTTATAGGTAAGGAGCAGACATTAAATCAATTGCCAGCACACCGCAAGCAGTAACAAGGTCACCTTGCTGCAGGAATACTCCTGTTTATGCTCATGTCCGAGGATTTTGTTCAACAGAGAAAAATGAAAACCCGATTATCATGAATTTGGTAGACTGGGCTGAAACAGAATGTAAATCAGAAATGAGAAGATTTATGGCCAATTAAATTGAACTCCAATCAAAATCTCATTCAGGCAACAGTTCCCTGGGGGCTTCAATTTGTTAGTGCCACATTTTTTTAATAACTTTCTTTTTCATGTAACATCAGCAATAATAAAAGCCCTTCAATAACAAGCCGAGCAGCAAACGCATTATTTACCTTAAAATGCCATCACTGCCTGGAATCAGAAAGCACTGAAAGCACGTGCTGTAATCAGTCAGGAACAACCCCCCATAAAACCACTGATGTAAAGCTTTTTTCTCAGTCTCGGAACAATTTCTCTTTTCATTAAATTGGTTCAAGCCTGAAGTATTTCTTCTGGGCAGGAGCAAGTTGGCACTAACCCTGGTGTGAGACAGAGCGCAGTCTCTGAGGTCTTGGGATGCCCTCACAGCTCAGACACTTTCCCAATATTATGACTGAAGTGTGGGACCTGTGGCATATCTTTGCCTCATTACTATCAGATTCTCTGCGAAGGAGAACCCCATCAATGCATTCCAGATGCCCCTGAAAGTATTCAAAGGTGACAGTCCGGATTTCTCTCCCTTCAGGCAAGGCAATCCATTCTCTGCTCCAACCTGCTGTCTCTCCCCTCGTGCCTCCTGAGTTCCAGGCAAAACCCTTAGACACAAAGATGAAGAAAAGGATAATGAACATAAATGGAGTAAGGAAAATGAGAGCGATCAGAGTGGGAATGAGTCACTCTACCTTTTGTTATAAGTAGAATTGGAAAATTTGCCCGGAGTGAAGTCTGAGCTCAATCAGGCGTGGACAGAGAGGGAAATCCCGGAACAAAACCATGCAGGCAGAGTTCCCAGAAACCACTGACATCAACAGGAGCCTTCTGGCTCTCTGCAGTCCTCGCTGATGGGCCACTGCTGCAACTGCCTGCAGATCAGCCCGCACACAGATCCCATGCTCAGGCAGCAGGAGAGGTGGGGGGAGGAGGTTATTTAGGGATACCCCGTGGTTGTCAACCTGAGGGCTGTGTGGTTTTGTAGGGCAGTCCGGGCTGTGACACCATCAAAATTCACACTTAGAAATAAGAAAGTGGCTGTGTGGATTTTAGAACCTAAATGTGCGTTGGGAGGCCTTCAGACCGCCTCTCGAGGACAGCTTCTACCAGAACAAACCCAGAAGAATCAAAAGCTTAAAAGCAGCATGGTGAGCCTGGCTCCTGCAGCACCAACAGTGAGGATGCCTCTCCCCATCTCAGTGCACACCGTCTCCATGGCACGCTGTCAGAATTACAATGGAAAGCCCGTAAATAAAACAAAAACGCAGCCTTACGTCCTCCTCTCATGACATCTTGGTGAGAACAGGCTTTGACAGGAATAAAAACCCTCCCACACTAAGCAAAGCGATTCTGCTCTTTATGCAGAAGGAAGAAGGAAAGCTGTATATCAAACAAATAATTACAAGAGCAGCTTTATCAGTCCCTGCTGATTACTCTCGGCTCGGTTTGATGATTCTGCCAGTGCTCCGCAGGTTGTTCAGAGAGGTGCATGTCACAACATCTCACTCGCAGCTCTTTCATTTATTAGCACCTACTGCTACCTGTCTCCCAGTCAAAAATCTTTGCATACACTTAGAAACTGGTCTCCTGGAGCCTGTCAGGAAGGTTTAAAAACCTATAAATCATAGGTTTTTTTATATACACATACCTCCTCAGACAGACTCCGCATGCATACATGAATGCATAATGATGCATTTTGGGCATCACACACATGCAGGTATGTATATACACACATATAAAGGCATGTACACTTTTATGTAAGTGTAACCCCATCCCAGTATGTAACTACAGCAATGCCTGCACCTTCCCCATCACTGCTCTAGTTTGGGTGGGGCTGTGCTTCATGTGAATTTTTGTTTCTTCCTAAATTCACTAAAACATGTAAGGGAAGAGGGTCTAAACAGACAACATCAGTCCTGAAGAGCCATGTCAGCTCTGCTGGTACCTCTGGTGACACGTGAATACAGAATTTCACTCACCACTTGGGACGAGATGCAGAGCACAGGGGTTGCATAGCACAACTGGACTCCCTTTGGAGCCATAGAATTTGCTTTTTTCATTCCAGCAGCCCCAGAGAACTGCAGACTGTTCAGCTGGCTCTTGTGCTGCACGAACAGCATATGGATGAGGCCCCCTAAAAGAAACGAGCTTCTGGATATTCCCTTCTGGAGCACCATCTGCACCTGCTGCCACGGAGTGACCATGGCAGCCAGGCACAGGCACCCACCAGCCCCCAAGGAAGCATCTACACAGTCTGCAGCTGTCCCCAAACCTAAGCATGTTCACACTGGATACGTTCAGCCCACGCAAGCTCAGCCTCCATCTGGGCAGCCAAAAAGCCTCCTACCCACAGGTTTTCTCGGGTTGGATTGAGTATTGATAAAACCAACAGGCTGCACTGATATTTAGGGTAGCGCAGCGAGTTTGTAGCTGGAAAATAAGCCCCTCAGCTGCAGAGAAAGGGCATTTCAGCTGCAGCCCATGCACCCCATGTGAGGGTGCTCCCGTGCCTTGGGAAGTGCTGTGCTCAGCCACGACCACCCAAGCAAGGGAGCAGGGAGTCATTCGCAGTCATCCGCTGAGCTGGCTAATTGCTCATTAGCAGAAATTAACTCTGCAAGACACTTCTGTGACTGCTTCTAAAAGTCTGTCATTAGAAGAGATTGCAGACATCAGTTCTTTGGTTCCATCAGAGCCTCAGCTACGCGATGCTGGCTTTGGGATTGCTAATCTGCTCTTGGAGGAAGGAGGGAGCTCCCCATGCTGAGTTGCCCCGTCCCAGCTCGCCTCTCACACACAACAGGGGTAATAGTGCTGCAGGGGGCTGAGATACAACGGTTTGCTCTCTTCTAGGCAGAATTAGGCCCTCCCCTGCAGCACAGGATTTAAAGTCCATCCATGATCTGCCACCGTTCGTTATTCTCAGTGCCCATATAAAAATTACAGCCTGCAGGAGCTGGCAAGCAGAAGCCCTGACAGAGCTAGGCTGGGGTGCTTGGTGAAATACACATGTGCAGAGGAGACGACTTATAAGGGGATGGATTTTTTCTTGGCATCCTTTCATTGATTTTGGTGGTACAAAGCCCAGGGGTGAACACGGTCCAAGACATACACAAAATGAGCTAAAATCCGAACTGCACTTACTGACCTCATAACTCTTTAGCAGTCGAAATGTGGGTTACAAAGCCAATTTCCATAAAGGACATGTTCAGTTAACAGTGGGAGGCTGTGCTGACTCGAGCTGTGTGAGCACACCAGCTAGTAATTTCCCACATAATCTACAACCATTCCATACTTTTTGGAAGTTCTCTTCTGAAGACCGTGTCAAGGGTGCAAATCCTGTACATCAGGAAGATGTGTGACCCACGAAAAAGAATGCAGCTGATTTAACTCACTATTCCAGTGCTCTGGGGAGACCCAAACCCCATGTTCTTTCTTCCCCTCGCCTTCCTAGGCTGTAGGGTAACAGCTTGCTTAGCTTATACACCACCTGCATGGGTATGTTCAGGCAAATGCCCTTCCACAGCATCAGAGCCAAAACGTGCTGTACAGGGACATGGGGGAAGCCCCAGCCTTCATCTATGGACAGGGTCTGGAATAAAAACCTGCATTCATTTGCTCATTCAGCATCTCTCTTGAGCAACAGCATGTTTTTTAAAGCAGCAACCACAATTGTTACAAAATGGTGCTATTTTAATAATATGACAAACCACCTGATATAACATTAAAAGAACACCGGAGTTGTTACCCTTTGGCTAAATGTCTCACCCTTACTTAATCTTCTAAGACTCCAGACCTGCACAGACAGAGACGTTCACAACAGGACTTTAAACACTGCAGGGGAATTTCTGGTAAGATTATGCATATACAGATATGCAAATATATGTAAGATTTGCAAAAGGAAGAGTCTAATGTCACCTGTAATCTCTTGAGCACGTAGATTTATACATGCAATTGAAAAAAAAAAAAACACCTCGACTTCACACACCTGCATAGGAAATGGAATGAATCACAGACTCAAATTAGGTCAGATGCTGCCACACAGCTGGAGCCAAATTCAAACCTCCTGATTTCTGTTCAGTGCTCACAGAAGGTATCAAGAACTTCAAATCAGTGAGACTACTCAAAAAGTATGCTTCTGCTGCCTGTGGATAAGGGCAGTCAGCCCTGCTCCCCAGATAAAGCCACCTGCCCACGTACATGTTGACAGTGACAACGTGTGCTGTTGCCTTGACAAATTCTGCCTCTGCTATTTGAAATTTTCTAGAAGCGCTAATATCAAAACCAGAAGCGTGCTGCTGGTCTTGAAATGTTTATTCAGCTAAATAATCGCTTCAATTTGAATAATTCTAAAGGAGCTGAGCCAGCAGCCTGTTTCGAACAATGAATATTGACAGGAATTTGCAAACACAGACTCACGATCGGTTGAAGGCGGTCACCAGAAGAAACACACAGCACGTTGTTAAGTGGACAACAACAGAGACCAGTGATCAAGACAGCAGCAGCATGTCCACAACTTCTATGGATGGATCTTCTCTGCTCCCCTTGCAGAACACACCTCGTGGACCCAGGATTTGGGAGCACAGCACTGGCTGCATTTACACAAACATCCGCTGCTGCAGCAGTTTGCAGAAGGATGGACACAGGACAAGTGAAGATTTCCTTGCTGAGTGCAAACACGATGGGCACAGCATATGATAATCTGATTAAGAAGTAATCTGTAGTCCATCCAGAAGAGAGGCTGGAAATGACAGAGGTAATGAAGTGCTGCATTCAGTGCAGTGAAGACATAGGTCTGAGCATTGGCTTGTAAACAACATGAACTAGATGAGAAAACCTAAGAATGACAGTCACATTAAGTTCAGCGAGGTTTCTGGCAGTACAACTTGTGGAGATGAAATGCCATATATAAACAGCATCGCACTTTCTCATGGCTCACTACGACACTGCTGATGGTTGGACTGGGTGATTCCAACCTTGGTGATTCTGTGATTACGCTTTAGACATATCATCTGGTTTTTCAGTTCTTTGGGATGGTGCTTTAAGATCCAGGGTGCTTTCCCCACTCTTCAAAGTCTTGAAGTCCCATTTCAGCTTTCCCTGACGTACTTTCAGACAGCACTGAAACTGCAGTCGATATTTCTTTGGTGACATGCAACACCAAGAGAATCCATTTAGGATGGAACCAGGGAGATAACCAGCTGGAAACCCATAACGAAGGAAAGACTACTTGTTACCTTCCTGAGGGATGCGGGGGAGAGTAAAAGTTAATGGAAAGATAATCAGGAACTCTTCAGGGATATTATCTTATAGGCCAGGAGCATATATAACCCGAGCCTTGTTTGCATATCAAGAGACTACAGGAGAAGGTGTGACAGCCAAATGCAGCTTATGAAAATATGGCTATCTGTAAAGCCCATAGCTTCTCTGCATGTAAAAACACAGTGCTAGCGTTCAACTTGGCAACTGAAGCTAAATAACATCAATGTGCCTGTTTGGGGCAGCCTGCACAGTGAAACAGCTTATAAAATGTATACTGCATTCAGCAGATATGCCTGGGACTCAGGAAAATAAGCTGGGTGGTTTTCTTTATTTTTTTAATAAATATGTTTTATATGGATTTCAAGGATCGATGCTTGAAATACCCACGAAAATGAAGTACTTGGGCTTTAAAACAACCTGGAATGCGATACTTTTTAACGGCCACTGAAAAACAGATTTGGAGATCGCTCACAATCATTAAGCTATACTACAACAGGATTGGATTCAGCTTTAGGCAGAGCTTCAGATGTTTCAGTTCTTCAAAGAGTTTTAACAGATTATTGTTTTCTAAGTGAAGATATCTGAAGATCCCCACCTTCATGCCGAGGCTCTAATTCACTTCCATTCCCAGCTGGTTTGCCCTCCCTGCCAAGCCCAGCACAAAACTCCTCTTCTCTTCCTGCTCTGGACTGACTGGCAATGTCACTACACACTATTACACAATATGAAAAGGAAGGATTACCAAAAGCCTTTCACTGGGCTAAGAGCTCAAACACAGGATTTTATTATTAGAATCTGTTTTGTCAAAAAGCAGGATATTGGCCAAGATTATCTCAATCTGTTTTGTGATCGTTTCAGTGAAATCTTTCGTGTTGGCCAAATCCAGAAATGTGTGGGAAATTAAGTTATTTATCCCATTATGGCTCTTTTACTGTGCCAATGACCAATATCCATCATTACTGTCAGGGCACTTTTAAGTATGTGCCCATCACGCAAAAATACATTTGCTTTCTCGTTTATAGTTTTTATTAACATACTGAATATTGAGATGGCTACCACATAATTACCCAGGGAGAGAAAAATTCCCTCGTACATATGGTGCCAATTCTCCAGCATGTTACAGGACTGTCGTCCATTTTACCATCTGAGTCACTTCTCAGCAGGAACTCAATTCAGAAATCCCCCAAATCCTCCACTTTTAAAACACCCCTTTTTACGTTACAACTGTTTTTCCTTCCACTCTGTTGACACAGTGAGCCAGAAGAAGACGGAGCAGGAAGGTCATTCTGGAAGTTGTTCATTTGTTATTCAATGCCCACTCCTACAGCAGTTCCCAAACAATCCTCCCAGCACCACATCTCCATCCTCTCATGAGTATTTCTTGCTATTGCATTTTCACCTTCGCTACGCAGTTCAATGACACTTATGATTCACAAGGAAGTTCAGGCAGGAATTTTATCAGATGAGAATTTTTGCTAACTCTGCACGCATTTTGCTCTCACATTCATGCTGGCTTTCTTCCAGCCAGGAGACTTAGAAGAATCCTGAAGAGGTCTTCCTATTCAGCCCAAACCTTCTGCTGAGCTGTGGGCACCGTCTGTGAAGTGACTCTATGAAAATGACATCACTGTGTGACAAACTTGTTCTCCCGACAGTAAAATTTGTTTGGCACGACAATCAAACCCAAGCTTTTTCAAACTGTCAGCATCTTGAGCTCAGTCTTGCAGCTAAGTACCAAGTTGTGCTCTCTCTACTCCATGTCTTGCACATCAGCAACAATGCAAACTCGGCAATCAAACCTGAGCTGGCGTTTTCTGTGATGACTCACAGAGCTGATTAAAATACAATTGCTCTCCCAGATCCGTACTGGCTCAAAACGGCTGCAAATGTATCAAAGAGGTGTCTCTTAATTCCCCACCCTTTGTTCAGAAAATTAAACGCACACAGAGAAGAGACAGATGCAGTAATGGAGCATGCATTTTACCCTCATTTGTAACCAAGCCAATCCTTAACTAATGGGGCTTGATGCAGTTGTACATTATGATTTCGGATGGGCGTCTTTACTCACGCTGAGTTATGCGCTCCGAGAGTAGCAGGAACAGAACTGGGCGCTCACAAACTGAAGCATTGAGCAATAAGGCCGGGGACAGACTCTGTAAGTTAAAGTGACATTTAGTAGCATAACAGCCACATAACCTCAAGATAGAGGCTCTTAACCCATAGCAGGCTTATTTCTAATGCTGTATTTGTCACAGGTGACGTGAAGTTACATACTCCCCAGACAGCAGTGGAAAACAATAGGGAAACCTTCAGTCGCTCTGAAGGCAAAAAGTATTTGTCCTTGTCACCCGGTGGAAGATGGTAACCCCAGCCCAGCGTGCTGTAATCACACCAGCACAGTGAAACCACGGGGAGGAAAATTAAAGCAGGAGAGAGGCAGTGCCTACCTTCCAAATCGATTCCTCCTAAGGCATGCCTCTAACCCTTCTCTGCCAGACGCTGCTGCTGAGCACTGGCGACGTCTTTAAAAGTCTCCAAAGCAGTTAACAAACATCGACCTCCAAAACAGCAGCTCCGCTCCTCTGGATGAACCTTGGATGTGACTGAGCACGGGAATATGGCCTCAAAAGCACACGGCATTCTGCTCAAAACACTCAAACTGCTTCAAATCACTCTTCTGCCTTCCTGGTGCTTTTCACTGTGCCTTTTTGGGCTACTATTTTAAAAGTTTAGGCCTAGGAAAAGTTGTGCCAAGTCCTAGCAGAGCAGAATGTAATTTTAAAATTACAGTCAACAAACTGCTGCTTAGGGAGAGGGATCACCTCAATGACTGGGCAGGCCAACCCGAATTGCTGCTTTGCATGAGCAGAGAGAACAGGCAGCACGAATGAGAAGCGGTCACTCCGTGCAGGTCCCAGGCTTCAAAGCCAGCTGCACATCATCACAACGCTAATGGAAATCCCACAGAACTGCTCTGTGCTGCCCTGAGTTGGCCTGAATTCAGCAACTGCACTGAAACATCAGGACGGTACCGGTGTGAGGCTGCTCACACCTTGATCCAACTCCTTACTGCCATCACAGGGCTCCATCAAACACAAATCAATCATGTCTCCCAGGTACAATTAAATCCCTCTGTGTTACTGAAGTCTGAGCTGGACTGAGCACTCAGGGATGTTACGCAGAGATTGGGCTCACACGGAGCAGAGATTGATGCTGCAGGCACCAATCTGAATTCAGGCTGGATGCAAGACTGAAAAAGCAGTGACTGATGATCTCTGTATCTCAGCAGAGATGGAAGAAACATCTGTTTTCACTCCTTCAGGCCACCCTGCAGCTTTCGGTCCCACCATCAATCACACACTGCCTGGCAGGAGCAGAGCAGCCCAGGATAACTCTGCAGCTTGGTTCCACCAAACAAACAGGAGTGACTGGGAATGGCACCTCCACTCTCAATCCTCTAGAATCCCACTCAGATCCTCCAGGACCACAACGTGAAGGGAAGAGTGGGGAGACTTGAGAAGCCATCGAGGGAAAAGGAAGGCACAACAGGACTTGTCCTTCACTCTGGACAATCATGCTGCAGGTAGCAACATAACATATGGCGTGGAGGGGAACAGCAACAGGCTGGGAAGCAGCTGGGAAAAACTGAACCCAAACTTCAGAGGAAAGCAGTCTGAAGAAAGTTCCAAACCCAGTTCAGTCTCTTCTAGCCCCAAACGTGCCCACACCCTGCAACAGTCCCTCCTGGATCCAAGCTGTGCGTCAGCACGTGATGTGCCAGCTCTACTGCTGACCACTTCACTCACAGGCAACAAACAGCTTTTGGATGCCTACCTTCACTGTGCAAATATGAGCTCGCTAATGGGCATCTGATTGTGGCCCCGGCTCATTTACCCAGGGGGGGGAATTCACCCCTTAATCTGCCTAGAGAAAAGAACAAATTCACTTTTAAGAGTTTACAGACTTGCTCGCAGCAGGCACACACCCCTGTTCTCCAGCTTCAGCAGTCTGTAGAGCTTTACTTGCTGCTGGCTGTGACCTAGAGCATTAGCACTGTAAAAGATTTACATTTAAAGCATATTAGTAACACTTTTTAATGATGAGAGAGGCATTTTAGTAAACAGTAAACTGTGCAGAAGCTCCGCTTGGCGGAGTCATCGATAATCCTGTTAATGACAAGGTGCAATTTACAGCAAACTGACAGTGGAAAGGAGATACAGTACTTATGTGAAACAAAAAGATAATACAATATTATTCCATGGACTGTGCTTTCTCTTAATTGCCTTGTTTTGTACGCTTGGGGCACACAATCTATCATGGATGAAGTTGTTTGTTCATAAAATGGCACGCAAGAGGTTTTTAATCCAAGATCCCTGTAGCTGCATCTCAGGATTTATTTCAGAGTTGTCTTCAATTTCTCTATTTTGTGTAAGTTTATCCTAATATTAGGAAGCACACCGCTGAAAAGAAACTGCTGCGCTCTATTGTGCTACTTGCACTTCATTACGGGACTGCTTACAAAGGCTTTATTCAGCAGGGCTGCACAAAGAGATGTGATTTGCAAAACAGACCACAGCTCCTGTCACTTGTCTGTGCCCCAGGTTGGCAGAAGGGCCGCCGGCCCTCAGGACTGAATCCAACAACTATTCATCTGTGTGCATCAAAGTGACCCAGGTTCACTGCATCAGGTTCAGCACACGCATTATAGAGGAGGCACTGAGAATTTGGGGGGTTGGACTCTATGATCTCTTGAGGTCCCTTCCAAGCCCTGCGATTCTGCCATAATACTCTTTGCACAAATACAAAATAACTCTACCAAAGTGAATGCTGTCATCTTAACATAATAAGCGAACTTTGTTCCTTAGAATGTATCTACCCTCTTAACCAAAGAAAACCCCAAACCGAAACTTTCAAGGCTGCAGGAAGACACATCTGAGGCTTCAGAATCATTTAAATGATTTGTTTTCTTTTCGACATTAACTCATCTTCAGGTGTCCGCGTGGGAGGGCAGACAGATGGTTACTCAACTGAGGAACTCGAGGCTGATCTGTCTGAAAAGATGTGCTTCAGAACAGGCCAGGCCCCAAACACAGAGGAAGCGACAGTGGAAACACACTGCAGGAGAACTGCTCAGCTCTAGCTGTTGTGTGGTTTTTCCTTCCACTTCCCAAGGCTCTCACAGACAGCTTTGGTCACTGGGCCACAAACAGCTAAAACGTCCAAGGAGCACATTTTTGTACCATATCTAGTGCTAAGAATGTGAGCTATGCTGGGAATGAAGATGATGAATAAATGTATTTTATTTGTAGTTTTAATTATTGGGTGAATTCCATTTCCCACCTAGAATGTGAATGTGGCTTACTGCAATAATAAGCATTAGGCACAAATCCAAGCAAGGCGGAGGGGGCATTAAATTGTGCTGGCATTTGTTGAAAGCATTTGACATTTCTCCATTTCATTTCCTGGGTGCAGCATCATAAATAAGCTCAGGAAACTGTTGCTTACAGCTCTGGCCAATGTGAAACCCAGCTTGATGGATTTATTTCAAGTATGTCCACTGTCCTGCATCTCTCCTGCATTGCCAGAAATGCAGACCGCATCACAATGAGGACACACATTTGGATTTCTTCCAATTCATACTCCACAGTTTAGCAGAACTAGAGAAATACTCCTTGGTTAGGATAAGAACATTGGCCCATCTTACAGCTCTAATCCCCCAGCAACCAAGTTGACTCAGCCAGAAGAATTCAAAGTTGTTCAGAACTTTGTCTTGCAAAAATCATCAGCTTAACACCACATGCCTCTGGCAAACACAGCAAAATTGAGCTCAGGGTGCTCCTCCAGGTGTATGCTGGTGTTGTTGGCCCCCTCCGCACAGATAACTGATGGTAACAGCACCAGAACATGCACTCACCAACTGGCACAGCCTTGGCTTGATGCCACTGCAGATGAGGTGGTCACAGGTTGCTGTTAGCTCAGCACATGGTAAAAGTACCAAAACCAGTTCAGTTCTGGGATCCTACACCTTCCTTTTCTATGGAAAATACAAGCTGGTAGCTCGTACCACCAGAACAATGCACACCTACCGTTGGGTTTTCCTACTCAGAAAGCTGCTTCCCATCCATACTGTTACAGTGCTGCAGCTGCTACTTCAGTCCCTGCACAAGGCCATTTGCCACCCACCACCCTCTGCACACCCACAGAGCCCTACAGCAACATTTCCCTCTCACATACAAGCAACGTGGCACTTCAGCCACTGATCCCAGCAGGAGCTGCTGGGCAGAGGGAAAGAGTCCAAGAGATCTCCACATTATCATGGCTTTCCACAAACAACTTCAAAGGAACACAGAGATCCTATCTCCTGGAGATTAGCTGGGGCAGCACTGCGTGTACAGACAGGCTTGGTCCAGTCCTTCATCCTGTAACTTACAGGATCTTCATTCAGCACCGAATTCAAGGTCACACCAGCCAAAGCCTCCTACACAGGTCCCACAGGAGGGTCATCTCCACCTGCTGTGGAAGCATCACACAACACCTACAGCCCTTCCCATAGGACACAGGTGCTTACTGCAAGGTGCACAGCAACCACCATTGTTTTTGGTTAATAAATATTCAAATCTTGCTTTGTTTTGTGTTCCAGAATTACTTCTACTAGTTTACTAAACACTCGTAATTACATTTCCATTAATACAAAACCCATTTCCTGCCATGCCTTTACATTCAAATCAGAAGCTCCGCGATACTCGAATGCACATCTGAAGGATGGCAATCCCTGAGAGCTCCGGGTGCATCCTTACAGAAGAAACTCTGCCCATGAAGCAGAGAACAGGAGCTACACCTGGCACCGAAAGTAAACAATGCTGCCTTGAAAATGTACTGTGGGTGCCTGCGTGCAGCTGCCAAGCCCAAGGGAAGCTCCATATGCCGCTGGATTTCTCCTTAGCGCTGTCAGGTGGAGGCTCCCTGGGCTCTGCACGAGCTGCTGAGGATGGGGTCAGGCCTGGCCCTGCTCACAGCTCCACAGGAACCCTGGCACCCTTCATCATGTCAGATTCCCAGAGCACTACAACTGCAGGGACTGCCAGTTCTGCAGTGATGCTTTGCCCACAGTCATGGGGCCACCTGTGGCTTCCCACAACTGACAGACTCCTTGGGTTCACAAACATCCTACAGGAAAGCACCAGAGAACCAGGGGCAGAGAAAACTTCATGTTAAGTTAAGTTGAGTTAAATGTATCAGGGAGATCTCTGCTGAGGAAACCAGCTGAGCTTGACCTGCTCGTGCCAGCTGGAGAAGAATGACAAGGCAGAGAGAGAACAAAATGACACGGTTCCATCTTCCTCCCACCCACCAGGGTTAGCTCAGCGTACTGCCCCGCTCCATGCTGTGCTCAGGCCACCACCAGCACCACGCACACTCAGGGGGCTCAGCACAGCCTGCCCACTGCTCATTTCGCTTTCGCATACCCTGAAATGTGAAAGAAGTTGCAGGGTGGCAAAGTAAGGATGGCACAAGGTTCCTCCCCTGGATGAATCCTCGTGCTGTGCCAGCCGGTGTTGTGTTATGCACGGTTAAAACCACTCCGGCTCCGCATTAGCATTCTGGAGCACAACTTTATCCTCCTTCCTTAGAGACCAGCCCCTGCTTTACATAAATCTTTAATGAAATGCTCTGCCTCAAGCACCAATGCCTACGCACAAAAGGCAGAGTTGAAGGAAAACAAGGGTTTTGCTTCCAAAAGAAAAAGCATTTCTACAGATAGCACAAGGAAATTACACTGCTGTGCCTCGCTGGGACGCCTGGAGCACCACTACGGTACAGCAAGGAGGCAACAATTCCAAGTACTTCCCAGACAGGCAGGGAAGAGATCAGTTTGTGGTGCATCTGGCACACAGTGGGACCAACCCGTCTCCCAACACACGTGCCCAGTCTGCGTGCACAGGAGGCCGTAAGGCTGCGGTGCTGCGTTGCCACTGAACTCTCCTCAGCAGCAAAAAGGCTGCCCACCCATTGGGAAGCTGTTTTCGAGACCTTGAGATTTAAATAAATAAATAAGCCCCCAAAACACAAGCTTATCAATTTTATGTTCCCTCTGGGATCACGAGCACTTGTGGTTAAGGCTGTCAAGTACTGCAAATCCTTCTTTCATGAACAGAAAGGTTGTAAACGTCCATCTCCTCCCACAGCACGCACTGAACAGAAAGAATAACGGAAATAAACGGTGCCACTGCAATCAAGGAGCATGAAACAAAAGATAATATCACAGGGACTGGAAACATTGTGAGTAAGGACAGTTATATCCCCAATACAAAACCAGTGACCAGGAGATGTTACAAGGCCGCAGAACTGAGAACGCAGACTGCACTGCCAACACATCAAGCATTTAAGCTTCATACCGTAACGCTTGATTGATGCTTTCAAAGCAGACTACAGGAATTAAGACATGTATCTTCCATTAATCTTAATGGAAAATGTTTGTTGAAATCCCCAAGACTGCTTTGAAAAGGAAGTATTTCAACTTCACAGCCCGGGTTGGATGTCTGCATTTTCATTTTAATATTCACATCTGCATGTTGGCCCAAGGTCAGCAAATCATTTAAATGTGTGCTTGAACATGCAGCAGCCAACAGGCTGTTCATGTGCTCGGTATTAAGTGAGCGTACAAACGTCCCATCCAGAAGGAGCTGTTCAGATGGCTGTGGTTTGCTGAACTAGTGCCTAAAATCTGCAGAAAGGCTGCCATGCTTATAAAGACAAAGCCAAACTTAGAGACACACTCCTACCTTGGAGTCAACAGTTGCTTGTGCACCTTGGCTTTCTCATATGTATTTTAGGCTTCCAAACCAGGGATTAGAATAAAGATGAAGAACTGGGCCCACTGAACAGTCTTCAAACACCTCTTTGTTTTACTCTGAACAGCAACAGTCCTGGGCTAGGTTTTCTGTATTGCCTTAGCAGTTATTGTGAGGATTAAAAATAAAAAAAACTCCAACTCGAAAAATGAAACCCTTAAAATAACAGTAAGATGGAGTAGAATAAATCCTCCTCCTCAGCTGGATTTCAACTACACAAAACGCACAAGGCTTTAACAACTCAAAAATACTTTCAGCCTTGGCTTCCCTTAGCCCTGCAAGACAGCCCTGGATGCTCAGGGACAGAAGTGGAACTCTGGGACTTGAGCTCAGTGCTCAAGGACAGGCAGGGAATCACCTCCTTGGGGATCAGGCATTTTGGGAAGGATCACCACCACCACGTGGACATAATCACAGACTTAGGAATGAAGTACTCCAAAAACTGGCAGTATTTAGATGTCATCATCGGATTCTTGCTTGCCCCGATCAACACGAGTCTGACAACAAATTAACGAGTTCACACACACAACATTTTAGCTTTTTAAACCAAATAGCTATTTGGGTCTGTGTTTGAAAACTCAGAACCCAACACCAGCAGTGTAAAAGCTCAGCAGTTTCCATTTGCAGACACGTCCAAGGTAAGCAGTAAGTAGTAGGTAAGACAGCAGTTTGATGTTAAACATAATCTGGTGTGACCATGTTCAACATGAAGGAGCCATCCCATTCTCCCACGCTGCCTGTTGCTTCCCCTGCAAAGGAAGCAACTGGCAGACAAGTGGGACGAGTCTACTCTGTCTGCTGAGCTAGCAGAAAATTAACACACCAAGAGGGGAAAGGAACCCTCCAAGGACTCCTTTGCTGCTTATCAAAATTGAATGACTCACAGAACAAGCTCCATGAGTCAGCTGCTGCTGGCCACACAACCTGCAAACCTGAGGCAAGGGTGGAGATGAACAACTGCAAAAGAGGAGAGAGACCATCAGTTTTAGCATCAGTTCCCACTTAGGGTAAAATCTTCAAACCCCACTCTTGCTGAGCAAGTGGCATCCAGCATGTGGGGGGGAGGAAACAAACACATGGCTTTCTGGAGCTAGCCAACAGACAGAGGCAGGTCTGCAGAACAACACATAACCAGTGCATGCAGAGACGAGCAAGTAAAAATCACAGCACGTGGCTGGCAATCTGTGTTACACTCTCACAGCTGTGCTGAGGCACACGCAAAGGGAGGGCACACATTTGTCCTCTGCTCTGTACAGCTGTAGGCATGGCCCAAGTCCTGCCAAGCACCGAGGGCCATTTTTCATACCAAATCCCTCCTCCCTCCCTGAAACACTCTGTATTTCTGTGATTTGGAAGAAAGAGCACACATGGAAGAGGCAGACTCACCTACCCAGGGTGCAGGAGTCACAGTTAGGTGTTAAAGGTATGCAGCCTGTTTACTCTGGGGGTATCACATGGGCTGGAAGGTATCAGCCAGAGCTGCTCACCAATGGACAACTGCCTCAACTCCCACATTTCTGGGGTGGCCTGAGCTGTGTCCACACAGTCCTGCAGACATCCAGCTAAAGCTAAGTGCAACACTTTCACACTCTTCCCACTTGTAATTGAGAAAGCTACAGTATTTTCTGCATATGATTATTACCATGGCTCTTCTGCACTTAAAGGCCCTCACGATCTACATCTTCCCAGTATGACAAGGTACTGAGAGTCACATGCTGCATAAAGAATGAGGTTTCCCTGAACTCACTTCTGCGTGAATGACAACATCATTTCCAGAAAAAGGAACTCGCACTGATCCATTCGAGTAATTCCACTGATTGGAGTCACCAGTTGATTGCTCTGTGGCTCATTGATTATGCTCAATGTGAATAATTACATTACTAAACTAGTCTTTGGCACTGTCTGAGCCAGCCAAGTCACAGCAGTAAGAGGTGGCAGAAGCAGTGTGCCCACCTGCACAAGGGCCACGTGAGCACCCTGGCTCCAGGACAGCAGGAGGTGCTTGTGGGGCTGCAGAGAACCAACCTCCTCCTGAAGGCCTGCAGCTCATCTGCTCTTCCCGATGGCTTCTTCATGCTCCCAAGTGGACAGGCCACTTCATGCCGTGGTCCCAGACACGTTTAATATGCATGACAGTGCTCTGGAGGGCAGTGTGTACGTGGAGCAATGCTAAACATGCTGACAAAGGCAAGGGAAGTGATCTGGAAATGACAAAGTGAAGCGAGGCTAGGAGCAAAGACAAGGCAGCAGAGGAGAGGCGTCTGCACGTTTATATCGATAAAGCTCGCCAAGCAAAGGTGATGGGTTGTGTCTGATACCACTGGTGCAGTGCGGGCGTTGCTAAGTGTCTCTGGCTTGGGCAAAAGCTCTGCAGATTGGCAGCCAGAAGATTAATCTCGCGCCGCCCAGAAGTGGGGGGGAGCGACGTAGGGAAGGAAAAAAAAGCTACTTTATTTTTTCATCACGTAGAATATTACATCAAACAGCAGAGACGCACTGTCCTGAGCACAGTAACAGCTTCCTGGCAGCAAGCAACGACTTGCCAGACGATTCTCAGCAGCTTAAACCGTAATTCCTAAAGCTGAGGTCCCTTTTTCTGTAACAAGTAGCATAAAAATCACTTGTAATATCCAGAAGGGATCACTCATAAAATCAAAGATTAATCCTAAAACTAAGGAGCTACTTTTCATGATGGATAATGTTTTTAAGCACTGCAAGAGAGAAGACAGTTCCCATTTAATTAACGAGATTTGGTAAATGTGTGTATTTCCTGCACAACTAACTACAGACTAACCCTTACAAAGTACATTATGTTAAACTGGAGAACGGCCCATTATTCTGGAATAAAACACTGCCCACTGGAGAGTCTGCACTAAAATAAGTATTCCAAGAATACTTTCATCCAGGAGTAGAAGCAGTGTATGTACAAGCAGAGACCAAGCAATCCTTAAATATACTGATTTCTCCTAAAGGAATTGGTACAGTCAAAGATGAAGCTACGAGAGCCAAAGAAAACACTGTAGCTGGGCCTGTAGGTTTACACAGAATCCCATGAGACAGGGATGAGCTGCCTCTTGTGAACACAGGAGCCTCGGGGCACATGCATGCTCTGCAGCACAGAGGCACAGATTGGCTCTGTGCTCTTCACCAGACCATCTCTCTGTCCATCTCAGCACCTCAGGACCACATTGCACTCATATTTAAACACCAAACTGCAGCACATCCTGGTCTGTCTGGAGCTAGCTTAAGCATGTGAGCACTGTGCTGCACTGCAGTGTACTGACAGGAAGGGACAAGCGTCCTCAGCACTGTGAGGAAGTCCATTGGGCATTATCATCACATGAAAGCGTGATGTGCAAGGTGGCACAAACAGGTACTTGCTCCCACTCCACTGGAAGACACAGACAGCAGTTTTCCTTGTGGTCCCCAATGCCCCACGCCCTTAACCCTCTGGGTTAAGAGAGATGCCACTAAAAATGCTGACAGAGGAGACCAGCTGTAAGACTAGCCAAACTCTTTACACCAGCACAGTTTGCAGCCAGAGGGAGTGATGCCCACTGGGTGATTCACCTGGTGGGCTCCCAGGTGGGAAAGGCCTTTGGGACAGACACTGTCCTGATCACACATTCCCTAGGCCAGCAACCTATCATCCTAGGCAGACTATGTGCTACCAATACAGAAACGCTACCCAAGTTATGCCCTGGAATAATAAGCAACAACCTTACCTCCTCAGGAACATCTCCGTGCTCTCTCACCGTGAACAGCCAATGTCAACTCACTGGGATGCCAGACTCTTGACTTTCATTACAGTAAATTATTCACAGCAGAAGTGTCATTTTAGCAGTGTAAATTCCCTGCCATTATAAATATTTCCAAATCATGTCTTTGCTTCTCTCATATCCATGGTGCCTTAGACCACACTGGTCTCTTCACCTTTAGAATACACTTGGTCCCTACCCTACAGGAACACAGAGAAAAATTCACAAGAGCTCTCTCAAGATCTTCAGCAGAGCATTAATATCAATTTCATACTGTACAGTTCTTTTTCCTATTCCCCCAAATTCTCTTCTACCAGATGGCGTAAGTCTGTGCCCACTCCATCTTCAGTACAATCAATATATTGATACAGAAGTGAATGCCTTGCAGTACATCTTTTCAGCGCTCTAATACCCTGACTTTTCCCTATGGCTGTTTGAACTAAATCCATTCTAAGCCTTAACTTTGCTTCTGTACCAATGATTTCCAATTTAAAGGCTTGGCATTGACAATTGCATGCAAGCAAATACCAGTGTGTGCATCTCTGTTAATATCCTAAGAGATGCTTGAATCCTTAAGATTTTTTTCCAAAACCTTTTACCATTTTCCCACAATGCTATTAGGCTACCAATTAACACTACTGAAACATCACTTTGTCCAATGTTCTCAGAAGATTTTCTCTCTACACAACAGTTGGACAGGTCTACATCACAGAACCACACATTAATCTTCCCATATTCAGAGATGAAGTCCCAGCTGGGCTATGACCATGCTTTTTTGCTAACTATCTGGGGATGGAAGCACTCAGTATGACTTGCACGCAACTTATCCTCTTATCCACATTGATTTCCTTGTTTCAGAGCAGCACTGCTGAGCCACGCCCTGAGAATCATCACTGTATCTCCAGTGATCTGCTCAGCAATGCCAGTGCTATCAGGCAACACAGATTTGGCATGTTAGGAGGAGGAGGAGGAGGACAGAACAGCCTCAGGAGAGCAGATAAGGATGTTGTAGCAGCTGGGACACACCTCACTCCCATCTCCCACAACATGCCACCCCTGAGATGGCGTTTGACTATTTGAGTGTGGATGACGTTTTCGGGACCACGTTGGCCCTCACTTGTGGGAAATAAAATGAAGATGAGAAGCAGTCCCTTGCATAAGCCCTGGCTGCCCCAGTATTTTTGCTGGTAGCAAATCCCTTGCTCTCTCAGTTTCGGTGTTCTTTTAATTGAGATCACCTGCAGTGTCCTGCATTTCCTAGTGTGCCTTTGTTCATTGGGATAAATGCACATTTCTGTGCTCTGGTCAAAAATGAGACTTTTTCCCTGATCAAAGGAACTGAAAGCGTCACGTTGCATACATAAACCACTACAGAAATGAAAATAAATTTCCTATGTGAGAATGAAAAGAGAGACAGAAACCTCCCTACATAAACACGGGAGAATAGACACTCAAGTCACATACCAAACATTTTACAGTGGCTTGGGAAAGAAAAGGAATATAAAATTGGAAGCTAACATTCCTCATGGAATGAGATTAGAGATATTTATTTTACGCTCTACTTGAAAAATCACAGTAATTTTCATCTGCACTAATAAAAATAAATCAGAAGCTGATCTTCCATGCACTAAAATTACCATTTCATGCAATAGTCACAACGTTTCTGAGACATACGCGCCCTTTGGAAGCCGTGCCACAAATAGAGCTGAATTTAAGGACTGCTGTGTGCACAAATTTATGACATCAATTCTTTCCGAAGCAGAATATTGTCATATACAAAACGCCACGTAGGCAGCTGAGAGAAAGCACCCAGTATTGAGTCAAGACTCTTAGTTTCAGGAGGAAAATAAATAGAACTGCGAAATGAAATGATCACACTGCATGATACCAACCACCGGGTGACCAGCAGAGCCCTGATGGGAGAACGCTCGTCCACCAGACAGGAATTAATGGATTCACAAGCAGCCCAGCCTCTCACAAAGACACACATTTGCAGAGCAGGATACAACTTGCTGCTAGACAGGGAAAGTTCAATATTCATTAGTCAGAAGAGCCCCCACTTTGTGCTGCTGTCTGCAGTACAAATCATCTGCCTGTGGGTTTTGTCAATCCCGTCACCCGCTGTTTTGTGACTGCTGTACCTAGAGACACCACGCACTGCAGCAGCACTCCCAGCCCTCCGCTGGCACAGGCAGAGTCCAAAGCTGGGAAACTGCAACTGCTGTTTGGAGCAATGCAAACAGAAAAGGCTGGAAAGACAAAAGGTCGCATCTCCGATTTGCATACAGCAACTCCTTTGCACAACAGTTTGCTCTTTTTCAGGCGAGTTACCGAAAGGAGAGGACTGAAACCGGCAGCTGTCCCTTGGGAGATTGGCTCTGAATCCTCCCAGGTAGCTCTCTCTGCAGTGAGCGCCTGCTTTTCTTTTGCAACACGGGATGGTAATGCACTCACTTGTGCTGAAGTAAAACCGTCAGGCGCACAGATTTTAAGGAGATAATACGGCAAAGGCACAGGGATTTGATGTAATCATACAGAGGTGCAGGCAGGAGCCACTCCTTCCTTGCTCTTTACTCTCCACTGTCCCCATGTTAAAATGGATAGGAAAGGCACAGCACGATTGCTTCTAATGACAGGGATGCTGGGGTACCCCCTCAACTGCCCAAGGCATGCCAGTTCTCATGACCCAACCTCAGGCACAGCTCACCCACTGATACCTCCGCTTTTCTGGGAGCTGCACTCTGCATCAGATGCACAGGGATTCACTCTGCTCTAGCAAACACCATCAGGTGGAAGTCTAGGTTTGACCTCTTAAGAAACCTTTCTTAGATGTGTCTCTGCCTGCATTTCTAGTGCTCAGCTCAGCATGACGTCTTGGCAGCACACAGATGCCCAGGGAGCTCAGCCAAGCCATGGATGGGAGATAACTAGTTACAGCAGAGCCCCGGTACCACACAGCAATCAGAAAACCCTGCTTCCAAGACTCTCTAAGTCATACACAGGAGATTTTCATAACTGCGAGCAAACAGTCCCACCAGAGGACTCCACAGACATCTTCCTAACAAGGCTGGGCTGAGGTCTGCTGTCCCCCAGTGCTGGCAATGCTTGGTCACACGTGTTTCTTCCCTGTATGCCTGGAAACGCTCTTTCACACACAGCTATGTCACAGAGCCTTGCCACCATGTTCCAAATAACTCATGTGAATGTCTCGCATTTTTCAAGTGGTGTCATAAAACGTGGGGCCGCACACACCACAAACACTGACATATTTCACTAATACAATCCAGTAGCAACTTGCAGAGAATATTTATGCAGCTCTTTATTATTTTCCATTGAAAGGTAAACGACCCATTTGGTGAAACGGTGACTTGTACTGACAGCATCTTTGTTTTTAGGAAAAAAAATATCAATTGAGGTAGGCTCAGAAGATTTAGAAGTTACCTTAGGGGTATGGATTTCTCTGGCCCTGTCAGAATTAACAGTAAACAAAGAAACTTCTCTTCTTCCAAAGACTTCCCTGTCATTCATCTTCCAAGCTGGTCTTGCTAAACTAGTTACAATAATTAGTAGTAATATGAATGAGCTAAAGATGCATATAAATAAGATCTATATATTGACTAAGTGAGGCTGTAAACCCAACTTTCCATGAATTAAGTCACCTCCTCAATATACTTTTGTGGCTAAAGGTCAAATATTTCTAAAGGAGGAAATGAGTGATTGCTTATTAGTGCAGGGCTGAGACGAAGCAAGGTTAGCTGCACACGCTGATCCTCCCAGGCTGAGGAAGCAGTAACATTTCAGATGACTGTCCAATTAAATGCTCTTAATTGCTGTTTAGCTAATTGACGTAGAGTGGTTTAGTTGTGATTTCAGTTGTTGATGAACAATTAGGTAGAATGCAGCATTAATTCCTTCTCTAACTACTGAGGAAGGCCAACATGCTAAAAATCAAGTGAAAGCACCCGAACCTAAAGCAGAGCAGTGTGATACCAGCACACACTGTCCCACGAGGAGGAAAGCCAAGAATCCAGCACCCATTCCTCAGCATGCCAGCAGTGGGAGACCACAGCAAGGTTCCCAGCCCAAGTAGGTGACACCAAAACCTCAATTATTCACACTTGCACACTGCTCAGTGACAGAGATAATACCCATTCAAGGCCAGACTAAGGCTACTCTTCATCACGTTACTTTTTATTTTTCCTTCTTTTCTTACGTGTTTTCTGGAATTTCACCTTTTCTTTATGGCATTTTAGAAAAAAGTCTGTTGGCATATCTTCAGGTATTTCACATTAGCTCACATCTTTGCAAAAAACATCTTCTCTACTGCTACTACTGAGCCCAACCCTCTTCTGCTCTGCCAGAAAGAAAAAACAACTTTTCAATTATCTGAAGTAATTGGGAAAGAAAGTGAGAAAACTCATTTCCCTTCTCTGCTCACCCTGGGGACTTTGGCCAAAATCACTCGAAAGACCCAAGTGATACTTGCCCAAATTCCTTATCCTTTAAGGCACTGTTAAGAGCAAGACTCGCTTACTGGAACAGTAGTATTCACTGCTTTCCTTACAGTTGTTCAGCTTCCCCTCCCCACCCCCGTGGGAGGCTGCTGCCTGCTCCTGCCTTCAGACCTGATGCACTTTTCCAGTGACACCAGTTCAAGTTCCCCAGGTCCCCCAGGCTGCTTGTGAACCTCACCTGGAGGGGAACAAACACCCGATTCCCATCCTCACTCAGATGCTGGAAGACCATTTGCATGCCCACATTTGCTGAGCCTCTCATTCTTTTCCAATGGAGGATTAAGATCCATCTTCAAGATGCAGAACAGGCTCTGCATTAAAGACAACTTTCTTGCAGCAACCTCAGTGAAACACAGGGAGCAGACCAAGTGCTGCCCAGTCCCAGGGCACTGATGGGACATGGCAGCACACTCATTCCCCTGCCTGCCTCTGTGAGCCTGGTGCAGGGTACAGTGCCAGGCTTGTGCATTGTTTGTCCACTCTTCTGTGGGATGGCAAAGGCACAAGGCAGCCCAGAGGGAGAGTGATGCAAGACTCAGGGGAGCAGGATGGTTTCAGGGAGCCAACACTTCACTCTTGTTCTCTGCTGCATCACAGAACAGCCTTCGACAAGTCCCACAATCTCACTTTCCTACTGTTTCCATCTATCAAAAGTGGATAACAGCCCATCTCCAGCAGGGGAGGATGCCTTGATAAATGTACTAATTATCTCCAGACACCCCACCCAGCAGGCAAGAAAAGAGAGGCCATTTATTTGCCTAAAAAATTCTGCAATTATAAAATTATTACTTGAGAAGTCTGCAAATCAAGGACCTGGAACCTGGTTTAATTAAACCAAATGGAATTATAGCATTAATTTAAAACTCAGACCGAACAGGAAATAGTTTATATTGACCAGCATTCCAAATCCCTTCACAGGCTGAGAGCAAACGCATTTTTATTATTCTTAGCACAGCAGAAACTGCCATGAAACTGCTCAGCAGTGCTTCAATGCCGAGCAGCCCAGCTGCACCTCCGCTGCTCCATTTGTCATCTCAATGCACCATTTGTTCCTCCAAACACCGATCATCTTACACAAAGCAGTTGTCATGTGTCTTCCCGGTCCCGACCATTTCAAGCACTACACATTCCTCTCTACACATGCTCATAAAAATCATTTGCCATAAGAGCTTTAAACGGTCCTTGTCGAAACATCAAAACAGAAGGTGCTGAAGACGGAACCTCAGATTTCTCGTGCTGCTTACAGAATCACCCATAAGATGCACAGCCTTGTTCAGTGGGCTTTTATTTTCGCAGCATACCACTGAGACCTCAGGATGTGGCTCATAAAGAAGCATGCCAGGTGGGGAGAAGAGGGAGACAACAATCTTAAAATAACTCCATGCACAAGAAAGCTGACAGAAAGGAAAACCTGCCTACCTGTAACAGAAACCACTAGGAAGTGTCGTAGAGTTGTTTGGTAGCAGTCGTTCAGGGGTTGTGTGAATCTGTAAAACTTACATCTATAAAACAAGTTCATCAGGCAATCAACGCTGATGTGGAAAAGCTCTTTTCATCCCGCCAAACACAGAAGGCCAGGGTCTATTTTCTGTAAAGAACAAACTTTGAACAATTCCAATGGACGTGAGCAAGTCACTGTGTTTATCCCCATTTAGCTGACTCCAGGAAACTTAAAGAAGCAATATTCAAGACAAGCACTCTCAATCTCTTAGAAGCTCCAACTTCTACCAGATCCACTGTTGTGTAGACAGCAATTACTCATTTATTGACAGCAAAAAGCTGCAGATCAAGCCTTAATATTTGCTAACATATCTGGCTGAAAGCAGACTTCAACAGTCCAATCCATCTCCTATTACCAAGAAAGGATTAAGTCACATTAGCAGGGTTGCACGAAGTGGCAGCAGTTAGTGTCTGATCGGGAAAAAAAAAATGCATAGTTTTTGGACCAACTAGCTCTTACTGACTGCATTTTATCTGCTAAGAAATCTCCAAATCTAAGCTATAACAGAGAATGCCAGCTGTACTGCTGTGCTATTTAAAAATAAAACTAAAAAAGCATTGAGAAGCAGAACTCCACCTCTCACTCAGTCGGGTGTCATTGAGCAGTAACCCTGGTGAAGCCAGGAGAGCTCCAGGAACATAAATATGAAGTGACAAGGAAAGCCAGCCTACTATTCACATCACATATTTCATGCTGCTTTCCATTTCACAATAATACACCAAGTTAAGCTGCTTATTAGATGGGCACATTCTCCTAACCACAGCCAGATTTGTATTTTCTGCTGGGCTCACCATCAGTACTGACTGCCCTTTAATCATAATACTGCTGTCATTTGTGGTTCCCCTTTGCAAGATACTTGCTCTAACACACAAACTGCCCAGCTGTTAACACTGCTGTAGCCCAGAGAGAAAGGCACAAGTAATGCCAAGAGAAGGGCTTTACTGTAACCTCCTCGTTCACAAAGACCTCTTGCACATTTCCTCAAACATTTGATAGCCTACATGATGCTGCAGCATCTGCTTCCAAGCCACTCAGGACACCAATTTGTAAATAATGACCTGCCTGACATGAATTAATAACCACTAATCACTATGCAATAAAGAACAAAAGGGTTTGTTGCACAAAAGGTCTTCTATGGAATGAAAAGAAGCACAAATGCTCTTTACTAGCAGGACCACTAATAGATGCTCTTCATCTGATCTGTATGGATTTGAGAAATGTTTACTAACAGTTAATGAAATTACCCTGGAAAATACAACTCCCAGAACAGCAGTTCAAAATGCACGCCATAGCCTGGCAGCTTATGAATGAAATGCTCCATAGGAGATTGTGTACATTTATTATTTACTACACCACATTAAGAAATAAGACTACAAACGACAAGCTGACGCCCTTCCAACTGTGCACACTACGTAATGATATGTGCTACCAGGGCTTTGCCTCCTGAACAGCTTCTCATTGGAGACATACAGAAGGCTTCAAAGGAACCAAGCCACCTCTAGTACCCGAGTAACAAACTGCAGCCACTTTACCTTCACAAAGTTTCATCAAGGGTGTTTTAAGGCAATTCAAAACTGTGTTTCAGATGGTTGTTAAACATACAACATATACACACACTGAACAAAAGCAGGAGTCCTATTCCTGTCACGCAGAGTTAGCACAGGAGGCTTGTGCTGCTGGAAGCCTCTGTGTAGGCAGAAAGGATCAGGAACCTCTCCCCCAGCTCATATCTCACCTTTCTCTACTCCAGATCTTGCTTTCAGCACACATCCCAAATCCGTACGTCACCGCTCACCTGACAGAGGCAGACATTTGCATGTGACTGCTCATGTACAACCAAAGAGTCAGGGACACTACAGGGTGGTAAGAAAAAGTCTCTTCTGTAAGCAGCCAGCAGCTCTTGTCCTTGATTTGCAAATACTCAGGCTCAGGGACTGTCCCTGACTTCTGAAGAACTACTCACATACCCCAAATTCTTCAGGCAGTTTTGAAATATCTGCAAGGTTACAGGTTTAGCATACTCAACACTATCATAACGATGCACTTTGAAGGGGTTGGAAAAAATGAAGATTGTTCTAAGTTGTGATCTTCCAAACCTTGCTGTCTTCCTGACTTGGTTGCGTTGGGAACATCTGATGCAGCAAGCATTATTGTGAGGACAAACTGACTTCCAAAATGGAACACACAAAAAAGCCCCACACAAAACTGAAGAAATAACTAAAAACGTTCCAGCAGAGAACTACTTAATTCTGTCAGATCAGTTCTTTGTGGTCAGGTGCCATGACCCAAAAGCATCAATAAGAGAAATTAACTGCTGCATCTGTCTTTCACTGTGCATTTTTCTGCTAATAGGTACTGCAGCTTATCCTTGACCCTTGAGAAAAAGCACACAGAATCCCACTGTGTCCACGACCCAGGTGACAGCGTGGAGAAGGAGGGTCATGTCAGAAATGCCCAAACAGCTCCAACAGTCAAAACTACTTGTGGGCTTGTGGCAGCTCCTGCTGTTAGACATCTGGATGGGAAACAGGAAAATATTAACCAAGTAAAAGCCATCCAACCAACTCAACTCGAGGCTTCATACTCCCAACCCAGTGGGTTCTACTGGATCCACTGTTCGCATCTGCATCCATAATCTTGGTAAATTATTTCATACTGTCTCACCCTAATGGCCAAATCATAAGCGACCCATGTAAATGCTACCTCAGACCCTTCTCTCCACATGCAGATAGAGCTCTGCAGAGTTTCTATTCCCTGAATAAGATAATGGATTTGAACGAAGCAATGGAAAACATCAAAAGACCTAAACAATTCTCTTTGCTCTTCCCAGACCCACTGACTACCGACCCACACAGCACCTTGCCTTTCATCTGCACCAGCATGGAAAGTTGCTGCTTCCTGCACTCAGGAAGCTTCCTTTTTCTTCTGTCTACTCTGACTTGTAGGCAATAAATTCTCTGGAGCATTAGACCCAAGCCTTTATGACCAGACCCTACATGCTGTACGATGTTTATACACATGCATTGGAACAGACTGTATGTACATATTTAAAGTCGTTGTAATCAGGAAATGAGCCATGAAATGTGTAAATGATGGCACATTAATAATCTTTTTTTCTATAGCTTAAATTAGAAACTTTGGAATTTCACAGCCAGAGACTTTTAAATAGGTCAGAAAATGCAATAATCACACTTAATGATTGCACTCGCATGCTCTGCATCAGAGTTAGGAGTGGGTAAACCTGAGCAGAATGGATATGAACTGCTGGCACAGCCAAAAAAAGCATGTAGCAAACCTCAAGTGATTTTTATAGCAAAAACAAACACACAGCCAAAGCCAGAAGCTTTTTCCTTTTGGTCCTGCATGTCAGAACTGAGCTGGAAGACCCCACGTGATCAGACATTAACTGCTGTGCCTCTGTCTCTCCCTTTTAGCCAGCACAGCAGATTAGCAAAGGCCCCAGGTTTGACCACTTACAACTGGAGAGCACGTAATGATGAAAGAAAAGCACTTCCTACCTGAGGAATATGCTTTATTATTGGACTTGTGCACACATTTTACCCCTGGCATACATCAGCATTTTTAACGACACAAACAAGAACTCACGAAGTAATCACAATAATCATCTAGGCTCCAAAACAGGGGAGCCCCTCTAAGGTCAGGTGCGTGCCTGTGTTCTCTTTACACCAACTAGGCTTTATGCATTATAAGCCTAATGGAAGAAATTGTGGAAAGAATGAGAACTTCAGGGAAATACACCATAGCTGCTAATTAATACTGTCCTGCCAAGCTGCTAAGATGTAACCAAAAAGCTAAACCAAGAAAAAAAAAAAAAAAAAAAAAATCAGCCGTATTTTGTGTCAAACTGAAGAAACAAAGTCAATGTTTGTCTACTGTGAAAGTACAAAGTCAGCAGGGGAGAGTGCTTGGAAGCTTCTAAGAAAGCTACAGAGAAATGTTTTTTGGTTTCTTTTTTCCTCCAGTCAAAATTGGCTCCTTCTGAAAAACAAAGCAAGGCAAAAGATGAAAGGCCCTCTTTTCTGAAGCCAAAGATGAAGAATACAAAGAATATTAACAACTAACACGTCTGCCCATAAACGCCACGAGCTTAGTGGAAGTAGGGACAAAAAGGAAGAACAGGTCTGCTATCAACTAATGAAGTCTCTGATCTAACGAGCAGTGATGAAGGCTGATCGGGTCGTTTATGATTCCATAGCGTCAGTTCAGAAGAACACAGGTTCCCTATGAAGAATAAAGGGAGAGGGAAAGATGCCATTATGATAAGACATGGGAAAGCTCAGGATGACCGTGGGTCTCCCACAAAGCATGGAATGGCAGTAAGCTCCCAGTCAGGGCTCACCTCTCCCCTCTCACCTCCGTGTATGCATAGGTATACAAGATGTCTGTCCTGCAGAAGATTGAAAAATTGCTTCAGATTTATCACGTGGCTTATATGGCACTTCTAGTCAATTCAGTTAGAAAATACTATGTTTTTGTGAATTACATTTCCCAAAGGAAAGCTTCGAAACAGGCAGCTTCACCTTCATCATGGTTACTGAAGGCAGCATGAAGCTGCCCTGCCACCACAGCTCCCCAGGACGTTGGCATTCCCTGATACAGGAGGGATCTGTTGACTACAGACCACAGGCTGTGCCCAGCCCCTCACACAACATCAGCACAAAGCACAGCCCTCCACAGCTGCCATCCACCCATTTGCTTTTGAGAAATCCTTTGAGCTTGAGGAAACGAAGCAAAACAAAGCCATGGAGAAATATAAAAAGCCAGAAGCAACACTAAGCAAACTTGAGATTTGGAAATTGATTCATTTGCCAGCTCGTAGGCATATGCACCTCGTGTGTCTGTTCTCACATACCTGCATAGGCTCGGGCTCTCTGCTTCGTAGGGCATTCTGAATACTTTTTAAATCAGCAAGAAATCAACCATCACTGCACTTGCAGGAGAGAAGATGGAAAAATCCTCCCAGCCTAAGACGTGACCACTCAGGTTAAAGGAACCTCCAGTCTGCAGCTTTCCTTACAGCAAGACAGAGCCAGAGCAGATAATAGAAAAATTACATTTGACATTCTTTTCCTTGACAGGCCATTGCACGCTGCTGCAGACAAATTGTATTTTGGATTGGAATCTGATCCAGCAGATGAGATGAGAAACCCTTGTGTTAACTTCGGAGGCTGTGGGACTGAAATTTGGAGAGCGTGCTTACAATGTAAAAGCTGTCAGTGTTCCAACAAAGTGCTGCCATGGAGCTCTGCTGCTGCCCCTGTCCTACAGGGCCAGGTATGCAAAGCTGCAAACACAACGCCCAGCTCTGTGTGACACTCAGCAGTCTCAGCAGATCACCAAGTTCTCTCAGCATCTGTCTGAGAAATGGGAATAACAACACATCCCAGCGGCATCACAAAGGCTTCCTAATGCTTGCAAGCACTTTGTAGATAAGGAACATCAAGACAGCAGTTGGCAGAAGGATTTTGGGCAGGCAGACAGACATAAATCCAAGCACTCACATCATGTATGCTTTCAGACAAGTACAGCAGCAGATCAGTTCCCTGTATTTAGTGGTTGTGGGCTTCATCTTCTCGACATACTGAGCACTGCCTTTGATCCAAAAAAATGAATCCAGGGAGTATATTTGCATGGTTAATGTTAATCATATGCTTAAATTCTCTAGATTTATGGAGAGAGTGAAAGAGAAAAAGTGGTCCCCAGCTCCAAAACAAACCGCCCAAAGTTATATTCAGGACACGAGGAAACCCCTCTGCTATGCACCTGCTGGATTTCTGTATCCCTGAAGAAACACACAGGTCTGGGGTGAGTTGGTTGAGACAAACCCTTTCTAACATCACCAACGTGACGCTGTTGGAAAGAAGCACCCCAGAGCACTTGAACAGTATACACAGGCAGAAAACGTCCTTGATCAAGGAAAGGAGGAAAAACAAACAAAAGAAATTTGCTAAGTTTAATTCTACGTGAAGGGTTTCTTATGATTATGTATTAATTTCCTATTACTAATTCCATTATTTACTGTGTGCTGAGAGAGAACAGGTTTTCCCAGCAGATGGGCAGTGCCAGCAGGAGCTCACAAACGCCACGAGCAGCACCTTCAGAATCATCTCCTCAACCAGAACCAGAGAGAATTTAAACACTAAGCAAAAAGCTCTTGACCCTCCCTCCCCTTAAAGCCTTGTTCATTAAGAGCATACACTGATCTCTCTCACCTCATTTCTCTGAAATACCTGACTCATTTTTACATCATGCTAGACTCCTGGCCAAGCTAATGGCCTGGGGCTGTGCACCTCCTGCACTGGCTGGCCAGGGGGGCAGAAGTGATTCCTTGTTCCCTGCAGGTGCCCCAATCACTCCAGCAGGGACACAGAACCCAGCACAGCATCAGGTGAGCTCCACGTGGTCACACACGCACTGCTGGAGAACAAAAAGTGCTTCGAGCTACTTTCATAACTACAACACGGCCATATCCCCTCTCCAGATCAGTGTCAGCAGCGTAAACAAATAACTGGCTTCCAGAGATGATTTTCAGAACTCTGTTCAACAAGCACACATAGCAAGAAAAGCCTCGGGCAATTAAAGGACTACCCAGCGCTTGATTGCTCCAACAGATCTGTACACATTACCCAGCTTACTCACAGCAGCATCATGCTTCGCCAGCAATGTGAGAAGGACAAACCCCCCTGTGGCCAGCCTGAATCACACCAAACTAAATACTGCTCCTAACCACCTCTATAGAATTTTAAAAATATATTATTACCCCAAAATCTTATTAAATGAGACTAAGTTCTTTCAGATCACTAGGTGAAGTGGAATTTATGGTATAACAGAAATGTTTTCTCCTCAACTGATGACTTTTTGTGAGGCATGCTGTATTTCACCAGCACTCACCACTTTTAACTTAATAAACCAGGGGGAGCTACAGCAATCATTTCCAAAGGGTTAACAAGGTAATTATCTTCCTTGGTTGACTGAATTAGAACTATACAAAATGCTGTGCTTCAGAGGAGACAGAAGTGTACTCCCACCCTCACCTGCCCTAACCCAAAACTGACAGCAGGTGGAATTACATCGCTGGGTGAGGCTGCAAGAAGCCCAAGGGAAGTCAACACAGCAGTAGAAATGCTGGTTTTCTCTTCCTTTGCAAGACACTTTGCCATCCCAAGGTTTGTAGGTACTACAGAAAGCTACAATATACAATTATTGCACCTCATTATCACAAGCTGATAGACCCCAGCAATGGGGAAACCCCTGGGAGAGGGACCCAGAAGACACCTCTGTGACTCCCAGAATAAGGGCATCACAGCTTCAAGCCTGTGCAGTCTAAGAACATCTCTGACAATACGCTAAGATCACTCTGACATCTCCAGTGCCTTCTCTTTGTTCTCTAGCATCACCCAGGAGGACTACTCTAACAGATCCTTCACTGCTAGGAATGTTCCTCCTACTAGAACTCATCCTTTGCTCTACCACGTCCTCCTTGCAATCTAGAAAGAATTCGAGGGAAAATTCTTCCCATATCATCCCTTTACCCAACCCTTCTCCATCCCAGGTAGTCCACTCCTCCCATCCATAACAAAGTAAGCAAGGATTGTGGACTCCTGGAAAGCAGAGGCAAGGTGCCCCCAGCTGCACCACACAGCAGTTATCCTACAGCAGGAGCTGAGCCTGATGGCTTAGGAAGAGCAATTAACTTCCAGCCTAATTTCCTTCTGATCTAAGTCCGGAATGACTCCCATTCAATCAATTACTGACACGGTGTCACTCTGGATTGCGGTCTCAAATAGAGCTTGTGAAATGCAGGCTCTATTACATCTAATCTAATACAGGCTTTTAAACTATGAAATACCTGTCCAGGAAATGTCTTCCGTGCAATGTAAGCGTCAGTATTTTAGGTTTTAGCAACAACACGAGGTGTCCCAACCCTCCTGCCTGTAAAGCTCAAGGGCAGGAAACTGCCTTGAAAGACCAACAGATCCAAAGAACACAACCTGGTCACAGTTCCTCCTCTGTGGAGAAACCCAACCTCTCAGTGTTTCACGTTGCACCAGAGCATCGGGGATGGCCAGCACGGGTCCTCACACAGAGCACCAAACCCCCTGAGCTACGTGGTGTCACCCAGGAACAGCCTGGGTATCAGAGCCCACGCTGATGGGCAGTGCAGCTGCTGCCATGCCCTGGTAGTAAGGCACTACGGACACGCTCCCGCTGTGAGCGCATCTCTGACATAACGTAGCACGACAATTTCTTCAGAGCCACAGAAATGCAGCGCATACAAATAAACCCGAACGCTGAAACCATTGCATTGTTCGTAAGAATACGCACACTGCACCTGTTACGACCAAGGGCACTGCCTGTGCCTCGGAGCTGATTAATTCAGCCTCCACCAAACCTGGCTGTCTTAGAGGACTGCTACATTCCAAGAGCAAACAAAACACAGCGAAAATCATTCCATGAAAATAAATCCTTACCAGATAGATAGGGAGAGCTCTTTAAATCCGAGCTAAGGAAAACAATCCACAAACTGACATTTTTTTTTTTTTTCCCCTGAGCTTCTCTTACGACCGCGGAGTCAGTTTAAATTAAATTTAGCTGAAAGCAAATAACTCTCGGATTGACAGTGCTGAAGTCCTAGCTCGGAACAGCTGCCGGGGAGCCCAGCCCAGGACTCCGAGCAGGGGGAGGCAGGACGGGGCGCGCTGCCCGAGCCGTGCGGGTGCAGCCCGCGGGGAACCGCTTCCGCAGCGCCCGGGGTGGAACCGGGGCCGGGAGCAGGTGGCGGAGGCGGGCGGGTCCCCACGCGTGGAGCAGGGCTGGGTATTTAGGTGGAAAGGAAAAGCCGGAGGAACGCGGGATGGGGACGCGGAGCTGCGGCAGCGCGGTGTTGGGGGGGGGGGGGGGGCTACTCACCGAGCTACGCGCGGCTGCTGCCCCCGCTGCCGTCCATGGGGGCGGTGGGGCGACGGGAGCCCGCTGCGGGCGACAGCCGCCCCGCGATCCGCCGCATCTGCACGCCGCCGCGGAGGAGGAGGAGGAGGACGAGGACGAGGAGGAGGAGGCGGTGGTAGAGGAGGAGGAGGAGGAGGAAGAGCAACCCGCGCCGCACCGCCCCGAGCCCCAGCGCAGCCCCAGCGCAGCCCGGCCGCAGAGCGCCGCCTGCCCGCAGCGCCCGGCACGGGACCGCCTGCAGCGAGCGCGGCCCCGCGGGGCAGGTGCAGCTCCGGGGACGCCGTGCGGCGCTGGGGATGCGGCGCTGGGGATGCGGCGCTGGGGATGCGGCGCAGCTCCGGCAGCTGCAGAGCCCCGGGGCCGCGCCCGAGCTCGGGGCGGGGAAGGAGGGTGAGGGAAGGCGAGAAGTGGCTGTGCGTAACGTGGCCGGGAGTCAAGCCGCCCCGCGAGGGCTCCTAATGAAGTACAGCTGTTCCCTGATGTAATTACAGCGTCCTCCTCCTGGTAATTGGCTTTGGCAGTCGTGCTGATCGGAATCCCCTCGGTGCACCTTCCGCACAGCCCTCTCCTCGCTCGGGGCAGTGACCTGGGGCCTGCTGTCAAACTGCAGCCAAACCCTGTCCTTGCCTCCCAGCGGACCCACGGCGTGTGGGAAAGGCCCTGTGTGTGTCCGGCCCTGAACCCCACCGTTAGAGGGCTGTGACTCTGGTGGATGCCTTGGGCTCCTGAGCGGTGAAAATAAGGGATGATGTTTGTTTATTTATTTATTTCTTATAGTGTATACGTCCTTAGAAAAGCAAAGTGACTGGGCTAGGCATAGAAAAAGAGGGCACCGCATCTCAGATTTACAAACAAAAGGTTATCACAAATGCCCAGGAAAGGTTATCCTCTGGAAGCACGTCACCTCATTGGGATGGCCCCTATAATGCCCGCAGCTGCCTGAGAAGGACAGTGCCGGTCCTCTGCTGCTGCTCCCTTGCTCTACCTGTGCTCTCCATAGGCCAGGTATGCTGCAGCTGTTTCAGACACTCCAGTTCTCGCCAGATGAGTTTGTCTTTAAAGCAATTGCCAATGAGGACACGCTAATACAAGCCAGATGTGTGGGTGTTTTATGTGTGTATGCAAGGAAAATGGATCGAGCCCACCAAATCATCTTGCAGAGCACACACAGCCGACGCCAGGTTATGGTTTCCAGTCACTACAGGCCCTGGACCTGACTGCTTTCCCCTGATGACTCAAAGCTGAAACGTGGCTGCCCCATGCCTGCTGACACTTGGGCGCTATGAGGAGTGTAAATACTCCAGATAAGCAGGATTAGGGAACTCTCCTAGCCCAGGGTGGCTATAGTCCTCTGAGCAAAGGCTGTCTTCCCAGCCCAAGCCCACAATAAGTCACTCTCCCACATTATATTCACTGGCAGCACCGAAGTGACTGAAAATGATTTTTACACAGTCATAAGGGTAGATCAGCATGTTTACCTTACTGAGATCAGCATGCTTACCTTATTGACAGCGCCCTCGTTTTTCTTAGACTTCATGGTCTTTCCAGCAGGAGTATGAAGGCCTTCTTCTCCCTGCAGTTCTACACACCAAGTATTTTTCACCTGTCTCTCACTGACTCGTTTTCTAACATCTTCCCAGGTGTTAAGCTGTTGAATGTATGACTTCCGAGGATGAGCTTTGTCGAAAAGAGGAGGAGCGGTGAATTTGTTCTTCTCCAACCTCTGTTACGCTTTCTGTCCTTCACTGGTTATTAAACGTAGATGGTTCGGAGCCAACTTGTTCTTCAGGGTAAGTGTCCTCAGGCTTTGTCTTTTTCAGTGTACCTTTTGCATGTGTGCCCTTTGCAGCCATTTTCACGCTGTTTTCTTATCCTGGAATTAGAAAACAGAGAAGCTGAATTCAGCCATTAACAGGTCAACCGCTGATTTTGTTCTTCATCTCATTCCATTTTAAGAATGCTTTCTTAAAGGAAACAAGGTAATGTAACTGTTTGATCCCAAGCAAGTGAGAACAACGCCTTTTTTCCCCTGGTATGAGGCACCTGTCCAACTTTTTATTAACTTTGCTAATTGCATTAAGCATCACGCAGCGCTGAACAGTCCTTGGCTGCTAATTCCCAGGTCCCTGTAGTTAAGTTGACTGTTACACAAGTGAAATTCATAGCATGGAAAATAAAAAGGACATTTTGGACTCACAGTGGCAAAGAACTGATCATGACAGTTCTCAATTCTGATCAGCTTCTGTCAGCAGTCGTATTTTATGAACTACTGGAAGATGATGTTTAGGACGCAGTGCGACATGCTTCTGAGCTGTGTGGGTACAAGCGAGGTTGATGGATAGATCTTCCGTGTTCAGACATTTGGACAAACAAGAAACATCATTTTTCCACGTGTGACTATCTCATGGAGATTTCTATGCAGATATTTTGTATATGCTCTTTCATTTTGTTACATGCGAACCTGATAATGATCTGAATTTACATACACAAATTACTGGGAGGTCTGGATCTGGCTCACCGGGGAGTCGTTTCTGGCGAGCAGCATTAGAGATAACTATATAGACAACCATATAAAATGAAATCAGCACTTGTCAAGGGAAAATGCATTGTTATGAAAGCTGGAACCGGTATGTTCTCAAATAAAACTGTGAAAAACTTAATCAGAAATCCTTTCCTGGCACTCGCCTACTGTACTGCTTTTCTTATTTCTTTCTCTCCTTTCCTGGGGTGCAAAGCCGTACCCAGAAGCAGAGAGCTGTGGAGGCAGAGGGAGCAGTGGGATGCTGCAGGTGTGGAAAAGCAGTAAATCGCCACTCAGAGCAGCGAGAGGCAGAGGGCCTAAGTCCACACTGGTGGCTCTACCTGCACATGTGTGCCCAAGGAGGACATCATCTATGATGTGAGTGCAACACACTTTGGGACTGGCTATGCACACAGGGCAGGTTTGATCTGGAAATGTTGGTCTTGATACTTCTGGTTCTGAGAGCAGCTGAGACCTGAGATCTGCTTCAGAAATAAGAGAAGAAACAAGGTGACCTGTGGAAGGAACTGCAATTGTCAGGCAGTGGATTCTGCTTGACACGTGTCCACATTTTCAATTTTTAAGAAGCACATTTTGAACCTGATTTTTTGGAGTGGATATTTCTTTTTCTTATTTGATCATCAGTGTACCTAATGTACCAGGGTACCAACCAGAAGAAAACTGTATGGAAGCAAGTGGCAACTCATAAAAAAACTAGTCAGGCCACTGCTAATCACGTTACTTTATATATGTGTTCATAATTAGACTGCTTAAACATTCATTTCCTTGCCTCATTAAAGACTATATGTTCCCAGGACCCTCACGTTTGTCCATTGCCTTTGTGGCACACAGTTGAGATAGGTACAATTACTCAGCTTGGTATTTATGAAGTACTCCAGTGTACTTTGATGCAGCAGTATAGTAAATGCTCAGCAGCAGCTAATTGTCTCATTTTAATGCATTTTTAATGAGACACCTGGGAGAATATAAAAACAACACAAACCTGCAGAAAAACAATATTTTTCATTGGCTTTGCAGTCCCTCCTCTTTTCTGTCTTCCTGCAAAAGGGCTTTTTCATATTAACACACAAAGGGGCTCTCCCTTAGCTTCACCCAGCTGTGTGACAGTATCGTTCTCTGCCACACCATGACCCACCATCTGTGGGCATGGCAGAATCTATAAACCACCATGGAGAGAATCCAGAGAGTAGAGTCCTCCAGCTGCAGATGTTCCACATCCCCATCACTTTTGTTTCTCTAGGCAACAAAGGCACATTTATGTTGCCAGCAGGATACAGAAGGTAAGTTTTTCATTCCTTGTCATTTGAAATGTAGATGTAACTCTCAGATAGGAAGAAAAAGAGGTGGCAGAGGGTTGTAAGTGCACCTCTGGCCTGCCCAGATGCCTTAGCCTGCAGTCACTAACTGGTTTCAACTGGTGAGAGCTTTGGTCCAAGCTCAGTAGCTGTGATGCTTAACATCATAATGACATTTAATGCTGTTAGCATGCCAACAAACTGGTTTCTTTTTATTTTGTATGTATCTTTGCTGCCTAATTCATACAGGGCCTCTGCTCATCTGCAGTGCTTACAGAGACAAGGGGCTTGTTGATTCCAGCAGAAGGGCTCTCCAGTCTGTGCTGTGGCTGTGGTGGAGTGCCTAGCACAAACACTCAGGTTAGTTGCAAAACTCCCCTTCAATTTTGCTGCTTCTGGGAAATGCCTCGGAGTTAGGTGAGCTGGTTCCTTCCAAAGCGCTGCAAAGCTGCTGAATTTGTTTGAAGCAAGGGGCAGAGGGTCACGTTGCAACCAGAGGTCAGGGAGAGCATCACTTTTGGGAAATGAATATTGACTCACTGAACCTACAATAACAGCGAAGAAAAGCTCAAATCTCATAGCACTTAATAGTCCTTTGTTGATGAAGATTATTTTGACAAGGCCTCCAGGAAACGTACTTTTTCACCGCAAACCCATTTCCAGGCTGCTTTTGCCCTTAACTGTGTTTTATCTCTTTTTCTAAGATGGATTTTTTTTTCTTCACAGATGAGATACCCAGTTTCTTTCCAGACTTGGACAATAGTGCAGTTGAAAAGGGTGACAAAACAAGCTTCTTCTCAAGCTACCACACAAAAGATGTCAGTCAGGATATTTACAACAAACACTGGCTCCAAATGCGAGGGCTCCCATTTCCTGGCAGTGTTGTTCTACACAGTGTTTTCTCTGGAAGGAATCAATTACATCAGTGGGCTCGGGAATGTATGTTGAGATGGTTTAATCAGAGTTGAAAATCACAGCACAGAAAGGGGCTTCAGTTCTCCTGGCTGGACACAACGTACTCCATTTGGGAGACATTACGGAATTTCACTGATACCAGACACATTAGCTCATCTCCATCCAGTCTTAGCATGGCTGGTGGCAGTACTATGAGCCTGATTCAGCAAAGCACTGTAGCACATGCATAACATTAATTTCTTCAATTAGACTTAGACATGTTCTCTGGGCTGAGGATATGCCACAGCGCCCACAGAAATCACAGCACCGTTCATCAGGTAATTTGTTTTGACCAGTGTATTCCTCTGTAGATAGAAGTTCTGTCATGTTTTCCATGTGTCTGCCTGTTGCTTGGCTCTCCCTGTAGACTTTATTCTTACACTTCTAAGCAGTCCTTCAGGACACAACACTTTCTCTTCATTATATATTTGTGCAACATCAAGTACAAATAAGGCTGTGGTTTCTATAGCTCACATAACACCAGGTATTACAACAGGAATGGATTAAGTGCAAGCTTTTGTTGCCTTCCTAAATAGAGGCTTATAGTTGGACCCTTATCTTTCTTATGTTTTCCTCAGTGTACGAAATGGGTCTTAACTCAACTTGCTTTAGATCCCCATGGGGGAAAACGTCTGTGTGTGGAATGACATCTATTTGAAAGGATCGATAGAAAGCGAGAAGAGAAAATTAAAAGGTCTGGAAAACTTCTAAGACTTCAACTGATACTTTGTGTAACACCAAGGTTGTAGCAAGATGACAGAAGCTGCATTCCTGTGTGACTTGGCAAGTTATGGAAATGCCGAATGTTTCTGCAGTCAGCTAATCTGCTGATAAGAAATTAAAGCAGTGGTTAATTAGAGACCAGGTTCAAGGGAAAGCTCAGCTGAGCCTACAGAGTTATTGCTTCATTGATAGAGCATGAGATTTCAGAAGAAGCACTGAGTATAGGCAGGTAACATGCAATAGATGGGCCAAAGCCCACTCTGTTCCATCAGTGTAAAATTTATTGTCAGTGGGAGCAGATTCAGGCTTATAATCATCAGTAAGTTTCAGTGAATGCTGGAATTGGCTGCTTAATTGTGTGAGAGTTGCAAGAGAAAGATAAAAGTGGATCTAAGTCATTATCCAGGGGCAAGTTCTAACACTGCTGGACAAACATTTTGCTGAAGGGTCTTTCTTAGGCACTGGGTTTTTATCTGAATTCTATCAACAGCATTCCTGGGAGGAGTAAAAAAAAACCCACAAGAGCAAACCCTCACCAAGAGAAGAAACAGTGTGTGTTTGATTGACAGTCATGCTTTTTTTTTGTTTTGTTTTGTTTTAAATTAGAGTTTTCAAAGAGGTAGGGCCAAAGACCTTCTCTTGCAGAAGACCAAGGGTCACATCCTTTGCTTGTCTAAACCAAGTTGGCTTCATTGACTCCTTTGTTGATTTGTAGCAGCTGAGTGTCTCTACTGAAAGTACAGACCAGACCCAGACCCAGCAGCACAGCCAGCACTGTTCTTCCATGACTCCAAGTAAAGCATGATTCATACCCAAGCTCAGGAGAAGTGGAATGCAATAAGCAAACAGAAGAGAAGGTGAAAAGTAATTACATTTCCTTGACTGCAGATTAAAAAATAGGAAAAAAAGTCTAATGCTAAAAATTCTTCATTGGATTCTTTCCCTTTAGAAACCTGTGAACTATGAAGGCAGGCTCTTTACTGAATTAAGATTTTTGGCAGAAAAATAAATATTGTTGTGGGAATTATTGGAACATTCATCTAATTAAAATCCTTAAACAGAAATGCACTGTTAATGTAAGGGCTATTAAGCTGAGCTGAAATATATAGATTACATTTAAACTGAAAGGAGGTAAATAATCCATTGCACTTACGTGATTGCCATTGGCAGAGAAGGAAGTAATGCAGAATTATGATAAATGGTGCACCCAATAATGGAAGCTGTGGCTGGCATCCCAGAAAGAGACACCACCCAGAAGTGGTGAGTAAAGACAGTAGTAAGATAAATAAAGTAGTGGCAAGACCAAGTTCGTGATCTGTTTTGTTGACCGTGGGCCTACACAGCCATTCTGAGCACACTCTAGGGCCTGGCCAGAGACTGAAATTGCAGGGCATGGAACACTGGGGTGGAGAAGCCTTGGCTAACCTGACATTATGGGCTGTAGGCTTTTTGTCCTGCTGCGAGACAGGCAGGTGGGTGTGCATGTGTGTGTACTGGTGCACGGAGTGCTCTCCATTTCAGCCCAAACTGGAAGGTGACAGTTTGTTTTAGTTAGTTTTACGTGGTTCAGCTGACGTAACCATTAATTTCACAGTTACAGGTTGAGATAGTAGAAAGTGTCAAAAGAAAAATTAAAGAAAAAGTATGTGTACAGGGGTAGAAAGGGTTGCTGCTCTGTGCTACAGAGGAGAAGAAAACTTTCTGCAAGATGGACAGAGCAGCCAACTTTAACAGGAATTACCCCATAGGGGCAAAGTATTTGACAGAAAATGATTTTTATTTTTGCCACAGAAGATATTGAGGCTCACTATCTGTGATGGAGTCTTTCTAACTTCAGAACCAGCAGAGCAATACTCTGTGTCCAATATCAAGTCACAAAACAATTTATTTGCCTTTTTCATCAGAACACACTGTTCCTACAGGGGCATAATTTTACAGCTCAACAGTCGTGCTGGCTCTGAAAGCTTCTATTAAGACGGAAATCTCCCAGATAATAGAAAACTGTCTTAGGCCCCATTCTCTTGGATCTCAGCTGCCGTCTGTCCATTTGGGAGTTTATAGCAAGCTCATCTTTGCAATAATAGAGAGACTTTATAAGAGGTCTTAAAAGGCCAATAGTTTCCAACAGCATCCCAGACTCCCTTCCTCCACATTTTCCTCCCTCATTTCTGGGAATCAGTCATCACTGCAAATCAGATCTGCTAAGGATGAGAGATCTTGCACTGAGTTTGGGGGGTGTCAAGATTTCATGTTGACCTCTTGTGGCAGCATACACTGCAGCCCAAGGGTATAATCACACCAGCACTGCCCACAAGAGCACTCACTGCAATACCCCCATCTCTCACCTCCGTACCTGTGCTGCTCTCTGACTGCAGCTGGCTCTGGCTGACCCATGGGCAACTTAATGAACACGCCTAAGCTGCTCACAGCAGCCTCTTCACTGTTTCATTTCCCCACTACAGGACCACTGATGTTCCAGAGCTAGAGACAGCAGTGCAGACATTAAACCAGAATTCTCCAAGCCAATTACTCAATCACTGAAGCTGAAATCTCCTGGCTGCAGCAGTCCATGCCTACAGATCTTCCCAGCTGCAGCAGGGCAGCCAGACCCACAAGCCAGGCTTTCCCTGGCAGCAAATCTTCTCCTGCTTTTCCCATGGGAGGGGATTGCAGACCTACGGCTCTTTTACAGAAAGATGGATAAATACAGGTGAAACCAGAAATATGGCAGATAGCTGCATTTTATTACTTACTGGTTTAGTCATCCAGATAGTTATACTTACAAAGTGATAGCAAACATTGTTATCTCAGTGTACTGGGTGGGTGTGAAGTATAACTTGAAAGACACTCTCAAAGCTGCTACTGACTTCCCTTAGGTTGTAGATTTCTCTAATGCAGCTGAATTATCTTCTTTATTACTATACTGGAGATGAAGGCTGGGTTTACTTAATATCCAAAGATGCTGGGCCTAGACAGGTGGCAAGACAGCCCTTCGTCAGCAGATGGAGGGAAAAAATACAGCCTCTTTCTCTGGTGTATTTGTTTTAACATTTTTCATTGCCAACATTCAATTAGTCAGCAAGGTTAATTTTTAGCTAGAGCTCTTTGCAAGGACTGTCTTTCTTTCCTTCTCTCTGCCAGAGTTTCCCATGCATGGAGTCTTTGTATTCAAAGAGGTGGGAACTGACCTGGGGAAAAGACAAAGCTGTCATCTCCTCCCCAAAATCTACTCGAGAGAGCAGGCAGTGCACTGGGCTGTGTGAGGACCCCCACATGGACCTAAGTCTTGTCCAAAACAACAACCCCAGCCAAACCACCGATAATATCTGCTCTTAAATGTCAAGCAGAGGAATTCAGTCCAGATGTGTCACTTCCTCTGCTAAAATCACATTTTGGCAGCCCCACTGTCCCCACCAGTCAGAACTAGCTCCTGTTGGGATTCTGAGTGGGTTTACTGCTGCTCAAAACTGCTTGGAGAGGCTGAGCAGGGCCACTTCAGGAAGAAGAAAAAAAGAAAGGAAAAGCCAGCAGTCATAGTTCACACATGAACTCATTTTTTTTCTCAGAAGAAAAACTCCAGATTGTGAACCTCAGATCTCTTCCCAGCAGAGTACCCTTATCTCAGCCCAGACTGAAATGGGGCAGCTGGGATGGGATCACTCCTTTTCCTTCTGTTAGCGGAAGCTATGGGAAGACCAAACCAGGACAGATGATTTGTCTACACATTCATCAGCCAAAGAACTTGGACTCCTGCAACATAAAAACACTACAATAATAATTCCTGCTGTCCAAGGAGCGCATTAGGGAATGTAAAAGCTGGAGAGGAGAGGGAATACTTGTTTCCCCTTCATGTGAACAAAAGACTCAATCCAGTCACTCAGGGTAGCAGGCAAAAACAGCACACGTTTATGCCACATGACCTGCAAAAACTGCAAATCTCCTGATGTGGAGCTACCTCAACCAAAATTAGGTGAAATAACAACACGCTCGGTTGCACAGGATAGACTTGTGTCTTTGTATCTCATTTGGGGATTTATCTTCCTTGACACTTTAGAAAAAACAAGCTCTGTTGTTTGCATTCAAACGTAAAACAAGAAGCAATGGGAGAGCATTGTAAACAGCTCCTTACAAGAATTTGCTGTAGGGTCTCTAAGCAAGCAGAATAACCTGCCTATGAAATAACCAGTCAATATGAGAGGATACACAGAGAGGCCAAATTCCTAGCAATAGATTCTGTCTGTCCAGTCAAACTAGAAAACACCATCAGGGAAAATTAAATTGGAAGTCTGCTTGGTCTTGGTGCCGGATTGTATTTTTAGAGCTGAAGTACATCCAACAGGGAATGAAGTCATACAAAATTTCATTAAGCAATAAAGGAGCCAGAGCTGAAGTTGGGCAGAATGGGCAGAACAAAGCACAGATGAGGAAGAGTTTAAAGGAAATGTGTTCCAAAGGAGAAAAACAAACCTCTCCGAATGGCAGGCAGGGAAAATCTTTTTTCAAAGTACATTATTCTGTGATTAAACGATAAATCTAGGCATCATGGTATTTATTCCTGACAACATCCAAAGCTTTTGTGTACATTGCTTAGAAAGTCCCCAGCTATTTGGCAAACAGGACAGAAGAAGTGTCAGCTGTTAGGGGCTCCCGCTTTGAAGACAAATAGACGAGCAGACAAAGAAGCAAGGAAAGGCTCTATGGTTTCAGCTGCGTGGCCACAAGCCACTTCTTTGTAGCATATGGCGTAAACTAACAGGTTTATTTTCCATGAGGAGGATGTATAAACTGTCTGCAACTGCTCTTCACACTTGTCAGTCTAAGTCAGAAAATGTTTCCAAGGCATCCTGCATAAGCAGCCCCTTGGTTGAAACTGAACAAAGAATCCGTGGGTGACTTGCAGGAGATTTGTGGTTGGTCCACACAGGAGTGTGGGGAAGCGCACAAGGAGGTTTATCACAGAAGCCAAAGATCATCCAGAAGCCAAAGGCATCCGGACACGATATGAAATGAGAGCAATGAAATGAGGAGGGGCAGGGCTGGAGGGGGGCACTGCTGGGGAACAAAGTTAAATTCGGGTCAGGGAAGAGGAGCAGCAAGTGTCAGCATGGTGCTACAGCTGTACCCCAACACCAGGCAGTGCCTATGGGCGCCGGGGCTGCCAGCACCTGCTGCATCTCCCCCAGGCTGCAGCCTGCCCCGAGGCCCATTAGACACCATGATTAATATGCAGGGACTAAACTGACTGGCAAAGATAATCACACAGCAAGTCAATTGGCTGGCAAAGTTAATTATGCAGTGAGTCAAATGAGTGGCAAACCAACTGACTGAGGCAGAAGAAAGAAACATTTGGCAGTGACAAATGGCAAAACAAGTTACTTGGACAGGGGGTCAAGCGGGCTGGACACGAGATGTTTCCCTGCGCAGATGCTGGCGGGGTGTCAGCGCAGCCACTCCTGGCACTGCTCCCTGGGAGGAGAGCTGGCAGCACTCGGGCCGGTCTGCCTTCTCTTCTGCTGTGACCACGAGTCGTTCACTCTGCCTTAGGACTGCTCTCTGTCCCCACTGCGTATCAGTTGAGGAAGTATTTTGCATTCTCTGCAGCTAAATATAAAACGGGCATATCGACCTGCTAGGGAAAAATATGAACCAAACCCAAAGCAGCCCATGGGTACATCCCACGGCACAGGGCTTTGAGATCTCTTTGGGAAAGGTTACATATTTTACCTCTATATATCTAATATATATGGAAGTATACTATTAGTACGGAAATATTATATTGCCAGAAGAGTAACAGACTTACACTGCTGCCAAAGCCTCAGGAAAGGCAGGTAACTGATTTTTTCTGTTCTTCACAATGTAAAAGTAAACCCAGAAGTGTGGAGATTCTCAGCAGGTTGGTTTTGTTTCTTGTTTCTTTGTTACATAACTCACAAGAATGTCACAACTACAGACCAAAAAGTTTATGGACTGCCTAGAAATCAAAGAAACTAAGATAAACCAATTGAAAAACAGATGTTCAATCTTGCAATAATTTTGGTTAGCATTTACTCTACTGGCAGGTTGGCACCATTGGACAATGGAGGACTCTGAGACTACAACTGTAGGGAAAGCTCTGATATCCATAATGCAAATTTGCACTCAATTGCTCCAACAAAACAAAATAAATTGATGCAAACTTTTCTTAATTGCCCATGAAGACAGCTTTTCAAGACGATACCCGCTGTCTTCCAAATAGCACAACATTTTCATATCTTACTCTTGCACTTATTTGAAAGCAACATACTTCGTTTGGGATGATTCATGCTGGTGTGGTGATGAGATTAAAATAAAAAAAGAGGAGGAAAGCAAAACAAGGAAAGGCAGCCCCAAAACACCAGGCAGTTTAAAACAAATAACAATAGCAGAGAATCACAGTGGTGCATGAAAATAAATCCTTTCTAGGTCATGCTTAAATTTGCATTAATGGCCTTCTTGTCAAATTATCTCAGGGGAACTTCAAATTAGCATGCAAAAGAAGCATGATACAAACTATAGCAGTAATACTTGTTTTATTTACCAGAACATTTTCTCCAAAGGATCTAAATATGAGAATTTTGGAGGATCTGACTTTCATCTTTTATAAAGGAAGTGCAGTTGGGAAGAGCTCACTGTAATTAGCAGCTAGTCAAATAACATATAATTCCTCCCTGTATTTACTCAGCATTGTGTACTTTAATCATGGAAAGCATTAAGCTGACCCTAACCATCTCCTGTAGACCAGCTCAGGAGCTCATTTCTTCAGTTCCTGGATCAGCTCTTAGGAAAACAAATCTTACCAAGCACACTTAGAAGCAAACATAGGGTATTCCCAAATCTGCAAATGAAAAGAAATTCAATAAATAAGATAGGGACTAAAGAAAAACAAAAAAGTCATAAGCATTTCATCTGCCACTCTGATGCGTAAGCAAGATGAGGTCACTGATGGATTGTTGCTGCTGTTTTGGAGTGGCAGGGTTGGGTCCGGATGAGATTAGGGATCTGGTAAGGATCCTGGCTTGTCTTGTTGGCTGGAGCTCCAGCAGCAGTGAGTGAGCGGCTATTACAGCTGCTTCAGCACAACGTGTGGGGCACTCACTGCATCGGGATTTTGATTCATGCACTATCACCATCAAATGAGACTTCCAATCCTCCTCTTCTTGTCATGTAACTCTACAGAGTTCACACGTTATCTTTAGGACTCCATGCCTCAAGTGGTGCTAAGAGGTGGAATTTGGAGTCTGTGCTCACACTGCTGCCTCTCTCTGAGCAGATCATGGTACAATAATGTGTTGTTTTGTTTTTTCTTTAGCAAATCTGTTAAGCTTTACTCCATAACCAACTAACTTCCTGCTCGCACAAAGGGCCCTGGAGATAAAAGATGGACTTCTGTACCTGATGCTGAAGGGTGTGTGAGCATGAGGATATAAGGGCTGCCTGATTGGCAGAGGGAACATCACTGATGTGGTTGTGTCCAGGCCACAACAGGGAACTTCACCAGGAAGCCACTTCTCAAATGCCAAAATCTCATTGCCATCCCAGCAATATTCCAGATAGAAGAACACTGCCATTGTCATCACTTTGGGCTGAGAAAACTGAAATATACTCTTTGAATTAATAGTCACCTTCAATAAGAGCTGAGTGCTGCCAAATTCTTGGACTTTCTTGAAACTCCTCTGAATTTTGAAGCTAGACAAGTCTTTCCAGCTGGAGTGGGAGTAGATAATCCAGCCCAGACAGTGCTATGGGGAAGAGCTTTGTCAGGGCAAGAGGACAGACACAAAGGACTGTGGCTGGTGGAAATATTCACACCCATTTTACGGAGTCACCATGGGGCACAAGGCAGTAGAAAACTCGTGCCCAAAGAAAATTTAAGGCAGCCAGGTCAAGACATGAGAAAGTGGCTAACAACTTGTTCTTGAAGAATTAGCACCTACAGCGACTGCACAACTACCTGGTGTTCAAATGATGATTTTTGGAAATGTAAGTCCTATACATCAACGAGGTTTGATCAGCAGTTCCACACTGCTCCGTCACGGCTTCTTTCATTATCTGCCACCCATCTGTACTGTTGGTATGTTTGGCTCTTTTACAGTGTTGATCATGTCTGATTTAAATGCCAGGTTACATTAACAGCTCCGAAACCCAAATGGCCATGCAAGTCCTGAAAAAGCGGTTGGGCTGCTTTGCTGTTGTTATGCATTGTATTCCTCTCCTCATTGTCACTAATTCCGACCTGAGAAGCATTTCTGGGGGACATCATCAGCCACCGAACACCCCAGGGCATCGCATCAGCCCACAGAGCTCACACTTTATGCCAATCAATCAGCCACTCTAGAATGTATGGAGCTTGTAAGGTTTCTGGGCATCCCTCCCCCCAGTTACTCATACCAGTGACTTCTCCATACAAGGAATTAGGAAGAGGAAAAAACTTAGCTTCTCCTCTGGCTTCTGATTTAATAAAAGCCTTTAAAGTTCAGTGAATTCAAAGAATGTAACCTTTGGGGCTCTCGTGAAGAATAATGAAAATAATAAGAAACTATGTTTCTCACATAAGTATATGAAACTGCTAGAAACCTTAGCTGCTTTCGTGGAAAACTTAAACCAGAAGCAGCTCAGAGTCTCATCACAGTGCTATAAGATTAAGTAGTCTATTAATCAGAAAACAGATTAACAATACTTTGTTAAAACTAATTACGTGAGGAAAGGCAGCCTGTTGTTGCACTGCCAAAATATTAGATTTTTTTTTTCTTTATTCACTGCACCATTTTAGACCAAATGTTTTGGCAGCTTAATTAGAAGCAGGTGGTATAGCTGCCATAATTACATAGAAGTCCTCATATTTTGTCATCATGCTTAATTAGAGCCGTTGATTTAGCATGAAAGGAAAACATCCTGGCCAACTGAATATTGCAGCAGCCTTTATGGGAAACACGACGCACCTTTAGATGGGAGCTGCCTGTTTTTGATGGTACCAGGTGTTTACTTCAGGTTTGGGACTGCACTGCCTTCTCCAGTGGAAAGTAGTAAAATTAAATTGAAAGTCATTATTCACAAATGAAACCCAGGCCTGCTGCAGTCAGTGGCAAAATTCCCATTGACTTAATGGGGATCAAAACCGTGTTGGCTTTCCTGATCAGAGTAAGACTGATTCTGATTTATTCAGGACAAATATGGGACAACTACACACATATAACTGAGAACAGAATTTGACTTATTAATCTCACAGGAGTTGGGCTGTGTTGAGGGAAAGCAGGGCTGGATGTGACTTGTTGTGACACCTCAGGACCACAGCCCTCCACTACCTCTGCTCTGAAAGTGGATAATGACATCACAAAGTCCTGGTAAGATATTATAAACAGAGTGGTCATCTTCAGTACAGGGTCATAAACGGAGGCTGCAACCCCTCAATTCATGCACCTGAGGGTCTGAAAATATGACAGATTCAGCTGCTGTAGCCACCTTTATAGACCTAATTTAGAGTGGGACATCAGCTGGGGCACTTCACCAGCTGGCATGAATGGGACATTCACATCTCGTGCCAGCTAACAGGCTGATTTTTCTCAGTGAGGGAGCAAGTGTAGATGGCAAAGTAACCATTTGTATGGCATAAGCAGCCAGATAACCTCTCAGCATCAGATGGTGCTTCTGGGTGAAGGAAATCATGCTGCAGCACACAAAGGACTGGTGCAATCTGCATCACATCCAGCAATTTCCAGCACCCCAGACTCAACTCCATTCAGAAGCACCCAGGCTAACAGGTCTCTGAACACACAGCACACACTACAGCTGATCCTAACTGAAACAGATAGAACAGATAATGGCATTTTTAACACCTTTGCCCTCTTTTCCACTTCTGCCATTCCATTTTTTAACATGTACATGAATTATCTTATCATTGTGCTCCTTACACTGAGCTCCAGGGGCCCTGCTATGGAGCTCCCTCTGATTTGGATATGGTGCTTCCAACATTAGAGAGCTATTAATCAAAATCAGTACTACAGACTGTAAGTAATAAAGTCCTTCAAGCACCACGCTTCCCTTACTCATTTTCATTTATCCCAACCATCTTACACTGCCCGTTCAAAGTTAGTAACAGGATTCAATTTCCCATCTGTGCTTGCTAACTTCTTGCTGATCCTAGAGGTTTTAGACCATTCAGTCCAGGTAGATCTTCTGGGGGAATGGGGTCACGTTAACATATTTCAAAGAAGAAACCAGGAAAATCACTTGAGGAAAATGCCCAGCTCCCCATGACTCTTTGATCATTTGGGAGAAGAAAAGAAATTAATGCTATACTTCTATCTGCTTACCCAAAGGATATTTTGATTCCACTGTCTTGGGCTATTTCCGTGAGCCTGATTCTGTTGCTGTCTAATGGTTGGGAGCTCGGGTTCTTATCAGCAAGAAGATCAGAATTTCCCCACTTCAGCTGGGCAGGGTGCCAGAAGAACTGGGAGTTAATCCCAGCATAATCAATGATACATTTTATCCCATTTCTGAGCATGCATCAACTTTAAATCCTTGTGGCTATTATGATATTTAATGCCAATAACCTAGTAATAATCTTATTACAGCTGTAGCTTCAATGAAGTACTTAAAATGTCACAAAGTCTTATAAAGTGTAATCCATTTAACCGTAGATTATCAGATTTGGGGTGTTTTCCATATACATGGCTAATAAATCCTGAAATGTATTTTAAAAGCCCAACAACAAATAAAGATGATGAGGCTATAAAAGACCTTATTTATTTAAGAAATTTTCATGACTAAAAAAACCAGCAAGTATATACTGGCCTTTGTGTAAACTCTGAAGCCTGCAACGAAGAAAAAGTCCCACAAAATATATCCGTGGACTTTTACATTTTCAGGAATAGAACCAGCTTGTCTGGCAGCATTTACCTGAAATGAGCACTCAGCCAAAAGCAGAAACAAGAGTCAGGCTGGAGACAAAAATTTGCATTGTTTTTTTTTTTCTCTGTTTTGCGCAGAGAGAAGAGATGAGAAAACAGGATCCAGCAGTTGTTAGAGTAATGGTTTGATCTGTATTTCTGCATTTCTGTTTTGGATAGACTCCAAGCACCAAATGAGAATACTCTGTCCTATACTACAAGGGAGTTTTAATCCACCCCAAATTATGCAGCAGCAGCAGCACCCTTCCCTCGTGGCAGCGTGCATTTAACAGAACACTGCAGTCATTTCCCTCTTTTCTGAATCCACCACTACAGAGTCTCTGTGCTTCCTTTTTATTATTTTCCAAATGAAATGGCAGGGAAGTTTCCCCAGGGGAGAACTCACCACTCCGTCCTACAAGCTGGCTCAGACACAAACACTGTTGAGCCTCCAGCAGGAGCAGCAGTGCCTCTGAAGGGCTCAGCCTGAGCTCCCAGGCACACAGCACGACTCCATCCACACAGGTACTGTGCCTGGTTCCGGTGCTCCCAAGCTGACATCCAGGAGTACAACACAGGCAGCTGAACTTCCCTCTATACAAGCATACAGTTGAATATTTACAGCAATAATGATGGTAAATTAGTAAAATTCAAACTTGGGTTAAAATCAGCTTGTAGCAGCTGGGCTGAAACAAGGCTGACTCCTTTAATTTCTGAGAGGAGAAGGGAAAAATCAATACTGTGCACGATCACAGCTGGGTGCCACATTCCTCACTACAGCATTTTGTTTTGTTTAATTACCCAGACCTTTTCTATTTTAATGAAAGGTGTTTCCTGGAAAGGGAAGAACGGCAGACAACACAAGAAGTACATCTGTAGATTTTAAGATGATATTTAGGATGGCAATAGCAACAGGTCAGAGTTACTCCACGTCAAATTCTCAGAGTGTTGGAGCTGTACTTTTGAGATATTGGGTGTCTTAATGCAAATGATGGATAATCCACCTCCACCAGAGACTCTGATAATAACAACCACCCCATCTGTAATAGCATATCTTTCCATCCCAAATGAGAAAGTTATTTTTGCTTGACAGACATGTGGAAGTCCCAAAAGCAATGGGCTCGTTTTCCTCATGGAAGAGTTAGAGACCAAAGCAAATCCTTTGCTCAGCCCCATGAAGCACCCAAGTGGAGCAGTAAGCTCATTATTCCTCTGTTCACTGAAGTCTAGAAGATAGTGCTTAGAGAAACACCCAAATTCACATCTCAGCAAAAGTTATTTGATACTCATTTGAATCCCATAAGTTACTTGAAATGAGAACAGTTCTAATAAAGAACATTATTTTGGGCCCAAACTCTCTCTCTCACGTTTATGTTTTCACAGTTTAACCAAACCCGTATCCTACGACAGCCAGAACAGCCTCTTAGAGATGAGATGTCAAGACCCTCCATGAGACAGATGCAGGGCCCTATGCCTTCCTAGCATGCCCTTAACCCTTCATAGGTTTTTTCCTCCCCTGATACATCACGATTTACCATATACAACATGGTACACATAGGTCAAGGGAAAACATCACACAAATCTAGCACTGCATTTACGCATATTTTGCCTTGCACGCACCAGGTCATGCCCATTGGCCCAGGAACTTCAGCTCAGCACTGGGTCTTCAGCCCCTGTCTGAGCTGTGCCAGAGAAATACCTGTTCTCAGCTCTTCAAGTTTCAGTTTTAGAAATGCCTGCAATGGTCTATGAAACACATCATTTTCTCCAGCCATTATAACTCAAGCATGTAAAATTGGGTTAAAAAGTGTATTTATCTGAAAATCACCTAAAGTAAAAAGATCTCTGTCAGTTTTATTCACTATATATTTTGTAGGAAAAGAGAATTCAAAGCATGTGTTTCTTAGGCAGTTCTTATTTCTGCCTTGCTAGCTCAAAGAAAATTCACTGATGCCACCACACAGGCACAGTGTGGGTAAGGTATGGATGTAATAACTCTCTGGTATGAAAGAGATATTGTATGATTTATAATATTATCATTAGTATGTGCCCTTTGATCATGCACTATTGTATGTTGGTTGATTCACATCCCACATAAATACCAATAAAGAGGGCGTAGTTCAGCCAATAGATTTCCTCTATGAAAGCCTTGTAGCAATGGTTGTTACTTGTTCCTTGTTGCCCAATACTGACATCACTACAAACTTCTGGGGCAGGGTAGCAGCCATCTCCCTTTCTGGTTCGACCCTCTGCCTACAAGAAATGTCGGCGCAAAGAGTCTTAAGGTGCACAGCTGTAATTATGAATGAGAGGTACACTGACCACACTGCTGTGAGTGGTACCTGAAACAGCAATTAAAGGATAAGGAGATCTCCTGAGCATGCCTACTTCTGGTATTTCCCTGCAGTGCTCAAGCAAACGTGAATTAGAGCTTTCCTTGTTCCAAGGACAGTTCACTTGTCTCTTCTAACGATTTCCACTGCTACTAGCCTGGTCCAGTGTTCCTCAGCACAGGAAATACAAATTCACAGTACAAAAGCACCCATGGAACAGGAGGAACTCAGTGCACCATGCACTGAGGTGTCTGCTTGTTGAATGACAATCACAGAATCACAGGGATGCAATGAGGAAGGCCAAAGTCAACCTGGAATTAGAACTAGCAAAGGAGATAAAGGATAATAACAAAGGTTTTTTTGAGTATGTCAACAGTAAAAGAAGGACTAGGGAACTAGGACTAAATGAGGGGGGTGTTCTGGTAATGGGGGATGCAGGGAAGGTGGAGATACTGAACACCTTCTTTGCTCCTGTCTTCACTGTGGGAACTCTCCCTCAGGACTCCTGGACCATGGGGGTGAGTGAGAGGGTCTGGGGAATGGAAGGCTCCCCTTTGGTCAGGGAGGAGATGGTCTGAGAGCATCTATGCAACAGAATGGCCATGCTAGCATAGGCTCCTTTCAGTAACAGACTGGTGTGGGCACATGTGACAGCTTCTGGGCTTCCCGAGTTTGCTGAACAAGGCCATTACTCATTAGTCCCACCAGTTTTCTAGGTATGGACTGAAGTCCCACATCCACTAGAATTAGCAAGTTCAGAGTTCCTTTTGACAGGGACTTTGGTCCCAAATATGAAAAGTTGGGTGTCCCATTACCAGTCCCCCAAGCTCTCTTGTCGTTGCCTTATTTTGCTTTGATGCTTTTAGCTGTACTTCAAAAGCTTTGACCCCGCAAACCTTAATCAAGGAAATCAAAAATAATTTCACTTGATTAAATCAAAAGCAGATTTACAAGATTAAAGACAGTAGAATCAGGAATTCAGGCTGAAAATGAGAACTCTCAAGTGCTCAATATACAACAAAGAAATATAGAATTCCTTATATGCCTGGGATGGGGATTTCTAAGTAGGTGTGACGGAACAAGGCACCCAGATCCCACTGAAACTCCTGGGAGTCTGGAACCTAATTGCATTAGGGTACTTTAAAAATCTCAGTCATGCTTATTAATTGTCTGTGATAAAATTTAAGTGATATATTTGCCCTTCTCTTTTACAAAGCAATAACCCAATTAACGTGTGGATAAACTAGGAGGCCAAAGGGAATTGGATTATGTCTGAGGAAAACAGAAGAGCAATTAAAGTATCACTATTATAGGACAGATTGAATTAACATAGTAATGAAAACATTCCTCCCTGTTTGGGAAGAGGGGGCTAAGTCTCCTGTTATGTCTGGGGATTAAGAGCAGCGAAAGCTCTTTGTCTATCGGTTGACATCACAGCCATCGTTTCATTGCATGTAAAGTAGCTATACAGGAAGACTGAAAAAACAGGGTTAAAAAGAGTAAAGGTTCATGCACCTCTTTCTAATCCAAAGCTTCACTCTCCTGCCAACCTCAGTCTCCACACCCAGGGGATGCCGCTGCCCTGCTTCCAGACAGTACTTTAATTTGGAGTCCAAATGAATTCTTTAATTAACTTTTAAGAGAGCAACTTCTACCTAAAGCAAGTTCATTAAACACATGAATCCAACATTGGTCATAATTTGCCCTCAAAATTAAAATGATGCCTCCAGGAAAACATAAGATTGTCTTCCATGTCAAACCCATAGAAAAGTATAACCATAAACCAAAATGCCTTATAGCAACAGAGCAACCTTATTTTACCCAGACTACCAAACCTATGGCAAGATTGTAATTCTGATCTATGAACCCATTTGGCTTTACTAAGTATAAAAGTCATGAGAGGAAAAGAGCATACACCATAGTTATCGCTAGCTTGTGTCTTCTGTCACTGTATTGTCCAAGTGCCAGAGTCTAGCTTATAGCTCAGACAGTAGTATTGCTATGCACAGTGGTGCAAAATGAATTACTTGGTGCAGCAGAATGGCTTCTGAAATCATGGTGATAATCCTTAATCGTGTATTTTGCAGACAATGTTCCCCAGAGTCATAAGGATGCAAAACAGTGCTGGAAATGCATTAGCAAGAGAAAAAAAAGGCTTCCATCTCTCTTATGACTTTGTAAAAACTCTGCATTTTGCTTTGTCTGTCCTGGGATGTAAGTTTAGCTGTCGGAATATTAAACAAACTGTCTAGCAAATGAGTATTGTCAATGAACAGACTTTCAAATTTAAGGATAGAGTCGGGTTTATCTTAGTACTAACATATCCCTGCTCTTACAGGTTGTCCTGCAATAAATGCACAAAACCAAAGACACTTCACAGTAACTGAATCCTCCTTCTTAACCCTACTTCCAAAGGCAGGTAACAACTGCTAGGAATGGTGCTACTCAGCACAACTGAGTCTCGGCACCAAATGCAGTCCTCCTCTTGGCCTTGTTTCAGCTCTGACATTCATCACACCTTGACTTGTACTACCATTTTTTTTTCCCTATTTGCCACCAGTGGGTTGGACCCATGGAGAACCTGCCCCAGTCTTATCAAGACACTTCAGTCACTTGCCCTTGAATCAGCCACAGTAAACAAACATATACTACTCATCTGAGGTGACCAATGGTGAAAATCTTGTGGCTGATGTTTGTCCTTTTCCCTGCAGTTACTGTGATATGCCCACTTCATTCTTGTGCTTTTTTACCCTTGGGCGCTGTGGAGCCCAGCTGTGCACTCCTAGAGATAGATGTGACATGAACTGACCCTCTGCCCAAGCCAGGAAGCTCCACATCAAAGATACTGTGCTTGCTTCAAAGCTGGCTGCTGGCTGACTTTGCCCTTCTCATTTAAAGTTGATTTGATCCCATAGGTTACAGCGCTTGAGAAGACTGCAGGGGATACATGGTATTAAAAAGCAGAAGAGCTAGGAGACATTGGCCCTGAAGATTCCTAACCAGAGCTGAGCAATGGGTATTGAGCAAAAAATATAGAAGGTTATGAATTACTGAACAAAGAGAAGCCTTTTTCATGCAAAATGTCCTTAGCAGAATTGAATGAATCACACTGACTGCAAACTGGATTTTTAAAGATATCATCCTGGTTTGGGACAATCTCAGTCCCTATGAATGCACCTATTATTCCTAAATGTCTATCAAATTTAGGAAGATATTAATTTCAACTGGTCTCTGCTTACTGTCATGTGTGCATAAGGTCAGGGTGTTGTTTCCTCCTCTCTCAGTGGCTAGAATTTTCATTTGCTTCACTACAGCAAGTGAAGTCCTATACTCTCCTCAGTGTTAGCACTACATTTCAGATACCAGATACCAGAAATATTAAGACCTCAGAGAACAGGAGATAACACAAGAAGTACAAAGATCATCGTGGCAGTAAGGAAGAGAATGCCATTTTCCAGATCCAGTCCAAAAGGAGAAGCTATCAATGCGTTTTGAAAGAACATCCTCTTTCTAAAAAGTTAGAGTCTGTTGGAAGAGATTATAACTAGAAAAAAATGGACTTCGGAGCTCTGCATTCAAAATCTACCCACGCATCTCTCCATCACCACCCAAGAGAGAGCTGAAGAGAGAGCTGACATTTCTACACATTGCTAAAACCTGAGCTTGTCTGGAAAGTCATCATACAGAAGGTGCAGCCTTAAGCTGGCTGACTTAAAAACTGCAGTGTATTTTTTAGAGAGTGCATTCAGCATGGAGCAGCTGTAAATTTACCAAGGGTGGGTTTCCACAACCTGCCTGGGCACGCACAAATATATACCAGGTCCAGTGTCTGATGCAGTCATAAAAGATCAATGCTCATAAAAGCAGCCAAACAAATTTTCTAACTCATTTGATTTTCAAGTGTGCAGCCAGAAGATCTGAAAGCAGATTTTTTTCCTTCGCTTGAAAGTCTTTTAATCTTTCTTGCAAAAGAAGTTTCTTCAGATTCTGTCCTCACTTTCTTCTTTGCCTCCCGCCCAACAGCAGTCCCTCTGCTGTTTTAACAAGCTATCCATCTCTTAATGCTTCAGTACATTCAAACGTTTCCTAACAAGTGCCTAGAGAGGGACCAAGAAGGAAAATGATTATTTTCAATCCATTCCCTAGTCAAACCCCTTACATTTTAACTGCACTTGAGTTGAAATTCATTAGCAAATTGTAGGTAAAGAATTCAGAGGAAGAGTCAAAGTAGCTTTCACGGCGATTATTCCCTGCAGTCTGGTTACTGAATGGATAAGGGGAAAAACTCACATCAATATAAACATTCATCCTTTGAAAAGCCCTTTTTTTAAGCTACTCCTCTGAAACACTGAACTTTTTCTTTACATGGTTAATATTAATAATTCACTAGTACTGAAGTGATTCCAGCATTTTATTCCATTTTTAAGCTAGAGCATTGCTTTTATCTTCACAGACTTAAGTCAGGCATCGTTTAACTGAGATCATGTTAACATAATGAGACAAAGATCGTTCTGTGGTTAAGGCCCTACTAATGCTCGGGAGCTCCAAGTTCAGTTCAGCTTCTGCCCTGGAGTACTTGTGGGACCCCAGGGAAGTCATTTAGTCAGTTTGCTCTCAAAGGCATATTTCTTCCATATTTTCTGTTAGACAAAAAAATAGAGCTTAATAGGAAAACAGTTCTTCGTTGCAGGAAAAAAGAAGAAATTACAGAAATGTTTTTGGACAAAAACTGTAGCCTTTGTGGAACTGAAACCTCATGTTATTAATTAAATTTGATTTGGCATTTTGGAAAGACTGAGACTTCTAAGTAAGTGAAAAATAGCAACCATGCAGACACGCATAAACTCTGTCAGAAGTCTGGGAACTCAGGTCACTTCCACACAACCATTCAGATTTGACAAGTGGAAAATTCCTGTTCAAGAAATTCCCTACTAGTCTTGCAGACAAGCTCCAACTATAAGCTCTTCAGTGTAGAGATGAGCTCTAATTACCCAAACATATCAGTATTAGAAACGGGGGATACCTGCCGTTGGTTGATACATCCCTGTGCTAAATAATAGCATGTGCCTAATGAGGGGCAGCTTCTTTAATATGCAAGACTGCATTATGGAATTAGAAGGAACCTTCTGACAACAGCTGCTTTCAAATGTCTCATTTACACTGTAAAAGCTGCTGCTTCCTGTAATAATTGGGAGGGAGAGGAGGGAAACCGCACGTAAGCTGATCCATGCCCCCAGGTACTGTGCACACAGCTCCTGTCAGATCAAAGAGGAGCCATGCTTCGAGTCTGAGGGGAGAACTTGGCCTCTGGCACTTTAAAGAGAAATAAGCTAGAGCATGCCTTGTATTTAGTCAGTACTCAGCCCGTATCTTTGATGTGTGATAACAGTGAGGCAGGTAAAGCGTAAGGGGAGGCCTAACAAGTCATGGCGTAAGTGGGAAACGCTGTTACAAGTCCAGGGTAGGCTGAGTGAAATAACATTTGTGCTTTTCTGTGAAAGCCCAGACATATATCTCAGTCATGAAATGGTTCAGACCAAATAAAATAAAATAAAATAAAAGCATAGGATCCAGAAACCTGCAGACAGTTACTAACCTGGGACATAAGGTGAATGGCCCAAGAACCGATTTGACTGCTCAGGAGGCGGTTGGAGGGCCGGCACGCTTCACATCTCACACACACAGAGGACCAGCCGTCAGAACAGCAGCTCTGTGATGCCAATTGGGTGGACAACATTTAGATTGATGTCACTCCTTTACTGAGCAGATTTGCAGACCTCTAGACACCTGGTATTTTTCAATTCAGTTCAGCTTTAGAGGTTTTAAGCAGTCCTCTGCAGCTCATCTTTCTTCTTTCTCCTTATTTTTATCTTCATCCTGCTCGAGACAAAAAAATTCCTCTTACGAGAGTAGCAAGATACCATTTGAATAATATCTACTAAGCTTTGGGTAAGGGAACCTTTCTGTCCTGGTTACATGTGCTTCCAGAACACCTCAATGTGCAACATTTGTAGGTTTTCTATCTGCAGGACTACAGAACAAAGACTTACAGAAATTGAGTCATTGAATAAAAGTCATTGAATAAATGCAGTCAAGGTTTCTGCTCTCCATTTCAGCTTTGTTGTTTCATAAGGAAAAAACATCCCAGGATATGCATGGGGCTTAAATCACTACAGTAAGGTTATGCAGGGAAGTCAAGCATGTGCATGTTGCACATGTTCAGATGGCAAAAATAAACTACTGTGTAGAAAGCATGATGTCATAAGACACCTAACAGAAAGCCAAAAACAACAACTTGTCCTGATTTGACTTGTTTCCTTTCGCAAGATGCCTTCAGCAAGATTTTGTTCACCCCTGACTTTTCAAGGAGACAAAAGCAAAGACTGGAAGATGTTCCTTTGCCACTTTTTTTTGCACAGAGGGAAGAAAGAATTTAAGCGTCCCCCAAAATATAAAAAAAACCTACAAACTTAGGCTGCTGGTGAAGATTCTTATGTCCTAAATAAATCATTTTCTGGTGCTCTTAAAGATGCGATTGATTTAAGGGTCAGAAAGAATATGACAATTGAATGCACTTGCTAATAGCCATGAGTCATCTGTCTTCAGTGAGTGACCAAAGGTTGGTTTAACCTTCCTAATCCGACAAGCACCACCAGCAGATCTGATGGCTCTAGTGATTAGTGTCACCCCCAGGAGACGAGGGAGGAACCAGATGAGGAAGGAAGAAGACTTGACAAGGTGAACGTTAAACAGGGGCACCAGATCATCTGACTTTGATACTGAGGACATCCTCATACAACTGGGGTTGTCACTTAAAGCTGATGGATTTATTTATTATTTGAGTCCAATTCATGATATTTATACCAGCTTCATTTTCAGGCTCAGAGTCCTTTTAGAAAACAGTCCTACAAGAGATTCCACACAAGCGTAGATCTAATTATATCCGTGGCCTTGTCCAATTAGCTTTTTAAACTTAGCTTATGAACCACAGATGAAATCTGTTTGAAAGGAAGAGTATTTAAAAAAAAAATAAGATGTCTGTCATACAGTTTTAACAAACTTCACACAAGTGCACGCCAGCACTTTTCTGAGCCATATGGGGATTTCTGTTGTCAGTTAAAAATGGTGAATACCCCATGCTCTGGCTATTGAATAAAGCTGTTTTCATAGTAAAAGTAAACAGAAAATTTGTAGATGATTCTTTGCAGCTCATCTTTATTACCAACTTAAGGCACTTTCATACACACTTAAGCTTGTATTGTTCAAAAAGTATTAAACTTACTGAGCAGAAGCACATTTAATCTGATCTTTTCTAGAACAGCTGTAGCTAGATACTGAGCTAATGTTCTTCAAGCCAAGAGCCAACTTTTTGTTTCATGATTATACCGTGCCTCGTGCCAGAAGTTTATTCTTAAACCAGTTCTTCTAACAGAGGTTTATGTTTTACAATCAACCTGGCACAGGACAGAAGAGCCCCATCTTCCACTGAGGCAGATTCTCCTGACTCTTGTCTCCTAGGAAAGCTGAGGATTCAAACAGAAAAATCCTGAAAGTGAAGAACTCCACAGTGTCAGTTCCCTGTTCTATCTCCATCATCATAAAAACATAAGAGCGAGGGCCAACACTTCAGCTTGCTCACACTGAAAGCCATGATCCAGCTGCTTTGGCTGATGCAGCTCTCTAATGTCTCTGGAATTCCCCAGGTACAGTTCCTGCTTTGCAGCAAGATGAGCCTGAGCAGCTTGTTTGTATGAAGCCTAACACTGAGCGCAGAGTGTTCTCAGCATGGATACAGCCTTCTTTGCTGACACTGAATTCCACCAAGATAAGCAAACTGAAGAAATGCTGTTTTCTGTCTGCAGTTTGCCTGTGCTTCTCTTTGTTTCCTGGAGGCAGCTAATCTATAGGAGGCCACTGAGGGTGCACCCAGAGGCGTAGATGGCACTATCAGCTGCAGAGATGGCATATCATGTCAAAATCCTGACAGCACGAAGAACAGTGGGCCCTGCAGTGACAAACTTTGCAAACACAAGAGGTTTTAGAGTTAGCAGTGGGTTCTTAGCAGAAGCCACTTCACCATGCAATTGCAGGCTAGGGGGTTCAGTTCTGCTACAGCAGATGGATCGGAGGTTAAGCAGAGGAGATCTTGGCTTATGTTCTATAGAATGTGAACGCTGGGATTAGCATCATATATAATACCTGTCTCTGCCACCAGCATTCTTCCTCTGTCCTGTTCTGGCAGTGTCCTGGGGTTTCTGGGGATGTGAATGGGTCTTGCCTGTGCCTTGGAACCTGCTGGGTAGTGATTATTTTACCAACTCTGCTCCAAGGTACAGGATCAGTGCTGGTTACCTTCTAGGGGTGAGTCTAACCTTCTGAGATGTTACCAAGAGGTAGCAGAGACAGTGACACTGGAATATGAGTATGCTAGGGCCCAAGAAAATACAAGTGAGCAACATGGTATCACAACAACGGTCCTCAAAGCAGAGTACAAGACAGAAGCAAATTAGCACACATCAGGCTATGTAAATCCATCCATCATGAACCTCCTCTTCCTCCAGGGCCTGCTCAGTACTGGTACTGTGTCTCAAGACTTCCTTGCTTCCCCAGCATGTCTCCTCCCCCATCATCAGAAACTGGGCTCCTGCAGGATGCCAGCTCTATGTGGACTATATGCATCCTAAGCGTGTTTTAAATGCTTGCAAAATACCTAGGGTGTTTCACTAGACAACACATCCTTCAGTGGAAAGTTGAGCCCCCATTTCAAATTCCTCTCGAACTGTTAAAAATCAGACTGTTTTTGTTTTGGGGGGTTTTCGTTTGTTTGTTTGTTTTTAGACTTTTCTCTCATTTAAAGCAGAACCTACATTTTTATCAAAGCCTTCTAAATGCAAATTGTTAAATCTTTGCTATTTTGGAGAATGATAGTTATGAGTTGACAAACAGTCTACTCACCATCTGAGAGAGCTTGTCACAACACACATAAATTAACCCTCCCCCACACAGACTACGGGAATCTATAAAAAAAAAAAAAAAAAAAAAGAATTTGTCTTTTCTTCTACTTCAGCCCATGGAGAATTATCTTCTTTGCAGAGCTTCTTGTGATGTATTGCTGCTCAATCATGCATGCACCTTTGAAACAGCATCACAAGTTCTTCCTGACAGCAAGGAATGTGTTCCTACTCCAAGGTTACCTTTGTTCAAAATATACAATAGAAACTAGATGCTAATGAGAAAATAAATGCACAGCACAGTCTTTGGAAATGGCAGTGCTGTAGCTATCACCTTGCCTGAAGCAATAAATTCCAGGAGAGCACAGACTGTATTTTTAAAATGTATCACCTAACAGACTAACAAGCATTGATTATATGTTTTTCCTTGAGTAATTGCCAATATCAGTAGTGTGTTCAAAATTATACTTAAAAAGAAAAACTAGATTCTGTACACTTCCACTCTGAATACGCAAGAAACACAAAGACTAAAACCGACTGCCAGAATCCTGATAAGTCCCCAAGTTCAGTTAACTGGGACAAGCTCAGTAAGGGGATGAAACTGTCCATGAGATTAAGAGCAGCTACAGATCAGAAGAGACTTTATAACTAGTTATTTTAGCCAAAAATGGCTTGGAGGGCTTCTTCCCCCTTCATTTGGTGGAAAAAAGCCAGGTTAAAACCATCCTTCAGAATTTCTCCTGCAAGTTAATAGCAATCCTTGACCATTTAGATGCAATATTTATGTCAGCACAGCCTTTCATTGAAAGATATCCAAGAGTGGAGCATAGCAATGGTTCTCTTCCCAATTACTAGAGCACTGCAGGGAAAAAAAGTGAGGAATGGGAAGCATCTTATTTTCTCACTGTATTTCAGTGGTGCTCCCCAGTCTTTGCCATACTAAAGTATATCTGTACATGACAACCATGTGCCTCTTTCTGGCTGCCAAAGAATTGACTCATAATATAGAAGATAGTAGTTAAAATACCGGACAGAATGCTCCTCACCTCTGTGAGAATTAAATCAGTACTATTCCCCAGCAGAAGTGCTTGCACAAAAGCAAAGAGGAATTCTTTGTAGAAGCCCAACTCCACAGCTCTCACATCTACCCTGCAAGCAGGGGTTTCAAAATCAAAACAAGACCTGGATTAACATTTCTGACGCTTATCTATGTCATATTTCTCACATTACTGCTGTATGTTTCAGCTGAGATGCTGAAATCCTATCTCAAAGTGGTGGCAGGAACAGAAAAGCCCTGGATAAGGAATGATACATTTTTTCCTACACAACACTACAGATAAGAAATAAGCTGCTCATTTATCGGTTGTCACCATTCTAACAATGCTAAAGCACTTCCATTTCTGAATATCATCCTTAAACATGTCCTGAACAATTAATTATGGTAAGAAGAGCAAAATAACCAGAGCACATGGCAGATAAGAGAAATATCATTGTGGAAGAGGAGCCTTAAGAAATCCGGTGAACATCAGATATATATCACGCACATTCTAAATTTAAGATCGAGGGTAATTATTTTAATGTGGAACTTTCAATCACCACTCACCCTACAGAGCTTCCCCGTGGATTTGAGTTTGAGTAATGCAGTAATGACAGTATTACCACTTGTAATAGAAAGAAACATTATAGTACCATTATCAAGGAATTACTCTTGCAATTAGTAATAACTCCCGTATTCACAGTCAAATAAGTAACGCTTTCCCCATTAATTTCATTTTCCCTGTAAGAGTAAGCAGCTATTCTTATCGCTGTTTTAATACATCTGTTTGCCTCTTCATCTAAATAGTTTCTAATTCCCTGCTTTTAAAGAGTGCTGTGTCTAGTCAGATGATTTCTCAGGAATTGAACTATATGATCTGTCAGGTTACTGGGCAGGTATAAAAAGAATGAAAGAAAAAAATTCTCATGTTTGACCTGGTTCTACAATGTACTCTAAATGGAAATCACGCCCTTCAGATGCATTTATAACATGAGAAGAATGATAACTCAGGACAGTGTAAAACATTATCCTGCGTGCATCCTGTTTGCAATGGCTTCCTTGCTTCTACCAATCCCAATAGCTCCGGGAGTACTGCTGTGTAACTACTGGTGTTTCTGGGATAAAAACTTCATTCACAGGAGTGAATGGGTTTCTTCAGTTTATCAAAAAGAGCTGAGGAGTTCAGGACCATGCAGTGCATGGGAAGGGTTTTGATCACTTGTTGTTCCAAGTATGTGTCCTGCTCCAGGGAGACTCTGGTAGCGATGTCTTCTACTCTTTATTAGCTCCCATTTCATCAATCCCTCCACTGCAGCCTTGTGCCACAGATGAAATTTCAGGGTAGAACATCAGTCTGTGGTTTTATAATATGCACTTGCATGAAGTGTTCTGTATCAGAATATATATATTGAAACTCTGGAGTATTTTCTTTAAGAAATTCTTGCTCTTACCATCGCAGAGCTTGAATGCTGAGATGCAGAGGAAGGATGAGGGGTTCTCCTGGTACTTCCAGTGATTCCGATGGCAGAGGTTAACTTATGGAAACATTCTCACATCCTTTCCTTGTTTATCCAGGGGAAAAGTTTAGCACCAGATTGATTTTTCATGCCCAACTGTTCTGGATGATGCCAGTCCTCACCCAGCTTTGTCAAAGAGATTGCTGCAGAATTCAAAACACTGTACTTCCTATGTACTGTAACCACAAAAATGCCTGCAGTCAATCACCCCCCCTCTGCAGGCAACAGGGAACTAGAAAGGCCACAGCACGCACTGTACCCTGTTCCTCTTGGCTAACATGATGGACATCTTCTCCTTGTGGCAGACCTAAGGAGAAAGCTCTGAGCACAGCACCCCACTCAGGACCCCAGCTCCCTCATCCCGTAATTAAGTGGAAGCCAAAATCTTACCCTAGGCACGGGTACTGAATTTCTGAAATCCTCATCATAAAGTTCTAAGCACACAAAGTGAGAGAACAAAACAAGTGACCTCACAACACAGCCTATGTAGCACAATAGATGGATGTGCCAGTCTTATGTATAATTCTATTACATTCCCCTTCATCTCCCAGCTGAACTCTTTGCAGAAGCTCTCCTCAGCGAGATCTTACAGCTGCTTCATAAGAAAGCCTATGAATACATGTATTGTTCTTACACAACTCGAAGGCACATAGCTTCTTAGTAAATCAGACATTCAATGCACAGAGGAAAACACTGTAAAACAGTACAAGATAGAGTAAGCAGTACTTGGATTACTATGAAAAATTAAATAGGAACCATTGGATAGTAAATCTGCTAATGTTCCTCATGCAAATTTTTCCCACTTCACTGGTGTTACACATCATCAGTTTACTTCAGCTTTCACTCCTTTAGAACTGCAAAAGATCTCTTCAGCCATCAGAGTTCTGCTACCACACTCCTGTGTCGTGCAATCCTCCAGATATGAATCAAATGCCAATTTATAGCAACTTACAGGTGCCTTGCCTACCTCATACCTACTGCAACCCTGTTCCAAATTTCTGTAGCTCTCATACTTAGAAAACTCTTCATGCCTGAATTACATTTTTACTCATCCAGACTGTTTTAGTGCAGGGCTAAAAATGCCATAGCTATTTTTGTCTAAGACTACTAGACAAACCAAATCTGCAGGGAGAGGTAACACCTTCGTAGGCCAACTTATACAAAGGGAAAGCACCGGGCAAGTTTACAGATGCAGAGGTCAACACAGGCTAACTACAGAGGTCTTCCTCCTACATTCAATCCCCCTCATTTTTATAGCCAGCAATCGCATTTCCTCCATAGTTTTCATTTCACAAAGATGTACAAGCCAAGCTGTTTCTCCTGGAACCAGGAACCTCAGCCTCCTGTCTTAGGATCAAAGATTTCTTGTTTCTCATGGCAAGAGTCTCAGCCACAGCACGCCTCTCCCTGCCTTGGATAGCAGCCTGCTGCCCCACTCTTTGTGATGTCAAAGGGAAGTGGTGTTGAGGGGCATATCATACAAATGATTAATGCCACAAATAGGAATTTTGTCCCCACATCATTTGTGGATGGACATAAATGAGTATGTAGCTTGGATGATCCCAACTCACAGTGCTTTGTAAAGCCCTGAGGTTGATAAGTTTTTTGCTATGAGTGAATGAAAGAGAAAAAAATCTTGGCATTTCTCCAAATACAGTAAAATGAAAAACACAGTAGTATCACAGAGCAGTTTGTTCTAGAGCAGTGCTCCAGCTCTGGGACTCCATCATCATCCCACAAATCTGAACTCTGCAAACAAAGCCCTGCATTTACTGCAAAACCTCTCTCAGTGTTGCTGGGATCTCAACTTGGCAAGTGCCATACAAGGACCCAGTTCAGCTGGAAGATGCCCATATTTTGTATTCCTACGCAGAGCAGTTCATGTTCTCTACCCAGAGTCTTGGAGCCTTGGTGAAAGGAAGAAGACTAACCACGCTGTAGATCAGGTTTCCCTCCTTAAAGCCCACAGAGGGAAAGTCCACATCAAGGAGAGTGTGAAAGAACAGCCACCACAGCCTACAGTTTCAGCTCCAGAACAAGAAGCTGAACTTACCTGACCCTTCTAAACTCAAGCTAATAAATCCTATTACAAAGCAGCTGTATTGTTCACAGGCACGAGAAACCCTCACTTCTGCTCCATGACTGCTTTGTACTGCAGCTAGTGCTGTGGGGGGCAAGGGGTGGTAGGAAGGGTTGGTGACTGTTTGTTGTCTTATTTGCGTTTCAAGTGTTTTGTTTACAGAGGCAATCGCTATGCTCAGCAGACTGAGTGCTGCAGAAAGATCATAACAAGAATTTGCCATGAATTAAAAATGAACAATACTTAAAAACCCCATTTTCCTATTCTCAGCAGCAAGCAGCACAGCAAGGTAACTTTACAAAGCAAGCTTCATCGGTTCTGACACTTTATAAAATGCAGAGCCTGACCTGTTCAGCATTTACATAGTTCACTGATCAATTAGGATGTGGCACTAAACAGCAGTGCTCAGGACACAGTTATTTCTCCACCTTGGACCTTTTGACCTCCTCACACAGTAATGAATTTTCTTCCTGCTTGCCCTGCAGAATGGATCATCCTTAATTATTCCACAAAAGACCAGCACTGACCTAGATTTATTAGAAAACTGTGGGGCCATCATACAAAACTAGAAGTTTGATGTCACATCAGAATTAACCATAGCACTGATACATATCTCCACAGCCAGGACCGCAGTGCAAGTCAAACATAGTATCAGCAAGTGAAGGCTGAAACACATGGCAGCTTCTCAGGGAATCACCTCTTAAACAACAGCCCAGCACTGTCAGTAATCTCTCATTTTCTGCCTGTTCTTGGATGCCAGCATCCTGCAAAGCCAACACAGATATGAAGCCTCACTAGAAGTGCTGAGTTTCACAAAGATGGAGAACAGCAGCCACAAACCACCCTGCCTGGGCAACAGTGCAAATCTACAGACATAGGGGGATGAGAGCCTGTGGGCCACAGCACTGATTTGGTATAGGAAGACCTGGGCTCAAAAAAGACCTTGAACAAGTCATTCAGCTCCTCTGTATCACAGAGGGGAGACTTTCCTTGCTAACTGCTCCATTAGAGGATCAAATCATTTATTAATTGAAGCTTGTGGCTACAGATGTATTTGCATGCCCAATTTCCACCACTTTGAATAAGTTAGGCCTAGACTGTAAGGACCTATTAAGCATATAGGTAGGCTTCAGACAAGACAAGTTAATTAAAATCCAATCATAAATCAATGTAATTAGAAATAAAATAAATGTGAGAAGTAGCCATAATGAGAGAGCTTCTCATGAATACAGAAGAGACAAATCATGCAATTGGGTGCCAGTATTCCCTGACCTAAGGTCCAGTTGAGGCATTTGCAAGCACAAAAGCCTCTGCAGCATTTCCTTTTGCTTTTCAGTGCCATGTCTGTTCTTGTACATGCCTAGAGCAGTGGCAGCTTATAAATATAATCAGTATGGATTGATGCACATACTACTGTTCTATTTTAAGTATTACATTTTCGGGGGCACTCACTGGGACTGAGAGCTGAGAAGAACAGATCTTTGGTAAGGCACAGCCCTCTTGCTGGGAAATCCACATCTTTTAAAACGTGAAAATGAGACCATAACTGAAGTGTCAGAAGTACAGAAAAAATTCAGAAAACTGTCAGAGGAAATTACTGCTGCAACTTTGTTCTCCCATGCCTTGACCAAGCAGTGCTGGGAACTGATGGGAAGCTATGCTGTTCAATGTGTGAAAGAATCTTTGCATAGGAGGTTATTCTAACCAAAGATGCCAGTTTTATCCACATTACAAGCAGTAATTACAAACTCTCTTAGTATTTCTTTTTCTTTCAAACACCGTGCATACTGAACCAAATCATTACAAACACACTGATGCACCTGACTGTGAAGGAGTTCCTGAGTTACTCCAAACCTGGGCTGCTGAATCCAAGAAGATGCTCCAAATGACATCTGGCCATACCACACAACACAGATTCAGACCTGAGGGGACACCAGGCCTGTGTTCTGGTTTTGCATTTGCGGTCCAGAGTAAAGAATTCAAAGGGAACAACAATAAATTAACCAAACTGATGTATAGCTCAATGGCTTTGAAATACTGACAGCCCTCTAAGCAGCTGTGTGTAGTGTGCATCAGAAATCCCTGCACGTCTGTGAACTATCCAATCCACCCTTTTAGACAGAGTCAATCTGTATAAGATGCAAAAGCATTTTTTTAAGACTCTAACTCACAGTCTTTGCCACTGATTTTTTTTTTTTTACAGTGGAAAATGATGTACTCAATACACCAAGTAGCTAACTTTAAAGCAGCTATTTAAATTCCTGTACTACTGAACTTCAAGTCCAATAGAAGTGGCTGTTCTACTTTTGTCAGGTTCTCCACTGGTATGTAGTAATGTAACATCCAGGGAGTGATAACTACTTCCATCAGATAAGAACATGTCACGATATTATCTGTCTGTCCGGAGGAGCTGGCTAAAATTCTGAAGCCCACGGGTCATTCCAGTCTGGAGAAAAAATTACTCGTGGAGTCTGATATCTTTGACACAATCCTATTTGCTTTTAAATTATGTACAAAGCCTTGTTTCCCTTCACACACCAGGAATGAAACAGCAGGAGAGATCTCCAAGTCTCTTTCTAGCCAGCAAAATGCTGCTGTCAGCATCTTCTCAAAACTGCACTGCCAATGCTTTCCCTCACTATCTTTCTCAGGTGATCTGATGTCATTCTTCCAGAGACAACCCTCACAGAAAAACAACTTATGAAGCCTCTACAACGCCTTTGACTGGTGAATTCAGGTTGTGCTTTCAACAGGAAGACAACTAACTCCCTTATTTTTCTGAAACAAAGCAGCAGCCATTTACACCAACATTTACTGCAACTCAGCAGCCACTTGATTTAATGCAACCCAAAAATTTACGATTTATACTTTCTACAGTTACAGTTCTGGGTGGCTATCAGGTCACTGAAGTGCTTTAGGGTGTGGAAAAGTATCAAGCATATTGCCCTAACACCAAGACAAGGCTTGACTCAAGCTACTTCTGCAGCTTATTCCCTTGCATGGGACTGACCCCAGAGCAGGGATCTTGGACGTTCACTGCAGTCTTTTTAGCTAAAAGGCCAATATTTTTGCACTGTAACCATCTCACTGAAGCTATTCGCACAGAGTCCAGGCATCCAGCTGCCTGGCACTGATATACAAGCAACTCAAAAGCACTGTGTGTGCTTTTGTTCAGCTTCCTTCTTCTCTTTAAGCAGAACGCTTCAAGATCGAAACCTTGTGGCTCTCTTTTTTATTATTATTATTTTCACCGCGTATTTATGATATATCCTAGTTCAATTTTTAACCTACATGCTGAAGCAGCATCCCACTGTTTTGCTGCTTGTTCACTGACTATGGACTGCACCTCTAAACCACGTGCACTTGCACACAGCAGCACAAAAGGCAGCCCTGCAGGTGCCTGTGCTGTCCTCTTGCAAGTTTGCTCAGCACCATGTATTCTTCATCACACTACACTGCTGTATTTGCAAATGGGAGATATTTGCATTCAGACAAGTATTTAGAAGCACTCGGTATTTGTTACAGAAGCCATCATTAGAAAGGTAGTGTAAATCAATGTGCTAAGGGTAAGAAACATTGATTTTCCTGCAAGGTTTATTTGTAGTATGGCTGAAAGACCTAATATTAAGAGACAACAAATTGAGTTGTCGCACAGCTCGGGGGCAGTTTGGACAGAATTACATGGTAACATGGGAAGCACAACCAAACAGACACCATTCCACCCTGTGGCTAGGGCCCAGCAATGAGGGAAGCACCCCCAGAATACAGCCAGTACTAAGAGTAGCAGAGGGTCAGAACCTGCAGAAAGAGCACTCCTACACATCAGCCCTGAGCCTACCTGCCACGTCTGAAGCTCTTCCACACATCAAAGAGTGAGCACAGGCCGTCTCCCACATCTTTGAGCTCCAGGTGCTCTCCAAGAGCCATTTGGTGGCCACTTCCAGCACTCTGCATGGGGCTGCTGTCAGGAGCTGAGCTCACCTGCTGCACTTGCTGAGGGGTCAGGACACATGAGAACTGACTTGATGCACAGAAATAACAATCTTCTTGTTGTAGATATTTAGATAAAAAGTTTTCTTCGTCCTTATGTTTGTGTCCTAAGAGTCTCCATCCGCCTGGTACCTGCAGGCCCACCTGAGGCCAGGCCCATGGCATACCCTCATTCAGGGAGCAGCCAAGAGGATGAGCACAGCCTGTCCAGCCCAGCTCACTGCCCAAATTGTGGAGGCAGGAGGGTGCTGAAGTATGGCAGAGAGCGAGGGCAGCACACGTCACCTTTCCGTGCCGAAGCAGACCTGTCACAGTGAAGGGCGCCAGGTGAACAGAGGCCATTTTGAGGCCTTAAAGCCTTGCAAGCGCAGGTTTTATCCTGTTACTTCAGGAAATTAATTTCTACCAAGTTATGCAGTTTCCCCTCCTGCTCCATGGACCCTGTGATGGTCGTTTGTCACTGCTGCTCAAAAGAAAGGTGATTTTCAGGAAGGCAATGAGGCATTTGACAAGCTTTCCAGCGAGCGCGGAAACATCACACAATGTCACATAACAGCACTGTAAGCAGCAGTGCCTCTCAGAGGAGTTGTACAGTTATATCTTGAGGTAGTGATGAAAGCTCCTTTTGTGAGGATAAAGGAAGAGTTCAGGGAGGATGTAGTCCAGAGCAGGGAAAAGTATTAACAAGCAAGAGATCATTAGATGCTCACAGACATCATGCAAATAAATTGGTGTGGAAATCAGAAACCCCTTAACAGAGTGAGTCGGATTCTGCCATCCTCACACAGCCCAGCCTCCTGCAACAGTTCAGCCTTAGGCCACTTTCTGGTAATATTATTACTTTGCTGGTTTGATAAGCCTCCTCCACACACACTCTGATTTACATAAGCGTATAGACAAACCTTACTGATGACATTTGCTAGAAACTTTCCTAAAGCTTATATTGAATTAGCTATTCTCCCCAGGCAAGCCAGGCCATGGTGTTGAAATCCTGCAGCATTTCCTCACAGAGCAGCTATGTCCTGCCTGACATAACCTGCAGGTGTTTATTTAGTGTCAGAAACAGGCTGCAATGCAACCGGAACCCTTCTGACCTTGTCAAGAAAAGACATTACAAAGCTTTATGAATACACCTTATTTCAGGAGACATTAATTCTACTAGTGACCAGTCTTGCTGCCAGTTAAAAAGAATGGTATTGTTCCTCTCAGAAGCACAGGAACACGCCTTCTTTGTCCCACCAGCCTCCTAACCTTCTCAAGTTTATGACTTCCCATTTTTCCATCTGAATTCTTTCATCACAAACAAGATTTAATTCATAGTTTGGATACCAGGCAGAGGTCAATGGGAAGGTACAAAATGATATATATTGCAGTAGGAATGAATACATTAATTACTTGGCTCCTGTGGAAAATGAAACCTAAGAGGAGCTGCAGTCTACCTCAGTCAACACTTCTGTATTGCTGCTTGTCTTTCTAAATATATCCTGTTCTTCTGGCTCTTTGTATGGAGAATACTCTACCTTGGGTAGAGTGAGCCATTTCCGTGGTTGTGTGAGTAATGTGGGTGTCAACCAAAGGGCAACAAAACTGGTTTAACTAGACTACCAAGGGGTCTGGCAAAAGGTGCAAGTGATACCAGTTTTGGCTTGGTTCTGAATTTTCAATCATCATCCCCATCACAGTTCAGTAAGAGATAAGGACGCTTTTACTCTAGCTAGTCAGCTCTTTCCAGTTCAGGATCTTAATGGATAGAATACAGGGCTCATTTCCACGTTGCCTTGTGCAGTTCAAGATCCCATTTTGGAAAGATCACAAATTAAAGCCACTTTCACATTTACCTGCACCTTCACATCTGCATTGCACTGGTAAAAGGTTAAGGTCTAAGGCAAAGATTGAAGTTTGTCCATGATAAACAGTGAGGAGCTGGCCTCATACACTGGAACTGCTTTCTTTGTGAACTAAAGAGCATCACTAACCTCCCTATTTCAGCAGCACATTTCCTCAGTCTGACTTCAGGAGCACCAAAAGCAAATCCAAAGGCAGAGACGCGATGAATCTCTGCAGCAGACAATAAGCAATTTGCTTAATGGTTACAGGAAGGGGCTTTGACAGCATTACTGGAGGTTTTACAAGAGCCTACGCAAATGGGCACATGAACTGGGAGATTCCAAAGTGCTCCTAATAATGTGATCATTTTTTGCTGATGTCTCTTGTTTGATTTGGCACCAGATTGTTTCCTGCAGTAAATTTTTGACACTGTGTATAGATTGGGATGTAAAGGCCACCTGAGGGCAGCCAGTATTCTGCAGTGCTTTTGCCCTGTTAGTTTCAACTAACTGTTATTTACACAAGAGGTCTGGTCTTGATGCCAGTATGCTCTGAACAAACATGTTGAAACATGGAAAGAAAAAAAATGTATATAAGTAGTGCCCCAGTTCAAACAGGAGCTCTGCTTAACCATGTACTTTACTTCACTGGAGTTGGTGCAGCTGAATACGCCTCCAACTGCAATCGCAAGGTGAATAGCGCTATAGAAATCAATGAGAAGGAAATCTGTCCCTTATCTCAGACATCTATAGATGTGGAACCTTTTTTTGCCCTGGGCAATATTATGGGTTCTCCCTGTTTTGTCTGTTCACTCTCTGACTTAGGTTTGTCACATTTCCAGTTGTTTAGAGCATCTCTTCTCACACTTAAATAGGCACAAAGCAGGAAAGTGTTTGTAATAATATAGAACAGTCACTTACCTCTGAGCAAGTAATTTATCTCAGACCAGAGTGCCAGAATAATAACTGGGATTAAAGATAGAGCAGTCAAGACAAAAAAAAAGGTAAATCAATCACTACATTAAGATATTTGAAGAATCATTTGCATGTACTCAGAAAGTATGATACTTGCTATTAAGACTAGCTGTAGCAGAGTACCAAATTAATAAATATTCATCAAATAACCTTTTAGCAAAACTCAGTGACTACGATGGTGGCCAGCTACTGAATTCAATCTAATTGAAAACCTGAGAAGTAATGAAATGATTGCATGTCTGTCTCTTCATTAAATCAGTGTGCAAATTTGCATAGATTAATTTGTGTCAAATTAATAGCTCCACTCTTGGCTCTATGCCAAGAGGACTTATCACAAAATCAATCTATAGTTTTAATTCCATTCTGCACTCCCAAAGTGTTGGGTGGCTTGTGCTATTTTAGAGACAAAAAAATTAGAGCTGAATACGATTTTCACCACTTCTGTCATTTTCCCCTATTTCTTATGTTACAATGATTAATTACAATAAAATATGCACATGATTAAAAAGAAAAAAAGAGAGAGAGAGAAAAAAAAATGAAACATGCAGTCCCAGACATGGAGAAATGAGGTCTGGTTTACTTTTCTGGAAGTAAAGTCACATTGGAATGTATGAATCCTCAACTACATGAAATTCAGCACAGGATTGTTTTATCAACCTGAGCAGTTCCCAAGACAAGTGGAGCTGTGGGTACTTCAGTACAGTTGTTTTTCCTTGGGTCCCCAACCTATTCTGCCCTTCCAGAGGCTGCGGAATTTGCTGTACTTATGCAGCTGTTTGATCCCCATGATGTGTTAAACAAATCTAAGCATTCTGATGTTCACTGTTCTGAGATGTGTCAGGAAAACAATTATTCTTCCAGCCCTTATTTGAAGTTAATGTTAGGGACTGACAGTGCACACATTTACATTTTCAGCTTGTTTTGACTTTTCAGCCTTTAATTTTTTATTTTTATTTTTTTAATAAATACAATAAGGCTTTAATTCAGGACATTTGATTAATCAAACTCAGACCATCTGCTGCAGTCCTGTCTCCTGCTGATCTGTGTTGCCTGAAGTCAGTGACATGCTTCAGGGCTGCAGTCTCGCACTGTCTCTTCCTCTGTCAGCTGTCTTACTGCTAATCTGCTCTTTTCACCCAACACACAGTGACTGGGCTTTGTTTACTGTGATGACCATTTACGATAGTTGTAGTGCTTGACAATTTGTATCAAAATACAGTACGTGCAAAAAGCAGTTATACAACAAACATATCAGAATGAAAATAGCATGAACCAAAGATGCCACATTAATGTAAAAACAAAACAAACAAAAAAAAAAAATCTCCTTACAAAGACAATTCAAATATTGCCCGTAATAAAAAGCAATTTTAGCTTCAGCTTTAAACTTCCTAGCAGTAACAGGGACTCTGCATTCATGTGTTGTTTTTCCCTTTCATGCTAAGAAATGGACTCAGAAACTCAGACTGAAGAGCTGTACAGAGTGAACTTGCACAGCTTGGGGATTTTGATGGGAATAGACCAGATTCATTCTAGCAGAGCAATTCCTGGTCACGGCTGGTTGTATTCGGAAGGGAAGGGGGAATGTGCCCCTTCAACAGCTCTCCTATCAGCAGGTCCATAATTACTTTCAGAGACCATCAGGTTCAGAAGTAGCATGGTTAGGTGGCTGTAATGGATAGAAGAATGCCCAGTCACTATATAAAACCCAGATTTTGTTGATATACAGGCCTTATGCAGATGGATGAACAACATCTCTCTTGATATCTGATGTTGGAGTCAGTCTCAGAAATCACGAAGGAACAGCACCTTCAGAGAACCAGCTCCCCTAGCATTAAAAGAACAGCAGACACGTGTTTTAGGAGCTTATAGGTAAATAAATAGGGAGAAATGGGAGCCCAGAAATGTGAAGATTGCAGAGTGATAGGAGTCATCTTTTTTCAGGCAGAGACTGGTTTCCAAATGCATTATATCCTGTCATTTTCTTAGAGGCAGATTTACTAGCAACAAAGAAATGGATGAAAGTCTACATCACGTAGACTTGTGATGAAACTACAAGAGTTTGTCACCCTACTTAAGCGATCACAAAAATGCAGTGCTGTTGGCCATGATACTCAGCAGCAGAGTACATGGGTTTCTCTGAACTTCCATAGCATTTTGCCAGCCGGGAGGCACCAGAGGCAAGAAGTTTCCAAACAGGGTTTTGTTTTAAATGAGGGAGGAGAATACAGCAGACTTCAAATCAGAAATCCCAAACACACCCAGGGAAGCTAACTTCTACCACTCATCAGTCACTGCCATGGACATGGCACAGCTCTGCACATCCCTGGATTTGAGCCAGCCCTTGCTGATACCTGTGGAGCTCCATAAGGAACTGAACACACCGTGCTCTCTGCAGGAGCAGGACAATAGCTATCTGAATGCTTACGATAACAAGCATCCTCCAGCTACTGAGGCTAATGCAATAAAGAGAATTTCATTTTGGCATAAGAAAAACCAAGGGAATGACATGATGTATTGGCAGGATTTAAATTATATGAGGCCAAAGAGGCAGCTTAAAAGAGTTAGGCCTTTATTAATCGGGTAACAGTGATGCTGCATTTCAAAACAGGCTTAACACCTGCTAATTTCATTTCAGTGCTGCTGAAGCTGAGTCAGCTAACTGAGCCTGCTGTGGATCAGGCACGTTCAGAGCAGCAAAGCTATTCCCTGCCTTCATAAAAGTGTTTTTTTTCTCTTTAGTAAGGACACTGAGGGGAAAGGGAGGAGAAAGGATAACCTCTTTCCTCCTTTAAACATACCAATGTTCTGTGCAGCTGGAGCTGAGCAGAAAGAGGATACGCAGCATCACAGAATTGAAGGAAATCCCATAGATAATGACTATATATATTTGCAACACTGGCATAGGAGAAGTGTTACCCATTCCCTTGCAGATAGAGATTTGAAGCAGGCTTAGTGACTTTCTGAGACATGGAAAGTCAGTGAGAAGCCAAGAAAAGAGCCAGTCCCAGCTCCCTGTCACTGCAGGGCACTACAGATTTACCCTCTCATTGCCCTTGACCCCTGCTAGCTAATCATCTCCTCCATGTTTCTCCATTCGTTGTGAGTTCCAGTTTTATGGGAAATCCGAGCAGCCCAGCACCCAAGAAAATTCATCTGAGGAACAGCTGGTGTTCCTATCCACACTGCACATGTAGACTTTTAAAATATCGTGTTGCACCTCCACACGCTTAATGTGATAGATGCTACCATACGTGCATGCCATACAATGCTATGATCCTGGGGTATGTTACGAGACTGTGGAACAGCCACAGCCCAGACACAGAGCCAGCATGGATCTGCCCCGGCTCCACGAGCACAGGTTAAATGTTGCTGGAACCTGACAGTACTGCTGGCTTCACAGCACTATCCTGGCTCTGGAAGCAGCTCAACAACTTCTGCTCACTACTGAGAAGTCATTCTATGCTGGTTCTGCTGCTTGCGGAGCATATTTTTTCAGTTGCCAATGTTTATTAAAAGCTAAGGTTTCTGTAACTTCACAGAGGACTCGAAGCAGATTCTACAGTAAAAACACTGGCATAGGCCAAATTATTTTTTTTCTCGCTTTCATTCTGCTTGGAGACAATTTTCACCCCAAGGCTAACAATGAGAATCTTGAGTCAGATTTTTATAATGGAAGCCATTTGCATCCTAAACTGTAACATTTGCTGTCAGCAGAAACTATAATGCTAAAACTGTGTAAAAGCTCAATAGTTAATAATACAGCATACACCTCATTTTCCATGACAAAAAGGCATAGTAACAGCAAGAAGCACTGCAAATCAACCATAATATACTGAAGCAAGACTTAGCTTACCAGGATTGGCACTTACCACAAGCTTAAATGGTTCATATACGGTACAAAAGACAATTGTGAAATGACTGGAAATGTAACACGGAGGAACGTAATTGGTCTTGCTGGAGATTGACTGATGGCCATTGATTGAAAGACGCCATCAGAAACAAAGGTTGGATCATCTCAGTTTCACCAGGGTGAAACTGCAATGGCGAGATCAAAAAAACCCCTCAGATTTTCCAAAGGGCTCAGGTTGATTTGAAGCAAGTGCTTCAACAGAACTTTGTTTGGATCCTCCCAGTCCATGCTGGCCAGCTGGAATTTAACAACCTTATTTCTAACTGAAGTTCAGAGTGTTCCTGAAGTGGCTCTGATTAATTATTTGTGTCATTCAGCCAATACTGTTGTTGTTTAACACACTGCTTTGCTCTTCAGAAAATTCTGTTCTCCTAAGCAGAGGAGCCGACTAAACTTCTCATATCGGGCCCATATATGTAGCTGTAAAAGCAAAGATCTCTATTTTTCCCTTTCTGGTGACATTTCATTAGAGTGAATTAAGTGACAGTCTTCTATCTTTGCAAGAATCCCCAGTTAGCACCTCAGTAAGGCACAGAGCCCGGGGCAGTCTGCCTGACTGCTGTACATCTGGGGTGTGCAGATGAGACGTGGAGAGAAGTAAGACATTTCTGTGTAGGAGGAAAGAGAATGCTTTGTTTTGTGTCGTGTAGACGCTCTACAATCAGCCAGAGGTTTCAGTTAGCCAAGGATAATTGCAGCAAATCTTTATTCAGGTCACCTGAAGAACGCTAGCTACTATTGACCAAACCCTTCAACACCAGTCATCATTGCTCCTCACCTACCTTTACTCCTTCACCCAGAAAAACAACCAAATTCTTATGCAGTGACAACAAAGCTGGTTGAAGGTTATTTACTTCTCCCCAGTCCTTTTTTTCCCCCTCTCCAAACCCCTGCTCCTGTAACTTATCCTGTTCTGATACCAGCATAAACCACTACAAACTCCTGTGAACTCCACCAAAAGAAATCTGTCCTAAGCAAAAGGAGGACCTGAATTGTTTAGAAGCGTAGACTACAGGGAAAGAAGCCGCAAGATTCCCCTTACTAATTCCAAGCATAAATCTGGTCCTACACAAGTGCATCATGTGGCCCACTGCAGTGAGACAGCCGTGCCAGGAGGATGCAGCGGACACAGAAGGTCAACTGCTTTCTGTTCTCCAGAATTAAACATCTTTCATCCTCTATTCAACACTTTTTATTTTCAGAGCTCTCAGTACAATAGGTGTTGAACTTCTCCGTAAAGCAGTTGGCACCTGTCTACCAGGAGCTGCTTTATTGATTGCTCTGGAAGTGGGCAGAGTTATGTTTTATAAACAACATATCAAAGTTCAAGTGTAATGACTGCAGGCAGAACGCCAGCATAAGAAAAAGTTTCCACTAGTAAGTGAATTAGCTTGACCATATATCACCAGATTTCTTTATACGCCCAAGCAGCCCACAAACAATAACTGTGGTCACAGAGGATGATAAGCAATCACAACAAAGATATATTAAAAAAAATAATGGTACAGGGCCCATATCTGCAGCAACCCACGAAGAAAAAGAAAAAAAACCCTTCAACCCGCCTTTTGTTTCCTGGGACACAGATGCCCTTTCCCAGCAGGCTGTCCTAGGGCGCTTAGAGGAGCCAAGGAGCAAACTGTAAGGTGATCTCACCCCTCCTTCAAAATCTATAGGAGGGAAACACTGTGAATGAAAACATTCAGCACCAATTTAGCCCACAGACTGCTTCTTACCTGCAACTCAATAAACATTCAGATTCCAGGCTTCATGAAAACGTGCAGTATAGCATTAAGAAAGCGAGACAGCGGTAGAACCCTCCTCCAACACACCTTAGGGTAACTACATTCCTTTAATTGATAGTTCACTAAAGCGTGGCTATGTAACATCTTCTGGGAAGGTGGGAGTTGCAGGATGGAGACCAGGGGCAGTGTCAGCTGGCAGTGATTGAGGGCTTCCCATTAGCTAAAAGGATGCTCCACCACCAGCTGCAGTTGGGGGAGGTGGAGTGATCCAGGTGAGAGGTTGTTTGGAATGATTTACAAAATTAATAGCTCTAAGAAGAAAAACGTTCCCCCTTATTCTTCTCTAGAAACACAGGGAAGCATGTCTTGCTCCAAAGGAAAGCCTTCTGGGGTCAGTGTGTGTCTCTTGCTGTGCTATGGGGTAATTAGAACAGCTGAAAATGAGACACAGTAGCTGACCTGATTTCCAAAACCATCTTGATCTTTGACATTTTATTAACAGAAGCATGCTAGCCTGATCTGCAGGACAGCACAAACGAGGAGCAGGAATAAAACCCAACACTACAGCAGCCACATATGTTCCTCTGGGAGATTTCTGTCTCTGTAAGAAGAGATGAGACAGGAACGTGAATGAATCTCCCCTCAGCACCGGAGGTCTGCCTGGGAGCAGAGAGTTCCTGGAAAAAGAAAGCTGATCTCTCTAAGGGAAGATTTGTTTTTTTTTTCAAATGACATTTCAAGACACGGAGGCCTGTTTGTATTCCAGCTACAATAGCTAAGCAATAATATTAATGCTTTGAATTTGCACAGCACTTGCCACCAGCAGCCCCAGCATGCTTGACAAATGTTTAAAGTGGGATTTTCCAGAGCATCTGTAGGAATTAGAAATGTAAATCACGAGATCTGTACTGCTTTAAGAGAAATCACACTCCTAATTTTCTTCCTGTGATGCATCTGTGCCTTTGGTGTTATCAGGGCCAGTGTTCTCAATGCTGGTAAAAACACACAACTAAAATTAGGAATGACACTTCAGCCTCCAAATTAATATGTAACTAAATAAAAGTGACCTCTTCGTGGTGGTGGTTTGTTTGTTTTCAAGCCATTGCTGTGTCCCCAAAGAAAACATCTTTCTTTAGATGGTTATTTAAATCCTACATCTTTTCACACTTGAGGCTGAATGTTATCCATCCATAAGAAGAGGCACCCCTAAATAAACTTGCTTTTCTCATTTTCAGTACTTCTCAAGGACATTCCGTGTCCATCCCTTCTCATTTGCACTAACCGTTACAGCTCTAAAATTAAAACTGCTTTATCTTGTGCTAGGTTTTCTCCCAAATCTGTTGTATCCAGGACATTGAATGATTCCTTTAGAGGAGAGTGCTGGCACGGGGATATATGAGATGTGGTGCTCAGTGCCAGCTCCTAGAAAGCACTGCCCTTCCCTGCTGTTTCCCTGGGGGGGTGGGGTGACTGCTCCCTCCCTTCATACCAACAGCACTAAGGCCACGGTGGGGATTCCTCTGCTGCCACTGCAGCAGCCAGACACAGGGCAGTGCTAATTTATCACCAGCTTCAGAGGCAGCGAACTGCTGGCTTCCCTGCAGTCCTCATCTCGATTTCTACAGGTAAAAATCTTTGCTAGAAAAAGGATGATTCACTGAGTATCTGGGGCAGTGGCTGCTCGTCTGGATCAGGACTCTGCACTGAGCAGCAGTGAGAGCCAGACCCTCGCCAGGCTAATTTATAAATTTTGTCAGCGTGCTGGAAAGGAGCCTTTGGATGTATTTTCAGCTCATGTCAAAACGTCACCCATGTTATTCTGATCCCAGCACTTAAATTCCAAAATACTTTAGATCTGCTCTCATATTAAATATTTTTAAATAAGAAATGTTTACATATACATTGCCATGGTGACAGGAAAATAAAAATAAAGACAAGGAAGAGTTCCCCTAGGACACTGAACTCTATTTAGAATACAACCACCATTATTATATCTAAGCTGATCAATGGTGTCTGAACATCTGCTGACTACCATTTTGATCAATAACAGAATAGGTATGAAGATAAAACTCCCATCACAAATCCCCTATAGATTCCAAGCTCTCTGCCTAGTTCATCAGCATCTACCATGTAATTAACCCCAGAGAATGTGACTCAGTCTCTTCCTCCAGCACCACTCCTCCCCATGACCTCTGATCATTGGCATTACCACCCAACTACTGCCCACACCAGGTGATGATGCTTTCTTGTGGTTTGCTCTTGAGACCACTGGGGCACCCCCATCTGCTGGCTGCCCCTGCTGACTACTGCCCTGAGGTCTTTCAGACCTTGGGTAGGAGTAGGCTCTGGTACAGATAAACCATTCCAGAGCTGGGTCCTCTTTCTTGAAGGACTGCTGCCTTTCACAGGAGCACAGCTCTCAGAACTCTAGGAATGCAAATACAAGCGCATTCATTTTATAACACAAATGTTCTCAAACCATAAATAAATACCCTTAAGAGTTTCCAGGCATCAAAGCAAATCTTACTTTCAGAAGAATTCTATTTTAAAGGATGAGGAAGACAGGAAAAAAAAAAAAGTAAAACAGCCCTGCTGTTCTGCAGTGACAATTTTTATTGAGGCCTGAAAGCAAATTGCTTGCACTTGCAGGCAGTACTTACTAAGGGCTGGTAACAGGAGCAAGAACATACACTTGTCTACCTCGCACTGCCATTTGTGATGGGGTCACAGACTGCAGTTCTATCCTCGGATCTTAGCTATTGAAGTTACAGTCCCCGAGGGCTGTAAAAAGTTGCTGCTGTCACATATAAATCAGGTTTTTTTCATAAAAAATGACATGTTTGACACGGAGGGATAACATTATAAGGTAACTACTACGGAGGTTTCACGCTTGGATATGTTCAAAAAGATGTTTCTCTTTATCCCTGACCACAAATACTCACTGATGGTTTCTTGTCAGCTGCTTGAAAGCCTTAAAGAGCTGCTATCTCCTCTGGGGTCTGCTCTGTGGCCAAACTTCTCATTCACCTTTGATCATCCTCCAGGGTGCTTTTGGTGTGTTTTTCTTCTTTCCCTGACTGAAGAATTTCAAGTGCTGCAGTGTGTTCCAGTGCATGTGGGGGAGAAGAAGAGGAGGTGCGGATTTTTACTGACACACACGTACACCTTGTACAAATATGCACCCAAGCCCTTAGCTCTGAACAGGACTGGAGAGAACACAAGTTCTTCTATTTTTAAGATCTGGTAAAATCAGATGCAAGAGGAAAAAGGATTTATTGCCCCAGCTTCCTTGCTTCTTATCCAGCCACTTCAATCCAGGGAAAGGAACTGGAGCAATTTAAAGGCATTTCCCATACAGACACCCAGGGCACGCTGTAATTCCATCCCCCTTTGGGGTGTTAACACCCAGCATGGGGCTGCTGTTACGATCTCACCTTCAGAGCAACCTGTCCTGTATGCATATGAATCTCTAGGTGGGGAAGTTCCTGCTGCCCAGCACCCACTTTTTCACTAGTTCCACTTGCAAGTCAGCAGCTGCACCAAATATTACAGATTATGGAGCAGCTGTGCCATATTTGCTCCTGTTTGGATGCAAGTAAGCACCTGGTGCAGAAATGCCTTGGTTTCAGAGCATACTGGGAGCTATGAGCCCTTGGGAAATTTCTGTCTGGGAGGAGGACAAGAGGTTGCAGTGCAGCTTTATGGCTGCTCCTGATTCACATGTTAGAAGTTTGTGGTTTGCTTCCCTACATGGTTTTTTCTGTACCAAATATATAAATCTCTCCATGAGCACAGGAATGTAATGAATTTGAAATGCCTGAAAATAGACATGACTCTTCTGTTTGCAGTTTCCAAAGAGGATTAAATAAATAGTGGCATGCTACTTAATCACAGAAAGACACGGGAGTTGAATTGATCTGGGTGTCCGTTCCTGAGTGCTGGGTTTGGTGCCCGTGGGTCACAGCCGTGGGGCAGACCCACACGGGTGCAGGCAGGGTGGGGATATCTCAGGATGGCTGTGCTGCTGGAGCACTGAGCCTCTGCACCCAGCACTTGGTTCTGATGGGGAAAAAGGATCTGTGTTAATGATGTATTTGATCTGAAAGGGCACAGTGCTTCAGTGCGTAGCTTGCAATAAGAGGAAAGCTGATATGACAGCTGAGGCTTCGCAGAGGTAGAAATAGGTCTTTCAAACTCCCCGACGAGGAAAAAACAAACATTGAAGGACAAATCCATGGCCAGAATAACAGACTGGTGGGTTTGGGGGGACGTGCTTCAAATAAGCCTCCCTTGACAGCTGCTATATTTGTCTCACGCTGCCTGTTCTCCACACAGCATCCCTGCCCCCAGGAGCCCCTTGGTTGTAGGTAGAACTGGATTTAACCAATTCCTGAGAGCGCAGCCAAACCCATGGGAGTCAGCAAGGTGAGGGCAAGTACCAGGCTGCGGGGTGGGAGAGAAGCACCTTGATGCAGCCTGGGCTGGCTGTGCTGTGAGGAAGGGCTGGGGGATGCTGGGCTGCTGTTGGTTAAGGAGCAGGGCTAACATGCACAGGAAGGCATTCACAAATGGCAGCAAAGTATTTTTTTGGTCAGTGACAAAGATGGATGGATTGTATACAGGGATCACAGAAAGGAGAAGCCGGATTCAGAATCTGAGTGTGGGGTGCGTCAGAACACTGTTATCTCTATTTATACGCAGCAAGGAGAGGAAGACATGGGATACATGGGGAGACATGGAACACATGGGGGTACCCGTGGCCACTCGGCTGCCTGACAGCACAGCTTGGCACTCTGTGCCATGCACTCTCCTCTGCCACCATTCCCAAAACAGCACTGGGTATGTCATGGTGCTCTGCATTAGCATTCAGGCCAGAAATTAGCTGCTGCCAGCTCTGTCTGGTGCACTCCATCCTCTATTATTTTTTTTTAATGATGCTTCTTTCTTCACTTTATCCCGTTGAGCCTTTGGGGACATTGTTAGTGCTCAGTATCACTTGACCTTCTCTGTCTCAGAAGTGACCTGCTACATCTGAACACTCTCTTTCACACATTGGCCAGTTTCACCAATTTAAATGCTTCCTTAAATACATCAAAAGATGTTGCATAAATATGTTCTTTTTTTTCACCAAGCTGTGGGTTCGTTCTTCATATATTTTCTCTCCTAGTAATTGTATATCTGCTTTCACTGGCCAAACCCTCAGTTGCAGATTACTGACACTGCAGACACATCTTTTTTAAACTCAACTATTTCTTAATTTATCTTATATGTGCTACAATTAAATATACTATTGTTCCAGCTGTTAAACGTACCAGCATATTCCATGAAGGCTTTGTCCTTTTTAAGTAATAAAAAGTTTAATTTCCATAAAACCACGCAAAGAAACTGTGTCATTTTCTCACAAAACTGAAGGGGCAGAAAGACTGCCAGGATGAGTGCTGAACTAACGGCTGCACAAATAAAACAGCTCAAGCATACGACACACTCAACTTTCATTTTCTCCTGATATGCGTTAGGTGGATCTCCATTTATATTTCTTTAGCATCTGGACAGCCCATAAAATTTCAGAGAATTACCCGTGCTCAGTTTGCAGTTGTTTCTACAAAACAGAACTAGATTTTCTGAGAAAATTACCGTATTTCTTCTCTTGCCAAGAGTGGCACATTTATTTCATCAGAGAGACCTCCGACTGGCTCACAGTTTGAAGTTCAGGACCCAGTTTGGAGATATTTATTTGATAAATCAAACAACCACCACAAAAAATACTCCTCTAAAAATGAAGGAGACCTCCACAGTGGATGCTCATCATTGAAGGTTTCCTTTTCTTTCCTTCATACCTCGGGAACCCAGACCACTTCCCAAAGCCACCAAGTACATCACGGTCCTTCTAGGTTTCACCCCAGCCATTGTAACTGTTTTGTTAGTAATAGAAATGCAGTTTCTAACAAAAGGGCTTACTGCAGCAGTGACTATTTACAGCCAGGCCAAAATGTTTGGCAGAGTTCTTCTGCCCTCTCTGGTTCCATGCTACCCCAAGCTGCCTGGCCACTTTCTGGTGCCAGGTAGAGACTGTGTGCAGGCATCCAAAGTGCTTCAGGTACACCTTAGCTTTATTCCAGCTTCCAGTGATATATCTTAAAAACAATCAAAAATGTAAGGTTTTTGAGGTGAAGCTCAGCTAAGGAGTCAGTATTTTAAGGGCTTGAGGACACAGGATTATTTCAGTATGCTTTTATGCCAGGAAACCCTTAAAATATCTTCTACTTTTTGTTAAAAAAGTATCTTTCATACATAACTCCCTCTCCAAAAATAGACTTGAGGCTTTTAGTAACATAATCAAACACTAAGAGAAAGTGAATGCCTCAGCTAATCTGCTGTTATGTTAGGTAAGTTTACATATTAGCTCACTAAATAATAAAGTAAAATAAATTAGTTCCTATCAAATGTTTCCTGAATGCATTCCAGCAGGAGCTTATTGTTATTTATTCATCTCTTGGACTGCATCTCTAAAAGCTGAAGCTGTTTCAGGAGCGTATGTGACTGGAATAGTCTAAGCAGAGGAGACTTGGCTTGAGAAAGAAGCCAGCAAGTCATTAATTAAGGAGCTGTACAGTTTGCAGTCAGCCTTGTGTTTCTGCAAACCACCTAAAACCCACCACTATCCTCCTCCAGTTGTGCAGCACTTGGGGCATGAGGGGCATTGTCCCCCAGGAGCTGGGGATAACCACAAACCTCAGAGTTGTTCCCCACTTACACACGGGGCTGACGTGGTTCAAGCTCGCACCTTTCAGTGGTGTTGGAAAGTGTCCTCAAAATGCCAGCAGCAGAGATTGCAGCAGCCTTTGGTGTTCGAGGCAAATGCGCTCAACCACATAAAGCAGTGCAGGGCTACAGAACAAGGTGTCAGCTTTCTGCTTCTCACTTGACATGACTTTATCTTCCTAGAAGGTATGTAATATTCTTTGCATCCTATATGGTGCCAAGTCTGCATTTCTGGCCATATCTATCTGCTCATGTTTGAATGAGCACCATTGCAGGAATAGTTGAGATGGAGATGAGGATGACATAACAGACACACTTTAAAACAGAAACCACTCCAGATACTCCAGGTCTTATTTCACAACGTTGCTTTTCTGCCCTCTCTCAAATGTGGTGCAGTCAGGAAAAATGTGATTGCACTTTTAGAGGTAGCCCATAATGTTTCAATAGCCATAGAAATACATATTTAAATTACACGTTATCATCAGAAATATGTTGAGTAACTTGGCCAGTTTGTCTTTGAAAATGATGAATTGGAAAATTCACTTTGGCCAAATTCAATTTGAATTCAATTCGGCAGCTGCTCAAACGAATGAAAAGGGTTCTCTTCTTTTGTTTACCCTGCAACAGTATGCACAGATACAGCATCTGGTCCTCCGTGAGCAGCTTCTCATGCAGCTACCAGCAGGAAGGGCTGAGAGTTGGAGGTTCCCGGTGCTCCCACTCAAAGCAGACCAGAGCACCCCAGCTGGATGGCTTTCATGCCCATCCCTCAATCAGCACATTCCCAACACTGTTATTGGGATCTCACATGCTGTCTTAAGGTTGTGTTCCAGTGGTTCCCTCATTCTCTGTGTTGTTTACCCGTTGAAGAGCTCTAGATTATAAATCATTTTAACCATCATATACAATGCTTTGCTCCCTTTGTGCAATAATAAAATGTGGCATACCGTACATGCAAAAATACTTTTATACACCAAGCTTTGCTATGTCTCACATCCACCCAAAGGGCAGAACAAGTGCAGATTTCCTTTTCTATCTGCATTCAGTTTCTAATGTAAGCCTGACCTGTTACAGAATCAGCTTTTTGCATATCCGTTCCCGGCATCAGCGAGGAGATACTACTTGATCTCTCCTCTAGAAAGAAAAAATTAACACAATATTTATTTCGACAATAGCTGTATATTAGTCAGCCAGGGAACTCTGTGATGCGCAGGGCAAACGTCTGTGTAATAAACCATGAGAAGGGCTGTGAATTCTGCCAGCACTGCAGAGCTCTGGGCTCAGAGCCACTCTCCTGGCCTCGTTCGGATGCTGCTATTGATCTAATCCATAGCGAAATGATCCCAGGAGACACTCCTTACATTATTTATCTTGGATTTGGGGTTGGATGGGGATTTTTTTTTAGTTCTCTTCTTTATTCGTTTCTGTTATTATTAATATCAGATGCTGTTAATGAATTCCACAGACAAATGGCTCTCACCTCTCATGACACATTATTAATCACAAGTGTTGAAGGATTCTGTGTTCTTTATCTCTTGAGCTGCATGGTCAGCACCAAGCTGGGCACCTACCTGCACTGTAATGCAGGGATCAGCCACAGGGGAGCTTGGGGGAATAGGGCACGTGGGGGAATAGGGCACACAGGAATGTTCTGTGGGACAAACAGCAGCACACTCTGTGTCTCTTGATCCCCACACAGCCCCAAGCCAAACAGGAGCATCTGCATCTCCACTAAGCAGATACAAGGGGAAGACAGAGCCAAGAAAGAGATGAGAGATGCCAACTCTCTGAGGGACTGATATCTGACAAGGGAAATAACAAGCACCTGGCTAAAAGAGATCCAACATTGCAATGCTCGGCTTTGCAGAGATGTCAGTTTGTGCATAACTGCTCTTCACTCCTGAGCTCCTCATGCTGCACATGTTATTTGGGTCCAGCATTAATGCCCCCTGCAGTCCAATTAACTCAGCTGAGGAACTCTTAGCTGCAATCATAGGCGTGGGGAATAACAGAGCAACTCTCAATGGCTGATAGTTTTCTGTCTGTTTTCCAAGCAAGGGTCATAGAGTACCCTGGGTTGGAAATGACCATAAGGATCATTGAGTCCAACTCCTGCTCCACACAGAACCATTCAAAAATCAGACCAGAATTTCTAGCTGGGGCTTCTCCTGCAAGCAAGAAAAGCCACAGAGAGATTTCAAGGAGCAAAGGATGAAGCTCCCACACTTCTGGCCAGTTCCCGAGCCAGCAGCAGCCCACAGCATTGTTCCATGGGATAGCAGGTTTGTGTTCCTGCTGCTCCCAGGGGAGAGGGGGATGGGACAAGAAGGAGATGCACAATGGAGCTGCTGCAGTTTTTTAACACTCCACATTGGCTACTGAAGAGAGATCAATATCAATAGACGTACAGCATCAAGCTTAATGTGACCCAGGACATGGTGGCTAATCAGAAATACAAGTAGTATAGGGGGCACGTGGAGCTCCCCACCTTTGGTGCTTCCCTTTTTTTTCCACGATTATTCCCTTCCCTTTCCAACACTGAAGTTGTTCAGCATGAATAGTGGGGGAGTTGGACTAAATGACCTTTCAAGTCTCCTTCCAACTCAGTCTCACAACTCTATGATAAAATACCTGTTTGCTCTTCATCCGTGCAAGGCCCTACCACATACCTGCGTGCCATGCAACCCCTCCTGCACACACATACATCAAAAATGTCAAACTCATCTCTCGAGGTTGTCAGAAATGGTTATCATTGTAGCCCAAGCTCTTGAGATTGCGAATGGTAACGCTGAACCTCCCAAACGGGCGATGTCATTCTGTCACCATGAATGACAGATAATTATGGCTCTTTCTAGATGCCTGTAATTAACATTGCTTTCTAACTTTGACAAGAGCATCCAGAAACCCAGTAGATGGAGACATCCTCTGAAAGCTTTGGCATTCTCTCCTTGTCCATTTCTTTACACTACAGGTCTTTAAACAAAGAAATCACCAGCTGTTCAGTATAGAACATCCTAGAAGTGGCAATTCAGAACTCCAAATAAATACGTGGGTGAATATCAGAGTAAAGGCTGAGCCCAAGTGCTGGGTGCACACAGCCCATCCCTGCCGGCGTCCACACATGAATAATGCAGGGCATGGCGCCGGAGAGTCATGGTGTTATCTTGAAAATCAGGATCGACTGCTACCAATCTCCCTCAGCCCTATGCCTCCTAATATCCTCTGCCATTTCTGTCTTTTATCACCTTCATGCATCTATTTCTTAACATTTTTGCTGCTGACCTATGGCAGTACGCTTGATTAGGGCAATACAATTTAATATGTGGTGGATGCATAATGTCAGCAGTGGGCTCGGGTACCTGAAGAGCCCAGCTAAGAATAATAAGTCCCTGCTCCACAGCCTGTATCGCTGCTTAACTACGTGACGCTGAACATCAATCAGAGAAGGATTAGACTCTCCTGGTAATAGATAAACAGCAAAATGAACAAGATCATCTAAGCTCTTCAAACAAAATAATGTATTTTTAGTCAATGGAAATTCAAACCAGGTCTCAGCCGGAGAACCAGAAAAAGCAAAACAAAGATTATTGAAAGCTTATGTTTAAACAGTTTCAGCCCAAATATTTACCGATGACACAAAAAAGAAATGAGTGTATGTTTTGCAAGGAAGAACTGGACCCTTTAATTGCATAGGAAGCCGGGCTTGGGGAATCCAAAGAGAAAATAAACATGCCCCCTGCAGAATGCACTGCAAAGCCTGCACATTTATTTACATTCCCATTTCTCTTTAACCTACATTCCCCCTGACAGAAGTGTTGTTTTGGGTAATAATCCTTTTTCATATGGGCCAAGACTACAAGAAAGTATTTGCAATTCATTTCAAATATGGATTTTGGAATCTGCAGTAAATCCCTTTTGCTAAGATAAAATAATAATAAAAAAAAAGCACAAAGAAAGAATAACACGCTGCTTAATCTTTGTGCTCATCGCATCCTGGAAGATCATTTTGACAGCTAATTTGATGCATTTAGCTGAGCTCCCGGTCTATATTGCTCTAAGAAAGCCGTCACTTATGACTTGCTGCTGTGTAGGAACATCCCGGATAGCAGCAGCATCTTTTGAGGAAATATTAACAAGGGGAAAGAGCGTCCATTAGTGTTTCCCTGCTGTTGGAACTTGTTCCTCCCAAAGCCCACAGCACATCCTGGGTGCCTCTCCCTGGCTCTCAGGGGCTGCCCTCAGCCACTGCATGAGCTGCAGGAAAGCAAGAAGTCTCTGTGGGGATGATCCCTGCTGTGCCTCCTTGCAAACCATGGCGTAGAAGAGGCTTCATCCCTGCATCCCAGGGATGTCCACCCTTGGGGACAGCTATTGGCACACGGACACCCGTGGTTGTGGGATCCACAGAGGAGTGGAAGGTCACCAGTAGGAGCAGTGCTATTGACCCTCCCAGTAACTGCCTTCCTTCCTCAGGGCAGATTTGCTAAGGTGCAGTTTATTGCAGCACAAGGCACCACCGCTCCTGCAAGTTAGAAAACAAGGGAAGCTGTTGTGCTGCAATTACAAAAAGTAGGTCAGGTCCCACAAATGCAAACAGACAGGAGCTTGTGGTTCTCTGTGCTCATCTTTGGGAACAGCTCTGTAGCAAGGACCAGAAGTCCTCCACGGATGGCTGCCCAGTGCTGTTCACTAGTCCCCTAGCTGGACATCCCTTGGAAGCAGCACAGCATCCTCACAAAGCAGCTGCTCCGAGGTAATGAACCACTGTGATCAGTGTGACAGGAAGGGATGGGTAGCAGCTGCCTCTCTTCGCAAACCAGCCCCTGCCTTGTGTTCTCCTTCCAAAGATGATGCCAAGGAGTGGAAGAGATCAGAGGCGCTTGGAGAAGTGACCAGCAGCAGAAGCAGAGCGATTCCCCCGCGGTCAAGCCAGATGCTCTGTGTTTTGGGATGCGTTTGGCTAGCAACCCAGATTTTTGACTATGCACAAGCTTGTTCTTCCCTTTCAGAACACAGGGCTGGAGGCAATCAGCCAACAGTTTTCCTAGGCAAGGTGAGAACTGCAGCACCGTTTAATTAAGCCGTTGCTTTAAATGCACTCCAACGTTCCTCCAGCCTGCTGGAGATGCAGCAGCTGATGAACACGTGTCTGCAGTCTCTGAGGGAACATTTTAATTCCTCTCCTTCCCCCCTACCCCAGCCTCACACTCACTGCAGAATGATGGTACTTTCTGCCCTGCAGGTGATGCCAGGCACTGAACCAAGCACATTTTCGGATCAAAATCGCTGCAGCACCAAACAACCTGCAGCACAGATCACCAGTGCAAGGAGCTGGCTCGGTTGTATTGAGCTGAGAGGCACTCACCTGGAGCTGCACACTGTGAGGTTCTGCAGGTGACACTTCAGTTTTACGAGGTGGGAATCAGCTCTTTGAGTCACCCATTGAGAACTACTCCACGTGCTGCAGTGCTGACAGGCAACCAAGACCTTCGCTCAGCTGCCGATCCCAGGTTATTTCAGTCATCACCAGACCCTGCAGAGAGCTGTGATCCCATCCGGCCACAGACTGCTGTAAGAGATCTCCTTTCCCCCACCAGCATCAGACAAGCCACTCAAAGTATTTTGAACCAGAGATTCAGCGTGTTCTTACCATAATGGATGTGCATAGTATTAAAAATAATTGCATTTTTTGACTTAACAACTACAATTGCCAAACACTTCTCTGCAGCTTGGCTATTGTAACACTGCATTAGCAAATGGGAGTTCATTTGCTCCAGTTGACTCACTTTGGGCCTCATTTCAGCCCATTAAAATGACTTTCTGCTGTCTTGAGAATATTTTGGATGAGGCTCTGCTGGTACTAAGCACACCTGGAAAAGCACCCCTCCCTTCCTAGCAGTGTGCAGATGAGCCAAGGCCATGCCTGCACTGCTCTGCCAGGACAGGATGGGGCCACCCCAGGTCTGACCTTATTGTGCATGTCCTTGGGAAGCACCAAACTTGTTAACCACAGCAGCAGCAGAATTTTCACTATAAATATTCACAAGATCACACGCAGCCCTGCAAATCCTCTCTAAATGAAGGAAAACAAATTAGGAGAGGACGCTGGCCTGCTGATTAAATCTTAACCCCCACTCCCTGTGATGAGCTGACATTTGCTGGCTCAGAAGCAGCAGTCACACAGACAGTCCCTCCGGCTGCCGGTGACATTCAGGGACGGCTCTGCCTTGGTTTTAGCGCAAGAAGGTTTGATGGCACCAGTGCTCCATGGGAGGATGAGTGCTGGTGCCCCCATCACTGCTGTACAGTGCAGGAGCACAGTGCCTCATGCCCGCTCCCAGCTTTCCCTCCTCGTACCCACAACAAACCCGTCGGCCGTTGTATAACCAGATCCCAATTTGCCTCAAAGAAAGCCAAATAAAACCAGAGGAAAAGGAATGTCCCCTTGCAATGCCTACCAAGCTCTGTTTAATTTTTCATTTACAATTATTTCCTGAGCAGCACTCGAGAGTTCAGGTGGTAACATTAAAAATTCCCCGCGCCCTCAGCTTTCCCAAATTAAAATTGACAACCCTCATTTTGAACCACAAACATAATTACCCAGTCCTCCTCACCAGCTTGATGGCTGAGATTGTTTGTTGATAATTTATGAGTGCTGGGGAAGATGAATAACAAAGCGGAGGCTCTGAGAAGCCTCTCAGCTCCTGCCTTTGATGTCATGGAGGTGCCATCACCACCACGGTGACATCTGTGGGACACGGGGTCCCACTCCTTCAGGAGTTCTTTTCTGGAGTGTTTCTAGGAATACCAGGGCGTGTGCTCAACCCCAGCTGCTCTGCAGTATGGAAAGCATCCTGGGTGGCTTGGGGTGCCCTGGAGGGGCTGTAATAACGGGAGCCCTGCCACCGTGTGAGAAGCCCCTGCCACGACCAAAGCCAACAGCACACACAGCATCAGCCCAAGAACAGCTTGAAAAAAATAGCTTCCCCAAACCAAACTGATTTTTCCCCCCAGTTTCCCCGTATTCCCTTAATATCTACAAAAATAATTGTATCATAAAGCTGGAATAAACCATTTTTTGTGCTTAACTTTGCTCATCCACAGACCTCTGTGTACAACAACAGCTACTTTAGCAGCACTAAGGCCTTCCACGTGCAGGAGATGGAGCAGGATGCAGGTGGCCAAACTCCTTCCTCAAAATCATCACAGCTTCCTTACATCTGTGCAGTACTGCAGGGGAGGAAACCAAAACAGAGGGAACAGCGAGAGGGCAAACAAACATCAGTGCACCCCCTTCGAGGTATTTTTTTCCTCCTGGAACCACCAGACTTCAGGGGAGCCCATACATCAAAGGGGCTCTCCAAAACCAGCCCTACGAAACACACTTGTTCTATCCAGGCTGGGTTTTGGGGAGGCTTTCCCACTGGTAGCCACACAGCTGCAGGTGGAAAATCAGGTTAAGGGATCCAGAGGGTGCGAGCAGCACCAGCCATCCCAGTGATGGAGGAGGCAGGCACCAGGTATTGACCAAGTCACTCTTTACCAGGGGGAGAGAAGCAGTGAAATAACAGAGATGCATTTAGATGATTGTTAAATGTTGGGTTTATTTAGGGAATTTTTTTCCCAGCCCTGCTTCTCAGACATTTCCAGCATGGGAGATGAAGTGCTACTCGGATCAGAGTGGCAAAGCCCTTTCTCTGTGAAAAACTTTTGCCTGTGTTTGCAGATGGCAAGAGCATGGGGCTGTTCTGCATGTCAGTGCTTGGACCCACAGCAGCTGCCAGCAGTGCGGAGGCTGCAGCCATGAGAAAAATGGGGAAGGGACTGAAGCACAGAGAGGGAGTGATTAGAAATGCACGTATAAATGAAACAGCATGCTGAGAGCTAGGCAACACCACTGAGCAACACAGGGCAAACAGGCAGAGCAAAGCTGTGCTATTCCCTTTAAGGTCAAAGCTTTCTATAAACTCACAACAAGTGCACCCTGTTCTCCCCTTGCACTCACCCAGACCAAAGCTGCTGTATGTCCGCATCTGGAAGGAAGCTCTAACTAAACTGCATGACCACACACATTTATCTATGAAAGATTCCCCTCCTGAGAGGTGGTCCAACATGGCCATGGGGGTGTTGGGTTGGACTCAGCACAGATCAAGTACAGCACTCTCCATTTGAGCTCTGCCCATGCTCAGGGGTCCATCAGGTCCAGCATCAACAGATGAACTACTGCCACTGCAGACATTTGTCACCAGCAGGAAAAATAATTGCTTGATTATCATCGTAATTCATCTGCAAGAAGACACCATGCTGAAAGAAACAGATAGAAAAGAATCAGAACATCCAGCAATCAAACAGCTCGTGTCTTTAGAATGGAAGTCCTTTTTGTGCTCTCAGTTTGGAGTCGAATTAGGTCTGTTTGGTTGTTTTTTCCCCTCTTCCCAAAATGGAAAGTGAAAGATTTTAAGGAAAATCAGAATGGCTCTTTCTGGGAGTGTTAAAGTCACGTTTTGACTTGAAGAGATTTTTATACAAGCAGGTTGGTGAAGCCAAGAAGAACACCTGAAACATTCAGATATTGGCACATCCACTCAAAACCCTTCTGCTTAAAACAGAGCCTGCCTCTGCCTCCAGCTGCTACAGGGGTTTTCCTCTGATTTCAGGTCATTCCCAACCTGTTTCCCTGCTGCTGTGACCATTATTTCATCAATAAGCTACATGAAAAATGACAAACCACAGAGGAGCAATTAATATCCATCTATTTCCTTTGGCATTAGCAAAACGCTTCATTTACAAATCATCTCTGCATGCTGCAACCCAGACATGTGCCTCAATTGTTCCCATTTGTCACCAACTCATCTCTCAGAGCGCACAGGGTGAGTGCTGGACCCTGAACCAGGAGGGGAACCTCAGCCCCTGGAAAGAAATAGCATGAGGGGAGATCAGCATCACCCCAAATGTGGCCTGGATAAATCAGGACTGTGGTTTTCTCCTAATTCTTGTTAAGGTTTTGGTGCTGTGTGAGCATCAGGTGTAACTTGAAGACTGACTTGGCTGTGCTATCAATCCCATGCAGGAGGAACTACCAAGATCTGTATGGAAGCCACAGAGGAGAGGTGATTCCTCACAGCTAAAACCTAAGACAGGCAGAGGTCACCGCAGATTCTCTGCTTTTCCCTTCAGAATATGAGGGTCAGAGAGAAGAGGTGGGCACAGGATGGCACCATGGAATCTTTAAGGTTGAAAAAGACCACTGAGTTCATCCACTCCAACCACCAACCCATCCACACCGTGCCCACGTCCCTCAGTGCCACGTCTGCCCTTTTCTTGAACACCTCCAGGGATCTGGGGGCAGTCTCAGAACAAAGGGCTCCTCCATGAGATCACAGGCACACTCTGAATTAAGAAGTACACAACAAGTTGTGTGCACACAGCTGCTGGCACCAGCTCTTATCACACATTTGCTATCAGCACAAAAACCAGCTTTAAAGAATCCCTCAATAAAAACAAGGCTCAGGATTTCCCCAGTCAACACAAAAGAAATGGCACATCTTGGTGTGCCATGTGCAGGAGCAGAGCTCACTTCTGGGATCACGCTGCTACTCCCAGGCATATTAATGGCCTGAATTTAAAGCAGAGCAAGGGAAGCAGACAGCTGGGTTGCCAAAATTCCCAACGCATGCTGTGACCCGGGCAGGATGTCACCACTGCCCTCGAGTGCTGGGGACAGTGCCCTGCGAGGACTTGGCACTGCTACCAGCCAGCAGAGCTTGAGATGATTATTCAGTTGAATCACTGGCACAGTCATTAGGAATTTCTTTTATTTTTAATCTGCCCTGTTCAGCATTTAGTTATGCAAGATCTGAGTTACTGCTATGCCTAGTGCTCAGCACGTTTGGTGTTGAGAGCAAGGCTACTGACACTGAGGCAGGAGTGGAGCCCCAGCATCTGCTGCTGGCAGATGGAAATGAGGGTTTGTGTTAATTGAATATATGGATTTCATTTTCTTGTGGAAGCTTAGATTTCACATTATGTTTCAATCTCTATACTAGGAAATAGAAGAAAATGTGTTTTTTAGTATTGAGCCAGTATTTGCACAGCTCCTGTCACTCAAGCAGAGCATCTTACAGTCACCAATTACCTCTATCTTCCCAGCATCTGCGTGAAGTAGAAAATCCCTGCCTGCAATGAAGGGTGGAGAAATAAAGCACTGCAAAATTCAGCTGTCTGCAGATCCAGGAGACTCAACTACCACCAGTACTTCTCCCAGGCTGGGAAGGCCAGGCTGGGTCCTCCCATACACAGGTCACATCGTGGTGTTAGCCTGACAAATCCAACATCAGCACAAGCCTCCATGAACCTACCTTGCTCCTCTGCTGCCTTTGTGGGTTTTGTGCTGGCAAAGGAAAGCTCTGCAGCATGGTGATGCTCACCCTCCAACAACAGAGGAGTGCAGCAAGCCACCACCTGGGGCTGTGAGAGCAAGTGGTTGGCACAAAGCTTAAGGGAAGAAAAAAGCCTTGAAACTGCCCATCCTACTCCCCTTAAAACTCATCCCTTAATTACCAACATCCTCAGCCACTCCGTGGTTGTACAAAGCCACAGCAGACACCGCACTGCTGTTATCAGTGTCCTCAAAACAACTCGAAATAGGACAATATACATAATACAAATAAACACAATGTAATTGTGATTATAATTTCCAGTAAGATCTACATGGGTTACACTTTCTATATAATTAAATCTATAGATTTCCCTCACATGCTTACCTTGCAGTTCCCCGAGCTCTGATGAAAAGCGTGCTGTTTGCAACAAGATTTATTGCATCCAGCACTCCATATTATAGCTGCTCTGCTAACCACAGTAAACAAGATATGAAAAGCAATCACACAGATAATGCCATGAAGGAACAAGCACTGGCTCTGTCTTTAACCCTTTCCTTCATGCTGGAGACATTGGGCAGCATTTCCATGCCACCATCCTGCTGCATTAAGGGTCTTGTTTCTGTCCTTATAGAGCCAGGGTGTGGGTTTCTCATTCATCTCATTTCCAAACTGTCAGGAGAGGTGGGTTTAACCTCCGTGGCTGCCAGAGGGCACAGCCCATGGAGGGAAGAGCAGTAAACAGGCAGAGCCAGGCCAGCTGCCCTGCTGGGACATCCTAGTGCTGCTCTGGGCTCAGCAGGATGTTGGCCCAGGAGACTGTGCTCTTGTTTGTAGTGCTTTGCATCACAGAAGGTTGGATTTGACCCTAGAGACTTGGAACCATTATTTAAAGGGCACATTTCCACATGGAGGTCAAGTGGAGATGTGTAAGCTTAATCAAGTCATTGCTCACAAGCAGAATAGGTCCCCTGCTGCCCACATGGCACAGAACATTCCCTCAGCCTCCTCTTTTTCCCTCCCTTACATCTTCACCAGATCCAGAAAAACACTCCAGAGACATGAACAGCAAACAAAGACAACAGTTAACAGTGATAAAAATCTGTTTTTCCCCATTCCCATCCTACTTATGCAAACAGTGAGCACATTTCCCTTGCACCTAACCAAATAAATAAAGCCCTGCTAAATATCAGCACACAGGAGGATGAGGAAGCAAGCAGCCACTTGTTTGCTGCCTTACAGAAGGAAACTGTTGTCCATTCCAACTCAATGGAATGAGAAAAATCACTGCTCTATTACAGTATTTTCCATCCCAAAATTCAGTTAACCATTTACGGACAAGACTAAGGCTCCAAAAATGCTTAATTTCTCCTTTAGACACAGACATCTGCTCCCATTCCTTCCTGCCCACTTTCCTCCAGCTGTAAGCCTGCCTTCAGCCAGACAGGAGCTGTCACAGCCCTCATCCAGGCAGAAGTCCTTCAGAATAATGAGCTCCTTCTGAGTGATGCTGAGGTCGGACAGCAGCTGAAGTACAGCCTGAACTGTGCTTTCAAGGGGAGAAAAGTTAAAATGTGCTGGAAATAAATGTAAAAATAGACTGGGGTCTGCAATCCAAACAGAGTGTATATTTAGTAGCTGTGAGTGGGAAAGAGCATATTCCAAGAAAACATTCAAAAAGCATTCAAGGAAGATTAAAAGATTTCCAAGCAGAGGTTTCTAAGGCAGGTTGCTAGGGATGCTGGAGAGGGACATTAAACTCTGCCCTTCAAAACATGTTCCCTAAAAAAAGCCATTTTTCCAGGGAGAATGTTGGTTCTGGAAACTTCTGAGAAAGGAGTTGTTTGGTACGCGGCAAACCTGAAGAACACACAGCTGTCAGCACTGGGGACGAATAACCCTGGGAAGAACCAGGAGGGGCCTAACCCTTTGCTCTTCATGGCAATAAGGGTTTGTCAGAAGCATTTTCCCTGTTCAGGTTGTTCTTCAACATTTCTCGAGGCAGAAACTGTCATAGAATCATCAAGGTTGGAAAAGACCACTAAGATCATCCAGTCCTACTGTGCCATCCAACCATCCCATCCACCTCCCCAAGGTAACCCTGCCCCCAGCCTTACTTTCTATGTCCCATGTGCCCTGCTCACTGCAGCTTAACTCTGCTCTTTCCTGTCCCATCCACTATACACATATAAATATTATTTTTTCTATATAACGTATTCAGATGTTTATGCCAAATAAACTTTGGCAGGATTGGGTCTTTCAGCCTGATAGACAGCGAGAGACTCATCTCCCGTGAAAATGACACTAATAAGGCTGAAGCTTCCTCTGCAAGTTTTGCTCCTTGATATGTCTCTTAAGAAAATAAACCTTTGTGGCATGTCCTGCATATACAGCTCGTTAGTGCAGTACGTTTGATGGAGACAGGGTGTGTAAGCAAGGCCAAGAGGCAGAGCTGGCCCCCAAGAGCCACCAAAAACTGTCCATGCTGCAGTTTTGGCCTATACAAGCGTGGTTCTCTGTTACATAATCTGGACCCATTGTCTGTTGGCCCAGCTGAGAAGCAGTCCAAGACCTGCACACAAAAATGAGGATTCTGATACTGAAAGATTACTGTCAAGGAGCTGAAATGTGCCTGTTATTCCAAAGTGCAGCCATGAGCATCTTTCTAGAACACAAAAGCAATGATTCCTCTTAGCAGGGACAGGGGTTTTGTCTATTTGTAATATAATAGAAGGATTTCAGAGATTTGTGCCTTATTGATTTTGCCTAATGGAACAAGCTCATTTCCAAGGGTTATGTGTACTCTGGTCTGCAACACAAAGGGCAGGAGAAATCCCCCGCTCCCTTTCTAGCAGGCTGTCAGCATTTAATTAATCTGGCAGCTGCAGGGTGGATTCTTAGTGCAACCCTCCAAAAAAGAAAGAAAAAAAAGACAAAACATCAATTTATGTTCTGAATGCCCCAGTGCATTATTATACCCTTACAGCTCATAAACTGGAGCCTCCAAGGTGGGTTTGCCAGGAGCAGCAGAGCACCTGTCAGATTTCTCCCCTTTAAGGCCCTTTCAGATGCTCTCTCTCCTTTAAAGCATCAAATGCTTTCAGCAGGAGGTCCTCTTTGATGCTGATATTCTGAATGTAGGTAAACGAATTCCTCCTCTGTATTTGGAAGTGCAGAGGAAGTACCTGGCATTCTGTAACTGCAGCATGCATGGCACAGTGGACCCAGGCACATTCTTTGGGAGCATCCCATAACACTCCAGTCAGTCACTCCTGCCTGTCCCCAGCAGTCCTGCCATTCTGAGTGCCACCACTCAATAGGTTTTCTCCCTGTCAGTGCTACAGGCTGCTAACTGCTTTGCTACTCCAGTCTCTCCTCTTCCCAGCTCTGCAAAGACCTTCCATTCACGTGGATGGCACTGGTAACCATCACCTGCTTTGGTTCAGCCAGTTAAAATACTATTCCTGAGGAGCAAAAACATTTTTATAGGCTGTAACAGCTTATGCATGCTGGAGCAAAGCCAACACCTCTGTACACCTTCAGGAAATCGTGCAGAGGTCAGGTCCACTGCCCAGTAATTAGAACTGTGGAGTCTTTAAGATTGCAAAAGACCACAAAGATCACCACGTCCAACTCCCTACCCAGCCCCACTGACCACATCCCCGTGTGCCACGTTTCCAAGGTTCTCAAACACCTCTAAGGACAGTGATCCCCACCTCCCTGCACTGCCTCTGTCACTGCATCATCCCTCTATCAGAGAGGAAATTTTTCCTAATGTCCATCCTGAATCTGCTCGGGAGCAACTTAAGGCCATTACCTCTCATCCTAACACCAGGGAGCATGCAGTGTTGGCCTATGGGAGTGGATGAACAAAAACGTGGCCAGGGACCCCACGTGACCCAAATCTCTGTTGCTCTTCTTGTCTGAGCATAGGGAATGCAGACAAACAGCAAGCAGCCACCTCCAGAGAGATATTAACTAAATGGAGAGAAAAAAACCTTATCACAATACAACATAGCTTTCCATCTCCTAGACTTGGCAGGGAGCGGATAATTTAGGGCCACGTCTGGGAAACAAGTGATTTTGCAGCTTGGCATGGCACACTCCCCATTTAGATGAGAATACTTTCTGGCACTGGGTGCGGACCAGAATTTGACACCAGCAGTGACTCACAGTGAAAAGTGGGTGGTGATTGACTTGGCTTCTTCCAAACACAGTGCTACCCAGAGATCAAAAGCCACACAGCACTAATGTAGGAAACTGCTGTATTTTTAGGGAGCCTTTCTCAGCTGCCTTTGGGGTATTCAAACTTTTTTGTCTATTTCTGTTCTTTTAGGCACAGGAGGCTTTTACACTTCATGCTTCCCTGGCACTGATGAAGTGCTATGGAATGAGGGACCCAGATATAAGAAGAGAGAAAGATGACACAAGTACAGTGAGTTTCTTCAGTTCAAGGCTAGGGTTTCTGTTCCTTTCCATTTCAAGAAAAGCTTAAAGGGACTCCAAGGGCTTTGCTTGTGGTAAAGCATTAACCTCAACTTGATTTACATACAGCAAGAGAAACCAAGTCAAGGCTTCCCATTGCCAAGAGTTTCTTCACAGGGGTTCAGGTTGGTTTGAAGAACCCCTTCAGCCATTCAAGTCACACTTCCACTGCTCATATTCTATCAGCACTGGTGGGATAAATGCAGGTTAAAGCATGACTTCAGGCACCTGATCTCTAGTTCTTACATTAAAAGTGGACGCAGCAAGTGTGGAAGCACGTAGGAAGATGCCCTACCCCTCATGAATTCTTTGCCATCCATTCGCTTTCCCCCACATTAACTCCCAGAGACATCACCGCAGTGCAGGTAGCTGTGTACTGGTCTGCCACCTGCCCTGCAGGAGTAAGGCCACGTTCAGGCCTGGGATGTTTTCTGGCATCAGCATTGAGCCTCAATTCTAAGAGCTGAAGATGCTCGAAGGGCATTGTAATGGCTGCCCAATATCAGAGGTGCTCCCGTGGTTGTGCGGTTTCCTCACACATGGTCCAAAATTCAGACAAGGTTTGCAAAGGATCAAATCTGTTCTTTTCAGAGCCAGCTGGGAATACCCCCAGAAAAATGTGAAAAACACAGCGTGTGTTGGGACTGGTGCCTCTCCCTCATTATTCCATGTAAATACACGCAGCCTGACCCTCCAAAAAGACTTTGCATTTCTCAGAAAGTGACCATCTGTCAGGCAGCAAGGGGAGCTCGTTATTTAAATTAAGGAGCTATTCCCTGCTGCCATGTTCACTCACATCTCGTTACAGCAGCGGTTCTCAGACACCCCATTCCCTTCACTGTGAGCTGAGATCACAACCCGCCCTGCAGCTATTTCCCAGAAGGGCCCTGCTAAAGGATGCCAAAAAGATGTGGGCCAGAAGAGCCATGGATTTGCCATTCGAGGATGTTACACAAAGCAGAAAAAAAGCATAAAGAGCCCCATTGCCATTCAGTAGCAATTTTGGGGCACCTTATTATGCTATCTGAGTGCTTTTGAGGGGAGTGGAGGTGAGCTGTGGTGCCACACAGAGGTCTGCCCTCAGGCTGGGGCTGGCAGGAGCTGCCCCTGCACGCTCCTCGGGCTGCTCTGAGCTCCTGCATTTCCCAATCACCTACACCGTGCAGGGTGAAAGTAGGCGAGGCCACCCAAATATCAATAGTCATTACCGTGACTCACAGCAGCACCTCATGCACGACTGCAGAAGCACAGGGATGGAGGATACCCAGCATGGCCTCCACTAGATATGGTTGGGGTGGATGCTCTTGTTGGACTTTTCCAACCCTAATGATTCTATGACTCCCTTAACAGCCCTGCAGCTTTCCCCAAGCATTTGCTGCTGAACAAACTGCTCTGGGATAGATTTTCTTGCTAGCTGTGCTAATCAAGAATTCCCATCCTGCTTCAAGGCCAGAAGGATCACATCAACAAATCCCCCAAGCCCTGTTCCTCGTGGCTGGGAGAAAGCAAAGAAGTTGAAGACCATATCATGCCCAGGGATGAAAATAAGCAGGGCTGGTCTGAGGAATCATCTGCAGGGGATAGAGAGTCTCCCAAGGTCCCCGCAACCCCTACAAGTCTGTGATTCCATGCATCCCCAGCTCCTGATCAGCTGGTGGAACATGTCCGGCTTTTCACAGGTTGTCACCTTCACCACTAGATACACACTGGGATCTGAAACGTGACTTCCCTGCGGCTGCAGAGACAGGCAGGGAAGCCCTTGCCAACCACAATTAGAGGTCTGACAGCAGCACAGCATTCAGAGGTGCCATGCGGACTGAGAGCGTTTTGCTGGAGGCAAGCTGCATGGCCAGGCACCAGAAAAGACAGTGAAGAGCTGGAAAGAACCTTGGGAGTGGTAAACTGGTTATTAGAAACTGAAAAACAAACAAACTAAGCTTTTACGTGAAGGGAAATGAATTCATTTTATTATTTGGAGTAAGTATTTGGAGAAACCAAGAATAGATCCCTGCCTTGTTCTAAGCAAGGATAGATTCTCCACAAGCAATCCCAGGCTGTGTTTATTACGGATATTGTCACATTTTTCAAGATGCAGAAATAAGAATCAACAAAGCACAGGCTGTTGTATCAAATTGCTCTAAAAAAAGCCAGAAGGGAGCAGAGCTTTAGGAATGCTGAAATGACATCAGCTCTTCTCTTGATCAAAATCAAGACTGAACAAGTAGAGGTATGCGATCTTCTCAAGTGCTGGATGCCAGATGATCGCACACCAGGAAATTCTGAGCACCACATTGCAGATGGAGGCCAACATTGCTCAAGGGGAAGCAAAGAGAAACGGAGTCGATCTATGGGAGTGAGAATGGATGGCCACAGAGAGGCCTGGTCAATGGTAGGATAGCAGGGTAACTCAAGAACACATGAAGGAATCCTGTTAAGCATGGCTAACCAAAGATTTAGAGGGATGGATGGTCTAACAGTGCCTGCTGTTTGCCTTCTTGGCATGGCTGGGATCAGGATTTTCAGAGGAATTGAAGCTCTGCACCCTGAGCATTTGTGTGTTCTGTGTCCAGCCACAAAAACAGCCTTTCCTGAGCTCCTGCTGCTGCCAGCCACTCTCTGGGGGGGAAACAAGCAAGCAAACAAAAATGGCTGGTACAGAATTTTGGAAAGCTGGGCAGAAATAAAAATCAAAGCTCATCTCTGGAGCACTCTTCAAACGAGAACAGTTGAAAGCAAGTCAAAGGCTATCATCCAAGAACAGCAACGGAAAAACCTCCTAGTGACACCAGTTTTAGCAGCCACTACAAAAGAGAAACAAGGACAAGCAGGAGAGTGCAGTGCTTTGTGCCTGCTCTCTGAAAGTCCTTATTTCCATCACAAGGTGCTTTGCCCCCGGGCATGCCTCTAGGAGCAGCCTGTAGAGGTGCACCCAGCACACACAACAAGGAATTGTTTTCTTCTTGATGGCCATTTTGCCCACAGGAGGGAAATCCCAACAGGAAGTCCTGCTGAAAAACGGTGCTGTCATTGCACAAGCAGAAACACAGCCCTAGAAGAGTCATGCCCCTCTGCTTAGCACTGGAAGATCCTCAGCTGAATTATTTGGTCTAGCTATGCCTCACACTTCAGCAGGTCCAGAGGAAAACAAGAACAGCCCAGGGAGTGGTGGGAAAAAAGGCTGAATGAACAGGGACTAAAATGAAGAGATGAGTGATGACCTTCAGGTACACAGGCACTTTCCCAGCACTCACAACAACATCCATCCTAAGAACCAAGCTCTTCAAATAGGGACCCATGAGCTTTGACATCCCACAGCACAGGAGCCCCTCCCACCCATCTCATGACCAATATCTGCTGGGTACAATGGGTCTGGAGGGGGTCAACCCATCTCTGTGTCTCCCATTACAGCTTTCTCCTGCTGCTTCTCAAGCAGGCAAAGCAATCCTTCACAGCCAACAAAGCACCTTCGCTATCAAATTGAGGTTAAATGAGAATTCAAAGAAATGCTTAAAAATTTCATCAGTGCCACTTGGACACATGCCTTCAGGCTGTTTATCTTTAAATGAGATGTCACATGTAATTTAGTGGCTAGATTAAGCACTGTTTTTCACTTTTAGCCGCTTGCTGCGGGCAGCTCTGTATCAGTGCGCACCTTCGTTCTTTATTAGGCAAGATAAATGAAAATGGCACCATTTTTCTGCATTAGAGTCCAAATATCTGACACGTCAACACCATCTAATGGAACAAAGCACTACAGATTCCTAGAGCAGGTGTTTAATTTGCATGCTATTACCAACGAGCAAGATTAATGCTTTACTAAGTACTTACGTTGCAGTAACAAGTGAAGCAGGGTGGGGTTCTACTCGGGATGGCAAATGAGCCATACTCCACATTCCTTTTACTCCTCCAGTTTGACTGTCTTCAGAACCAAAGCCTTATAGCTTCGGTGGGTTTTTTTGTTTGTTTGTTTGTTTTCATTTTTTAAGTTGCCACATTTTTCTTGCAGTGAAAAAGCAGCCTGTAGCACCCAAGTTGGAGCAGTTTTTGATTGAATAGTAAGAATGTACTGTTGTGGGTGCACTCTGCCTTGACTTCTTAGGTGTGATGCTCTCCCTATCTCCAGGGCCAAGCAAGCTTGAAGGAATCTCTTTTCTCTCTGCCTCAGGGCTTCCAGCTGTAAACTGGAAGCTGTGATATCAGTCCTCATTTCTAAAGCCCTTTAAAACGCACTGAAATCAAGAGGATTTCTTCGCAGGCTGATGGGAAGCCTCACTTCCAGATTCCATGGGCACCAGCAACTCTGGCTCTCACTTGCAGCTACCCTACATGCTATGTACAGAAAGAAGAGTGCCTGAACCTCCTGAAAACTGCTCTCATTAGCAGGGATGCCTCCTGGTCTTCACCAGGTTGGTAACACCCCAGTGAGCTGCACTTGGAGCACACCACATCCACACGGTGACACACACCCCATGAACCAGAGGAAACAGAGCCAAACTCAAGGATATGACAAACTCAGCTGAAGGGGGGACGCGCTGAGCCACCACCAACACACCTGCAGCTTCCTCCATTAATGAGCTTGATTTTTAAGGAAAACATCTCACCTGGATTCTCCTTCAGTCAGCTGGGAAATGCTTCTCTCCAGGCTGCATTGCCCTTCAGATCTTCCTACCAGACCAGGAAGCTTCGGTGCAACCACACACCATCACCAATCAACCCCCAGCCTGGGTCTACCCCTCATTTATACCACCCACTCCTGCCATTTGCAGGGGCTCCACCTGTCCCCCAGCTGTAAGGGCTCCATTCATCCTTGGGGATACCTCATGGCAAACTGGGCTATGGGGGATACAGGCCCAGAGCTGATCACACAGCTGAGAGCACTTTGCCCCATCCTTAGCACCGCTTTGTTAAAAGCCATCCTTTTCCTGAGGAGGAAACATGAAGACAAGCAGCTCCTTCAGCTGCTCCTCCTGTGACAGCTGATGTGATGCAGCCCGCAGGCTGAAGGGAACTGCTGCATCCAGACGTTAAATAAAGGAAAAGCCTCACCCGCCATGCTGCTGTGCTCCCACTACATTGCCTATCGTAGGAGAAATGAGGAAAAAATTAATTACTATTGATTTAAATAAACGTGCTTGTGTTATTGGATGGTGGCAACAAACGGGCAGCTGCAGGGAAGGCACTTCTCCATTGCCAGCTGGGCTGTGCTGGAGCCTCAGCAGAAATGCTGCCACAAATGGTGTAGTTCAGTCTTTTAGTCCCAACGAGAACAGCACTCAGTGGATGTCTGGTGTGTGCACTGCTTGCTGCTGGGGCAGCTCTGACGCCAGAGGGGTCCTGTGGCTGCAGGGGGCACGGAGGTGCCATGGCAGTTTGCACTGATTATTTTATCTCAGAGGGAAAAAAAGCACAGAAATAATCTTCGCAGCTCCCGCTGTTGCTTTGTTCCTATTTTATTTATTAGTCATTACGTGCTGAGGAAAACAAAGGGCAGCATGTTGGCACCAGCACTCCTTTGCCCACCTCTGCACCAGCACTGCTCTGTAGCTCCATCTGCGCTCTCTGAGTAAACTCTTTAAGGCTTTAAATCAAACAAATGGATCCCCAGTTCATCCGTAACTTCGGAGCTGTTGTTCAGGAGGTGTCTCATTCCCCATTTCCAAGAGCCCCATTTGTGCTGAGCGTGACTGCAAACTGGAAAACTCCTTTCGGAATGGGCAGATGGGATATTTGTTCCCATTCCTGCTTTATGCCAGGGCAGAGCACAGGGATGCACGACACAGCCCATCTCCTTCCATCCCCTGCAGACATCGCTGCCCTGAGCTCAGTGTGGAACTGGGGCTGAAAGGCATTTACCAGCACACGACAGCCAGCAAGCTGTGAATTACTGACAAGGTTTCTGTTTTTAAAAGTGAATTTCCCCTCCTCCCTCCCCACGGCCTTTCGATGGTGGCAGTAATCACGAGTAAAAGGAAAATACAAATGAACTAAAACACAAAGTCACCCAACGGCAGCCACCTGGGATCCACTCAGCTGTGGTGCAGAGGAAAACCAGAGCATCCCGAACGTGGATCCAGTGAACGTTTATTCATTCAATACACAACTGCAGAGATCCAAATCAGTGTGCTGCCTGCAGCCAGCCCCAGCAGGACGAGGCACAGCTCTCAACATGTTCATTAGAGCATTTCCAGAATGCTGGGGACAGTGGAGGACCTGCAGGTGATGGCATCAGCGCTGTGAGGTGTGCAGAGCAGCACCTGCAGCACTTGGAAACTCAGGGGGTTTTCCAGCTGCCCCTCCCTGCACTCCCAATGCTTCCCTCAATTAGCAGCACCACTCCTCTTGTGCATAATGACGCTCCAGGCACAAGGCCTCGAGCAAGATGCTCTCTATTGATTCCTCTATTGATTTTTGATCTTCTCCCTTCTTGTTGTTGTACATGCAAACGGATGGTAATGACTCCCATTACCACCACTCTTCAAGTCCAGGAGAGGCAACCCAGTGCCCTCGCTGAGCCCTCCCCTTCTGACTCAGCTCAACTTCACTTTTTTCTCCCCAGAACTGTACCCAAGTGCAGAGCATGCATTGATTCCTTCCCTGGGCTCTGCTGGTACCGAAGCCCTGTACGCTCAGATGAAATAATGTGTTTGGTGTCATGGCACGGGGGCAGGGGAGGGACGGTCCCCTCGGGAAGGGGTTGTCTTAAGAAATCAGGGAAGAGTCAGCGGTGTGTGGGGATGGACACACAGCTCTACATTAATGGTAAAGGAAACTCGGCAGCAGAAAACCCATCCGTTCCAATTCACAGCAGATTCTGAGTGCAGCATTGGTGGCAAAATGCAAGTAAAGCCTACATATTGGGGCAGATGGAGTATAGTTGCAGAGGGGCAGGGGGAACGGGAAAGTGATCTCTTCCCTCTTCTTCAGTATCTCGCCTGGGATGGGAGGACTTTGCAGCATTCCCCTGGAGCAGAGCAGTGCTGCATGGAGCGATCCTCCCACTTGCAGCATGTCCCATCCCGCTCCATGCAGACAGTGCCGCTGCACACCATCCCCATGTACTGCCCAAAGCAATTGTGTCAGCGGGAGCCACAAGAAACACAAAAGCACAAAATGTGATTTGTTTGAATGAGTTTGTTTGGTTGGTTGGTTTTAATCACTGACCTCGGAGCTTGTGGTGGAGCAGCAAACCCACAAGTGCTGGTTCTTGTCCATCCCATCCGGCTCTGGACAGTTCAGATGGAGAACCAACAGCTGAAGATGACGTTGGGAAATTCCTGACATTTTCCCCTTTTGCTGGGCCCAGAGGACAGCACAGGAGCAGCCTTTCCCATGGGGCTACAGTGTCCCTTGTCTGAGAGCAACCTGGGGCAGGAAGGCAGAGCCTGCCTGAGCAAGGAGGTTCAGAGCACAGTGCGCCTTGGTCCCTGGTTGCGCAAATGAAACAGGTAACAGCCCTTGCCAAACAGCAAGGGATCATGCTCGTTGCCAACTCCTGCACTGTCTTACAGTACCACAGCCCCGCAATGCAGCTGGCTGCCCTGCCCAAACCATGCACCCATACTCCTGCCCCACAGAATTCCCCCTTGTGAATGCCCTGCAGGAAGCTGCAGGTTTCTGAGCACGGGTTTTCCTTGCCTGCTTCTGGCCAGCCCCAGCCATGGCAGGCTGGCAGCTAGACCTCTGCTTACAGCTGCAGCTAATGAGGTTAATAGCATTAAATGAGGGTCACGGTAAGGTGCTTGAAGCTGTGGTTCATGAAAGAGGTCACCAAGCGTGTATAGCAGAGGACGAAAAGAAACAGGAATGGGATGGAAGGGTGGAGGGATGGAGGAAATGGAGCCCTGCAGGGCTGCACCTCTCTGCAGAGCCATGCTCCCTGCTCCTAGCTCTGAAGAAGAGCAGAGCTGTGGATGCAGAGCACACATCACATTAATCTGATGACTGGAGTGCTGCTGGAGCTGCTCTGGAGCTGCTGTTATCTGAGCTCGTGGAGCCTTTCTTGCTTTTTCTTTTTTTAAACGAGTAATAAGATTCTTTTTCATATTCTGCACTGCTGGAAAGTCCCATTTGCATGCAGACAGCTGCTGTTTTTACAGACACCATCCAAAACGCAGCTAAATACGACAGGTCTCTTGGAGCAGCAGACATTTGTTATACACTGATTGCATGCAGAGGGGTTGCAGGAGCTCTCTGCTTTTTTGCTGTTGTAAAGAAGAAGCCTTCTCCTTACCCAAGGACAAAAGTCCCAGATGGAAATGTGCCTTGGGACGGCCCTAAGAGCACACCAGGCACAGCCTTACAGCCCACTGGGTTCTCTTGGGGCAGCTGTGCTCTCCCTCCTACAGAAGCTCACCCCACGCATGCTGCCCTTGATGCAGCCCAGCACATGGAGCGCACTCCTCCACTTTTCACCCGGTACCCCTCACTCAGTTTTTTTGCCTTTAAGTGATGAAAATTAATTCCTGGCTTGCATTTCTAAGGCGGTGCTCCCAAAAGGCTGCTGAGCTCCCACATCAACCCAGACCCAACCGTGACACCTAGTGGGTACGAGGTGAATACCTTCTGTGAACTGAAAAATAAAATTTGAGATAAAAGCCTTTTATTCCCACTCCGCTTCAGACTCCGGCAATGAGAGCCCATACATTGGGGCATCATCTGTGGGGAAGGGCTTCCCAGCCTCACTGCCTTCCAAACATCACTCGAGACAAACCCTCGTGTAAAAGGCTCAGTCCTCAAGAACTGTTTCTTTCAGTACAGCACACGGATGTGGAAGCTCCATCAGAACAATGCATACAGGTGTCAGCAGCCCCAAAGCAACGGCACTGTGCTCTCTCAAGGCACGGAGCCACAGCCCTCCCATGTCACTGCGAGGAACCATGGGCAGCACATCACGGTTTTGACCACACTCTGTGCTCCAGGAGAGAGAATCCTAGAGAAACCTCGAGCTTCAGTCTGAGTCAGTCCCAACGGTTTTGCAGAACAGCTCAGCTCCATGCAGGCTCAGCCTGGGATGCAGTTCTTCTGCTGTCTCAGGGCAAAAATCCACAGTGCTTTCCTGACCTTTCTTTGGGGAGGAAAGTAACGCAAGTCAAGGGAAGGTGAAAGAATACAGTGCACAAGTCAGCCCAGAGGTGGAGGGGAGCCACTGCAGTGCCCCATCGATGCTCTGAGAGCTCCACGTTATGCCCCTGGAGCTCAGCAGCCCCTGCTGTGGGGTACAAAAGATGCTGTGCAGTTTGAAGAAGCCATTTCTTCCCTTCCCATGTGCCCCACTGCCAGCATGGAGCTCCAGGAGCAGGTGGGAAGCCACGTCCCTATGGTGCCCATGGGCTGTGATGCCATGTGGGCAGCAGGCCCATCATTATCTTCTTGTCCTACGTCAGCTCCAGGATGGCTTCAGGGTGAGCAGTCAGCAAAACACAGACATGAGGAGCCCTATCCTGGATGCATGGGAGGGAAGGGAAGTGTCTGCAGCAGTGCTGGGGCCCACAGCTGAGGCTGAGGAACTGTCCGGGCTATGAACACCCACCACCTCCACACCTGCAGCCACCACAGCTCCTGGCAGCCTCAAGCACAGGGACATACCTCATCCCGCTGTCACCATGTCACCCCTCCACATCACCCACAGTGCCATCACAGCAGGGACTGCAGCTTCTGCCTCCCTCCTCCATGGGAGGAAAAAATCCACCTACAAAACCAAACCCGATCCATCCGAAACTTCATCCGTCACATCGTCCATAGGCACAGAGCTCACGCAGAGCACTGGTTTTGCTGCTGGAAAAGTTTACATTTGCAGCAACTGCTCCATCATCTGACTTGTGTGGCTCCTGACACACACAATGAGAGCACAAGGAGCCCTGCACATGCAGAGTGAAACCTTTTCTTGCCACATTTGAGTCGTGTCCCAGCTCTTCCAGCCTAGGAATGAAATGGATGAAGGGAGGGCAGCCCTGCAAGGAGCTGGTCAAATAATGCCAAAAAGGAAGAGAGAAGGAGCAGATTCTGGGAACGAGAGCCAGACATGCACTGTAAGCAGCACTCAACCCCCAGTGTGCAAAACCCAGAGCCTGCAAGGGACCCAGGCTCCAGCAAAGCAGACTGCTTCCAAATATTTGAAAGGCTCCAGACAGCCGTAGGGTGGAGAATGCTCTCACAGGCTGCGACAGGGCAAAGCAAGATGGGCAGAGCAACATTTGAGGGCAATCCTCCTCCATGAAACCTGACAGGGCTCAGCTGTCCCCAAGGATGCCCAAGGAGCACTCAGCTGCTCTGGGGGCACAGAATGCAGGACCTGTCCCCGTGACAGCTGCTATCCCAGAGGCATCAGACCCTGACCAAAGGCAGCACAAGGCCAGAATCACACAGCCATGGCTTTATGAAGCCCACAGCAATGCTGCGGGCTGCCCACAACAGGCACCTGGAGCCAATGCCACAGGATTATTATCACCATCACCTGGAGCAAAGCCACTATCACATGCAGTGCCTGAGCAGAGCCAAGGTTTTTGGGAGGACAGCACAGAGCTCTTGAAAGGCCCCAGCACATTGTGTGTCTGCTGCCTTTTGCCATTATCATCTCTGGGTGCTCAGTGGTGGGAGCAGGAGGTCATTTTTCTGCATACATTTCAGCCACGAATTTCAAAATCCAAGGAAATCATCAGTGTTTTCCAACTTTCTAAGATAAGACACTGAATACAGCTTCAGCCTCAGCTTGTTATCGAAGCAATACTGTGGCTTCAATAGTAGTTCCAGGCTCCACTTTCCAAATGATGCTTTTCTATCACATAAGTAAGAGGAATGAACACACGAAATATGCTATCATTAGCTATAACTCGCAGGTATGTCATGCAACTGACTGATTAAAACCCAATATACCTCAACTAGGATCTCATCCACAGACAGAAGCAAGTGGTTTAATATACCACTATGCTTTGCCTCGAACACTGTTAAAAAAAAAAAAAAAAATCCATGACATCTTCTTACATTTCTTCATTCCCTTCTATTTTTTTCCTCTCAGAAGCAAACTTTTCCCAGGCTTTGGCTATTGGTTCTAATTAAACTTACTACTGCATTCTGTTTACATTTTTCCTGCCCTGGAAGTCACAGAAGTGAATAACCTCTGTTCTTTTACCTGATGCAGAGCTGAAATGTGAGCAGTGGCATCTGTATACTTCAACCTGCTCCAACTGTACAGTCACACTTTGTATGACAGGAGCACACAGCTCAGTTTTGTTCTTCAGAAGGCAGTGTAGTGGTGACCACACAGCTGATAGCTGCACAAATCACTGAAAGATCTTATGATGCGTACACAGAAACAGCAGATTTTTCTTCTTCCCCAGAGAGCAGTGAGCAGCCTGTTCTAAGGTCAAACAGGACGGAATCCATCTTATTGCACGAGGTTAGTGGGGTGAGGCAGCACTTCCTTGCAGTCATGTCACACTGCTGCTTATTTGCTTATGTTCTCTTCTATTTAAAGAATTAGGTCTACCTCTGTAGCCTAAGGAACCTGAAAAACATTCTGTCATCAAATACAGGGGAGCTGTGGGATCCACTGTGCGTTCCTTCATCCACATACTCTGCTGCAAAACCCTGCAGAGAAGAGATAAAACTACAAGTTCTCCACAAAAGAAATAGCAACATGCCTGTAAGAATTAATTCACGCTATCACAGGTGAAGCTTTCTCAATGCCAAAGCCTGGCTGAGCCCCAGCCCCAGCCCCTCAGTATTAGAAAGACCTCACGAAAAGCAATTAGATCAAAGCAGCAGATAAGTTTCACTTCAGCTCCCTCAGAGTTTACAGAGCAAACAAGAAACCCTATCAGCATCTTTACAAGCTTACCTCTTCCAAAAGCAGCAACTGAATGCTTTTTTTCTTCCTTTTAGCTGTGCATCCGCCTCATTCAATGAGAACAAAGGGAAACACAACGCTGCTAGAGCACAAGGTGGAAGGAAAATACTTCCAGTGTCCTTTTACATATGCGTAGATAAATCACACCCACCCCTATGGCCACCTACAGCCAGCAGTTCACCTGCAACTCTCAACAAAGCCTGAAAATGCAATTACAGTACTGTCTGGATGTGAATGCAGATCTGCCAGTATTACCCAGAAGGGTTCTGCAATGTAGAAAAACAAATTTGAAAACACGCTTCTTCCTTGGCAGTAAAACCAAGAGCTGTACGTGTGCCCAAACGTTCCAGCTCATCAGCAGAAAGCAGCTCCCACCAGCCCCGGAAAGCTGTTACTCATCTGTTTGTCATACTCAGTCTTTTTTGGTGAAATGAAAACTAAAGTGGTAAATGAAACATTATGTTTTAAGATAACTAAGAACACATTCTCTCGGTTAGACAGAACATCCCACTCCAACACAAGAAACAAGAGAAACAGAACAGCTACAGTAAATAAAACAGACGGCTCAAATTGCTTGAGTATACATATTTATTTGTAATTTTACAGTGGCTTTAGTACTGTTTTACGGTACAACTTTTGGAGAAAAAAAAGCTTCAGAACAAGGCTGTAACTAGCACTTCAGAACTAGTTATTGGCAGCTTTCTTCGTGAAATTCTAGTTCCCTTAAAAAAAAAAATCATCAATCCAAAAGAAGAAAAAAAAAACAAAACAAGGAAGCATGACTGTTGCCCATACAACAAAAATACCTTCCATCATCCTGAACACGAAGTCCAGCATCAGACAAACGTCACCGCATCGAAGGGAACACGTTCCTATTGCACGAGAACGAGATACGACAATCAAAGCCTAACTTCATAGGCAGAAGAGGCCACGTGTTTGTGTAATCAGACTTCAAAGTACATCTTCCTTCTGAAATTATATACTGTATCGTAACTAATATTAAGGCCATAAAATCAGAACACCGTGACAAGTGGCAGGGCTTGATGCTGCTCTGTGATGTTTGGGAAAGGGGTGGCAAAGAGGGCCCAAGGGGGAAGGACAGAGTGTTTTGGGGAGGGGTTAAATCATAGGTGATGTCAGATTTCCTAACAGATCACTCAAGGAGCCAACCATTCCCTTTAATAGCATGTGTTCTGGAGCAAACCATGGAATACATTCTCTGGAATTAACACCTGAATTTATACCAAACCAGTTCACTTATTTCCATTTGTTCCATTTCTCTTTAAAATAGATGAAAAAAAATAATTATCTAATCTCTCTACGTTATCTTAATGACCCGAGAAGGCTTTGCAGTACTGGGTACCTGCACACAAGGATCTCATCTGCCCTGATTTAGGTTTCTGGATGACACAATGCTCCCAGGACCACGTGTGGGACCCAGTGTGCCCTAGAACTTAAACCACAGGATCACAGTTATGTGTTACTATCATTTCTAATCACGTTCACTTTATCAGTGTACAAAACACCTGAAACAGTTGCTCCCAAGAAGCAGTAACTGCCATGGGATTTTAAACATTAGATTTCAGGAAAATTTGGAAACCCGATGAAGCTGAAAATGCACATTAGTCATCTTATAAAGTTCAATTTGCCAACATCTAAGAAAATATAGGTATCAAAAACAGGCAAATACACTGCTAACCATCTGTTACGTTTTCTTTTAAAAAATTAGCACCAATGTAAGCATCTGAATTCATAGAAAAGCTAGTGACACACACGGCTCTTCAAAAAGTTACTCCCCATCAGCAGACCAAATAACAGCACGGGTATTACGGGTATTAACCCAGCTCTGTTCTCACTAACAAAGAGGACTACTGTTTCAGGCAGCAGACATAGAACGTGGTTCTTACCTGACTGCTTTCTCCTCTGCTTTTGTTATCCTAGAAACTATGAAGTAAAGAGGCAGCATGGAGAACACACACACACAGGCACACCATGGATGTCAGGCTGCCAGAGCTCTGCTTTGGGGACTCTGCCCTCCTATGGTGTCCACAGAGCATCTATTACAGCAGAGTCCCAGTGTAAGCAGATGTTCCTGTACACACATCTGGATTAGGATTAAGAGCCATAGGGTAATAGAAGATTTTTTGCATTAATAAAAAAAATCCTAGTGCCCGTAGCTAGCTGAGCTTTCCATACAGCTATAATAAAGACCTTGCCATCGTTCACACAACAGATGCCCAGGTACTCATGGTGCTGTTGAGATCACCCTACAATTACAAAGAGAGGTGTTTCTCAAATGATCTCTTACTATGTGTTAAATTTTAGTCCATCAAAAAAATCTCGAATACGACATCTCTGAGAACAGGTTCAAACTCAAAGGAAAAATGCTGATCAAATCGACTGCAACCAGATTTAAATATAGCCAATAGTTGTATGTCATTCCTTCCCACACCATGCACTGGTTTTATTTGGAAGAATCCTAAAGTGCTTCAAACCCAACAATTAACAAAGCTGATTTCTGTTGTGCAAAACTGCAAGCACCTCTCCAAGAAATAAGCAGCAGCATCAAGGAGAACAAACTCAGACAGTTACGTGTATACGCTCTACCTTCTTTTGAATACTCAGACCAAAATAATCTGCCATATTTTCAGTAACAAACCACAGAAGACTACTTTATTTTCTTAATTTTATACTGGACTTGCTCTACATATATTTTTTGAAATAGAGGACCATGGTAAATCTCCACCCACCAAACGAGGATGTGGGATTGAAAGCCAACAACTGAAATTCTAGCTACAAAAATAGTCCTTTTATAAAACAAGCAAAAATGATGATCTCTTTGCTTTCCTCCAACACTAATAAGAGAAAAGATGGCTTACTTCAAACATTAGTTTAGCTCCAGACATTTTCAGCACGCAGTGGGCAAAATGAGAAGTGATTTGGTAAGTTGTGCAATAAGCTCTATAAGAACATCACTATTATTCATGTGATAGACAATTTAAGATATACGTAAAAGAATGAGCCAGAATAGATTTTTTTTTGTCATACTTTGAACACCTTTAAAAAAATAAGACATTGAAGACACTGTGGCAAAGCAAACTTACTAGATTCACCTAGAGGAACTTCAGCCCAAATTCTGCATCTGGGTGCAGGTATCCCTGGATCAAAACCAGTTTTGAGCAGGCATTACACAGCACACATCCCAGGAAAGAATTTGGCTCCCAGCATACAGCATCACTAAGTTTAGCATCAAGCCCTGATAGAATCCATGTGACATACGTGGAACATACAGACAAAGGCTGTGAGCATTTCCCCCCCGGCACTCCAGTACTTCCATTTCAAGAGTCACAATTTAAATGAAACACTCCACACAAGAGCTGGCCTGTGTTCAGATCCAGCACAGTGCTCCTGAAAGATTTGTCTGCACCTCAGCAGCTCAGCTCCAGCACACACTGAACAAGGGGACTGCACTGCTGCCCAAAGCAGCACATCCCCTTTTTGGAGGCTCAGTGGCTCAGTTTTATTCTGAATGTCTAAATCTCACTTCAGTTGAGAAACTGTAATTTTAAGGCAAGTAGAAACCAATCCAGCACTGCAATTTAGCATTTGAGGTCCTTCCTTTAGGAAGGAAAAATATAACATATGGTATTACTATTTCCTCCCCCAAGCCCCCACTTAATTTTGAATAAACATCTACATACTCTGTTAGGACTTAAAGAGACAAAAGCCCTCTGGTCCTCAACAGGTTTTTATAATTAATGAATTCATTGGTAATTTAAGTTTAGGTTTGGTTTCATTTTCATTATTTTGACAAGGCAAACCCTTGCAGGAAACACCACAAAGCTCCAAAAGCTGTTTGCAAACACTGGTTCCAGCCAGACCTGCTTGTTGTGTATGCTCTGTGCAGACAAAGCCTTCACTTTAACATTGGTTCCTTGTGTTTTTTGTCAATTTCAGTTAAGATAAACAAAGCTTGTCATACCATACCATTTCCTCAATGCACACTTAAAGGTTTCACAATGCCAGGGTTCTCTTCCTAAAGGTTTGGGTTTGTTTGGTTTTCTTGAGGAAAAATGATATGAGCACAGATAAACCTTAAAAACATACTCCATTTCTGCAATGCCAGTCAGCTACTCAGTGTTCATACATCTATCAAGGTTTCTGGTAAAGAATCTGATTAATAGCCATAGATTCTCTATTTTTTTTTCTCTTCAGGTGAGCAGTTAAGATTACTGATTGCATCCATGTTGACCACCACTCATTTTTTGTTGTATTTCATAAACTGCTTATGTTCGCTGCAGTAGTGTTAACACTAAACAAAGTCTCTCATACAGAAAAGTAACATTCGTGTTTACAAAACTGAGCAGGTTTCTACTATATATATGCATATGTATACACACATTCTTAGTCTTTAAATACACAAATATTTATAAAAGCCAAAGTGCAAAAAAAAAGTCATTTGCATCACTTTACATACATGATTTTAGTATTAGGAATAAAAGTGATTATATTGCACGCCAAACTCTCTACACTTTCAAACCCCTGTGAAGTTACATGTGCATTTTGTTCTCCACCAGTGATCTCACAGCATCCACAACCATTACAGAGATGTGGCACCAAACCTAACCTGCAGTCAGGAATACAACCATACATAAAGTCTGCAGGCAATGCTGTACAGCCTCTATGTTCTCATGCTTTTCCAGTGTGCACATCAGCATGCATCTGTTCTGCACGCGTTTTGCTGAATGTAATCTGCTTATCTGCCTTCTCTGAGAACTGGATGCTTATTCAGGTTCTTAGCAGTTTATTTCCATTTATACCAGAATCAAAATCCACAGTACTCATACTTTTCATCTCATGCATGCTCCATAGGCAACAATGTTATGGTAGAGTTTAGAAGCTTCAATGAATGCGATAGCAAGGAGCAATTATAAACAGAAGGTATGGAACAGCTTTTCCTACAGTCAGATTTACAAGGAAGCTCAATCTCAGGGCTTATTTTGTTCAAAGACTACATGAGAGATAATCACACATACCAGGAGAAGGTCAGATATCAGCTCACATCATGCAGATAGGGCAGTTCCGTGTTCAAAACCAAAAAGCATTACAAAAACTACTCAAATCACAGACTAAATTGGGTTGGAAGAGACCTGGAGGCCACCTGGTATCTGAACCACATGAAAAATGCCTGTTGCATTCAACCTTACAGAACAGCAAAGGTTAAAATGATGCATCTGGTACAGTGCAACTTCAGATGAAAAAGCTAGAAATCAATCATGAAACATAGAGTCCAGAAGATTACTGCCATAGTGAATGAAGAATACTGAAATGCACAGCAGTAACTTCCACAGAAGGCTCTGGTGTGGAGCAGGAAAAGACACAGTCAGTTACCACGCAGGTAAATGGGACAGGTTTGTTCTGCAGTTGTTTGAGCAGCAGACAATAAACTGCTGGAGATCTTTGTCTCTCGTGTTCATACAAAGAAACAAGGTTTTTCATCGAGAGTAATGTGAAATGTATAAAATGCTGCATTCTACCATTCTTCAAAGACTTTGGGCAGCCCTCTAAAACAGATAGGCAGAAACTGTGGACGACCAACATGAGGCAGTTCACAGGATGCTATTTTTAAAGAGAATGCAAAACTTCCATCGTCAGGAAAGCCACCCCTTCATAAAGGACTGCTGGCTTAACACCACTGTGCCACTGATAACTTTGGAAAATATGACCAGAGACGACCAGTAAAGCACAGCTAACTTGTGAAATTCAACTATTAGTTCCTCTGTCGTTTTTACCTGCTCGTTTTTAGTTTCATTCCACAGTGGTTGCAGCTTTTGATGGGCTGAAGAGGAACGGTAAAAAAACCACAGCTAGTCTGAAATCACTAATGGTAATTTTGAATAGGCACCTTTAATAATTTTCACTTACACATATAACAATGATTAAAAAAATACAAAAGAAAGCAACTCGTACTGTACTGCAATACAGTAGTAGGTATTTTAGATACTTTGTCAGTGACAAAAATGCACTAAAGTATTCCATATATATCATCAGTATCCAAAGAAACTGGTTTTAAACCAAACAATGGCTAAAACCCCAAGCCCTCAATATCCTACAGCTCAGATTTCTTTAGGAAAAAATAATCATAATTCCAGATGAGCATTCTGAAGTTAAAAGAAAAATTTAATGCAATGCTGTTACATTATGGGGCAGCAAAACCTCAATATTTTTACTACACCAAATTTAGCTCATTAAAACCATATGGGTACAACTTATAACGAAAAAAGCAATGTTTGCATTAGAAAAAGTTGCTGTTTTCAAATCTTAAGGTCAGAAACACGGGTCAGTTTTCTTCTACAAGAGTCTATTAGACATCTCAGTAATGCAGCAGCTAGCTACGCCAGCACATTTTATAAGTCCTCTGTATATATTCAAGACAGCAGTATCTGGATCATCAGCTAAATACAGTGCCTTTAAGAAAGTGGTGTTTTACCTCGACTTGCACATCTGTTACTGTTACAGTCACATAGTTTTATCTCCCTCTCACACACACACACAATCCTTTAGCAGAACTTCACACAACTGTGCACTGCTCTGAAGGGACGTGCATAAATTCACAGGTGTGCAGTACCTGGTAATTCAAGCCCTACTCTATCACAGATATTTTCTAAGAATGTAACAGACTGTGCAGGTGGTGTTTGTGTTATATAGTCCCAAAAACTGCACTGAGAAGCCTGTGTTTAAACAGAAACAATCCCTCCTCTGACACTATTTAGAAAATGCACATATTAAATATATTACGTTTTCCTCTCCCAGTAGAAATAGAGAGGGTTTCTTAATTTGGAACTAGAGCTAAGTTCAGTAAATAATTGACAAATGATTCAAAGCTACTATATATATTTTTTTTAATTACTGACTAGATAGAATGGACCCATTAAAAAAATGGAAAACATTTATGCAGTTCTTTTTCAGGGCACTTAGACTGCAAGTCTCTCCAATTCACCTGCACTGAATGAAGAGCATCACATATGCAATTTCCTTTTCAGTTTTAGTTAAAGGATCAGTATCAAGAGCTAAAAAAATACAAAACAGTTCAGCACCCTCTCCTCCTCTAAACAGGCACAGCTTCACAAAAAGTCACCCATCCTTCTTCAAGATTGAACTAAGCCACCGTATCCTCCATCCATGTTTAAATAACTAGAAAAGAGTCAGATATTCACTGATGAAATATGAAGGTATGGCTATACTCTTTGAATGTTGTGTTTTTCTCTTCTACAAGAAGACAGAACCATTGGGAAGTGAAGATAGAAAGGGCTCAAAAAAGTGCTATATGGAAAAGTAACTGCCCCTTTAAACACAGTACTGAGAGCGTTCACCATGCGAGTTAACACTTACACACAACACTCCAGTCATTAAATAATGCAAACTGCCATAGTCACACGTTATAACAAACTTCAGAGACACTGTACATTCAAAAAAACCCCTACAAATGAGCAATACTGTACTAAAATGTAAACAACCATTGATGTCACAAAAGCCTGCCAGTTAGGACTGAAGATGCATGAACTCAAGAGAAGTTATTGGCTAGAAGTCTATTATAACTGCTCACCTGAAATAGGCTGAAACAAGGAAAAGCCTGTAATAGTGTCTAAACTTATTTTTTCTTTTGTTCCTTAGACATTGATTTGCTTTCATTCTACAACATTAAGCAGGCAGTTTCATAACAACTGAGTAAACATAAAAACAGGCATTACTTTAGCAGAACATGCAGAACATGGAGTTTTTCTACTTTGTTCCATTAACTTACAAGCAATTCAGGCCCAATGGAAGCAAGTTCTTTTCCAAAATTAAGTCTGCAATCCTGGCTGATCATCGGCATCCTTCAAGGGGTCCTGTCAAGGCATCGAGGCTGCTGTCTGTATCTGAAGCCAATGTTTGCTCTGTTGACATGGATGAAATGTCATTGATAGATGATGACTGGGAAGGACTGGTGTTGCTATTCACTGCTGCATCTGTGCTAAGTAAACCAAACATAATAAAATCTGAGGCAAGACAATATTGCAAGCACAAATATCCACACTTGTAGGCTCTGAGTACATCATTTTCCTCAAAGAAACTCTTTGAAAATAGACAAAGATTAAACAGTAGAAATGCAAGCAATAAGTTTCCTAACAATTAAAACTTGCAGCACAGCAATCCAATTTTTGAACCAAGAGAACAGCAACAAACATCAAAGATTCAACAGCAGGCAAAAATACTTCATACTATTAGGGGGTCTTAAAATAAAAAGCTCTAAAAAATGTTTAAATGTACATGAAAAGCACACATTCAGAGAAAGCCAAGAATAAGCAAATAAGCATTCAGCATAAAATACATCTGTGCAACAGCTGATGTAACACAGCATCAATTATTTCAGCTGATGACTGAGCATTCTGGGGAGAAGAGAGTCCCATGTGTTGGACATCCTGGACTTCAGACTTGTTCTCATACCATTCATTTCGTAACAATGAAAAATTACTGCCCATGGATCTCCAAAGGCTGATCAGAATCTCTGTCTGTAACAACAGAACTTCTGCCTACCTGAATAAAGTAGGATTGTTTCCCTTCCTTTAGTCCAACAGATCACTCTATGCAGCATAATGTTATAGAAGAACTACTGAAACGATGACTAACCTGAGGGCTGATCTTTTACCACACCATTCTTGCTTCTTTCTTCCCAATCCATTACTTCTTTGTATATTAATTCTTATGAGGTAGGAGGAATCAGAGAAGAGATGGAAAAAAGATGTTACAATCACAAAGGATTTATATACTACTTACAAATGAGTAAAGGTACAATTGAACAGTTACAGGTCAGTCAGCACCACTGTATTTACAGGATCAGAACTAGATTTAGGACACAGTACCTGAATACGGTATCATTTAAATGTAACAAAGATCCAGTCTTCTTCTAAATGTAATCAAGACTCATTATTTTGTTTTAGTCCTCTATGGAACAGTACAAGTAGGATGTCTTACCCTCAACTCTCCTAGAGGAAAGGGTTTACTACTGCAGAGCATACATACACACGCTGATTCAAAACAGAACATTTTTCCATTATCAATGTATTTTCATATCACTACCAGCAGTGCTGCATATTTTGAATGGTGAGTTCCAGTTGCGCAAACCAGCACACACACGTTAACACACAGCTCACAGTACAAGTTATCACAACAAATTAACTGGTCATGCTCACTTTTTACCTTTCCATTCTTCAATTGCATGTTCTCTCTCTTCCAGTTGTGCATCATAAATTTGAGGAGGAGGCTACAAAGAGAAGTCTACGTGTTACCTATCACACTGCAGGCAAAACTAATAATGACGATTTTCTTAGCCAACTGTTACCTTCCTCTGGCAGTCCCTACAACTCCAATTTACATTCATTTTACATCTCCAGAATTTAGGTCCTACCTCCTATTCAATTGCTGTTTAAAAGCATCAACTGAAAATTAATTTTTGTAAGGTGTGGCAGGGCCTCAGCTGAAGCCCACTTCCCAAACTACAGCAGATTTCTGCCCTGTGAGGCAACACTTTCCACAAAGGGAGCTATCAGTTATCACTTTCAAAACTGTATCAATTCACTTCAGCTCTTCAGGTGGTTCCATCTCTAACATTAACCTGAATGCTTTACATCAGTGCACCTCTCACTAACCAAAAAAATGAGTTCAAAGCATGCACTTGGACCCAAACTAAAGTCATTCCTTTATCATTGAACGAGTATCTTAACAATAATTTTTAAATGCAAACTTACAGCTTCTGCTTCAGCTGGATCATACCAGACAGTAATATAGGGATGACGTAAGGCTTCATCTACGGAAATTCTCTTGTCTGGATCTACTACAAGCATTTTTGATAATAAATCTCTAGCTTGACTGGCTAGAAAGTAAAAATGAAAAAGAACGTATACATAAAAGAGCTGTAGATTTTAAACATCTGACAAAGCATACACAAACAGATCTCTTAAGCTTCTCTTCCTTTCAACAAGTTCCATTTGTCGGTGACATGCGAATACTTAACTTTTAATCCTCTGGAGTTAAATAGGTCTCAGTGAGCACTGTTTTTAAATCAGCAGTGCAGCACTAGAGCTCCACATCTCGCTAAATACCCAGCAGTGTTGGGCTGAGCTGCCAGGACAGGCACGGGGATGGCAGCTCTCCTACACTGCTGCAGATTTCTTTCAAAAGGAGGTCACAATCCTCTAATGTCAATGTTATTTTACTGTAATCCAAAACATAAACCCTGCAGCTGGCACAAGCCAATCTCAATTTTGAGCACTTGTGCTGCTGCATAGGTCAGTCTGTCATCAGCTACTGTGCATAAGCTCCAATTTAAAATGCACAGTAAATGGCTACTTGTTGCAGTGGCATTTGACTGACAATTTCTTTCTTTGTCTCAAACTACAAATGCAGTATAATAAAAGATGGTGCAGCCCATTTAGTGTAAAGTCCTATGTGTGTCCATAGAACAGATTTTTTTTCCAACTTTCTGGTCACTTATCTGAAGTCCAGGTACAGCTGACACAAATTATATTCACACATGAACCAGAAAAAATACAAATAACTTCAATGAGTTATTACTTCCAGGAACATTTCAGCCACAAACATTACTCAACTCAATATAATGAAGTGAATCAAACAGAACAGCGAGAACAGTGAAATATCTGCACACTTCTTAACTAGTATTAAAAAAGTCAGAACCTGTCACAAATGAAAAAATCAGCATGTGTGGAACTTCTGTCAACATTTATTGCAATACAGATATTTTATATTAGTTGTCGGTTGCATGGTTTGCTGGTTTTTAATTTTTTTTAATTAAATGTATTGCAGACATCTTAAATCACATCCAGAAGAAAAAAAAACAACACTTTGCATCTTACTTTTTAACTTGTCACGGTCAGATTCTGATGGAAATATCCAGTCGGGAAAGAGCTCTTCAAATTTAATACCAGGATATTTCGGCCTGTTTTCTACATAATTCCTCACTGTAGGCTGTAGTTTCTTCATGAATTCTGCTGAGGGCGTTCCTAGCTGTTCGATAACTTTATTCCATTGATCAATATCTGCACCACATCTTTAGGAAAATCAGCTGCGGAATTGAAAGTCTGCACTACACAAAAATATCACTTGCAGAAATCTGAAAAGCTGAAAACTAGCACTAATAATGAGACAAGAACTTCATTCTAACATCAACAACATTCTAGAACTGTCATGTGAAAAGCTACGCTGGCAAACATGTAAAATTTCAGCCTGGTAAGGTAAAGACAGGCTGGAAATGTTGCACATCTTATTAGGCTTAAGTATGTTCTGCCAATTAGTATCAATCAGCCAGGCTGAAAACACTACTTCTGAAGAACTGAAAAGAAACTTCATTTTGTAATCATGCCCATAATGAAACAGCTGTGGGGGCAGAAAAGAAAGGCTGCTGGTGAATCATCTGACATGCACCTAACACTACCACACGCAAGATTTTGGATGGTAGGGAAAAATACATAAAAGAATACATAATATGCAGTACATCTTCTACATACCTGTACAGTATCAACAGTACTAATGCAGTAAGTTTACTCAAATCAACACTTTTTCTGTTGATAGGAACGTGCAGTTCTAGCAATCTAACTACAAACCTTGCAAACATACCTAAACTCAGACTCTACCACTTCAAACTATTGATCTGCATACCAATTTATTAACAAGACATACCTGCTGCACTTCAAATTATATTTCAAAAACACTGAAGTTTAAGAAACACCTACTTTTGTCAGCATGCCAAAAATACATCCAGCACTACACTTCCCACTAAAGCTTTAGACTTCTGATTCGAAGATTGAAAAATGGCATCTGCTCAGTCAATACATTCCAATGGAAACACAAAATTAAAATAAGCATCAAGAAGTCAGTGTTATTGACTCTCATGCTGAGACAGAGCACATACAATGCAAGACTTGACACACCAGGAAATTTTGTTCCTTGTTGGAAAAGTAATTTGTGCAAGAACTCCACCAATCCAGATTCAAGAAAATATCCATTATTTGAGTGACAGCAGCTTAGTTTACCAGCCAGCCAAATTCAGAGGCATTCTCTGGTGGTTTGGGGGTGGGAGACCTACTCTTCTGTAATAAAAACTTGGATAAAAAAAAAACGAAAAGATGTTTTCCCTGACGCAGGTTGGATATGAAATCAACTATGTTTGTTACCAGAAACCCAACTGGGAGCAAAACTTAATGTTGATGCAAAGCATGCAATGTCCCTATGAATACACTTGCAGTCTGCTGACAAAATTACCCTTTCTGCTCAACTAATGACCTAGAGGTCACAAGTAACCCAGAACAGTTTAGCCCATAGCAGTGCGGCTGTCCGCTTTGTGAGACTCTGGGAGAAAATGGTGAAAACAGAGCCCTTATTATAATCAATTAATAATAAAGCATGACTTTTCCCAAGAAATCATGGCTATGCCCTCGTGCTTTTTCCATCAGTCAGGCAGTTTCTTTCACCTCTTGCATAGAAGAGCGCTGAAAACATTCTCTGGTGCCACTAGGCTTTCCATTACTTCATCTCCAGTATCTACACAGCATTTTCTTTCTACATTTTTCATCTTCAGTGCAACAGCAGCTGCCCGCCTCTCAGCTCAGGCTACAGCCAGGAGCAGGTTCAGCCCATCTTCCACCTCAATGATGTGGAGCATCTCAGCATGTAGGGTGAATAACCCAAAAGAATAGCATCCACAGAAAAAAAATGAGGTGGATGGTATACTTTGCTTGGCTTACCTGGGTGGTAAACAGACAACCAGTAAATAAAGAGAGGCTCACCTTTTGCAGATGGTCAAAGCTCACACAAAACTCCACAGAGGAGAGATCTCCAACAAGAGATCCTTCCCCAGTGGTAGTCAGCCCTTAAATGGGGTCTGGGAGAGGTGGAGCCAGACTCCACCCCTTCACACAGGTGAGCTGCCTTCACCTGTGCTCCTGCAGTTGACTCAGTGCTCACCTCAGGTGATCAATCAGTGGCTCAGGGCGTGACTTAACAGTTCCCATACACAGCCCAAGTAGTGCTCTGCTGCAGCTCTCCAAGAAATCCCTGCTGACCATACAGCAACACACAAACTACTGGACCAGAAAGCAGGTTCTCCTGAAGACAGCCACGAGCACACTGTTAGACAAGGCACTGAGCCTGGCTCCCTGTTCTAAATTCTGAAACACTAGGACATATCAAAATCTCTTTGAAATATGGACTGGTGGAGCTTCAGCAACCCACAAATGGTAATTGCATATTCAACAAATACAGACAAAATTTCCTTTTTTTTTTTCATGAAGAAACCAAAACAGCCCATGCTGACATGCAGGTGAAAGACACATAACAAATATGAAGAATTGTGTTAGGTTGGTCTGAAGGCTTTAAAAGGTAAAATAATATAGAAAGGAAGAAAGGTAGAAAAGAGACTTATTTAACAATAATTTGTGCTACTAACTGATAAATGATCAACTGCTGAAGATTAGTGTCATGAAACTTTCAATTTAAAATTCTCCTCTGCAAGATATATAGCTATGAAAAGATTATAGGAACGTATATTTGGTATTCTAAGTGGTGGACCCAGCTTTTACTTGCCGACAAGCAGAAATACTATACAATGCATTAATACAAAGTCCTTTGCTTCTTGTGGCTCACAGCCCTCATGGGCGACCGTGGTTTAATTGTGTCTTCCACATTCTATTTATTTCAATATCAATTTGGAATACCTAGCCCTGGAACACTACTACTATGCAAGACTATTTTTTATAGAAAGGATTACATTGGTTTAAAGCCAAGTTTCCTTTAACTGGAACTTGATAATTAGTCCCCTGTTTCAACTTCTTTTTCTAGGGAAATACTTTTAAACACATAAAATCATTTAAGAATGTATATCTCATTAGATTTATTCACCTTGCACAGTGTAAATGCTTCTCTCTGACCCAGTAATACATTAATGAGACTTCCAAGTCTAAGTGCACATGGGCATAAAAATGTTTGTTTCCAATATAGAAGAGCTCCCACAAATTCTATCACATAACAAACTACAGTTCTGTGGAGACAAACTTGGGTCAAAAATCCTGGAGGGGAAGGGGAAAGAATGATAATCTTATAGAAAAAGTAAATCCAAAATAAAATTTTCATAAAATGATAACAAAAATTCAAAAAATTATTTTTATATTAAATAATAATAAGAAGAAAAAGAGACTTCATGCAGCGTGCTTGCGATTAGCACTTGCTGGACAGCAGCATCCTAATGAGTGAGAAAAAAAAAATCTGCCTGAAACTCAAGAAACTCGTACGTTAAAAAACAAGTTCAACCAAACAGGAAGCAAAACCCATGCACAGTAAAAGCTAACTGTAGATGTCTGTTATAATACTTATCTACTAAGAACAACAGTCAGAAAAAAATATGTAATGCTCTCCTTTTTTCTTTAACCTACCAGCATCCTATTAAAGACAGAAAAGTTGAAGCTCTTACGGATTCATTCAGTACAGATTACAATATAGTCTGCTAAGAAAATGAAATAGGAAGCTCAACAATTTGGTCAATGACACTAATTTCATAGATAACAGTAGATCTACTAAAACATTACTGAAAACAGTTTATGCTTTTATACATATCGAAGTATGTTTCTGTTGGAAGTGGAAAGGGGTTGAGGGATGACTAGGGAAGGATACGATCAGTGCCTTGGAATATCACACAACCTTTCACCAATTCTCCCATGATGCAACCAACTGACCAGATATCAACTGAAAGTAAAAATGAAATGATCAAATTATGAAGTATCATGAACAAAAGCGAGGAAAACAAACAAACAAAATGAAGACATCTAGCATCTACAATAAAACACAACGATGTGGAAAACTGAACTGCTAACATGAATTTCCAATCATTTCCACACCAACTAATTCAACTGTTGCTAAATTTTCTTTTCAGCAGTTTGTAAAAATATAATCAGTGTTTACATTTCTGAAACGACCGTGAAGAAGGATACAATCTCTTCCTGGGAACAGGACTTTATGGAGGACCATTTCTGCCATAATGCACCCAACAGACCAGATATCCACTATCATGTGTTAGGTGTAACAAGGACAAGAGATGAAAGAGGTTTTTTTTAAATATGACAATTATTTATTTGTAAATTCACACTGTTTATTTATAGTCGTGCAGATAAGTACTTTTGTCCCATCCAGAACTGCCTCCAGAGATGTACTCATCCACGTGAGCACTTGCAGCAGTGCAAGTGCCATGTGCGTCAATGTAAATTTTTCAGAGGCTCAGCAAGGTCCTGCGAGTCCCTTGTACCACAGAGCTAAAGTTATAAACAGCAAGACATCACCAAGCCCCAGTGAAAAAGTGAAAAGGTGTACTAGGTTAGAAGACCAGAGGAGGCAGCGAGTTACTTCACAGCTAGTAAATATCAGCAAGTAAAACAGTAATGCAGGTCAAGGACAGTTTCCTTGACCGTAGTTTAGTTGGCTGAATGTTCAATATATTAAACCCAGTACATACATAGTACAACACCAGCCTCTTTAAGTGCTATTTATACAGATTTAGGAGAAGACATGGTTTATTGGAGAATCTGAAATAGACTTTTAATGAAGTCATCACATACACAAAGGGGACAGACTTAAAATATGCTTCACAGTAACAATCACAATGGTAAAAGGGTTTATTATTTACTCACTGATCATTGGCTAGTTGGTTTTCTAAAACATCATGCAGCTTAGTTATCTCATAAATTGGCAGGATAAAGAAAATGGCAACAGGACAACAGAGGAAAAGGTAAGACAGCAGGGCAGCAGGAATAGTATATGCTAAATGGAGATGTGCATACAGCAGAAAACTCTTACTCTCCACAAAATACTTATTGTACATTTTATTTTTATGTTTTAATAATCTCCAGTAACATGACTAGAATTAAAAATAGACATAGCAGAGGGAAATCAGCTCTGTCCCAGCCTTTTAAAGCTGTTATATTCAAAGACACATATGCTTTAGACAAACAATTTAAAGCATTACTCCAGTAACTTACCATTCTCTTTATATCCCATTCCAAGGATAACCTCTGGTGCTCTGTAATATCGTGTTACTACATATGGAGTCATCATAAAATTAGTACACGCTGTTCTTGCCAGTCCAAAATCAAGGATTTTGAGTGTACAATCTGATTTTACTACTATGTTGCTGGGCTTCAAATCCTAACAAGAAATTAGTGCAGTTAAGGAAGGATCAACATACTGAGTAATACATGCCCCCTCTAAAGTCAGTAAGGCCACCAGTTCACCTGACATCAGCAGCTTTACATTCATTTACATTCACAAGAATTTGAATTACAGATGTACATTTTGACTCTGCTGAAGTATCTGACATAGTTTCAACCACACAAACTATGCTTTCAGGTGCAGAACTTCCTTATCTTAAAGAGAAGCGGGGACATGCAAATAGGAAAGCAACACATTTTTGCAGTCTGGTATTGAACCAGCTTGCCTGCAATTTCTAATTGTCTGTTCAGACTTTTCTCTTGAAATAACTGAATAATTATTTACAGTAGTTGGCAGTGAAATCTGTTATCTCATCTTGTTATAATGCCGGGCCATGTGAAGCATATCAGATTTCAATATTCATCTATTAATAACAGAGGTTGGTGTCACATACATTATTTCAAGCTCTGTTTAGTCACAGACTCTTTTAAGTCATCCCTAGACATATTCCTCTGAGCTACCCAAGTTCTGTCCCTTTCCTAGCCTGGCTTCTTTCCAAAATCCAGTCTCTCGTCTAATCCAGAGTTTCCACTCAGGGTCTTGACAGGTCTTTTTGGTTTGCTCCCAGACTAACCCAACACAATCCACTTTAGCCTATTTACATAAACTTCCTGCCTTTGTTCTGCTGTTCACAGTCTGGTTAGTTTGGTTCCTCCAATGGCCCATTTCCATACTCAACCAGGATCGCTTCTGTCCAACTGCTCCGTTTGCACCAATGGATTCAAATTTCTCAGCAAATGTTTTGTCTCCCCTTTAGTTCCAAATCACAGCCAACAAGTCAGGCAGAGTTCAGCTGGGGTTCCAACCCTCCCCTTTGCTCTCTTACACACGTTAACTATACACAATGGTAGCTATTTTCAAAAAGGTAAAGAAAATTGCAATTTACACCAATTCCCAATTATGCTTTTGGATTGGATGTGAAGAAGAAAAAGCACATTAGACTAGAAGCTGACTGAATTTTTCAGCTACCAGGCAGAGGAGATTTAAAGGGTCTCTGCAGGAAATAGGGAAAAAGGAACAAAAACAAGCATGACTGTCAAGCAGACTGACTGGTCATGGGAAATACAAGCAGCAGCCAGGAATTTTAAGTTCTGAACAACCATTCACTGATATAACATAGAAAAGTTAAATATTAAATTCAAAATATTCATTCTTCAGTAATTTGGAAGGTACACAGTTGCTCATGTTTTATGAGTTAATCAGTTCAGCATCAGTTAAACGCACAGAACTGATCTGTTTTAAGACCTGTTAACAATACATTAGTCTTCAAATCAGAAAATCTCCAGGCTTATTAATAATATGAATGAAAGAATACGAATCTATGAAACAGCAATTCCCTGCCTACCCCCCCAGGGTGCATGAGAACATCCACGTTCATAAAGAATATCAGTAATGATCTAATACTACCTACTCTGTGGATGATACCAGCTGAGTGCAGATGTTTGATACCACATAGCATCTGGTAAAGGAGATAAGACATTCTTTCATGATCCAATTCCATATGAATTACTTGGCACAAGTTGGCATCCATCAGCTCCATAACCAAATATCTGAAATGTAAGAAAATATTAAGAAAGCTTATGATTATAAGAAAAAAAACATGCATTACCACAATTGCAAAATTAGGATCATGCTCTGTAATGTATGAATACCCCAATATTAAATCACCGTGAGTCCTATCTAGCTCGATTGGCATAAAATATGGATATACTGAGTTCTAAATTGAGGCCAAAGACACTATAGTAGAAATATGACTAGTATAGCAAGAAGACAAAAAAAAAAAAAAAGATCAACCAACCAAAAAAACCACCATCTACATTCTATCAGGCTGTCCAGACTGAGTTACTATCCTGAAGTGGCCCATTTAAAAAAAAGACAATGCACACAAAGCAGACGCACGTGCTATCAGCAAAGTTTCATAGACAGATAAACAAAAGGATAAAAGGTAAATAACTATTTCCCACTTCCATTTGGTGTTCGTAGCAAAACAACTTTATCTCCCAATTTATTTCAGAAGCATTAAGAAAGACTAAAAACTAAATTAAAGCTTCAAATTAGACTTCAGTTATCCTCTTCTTCCAAAGCATAAAGCCTGTGAGATAGTGGAGCTACACTGCGAGATTAATATTTCTCAGGAAAAACTGAAACAAAAATCCAGTACTTACACATCCTGAAATTCTTCTAGTGACTTCTGCGGTGTAAATACATTTAATAAACTAATTATCTATAAAGAAAAAAGAAGCTTCAGCTTTAATTCAAGTAAAAATCCAATTATTACCAAAACTATTATTGAAAACAAAATGCACACTGGTACTATGCACAATTTAATATTACTTGGTTACACTTAACTCACACTGAAGAACTGCTGTTTCAAATACAGTTGAAAACAGCAGCACATGTACTGAAGGAACTAAGACAGGGCACAGATTTTTTTTCCAAGTTATATGACAGTCACGTCCTTCTTCAGAACCTGAAATGTATCCCTTTTTTTTTCCCCACACAAACAATAATCTCTTATTTTGAATTGCATACTGAGACAGTCTAACAATGAGTGTGGAGGTGCCCCATTCCATCCTATTCAATTTACCTTGTTAAATACTATTTCTAAAAGAACTGCTACCATTACTGTACTGCCATCCTTAATCACTTCCTTCTGGACTTCACCAGAAGCTTATTTCAGCAGTCCTAGAAGATTACTCGACTTGAGGAATTCCGACACCCAACTACAAAACTTTCACCATCAGCACTGTTTCTAGCTCATGTTGGCATTGCAGTGTCTGTGATCCTTGTATTCTTGTACTTACACATTCAAATATTGACACGAAGGCTTAGTACCTGAGGAGGCTCAGTGATCTTCTATGCATGTATGGTATGTGTGCATTTCACTTTTGTTTATCAATAAGTTTTTAAGCTGCACCGCTACACCCTCCAAACCCACCAGATAAACACTGTATGTAATAAAAATCTTGCATAAACTCAGAAAATGTAACTACAGAGCAGCTAGAAGAGCCAAACCCACAACCAAACACAACGTCAAACAGGCTTTGCTGCAGTAAGAGATAAAAAGGCAAATGCACCACAGCAAAACCAACTTCAAAGTCTACACTGATGGTAAACCCACACTGACATTGCAACAAAAGCCTCCTGTTCTTGGCACTTCATCCTCCCAGCAGCTCACCCAAGAGCTGAACCACACATGCTGAACAACTGTATAACCCACTGCAAATTCTGCTGTTTTCTCTCACCATTTTTTCCACTACTTCGGTTAAAGATTTGCAAGAAAGCAAACCTTGAGCTTTTTAGATACGAGAGAGGGAAATACAAAGGCAGACTTACATTTTTGTGATTGACACATTTTAAAAGAACAAGCTCTCTGTACGCTCTTTTTGCGTGGGTTTGATTCTGAAAAGGACGACTCAACTTCTTTACAGCGACGTTTATTCCAAGGACTGTATCGAACGCAGCACTGCAAGTTGTCAGAGACAAACAGCTTAAGTTGAAGTCTGCTTGGGGGAGAGGTGAGGGAAGAAGGGAGATGGGAACACGGAGAGAAATCAAGATTTGAGGAAATAAGTACTGACTAAGCTTTTACATTTAGAAAGGAAACATTAAAAGAGAATCGAAATATTCCTTAGAAAACAAAGGTAGGCTGAACAGAAGCCACTAACATTCTTCTGAAAAGCCTTCTGTGCCCTCCCCTCCCCCAAGTAAGACAGAATCTGATGACTCGAGACTTTGATTCAAAACTGGGAGATCTAAAAATACATTAAGCACATTTTCAAGCAGTATTTCAGCTGCCTGTATTTCCAGCTTAGTCTGCACACTTGGGAACATTTTTGGACACTCTTGCTGACTGACAGTCACTTAACATTTGCAGTACAAGTTTATCTTTCCTGAAGAATAGTCACAGCATCTGAACTGTCCTGCAGGCGTCAGTGCTCTCATCTACATGGATAGTTTACAACTCAAAGCAATGTTAGTGCTTCACAGAAAATTCACTGTCCAGTTTCAGCACAAACAAAAATCAGTGAGGAAGATTTACAGATTGTAGGGAGCAATGCAGCAGCTTAAAATTTAAAATGACCATTAATTTGGGAGTATTTTTCAGTCATTCTTTCCCTCTGTAGTTTAAGGTACAGATGCCTTTAGTTTAAAAACTGTAAGAACCTTTAAGCTAAATTATGGGTATATTCAGAGCAAGACAAAGGTTGGAATATCCCTCATTATTAACACACAGGGAATTCGACAAAATACCTGCAAATGCATACCATGAACAACGCAGCAGTTCCTGTCTGTTACCTCTCTAGCTTTAATCAGGATTCCCACGTGATTTCCATTCTGTGCTACTTTCATAAGGTAGGAAAGAATTCTCACTCAGGTCTTTTCCAAAGCTGCCACTTTGTGAGCTCCTTCCCTGTCTCATCAGGACACATACAGCACCAGATGTAAAGGCCCACCACATTACAGCACTCTTAAAGAAGTGCAGCTCATCTCTGGCACCAGTACTTAAATTCTATGAAGTTTACCAACATCAGATCACTGCATTCCCTACTGGAAGGGATTTGGCAGGGCTCACCTACGAGAAGCCGTTTTCTGGGAGGCACGGTTCAATGCCAAATCTGAATCACTTCACCTTTTTCATTAAAGGCTTGCTAGTTTTCATTCTGACTCAGTTCTGTGACACATGCAAGTTACTACTCAGTGATAGGATCACTCTCATATTTAAAGCTTTTTATTTAACTATGCAAAACAAAACGGGAACCAGACAGAAACTGTTTTCCTCACAGATATGAAAAGTGAGAGCTCTGGTGTTTCCAGTATTTCACATAGAAGACATTTTTTGTATAATTTTATGTCTATTAATGGCTATAACAGCACCCAAGTATTAGTAAACAATCACTAATCAAAAGGATCCAAATTAAACAGCTGTTCAAGCCAGTCATGAGCAGCAAGACCACTGCAGCAGTGGGACAGACAGGGGAAGATACCCCTTTACAATCTGAGAAACCAGGTATGTGTCACGACTCCATCCCAGCACATACAAACAACTTCACCTGTACTTGCTTCAGTTCTGCAGGCAAAGGGCTTTGGCTTTGCACTGCAATGTGCTCCTGCTGTGCACTCCTGCTTCACCAGTTCCACTTCTCTCACTCTTTCCCTACTGCCGAAACACAAGTTTGCAAACAGCAACAAACTCCTGACTGTTTCTTCAAGGGCAACTGCAGGGAAGTTATCAACAACTCAAACTCACACGAGCTTGCTAGATCACAGTTTTGCTATCTTGAAGGATAAAAGAAATACACAGGAAATCCAGGGCAAGAAAGGAAAAACTGATAGCAAGTCTAAAACAAGAATTATTTCAAGAAAATCATTTTGTGCAAGTGCTTACTCGTTTGCAAATAGATTCTAAGGTTTTGAGCACGTTCGAACTCAAGAAGTGTGGAAAGTCATGTACAGAATCACACTCAGTATATAAAATACAGAAATAAACTCTATATAAAACAACCAAGTTCCTTTTTCATTTCCTACAGTTCTCATTTCGTATTTCATTTATGCAACACACAAATGATGCTGACATTTTCCTAGCCAAAAATGACAGGATAGCACTCATCCTATGGTGAGACTTCTACATTATGTACCTTTATATTTTGCATATTTCCCCTGTGCATTTTAGGGACTTTTACAGAGAAATTTAGATTTTGCACCTTCTTCAACTTGGACACATTTTTCAGATGTTTCACACGAAGAGAATTTATGCAATGTTTCACTCTGTTGTTCCAAAAATCAAGTTTTCTCAAAACAAGTCCATAAATCAGATCATCCCTTCTCCACCCAAGACGTTGACCTTAACACTACCCCAACTGCTCTGAAACAACGCCTAGTTTAAGTCATTATCATTTAGAAATGCGCTACCTCCAATGAAAGGAGAAGCAATTACAAACACCCTAAATTCTTGCATGCAATCTAGAACCACCAGCATAGCACTAAGAATATTTATACCCAGAACAAGTTGTGTTGGCACTATACTAACACTTACCCAAACACTAATACCAAGATCTAGCACACCTACCCACTCCTCACTCAACCCACTGAAGAAGAACCAAGTACGGTGTTCTCATTTCACTGGTTTACCAACTCTTTGCACTCTTTTCCTAAGTATAAAACATTTTTAACGTTTTAAAAAAAGCCATCAAGTCATGGGCAGGTGTTGTATAAAGGGTTGCTCACAGTGTGAGTCATCACACTTATTCTGCAGAATTTATAGGCCTACAGACACTGCAGACTGGATTTCAAGAATGAACAACTCAGCATGCGTTTCTGATTGAGTCTGATACTACAGAGTTCCTAAGTATATCTGTTTGCTCCCTCACGTACAGAACTGTAAAACCTCATCAATAAGAACTGCAGCTGTTACCAAGTAAGTTTTGCCCAACAAAACAAGGGCTGGTAGAAAGTGGTGCAGGATGGACTGCTGCAGTCTAAAAACCATTTGGAAGTGTTTGCCTTTAGCTGGCCCAGAGGTGTGGTGCCATACGAGAGATTAAGGTTCAGGATCAGACTGACTCTCGCATCCTGGCCCAGTGGTGGCTGGACACATAGCTGAGGTGACACAGCAAGGAAGAGATGGCCAGCCCAACCCCTCACAGGGGGAAGAAAGGGTTCATGATGAAGAAACAAGGAAAACCCAAAATCTCTCACCACCTGACTGTCATACGCTGTAACAGCATAACTACATGGGGAAGGTGAGAACTAAAACAAAAATAAAGTGGTTAATGAGAAAGGAATCTGTTGACCCTCTTCATTTATGCTGTTACCCAAATATTATTTTTCCCCTAAAATCAAAACCAAAGCTTGTTTCACACATGAACTACAGTAGGCATGTATTTTAGTAACTATTTAGTCCCTCATAACCCTGCAGCAAGAGACAAAGCACACAGTGATTTTGATAAACATTTGACGTTCTGGCACCCCTATCAGGAACGTTCAAATTCTGTCATGCATTTAGAGCTTTTTATGTTTAAACAAAGTATTTATTACTCACCAAACAATGCCCTGTGCCCCTGATCCTATGGGCTTCAATTGCTGATAACGTTTTAGTACAGTGAATGTTGAATCTGCAACTTGAACACTGTAAAACTGACTGTCGCATTTACTGTCACTCATGGTGTAGTGTCATGTAGTTTTCTCTCTCAAGGACCTGGTACAGGCTTCAAGATCTTAAAGAAAAAAGAAAACAAATGTTCAATTTGAGTAATTCAAGGCAGACAAGACGGAAAATAGATTATGCATATTTCAACACATGAATTTTTCAATAGCATACTATTACATAAGCATTATTTCTGCTTCACTTACAACTATTGCTAATGAAAAAGCCCCGAAGATCAGACAACAAATAACCATACCTTTCCCAGCTGTAAGCAAATATTTCCATTCCAATCACTAAAACAGAAAGCAGCTAAGTAAACAACTGTGAAAACAAACAACGCCCTCAGGCAACAACTCTCTCCTCCTGGAAGGAGACTCCAGGACTCAGAACTTCTGTAACTCTGAGTTACTGCTATCACCTCCCACTGTCCTGCCTGAAACACACACTGACATCCCATGCTTACAGGTCAAGTCCCACGAGGATTAAGAGTTGGTACTAAAGTTTGTAAGACCTGGCCATGCTACAACAGTAAGTCTTATCCCAAATGCATTACAGTGCTTGAGGATTGTTTTGTGTGCATGTTAACAATCCCCTTTAACGAAGGGAAAAGCAAACTGCTGGCAAACAGCAATCCCACCCAGGCAGTCACACTGCAGCTCGCCTCTCCCAGACAGTTCTTATCTGCCTTCCTCTCAAAGCTGCAACTGGACTTCCAGAAAGACTGAGTCCAGAGGGCAGTAAGGAGCAAGACCTAGGAGGAAAAGACACCTTGTTAACTGGGTTACTGCAAACAGAGAGAAGGAACTGCACTAAAGACAGAGGAAAGGAGGAATGAAATAATGCATGAACACAATGGATGTGATTAGCAATGAGCTACAAAGATTTTGATTAGACTTTCTGGAAGACATGAAGGAAAGGGAAGAAAGAGAAACAAAGTCAATTTTGTAAAGGGAGAAGTGGTGTAGTGATACAGAAGATTCCCTAAGGAAGTCATGGGCTCTCCCTCACTGGATGTTGTCAGTCTGCAATGAATTAGATGTAGGCAAATTAATCAGAGAACAAGGTAGTGGACTACACCTCTTCAATTCCAAAATGCTACAGTAGCAAGAGCACAGACCTTGCTTTCCTGGGCATCCACCTCCCCTCCAAGCCTTACCAGACAATTACCTCAGTGATAACCAAAGAGGACTCTGAGAAATTCTCCAATTTTTAATTTCACACGCATCATGATAGATCATGTCATTACAGCCCAGACCAAATTGCACAGCCAAGAGTTCCTTGAAACAGGAAATGAAAGCAGATCACCTCCCTTATAAGCAGACAGCCTAACCAGCCAGCTGGACTGCATCATCTGTAGCTAAAGAAAGAGCAGTATTCTCTCCCTCTTTACCAGTTTACAGAACGTTGGTGGGCCCATGCAAAGCAGAAGAGCCTCGACAGCAACCCAGAAGCACACCCTGGGAGGGTGCACAGCCACACGAGTGGCTTCCAGTAGCTTCAGGAATTGGAATTCGGGCCTCTCCCTTCCCAGGTGGGAGCAGGATGGATCAGCATCTTCCCCATGGCCTGAGCACAGGAAAACAGGAAACGGATGAGGAAAACAAGCAAAATGCTGCAAATCCTAATGGAGACTAAAGTACATCTCCAAATGCTGGAAGACGGACACGGCTGGAAAGACAAGACTTAGGATAAGGTCAAGATTCTCTCTCTGAAAAGGGCTTAAAGAGGGGAAAAAAAGCGTAGCTGTCAATTATGCTGGAAATCAAGTTAGACTTGTTAGTTACATGGGATCTATGCTGGTATTCCTTCAGGGGCTAACGAAGATCACTGCTGTTCTGTAAGAGATACAGAAGCAGAGGGAAAAGGAAGCGATCCTGAACCAAAGAACCCCCACTTTTAGAAATCTTGTCGGTACAAAGTCACCACTTGAAAACAGTTTAAAGACCAGGCTAAGCTCTTTAGACGAGACCCAAAGAGGGATTTGCAAGTGCAACATACAAGCTCTATGTATTCAGATATCCCTGGAGTTCAGTGCACTGAGCATCCACCCCTCCCCAACCACAGCTTCTGCCTGGGCTGCACACTGCTTGGGTGCAGCAGGACCAAGGTTACTTCAGACACACACACTAATGTAAAACTGAATGCTATGTGAATGTAGGTATCGACGTGATTTAAGGCTCAGAGTCTATTCTGGGGGCTAAACCCCTTGAATAAGGATGCTGACCACTGCTCGAGAGGGATAAGTACATCCTATAGGCAAGTTTCTTAAACCTGAGCTGTTACTCTACTACACGAGATGGTTTGATTCATCACTCCCCCTTACATGACATACCCCACACACCTCCCATACAGGAATCTTTTGGAAGCTGGCATTACTTCCATTTCAGAAACAGACATTTTCATTGATGGCTTCCTAGCTGCAGCAGACAGGAGCAGTGCCAAACGTGGAAGTCATTCATTCGTGGGCTGGTCAGCATAGTTCTGAGCAACGATAAGGGCACTCTACTCAATCACAGCGTTTCCAGATAGTTTTCTATTTTTGAACATGAGATGCAGATAACTTGGGCACAGGTTTGTGTGTTTGTTTTAGTAACACGCTGGAAAAATTAAAAATCGTAAAGCTGATTTTACTCTATGCAAAGGGATCGCAAGCACTCACAGAAGTGGTTTTCAGCCTCAGCTCACACGAGGTAAAATAACCAAAATAGGAAAACAAACACATCAAACCCACCTCCGATAAATGTATTATCTGTCATACAGAACTGCAGTAGGGAAATATTCAGGGGCTGAAAGCAATGCACTACAGCGTATGTACATACCGCACCAGTCACCTCCGCAAAAGGCACCTATTAAAATGGCAACTTATTATTAACCAGATCCATTCTCTGGATATTTTCCACGGCAAAAGCTTCTGGAGCCAACAGGTTGGAACAGCTGGGAACGTTCCCTGTGCTGTTTTGGATACACAAACGTTATCACAATGAACATCAAGAAACTGAACTTCAGGCTAACTTGCACTGCGGACAGAACACGGTGCATACACACATACGGACGTGTGAAAAGACAAGGAAACCGCACGGAATATTCCCCTTCACAAACGTACTCTGCAGAGTAACCGATGGCCGGTTTTACCCTCTCATCTCTCTGAGAAGCACCTCTGCCTTTAACCAGCACACCTCACCGGCAGCCAGCAGCCCCGGTGCCATTCAGCTGCTAAACGAACGCTGAAAGCAAACGCCGGCCGGGCGCACCTCGGCCGGGAGACGGAGGGGGAAAAACTTCGAACGTGTTACGCGCCGTGCAATTACTCCGCGGCGAAATCACGAAGCAGCCGCGCAGCGCTCACGGAATTCCTTCACTCGGGCGATGTCTGTCGCCGCCGGGCACAGCTCGGCTCCCCCGCCCGCCCCGCCGGGCACCGGGCGCGGCCGGGCAGGGGCAGCAGCGCGGCACGGGAAGGGCGAGGGGCACGGCGGGGCCGAGAAGAAGGAGGGGGCCCTCCCCTCGGCCTCGCCGCCTCCTCCCCCGCTCCGGAGGGCCGGGCCCGGGGCAGCGACACGCGGGGAAACACAGCCCGGCCCCGGCTGCGCCTCGGCGGGCGGGGCCCGCGGGAAGAGCCGGGGACTCCGGAGAGCGCAGGGCCGGGGGGGCTCGGCTCAGCTCGGGGAGCTCCGGCTCGGCCGCCCGCAACGCGCTCCTCGCGGCCCTCCCTCACCGTCCGTCTGCTCACTCGGTCGGGCTCCAGCGGGACGGGGCGCGGCGCTCGCGAGCCGCGCTGCCACCTCCGCCGCCTCCACCTCCTCCGGCGCGCAGGGCCGCCCCAGCCACAATGGCCTCCCGGTGCTCCGCGCAGGCCGCGCCAGGCCTGCGCCCGCTGACGGGCGGCCGCCCGGACCAATCGCGAACCCGTACCGCGACGCTCAGCCAATGGCGGCCCGGAGGCGGGACAGATCTGGGGCTATATAAGGCAGGGTAGCGGGGAAGGACCGCAGTGGGAGCGGGGAGGTCGAGCCAATGAGGGCGCGGTTCCCGCCCTCGGCCGTGATGTCATCACCTCACGTCAGCTTGTCACCACGCTTCTGACGTCGCCGCACAACCGCGGTGGCCCAAGTGCGCGGTGGCACCGGCTCTCCGCCACAGTCAGCAGGGAGACTTTATTAAACTACACGTGTAATTCTCTTTTTACCAAATGATGATGTTCAAGTGACGTTCAGTTCCTGAGTGCTAAGCACACAACACTCCCGCTGCTGTCAGAGCACTGTAGTGGTGCTGTAGTGAGGCATTAAGGGCAGGGAAAAAAAAAAAAAGCCCCCAAACCAGAAGAATATGTATAACATTTTCTTTAATTGCATATTAATTACATTGTACATACTTCAACCAGAAGTACCTTTCAGAAGGCAGCTTTTTTTGGAAGTTCCCTTGTTTGTTCCACACAAAACACTGCTGGGCCTTCTCACGGCATTAGCTGAAAGGAGCTGAAAACACAGCTGAGAATTTACAGCCACAGGAACTCTTTGTAAAAGGTGATGGAGTACAAACCAGATGCAAACTGTAGGAGGAGGGGGGGCAGGAAGCTGGGAGGAAGAGGACAACCAATTTCCAGTTTGAGGCTGTAGTAGAAAAATCTAAAAAACTGTACACAAACTTCCCCATGAGCAGTGAGCATGTCACCTCATTAACAATGCCATAGTTAAGCAACATACTAAAAAAAAACAATAACTTAAGAAAAGCTATACAGTTGTACTTATAAATACTTTATCTTTAAAACTAGTTAAGTAGTATAGGCTAAAAAAAAAGTTCACAGTTACTCTGAAGAGAGCTGTAAATATATATTGCACAGTAGAAAAAGTTCATTCAGTATACCATGTGTAAACAATGAGTTTTTATCTTCTCCTTTGGCAATTTCAGGACTTAGGAATATCGGCTGTGAGCAAAAGCACTTGGGTAACAAGGCACATCAAAAGCTTTTAAAGCTGCAAGATAAATCCTTCTGATACTCTCCAGTTTTCACTCTCATTCCCTTTCGAAAACGTGTACCTATTGATTCAGAATGTCAGCAAATATAACATAGAGGTCTGGAGACAAAGTATCTGCTGCTCTTGGCTGTTATTCTACAGTAACCGATTTGGCCAAATTTCTTGGAAAATCCACCTAGAATGAAAAGACAGTTTTTCAGCATATGACAGAATACAACTGGCATTCTGCATCTGATAGCTCAAATAGTGTGCTGTTTTGGTGGGGTTTTTTTTTTGCCTTTTTAAAAAAGAATTCCTATTGAGTTCTGCTTTACCCTGAACACATTAATGCACACAAGAGATTACAGATCTGTAGACAACTCACTGCTGAATTCATCCTTACTCACAAAACCCTAACAAATCTTTATGTTGTTTTGCATGGGGTGCCTTTCCACTGGGGTCATCACCATCAAACTGACACACCTAGAGTCAACAAACTAAGCTGTACAAAGCAATAAACTGTTCTCTGTTCAAGTTCAATATCACACTTCAGTGCTTAGTTTTCTGAAAATATGTATATGTATTATCTGCATTCTTCACTAATCAAACTAAGCAAATAATCTTTACTTTTTTTTTTTAAAGCATCATCCATACCAATTCAACGAAAGGCTGAAAAATTGGCAGTGAAATGCCACCTCTGCTATCACAGTAAGTATCAGCTGCAGCAACTATTATCATCATTCTTTGCTCGAAATGCCATATAAACTTATCTCTCCCTTAACATTTGTAGGAGGAAGTGCAAAACTGCTCTAACTGGAATGCTAAATGTAGAAAGCACTTACATCATATCCTCTGAGAACAGCCAGGTGGAATGAAAGCAACTGGAGAGGAATAACACTCAAGATTCCTTGAAGGCAGTCAACTGTATGAGGCAGCTCAATGGTTTTGTAGGCAAATTTTGAGCTTTCTGTGTCTTCTTTAGAACACAGGATGATTGGACGACCCTGAAAATAAAGTGCTACAGTTAAAAGCTGGCTTAGAGCTGCTTTGAAATATTAGTTCACAGCATATCTGTAGTATGTCTGAAAAATAACAAAGATAGCTAACAAAGATAATGTCAGTTCTACATAATGGCTTCTGTCACTCACTGAAAACATTCAAGTCTCTTGAAACAATCCACAGAGTTTTAACAACATTCTCTTTGCTTCAAGATCAAGAAACACCTACATACAATCACTTTTCACTACGGGAGTTAACCTTTAATGCCAAGCTGCAATGCTGCACCTTATTTATAACTTTTTATGTAGAGAAAAAGGTAAATCACCACATACTGCCTCTGAAGCGTACTCAGCAACAATCCAGTGTGCACAGTTTCTTTCCCTACAACACTGCACTACTTAAACAGCTTACCTGACGAGCAGTGACCTGCTGCAGAGCATTCTGGCACTTGGTGAAGCAAGGATCCTTCATTATGACCATGATAACAGGCATTTGCTTATCTATTAGAGCTAGAGGACCATGTTTAAGCTCACCAGCCAGGATTCCTTCAGAGTGCATATAGGTGATTTCTTTTATTTTCTAACAAAACAAATGCAGACATCAGAAAGTTAGATGTAAATGAGAAATGAAAGCTGCAAGAAGCAAAACATCCATCAGTTAAATGCAAACACACAGTATCAAGTTGCTATGTTCAAAAATCAGTTAATGGCTAGGATGGACACCCCAGTACACTGGGATCTCCAGCAGACTGCTGGCAGAAATGGAGCTTGCTCATGCACATGCATTTGTAGGTAATGAAATGGAGTAATCAACAGGAATTTAAGCTCTTAACATTTAGCACCACAACTCTAACTTTTACTCAAGAAGGATATCACTCCATTACACGAGGACATCTGTAATTAATTTAGCATTTTCCTGCATGAACATCTTGCCTGAACACCAGCATATTGAACTCACTGTGTTTTAAGAGGGCGTTTTCAAACAGGACAGCATTTTAAGTGGTATTAAGTTGTAGGGCAAGAATGACACCAAATTCACCTTACGTACATGTTCAGTCCAACAGGATTAAATGCTTTAGTTACACATGGCAGCAGTTTAACTATAGCAGAATTAAACCGTAAATAAATATGAGAGAAAATGCTGCAGAAGCAGAAGTTCATTTCAAGTAGCATCCAATGATTTTGAGATGGTCCTACCAGAGCTCCTTCCAGGCAAGTGGCATAATTATATCCACGACCCATAACCAGCAGTGATCTTTGTTTGTACAGTTCAAGAGCCAAGTCATGTATCTTCTCATCCAAGGACAAGACTTCTTTAATCATCTCTATCAGATCACATAAAAAGCACATATAAAAATCTCTATCAACTGGAAAAAAAATATTATTTCCTAGATTTTTGTAGGATGATACTCTAATGATTTTTTTTAATAATGAATAAGATTATGTTAAGTACATCTCTGCAACTTTGACAGTGCTTTAAATATGCTTTGTCCAATCTTATATATAGTAACAAATGTAAGATCACTATTAGTTTAAGCAGAGTCTATGCAACCCATTTGAATTTCTAAAGGAAATTCTGAACATCTGTTTTGATGTCAGTTTGGATTAGTTTTGTTTTATCTACACTGATTGAAAGGCATTACAGATTTTAGATTATCCGTGTAGGAGATCAAGGAATAATTCTCAAACAAAGCTATCCTACTGTAATTCTGCTCTTCCTGCCAAGTCTCTTGGAAGCATATTTGTAAAACTGATGACTAGTGTAGAACCTAATAGTCTATTTCTCTTATATTATCTACCTCTCAGGGAGAAGGGAAGAGTGAAACTTTTTTTTTTTAAAAAGGTTTTTTGAGTAGTAGTTTATATTTCTATATTGCCTATTAAATAAGATCTCCTCAAAACCAAAATAAATATAAGTATACCTGGCAATGACTTTAGTCCACTAATGATTTCCCGTCTCCTTTTCTGCAAAGAAATTCTGTCTTCAGACATCATGAGGCCAAACATCACAAGAGACACAAACTGGCTGGTATAAGCCTGCAGACAAGACAGAACATTTAGCAGCTAAGCATGAAGTGAGGTAGTATGACCTCAATCTGAAGTGCTACAATTAAAATTTTAATTAGATCACACAGCAGTGAAGTATGAAAATCGAACATGGAACAGCTATTACCTTTGTGCTTGCCACACCTATCTCAGGTCCTGCATTGATATGCACACCACAGTCAGTCTCCCTGGATATGGAGCTTCCAACTGTGTTTGTGATCCCAACGGTCAGAGCACGGCGTTCCTTACAGTACCTCAAAGCCATAAGTGTATCTGCAGTTTCACCTGGAAAACATCCACAACTTGACTTAAAGTTGACGTAGGATAGCAACAACTCCTGAAAAGCATAAAACACTACAAAAGAAATTATTCTATTCTGAATAACTATATCCATGCTCAAAAAAGAAAGTTTCAGCACTCACTCGTTGTCTATGTATCTGAATCAAGATTGAAATAAACTTTCATTCCAGACAAACACAGCCCATCGTCCTCCTTCACAACATTCAGAAAGTAATAAAATGTTTTTCATTTCTCTTTAGTTTGCACTCAGTTGAAGACAAACAGCAGAAGCAGCTCACCTGACTGACTTATGAAAAAACAGACATCATCTCTGAACACAGGCGTGTTCCTGTCCAAGAAGTCACTAGCAAGTTCCACCATCACAGGTAACTCAGTTAATTCTTCAAGTACTTGTCGAGTCTGTAATCAAGCAACATGGAATATTTGTTAATATCACCACCCATAAAGTCTTGACATTAAAAGAATAAAAAATAATTTGACTTGATTCTTATTACAAAAGATTCAGAACTTAGAGCTCACCAAGATGAATTAAAAAGTTAATTTTCTAGCGTAGTAGGTAATAGCACTGGAGCTCTAATAAAGAGCATGACACAAAGGCAGATTAAACAAATGGTGCAACCCCTCAATGAAAGGCAAAGTTTTTGGAACGGAAGGAAAAACAGATGCTGGGATCTTAACACAACATATCTTCAACTAGGACTTATAGATGTATTACAGCTAAGGCTGAACATACAGCTACTGCAGCATGATAACTAGTCCCACAGCCAATAATGATCAGTCTTCGGCATCTCCTGATTTCTTTTAAATGGTCCTTCAGGCCTCCCAGCAGAACTGCAATCAAACAGAAGAAAAAGCACATATCAGTGGTGTATTGTATTTTCCAGTTAACATGCCCAAAATCGGAGTGCTTGGAGCAGCCTGAAGGCCTGTTCTGAGTTACCTGTGCTGTTCTCAAAATTCACTCTGCCTCTCATAGTATTGACAACTGACTCTGGTTGTTCAAAAATTTCCTTTTGCATGAATGCACTGAAGTTACCTGTTAAGAAAAACATAACGAGGTCATGCTTCTAGATGCATATGGTTTGTTGTCTGGAGTTCCAAAGAGAACTTGGGCACTCGTTTACATGTGCTTCAACTCACCCTTCATGATTTGCTGCAATTCCATTTGCAAGGTTTGAATGACCCGGGAAGGATCGTCACTAGCTGAACGCTCCAGACGGTGAATTGACAGTTTCCCATCAGTTACTGCTGCAATGTCATCATCTTCTAAGAAAATTACTCTGTTGGTATGCTCAATGATAGCACTACAGAAAAAAAAAAAACAAAAGCGAGAGAAACCTGCCATTTCAGTAAGAGGTGGCAGCAGCACTCCTCAAAGCAATTAAATATGTTATTTTACACGTCTGGCTCCACTTCTATCTTCCTTTTGGACCTAACCACAAATAGAGCCATCTCAAAGGAAATGGCTCCATCTGCTGCTCCTCCTGCACACTCACAGGAAACTGGAGCAGGAGGCTCCAGCACAGCAACTCACGTCAGCAAATTGGGGCCGATGTGACCTTGCCTCTTGTGATCTCAGATAGCTCCCTGATGTCAGGATCTTGCTTCTGAGACAAGCATGTACCCAGTACCCAGGTTCCTCTTCAGTTTGGAACTTCACTGCTATTTCCTCCTCTGATATCCCAGATAGCTGGATTAAAATGCCAAAACCCACACCCAAATATAGTCTGCCTAAATAAATGCCTGATAGTGGCTATTTGTATCCACCTTCTCTCACTGAATGCATTTTATACAGAAGGCAAGGAGATCAGTAATTTGCAGATACCACACCAGTAAACAACTCAAATGCTGTCGTCAAGCCTCTACGTTTCTCAGTTGTCTTATCTTGTGGGTTTAATGAAGTAACTCAGATAAGAAGCTATCCTACCAGAACACAGCTGTGCAGCAACAAGACAGCATAAGAGATCCAGAACCATCTAACTTCTAAACAAAAGCAGTTCTTTGAGAAAAGTTCAAGTACTTTACTACCTTGCATCTGAAGCAAAGAAAAATTCTACTGCCTTATCCCCAACAGCATGAAGGCAAGTAGAGCTGTCCAGTCTTTTCATTCGTGAATTGCACATGTTCTTCATATTCTCAATGTTGCCTATTGAAGAAATGGAGCACTTTAAATGCAAAACCAGACCTGTACAAGTTGGAGATCACAGACTACACAGGTTAAAGTTATCACAGCTGCACAGTTACACAAATACTTTTCAGGGGAAGGGAGCACCTTTACATGAATGACACATTCAGCAGTGTAAAAATAGAACACCTTCAGATAAGAAGATATTGGGAGCATCAACTGGCAGTTTTATAGTACAAAGACTAATTAACCTTGTTTCCAGTCAAAAAGTAACTATAATTTTAGCTCTTGAAAACAATGCAATTAGATTTATCAACTCACATGTTCTATATAAAACAGGAATCTGTTCAGTGGAAAGCTTGTACTTGCTTCTAACTCCAATGAGCAAAGGACTCCCTCTCCTACAAAGAAAAACATCCAAGTTCATACAGAGAGCACTGCATGCAGAGAAGTTAAAAGGAAAACTGTAAAGACGAAAGACAATGCCATTTAACCTAAACCCTGATCCTAATACTATTATATGACAGAAATTGTACAAACTTGTCTCATTTAAGACTCTCCGAAGTTTATGAATCATATGGGTCACGTGTCATATTAAAGAGCTTATTTAAAAAATCTCACAGAAATAAGAGTAAATCATTTTCTCAATACCTCAGATCACAATTTTAGCTCCTGTTAATCCCCTCGCTCCTGAAAAATCAAACTGCGTATAGAATAGTTCAGTTCAGAAGATGTTTTTCAGTTGGAATGATGGCACAGATGGCTTTTTCATGACTTTATACAGTCCCATTTCAGACCTCAGAAGCAATGGGCTTTTTAGTTGTATTACAAAGCAGTCTTTATTTCCAAAATAAATAAATAAATAAAATTGTACCTGACCCATTCCCTCCCCTTTCTGATGAAGCAGAAATGTTCACATACTCTTAATGTTCTTAACCTAAAATGGCATTAATTACATATAAAATGAACTTTTACTAACCTCGTCGCGACAGCTTCACCTGGGTAATGGATGCTCTTGAAAACCAATGCAAAAGCACCTTCCTGGAAAACATGGAGACAGAAAAGAGGAAAAAAAAATCCTGAACAGCTTATCTCAATTAGTTGTGCCTCATATAACTGGGGCCTCCCTTCCTGAGGAGGGTCCAAAAGGAAGCTCTTAGTACTATCAGGAATCTCCTTCTGAAGGGCAGATGGCACCTTTAGAAGGAACTGGTCACTAAGCAGAACGAGCTCACACATACACACAGTGCAACAGTTGAAAGATCAGGGAGCAAGCACTTAGGCAAAACAGTTTGCTTCCTTTTATAAATAGAAACAATACAAGGATTAAGGAAATCAAGAGAGTTACTGATAACCAACATAAAAGTTGAGTTACAAATTTAATAATATGCACAGTTTGTCTGTCATGCATTCTGAACTAAAATTCTGCAGTCACTACACTTCTAGTTTAAGCAGCAAAATCTCACCAGTGCATCTCTCAAAACAAACAAACAAGCCACCAAATCCCCTAATGCAATAACAAAAACAGAAATACACAATCTATAACTCCACAGTATGAATGCAGCTTGAGAAGTGTTCTGAAGGGAAGAACAAAAGCTCTCCCACCCCACAAAGAGAGAAGAGATAGTAATGCTAACTCTTCTTACAGTGCTCTAGTTTGAGACTGCTGTGCACTTGTTCTTGCAGACAGATGAAGTTACCCTTCCTCTCAACTAGGTTACTGCACTGTTCCCTCTTGACCCACACAGGCGTTTGCTTCATGTGTATCCCAGCCCTGCTCTAGGGAGAACACTACAGAGCTGCTTTAGAGAGGAAGAAGAGGTCAAAAAGAGTGTAAGAAACTGCAGGAAGGGGAAAGAAACCATGTGCCTGCAGATTGGGGCAGGAAACAAAGCAAGCTTTCTCTGAGTTTACAGTGCATCTATCAAAGATCTGAAGCATTCACAATGAAGTAACAGTAGATTACCACTTTACAGTTTCAGAATCAGCTAAGTAATGAATCATTACAGCTTGTTAGATCTGTTTCCAAACTTAGGAGCCTAAGCATCTTATCAGACAAATTTGAATCACAGCAGTGTTTTAAGTTTTAAAAGACCAGAGTGGCCTTTGAAAGTATGCTGTTCTTTGTGAGAGATAGCAATCCCCAGAGGCTCCATCAATTAATTTATTTCTAACTTAGTTGCTCAGTTCAAAAACCATGCTAGCCTCCTTCTTAAACAAGAAAAATAAAACTAAAATTAAAAACAAACCCCAAAAACAGCAACAACAAAAAACCCACACACCCCAAAGCCACCCACCACCTTCTAATGCAATTTAAAATTTAGGACTGAAAAGCCTTTGAAGCTTCCAGATTTTTAATCTGATTTCTTGGTCTATTAAGCATTCTTCAGAAGCCAAAAAGTACTTCTTGCAGAATCTTCTAAAGAATCCTGCAGAGGATCCTGAGGCACAAACGCAGAATCCTAAGGAGCCCCATAAATAGCTTACACTTGGTGGAGGGGAGAAAAAATAAAAACAAACCTCCCACTTACCAACTGTTGAATAACTCTTTCTACCAAAGCTGAAAAACTGGTGTCTTCACTCTCTCTGTTGTCATACATGTATTTGATCAGTTTGGGGATCGTTTCCGTATCTGTTTCAGACTCAAATTCATAGCCTTTGCTTTCCTGAAACATCATATAAGAAATTTGAAGATATCATCCTCAGGCAAGAAACACTTCATCTCTCTCCCATCAGATAGTGCACAGTAAAACAGACTGCTCAGAGCACTGCATTGGACTGGTTCTTGCATACATACACATAAATATACACACAGCTACAAAATATAAAGACCCGTCTTGCTAAGCGAGTCTTACTACAGTGCTTCTGAAAGAGTAAGCTATGACATTTGTTAAGCAGTGAGGCAGGAGGGAGCCCACTCCACACATGCTTCCAGTCAGTTTGAGCACAACGCTATTCTATCTGTAATTACTTTGCATGTAGGGTTATAAGAACATACTGCAACTCAGCAGCTCCTGAGTATCTTTCATACACTCCCTTCACACTACTATTTTATAGCTGACATCAAGAAACTTGAATTAAGATTCTAACAGCCATGAAAGACCAACAAGCAGATGGTGGGACATTTACTTTCTCTTTTAGAATCAACAAGCCACAGACTTACCAGAAATTTTCTAAGGTCCTTGTAATTCGTGATGATTCCATTATGGATAACAACAAATTCTATAAGAAAAAAAACCAAATAAATACATATACATAAGTAATGTATATAAGTAATTTAATTAACAACACACAACTAGGGAAAACAGTTCAGAAGTACACTAGAAACTATCCTCTACTGTTTTCAGATCTACAGTTTACTATAACACGCACAGCAGCAAGATCGAGCTTGGGAATTCTGAAGGCATACAAAGGTTGTTCCAAACTATCTACCCAAGAAAATAGCACCAAGACATGCCTTAAAACGACCTGAAGTCTTTTTCCAGCCATGACAATACTGAGGGACTTCAATTTTTGGGTTCATCTTATCTTAAAAGGGAAGATGTCCTATGACTAACACACATCAGTTTGAAGAGAACAGACCTCATAAGCCTTTCACAGCACTACTTAGTTTCAAAAGAGGCTATTTTATTGTACAAGTGTCTAACCTAAGTAGAACAGCAAAAACTTAGCCCTAGTACATGATACAGCCTCTTTTCTTACTTGCTATAGGGTATCTGTGCTACATGGATTCAGGCACTTTAAATTCCTACAGTTTCAAAGTGCTGCAGAGGATACATACCGTTCCCTTTGTCTGATCTCTGAGGGTGACTGTTTATTGCACTTGGTACTCCGTGGGTCGCCCAGCGAGTATGAGCAATTCCAAAATGTGTTTCAAAATCTGCTTTGGAATCCAAGCCATCCTGTTCTACACACAAGAAACACATCTTATTCAATATTTAAAGTTGAGTCTGTCTCTCACTCACACAAAACTAGTAAATAAAACTCAAAGAGGATTCTTACAGCAAAAATCTAGAAGTTATCTTCTGGCTTCCTTTTAAACCATTTGTTTACTTGACATTACACTTCAGATAGTTCAAGCGACTGTGATGATTAAAACTTTGGCAAGACTGAAGCATTCTCAGCCAATACTAACAGCTAGGCCAACAGAATGCATTACTACAAATAATAATATAAACTTATTAAAGCACAACTTCACAGATGGAAGCACTGCATAAAGCAGATTGTGATGGCAACCAGCTGCTTAAATGCTCATAAATTCTGTCAGAGTCCACGTTCTGACCTTTCAGCTACCAAGCACAGAAATCACTGAAGCAAAGCACCAAGGGAGCCCAAGTACTGAACAAAGAGGCAACTAAATGAGATGGGAAGTAGACCAATAGTTTCACAGCACGGTATCTAGAGGCCGGGTTGCTTTTCAAGTGCACTATTTAACCGCCATTAAATTACATAACGCAGTTATTTCTGCTACAAAATCCTAACTGTAAATTTCACGGTCCAACTCTCTGCTGAGATGCAGACATTACCTGACCAGGTGGCCAATGTAAAGGGATATTTTTTTAAAGGCACCTACTGTACAACTCTTCCTCCAGGGCCTTTACTTTTCCTCTTTTCTTGACAAGTTTGATGAACCTTTCCTTATCTTCATTATTATTTCCATCAATTGCCACTCCTGCAATATGGGACACAGACACAAGTGTTACTGAAAGTGTGAAATACACTGATGAGAAAAGAGCTGAGAAAATAAAATAGAGCACATGCGAATGCAATTGTTATTTGAAAACTATCCTTCCAAGAGATATCTGTCACTAGATCGATGTATGTTCCAATCAAACAACCTGATTTCAAATCACTTAAAATCAAACCAGCTTGACATCTAACCAGTGCACAGACCAAAAAAGCAGAAGAGTCATTTCAAATTTTGCTTGAGGATATACTGGTATATTTTGCCTGGTAAAATCAGGAAACTCAAATTAAAAGTTCAAGCTTCCCCATCTTTTCACTAGGACTTACATATACCAAAAAAATGAAGCACAAACTAGATGACCCTGAATGGAAGTCTTCTTCCTCACACCTCATTTACTTTGCTCAGGTTAACCACCATCTGATTCCAGAGCTCAACACCCAGTCGAAAGTCCTGAGTAAAGTTGAAGAAACAGCTCCAAGAATTAAGACAAATAGTGCTGATCTTCCAATGTGAAAGACTGCAGGGAAAAAACCTGATGAAGCTGAAAGTGTCCAAAAAGTCACACAGGCAACATAAGTAGCTATTGGTTGCTAAAATTAATTTGACGAGTTAACTGAGATACCTGCAGAGTCATATCCTCTGTACTCCAGTCTCTGTAATCCTTTTATCAGGGTTTCAAAAATCTCCTTCCGAGTCCGAGGTACTCTGTAGTTCAGATAAGCAAAAATTCCTGTTTAAAGAGAAACGGGGAAAGAGAATTAAGAAAAGCAAATATTTTTTTTGTAAAGTCATTATACCTTCAAACCCAGCTTAAAACTCTTTAATATTAGCATTACAGAGAAGCCCTAGGAGGATACCACCTCTCATTTACTACAATTCTTGCTAATGGGCTTTTAAATTGAAAGAGCTCAAACACAAAATAAATCAGGAGCATCAGAGCAATCACAAACACAAGCTTTCCTGGCTGATTTACTCTTCCCTTAATACCCACCAGGAGTTAAACAGCTGAGAGCTTAAAAAAAAAAAAAATCTACTTTTCCTGAAAACCGCAGCTGAAAATGGGAACATTGTGATCTATTTCATATCCAAATCTAAAACTAGACATTCAAAGAAGGAATATATTCAGCAGCCCTAACACAAGGAGATTTTTGTAATCAAAGTCACAGCCCTAAATACCCATGGGTAGGTACTAGGCACAACACTATTTTTGAAAGGCTCCAGCTTAATCTGGTATACAACAGCCACTTCAGCAGGAAGAGAACAGAGAGGCCAATATAAAGAAAGGGCAGAAGTCAAAAGGATAGGACAACAAAGGAAAGAAACAGAAGATGCAGAACAGGCTCACCCAAGAAAACCAAGCATTCCCCCGTGGCGCTGCCTCACACAAAGCTGCCTGACAAACCCTGCACAGACATCAGATCCCTTCCCCTGCCCCACGTCACTCAGGTCAGCTCCTACAGAGGCAGCACAGGAAAGGCACAAACTCACTCCTTGCCTACTTGGCAAACAGAAGTAAGCCTGAAAGAGCCTGCAAGTCTGACCTCTCTGCTCTTTGACAGGCCACTCATCAACCAAGCAGCAGGTTTTGTTTTGGTTTTTTTTTTTTTTGTCCTTGGGTTGTTGTTCTACCCTCCCTCCCCTCCAAACAAGCATTTTTTTTTTTTCTTAAACTTAATTTGGGAGGGTGGCATCACATCTTTAGGAACGGTTTAAGAAAAAAGCATCACCCGCAAAGGAAAGCACAACCGCTTTATTTCTTCTGCCTACTACACTTCCTTGGGGACTTCTGCATCTGTAAGCAGAAAGTATGCCCTGACATTAACTCTCATAAATCTGCACTCCAGTACAACAGAGAAGTCTAACCTCACTGTTTCAATAGCTCCTCCAAGCAGCAAGTCAGGACTGGAACCTAAGCTCACAAAAGCCAGACTTGAAGAGATAAGAAGTTCAGAGACAAGCAAGTGTTTTAAATAGAAAAAGCCTTTGTTTGAAATTCAACACCCTTTTCCCCTCCAATTACAGCTTTTGAACTGTACGGGGTTGTAGGAAAAAACAGTCACAATGATGTGCCAGTAAATCTTCTGCATACATACTGTTGGGAATTTGGGACTCTGTTGGTTTGAAGCCACCAATGCTGCTGACCTGACAGTGACTAAGGGACTGTTACATTGGTCTCTGCATTTATCTTGGAAGGATTAGAGGCTGGAAAACAGATTTCTGCTTAAGAAGCGAGATTTACGAGAATCTTCACCTAACTGTTTCTAGAAGTCCAGCACTAATGGAGATATAAAGGCAAAGGATACATTTAAAGGGGCATTTGGGAATCTGAACAGCTAAACACTGTTCTTCGTGGATGCTTTGAAAAACTGTGCCTCCAGTTAAATAAAGCCACCTTAGACTGAGAGCTTGTTGATCATTTTTCCAGACAGACATTTACCGTTCTCTGGCAGTAACCACGAGCCTCAAGAGCAGCATTCTTCAATACAAATTTCTCAACATCATTCCAAAACATTGCTACACACCTCGTTTCAAACTCAGCTCTACTTTCTAGGCCAGATTTCACAATGCATTTAAGACGCATCGGGCTTGTGCGCTCCATGCGGCACCTTGGACGATGCAGAGCTCCAGGAAAAACCTTCCTTCGGGACCGTCCTCACAATGCTAGCAGTGTGCTGCGATTGTTAAAGGGATCCTTGTTTGCAGGCAGCTAGGGCTGTGCTCACACACGTGAGCCAGGGGAGGCTCAGACGTCACCGCGGCTGTTACAACAAAAGCAATAGCTGCAGCCTGTCTTATCAAGAAACACATTAAGACTCTTCCACTCAGAGGAAATCAGTCTTGCTCTCAGCGCTGTTTCCTTGCTACTCCTCTGCTTCGTGATATACCCACTGCATATTTTCTACCCTACTCAATCATCATTTTGACTAGATTTAAAGTACATTGCTCAACACGCAGAGAAGCAACATTTGATAAAGAGTTCTTATGGCTAAATTCCTTCTGGAAGCAAATCAGTGTGACTGAATCCTAGATGAATCATAAAGAGAGGTCTGTGATGCTAGAAGTCCCTTTGTAGCAGCCTCCTCAAGCTGTTAGAGGCCATTTCCAGAGCTCCCTTCTCCCCAATAAAGACCCAAGTGTTCTCTAAGTTAATGCAATACTGATGCGACAAGTATCAAGTGCTGGCACAACTTAAGCAACGTAATAAGTTCCTAAGTGATACAAACAAACATATAGTCCAGTGAAACGATTTAAGGAGCATTTTACCAGGGCACTGCTCTCTTGACCTCAGTGCTGAATCTAGTTTACAACTTCTCACTATTACCTAGTTTGCATAGAAGCACAAACTACATCAGCCACAACACCGCTTACCTTTAGGATCAGACACTCACAGAGGGTTTCAGACACTGAAAGCAAGGATGTCCACTCCTGCATGCACACCATGCGTTTAAAGTTTCCCTATTCATGACTGCAAGCTGAGCATTAAGGAGGGAGGAAAAAAACATTCACTGAGTATTTTTTGTGGGAAAATTCCACAAGAAGCCTTGCAATTGCAAGATTTCACCAAAATCAAGAAGGGGGCAGCCTATACTTGAAGTCTGAGCAAAAATGATAATTATTTCTTTTAAATAAATGGGTGCCTTTAATGAGGTAAGCACATCGCTGATGCCAGAAACTTAGCTCTGAGGCACTCCCAGACAGAACCTCATATCCTGATGAAAAGAATTTTTATTCAGAATAGGTAAACTGTTTCAAGAATATTTTACCCATTCTTTTCTGTAAATGTGCGTAGTTTTGCTAACCTGTTTTCGGATACATGAGCATGGTAACACCTCAACTTTGTTTCCTAAAGAGAATATATACGTCAGTACCTAAGGACCTACACATTTTCAAAGCGGTGAACACAGGCATCAAGCCTTCAGGTGCTACACAGAGCGAGAGAGAGCACAAATGAACATATTCCTACCCCTAAACCTCAAAACTCATGCAGTTCCTACATCAGGGCAGGGGCAGGATCCTTAGATGACTCTTCCAATTTGAACTCTTTTTTGTGATTCTGTACATCCAGTGTAGGAAGGAGACACAGCACAGCTTTCACGTTAACAACCATCACTTTAAATGGGCCAAGATTTAAAAGTTTGGGGAACAGACCAGTGATTCCCTAGGACAATTTGCTCCCACCTATTTTGCAACATTTGCCCATTTTGCCACTGCTGTAGGCGATGGATCTCCAAACACTGATGGGAACAAACCAACGCTGCCCTCACTGCCTTTATGAATTACTGCTCCGTGCCATTCTGCACTGAGTCAGTCGCTCCACCCCAGGTTCGCTGATCTACCGAACTCATCGAACAGCGTTAACACCCTCGTTTCCCAATCACAAGTCTCTGACACCATCCCGGTGTGCCTCGCTTGCAGCCCACACCTTTGGTGTGCACTGAGCCCGTCTCTCACCTGAGGCTCCGGGGACAGCCGCTGTGTCACACAGGTGCTAGGTGGCACCTCCTGCTCCCATTCAAGCAAAAGGCTCCGAGGCAACTTGCTTTTTGAGGTTACAAAGAGAAGGCGGAGGTAGGGGAAGAGCTACCTAGCTCATAATGAACGCTCCTGGGGAGCGGAACAGCTTTTTGTCAGCCTGCATCTCCCAGAGAAGGTTTGGTCTGGGGCTACTAAAAATGACAAGCCCAGATTTTTCTCCTTCCAACAGAAACACCCCTCCAAGGCTCAGGTGAAGGCTCAGGGAGCAGACAGGTGAAGCTCTGCTTCCATTTCCCTCATAACAGGAATACACCGCACTAGGTCTCCGTGCCCTTTTAACCTCACCCGCAGCACACCTTCAGCAACCCAGCACCGGACGGAGATACCATCTCCGCTGCCTTCACGAGATGAGGAAGGTGGATAAGCCCTCCCCAGCTAAGAGCGAGGCTCCCTCACCGCCTTTGTCTGATACCGCAGGCTGCTCGGCGGGGAGCAGCGCTCAGCCCGGGGCCGTTCCCGCAGCGCTCGTCCCCTCTCCCCATCCCCGCAAAATGGACGCCCCATCCCATGGGCTCTCCGCCCCGCGGGCGCGCACGGAACAAAGCAGCCCTCGTTCGGCTCCTTTCCCGGAGCGGACGCGGGGCTCCGGGCTGCCGCCCACTCCGTCACTCACCGCACATGGCGACCCCTTCTCGCTGACACGAAGCGCGGCTCCCACCCGACGGCCCGGCTGAGAGCTCGCTGCCTTCTCGGCAGCCTCTTATAATGCGGCCACGCTGCCTCCGCGCTCATTGGCCGGGCCCGGGCCCCGCTCCGGGTGCACGGCGGGGGCAGAGCTCTGGCGGAGGCGGAGGGCCGCGGTGGCGGTTCGCGCCCAGACCCCGCCCGGCTCCCCCTGCCCGGGGCGCCGTGTCCCGCCCGACGCAGCGCGGGACGGTCGGGCTGAGGGGGGAGGGTCGTGTGTGTCCGTGCTCTGCTCCGTGTCCGCTCCCAAGCGTTTAAGAACAGTCCGCAGCTCGCTTCATCTCCGCCGAGCAGGGCCAAAAGCCACAAGGGCCAAAGGTGACGGCCATCTCCCCCCCGCCTGCGGCTGAGGATTCCCAGCAGCAGCTGCCTGAGCTCACAGCTGGGTGCTGCGGTCTTTCTGCAAGCGTTCCCTTCCTTATCCTTTTGCGAGAAGAGCACCGCAGAGCTTCCCGACGCTTCAGGCTCAGGCGTAGCTCAGCTCCCAGCCGCGCAGATGCGACCCAAGCACCTTCACCTTTTCTGCCCAAATTTGTGGCCAAATCTGTTATCTCAGGAAGCCTCTTCCGAGCAAAGTCGCGGCAGAGCGTGCTGATGGAGGAACTGCCACGCTGCTGGCAGAAGTAGCTCAGGAAGCTGTTTGGATGTGCGTGATTCAGGCACAGGGCACCGTATTTAAACTCAAAAGTAAGAGCTCGGTTTATCTAGAGCTCAGTTTATCTAACATCTCTTTTTGTAGAAAATCTTGAACGTAAGGGAGCGATTGTGCCAAGCTCCGTCACTTCTGCAGCTGGTGGTGTGATGGTGAGGTTGAACGAAGAGTATAGATTGGAGCATCAACGCTTTGACTTACTGACAGCCCTGGTTCTTCTTCAAAGTAGAGCAGGAGTTTACAGAAGTTATGCTTCAATTTTAAGACAAGACTTAAAATCTTTAGAAGTCGTAAAACAGTATACTATTAGGAATTCTGCTTCAAACCAGCTTCTGGGAAGGAATAAATGGATGTGTGTTTTTACTGCACTCACCGTCCTTGATAGTAACCCCTCCACAGCTCAGAACCAGGCCCTGATTTGCCATTGCTGCAGCCCCTGCTGTGCCGTGCTGTGCTGGATGTGCTGTGCCATCAGGCAGGTTGTTGGGACACCATTCCAGTTTGTCTTGTTTTCAGATCACCCTGCTCCTCCTCTGAAGCAATATCTGATCTTGTGTTTCCCCAGGCCTAGCCCAGATAAGGGGAAGTTACTCATCTCAGCCATGTGCATTAAAGGACATTGCTATTTACGTGAAGTAATGTAATAGGGCTTTTTTGTTCTCTGTACAACGTGGATTTTACTGACTTGTTAGCTCTTGATGTTTTTGTTTTTTTTTTTACACAGTCATACCAAACTCCTGATCTTTCCTAAGAAAACCAGCGCAAGGGCTAAGAAATATACACAAATACAGATGTACAATAGCTCAAAGTTTCACCACTTTCAGCTGTTCTCCCTCGCAGTGCTCAAGGTTACCTCCTTTATAGCCAGCCCATCTGCTCCTCAGCCTCCAGTGTATTATTTTAAACTACCGTTGATCTCAGTTTGTTGCTGTTCACGGGTTGGTGTGTCAGCACCTGGGAAGGCTCAGACCTCGCTGCTGCTGCTGGTACTGGGGTGGTAACTGACACGTGGCACAGGCAGTGGGAAAGCAGCACTGTGGGGTTTTTTTAAAACACCACTGCGGCACTAATTAGCAAAGATCACGAATCAGAGCCCAGAGTTTCACTCATGCAAGAAATTTCATCTTCCCATGTGATATTCCCGTGGAGAATGCTAAACAAAAAAGACTCAACTGAAAGTCTGAATTGCACTGATTAGTGGTAAACGTGTCACTTTGATTACGTACCAGACAACACTTCCCAGACTTATCTGTCTAATGCCATTTGGCTTTTTCAAGATTTTTTTGGAAGTGTGTGAAAGAATACACACACTGGTTTGGTTGGTCTGCGTGGCTTTTTACAGCACTCAAATGAGATTACCAAAATGATCCCATTTCTCATTAAAACCTGTTTAAGTCCAGAAGCCAAAACATATGAAAGTATCCTCAACGATAAACAGCACGAGTGGGTCATCTCCATTCTGCCACACTTGGTGAAGTGCTCTTCTCAGGAGACTGTTTAAAAAAAAAAAATCAGTACTTTTTACAGAGTTTAGAATTCAAAAGTTGTCATTTTCGTACTATTAGAGACAGGCAGCTGAGAAGCAAGTAAGGTCAAGTGATGCAGTTTCACATGACAGTCCGAATGCAAATACGAATCCTTAGAGTATTAGAAATTTTTGCCCAGCTGCTACTTTCCTTTTTTCTGTCTTTGCACAAGTGAGCAAAAATAAAAGTGGCAAATAATAGGGTACAGTAAGGAGAATATTATATCCCTGCTTTAGCATCAAGTAACAAAGGAGCTGCCTGGGGCACCATTAGGCAAAAGTGAGGAGCAATGAAAATCATTCAGCATGTGGTTGAAAAGAAGGATTTCAGCTTACATTTTTCTGATGTTGATATTAGTTCTTACAGTGTTCATTGTCTGCCCTGAAAAGCTTTCAGTGGTAGTTTAAGGACAAACATTTCAAACTACATTTGCATAACCAAGGGATTCAAACACATATCTACACATCTTGTTCTTTTCTGCGCTAGACACCAAAGGACTGAGCTTCCTACTGAGGAGTTTCAGTAAATACAGTTATCCCAGAGAGTAAAAGGACCAAGACGTCGTCATTAGTACACGGCGTCAGGCAAAGTAACAGTGAACATGAGCTGCAATATGGAAGAAGTGTGATAAATACTAGGAAAATTTGAGGAGGAGCAGATAGGCAGTAAACCAGGTGCCAGTCTGCTTTATGGCCCTTTCACTGGTGACAGCACTCAGCTTGAGCACTGTTCTATGAGGCAGCACAAGCGAGTAGGTCTGGGTGTGAGGCAGAAATGGTGGGTAAGCAAATGGAAGTCCTTTCCAGCTTCTGTCATCACAGCTGTGTCGTAAAACTCCTTGTTCATCACCTGCTGGATGAATGGTGCCTCCAGTTTCCAAGAACCAAGAACCTGCAGCTACACTGACACTGAAATAAACAGCAGAAGGTCCTGTGTTAAAAATGATAACTCGATTAAAAAAAAAAAAAGAAATTGGAGAAAAGGAACAATAACAAGAGTTCCTTCAGATCTTCAAAATGTAAACACTGGGAGACCAAAAGCAGCCTTTGTACACAGCAGGTCACCACCACCTTCCTCAGATGGACTCCTGCACCTTCTGCAGTCCTTATTATACTTTCAAGAAAGATATTTGCAATGTTGAGAAAAGCACTCTCACTGCCATCACTTCAGTTTTAATAATGTAGGATGGAGTTATTCAGGAATGTTTGGGCTGCCAGCTTGATCTGATTTTTCCACTGATTTCTTCTCCCTCTGGTAGCAGAGTGACTGCTGTCAACCCACAGTCATTCCTTATAAACTGTCTGAGGTCCATAAATAAAAAATAAAAATGTAAGGGGCTGATGTTGGCACTCAAAGAAGGCTGAGCAGTGCATGGCATAGTGCCTGTGCGCTCAGAACAGGACGCAGCCGGGTTCTCTGCATCCAGCCCAGCTCCACTGCCAGTCCCGAAGATGATCAGCAAGGGGCTTTGAAGTGAAAGCAACACCTTTCCTCTGCTGAGAAGCTGAAAGGAGAAGCAAAGATGTTTGTTGTATCAATGGCTCTCTCAGTGGAGGTGTCAGTGAGCAATTCACCTAGGACTTGTCTAGGAAAAGGAAGTCAAAGTCTTCAGTTTAAGAGTACACGATGGTGATTAACAGCTTTCAAGCTGTTTGAGAACGGGTCCAACAGCTGACTTGGAAACACTGGAAATTCACGTTAGGAGGAGTCCTGCGTATATGTGAATCAACATCATACCTGTGACTGAGAATTATGCATCTGGGGTTTAATTCCATGACAGCTTTTCAGCAGAAATGCTGTGATGAGCACGTGTAATGTAAAGCCAGCCGGGCTAATTAGCTACATTTGCAATACTTGAAAAATACAAAGGTGCATTTAATAACCACTCATTTAAAGCACAGGGTTTTAAGCAGCATAAAGGAGTTTTCTGATTTGTTGATGTAAATTCCTTATAGCAGGAGCTGCAAAGACCTTAATGGGAGATGGCAGTGAGAAAAGGAAGCGCTTGGAAGCAAGCTGTAGGTTTTTCAAGGAAGCTTGCTTTTGGTGCAGGGTCAGTTTTCTCAGCCTTTTGTGTGGTCCTTCGGTCACGAGTGAGAAATGCTGACAGAAGAACTTAGGTATCTGTATACCTAACCCTATCCCCTCTATTTCTGGCTATCAGGACTAGCTGCTCAGTATATTTCCTAAGTACAGGATCTCACAGACAGTGTGAGGTTAGAGGGAGCAGAGCAGGAATTCAACACTTCCCAACCGGCATCCACACCACGCAGCAGAGTGAAGCATAACTCCTGTGCTGTTCTGGTTAATTCCTGCTTCTAAGCTCATGAACCTGGCTTGCTATTTTGGTAAGAATAATTTCATTCCATTCTTCTCCTGATTTGTTTTCTCAGCTTTAATACTTCAAGGGTTTAAACTGGCCTTTGAAAGGAACACCTTTGAAGCTAGAAAATAGTTTTGCTGCTGGCTGCCCTCCGGTTTGCCCTTTAGACAGCTCTCTGGCAAGAAGCTTCTGATTTTGCAAATCAAAACCTGCTGTTCTCCAGCACACATACCAGCACTATCCACACAGCGAGAGAGGGGAGGGCTGAATAAAAAAACCAACTTTCCCCACCCTCACGCTCCTCTGCATGGCTTCTGCCACCCCTGCCCAGCAAGAAACTGCTGCAGGAGCAGCTAGGAGGAGCGGCAGGGGAGCAAGGTGCTGGGAGGATGAGGCACTTCTGCAGAGCTCCACGTATCAGCAGCTCCAGATGAAGAGAAAACAAATCCGACTGTCTACAAACAGCCCATGTAACAAGATGCATCTGGCTTTACCTCACACATTCAAATCCACTGCCCTTATTATTTCAAGATAAGGATCAGAAGGTGACCTACTGAGAACTTAAGGCTTCCCTTCTTCTCCCTGTAATGTTGTTTGTGGTTAAAACAAAGGTGTAGGACTGCTGTATTTAGCATTGCAGCTATGCTGTTACAGTTTGCTTAAAAAGTCTGGAAGTAAAGAGCCTCGTGCACAAACACTGCTGAATACCCACAGGTGACCCAAGGTTTCCCAGCTTTAAGAGCCACTAACATTTAATATGGTGGGTATGGGATGCCATTGCCAGACAGCTGATGAGGTCAGAAGGAAACTCATCTCGCACATGGGTTAGTTCAGAGATCTTCAGTTAAGGATTTCTTGTACCATCCTGACACTTCTGATACTGATTACAGTCAAAGATGGGACAGAGGCTGGAAATCCTTGTATCTCCTGCTGGATTCCAGCACAAGAAAATGCTCTTTAGAAGTGAATGTTTAAGTGAAAAAACTTCTGAACTAAGAGCCTGGGTGCACAAAGGTTGATGCCTTCTCCCAAGCACCAAACCTTGGAACCTTACACTCAGAGCAGACGTAGTTTTCATAGGCCTTCCACCTGACCACCTCCCCACCAGGGCTGTGCAAGGCACACTAACAGATCGACAGAATTTCCTTTCCAGCTTTGTGCTCCCTAACAACATCTCACATCTTTGCACCCTCTCCACTCTGAGCACCAACCGTTTCTGAGCTCATCCTGCACGGCTGGTGGGAGAGATCAGAGCAAATATGTCCCCAAATTTGTCTCAATCATTTAATATGATATCTGTGATCTGGACAGAGACCATCAATCTCAGTCCCACCAGTCTTGCAGCCACAGCCACTCCTGTTTCTATGGTTGGCTTTTTTTTTTCATTTTGAATGCACGATATAAATCACAGCTACAGCTTTTATTTATTTTTTTTCAACAGCTTATGATGGTCTTTTTGTATCTTCTTCAACAAAGAGAAAAATGGCACGAATTCTGTTCAGAAAGAAGCGTTCACATCCTTAGACTGCCACTTAGTGCCCCCTTTATATCTCTATATTTAGAGTTTTTAGATCTGCTATAATCTACCTGTTGTCAAAATCAGTTTGGGGCACACTTGCATTGCACACAGGGGAATTCAAGAGAAACCATATACAAAAACTGCTCAGAGAGGCAGATATTTATACCTGTTATATCTTAAAGGGAAATGGTTTTGGCCTTAAATATTCTCCCTAGTCATTACATTTTATTTCAGGTCAAATCCAACCCCCTTTTTTTAAGCTCTACAGTTTGTCAACAAACGCAGACAGTTCTCAGTTCAACTGACCAAAAATGGGCGACACACAAAACCAAAGCAGCCACAGCCCATATTTGCACAGCTGCAGACACCAGGCTCTCCTCCACCCCCCACACACACTCATGCTGCAGGACATGAGCAAGGCTGCTACCACCACGGCTGCATCAGGGAGAGGGGAATGTCACAAGTCTCTCTTGGCTTTACAAGCTGTGGAAGTCCTGCCCAAATTTGCAGGGGAAGTAGTGCTAAAATCTTCTGGCCGAAATGGTGTTTGTGTTGGTGGTTGCACAGCTTTACATGCAGCATTGCCACAGCCTTAAAGAGCACATGAACATTGTACTATCACTTCAGATTCAGAGCTTGGCCTCTGCCATGTCATTATTAAATCAAATCTAACCCAATCAGATAGGTGTTAAACCTAAAGAATGAAGAGACCATCGTTTAACCAGGATGCACATACTTGTAAACCCCAATTTTTCATGGCAGGTGGATTACCTCTAAGCAGCTTCAGTGAATGCAGTTTTAACTTGGATATACTGAAACACCATACACTCATGGGGAATTTTTCAATGTGGAACAATTAGATCTTGTATCACATCTGCGTTCATTGACAGCACAGAGAACTAAAAGAAGTCAGGAAGGGCAGCTTCAGCCTGCCACATGCCAATGGAGTTGGACTGAGATTTCCAGTTCTGGGAACCGACGACAGTGTGTTCTGGGGAAGGCTGGCTGCTCACAGGGACTCCAGCACTCACACCCTGGCACTAAGGACCAGACAGCTACTTTGCTTCTCACTGATTTCCATGAAGCGTCACTTGAGTTCTAAACTGAGTCATAGTAAGGAAATCCCAGCGAAGATTCTCTGCCTCTTCCAAGAAATGGAAGATTATCTTCTCCAATAATTACACATAGCAGCTTAAAGAGGGGAAAAAAACAAACAAAAAAAAAAAAACCCTGATATCATTTTCTCTGAGTCACATTATTTACTGGCTGCTGAGGTGCAAGGAGCACAGATGTTTAGTGAAGTAGCACAGCACCTTCTCCATGCTATGGACTAGAGATGGAGGCTGCTGAGGTGTTAACCTCAGTCGAACCAGGGAGCGTCATCAGGAAAAGCTCCTTTATGACACGACTTCTGCTTCAAGGATGCTATGACATCCTTCCATGTCTGCACAGGAGGAGAAAATGTAACTCAGCCAGGAAATCCAGGCAGACAGAGAAGAAGGAAACAGTGATTTTTTCCTTCAAGCAACTGAGTCTCCCAATTCCAAAGAAGTTTACCCAACTCTTTGAAAGTCCCAGGCAGCATAGCTTCGTTAGGCTGCATTCACATGAAGCTCAGAGTGTTGCCCAGACTGTGGATGCTCTGAAACACCTCAGCATTGCAACCCATGCAGCTTTCAGAAGTTCACCTTGGAATATCACATGTGCCAGAATACTTTAGTAGATGAGGTTTCATGTGCCCATTTTCTCTCTTCACCTTCCCCTTACGCATGGAAAAGGAAGCTTTCCAAGTTGTTATTTGTCAGAAAAGCTGCTGGCCCTGGATCAGAGCCCAGCTCCCCCTGCAACATAGCACTGGGTGAGCGTAATAGGATAGGAAAGTGCCCTAGGGTACAGGAATATTTCTCATCTGAGGGCTGCTGGGAAATGACACAGTGGGAGGAAAGGTGGCTCCTGGGGCATCCTTAGGGCACAGACCTCGAGGGAAATGGCCGCAAAGGGTTAGAAATGAGCTGCCAGGAGATGGGACAGTGCTGCTGCCCCCCCACAGAGGGTAACCCAGAGCAGGGCATCCAGTGAGCCCTGCTTCTGTCCCAAGTCAGGGTATTACATGGCAGGATTTTTTGTTTTCAGCACGAGAACAAGATCCTCATTGGAGAAACTACACAGTTCAAACTTTTCAGGGAGTAAATTAGCATTTCTCCTTTCTCCCTCCCTTTCCTTTAAGGCACCAGCACAAATACAGACTTCACTAGCAAGTACCTTGGTCTCCTCCAAATAAACCTGAATTCCAGAGAAGCTCTCAATAGTTCTTTTCCTCTGTAAAGTTCCCCCCCTACACACACACACACAGATAAAGCAAACCAGGAAAAAGAAATTGAAGTGTTTAATTTTCTGTCCAGTCATTTTCTTGGTGAAAGAGAGCAAAGAAACTCTTTCATGCTGCTTGCTACGAATTTTCAGCTCTGTTTGCTTTGACTCGCAGCAAAGCCAAGGAATTAAAAAAAAAAAAAAAAAAAGGCCTGAAAATTTCCACTAATGAACTCCAGACTTCTGGACTGCAAAACCATCTGCTTTCTCCCAAACCATGTTGTCAACAACTGAGCACAGCTGTATGAAGGGCAACAAAGTGTTTTACAGTTGCTTGTGCTTCTAAACCCCTACATTTGCAAGTTTACTGAAGCGCCATTAGGTTCAGTGCTAGCAACACTTACCTCCACAAAAGTCCAGGAGAACTCCATCCCGAGGCACACGATGCGTTGCCTACTTTTATTCTTGCATCTTAGAGTATTCTATCCTTAAGTGCAACTTCCTAGATGCACTTTTATATTTATTTAAGCTTGTATTTACTTTAATCAGTGAAGTTAATACCAAAGTTTCAGTGCACTAATAAGGGACTGAGGAGAGCTGACACTACAGAAGATCTCCTATTCTCTCAAGTTTCTTCAGTTCTTTTCTTCCAGCTTTTCTTTTTATAACACACAGGGGGAAGGGAGGATTTGCGATAAATGCTCACAAGTTAGAAACACTCACCCAACACAGAGCTGGTCATATGGTTCCAGTAAGAAATGCTCAGCAGGTTGTATTTCAGTTGTTACAGCCTACCTTAATACATCTCTTCCAGGTAGGCTGGGATAAAGCACAACTCAGAGCAGAGAACATCCTTTCTCCTAGGGGCAAAGCTCTGAGGAGTTTCCATAAGCAGTAATAAACACCAGAAGAAGAAGATCCAAGACAATCCTACTCTTCCTCTCTCTCCTCTAGTTAGCAGCACAAACCACTGCTTACTCACTGCCTCAAGTCTGCTAGATCCCTTTTTGGTTGCTAACACCAAACCACACTGAGCTTCTACCTAACCCCTTAGATACACAGGCACAAAGATAACTTTTCCTCTACAGATGAAATCAGCCAGGTACAGTTTAAAGAGCATGAATGCTGCAGCTCTTAAATATAGCTTAAGTTCAGCCACACTGACTGAGAGCAGCTGTGTTAATTTACAGATGCAGAATGTGAGCTTCTCAAGGCAAAAAAAAACAATGACACACAGCTGCTTTGTGAACCTCAGATCTGTGCTCCATACAGATGGCTTAAGTAGTTAGGAAGAGATCTGAGCTTTCAGAAGCAACGTTTGTGAGTGCTGCATCAATCAGGCTTTGCTGAAAACTGCACTTTCCTGTAAACAGCTCAAAACTGAGCATCTCTCATGGAAGTGCTGCACAAACAGTAGATGTGCCCCACAGCTATCCTCTGTGTCATCCCCTGAGGAAAAATAGCCAAGAGCAAAGCTGGAGCCGGGTTCTTCCTTTCTTGTTCACACTGCTGTTTTCCTGGCTTTTGCTACTTCATGTCAGCACCTGGTGAGGCAGTGTCCTCCTTTACCTGAGCCTGGCCACAGGGAAACCCTTCCCTCTGGTGGTTGGTGAACACGTGTGTCTGTTCACACTCACATCTGCCCATTTTCCTTCCATCGGCATTCACCTGCCGGGAAGATGTCCAAGGCAGCAGAAATTGGTGGAGGTTTCAGAGCACAGAACTGTGATGCTGGAGGCACTACGCACAATTTGCAGTTTGGGACTGAGAACTCAGATCTATGTGCGTAGGAGGGATTATTCATAGCACCTACAACTCCACATCTTCATTTAGTTTTAATGAGGCAAAGAATCGCCAGAGGAGATAAACACAGTGCTCCTATTCCTATTCCTATGGAGTGAAGGACTTGCCAAAGGCCTCAGCAAAAGTAATAGCTGCTTTGTGATGGCTCAGCATGGAAGTATCTCTGTGGCATCCTGCAGTATTGCTGTCCCAGGCTCAAGCTCCCATCAGCTTAGAGCTGAGCACAAAAGGCAATGAAATACATCACTTTGCCATGCAAGAGGTCTCCCAGATGAACCAGAAGGGCAGCCCGTTAAGAATTCAGTGCCTGAAGGCTCCAGCTCTTCATACCTTGACATTCTTACTCCGATGTTGCATTGCTCAGCACTCGAGATATCGCACCCAAGAGCACACTGAGTGCTTTTATTGCAGCCAATAAAATTAAAGGCAAAAAATCCAGTACCCCTCTTCATTTTTTTCGGACTGTCATGTGCTGTGCTGAACCCATGGTTCAGTGTTGCAGTAAAACATTCCCTTCTTCTGGCCAAAATAAATAAATAAATAAAAGAACTAAAAACTATCCTAATAACCCACATCCATTTCTATTTCCTCTTTTATTAAAACCTAATGACTTCTAATAAATAGTTCCTATTTCTCTCTTCAGTGACAACTTAGAGGAGGTTTCGGTAATGACTGTCTTTTAGCTGAGCTGAGCTCAATTAACTGGGCAGAAAATTAGAAGCCATGTCTGCAAAATTAACAGGAAATGCATCGTTTTCTGGCATGCAAAAAATACAATTCCTTTCTACCAAGTTTGGCATAGATTTAACAAAACATGTTCCACAGATGGAGATTCTTTCAAAAACAAATCAGCTATCCTAAGATAACCAAGCTCTAATGGTGCTGTTAGGACAAAAAGACAAAAAATAAACAATCCAGCAATATCAATTATATTATTTCCTCTTCTGTCTCTGTATTCCTTGCCAGCTGCTTGTGTCTGATGTGGACGTAATTGTTCGAGTAATAATTGTTAGCGTAGTAATACCCTAAGGCAAAATTCATCCTATGTGTTATGAAAATGTCCATCTCCATGCTGTCCAGTATCCGGGGCCAAAGCATTCTGTGCAGCACCTTTGGAATGAATACTGAAGTGTCAGAATGCAGAAATGGTGAATTAGAGTATTCTTTTTTCCAGCGTGGCTCTTCTGATGAAATGAGGTGTGTAGTTCTTTGAGGTGCACACAGATGTCCCTGTGAAACAGTGCTCAGCCACTGAACAGTCCCATGCAGGCTGACAGCGACCGAGGGAATTCATCTTTCCTGTTCGATAAGGTTTTGTTGCGTTCACCCAGCTCTCGCCTTGCGTGTATGGGAACGGTTACATTCCTCTGAGCTTCTCTTGTTTTGATACAGGAAAAGAATGAAGCTGCTCTTTTGATCATGCGCTACTCACGATGAATCGAAACCCACAGAGCACTTTGCCAGATCTTTTGTGGTAAAGCAGCATCCTCTGTGTTTGCAACGAGCCGTTCTGCTTCCTTCCACAAAGTGAGACATCAGAGGAGCACCACTGGCAGAGGAAGCTGACAAAAGAAGGTATCCTGAGTGAAAATTGTTCCCCTCCTAAGACTGTATTTAGATATCTCAAAAGGTTTCCGGGAAAATGGCTTAGCACACACATTCTATTCCCCAGCACCCCGGCTGTTAGCAGCTGGATGCAGCCACTTTTGAAGGAAATGTAACAGCAATTTTCAATAATAGACAGTAAGTATCTGTGAATGTAACTAGGAGTGCAATTTTGCAACTTACCCCCCTCAGACTTTCCTTTGAAGCACAATCCCACAGAAGTTACTTGCCAAGATGCTGCAGTGCCCGGTCTGTAAGCTGTAAGAACAGGCTCTGAGCAGCCGATCTGCTGAGCTTCAGAAAGCACTGTGAAAGCAGAACAACACTCTTGAAGGACATGAAACACTTACTGAGCCTGCTTGCTACCTAGCGGCACCTCTAAGGTGAACCCACAAATGGAACTTGTAGCATTTTCTTTTGTAAAGCACCACATGGACCAGGGAAAGATGGTTCAGGGATTAAACGTGAGCATGAGCTTTAGCAGGTCCTGCTTCAGTCTTGTGTTCCACCGATAGTTTTTCTTAATGTAAATTTAGGTAAGATGTTTAAATCCGGTTCATTACAAATACCTGTGCACCATTTTGCTCAGGTCTGCAATGCCTTGTGCCCAGGCAACCTGAGAATGTAAGTCTCGAGCCTCTAGAAGCAGTTCAGCTGCACTTGAGACCTAAGCAGCCATGCTTTCAGACTGCTGTGGGAGGATAGTGCTTAAGGATAGAAGACTGTCCTTGGGGAACTAGGAAATAAACCTCACTGAATCACCAACCTGCCCAGGGGTGACCCGGTGTGAAGGATGTTCATATGATAAAATAGCAGTCTCATATGTATCTGCCTGCAGAAGGTGGAGACAGCTTCTATCCCATCCCATCCCGTCCCATACCAGCTGATACCTCCGCTGCCCACACCCTCCTGCATGCCTCCAGCACTTCCCTGGCTGGATGCTCTATGAGATCCTCTATCCATGTAGGAGAATAGATCTATTTTCTGGTCTTTGCCAGGGACTGTTTCCCTGACACATTCTGCATGAGCTGCATGAGTTCAGATAATGAAGTTCTGTCTGTATGCAATGTGGTAGACTGTCCTCTACTGTAAGTTACTCCAGCTCTAAAGTGATGCTGAATTAATCTGTTTCTCACATAATATTACAGTTTGAAGTCCTTTACAGAAACATAGTCTGGAAAACACTACGCATGACTATGCCAGTAATGTCTCCAAATGTTCTCTCTAGTGAAAGGACTGATAAAAAAACCAACGCAATTCCTTCCTAACTACTCATCTGCCTCTCCCCTTGTGCGTAGAAACACAGTCAAGTGATGGGATATGTCCGTCTCAGTGACAAATGCAGCTGAGCTAATGCAGGAAGCGGTGGTACTCAAGATGGAAATGAACCACTGCAGTGTCAGATATTGCATGGTTGGGAATTAGTCTCAGTTTTTTACAACAAATAGAAGCTCCAGAGCTCAGCAAGACAGAGCTACACATGAAGTCCAAAGTAGCTAACCAGTTCACATTACAGTTGACATGCTGAAACTGATGGATTGGTTCTTCCACTTGGAAAGATCAGTATGGAACTATCAAAGTCCTATGAAATAATGACAAAAATGGGCAGACTCTAGTGAATTTACTTGAAAATTTCTTTTAGGGGGGAAGCTGAGTTGCCTGCAGATCCTCAGGGCAGAATCCAGCTGATGGCATGGGGAGGATGAGCTGCCTGGTGGCACGGTTGCGACTCAGAGAGGTCATCACTTGACTTGAATGTTACATTTTGTTCTTGGTGTTTCCAGTGAAGACAGTCAAAGGCAAATAAAGTTTGTATTGCCGCAGTAGAGAATGGTGAAAATTTTTCTGATTCTGTGGCAGAAATGGATCCTAGAACAGCAAGAGCAGAAGGAATAATGACATCTTCAGTGCCACCATACACAGAGCCAGACTGTGGGGCAGGGAGAGTTGCTGTTATGACATGTCAGAGGCCTTCCTTTGCCGTGCAAAATCATCCGAAATTATTTCTTCAATCTGATACTGCAGATTACACAGCAGTTTTGACCCTCGTAAAAAGCACTTTCTTCTTGATCTTTTGACTGAGCCGATCTTAAACTTTCCCAGCAGGGCACACTGATGGAAACAGGATGCGATAGCAAGTTCTGCTTTCTGTACAAATCCAGACTCGCACATTAGCTAAACCATATTTGCTGCAGGGGAAGAATTGTTGACTTTTTTTTTCCTTCTTTCCCATCTGTTTTGCTTCTTCTACAGAGGATCCATTCTAACATCTAATCCTAACACTGTGAGCAACAGCAGCAGCGCACGCATGACATCGCTGGTGAGGTAGGGCTCTTATCAGCAACAGCAGCAGCAGCCAGAACTTGTGCCTCTGGGCAAAGATACTCGGTGGCCATCTGAACATGTACACTGAATGTTTTCTTTCTCAGCTTCCACCAAAGAGTGTTTGTTTTTATCCACTCCTTTTCTTTCCTCAGTAGCAGCAGAGACATTTTGAATGAAGCAAGGGGGGATACTCCTGATTGCTTGGATTTCATTCAAGAAGGACAGATTTATATGTTTACCCTGGAAATGACTTATTTGAATCATAGTTGTGAGCAGAGCCAAGGAGCCCCCTCGCCTCCACCCCCAAAACATGTCCGCAGTGCTCTGCCACAATGTGCTTTCAATTATAAGCAGGAGCTGCTGCAGCATTTTCTGCCTCACTACAGTATTTTTCATTATGCAGGCTGCAGAACGACTAGGAAAATCAGATTCTGTTAAGGAAAGAGTTTATTAAACTTACTGAGGGAATAAAAGGCAATTTTAGACTCATATATGTTTAAAGACATGGTGATGGAGGGTGAGCAAGCAACTTAGTCATGTCTATAGTGCAGCAATGTGGTGTAGTAAGGATTAATTGACAGTGGACCTCAAGAGTCAGTTTGGATCTTTGGTGTGTCTCTGCCCTAGGCCATCACTCACAGCTTCGGTGGATGTTTTGGGTTTGGTTTCATGCTGGTGTGACTCCATGAGGAGCACCTCTGCTCTCAGCTCAGCACCGTGGGCTGCCCACACTGTGGCTGCTCAACGAGAACAAGAAACTGCTTCTAGAAAGATGAAGGTGTTGAAGACATTCCTCTTCACATTCAGTTCATTTTTTCATGCCTTCGGTACATGAGGGTTAATGAAATCCGAGGTGTTTCTCGTTTCTCTCATGTCACTGAAATGCACTTGGGAGGAATACCAGAATGTAAATGTTCACGCTGTTGCCTGGAGGGAGAGCAAAGATCCCATGGGTGAAGAAATAATTGCCACTTTCTGGTGATAAAAATTATTCATCCCAGTGACTTGGATTCTTGCATAAGGCATTTTTGCCCACTGCATTCATGTCATATTCTCTGTGCCGTGAGGGATCAGAGCCCAGCTGCCTCCTCAGCAAAGCGGGTTGGTGGTTATCGCTCTTTCAAAGAAAGCCATGACATCAGCAGAGATCAGCACTGTGCGTGTCGGGGCTGCTCACCCCTGTTCATGTACATGACTCAGTGCCCCCAGGCTGCGTGCTGCAGACCCCGGTGTCCATGGGGTGCTGTCAGTATTTCTGAACTGACTTTGGCTCCACAGAATCACCCTAATAATTGTCCAGAATTGTATCACCTCTTGGAGGGATTTCTACCTCCACAGGCCCTCAGCTTGTATCAGTTTGACGGGCTGATATACTCTGTATTGCTGGTAGCATCCTGATAGAGGACATCTCCTATTCCTCTCTTGAAGGGAGAAGAAAAGGACTGTAGGGCAGCCTGATCTCCAGCATGTCAAGTGGCAGCACCCAGAGGTTATCTAAGATGGCCACTGTCATTCCTTGGCCCTGGAGGTGGCTGCATTTCACAGCAAAGTTGCTTTACATTTCCAGGAAAGCTGGGAAGGGACTTTTCATAAGGGCAGGTAGCAACAGGACAAGGGAAAATAGCTTTCAACTGGAAGAAGATAGATTTAGGCTAGATTAAGAGGAAATTCTTTACTATGACGGTGGTGAGACACTGGAACAGGTTCCCCAGTGATGTTGTAGGTGTCCCTTCCCAGGAAGCATTCAAGGCCGGGCTGGATGGGCCTGTGAGCAATCTGATCTAGAGGGAGTCGTCCCTGCCTAAAGCATGGAGGTTGGAAAGAGATGATCTTAAGTGTTCCTTCCAACCCAAACCATTCTACAATTCTATTATTTTCTTGCCCCTTTCTATAGCTTTCTCCTCTTTTTCCATCTTTCCTCCAATTTCAGTTAATTTATATTGGGTTCAGATCAGAGACAAGGAAAACTTTCTGTACTGTAAGTGTGGGCAAAGACTGCAACAGGCTTCCTCTAGAGTTGGTCGATGCCCTGTGGCTGTCTGTGTTCAGGCGATGGTTGGCAAAGCCCTCAGGAACAGCTTGGTTAGCTCAGCAGTGGTGGGGAGTTTGAATTTTATGATTTTTGAAGGTCCCTTCCAACAATTCTGTTCTAAAACTGATGTTGTACTGCGTGATATCCTGTTTTATGTGATATTTTAACTTTATTAGGATGAGAGATGATGAAGCTGAGCAGTGAACTTCTGAGGTTTCCATGAGAATTCCTGGACTGGGGTTCATGCACCCCTCCCAGAGTAGTCATGAGACAGTCTTTGATGCATGAGACATGACAGTCACTCTTCCACAAGAAGGGACATTCCCAAATTCATTTATTACCGCTTCTGATATTTTCTTTTCAGCTTTGACTTTGAGTAAGACAACACAAATATGTTTTTCTTTTCTTTCTTTCTTTCTTTCTTTCTTTCTTTCTTTCTTTCTTTCTTTCTTTCTTTCTTTCTTTCTTTCTTTCTTTCTTTCTTTCTTTCTTTCTTTCTTTCTTTCTTTCTTTCTTTCTTTCTTTCTTTCCTTAAAAACTAGGAGATTTAAGGAATTAGGATGTCGAGCAAGGAACTGCTCACCCAACTGGAATCACTTGAATCACTCTCCAGGTGCACCTGGAGTATTCTCACCATGTTCTGTGAAAGCTCCAAGGGCAGATAAGAGCAGATGGAGTGTTTATGACAGAAACAGCACTGCAGGAGCTCTTGTGGAGATATTTTCAGTCTAATAGCAAAGCTTGGAGCAGTTTGACATTTCTTGAGTTGGGTGGGATGAATGATATTTCATTAATCACTGCTTTTGGAGTTACATCACTGTCTATGAAATTGAAAAACAAAGTATGACACGTAGTTCAAGAGGTTTTACCATGAAATTACGTAACTTCTCTGTGGTAGGGGAGTGGAACAGGCCATCCTCATAGGCCAGTGTGGATTTTTGTGCTACCTAATGTCTTTTTCATCTGAAAGTGGCTGTGTCTAAGTAACACTGAAAATTACACAACTGGAAAATTGTGTCATTGACTTCAATGAACCCAACAAATTACTTATATTTTTCACATGTTAAAAAATCAGACACAGAGCCACAAGAACAAGGCCTGTTAAAATGTATAAAATTTTTAATAACTAACGCTGGGGACTTTTTAAACTAGTGGTGTTTGCAAGTGGAAAATACCTAGCAACACTTTGCAGATTTCCATTGGCTTCCAGTGTTAGAAGGCAAAATAGTCCATTTTCAGTGTGACCTTTTCCCCTCTTGTGTTTGGTGCAAATACAATGAAATGAATACCAAAAGAATGGATGAATTATTTGAAGGATCCAAGCTATGCAGCACTGGGTACCTGGGTGCAGCTGGCTGCCCTTTGCAGCAGGGGGTCCTCATACATGAGGGCTGTTGTAGAAGGAGAAATTCTATAAACAAGAAGATGGGATCCTGCAGCAGATGCTGGAAGCTTCTTGCCAACCCATATCCTGGAGAGGCCGTCTGAGCACTTGGAGTTTTGGCCAGATCCTGTTTGTGTTGAAGTTTATAGATTTTGACATCATTCTCAATGAACAGTGTAATCGATCTTCCAGGGGGGCTTTGCCCACGTGTGTGATTAAGTTCATGGACAAGCTCCTGAGTCCTTCTTCCAACAGTCCTTTCTTTAATTAATTTTGTATTTTTCAGACATGCAAAATAAACACTGACTTCCTCTGTTAAATGAAGAGCAATAAACTGGGGTTACATACTTTTATTATTAGGAAATAGCATAATACTCAAAATTTGAAAGCATGCCGTGTAGCACGCTGTACATCTAACCCTGGGATGAAAACATCCCATTACCAATATCATAAAAAGATTTTGCACAATAGTATTCAGTTACAGACGTATTTACATGCATATATGAAGCAAGATGTGGCTAGCCCATAAAAATGTGGAGAATGATAAAGCAAGAGAAGCAATATATAAAATGATAATCTCCAACCACAGTGTTCTGCTGCATCTGTGCTGGATCAGAGTTTGGCTGCTGAGGATGAACTTTGGAATATGTTGTTCTCGGGTTTGCATCTTTCTTGAGCTTTTCCTCCAAATTTTCACGATCTCTTATTTTTACGACGCAGAGAGCTGAGTAATTACAGACATACAATGTGGTAGATAATTCAGCAGGAGAAAACTCTATACAGCATCTCCTTTTACATCCACTAGAGAACTTCACGTGCCCACAGAGGCTCAGGCAGAAAGCTCCTCAGTACGCAACCAGGAGATTTTAAGAACCAACACTCAGAATGCATCGCCCATTACATAACGCTTCATAATGAATGTATGTGGAGTCCAGTTCTTGTCCCACTTTGAAGAACTGTCATCTCACAGGTACAGTGTCAGACAGCTCATTCGCTGGCACCTGTTTTCCATTGACATGACTTCATGGCCAAAAGCCAACTGTGTCAAATCCAACTTTTCAAAAGAGAGATCCTATAATTGGGAAAAGGCCGATTTCTGCACGCTCGAGGCTCCGCTTCCTTTCTAGCCACATACTTGCATGGAAGTTTGTGTGACCCAATGACCCCTGCCTCAGTCTGCAGCCAGCAATGCTCCCAGTGGCCAAGTTACAATCCGTGGAGTTTTTAATTCCAGACCTAGCTCCTCCTAGACTGGAATGATATGCAATTTGACAATTGGGATAGAGGAGTGAAGACCATACCTGGGACACCTCGATTTGATGGCATCATCAGAGTGCAGCAGTGATGCTGGACTATTGACAGTGTGAGCATGGGAGTGGTTTAACCATTGTCACACTGTGGGATTCCAGACCTGGTCATGCAACTCAGGTAACGCTGCCTGCCCCGACCTTTTGTCCCTCTTCATTTCCTCATGGCTGTGGGAGGTCTTGCTGGGATGTTTCTGATTTGGGGACTGATGCTCTGCAACATTTGCCTTCTAAAACAGATTTTCTCTCTCTGTTGTGGTAAACAGTGAGACACTGTAGTAGTTCACATTTGTTTAGGTCTGTGCATTTTTTTGCTGGTAACTACATACACATCTCCTTTTGTAGCAGCTGTTTTTCTATGACTTGCATCTGTGGCATGTTTCTGAGGCCTGAAGATAACAGATTTGTTGCTGAATGTAGACATAACGCACGTTGTCAAGATTCATATGCAGTGAAAATCTGCACTCCTTCAAAAATCACCAGGGTTTCTTTGTTTTCTGTTTAAACATCCCTATCTGATCGCTCACTGGCTGCAGTCTGGCACAAATATGGTGGCAGAACTGTGGGGATGGATAGCTCAAAAATATTTGAATCACTAAGTCACCGAGGGGCAGTTCATTCCCACAACTTGTGCCCTTGGAAAGCAATACAGTAAGAAAATATAACAAGTTGCTATTTAGTTTCTCACAACACTCCCGGTGTTGAGGTTTAGCCAATCTGTCCTTGTAAAATACAGCACAATTTTACCCCCCAAAAAAGACCATATAAGCTTTGACATACTCAAATGGCAAGGCCACAGAACAGCCAGCCAGACATCAGAACTGCTTTCTCCTGCATCTCTGAAAAAGAGTGAAATTCAGCCCCGAGACCTGGGCAGTCCCTTTGGGTCTTTAGTTATGAGGTGATTCAAGCTCTCACGTGCTCTTGTACACATGAGACCAGGGTAGAAGAGGACATGTGAGCAAAGCTTGGCTTGAACCTACAAAGAAAGAGGTGTTTGGTTTTCCTGAGCTATTCATCCTTGCTGCAGCTTAGGAGGACATCCAGAGTGACAGGCACAGAGAGCAGCACGCACGAGAGACAGGAGGCAGTATCACATAACCTGCCTCCTGCTTCTTATTTTAGAGTTCTGAAATAGGAGTGCTCATGTTTTTCATTGCAGAAACCTCCTTTGCTCTCCACCAGCTGGCAGCAAACCTCTCAGCTTCGCAGCTTCTGAGAGCAGGTAAGGAAAGGTGAGCAGAAAGTGTGAGACAGGCAGAAACAGCAGACTTCAGGGGAGGTTCTCCTTCGTTAGATCTAGTTTCTTTTATCCTGCTAAGACCCAAAGCCTTCCAAGTATCGTGTGCCTAAAGGAAACCTATCAGGGAAAATTCAGAACGGAGGATTTTCTTGCATTTAAAAAGCCGAGGCAGTTCCAGTTTGCTCCAAACATAATTTCCTGATGAATTTTCTGGAAGATGGATGTTACATCTCTCCCTTTATTCAGCTCGGCATCAGTGCACTCCACACACGGAATAACCGTTGCAGCACCTGGCCATGCCTGACATCTCACTCTATATTCAGATGGAGAAAACTAGGATAAACCCCCACTGTCAGGAATCAAAGGTAACATCCTCACAGAAACTAAATCTTTCCTCAATATGTGATTTTCTGAAGAACAGGAATGTGGTAGATCTCAGCTCCCAGGACCCCTTAAAAGTCTTCGGTTTGGTATCACTGGGAGAGCCACATAAATTGAAGGCAATTCCTGGAGTCGGGTTCACTGTTCCTTATGGGCTCCTTCCAACTCGGGATATTCTGTGATCGTACGGAATAGGGATTATCAAGGAACCATTGATGCAATGGTTTCCCCTGGTGAAAGAGAGAGCAAAAAGTTGAAAATGGAAATAGCAAAGCGGCAGCAGGAAGTGTGACTGCCCACATGGCCGGGGCCGTCCTCAAGGATGTGTTGTGAGATCTGATCTCTTCAGTCTGTAGAAGCAACAGTGGGCACTAGTCACTTTCTGTAAACATGTGGGAAAGACAATGCCCGTGGCAGAGAAGAGCTGTGTAAGCATTGTTTTGGCACAGACACAAGGGGCATTCTAACCACGTGAACAGCATGGCTCTGGAACAGCTGCACCACACGCTGTGGCATAACCCAGGTGGGGGCTGTGCCAGAAGATGTATGGTTTATTCACAGATTTATAGCACTGTAAAGCCTTGAAGAGGTGATGTGCATCAGGGAGATGGTGGAGGTGATAGACACAGGGCTCTGGAGGGGCAGTTGGCAGTCTCCTCTGCGAAGTTACCGCCACACTGTGAGCAGCAGAAAGAGGGGAGATGTGGCTGCATGCTTCCTTGGCCATGTGGAGGAAAGCAACACCAACACAAGGGTCAAAATGTGATCCTTAGAACTGATGAATGACGTCAAGTTGTGAAGATGAGAGCTGCTCAGTTTGGAGGGTTGGTTTGTTCTGTGCTTTAAAAATCCCACAGGCATGGAGGAAATAAGAGCACCGGTGCAGTCTGAAGCTGTTTTGGCTTCCAGCTCCTCTCAGGATGACTGTGGCACAATCGGTTCCAGATGTTGAGTTTCCAGTGGCGGCTGACACAGACACACACACGGACACACAGAAATTTCCCCAGCTCCATGAGCTCAGACATAATCCCAGAATCACAGACAGACACAGGCAGACATTACCCCTTCCTCATGGGCCTGACCAGCGTGCAGCTGACAAATGCTTCGGGTCCTAGCAGTGTGTCTGGGCAGGATGACGTCCCCTGATGATGGTGGTGGTGGAGGAGCCCATCTCACAGAGCTCTCAGCAGTGCTGTGTCAGCCCCACGTGAGCACAGAGTGCTGGAAGTGCCTGGTTAACCTGCTGCTGGCTGTAGGCAGAAAATTAATAACTCGATTCCAATTATAAATATTCCAGGGAGGGCTAATGATGATTAATCTGCTGTTACAGAATTACTCTTTTATGACTTGTTATGTATTGCTCATATGAGTACATTCACTCGTGACACCTGTTCCTTTTGATAGTATCTATCACTTATTAAATCTTTGTAAGTAATTTAGGGGGGTAACTGTCATGCATAAATGGTACACATGTCAGATTTAATGCAGTGGCTGACACTAGTGATCAATGTACAATGCACAAGCAGAATGTAGAGGATCAAAAACCCCAGAGAAACTCAGCATCTTGGGGGAAGACCATCTCCATTCCTCTGGTGCAGCACAGAAGCACATCCTCTGCTGCAGTCAATGGACTCCAGGAACACCCCCAGGCAAAGCCTCTAGCTGGGACTCAGCATAAGGTCAGAGGAAAGCTAATTTTGTGGAGAATTTTTAATAGGAAGATATAAACTTGCAATAAAAAGCAACTGCTTTAGGCTGGAATTTTCCAGAAACGTGAGGGGCAATAGGTCCCCAAATCCCACTGGTCTGGTACCCAGCTCTCACAGGCTCTTCTGAACAGTCCAGCTTCCCTCTGACTCATTGCCCATTCCACTGCTATTATTTCTTCATAAGATTTAGTTTAAGTTATTGTGCTCTTAATTTCCTGTTTCACAATCCTTTGGTGATGCCAGCAAAATATATTAATGCTGATTTCTGGATTTGTATTTGAACATTCAAAGGATTAAAATGAACCACAACTCCTCATTGGCTCAGGGAGATCAAAGGTCTGGGGCAGAGATCTGATTAATCCCTCCCCAGACACAGCCGAAGACCAATTAGCAGAAGAACTGGATCTTTCCCAGCCATGTGCACTGGGGCAAAGCCAAGTCCAGCACCCACAGGTGAAGCTCCACGGCTGTGGCTGAAGGTACGTGGGCTGCATCCTTGTTCTGCCTGCTCCAAGGTAAGCAAATGTACCGACAAAGCTAAGGCTGTATTCACCATGAGTAACAAACACCCGCAGCCCAGCTCTCTGACTAAGGGCTGCTTCACCAGCACGGTCATTATTTCACCATCAATCACTTCATTTATTTATTTATTCGTTTTATTTCTTTTTTCTTTTTGCAGTAGGAAGCCGTTTCTCCTGATAGATGCGCAACGGCAGATGAAGTGGGCGTAAAACTGTCAGCAGATGCACGAGGTTTGAAGGGAAGGCCTGGAGACAAGTGGGTTTACTTCCCACTGTGCCCCCAGTGCTGCAGTGTTGCAAGATTTCCCTACAGAGCATGCAGGAGTGTTAAGGAAAAAACCCAAGAGCTGTGAAGCATCTGCACTGCCAGGAAATGTCTGATTTCCAGTGCCTCCAGTGAAGCACACAGCCCAAAGGTGGCATGCCCTGATCACCTGGTGGCCAAACAAGTGAGGACTCGAGCCCCCTGAGCCCCAGGCAGCTGATTGCATCTCAGGTTGGAAGATTTCTATGGGCAAGATGGATTTATCCAGATTTTGCCTGTGATTTATGCACTGTCCTTTCTCACCAGTAACAGCGGAATTTGGCCCTTCTGTGCTCATTTCCATTGCAGATTAGCAAACATGTTAGAAAAGAGTCTGGTGTCAAGATGTTTGTTGGGGTTGGTGGTTTGGTCAGATGGGAATAAGAGAAGTAAATTCTCCAGGGGAAGAGGATGTTTGTAGTCCCAATTCTTTCTTCTAACCATGTGTCCAGCCAGACAAATCCACAAACATGCAAAATGGTAACAACTGTAGCCAACAGAATTTTTCTAATTAACTTTCTGAGCACAAAATCCAGTGTTTCTGTACCTCAGACTGCATCCAAAGTGTGTTCGAGTCAATGGAAAGGCTCCCACTGGCTGCAGCAGCTGTGGGTCAGAGCCCCGGGACAAGAGGCAGAGCAGTGGCTCCATTTATTTTGGAAATTCCATCTGTGAGCACAGTGCTTGTTGGAGAAATCCCATCCCACAACATGAAACAGTTCTCAGTGCTGTGGTCTGTTCCAGTCCGTGCTCCAGCCAGTGACATTTTGGTACATAAATTATTACCCTTTGGACTCCAGAGGAGTTGCTTTCCCTGCCAGCCTTCTCCTACCTCTTTCTTCATCTCCAGCACTTCTCTACAGACCTTCTGTAGCTTCAGGTGTGAAAAGCAGGTCGGTTCCAAGGGCTGAAGTGGAAACTGGAAAACACACCAAGCTAAACAGAATGCCCAAGCCAAGCATTTTATGTGAGTGTAGCAACGTGTGCTGTTCTACAGGAAGACTGAAGTCTCCCCTACACTCCACATGATGAACATCTTTGCTGATGATGGAAGTCATTCAGGTCACGCTTTGTTGCAGGGGATCAGGCACAAAGGAACTATTTATCCTACAAACCTGTCAGCTTTTAAAAGCTCCATTTCTTAATGGTGGAGCCTCTTTTTTCTCTCCCCACTTTAGCAAGTACCCTGGAAGGTGGTAACTGTTGAGTTCCTGAGGAGGTGAAAGAGCTCTTTTCAGTGGATGCAATTTGAGAGAACTGGAATCTATGGAAGCTGTGTAAAGCCCAAGAAGGACAGCTAACATCTGTCACGCTTATAACATGCAGCATCCACTGCAGATAGGGTAAGTCAGCTCTTACACCAGAATCAATCGTCTGCAAGGGAGAAGAGAAGGAGGAAAGGAGAGAGGGAAGGAAGCAGGGAGGGGTGGGGGTCACAGCTCTGCGATGGGATGGAGAGCACACCCTGCACCAGCTGATGTGTGGCACAGCTCCAAGTCCTCCTGCCCATCTCAGTACATCGGTGGCGGTGCTGCTTTCAAACTCCACTGCTTAGACACCAAATTGGTTGTTCTGGTCTCTGCACTCAGGTGTAGCCTGACACCTGAGCCCCGCTGTGTGCCATGTAGTTGCGGCACAGGCAGGTGGTTGGCTGGGAGATACTCGGGGTTGTACTTCAGCAAAGCAAGGGGGAGGAATGCAGGTAGTGAGTGCAGGTGTGGGACAAGTGCTGAACGTGTGGAAGGAAAGGAAGGGAGGCCTGGCCAGGCTGGGTAGGTGTCAGCAGGATGCAGACATGGTTACTGTGCGTGGAGAGGGATGCACCAGTTGGAAGGCAAAAGCTGATTCCAGCAGAGCTAATGGCAATACTTCCAGTGACCACGTGGCATTTCATTAAAATTTCACTGCATTTCATAAAGATTTTTGTGTCTATGGCTTACATCCATGGTTATTAAAAGCCAGGTGTACTGCTCACACAGAATAAAATGTGGTGGATATTTGCCTAGGGAGGTGGTTGAGGCACCGTCCCTAGCGCTGTTCAAGAAGCGTTTAGATGAGGTGCTAAGGGATTTGATTTAGTAGCTTGGTGGGTAGGGATGGTGGTGGGAGGATGGTTGGACCAAATGATCTTGTAGGTCCTTTCCAACCTAATGAATCTATGAATCTATGAACTGATACAGTTTGTTGTATTTATAGTATTAAAATATATATATATATATTTATAAAAAAAAATATATATTTATATATCTATAAAAAGGAGGCATTTGGGGAAAATAAAATCCTTCGGAGAGTTTGGTTGACACGGGGCAGATGTTTCTTCTCCTACTGACAGTCAATGATTTGTAATAATGGAATTTGCCCCTTTTTAATTGAAAAGGCTGAAGGTGAATAAGGGTGGATGTTTGGCAAAGGATCTTAAGGTATATTTTGAAAGAGGTCTGTTTTGTTTCCATACTCACAGCTTCTCCTAAGCCCAAATCTCTGAACCAAAGGCTGCTTTCATAACTGAGTGTGATATATTCCCTTATCTTCTCACTGTGCAAATCACTCTGTGCTGAACGCTCCGTTACGCAACTTCACTTGCTCACGGATGGGTGAGTGGAGCTACGAGGGGCTGCTTGGGGCTGGATTCCTTTCACTTGCCGGATAACAACTGGAAACAATTTCCCATCACAGTGCTACACTTTGTCATTTTGTATCAGGCAGAACCACGCTGCCTTCCCCTGGAAACATGCAGCGAATGAAAACAGCACGCCCTGAAGATTAAACATTAAGTGTGAGCTTAAGCAGCGTTTCAGCTCCACGGAGGACAGATTTTTGTGCCTTTACTATTAAGAGCATGTGGCCATCAGGCTGTGGCAAGCTCCGTGTGCTGCTCTAAGGCAGCATGGGCACAGTGAGCATCAGAGATGGGGAAGAAGCACGGTGTGGGCACACCTCACTGCTGATGCTCCCTGGCTTCAGGCAGGTCAGGAAGGAGGAAAGAGTCTACTGACTGAAGCAAGCCAGTCTGCCTGCAAGGGAAGGAGTCAGGGAGGTGATTTCTCAATGTGTGTGGTCAAATTTCTCATGCACTGGAGCAGAAGGAGCATCTCAGAAGCTGGAAAAAAGCAGCTAAGCCAGGCTCAGCTGGTATGGGGGGGAGAGCAGAGAGCAGCGCCAGGGGAAATGCAGGAGTCCGATCTCCCAAGCCATCATGGAGAGGTTTTGCAGAAGAACAAGCAGAAACCAGCCCCTGGCACACAGAACAGGGGCCAAAGAGCTTGCAGAAGGGGCAGGCGCTTCTGGGGGACGGGTCTGAATTGTAGCTTGGATAAGGGGAAGAGATCCAGGGCTTTCCTTGGGGAGGGGAGGGAAACCTCCTCAGCCGTTCAGCACTGACCTTTCCCTGTGCTCCTGCAGGCTCCTGGGCCACGCTCCTCTCCTCCCCAGGTCAGAAGGGGTTTTTCTTAGCACCCAAGATTGGATCACGTGGGATTCTGCTTGTTTTTGTAGACTTAGGGTTGGCTAAAAAGTGGTATTATGTTTAATGAAAATAATGAAAAAAATCAATAAAATGGAGGTTTCAAAATTTGTTTTCTTTCAGCTCAGAAACGAAATTGAAACCACTCAAGAAAATCAGTTCCCTCCCAAACCTCCCTTAGAAGTCCTCCAGCCAACTGGAGCTGAAGGGCTTTGTTTGCCTGCTTGTTTTTTCTTAACGGAAAGCAGACCCAAGAGATGTCCAGCCTTTTCTCTTTTATGGGGGCAGTGGGGATAACACAACCGAGGAACATTTTCGGACCCTTTAAAGCAGCTCTAAGGAACGCAGGGGTCTGGAAGTTTCCGTATTTCCTCGGTGAGGGTCAGCTTTCAGCTCAGCTGTGACTGCAGCACGGACAGCAGCCCACATGCCACTGACAGATGGCCCTTGCCTGTGTCTGCACTCACACATACCAACCTTACATCCAGCCACCTCTGCAAAATATTTTGTGACCATTTGATGAACGCCGGTGTTTTAAGAGCAACGTGTTACTGTTGTGCCAAGAAAACAGCTTTCCATCTTGAGAGCGTTGTTAGCGAATGCAGAACAAAAAAGGATTCAACTGCTCACTAGAAATGTGGAAATTAATGACGATCGGTTTCATCAAATTCCTGGAGAAAAAATATATTGGAGTGTGTGAGCAGCCTTCAAATAAGGCTCCTGCCAACTGCAGACAGCTGGGCTTGGGGATGGGGGCTCAGGGATGAACCTGCCCAAGGGTAATTGCTAATGGGACACTTCTTCGTTGCCTTTTCATGGTACGGTTGTCATCCAGGACAATGATAAACCCCAATAACTTATAATTATCTCAGCAAAAACAACTTGGAACAGATCATCTGAAATTAAAGGGTTCATAAAAGAGAGAAAGTGTAGGGAATGTGCTTTCAGTACCTCTCGCTATTGTTTCTCCAAGGATGAAATTCTCCCTTCTCTACATATGAGAGCTGTTCCGACAACTCCCCACACCCACTGGTGGGGCTCTGGTCACAGCCCCAGCCCGATCCCTGCATCACACACACGGTTTCCTCCACTCGGGGTGCAGAGTCTGTGGGGAGCAGCAAAGCCTGGCCTGTATGCAGCATGGAGATGGCACAGTGTGACACCAACAGGAATAAATTGGCTTAGACAGAAACAGTCCCCTCCTCTCTGTCACCATCGCTGTGTGGTAAATTCAAGCTGAAATATACGCAGCCCCAAAGCTGCCCTGAGCTCCACCAGAGCTGTGGAAGGAAGGAAGGTGCTGCAGCTGCACCAAAATCAAACACATTCTGATGTTTGTTCAAGAAAAGGCCCAAATTCATCTGACTTCTGTGATCTCCTGACATCGTGGGGTGGGTGTGTGTATGAGTGCATCCATAAAGACATGTAGGAAAATAACAGGTTTGCATTGGGCAGAGGTGGTATTTAGAACACGTATTCTTCCTTAGGGGGCTGCTTTACTATAAAGAGTGAGTGAGGCAGAGGAAGGAGGGATTTCAGACATCTCTATTGCTGAAAGAGGAGTTAGGATCTGAAATCAAAGCTGAAGATGGGATTAAGGTAGATGAAAAAGGGTTGGAACGCCTTATTCCTAAAACCTCCTCCAATATTTTTGAAACAAAATTCAATAGAATCTTTGCAGCTGTAATTCTCTTCAGACCTGAATTGCTTTCCCCCAGGGTTTGTACTGTACCCACAGCTGCCTTCATCAGGCTGAGAAATCTGAAGGCAATGGGATATATGCGGACCACGAGCGGCAAATCTCAAACCAACACAGGACTTTCCTTGTAGAAGAACTGCAGAACATCTGTTTGTTTCACCACGTCCAATTGCCATGGAGATGTGAACACCCTGTGTTATTCACAGGAAGATGACATAGCTATTCTTCTGCAAAACAGAAATTGCTTTTTAAGTATTTCCAATCATAAATCAGGAAAACACCCAAAAATCCAGGTTCCACCCACAGCCCCAAACACCACACCCTCATCAGTCTATTCAAAATAAGTGCCTGTGATAACCTTGCACTGCCTGCAGCCCTCCTCACTGCCACCAGCTCTCTCAGGGCAGTGACAGCATTTGCTGCAGAAGCAATGCCTGCACTGTGGGACACGGTCACCACCTGGATGTCAGATAGTGACTGCTCACAGTGGCTAAGGGAGGAGGCCATGGTGATGGTGGCACGAGCAGAAAGCTGCTGATGGAACAAAACACGTGTGGGTACGTGTGCCACCCTCCAGGCTCCACCTTACGTTACATCTCTCAAGTCTGTCGCTGATTGTTTAGCAGTAACATAACTACCAGAGGCCCTGCAGGCGTAGCACTGAAGTGAAACCAAAGACTAACTCCAGCCCGTGCCTGCCCTTGTGCCACAGTGCCTTTCCTTTTCCACCATCTATCAGCAAACCTGCCCAGCACTGTTACCCTGACCTGCCGGCAAGGATCTTTGCTCCTGACACCCACGTGTCCATCCAACACCAGTACACCTCAAAATGCTCCTGACAGCTGTGCTCTGGACTTCTACTTATAGGAGCAAGACAGGTGGAAGAAGGAAAAATGAGACACCATCAGTAAGCAGCAAATTAGCCTTCAGATCGTGAACAATTTGCTCTCTTGGGAATGGAGCTCCTTCAAAATACATGGAGAAACGATGAGGGATTGCAAGCTCCTCTACAGAAACTTCATTTTTCTGATTTCCTTTTGTACCCTACTCCCCACTACCTCAGCATGAGTTACATCCTGCTATTCGTGCTCACTCAATCAGTTGGTGACCTGTTTTCATTCATAAACAAACCCAAGCATCACTTAGCGCATCGCTGAGGCACAGGGCTGCAGTGGCAGAGGTACCACAGTGCTGCCTGCACACAGAAGCATGGCAGGCAACGCTGGCGGATTGCTTTGAAGCAGCTCTGGGAGGTTTTGGGGGAAGGGAACACTGCTGGGACTCTGATCTATTTGGATAATTAGAACTCAGCGGCACTGGGAGTTAATTCCACGCTTCCAGCTCCTGCAGTGTTACAAGGACAACTGCCAGGAAGAAAGTTTTCCTTTACAAGACATGATTTTTAGTCTCATGATCCCAGCCTGATTTTTCACCTCCAGCTATTCCCCACGCTTTATGATTGAAGCAGGCTTTCAATTAGCTGCCAGGGGCTGATACAAATCCATAACAAATGGGCAGTTGCTCTGAGGCTGGAGAAAAGTCCTGCACTTTGCTGGTTTAAACGCAGCCTGATGCAGAAGGAAGGCTGTCACTGACGGCTCTGGAGGAGACGTTCACTTTGCTGTGATCCTCCATTCAGTGCCTCTTCCACAAGCAGTAGCACTGCCGAATTCCACAGCACTGTGGACCATGAAACAGATCATGACGTGATTAGCAGAAGGCTGCAACCATGTATGATCATTCGCTATGAAATTATTTTAATGAATAACTTCAAGTCTCTCTCTGTGTTTCTGGTTACTCTGCCACAGGATCGTTGTGCTGTGCTCCCTCCTCGAACGTGCTGGTGAGAGGTAACTCCTACACCTTCACATTGGGAAAGCAATCATTAGAAGCTGAAACATCTGACAGACGTGGTCAGATCAAAACCTCACTTTGAAGGAGCTCTACTGCTATGAAAAGACATTGACCAATCTCTGCAGATTCCTCTGGGGGAACCACAGTGAGGTACAGAGGGGTTTGCACAGCATTACCTCTCCTTCTGGCAGCCCCAGCCTGGGGCATTGCCAATTGCACTCCATGGGGCCCTCTGTTGTGATGGAGAAGGAGAATTGCAAAAGTCTATGAGATAATTTGTCGTTTCTTCTGGGAGGAAGAGTTTAGAGGACTGTCAACGTGCAGTGTAATGTTTTCTAGTGAAGTTCATTCAGGTCACAAGTCGTTAAGGTTATACAGACTATTGCTGAGTGCTCTCGGAGGCACAGCTGTAAATCTCTCTATTCTGTTTTGCAAGCTACTACGCAAGATTTGTAAAAAGGGGCTGTATTTCACTGCCAAAAAAATAAAAAAAATAGAGGGTTACTAAGGTAAAAAGGGTTGAAAGGAATCAGTCTGTGCCTTAACTGCAGGGTAGCACTGCCACGAAAGGAACATGTGGGGTTTTGGCCCTCTCTGCAGCTTTGCAGCCAGGCGAGCACAGCAGCCTGAACTCAGGTGGGAGATCTGTGTGTGTGGATAGGAGAGCACTGATGTCAGCACCCAACTGCATTCTTAGAGCAAAGAAATACCCTGATTACTCCAGAAACTCCTCCACGCATGGGGTTTTAAGCTTTCTATATCAAGCTCAACCTTTCTTGTAACTTTCTGGTAGAGAGTGCAGGAGAGCGCTATGTGATCTGCACATAACACAGACCCATGGGAGACCCCGCTGCCTTCACGCTGCTCTGCAAGGCTCCTCGGAAGAGGCAGAGCATCCAGGTGCTGAGGGATGCATGGGACAGCTCAGCCCGGCTCAGCCCCGCACCGCTCTCCGTGCAGGAGCTCCCAGACCGGGATGTTCCCAGTTCCCATCCCCACTAGTGACCCGACACCAGGATCTGCGCCAGGCTGTGCTTCACCCGCCCGACAGAAGCTTCCTGGCAGCCTCTAGTGGCACTGCTGGGGCCCTGCAGGGCTCTGCCTGCCTCAGTCCTGGCTTTAAACCCAGCAGGATGCGGCTCTCTCCACTTTGGAGGCTTTGCACGCAGACAAGCTGGGTGCTCCCACGTTCCCACCCGTAACGTGGGCAGGGTGGGGGCAGCTGCCAGCGGCACTGGGTGCTCGTTTCAGGCTCATGTGTGTTGCTATGTGCATGTGCACTTTGCTTGTGAGCAGCATACTCAGGCCCAGTGCTCACAGCTAGGATCAGACAGGGATCCCAGTGTGTTTTTCTGGAAGGCTTTAAATTTATAAACAACGAGAGCCAGAAGGATGGATAGCACGAAACATCACAGTGATTTCAAAGCATCCAGCCTTCGTTGGGGTTTTCTTTCCTCAGATTAAACCCAGCTCTCCTTTGCCTTTCTGCTGGACAGCCAGCAAAGTGGCAGTGCAGCAGAAGTGAAAATCCAAAAGGGATCCGAGGGCACAAAGTCCCAGTTCTATGAGTGAAGTCAGGGCAGAGGTGGGGGAAGAAGCTGCCACATCACGGGAAGAGCCCCATACCACTTCCAGCGCAGGATTGGGGTGCCAGGGGACGATGCCACAGGCACCAGGTGGGCAGGCACGTACACAGATCCACGCACTTCCAAATACTCATTAAGATCCCAAGGAAAGGCTGTTGGTAGAACAGTAGGCATTTGCTCCCCAATCTAACATTTAAATGAGATAGAAAGCACAAAGGAATTTAAGAATTAGTACTAAGTGAAAAAATGCTTGTAAAAGAGATACTGGTTCCCCTACAAAGGCAGCAGTGATAACAGAGTTGTTTTTCCTTTCCATTGCTTGTAAGTTAGGGGATGACTGTGGAAAATGCAGTGATGTGTGTGATGCTCCTCACCGTGGCTGGAGCACCTGAGCCGTGGGAAGCTCTGCAGTGCCCCACTGTGAGTACGGCCGTTACGATGATGTTTATAGGAAATGAGACTCCAGTAACCTCAGGATAGTGCATGAAACATCACACCGGGCACTCATCCTGACACTTCATGAAAGTCACATTCAGCCCCGTTTCCAAAATGCGAGCAGTGCGAATAGCATTATGCAGTTTCTTTCTATATTGCTCATTCTCTGTTTCAGCTGCTCCCAGAGCCGAGCACCCAGGGAACTTCCCCATAGATGCCTGGAAGTGATGAGTGGTCCCGTGAACTCATCATAGCCATTTCAGGGCACGGTGCCAAAGAAAGAAAGCTCATCGTAGTGCCCTTTCTAATACTGTTAAGTGCACAAGGACCACCAGTAGCAGAGTTCTGACAATTTCAATCAATATTTCAATCAATTAAAATGATACTGTAAAGGCAGCTATCGATTGGATGCAGGTTTAAATGAGCAAAGGTAAAACCAGTGATATCTTTGAGCTGGCATTCAGCGTGGGTCTTTGTTCAGTGTTCCCTGTGATTCCTGGGAGCACCCAACGTTCCTCCTGTTTTCTGGGTGCATCTACAACCAGCGATGCTCAGGTATCCTTACCTGTAAGAGGTGGTTGGGCTGCAGCATATGGGCTGATACAGAAAGCTCCTGTGGTTTGGTTACAGAGCAGGGAGAAACGGTGCTTACTTCCATATGATGTTTTCAGATCCACTTTGCACACACTACTAAGCTACAGATGAGACAAGCAATCCGTTCTGAGCGGGACAGGCTGAGATTTGAATGTTATTTGTGATGTAGCATGAAAAACATCTGCCTCAATCCAGTCACTTCCATGAGCAACAGCATAGGTTAGATGCTGCGGAGTGGGAAGAGCTTGGACTTAAAATCCAAACATTAGGTCATATCTTTCAGAACCTCTTCTTATCTATCTGTACATTTACAAATACGAAGCAGACTTTTTAATCATTAATCTTTCTGGAGAAAAAAAAGCCACAAAAAGTGATTCCTTTATAAATGATCACACTGGTAATCAGTTAAACTAGACGTGTTTCTTTAACGGCTTGGTGATGCGGAGAAACACTTTTCCTGTGCGTAGCACTACAGCAGTTGAGAAACAAAGGTCTTTTATGGGCAACTACAGCCCTTAGGAATACTGTCAAGCATTTCTCTTGCCAAATAAGAAAAAATTTCACACCATATAATATAGTGTAATATGCCCAACACGCCCTGTGACGCACCAACACTGCGTCATTAACAGTTACTGGAACCAGCGCACAAAGAAGTCGTGTCTTTTTCGAATAGGTTCCTTTATCCTGCAGTATCTGCCTCTTTTTCTCTGGCCTGGAGAGATGAGATGATAAGTCTCTTCTGGATTCAGTCATTCCAGCACTGAGGAGGAGTTTCTTTTTCAGAAGCACTCGAATAATTCCATTAAATCACATTTTTTTTTCTTTCCTGGAGGCCTTTCTAACCACACAAAGAACTCCAACATCTAATTTTAAATATGCAGGCACTTTCAATTAGATAAATGAAATTACTCTCATTTGTTGAATAAGCACTGAAATACTTCATAGCGCCAAGGTGAGCAACAAAGTACGAACCAGATCCTTTGATCTGGACATACACTCCTCAAACTCAGAGAGCAGGACTGAGGCTGCAGTCTGGTTTTCATTGATAACCAGCAGTGTTCCTGAAATACCGCATCAGAAAGGGTAATTTTCCTCCTTAGCTTTATTACTGCTGGGGTCTGGAACAGATCTCCCCTCCGCATCCCTGTGTTCTGATCACTTCCACTCCTCCCTGGTGTCTGCAGCCCGTGATGTTCCTCCTTTGCTTCCAGTTCATTCCTGGTGATGTGCCAGAATGTTACTTCATCTGCTGCGCTATATTATGATTTTCTTCATTCATTTTTACAGCAGTAAGATGCAGTTTGCAGCAAGTTAGTTGTATTAACAGCTGTGTAAGCCTCTGTGGACATACACTTGAAAAGTGCACAGCATAAAATCCCCCGAACCATTCTGATCTCCACAGACATCACCAAAATACCATCAACATTTAAATGAAAGCTAGTTAATATGAGAAAAACACATGGTCTGAGTCTCTTCAGGTACATCTCCATCTGAGAAGGCTTTTCCTAACAAAACAAGACATACAGACTCTGACCTCTGTAGTGCAACCAGTAGCAGAATCCTCTCCTAGAGGGGGAAAACCCTTTCCTTCTGGCTGGAACATACTCATTCAGGAAATCTATAGTAAAAGCTCCAAATACATTTTCAGCTTGCCCTCGTTCAGACTCATCTAGGAACTCTGCAGGTCTACTGTTTCCTTAGGTTAAATGTTTCGTAGCTGAAACCTACAGACATCAAAGGCTGGCTGATGAATTCTTAACAGGTTGACTGGGGCTTTCCACAGGGATCTCCCAGGCGGGGACTGTATCTCTATCATGTGGGGTGGAGTTGGCCTAATTACTAATGCTCTCCTTAGCCTCCATCCGTATCTAATAGCAGGACACTGTGGGCGAAATATCTGCTGCCTTAGCCGACAGCTTGTATCTGAACCTGCAGCAAAGAGCTGGAGTCATGGAAGACACAGCTGAGATCTCGCTCTGCTAAGCCAGCCAAGAAGGGAGCCCTGGAGCCGCTTGCCCACCAGTAAAAAAAGCACCGTGTGCTTTGCCAAATGCACCGAAGCACCCCTTTACTCCTACATATGCGTGCTTTGCCAGTCTGGCTAGAAAACATTGGATGGCAGTCAGGGGACGCAGTGGAACGTGGCACCGTGTGAACCAGCACTCTGGGGCTTCTGATGGCTGACCTTTCCGAATCAGAAACACACCTGAGCTCAGCTGGACATCCAGACAGAAGTGCCTCTGTTCCTGAACGAATTTCTGTGACTTGCCTCTCAGCAATTCAACTTTGTTTAAAGGATATAGCTTACGTCCCAGCCCCAGCTTCACGCTGCTGCTTATTCACAACTTGATGCTTCTGTTACAAGCTGTGAAAGACCCTCTACAAGGGGAGGAATTTCTTTAGTACACCCTGGTGCACATCCAGATTCCACCTACAATTAATAGCATGTTCCCTGCTGTACTGAAGTTAAAAAGAGTGGATTAGTCTGTCAGGGAGAGCTCCCCCATAGCATGAGCCATCTGCACTCCCACTACGGGTGGTTCCCCCACGTCATTGCAGCGAAGGTTACTGGCAGGACACTCAGTCTACGCTACAGCTTGCACCAGAGCTTTCTATCATCCTGTCCTGAAGGGAATATCACTTGCTAGAACTGACTTTTCTGCAAGAACCACCCTTCAGAAACAGCATGTTGTAATTATATGTCAGAGTCTGGCGAAGCTTGACCAGTAGTATCTCCACATCTGTTGCTACATTCACTTGCACAGTAGTCATCCTAGCAACCCACCCTCTCCTCCACTCAAAATCTTTCATTGTATGGCTTACAAGCTAGCAAACTTTCCTCTATAAAAACAACTTAGAAACACACAACCTCATTGAGGAACTCTCCCTGCTATTAACATTTGACTAAGTAAGATTTGTCATGTGACTGGGATACAAAATTAATATCTACATTTGGAAAAGTTGGGGTTTGGCTCGACTACTCAACTGCATTGCTGAATATTGTATGAAGCACCTGTTTGTGGCAGGCGTGCACTGAAAAAGAGATGACACAGTGATCTCGGTGTATGAAGAACTAATTTAAACTGCATAAAACAAAGCTTCGAGACAATTTGGAAATTGGGTCAGTTCTTCACAGGATCATTACTCGTTCTACACTTAAGGTGGGAACAAGATCCCAGCCTGCTGCTGAAGAAGAAAAGTTCTGGCTTGTTCAAATGAAGACATAAAACCTCAAAAACAACTTAATTACAGCAGGTTTATGGTTTAATCCTGAAGAAACCTCGACAGTCCAGATTATGCAGAGCCAAGCTGGATCATGTATTCTTGTGACAGCATCTGTTTTCTATAGTGTAAAATTCTGATGTTTCTGCTCTGTAAATAAATGTATAATAGATTTTTTTGTACGTATGACACAACAAGCTACCTCTGAAAATACATCCCATGTAGGTGGGCTAAGCCTCTTGGCACAGCTCAGCTGTGCTCTGGTCCATGTCTGACCAGGGAAGATCTTTGCTTTTATCCGAGCAATCAAACTGCAGATGCTGCTGCACAGATGTGGGCACTTGAAGGGCGGTCTGAAAGCAATTATAAACCCAGTCAAAGGAGAAATCTGAGCCTAAGTCACCTCAATTTCATTTAAGAAGATTTCACTGAAGCAGTTTTTCTCAGGCCACAGCAGATCATAATACTTTAATTTTAATTACATAAGTCTAGTTATTAAAAAAATAAAGTTTACACTTTTATTAGAACTGAAATATGTCCAAAGCAAGCAGTAAACAGTGTCTGTACTCAAGAAATCATGGGACAAATATATTAAGGACATATCACCTTTGCCCGTTTCACACATATGTTCTCATCAGCCCCATACAAAGCATCCTACTGTGATACAACTTAGTATTTGCTCTAAATAGTTTACTTTGTGTCTGTTGATTTACAGCTTGCACGGAAGAGAGCCCTGTATGTTTTACATGCCTGCAGGACAGCAGCATGGATCAAGTGAGCAAAGTCCTTCTGAGTGACACTCTACCCTGGCTGTTGTCCCATCTCTCAGCAGCCTTCTGCTTGCAGTCCGTTTGGCCTGGGAGAGCTTCCTTCATTTCAGCAGAACTGTTAGCTGATTCAACCCAGTTAATTCAGCTTTCCCATGCAGGAAGGCACAGTCTGTTTGAGCTCAATGCTTTTCCCAGCCTCTGTCTTCTGCTTACTCAGCACTACCTGCATGCTTCCACAGCAAAATTATCCTGCATGATGTTACAGATTCAAGCCAAGACTCGCTCTTTCTGTAACTCAACAGAGAAGTTCACTGAGGAAAAGTGACTCTAGAAATGTCAGAGGTGAAGGGAGTGGCTTTAGCTTTCTTGGAAAAAAGAAAAACTTGGAAGCAGGCTAAATACTCATCCTCTCTGGCATTTGATTTTCTCCTCCAAACTGCTTATCATAAAATAAGATGAAGCTTTGGAAAGCGTAATTCTTGAAAAAAAAAAAAAAAAGAAATCGAAATGAACATGTGCTACCACCTGGTGTCCAGTATTTGAAAGAGCAGCACGGGTAATGGCCAGACACTAGGACCTGCAGGCCCTCACACCATGCAACCTTGGGCTGCATCGCTGCGAAGTTATGGCTTTCACCAGGGATTCCCCCCCCCCTGCCCCCAACACATCAGGGCAGCTTGAGTCTGTGCAGGGACACCGCCAAAGGGCTGGCAGCAGCCACACGAAAGAGAAAGTGTTTGAGGTTTTTTTAAGTTTATGAACATGTTCACGACAGAGCAACACTGAGGACGGAGTAAGAAAATGAGGCTGAAGGGAAGCTCACAAGGCGTCAGGCTGGAGGAATTTCATGTATATGTCAGAGCCATGGAAGTACCGAGATGGAGAAAAGTGTCAACAGCTCCACACAGCCATATCAGGACATCTCTTATGGTCGGTCATCATTTGATGGAGCATTTCAGAAGGGCATCTGCTGTTACAAACTAACAGCCATTACGGCAAACAATAGCAAAAGGCTCTGAATAAATACAAGTTCAAATAAATAAATCACCATACAGATCACTTAGCCTCCCCACCTCTCCACCAGGTCATCGACGTCAAACCAGCAATGCAGATCAGAAGAAATAAATCACCTAGAGCTGACAAGAGTAACTTGGCCCAGAGCTCACAAATACAAAGAATGCACTTAACCTTTTTCAGTTGCTGTGGTGAGCAAACAGAGCGTGCCTGGCACTCTAGGAAGTAAAGGTCTGGACCGTTCTTATGCCAACACAATACCCATAATTATTTGCAAAATAAAGTGGAGACCAGTGAATTCAGTCTAGGTACTCACTTCTCAGAGCAGCAAAAGGACTCCCAGGAACCATCATCCTCCAAAAGTCCTGTAAAATAATGAAAGGAGAAAACAAAGCTGGTTCCAAATGTTGTAACCTGAATCATGTGCATGCAGAATCCATTGCTACGTGTAAGATACCACAGGAGGAAAAGAGAACATCCCCAAAACACTTCTGGAACTTCTCGCTCAAGCTATTACATAGCAGCATTATATAGTTGAGCAGCAAACTTCAAACACAGTGCAGAACACGATACAGGTTTGTCTTGAACAACCCAGGTGCCCAGATATACTGGCAAACACCATGTTTAACATCAGTTAACAAGAAACTGGGACAGAGATTATCTTTTCCAAGAAGATGTCTGAAAAAAAAAAAAAAGTCTGGATAAACGCAATTAGTAAATTACCGAGATTCAATATTTTGACTAAATGTATGGTTTGGTTGAAGCACATATTTCGTTGGTAACTTCCCTGGTCTTCCCAGAGATGTTAGAATTTGCTCTGAAAGCAATCATTTCTGAAACTGCATCTGCCCCAGTTTTATTTGAAACTTTCTGCCCAGCCAGTGTGCTGGAGCAGTTTGGAATAAAGGCCGACCAAGGAATGAGAAGGCCAACCCAGCATCAACGTGAAGAAAGGAAGAAGCTACTCAGAGTAAAGGTAAAAAGGGGAACAAACTATCAGCAATTTGGGATTTACAAATACGCTCTTGCTTTCTATTTGCCATTGTGAAAAAGAAAGAGACAATTTGTGCAATAAAAATGAGCAACAGAAGGAAACAGTGTTCTGAAATCTTATTTTTCTTCAAATCTTTGACGACATTTTGCTTCCACAGCACTCCACACCTTTCTGTAGTTAAAGCTAGCGAGTGGATGCTGGTTTACTTCATTCTCATAGCATGAACTCGTCCTCCTTGCTATTCTCAATCTGTCACATTCAACAATCACATGCAAAATGACTCATGCTGCCAGTTGTCTCCGTGCAGCACTCGCTGAGCGTTTGCCAGTTACTCAGGAGTAGGTTTCGTATTGAGAGACACTCTGTTGGAAACGTAGTGGCTGTTTCAGGTTGTTGCATTCACGCAAACGTTTTCAGTTTTGTCACCCTTTTTTAAAGCTCACAGTCCAACAGTTCTGGACACAAAGGAAACAAGGACAGATTAGACTGGTAGCTCTTTCACCCTGGTGCTTCGCCCTCACTGAAGGCATTTATTCAAAGTACCTGCTATTTTGGAAGGAGTGGAAAAAGCCTCAACGAACCAAACCAATCACAAGCTGTGAACACTGGACAAATTTTCTTCCCACCACCTGCAGCGATCACCTGAAAAGCAGGTAATTGCTTTCATCTTTTTCTGAGCAAATTCAGCTCAGTTGTGCAGCCCTTTAGAAAGTATGGCTCTGAAAACTAAGCCAACCATTTCCAAGAGCGAGTGCTGAGTGTCAGCTTACTGAGGTCTCCCTGCACTGAGACAAATCCCTTGCAAGTTCATGCTTTCCACTCCACTATGTGATTGTAAGTCTTCAGAAAAGAGATTGCAGCACCAAGGATTGGTACTGTAGACTCCACTGACTATAAAGGCAGCCTATGGTGACCAGCTTGCATATGTGTACGATGTATGTCCACGTTCATTTAGGTGAATTCTACCCTTGGGTGTCCCAATGGACCCAGCTCTGCAGCAGGGAAGCAATCCAGTGGGTAGCTCCATGGGAAGAAGGTCTTTAGTTTTAGTATTTAATTACACTGGCTGTGATTTGAAACAGGTTTCACCCAATACAAGACTGTTCCCCCACTTCTTGCAAATCTGATGTCCTTAGGAGAGTATCTTGTTGATTCTGATGAAGAAAGAATATACAGAAGTCCACACCTAACTGCGAGCTAAACTTGTTCAGTCATCTTTTTTTAGATTTTTTGTAGCTACCAATGAAAAAATTAATCATAACCTCATTATTAAAGTGCATTTTATCAATTCAGTGGTTTTTTTCCCCATTAGAGGCTGTTCTCGGCAAAAACTCTTCAGATAAACGATCATCTATGTAAAACATGCAGCAGTGAGGACAACTGAACACACAGGAGATGTCTAACAGGTAGCAAAAGGACGATTGTGCCTAACTGCACAAAGGAAAACGTGAACATGAGGTCACTTTCTGCTGCCTAATTTGTGCTTTACATTTGATGCAAGAAAAATATAGAAATAAATAATTAATTTTATTGTTATTCAAAGTAATTAAAACTAGTTACTAATTTACAAAATGTAAACAATACATCACTCATTCTGTCCGCCAAACATCAAAAGTAAGGTCATGGTGAAGATAATGGAAGTTTGTGAAGTCTTCTAATAAAAGAGCAAAGGGACTTTGTATTCAAGAGCCCTCCGTCACATCCCCTAATTGCACAGAGAGCTGTCTGAAAGCATAAGGTTTGTGTAAGGACTGCAGATACCATATGCACGTATCAGTTCACTTGCCACTGAAACAGTTGTGTCATGGGTGGAATGTGGCAACTCTACCCACACATAGTAATGTGATACAACAGATGAAGATAGTGGAAAGCCGTGAAACTGCATGGAGAAATTTAAGTAGATTGAGTCCATCCCTACTTCAGTGGGAATTAGATCAGGCTCCAAATGAGAATGTATGCACGACAGCTGGATTAACAGATACATTTCCTCAAAGATCGCACCTTCATGAGCTGAAGAGTTTCACAGTGCCACACTGGAGCATTAGTTCAATTTTTATTAAGAGAAAACCCATCACTTTTTAATTCGCAGTAATTTCCTCCAGGACAAAGGTTTCTTTAGTTCTCTCCTTTGAGTCTTGATCCTACTAAATTTGCAAGGTACGAGATTACAGCAGGGACAGCTTAGTGTATATTTGAGTGACAGTTGCCCATATATTCTGGCTCATGAGCAGGAAACGATGCAAGCATGAGAGGTCAAACTGAGTTAAAAGTTCAGAAAGCTCCCATTTCAGTGAACTGCCAAGCATCAAAATATTGTAGCATTATTGCAGCTTTTTACACAAGAAAAACTGCATACACTCTTTTTTTTTTTTTTTTTCTAAAACCATGCCTAAGTGCAAATACTCTCCCTGTCTGATAAGCAGTCTGAAATCTTGGCACTTCTGTACATTGGAACTTCCTCTGTCATATGAAACTAAACCAGACATGCAGTGCCACTGCAGGGGGAAGCTTTACAACACAGCCACACAGATGGGATCAGCTTGCAAGTAAATATGTTTCTGTTGCTAGAGAAAAGTGTAGAGAGTGACAGTGAATAAAGACGAAAAATAAAACGCTGACAGAAAGGAAAGAAACACCAAAATGGGTACAAAGAGAAGAGGATATGGTAAAAAAGGACCAGAAAGATGAACTGACAGTTTGAGCAGCTGGTCTTCCACGAGGGAGAACCCCTCCTGCTTAGATCAGTAATGCCATTATTTGGCACTGAATCTCTGAGTTGTGGCTCCATAGCTGGGCGCTGAAAGATTGCAAAGCAATTTGCACTCTTCAGACACTGAGCTCTCATACATAAAGGGTCATGCCATGCAAAGTGGAGCAGAGTCTTGTGCTTCTATTGTCATGCTTTCAGCGCACCTAGGCACTCCACCTGGGTAGTGATGTGTGCAAATCATGATTTATTTATTTATTTAGCACCATTGTCTTAGCTTCAATACAAGCAGATGATCATCTTCTCGGAAGAGGGTAACCAAGAGCTGGAGAGGTGATCCTAGTGACAAAAACTCGTAAGAATAAATCTGTATCTAAAAAATTACAATCACCAAAACAGTATCATGGTTATTAACTCCAGTTTAGACTATTAATGATGCTCAGAGTTTAATATCTGATCGTGACAATTAAGAATCATTGCATTCTTAGATTTGTTATTTTAGCAGTGGAGTATACATAGAAGAAAAACTGTGACTAAATGTTCCATAGACCTGAAAGCTTAAGAAGTTAGAGAAATCTTCATATTAAACAGAGGTATTTCTAGAAAGAAGTATCTGCAAACTTTCATCACATTCAGTTTCTTTTAATGTACTTAGAGCATTTTTGTTTGTTTAGCAATGTAACACTTAAGGCTGCAAAGTCAAGTACTTACAAATTGTGCCATCCCAGCATTTAGATTCCTCAGTTCAGTTCTGCTGTGGTTATGTGTGAGTTTTCAAACATCTTCTTACATACAAGACTTATGGAAGCTATGTAACTCCAGTCCACGCAAAGGAAAGCAGGAATATTAACTACCTCAATGCTTTTCGTATAGGGCTTTCACTGTGGTTTCAATGCTCAATAAACATCAAAGATTTATCTTTATTATCCAACTGTTGCAGGCGATGCTCTTACATTCATTTGATAGATGGAGAACAGGCCATAAAACTGAAGGCTGAAATCATTAAACATTCAATGATTTTAGATGCCCAGTCCAAGAACCCTAAGATATCAATTTTTTCATTGTACTTGTCATTTTAGGAATGTTCCGTGTTCAAAGCAGAGATGCCACTGACCTCACTAGCAATTAAAGTTATCATTCAATTCAGATATGTCTCTCAACAGGTCCTTAAAACAGCTGCAAGTGTCAGCAGTGTGGACAGAGCGGCACTCCCAGAGCCCTCCCAGACAGGCCCTAGTCCCTGGACATGAAGGAGGAAGGTGACAGGGAGGTGGCAGTGCTGGGAATCATTAAGCTACTCACAGCAAATCCTCCCAGCCCTAGTTTGGAAGGGTTATAGGATGCTCACTTTTGGGTACATGTCAAAAAAATGAAGTTTGTTGCACAGTGCAAAAAGGTGTTGATGGGTAATGAATGAAAATTTAAGCGTACCATACTCTGAGTTTAACTGTGTTCAAACTAAGTGATTAATTTCTGCTCTGATTCCCTTTAATATCATCCTGAACTCAGGACAATTGCACACCATGCAACACAGCAGCTCAGCAGATGCATGGAAACTCTCACAGGCAGGTAAAAAATTAATGGAAAGGGCTCTCATCCGATTGATGAATCTGTGACCTTGAGCAACAAGAGCACTTGCAAAAAGTCTATCCACTATGAGACAAAACGAAGGGAGGCTCATATTGCACTCTCAGATCTCGTTAGGCACCCAGACCTGAAACACCGACACCAGCACAGACCATCTGCTTCAGTGTTTGTGTGGTTACAGGTCTGATAACACTTGCACGGAGCAAAAGTTAATCATACGTACCAATGAGCCCCAGCACTTCTGCACAGGAAATTCCGTGCAGCATAACAGCTTCTAAAAAAAAACACCTACATGTTTTTACTTCGTACTGTTGTTTCCAACCACACAAGCAAAGCGATGGTTCAAACAAAACTTGGTATAAAAAGCTGTAACTTGGGACTCTTCAAATGTTGCTGGGTTTCTGTTGTTGTTGTGTTTATTTTTCGTATATAACCTTTAATGTTACCAGATAGTTAATTAACGCGAAATTTGCCAGATGGCTGTGATCTGTGATGGTCTGATTTTTGGGTGGAGCCAGAAGTTGAACTCAACGATCCTTTTGGGTCCCTTCCAACTCAGGGTATGCTGTGATTCTACTGGTAGCTTAAATAATGAACAATAATACTGAATTGTTTTGTGACCGTTTTAATTCTTCTGATCTTATTTTATTGTTTATGTCTATTATTTGAGAATCTCTAGGTTTTATTTTTGCCATTTGCTTTTTGTTTGCACTAGTGTAGGCCCTGCCCTGTGGGTCTCTCCAAATTCACTGCAATTTTACCCCAGCATCTGCCCTCCCAGCATGTAATTTCCCTGCAAGTATTTTTGAGGGACTTACAATCTACTGATTTTCCTTTGCTGAAAAGCAATTCCTGGAAAATCCTGCAACACGCTCAAAGATTTTACTACTGCTTTTGGAGAACTAGCTCTAGGCAAAATGATACAGTCTACTGAGGCCGTATCTGACCTAGAAAAGTATTAACTGAAGAATGTGCGGGACAGCTGGTTATTGGAAAGAACACATATACAGTGCAGAGAATGACATGTAGAGCAGCTTCACTCAGTTCTGAATGACTGCTGGCCCTGCACAGCCAGGCAGGCACTGAATGCAGAGCCCACAGTGACCGAGTCAGCTCAGGTATCTGACACAGCCACAGGGAGGTAGTTTGCCATCCGAGAACATTTCAGATATACGATAGGACAAGGCTGACCAGAAATCTGAAGGGCAGCATGATTATTTCCCAAGCCAGGTGCCGAAGGGCTAACTAAGCCTGTCTGAGAGGATGGCTGATGTGCAGGCTGGCTGTGCAGCATGCTGGGGCCATTCTTTGCAGAGCACTGCTCGCGTTGGCTACTGCTCAGATGTCGGTGCTCCTCAGAAGCGTGGCTCAGTGCCTTTCACACTGTTTGTAGAGAAGGCCTCGTGGCACAGCACAGTGCCATTCATTTCCAGCTACGTATCCACATACCAAAACAGATGAGGTTTCAACTCATCTTTAGCTTTCCCATTCCAGAAAGATGTGATCCGGTGAAGGACCCTTCCCTGATAGAAGCACTATCAGCACTTCAAAACGACGTCTTTACTTTCCCAAGCCTCTCAGCATCCACATCCACCCACTGCTCCCAACCAGCGCTCAGCCAAACCCTTGCTCCAGCATCCAGAAGGCGGTGGCGGTGTCACTGCACACACACACACACACACACACACACACACACACACACACACCATCCGGGGCACAGATCCGCTGCATTACGGATACACGCACAGCCAAGATGTCCCTTTCGCTAAACACGCCATCCACGCTCCGCCTGAGGTCACGCACTGCAGCTCCGAATCGCACAGACGCAGAATTCCAAGCCCCCTCAGCGGGACGCTTGAACGAGGCTCCCGGGCCTGACTGTGGGAACCGCTTTGCCGCCACTTCGATCCGCTTTTCCACCGCTCCCCACCCACCCGCGCACCCGCCCCCGCTCGGCCGCCCCCGGCGCTCCCCACAGCGCCCCCACGCGGCCCGGCGCTGCGCAGCCGCGGAGCGGGGGCAGTCACGGCGGGCGGGGCGGAGGGGGGGGAGGGGGGAGGAGGAGGAGGAGGGGGAGGAGGAGGAGGGCCGGCCCGCCCGCAGCCGCCGCCACCAGCAGCACCGCCGCCATGATGCTTGTTTGCTTTCAATGAGTGTGAGGAGGAGGCGGGGGGGAGCCGCTCTCCCGTCCGGCCCGCGGCAGGAAACAAAGAGCCAGGCAGGCGGCGGAGAGAGGGCGGCGGGGGGACGGGGATGCTGCAGCCACAGGTATGGGGGGTGGGGGGGGGGTGGGGGTGCGCCCGCGCTGCCTCGCCTCGAGGGGGGGCTCGAGCTCAGGGGGCGGGCAGCGGAGCTGCGGGGGTTAACGAGGGCGGGGGTGCGGGGGGGGGGGGGGGGGGGGGAGGGGAGCGGTGTTATGATGGCGAGCAGCGTAGGGCGGGGGGGATTCTCCGCTTTGAGGGGTGGGGAAGGCGGTCAGAGTTCGGTGCGAGGAGGGGGGGCCGTTCTGTTGGGTGTCACGGGGCGGCCCCTCGGGGCGCTCCGGAGGCGGCCGGGCTCGGGGCTGCGGGGCTCGTGCTGTCGGCCGCGGCATGGAGCTGGCAGCTTCTCGCCGAGAATCGTGCGGCGATAGCGTCGGAGGGCAACGAAGAGGAGAAACCCCCCCCCCCAAAAAAAAACAACAACAACAACAACAAGAAAAAAAGAGTCTAACGGCATCTGGCGGCTCCCAAGTTCCCTGTCGATACGCGTTTATTTATTTATTTTTCCCCCAACTGTTTAAAATAATTCAACAAAGGCTGAGAGGGAAATGACATCAATCTGATCGTGGTCCAAAGCGTAAATTTTCCAGCCATCTCGCTTCGCTTCCTTCCTCCGTGCCCTCCGCTCGCCGACGGACGGCGCTGCCGGGGCGGCGGGGCGAGGCCTGCGGCTGGCAGCGGGCGGCCCGCGGCCCTGCGAGCGGCCGGGCGACGGGAGAGCCAATCCGAGCGCTCGGCGCGTGATTGGCGGCGCCGGCGGCCAACGGGAGCGGGTGGGAGGCGGGGCTTACGCTGACATGTGGGGCGGGGGGGGGCACGCACACACACACACACACACACACACACACACACACACACACCTGCGGGGGTAAACAGAGGGGTGCGGGGTGGGGAAGTCGGAGGGTCGTGGGGTGTGTGAGCTGGCACGTCGTTGTTTGTTAGGGCGCGATCTTAAGGAGCCTTGCGGGAGTTGCGTGCACCCTTGGAGAGCTGAGAAGTGGGTCAGCGGGACCTGGGTGCCTGCGCGGAGCTGCGTGGCTCAGGGCTTTGTGGGGAGCTGTAAGCCTGGATCACTGGGGGCTTTAGGAGAGTCTGCGTCCACCCATCTGTCTCCGTGGTGGTGTATGGGAAGCGTGTGCGCAGTGTATCTCGACGATTAAGCACTCCTGTCAGGCTTATTCTGCGTTTTGTAGTATGAAAGTATAACCGTAAGAATTAACAGTCCAGTAGGCTTGGTTTTCTTTTTTTTTTTTTGTCTGTCTGTACAAGTGCGTAGTGACATAGTGCTGGGACAGGCTGCCCAGAGAGGTGGTGGGGTGTGCCACGCTGCAGATACCCAAGACTGGTCTGGTTGCTTTCCCATGCAACCAACTGTAGGGAACCTCCTTTAGTGGAGGGTAGGGCTGGGGGGGTCTCCAGAGATCCCTTCCAAACCCTGCAGATAGTAATTCCACAGGCAGATATTTGCTTTGTTAGCAGGGTTGCACATCTCCAGGATTTTTTTTTTTGTTTGATTTTTTTGTTTGTTTGTTTGATTGTTTTCTGGGGTTTATGTTCTTAATCTAGCTCTCACCACAATGGGTAACAAATTCAAAATTCAGGAGATTAAGGAAAACCTGCGGTATGTGTCTGGCTTAAATACAGAGATGTGCAAGTGTTGACTAGTAATTGTATTGTATCTTGCATTTTTTTCCATTCTAGAGCAGGTCTCGTAATTGGGAATTTATCAGCCTTTCCACTGGGGTAATTTTACAGGATTATCCGCCCTCTGTTCTTCCTGCTGCTTCATCTGGACTCTGTGGAGTGTGCTGCTAGCCATGAAGCCTTCTGTGGGGGTTTATTCATGCTATTACTGACATGGAGCCCTTCGCATTCGGATTAACTCTTTACTCACTTCTCACCTGAATCTTGTGGATCAGTCTATTTATAAAAAGGACGCTACCACGCATCCCTTTTCTGTTTGTGTTTTGAAGTTGAACTGTCAGTACAGACACGATGTGTTCAGGCTGTTGACTTTGACTGAATTTTAGAGGAAGAACTGAAATATAAAGATAGGTGAGATTGTAATACTGCATGGGCGGGTAAATCCTTCTGATGTTTTATGTAAGACGTGGAAACATCACAAAGGGCCACAAATCCAGTGAGCGTGGTACTCATTAAGGTAAAAATTAATAAGAGCAGGCAGTACTGGATATTAGGAAGACTTCTTCTAAGCAAGTTCAACATTTGTGATGAAAAACACTCTTGAAAATGGGATAGAATATTCCTAATATAGAGCAAACTGAAAATGCTTTCCAAGCTCACCAGCAAAAGCATCTGTTTTCTTAATGCGTGGCAGCGTAAATAAAAGCAATCTTGTTAAACCACCACTAAAAAGCTCAGTATTTTTGTTTGTAGTGCAGTGTGTTGTTATTCGGATTGCTATCATGCTTAACAGGCTGGGTGGTAAACTGGAATTCCTCGTTCCAGTTGTGCAGTCCTGCTGCAGAGACTACAGCTTCTGTTTGCTAACGGGCTGCAGAGGTCTAGAAGTAGCCCCTTGTTTTGTCATTTAATTGTGTGTATGTTTGTATATGTAGGGCTTGTAACGTGCCATCCCTAGCCCAAATGGAGCAACATGAAGTGAAGGTTATGTACAAACGGTGTGTTTATGAATGAAGGTTATATGCAGGCTGTATCTTCATGAATGAAAATGCCATTCAGTCTTCAGAACTGAAATGTACAAGGCGTGTCACTTACAGGATTTTGGCTTTTTTTTTTTTTTGCTAGGAGAAATGTGTAGCATTCAGAGCTAATAGTGATGTATGCACGATAGGCTTGAAAAAGTACCTTCTACCTCAAAACCCCATGAAAATGATCACAACAGATCCTGCCTCTGGATTTTAGTCCTAGTTGCATGATGCGTGTGTTGACCTTTGCTCTGTTGCATACAAAAGCTTTGTATGTAAAGCCCTCCAACTGAGTCGCTGCAGGGTTTCATCCGTTTTGTATTCCCCCTTCAGTGTTCGTGCCTCACGCTCGGAGGTGTGATTATTCTACAGTATTGTGCAAGATTATTAACATTGTATTAAGTCACATAGTTTATGTTCCCGTGTAGGGGCCCGTTCAGCAGAGGAGCTTGACAGAAGCTTGGGGACCTGTGCTCACATTTTCCACACTGAGTGATTTCTGCAGGTGGAGCCTTAAAGAATACAAATGTCTAGGCAGGTCCCATAGAAAAGGCAGTTAAAATGCTTGACGTGTCCTTTTGAGCTACTAATTACGCTTCCAAGATGGTGCTTATTTAAAAAAAAAAAAAAAAAAGTTGGCAACAACTCAATTTTCTCTATTGTTGGAGTGCAACAGGAATCCTTCTTTTAATGCCTCAGAGGGCTCTTTTTAGCAAAGGAGTCAAGGAGGGCCTAGGAGCAGAGCATGTATACATAGTTGTTTACCTGAGAGAGAAAACAGTTGTTATAATTCCAGTTTGTGCTGTAATGGAGTTCTGAAAGAAGAGGGTTTTTTGTTTGATTTCACTAAAACCTGCTAGGTATTTTACTGAGGTTGCTGCGTAGACGTTTTGTAGCCTGGTATTCTGATGGTTCTCTTGTGTGTCTTGGTTATGTTCCTGATCTGCAAGCTTTACTCTGCAAGTTAAGCAGCTTCCTACCTTAAGCCTGTCCTTACAGGTTCTGCACCATTTTCTAACAGCAGCTCCCGTAGCTCTGTGCTGCCTCATGGAGTGAAGGGGGAGGCATGGTGCCCAGCTGAGGGCTGCTGCTGTTCTAGGACGAGCCACAGCAATGGGATGGGAACAATAGTTGGTGTAGTTAGGGGACAGCCACTTGCCGTGGTTAGATTGAAGGAATAGTTTCATATACTGCGTATTACAGATTATCTGTGTAGCTTTACTGCTGGAGATATTTTGGAGTGTACTAAGAACGAAGTGTCTATCGTGCAAATTAAACGGAGCTCCACAAAAGCGTTGCTCTCTTTAGATCATTTTGCAGGTCAGGGATCAGAAAATGGTCCGTGCTTCACAGGCAGAGCCTTCCATGTGAAACTCACTGAAATGATGTCTGCAAGGATAGGAAGGCTTGAAACCAAACTGAAGTAAAGCTGGGTTTGCACCTGTGCAGCCTGATCTGGATCACTTGTCAGGACACGAGCCTGTACCATAAGAGGCTAAATAACGAAACCTTGTGAAATGTTCTGTGTTGAACTTCCACCATTAATACTTTGTAATCTGTTTTTAAAGAGTTTTAACAGTTCTCCACCCAACAGAAGAGCTTTGCCTGACAAAGCAAAAGTACTGTGGAATCAAGTAGAAGAATCTCAGTGCTGCCTTAATCACAGCCTGTCTGTATGTAGACGAGTGTTCTCAGGGACAGGAGCACTGGAACAAATGATCTGTGAAGAATAATGAAAACTAAAAAGGAATCTTTGCTGATGAACATCTTCAAAGATGTAACTCTGGAGACAGGAGGACTGGCCTTACCATAACTACCTGGCGCAGGACAGGCCTTTCCCTCATGAATTGTCCCCGGTACCTTCAACTACTGTTCAAGTGGGAAGCACGAAAGTGGCTGAAGACAATTGCCTGGTGGCAGAACTGTGAAAACTACTGCTCTGATTGGTCCTTGCAAGCTGCATCAGAGCAGCCGTCTCTGGAACAGTGCTGGAAACCAACCAGTGGCGTGGCTGAAGTGGTGGGATTTTTTTTCAACCACTGCCATCCTCTTAGCTGAGTACTGCTGCTGCTCCAGCGCAGCTGAGTGGGGGCACGGACGAGGAGGGAAAGAAACCTCGAGTGGGTTTTGCTGCATGACAGAGGGGTTGTGAAACAACATTTGCAGGCTTGTTGGTCTAACTTGAAGTAAAGATAATTCGTGAATAGTTCTTCTGTTTCTATCAGGATGTGGCTAGATGGGAGAGGAAGAGCTGTAGAAGTGAGTTTTGTAATGTGCTGAACTAGAGTTCAGCAGCTCTAATATTTACAAGCATTTAAATGTCTGCCTAAAAATACTTCCTAGATAAAACATTTTGGAACTCGATGCTGAAATCTGTTGTCCTGCAGATATAAAGCAGGAAGGCTGGAAATGAGCTAATGCCCAAATCTCATTTAAAATAATTAGGTTGTCTTTGACTCCGAGTTCTACTGCAAGGCTAAGAGAATAATGTGGGTGAAAACAGGAAGTCAGCATGCACAAAGCAGCAGAGGCATGGAAATTATTCTGCAGATGTATGAAGGAAAACATGGTAAGGAACCATACGGTATACAGGGGAGTATTGAAATAGCTTAGCAACTTGGACAAAGGTAAATTGTGCCGTACTTCAAACAAAAATGGTTTTTCAGGTGATAGAGAATTGTCAGATAGGATTGTCTGGATACAGTGTGTGGAATAAGGGCTTGTATTGACATCTTGGTGGGTAGGACCGTTCTCCAACCACCTTCAGAAAGCAGGTGAGGTCAGCCTGTGGAGCCTCGGCCTTAGCACCTGTTTGCATTTTTAAAACTGAAAAGGCTTCAAGATGGAACTCTTCCCTTTAGAGCTGATCTCTCATGTTCCATCTTACTTGTACAGTATATAATATGTAATTTAAATAAATTCCTATAGTAATTAGTAAACCTGACTAGTCTTCTAATGTATTGGCATTTGAGGATACACTAAAATAGAAGATTAAACATTCGGAATGTTGCCTAGCATTTCTGGGGGTACAAGTTCAGGGTTGGGCTTTGCTTTGCAATTTGGTTCTGCGCTAATGTTTGTTTTGTATACAGCAGCAGTCTACTATAGGCATAATTATTTATAATTGCTGATAATTAAGAACTCTGCTAATCGTCTGGACTCTGCGCTACACCGAGAACATTTGGAAGTAGTGTTTCTAATCATTAGATGTTTTGCAGGGTAAGGAGGAGGAATTTGAGTTACCAAAATCCGGCTGAAGTGTTATCATCTCGATCTGTTAAAAGACAGAGAATCAGGGGTCTCTGGGCTGAAACATGTCTTTTGTACTCTGGCCATGTTACTGTTTTCTTCTGAAGTGAAACTGATCTTTATAGCAAGTGAACGTGGAAGTGAGAATTGCTGCTTTGCACTACTGAAGCTATAGTAAATTTTGTCACTCCTCCAGGCTCCGAGGGTTACGTGTACTCCATTAGAATATTGTGCTTCGGGTTGTTGGTCTGCTGGGAAATCACGATTGCCAGCAGAGCACAGAGGTGGCCGGGGTGTGTGAGGCTGGAGAACAGCGGCCCTGCTGCCCCTGCCATGCACCTCAGCACTAGGCAGCTCGTGTTCCTATAAACGCTGAGTGAAGGAGGACAAAGAAACCTTTATTACATTTTAAGTACCTGAAGGTTAAAATTTAATAACGTGCTCATTTTAAAAAGTATGAATCGACTTATTTTTAGACTTAATGAAACAGAGCCTGAACTAGTTAGGCGCTGTAGCTCTGCGGTCTGATCAGGCCTTCAGAACTGGGAAACAGCAAACACATCTTGCAACTTTGTGACTCAGCTGATAGGAACTAAGATGATTTGCTTTTTTTCCCCTTCTTAAAAAAAATAAAATTCCAGGAAGGTTGACTCTCATTCAGCTCCAGTTAGGTCAAGAGCTTTGCAGAATTTATTTCTTGTGAAAGAAAGCTTACGCACTTGTGAACCTCCACGTTTTCTGTAGTACAGCTGATTTATGCAAAAGCAAATAACTTCATCTGATTGGCTGTATTACAGGTACTTGAGCAGCATGTACTGACTTAATCATTGCCTTATGCTTAGCATTATGTAATTGTGATGCATGCTCACATACTTTCATGATACTAAGCTTGCAGAAGAGGAAGGGTACCTTGTTGTTTTGTTTTGGTAGCCAGATAAAACCCTGGTTTTGGAGCTCTTCAAAATCTGATGAGGCAGCATTATTTCCCTGATGGAGCCATTAAATGTTAATATACTAACAGCCCCTAAAACATCATCCTACCAGTGAAAGAGCACTTGAAATTAATCAGTTGGCTTTATGTTGAGTACTCAGTGTCATTTTCCCTTCCCTTTCTTAATTTAGATCATTCCCACATTAAGTCATCAATGGGTTAAAGGAGTCTGACATTTTCCCACACTTCACATTTGAATTTCTTGGGTGTGGGGGAGCGATCCAGGACTCACAATGTGCTGCCCCCTGTGTGAGCAGCAGTAACACACCAGCCCTCCCTACTCCAGGGAGAAGGAAATGTAATTCCCAGGATGTATTCTGAAAAATTCTCATTACTGTTCAGCAACTTCACTAATCTGTGTGGTTTTTTTTCCCCCCACTGCTATATTTTCAATGCTATATCCTTAAAAAACCCACTCAAATAATCTTCTTCTATAATATGCCAGGAATGCTTACTCTTTTCAACAAATACGTGTTTTCACAGACATTTCTCCTCCCATGTGCAAGTCTTACATAAATACGAAGTGTTCTCATAGAACTCTAGCCTTTGTGTATATTTCAATAGAGCAGTCATGTTCACTCAGTCTTAAATGTAAGGTTGCACTGCAATAGATAGGCAAGTCCTCAAGCTTCTGAGTATTCAACATGAAAATATTAGTGGTGGTAGCTCTCATGGGCTACCATCAGAGTACACTGAGTTTCCTCACCACAATGTGTTGCCTGTGACTACTTTTCCCATTATTTTTCAGGATTAAGACCATTAACTAGTTTGTTGTCCATACGTGGTATGGATTGGAGGTAAAGCCAGGTACTGCCTCAACTCATGCATTCAGGTGTGTGAAGTTCTGCCATAAACCTGCTCCAGTTTCTGTTGTTTTCTGCAGGGAGATGATGCACCTCTTCATCCCAGCAAGGGCAGCAGCCATGTACGTAGGGCTGTTTCATTTGCCCGTACTTCAGTCTGAAATGTAGTTCAGTTGCCGTAGAAGTTCATCACTTACTAAGTAAAATGCCAACAATGAAGGGAACATTGAAAGCAATAAGCTTAATTCTCTTTGAGAAAGCACTTGTTTAAAGAACAATTAGTGCTTCTTTGAGTGGGAATTGCAGAAAAAAAACTGAGCATATTTGAAGGAACACATTTAGTAAGTTTTATAGTAAACAATAATATAGGAATTCAGCACTATTTTTATTAATTTTTGGTTAGCTTAATTCCCTCCCCCCCCCAAAGGGGAGTGGGTATCTTTTAGGTGCATTTCTGATATTCCTTCTCTTTAAAGGGTATCGTTCCTCAGAGTTTTAAGCAATTGCTTCTATTCTAATAAAGCTTGACAGCAGAAATATTAACCCTTTATACACAGGCTGACATTTTATATTAGACTATAGAGAAGGACTGCTATAGTTTTGTTATCTAAAAAGCATTGTACTTTGACTTCACTTGGGATTTTAGACTTTGTTCAGTGTTACTATTTAACTAATGCCTGGACAGTGGCAGTTGGAAGCAAGATTTTGCTTCCTGCTGGGCAAGAGTAGATTTTAGGTAGGTATGGCCAGAAAAACAATTAAGTTGTTGTCTAGATTTCAGTCTGTTAAGCAGCTGTGTTGCAAATACACACTTAAATTGCTACTGTACTGCAGGAAGTTGGACTCCCCAAAATGCATTCCTTATTTTTCCTCCCACCCTAGCTTTTGGCCAGTTTACATCTCTTACCTAGCTTATCTCCTTATCTGAGATGGATTGGTGTTGATGCAAGAGTGAAGGGGAAACAGAGACTTGGGAAGGGAGGAACTGCAGGAGGACCAGCTTAGTTCTGCTTAGCGTGACTTGAAACCACAAGGCAAGAAGATGGGGGTGAGGAGAATCCCAAATTAACTTTGAGTTTAGGGCTTATCAGGCAGTGTCAGATCACTTATTTGTGGAGAAAACCTTTGGATCTGATTTTCCAATAAAGTTTTGGATTACATAAAGAAGCTTCGAGGTTAGAGGCACAGAGTTACAAAGGAATGGTCTAGTATGAGAATCCAGTATTAGAATTGTTAGAAAGGAAGTCTCACAGGTTATAATCATCTCATTAAATCTTTGATCAACTGAATAGGTTATACTATATAGTAAACATAGTTTAATTAGTGCTGCAGATCACCATCTCTCCTACTGCTTTCAACAGTGCAGAAGTAACCTGGGCAGCCTGTCAGTGTGTGCCTACTGCACAAAGGAAAAACACACTTCAGTTATCTGGTTGTTTCTAGCCTTGTTAAAGAGATTTTTATAGCTTAACCATAGTCCTCTCAGACCAACGGACCGAATCAGATCAAATGGTACCTGAATGTTAACTTACACTGCTGTTGTCGATTCAGTGTTTTCTGTAAAGTTTTAGAATTCAAGTTTTCTTAGCCTGGTTTAATATATGGTATGGAAGAAGTTAACACTTCTAGGAAATATTTTATGGGGAACTTAATACTCATAGTATGCTTAATACATGAAGGAGGGATGGTGGATTCAGCCTACAGGAGTTACTGAATGCTTATAGCTTTGAAATGAAGTTAATTTGTCTGTGGTGTTTCAGACAAAGAAATGCTGTAGTTGTTCCTACACGCTGTCACCTCCCTAGTTCAGAGGCATTATCTCCTAGCACCTTCTGGAGTTGTTTGAATCATTAACTGCCTTGTAGCCCAACTTCCACCTTTCATTTTGCTCTAACTTAAGAGACTTACCATTCCATAGGGCTATTTCTTGCGCTGTGGTCTTTTCTCATCCTTCTGCAGAGATCAGCGTAGCAGAAGTGATTTGGCCCTCAGGCAGCTCCTCCAGCTCTTCCTTTATAGCCACTAACTTCTCCTGAGCCCATACTCCCAGTGGCACTGGTGCTTTGGCTATAAATGCTCTCCAGCATCAGAGCAGCACCTGCTTAATGGAGCAGCACACCCACTCACATGGCTGCTGGTAATCACACCTTCTCTTTTCTCTAAAACAACAGCTAACCCAGCTCTCAATCACCTGACTGTGCTCATTGCTTTAAACTGGAGAGTTGGGCAGCACAGGTGCAATTCAACCCTGTGGGAATTTGATTTGTCTCTAGCAATCCCGAGAGAAGCCCAGCTCAGTGCTCCATTATCCATTTGTTGCATTAGTCACCCTTGTCAGCTCTTTTTCTAACAGTTTGGCCTTCCTTGACTTGGCAATCTTCAGTATTTTTCTTTCTTTTATTTCTCTGTTTGCTCTCTTTCTCTCAGAGCCATTCATGCAGACAAAGACATAAAATTGCGTCTGCATTGAAGACTCCCGATCCGATTTCTCATGTCTTGACATCACCAGCCTGGTTTAGCTCAGCTCCCATGGGGTTAGGAGTGTTAATTCTGCATTGGGATTGAGTGTCCAGAGTAGGAATGGGCAGCTGTCCTCGTCAGCTCTCAAGCAATTTTGTGTTTCAGCTTTTAAATTTAGTTCTAACAACCTGGAGATAGTAAACAACTTAATTTGGACTTAAACAAAATCATATGCCCTCTTCATCGAATTTTGGTTGTGTGGAATGCATTCTGGTATCTGTGTGTATATCTTTGTTCATAAACCATTCTCCCTTGCCAACTAAGTGGTGTGTGTAACAACAGCTGAGTATTCAGTGGTGCTTTCCCCAGTCTGCAACTGAAAATTACAGGTGGTGTAAGCTCTTTTGAAAATGAGATGTAGATGATCACTATGTCAAGTTACATTATTAGGGCTGCACTTATCAAAGGCTTTAGGGTTGTCCAGCACTGTTGTATGCCTCTTAAAATTGCTTTAGTCTGACAAAACTGTATTCCTTCACCTGAGGCTTACCTCAGCAGGTTCTAAATTTGGAATGGGGGAGGTAGGGAAAGCAGAGGAGATGATGATTTGCAGAAAGCAGTGATTTATCCAACTACTCCCTACTGTGAAGTTTTGAAATTTAGTTCAAGGTATTTGTGTTTTACGACGGCCTGTGCAACATGACCCACATTTAGCTTGGCTGTCAGGGCCCGGGAGATCTTCAGCTCTACCTGGTGAATGAAGGTGCACAAAGATGTGGTGGGATGACTTCTCCAGCACCAGCAGCTGGGTGCTGTCCTACATCAGTACTGCTCCGTGCAAACAGGACTGCTCATCTTGCTGCTTTTTCTGGTACTGTGCGATCCTATGCTCAGGCTTTCTGCTTTGAAATGCAGCAGTGGGAAAGGGCAATCTGTTGAACAGGAATGCTGAGAACAGCTCAGATGGTGATGCTGGCAGCACGGGCTCACCGGTATCCTGCGTTAAAACCTTCAGTTGTTAAATCTCATCAGTCGTGTTACCGTGCATTAACAAAACCCACTGGAAAAGTATGTCATCCTCTTTTGGTAGCAGGGAGTCATGCAGCGCTGGTACCAGCAAGTCTGTTAATTAGTGCATGTGATTGACTGTGCTCTGGGGAGTATTCGCATTTCCGTACTGAATGAGATTTCTGTCTCTAGTACTACCTGCTTTAGCTTTCGGAAAGTGGAGCACGTTTATTAAGTGCAGGAATTGCAGGAAGAGAACGCATCAGATGAGTGAGGGAGGGGAGCAGTGCCTGGAAAAGCACTGCAGCAGTGCTCTGTGCTGTAATGGCCTTTGTGAGAAGCATGCTCGTTCGTAGCAGTTCCAGAGAAGATGCCATATATATTGTTTTGCCATCTGTGATTGCACTCGTTAGATGGTTACTACAAGGTAAAGTTATGTTTTTACCTTTCTGGTGATTTTCAGTTGAGTTTTACCTATTTAAATCAGCTTGGTTTAAAAAGAGAGCAAAACACTTAATGGCTTTAGCATCCTCAGAGCTCAGGTATCACCATTCTTTAAGGAACCTGTCCCAGCTGCTATTTATAATCTCATTGCTTTACCCATAATGCACTTCTTAAAGAGGAATTTCTTTTCCCTGGGTGGAGCTGATTTTGGAGTAGGGAAGGGAAAAGGTGTGAATCGGTAGAAGAGCTGTTGCTTTACAGTAAGCACTTGGGGCTGAGAAACTTTTGTTTTAATGAAGTCACTGTGTTCTGTTTTTTACTGTTATTTTTAAAAAATATTTTTAATAATAAATAATTTCTGTTAAATAAATGGTAATCAGGTCAGGTTGAGGATTATTAGCTGTTAATGCTCTAGAGGAGTGCAGTGCTTTTCTGATGTACTCAGTTTGCCCAGGGCTGAAGAACAGACTTGATAGAAAGCCTTGCTAGGTGCAGTAGCTGGGTGTTATCAGGGTGTCAGCAGCACAGCTTCTTCTCCGGATTGCTGTTACGTGTTTTGCTCTAGTAGTTGCATCACGTTGCTTGTAACGTGTTGGTAAATATGCTCTGAGTTACTGTTGTTTAACTTATTTATTGCATGTAAATCATTTCTGTGGTTCATGGCTTGTGCTTCTCAGTGTGGGTGCTTCAATTTAGGATGGGGAACTCTTGGTGATAAAAGCTCTTACATATGCATAGAACTGCTGTAGCTTTCTTTTATTTGTGGTAAAAATGATGTACACTGGGAGTTCTTTGTAACCTTAGAACAAGCAACTAACGTGTAAGCTAATACAGTATTTATTTAAATCAAGGGATGTTTAAGCTGTTTTTTCTTTTCAACTGTCTGAATCCTAAATATTTTTTTTCTTGAAGAGGGAAAGAGACAGGAATGCCTTTTTTTCATTCCTTCTCTGTGCATGGAGGTGGTACTGGTCTGCTGCCATACAGGAATGCTGGAGGGAGGGCTCTACCTAGAGGAATTGTTGGCAATTCTCTTCCGCTGTCCACACTAGATTGTGGTAAAAAAAAAAGAAGCATTGACCAGAATCGTTTCTGAATTTCTTATGCAGAATGATGAGGAATGAGAGTGAGAGAAGTTAAAATCAGTTAGATGTTTAACAGTAAAACTTAACAAACTGTCAGAATCTCTGCATTACAAATAGTGTTTTTAGCCTCAGAAGAGTAGGCTAAGGCTTGGATTAGAGGGCTGTTGTGCAGGCCTGAAGAATTGAGAATCCATTTAGAAATATTCTTTTCTTGGTTGCTGAATCTGTGTCATGAGTTGAGAATTGCAGTAAGCCTGGAAGTGATGGGTAAACAAGAACAGTAGCAAATGTTTTCTGTAGTGTATATGAGGGGGACTCTGTTTGTGGTGGTGATGTACATCAGTTTCTGAAGCCTTGTTCTTTAAGGGTCCAGATATGCATATTGTTGTAAGCAGCTTTGTCTAGTAGGGGTTGCTGGAGCTTCTACTTCTGTAGGCCGATGGTGAAGGAGACTGCGGTACGATGGGATGTTTGCAGAGCAGGCAGTACTCATGAGAGGTGTCAGGGCAGAGTGTTTGTATTGCATTACAGGCACTGTTAAATTATTGGGGGTTGGGGTCGGATTTTTATCTGTTGTTGTAACACCATCAGATCTGAGCTCCTCTACTCTTGTAGCAGGTTTTCACACTTGTAGATGGGTGCAGATTATCTTTAAATATTTGGATTGAATGTCCAATACAGTACTTAACTATAAAATGGAAATTATCTTGTAAAGAATTCTTGGTGTAAGATGTCATAATCCTTTGTTGTTTTGTATTGACAGGAATGCCCAAGGAAAAGTACGATCCACCTGATCCACGGAGGATGTACACAATTATGTCCTCAGAGGAAGCAGCCAATGGAAAGAAATCACACTGGGCAGAGTTGGAAATAAGTGGTGAGAAAGTGGGGAATGATCCTCTGTTAAAATTTCAGTGCAATGTTGGAGCAGCCTGCACAGTACAAGCTTGAACAGGAAACATAGGGAGTATGAAACAGCTGTAGAAAAGAAGTTCTAAGCTTGATGTATTACATTCTGTGATAAACTGGAAGAAGCAATAACAGAGGCTTTATGCTGAAATTTTGATGAAATAAGGCATTTCTTAAAAAGATGGGTATTTCTAAATGGCTGTTCAGTAGAGAACTTTGTAGAAAGCAAATAGACTTCTAACTGGGAAAGAGTCTTCCAGATCACTGCATTTGCGTCTTGCTTCGAGTGCTGCATGCCTTTACACGTGAATAGCATTACTTACTTGAAGGTTACAGATGCAGAAACCTAGTTAAATTCTGCTTCAAGAAGCATTAATTTAGGCTTGGATATCCACTTGGACATCTGCTACCTATGCATAGAAAATGCATTAAGTAATAGCTCCTTCCTTTCATGCTTTGTGATCTCACTATAGACTGATTCCAGCCCAAAGAAATGTAGGTGGTGAAGAGAACATATAAATCCTTTCAGCTTCACAGGTTTCTTTGATCGCAGTCACCTGTTTGCATTTAGAGGATAGGAGAGAGGGAGAAGCTGTTAATGCTGTTTTTAAAAATGCAGAGGAATACTGATTTGTATTTAAAAACCTTTCAGAAAAAATTCTTAATAAGCATTACAGGAGAATGAATCCTTAAAGGAATTGTATGCATTTGCCTTGCAAAATAAAATGTGGCAGTGTCTTTGTTCCATTAATGAGCATGCTGTCTTTTCCTTGCAAAATACTTGGTCATCTACTACAGAAAGCCACAAATGCTTTAATTGCTTTTATTGTAATCTCAGAGCTCTTTGCTGCGGGCTTTTGTGTACTAGTCACTCTCTTGTAGCTCTCTGGCAGTTACACCTGTATTAAACATCTTGTTACCAGGGACTGCCTTCTAGATGCTCATGTATCAGTGTAGCTTTCCCCAGGCACTGAATGTGAGTTGTTTCCTTAAATAGAAGGAATTATTATTTGTATGTGTTGGTGTATTTGTTAACGATGCTGCTCTTATGTTGTTTTTTTTTAAGGGCTTTTGCAGTTTTTTAACCCTGGAGAAACCAATAGTGGTGCTCTTCTTTCAATGCTGTTGGCACCAGTAGGTGATTCTTGTAAATGAAAAGAGAGCTCCTCCTGGGGAGAAAAATCTTGGAGAGTGGAAATGTTTTGAGACCTTCTTCTGATTATATCTCATGTTGTTTTTGTGCTGCGATGTAAAAGTCTTGATTCTGTAACACAAATCCATGTTTGCACCTTTTAGTTGATTCAGAAATTTTACCTTTAAAAAAAAAAAATCTCTGGCAGTGGTATATTCAGCTTTTAGTTGAATGCCAGATGGAAATCCGTGTTCTCAACCAAGCATTTTGGTCACCCCAAATATAGTACTTCTGTCTGTTCCTGGCTGGATGAGTGCCACAGAACAAAGATTTTTGGTTTGAAAGATGCTATGCAGACATAAGGGGGAAACTGAAGAACCATCTCATATCCTATATATAAACAGTAATTGAAGAAATGTTTCTTAAAGATCTCTACATTATTTAGGGGATGGTCAGTAAATTGTTTTGTATGAAACTTGAGAAAATACAAATGCTCAGTGCTTAAGTCTGTTTTTTCCCCAATCCCATGTACAGTAGTGCTTAATTCTTTGAATCTATAAGATCAGTGATTGATTGATTTTTATTTTTATTGCTTTTAATTTTTTTTCTTCACCTTTCTTTACAGGGAAAGTGAGAAGCTTGAGTTCATCATTGTGGACACTGACCCATTTGACAGCTTTGCATCTCAGTGACAATTCCTTATCCCGTATTCCTTCAGACATTGCCAAGCTTCATAATCTGGTGTATCTGGACTTGTCCTCTAATAAAATTCGCAGTTTACCAGCAGAGCTCGGAAACATGGTGTCACTCAGGTATGTGATTGTAACAGGAGCTAAAACAGCTATTATCTTTGTAGGAACAGCTTGGGTTTTGACTTAATAGTGATGCTCAAGTAAACGAAAAGCATAAATTAATTCTCTCTTCTTGATTTTTTCACTTGTTCTGTGATACTCTGTTCTGATGTATGACAGTACGTATACATAATGAGCTCTGGAGGTGCTCAGTTTGACAGCAGTCACCCATTTTATGTCTTTTCAAGTCACATTTCCTCTTCTGTGCATCTCTTTCCAAACCCTTTTACAAATCTTTCTGGAGTTATCTAAGAAATAATAATACACAGAAAATTGCCTTTAACTCATTGCAGCGTAGGAGAAAGGTCCGATTAAACATTCACTTTGTATGAACTACTGTTTTTCCTATTTGTTCATTATTCCTAATAATCAGTTCTTATTCTCTGGGTTTAATAGCTAATGCAACTTTTCTAATATCATCTCTTTCCCACCTTTGCTATCATTTAACTACATTCCTGTGCAAATTAAGGAGGAAAAAGCATGTACTATATGCAGCTTCTTCACTGAATTTTATAATGTTTAGCTCCTCAAAGTTTTCATTGAATCCTATCTCCTTTTGGAAGTGAAACATGAATAGTGATGAGTATTTGTGTTACAGTTAAGCCTGCAACATTTTATTTTGTTTGCAGAACACTGTTATGTGAAAACATAAATGATATATCAAGGGAAGTATCTGCAAGCAGTATTCTTCTGCCCTTGACCTGGAAAGAGGAAAAAAAAAAAAAGCCTTATTGTTTGGTTTATAACCAGCAACTGACTTCATTAGTTTTAATTTTTGATGTTTATGGTCAGCTTTGTTGACCAGGGAACCCTGAGTCTAAAAGTAACTAGAATTCTATTGGAAGTAAGGAAGAAGCAAATGGAGTAACAGTCTGCAAGCACAGCTTTGGTGAAACCAGGAGCCAAGCAAGTTTGTACATAAAAATATTAGTTGTTGCATTTTATTCTATTTTAGCAAAGAACACTCTGCTGGAGAGGATAAAACTAGCTGGTGAAATCGGTACCAAAAGCTCAAATTTCCAAGTTGCTCACATCTCAGTAGTGAACTGAGGAGCTACTTTTTAGAGCATAATTGGCAGCTTTGTTTTGTAACGTGTCGTATAGTTGTTTTCAGGTGTGAAGTAATCTGTGTTCTCAAAAATAAGTTTTGCATTAAGGTTTCAGTTAAAAGCAGTTATTAGTGATACCTTCCTTCTCTCTTTTATCTACTCCTTGGGTGTTGTGAGCTAGCATCCTAAATTTACTGGTATATTCTCAAATTCATCTTTGTACTTCCTCAGCATCCTTTTAGTTTCATCAGTCTTTTTCTTTCCTTTTACAGTGTTATTTTAAAATTAATACTCCTTACCCGAAGTTAGCTTACCCCTGCGTAGTCATCGGTAGTGTCAAAAGATATTATGCCATCTTCACAACGCTTTCCCAGTTCGTTCTGATTCTCTTCAAGTCCTCAACCTCTTTTCAGTACAGAATGAGTGTGAAATGCGTAGCAAGGGCCTAGGATCAAACCAGTGTTCTGTTTGTGACAAAAGCATAGCACTGAAATCCAGATCTCTAGACATGGAAAAACTAGTGCATTAATCCACTGCGCTCTCTCTGTCCTCAGTAATTGCAGCTGATCCATGATTTCTTTTCACTGTGCTGAAAGTGAAGAAAAATCCGTAAGTGCATCCTGTGTGATAGCGCTCTGCAGGTCTCAGCTGTGCTGTAGTTTATGTTTCAGGCTGGCTCTCACTGCAGATGCTTCCCATAGTTTCTGGGAAGTTTTTCAAACTAACGTTATCTCAGCACGGGGCATTGCTAATATCCTGAGCCACGGAAGTAATTTGCGCTCTCACGTTTTGGAATTGGTAACAGGTCTTGCAGCTCCCACATCTGGAGAACTGTGTTTGGGCTGGATGGCAGAGCTCACCCAAGGCTCGTTGCATCTCCCTTTTCACTGCAGGTACTTGAAGGAGGAGGTGTCAGAGGGAGCAGTAAGATGTCTGATCTTTGAGGAGAGAGGAAAAATAAAGCAACTGTAACATGCTATCTTGGAGAGCTCAGATCTAAAACAGATTCTCTTCATATCCTTGAGGGGACTAGTGGAATTTGCTGTGATCATCTCTGCTGTATAGGAGGGGTTCCATGCATGCATAGACCATTAGAGAAAAAAATTCTTTCACCCAGAAGAGAAACAGATACCCTACTGCCTTGCCATTCTTCCATCTCATTCATTTTCCACTAGAAGATTTAGAGTAACTATATCTTTTTATAATTCACATATAATTTTTTTTTATTTAGACTTCAGCAGTGCTTTGGAAAGCTGTTATAGGGAAAAAAAAAAAAACACCTTCCTTAAGAATAAATTAGGACGTTCTTAATCTCATGTGGAATGTTATCTCTAAAAAAAAAATCTATTTAAATGTTAAGTGTCTATGGAAGTGCTGAGAACTGTTGGGGATGTTGATGTTTTCAGATTTTTTTTTTCTGTAAATAATAGTATTTATTTATTTATTCATTTACCTGCTGTGTCTTGTTCATACTGACATACCTGACAGTGACACAGTGGGCTTCTGAGTTAGCCTGAAATCTGTGTTTTCAACAGTAGGATTTTCATATTAAAAAGAAAACACGCAAAAGTAACTGCAGACCAGGTGACAAGGTGTGTTACAGCCTGTCTGTCAGCTGAGTAATGACTTGCCATTTCTAGATAACCAGACAATTAAAAACAGCATCCTCTCCTTTATCTTCCACTGCTCCACACCCCAGAGTATCAGTGAAAAGAACCCCTCTATCTTTAGCACTGTTTCTAAATCTGCACGGAATCCAGGTTATATTTTGGAAGTCATTGGTAGAGCTGGCTTTTGCAAGGCTAGAGGAAGATGTTTCTTTCTTTTTCAAATGCCATCTCACAGAAACTTGAAGGAAGCAGATTTATATTGGAAATTGTAAGCAAAGTCTTCAACTTAGATCGGGACAGTTTTAAGAAACTTTCCAAGCTTGCTTAAAGTCTGTTTTTTCTCTGCCCAATTGATTGGAATTTCAGAATTCAGGATGTGATTTCTGCTCTTGTGTATGTTCTGCAATTTTAGAAGTTAAAAAGGCAAACACTTTGTGTTAACGCTGAAGTTACGAAAACAGTGTTGCTGAGAAACACAACTCATTTATTTTTTGTGTGCGCCTGGAAATGCGTATGCAGCAGATCACTGTACGCTTTGCTTCTATGACAAAAGCAGGCAGCTTAACAGAGGGAATGAAATTACCTGGGAGGCATGCGCACTGCTTTTTTAAAGTGTAAACCAGTGCTCTCAAGAGACCTTATCCAAAAAGAACTGTAACTCTGCACTAACACGGTGATGTCCTAGCTCTGGTAGGGCTGCCATGCTCCTGGGTTTTTTGCTTACTTGTTTTCTGGGATATAATTTTCTATTATTTGGCCTTTAATCACAGCTGAGCTGTTTCACGGCCTGGTTTGTCAGAGCTTTTACTGCTTGATCACTGGTAGTTACTAAATGCTGTAGTAATTGTTAATGTTTTTGATATTTCTGACTCGTTAAGGTGAACTCTCCAACCTGCTGCTTTCCTCCTCACCTCACTGTGATACGCATTCTGTCTGTGCGTGTGTGAGTACAGCAGGATTTCCCTGATGCTGCTCAGTGTTCAAGTTTGTTTGCTTTTATTTATTTTTCTTCCTATGTTGTGGTTTGTTAGTGTATTGTTTCTCTTTTAGTTACTTGTACTATAGGCTGCTGAAGACAAACTGCGGTCTGTTTTCAGCCCTATATGATTGTTACTCTGTCTACAGGGAACTACATTTAAATAACAACCTGTTACGAGTTTTACCTTTTGAGCTGGGAAAACTGTTCCAGTTACAGACTTTGGGTCTGAAAGGTATTACTACTTTTTCTTGGTATCTGTGCTTTGTTTAATGATGTGTCTCCTGCAATGTAAGGGCTGTAGACTGCCAATTCATAAAAGTTTGAGTAGCAATCCCAGATGTAGCTGCTTAGTCTGCTTTTATAAACATTGTTTAGTAATTGTTAAAGAGAGGAACAGGAATCAGTTGGGTGAAATCCTCCACATGTAAGGAAGCTTCTCTTTCTGCTGAGCAAGAAGCTTTCTGTTGCTGGCACAGCAGTTGGATGTGGTGCTTGTTTTAGTAACAGGCTACATTAGTAGGGTTTTGTGGGGTCAAATAGCTGAGATTTGAAACTTGTTAGATAATAGATTTAGTATCTTTTCTCAGAGATGCTGGCTTTAAACACTGATAGATAAATTCATGCTGGTTCAGTATATTTTATTCAGCACTTCTGTAAATGTGTTTGCAGGAAATCCACTCACGCAGGACATTCTGAACCTTTATCAGGAACCAGATGGGACAAGAAGGCTACTGAACTATTTGCTTGATAATTTGGCAGGTACTGCAAAAAGAAGTAAGTGATCATTCTTAAAAGATTTATTCCTGCTGTGTAAAAATAAATAGGATTATCACTTTTGTCTCTGCTTTAAAATATTTCCATAGTTTCAACAGAACAGCCACCTCCAAGGTCTTGGATTATGTTGCAAGAACCAGACCGTACAAGACCAACAGGTATTGTAGTGCTTCAAGGAATTATTCTTCATTTTATATAAAATGTTGCTCTCTGATATCTAAGAACTTAGTTGCTTAAATTAACCAGTCATCTTGCCCAGTGCTGACAGCCAGTTGTAGTAGTCCCATCCCAACTGGAACCTCTGCTTCAGATTTTGGTAGTTTCCTTTTAGTTAGCATACTCTTCACAGAAGCTGAAATTACTGCCCAAAGTGAGTGAGTTAGTTGAATTATAACAAGCTTAATGGAGCATTTGTTGAAGAATAAAAAATTGAAGATGATGATCATAATTCCTCAGAAAGGTAAACGTATTTCTTTTGAGTTCCCTGTGTGTCCTCTGACTCTACACTTTCTTGCTGTTTGGACTCAGGTTGTGTTTAATTGTTTACTGTTTCTTCCTGCATGAATTGTTTAAAATAAAGCCTTTTCCATTTATTAAAATACGGCCTTTTATATTTAACAAAACCAAATATCCCTGCTCTGCTGCTGGGTGACCTGTTGTCTTGCCTCAAACTGTCTCATTATATCCCTCCCATTCCAAATTTACATGGGGAAGCAGATATTTCTTTTATGTATGTGTAAATTTTGTAAGGTTTTTGAGATAGAAACAAAATTGTGTATTTATTTTACATACACTTGTGTTCTGTGGAAAGGGTTCCTTGCCCTAACTGTGAGTCAGTGAAATTATGTGGATCTATTATAGTTGGTGGTATCAATTAGCATAGCTAGCAAATTTATCCTAAGGTATGTAGAGTCCTCAAACAGATTATTTAAAATCTGTTTGAAACTCCCTTTAAAGGCATTTCTCAGTAATGCACCACTTACTGTAAAGTGCATTTTTTTTTTTTTTCCTCTTGTGTATTGCATTAACCATATGAAGAGTAGTTTTGGTTTTTGGTTTCTAAGTACGTGTTAGTAAACGGTTCCAGAAATCCCATCTTGGAGGTAATTTATCCTCCTGGAAGGACTGGAAGATGCTTTCATAGTATAGGTGCAGGTACTGTGTTTTAGCTGAAGCAGATCATAAAATCATCAATTCATAAATCTGCGGAAGACAGAAGAAAATAACTGTATGGTTTTTGTTGTTGTTGTCAGTATGTAAGTAACATTATTGCTCTGCAGCCTTGTTCTCTGTCATGTGTTACAACGTACTCTGTGATAAATACGCTACCCGGCAGTTGTATGGCTACTGTCCATCTTGGGCACTGAACTGGGAATACAGAAAGAAAGCCATTATGCAGGAAATCCTGAGCTGCAATGCTGACATCATAAGTCTTCAGGTAAAAGATGCACTATTATTTCTTTTCCCTTTCTATTCTCACCTGCTGGTTTCTCTGTATTAATTATATTTGCTGTAAATTCTATGTTTTCAAAACCCCCTGAAATCAAAAGGGGGGGGGGGGGGGGGAAATAACAGTGGTGTTCATAACAGTATTTGCTGCTTGACATCAAAAGAATGCTTTTCAGCCCACACAGTTGGAATGTGAACCAGCAGCTGCTGATCAAAGAAATGTATGTGGGGGTGTCTTTGTGTGTGCATGTGAGGGTATAATTGACACATTTTCAAATAAAAGGCTTAGGATAATCATAACTCTGGGGATTACAGAAGTTCATTTATATTTTCTTCTCAAAATAGGGATATTGCTCTCAAATTTGCATTCTCCATTGTACTTAATTCTTAGGTGTTTTTTTTTCCCTAAATGTAATTTGAAAGTGATTTGCACTTCTGAAGAGTCTAAATAATATCAGTCCTGTGTGTTTTGTTAATAGTAGATTCATGGTATGCTATGTTCTGACTTTATAGGAGGTTGAAACTGAGCAGTACTACAGTTTTTTCCTGGTAGAATTGAAAGAACGTGGTTATAATGGATTCTTCAGTCCAAAATCAAGAGCTAGGACAATGTCAGAGCAGGAAAGAAAACACGTTGATGGTTGTGCAATATTTTTCAAAACAGAAAAGTAAGTGATTTGATTTATAAAGCCTTCCATTGTGTCTTGCTCCTTTTCACACAATTTCTCGGGTCACTCTAAAGTCAAAACAGCTTGGCATTGCTCACCCTTTTGGTATCTGTTTGGTATTAACAAGTTACGAGTTCACTCAGTTATGCTTTGAATGCTGCCATTGGGTGTTAAAGACATTTGCTTTTTAATTACTTCTGTTTAAAAAAACAGAAATCTCCAAAGTCACTGAAATGAGGCTGCACGCAAAGGTCATAGCTTTCCTTCCTTTCTTCTGCTTCCATTCCTTTGTGTCCACAATGGTGCCAGAAACAATTATTTAGTTGCTATTAAACTTGAAAGTTTGAACTAGAATCTTATGCAGAATCAAAACCAAGCACTCTTTCAGCAGTTTCTCCTTTTTAAAAATGAACGTTTTAATTTAAATCAGCTTAATATCTTTAAAATAAATAATGAAAACAACCTAGGAAAACAGAATCCTTTTGATTTCAGTGAACGATCTTGATGAAATTATAGGATGGGCTAAGTCTTTCTCTTCCTAAATGTTTTCGAGCTTTAATTAGAGGGGAATTTATCTCTAACATTTCCTTTGGTAACTGTCTACTGAGGAAAGTGTATTTGATGTTTCTCTTTCAGATTTACTTTGGTTCAGAAACATACTGTTGAGTTCAATCAACTAGCTATGGCAAACTCAGAAGGCTCAGAAGCTATGCTGAACAGAGTTATGACAAAAGATAACATTGGAGTTGCTGTATTATTGGAACTGCGAAAAGAATTGATAGAAATGTCATGTAAGTGCTGTTTAATTTTTGAGTACCCTGTGTTTTATAAATGAAAACAAAAACAACCGTATCATCACTTGAGCCATAAATCTTTTCCTCAAATCCTCTTTGGGAATAAATTTCTCTAAGCATACAGTGTGTGAACTGATAGTCACTTTTAGAATCTAGTTTCCTTTTCAGTGTAATTTGTGCTAAAAAAAAAAAACTGCACTTTGAGGGATTCTGTTTGGAGACACACAAATGTATTGGAGGATGAGCTGATATTAGATTACTCCTCATGCTAAGTATCATTTAAATCACTTAGCATTTAGTAGTTGTAAGAGGAGCTGTGTAGCCCTCTTAAACTAAATGTTGGTAATCCTTTTCAAACAGCTGTTTGTTTTTTTTCCTCCCCTCAAACATCTCGTTTGAAACTGAACACAGTTAAAGTCAGCAACAGAAAATGCTATCATCTATGCAAGGTAAATATTTAATTTTAAATTTTAGCTGGAAAGCCACATCTTGGGATGGAAAAACAGCTCGTTCTTGTTGCTAATGCACATATGCATTGGGACCCAGATTATTCTGATGTGAAGCTGGTTCAGACTATGATGTTCCTATCTGAGGTAAAGAACATTATTGATAAAGCTTCTCGTAGTCTCAAGCCTGGTGTTGCAGGGGAACTTGGATCCATTCCACTTGTACTGTGCGCCGATCTCAATTCTCTGCCGGACTCTGGTAAGAGTACTATTGCTATTATTATTCTTTTTGTTTTCAGGCTATTTCAAGTGTGTAACAGTTCACCTTCTATGGTCTCATCTTTTTAAAGGGATTTTTAACCCAGGGAATATGTTGTTTGATATTACAGCCTCTAAAGGTGCTAAGAAAATAAAATGTTGATGTGCTTCTTTCATGAGTGACTTTTATTGCCTGTGTAGTACTATAGCTCTGTTTTCTTTTGGAATTATTTTGATTTTTGTCTTAAAATACAGGAATGGAATGCAAGAGAATGTCTTCCAGAATAACTGGCAATGTTTCTGTTGCAGATGACTGTGGTTGTTTTTTTTGTTTTTTTTTTGAAGTGTGAAAATACATGTTCTTCTCTTTAAAGTTCCCACCATACTATTGTTTTACTGCTCTAATGTTGTGGGTCTTCTAAAACTCAATACATCTCCTATGAGAAAAGAATTCTTCAGAGCTCTTTAACATTGTGCTTATTTCTTTGACTGTGGCAAACTTTATAAAATTCAAGAGAAGATTCAGTGAACCCCTTCTTGACTCTTTCTCAGGTATCCAAATTGAGTAGTGAACTCAAGAGCCATCCTTCTTTCTTACTGCTAATTGTTACATATAGTTATCTCCATCCCTAGTCCACCTTCCTTCTGGCCTCTCCTTGGCAACATCCTAGCTGTTCCTATCAGCCCTAACCTGATGTTATTGCTTAGCAGTGCTGGAAAAGGGATTCTCTGTGTTGCCAAGAAGGCAAGCATTGGTGGTGCTTACTGCTGATTGTGCCTTCAGAACACTTGGTCATTTCTTTCACCTTCCAGAACCCTAACGTAGCTGTTCTGAAATTAAGAGGCACAATCATAGGTTTTTTTTTTTTCAAGGCACAAATCTGTTTTGCTTTGTAGCCTCTCTTGGCTTCTGTTTTTTCCTAATCAATGAATCTGTCTTTGTTTTAGGTGGTGTTTGCTCTTGACATACGTAGACACTGTCTCATGATATCTCTTGTAAGAACAACTGCTGACTTTTTTTGTGTGTTTAGGTTTTGCTTACATAAAGCAGAAGATTGCACGTACAGATCAGAGTAATACACGCATGCTTGTGGAATGCTTGTTAATATCTACTGTGTATGTGCCTCTCCTCACAGGTGTTGTTGAATACTTGAGCACTGGTGGAGTGGAAACAAACCACAAAGATTTCAAGGAACTGAGATACAACGAGAGTCTTACTAACTTCAGTTGTAATGGAAAAAATGGAACAACAAATGGAAGAATTACACATGGTTTCAAGTTGAAGAGTGCCTATGAGAATGGTCTAATGCCTTACACAAATTACACGTTTGACTTCAAGGTAAGGACTTTGCAGTTGCTTTGAAAAAGTTTTCCATCTTGAAGTTTTATTAGAGGAAATCCAGTAAGTTAATTGTTTAACAAAGAAGTTAATGTTTAAGTAGCTAACAGTAAGTTTACCAAGTTCATTTAAAACAATTAAAATGTATAGCAAACAGAGTGCCTAAAATTTCCATCTCCTAGAGACCAAGTTTTCCTTTCTCATATTGGTATTATTAAGGCACTGTTATCCTTCCCTGTAAATAAGATGATGTATTCTAATACTCTAAGCTAAATGAAATAGTGGGATTTGGGCAGGTAAGCTGCCAACTCTAAGGAAATAACCCATGCCACTACTGGAAAGGAAAGATGGATCTGTTCTTCAGATTGTTTTTCTCTGATTTTGAAGCTTTGTAGGAGGATAGAAACTACAGCCTCCAGAAGGAGAGCAGGGATGATGCAGGGTTGAATTTTAACTTGTATCCCTAATCTCTACTGGGCTACCCATGGGACAGGAAATAGAAGTCTCCTGAATTGAAGATAAACTGCAGAGAAGGAACAATAGCGTTGCAGTTATTCCAAATACTGAATTCACCTTTTGTTTAGAAAAATAACTTTGGTGAAGACAGTGTACTAATAATGCTATTTGTGTTCTTGTTTTAGGGTATTATTGACTACATCTTCTATTCTAAACCTCAGCTAAACATACTTGGCATTCTTGGACCTTTGGATCATCATTGGTTAATAGAGAACAATATAAGTGGTTGTCCGCATCCACTCATCCCTTCTGACCACTTCTCACTTTTTGCACAACTGGAGCTTTTGCTGCCTTTCCTGCCTCCTGTAAATGGAATCCATCTCCCTGGCAGGAGGTAGTTAAGTACATTTTAGAGGGTAACCTCAGTCTAACTTGTACAATTGTAAAATCTGAATATAGAGGAGTGAGGTATGGCCAACAGGCATTTTTTTTCTCAATAATCTTAATCTTAAATCTAATTATTTGCTAAAGACATAGTAAAAGCCAGGTGCTATCAACAGACATAATTCTGAGCCCAATATACTTTGTATACTGTCGACAGCGATTGGTGCATTTGCACCTTTCTTTAATATGTTGCAGTTAACCTTCCTGTTTCTTTTATCCAACGTGACATTTTCATGCCTTGAAATAGGGAATTGTTATACAGTATATTCTCTTTGCACAGTTATCTGTAGCACTACTTTTTTGAGGCCAGTAGGAACATCCACAGAACATTCTTCCGTACTTCACTCCCTCCTTTTTCAGACTTGTTTGTAAAATATAGAATTTGAATTTAGCCTTTATTGATTGTATATGAACAACAGAAAACCTGATTTATGAAATTTTGTACTTAGAAAAAAAAAATCAGATTTGGAAAATGATTGTATTGTAAACTAAGGCTAAATTTTTATCTGTTTTCATGTGTTACAAAGGCCAGCTTGTAAAAGAGGTTGTCACAGGTTTTCTCTGCTAACGATTTGCACTGTTAGGGTTTTGTTAGCCCTTTTGTACTACTTTTTATGTTCAACTGAGAACGTTGCTTTTTAAAATGCAAATCTATAAAGTCTCAGTATCTTAAAGAGGACTAAATACATTCTATCTAATTCTGATTTTAAAAAAAGAGAAAAGCATGGAGTTCTCACAGAACATATAAGCTAAGCAGTGAATATAAGTAGACCTGTATGCATTGAAAGTTATTGCAGATGTGTATACTCAGATATTTTTCTCATCTCTAACTTTTGAAGTAAAACCTAGGGATACTTGTGTATAGCTTCCTCATTTCTGTTTTAATACTTGTCCTATCTCCACTGTGCCTGCTTAAATTTGTTCTCAACTAGCACTGCCTGTGCATGCAGAGAGAGCCTGTGCATCCTCTTTTATTTTTTTAAATAACGTTAACACTTGTGAAAATTTTATGAAGATACTTTTGTATAAGCTGTGGCATCTTCTTTTTTTCCTTTGTGAAGCATTGGGTATCACACTCTGAACATGTTCAGGTTATGGGTACACAGTTTCTAGCTTCTAATACCCATGCACTGCTTCTTTCAGTGTCATTGCACAGCGCTCTTTTACCCACTGAGAATTATCATGTGAATTCTCCTTTAAGTGTGTTCCTCAGTTTCAGAGAGTATAATTCCTTGATGAAGTAAAAATAAAAACAACAACAACAAAAAAAAAAACCACCCTTACATTTTCTGTTGATGAAGCAGTGTAAAAATAAATGCATTTTCAAAACAGGTCCCAAAGACAATTCTTCAGATCATTTTTAAAGTGACCAAGTCTTATTTTTAAGGTGTCAAGACTAAAGTTATTGTGTACCCTCGGTGCCATTTGTGTCACGAAGCCAAGTGTATGAAAAGCTTGCAAATTTAAACTTGTGTATTTGTATTCTAAAAGAGAGAGGATATCATCTCCTTAAACTAATACAACTTAAATAATCGATGTAAAAAAAAGATAGAATAAATGGAGATAGAAAGCTTGATCTTAAACAGCTTTTGTTTCAGCTGCGGGCAGGGAAGCAAAAGGACACTGAGCATTAAGAGAACTTTCTAAATATGAAGAATTTTTATATATATAGGAGAGTGGATTGGTAATAATGATTCAAAATTTTATTAAAAATTAGCAGGCACGAGTGTGCTCAAACTGTTCTGTTTTAAGCTGAAAGTGAACGTGACAAACAGTTCGGATATGTAAAATGTACATTTTTAAATTTCAGTAGAAGAAATTTTGATCTTGAATCCTTGTCTGGGACCTGATCTCTTGGGGTTATTTTGTTTTCGTTTTAGTTGTGAAAACACCAAACACGTCCAGTTTATAATCAGTACATTGAAATGCTGGTAGTATTGCTGTAGTAGACTTAATGCGTAGTGTTATATTTTCTGTTTGTTTTTTTTTTCCTTTTTGGTTGGTTATTATTATTTTTTTTTTTGTAAAGTGTGAATAAAAAGTGTTTTACTCATGTTTCCTTAATGATGTCTTGGTAATGTACATCATGACAATTTCCAGTGATGATGAGCTGATTCGGCTTGTCCAGCTAAGCAAACTATTTTCTTTTCTGAGGATCTGGATTGTGTATTGAGTCCAGGAAGCTTTACAGAAGGGGAAGGGAAGCACTTACTCATTTTGTATTTCTTAGAGGGGGGATAATTTACTTTAATAGATGCTGGAGCTTGAGTGCACTTGTTAGATTCAAAAGGTTTGAGCTTTATCCAGTATGTGTTCTCCTATATTTCTTAGTCTTAAAAGTATTTGAATTTATAACATCATTAAAATGTGGCCTGTTTGTGCTTTTGGAGACACAGCTGTCCCTGTTCAGTCACCTTGCAGTCTAAGGGTCCATTTAAGTAACCATTTCCTTTGGCTTTTATGCTAGTCTATCAGATCCCAACTAAAGACCCACTGAATACATTGAAGGCACTCCTTTGACTTCACTGGATTGTAACTGGGCTACAGTGGTCACTTGAGAGATGAGGGAATGAGAAATACTTTGAATACAGGGAAAGAACAGAAGGCACCAAAACGGAGCTGAGAGAAACCTTGACAAACAATGTTTTAAAGAAAATATATTCGTATGTCAAACAAATGTAACTCAGAAGTCTCAATTTCCAGCTATAGCATAGAATAAGGCAATAAACCATGTCTTCACACAATCCACTCGTTTGCTTCATAGTCTTTGACATGAAATGGTGATTTGCAGTATTTTGTTTGAGGTGGATTTGGGTGTTGCCATATTGTAACTTCAGTGTTCTTCATGTAAAAGAATGTGCAGCAAAAGTCACAGAACATCAGTGGGATCCGTTGAGGTTTGAGCAGGCTTTTTTCCACGTACAGTACGGCCGACCATATCTTGTCTGCTTCTGTTTATATCTGCAAAGAATTCTGGGAATCAAAATAGTAAATTGAGCCTACCTTTAGCTAAGAGAATTGATTACAAGATTGATTGCAACGACTCCACAAGCTGTTGCTGTAGCATAACATCAGTTGGGAGGGGTGGAGGGGGACTGCGTATAGTCAGCGTCAGTGCATTCTGTAATTATTTTGTCCTTTCAGCTTTAAAAAGAATGAATTTGGCCAACACTTCAACAAAACTGACTTTGTTTAGAACATTGTACGTAGGGATCTTTGGTGTAACTTCAGCAAGTCTCCCAAGATTGGGTGTTTTGTGGTTTTGGTTGGTTGCTTTTGATTTTCTTGAGCAGACTTAGGTTTGCTTTTTCAGCCACACAGTAAAACCTGTATTAAAGGCAAAATAATTACAATGTCATTGGAAACAGCAACTAATTACACTGTAAATCTTTAAAAATAGTAATAATCAGTTAACTGCATAAGTAGCAAGCCTTTCTCATCCAGCCAGTCACAGTATTTTTTAGTATGTTAACTGCTATTCTTTTCCTTTGGTTGCATAAATTTGTAACACTTAAGTGTCTTGGTATGTTTAAGTAGTGTCTAAATTAGAATATCTTTGTCTTTATTCACAGTACTTCTGTATAACGTGTAATGCACTGGACTAACTCTTGTTTACCATTCATGTAACAAAAACCAGCACGTTATTATCTGCACTAAGCTCAAAGAATGTTGCATTTGTCTATAGGCAGCTCTTCAATAAGATAAATGGGAAACTGAATATGGTCTGATGGTAAACAAGGGCTTTTACTGTTCTCTTCAGTGGAACTTTCTTCTTGGTCAAATTTTAACTAGTTAGTATTATATTTATATACAGGGTCTTCTTTTTCCTTACCAATGTATTTTCCTACTCATAGCTGACCAATAAATCCAATATCTGTTTCAAACCTTCTTGAAGTCTAATTCATATTTTAACTTAGTTCTGAAAGCTTTTTCCTCAAGGATGTCAAGGGTAAAATGGAAGCGAGTAAGCAGCCTGATAATCCCAGGAAGCAATTCCTGTGCTCCGTGGAACCGCAGACCAAAAAACTTTGAATCAATTGGGCTTGGATTGCAAAACCAAGAACTGTTTAATAGTGCCTCCAGAATTTGTGGAAAACAAAATACAAAACCTGTGATCTGACCAAATCAGACTGCAGCTCAGTGTCGTCATGCCTGGCCATCCTCTGCTCTTGGTGAGTCAGTCGGTGAGGTGGGTTGTGGCAGTGCAGGAGCTGTGGGTTTGTTGTGACCTGTCCCCTTCCTACCCCAGAAAGCCCAAATCAGACTTGGGATCTGGCAACGGGAAGGAATTCAGAGGTTCCTCTTTTCATTAAAGTGTCATAAAAGAGGAACAAAGTGAAGATTTCTTTCATCTTTCTTTTCAGGAATGAGATTCAAGCTAACTTGTGTCCTCAGTTCGTTTTACTATGGCTTGTTTCCTGCAGCATTTTCTCCTCCTTCAGTCTATGCATAGCAGCGTGATATTTTCTGTTCTGTGACGTTCCCATCGCTAACTGCAGAAAACAAAATATCTGAGCGTACTTGCTGCATAAAGCACTGAAGCACAGAAGGCATCTCATGGACACTCCTGTGTCATTTCAGAGCTCGTGCTCTGCGTGCAGGCACTGCTCTTGGCAGAGATGTTCTTGTTTGGTTTTTCCATAAGCACTGCACACCTCCGGGGGCTGGCCTGCTTGGATTTTTAAAATGCACTGCTGAAAAGCAGCTGTAAGTCCTCAGCAGAACCAGGAGTCCGTTAGAGATTTCTGCGGTGATTTCGTTTTTAAGCGTGTGTTCTTAATTCTCACCAACGCGTTTGCTGTCTTGCCACTAGATGGTGCCTGCAGCACAGGCTTTGTGTGTGTGGGGCCGTGCAGGCAGTGTGTCTGCACCCAGAAAGCGGGGTGTGTGGAATTATTCTGTGGAGTTTTTGCAGGAGATCAGGCCCAGGAACTTTTTCAGTTGGTTTGTTGACATCCGTGTCGATTCAGTATTGGTTTTATGAGCACAGCTGCGGTGATGGGAATTAAAAAGTCCTGCTTTAACTACGGATACTTCAATGAGGTGTAGTGTCAGATCACTCTGGCCAGACTTTGAGTTACTGTTCCTTTATGTCCCGTGTGCATTGGCTCTTGAGAGAGAGTATGGAATTATTTTATGGTGTGGACTTTCCAGAACGGTGCAGGTGACCACAGGGCATTTCTTACCTGCTGCCGTGAGTGCTGGGGGTGTCTTGAAACATCTGGAGTTGATCTGGGTGAGGGAAGGCAAAGAATCTGAGAGCAAGATAAGTGCAAAGGACAAGATCATGGGAAAAGTGAGCATCCTTCAGGGGTGAGTGTTCTGCTTACCTTCTTGCTTTTCATCTTACCCTTCTAACCAGAGGCACTAATGGTTTGCTCTCTAAACGTTCACTGCTCTGTTTGTGTGGAAGGCAGTAAAGTTAAGCAGTGGGGACCTTTGGTGTGTTCAAATGCTTTTCCAAAATAAGCCCAGTATTACGTATTTCCAGTTTTAAAAAGATAGGAAGATACGTTCTAGTTAAATCTTCCCAGCGTGCCTGTAGACAGTGTTCTGTGTTTATTACATTAAACGTACATTACGTAAAATAAAAGCCATAGGGCTTTAATGGCCACAAGGGTTTCAGCTAATTCTTGATGTGTTTTTTTCCTCTACCTCCCTAGATATGAAGAGAATTCAGAGTACAGGCTGTACCTTTTGGGCCAAAGCAGTGAGTTAATGGCAGTTTCTCTGCAGTAGCTGATGGTATTGGTAGCTCTTCAGAGATTGCTCCTATTGGCTTTCTTTCTCCCTTCTTTAAAACATTGTGGACCAGTTAATAGCCTGTCTGCCTCTCGGCCAGGAAGAGACACCTGCTGTACCTCACTTCTGAACCAACCAGCTCAGTGGGTTTGCCCATCCTGACAGCAGGACAGCACAGAGATGCAGGTCAGCTGGGGGAAAAGTCTGTGCTGTGCTTTTTGACCTTTGGCCACTGACCTTAAGCCAGTGGAATGGGAGAAGCAGCTTAACTTACAAAACACGTTAAGATTTCTTGTGGGTACAGAGAATGTACAGTGAGGGAAAGCATCGTGCTTCACGTCTGGCAGTGTGGCATCCCACGGTCAGACTCCAGACAGGCTCAGACCTTCCTTTCTCGGTTGCTGGCTGCTTGTTCTGGGCTCTGTGGTGATGTGCTCTGGTTCCAGCTGGTGTGTGGGAGAGTGTCGCCCATCGGTTGTGTTGTTTGGATGTGAAGAACCGTGTTCTTGTTGCCAAGATTTTGCTCTCAGGGGTCACTGGGGGCATGTGCTGCCAGTAAATACTAGCTATATTCAGCTAAAAGTGCCAGGCAGTGCCCAGTGAGAGAAGAGCAAATTAGATGTGCTTGTCTTGCAAACTGCATTTGGACCCACAAAAACCCAGCAGACAGGGCAAGAGTGTGCGCTGGGGTTGTGGCACCAAGAACAGGAATTCAGAGTCTGCTGAGTTGCTGTTGAGGGTGTTTACATTCTTTGTTGGACCCAATCCTGAGCCTTTGGCATGTCAGTACCATTTAATTAAGGTTTCACATCTGATGGTGTCAAACTGTGGTCCCATCCAGTTACATAACCTCCAGCAGCCAGCCAGCCTTGTTATTACATCAATCTCTGTATTACTCATCTATTGCAGGAACTATGCAAATGAATAAAGAGGAGGAAAGAGCCCAGGGCAGCAGCACGTGCTCTCCTGTCTGCACTGCAATTCTTTGCTGTCCAGGAGATTGCAGCCACTGCCACTAATCTTGTTCTATCTAAATGTTTCTTCTTGTAGGTCTGCCTGATCTTACAAATCCTCTTTCTTCCCCTGTGAGATGTTCCCTCCCTACAGAGCACAAAAATAACTCAAAAAAAAAAAAAAAAAAAAAGCCGTAACCTGTGGGAGTCCGTGGGGACTCGTGCTGTCTGTGTAGGTCATTTGGGTTTATACCGAAGGACAACAGAAGGGTTTGCAAGCAGGGCGTGGGGGGGGGGGGCAATGGTAAAATGAAAGTTTCACCTGGAGTAATGACATAGCCTTGAACCAGGGAAAGAAACTCAGTTGTGCACCAGCAGCTGCAAATGCTTCCAAAGCCATTGCAGTCTCTTCCCACAGGTGATGATTTTGATGTAGAAATGGTCTTTTGTGCAAATTGATAAGTTTAGTTCTTCAACCATGTTAACCGGCAGCCTGTTCCCTTACATCTCTTTTCCTGGAGCATGGAGCTGGGCTCTGTCAAGGCAGTTCTGCCTAGAAAAATCTTGAAGGATGCAATGTTATACTCTGGATTAAAAACAGACTCCCCAGTGCAGAGGGGGCAATGCCACGTGCTCCCTGCAGACGCCATGCAGCGGGACTGTGATGCATCCCCCACTGCGCTGTGGACGAGGCCTTGTGATGCAGCCTGCTGTTGGGGGTGGTAGCTGGGGAGGAATCCTCTAAATCCAGACAGTACTAGCTCAGCCCTTCAGGCAAGCACGGTGCTGAACATCTCCGGCATTTCTTTGACCCACTTAGCAAAGCACGAATGTCCCTGATCCCAGGGCTGTCTAATCCTGTAGAATCCTGCTGGCTTTTGTCTTGCTGACATCCCCCAGCAATCGCCTTGAGGAGCAGTCCCTGTGCCAGCAGTGGGAACCAGCTGCCTGCGGTGCTGTGTACAGACAAAGCAGCTCTGAGCAGCAGGTGCCATGCTGTGCTGCTCTGTATCTTGGGGCAGGTTGTGCCTCATGGCACTGCTGGGACGTGCAGGGTTGGGCTGGGCCTCCTCCACCCTCACCTGAGTCCTGAGCAGTACCTGAGGAGGTTAAAGTTTGGATAACAGGGAAAACTTCTTCAAAAGAGTGGCTGGGACTGGGACAGGCTGCCCAGCCTGGTGGGGTCACCGCCTCTGGAGGTGGAAGCATGGAGCTGTGGCACTGAGGGATGGTGGGCAGTTGGATGAGATGATCTGAGAGGTCTTTTCCACCCTCGATGATTCTGTGATCCTGTGGTTCTAAAGGCCTTTCTCAAAGCTGAGCCACGAGGCAGTGTGCTGTTTGTTGGGTGAGGTGGCAGGGAATGGACGTTGTAGCCCGGTAGCTCCAGTATAAACCAGTCTGCTGTCCAATGTTCCTGTGTCCAAGGAAAAAACATAAAAAGAAACCCATTCAGCTAAACTCAAATGACTTGTGTATGTCACAGTCCAGCACCAAATGCCATGTGGCAATCTCCCTCCTGGGCTTCCAGTCTGCTGAGCTTTGCTCACCCTGGGGTGGGGGAGCAGCTGAGCTCAGGGCAAGCCCAGGGCTTTCAGCTTGAGCAGTTTATAAACAAAGACAAGAAATGATTGACAAAATGCCAGTCATTTCATTTTCCTCATCAGCTGCTAATAGAAATCTGTGCTTTAATTGCAGGAGAAAATTGTCCCCGGTAGGAGCCCGTTCCAAAGCTCTTACAGGCTCCCTTTGGTTTTAGATGGCATTTGGTCAGACGTTATGTAGCAACCAGATGATATTCCAGAAATGCCTGTTTTCTACAGCTCTTTGCAACAGTCCCTGGAAGTGCTGCCTCCAGGAGCTTAATTTCCAGGAAGGCTGTGATTGCCAGGGACACTGAATGTGAATTTACACACTGTGTATTTTTGCATCAGCTCTATTTTGTGCCAGGAAAACGCAGCTACTCTTGAGAAGCCCAGAGCATGGGAAAAGGCCACGAGACCGAGATGTGGTGTTTTGGGGTTCTTCACAGCTGTCAGCTGTGATTTTAGAGCCAGCTACAGAAATAAATGGGGGGCTGTGGTGAGTGAGGCAAACGGCTGAGCTTGAAAAATGGTCAAAGGGAAATCTGCAAGCTGGTGCTGTTTGAGCTGGTACTCCAGCACGATCTGAGATGGGAGCAGGAGACCTCTGCCTGGATCCTGCAGGATGCATCACTTGGTGGTGCAGCTCCCTGTTCAGGGACAGATGTAGCACTGCCTCCTGCTGCCAGCAGGACAGAGAAGCTTCCCTGCTCCTTTCAGCTGCGCATGCATTTAGCCTTGTTTTGGATCTCTTTCGTGCCCGTGGTTATTGCTGGAAATGCAGAACTCTTGGCCATTAATCATGTTGCTGATGGGACAAACAAGGCTTTTTTTCAAAGCTAAGAGATTCTTGCTTAGTCACTAAATGCAGTTTAATTTCATTATGCGCCGTTTGTCATTGCTTCCCATTTGTAGAGGCTCACAGTTAACTAAATACACTCTAATTGAGCAATTAGGCCCAACTGTGGCATTTCAGGGCAAGGGGAAAGCTTGATGCACCATCCACACAGCTCTAATCTATGCAGAGGACCCCATACCTTACCTCAGGCTTGGATCTAGGCTCTATGTTTTCTCTCAGAGCTTTAACATTTTTACTTTTTTTTTTTTTCTTTAAAAAAGCTGCTTTTACACTGCTACTGCACGAATGCTCTCATTTATAGAACTTCTCAGAAACTGGCTTTGCTGACCTCACTCAGGCCTCCTGCATGGACCTTCTCCATTTCTTGCCGTTGTGTCCTCTCTTTAGGACAGATGCATTCCTGATCCTTTCCTGCTTCTAAACACATTGCATTGGTTCTTAGTTTCTGATCAGTAACAGTCTTTCTATCAGCAAAGAGACCCTACTTGAGGTGGATTAGCTCCTTGGAGTGCTGTGGCTGCTCTGTGCTGTACTGATAACCAGATCCCATTAGCCAGGCTCTCAGAGCTGTTGCTTTCTCATCCTTGCTTTGAGCTTATGGTAACTGTTGTCCTTCAAAGCCCCTCCTTGCTGCTGCTGCTGCTTCTCTGTGCTAATTCTGTTGAACTCAGGGCTGGTTGTGGCACTGATGAGAAAAGAAGGGACGATTTTGTCTCTGCCTCTCTGTCTCTGGTTTTCTAATTTTGGTCGTGGTTTTCTGTGTCCAAATGTGTTCATTGCTTGCAGCAGTACAAGTCTGCATGACCACATGAATGAAATTGTATGTTAGCCTGCAGTTTGCCCGTGAACAGGTTGTGAAGGCTGAGACTGGAAGCTACTGGTGGGATTTGGATGCCGACTCCCTGCTCAAATTAATCTGAAACCCTTGGGCAGTTCTGATGATTCCAACAAGTGATACCTTTCAGGAGGTGATGAGATCAGCACGGCTTTCACCCCACACCTCAGTGCCTCCATCAGGGTGTCTGCACCTCCTGGGAGCACTTTGGAGCTCCTTCACTACAGTTCCCACCTCCCCAGGGCTCCCAGGCCCTCCTCACCCATCTCCTCCATCTTCTCCTCTTCTCCCCTTGTTACCTTGCCCCATCACCTGAGCTTGTCTGTGCCTCTCTTTGCTGCACTCCAAAGCTTCCTCCCCCCAAGGGTTTTAGGTTTCTAGGGAGCTCTGCTGAGAAATTTTGAGGATTTGGGACATTCACGGGAATATGTGGCAGCTGAGGAGGAATCTCAGTGCTGGGGGCACTCTGCAGCAGCTGTTTGGTACTGTGCTGTGGTTTGGCTGTGAGGGCAGATGTCATTGCCGTGGGGGGCCCTGAGAATGCACAGCGTGTCTGCTCTGATGCAGACCTAATGCCTGGGCCTGGCTCCGAGCAGGCAGAATGGCGTTACAAGGCATTGCTCGTGTGCTCGGGGCCTGCAATGAGCAGGTGTTCGTGTGGTGAGCCCTGAGCCGTGGGTCGTGGCCTGCCCCAAGCCTGGAGGGTCGCTCGTGGGCCTGCAAGAACAGAGACAGCTGCTTGGTGTAAGGGTTTTATTTGCTTTCTTGGTCAAACGCAGTGATACATGCAGTTGGCACAAGACTCGGTAGGCATTAGTGTCTTAAATGTGGACAGAAACCGAAACGCCTGCTTGGCAACAAGGGCAGATGTCACCTCTGTCCCTGTGTGAACCCAAGAGGGAAGGGCAGAGGAGGGGGAGGCAGAGCCGCTGCGGCCCTTGTTCAGCTCGAGCTCTCTAAGCCCTAAAATAGCTGCAGCCGCCTTTGTTCTTGCAGTGCGGTTAGTTTGAAGATGAAGATGAGAAGCAGTTCGGCTCCAGAGCGTTGATGAGTTTCAACAGGAATAAAAATATTTGAGGTAAGACATGTGAGAACGAGCAGTTCAGATTCCCTCAGCTTTTGATCCTTGAGCGTATTTACACTCGGCGTTGGTGCTGAGCAGAAGTTGCCGTCTGATTTCATCTACTCAGCGGTGTTTTAGAAATGTTTGTTTCAGGAGACAAAGTTGTCTCAGCGTGGTGGTTGGGGCCTGTCCTGGCCGTGTGCTCACCGTGCTGGGATCCCACAGCAGCACTGCTCCTCCTGCAGACATCCAGTGTAGCATCAGCAGTGGTGGGGCAGTCCAGGGGATGACTGATGATGGTATTTTTCCTTCACGTTTCGATCTCACAGCACCAGGCAAAGAAAAGTCAGCGTGGTTAGCATGGCCAAGCAGGGGAAACTAGAGAAGCATACACATGAAGGGAAACACAGACACAATTCACATGTGCACAGAGCTTGCTCTGCTCCCAGCCTTGCCCCTGCCCAGCACGCAACTTGCTCTGACACCGATGGATGCAGGGTGCTGGGACCCTGATTTCTTGCAGGGCCAGGGCAGCACCAAAGCAGCATTGGCAATGCTCACCCAGAGCTCTCAGCTCATCCCTAACAAGGATAGATTGTGAAGTGAAAGTCATACATTTGTGTAATACTAAGGGAGAGGAAAATTCCCACCCAGAGCACTTTCAGTATTTTCCATGTTGTCCTTTAACAAATCCCCATCACAGGCTTCTTACGACTGTTAAAAATATTCCTTTACATGAAAGCATGAACAGATGACCGACCCAGGGGTATTCTGGTGCTGATGCAGTGATCTATGCTGTGTGTCTCAGTGAATATATATGTCAGTGAGAGCGTAGTTAGTACTGTCCAAGCACCGTTCAGAATGTTTCTTTCAGAATAACTGTACCCAAGTGTGTGAAACATCTGGCTGCTTGGCATTTGCTGTGAAACAGCAGTAGGTGTGTGGGGTTTTTTTTGTTCCTGTGGACTACTTCTTCAAAACAGATGGCTCTTCAATTTTCTCCATGCTCAGGGCAGTCCGGGCAATAGGTGTGGGGCGATGCTTTATGAACTGCTGCCTTTCCAAAATGAGAATTAACTGCTGCTTCCTCAGAGGACTGGATTCCACGTCATCCGTTCGTCCACTGATGGGGGGGTATGATGGATCACAAAAGGTTTTTCTGACTTGCATGCACATTCAAGCCATGTTTTCCACATAAGGACTCCAGGGAGAGCTTCTAGAGCACGGGGTGGTTATTTCTTGCAAACAACATTATTTGGAACAGATACTTTTTCACACTTCAGCAATGGCTGGGAGCAAGCAGGCCTTTATCTTTGCTTCTTTCCACATGCATCTGTGCTCTGAAATCCAATTGTGGATCACAGCTTTTTTAGCTGCCTGGAAGCACTCGGAGTATCTCTGTTTACTGGGAACATCACCCACTGTGTTTTTGTCACGGTGAGAAGTTTCTCTCCCTTCTTTTCCGTCAGCACCCACTGCCTTGAACAAACCCTGTCTCCTTACAGAGCAGCGCAGAACGCCATTTCCTGATAGCTTCCCTCTGGCTGAGCATGGCATTAGCTCTTCAGTGTTAATAAACATGGGGGCATCTTCTTTCTGACTGTGATTGCTCCCTATAACCGCTCCCTCATCCTTTCTGAGACACCTGAGCTCCGAGCAGAGCGTTTCTTTCTGCACTGGCCTTGGAGAGGGAAATCTTGGAAAACTGAACATCCGTGGGAAATGTGGTTTCCCTGCAGCTTCTTCTTTCGTGTCTGGGGGATGGAGGGAGCCCGGGTGGCTGGAGGAGGTGCACTGTGAGGAGCCAAGGCTGGAACTTTTTCTCCACAAGCCCTCGGAGGAGCAGAGATTTGCTGTGTGTGTGTAGATCTGTGCCAGGGGGTCCTCTCTGGACCAGAAGTCGGCTTCTGCATCATCAGGAACAGATGTGGCTTTTCCCAATGGTACCACATTTGAGATGAAATTGGTCAGTTTAGACACTGACATTTCTTCCTGGGATGGGGACCATGACATGGCTTCCAGGGTCTGCAGGATCCTTCTGTCCTGAAGCCTATGGCTGCTTTCAGGAATGTCTGGGAAGGTGGGTCTGGCAAGGTGGCAGATAGACTGAATGTAATCATCACTGGAGTACAAATCTGGGTTGGTCGAAGTGTTTGCAGCATGCTTTAGGTTGCTGTTTAGGTCTTCCGTTGCCTCCTCGTGTGTTTCGCAGATGGTTGGGAGAGGTTTTGAAACACTCAATCTTATCCGGGGAGCCATGGCTGCAAAGAACAGACAAGGTATGATCAGCATGGGAATCACAGCTGTGGTGAGGACATTCTGGGGTTGCTGCTCTGAAATCCGTGCTGCTGGATCCACTCAATAGTTTCTTATGGCAAAGAATGGTGTTTGCAGAAGCATCACTCTATAATGCTGGCAGGATTTTATCTCTGATTTCCAGAAGAGCCCATGGGTACAAAGGAGGCCATATTGTTAAGAAGAAAATAAAAGGCTCATTAAAGATATTTGTGGGGATAAGTTACTGTGCTCCCTTCTGAACTAATGCACATTTACCTGCTACAGCAGTGCTCTGCTTGAGCACCAGCTTGCCTCGTGCCCAGCCTGTAACCCCAAGGACATCTCCTCTGCTGGCGCTCTCGCTGTCCCAGGCTCTGGTTCACACTTGGTCTGGTCCTGCAAGAGCTGATCTCAAAAGGTGCAGAGCACTGGTGGAGGGCACCAGAGCACATGGGTGGCACAGCATTGCAGCTGGTTGGCTCAGCAAGGCGGAGGAGGTAATGTACAGAGCTTCAGTTTTGTCTCTACCAGTGGTTCATAAATTAGCTATGGGTTGCTGGGGCCTTACCTGAAAGCTTGTGCAGATTCAGGTTCTTTTTAATGCATGTAGCAATCCTCCACTCTTTGTAGGCTGGCCTTCTATCACACTACTCCCATGAGTTAGGTAACCCCCTTTTTATTTTTATTTTTATTTTTTTTTTACAAGTATTTCCTCTTCCAGTGGATGCTTGCTATAGGGATTATATAATTTATATCCAAATTCTCTTCCCTGTGCTTTGTTTAGCTCACTTTCTGGCAGAAAAGACCACGTCGCCTGGATTCTTTTTCTTTTCTTTTTTTTTTTTTTTTTTACACCCCCCACCTTCCCCCCCCCCCCCCCATCCCCAGTGGAATTCATATGTGAATAATCTGTCAACACCATCCAGCCTGGCTGTGTGATTGAGCACGAAAGTGCTCTGCTCGCTCTTCGGATGCCTCACTTGTCACTGCTGGAAAGCCTGGCTTCGCTGAAGCTCCGCAGGGCCGTGTCTCCCACGTACACGCAGGGAGCACCCAGGTGCCCAGCCCTGCTGCACTGCTGCTGGCTGCTCCTGGCAATGCCAACCAAGGTGAGATTTGCTGATCTCAGAGTGGGAGATGCCTCTTTTAGACCTCAGGGCCTGTTTACTATCCTTTCTTTATTCTATATAATGCTATTCTCATCCCTCTAAGCACCAAGGGGGAAGGCTTGTCCCCCCCCCCCCCCCCTCCCAGCCCAGCACCGGGCCCTGCAGCACATCATTAGCTCGGCCCCACACAGCTCATTAATGGATGCTTCCGATGGGGTGGACGGGTTCCGGCCCGGATGCCATCCCCACTGCGTGGAGGTCACCTCCCCATCACCGCCTGCCATCACCCACCGTCAGCACCTGCTGTCACCTGCCACTGCCCGTCATCCCCGGCCCCCAGCACCTCCTCCCAGCTGCTCCCCGCTCCTTGCCCGCCTGCATCCCCCCCCAGCCGTGACCTGATGCCCTGCCCTTACCTGAGCCGCAGCCCCTGCGGGTGTCGGGGCAGCTCCCAGCTCCGTGCCCTGCTCTCTCTCGCCCCGCTTTCCGCTCAGGATACGTGCTGCCTACAACTAACCCGTGCTCGCTGCGCCCAGTCAGCTGATCCCGCTGCCTGTTTTGTTGTTGCTGCTAAATATAGCCTTGCCGGAGCCCTTCCCAGCCGAGCCCTGCTGTGATGCACGCAGCCGAGCGAGAGGAGCGCGCTCGGCTCAGCTCCGCGCTGCATCGCTGCTGCATGGCACGCACCCAGACGTGCTGCGGAAAACTGCTTCGCGAGGTGGGCTGGCAACGCCTGACCCGCGGGGCTAGCGGGCTCCGCAGTGAGGGCTTCTCTTTGTTTTCTGGCTCTGCGTGCCCCTTGTGTAACTCCAGCATCTCCTCTCGCGTGCTGGGTGGGGAGCCGCGTTGTGATTTTTTGCGGCAGAATCCTCCCTCTGCTTTTATTTCTAATTGCCGTCCTCAGTGACCGCCGCGAGTGGGCTGCGCTGCAGCATCCCTGTGCTCCCTGACCCCCCGCCGCTCCTCACCCGGCCTGAGCTGCTGGGAGGAGTGGGGACGAAGTCAGAAATCCAGAACTGGAAATCGCCATTTCAGCGTTGGTACGAACGCTCTCGGTGTGGTGGGTGATCAGGCTGGAAGCTGCTCTGGCAGCCAGTTCGGGCACCCAAGTCTGTGCCCGTCAGTCAGATCCTTTCATTCTCTCCCATGCTGCTCCAAAGCCTCTCCCATCCCTCCAGGCTGTGCATCCAAGCAGAGCTGAGCTGCTCTCTGCAGCTGGATGTCACTTAGTGTTTGATTATCAAAGGTGTTCAGCTGTTTGCCCACCTTTCCGATACCGCACTGCTGGAGCAAATCAACCCTCAGCTTTCCTGAACCAATTTCCAGCAGCGGTGCCCAGCTGGGCTGTTCTCTGACAGCAACTCACGTCTTAACCTTCTCCTTCTCTTTAGGTTTCTCTGAGAGGAAGAAACTGGGGCCCTCACCGTGTGTGTCAGGTTGAGGGGCATTTCCCTGCCATACCAGGCTAATAATGCAGCTTTGCAGTAACAATCTCCTCCGTCTCTTGAGGTAAGTTTCTGCAGCTGTCTGGGGTTACGGTAAGAAGGTCACACTTATTTGAATGCTCATTTGTTTTATCTCATAACTGCCTGGGGTTTCCTCCAGCACTGCCAGGTGCTGCTCTGTTGAACCTGCTCCTCCCCAGGTGAGCATCTGTGCTCCTGGGTGCGCGAGAACCCAACGGGATGAACAGCGAGGCAGAGATGGAAGCAGTGCCTGAGCTGCTGAGGGAAACGTGAGGTATTAGTTCTGCAAGGCCTGGTTGTGTCTGTGGCCCGGATGATGTTGCGGCAGTGTTTCTTGTTTGGGTTTCTGCTTGTTTGCTTTATTCCCTTGCTCCCAGTCTGGGGGAAAGCTGTCTTAAACTGGCTCAGCAGCATGAGGTGCACAGGGGTAACAGGCAGCTCTCGTTGGGGCATCTCTGAACTTTTTGTTGTGTTTGGATAAACAAAGCAATTCATCATAGGGAGCCCCTTGTGGGTGAAAAGCATCAGTTCTCACCTCAGGGAAGTACTCAGGGTGCCAGAGGCGGCTCAGGAGCCGTCAGTGCTGCGTGGCTGAGCTGCACTGTGTGGGCTGTGAGCTTCCAGTGCTCTTCGATAAATGACTTTTCCTTGAGAATGTGGCAGGGAACTTTTGTTTGGGTGGAGGGATAACATCACTCTGTTTTTCAAAGCAGTGAAAGAGGAAAGAAAAGGGAGGAGAGGAGAGGCCCCTGCAGGCCGGTGCCAAGTGATGTCCACGTGGGTGCCAGGCAGCTGCACTGCCTGCAGGAATGGGCTGTGGGTAAACCCAGCGTGGGGACTTCGGGCACTGCTGCTCTGCTAAAATCGTGTCAGAGCGTGGGGAAAGGAGCAGCCCTCAGCACCCAGAAGCCGTGGCACAGAGAGCTGCCGCTTTCTTGCGTCTCTGTCATTAATATTTCAAGAAAGAAAAGGAGTTCGACCTGATTTGTGCCAGCTTCCCAATGATTTGTGCTCTCTAATTATATCCCTCAGCCCCTTCACCTCCCGTGTGCTGCAGCAAGCAGTTGCTATGGCACGCAGTGAAGACTGTCCCATGAAACATTAATGGGCTGTTTTTGTGTTAACTTGATGGAGCTGGGTTGGAGATGTCACGCCCGCTGTTGTTGCCTTGGCTGCAGCTCACACAGAAACCAGCAGCGGCTGCTTGTGCAAACACCACAACTGATGCTCAGAGATTGCCTGGAAATTACCAGGTATTTCTATCTGCAAGCAAGGAACTGGCTGCTGCACAGATGGAGTGTTGCAGCCCCTCAGTGCAAGGCTGAGCTCGCTGTCCACTCAGAAACGTGGCCACGCTCCTTTCTAAGGCCCCGCGATGGCTCTGGGCAGTGCAGGTGCCCACATTCCCTGGGATTTTGGCTCAGCCTGGGAAGTGCCCCCGGGGAGCCCTCTCAGAGCACTCTGGCCTCACACCTGGCTGTGGTTCACCTGCCCAGCACGGAGCTCAGTGCTGCTGCGCACACCTGGGGGCAGTGCCCCACCTCTTTAAGGTGCTTTGGTGACTTGCAGAGTGCAAATTCCCACTTCCCCTGGAAACCCAGCACAGGATATTTATTTCTCCTTGTACCTTTGTATGTATGTGTTTTTCCACACCTCATTTAAGTTTTAGACATGTATCCCCAGTCCCCATACAGCGTCAGTTGTTCCTCCCAGACTCAACAGACCAGGGCAGCGGTTCCTGCACGGACTGTGAGCTGTCCCCTCTGCACAGCATCAGCCACAGAAGGCAGTGTCTGCACAGATCTGTGACCCTGCTTTGCAGTGTGGTGCACAGTCCAGGCACAGAGCTTACAGCTTGCTTTCAGTGCTCCTATCACACGTGCTGGGTTTGTCTTTGTGCAGATTTGTGGAGCTGAATGTGGCTTTGTGCTCAGAAACAGGCAATGCACCGGTATTTGTGGGTGCTATGGGAGTAGGATCCTGTAGGGATCCATGCAAACGAGGCAGAGAATACTTCCATCAGCATCTCTCTTCTAGGATAACATTTAGAGAAGTGATGCTCTGTGGCTCTGAAACGTGTAGGGGCCAGAGCAGCTCCAAGGATGCTGCTGGGAAATGCTGCTGGCCCCATGCTGCTGTTACTGGGCTCCATTTGGGCCCCGGGTGCTGCACACATCTCAGAACTGGCACAGAGGGGCTCAGAAGTTGGCACGGGGTGGGAGAGGGAGAGAAGGCTTCTTGTAATTGTCAGGATTGGGCACTGGTGCCACAGAGAGGAAAACCACAGAAGGACAGTGTGTTGGGTGTGCTGGGAACGCACTGTGTGCCTCTTGTGTTTGGGCCGTGGATCTCCAAACCTTGGTGCTGATATCAAAATAACTGAGGTCTCCTTTCTTCTACTGAAAGCTCATTTTTACGTGCTTTTTCCAAACGAACAGTTACCTGTGAGCAATGTTTCTGCATTCAAACTGAAACCCAATTAAATATAATTTTAACCGCAGCTGTAGATTAGATACTGTATGAATTGTCACATGAAATGAAATCCGTGTTTTGTCTGGTCAGCTCTCTTTGCAGGGCATTTAAATAACTAAATGCCTTTCCCACACTGGAAATCTGAGGTGGTTTGTCACTTGTTGGACTTAGGTGCACTGCATGGTGCTAACGGGATAATCAAGGCAAGCAGGGATCTTACAAGTCCTCAAGCAACGAAGTTCAATTAGATGGAAAAGATTCAATTATGCTTAAAAAGGAACCTGGCTATGAGCATGCAGGATAGGGCAGGAAGATGTATGCAAAGGGATTTCATGGAAAGGAGCAATTATTTTATCAATAGGACTTGCAAAGCAAACTTGGCTCATCAGTCCCACGTGGAAGTCCCAATGACTGTGCAGTTAAGAAGATGATACGTGGACCAGAATGGATTTCAGCAGAAAGCAAAGGATGAGAGCCTTGAGCAGCTGTAAGTTTGATCCATTTCCATACAGTTTTAGCAAACCTAATTGCTTTGGGGTCTGCAGATGCTGGTTCCTCCTCCCCCAGCATCTCTGCACTTCAGTGACAAAAAGCACAGGGAAAAGTCAAACGCTTTGCAAAAGAACACAGACATTTGAATTTAATAAATTATAAAATTAGAGATTCTAATTTGTATATACATTTTTAATATACAAAAAATGGCTATTCATTGCAATTTGCTGTTAAGGTATATGTCAGTGAATGGAAGTTGCATATAGATACTCAGATGAACATAGCTAATACTGCATTGTAGGTGAGTAAATACGACATTAAATGTGTTACGTACTAAAATAAAACATAAAACCCTTTGAGTACCAGTAAAGCACCACTCATAACATTCTCAAAATATCTGAAAGCATTCTATGGAGGCGTTGTGAGATTCTAAATACTGAATGGATATACGAATACAAAAAGTGATGCGTTCATAATAGATGACAGATATTTTTAAAGGAATGTTGACGGAAAAATGGCAGTAGATTGGAACCCAGGGAACCAGACTTGGTTTGAGATTGTATTGGTTCTGTGAGGAGGTGACCCTCGGATTTTAAGCTCAGACAAGGAGAATAATGGTAGCTTGGAGAGCTGTGTACTGTATGGTTAGGCAAACGGATGTCAGAAGTCGCGTGGCTTAATGGGAGTACGTTTGCTTCAGCCCTCAGAGTTCTGAGACAGTCTCTGCAGGAATCTAAACCAGTTTACTCTTACGTTTGATCTCTAGTTTCTGGGGAACGTGTTAAATGAAAATACTGATCTGCTCATTATGTGTCAAAATGCTGTACTCAGGCAACAGCAGAATGGGGCACGGCAACATACGCTGATGATGCTCTTTGCCAGCCACAGCATTGTAGGATACAGTTGTCAAAGTTCAACCAACCAATAAATGACCAAAATTTCCACTGCAAGACAGGAAAAAATATCAGCTTACCCAACCCATTGCCATGTGCTGCTCTTTCTTTCTCAAATGAGCTCTGAGCTCTGCTTTCCAGTAAAGTGTGGTACAGGTTCTCAGGAAACTGCCATGGGAGGGAATTGCTGAAAAACATCTTCTGAGATGTGCACGTCAGCCTGAAAAGAGGGCAACCTTCCCAGTATGCAGATTTTTTTCCTAGTTCAGCAAGACTGAAAAGATGAGACAGCTGGTGCTCCTGCTCCAGGAGGAGATGGGTCAGCCTGTGTCTGGGCCATCTAGACTGAAGCTGCTCCTACAAATGTCATTTCAGCATTCCCCAAATAGCAGCTAGAAAAATTATTCAACGGAATTAAAAATAGCAAGAAATAAAAAGGTGAGATTGAAAGAGGAGCAAACCCTTCCTGACTGCAGGCCACACCAGGCATGGCATGGAGTCCCCAGTGAGCACCAGGGGGAGGGCAGCACTGCACCAGCTTTTGGGAGGCTGCTCCCCATTCAAAACACAGCTGAAGTTTCCACTTTATCTGCAAAATTGCCTTTGGTCTGTTTGCTTGAGAACAGTAAAGGCAAAGCAGTCAAGATCCTGAATTTGAATCAGCTTTCTGAGTCCTCGTTGCCTTTGCAGAAACGTCACCTGAATTGCACCAAGTAAACTTCTGCCCTGCTTGCTCCTGGGATGCAACTGGAAAGTGCTTTGGAGGGAGGAGACTATTTGTAAGGCAGCATCTGAGCTGTGGGCACTTCCCCATGAGCCATTTCTTCACCCTGCCTGGCTGACTATTCCTGATGCTAAGGAAGACCAGAAGCTATGAGATGCATTACCTCAGGCTTCTGCAGTCTGGCAACGTGGGTCTCCACAAAGTCACAGAGGAGAACAGGCAGCAAGCAATCAGGGAACAGACTCCTACCTCCATCCTGAGTAAGTCCAAGCCCCAACCCTTCTCCATCCCTGGGTTTGGTGGGACTCTTTCCGAAGTTTATTGTATGCTCGGATGTGCTTTTAGGCTATGACAAAGCCTGGGTTTGTTGTGTTTTGTTTTTAATTTTCTATGGACCTAAAAGCAGGGTAACAACATGAAGGGGAAGAGATGAGTTCAACTGCATCTGTGTAACAGAAATATGAAATGCAAGAAATACTATGGCCACCAGCTGTCAGCCCAACTCCAGCACGCTCCTCCTGGGGCACACTGGGGGAAGGATCACATCAGCCCTGCAGTGCTTCCTGGCTGCTGTGTCCTTCCATGTAACTCCCACCTCTGCACCACCTGAGCTGCTCCTAAACACTCACCTGAGTGCACCACCACAGTCCTCATCCCAAGGGACTCAACGTCACACGTGCTGCAAACTCCCCTTCTCTGCTTCGGACACCTCCTCCAGGCTCTTTTCCTAACCCAGCTTCCTGGCCTTCCAAGGCTCCTGAAGACAACCAGCACTGCAAAATCTGCTTTCTCTTCTCCCTTTTCCAGCACATTCGGCCACAGTGGTTGGATGTAGGAGGGCTGCCCCAGGCAGGCTGCAGTGTGTGCAATGCTTCCGAAGTACTTCAGCAGCAGTGGAGCTTACAGACTGCTGGGAATCTGGTGTGCCCGATGTCCACGTGGCTGCATGCAGGCTTAGAGCTGCCTTTACCTCCAACCTTGAGCAGCTGTAGCTGGTGTGATAGCTGGAGGATAAGGTCTTACTCTCAGACTGGAAAACCTGACCCAAAGCAGAATGGTAAAGGAGGATTTGGGGGAAACGGTCCAGCAAAGAGGAAATGAATGGAAAGAGTCCAAGCCAGGAGACATAAGAAAAGCTGAGCTGCCCTCTGCAGAGTGAAGGGCAGCAGTGCACCGTGCCGTTACCGGGAGAGTCCCGGGCTGGGAAGAAAGGACTGTTTCCTCACCTATTTGCAGAGATCTGCTAAAACCCACACCTACTTCTGCCTTCCACAAGAGTCCAAGTGCCTGATTTCCTTCCTTGCTGCTTTGTCAGGATGGCAGAAATAATTCTGACTTTAAATGCTGAAGTCTGGCTCACACCGACCTCCCCATCACCCAGAGCGATCCCAAAACCAAACTGAATTTGTCTTCTGACCTCTAACCAGGAATCTGAAATGACTGATGAAAACTATGATGACCCTGAGAGGAAAAGAAGCACTCAAAGGGTTGTCAGGTTCCTCGTCTCAGCATTTTCAGCAGACCTGGTGCTGTACACATGTGCATGCACATCTCGGTGTAGGGCACAGGGAACAGTCGTTCACTTCTGTGCCCATAATGCTGTCCTAAGGAAAGGAAGAGAATTGAAAAAACAAGTTCCCCAAAAATAACCTTGTGCTACGGGAGAAAAAAAATATCCAACATGTTTTCTTAGTAAAGCACCAAAGAAAAGGCAACAAGAATCCAGTCACCTTTAACTTAAACAGCATGTGGGTAGAAAAAGTCAGGTAACAAAAAAAGCACCAACCAACAAAGATCACTGAGGCTGTTACGTTATATGAATGGATACCTGTAAACACGAAGACTGGGCTGTCACCAGTCCAAGTTGGCCGGACCTGCCCTAACACGACACACCTTGCATATATATTCAAACTTTTTTAGGAGAATCCTTTGAAATGTTTGTGGATACACGTAAGCTGCTGATTGCCACTTTTTAATTTACACATAAATATATGGCTACAGAATTCTCTATATCCTTTCTTACACAGTCCTGGTTAGGAAGGCTACGTAAGCACGTGCCTAGCTGCAGCCCCGCTGAAGGCAGCTAAGCGTGGTCTGGCTCGTCCTTAAGCACCTTCCCGAACCGTGGCTGGTTAGCACCTGGCTCTACTCAATGCACAGAAGCATCACAGGATTGCTGACCACCTGCTTGTCGGGAGTAAAGGGGTTCTTAACGTCTTGGGACCATTTTCCTCCATCATAACCGTAACTCGCATTACCGCTCCCAAGAAGTTTTACGCAGCCATGGAAGACTTAAAGGAGCCCATAAACAAAAATCCTGCTAACCTGGCTTAGGTATTAAGGTTTGCTTGGATTCAGTGAAATGCTGTCATGATATTGCACTAACACTCTACTGTACCCTGAAAACCTAGCCGTCAAAGTGTTCGGATTAGCACTCACAAAACAAGCTGTCATTTCCATTTCTAGTAGGCTTTAGACTTTGGCATCTCTGCCATAGCACCACTTTGATTTTTTTCCCCATTTTTAGTCTCTACGACATGGGCAATACTATGATGTTGGTAACATCTCTATAAGAGAAAAATGTTGTTCGTGCCATATTTCCATTTTAGTTTATTTTTCTGAGAGTCTCTTTTTTCCTTTTCTCAGCAATCAGCTCCTGGATCCTTTGATTCCTCGTCCTTTCATAAGGTATCCTCCTCTGTGTGATGATGTTGTGCTGTGAGACTTCGTTGTCCAGCCCATCGATTTTATAGGGCACGTCCACCGCGTTAATTTCGGGATGCTCATCAGTGGCATTGGAAGGAGCCATGTGGGGCTTGGAAACAGGAGGGCTGGTGGTGGCAGGTTGTGTGGTGGAAACTCCCATGAGAGGGCTGAGGGTTGTCTGGAGCTCTTCCTCAATGACATTATTCTTATTTACGTGAGCATCGGTTGCATTGCTTTCCTCTGTGACGTTGTTGTACATGTTACAGGACTTGCAACAGAGCTTATTGTAACCAGGAATTGAACAGTACCGAGAGAGAACTTCCATGCGGCAAAACATTGACTTGTCTCCTTGACAATGATCTTCTGAAAGAGAAAAAGGGAACAGATAAATAAAGAGCATTTTCACATTAATTGGTGAAAGAAACACAGCTGAAGCTTTGGCAGTGGGCTGAGGATTTGATATTTAATGTGGGACGGAAAACTGGCAAATGAGCCTTCTATCAGTAAAAGCAGACTTTTGCTAAACCTAAAGCTCAACTCGTTTTCGGGGAAGCAAAACCTGATTTGAACTCTGTACACTGTCCCCATCCACAGTGCTAATTAATTGTTGACATCGTGTCCTGCAAGTGCTACCCTGAAGACCCCTGGCAGTGGTGCCTGAGCATGTCCCAGGCTTGAAAAAGAAGTGGTGCACTTAGCATATGGTTTTTCTCCTCTTCCTAGAAAGGAGTTGCCGACAAACTCCAGCAGGATGGAGCCAAGCCAGCCCATTGGCAACTGGGAGACTTGATAAAAAGCTCTGATATTTGTGTGACTCTGAGTGAAAAATAGAATATAATGAAAGAACTGCAGGTGGCATGCTGTAGGTTAAGGAGTTAAAGGGGAAGAGATCGTACTGTGTTACTGTCTGTAAGATTCCCCAATGGAAGTCTACTCAGAGATTGCTCAAGCCCACGTGGTTTCTGCTCAGAGGATATAAAGATTGTGTGGATTGGTAGAGGATGGATAGGGAAGGGTGAGAAGGCTCCATGTCAGGAAAGCTCCCCGTGCTCTGTCCCACACACACGCAATGTATCCCCTGTGCCTCAAGGGTGAGGTGACAGAGACAGGAACTACTGGGAACTGCAGGGAAGGAAAATCCCAACTTGCAGCCCAAGTGGAAAGAAAGAGGATCTAAGAGAGGACAGCGCTAAGGAGAAAGACAGCCAGACCAACACTTGGCATAATCAATAACCAAGTATGTTCTCTGTGACCACAGTGCTGAGACAGATGAACTCACTTCTGCCTCTCTCCCTGCTCTTACTGCATCTCTACCAGCTCTTACTGTAAAAGATGAGTAACTGCAATTACTTGCCTTTATTCAGAGCGCATGTGGTCGCTCAGCACATTTCTGGAGCTGGCATTTTATTATCGCGCTAGGAGTACTGACTTACCCTGCCAGCAACCTTACAGCAAAGTAGAGAACTACAGCAGATGCAGAGATACCAAGTGAGCCCCGAAAGTGTCGGCGACGGCTCTTCACTCATCCTCACTTAACAAAATAGGGCATTATAGGTGTTTAATTGGCAAACATATCAGTCTAAAATAAGCTAATAAATATTGCTGCTGCTTTAAAATTCTGCTACTGACCGAGGCTGAAAATACCTCTCTTGCATTGCATTTATGCCCCAATTGTTGCGTTTGCTGCAAGAAAAACAACACTCTTTTTCCTGTTTTCAAATCCATCCATTCATAGTTTTCAAATTCTAAACTGAATAGGAAAAAACAAACAAACAAACAAAAACCCTATCCCTTCCTTAGGAACCTAAGAATAGTACTTTGTTTTTGGACACGTTTTCAAACCTGTTGATATGTTCTCAAACACGTTTCCAGCCTTTAAGAACTGGTGCAGTTACTATCCACAGGCATAACTCTGCACAAAGGACTGCATGTGCCTGTGCAGCTTTACAGATTTTATTACGTACCAACACAGAGCTCCCTCTGAACGTTCTGCCTTGTGTCGCACCGCTTTGATGCAAACATGCATCAAAAGAAATGCATGAAAATAATGCATGAAAACTGCATTAAGTACTCTGTTTAGTGGCATCTAACAGGTTACGTAAATAAACTCCTTGGCATCTTATGACTGTTAGAATGAAATTGTCATCCACTATCCAAACCCAAATATCCAGATTTGCTGAACTTTTATTTATTTTTACTCGCAGTATGCATGACAGACTGGAAGTATATCTCCAAAACATCAGTAAGAAAAAAATAAATCAGTTTCACAGTCACTTTGGTACACATTAGTCTCATAAAAAATATTGAAAAGCAAACTGAATTGGCACATCTTTAATATTATGTTAAATACATACAAAACACTAATAAAATATCCCTGATAAACCAAAGTGCATATAGACATAGTGCACAATGCCCAGATACCTTATTGCACCATTCTCTATAGCCATCCATCTCTTGAAACATCACTAAACATTGTCTATTTAAAGGTAACAGTCATGAATATATTTATACAGTTAAACACCAAATTATTTTACATAACAGTATTCAGTGCCAGATACGTGTCTTTGCTTTTTCACCTTGTCATGTAAATTTTTAACATGTTTCAAGAAATTATCATATTAACAGCAAAATTTAAGTATGTGATCACATGACAATGACAAGTTGGAAGTGCTACACTGTTGAAGATCCAAAGATTCAGAAATGCCACTTTTCTAAAGAGCATGAGCACTGCAATAAGGTAGCAATTTGCTCCACGACTGCAGATTTAAAGTTGATACGCTTCGACTATTATTACTGTCACAAACAGTTTTATGACTTGTGAATTCCAAATCTTCAACACAAACACGTACAGTGAAGCAACAATGCCACTTAAATCTCAGTAAGTCAGGTAACAGTCCTGTCTTTGTGAAGGTATGGATATGCACTGTGCAAATTAACCTCGGATTAAATTTACTGCCTTCTAGGAGTCATCGTTCAAGTACAAACCCTCCATATGAAGATCAACTCAAGATCATCTGTTTATATTTAAAGCTGGATCTGGTAAATTAATGCCATTTACATTTCAACATTAAGGCATTTTTCTAAAATTCTTCTAAGCAAAAAAAAGCAATAAAAATTGAGGTAATTCTGTAGTAGTTCACACTGTTATGTTTGCCAGTTGACACGTCTATAGAGCACACACGCACGCACAACCGTACCACTCACGTCAGACATGCACATGGTGAAAAAAGACCACAGAAGTAATGAGTATAAATGCTCTTTGCTGAGCAGCTGGAGATGCCAGAGTCAACGAAAACACCCTATTGCCTCTGCCAGGTAAACAAAACCAACACCACACAACCTCCAATGCGGACCGTGCCCGTCTTGCTTTGTTTCTGTTTCTAAAGTGAACAAAACCTGCAAAAATTGTGTGATGGGAAAATGTATGCAGCTTTCCACAAGGAAAAACATGTCAAACCACCAACAGGAGGTCAGCGACAGCGCCATAGCAGCACTCAGGGACCAGCAGAAAACGAGTGCCTGGTGCCGGTGACCAGCATCCACAGGTCACAAACACAGATGTCGGGGACGGGAACAAAAAAAGGGGCAGCAAAGGTGAGTAAAGCAATGGCACCACAAAGGAAAATGGAATGGATAAATTCTTTCATTCAACAGGCCACCCCATCAGAAAACTGAAAGTACAGAGTTATGAAATTTAGGGTCTTCAGACAAAGGAGAACTTCAGCACTACAAGGTGTCATTATTGTGATGTGATCACATTCACAATAAGTTCTCAGTTTTGCTATCAAACTGAACATCATGAACCAGTAAGAGCCTTTTTTCACCATCACCAAGCAACAAGCAAACTGATCCCAGCTCCCCTTCAGAGGACTGCGACATACCTTGGAGATCCAACTTCACACATCCAACACTTCAAGACCTCCACCACCAGTGCTACACAAGCTCCAGAGAAGAAAGACACCGAGCACCAAGTGCCTGGTGTGAAAAAAAGATTCAGCCCAAGATTTAAACTTGGCAAAGTCAAGGGAACTTTCCGCATAGAGAGAAGAAGAGAGCAAAAGGCAAAGTCCACATTCGATGTGGCATGCATTTAAGGGCAAAGGCAGAATTATAAATGGGTCTTTTACTTGAAGATATTTTCTGGATAGGGTAGTCTGGATCAGGTCTCGACAGCCATTGTATCATGTAGGTTTTCTTTGAAGGATCAGAAACATTTCCTAGAATAGAGGGAAAAAAGACAAAACACAGCATACATTAGCACTAAGTGGACTTGTCACAGAGGGACAAACTAAGAGAGTGAGCAGGCTCAGGCAGTAGAGGAGCCAAAGTGTGATGGCCAGGCTGTGTGGTTTTGAGCAGGGCGTTGCTCTTTCAGTCTGCTACAACTTGTGCCCAATACCTGACAATGTACAGTGACAGCAGCCTGAAGGACAGTTTTCCAGCAGTACTTCTCACAGCACCGTAAGTATCTCCTAAGATACATCCAGTTTAGTCTAGTCATGCCATCTGTTTAAAAACTGTGTAGTGGAGATCGTAGTTGGCAGCTTTGTCCTTAATTAGGTACCAAAAGCTGCCCCAAGGAACACATCAGGAGTAAGGGAAAAACACGAATTGTTTAATAACAGGAGCACACAAAGCAATCTCACAGGTGTTGTTTGCAAACAGCTGACAAAGCTGAGAAGGCAGAAAGGCAAGAAGAGTCAAGTGCTTACTTGGACATGGAGGTAGTCTGCAAATCCTTACGTTCTCTGGTTTAGCTTCTTTGCAAAGACCAATGGCATTGTCCCTGGTCCGGCACAGTACTGGGCGATCCTGTGTGCCATTGCCACAGCTGACGGAGCACTGAAAGGATATGCACCACTCAGACCCCAATTCATACTTTGTAAACAACGGATTCGAAATTATTTTTTACATTCTAAACCACTGCACTCATTCTGAATCAGTGCAGTAACTTCAGTAACTACACAAGAGGGAGCATCATTGATTTTCGTGCCACCATCCAGCTCACTTTCTGTGGCATTAGCAGCAGTGGAAGCGAGAGACCCTCTGCATAGGTATCAGTTTACCACCTTAAAGCACTTGAATAGAAAGCGCAGAAGAAACTCACCATGATTTCCCCCCTTGCTTCAGAAGATATTAGCTGCTTGAGACCCCCAGGAAGAGACTGACCTGTGACCAGGGTCCTATCCTCCACTGTGCTGGACAAAGCTCCCTGTTGCAAGGCCTCCTGCCCTCGGGGCGGTCGTTGTTGCAGTACTTGGTGTGAACAGAGCGGTTTGTGTTGTCGTGCAGGGGTTGGATGCATCGCACAGATCGCACTTGGTATCCCGTTTTCCCACAGCTTTTGCTGCAAGGCTCCCATTCTCCTGTAACCCATCTGGGTGAGGGAAAAGAGGGGAAGTTAAGTGAGATTCTCTGTCTCCTCTCATTTTTTTATACCGCAGTCAAAACTGTTTACCACAGAACTGTAATAGACTCATTTACCAATTGAATTCCATCACCTTTGATTGAATGCTACAGCAGATTTAGCCATAAAATACCTTTAAAAAAACTCACATAAGATGAAGTTTGTATTTTTTTTTTTATGTAAAAGAAGCCTAAATGGCCTCAGACTGAATATAAATGGCCTCCCTTACTAGGTCTGAAAATACATTAATCCTGTTGGCTTGAACCGAATGCAATGTTGCTGAACACGTATGAAACCTTCAGCTTCACACTATTTTTGCCTTTCTTTCAGCCACTCAAATGCATTTTCCCAAACACAAATTTAATACTGTTTAATTCCTAACAGAGAATGGCACAGCCTATTTTTGGAAAGGAAAAGTAAGGAAGCATTAAAAAACCACAAGGAGCCAGAGCTTTGAATTTACCCACTATGAAATTTCAGCTCTGTACGACTGAGTCACCATTCTAAAATATCACATTTATGCTGAAATTAGATCCAACTCAATGAGAGGGTTTTTTTTTTGCCTTAAGGGCATCTGGTAGAAAATGTCTCCAGTTTTGATGTTACATAGGTAAGGCTGGGGTTTGGGCGTGGCTATATAGTGCTCTCTAGCAAGGAATTCTTCTCATTTTCCCCTTCTTTCCTTTTCTTGCATGCAGTTTTATGTTTTTTGGTCTACTACTGTGACAGCGTGGCATTCAGTCACTACTATAATTATGTCAGGTGGTCCCTGTGAGCATCTGTAAAATCAAAGCTCTGCTGAAGTACCACAGTGCAGATGAAGCCTCTGCTCATTTACGCCTGAGATAAGCATTACACTTGCTTTGCTTCACCTACTTTCATTTTAAGCTGGCCCCTCCAAGACTGCATATGAAAATCTAGTTTGATTTGTTATGTCAGGAGCAGCCAACCCAAGGGTGCTGCTGAGCTCCTGGCAAAGTCACGAGCTGTGCACCAGCCATCCCTGCTGCTTGCTCCCCATAGGGACCCAAGGGAGTGAATCCCAGCATCAAAAATGCCTGGTTTTGGGGAAGGAGTTCAATACTCATAACAATTTGGACACTGGAAAATGTCCATGGTTCATAGTGTGGTATAGATGAACACTTCACTGATTATTGAAACTGGCTTAAGAATTCAGCTGCATATTTTAAGAAACTTAGCAAGGAGAAACAAGGACAGACAGGGACTAGAGGAAATTCAGGAAGCAGACCGAAAGCTTGGTTATAAGCAAGTGCAGGAAGATATACAGCATTCTGTAAATATTTACAGAATGCAGATATCCACAAGACAGAATTATTGTTCAGTGTAAACAGGATCCATGGGATAAACTTCATAAAAAATATATGTAGTATGAAGAGACATCCCGAGTTCAAAGAGATTGTCCTAAAGAATCCATAAAATCCTAGCTTTACAAGTAGTCAAAACACCACAGGCACAATGAAATGCATGAAATTCCCAAGTTAAGCAAAGAAGGGAAGTGGCAATTTCATCCAAGTTTCTCTTTGTAACCAACCGAATTTTCACAAGCTGTGGAGGAAGGAGACAGCTGTGGAGCCCAAAGCATGAATTCAAAGATGATTTCTGAGTCAAAGGTGATTTTTTTTTTTTTCCAATTAGCAGCGAAAGAGCAGCAGATTAGTGTGGCTCTGGGTGTTGCAGAGCTTCACAAAATCTCTTAAATAATTCCCCCTCCTGTGAGCGAAATGCTTCAATGCCATTCTGTGGAAACAGGTGACAGAAACATTCAGGAATCCAAGTGCAATTTAGGATCCCGTTGAGTCTTCGTGGTTCCTGGGTCCAATTATATTTGTAGCTGAAAGAAGAGTACAGTCCTTTCCAGAGAGTCTGAGATATGGTCGTTAGGTCATTGCTTCAAGTTCGAAAAAAATAAATGTTAAACCCTGACCCATGCTGAGTTTATAGGACATAGTTTCTTGACTTTTCTCCTCTTTAAATCTATTTGGAAAGGAAGTTAGGAAATACTGAGTGATACGTTCTACTGATTTACTGTGCTTCCTGGCATCCAGACCGAGTCCCCAGAGGTAAAAGCTGAGATCAACACACTCCTTCCTTGTTGCAGTAGCAACAAGAGGAATACGGATCCTTCGTATGGCAGGATAACCTGCTGCCAGTCAAAAAGCACATGAAATTTGTGAATAAAGATACTCATAACAACTGGAGGTACACTAGGTGTGCCAGTGTACCGCGCTGTATGAGGACAGCCAGAGAAATCAACCAGGCCAAATATTTTTCTCTGTGTTTATGTGTCTGAAAACATGCTGCCAGCTTAAGGAAGATTTGGGTTTGATGGGATGCATGACTTTGGTTTTCTTGTGTAGCACTCTATAAACTTGTTCTTACATGATTAATTCACACTGCATAAAATCAACTGGAATAAACTGAATTTATGTCAATTTTTTACTACCTCCCAGGAACACAAATGTCTGGATCACAACTATACTTCTTTCTTAATCCAACTTATCTCAGAAGTAATAGGAACCAGCAGTTCCAGAAATGGTATTTCTACTGGCAGAATACAGCATGACATCCTCACAGCCCCGGGTCTCTGTAATGATGTGCAGAGGTTTGTAAGAGCCCTTATGTAAAAGCAGCCATGCATCAAACTGGAAAACAGAGACCAAGCTGAAGTCACCTTCTTTCAGCTGACAAGAGCCAGCTGGGCACAACACCTCCAGCAGCTGCCCCTGGGCACTGAGCAATGCTTACATGGGCTGTGAGCACTCCTGGAGGTTGCACACCCTGCGAATGGGCTTCGGCTTCTGGATCAGCTCGCAGTAACTCCGATGAACCATCTTGTGGTCTGTCTTCCTCCGGCAGCCGTATTTTGTGAACTGGAAGCCTGAAGAAAGACACTCCTCTTATTTTTAGGGCTGGCAGCTCTTACACAGGTCCTGCCAATCCCACTGAATTTATGTAGACTGAGCACCAAGAATTGTTCGGCTCCTTTGTCGTTCACTAAGGCTGTAACGCAGCAAAACACCACCTGGTGTTTCAAGCCGTGTTAAGGGGCTGAAGCCCACCCATCGTGCCAGTGGACATCGTCAGAGTCCACATCTGATGCCCAAAGCAGGGATCTTCACACTGTGAGGTGCACATCCCAGGAGGCAGACTCACTGAAGGTGTGGTCCCAACACACCTCGATGTTTGGCAGCCCTGTGCCTCAGAGACCCTCACCCGATTCCTGCACATTTGGGCAAGTCTTCCAGTTTCATTAAAATAAGTTAGAAATGAGCCATCCCAGCTCTGCCCCAAGAGACATTTCAGTTTTCTCTTAAACAACTCTGAATGTGATTTGGGTTGTTTTTTTTTATTATTATTATTATTACCTTTTTTTTTTTTTTTTTTTTTTTTACCTCCTCCACAAGGTCTCGAACATTGGGACCACTTCTTCAGAGCCCACTCATACGATACTGAGTCCACTTCCAAAACATTATTGTTATCTACGTTCAAGGAATCTTCGTGGATCATGTACTTGTAAGTCAGAGATATCTTGGCTCCACCGTGAGGAATCACCTAGGAAGCAAAACAGATGTAGGGGAGAAAAGATTTAAAGACTGATATCAGAAGCTATGGGAGATGACGGGAAATAGCAATCATCATGGTTCAGATCTAAAAACATCCCCAGAGGGATTTAAACCTTCTAGCTGCACTCAACACGTTATGTTTTTTTTTTTTTCCCCTGATGAAAAAGTATCTCTCTCCTTGTGACACAGAGTTTATAAACTGCATATTAAAGACTGTTGTTGATTTAGACTGATTTTTCTTGCCAGCATTGGACTGACTTCATAATACTAAATTTTTTCCATATCCCATCATAAAGGAAGGAAACGTTCTACTAAAACGATGACGGATAGTTCCACTAAAAGAAAAGGCAAATTCAAATGCAACGAGGTGAAGCAAATTGCTTATACTTCTGATAAAACACAAATATTCTTGTGATAATTCTGGGAATTCTGTAAGGCTTATTACTTAATCCTGACAGAAGTATAAATCATTTAGAGTTTTATGCTATCTCACTGCACTGAGACAAATGCAATAGAACATAACTCAATATGAATAAAGTGTAAAAGAGTGGTCCTTTGAAAACAGTTCTCATTCCTCCTGTAGTGTTCAGCTGGTATAGACTAACACATTACAGCTGCTTTAAGAGAGATTCTGAATAAGTCCACTCCTACTTATGGTAGTCATTTGCTATTCTGCAGTGAAAAAAGAACAGACACAAGGGCTTTGGAAGTACAGAACTGGCTGTGCGTTAACAAACTGAGCCTGGAGGTACACAAGTCCTGCACTGGACTTGCAGGATATATTTTCAAAGCATGGACATGAGGAGGAGTTCTTAGACCTATCTCATATGAACCACTTCACTTATAACTGATGCTCCCATGACAGATACGTTAAGTATCTGAGAGTCTTTACACAGGGACCATTTTCTTGTCTAGCTGCAGGAAATAATCAGGAGAAAGGGTTGCCCAATACGTTACCCTGAGTTAGGAGAAAGGAATTAAAATACACCTTCTATTGTCTTATAAGTGAAGCAGATGTCTTCTTTTAACTCACAAGAGGAATCTAAAATATACTGTAGTACATTATGACTCTGTAATCCTGACACAGTGTTCTGTGGAAGATGGTTTTCATTTGACTTACCAGAATAACTATTCCATTACGCAGAGGCCCCATGGTCTGCACGGTTTCTCGATTATCGTCATTCCGATATTCCCACTCCACACCCATGTCAATAAATACTTTAGAGTCTGGCACGTAGTTGTCTTCACTTAGAATGAATCTTCCCGTTTCACGATTTTTAATTGCTAGAAACAACATAAGATACGTGAATAGTGGAGGTTTGCTTCTCGTCTCTGGGTTTGTTCTGCTCCTGTCCCATTGGGAGGAGCAGAAAAGGCCAGGCACAGCGGTGTGCATTTCCCTCTGTTCTCTCACAGGTTTGGAATAACTTTTTCAGGTGTTTCACTGAACTGCCAGTGCTTTCTTGCTCAGCTCCAGGAACATCAATTGTTCTTTTTTTTCCTTTTTCATAGCGTTCCCAGTCAGAAACGAGGCCAGCACCACCACAGTGTGTCTGCCTGTTCTCAGCTGCTTCTCTTCCCATTGGCCAAACCCAAGCCAACATGATGGCGAGCTTGGGGTCCCATGGCTCTCAGCTCTTTCACATTTAGTATTACTGCTCCATGGAGGAAAGCCTACTGGGCTAACCCACAGTAGCCCTCACTGCAAGAAAGAGGGAGGCTGGAATTTGTATTCCTTCTGCTCAGGTACAGCCTGATGGCTGTCCAGAGAGGTTGTGGGTCCCTGGAGGTGCTCAAGGCCAGGCTGGATGGCGCCCTGGAAAGCTTGAGTTGGTCAGGGACAACCCTGCCCATGGCAGGGATGGAACAGGAAGGACTTTAAGAAATCTTTCCAACCCAGCTATTCCCTGATCCTATGAAGAACCTTGTCTGGCCCTGCGAGCAATGGCTCACATCCCACAGGACACGCTGGGAAGCATTCGCTGGTGAGAAATTCGACCAACTCACAATGCAATTAGTAGGCCATTTGCTGCAAATCTACTTCCAATTAATAACAGCCCAGCAGGCACTGCTTCTCATCAATTACACAGCACTGCAAGGAGAGGATTTCAATTACCTCCTAAACTGTGTTACTGGTTGGGCAGCCTTGCATCAATACTGCTAGCTGTGGGGCAGGATCTGAAAAAGAGCGAATGCACCCTTTGCTCTTGGATTGAGCTGAGTAACAACAGGATGGAAAGCACATTGGAGGAGAACGCACAGCAGAAGATAAAGTAATTCAGCTCCTCTATCAGCAGCTTTCACACGTGCAGGGATGTTCTCACTAGGACTCCAGGGAACACAGCACAGGGAAACTGAATTGCCAAACAAGTTTCCTAATTTAACATACTTGAAGGAGGTATGTGGTGTGGGAGGATAATGGGTAAACAAATGCATAAACATATTGTGAGGCTCCAAAAATAAAAACAAACAGTTGAAAAAATGTTCTGACTGAAAATTTGGCCTACTTGATGCACACTTACCAAGATGATGACTGGTGGCGTCTGATTCCTGTATAAGTAAATGTCTTGCCCCAGCAGGAATTTCAAACATCTTAATATGTCCTTTATTGTAGTATTTAAAAAGATAACAACTGGTTAGTATACATCAAACAGGAAGAATATGGCTTAGGTTTTAAATAAACATTATTTTCTAAAACCAGGATGTACCAGAGAAGCTGAACTTTATCCAGCATCACTCCCACTCCTGTTTCTGTGCCAGGTGATGGAGTGTAGCAGGGACAAAGAGCTTGAGGTTGAAAGAAAAACGCCTTATGTGCCATTTTCTTCAGACTAAATTGTGCTTCAAGTGCCATACACACCCACAGACACTGCGTAGGCTTGCATGTGACAGTGAACAACAGTGACATATTTCTGCAGCACTCAGATGGAGCAGCAAATTACATCAGCAGAGCCCACAGACATCCAATAAGGACCACTGAAGACCTCTTCTCTGCATGTGCAGGCCCTGATATCATCAGACATGAATAATTCTGGACAACAGTATTATTTTGAAACTCCAGGTATGTCTCAAAGTTCAGAGAGTACTGGAATTAGAGGTGCCATGAATTACTTGCAATTGCATTGGTATTTTTCAGGAAATGTAGGTATCAGGAGAAATCCAATGAAAACAACCTGAATCCCCCAGGACAAAATAATGAATGAACTGACCTTGTTTCTTTGGTACTCTTGAAAACGTTCCTTTCACCACTTTGCAGTGGGAATTATCTCCTCCGCAAACACCGCACTTATCTTCCTGCTTCGTGGATCCTATGACTCTGTCACACCCAACTTTCTGTGCACAAAGGAGAAAAATGGTCACTTTTACTTATCCAAGCTTCAATTCAAATGAGTCTTCACCTCAGATACCAAAACCAAAACTTCAGCAAAGTCCAAACTGTAGTATTTTCCTGGAAGCCCAGTATCCAAACAGATTTTAATACCTACACTTCCAGTTCTCACAGAGCTGTCAATCAGGTGATCTGATTTGGATACTGCACTTCAAAGTGGTCCTTATACCAAAGGAAAGCAGCACTGTGAAGTAAAACTTTTCAGACTCAGCTTATCCTAAAGCAGAAGGTTAAATTCTGGGAGAATCAAAGTGTCAGTGGGAGGGTAGGGCCCTCCAGCAGTACTTTGCTGAGTCAGAGCCTCGAGCTCTGCTGAAAGATGACCTGAGGCAGATCCCAGCTTGGAGGAACTGCTATTGATTTTTTAAAAAAAGCCTGATCAATTATGGAGAGAATGCACATCAGCTGCACCTTTGCTTTCCACGAGAGCTCCGGCAGGTTCATGTGATGTGCATGCTGCCCCCACTAAACCTGAGCAGCAAAAGCTTTCGTTGAAAGCTAATTGTAATAGTTCTTCTTAAAACACTGTGTGAAATGTTCCTTGTGTAGGTAGGCACTGTTGGAATTGAGTCACATGCAGCGTGATGGCAACTGTGAATATCACACACAATATTGTGACAATAAGCCTAATGAAATCTCCTTAATGCCCAAAGTGTTATTATATCTACTTGAACACACATTCTTGGAGAGAGAAACTCAAGCCACCATTTTAATTGCTCCCACAATGCTAAGCTCTGAACCATGGCACCAAAGCTTACCAAGCAGTCTCCCCGCACACAGATGCTGTAGGCATCTTTGTAGGAGCAGCGGGTCCCATCGTGGACCATCCTCTTCATGTACACAACGTCCCCTGTCTCCTTGGATTCACAATACAGGTGGCACCTTTCCTTGGCTGCAAGAGAAAATAGTCCCTGGTCAGCTCTAACAGCTTATTTGCTGAACTGACAGTAGGTGACACTGTGCTTTTTGAGGCAGAGAAGAGCAGATGGCCATTCTTTTAGATGAAACAAACAAAGATTCTGCTGGTTTAACATGATTAGCTCTTAGGACACTTTTCCCACCATTTAGAACAGTAATGAGCTCACAATTATAGTAGTTCAATAAAAATAAATCTTCACAGGGCCGTTGCATTCTTCCATTGTACAGATCTGTGGCCTCTGACCTCTTTAAATGAAGTTCTTGTTATTGCTCTTGGTGTCTTCACGGCCACAGGGCATCAGTCCATCAGAGACCTTTGCTACTGCTGAGCAACGCAGATACAGCATGCAAAAAATGCAGTGTCTGGACTATTACAATGGGTAATTTACTTTTCTCGTGCATGGATTTATGTCACTTCTGAGCCAGGGCTATGTTATCTGCACAAAGTATGTCTCTGCTATGCTTTGCCTGTATGAAAGGTGGTTTTAAACAGCTTTAAACACAAAAAGCTCTATAACACAGATATATGGAAACCCAGCAGCGGCCAGTGATCAGTGCTCAGAGCAGCGAGCCTGTTTCTGACCCAGAAGCCATTGAATTTAATAGAAAATAGCTGATTAGTTTCAGCATTCTCTGTGGCAGACAGTTCCAGAGGCAGAGTGAAGGTCTGAGCAGAAGCAAAGGTCTCTGGGCCACGGCGTTCCTCCCCTCTCCGTGTGCCAGCAAAACTATTTCATGAAATTGAGCTGCAAGGCTGCATCTGCTCCTCTGAAAATCCCAGATTGCACAAGATGGCATGAGAAGAATGAGGGGACCCTGAGAACTGTTTAGGAAAAAAGTCAGACAAATTAATAACAAGCAATTTGCTATTAACTTCTGGCAGTACCTCCTCTCTGGAATGTGAAAGGATCCACCTAAGGCGACCCTTCCCCTTCCTGAGACCTGTGCTGGGCTGAGCACAGCTCAGGGACTTGGGACATGTCACCTATTCCCTGCCATGCCAGCCCTGTCCTCCATGCAAATTGACCTGGTTCAAAAACAGTGAGCAGTTCTGCATTGCTTGTCAAACAAGTGGGGACTTGTTGCCATCTGCCTTCTTGTTAGTTAAAAGCAAGGTTTCAGCACAGCAATAGCATGGCAACAGTCTTCACGCCCCAAACCAATTAGCTGCACTTCTGTTGGCAGTTAGAGCAGAAAAGTTAGCAGCAAAACTAATATTTTTGTTCTCAGAGGCGATCTCTGCCAAGATGCTGGAACACCACGATGATCATGCTGGTTCTCACCCAGCTCCCATTCAAATCACTGCCCGTCCCCAGCAGTGCCCAACAGAGTTTGCAGGAAGATGGAAGAATGAAACTAACACTTTCCTGAGTATATTCTTCAAGGAAAACCGGAGCTCAGGGATCCCCAGGTCATGACTGGATCTTGGTGTTTAGCAGCTTTTGATGGATTATAAACCTTTCAAACATTTCCATAAATCACTCTTGAAACTTCTGGCATCTGAAACACCCCGTGGCAATGAATTCCCATTTAATATGTGCTGTGTGGGAAAGTACTTCCTCTTGTTTGTTTTAAATCTGTTTTAAATCTGTCACCTGATAATTCTATTTGATGTTCCTGGGCTCGTGTTATGAGAAACAGTGAACAATCATTCTGTGTTCAGTGTTTGGTGCCAGAACCTCCAACTTGGCCATGCCAGTGGCCACACCATGGCCCTGTAGGTCCCCAGCTCCAGGCTCCCATTCCAGAACTGCCCATGCTGAGGACAACAAATGGGACTGCTCACCATCAGCATGCTCATAGGGCAGCCAGTGGTGCTTTGTGTTCTGGTACTCAAAGTATGGATCCCACTGCCTGCACTGCTCCTCTCTGAAATCCTCAAAGTCCTTGGGGCAATCCTGAGTGTTGCAAAGCTGGAACTCATAGCTCGGACCCACACACGTGCGGCCTCCATTGGCTGGACTGCAGAGGACAGAAAACAATGCTTAGTTTGGTCATTAACACATGAACTGAGCATCTACCAAACCCTCTGAGACACAATCTAACTCCCAGCCATGTCAATAGGAACGCGAAACCAGTGATGTATTTCCAGTACTTCCTTCTCACATTTTATCAGGACTTCATCCAGTTTAATGATTGCTCTGGTGTTTGCTTTCTGCTGGGAGGTGCCTCTGGAAAGGCTTCTCTCAATATATGCAATTACAACTGGAATAAAAAAAGCAATCATTTAAAAACTCGCTGTCACTATTTCTCTCTCGCAGAGCAATTTCTGCAAGTTGTGCCTCCAAGTACTTGAAATACACAACAAAAGTAATTTTCTTGGTGTAGTTGGGGAAGGAAAGCACAAGCAGGTGAAGCAACTCATTCACATTCCTTCTTAAGTCAGCAGCAAACCCAGCCTTCCCTATGTGTAAACATTTTACAACTAAAACAGAGCCCACAGTCATAAAGGTCACTTCATGTTGCCAACGGAATAAAGGCTGAAACTAGAACTGACAATTTTTCTCTTAACACAACAATTTCCATCAGAAAACGTGACTTCATCATCAATAACGTTATTTTCAATGCTAAAGTCAGCTTCAATCGCTTCACCCTGTCAAAACACGTTCAAAAATTCTGTTTGGTGAAATCTTTTAACTCTGCCCACTGCTTCACTTCTTGCTGCCGTGACCCTGATACTTCATGATACAGGGATAATCACATATGTAATATCACTTGCACATACCTATCTGTAGTGAATATATCATAGTTTCAGTGTTACTGAAATTAAGTCATTTTACATTATTTCAGTGTCATCAGAGCAAAACAATTCAACGTTCTTAGGATTCAAACTGGGGAGGGTTCTGCTCTCTGGAGCTTTGCTCCAACTTGGAATGAAAACCATCTGAAGATGTCGGTATGTTCCACGCTGTAAAACCTTGTTTTTGAAATATTAAACTAATTGGATTAATTAAAAGACAATTATAATACAATCCAGCAAATTATTGACATTATTTTACACTCATGCTAGAATAAGACACATAATACTCTAAAGTATTACTTTTGTAATAACGTAATAGCACTTTCAAGATCCTTTTAATGACGTAAGCAGCTCAGTGGACAGATAAAACCAGCAGATAAACATGGCTAACATCTTGCTAAAGGGCCCAGAGCAGAAATTCTCACAACATACATTATAGGTGAGATCTAAGAAGCACTGCTCAGCAACCTTTACTGTACTACTGTGGCAGTAATTCTGCAAGGATTCTCACCATTCATTCGCTTCATGTTAGAAAAACACATGGGAGTCACAAACTTACTGTGGATTGTCACACTGCCGTGTCCTGTACTTCACCCCTGTGCCACACGTGCGAGAGCAGGAGCCAAATTTACTCCATGCCCCCCAGTGCCCGTCCTGTTTCAAGATGTCCGGTGTCAGCCAGATGCAGTGACCCTTAAAGCAGTGCTAGGAGAGAGAATTGGACAGGTACAAGAATGAGTAGATGGGAGCTGGACTAGATGACCTTCAGAGGTCCCTTCCAACTCTAAGGATTCTATGATTCTAAATTGTACCACTGGTGCAACAGATTTCATTTTGGGCACAAATACTGGCTTTTTTCACTTCTCAAGGAGAAGACAATATGAGTTAGTGCTGTACTGTGCCCATGACTCCCAACTCCTTCAGATTTGACAGACTTAAACTTCTTCAGTATGTCCACTTACGCTCATAGGATTAGAGACTGCCCAGTGAGCTAACCCACTCTCAGCACTGCACATCTCCATTAGCGTGGCAGGGAGATCACCCTAACTGGTAGAAAATCATCTAACAGAAGTAGCAGAGTCCCAAACCTTGCAGGGTAAAAGGGTTAAACACAAAGTTTTCTGGATTCCTCAAACCCACATTTCTTTATAAGTCTTTGAAGCCTCTACGATTATATCCATCAATTTTAATGAGAACTCGCAGGATACAAGGCAAAAAAAAAAAAAAAAGCAAGCGAAGACATAATAGTTTTCCTTCTCTCAGATATACAATCTGATTTTTGGGTGGTCTTGCTGGGAGCCCAAAGTTAGACACAATGATCCTTATGGGTCCCTTCCAGCTGGGGGTATTCTATGACTCCACGACCCTCTCAAATCTCTCCTCCCATTAAAGACATCTGCCACCGCCCTTCCACCAGTCCCACATGAAAGAAGTCTTCCTTAGCTGAAGTCAGGACGAATTCTTCTCAAGGATCACAGTCTTGGGCTGCTCCTGCTATTGCTGCTGCCTACATAGAAGTCTAGTAATGAAAAACGCTGCCAGCACTACCAACAGCTCCACACGAGGCCATCGCAAGCTGCCCGCTCTGGTGGTGCCTGGACAGGGCTCCGGCTCGCACGCGCAGATGGCCATAACAACAAGTGCAATCAGTCACTTGCTTTCCTTAACGTTCAAGTCAACAACAACATTTTATGCAGCTTAACGAGCCCTGGAATTTGGGAATTTGGCAGGCGGCACCAGCTGAGCATATGGCTGAATGCATGCTGCCAGCAAAAACAAAACCAGAAGATAAAGAACCGGAGAGCATTAGTAAGCGTGGGGCGATTAGTGAGCTGGAAGATGAATTTAAAAGGGATGGATAATCATTAATAATGCTGAATTTAAAGAGAGAACCATCAGTAAAATGGTGACAAGACACAGGTTTCCGAATTGCTAATCCGCTCAACGATGGGCCCTTTATTCATGCAATTTATTTTGCTACTGATTTGGTTGGACAAGAAGCAGAAAACAGAGCAGAAATTAGGTTTCAGCTACTCGTTATTTCTCATGACTTCAAATATCCAAAGTCAAAACACATGAAGAAGATGAGTTACCACAAAGCCAATTTATAACAATCCTGCTCCGGAGCTGCAATGGGCAGATTTTTCTCAGCTGTTTGACAGAATGAGAGAGAATTCACCAAACATAAAAGAAACACGAAATGCTCACATGCTAATTCTGAGGTTCAGTGCTGTACCCTTCAGGGATGGTGCACTCCTGACTCTGTAGAGGTTTGAGCCATCAGCCCTGAGTGGGAACGGGACCACTGGGGCGATGCAGGGGAATATGTCTGCCTGGTGGGTCAGATTGCAGCTGGGATTGCAGGAAGATGAGACACAATGGCTCCTGATCCCGGCTTGATTCAGCATCCTTATGTCAGGGTTCTGCATTCTCTAGGTCTAAAATCCTCAGGACTCTGCTTCAAGAGCCACGTAGCAATGCTCCAGGATCCAGCACTCAGCAGAGAGGAGAGGGAGAGACATGTGATGCTGTGTTTGCTGTCTCTTTCCCCTTCTTCAGCCAGAAGCAAGGGGATGTGGTTTGCAACAACCGTGAACAAACCACCTGTTTGACACTGTGACTTGTTCCTGAACTGGAAAGCAAATGTGGAAAGTGTTACTGACTTTGCTGTGTAAAGAAAGGAGCAGGATGGGTTTTTGCTGGAGAAGTTGGTCCTGGGCTGCCTGCTGGGAGGCAGAGAGCTAAGAGTTTGTGTGCAGTGAGTCACCCCAGGCTGTGTCCCGGCTGCGGTCTCAAAGAAAGTAATCTACACACAATGACATGATTCACAACGGCGCCTTACATGATGTTGATCTGTGCAAAAAGAGCACACGGAGCAGAAAGCATAGATGGATCCGTTTGCAGTGCGATAACGAGAGCTGCCACTGCATTAACTGTGTAACAAAGTGGGAATGAGACAATTCTGACTGCTAGCCCCTTCACAAGCAAGTATTTCATATGCAGCGTGAAGCGTATTAAAGCAATCTTTCTTTTTTAATGAAGAGAAAAAAATGGGAAAGGGCGAATTGTTTTCTTACTGGAAGAGATGACTTCTTGTGGTCTCGCCAGTTTTTCTGGCAAACAGGGCAGTCCAAAACAAGTGCAATTTCCAGGAGAGGAAGCTTAAATCTCGCGCAGTAAAACATTCCACTGCTGTTTTCAGTGAGGTTCTTTGAGACAACTGCTGCGAGGGCCAAAAAAAAAAAAAAAGCCTGTGTGTTCCTGTGGGCTTCCCACAGCTGCATGATCATTTGTCACAAAAAGATCTGCAAATTTCCTTCAGTCTCTCTACCTGTCCTTCTCACCTCCCAGCCCAGCTTTGTTGGGTCACCCCTGCTCTGCCCCACCGTGTCAGGATGGGGCTGCCCACTCTGCTCCATCCATTTGAGAACAATCAGTTGCAGGGGATAACCCCAGAGCTGTAGCACTGAGCTGTCCCGAGGGCAGTGGTGGTCTGTGCTTCTGTGGTGGCTGACACAGTGCTCACCCATCTGCCTCCTGTGGGGTCTGCATCCTCAGTAGGAAACCATCCGGATTGCTTTGCGCACACATTGGTGCTCTCAGAAACCCTTTTTTCTTCTGAGTAATACCTTTCTATTTCAATTAACATTCTCTTCTCTTCCTGATAGACCAAGAACCGCAAATCTCACCCCCGTGGTGTGAGTGCAGGAGGACCAGCTCGGTTGGCACAGGAGGGCACTGGCAGCTCACCTCTCTCCAAAGAAAGAAATCAGGAATGCGGGTGTTTCAGCCCTGTGTGCTCCTCTCAGCAGTGAGCAGATGGACTCAAGCATGCTATCATCCCCTGCATGAGCAACTTTGCTTTTTATTTCTGCCTTCTGGAGGGCAGTCACCTGCTTCAGCTGATACACATCTCTCCCCAGAAGAGTAATAGCTTTAAAAAAATGGAACAAGGAAAACTGATGATGGATTTCTCAGGGCAGCCCGGCTTCCAAACCCTGGGGCTACCAGTGGAGCTGACAGAATTGTATACAAGTAAATAAATCATCAGCTGAAAGCATATGTGCTTTATTTTCCTAAACTGCAGAATGCTGCGTCGTTAAGCTTTGCATAATTACCTCTTGTCTGCATGTTTAACCACGGCAATTCACAGAGCATCTCTGGCTCCACATGAAGACTCCACTCCTCACACCACACTCATTTCATTGGAGCTAACGTGACTGCTCAGAAGTGCAAGGAGCCGCATCACTGAAGCTTTAGGAAATCAATTCTGTCTTTCCCCTCCTGATCCACTTAAAAATACTGGGTTGGGAGCTACACAAAGTATTCTATTTCCTTTCAAATTCTATAAAAATAGCAGTTTTTGTCTCTGGCTGTGAAGCCTTATGAGAATATTATATATTTTTATCACTAAACCCACCAAACTATTAGATTGCTGCCAATTAACATAATGCCTGTGGATTTTCAACGTCTCCATTTGTTCAAGGAAACTCACTTAAAAATTCTTTTTCAGTAGCAGAACCTCATTCTTTTGGCAACTTCTTTCAAACAAACACACACAGAGAAAAGCTTACAAATATTTACACACATTAAATGCGCATCTATATGCGTGCATACACACACATATACATCCAGCACTACAAAATCTAATCTCCCACCTCTAAGCTGCAGTCCCTCACTCCAAGACAGGCTGGGCACGCAGTGTGGCTTGCTGACAGTGTGCTACAGATCTCCCATCTGCCCTAGGTGCTCTTGGCCCTGGGCCATCAGAAAAGAAGGAAGCAGCTGGACTTCATCCTCCTCAACAGCATCTGCTGAGTTTGGCAAAGCCATCAGCTGTGGGCAATCTGAAGAGCAGGCTCAGGGCAAACACCTGAGCTTCGTACGCCCTTTCAGTCTGCTGAACATCACTTCCATTTCTGGCACTGGGACCTCTCAGCTGCTGCAAAAGCACGATGTTTCTTCAGCACATCAGCACTCTGACTGCTATGTTTGTGCTCCTTTTTTTTTCTGGCATTAGCTCTAAAAACGTAGCGATCTGAGTCTGAAGTTATTTTCCTCTTCCTCGTGCGCTGGTGAGGCACCACAGGAGATGCTCCTTGGAGAGGACTGCCACACTGCAACCGAGTCCCACCTCCAGGCAATGGCTGTGCTTTAGTCACGTTGCTTTCTGCTAAGAGCCTCTGGTTCTGCCCAAATTGATGAAGACAGCAAACAGAGAAAGGCCAAATCAAAGGCAGGGATGAAAAGGAAAGGAAAAAATGGAAAAGGACCACTCTGATGTGCCTCTGTCAAAACACCATCAGCTCCTAATAAGAACACTGGTCAAATGCTGAGCTGAGAAGCAAGAAGTTCACTGTAACACTCTCAAGATGTATCGCTCAGGCTACAGGGCCTTATCTAACAAAATGGTTTTCATTTTATATCATTTTCTCACGTTCTGCTGGAAGGCTGCAATAACTTTATTTATCAAAAAACAAACAAACAAAAAAAAACCTGGGACAGCTCCTCTGGGAGTAAAACATTTACATTCATATCGTCTAAGGAATGCACACATCCCCTCTTGCATCTCCACTGAACTACAACCCGGCCGTCTGGGCAGCTTGCTGGAGCCTTGGATCCTAAGTCCCAGTCCAGAGAAAAAAAAGTTACAGCTGAGTTGCATAATATCCTGACAAACTGTTTATAATGGAAGCACTGCACTGATTGTTAACTGTGTGATTACAAGTTCCTTTTTTTATTCTCGTTTCTGTCCAAATACTGATGAATGAACAGGTTGGGGAAGTAAGGGAAGCGACAAGCTGGAATACTGCTGTGGATTTCTGGGGGGGATTTTCATGCATTTATTTAAATTTAATATAAAATCAAGTTGTAGAAAAATAGGTGAACCTGAAGAGACTGCCTGAGATTGTGTATTGTGATTTAAAAATATATGTACTTTCAAACACGAAACAAGGGTGGTATGAGATAAATAACTTAAAGAACAGAAGACCAAAAGGGAGTGGCTTATATAGAGCATGGCTTGCTAGGGAAGGATTTTAGCATTACATTATTATTTCATACAAAAGACATTTCAAACCACAACAGCAGTTGCTAATACGGTTCATTTATCACATGAATGAAGTCATCCATCGGGTTTTACAAAGACCCTTCCAAGTAGCAACAACATCTCCCCCTCAGACCCTGCACCCACAGCCCAGTGAAGGCAGATTTTACAGCAGACTTCAAAGGAGTTCAGATCCGCCCTGAGCACAGTGTGACCTCTGCAGAGGGGCAACTGAGAGCTGGAGCAGGCGGAGGCTTTCAGAGCAGGAGCTGTCTGAGCCCTTGGCACTTTGCTCCTTCCCTTCACAGCTCCTCATGCCTCCCTTGACTCTCATCAAGCAAATCCACCTACGCAGATCTGCCCTTCTCTGCTGCTCATTGCTCTTCATGGTCATGCTGGCTCTCTCCAGCTCTCACTCAACTCCCACATCCATCCCTTCCCTTGGGGCAGGCACTGCAGCTTTAGTGGGGTCACAATCTCCAGGACCTCATAGCTCGCAGCCCCCTCACCACCACAGAGGCCAACTGGCACTGCTACATCACTGACACAAACACAACATCTCAGCCAAGTCAAGTGCAAGTGATTTTTTCCCCCTTTTTGGCTCTACAATGACTTGCCAAGAAGCCAAGGGCAATTCACAAATGTGTAGACACTGCTATGCCTTGCCTGAAGACTGGGTTTGATAGACAGATGCCACACAACACACAGCAGCCTTGGCCCCTGCCTCCTTACTTGCATTCAGGAGTTTGCCCCACATCTCAGCTGATTTCAAGTCCTCAAGTTTTTTCCTTTGTTAAACCAACCCCATCTTTGGCCAAACGGAGACTTGGGAACTGATTACAATGCATCTCACACCCAGACCCAGCTTTATGGAGGGGACAAAGAAAAGTCACGAGGTTCTCCCTTTACACCTTTCCCACTATATTCTCCAATCTTCTATTCCCTACATTTGTAAAACCAAATTGGGTAGAGAAAAACCTGCCATTTCTGCACCTGGTCTTAAGGATAACATCCCCAGCTGCACACACACAGACTCCAACATGCACAGCACTCGCTCCCACCTTTCCTGGTGCACACATGGTCCCGTCCAGCGGAGGCCCTTTCTTTGTTTTGCAGAAGTAGGGGTTCTCAGGGTGGCTACACCACAGCTGCTTACAAGGATCAAATGTACGAAACTGAAAAACAAAAATAAATCAGAGTGGGTGATACTTTGATGGAGCTCTAACTTCAAACAAAAATGCAACATGGGGTTGGATTTTCTTTATCCAGCTCTCACGTGTCAGCTATGCTCATTGATTCCTGAGGAACGCTGTGAAATAAGTATGTCTGAACTTACAAAAATAGTGATTCTGAGGTGAGGTCCTGTCTGCAGTCAGGCAAAAACTGCTTGATACCAGAGGCAGAACAAGCAAGGGGGAAACCAGTTCCCCTGGCTGATAAGGAACATGCTGCCTTATCCTACATTTTCTCCAAATGCTACTGCTTCATTTGACAAACAGAACAAACAATCCTTGAGTACTCATGGGACAGGGATGCAAGCTGCTCTTCTTAGGAGAGTTCCAGTCTGACCTCAGACTCAATGAGGTCTCATCGTTTCACCTACATCACAAGTGCTTGTAATGCAGAGAATGAGAACCACCCACCACAAAATAATAGGCTATAATGTATGGACGTGCTCTTGGCTGTTCTGAACCAAGGATAGAAAGCCTCCCAGGCTCTGGAGAACAGCTATAAGGAAAGACCCTCTTTGGCAGGGACATTCCTCCAAGGCAACATCAGTGGGAACGTGTCAAAACACAAAACTACAGCTGATGCTTAAAAGGTTTTCATCCATTATCTGGAGACACTGCTCAGCACACGTAATCCTGCAGATGGGAATGAAAGCAGCAACGTTCTGCATTAGCAGCTGCCACACCAGCTGAAAAGGTGTCATTCCTTTTAATATTTGTGTCCTGCTCTCAAAAAGCTGGAGGTGGAAGACAGTCCTGCTGTGGAGGCCAAGGCACTGCAAATTGCACCAGTCTTGCCTTGCTTATATAAATTTGGGCTTTGTCTCTTGTTTTCCCAGTACAACAGAGCCAACTGTAGCATCAGGAGTCCCTGCAAGTTGTTCTCATTGCTGTCACGCTTATTTTCACATGCTAGGCATCAAAATGCATCATGCTTTCCACAAAACTGGAACATAAAAGCGTACTGCCCTGTGTTAGCACTACAAGATGTGACACCAAATCCATCTCCTCATTGGGGTGGGAGTTTTGTAACAAAATAACTAGCTGCCAGCAATAGGAGGCTCCACAACACAGCAAGCTTGTTTGCTTCAAGTCTAGAACTGTTCATGAAACTACAGCATGACTATTTCTGTAAGCTCTGGTTTTCAAAGAAAGCACAGAGGTTCTTAAAATAATGTATTTGTCAACATTAAGTTGTTATTTCTTGCTCACAGCTAAGTGGGCACAACATCCTTCCTCCGCGTGCTGTCCCTATTCAGGACATTTCAGAGACACTTACAGCACTCCTGGATGAGAAAGAGCAGAGGCTGAACTTAAGTACTCACAGCTGTGCACATCATGTAGCCCAAACCGAAATCAAAACGGCACTGCTCATTCATGGAGTAGTGAATTCCTGGCAGCTGTGGAAGGGAAGGCCAGTCATGTTCGAAGGGATCATCGCGCAGACAATCATAGGAACTGCAACAGGCAAAAATTACAGTAACAGATGGGGCTGTGAGACTCACAGAGTGTTTGTGGTTTCAGTGCCTCCCTGCTCCAAACAAAATAGAGCCTACTATTTCTCAGACTCTGGTGATGAAGAGCATCTAATATTGCAATTACACTCACGTAAACTTTATCTTGTTGTATCCACCTCTAACATATTCTGTGTTGGTGTTTTTTCTTTCTTTTTCGTTTTGTTTGTGGGGAAGGGGAGGTTTGAAAATCTTTCCATTCTAACTTCCATGCAACTTGCAGGTAAATTCCCATCGGTTCCCAGGTTCCCCATGAAAAAGGAACCAAAGGAAGAGTCCACGTGGGACCAGGAACTAAAGAATACTCAGTCACTTTTCCATTTGTGGAATTCCTTATTACCTGCTTTCAAGTGCAGCTTTAGAAGCAGAAGCCCAGGTAACCACCCAGGAGCAGTGCAGAGTTTGCCATAACTGCTGTCCCCTGCTGAGAAGCTGTGACTCATCTATAAGCATGAGTATCTTCCAGCCCCCAGTAAAGGCTCAGGATCATTCCCTCTCTGTTTCTCCTGATACCTCTTATCCCCATCCATAGCCTGTACAAAGTTTCCTTTCCATGTGATGAATTTGGGAGATTTTCCCATATGACATGCTAGGATCATATCTGATTAAAGTGCATGGAAAATAAAGAAGAGTATCATGGAAACTCAGCACAATCACTGCTTCATTCACAAGGCCAACGCAGAAGGCAGTATCTCTGAATTGTCTCCAAGTATTTAACAGACATGAGGACACCATACCCGACTCCATTCCAGCAATCATGCAGTTGCCCTCAAGATACCAATGTCTGAAAGCGGAATGTTAAGGTTTGATTTACTTCAAAGCAGATCACAGCTCTGCTTTGTTATGTTTCAAAATAGCTGTATTTAAAATAATGTAAAGCAGCCGTCTAAGCCAGATGATTTCCATTGAACGGATAATGCTCTAAAGGATTTGCTAATTGAAACAACCACACAACTCTCACAATACTTCCTTTCCTTGTTGCCATACCTAAGGTACCTAAGATAATAAAAACATTGACAGAAAGACTGACTGTTGGTTATTTTGTTAATTTTGCTGCCATCTTTACTACTTATTTTCAGTTCTTGCTGTGTATCCTAGAGTTTCACTGTATTTTTCCTATACACCTTGCACATAACAATAAAGGGGAGATCTTTTCTAAAAGGGATCATAAATGCCAGAGTTTGTCAGGGAACCTGGGTGCAGCTCTAATGCATGAAGTTCCAAAGAGAAGGCAAGGAAAACGAATGAGCTGTTAAAAGAACAGGAGCATAAAACAACTTTTGTATTTTGGATATTTAAATGAAAGACACCACTGAAAAATTAATTCTAAAATCATGTTCCTTCCTTAGAAATCTATTAAGGTCCAGAATACCTCTAAGGACTCATAAAGGGCAGAACTTCATTTTTAAAGAGCACCATCTCATCATTCATTGCCAGTTATCATAAGCAACCAACAACTCTTGAAGCCAAATCTGGTTATTTGTAAGACAGTAGAGGCATTCCTGCAGCAAGAGCTTATGTGAGGGAGGAAGGAAAGTCAGCAAAGAGGTGAGCACCAGTGTCTCCCACACACTATCAACATTCTGGAAATGAATATTGATGTAAACTAAATGAACTGAGAGCTACTCACGATGAACTGAAATCAAACCCCTTGACAATTTGCTTTATTATTTGCAATCCATGGGAGCCATCTGGTTCCCAGTAGTCTGGGGGTGGGTTTCTTTGTTTTATTCAACTCTATTCAAGTAACTAATAAAAGAATAAAGCACAAATGCTAAAAGTAGAGTTCTTAGATGTTTGCTAATCAAAGAGAGGCTGCTGAACAGCTACTCACTGGAGGTATCGATTGAGCTCCTGCTGGCTGCAGCGGGACCAGTGGAAGCGGTGGAAGGCAGCTTGCACAAGGGGGGCCATGATGCTCCCCAGGCGGACTTCATCCCCACATCTGTTTCCTTGGCCGTCGTGCTCCATGCCTAAACTGCCCCAGCACAGGAGAGAGCAAGCACAGTCACAGTGAAGATGAACTCCAAGTGTCCAGAAAGTTTCATATCCCAAATGTCGCCAGTGGGTGATTGATTCACTTCTGCATTAAGGATACGTTCTCCTTTCCAGGAGTATTAAATGAAATTTCTTCTTACTCCTATCTGGAGCCCTTTGGAAGTTGCTTAATTTGAATTAATCTGCAATTGTAGCTAAGTGGAGCTAAAAAACCCACACTGCAACCTAGTTAGACTAGCTGCTGCCCACTCCAGCACTTCCACATTGTTTGTGCATCAAACAGCCTGGAAACTGTTGGGTGCTTTCAAGAAAATTTCCCCCAGTTGCAGACATTTTAAAAAACTATCTTGGTACTAGAATGAACATATCCTCTCCTTGTCTTTGCTAGGATCTTGGATTGTGTTTTTCTGTGCACACTGTTTGATTAACGTGGGCACTACCTGTATGCAAATGAAGCCAAATTAACAGATTAGGGCTGAACGTGATTCCAGGCATCACAGTCACTTTTCTAAATCTCAGTGTACTCTTCGCAATCCTAACTCAAAAATCCTGGATCCAAATAGCAGATGGGCATTAATTCTATGTCCCTGTCTAAATAAGATATTTACAGTGAGATTCAGTGAACTTCGGTGATTATTTTCTTTTGAAGCCCTCAGTAATTTCTGATACCTCAGACAGAACAGGACCTGAAGGCTCTCTTAGGGAAAACAAAATAGATTGAGGCTGTTCAGAAAAAGCCTTCTGGGAAGTGTTGTTCTTCCAGAGAGAAAATGGGCAATCAGTGGGCGTCCTCTAAAAACTGCAAAACTGAAATGCTCTGGGAGAAACCAAATCACAATCACATCAATAAAATAATTGCGTTTCTGTATCTTTATGTAGTTGCAATTTCAGTGCTTAGCACTGTGTTTCTATGCAGTATTTTATCCTTTGCCAGCAATAACATATAGGATGTGCTGATTTAACGTGGACTGTGCTTGAGAATCATGTATTCCATTAACTTAAAGAATTCATATTTCATCCTAATGAATATTTTACATTTCCACCAGGAGACTATAATGCATCATTCAGTCTGGTTTCACAGCAGTCCTGGGAGGTATTGTGGTATTAGTTCTTTTTTTCATTTGAAAAATACCTAAAAATAAAACTTAAGATGATAAATAAAGCCTTGACAGAGCTGAGATCTGAAGCCAGAGCTAATCCTGGACACAATTTCTTAACGTAAACTTCATCTTCCCCATGTCGTAGCTCTCTCTCAGCAACAAAGACATTATAAGATGGGGCATGGGATGTGCACAGTTCTACTCACACATGTCCAGTTTCATGAGCTACCACGAATGCAGATGAAAAACCATCCTCATGGTTGAGAGTGCAGCTTCGAACAGGATGACACATCCCAGTGACTGGAGCATAGCCTGCAAGAACACCGTGTTTCAGGAAAGGTACATATGGAAAGGTGACGTGTGCTGAGAAGCTCCAGGAAAACAGTTCTCCCCATTGCAACACAAATACAGTTGAGGTGGTCCACTCATAGATAACAAGAGACCTCTGCCCCCAGACATTTAATAATGTGCTATCTCATCCATGAAACAGATCAGCCTGTTAACAAACCAAAGTTGTATTTCTAGCTCACTCAGAAGACTGCTATCACATCTAGGACCATTCCGCAATCGCTGCCTCCAAGTACACGAGGCAAGAGAAGAAATGGACACCACACACTTCTGTGCTGCAGCTCATGAGCTTGGTGCATTTCCAGCCCTCAGGAACACACGAGCAAAGCCCCAACCCTGTGCTGACAACAGATCTGGTCAACCCAAAACGAATGGGAGATTTATCCCCGCTGGTGAACAAACCTGATCTTGCAAGAGGCAGAACCATGAAAGGAAGGATTTCTTGGCAATCTATACAGCAACAACCTTTTAAACACAAAATCTATTTCTTATCTTTGGGCATTTTCAGGGTTGTTTACATAGGGATCTCATTTGTTTGGTTTCAGCTGGAGCAAAGAAACGATCCAATAAGTAATCCCATCAGTTAGAAGGCATGCAATATATGAAAGAGTTACAATTGTAAACGGCCATATGCAGAGCATTTGGTAAAAGAAAGCGTTGACCAAAACTAAGCAAAATACACACAATTAAAGTGCATGATTAACTTTGCACAGTGATAAACACAAATGACGCTCAGAAGTCCTGCCGTTTACCAAACAAAACCCAACACACATCTTACCCTGCATGCCAGATGGACCAAAATCCTGCCTTGTCAGGAAGATAGCGTGGTCGTGATATTCTGCATGCCCGGTGTCTGGCTTCTGCTGCAAGTAGGCCCAGCGACACACGTTCTCCAGGCTTTGAGAAGGGTTCCCGATCTCTATCAGACTCATGGACTGAGCATGCCCAGAAGAAAAGAAGGCAGTGGTTATTTCCCAACCTATTCAAGCACTCAAACAAATTTTCCACTTCCATTAAAACTCTATTTCATAAAGAGTTGATTCTGCTTTACAAACGTTACTGGGTCAAGAAAGTAAGAAAACTGTTAATGTTCACAGTTAGATCGAATACGAATTCTGTGACATATCCATAAGGCATAAGATATGACAAGAAAAAAAAAAAGACAGGTACTTAGTTATTTTCAATATTGCACTGCACAATGTGCATTAAAATCTCTATGCCATCCTGTCACCAGCTGACACCATCACTTCAAGCCTGGTTATACTGTTTCCAACCTAGCACTATGGGATCCTTATAGGATCTATAGTGATGCCAGGCCAGCAGAGCCCAAACCAGTGTAGTCTGCAGCAAGGGCAGACTACAAACACCCAGCCCTGGCTCATCAGACACTTTTGCCATGCACCCAAGACTCCTGAACATCACTGGATGCTCTACTGAGTGTAAACACTAAGTGTACTCTGTCCAGATGTACTTGAGTCATAACACTGAGAAACAGATGTTCCCTAAGACTGTATTTTAAAGCACTTTTTCTTTAACCCATTCTCTACTTCATTCAGAAAGTAGACTCCGTCTTCCCAGTGTGGTTACACCTTTCTTCTGCCCATAAGCCACACATTTCATCACTGCTGTGCTGACATGACTTGGCTGACATGAGTGAGCTGACATGTATTTGGTGGGTGCAAAGAAATATTCCCTCAAATGATAAAGAAAAAGGTGTTTTAAAATCCAGCTACTGCATTTACCTTTTTTTTTTTTTTTCCAATAGTACTCAATTTCCAGCTAACCCTTGTTAATACTGTACACTAAGACTTAAAAAAGCATACTGTATGTGGGATGTTACGTTATGAAATATATGACTAATTGACCTGCTCCAGGCCTTCCAGGGCTTGTAAGAACTACATATGTGAACCCTGGCTTCTTATTTTCAAAAATTATACTACCATGACAACACTGTAACCATAACACAAACCACCACAATTTAGACACTACACTGTACCATAAGCATTTCTAATTCTCAGATACATAGATTACAGCAAAAATAGCCAGGGCCAAAAATAAGAGAGAAGTAACGTAGTTCCTGTTTAAATACAGATGTGTTTGACATGTCCTCTAATTGAACGCACGATGGAGTACACAGAGTATTGACTGCATGAAAAAGAAAATCCTCAAGGGTTGGGGAAGAACAACTGGAGTTGATAAAAGAAAAGCCTGCCAAACTGAGGTCTGATTTTGGCAAAAATGGGACATTACAATTTTGCAAATGTTCAGAAAAACAAATTAATAAACTAAATAGAGGTACAGTTTGGATTCTGATACCACTTTGGAATGAAAAGGTTGTAATATAATCCCAGGCTAGATCATGCTGCTTCCAGCCATAATTCCCTCGGAAAAAGAATAACAACCATGCTGAAATGGTGAGAGAGTAGTGACGCCTCTACTGCATCTTCATATGTTTATTAGAATGGACATGAACAAACTTTGAGTGACTAATAGAAGGCAAAATCCTGGCTCTTCAAGCAGAAATCCTATTCAGTTAAACTAAGTGTGACCATCAGTGAGGTCTTGGGCAGCATGCATCAGCAGTTTAAGAAAACAAACAAACAAAAAACAATCTACATCATCTTCACCTTGATCTCATTTCTCCAAAGCTTCAGAAGAGAAATCTGTCCTATTAAGAAGTTGAGTGAGAAGTCTTAGATTCAAAAAGCAAAGAACATTGTAATGTGAAGTAGAAAAAGCTTAAGCCATGCATGTGATGGAAAAATCATTTACTTTGTGAACTGTCATTCTTTGTCTCATAACGATCTCTTTCTGTACCTTCTATGAAATGAAAGTAATTTTGTTTTATAGAAGACAGATCAGAAAATAAACAAGAAGTATGAATTATCAACACGTGCTTTGTTTGAGGTTATCTCAATATTTACAAAGAAATCTCTGCATGATCAGCAAACAAGCAAGGGGTATGAAAAAGGCAGTCACTTCTGAATAACCAGTTTACAGTTTTCTTCTGTCTTGAGTCACCTCCTCTCTACCTTCTCAACTGCAACCTTTGCCAATGAATCCCAGTACAGAAGCAAAATGCTGGTGTGAGCTAACAGCAGGACTTCTTGAGACCTCTTCTGATGAAAACTTTGTCTGGTAGAGACCAGATCAGCTTTACTGCAGCAGCTCCCATGGTTTGGGCACTGTGTTGGCTTCTGGCATGAGTCAACAATGGTTTTCTTTGTATACAGAAGCCCACCCTGCAGAGCAAAATCGTTGCCTTAGGCCAAGAGCATCTCTATGCCTATTTGCAACAACAGAGATTTTAGAGTTTCTCTTCAAGCAAATGAAAGGGGAAGCAACTGGCTAATGTCAAGAATTTCTTTCTGTTGTTGTTGCAACTAACACACTGGGCAAACTGAAGGAAAACCTCCTGGCATAAAAGGAGAAACAGAATGTGCAGTTCTGTAAATGTATTTCAGCTGACAGCCCAACTTCTTTTCCAATGACATGACTTTTACATCAGAAATGCAGCACATGTAAAACTGACTTGCTTACTTTAAGGTAGGAAATGAGGTATCCATTAGTAAATCCATTCTTTTAGGTGTCTATGTGTCTTGCCACGTTTGCTCATGCTCAAGAATTTTCACATAAACAACAGTTCACTATTCCTTTATCCACTGCTAGCAACTGATGGCAATGGCTAAATGGAACATCAGCGTTCGCAGCTGAATCTCCCAGCTCCATCTTGAGACATGGTTCATTTGGAACAGATGTGATTCTGGAGTAGGAAATATTGCATGGTCAAGGAAACACTGATTTGGGATCTCACTCATTTCCACTGTTCTACATGATTATGCTGGTTCAGGTCTAAGACCCATGGAAGCCGTGTCCTCTCCTGATGGCAGATGACAGAATGCCTATGGAGGATACTTACAGGACCCAAGCATAGTTTGGTACTTCCCTGAGATAATCTCCAATTGTCCAATGGTTTTTGGATCAGAGATTTCCTGGGACAGTCGTGGCTTTATATTGAATTTTTCTTCTCCTGCTCAGTCAACCCTGCCTCCAAAGGTAAGTGCTGCTGTCTTGCAAGAAAGGTGCTTAGGAAATCTGTGATGAGTCTCTGCTAACAAGGGCAGAAGTAGTATGTTTCGGAAGGGTGTAGTCCGAGAATTTACTCTTGCAGAGATGTTAGATAACAATACATTCTCTTGGAAGTCAGTGGGGAACTTCCAAACTTAGAAAAATTGCAACCCCTTATTAAATAGACAAAGTGAGGGAACAAGAGAAAAAGAGATGAACAGCGTGCAGCAATAAGGATCGCAATTAAAGCCAAATTCCTCCTCTGTCATGTGGCAAACAGTCTGTGGGCAGCAGGCTGACTGTGCAGGGGAGGTGGAGGTGTTACTGTTGGCCTGCAATGGGCCTTCACTGCCAGGAACATGAGAGCCCCACAGCTGGCGGAGGAGCAGGTCTGGCCGGGAGGGACCTCTTTCCAAAGAGGACAGCAGGCCTGTGGAGAGCATTACTCAGCTGATCAGCAGGAAAGCTGCCAGTGGAAAGAGAAACTTTCCTCCTCACTGCAAGAAAAGCAAAAGATCTGTGGGCATTTCAGAGAGGTGCTGATGGAAACACATGGACGCGTTTGCCAAGAAACGGCAAGGCCTTGGCTGGGAGCACAGTCCCATGTGGGGAGACACCATGGAGGGCTGTGAGACAGCTGGGATCCTTGCTCTCACAAACCCAGCATCTGCTGATGCCTTCCAGTTGCCTTCTTTTCTGACTTTACATCTTTTCTACTCCCCTTCTTTTTTAGAAAGAGGTGGCAGAAAATAACCATGAATGAAGAGGATCGAGTTGCAACAACCATTAGTACAAGGAGTCAAAGGAGGGCAATAAGAAATGATTCTGAGGTCATTGCTACACAAATCCTGATGCCTTTGAACCTTCTTTGCTATTTGCCTTGTCTTTCAGGGAGCTATCAGTGTAATGCTCAGTGCTCTGTTATTAAGACAACAAAGAAAAAGTCAACCTGTACTGCAAACCCCTTCAAATACTTTTGGAAAAAATTTGGAAACTGAGAAAGACATCAAATGATTCTTCTATGAGAATTTCAAATACAAGGTTTTCATTGAAGAAAACTGCAAATTTAGTCGATATTCTACCCAAACTTTTCCAGAGCTTTCATCTTGCCAATACATGTAAAGAACACAATGGCATCACACATACAGTGGCAGCTTTCACTAACCAACTACTTAATTGATCTACCATTTGCAATAGCTGAGTACAACTTTGCAGTAGGTGCTACCAGGGATACAAGAACAGGTCAGAAGCTTGCTGGAAAAGCACCTTCCCCAGCTCATCCATTAGGTGGTGCTCCAAGAGAACCAACGGAGAGGGCTCTGCAGCTCCTCAGCAGCTCCAGAAGGAGCAGAAATACACTTCAATTTGTCAGACTCCAAGCTATGGCAGAAAAGTTGGAGCGTTCTTGGGAGTCCATTTAATATATGACTTTCCCTTCTTGAACGTGTAACATCTCTGCAAAACACACCACTTACATTCCTTCTACTTGGCACTTCTATTGTTCATTGTATGTTGGATTAGGTCTTTTATATTCTTTATTTACCCTGAACAAGACAAGCAAAAAATAAATAAAAAGAATTATCTAGTGTCCATGGTAACCGAACTAACAAAAATAGCTCATTCAGCAAACTGTCATTTTGCATTCAAAGGATTTGTAAAGCTTTCTTATGGCAGCAGTTTGTAAACATTTTTCAGTCTCTAATTCTGAATAAATGTAAGCAGATCAGGAATACAAAGTACTATTTATGCTATCAGCCAACTTTATACTCTTCAAGGTTCCAACAAATCACTCTGGGAAATTATACGCTATGTGTCTAGTATCTAAATAAGGCAATTCATCAGTTCACGCAGATAAAATTAAGAGAGGCAGTATTTTCTCTCATCTTCACCCCCACACTAATAAAAACAATGCAAAAATAAGAACAGCAGCCAAACTCATAAATAAAATGGAAATTCTTGCCATGCCATTAAACCTGTGCAGAATCAGTCACTGGAAATGGACAGAGACTGGGACGAGAACTCCACCCTCATCCATGATTGTAGAGCACGGGCTCGATCCCTGCTGACACTGCCAGTTGTTCCACAGTATACATAATAAATATCATTCATAAACAAGAAAACACACATAACTGGGTTATCATTCTCAACCAGCAAACATCCATCAGCTCTTCAGACTCTTTCCAAGGATCCCAGTTACACCTCCTGTGCCACTCTCTGGGAAACAGAGAAAAGCCTGGCTCAGGCTAGACCGCTGCTTTCCAGCCTGGCTGAACCAAGAGCATCTTGCCTGCTCACACTGAACTTAGCCACATAAAGGTCAGATGGCAGAGGGAGAGAACACCTTTTTGTGAAAAGATCAAAGGTAAACTCCTGTCCCAGAAGAAGGCAGCAGGAGCCCTGGATAACTCAGACATGCAATTGAAAAACCCTTTTCAATTAACAGTCCTGTCCCGTGAGATTTCAGGAAGCCATCTCATATGATGCTTTTACTTACCATCTTAAAAACATTTTTTTTCCTCTCCCTTCATCTTTCTGAAACTCTCTCTGCCCTGGTTGGTCAGGTTCCTCTTTCAATTTGACCAAGTTCACATGGCCAACAACCACTGTTCTAGTGCCAACACTGATCTGAGGCTAACAGGGGTCCTCCCCCAAGGATTCCAGCCCAGCTGAGCACAAAGCAGCACTCCCCAGCCCATCTCACACTGCGCCAGTCTGCATCCCAGTGACCATAGCTGTGTGTGCTGCTCCAGAGGAGAGCTCAGAGGTGTTCTGCGTGGCCACATTCAGATTTCCCAAGAAATAGCTCTCATAAATCCTCAGGTAGCTGCATTTATTCAAATTCATGCTGTTCCTATGAAAGTCTTAATGACTTTTTTTCCAGCATTAACTGCCTTAATCACTCCCTTTGCAGCACATGTGTGCTATTCTCTGCTGTCATCTAAGGGCAGATCATCTGCACACAAAGTCACCATTGTGGATGGCCAGAGCGTGGGGCTGGAGCCAGGAATTTATGAGCTCTTATCCCCAGACTGCCAGTGACCTTCCGTGTGGCCTCCAGAATAACGCTCAGCATCTTTGTTTTTTTAGCTGTAAAGTGGGAAAAATAATCTTTATTCATCCACCTCAAAGAGGTGATGAGAGGATTTTATGCAGTGCTCAGGGTTGAAAAGTTTCAAAACAAATTTTATAATAGCCAGTCGGAGCTTCCAAGTCCATTCTCAGCTCATCTCTTGCCACCTCCTCCTCACTTGGTGATCGTGGTTCTTTGGCTGTTACTCTGCATGCTGTAGAGCTCACTGGACTACAGAACTTTTACAGTCAAAATAGATATTAATGAAAGAATCTGTGAAAACATTGAATAATATTCTTCTCAGGTGATTCTGTATTTTCCAAAATTTGGAACTGATCTTCCTCCTACCGAAGTCAAAAAGGAATAAACAAGCCAGCTCTTCTTTTTCCCTTTTGAAGTAAAACACACAGCATGTGCCTTGTTTTCTGATTTGCAGCATCCCATCACAAAGCCTCAGGAAGTCAATGGAAAGAAAATGCAGACAAGTGCATAGTAGCTCCCAGATCTACCACAGATATGGGGCAGGATGTAGAACTTGTCCCAGTGCCTCTGCATGTCACTCTGCACCAATGCTCTCAACCTTCCATAGCTTCAGCCTATGTCCAGAAGTGGTAACATAGACAAAAACATACTTCAGTAAAACAGTCCTATGAACTTGCCCATGGAGTAATTTTAACGTGTTGTCACCAGGGAACACCTATTTCTTCATCTTATCCAAACAATTAATGCACTTAATAAAATTACTGAAACTTTTGAACGTACAGTTCTGTTTGGCTGAAAATATAAAGAAGTATGCTTCAAGGCATGGAGTACCTCCTAGCAAGAGCCACAGAAAAGCCCGTTGCTATGCAACTCAAGTATTGTCCACATTATTCTTATCAGAAGATGACATTGTATAAAATAATATAATCATCTTCTTCTTCAAAAAAAAAATCCAACACAAAAAACATACACAAAAAAACCCAACCACAATACAGTGAAAGGCTGCTGAGGGGTTGAGAATTGGCAATAGCTCAAAGTGCTGTCAGAAATCTGACACTGATGGTACACACTTCATCAGTTACAGAACCATAATGTAATTATTATGATTATTTAAATGGCACCCTTGATAATATATATAAATTGCCTTCAATAAAGCGAGTGAATCTGAAGGTATCTGCTACATGCTTGGAAAATAAATGCTTACTCAAGCAAGACTGGGATAATATTTTCATCTCGTGAAGCCAAACAGGCTGCTTTACGCATGCACCGCCTTAACTCGTCCACGTTCCATTCCTTTTACAATGTACACTGAATAAACAGTTCAAAAAAATGCTATTGCTGGTGTGTTTTAGCAGGCAAATAAAATATTGAGGGCTTTGTTGTGGTTACTCAAGAACATGTTGAGAAAATAGGAACTGTCCAACTTTTCCCTCTGCGCAAGCGAAATTTTCTTCATGGTTATTTGGGTTAACTTACTTGATACTGTGTCCTGTGAATTCCACAGGATAACTAAAACATTGTTCACTATGGATTATGGATTTAGAACCCATTAATGGATGATCCATAAGCAGATCTTACAGTGCTACCTGCAGCTATTCAGTGATGTGGCCAAAGGCCCACCAGGAAGGGAAGTTGCCCATACTCTACCAACTCCACTTAATTAAGCTGATTAATGTGAGATCAATAACTTTCAAATTATCAATTCACAATGCTTTATTCTACTCAAGAAAATAAAGACTCCCAAGTTGAAATGAGGCCTGCTGCACCTCTTCCATCAGAAGACACAGCAGAAGCTATCTGAGTTCACACTACAACCAATGCAGACTGATTAAGCGCAAGTGCACATGTGTAGCAGCTATGAAATACTTACGAAACAAGGACAGCAAGGAAGCGACCAGTCCAGTGGTAATTCCACTGGCTGCTATCACTGCTGCAATATGAGATATTTTTGAGAATTGTTATTTGATCTGCAATCCCACAATTGCTGTTATTACAACAATCACGAGGATATTTTATTTATTTCATAATTTAATGTAATTAGACATCCACAAACTTTTGATCACAAAACAGAGAACACGACCTCTTTTACCTTTTATTTTAGGACACGCAGCTGAGTGGGCTTACCCAAAACACTTACTGACATGGTTGTCTATCTCTGCAAGAAGAGCAGAGATGGATTGGCATGTTTAGTTGAGCAGGGTAAGCAGTGACTGTCAGAGAAGCCTCACCACTGACACTCTGCTGGCTCTTGACTTTCAGCAACTTGCATGAACATACATGGAGTCTTCCAGCCCTCAGGTTTATTACATGAGCATGCAAATACCAGCAACCCAAATCACAGAAGAAAAAAGTCAGATTTTAATACTCTCCTTTGAGCAGCTGGACATGCAGTCCTTAAAAAGCTTATCAATGTATTTCAAACACACTCGTCTAGCTAACACAGAATCTGATGTTGATTTAGCACATGTAGGACATAGGTACTAAAGAGATTAAAACTTTTAAAAACCATGTAGCATTTCCTCTTTAATTTCCTCCATTTTGGCCACAGAGTGATCCCTCCTTTAGAAACAGCAAGAAAACACTTGGAGTTCTTGACTACAGACTCAATCTGCAGAGCTCTTACCTTGTGGCCCCTATCTCTTAACTTTAAGCACATGTAGTCGAACACATGTTAGGCACAAGCTAAAGTGAGTTCTGGGACAGAACTGATCCAGCATGTGTTCACTGATACTTAGGTATTTCTCTACCACAAAACTTCACATTTTTCTTAGGAACCAAGTTGTTCATAACATTCCATGGATTATTTCTAACAAGTCTGAGAAGACAGACTGCCAGAGCTAAGTAGTAAGTTAAAATGACACAGGGAAAACCCAGAAAAAAATCATGGTTATTTTCCTACTGTGAAGTTCAAATTGCAAAGAACACTTATCTCTATAGGTATTTCTTTGCATTCATGCACTATGAATCAAGTTCAGAGATCTCCATCTCCTCCATTCAACACAACCCCTCCTTACCTTGCCATAGCTGAGCAGGATTATCCTCACCAGGACAACGTTGATGTGAGCACCCAGGGATTCATCATGATAAATTTCGTTAACCTGAAAAAGAGGTCAAAGCTTCAGCTGCAGTGCTGACAACAGGTAACTGAAAGCAAATGCTACAGCAGCACCTTTGCTATGCTGTCATTAAGACAAAGATCACTTGTGATTATGCATAAAAAGGGCAAAATTCCACAAATGCTAGAAGGAAAATTTTTATTTTCTAGCCTCTGAACAAGCTACAGTTCATTTTAAATCATTTAAAATCACCATAACATCATCAAAGACCTCATGTTAGTGGGAATTTAAATGCCAACCTAAATAGACTTACACATACAAGCACCGTGGTGGACTCCATGACAAAGCTCCTGCCACTGAGGGAGAGCCCCCAGTCCCTGCCCTGCTGTACTGTGCACGGCTCCCTGATCCTGAGCCCACACACACAAACACAAACCAGAGGAGCTCTCTTCTGGGTGAGATTACTCATGGGAAAAGGTCTCAGGAGCAGAGGAACAGACACTGGGGCTGCCTCTCTCCCGAGAGGGATGTGCTAGATCAGCTCAGCTACACCTTGTCCCCATCTGGGACTCATCAGATGGCATTCTGACAAGAGGATCTATCTCCCCCAAAAAGCCTGGTCAGCCACATGGGCTAACTGGATTGTATGTCACAACCAATCAGTGTTAAACTCTGCAAGCAGAACGAAAGCTAAAAAACACCAGCAAACAAAAAACTCTTATTATTATTATTTTTTTTACAACAGGGCTATGTAACCGAATGCACACGCTGTTACAAATCACCCTACAAACACCGAAAAGAGAATGGTAAATATTTACAGTGCAAAATGAAACGTGGATGTATACAGATGACTTAGGGAACACCACCACGAGTGAGCTGGGCAAATACCAGCTGTTAAGGAGGCTGATCTGGATACTCCATGATGAACAGATGCATGAGACCAGACTGTTTGATGGCACCGGTGTGCTGTGCCACACAGAAGGGCTCTGGCTTCACAAATCAGAAGAGGCAGACGAGATTCCCTGCGGGAAAGTGTCTCCTTGGTAAGGGTTGCACCAAACTGGTCAGCTCCATAGATGGAAGCAATTCTCATTTCTTCCTAAAACACAGATTCCTTACTACGGTCTGATAAGTAACTTTCATTAGAAGCACAACAATAAAGAATGTACTGTTTCTTCAGTCAGCTCTGCTTCCAATGGCTCATCCTTTATCTTTGTAAAAACAATTAAAACTGAATACAACAATGTCGATTTCACTAAGTTATTCCTATTGACATTTTGAAGTAGGTTTTAATTCATTTTATCAGTATTTTTAATGTAAGTGCCTGATGTTATGCCTAGTAAGAGGGCAGGTTTCACGTCCTGAGCATCCCACAGCACTGGCTGTGAGCAGCAGCAGCACACCCTGCTCATCTGCTTTGTAAACAGCAGCTCTGGAAATTACACCAGGTATTTGTGGGCATAAATACTATTTCAGAAGACTAACTTCAGATTCCTGTAGCTTAAAGATTTTTACTCCAAGAACCATTACTGAACACAGACTGTAAAGACGTGAGATACAAGCATGCATCCCGCATTGCAAACATTCTTTCACCCAGGAAAAAGACCCTCACACACAGTCAAGGGAGGCAGGGATATTAATTTGCCTCATTCTTTGTGTACAGGGAAGACAGCGCATGCATCAGTGATGTGAGGCTGAAATACGCTGTAAATTACCTATACGTGAAACGAGTACTGAACAAGAACTCCTCTGTAGAAGACAGTAAGCACAGCATGTAAATAAGAATTTAATTAGTTCATAACGCATAATCCAAATTGCTGCACACCACTCTCTCATTAACTCCCAGAATTTAACCTAAGCCTCTTCTAACAATGGCTGAGTAACAGAACAACCGTATCACTGTTGCGTGCCAAAATGAAACTTGGCATGAAAACATTGATGGAACAGAACTGAAACACTGTTTGACTGTTCATGCAAATGACATCTAACAAACAAACTGTGAATGAACAGAAAAGCACAAGCACTGTAAAAAAAGCTGCTTGGTTCTCCTGGGATAGTGGATTTTCTGCAGGACAGTGGGTCAATTCAAAACTCCAGGTCTTGGTTTCATTAAAAAGGACAAATCCAACCCCTCCTCACCCAGTGCTGAATGGAACCCGCTGCTCCTTTGGCGAAGCTGCACCGTGCCTTTCCCAGCAGTGCCTTGCTGTGCACAGATAATGCTCTGAAACAGATGCTTCACCTTTTCCTCAGTCTGACCTAAATTGCACCTATTTGTTTCAGGAAGTTATTAAAGAAATGAGATCCAAGTGACTGAATGCTGTGCTCTCACGCACTGACAGAGCCCTCCACAAACCCACGCTCAGCTTCACTAGGCTTCCACCTGCCACCCCCACAGGAGAGCAGTGGGAAGCAAACACAGCCCATCACTTGGGGCACAAAGCGACCCCGCACCCCACAGGCCCTGAGTCCCTGTCCAACATGGCTGCTTCAGGTGCTGAAGAGCTTGTTCTGAGCACAGATCATCAGACAACAGACACAGAATAGGTTTGGATGCCTATATAATAAACACAGACAGATGTGAAAGTGGTTGCACAGTACTTCTGCAGCTCTTTTACTTTATTCTCATGTATTTCTGCAGGGCACCCTGATTTATATCGAGCAAAAATCTGAACAGATCTCTTGCCCTTAGATCAGTGAGGGTCGCAGGCTAAAACTGTGCTGCTGCATAGGAAAAAGAGAGTGCACAAAGCTCATCTCAAAATGACAGCCCCTGGACCAAAGGCAACAAAGATTTTTGCACTAAATCTCGTTAGATGTCCACAGTGATTCAGCGTTTACAGAGAGAGATGAAGGAGGCTGGGTAAATCTGAAGGAATTCAAAGCACAGTGAAACACTGTAAAGAGACTTTCACAAAACTATTGTAGTTCACAAGCTATTTTGGGATAACTATCATGGTTTATTTTTGTGGGATATCTCAATCAAAGCAAAGTATGCATTTCTATTTCTGTTCCTGTTTAGAAACCAGGTTGGCACAGATTGGTGTTGCTTAAGAAAACAAGCACTTGATTTATTATTTTTCCTTCTGTACTTCTCTGCTCATTTTATAAGACTTCTGCCCTAAGCAAGATTGAAAGCCGGCAGAGTTAGTAAGTAGAACACGATAAAACAGAACAAAATATGAAAAAAACCCACAAAACCCAACTCAAGTAAAGCTAAGCTTTCGTGAGCTGCATCAAGCTTCGTTAAAGAATCTCTGCAAGTTTTTATTATTCAGCAAAATGGGGCCCAATCCTGTAAGGGAATTTTAAAACTGCTGTAATGCAAACAGTACCAAGCAGCTGCTGTTCTGCTGGTCTTGATGCAGCACAGGATACCCGCAGCTGGCAGGATTTGCAGGGGAAATCCAGAGGCTCCCCCAGTCTCCAATTAAACTGACGTGCAGTAAGAGAACAACAATCTGCATATTTTGGCAAGTCATCAGCAAACTCATTCATGCAGTCTGAAGGAGTTCTCTGCTCTGCAGAGTTTATCAGGGATCTCAGTCCCACTGAACCATGAACCGTCTCGGACGAGCTCATCCCCAGGCACGTCCCTGCAGCCCCACGCTGCATTGCTCGCTCGGGTGAGCACTGCGGCCTTGGGCTCACAAGCACACAGCCCCAGCAGAAACTAAATTGCTTCAGCCTCTCACTGCCATCAGCCTCTGAGGGATGTGACCCAGCTTCAGCAGCCAACAGAGCCGCATCCAACCATTGGCAGAGGGCACCATATGGGATGCAGCTCTCTCGTCTAGCTTTCCAGCCACCACAAACTGTTGACCCATCCAACCCAATTAGACGGCCATTGGATGGCCCTTTCATCCTTGCATGGGCACTGTTGCAGAAATATCCCATGGCTACGTGCCACGGGGCAGAGCAGGACCATGCGTGTGGGACAGCACAGCTCCTGGCAAGCCATCGCTCGAGCCCAGCCTGAGTTGCAGCTCATTCATCAGACTTTAATTATCTGCAGTAAAGCCTTGGTGCCTGGTGGGCATCCAGCAATTGTCTGTCTCTGTATGAGATGGCTGGTTTGAATTACAGGCGAGGAACCAGAAATGTCATAGTGGATACCGAGCACAAATGTTTGTAATCTGACCCCTCCCAAAAGCACTCTCCTCCCGCTTTATTTTTATGTGTTCTCACTTGAAACACCACTATCCTCTTTGGTTTTCATCACCTCCTTTACACTTCTGAAGTTCCCAAAGTAACATTTCTAACATTCCCAAAGCTTCATCTTAATCCCACAGGAATAACACTACACCAACTTTTCTGGTGGATAAACTACGGTCACATAGAAAGTCATCAGGCAAAATCCAGGGCTCTCAGTCTCCCTTTTTAGGCATTTCTTCACTTCCTCAGAGAGGAACTCTTCTTTTTATTTTTTTCTCCTGCAAATCGTTGTTGAGCATCACAAGGAAAAAGAAATAATGAAAGCAGACAACACATATGCAACTTAAAGGTCAAACTGTGACCTCAAATTTGGAAAAATACAATTCTGCTCAAAAACATAGACAACAGGGAGTTTGAGGAGTGCCTGGCAATGTGCACTATGAAACAGAGATAAGCATCTGATGTTTGGTATCTGAATCTGTTCGAGTCCTGATTTACCTTCACTGGTGTGAGGGTTGGGAGACGGTACCAAGTCCAAGTTCACTGCATCTGATCAAAATGAAAAGCACTCCCCAGAGCAGATGTGTTGGCAAGACTCAAGGTAGCTTTGTGTTACGGGTCTCTTCTCGTCTTTGACTGTAAGATTGGCTTTAGAAAGGTCATAGACTTTGTTTTCTGACTGTACAACTAATTTATTTTTCTCAGTTTCTCCCTCAGGCTCTTGGAACTCCTCATTTTTTGCCCACAAACCACTGCTCTGGGAAGTCCAAACACTGTAAATTACATTTAAGCCAAAAGATACAGAATTTGTTTGAGTTACTGTTTCAAGATAACTCTAATAAAATCAAATCTAGTACCATAAAATAATTAAGCAGATGAATGTATTATTTTACTACAAGGCATGAGGGTGTGGTGTCAATGCAGTAAGTGCAGTGAACTATTTAAGTAGTGTGGTTAAGGAAAGCACCCAACATTTGAAAGCTGATCCTAATTATCCATGCTCCGTCACACAAACCACACTGTCACATCTCCCAAGTCCTTGGCTGCAACCTTAATGGCTAAAGCTTTTGTTGGTATTTGGACTACAGGAAAATATATCTTTAAACAGTAATTATTCTCTACCACAAGAATACTACCAAAATCTGAGTGTTGGATGTAGCACTGAACACCAAAACAGCAAGGTATAGTCCACTTAATCTTGATGAGAAATGTTCACCTAATTGACACTGGAAATAATCCCCTATGGAAATGAATAAATTCTGAAGGGGTTCAGAAGGACTGCTTGGTACAGGGCCTCCCAGTGCCCACTCACATCTACAACTCCCACTGTACTGCAGCAATCAAGATAATGAATAAAAATAATCTTCTGAGGTTTCATCAGAAACTTTCTTCCTTGCAAGTTGCAGCTACTACTTTGTAATGAACAGTCTGAATGTGCAGTTAACTCTCACATGTTTCAATTTTCAATTGAGCTGCCAATCAGCCACTGACAACTGAAGTCCTTCAGATGAATAGATCTGGACCTACATTTGTCATTTAGGGAATTTCTTAGAGTCAGTTCTGATTTGAAGTCTATACATTGAAGTAAACTGATTAGAAATAATGAGTATTGGAGCTTAATTAAACTGCATTCCTTTTTACAAATCCAGTAAAGTCTATATTAATAAGACACCCTTCCTGTCTAGGAAATGCTTTCTACTTTAAAAAGCATGATCCTGAATACAGATTGCACCATTATTTCAAAGCATTCAATCATCACTTTCTGTTTAACAGCTTGAATTAGACACGCTTTCAGGTTTCATCCAACTGCCAGTTATAAAACCAGCAGCACTTCTGCCCTTTCCTCTCATTAGGGACTGTTCTGTACCTGGAAATCTTCATCCCTCATCAGCCAAAGACACGAAAGCAGAAATCTCACATCTAATAGTAGTATCATGGACACCCTATTAAAGAGGATGGATAACATATTCAGGAGTGCCTCGGGGCTGCAATTTCAAAGGGATGTGTAGTGCAGAAAGACACAGGTGAAAGACTCCCGGGACTTTCCGAAGCCCCAACTGCAAAACTCCCATTGATTTTGGTTACTCAAATGAAAATTTGTTAAATTTATATGTTCTGGAGTGGAATGTTCACTTGAAGTTTGGAAGAGACATAATCCTATGAGCTAACTTTCAAAACTGACTCTCACAGATTTCAAAGGCATACAAATAACTAAATATTCAGACAAATATTGCTATAAGTGAGGCATTAATCCTATTTAGAGCCTGTATATCCTTGGAACTGCACTTTGAGGAGCTGCTTTTCAGCATCACAAGCATTTTGACCACATATCCATTATATGGATGTTACATAGGCTAACCACTACATGTTGCACTGTCACATCTTTTGCAGTAAAGGAATAGAAAGCATATTTAAAGATTTTCTTCCCCCCCCCCCCCCAAATATTCCAAAATTCAAAGAATAAGCAGCTCTTAGTCAAATTCTTTCAGAATATATGTAAGGATGACAATAGCCAGCATTAAAAAATGAGGTACTTGAAATAAGGCCCAAAAATACTGATACGGTAATAGGGGAAGAAAGACAAAATAAGAAAGAAAAGGTTAAGGCATGGGGCCTTACTGGGGAAAAAAGAAAACAATGCAAAGAGGGGTGTGAAAGCTGAAGACTTGAAGACAGATGGAGCCAAAATGTTGAGTACTATCTGGAAGTGAGCTTATGACAAGACTCTGCTGTTTCAAAAAGCAGAAGTACTTTAAGTGAACACACTCCAACTCCACCTCTTAGGAAGTCCTGTCATCCATATTCCCATCCTGGATGTGACTCTTAACGCGGGGTTCTGGAGGCCAAAATCCTCACCCTGACCACTAGCCCTGCCCAGACACATGAATGGTCACTGCCAGCTCTGCTGCTTTTCCGCAGCAGCAAGCAGCAGAAGGTCTGATTAATACTGAGAACTATTTTAAAAGGGTTATGAAACAATCTGAGAATTTCAGCCCCGGGCTGGCTAGCACCAATACCCTCTGCAGCTCAGCACCCTGCTCCTCCTCCCACAGCATCCTGCTGTGAGAAATCCTTTTGTTTTCCCAAGAACAAGATAATTCTCCAATGCCACTTCTGGCCAAGTGTTTTTTAATATTTCCCATACACATGTAGGAGCAGATAAAATCTCTGACTCCTTCACCACTTTCTTGCAGAAACTGAATTACCTTCCACGTTCTTGAGTAAACAATAAGGCTGCAAGATAGCTCCCAAATCTCTCCCCCCTCTTGCAATGGCCCTGCATGCTAAAAATACAAAGATAATCTGTGCAATGGGTGGGTTTATACTTGGAAATACAGAGGACTGTGCAAGCTACTGTATTTCCCAGGAAGAAACACACCATGATGCATAAAAGAAAAAGGTGTAAGTGAGAGGCAGCTGAGGGACTCCACAGTGAAAACAACAGCATTTCTCTTCAAAGACAGAAGAAATGTCCCCACGGTGCAGAGCAGAGAGGAAGGGATGTCAAGAGAAACCCAAGTTTCTGTATGAGGAATGATGGGAGGGGAAAGACGGGTGACAGGAGGCCTGGCTCGTGGTGGTGACATGGCTGGCAGACAGACAGGGATGCGTGGCTGCAGCCCAAAGCGTTAAGAACCCTCTGGTGCATCTCCCACCATTCGTTCGGGGCCATGAGTTCATTTCCAAACGTTGGGATAAATATTAGCACTGCTATTCAAGATAGCCAGGACACACAGTCTCTGTTTTTTCTCACTTTATGGCTTTTAGGTGTGGACTGTAACACATCACTTCAGCAGCACAAAACAGATTGCCTGAATAAGTCATCGCACTGGACTTGAAAAAAAATGTATTGTTTTGATTGGGTTGGTGGTAGGGTTCCACCCAAGATCCCTGGGAAAAGTTAATTAAGGACAACTGCTGACACCATCACGCACAGCGAAACCAGGCAAAGTGGGGAGAGCAGCCATGCTGTGAGCTGGGCGCTGCTTCTGGGAAAGCCATTACGTCTCCGAGAGCCTGGGCACGAGGGACACTTCACCTGGAATTTATTTTAGATCTGGAACCAGAGAGGCTCAGCCCTCTCAATCACCCTTTTATCTCCAGTAAAGCCTTCCATTATTATTTTTGTTTATTTACTCACTATGCACACTTTGATTCTATCCTGAATGCCTTCTTACTGTATGAAGCTAATTGATTTTATGCTTAATGCCTTGTTAAAGTACAAAGCTAATTGACTGCTCCCATAAAACTAGCAGGGTACACACAATGTGATGGTTTCAGTGGGATCTTCCAGCAGACTTTTTTCACAGCCACCCCTCCTCTTCCAGCTCCCCTTGGGCCTACGTACCTCACCATGCCCAGACTGTAAACATGCTTTCCCTACCAGCTGGTATCTGCCTCTCCACAGCAGAGCAAGTCTTTGAGAGAAAGATGCAGAGGACTGGTCACCACCATCCCATCCCTTGTCTAAAACACAGACTACAGAAACTGGCTGAGTTTTGGTGAAAGAAAGACCAGGACAATGCTGTGGCTGCTAAAGATATCCCAGCACCAACTCGAGCGGCTCCTCACAGCCTGGACACAAAGGGAAGGGACACATCCTCCATCCCCAGAGGACGTTTCTGCCTCAGACCTCCCAACAGAACAGCTGCTGCCCGTGCCAGGAGCTGTTACAGCCCTGGGATATGGTTATACAGACTGCACTTTCTAAACCACTTGCAGAGACAGCATGTTTAAGAACTGTTATTTCTTACAATTTGTGTGTTGGATGGTTTGCTAAAATTAGGAGCAAGTGTATTCCAGAGTTGGAACATTTATGGCTCCTTTACCATTACTGTATATTTTAATTCTTAAAAATAGTTTAAGTGACATGATAAGTAGAGTCCTGCTTAATCTGTTTCAGCCCATTTGCCACATTCCTGGTTTGGCCTCTTTAGCTTGTAAATTTAGAGATATATAAAACCATCTGTTTCACTGTAGACTTTGTTTTAAGCCTCAGAGGAAACAAACCACACAAACAAATGAAATCCACTATGTCATTTCTGTTAAAATGTACATATTTACAGCCATCAGAGCATACTCCAAGTACCCAATAACTCTAATGTCAGTACAGATTTTTAACTATTGACCTACTGCTCTGATATTTAGAAAGAAAAGACAATTTCTTCAAACATTCTCTAGTGTCTGCTTTCCTCACTACCACACTATATAGTCTGCTGCACAATGGTTTGAAAGATTCAATATTTAACGAAGGAAACCTAAAGATGTCAGCTATGGACTAAATACTAAATCAATCTAAGAAAGTTCAGTGACTGCACAGCATTTTACTGCAGTGCGAACAAGGAGTAGGCAGGTGGCCTGGGACTTTAAGTGATTCCTAAGGAATCAAAGAGTTTAACTGAGCAGCTTTAAAAATGTATAAGCCAATCGAAGTTTCTAATACAACCTTATTTGAAGACAGTTCTCCAAACCATGTTATTCAGCAGGGAGCTTAGGTTAAGGGAATATACATCTAAAACATAACGACTTCCAAGGACCCGGGGCCCCGACCCTATGCCCCCATCCATCAAAGCACATAAGCAGAACTTTGTGTGTTTTAATGGTTCCACTGTCAGCTTCTTCCTTGGCCCCTTTTTCTTTTGCCTTTTCTACAAGCGGCCTGGATTTTGCTCCTAGAATTATTTCACCTCCTGCTATGAGAAAAATCTATGATGTATTAAACGGCAAAACCAACATCCATCCGCCCTCCTCTCACTGCCATCTCACCGTGATGCTAGCAGGGCTGTACTCACAATGTTCATCAGGGTCAGCAGGTACTTCTGAACGTGTTCTTTCCCATGGAACTGAACAACTGAGTCATCGACCCCCAGAAGGACTTCGATGTTGTAGTCATCATCCGTCGCGTGCCTCCGGCGGCGCTGCCTTGATCCGCGCACCCGATCTTCAATCAGGCTCAGTGCACCATCGAGACCATCCAAATTAGTGAGGTTAGGTGCTGCAATCAGACAAACAAATTGTTCAGGCTCAGGTTTCGGCTAAATAAGATAAAAGGGATAAATTTGAAGTAGCAGCTTTGGTTATGTTCTGTATGTTATGTAATAGCGTAACTTTCCTTCAGTGTCAATTAAAGGTGACCTAAATGAGAGAGAAACCTGACCTAAAAGTAAAAACACCACTTTCTAAAAAGTAATCCTGTGGTATAATGGCAAGGCCAAAATGATAGATACCAAGGCCTTGACAAGGAGAACAGAGCTGTCTGCAGTAAAATAATTGCTGCTTAAAAGTACTAAGGATCATGGAATAATTAAAGTTAGAAAAGACCACTAAGATCATGCAGTCCAACCCATCCCTACCATGGTTTAGGCATCTCTCACTGCCACATCTAAGCAATGCACCATTCCAGGACCCATTAAGGGCGTCCTTGAATTCAGAACCAAAGTCCAACACCACGCTTTGAATCTGGTCTTACTGCGCACAGTCATTTTTCCAGGCAAGTGCAGTTGCCAGCAAAACCTGTTTGTACTCAGCATGTAGTAACAACTCAACATCCTCCCTCAATGCATTAGCTCCTTTCCTCAGTATATTCATATCATTTTGCAGTAGTGACACAGATTCTCTTTACCGTTACAAATCAGGAACACACTTTTGATATGAGATTAATTCATTTTTTGCTACATTCAAGATTATTTAACAGCTTTTCATTTTTTGTTCCTAATTTGTCATGTCACTTTGCATTATTGCACGTCAAAGACCACTCCATCAGGCACAATAGCAGCCAACATTATTAGGAACCATTTCAAACAGTGCCTATGATATGAAAAGCTTGTATTTTAGCAGGATGGGATACACTTCATGTGGAATATATGCACTAAAAATTAACGTGAAACTATGGAATATTGACATTTCACCCTATAGAAAAATAATAGTTCATGTTAATATCATTACTATCATTTGTATTTCAAGAGCCTTAGGAGCTCCCCCCCCCCCCAAGAATCACTTGATTTCAGAAAATGTCAGAAGAAAGACTTACTTAGACAGGCACAACAACAGTGGGTTGATTAAAGCCTTCCAGCGCTCAGCTCAGGGCAGCTTTATAGGAAGCAGAGGAAGGAGGCTAAAGTCATCACCTTCAAAGGTGAAATATGAAACAACTCTTGGAAATGTTACTAAAAAATGTGGATTCTCCACCTTCATTTACTGAAATTTTCACATCAAAACTGGCTGCTGGGGATGAGATGCGTGAGGCTACTGGGCTCATTGCAGGAATGTCTGGAGAGCTTCAAGGACATGAGACTCGGATAAACAAAGGACACCCTATACAGTACGCCTGTGTCCCCATGGAGCCATGATCTTCTCCCTAGGCTCTGTCAGGGGTCAAAACCCACAGGCAGCCAGCACCAGCCCTATCTCCTGTTTTGCTCATTGCGAAAGCCTCAGTGTTAATCCTTGTTGGTGCCCAGAAGTAATTATGGAGCTATCACAGCAGGCTCAGGAGATCTACTATAGGATCATGCTGCAATCACATATTCATGATCTGTAAGGCAAATGTATAAATTTGAGAGTAACTGTTATAAGCTCTCTAGAAAAGTAAGACTGAGCTGGCAGGGGCTGCAGGTCACGTCCTCTCCCCATCAGTCACAGAAAAACACAGCAATAAGCAGCAAGGCTAGAGCTATCAGAGGTGATGCTGCAAACCAGCAGTGCGGTGTCTTCATCCCTACTGCGCCAGAGGCACAGTGTGATCCTGGCATCCTACACTCACCATCCTGCAGGGTAGGCTGCCTGCTCCCTCCCTGCCCTGCTGCAGCCCTGGCAGCCCTTCTAGCTCCTGAGAAGAGCATTTGTATTTTCCACGTTACCTTTCCCCCTGTGCTTTGCACAGTAATGCTCTGAGAGTCATCTCAACTGCTCTGTATTTTACTAAGTCATCCCAAGACCCCTCCATCATTGGTTCGTTTTCAGCAACTTTTGCCAAATCAGTGCTTCAGCAGCTAATTATTGGTGCCAACTTTGTTCTCCATCTCCCAAGAGCAGACACTTGGCATTTGCAGGGCTAACAATAGCCTCTGTTGAAACCTTCTGTGTTCCCACCAGGAAAAAAATTCACATTTCTGAAAATTAAACGTTGAGAGACAGGGTTGTATTTTTCTCTTGTGCTAATCATCCAGACTAAACCAAAGGACAGCACCACTCTAACAGTTCACCCACAAATCCCTCAAAAAAAAAAAAAAAACAAAAAAAACACCTCTTTTCTTTTTAAGCCAACCAAAAAAAAAAAAATCACTGATCATCCAGTGATTTTTTTTTTTCCTAATCCTGAAGACCTTCTTCCAGTTCAGTGTAAAAGCTGTTGATAGAAGGAAAACTGTGCTTCTGGCATAAGCCCTGCAGCCTGGGCCGTGCTCCTGCCTCTGACAGAGCCCTCCCTTCAGTGACAGTGACTACCACCACTACCAGCCACAGCATCGCAGCCTCAATGCTGGAAGCCCCAAGAGAGCTTGCTTGTCCCATACAACAATTTTCCAGCAGTGACCATTCAGAATTACCACAAACAACTTATTTGTGGGAGCTTTTGCCTTGCTCATTAATCTTTGATATCACGTGCTTTACAGAAACCTAATTAGATGACATCTTCAGATCCTGCCTTACCCATTGTGGCAGTCAAACTCTAACAGATGCTGTGAGTTACTGTAGCATGAACATGCTGCTGCCATGAAACTGCCTCTCCCTGCGTTTCTTTCCTTTAGGACATGTACCAAAAGTACAGTTGCTGGCTTGCAATCTTGCTTTGTTTTTTCATGACGACTTTCAATAAGGCTCAGGGAAATACAGTTGTACCTACAGTTCTTATGAAGCTGTTGCACTTTAAAAATAGTATCAGCTTAGGTTTCCCCAGTTTCATAGCAGTGATACTGTCCTAATAAAACACGTTCTCATTTTTTACCTTCTCTTTCAGGCAGGGGGAGGGGGACCTTCTGGAAAGCCCAGTACAGAGAGCAGGGCAGGCAGATGGGTAACTGAACTGCATGACTTGTTCACAGCCATCATCTGTGGTTTGTCAGCAGAGCAGCCCACTGGAATTTCTCTTTAAATACAAGCATACAGTGTGCAGGCAGGCCAGCCACCGTATTCGATGCAGCTTGTTTGCTCTGCGGACACTTCATCTGTCACTGCAGAGCAGGCAAACACCTGAGCCGAATGCTGAGCACCACATCCTCTGCTTGATGTTGACATGCTGATGTGCTGTTGAGCTCCATTCCCAAGGCACACTTCTGAATGGCCTCCCAGCTTCCCATTCCTTCATGTGTGTTGCTGCAAATCATCTCTTTTTTATTTGTCTTTTTTTTTTTTTTTACCCTTTCTCTTTAACCACAATGACTCAGCCTGAAGTCCAGCTGGAGCCCATGCTGCTGTGGGGTAGGCAGGGCCACAATGGCCACCCAGGGCCTCACGCCACGCACAGCCAGTGACAACGTGATGCCAAGCCTGGGACCTGCCCTCACCACGTGGGCAGGAGGCCATCCATCACCTACAATGGCAGAATCATTAAGGCAGGAGAAGACTTCTAAGATCATCTCGACCACCGATACTGACCACGTCCCTCTGTGCCACACCTCCACAGTTCTTGGACACCTCCAGGGACAGTGGCCCCACCACCTCCCTGGGCAGCCCACGCTAACACATCACCGCTTGGTACTGTGAGCACAAACAAAGCAGGCTTCGTGGCAGGGAAGCACAAGCAGGCAGGATGGGCTTGCTCTGGATCTCAGCTTCCTACTGCTCAAATACATCTGCACCTCTGGAAAAGTACCAAACCCCTCGACAGCTCAACAAAGAATTGCTCTTTGGGGAATAGCACGTTAAATCACAAGTCATCTCCCTGCAGCACTCCCTGCCACCCGCACACTGCGGGCTTCTGTTGCATCTGTCCCCCGTGATCAGCTCACTCCCCAGCTAGCCCCCCTAAGCCCCTTCATGTATACTAAGAAAATCCTCATTTGTCTTCCATGCTGAATTGAAGCTTGAACCACGAAGGTCAGAGGCAAAGAACGGCCAACAAATCTTACTTTTTATTCCTTGCACTTTTTTTCTCCCATTTTTAAGTTTCTCAGCATGTGTTTTTGCTATTCCTTGCCATTGTATGCATTTGTGATGTGTCTTGTTCATCTGTTAATCAATAGCTTCTCTGAATTATTTTTTTTTAACTTATTTCCTCTATTTATACAGCTCTGCTCATCTCCTCTTTTTACTTTGTTTTCCAAATGTCCTCTATTTGTCTTTCTTCTCTCCCTTGCCATCCTGCTCAGCTACATTTGCCTTCCATAATTTATAAATCCCTTTTTCATACTACTGTCTGCATTTGGACCTTTCTGCTATATGTCATTCATACAAACCCAGGGTAAATCCAACAAGGTGAATTAAAATGGATGAGAGCTCCTGTGAGGTGAAAGCAAATTGAAAACAGTCTAAACAAGAAGTGAATCGAGCACCGCATGCTGAGCACAAGACACAAAGCTGGTCCTATTTAGAAGAGAAGTCCCAAGAGAATATTGCCTCAACACAACTTTAATTTGGAACTCGATTTCCAGAGGATTCGTGGGATTCCTTGAATCACAGACTAACACTGTGGCTGCATCCTGGTACATCCTTACCCAAGAGCAGTTATCACAGCAGAACTCGTTGGGCACATGTTCAGATTTCTTCTCTTCCACTTCTTTACATAAATGCAAAGCAAGACCACACGGGTAGTATGGAGACCAGGCATCCTCACACAGGTTATGAGTCCCAGTACTGCCTTTCTCCACGAAGAACAGTAATTCACATGGAAAGTTTTAGGCTGCACGCCCTGCTAACCATATGATCTCATTAGGAGCTCCTTGCCTCTTCATCTACAGCAATGCCATTTCTGGTTGAACCACATTTTAGCACAGACACTGCTCCACCTTCCATCCATTGGCGGGAACTTCCCCACGGGGCTCAAATCAGGTCCTAGCTGCAAGGAGGGCAGAGGGTATGGCAGCTAAAGTCCACCTGCAGTGACCTGCTCCTAGCATGGGAAATCAGTCCAAGTTCTGCGTATTTAAAATATGGTATATGTGGCCCTTCATCAAATGCTTCTGTATACCTCCTGGGTTAGGACGACCAACTCATATTTGCAAAATGAATGCATGATAGCAGTGTTGTACAGCGTACTGCACACAGGTGGACTGCAAACAGGCACACAGAGCCAAACTCTCTGTCCTCTTTCTTTCTTTTCACCTATACAACAGTGCAGCGACTTCAAATCTGGGACAAGCTCAAGAGTCTGCCTGAATCAGAGTTACAAAGAATAACGAAGTTGAAGCCTACCGAAGTGGCATAATGCAGGCGAACTTTTAAAACTGGGAAAGAAAAAGTCTTTTGCAAAGGATAAACCAATTAGCACAGTGACAATGGCCAGGTGGACATGGTGGCAAATGGCCAAGCGAGAGTCGCTAAGAATAACCACAGCGAGTTGTTGCCAGGGAGACTTTTTTGGCATGTCACAACAAAGAGAAAAGGTATTACAATGCTAAAAAGAAAAGTTGAAAATAAATTGATCTCATCAGGGCCACAGTCACACAATGAATAACGCAAAGAGGAGAGATAATTGCTCTGCTAAAAGATTAAGTGAAAGCTGGGTAGTGTAATATCGTGGCCTAAAATATGTTTTGCAAAGTGGTGCAACATCTTGTGTTATAATTTCAACTTTCATATTACAACATAATAGTCAAGAATGTGAAATGAAAAGAACTGCAAATCAACCAGGCAAACAAAACAGTGTGACCTTGTTGAAGTGGAGCGTTTTGAGAACTGAACATGAAGTTTTCCCAGCAGTAAAACTCATCCTTCAGAACATTCTCAGCTGTCAGCCTAACGACAGCAAATACAGGTTGCTTCACAATGCAGCACCAAGCAATGAATAAGCAAAATGTTTGTAACTTGGTGCTTAAAATTAAGATCAAAAAGGGCAAAAAAGCTACTCTGTAGAAGATTAATTGATGGGCCAACCTTTAAGTTTCACTGACTTGACTGCACCTGGAAAATGCTTATCTTGTAAGAATTTTGGCAAGTCATTGCAAACTGGCCGGCCCTGCAGAGCACATGGTGACTGACCTCCCACCTCCCACTGGTTTGCACAGCCCCATCCCTCCTGCGCACCCCAGTGCATGCAGATGCGCAAAGCAGGCTTTGCTGTAAACAAATTCCCACTGAGCTACAGAAAGAAGCTGAGAGCTCTCAATTTCATTTACAACTAACGCATAATTAGCCAGAACACAAAATTCAGATACATAAGAAGGGTTTCCATGGGCTCCTCACATCCTCCCAAACAGTAATGCAGCATTTGTGGGCTACTGGAGTCCAACCTGCCACCAAGATGTGATACGTATGATCCTTATTCCAAGCATGACTAAATTACAGCAAATTAGCACGTTAAATGAGCTGCCTCGCTGACCTCTGGCTTCGCAGGTGACACATCTAACAATCCCACTTGCATTTTTAACAGAAAGAAATGCCAAAGCACGGTGAAGGACATGAATAACAACAGGTTACAGGATGTGGCAGCTGTCTTTCCACAAGCCAACTGTTCAGCAAGAAGGGGAAATTAAGTTTGATTACAGTTTAACGAACAAACATGAAAAACACAGGTTAAAAGTCAAATTCCTACCCAGGGTGAGGTGAGAAGAGGGGGAAAAATGAAGAAATACATATAATATAAAAAACAAACATTATTGGAAATAACACCTGAAGCCAATATACATCTTCTCAGCACTTTTGGCCATAACCACTGACCAAATTTTGCCTTTTGGTAAGGTCTCCAAGTAGGACTCCACCATCCTTTCAAAAGGAAGCTCCTGGGTGAGGCATGAAGTCTCACAAAGCTGTAAGTGATCCAACCAAACGTTTTCAATGTCAAGTATAACAAACACAGTACAAATCTCATCAGTGCAAATAATGAATCACACAAAGAATGCAAACAGGCCCCTGTTCTTCTACATAATCATAATGATCTTTTAATTAGACAAAGCAAACGGTCTGCAGTGCTCTCCTTGTGGAAAAAAGCAGAAGAACAAAGTTTTCCAAATTCAACGGTGAAAAGCACACATAACTGGAACTACCTTTAAGTTCTACCAACTACTTCTATTTCTGAGAATATTATACCAAAAACCATGAGCCAGTCAAGAAAGAAAAATGATAATTTAATGAGAAGAAAACATCACTCGGGCAGTTTGAGCAAAGGCACTGGGATGTATGGTGCCTTGGCTAACGACACTGGCAGGACTTGAATCGGAGTGAGGAGGAGTTATAATTTTACGTATGTTTTGAAAATACTCTTGTTGCTAAATCTGCTGGGGCTTTCCGTAATAACAATACCAGCTGCAATTGATTAAAGGCTGTAAGAAAGACAAAACTTACATGGAGGAAGCAGGCATTTTTAAGCTTAAAAATGACAGTAAAAGCCCTGAGAGACAGAATCGCTCTCTGTCCTAGTGAAAGCACAAGAGCTTCATTCCCAAGACATTTCAAAATGAAGGGCAAAGGCTTCTTTTGTCATTCGTACACAGAGCTCTGGATCTGTCAGGTCCTACCAAAGGCAAACTGCTAAACACTGCCTCTTCCTATTGCAGTGTGTGGGTGTGAGATGGGGTCCAAAGGCAACAGCTGAGAAGAGAGACTTTCAAATGCAGTCCTTCCCTGAAGGATGTGTTGGGAATGGAGGCAGGTGTGGGGAAGGAAGGGAGGAAAGGAAAAAGCAAGGAAGGAAAGAAGATGGACATATGCATGGAGAGAAGGCAAATCAAGGCATAAGCTGGATAACACAACTGCAAAAGAGGAAAGTGAAAAGAAACCGTGGCCAGTTGTCCTGCTGCTGTTCCCCATTGGCTCCAGGGTTGGATTAGGGCTCACTGCTTTCCTGCTCCCCATGCTGAGCTCCAGCAGGAAGGGAGGCAGAAGGCAGTACCCTGGTGTGCATGAGGAGGGCACAAACATTGCTTTTTGAGATAAATTTAGCATTAATATCTATGGGCTTTGGAGGGATTAGAGCCAGGTCAACATTGTTGTTTAGTTTTCTGGCAGTTCCAAGTTATTTTTAATTTATTTGCAGGTAATTGGACTTGAATACCAAAACTTTTAAAAAGAAAAGGAAACAATTCAGTTGATCTGAAATGATATTTTTACTCATTTGATATAAAAATCAAGCAGCTCATTTCAAGCCTCGCTTCAGAGAATCATTAAAAAATATAAAATATTTCAAGGGAGAGAAAGAGAACAGCTTGTTTTAAACCCACTACCATGAAATCTGTCAACAACCTTAGGACTCTACATTCTCTATGAAGTTTGAGGAAAATTCAACAATTTTTATCACTAAAAAAAAAAAATAAAATCACCCAACTCAATTGTAAGTGCCAGACCTACAGGGGGTTCCCATTTGCCCCTTTCTGCTGTCTATTACCCCTCTCCCAAAGGATTGATCATCATTACAGGACCTCCATATCTTCACCAGGATATTTAACTTGATAAGCAGTTGCACTCAGTGCAGTCTCATTTGTCCTTCAGATTGGCTTGCAGCCCATCAAAATGAGGACATTTGCCTGTCGAATAAGATGTAGCTGGTAGGATGTAATGCTCCTTGGCAGGCTCTGCAGAGCTTCTCCAATAGGGACAAATAAGATCCATTGCACCTCAAAATGAAAGGCTATCAAGAATTACATAGCGACGAATTTATCTCCTACATTAAGACAGTATCATCTTTGCCAGCATAAATAGGGCTTAGAATGGTCAGAAATTGCATTTGTATCCACTCTGCAAAGTGTTAGAAAATTGCTTTAGTATTAATGATGATTCTACTCTTACTGCAGAAAATGAAATCAGACTTTGGAAAGTGAATGGACAATGCCCTAGGAGAAGGGCTGGAAGACCTTTTACACACACAGTGATAGCCAAAATGAAAGAACTCTGTATTTTCACAAGGCATCAGTGTGGTGGCAGGGCTGGTGGGCAATGCTTTTCAGCTAACAATTCTATTCAAACTGTTCTAATAGGAGAAATAGATTGGAAAACTATCAGAAACAATGGCAAATTGAGATATTCAATTCACAGATATTCATTAAACTAAGTATATCTTTGTTAATTCACGTTCATGTTTGAAAGGTAAAAAACTCAACAGCTCCTGGAGAACTGGTAGAAGCTGTTAAAAATGGTAAGACACAGCTGCTCCAAAGTTTCAGATAGATAGATTCTGCCTGCTGAACTACAACCGCACGTAACTGCTTAGCCCCTAACCTGTTACTTTTGCACAGTAAAGTGGAAATGTCAAAGCCAACAACAACAAACACACTTCAAAGCACCTTAGAAAGCAGTCGGAGGAGCACTCAAGAAGCTAGCAGAGAGCTCTGCTGACACAAGTAGTAAAAGCCCCAGTAATTAACGCGTTCCATCTGAGACTGGTAAAAACACTTGCTCAAGATCCTGTGCTTCTGCAGCAAGCTGTGGGGTTTATCCAAACACTCCCAATACTAATACTTAGCAGAACTCGGTCATCTGTTTCTGTCCAGTGAAAGGAGTTGTCAACCAAGCTGCTCTTGGTTTACTTGATGCCAAAATAATCTGTGATTAGTTAAACAATGAACATCAAATCAAAGGCAACAAACACAACAACTTTCCACAAATCATCAGCCCTAACACCATCGTTTATGTTTAACTTCAGGCACCAAAAGGTAAAAATGCTATTTGCAAGTACAACCATCTTCTTTACTCTTTCAGAAGGCCAAATGCTCAAAAAAAAAAAAAGCACTGATCATACAAACACTGGAAATATAAATTATTAATGCATACAGTGCTAACAGAAATAGTAATGTGTTCCCCCTTAAGTCAGAACAGAATGTATTCTCGGTTCTCACTGAGTAAAAAATATTTCTTCAGTTGTTCAAGAAAGAAATTTACATTTTCCCATTACTTCAGTAGAGAAGACTATGCAGCTAAACCTGCTCAGCTAAACAAACTGAAGCAGTAACAGAATACACTTTAAAGAAATAAAGAGATTCTTAGATGAAGCAACTGGAGGGAAAACTAACATCTTTTGGTAGCTGAGAAAGGCACATTTTGTGCATCAAGGCTTCTCCAATAGTTTATTGCATCCTAAGCATACTTTTCTATATATCTCTTCTGCAAAACCAGTGCCACAATTTCTGTCTCCTTAGTCCACCTATAGTCTTTGTTCACACAGACCTGAGACCACAAACAGTGCAGAAAAGTAATACTTTTAAAAGTTGGAAAAAATAGCATTTACTTAACCAACGATAGTTCCACTGAATTACATGACAACAAAAAGACACCGAAGAACCACAGTCAATAAAGGCTGCTTGGCTTTGATGGCCCCAAAGCCCCCGCAAGTCCCAAACAATTATTGTGGACCTTCAGAACTCTGCATGATCTTCTGCAGTGAGGGAGCTGGACATGCAAGCATTGAAACTGACACTAATCAATACCCGTCTCTTTCTCACTGGCTTCAGCTTTATTAGAAAAAAAATGATAGCAGCAGCAGCCACTGTCCCACAGAGCTTCAAAAGAAAGCAAAGCTCTGCTGGCATCTCACTGCCTGCTCCTCCCGTGTGTTTCCATCCCAGCTCTGGGCTGCCTTTAGCGCAAAGTTCTACTTCTGACCTTTGCTATATTTCTCATAACACGGGAGAATTTTAATTTATCACTTTTTCACTCTTCCCAATCTATTTCTAGCTAATCTTCTCCAAATTTTCTGGAGCTTTCTTGCATTCTGGTTTTGGTCCAAGCTGTCTTACTCTGAAATGCCACAGTGCAGCTGAGCAACTCCAATCTCTTCCTGAATAACTGGCTCTCCAAAAAACAAGCTTTGATTGCTTTGGAATGACTTTTGAACTTAACTTTTTGAGAGATAAGTAGATAAATACAGAGGAGCAGAGACTCAGGCTTCATTTCATCACAGGTATATTTCAGCAACAGGAGTGCCCCACCAGCTCAGGCTACAGCAGGAGGAGGCCATGCAAGCATGCAAGGCCCTGGATGCTAATGTTCAAATGGCAGAAGCTAGCTCTAGCTTGTAAGGCTGCAAATGTTCAAAGTTAAGTCTGTGTCTTCATTCTCTTCAGTATAAGGTGCATTAAAGGGGTTGATTCACAGGAAGAACCGAAGGGCAGAGTGCAAAGGAGGGCTGGACCTTAGGAGGGAGATGTGGGTAATGTCTGTCCTACAGGGAAGACCTGAATTTCAGACAGAAGATTGCAGATAGTACTTGAGATACAGATAAAAACTGCCTTTTATTCCCCAAAAACACGGACCTGAAATGAATTTAGGGTCTCCTCGTTTCATACCGTCCTCCCTCCCTGCAACAACAAATTCATGCTAACACAGAAACAAGTGAAGAAAGAAAATTTCTGATGAAGAATTAGATTTTTTATGTTCATAGATGAATAATTTCAGATAAATACTCTAAAATTATGTTTAAAAACTTACCTGGAAACCCAAGGGAGACAAAAGAGAACATCGGTATTTAGATCATCTGAAGTAAGAAGAAAGTAAGTGAGGAACAAAATGTCTGAATCATGAACCTGCCATGATTTTTTCTAACCGCCACAAATTTCAGGTCCATTTGAAGTCCCACAACAGAGACACTAAGGTAACTGATTGAACTTCCTTGTGAAAAGGCTGGAAAAAAAAATCCTATAGAGTACAGCATGGGGTCTTGCAGAAATGTCCTGAATTCAGCCAGCAAGACCGATGCTTGTTGTAAAAACCCTCTGTGTTAGACAAGGCAGAGAGAGGGTACAAATGCACATTCTCACCCTGCTGCACACACAGCTCTACACCCTTTATCTCCTGGCCCTAATGGCCTGGACCCAGCTCAGCTATCACCAGGAGCTCTTCCAGACAAACCAAAGATGTGCCCAGGAGCCATGGCTAGTGTTATGCCTCACTGACTCCAGCAGTTTAATTCAGCAGAGCCAGGTTTGCACCTTCCCCTTGTGACCCAGAATAAGGTCCAGAAAACCAACACTCTTCCCCAAATACAAGCGTGGTCAAATTCCAGCTGCTTCTCTGGGACAGGTGAACTGATCAAGGCAAAGTGTGCATGGGATGTGGAAGAAGGGTGGTATGGGCTTGGGAAGGAGAGCTGCTGTTTGGCAGATATACTTAGAATAAGGTGATGCATCCAGAGGGCTGTGGGAAGAGATATTCAGTCTGCTGCCATGTTCTGGGCCTGGCTGCCCTTCCGCAGTGGAAGCAGCTGGAAGCAACAAAACCATCTCCTCCAGGAGACAACTGTATTCTCTAACTTCTGTACATGCCTGCCTCCTAATGCGAAGAGAGACGTATAATTATGGATGTAGCATAAGGAGCAGACAAGCTGAATTAAGCTTCCGATCGCATGTCTAATTTATGTACAACTGCAGCAATTACAGATGCAAATTAAATAACTGTGCAGAAAATGGGTTTTATTAGCCAGAACTAAAGCCCAGTAAAACTCACTACCTCATGCACATCTCTGCACTGAATGTGCCCCTTTAGAATGTCAATTAGAAATGTGAGAAACAACCAGGATTTTCTATTTCCTGATCTGAAAAAAGAGAGGCTGTCAGAGCACGTCTTTCTTCCACCACAAAACGAATAGGAGCTCTAATTGACAATTTCAGAGCAACACATTGTTTTACAGACAGTAGTTTGATGCAACTTTTAAACATGTTATTTATACTTGGTCTTTCCTGCCTGACACGGCTGAGAAAAGTTTCATCTAATAACACCATATGCTTGAGGTAACTCAGATTCAGGAGACCTTTGGAATAAAAGTTTAAACTCAGAGTTGAAGAGCAACATGATTAACTTTGCAGCCCTTCTGAGATTTGGGATGTTGGGGGTCTCTGTTGTTGTGCCAGCTGGGTCCAGGGCACTCCTCTCCTGATGTTTTAATGCTGAAACTCCTAAAACCTTCTGCCACTCAGATTTAGCATGGAGTGCTGCCACGACTAAGGAGCCAGTGCTAGCCTGACAATTTGTTTAAAAGCAATAAAATACACTGCTCCTATTAAATCACACTTAATCCTGCTGCACAGTTCTTACACAATTCCCTGTTATGTGTGGTTAAGCCTTCGTTATATAAATATATATGTATGTAACATGAGCACCTGGACAAGTTTACATATACTGTTGTACCTACGCTCCCTGCCTAGTTCATTTGTTCTTTGGCAGCAGGAAGGGATTTTCCCAGCTGCCCCCATCGAATCCATCTGCGTTAAGCACTCCGGGGCTGACCTGGAGTGACCGCTGGCTCTGGGCAGGGGAATCCTTGCATGGCCCCCGCTCAGCTACCCATACTCAGCAGGTCAGAGCACAGATATGAGCCAGGGGTGCCCAGCCACAGTATGGGCAATTCCCAACACACATCTCCACCCAGCTGCAGGCAGGGCCCGAGGAAGGCCACCTGCACATGCCCCATGTGGGGTGGAATTGCCCCGTGCCCTTCCCCAGGGGGCTCCGCTCTGCTTTTAAATACCCAGGTTCGTTTCCATTCGCACGCTGACCCCCAGCAGACCTGTTCCTGCATGCTGTCCCTGCCCCGACCTCACGCTTCTCCTGCCAGCCCCACAGTGTGGATGCTCCTTCTGGATTCAGAAACCTCCCAAACTTAAATATACCACATTCACTGACTTCCCCTTATCTCTTGTGGCAGTTATATCCTCAAACAACTCCAGCAAATTACTTCAGCATGACCTCCCTTGTCTGAATGTCTGCCAGGTAGTCTTAATTAAACTGTGCATTCCCATCCACACTCTCCACAACACCCTGAGGAGAAGTTTCCAAGATTCCCTCATTTTGTATATTCCCTTGGATCATCTTTCATTAAACAGCAATAATGATAAGCAAAATGGAAAAGACAAGAATAATTCTGTATCTGCACAAAAATAGCACACAAAATAAATAACCAGAAATCGGTTATCAGGACCGACTACCCCACAGTGGGATCCCGAGCTCTGAGCACTGCCTACAGCTGCTGAGTGCAAGTGGAAGGTCTCATGCATCGTGCTGACGAACACCTGAATAAAACCCAAAGCTTTGTTCAGAACAGGGTTATGATGGGATTACCTGAATTGCTAGAAGAGTATGCCCACAAGCACTGATTCAGCTCTTGATTTAACTAATAGGAGCATGTACATGGAATCACTTCCAGCTTTCATAACTAAGAAACTCATACCAAAGGCATTACTATTTGATAGTTCATTTTTTACGTTGCAGTTTTAGATTCAGAAGTTTCAGACTCCATAAAAAGCTTTAAGAAGTGCAACCTCCTGTGAGCTCACTCCACTTCTCACACTGGTTCCCTCCCCTCAGAAGTCAGTGCTACATCTCTATAGTCTGAGCCAGGCAGGAGCTCCCCAGCCGCCCCTATGGCCCAGCACAGCTTGCAGGCACATCACCAAGACTGGAGCAGAACAGGAGCCTGCTCCATAGCACACTACATCCAGGCAAGGGGAACGTGGCAATGGAAGGCACAGGTTTAATAATCCTGTCAAAAAATAATTTAAGGAGATTTAGGATTTGCTTTTATCCCTTGATTTAAAAAGATATTTTAAGTCCTGCCTTTGTTTCTCCTTGTATTTTGTAGCTGACCTATTTCTGTTCTTAATTAACATCGGGGTTTAGTTTTACTCCAGGATCAGGATAGCCACAGAAAAATGATCTGAGTTGCATTTGGACTGATGCAACAAGATTGTTATTTAAATGCTGACTACAAGACTGCCGTATATCACAGAATCAGGAATGGTGTGGGCTGGATGGGATCTGAAAGCCCCTCTGGTACAACTCCTGCTCCAGATCAGGTTGCCCTGACTGCAGGGCATCCACAGCTTCTCTGGGAAACCTGTGCCAGGGCATCACCACTTCAGCACACGAGTGAGCAAGAGGAAAATCAACTTGATTTTGTGATCCAAGCTCAACTTTAGTACTTCTTTGTGTGCTGAGCTGTACATATTTGCAACAGCACAATGAAATCTGGCAGCAATTCCACAGCAATGCATATGGAAGGCCACAATGTCATCGCTGCAAAGTCATTTTCACAAGAGAAGTTCCTCACATCTACAACCAAACTGTGCCATCAAAAAATCCCTTCCCTGCAACCTAACCCAGGGAATGCCAGGCAAATAACAGCCCAGCACGTCACACCACAGTTATCCCATCCCTGGAGCAGCTGTAGGGAGAAAAAAATTTGTTTTTTATTAATGTTTTAATAATTCAGGAGACCACTCACATAACACTGTCTGCTCTTATCCCTGCAGCTGATGGTTGGTCAGTGAGCACACCAACGTGGGGCAGAGGGTTGGGGTGTTTTGGGTGGAAAGAGAAAAAATATGGGAAAATGGAAAGAAGGGCCTTCTGCACGTGGCCAAAGTTTGCCTCCTTAAAACAGAAAAAAAAAAAAAAAATCAGAGGATGCTTTCTTATGAAACAATACGTCTACTAAAAGGGGAGCTGCAGTCATTCTCAGTGGCCTAGAGAACAGGAAGCTCTATGAATTACACCACTAAATGCTTGGGTACATCCATTTTGGATTTGGACCTTCTATGTGCAGCTGGTGTGAAACCACCAACAGGACTCAGCATTGACATCTGTGGTTTGTGGGCAGCACTTGCAGTACATGGGCAGGATACAGACTCACTGTAGCCAGGGACCTACTGAGACCATCTAGCTAGAAGACAACATTTTCTTACGTTGCACACAGTGCATCTATATTAAAAATTAATGAAAGTACAGCTATCAATAAAGACGGGCAGAAATGAATACTATGTGCAAGAGGTTTCTGTGCACCTGAGGAAAAGAATCACTTTCAGAATTCAAAGCAGAATATCATACATAATTACTTCGTTAGTGCAGAATCCCTGAAAGTCAGTGCACCATCAGATGCCATCAATCCATGCAAATTATGCAAGCTTTGGAGCACACTTCCTACAGAAATCCACCAAAACAGAAATCCCTTAAGTGTTTAACTTGAATTTTGTTAAGGTTCATTTAATCTGCCTTCTTAAAGCACATTTACAAAAGCAAAAATGATCAATAATTCCACCATTAAATTGCATTACATTGCAAAAAGTAAAGTGAGACAATATGTTAAGTAAATGAATGGATAATCCTTGAGATCTCTGTACAGTAGGACAACAGCTCTAATAGAAGGGCTGTGCTGAAATGAAAACCAGCAAATCAGACTACCCGGCCCATCTACAAGGCAACCTTAGAAAACAAAACCAATTTCACACTGGAAGCAAGTGGAATAACTTTAAGAGATGCCAGCATGACAATTTATAGCTATTACAATTTTTTTGACAACATATATTCCCATTTTCAACAGTCAGAGTAGGTGAAGCTCTAAGCACAAAGAGCTCATTGATTCAATACATCTCTACAGTTTTATTCTGAAAAATCAATCACCGTGCATTTCCTCCAACACTTTATTTGGAGCATCCTCCTATAGAATTTATTATTATTACTTTCTGCTGAAATAAAAAGGGTGATTCCGCCATTATCAGTTCTACTAAATCATGATTTAATATTGCGTGCCTGACTTCCCTACTAGAGGGATAGCTTGGCTTCTTATGAAGAACATTATTATTAAGCATTTCTTGGCTATGTTTATATTTGGTGGCTATTATTTTAAGAATTGTTTTCTTTGAACAGATTTCCCTTGCCCCACCTATGTCACGTTGAACTCTTGGAATTACCTCTAAGGGAAAGGTCACTTTCAGCTTATAAAGTATCCATGGGCAAAAGCCAGAAGCTACGAACATGAATTTTTCATTATATTAATTGTCCTAGTTTGACTGTAGAACACGACTCTTCAACAGATAGAGAATTTTAATTGTGTGTGAAATATTCAGTCTTCATAAGCCCCCTTCCTAACCTCTGTTATACTGCAGGGAGCTTCTGCCAACAAACACTGCCTCTTAGCTAATGTTCAACTTTCTTTGTAATTCACTTCCTTGACCTTTTATTTTGACATTTTCACCCCATATATTAATTTCTGCCTTCACTGACTACTGCAGCATTATAATCACTGGGATATAAACCTTTCATCACAACTTTCTACTTCGTTGGAAAACGCCATGTATCAAATAACAGCAAATTTCCCATTAATCAGCTGGCCTTTCAGAGCAACAGCATGCACCACAAAGAGGAATGCCCCAGAGCCCCACACTGCCCTGCGTGGGTCAGCAGGACCTCGGGCCTGGAGAGCAACACAGGGTACCCAGGAGCAGGACAGCCCTTCCCACCCCAACCCCAGCACCACGGGATGTGCCCCAGCCTTGCCCTCACCCAGCTCTGGGGCAGCCATGAATTAGGTAGAAGCTTAAGGATGCTGGAAGCAAAGTGTGGTGATGAAACCCTAAGGGATGCATGGTCCTGGGGAGGGAGGCTCCCTTGTTCCAGTTTTGTGATGCTTGGGATGAGCCACGTGCTCAAAACATATGAATCACACAGGTTTCATTGTATATATATATTTTGTTTTATCTACAGCATACCTACACACAGTGTATTACAAATGGGTGAGATACAGTGCCACACTGAAGCAGTCCCATTCAATACACGGTTTTCTCACCTGATTTCTATGTTCAATACAAGGAACAGAAACCACACAAGTCACCATTCAGGTGCCCACTGGCCACGATGCCTCCCACCCAGAGCTGTCCCAGCTGCCCACTCGAGGCCTGCCACAGCAAGGTGGCACAGAGCCTGGAGGGTTCTGCACCCCATGTGGGTCACAGTGCCCCAGAATGGGGGGGCAAACCTCCCTTCAAGGAGAGGAGAGCTCTGCATGTAATGAGCACTGGGTTCAGCTGCACTCCATATCTCATCTCTTTGGGACAGGGATAAAAGCCAACAAATTGACCACGCACCCACATGCACCAGTGTGGATTTCGACCCCTGTCAGCTTTGCTGGCTGTTCTTCCCATAGCACAATATCTTCTGCAATAGCATCATTAAAGGGACAGGCAGGTGTTGGGATGACAACCCCCATTGCAATCAAGGGAGATTTAATTTTTCAAAGTGCCAGTCTAAGGGGATTTACCTAATTTCCTTCCAGTTCTGTTCCACAAAATACCATAAAAAGTATTTAAACATTTCCACAGCAGCCGCCTCCAGAAATTCTCTCGGATGCGATTGCTGTAAATGTGATTCCTGCCCATCGGGGTTTTTCATCTTTTAGCAGCACTGGAGGAACTGAAGGAACTTCACAGCTGTCACAGATTTTTGATACCTGGACAGAAGAAATTTTCAAATAATGTGTGCAAGGAGCACAGATGTTCTCGCATTGTTCTTCCAGCCTCCCTTCCTCCAAGGCTCCTAGTTCTGTTATTTACCATGGAGACTGGTGAAAAGCTAATCAAAACACATGGGTGAATTGAAGTAACCTTGTCAATAATTCTGAGGAGCGGGTATGTGTGCAGCAGAGCAGAAGACACAGGAAAACACAGCAAAGCCATTTCAAACATCATAAAATGCGAGTTGCAGTTGCACTGCGAAACTGTATGTCAGAGGAAAACACCCACAATTCTATTACCGATCCTTTTCTTTTACAAGCTAATAAAGATGTAACCTGATTGTTTGCAGGCGGGCACAGCCGAGCATTCTTCATGTGGAGATCCAAGCTATCATCCAGCATCATAAACATTAAACAGGCTGCAATTCTGGAGCAATGTTTGATGTGTGGGATAAAGCAGCACAAGAGAGAAAAAGAAAGGCCCAATACTTGTTTATGTACAAGTACCATATTTCTGATGCATTTGCTGTAGTGAGAAGTATACTGGGACAACACTACAGAGATGCTCATGGGCTCTCCGGGTCCATAAGGCACTCTGTGTTTCTCCTCCTTCCTCTCGTCAAGTCACTGCCTTGAGATCTGTTTGATGCTCATCCTTAAACAGAACGTCCTCAGCTCTAAACTTTGCAAGCACATGTCCAACTCCTGATACAATAGAGACTCTTCCCATTAATGTAGCCACAGTTTGATTCTACTATTTGCAAAATAACCAGATCTAGGAACGCAAGCATTGCGAAGCAGGCATCACCTGTGCCAAAGATAATCCTGTCACCGATAGGAGTGCGAGGCATTTATCCCATATCTTGGCTTTCCCAGATCACCAAGGTAATGTTTGTTAGTGCACTTGGGTATATCATGAGCTCAACTGATATTTTATTGGTCTCAGCTCAAGAACTCCAACTGTAATCTTTTCTTCTAACTTGCTAGAAGAAGCAGAGAGCTCACAACCAATGCCCCGCTATCTTCTAAATACCATTTCAAAGCTGAATGCGGATTATTCCAAAGCTTGATTCCAGCTCACTGCAGAGTAATGTTATTGTGAAACTTCTGGTAATGAGAAACAAGTGAGCAACATAATGATTATTTATTAGAGCACATTGTAGGAAAGAACTTTGTGCCCATAAAAGCACAGCCAGGCCCTGTGGCTCTGTCCAGACACCACCACAGCTATTTAATCACTGGAGGATATTCACAACCCTGGAACTCAAGTCAGTAAATGAAACAAGGGAAGCTTCTCTCCTCTTTAACTGTTAGAAGGAATTTTCAGAAAAATTCTGAAAGCCAGGTAATACACGTGCTTCATTCCCATATAATAACAAACCTTCCAAGGCTTGGCAAAGGGTGAATGAACTAATGTTTTCTGCACTCAGTGCCCACCTGAACAGCCTGAGGGATGGTACAGGAGGCAAAGCATAGGCTGAGCCAAGCCCTGCGCTCAGAGCAAAGCTCTGAGCATCTTCCTATGAAGGATGCAGTATGCCACACCTAAAGTTACAGAACTTCATCTCTAAGAATAGCATCCTGTCCTGAGAATGTAGAAGCAAATACATTTTTTAACTTGAGATTTTGTATTTTTCAAGAACGTGGGCCCTCTGAGACCTTTGGGCACTGTGTATCACTCTGGACATCTGCTCTTCATGACCAAACAACAGAACTGTTCTCCTCAGCTTCCTATTTACACAACACTCATCACGTGCCATTTTCTATTATTTTATTTAATCCATGTGAATTGACATCATCCATTACTCCTCAAAGACAAAAGTCTCCCCAGAGAAGAACAAAAGCAAGCACTTCCGATCACACTCCTGCATAAAGTTTGACATACACTGTTTAGCACTGCTAGGAGTATTTTCAGCACAGCTGCCACAGTTCCAGGGCAAACTTGCATCCTTTGGAAACTCTGTGTTCCTCTATGGCATGGAAATTCCTGACACATCCCTAGATGCAAAGTGGTCCATCCTGCCTCCTGCTATTGCACTCTGTTTTGTGCTCCCAAGTATTACAGGGAAAAAGGATGCTTTAGGTTTCCTTTACATTCCTGCATCTTCATTTGCTTGTATTTCTTTGAAATATTGAATTTACCTCATTTTTGTTATTTCTAATTTAAGAATAACTGTGTTTCCCTTAAAATATATTATTGTCTTAGGCTACTCCTAGTAGTTATTTCAATTGCACATGGTTATTTTTGTCAGTGTGTCATTAGCATTCATAGAAGTACTCCGATTCATTTGCACCAGAGTTGGGAGTAACAGAAGTCAGTTAAACTAGTGTTAGGGAAGAACAAGGTTAAACTTATCTAACCTGAAACTCAGAAAGATGCTGTCTGCATGGTTAAGGAGATGCTATTTAAAAGCAGAATTATACCATGTGCTGAGCCAACCTCAAACATTAACTAAAAGTTGGCTCAGTAATAGCATGGGCATTTTGTTTTGTTTACAGTGCGAGCAGCCTACAGTTAAGTGCAGTAACAGAGACTGTATTTTGCACAGAGGGTAACGAGCCCTGAGAGAGGTATGTGCACAGTCATCTCCATAAAGCAAAACTGTCTGCACTACAGTTTGTTAATCTCTTCTATGAGATCTTTCCATTAAAACATGTTTCATAAAGCCACAGGTTCATCCTGCCAAACCCATGCAGCGAGGCTGACTCGTCAGCAAGCAGAGCTCTGGAAGACCTCAGTCTGTTTAACGACCACATTAACAGAACCTGCATTTACCCAAAGGCCAATAGCAAATCATACTCTGCATGGTTTCTCGAGAAAGATACCTGAATGGGAAACCATACATATGAATATCTGTGCCCACGCACAGACCTCTCTTTATTTTGCCTGGGGATAAATTCAGTTGGTGTGAATCCCATCCTTCTGTGATCTAGACAGTCACATATTAGTTAGGAAGGGGACTCCAAAGCAACAGACCTCTACATTTGTCAAAATATCCAACAAGATCCTGAAACTGCCTGTACAGTAGGAGACAACATAAATTTAAGAGACTGAATTAAGCTAAGGAGTGAACAAGACAGAAGAGAAGGCTAAAGGAATTTATTACAAATACGCAAAAGAAATATCACTACAACTCCTAGATACAATAGGTTGTTTTTCTATGGGCCTGAAGGTCAGTGGATTTCAGTGACTGTGAAAAAAGGGAACACGTTAAGTCTGAAGCTGAAAATCCACCACAGAGAATGTCTAGACAGCAAGCCTTAAATCTCACTCCTAAATCAGCTGAGCTGCAGCTACACTGTCCCTGCCATGCCGTCATGCTGGGTGCCAGACAAGGCTCAGACGAGGAGTCCCCAAACACCGCCATGAAGATTAAATCTGAGCACCTAGGGCAGTGCCCCGGGGACAGGTTGTCTGACAGCTGGTCCCACTTCGAGCAGAGATGCTCCACACCAGCAGCAGTGTCTCTTTCATTTTTTAAAGGTGTCAGTAACATTCTGCCTGAGCTTTCAGGTGGATTTAACAAGTACATCTGCAGCAGCAGTGAAAGAAAAAGCAGCAGCCAACCTTTATGCTTTCAAACGACAGATCTCCAAACACTTACAAAAACAACTCATACTGTTATACAACAGTACTGCAAAGGAGAGTGAGGCACAGAGCAGAGAGGGATCTCACCTGAGAGCACACTGCCTAGCTCTGTGCCACATCCCCACCTCTGCACGTCCATAGGATCACCAAGGTTGGAAAAGACCCCTGAGATCCCCAAGTCCAACCTCAGCCCACCCCCTCTGTGCCCAGTGACCACATCCCTTAGTGCCACATCTCCACAGTTCTGGAACACCTCCAGGGACAATGAACCCTCCGCCTGCCCAGGCAGCCTGTGCCAGTGTGTCAGCACTCATTTGGAGAAGAAATTGTTCTTAATATCCAACCTGAACCTTCCTTGGCCCTCCAACGTTTGCCCTCCAAGCATTTCCACTGGCTATTCTCTACATTTAATACCAACAGCACTTCCAGCTCTTATTAGTTTCAAGTAGGCTCTGAAAGCACTAACTCAGCATCATCAAAAGTTTAGTGTCTGTTTTCCTCTACAGAAAAGCAAGTAAAACTCACTTTAGCAATTTCTAACTGCACTGGCTCTACAGATTCAAAACCTTAGATACAAAACCATGCTGCATTTTTATACAACAGAGAGTAAAATCTGTTCATGGTGCCACTTTGGGTGATGTGTTCCTCAAACACAATCCATCAGGGCTCGTTCAGTGCGAGGAAAGGAATGCAGGGAAGGAGTGATAAATGCCATTAATGCCCAGCCTAAGAACATGCAGGGAAGAGATGACACTACAACTAATTCTGTGGGAACACCACCTTCTAGCTATGGCTTCCAATCATTAACAAAGATACTGTGTTATGCTACACAAGGTTTAGATGAGCTTTTGTTTAATCCATGAAAAAATAAATTTAGCAGATAAAAAGACATGCAGCAACTTGCTTTACCTCCCTTTCCTCCCTCAAAGCATATCCTTTTTTGTTCCTGGGTAGAGACAGAAAGAAGTCATCCCATTATGACTGAGCTTTACTCTTTGCTAGCCCTTAGTTTGATTACAGTAAAGATCCCAGAGCTAATAAACAATTAAAGCACAGAGGAAAGCCACCTGGAAGATGTACAGTAGAAGAAATTAAAGAAAAGCAGGGCTGGGGTTTGTTTTTGGTGGGTTTTTTTCAGGGTAAGCAAGAAAATACAAAAATATTCTGAGCAGTCCAAGGGCCGTGGGATTCATGATGCATGATTTAGGAATTTAGTAGCAATTGCATATGTGACATCAATTATTTTATACAGTTGTTCCAACGAGGAAAATAATATATAAATGATTATTAAAAAAAAAAAAAGAATAAATGGTAAGAGAGAGAAACTCAGGGGTGACGCAGAAATCAAAATGTCAGAGAACGTTGCAGGCAGAGGGTAGGTATGGGAATAACAGATCCAGAGCAAATCTGCTGAAGATGTTAAGAGCTGAAAAAAGATCAAAGTGATAAGAAACAGGAAGGGAAATAACCTTTAATTCTGTGCCTATAAGACGATGTGGAAAGAACGCTGCAGCAAAGGCCAGCCAAGGTAACATGGACAGGGGTCTCGTCGTGCATCAGGAGCCGTGCTTATGTCAATGGAAACCTGAGGGGTTGTCCTACTTTAAGGAGTGCTCTGCTAAAAACACAGCACAGAAAATCTCTGCAACAAAGCAGGAAGATCTTCTTGGAACTTTAGCAGTTCTCTTACTCTTCAGATATATTCACCACTGTGAACGTGCATTTTCACTCTTCTTGTAGATAAGGATCGTGACACAGCCTGCCTCCACAAGTCTATTTATGGCACTCCTTTTAATTGGCTGACACAACAGAGGGACAAAAGACAAAAGTCCTGCTTAACACCCAGCACCCTGTTCCTCCTGCTCTCCAGGTGAGAAACGTGGAAGCAATTCCTCACCACGCTCCAAATATTCACCAGCACTGTCCCAGCCTTGGCTGGCCACTGCTCCCATCCTCAGAAAATAAGCAATTAGTAGATTGCCTTTTAACTGGAATTCTTCAAATTGTTCCTTTGCTACAGAACAGGTACAAACCTGCCCAGGCACTCCACCAGCATCTTTGAAAACACCTATTTCTATCCTGTTTCAGACTGAATATTAGGAACAATTCCTTCTCAGAAAGAGCAGTGATGCAGTGGCACAGGTTGCCCAGGGAGGTGGTGGGGTCACTGTCCCTGGAGGTGTTCAGAACATGAAGATGTGGCACTGAGGGACTTGATCAGTGGACATGATGGGGGTGGGCTAGGGATCTTTTCCAACTTCAATGATTTCATGATTCTATACCTCATCCCACAGTCCCAAAGATTGGTTGAAGAACTTGTAGCTTGGTGCTGATCTAGAAATCCCAGAAAAGTTAATCTTTACTAAAGTTACAAACCCTGTTTTGCAAAACTTGAGATTCAGAAAACTTGGCTAAAACCTAGAGAATAGCTGAGCTTTGAGCAGTATCCGAAATGAACCACAGGAAAAAAATAAGGCTCATTCATCACTAATTAAGGGCTTAACTGACATTACCAATGCTTAGCATATGTTCTTCCCTATTAGCTTCCAAGAAAAACAACAGGCCCACGAGATTATTTTGAGCATGAGTTGAAATAAGGTGAACTATACCTTACGCCAATAAACTTTTCCAGAGGAACAAACATTTTGTTTACTCTGAAGTCAATTCTAAGACAAGACATTTACCCAGCTTCAGCATACGGTGCTACCAGCAGCCACATTTCCAGCAAAGTGAACTCAGCTTTCTTCTTCTTCACTTCAGAAATCTCAATCTGCTTATATAAAGCTGATCTACAGTAAAAGATATTCCAGTAGCATTGATTCCATTAAATGAGCACAATTCCCCAAAGTTGCAAGTTCTTTCCATGAGATAATTTTAGAGTACTCCACTGGCGATGAATGGGGCTGAAATCCCCCATACCTGGTGATATAAATGAGGCTGAACTCCCACATACTTGTACAATATTTTCTCTAATGCGCATAAATGCATTTCATATTTCACTCATATTTCTGATGGGATCTACACCAACCCCCATCTCAGACCTCAAAAAGCCTAAAATGGTGCACTGCAGAGCACAGAATTTCCTGCACCACGGAAAAAATTAATCCTAAAGTGGATTTCTTGCCATATTACAGTCTATGACTGCACAGTGCTCGCTAACTTCCTTATCTGCAGGCACATATGGAGTTCCACAGAACTTGCTGGGATGCTTTTATATGTAAAGGTTTACACGGTCAGAGGCTTGGATGTAATTATTCCTGAATAAATAAAATTTCTGAAAGGCAAGGCATTATGGAAAACATCAGATGCAGTTCATCTCATTTTCACATCAGTTTTCATCATCCATCAACATCATCGTTTCATCAACAATAACGAACAATGCTATTGTTAAACAGAAAAAAAACCACTCTTTTTAAAATGGAACACCCAGTTAATAAAACTGTGTGCTTATATATTAAGTTTTAGAAGTCAGAGTGGTTCCTACTAAAGCCAGCAGAAAACTCCATTGATACCACTGGGAAAGAGTTCAGGCTTTAAATATGTGACTAAAAAAGTAAGTTTTTCTACAAATGTAGAATACTTATACCATCAAAAGGCCAAAAGGTGTCAGGTGCCAGCTAACACAGGACACCACGTAGGAGGGGCAGCTTCTCCTGGCTGGTTGGGATCACCCAGTATCAGTGCAGGGGAAGAGCTCAGCCCAGATTTAGCACCTACACCTGGAGTGACAGCAAGCAAAAATCTTACCATAATCTTCAAGGAACAAAAATGTTATCATCCCAAATCATCACAATTATTCTTCCAGTGTCCTGCCATGTAATGGTTTAACAGGCTTACATCCTGAATGCAGTTAGGACTCCTCACCAGCACCATGTTATCTTTTGCTAGAAGCCCACTATCTTCAGGATAAGCAAATAACTTGCACCAGGCAGATTTCCATGCACTGTGAAGAGGTTAGATGCATCCAAGACTATTTTTAGTGTGTATTTCTGCCCATTGCAGCCTGATTTATGCCTCCTTTTAAATTAGGGAGTTATGAATAGCATAAAGTTACAGTACTATAAAACTCATTTATGAAACATCTAAATGCAAAACCTAATGATCTTCCAGTGACCCGAGACAGATTTAAGTGTGATTAGTAACTGAAATGAAAACTCGCCCTCTCGTGATGAAGAATCATTGGCTTAATCATTATGATACTATAATTTAGTCTTAAACCAATTATATTTATAGCCTTGCTGGTGTCTTACACCGTGTCTGGGAAAATTGTTTTTATCTATCAAAATGCAAACAAAGCATCAGCAGATATCTCTGCAGACTAATCACCGCATCCTGGTGCCCAACTGAATTGCTGCAGGAAGCCTGGCTTCTGCCAGAAGCGTTGCTCAGCAGTTTTCAAAAAAAAAATGAAGCCTTGATAAAGTATGAAAAATTATAGCTTAACAGCTACCTTCAAACATTTAGGCCACCTGTTTGCATTCAGTGGGAAAATAATCAGGATGTTTGTTCACAAATCTTCAGTCCAGCCCAACTGGCCATACAATACCATTTACCCTCCACAGAGTGTCAAAGTCAACTTACTAGTGTAAGAAATGCTCAGTGTTGAAGCTGTTCCTGCGGAGAAAGGCTGTGAGTTAAGAATCGTTGAAAGGAACTCAACCACAAGAGCATCCCAGGACATCTCAGCTTTGCGAAAGAGCTAGGTGCATTGTAAAGTTGCTTTGCTTGAATTCAGATCTACAGAGGCATTCAATGTTATTTCAGAGGTAGAAGAAGGAGGAAAGAAGCTTAAGTGAAGCAGTGTGACATTTTGTAGCAGCAGATGAAATAGAAAACACAGAATCAGTGTCTACACTGATAAAGCTTTGAAATACTGTCATGAAATCTTGATCACATAACTCTTAAATGATGGCTGTCTAGCTTATGGTGTGCAGTCCAAGTAAGATTTGGGAGTGCTGTCCTCCCAACTCTCCCACAGAGCACAGGAGGAATACTGGCTGTCATGCTGGAAGCCACGCTTGCAGCTTGGCTCGTGTCTTATGTACGAAAGATGTGGGATGGCAAAGTAAAAGTGGTGTACGCAGCCAAAAAATCCTGGAGCTCCTCAGCACCTGAAAGTTTCCATTCCCATGGATCATATTCTAAAGAGATTCTAATGCAGAACAGGAGAAAAAAAAGAATCTTATTCGTACTCTATAGTGGGCAGGGTGGGGAAAGACTAGAAAAGACTTCAGATTTTGTCCTTGAATGGCAGCTACCACACTAAGAACTGAGCAGCCACAAATGGCCATAATGAGAGGAGCCATAGTAGTCATTTATCTCTTCTGGTAGTCCATTTGTGCATTCACCTCTCTCTGAAAAGGTTCACTTTATTCTGTGCATGTGTCCAGGGAAGGGTCTTTCATCCATCCAACGCCAATAACCTAAAATTCTGCCACTGGAGACTTTACCTGTCTCTCAGAAACTATAATTGCTTTCTTGGTATCACTAATGAGCTGAAACTGTAACCTACATTCAAGCTGTCAAATCTTGAAGCACACTAACGCTTATGAAATCCAACATATCTCTTTTCCCTGCATGTAACATACACTATTTTCACTAATTAAACTGTAGATAAATAAGAGGCATTTCAACTGCCTTTTCACTTCTTAGACACATGTTGCTTTATTTGACAAAAATATGTTTTATTTGAAAAACTAGATTAACTTCAGGAAAAAGACCATGAAAACAGATGGGCTAATTTATACAACGGAATACAGATGAGACCTTTTTTTTTTTTTAAAAATAGCACTTCTAGCAATTAAGCAAAAAAAAAAAAAAAATCAAAATTTGTTTTCACACACCCATAGGAAGAATAACTATATTGCCTTCCCCAACTTCCACATGTCCTCTTGCCGCACACACAAGAATCACTCAAACTTAACTGAATTCAAAGTAAAACAATGAAGCCAAACACTACCCACTTACTTAGAGCCCTGCATGAATTTACATTATTGTCTCATGAAGTTCATGCACACAGGGAAAGATGTGGGGATACAGCAATCATACTCTCCATTTTCCAAACTGGTGGTCTGATGGCCTCAGAAATAACTTCTGCTTAGGAAGCTGCAGTGCAAGTAGAGAGAAAAGTAACGCCAATGAGATGAATTTCTGGCAAAATGAAAGGGAAGGTAAGGGCTTAGCTGGCTCCTGCCATTTGTCAACTGGCTGTTTCACCAGGAGGCACGCAGGAGAACAGAGCTGTAAAATTAATTGGACAGCATGGCAGGTGAGCTATGCTTTGAGCAGGTCTTTAAAAGCAAGCTGGTGCCAGGCTAAGGAGCCTCTTCACTTTCATTCATCTTCAACTAATGGTTGCACATTGCGTTACTAGATACACAAAAAGACACTCAGCAGTCGGCACTTTAATAGCTCTTTACAGGTAAATATGACAGGCATTTAGAAAGCTACCTTCCTGGCTATGTATGTTTTAATAATTCAGGAGTATTAGCTGTGTGAAATAAGGAGCCGTTTCTTTAACTCAGAAAATGAGACGGGATGGTTTGTCTCTATTCCTTTCCAAAGACGAGTAATTTCTGCTCAACTTCTCTCTTTTCAGTAATCAACAGTCTTCACTCAGGAGCTCCAGCCCTCAGCCCTGCACAAACCTCACACATCCATCCTAAGGAGAAACCCTTTAAATATCTCTGTACCCACAGATCTGTTGCACAATCCACATTTTGGGATCACCCACTCAGTACCTCCAGTAGGAGTACCATGTCAGTCACATGCAGTTTGTGAAACCTTGGGTTTTACAGACTACTTTTCATCCTGGAATCCATCACGCTCAAGGTGTGTCCTAGAAAAATACTATGTAGATATAGTAGAATTTCCCTGAGGCACCGCTGCTGTTACTCTTACAACACACCATACAGCTCACACACCTTCCCCTACAGACAGCTCAAACTAGGTCACTATCTGTGGCAGTGAGTCACCATCTAACTATAGCATCTGATGCAGCGAGCTGTTTAGGAATCTGCTCACCTTACATCCTATAAATAGAGAAAAAAGCATCTCCAGACAGTGATTCAGAAAAAGACACCAACCTAAATGCCCCGTGTCCTTTTCCAGGAGAAATTCCCTGTGCCTGATGACTGCATGGGAGATGCGGTGTGGGTGGCTGTGTCATAGCTGAGCACTTTCATCTTACTGTAATACCAAAACCTGGTGTTAACCCCCATTTAAAGCTGTGGCTACTCTGCTATGAAACAGAACTCATAGGGTGGTACTTCACTCAGGCCAGTGCCACTGCCAGATGCTCACACACCACTCTGTGCAGAACGTGCTCCTGTGGCCACAGCAGCTGCCCTGAACAGGACACAGACCCCTCACTCTCACTTACTGCCCTTGTTTCCTCCAGGAACAAAGGCAAAGCTCAAAGCTCAAGAGCTCCAAAACCTAAAGGATGCCCAGTTTTTATAAGCAACAAAACAGGATGCAAAAGGGAATAAACAGGAATGGATGATCTCTGCCCAGCCCACATTTGCTTGCACTGGATAGATGTTAGTACTTTGCAATTGTTTTTATTCACAAGTGTGACTGAGGGCCAATTTTGACAGTCCTTGATCAAGTAAACCTTCTAGCAATTTCAACAGAGGTTTTATCCAATTGAAAACTGCTGAATTTGGCTAGAAAGAATGAGAAAGGAAAAACCTGTATCATACGAGGCCACATTCCAATGCAGTGCCTTATCTCAATTCTTTGGTTACCATGTGTTGTCTTCTGAAAGCAAAATTTGTCCATTTCAGCAAGCCAAGACATTTAAAACATTTTCAAAAAACAGAACACTCAGTGAGATTCAGATATCCCTGCTTTTCAGGCAGGACCTGGATTTCTGCTTTTAGTGGTTCCACAATCTCAGCTACAGCAAACCACTGCTTCAGCAACGGCACGCAGTCATCGCCTGAGTGCAATGTTACCATGCCTTGCTCTGTCCAGCACAACACACACTGTTCATTTCTTTCAGTCCGTTCTCACCACACTACTCAAAGTAGAGGCCATACAGAGAAAGTGCTGACTTATGGCACATTCTAAATTCCAGTAAAACTGTGGCAGTTTTATAGAAACAGACATAATTCAAAGTCTCAGAAGATAAATACATAAATACCTGCCATACCATAGCACTGCATCAGTAGTCACCAACCAAATATCTAGAAACTTCTCAGAGTAAAGAAAAATCTCAATGACTAAATATATTTCTACATAGTCTCTTGATGTTGCCTTTCTTATTCCAAGAAATGTAAAGAATCTTAGACTAGCATTTATTACGTACATACCACTTATCTGTAGATGAGTTAGGCCTTTGCCAGCAATCTGATGCTAAAGAACTCCAATGACTTCCCTAAGCTTTGGATTAGCTCCCATTGGAAGCACTTCAGGAATCAATCACCACCCAATTATCCATCAGAAAATACTTTGGAATCAAGTCCAGTAGGTAACAGCAATAAGCACAGGCTGTCCTTCAGCTCTCATACAGAATCTCACCTTTAAATAGCATTTCTGAAGCAGGCAAGTGTTAAAGGTTGCCTTAGCTGTGAAGGCTGCTTACTGGGAAACAGCATAATTAATGGCTGCACTACCTTAACCCCACTCCCCCATGCGCATGCATTATCATATGGATCTTAACGAGATGCTCACTTGCAATTTTTTTTTGCAATGAAATCCCTGATGGCGTAAACTGCAAGCATGTGCAGGGATGAATCAGAAGAACCTAGTGAATAACTGTCTATGGAAGTTCCTTTAGTACATGTTGTAGAAGATTAAAAGTGCATTCAGAAACGTCACAAGGAGGAATGTTTGGGGATATGAAGGAGAACTGAACTCCCTTCTATCACAGACACCACAAAGACATTGCTCTGCAGATGCTACTAAATATGTGCTCTTCATTTAGTAGCCATCAGGCTTGAAACAGCAGCCTTCCATTTCCAAAAGTCTCAAACATTTCCATCTGCAACTCGGCACTACAGGAGACATGCTCTGAATGTTTGAATCACTGAAAAGAAACCAGAGGTGCCTCCAGTGGGCCAGGCAGAATGGAAGGAAGTTTTAAGCTCTAACCACTGGTCACTCAGTTCCCTCCTCTGTTAGAGGTGGAAAAATCATCATCTTCTTGCAGAGGGCTATGAAAATAAATGCGTTAAAGGCTGGAGATTTTCAGACACAGCAGTGCTCAGTGTCAGGGAAATGCTCCAGGGGAAATGCAGCCACAGGGAAGGACCAGGAACAAAGGCATGAAGTGATATCCCAGACAGCAAAAAGTAACCAAAACACCAAGCAGATGCCCCATTGGAAGGCTTGTTTACCATACTCATCAAGTAAGAACTGAATATTACTGACACGGTGTTCCTGTTGAACAGCCTGACCAAGGCTTCCTCTGTAACATGGTCAGAGAGCTGACACAAAGAACAGCAGCCCAAAGCAGTGAAGTTTGGGAACATTTTAGCGAAATAAAAACAGTTTAATCAGAGGAAACATCTTGTAAACTCAACAGTAGGTGATACTACCCACTCCGCTTCCAATTCAGCCATCTCCAGAGCTGAACTGCCAGCTCCAAGCTGCCCACACGGAGATTCATTGAGAAGCCAGAAGGAAAGTGCCACGTTGTTTTGTTCAGTGCAAAGTGTGAAGTTTATCATATGCCTTTTTTTTTTGTGCTTTTCCTTTCCCCCTTACTTCAGACTGACAAGTGCAAATTAAAATTTCACACTCAGCCTCAAACAGAGAGCATGAAATCCTGATTTCAGGGATTGGGGCAGATTTCTCCAGGATTACATGGAAGGCAGCTGTCCAAGCCAGCACCCCTGAGATGGCCCTGGTCAGAATGGCTGTAGGAACTTCTTGGTGCACGTGGTTAATGGGGACAAAGGACAGATGTAGAAATATCAGTGTTGTTAAACAGTTCTTTTCGTATTGATGATTATCACTGCTTATACCCTCAGATGAATCAACTTGAGGCCAGAGGCACCAAGCAAATGGACAGCTGGTTCTCAGCGTCAGCGCAATAGAGCCAACCTATTCAGTAGTCCAAGAAGAACAGAAGGTACTTACATCAAAACATATCAAACTTAATAGATGATTAGTACCAAGCACCAAGATTTTTACTGGTCCGTTTTTGGAAACAAGAATGAATTTATCACTCACGATTATTTTTCAATACTCCCTGTCATTAGAAGCATATTGCTGTTTTCTCTCTTTCTGGAGACCCCACTAATCTATTCTGGGAGTGGCTGAGGACAGTAGATTATTGTTGAGATGCAGACCTGGATCTTTCGGGCACAGTGAACCCATGCCAACCTCAAGAACACTTGGCATTGCTAACGACAAACCACAGAAAGATACAAATGACAGAATTTTGGCAATGTGAAGTACTCAGTATACACATTACTGCATTACTTCATTACTGTCTGCCCTTTGTGCCTTAGCCACAAGAATGAGCATCATCTCCCAGCCTTCTGTTTGCTTCTCAGTTTTGCTGGACAGTCCCCCAGTTCCTGGGCAGCCCTGTATCTTATTGAGAGCCACCACCACTTCAGTACCAACAAAGAGCAGCACATAAGGGAAAAGCTTAGCAAAATTCAGGAGATGTTTTTCCCATGCTAAAAACAATGCATAACAGTCTACCAAATGGGAGCCCCTGGGAGAAGCCCACAGCAGCCACAGTTCTGCTCAGGTTTGAGCACCCTGAATTCCCTATTAAGGGCCATTGTGCTTCTACCCTTGATCACCAATTTTGGACTTTCAAATGATTTTACTGAGCAAAACATAGATTTCCAAAGCATGCTTTGAACTTCACATAGATTCAGTCTTATCCCTATTGCCAAACTGCTGCAACGCTGCAGTGCTGGATGAGGGAGAACACGTGTGGATGTTAGTAAGTGTCACTCACTTCTGGATTTTTCATTACCTTAAGCACCAGACTTATATTTTTATTGAGTTAAATTCCCACCAATTCCTGCTGACATTTATGATTTAACTGGCAAGCACTGTGGGGAACTGCTGAGCAATCCATTTAAAGAAATAGGTTGGATATATTAGCTAGGAATTTTCTGGCACCCGTTTCTATGTTTTGGTTAGTACATAGCACAGCACAGACATTCAGTGATCTATTTTCCCCTTTGCAGAGCACAACATTCTCCCCGTTTTTGGAACATAGCTAGCACATGTTAAATAAAGAGGTGGGACAAGAGTCAGCTCACAGTTGTGCTGGTAGACATTTAGCATGATCTCAATGAAGCTAATGGCCCTGGAGAATTTTGGACCATCACTGGTATAGCTGAGAGAAATTATTGACCCAGGAACTCTTAAATATCCTCTGTATGACACAGAACTTGGAATTCAACACCTGTATTACTTATGTTTTATTTGTGACTACATTTGACTGTATTTGAGACATTTAATTCAGAATTGGGATGTGATGTCACTCCAAAAATCAAACAGTCACAACACATCTGAAGAAGTGTTCTGTAAGTAAAAGAACTGCAAGCCTAAGAACAGCGCTGCAGAATTACCTATGTAGCCTACATTGGAATATTACTTTGCTCCAACACTGAGTCTAATAAAAAAATAAAAATCCTTGCTCAGACAGGACTTTTTAATCACTAAGAGTTATTTGGGAATATGAACGTATGAATAAGAGTCATTCCTCCTTCCAAACACCACCAAACCACAGAACATGAACTCTGCTCGAGGACACACATTTGCTCAGCTGATCACTATGTTGCTAAGCTGCCTACCCATTTGTTTTGTTTTTCTTTTTTTTTAAGGGTGTGGAATCATCTTGTTTGTTCACTTCAAACCACGCTTCTGGTGTCCTGCCCCAGATCACTTACCTTCTGGCTGATGGTTATCAGTAAAGGCAACAGCATGGGTATGGGGATACAGGAGCCTTCTCCTGAACAGACTTTGTCTTGCCATAGAGATTAGTTACACAACCACACAAGTGAGGTTGCATCATTTTAACTGCAGGAGGTTACATTAGTACGATTTTTGTATTTACATAAAGATGAAGACGAAGGAAAAAATAATCATCCACGGGAACAAAAAAGTACATCTTGATTGAAGGATGGCTAAGACAATCTGATAACAGCGTATGTGTCTAGAAAACATTGGCACATGGAAGGGAAGGAATTTTTTTTTATAAGAAGAAAGTGGAGGAGGGCTACAAAGGATAGATTGTGAAAAATTATTAAACCTAGACCCAAGAAAACATTTTTCAGCAGTGAGATCATTTAGGCTACAGTGTAGGCCCCAAGTACAAACTGCTGAATTACTTTCTCTGGAATTTTTATGTAAGTCTGAGCAACGTAAAACGGGAACTTGTGGTACATGGGGCACACTCAAGGACATGAGAGATTATTTCCATAGTAGATAAATGATACTAACAGTGCTAACCAATGACCTCAGAGATCTGAAGATGTGGCTTCTGAATTGTAAGAGACAGTAAACATCTCACATTCTAACTGCATTTGTAAGGTTTTACTTGCGGAAGAAATCATAGTTCAGATGGTATGCAGAGCAACACAGGGCAGAGAGTAAAGAGGAATCATTTGTAACCATCACAAAGCATGCCTCTGCAGGGAATCCTGGGTTTCTCTTGGTTACACAGGAATTATTAAGTACATTTCCTGCCTATTTAGAAAAAGAAGTGAATTTGCAGAGCAGAAAGAAACAGGCTCTCAAGATGAGTAAAACTTGAAAATACAAACCGTCATGAAATAGATTGGGAACGCTAAGTGAAAACTAGACTTGTCTCTTGATTGAGCAAACCACTGTCTCAAAGCTAGGAACAAGTACAGCCAAAACCAACTAATAGCAAGGAAAATGCCTTCACCCAAACTGAAGGCTTCTCAATGCTCTCAGAGAGCAAGGCCAGCATGCCTGTCTCCCTGATCAGAACTCGGAGCCTCCACAATAACGCGTTTGCACCCAGCATTTGACATTGTATTTTCAATTGGTTTGGTTTTGTTTTTTTTCCCCACTTCAGTTAACTGTAGGTCATTTTATTCGGAAAACCTCAAACTATATTTCACTCCTGTTTTGATAAGAATAGTTATAAAGTCAGAATAGGCTCTGATTTTGGCCAAAATGTATTGTACTTTTCCAGATTAAAAAAATAAAAATAAAAGCAGAAGCAGCCAAGAAGATATACCTTTGTGGGTGGTCTCCTGCAAAACCAGCAAAAAATAAAAACACTCTCCTTTCCAGTTACATGTCTATATTCAGTCATGTTTGCATAACTTTTGCATTTGGAAAAGATCTTTCATATTTCAGAAGATAGCTCTAGTGAGGAAAAATTCCCTTACTCAATAACAAGTTCCTTTTGTATTCTTTGTTTTAAGTTTTGAACAGAAAGCTTTATCTTGTTCAACAACACAATCCAAAAACCACTGAAACTTGACTCTTATCAAACACAATCCTAACAAAGCTCTTGAGAACAGTACATCCTTGAGACAGTTTTTGTTGTTCAGCCAGGCTTCCTCCTGCTTCTGTTCTTCCAGTTTTGACCAGGCAGAATTTGATAACACTGCCTGCTTGTTTTGCATTTCTAGACAGCCAACAACCCACTGGTGTTTTGGACCACTCCTGCATGGAAGAGCACTGGTCATAAGGTAGCCAGCACAATAAGCAGAATAAATCCACAGCAGCTGCCATGTACCGGAGCAAGTGAGTCTGGAGATGCCATGCATATACCCAATAAGTTTGAGATATCCTTCACTGCCATCCCACATCTGCAGAGCATGCCATAGGCTCCTCTGAGTGCACTCTGTAAGCAGAAGATGGTGGGGCTGCAGTGTGAAGGCAGGTGAGTGGTGCAATGCACAGAGTTCCACATGCCCGGCACGCTATGGCCTGCACTGCTTGGACACTGCAGATTCCCTCCTGTCAAAACCCACACAGGGATCTTCATTTGGAAAATTCCAGACAGAATGACTCCCACTGCCAGATTTGTCCAAGTCCCATTAAAATGCATTAAGAAGATCCAGACAATACTGAAAATCTTCATGAAACGTGATCATTTTGCCATAAAGATATGGACCTCTTACAAGATATGGCTAAATCAGCAGAGAACAACACTTCAGACTGGAAGGCAGATTGAAAGAATCGAGTTTTTTGACACTGCTTAATTAAGCTATGCTGCTTTTCACACCAGGACTGCCAGCAGAAGGCAAAACATATTGTGTGCATGCAGTTCTCTCTACAAGCAGACACTAAATGGCACTCCTTCCTTGCTGCCTCTCTCTGCTTCCTGCATCCCACCCTGCCTATCGACCTCCCCAGCAAGAAGTCAGCATGCCCTGATCCCTGGAGCTGCTTCTCCTCAGCTCAGAGGTGAGTTAGGCTCCATCCCACCCAGCCCATAGGACCCCAATGGAGCATGACAGCCCCAAGGACAGGGCACCACGCATCCCTGTACTAAGCAGGAAAATTTTTTCTTGGCAAAGACTTCATGGAGCACCTAGCAATGGAAGTCATGTGTCTTTCCTCTGTTCTGCCTAGGAAGAACAAATCTTGGTATGGGTTTGCATGGCACTCCCAGCCCAGCTCAGTGCTTCCAAAGGGAGTAAATTCACCCTGAGCAATTGGAAGGATTTCAGAAACACCCTGTTAATCACTTGGTGGTTTTAAAGAGTAAAACGTGAAATGAAATGAAGCCCAGGGGCTTTCCCTGACTTTACCATTAAGGCAACAGAGAGGGGAGAAACGAGAGGACAGCAACCATGGGCACACAGGGGTCAGCCTGGGAGCTCTCATGCATTCACGTGCCTTATTGGTTCCCCCCTCAGATCCTTGAAACCTATAAAATTACTTTCCTGAGATGCTATCCATAGAGATAAAAAACACCGCTGTCTCCTTGGCACCTCCAGAACCTGAAGCTTGCTTTGAAAAACTTGAGTATTTTACACTCATTTTAAAGGAAGCAAAAAATGTTTTAACATACAGCATTGATTTCTGGAAGAACAGGAAGAGAGACAGATGCTTTGGGGATTGGCACACAAGTGAGCGTGTTTCTTTTCAGCACTAAGAGAACTCTCAGGTTCTTCACCTGGGTTTAACAGGTATTTTAGAATTGGTGGAGCAAGGCCTTTTGTTCTCATGTTTCAAGGCAAACCAGTCCATGGATGTGAAATACTCAAATCTGCTAACAAAACAGGAATATTCTCACAGCAATTTTGCTGTACGATGATTATAAATAGGAAGAAAAATAAAATGAGAGCAACAAAGGCCTCATGAAACACAGCCACTTGGTACACAGTGGTCAAAAGATTGAGGAGTCATCACTGGTTCTTTGCTAACTGTAGATGAGAGACCTCAGATTTCTGGCAAAGATGGAAGTCCCCAAGATATCCTTTGGAGATGTAATTCCAAGTCTTGGTTGTTAAAAAATGAAAATAGATAAACTGAATAAGGCAGAGGAGGGGAAATGAAAGCATGAAATGGTAACAAAAGAGATGAGAAGTAAGAAATTTGGACTACTTTAAGTTACACTATTAAGTTATACTAAAGAAGCTGAAGTAGGTTTTGTCAATTAAAGAAACACACAGCATATAATTATTGAAATCAGTTGAGCAGATTTTCAGAGAACTGAAGCAGAGGGATGAGAAGAAAACACTGCTACATGAACACAGCAGTGAGTTTTGGAAAGTACTGTGGGAAAGGAAGACACTGTATGTCCTACAAATTGGATTAAAAACAAAGTATGAACGAATAATGAGATCAAGGACAGTGAAGTTCATCTCTCAAAACAAGGCTGGACAAGAGAAACTTAGAAAATAACTTAATTAGGGAGCATCAGGAAGGAATGGAGGCATGATTATTACTGATAAAGCTTAAAGTGACATTCCAGCTCCAAATGCATCTGTACCAAATGCTGGAGGAAGGCACACCTGCCCAGTTGATGAAAAGAAAGGCAGCACTCATTAAAGAGGAGTGAGGAATAGCCTGTACTGAAGACCCAAACCCTATAACTAGGTCACTTATGATCAGGAAGCTTCTATCAAATTCACAACGAACTGGTCAATCTCCTTAACACTAAATATGTGTTTCTTGAGATGAGAAGGAGTACTGACAAAGGGAGAAGAAACATCTCATGGAGTCCACACTGCAAGAAGGCAGAACAGGACTGCGAAGCATTCGACAGCCACAAGCCCATGTGCTACGTGAGGAAAGCACATCTGTTGTGACTGTAAGGTCTGCAGAAAAGTACATGAAGGCACATGATGTGAATGGAAAAGAGAGGTAAAACTACTCAAAGTAACAGCATCTTCCAGCAGGCTGCAATCATCTTTCATAAGCCATGAACAATGTGTCTGCCTCCCAATGGACATAAAAACCGTCTCAGAAAGAGGAAGTGCATGTGGTGGTTTTGGGAATGCACACAGCCAGGTCCTCTGTTTGATGCTCAATTATCAATGCAACTTCAGGTTATGTACCAGTTCTGCTGTGCACAAATGAATCTCTAAGTAAATCATGAAACTCCACTCGTACAGACTGAGGCAACCAACAAAAGCAGACAAACACATCTTGCAATTCCCCAATCTTTAGTCCCCACATTTTCCATGGCACTGCACTGGGTCAGCTCTCACTGGGAAACTCCCCATTATAAAAATAAAATCAGAGCAAATGGGCTCAAGAGCATGGTTCAGCTGAATGCTACACATTGAGTGACCAATAATTTATTATTACAAAGGCAGTTCCCAGAAAATACATTGATTTAAGGTCTGGGAGAGGTAGCTATCAAATAACAAGCATTGCTTATAGCGAGTTTGAAAGAGACACTAATTTATTTGGTGGGAATATGGTTCCAACTCACACTGCAAAGTATCCGAGTTCTCCTTTAAAGGAAAATCAAAAAACATTCTTGAGGAAGAAGCATGGCCTTTTATCTCAGGGATCCTTCCTCTCAGAGACTCTTGGAAGTGCCCGCCCATCACTTCAGAGATAATCAGGCTTTCCAGTTGTCTGACCTGAGACCCACGAGGACAGTAAATCCTACCAGCACAATCAATCTTATCCGCTGCAAATCTTCAAGGTTCAGACGTGCTGGTTTTCTCAAAAGAAACTCTGCCCCTTGCCAGTCCTTTCCAGCAGGATTTCAGCAGCATCACATACCACCTATTCCTCCTCAGGCAGTCAGATAAGAGGATCCCAGATGGAGCAGTGTCAATTGGTTACTACAAACCAAATCAAAGGCTCTACGCATTCAGACAGTGTACCCTTCCACATGTCCCATCACCATCACCACCCTCTTGAAAATCTATCAGCACCTCTAAGGAAAGAGAAATAGGAGTTGCTACGACATTTTTCCAACCATCCTACCTGTACCACACAGACAGTAACAATCAACAGCTTAAAAAAAAAGTCAGAATTAACCCTTAAGGGCTTACAAAATTCCCTGTTAGTTTTCAGCATAGACTTTATCCTGCGTTTTCTCATCTGCATTTTGTAGCTGTGCTGTCATCCCTAAGTTCTGCAAAGACACAGATTTCAGCAGCATTCCAAAAATATTCCACTTCAGCAATTTGTGACCTCAAGGTCAATATCTGAAATGCTACAATGGGTTGTCATGGAAATGTCAATACAATCAGTTTCTCCGCACACGTGATTGTGATATCCAAGAAAAATACCTGGATATTTAGAAATTATTCACCTTGCAGTGACTAGAAGTCTGATTTCCCTCTTTTGTTGTACTTTACACTGGAGCGCTACAGGGCTGCCTGGGTCATTCACTACCCCAGAGCCATTGGGCTGCCCTTTTCTAATTATCTCAGAGCTTAACAAGTCTCCAGAGGCTTAAAGAAAAACAAAGCAAAAAATACTTCAACTTGCAAGATGAATATAAAATTAAAATAAATGATTTTCAGCCTGCTTTTTATCAGCACCTCCTTAACAGAGGTTGGGTAATGGCTAGGTGACCTGGCAGGAAGAATGGCCAGTCTGTGAACAAGGATTCAAACCCAGATCAAACCCACGGCCTTCAGTAACAAGGCATTTTAAGCTCACATCCTGAAAGAACCAATCCCTCAATCTTCATACAATTCATTTTATAATGTGTTAAAATAAGACACCTGTTTAAAAAAATCCACCTAACAAGCATCTTCAAGCCCAGATAGGAGAGGTCTGGCACAGCCATCCTCAGACAGGGCCCAGCAGGAGGCAGACAGGAGTGAATACATGGCTGTAGGAGGACTGAGACTGCTGTGAAGTGGGGACCAAACTGCTGCCCAACTGCACCAGCCAACAAAAGACTGCAATACATTCATCGCTGTAATAGCAGCGGTCACCTACAGAAGGAGAGGCCTATGAAGAAACCCAAGAGGATGAATGAATTCTGAATCACAATATAGTAACATTCGATCAGACAACCAGGATTGCTGCCCACTCAGCAACACAAAATGCAGCTCATTTCAAAATGCAGTGCCCATTAACTCCATCCATATTAATAGCGAGTCAAGGGCAATCACTCATGTCACCATTCAGCCACTGATGCTACCAGTTACATCAGATGCTTCCACATGAAGCGACCTGGATGTGCTGACCTATGAGAGAAGGATGCTTTCACAATGTGACCACCTGCCATGTGCAAAGACCTGTTTAAAACCCCATGGCAATTTAAAGGGCACAGTCATTGAGATTCTTCAGGAGATAAACAACAGCAGAGGGATTTCTCTATCAGGCAGAGGAAACAAGATTGAGATGATGGAAGGTAATAGCTTATTTCTTTCAAAATTAAAAAAAAAAAAAAACCTACATCACCAAATGAACCTTCTCTCCCTCTCCTGATTTTCCTGGGGTAGTGGAGGAGAGGTACAGGGATGTGTATTCCAGAGGAGCTGCTTCACGGCATACCACATTTCTGAGTCACACTGATACAGCAGACACCTGAAGCACCCTCAACAACTGGTGTGTCCTGTACAACAGAGGAAAAAACCTCTTGACACGAAAACAGCCGTGGACACAAAGTACACAGATACCCAGTATTGTAAATCTAAAAATGGCAGTAGATAGAAGCTATGAGCTGTTTCTTTTCAGGTTACTTTTAGGACTGAGCAAGTCTCACGTGTGACTCATACTTCAGATAAAAGAATCCTTCCTAAAAATATTTAAGTCATCACCTCAATTTTTACAAAGCTATGCTTGTTGAAGGAACGTTAAACTACTGCAGTTGCCAGAATGTAAAAGTTTAACATAAACCTGACAACCTGTAGTGGCCAAACCCTGCCCTACAGAGCAAAGCTCGGGGAAATGCATCTTGTTCCAAGGACAACTGCCTGAAGCCCAGAAGTGCTGGGGCAAGCAGCCCACACCCTGCCAGGCTCTGCAAGCAGGAGGCACTGCAGAAGATGAGCTCCAAGGGCAATTGCTTCCACCCCCTCCCACTGCTGGGTCCCCCTGCACTGCTGGCCTACTCTCCTCGCATACCCATCCCTCAGCACCACAGTGATTTGCTGGGAAGCTTTCTGCCTGCAGAACTGCCAGCTCTGGGGCTGACACGAAACCCATCCCTAACCCCCTCACCATCCAGATTGTGATTAATAATTCTTCCCCTTGAAAGCACTGCACATTGCTGGGCAGGCAAGCCGTGCCAGATGGTCTGTGCACACACAGAGAGCTGGAACAAGTAAGTGACTGCACAAAAACTCACAGATAAAAGGAAAAGCAGAGATGCAAACCAGGCTTTTAATCAAAGAACCTGTAGGAAAAAAAACAATAGAGCACGCAGTATTTAACCCATTAACAAGCACTGCAGTTCTAAGAGCAGAGAGTTTATACCCTTTGTATGGGATGGGGGGGGGTCCCTGGGCTCACACAGCCAGAGGAGGGCAGGATCCCCACAGCCACTGAGGGAAGCAATGAAAGCGTTCAGTTGCCTGCCCATCACACAGCCTCCAGCTGCAGTGCATCCCTCTTAGCAAAAGGATCTCTGAAATACAAAGGAGAGGTGACAAACCCCTCACACAACAAAGCCCCAAGACAGTGAAATTCATATGCAAATTTTCACGTGGGACTTCATGCCGGACTCCCCATTTGGGAGCAAATACTTTGAAAAATAATCATAGATCATTTGTAATATGATCATTTAGAGGGATCAGCCTGAGCTCACTGTCTGCAGTAAGCTGCTTCTACTGCCTTTAACTTGTTCCATTGTTTCAAAATAGCTTTATATAAAAGCACACGTTTTCAAGAAGAAATGAGTTTATTACTGTGCTGGAGCACACATCTCAGAAGTTTTGCATCTGAAGCCTTACCAGCTTTTTCCTGGGCTGAGATCCTTTCACCTTTTGTAATTTCAGGAAAGCACTGGGGAAAGGAGACTTGCACAAACTGAAATGAAAGTTGTGCTCCTAGTGCTTATTTTTCAAGTGGAAGTTATTTTTACCTAAGAAGCCCAAGCAGCCCCAGGCATTGCTTATGGAATTCAAAACAGAAGCCGCAAATACATAAAAGTTAGAAAATGGCTGGAGAAAGTTGTTACCCAACACCAGCTATCAGCAGGGCTCTGCACAGCAGGCACCCAACCCACACTGACTATTGGATCACTGCAGGTGCATCCCCGGCCTCTGCAGCTTTGACGCATTGAAATTCCCTGCCTTTAACTAGAAGCGAGCTTTGGAGCAAGAAAGCATTTGTTTATAGGGACAAACTTAGGGCACAGTGGCCACCACGTAATTTAATCACCAGAGAGAAAGCCAAAACAATAGTTCCATTTCTCCCATCGGGTCTAGCAGTGCTATCATCACAGTGACCCTTCCAGTTTCCCCTCTGCGAGCAGCAAGGCAGCAGCAGCACCCTTCAGTGGCCAGCCACCGAGCAGCTGAGAGCAGTCAGAACCAGCTGGAATACTTTCTACATCCTTGGACCACTTCATGAGGCCTCACATGCAACTCTTCTGTTGCAAGAGATGTCAGAAATTTCAACATTTGAAGGATATCCATCTCCCTCACAACTCCGGGCTTGCCCATTGCTTTCATTTGATGATGCCTGGAGCTTTTTGCCTCATCAAGCCACTTTATCATCATTATCATGGACAGCAGACAAGATTTATGCCACTTTCAGTCTACAGCAAATGTTTATCAGCGTTTTCTACTCGAGCTGACTTCAGTGACGCACACCAGATGCTATTTTGCATATTGTTATTAAACAGAGTTTGAATAACTCCATCATACAAAACACCAAGCAGTACACGCTTCCCATGCTTTTGAATTCTCAGCTTCAGAATCCATCTCCCAAGCAGAGATGCAGCCTGCAGAAGGCATTCAGTTGTCAGGACAGAATATTAAGGTCTTTCTGTGAACAAGTTTCCCCCTTCGTGCCTGGCAGAGGCGTCAGAACACGCTGGATTATTGCCACGCTCTGTCTTCCTCAGCAGGTTGGACAACATGAATGTAGCTGGTAAATAAACAATCCCCAGAAGGATGACACTTTGTGGAAAAACCTCACAATCCATGTGAAACTGCAGAAGTGTGTGGGTGTGCACATACATTTCCATAAGCAAAAGCTCCACACACACATCAGTACTCGCATTGGAAGGCGAGGTTTGACTTATGAACTGCTGCTCCCATGAACTCTGGTCTATTACCAGCAAAAAACAATATCAGCTTTCAGTAAAAACAAGGGTGATGTTACCCTCGTCCAAAAGGACAGTGTTTTGTTCTCTCCTTCCTCCCATGAGGTTGTGAGGCTACAGAGAGATCAATGGGCATAAAAGAAGTATAATAAAGCAGACACTAATGAAATCTGTTGTTAGGTGTTCTGTCTCTATAAACATCTATAAACAAATGAGTTTTGACTAAGAATAAATATAAACAAGTGATTAGTCAAGCTTAGTTTCACACACCCCTTGTGCTGAATTAATTAATAGAAAAGTGCAAAGTAAATAAGTACTTCCCCCACATTTTCAACAGGTTTTCACAAACTTGTTAGAATCCTTTCTATAAGATTGTTTATTTTTGTGGACCAATATCAGCTTTATCATTTTCTTATATTCAGCAACACTCAGTACATTTGGTAACATTCAGCTCCAGCTGTAAGCTGTTTACAGCAGTCACTCAGAGCCTTCTCATGTTGTTTCAATTTAGCAGAGAAGCTAAAATGAATGTCAGCTGAAAATGAACTGAATATTATTTGTTTAATTGGAAAACAATACAAGTGAATCACTGATATTTAAAGTACAAACAAGCAAGTTGGTCACATTTAATTCATGCATCATTGATCAGAAGTAGAAGGCACTGGCAACAAGTTTCATCACAAAAAGCATGAACCCAGCTCCACTGAGAATGTTTGGCCTAAGGTATGTATGTATACAAAAAGCTACTGCAGTCAGTTTTACTTCAGTACCTGCTCAAAGCTAAGCATGCAGGAAAACGCTTCCTCAAAGTTTACATGCATCTCCAGCTGCCTAATGAGGATGGGGAGTGACGAATATAGAAACAGAGGTCCTTAATATAATATCATTATGTTCCTGTATTCCATGTTTAGAAGCCATTTATTAAAGGAACAACTGTGGTTTGGTTGAGTGCATTGAAGAGGGGCCAGGAAACGACAGTGGAGCCAGCACACATGGCAGCACTCTGCTCTGGCCCCTCTGCATCCCCCATTGCATGCAGCATCCCTGAGCAGCTCTGCACGTGGCTGTGATGCCCCACCAGTTTCACCTCTGCACAACATAATTTCAGTCCTGGTGAAAGTAAGCAGAGCTGCAGCAACCACAGCATTTGATAACAGAGCACAATCAACCATTTGGAAAGTGATTTTTAGCATCTGGAAAAAGAAGTGTTGGTATTGTTTTGTTTTAATTAACAGCAAAAAAAATCATTTGAAGCCACAACACAATTTCCAAAGCACTTATACTCAAAAAAAAAGCCCACTGTAAAAGTATCCAACATTTTTATGGTGGCCCTGATTCACATACAACATCACCATGCATCTTCCATTGCATGGGCACTTCCCTTCTGCCCCCCAGAGAATAAAAACAACAGAATCAGTCTTCTCTGACAAGCGTTCAAGTAGTGTTCAGAAAGTAAGATGTAAAAGTATTCTGTTCAATGATCTCCATTACATAGAACAGCTGCATAGAATAGCTTGGGATGACATGGTGGGTACAGTGCAAATCCACTATGGAGTAATCTGTGCACCTACAGTAGAAAGTTCTATCAACTGTAGGAAAAAAAAAAAGTCTACTCCTTATATTCCTTGCCAAGCACATATGAATGTATTGCTCATCAGCATTCAAGTAATCATCCCAGATGATTTATTGCACATTTATGAAAAATGAAGTCTTCAGATTTACCCAAGAGTTTCACATCAGTGCCTTATTTGTCTGTCCTAGCAAAAAATGGCTTCATCAGCCACATCTGGGGTTGGGAAGGGTGACATTCAATGGCCTAATAACCCTCTGGGGACTTGCTTTTTCACAAGTGCATCAACTCGCTGCTTATTCAAGACCTGAATCACAACTAAATTCTTCACCTTTCTCTTCCCAGAAAAACCCCATGAATCTGCAATGTGCAATTCAGAGAAGACCCAAGACAGGAGGAGACAGATGTATTTATCATGCGAAGATGATGTAGGAAGGAGAAAGGGAAAAAAATACTGTCATCAGTGCCTTACTGACTGCAAAATAAGGAACAGTAATTAATCAGCAGGAGTACACTCTGAGAGGAAATATCGATTGAATTTGGAGAAACTTCGGTTTGCTGAAGGAACAGTTCCTCTGCAAAGGTAACCAGAAAAGTTTCTGCAAATTAGAATGGCACCCAGCCAGCCCACAGCTGATCTGAGTGCTGCTTCAGGCAACCCAGCAGAAATGTGCAACAGACTCACGTTGGTTTCTAAAGAGTAATTTAAATACATTAGTAAATCAATGGCATTGGCAGTTTGATGGACTATGATGGAGGAGCCTTCCTCTGAAGCATCATCTTTAAAACCTGCATAGCTCCGGCAACTGAGCTGTTTCAACTTCACCGTGTTTTTATCATTTTTTCCCTCCCAGCAGCTTCTAGTGTTTGGTTATTTCAGCTTACACTGATATGAGTTCCTCTCCTGCTGGACTGGCTCCCAAGCTCTCAGGACTCCCCAAAGTCCCATTATCGTGAGGAAAAGGAAAGGCTTTATTTAGCCCTTCCAGGCCAAGGAGAGGCAGGAGGTGTAACAGGGCTGAGGAGAAGCTGTGCTCTGACAACATACCAGCTCAGAAATGAGCTGGTTGCCTCTGTGAAGTAGAAGCAGTAACTTCTTATTTCTTCCCTTTTACCTGACTGGCACACACTTACGGCTGGTGGGACGCTAGCCACCCTGAACTAAAAATAGGAAACAGTGCTTGACATTTAGAGAAAAGCAAGACATTCCCACCCCAGGAAGTGCTCCACAGGGTCACACAAAATGATCACATCTTTCAGCACCAAGTCCTGTCTCCCTGAAGATCCGACCTCAGGCAAACCCAAGCACTGCTGTGGAAGGAGCTGCGATCCACCGGGCTATGTGCAAGTCTGCCCAGCCTGTCAGCTCAGAGTACATTCTTGATGGGACTTCTGTCAGTTTGGGCTTGGCCACTCCAAGGGATTTCATTGGCATTTAAAGAAATAACAGCCTCCCTGCTTCAAGAACATTTTGAGAGTTACCTTGTTGTCTTCTTCAGTAATAAACTGTTCTTTGCTAAGGTCATCTTTCATCTACACAGTAAATAAAACTGTCAACTGAAGCAAGTTCCTGTTTCTCATCAGTCAAGCAATACAATAAAACTCAAAACAGTGTATTTAAACAATGATTTTGAGAGAGAATGCAAACCTTACAGATGTGTTCATATAATCATTTCCTCTTAGATGTCAACACAACAGACACAGCGATTTAGCTGGACATAGGGTTTAGAAGGCTGATACTCAGATTGCCTTTAGAGACAAAAGAAAATACCAAGATCTCATCATAACAATTAATTGATTATTTCTCACAAAACACCTAAAGAACGTCTCAAAGTAAAAATCACAGATTCAAGAAACCAAAACAATCCTCAAGTTTGCCTATTTAATTTCAGTTCTGCTATGCAGGAAATCTTTCTGCTGTCAAGCAATATTTCTTATCTATTTAAGAAGGAATTCAACTGGAAATATTTAGATATTTTCAGCACGCTGACTATTTTTATCTAGAGGAAGATAAACTATTATATTCATGCAAACAGTAAAAACATACTTGCTAGGAAAAGTTGGGTTTATTTCCACCATACCTGCCATACACCAACCAGGACAAGATAACATGTCTTTCTAGAACAATTAGCCCAACTGAGACAGCTGTAGTGAGCTCACATGGATTTTTATAGTATAACTCCATAGTTACTTGCCTAAAATACAAGGCTGGAGTTTCTCCAACATGTTAACACAAGAACAAACCCCATGTTGTCTGAAATCAGACTCTAGCTCTGCCACATAAACAAGGGCACACCCCACATCTCAGCCATCTGACCCACTCAGCTCCACGTCCACAGGAGTTCCTTTACCTCATTTCTCACTGAGATACTCACAGCTTGTCCCATTTCTGGGAGAAAGAGCAATAGAGATTGAAGCATTTACAAGACGCTCATATCTTTCTAAACACAAGCATTCCAAAATCACAACTTCCAACTCTGCCCCAGATCATGAGATTTTGAAAGATGTTATCTTCAACATTATGGAATATTATGTACCATATTGTTCTTTATTTTAAAATATTTACATAGAACACCAAGTTTTTAATCAACAGTTGAGGAGGTTCTGTCTCTTTTTAGTGGGGAAAAAAAAAGTCATCCCTTATTTATATGATTCCTGGAGGCTTAACTTTAAAAATAGTCCAACCATCAGGATTCATCACATGTAAATTTATGGGACTTGGCAACTATGTCAATGTCTCCAGGGATGATGGAAGAGGAGGAGCGCTCTTGGCTAAATGGGTTAAACGGTTTTATCTTTACTTATTTCTTTATCAAATAAAAGGAGCATGCTGGAAGTGTGAAATATTTCTTAAAGGAGACCATTGATTCATTCAGTGTTATGGGGACATGTGGCACACTGCGCTTATCAATACCCCATATTAAGTATCCTGACACTTGTTAAACAGAACTACATGCATTCTGCAGAAAGAAACTAGAAAATAAAGATTCTTTCTTCTTTTTCCTGAAGAACACGTCCTTTCTAAGACTATTGCCCAAAGCAAACCAGGAGTGAAAAGCCAGTCTTAATAAGTGTACAGGAGAAAAACCCAGTTTCAGAGTGGCTGTTCATTTTCTTGCTTTGTTAAAGGCAGAGAGAATCCCATGGGGGCAAAAATAAAGAAATAAATGCACGATATTTTGTGGTTTCATTCTGTTTTCCCAAACAGAAAAACTAATCTTTCATCAATCTTACAAATCAGGAGAGGAAAGGTGGAAGGAAGGTTAGTTAGTTGCATTATTTTTTTCTCCTTAATTTAAAGGTAAAAGATAAGTAGAAATTGTTGTGATTTCTCCTAACACAGACACCTGCTGATCCAGACATGGTCAGTGTTCAGCCTTGCCCCAGGGAGTTCAGCCGTATCTCTGCTCTGTAATTCCATGGTGCCGGCTGACAGCTACTATTATTTTGTGTCTTTGCACCAGAGCATACAAGCCTCAGTCTCGACGCAAGCACACAGCGCAGCGAGGCCCTGAGGAGGCCCAGCAGCAGAAGGTCACCAGCATGGTGCACAGCCCTGCAGCACAGCTTTGCTGTTGGTCACACCTGGCAGTCCATGTGCAGCCCCACCAGCAGCTGCACGAGGAGCTGTGTGCTCCACAGAGGCTTTCAGACACGGCTGTCAGAAGAGCCTTCCTCTCGCATGCCAATAACTGGAGCTGATCTACAATTCACGCTTCGCTGTGTACCAGACTCCTACTCCTGAGGAATATTTACCATCCAAAAACAAAAATACTGCCATAAGGTGTGAATAACTTCGAGTCCTTTGTTTAAGGGGAAATACAGTGACTGGCTGATATTTTCCAACACTGCAATAATTTTATAAACACCTACTAACAGAGCAACTTCCACCATATGACTCTGGAACTGCAGCTCTCAGGCCCGCCGCCTCCCGCACCGCTCCAGAATGAGCATGAGGGCAATCAGAAGAACCCAGCACAGCCCGGAATTAGGCAAAACATTCTTGGGTCATTTCAGGGGCCAAACTGGAAAAAAGTCAGATGGCTACAACTGTTTGCTTCCTTTTTTGTCTCCAATCCAGCTTGTATTCTGAGAAATTTACACTATTGGCCTTAATGCAGATGTCCCAGTTCACTGCAGGGCAGCTGGTCTTTAAGAGTCCCTTCCAACTCAATTCTACAATTCTATGACTAATTTCTTCCCCTAATCTCTGTGACTGTTCCTTCACGTAGTCTGGGGAATTAATGCATGAAAGAGTGATGGCAGACTCATCAAGATACAACAGATACCTTTTGAAACCACATTCAAGAGAGAGAGCGATCGCCCTGCATATTTCTACAAAGGAAAAGCTAACACGCTGTGTTACACCTAAAACATTCTGCAAGAAGATAATGCTAGGATGTAGTGACAAATAACTGCTGTTTGGTACACATATTTGGAATCAAAATGTAGATAGCTTTTTTGTTTCCAGTCAAACAACCCAATTAATCTCAGGATTAAAGCCAGCTATCTTAACATCCACTTACAAGGTTTGGATCCATTATTTATTCTGCAAAAGAGGAAAATTAACCAAATAGAAATTGAAAATACTTGTAGAAAGGGTGATTATGCTTGGATCCTATTACTGCACTTGTAACATGATGGAAAGCACAACAAAACAGCACAGCAGCAAGCTCTTAAACTACAAAGAGTAAGGAACTGCTTAAATAAAATACCAGAAATCACAGAAATAAAGGAAAGAAGCTGCTTACCTTTAGAAGACCTCAGGCACACAGTGGTTTCCAGAGAGATCTCCTTGCTTCTACTACCAACACTTAAATGAAGTTTGGGAAGGGGTGGATCCTGGTTCCAGCCCTTCTGGTCACTCAGGGACACTGCATGCACCTGAGCTCCCCTGTGCTCGCTCTGCCTTCCCACCAGGTGCTCCATCACTGCTTCAAGATGAGACTTGGCATTTCCACTACACTACTATTGTCTACTTCATACACATTATGTTAAATTCCACAATCAGAAGCACAAATAAAACCAGGAAGTTTGTGTTCATATCAGAAGATGCTGTTATTTCACCACTGGAACACGTTTAGCCCAGTGAAGACACTGACAACAAGAAGCCCATGTACCATGTCAATGTTAGGGTCCCTGCTGCAGCCTTCCAACGCAGCCTTTGCAAAGACAGCACTGCTACCTGGCTGAAAAGGTGGAGCACCCATGCCGTGCTGCTCTGTCCACCATCCACTTCCTCTGCTCTGCCACAGAGACAATGACTTCATGCTGCATCTAGAGCCAAGAAAGCTCCAATGCATACAAAGCTCCATCATCCTGGAGATAGTTTTGGCTGCTACAGTGCTTGTTTATCCCAGATAAAGTTCTCAACTTCTTTCCTACCTTTTTACCTACAGAGGAAGAATACCACTTTGAGGATAGCAAAAACAGTCAGCAAGCCACACTGGCTACGTGCCTTTACACTTTATACGTACTCTGGCATTCACAGTTCTTCCTTACCTTTATACAGGGTATCTGCATCCCCAATAGGAAGTTGCTTCTTGGCTGCCCTGCGATAGACCACGTGTGTTCTGCCTCCTTCCTCCTCCTCCTCGCGTGTCCCCTTCTCCAGAGGTTCAATGAAGAACTCGTCCTTGTCTGTGCGAATCATGCCAGCCTGGAGGAGCAGGGCAAAGAACATTTTGTGTTACTGCACACACAGCTGACACTGTGAGTAAACAGTTACAATATGCTTAAGCACACATTAGAGTCCTCCAGAGAGCAATTAGGAATCAGAGAGGAAGCCAGGTGAATTCTTTATTAGAGCAAAATGAAGTACCATTTCCCCAGCTTGACAGGAAAGGACAAAAGGTAAAACCCTGAACCAAAGGGATTTCTCCTTAAACCAAACGAGCAAAGCACAGGTCTGAGAACCTGTCTAGGAAATACCATCTCAATTAGAAACCAGCTACAGTGCAAGTTAATACGACGTTGGCTATCTGTCAGCCACAGACTGCTCCAGTGCCTCCTCCTATCTGCTAAGCAGAGGATCAGGTCAGTGCCGTAAGCTGGTCCTGATGGGCAGCTCCACAGATAAAAACTGTAGAGTCAGCCTTTCTGTTCAGAAGCAGAACAGAAGTACTACAGCTTACGTGCAGGCAAATAAGAGCAGTGATTAGTTTCCCCTTGACACAAAGGGTTGCACTGACAAAAAAAAGAAAAAAAAAAAAAGGATCTCTTTCAAGAATTAGCCACAGCTCATTTTAAGAATGCTGCCAGTGCTGAGAGAGGAAAGCTTTTCCAGCCTGAACAGCCACTCTGGTATGAAAAACTGAGATGGTTACAGTGCTGCAGAGCACCTCAGAGGAACATCACCTGAACGATCCTCACAGTGCTGAACACAGCAGGGAAACCACCACAGAGACTGAACATTTTTAAGAGGTATTTTCACTATTTTCATGCAGGTGGAACTTCTGGACATGATGACACTTCTTGGGACCTGTGCTTCTGGGACCCCCTTCCTGCTGGGAGAAGCCTGACCTCAAGCTTCCAGCAGAAGCAGTTTGGTTGCCTCAAACTCAGCACTCTCACTTGAAACAAGCATCATCTAAACCACTCTTACCATATCCCAGCAGCAGAGTTCTCATACAACCCGTATTTCTCCTTCTACAAGTAGCAAACTGCATTTCTACCACTATCAATACAGTGTTCTTCAGTTCACTCCTTGGAAAAACATCGGGTTCATTTGTTTCATCTTAACTCATATTAGGCAGGATTTCCAGTCCCAGATTTCATGTATGTAATGTACACAGATTATCATATATAATATATACAATATAATTCAATAACAGATTGAAGGGGAAGGATTTAAGAAGCAAAATTATATCGAAGCAATTTAAACCGATGCCATCCTGCCTGTATAGAGAGGAAACTGAATTTGAAATCCTGTCCTGTTTCTTTTATCTGATTTAGATTCTACATCAGGCACAAAAGAAATTGTGAGACAGGCTCAGCAGCTCAAGGAAGCCAAGATAAGCAACCCAGAGAGACAGCCACTGATATTCTGGAGCGTTTTAAGGAATACATGACAAATGTCATGTAACTGACTTACCCTTTATCCTCCTTTATTCTCCTTTTAGAATTTATTTTACTTGCATATGCACACACATTTCTTCTGGTATTGGATATTATATCCAGCACTTTTAAAGCCTTTTTATGAGAAATACACAACTAAAGATCAGGAAGGAACAGGCATTTGCATGCTCAGCTGCACAGGATACAACACATGTGCCATACACACACCCAGGAGAAACACACAGACAGCCTGACTGCCAATGGAAGAACAGGATTTTGCTTTTGGCAAGTAGGCTGCATTGTTGCAAACATGTTTACATATATTTCTGGCCTTATTAAACCTACTATTAACTTAGCAGCTAATGCTGGTTCTTAATTGTTCATGCACTGTTTAAAAAGCAGCCGGTACCTGTGGGATACGGGCATGCAGAGGGGCATGCCAAGGAGAGCCTGGAGGAGTTCAAACCTTCCAAGAAAATTACCAGGTGGACAACTTCTGTCAGATCAGTTCTGCTGCTGGTTTTAGAAGAACAACTTTAATAACTGAAATTTAGATTCCGGGTGTGTTTTGGAAAAAATAACTTTGATTCCGATCAGACTGAAGACTCCCCTCTGAGAGGGAGGACAGGCTACAAGACTTCACAAAGGAGAAAGCTGAAGGCTGGTTCCCAAGACATAAAACCAGTCATCAAGCACTGCCACAGATGACTGTGGCTGGTGCTGGCCATTTGTATGCAGGGGTTTATGTAGCACTGAATGCTGCCAAATAGCTGCCCATCCACCAGGTGCTCACACTTCATACTCTGCTTCTCGGATAGACGCAACTCAAGGCTGTATAACACCATGACAGTTTTCTCTCTAATCCCATTGGAGTGTAGAAAGGGAGAAAATTAACCTTCCTATATATATGTATATTCTTTTTTGTCCTCCCATTTTTATCTTGGATTTTCTGTCTTATACTGGAAATTTTCCTTTAGACCTGAGAAACACATCTATTACTTTTGGTCAGGAACTGTGTATTTGGATTGTAAAAGAATGACATATAGATTCTATATTCTACACAATCTTTCCATTAGCCAACTTATTCTCGTGTCTTAAGTTGAATTAAGTAAGAAGATATGCCTTGCTTTAAGAATTCAGGAAGGAAATTCATTGAGGCTGCGAGGCAGAGTTCCTACAGCAATCCAAAGTTCAAGCCATCTGCCTAAGATCATACCCACAAGTATGCGAGACCCATATATATGAGAAATATATGGCACTCCTTCATTTCTCCACCATGCACTTCCTCTCCAGTTCAAGCAAGACATTTGATCTCTTTACCTTCACTTCTCTACTTCTCAACCACCATAACAACAGTCCTCTAAGATAATTAAAAAGGCTGACTTGTGTTTTTTGCCAAGTGCTTTGAATTTGAAAAGCTCAGGAGGAATTGCATCATGATTTTTTTCTGATACTCCTTGGAACATCTCAAAAAAAGTCACCAGGAAATTGAGATCGCTTGCAGGCACCAGGTGTTGTATTGTTTGAGCAAATTTGTGCCTTCCTTTTGACACTGGTTTGAGTAAGAAGACTTGAGAACAATCTTGGGTTATCCTCCATTTACTTCAGGCAATGTGCAAGCAGAATTAAGCCTTACAGTTCTGAGTCTCTCCAAGTTCTTGGCAGAGGAGCTGTAGCAGCTCCCAGGAGCTAGGAGCTTACAAGGAACTGCCACCAGCAGTGCCCCAATGCATTTTGTCCACTGCCAATCCTGGCAGTGGTGTTCAGGCAGGGCTCAGGGACACACACACAATGTCCCCTTGCAGCCACAAACACGCTGTTAACACAGCCAGGAGCAGGACCCCCAAGCCCTCCTAGTTCTGGGAGCTGATACCTCTGATACCTCTTCTTCTTCTGGAGCTTCTAAGTTCAAACTGAAGTGAATATGAGAATATTGCAGCTGTGACTAAAAAAATACAAGTTAATTGAAAATGCATTTGTCTTTGGAACGCACTGAACTGTAGCAAAGCCTATAATATCCCGCTATTTCCCAAAGCAGGACATCCCCAGGCCTTCCATCCAAGGGTTCCCAGAACCCAGAAGCAAATTACTTGAGTCAAGCACTGCTTAGCACTCATTAATATGCATTAAAGCCAGAAGACACTTAATCAAAAGGAAACTGCAGTTCAAAGAATCAAAACCTCTGCTAAGGTTAGCAAGGCAGTTATTTAGAAGCGAAAGCCACTCACCAGAAAAAATCGTAAGGATGGCAGAGACCAACTGCCCTGTCTAATTAAGACAAAGATTATATTGATAATCCACAAATGAGTCCATAGCAAGTCACAGGGCTGGGATTAGGGCTCCACTAATCTCTTCCGGGAGCAATAGAGCTCCCGTGCTCCTGAATACCTACCAGCCTTTCAAGGAGCACAGGATCTACAGGTACCAATAAGCATAAGGATGGCAGAGACCCTTCCCTATCTGCCTGGCTATACAGAATGAGGCCACATACCATCAGGCCACACCTCCCCGTGGGACCTGCAGCCCCATCGCCATGCTGGGTACGTCCCAACCAGCCAGACCTCCCAGCTGCTCACCCCACACAGCTCTGCCTCACCTCCTCAACACCCCAACCCCCCTCACATTTCTAAAGGCATTCTTTAAAAGTCTAATTTGACAGAAAAACTGCCTGACATATTTAGGATCTACAGAAAACCCTGAGTTTTAGAGCTTTACCTCCTGTGGCTAATTAAATGTGCACTCAGTGAGCAACTTAATTGTCTCCTCATTCCCATTCCCATCACAGCTCTGTTCTAGGCTGTAATGAAGCAACCCATCTAGCTGCTGCTTCAGGACTCCAGAGCTTCAGCCCGTCCTGTAACCGCAAGTTTAATTAATGTTCATTTTCTTCCTCATTAGTACTGCTTTACAAAGTTTCTCATTGCCATATAAAGGCAGATTTACTTCCCAAGCACACGATTCAGATAGGAAGCTAAAATTAAATGTGAGCAAACCTGAAATTAATAATAAATTCTAAAAAATCTAAGTGCCTGCTTATTTAATTAAGTCCATTAGCTACAAATCCAGAGTGCTTCGTAGACTCTTAGAAAAAGCATTTCCAAAAATACAGAGTTCTGGGTTTTTGGGGTTGGTTTTTTGGAGTATTTGATTCTGAAGAAGGTTACTGCCACATAAGGCAGAATTTGGTTCTACCTATGCAGAACCAAATCCTAAATAGAGCCCTGAACTTCACGGAATCCTCCCTGACACCAAGGGGAGGACCAGACTATCTGACCGTTGAGCTGAGTGGCTGGGATAGCAGCCTGCACTCCCTATGATGTCAGTGAATCCTCCAGAGGGGAATTTGCAGTATGGTATCCTCCCAGCAATCGATTCGCAGAGAAGCAGGGACAGGAGATTTGCATTTCACTGTACAGTTCCCAGAAAACATTCTGTAGATGACTCAAAAGAGAAAATATTTATATTTGCAGGATAACAGATCAGACAGGGACTGACTCTACTTCTGTATCAACGTGCCTGTACTCCAAATATACTTCATTGCTTTACATTTGACTAAAACTGGAACTAATATGGCACTTTCAGCAGAGAATCTGAAAGCAAATTGAATATGTTGTTTTTATTTATGATCCTTCTCCAGGTCTCAGAGCTGCAGGAAAGGGCTTTTTCCAAATAGTACCAGATGTGTCCTCCCATCACTAAAGGCAAGTACAGAAATGTTATTAGTTCAATTACATTACAACAGAACCGATGCACAAACATCTCAGATGACTGCAGCAAGATCACCAAGAAAGCCTGGGTATGACCAAGGGCACAGCATAGACCTTCCACACTCATTTCAGCCCACGTGGGATTTCTCACCATTTTCAGTTCTGCAATTGGTTTACTCTCCATCATGAAGTGTGTTGATTCAGGAGCAGGAATGCTTGGCATTTTATTTCCAATTAGCTTCATTCATATAAACAGTAATTAAACAAACAAACAAACAACTTAATGTCATATTTACATTGGATTCTCTGAGAATATGACTTGAATTATTGGAGCACTGCACAGCTAATGCACTTCTTTCTGAGGTTATGAATAGAGGTTCTGAAGGAGTTGCACCAGAGCCTTGGAAGACGGTGCCCTCGCTGTGCTGGGTGCTGCTGCTCTCCTACACTGCACTGATTTGTTCAGCCCCAGGCAGGACATGGAAGGACATAAGGAGGAAAAGGTTTAACTGAGCATATTTTTCTTACTGAAAGACTATTTTTCAGCTTTTATTTCCAAGTCAACTTGTGATTAAGTTGCTTTATTTTCCACATTTCCTCTGAATAATTATGCATACAAACGGGAATTACATAGATAGCTTGATAAAGAAGCAGAGCTGCACGAAAGCTGCATGTTTCTTAGTGCCCCTATTCATCCTCTGCAGAATGGAGTTAAGGTCACAGTTGTAACAGACTTTGGGATCTACTAATGAAAAGCAGCACACATAACAGCTATTTGTACTGAGTGCTTTCATGACTGTCTGCTTTCTCACAGTCCTCGTAGCACAAGGGAGAAGCACAGGGGCATACAGAATACAGAAATACAGAAATATGTGTCTATATGCTTCCACTGCTACTGAAAATAAAGTTTTGCCCAGCTCAGTCCCCACACTATTCCAGGTGTGATTAATAGCAGCAGTGAGACAAATTTGCAGCCAGTATAACCCGATGCTAACAGACACGCATTAGTTTACAGTAGATGAGAATCCAGCCTCAAACCTTGCACATAAATGGCATAACTCAATTTGAGTTTTTAAAAGGAGGGTTTGTGATTTTTCAAGAGACGCAGCAGTGAGACAGACACTGCCCCACAGCCTCTGCCCCTGTGCTGCCAGCTGCTGCCCTCTGAACGCTGGCAACCAGGGAGGGTGGCTGCATTTCCAAAAGCTTAACCCAGGTAAACACGGCTTCTGCACAGCGAGCGTCTGAAGCAGACACAGCCTGCAAAAATGCAGCAGAGCCTCGGGAGCGGAGAGATGCCCAGCAGGATCCTGCAGCTGTGCAGTGACACAGCATTGCTCCGTTGGCACATTTGGTTCAACCTTTCTTATGCTTCCAGGACCAACAGCGGGAACCTCATCTCCAAAGAGCTAAGCTGCCAGACCTGCTAGAAATCTGGAGCTTTTCCTTTCTTATTTATTTATTTATTAACAGACAGCAGTTCTTAGCTAAAATAATGTTCCAGCAAGAGCATTTTGGAAAAGTCTCTCGGTCTGAGGTCCTCAGGTATGTGTAATTCCAAACGGGAAGGAGGTGAGTTATTAAATAGCTGTTAAGAATGAAAATGATAAATGCGGCAGATCTTGCTGACTCAGGGGATTGTAAACTTGATTGCTGTTGTTGCAAGCAGGGAATAGTAAGTGCAGTTCCCTGCAACAGAGTTTCTCAATTTTAATCTTTCAGAGGGGAAGAGCGTGAATATTGAGTCCACGAATTTGCTAACAGCAAAATCCAAACGGATTAACTTTTCCACTTCAACACAAGGAACCATTGGAAATAAAGCATTTCTGAGGTCACTCTGACAAAACTGCACAGTTGAGTTCTACCCTTGGCAATAAAAATGAATTGCTATTCGTCGAGAAAACAAAACCAATCTGACTGGAGAGCTCTTCAACTCAAATTCTCATGAAATGGGGTGGCTGCTACACAAGTTTCTTTTCAAAAATGTATTTCCTTAAGGCACAAATCACCGTGCACTGAAGCCAATGGGTGTCACATCCATAAATCTCAAGGCCAGGATTCATAAATGTGTTCATAAATATTCAAGCAGTTTAGTCTGACCTTCTGTGTGAGACAGGCCAAAGACTTTCACCAGAGCCTCCCTGCAGCCTCCCAAAACCAGACACCATCCAGAATGCAGCAGGGCTGGATCGGGTCCATTAATGGGTGGGAAACAGAGTCTAAGTCTTTGCTATGGTAAACAAGATAAAAGACCAAACACTGGAGGGAAAGGATTTACTGTATTTAAATATATATTTACTATATATATACATATACATGGTTTCAAATTTATATATATAATTCATTTGAGTAGCATTTAAAATAAGGTAACTTTAATGCTTTTAAATAATAGAAATCTTGACTCTTTCCTGTAGGAGATGTCACTGCAGCACTGTTTTGCATTCCAAAGGAATACCCCAAGCTGCAGAAAGCCAACTCCAGGGCAGCACAAGCTGCTGAGTCAGGGTCACCCCAATCTCCTCCACCTCTGCTCTGCTCACTCCAGAGAAAGCGTGGCCAGGAATTTCTACCCCTACATCACTGTCCTATAAAGATGAACATTTTGACAGATCCAGCTCTCCCTGGACCCCGATTTCTGATGTCAACCAACACAATGAAAGCTTAATCCCTCACAAGTATAAAAGTACACTGAGGTGAGAACTTGCACACCCTATTGGCTCTGCTCTGCCCCACAGTTCAAATCCCAAATCTGGCCATTGAAGTGGCCTGTGTACCTCCACATGGCTCAGGAATCAGGCAGCCTCAACCTGCTAAAGATCATTTATTCTTAAAGTGATGCCTATGAGGGTGAAGGAAAACAAAAACTCCAAAGAGTTTACTATATCAGGGACTTGTTTTCCTTCCCACATCCCTCAGACATGCTTATTTAACCTTCCTGCTCTTCTCCATATTGAAGAGATGAACCTGAGAAGCAGTTATCCAAATGAGAGCTTGAAAACTAATGAGAGATGAGCTTTCAATTTTATCCTGTGCTCAGTTCTAGGCTTCCAGTACAAGATGTCAACAAAGTGCAAGATTCAGTACAGAAACTCAAATAATTAATCCCTGGAGGAACATGCTTATTAAGAAGGATTAAATCAAAAAACTAATGTGCGCTATTTGCCCATATGACAGAGAAAAGGAGGCATATGATAACTCTCCAGCATTTGAAAGCACAGAGAGAAAAAGGATTGCTGATAGAGGAAAAACGTGGACGTATTAGGAAAGAAACAAAACAGAAACTCCAACAGAAATTTCAGGCTGAAATATTGTGGACAATCTCATGCAGCTTAAGAAGAAAAAACAAACACCTCAAAAGCTTGTCTGTAAGAATCTTTAAATTAATATTTCTCATTCTTTGCACTGAATTAGAACCTAGAGATTAAGGAACAATGTTTAGACACTGTAGGATGAGAAATACTATAAATGCAGAGGAAGAAATGAAGAGTGTCAGCTGAGAGCAAACTGGGCTCAGGTAGCTGGGCAGCAGCTGGTAGCACATTTCCTTGGAAATGCAAAGTCATGAACACGAGCTGGACCTCTTCTGAGAGCCCATTCTCCGAGCCAAAGGAACCCAGCTCCTTCTAGGGCTTTGCTTCATCCCCAGCCAGCAAGGCAGAGGGCAGCTTCGGGGCAGCTGGCTGTGGCTGGAAGGAAGCTGGAGGCTCTACATCCCTCCCTTCATGGGCCAGCCACAAAAACAGATGCCAGACAGACCACCTAGAGACAGCCTGAAGCAAGCTCCTGGCTGCTGCAAGTGAAATAACTGCAGGTGGAAGTCCTGCGGAGGGGCAGGGTTTACTTGTATGCTCATATAACAGAGCAATGAATCCATACGGAGAGCTGAATGTAGAGGGCCTCTTAGGAAACAGTGGGAGGACCTGGTACTCCTGGTCATCGTGGGCATGTTCTGGATGTCAGCTTGCAAGCTGAAAACAGGAGTTTTGTCATGGCACTGCTCTAAGCATTCCCAGCCCCATGAAAAGGCAGGTAAGATGCACAGCTGAGAACAAGATCCATGGGTTCAGGGAGAATGGAAACAGTTTGGATTCACCAGGCACTGGCAGGAGTCGGGAATACGTGCAGTCTGCACAAGAGAGATCAGTTTCTCCCATGTCATCATATTAAGTACTGAAAAGGCAGTAAATAATGTTTAAAATAATAGGAGAGGAAGGTGCAGAAGGGTAAACGCTGATGCATACTGATATAAAAACATACCAAACACACAGTGAAAAGAGGACAGCATGGGGACACAAACAGCAGGATAGGAAGGACATGGAAACAGCAGCCCGACAGTGGAGAATTGAGTCCAGAATTAACTCAGAGTAACCTTAACAAAAAGCATACAGCTTTCCCCTGGATTAATGTCCTAGATATAAATAGGAAAACAACAATATAGGGTGATACTGTCAGCTGCTTGATCAGGACAGCAACAGAGGGAGTGCAAACAGTGAGGGAGAGCAAAAGGACTATGAGATATCCAGCACCCCGTGGGGACTGGGCAAATACCATCCTGGGGAGTGCTGCTGAGCACAGGTCTTAAGTATCATTAATGACTGCTTTATGAAGCTCTGAGACCAACTCTTTGACTGTGTGAGAAGAGCAACTGAACTGCTGCTACTGGTACTGAAAATATTGACCACATTGCTTGTGTTCAATGAGAGGAGGCAAGAGCAACAAAACCTGCAATATTTCTACTCAAATTCTCACTTCCAGAAAGGATTACTATGTAAGAGTAAAGAAACATGTTAAAGAATGAGTGAATGGGCATCTAAAAGAAAAGCTCATTGTAGGTACCATTGAACTATATAAAGAGAGTCTTGAAAACTCAGAGCAAATATATACCATCCATCCATCGAATGAGTTCAGAAAGAGCAAATGAAAGTCAGCGTTGCTAAACAACACGAGATGGTTATTTGAAGCATACAGGCATCCTTGAAATAATGAAAATAAAAACTGATGCTGAGCCCAAATTAGTAAAATTGAAATGGTCGAAGTGGCAGATTAAACGTAAAAACACAGTAAGGTAAAAAAGGATCTGAGGAGTAACTTCCAAAAGCATAAAAACCTTATCCTAGAAACTTCCTCAAATAGATCAGGAGCCAAAAACTCATCAGGGAATCTAAATGCAGCAGATTATCAAGATGTAAAGGAGCACTCAGAGAAAGTGCCACAGCAGCAAATTAAATGAGGTTCTTCAAAACAAGCTCACCTTGGAGAACCTGAAGGAGAACCCTGTGTAGGAACTCTCTCCATCTAAGGCTGTGCTGAGAGATTCAAATCAAACTGAAAGATCTAAAGAGTTTATAAGATAGAATCTACATTAAAGAGGTTATAGGGTTCCATGTTGAAAATAAAAAACAGATGAAACGGGCTAGCTACTGCCTGTGTCATAACTTGCTCAAACCTGCTTCAGAACCAGGGGACTGAGTGCAAGTGAAATACAAAGACAGCTTTTGAGAACTTTAAGAGCGATCTTGGGTACAAAGACCATTAATCCTGACGGACAGTGGGGTACTGCTTTGTGCAACACAACTGAATTGAAGAACAAGAGCAACTCCTCTGCCCGTTCCTTAAGCAATGGCTCCGGTAACCATTACCTTTTCAACCAAACTTCATGCTGCAGAACTTAGAATATTCACATGCACAGACAAAACTCTAAAGGACCATAGTTAGATACTAACTGCGGAGACATGAGAAATCAGTGGGTGTGGAAGCAGAAGGTAGGCTGCAGACCCTGAAAATAACAAGAGTACAGAAAATAAATGTAAATACCGAAGCATAAATCAGTCTGAATATCTTTCAGTACTACAAGAAATCAAACTGTATATCACATCTCGCTGGACTAATGTATTCATGCCAGTAGAGCTAGGTTAGGGCCACCACACTTTCTGATGAGTACACAAACACCCTGTGTTTATTTGGACATTGTTATTACAATAAAAAATATTAGGGAAGCTCTCAAGAAAGTGCTTTCCATACTTTATATGTCATCTATAAAGCACTGTGGCTTTGTTATCTAAAGTTGCCTGTAATTCTCATGAGATTGCTTTATAATTAAACAGACATCATTAATTTAGACTACTAGGCAGAGAGAAAAAACATTCGCAGCTTTTGAGCCAAGAATGCTAACAAACTTCTCAAACTTGAGTGCAATCCTTCCTCTAAGTCCTGCCTAGAGCAACAACAGACACCCAGCAGCGGACAAAACAGAGCTGCCCTGTGTTTCCTGAGGGCATCCAAATGCTGCTGAGGCCCATGGTGACATGGTCCATGAAGGACCTGCTGGTGACACATCGCTAATGCACCCAACCCAAATGCAGCACAGGAAGATGAGCACAATGGAGGAAAAGCATGGCTATGTGATTACAGAGCCACAGAGGTTCACAGATGTCAACTACCAACACTTCTGAAAAACTGTGAAGGGAATGAATGGCATCTTGACTTCTCCCACTCAATTGGCTGCTGACTACATGATATAGGTTAGAGAAAGCACCATCAGGAGCCCAAGAGACAAAATCAGGAAGATCATGGAATGAATGCATAGGGAACTGTCAAATGGAAGATAACACTGACCAAAAATAAAAAAAAAAAAGCCTGAAAGTCTTTGTCAGGAGCATTTGACCAGCCCACACATCTTATAAAGCCTTAAATTAGCTCCTGCCAACTCACGTGAGGAAAGGATGACTATTGCTGCAAGTTCAATGAAGATTTCCTCTCCCTCTCCAGAGAAAGTAAACCAGCACATCTGGAGGAAAAAAACCTAGGGGGGGGATTGATGTTTGAAGATGGGATAAAAAAAGACAAGACAGATGGCACTGTTATTCTGTTATACAAGTCAGTGGCATAGCTGCATTGAAAACACTGGATTCAGGATGCTTGCAAATACAACCAAACTGGAATGTTCCCATAAAAGTTGAGTGGGAATGATCAGGACCTCGGAAAGAACTCTAATTTCAGCAAAGAGATTGAAGGCATGAAATATTTATGTCCTAATATGAATGAGAAGGACATAGGAAAACAACGGTGTGGTAAGGAGCATCTGACAGTTGTCTCTTCATTTCATAATGACGAGTAAGAGAGGAGTATCAATTGAATTAAAGCGTGATTTTCCCATCCTCACTCTGCCTACAACGGATTGCAGAATAACTCCATATTTTTCCTTCTCCAGCTGACATCTCATAGCAAATTAAAGACCTTTAATACAAACAGAGAGGAGCCTCAGAAACCCCAGGGTGCCCCAGGAAGAACAGAAGCAGGTCTGGACTTCTTGGTTTTGAACTCCTGCCAGAACAAAAGACTTTGTCAAATTAAAATGCCCAGATGATCCCGAAGAGAAAATCTCTTTTAGTTTATTTTTTAACTAGTAATATTACTTTATATTTACAGGTTGAGTTTATATTGGTACGGTTTTTGTTTTTACAAGTCCGTATTCCAACTGACCCTGGTTTCACAGTGCTTACACCTACTGTGACAGTTTTACAACCTGTTGTAGCTGCCCCATGCGAAATGGTCAGAGCCAAGCTGTTCTTTTGGTAACACCATCAGGTTTCATAGCTCTCCTTCAACAGGTCTGAAATTCTATTTAGGTTCCTCATCTCTATGGTAACTGCAAACCCTACAGAGCCTCGCAGCACCGTGCTGGAGGAAAGCAATCCCTGCTTCCTTACAGGATAATTGGGGCGCAGGAAAACTGGATGACTTGCCAGGGGACAAACAGGAGCTCTGAGGCAGAGATAGGAAGTTGTCTCCAAGCCTCCCAAAGGCCAAACCGGGAGATCTCAAAGCAGGAGTCATGAGATACCCTTCCTCTCCTCCCAGCACAACCTCACGCTCCAAGCAGCTCTCACTTCTGACCACACTGCCGTTCTCAGCTTACATCCTTACATACTCTATCGCCTTGCTGCACTGATTGCAGCAATGAATAATCTTCCCTTCCATCCTGCTGCTGCCCCAGAGCCCCCTGTGCCCACCGCCAGCCCTGCCACCAGCCCATGCCCGTGGCTGCGCGGCCACGAGGAGCTCAAAGCAATTCAAGTTCCGCGGGGGCTCATCCGGACTCCGGGGAAGCAGGAATTTCACGAAGCTATAAAAAAAATCGTTTTAAAAACTTTCCCAGATTTTATCATTTTTCACAGAGTCTGCAGTTCTCCTTCCTGGCGTTTGAAAAACGACGCCCAGCTGTGCACTGGCTCGCAGCTGGGGCTCTTGGCAGCAGGCGGGGGTGCTGAGCCTGGGTGTGGGCAGGCCTCGCCCCAAGGCCGGCTTCGGTGAGCGGGACTGGGCCACCACCACCGCTGCAACCACGCAGGGCCATGCCACACCTACTAAGCTATTAAATGCCCTCCTGAGCAAGATCGGTGTGAAGAAGCGAACACGTGGAAGGACCTGGGGATGACATGAGAGAAACAAGATCTACTGAGTGTTGCATTTGACTCCCTGCATTAAGGCAGTTTTCTTTCTCATATTTTTTACTTTTTTTTTTTTTTTTTTTTTTTTTTTTGCTATTTTTGGTTTGTTCTGGTGTTATCCAAGCACCTGACAATTTTCAGGAACTTGTTTTCACATCCATCTTTTCCCCAGATTCTGAACATATTTTCTGCCTTTTCCAAAGAGCTCGTCGGGCTTCACGTAGCTGCAGAACAGATGGCACAATTTTCTTTAGCAAATGGACAAATGCAGTCGCTTTGTTCTCTTCCTTTTGCATCTGCTCTCAGGAGAGAGGCAAAGCCAGGTCGCCATGGGCCAGGCACAGCAGTGCAGCCATAGGCACCCACAGTGGTGTGGGACATTATGATGTCCTCACTCCAGGAGCACAAACACCTCCCATAGGCAGCACAGGAACCAAACACGAACCCCCAGCTTCTCTGCAGATCTGCAGGAAAAACAAGCCTTGGGAAAACACAAAAGCCCAAGGGGAGGTAGGGGGAATGAGGAGCACAAAGCCCACATGGAAGCTCACATGGAAGAGCCTGGGGACAAGTGCTGTAATTTTTAGCTGTATTTCAACCATTTAGAGCAGCCTTCAATCAGCCAGAATTATAATATGTTGAAGGAACCTGTTTCATCTTGGAAAGCCAGAGGCCACTTAGTCTTGTGACAGCAGACTGATCAGAGCCAGCTTCTTGCACAGTGCAGCCAGAATTAACCCCTGGTCTGCCAGCTGCTCTCCCTTGCTGGCAGACGAACACAGTGTATACTCTGAAAGTTTGGACCAGATGATGAAACAATCACTTTTCTCTGAAAATCCAGGTGTGACTAGGCCACATCATGCTTACACAGAGGACCCTCTTCACATGTGAAGCACAAACATACAGGGGCATCTCTGGGGGGGGTTCCTCAGTGAGGTACCCAGAGGAAATCTGGACCAGAGGGCCTCACAGGTGAGCACAAAATGATGAGTCAGTGTTTGCAGCTGATCACAGCAGCAGCAGATGCACGTCTGAAAGATGTTCAAGCGACAGGAACATTTCCGATCACTCTGCTTGGTCTTGCTAAAAAGGTTTAACAGTAGATAGTAACCCTTTAAGCCTTCACATGGGATGCTTGCTTTCCTCCCACTCTGATGTATAAGCCTTCCCTCCTGCACAGTCACCAGCTCATTTCAGAGGGACCACAGTAAAGTACTTCAACACACCTTGATTCATTAAAGAATTTCACAATAGCCCTAAAACACGTTTAGAAGTCTGTGAGTTACCATGAGGAAATGTCATTCTTTGACCCACTGGGATAACCTCAGAGGAGGAAGAGACGTTGTAAAAGGAAGGTTAGCTAGCCCTGAGGTCCAGCTTAGGGAAGAAAGTAGCCTATGAAGAGAGGAATTATAAAAACACCTGTGTGCTCCCAGAGCTCAGGCTGCCATTGGTTTTGCAGTAAGGTTCGTGATCCTCAGCGTACTGCTTCTGGAATGCCTTTGCTTTAACAGCCAACATGACTACAGACAAAATTTTAAACATATTAACATATCCTTGCTTATGAATTCATCATTATGCTCTGGGCACCAAATGCTTTCAGCAGGAAGCAACTTGTTCATTCACTGCTACATCTCCAAGTATGTTTTGGCTCTAACACTGGTGTACAGGTAATGAAACTGAGCTCCCCATGACTATTTCTCTCTGAGCTGTAGTTACCTTAGGGAAAGAGAAGGAGAAAAAGAGGGTGAATCAAACTTTTTCATTCAAATCATTTTAAAGGTTTTCTTACAGTTTTTCCCATGAAATTTTATAGTTCTTCAGTGGAAAAAGTAATTGTAGCTCCATCTCTTAGAAATTGAAAACCAATTTTTAATTTGATTCTCTCCAAGACTCAACTTGCATCTCAAGAGTGAACAAAATGTTGCTTTTTTTCCACAATTTAAAGCATTGTTTTAAAATAAGCACAATACATTAAAATTGCATTTGAAAGAACGGACTTAACTTCAGCTTTCTTTCAAGCACCTACTGGAGAGAACACATGGTTAATCAAACCACAACCAAGATTTTGGTGCCAAAATTACAGCTCATCTGAGAGGTGTATAAATACTGTTTAAAGCTCGGAAAATAGGGGTTACACAAGTGGACAACAGACTTTTCCCTTCCTTTCAGCAGCTACTCACACTTCTTTTTAATTTCCTTGGAAAGGAATCAATTAAGGGACAAACATTTCTTCAACTTCTGCACCATCCTTTTTATTGTTCCTGTCTTACAGAGGAAACCAAATCACACCTTAAAAATCCTCCTAATGGTTCATTTCAGAAAGCAAAGTCACCTGGTATGGCCAGGGCCCAGTGCTGACTCAGCTCCTGTGCCCAAGCCAGTTATAAAAGCAAAACTTCAAGAAATACAAACTTCAGGTAGCAGCATTCAGTCTTTTGGACTCTTTTCTTCCCTGAGACTCCAGCACCCAGGACAGTCAGCACAAGCGAAGGGTGCGTGCAGAATGGGGGTTTTCCTACTTCTCTAAGTGTTTCATTTTCATAGGGGAAAATCTACTGAAACACCCATTTATTTTTCAGTTCCTTTTTGTGCTCTGCCAAGGGAAACAAGGCACTTGTAAATTTCTGCTCAGTACTTGTACAACTTTTGTAGATGGTTAAAATTAACAAGCAGGGACTCTTAGTTCCACCTCATTAAAAAGAGCTGATTTTTTTTTAAATATTTGCATGCATAAGTATGTAAACTCGCTTTTCAAGCATGCAAGAAGGTATGCATTAAAGAAATATACTTTTGTCTTTGCATGCATTTCAGACACAATGTGCCTCCCCTACACACCTCATTTAAGTATGTATAACATTAAATTAAACAGGTTACGTTAATCTCCTCTTATTAACCAAGAATCTTCAGTACAGATTTGAGTATGTTTACTCTGTCAAAACCTACATATTGCGATCTACAGTTAAGAGCAGTACTCAACACCTACATAAATGGAGAAAAAGCAGGAAGAGGGTTCTGCAAAGCAATGGAGCAAATGCTAAATAGATCCCATTAAATTGCTCCGACTCTGTTGCAGAGCAAAAGAAAGAATAAATATTGAATAAATAGTATTACCATTTATTTTTGTTGAAGGAGCTCAGGACTAAACAGTTAGGCGTTACATAAGTATGCAGCCCACAAAGAGCTTCCAGTCAAGCTACAAACCTGAGTACATGGACTAAATACAAAGAAACACAAGTAGGGTAAACATCAGGTTATCAGAAAGAATTACAGTCTGACAAGAAGCAACTGGAGCCTTTATGCTCCCAAAAGTCTAGGCATACAAATACATGCAGGGGGATGGCTCAGCTGCTGTGACAGCCCAGCTCAGGCACCTGCCTTGCAATGGCTGCGTGTTGCGTGGGCACAAGCCAGGGCACAGAGCCCCAGGACATGGCTCCACGTGGGAGGCATGTGGACACACACAGAATGATGGAAAAGCATCACAGGCCACAACAGATTGCCTGCTATCATTTCAAATGTGACAAACGATCCCTGTGGGCAGTGCTATTTCAAGAAGTCTACCTGGCATGGGAACGTGTTCTGCTAGTTTGCCTTTTCCTCAAGCTGCACTTTCACTGCTGATCCAGCAACCTAAAGTGTCGCTGGGGTAACTGGCAAAGATGTCTTGAAGTTCTTGATGGCTTTATATTTATAATAATTTCATCCCTGCATCAGACTGGGAAGAGGGGCAACATAGGATGCCTCATAAGGTCAGCACTGTTTCCCAGCTTACCAGAGCCACCAGCCTCAGCACAAAGTAATGTCTACAACCAGAGCTCCTACAGCCAGCAAACCTCATGTAAGCAATATCGTCAAATAAGCAGGAGTATACATGTCTAATGCCCTTCATTTTCTATTCACAATCTGGTACATTAATGAAGTCCATTATAATAGGTAAAAGAAAGATTGAAGCAATTTCTACACATTAGTGTGCTTAGAAGCATGGTATGAGCTTCTAGTTTCGAACAAGTGCAAAGATGCATTGCTCTCATTAGCTGAGGAGTTTTGTGAGAATTACAAAAACATATTTGGAGGCAGTTAATTCTTGCTGCTGTGACTTTGTTTAAAAAAAAAAAAGACAAAAATCAAAATAGAAATCTACTGAGATAAAATCTGATGATCGACAGATGTGGCATGAGCTTTTCCTGACTCATTATTGGGAATGGAAAAAAAGTCAGATCTCCTCTTTGTTTATTCTAAAAGCTTAGGCCTAAAAGGAGTAAATAATGAGTTATTTCCCCATGGTGCAAACAGCCTTCGTATCTCAGTTACTCTGAAAATCCAAAGTTATGTTTCAGAGTAGGTGGAATATGGGAAAAAAAAAAAGCTACTGCTTATGTTTGTCTTCTAACACAAAGTACAGCTCTGGCAGAACAGCTGGACAGAGCAGGAAATTCTGGCAGATGTTGCAGTATTCTCACAGACTGATGAATTAGAATACCCTCAAATCTTAAGTAATTCTTTCAACAAATGAAAAAAAAAAAGTAGACAAGTTATGATATTCTAATCACAAAATGGAAAAAATAATCCCTGGAATTTCTGTGTCTAGCATCACAACTAAGCTTCTGACTATCAACTGTTCACAAGAAATTGCTTTTCTATGAGCTACAACGCAAGGATTCCCAACAGAAATTATCTGGTGTATAATTTCTATCAACAACTAAATTCAGACAAAAATTCAGACAAGTTATGCCTTATTCCCAGGCAGTTCGAGGTAAGGTGGGATAACGTGATCTAGCTGTGCTGTCCCTGCTCATTGCAGGGGAGTTGCACCCAATGGCCTTCAGAGGCCCCTTCCAACTCTAAGGATTCTATGATTCTATGAATTCACCAAAAGAAGAAGGTGACATTCATAAAATAAGTACTTTTTATGAATTATTCACCCTATTCTAATATCTTCTTCAGAATTTCCAATCTGCTCACTAAGCACTACTGTGAAAAGTTCTCAAGACCATACTCCTACAAATAAACAATATAACTCAATCCCGACAGAACGCATACGGGGATCAGTCACTATAACCAACTGCTCTGCACCCAAAATCCCCATTTTACACAAATGCTGAGTGTGGTTTGAACTTTCCTGCAGTTCAAAAGGCATACCAACACCTGGATTATGAATGCCATACTTCAAAAGGAATTAAAGATATCTGAGCACGACCTACCAACCTCCTTCAGAACAACCACAAGTTGCCTGGAAAGACATCCTCTCTCTTCCACCAGCGGCCAGCTGACATACATCTCAGGATGAGGCTTTGATCTTAAACCTTTCCCTTTGCATTGTGGAAGAGGGTGACTAAAGTAAAGCGAGTCACAGTCATGATGGAGCAAATCTTCCACCTCCTGATCCTGCCCTTGCTCCAGAACTCATTCTTTTCTCCAGGAAGAGCAGGGAAGAGGTGAACAGGCTCCTGAAACAGCCCCTTGGGCCACACTGCCAGGATACAATTGCAGACCCTCCAGTGACTCATGAATGTAAACTCCACTACAGAGAAAAGAAGCCAAGTATTCACTGACCTTTGCTTGGGGAAAGCAATATAGTGATGAATGAAGAGAAACTGGAGCTGCTGCTATCTGTATTACTCACCATGGAGAGTTCACTTCTCTCCTATTAGTAAATAAAAAAATATGTAGTTTTATTGGCAGCCAAATAGCCAGGCTGTAGTCCTCAGAGGATAATCTGGCACTCACGTCTGCAAAGTTTCTCCATTTGGTTTGATATTAAATTAAATAAGATGTCTCACATCTCTCTTGTAACAGTCATCTGGTGTGTTCTCTCTCATGCATATTGGGAAGGCTGTTTTCTCGAAACCTGATGTATCACTGTAACTAGCATATGTCAGGGAATTGCAAATCAGCCTATTGCAGAGCATCACTGCAATCCCAGCCCTGAGAACAAAATGCAGGATGTCACTGAGGACAATGCAGTGCATCAGCAGAGACATGTGCTGCCCCAGACATACCAGGAGTCCCGAAGGGCAGGCAAGGAATTGACCCCCTACAAAAACATCTACTGTTATGATACTTTCCCGGAATCTTAGCAAGATTATCAAATAAACTAATAAATAAAGTATACGACAGCAGGAAAAGAAACACGATGCAGCACTCACATTGAGCGTCTTTGTATCACCTGAGAATAAACAAGAGAGCCACGGTAGGAATCCCCAGGTTGTGATGTCTGAAAGAGCCACTTCTGTCCCCCCAGGCCACCAGGAAGGAGGGATGTGTATCTCCGGAGAGGAAGAACAAGCGACAGTGCTACACTGGTGTTTTGCCCCATATGTGGCACAGCAGTGCCACGAGTTGGAGGGGCGACCCTCACAGGCTGCAAAGTGGTTCCCATCCACATCCTGAACAGTGTGCCAGCATACATAGATGATTCTTGTCATCAATTAAATAAACACACTTTCTGTATCTGTGTTCTCTATGAATCTCAATGAAGTTGCTGTTTATCACTTTTTAAGGAAAATATAAACTTTGCATAGACTTTTTTTCCAAGCAAATTTAGGATTTGTTGTGAGAAAAAGTACTCCTTTCAGAGAGAGAATTGACCAAGAACTTCCAGCTAAAACTAATTGTCCTCCAGCTGTGTTCCCTCTGCCACATCACCACCACCAGTCCCACACAGCCCCAACCACAGCCCCAACCACGGCCAAGGAACATGACTCACGTGCTGGGGCAGCCATTGGTGACACACAGCTCTGGACACTGACCTCTCAGGGAAGCATGGTGTGTCACGTACACAACACTTCCTCCCAGTTCTTACTGCATTTGCACCATGAACAAGGGTGGACAGCAGAGGAAACCAGTGGAGCAACAGGGGACTGACCCCATAAGGTGCTGACCTGCTCCCTGCTTCTCTAGCAACATTTTCAGTAGACCTGAAGCTGAAAACTGCTTAGGATAAATACTCTAAGACAGGAAGGGAAGATAAGGTGGGAAAGTCTGTAAGCAACAAGGGGAGGAAAGGTGGAATGGGAGAGCAGAACCTGGAAGAAGAAGCAAAAAGATCCTGCAGAAAAGACCAGAGTGGCACAGAGGAGAGCAGGGGTTCATCTGGCATAGCACAAATGGTTTGACATTCAGCTGCCACCAATGGGATTGGGAAACTTACACCACAGGAAATATAAAGAGAGTAAAACTTATGAGTAAAGCCAAAAATTTCATTCTGAGTTTCTTCTTTACCACAAATATTCTAAAGGAGTAGAGACAGAGTCAGAATACCACCTGTATTCTAAAGGAGAGGGGAGCAGACCCACGCCCATTGCACTGTGCTCTGAGATATTCTCCACTGCCTAGTGCAGCAACACAACACGCTCGTCTAGAATGGCCTGCAGCAAGCCAAAGCTCATACACAGTTCAACAGCTGCACATTGTTTTAAGGATGAGCAGAAACAGACAACATGCATTTTGTGTTATTTTAATATCTGCATATATAAATATCTCTAGTAGGTAAAGGAAATCAAAATCCAAAGCACCAGTAGACTGCCAAAAAAAAAAAAAAAAAAAGAAAAAGAAAAAAAGAAGCATTGCTGCTGGCTCCAAACAGAATGGTTTGTTTACGGTCTTCCAAGAACTATAAAAGATAGTGGTGGAAAGCAAAAGAAGAGAAAAATATACATAAAACCAAGAAAATTAGCATATAAATTGAAATTACATATGAGACCTGATCTGTATATCACATACTCCTATTCACAGTACATCTGCCCCGTAGCTTACAACTTCAGGGCAATACACTCCATTGCCACAGTTCACTCTTAGAAATGGCCCAGCTCATCTCACCAGTGAACTTCTGTACCAGAGTCACCAATACCTCTGGGGTCACCAACCCGTCATAGCCCCAGACCTGCCTGCCTGACTGCAAGCTTTCAGCTCTCCTGCTGCCTCCTGGAGCCAGGGGCAATCCCACTGCCTCCAGTGCTTCTGCACCACACTACTAGAGTGCTTGGGCACTGCTCCAACTGGCTGAAAAATAGGCCTCCTACCACACAAAAAGACAGTGCAAGCCAGCGCTAGATGAGTGAGAAGAGCAGGCAGAGGTAAAAGCATTAACTAGTGCCACAAAGTTGATCCACATAAATTAAAGCTCATTAAGTCCCAGGGAATGTGCTTGTCTGGAACGGGCATTTGTTTGTCATAATTTAATCCCACCCGAAGATGAACGTCTAGCAGCTCTGCCCACTTCACTGCCTGAAGAGGCCATTCCAATAGAGGATTGATCTGCTTTCGCTGAGCCTCAGTAATATCACAGTTTTAGTGAATTTTGATCTTTTTTTTTTTTTTTCTTCTTTTTGGTTCTGCAAATAAGCAGCCCTCAAGCACTGTTAAATAAATCTTGAGGTCACAATGCCAAGTAAATTAATCAGCATATCTCAGGGCAAAAAGCATCTGTTCAGGGTTTCAAGTTGGAATTACTTTATGTCTGCTATTAACTTTCATGTACCTATGACTGGGACATTTGGCTTTGGCCATTTTCGGGACAGAAAGACTGACTAATGGGAGAGCAGATGTTAGCTGATATGATCAAGCACTTATTCCCGACACGCAGTAACTGCACCGTCTCATTTCCATACAGTGCAGCCCAGCTCCCCCTGCGACCCGCAGCGGTGCGCTGCAATAAGGGCTCATGCTCCACAGCTGTGTTTCTTCAAGGAAGAGGAGAAGGATCAAGAATGCGAGTACGCAGAATTCCCGTTGGTAGAGAGGCAACAAAAACAAGATTGTGCAGTCTGTGTATTCAGACTGATAACCTACGTTTTTGGAACCACTTTTCCTCTCTTTGCACCACCAAAATTAAATGAACCTGAACACAGTTATAAATTGACCTTTATGAAAACAGGATGTGCTTTCTTTAAACGCACGCAGCTCTGCCATCTTGCAGTACGTGGAATCTGCAGCCTCTGCACTTTAAGGGACATTAATTCAGATGAATGCAGCAGCGTACCACTACCACATATTACCCTCTGTTTTTACAGATGTACATAGTTTTCAAGCCCAAAGATAAAACAATGCAAACCTAGCTGGGAGAATTAGGCACACAGGCAATGTCTGTGTACAGGTACGAAATGTAAAGTAGGACTGGCATGGTGACAGGACTTTTCCCATGCCCTAGGAAAAACTAACATTATAAGAGGGTAGAATGTGTGGCTTAAGAACATCTGAATGGCTGCACACTGTTTCCTGTTTACATAAATTAATAGATCTGTCTTTTCCAAGGTTTGGATTCAGTAAGTGATGTGCAAATACCATGTGAGTCACAACTCTTTTGCAAATGACCAAAGAACACAGGATTTTCCATCCCAGATCAGAACTCAACCCTAGCATTGTCATGTAATGTTGATTTCTGAGAAGGGGAATAGAAACTCTAAGCCAGTCTTCATCTGGAACGGTCTGCCTTGACAGCTTTTTTTTGCAGGAGTAAGCTTGGGAAAATGCAGATGGAAACACACAGTTCTTATGGACCACCCTGGGCAACATACCAAATCTGTCTGAGGGCAATGACCTTGCCACATAGCACTGATTACTCCTGTAGAACTGTGGATGGTCTTATCCACTCTGTTCACAGCGCAGGGGTTGAATAACAGTGGGAGGACACCTCCATCAGTGGTAAATAGTCCATGCTTGTTACACTTGTGAGATGGTAGGAGGATGGGAAGCAGACTCTTCAGCATGTTGAGAACTGCATCTAAGATCCTTATTCCTCGAGGAAAATATTCATATCCATGTCTGCTGAAACGTCAAGCCTCATGCATACCAAGAAAAACAGTCTGATTAGAAAGGCTTCATGCCTTCATTTTGCAGAGGCCAAGCACTATTTACTATAAACAGGGACTCTCTGATGATTGCCCCTTTGCCAGAGTGGAAAAGGCAGGCTCCCAGCAAGGACGGGCATCGCACTCACTAAGCACTAATTGGAGGAATCCTCTGCTGGCTGCGTTAGTTGGCCTCGCAACCTCTTCGCACGCAGTCCAAACACTCCTTGCAGGAAAGCTGGCAAAAGCCCCAGAGAATTACAAAATGATGAATTTTGCTTGGACAAGAGAGATTGCCAGAGTTAATTATGAACCATTATTTAGACATATTGGTGAGGAAGACATAACAATCCTCAATCCTCAGACTTATTATCAGGCCTGCCAAATTCAAGTCTCTGGGTACAACACTGCACGTAGACCAAGAAATTTCTTCAGAAATTGGCATTGATTAAATTTTATGAATAAGCAAAACATCCCATTAGCAAGGGGTCTATGAACACCCATTACCCAGAGCAGAAATAAAAGCATGGGATGGAGCAGCCCGCTTGGTCACTTTTTGCCCTGTCCCAATGACATGGATCGTGAGAAACAGACTTTCAGCCACAAGAAAACTGAACAATGTTGATAGCTTGGGAATAAGCATGCATTTAGCATTGTTAACTAGCGAGACCTGGGAAATGATTCTGCACGCTGCCAAGAAATTAAATCAAATTGAATTTCCCATCTTGGGCTTTTTTGTGTCTTCCCGACTTCTTGCAGATCAGTCAATATGCCAAGAAAATATCTTAAAAATATAACAATGAACTCAAAAGCCATTCTGCTAAAGCAAATGGCAAGTTAGAAAAACATTTTCTACAGTGTCTGAAAAGTTTCAGCACGAACTTAAAGAAGATGGGAGAAGCAGCATAATGAGAAGCTACAAAAGGTTAATACATGGAGAGTGATGGGATATTTTGACAATGTAATACGGGAAAGCTACTGGGAATGGCATTAACAACAAAGAACTGAGACACTCCTAACAGCAATAATGGGGTGTAAATGCGACTGTGGAGGAGCACACTGTGTTTTTCATACTATGTGATGAGTAAAATCAAGCCTGTGCTCACTGGGTCAAAGGCAGACCCAGAGTTTGCAGGGATGTGAGTGCTAGAGAGAGACATAGCAGCAGTGTACATTAACCTGCTGATTGCTTGTGAAGCTCCAACGGTGCTCAGCCACGAAAACATAACAAATACTTCCAGTACACTGAGACACTGAGGGGAAAAAAAAAACCCTCTTTCAGCAGTTTCCTGTAACTGCTTCTTAAGAAACTCCGTAAGTGTAAGGCTAGAAAAGCAGCAATGTTTTTCAGAATACACTTCCCACCTCAAAGCACTAGCCTGAGCTCTCCTGCAGAGCAGGTGATCACTGGCTACTTATCTGTCCACCAGTCATTTTTTCTCACATGAACTGCCCTCAAAGAAGACAGGTACGTGGTAGTCTCAGGCAGTCCAAGAACACCATTTCTTTTAGTTTCCACACTGCTGCAAAAAGTCATGCCTTCCAAAGGCTCAGATGAGAAAAAGGGCTGTGGGGATGCTACCTAACACAACTCAGTAGCCATTCCTCTCCAATTGCCAAGTTATAAAATAATTTTGCATTTCAGCCTTTCTTTGTATTATTTGCAATTATCAGTCATATTTCCTCCATCCAAACAGACTGCAAAGATTCCGTCCACTTGTGTAGTCCCAACTCAAGGTTAAACCCTGGTTAGAAGACAAGATTTGCAAGTCCTAATTCAAGGTGACATGATGCTGCAGTTGATGAAAAGCGACAGACTACAAAATTAGTGGTTTACCCTACACAACCACAGTCTCTTCTACCCCAGTGAAGTCTTTTTTCCAGCACTATAAAGATCAAGCAATTTGTACTTAGAGGAAAGAGCTCATTCCACAACTTTATCACTGTTGTTATGATACCAGCAGGGCTTTCTTTTAAAGCCTACCCTGGCAAGAGCATGGCTCCCTAGGATTCTCGCCCTGCATTTGAAACAAAACAGCTCTAGCTGTTGTGGATGCAAAGAAATGTTTGAACTTCAGAGCAAACTTAGAAGTTCGGAGAAGGGAGCAGATATAAACTCAAACACGATGAGAAACAACAAATCTGAGGATTTTTAACCAAACATCATTTTCTGAGCAATTGGATTTGCTGCAAAAATCTCCCTCTGTACTCTGCCTGCTTCCCAAAGTTGTGCCTATGGCTCACGTGGGGTATGAGTGAGCAAGTTTAAAATAGATTCCTTGGATATTCATTTCATTGAGAAGCTCAGCATACTTGCTCTCCATTTTGGGGACCTGCAGCCTATCCATCAAGCTCTTGCTTCCTCAGCAATACTGACACCAGAATTAAAGCAAGTGCATGGAGTCCGGACAAGCTGCAATCAGAGCTTTGACTTGAGGGTAATACACCTGAATTGAGTTCAGGAGGACACCAGATTGGATTTGTCTTTCAGCTTCCTTCCACTGTCTTCTGTGGATCCAAAGTGGAAGCATCTTTTGATTGTTGTGACTCTGCACATCAAACCAAGTTACAAAAGTAAATTCACATGTATTCGGAAATTCATGCTGTGCTTTGTAGCAACATCCATATATTCAAGCTTCTTTATATGAAGTTTTTTCATAATTAAAGGCTTTGCATTAGTCTGGAGTCTAGAAGTGGTAAGGAGCTGGTCTAGGAACTTGGTATTCATTTATGTTTGTTTCAGAACTTTCTTGAAAAGCTTCTCTGAATTATGTCTTTATACAGATTTTATACAACATTGAAAACATACACTTCATTTCATGAAAAACATGAAGACATTTTCTGTCTTGAAAACTTAATTACAGACTAAGTTAGAGTCATATTTCCACAATCAGCTTCTCCATTTGAGAATATGGAATGGCAACATTCACTCATTTGCACAGAAGTCATCCAGATTCATGCTGAGCTGAACCACGCGTTTACCAGTCAATCTCCACTGGTTTCAACACGAAAAGCTTCCAACATTCCCTGTTATAAAACCAATCCACTATTGCACTAAGCAAAATCAGCTCCACGTGTACCAGCTCTTGCACCCAACACTGGGAATGACCTTACCCATCTCTCTTGATTTGTTCTTGGCTTATGACTCTGCAGGCTCGCAGCCCGTTGCTTACTTTGACACACACTGACATACTTCCCTCCATGCTACAGTCAGGTCTCAGCAGTTTCCAGCCCCATCCAAACACATTAACAAACACCACTGGGAAATTCCCTCCGATGTTTCAAGGTAGCTGCCTGAGGAAAATACTCCAGCCATGAGATGGCTTTTTAGATCACATTACATCGCTCCCACACTGTTTATTTTATTCACCTCCCTCCTCTAGATACACTGCGGCTTGGCAGAAGAAGGCTGTCCAGCTCCTGTTGCTCTCTGGGCTTTCACCTTCCACATGTGCCACCAAAAACAAAGGCACCTTTTTTTTCCTCATTTGAAATCCCACAGCAGTGCCCCTCACTGACTCTGGACCGGTGTGCTGGAGCCACAACAGGCTACACCTTCTGGAGGAAGCTTCCATCCCATCTGCAGGCCAGACCAGCAGGAAAAGCCACAACATAAAGCAGTATTTAAAGATGAAACAAAATGACAACAAAAAACAATTCTTTGTAAAGCCTGTCCGCTGTGTGATGGAGACTGCTTTATTTTTATATTATAGGGTTTTCTTAAGGCACGTGTACGTGCAGGACAGGATGTCAAAACAAAGGCTGAGTTGGCAGCTGGCTGTAACTTACGCAGGGCAAAGGAAAAAGAAAGGAACAGCAAAGTGTCACTAAAAGAAATGAGATGAGAAGAGAGTGCCACAAGTCAGAGTTGACAATAAATAGAATTTACACAAACTGTACAGATTTGGTTACTCACAAAGCAAACTCACAGCCTGACACAGAATCCCAGAATGGTTTGGGTTGGAAGGGCTCATCATCCGTTTCCAACCCTCAGCCAGGGACAGGGCTGCTACCCATCAGATCAGGCTGCACAGGGCCCCATCCAGCATGGTCATGGCATGCCCCAACTCATACTATCACCAAGTCTTGAAAAGATTAAAGGACAGATGTACGGTAAGGATTCACTGCAGTAGATTTTGTTTGGGTGCCTCCCTGCAGGAAAGGGCAGCTCACCACAGCTGTCCTCTGCAACCCCTCCCATAGGAAGGGGTCTGGAGGTGTTCTGTGGGATGGAAAGGGGGAAAATGGTGTCTGGAAAGATAGGTATGTTCTCCAGGTTGGCTGCTTAACAGCCTGCTCTGAGGGGGAATGTAATGTTCATAGATTTGCTGGGCAGGAAAGGATGAAGACATGTTTATAGTTTTCTGAAGATGTACTGAGGTAACTTTCTGAACCCGTGAGGAGGAAGAGGAGCTCTGTCACCCACCCTCCCCAAGCATCAGCACTCCTGTTAGTTAGCACTGTGGTGTAAGTGCCAGCGTATTGTCAGCTAAACGCTTCAAGTAGTTCCATGAGCTGCAGCCTAAGGAACCTGGATATCTGTCCAGAGCAGACAGATATGAGTTACGATCCCTGACAGTTTCTATTCATTTACATGAAGAGTCTGTAAGAAAATAATAATATGCCTTCAGAATCAGCCAAAAAGACGAGACATGCAGTACCCCATTCATCTGGAGGAGCTGACAACTCCTGACACGTAAAGCTGGACCTCCTAATCCAGCCAATTTGTAAAACTACAGGAATTCATTCCAATGCTACGCAGCAGGCACGCTCCAGCAGAAAATCAATTCCAGCGAGCCAAGGACTGCAGAAAGCACAGAATATTTATTTAAGTGTTTGGTGAAGGCTGAGGTGGTTATTAATTTTTGTTTGACACTACTGTCAGTATATTTCTGATGTATGCATCTAAAATTTCCAGGGATACAGAGGGGCAAATGACACAGAACTAAGCTTCCTGCCCAGAGGTTTGCTGCTACCAGTGCCTCCGCAAACCTCATCCAAACAGTTCAGAGATCCCAATGGATGATGGTCTGCACAAAGACATGTCCAGGGCATTCACAAAACCACACAATTCTTCCAGACACAAAGTCTAACTCTTAATTACCATGCAGCTCCTTTCTATCTACTCTAAATAGCTTTTATAATGGCAACACTTATTAGTATAAAACAAAAAACAAAAAACAAAAAACAAAAAAAACACTCCTTTGTGTGGTAGAGCCATGCATGTAGCCATTCAATTTCCCTATCATTAATTTAGGTTTCAGTGCTTAATGCACAGCTATTTCTGAGCACTCCAAGTTTTACAAGATCTTTTGCTTCCTACAGAATGGATCAGAGCCCCACATCCCCAAGCCCCAGATCCTGAAGACTGGATTCTCACCTTGAGCTCACTATATGAAGCAAAACATTTACATTCACAACGAGATAATTCTTCCCCCTCATCAAGTATTGAAACAGCATAATATCTATAATAAATACTGATTGTTCAAATTGCAGCAGTGCTTACAGCAGTACTATGAGGAACTGAGGGCCAGAGTACATGCTCCTCTTGTCCCCTATATACAACACAGAAAGAACCTATTTCCCAGACCTGAAATCAATCTACAACCCTTTACTGAAGCACTTGGAATTTGTTCTCTTTTTAATTGTGAGAAACTACACACTTATTCTCCTGGTTTAATCTGAAGTCTCTCAAGATGATGCTTCAGTGTCCCTCTTTAAACAGATGTGATCATCTTTATACAGTGGGCTTTTCTTAAACAAATAATAGATTAAGAAGCAAACTTTTAGTTCTCACAGTAAGTGGACAAAAATTTGAAAATAGAAAATGTACATTCAGGGCCAAAAAGCAAATGTGAATAACAAAAGAAAGACTCCAAAAATGACTTTTTTTTTTTTAATTTCCATGTGACCCTGTAATTGGGAGGTGATACTGAGTCAGAAAGCTTTAAATTGGCTTTTACTCCAACACAGCTTCCATGATTTAAGCAAAGCCAAAGCGAGCAGAGAGCCTCTGTGCGAGCCCAAGTGTCTGGATCAGAGTTACAGAGATGCCAGAGGGCCCGAGGAGTGTTCACACTTTGACATGCAGAACTCACCTACAATAGGTTTCCCCCAAATTCTCTGCAAAGTATCTGAACAGTAATGTTATCTATGAAATGTGTTCTTAATGGAACGCTATGGCAGATTTTTCCACTTCTTCAAATGGATTAGTGATTTCACACTGTGCCAGAAAAGCAGAGAAATCTTAATCTTTCCATTTGTTTTGCAACCAAATAATAACAGCTTAGAAGTATTTTTTTCCTTTATGCATTGCTTGAAATACTGGGCTATTTCATGGCCTTGAAATCAGATCCTGCCTAGGATCCCTGTTATCCCATGCAAACCACATACTTCAAAAGAATATTTAATAAAAGGTGAAATAATAGCAGGACAGCACAGTGCGCTCATTTCACAACAGCCATTTGTTTCAGTTGTGATCAGATATTTTTCACCCTTGCTTGGTGACAGCATTACAGCACAGGACTCCATCAGATATATACCTGCAGGAGCACAGCAAAGTGCAGTAAGAGGGGCTGACATCAGACATCCTGCTTAGAGCACTAAGTAGATAATTTTATGGAGCCTGAGTGGCGAAGCATCATTTCTCCCACATCCTTCCCTATAAAGGAAGGTAAGTGTTACGAGCAGTGCATTTGTCTAGTAGTGGAACACACATTTTGTTACAGCAGCTTACCTTCAATTCAAGCTTTCAACCTTTAGAGGTAAATAGTCAGTGTGGGGATTGGAGAGTAAATCTCAGTGAAACACATGGCAGATATATGACAAACTATTTGAAAAAATAAAAGAAACAACCATTATGACAGAGAATGATTTAGGGCAGTGGGTCAGTTCATTGTGTTAGCCCTAGGATTTACATTGCCACTTGCTGTATTATAATATACGCTTTATCATTTATATATAATCTTGTATCATAATTCTGATATAGGTACTAAACAAACTCTTCTATATTCAGTAAACACCTTTATACTGATACAACATCCATTTTTTTACCCTCTGTGCTTCTCAGGTAGGCTGCCCCTAACTCTCTTCTTATATCTGAAATAAATCATCACACAGTTCATTCTGTGTGCTGCTTTTGCTGATCTACCCTATGCTGGAACTCTCAAATTCCCAACATACAGCAAAGATTTCCAGAGGACTCTGTGTCCCAGAGGGACATATGAAATAAAAAACAATTGGCAAGAGAAATCAGATCATGGAAAAGAGTTCAAATGAAGAGGTTTCCATGGAACACTGCACTCTCATGTAGCTGACAGAAGGCATATGTTGGTGTACACTCAGAGCACAATACACACAGACATCACAGACATCATCTCTGGTTCATGTGCTACCAACAAACTGCCTCCGTATGGTGGCATGGCCAATGGCATTGTCCTTACTCCTCAAACCAAAGCAACAACGTTAAAAACATAGCTAAGAATAATCTTTAAAGCCTGAGCAGGCTGCGTAAGCCCAGAGCCCTGACTATAGGCGCTACTGCACTTCTCAGCTGTGTACCTGCTACAAAGTCATGTCCTGACATTAGTCTGCTTATGGGATCCAAATGCCACATACTATCAGTTACACTAGTGAGCTTGTGTACTTGTCTTAGCAGGGTTAAATTAGCCCTATGGAAGACATTTTTTCTGTTTTCTTAAGGGCCAGTGAACTTGTCTCTTTTTTCCCCCATCATTTTTAGTACTGATGAATGAAACCACAATGGTTTCCAGCCTCTCTATGAAATTAGGTGCATAGCCCTTCTACAAAGAAAGGGCGAAACACCTTTCAGAGCTTTTAATTCTTCATTTACCTTCTATCTCTTGGCCACACAAAATGCTCTCATTCCTCAGTACCAGTTCCATCTTAACTAAGTGGATTTCAAGAGCCATGGTTTTCATCACATCTTCAACTCTGATACTTTGAGAGAAAGAGAAGCATGTCACAGTGCCACCTGAAAAGGCATCTTGCTGCTAATATGGAAACACTGGGGAACACACTGCCTTCTGCCTGCTGGCCCTACTTCCCATCAGCTCCACAAAACTCCCACAGAGCAAGGTCTTCAGAAAGAGAAGACATTTTGTTCCATGTTTTTTCCATTAACATCCATGGGATTTCAGAGTGCTTCACACTTCCTAAAACCAGGTCCAACGTCAACATTCAGACATTTGGAGACAAAGGAAATTCCTCTGGCCTGTTCCATGCTCAAGTGCTGTGTTGAGAGGTGATTAATCCACTCAAAGTCCCAAATCAAGGCAACAACCCTTCACAAGTTCTACCAGTAATTTTGACAGCTTGCTGTTTCAAGAGCACATACATACTGGTAAATGAGCTGCAAGAGGAAAGCTGTTCTGAAAAATGACTTACTAAATGCTTTGCAAAGATTTATCGTAACTTTCAACTGGTTTCCAAAAAACTCTTGTAAAGGAGCAAGTGAACTACGAAAAATTACTCTTTGCTCCCCCTTCCTTCGCACTAAATTTTTGTAATTATCTCCCAGACTGAGAGTCAGCTGTCTAATTAGGAAGTAAATCTCTTAGCTTGAAAGGACACCAGTCAGTAATTATTACTGCATGTTCATTTCCATTCTCTGCTTTCCATGATGTTTGTCAACACCTCCTTTGCCTTTGGATATTCCTTCCTTCCTACTTTCTTAATGCTGCTTTACCTGTAAGGAGAATGGAAGCCACTTTCAATCTTCTTTCTTTTAGTCTCTTGTAATGCAAAATATCTACAAAATCAACAGTGCTGCAAGTAGTGGGTTTCAGTCAGTTACTGCAGTTACTGAATGAGCAGGAAGCTCATAATGACTTGTGGCTTCACGTCTATGAGACAGAACTCAATCCTCAAATCCAGCAGCCTTTCTAAGCAGACACAAGATCATAAAACGTGCCCTCAGGCTCTTTATGTTCATGTAACAATTTCTTCGACTACAGAAGTTACTGCCTATTTTCTGCATGGCAGGGAGATGTACTTTCTAATGTCTTTGCCCTAAAATACTGAAGAATGTTTCCAGATTAAAATTCTTTGCAGCAAATGCATGCATCACAAAGAGACTTTCAGCCAAATTTTTCTGTTTGCTGGAGAAATTTACACAAGGAGTAATTATTGACAAAATTAAATCCCATTCCATTTGTAACCTCAACAGTCAGAATGGACATTTAATGACAGAAACCAATAGATCTACAACAGCCATTTCCACCTGCAGCCTATTGTTACTGCAGGTACCACTCCAAGCCACTCAGAAGCCTTTCTGACCATCAGCAGTTTTCCAGTAAAGTTCCACCTCGGTAAACTACACAAATCATTTAAAATGTAGAAAAAGTGATAAACACTGTCCTTAGCTTCTTTCCTTTAAGGGTCAACTTCAGTTGGGGATAATCCAGTCCCAGAAGTTCATGCAGTTTACAAGCAAACTTCCCATGCAAGCTGGGCTGCGTGCGTCATGCGGAAGGACATCACCAGATGTGAGAGTACATTCTGTGCAGTGTGAGTGATCTGCACGGGCAGTATGTCAGCCCTGAGATATGCAGTGTTTGGCCCTCATCGCAGTAATTTCAGAATTCAGAAGCTAGGAAAAATACTTCAAGGAGAAAAGCTCAGCAGGTAATGCTTGAGGTGGTGATTCCTCTGTCTGTAAGGATCACAAATTGAGGTAAGTTATTACAAATGGACTACAAGCATGGTTCTCTTACTTACTTACTTAATTATTTATATTTATGCTATTGGAGAAGGATCAAAGGAGGAGGAACCAGAATGAGAAACTGCCTGAAAATCTCAGCGCAACGGGAGAGGGGAGGAAAAAAAAAAGAAAAAGAAAAAGCCATGCAAAGCCAAGAAATGAATGGGTAACTAGAGATAGGAATTCCTCCCTCTTTCGTCATCCTCTTCTGAGTTGCAGGCAGACTTTCTCTCCAGCTGTAAACTGACAGAGCAGTGAAAACAAAATGGTGCGTTTGTAGACATGCTGGAAGCAACAGAATGTGCCTGAGCAGCTGTAGGCACCAATGTGTTAGCTGGGACAGTAAGTTTAAGCTTACAACCACAACTGCCTGCCCCAGCCATAAATCAGCCTCCCAACATAACAGATTTTCAGTTCCCATACTGCTCCGTTGCTCCCAGGTCTCCCATTTTGTTCGCATCTATCTGCAGGGCACGCAGATACACTCAATGTGCAAATGGTTCCCATCTGCTTGTGGCGTCGACAATGGGAGGCACCACCATCACAGAAAGGCCAACCTTGCTTCTGGAAGCCAGAAGGTAAAACTCTCCAAAAGGAGAGAGAAGTGTCAGCACGCTCTCCAGTGATGCTCTGCTGCTGGAGCCTCGTGCACGGCACCAAACCAGGGCTGTCCTGCTCCTCATGCTCATGGCATGGATGCTTCACAAGGCTCATGGCAAGGCAGGGACATGGCTCTGGCAGCCCATCATTGTGGTCACTCTAATAGCATTTATTTAAAGCCTCTCTGAAGCCTACTTCCCTGCTACAGCAGAGCAAGAGAAGGGTAATTAAGAATAAAAGGATGTTTTCATCAGTTTCATCGTGATCAAAAGAGGAGGTAAAGGAGCGTGTGAGTCCTACGGGACCCATGTTCCCCACCACTGCACAGTCAGCTATCGTCGTGAAACAAGGATCTGTATTTTGTTCAGCAAGTTGTGCTTGACAGGATATTTTAAGACGCAACATCTCATTTTCATGAGAGCCCTCAGGAGACAGAGTGAAAACACCCATCATGACCAAAGTAAAGAGCATTTAAATATCAAAGTAAGAAGGAAAAAAAGGTAGAGAGAAAGCTTCGTCCAGCTGCAGAGATTAATGAATGATGACCCAGGTTCATTTGCCATCAGCTAGCTGAACTTTCTTAGTGTAAGCAGGGCCTGAGATAAATTGGAACATCTATTCCAGATGACAGGACTAAAGTAAACAAATAGATGCTTTTTAATTTCCCCTTTTACTTAGGGGGCCATAAAAATTCAACGGCAAAGACCCTGCAGAGGGATAGACATTGAAGAAAATAGAATATTATTTCTGAGCAAAGGTTTGCATTAAGAAAGGACCAGGAGGGCTCATCCTTAGAGAAAAGCACAGACTCTCACCCTGCCCACTGGATTGCCCTTACACCTCTCTGCTCCCCCCGCTCCTGCTGGCGTGCTGCTGTCCTGGGCGTGCCTCACCCTTAGCTATGCAAAACCTTCTCAGATCTTAGAGAAAACCAGAACACCACCCAACCCTAATTAAAGCAAAACAGAAACCCTGCGTTGTGTAAGCAGGCTCTTCAAATCCCTCTTTAAGCACTTAAAAATGACCTGGTTTTAAAGCTGCCTGAGTAGCCAACTTGCTTTCATTTAATTGAAATGGCAGCACTGGCTTAGACATTGGATTTACTGCAGCTACTGGTGTCAGCCGGAGAGCACTACAGACCTGATGTCAGGTTTGAGGCAGCACTTGGAATTAAAGACAATTAAAAAAGAGATTAATAATACATTGGACACTTTATCCCTGAGTAAAACAGTGCCACCCGATCTCACCTGGCAAAGCAGGAGCAGTTCTGTATGCTGTGCACGAGTGCATCTAAGGAGGATCCTCAGAACATCTCAAAGCTCCAACCCATCATCCCTTAGGAACAAGAAAATTAAAACCAACATGGACACAGAGTGCCAAGTCACACTACCTGTAGGAACTGCTTCCCTTGGTAGGGGCAAAGTCTGCTTTAAACACATGGTTCCCATGAGTTATCTAAATTTTTCTTAAATCTCCATCTTACCTTATACTGTTGTCATTTAAACCTTGGAAATCAAAGCTTTTAAAAAACACCTCCAACTCAGAAAAGCATCAAAAGCCTTCAGGGTCTATTGCTTACTGTACTCTCCTTGCAGCTAACGCTTCCGAAGCTTTATTTTTTTAATTACAAAAGGCAAATGGCTTTGGGAAGGCACAGGAGTGGTTCAGCGAATTATTACCCAAAGCAAAGCACAAAATCTGATGCCAAGGAGAGGGCACACTCAGAATGCTGGTCCTGAGGTCAGGAGTACGAGCTGCAGTGAGTGATGGCTGTACTTCAGAGCGCCAAGCAGCAGCTGTGGCCCTGAGCTTTTCATCACAGACTCCAAAAGTGGAGAAATGAGAGCGTGCACATTTGGGAGAACAGCATCCAGTCATTTACTGTGGGGGTGACAGTTCCATAGCTTTTAAGGCAAAATATAATTGGGCACGCTTGGCCGCGGTTTTAAAAGGCATCATCCAAAATGTCCTAAAAAAGAGGCATCGTACATATGAAAGCTCTTTATATACACAGAACCTCTATAGAAACACCTACAGCATTCACTGCCGTGTATCTGGAGCCGGTCCAAAGCCTGGGGCATCCTCACTTGACCTCACAAGGTCTGAAGAGCCACGGTAGGAAGAAGGGCAGGCATGCTGTCCTCGGCAAACATTCAGATACATAGATTTAAGTTCAATTTTTCGTACTGGAGGAGGGGCAGGAGCTCCATCACTCTGGAAGAATGTGAATCAAAGGTAAATGAAAGAGCAATAATAATGTGTGTGATCGCTCCTGCTAAATTCCACTCATCACAAAGATAATGAGAAAGAAAAACTTCAGGAGTTCAACAGCGTAACTTTCTTTTTAGACATTATTTTTTGATCATTTCTCCTGATCAGACATACAAAGTCCTTCTGATAAATGCAAAGTGATTTTTTCAAATTAAAAGGTTTTGTTCCAGATCCAAGCCAGCATACGTTTTGTGTTAAAAAATGCTGCCAAATTTTGTAACTTTATTTGAGAAAGAAAAAAAAAAAAATCTCTCCTCAGTCTACAAATTGCTGCATTCCCAGCACATCCTACACAGCCTGGCCAGGCTAACGTGATCTAATGAGGCTTTAAAGATACTGTTTGCCCTTGTTCTGGAAACCCAATAGCACAAGAATGAATGTTGCCTAACTTCGCCCTCAGAAATATTTACAAATCATGCTACAAAACGTGGCCATGAGTTACTCAGTGGAAGTAAACTCAGCAGTACAGGACACGTCACGTTTTGTCCCATGAAATCACCTCCTTGGACACTGTTCTCCAACGTCAGAGCCTATTGTCCAACGGATTACTCGTTATTTAGACATTTAATTACAATTTAATTACAAGCTTGTCTCTTTTGCATTTTAAACCTGTAATATTTCAAGGAGTTCTTCTCCAGTCTCTCCTTATTGTGGTGTACACACTGTTGCATAATGCAACCTTATTAAAGATTACAATCTGCTGTAAAATGCTTTCTTCTGCCTGGAACTACAGGCAGAACCCAAGGAAGGCTGGCATCATTTCAGCAGTAAGTCAGACTATCTCCAGCAAAGCAAACTAAATAATTTTCTGTCCTAATTACTTTGGAGAAACTTGAACCTAGTCTTATGCCATCTCTCCGTGTAGTATTTTGCCATAGCTGGAGACTCACTAACACCCCTCGACCTGCTTAGTTGGAAGCTGAATCATAATTGATACCAAAACAGATATCAGAGGACAATGTTAGCCAGTTCACCACATTTCTCCTCCCTTCTCCTCCCCTTGAAAAATCTTCAGCTGACTCATTAAGAAATGACTTCTAGAAATGAAATATGGAAGAGAAGCTCTACCCTAATTAAAAGAAGCTCATGACAAGAAAGAGAATCATTTTGTCTGGTGGGTGCACTGTCGGATCTGCTAAGCCAGCCAGGCAAACGCTGTGCTCATACCCAAACGTTTCCTGCCCTGATGTTGGGTTTTCTCAGTACCACACACTGCTGTGAGTGTAAATAAACCTGCCCCATGAGCAAGCCTCACCAACCTGCGTACCAAAAGACATCAGCTTAAAGGACATTCAAAGTCATCTCTTAATCTCATCTCTGAAGATTATAACCTCCTTCTATCCAAGATTTTTTTTTTAAAGCAGTTTTGCTCCATTGCAGAAGAATGTATTCTACCTAGAAATAGGCCAAGATGAGAGCGTTGCTTCCAAGGCCCTAACGATTCAGGTGGGGCACCCTTCCAAATTTGCTCTGGATGCAAGTCAGCTCCAAAGCTGCAGAGAAGCTGTTTTCCTGTTCCAGTTCAAATATGGACAAAATCTCAAAATCTCTCTTGAGACAATGAACATACGCCTCAGATGAAATATGATTAAAAATACTGTTCTTCCTTCATCTCCTGGTTTAATTCCGAGTCGATGGTCCCACTCTTCCCTCTTGCAACATAACACCCAGCTCTGCTGTCAGTCCACGTGACATCGAACAAAAGCTATCTCCTTTTGCCAGCTGCTTTTCTCCACTTTCTCCTCTTCCAACCCAGATTTAACACTTTAACAAAATATTCTGTCCTTTCCATTTCCAAAGTCAGTTCCCACAGACTAACACATGTGGGTTTATGAATCAACGCACAGGATGCTGAAGTTCAGCTCCTCCCTTTCTGCACCTTTTCTGTGAGCACACTCCACATTCTCAGCTGCAGTTAACTGTATCAGAAATGGTCACTCCCAAACTCATTATTCAGCACCTTGACCCATCCTGCATTTTTTTTTCTGCAAAATCCTGCTGCTAAGGAAGGCTGCTCTGCACTAACCACATGCTTAAAACCAGCAGCCTTTCCTCTTTCTACCTCATATATATATATATGTATATATTTATATTCACCAAAAGAAAAAAACAATTCAGGAAAAAAGAAAAAGCCTGGCACAACTCTTTGAGGGATGGCTCACACTGGCTACATCTTGCAGCCAAACACTTGTGTGGGATACCATACACCTGTTCAGCTTCTGGGCACAGCCCTGACTTCTTCACTCACCCAGGTATACAATAGTCGCTCTGAAAGTAGTGCCTCCTCTGTTATTTTGTTGGCCCAGGACATCAAAGGTGGATGTTGGTGGGACAGCAGCAGGGGCTGAACCTTCCCACCAATATCATGTTCCATTTTGTTGCTGTATGACAGAGGGCAGCAGAGGGACAGCCTGACAGAAGGGATCCGACGTGGGAGTGCATATGGAGCAAAGGTGCAGAGAGATGAATTCCTCCCTGCAGAAATAACTACACTTATTGACATTCGTTGATGTCTGGCAAATGTTTGTGGAGACCAAACACTGTGGCATGCAGACTCTTGTTCATTGCTGGCAAAAATGCATAGTTAATGGTGTTGACAATGTTGGAAAACAGTATATTGTAGCTGAGAATTTGCTCTATCAAAAAGTGTTACTGTGCTCTTTGTAGCTCTTGTAGTTTCCAGGGGAATAAATGGGAGGCATTAATTTCGGAGCAACCTGTTTATTTGCAGCACTCCAGCACTGCTTAGCATCTTGTTATTTGGGTGGTAGCTCCCTGCTCCTTTAATGTTATAGGGAAAACGAGTTAGCCCAATTCCTGAGAAGCTTAAGAGTTCAGCATAACATATAAGAAATACTTTTTTTCCTACAATCTGCTCTTTGGCACAGCCTCAGAATACTTTACTGCCACGTCTTACTTTCAAATGGGCGGATGCCAAGAATGAGATAAGTGCAGACATCCATGACTGGGAAGCACAAGTAGAAGGCCTTCTCCAGAGCCAACTGCAGCCCTTAGCAGACAAGAGCTTCAAAGGCAAAAAAATCTCCCAAACTAAACAAACAAAAAAGAAGCAACAGTGAATTTCTCTCTCTGTATTCAACAAGCAGAAGCACAGCGTTTACTTCTGTAGAGTAAAAGGTTCTCCTTTAAAAAATAAAAAAAAATAAAAAAATTGGAGACCTCTGAAATATCCACCAAATTGAAATAAAGCTTCTGTTTCTTCAAAGCTTGAGAAGTCTGGCTCTGTGACTCTCACATCTGAATGCCCACAACGTTACATGAAAGAGGACACGATTGGCTTTTGGCTGTTATCAGTTCAGTGAATGCACACCTAGATTACAGCAGAGGCTTGCCATGAGATATAACTGGTTTTAAAGGCCAGATTTGTCTCCCACCAACTCCATTTGGTTTGGTCTTCCTTAAAAGCCTGATGGCACTTTTTACCATATAGTTTTTCCACTACTGCATGTTGTAAGCAAGATGAAGGAAAAATGCCTGCGACTATGGTCTTCATTTGAAATCTCATAGTCTTATTTTTCCATTTCAAATAAGGAAGTGTTTATTTAAATCAATTAGACAAAACATATTGTGAATATCTTATAAAACATTCAGGAAAAAAAAGAAAAAAGAATACAACAAAAGGGAAAATAAGCCACCAAGTGTGAAAGTAAATAAAGGCAGAACAAGAAGCTGACTGTTCAAGTCACCCCAAAAAGAAAGAACTGCATTGAGAATAGCTGAGATCTCCAGCATCTCCAGCCTCAGGGAAGATCACAAGGGAGCATGTTCCAACCTGGTAAGGCTTAATGAAACTGAAAATTACCTCTAAACAGCACCAGTAGAGTAATTTGGCTGCTTTCCAGTTGCCTGCTCTGTTCACATGGTGATGTTTTGGCCACTTCCAACCCTTTGTTCCACACCTCCCTGTTTGCTAGAACACTGATGCTCATCAGTGCTATTGCAAAGAATACACGTATATTTCTTTTTCACCGGGTGCCACAAACCTTTCAAAGTTCCCCACGTAACTCTACAAAGACTTGCTTTTTGGACTGGATTACAGAGAGGGCAGATGCACACAGAGTGGCCTGTAGTATCACTGAAAGGTTGGTGTGGGGCTCGAGCACTTTGTCGGGCTGGGTACGGGCGAGCCTGGCGGAGGCACTGTGGTTTGTGTCATACAAGGGATCAAACATCAGGGTCACAAACGTTATTGGTGATACTGCACATAAAGGGCAAGGGACCACAGCAACATCTTTGTGAACGCGTGCAAAAATAATCAGTGCTGACAATTTAAGCTTCGACTAACTTCAGCTGGCCCCCACCAGCACGGGAAGAGGCCGACAAGCAGCATCCCCTGCCAGCTGCTGGATCCCACACACCGCCCGAAAGCGGAAGGAGCGCTGAGGGGACAGAGAACGGGAGAAGTGATGGAATGGGTTTTGTTGGAAGTTTCCACGTACATGAGAATTTACCTTTGGCCTAAGACCAGGAATGAAAAACTGTCAGTCCAAAAAGAATGCTTTGGCCAAGGCGACGTACGGCTTAAAAGGGGTCTTTCGTGAGAGCTCGAGTGTTGTGGTCAGTCTGGCATCTGCTATCACATGTTTTACATTTTCTTTTCCTAATGATATTAAGCTCCCTGTAAGTACTGAAAGAGAGATTTACTTATTTTACCAATTTCTCCCATATGCTCTAGAGAAGCATTAGCACCACTTGCCAACTTATTCCATTTTTTAAGTAATTTAGAGACTTAAAATGTACAATAGTATAACCTATCCAACTCGAATTTCACTTAATCAGTATTTGTCTTCTGTTTCTGTGAGCTCCATAAGAAGGATCAACTGTCTTTTACAAAAGGTGGCATTTGGGATATCCTGAGTATACAATATAACGTTACGAGTATGGCGCAATATAATGGTATACACAGACTGCTCCAGGAAACCTCATTTTTCAAGTAGTTTCCATAAATCTTAATCCAGAAATGAGGACCATTTTTTTAATTTTTGACTTCTTTTCCAGAGAAAAGAGCAATGCATTCTTGAGAAGGTAACTATGCAATCCAAAGGATTGAAAGAAGGAAATACTGCAATTTAGGGATACACTGCATGGCTGAGTTGCAGATTTTACACTCTCTTAATGTGTGAATATTCCGTAGTGTGCTCAAAAAAGCAACTAAGTAGTAGTGAGCCAAGGCAGCCACAAATATCAACACAAAAACCTGATTCTTGATTAAAAAAAAACATAATTATTACATTCACTTTCATTTCGTATTTTTCCATCATATCAGCCCAAGCAATTGAACAATTATCATTTTCAGAGTTGGTACAAATTCTCCTCTGTGTAAGTGTGATTGGGTTGTATCGCTGTAAGCAAAAGAGGCAGAAAAGCAATAAAAGAGGGCAATGTATATATTTACACACCTCGGTTTCAAGAGAACCAGCTGTCTTTTGCAAGGAAGAAAAGCCATTCCTCATGTCTACAATTTGATTTCAGAACACCGGAAGGATAAAGCTTTGCGTTATCTATATTAAATGTTTGGTTGGTTCAGAAGCAAAACACAAATTAATTATCTGAAAAGCAATGTCTGCAAAGTGACTAGAAGGCTTTTATTTTTCCTAAAGGAGTCTTGTTATATGAACTATCTCATTTCCTGATTAGCAAAGTAAAAGCACGAAATTATTCTCACCCTGGCTGCCTCCCAGCTGGATCAAAGCACGGCCCAGAACGTATGGCACCAGTTTCCTTGTTGAGAAAGTCCAGGAGAAACTCAAGCACCTACATTTCATCTCTTCTGATAAAGATACCAGCCCAAGAATGTGAAGGCAGGGCTGGCTGTGCAATGTATAGCTGTACACCTGCCTGAAGAGCTTTGTACCTGGTTTTGTTGCACAAAGAGTCCTGTTCTGCTTCTGGAGCACAGTCCAAGCCCAGCCCCAGATGACGAGACACCAATATTTGTAACTCTAATCTCTTCCCAGGTGCTGTGGGGAAAAGTCTGTCCCAGTCCCAGAAGTACCAGACCTCTGATGGGGGCTGGGGGGGCCCAGCTCGCACAGGAGCTCAGAGTTCTGATGGGGCCGTGCATTCACGTGGGTGCAGGGATGCTCCACGAGGAGCACGACATGGGTCGGGTGCCCAAGAGCAGCTCCTAGTGAGTACATGTCACTGCAATATCTGGCTTCAGCGAATGCAGAGGAAAGAACCCACGCTCACATTTTCTCTGTGCATGCTGCCATTCCTGGAAGGCATCTCCTGCTCCAAGCCATAAAGTCACAGATCAAAACAAAACAAGCGGTTAACCTGTTTTTATTTTAATGTGGAGTTACAGCATCTGAGTGAAGGCTTAAGGCCATGACAAGTACTTCTGGGTAAGTCAGCCCTCTCCTATCTCATGAAAGATAAATTCAAACACACACTGACAGCCAGAATAGGAGAGCGAGTACTCTTTTCCCACATCTTTTCTGTTTGGAACAAATCGAGCTCTCCTCCAAAGGTGTCTGAATAAATACTACAGTAAGGGTGAATTGATTGGTATATTCCAAAGAGCATTGTTAAGATGGACTTTTAAAAAAGATCAATAGGCATTGCTCTATTAGTCACGTTTTTGGCAGCTTGCCTATAACTCCAAATATATCTTAGGAGCTCAGTTCAGCAGCCAAACTGTGTCACAGGAGAAGGAAGACAATAAAAGCACATCTCACAGAATCACGAGTGCTCCCTCCTACCTACACGAGAAGGTTTTACAGTTAATCCTGGCCAACCAAACGAACCCCACTTTACTGCCCACTGTAATGCCTCCCCTTCAAGTTCCTCCAGACACATTTTAATTTAGAAATGATGAAGCTAATAGTGATGAAAACATTTACATTCCATTTTAGATTGCTTCCCTCTCCTCAGTAGAAACGGTATTATATGGAAAGACCTTTTTGTGCAGTCCATACACAGCACATCCACCTCTGTATTCCCACACACTGGTGTCTCCATCTGATTATACTTTTATAATTAATGAAATTACTTTAATGGCCAGCCATGTTCTCTGAAGATTTAGTCCAGTAATTCTTCTGTAACCTTACTTAACTTGGCCCAACACAACTCTGCAACAAGAAAGAAGGGGACAGACTCTTCAGCAGAGTCTGCTGTGATAGGACAAGGGGAAGTGGGGAAGCGTTTTCAAACTAAAAGAGGAGAGATTTAGATTGTATATAAGGGAAAAGGTTTTACAATAAGGGTGGCAAGGCACTGGCACAGGTTGCCCAGAAAGGTGGTGCCCCATCCCTGCAGTCACCCATGGTCAGGCTAGAGGTGCTCGAAGCACTGATGGAGCAGTGGGTGTCCCTTCTTGTGGCAAGGGAGTCAGACCAGATGGCCTTTAATGGTCGCTTCCAACTCAAACAATTCTATGATGCTATGAACTCCTATAGGAAAAAAATTGGTCAGAAATGTGCAAAATTTCATCCTTGAAGAGTCAAGTGGGACTCAGTTGCTGCTAAGCACCGCCCAGCCCCCTCCTACAATCCATCCCTTCTGTAAGAGGATGGGTGCCCCTGAGGCATCACTGTGCAGTGACAGTCTCTGCCTCTTTGCTCTCCTTCCCCCTCAGAAAGCACAGTGTGAAGTTCCCCAGCAGCAGCTTTGCCCTGCGGGCTCCATCACGCGCAATTCCCACACACTCCTATTTCCTCAAAAGAATTCTTTCCAATTAATCTTTCTCACATAAAACGTATAGCTGGAAGGATTTTTCTGGAAACTTTCTATTAAGTAACCACTGGGTTTGAAAGACAAGATTTATTTTAGAAAAGGGAGGTGGGGCTCTGCTTCGAGCATTTCATTTTTGGAAGCACGGAAGAAAGTTGGAATTGTTCGGCACGAGTCCACTTCTTTCATCCTTTCCTATTGGACTTGACTTCAGTGGGGAATGCACCTCTTCCAGGTCTTTGGCTATCCCAAAAGCGGCAAATTTACAGACCTACAATTCAACTTAATTGCCTCTGCTCTGCACCTGGAGACATAAGGCATCCATGATTTGTGCCAGCGGGAGGCCAGGATGTGTTTACAGACATTACATTATGATATCTTGGTGTCATGATCAATGTTTCTGCTGAATAACTTTAATAAAAATCTTAAAAATCAGTCAATATTTTTTTCATAAATTCTGATCATGAACACCACTGGGCAGCACAGCAGGGAAATCTCTTTTTGCTAACTAGGGAGGGCGGAGAATGCTCAGTATGCACTAGCAAGCCTGAAGACAAACATCAGAAATGGAAATAACCTTCTGAGCCATAGCAAATCCCAAGCTGGAGGGACCTGTAAGGATCATCGAAGTGCTGCTCACTGGAAATGCTTCAGCAGGCCAGCAGTGCCGGAAAGATAGAAAACCTTTATCTTCTAGAAAACTTCTTGTTTAGGGCTGTTTTCAAAGATGTGGATGGAGCTAGCTGACATGCAAACACAGACAGGCAGAATCTTCAGCTTACGTGGTTACATGTGCATTCCAACACATCCAGCTGGCTTAAGTATGCTTTTTCCGACCATCTTGCTGTCATAACATGAGACCCCATAAGTGATTTCTGTGTAGTGCTGACCTCAGTGTCTCAGCAGTGCTGCAGGCCACGGAATCCACTCAGGCAAAATGGATCACAGCAAAAGGAGCAAGAGATGGACAGAGCTGTCTGTTGTCAGATCATTTTCGCATCCATCCAGCATTCATTGTTTACTACTGTGATTTCAGTTGGTCTGTACAAGATCGATTCTGTGTCTTGTTCCAAAAATGCTTGTTTTTTCACTTTTTTTAATTGATCCAGACCACTTTTTGCACAGACCCTCCTCCCACCTTCTACTTCTAGCACCAGATCTGGAAAACTCGTTTCAGAAACTTTTCTTTGGAATTTGGAGCTCAGTGCATTCCTTAAAGGCCTGACAAGGATATTCAAGCAGAGGAAGTGTGCACTACTGGTATCTATCTCTGGCATTGCTTAAAGCCTAACTTTTTTTCTATTACACCTCAATTCCCATGTTTTTCTCTTTATTGCCTTCACTGAATAAATGTGTCTACTGAAACCTGTAAACAAGCAGGAGAAATGTGTGGATTTTTATCAGTCTGTTTTCCTTAAAAATCCACAGTTGTATCTGTTTCCAAATGACTGAGGCAGAGAAACATGGAAAAGCTCAGCCGTGAAGATATGGAGACTTTGGCTGCAGTTCATTCAGCTTCACAGGGTTCATCACAACAGTCTTTGGCTCTCCTCTCTTCTGTTTTCCTCTCCACTAATGGACACTTTACTATTCAATTAGTGCCGCATGATCCAAATCCCATCCAAGTCAATAAAACTCTTTTCATTTATGTTAATGGGCTTTGGACCAATTCCTGAATTAGAACCAGAATCAAATAAAACACCCTTAAGGAAAAGATGCGCTGAGCTTTCACTTTAAAGCACAATCTCAAAACCTTCTTTCCAAAGGTTTTCACTCGCTTCAAAGAAAATTTCATTATTGTCCAACTCATAAAAACAGCTGGACAGACCTCATTTCCCAGTCTGATTAAAGTGTGAAAACAAATCTCAATGCAGGCTCTGCTTCCCTATGAAAAATCTTCCCATGATGAGGGCAGCAAACCTGACCCTGAGGTTACATCCTCCTGAAGCTGCTCCTGCCTTGCACAGGTCTGGGAGGCCTCCAGCCTGCTGGAGGAGGAATTTGGTAATACAAACACCTTTAGAAGGTCCTGCCCCCAGACACTTGCTATTCCTCTGGCCCCGAAGCTCAGCACAGCTCAGTTGTGCCAGCGAGGCTATCTGCTGGGCTGGGCTGAAGCAAACTGCACCCATGGGATTAACTTGGGAAGGCTATTTAGCCAAGCAACATCCAAACCTGACCAAGAGGGATTATGGCAGATGACTGTGTGCAGTGGAGCAGTCACCATTACATACAACAGAGGTGATTTGCCATCGCCACTTCAATCAAATTAGCTAGAGAGAGCACCAGCTACTGCTGTAACTCAGAGCAGGGAGGAGGTTTCCTGCTATGAGGCCACAGCCTGGTTGCTGCAGGAATTAATGAACCACACGACAGGCAAAACTATGTTATGTAAACAGGGACATTAAGCCTCCTTCTGATACTTTTGGTCCGCTTCGGCAATGCCAGCTGATCTGTACAATGCCACTGTATCACTTCTCACATAGCAGCCTGTTTTAATTGACTGGCATATTAAACATTAAAGTGGTTTGCAAAGTTTGACCACAGAAATCACATTCAGAAATTGTATCCATCCAATGCTGACTCCACTGCAGGGTCACAGAATATTTCTTTAGATTCCCCAGAGCCCAAATAAAACAAACAAATTCCTGTTGTCGGTTTGGGTGGGGTGTTATTTCACACCAGCCCAGGCTGGCAGCACAACAGACTGGAGACAACTTCCCCGAGAGCAGCTTTGGCAGGATGTTAACAGAGAGGAGGACGAGAGGTGCTGCAGTCTCTCCTGGCTGTGGCCACGACCCCTTCCCATGGAATCAATCAGTGCAGCCCCAGAGGGGACAGTCCTGCAGGCACAGCAGAGACAACAGCACGTGGCTCCGAAGCTCCGTTCCCATCTCCCTGCACTCACGTGCACTTGATGCTGAGACTCACCAAGTTCCATTTGCTCTCAAGTGCAGTAATTGTTCCAGCCTTGCCCTGCAGATGCAATTGGGATAAATGGGAACGTGGCTTGTTGCTTCGTTCCCCCTTATGGATGCACTTCGAGGTGCATATTTGCTGAGCAAGGATTTTGTTCTAAATAGCCAAAAAACAGCAGTTTTTTCTGCCTGTTCCTGAAGCACAGGCTCATCATAAGTTGTGCTCATCACCTCAGCGCTCCAGTGCCAGGCTCAGCGTGTCCCCTGCTAACGCTGACCTGCTGCCTCTGCCTGCGTTCCCTTTGGTCTCTAATGTCCCCCCCCAGCGCTCCTCCTCACCACAGCACACGCAGGGACATGGCCTTCTTGCTGTTCTCAGGGCCACACTCCTCCACAGGAACCACAGAGCATTTTTTTCTCCATTGAAGGAAATATCTCCAGCCACGAAAGGGCGAGCAGCATAGTGCACCAGCTCTGTACGGTCGGCGGGGAGCGAGGCTTTCAGACAATCTGTGCAGCTCTGGAATTCCAACCCTTTTGCCATGGTGGAGCACACTCACCACCCCTGGCTGCAGTTTCAAAGATGTCCATTTGCTGTGCATTCCTCTGCAGAGGAACGATGCTGAGAAGGTCCCTGGCTCCGTGAAGGGGATGAGAATCCATCTCAAGGAGAAAGCTGCTTCCACACCCAAGAGAAATACAAAAATTAGGGCTAGTTGAACCACCGCAGTGTGCTGCCCGCTGGCACTGCCTTCTGCTTTAACGTTTCAAGAAGTGCCAAAAATTATAAATAGTATATTGGATTACCCTTACGGAGTGAGTCTACTCCCAGAATGAACCGTATTGTTCTGCGGAGCTGTCCTCTGCAGCCGTGGCCAAATGCAGCAGGAATAGGAACAGAAAAATAAAACTCTTTATGGGGGACTAAGCCAGGTTCCCGGTGATATTCGAGCTGTAATCAGTACCTGAGTGGTCTGAACCAAAGGGAGCTGCCTGCCCACTTCTTTCTCTCTGCCCTGACCCCGCTACCACCACTTCATGAAACTGGGAAGCGTGGGCAGAGCCTCCTTGCACAGATAGTAAGGAAGCTGCTAAAAAGAGGATAGGTCTCTAATATTAGTGGTAAATGATCTGAATACAGACAAATTTAAAACTAAAAGAGAAAAAACAAAAACAACAGTCTCCCATAGTGGGATAGCTAGGACATACCATAGCACTTGCAAGCAGTGATTCGCTACTTCTAAATGACATCCTTGGGTTAAAGATGACACTGAGTCTGTTCTGCAAACACACTATAAAAGGCTTACCCCAGCAGACACCTCTTTCCAAAGGAACACAACGCTGCCAGAAGCAGCCAAATCCTTCAAAGACCCAACTGGATCAACCACAGATGAATTTCACACTATTACCACCACAGTTATTCAGCAGCTCTGCCAGTGGTGCCATGATTTTTACAGGCTTGCACTATAACACAAAAATGTCACCAAAATTACATCAGCGCAGTAATGCAGAGCCAGGAAGCCATTAGGCCTTCACTGAGCCCAAACATCTGTGTGAGAACCCCCAGTGTGTGCAGCTGAGCCTTTAACCCATCTGCCCTTTGTGACCAAGGACTCTGAGAGCCCTCAGGATCACCGCTCTCTTCTCCCAAATGCACTTTTGCTATTTCCAAGTATGAGAGCAAATCCCAAATGCATTCCTTTACCAAATCTCATTTTAATAGCGTACATGCAGTCTGATTCTGTGCATCCTTCTGCCTCTCAGGAAGGAGTGTATCTCTTTACAAACCATGATAGCCTGTAATTCAGGCTGTCGGAGGAGGGCATGTCACCAGGAGAGTGTGAAAACATCTAATTACATAAGGCCAGGTCCTCAGCTAATGCAAAGTGACAGAGCTCCCAGAAGCCCATGGAGAAACGATGCCACATATTAGCAAAGGTCTGGCTCATTATAATTGAATAGACCCAATGTCTGATTTCCACTCCTACTGACAGATTGTTGGCCTCAAGACCATCAGGATCTCAAAGAGGGCACCAGGGAGCTGGAAGAAGACTGCACCAAAGAAAGCAGACTCCTGTTTGGCTGGATGCGTGTTTAGGATCCAGCAATTCGCCAGCTACCAGATCAGCCTGTTGAACAGGTATGCAGTTGGAGTTTTTCTCATGTTGCTTTCTCACATAATTTGGATATTTTTGATTGAGGGGCTGGGTTTGGTATTTGGGGAGTTTCCTACAAGAGCTGCTAGTGTTATGAGGTCAGAGCTGACCTCAGGCAGGGACAGGAAGCTCTCCACCTCAGAGGCTTCAGCCCGACCCATGGAAGGTCCACTCCATGTGGCTTCCCCCAGAATACCTCCAGCAGTGACAGAGCAAAGAGGGGCAGATGCAGAAAGCAGAAAAATCTTTCTCCTTCCTGGCTCCATCCTCATAGAAGAAAGAGGCAGAAGAGCCATCAGAATGAGTCTGCAAATTCAAGGCAGCTGGAATTGGCTCGTCCTCCTGGCATGGGCAAGAGTAGGGTTTCTCCTGGTCCCTCCACCTCATTTAATGCATCACCTCTTCTGTGTCAGGGATGTGGTGTGAGGCAAAAGGGGAAGAAACTTTAGCAGAGCTATTTCTGTTTTAGGAGCATGCAGTTCTGCCCTGTTCCATTCAGCATGTGGGATATAAACAGCATAGGAAGAGCTGCATTTGAGCACCTGGTCCTCAGCCCCCTCACCACCACCACACCAGGGGACAGAGAACATAGTGGAAGACAAGGCTATGATCTGATTTTGCCCCAGAATGAATGTTCCCTTGTTAATCAGTCTGCCCAGGCAGAGCCAAATGAACCCAGTGAAACCAGAGTGACTTCAGCAGCTTTGGAACAAGCCCAAATATCAGCAGCTTGCTACGGGACCTTCCAGTCCTTCATGCAGTATTATGACGGACTGTGACGTAAAAATTGACATGGATCTATTTTTACAGAGCAATTTTCTGCTTAGAGAAATGCAAGATTATCCTGCATTTTCATAGGTCTGGCACTTCTACCATGATCTACAGGATGCATATACTTATTGTTGGCCTTAACTGGACTGCGGTGAACTACCTAGCAATTTTATTGTAATTTATTTATAAATCCTACAAAAGAGTCTCAGAGAATGCAAAACATCACACAAGTTCTCATTTCTTTCTTTGCTTGTCCGTTAATTACTCAGCCTCAGTTTCATATTTCTCCTTCAGAATGGTAAACCATCCTTTGATTAATCACATCTTTACACTTACTACTTATGTCAGCCTTAAATGTGCCTTAACTCTTGCAAACATTTAGTGCTGACAGACACCACTAGTCCTTATTTATTCAGCACTTTGGTTTACTGATGAATGCCATTTTCACAGTAAAACCTTAAACTATTAGGAAACTCTGAGTTCAAGCTTTATTATAAACCTGAAAACAATTCAAATTCATCCCTACAGTTTTGTCATCCTTAAGCACCTTATTCATTTTACACCGAAGTGGCATAAAATTTGCTCATCCGGGTATTCTGGGATGAGTTTGGGTTTGTTTTTTTTTTTTACTTTACAGCAGGATTGTGACTTTGGTTAGATTCACCGTGCACTACAGAGAGATGTCCTCAAAAGTTTCAAGGCCATGTTTTTATCTTCCTATTACTTACTTTGCGTAAGAAAATATTTTAGCATTTTCAGCCTTGCAAGCAGCACAGGCTGCCAGATTCCAATATAACTCGTGTCACGTGAGAGAGAGTTGGCACATGAAAGGCTCTTGGCCCAGCTCAGCTGTCTTCATCATCAGGTAGTGATTTATTTCTCAGAGACTGTTTTTTAAATACATTCTGGTTTGCAGAATGCTTTCCAAACAACATCTTTCACATTCCTTCCACAGCTCCTCTGCTTGGGGAAAGAAAAAAACCTATCAGGTTTAACACTCCGGAGAATCAAGAAGTTTATTCTCCTGCATATGAGTTGGTTGACTGCGATTTACCCAAAAGTCATGCTTCAGAACAAATAAACCCACTATTAAAACAGTAACCACAGCCTGTGCTGCCACCTATCCTTAGTTAATCTCGGCGTTTTCTTCAGACTTTTTCTCCCTCAGAGCTCCAGGCTCTGCCCTGCATGCAGGTCTCCCTTTCAGCTGGTGAAGGGCCGCAGACACTGCTCCTCGCAGCAGATGTGCACACACCAGTCGTGGCAGGGCACACAGCATGTGTCTGCGTTGGGCAGGACTGGCTGCTAGCTCTGCTCTATGCACATGCATGAAGTGGTAGCAAGATTAGCAAGTCTTCGGGCTCAAGCCTATGCTTTCCCCCCCAGTATTCTAAATTCTATCACTTTTCCATAGCTTTATTAAAATGTCAGTGGGTTATTGTTATGTTTAGCTCTTGAAATACTTTGACTCACAAGAAAATAGGCCTTTTCTTTCCCGTTGAACTTGACATATTACTTTGACTTTCTCCATTCCTTACTGAGGACAGTATGCATTGCATGATGCCACAAAGCCCACGGTCACCTCCACCACTTGAAGCAGAAACTCCTCCCATGTGTTTAACGTGCCGGAGTAGCACTGACCCTGGAGTCCCTGCCCCTCCTGGCGTGCTCTGTCTACCAGGATACCACTGATACTCACTGAGTAGGTTTCATGCTTAATTTCAGTAGAAATTAGATGTAATCTCTCCCCTGAGGTCTATCAAACTATAGGTTAAATGCTGGAAAAAACTGATCTGGCCATGCAATGAAATTCAAACACAGAGGTGAAACTACAGCAACAGTTAAGTAATGGGAAAAAAAAAAAAACCAATAATGTTGTACTTGGAAGGTGTAAAATTCAGAAAGTACCACTGACCCTGGGCAGGTTCAGCCTTTGAATTGTCCATGGACAGATGCACACGTGAAGAATTGTAATTGTTTATTTATTTTGAAGATCAAGGTGACAAATGCAACAAAAATAAAAATAAAAATCTGTAAAATTTTACGTAAGCTAAGGGAGAAGGAAGAATGTAGATGTAAAGCAAGTGCTGATCAACAACATACCCAGGACACTAAGAATATACCCAGGCTGACTTTCACTGCCCTGGTGGGTTTTAAGATTTCAAGAAACACAGTTTATTTTTCTCCATCCTTTCCTTGAGAAAAACTCTTACTTAAAGCACTTGTTTTAAATAGAAAAGAGATCCTCAGACAAAAAAAAGTGGTTTAAAAAACAATGGTGAAATTCACATTTGTCACTCCAAGAACTCCAGGTTTGAGGAAAGAACCCAACATTTTGAGGTCTGGGAAAAACTCAGAAGATCTACAGTGGAGACTGCAGAAGAAGTATGAGGAGGCAACACCCTCTTCAGCACTTGAGGAGGATGCTTTTCCTTTCAGTGTTACCATTTAATGGAACAATGCTGAAAATAGTGTGTGAAATGTAGGCCTTTCACTTTGCAGACTATTAAAACTGGAACCTGCTGTGTCAAAACTCTGCAAATAAAGATGAATTTAAAGCACACACACAGATAAAGGGGCTAAAGAAACCAGATGTGATGTGTTAAAGAACTTACTGAAACTTCGGAAGGACGAAAGCAATAAAAGGAGACAGCGATCTGAAAACACAGGGTGTGCACAGCAGAGCTGTTCCCAGGGGGAAAAAAAAAACAGAATGCAATTTCGTGCACTTTCCTACAGGAGACCAAAGACCTGCTCCCTGATTCTCTGTTTTAATCAGACCTGGTATGAGAAACGTCCTGGCTGAATGTGCAATTAAGTAATGGCATGACCTGCTTACAAAGCAACAGCCACTGTGAATAAGCAGTGCTCAGAAATGGGTCAAATAAAATACGCGTGTGACTCATGCAGAAGAGGTTCTGCTCCACGCAACCGCTGCACTTCGGGTTGATCCAACTTCCTACAGCAAAAGGCATAGCATATATTTCACTCCAGGAGTGGGAATGTCTTGCAACACCTTTCCACGCCACAAGGAAGCCGTGAGGCAGTAGCTAGGTCAGCCTTTTTGAAGGACACTCCTCTGGATGCTGAACAGGGACAGACTTCTCAAAACAGTCGCTCTGTTTACTCTGGAAAGTAATGACGACCTTATCAAAATTAGTTATTCTATTTGGATCTCTGGAGATGGGAAGTGGAAGGAGACATTAGGCGATGTTCTTGAGTGCACATGGTTTAATACTCTCAATGGAAAACTAGTTCTTGTATCATCAAAGAGAACAGTTCAGCTGAGATACTCCCACAGAGAGGACAATCCAAGATCAAATCAGACACAAAGAAATACCTGTCTTTTGTCCGCAGGCCTACAGCATTACTACAGAAACACAGGTTAGATTGCCCGAGGATTTTCTGTCCAGATGGTGTCCGCCTGTATGGTGTCAGAAATTACACTGCTCTCAGATAAACGTACGTGAGGTATTCCATGCAGAAGATGCAAGGAAAAAAAATAGTACTTGCTGATGAGAGATTCTCTTCTAAGGAGAGCAAAATGAGGATAATTTACTCGAGTTAGAGGCTGAATCATAGTGTTTACACTCTCAGTGTTTCAGGCTATAACTCTTAGAAGGAAAAGTCTCTGCAATTTACAAAGCAGAAAGGGCTGACTAATTAGGCTGGTGCTAGCTGGGGACATGAACCCAGAGGATGGATTATGAACTAAAGTTTTTGTCTTGTGAAAATATCTGGACATTCTTGAGTATTAGGGACCAAAACAGCTCTGCTGCTTTCTGTCAGCTGATGTAGATCTTTCTTATAATGCGTATGAACGGCAATGTGCAGAGTCTCGTTCTGCTCCAAGTTGACATACATGCTTGGCTTAAAGAAGTGGGAAAGACAAATGAACATGAAAGACCATATGTGTTAATAGAGATCTCGCTCGAATCATCTGCAGAGGAAGGAATTATTTGCATTTCTCCTGTCACTCCATCAGTCCCACTTATCGAAGAAGCAAAAGGTGCACAGGTGTTGGCCACTGCACACAGAAAGAGATGGCAACTTTGGTTCCTTTTTTTTTTTTTTAATTATTTTAAGGGAAAGCTCCCAAACGAAGAGATCCACTAAAAACGTATGCAACACAATCACAATATAAATGCTAAGAACTTACAATACAAAAAGAACTACTGGAATTATTTGCAGCAGACATCTGTTTTAGCCATCAGGTACTGGACCTGAGCAGAGTTTGAAGACAGTACTGTGCTACCTTGAATTCTGCTTTTTTGCTCCATCCCAAACCAGTGCAATCCAAAAACCAGATAAAGCAGAAACAAAACTAAATTGTAAATCCATATGAAAGCGGGAGATGGACGTCTAAATGGAAAAATAACAGTTATATAAGCATGTTTGTCTTCCCTGTTGTATTCATTGTGAGCACATCCTTCACCCTTTTGCCCAGATAAGTTACAGGACCTCGCTGAGTTCTACCCAACGTCAGCCCTGTGGCCAGTTTCAGGAAGGCATCTCTATCTGGAAGGTGTTTAAGAATACAACCTTAAAGCTCACTGACTTCAAAGAGCCCAAGCACATGCTCAAAGTTAAGCAGGATTATACTGAACAAGGGCAGATTTTGCAATGTGTTTAAAAGTCGTCAGGAATGCAGGGAACACAGCAGGAAGGGCAGAGGAATACCATCTAGGGACAGAAAAGGTGTGCATTTCACATGGGTAATGTGAATTGCTCTCGGGAACCTATTTGAATTCATCTGGAATTTGGGCTCCTACATTTACAATTTACTTTACGTGCCTAAAATTAGATCATATGAATAGTCCCTTTCAAATAGAGGAGAGAAAATAAATGTATTCCAATCAGTTGGTTTTAAAACAGGAAATAAAATACTAATAACCCAGGTAATGTCTTGGGGCGATTGATAGACACGCACTTAAGTTAACAACAGCCAAAGCACCAGCCAGTTCCTGAAGACTCATGACTGTTCAGTGAAGGGAACGCATCGCCAGGAACCCACCCAGGTCAGCTCAGTACTACAGCTACAATTAGTTTTGGGCAACAATCTAAAAAGTACTGCTGGCTGCCCAAGCGTTTCTAGAAGAAATAGCATCTGGGCAGGCAGCCAGCTAACAGGCTTCTCTCAAACAGTTATTACAGCATCCAGGAGAGACTGAAATGCTGCAGGGCAAACCCTGACTATTTCATCCCATAAGAAGAAATACTTGTGTCAGTTACAATAGTAAATCTTCTATGGCTTGGTACCCCAAAACAAAGAGCATGAAATGTAATGCTTGTAGCTCCGTAAGAAAGCTCACAGCCATAAATGTCCTCAGTAGCTTACTTGCTGTATGTCCATTTCTGATAACTTCCCGTTTCAATGGCAGTGTAAACGGAGTCTTCAAAAAGCTGATTTATTTTTTATTTTATACTAATTAAGATAATTATTAAAATCACACTGAGGAAGCAAAGCTAAGACATCGTATTCCCATATTGAAGCTGATATTCCTCCAGCTGCTTCAGAGAGTGCAAGACTGTACTGAGTCCCCAACATGAAGCTGTGATCCACAGGCTTTTAGAAGCCCCTATAAATTTGACAATAAATTTGATTACGAGGCTTAAGGCAATTATATGCTCATTACCCACACCAGTACGTTGTTCATACTGTGATCCTCCTGCATTTGCCTGTGCTTAAGCACATGTTCCGCCTCACAAACCATGAATGTTATGAGGAAACTGGGAGAGAGTTTATTCCTCTTAGGTTTCACAACCAAGTCGTACACGTCTACTTCAAGCATTGCATGGGTATTTATTAAAATAAGGAACCCAGGTGCATGAAGAGTTTGCCCACAGCAGCAGGCTCGTCAGATGGGGTAAGGAAAGGACTCAGAACCAAATTCTGTGACTCTTTATTATTGTATGGCATTTTTACAGCGCTGAGGTCAGCCCGCTCCCTCATCTCCAAACACACCCCCAGTAAGGACCTGGCCAAGGACCAAGACCATATACTGTCTGCTGTGATGTCTTACAGGTCACAGACAGCTGACCACGGTGGCTTTGCCCAGTTAGATGAAGATTAGTTTGAGTTCAGTCATACCACTCAAGGTGACACCCCATTGTCCGTAACGTTTGTATTCTAATGCGGAAAGCTTTCAGAAAAAATTCTGTATGACAAAACTCATCTCTATAATTCAAAAAAAAAACCCCAACCCTATCAATGAGCTTTAACTGTCCAGTGATCTGTAAAGATCCATCTGAACTCTGAAAACACACCTAGACTGCACACTTCAGAAGTTCTCTTCATCTGTCTCTGATTTGATTTTTAAGTCAACAAAAACAGTTTTATCATTGATTTCCGTTACAGAAAACTAAGAGGCTCCAAACTAAATATTTATCTCCTCAGTTAGAGCAGCAGATAATTCTGCATTCGCTGTACCTTTTAATTTCTTTAAACGATTGCAGATTAAAAACCTTTGCCATTTATAGTACAGTTCAAAAATCTGTTCGCAGATCTACTATTTACATATAAATCCATTCCAACAGCCTCTCATTTTGGCAACACCAGCAACACCAGACAGACTCTTCTCAGACAATAATTGGAAAATAAGACACATTTGGCAGTTAAGTGCAAAGGGGATGTTCTGAGGAAATAACATCAGAAGTTGGCAAGATGGCGAATGCATTCACTTACTTGAACTAAATTCAGTCAACAGATTTTGCAATGTAAAGATCAAACTTTGAAACTTAATTCAAATATTATTTCCACCTTAATACCCGATTGCAAAAGCTGGAAGCCCACCAGAATCACAAGCAGATGTCAAACCACTTTCAATAGCAGGCATTTGGAGGCAGTGGTAGAAACAAGTTTGCAACAAACAACTCCAGCACTTGTCAGTTGACATCCCAGCTGTAAGAAAGTACCATCCCGAGAAAGGAGTTGGAAATAGAAGAGGTGTGTTAAGAAGGCTGGCCACAGGATGTACACCACTAGGCAGCTGAAGGAAAATGCAGGAGTCTGTTGACTTTCTTCACTGAAGTAATGGAACAAGATATGAAGCGAAACGGGGACACAAAGCCAAGTGAGAATAACCTTCCTGATAAGTTCAATCCCATTCAAAATCCCAGTGAATCTGAGAGCAACACACAGCCCAGTGGTCTTTAAGGATGGCTCGTCAGCAACACGTTGTTCCAGAGAATCTTTAATACTCTTTGCAAACGCAAGAAATGAAAGGGTAAACTGAGAGAGTTAAGTGCACTCAGCTTCAGTGCTTGGGCCACTGACTGCTGGGGAATCGCTAGTATCATTTCTTGGAGTTTCAATAACTCTAATGATATCTGTTTTAAACTCTCCCCCCAAAAGAAAGAGAGAAACTTAGGACAGAATGGGTAGAGATGGAACATAGTACCCAAGGGATCCGAGTTCAGTTTTCTGTTCCAAACAGATTTAGTGCACAATCTCGGGGAAATCATTAAAGCCAGATGCTTAAAGATATTGAGGTAATGCTTCCTGCAGTATGGCTCAAGGACATGGGCGATAACAAACGCGCTCCCTCACCAGACCAAATCTTCTCCTGCTTCTTCTAATGGACAACGAAACCAAGACTACTGGAATCAGGCACGCAGGTTGTGGATGCACGCTGCGGAACGAGGCTCCGCCCCTGTCCTGCAATGCCCCAGGGAAGAAGAATTTGCCATATACAAAGTGTTGCTTGCTAGGTACAGGGAGAGCAAAGCACTCCTGCTTCCTACGAGAGGCAGGCCTCCAGGCTCATGTTCTGCTTTCTAAATTGCTCTTCTTGCACAACACTGCTGTTCCTCTTGCCCTTGTACAGCTGTGCACAGCAAACAGAACATTAAAACCTGTTTCTCCAAGCAGGAACACATGCAGCTAGGAGAAACCACAGGAAAGGAAAGAGTCAAGGCAAAAGTATTTGACTCCTTTCCATTCTCAGATAGCCAACATACTATCCCCATGCATGTTATCATCTTGGCACAGCAAGCGAGCAACTTTCTATGATTAAATAAACAGAAACACAACTGACTCATACTGGCTTTTTTTTTTAATGCAGAGAACAGAATGCATTAAAATACAGTAATCTCAAAGTTACAAACTCTAAAGGAAATGGCAAGAAAATATTGGCCGTTCATTACCAAAATATAGCTTTTTTCTCAGTTAACGAATTTCTGTGCAGTAATTACCAGTCAAGTGATAGTGTAATGGTTTGGGATGTCAGGTACAAGCAGTTATCATTTGACTGCTGAACAAGCACTCCAGAACAGAAAGCTGCAGCAAGTTTTAAAACACACAGCCTTGCGGAATGAATCACAGGGAGCTGCTTCACTTGTGGAACTCAGACTCTTCTGAGAGTTCCCATCAATCACTCGATTAGGCAGCAAAACTCAGTGAGCGAACGATCTATGAAAAAAGACTGAATAAATTGAACTTTTTCAGGGCAGGAGCGTATCTTACCTATCAAATTTGTCTACAGGGCAGTCCAGCCCATTATTCAGGATCAAGTCTTCTAAAATTTCCCTTTGCAGACTGGAAGTGAAAAGAGGAAGAGGATTTCCAGAACATGACATTTCATCCTGCTGCCAAGGTGTCAGGTGCCTCAAGTAACTTGACCACAAATCAACATAAATCTTGGCTTCAGCTGCTCTGCTACCGAGCAGCTACCGCAGAGCGTGTGCTCCAACTTCCAGTGCCACTGTCAGCACAGCAGTGCCTGGTGCAGCACAGCTATTCCCACACAAGGGAACGTTAGTTAATTTGCATTCACAGTTACCATATGAGGTGTGAGTTTATGGCAGTCCACACATTTTATACTTAGAAAATTAATGTAATTATCTTAGATATAATAACAAAAGCAACTCACCAACCCATCGCAATTGCTGATAGCAACTGAAGCATTTGGCAGATCAGTGATATCCCCAACATAGAGGCAATTCCCATAGAGAGGTTCGATGCGAGTCTCGTCCGAGTCCTCCTGCCATTCAACTGTTGCTCCAGGGGCAACGAGCCGGGAGTTTGGCCGCAACCTGAAGTGAAACTCTCTTCCAAAAACAGTGACATTGTAAAATATTTGCTCATTTGCTGCTTCGTGTTGCAAATGGTCTGCAGCTCTCCTGAAGCGTGCTTTCGGCGGTCCGGACACCAGGTGGGATAGGAACCTGCCCTCAGAGTCGGTGCTGGTGGGGATGACAAGGCTGTACTCCTCTATATTCCTCAGAATGGGATCTTTGCAGGGAGAGATACGAGAGGAGAGAGACACTGGACCTAAACACGTCTTGAAGCCGCTGGATTTTTATTCCATTATTCATTAGCACAGCAGACACTTACATAAGGCAAACGGACACTGCCCCGTACAAGCGCTTGGTTCACCAGCACCAAGTGTGCAGAGTTCATTCAAACTTGCCTTTGCTCCCCAAAGCAGCGGACAGCTGCCCGAGCCCGTCCGCCCGCGGGACCCCGCGCTCCCGGCCATCCAGCGGGGTCCCGGCGCCCGCAGCCCAGCCCCCGGGGAGCAGCGCGGCTTCCCGGCAGGGCGGCGATGCTCAGACGGCGCGGAGCCGTATCGGGAGTGCTCGGAGGGTCAGGGGAAGGACCCGGCGCGCGGGCTGCAAACCCGTAAGGGCTGCGTGTCGCTCGAAATCCCCGCGGAGCGGCGGGGATGGGCCGGCTGGGGACGGGGGCGCCGCGGGCGGCAACCGGCAGCGGTGTCGGCGGTCGCCCGGGGACTTTGGGACGGCCGAGGCAGCGAGAGGAGGAGCAGGCAGAGGAGCTGCCATGTGCTTCGTTCCGCACCGGGAACTCCAGGACCGAGCCCTGCCCCGTGCAGGGCGGGCAGGGGCGGCTGCGGGCACGGCGCGGTGCTGCCGGCGATGCTCCGCGCCTCCGGCCCCGTCTCCGTCCCCGTCCCCGTCCCCGTCCTCGCCCGCCGCTCGCAGCTGGAAACCCGGCAAAAGCGCCCGCAGAAGTTCAAGCGGAGCAGCAAAACCGCAGGGCTCGCAGCCGCGACTTGAGACGGGCGGGCTGCCCGGCACCGGCCGGCGGAGGCAGGGCGAAGCGAGCGGCCCTGAGGCGGCGGGACCCGGCGCGCACCTACCTCCGTGCCCGGGACGCCGCGGGGCAGCGGCGGGCAGGCAGAGCGCGCAGCAGAGCAGGACGCAGGCGAGCCCCGCGGGAGGCTCCATCGCGGCGCTCCCGGGGCCGAGGCGGGGAGCGGCCCCGGGGCTGCCCGCAGCCGGGGCGGGCGGGCGGAAGGCGGCCCCGCTCCGCTCCTCTCCGCTCCTCTCCGCGCCGCTCAGCGCTGCCCCGCGCCCCGCCGCCCGCGCATTCGCCCAGCCGCAGCCGCAGCGGCAGTGGCGGCCGCGCTCCCGGCTCGCAGCGAAGCAGAGACACCAGGAGGCGGCGGGGGTATAATACTGGAAGCACAGGGCGTGCGGGAGTGAAGTCAGGCTGATTGACAGAGGAGCTGCCACACGGCGCAGCCGGCCCGAGGGGAGCGGGGACTGCCCGCCCTGCCCGGCCCCGCGGCTCCGAGCCGCCCCGCTCCGCCCGCTTCGGGATCCCGGGCTGCGGGGCTCGCGGCTGCCCCGGGGCGGCGGGCAGGGGCCGGGGCGGTCCCGCCCGGTGCGGGCTGCGCTCGGGGAATTCACGTGGGAACGGGAGCCGGGAGAAGCGAAGTTCGGGCACCCCGAGGGAGTTGCCCCGGAGGCGCGGGGACGCGTCGGAAGCGAGCAACAGCTGGAGCAAGTGCCGGCGGCCCGGGGAAACCACAGCACGGGGCTTCTCTCGGAGAATAAATGGCCCTAAGTAGCAGTTCCACGGGGAAAATTAGTTGGACTGTTTGCTTGGAAGGCTAAAAATGAGTTGCTGCAAAGCCATCCTACCATCTTATCTCAGATATCTGCAAAATGCAGAGAGAGACTCTGGAAGCGTTCGGGAATACTATAAATACAATGTAGAAGAAGATTTTTTAAAATAATTAAATAATGAAGAGCGGCCTTTATGGAAAAAAACAAGTTATATTTGTTTCCATATGGCCAGGATAAATGCCATACCGCTTATTCCTTTCAGATAATGTATGTATTTACTCAGCTGCTGCGTTATCAGGATCACATGCTGTTTTCATCATTTTACTCTTTAACCTTGCGGAATCCTAGCAGCCCTTCCTGTGCTCTTGCTGTCCTCTCCAGCCCGTGGCCTCCACCGCCGCGCACACGTTTGCAGAGTGTCTGCAAGTATCAGGCCCTCCACATTTGCATGCAGGGCTTCCTGCAGGAAGCTGGTCCTCTGCCAAGGAATTTTCCCGGGTATCCTTGACTATTCTTGCTCCTCCTATATGGCTGCGGGTCCAATTAGTACTTTTAATCCCCATATTCTGAACGCAGACGAAGGGTATGGCGGAGAAATGCCGGCGCTGCTCAGTGTTCAGGTTTCGTGGACCCCAGGTCCGGGCAGATACAGTAGCACATGGCATTCTCCCTGCTTGGTTTGCTGCTCTTGTTCGATTTTCTCATTTTTTAGGTTAAGGATAAAAAGGGAAAGATTATTCTGAATAATGGAGCAGATCAATTTGTGCATTACTCTCAAAGATCCCTTTATCTTTTTAAATGACCTCTGCTTGGGGTGGCTGTGCTGGGCTTCTCCCAGTTCTTCCTTTTGGTTTGTGTGTCTGTTGGCTCATTTTTTGTTTTGTTTTGTTTGCGAGTCCATATTGAGCAGTTTCTCCTACTTAAAATCTCGTATACTTTCATCAGTACACAGCTGGAAACATTCCAGCTTCATTTTTATTGGCCTTGTATTTTAAGCTGATGATGTGGCTTTTTTGTGTTCCATCCATCCCATCCTGCTCAAATTGAAATAACTTCTGCTCACAAACTTGAAAGGGAGAGGGATTGGCCGTGTATTTGAAATCAAAGCTCCAGTTTCTGTATGATGCATCCAGAAAAAAACGAGACGGGGTAGGTGACAGAAAAAAATCCCACAACGCAGCCAATTGTTGTACTAATTAAGATGGGTTTTAGTTCCTGAAAAAATTGGAGATTAGAAAATGTGCTTTAATATGGGTAACTGCTGCCCTGCAAAGCAGTGATATAAACAAAAAGAATCAGTAGCTGTCTCTGTATAGAATTTTATTTCTACACAGAAGCCAAGTCCTGTGTGCACACCTTGCTGTCGCGATGCACGTGACCCAGAACCAGGAACTCTGCGGCTCTGTGGGTTGATGGAACTGTTTTTTACAACTTGCTTTATAATTTTCTCTCAATCCCAATCTGAGAAGAAGTGTCAGACAATGGAGGCATTGGTAAGAGGTGTGTTTCCACTGAGCTCCCCAGGCTAAATCCTGGTCCCTCACTGAAGTCGGTGACTTTTGCCACTGACTCCAATGGAGTCAGGATTTTATGCAGCAGATAAATCTTATGCAGTGCCAGTTCAGACCAAGTGAGGATGTGCCACATGGCGCTGCAGTGAGCCCGTTATCCTTCCAGAAAAAAATGAATCCAAGTTTGATCCAGAGGAGGAGGCCCAAAGCTTGCCAGGCACCGCACAGCCTGACTGGGTGAAATTCCAGAAGAAAAGAGCAGTTCTTGTACCCTCACTCTGCTCTTACAGCAGCAGAGAAGCTCAGGGAATACCCCTCAGGACTCATTCTCCACTTTCTTAGCTGTTCACTCAGAATTCTTGACGGAGGCGATGGAGGTCGCAGCCTGGCTTTCCATGGCATGGCCTTGCCAGGATGCTTCACATTTTTTTAGAATGAACCAGGAAAACTCAGCATGAAATGTATGTACTCCTGCATTACTCATACTTCACAAACCTCTCCATTAATTGGTGTGAATGGAGTCGCATCATATTTATTTTCCTGGAACGAAGGGAAGAGAACCAGATACCAAGACTGTGCTCTGACAGTCGAAGCTGAGGGCACACATCTGCTGCTGCCAAACGTGACTACAATCACACAGACATTTGCCTTTGCTGGAGACAGGCATGCAGAAAGGAAAAAATGATGCGCTGTGTCCTGAATGAATACCTAGTCTGAAGGAAAGGGCTTCTAGCAGCTTATGCCAGCACTCCCAAAGCAGCTTTAAACAACCCAGCTGAGCCATGAACAGCCGTGTGACTCAAACAATACAGAGTTCAGCGCTGCCTGCCTGAATATTGACTTGGATTTACGGATTCTGTCTGCTCTGGGTTTGTGCAGTCAGTCCCTGTTCCAGCTTGGGCACACGCGTACAAACTGCAGTCAGGCCTTTCCTGTGGAGGTGTTCACTCAACGTTTAGTTCTGCTTGGTAAAATGAGAAGATCCTCAGCACACATCACCAGCTGCTGCTATGGAAGTGTCTCAGATACACATAACTGCACCTCATGCCTGGCATTTCTAACATTTCCTGCTGTTTTCAAGGGAGAAGCCTCAGCTAGTTGGGCTGTGAGAGATGATCAGCTCAACACGGGCAGGTAACCTGGAGTCTGCTACAGCCTCCATGTTCCAAACCAGCCCAAGGTCTCACTCGAGAGGTTCCCCAAAAGGAGTTCTAATTGCTGACCTCCTTAGTGGGAGCACAGTGCCATTCTGCAGGAGTGTACACTGCCTGCTGTTTCTAGCACAGACTGCTCATTGCATTCACCCTTATCTCATGTATGTACTCCGTGGCTATGTAATACTATAAAGCTTAATAAAAATGAAGGAGCATTAAAATAGCATGCCAGTTCATTTCCTCCACACTTGACATTTCCAGGCTCTATATTGTTTGAAACCTTTTCCCTCTACGTGGCAGAGTTATATACTGCCTACAAAAAACACGTGTCAGTGCTGATGTTGGAGCAGCGGATGCTTAAAAGCAGTAACCACAACTGCAGCAGTCCTGTCCTTGCTCCCCTTTACCTGAGCACAGTAATGAAATGAAATATCACAAAATAATAATAATAATAATATAGTAATAAAGGTAACAATAAAATTGTTGAGGTATTTTTGGTGATTTCATTTCTGCTCTTTTTTTTTAAAGAAAGGTAAAAGATTATTTCGGGCACCAAAGAAACATTGTGAGAAAAATAAAGCGACAAGAAACTAGATCAAGGCAGTAGCACCAAAGCTAGACATTTTGATTCCTGAAGTAAGAAAGGAGGTAACATTACCAAAAATATGTATATCTTGTACTGGTAACCAGCAAAGTGCTGCCTCCAGCAGAAGCTGCTGGCTGACTGTACAGAAGGGGCCATCTCCTCTGCCCACTCCTCCAGAGGAGGTTGTCCTGCAGCCAGCTCCATGACTCCCCCAGACTTGGGGTGGCTGCTGAGACAGGAGCAGCACAGGACATGCTGCAGCATTTGGAGCTGCCTGCAAATCACACGGGCAAGAAATTCATCTGGCCACCTCAGGACAAGGTGCAGATGCCTTCTTAGGCCTCTGCTCGTTGGTAACACAGGTGCAGATTTATTCTGCATGTCACCCAGAGCTCCTGCCTGACCATGGCCGTGCAGCTGAACCACACACATACCACTGTGCATTCAGGTACGGGGCAGAACATAGCGCAACTAGGAGCTGGATCCAGTTTCCAGCAGTTTCTTCTGTGTTCGGTTGAGCCGCTCTGTCCTGACATCGTGGCTCACAGTATATGTTCCATCTTAATTCTCCTTCACATTTTCTCTGTCATCATAACTCATAACATTTCATTGTTAACATTTCTTTCACTAACCACCTGTATTTAACTGCTGGTTTAAATGCCTTGTGAGAAGTCCAGTCCCTCCCCTACGTTTTCACCTTGATTCTTTCTGTGCAGATTTACTGCCTCGCTATTAATATTCCAGCCATGTGATTTATCCCAGCAGGTTCCCAGAATACTTGCCTTCCCTATATAAATATTTGAATGATCTTAATTTCAACTAATTAGTACTGGGACATTTGATTTCCCTCCTGAAGAATTCTCATTTGTTACTAACCAGCTCCTTTCTGGTTTATGAGATCTATACTGAAGGGAGAAAACAGTTCCTGATAGAGCCACTCGCTATTGTAATACTGTTCTAGCTTTCTTCGTACAGTTCGTGTCAGTCTGGTACCAAAACAGCTCTCCTAGGTCTAACATCTCAGAAACACCAGGTACAACAGGCAGTGACAGTAAAGCATCCCCCCCCTGCCCTCCAACACGCATCAATCCCAAGGAAAGATGGAGATGGGGAAGAGCATCGGCCGTGATCTTGGAGGTGAACTCCTTGGGCACCGTGATGTGCAGCACACGTGGGTAAGTCACCAGGTTCAGGTTCATGCTGGGAGTTCACTGGCCCTGTGTCACCCTCTGGGTCACCACCTTTGCTGTCAGCTTTGGCAACAAGGGAGGCTTACGGCAGCCAGGCCCCAGCCAACAGTTTGCCTCTTTTCCCCAGTGAAAATCTAGCTGTATATGACTTTCCTTGAACAACACTGAGCATGTCGTGAAATATTTTGACTATGTAGCGTTGTCAACGGACTGTTTTTAAAGGGAAGAATCAGCATCTTCCAGCAGAGAAATTTCTGGGGGGAAAAAAGTGTTTCTAGTCAACGTAATAATTTATTGTTGAAAAACAATTTTGACAAAGCAGTTTCAACCAGCCGTACTTAGAATTCATTCTGCTGAACAAAGTCTTCTCAGAAGCATTGCTGCCATGCAGATTCCTCTGCTCTCCCAAAAAACCACACCATCCATTTCTCTGATTTACCCCCAAAGCCATGAAGTGGCTGTTGAGCCCAGGCATCTTGTTAGTGAGTAAGGGTTCTTATAAAGAGCGTAGATTAAGAAACAAAGCAAAAGTTCAGATTCAGATCCCTCTTCAAATAAAACAAATTCTGCTTTCCAGTTGCCTGTGTCACAGCTGCACCTCTGGTAATAGGACATCTCAGTAATTTATATCTTCACAAAAAACAAATACCCATTCAAAATGGGACATTTTCCAGCCTTAAAATCATTATTTGTGTATTTATATTGAATGAATGCCTAGAAGGCCCAACGGAGACTGAGGTCTATTGAGTTAGGAAGGCAGTGAGGAAAGTGACCTGCCTAAGTACAAAGTTCAATGCAGCTGTTCAGTAAGACAAGAACAAAAATAAGGATTTCCATCCTGAAATCTTCACCCTGCAATCCTTATCTATTACTTGTTGACACGCTTTTTTAAACAGTATTAATTCTTTACATTTACAAACAATTTCTCTGAATAATTATTTCTTTTAACAACAGAAGTCTCAAGCTATTTCCCTTCTCCGTTCTCACCGCCTACACTACCACCTCGAGAGATCTGGTGCGTTTGCAACTTAGCCTTTTTTTTTTCCTTCTCTTAATCAGGCTTCCTGGGAGCCAGAAAGCTGGAGGAGAGAAAACCGTAAATAATTGTGTCTTCAGAGAAGAGTTTAAGCTTTAAGCAGTGGCAGAGACACCGAGTTCATATGCCAGCACCAAGCTTGATCAGAAAAGTCCTTACAAATCAGGTTAAGGAAAATTTACTACTAGGATTCAGGATCCTGAATTTGAGAAGGTTTTTCATCAGTCACAGGAATGATATCACTTCTGTAGCTGCCGTTTAAGGATATAAGAAACACAGAGGGAAAATCACAGCAGATTCCTGGGATCCTGTCCAATGTGGAATATCTGCAGCCTCAAGTCAAACAAGCTCAGAAGGTTCATGGAATTTGACTCAGTGGGAACTGCCAACTCGGGGAAGGTCACAATCACAGCACTCAAAAGATAAAGGAAAACACTTCTCAGTCAATCAGGGGATGCAAAACTTTGCAAATGTGCGTTTTCCGCGGTAAAAAAGGAGATTTTTGTTGAAATTGTGAATTGTGTATTTCCTTTAGCTCCAGAGTCCCAACGTGCCAAATTCTGTGGCACTGCTCATGGACGCTGCGCCTAACCCTTCACTCATTCAAGTGAAGGAATGAGGGCAGAGTTTCTTCAGAGATATTTGAAAGCAAGGCTCTTGCTTGCATCATTTGTCCTGAAAAAAAAAAAAAATCAAATCAAGATGAAGACTTGGACTAGAATAATTCCTCTTCACTACCATAGCACAGAATTTAAATCCCATCCCTGCCTTCTTTATAACCCCAGAACAGAACTTGGGTGTGAGCTGGTACTCTTGGAGTGCACTATAAATTGTGTCAAACTAGCATCAAAGGAAAATAGAACAGAAATCTCAGTAAGCCCAGGGCTATTATTGAAATGCATGCAGTAAAGCAACCAAATGTTTCTGGCTGTTTGTCGGCTCATTCTCCAAATGACACGTTGGGGTCTACTCTGTAGTGCGAATGGCTCCAGCGGGCAGCGTGGCAGCGGATGTTTGCCTTCTAAGCTAAAAAACCTGGGCTACACAAAACATTCCTGCAACCTTCGAAAGTCCAGTTTGCTAGAAATAATAAAGGACATTTGCAGAAACTGAAATTTAAGGAAACGTGTTCAGAAAGCACAGGAACAATTTGCACCCAAAAATTCAAAGCTGTGGAAAGCTGGCTTGTTGCAGCAAATGCAAATCATGCGTTAGGCGTTTCAGTGCCCCGAGGGAACAAAGGGAAAATGGGGATGTTTTTAATGACCTTCTTCATTTTGCAAATGTAATAAAATCACTTGCAAAGAGATACCTAATGTTTAGCAAATTTATAGCTGGTTTTTGCTCCACTTTCAACCAATGGCGGATAAGCTGACTGCAGTTGCTCTGTCCATGACCTGAAAGCTTGTTAGCAGCCTTCCTTGTTCTTTGTATTGATTTCAGAGTATCACAGGGAGTATCTTATGATTGTTCTTGTCCTTTATAGACATATAAATCAAGAGCAAATTCACTGAACTCAGAGCTGTGACCCTCATGTGAAATGGATGTTAATACAATCAGAACCACCTACTGGCAATGCATTTTTGAATTATTTCAGCCTGCTGTGCTAATAGTGTCCCAGGCCCTAACATGTAGTTTTTGACAATTATTCAAAGTGCATATCATACTCAGAGAGCAAAGAATCCCTAGACACTGAAGCAGGTGAAAAGCACGCGGTGCGTCTCCTAAATGTGATACTCTACCGTTTATTTCCTCAGACATCATGTGGTAATTTGTGGGTTTGGGGACTGCTCGAGTTTCAAAATCATTAACCAGCTGCAATGTAGGACTTTATTGATCTGTTTTCACACTCACAGTTACGATGTGGTACTGCATAAGAGATACTGCATTAACCATAGAAGTGCATATGTTTCGCATTCCCTGCCAAACTTTTCTACTTATAATAATCTTTGGGCTTTGTCTTCTTTCAGCAGTAATGGCTCATATATCTTGTGTACCTCCAAGACAAATTTCATAAGAGGAGGAACAGCTCTAAGTTCTGATCAGTCTGCACTGAGTGCAAGGCCTGTTTCTCCAAAGCCTTTCTGAACATGTCCCAGCAGACCTGCAGGACTCCCCGCAGCTTTCTCCAGCTCGAAGGCATGTTTTGGTTGAGTGGACAGAGCTATCAGCCACCAGAAATAGCTACGCTTTTCACTTGGCATATTTGCTTCAAGCATTCTGTTTACAAAAGGACAAGGGATGTTGCACGCAGTTCTGCCAGAGCAGTGACTGAGTACAAAAATGTTCAAAGTCTCCCAATGAAACAGTAGTAAAATGGCACATGTCTCTTAATACTGCTGATGGAACTCCCGAGAGAGCACATTTGCTTAATGTTTTACAGCTTAATAGAACTGCGTAAACGTCCTCATTAGATGGCATATTGCAAAATACTTTGACAGGACCAAATTCTAAATAATCTTTCTGTACTGAACTTTGGGCAAATTCTGTGCAGACCAACAGTGCGACTTCCACTGGATGGAGCACAGAGTAACAGCTCCTGCCTAACCGTGCCTGGTTTCCTGCTGCTGGTCACACTGAGAACACCAGAGCAGGGTGATGCATCAGTGAGACTCCACCTGATCTGTAGACTCCCAGCTTCTGGCCCTCTCTAGAAACATTCCGCTCACCACCACAGAGAATTAAGTTGTTTTTCTTTCTAAATCAAACCTACACAGGCTCATAATCCACCGGGCAACTTCACAGCGTATACACAACTGCATAATCCTCCTGAAGTTGCGTAACTCTCCAGCTGTCCTCATAAAGAGGGATTTCAATCTGTGCCTGGCAGGTTTTGCAAGAAGTGCATGTTCTGTAAAGTATGCAGGTAATGATGTGCATGATACTGGGGACGTTTCTTAAAACTAATCAGTTTTTAATCTCTGTCCTTTTCTTTTGTAAAACCTGCCTTCCCCGTGGTTGCTCACACACAAATACAGATGCACAAAATAAGGAACAGATGTCAGCTTCTCTGATTCTAAAAGTGACTCCAGCTAAATATTTTAACAAGAGCCAAATATTCTAAATTTCCTCTCTTAGAACGAGTCTTCTATAGATATGTCACTTTTCCTACGTCAACTGGCAGTAATGAATTAATAATTTAGTGAGACAGCAATCACGGGACTTCTCATATGCATATACAGTGCTAAAATGTATGTAGGATCTTGTTAGTTTTTGAGAGTGTAGCCATTTTCTAATAATGTTAAATCCCAAACTCTGCTCTATTACACAGAATTTAACCAAATTTAACCAAAACTTCCATAAGTCTTCTCCATAGCTTATTTTAGTTCAGGGAACTTACAGGTCATTCAGGCACTGCCACTGGTACCAGTTTCTTTCTTATCCCCAGAGTCGTAGTATTTCTGATCGCCAAATAGTTTTAGACTGCTGACCTTCTGTCTTAACAAGAAATTACTCCTACCATAAATAATCCTGATTATGAAGCATGCTGTATCAAAAGCAAAGTGGAAATGTAACTGTAGCACAAACCATACACCACTCTGACTTTGCCCACATGGAAAAAGGATCTCTTCCCAGAGAACTTCAGGTAGCAGCTCCATGATTCCTTCGTCTCTTCACTCTCAGTCTTCACTTAAACATTAATTTTTGTTTTACTCGTATAATGTCTATCTGTTGCTGGACTTAGGTAGGAAATAGGAGCAATTCTGATCTTGAGGACCATGGGAAAAACAGTTGTTTTTTGGCATATTCAAGAAATCTACATTATTTCTTCCTCTAATTGGCATGATCTCACAGTTAGTAGCAGCCATGTTCCACGGCAGAAAAGAACAAATGCTCCTTATTCCAGATTAAGTATTTCCAGAACAGAACAGGATCTTTTCCAAGCCTCCTAAGATAAGAGCTTAATTCTTTTCTAGGCTTGTTTAGAAATTTCCCCTCTCCAGTATTACAGCTGTCATGCTTCCTGAGGATGCTCTACCTAGCTTTGTTTTTAAATGTAATTTTAGGATAGGCATTGCTGTGATGCAGTATAAGAATGAAGCCCCTCTCAAAGCTGAAATTCTCCTATTTGTAGTTGGACATTGCAAGCAGGAGGGACAAAAAATAACCTTCAAGACAAAATCCAAATCTGATGGCAACTCAAGAGTGGGCAATATCAGTCAAGTTCTTAAAATATTGGGCCTCAAACTGAAGTGCCACCTGAGCTATTTGTGACCAGAGCTACTGCTTGAACTGCTATCTTCATTCCCCCAACCCGAGGAGGCTAAGCCAAATAGCTCTCTGACTCTTGAGGTCATTAAAAATCTAGATTGAGATTTTGCTCTTAAAACTATAATATCATTATGAGAAAATCATGGAAGAGAGGACAAATGTACAGATTTCCTAAAGAATCTGCCATCAGCGAGTACTGTGAATTAAGAGCCACAATTATATGTAATTGTTAAAACCACTGTAATGCCAAGCAGATTCAAAGAAGACAGATCATACTGTGCTGAATCCTATTATGTACAGTAAATGACTTGCTGTTTTGTAAAGATCTTACGTTTTACATAAATGAGATATGAAAAACCTGGTAAGGAAAGCACAGACAGGGAGTGAGGATCTAACTTGCCTTCTATCATACAGCAGGTCAGGTGGAAGATCAAGAATAGAGCCCAAGTCTCAGTGGACATGTAATTGTTACCTCAGAACACAACCAAGCATCACCATAAGACTGCATTACAGTTGGATAAACAGTTGTTCATTGTTAGAGGGTCTGGAAATGTGGTCCATCAGAACAGTGAGAGAACAACCAGTGTTAAAGATCCACATTCAGCATTCTTAGATACATCTCACATTAGATGTTGATCAAAAAGTATTTCACTGATGCAAGAAATGGGAAAAAGAAAAGGGAATGCATTCACTTCATATGCTATATGCTTATGCATTGAGAAAAGCAAAATATTGACTCCTGTTCCAAGGTCAGCCATGTGCATGTCTTCACTCTAATTGGGCTAATTATGAAAGAAAGTTGGTCCCTGCTGTTATAATCATTAACCACTGCTTAGATAAACTGCCACTTATGTCTTAGCAAAAAGAAACTTACTTTGCTTTCAGTCTTAAATATATTTAAGTTATCTCAGAATATCCTGATAATGCCATTTTATGTATAATGCTCCCATATTTTACATGGGTTTCTCTTCAGAACAGTAGAGCAGTTTCACCTCGTGGATCTGCAGTCTGAAACTACAGGCACTCATATCACATTATATCACATTAACCTGACCTGGTATTTTCAGGCAAAGATTATCTGCTCCTCAGCGCCACCTCCGTCTCATTCAATGGGCTTCTGAGGCTACAACTTCCCTCTTCTTCCTAGAAACTCTTCTTAGCTGTTCTCTTTGGTTTATTTGTTTCTGATACAACATTTTAAATGTTTAAGTGGAGGGATGAAAGAGATGATTACTGCGGCCAACCTGCAGCTATTGAGGCTGCTCCCACACACACCACGTGGCTGCTGGGAACATCATGGCACCAGCAGTAATAGGAGGCTGGATAATACTAATGGAAAAAAGTGCATATTTATTTCAAAATGTGATATCAAGGGAAATTAAAATTGAGCTGCAAGTTTAGCAGTCGATTTGGTTTTGAATACCAGATTGTTTGGAGGCTCATCCCCTTTTCTCTCTGCAAGCTGACCTCGCACCTGCCTGGTCTTTCTCTGTACACGGTTGCAGCTATTGAGACAAAGGTGCAGCACACTGTGAGCAACAGTCTATGATGTGCACTGCTCTCCAAAGGAACTGGAGGAAAATCTTGTTGTTTTTTTTTTTTAAATTAAGGCAGAGGAGCAGACATTTCCGACTGAGACACAGCAGATGGCTGCCAGAAAATGGTAAAGAATTCAGGCAGATGAAGGGCAAAGCAGCTTGTGGGCTTCAGAAAAGAGACAGGAACCCAAGACCAAATACAGTGTTCTGTATATGTGGGGCAGAAAGGTTTGGAGTGGCAGAAGTGTGTAAGAGTATCCCTCCATGCACTTTTGCTGGCATCATTCTGCTCCTGCTTCAGTAAGCTTCGCACTGCAAGTTCAATTCTAAACACAAGCCCTGCACGTCAGCAAGAATTCAGCATTCCGCATATGACGAGGAAATGTGCCTATAAGTGCTCTGCTTTGGCCTTTTTGGCCCTTTTTCAATGAAACTGTAACTGGAGCTGTATTTCCTGGGAAAGGTGGCCTTATTCTGGGGCAACAGTTCTTCAAATACTTTTCTTAATATTGAAAACAGTTAGCATTGGAAGGGTTTAGACAATTCCACAGGAAATCCATCTAGCTGTGGAGCTCAAGAAACATTTTATTAGGGGTACTAACAACCTTTAGAATAATAATAGGGAAAGTCAGCGTTTCCGTCAGTTTATGTTAGGAGGTGTTGATACAGATGCTTTCTTTTTGCAATATATGTTATTGTAATGATCACATTTCAGGAGGGTGGAGCAGGAATTTCTTTTGTAAGTATCTGAAATGAAATGTTGAGATATCCCTCATACGAGCATTTTTAGCTTCTCATTTTAAATTGTTCAGTGATTGCTTATCTGAAGCCTCAAAAGAAAATGCCATCGGGTGCATGGGATGAGTTCTGAAGTGTGGGTTTTTTTATCACATCTGGGGCTCAGTGTATGAATGTCACTCCATTCTGCAGACTGTTTTGGCCCTGATTTCTAGGAGTTGGTAGCGCCTACAAGGGAAGGTAGGCTTTCAGCAGAGTTCAGCTCCTGTTTCAGAGCCTCAGCAGAATGTTCCTATTTTCTGAAGAGCCCAGCACCCAAACACGCTCAGCCTTCTCCAAGGCAATGGCAAACTGCTTTGCAGTCCAATCCACTTCAGTAAAAATACACATTCAAAGGATTTGACTGCATGAAAAGTAATTGTTTCCTCCCTGGTCCATCTGAAAATGTAAGGTGATTATCTCAAAATTAAGGATAAGTGCTATGAATGCAAAATACAAGATTCAACAGCTCTACGAGCTGCTTATTAAACAAGGCCCCAGCTTACCGCGCACCAAATGCGGAGGAGGGCTGCTGCAGGAGGGAACGCTCACCCTTACAATAATGAGTACGTGTGAGGTTTCACAGTCTTCCACAAGGTCTCATTAGTATTCACAATTCTGTTTAAGGTAATTTGGTACCTCTCTTTGGAGTACACACAAATAAAATTACTGTAGCAAGTGAAGAAAACAGATCATCTCATGTGGACACGTGTGCATCCTCCGTACATAAGTTAGTAGCTGATGCTTATGACACACTCAGCCAGCCCTCTGCAGGTGGCTCTTATCTCCGGCACGGTCCCCTTCCAGGCACTCGGCCACACACCAGATAGGTTTGGGGCAGCTCAGTGGCACATCTGCTTCTGCATATTAACTAGAGGAGTTCTTTAGCTCAAGGAAAGAGCACACAGAGCAGGGAGTGAGAGCAGCCACGCTCCCCACACAGCTGTGGGCTCTGAATGGAATTTGACCAATCTGCAGTTCAGTCTCTGTATTGGCTACGCCGCGATATTTACAGAAATATTTGTTCATTGGGTTTTACTGCTTGTTGGAAAACTATTGATATAATAATTATTCTACTATGGAGGTTGCTAGACAACATCTATAATGCAAAACAGGCCACATTACAAACCCAGATCCCACATACCTCATCAGCATTCCACTTTCCCAAGTTTTCTCACCTACGGGGCTCTGCTCTAGGCCTTCACAACATGATTGTGAAGACGATTTATGTTTCTGTAATAGGAGAAACCAGAGGAGAACTAGTTAAAAACATGCACTCATCCTCAAGATTTTTAGGTGCATCACACTACAGTTTCTTCCTTCTGCACGACAGCATTTCCCCTCAGTCATCAGAGCTGTTCAGCAGGTCTGTGCCTCGTTTCATTGCAGGCTGGCGGAGCAACAGCATGAGACAGAGCTTCACAGAGCAGTGCACAGAAAACTTCCACAAAGTCTGCTCCCACCTCCCACTGTTGCACAGCCTGGATCTGGAGCCCTGTTTTTATTGGCGTCTCTGTTAATTCTACAGAGCAATCAAAGTAATTTGTTCCAACTGTTTTCTTCCAAAACAACTCAAATTCACTGCCACACCTCCAACAAAAAAACAAACTGTTAACAAAAGGCTGAAGTCTAAGTCACAATTAAAGCAACAGTTGTGAAGAGGAAATCATGATAATGCAAGCACAGCCCTATCCAGGTCTCGCTGGGGTAAGTCATCCCTGCAGAGATGTGGAATTATCATCCAAACGCATGCGATGGCTTTTTGTTGTTTGGCCATTGATCTCTCACAGGCTGAGAAGTATTACTCAGCGTAGTGTCACTGATGTTTATTGGAAGCAATGCCCTCTAACAGCTGGTGTACAGACAGTGGTATAATGCTTTTCCTGAGTTCTACCTTAACTCCACAAGCTTCTCCTGTTCAGTTCAAAGCACGTATGACATAGAGTGGGTTCTTATCCTCACTGCAGCATTATGGTTATGGTGAGCACTTCCTGGCAGCTGGCATGATACACTTGTGGTAAAAGATTTTAAAACAGATATGCTCATGTTCCAAACACTTGTGTGCACTCGCTTCTCCAAGGATGTCTGGCCTCATCCACACTGAGACACAGCCAAGCAACAAACAAGAAGTCTGTGCACAGACACACTGCCTTCCTGACATTACCAGATTAGCTGCCATCCTGCTCACCTACAGAACAGATGTTCAGCTTCCTAGTCACCTAACATCATCCTCCAGGAATCCATAATTTACATCTAGCTGCCTGTATTTAAAACTTTATGTATGGACAGGGCAGTCATGAACAGATTCAGACACTTTGCAACACACAAAATTTTGCTGACGTATACGGTGATATTCAATGACAAGGGACAAAACCAAATGTTAATACAATTGTTTCTGAAAATACATTGGAAGTACTGGCTGCAAATGACTTCCATTGCAAAATGAAATACCTTGCAAGGCTCAAGTGTCCTAGAAAGTCATTTTTCAGGTGTTTGACTTGAACTGGAAAACAACCGTGACAATTTTCTACTGTACAAGTGCATTCTTACCATCTAGGGAATTAGTCTGTATAAAAATTGTGAGAATGTTCATTGTGCTTATTTTTATTAAGCATTTTAGAAAGGTAGTCTTGTTGTAATGTGAATGATCTGAATTAATGTTTGTTTTTTTAATGGGAGATCAAAGATCTACATAATAATTTCTTTACACCAGTTCACATACACCTTTGAAGGAAAATCTTCCACCATCAGTTTCAGTACCCCACTCTTCCTTTACATTCTTTCACCCAAGCACTTTCAATCCTTCATCTCCACAACCACTTGAAACAAAGGCATTTCTAAGAAATAGACACACAAGTGGCCCAAACATCTATGGACTAAAAAATTAGAGCTCAAATGCTCTGTTTTCCTTTCAAGACTGTCTTGACACCAATGCAGACTTGTTCCACTGGGAAAACTGTGTTTCCCATGGCTTCCTGTACTCGAGTTTGGTTAGTTACTGAACTTGAGTTCGGTTATTCCTATCTTTCAGCCTTCTTTTCCTTTGGGTTAGCTATCATCATCACCTGTTCACCGGAACCTTAGTGTTTTTATTTTCTGGGCTGAAACTAGAAGCTGATCCTAGAACGCCACGGGCATCTTAAACTGGCTGTACAGAGGTTTCAGGAGCACCCACTCAGTTCTATACCTCTTTCTGCGGAAGTTACCCTGCCTTGAATCCTGATCATTTCTGCTGGTTATCTCCAAATTTCTTTCATATTCTACACTTCTGCTATTGAGCTATCCAGAACTGATTTCTTTTCTCCAGATATATTCTTTGCACTTCTCCAGTTCAAAACAGATTTTGTTTCCTGCACATATTTCGGAGCTCTTTAGATCCCTTTTTATTATTTATCCTTGCTCACTTAGTTTGCAACACCTGTCAGTTCAGAGTATGATGCACCATAAAAAAGCAGGGCAGCTGCAGGGCAAGCAATGCCACAGTGCCTGGAAAGGCTCCAAGCAGCACTGGGGCTCAAACTTCTGGAAATTTACCCATGGCAAAGAGAAAGGATCAGGAACAGGTGTATCTGAACTGGTGCTGAAAACAACCTGCCTGAAAGCACAAGGAAGATGAAGGGCAAAGAGTGTATCTTCAGAGGGACACGGTGTCTGTTGCCATCCTTTTGTCTGCAGTGGCTGCTGACCCTCAGCATGATTTTACCTGGCTATGAGCTATCTGAAACCTCCCTGCCACCTTGGGAACACTGCCAGGTGTGGGTGCATGCATGCACCCATAGGTGTGCCTCTGTATCCTCCCTCTGCCTCCTCCTGGGGCAGCACTGAGCCACCAAGCAGTGCTTGCATGACTCCAGAACACTTCTCTTTTTTTCCAGTGGCTGATCTCTAAGGCACTAAGACATTTCAGAACTTAGGCTTGAAAAATGGAACTGCCTGCAAGTTGGTACTGATATTTGGTATCTAAATGCTATTTAATTTTGAAATGGAAGCACAGGGATTAAAAGTTGGGACGACAGCATTCACACTGAGGACAGTCGTTAATTCACTTTCTAAATTTTCAACTTCTATCCGGAGCCTGATGTTCCGTTTTTCCATGACATTTTACACAGAATTAACTATTCTCCTCATGCCTTATTATTTCCCATGGTGGATCCCAGTGTGATTAAATTATAATACTGATAGCTCCCTCCAGGGAGCACTCTACATGGGACTAACTGGGTACTTTTTCTAACTGGCTGCATCATGCAGCAGCCCACCTGGCAGCACAGAGATTTTGCTTACCGTTGAGGAAAATCAGACAATTTAAAACGTGCACGTTAGCTCTCTCTAAAGAGAAGGAGCTTTTCAGTGAATTTGCAATAAATGTCTCTTCAAAAATTCTCATCTGTCCGTTTCCTTCAGAATATGAACAGGGTTATTTTTGTGTCATTTTTTCTCTATGTTACTAATCTGAACAGGAATATAAACTACTGAATGAGTATCATCAATTGTAATCTTGCCTACCATTTCCTCCATAATAACGCCTTAGATTTATAAAAGGCAAATGTTAGCTTAGGAATTTTTGGTAAGTAATGCCTGTCAGGAGCTCTTTTCAGACCCGTGTAATTATGATGGACAACCTGCACCCTGCCCTTCCACAGCCCTGCAATAAGCAGTCAGGGTTCCGCCCATATCCTGTACACGGGCTGCAATTATGGTCTGAGTAAGTAAGTCAAAGATGTTGATCCACTGACAACAATGAGCTTAGAATCAGGCTATTAAAGAATGGAGGAGTACGTGGAAAATGTCCCTTTTCATGTCAAAACAGAGGAAATTATACCATTCCTTAACAGCAGGGTGCTCATTCAAAAACACATCTTTTAAGGAATAGCGAAAGAAAGTTCTAAATGTTCATGTCTTTCTTCTCTCAGAATTCAGATAACATCTTTTATAAATAAATCACTTAATTGAATTACCTATCCCAATTAAAGTACAGAACGTGCTCTGACATTCTTGCGCATGAATACAGTGAATAGAGCTCATATCTGAAAATAATGCATCTGTACCAAATTTATGTCTTTGTATATAAGACTAAATGTCTTTGGCATATTCTAAAGGGTGTCCCTGAGCCTTTCATAACCTTTGTGTTCTGCCACAGACACTCCCTGTGACTGGGTAGCTGGATATCTGTCTCCAGTAGGTTTTAATTGAGTATCTCTGAAAATCTAGCCCCTGAGGTCTGGTCTGTAAGTTTCTATTTGCAAAATGTACATAGGGCTACTTCCTCTCTTACATTTTACCCACAAAGGTTCTGGGTGGAATTCTCTGATAAAATAATAAGAATGAGAGAAAACAAATTATGACAAAGCACTCCACTACTCTAAAATATTCTCTAAACAGATTATGATTCTCTCTAACACATTATTTATAAGTTTTGGGGGTAACAGTCTGATTCCCTGCAGCTGAGTATTTGAAGTTTCTTCACAAATATTTGGTGACCCATCTGAAAGGAAAACAGCTATCAGTAAAGCAGTCAGGTGAACTTATATACTATTGTTTCTATTCCCAAAATAGAGTGCAAATATTTGCAATTCAAATATCTGCTTATGTAAATTTGAAATCTAGTTTCAAAGATCTGCCAGCTAGTCTAATTTGGAGGAGAAGCCTTACACTGAGATTCTCCCACAGTTAGGGCAACTCTTCAAGCAGCAGCACTGCAGCCCCTCCCCCACCCTCCAACCCCACACATCCTCTATCTGGCAGGCTCTGTACACGCAGGGACACAGAACTGAACACATCACTGCAGTTTCCCTTGGAACAACTTCTTCAAATGGTCTTGCTAGATGGCCTAGAAATGTTGTGCACAGCATTATACCCATGTCACACACAGTGATGTTCCTCATAGGCCTTCCATGCTGCAGCTCAGGGCTGCATAGTTTCAGAGGCCAAAGATAAGAAAACTCTGAAGGTTTCCATTCCTGTTTGTCTATGCTGCTTTGTTTCACTTTCCGCAGACACCTTGCCAAAGAAATACAACACAAGCCAGATTTGCTCTTGCTGTACTTTCTAGCAAGCAGATGACTGTGGGATATGTCATTCAACTGGGTTTTCACCTGGAAGGATGTGGCACGCTGCCCGCAGTGAAGTGACTTGCTACTGGCTTTAGTTGGCACACACCTCTTTTTGCATCATCCTGTGCTCACTGGCATGTCTTGGTGGAATCCAATGGAATATATTTTACATGTATTAGCACTTCCAACATACTGGACTCTTGCAATACATATGCTGGGCCTCTTTCCAGATACATATGACCTCATAACATTTAACGAACTTTGGACATCAGCCTATTTTGCACTTGTTCCTAGGACACAGATGTGGAAACTCTGAGAAAGAGTATCTACACTAGAACACGGTTTAGCAGTGGGTTGTTAGACGTAGGGTGGTATGGTTTGGTTGTGGTTGGACTTGATGATTTTGAAGGTCTTCTCCAACCTGAGCAATTCTATGATTCTAATTCTATGCTTAGCTACAGTCAGATTCATAAATACACCAAGAGGATCATAGATAATGAATAATGAATGTGATAATGAATGATGCTTGAAATGCAGAATGATTTCTTTATTCACAAAAATGTCACCAGCCCTTGAACGAGTTAAAAAAGACCCCAGAAATGGTTTCTAAAGTCGTTTAACACACGAGTACATGATGTTGAGCTGTACCTTGCCCTTTGAATTGTCCTATTGATTTTAGTTCAGAATAAGGTTGGCAGGATGGGACTTAGCAACTGCAGATGGACAGCAGTTCCTTCCTTAATTTATATTCACTTGGCCGCGTTTTGCAGTCTTTTTTCTTTTTTCCTAAGGAGATTCTATCTCAGAGCAAATATAAATCTCATCAGCGCATCTAATCTGGACATCTCTTCTGGATATTTCCCACTGACTTCTGCTGGAAGATGTTGATGCCACTTAATCAATAGCAAGAGTTCATTGGTTTCCATGCAGCAGGGTTTTGCCTTAATTCTTTGGGTATTATTGTCTAATATTGTCATCTTCAGCATATTTCACTGCATCTCTGCCCTGGATTTAGATGAATGAAATGCTTCCTTCTAATAACACTGCAGTATAGAACATAGCACGTTTCCAGGCCATATTTCTTCTTTTCCAAGTTTAACATGTTGGAAGAGGAATTCTCACTTTCATTTTTGTTTTTATCCCAAATCCATCACTGCTATGACCCTTGCTTTAATGACTCCTATTATATAATCAGTTTTGTCTCCAGTATAACTTAATACTACATCTAGAAGTGCATTCATCTTTATCATCAGATGCACATCTGCATTTAGAAACAATTCTGAATCAGTTCCATTGTCATTCCTTCAATTTCCAATAATAATTACATAGTTCAATGCATACCTCTTACCCAGTACCATATTTTATCTGTTGGCATAAATACTGTCTCAGGTCATTTGACCATAGCAGTGGGTTACAGCAGGCACCTTACCCCAAACTACACACTAAGTGGACCCTTACTTTACACAGACCAGCTTCACATGGCATAAAAAGGAGAGCTGGGTTTGGATGGATTTGTCTGAGTTCAGTGCTCTCCCTAATGTTTTTCTTGAAGTCCAGTGAAAGATGAACATTACCAGCTTGTTCCTGTCTAGAGCAAGTCACCACTATCTTGGATAACACATTTTGTATGTTTTAAAGAACCACTTTGTCCTATCCTATTGCAATAACCACTGTTTTTATTTAGTTTCTTCTCACTTATATCAGATTTTACTCTAATATTAATGAATCTCAGCCAGAGAAATGTATTTAGTGAGAGCAGCTATTGGACTGTAATGCAAATTAAAAAGTCTCTTTATTATGCCCATAAAAAGTCTTCAATTTTATTATATTTGTGTAGAGTGACAGTGACTTTTATCATCTTATGTAAAACCTTAATCAAGTCTGAGTGTAAAATGAAATCAGACAGATTTTTACTCTATCTCTTTTTTCCTTTTCTTTTTCTGACCAGAGTGGTCCTGATAGATACAGCATACAGATTTAGCTGTTACCTTTCCTCTTATTTTATTGAAAGATCTCTGCAGGGATAAACATGCCCTTCTGGAGCTTTTTTTTTTTTTGCTTTTTTTTTTTTTTTAATTAAAAGTGAATAATAAAGTGGAATGATCTGATAATGATATGGACATAAATTCACACTCCTCTGAAATTTATACAACGTTCTGTAACGATGGAGTTTTATGAAGTCCAGCATATTCTTCCATCTTTCTATTTTCATTTTGCATGAATTCTGCATCATCACCGCTTTTTAACTCCTTTTTTTCCTCCTCTTTTATCCCCAGGAGTATCAGAAACTTTCTTCATTACTGTTGTGAAAAGACATATAAATAGCAATAGTTGGAGTGCAAGTAAAGATTACTCCTGTGCTGTGCAAACACAGAATAAAACCCAGTCTTGCCCCAAAAGATTTTAGTGTGGAAGCAGGCACAAGGTGAGACCGTGTGGGCAAATGAACAGCGTGAAATATTTGAGTATATTTGTAAGAAATGCGTTTCTCATTGTTAGGTTTTATCCGCTTCCTTAATAGGGATTAGTACAAATAGTTGGCATGGGGAACTAGGTGCTAGATCATATGAGGTAAGAATAAAAGAAAGAAGAATGAATAGCACAGTCAAAGCTCATCACCTGGCCCTCACTTCCCCTAAGGATGCAGCAAGGCTAAGAAGAAACTGGGAGATTTGAGTGAGAAGATGGCGGATGTAACAGTGTGGCTTTGTTTTTTATAGTAAGATTTCCCCACCACAAAGGTTATGAGAGAATGCAGGAAAGCATTCTTTAAAATAGCACTGCATACAACATCATATATTCCATCATGGGGAAAAAACCTCCTAAGATCAGATATACAAGACAGTTCAAACCAAGGAAACTCCTCTGGCTTTTCCACACTATTTAAAATTTTGTCTGCATAGTTATACTGACCTGGCTAACTACAGAAGAAGTGTCAGACCCCAGGTACTGCCATGCATCTCCTTTCTGCAGACACTCTTGTTTTAGAATAAAGGAATTAAAGGATTATTCTGGAACAGAGCATTCCCACAGGAAAGCGGAGATATCCTGGCATCATTATAGAGGAATAATAGCGCCCTGTAAACGTGACCTACGTTTTACCCCACCTTATGTCAAGGCATTCAGAGTCCCTGTAGCAACACTCAGGTGCTCAGCTGCCGAGCAGTTCTACTCTTGATCTCTGCAGTGCCGTGTTCTTCAGGAAGGCCTTTGCTGCTGCAGTCAAGCACTATACCCTCTGGAAACCCAATGAAAAGAAAGGATGCTTATAGCAGGAATCTGTCAGCTGAGATTCTCTGACTGGGCACACAATAAGATGGGACAAGAAAATGGATGGTGCAAGCAATAAAAAGCAGAAAAAAATAACAGAACTGCTTCAAAGATGAATCAAAGATGCTCCAACTAGCTTCTGCAAATTGTTATTTATTTTTTTTAATCCGGATCAGCGCTGCTTAGCTGGAGCTACTCCAACTGACTCTGAAGTGTGGGAAGAACTCGGTCTTTTACCTTACAGGAATCATTTTCAGTTCATAAATGGTCAGTTGTGGTCTCTGAGATCAAGATGCCATTTGGCAATTTGCTTCCTCTGTTTCACTTTTGTCATCCATAACTCTGCTAAAGTAAAACACACGCAATGGAGAAAACTATCACAGTCGGGACAACCAGCCAAGTCATAAAACAACACCTTTTATTCCTCCCTCAGTGCAAAGAGAACACTATGTACGGACTGAGTCCCAAATCATAAAGCCCTAAATTCTATAAATCTTCCCCAATAGAATTAGAAGTGACAAATGTATTATGTAAGTCAGCTGATGTATCTACCCCTGTGGTTAGGGATCAGCCTATTTGGGTCCAAGGCAAAAATAACCACATACCTCTCCAAGGAATTGTCAGTGCCCGCTTTCCCTTTTAGATTAGTCTTCTTCTAAATTAATTTGCAGGAAAGATCACAGTCAACTAGGTAGCACACATTGAACACTGTCTGAAATAAAAGTCTGACTGACAACCCGTAACAGTGCCATCCAGGAACTGAACAATGGTGATGATGATGTGGGTGTACTGAACATGCAGATATCAAAATGAGCTTACCACTGCACAGAAAAGTGAAAGAAAACTGTATCCACACCTGAAAAGATTTAGCAGTAATTAGGAATTCCTTGAGGGAACTTACACATACTAATCTGAGCGATGAGCTGGTAGGAGAGGATAACTTGAGGCTAAAGCTTACTTTTTCCTAATCCAATATGGAGGTCTTTTATTATGCATTTTATTTTGTTTTATTATGCATCTTTACCGAGTGGGATGTTGGGACCACTGCTGGAATTCTGCAATGGTGAATGTTAGGTTCCAGTGCATGGAAAGATGCATACTAACAACAGATCGTATGAAACAGAATTTGCTCATTCATATAAAACTCTCTGCATCCCTATTATCCTGCCACTGCTGTGTAAGGATGTGGTTTCATCATCAATCTGAGCCCATCTAAAATTGCACTGTCACCGAAAAGGTCTGTCCCACCTTCAGCCCTGGGCTGGCTGAAGGGTAAGTCAGATCATTGGCAATTCATCTTTGGTCACCTCAACCTCAGTGTGGAAACGCATCTTCAGTAAAACGTTGGGGTTTAGATGACCCTGCTAATTTTTGTGTATTTTCTGTCACATCTGGTCATAAAATATGTGTTTGCATGGATCAGCAGGTTTGGTTTCTGCTACTATCAGTCTGATGCTGTCACAGGTGATGCTTAATAACACTGAAGTAGCTTTAAATTCTTGGCTACAGAGATGGTTTAGGAAAATGCTGCTGTTCTCTCACTTTTAGGGAAGAAATAAAAAGAGCACCACAGAACAGCCATAAATATGCATAGACTACAGTAAGAACATCTTTTCTCTGGTTAAGTCTGCCCGACTGTATGGTTGGGATGTTCCCAAGCTGCCAGATACTGTCTGAATTTGCCCACAGCGAGTTTTGAAGAGTAATTTGCATATTGAAACCAAAAATAAAGAGTGGTTTGGGGATACAATACCTCTCATTTCTGTCAAACATGCTGCCCAGGGGTTTAGATGTAAAATTCTCAGCTGTAGTTGGATATTATAATACTTAGTTCCTTAGCCTGTATTTATTACAGCAGGAATCAGCATATAAAAGGAAGTGCTATTCTTTACCCTTTTTACTCATTTTCCTGTACAGCCTGTTTTAAAGTACAGCTGTCTACCAGATGCAAGAAAATTAAGTCATTTAATTTCCTCTCCCTGTGCATAACTCCCCTTAATGTTAATGGCATTTAGGTATGAAAGTAGGAAGAGTGCTACCACAAACAGATTGAGTATAACAGCTCGCTCATATCAAGTGGATCTGATTGCCTCAAAGAAAAAGGCAAAGTAAGAGCCACATCCCATCCCATCTTTCAGAATAAGACCTACAAATTCATACTTGACTTCAGAGCCACAATATACATTACATGCTGAACTGTTAACCATTCAATACATCCCTCCACATTCAGTATGTCTTCAGTGTTAAGGCATATAAAAATGGAATTGACTGTATATATTCTAAACTGCAGCTCCTAGGGTGGCATGCTGTTCCTTCCATCCCTAGGCCTTATTCACAATTACTCCATAGATGGCAAATCGAGTTCCTTCTCCAGCAGCAACTGAGCTTCTGAAGCATGTTCTGATGGGTAAAAAATCTGGATTGCAGTGCTTTTGACAAACGTTTTTTAGCAGTTCTGTAATAACCAGTTATTAGCACACTGCTTTTTGTTCCTTGTGCTGCAGTGTTTCTAAATGATTTATGCTTGTAAACAAAACATTTCTGTCCAATTTATTTGATGCAAATTTTTGAACGGATTAAAAATATCTTGGATATCATTTACTGTGAGCTGCAGATTGAAACTTCCACATACTGGAATTACAGGATTAAAACTGCCGTTACAAATACACCGAGAATCCAACTCATGGCTGTGTTGAAATCTCCCACTCTTTGGTTCAGTGCACTGTGCTGTTCGAGACACAAAACAGATTAACCTGCAGTTCTGCAGAGGCAGATTTTAAGGGCAATTGCAGAATTTCATTGTATCCAGATCACTTAAGCCTCCAGTGGCTAGTGTCCTAAATTTGAACTCAGTTTCCTTTCACAGAAAAAAGTGGATGTGGTCCTCAGGAGCTGTGGTTCAAGGTATAAACCACACAAAGGTTTCAGCGGAGATTAATTTTCTGTCTTTTAAGTGGTGCATTATAGAAGACTTTCAAATTCAGAAATGTAAAAGCTGAACTCACACTGCCTAAATAATCCTGTGTCACTGCTTGGTGTCTTCAGGTGTTGTGTAACTCAGTGGCTACAAATAACACTTTTCAAGCCACCTTTCTTAGTGAGTTTTAAAGCTTTCTTTTAGAAGGTGCCTTCTGTGAAAATTCAAGTCCTACGTTATAAAGCCTTTGTGATATCACAAAATCAAGGACACCTGTTGGAGTTCTTCTAGTATTAATAGAACTAATGCAGACTTGGTTTCCTCTGCTACGTTTCTTTACAGCAAAACGAGGCTCGCCAGGGTTCTGATTTTCAAAAAAGACAAGCTTAAAAACTTCGTTCAAAGGATTCTTCTGGAAATACTGGTCTCAAAATCCTGGCACAGAATGTGGAAAAAGCAGCTGGATCATACGTGGCTCAGTGAGCACTGTAAGAAGGAAAGCAATTTTCAGTCACACTGAAATAAACACAGGATCCCACAAGAAACAGCTGCGTGTACTGAGGTCTGTCCAGGAAGCAGAGTGAAGGGGAGATGCAGCAGGATGGGGCACTTATTGGCCAAACCATCCTACAAGTCTATTTGGAAGAGCAGCCTCGACACAGCCTGAGCAGAAACTGTATACTGTTTTTTACAGGTTATTATGTAGCAGTTCCTTATCTGTCACCACCACTTAAGTTTATGTAATCTGAAGAGAAACCAGAGTACCAGGGTCCCCAGAAGGGAATGGAAGAAGCCCATGGGTACTTTACAAATCCTCAATTCATTATGAAGTTGAAAATACACTATCAATCTCTTATTTCACATTGTTCATTCATTGCTGTTTCATAACAAAGGTGAAGTATATTATTGTTTATTATTATGTTTCAATAGAATGCAATAATTTCTAATTTGCAGACGTGAATACACAAATCTGTAATATACGCTTGTGACATCTGAAAAAAAAAAAAGTACCAAAACTTTACACTGTTTATTAAACTCAGAATTATTCTCACCATCTCCCTGTGCGTCGACCAGGAACCAGGGAATATTAAATACAAAATGACCCAAAAAATCACAGAAGAAACACACATAATATTTTCAAATATAATTACTCCCCCTTCTACATTTTACATACATCTAATACATAAATATGCCTTACTGAAAGATGGAAAGCTGCAGGCAAAAAACAACCAGCAGGAAATTACTAGAAACTGTATTGTATCAGCTGAGCAATAGCAAATATTTCTGCCTTCATTTACTGGTTGTATAAGAGCACTCAATGTAATTGCTCACATTAAAGCAGAAACTCCACTTCACTGTCTGACAACCAAACACTGACATTTTTTTACATTTTTTATAAACCAGTAATTGGATTTGTTAATGTTTGGGATCTGACACGAAGTGTTTATTTGTTAAAATTTAAATTAAGCCTTCCAGTAACTTTCAGGAAGAAAACGGATGTGTGAGACAATTATTATATCCAACAACTTTAGTTCTGTCCCAAAATGATCCACTTAATGTAGATCAGGAGCCTCAGAGATGATCACTCTCATTTCATATGCTTGCACCAAGACAAGTGGAGATGCTACAAACCTCCCTGTGGTTCCTTAACTCAGCTCAGTTTATAATGGTATCCTGATGTGGGATGAAGTGTGACTGCAGTGATGACAAAAAGAAATCCTCCATTTATCAGTTACAAAAAATTCCTCCTGTAATCTCTACCCATCCCCATGATTCTGTTCATCTCTTGTGGTCTGCTGCCCAATGCTCAGTACAGTTCAAACCTATTCTGTAATACCATAAGATCTTCAAATATTTTACCTTTTGCCTTCACAAAGAAGTGCATTTCAGAACCAATAAATCAATTATGAATCAATTATTCAAGGACAGACTTGAGATTTTAGGATTGACTTCGGAAATCTCACGATATTAAATGTCAACAATTGGTTGCAATTGCATTCCCTGTACTAAATACAAGCAAAACAAATGTTAATACTATGAAAACACAATTACAATAATAAAGTAATACTTAAGTGTGAAAAAACCTAATTCCTGAATGCCCACTCGCCTTCAGAATCTCTATCCCATGTCTATGAAATACTCAAAATCTGCACCAGCTGTAAGAATGATCAAGATGTGAATTGTAGCAAATAATAATAAAAAAGAAGAAATTCCTGAAAGGCACTGCACGCTTCAGAGAAGAAATTAAAGAACAAAGCAGTACTGTTTAGGCTGTTCTGGGAAATTTCCTGGTGAAACAGTTTCCTTCTCAGATAAAAGTGAAAAATGGTGTTGCCCAGAAAGCTAAGGATTACACTGGGGAAGTAATGTACTAGTTTACTTTGATCTGATTTCACCTTATCACGTTATGTTTCTGCTCTTGACCTGATGATGATGCCCCAGCAAGCCCAAATCAGACACCGCACTAGCATTGGCACCACTGAATACTCTGCAGCAGATTGCACTGAAAAATGCACACACAGTATCTCTGTACGTGATCTGCCATAACAGCATCACCTCCTTTCACATAGCAATAGATATCTTGTTCAGTACTACCTAGTACTATGGAGGCTACAGGGAGATATTACATAGAAAGTTCCAAGCTGTCTCTATGCATACGATTCAGAGCTGAATTTGTGTAAACAAAGGTATTTACCTAGAAGATGGTGAAAGCATTGCTCTCATGGCTTCAGCATCCATAATGCCTGCTGCCCTCCCCACGGGCAGCAGCACGAGCAGGCTTGGCAGTGTCCTGCAGGGGCCAGGGCTGCTCTTCCTGCCCCTCACTGTCCTGCTCTCTGAGGGGAGAACTGCTCAGCCCATGCCTAGTGTGGGCCCTGCAGAAAGGTACTGCAAATGCAGCTTTGTTACAGTTGTAATGAGAAAAGTCACGGTAATTCATCATGTGAGTTGCTTGTTTACCGTTAGAGGTCACTGTCCTGCTTATGACACAACCATTAGTTACATCCCACTTTATGAAGATGTATGTAATTAAGGTAGGCACTGTAAAGGCTAACAAACAGTAAGGACAGAGGTCATTATATAAAGTAACCTTAAAAATTTTTTTTTATATATGTCCTGTAGAAAATGAAATAAGAATAATGAAGAAAAAATCTTTTAGGAAAATATATTAGAATTGTCTGTTTTTCAGGGTTCAATAAGGTATTGAGTAGACAGCCTTACAATTAATGAAACTACTTAACCAAGCCAAAGAAATAGCATTTCAAAAGTGCTTCCCTGTTTTAAAAACACTGCATTTTTATTCTTGACTTAAGATCATTTTTCTTTCAGTGCATTCATGCTTCTCCAAATGACTTCATAATCCCATAGCGTGGTTCTCCTGAAACAGGAAGGTAAGCTTGTATGCACTGCCTGGTGGAGAACTAAAGACAGTTAGGAAGCCCATCAGTCTGATAGCAGTGCCTTAAACAAACAAACAAAGGGGAGGTAATGACAGTGACATTTGGTATTCTATGTTTTTTGACTCCACCCAATTAAATCCAATGGGAAAATGGAAATGTGGAAGAAATTTGAACCAAACAGGAGAGCATTAGTTAATGAATTTGGTCATCTGCACCAGAGATGGGGGACAAAGAAATTCCACTTCTGGTAAGGCCTCAGTATGGAATTTCCTGTAACTCAAGTCAAACTGAGCTGGTTTGCTCAGTTCCACCACACCTCGCTCCAAAAGACACCATTTCCTGAGAAATGTTGAGTGAGCATCCTTTTTCTAGACTCAGAGTCAAATGACGTAGCCCTGCAATCAGTCTCTGCTTCCTTTTCCATCTGTTTGGAAAACCATGCCACCATGCTGCTCCTGCCATTTAGAACTAAATCTAAGTGATGTTTCTTTGAGGTCATAAGAAGCTGGAAAGACACCAGAGGAGACACTTTCAGATCTCTGAACTGACTTCTCTTACGAACAAAGAGCAGTCAGGTCAGGAAAAACAAATGGATGAAGACATGTGAACACTAACTCCTTCTTCTGTTCACTAAAACCTTGATAAAAGGATTCTGGGGCTTGTATGCAATTTCTCACAAGTTAAACAACATGGAGGAGACTCAGCATTTGTTAACATGAAGAACCATTTAATGTTTTTAATGTTTTAAAATACACTTCGGATTAAAGCCAATGTTACTGAAAGGAATTGTCTGCAGTTCATTATAACTACAGTGAAATAGTGTCATGGGTTTATAATCCAAGGAGTACCATCTCTGCCATTCAACTTTAAGTTATATGTTCCTTAATGAACTTTACTGAAGCAGAAATGCTCGTCATATAGGTTAAGAGAATGAGAACACGAAGATAGCAAAGACGGCGTTCACTGTGATTCCCACTTTTAATTAGGTCAACTGGGAGTATTTTGGCATAACATATTTCAGCTGTAAAAAATCCCACCTTTACAGACGCACCTCCCCTGCCAGGCATTTGCAATACTTTATCATCATGCTCAGGATTGTTAATCAGTGGTGAATACTTCATCACTGAAAGAAACTCAATAACATTTCTTAAAGCACAGGTCATGGGCCCCGCACGCTAAGTCCTTATTACAGACTAAAGATCTTTGTAAAACAATAGTCACTCACTCTAGTAAGGATTAACATCTAGGGAGCAAGAGCCATTTCCCAGCCATAGAGCAGCACACTCATCTGCTCATATTCTGATACCTTTCCTGATTCACTATCTGCGGTACACTTTGATCACAGCTGCACAGATGTTGGTGTGGTTATGATAAAGGAAATTCATGTTACTCAATAACATTTCTTTGCCCATAATTTTCAGAAAGAGACACCAACAAGAGGGTCTTTCTTTGGGAAAAGAGAATCACAGACTGCCACAATGGCCCTAAGTGCTTTTGGAATACGGAAAAGGCAGTTCTATGAAGATGATAATGTTAATGCTTTCATTATTCTTCAAGCCCTACTGCTGAATTCATCCCTGCATACGTATTAAATAACACTCTTACAATAATTATAATAAATAGTTGTAACTCCCACCACTTAATCCACTACGCTCACCCCATAATGGAGACCGAGCTATAAAAAGGTTGGCAAACTTGCTGTAGAACTTACAGATGATAGATTTTTTTTTCCAGGACTTTTTGGGTGGACCTGGGTATTAATCACACATTTCCATTGAACATCGCCATTGTGACCATCTGTTCAAAAGACTATCATAAATGAACACTAAGGTGATTCTGCAGAGAATTCAAGAAGCCAAGGAATAAATATTACCATCACATTACCAAGTCCCTAAGAGTGAGGAGAGAGAATAGATTCAATTTTCTTTTCCTTTGATGTTGCTCTTTGTGTTGAATTACAGAATCTTGCAGGAGAAGAAAAAGAAAAAGAAAAAAAACTTTTGGAAATTGCACCCTTTATTTATCTTTTTTGCAATGTAACAGACAAATACTTGCCAGACTCTACCCTTATTACTCATACTAGGAGGAATTCAAAATGTCATTCCAGTTTAAAACAACTTTGAAAAATGAGAGCCTTGTGAGTATAGGCCAAAGCATTTAGATAAGTCAAATATGTAAAGATTACATTTTTGTAAATCACTACTGGATTTGTATGATGTTTTTCAGAGGTATTTAAGAGTAAAAAATGACTTGGAAAACTGAGGTCCAATTCTCCTAAGGGAATTTTGCCACTGAGCTAGTGGGCAAAAAGTCATATCCTTCATATATTTCCACAATCTGTGTGTTAGGAACTACGTCTCTCAGCCACCCCAGCAGAACCAAAGAACATGCAGTAACCAAACACACTGATTTATTCTTTGGATATCCCTCTGACTTTTTGGGAGAAGCATTAACTGCTGTACTCCTGAGGACTCCTGTCCTATGTAGTTATGAGCAGTGGGTGCTGGCATGAAAGTCCGACCAGCCGGCGCTGAGCAGCTGTGAGCTGCAGTATGAAGGAGTGCTGTCAGCACAGGTCTGCTGCTAAAGAATTACTGACACATACGGACAAACACGCACACAGCCCCGTGGGGGCGATGGAATGGTGATGTTGCTGAGGAAGCACCACAACCAACAGATTTCAACCTGCCTTTCTGTGATCTGCTGCCATTTTGAATTAGATGAATGCCCCAAACATTCCACATTAAGACAAAACCAATGCAAGCAGTAGCTCCATATTTTGAAGCTTTTGATATTGTTTCCTGTGCTCCCTTTTAAGTGCTATTAAATGCACACTTTTATGTGTTCAAGCTGTACCTATGTCTGAAGAAGGGGAGCAGGCAAGGTGTTGAAGGCAGTTCTAGCAGAGTGCTAAAGCAAATGCACAAGAGGAGACAGAAGTGGAGGCAGAACACATTCGTCCTAACAGCTTTCCTTGTCTATAAGAGCTGCCAGTCTTGTTTTAAAAAATTCCATTTTCAGTGTTAGCAAAAAGAAACTCTGCACGTGCTTCATTACTATGAGAAGAAATGTAGAAAAAATACCTGAGTTTAATGAGATTTCAGAAAATAAATATACATCTCGAGTTGTCTGTGTGGTGGTGCCTTTTAATGACTTTAACTTTTGGTGTATAAATAAATATTCTTTTAGATGCCATCTGAAAAATGCGCAAATTAAAAGAGGCACAGGGTAAGTGCTTCACTGCAAAATTTCACTCTTCCTACAGTATAATATTTGTTGTTTGTTATCTTCTGTAGGCAGCAACTGATCATTATTTCCAAGATGTGCTCTGGGAAATCATGAAGTGTTTGTTTTAGATAATGATGTTCTGCATTCATAGCTACTTGTGACTTTCAGAAACTGAAATTAAAGATTCTGAAATATCTGGTACATCATTTCACAAAAATCTTCCATCGCTAAGGCTTTTGCTAGCTTCAGCTTCATGTAATTGAACAAAATGTTCTGTTGAATGCCTTGTGATATGGTTTAAGTTAAGCAGAGGATCACTTAGCTGAGTGGATGCAATCTTGTTTCATAACAGTCGAAGTACACTAATGACCTGCTCCCATGACCTACTGAAGGTTGTATACTCGCATAACTGAAGCTCCAAATCCCCTTAATAGCTGAGAACAACAGCCTCATTTACCAAAAAACATTTTCACGATTCCCAGTTAACTCTTCCAGTTAATAAATTGCTAATGAACTGACCACAGTCTTCCTTTAAGACTCTGTAGGATGATATTGTCCAAATGTAAACCATGAAAAGTGTCAAGCTTCTGGAAGGCGTTCATGGAGATTTCGGCCACATGCAAGTGCACTCAATGCTTTTGAAAGAGCAATACTAAATAGAGGTTGGCTTCTAAATACTTTTCCAGAGCTTAGAGATCACTCATAAATGAGTTTTTTTCATTTTATTTCTCCATTTGGGGTCTTCATGGTTCACACTTCAGTCAATTTCTCCTCCATATGTGGCTACTCAGCTTAGTGGAATTAGTGTTACTCAGTTCAAAAACTTCAGTCAGTGAGGGTCAGGAGTCCAAAGCAGACAAACTCAGCCCAGAAGTGGCAGCAGAAACTCTGCACAGGTCTGAGACCTGAAAGCTCCAAAGCATGGCAAAGTTTAGTGGTATTTGAATGACGGTATATGTATACATGTATACACACACACAGAACACATAGCAGCCCAGAATCAAAAAGTGGTCTCTGCCCAGGGAGGTTACCTTCCATGCAAATAGATGAGGAGACAGGTAAATACAAGAAGTCCACAGGCAGACAAAGGTGCTACCTGCTGTATCATAAACAGTGATGCATGCACACTAATGTAACTGCAGCCAAGTTATTTTGCAAGCATCACTGGAAATTAGATTTTTAAATATAAAAGCGTATTGTGAGGTCAGCCTTCTGAGACCTGATTTATAAAAAGTGTTCTCCCAAATATATCAGAATCACAGAATTTTAAAACACAATGTTTTCTCTCCTTGGGGGAGTTTTCAAAGTGCTACTCAAAAGTAGGCTCATTTTCCGTGAATTCATAAAGGAACATGTGGACTTAAAATTCTTTCATCCTTTGCACATCATTTTAGTGCTTTCCCCTGATACACTTTTTGTCTTGCTGCTTGGATTTATTAGTTCCTAATTAATTACATCTTCTTTCTCTGAGGTGTATTCATTGCTCGGGTCAACGTTTTCAAGGGGATCTCACAGCTTTATAAGAGCAGTAGTCAACATGTTCTGATCATTACTTGCTGTGCTCTCCCCTTCCTTGCCAAGACATTTCTTCTAGCTTTCTGCGTTCTGCAAGTTCATTCAGACACGGTTATTTCACCTTTTTTTTCCCCACCATCTGGGGATTGGTTTTAAATTAAAAGGAGAGAATATAGCAATCTCTAATCTTTATATTGACTTGAGCACACAAGAAGAGAGTCAATAAGGAAATGGTGATGAAGAATAGGTGAGATTTTACCACTTGTGCATTCAGCTGGTGGCTACACAGTTGGTTTGTACAGAGATATCTCCCCAGAACTCCCCCTTCTTTCACCATGCAAGCAATGAAAAAGGCCTGTAAACCTGCAGAAGTTCACACACCAGGTTCCTGCAGCATCTTCCTTTGCAAAGCAGATATTTACAAGCTTTGCAGAAAAGCACAGAAGGCAACTGTAAAACCCTTCAGCTATCCTAGGAGATCTGTGGCCATGGTTACACAGCTGCTTTAATCCAGCATAAATCTAGTCTGCCAATGAAATGGGGTACTTCTAAATTCCCCTTTCGATTAAACTACTCCTCCTCATTGCCTCTCTAATGCTGGCTGTAGCTGTCCCAGGGTTGCACAGTGAGTATGACAAGGGAGCCAGTACAACTGCAAACTAACACAGCAAATAGAGAAAAATATCACTTTTAGTCAAATTATCTCCCTGATCTAAAACACCGTATAGCTCCAGAAGCACTAATGCTGGAGAATAGTGGGTATACGCAGCTGACATTGAAGAGCAGGGCTGAAGATACCACTGGATTTAGTAACAAGCTGCAAATGAGCTGAAAACAGGTATGAAGCCTCCTGGTCTACTCCTTTCAGGGTAAGATTTGAAAAATTAGTACAAATGTTAAAGCCATCATGTTTTATTTGCTGTTTTCCCAACCAAATGAAGACACTGCTAAGTACATGACCTGAGCAAGTACCTAATGCTGATCCATAAAGTTATTCAGTTCCAATGACATTATATTACTTTTGTTGCCTTTGTGGCCTAGAAAAGGAACAGAAACCACTGGCTTTAGTTGCAACCAAATACGGCTCTTCCCCAAATGAGAAACTGCAAGTGGTCAACCAGCAGTAACCCGTCATCAGCAAACTCATCTACTGCAAACAATGGTGGACAGCAGAAATGTCCTCAATAGCCACAATGAACCCCTGCTTGCTTCCACAAAAATCAGTAGGATCCCACTTTCAAAAGATTAGAGCACAGGATTTGATACCAAAGGATAACCCATAGTCTCATATTGATTAGGAGTTACTTTAAAAGTGACATCAATCATTCACTCTACCAAAATTAGCAAATATTACCATCAAGTGTCTTTGACCTTGCTCCCATTACTGACAATGAAAACATTTGCTCTGTCTGTCTGCCACTGTGGTGCAACACCAAGCACACAATGCCAAATACTGCAAAAATCTTAGATCCAGTTAAGAAGAGCTTCATTTGTTGCTTCTGCATACGCATCACTCTCAAAACGCTCAAGTCCAAAAACGTCAAAGGTACCTCCACCATGTGAGCTCAGAACCTCAAAGCTCCAATACACCTTTACTGAATCAAAGGGCCAGTGAAGTCCTGCTGATGTTATGTGAGGGTCTTACACAAACATTTTAACACCTTGCTGGAGTATGACCACTCTATTCACAAAATTGATTTACTCAAAGGAAATATTACAAGCAAAAGCTTCTGCTGTTGTCATTAAAAATGGACACTGAAAATAAAACATTTGGGATTTACAAGGTCCCACAAGTCTAGGCTTAAAATTGTAACCCATGCTGAAATAGTTAACTCTTAGCCCACAGGAAAATAATTCCTATATTCTCAATTATAATATCAGGAAAAAATATTTTGTCAGCTTTTATGATATCTAGACAGTTGGGGTGCACAATGTTAAGGAGCAGGGTGAATCTTTTTCAAGCTCCAGCATAAAGAATCAGCTCTCAAACAGAATCCAGAAGGAAGCAGTGTATCTGCTTCCAGTAGGAAAAAATCTAATGTAATTTTCTTCCATAGGCATATGCTTTAATTTTGTTCTCTTCTTGCACCTATGTACAAGGAGTTAATGTTACACAAGTACAGTTACATAATTACAAATATTAACAAAGCAGAATTTATAAAATGATATGAAAATGCCTTAAAATGTATAGCCACAATGGCACAAATACAAGAAATATTAATAAATAATTTGAATTAAAACTGCATATATTTTAAAGCACTGAGATGTTACTGCTTCCCTGCTGCACCAACTCACAAAGCTGGCTAAAGAAACCTGGATAATTTTAAAGAGCAAATCTGGTGTTGCCCAGCAACAGCACACCCTGTTAGAAAGGATGCAGGATGTTGGAAGATTTAATATTAGGGAATTGCGCTTGCAAGGGGAAGAAGAACAAATACAATTTATTCATACAACATCCATAAAATTGGAACAGCTTAAAAAATAATAATCAGATGAAGTGATCATCCTAATATTAATCTTTGTATAGTAAAGCTAAGTAAAAAGTTATTGCCTGGAACCAATGAGTTAGCATTACAGTTCATTAAATGGCACTGATGTTTGCACTGCCCCGACACGGTATGATGAGAAAAGAAGGCAGTGCATTTTGAGAATTTGAGAGCAATCTTCACTTCTGGCACTGACCTGGATCTTGCTAATGTGAGAACTGCATAAGAACGTAGGCCTCCATGCTTCCCCCTGAGCTGGAGAAAACCTGACATCCTCTGAGAAAGTTCCTTAGGCAATAATACATGCTTCACCTCTGCTTTGGTTGCAAAGAAGCAACTCTCCTTTCATTTATTCTCAACCAGAGTAGCAAGATCTTCTTCAGGTTAAAAGATAAGTCATGTGATTTCTTTCCACTCTGGATAAGTCTTCCACAACGTTCTTTCTGGGACAATACAGGACAAATTGTGCAAAGATACTTCTACTCACAACCCCGAAAAAGAGCTCAGCACGTGAGGCTGACTGCAAGGCCTTTCTTCCTTCCACTGCTCTGAAATGTGCTGTCTTCAATCACTGCCTTCTACATAAAAACTCTACTTGCTCCCCCTAGACATAGGATTAAGTAGATATTTGAAATGGGCTATAAAGTCATAACTGCATGACATTTTATCAGCTTAGTTAGAAAACAGAAGAGAGATTCTCTTAGAAATAAACTGTCAGACTGTAAAAAGTATTCCTGAAGAGATGGACATGAACTTCTGCTGGTCAGTGCGCTGTTGAAACTGAATCGTTAGGACTCATAGAATGGCTTGGGTTGGAAGGGACCTTTAAGGTCATCTAGTTCCAACTTCCATGCTATGGGCAGGGACACCTCCCTCAATAACAGGTTGCTCAAAACTCAATGCAAAAACTGGCATTACAGTGTTTGATTCTTGGATTCCTAGTCCCAAATATACAAAAATTTGTCAACTGCTTTAATCTTCTCTATGTTCTAAAAGAGACTGTAAATATACTCTGTTGCTTTTGCAATGCAACACTCAGTGTATTAAACGGGAGTGATACCTCCTTGCCTATTAAACAATTGGTTGCACGAGAAACCAGTCTGACAGCACTGCTCAGAGAAGCTGCTCTCTGAGTGACTACCTTTGGTATGACCCAGCAAAACCCTCAGGTTGTCAGAAGCTATTTACATCAAAAGACATCAAACTTCAGTTGAAAATACAAAACAAAAGCCCTTCAAGAGCCTGCTATCCCAAAATGACAAGGGAAAAAAATGTAGACTAGAATAAAAAAGTATAAATATTTCATAAAAATAAACATTTCATTAAAAATTCATACTCATCATTTCTCTCCCATTCTGGGAAAGGGGTTTTAATTAAAATCTATAAAGCACAAGTGTAAGGTGAAAGCCAGAACTGGTATTCCTGGGAGCAAAAATAAAACAAAACAAGAGCTAGAAGGAAAAAATTCCTAGGGAAAACATATGATCGAAGTAATGCCGTGGTGAGGATTTGACCTCTCAGATTTGCACCCTTTAAAAATGAAAGACCTACATTTTCACTCTCAAAAGTCACAAAGAATTCAGCACATTCCTCTAAGTGGTGTTAGAATTCCACTGAATCCTTGTTCTCCAAGTGCTGGGACGTGACTGCTGCAGTCTTCGAGGCTGCCAGAAGGAAGACTTCCTTACACCAGAGCAGTTTCAGGCACCTGACTGAGTGCTCAGCTACATAGATTGTGCTTCATGCAATGATAATCAGTGCTGATATTTACAAAAGGGATCGTGAGGACATGGAGCTATGTCATAATCCAGACTAAATCTTTTGAGAGAAAGCAGGAGAAACTAAAATACAACAACGCTGGAAAATATTAGTCTTCATGGTAAGTAGAGATGCTTACTATCCGTTTCTTGGCCCCAGCTTCAAAAAGTGTATTTACTTTGTAGAAATGTATTAAAAACATTTATTCTGCAAGTTCTTGCAATGGTTCTCAGCTACATGGTTCTGAGAAGACAACTGCATGGTGCCTTTGTGACCATGTTTTCCTGACCTGTGTCAGAAATGGTACGAATTGAGATGAAGGCACTGCAGAAAATGTGAGGTTCTCCACGGATGGTACCATGCTAATTTCCAGCTGTTCAGACTCTGATTCTGGCTCTTATGAAAAACAAACACTTTCTCTTTGGATGAGGAAAACTTCTCTGAAAATGTAGAATAGAGTTGCTGCAGATTACATAAACCACAAAATAAACAACTGGTTTAAGACTATCCCAAAACTACAATCTTTGCTAGAAAGCTTTTGAGCAATCATAATCCCTTTGAATATGTCACTAAACCAAAGACTTGGAAGTCTACCCATGGCAGAGTATTTTAAGTAGTGCACATGGATTACAGTTTAAAAATTCATATAATACATTAAAAGTATTTTCCAAATTTATTTTAGTTGCAAATGTGGAACATATCTCCAAAATGAAATAAGTAAAGAACAGGGAAAGGTTAGATGTGTTCTATAACAGGCTCCTCAGAAAAGCAGAAATAGGAAACCTAGCATCACTTCCTTCAACAGAAGTGGACTTTTGAAATTATCTGTGTATGGGAACTGCTGAGTCACTGCCTGAACCACTGATTGAGCACCTGGAGGAAAGAGCAGGTCAGCCCTGGAAGCACAGATGAGGGTGATTTACCCATGCAACCAGGCAGGTAGAGTCTGGGTCCACCCCTCCTAGACCTCACTTTAAGGGCAGACTACCACAGGAGGATCTCTTACTGGAGATCCCTGCTTTGTGAAGTCTTTCTAGAAGCCTACATCTTCAGATACTGGTGAGTTTTGTTTTGGTTTTTGTAAGACCTTCTCATTTGCACATATCCAATACTGGTCCTGCTGCCTTTACAATTAAACTGATGCAGAAGATGCCCATAGAAAGAAACTAAAAAGTGCTGTTTCAAAGTAACTATTACACAATGTATCAAAGATATTCTACTCCCCAGCCATATAGTGGACTGGCAAACCAAAACATGCAACTTTTGTCAGCTACCTTAGCTGGCATCAGTCACTCCCTGTGGTAGCACAGGTTATCTGCTTCACGAGTCCACCATTATCATTAAACCAATCCAGCAAAATCTTACCAGATACTCTGAGCAAAAACACACCCTAATCCAGTTTACCTCACGGGCCAGCTCACATTCTACTGATTGTTCAGCAGAGACTAAAGGATGTTTTAGCTTCAATTCTGAACACATTCTAAATTTTAATCTCCTTCGGAGAGATCTGTGTGCGATGAAAAAGGAGCTTGTTGCCCTTTTCAGTTTATAATGTCACCAGAAATTAGGTCTATTTAACAGATGTGGAATTCATCATTTCAGCCTTTAACTTGCATTAGAAAGTCACCTTTCTGATGACTGATCCCACTGCGTGTTGTATTCGCTGCAAGTACCAAACACAAAAACAATTTTTCTTTGAAGAAAGTCTCACCTTCTTTATAACTAAAGAAAGAAGTCTCTGAAATTATGAGGTATATATATGATATATAATAATCATATTACATAATAGATATAAATAAAATGTTTATAAGCAGTTTATCAGAACTTTTCTAAGCAATATAAAGTTGAATTAGAAAACAGTTGCACTTTAAAACCCAGATCATCAGCTGTACTGCTTTGTCTGACTGATCCCTGCTCACTGGAGCTAACAGCAACCAGCCACCTCTCATCGCTGCCAGAGCCCACCTAACCATTTTAAGAGAGATGCCTCGTTGGTCTGTTCCTCACTATCCAAGTTCCTTTTATGCTGAGAAACATCGTGCTCAATGACTGAACAGAGGACAGTTAAATCCATCACTTCCTGATAAGCAGGTAAACTACAAACTAACTCCCATCACTTCTCTAAGTTTCCCCATCCGTGAATTAGGAAAAGTAGGAAGGAAACAAATTATGCACAGTATTCTCAGTTAGCCAAGAACTTGATCCACACACACACCATTTTTTCCATGGAGATGATATTTAACACCCTTACTCAAACCTGTTATCAGCACCACTGAATTTGATATGATCCCAGGAAGTTTTTCTCTCTTAGACTGCTAAGTTGAAGCGCTGCCCCATGAATTCTTGCTGTTCAGTTCCTTGCTACTTGCCCCAACAGAAAGCGAAACTGTAGAAGATTCTTTAAGAAGGACATGTACTCCTCTGTAGACAAAAGCAGGTCTAGACTAGGCAATAATCCAATTTTTTGTTTCAGAAGGTAGTCTGAAAATATGCAGTCATTACTCACTGACAGCAAGGACTACTGTTTCCCTACATTCCTCAAACGCAAGGCAGACTCAAGCTAAACCTCTTGTAGCTGAGAGTATTTCAGTAACATGTAAGGTGACTATAATTAAACCAATTTTGATTTCCTCATATTCCCTTACACAAATGTAAAGCACAAAAGTTCATTAGACAGGAGGGAAACAAGTCTGATATATGAAATATTTACATGAAAACTTTGGCCGAAATAACACATCCCCAACTTCCAAAAGCAAATTAGTTCTCCATTATTTCACCATATTTCATTTACATATGTACCAGGTCTTTGCATAATAATCACAACAATCCCCTCAGCTTTGTGAAACAAACATTAACTCAACAGAAATAACATCAACCTGCAACCTCAAATTGAGCAGGAGAAAGAACTATATTTAGTGAAAGTCGATTCTGATACATTTACAAACTTCCAGGTACCCACAAGTTTCTACATACATGAAATTGAGATTAGTCACGAAAAAAACAAACCTAAATTAAAACAACTTCAAGTTCTGTAGCAAACCAGGAAGCAACTCCAAAATAGTACTTAAGACTTCTCCAGGCAAGCGAGTACACCACGTACCTGACAATTGCACCATTCACTTTCTCTTTTCCAATAGGTGGATAAACGGAACAAAAGGCTTGATCCAACTTCATCTACATTCATCTTAAAGTAACACATCAACTACCCTCAGTGCAGGGAGTTCAAAAGCATCACAGTAACATAATCTAACAGCTTGAGTTAGCTTATTCATTTACTCCAGGTTAGGAATAAATACGAGAGTTGAAGTTCTGCAGTAAGGAGAAAATACTCCATTCTAAACCTAAAGATTTCTTTGTCTTAAAAAGAACTCAGTCATCAATGCATTAAGCTCATAATACTTTTCTGTGTTCTCTGATTTGTTTTTCTTTAATAAATTGGAAAGAAATAGGAGTTAAGTAGCTCTCCAACTAGAAGCTGGACAGAGCCACTGAAGTCAGTGGGCTAGATCTCTGGATAACATGAATCTACATGGGACTAACTTCTAACTGAAGTTAAAAATGAAACCACCAGCTGAAATAAATTCATGTACTGCTATTAAAAAAAAAAAAATCAATGGTGTTATTCTGATTTACATGCACTGAATGACTGTTCCCATGTCATATACCAAATAAAATAAGAATATTTGGCTATATTTCTAGGAAACCGCTAGTGATGAGCCAAAGAGCTTTATTTTTCAACACGGAGTCTAAAACTGCTGTAGCTGTTTGAAATGCAGCAGGGCCTCGATTCTGACACTGCCTTTTTCCCAAGCTCAAGTATCATTGACTTGATGAGGCTTTTTGCCTAGATCTGTCTCCAAAGTCGGTGTCTGCATAACATGAAGATACCAGAGGCATTCAGATCACATTTGTATCAGCTCTGTTCTAAGCCAGGAGGTCAGTCCCTGCTGAACACAGGTAATTATTTAAGAGGGAGAGGAAGCAAGGTCCTGAGGGTAGATCAGACCAGGAGCATGGTGCTAACTCACCTTTAACCCTCTGGAGGAGGAAATGGCTCTTTCTTTCCCAGCTCCTTTTTCCTTTGTAAGATTGTAAAAGCACATGAAAGCAACCCCTGAGCTTCAGGGTGCACACCTCTATAACCTTCCTAGTTGTCCAGCCTTCATGAAAGTAGAATAACTTGTCTTGACTAAGAGACTTTAACTTGCAAGCCTAAAGAACATGTTAGAGTTCATAATGATTTTTCATAGTCCAGTAACTTCATGGGGAAAGGAAACTGCATGATGCAGCTGTATTTATAAGAAAATAATTTGGGGTCTCCTCAGACTCTCACATTGGTCCACCCAGGCCCCTTCAGCTAAGTAAAAAAAAAAAAGAAAAAACACAAACCATCCTTCCACCCCATTGCCCACCTGTCACATCCCTTCACTTCTGCCAAAAGGGCAAAGGGAGAAAAGCTGCTTTCAGCAGTCAAACTGACCCCTATTCTCATTCCAGATGGGCCTTTCTGTACCTGCTGCCATGACTGTTACACTGACTTTTTTTTGTGCCTAGTACAGACAAAAATAAATTTATAATCCTGTAAGATATCTTTCCTCAAGGGTTTCCTTTTTCTGATTCATAGGAGTATTTTCAGACTCCCAGAAACTGCTACAATGATTGGGACCCCAGGCAAAAACTCAGTATTTCCTTGACAATTTACCTTTCATATCTTTTGTTCTTCGCTTTTTTGGAAAAAGTACTATGATTGTGTTCATGTTACCAATTAAAAAAAAGCCACTTTTCTTCTCAGACAGGATAAGAGGGAAAACATCTCTTCTTATAAAAATCAAGCTCTACTTGAATCTCTTTTCCAGAATGGCAGTGAGGTTTGTATATACACATTACTGTAATAATGTCAAAGTTCAATCATACGCAGAGTTTATTAGATTTTCTTTTATTCATTCCCTTGAATTATTCATTGACTAGCTATAATTTCCCAAAGAATAATTTCATAAAGTGCTGCAGCAATAAAACTCTCCATATATAGCACACCAATGTGGATGGTATTTATGATGTACTCAAAGAAAGATCAGCTTGTTACATTAATCATGTAAAAGTATTGAAAAATTATATTTAATCATTTCTATTTGAAAATAAAACCTGCACAGAGCATTAAAGCTTGCATGAAATCTAGAATTAAACTTCATACAACATTTCCTGCAACAATATACATAATTATTCAATACTTCCAGAGCTTTGTCTGGTGTACAGTAATCTCTCATCTCATTTTCTCTGAATTGTGTCTTGTATTTAATCTTTTTCATTTGGTACATTTTGCTTAGTACAATCCAGATTAAAGGAGGAGGAACTGGAAGACAAATAAAGCCCTACTTTTTGATCAAGATGATTCAAATAGCAAGATATCTCCTTCCTGAATCCCATTTCTGATTCTGGAAAGCATCAGAACCCCATGGAATATCAACACAGTTTCAAGTACTTTTTGTACTTATCATAGCCTCTGCAGTGATAAGTTATACATGCTGAACACTGACATTGGCAAAACAGGGTGCAAACACAGCAAGCTCTTCAAGAGTTCCACAGATATCCTTCAGGGCTCCTGCAATGCTTCCTGTCCATTCAGTAACTGCACGAAGGCAGCAAAGATGGGATCTACTGCAGTTTGTCACTAGAACTCTATTGGCATAGAATGTAAGCAGCAGTAGAAAGATTGGTAAACCCTTTTGAGAAATACTCAGAGAATGAGTGTTCTCCTATATTTGACACCACAGAGCACCAAATTACAATGCATTTCAACTTGACCTTCCCAATAATTACACTTTCCAGGCTTTGCTATCCTCTGCCTGAAAAGAAACGGGATGATCAAGTCTGAACTTACTCTTCAATCAGCCAAAATGCAGAAGCTCTGCTTAGTACTTCTGGAGGGCTCACGTCTACTGTGAGCCAAATCATGCTGACATCTTTCAGAGGCTTGAAAAGATACATACAGTGTACAAACATAACCAGTATTTCATTAACGTGAAATGAAAAATGAGTGACCATGATTCCTGATGAATCAGAGCATAGTGCCATAAAGCTTTACCTGTGCCAGGGCTGCAGGATCATTTCGTACAGTCAGTTCTTGAAAAGCTGGAACCTGCAAATAAATAAACGTGTTCGACTTAATAAATCTATGAAGAGATAACAATGTCATTATCAACTCTAACAATCCAAGTATGCACATTTATCAAAATATAAACCCACAGATACATAAATGAAGTTTCTATCATTAGTTTAGGGCCACTATGAAGGATCCAAAGAATAAATAGTTGGTATAATACCACCACACATCTTTCGGCTTTGAAATTAATAACTTATTTGAAATAGCTCAGCCTACTGTATATGATCCACCCTGTAGTGTTTCAGATGATTTTGATTCTCTTCATGCAGAAACCTTTTAGCTAATCATTTTCGTCTCTGTGTGTCGATAAATCTTGCATCTCTAGGGCAATGACTTTTACTCAGCAAATGTTAAGCAGAAATAAAACTGCCCAGAACACTCTAAGCATGAGAATTTCAATAAGAATTTAGCAATATATTGATCTACTTCTCCCCCTTCTGACTTTTCATTACTATGCCTCTTTCACCTCCTGAATTCAATAAGATAAAAAGCTAAAATAACATGTGACTTATAGGCTTTAGCTAGCCCTACTCAAATGATTTTTGAATGGCTTCTTCTCCAACAGCAAGCTAAAAAAAAAAAAAAAACCTTCCATAACACTAAAAGTGCTAGAAAATGGTCAGTCTACTCTCAAATAGAAGAGCTGGCAGTCACAGTGAGCAACCTCTTAGATAGAGACAAAAAAAAAAAGGAGAAATTAGAAGACTGAATAAATGAACAAAAAAGTCACGAAAAGACATGTTTCTATGGTTCAAGTGTAACACTTCAATGCTCTGCATTTCCTCTTCCTCATAGAGAAAATAATCCTGTTGCACTAACTTCCTCTGACATCTGTTGCATTCTCCTGTTTACTTCCTTCTGCGGAACAGGGAACTGATGACATATCAATAGATTCATTTCTCTAATATGCTCTTCCAGTTCTACCAAGTAACAATAAAGACGACAGCGTTACCACAAATGTATGGTCAGAAGCATTAGTGCAATTCTAGCAATATTATGACTGACAGCAAGAAGAGTACTTGAAGAAAATGAAAATACCTTAGTATTCAAAGTCAAAAGGGAATCACCTATGCTTTTACTGGACTGGCATCTCGTGAAAGACTCATTTTCATGTGATGAAAAACATCTGGGGCCCATTCTTTACAAATTCCATCCAAATAAATAGTTATTTGCAACTGTCTGCAATTAAGAAATGCATGACTTCTGACTGTAACGAGACCTTCTCCACATAATTCAAGGTAGACAGCAGAACAGATACACACCTTCCTTTGATAATCACTCAGTTATATTTCTGATTTACATAGTTCAAAGTGCCTTTTAAAAATTTGTTATGGAATTACTGCAAAAAAAAAAAATCAAGTATTACAACTAATCTAACAATATTAAATATTGTACTGGCACTGCCTCAGGCATTTTTCTAACTCCCCTGTGAGTTCATTCTGTTCAGCTAGTGACAAAAAACTAAGCCAGGTTAAAAAAAAAAAAAAACTGTTGTGAAAGCCATCAGTATGAGAAAGGACAAAAGCATCAAATTCCACACAGTGCTAAGAGCCATGCTTCCTGCTGGAGGACAGCTGAACAGCTGGTGCCATTGCTTGGTGGCACTGAACATCACATACAGGGCATTAAGGGACTTTCAGGCTAAAATTCAAGACTGTTTATTTGGCTGATGAGTTGAAAAACACATCAGAATTCCTTGTGCTGCTTGTCCTCCTGGTGCCCTCTTAGTTACCCGGTCCTGCAGTATCAACCAATGGCTGTATTTTGTTTTACTTCTTAATGCAAGCCACCGTAACAGAGCAAGGTTAGAAGGTTGCTATGAATTCTGTTCAAATCAGTGAACTCTTCCTCCAAGCTTTTCTCAGTTTGACTTCCAGCTTCGTGTCTAAGAAGTTTTAGCTTTCCATTCATTTACATACTCTTTCCTCCTCTTTATTTCAAACATACTCCTCTCTTCCCAACACTCCCTCCAGCTAAGAACACCAATATCAATTTATTACAATGGTTTTCAGTTTTTTCCATGTATGGAAATATTCCACACCAGGGATGTGGACTCCAATAAAGTTTCAGCATAACTCGAAGAGGCTTTAAGCTTTAGTTGGCCCTTAGAACAATCCACAGATAACAGAGTCCACATACTGCCAAGTGAAACTATTGACTTATATTATTGACAATGAGTTGCAAAAACATGGTAAGTATTTATTGTACAATCTCAGTTTATTATCAAGAACTAATTCACTTCCCTTGCTATCTTCCCTGCTTGCCTCTTCCCCTGCCAGTAGAGATGGCCAAGGTCTCCAAATGCTTAGAGATGACAGAATTCTCTTCTTCCAGAATCTCCTGGAATTAGTTAGCTGGAAAACTACTAATGCCTACTCATGGTTTACAGAAAGCTTCATGTTGGACTTCTCCAGAGGCCTCTGGATTATTCAGTGTTTGCTCACATATGACTGAAATGTGTACCCTCCATGCTTATTTCTACTTACTCCTCCACCCCTCTTCAAATCATAAAAGCTGCAACAGACATCGAAGTTACAGAATGGCTATGCAGGACAGTATATCAGAGATACACAAGGCGGGGAGCAGTTCTCAGACAGATTTACAGATAAACAACTGAGCCCAGACAAAAGTTGATAACCTATAAATCCATCTAAGCCGTAACAGGAACAGTATGACTGATCATTCTCTGCCAGGAAAAAAAAAAAAAAAAATGGTTCTGGGAGAAGTTCCATTTTCTTTCTGTTTCAGGGCAGACCTACCTGAACAGGTCACAATCCAAGATTTACACTCTTATGGAAAATATAAACTTCAGTGTGACAAAAAAAATGAAACCAACAGGAAAAAAACCACTCCTTAAAGATAAGCTGATTTCTTCCAAGAATCATTCTCAGAACCCAGTGGATGCTAATCCTGTTTGTCCTAACACAACAACAGGACACATACCAACAGGGTCGCCACGTAAAGATTCACAAAGCATTCCCCAGGCATTCTTCCAGCAGTGCTTCACACAAACCTGCACACTAGTTCATAAACTTCGTAAGTTACCTGCTTAGGAAAGCCCAGCAATGCTCTTTCTTTGTTCTAGTTAGAAATGAGGAAACGAGGTAACTGCGTTTAAAGAAAAACTTGAGTACATTTTCCAACTTCTGATATGAGATTTCAGCTGTGGTTTTCATAATAATGAAGATGTCCAAATAAAAGACAGATTTTGGTACACCAATATTTTTTTTATAAGAGGTGACACAGTGTGAATAAATCCAAGTGATAACACTTAACACGTCTGCCTCAAATAGAAGACAAACTCTTCTCAGAGTTCTGGGTGCACTGAGGATTTTTCAAGGTTACACTGTAAACTCTGAAACTTTCCCAGAATAAAAATGCAAATAATTTAAGGTTTGATGCAGTCATTCACAGATTACTCTCATAATATCTAACAAATGGAAATAATGTAAATGGCCGTGACAGTGGACTTCTTAAAAAATGTAAATTTAGGTACAGTTTTAGCAAGAGAGATTGTGCTTTACTTAGCTACAAATTCTAGTTGCTCCCCATGTGCATCCCTTCTACAATTAGGAAAAGGAACATTCTAATTAGAAATAACCCTGCCAAGGGCAAGTGTCAAAGAAAAGCAGGAAGAGAAAGCTCCACCCCTCATCCCCCAGTTGCCAGATGAGTCTATTAGCAATGACATAGACCATTCTCTTATGTAAGAGAAAGACAGAATGCTAACCTCCACACCTGTTTGTTCATCACCAGTTACAAATGATGCTGTGGTGCTTCCTAAGCACACTGTCACTGCACAAAACCTGCTGGCTGTTAAAGCAGGATACTGCTTCAGCACACAGGATGCACTTCACACTGGCTGAGCTGCAAAGAAACAAGCTTTGGTCCATGTAATGTTGTTGTCTAACCTCACAGTCTTAGTGAAAAATGGAGCGCCTGTTTAAAGTCCTACCATAGTTCTTTGGAAATAAAGGCTTACAGGCAAATACCTGGAGACTAACAGAGAAGGCCAGGATTGTGCTCTTAGTACATAGAAGCTTCTGTGCTTCATTTGGTCTCCTTGCTAATTATAACGCAGTGTATCAGTTAGCTGTGATCTCTGGTGTCTCCTGCACCTGAAGAATATTTTCTGACATTTAAGTCAGGCTCAATATGAGTGTGTTAGTGACAGTAACGAACTCTATGCTCAGAACCATATTAAAAGCACGTTTCCTAGGTTGGCTTTCATAAATTTCATTGCAAATGTGGACCTAGCAACAGAACTGGATCTTTTTAAGTTAATACCATACCCGGTGACAACATTTCAAGATTAGAATAAAAATCAAAGGCATCAGGGTAAAGAAAAAGTAAAAGCCTGCACTTTACATGTTATTCCACAACGCAGCGTTTCTGTGAGAAGTACAAAATAAGTTTTGCCATCTGTAAGACAAAGCTTTGGGAATTTCAAATCAAATGGTCTAATTCTAAAATGGTTTATATTGGGAATTACACTTTTTTGTTGGATTTTTTTATAACTTGGATTTTATAGAACGTGAGCACAATGGTGAGAAACAAATCAACCACACAAAGAAAAAAAGATTAAAATTCCTCTCTACTGTTGTACAGTGCTCCACTGCAGACCTCTATTGCTCTATGACTGCTCTGTCACAAGTCTGGAATATGTTCAGCACCCCACCAGAGCCAGTCTGTTCAGGTCAGATTCTTGCTGTCCTTTTCCTGTTTTTTCCTTACCTTGGGACTGACCACATCTATGCTATTCCCCACACTCTCCTGATTTTGAGGCTCAGGCTGGATGAATAATAACTAACATCCTTGTTAGAAGTTAGAAGCCTGGGGTAAATTAACTTGCTTTTGTTAACAAAGCAAAACATTTTGGGTATGATCGTGTTCAGATAACCTTAGCTAGAAGCACTCCAATTTATCAGCAGCATTTTACAATCTGTATTTTTTTTCCCACAACAGTATCATTAAATATATGTGTACTCATCCAAACCACATTAGCCCAGGCTGTGCCAGGCATGATATATCCATTCAGTAATAAAATAAAAAAGTCCCTGTTCCAAAGAGCCTGCAGTGTAAGCAGACAATGTGAGAGAAGATAATGACACTTCTGCAGAAAGAAAACTAAGCTGAAATTCATAACTGTAAACAACTGGTGTTAGGATATAAATAAGCTATCACAGCTATGGAAATAGACAAAGATCTTCAAAGCCCCCCTCCAGCCTCAGCCACAAGGCTTCTCCTTGTGAGTAAACTGCACTGTGGTTTACTAAATTGCACTGTGACGTCTTTAAATCAAGTTATATTTCAATCACACATAAACATAACATTTTCTCCAAATGCAAAACCAACTGTTCTTCTGAAAACACACTATTCTTTAATGACAATTTAAAGCTAACCTGTAACAATCCAGGGCTGCCTTGATATCCCATTTACTCATCTTTTCCACCAGCAATCCAGACTTCCTCCTTCAGCTGAAACTGCTGGTGGATTTCTCAGAAACAAAATAAAATGTTAACGTTCAAACTGAGATCTGCTCATCCTGAAAGCAGGCAGGAACTAACAGCTCCAGAACGTTTGGAGATGTGCCTGAAAACTTTGCTCAGGAGTTCCAAGACAGCAATGCTAACATGCTAGTATGATACCGTGAGGGGAAAGGGTTTTTATTTCATGGTTATTTCCAAATTGACTGCGCCAACCCCAAATCTGTTGAAGAAGTAAAGGAAGGTCTCAGCGTTACGGGAAACATGGTGCCTGGAGCAGCCTTACACCCAAACTGCTGTAAGGCACTGACTCCAGGGAGATCAGTACCCTGACAGCACTGGAGCCTGGAGCTTATAAAACCCACCAAAATCACAGCCTGAAACCATAACCAGCAGAGAATAACAAAGGTTTTGTTACTCTTATTACAATTTAAAAATAAACTTGTTTGGTTTATGTTTATTGGAAAAACAATGATAGTTCATTTATTACTATTTTAAGGACCTGCATCTCTCTTTGCTTCAGTCAATAGGGCCGCATTCAGATGAGAATTTGTGGGTTTGTTTTGGTTTTTAAAAGGGGGAAATTATTCACGTGCAGGATGAGAAAACGTACAGCAGTCACTGCAATGTGTAAAGCCTTCTGAAATCAGCAGAACAAAGATGAAAGGGAGAGACAGCAAGACGCTGTACCTTAACAGTGGGAGGTCAATTACGGCTCCCTGTTAACAAAACATCTTCTGGAGGTGTCTTCACCTCCCCACCTGCACATCATGTCACCCAGTTTCAGTTTCTCTCCCCCTTTCTTGCAGCTCAGAATTTCAAACAGTGTTCACCTGGAAAGATTAATGATCTCAATTTCATTTAATTAAATGCATTAGTACACCTTTTTTCACTGCCATCTTTGTTATTATTAATCAGGGATCCTTCACTATTCAATAAATTCTGCAGCTTTCATCTACGCATGTTTTAAAGTTCATCTCTGAGGAAGAAGGCTTCTTTATGAAAAGGAACTCCCTTTTAAAGTGAAGAAATGCATATTACACGTGGCACGGCATCAACAGAAATTTGCTGAGGTATACACTACTAGTTGATGCCATCTGTAGCACACTGAGAACATTTAGCATTATTTGACTTAAAGATTTGTTTCCCCACCTGAAAAACTCATGGCGTTTCCCTGGTTGTTCTGTGTGTCAGAATCCCTGAAGGTTGTACGTGGCCATACAACAGTATCACCAGCATCCAACATTAAAACAGTGAGTCAGAAACTGAAAACAGAGGCTCTAAGTAGAGTAAGTTCTAAAGAATGCTCAGTTGAAAACTTCGGGGAAGTCTTGTTTTTGGGCACATGTAATGAAATAGAACTCACAGCAATGACAGCACAGTAGCAAGGTCTCAGGCTACAGCGAGCACAGATTTGCTAAAGGACAACAGCCACGTGCACAGAAATAAAGGAAAGAAGCTGCTTGCCTTTGGAAGGCCTCAGGTACACAGGGACCTCCAACAAGATCTCTGTGTCTCCACTGCCAGCCCCTAAAGGAGGTCTGGGAAGGGGTGGATCCTGGTTCCACCCCTTGCAGTCACTCAGGTGCACTGCATACACCTGAGCTGCCCTGTGCTGGCCCTGCCTTCCCACCAGGTGCTCCCTCACTGCTTCAGGCTGTGACTTAGCATTTCCACTACAGCATGCAAGGATTCAGTTTGCACACAGATAATATTTTCCTTTTCTTCTCTTCCGCTAAGAGGCTACTTTGGATGCAGTGCATAATCACAAAATCCCTACTCTGTTGGCTACTAGAAACCTTTAGGATCTATTAAGACAATGACTCTCTAATTACGGTTCTTTTTTCTCCCTACACGTTTACAGCTGGTATGATGCCAGGAGCCTCTGTGATTGCCAAAAGATGGGAGGAAGGATGTTTAAGGTAAAGCACTCCATTAGTAAGTCTGTCATTTGCTTTGCTAATCTGCCATGCGGAGTCTCCACAGAGAGCTCAGGTCAGGCAGAAAACTGGGGGTTGAACAGGACATGCGTGTCGTGAGTAACTCTTCCGACACACCATCTGGAAAATATGAGATGTTTCAGTACATTAAATCAGTGGGGAAACTATTTACTTCTGTTTTATTAGATTTCTGCCAACCCAGGGCACTGTAGCAGTTCAGCAATCCAATGGCCAAGGGGTTGAAAGGGTTTGGTCAGAGGCAAGAGACAGCAGCACGGCAGCCAGCAGCTGGATTGCCTTTGGCTGGTAGGAAGCTACAGTTCCAAATTCCTGCCATTTTTTACCTTTGATTGGCTTATCAGGAGGTCAGGCAAGGATCAGTGCTGTTGCAAGGAAGGAGAAATAACTGATCTTAATCTTGAAGCAGGGAAAGGCCTTTGGTGAAATTAGCCAAACTCGTAATGTGAGGAGAAACAGTGTTACATACTTTTGTTAGAAGACGTAACCGTAAGCAGCCTGTGCCACGTCCTGCCCTCGGGTGAACAAGCACAGATCACCAGGATTGTACTCCAGCATCTGAATGTGCTTTGGTATATTATGTGAAAAAAATATATATTTTATTGTTCCTATTGAAGAAGAAGCATCACTTCAATGTATTTTAGGTAATTTAAAATCCCTTGTCTAAATTCTCTTTCTTCCTTTTTTACTGAAGCAGCAAAGAAGTCTGTTGTCTGATGTGCACGGTACCTTGCAAAAAGGAAACCTCCTCTACAACACCACCATTTTTATCATACCAGAAGTTAGTAACATTAAAATAAGTTTCTATACATTTATCTTGTTTCCAGTGAAGTCGCAAATCTACACAACATTTCATAAAATGACTCTGGCCTGGAACGTTGGCTCCTAACCCCTGCAAACCTCCATGAGAGATCGGAAGGCACAGCTGGGGGTGACCTGGAACACCTCAAGGGATGGAGCACTCACAACTGCTCTGGGCAGGTGCTCCAGTGCCTCCAAAGATCTGCTCTAAATCTCCCTCCTCTCAGCTGAAAACTGCTCCACTTGTCCCATCACTATCAAACCGTGTGTATACAGTAGACGAGGGCCAGCACAAAAACTCCAGTATTCATACGCCCTGAGGGGAGGGTGACACCTTGAGAGCTGTCTGCCGTTTCCCAGGTAGCCCCACGACACGCTATTTGCTCGCAGTGTGTCCTCGCCGTGCGTTAGATGCTGCTCCGTGGATACAGAAGTGCCGTACTGTCACCTAGTGGGGAGCTCTCCTTGTTGCTCATTTTCACAGTACCAATAAATAATGCGTTAAATAACAAAAAGCTAAATTTAACTTAAAAATTAAGTTAAAAATTTTAAAGTAATAAATTTAAGTTAAATTTAACTTAACTGCTTCCTGACATTGCAGATTGCAGTCCGCTGCATTCCTGCGACAGGTCTTTTATTTTCTTCACTTCACTAAAAAGCAGGTGATAGTTTAAAGTAGAACAAGAGCTGGACTAGTGATCTGTAAAGCACAGTGGTGAAATATCAGTATCTGCAGAAGTGAAAAATAAAAATGAACCCACTTTCAGAGCTAAAATTGCGCAGTGTCAGTCAAGCATAGTGCCTGACTTTCATTCAAGACAAAAACAACGAACTTCCTTCTTTATCACTGTGCTTAAAGCTCTATTCTACGTAAACTAAATCCTCCGTGGACATTTCTTTACCACGGACACTGAACTTTTTTAATAGTAACATGCAGAGAGATGTACTGTTTTTCCATAGAAGTTAACTGTAAGGCAGTACAGGGAAGTCTGATGCATCATTACATTATTGGAGCAACACAGTGAGAGGAGAACAGCGGTCTTGAGTTGCTTTTATTTCCAGTCACAAAACTTCTATGTCCTATGTCCTATTCTTCAGCTGTACTGAATAACAAAATTTCAAAGATCACAATACTGTTTTGCTGCTCTGGCAGTACTGTCCTCAGACTTAACACCGCATAAACAGTGAAGGCAGAAAATCACTATCAGGTCTTGCTCAAGTCAAACAGAATACTCCTGTAAGCAGCAGCAGCAAGGTAAGAACCTGTAGGGCGACCGGACACAGCGGCCACATGAACCCACGGTTAAATACCGCGGGAGGCCACGAGATGGACTCAGATTTACCTCCGCACCCTCCGGCAGGAGCAGCTCGGCGCTCGCTCGGCTCGCGTGAGTCACGGCTGAGTTAGAGGCTGCTGAGCTTTGAAATCTCAGCAAAAATGCACCAGCTTCTTCGTGCTTTGTGCAGCAGGAGCCGTTCAACTTTCAGTACCTGAGAAGCCAGGACAGAGTTAGTCTTAAACTGGCTCAAAGTGGGAGGATAGATAAGATACGGACAGGAAGATCTATTCTGCTGCAACGATCTCCAGCTTTCCTATTTCCTCTGCCGTTCTCTTTTTTCTCAGGGGGGGGAAGAAAACAAAGAATCTCGTGTAGCAGAAAAGCTAACACACGGCGTCATCCGACTGAGTAAGCGATTTCTCTATCTGCCTCACAACACAAAATAAGCAATCAAAGTCGGGTACATTTCTGGAAGGAAAAAAACTGGACGATAAACCACCAATATTCAGGACACCCCCTAAGGCTGAATGCTCACACCGGGGTCATTTCAGTCCCCCTTTGCTGTACATCTCTCCTACCAAGCACATTAATGAATAGCTTGATTGTGCACAGCTGCTTTGTAGCGGCACTGACGGGAGCACGCATCTGTCAAGAGAGCAAGCTGTCATCCCTATCCATTGCCTGAATCCAGCTGGGACGGCTCCGCTCACAGCGCGCGGAGCTACACAGAAATAAAGGTAATAGAGACCCCTCCCGCTCCTGGGCGGGCCGGGCGCGGCGGAGTCACGTGACGCGCCGAAGATGGCGGACGGGGAGCGGCGGTCCGGCGGCGCCGCGGGGATTCAGGAGGACTTTGAGATCGTTGACGGACAGCACGTGCCCGAAGCGGCCGAGGTGAAAGGCGTGGAAAAAGAGAAAGCGGCGGAGGAAGCGAAGTGGTCCGCTCCCATCTTGTCGCTGGCAAAGAAAGCGTCCGAAAACCTGGCGCTGAGCTATGGCAGCGCTCTGAAGTCTGCGGCTTCGGTAGGACTCATATCCAAAGCAGTCAGCAATGACAGCACAGCGAAGACAAGTATGGCTATGTCTATTCAGTAAACTTGCTTTTATGCGGCACAGATAAGTTTAGCTCCCGTAAGTGGCGTTAATTAGCGCGATGCTTTAGTTATTACTTTGATTTTAGAGTGTGGTGGGGTTTTTTTGTTTTTTTTTTTTAATCTCACGCTGCGCTTGTTTGTTTAAGCGAGAGCACGGACGGAGAGCTAACAAAGTATAACCGGAGGAATCCTAAGCTCTCCTCAGCATCCCCCGGTGGTTCTCTCTGTGGTGCAGGTGGCTTCTCGTGGTTCCCGTGCTGCCTGGAAGCTGTGCTGAGCAGCCCCGGTTCGCAGGGTGCCATCCTGGCAGGGAACATCACTGCTCCCTGCAGCTGCCACGCACACGGCAGCCGAATGGACTGAGAGATTTGTTACAAACTAATCCTTAGCTGCGCTAAAAAACGTCTCATCACAGCTTGCTTAGTGAAACACTGCATTCGTGGGTGTAGGAGCTAGGGGGTTGTGGAAGAGCTCTCTTAAGACTGGATTAAGAGGGATCCTTCTGGAAGTTAAACCTCAGAGAATGGAACGAACCCATCGGGATGCAGGAGCAGTGAGAGCACGGTGGATGTGTGCTGCGGGCTCCAACACTGCTGCCTCATGGCTTTGGAGCAGCAGAGCTCGGTTATGCTGCCCGGTTCTGATCTGTTTGTTTCAAATATTACGTATTCAAGCTGCATTTCTCTGGGGATGAATCATAACTGCACAGTGAAATAAGTTTTTGTTGCTAGAATATTGTTTTGCGTGAAAATTCCTCAGTGTTGCACAGCCAGAGCTCAGGATTAACCCTGTCCTGGAAACAACCTAGATTCCTACCTTTGTCTGCACCTAGAGGCTCACACCAAACTTAATATGGTAACTCAGTGTCTGCTCACATCTCGTAGCTAGTCTGCCCTCCCACATAAAGCACTTTCCTGTTACCTGTGACCAAGCTGTGTGCTCCATTTAAATGAGGTCTTCTTAAGAAATAACCTGTGGCCTGCAAGACTGCTTGTGGAAAAGTGACAGCCTGATCCCTGCTGCCATCTATTTGTGTGGATTTCATAACCTCCCCCTCTCTCAGATCTGGTGATCACACGTTAATGCTGCTGCACGCTCTGCTGTCAGCTGCACAGAGGTTCCCACTGCATAGACCCATTTTCTGCCACTGAAGGAACTGTTCTGCCTGGCTGGGAAGGCAAGAGATGCAAACTTAAAGAATGCAAATCAAGAAAGGTTGCCTTAAAGACCAAAAGATGCAGAACTGTCACCTTTTCATCATGGGCCACAACAGTGTATGGTAAACAAAGCACAGAGCTGCAAAACGGTTTTTACACAAAAACTGAGCCGAGTAAGACGGTGTGAGAGCAGGTTTTTAAAGACTGCAGCGTGACATCTGGGATCTTTTGTAATTCGGTTTCTGATCTTTGAGGGCTGACTTGATAGTTTGCCTAACACCTGGCTTGCTTTGCCTGCAGCAACTTGTGCGTGGTTCTGCCGGACGTGTGTGGGACGGTGTTCCAACAGACTGAACTGCTCGAGTTATTACTTAGACTGAATGCAAACCCTTAGGACAGTGCTGCTTAGTTGACACTTATGTTCATAAAGAGCATTTCACTCACAGTATTCGTTTTTGTGAAGCCTTGTGAATGACACACGTGTATCACTTCAGAAAGGCTTACCAGCGAAACATCCCCGATGAGTAAAAGTTTAGGAAACAGCACAGTATCTAAACAGAGCCACAGATTTCCTATTTCTAGTCAGGCATTTTTTTTTTTTATTATTTTTTTTTCCGTTCTTGATATCTCACCTGACGTCAAATCCAAAGTGCTCCAGCCCTTGTGCTCCTCGGTCCCAGGCGCTGTGAGCAGGTTGGGTACCGATGTGACAGAGGCAGGCTGCTGTGGTGCGCTGCGATCGGATTGGGGTAACCTTCTTTCCGCTCTTCTCACAGGGAAGAGTTACGCTCACTTTTAACCCTGCGCTGCCGGTTCTGTGCGCGAGATGAAAGTCACTCCGCCGCCGTTGGTTTCCCGCCCTTTCAAGGGAGAGCTATTTCTAAAATGGCGCCCGGCCCGCGCGAGCCCACGCTCGATCTCGCGAGAGTTGGGGGGGAATGTTGGGGGCTGCTGTTGCCGTGGTAACGCGGGAGCGGAGGGGCCCGGCCTCAGACGGCCCCAGGTGGGGCCGGGCCGTGGGGGGCGGTGCGCTGCGCTGTGTGTGTGTGGGGGGAGGGGGGGGAGGGGGGACGACGACGACAGAAGCGCCCTTGTGAAAAGTGCCGTTCTGTTTTTTTACCGTCCCCGCCGCACAGCTGCGCGCTGCCACGCCATGGAGGAGCGTGCCAACCTCATGAACATGATGAAGCTGAGCATCAAAACCCTGATCCAGTCGGCGCTCAGCCTGGGCCGCACCCTGGACTCCGACTTCCCTCCTCTGCAGCAGTTCTTCGTGGTGCTGGAGCACTGCCTCAAGCACGGCCTCAAAGGTGAGCCGGGCCGTGCTTGGCCGTGGCTGTGCCATGCCGTGAGGGGCTGCTCTGAGTGACGTCCCCAGCTGGCCGTGTTGGTGTGCCGCGGGCTGGCACGGCGGGGGCAAGGATCGGGTGGTTGGGGAATGGGAGGTGGGAGCTGTCCCTTCTCTGTGTGCTCCCCCTGCAGTGAAGAAGACCTTTATTGGACAGAACAAGTCGTTCTTTGGTCCTTTGGAGCTGGTGGAAAAGCTTTGTCCTGAAGCGTCAGATATAGCAACGAGTGTGAAGAATCTGCCAGAGCTGAAGTAAGTTCCTCGTTGGGCGTCACACATTTCACGTACGCTGCTGGGAAATACCCGTCGGATATTTCTTCGGGTGGTTTCTTAGCTTCATGAATGAGATCTCCTTCCAAAAGGAAAAAACAGAGCGCACAGGAGGCACTGACTGCTCCCAGAGATAAGGAGTCTCAAAATACACCATGCTCCAGACAGTGCGGTCACCCTTGAAAACAGCATTGCACAACTTCTGTAAGCTCGCTGAAAGGGACTGCAGCATCTTCAGGGCTGTGTCCTTTCCCCTTGTTTCCTCCCCTTTTATGGCTTTGTCTGTGTGTGTGTGTGTGTGTTTCATTTGAGACCTCCAGATAATGACGAGACTGCTTTTACTCCTAGAATGCACGAGTGGTTGGGTTCTGGTGTTAGCTGGGAGTACGCAGGGCTTTCTGACTTAAGATTTTACAGCATACTTTCCTGACACTGAAGCAACAGAATGTAGTTAAATGCTTCTCTTGCTCTGGCCACAAAACTATTTTCCTTTGGGATTTAATTAATTTAGTGAATAAGTGCCTCCATCTTCCTTTGTGGAGAGAGAATTTTCAGTTCCACAGATCTACTTAAACGCTTTGGCTTTACCGAAACCTTAATGTTTCATTTTAGGACTGCTGTAGGAAGAGGAAGGGCTTGGCTTTATCTGGCACTCATGCAAAAGAAACTGGCAGATTATCTTAAAGTGCTTTTGGACCATAAACATCTATTAAGGTAACAATGCCAATACCTTGCATTCACTGAATCCTTGCATTGCTCGAGTAAAAGGTCATTCACTGGCCCGGTTAACTTCGAGCTTGTTCTTGCAGTCTGCAAGGGAGCAAGTTGTTCATTGTTCTTGCTGTGAACTTAGGGGCAGGAGAATTTTCTGTGAGTGTTTTGCATCTTCTGCCTCGTGCAGTGGGTTAGTGAGGGGGGAATGATCAGCAGAGCTTCCTAAGCACATCACTATTTAAATTAGTTCAGTGATAATTATGATATTCAGTGATGCCTTACCTTATTTCTTCTAGTGAATTTTACGAGCCTGATGCACTGATGATGGAGGAGGAGGGAGCAGTCATTGTGGGTCTCTTAGTTGGACTGAATGTTATTGATGCCAACCTTTGCTTGAAAGGAGAAGACCTGGATTCTCAGGTGAAGATTATGTGTAGATATGATCAGCCCTTAAAATATTTGAGTTAAATTAAGCATTTCCATAAATACTTTACAGAAATGGGCCTAGAATTCCTAAATCTGTTATGTAGATAGGGATTGTCATTGCTTTTGTAAGTGCACATTTGAATTCTTGTGTAAGGAACCAAACCTTGGATGAACTGAACTAAATACAGGAGATATGTCACTGTCAGTCCACTGAGGACCTATGGGGTCTTTTGTTTTGAGGGTGAGTGGTGTTTTTCCTGAGGTTAGGGGGAGGGAGAGTGGCAGGAATGTCCCATATAGAAGCTTGTCATGTTTCCACACTGACAAGTACCAAAGTATCCATCTCCTTCAGTAGCAGTTTATGGAAATGCTGTCAAAAATAGTAACTCTGGGGAAACTGAGTGCACTGAATATGGTTCTTTTAATGTTGACAAATACTGGCTTGGAAGTTTGCTTTCTTTGTGGAGGATAAAGGTGTTATCTGTCTTTCTGAATCTTAGCTTTTAGATTTTTTCTTTCTTTCTAGATAAATGTCTTCTGCTGCTCAGAATTGCATTGTGAAAGCATGTTTCACATTTCTTACATGTGTTTTTCAGGTTGGAGTGATTGATTTTTCTTTGTACCTTAAGGAAACACAAGACAGTGATGGCAAACAGTATGTATGGTGAATTCATGATCTGAATTGTTTGGGGTTTTTTTTTGTTGTTGTTGTTGCTGTTTTTCTTTTTAAGAACGAACCATATGATTGTAGGAGCACATCAGTGCTACAGATATCGAACTCTCCTATTAACTGAAAAAAGAGAATCCTAAATACATTTACTAGCTAAACAAAAGTGCAACAAAAGTTGATCTCGTGGCAGTTTTAACAGTGGAGAGTTTATCCGGAGCCAGCACAGAGTTAATAACACTCAAAATGTGAATGTTTTCAGGATGCAGGATCTGCCAGGGCACCTCTGTTAAGTCACTGCTTGGTTTCTAAGCACTGTTTCAGAAATAGGCTCAGATAAGGAGCTGTTTCTGTGGGAGAGATCAGTTATGGAGAAGTATTTTTACTGGAAGTGTTAAGTGATGGCATTACTGCTTCCTGGCCTTGCTCAAACACATTTAGTTCTGTAACAAAAAAAGATTTGCAAGTCCATGCTGAAAACTCTCAGGCAGATGAACACTTTCAAATGAAGAGAAGTTTTGTCTCAATCAGTACATTCTTGCTTTACAATTAGAGATGGAGGGATTACTGCTGTCCTTGACCAGAAGCATTATGTAGAAGAACTGAACCGACATCTCAGGTAAAACTTTCCCTGTTCTAATGTACAAGCAGTCACTTTTCCCTTACAGCTTTAAATGTCTTTGCTGTCATTCTCACAGACTTTTGTCTCATGAAATTTCTGTTCTGATTCTTCGACAAAAACTGTTTTGTTTTGTAATCTCGCTCTTCTCAAGGCAGGTGCTAGCAGAAAACAAGCTCTGTATTAATAGCTGACTGTTTTGAGACTTACTGATGGTCAACAGAAGATTTTGGAGATGGGTTTGTGATAGTTTTCTCTTGAAGAAGCATCTCAAAGTTCATCCTTTAGGTGGAGATGTGTCCTTATAAACTATTTCATTGTTAGCCAACACCAGGTGGTAAAAGCATGCTTGTAGACAGGAATAAGTGTTGAACATTGGCACATTGGTGTTGCTTCTGTGCATTATGGTTTTTTCTCATTGCAGCTGCACGGTCACAGATCTTCAGAACAAAATAGACTGCTTAGAGAAGACCAACTCAAAGCTGCAGGAGGAGGTTTGTGTCTGACTGTTAAGTGTTTCTTAGCTTTCTTCTGTCAGAGACAAAACACCTAATGAATTCACTGCAGACTTGCACTGAGTTGATAATAGTGAAGTATGGAGGATATCTTTAATCGAGGTCTTTTTCTTGCAGTGATATCTCCACCTGAAATTAATCATATCACTAATGAACACCGTTTATCTCTCTTCTTTCTGCTCACACTCTTTTATACGCATCCATCGTGTGAGTTAGAATGGAAACTGGATAAAAATAGAACAACAACCTTTCAATTTGGAAATCTTTCCTGGTTGGGACCTGAAATTCAGGCCAGCAGTATGTGTGATAATAGCTGAGGGATGTTTTGTTTGGCCGGTATTTGTTTTGTTTGTTTTCAGGTGATGGTTGTTTTATTGTTCTTATGACGTGTGTTAGTTCAGACAGAAATCTGTGGCCTTGTGGCGAATCTCCACTTGAAAATGCCATAAAGTTCTGACAGTTCCATGACTTTCCACGTGCCCTGTAATTCAGACCAGTAACAGTGCCACGCACCACGAACGTGGGGCTGTGTTCGGCCCTTCACACTGTGACACATTGCTCTGAGCAGCAATTACTCAGAAGTAGGTGATGAGGGCATGAAGCAGGAGCACATTAATAAATGTTGCAAACAAAAAACAAATAAACGGGGCTGTGCAGTGAGTATGGCTGCAAAATGGCCTGGCAGCTTCTGGGAAGAATGAAAGAGCCAAGAGGGAAATGAGCTACGGACTTGAGAATTTCTTCCGTTTCGTGTTTTGCAGTGGTAAAGCATAGATACGTTCTTTCCACAGCTTGCAGCAGCAACTGACCGAATTGGATCACTGCAGGAGGAGCAGCAGCAGCTAAAACAACAAAACGAATTAATTCGTGAACGGAGTGAGAAAAGTGTTGAGGTAGGACAGTGGTTTGAAGGTGAGGATCCCTGAAATGAGCAAGCTCTCCTGTGCAGCTGAGTTAGCACTCTTGGGACAGCTCTGAACTGGAATGCTCTGGAGCACAGTTTAACACACCCCTGTAGATCACTATTAATGTCTACCACCTTTTTTAATTGCAGAATGATAGGATTTCTCTTGAGGTTGCAGGAAACCCTTCTGTGGAACAGTATTTCTCAGTTTCTGCTGAATTGTAGCTTTGTGGTCTCACGCGGCCTTTGCAATTGCTTCCTCTAGGTAACAAAAGAGGATACAAAAGTAGAATTGGATACTTACCGGCAGTCCCGGCAGGGTCTGGATGAGATGTACAGTGACGTCTGGAAGCAGTTGAAAGAAGAAAAAAAAATAAGGCTGGTAAGGAAACTCAGCTTTCGTTTTACTCTCCGTAGGTACGGGACTGCCTGCTCCGGGCTGGAATTACAGGTGTGTGCTGTATGCCTGTGGTGCTCTCAAAACCGTGCAGAATTCACGGTGGGTTTGAAGGAAGGTGCCGCTCATAGGTTGTGTACAGGGTCAGTAAAGAAGTGGAACTCTGAGCCTTCCCCTGGCTGACAGTGTACCAGGATTATTAAAGCAGAAACTTAAGCTAAGAACACAGAAAAGGCAGCTGTCCTTAGGGAGTGCCAGAGTCACTTTCATGTTACCTGCAAAGCAGTGACTGGTAAATGAGTGCCAGGGCTGGCTGAAGCTTGTGTTGCCATGTCAAACCATCTTCAGCTTGCAGGAGATTGGACAGCTGACGTGCACACCAAGCTCTGCATTTTAGGGAGAGAGCTCAGATCTGCTGGCATGATCCAGAGAGCTGAAATAGCCTTTTGCTCTTGTTAACTTACTGCGCTATTTGAGACCTGACCTCTGTAAAACCACAGGTCTGTACCTGAAGGAGTAACGCACAGTTGCTGTCTGCTTTGTCTACTCCCTGGTGTGATTACCCAGCAGTAACTAGGAAATCTCTTTGTAAGGAACTAGAAAAAGAGTTGGAGCTACAGGTTGGAATGAAAACAGAAATGGAAATAGCCATGAAACTCCTGGAGAAAGATACTCATGAAAAACAAGATACGTTGGTCGCGCTTCGCCAGCAGTTAGAGGAAGTGAAAGCCATTAACCTGCAGATGTTTCACAAATCTCAGGTACGTGTGGCAGAGAACAGCAGAGCTGCAGTGCTGGCCTTGATGAGATGGTAACACATCAGAAAACTGCTGACATCCTGCTGCTGTTCCTGCTTTATTCCTGCAGAATGCAGAGTGTTCCTTGCAACAGAAAACAGAGGTGATATCTTCGTTTGAAGGAAAAACGAACGAGATGATGTCTTCCATGAAACAAATGGAAGAGAGGTAATCATTGGAAGCTCAGCACCGCTGCTCAGTAGGAGGGTTCTGTCTGAGGCTATTGTAGAATGGCTTTCTGTTTCTCAGTACAGCACTCTGAAACGTCCCCTACAGACACTCAGGCACGCCTGCCCACCTGAGCTCTTGTTCCCTCCTCCCTGTTCCCACGCTCTGTGCTCTGTTCCCTTTTCCCAAGCAAACACACACAGCGTTGACTCGTGTGAAAAGTGCAGCTCGTAATGTGGGCAGACTGTTCAAACAATGTGCTGGTGTTAATTCAAGAGCAAGTGTGACTTCTGAGTTTTATACAAACAGTTCCTAGAACTTCTCTCTTCTCCACTACGATCTTCAGGTCCAGCTTTCTGTAGAGTTATGTGGAAAATGTTAAAGAACAAAATGACAGTGAATAGATGAGGAAAAGGTGATTGCCAGCAAATCTGTATGCTCCTTACTTTGCAGATTGCAGCATGCAGAAAAGGCAAGGCAAGCTGCAGAAGAAAGATGCAACAAGTTGAAGCAGGAGCTCGCCAGCAGGCTTGACACTTATCGGCAGCAGATGTCCCAGCTGGACAGCAAATGGTATTTCATCTCATGGCTTTTCCTTTATTTTCCCTTCATTTCTGCCATTTGTTTAAGATAATGCTTTCAGTGCTCAGTCTGGCATCTCTTGAAGGGGGTCTGGGGATTGGTGTTCTTATCCTGTTAGGCTTGTAATACATCAAGTGTCTCTTCCACTGTTTGCACTTTAGGGGAGCGTGTCGCTTCGGAAATGGCTGCTGGCACTCAAGCAGTCCAATACACATTTGTGGAGACAGTGTTTTGTTGCTTTTTTTTTCCTTCCAGCAATTCACCGCTTTTACTGCTTGCTTTCTGTAACCTCTGAATACTGGTGTGGCTTTTTTTCTGCTGCTGTAACATCTCTGTTCTTTCCTTTGGCAGAGTACTGATATAGGTTTTGTCCTCTTTAGGACGAGTTTTCTTCTCACATTGTTGGGCAGCCATAAATGCTGTGGGTTGTTTTTCTGCTGTAGAATCTGAATCAATTATTTTTAAATAGCTCAACTCTGGAAAAGGAATTAAAATCCGAAAAGGAACAGAGACAAACTTTGCAAAGAGAACTTCACCAGGAGAAGGATGCTGCCTCTCTGCTGAAAACAGAATTGGAACAAATGGAAGGACTGAAAAAGGTACACGTGGGGCAGACGTGCGTGGTGCATTTTTGTTTGGGCACTGCAGGGATCCCTGGATAGCTCCCCCAGCTAACACTGAAAATGAGCCCTTGGAGACAGGTGGCTTTGTAAGGAAGCTTATGCTTGTGAATTGCCCACGTATTTTGCATGGACTGCATTGCAGATCACACTTAGCACACAAACCTGATTTTTGTGTTTGATTTTACAGGAACTGAGAAAATTGCAAGAGGAGAAGCAGCAGCTGGAGAAGGTCTGCCAGGAGCAGGAGCAAGCTCTTCAAGAAATGGGGCTTCATCTCAGCCAGTGAGTTCCAGGAGCTGAACTGGGGGTGGCATGACTCAGGGAACAGAGCATCCAACTAATTATAGGGAAGTTTAAAATGCATCCACTGTACAATAAGCAATGTGAGAGTTTTAGGAGGCAGTTACTATGCATGGCAAAGCCATAAAATGGAACTCTGCTTTTCCACATCGCTTCCAAATATATGGAAAAGAGGGCAGACCCCGAGGTGGCAGCGTTTCCTGGTGATACTGTGTTCAGAATGGTAACAGGGAGCAGACTGAACAACAGGTTTGGTGCCTGGACAGGTCGAACTGAACACAACAACATGCAGAGCTGTGCACAAGGAGTCACTCATTGTTTGTTTTTTTTTCCTCCAGATCAAAACTGAAGATGGAAGACATTAAAGAAGTAAATAAAGCACTAAAGGTACTCCGTTACTTCATGGATGTTTTGGCTTAAAGTTCCCCACGGTTAACTTCTGATCTGTTTTACCCTACTTTAAGAAGATGGCTTCTGGAAAAACAGTTACACACAATGTGGATAAATTGCTTCTGAGCCTCCTGAATTTACTTCTCTCTAACGTGAGCGTTCTGTTCTGATTTGTTAGGGTCATACCTGGCTGAAAGATGACGAAGCCACGCACTGCAAACAGTGTGAAAAGGAGTTCTCTATCTCAAGAAGAAAGGTACTGTTGTTCACCGGATTTCTTCTCTTTCTCTCAGGAAAGCAAAGTTGCGTTTTATCATTTGCTCACACCGCCTCAGTTTCAGAACTCGTGGGCGTGATAAGTAAATAGAGCGGGTCAGTATTTCCCATTCTCAGAACAGTGTATTATAGAGAGCTTAAGGGGCCGTGTTCTGCTTGGGCGCTGTCCTTGGCAGGGCCTGCTGCGGGTTGTGTTCTGTGTGCGACTCGTGCCCGTTCCCTGCGGAGTTCGGGGCTGCGTGGGGCCGCTCAGGGCCCTGCGGTCACAGGGCGGTCACAGGGCGGGGGCAGCTCCGTGTGCCTGCGGGGCTCTGGGCGGCCCCACGAGGCAGCTGAGGGAGCTGCGCCGCTTTGTACTGAGCTGAAATGGTGCTCGCTCTAAGGGCTGTGGGTGCATGGAACTTGAGGATGAGATTAAAGCACTCTGAGGGATTTGTCATACCTCCTCAGTACGCTTTGCTTGGGGGCTGCTGTTCTTACTTCAGCTCTTCTGTTTGTAGCATCACTGCAGGAACTGTGGGGACATCTTCTGCAACACTTGCTCCAGCAATGAGCTCGCACTGCCGTCGTACCCTAAACCTGTCCGTGTCTGTGACACCTGTCACACTCTGTTACTCCAGCGGTGCTCATCTAACTCCTCCTGAGCCTTTGGGGACCTCCAGGGGACCGACTCAGCAGAGCAGCCAGCGTTAGCTCTCAGATCCGGGCACCTTCACAGCAGTGTCTGCTGTGGTGTTTTCCTTCGCTGTGTTTCCTGTACAGATGGGGGTAATGCACACGGGATGATGAGAACGGTATTACCTGATTTCCACTCAAGTTCTGTTTGAAACTAAAACGCAAACCCACTCTGATTTTTTTATACACGAAGTATTTGTATTAATATTTGTATATGGGGTTTCTAGTTACTCAGTCCCTCTCAGTTACTCCTGTACATTAACTGCAGTTGCTCTGTACCCTCACTGTAGGCATTCACGTGCAGTTCTCTAATTGAGCCAAGGAATGTTCACTTACAATTGTCTGCAGGAGCCTGCTGAGTGTCGATGATGTGCCTTCCATGTCACTCGGACTACAGAAGTGTAACTCAGCTCCTGTTCTGAGCGTAGCTGCGAGCACCCGTGGTAGCTGCACAATAAAGTCTTTTGCAATAAGAATCACTCAGGTTCTGGTTCCTTAAAGCTCAGTCGGTCCCAGGTCCTGGAAGCACGCTATGGTCTAAGGCTTAAAATACCAACTGAGATGTGCGTACAGTACAGCACAGGGAGCTTCTGCATTTCCCAGAGGAAGCAAGTAGGGCCGGAGCAGCTCAGCTCAGAGCAGCTGGGTCCTGTGCCCAGAGCCCTCAGGCAGCGCTGGCTGCTGAGGCGGTGCAGTTTGAGCACACAGTGCTGGATGAGTGCGAGCCCAAAACCAGAGATCCTTCGCTGCAGAGCAGAGACCAAACTGGCTTCAGAGCTTTTAAAACCTACTGCTGCATTTCTGCCCCTGTAAGATAGCCCAGCCATTCTCCCTTCCACCACAGGTTGGAAGTTTCATTAGAAAGGGACGAGTTGAGCACGGTGAACGCATGGAAACTGCTGCCCTGCCCCTGCAGAGGAAGCTTCAGCCGTCACTTGGCTCCAACGGTTTATAAACCCACCTCTGTAAGCACGGCCTTCAGCAAATGGAATCCACTGACACGCAGCTGCACTGAGCTGCCAAGTCCCCAGCACTTCAGCTCTGAAGCACAGACAGCTGCAGCTACGCAGCTCTCCCCAGCCCTCATCTGGGCCCTGACAACCACACCAGGGCCACGCTGCAGCCCGTGGTGCTTTGCACTAAAGCCGCTGACAGCCCCACACCACCAGGAAGCCGTTTCCTTCCCCAGCTTTTGGCTGAAACCATCACCACTGCAACGCAGCAGCTCCACAGCACTCCACCACAAAGTCAGAGCGCGCAGAGCAGCACGGACTGCAAAGCACCGCCACGTTTAACTTCCGTGGCGCAGACAGAGGCAGAAGTTCAAGAAGAATTGAGTTCCAGTTTTTAAAAGGAAGATTTATTTAACAAGTTTCACTTAGCGCAATACACCTAAAAAGGAAATCACAATACAATGAAAGATTAAATCAAGGCCTCAGAATTGTATACGAACACCAAGACCGGAACCCTAACGTAGCCGTATTGCGTCTCAACACGTTTCCCCCATTAACTTAAAAAAAAAAAAAAAAAAAAAAAAAAACAACACAAAAAAAAAACCAAAAAAAAAAAAAAAAAAAAAAAGCTTTAACGTGCCTTACAGGATATTAAAAGAAAGAAACTAGAACTAACATGCCAAATGTTCACTTGGAATTTCAGACACAGCTCCTAGATTGTTTCTTTACAAAAAAGCATGTTTTCTTCAACATGTATTCAAAACAGTGTCAGATGTCGTATGGTATAAGAGCAACACGTAACGTAATTCCAACAGCTTTAACCTAAATACGCTTACTGCTTAAATACACTCCTACAACGAAACTAAGCGAGAAACGCCCCGGGTCGTTTCACAGTTACAGCCTCTGCTCACTGGGTTATTACATCCTAGATGAAAGTTCATTCTGTATGTTCAAAAATACTGAACCCGAAAGGTTTAAAATAACAATCCTGATTTCACTGACAGTAAAGCATAAATCACAAGCTCGTATTGCAAAACTGTTAAACTTCGTTTTTTGTTTTTTTGTTTTTTAAAAAAAGATTTGACCAAAAGTCACCCTCTGCTTACATCCCCCAGCCACCGCTCATGTTGGACATGTTGGACATCCCTCCCATGCCGTTCACTCCCATGGATGCGCGGTTCCCACTGCTGTAGTAACTGCTGTTCATGGCGCCCTGACTCCCGGGGTCTGGGGTGGAAATCAGACAGCGTTACCACACACAAACACTGCACCATCAGCTCATCCACCTCACAACAACGACTCCCCCAGCAACAGATTCCTGCTTCCAATTTATCTCCCTCTCGTTCTCAGTTCACCCGGGGGCTCGTGCAGCCCACTCCATACAGCTGCCCTTACACGCGGACGGGGCAGGGCCGGAGCTGGATGCAGACCCCAGAGCCAGCGAGCGCTCGACCTTACCGTATCCACTCATGCTGCTCTGGCCGCCGTAGCCGCCGCCGTAGCCGCCGCTCAGCTGCTGGTTAGCTGGGCCACCGTAGCTGGATTGGCTTCCTTCCAAGGAAAGGGTACAAACATTACACACTGCCCTGTCTGCCAGTCCACCCCACACCCACAGCCCCGCCAGACTCTGCCAATAGCTCGCTTATTTACCCTGGGTTAACCTTCCTCCCAGCTAGGTAATGTAGCAAGCTTAAAACAAGCCACAGAGTCTGGGGAAAAATTCCCATCATCAAGCAGCAGCAGCAGGAACTTCTGAAAGTATGGAAAGCACTTGCTGCTTTCAGGCACGAGAGGCTTTACTTGCCTGACGAACCTGCACGATCCCACTCCATTCTGACAACACCCACCCTCGGGGGACGTACAGACCCAGCTCTTGGGCTTTAAATGTGTAGAGTGCTGACAGGAGACCTCCCCTCGAGCTCACTAACCACTGCTCTTCACCTATTTCTTGCACGCACTCCCACCAAACCTTCCCAAGGTTAAAACATCTGCATTACTTTTAAAACATTTTGTAATTAAAATACTACAAATGCAGCAATGTATCCCCACAGAAACCCTGCTCCCACCCTCACAGAAACCCCACAACACCAGCCACCATTTTAAGGCCTAAGAAACCAGAAAAGCAAGGTAAAAAGAAGGGTGTATCTGCGTTAGAGCAACAGAGTATCATTTAAGACTTGCCTTGCAAATGCACGTTTCAGTTTCTGAAACAATGCTGGAGCTCAGAAAATCAATTCAAACACTTCTCCCAAATTTGAAGCAGATCCCCATGCCACCAAGACCAAGCCCGAGTGGCAGAGCACACAAAACAGAGACACCTTTCGTCATCAAACTATATTCTGGTCTCCAGAAAGGAAAGGGGGTGGAATAGGAAGGACAGGCATCTCGCTGTGCTTCCACACCACCACACTCCCACACACATCCACACTCAGCACCGATTCCTTCACTCGTAATCGTTGAAGTGGGAACACCCTGAAGGTTTACGTACCTGCCAACGTGCTAGTGTTCCAATCCTGAACCACCCCTTCAGATTCCTTGACTGTGTGATTAAGGCAAAATGCTCTATTTCAGTCGTTATGCCAGGTAAAGAATAAGCAGAAGCTGAGCAAAAATACCAGCTTCCTTAAACAATAAGCACTTAACAAGGACAGTCAGAATGTTTACACATACCCATTGCTCCCATCATCTGACTGCCATAGGCACCGCCGGTTCCTCCTGCTGTGGAGTTCAGGAAGAGTTCTACATATCTGTGCTCTGAAAGGAAAGTTGGAGAGGACTTCACATCAAATGCACAGCGTCGCTGCAAGGAAGGCTCCACCAGAACGCCTCCCACTCGCAGCAGGTATGTACCACAGAGCAGAGCTGTGCTTTCCCCCAAAGCTGTGTTCACAACAGACACACTTACGCATGTTTGCTTTGTCTTTGGACATCGCGGCCACCGCGTCCTCGTGAGTGGCGAATTCCACATCCGCCTCCCCGGTCACTCTGCCATCTGGTCCGATCTCAATGTGTACTCTTACAGGGTTCAGAGGTGAGAAGAACTATGTACAAAACACACAGAGATTAAAATGCACCAATATAGCAGTTTGGTTTCACAGCAAGTCGTTCCCTGCGCAGGAGCACTTGCTAACAGCAGCAGTTACCACGTCCGTCCAGCAAGCATCACAGCATCCTCAGTATCTTAGAGAGCAGATCTGGCACTCACGTTGTAGATGTCGTTCTCCGTCGCTCTGTAGGGCAGCCCTCTCATGTGGACACAGTGGCCAGTCGTGCTCTGGAAGGTGGACGTCCCGTCGCCGTATCTGTGGTCCGACATTCCTGCAGAGAAGAGAGTCCATTCTAGGTCTTTCAGATGTATTTAAGTTTCTGTTCTATATGTATTGAAGGTTAGTCACAATTCCTATTAGAGATAGCTTACCTCTCCCAAATCTATCAGAACCAAAACCATAGCCATCGTTATACCCATTGTAGTCATCATAACCTCCATAACCTGTAAGCAGACAGGACAACATGATCATTTCAACTGCAGGAAGGTCCAACGTACGCATGCTGCTCACAGCAGCACCACACCGTTCTACTTCCTCCAGAAGATGTCGGTGAGCCACGTGTACAAACCAGATCACCTGCTCCAAGCGACGCCGCCTCCGGGCCGAGCAGCTCGCTCTCGGAGCTCACATACTCACCTCCCCCGTACGCACCACGCCTCATCCTCTCCAAGCCACTTCCTCTGCCCAGACTGTTATATCCGCGGGTAAGACCAGGTCTGTCGTAAGGACCTGGTCTCTGCATTGCCATCAGCTTGCGTGGAGGGTCGTAGTGAGTGCGCACCTCTGCTCGGCTGCTCTTGAAGATCTCAATGTACCTAAAAACCGTTTCCACAGGAAGTAGTCAGCCTCTAATCGCCTCTACAACGACCTTAACAATTTCACAGTAAAGCAAGACATTCAGTCAGAGCCTTGAAACTGGCAGCGTATTTTAAGCCAGGTTTCTTTATGTTATACAGGCAATGACATACTACTAAAAATAAAAAAAGAATAAAACGAAGCTACATTACTTTTAAATTAGTGTATTTTCAAGAAATTACGATTACTGAAGGGTTTACGTGCTCCTCATACCTCTCAGTATCCCACCATTAAGGGTGGGGGAGCAAGACCGATTCCCCACCCCCCTCCCCCAGATTTCAAGTGTTAGTCAAGAAAACATAGGAGGGACTGACGTCCACTCAACTCGGCACTGTTTTGCTCATGTGGCAATACAAGCAGAGGGTTAAAAACCTGATCTCCACCACGATTTTAACCCATCAGGACGCTACAAAAAGCTCTGCATGTGCTAATGAACCCAGCCTATGCTTCAGTGATTCAGCGTAGGCAAGAAGTGCATGCTTCAATGAAAAATAGTCACAAGTAATGTAGAATAAAAACCCTTTGTGACAATTTCTTGAAAGCTATGCTTATTACATGGAAGATTAATACAGTAGGAAAATTCGTTACATTTCAATTTATAAAACAAGTTTAGAAATTATCACATTTTCTTATGGTAATAAGAGTGCTGTGCATGTCTTTAGAGCTAAAGGCATAATTGGTGCTATTTGAGAAGTTAAAGCCATAGTCTCTCAACTTTGCCACTTTCAAGCTATCCGTTTTGCACGCCTCCAGAACGACCACATTTTCAAAGCACACAAACTGAGCCCAATTTTATGCCTGCAGTCAATGCAGACAGTCTATGTCATACTGCACAGAGGTTATAGTACCTTTAACTGATGACCAAGTTAGAGACCAAAATACTGCATTTATTTGGACATGAACATTTTCAGAAGAGAGAATATGGATTTAATTGTTACCATAAGAAAAGCGACATATCCAACCAACCATCCATCCCCACCTGTGCCCTATTCTTTCCTTGTGTTTCTTTAGAGCCTTTTCAGCTATTTCCTGTGAAGCAAACTGCACGAAGGCCTCCCCCGTACTCCTCCCCTGGAAGTCCACCGGCAATGTTATCCCATTTGGCACGATTTCCAACCCTTCAACCCAAGGACAAATAACCCCAGTAGGGGGCAATATTAACATCACAAGCCCAGTCATGAGTTTTCTTATAGCTTTAAATACACCAGAAGTTTAGTATTCGTACATGAATGGTATGTTGATTCTAGAACACCAGAGGAAAAAGCACGTAAACAAAAAGATTTATCATCACATACCATTCTGTTTACGTTCTTAATCCACCCTGCAGAGCACAGACACGTTCTGAGTGTCAAAAACAACCCCTCAGAAAAGGCATCTAACACAGGGTGCATTAAGAAGGTTACATCTTAAAAATCGATTCAATTCTGTGAAAGCATCTGATTTAAGATGAACTTTTCAACGTGACAAACACATCAAGTAAAACAACTTCACATATAACAATTTCTACTAGCAGTCAAAATAATCACGGAAATGTTAAGTTTCAGTATTAAGTTTTATCTATAGAAGTGCTTAATTAAGAAAAACCATGAATTTCAGAAGTATTAGCTAATGAACACACGAGGCACATTTTATATCTTAGGCACATTTAACAGTCTTTAAAGATCAAACCATTTAACCATAGCAAAGTCAAGTAAAAATGCACACTCTTTGGAACTGCTCTTGTTTGCAAATTCATTACTAATTCAGAATACACAAAAAGCATTCTGAGCTCGCAGGATTAGAAGGATTTTGAATGTTTTAAAAGAAAAATGATAGGCTGCATCATCTCAAGGCTGCTAGCAACACAACAGTCTAGCCAACTTTAACATTTAGATAGTAGATAGTTACTACTACAAAAATCCTGACAAGTTCAATCACAATACTGAACGGGTTTCATTCTTTGCATTTACAACAGCACTCCCATCGCTAGAAAATATGAATATATATACAGCAGCTGCAAGAAAGTGAGAATTAGAGTCAGCAAGACATTATCTCTCCATCCAAAGTGACTAAGCTATTCAACACCGAGGGGAAGTGGGATGGGAATGGCAGAGTTGAGCAGGATGGTTTTCCTGGTGGGTTTTTGTTTGTTTTTACCTGGGGCATTACTCAGAAGCAAATCCGTTTTTAAGAAGTCACAAATCTCTGGCACAATGCAGTGCCTTCCTATATCCTCCTCAGAAGAAGGAAAGAACTAGCCACGTGATCTAGCTAAGTCTGAGAGGAGTAATACTCCCACTTGAATTGTTTATTTGTGATTTAGAAAGCAAAACTTGTTTTCTGCAATCTTCCCTCGGAACAGTGTGCACCACACCAACTACACATCAGGACAGCTTCTGGAAGATTCCTCAGTTATTTAGTAAAATAAATACCTAACAAATTATCTCATGAGTCCAGATCATTAATTGACAACTGCTTATTTGTTTTTAATACAGATCAGCAAACTGCTGGAAGTATTACTGGGCAGCCAGGGGTGTGCTTTGCTGTGGGGGTTGCTTCTTTTTTGGTTGCCACTCTCGTTAGTCGTTTTCTTTTTTCCTTTTAGCATTAACCATTACTGCTACAGCTAGTATTTTTACCCCACATACCTGAAAAGAACTGTACAATTTCTTCTTTACTACAGCCAAATGGGAGTCCTCTAAGACGTACAAAACCATCATTAGCCGTATCAGGGCTGTTGGGACCAGTATGCTTCAGAACCCAATCCATTTCAACGTTGTTTGACTTGAAAACTGTAAAAGGCACTTAGAATTAATGCATTGAGGAACGCTCAGCTCTTCTTAAAGCCCTTTGCCTTCAAACTAGTCAACTTATGGTAAGACAGAAGTCCATTTGTCCTTTCACATGCATTTAGAGACAAACAACAGTTACTAAAACCCACCAAATACAAAATACATCTAGTCAGTTACTAGACCAAATCAAACCTTCAACGTATCTGTGTCCCATTGTTTCTCTGTCTTTTTTCAGTGCCAGTTTCACATCCTCTTCTGATTCAAGTTCAGCAAATGCTTCTCCACTTGGTCTGCCCTCCCTTGTGTAGATAAAACGGATACCCAAAGCTCCATTCAGAATTTTACAGTCTGAAAAACAGAAACGAGCAGCTCCATTTAGTTGTTAGAAAAAAATAACAGAAATTGTACAAGGCAAAGACAGTGGTGCTTCTGATGAAACAGGTTTGGTTGTTTTTTTCGTTTTTTGTTTGGTTTTTTGTTTGTTTTTTTTTTAAACGGAGGGCCTAGCTAAACTCAACTTAATTCTTCTGCTTAAGACTAAAGATTAACAAGACATTATGGATAAATGCAAACTAGCCTTTTTTTTGTTTGTTTTTTTTTGAAAAAAGTCTTGCTGCCTCAAGTTAAATATGCCTTTGATCACAGCTGGCTGACTTTCTTGTCAGCATAAATTGAGATAAGCACTGACAATCAAGTGGAGCACAATGAACTAAGTCAGGATGAGATCTAACGTATCAAATTCCTGAAATAGTTACTCAGTTACAACAGTATTAAGTACTACATTAATCAAGCTTGAAATAAGGAATTTTCATTCTAACAGAAGATCCTCTGCCCTGGCTGCTCAAGAGGAGTTTTTATTCTTCCAGCAACTCTTGTAGGTATGTTCATCCAATCCCCGCTTGCGAAGTGTGGCTTTCCACACTGCATCCTGGCTGGGGCACTTGCTTTATGAACTATGCTGGCTACTGAAGGACCCTGAACTTCATTGAGTCGCTTGCTGCAGCGTTCCTGGAGAAAGCCCGAAGAATCCCAGCCCCCAACCCCAATCCCCTCAGTTCTGCTTACCAGAGAAAAACCTCTGCACCTCCTCGGTGGAGCAGGACCAGGGCAGCCCCCTCACTTTCACCACGTATCCCTCGCTGCTCTCCGTGTTCAGCATTACATTGGAGGTCAGATTCGGCTCCGCCTCGGTCTCGGTGGTGGCTGCAGAAGACCAAAGCAGTCCCTTTGAGCCGAGCGAAGCGTGCCCAGCACCCGCACCCCTCAGAGCGCCCGGCGGACCCCCGGCCCGGCCCACCCACCCGAGCCTCCTCTACCTCGGACCACTGCCCGCCTCACACACACAGAGCCGCTCCCGCCCCCTGCCCGCGCCCAGCCCCCATCCCCGCACGCACACATGGTGGGGCTCCGCGGTGGTTCTAGGGCTCCGAGCCTGATCCGCTGTCCGGAGAGCGCCTAGTCCCGGTCAGGCGGCAGCAAGCGGGCGAGCCTGTGGCGAGAGCGCGCTAGGAAATGGCGGCGGGTACTCCCGCTTCCGCTGGGCCGGGCCTTCCGCCGCACAAAGAACCCCGGCCCCACGCACCACCCGGGTAGAGCCCGACGACCGGCAGCCCCCGCCGACGCTCACCGCACCGCTCTCCGGCCCGGAGCTCACCGCAACCTCGGCGTGGCCGGGGCGGCGCGAACCGGGGGAGCCTGACCCCCCCCCGCAGGCCCCGCCTGCGCATGCTCCGTAGCGCCGCCGCGCTCGGCCGCCCCAGGACACGCACCCCCTAACGCAATCGCTCCCCGCGCCGCTCCCGCCAAGTTGCGCATGCGTCCTCGCTAATCTACGCTCCCCCTCCCGCCTCCCTCCCCCCCCAACCCCGTTCGCGATGGTTTGTGAGCATGCGTCGCCTGCCTACTGCGCTGAACAAAAGCCGAGCCTCGCTCTCCCGCGCGGGGCGCGGGCCGGGCCTGCGCGCATGCGCCTGTGAGCGCCGCTCCGCACACCGCGCACGCCCCGCGGGGCCGCGCCGCCGCGCGCACCGACACGGCGCGTGGAGAGCTCCGACTGAGCGGACGTGCGCGGGAACTGGCACTTACCAGCTTCAAATGCTGACGCTACACCACGTGAAACAATCTGCTCGCTTCGGTCACTGAAGCCTGGTGTGTTTGTAGGAGACGGGGAAAGAAGAGACACGGGTCACAATTATCATAACACAAAGGAAAACGCCGATCCCTCCCATCTCCTCCAAACACACCGGCACTAAGCTACGTTTCACCCCGCATCTCACCGCTGGAGACCACAGAGCTACCGGCACTCGCTACAGCACCCACGCGAAACGCAACTCTGGGCGGGAAAAGCAAGGGGAGGGGGAACGAAGACGGGGGGGGGGGGGGGGGGGGAGCGGCCGCGGCTGCGCGGGGAGGGGCGGGGAGCGCCCGCCCAGCGCTCGGCGGGAGCCTTAAAGCGGGCAGCGTCCGCAGCGCCGCATTCCCGCCATGTCCACCCCCGCTAAGAGGCGCTGCCGCGGCCCCGGGCTGGACTGCAGCTTCCAGAAGCGGCTCAGGAAGGTCTCCATTGAAGGCAATATCGGTGAGCGGGGGCTGCTGTGGGGACGCGCGGGTGGGAGCGCTTTTTCCCCCCCCCCATCCTTACGGCACGGAGGGGCGGAGGGACGGACCGCGCTGCGAAGCGCGGATCCCGGCGGGTGAGCCCTGCCGCCCTGTGGGCGCTATCCGGCGGCGCGGCCGGGGCTGGAGGCACGGCGTCACACCAGCCCGGCCGGGGCTGATACGTCTCACCCGTGCTGCGTGCCTCAGTCGTACCGCTGGGCATTAAGACACCATTAAAACACGCGCCAGATCCTTCCGCGCGGCCGCATCCACGCTCCTCCCGTGACCGCGCTCAGAGTTCCCGCCCGCAGTCGGCGCTGCAGAACGCCGCCAGCCGGACCTCGGCACCGCGCATGCGCGGCGGCCCCGCTCTCCCCGCCAGCCCGCGAACAATGCGGCGCTGCTGCTCCTAAAATGGCGGCCCCGCCGCCTCCTTATCGCCCGGCCGCCGCAGCCCTCCCGCGGCAGATAAGTGCCGCTTTCTCCGAACCTCCTCGGGCGCGGTGCGCCCGGCCCTGCTCCGACCGCCTTCCGAGATGCAAAGCCGGGGTCCGTACGCAGCCACGCAGCTCTGCGCCTCCAGCACCGCACAAACACAGCCTGCGGTCTCATCAGGCACCTCACAGCTGCCACTACCTTATTATTATCCGCCAGCCCGCACTAACACTCTGAATTCGACCCATCTTTTGCAGCAGCTGGAAAGTCCACGCTCGTCAAGCTGCTCGAGAAGCACAGCGATGAGTGGGAGGTGATCCCCGAGCCCATCGCCAAGTGGTGCAACGTCCAGAGCTGCGAGGAGCACTGCGAGGTGGGTGTGCCATGCCTGGCAGCCCCGGGAAGGGGCACAGGAGGAGAACTGCAGCGACTGGACAAGGAATTCATGCCAGAGTTCCCCTATATAGCCTAGAGATACCATTTCCCCCTCCAAGACCATTCAGTCATCCCCCACTGTGCTTTTCTTCACAGGAATAAAACCCTACGAAACAATTAAATCTCTCTTCTCCTCTAGGAGCTTTCCACATCTCAGAAGAGTGGAGGAAACCTACTTGAAATGCTGTACGACAAACCTACGAGATGGGCTTACACTTTTCAAACTTACGCCTGCTTGAGCCGAGTGAGGGCACAGCTGAATCCCCCCTCAGCCAAGCTGTGTGAAGCAGAACACCCCGTGCAATTCTTTGAAAGATCTGTGTACAGTGACAGGTAATGACTCAGTGCAAGGAGAGCTCTGAGTAACAGCTCCAAACTTAAACTAACACCTGCAAGCAGCAGTTTTAACCACCAGGCATGAGCTGAATGGTGCAGAGCATTACAGATGTATGACTATGTCATTACTGCTCCCAGCACTGTTTCTGATGGCTAGTATTTAAGAAGTTCACTTGCATTATTCCTACCATAACACCAGTGTCTTTCATTTCAGGTATGTGTTTGCTTCTAACCTGTTTGAATCTGGAAACATCAACGAAACAGAGTGGGCTATCTATCAGGACTGGCACACATGGCTTTTAAATCAGTTTCAGTCTGAAATAGAACTGGATGGCATGATCTACCTAAGAACCACACCTCAGGTATGCTGAAGTATTCATGACATACTGCAGCATTTTCTTCTCCAAAGCAATGGGAAGCCTGTAGTAAACTCAGATTTGATTCAGAGACCAAATTCAACACCTCCCTTTCTGAGCTGCAATTCTAATGCCTGCAGATGATGCTGTTGCTGATGTCTCCTAGTCACTAAGCATCAAAATGATGATTTTTGAAGTTGTACTTGAACGCCATAGTATATGGGAAGAATCTCAATAAGAACTGCTAACTTTTGACTCTTCCAGTTCAAATTAATGCTCACTGATGTCTTACGCTTTTGAAACCTTCATAATTTTCACCTGTTACACATTGTTTCCTTTAATAACTACTGTGTAGCTGATTTGGCTTTTAATACATCAACATCTGGGCTCGTGCTTTTTCAGAAATGCATGGAAAGACTACAGAAGAGGGGGAGAAAAGAAGAGGAAGGAATTGACCTCGAGTATTTGGAAAACCTCCACTATAAACACGAGACCTGGCTTTATGAAAGAACTATGAGGTATGAATCTGTTCCCCCTAGACCACTAGAGAGGGCAAAATAGCTTAAATAACCTGTTGCCACGAGGAACCAGACAACTACCAGCTTATTTCAATATTTAGGCAAGGCTTTTTTCTACTTTATCATAAAGTTGATCACGGATAAAACTAAGATCCAACCCTAGTTTCATTCAGACACAGTTAGAACTACTTGCTTAAGCATTAAAAAAAGCTGAAAAGCTATGCAGCTCGATCTTCCCTCCAGTAATTACTTAAGTTTAGAACTGGAAGTATACAGGAATATGGCAGTTGAAATTGGACTCAGTGGCCAGTTCCTTACTAAGCAACTTCCAGTGTAAGGGAAGGTAAGGTCCTGATTACCTTGAAACTAGGATGACTGTGTTCAGCAAGGTTTAAATATTAACCCTAGCTTCAAAATAAGCAATTATCAGTCTTCTGGCAGTCACTTATACAAAAGAAACGTGCCAGTGACTAAGCATCTCTGCATGCCTTTTTTTTTTCCCCTAGAATCTCACTGAGATGTTTATTAGCTTTCCTCACATAGGAATTAGCTAGATGTAAAGGCTAACTTCAGGTTTTCCTACAAGAATCTGGACTACTCTACTGAATGCAAAGCAGGAGGTTAAATATTTATTACTAACTGCAGCAGTAATAAATGACATCACCATATTAAGTCACTGCAACAACAAAAAGATCATAAAAGCGTTCAGGATATTCTTAGTAGGCAAGCATGCCTCTTCGGCTGAAATAAACAAAACTGCTTCCAGATGGTGTACTAACAGATTCAAAACAATTCCAGGAAAAGTATATTAGACTGAACAGTCACATCTGCTTTTACTAAGTCTAGAATGCATGTAGGATGACCCAAGAGTTCAGGAGACAAGAATATTGCAGTCTTGTGGAATTATAACATTTACATTGTGTACTCATTCCAGACTCATGAGCAAACATTTTCTGTATTTTTGCTACAAGTTAGAATGCTGCTCAACACCCTTTACTGCATTTCAGAAATTGTTTTTAAACGTAGACAGTTTTCTTAAATCACTGACTTCTTAAGTGACATCTAGTTGCACAGCCACTGCTCCCAGCCTGTACCTGAAATGGTCTTGCCTCCTAGGCAAGATGCCTTGGAAAAGCAATTAAAACATCATGAAAGTAGAACTTCTATGAAGTAATTCGTAAAACAATGTTTATCTCTTAACAGAGTTGATTTTGAGAACCTTAAAGAGATTCCTGTTCTGGTTTTGGATGTTAATGAAGATTTTAAAAATGATAAAATTAAACAGGAGTACCTGATTGATGAGGTAAGTAATATTTTTTTCCTGCAGTAAACTGCAAGTTACTGACTTTATGATTTTAACATATTACCTTAAAAACTAAGAGTATAGAATGCTGTAGTAGTAATCTGGGGTGTGTGCAACTGGCCCCTTCATCACAGGGATGCAGAAGAGGTATTTATTTCATTCTCCTCCACAAAACTATTTAATCCCTCACCTGAAGCAGTTCAAGAGATAAGCTACTATTTTTAAAGAGGGGCAGCTGCAGAGGAAAGAGGGCACAGCAGCTGGACTAGTCAGACTGCTCCGTGCCAAGTCTGCACTGCCACACCATTCATTAGACAGGTCACACAGTGGTGCCATCCAATTTGTGTCATCCATGATTTCTTTAGAAAACTCTTAGGTCAGATCAGAGCTTGTGCTTCAAATTCTCATGATCAAGGCTTTCTGGACAGAGCATGAATCTGACAAACGTAAACAAAGATAATATGCAGCTCTAAGTGCATGATGTGGCACCCTGAGGAAAAGAGAAATACGACAGCCATCAGAAGAAGCATGACACTCGTCACAAGACAAAATGGTGTTTGCTAGTTCTGTGGAAGACAAGATCAGGGAGTAAGTGCTCCAAATAAATCTCTGCTGCAGCTAACTGCTGTGTACCCAGTGCACAGCAAAATACATTCTGGGAACTTTTTTTCTGTCTTATTCTGGTCACCAATACAGAAAAACAGTGTTTAAATCTAGTCTCGTGCCTGGGTGGCTAACAATGTCAGCAGCACATGGTGGTGGTTGCTATGAAGCTGCACCTTCCACTGTGGAAAACGAAGTAGAGCTTCAGCTCAATTTTCAGACATTACCTTTCTTCACGAGGAAAAGCTACTTAGTGAAGGCACATCCATTTTCCTTCCATGAAACTGTATACTGTGCAGCATTCTGAAAGCCACCTTCCCTATCTTTCTGATAAATAATTTAAGTTACTCAAGTCTACCCAGTACTAATTATAGTAAAAGGCATTTCAGATCATGAATTATACGTAGATGCAAAACAGCACTGGAGAAAGTACTGTAACTCCTTTGTTCCTCCAGGAAAGGGAAAACTTTAACATGTTCTGTCATTTCTTTTTTAAATATATTAAATATACACTTTGTTTTCACAGATCAAATCTTTCCTGACTTCCTAAAGACAAGAATCAAGATTTAACACGAAGTGCTTTGAACTCAAGAGTTAAACGTTAGACATACCTAAACTAGATCTAGATGTATTGTCACTGTAACTTAATCTCAGACAAGTAGTTTTTTGTTTGCCTAAACTGTGTTTTGTTTTTGTTTTTTTTATAGACTTCACTGTATATGTAAAAAAATATATATGAGTGCCTTGAAAATGTATTTCAGTTTGTGTATGTTCTTTACCGTTTAATAAAGGTTTTAAAATAACACGGGCTGGTAACTGGCTCCAACCACAGAGGAGTTAAGCAGTTATCAGCAACTGACAACCGGTAAATATAGATACGAGGCGCTGGGGCAGGGTTGTTTTGCAATAATTGGCATAGATCACCATTTTAAGAGGAGACTGTTATGGCGTCCAGAGCCCTTCCTTTCAACTTCTGCTTCATTAAATGGCTGTTTTCAAGGGATTTACACTACTTAAGGCCGGGCATTACCGCAGTCAGAAGGATTACACCTGGAACAAACTCATTTAAGGGTACCTTGTTTACGAACCCCCCCCACCCTCCCCAATCAACGGAATTCCCCTTCCCCCACTTCTCTCCTCACCCCCCCGCCCTTCCCACGAGACCGACAGGGATCGGAGCCATCGGCGGGACAACAAACCCGCAGCATCCCGCCCGCAACACACTATTCTAACCCTTCCCCCCCCCTCAAAGCCGCCCAGCTCACCCCGTACCCCCCCCCGGAGCTCAGCGGCCGCCACGACACACGCGGCGGGGGGGTGGAGGGGGGGGAAGAGGAAGCAGGAAGGGAGGGAGCGGCGCACGCGGCCGGGCCGGGCCCAAAGCACCGTACGTGCCCCGCCGCCCGCGAGGGCCAACGCGGGGGGGGGGGGGGGGGGGGGGGGGGGGAGCCGCAACGGCGCCGAGGCCCCGGATCGCCCCTCCCCCATCCACCGCCCCACCCCCACCGGTTTCCCCTCACGCGACGCCGCTCCCAGCCGCCCCCCCGCCGCCGCGCGGCCTTACCCAAGCCGGGGATCTCGCCCTCGGTCTCCTCGGTGTGACAGGGGTCCATCTCGGCCGCGCCTTTCCCGACAGGGCCCGGCAGAACACAAAAGCACGGCGGGGGCGCTCGAGCGCTGCACAGACGGAGACAAAAGCTCAGCGAGCGCCGAAAAGAGAGCTCGGCGGAGGCGGATCGCGGCTTTCCGCCCTGTTTTTCCCTGCTCCCGCGGGGATGAGGCGCGATGAAAGCTGCGGCCTGCCCGGGCCCGACCCGCCTGCTCGCTCCTGCGCAGCGCCGCTCCGCTCCTATAAATAGCCGCCGGCCGCGCCGCGCTGCGCGCTGACGTCACGCGCCGCCCGCTCCCACCCCCTCTCCGGCCGCCGACCAATGGCAGCGCGACAAATTAAAACCGACCAATCACGTCCCGCCGCTCGGGGAGCGAAGATGGAGGAAGGGGGGGGAGGGGAAGGGGGAGAGAAGCGCGGGGGACGATTTCTCAGCGGTCCCCGCGGCGGTTTCGGCCGCGGCCGCCCGCGCGCCCCCGCTCACGCGCTTCGCCTCACGGAGCCGGGTGGGGATCACGGGGGCGCTCGGCCCCGCGCACCCGCTCCTCCGCCGCCGTCTACCCGCAGACCTAAGATGGCGGCCGCTTTGTCCCCGCCGCCCGCCTCGCACCGGCAAGCCCCGCCCCGCGCCCTCACCACGTGACCGCGCAGCTCCGGACGCACTGCGGCCGCCAGCGGCCCCGCCCCCCCCCGCGCGGCGGGGCGGCCCTCAGGGCAGCGGTGGCCGCGGGGCGGGTGCGGGCCGCCCTTGGCGCTGCGGAGGGGCGGCAATGGCCTCGCAGCTTCCCTGGCCGAGCCGGAGCGTTTGCATTTCTGACCGCCATTTTTGCCCTCACTTTAATTAATGTTAACAGACAACAGAGGTTCGTTCGCGAAGTGGCGCTTTATTGCTCTGCCTTTTCAGCCTCCTTTGCGGCGTTGGAGTTGTGGCGTTGGTTCTCTGTTGTTGTGTGGTCGCAGTTCCCGGCTCTGCCGTGGGCAGTGCTGTCTGCTCTGCTGCCCCCTACGATTCGCGGTGATAAATAAAGCCTGGAAGGCCACATTGCGACTTTTCTCTTTGGAGGTCACCGAGGAAATGGAAATCTTCCGCTGTTTACGCTGGGAAGCAGTTCTCGCTACACGCACGTTCTCCCAGGGTTACAATAGAGGTCGTATGACTTCTCTGTAAATGTGTAACTGCTATTAAGCGCAGGCACAACGCCTGCAGGGCTGACGCATCCTGCAGGATGCTGTGCACAGCCGCTGCTGGGGGAGGAGCGTGGCAGTGAACAGCAGCTACGGATCTACGCAAAGATCTAAGCACTTACCAGAAGAGTTATAATTAACCGGTGTTTGAAAGATGAAGGCAATTGGCAAACTTCAGTCGTTAACGGCGACGGCTCTTGTCCTGCCGTATCTGGGAAGTGCCTTTGCTCTTGGACAGAAACCCACTGGAGAGATGAGTGGAACAAGTCTCATGGCCCTGTGTGACAAGCGGAGTTCATGGTGAACGGGGATGGGAACAGAGACCTGCACAGAGCTGCACGAACTCTGATCCAACCTGCAAGAGACACAAGGCTGAGCAGAATAAGTATTAAGTTAGACCAGAGGACCAAAGTAAAGCTCTTCCTTGAACCTCGCTACCTGCTCGGGACATTTCTGCTTGGAACTAGCCATACACTGCAGTTTCTTAGGTTCTTAGTTCTTAGTTTCTTTCCTGAGCAGGAAAATGGTGGAGGAGCTCTACAGCTCTGGTTCAAGGGTTGCATAGACATCTAAGCAGATGGAGACGCGTTGCGTACCTGGAAGCGATGTAGATGCTGATCCCCAACTAAACTTTGAAGGTACCACTGGAGTGCAAAAAGCAGTCACCAGTAATTCTGTTACAGGCTGTCTGCCATTTCAGAGAAGAAAAAAAGACAAAAGAAACAATGATCAGAACCTAAATACCTGTCCTAAAGGATTACAAAATTCATACTGGTCCAACTGCTGCAAGGTCTGTACCTTTCCCTCTTTCCAAGCTTTCCACTTGTTCTTCTGTAAGCTTAATCCTTCATGTCTCAGCCACAGCTCGGTAGTCTAGACATGCTGCGTGTTCCTTGTGTTTGCATATAAGCATGTATAATTCAGGATCTAACAGTTAATCTGCAAACCTGATTATCTCCCAACAAATGCTGCTAGCAGCTGACTTGGTGGTCTGAAAAAAGGGGAATGTATGGAAGTGCCATGCTACTAACAGTTACTTTCTGCATATGAGGCTCAGAAGCCCCAGAGTTCAGTTATAACCTTCCAGTCCCTGCCCATAGCACTAGAAGCAGCCTCTGGCTGTGACAAATACGAGCTAAACAATACTATTCAATATTCACGGTGTGTGTTCCACCCTATAGATAAGACGGCCACATTCATGATCTGCTAATTTCTCCTGCTTTGTTATTCCAGCCTCCAACTCCCTTTCGGGTCTGGCAAATCCAGAAGCTTTTTGGTTACACTTCACCTTTCCTCCCTCCCTTTTCACCCCTTCTGTCCCTATTTGTTACACTGAATACAGCGCTCTGCAGCAGAGGAGGAGCAGGAGATTATGTTTCTGTTTCTTTATCAGGTTTACTGAAGACTCAAGCCTGTTTGGAAACCAATTTGAGAAGCTGCTACACGTTGCTGAAGATAGAGACAGATACCAAGTCCTTCCTTCTCTCTGTGACTGCTGTCCCGTTTGAATCTATCACCCTTGCCTTTATACGACCAGGTTATCTGCAGCTTATGCTCAGGGCAGCCTTCACCTCTGGCAACGTGGAAGAACTGCCTGTGTGCTCGCATCCTCTGGGAATGCGAGAGGAGTCCTCTCCCAGCACACCTCAGCTATCTGCACGCTTCTCCTGACTGCGCGTGGTGGGCATGAGTCAGCTCTGAACCTGAAGCCATCTGGCCGTGCTGGGTGAGCTGCAAAGGCCGGTGTCTGGGAAGGCTGCTGGGCTCAGGCAGAGCGTTTGCTGCTCTTTGGCACTTTGGCATTGCACCTGCCAGGAGGGAAGTGGGCAAGCGTCCCGTCTGCATCCACTGCAATTAGCCTTGTCTGCATTTCTTTATTCCCTCCCAGAAGCAGAATGAGCTGGAAAGCTGTAAATACAGTGGGGGTACCCGAGTGATTCCTGGCAGCGTGTGCTGCATTATCTATGTAGCAGGACAGATAACAGTGCAGTTCTAGCACACAGCCTGTGCAGAGCTCTGTACTCCTGGGAGCATTGGGACCACCATGGAGCAGCTTCCAGGGCTGTGGGCAGGGAAGGCTGCCAGGCACTGGAGCAGAGGAGCCACGAGGAGCCCAGTGCAGTCAGCGAGCCATAGATCTGAGCAGATGTGCAGTCACAAGATGGAGCTGTCTAAGTCCAGGAGTGGTGACCTCTGGAGTTCACTGTTCTCCTGTTTGCTGGCCCCATGATCCCCGCCTCCTGTCGCACGCGTTGACACTGCTCTGCCTGCGTACGGTCACTCTGTTTTCTCCTTTTGAGTGATGCAGTGCCCACAAGACACAGCTGATGCACAGACTGGAGTGCTCTGTGCATCCTCCTGAGTGCTGGCTCTGCTTTTGCTCTTCCTACCTACCTCCTACTCTTGGTTTTAGACCTGGCAGAAAAAAAAAAGACGTGATCTTCCCTAATCCACTGCAGCATGTGTCCATTCTCTCCTCCAGAGGCTGCATTAGGTGCCACCTACCTCATGTACATTATGGCTCTGTCCTAACGAGGAAAAGATGAATTCTTAGTGCCGACTGAGAAGAGTTATTTACTGGGATGTATAAGACTGGTGAAGATTAGGTAAATTTAACCTTTACACGTGGATTTTCCCGGCCTCCCTGTCTTGGCTGCTGATAACAAAATGGCAAACAGCTTTGGTTTTGCTTGGGTTTTAGCACGGTATCTAATCTAGGAATGTTCATTCGCTGCAGGGAGGATTCATGTGCCCTCCCCGACCCGCAGGAACATCCACACCTCCCTGCAGCCCCGCTCTGCATCCCCACACCGACACAACATCCTCCCCTCGCTCCATCAGCACTGTGCCAACCTCTGGATTTCTGCTGGTGCACGTGCGCTGCTCGATTTCCTCGGAGCAAAGCACTCCTTGCTCTGATGCACGCTGCCACGGCCCCCGCGCACAAAATGGGCCGCAACAGTGGTTATTCCTGTTGCACAACTCCGCCGTGACTTCCTTCCCTTTTCCTTGCCCTCGAATGTCAACAAGTAAAACCGAGATGAGCCGATAACAGCGTCGGGGTGAGGGAAGGAGGGAAAGGGAAGCTTCTCCGGGCCGCTGCCGAGCTTCCCCCATTGGCCGGCCTGCCGGCGGCCGGAGCTGCGGGAATAAAGGCCCATTGAGGAGCTCAGCTCCAAATTAGCATCTGAATTCCGCCGCAACTCGTTGTCAGATGGGCAGGAGTTGGGTGCTGGCTTTGGTCTTTCAGTACTGATATACAAAGGTGGCTTTAAGAGGTTTTCCTCTTTTTTTTTATTTTTATTTGGTTTTTTCCCCTAAGAGAAAGAAATGAGCTGTTAGAACTATGGAAGCTTTGTGTTTCCCTTTTTTCATTCTTCAGCCGTCCCCTTCCCCTCTCCTTTTTCTCCTCTGCTTCAGTCCCCTTTCCCGCATCAGCCCGAGCCCTGTCCGGGTCCCGTTGCCCACTCTGACCTACTTCCCTCCCTCTCCTTGTCCCGTGCAACGGATGCTGGTGCTATAGGAACGTGGGTGCCATGCCAGCACCACAATGCCAGGCCACCTGCTGCACCCCTTCCCCTCCCCAGCTCAGCAGAGCTGCATGTGCAGCACCCCGAGGAGATACTCCTCTGCCCACAGGCTGTCCCTCCTGCTGCCAGCTGCACTGTGTCCCCGGCCCCGGGCACAGCTCTGGGGTGCTGCAGGCTGCGTGCACTCCTCTCATGTCCCCTACACCAAAGCTCTCTGTGTTTGTGTCCTGCACAGCTGTCACACGCCGGCTAGGAAACAATGTGTGCACACCCTTGACGTTTTCAAGATAAAAATGCTTTGAATTTCTTCAGTGGAGCATGAAAGCCCTCCGGGGGCCTCAGCTCATGCACGTGCACATGAATCCAAGCGTGCATGCACACGGCAATCCCTGCAGCTGTGGCAGTGGCTTTGCTGGTGGGCAGAGCTCTGTGTCTCCACTTCCCCACCGTGCAGTGAGACCTGCAGGAGGGAGGCCCGGTTTTGAGCTTTGCTCAGCATGCAGGGATTCCCACTGCTTCTCCAGGCTTCCTTCGTTCTTCCCTGGGCTCCCATCCACCCGGCTGCAAAGTTCCTTCCAGGTGCCGTGGGCTGAGCCGCTCTCCCTCTGGCAGCAAGAGAGGGAGCAGGAAGCCCCAGGAACTTGTAAGGCACTTGAGAGGGTTCCCAGGTCATTACTAAGACGTGTCAGGAAGCTGCCTGCAGGACTCCATCCCACCCTTACTACCAGGGCCGGTTGAAATGGAGCTTTGCGCAGAAGGCTCAGAATCCCGGAACCGCCTATTTCCGAGCTTCGAGGTCACCGAGTCCCAACCCTAAGCCGCCTCATTCAGTGCACCATCACGTACCGCGCTGCACTTACAGTGACATCTACATCCTGCCTACCCCGCACGCCGCCCGGCCTCGTGTGCGGGGCGGCCCTCCCCGCTCTCCCCGCTCTCCCCGCTGTCGTTCCCCGCTCCCGGTGCCGCTGTCCCCGCAGCCGCGTGCTGCCGACGCCCCCTGGTGCCCCCACCGTGGCCAACCGGGGCTCTCTCGCCGCGGGTGCGGGTGGGCGGAGAATCGCCTCACCCACTCGTGCCTCAGCTCTTGAACTTGATAAATCCCAAACATAGTGCGTGGAGCCAAGGTTACAAGCGGAGTGTTTTTGTTTTGCTGTCCTGGTGCTGGAGGAGCGGAGCCTGGGCGAGGAGAGCAGCTCTCCTCTTGCTGCAGGACCCCACCTGCCCTGCCTGGGCTGGAAGGAGGGTTTCACATCCAGGGGGTTCCTGATACGGTAAAGCTGTGCTGGAAACTTCTCACAGATGAGTGCTGTTACTTTTGTTTGGATTTGAGCCTTTCCCTGAAGTGTTTGCACTGATCCAAGAGGCTGAAAGGGAAACAGGCCGTTGCTCTGCTGGACAAAGCAATTAAACTGCAGGGAAGGAAATGAAGCAATTTGCAAAGTTCATAACTTCCCCAATAAGTGCCTTGTGTTCTTCCAGTGTAAGATATGCCTGTCACTGGGGAGGGAGGGAGCATGATGGGGTTTATAACCTGGTTAATCCAGCAGCATGCTGATGTAGCTGTTCTCACTGAGTTTGGTGAGAAGTCCTGGTTCTGGGGCTCAGAGCACCTCTGCTGCTCCCCAGGCTGTGCACTGCCAGCCCATAGGACAGGCATTTCCCGGAGCGCCCAGCAGAGCTGAGCATCCGCTGCCAGGAGCTGTAGCCCCAAGCCTGAGAGCTCCACACTGCTGAAAACTAGCACCACTGCTGTCCCCACCCCCACAGGGAAACCAAGCAGCCCAAACACGCAGGTTTTGCCCTGTGCCAAATGCGACCCACGAGAAGATGCACAGCTCAGCCAGCTCAGCACCCTTTTATTAGCAGCGGCTCCTGCTCACGTTGCGTGCAGCAGCACTCACACAGCGCAGCCAGCAGTGTGCTGGGGGCTGCTCCTCATCGCCCCTCACCTCTGTCCTGCCCCGGCCCCTGGGTGCTTGCTCAGAAATTCCCCTCCTGGGTGTGCTCCGTGGGAGGCTGCGCTGACCCCACGGTGCCTGGGCTGGATGCAGGGGCTGAGAAGAGCTTACTTCCATGTCCCGTGTTCCAAAAATTCTCGGCGATTTGGAGAAGCTTCAGCCATCAGTCATACGGAGCAGCTGTGCATGGAGTGCTGGGCACAGGGAGTGGGGAAAACTCCTTCAGAACGGCCCCGTGGCCCTGCCAGCTTTGCGAGTGTTCGAAGCGTGGTGAGGTGGGCTTGCAGGTGGGGGCAGATACAAAGTGGTGATGCTAATGATGGCCAGGAGCATCATGCCGTGAGCAGCCGGAGGATATTCAGCCCCACGTAGTGAGAGAGGAAGAAGTGCAGGAGGCCCAGAGCTGCTGCTGCAACGAGCACCCACAGAACACCAGTGCTGAAGTAGATGGGAGCGAGCCTGGAGGGGAAGAGAGGGAGCACTGCTGTGCTGCTGTGGGAATGCCCCAGTTCCACCGAGGGCTGTGAGAGGCAGCCCTGGCTCCAGCACCACCCCACGGCTCTTGCCCATACTGTGCCTGGCGCTCATTCACCCAGCGGCCTCAGAGCAGCTTGTGGAGCCAAGCACACTGTGGCCCAGCACTGGCTGGAGGTGTTACCTGTCTGAGGACGATGCTCTGTATCCCATAAAGTAGCAGTAGCGGGCGTAGAGATAGAGCAGGCCCAGGGCTGCAGCCAGACCTGTGGTTGAGAGAGATCACAGTGACAGCTCCAGAGGATTTACAAAGCTCCCAAATGGATAGCAGAAGGAGAGGAATAGAGGTGGTGCCCACTGGCTCTGCACTCCTGTCAGACAGGATTGCTGCCTAATTCATTGCTCAGAGAGCGAGCAGAACCCGAGGATGGAGGCAGCACTGCTGACCTGGCACCCAAGCAGGTACAGGGCTGCTCTCACCTTGGTGGAAGAAGAGTCCGGCCTGCCACAGGAGTGCCACAAAAATGGGAAAATACTCTGAGGAGTTCACCCTAGTGGGAAAGAGGAAAGTTAGAAACAAGGGAAAGGAGGAAGATCACATCGGGCACAGGACTGATGGCAGAGACACTGAACTTGGGCAGACCCCATCCTATCCCCATTCAAAGCTCTAAGTTCACAGAGTGCTGACTGTTATATTTATTAACTGGACCCCAGGGGAGGTGGGCACCTGCCAAAGTGCAGAAACCAAACAGCAAAGTGAGGGAAGGGCAGTGCCACAGGACAGGAGTGCCGCAAAGCACCATGTGAGAGGAGTTTCTTACTGTGCTCGAAAGATCCGCTCAAATTCAGGTGGGCCTGAGATGCTGGGAGGAGAAATGCCAAACATGCGCCTGGCGTGGATCACCTGGAGGAAGAAGTAAGCTGCAGCAAAGGAGAGAAAAGTGGCATGGGTCAGTCATCAGGATGGGCCTGGTGGCCAGGAAGCTGCCAGGGGGGAGGGGGAATGTCCTGCAGCCTCCTCCTGACCTCGCATCCCCACATCAGCTGGACACATTCAGACAAGGTAAAGGAGTGAGTCAGTGCAATGGTGAAGCAAGCAGTAGGCGGGTACATACAAGCAATGGATATCTGGTTTCTCTCTTCCATAATTAGCAAATCATCTATCATCAATACAAAATATTATAGAGCTCAGCTGCACTTCCTTGTTGCCATTTCTGATTTTGCTGAGAACTTTGTTTTTTTTCCCCTTCTAAATTCTGATAGCCAAGCAGAGAGGGAACTGATGCCGCAGATAAGCCACCCAGATGCTGAGGTCTATAGTCGTGCAGTGAGGAACCCTGGCTGAGAGAGATTCCGTGTGACCCACCTCATCCTGTACACTTTATGCTATGATCCACAGCAATTTCAGGAGCTACTGCAAACCTGTGTTTAAAATAAGGAAATTCTACAGGTTTACAGAGAAGATCGACCAAGAGATATCTAGGCAAATGAGGTGTGTTAGTTCTGGGGAAGGACTTTTTGGAGGCTGGTGTGCTAGGCACTCTTTTTTTTTTTTTAATCTTTGAAAACCACACAGAATATCACTCACTGAAAGCAGCAAATGGCAGCATGTCAGCAGAAACACGGCATGGAAAGAAAACAATGAATGTATGGTAGACCAACACAGGCAGTATCTGGGCATGGGTATATGATGGTCCCTACCTTGCTCCAGGACGCCAAGAACTGTCACGGCAGCCAGCAGATGGATGTGCTCCAACATAGCGACACGAAAAACCTGAATTCCTGAGCAGAAGCTCCTCTGGCCAGATCCAGTCCTTGCTGACGTGTTGGTTGGTAGTGGCGTGGGCAACACGGTCTTGCTCTAAGTGAACAGAAAAGTTCTGTATGCAGAACTTTTTCTACAAACCAGGACTGCAGTTTTGCCCGCTACCTTGTGCACAGTGGCGGAGAAAGGTCTGATGGAGAATTCCACTCCCACCCTCCCTTTTCCAGGAATACAATATGAGGAAGTGGGAAAGCCAGCAAAACCTCACAGGAGAGATAAGAGAGGAGAATAATGGGACGGATCTCAGCAGTCTAGTCAGCTCTTCCCTGGAGAATGGGTCTAGCTAAGGTCAACGCATGTCCCTTCCTTTGATGCAGCACAAGAAACTGCAGCCCTGCTTGGCTGCTCTGCACTGCTCACAGCACACAGCACCACATTTGGGGCATGCAAACCCTGTGCTCAAGTGCACGCGTTGGCACAGAGCACAACTGCTGCACAGGTACAGCACCAAATAAAGCCCCACTTGAAAAACCTACTGCAGATGTAGGACAGGGTGAGAGCGAGTTCAAATGGTACAGATCTGCTTTGCATAGACTGGGGTGAGTCCTGTACAACGGTCAGACACCGAGGGAGGACTTTGAATCTCTTCCCTGAGCTGGAAAGGCTGGGAGCTGGGCACTTATGCCTCCTGCTCAGTCCTCAGCCAAAAGAGCCCACATGATACACATCAGTGAGGGATCTGTGGGAGTAAAATCCAGCACAATCCATCAGGATGTAGCAACAACAGACCGAGGGCATCATGTGCACGTGTCCGCAGCAGTGCTCACCGGTCCCTGCCCCGTGTTGGCACGGCTGCTGCCGGGCCCCAGCTTTGTGTCCTTCCTTTCTGTCACTCAAAGAATTTCCCTTTGGCCCAGAGAAAAGTGAATGAGGTTTAGGACAAAGCGCTCATTAAACTCAGAAAACAAAATCGGACAGATGCAAGAGGAATTGCTCTGCACATCCAATGTCCTTGATGGACTTTCTAAGGAACAATGAGCAGGCTCCAGCTTTGTACCTCTCTAGAGGATGAAGGTACTCAAAGAGGCGACACCAGCTTGTTTCTCAAAATACCAAACAACACTTTTCAAGCTTCAGTTAAAAGACCATTTTATATCAGAGTTGATCCCCTCCCATCCCACCACTGAGGGAAGCGGTGGTTTGTTTTCTTAGCTCAGCTGTCAAAGGAATGAAGGACTTTTCCTGTGCCAGCTCAGAAAGGGGAGAGGTGTCAGTGCTCAGTGCAGTCTGCTCTTCCCCCAGCACCTGGCTGATTACAGCCTGCTAGCAAAAGAATATACAAAGCACAATGACAGCACAACATCTGTGTTCACACCTCAGCAGTGCAGCATGACCCGTGCAGTAGGAAGGCTCAGCCAGGAGCTGTTTCTAAGGACCATACAGAGCACTCCCATTCCTCAAATCATCACAGTAAAACACTTCTGATATCCTCTGGTATAGACCAAATATATCAAAGGTCAGCAGAAATATGAATGAATAAACAAGCACAGGCATCTCTCTCCTCCTCCCTCCCACATAACCAATATTTCTCAAGCTGACTTTACCTCCTGTGGGCCACCACGTTTTTCACATTGCTGTTTGTCACTACCACAGCTCCACATTTTCCACCCTCACTCAGTGCTGGGAGGGGGCACCAGCACTCCCTGCAGCCACTAAATGCCATCAGAGGGGACTGGCCACAATGCCCAGCATCCCACGGACCACAGCAGCCACCAGCAGCTGCGTGTGCAGGTCCAAGCTGGGGCCAGCAGGCAGAGTTCCCCTCCCTCTGCCACCATCCCACTAAGTGCTCACACCCGACCCTGTGGCCCCATGGTGGCTCACCCCACGCTCTCAGTTGGACAGGAGGCTCACAAGGCTGCAAGCAAAGGGCTTGGTGCCTGTGGGCAGCTGAGCGAGACACCCCGTCCCGAGGAACAAGAGGGGCAGGAGACACGGTGCAATGACGCTGGAAGAAGCATACTGCAAAACCTCACCCTCCAAGGCTGGCATGGCTGAATTTCCTCGTAACTGATGATATTGCTGCCGTTGCAGGTCCAGGCTGGGCATGGATTTGTCAGGTTGGGAGCTAAAGGAATGCTGCCTGCTCCTCACTTGAATGTGACACAACGCAGAATGGCTGTGCCTCCCACTGACTCATCACAGGATGAACTGCTGTTTGCCCACGCTGCCAGGGCTTCTGCCACCTCTTCCTGCACCCATTAATCCCTTCTGCCTCCTGATTTCCACTTCAAAGCAGAACTGCAGGATGGATCCCAATGCTGATCTGAATTAAAAGTGATCTTGGAGTGAAAACAAGCCCGGGGCAGTTTGCAGCAGCTTTGCTATACCTGTTTCTCCCTGGCAGCAGCAAGGCAAGGAGAAGCCAGCAGAGCCCAGCGATGTCACACGCAGCAAGATTGCCCTGGAAATGCATTCCAGAAAACTGCGACAGGCCAAGAGCTCTGCTAGCGGAAAAGGAAACAATTTGCATCTGAGAAACTCACCCTTCAGCTGTGAAGCACAGCGGCTCCTTGACCTTCCAAAAATCACAAAAACTCAGAAGTATTTTCTAATACAGTCGGCACTCGTGCTTCCTTTTGCTTCTGCTTCTTCTGCAGCTGCTGAGTAGATCCAAACCCAAGATCGCTGAACTGCATGTGGGAACAGTCAGTGCCTTTCTAGCAGCCACACAGAGAGCAATTTTAGTTCAAAAGAATTAAAAGCCACATGCAATAAAAAAAAAAAATGAAAGAAAGAAAATGCTTTCAGTTCAAAAGAATTCCAAGCCCCACAGGAAAACAAACAAACAAACCAACAAAAAAACATACCCAAAAAGAAAAAAGAGGCTTTTGGGTTCAGAAGATGAGTTCCCATGCCTTGGTGGGGTTGGGGGGGACAAACAACCAGCAGCTTCTATCTGCGATCAACATCTGTAGAGATTTCTTCTGAATTCCTGGGTTTTGCAGCTGCAAAAGGAAGTGCAGGAAAAAAATACGTGGCAAGAAGACAATAATTCGTAATTCTGTCCCTTGATAACAGAGCATTGGCCAAACGTGGCCATTCCTAAGAGTGGGGTTGGCTGCAATTTCTGCTCTGCAGATGTCACCAAGACTCCCAGGAGGTTCAGATATCACTGTGATGTGTGCCCAGCCCGGGCATTCTGCAACAGCTTTTGAGGGCAAAATCAGTCTTCTATGGAGTGCTTGAACTGTGCTGCCCAGCTGTCCTAATGACAGTGGTGTTCATGTCAGGAGGGGCCTGAGGGCAGTGGAGGTGGCTGCGGGGGAACTGGGACATGGCACAAGTGGGATGGACATCTGGCTCCTGCAGAGAAAGGCACTGAAGGTGATGGCATGGCACCTGCTGGGCCTGCAGGCATGGTCCTGGGGAGCAGGCTGCAGTCAGATGTCACAAGGGCAAGGTGTGAGCCGAGAGGGATTGAGTTTCTGTTGGCTCCTGTGACTCCTTTGTTCAGATAGCTTTGTTCAGCTGTGCCTGGCCGAGGCTGAGGTGACCCGAGTGCAGGGGGCAGCCATGTATGCCATGCACCCAGGGCAGGCCCTGCCTGCCAGCAGCAGGCTGTCCCTCTGGTGGCCCACATCCCACCAAAATATTGGCAGTGGAGGGTTATGGGCCCTTCTGTCCCACTCCAGCCTTGCAAAGCAGGGCTGCAGAGCTGCCAGGGACCAGCTCCAGCACTGCTCTTCCAGTGCCTGCTGGTCCCCTACACTGCATCGTGCCCTCCAGCTCAGGGTGCTGCCTCACAGCAGCTGCATTTCAGGACAGCAGGGCTAAAGCCCTGACTGTGAGTTAGGAAACTGTGCTCTTCCCAGAGGCATTTGAGATGCAGCTAACAAGTCATCCGGCACCAGGTGCTGCCCCTCAAAGACCAGTCACACCATGAGACAGGAACTGCTTTAAAAACAGCTGGGTTTGTTTTTCGGCTGTGTAAAAGAAGAGGACAGCCAGAAACTGTGCAAAATGCCCAGCCTTCCTGCACACCCTCTCCCTCAGCTGCATGCAGGCTGCCTGGCAGTGATGGTGCACTGCAGGGCATCCAGCTCTGCTCTCTGCCATAGGCTGCTGCCCACGGTGGGTTTGGTGGTCAGATCTGATTGCAAGAACCACCACTGCCACTTCCCCTCTGAACCTCACCATGCCACTCTAGGAAAAAAACGTTTAACTCCCAAGCCATCACACTTTCAACGCATTGTTTAGGAAACATGTAGACATCAGTCCTGTGACTTGTGCACATGATGTCAACAAGCAGGACGGGCAGTACCAGCACGTGGATGTGCCTGCACCACACCTAAGGTGTGGCTTCACAGCAGCCGCCTGCCTGCTGCACAGAGCTGGGATGATGCCCGGGAGCTTCAAGCTTTGTCCTGGTGGTAGCCACCTCCATGAACAAAATTCTCAGTGACAAAGTTACAGCCTGTGCCCCTTCACTATGCTGGCAAGATGGGAGCATCCCCTGCCTCTTACATCCAGCATGGCAAAGCAGGACCAGACACAGCACACAGGAGCTCAGCTCTCTGCACAGGGAAGCTCTGGTGCTGCTCACACAGTTTCCCTTCACAATCTGGTCCTTTTCTTCAGTGCCAGCGGAGATCACAGACGATGATGTCCCATGCAGTTTCAGAGATTACTTGTAACAGCTTGTTCGCTCTGTTCACTGTCTCGGTCTTCTCATCCTGAATGCACCTCTTAAATTTTTGGCTGTTGCTATAGTTCTGCAAATACCAAAGAATAATTTGCCCTGCCTTCTGAATAGGCAATAGATCTCCAATATCTGTGTGACAATTGAGCTCCTGGCAGCAGGAATAACTGCACTAGAAAATAAAAAGAAAAGTGGATTATACGAGAAAGGGATTTAAGGGAACTCAATCCCACATTCCTGCAATTGCTCAAGAGGAGCAGCGGAGTTTCTCACATTCAGTGTTAAAGATCTTTCACAAAGCCATGTACCTCTGAAAAAGAATTAACATCAATCCATATGTCTTGCTCATCGTTTGCTGATACAATCCAGTTCCATTAGGATGCTGCCTGAGCAGAGGCAGCCAAACAGGACTTTGATCCTCTGGCATCCTCAAACTGGTAACTGTTTGCTGGGGGGGGATGCCAGGCATCGCAGCGCAGGGCTGCACTGAGAGGGAGACTGGAGGACTTCTGGGATGGTCACAGCCCCTCTCAGTGGGGATTCTGTGAGACTAGGAACACTATGGGGTCAACCAGAAACTCCTACAGAGTTATCTTTAATTTGAGTGTTGTATGGAAGTGAGATTAGGAAACCACTAGTCCATATTTGTTAACTTCTGTCAAAGAAGGAAGTGGCTGCTCAAGAATACAGTGCTGACTGTTGTACAGCACTTACTGGTGCCCTGTGCATAAACTGTCACTAAGACAAGCAGGAAACTCTAATTTCTAAGAGGTTGGATGTTTACAGTAGGTTAACACAGTGAGCTGTTATCTGCAGAGTACTTTTTTTTTCCTCCAGTGAAAATGAATTCAAATTCCTCCCAAAGTGCTCTAATGATCACCGTTTCATCTACCAGTGACCTTCTTAGCCCTAAATACAGGGATTATTAACTATATGTATACATGCATATTAGATATTTTTAATTACATATTGATTTTCACAATATATATAAAAATAATTTCAGCTATATGCACATTATATACATTCAAACCCTATGAAGATCTGTAAAGCAGGCACCGGTTCAGCAAGCAGTGATAAAATAAGTAAGCCATTAGAAAGAGGCTCCATTTATCACAGGGATTTTGCTGAGCTTGCACCACATCTGCATCTTTACATTCTTAAAGGAGGATCTGTTGGATTTGCTGTGTGAGTGGCCCAGGATAACAAAGGGAGCTATGGATGGCAGTGACCGATTTCAAGCTCTGTGCACAGATGCTTGCCAAGCAGAGGGGCCTCTTAGAGCATATGTTTAGAATGTATGTAAGGAATAAGCTGGAAATGCAAAACCAAAACAGTGACGTGCACTGGACTGTTACAGTGTGGTTTCCAGGAAGGCAGCAAGGCAGGCAGGTCCCACTGCTCCCAGCATGGGGACCCCTCACCTCACCTGGCCCCTTGTTGGAAGAGTAAACCTCTGTATTTTTGAACCTGCCTGAGAACAGCACCGCTCCCTGAGGCATAGATGATAATTTTTAATACAGCCTTAATCAGATATCACTTTCCATTCCTCCTCGTTCTTTCGTTTCCAATTAGCTGAGTAGCAGCATGCCCTCACAGTTTGATCTATTTCTTCCAGTTATAACGCTCAGCCCATGATTCATTCACCTCTCGGGTGATAAGATCTAACTCCGAGCTATCTGACTGGAGAAGCAGAGCAAAGGCAGTCACGTTTCACTCGTGTAACCCTACCCATTCCTCTCCCTCCCGCTGCAAGCAGACACCTCCTGACCCCAGCCCATCGTTTCCCTATCAGCAGCGCACCCGAGGGGGCCTCTCCTTCCCGAGCTCTGTTTGCTCTGGGAGCAGTCAGTTCTCAGAGCTCTCTGCCTCCACGCCCGCTCGGGTTTCTACAGGAGAAAAGCTTCTGCGTCCTCCAGCCCTGCAGAGAACACCACGCTGTTTGTTTCAGTGCCCGCTGCGGCAGTGCTGCTCTTCAACTCACCCTATTCCCCGACGTGCCAGTAGCTGTGCCGCACTTGGGGTTTTTAACACTTTCCCACTGCTACCTGCAAGAGCAGGGCACGCTCAGCTCCCCTCACTCGAACCAGAAGAAACTGTGCCATCTCCACGCTCTCGCTTCGCTCACGTGCTTTGGAAAACCCTCTCTGACTTCAGAAACACCAGCGAGCATCCATCCATTCCTTGCGCATCCCATCCATCTCAGCAGCGGCGGCAGCAAGATCCAACCCCCGCAGCAAACCTCGGGGAGGGGCTCCGCTGTTCCCTTGCGCAGAGTGGAGCCTTTTTGTAGGGAAAACGCCGGGGAATTCCAGCGATGCTCCCCGGAGGTGCGGGGCCCCACGGCAGCCGTAGGAGCATCCCCTGAGGGACGTGGATGGAGAGCTGGATGCATTCCTGCCGCCAGAAGGCGGTGGGGAGCTGCGGATGTCGGCAGCCTGGAGCCTGCTCCCACCCCCGGGAGGGCTGCGGTCACCGAGAGCGCTGCTGTCGTTTTCGACGGAGCAAAATACGCGTCCCAGCTCCTTTCTGAGTAATAGCTGCACGGGACAGGGAGCTGACACCAGGAGAGCGGAGGATGGGACGGGCCCCAGAGCTCGAGCTGCACCAGCACAGCAGTGTCTTCACAGTGCTGTCCTGTCTGCGCCAGGAACCGCAGCTGGGAGAATGGGATGGAGACCATTGTTATTTTGGGGAGGTGCAAAGCCACTGTGCCTCGCTGCTCCGTGGCCAGTGCTCCCAGGAAAGCTCCATACAATAAGCGTGTGAGGTCCTGACTGGCTGCCTGCAGCTGCCATGTCCACATGCAGCTGTGTGGTCACTGCCCCTCCCAGCACGTGCTCTGCCCTGCATTGCAGGAGGATGAGCTGCTCCTAGAGAGGGTTTTCCCTTGTTTCTCAGCAACAAGTCCCTCCTGCACAATGCTGACTTACAGAGCTCTTGGTGTTGGTTTAAAGGGTTCCAAGCTCACCTGAAGGTGTGAGAAGGTGTGGCTCCACAGCAGGGACAGCTGAACAAGGCACCCATCCCACCTCAGCCACTGTGATTCAGAGAGGAGTACTTCAGCACAAACTCACCTTCGTCAGCAATTAAATCAGGCATTAAAGATTCCACTTCACAAGTTGTGCCAAGTTCACCACCATCTGTGTGCTCCTGTAAAAGACAATCCCACCAGATCCACTGAAATCAAACCACGTGGGCTTCGCTGGATTTGTTTTTGGCCAGGACAGGTGCCCGCTCCATCCACGGAGCAGGAGGAGGAAGCATCATAGAGGTGGTGTGTGGTAACACAGAGAGAAACGGGCTCAGCATGAAACCACGCGTGAGATTTAAGTGAAAACAACAAGAAGTTGAGTGTATAAACACGATGCTCAGATACCAGTGGGAGCCACACCTGGGTTTCTGTCTGCTCTAAAAGGGTGGTGACACAGAAATGACAGAGATGTCCTCCTCCTGCAGCTCCAGCAGTGCTGGGAGCAGGAGAGCGGTGGCCCTGCGGAGGTCACCGAGTTAAGTGCTGCTAATTCCCTGTTTGTCAACCTCAGCAAGGCAGGATTAGGACAGGCCAGCAGCGCGAGGTGGCCTTGTGCTGCCTGCATGGCACGCCAGGAATGTGCCTGCTGGAGCACTGGTTCTGCCTGGGTTTGAAGGGGCCATGTGGAGCAGTGTGGGGCTGCGTGCGGCTGTGCTGGCCCTTGCTGCCCCATTCCTCATGCAGAGCTGGAGTCTAAGAGTTGTCCTGGGCGCTGTCCTGGCCGTGGGGCCTGGCTGGGTGGGAGAAGAATGGCTTCCTGCCCCCCACTAACCAAACTAATAAATGCCATTTAACTGTTTTCTTATTCCCTGCAATGGAATTTTGGTTTCCTTTAACTGGGTTCAGTTGCCGTCAAAACTGAAGGTGTTTGGAAACTTGAGGTTGAGAATGGTAAATATTTTTGTTCTCCAATAAACAAACAGCTTTCTTGGCAAAACAACCACTCCTAAATAAAAGAAGCAAACATCAGCCTTGAGCTGACAGCCCATCCTACAGCCAAACCCCAGGAGGTCCAATTCTGCGGCCAGTGCCCAGCCAAGCTCACAGAAGAAGGCCTCCAGTGTGAGACCCTCAGGGAGAGCACAGGCCTGGGGCCACCTCGGAGCAAATTACATCTGCTCTCTGAAAGAAGCGGTGGAAAAGGGCACAGCCAGGACTGAGCTGTGCCAAGCAGACTGATGCGGTGCCTACGGGAGCTGCCAAGCCTGACCACAACCCAAAGGAACCATCAGGAATTTGCTACCTACGTCCAGACCAAACTTGCACCTGCTGTCTTGCAGAATTCTGAGCTTCTGGGTCCCAGGAGTTTTCCGAAACGTTCCCATTGCATGGGCACTTCGTAGCTCCTGCACTTACACTACCAGAGGGATTGTTTATCTTCTTCCACTTCATTCTGTGCCTCCCCATCTCCTCCCACCCATCTGCAAGAGCTCCGTTTTCTGGCTCTCCGGTGCATCTTCCTTTCACCACTTCTCCTCCCCTCGTTACAATTAATTCATAACATTTCTTAATTCACATTTTTTACCTTTGAAAATGGCAGCCCTTTATTTTTAGCTTCAGACACTTGGGCCCCTCTTTTTTGATAAAGTCAGTGTATCTTTCCCTGCCCCTTTTTCAGGGGCGGTCTCCGGAGATGTCACTGTAAAGAAATGGTTTCCATCAAAGCATACCAGGGCGCGTGGACATTGCCCCGTAGAGATGTGAGCTTGTCTTTCCTCCCGCAGTGCAAAGTTTGAAAGAGCAAAAGTCAGTGTTCTCCTGCTGGTCGTCTGCCTTTACTGCCTGTTATCTGCCGGCGCAGTCCCACTGATGTCCCGCTGCCCCGGCCTGCCTGATTTTCCACTTACTTCTTACCAGCCTTCCAGGGGAGAAAGAGATCTGAGCAGATCTCCAGCTAATTCTTGAAATGCAAGGAGGGAATTACGGAAGCGGGAATTCTTCAGAGATCAAGGTTAGAGGGAATTAAGAGCAGAAATTACTTTCTGAAGTAACTGCTGAATTCTGAAAGTGCAGCATGTTTCTAACAGGGCAGAAAAGTTGCCCAAAGCCATGATTTTACCCATAAACAGAGGATTCCCCTCTTTCCTCTGAGTTCTGCCTGTTCTGGATGGGGGACCTCAGGCTTTTCCAGCCTCTCCACACTGCCCACTTTTTGCCTTTTAGAATTTACCTCTAAAATCAGAAACAACACAGCGTGCTCCGCATGCACTCACTGGTGGAAACTGACAGATCTGCTTCAAGGCTTGAACAAACACAAATGAAAACCATTGAAAACCAATTAAAATCTCAGCGATGTCATCTTTGCAGTGTAGTATCTGCCATCCTTCTTTCTTCCACTGCCCTGCCCTGGCACATCATAGCCTGGCCTAAAAATACCACCTGCCTGTCTGCCAGAGCACTTAAACCTCTGCGCATGGTCCTTCTGTTCCCTTCAGTCCTCTTTTTCCTTTTCTCCTCTTTTTCTTCTGGACCATCTGTCTGTCTTGCATGGATTTTGTATTATTTAATCTGAGTTTAAACATCTCAAAAGTATCAGAGCAGGATCCTCTTTTAGCAGCTTGTGTTGTTTTTTTTTTTTTCTTTAACTGACTCTTTTTTTTTTCCCCCAGATGACAAAGCAGCACAAGCAGCAACGGGCTTCAGGGCTGCCTGCCTGTGCCATGATTCAGCAGTTGTAAAAGGAAGGAATGCCTTCTTTTTTGGGAGAGGGTGGGGGAGAGCGGGAAGGCATGCATGACTGGCATGCGTGTGTGCATCGACTTCCCAGAGCTCGTGTGATTGGAGCACAGCGTTCATCTATCCTGCAAGTTATGCTGGAGGTAATAACCTGTTTCAAAAGAGGGACTTGGAAGGTATTTGGCACAAAACTGCATTTTGCCCAGAGAGAAGAGGGAGCCTGCTAAATTAAACATCTTTGTTACCATTTAGAGTATGTTTCTTATTTAAGACGCTGGGTGTCTCACTCACTCACTCGCTGCCTGTTGTTGGCAGCTGTTTCCCTGCCTGTCTCTCTGCATCCTGCATTCGGGCTGGGCCTAGCTCAGTCAACAGCGAGGCACAGGAGGCAGCGTGGTGGCTTTGGGGAAAACTGTGGCCACTGGATCCCAAACTTCAGCATAAGCAGGGATTTGCTGATTTATTTACGCTCAGCCTTATTCCCGGGCGCTGGGCCCCCGCTTGCATTGTCCGAACACAGCGGAATTTTCTCTGTGGGGATACTTATGCTGCTGACTCACTGCGTGGACTCAAAGCAGATTCACGTTTGCAAAGAAAACCCTTTTTCCCCCTCTCCCCTCCCAGCAATACCAAACCACGCAACCAGGCCACCCCAGGCACCGCTCACACTCAGCCCGTCCTTCCACCACCACCGCGTTCCTCCTGCATCCCCCCCGCCCTCCTGTCTATCAACACCGAGCCCTTCCTCTTCACACTGCTTATTTCAGGCGCGGAGCGTTGCTTCGAGGCGCTGAGGCAGAGGCGGGGCGGGGCGGGCGCACTCCCGCATCGCCTGCGCTCCACGTGCTGCTCTGCGGCCTTCCCAAACGCTCCGCTCGGGGCCGAGGTACGCCCGTTTCCCCTAGCTAGGCCGAAAACCCTTTCCAAGGGGTTTAAAAAACGCCACGGAGCAAGGAAGGTGAGTCGGCTGTCTGACACAACGGCGCCCACCGCGCTGCCCGAGTCCCCGGGCGCACGCGCCGCCCTCAGGACGGCCGGGGCGGGAAAGCGGGGCGGGAAAGCGGGGCGGGAAAGCGGGGCGCCCAGCCCCGCCCACAGCCACCGCGGCTCCGCTGCGTCCCCGCCCACATCTCCACGGCCTCCCCCCCCCCCCCCCCCCCCCCACCCCGGCCAGCCAATCGCCGCGCACTTCCTGCAACGCCGCCAGCCAATAGAAGCGCTCCACGAAGGGCAGCGCCGTTGGGGCGTGTTTAAAGGCGGGCGGGCCCTTGAGCGGCGGCACTGTCAACCAATAGAAACGCAGTGCAGGCGGCGGGGCGGGCGGGCGGGCGCGCCGGCTGCCAATGGGAGAAGAGAAGAGGGGTGGGCAGGGGGGCGGAGCCGGCGCGCGATAGATAGGCGGGCGACGGCGGCGCTGCGCGCCTGGACACGTGACGGAGGTGAGGGCCGGGGGCGGCGGCGCTGCCGGGGGCGCGCGGTGAGTGCCCCCTCCGTGCACCGCGGGGTGAGGGCCGCGCCCGGCGGGCACCGCGGCGTGGGGCACCGCGGGGATCGGCCGCGCGAGGCGGGCGGGCGGGCGGGCGGGGGACGCGGCGGCGTGCCGGGCCTCGGGCGTGGGCCCCGCGGGCGGCCGCGGGGAGGGGGGGGGAGGGGGGAGGGGGGAGGGGGGAGGGGGGAGGGGGCGTCCCGGAGGCGTTGAGGAACGGCTGGTTGCGGCCGAGGGGCGCGGCGAAGTTGGCCGCTCCGCGTAGGCCCGGCGGCTTCTGGTAGGTTCTGCGGCCTGTGCGGGGCCGGGGAGGAGGGGGACGTCGGTGTGCGGCTGCGGGAAGGCTCTGGAACGGGGCACAGCCGGGCCCAACAGGTGGGGGTGCGGCTGGTGGAGCCTGGGGGTTGGGGGGGGGGCAAAGAGCCGCGGGGCCGGGCTGCTTTCAGCGCCGTGTGCTTTTAAATGTAAGCAGTAGAGTAAAGCGAACCTCGGCTCGGCGTTCATGTGCGCTCTGTCCTTAAAGGGAGGGCTCTCACGTGCCGTCCCGCGCTTCAGAACTTTCTAGGCGGTGGAAAGAGAAATGCTGCGGGTGATGTCATGGGGAAAGGAAGCTGGAGGTGTAGTCAGGGTACGGCTCCAGGCTTCAGCGGTTGTGGGGTTCGTTAACGCTGCACAGCGCTGTGTAGTGCTGAGTCTCTTTGGGGCGCGTTGGGTGCGTGCGGTCCGCCCTTTGGGAACGAGGTGTTTGTTGAAGTTCAGTGTGTTACTAATGCTTGTCGAGTAGACTTAACCCGTGTGTATTACAAGGAGATAATAGAGCTGCAATAGCGTGTGAGATAAGAGTTAAAAATACTGACTTAATGGGAGTTAAAATACGTTCCTCCCAAAGCACTTCAAGTGCATGAGAGTGACTGTACAGACGTCCCTGCTGTTGGTTTGATTGCCTTGTGTGGGTTTATCCAGAACAGTTAACTCTTTCTGTGAGTTAAACTAAGTCTCACTGTTTCCACTTATTTCAGTACCTATCTATGTGATATAGAGAATGCTTCTATGTACTACTTGACGAGCTGCTGTGAGATGTTAACTGTTTCCTGGTGCAGAACAGCAAGAAAGCGTGCAGCTTCTGCTAGATTGCCTTTTCATTTGATGTGTCGTAGCACTTCCTCCTAAGTAAATGAATAAATCCTTCACTGAGTGCACCCTGTAACTTGTACTTAGTCCTTGCTTTAATTTCCTTCTCCGGCCTTTCATTTTTCTGCCTCTTGCAGTGAACAAAATGGCAGCCTGTTCTTGCTGAAATCAATTCTATAGCTAGGCAAACTTGAATTGATTTCTAGGCATGATCTCAAAGGTCTTGGGGCGCCTCCAGATCTCTCCCCACCTACCATCATCTCCCTTGCAGTCCATCTGTTTCATGGCCAAGAAGCCTTGCAGTTCTGCCTTTGTCCTCCAAGGACTTCCAGTTCTGCAGGGATCTCTGTGCTGACAAACAGTACATGGTGTTTTCTCCCTTGCTGTTTCTGCAACGTTGTACATTATTTTTAGAAACTGGCGTATTTGGAGTGCTTATTAAAGGCGAGCTTTGCTGTCACCTTTCACACCTAATCTCTTGGTTTGTGTTCCTTTCAGCCCAACCACAGCAGCTTTTTCTGTTACATGTACGGGCTCCAGGTTTGGCTAATCCCTTATCAAGCCTGAAGTAGCAGTGTGTCCTACCCACCGCCTCCTTTTTGAGGGGAAGGAAAAGAAATGAACCAACAAAACCACCCACGCGCAGAGCTCTGGCCTGTTGAAAGCAAGGCAGGGCAGCATGGGAGTCTGTCTGACTGCAGAAATAAGCACTTAAGGGGAAAATAATTTTGTCTGCTTCGTATGAGCTGCTGTGTGTCTGAACGTAATTTTATTATATCCCTCTCAGAGGAGCAGTGAGATACCGGTTGCTGAAATCACGGTGTTTGGCAGTGAAGTTAGTTGTCCAGCTTTGCTGTGGAGTGTAGATCTCCCAGGTCTGCCTAATGAGAGGACTGTCTGGCAGGTGTGGATGACTGCAGTGTACCTGATACCATGACACTAAGCTGATGCTGCTGCTAGCAGCTTAATTTCCTTTATCCGTGGCTTCTTGTCCTGCTACAACACCTTTTGCCTTTGCGTACTGGACTGGAGAACTGACGGGTTAAAACAGTGTGCCAGAAGGGTTTTTAGCCATTTAAATGGCCTGTCCTGCTCACTGCCACAGGGTGGTGACACAGCAGAGGAGGCAGGAGGTGGAAGGTCAAGGCACATCGTGGTGTCAGAGAGGTGCCTCTGCTCTTGGGTGGTTTGAACTTGAAGTATCTCAGGCTACCACGTAGGGTAGCTGAGCTGTGTGCAGAAATAATGAAAATGTAGTTTGGAGGGAAAGGAGTGAGGGTGAGGCTGCAGCAGATGTCTCTTCCTTTTGGTCTCATGGCAGTGTTTGTGTGCTGGGGTGAGTGTATTGACTTGTGACTGTACAGTTTTCTTCCATGGCCCTTGTCTTGCATGAAGGTGTGTTGTGCTTATTTTTGCAGGTGTGCTACTGCAAATACAGTAGCAATGTGCGGTTCTGATCATGGCTTTGCTGGTTAATCTTGTTTATATGTGCTAAATTCTCAACTGTTGATTGAGATGCTGCTGCAGTAGGAACTGATAATGCTCTTCCAGTTACGTTTCTGAAGGGTAGTTATGTTAACTTGTATGATAGTGACACTTCCCTTCAATGCTTAGCTCTGCTGTACCTTATTTTGAAAGACTTGTTTCATCTGACAGGGTTTTTTTTTTAATAGAAAGAACTTCATTAAACTGTACCTCTAGTAGCAATTCAGCTGTAGTTACACTTTGTGCAGTACGCAGTGGTAAGAACTGGCTCGATGAACCACTCAAATAGATGTGTAACCAAGGAGATAATTAAACTGGTTTTGCAGGCTCTGTTTAAACTGTCAGGGAAATAACTCTAAAGAGTACATTCTGGAAGTATGATAGCAGGGAACTTAGGCATCCTCTGTGGGGACCCTCTCCACTGTGTCCTTCCTGCTGCACGTTGTGATAACTGATGTGCTGATCAAGTCTCTGCAGTGTCATGCCGTTAATTAAGAAAATGAGGCTGTATGCCCAATAAAATCAGATAAGTCTGTGAAGCTGTATCATTTCTTGATTTCAAGGCCTTGAAATCCAAAGGCAACAGTCACTCGGTCCTGCATTGTAAGCGTGCTGCTCCTATGGCAGGAAGCTGATGCTGTCTCTTCACGTCCAGTCCTATTTAGTTTTTACTGCTGTAAAAGTTAACCCTGCAGTGCAGCTGTTCCAGGTGTCTGTTTTGAGTGACCCTACAAATTCCAGGGGGAAAAGCTTCATCCCTCTAGCAGGAGTTGGTGAGCAGTGCTTGGGTGGCAGTGACCTTTTTCCTGGCATGGAAGCTGCCTGAGGGTGAGCACGGGTGAGTGATTTGATGGCACTGACGGTCTTGAACTCACTTCCTGGTTAGTGCTTGTGATACTGTACTGCAGCACTTTTCCCTTCTATGCAAACAGTGTGTCTGGAGACTTTATTGAGTAAGTTCTAACCTCTGGCTTGGGATGGTGGTGTGCTAAATGCTGGACTGTGCTTTAGGTGACCACACCTGTAGTTGTGAGCGACTGAAAGATGCGCTGGAAATGTCTTTTAAGACTGTTTAGTGTGAAAACCAACTCCTTTTCTATTGCCTCCAGTTCAGGAGTAGGCTGATTTCTCCTTCCTCTCCTTTCTCCTTTAGCAATACATCTATTATAATAAAGGACCAAAGATAGTAAGGTGTACTGGTGTCTCTTCGAGGTTTTAGTTTCTTTAATTAAAAAGAAAAAAGTTATGGGGAATTTGGAATAGATTGTAGCCTTGAAGTGTGCCTCCAACTCAGCCAGGGTTGGCTGGGAAATGGAGAGCTATGGGGTGGGTCCCTATGGTTGCATCAGAGCACTGATGGGCAGAGCAAAAGAGCTTCTGCCTGTGCTTCCTGGTGCTCTGGTGGACCTGATTGGTTCCTCCTGTATGCTGTGATTGAATTTCTGGAGCAACCTTGCATGCAATATCAGGTTGTGTAGCCTTGTCACTTAGCCAAGCAAGAAGTGCATTTACCAAAGTCCTTTGGCTACAGTTATTTCTCAAGCATTGGGATGGGATTATGAAGTAGGTAATAACTGCATGGAGCTGCCATGAACGTCTAGGGGCTGATCTGTATCTTTTAACCAAAACTTCCAGTGCAGGTGGGGAGGTGACCACAAGGATTGCTACGTGCAGAACAGCTCTCAGCCTTCGCACAGGAGGAGGCATGCCAAAAAGGAGATCAGTGTCTTAGCTTTAACCTCGCTGTATTTTGAAGAAACATTTTCTCGTATTACTCTTCTGACCAGTGCAATGGTTGTTCCATTTGCATGATAGAATTTAAAAGCAGTTACAGAACGTGGAGTTAAATTCTACCAAATCTAGCCCTGCTAAGGATGTGTTGGGTAAGGCAAGGCAAAACCCAGCCTCACCTTGGAAGGGCATCCCTGTGCCACCTCGCCCAGAGTTGCTTCAGTTGCGCAGGGCACATCCAGGGCTCGAACAATTGCTTCTTCAGTGAGTGTTTCAGGCTCTTGTTTTTTTTCCCCTCTCTGTCCCTGTGGGCATGGCCCTGCTCAGAGCACGCTGTCTGTGCAGGGGGATTTCAACTTCTGTTGGTTTTGATGTTTACTTGGCAGCTTTTGATTTTTGGCTTTGTGCTGTGGTAAGGTCTGCATCCCTGTGTGTGGTTAGCGTGACCTCTTCTCCATTCTGGCTGTACCCTGTGCATTAAAAAACAAAACAGGCTTTACTTTTATGTAGGAGCACTAGGAGTTTTTGTCAGCTGTTGGTGCTGTGAGTCGGTTCCTTTTGGCCCTGAGCTGTTTTGGTGCAGTTGCCTGAGCTGTGAGGGGGGAAGGGCTGTGGGCATGGATTGAGACCATAATCCTGGAGGCCATCACCATTGTTAGGGAGCAGGCTGCAGCTGCATGTTGCTGTAGTGACAAACTGGACGTGACCTCAACACAACTCTCTAAAATGCAGTTTGGTTTGAGTTATAAAGCATCCCCTCTGTCATTAGGAGCAAGTTAAAGAATAATCAAAGAGTGGTAGATCTGGTATGCAGTGGAGCTGTACTATACTGGATAGTGCTGATAAGCTGCTAAGACTGTAAATGCTTTTAGTCGCCTGAACATGCTTTGGAAAGTAGGAAAATTGTTTTCTGGTGTGAACTTATGCCCCTACAGGCCTTATTAACTCTACTTGAGTTATGTGTGTACGTCTGTGGGACTGCAGCCTGGGGCAGGAATGTACGGGAAGGAGAGAATGTTTAGTTTTATAATCTCTTTCCAGAAGGAATTAGTCTCAGCTACAACGAAACAAAATATTCGGAATGTAATTGAAAGGAGCAGATTTCCTGCTTGCTGTGAGCATTGCACATCCGTCTTTGGAGCAGATAAAATTCTGAGCAGCATGGTAGGAGCCTTGCTTCCTACAGCCACCTAAAGGTGCAGTAATTGAATCATTCTTTTTATTTATCGTTTTACTTTGAGATCTTTTGAGCTCGAGTTTGTCAAGATCCATTATGTTTTAGCTAGGGTAATACGCTGGGCATCCCGTGAATTAGTTGGTGTGATGTTTTGTTTCTATGAGGCTGCTGTGTTAGATTTTTTTCTTTGATTGTCCTGTTAAATTAGAGATGAAATTAGCTGTCCTTTGAGCAGTGGGAATTCTTCTGGGTCTGCTTTGGTATCCAGCTGCTCATAGACATCTGCTGAGTGGTGTCAGTGACTGCTGGCAGTCTGTCTGTAAGGAAGCATGGGGAAGGGACTGATGAATGAAGATGCTGATGTCCCATGTATGAAATCAAGAAACTTACTGGACAGGCAGTAGGTGGTTGAAGGGGTTAGCTAATAATTATGAACTGAATAGAAATACTAGTGTCAGTGTGTTGCCTTTAGAGTTCCTCACAAGCAAGAAGTAGATTTTTTCTGTTCAGACCTTTTAGATGTGTAAGTTGTGTTGTACATCTGTTCACTTCCTCCACTGTGGCAGTGGAGGAACAATGCTGACACTCCAGCACAATCTGCAGAGCTTGCCCCTGTGTTTCTCCACTACATTAGCATCTGTTCTGTAAGAAATGCTTCACCTTTAAGTTGCATTTCTTTCCCGCTTTTTGAGCTGTTTTAACCAGTCAGAAACAATAAATGGCAGAGCTGAGAAGGTAAGCTTGTACCTGTCTTTCAGTGGCATGACTTGGCACTTCTCCTGTTATCAGAAAAGCTTGTTTTCTCAACTGAGGAGCAGTGTGTTGCTCTGTGTGGTGCTGGCTTAACCTCTTTCTCTTTCTTATTTATTCAGATAATGGAGATGAAATGGATGCTGTGTGTGACCCTGCTAGCTCTTGGGGCTCTTGCTGCCCAGGAGCATGATGTGGGTGATGATGATGGTGATGATGTCATTGATATCGAGGATGACTTGGATGATGGTGTTGAGGATGTAGAAGACTCAAGTCCTGAAAGCAGTGCTCCTCCTCCAGCTCCAAAGGTTTGGCCATAGGTGTTATTGAAAATTTAATTGCTGCTTGTTTTGGCTATTGTCAGTCTGTTCAGGGTTGTTTCAGCAAAGTAACGACCTAATGTGTTGTGTTGCTGTTAAAGATCACTAGCTGGGAGTAAGGTTTGGAATTGAGCTTAGCTGCTTCCTTGCTATTCTCATCTGACCTGCATCTTCTTCCTCAAAGACTACAATGAATATTTGAAAATGGAGGTGTAATTATTAGGAGGTAATGCTGAAGTTTCCAGCTGGGTAAAATCTTCAGTTCTTGTTGCAGTAGAGAGCACAGTGGCTCAGCATAAGCAGCAGTGATTGTCATTTCTGTATTTATGCTGCTAGAATGTTGTAGGTGCTGTACTACATAGTACAGGCATATATAGCTCACATTCCACATCTGCTTTAGAGAATGTTCTTTGAAAGGTGCATCAATGCCTCTCTTCTTCCATAGGTTACTTACAGAGCTCCGGTGCCGACTGGTGAGGTGTACTTTGTAGAGTCCTTTGATAAAGGAACTCTGGATGGGTGAGTATAATCTGAAGGGATGATCGAACAGATTAAATCAAATTTTCACGTGGAAGAGAATTAAACCCTTCGTAGTGCTTGTTGATTTCCAGCGACAGGCAGCCTGTGGGGAGGATTACAGCAGTGACCACTGGATATTTGTCTTCTAGGTGGATCCTTTCCAAAGCCAAAAAAGATGATACAGATGATGAAATCGCCAAATATGATGGTGAGTCCTACCTATGATCTGACTGATAGATGTTTCTGGTGTCATTTTGTCTTGCATAAAGAAGGTGGTACAAGTCTGTTCTCTTCTTGCTCCCTGAAATTTAAGTTCGCTGAAGAAAATGGGAGAATGTATACACGGTTAACAATGTAAAGCATGATCCCAATTCAGATAAGATTCAGATGAAGTTTCCACTTTGCGTTTTTACATTTATTTTTAGTGAAGATGTTAAGCCCAGTAACTGGAAGGCACCCTGTAGGAAGTCAGTGCTGACTTTATTATTTAGGATTGGGCTAAGCCAAGATTGTTATCAAAGGGGTTTTGTTAATGTTTGGTTACTGTCCCTCCAGGTAAATGGGAAGTCCAGGACATGAAGGACACTAAGCTTCCAGGAGACAAAGGGCTTGTACTGGTAACACGAGCTAAACATCATGCAATTTCGTCCAAGCTTTCAAAGCCTTTTGTATTTGATACCAAGCCCCTTATTATACAGTAAGTAAAAGATAATGTAGCGTTCTGTCAAGAGTGACATGATAGCAGGCTGGGGTTTCTTCTGTAACTGAGCTTTTGTTGACTGGGGGGAGGGTCTAGATGACACAAGACAGACTGCAACATATTATACAATTTGAGTAGGAGTAAAATAGCAATCTGGATTCTTCAAGTGAAATGTTAGGAGCATAATGGGCCCCTATGAAGCCTGAGAAGAAAAGTGGTCTCTGAAAAAGAGTTGGTACTCAAGTCTCTGGACTTCAGTTTCTTGTACTCACCAGAACAAGCAACTGATTTGTGTACTGTTAATTGTAAAAGTCCATGTCCACTTGGACAAGACTTTGTCTGTAAGTTTGTCAGTGTATTTATTGAGTGAGCTGTCCCCTGTTTGGAAGGTGTGGTGGGCAGAGTGTTAAGGATGCACTGTTGGCTCCTTCCTTTGATTTAGCGCATCATTTGTGGAAGATGAACAACTTGTATAGATCTACTGGGTGACGAGAGATGTAGAGGAGTCTGCTTGCATGCATGTTAGACTAGTAAGCAAGAAAATCTTTCAGTGACAGTAACTGAATTGTGGGATGTTATCTACTTTATCAGTTTTAAATGGCAAGTGAGCTAGTTTGTGTTTGTACAAGATAATGAATTGGTCACTTTCCTTTGCATTACAGTTTAGTTTTGGCTCAAAATGCATGGCTAAAAATAAACTGAAGTGGTCACTCACTTCAGCTGCTAGCATTGAGAAAGGATCAGGCATGCTTAGCCTATTCCTGACAGACATGCTTTGCCTTTTTCAGTCTCCTTGGCATCTCTAAATATACTATTGTGTGCCTACAGCCCTAAAGGGAGTTCTCCTAGGATCTAACTGTTCACTTTAGTCATCTTGCAAATTGAGTTGTCTGTCTGCCATAGTGGTTATATGGGAAATAATTGGTTCCCCTTAATCTCTGTTGCAATCTCTTACATACTTGAAAAACCTTTTCTTCCCTCTGCTTCTGGATCATAATCTTCTAGACTAGTACTCAATTATTTTAATCTTTCTGCCAGGTTAAGTCTTCTAAATCCTTGATTCTCTTATTTTCTCAGGCTCTCTTGAACATCTGCTTAGTCTCTAGAGTGCAGCATGTGTTTTTCATATTCAGTCTTGATTTGAAACAAACAAAACCAAAATAGTCTTACTCTGCAATTTTCAAGTATAAATTCAGTCATGTATTATGAAGGTAAATGTTGCTTGTGTTTAACGTGTTCTTCACTTCTGTCCCAAACTAAATAAGGTATGAAGTAAATTTCCAAAATGGAATAGAGTGTGGCGGGGCCTATGTGAAACTGCTTTCAAAAACACCTGAATTGAACCTGGTGAGTGCTGCTAATGTTGAGTGTTATCCATGAAACAAAGTTGTTTGTATTTCCACTTCTTTCTGGAGAAATCAGTCTGGTGAAGGCAGTGGTGCTTGATCTACAAAGTACTTAGTGCTCTTCAGGTTCCCAGTATTTTCAGTTGGAGATGAGAAATACTGAAATTTTCTGGCCTCTTGACTATATGTAATGTATTTTTAGAAAGAAACCCAGGGGACCACTTGACTATCTAGCTGGTTTCACGTGGACACTGAATATCAAGATAGCACTAACCAGAACAAATAGACTTTCAGTGATAATATTCAGTTAAGTCTGATATTGAGACAGCATATACCAGCTTCGGTGTATAAACTAAATACAACTCAAGTTCACTTTTAATGGTGCTTATTCTTTATGTGAAAGAAGGTCTGGCTTATAGTATCTGACAGTTCTATGTTACTGGCTTTTTAAAGTCATTTTTGTAGTGTAGAGATTTGCTTTAAAACACTCACGTACATGTATATGTAGTTATCACTGTGTAATGATTTACTTATCTTGCTGATAATGCTCAAACAGCAGTCGTTTTCCCACTGGCAAGTAGAGACCAAGGGTGCAATGTGAGTAGGTCAGTCTTAATTCTGGTCTTCTCTCTAGAAGCTTGTAATTGTGATGGAAGTTTTGGTCTGGGAATATCAGTGCCTTTGTATCAGATCTGTGGAACACCTCTTAGTGAACTGGGGGTTCTCGTGGTGGACATTAGCTGAAGCTGTATTTCAAATTACTGACATTGTTTTGCATTTTTTTTTTTTAAAGGATCAGTTCCATGACAAAACTCCATACACAATCATGTTTGGCCCTGACAAGTGTGGAGAGGACTATAAATTACACTTCATTTTCCGGCACAAAAACCCTAAGACTGGCAAGTATGAGGAGAAGCACGCGAAGCGTCCGGATGCGGACTTGAAGACCTACTTCACTGATAAGAAGACACACCTTTATACTCTGGGTATGTTGACTGCTACCTGCTGTTCATGTTGACAACTGCTACTGTGTTTTCTGAATCAAAAACTCAAAAGTGAGCTGAGGAACAAACAGGTCTTTGTGTCAATATACCATGCAGCTAAAAACCACTTGAAAGCTGTGAATGCAAAAACCAGCCCTAGTACATACAGGCTTGCTTCTTTTTTTTTTTTTTTTTTTTTTTTTTTTTTTTTTAAGTTTTGATTCACTTAAAAAGTCATGAGATCTTGCAGATAAAGGAGAACTGTATTTCAGAATAGTTCTGGGTAACTTGATATAAGTATTTCCATTGCTGATTATACTTAGACATCATGGGAAGGGTTCTTAGCAATTCTTAAACAGTAGTTGCTAGTGAGATGGTAGCTGGGGTGGGTGAAGTTTGAATTGTACAGCAGGAGTCAATGATACTTCGAAACACTTTGTGTCCTCCCTGCAATGGCTGTATTTACTTTTCCTTTCCAGTGTTGAATCCTGATAATAGCTTTGAAATTCTGGTTGATCAAATGGTTGTCAACAGTGGAAATCTGCTAAATGATATGTCTCCTCCTGTGAATCCACCCCGAGAGATTGAGGACCCGAATGACCAGAAGCCTGAGGACTGGGATGAGAGACCCAAAATCCCAGATCCAGATGCTGTTAAACCAGATGACTGGTAAGGTGGTGGAAGAGAGGGAGGTCTTGGCTGCTAACTTCAGCATATCAAAATGTCCTTCTCAAATGTAGTAAGGAGTCCCCTTTCTAGATTGGTATTAAGAAATACTATGTATTAGCTGGAGCTATTGCCTATGCTACAGTGTATCTGCATGTAGCTGGCTGGGTTTAAATGTGGTGTATGTCGGAAGTGAAGCTGGCAGATAAATCAGTGGGCTTGCTGAATCTTTCTTTAGGGTTGAGAATTTTTTTTGCTGTATTGTTCATACGTTAAATTCCATCTTCAAGGGACGAGGATGCTCCTGCAAAGATAGCAGATGAAAATGCTGTGAAACCAGAAGGCTGGCTGGATGATGAGCCAGAATATGTAGCAGACCCTGATGCTGAGAAACCTGAAGATTGGTATGTTTCCTACTTGTTAAAGAGTGTGATGGGTGTTTCAGTACTGGCTTTGACAAATACAAGAACTAATTTATTGTTGTTTGCTAAGGAAGTTGTCAATTCAGGCATCTTGCTTCAGAAGTGTAAGATGAATTAATCTGAGGAATTTTGTATAGTACCACTCATCTGTGCACTGGTCAACTGTTTTGTTCGGATTCCAAGCTGAATGGGAAGGTGATGGATCACCGTCCAGTCCTACCATGCTGGAAGGTGTCTGTGCTCAGGAACTAGCTTTGAGTGAGCTTCTGTGCTTTCGAGCTATTTCTTGAAATACTTCTGCAGTATTATCTTTGGACCTATTCTATACTTAGTTTCAGTATCTCCATTTTGAAGTAGAAATTTGAGTTTTCCCAGAAATCATATGTGTTGTAAGTTTTAGTCTGTATAAAGACAAGGAGCAGACTTCCTGACTGGGTTTCCCTTTCAGGGATGAGGATATGGATGGTGAATGGGAGGCACCTCAGATTGCAAATCCTAAATGTGAATCGGCTCCTGGCTGTGGTACCTGGCAGCGACCAATGATTGACAATCCGAACTACAAGGGCAAATGGAAACCTCCTATGATTGATAATGTGAACTATCAGGTTGGTTTTGTCATTTTGTGAAGTTCTGGCCCGTGCAGCATTTCTTATCCAAAAGTCAGAATGGTTTAAATTCAGCAGATGTCTATAATGTCATGGTGTCACTGTGCTTTCAAGTGGACAATTTTGAAGTGCTTGCTTTCTTGTCTTTTCTTTTTTGTGGCACTCATGAAATTTGATTTCCATCGCATTATAATTTAATGTGATGAATTGTCCTTCCTTGCTGAAATATGCTGAAAACTAAAAATGCAAACTGTAATGCCAGTAGGTAAGGCTTTAATATTTTATCTTTCCTAGGGGATATGGAAACCCAGGAAGATCCCAAACCCAGATTTCTTTGAAGACCTGGAGCCTTTTAAGATGACTCCCTTCAGTGCTGTGGGACTTGAGCTGTGGTCAATGACTTCTGACATCTTCTTTGACAACTTTATCATCTGTACTGAAAGAGCTGTGGCTGATGATTGGGCTAATGATGGATGGGGACTGAAAAAGGCAGCTGATGGTGCTGCGGAGGTGAGAAAGACTTAATTGTATGTTTCTTAAACAGCACAGCTGCTATTCGTATCCAGATTTGATCAATATATTTCTTTAGGTACCAAGACCAGGGATTGATAAACCTAATTAGAACCATTATTGTAATTATTATGTGGTAATAGTTGGTACTAATGGCAGTGAGTGTTCAGTATTCTTTGAAGCTTCTGCTCTGACAGTTGTACTATTAACTATGTACTAATTCTTATAAACTGTGGCAAGCGTACTTTGGTTAGCTGTAGTTTTAAGTATTAAATGTCACGTTTGCAGTTGCAGAGAGCCTATTTGAAAACATCTGTGATTCAAACTTAACTGCTGTGACTTCCAGGATTTTTAATGGTTCGCTGTATCTTCCAGCCTGGTGTTGTAGGCCAGATGATGGCAGCTGCCGAAGAGCGTCCTTGGCTTTGGGTGGTGTACATCCTCATTGTGGCTTTCCCGGTGTTTCTTGTTGTCCTTTTCTGCTGCTCTGGGAAGGTATGCATTTCCTCTGATAAAAAGTACAGTATTTAAGGAGAGATTCAGTGTTATGTGCCTTAGCTTCACACTTTTTTTTCTTTTTTAGAAGCAGCCGAGCGCTGCAGAGTACAAAAAGACTGATGCTCCTCAGCCTGATGTGGTGAGTGATGAGAGAGAGGAAGAAAAAGACAAAGGAGACAAGGAAGAAGAGGAGGAAGCAAATGAGGAGAAGCTAGGTAAGCAAAATATTGGCAAAACAGATGGAGTTCTCTAACTGAAGGAACAGAAGAAGTGGGACTGGCAAACATAGTATCAAGGGTGAACTGAAGGTGCCAATCATTAGGACAAGAGAATGAATGAGGGTTTTTTTTCCCCTTAGAAGAGAAGCAGAAAAATGATGCTGATATAGGAAGTGCTAGTCAAGAGGAAGAGGAAGAAGAAGAGGAAGAGGAGGACAGGAAACGTGCATCAGAGGTAAGAAAACAATTTTTGAGGAAGGTCTTTTTCTGTATCAAGAAGAAAATCCACGGGCTTAGCAAACCGGGTTCATGTGGTTCTCCTTTGCAGTGTCAGAACTCCAGAGAATTGAATTCCCCTGCAGAGTAGGAATTGCTGCGGCCTACCTCAGCAGATCAGGGAACCTTACTAAGGGCACTTGCCATCGACCCTGCATTGTGGAAAGAGTTGGATTGTGTGGAATGCATCTTTTTGATGCGAGAAGCTCATTCAGCTTTGTGTGCAGTCAGGATGTGACCTTTTAAGTGCTCCACACTGACATAATGGCTGACTTAAAAATGGGTGGGGTTTTGCTTGAAGTTAAAGGGATTTGTGCAGCTGCAGCAGTGCTCTCAGCAAATAACAAATCCACTGTGAAAATTAGGATTTGTCTAACCTGCATGGAAAGGAAGGTGTAGTAACATCAAGAGGTCCCTCTAAAAATTAAATTGTAATGTAGAGTTGCAAAAGTTGTTTGTAGGTTTGTTGTAAATGGCATTTAGGGATAAATTTAGATTTTCTTAATGTTTACACACCTCACTTTCTTACAGGAGGAGGAAACTGTGAATAGATCACCCAGAAACAGAAAGCCAAGGAAAGATTGAAAAAAATATATAAGAACTTAATCTGTGTGAATTTTTTTTTCCAAAACGTGGTTCTGGGAGAGGACCTTGGACACCTTACATTGAAACTTGGACAAACCTCAAGATTTTCACCATCCACAGGTTCCAGTCACACTATCCAATGTAACGGAGTGTCTAGCAGTAAAATACTTGCAATCCATCTGTTCTAAAGAACATCATTCCTGTAGAAAGAATGCATTTAATATAATGGGCTGTGGATTTTGGAATGTAACATGACTAACCTTTTCACTTTTGGTTTTAAATATTGTTTTGTTTTTATGTAGATTGGTAGAATTTTACCAGTCTCGTACCTTGGCTTAATTTAATATGTTAACTAGTGAAGAATAACAATGAATCTTTAAATGCTAAATGATAAAAAAAAAATGCAGTTTTATAACTAGCTCTTTTTTTTTTTTTTTAACAAATGTGCAAACTCCTCTGTGGCGTCTTTCTATCCCTTAAAATTTGGTAATTATTTGAAGAAAAGTTGTCAATGTATTTGACAATGCCTCTTCCCTCAAAGGGAAAAAAGAAAAGAAAGGGGGAGAGGGAATCATACGTCGGGGAACCCTGTAGTTAAAGTTTTTGTTCCTGGGGGGTTGGGGGGAAGAGGAAGGGGTTAGTTGCTCTATGGAATAGGCACTCTGTGCACGGCTAAAGCCCAATGAAGTGTTGACAAATGATGTAGAATTTGGAGTGGGTTGTCTTTAATGTGGCATTTAATCCTGCAGACCTTACAGTTAATGGATTTTGTTAGTTCTTCAGCTCTTTGTAAAATGAACAGGTTGTTGGGGGGCGGAGGGATAATGTTAGACTACTGTCCCTTTTCCCTTCTCTTCAGCCACTGATACTTTCCTTTCTCTGTGACTGTACAGCTTTTTCTGAGTGCAGCTTTGCCTCAATTGCTGGAAGTGCTTCATGTTCAGCTCATTGTCCAACTCTTTATTTTTATGGCTAGGCCTACTCCAGGGTCCAAGCACTGGATAGGACAGTGTCCCATATCCTCACTGTTATCACTGTATGTATTCCTATAGGAATGGGAGAAGTGGTGGGATAGACAAGTTGAACTTGAGTATTTCACAAGGAAAAAAAAAAAAAGATATCAGTATTTGTAGGTGGGAAAAGAAGCATGGAATATCTTAAGTGGTATGTGAAACTGTTTCAGTCTTTCATCTGCTTTTCATGTAACAAATGCATCCTAAATTATATTGTGAATGTTAGGGAGTTTCAATTCCAGCTGAATAAATTTTTTTAAAGCGTTGAGTCTACCATATTATACTGTTCCAAACACTTGTGGTGTGCTGGTGGTCACTACAGGAGCATACCTCTGAGGGTGAGATCTATGTAACTTCATTACACTGTACCAAATACATTGGGGTTCAGATGTCTATACAGATAAGCTTTTCTTTGTTTAGAGTGAAATTAAATGTCCTGAAATTACTTCTCTTGCACTGAATTATAAACACTCCAGTGTTGTTTGGTCATAGTTACAGTAGGGGGAACAATTCCCAGGGGTTGGGGGAGGGGGTGGTGTTCCAACCCTTGCAAGCAGTCTAACCAATTACTAAAGGCTTGGGGTTTTTTTGTTTGTTGGTTTTCTTTTGTACAAATACCCTTTGCTGCCTGTCCTTACGTTGTATCCCTTGTTTGTTGTGTTTGAAATATTAGTGACCACAAATGCGTAGCAGGATTTCTTTAATTTTTTTCAGCAGTGTGCAAATAAACTATTGTAAGCAAGATACTGGAAGTAATTTCAGACTTCTGTTGGGAGCATTTGCATGTTTAGAATGCCTTTGCCTGTTGAACACCTGGTAAATACTGCTCCTAACTGCCAAAATAGCTTATACTCTGACATGGGAGATGTCACAGCTTAAGCGTTGCTGTTAGCTTGTTCTCAGGACTGTACTTCTATCAAGGAGCAGCTGCTAATTCTGACTCAGTCCGTTGAGATGAAGTATATATAAATGGTTTTGATTCAGCTAATGTTTTGAGCACAACATAATTCTACTAATCCAGTGGTTTTTATCTTAATATGCAAATTGCCTTAAACTCCTGAACGATTCATGTGCATACGTGTTCTTTCCTAGCATCACAACGGAACTTGAGATCTGCTGTCAGCTTTTAAGTAATACTAAGGCAAAATGTAAGTCTGCCTTTGTTTTGCTAAATCTCCTGAAGAGGTCTGTCTGCATGCTATGGCTTTTTTTTTTTTTTTTAATACCATAGTGTATGCTTAAATAATCACTACAATAAATTAAGACTTTCTGAAACAGCTAGAAAATGCAGAAGTTACTTCTTCTCCTGCCTTCTGCCTGGGCTGGCTCCGTTCCACCTCAGCATCACTCTTAAAAGCGGGGAAGGAGCAAATAGGTGTGTAAGCTGAACTCCTGTGTGTGTGCGTGGGCTGGGGCTCGGGGAGGGGTTTGATATGTGCTTCATCACAGGGGGGGCTGTAGGAGAGCGCAGAAATGCTGAAGTGGTTTTTCTCCTTTAAAGAATGGAGCTGATAAAGACGTGAGCGGTAAGTTACTGCCCTGGCTGTGCAGCTGGCAGTGTGGCATAGCCCCAGCCAGGCTGCGTTCACCTGCAGTCGCAGAGTCTGCTTTAAGGTGGGCTGCTGGTGGGCGCTGCTGACGTTCCTGGGTGCTGTGGGGTCCTGTGGGGCTTGAGGCGAGTCCAAGCTAGCCCCGGTACCGCAGCGGGGCCCGTGGGCGCTGACGCGATGCGGGGTGAATCGCTGCGGGTGCTCGCTCCGTTAACCTGAATGGAGTTTCACCCCCGTCCGGGCCGAGCCCCCTGAGGGCCGGCGGCGCCCCGCTCCCTGTCAATCAGCCCATGCTGCCTCTCCCGCCGCCCCCATTGGCTGCGCGGCCTTGGCCCCGCCCCTTTCCTCCCGTGCCTTTTAAACGCGCCGCAGCCCGCCCCCTGACAGACGCGCTCCCCGCCCACGCGTCGGCCGCTTCCCTTCGCGCCTCCGCGCCTCCCCATTGGCTGAGAGCGCTGTCCGTCACGCCTCGTGACGCGCGGCACGCCGTGACGTCGCCCGCCACCCAGGAAGCTCCGCCTATTTATTCTCAACTCGGCTCTTGAGGGGAAAAACAATTTCAAGATGGCGGCGGCGCGGATAACAATGGGGACTCGGGGCTTCGGGCCGGCCCGAGCCTGAGAGCGGCGGCCGCGCCGCGACGGGGAGGGAGCGGAGCGGGCTCCGGCCGGGCCCCGGGAGCGGCGGGCACAGCCGAGGGGAGAGAGAGCGGGGGCGAGCGAATCGGCACCGGCCTCGGGAGAGAAGGAGGAAGTGGGGAAGGGGGGGGGAGCGCGGCGGGCGCCGGGGCCGGGGGCAGGAGGAGGAACCGGGCCGCGGGGCCCAGGTAAGGCCGGCGGGCGGGGGAGGAGCGGCGAGGCCTCGAGGAGAAGGGGCCATGGCGAGGCCCGGCGCGCGGAGCCGCTGAGCGGCGGTCCCCTCCTCGTCCCTCCGGTCCATGGTGCTGCCCCCCTGCCCCATGGCGGAGTTCGTGGTGCCGCGGCACAGCGCGGTGATGGAGCGGCTCCGCCGGCGCATCGAGCTCTGCCGGCGGCACCACAGCGCCTGCGAGTCCCGCTACCAGGCCGTGTCCCCGGAGCGCCTGGAGCTGGAGCGCCAGCAAACCTTCGCTCTGCACCAGCGCTGCCTGCAGGCCAAGGCCAAGCGGGCCGGCAAGCACCGCCAGCCGCCCCCGGCCCCGCCGCCCCCCGCGCCCCCTCCGCCCGCAGCCGCCGTCGCGGGGAGCGCCGAGAGGAGCGGAGCCAACGGCCTGGACGGCGAGGCGGCGAGCGGCGAGCAGCACGGCCGCAGCAGCACGCTGATCGCGGTAAGGTGCTGCCCGTGCCGCGGGTGGGGCTGTCAGCGTGTCACCGGGTCGCTCGATAAGGGCGCGCGTATCGCGGAGGGGGGACTCTTAGCAGCTTGGGCTTTACTGTGCTTTGGAAAGAGTTTCAGCCGAAGCGGAGAGGCAGCGCTTGTTTGCCGCTCGCTGCAGTGGGTGTGAGCGCTGTGGGAGTCCCACTCCACCCATTACAGAGCACAGAACGCGAGTGTTTCCCTGGCCTCGCCAGCGCTGCTGGCTGTCAGGGCATGTGCGTGCGGCCACGGCTGTGCGTGTATCGGGAGAGGCCGCTGCTTGGCTTGCCCCGACCTCCTTAAACGCAGTGACCCTGTAAGTGTGTCAGCAGTGCAGGTTAGTAGGGTGACCTCGCACCAGCTGCCTGTGCTCCAGAACACCCATTGCTAAACGTTGACCTTTGCGAAAATGATACAGCGCTGCTTCGAGTTTCCTTATGGTGGGTTAATCTGATTGATTTTCAGGTTACCACATCGGTAAACCCTGTTTTTGAGATGGTCTGTATGCTCGGTCACAGTAAAAGAGGAGAAGGTGGTTCTCTGCTGCCTTAGGCTTCACTTAGTTTTTAAAAGAGAATCGTGATAGAGCTCGGTGCGTGTTTGGGTATGACTGTGCGTGACGTGAGATTGTGAAACATGGCACGCAGACGTCAGCTTTCGTGTAGCACTGAGCAGCACGTACCTGGACGTGGGCTTTGCAGCACGAGCTGAAAAATGTTACTCAGCTGAGTTGGTGTTCAGGTAGCTGATGTACGAATCTAGGATGCTGGCCGTTCGGAAGGCTGAAATGCTCGTGATAGTTTGAGCACTTCAGGTGGTTGTTAAAGAACCTTTGAGGGTGAGAGGAAACTTTCAGCCTTCCTGGCACTGATTCTGTAGCGCTTCCCCAGTGCTGCTCTTTGCTGGGCTGATCCTGAGTGTAACCTGGTGTCAGAACACAAATTACTCAAACCTTCTATTTCGTTTTCCAAAGATTTGATGGCATTTCTGTTTGTTTCCTGTCTGGGCTGTGAAGCATACTGCATCTGGGGCTCTATCCATTAATGATGCATATTTGTGCAGCACGCTCAGCAGAGCTCTTTAGCATGTCAAATCCTGTTGCTTAAAGTGCCACCGTGCTCCTTCATATTGATCCTTGAAAAGAAAGACGTCTTTGATTTGTTGGTGTTGTTTCTTTTAAATTGCTTTGGATGTGGATTTGATCTAATTAGCATCCATTATAATGAGGGCTCTCAGCAGCAGTGTGGTTTTGAAATACAGTGCACATCTGGGGAAGCCCTTCTTGTTCAGGAAGCTGCTGCCAGTGGCCAATTTACACAACAGAAGAGGGTTTTAGTGTATGAATGACTCCTCCTCGTGCTGGCCTGCTGTTTCCTTCCTAGGATACATGACTGCAAGCTTAATTGCAGCTGCTGATTCAACATCTCGTTACTAGGGCATAAAGTTAGTTAACGCTTTGAAACAAAAACAAAACAGCTCCAAAAACTAGAAACCAACAAGAAACCTCTGCTGCTGGTTTGGATCTTTTGGCATAAGAAGTCTCTCCCTAAGTCAGTGTTTTACCTCTGGCTGTACCTTTGTCTGAGGTGCAGCTCTTACCTGGAATACGTTGCTCTTACCGAGACCAAATGTGTGCTCTGCCTGGGAAGCAGATGGCTATGGTTTAAAGTATTCAACAGACTTTGGATTAACACCAGAGTTGTGTTTTAAAATATCCTGAGCACGTTCCTTTCAAAAGAGTGCCGTTAGGTCGGTGAAACATGCATTGCATTGGTGTAAATGGCATTATGGTATAGGGCTTTTCTTGTAGCTGCCGTATGAACCTCCTCTTGGAGACCAGTAGCTGCATTCAGAGTTAATGAGGCGTTTATTTTGATCCTTGGGAGAAAAGTGACTTGTGGAAGTGTAAAGGGCACAGGATCTGGCATCCTTGAGCTGCTGGCAGGACCTGCAGCTGCTGTGCCACTCGTGTGCCCAGGTGCTGTCCGTGGCAGACTCGGAGTAGCCCTGGGTAGAGGGTGAGCACCACCCTGTCAAATCCTGCATGACTTATTCACGTGGCTGAAGCCTGAAGTTATGTTTCCCTTCTATTAGTTTCTTTCTGGTTTTTATGCTGAGCAGAAGCCAGGGCAGTGCCATCCTTTGTTTTCTTGCTGGGCAGTGCTGTCGTGTGAGCACACAGAAGCCAAGATCCAATACTGATGCAGAAATTCTTGAGGATGATGTGTGTGCCGAGTAGACCTGTCCTTGTTTGAGGGACAAGGTGAAAATACTGGCTCTAATCTAAAGGAAAATTCAAACGTTTGAGTTTATGTTGTTTCTTTTGTTTAGGGTGACGTTAAAACTTGCTCAAAGTAGAGGATGCTTGGTGCTCGAGTAACGCTTCTTGTGTTGGTCTTCTATTTTTGAGAAACAGAGAAGTTGGGAAGGGAAAGGAGCTGCCATCGAGCGTGTTTTTTCCTCTTCACCAGTTTCTGTTTTGAGAAAGTTCATTTTAATAGCATTTAAATTCTGCCTACTGGAAAGGTCGCCCTGCATTTCTGACAGCCTGCGATGTCGCGTATCCCTGAGCTGTGCGCAGAGTGCTCCCTCGGCACGACAAGGAGTGTGCTGGGCTCGGTGTGTTGGGCTCCATGCTCTGAGATGTGGCCTTGTGGAACTGTTCCCACCTGAGAGTGGGGGCTGTGTAGGTGCTTTGCTTTGTCTGGGACCGCTCTGGTTGGCGTCTGTGGAACAGGCAGAGATGTGCTCGGCCCTGGGAGAGCTCTGTGTGAAGGGTGAGGAGCAGAGCAGCATTTGCTGGGGAGAGATAGAGGTTTTTATGGTGAAAACAGCCATTGAAGCACGGCACCAAGTGAAACGTTGAAAAAGAAGGCTAAGGAGAATAAGAGAATGTGATTTCTGTGATTGAAAGGAGCTAACATAGCACATTAAAGGGAATAAGATTGCCTGGGTTGTAACGACAAACATGATTGCGTTCTCCTTAGGGAGCTCAGGCTCACAGCTCAGGAAACCTCACTTTGGGGTAAGCTGTGGTGAACGGGTGTTAAATTGTGAAATTATGTTTTACCACAAAAATAGCAAATAATTTCCACATTATTTATACATAACTTGAGTGCAGCGTACTCTTGCCACCATTGTTTGGTTTTGCTGACAAGTCTGATAGCTTGTTGCACAACAACTCCGACAGGTTTTTCTTTGTCTCCTTTTGATTCTGTGTGAGGTATTGTTGCGTGTTTGAAACACTTCCCCTCGCAGATGGGTTAGATAAGCAGCGATGCTTTCTGAGCTGTGCGGATCTGGGAGGGACTGACGTGCTGCTGAAGTTCAGGCGAGGTGGGTGATCCGGGCCGAAGGCTCGGCAGGGCTTTTTGATTCAGCAGAACAATTCCTGCAGCAGAAGCTGCCCCTTGTGACTAATGCAGGCTGGGCTATTTATAGCATGCATATCCACAGCCCTTCTCCACTCCAGCAGGCAGTCACCCAAATACAAAAGACTTCTGGAATTAAAGTAACAGTCAAAATTAAAGTTAGTGCAGCAGTTTTCGTTCTGACAACGCGCTGGAATGCAGGAACATATTTGGTTATCAAATGCTTTCCTTGCGTGGACAGTGCAACTTTGGAAGCTGTGTGTAGATGCTCAGTAAGTAGAGAGTATGATGCAGGGCCAAAATGTTATTTTTTTCTATTCAAAATTCATATATGTTGCAGTTCCTGATGTTTGCACTGATCTTCCTGCTTGAGAGATGGTCATCCTTGTTGGTTCTGTCCTCGGCCAGGTGGGGAAGGAGAACCTGTCTATGCTGTTCCATGGAGATGGTGTGTGCTGCAGTGCTGCCACTTCTGCTGGAGGCAAACTGGTGTGTTCCCCTGTAGGTGAGGGTGCTGGCATCTCGCTGGAGGGCATCTTGGAGCTGGAGTTTTATTGTATGTGCAGAGTAACACGGGATTTCTTCTTTGAAAATGGCCAGTGCTTTCTCATGCTGCTATTTCATGACAAATCATTGGAGATATAACTTAAGACTGAAACTGTAAGCGTACTTGAAACAAGATACAAAATGTAAAGCTCTATTGACTCTAAGAAGAATTTAGTATCTGAAATGTGTCATTAAGAAGCCTAAAAGGCACAGCATATGAGCTAGGATTGTAAGGTTTTATTTCTGCATTTTTACAAGACATTCTCAGGAAAAAAAATAAAACAAAGCACAAACTTGCTTTCAGTTTCTCTAGCTATAAACTTATAAATATTTACCAACTATAAGCGTATTATTTACTCTCTTGGAAGCCCTTCTTCCCAGTGCAACAGGAGAGTCCTGAAGCCGTGAACTCTGCTGGTGAATTTGCTGGCAGAAAGCTGGAGAAAAGTGTTAGAGCATTCCCAGTTTCTTCTGCTGGCTTCCTTGTTAGTGTGTGGCCAGCTCCTACAAAGTCTGCCAACATGCCTTTGCTGCAGTACAGCTGAGCATCGTCGTGGTACATCATACTCAGGTTTTTTGATCAGAGTGTTTGGGATGGACACCCCTTTGTGTGGAGGGGTGGTACCTGACTTCTGTCTGTTCACCTGGGTCAGGTGGGGAAGCCGTGGTTATGTCCTGACTGCATGCATACTGCTGCCAAGCAGACGTACTGTGTTGGTTTAAGTGCCTTGGATAAATGCTTCTGGGGTAAGAGTCTTAGGCAGAGTTAGACAGACTCGTTGCAAAGAGCTTGCAGGTTCATGTGCTGCTGGGAGGTTGGGCAGGCTGAGAAAATGGGAACACGTTTCTGTTTCTGATCTTGTGACAATGGAAAGAATTGACTCGTGTTCTAAATAAAAGTGATTGATTCTCCTAAGGAAACCATGAACAGCATACCAGAAAGCAACTGTGCTTCGCAAAGTTGTAGTAGACAAAAAAGAAATGCTAAAGGAATTTTCTTAGTGAGTTGCAAGCTACGCTTTATTCTTGTCAGCTTGGAGGTTTTTTTTTTCCTTTGGAGTTTTGGTAGAAGGGAACAGGTTTTTCTTGCCTTGAGAACTCTGTTGGGGCAGCTCGATATGCAGATAGCTTGCTGTCTAACTTGTATCTCATGTGTGCTATGTGTTGGGTTTCTTTCCCCCTAAAAAAGGTTTAATTATATAGAAACAGTCAAACAAGAAGAGCCAAATTCAGAATTTCTTCTGTTAGGAAACCAAGAGCTGAGGTAGTGTGTGAGAAATTTCACAAGAGAAGGTTATGTTCTGTGCAGATCAGTTGCGTGAATGCAGTCAGTGTGAGAATGTAGGTTTTATTGCTGAGGAGGTCAAACATGAGTGAGTTGTGTGTTAGTAATGACACTGGAGAAGTAACTGTTGGCACCTGCATCTTCTGGTAGCACCGTCCTTCCTTGGGTGAAGGATGGAGCTGGAACATGGAGGCTGGCTTATTGTGGCTTAGCTGGGTTATGGCTGCGGCTGCGTAACCTCAGTGTAGACTTAATGCCACAATACCCGAGTGTGTTTTGTGCTTCTTTGCCTCTTAAAAGTGAGCTAGGATTCAAGTGCAGTAGGTAAATAGCTTCTAAATTTCAGGGATTAAATAGTCATGTTGTGAATCAGGCTGTCTTTTCTGGTACAGATAAGAGATAAGCAGATTTTCTTCTTTCCTGTGTGTCTGCTGGCTGTTGTGTACGGATAGGATGTATTTCAATTAACAGTACATTGAAATGAGGTGAGGGCAGACACCTCCAAATTTTACCTCATAAAATCTCTATTTTTACAGTGCTTTTTTTACGGTACAAAGGAATATAGTATGAGGTAAAAGAAGGGCTCTGTGAAGAGCAACGAATGCTGGGGTATTAAAACTGGTTATCTGTGTTTTGATGACTGTTAGAAGCCATGCAGGTGTGGTAGACCATGGGTTTTTGTGGGGGAAGATGCCTGTGATGGACACTGAGGGTCTGTGCCTGTGTCTAGACTCCATTAAGTTTAGTTTAGAATCAGAAATGATCTAATCTTCCGTATATTACAAGTGGTGTAGTACAACAGCAAGGACCTGAGCATGAGCCAACTTCTGGAATATTCCTCCATCAACCTGAGTGAGTTTGGAGCCCACAGAGAACTGGTCCTACCCGAGCCCTAAGCTGCCTTGAGTTGTCTGCGGCAGTTACGGTTACAGCAGCGGTTCCAATGGGCCTTGGTTCTGTTCTAATACAGAAATTCTCTTCAGCCATGAGAAGAACATGTTTTGCGTGCAAAAAACTGAATTATTACTTGTGTGGTATTTTTCAGGGAGTGTTTTTTCCTTAATGATTTGGAATTTAGGAGGATCCATCCCAATCTTTGATTGACTCATCATATGACCTTGGGCAAGTTACTCATCCACCTTGAGCTTCAGTTTTCCCAGTTGGAGTATTAAGTAAACAACAGGAAACTTGCCGAAAGCCAAATGTTGGGATTGAGTTGAAGCTTCATCGCTTTCTCTTGTTTTCTGTTTTTGTGAAAAATCAGATCTCCTTTATTCTCTTACGTTAGTAATTGAAAAAGTTGCTCTGGGTCTGCTCCTGGAGCTGGAGATGGGATGTTGAGCTTAGAGAACTGAAGTTCCAGCCTCCGCTCCAAACGTACCTCCTCTACCAGCTCTGCTGCTCGTCTCACTACTTCGCTGCTGTTTCCATGAGGCATCCAAAAGATCATGGTCTCCTGGAAACTGCAGTCCATCCCTCTGTAAAAATGAGAAGTTGCTGTTACGTATGCAAGCGTGAAGCGGTGTTTGTTTCCAAAGATCAGCTAGCTGTGGACAGTTAACAAGAAAGCAACCACTGTGATCCAGTCCTTCTGTCCTTAAATCAAAGGGCGCTGTTGCCCAGGCAAGCACTGTGAAATTCTTGATAATTTATGCTGGCTCTACACACAACCTTTTTCTCCAGTGTCGGGATCTTGAAGTTTTCCCCGTTTGTTCTTGGATGTTTTTCCCCAAGGGTGAGTGGACTGCATTATGGAGACTGCGTATTAAAATAAGTGTGCTTGTTTTGAGGTTTGTTTAATGAGCTGCTTTTCTGCCATCTGAGAGGACTGTTGTTCAGTGAACCACACTTGAGACGAGCAGCTTTTTGTGGGGATTCTCCTCATGTGTCCTGCTGGGACACACAAAGGCATCTTTTCCAGGTCAGGGGAGCTTTCCCTCTTCAGCTGTGCTGCTCTGAGCCGTGCTGCTGCCCTGCAGGTTTGTCTGTCTTGATGTAGTGATGCCGGTACAGCAGAGCCTATCTGTCTGGCGAATTTACCTGAGGGGAGGAAAAAAACACTGTCATCTTTGAGGTGTGCGTGTGTTCTGTTTTCTGGTATTTTTGAGGTTGCTGGAAAGAAGTTAAGATTTGAAAGAATGCTGCCAAAAAGAGAAGTTGAACTAAGGGTCCCGCGCTCTGCTTTGTACAACCGAGGTGCTGTTGCTGTACCCTCTGCTAGCTTCTAGGTGGCACTGCAAGAGAAAGAATATGCATATTCAGTGGCTGTACACAGCCAACTGTTGAGCTGGTTTGTGCTTTAGGGGCCATAGAGCAGAGGGTAGCAGGGGGAAAATACTTCGGGAGAAGAGAGGAAAGGAATAAACTTACTCTGCGTGGCAGAATTGACTGAGCTCCTAATTGCAGTTATGTATGAATGGAGCTGTGGTCATTTGATGACAGACTGGTTTTGCTTAATGCCAAAAACGTGATTGTGTACAAAAATTACTTACTTATCCTCCAGTAATTAAAATCACAAGAGAAATGACCCTCTTTTTTTTTTTTTTAATTCTTTTAATGTGAGACTGCTTTACAAAGCAGTCTTGCTGGAATATTGCACTGTGTACGTAGACTAAATAAATACAGGTTGTTAGTCTCAATTTGAATCTTAATGTTCTTCAGTGCTTTTGCATTTTGAGCAGGAAAGATCGTAATACGTTCCAATTCAAAGTTATTTCTCGACTTTTTGTTGTCAAAAAAGCTGTCAGTTTTCGTCTTTGATTGATTTAGCACTTGCTTTGGAAGGTTTACCCTATCAAATTTTAGCAAGGAAGTCATCTCGTGTGATGACTTGTAAAAAGCAAAGGCCTACCCCTTTTTTTCCCCCTAAAATGTTTTATTCCTGTTTTTATTTATTTATTCTTTGATCGTATTCAGAGCTAGACAGTGTTCTGGTAAGAAATAATCCGTCACATGAAGCTAAATAACTCAAATATTCCCTTTTTTTTTTTTTTAGCAGCTCCACGAGACTGTGAAAAGAAAGCTCGATAGTGCTTCTTCCCCTCAGAATGGAGACCAGCAGAATGGCTTTGGTGATGTCTTTTCTGTTTCCAAGAAGCTGCGTCGTGATGATGGTCTTGGTGGGGTGAGTGGTTCTTCCAATGGAATGCCCCCTGTATCTCCACTCCATCACCTTGACAAGAAATCTGGTAGTGGAGATACCTTGCAGCTTAATGGAAAACACCCAATGGGGCTCGATGGCATCAGCAAGAAGTGTCTTCCAGATTCCAGCCTGCAACTGAATGGAGGTGGTGATGCTGATGATTCATTTCCTCTGAGTTTGAACAAAGAGCTGAAGCAGGAGCCTGTAGATGATCTTCCGTGTATGATTGCTGGAGCAGGGGGTTCTATTTCTCAGAACAACTTGATGCCTGATCTTAATCTTAACGAGCAAGAATGGAAGGAGCTTATTGAGGAGCTTAATAGGTCAGTGCCTGATGAAGACATGAAGGATCTCTTTAATGAAGACTTCGAAGAGAAAAAAGATGCGGATTCTTCAAATTCAGCTGCACAGACTCCATTGCCACAAGATATTAACATAAAGACTGAATTTTCCCCAGCGCCCTTTGAACAGGAGCAGATGGGATCTCCGCAGGTGAGATCTACTTCTTCAGGTTCAGCATTTATTGGTGCTGCCTCTGTTCCTGTAAGTGCCGCTTCTTCGGTGGTCGGTAGTTCTCAGGCTATGTTTCAGCCTTCTAGTCAGTCAATGACTGAAAACCCTAATCAGTCCATGATGCAGGCATCAAACCACTCTCAGAACGTCCAGAGACCTCTCCCTAATGTGTTGTTACCTGGGAAGGGGGCAGGAAGTGCCAAAGAAATGTCCTCTGCTCATCAACTCCAGCAGATTGCTGCCAAGCAGAAGAGAGACCAGATGCTGCAGAACCAGCAGCAGGCTTCCCAAGTCCACCAAACAAATCAGATGTCTACCTGGCAGTCTGGGCCTTCTCATAGCCCGCTGGCTGTTCCGTATACCATGGAAAATCCCACCAGCCCTTCAGTTTACCAGCCAGACTTCAACAATCAGAAGCTCATGATGCCTAATATAGGAAATAAAAGCTCCCCAAGAGCCGGAGGCAATTACCACGTGAACATATTGGGTCATCAGCAAAACAACATGAACCAGAACCCTGTGAATAGTCAGGGCTCAATGCTGGACTATGGGAACACCAAACCTCTTTCACATTACAAAGCAGAATGTGAACAGGGCGTTGCAGTACCTGGTCAGAATAAGACTCCCATGTTGGCTTACATACAGCAGCGCCAGCAGCAGCCGCTGTCCCATGTGAGCGATGACCAGAATGGAATGATCCTGTTGAAACCCAAGTCTGGAAACATCACCTACCGACTGCCACACAGTCAGGTATGTCTTCTGATCTTTGTTACTTCTGTTTAGTAACAGATGTGAGCTTTTGCAAGAGGCTGGTGGACAGGTAAGACTGGAGTATGGCTCGCTCGGTGGTTTTTCAGATCAGTTGCTGCATGTTTTTAAAGAATAATATGGGAGTACACAGTGTGCTGAGGCAAGAGTCAAGCACTGTATTTTCCACTGAGTGCAGTTTTTAATATGCAGTTCTGGGTCACGTTGGTAACGTGTGGTTTCCAGCTTAATATACCGCATGGGCAACAAATTATGTCACACTTCACAGAAGGTTCTACTTACAGAGATAAATAGATGCTTTGTAAACTTTTGCCTGAAATAGCTCATAGAACTGCAGTGTTAAATAGTGTTCTAGCAGAAGCTTTGCTTTCTTTACCTTCTCCTTCATCCCTGACTTCTGTAGGAGTTGGCTCGCTATAAACAGCTACGCCTTTGGCTGCTGCTTTTTCAAGAGAGATGGGGATGGGGGCTGTGTTCTTGGATTGAAATCTAAGAATTTGTTACTTGTTCTGTGTCTATGGGAATGTATCTTTAACAGGTAATATTTGTCTGCTTGAAGCAGTGTGCTTCAGGCTTTCCTATGAAGGAGAACCCCTGTAGTGCTGCTTTGCCTTACGAGATATAATACATTTGTAATACACAAATAACAATGTATGTATGATATTACAGATGTGCATCAGGTAGAAATGTATATAGCAGGTGGAGGAGAACGGACTTGTAGGCACACACTACTGAATCCCAGCAATGCACGTATTGGAGGACTTGCTGACAAAAAAAAAGGGCTTTTTTATAAGGATTAAAACTCCTGCAAAAGCTGTTGGAGCTCCAGCTCTCGTAGCATGTTCCTTCGCTAAAGCAAAACACAAAATACATGGCATAAAAGCCTGATTAGTCTGTGGTGAGGACCACAGTGATGTAAAAATAAAAGTGAGATCAGTAATACATGCTTCATAAGGCACAAGGAAAATTAATCTCTTTAAAAGCTAGCGGAAGTAACGATCTAATGATATTTTTGGTGGAGGAAGAAGGAGGGAAGGGTGAGGATGATTGTGTGTGTCACATCTATCTCTTGCTGAAAAACTTGAAGGTGACCTTGCATCTATGCTGCCATGCTTGCACTGAAATAACAGAAATCCTAATGAATACTTCTGGAGAATTTCTAGCAAGCTTGCTTACAGAACAACTTAGCACAGCATTGCCTATATTTGGATCATGATTTCTTACAAAACTGCAGCAAGTGAGAACCAACGGCCCAGATCATTAGCTGAATTCTGAATGTGAAAGTAAATTCATTTGCATAATGAGAAATGAGGCTGAACTGTACTTAAAAGATGATAACAAATGTCAAATTTCAAATAGATTCCCAAGTACAAAGAGGTCAGTGTCAGGTCTTGATGGATAATTGTTCCATGTTACTTTTGCTTTTCCCGAGTTCCTATCTCCAAACCAGAAACAGAGATGCAGGCTGAGGAAAAAACGGATACAAGCAGTTATCTACAGTAGTGGGTTTTTTTTTTTTTTCCTGTGTAATATGATGAAGGCCGGATTGCTGACCAAAAGTTAGGAGTCTTCATTTTGGTCAGTGGAGTTTCTTCCACTGAAGAAACTACTTCACCTGTAAATTCTTGATACTGGAAAGAAGTCAGCATTAGGAAGAGAGGCATAAACTTGCAGAACTGAATGTAGACAGGAGAGACAGGGTATAACTGTATGGTGAAATTCCAAAACCAATTGGGAAGCTGCAACCAAAGGTAACTGAAGTTGGTGCATTTGCAGTGCTGTTTGTAATGGCACAATTCCTCTGGCTGAGCAGAAGCACGCAAAGCTTCATTCCCCTTTTTGAGCTGGAATTTGGGAAGCACTTTAAGTGAAGCTTTAAGCCTCTGTTCCTGAATGTGCTGGAGCTTCAGCTCCTCATTTCTGTGTCTTTACTTATAAAAATCCTGTATCCTTTACAAGAGGTGATAGAACTTGTGGTCATCATTGTGAAAACACCTTTCCTCATTTCTGTGACTGTTCAAAGTTGCTAAGCTCTGCAGGGCTAAACCTCCTTCTGTAACTCACGTTGTTGCGTTTCTGTTCTGCAGGATCAAACTGCATCTCCTAATGTTCCTCGTGTTCCTGTTTCTGTCCCGGGCTCTGGTGTTGGTGCCCAGGCTCCCAATGTCACCATGGCAGGGAACCACAGCAACCAGTCGTATCTTAGCAATCAGCAGCAAGCAGCAGTGATGAAGCAGCACCAAATGCTGATGGACCAGCAGAAGCAGAGAGAGCAGCAACAAAAGCACTTGCTGATGGAGCAACAGAAGCAGCAGTTCCTGATGGAGCAGAGACAGCAACATCTATTAGCTGAGCAGGTAAGAGAGGCCAGCAGTCTTTTTTCTTCCTTTCTGCTAACTTCTTTCGGTTGGCTTGAAGGCGTGTTTGAAATGTTACAGAACGATTACCACCTTACAAAATAGGGGATGTAAACTTCAGGATGTTTGGGTATAAATTGGTTTTCTGTTTTATATGAAAACAACAACAAAATGTACCATTTGGTTGTCGAGATCTCTTTTCTGTTACAAAGCACAGTTGTGAATTAAAGGAATGGAACAGCTAGAATTTAATAGTGTGGAAATGCAAGCTGATATCTCCGGGAAGAGAAGATATACCAGTGATGATGTAATTATTTGTCTTCCTTCTTTCACAAAGGAAATGAGAGCAAAATAATAAAAGATCAGGATATCCTTGATGTTTTGGAGAGCTTTAAGCAAGGGACTCTGTAAGCTGGTTGTGTTCTGCCTTTCCTCTCTGTGAGTGCCACGACAGTTCATGTTTCAAATTTTAAATCATCTTTCATTTGTTTATTTGGGGAAAATAATTAGACATCTGCATCCAACTTGCATCTTATCCTGCCAGAAGAATTTAACTCTGCTATCCGTCAGACTGTGCAGAAAGCTGCTTTAGTCTCTCTCAGGGAAATGGGCTCCTTGTGTGAACCTTTCTAAGCTTTAAACCTTTCGCAAGTCTTTCAGCTGGGAATCGGTCCAAAGGGCCTCACTCCTGTCAGCTGTGCTTTTCTGCATTTTTGAGTAGTCCATGCTGGCATGTTCCACACATTGTCACTGTACAAATGGAACAAATCTCTGCACTGGGTATGGAGGAAGGGGAATTTTCAAAGAAGGTTTTAGATCCAGGGAGAACTTAGTATTCAGATCTTAGTTTTGTCTTTCAGGATAATGGATGGAGGGCAGGGGGAAGAAAAATGTTATCTTTGGGGATAATATGAGGAAAAGAGCTGGTAATTTATAGAAAAAAAAAAAAAAACCCAAAAACTGAGCTGCATATATCCCTGAATTAAAAGGCAAAACAGAAAGTCATAGAAATGCATAATTGGGTAATAGTTTTGGGTAACCTCCCCTCTCTGACACTGTGAGCTTTCTTTACATTTGATATTCTGAGTCTTTCTTATTCTGTTTTTTTGCTGAGCCAGCCTTCTGCAGCTCTTGGTTCATTGTACTGCTGTGGCATCCTTCCCTGGCTTCTGTGGTCAGCTTTTTCAGGTCTGACTGGTCCTGCAAGCAGCAGGTCCCTTCTGTGAAACAGCCTGCCCTCTTCATTCCTCTACATGTCTCAACAGCTTCTCAGTTGCAGACACTTCAAAACAATGGTAGTAATGTGTACCTGCCAGCTTTCCACACTGCACTCATCTCTTCTTGAAGGGCTTAGTGCTTGTGTCTTTGACCCAGGACTCTTGAAAGGGAATTTCTGTCCTTGCATGTGCCCTGTGCACGATTTTAAGTAAGTGAGTAGCTGTGTGTGGTTTCACTTCTTTATGCCCTTAGAATTCCAGCCTGGTTGAAAATAGCTGTGGGTGTAGGGCCAGAAATGTTGTCTGAGATGTGCTTCATGGTGTAAAAGCAGCCCTTGGGCTCTTTACGTTGTCAGAATCACGCTGTTAGTGCATATACTTACACACTGTCTTCCATTTCCCCATGGCTTTAAATTCCCTTTAAATTTGGATTTGTCATAAAGTACATACAGATTGGATACTTTTTTCGAAGAGGCAAGCTGATTTCAAACCACTAGTAGGGCTTGTTACGATAAACAAGTGAATTATTGAGAAAATGGTTTGGAACAGTGGTTGTAAAACTTGCATAGCTCCTGTTGTAACCTTAGTTTTGTAGTTTTCCGTGATCTTCTAAGACATCCAATCATTTGGGTCTGTATATGTTGCTGTTTTTGAAAACTAGACCTAGAAAACATTTACGTGGTTTTACTTTCCTGTGCAACACTGGTATTTATGACTTACACTTTTAATTCAGACTGTTTAAATAAATTGATCTAGGGGCAAAGAGTAAAAGTGATATGTGGATTTTTAGATATTCTTGCTTTTTCTCTTTTTATACTTGTTAGACTATTGCACCTTTAGGATATTGCTGAAAGTGTATGAATGTTTCACTGATTAAAAGACCAACACCTGTAACTTCTAGTTATTTAGATGAGAACAGAGGCCTGAAATTTAAGCTTGCAGAAGCCCCTATGATTACCATCTCCATGTAAAAGCATGCAGATAGCTTGATTTTTGTCCCAGGTAGTCACTCTTGGAGAAACCTCAGTTTGCTTCCTAACTGTGGTGCGTTGGACCTTTCCCAGGAGAAACAGCGGCAGCAGCAGGAGCAGCAGCTGCAGCGACACCTGACCCGACCTCCCCCCCAGTACCAGGACCAGCCACAGAACCCATACCAGCAGCAGGTCGGGCAGTTCACAGGTGAGCAGTGAGGTCACCGAAGCAATGGCAGAAGTACCAGGTGCCTCCAGAGTTCCTGGACTGCAGAGCTTATGATTAATTGATTGCCACATCTTCCTGTGTTACGGTGCTTTTAAACTTTTAGAGCCAGACTCTGGTGCGTTTGGAAAAATAACAGCTTCCTCTGACCTAAATATCTGAGACAGTGCATGCTCCTGATTCTGTAACATTGCTCTAGGAATGGATAAAACTTGGCTTTTAGAACAGTGAAGGTATTTCATTTTTATACTCCCATTTTCTTTTACAGATGTTAAATTCTCCCTTAACTTTTGTGTGTGTGATACTGCTCTAATCTTCTTTTTGGAAGGGAATGGCATCCTGAGTGGTTTAGTTTTGTTTCACAGGAGAAGCTTGGTATGTCTTGATTGTACTGACACTGATAAATAAAAGGTTTTTTTTTTTTTTTTTTGCCATTAAGTTGGAATGGCACCATGAATGTGGAAGAAGTAGAGAGTATTAAAAGATTGTCTCCTTTACACACAAATCCTCCCGCACCATGGCATTTTATAAACTTAGAATATGCAAAATGTGCATATCCTCTTCTTTCTGATTCCTTTCTCTCTCTGTTCCCACAGAAGTAAACACCAAATGGAGAAGATGCAAATAGAAATGTAATACCCTCATTCTCAGTGTTTGTGTGGAGCTAGGGCTGAGTTCTGTTACTTAACTGAAAAACTTGATCCCACTGCAGAACGTTTGTGTTAACAGTGGGCAGTACAGACTTCAAATACTGAAGTGTGATGTTTTTCCTCCTGCCATGTTTCTTCAGAAGCAGTGCAGTACCTCTGTTAGAAGTGGAGTATGTGTTGCTAGAATGAACGTCAGCATTATTTTTTTCCTTGTTTTGGTAATTGCAATTGCTTTCTTCATCTTAAATGCTGCTATGTGCACTGCCTCTTCACTGTACTGTTCTGTAAGACCTCCCACTTTGATCTGTGTCACTGGTTCATTAATTGTTAGTGCCCTGGAGAGCCATTGTTACTCATCTGTCCTGAATTATCATTTAAATAAGAGTCCATAGCTTTTTTTGTTTGCAAGTTGAGAAAGTCACGGTGTAGGCAGGTTTCCCTTGGCTGGCTAAATGTGGGGAGCGAGTGGATGATATATGCACTGTACTTCACAGTGCTTTTCTATTTATTTTCTTGTTTTAAGTAACAGGGATGTTTCTTTGACAGGGAAATGCTTTTTCTTTCCTTTTTGCTCTTTACAGAGGTGAGAAGAAAATACCCATTGCTTATTGAGAACACTCATTTTTGCAAATCATCTTTGTTGTCCGTATTGCATATTAATGTAGTGAATACTTCACCGTGGGAATCCAAAAGATGTTTAACTAAAAATTTATGAAAGATACCTAAAAGAAAAGACATTCCTGGAGCTGTAAAAGCACAGGAGTGGAGATCCTGAAGTTCTTGCTGTAAGGGACTCAGTACATACACACAGAATAACTGACACTGTGTGAATGCAGTAGATGGTATTTTTTAACAGGCTGGAAATGGTGTGTGTGCATACTTCTGATCACAAAGGAACATCACAGTCCTGCCCCTGAAGCCTCATTTTTTAATGGTGGTGATGCTGAACTCTTAGGAGTGGCAGTGAGGCTTTTTAGAAAATTGGCATATCAAGTTCGGTGTCGAACACAGATACGAGTACTGCTGTCTGTGCTGGGTGCTCAGGTTGCTTCATACAAATGTAGCTGCCCCCAATTTCTGGCTCTTGGGGTCAACAGGCCCAGATTGGCTCTGGTTGGATCGAGGTAGTTAATGTACAAAATATTTCTTTGTGTTTCAGGATCATCTTCTGCCATGCCTGGGGTCAGTAATTTAGGACAGTCCAGCTCCGGTAGCCCACGGATGTTTCCTCAGAGCCAGAACATGCTTCAGATGGGACCTGGACACAGTTCTGTCGCACCGCTGCAGTCCGGCTCCAGCCAGCAGGACCGGGGGGTGACTCAGTACCCCAACATGCAGAACATTCAGCGAGGGGGGCTGTACAGCATACCGTCAGGTATGACACAGATGGTTCCCCAGCATGCAACTCAGAGTGCCAGTGGACAGCCCCCGATGCAGAGACAAGGCAGCTTGGGCCAGGGTGCTGCTGTTCCTGCTGGGTATGGGCAGAATACCTTAGCAAACTCAAGTATTTCTCAACAGCACAATAAAGGCGCACTGAACCCGACCTTATCTAAGCCACAGATGGCAAGAGTACCAGCTGCTATGGGGGCTCAAAATCCATCTTGGCAGCACCAAGGTATCCCTAACATTAATAACCAGACGCAAGGTAACAGCGGCTTAGGACCATTTTCTGCCAGCTCCTCTTTCCACATGCAGCAAACCCATCTAAAGATGGCCAACCAACAGTTTGCTCAAGGAATGCCTCAGGTAAGCCTCAGCACCAGCAGGCCGATGGCCTCTATGAATGCTGCCGTGTCTGGGCAGATGTTGTCATCGTCTTTGAGCACGCAGCAGCGGACAAACCCTCCTGCACAGCAGCAGGTGCCCTCACAGCAAGTCTTGCCTGGCATCAACCAGACTGTTCCGGATCTGAACGCTTTCAACCAGAATCCAAATCAACAAATGCCCAACAGAGGTAATATGCACTGTAGTCAGGGGTACCCTGTGAGGACAACCAGTCAAGAGCTGCCTTTTGCCTACAGCAGCCAGTCGGGCAATAACGGACTTCAGAACTTAACTGGTGACACAGATCTGATAGACTCTCTGCTGAAAAACAGGACTTCAGAAGAGTGGATGAATGATTTGGATGAGTTGTTGGGGACTCATTAAAACAGGGCTGGGGGTGGGGGGTTCTACTTTTTTTTTTTTTTTTTTTTTAATTATTTCATGAAATATAAACAACACTTGGACCAAAAAACCTGTGGCATTGAGGAGACTTGCAGGCAGTAGAGGTAAATGGTTGAGAAAGGGACTGGAGCTGCTTCTCAGTGAGTGCTGCCACGTGGTAATGGCACACCAGGCAGAGGTCTGCAGGAGTAGTGCGCGTTGTCCCGGTGTCTCTAGGGAGTTGCACGTTTAAACAGGTCAAACAAAACTGTGTGTCCCAGCCAGCCTTTCAGAAATCTCACTTGCAGTGTTCTAAAATGAAAATGTTTAATTATTTAAAAATAGAACTGTTTCGCAGAAATAGTGCAGAAGGAAAGCAGAAAGTTAGGGCTTAGTTCTCTGCAGCCATTACTTGCAGTCCTTATTGTCCGCAGCTTGACGTGCTGGTACAGCACTGTCATCAGATGTCTGACTTCATTTGAGGAGAGGCTGTATGCACCCGAGTACGCTTGCGAGATGTTGTGAACTTTTTCCACTGCTCTAGCATGTGCCTGTACTCTGAATAAGCAAGTGATATTTCACAGTACGTGTTTCTAGATGCTGGTGGTAGATGAAAGAAAGTATTAAAACCTGGCCAGTTAGTCAAGGTAGTCTTCTTAATAGATTGTAGTCTTTTAAGCTGCAGTTTGCACTCTGCTGTAGAGAGGCACAGTTCTTGGCTTATACCTTGCTGTGTTTAAAGGGGGAATTTCTTATGGGAGAACTTTTAAACTATAGTAGGTTTAACATGAATTGTAAAGCCATTTACTTTGCACCTGTTTCTTCATAACTTATTTCCAAAGGTAGTTGTATTTAAATGAAGGCTTTGCTTCATGACAGCTCATTTAGTTTTCTTTGTTGTAAAAAGTAAAACTAACGTTTTGAGATCAGTTCATCCCCCAAAGCTAGCAGTGACACAATGAGCACAAGACTTTGTCACTTCAGGGTAAAATGAGGAAAAAAGAACTTGGCTGAGAGGTGAAAAGTCCTTATCAGCAGCAATAGCACAAGCAGCCTGGGAGAATGCTTGCATCAGGGTTGCTCCAATATTGAAGTCTCCCCCTTTAAATACTTTTGTTTTTAATACCGGGTTATGGGTTGGGTCATCTTTCTGTAGACAGGTGGGTTTATTCCTTTAATATCCCTTGAAGCAGATGCTGGTTCTTTAGCTCAGCCCATTGAGACCTCCCATCCGTGTTGGGATTACTCAGAAAGGACAAAAAACCACAGTGGCAACGGACGGCGTTCCAAAGTCCGTACTCTTACCAAAAAGATCCCTTATCCACCAACAAACCACCTTGCCTTAACCTTTAAGATGAAAATAAAGTGGAAAGCTTTTGTTTTAAATGCACAAATACCTCTTCCCTTTCTAAATCCACTTCTTTTGGAAAACTCCTTTAAACTTTTTAACCAAACCCGGCGTTGTGATGTAAAAGCAGTTTCCTTCCACAGACTGTTCTTCTCCAGGAGTTTTCCGTGCTGCAGAATGTGTGAGAGGGATTTGTTCCACAGTGGGTGAGGGGAAGCGAAGGATAACATGGAATTCAAAGAAGGAAAATGTGTTCCTGTCTCTGCAGCTCCTTTGTCAGACAATTTGCACTTTTAAAAACTGCTTTTTTTTTTTTTTTTTAAACACTAATACTTTAACCCTTTCCAAATACGCCTGGGACGTGGTTTGTCTGACACGCTCACCTGGTGTGGGTGAATTGTGCTCTGCTGAACAGATCTGACGTTGTGCCGCGTTGAACCGTTGGCAAAAGATGTGCAGTGATCAGTGGATCCCACCGTGGAGTGGTGCATAGAACTTCACTGAAGCAGACCTAATCCCTCGTAGAGCTTTTGGAGAGGTAACTGAGATTGTCTTTGGATGGGAAGACGAAGGTGTTAGTTGCTTTGGTTGTTGACACTTATGATACTTGCTAGAATAAGTAGTTGAGATGCAAATAACTGATGCTGACTTTTCTTATACTGGCAATCTAAGGAAAGAGCTAGTGAGTGGTTTAGTATTAAACCAAAAACTGGTCCAAGGTAAGTGTCGTTAGCATATATAGATAAACTAGCAATGGCAGGGGAAGAAGTGTTTGCTGTATTTTTGTTTTTAAAGGTTAACTTTGCACCAGTGTGCCTTCCCTTCCTGCTGGGGGTGTTTGGGACCTCAGAATTTCAAGTGACACCCTTCAGTGTCGCTATTTCCACTCCCCCATTCCTCCCCTCCCCCCTTACAAACACTTGAGAGAAATAACAGGGTCATAGGATTCAGCTTTTCTTTCTTCCCTGTTCACTGTGGTGAAATCTGCAAGATTCTCTGGTAGATTTTGCACACAGCCTTTGTTCTGAATAAGTGAAAAGAAAACGGCAGAAATCCATCCGGTTTTAATTTCTTAATCAGAGGAAAAGAGCATCTGCTGTTTGCATTACTGCTACCAAAAAGGCAATCCAGCAGTGTCCCGTGACGTGCAGATGTGCTCTCTCCTCCACTGTTTCTGGAAGCTAAGGTGGATATTGCCCTGTTTGAGCATTGGGTCTGTTCAGGAAGGTGTGCAGTTGTGATGGCGGGGCCTTTCATGGTACTGTTGAACTGAAATGAAGTGTGGTTCTTATCAGCCTGGCTTATGGTGCCCGCTGGTCTTCATGTGTGAACGGGATCCGAACACCACTTGTCCTCGTAGGAGGAAACAGCCCGTGCTTCTGTTCTGGGGCCCTGTCCACGTCACTGGAACAGCTCAATGGAAAGGGAAACTCAGTTGAGATGTCTGTAGGTGCATGGGTAGGGCCGGGCTTCACCTTCACGCCCATTAACATGTAGCTGTCTGTATATGCACTTGGGCTTTCCATTTGCTGCAGCTTCAGAGCAATAAAACGTAGCTCCCCTGGCCTGCTCCCAGCCGGCCGCACACGGCTTTATTTATGAACTGCGGTCTGGTTGGGTGGGGAAAGGTGAGAGTGTCACTGTGCAACATCCACTGCCTTCCAAAAACCACGACTCGATTGAAAAGGGTGCTCAAAATTTTGTTATACACATTTCCTTTGTGTAAATAAATGTTTACAATTTTATATTAAAGATTTGAATAAGAGTTAGATCTTCTGACTGTATATTTTTTACTTTTTATAGATTTTAAAACTATAATTCTTTATATATGTGTTTGGGGGGGTATTGTGGTAAGTTTTATGCTTGTAAATGGAGAACGGTTGAATTTGATGCTAACCTTTATGAATCTTTGTCATTGAAATGTATAAAGAGCCCATTAATCCCCTTATTCTTTTACTACGATAACTGGTGCACACCAAAAAGAAATCCTTCACTTCTGTTTTACCATTACGAAATAAATATTTTGCTAGCGTATGGAACGCGCACGGTGTGGCATTACATGTGTTTGTGTGAGCTGAGCAGTGTGGGGCTCTGTGTCCTGTTCTGCCACGGTTCCCCTCGTCCCAGCACGCAGTGCTCAAGGTCACATCCTTCTGCCGTGCCTTACCCTGCTGCGTGCGTGGCTCCACCAGCGTCCTTGCAGTGGTGTAAATTGAGGTGTTAATGCTGACAAGCTGTTACTGACGTACTGCTCAACCATTCTGAAGCAGCTCTCCTACGAGCGAACCGTGCTACTTGCAGTCAAGCCACAAATGCAGTTATTTGTGTATTGTTTCCTGTTTAAGTGCAGCTTTTAACTGATCGCATCTAATCTGGAGTTCCAAACTAATACCTCACATCTCTCTCCCCGACCACAGATGATGCAGAAGTGATAAGGAAGACTTGGTGAATGTGACAGCTGTGTTTCTTAAGGCCACGTTCCCGGCATCCCCCTGCGTAGTCAGAATTTTAAGCAGCTTCAGCCACTGAAGGACAGCTCTCCACGTGTTGACCTCTGGGTCTCATTCTTCGGCCACTGTTGAAATGTTGTATGGAGTGGTGTAAGCAAAAGCAGTGCTGTGACGTCTGAGTTTTGGGGTGGGCACCCCATGTGAAGCTGTGGCTCACCAACGGGTTCTGTGAAGTGGAAATAGACAATTAACCTTCAGTCCGTGCTTTGAGCAGCCCTGCTCCTGCTGTGCTCTGAGGGGATGGGGAGCTGTGTGTTCAGTAAAGTGATGGTGAAGCTGTCAGCTCGATGAACTGCTGCGGGGGGGGGAGGTTGAGAAGCTGAGGATTGAAAACAGAAGTGAGAACTTGCAGCTCAGGGTGAGCAGCCGCTCCGTTCACCCCTCCTTGGTGCCGTGCACGAGCTGTGTGCATCTGCACAGGGAGAGATGTGGTAGCTCAGCCCTTTCCTGCAGCTGCTCTCCATCAGCATGGGGTGAAAACTTTTCCATTTTTTGCTTTGAGATCTTTGAAGTGAGAGCACACTCTTATTTAATTCCCCCTTTGCTCCAGAGCCGGTTTGTAACTTCTTGAGCCAATGCGTGTTTGGTTTTTGTGTTGAAGGGAAGATGTCATTGAGGGCTGTGAAGCACTGCTGCTCTTCACGTTTCACCTTTACAATTCTGATGGCACTGTCCTGTTTCTGAGCCATCTCTCTCTTTCCCCTGTGCTGTTGCCCTGTTGGAAGGGCGAGCCTTTGTCTCCTGGTGGTAGTGGCTGCGTTTGAAGGCTGAGTGACGTGGGGAGAGTTAATGCTCAGAGGAAACACGTGTTAGTGCAGGGGAATAGAGCTGTGCTGTGGGGAGGGAAGGCTGGAGAGCTGCTCTGCTCGCTGTGCTTCATTGGGGCGTTGGTTCATGGAGGGAAACATGAGGAGCGAGGTGGACCTGCTGGCTGCTGTCACTGTTCTGGGAGTCCTGGAGCAAGGTAAATGGCCTTTGTGTCAGCTGCTTTGCTAATTAGCCTAATTGCATCAAGCAACACGGAGCTGGCTCCCGTGTTCTGCTCGCTGTGCATGTGGGATGGAAGTTGCTGCCCTCTGTGATGATGAGCAGCTGCACAGTGGTGGCTGCTCCAGGTTGGAGGCATTATGCTTTGAGGTGTCACTGGGCACGGGGCACTGAGAGGTGTGCGAGCCCGAACCTCTGTCCTGGAGGGAAACGAGACTAAAGTTTCACTTCTAACCTTAGAACGCCATCAACGATAGAATGTTTGAAAGAACAGTGGTTTTTTAGTAGGATTCCAGGAGGTTGTTTGTGGCTTGGCATGGTTGGAAGTGGCTGAAACGAAGGTGGGCTCATGCAGACGCTGCTGAAGAACCCAAACACACAGCAGAGGTGTATGGAAGGAGCTGTGTTCAGTCTGTGCCTCGTGCTCAGCCCTCACCCCGCAGTGGGACACAGCACTGCCCCATTCTGCAGGACAGGATTTCCTGTGTTCGTCCCCACGGAGCTGTCAGCCCCTTGCCCACAGCCCTGGATGTGGCTCTGTGTTGCTTTCAGCCATCAGGTGGTGCAGCTCAGCCCCAGTGTCACTTCAAACCCCGAAGTGCTGCTTGGAGAGGGGGGTTCACAACTCCAGAGGTATCAGTCATTTCCCTCAATTTACTGAGAAACAGATGGAAGAGAGTTTTCTCTTACGCATTTTTGGTTTAATGTAAGTGGGGATGAAAGGAGTGCTCAGTGTGCAGGGAAGGAAGGAAGAATGCTTGAAATGAATCAAGGAAGCATTGCAGAGCCCTTTCCATTGGGAGACCCTCATCAGCTCATCCCTAAACAGCACCTTCACCCCAACGTGTTTGTTCGATGCAATCCTCCAGCGTTCCATACAGGCTGTGAGCGGAACACTGCTGGGGTTGGTTCTTCTTTCCCGTTTTAGTGTGGCTTCACAGGAAATACCTTTTGCAGTGTTGCTGCCTGCCAGTCCCCACCGAGAGGTTTGCCAGGAGCGCTCAGCCCTGGTGATGCTGGGTGGTTCTGTGGGGAATGGAGGTGGTGCTGATGTTCCTCAGAGGGAATAATGCGCGGAGAGGGCTCAGCTCCTCTGGGGACATCCACTCAAGTTCAGCCTCGAGGCGTGGAAGCAGTAAGGTTGGAAAAGGCCGCTGAGATCATCTCATCTGACCTGCCACCAATACTGCCCATTGAGCCTGTCCCTCAGTGCCACAGCTCCACGCTTCTGGAGCACCCTCAGGGCACGGGAAGCCGATCTGGAGCGTTCTGCAGAGCAGATTGGACTCTGAGAACCTCTTTTGGAGGGCGTTCCCTCTGGCCCAGCCAGGCTGCAGGGCACTGCCCTAAACCCATTTCTGGGGCGGTGTGTAGGATCCAGCATGGGAAGCGTTCAGCCCTCCCCAGAGGGGTAATTGTCTTTGTCCCCTCCGCCTCCCCTGGGGCTGTGTGCAGGGCACTAGCACATGCGCATGTCATCTTCAGTTCATTTCTGTTGATGTGTAAGTGGATAACGTTGTGTAATAGGTCACGTAGCACCAGATTATTTACATTTCTAATTCCCTTTCCCTCTACGCCTGTTTTATTGCTTTTCTGCAGGCATGTGTGGCTCTCTCATCTTTAATCTTGCAACATCTGTCTCCTCTCTCCATCCCACTGCTCTGCTCTTATCCTCTGTCTTAGGACAGTCACAGCACAGTCCTCGTGGGCTCCTCATTTCTGCCTCTCTGTGCCCTACAGCTGCACATGGCTCAGCACCTCACTGACCCCAACCACAGCGCTGCCACAGTGACCACAGCCTGGTTCATAGTTCTGTGTTCTCTGTTTTCAGCAAAAGCAAAAAGAACCACTTAAACGTCATCAGCAGTCCCCTGTGGGAGTAATGATCATTCAGCAAAGGGTGGAACGGTCCAAATCCATCAGCTCTGTGGAGTGACCTACCCAGGCCTGAGCCCCTCAGCCCCTCCTTGAGCTGCTCCAGTGAGAGTGCAGTGTCAGAGATCAGTGCCCCATCACAACACTGTCAGTGTGGGCATCTCTAACAGACCTAATGGCAGCGCAGTGCTTGGGTGTGATGTGTGGTGTGATGCCATCCTTGTACAAAGGCCTGCAGGTATAGTGGGAAGCATTAACTGCTCTGGTAGGGCTGAGGGCATGTAAGTACTCCAGGTACAGAGGGAAGGCTTAAAGGAGTTGTTCAGTGATGGGGATACAGCCTTCCTGCAGTGCCAGGCTGGCCACGATCCCGCACACACTTAGTGTGGATAACCAAATCCATGTTAGATCTGCTTGGAGCGCATTTATTCCTGGCTGTGACGGCCCAGGGACTGCCAGCCTCACAGTGCTGCTTTCCTCCAGCCCTGTGCTCCACTCTGAACTGGGTAATGCTCTGCGGGGCGGTCACTCTGTCTGTTCTCTTTCAGCCTACTTTGCACTGCAGGTGATCCACGCCCGGCGGAGGTACAAGATCTCTCCCCCGGAGACAATGGGTCACCCTGACTTCGAGCGGACCTTCAGGGCTCAGTAAGGTTTGGCTGTTTGCAGTGAGTTCAGTGTCTTTATAGGGAAAGAGATGCGTTGTTTTCACCTCTTTCTGCTGATCCTGGATTTCTTCTCGCGCTTTGCATACAGACAGGAGGTGTGAGAGCCAAAGCAGTGAGCAACTGCTTCCCGCGCTCTGACTTCTTGCTCTGAGCGCTTTGGCTGCAGAGCTCCTGTCCTTCCATCAGTCCTCCTCCTGTCCTTCCATCAGTCCTCCTCCTGCCGTCAGCAGACGCAGCCAAATTAATAATTAGCGGCCGCACGGGAGAGGCACTGAGCATTAATGCTTTAGAATCCTCACGTTTCATATTTAACATTGCCTCCAAAATGAGAACAGCTGAAGCCGTATTAATAACCCCATGTTTTTATGTATGTTTTTGCTGTTGAACTGAAGGGCTTTGCTGGCAGAGCCACGAGGGGTTCTTCATCATGTCGTGGTACTGTGAGAGCAGTGCTGGGCCCACACTGAGTGCTGCTCCTTCTTCCTCTGCTCCCACGCAGTGAGAAGTGCTGGGGCTAAACTGGAAATGCCTCCACGTCCCTCTGTGGCTTCCAACACGCACCGGTGTCCTTCTTGCATCTGGGCCACGCTGTTCCAAAGGGAATGGCTGAGTAGTGGTACACCGAGAGCAAGGGGGAAGGTGTCGGTGTATGGCTGTGGAAAGCTGGCAGCCTCCCTCGCTCAGGCTGTAGCCGCTTCCTCAGACTTTCCAGCTCCCGCTCTGGCTACGTTCCCTGAGCTTCAGAGCCTTCACGGCTCAAACTGAAGTTTGAATTGCTCAGGGCTCTGTAGTCACTGTCCCCAGCAGCGCAGCCCTGGGCCATCCCCGTGAGCACCCACATGCTGTGGCTTTCGTTCCTCTCTGCTTCTCATAGGGCGAACTGCTCCGAGTACTTCCCCATCTTCCTCTCGCTCCTCTGGGTTGCTGGGATCTTCTTCCACCAAGGTAAGGAGCAGCAAGACGAAACATGCACCGGAGCAGCCGTGCCGATCTGCATCCCGTGAGCACCCACGGAGCTGCAGACCCCCGTCCTGCTCAGTGCAGGTCCCGCTGTCCCCGCAGGTGCAGCTGCAGTCTGTGGTGTGCTGTACCTCCACGCGCGCTTCCGCTACTTCCAGGGCTACACACGGACCGCGCAGGGACGGTGAGTGCCCAAAGCGTGGCCTGCAGCAGGACACGGCCCACGGGTCACGCTGGGAGCCACGTTCCCCTCCCCACCCACACACGGGATGCTCATCCCCACAGCTGATGGGTTTCCTCACAGGTTGGGGCCGCTGTACACCAGTGCCGGGCTGCTGTGGCTGCTGCTGGGGCTGGCGGTGGCCGGGCTGGTGGCACACTTCGTGCTGTCCCCATCCTGCCCGTGGGTGCTGGTGTGGCCCCTCCGGCTGCTCCGTGCCCCCTGAGCACCCCGCTCAGCTCTGCTCTGCTGTGGGATCAGCAGCCTCCCGTCCCCAGTGCCCACCTCATCCCTGTTGGAGTGTCACGCTGCAGTGATGCAAGAAATAAATGCCTTTTCTCAACAGGTATCATCCCTCATTGCCAAAAGGGACTGGGGACTGAGGGGTGAGAATGTCACAGGTTGATGGGTCCAATGGGAAAGGCTGCTGTGATCAGAACTTGAAAGTGGGTATGAGCTTGTCTAAAACCTAACCAAAACTTACAGGGTCAGAAGCCTTACTGTAACCAAATGGTAACGCCTGTGCTCATCCCTGCCTTTAATCACACAATCACTAAGGATGGAAAAGAGACCCCTAAGATCCCCAAGTCCAACCCCAACCCATCCCACCGTGCCCATACCATGTCCCTCAGTGCCACATCTCCACGGTTCTGGAACTCCCCCAGGGACAGTGAGCCCCCCACGTCCCTGTGCAGCCGCAGGTGCTGCCGAAGCCCCCATCAAGCAGAGAGCTCTTGCAAATCCACAACACGTTTCCTAAGAACCATTTCACAACTGCACTTTGTCAGTGTGGGTACGTTCCCTGCTCCCAGCTGAGCACAGAGCAGCTGAGCGCTTCCTTCTTCCCAGGGAGGAACAGCAGCCCACCCCGAGTGCCTCTCACAGCTGCACCAAAGGTTTAAATTCTGCTTTTATTACAGTGCACATTATTTTATATATTTATATATAGAGATGTACTTGAAAAATCAAATGTATCCAATAATAAAAAATACAGCACGTTAAAGTAGTATAATGCATTCCAGTGTATAGCTGAAGAGACATTGGGATTTACACTAATCCCTACTATTTTTGAACTGGGCTACTTCTGAATTTTATTTTATTTTTTTTATCCCAAAAAAATTCACACCAACCAGTAATAGTAATTTAAAAAGCTGTTTCCTGCACTCCATCTCAAGGCATGAAGACACTGGAGACTTCACCATGAGTTACGGGGCTGCGTTCAGTGCTGGCAGGCACAGTGTGGCATTTATTTTTTTTCCCTGCCATACTCAGAGCTCCAACCCCCTTTTGGATTTGTCCCTCCTCCACCGCAGGAAGATCAGTCCTCACGGAATCCACAGCTGTGGTCAGGATCAGTGCCCGTATGCAACGCATACGTTGATCCCTGGCTGTTCCCATCCCAGCCATCCCGCACCCACGCATCAGCCCGCAAAGCACGGGTGGGGTGAAACTGCCTGAATCCGGCCCTCCCCGTTTCCAAACACAGCAGCCATTCCCTTTCTTGGGCTGAAGGTGCTTTTAGTCTCCGTGATTGCTAAAGCTCATCCTGACACCGCAGGGCCCCTGGGTCTTGCCTAGGGGAGCAGAGCCGCCCCTCTGCAGGGCAGCTCGGCTTCTGCTTTTGCTCCTCTTCCAGAGGAAGGTCTGGCCCAGCCCCGCAGCACCAGTGCTGGCCTCGAAGCCAAAGTGTTGAGGGCCGTCCGGCGCCCGCAGGTCAGAGTGCAGCTCCTCCTGAGCTGCCACCTCGCTGGCATCGCGGTCCCCGTGTCTCGGCCGGCTCAGGGACGAGGAAGAGTGGGGGGAGGGAGAAGGACCCGGGCGTACATGTGTCCATCCTTCATGGTGCCTGCTTCACTCTGCCTTTTTGATAAAAATCTGGAAGGAGAGGAGGGAAGAAAGCGGTCACGCGTCAGTGCAGCGCATTACCCACACGTGGAGCAACGCCGGAGAACATAAGGTTGGGGCACACCTCGCTCAGGATGATCCACACCGGGGAGTCCGTCTGGATGGACAGACGGATGGCTTCCAGCGGCCCGAAGGACGGGTCCACCTCACCCTCTGCAACGCCCTTGGAGAAGGAGCCTGGTGGGAGAGCACAGGAGAGGAGGGGCTGGCAGAGCAGAGGCACCACGGGGACCGTGCACACGGGGCCCGGGCTGCACTCAGTGCCTTTTTTCCAAACTAAGAATGGCTTCGAGCCGTGGGAAGATGAGCACAGGGGATGGATGCAGGGTCTCCTCCCGTACCTATCTGGATGTAGCCGTCGGCCGTCCTGTGGTATCTGACAGCTGTACCTCTTCCCTCCTGCAAGGTTTCCTTGTCTGACTGTAGGCTCTGCAGGACGGAGAGGAGCTCTCAGCTCAGGACCATCAGTGAGTCACCCCAAAGCCCCAGGAATAGCAGCAACCCCAGAGCCACCCCCACAGCACCCCTGGGCATTTGCAGGTCTCGGCACTCTACAGCACCTCATTCCCCTGCCCAGCACAGGGAGCAGCACATTCTGCCCTGGCTCTTCCTTTGCAGCTGCCCCATCCATTTGGGCATGCTCTGTAGGTGGCCCTGTCCCAGCTCCCAGGGTGATCCCACACCAGGGGTGACCCCTTGCTCATGCTGCCAGCACCTCCCAAAGGCACTCAGGGTTCCCCTAACATCTCTCAGTGGTTCCCCTTTCCCCGTCCTCTTTATCTTCCCACTCTGCCTGCGTCTCAGCTTTCCTAAAAACACTTACATCAAACGGCAAAACCTCCACAGTGGTATTGAAGAGTTTGTCTTCTGGGTGCTCGATGTTCCCACTGCGGAAGAAGAACCTGTGACAGAGACCAGAACCACAGAAAGCCACTTTGAGCACAGAGACGTGATGACTTTTACCCAAGTGAGCCTTCAAACTTCTCAACCCGAGAGGTGCCTTCCCAGAAAGCACCTGGTTGGTAAGGAGACCTGTGCCAGATGGGCAAACTATGGGCTGTTCCTAAGTGCAGGAAAGCAAAGGGTTCCTGCAGACATGGACCCACACAGAAGGGTCAAATCACCCCCCCCCCCCCAGCAGAGCACTGCTCCCTCCTCCCCAAGAGCTATAATGGGGATGGGCAAAGAATTCTGAGAGCCAGGAGAACACGAGAGAAGTATCATCTCCTCACGCTCTGTGCCCACACAGTGTCCCCACCCCTGCAGCCCCTGGGCACCGGCCTTTCAATGCGGAGTGGTTTGAAGAATCTGAATCTGATGAAGTCTCCGGCGGTGGGTGTGAAGGCCCAGAAGAAGTCCTCTCGCAGGTAAGCCTTCTCCAGGGTGAAGTGCTGGTAGGTTTTCAGGCTGGTGCTCACCTCCGCAGGAGGGTTGACGTGCTCCTTCCGCAGGGCGTGCTTGCCAAAGTCCTTGTCCTTGACGGAGGCAAAGCAAGAAGGCAGAAAAGGGTCATGAGCTGCTCTCAGCCATGAGGAACAGGGTTTCCAGCAAGGCAGTGTGAATTAAAAGCTCTTGATTTGCACAGTGGAGAATGGAGCACTGCTGCTCCCTGTGTCTCAGCCAGCAGCTTGAACACAGCTTCCAAATGCCACAGAACTCCTCATCACACCAGCTCTCTGTCAGGTGAGGGGCAGCTTACCGAAGGCCTCAGGTCATTTAATTCCTCTGCAGCAGCAGAGGGGTGTCAGAGACCGCTCAGTACCCACCTTCAGCTTCTGGATCTTCCCAGCCAAAGAGGAGTGGGTTCCCACATGCTGGAAAAGCGAGGGCTTGAAGCGGATCCTCAGGTTCGCCTTCTGCCGGTCGCAGTGTTTCTGAAACAGGAAGATCCCCCACGTCACTGCCCCACGTGCCGGCTTCCAGCACCAACAGAGCAACCCCTGAGGGCACGACTGGACACCACCACCACTGGACACCACCACCCAGGTCTGGTGAGCAGCTGGGGCTCATGGCCCATGGTTATGTTTCTCATTGCTAAGTGCATCCTGGATAAAGATGAGCAAATCTCTGAATGCTGTGAGGTAGGGAAAGGCAGAGAATTCAGTTTCCTTTGTCCTTGGCTTATCTGGAAAGCCCTTTCCCTATGACTCAGAGCTCAGGATCTCTTATTTCTGAAGTGACAGTAAGTTCTGGGATATTTAGAGCCTAAGCTTGCAGGCAGCAGTCGCAGCCTCTCAGCACTGGACAGTTTTCAGGCTGCTGGTGGATTCTGGTGGGTGCTGCTGCCTCATGCCCATCCCACCATCAAAATGAAGCTGGACATGCAGCTCTGCTGCAGCCAATGCTCTCCATGGGGAGAGAGATGACGGGAAGGGACTACAGGAGAAAGTATAAAAGCCCCGAGAGCACAGAGCAGAGCCATGACGAGGGGAGCAGCCGCAGTGGGCCTGGGCTTTCTGTGTTTTTTTTCCCAGTTCTCTGTCTCACCTGCCTGGCACCACTGGGCACAGTGCAGAGGGGGGATGACATCAAGCACCGCCACCATCCCCAAGCCACGAAATCCAAGGTACACCCCTGTGAGCCGCCTGCAGATAATCCCTTAATCAGCTCACATTACATTAGAAAATTAAACGCATCCCTGCTCATTGCCAGTGACAACAAACGCGGCACTGCAGAGCAACCGTCAGTTCTCATCTCTGGGTGGGCAGAGAAGTGAGAAGGGGAGAGGAGGGGGCTATGACATCTCCTGGTTTCTCCTTCTCCCTTTTACCACTTCTGTTAAAGCAGCATTTGCTGACAGCAACACCGACCCAGCGAAGCCGGGACTGGGCTCAGCTGGTGGTAACAAGGCCATCCTTTCACACAGCTCTGCCCCAGGTAAACCTAAAATTAGTTTAAAAAGCAGGCTACATCCAGAGCACACAAAGCACTCAGCGAAAGCTCAGGTCAAACAAACTTTCAGTCAAAAAGACAAATCCTCACTGCTACCCATTTGGTTCCGCGCAGCAGGGTTTACAAGTGGGAGTCGTGTCTGAAAAGGAGCGGTGCAGAGTTAATCATGCAAACAGTAGGGAAAAGAAGCCAGAAATCCACACGGAAAGTAGGTTGATTTTTAAAAAGGAAACACATTGAAGAGGTTTGCAGGTTCCCCTGGGAAGCCCTCGCAAAGGCTCCACCAGGCAGGAGCTGAGCAGAGCTGACGGGGCTGCGCGGGGGGGACCTGTGCTGAACCAAATCACGGGCTGAAAGCTGAAGGGAGGGGGCACGGGGAGGGGGGTACAGAGAGCAGTACCACTCCCTGCTCCATCCTCACAGCCCAAACCCTGCCCGTGGCTGAGAGCTCATGGGGGCCCAGCAGAGATGCTCTGCCACCCAGCCCTGACCCTCAGGCAGAAGTACAGTACTAGCCCCAGTGTGACTGCTTGCACTGGCACGTGCCATCAGGTCCTTTGCGGCCACCAGGTCCCTCCCAGGCTGCTGGCTCTGAGCATGCAGCTATTCTGGGCCACCGGGACTCAGCTGCTCACTGTCTGTCAGGAGAATGCAAGCAGAGCATGAGTAAATACAGTATGCTCAGGAAGGAGGGTGGGGAGATGGCGGTGAGCTCATCTCACTCGTGCTCACCCCCACTCCTTCTCTGCCCATCCCACTCAGTTTAGTCCGCTGCTGCTGTTGCTACGACTTAAAACACAGCCCGTGGAAGCAGAGCTGACTCTGTGAGGCAGCACGAAGCAGGATCCCATGTCAGCACTCTGCACACACTCCCAGATGCTGCAGTGGGACGCTGGGAAGTGGGGCAGGGAGGGGCAGCTGAGGGCAGCCCATGCAGGCTCCTGGTGGGGATGCTACGTGAGCACCAGCTCAGGGGTATTCCAGGGTACGGTGTGGGGACAGCTGCTGTGCTGCAGGCACAGCCTGCTGCTGCTCAGATGCAGAAAGAATGCTTTTTCTGTCAGCTGCAGAAAGGGCTGAACTCCCCCATCCTGCACTGTCCATAAGGAAACCCACAGGAGCAGCAAGGCTCGGTGCAAAGTCAGCTCGAGCCAGAGCTCACAGAAATGACCCTCAAAGCCCCTGCAGGTGCAGACCAACCACGTTTCTTCCTGTTCACAGAAGGAACTTTCCCTTCAGTGCAGGCTCTGTACGTACCGCATCCTTCTCAGGGTTGCAGACTTTCACCCAAAGGATGTGATCCAGCAGCCAGTCAATGGGTTTGTCCTTATAGAACATCAGGATGAACTCCACGATCAAGCTCAGATCCAGAGACTTGAACATTTTTCCTACAACACAAAGAGAGGAGAAAGAGAGCAGCTATTGCAGGACATTGTCTAGAATGAGAGCTGGGAAGAAAAAATTTGTGAGACTGAGCTGTGTAGGTCAGATGTGTCCCTTTCTGCCCGTAAGTGGAATAACATGCAGCTCTGTTTTATGTACCAGTGCTGCTGGCACCACTAATACAGCTCTGGATTTAATATTCACAGCAGAATTAGAAAGCATTAGTGTCTTACAGGTCACAGCAGTACCAAAAGGTCTAAAACTCTTCCATTCAGCAGACAGAAAGGTTGAAAAACACTCAGCCAGCTGCACAACAGATTGTTTCCTGCCCTGAAAACTGGAAGCTTTAAGCCAGTCAAACCAGTATCCAGAATAACAGAACTAGCTGCTACTGCAGCCATGTACTGCTGTTCCCAAAATAGTTCTGTGCTGATGTAAACTTCCTTTTGTACACTGTTAGGCAACACCAGAGCCAATCCAGCCTAAAAGCTACTGGTCGTGTCCAAGCCATCAGGCTGTCTGGTGGGCCTCCAAACAGGTTTGTTTTTATTAAAAGCTGTGACTTGGAGGAACCCTTTTTCCTATGCAAACATAGGGGTTGTTGCGAAAAAGGAGGAACAGAGTCCAAGGTTTTGACCATCTCATGGAGACGTGCTGTTGGACAAGAGCTGACCTGCTTACAGGACCCTGCAGGTGTTTGTGCTTGTCGGGACAGGGGTGAGACTTTACCAATAAACCCCAACTGAGAGAACTCCAGGATCATCCACTCCTCGGAGGGCTGCTGCAAGGCAAAGTTCTTCATTGTGCTGAGATAGTTTGGTTTGGCCACGATATCGTCCTCCAGCTGCAACAGGAAGGGACACTCAGTGCCAGTGACACATGCAGGTTCCAGTAAGAGCCTCTCTGCAGAGCAATCACGCAGCAGAGCAGAGGAAAGCTTTGGCACAGACTTAGTTTACACTGGAAGATGCTCCAAGCAGATCCTCACAGGTAAACAAACTAAGGGCTCCTGCTCTGACTGGGAAAGATGCCTCCAATTCTGAAGCATCTTAAAAGACCACCTGGCCACCCCCACACTGAGCAGCCACATCTGCCAAGCCGTGCTTCACGCACAGCAGTGTCCAGCAGCAGCTACTCCCATCAGCTGAAGGGCTGGCACTTGGCCATCGCTGGAGGAGGTGATGGTTACACGATCAAGCTGTGACACCACGTGCAAGCAGGCTTTGGAGGCACTCGCCCTCTGCAACCACACGTGGGCCCAGGGCTTTGCTCCCCTATGGAGTGAGCAGTCTCTGGGGTTGGCACAGCCCAGCCATGCACTGAAGAGGGCGAAACACAAAGAAAAATGGCAGATTACCATCTCCTCTCCACCCCCGGCACCAAACCTACCTGCACGTAATAAATGCCTTTGGACTGGGCATACATCATCAAAAAGCAGTAGTCGAGGTTCTGCTTGGTTCTCCACCTGCAACAGACAAAGGCAATGACAGCGCCCATCCTGCCCAGCACACTGCTGCTCCTTTTGGTCCTTGAGTGATCCACTGAGAGCTGCTGCACAACTGGAGGGCTTTCAGAACGAGCAAACCTGGGTTAAAGCCAGCACCACACTCTGCTGATGGGAATAGGGCACACAAGGCAGACCCTGCAAGGCTGGCACCAGCTCACGGCCCGACACCACACCCCTTCAGCTCCTGGATAAAGTGAGTTTTGGGGCTCTGTGTGGGCCTGCAGGAAAGCTTTCTCTCTGCTGGAGTTGGAGGGGGAGATGTCACCATTAATTAAGGGCTTGCTTGCTTCTAAGTTCATCAGTTCTTACCTGACTCTTTCCTTGGGGTCCCCAAAGGATTCCCGCAGGTGGGAAAAATCAGGGTAGAAATGTGGAGAGGGGGAAATCACCTCCAGGAGACCTGAGTGGATTTCCTTAGGGAATCTGAGGGTGAAAGGTGGCAGTAAATAAAAGCATGCCTCCATGCCAGACATACCACTTCACAGACCATTTCAAGTCACAGAATCAAACAGAAAACGCAGCCTCTAAGACGAGACCTCCCTTAGTGCATCCCTGTCCTCATCAAAGGACTCTGGTGGGGACTGGCACCCAGAGGTCACCGTCCCATATTTATGGCACTTAGAAAACACACAGGTCAGCTTCAGAGAGAAGGTGCTCTCCCACCAGCTGCTCTGAGGATTCAATGGCCCCGCAGACTGGCACAGCAAAGGTAGGCCTTGCTGACATCACCGGCGTTCAGAGATTTTCCAAATGTGCCTGTAATTAAGAGTCGTTTTGCAGAGATTATGTTATGCATTTCTGATAAGTTACTTCAAGCGCCGTGCTGTGCTGCAGTTAGGACAGCCAGCAGGAGTTCCACCTCGTTTCCTCGTGCTGATAACATCGGCATATATTTTTTCCTGTAATGTGGCTTAGAAGCCTTTAAAGAGTCAAAGCCAAACAAGAAAATCTCACTCATCTGAAAAATATGTACCTACAGAAGTGCTGCAAGCAATACCCAGAGATTGCTGAAACTGCCAGAGATAAGCGGGAAACCCAGTTATTTTTACACTGCCCTTTTTGAGAACATTTGGTGCAAGGTTGATTTCCTTTGTTTGTGCGGAGCCTGGAGGATGGGAGATGTGGCAGAGGGAGACAGAGCGGCGAGAATGCCAAAAACTTCTCACTTAGTTTTCCCTCCCCTATTCCCACCTGGGACTGGCAAGATTTCCAACTATTTTCAGCAGTGAAACAGAGCTGATCAAACCTGCAACGGGGCAGCGACCGCCTTCACCTCCTGCAACACGAGCTCAGCGCTCCCTGTCCCCACGCCACCTCCATTCCATTTGGAAGAAAAAGAAGTGAAGTGAACGGGGGGTGGGGACAGAAATAAAATCATGAGGCCAATTAAAGTTGCAGGCCATCGGCACGGAGCGCTTGCTGCAGCAGCGGCCAGCAATTCCATCAGGATGCAGCAGACAATCGGCCCATTATCCCCGCTGCGTGCATCCCGCAGCCAGCAGGCAGGAGGAGGGAGTGCTGCCAGCTCCTGCACAGCAAGATGGAGGGCTCTGTTTCAGCTCTGCTCCCAGGGCCCGGCACACAGCCCTCTGGCTCCGCTTGGGCGCTCGTCCCAGCCCCTCGCCCGTCATTGGCTCGGGGATACGCTGCCCTGCAGAGCCTCCTTCTTGTGGCTGCTGCCATCCTTTGGAAACATGCAAGCGCAGGAGCCGGACCACAGGCAGAGCCTCCTTGTTCACCATCTTTTCCTCAACCTCTGAGCTCTGGCTGGCAATGATCCGCCGCCGGCTCCTGCCCTGATAGTGCTAAGGCTCCAGGACGTAAATAGCAGTTAGGGAGAGAAAAATGTAACTATCGCCTAGGACATGGGGAAAACAAACCAGAGGGAGCAGGAGGAAAACCAAACATGGATTTTGTAGGCACGAGCATGTGGATGTGCACACCGCACTGCTCTGCACTCACAGAGCAGGCAGAGGGCCGCACCTGGTACAGCAACAATTGCCAGGATTACTGTAAATCTAAATAATCCCTCTTCTTGCAATGCCAAAGCACAGAAAGAGCAAAAACAGAACGGCGTGGCTATGCGTGTTGAACACTGCAAGCACAAAGCAGTCTACTGGAAGCTACAGACGGGACGCATTTTGGAACAAACAGAACTGGAAGCAGAAAAAGCAAAGACAGAACTGAAGAACAGCAAACAAGGCAGACAGCAACATGAAAGGGGCACAGAACGGCACGGATTCCCCCTTGAAGCCACCCCTGCCCCGAGGCACAGCCCAGGCCCATGCAGTCACTCAAAGTGCTTACAAGTTTTTGATATTTTCTGCCACTCCGGCCGTGTACTGCGTGTCCGTCTGAAAACACAAGTTAGGCAGCGTTAGATCACTCAGCCCCAGCCCGTGCTGCCCCGTGCTTTAGAAATCTCCTTGCATACACCCCAAGCACCCGGTGAGCTCCTCCACATCATCCTCCTTTAGCACGCATCGCCCCAGCTCACACCCAACGCTCTTCCCCGCTCTGGTGAAGCCCTCTGAGGTGAATCCAAGCCATGATATCCAGCAGGGCACACCCTGAGCCCTGTGCCTCCCAGTGATGCCAGCACCTGCCCCGTGCCTCTGCACAAAGCGTTAACCGCCGGGCTCTCTGCTTCTTGTTTCATACACGCCGGCGTTCATCCAAACAACACTCTCGGCAGAGAAGGATCTCCACCCCTCTTGTGAAAAACACGGGGTTATTTTCGTGCTTGCAGTTCCATTTCAAGTTCATTTCGACACTTTTCTCCCCAGACCAACAGTTTGTTCCCAGAGCTCACCCCGCAACCTGCAGTGGTGGAGGCAAAGGTCAGCGGCACTGCGGGGCTCTATCTCTGAGAGAGATAAGTGCTAAGCAGGGACAGGCACGAGACAAAAAACATCTGTCCAAGAAAACACCACCAGGAGCAAAGGGCACGAGACCCAGGAGCAGAAATGTGCGTGTTTCCTGGTGCCTGCATTGTTCTGGATGATCACATGCTCTGCAGGACCGGGATGGGGGTGCGGGTGGATGTGCGGATGCAGCACTGGGGTCACTGCCTCGGCGCCAGGAGGAGGTAACAGGAGCAATGTGGGGATGTGTCACCAGCAAGGCTGTGCTGGAATGGGGACATGGGAGGGTTTTCTCGAGGGAACAAAGGTCCCACTCCCAAAAAGGGCTCCATCTCTGCTCTGGAATTACCAGCCAGGGGGCCCAAAAGCCAAGTGCTACTCAAAATGTCAAACCGTGGGGAAAGAGGCATCAAAACCTGGCATTCATCTGCGAGCTGCTCCCGCTCCCGTGCCACTGAGGTTTATCATTCTCAGTGGATTTCTGAAAATTAAGACAAATGCATTTGGGGCTCACAAAAAATAATCCCGAGGGGAAAGCCAGGGAGAAAAATAACCATCTAAACCCGAAGATAAAAGCAGCTCCTGTGGATTAATGTATCAAGGCTTTTTAGCCCCTGGATTCAGCAACTGATTCTGGGCTGCAGATATGAGTACAGAGTGGCATATTAGTCTCAGATGCAAGTAAGTGGGCTCTTGGGTCTGGAGAGAGGTTAGGGCCATTTTCAAAGAATGGCTGAGAAACAACGCTGCTGCAGGGAGGGCTGAGAGCCCCTGAGATGCTGCCATAGGGCTGCTCCAGCTCAGTTGGGGAACAATCGCTCCAGCACTCCTCCAGAGGAAGCATGGTATAGACAACAATAAAATCACACGTCACCCCATCAGCTGCTGACATGAGACACTGGTGTGCTCGCAGCCCGGCCTCCCTAGCACTTAATTTTGGGCAGGATGCATCTTATGATCCTGGCAAAGGCTGGGTTCATCTGCTTCAGCCAGAAGCAGACCAGGCCCGTGGTACTGTTCAGCACCACGTGGGACCAGCAGGCCAAGCTCCACCTTACCTCAGCGATGAGAACCACGATGACCGAGTCCTCCTTCTCCTGCTGGGTGAGCTCGGAGATGAGGGAGCTGAGGGTGTCCGTAAGGTACGAATGCACCTCCCGCTTTACGCTGGGGATTCCCATCACGACAGACACTGCCCAGGGCCAAGAAAAGATTTTAGAGAGGGGCTACGCTGGGACAAGATGTTCCTCTCAGTTCCCGTGACCGCCCCACCAGCCCAGCGTGACCGTGGCAGGGTATCCACTGCAGTCAGTGCTTGCACACTGGCTGGGACTGCTGTCTTCATGCTGCCTGCACTCTACAGGCAACTGTGGGGATGGTGAGCTGAGGACACAGGCCGTGCTGAGCCTCAGTTTTGGAGATTTGGGGCACCAAGGTGGACACAGCCACATGCAGCCTAGTTATCCCCAAGGCTGGGCAGGTTCCATCAGCCAGTAAACGTGGCTTTGTTTTATGTTTTATGAAAAGCAGAAAGGAATTAGAGACTCTTTTTTCTCCCACAAAGACTTAGGGAATGCCCCAACCCCCATGGTCCTTTCTGGTACATGAATGGCAACTTAAGAATACCCTTGTTCTCCAAAGCCCTCCCATGGCTGGAAGCACCTTGGTTTAAGAGGAACTTAACTCACTGAGCTGCTTGGCTTCGGGTTGGGATTTGGGAGCAGGGGAGGAAATGTTTAAGAACCCAAGTCCTGCTCTGGATGGGATTTGCCTCTTAACACAGTTTAGAGTCTCCACAAACTGTGCTTTCATCTGACCACCTTGTAGGCAAAGCCTAGAGCGCTCTGGAGATGGAAAGCAGCAAAAACCATCTGAGAGAAGCACTGAGAACACTTCATGAGCACAGACATCCCCACGACACCCTGGCACGCAGATGCTCCGTGGCTTACCCACCCCATATGCTGCAGCACCAAGGAAGCTCGCATGATACATGCAGCCGTTCCTCCAGTCCTGCTCACCTCCGCAGCGCAGCCAGGCCCGGAGGAAAGGGCAGGGACAGGCACCAGGTGAGAGGAAGAGCACTAAAGCAGCACTAATTCCCATTTACCTCCAGTGCGCCCCTGTCCCACATGCACGGCTGGCTGCAGACTGTTCTCCTTTGACAGCAAATGTGGCAAATGATGGAAGATGGTGGGAAGGTGCAGCACATTCTTGTTGGTGATATTCCACAGTTTTAACTTGGTTTCGTCTTAAAAAGGAAAAGGGAATCAATATGCAAGGAACGGAATGTAGGAAGAGACTGCAAGGCAAAAAGCCTTTTCAGAGCAGCCTGGCCAACCGAGACTACTGCTGGGTTATAAAAAACGAGGCCAACCTTTAACATGCTACCACAAACCCAATTAAAGTTCAGCAGGAGCCATGAGGGCCTTGAAGAGCTCCCAAAATATTTGGGAGGGAAGGGGGAGAATGAAGATCAAATGAAGGCCAAATCGGATCTTTCCGGAGAGATCCAATTTTCTTCAACTGAGCAACTTAAAAAAAAAAAAAACGAACAAAAAAATTGGCAGGGGGTGCTCGGCCAGTCTAACTCGTTCCTCTTCCCTGTCTCCAGATACCCACTTTCCATACGCATTCAGTACAGCCATAGGAAATGGCACGTGTGACTTGCAAGAAAAAGAACTTAGAAGCAAGCAAGTTGGCAAATATCACTGGCAGAGGCGATCACAATGTTCAATGATGCATAGGTACCTGCAGTTAAACAGGAGTTTAAGAGTCCCCAAGTCTATTGCATCAAATAACTACAAAAACCAACAAACACCGCTGAACTCCACCGTTTGCTGGTGCCAGGAGGGAGAAGAGCACCATCCTACCTGCACACACACCTCTCTACCTCCTCACTAGCAACCTCCAAACCATGTGCTCTGCTCCTGCTATTCACCAGATAGGCTGCTCCAGGTGCGGTTGATGTCCCGCAGGGCCTGCTTTTCCGAGACAGCTCTCTTGATCTCCTCCAGGATCAGGTTCAGCTCCTTGGAGCGCTTCAGGCTCTCCTGCTCGGCTGCGTGCAGTCGGTCCCGGAGAGCCAGGAACTCCCGCTGGTAGATGTCCACAACGTCACCTGCGGGTGGCAAAGAGAGCATTGTGTTTCCTCCGTGCTCTGGAGGGTTTCAAGGTACAAATGCAAAAGCAGTCATCCTTTCCCTACCTCCGTAATCCTGAAACTTGGATTTATGGAGCTGTGGTCTACCACACACTGAGAAGATATGGTGGAGAGAGCTGGTTGATGTACAAAACATGGTTGATCCACGCACCAGAAAAGTGTCTCTGATTCATAAAACAGCGTTTTATGACATCTGCTTTGTGCTGCCATGTCAGCCACAAAGCTCTGACAGTCTGTGGGAACCTCGAGTTGCAGAACCACAATGTAAAAGCTGCCTCCCTTTCTCTCTTTAACTTGGGCTCTGGGCCATAGAGAACAATGACCAAAGCACACAGCAAAAATACGGTGCATGTTAGTTCTTCTTTGCTCCACACTCAGCTGCTTGCGTTCGTTTTAAGAACAGTATTACACATCTCTGCAGTGTCAGAAGTTGGGGTGTGCCAGTTGGCAACCACAGGAGTGAGCAGCGAGGACCCGGAGTCGAGTGAAAAAGAACTGGAAGCACTGGTGCTGGCGACTTGGTAGAACGACACAACCACGAAATACAGATATTTCCAAACTCCCTGCTCCTAGCTTGGGTTGCCTTATTGTAGAAAATTATGAGTTTAAGAGCAAAGGCTTTGTGCATGAGGTGCAAGCTGCTCTCCAAGAGAGGACACAACCAGGAGCCCTCAACTGCCAGCCCTGGTACTACGGCAGATGGCACCTCAGGAAAGACCCCAAAATTCCCTCACAAGGACTGCTCCAAAGGACCATCTATCAGCAGGGTGAGCAGATGCCAAATCTTGGGCTCACAGGGAGGGAACCAGCACTGCACACCCAGCTGTGCCGGGAACACGGCTGCTACAGATGGCCTGGCATGAATAACTGGGGCAAAGGCAGCAGCACCATGGGCATCTGGGCCCCCTCCAGATGGCACACAGCATCTCCAGGGAGAGGGAGCTGCCAAGGCTTGATCGAGCGAATTTTATGTTGCTAGGCCATAGCGGCTGTGGACAGGATGCTTGTCATGGTGGGAATGGCAGGCATAGGCATACCACAAAGTCCTGCCCTCAGCACAGAGAGAACAGATAGCTGCTCCCGTACTCACGGGGTTTCATTCAGCCCTCCCCATCTTCGTGCCACCCGCAGCCAGCCTCGAGCTGTGGCATCCCTCCCATGGTGTACATGAGCCACGGTGACGCTGGCAGGTGAGCAACCAGAGTTCTGCAGCTTGTCTGGACAAGGGGAACTATAGGAGGAGCAGAGCCCAACACAAGAAACCCACTGCCCAGCCCCATGTTGGTGCTTGCCAAGGCTGCCTCGAGACAGAGTCCCAAAGGGATCCTAAGGACAAAACCAATTACAGTCATCTTACTGCTCCTAAATGAGGCAGAACAAAGCCTATCACATGGCAGCAGTGGCTGGGATGCTTATATCAATGCAAGTGTTTGGATACGCACTTAAGGAACCATAATAAAAGTAATATATATAAATGAGTAACTTCTCATAGGATAATAAATCTTTTTATTTCAAAACAGCATCTTACCAGCATGCCCTTTTTAAACAATAGAACTACTGAGTGCCTCCATCCATAACTAACTACACAACAGCTGGCAGTGGAGTTGGTTAGCTATTAATGTACTTTTCTAGGCCATTTTTTACCCCATTATTAATGCGACTTGTGTGCTCAGTACACACATGCTTTCACATCCAGTCATTCATATGTTGTTAGTAAGGTTAGATTTTACAGAACTACACCATAACACAGCCAGGACAGCTAACAAAAACCAAAAGCACTACACTGGAGCTTCCAAGCTGGGGCTAAACATAAACCAGAGTGAATGAAAACAGCTACACCAAGTGCACTGAGGATTTCTACTTTGGGGTCCACAAGCAAGTGAAAAAGGGTGTTTTGAAGATCAAATATGCCCAGCTCCAAAGCACAGGGTTTCCAAAACAACAACGCTTCCAAGTCAACTTCTCTTCAATGTTTTGCCTACAAGAAGCTTCCCTCATGGGGTCTCTTCCCCACAAACAACCCTTACAGACTCACTGCTTGTCCTCAGGCAGCACACCCATACAAGGCTCTGTCGCCTCTGACCTCTGGGGCTCTCCACATTACAGCAAAGCGGATGGGCGATGGGGAGGGAGGAGAGGAAGGCACTCCCACCTGGTCACTGTTCAGTCTGACACAGGCAACATGCAAAGCACAAACAGCACCAGTCCTTCCTTTTTCCTGCACGGTACTGCTCCCAGTGAGAAAACATTTAAGGGTTTGCAGAAACAACAGGGTAACCCGTAGCATGAGGGGCTGCCACAGGAATTTAAATTCACTCCATGACGAGGGAGACCTTAACCTGACGGTAGCTCTCATTTGTAAGAACACACCTCTAAGCTCCCGCATCGTCCTGATTAGGGGTTTTCATGCTCAGATCTTTTAATACAAGGAAGAAACCTTGCTTCCCCTCCTCGCTCGATGCCGGGCTACTCTGCACTACCTGGAGCAGAGCATGGGGCTTTGTGCTTAATGGCTTTTTCCAGAGTGCTGCACATCGTTTGTGTCAGACTGCGAAGGGAAATGTCACTGATTATTCAGGCACTAATGACCTGCCCACTGATGCCAAGAGCTGTACTTTTCATTAGGCTGCGATGGTGATGTGCAGTCAACCATTTGCTGCTTTTCTGGCTAATGGTTGGAAGTGAAATTGTATTTGTTTCCAGTGCTCTTGTCCTATGATGTGTTAGTAGGCTTTCCATTCTTTAATTAAAATTTCATGAAATTTAAAAGCTGATCGATTGTGACCAGTTACAGTGACAGCCTGAGACAAAGCCTGCGGTGGGCACGCAGCTTGCACAGATTCCCAGTAACACTGTTTTGCACTTAGAATCATCAAATCAGTAAGGTTGGAAAAGACCTCTAAGATTATCTACCCCAATTGTCCACCTACCACCAATACTGCCCGCCAACCACATCCCTCAGTGCCACATCTCCACGGTTGTTGAACCAGGAATGGTGACTCCACCACCTCCCTGGGCAGCATGTTACAATGCATTACTACACTTTCGGAGAATAATTTTTTCCTAACATCCAACCTGAACCTCCTCTGGAGCAACTTAAGGTCATCACCTCTTGCCCTGTTGCAGGACCCAGCTCTTTCAAAGCAGGACTTCCAGTGCTTGCAGATGACACAGTGCCAACCCAGTGCCCCACGAACAACACCTTTCACACCGCATCACACTCAGCATTTGCACTCAGTGATCCTCCAAAAGCAGCTTTCAGGCACAGGCTGCCAGGCCACGCATGCATGGCAGCACACAGCCCTCTGCGCAGCTGCTGGCAGTGCCTTGCCCACGGCTGCACCCTGGGCTCAATTTTCTATCTAAGGTTTGGTTTTGATCTGGGGCAGCACCCCCAGAGGTTTGGTTTTGATGCAGGGCCCCCAGCTGATATGCTGTTGCCTTCCCAAAGGCTGTTGTCCATCCAAGATGGCTCCTGCTGCCACAGAGGAATTCTCTGCTTTGGGGCTCTGTCCGTGCTGACATGATGAGGAGGCCAACCAGCCTCGCCTGCAGAGCTGGGGGCTGAGGTGCCCATGTCCACCCTGCTTATCCACTTTCAGTTTTTGAATCAAAGCAAAAAGCCTAATCTGGGCCTGAAGCAGCAGATGGGCACAAAATGAGGCCAATGCCGTAAAGCCGCCACTTTGCAAACTCTCAGGGTCACTCATTCATGTGCACACAGATACAGTCAGGAGTTCTGTAATCCTGAATGCCGTGCTAGCCTCTGAAATCTTTGCGAGCTGGATTCGCCTCTCATTAGGAAGACCTTTGAGAGACTTTGTTTAAAAACTAGAAACAACTCCCAGCCTCTAATCTGTTTATCTCTGTGAAATCTTGGCTTCGAGAGCACAACGGCTCATTTTGACCCTCCTGCTGCAAGTGCTGCGATCAACATACACGTCAGAGTTTCCAGGGATGGAACAGCCAAAAGAAAGCACAGTCCTGGGCTCACAACACAGGGAGAGAAAGAACAGAAAGCCAACCTTTCCATGTAAAAACCATCCGGCACAGCAAGCACCCGGCCTCGGCGGAGCGCCCTCAGCCCTGGATGATGATGGAAGGAGATTTGATGTTTTGATGTTTAATGATTTATATAATGCTGGCACCGCTCCATGCATTACACTCTAGATTGCTCTGAATGAATCGCAATGTTCATGAGGTATTTGCTAAGGGAACGCTACCGGACTGTTAACGTGGATACAAGGAGATGCTGTGCTGTATCACTGAGTTTGGTTCAGCTCCTGGGATGCGGAAAAGGCTGCGGCAGCACGTGGGGACCAGCAATAATTCCACAATAAACATTTCATACACTGGAAAGCTAAATTTTGCCATTTGGCCGTGGAAGGAAGAAACCATCAACAGAACCCCAAAGTGACCTCAAAAGCCACAGGGAAGCAACTGCTGGGCTGTGTGGAGCTGCAGGTGACAGCTGTGATAGCCCACAGGGAAGGATGGCAAAAATACTGACTTGGGCAGTGGGGAGGGAAAGAGAGAGTTCAGCATCCCAAATACCCCTGGCTCCATCCTGGAAAGAAGAACGAGCATCCCAGCATCCTCACATTGCAAACATAAATGCATAATTCAGTAAACGTTATCTGACACTTGCAGCACCGCTGTGCACCGAATCACCGGGGCACTGAGTCACAATGGGCATTTCCAGCAACCACTTATAAAAATGCACTTTAACTTTCTTCATCCATTTTACATTAGCACTGTTGTAATTTGTGGTTAATGCAAAGACACAATGCACCATAGAAAGTCATTAGTACCACTAGAAAGCTCATTATTATTATTGGGAAAACAGTTGCAGGTGCAGAGGAGGAAGAACTGCTCACATTTCAGATCCTGCTCTGAAAACAAACAGCTCACACTTTGCTTTCAAAGTCCTAAGCACTAAGACTTCAGGGATGGGCAGGTTCCCCACTGTGGGGACAGTGACCCACGATCCAGATGGTGAACTCTGAAATCCCGCTCCCAAAGAGATGCACACCCCTGAAGGGATGCAGGCGAGGTTTAGCACTAACAAACCACACAGGGATGCACCCATCACCTGTGGGTACCAGCAGCCATCAGACCTCTCTCAGGCACCTGCAGAGCCCTTCTGTCCCCGCTGCACAGCCCTGTGGGTGAGCCACACTGAAAGAGACAAAGAGCTGCACAAACAGCACAGGTCCCCTGGGTTTTGTCATAAGGCAAAGCAAGGAAATCTCTGGCAGGCATAAGCCAGCATCAGTTTCCGCAGAAGAAACCAGCCCCTTGGTTTGTCTGGGATTTTATCAACTTGTCCAAGGGATTTAATGAGACGGATGCATCAGCTGGCAATTTGTTTTGCTGCAAAACAGCTGAGGAAGAGAAGGGAAGAGGCAAATAGTGCTATTGATCAGAAGAGAAAGAACACAGTATTTAGGCAGTGAATTTTCATCACAGCAGAAGTTTCAAGAGGAGGCCATAAGGTCTGGTGTTAAATCTCCTGTCTTGTAGATTTAGTACGGATCTGGAGAAAGAGATGAATTTGCAGAGTAGCAAAATACAGAGACGACACAGAGATCAGTTCCTCAAAGCCCCAAGCCAACCAAGTGACTGGGAGAAAAGGCAACAAAATGGAAAATTAACACCAAAGCTGACAGATGCAAATTAATCAGGGAGGAGAACGGAATCGTGGTATTTTTCAGGCAGTTCTTAATTAACGGTATTAACTGAGAGGGAGACTGGAGCTTGGGAGCATCTTGGTGCTGCTCTGCAGGTAGCAGCAACTCAGGGAGAGAAGGGATGGAGAAAGAGGCAAGGAAGATGTTAGTCTGCTCAGAGAACAGGATGGGGAATAATAGCGCAAAGATTATAACATTATTAAAATGATGCTGCCTAATCCCAGAATAGCCTTCACCCTCCTCGGAAAAAGAGTATTATTACAGACTTAAAAGGGGCTTTAGAAGAAGGTGATGAAAATGATCAAAGGACTGAAAAAAAAAACACCCTGCTCTGCGAGGAAAGAAAAAATATATGAGATTATTCATCTTGCAATTGGCATAATAATAGGGCTCATGATGAAAAGCATATAAAATAGAGTGATATAATGAAAATATATCACACAGACGTTCATTCTCTGTGTCTCAAACTACAGGAATAAGCAGTCATTCGATTCAAATACTGTTAATTTCAAACTGATAAAAAGGAAATGTTTTGTGGGAAAAAAAAAAGTATATTGTATCTCCAAACTCATTGTCATGGAATAACACCAAAGGGGGAGGGGGATTTAAACAAAGTGCCAGACCCGGCAGTGCCCTTCATCATCCCACAGCATGGAGAGATGGCCCCAAACTGCTGCACCTCTCCTCCCATACCACAACTTAATTAGGAACACCGCAGTTTTCTTCTTCAAAGCGAAGCTAATTCATTAGCAATCTAATTATTTACCTGTGTAGCACAAATACAGCTTTCGAAGCATTTTCTCTCAAATGGAAAGCGAGGGCTTTGTTCTCGACGTTTTTTTTTTAATACTCTCTATTTGACTGGGGAATAAAAACATGCTGAAAGTGAACAAAATGAGGCATCACAGAAATCATGGGTCATTAAACCTCCAAATAATTGCAGCTCCGCAGGATTTTTAAGAGGACACATCACACTTGGGCACGGAAGGCAACTCAAAGGGTTCTTGGAAGGCCCTTCCCTCTGCATGGCACAGCCAGCATGGAGGATGCCTTGGGATGTGCCCAGTGGCAGCACAAAGCACGCTGCTCCCATGCATGGGAGTCCACTTGCAGAAGCCCACACGGCCACCCCACACACAGCAGAAGCCCTGGCATGTGGAGGATGGCAAACACTGCATGCAGAAAACCTGCTTTACTCCCGCTGCATGCAACCTCTGGGCTGCACTTCTGCCCCTCCTGCCTTGATCTCACTGCAGTGCCAAAGCCACAGAGTGCAGTCCCACGAGACAGTCCCAAAGAGCTGATGTGCAAGCACGCAGGGCTGCGTTCCCATAGCTGCTCCCGAGGCCGATCCCTGATGCCATAAGGAAACAGAAAAAACACGAGGCAGAGCAAAGCAAAGCCTCACAGTCTAACAGGAAACCCCAATTTATTACAACCTAATTGTGTTATTAATGAAACACAGACCTCTCCCAAAACCCACGCAGCCCGCTCGGTGCCGCAGTGCTAATGGCTCCGCTTCCCATGCAAGTCCATCCGACAGGAATGCCTCAGAGAAGGCACGCTGATCTTTGCAAAGGTCACTGTGTTAATCATCGTGCCCTTTCTCTAGCAGCAGCTGTCGCTAATTGCCTGTGAAGGAGTCGAGATGAAATTCTTGTTAATCCTCCTCCCAACATCACTACAACCCAACATCATCATTCCCTTGAAACAACTGTGAGCAGCTGATGGGCCCGAGAGACGTGGCCCGAGAGGGTGGAAAAAGCGGCTCCTCTCTGCAGACTGAAGGCTAATGTGGTGACAAGCAGCATGAAGCACAGGGACGTTTCCCCAGTTCCTGCTAAGAAGGAGCATCACAGCCATCGCTGCGCGCCGCGGCCTCAGAACAGCCGAGATCCTGGAGCACGGGGAGTTTGTTTAATCAATAACATATGAAGCTTCTGGCACTGCCGAGCGTATGAAAGAATTTTACAACAGCAAAATAAAGTACTGCTGCGTTGTAAATCAGAGAGCACATATGGAAAAGTTAAAGGGATGTACTAAGTCGCAGAGATATCAAGGAAATCACAGAAGTTCTGGCTGCAGTCCCTGGCTCCATTTGTGCTAAGAGCAGTGAACTTCAACGCAAGTCAGGTTTCACTGCTTTTTTCCAAAAGAGTAACTCATTTGTAATGCGTGCAACTGTATCAGAGTGAAAGGATACTGAGAGTGCTCCCTGTGCTCCGCAGTCTGCCCAGGTAATGCTGAACCTACCTATGGACGTGCAAAGAGATCACGGTTTCCCTACTGTACCAGCCCTGACCCAGCGCAGCACTGTGGGCAGGAGCAGGTTTTAAAGCCCCCCATCCTGCTCACGCAACGAGCCGATCTGAGGCGCATTTTGTTTCAGTGCTCTTCAATCATTTGTGGAATGCTTCAAGTAAAACTCATAGAGAGCCTCTTAAAAATTATTCAGCATCAATATATGAAATATTTATCCCCAGGGCTGCAGGCTCGTAACACGAGCACATAATGGGGTGCATTTTCCTCTCTCCAGAGGCAAAACAAGACACTGCCATTAAACAGCACGCTTAGCACAGCTGTAAGCGTCGATGCTATCTGAGGGCTCTTGTTTCATCTCATAAGCGAGGATAATTCCTGGGAAGAACAACATACCACTAAGGGAAGAGGAAGACCTGCTGCTCCCTCTCCACATTCGGCAGCCAAGAGAACACGAGGAGGGGTTATCCAGCAATGCAGGGACCCACCCCACAAAGCCACAGCAGCCAGAACAGAGTGCAAAACACCTTTGGTAACCAACTCCCAGAGCTGCGACCTGCAGAAATTCTGCTCTCCCTTACAACCATGCCAAGACAGGGATGCTTCCTGCAGCCCCAGACTGCAAGACCACAGCATCACAACTATCCCTACAGTGCTGTTCAGCCCTGGTTCTTGTAAGCAGCCACCTCGTGGTCTCTGTGAGCGGAGACGCAGTTTAGGTATCTCATTTCTTCACAACACCTCTATTTAAACGCATCTGTTTTTTCAGCATTTCACACGCGGTTACCTTTACTGGTAACTAATCGCTGTGTGGGCTCCTGTGGCTCAGCTTTCCAGACTTCACACCCAGAGGGAAGCTGTGCTGCAGAAAGATTCAGTTTGACACGGTTAGCTGGTGCAAGGATGCCCCATCTCGAGGAGGAAAGCCCCATCCCCTTGCAAGAAACTGTGCCCGAGTTCAGGGGGGTAATTTTCCACAACAAAATCATTGCACCGTATGGCTGCAGTTGGCAAACATGAGCATTGGAAGCTCAGTTTAAGCCCCTGTCTCCTCTGCACAAAGAGGTTCAGTGTTGCTACGACGCCTGGAAGGCAATTCTGCACTTGTATCCTTTAGGGACCCCGGGTACATCCCAATGCTGCTGCAGCAATGGTCCCTCAGCTCTGTTTCTGGTGCTGCCAGCTGTCAGCTGAGCACACAGAAATGTTTAACAGATGCTCCATCCTCTGGAGGCATCCATCAATAACTCACCCCAGGTTCATGACTCCCCCTCATGCCCAGCTTCCCAGATCAGCTTTGTCACCCGGCATCACTGACTGCAGTGTGCTGCTGTGAAAAAAAACAATCCAATTTTCTCAAACCTTGAGACCGGGCAGTGGAGGTCATGCTGGCAGAGCTGCAGGACCAGCACCAGGGCAGCAGGCAGGTGAGCTCAATCCCTGCAGGGCGAGGAGCAACCCGTGGCCACTGGGAACAACACAGGCAGGACAGCCTCCCGAAGGATTTCACTGCTTAGCCTTGGAAAAGCAAAATGTAGGAACTGTAACAGCACGAGGACGTACACAGCTACGGATGGATGGCCACGTCCAAAGCCTGCTTAGAGCAGTGCCATTCTGGCAGCCTTATAAATCACTGTCCCTAAAGGAGTGCCTTGGTTTTCCGCAGGGAGCAAGAGAGAGCCTGCAGCTCATTCCCTGGACCTGCCTTCCCCTGTCGCATTCAGGGGGTGGCACACAGCAGCCAGCAGGGCACCAGGGTGCTGTGACAGCCTCACACACCTGCAAAGACAAATACGTTCTTTAACATCAGACAGGAGGCTGAGGAATGAAGCCATACAAGTGCATCGCTGCACATGAAGGGAAATCCATCCTGCTGCTGACGCCTATAACTTCCCCACTGAGAGCAGTGGGCATCGCCAGGAGGACAGGCAGAGCTGACTGATCCCTGAGCCTGTGCTGGGTGCATGGCTGGCAACACAGAGCTCTTCATCCTTCCCAGGCCTCAAATGACACAAAACACCCGCATTTTAAGTGACTGATGAACTGTCAGCATAAACTACCTGACAAAAAGGGCTCTGTCCAGAGCTGTGCAGCACATCCAGATGCTCCCAGATGTGTTTCGGTGGGAACACCTCGGGCACACTGTGCAACCCACACTCAGGCTATATTTTTTGTTACAGACACCAAAGAGATCCATTAGCATGGGAGCAACCCAGCCCAGCTGAGCTTCCTGCTTCCATGCAGCAAGGCTGGGAACTTCAGAGGAGTTTCATAGAGTCACATTTCCAGTGCTACTGAATTTGCCTGCTCTTGGACTGCTCTGAACTTGACAACAGACATCTTTTATTCACTTTTTTTTTTCTTTTGAAGGGATGAACAGGAGGCAATAAATAAATTAAAGGGTTCATAAAGCCACACAGTCCTCCCTCTCTCCCTCAATGTTTTTTTATGCCTCCTGTCCCCTTACAGAAGGGCGTATTTGATGGAGGTATGCTCTCCTATTTAACAAGCAATTAAAAAAGAATGCAACAAGCATTCAGGCAACACAAGCATTTCCTCTGCACACTCACAAGCATTTCCTGACCGAGCAGCCTCACAACACGGAACACATCTAGCAACTGCCTTTTCCCACAATAATGTTTTTCCCACCCGTTGGCTGTCGCTGTTTTCCATTTAAGGTCATAATCCCATTGTGGGATAACCCAGAGCAGCAGATCTTCAGCGATGTAATAATTTGGGCAAAGTTCTGAAACAGAAAAGCACCACAACTATCCTTGAGAAGAAATCAGGAACGAGAAGAGAGAAAAGCTGAAGTTCCCAAGAGCTGTCACTACGGCGTGCCAGGATGGCCGGGCTCCTTTTGTTTCCAATAGAACCGGATGGATTCATCAGGAGTGAACCTGAGCACACACACCACAATGCTCTGGAAGTGCACGCTGGGGAGCTGCCAGAATCCTCGGCCCTGGGGGGACTTCATTTGGCTTCACCAGCAATAAAAAGGACTGGCATCCAGCTCTGCAGCACTCCCATGCAGAGATACTCCCATATGGTACATGAGCCACGCAATTCGTGCTGCGCTTCGGCAACGTAAATCAAAATTCAAGCGATGCTTACAGCACTCTCGTTGTTCCTTAAAGTTTATTTTTCTTTACTGCATGCATTCAGTGCCTGGGGTGAGACGCTGCATCAAGTTCTGTGCTGCCTGGTGGGAAGCAGAAAGCTGGGAGATCCTCACTGGGCGTCCCAGACCCATACCTCCATTAACTGCATTAAGAGCTTCAACAAATGTGTGCGTACACAGTGTTACAGGAACGGATTTCAATTGAGATGAGCCCCTGGCAGGCCTACAGAAGTAGAAAAGCACATGCACATAAAAACTGGGAGTCCTGCGTGAGCTAATGGAGCAAGCAGCAAATAACTGGGCATGCTCTCTGGGCTCAGGGACAGTCTCTTTTACGAGAGACAGTAATGCCTCGTTACGGGAGAAACAAATACAATAAAGATGAATATTCCATCTTCCCCTGGCTGCAGTTTAAGTGCTAAGCCAATACAAATTCTCAGGTTATATTTCACGAAAACAGCACCGCCAAAAAACTGCTGGTGGTGCAGCAAAGCACATCTCGTTTCAAAGATAAATCCTGCAGCCTTCACGGGCAGATGTTAAAACACATCAGGCTCCATCCAACAGCCCAAAGGAAGGCACAGAGTGAATTTATAACCAGAACGTTCCTTCTGCCACATCAGTTAGCCCAGAGGTTTATGAAACGATGCTGCACGCCTTCACATGTGCTGTAGGGCTCCACAGGACCACTGGTTTCTCCTGTGCTCTTTCTCCCTCTAATCTCCCCTTGCCTTCCATCTCCATTTTGAATTATTTATCATCAGGTATCACATTCATTTGCATACTCTATGAGGTGCAAAATAAATGATTAGTCATTACATATCAGACTCTTCCAAACCATCTGTGCTGGGCTCTGCAGCAGTTTTGTTTTGCTTTCCTCTAATTCTTGGGGGGGGAAAAAGTAATCCAAGGGGAGAAACGGATTTGCTGGAAGCACACAGCAAAGCAGTCCACAAGCTTGCTGAGAGCAAAGGTTTATTGCTCTGTTAGAGCTGTGCTCCACATTGAACACGCAGGCTATCATCTTCAGTGTAATTTAACCGGTGGTACAAATTGCAAGTAGTATTATTTCAAAGACCTTTATTTATTGATTAGAAACAAAGTCCTTATTCTCTTCCTGTTCCCTCCTTGAGTCGTGCTGATTGCATACAATGGAGAGCCATCACTTAAAGAGCCAATTAAGTCAGCTTCTGAAAGGTAATTGAATAGCTGAAGTTCTTAGTGCAATATTGTACTGCATTTCTTGATTGCAGCGAAGGAAAACAAAGCAGTCAGAGCAATGAAAATTAGAGAATGAGGCATTAGGTATAGGTGGGAACAGCAAAATGGACGGAGCCCATACCAATGAAAGAGACTGTTTTCCTTCCATGGTGGCTTCCACCCCTTGTGATGGGTTGAGGAGAAGAAATCAGATGTTGTCTTGTTTGCTGTGCTGGGAGCAGCTGGTGCTCAGTGTCCAACCAAAAGCTCCAATTAACAGAGTTCTTGTATTGGGGGCTTAACGAAGAAAACATCTTCTGCATGGATTTACTGAAGCCTGGTACAGGAGTTCATTCCCTTCTTTGGCAAAGCCACCAACAGACTCTCTCTTCTGTCCTCCTGGCTACCTCCAAAAACAGGACTTCTGGTCCAATACAAGGATTTTCCATCTCCTCTGGAAGACCATTGCCCCATTTGGCTCAAGTGAGACTGGGAGATGAGGAAGAAAGACATAAGCTTTATTCTCTTAGAAAAACTTGGCCAGAAAACAAAGGATAAAGCAACTGTTAGCCTGCTACTACTCCAAAGTTATAGAAAGTCCCTGATTTAAATGCAGGGGAAAACACATCACAAACAGAAAACAGAATCCTCAAGAACCTGAAGACACTTGGTTGCACATGGCCAAAGCCCCCAACCGTTTCCTAGAAGCCACCCAGTCACAGCTCTCTGACCATAAAGCGTTCACACAGCCACATAAAGGATCTGCAAAGGGCTTTGCTTTCCACCAGCGCTGTTCCATTTGAGGTGGCACCACTCTCACCTTTCAGCACCCATAAATCCAGCACTACGGTGTCACAACACCTGAAACGCACACGCATCAGGAACGTGGCACCAGCACACACTGCTGAGTCCTGCTCAAACTTGGGCGCTGTTACTTTTGACAATAGCTTCTCACTCTACTTTGGAAACGTGACTGCAATTTTTCTGCTGCATTTTGCAGACAGCATTTAAAGAACTTAGAATCACAGAATCACTAAGGTTGGAAAGGACCTCTAAGATCCCCAAGTCCAATCCCAGCCTACCCCCACCATGCCCATAACCACATCCCTCAGTGCCACATCTCCACGGTTCTCAAACACCCCCAGGGACAGTGACCCCACACCTCTCTGGGCAGCTGTGCCACTGCATCACCCAAAGGGACCCACTCAGTGGGCACAGTGGGGTGGGCTGACAGTTGAATTTGATGATCTCAGCGCTCTTTTCCAACCTTAATGATTCTGTGATTGTATGAAGACCTCTTTACAGCCACAGAATTGAAAAATCTGTGAGGACCTTATCCCGAACAGCTCTCCAAAGGGTCCGTGCTTCCACAAAGAGAAGCAAGGAGAGAGGATCTGAAAGCAGAGCTGTGAGTAAACACTGCCCCGCGATACCCAACTTCAGTACAGCCACATCCACACATCAGTTACTGGAGCACTTCAGGAACACTGCTAATAAAAGACAAACGAGTAAAGGAGAGCTTCAACTAAGAAAGCGTTTGCCATTCTCAGGAGCTGCTTCATGGAAAGCCGTTACTCCTGAGATGCGTCAGGCTGGTTCGTATTCCAGCAACACGCTCTGGTAACTGCACAGGTACAAGAGGAGCGTACAAATCACAGCTCACACACCACTGCTGCAAAGAGCAGGATCTGCGTATCCATCAGTCACCACTGAGCGGTTACACACACCTTAATTCCGACCTCAAGCACAACCGGGACCGTAGCAGACTTCCTCTGGAAGGGAGTTAAATCAGTTTGACCGCGACAGCGATGGAGAAAGGAATTTAAGCATCTGCTTTCTGCTTACACTGAAAGCTCAGTACTGGCGAGGCAGAAAGGAGGGAGCAGCAAACCGACGAGCGGGCCCAGCACCTGAATCCCAACTGTCAGCAGGACCCCTGTGTCAGGCAGCTTCTAAACAGAACCGCACTGTTTTAACAAGGTTCCTCCAGATGCACGTGGATGGAACTGAGAGCAGAACACAGCTCCTGTTATTACACTTCACCAAAAAGAGAGGGCATGCCCCACTGCCAAACTGCCCTCCCTCCCTTTTGCCACCCAGATTTCTCCTGTTGCTGAGCAGCCAGACAGGGATCGTTATTTCACCAGCTGCAATCAAAACTGTGCATAACATGGGATCCAGTTGCAACCATACACCTACGTGGCTGCCCATCCTGAAGAGCCCTGGGAGGCTTTTAACGAGCTGTCTGCTCAGCTCGTCACCGCACCTCGAGTGAAATGGGTTCAGGAGTGACAGCTGTTTAAACAGCACTCGCACGATGGAGTAGCTGAAGGGAGAAAGAAATACTAAAAATAACTGAAACTGCAGCATGGAACGTAGGCAGGGCAGGGGGAAAGAGGACAGCCCAGAGGAAGCTGGCTGTAAGAGATGTGGTAAGGACTGCTGGAAGCCAAACCAAACAGGAATACACACCTGCACATCACACACCAGCAAGCAGCAGCTCCCGGCCTGCCCGCCTGCCTCTCTGCAGGCACCCACCAACCTGCTCCTCCTGCCCATACTGCAGCGAGCAGCTCCAGGTGGAACTCCAGCATCAGCACAGGGCTGAGGGAGACTTCAGTGCCACCTTTACCGACGAGTGAGTAACGAGATACTGAGGAGCAGTGCACTGAAAGGGCTCATGGCGGTAGTAAGGACCAGTAAAAATCCCCACTGAGACTTCAGGGCAATCCAAGGGCACGTAGAAGAGCTGGTGTTCTCAGAGATAAGATGGGAATCTCGCCTTACGCTGCCATCAGCTGACTTTTACAGGTTGTATCAGCATCCTCCTAGCAGAATGCCAGTGGGGTGGGGCACAGCCTGTGCCAGGCACAGCTGCTCCAAGTCAGCCCATCTCCTACAGCCACAGGGAGCAGGAACCTCGCAACTTCTGGAGGAACAATTCAGCTCATGACCTACTGCTCAAGCAGAATGTCACCCAGAAGAGACCACATTTATTGTTCCTTCAAGCCCTTCTACCCATCCAAAAGCCACCAGACCCTAACTGCACTGCCATACTGATGCAAAAAGATGGGAAACTTTGTGCCTGAAGGTCTTCCTGTAGCCTGGAACGGTGCTCAGGGCACCAGTAGCTGGTCCAAATGCACCCAAATGTCCTGGCTGCTGATAACATAAAGCTGTTTCCTTCTGCCATCCTCTGCTTCATCCGTGGGGCATCCATTAGGTTCAGACACAACGGGAGCAAAGAGCCAGCAACAAGAGCCTCATTAACCGACTGCAGCCGGATTTGTTTTGGAGCACAGCGCAGTCTCTGCGCTGCAAGGCAGAGCTCTTGCTGGGGGAAAAAATAGATCCAATTTAAGGATGTCCTGCATACTGTAATATTGTAAGCAGCTCCACAGTTAGATTTAAAACAACAGCATTACCAGCTGAAAAAAGGAAAAAGAAACAACAACAAACCGACACCAAACAACAAGAACTCTCCCCAGACCAGCAGAACAATGAGAAAAGAAAAGGGATGAAGAAGGCTTCAAATCTGCCCTGGACAGAATGTGTCACTGCTGCAAGCTGCTGCAGGGAGAGGAAAAAAGGAGAAATGAGATTTATTAGGATCAGCCAGGTAGATAAAAGACAGCTGAGCACCAAGCAACGATGTCTTTGTTTTGGGATGAGCTGGCTTCTGAAAACGTCTGGTCAGCTTTAGCATTTTGTACACATGAAATGAGTGTCCACAAGAGTACTCTCCTGAAACGACAGGACTTAATGCAGCCGAGATAATTATCCAGATCCTTCTTTATCCCATTAGTGGTTTTCATTCGCGTCCTGGAACACCATAAGCGGATTGCTCAAGAATTATTTGCCATCCACTGCTTCAATCCCGATCGGAATTATCTTTATACCACGGTACGAAGAAAAGAGATTACCTCCCTGCCAGGGCTTGCTGCAATGCCCTCTTTTCTGAGGCTCATTTTATCATTTTGCTCTGTGAGGTAATGAAAAGAATCAGAAAACAATAGTCATGGACACGACTCTTCCAGCGTGGTCATCCAACAACACACGACGGGATCCAAACCGCTCCCGGCTTCCCTTTGCATCACGATTCACTAATAAAAGAATGAAGGCGAAGCTGTTAAAGGCAATTAGCCACATCACGGTGTGCAACAGAACAAAGTGGGATTTGCTGCAGCGAGAGGTCCCAGGGGCGGGTGCTAAATGCCACAGCTCCCTGGCAATGCAAGGCCTGCACGATCCTTGCCTCCAGGCCTAACACAACAAGAACTGCCCTCCCAGCCGTGCTGGCTGCCACTAGGGTTGGTGCGGGTAGAGGAACAGCATCCGCTGCCCAGAGTAGCCAGGACGCACTCAGAGATCTCTGGATGAGACAAAAGCTGTCCTTCCTCTGGTAGAAACAGAAGGAAGTAAGAATGCAGACCCAACAGGAATAAGAATACACGCGTTGTTTTGCTGCCTTTTTTATTTTTTTAGCATGTTTTACAGCATTGTAATGAGATCTGTAGGAGAGTCACCCTTATAAACAAGTTATTAAAAGAGGGAGGAGGGACGCAATAATAGCAGGTGCCGATTACTCAGCTCCCAGCAGAGACTTTCCAATTTCTCACCTTCCCCCAAAGCAAGATGCGCTCTGCAGCACATTTGCTTGCGAGTGCAACACCCCTGCAGAGCAGCACAAAGGCGAGGTGCATTGCTGCTGCACCGGGCAGCTGCTCCCCACCAACCCCATGCCAGAGAAGGGACGGACACGGCATGGTGTTATCTGGCAGCACACAGCAAACAAGCCTCAACCATCTTCATATTTGACTAAGGCCTGACCACTCCTCCTGCCAACAGGAGCAGCACGTTTATAGGCCAACCGAGGCTGCCAGGTTTGCCTCTCTGCAAATATCCGCTCCGTTTCAGGAACAAAACCCCAGTAACGATTTTGTTATTTTAAGACAGCAGCTTAGTTTCAAGGCAGTAAATGTTCACGCTGCAATCGGAGCCGTGGAGATCCCATCCTTCGAGGCAGGGCACCACAGTAATGATTAATATTGCAAACGTAATCCAATCCTTTCAAATGATTATTTCCAAAACCAGCAAATAATTACCAAGGCCTTCAGCAATCAATACTCAAGATAAATAGACAATTAAACTGCAAAAAGAAACAGAAGAAAGTAGTTAATGTTTGCCAAAGATGTGCCAAATACACTTTTTCATGGTAACCAAAGACTTCCAGTAAACAGATATTTTAGTTCGCTGGAGACATGCTTTCAGAAAGTAATAAATTAATCTAATAAAACCGACAGACAGGGTGGAACCAGACGTTAATGAAACACAAACTGATCTATATGGAGCCAGCCCACAATCCATGTCCCAGTTATGCTCAAATGCCATTCTGGTTGCTTGTCCCCTCCCTCGTCACAGCCTACCAGCCCAGGAAGAGCCACGTTTCATTCGTTTTCACCACAACGACGGCACAACGAAGAATTTCAGCCATCGAACCAAGACGTTTGTGCCCAGCTTGAATTCGAGTTTCCAGCTCTTACTTTTTTTCTGAAATACCTCTCCATTCCCAACGTCAGCAAACGAACCAGCTTTGAAACACAACACTCCATTCTCCTTTGTTTGGGCTGGTTGGTAGGAAACATTTCTTCTCAGAAAGAGCAGTGATGCAGCGGCACGGCTGCCCAGGGAGGTGGGGGGGGTCACTGTTCCTGGAGGTGTTTGAGAACCGTGGAGATGTAGCACTGAGGGACGTGGTCAGTGGGCATGGTGGGAGGGGGCTGAGGTTGGACTCTGGGATCACAACCACTCTCAACTAACCACCCGAAGAAGTAAAGTGCTGGGGTGCCTTGAGGCAGGAGGAGCTACGAACCCATGGGACCAGCCAGCTCCTTAGAGTTGAGGAAGCCACAGTGGGTAGGGTAAGCATCTGGGAAAGGTCCTTGAATGGTAGGTAAGTCAAATTAGACAAGATTAAGAGAAGGACAGACATGGAAGAAGTCCATCCTGGTCATTTTCTACAAAATCAAAGTAAGAAGGAAGAGCGGAAATTGAGAGAAATGGAAGACAAAGGGGGAAAAGATATCAAAGACAACTCCAAAGGAAGCACAGTGAGACATGGCACCAAAAAGGCACCGTTAAAACAGGAAAGGTGAGATCAAACAAAAGCATGAGATTAGAGTCTGGGCATTGGCAGGAGGGAGAGGAGGCCACCACACCGCTTCTGCCAGCATTAACTGAATAATAAACTCATTGGGCACTTCCACAGGGGAGCTGTCAACACCACGAGAGCCAAACCCTACCCAAGCCCACTCATCCACTGGGCACCCAATGCAGGCAAGTTCTTGCCTATATGGGGATGTGCAAAAGGAATGCTGTGCGTCTCTTGCTTCCAGAAAGCTCTCATCATCACAGGGAGAAAAGAACAAGCTATCACCATGTCCTTCAGGGCAGACCCATGCCATAAGGAACAAGCTGGTCCAAAACCTCCTGGAGGGATAGGTGAGGTAGCAGACAGTGGCACTGCTACCAGTGCAGCGCTCTTCACTACAGCAAACCCCAAACCACGAGCACCACGGTCACGGATAAAAGCAAATGGACAACGCAGCTCAGCTAAACTCATAAGGAAAAAAAGAACATGACTCGATGGCAGGGCAGAAGCGTGTAGAAAAGCAGCCAATGCTGCGATGAAAGGAGATGGTTGAGAAAAGAAACCTGCCCTTCTTGGGCTGTCTCACTGATGCAAGAGAAGCTTGAGTGAGCTGTTCTATTGCAAATAAAACAAAGGTCACCACTGAATAAAAAGTCTGTACACCTCAATTACAATAAGAAAGGCAGGAAAACAGATTTTCCTCAGTCAAAGACAACAATCCTCCCCCCAAGCCAGGAAGCTATTAAGCAGATGCTCGATCAGCAATCCCTGAAAAGCCTCTCCTTCTAGCAGTGCGAACCTTCGAGCCCCAGCTAAAGCCCTGCCTTTATTTTAATAGTTTTCATAATCCCTTAATTTGGCAGCGACTTCTGCCTGCATGCACTGAGCCCTGCTGACCTCAGGGGCTTCCACTTGGGAAAAAACAAGAGGCCGATGGCAGTGTCAGTCAGATTCTGCAGGTGAGGAGGGACGCCCATCCCCATGGGCACGGTGAGGACGGGTCAGCACATGGACTTGGTGCTCTCTGTGGTCTTTTCCAACCTTCGGTGACTCAGTGATCCCGAAAGCCGTGCAAAGGTTTTCTGCCATTCCGCCCCAAAACGGATTTCAGCTCTGCCCTCCACCTCAGCTCTTCCCTCCTGCTCAGCAGGAGCGGCGTTCCGAGGAACTTCTCCAAGTTCCAGAGACAGCTGCTTCTCTGGGTTTCCGTGGGCACGGAGAACCGACGCCGGCACCGTGCCTACTGCAGCGATACCGGGGCTGGTCAGGCACAGCGGCTGTGCCCAATTTATCACTGAAGCAATTTCTTCATAATTTAACAGGCTTCAAAGGTTTCCGGAGATGAGTGGCAGCTTCACTTAAACCAGCAAGCTGTAGATGGGCTTTACCTTACACACTAAGTGAATAATCGATGAACATTCAGGATGTAAGCACAAATCAATTATTTCTTTCAGATGAATCAAAGGGAATCGCAAAGCAGAAATGGTTTTGTTCTGCGTGAGAAGTAAACCACAGGACACGCTGTATAACCAGGGGTGTGCACCAACCCACTCTGATTCTCTCCTTAACTCCATCCCATAAGCGCACATGCAGCGAGAACCCGGTGTGAAAACCCAGCAACAAACTGCCAAGTGATAAAAGCACAAATACGGTTGGCTCTGGGCGGTGATTTATCTTGATAAAGGCACGTCAAACAGTGCCACTCATTCTCGGGTTGAATTTGGTCATCATAAGCAAGATACCTTGCCCACGCTGCCGCACTCCGTGCCATCGGTCACCGCTGCTGAGAGCACCCAGCAGGGGCTCTCAGAAACACTCCTGCACACCCTTGTTATTTGTCGTGCATTGTAATGACCGATTTCCAACCTCTAGAGCTCCTCTGTCGGGCTGCACCACCTCAGCCCCCACAGGTTGGTACATGGGTCACCGCTGGACTCACACACGCAGGGACAGCCCCAGCCCGGGGACGTGACCTGCAGAGCACTGCCCCACACCTCCAACGGGAGCTGCAGAACTCTGGGTGTGGGAGCAGGGAACAGGAAGGACAGTGCAATGGGAAGCCCTGCAACAGCTGAACGGTCCTCGTTTCAAAGGAGGAAACCCAACAGCCTGCTAGCACCTCGCTGGAACTTGCTCTCTTCCCTTCTGCTGCTCACCTGAGGGCAGGAAAGCTGCAGGGCTCTGCTCTCAGGGGCTGCCAGCCTGCAACACAACACGGTGCTCAGCCCTGAGGTCAAGGAGTGAACATCATGTCCCACAAGGAGGGCACCATGGGCCCTGTGCTGCCTGCAGTGGGTAAGGAAAACCCGACCAGCTGTGTAAGAGCAGCTCTGGAGCTGGTCAGACCTGTTTGAATGTCTTTCACTTAATTGTTTTGTCCTCCCAACAAAGAGCAGGTGACAGAGGCAAGCAGGCTCTGCGATGCTTTCTGTGTTTTAACATCCACACGTACCCGCGGTGCCACTGGAGCTGTCCCCAGGTGCTGGCAGGGAACACAGCCTGCCCCGAGGAGCCAGGGGATGGGGATAGGAGGATCTGGGATATTACAGATTAATCAGCTTAACTTCAATGAAGTATTTAGATAATGATAAGGACTCAAGCATGAGTAACCCCTCTTCATCAAGCCCAAATCACAACAAACGCATCGTGTTTCTGCAGCAGGGTATGGCATTCTGCATCAGAGCTGGGCCTGGCTGCTGCAGGGTGGGGGACCCATTGAGGGCACAAAACGGTGTCAATGGGGTCTGCCCTTAGAACAAGGGCTGGGAGGACCTGGCTGAGGGATGGCCCAGGGAAGCCAGCCCAAAAAGGGGGACTCCCATCCGTGAGCAGGATGTTGGAACAGAAAATGCACCAATGGCATACAAAGGCCACCCTGAACCGAGGGGACTGGCAGCACAAGAGCAGGATTCGGAACCATCCCGACCCCTCACACCCCTGTGTAAGAGCAAGGAGGGCAGACAGATGGGATAAAAAGCCATTAAATGCACGTCACCTGTGGCAGAAGCACAAAGAGACAAAAGTACACAGTGAGGAGGGTAGGAGCCGCAGTGAGCCCTGCTCTCTGAGCACAGCACTGCCTCAGCCCTGTGCTGGGTGTCAGCTCGGCATGACAGCCCCAGGGGAGCAGCAGAGCCAGCACAGACCAAAGAGCTCCTGCAGCGAGGGAAGGAACTTCCCCGTGCGCCCTAAAAATGGAAAAGGAGCAGCATTTCTGCTTAGACCCTGTGACGAACCCGGTGGTAGGGATGTTAAACGTCCAACAGTGAACGGGGAGCTCAGGCGTCTCCGTCATCAGAGGTTATTAGGAGTCAATAGGGCAGGGTACGTACGCTCCAATCCCGTCTAGGGGCAGGGGTGGACTGGATGACCTCTGAGGGCCGACAACGGTCCCGGTACAGCCCGTATTTCTGCTGCGGGATGAGCAGAGGCAGCAGCTCCCGGTAGCGGATGGGGCACCGTCCCAAACACATCACCCAGCACGGCACCGCGCACGGGCACGGGGCCGCCCCAAAACCCCAGCACGGCAGCGGGGGGGGGGGGGGGGGCTCGGCTCCCCCTCCTTCTGGTCCCCCAGCGCCCCGGAGCCACGCGGCTCCCATCTCTCCGTAGGGATTAAAACCCCATAGGATTTAAAGGCCGCACCCTCGAGCATCGCAACCCACAGCAGCTCCGGGCCAGCCCCCCCCCCCAACCTAGGGAGCAGCAGGACCCCAGCGGGGCGCATCAGGACGCTGCCAGCCGGGACCCCGCGGACCCCCACCGGCTCGCCCTGACGTCCCACGGCGCCCTACAACCCCGGGCCCGGGTCCCCGACACCGGAGCCGCCCGTTACCTTTGTGCCCGCCGAAGGCTCCGTACCACGAGAGCGAGAGCAAGGCGCAGAGGCAGCCGAGCAGCAGCGTGAGCGCCGTGCCGCTGCGGAGCCTCATCGCCTCCTCCCCGCCGGCGGCGGCCGCATGGCCCGAGCGCGGCGCGGCCTCGGCGGCCCCGGAGAGCGCGGAGCGGAGCGCGGCGCCCGCCCGCCCGCATGCAGAGACCGCGCCGCGCCGCGCCGGGCCGGGCGGGGCGGGGCGGGGCCGGGCGGGGCGGGGCCGGGATGGGCGCGAGCGGAGAGCGCCCCCGTGTGGCTGAATGCGGCGCTGCAGCGGGGACGGAGCGTGCGCGCGTGCACGTGTGTGTGTGTGTACATACACGGGCGCGCTCGCGGCTTGCATGTGTTAAGGGGCGTTATCTCCGTGCTCGGTGGATGCATGCAGCGGCGTGCGCGTGCAGAGAGACTGACGTAGGGATGCGCACAACCAAGTGCGCCCGCAACGGGTCTGTGTGTGTCTGTGTGCGGACCAAAGGGAGCGCCTGTGCACACAGCCCGGCATGCACCTGGCTGCGTCTCTCTCTGTATGTAGGTGTGTATTGGGTACACGCGTGTACACAGTGCTGGGGGTGCACCCTGCACCGAGTCCACCTTCAGCTGCTGGCCGGGACAGGAGAAATCAGATGTGTCTGTTACTTTGCTTGTGCCGTCCTCTGCTGACCCACCCAGCTGCGTTTCCTCGTGGGCCGCACAGTGAGGCTGGGTTGGAAATGCAGAGCACCGTGGGCTCCCAGAGCTGCAGCACCACTGTGTTACAAGCAGCCGTGTGCACGGGGTAGCACGGGGCAGCCCTGCTTCCCTTCCCCATTTCGGGCAATAAATCACTTTTTGGACAGAGCCCGGTGACCTCACGGCCTTCATCCTGTCAGTGCTGGCAGAGCTGAGCACGCTGCAGGAGCTGGGGCTGCCCACTGTGAGCACACAGACAGCAGCCCACAGCCAAGGCCACTACAGAAATTAGAAGGAGAAATGCCTATCAGGCTTAGATATAGAACACCGTGCAGATTGATAGCTGATTTTATCTGCCTCTCTGAAGAGCCGCTCACCCCCAGCTTGACTCTGGCCCAGCTGCTCTGCACCAGCACACTGCTATTTCATCAGCAACAAAGTGACTTCATCGCCAGGTGCCCGTAGGCTGCCGGGCTCAGACATCGTTTCTTTAGGGCTCTAATTCGGGGCAAAAGCCACGAAGTGCACTCTGTACACAGCGCTCGCCCCAGGCAATGGATGTAGGTTGGAAAAAGTGCCACGTCACCCGTGCAAACATGGAGTTCTGATGTACACTCACGGCGCTGCACTCCGTGCCTGCCATCCTCACCTTTTCCTGTCTTCTTCGCTCAGCACCTGCGTCTTCTGCCCTTAAAAAAAGTGTTGCGTTACACCAATGACAAACGGCGCTGATCCCGTGTAAACACCACGAGGTTCAGAGCTCAGCTTCAGGAAAACCAAGCCTCGAAAATGAGACAGCAAAAAGACAGCTTGGCTTCCCCTTCCGCCCGCGCAGTTTTCCGAAGCAACCTTTCTCACCATGAACCTACCACCAAAAAAAAAAAAAAAAAAAAAAAGACGTATTTCTGTATTCATGCGTGTATGCATATTCACGCGTGCACACGTGTGTATGTGTATTTGTGACACCCCGGGAGCAGGACGGGTGCGAGGTGTTATGATGGTGGACCCCCAGAGCTGTCCCCAGGGCTGGGGAGGGGGCTGGGGGGGGCCGACCCCATGCAGCACTCTGCCACAGAGGTGGGCGGGCGGCCCTTCTGCAGGGCTGGAGGGGGAGGCAGTCACGGGGCAGGGTGAGTCACCAGCATCTGACCTCGCACATCCGGAGGATCCCTCTCCAGAAGCCTCTGGAAAGCACCAGCACCTGCTCACTGTGGCTCTGCACTGGGAGCTAACCCTCCACTCCCACCCACCTGCGGCCCCTTGGGTCGTTTGGAGAAGGATTCCCTCTGGAGAACCACCAGCAGCCTCTGGTGTGGTCTGCGAGCAGGGGAGCTGCACCTCAGCGCAGTGACAGCGCAGAGCTGGGGCCCTCAGAGCAGTAATCTCAGCAAATATTTTTAAACACTTTCCAGCAGAAGGTGGGTGGAGGGAGGAAGCAGAGCTGCAGGGGTGCTGACTGCTCCTTTCTGAGCCCTTCCTCTGCGACTTGGAAATGTGAAACTGGAGCGGTATTTATTCCCATCCCCTTTGCTGTCCTTCTGCGCCGTCCATCTGGGGAGCTGCTCAGAAGCTGGGGTTGCCAAGTGGTTTTTTGAGCAAGGGTTGTTCTGATTGAATGTGACGAGATTCGTAAAGAACAGCAAGAAAACATTCAGTGCTGCCAAACGAATGCCAAGCCTGGGTCCTCCGGGTTAATGCAGGCTCAAGTTAACAGGAGCTCAAGCCAAATCTCAGGCTGTGGAGCTGTGTGCAGGTGGAGTTTGGTGGGGAGACATCTGCCTGTCTGTCCAACTGTGGGGCTGCAGAGCGTGCCATGGGAATACATGGGACCACAGCAGGGCCCCAGTGCTGGGCTATGGGGAAACACCTCCATCAGGGCTGGGAGAAGGAAATCCCCACCTCCAGGGGGCTGGGAGAAGGAAATCCCCACCTCGAGGAGGAGGAGGAGGGGATGCTGAGTCACCCCATCCTGTGACTGAGCTGAGCTCACCGCAGCCCGGCCGGCCGAGGCCTCGTTTTCTTTGTGTTTTGAGAAAGTGCATGATGTCATGGCCGCAGAGCCCAGCGTGACTCAGCAGGCAGCGCGGGGATGGGACGCTCTCCATGTTTTCTGGATTAAAGTTCACACGGAGGAGAGCAAGGACTGCTGGTGCTAATGCCCAGAGCACAGCTCACGTTATGCTTTCACCTGTCACCTCGCGGCAATGGCTGTGTCACGGAGAGAAGGAGATTCCTGGAGGACACTGGAGGTGAGGGGCCAACCCTCTGCAGCACGAGTGCTGCCTTCCAGAGAAGTGCTGTGATCTCGAAGCTGCCACGTGGGCTGAAGACAGATCCAGGTGGCACACACAAAGCAGCTCTGCCCGACCCGCTCTTGGCTGCATGCAGGCTCCGTTCAGCGCAGGTGAAAACACACAGCCGGTGGTGGCGACAGCGTTAAAAAATAGCGCGTTGCAGCTGAGAACCTGCGCTACCGAGCGGGGCCACTGTGCTCTCTGTGTCCGTTGCAGTTTCCGCGGACAGAAATAGGAGGCATTACTTTCGGGGTGAAGAACGTGTCTCTGTTTACACGCACCGCACGGACAGGCCGCGGGCGCCGCCAGGCCGAGGGGCGTGGCCTGGAGGAGGAGGGGGGGCGTGGCCTAGCACAGCCCCGCCCTCTCGGCGCGGCGCTATAAAGGCTCCGCCGCGCGGTGCCGCTCCCGCCCCGCGTCGCCCGTCCCGTCCCGCCTGGCTCCGCGTCCCGCCGGCAATTCCTGCTGCGCCACAGCCATGGCGGCGCTGACGGTGAAAGCCTACCTGCTGGGCAAGGAGGATGCGACCCGCGAGATCCGCCGCTTCTCTCTGCCGCCGCCCGTCCGCTACCAGGCCGTCCGCGACCGCGTCGCCGAGCTCTTCCAGGGGCTGCTGCGGGCCGGGCCGCCGCCCGCGTTCCGCATGCACTACAAGGGTGAGCGGGGGGGGAGGGGGGGTGCGGGATCCCCGCTCCGTGGGCCGAGCGCCTGACGGTGTCCTCTGCTCCGTCCAGATGAAGACGGGGACCTGATCGCGTTCTCCACCGACGAGGAGCTGGACATGGCCATGCCTTACGTGCGGGACGGGGTCTTCCGTGTGTACATCAAAGGTAACGCCCCGAGCACGGCCGGCCCGCTGCTCTGCTGGCAGGGCTCCGAGGTTGGGAAAATCCCCAGCTCAGAGGGGAGGTTAAATGAAGGGTGAGGCGAGGACGGGGCACGAACCCACCCTGCCGGGCTCTCTCCTGGCTCCGGAGCCTCGGCAGGCAGTGAGAACTGCTGCGGTCAGCTTGGTCCTGGGATCCCTGCATGGCAGGAGCCGTGATGTGCTAAGGAGCCCCAGATCCTGCTTGTTCTAAGCACATCATTCCTCAGCCCCTTGTGTTCGCTTGGATACCTGCAGAGCTTTCACTGCAGGCCAGGCAGTGACTCATGTAAGCCACCCGCTTGCTTCAGTTCTCATCTGCTGTGTCTCCTGGCACTGCTGAGCTGTCTCCCTATTGTTCCATTCTCGCAGCACTTTGCAAGGTGGGAGGACATGTCAGACTGGCTGGTGCAGCACTAATCTAAAGCAAACAGGTGGAGTGCTAGGGGTAAGGCGTGCTGTTAGAGGAGCAGGCATCCTTGTGACACCCCTCTGCGCTGGGTCTGTGTTCTTACGTGCCCCCAGCTTGTGTTTGGCAGCCAGTGTAAAAATAAACTGACCCAGTAAGCCTATACGGCTGTGACAAGGACTGTTTGTGTTTCCTTCTCCTGTGCCCGATTTCCAGCCTTTAAATAGTACCCTCGTTCTTGATGCAAAGTTCTCTTTCCTTAATAGAGAAAAAGGAGTGCAGGCGTGAACATCGCCCTCAGTGCAGCCAGGATCCTCCCCGTGACATGGTGCACCCCAACGTGATCTGTGATGGCTGCGAGGGGCCGGTGGTGGGCGCTCGCTTCAAGTGCACCGTCTGCCCAGACTACGACCTGTGCAGCACCTGCGAGGGCAAAGGCATCCACAAGGAGCACAACATGGTGATGTTTCAAAGCCCGCTGCTGAATCCGTTTGAGGTGAGCAAAACCTGTGCAGTGGAACCAGTGAGTGGGATCTCAGCCGAACTGAGCTTTGAATCTCACTCTGTCCCGTGACCGTTTCCCTTCACAGTGGTTTCCCCGAGGGCGCTGGCTCCGTAAGATGCGGCACGGTGCTCCTCCCTTCCCCTGGCACTGGTGGGGGTATCCTGGACCTGCGGCTCCGTGCCACAACTCAGAACAGGCCCAGGCCAGCGCTGCTGCCTCCAGTCCACCTGCTGCTGAAGGTAGGAGGAGGTGCTCTGGTAAAGGAGAGTGGTGTTGAAGGAGACAGAGAAGTTGGAACTCTGCAGTACAGTGTGGAATCTGGGTGGGAAAACAGATACAGGAGCTAATCTAATTTGAGTGAAGTAATTAGCCCCTTTCAGGACACTTCAAGTATGTCTGGTGGCCACAGAGTGTATGAGGCTACAGAGAGACTACTTGGAACCAGACCAAGCAGAGCGTAGGTCAGGCATGTCACTGCTCTGCTCTAGATGTGCTTTCCAGCATGGCTCGTGAAGCCTTAACGATGCTAGTGCTACTGGTTCCCTGTTCCAGCTGTGGTTTTGGTCTCTCTGCTGTGCAGAGGAGCGACACAAAACAAGAGCAGGCATTTCTGGGATTATGCTCTTTCCCTGTGGGCTGCTATGTGTACTAACACAAATTGTTCTTCTAGAAGCTTCTACTAACAGCCAGCCCCAGGACCCCAACGTCACCTTCCTAAAGAATGTTGGGGAGAGTGTGGCAGCTTTTCTGAGCCCCCTGGGTAAGTGACTTACCGTGTGTCATCCCCCTCCCTCAGACTGCCAGGAGCAGCAGCCAGCTGTTGTGGCTGATACTGGAACCACTTTGTGCTGCTAAGCCTCGAAGCCTTCGATTACTGTGTACTAAAATTGCTTAGGTATGGGCCATGCACTCAGTACCTTTCTGGAGACTTTTGTAAGGAGTTGAGGAAGGATTTAATTACTGTTGACTTGGGGCTGTATGACTTAAAATCATAGTAGGGCAGGCATACTTACATTGTGCCGTGACCCTCCGAACTGCCTGTCTGTCTAGTGGAAGATGACTACTTGGTGCTTCAGAGCTTACTGAAAGAAAGCTTCACACTGAGTTCATACACGTTACATGGGGAAACTGTAGGATTACAGTAATGCTACAGCACTTAGTCCAAGATTGGTGTGTGCTTTTTCTCTGGACCGTGCTTTCAAAAACCTAATGTTTCTTCTTGGTCTCATATGTGTCCCTAGGTATTGATGTTGATATTGATGTGGAACACGGAGGACAGAGAAGCAAAGTGACTCCTGCTTCTAATCAAGAAAATAACGATGCTGAGTCGAGCAGCAGTACCCTAAACCAGAACAGTCAGACCAAACCGTACTGGAATAGCACAGATTCTGCAGCGGTAGTGAGTAATGTGGCAGAGCAGATACAAGACATGGTGATAGATCCTGTGCCCACACAAATGGAAGATGGCAGCCTCCAGTCCCAGGTACAAGAAGCACTGTATTCATACGTTATGTTTGCTGAGGATTTTCTGAAAAGGAAGTAATTCAGTATGTGTTGTGGGGTTGGTGACTCAGGTGTTAGCAGATAAGTAATACGTGGCACCTTTGCTTTACTGGCTTACAGCAGAAGTGGGGACTTGTGAAGGTAATTCTTTCTATTAAAAGCAGACAGTAAGGGCATGCATCCTACCTGGAAAGCACTGCAGCACCTGGACGTCCTTTCTTTCCATTCCAGGAACACAGTGAGTCGAGCAGTTCATCAGGGGGTGATGAGGACTGGACCCACTTATCTTCCAAAGAAGTGGATCCTTCCACAGGTGAACTGCAGTCTCTGCAAATGCCAGAGACAGATGATCCCAGCTCCCTAGATGTAGCTCAGGAAGCTCCCCAGGCAGGACCTACAGGGCTGAGAGAGGCTGCACTCTACCCACATCTCCCACCAGGTACGAGAATGCATGCAGGTTTCATGTGAGTGAAAGTTGCTCTCAGTTATTGCCAACTGACCCAGTATAAGCAAACCTGCTTAGGAAGCAAGCTCCCATGATGTACAATTGAACTCTTAACTTTGGCAGCTGTTCTGGCAGCACTCTGCACACTGTTAGGAATGGGCATGTTTTGTGCATGAATGTGGGCAGTGAGTCTTAAAGACCTTGGACTTCAACTGGTACTAACATGCCATTTGAGCAAAGGTAGCTTCCTAAACCGTGTCCTTGCTGTGTACTCTTTCTACAGCCTTTTAAATGCAGGCTGTAGACAATACATCCTGTGACTTAAGACACTTTTCTGGCAAGAGCTAGTTAAAAGCACGCCAGGTCACTTAACTGAAACCACTAGCACTGAGGTTTATGGCAAGGACAGGCTGATCTAACTCAGCTGTTTCCTTAGCAGACTGCGTATGCTGTATCTCAAAATGTCTGCCTGATAGGATACAGAGGAGAGAATGCCTTCCAACACTTGTCAGCTATGCTAGAGCTGCTAGGATTAGTGCCAGCCTACCCTGAGATACTACAGCCTCGGCTGCATTGCTAATACCACGTAGCATCTTAACTTTAAACCGTCACTCTCTTAACAGAAGCAGACCCTCGCTTGATCGAATCCCTGTCCCAGATGCTCTCTATGGGCTTCTCTGATGAGGGTGGATGGCTCACTCGACTCCTGCAGACAAAGAACTGTGACATTGGGGCGGCCCTCGATGCCATCCAGTATTCCAAGCAGCCTCCCAGCTTGTAGTAGTCCACGTAACAAAAAGCAGTTTCCTTCTGACTGAAAGAAGACAATATGTGGTACAGTTAACTAGCAAATACATCTTCTGTTAAAAGTTTCTGTTTCATGTTCCTAAGTGGTTGTAGTATGGAGGAAAAATAAATACTGCCACTCTCTCACTGGTAATGAGTCTGTGGGTGTGTTTAATTATCATAACTGTTGTACTGTTCACTGGAACTCGGTTAAAAGATTGGAGAGGGTCCAGGCCAAGAGCATGTGATTTCCACATCAAGTGGTGCCTACCGTAAGGGAGACAGCCCAGGACTGTAGTGGCCTGTTGGTGGCACATAACTTGGGCTTCGAGCAGACCCTCAGGGCCATTCACTGCTGAAGCCTGCACGGTAGCTTTGGAAGAAAGAGTTGCTATGGGCAGTGTGAACAAAGAGCTAGAACAAGGGAGAAGAGTTGCAGTTCATAATGGGGACTGAATCACAGGACTTCACCGTACTGGTCAGATACCCTTAAAGCCTTGGAGGCATCTCTCCTCCCTCCCAGCCGACCTACTTCCATTCTTTCTTCCAATATGCTCGCTAGACACTGTGTAAACCTAGCACTTGCCTCGTGGAGCAGTCTTTTCCAACAACACACAGCTAGATAGCATTTAAACAACTTTAATAGCACTCTCAAAACCACCTCCTTTCAAAACCTTGCTTCAGCACTCAACATACAAACCAAATACACAACTGACAGACAGAAAAGCAACAGTAAGAGACCCAAGTTTATCAGAAATCATCATCAAATTCATCTCCTGTGCAGAAGAGGCGCTCACAAGAAGCGGTGTGAGGCTTGGGCCTCACAAGGGTGGGTGCAGGAGGTCTGCTGCTGGTCTTGAAGGCACCAGCACACAGCACCTGGCTTTGAGGTTCTTTGGCCAGTGCATCTTTCTCACCTGAGCAACTGATGCTGGGCAGGATGCTGCCAGGCAGTTTTAAGGCAAGTTGCTCAGTGTTAGCCATGCACTTTTTAAATTCAAAACCTGTATCCAGAGGTAGAGCACTCTGAGCCTGATCTGAATGCCTAGTGACCATACTCACTGCAGTGGTGCTGTGTGGTCCCAACATTCCACTGCCATCCTGTGGTGACAAGGTGGCCACCACAGCATTTTCACTATAGTTACCAGAACAGGAGAGGTACTTTTCCCACTTGGAGGGTTTGGTACAAGCAGCTGGGGGTTGGTTGTTCTGCTGTGGTACTACAGACTCAGAGATAGTGGGCACTACATTGTCTGCAGAAACAGCATCTCCATCATCTTCATCAGCCACCCCTGCTGAACATTTCTTGTGCTGTAACAAGAAAGAGCTTGGTTGTAAATACAGCACACGCACCAAGAAACAGGCAAAGAAGGAGCACCCCTGTCCTTTACATACACTTGAGTTTTCACCAGAAATCTGAAGCAGAGCTGAAGCTGATGCTCTGGTGGATCTATGAACCCCGGGCTGTGAAGACTCAAGCCAATTGAACAAGCAGGGCAGATAGATAATCACAGTAACCTTAACAGCTGTGTCTTATGCAAGGTGCTACTGCTCACCAGCACCAAACCAGAACTGACAACAATCACACTGATGGAGGAATCTGGCTCAACCACTATTACCTTACACCAGATGGCATTTGCTCATACCTGACTAAAACCCTTCAGAGAGAGAAGCTCACAACACTATTTGCTGCTTCTCAGCCATTCATTCAAATGGAAGAGCAGAGGAAGACTTGCAAGACTTCAAAGTTACAATGACATAAAAGCAACCAGGAAAACACTGTTTTGTTTTACTTGTAGGAAGTATCTTCTACAGCTAAAAATACTCAAGAGGTTCTAACCTTTTTGGCTTGGCAGGCAAGCTGGAAAACGTCATTTTCCTCTGAGCTCTCCTGAACATCACCGTAGAAGAAGCTCTTCTGCTTTTTCCTGACCAAAGGAACCATACGAAAAGGCACCTGATTAGCTCCACTGTCATTTTTATCACAAACAAGTCACTAGAAATGCTCATAAAAAGCAAACTTCTCAAAATAGTCAAGCCATGCTGTTCACTGCAGCCTGTACTTCGTGCAGCTATCAGAGATAAAATACCTCCCACACCCCTTTCACAAATGGTTACCACTTAAAGGCAGGAATTACAAAATACCCCAAAGTTCTTTCTGTCGTCATCCGAAATGCCAGCCATTTCTGTATCACTGTACCTTCGTTCTTCCACAGCATTCTTCCTCCGGGGACAGAACTGTTGCCTTTCTGTACTTCCCTCCTCTTCTTCCTCTTCTTGATCTTCGCTGCTCTTGTCCAGATACTTACTCCAGCGACTGACTTCTGCCCCTCCCCCCTACAACATCAAAGAATTGCTGAAAACAGCAAAGTACAAGGTTCTCAATTCTGGCACTGTCACGTTTGTGCTGAATGCCTCCAGCAACAAGTCAGTTTAGGACACGTTCCTCTATCTTCCCAGGTTCGGTATCCCAGCAGCACAGAGAGCTTTTGCATATACCACACTCTGCCTCTTCCCTGGAGCTTGTATTTACACTATCATCTCAGCTGTGTTAATTAGTATGAAGGGATCACTGGTTTCACTTCGGTTCCCCAGGGTCAGCATGGGTGGGTATTTACTTCAGCTTTGAGGTTTCTCACCTGCTGTACCAAACTGTTCTCACGGAGGACTGCTGCATTTCTGCTGTTTTCAGATTCTCCTATGTACCTGCAACAGATGTATAAGCTGGATTTCCCAGTCCAGTGTGCAAACAAAGTAGTCTGTTTATAACATATTGGAGGTTAGTCTGCTTTCCTCCTATCCTAATAGATAAATGAGTCTGATCTAAAGCCACTAATCATGAAATGACAGTTTTTATTTGATCACAGTTAGGGATAGAAGGGCATATCTTTTGGGACGACAGCTTAAAACCACTCATTATGCCCTAAGCAAGCAAAGAAACAGGGAAGTTATTTCAAAATGTTTTGGGAATAGCAACTTTTGTTGGTTTTGGTTTTTTTTTTTTTGATAAGGTGAACAAACACCAAAGTTTTCCTCCCCAAACTTAACCCTGAGGCACTGCATTACACAACGACGTTATCTAACTGCCTCTTGACTCATTTCTGAGGATAACCCTGAGCGCAGAGGAAGCTCTACCAGTTCACAATCAGGCAATTAATAAACAAGACTCCGGGATGCAATAAACAGGAAAGTCTTACTCAGATTTTCCAGCCCAGGAGGAACCACACGCAAGTTTTTGGTTTTTTTTTTTTTTTTCGCACTAATGCAGCTTGGTCGATCAAAGGGATTATCCGAACAAAAGGAAACGCTGTTCCACATATTTTAAAGAAGCCCTCGTTCAAAGGAGCGTGCCAGGACGCGGATACCGAGAGGTGACCCGAGTTCTGGGCTTTACCACAGGGCAGCACCGCCGCGGTACGAGCCCCTACCGAGCCGCGCCGGCAGCGGCCTCCTCCGCCTCACCCTGCAGCAAGTTCAGCTTCTGGACGTGCAGCCTGCACTCCCGGCCCGAGCCCTGCCCGTAAACCTGCAGAAGCAACGCAAACGCACGGAGCGCCCGGAGGGAACCGGCGCGGCCTCAGACCGACGGCACGCCGCCTCCCGCCGCGCGCTCACCTTCTGCAGGGCCTGCCGCTGCCCGCACACGCAGCAGCTCCACTTCCCGCTCCGCTTGGCCTGGGAAGGGCAGAACGGGGAGGAGGGGCTGTTGAGGCGCGGCCCGCGGCGCGCTCCCGGCTCCCGGCCCGCGGGCACGGCCCACCTGCTGCGCCTGGAAGCGGCGGCACGAGCAGCACCTCAGCACACAACATGGCGCCGCCATCGCTCCCTCACCACGGCAACGCGCGCCTCCTGCTCACGTGACTCCACTCCAGCCAATCCCCGCCTCTCCCCGCCCCCTCCCCCCCAGACCCCGCCCCCTCCCCCCAGACCCCGCCCCCTCCCCCCAGACCCCGCCCCCTCCCCCCAGACCCCGCCCCCTCCCCCCAGACCCCGCCCCCTCCCCCCAGACCCCGCCCCCTCCTGATGATATCTGAATCAAAGCGCTCTAAATACCCAAGCTATTAAGTAATAATTACAAAATCAAGCGGCCCCGACCTGGCGCTTACAGCCACCTGCCGTGCCCACAGTAGTAGTGCAGCTCCGAGAAATACAAGGCAGCCAGGGTGGCCTGGTGGCTCCGGTTCGTTTATTGAGTACGATGACAGACAGACAGCGTAAAATCGCACGTAGTATTGGTACTTAAAAAAAATTACAATAAATTACTGAATAATTAGTAAAAGCAGTTTTACTAGGCTGCTCTCCAGCTACAGTGCGGAGGAGGCAGAAAAGACAAGAAACATGTACCAGCTGTGAATACATACAGGTAATGCTGCGAAGGAACTCAGACGGAGGAGCACGTGGAGTAGTGTTAATGGGAACACAGAACTGCTGGGGTCCTTCCCCTCCTCTCCATGCCAAATGCCAGCCCAATCCTGCAGCAATCCTTGCCTTCAGTGCGGGATCTGCTCCTGCTGAGCACCAGCACCTCCTCCTCCAGCCCTGCGAGGCAGGTGCCTGTGCACTGAGATGAGTTTATCTACTCCAACGGCATTAATTCTCCTTCCCCGGAGCGGATGCCTGCCACCAGAAGGCTGACTCTTGGTCTCCTCTCACTGAGCAGTCACTCGGTGCTCCAGTTATTTCATCTCTTTAACTGGAACGAGATCTGCTCTGCTCAGGTGTCTCATAACGGACTGATGGCAGAGCACCACAGTGCTCTGATTCTCCTTGTTGGGTGTAAATACCTTCTGATGTACAGTAGTTTCTAAAAGCACGTCCGTGGCTGGACACTTCGTACAAGAGATGTTCAGAAAGGACACACTGAGCAGCTGCAGGTGGCACAGCACCCCCACACATCTTCCTGACCCGAGCATACACGAGGGCAGACTGAGCAGAGCATTCTCAGGGGTTTTACAGAAACTGGACCTAACACTACTTAGCAAAAACAGAGAATCAGTGAGGAAATAAATGTATTCCGTACCAAGAGGGAAAGTCCAGCAGCACAGTGTGCCACTATGCTGTAATGCTGAGGCTGAGTCACTGTTCAGGAGCACACTCCCTTCTTACAACCATCACAAACCCAATGATTGGCCTAATACAACTGCTGCACTGAAGTCAAGGAGCTCGCTGCTTCCGAGAGGAACCAGAAACAGTGGCTTTCAAAGAACTGCAAAAGCTAGAAAACCAGGCTTGTCTGAAAAATGTCTCCTGAATGACGGAGAAAAAAAAAGTGTTTGCGTTATGAAAACAGCAAATCTCATCTGAAAGAAACCTGCAGGCCTGAGAAATGTCTGTGTTTAGATCTTAGGGCGTTGGGAGCAGCGGCGAACACCTGCATTGTAGCTGCTGAGTCACAGAACAGCACTGAAGAACTTACAAGACTATTTATAGGTCAGGGTCCTACAGCACTTGAGAACACTGGGTAAGCTCTCAGATCGACAGCCAGAGGTGAACATGGTTTCAAGCCAGGCTGCATCTGCTGTGCAAATTACCCAGGAATCTACAGCAAACAAGGGCAGGCAAGGAGCAGTTACTGTCTGAAATAAAACTTCATTAAAATAAAAGATAGCAGAAGTCAGACATGCATAATTTATGATGGCAATATCGTATGTCAGGGGCTATTAGGTTCTAATGGCTCTTGAGAATGTAAATCTAGTTCTGTCAACTGCAGGAGCAAAAAAAAGCACCTACACAGAACAGTCACTGTCTGATGCCCCTTACCAAATGGAATCTACTGTAGTTTTGTAGTTACTGGTCTCTGAATAAACAAAAAACCAACCCTGAACACAAACCATCCTGCCATCTGCCACATCATCTCCCTGTTTTATTCCCCAAAGACAGCAATCCCTTTGAGTTCACCCTGACACAGAAGAAAGCTCATAGTCACTGGATGAACTGAACTGCCTCTCTACCTTCTTCTGCTCTTTGATCTTTTGGAGAATGTTGACTTTTTTCTCAAAGTAGTTTACAAGGGCTGTCTCAGTCAGCATGGAAGCCAAGATCTGCTCAAAGGAAATAGACCAGTCAGTATCAATGGTACTGCCATACCTGGCAGCTGAACTACCTCCTTCACAGCCAACGAGGACTGTGTCATCTGCAATGTCTTCACACTGCAGGGAGCCTGTGCTGACCATGGAGTAGGAAGACATGGACATATCATCTTTGGTTTCATCATCTGATAGCAGCTGTAAAGGAGAGCCTTGTCCTTCCCCTGAACCATCTCCTAGGGTTTGGTTCTCCTGCTCAGTTTTTTCAGGCTGAACATCTCTGCAGGTTTTGTCCTCACGGTCAGCTTGGGGTTGCTGCTCCACTGCTGAGTTCTGACTCTGTTCAGATGTAGGTGACTCCTCTTCACTCACGGGATCTTGGCTACTGTTTGTTTTGCAGTCCTCAGACTTCCTCGTGGGTCTGTTGGAGAACTTCTTTCCAACCTCCCCGATCCGCAGAAGGAGGCTGGCGACAGTGGCAATAGCATGGTACAGCTCTTGCTCTACGGGATCCTCACTGAACATGTTGTAAAGGGTCTTGCATAACTCTATGAATTGCTCCTTTCAAAGACAAAGATCAAAATCATATTTAAGGCTGCAAAAATTGACAGCGGTAAATGAAGCAGCAGGTTCCACCCTGACTGACTCCAACTTTATTTGCCTCCCCACGAAGTGACAACTTATTTTACTGATTCAGAACAATCCCAAATCAGGCAAACTCTGCTCTCTGCTGTAGAAGCTAGGAATTTGACAGTGACAGTACTTTTACTAACAGGTGGATAGAATGCTAACCATTCACTCCTGAGAAAAACTGAGGTTTTACTTCTGCACTGCTACTCTTCTGTGGCCAGCTTCTACATACTTCCACAGTGGTTTAAGTAGCACCCACAAGGGAAATTAAAAGAAGAGCTCACAGTAGTTGTAGGACTCTCTTTCCTATAACCAGATATTTTGCTCTCCACCAAGCAGCCTCAAGTTGAGGCAATGCAAAAAAAAAAACAAAACAAAAGCCAAGCAAGCTTCTATGACTGATGGCAAATTTCAAACACATACTGCTCTGGAGGGAAAACAAAGACTGCAAGTCTTACAGGAAGAGTTGATCCGGGAGGCACAGAATCCAACATATTTGACTAATGGGAACAAAGCGGTTTGACAACCAGCTGCGAGTCTGCTGAAGAATTTGACACTATCATGTAGAATGAGAAGCTGCTAAAGCTCTCTACACCAGAACAGCAGGGCAACCTACTGCATGGGCTGAGCACACTAACGAAATGGGTGCCACAGTTCTCCAACAAGCTGCTAGTCATCTGTACGGAAACCTTCAGGTTCACTTCTTACCTGGCTCATTTTGGGGAGATCTTTAATAGTTTCTTTCTTGGCTTCTTTTTCCTTGGCCCACATTCTTAGGTAGTATCTATAGTCCTGTGGGCTGGTACCTTTCTCCTCTGCAAAACATGACCAAGCCACAGTGGTTAATGTTTCAGACTTCACGTGAACACCGTGTCAGCAGAATTCACATTGGAAGTGACAGCTGACAGTTCAGGAAAGCATCTAGCAGGGAGGCTGCACTGTTTGCTGCTGGTTTATCTGATAAAGTTCAGTAGAGCAAAAATTCTAACGCTCCCAAGTTAGCCTGATTTCCAATAAATGAATGCTATCAGCCAATAACTCACCAAACATGATTTTCAAATGTTATGACCTTCGTACAGTAGAGAGTCAGAGCAGTAAGGCATGAGAGAGAGCTGTTTTGCAGCTCACATCCCTCTTTACCAATGTGGACATTGCTAAAGGGACACTCTGAAAGGTCTTCTCGATACAGCAAAGGAAAATGAAGTTGGTAATTCTAAAAAGACAAGACTGGAATGTGGCCTATTTATGATGAAATTACCTTTTTCTTGACCACTGTCATTTCTCCTTCCTTTCTCTTCTTGGGTTTCTAGAAACAGAGAATTTATAAACATTAATATCTGATTTTCAAGAACACAACACATGAAGAACAAAAGACAACTCACATCCAAATTAAAATTATGGGCAAATATATTTAACGTATTTCACATCCCCACTTCATGTTAGGAGCAGTGAACAGAACAGGACAGAAGCAAGAGGTGCTGGGATAAACAGGGAAAAAAGCCACACTGAGAAAGCAGTGAAGAGCTGCAGTAGGGGGCAGAACTCGAAAAGAAATGGTGAAAGAAACATGAAATACATTACTACATAATGCCACAGCTTAAAGACAAAGAAGTTCACAGCAAGTTCAAAGCAAGATAACGGATGGAAAAAAACACCACCACTGAGCATATAGGATAAGTGACCATTATCTCTACTGACCATTAGTCAGTGACTGAACAGACATTCTGAGACTGACGTGCAGAGTCTAACTTCATGTATTTCACTTCTGCTTCTCTATACTATTGCTAAACTAAATAGGAAGTCTTGTCTCAGCTTAATGTTCAGATGACCAACTAGCACCAAGCAGTGCAATTACTACTTGCTTTTTTTTATTTTTTAATCATTACTGTATTTTTGTAAACATTAAGCAAAAAATGCATACTTTGATTTCCTATTTGACAGTTCCTATTTTCATTAAGGTTGAAACATAATAGTGAAATCACAGTTGAACTGCCGCAAGAGAGGAGAAGCAGCAATCTGAGTATTTAAAATAGCATGTTGGTGCTCACTGATAATATCAGCCTTATAACCATGCTCAGTATGTGCACATAATCCATGGACTGACCTTGAGATTCACAGTGCAGGCAGAAATCCAGCTCTGAGACAAAAGGAGATACTGGAGCAGCAGAAAGAGGGGTTGAGGAGACAATATCCCAGACAAAAGAGAAGAAAAGCCACACAGAGACAGGGAAGGAAACAAAAACAAGAAGAGAGACAATGAGACTTGCATGAAAAACCCAAGCTGAGGTGAGAGACAGGAACTGGTAAAAGCACACTGCTCCTATTCAACAGCCTATGATTGTGCTTCAGAGCATGCTGTGTCCTGCATGAAATGGGTGCTGAGAAGTTTAAGCTCCAAACTTCTTTCCCATCATGCAATAATGACAGCTGACTCAAACACAATGGCAACCTTAACACATTGCCCCCATGAGACCATGCCTCGCAAAAATCACCTATCGCAGCACATAGGTTTGTGTTGGGACTCATATCTAAAGTGAGAGGTAAGGATAGCAAGCGTTGCATTACCTTCCGTTGTAACATCCTCTGTGAAATAACTTGTAGCCTCTAAAGCAGACTCTGTCTCCTCTGGATTCAGAGCTGTGCTTACAGAGAAAGAAATGTTAAGATCTCTAAGGTAATTAATTAACAACAGTGTTACCCATTTTATTAGCAAAACTTATGAGGCATCTCTTTTCAGCTGTGTGTTAGAGCACACCACACTCATTACTGGCAGCTTATGGAAGTGCTCACCAGGAGGCAGATGCAGTTTGTAAAGCACTTTAAGCTTTTCAGTGAGGTCACCATGGTACATCCCACCTGGAAGTAAAAAAAAAAGAACAAAAATGGATAAGAAAAACAGCTTTTAGGATTAAGAAAAACTCTAGACACAAGCTCAAAATAAAGTTTCCAAGCAGCGAGGAGCTGCTAAACTGTACAAAGCCCTCTGCAGAAGCCATAAAAAAATTCACAGCAAAGCTTCATCTTGTAGGTTCATCACCTACTGTTTCCCAAGATGAGAGAGTGCCTAGCAGCAAAAATGTATCTTTAGTTCTGCTTGAAGAACCAAACCCCACAGGGCTGCCACCCTCCCTTCATAACAGTTCAACCATCAGCATCTCCTTTTAGTTCTCTGCTAGGAAGACGACAGAAACATTTTTTGTAATATTATCATCTCCAGAAATGCCACTTACTCATCCCTGTCACAAACTCCTTGAAGTTAATGAGAGAATCCCTGTTCTCATCCAGAAGCCGGAACAAGCGCCCCGCGAGCACAGGTGTGTGAGCACCACAGGACCAGGGGGTCAGCGTGATGAAGAGCTCTTTGAACTGCTCCATGTCTATGCGATACTGCTCCAGGTAGGGCAGGCTCTGATCTCGGCGGGCAGCTGCAGCACGATTATTTCCCCAGTAGCAGCTCATCAGATATTTTGCCTTTGGAGGGAAAGTATGGGTAGGTGTCAGGTTGTATTAAACCGCAACGATCCATGAGAGCGCAGTCCTTCACACAGCTCACAAACAGCACCAAATGAGCAGAGAAGAGACATTTCCAGACACACTGATTATCTTGCCTATGTACTACTTCACTACATAGTATGAAATGGAGGAAGAGACACAGATCTCACTAAAAACAAAGAACAAATGAAAAACACAAAGATTATTTTTTGTTTGAGTGAAATGTAACAGGTTTTATATGCAAGGGGAGCATACAGATTTTAGAACTAGGCCTCTCTGAGCCTATAGCATCATGCAATTGAACTTGCAAGCAAGTTAGCACATATCAACTGAGCTTGAGTGACTTTGGGAAATGCACCCAGGTGAATTTAACAACACTTATACTGACAAACAGAGGCAAAGCACTTAAGTAATTGTGATACAGTGAGAGCAAGCTCATGGCAAACTTGAGAATAAAAACTGAGGTACAAGTCAATCCTAGATTGATGTTCCAAGTTACTTCTTTCCCTTGACTCTGAGCTCTCTTTCTGAATGAACACAATTCATATATTGTGAATGAGGTCTGACCATCTTTACCAAAAAAACTTTGTTCAATAATAGAGCCCATCTCATTGGCAGTACAAATAACAGAATCCCCTATCTGCCTCTGATAGGCTGTATTAGAATAAAACAAGCTGTCACTTCCCTTTCGACTTGTTTTGATGTTTTTTTTTTTCTTACCTTGAACACTACATACAGCTCTTCTAGCTCTTCAATAGAGAAACCAATGTCACCAGACACAGCACGGACCTAGTGAGGGGGAAAGCAGAGTGAGTAATTTCTTTCAAAGCTACCCAAATTAAATACGACTCACTGAAAAACCTGTGAACATAGAAGCTAAGAAAAGATTTGCAAGGAGATATGACACAGGAGAGGAGAGAAAACATAACAGCTCCAATATCTCCCATTGCTGTGAATTACAGGCCAGGAAGACAGCTTCTAGTCAAGCAGAAACTGCTGACATTTGAGCAGTTAGTAAAAAAACTACTGTTGTAACTTCCTGTTTCTGCAGCCCACAGAACACAGTGCTGTCCCTTCCTTTTGTTTTTATCGTAAGATTCAGATGCACAAAAAAACAACAGTGAAATAAGTGGATTAAATTCTCCACTTAGGACATGGGAGATAGTTGCAATAGATGTGGACACTCCTTTTTAGTCATGAACCCTTCTGTACAAGTCCCAAACATGCTAGCATGACACTTTGTAGCAAATTTAATCTGTGAATCACATACCACACTCTTCTTGGCTGTATCCTCCAGAGACTGGATCACCTTCAGCCTTTGTTTAAAACGCATTTGTTCAATGTCATCTGCCTTCAAATTGCTGAATTTCTATGAGAGAAGAAGCAGACCGGGTCAGCACCATCTCCTGAAGAATTAATTACTTCCTGTTCAATCACGTGGTTTTTACAAAGTGTACTGTCCCCTCAAAGACAGCTCAAAAACCCTAGAATACTTCTACCAGCATTGAAAAACTGGAAAAAAAAAACACCTTCTATTAAACGCTGTCCCACAAAAGAAGTGATCTAGAATTAATGAGAAATCCAGCACCAGAGGTTTCTAAAGAACAGCTGGAAAGGCATCAGGACACAACTGCAGCTCCTGCAGCGTGGCACAGAGAAGCAGCTATACAGCTTGCTGCTCCTTCCAGCCCTGTTTTACTGTAGGACCCAAATGTGTTTCTGCTGGAAACAGCAAAGTTAAAAACCTCTTCCACTGACAATGTCAGCCAAGTAAAATGAATTTGGTGACACTCTTTTAAAAAAAGAAACGAAGAACAGAGGTGGAAGATTTGAATACATAAATAAACAAGATAGCTGTGTGACCATTAAGTGGCTGGAAGGGGACAGGACACAAGGGGAGCTGAAATGGGAAATTAATCCAACTTTATCACGGATATATGAGAATAACTGTCAACCACAAGGTGGCTTGTCTGTACACTTCCCATCATTCAGATACAAATTTCTAATGTGTTTGCTCTCAGTCTGAGTAATGAGGCGCAAGTCCTCTAGGCCAAGGTATTTCAACAGCATGGGTGCTGTTCTCAGGTCACCTTCCTAAGAGCATCACCTTCTGATTCTGTGATTCCTATCACCAGAGCACGAACTACAGAACACAATTATCACGTGTACAAACTGGGATGCTTTCATGTCAGGGGGTTGGACTTGATGATCTCCTGAGGTCCCTTCCAACCCCTATGATTCTGTGTTCCTGCAGCAACCCCATGATTCTTACTAGTCTCTACTGATGCTGGAAAAACTCTTTGGAATTCAATATAGCTGAAAGAGTTAGGTTCTACTTATACCAAACAGGAGGATGAACGGATTGAGCCTGCACTCCCTGAGCACTTCAAACTAATAATACAGTTTAAGTTCTGTCTGCATAGGTATAAAGTGGGATTATTAGGAGAGAAAAATCAGTTGGGTAAATACTAAGCCAGAAGCTGACCTCATAGGATGTTCTGATGAGGTCAAAGATGTCAATTTCAAGTGGTGGGTCATCCCCACTCGTCAATAAGGCATGCAGGTGGGGAATAGGAGGAGAGACACTCTGCCTGTTAACTACATTGTCCAAATACCTGTGGAGAAAACAAAACAAACAACACACAGAGAACAGATGCAAGACTCCTGGATTAACATCAAGGAAGGAAAAGCAGTAATATCCTAAACACATAACTTGCTGCTCCTCTGTATTATTAATCTAAATATGCAGAAAAAAATTCCCAGCAAACCTACAACACTGTCCTCAACATCTCCCATGCAGAGCTGATTTTCATTCTACTTTTGGGATACCTATTCTTTTCAAAGGCAGGCTCCCAGAGGTACTCTGAAGATCTTGCAGAACATAGGTTAGATTCACATTTGAAACAAGAAAATCTTCCATTTACCATAACGGGGAAATATCTGCTTGAAATTGGTTGTACGTTACTAGAAGGCTATTCCTGCCAGGACTTGTTCTTAATCATGGAATAGAATTCTTCTGTGTATTTTGGATAAGTAACGTCATGGAGTTCAAATTCACACTGAGAAACAGGAATGCAGTAAGCCACAAAGCAAACAACTCTGGATTCCTCCATACTCGAGCCAAAAATTTGTTTCAGCTGCTGCAGAAATTAACAGCAATCCTCTCTGGTGCTCAAGTTTCATCCTAGATTGGTATCCGTGACCTGCTACATAATGGAATTCAGGGGAATGACAGAAGAGTCTCTCTCTCATCAGACAGAAAGGAACAATGACTAAAAGGGGTACTATCACCATTCATTTATAAATAAGAATGGTACCTGCCCAGAATAGTCATTGCTTCACCTTCATCACAGCACTGTAGCAACTTCTCCATGTTGGCATCAAGAATGGCCAATGACACCTGCAAGATAAACTTGATGCCCTCATAGAAAAAGCAGTCAACAATGACGACAGCACTTTCAAAGGGCATGACACTGAGGAAGAGTGTGAGAAACCAAGAAAGGGATATGGTGGAAATCACTCCCAGCTCCTGCATCTTTTCTGACAGCTGTGGAAGATACTCTCGTGTAAGTTCTTCAAAGATGCCTTGGTCCACCAATGCACCTGGGAAAAGAGACAAGAGCAATGGCAGGACTCAAATTTGTTGGTCTCATGGTACCATAACTGAGTGAATTAATTACTAAACAAAACAGTGTTAGTTTACTTTAATTTCATCTTCTTAAAGTAAACTAAAACTAACATATTTGTTACCCTATTCTCAGTAAGTATTATATACACAGATGGAGATTACCCCTCACTCCATCTTCTTTGTTCAGCATGGTAGCTTACAGGAGCTTCTGTGCCTCCATCATATGCATGCAACTTAAAAGGGAAGAAGCTCGTCCTTCATTATCTTTAAAATGCACCACATTTAACTAATTCTGAATAAACAAAATATTCCTGAGCTGCTGTTGGAACTGTAGGTGAAAATCCGTGCTCCAGCATGGATTGGACACTCACCCACTACTCTTGTGTTGTAGTAATCTGGCAACATCCGCTCACATAAAGCCACCAGGAGCCAGAAGGCCTCTTCCTCATTGCAGTATAACAGCAGCACTGATGTAACAATGTTCATCGCCTACGTCCCAGCAGCATTAAATATACAGAGAGAAACATGAAGATGTACATGAAAACTATCACTACAGAGCAGCTGAACTTAAAAACCATGATTCCAGCAGAGCAGTCTCATGGGACTGAGAGTCAGATCTATTTCCAGCTTTTACTGGTATCTGAGTCACTAGGTGACCTTGAGCCAATTTATCTTCCTGTTTCAGTTCCTCTGTTTGTGAAGCAGCAGATAGTGTAACTACTCTTTGTCAAGCACTTTTGTTAATCAATGTGATAAATATGATTTTCAAAGTTTTCAGAAAAAGCTTTGATTACAACAGAGCGATGCAGTAAGAACCCCTATCTCCAGAGCAACACACAAAATAGAATTAATTTCTACCCAGTTGCTTCACAAACCAGCAACTGCCTTCATTTGTGATATATACGAATCACCACTTATTTAACTGTTCGTTTCGGGGAAACCAGGAGATGCATTTCTCAAACCAGGGAAAGCTTGAGAAGAAAAACTGCTAAAAGAATCTGTCACTGCATATAGCAGAAATGAGCAAAGTCTATACACATAAAAGATCCTTACAACATTACTGCTTATTCCCAAACAGACAGCACGAAGGAAAAGCATGAAATTAAACAAAGAATTGTTGAAAAGCTCTAATGCAGTCACAGTCACCACGGAGAGCTAACAAGTCTAAGAATTCTTTCTTACCTGACAGTATCCAATTGTTGGATTCCTGAATGCATAAGCTGTTAAGACTCTTCGGAGAGCAGCAATTCCCAGCTCATTCTGGAAGGCAGGATGTTCTGGCATAGAACGGTGCAGATCTCTCTCAATTTCTTCTGTAGCAAGATTGTACTTTCCCATTGACTTTTCCACAAGATCTGCATAGTAACCAGGATGAGTGACCATTTCATTCCAAGCCCCTGTAATGACAAACGTAAACAATGCTTCACTTCTTGAGCTTTAAAATACAGACTTTAACCCCACAGCTTCAGAGAAGAGGCAGCTGGGAAGCATTACATGGACTCAGCAACCACAAACAGATATGAAAGTATAGCAACAAACTCACTGTTGGAGCCTAGGTCCCAAAACTGAAATCCACACAAAGGCAATGAAACAGTTACTATACTCATAAAGTCACGTCAGGAATGCAATTGCCACATTTTTGTCCAATAACATCACAAAGTATAAATTCATGTGGAGTTAGCCTGTGATTTATTTCCCTCAAAACGAGCTGTGATTTATACCTTTTCCTCCGAGACATGCATCAAGCTTATTTCTGCAAGCTGCCAAAGTATCCTGCACAACTTCCTACCTGAGAAAAGGAGCCACAGTTCTCCACGAAGATTCTCTGGGATTCCTTTCTGTACCAGCTCCCTAGTCTTGGTAGTACGATACATACACATCCCTCTCCCGTATTCAAAGAAATGAATGTTCCAAGACTCTTCCTTCATCTTCTCCTTTGCCTTCACAAGAACAAATACGACCATTTTAGGAGATTAAAGCGTTTTTATGCTTGTAGGACAGGGGATTTCTGGGTACTCAGACCTACACTTCACAAAATAAATGCACTATGATATTTAAATGTTTTATTCTTCCTGCTGAGTAAAAAGGCTGCATGCTAATCTATGCTGTTCTGAATCTCCCTGAAGTCTTCATAATGGCAACATGGGCTGTGCAGAGGCAACACATTTACACAAATGCAAGCAGAGCCATGGTTTAAGATGACTGCCCAGGAAGCAGAGAGATCAGTTCTCTGCTGCGCTGATATGAAGGAAAACTCTTCACAGACAGCAACTCCATCCCAGAAGCACAGTAACACAAACTGCTCAGCCTCTACTCGTGTATCCCTATACTGACACAGTAAGCTGATGGTCAGGTTACATCTACACAGCACTATCAAGGTGACAGTGATCCTGCAGTGGTGACAGAAGCCAGGTGGAATATGCACTTACAAAGCCTCAGAGCAAGACAGGAAATCTGCTACCGATGACCGATTACTTACAGTTAACTGCTTTAAGTTAAAATCTCATTTACCCCTTTGGGTCCCAAAAGCTCCTCAGAATTTCTTCTGAAAAGTTTGAGCAGTCCCTGGGACGCCGTTGGCACATCACCAGCACAGAAGTTGACCGGTCGACTGCTGAGGGCAGATGTGGGGCTAACTGCAAGAGGGCTGCTGGAAGGCAACTCTGGAACTTCCTGGAAAATAAAAACACTTACTGTGATAACAACAGAAAAAAAGAAACAGCACCAAAATGCATTTCTACAGTTGTGAAGTTAGTCATACATAATGTATCTGCCAGACTGGAGGCAGAGCTGGTAGAGAAGAGGGGGCACTCATTCTGGCTTTTCCATGATGTTTCTTAAACATCCATTGAGAACCATACCAGTATTCCAACCTCTCAATGAATTTCAAGATAACTTATGCTATTAATAGTAACAAACCTACAGGAAAACGATTCACTACCATTCAATCTGCTCAAGACAGTAGGTAAACCTAAGCAGTGATCTCATTATGGAAATTAACCTCCAGAGCAGAACAGCAAAGCAATTGAGAAAATGAACAACAAAGCGTTTGAGCTGAGGCAGCCTCCCTCCTCTGCTCACAGCCCAACAAAGAGAAATGATCTGCTGCTAGGAGCACTGTAACACACTGTAAGGAGCATTACTTTGAAAGACGGCCAAATGCTCCTCCCACCTACTTCCTCAGTACCTCACATCCAGCATCACCCAAACTCCACTTCCATTCCCTGTCACTGTTGAGTGGTTTCTTGGATGGTGTTCTCTGCAAGAAGTCAGAGATTCTCTGCACCAAGAAATCTCGGTCCTTCAGATTGGCAAAGAAGAAAGTCATTTTACTTTTCGTGCTGATGGACAGAGGGCTGGGCAAGACACTGGAGCTATCTGCCTTCTCAACTATCGTCACCTAGAAGACAAAGAGAAGGGTCATTTGGATCTAACAGATTCTCCATAATCTGCAAAGTACTACAAAGCATCAGAAAGAGAAGAAAAGCCTGTAGTCTTAATTACAGCTAATCCCCACCTCCCTGAGAGGAATGATGAGATGACAGGCCTCCTCTGCCTTGCTGGCAAAGCAGATGTAATTGTTGGAAACAAACATCTGACCAGGGATGTGCATCTTGTTGAATGGTGTCCACAACGTGCAGTCTGTGTGTCCATCCAGGCACTCATCCTTGGGGAGCCGGAAAGTGGCACGGTAGCACTCATTTTTTGCTCGAGCATCAAGGTCTCTGGGGAACAGTAAAGCATAGTCCTCAGGGCTTTTTTCTCACTTGAAAATAAACCAACACTCAAACAGAAACATTAAGCATCCATTCCAATCAGATTATTCCAGCCTGTGCTTTAAACTCTTACTATTCACTTCCCTAACTGAGATGCCACCTCTTATCTGACTCCTTTCAGCCTTCAGACATGCCCCACTGACACAGTATGTCCTGCAATATGAGATCAAATATGCAAGAACAGAAATCTGGGAAACTTCCATGTTACACCGGATCCTAAAACTCAAACTGTAAAGAACAGGACTTTCAAGAGTTTCTAATGGAAAATTCCTTCTAAGAACTCCTTGTCCGTATCATCATGCATCAAGATATGAGGGTCTCTGTAAGTTAAGTATCAACTTGGGATGGAAAAAAGCACTAGACAGAGGGCTAATGACTGAAATAAGTGATGCAGCCCCTGGTGTGAGAAACATCCAGGGGCACCTTGAAGCTATGTGGTAATGCAGATTTATTACTACAATTCCTGTTTCTCTGTCTTCGCCTTGCTGAAAACACATACCTTTTCAGCGCTGAGATGTTCTTCAGAGGCTTCCTGGGCTTTGGGAGGGACTTGTCCTGTAGGAAGCTCTCGTTATCCAGTAGCTGCCGCATAGCAATGTTGGCCAGCTGCTCCATCAACTTGAAGGTCTCATTGATGTTAAGAAACATGGAAAAATAAAGTTCGCTGTCCCTCGTGCTCACTTTAATGCACTCAGGGAACAGCAGTGTAGCATTTTTTTCTAGCTGGGTTACATCCACCCACTGAATCACCAGTGTCACTGGGGGAAAAAAGTTACAAACAGTCATTATTACCATTTGAGGCAAAAAAAAAAAATCAGAAATGAAGCTCACACGGCAAACGTGCTCTTTATGTACTGGTATTTTTCTCCCCTTACACATGGGCAACTCCTTTCTTCATGCTTTTACTGACTTATCAAAATATACTTGGAAATAACGTTTGGGAGTAACCAGAAATAACAGTTCCAAAAGGACTCCCATCCAGCAAATGCTTTCAATTACAATTACTAATGCTTTCATTCTTTCTTTCCAGCAAGTTAATTTTGGACTCTGGAGTTCAAGCTCTGTAAATACTAGGTGGTGGATCCAAGCAAAACTCAAAGTCAAAACACTGCTTGGTTCTCCAGTTCAGTAGAAGTAAAAACCGAGGTGTGCAACCTGAGAATGTAAGGCATGTGTTGAAAAATCACTCAGGCATTCAGTTCAAACTTCACTTAGTGCCTGTGAGAGAAAGGACTGATCTACTTGTTGACCTAGAGCTCAAAAGGATCCTCGAAAGAAAAAAATCCTATCAGCTTAAAAAAAAACCAAAACAACAAAACCAAGTCACATAAAAGATCAACTATATCAAAAAGACCATGGAACACTGCAGAAAAAACAAGTTTATAACTCACCCTCTTTACCCAGCAGGAAGGAATAGAAACAGAGGTGATTGACAGTGAGGTACAGCCAGCCCTGCCTGGGTACACGTCCCTTCCAGTAGCTGCAAGAATAGTAATTGACCAGCTTCTCCACCTCTGGCATCCCAAACTGCTTCCGCATCTTCAGTTCCGCCTCCTTGAATTTACCTGGATCCTCTTCACTCTGAGGCTGCTGATTCTTGTTCTCTTCAGCTATAATTCCCTAAAGGACACGGGAGGAGAGGCACAGAGATGAGAGATGGAAGGAGAAGCCTGCTGACAGATATAATGTACGCTAAGAGGTGATGGCAGCCCTCCAGAAGACAGAAAGAAGAAATGTGACACAGCAGTTATCATTTCTCCCGTCAAGTTGGAGCAATAGTAAAGACGTGTAGAATGAGCAGATAAGTCTGCTGGGAGCCTATAAGCTGATTTACTTCTGAACACACACAGCTAACGTTCATGTTTAACATCTGACTGAATTTCCCACAGCTGGTTTGGTAATGCTTTGAATGCCCTGCAGGAAAACTGGAGTCTATTTTCACTCGTGTGTGTGCTTCCGTAACAGGAAGATCACCTGCCAGGAAGGGCAGAACTCTGCACGTGGTCAGACCCTGGCTGGCCAGAAGGAAGAACAAATCTCTCTCACACAGACACAAAGCCAAAAAAGAGAATCTGACAGGAGTACTGGAAGAGCTTCATATTGCTGCTGTCCAATAAAAAAATGGCACGTGTGAATTTCTTCTCTGGAAAATGCACAGGCTGGGAATCTGAAGTGCACTATCTGTGCAACAAACATAGTCACTTGTCTGAATATGAAATCAGGGGAACTTAGGGAGCTGTTCCTTTACACCCAGACCATCATGGGAGTGCAAGTTCATTGCTTGCAAACTAGAATTCTCTCCCCCACGTTTGCTGACAGGTCAGCCTCACTTTAACACTCGTGTTAGAGGCACAACTTGCAAGGATTGGAATGAGACAGCAGATTTCAGTTAGTTTCCATCCTAAGCAGGTTGTACCTCAAGATCTACTGCTCCTAACCTCCTCCCCTCTACCCTCCAACGTTTGTGTGGTGTTACGGCTGTAAAGTCATTGTGGTAACACCGTACGCATTTTGAGACCATTCCAAATGTGTGCATTTCTGAAGAGGGAGCAGAGAGAAGCTTTGCGATGGAGCTCCTGCTGCAAATCCTTCCAAGAGCAAAAGAAATTCCTAATACCATCTCCCCGTCCTTCATCAGGTTCTTTCAGGGGAAACACGCTCCTTACATGTATCTTGCCCTTGACAAAGGTGGTGATATCTTCTTCATTATCAAAGATGGACAGAGTCTGCAGTAAGTTATTCTCCAGCCATTCCCAGTGCTTCGTGATCTCCTTACGAGATGATCCTAATTGATGGGGTGAAAGGCACAGGGAAACGCAAAGAAAATACATCAAAACAAGCTCCTGTTTTTCTCCAAGTTAACAGCAGGAAACTAAGAAGTACAAAACAGAGATCAGATGTGAAACACAGACTGCCTGCATGTCAAGAATATTCTACACACACCAACATTATGTTTCTAATGAAACGTTTCCATTGCCTTTGAGGATAACAGGCACGCCAACATGTCATTCCATTTACCAGTGCTCAGCAAACAGCTTGTTTTCCCCCCAGAATAAAGCATTCTCATGCTCCAGACGAGAAGCACGACTTTAATTCCTGATATTCTAGGAGAAAACTAACAAACTTTCAGAAGAAACTTGAAATTCCAGAACAATTAAACTTCTCACACTTAGAAAGGAGTTGCATTTTGCACGGGCAACTGTCAGCACAGAATGCACAGAACAAGTAAAGCAACCTGAGCATGCCAGTGTGAGACCCTATGTCCTTTGCTTTCTTAGCAAAGAAAAACAAAACCTAGACAGAACTCGTATCAAACATTAGTTGTCATTAACCACGCAGCCCTCAAGTTTCACAGGGGATGATTTAAGGAATTCTGCTGTGAAAACTTGCTTTCATTAACATGTTTAAGTCCCTTAAATGATTCAGAGATTTGCAATTACTAAAAGATCTCTTCCTCTCTGACAACGGTTGTTACTATGCCCTCTCACAGACAGAAAAAAAACACAGAAGAAATAAAAAGCAAGTCAGTTTTTAACTGTTACGGCTCTACCTGACTTTTTAAGAGGCAGCTTCAGCAAAGAAAGAGTCTTTGTCTATTTGCAGTTGGAAACCTAACCACAAAACACAACCTCAGAGAACGTGTGGTTTCATAAGCAAAAATAACTCCAGGACCTGAAATCTCAAAGGACTGCAGGGCTGTGAATTTGGCTTCTGTGTACAGGTCAATGGATTAAACAGCAAATATATACATATATATAGCTTCTCTAAGTTTACCTGATGTCTATTCTAGCCGTTTGGCATTCTTTTTAAAGCATAAATGACTTTGGATGATACGAAATGGCTGTCAGTACGTACCACACGCCACTGCCCAATACACCTGAGAGTCCTGAGTCTGGTGCAGGATACGGTACGGGGCCACTCTGGCACTGGAATCCAAAACTACGTCTAAAGTTCCCACAAGGAGACCTGGAAAGCAAAGGGACAGAAATTAAAGTAATGTAATAGCAAAGCGAAGAACTGGGTTAAGCAAAAATGCAGCAATGTTACTGCAATAAAAACAAGTGAAAAACATACATAGTCTATGCATTATAATTACATAATAAACAAGAATCAGCACTGACACTTTGTCAAGAAAACAAAGACATAAATCCAGTCACTGCACGGAAATTACCTACGAACCACCTACAGGCAATCCCACTGTTAATGGCTGACATTTAGAAGCAATTAAACTGCCACAACAGTTCACTATGATCCTCTGCCTTCCTAGGAAAGTTTCATAACAGAAGCAAATGTATTTTTCTCCTTGGCATCCGGAGATATTGGAGAGGCAGTTAAAGTGGGATGTCTTCAGATTAACACTGTCTGAAAAACATTCCATAGAACAGAGCTTTGTCCCCAGCGTGGACAACACTCCATACATCTCTTAAGGACTTCCATCACTGTATCCAAATGACTGCAACGAGAATGTGAAGTCCCTGGGATCTCCACGCTTCTGTTGTTTACAGTGACTTTTAAGTGACCAAACTAAACACAAGAGCTCTCAGAGCTGTATCTTTATGCATCACCTATGCATGCAGTATGTAAGGCAATGCAGCCAAAACGGACTCCACCAGTCCTGGAGAAGCTGGCACTCCCAGGTTTCCGTGATATTCCTGCACACACTCCAGTTTAACAAAGAGAACACGAAGAGAACCCAGATGGGGTGATTTTAAAATCACATTAAATAGAGGCAGGCACTCTCAGAACAAAACACTGAGCGCCGTTAGCATCTGTGAGCATTATTTCAACCTCCTGTTTATTAGTTAGCTCAAACATTTACGATGACACTTGGCGATCCTAGATAATGTCCAACGAGCACCTTCGACGTAAACCATGGCGATTTAACGTTTCGTGACGTTCGGACCTGGAGGGGGAGCACAGCCATCCCCCTGTGCCTGGGGAACATCAGGGAGCGCTGCCCCACCCACATCGTTCCGCGGCCGCTTCTTCCTCCCCTCCTGAGGGGATGTGGCCCAAGAGGAGCACCCCATCCAGCAGGCTCGTCCCGGGGACATCCACGTGGAGCCGGGTAATCCTAAAAACAAATACGGACGCACCCATCTCGGCAGGACTTTGGGTCTCAGGCTTCTCCTGCGCGGTCGTCGGTGGAAGGGTTAAGAACTCATCCTGCGTACTCCCCGTTAACAGTGGACGTGCCACGCACTGACACACGAAGCCACCTGGAGCGGAAAGCTCCAGCTGCTTCACCACACGCACCGCAGCACCAGGGCCGCCTCCTCCTTGCCTTAAAACCCGGGCAATCCCAGACCCCGTCTCCTGCTGCCTCTCTTGGGGGGGAAGGGGGGGGAGAGGGAAATAAAAGCGCTCCGTGGGCCGACGCAGCGCTGCCGGCGCCGGCCCAGAGCCCGCCCAGCCCCGCCGGGGCCGCTCTCCGTGCTCCGCGCTGGGCCCGGCTCGGCCGCAGCCCCCCACCCCATCTCCCGCCGCGGCTCACCCGTGAGGCCGCCCCCTTTGCCGTGTCCCCGCCGGCGCTGGAGCAAGAAGAAGGGGTTGGCCCGCTCCGTCACCCACAGCGCGCCGGCCAGCAGCACCTCCTCGGGCCCCAGCCACATGGCGGCGGGACCCGGGGCCGCCACAGCGGCTCGGCCCGGCCCGGCCCGGCCCGGCTCCGCTCGGCCCGGCCGCACAGCGCAGGGCGGCGCCGCGGGGTCACGGCAGCCACAGCGCCCCCTGGCGGCCCGGCCCCCTCACGGCAGCGGGGCGGCGCCGCGCCTCTGCTGCGCGGAGATGGCGGGTTCGAGTCCCTCTCTCGGGTTATTAACTGCGTTCCGGTTCTCCCGTAACCCTGGGATCATTTCTCGCTGTAATATAAAAGAGGCGCGGGCTCGGCCAGGCTGCGGAGGCCCTGCCGTCATCTTGGTGGCTTGGCTTTGTTCTGAGCAGTGAAGGGAGAGGACAGGGGCATGAGAGATGGAGAGACATCTCCTCCAGTCCTGCCGGGGCCGTGTCGTCTTTCAGGTGGCCAACACCTTGGGAACATGCATTGCTGTTTCCTATATATCACTGGGCCCCCCTGAACCACAGCTGAATAGCCTGACGCTTCCAGGCACTGACATGGCAAAATAAAACCATGTTTTCCATACAGTCAGAAAAACAGGACCTGGAAAGGGACCTTTCATCAGTGTGCCACAGCCCCCGCAGAGCACAGCATTTAAAGACACCAAGCTCGCAAACCGCGTACTTTTAAATTGCTTTTTATTGAAATGTAGTACATTAGCAAACCCTAATAGGTATACACTATTAACATATTGGCATATACCACGTAACTACGATACAGTGTTATACTTACATCGAAATAGGTCAGGGAGTTCCAAGTGACCCTCCCGAGGGCCGAGCATCCCCCCGCAGCGACCAGCCCAGCATGCTGCTGTTTTGCACACGCAATCCAACAGTGTTTGTGGTTTCGTTGCCCGTTCCCCGCTGTGCCCCAGTCCCAAAGGCAGCCCTGGATTTCTCTGCCCCGTTCCGGTGGATGCGGTGCATAGTCGGAGCCGTGGCCACAAGCAGGTGCTCCTGGGGAGGGCCTTTTTGGGCTGCAAAATCTCCCTCCCAGTTACACCTCAGCTTTGCAGTGAAAACACTCTAAACAGCTCTAACTTCTAACAAAACCCTACACACTTCTTGCTTTGCAGGAATATGAATGCTTAACTATTAATCTCAGAGGAAGGGACTATTTGGGGGCAATGCTTTATGCCATGGGGCCTCCACACCTGGAGACCATGGGTGTTATTGTAAAAAAGAACCAGCAGGCAGCCCTCAGTGCACAGCACCAGCACCAGCTCCACACAGACAGTGCCAAACATGCACCTGGAGCAGCAGCCCCTACCCCACGCAGTTGCCTTTGCCCATTTTGGAGGCGAATCCAACAGCGGGGCATCACTTTTTTCTTATTTCCAAGATCTTTCCAAGCAGTTTTCTCCTGATTTTCCTCCAGTGAAGGTAACTGGAGCATCTCTCAGCCCTCCCCTGCTCTGCCCTTACAGCAGCGCTCTGCAGTCAGGCAGGGAAGGCAAAGGAGCAATGGGATTTTAAATATAACAACACGTGTGCAAGCTGTCATGGCACAGCATGCACTCTTCTGCATGGCTAGGGCTGGAAAATGAGGCCACACAGATGTGCAGCAAGGGGTGATAAGGAGCTGAGCACTGCCTTGGGGAGAAGAGGACCCTGTGGCTGGGAGCAGCACGGCAGCCCCACCTTAGTGCCTTAGTGTGTGTGGTGCCGTGCAACTTCCCTTGTTGTGAAAACCAGATGATTATTATTGGAGCAAAAAGACATGTTCTGAGCAGTTTAGTCAGTGCCGTAAGTCAGCTCAGCCCTGCTGCCCCATCCTCCCTGTCCAAACAAAAACAGAAGCCCCATAGGACAGTCCTAAACACATGTACTTAACTATTTGTCTGTCTTTGGCTTACGTAGGATATCTGGCTATTCCTAAATCGCCCTCACATGCCAAGGCAAGCATCCTAGAAGCAATGGGGCAGCGCAAACAGGCACCAACACATGAGTAGGGAGTACTCGTGAGTGGCATTAAGTAAATTCTATCATGCTTCAAATGTAATATTTAATGTTAGTAGCATAGGTAAAAAAGCACGCTTACAGTCTGTTTTTTACTGGCAGTTATCCTCTAAGAACACAAGCAAACCTCAATTTTACAAATGTCTTATGGGAACATGCAGAACTTCCAAAAACAGGAGAGGTGGAAAAGGGAAAGGGACAGTGCAGTTCGGGTTTAGATTGCTTAGGGAAACATAAAAGGGTTTTTTGTATGCAGAAGTCATAAAATTAATGTATTCTGATAAAAAACACTTTTTTTTTTTTAATCTTAGAAAATCATTTCCCGAGATACTGACACTACAGTTCTTGGTAGACTGCCATCTACCTTACGTCTATGAAATGACTCCACCATACACAGCACCACTGCAGTAGAACAAGAACAACGATGCTCACCAAGCTTTTTTTTTTTTTTTTAAATATACTGATTAATATTAAAAGGAACATCTCAAACTTATCAGCACAGCTCAGAAAAATCACCCATGCTGCTGTGCTGCCTCTTTCCCATCCTAAATACAGCGCCAGGCACGGCGCGTCCCAGCACGCACGGAGGGATCGGTTGCTTCAACCAGACTTAACGTTTCCAGTGTTGCAAGAACTTCCAAATCTACAAGGTCCATTACACAACCGTCAGCCCCAGTTGCCTCTCAGGGAATCACTCAGGTTGGAAAAGATCATCTAGTCAACCCAAAGACGGGACCTTCACATCCGCACGTCAGACCCCAGCCAGCACTATGGGAGGCAACCCTTATCCCCCATTCCTCACAAAAGGTACTTTAGAAGTAGGGAGATTTCATCAAATATAAATGACGTTATTTATTAATTTGCCATTTGAGGCTCTCTAGTTGCTAACATTCGTTCTAATTTCCATTGGCTTTTGAGCTGTCCTCCTCCACTCTGGTGCAAAGCTGTGTGCTTCGTTCAAAACAAACCCAAACCCATGCTGAGGGAAGCCAAGCAAAACAGGAAACAGCACGGGGAACTTCCCAACGCAGCCCCAGCACCGGAGCAGTGCCCAGGCAGCAGGGCAGCACCCAGGGGTGCCCAGCACAGTGCACCCCGAGTGGCCGGCAGCGCTCCCACAGCTCGCTCCTCGTGCCTTGCTGGTGTTAATGCCAGGACTGCAACCACCCTGCTCTGGCACAATGCACCTCTTGGGTGCTTCTATGTAGGGAAAATGCACCACGGTGAAGTCCTCTGTGGCCTTGAGCAGAGCACAGAGCATCGCATCCCACCAACCCCAGCTCCAGCAGGAGCCACAACACCTCACTGTTTAACTGCAAACCCCTGGGCACAGCTCTTTGCAAACCAGCTGCTCAGTGCTGACAAAAACAAGCCCTAAAACACCCCAGTGTTTGGTGCTTTTGATTCCGGATGTTTCTGTTCAGAAGCACCCTGCCTGCTGCTGCCTGGCAGATGCAATGATGGAGTCAGGGCTGCTCAACCCACACCCCTGCTCCACTCACACAGCAGCAAAGCAATGCCTGCTGCCAACCAGCCTGCTCCCCCAGCAGTGGGGCTCCATGTCCTTGCTGCTTGGTCGGGGAAGGCAGCATTGAAGTTGTGCTCTTGAAAAGCCTGGGGTGTGAGCACACATCAAAAGTTGGCCTGATGGCAGGGAAAGTGCACGTGGTAAATGGAACGTGGGTATCAGGAGAAAAGCCTCTCTGAACTTCACACCACCCCTCCTCGAATTACCAGGTTAAACGAAGCTGACACAGCAACAGAAGTCAAAGCGCACTCTGTGAATAGGATGGTTTCCTCATTTTGCAGAGCCACGCCTTCCTTTTTCTCCTAAACCTCTGTGTTAAAGACACAGCTGAAACACACCTCAGGCAAGGATGCACATCAAGCAGGCCATTATTCAGTAAAAACAAAACAAAAAAAAAAAAGAGCAGGGGAAGATCCTCTGCTTGTAGCAAAAGCTGACAAAATTAACGCACGGCAGGGAATGCCTTACCTACCTTTCTTTTTGACTTACAGATTTCTCAGGTTTCCTATACAGAGTGAAGCCATGTTTCACACTACAAGGACACAAATGCATTTCTACATCTACAGTAACTGAGACTGCAATGGAGAAAACGTTAACGTGCTCAAGCAGCTCCGCACTGTCCAGGAGGAAACGGAGCAGGATCCCTCGCTCTCCACGTCTGCTCATGTGAGGAGCTCTATAGATGGCTGAACTCAGCTTTCCATCTCCACATTACACACTCGGAAGCTTGAAACCAATCTTTATTTCCCCATTGATTCCAGCACGTTCCAGTAAAAATGGAGTTTTCCTGTTCAGTCCCAAAGCAGTCGCTGCTTTCCTTTATTCCTCTGCTTTCTGCGCTCACGCTATTGATGTCAGTGGGAAAGGGCACAGCCTAGAGAACCTGTTTGTTGGTTAACTGCTGCAGATCTCTATGTGAGAACAGGACAAGAAGCTTACCTCTTTTCTTCTCTGCGTAATGCCAACATGCTGGCTCTTTTAAAAAATCCCAGTGAAAAATTTGGTGGATTGTTTTTAAACCCCTCCAAAAAAGAAAAAAAAAAAGAAAAAAAAAAGTAAAGTGAGAAAGAAAGTGAATTAGATTCCTGCATATTTCAGAAAGTCTAACGGTTTTAAGGTAGATCAAGTGCTGGTTCTGTGAACGTCCTCTCTGCAGAAAGAGACTCACGTGACTGGAGCACACGGAAGGGCCAAAAATGTATTCTGTGTAGGCCACTTTTCTCCTGCTTCAATAGAAATGGAGAAAAAAATAAAACCCTCAGAAAGCAGAAGCATCGAGTTCCTTGAAATCTGTCTGCAAAGGCAGGGCCTCTCTGCTGCGTGACATCAGACCGGCGTGCTGTCACCCAGGGGTGAGCGGGTCGTCGGAAACTCAGCGCACTTGGGAAGGTCCCTCTTGGAAGGGGATGTTTCACAGTAAGGTTATGGGTTGACCGAGCTATGTGGAGTGCTTTTACCAGTCACTGGCCAGCTCCTTCGCAACTAGTTCCCTTTCTGACGCCGCCCAACAATTTGGACCGTTAAAACCAGCATACGCCTATTGAGGAGACGCAATTGCAGTACAAAACAAACTCTTAGGACCACCACAAAGCCTCTCTGCACCGCCGAGGCTGGGCCCACACAGCTCCCATGCTGTTACTCAGCAACTTCCATCAGACAACCTTGCTTGTGTGCTCAGAGGTGCCACCTGCAGAAACCACCACAGCTGTCTTCATCTCCGTGACCTAGAAGGCAGGCTCGTGTTCTGGAAAAAGCAGCTCTTCTTCAGACAAAGGAGATCCATGGAAAGAGTACACAACAATAGGAATGAGAAATGAAAACAACAGAAAGAGGGCCAGGAAGGAATGCGGATTCCTTTCAGGTTTTGTTCTCGTCATACATGTCCAAAGCGGGCTCGATGGTGGAAAATTCACTCTCGTAGACCAGACTTCGAGGGGACAGAGAATTGCGATGAAAGAAGTGACTACCTACAAGAGGGAGAACAAAACCTGGTTAGGGACAGGCATAAGAACCAAGCAAAGCATCCTTGTGTGTGAGTTCTGACCATAAACACTGAACGCGTGGACAACACAGACCCCTCTTATCACAAAAAGCAACAACAGATGTGAGGGCAGATAGAGAAGGAGAAAGCACAGCCTGCAAGCTGTGAAAATACAGGAAAATCACCATTTACATCGGTACCACCAGTCACTGAGGTGCACCAGGCTCTGCTGGCAGGGCCAGGCCTACTGCTGCCTCCTGTCACGTCCCTGCTCAGAGTGATAAAAATCGTCTGACAAAGGCCTGGATGAGGCCACACGTTGTCTTCTTCCACAGATTAAACATGCTCCATCCAGTGTGCCGTGCTGAAGGCCTGGCCATGGGGCTGCAAGGTCCCACGAGCCCACCAGGCCTGGCACTACAGTACACCTCACCTCTGCCCCAATGTCTTCGCAACACAGAGCTGATGTTCCAGACCCCCCGCCCATCTGGAGGTGCTGCAGGGCTTTGCCTCCATCCATGTACTGCTTCCAAGCACTGCTTTTCATATGCGTGAGCAACCCCTCCATCAGCAGTGCTCCAAGATAACGCAGATCAAGTCTGAGCAAGGCTGGGGCAAGCCTGAGGTTCACACTGCGCCTTGCTGTTGGTTTACAGCCTCATAGAACCAGAAACTTTGCTGGGTGCCCTGTGTCCTGCACCGTGCATGGCAGCAATCATCTGGAAAGAGGCACTGATGTATTTTCTTACTAAGAACCATAAAGATCTCTTCTCATGGCGACAGCAGTGACACTCGAAGCGAGCACACATCGCTGCTGACAGAAGCTTGCTCTTCAAGTCCACAGATGTTTTGTGAGGTAACAGCCCTGCTGGCGTACACAAGGTTCCCTGTGGAAACATCTATCAGATCAGGCCCTCGGCCAAGGTATGTCATTAGCTGGTTTCTCGATCCCAGCAGGGATTAGCTGGGAGCAAGGCTGTTTAGATTACAATACACCCAGCACCCACATGAGCCAAACTCAAGGCAACTGAAGAGCTTCCAAGTTCATCGAGGAGGCACTCAGCAAACTGAGGTGCCTCCACCTCCAGCGATCCGCGGAGGAAGAAGCTTCGGGGCTTTCAGTTGGGAGAATTAAGGTGCTTAACTCCTCCCTTCTCTGCAAATTCTGGGTCCAGCCCATGCCATTCTAGAATAAAGAGCTTACAAAAGGTACGAGGGAAGAATTCAGATACCGTCCTCAACAGCTCTTCCTTCTTTCCCACTCACCACAAAGAGGCTCAGAAAAGGCAAAGTCATTCCTCCACCATTCTCACTGAGGATCAAAAGTTCTCAGAAGTAAACAAATTCATTTTTCATCACACAGTTGACTGAAAAGAAATGAGCAGTTACATTGTGCAAGAGCACACCTGCAGGTGTTTGGAAGAGGAGTACTACGCTGGCACACACTTTGCAGAAATGCTCACTGGGGTATCACTGAAACCCACCTTTTAGATCTGAAACCTGTCCCAAAGTCAAAGGTTTCACTTAGGCAGTGTTTAAATGGAAAAAATAAAGTGTTCTTTTTTTTTTGCTTTTTGTTTTTTAAACATTGACTTGGAATGATGCTCTCCAGGTGGATCAGTCTCTTCAAACAAACAACAAACAACCCTACTGTGGAATTGCAGCAGATAAAACTGCTTTTGATTTTGATTCTGCTCTGTGTTGCAGGTGAGGACCATCTAATTGGTGATGGCCGAGTTGAAATAAGCTCTGGGTACTGCTTGTTTCAGACCCCTTTTCTCCACCCACTGAAACCTTTCACACTGAACAGCCAATGCTGAAACAAAAGGAGTTCTGAAAGCTTGGTGCTGCTTTTGTTTTCAGTACACAGAAATCAAAAAACGGATAAGGAAGCAGATAGCAGCACTCATTTCCTCTGTGTGGGGACACTTCAACTGCTTCAAGGGAGAGGTTTCACCAACAGGCAGGCAGGTCAGCTGACAGCAACTTAAAATTATTCGGAAAAAGAGCCCTCTATGTCCAACACCTCTGAAATTCCTTATTGCAATGGTTTTTTGCTTCTTGGCAGCAGAACTGTAACCCACCCACTTCCAGGAGGCCGCACACAGACTCAGGCTGCTCTGCTTTCATACCACATGTGGGACACATCATTCAGCCTTTCTCTAAATGCATCTCTCCCCGTTATTTTTGTTCCACGTAATCCTTTTGACATTACTCCTTTCACCAGGATTTTGGGTGTGCTAGACCACACCTCTCAACCCTTTAAAGAAAAAGAAAAGTATGTAATCTACCTACCTACCTGTAGATGAAAGACATTCACGAAACAGAACGTGTCTCTTTGCTCAGTTTGCTAAATCAGTTATACTTTTCTTAATGCTTAAGCCAGATCACGACCAGTTTCCATCATGACCAGCACCATGTGGCCAACCAGCTACGAGCAGGGCTGTTCCCACACAATGCTTCCTGACCTCCACAAGGAGGGCAGCATGGGCAAGTCACCAGAGCACGCCACAACTCTCATCAGCCTGCCCAGAGCTCAAATTCCAGCTGCAGTTCGGTGCTTTTTTTTGATCAGTATCATCACCCACATTTTTCAGAGGGGGAAGTGGAGTCAGCAGGGCAAAGTGACCCAGCTACACTCTTCTTGTAACTGAAGACAGAAAGCTCAGTGTGCACTGCCCACAGACACCACTGCCACCCCTCTTCGCTGCCTGCCTGGAAGAGCCCAGCAGCCCAGGCTAGCTCATTTGCCAGCTGGGACATGCCCAGTGTTCAAAAACACGGCACTAGTCTAGTTAGGTTTACTGGATAAATGTTTTTAAGGTCAGGCAGAAACAACCACAGCTCCAAATTCAGCTCCTGAATCTGTTCTCCCATTGTGCACTTACAAAGGCAGATGAAGATTTATCCATTGAGCATGGAGAAAACAAACAGGAGGTCTGCAATCAACTCTGATGAACTGAAAATGAACTCCTTGATGTTCTCTGCCACTATCCCTCATTATATAGTTGGATGAACTTTCCAGATAACTGAAGTTTGAAAACAAGCCCATGAGCCTGGAATTCATCCCTGTCCTAAGAGGCTACAGAAGCAGGCAATGCTCAAAGGCCAAGAATTGCAGACAGCACTGCAGATGCATGAGTGGGAAGCATCAGCTGGATTACCTTTCTATCCTGAAATGCTCAGACACTCTCAGGATGGAGAATAAGGGCCACCCAACCATAAGCTGTGGTGGCTCTGCAGCTCTGGCACAACTTCTCATGCAGAAACACGACCAGAGCACTCCATCCCAAACAGTTCAACACTCTCTTGGTTAAGGCCAAACTCACCAATCACGCTGCTGGTGTGAAAGAACTGAAAATACATAGTTCTTATTTCGCAGCCTGTACCCTAAACCACGCTCTGCCCTGTTTCCTCCATGCTTTGGCAACAAGCTCAGGTGACAGAACACCGCATTTTCAAGGAGATGGTCTTCAGACACCGTATGGCTGAGGTTTCTCCATTCATCTGTGACTACAGCGGGGTTTTCCAGGCTTTCAGTACACACTTCTTGCACTATTGTCTTCATGTTTCTTTCCAACTTTCACAAGGACACAATGAGAAATTATTGTATTAAATGCACCGAAGCTATCACATACTTCATTCCCAATTATAAAAGCTGCCTTCTCAGCTGAAACCTGCTGGACAAATAAGAATTAAGCAACTAGTTTAATGTATACTTTGGCTGCATTCCTAAATACTAAAAGCGCCTATACATAAAAATAAAATTAAATTCTGTTATTTCCCAGTGCATAAAAAAATTAAATCTTACAGCAAAATTGGTTCTCTCTGTTCATTTAATTAAATTAGAAAGTATTACAAAATGTAAGTCTACGTCCTCACACCAGAAAAACAAAACTCACTTCACGCTTTAACCGTATCAGTGATATTGTCCTCACCCATCTCTTACCTTCCCCCCGCCCCGTTCACCCCAGCATCTGGCTGAGCAGCAGACGTGCATGCTTTGACTGCTGGGAAATTACTCATACACCGATTGCTTAAGTGAACTTGTGTGAAACAGCCCGAGCGAGGACAGCAGATGAGGGATGTTTTCCTCACCAGTTAAAAGACGTGGCAAGAAGAGACAAGTTTGCATAGACTTTCCATCTTACGGTAAAGACCACTATCAATGCTTCACACCCTAAACTGATCAGCAGTTAACACCACAGTGGTATGAAAGAGGGCTTCAAAGACAACAGGGGAGGAAGCATTACTTTTTCACTTGGTATTGGGAAGGAAGAAGTGGTTTAGATTAGCTTCACTTTTAGCAGAAAAAGGGTGGGGTGAAAGTAGCAGACAGAGAAGGTTTATGATTCGGTTGTCAGGAAAAGTCTATTGCCAACCTCCAGCAGTGACTGAAGACAGAAACGGTACTGCAGTCCTCCAGTGTGGCACGGGAGAGTTTCAGGAGAAAAATGTTATTTCATATCAAGCTGTAGTGAAGGTAGGTCCATCACACACCAGAACGCCTCTGCCCCCTGCTAAGCTGGCATCGAGCAATTGCTGGTTATACCAGTTGGTCGATCCAGGGCTGGGTAAGAATGACACTGTGTGAGATTTCCACTTGTTAACACTGCCCAAAAGGAATGGTGATAACAGATCTGCAGAGATGAAATCACTTAGAAGACACAAAACAGAATTTGCAAGAGTCTGTCAAACAGCACGGACACAATGGCCGTGAAAACTGAAACTCACAGAGTTAAGATTTTGTTATTAAAGTTCATTTATTTCTTCACTTTTTTCCTTAATACAAAGCTTTGGCATCAGCAAATTTTATGAAAAAATAGGAGGTACTAAATAAACGCTTGTGCTGCACGATCAATAAATGAAGCATAAAAATAGGTGTCTCTCCCCAAGGCTTCGGTCCGGAAAGCCTCTTCAATACCATTCTGCTCTGTGGGGCACAAAAAAAGGTACAGAATATTTATATTACAGTTTGCACTGCCAACACTCAAAAACTAAAATCCTGCAAGAGGAAGTTAGTGAGAAGTGCCTAATTACACAGGGATGGAGCACTTAAAGAGACTTACTCTATCTTGCAAAGCTTGCCCTTCCCACAAAGAGCCTGTCAAGCAACAGGCACCAAAAGGAGTTGTGACAGAAAGTAGAAACGCACCTCCCACAGGTACCCACATCTGGCGGATACTACAGACTACAATCCCTGTATCTGCAGAACAGATGTATGCTTGCCCACAGAGCACTATGACAGACGACTGAAAAATCACATGACAGTCATTTCTGGTCCAGCTTGTCTGAAGGGAAGCACCAGTGAGTCCATTAAAACTAAGAAAGAATGGGTGTCTCAAGCACTCTGAGTGCAATTCTCAAGCATTTAAAATGAGAAGTCAGAAGACTGGTCAGTTCTATCCGCACAAGAAGCAAGAAATGGTTGCAAGTCATTGCCTACATCCCTCTCTCCTAACAGAAAAAGTAATAAAACCATCTAAATATCTTCTTTTCTCACTTTTGGAAGAGCGCTCACTAGGACAAAAAAAAAAAAAAGCATTTATTTATCCTCTAAATATGAAATGACTCAGAAATAGAGGCGGGAACTGTCAGAGGTGACGGATGGCAGCAATTCCTGCTTCTGCTGGGTGAATTTGGAACATGGGGATTTAATGACAAACCCAACGCTTACTCAGACCAGTGATTAGAAAAACAAATCTACACATTCTCATTCCACCCTCCCGCATCTGTACCTTGTGAGATTTCCTTACACCATTCAGCTAACTACACCTATAAGGAGGAGTTCAGATGTTACCCTGGAACCTACTGCTGAAGGCTCACATTTGAGAAAGGCAATAAAGGCATTTGCCATTTTGAAAGCTGCATATATATATTAATTATATATATAAAAATACATAATTATATGTATAATATATATTAATTCCTTGTTCTGTTCTCATGCTATTTCTTCCCAACATCACCCGTGACACACACCCACCAGAAACATATAGAAACAGCCAATGTTTACTTACTCATTAGCATTCAAGCTAGCTGTGGCTTTGATGATCATGTAGCAGAGTGTAAGGGCACTGAGGAGGCCAAAACTGGCAATAATAAACCATTCTTCTGTTGACAAAGGGAAAGGGAGGAAATCACTCGTGGGAGAAGGCTTATGTCAAAGCGATGCCAACATTCCCCTCAAACACCACCGGCTGAAGGCAAGGGGCTTCAAAGCCATGAGTGGCACCCAGAAGCGAAGCAGAAGGAGGTTAGCCACAGAGCTACTGACGGGAGAAGGCTAGCAAAGAAGAAGTGGAGAAAGGTGTGGAAAACAAGCACAGCACAACATCATCTCCTGGCTGAGCCCCAGGATTAGCGATAAAGAACTGAATGCGGGAACGAGAGAAACGTAATGAAATCTCAGTTCACCCCCAGGTCAGGAAGAAGACTGTCACGGTTGGCTGGGGTTTGCTGAGATGTGTCTCTTCACATAGGTATACCCCATATACTTTCACACTTCACTTGTGTCTTCACCCCCCTCCCTCCTCAACAAATGCCACGCTTAGAATAAGATAAGATCACTTATTCCACAGTAGATCAACTAAAATTTTCCATGTGACAGACGGAAAGGCAACAGGAAAAATAATTTCAACGTTAGTATGTAAGTACAGACATTAAAAAAACAAAGATGACTACTAAAGAATGTTCACTATTCAAAGTTCTCTCTCCTGGAGATCAATTTAGCACACAGTAATAAAGTGGAATACAAACAGCATTGCTGAATATGGCTTTTGGTTTCACTCATACGCATCGAAGAATGCATGTGTCATCCACAGAATCTAAACATCTCAGCAGCCTTTCCTAAAGCTTTATTTGATAAACATTCTCAGCATGAGCTCTTTCTGGTATTTCTCATTTTAGCCTTGGCACCCCATCTGTCAAGGTAAGTGCTATGGTTGGGAACAGAGAGCAAAAGCACCTTCTGTAAAACCAAGCAGTTGAAATTGCAGTTAAACTACAGAGCTTTCCCATCCATGACAACGAAAAGAGCATACACACAGCCCCGGTGTCTGTTCAGTACAACTGAAAACACACTGAATGAGAAGCTGCACACTGCAGGCCAACGTGATGCACTGGTTTGGCAAAGAGTCTAGATTTCATGTTTGGATTATTCCTTCTCCCATCTAGATATTTCTGGTCACGGGCTCTGTGCTTTGTGAGAGGTTCTTTTTACCTTGCTCAAGTGTCTGAAGAGACACTCTGTACTGGACTGCATCAGTTACACTGCTTTCATTAGCAGCAAACAGTGACACTAGCTTCAAATCTAGCTTTTAGATGCACATAAGCGAAATACAAGGAGAAAAGAAGACTGAATGAATTCTATTTTTACAGGTCAGACAGAACAACCACCACTCATGCATCAAATCAGGATTCCATTGCATGCAGAAAAATGATGTAATTCCACAACGTATTTGTTAGAGCCATTTATACAATAAAAACTGCAGGTAAAATCCAGTCAGTGTGTATCTCCCATGCTGTAAGCTCTTATCCATAAGAACAAGAACTGCAGGAACAGTGACCCGAGGTCATAAGACACTTGGGCAATACTCAAATGTTGGAATATCCAATACATGTTTTTTCTTTAATGCAAAAATGCTGTGAGAAAAGCCACCTGCTAAGGAACCCCAGAATTCCAGTAGTAATGCTGTCAGGAAGAAAAAAAAAAAAAAAGACTGCAGAAGTAGTAATTGGTGAAAATGTTTACAAGCATATAAATTATTGGATGTAAAGTACTCTGGAAATGGTTTTGGCCATCCAGCTTCCAGCGGTCACTGAATTCAGGAGGGTTGCTCTGCTGCCGTTTTAGTTCACCCATTGTTCTCTGTGTGCATTTCTAAATGGATATACAATTAATAATGGAAGTGCTGGCACTGCTGCAGGCAGCTTTTCGTTTTGATATGGAGTGCCCAGAGACACCGAGGTCGCCTCTGTTTCTGCAGGAAGACCTTTTATCACAGCCCTGCAGCACATGGGAGAGCAAAGCAAGAGCCCCATCCCAGGAAAGCCACAGAACTGAAACGGAAGCCAAAGAAAACTTACTTGTCACAGCAATGTTGATCTCTCCTGACCTCGGAGTGAGTTCCCCATCCTGGGGAAGCTGTGACATCCCGGAGGTGCGCAGGGGCTCCAGGCTCAGAGAGCTGTCGTTGGCGAAGTCGCCGAGTGCCGAGCGCCTGCTGGCAGGCTGGCTTCTGCTGAGTCTCTCCATGTCAAAGGCCACATTATCTGTGCACGGCACGTTTGGCTGAAAAATAACCCAGCAATCCCATGTTACAGCGTGGAGTACTCTGCATGGAATGAACCCGTATACTGAGGAATACACTCTGTTCCGCTGCAGCAGCTCAGCTACCTTTGGATCACATGGTAGAAATGGGAACGAGCACGCTCTTCTCTTTTGCTTCTTTCCTCAAAAAAACAAACAACAAAAAAAAAAAAACCCACCAAAACGCTGCTCCTACCTGACAGTCTTTTTTACTTATATGGGAAAGACAGGAAAAATCCTCTTTAAGTCTATCCCCTCGTGAATCAGCCAACAAAAGCAGTCCTCAGAGTTTCTATAAGCCAAGGGCTGGGTAATGCACACCCAAGGAAAGGCTGCCAGCCTCAGCCATGGCACTCTGCAGCTCTGGGCATAGCTTTAACATGCCAGCAGATCTACAGGAAACCAAAGTAAGAACAAGGAACAAAGGAAGGCAGAAATAATTGAGAAAAGGAAAGATTATAGAGAAATGCAGTAGACCTGCAATAGATTAAGAAAAATGTTATAAATAGGAACACAATAGAATATTCTTAATGGTCATCCAGGGAAAGAAACAAACACCCAAAAATTAACTTTATCAGTAGCAGAAAAAGCCTGGTAATAAATGAACATGGCCCCACACCCTTCTGACTAAGCTGTGGAACACCCTTCATCCTTTCACCACTAGAATTATTCCTTCTGCACCAAATCTCAGAGATGGAAGGGAAAAGAGCTTGTCCAGTCCAACTCACCACAATTCCCAGGGCCTTCAAAATGTTCAGTTTACACATTGGACACGTACAGTGCTCACTAAGCCACGGGTCCACACAGGCTTTGTGGAAAACATGCCTAGGAGAACAGACAAGGCACATATATAACTTGCAAACCAGCATACTATGTCATAAGGACTACTTCAGTGCACTTCTAGATTGTTTCTCTAAGTCAGCAGGACACACTCTAGGATTACCAGCACATTGTAAACTGCAGTAAGAAAAATAAATAAAAATCCGAAGCTCTTGCCACCAGTTACAATCTCAATTTCAAGGTAGAACCTGGTCCTGAATCAGGGAGGAGGATCAAAGATCCACCAGAAGTCATTTTCATTTAAAAGTCACCACAGACATACTTAGGTTTGATTTTGTAAGTGCTTTATAATTAGCACGTCTAAGTGAAAAGAACAAGGTTTTGGAAGGCTTTTGCCTACAATTAGCATTGCTTGATATCTGTAAGGAAAACACATCCATCATATGATGGTCTCAGGAAACCAAAACCTTTCAGAAATAGAAATGGCAAAAGGAGCTTCTGTTTGCACAGCAGGGAGCTCCACACTACAGAGCACTCTGAATTGGTTCACACCACCTCAGTCACACACATGAATACAGACGTAACTGCATCGGGATGGATAGAACCCAACAGAACACGGAAGGACTATGCAGACTGCACCACACCTACACTAAAGAAGTTATATCTTTCATCCTGCTGCTGGCTTTTCAAGGTGCACAGAACGTTTCAGCACTTCCTCAGGAATAGAGTATACACTGGTAGACTTTCAGTGTGATTCAGACTTAGAAAATGCTCACGGCCACCCAGGGTAAACAGCTGCCTACGATAAGAACAGGCACTGCAGAACACGTTGGGCTGCTCTGCCAAGCAAATTTAGCAATGTATCCTATAGCAATACAGCAAACAGGAGAGGTGCACTGCTCACAGTTCAAATACTTGCACAAAACATGAATTTTTCCCATTACTAGTTCTTAGCACATTCCCTTTATTACTCACAAAACTTCAAACTGTGTTTAGAAGCCCTGGGTGACAGAAAATGGTTTGAAATCTTCTGAAACACACAATGATGCCATTTCTCCACGTTGGGCACACTGTGGCTTTCAGTTGTTTATGCTTCCCTTTAAAATTCTCAAAGGCTGTTTCTGAGAGCAGGACAAAACTGAGAACAGCAGACATCAGGACTCCACCAAGCATGAAGACAGCTTTAATATACTGTTATCAGCTCATCAGTGCTGCAGAAGCACTCAGATCAAGGAAAGCAGGACACCGATATGGATGCCAACATGCATCCACTAAATGTTACAAGTTCTTTTCAAGTCATTAGCAGTTTGACAGAGTTCAAATGCACCGGGACAGTTCAACTCTTTTGGCAACGTCTTTGTTCTTTGCTTTTAGCTCCTAAACCTTCAAGGACGTTTATTAATGCGTCTCAAAAAAGAGCAGTGCCCCCAAGGTTATTTATTGATTTAGATCAGCATGGCTCTGCCTACTGCTTATGCTGTGTATCTATTGCTTAAGCAGCTTGCTGATACCATCATCACGGCTCAGGCTCTGTCTGGCTTTCTCTTACAAGAGTTAAAGCAGTTATGCAGCAACTAAGAAAATAAACACATGAATGATTGTTAAAACTAGTCTGACAAAGCAAGCCCTTGCATTTTCTGCCATCAAAAACCTTCTCCATCTTCATCCCTCTGTCACTTGGTCAATAGCAAGCTACCCAAGACCATAAATATACCCAGCTCTCAGCAAGCTGCCCTGGGTCACAGTGGTAGATGATGCTCCTGTGGGAGCTATGAGTTTGGGAGCAGAGTGTGACACAGCTGCAGCCTCAGAGCTTTACTACCCAGCCAGCAGCAGGGCTGGCAGCACTGCAGAAGCCTCCCATGCGGGCAGGGCACCCAACAAGTGAGCTGCAGGTATTTTTCCACTCTGTCAGCATGCCTAGGAAACACCATAACCCTCTGAGTTGTGCTGTGCAGCCTCACAAATGCTTGGGATCACAAGGGGCACAGGGACAGCCACTGCCACTGGCAGCAGAAGCACTGCTGGAAGGACAGCAGTGAGTGTCTCTTTGCTCTGTTTAAGGAACAGATTGTGCAGCAGCACAGAATCAGACACATGTGAATCTGGCTTTGTCACTTCTGCCACTCACTGCCACCTTTTTACCCACTGCAGGGAATACTAAGAATTTATTTTAACATAGTCAACATTCAGCCTTGTCCAACCAGCTTGCTGTTCTTTGCCAGATGTTCTCTACCTTGTTAATTCTCTTTCTTCACTGCAGTCTTCTTTCCCAAACCATCTTTTGCCCTTTCCAATGCCCTTCTCTGTGCTTTTCTCCAGCTCATCACTTTGCTGTCCCCCTCCCTTATCTCTCACCGCTATCTTTCCTTCACACTGTCTCTTTCCTGATCACTCCCTACCCGGTGCTCCTTCATCTCCCAGATGCAGTGTGATGCTGAAGTGGAACAATCTGATTAAAGAACACTGGCCAGGAGGCTTGACTTCTGCTAGACTCCTTCCAATGTTTGCACAGTCTGCTTATTTTAAGTCACATAACGACATCCACAGAAGACAGAGCTGCTTTTCAGGTCTGTAAGTCCTGTAAGTCCTGTAAGTCTGTAAGAAGAAGGCTGCCTCACCCCCATGCACTAAAAGCTATAGGCAAGGATGTGATGATCCTTTCAGGCCCCTTCCAATTCAGGATGTTCTGCATCTATAAGCTGTTTGTACTGAACATATTTCTTTCTGAAGAACAACACGAATGACTGCAAATACTGCAGCTGAGTTTCTGTCAATTTCATCAGCTGTATGTCTGTCCAGACCAGACACCTCTCTGCAGAGATAGCATGACAGACTGTACTTAACTGGAGAGAACATTTCTTGTATCAAAGGGAAACACTGCTTTTCAACCAATGTGTCAGTGATTCCTACTGTCTGATGATAATAGCTTCCTCAAAACACACAGTAAGAAGGACTGCTAACTGCCCATTTGCTTCCTCTTGGTCGAGCCCTTTTCTCCATGAGAAATCTATTTTCTTATCCATCTTTGAGATTCTCCTGTAGTGGTTTTTTTTATTTATTTTTTATTATTTTTACACTACCTTTGCATGTTGCACCAAAAAGGAGAGGTTGAAATGTCAGGAAGTAGAAAGGCCTTAAATCTCTGAAACAAGACTTAAGGAAAGGCACCTCAGCACACTGAAAAGTTCTGCATGCAATCCGAAATTCATCTAGCTCATCTCTGCAGGCACTGGCTGCCCCTTCACTCATTCTACAAGTATAAAAACACCTTTTAGAAAGTATCCATCTCAATGTTCCATCCAACCAAGACAGGTTTGTGCTTAACTCAAAGCTGAAGTGAAACAGATGAAAAGTGAGATTTCAAAAAGAGAACTAGAAAGTGAACATGAAAGTCACCGTACAGCCTTCAGCAAGAATGCAGTCAGAGCCTTCCCTGACCTTAGATTCCTTTTAAAAACAGAAGAGAAAAGGATCTGTAGAAAAGGCTTGATGGGGCACTGCAGAGAGGGAAGCTGTGCATGGGCAGCAGCAGCCAGGCACAGCCCCCCAACTGCGAGCAGGGGGCTCTGCCTGCAGTACCATGGCTTGCAGCAGGCTTCTGAAGGAAATGGACTTGTAAAATAAATACAGAATATCCTGGTCAGAAGGTCTGTGTCATATCTGCTGCTTGGGCAGTGCTGGGCACTCATCTAGTGAAGCAGCCTTCAGTCCCCATTTTGCCCTGTGCTCAGTGGTAGGAGATGGTTCCCCATCAGCTGGGGGCTCTCCATGGGAAAGGACCCCTCGCTGACTTCTCTTTGGCATCAGACAGAGGAGTGGGATTTGTGAGCACTCACTGCAAACCCTTGGGTCTAACGGTACTACCCCAAGTTCCAGAAGAAATGGTGCTTTTTTCAAGAGGCAATTCATCCATCAGCCTCGTGGTTCAGAACTGGTAAACAGTTCCCAGAAGATTCTCCTCTAATTTCCAAATCTTCCTCGTAAATGAAGGACTAGGGCATAACTCACACACACTTTACCTGAGATCACAGTATATGACAGAAGTGTCTGAAAACTCAACAATTGGGATATATTTTAACAGGCAGAAGAATAAGCACTTAAAGCATCTCTCAAAGAGCAAATATCCCATAATTCAAGAACAGAAATGAACTGAAAACCTGTAGACATCAAAAGAAGGGCATAAAAGAAATAGCTAGGTTTTAAGCACCAGAAGAGAGGATGCAGCAAGCAGCAGTAGTCTTCAAGCCAAGGATCCATTTCACTGGAGAGACCAAAGACAGCGCAGTGGTTGATTGATGTCAAATGAGGTATGAAGATTGGAAAGACTGCATTTGTCCCTTGCACCATTTCAGAAAGCCACAGCAGCACTGCACAGATGCTGTAGAGAATGCTGCTGCACCTTGTTGGTCACACTTGAATTTGTCTGCCTGCTGTTCAACCCTTAAACCTGTCCCAACCCCCAAATACAGTTTCACTGCCAGCACCTGAACCACTCATCTTCAGACCTGGTTTCATACAGTTTAAAATAAAATGGCTGTTATTAGAACAGGAAATAACTAACATACATATCTAGAAGTTACAGTGCACATTTAACATGAAATGAAGCAAAGGAGCAAGAAGGAAAGAACAGTTTGCAAACAAAGCAACTCTTACTAGCTTACTTGCATGGTAAAATGCGAACAACATCATTCTGCTTGTAACTCTCAATGCAGACAGCACAATGATCAAAGTCTGGGTCTGTCTCCTAAAATGAACAGAATGAAAATTCAAGTCAAGAGCTTAGTCTGAAACAAAGGTGAAAGTAATTGCAATCAGTACAAGAACCATGTTGTGTCGGAGAGGATATTACCAAGAAGATACAGAAATGATGACAGGGTGGTTACGTCCCAGCACGACTCAGAGATGAGAAGCATCTCACACGTACAAAACCATTCCCCTTCATCTGGAGCTGGAAACTGATCATTTGAAACATCAGCTAAGGCCTAAGATATTTACAATATCCAGTTGTACTCTATACTGCAGGGATTTTCCTACAAGGAATCACCACCTCAGCTCTGAGGTAGAAAAGAAAACAGCTTTTTTTTTCTATTTGTTTTTGTGGATTAGCTTTTTGGGAATTCTGTGTGCCAGTGAGCACACAGAACCACTCAGTTATTGTTGCCAGATGGAGCACAAGAAGTAGTTAAGCGAGAACCCCCCCTGAAATGTACAGACTTGCAGCAATACTAGCAGTTACACAAAACACCATGCCGTGAGATAAGCAGCCTCCAACAAGGAAGGCAAGGTCGTAATACCAGAAGAGAAAGAAAAAGCTGAGAAGTAAACTGCTTCCTCTGACTAAAACAAAACACGATGCCCACATTTATCACGTTGAAATATCATTATACCTTATCTCCCTTCTTTACTGTCCTGGTTGTCAATTTACCGACGGCTTTCTTGGCAGCATCTCCAAGGCGACGCTAATGAAGTGACAAAGAAGAGAACACAAATTAGCCCTCATAATCAAGCTTCATTACTGCCCTTTATAATGACTTATTTGGGCTCGATACTGCCTCAGCGATACACACTGACAGTGGGCCAACACTGCAAACAACAGCGTAAACAGCAAAGCCCACAGTTAGTGATTCGTCAGGAAACGAAAAAAATCCAACAGCAGAGCACAGGAATGCACTCAGTGTGTGGGCATACAGCTCCACAACAGTCACCCAGCACGTGTGACGAAGCTAACCAAACCCAGCCTGCAGTACAGGAGATGGAGCAACGTGCCCCCCAGCGATTTCTGTCATCTTCTTTTCCTAGTGCTCTTTATTCTGTGTGCTGGAACATATTCTGTTCTCTTAGGCTTGAATTTTTCCCCTCCCCGAGCACAGGTTGATCTTGTTCTGAGACCAAACACATCCTCAGCGTAACCTAGTTCCTGTGCCCTTACCCGAAACCACCGCTACCACACAAAGCAAAAAATCTGTGGGTCATGAAATCCGAAAGACTCGATTCAGACTTGAATAAAGCTGAAACGAACGCTGCTTTCAACATTAACCTCACTCTGACTGCAAAGGCCAAGCCATTTTTTGCTGTTTACACAACGAGCACTGCTGGGTGCGCGTTGCCCCTCTGTGTGCCCACTGCCCGGCTGCTGGACAGTGGTTCCCAGGCACTGAGCAGCACAATGCTCACACCTCCTCACGTCAGGATCTCAAGATTGGGTTTACATTTACCGGAAGAAAGGAAGTTCCCATATTTCAGCACAGGAGGGGTGAAGGATGAATACTCTGCTTTTGAGACAGCTCGATTCTAAGAACACAAAACACTCATAGCAGAACCCCCCGTGCAGCTCAGAACAAGCACACACTTCTTGTGCCCACATACCTCCCATACACTTGAAAAACCAAGTTCTTCAACCACCCTGCTCCAAATCACACGCTTCCTTTCTTTCCATACAAGCTAAGAAGGCTGTTATTATTTGAGAAACACAGAGGCCTCTGAAGGTCACTAGAATTGTGTGTGTTGAATTGAGGTCACCAACTGTATTAACATTATCCTGGAATTACATGAGAATTCAATTTTTGTTGTCGTTTTCTCCACAGAAAAAAAAACAGCTCCTTCATTTTATGCTTTCCTTTTAGGACATCAGTTTGAAAAAAACACATATTGTGTGTCAACCACCACAGAGTACCATCCGGAACGGAGGTGGGGTGGGGAAACTCCTCAAGGGAGCATCCTAACTTCCACATGTGAGAAAGCAGTCAATATAAGCAAATCTAAGCTGTGCATTCCAGAACAAGCATGTGGGCTTGAGTACTTAATGACACAACATGGCACACCAGAACACTGCTGGAGCAATTCTCACTGCACAGCCAAAATGTGACTGCCAAGAAGGCGTGGTGGGGGCTTTACCCACCTACATCACTGGGGGTAGCTTGTATAATTAGCTATACTGCCTATGCTTGTACTAGGTGAAGTCTCGGAAAATATGCTCCTACTGAGAAAGGATTCATCTCAGCAAAGCTCTTCCAAAACACATATGTATTCTCATATGGAAGGAAATCTGCTGAACAGCAACTTTCATCTCCATTTAAGAGATCCATCTTTCCCACCTTCAAATTTTAACAAGTGTTTTGAAATGCTAACCTTGGGGACGCCGAGGATTTGCTGCTTTGTTAAGTTAGGGCACAGGCACGCAGCCCACGCTTGCTTTAAAACCCACATCCACCTCAGTGGAAAAAGGGCACCAGCACATTCAAAGGAGTTTCATACCTCTGGTGGAAACGCACAAGATTAACCATGTGAAATACCTATCTCTACAAAACACAGCATGTTTTTGATGTTTTTTAATCATTTTTTTTAAACAGGTGCCTCTAGCCATAAGCTATGATCTTGTTTTTCAGTTAAAACAAGTTATTTCCCCACTAACGGCACAGCCTTCTTTCTGAGGGAGCTTTCAAAGCTCTTCAAAAAACAAACCAGAGCTGTCGCCACCTCCTCATTCAAGTTTAATAAGCTCAGCTTTTTAAACCGCATCAAATTTTCATTGAGTTTCTCCTGACCTTTTGTAAAAATCTAAAGAAAGAAGGAAGGTCTCAAAACCCCCCTCCCCACAGAGCAGCTCCTTTGAAACGTTTGGAAGAAGCCCCAGACCATGCAGGGGACACAGCAGGCACAGCTCAGCACTCCACGACACCCACTGAGTAACAGTTATACTTCAGTGTTTACCACCCCGAGGGACTGCACTAAGTACCAGCCATAGGTTGGTCACTTCAGAATGACATCCTTAGGAAAATCTAACGGGACCGACAGCATCAGATGCTATTTCTAGAAACTAGAAAGAAAATCCTCTGTTGCAGTTGAGGGTTTGTAAGTCTGCGTTTGTTTTAGGTTTGACAAAGCACTGTCAAGGGCCAATAGTGCTGCCCCACAGTCTGCCCTAAGGGTCAGTCCTAAATCAGGATGGCTGGACGTCAGCAGCTTTGTTAAGTTCCCTTAACAGAGATGCACAGAGGCAAAGAAAGCACACAATTTTTGTGCTCCTTAGCAACAAAAGCCAGGGCACACTACTGAGACTGCAGGTCATCGAGTCCACACCAGAAGTAAATGTTCTACTAAAGTTTAAGCCATATTTAAATTGATGACTTTGTTTATTCAAGACCTTGCAGTACGGGTGCAATTAATTCAGATCTAAGTTCATACAATAAAGGTGAAAAAGAAGATCAGAAAGTCATGCTGGACAAAATATTACTCAGTATGTACGACCAGGAGAATTAGACAGTCCTTACCAAGTATCATCTAAAATAAAGTTAAACTTAGCGCAGATCTGTATCTTAGTCTTCTTACTCTAACATTCATTAATTTACAGCTTGGGAACATCATCTGAATTGCCTTACTTATTACTAAAGCTATCCTTACTAACATAGATGGAATTAATAACATTAGCTCCTTGCTCTGTCACACCACGTAATCTAACGCACAATTTAACCTCACCCCCCATTCCCAATGTCTTTTCCAAGAAAGGAAATCAGAATACTTTATACAGCAATATCACCTCCTGAATTTGGAGAGGGAAAGAAAAACGTGCCCTTACCTGATTCCTATCACGTGCACTCGTGTACCTGATCTTCTGGATGAAGTAAAATATTAACCACGCTGAAGAAATTATCATCAAAACAATGAAAGATATTGACACAAAGACTAGGGAGCCCCGACTGAAGTTTTTTAGAGGAACACGGGAACCCACTGCTATGGCCATCAGGACAGAGATGTTCTTTTCCAAATAATTCAGGATCTCCTTCACTTTTGATTCTGTAATCATCACAGCAACGATGTCTCCAGTTCCTATTAAAAAAGAGAACAAAAGTTAACATTTAAAAATCAACAGAGCACGATCCCAGTAAGATTTTCCATACGCAGAACCATTTGATAAATAATTTTATCCATGTCACATATGGCATTCTGGGTGCTCAGCTCAAGGCTCATCCTTCCAAAACCAAGCTTTCCAGGCAGGGTATTGACATGTCAACTGTTTGCAGCTGCACACATCCTAACAGCTAACCGTGTTCTCCACATGGTAACCACTGAGTGCAGTCTAAACAGATCTTAAACAGTACATCTGCTCCAGATTGGGAGCTGTGATTACTTGAATAGGCAACTCAGAGAAATAACACATTTGGAAGCTGAGTGGTGTCAGTGTACACAGAGTGAAGCCAAGGGAGCTCGGTAAGTTCCCCAGTGTGGTTATGAGGATTTCCACGCGCACAAAGACTGCCAAGGACCTACAAATCACAATGCCAAAAAAGCAACAAAGCCAAAACTTCTACCCCCACCACTTCCCATAGAAGTGGAAGTAAAGCAAGCAAGCCTAGCTAGAAAGCGGAACAGAAATTAAAAACTGAGGCGGAAATATGAGTGCTGGTTTTATCATCCATCCAAAGACATGCTTAATAAGGTAGCAAAAAGCTCCTAACCCAAAAAAAAAATTGTGTGCCATTCTTCATCCAGATCTGTACTGAAACCCCCTCTCAAGATCTATTTTCAAGATGCTGGTGAAGCCTGCTCATCTGCTCCCACCATCTGTTTGCTCCAATTCACATTCCCTAAAAGAGGAACAGTCAAACGTGGGTGACTTCAGCACTGTGGTTCTGACTTTGAAGCAGATCTGAGTCGGAGAACTCGGTGTGACAGCGAACAGAAAACATGAGATCCTATGTTAACAGAGGGGATTTCTTCTAAGCCCTTTAATCAGAATCCTATTCCTAAGAAGTTACTGTACCCAGAATATGAAGTAGAAGACTAAAAAGAACAGAATCTTTGAAACTGAGGGCACAGTAAGTCAGGATAACAAGTCCAAAGGTGCACGTTTCCCAGGAGGGGATTTTGCTAGAGCTGCATAAGTCATTTAAGTGTTACTTCATTGCTCCTCCCATTTACAAAGACAAATTGTGACTGTTATAGCCCCTGCCCTCGGTTCTCAGAGAGCACTTCCCAACATTTGTCTTAGAGCTGCCGGAACACTCCTGACTTGTCTGGCTGGAAAGACTCTGCACTTAATGACAGACAGGACGATACCTTCCTTTCTTGCTGTTTCGAGGTGCTGTATGTAGATGCAGCATGTGCTCCCGCAGCTCAGATGATGCAAGATCAACCCAGAGCCCACAGTTCAATCCTGCCTGATGCTCTCCCCAGGCGTCACTTCATTTCCTCTCATCTTCTGCTAGCAAAGACTGGTGGAGGGATTGTTTTCCCCAGAGCATATGTTGCACTACGCTTCCCCAGGAGGTATTATTTGGCCCACGGCACTATGTTCCCATCCAAGTATCAGTCAGGAGCCCTCAGCGCAGCATCCTGACGCGACTCACACAGCCACCCGAGGAGCAAAGCTGACTAAGATTTTCTGATAGCACTCCAGTTCCGTCTGAATTAAAAGCTGAAGCCTCCACCTATTCTCTGCTGCCCAGGGAACGTGACAAAGCTGACAATCTGCCACATGTTTTATATAAGGCCTGGTGCAAAGGGAACCTCTGGCATCACTGCAAAGCCACTTGCATTCCAAATGACTCAGCTGCCAACAGCCCAAGTGCTACTGCTGCTCCTGACCCTGTGAGAGCCAAGGAGAACGACACAGAAGGAAAATAAATTGCACCTGCTTAACATCCTGAAGCTCAGTGGAAACTGGGACTTGGTTCATCCGTATTTCTGTCAGGGGCATCACGCTAAATAATTATAGCAAGAGTTCCCTGCTTGAGAAGAACTAGGGGCAGGAGGAGGCACTGACTTATTTATTTTCAGCACCCTGAAACCTTGCATTTCTGAAACCTAAACAGAAAAAAAAAAAAAAATCCTCAGGTGAATACAGAAAGACTAACAGCACTTAGGGAAATTAGAGTATGGTCTTTATATAAACATTCTGAAAAGCAATGCTCTCCTGAGCAAAGAACAGCATCCAACAAAACGGAGCTGGGATGCTACAGTCAGTGAACTACACACCCAACCAGGGAGAAGCTCAATCAGTACACCCCAAGATAAATGTTGACACCTGTAAATATAAATCATCACCCAAGCCCAAACAGCCCTGCCTTGGAATTTTACTATGTGCATACTTACTGGGATACCTGCACAACTGTACGTATGGAAAGGAAGCTGCAATAAATCATCAAGCCTGTGGAATATGACACCTGGGCAGGAGATGAGAGAAGGACGTAGGTGAGGAGACACTAGGAACAGTGCAGTGGGAACAAAGCAACAGCCAGAAGTTTCCTGGGGAGCTCTACAGAAGTTGCTTTGGTGGCTCACCATATCTCCTAGCACATTTAGAAAGTCAGCTGAAAGTTGTCTCAAAGGAAGATCCCCAGTCTCACCACCAGCAAACAGCAGTCCCTGCCAATTTTTCTTTATGTGGATTCTTGACTGCCAGACGCTTTTCTGAAGCTCCAAACACAGTCAGCTGTGGGAAGGACACCAAGCTGAAGACAGACATGGTTCAAAGAGCAGACCTCAGGCACCCTCCACCCACCTACCACCCCTGGGAGCAGACAAAACACAACTGCTGAGCAGCAGATATTTGCTTTTCTCCTGGTTCCCAAGTGGCCCAAGCAGCTGCTTGGCCAGTGCTGTGGGAAAAGGGATGGTGACAACTGCTGAGCTGCTGCCAGCACTGCAGTGCTGCAAAGAACCTCCTTGCAGACAGGGAGAGCAAACTCAAAACCCCAGCTCAAGAGTAGTGCATGCAGGACCTCTAAGAGGCACAGAATGGTTCTGATGGGCTAAAAAAAAGGTTCACTGAAAGCTGAGGATTAACCCACTTGCACCAAAGGTGAGCACTTTTCTGAGGGCTAATGTTTTCAGCTGAAGTTCTTGCAACTTCCTTAGCCTCTGATTGCACTTGCTGATGCATATTGCAGACAGGGCACGAAGCACAGACCGCACTCAGCTCACACTTGCAGAAGAATATTGTTCTCTCTTTAAATAGCAAGCATTTAATTGTAACGGAAGCTTTTCATCACTTCATTCTGAAATACCCAAACTTAACACACATTTATCTGATGCATTTTGCAGATGGCAGTTACAAAGGCATGCAAAATCCCCAGCTTTCTAATAAAAATAAAGAACAGTGCAGACAGTTGCTTGCTGGCTGGATTCAGGGCATGACTCAGACACTAGAAGACAAATCACAATGATGGAGACATCATAACGATCATGTAATTGGGAACTGCCTGTCTCCACAAACCATTAAAATTCAGTAACTTTTAAAGCATTTCTGAACATGTGTCAGAAATGAGCACATGCACACCGTTCAGTGTGCAGGAAAGTGATCCATCAGTGCCTCTGGATGAACAAAGAGAGACCACCACAGCCAGCAGTTACCAATTGGGTCTGGTGGAACACACGTGGCTTCAGATCTCCAGTAGCCCTTCCAAGACACATTCAGTGATGTCTTACTAAAGACACACTTGCACTAGAATTAAGACTGATCATACTTTAGAAGTCCACTCTTCTGCATGGAAAACACTACCACCATGGTCAAGCTTTTGGCTATTACAAGCAGGGAGTTAATGAACAGTTCCAAGATTCCTGTGAAACGACCTTGCAGAGGCAAGCACAAAAACAGGAACTTATAAACAAAGGAAGAATATAACTGCTTCCACCACCTCCTCCCCCCATAGGACAAAAGCTCAAAGTAGTTTTTTGGTTTGAAGAAGGCTCATTCCTCCTCTGTCCCCAAGGAACATGACTGTCAGAGAAGGTTATCTAAAAAGACCTATCTGCAAGAAGGACAACTGTGGAAATTAATGCAGCTCTGACAACTCATTGGCCAACAATAATAGAATCTGGGGGCCCAAAAAACATCAAAGAAGAAAACAGGAAACACAGAGCAAGTGTTGTCGTTAATAGTGAAGTTTTGAGAGACCGAGTGGGAGTTTTGTGAACACCCCAGAAGACATCTGCACTGAGATGGAAAAAGGAAAGGAGAGAACACTGCACTGAAGACAGCAAAGGGCACATGAAAAGGGTGGTCAGAAAGAAATGAAAAGCAGGAACAAGAAATCCAACTACAAGCCAGAGGAAAAGCAATTAAAGAAAACTAGAAAGTAATGACAAAGGTGACACAAGGGGATTTGCTGATAGCCACAGAAAGGTCTCACTGCTCATTTAAGGACGATACTTCCAAGCTCGGGTTTATATCTGTGTTAGAAAATCAACCTTACGATAATGAAACTAACTCTACATCTGCACTGCTAGAAAAGATGGGCTCTGAGACTGCACATCAGCTCCACTGCACTTCCCAACAATGGGGAACACAAATTCTGCAGATTTTTTTTTACATTTTAGCCTGATAAACCAGAAATTCATTGTAAGAATGAAATCTTCTACTCCAAAACAGTCTCGGTAAAAGCAGACAGTAAAAAGAAGAGTCTTGGCATATGGTCAGAGTGATTAAAGCAGGTCTAGCCACACAGGTTTTTATTTTGATCTAATCAAAAAGGAAGCAAGAGCACACCCACACTGGCAGCACCACTGCTATCTCAATGGTTATATGTTGTTTGAGATGCCCCAAATCAAACACTTCTGAAAGCAGAAACAAAACCATAGTATTTGACAGTTCTTAGTTCTAAGCAAGGCAAGAACTTAATGCCAACGTGCATCCATTTTAAAATGAGACTGAACAGCATTTCAAAACATTTTTCTTTCTGTTGTCTCTATAACACTGTAAGCGTTGCATTCTTGACTATATGTAAAGACTTACTGTAGGATATCTGATTTATACAGTGTCAGACACTGGAACAGATGTTCCAACACTGCTGTGAGAAAATAGTAAATGACAGCAGTATAGGAAACTGCTGGCTAAAAGCCATGTTTTCACGGGGTGCAATGGCTAAACACAACCAGCAGAACCACCACCTACCCCAAAACACTGAGCAGCTATTTCCGGAAATCACAAGTCTCTCTGCTACACAAACTTATGCAGACCAACCTGACAAACAATCACTTCTGAGGCCAAGGCACAAATTCCGACTGCCTCCCTCGGGAGAACAAACCAGCAGATATTCAAGCCCAGCAAGGATCAGGCTTCAATGATTTGCAACAGAAATGCGGTGAAGTCAGGCCTGCAGAACAGCCAAAAACTCTCCTCTGATTGCAGCAAAAATGATCTTCAGTAGATTGATTCTGTCATGGTAAGAGAGGACACTGCACTACGTCACCTAACCATGCCCCAAGGCACAGCAGGATTGGGAAAGACAGTGTGCACTGCTGACAGCAATGTGGACATTCTGAGCTCTGCTCCTTTCAGAGCAGCATGTGACTGAGAGGCACATAACCAGAAAACCAGGAAAGGCAAGAGCAGCTTTCCAAAGGTGGCTGTGACAGAGTTAACTTCCAAACAAACAGAGCCCAATCAGGTTCTTGTTGTGCTAACACGTAACGTGTTAAATAATAAATCCATAGGTAAAAACATTACTGTAATGTAGACCTGTGAGGTCTACATTAAGATGCGCTTGGGTATTGATATCTACAACTCTCTACACTCTTGTAGCCAACCTCCATTTTATTACTCTTGGAGAGCATTTTCTATTCTGACTAACGTACGCTGGAACTCAAAAAAACCCAGAGATATGTAATGAGAGCAGACTGTCAGGGTCTGGTCTCTTCTGTCTACAGACAGCCTCAATTCAGATCCATCAATTTGGACAGTGTTTCCAGACAAGATCAGCAATCTCCCAGAACACGTGGTGATAGAACCATACCCAAGGACACTACGAAGAGTTTTTAGAACTCACAAACAGCACATTCACAGATTTATGTAACAAATTTGATTTCACGGAATCCATGGACTTCAAGAATTACTCCGCCGCTTGAACACAGTCTTCGGCTAAGAAAAAAAAAAATGTAATTACTTACAGTCACTAACGGTCCCATGGGCCTTTCTGCAGTCACAGAACTAATTACCCTTTCAGCTGGATAAGGAAGAATGAGCCCAACTCGCATCATTCCAGCTGTGGATGAGCACGTAGCATGCAGGAACACAGCAAAGAGGAAGCTCTGCAAAGCACTGAGCGTTGTGCAGGGGTTTCCCTGCCTCGCCTTGAGGAGACACTCGTTTTCCCGTGGTGCAGAGTGCACGTTTTCAACACCTCTCCCCACATCCTGCATAGTGTCAGACAACTCCATCTACTGCGTGACAGATTTTCCTGAGACACCTCCAGGAAATGCAGCAGGAAACAGATCGACCATACCATTGTTGATGTATGTTCCAAAGTTTTCAATTAGCAAACATGAACAATGAACAACGTAAAAAGATCAAAGATACACAACTACAGTGAGACTATGGAAGATTACTTATCCTTTCTTTGAATCTCCAAATACAATGAGTCATTTTTCCTTTTTTTTTTTTTTTTGCACTAATATTTCAGGGAAAAATTGATGGTAAGAACAAACCTGTAACACAGTGAAATTAATTTTGAGCTGTGGATTACGAGTCCAGAAGCGCAATAAAGATTTATCTGATGAGATGTCTGCAACTTCGCGCTACAGGCTGTAAGAGATTTAGCAATGTCAGGTAAATACTATCAACGAGGCATTCTAGTAGAACTTGTTTAAATAGTTCCAAGAAGTTCCTCCAGCACTGATAAGCTCTACTTTCTGGAACCCAGCAACTTTAATGTGAAGCTTTCTTTTGTGTTTGTTGATCTTTTCCTGTTTAAATCTCATACATAAATTCAGAGTACCACATTTTAATTTTAGAGGGTTCTGTAGCTTGCACTTTTTCCTACAAATCCAAATAAAAACCTGGATTTTAAACAGAGCTCATGATAAATTTTCACTATTCTGTTCTTAACAGGATTGTCTCCATCACATAGAGAAATCAAGAGGAATTAAAAAGCTGTTTTACATGCATTTCCTTCCTATACCCATCATTGATTATCTAGAAGTCTGCTACTAAATATTTTCTCCACCGCATCAGCTCTTTCTACATTAGATAATATTTGTTCTAACTTCTATTAGAAGTAGCAGGCAAAACCACTCATAAAAACTGCCTTCCTGCCAGTGATATCACAGCCCAACACAACCTGTGCTGGGAAAAGGTGTCCTCTATCAGCCAAAATGAAGGACATCTGCAAGAATAACTCAAGTTGGTTTATTTTACATACCAACGTACAAGGATACAGTGAGAGAAAATGCTGCTATTAGATCAGCAGAAATATATACTGGAAGTTTTACCAGTTCCTTTAGGTCAATACCTCCTCTGAACCCCAACTTTAAGGGACAGAGACATAGCAGACTGTCACACAGGAAAACCAAACTTTGATGCTAGCAATAGAAACTGTTCAATTAATATGGTGATGAAAGACTGATTTAAGAGTGACAGCTGCTCTCTGGCCACCAGCAGGAATTCATGCTCTGTTAAGCTGTATGTTGAGTATGAACAAATTTCCACAAGATTAACATTTTTAAGTGTGTGTTCAAGCATAAAATAACTTGGATAAAATATTAATCCCATCGCTGAGAACTGCTTACTGAGCTGTTTTCATAGGGAATCACCTCCCTGCAGGTTCAAGATGGGCAGCATATGTAAATCTATTATAATATTTTCATTATTTTTAGCACAGACTTGGCCAAAGCTGACAACTGGAAATTATGCAAAGATCAAAGCAGGGAAGCAAGCAGCTCACTGGGTGTGCTATCAGCACCTGCTGTTCTCCTCTCTGCTCGACCACGAAGACAGAGTACTCCTAAGGCTCGGCACCTAACAGTATAAGAACTACAGTTCAGAGATATAAAGTGATGTAAGGCCTATTTTTATCTTTTTTTGGGAAGAAAATAGACAGCCATCAACTCGGACATCATAAGACAGTCGCACAACTACACAGCGAGGAATGCATTTTTTAAGGAGGCCTTGACTGCGTGTCAGGACTCTACACACAACATTAGCTCACACATCGAATCACAGAACTGTTAAGGATGCAAAAGACCTCTAGGATCCCAAAGTCCAGCCCCAGCCCACTGACCACATCCCTCAGTGCCACATCTCCATGGTTCTCAAACACCTCCAGGGATGGTGACCTCTGCACCTCCCTGGGCATCCTGCACCAGTGCAGCAGCACTCTTTCTGAGAAGAAATTGTTCCTAATATCCAACTCAAGACTCATTTAACACACTCATCCTTCAAGCATAGGTTCATGAATCGATATCACTCTTGAACAATGACTAGAGAGTTAATGGAACACTGGATTCCAAACCTCCACTGTGCTGAAGCTAACGCCAAATGATCGGTCTGCATTTCACAATGGCACATGGCTGCAGTTCACTGGGCAAACAGGAAGGTCCTGATGGAAGCCCAGCAAGGCACAGATTGCTTCACAACCCCCAGACACGATCAACACACTGCCAAACTAAGAACTGTGGAGCAGCACTGCTCTATCACAGCCTGACAGTAGTGACACTACCTCACAGCTCGATGACAGCTCAGTTCTAGACAACTGCTTGCAGTCTGTCACATCATTTGAACGCTCCCAACCCAAAACGTTAATTTTGAGATAATGTCTACAGGCCCAAGTCCACGACAGACTCCAGTCCACCACGGACTGAGTTCAGGCAGTACATAAAACCAAACATCTGAAAGATGCGAAAATAAAGAAGGCATCATGTCCAGAAACTATTTTCTTTTTTTAAAGCTTGTCATGAGTAAATACTTGGAATTAACTCTGCCACGATACAACATTCCAAGCCAGAGGAGAAGTCACAAATTGTTAACAAGGGACTGCAGACCTTCATACAGACACTTCGAAGAGAAGGAGAGCTGAAGGCTTTGGAAGTAGGGCTTTTACCTGCAAAGTAGCTCCGGAAGGGTCTAAGGAGGATAGATAAACTAGAAATGGTATATCAACAGCCTTAGGATTGTTACACAGAGGTCAAAATCTCCCTAGAAAACTCCTGTGGTAGACAAAATTGGGATGGACAGACCCCACTGAATCAGAAACCATGAGACATTTCCCATATATGATGTCTGGATGGAGAGATGCAACCATAGCACCTCTTTAAATCAAAGAATTCTAGTTGAGTGACGATACGTTGAGCATCACTCAATTCCAGCTTCCACACAACCCCCTGCATTATAGGGAGAAGACTGATAACCTCTTGAACACCACACAAAACCACAACATCAGCAGTACAGTCAGCAAGCACAGAAATATCCCGTTCTGAATAAGCTAAGTAGTTCTGAAGTGAGAAAACCTAGGAAAACCAAAGAAGTCATTATTAGAGCTGTGAAAAATCATACCTAATCATGGATTTACTGTAAGTATGAAAAACTCACATGCTACACTAACTCACTGGTAGTGGCACCATTTTTCACATGAATAGACCTTAGAAAAGAAGTAGAAGCAACCAGAAAACTAGACAGTGTTCTAGACCAGCAACAGTCTGATTCTAGAGCACTTAACACCAGACAACTGCTCTCTGCTGCATGGTGCTCAAAGCTTAATGATTCCATCAACAAAAACGCATCATAGGAAAGAACTGTCTGAAGTGTTGTACGTAAGCTCAGATTTGGATCTAACGTTTGAAAGCCCACAGCCAGACAGAGCCACACTACTACAAAAGCTCCCCAAGTTGCTGATGCTCAGTGGGAATGCCAGGCCTGGTGTTGTTTCATGCCTGCTCTCCATCTCAACAAGGTCAGAAAAGCTGACTGCTAAGGTCCTGCAGGTATCTCCTTATGCCCTGACACCCATCAGAAGCACTCCTCATTGGATAAAGCATGCAGCAAAGCAAAATAATCTCTTCCACAATTACTGTCTTACTTCTCCTCACTGCATACATGAAAATAACCATCATTAGAGGGCAGGCTGCTTCCCACAGCATCCCTGCACGCTGCCAGGAGCGCTTCAGCAACAGCTCACGTGGCAAAACAGGCAGTGAAAGAGCCTGTATTTGTGCTTACCTTGATGAGTCATGGTGACGGGCTCCTCACTGGATATATTGTTGTAGATGACCACGGCGGTGGCATTGTGCGAGGCTGCCCGCAGGATTTTCTCTCGGAAGGTACAGTTTCCTCTCTGCAGCAAAGCAATCCACTGCTTGGTGTTGGGAGGGACTTGGAAACGCGTCCGAGGGTCGCAGCCCAGGCGATCTGCAACTGGAGTTGGACACACGTTCAGACGAACAGCAAGTTGCTCAAACAGGCAAGAGAGAAGAAAACAGCACTCAATTAAAGCACTAGGAAGCTGCTGCCCTCAGGTTAATACAGCCCACCCTTCAAGTTTAAAAACAGTCTCCTTTATAAAGCTCAGTCTCACCACTGATGCTGTAGCTGTACGCCCAAGAATTAGGCTCAACAACAGACGCTATTTTTAAGCCCGGTGCAGCGAGAACAATGAATTTCCATTTGAATCAATACCTGCCTGCGGGCTGAGAAACACGGGGATATGGTTCATGTGCTGCGGGCACTTACCCAGCAGCCGTTTATCACTCATCCTGGGCAGCATAACTCTTTTTTTCCTTTCTAATGCAGTCACATATCTCCGCAGTGGGAAGAATAACTAAACAAGAAGATTTTGGAGCAGTTATCTGCTGCAAGGACGAGAGCAGCAGCCAACGCGAGCTTTTACACTGCATGCTTTGCCGGCAAAGCAGTGCATTCCAACTCATGAAGAAACACGTTCTTGCAAACGCGACATGCTCCTGTTGGTAAACGGGTACAGGTGCTATGAAGGAAAAGGAATCCACGTGGCAAATGTCGTATCTGAGCCCAACAGCATACAGAGACCTTTTTTTTTTTGGTCTTTTTTTGATGCTGTAATACGTCCTGGAGCAGCTGAAGCCCACACGTACAAAAGGCACGGAGCGCAACTAGTTTTCTAGTAAGTCAGAGCCAACAGCAACTTGTAATGCACAAGTATTTACCCTTTCAAATGCCACGAGTAGAAGCACCTTTGGATACTGAAGGTGGATGGGACAAACAGAGAGACCTCAGGCAAACAATTCACGTGGGTCACAGATCTGAAAACTGCCACAGTTCCCAAGAGCCATTCGGACAAAGTGCCCCGTACAGTTTTCCCTTCTAAGAAGAGAGCTCTTCAGCACCGACACAGAGCAGATGCTGTAGTCAGGAGATCCTGTACAGGAGGAGGATGAAGAGCAGCATGCCTGTGGATGGCAAACAGTTTGATTCAGTCATGCTCAACGCACAGCAAGTAACCTAGATAACAGGTTACTCACTAGAATGGAAGAGCACCTTGAAATGGAGGCAGCTGCTGAAAAGCCTTCCACGCAGCTCAGCTCCACGAAGCCCTGCAAAGGCACTTATCAACTCCCAAGTTTGAGCCGTACAAATTTAAACACTGACAGAGAAAGTGGCATGAGACAGCAAACAGCCTCTGTGGGAAAAGTAGCACAGATTTTCCACTACAGTAGAGATGAAAGCCTCTCGTGGCAGTGGGGAGAGCTACAAAATGCTGTTGGACCAACAGGATTAGGAGCTCATTTGTGCCGATACGTGAGCATCCAGCTGCACAGCAACAAGCACAGCATCACTTGTGATGGGGAGATTCACTGTGTCCCAACTACACTACTTCAGCCTTATTTAGGTAAGGCAACAACACAAAGGAAAACCTGGTTGGGTTCCACGAGCCTGCAGACTGCCAGAGATTGAATACAAAATCACGACTCGCTTCTCTTCAGGTCAGCACCCTATTTACCCCACACAAACGTTAAGTAATCCTTCCTCTTTTAACTAAACAAAACACAGGAACAACAGCAAAGTTTTTCCTGCTCCGGCCTTCCAAGGGCTCCCAGCCCTGCAGCACCAGCAGCCAGTACAGCAGCACCTCCAGCCCCATAAGGGACAGGTGAACAAATGCTGTCAGTGAGAACCACACCAATAACTCCCCACCATGGCACTGCCTAGACTCCACTGTCCAAAGTGCTGTCAGGCTGTCAAGGACTCAGACTTGCAAATCCTGGATGGTGGCTGTGCCAGAATGAGACTTCAGATTATATCAGTGCCGTTCAAAAAGAAGCCACTTGTGTGTAAAAAGATACGACCAGAAATCAGTCAGTTTCACAACAGCAGAAAATACAGGTGTACATAAAGCTGCCTCCCTATGGGTGTGCTACTGTCCTACCAATCTGAAATATAAGGGACCAACTCTGTCCCTCCTTTCTTCGTGTCTATGCACCATGCATACAGTGGCAAAAAACTGACTTTATGCTGAGGTGTCAACCTGCTGGTCCTTACCTCTTCCAATCACTCACCAGGCCCCTCAGCTTTCCCCAGTAAGAAGGAGGACCATTTTGTGGTGGCAGAAAGTGAAATGAGTAGCTCAGCTTCAGAGCAACAAAGGCTCCATCAGCGCCCTGCACACCCCGGGCTAGCTGCAGGCTGCTCCCTGTGCCCCACACTTCCATTGCACACCCTCTAATCCGAGCAGGGCACTGAGGCTGTGCCATCGCCTGCGAGCGAGGGATTTGCCTCCTCCCCCCACAAAAAGAGCAGCGCCAGCATCCCACAGCCCACTGTATTGCATTATGCTTCGCTCCCCCCTCCCTTTTTCAGGTCAGATACCCCGATCGATCGCCTCTCAGCTAACACTCCATTCTCTCAGACCAGCAGAGCCACAGAAATCCTTTCCCTCTCTGACCTTCAGGGCTGCACCACACCCGGCGGAGGCAGCAGCACAAAGGATAGAGCAGCACAGAGCTGCAGCCCTGCCTGCATGGCACACCTGAGCACACCCCCCCATCTCTTGTTGTTCTGCAGACCTGGAGCCCCCAGGACAGGAATTCAGCTGGGAAACCTACAAAAGCAGCACAGATCCATCCCTGTTTCAAGGACAGCTTTTTACTCAAGTGTGCATACTACATACGTGATATTAAACAGTATTTTCCTCTGACATACTGGCACTTAACGTTGTTACCAGTTGGGTGCTCACCCACACTGCACCAAGGAGTGACACGGGGCAACACTTCACCTCCGAGAGCCACGCTACAGCATTGCTCTGGATGCACTTGGCTGTTAGTGCCAGGAGGAACTCTTTGAATGAGAGTCATCTCGTTTCAGTTAAACAAAAGGAAATCAGGCAAGCATTCAGTGCTGTAATAGTTAAGATTTAATCTCGTTAGCTCAATAAGTGTACCGCAATTACAGCTATAAACTCAGATAACCACCAGTTTTGTTATCACTCAAGGACTGCAATTAAGCTGGATGCTGAGATGAGTGGCAGAGGATGGGTGCACAGTACAACACTATCCCTCCACGAAGCTGCACCTTCTGATGCGCTTCCCTGCTGCACTTTCCCAAAGCTCATTTTTGGATCCCAGAAAGGAACACCAAAAATTCTGCCCAAATATCACCCAAAGTTCTTCAGCTCCCTAAAAACTGCCATTTCAATCCTCCTGCAGCTAAACCCCATTTGCATCACACTTAACAAAACCCCGGAGTGCTGCGCACGAGCTGCACACTTCCATTTGTCACCTCGAGCATCTGTTCCCTACCTCCACCTTCCCCTCAGACAGTTTTTTCCTTTCCATTTCATACACGGCTCTATAAGAAGCGCAGGGAAAGCTTTGGTACGTGTTTTAGCCTAACCACGGTGAATTCAACCTAAGAGATTCTGCTAAAGGAACAGGTGACTGAATTTATTGTGCGCTGACATTTAGAGGGTGGGTAATCAAAGGGAGTGATGAGTTCAAAAACTGAACATAAAGCAATAGGCATATTCACAAACACGAGCTGACCACCACCACCAAGCAGAGCACCCTGCACCCCAGGCTGTGCATCACACACACAGCTGCTGGCCTCAAGCCCTGAGCTGGTAAATTCGTACCTCTGCGTGCACTCAAAGGATGGGAACACAGCGCACAGAATGGGACATTTATAACATTCCAGCTGTAACAGCTGGGGGGCAAACAGGTCACCTGCACACACACAGACCCCAAGCAACGGCCCACGGTGCTGGACATCAGCACCAAGTGACAGCACCTCCAGGCAGCTGCAGTCACTGGGACACGAGAGGGCTGGGCACTGGGCAGAGCACTGCTGCTCCAGCAGCAGAGGCTGGCGCTAGCTGCTCGCGTTAAGAGCTATTACAACAAACCCATCGCAAACAAGTGCCACAGCAATACAGAGCAGCTGATAAAAAGGCATTACAGCAGTCACAGACAGCAGCGCCGCGCTGCTATCAGAGCCAGATATAATGAAGCAGAAGAATATCATCACAAGGCCCTTAAGTGTTCGGGAGCATCTTAACTAAAAGCGTAACATACTCCCATCTCTTTCCTACTAAGCACAAGGTTTTTAAGCCACGTGAAGCGTCTCAACAGAATTAAAATACAACGCCTACTGTACGGCTATCTGTGCAGAACAATTCAGAGCAGCTCTGCAGGAAGACCGTCACTGCAGTGTTTGCTCTAAGTGCCTTCTGTTGACACACGGAAGGAGAACACCTCCCAGCAACCCAGAGCAAAGTTTGGACGACTGCAGCACGTTGAACCCACAGAATTCAGGCCTGCAGCTCCACGGCCCACGCTCTGCTTTCCCTCCCAAATCGTTCACCACGTTACATTCAGCAGCAAGGCAGGAAACGCTCCTTAGGGCACACAGAGCTCTCCTCTCACTGCTTCTGGTGACAATGCTGCCGGCCTCCCTCACTGCTTTCATCACACTTTAGTGAAGATCACGCTGGAAGAGACCAGGGAAAGCTATGGGGGGAAAATTAAGAAGTAATTAATGCCAGAAGTTTGGTTTTTGACCAGCAAAGCAGCTGCTGAAGGAACCAAGTGGTCTGACAGCCTGCATGGGAAAAGACAGCAGGGCTAACCCTACCCCCAAACATCCCTTAGGATAACTGTGCCCAGTGCTTCGAGGACAGCCTGCCGAGCTCACACAGCACTGCGCGTTTAAACGAGGAACACCAGGGAGCAGAGCAAACGAAAGGCTGAGCACATCTGGGGACAGACGGCCAAAACCTGATGAAAGGCAGGTTTTAAGACCAAAAGGAAAACCCTCCAGCGGTCAGCTCGCTCCGAGGGTCATCTCTCTAGCCTTCCCCACGAGCACGCTCTTTTAATACGTCCTAATTAACGCTTTGTAAAGCGAATGAAGCAGAGCTTCAGTGCAACCAGCAAGTGTGCGTGCTGCACAGCCGCCTCGTGCACCGCTGGATGCTGAAAGAGCATCAACACATCGTCCTGACCTTGATTTGTTAAATCCTCGAGGGGTTTTAATAACACAGCAGGCCTCTTCAGGAAAACACAACAAAACAAAACCTAGCAAAAAAAAAAAAAAAAACCAACAACAACAAAACCGTCTTAATATTCACCGCTGGCACACTGGGTTTAATTGATTGCGTTGCCTGGCGGAATGCATTATTCAGAGGCTGGGAGCACCGAGATCCATCCGAGCCCCGTTTCTGGAGGAGAACAAGCTACAGCACCGTCACGGACGGATCTCAAAACAAGGAACGATGAAAACCACACCGCTGTGACCGAAATCGAGACGACACCCTGAGCCGCGTTTCTTAAGGGCACAACCCGTCACGAAGCACCCAGCGGGCACCGGCCGCGCCTACCATCCGCAGCGCTCAGCACCGCGGACCGGGGCACCGCTCCGACGGGCGGACGCAGCCACAGCGGCCCCGACGGCGCTCCCACGGCACGCGGGCAGCCGCACGCAGCCGCAGCGCGGCCTCCGGCGCAGCCCCGTCCCCGGAGCACGCTCCCCCACGCACACGCGTCCCGTCTCCTCCCGCCCCAGCTCTCCCGGACGCCCGCACGCCGCGTTACCTCCGTTGATGGGCACCGGGGTCACCAGCAGGCCCTTCACCTCCACCTTGGGCGAATCCTGCCCGTAGCGGCCGCGGTCGATCCGGAGCAGCGTGGGGCCGCCCCGCTCGGGGCTCAGCACCGTCACGTTGATGAGGGCCGTGTAGTACGACAGCTGGCTGCCGTTGTCGTCGGCGCCGGCCGCCCACAGCCAGCAGTGCCCCAGCAGCAGCAGCAGCGCGGAGCCTCCGCCGCTCCGCCGCCGCCGAGCCCAGCGCGGGCCCATCTTCGCGTCCCGGCGGCCGCGCGTTATCCCATCTGACAGCCCAGGAAAGGACAGAGACCGCGAGCGGGCGGCGAGGGGAGGAGGAGAGCCCGGGCTCATGCCATGGGAGGAGCCAGGGAAGCGGCGGCACGTCCCAGCCGAGCGCGGCCCGCCGGCGGCTGCAGGAGCTCGGGGCGCTCGGAGCCGCTCAGGGCCCCGCGTTCATAGCGCTCGCAGCGCGCACCGGCCCGGGGAGGGGGAGGAGGGGGAGGAGGAAGAGGAAGAGGAAGAGGAGGAGGAGGCGGAGGCGGCCCCTTGGCTACGCACGGCTCCGAGGAGGAGGAGGCGCCGCTCAGCTCTCGGGCTCCGCGGCACCGCCCGGCCCGGCCGAGGGCCGCCGCTCCATGCCCCGCTCGGTACCGAAGCGGCAGCTCCGCACCCGGCGCCTCGACTGCAGCCCGGCGCGGCCCGCACTGCGCAGGCGCGCTACGCCCCACCCGGCGCCACGAGGGCGAGAGGCGGGGCTGTGAAATGCCACGCCCACAAGGGGGCGGGGTTAGGGCGGGGCGGGGCCTGAGTGGGTGACGTCACTCCGGGCGTGGCAGGGCGCGGGAGGGCGTGGAGGTGTGTGGGGGGGGGCGTGGGGGTCCCTGTCTCCCCGGGTCGGGGCTGCCCCAAATTGCCTCCGGAGCTGTGCTGGGCTGCTCGATGGGGCCGTAAGGGGTGCATGCGGTGCGAGGGCCAGGCAGCGCATCCCGCAGCTCCTCAGCGCAGGTGCCAGCTGTACAGCGCTGGCCATCTGGAAACACGCGACGTGGTTTAAAAGCACGTGCGAATGGTGCGGAGTGCACGGAGCTGGGCTTGGGCTGCACTCCTGGGGCTAAAGGGACAGCTCAGCAGCGGCACTGCTCCTGCGTCAGGATGTGGCTGCCACCACCTCATTCGGAGTGACTTATTTTCGGCGTGCTAAAATGGGAAATGTTACTGAGATGTTAATAAATACAAATCCTCTGAGATGCTGTGCAACAGGATGTGAGGCGTGACGCTTCTACATCACTTACAAAAGGTTTGAGCTTCACTGTGACCGGGAAAGCAACAACAGAACGCAACAGCCTCCGCAGGTTTTGAAAGGCAAATCATCTGAAAATTATTTATGGCAAAAAAAAAAAAAAAAAAAACCAACAGGCTGCGGGGCTGTGCGTTAGGACACGTTCCGAATTCCTGAACAAATAACCGTGCTGCTGTTCTTCTGAGATACAGTCTCCCTGGTGACTTCCCAGCTGCTCCGAGAAGCGCTGTGCTTCCCCTCAGCATCTCGCTGTGCTGTTCCCTTCGGAGGTTTTGTGGCACATCCCCTTGCGCAGCGCTTAGCTGCTTACGTGTGTAAGATAACACCCTAAAAGCGCATTCTGTTTACTTCATTTAGCTGCGAGCAGCAGGTCTGAGCCTGTCCTTGGAGAGCCCCGTGTGGGTGCCAAGGCAGGCGGGACGGCCCACCAGGCTGCGGCTGAGCTGTGGGATGCACTGCAGGCCTGTGGTGCTGCAAAATCCTCCCAGATCTGCTCATGAAAAGCTCTGTAGAAATGTCAGTACAATCCAGGAAGTGCTTCTGAAGCAGCAGCCGAGCGTTCTGCTTCCACTGCTTTTTAATGTTGTTGCTGGCAAACGTTGGGTGAGGAGTGGCACATCACAACGGCCCCGCAACATTGCACTAAACCTTTCCCACAAAGCTAGAGGAGCAACCAGAGTGCTGCTGGCACAGGGAGCAGAGGCATGGCATGGGGACACCTCCCTTTCCCCACAGCATTCCTGTGCCAGCCCATGAACACTGGGACCATAGAATCATAGAACCGTGGGTTGAAAAGGACCTCAAAGATGAAGGGCAGGGTTGCCAACCACTAGGCCAGGCTGCCCAGAGCCACATCCAGCCTTGCTTTGGAGTGCCTCCAGGGATGGGGCATCCACAACCTCTCTGGGCAATCAACAGTGCATCACCACCCTCTGAGTGAAAAATTTCTTCCTAACATCTAAACTAAATCTCCCCTGTCTTAGTTTAAAGCCACACGTCCACCTGCATGGCATCCAGCTCTCCCACGGGACTGTGTGCAGAGCACTTCCCCCATCCCCATGTGCCCCATGGCTTTGTTCCCATGGCTGCTCCAGGAACTCTCAGCCATGCTGCCATCTTCCTGCCCCACGAGAGGGTCCACAGGGCGAGGTGTGGCACCCCAGGGTGCTGAGCAGGACTGGGAGAGATGGCGGTGGGGCCAAGGGCCCGGTCCTGTCAGCAGCTTAACCAACGTGTGTCCGGCTTCGTCATGAGGAAAGGCTGAGTTTCATCCTGAATGGAAATGCCACAAAGCCCAGCTGTTTCCTTGAGGATGTGGCACACGCAAAGGGATGCAAAAGTAAAAATAATAAAGCCAAAATAAAGTTAATAGCGTGGGGCTGGCTGGCTGGAGTCAGGCCCAGCAGCACCCGCGGGCAGCGGCCTCCACAAAGCAGAGCACGGCGCCAGTTATGACTTTATTCATGTTCACATTTAGATATTACAACAGAACTCTTAATGACAAAGGATAACGAGTACGATAGGAGGAGAGGAAAGAAAGCAGTGTTCTAAACTGGTTCGATATATAACCGTCAGCTTCCAGACACAGGACTCAACAGGAGCTAGGAGAACTCACATTCACTCACCAGTAGGAGAAACTCGCACATGCAACACTCAAACACTCACCCACAACACACACAAACCACACTGCTGTACTCACACACAGCCCATGCTGTAAGCTACTTGCTCGGAGGCCAGCCCACTGAAACATCCAATGCTGCTGCAGCGACAACAGGTACCAGGATAAAATATCGCGCTATAGATGAAGCAGTACTTGATACACAAGTTTTTCTTCAGAGACACACGTGCATTTGCAAGTAGGGGAGAGATGCTTTGTTTTCACGAAGGAGGAATGTCCCCTCAACACCAACACTTCATAGTGTAGACCCAGAATGGTCATTTTAAACGCAAAGGATGATAAATAGCTTCAGCTGTGAGTTCCAGTAAAAGGCCCAAACCAAAGCGGTGTGCACCGTGCACTGAGCAGGCATAAACACTGAGCCTGGGCTTTAGAAGGTGAAATATTTTTTCGTTGCTGCAGAAGGACAGACAACACCATAGCCTCACCTCAAACCAGAACAAACTCACTTCATTTTGTGCTCACACTTATCCGAAGGCTGTAAAAAGATGCCAGGAATAATGCAAGAGTGCGGGGAAGAGTTTCAGATTTGTACACTCCCATTTCAGTGTTGTTTTAAGAGATCAGAAGTACAATTGTCTCAACAGCTCTTCAGTATCCCACACTGCAGCTGTTCTTCGTCTGAAGAGGATCCAGCGCGTGCTTGTGTTAAGCTGCGTTGTTCATGCAAGGCTGCTGGCACCAACACAACAGGATTTGATTCTTCCCCCCCCCCACACACCTCAAGACGGTGTAAAATAGAGATAATAAACTCCTATGGGGCTGAATGATTTGAATGTTTAGAATCAGATGTCACTTCAGCTCTTTCCCCAGCATGAAGCAGGGGAACTTTAACAGTAGCTCTAATGAAGAAGTAGCACTTCTCCACAGTGATGCTCATGAGCAATTTATTACACAGAACCTAAAGCCCCGGTGCAGCTGTCCCAGCGGGCTGGGGGTGCTGACAGATCAGGAGAGCTGAGCCAAGATACATGGGAACCTCCATCTCATTTCTGCTGCAGAACCCTGCCAGTGCCCTGCAAACACTAGTACGTTTTTAACCCTCATCTGCAGCTCCTTTGGTATTCTACTTTGCAGATTCATTCACAGACATTTCTTGAGCCTCCTCTCAGCTGGGGCAGTGTTTCCGGGCAGAGAACTGTTTATGAAGCACTGGAAACAAGAGAATGGGGGCTTTGTGGCAGCACATCACCCAGAGAGCAGCCTGAATTTAGCTCTGCAGTCTGTCACCTTCCACCTGTGTGAGTCCCCAGCACAGGGCACAGCCTTCCTTCTGCCAAGGGAACCACCGATGGAAAAAAAAAAAAACAGGGCAAGATGAGGGCAGGAGAATTTGGCCTGGCCCGCACCCCGCTGGCTGTCCTGCTTCCCTGGCCTGGCTCTCCCGCATCTCCTGCCAGAAGCATTCTTACTGAGTCATAACAATTACTTAAAGATGCTTAAATTCCTGGCAACTTTGGGGGCACCAGTAGAAGTCGGGGAATCAGTTGTCACACACAGTTTCAAATTCCACATCCTGAGCCAGCTTGGCTCCAGCTGGTCCAGTTTTGTGCTTCTAATTGCCATAGAAATCACAGCCACGTCCTCCTGCTGACATGGGATGGGAGGGGAACATCAGATGCTCTGCAGACTTCAGGGAATCTGAATGACAGCCATGCTTTTCCCATGAGCTAAATAAATCTCCCCCATTACACTTGTGCAGACAACTATAATGACGATTTGGGAAAGTCAACCGTAACGACTCATGTCAGGAAACACATAATACCTTCTGTAAGAGAAATACGGTTTTGGAAAGTGGTACATCTGACAGAAAACACAATTTTAAAAGTCTAAACTCTCGCCTCTGTGCAGAGGTATGGCCTGCGTGCAGAAACTCCCCAGTGCTGAGATGCCCTTGTGCGAGGAGCTCTGCCAGCCACCGGCGTATGGGAGAAGACGACAAGCTGCTCAGACAGCCTCTGCACCCAGACTCCTCTGGTGGTGATGTAACAGCTCTGTGGCTGAGCTCTTGGATTACAAACAGGATGGAAAGAAGTAGGTGGAAAGCAGTGAGGCAGCAGCACAGAAATCTGATGAGAGGGGCTGTGGAGGTTCCCCAGAGCCCGTGGTATCTTTTAGAAACAAAGGGCCCAAGTGATGAGATAGCTCCTTAGCAAATAAATGTTATTCAGTCGTTCAGAGACAGCTGCACTGTGCCAGCAGCTCTGCAACATAAACTGGAGAAGACCCTATGGGGCAGAGAGTGCCTCCTCTGAGCCAGGGTGGCAGGAAAGGTCATGGTGCAGAGTGGTCCATCCAGGAGAATTAGGGCTTGGGCCCCAGCCAGGTGCTGCCCTGAGTGTGCTCAGTGATGGCAGCACACCAGGGGATGCAGCCTAGGGCACTTCATTGCTGGAGCTTTGTTCCTTCCATTGTTTCCAAAACTCTCACAGCAACTTGAAAATAAACATTTCACTCCCTACCACTTATATCCTTTTCCTTTCAGCAAACAACACATTTTCACTCTACGTTCAGAGGCCAGCTGACATTAACACAGCTTTGCTTTAATTCCTCATTTGAACAACAGATGATCTCAGTGCTGCTCTGGGAGAAGGGGAAGGCAAGAGCAGCGGACCTGTGAGCACAAAGCTCCCAGCACAATGCATATAAAGCCCTGCTTCACACAGGGCCTGCATGAAGAGCTGCTGTTCATCTCACTGGGAAGACTTCAGCCATCAGCTGATGCCTGGATGGCTGTGTTGACATGGCTAAAAAATCCCTGTGATAAGGCAGAGTGACAGGTCCCCCTCCAGCAGAGATGAGAGGGGCATGGGTGTTGCTTGCAGAGGAGATAGAAAGGCAGGTGTGCGCTGCCACCTACCCAGAATGAAGTGTGCGCAAACCTTTACAAAGATCCCTTGGGATCTCTCCATACACCTCTTCAGAATGTCCTGCTCTTGCTGCTAATGCCACCAGGGATTTCTTGTCTTTGATTCTGCTCTGCAATTCAGCAGCTGACATCATGAGGCGAGGAGGAGGAAGCGATCCAAGGAAAACCAGTCAGGCTGCACACCAGGAAGAAACTTGAGACTAAGACAGATCTATTTATATCTGACCTGAAATGGGCTTTCTGAATGGGAAGCTGATCTGAGCGGAGGCTGGGTGCTAGGCAGAAGGTGCCGTAGTGCTGAACACAGGCACACAGTTGCCAGCACAACGAATCTGTTTGAGCCACAGAAATAAAAGAAACCCGAGGGATCAGCAAGGCACTCTCTCCAGTCCCGGCACAGAGAAGTTGCAGCTGGAGGTGCTGTGTGGGTCATCGCGCTGCGGTTCCGAGGACATTGGTGTTCCCCATCTGTTCGGGGTGGGTTCGCTGCTGGGGTGGGGTGTAGGTTGATGGAGAAGCTCTGAGTGACCCCGATGATGTGCCTGGAGGGTGAGAGAGGGGCTGCCTCGGCAGGGTGCCTCCAGGGCCTGGTGCCATTAGTACTGCTCGGAGAAGAAGGAAGTGTGGAGAGTGGGGGGACTGGCCCCCTCTCCAGGTGGGGTGCAGCTGCCGTCCTCAGAGTGTTCTGACAGCTCCCCGTATTCACTGTTGTAAAAAGTCTGGCCTCCAACCTGGGATCCATATGACGGCCGACATCTGCCCCGCAGGTCTGACTGTTCCGCCGACAGCTCTGCAGTTCGGCCGGGCCCTTTACTGCTGTGAGGGAGAGACACAGCAGGTCAGTCTGAGCCCTCCTGCAGAACTCCATCCTGCTCAGAGAAAACCCATCTTCAGGAAATGTCATCTGCTAATGCATGGGGCAGTGGCAGGGTCAGGAGTGGATCTACATCTCTGGTTCAAAGCACAGTAAACATTCTTGCTCTAAACCTAAGCACAGCCCATATATGCATTGTGACAACTCTGTACGTAACCCAGCCACAGTTATTTCACCTCCTCTAGGTAGCTCTGGAAAGCCCAGGAAAGGGTTGGGACCCCAGTGAACAGGTAGAGATGAGAGACATCACCTGTTTCTCCTAGACCTGGCAGGAGTAACAGAGCTGATACAAACCAATGACCAGGATGAGGGAAAAAGAAACCAAGGAAGGTGACATGGAAGGAAAGCAGCAACCCCATCTCTGTGCTTGCCAATACCAAGTGACTGGCAAGAAGTCACAAGAGCAAGGGCAGGGACATGTTCAGGGGGAGTTTCCTAGAGGATGGGACATTAGGTAGCCCGCAGGGTAGGAGACAACAGGGAAATGCCTCAGGGAAAAGAGGACAAGAACAAGAAGCAGGAGACAGTCTGATGCAACAGAGAGGCCACAGGGATACAAGTAAGGGCAAGGAAAATGACTGGCCTGATCTGACGTTGGAAGGGAGAGAAAGAGAGGAAGAGGCCTGGGGCTGGCTTTGCCTGCACATGAGCTGACACAGCCCACACAACACACTGTCACAGGTCCCAGACTGCTCCAGCACCAAGCAAAGATCAGCAGGATGTGTTCTCACCCAGAATCTAAGCTTGGTCAAGCACATAATCACCCATAACATCCTCAGCCCTGAGAGTTCCAGGCTTAGCATCAGTGTGCGGGAAGTGCTAAGGCCTGCACCGTGCCTGCCATGCCACATCAGGGCTCTGTAGCACATGGATCAGAGCTGAAGGAACCTTGTCAGGGCTGGGAAGAACCCCATGGAGGTGGCAGCCACAAGGCTTCAGTGTGCCCCATGTGCCACTGCACCAGAAAAATTCAATAAGCAATGAAAGCCCTTTTAATACCATAATTCCACTAAACCTTGTTATCTTAGTGGACACGTTTTCCAGCCTTATGTAATAAGTGTTTGTCTGTTGAACGGGCATAGTTTGTATTTTTAAAACCTAAGCAGGCTGCAGGTCTGTTCTTTATGCATTTTGCCTCTCATTAATGAGTGTGCAGGGATTTCTCTGGCTCAGAGCCCACAGCCCTGCTGCTGCTGAGAGCCCCAAGAGGCATACCCTACAGGGAGACAAGAGCTTTCTCCTTGCCTTGCTGTGTTTGGCAGCAGAGATCTGAGTGGCTAGACTTAAGGAGTACCTGAATCCACCTTCTTTTCTGTGTCGGTTTTCTATCCTCTCAAATTCCTCAGATGCCAGAACCATCCCACTGTCTGTCTGATTGTCCTGCAAGGAAGGAACAGGAGTTATCAGTAACATCCCTGTCAACTTATCAGACAGGGAAGGGAGGAAGAATCATTCAGGAGATGAGATCATATCTATCTGTGATGGAAAAAAAGGAAGTATGGGCATTTTACTTCCAGCAAGAAGCTGGAGCATGCTGGTGATATTTTTAGGTGCCTTTTAAAAACAGCACATTCAAAGGTAGGATTTGTGTGTGCAGTTCAGCATTTACTTTTGGGAAAAACAGAGCACTCTCTGTCTGGAAGGTGCAGTACTATGAAATCTGAGAGGTGAGATTTTCCTCTGAGACTAATTTCCTCTGAGACTGTGATTTAAGTTCTGCCACCATAGGAGATGTAAGAAGCAGACCAGTTCACAGAGGTCTGCAGGGCTCCTGCTGCATACTGTGGTGTAGGTCAGCACAGAGGAGCTCCAGGACAAGCACTCTGGATTTATCTAGTCATGGCTGGATTTCAGTATGCTTAACCCAGCTATGTTTACAGATTTGAGAAGGGTGAAAAGCAGACTCCTCTCTGAGATCCTGTACAGACCTTGCTTGCAGGTCTAAACCTCCCTATTTCACAGTAAGACAAAGCTGTGCTATAGAGAAACTCCCATCTGCCAGGTGGGGAAATGCATGTACATAGGACTGGACGGACTGAACAGAACAGTACAGACAGGCTGACATTAGATAGATCTTCCTTCCATGACCTTAACAGCAAAGGTGTCAGGAAACAGCTGAATGTTTCTTTGCCCCCTGCCCAGCCCCACTCAGATGCCACTCACCGGGTGTGCCTTGTACATTGTATGTGTCATGGGAAACTCTTCAAATGTCTTTATCCTGGATGAACACCTGATCTGATTTCCTCCCGTCAAACAACCAGGGAACGAGACGCAGTTGTAATATCTACTGACAGAAGCACATGGTATTCAGTAAAGCCAAGAGAGCCAACGTCCTGAATAAACAGGAGCTGAACTCAGCTTCCTGCCCCTGCAATCTTAGTGTGCAGGGAGGTAGGTGAACCAAATGGTGGGCGTGGGGAGGAGGGTGGTGTCACCTTAGGCCTCTTCTCCCCTTACTCCTGCAGTGGGGAGCACCCAGGCTGGGTGATGGCCATGATGACTTTGGTGGGATGTGATGCTGTGACAGTTTAGCTGGAAGCAGGAGGAATGCCACAGGCTCAGACATCAGGGGTTGCTATTCACCAGTACAGGAAAATAATTTTGCTTTTATAAGCAAGATGCTACAGCCTAAGTGCTTGGATCACACCTGGTCATCTGGGGCTTTTCCAACTTCTCGCTACTGGGTTCTCCCCATGTCCCTCAGGCTCCCTTACAGCTCAGGCCACTGGCTGCTGCCGGGCTCCTTCAGCCCTTTTCAGAGGGGATTCACCTTGCTGCTAGGTTGTGGCAACGTATCCTCATGTCAAAGTCCTCTTCATCTGAATTTTGCTGGGCAGAGGAAGGCACCTGGGAGAAACCATCATCTTCTGAGCTGTGAGAGTCATTCAGAGGGATGTAATCCTTCCCTTCCTGGTAGGAAGAACAGTGAGTGGCTTTACAAGGAGGGGAGGCCTTTCCTGCAAAAAAGGGCTCTACACAAACAGAAGCTGTCAGAGCTGGGCAGGAGCATTCCTATTATGTCTCTTGTTTCCCTCAAGCAAAATATTTGACTGGAAATTTCTGTGCCCTCTGAGTTATGGGGCTGCAAGTGCTGCAGTTGCACAGAGGTGTGGGTGAGCAGGAAAACAACTCAGACCGACAGTACCTACAGTTCTCTAGCCAACATGGACAGAGCACCATGCTCTGTGGGAACAAACAACTGGCTTAGTTTTGCCTGTGCTGGGATACAGTGCTGAAAGGTTAACATCAGAGGGACAGGACGGGACAGTACTCATTTTTAAGCATTTGGGAATCTTCTGAAATGGAACATCCAGAAAAAAAAATTTAAAAGCAGAGCTGCACACTCATCACAGCTAAGAGAGCTGGCGGGTTGCCGCACGGTGGTGATTAGTGAGAGTTTCTGAGAATTATATATAACTGATTTCTGTAATGGAACAGTTATTTGGTTCGTATGGCCCTGACATTTAGATCAGAAGATAAGAGTTTCAGAAGCCCTGGTGAAGTCCTGGTTTTCATTATGCAGCCATGTGGGAGGCAGGAGTGCCAGGGCCTTGAGTCAGCTGAAACATTTCAAATAATCATCTGGAGATTAGGATGGAAATACCAGAATGATGACTGAGAGGACACTTGCTCTGCAAGGATTGGAACTATATTAGGATGCAGTGAGAAGGCTACTGCAGAATTGTTATCTCCCGCACCCCTGAGTGACAGACCTGGAAACACTGTGTCAAGCCTTGGCCTTCTCAAAGACTTTACACTGGCTAGAGAGTCAGAGAAGGGCACAGTATGGGAGCCAGCTGTCCAGAACTGAGCAGGGACACAGAGAGGTTTTCACCTGTTGGACATTCTCCTGAAGAAGGTTCCCCAGTATCTCCACCAGGTCCGAGAAAGTTGGTCTCTCCTTGGGATCACCATGCCAGCAGCTCAGCATTATACGGTAACTGCCAAGAAGAGGTGATAGTTTTATGTTACAGAAATCCCCTTTTACCTCACTCTGCAGCTCCCACCCATGTGGTTCCTGCTGGAACAGTGTGTACCTGCACTGTGAAGAAAAGCTTGATATGCAGCACATTGGGCATGGGCCCTGTAGACCTGCTAGAAGGGGGTTCATTGTGTGTTGAATACAGCTGCAAGCTCAGACAGAGCCAATTTAGACACCTCAGATACACTCAAGAGTGGGAAAGCACACTACTCATTTACAAAGTGATCCCAGCATGGTTATGCAAGGAGTCTGGTGTTCCTAGATAGCTCTGTCCTGCATATGAACCCATCTGGATTACCCTCCAGGCAGCCACCAGGAGAAGAGAGGATGTATCTTCCCGATCCTGGGTGAAAGATCTCTGCATTTGCCTGCCCTGCCCTGAGATCCACGAGGTTTCTGACTCACATTTCTGCAGTAGCATACTCTGGAGCTCTCATCCTGGTACCATCTTTGAGCCTCTGGCAGAACTCCTCATTGATCTGGACTCCAGGGTATGGAGATGCCCCTAAAAGAGGTTTGAAGAAGGGTGAGGAAGTGGGAACATGAAGCGGGCCATCAGAAAACAATCCTTGTCCTGAGACAAGGACTTCCTCCTAAAATGCACAGCCCACATCTTGGATGCTGTCCAAGTCAGGTTCTTCTTCCTCAGTAAGGAGGAAGCTGCCTCCCACCACCCTGTTCCTTGGTGGCTATGGCCTCTGTATTTCTTTTGCCCACACTGAAGACCTTCCCATCACACCTGAGACATGCTCCAGAGACAAGGGCCTCATGCATAGACTCATTCACCATGCTGCTAGGCGGCACAAAAGCCCCTGTCTGCCTCTCCACCTCATGGCCCTCATTAGCACTCACCCAATGAGAAGATTTCCCAGAGGAGGACCCCAAAGGACCAAACGTCGCTCTGGGTGGTGTAGACCTTGTCAAAGATGCTCTCTGGAGCCATCCACTTCAGTGGGAGACGGGCCTGCAGGAGGGAGAGGCACGGCACAACTGTTCATTCAGTAACCAGAGACAACAGCCCTGATCCTCTCCCCATGGAAGAGTGGAGGTTTGGTGAGGCCAGAAGGAGGGATGAAGGCAGTGGAAGCATACAAAGACAGAGAAGTGCTGATGGGCTGAGAAGCAGAAGGAAGGAGACAAATCTGGAGATGGTGGAGGACTGCATCTCCATCACTGGACCAATGGTCCCTGATCCCATACACACATACGGTTCTACTCCTGTCTTTTCTATTCTCTTTAGTTTTGTCCATCCCCAAGATGGTACTCACGCTGCCTTTCCTGACATAGTCAGGGTCCTTGTAGATGTCTCGGGCCAAGCCAAAGTCACAGATCTTTACCACATTGTTCTCCGACAGCAGGATGTTGCGAGCTGCCAGATCTCTGTGGATGCACTGAAGGCACACGAAGAGGAAGAGGCAAAATCAGAAGGACGGGAACCACCATCATAAAGTGAAGCATATTCCCTTCCCCTATTCTTCCCTTGCCAGGCTGAATTGCAATGGGGAAACTGGGGAGGTGAGGAGGAATTAAAAATACAAATTTTTAAAGGAGGTAAATAAGGAGAAGATGGAATGCAAGATGGCCAAGTTCCAATCGTTGTACGTCTGTAGGCAGTCCAACTGGGTCCAGGGTTTTGTAGTAATAAATCACAAAATGAGCTCACAAAGAGGTATGTGAAACTGGAAACAGCCAGTTGAAAAGACTGGCTATCCATTGGAGCCTGTATATACATACACACGTGCTTATGGTTCTGTGACTACACCAACAGACCACACCAGGCCTTCTCCTCTCAGGCACAAAAGAAGAATAGAGGACGGGAAAGGGTGTGCTCACCTTTCGGGATGCCAGAAACTCCATGCCACGTGCTACCTGGAAGCTGTAGCAGATCAGATCTTCCATTGTTAAGGGACTTTGCCACAAGTCATCCACTGTCCAGGAGTACAAGAACACAGTTAATATTGAGTTGTCTTGTGTCATCCTTGCCTCTCTCTAGTATTGCAGGATACAAATAGCCCCGGGTGAGATACAGCTAGGTAGTCCTGTAGGGACAGAAGGGACTCTGAAGGTCAGATCATCTTTCCTGCCCTAGGTAGGACCAACTGAGAAACCCCTTCAGTTCATCTTTCTTTAAGCCAAAAAAAAAAAATCTGAAGTAACTTAATCATTCCTTTAGGGTTTCTAAAGGCCATTAGAAGAGACAACAGATGAATATAATAGCCCTGTTGAGGGAATTGCCACACAACAGTGGAGTGATCAGCTCTGAGGATGGGTCCCAGCTGCCCAATGCTGTGCCCTAACCCATCCCCCAGTTTAAGCAAGTCTAGCATTCTCTTGTCAAGGTAGGTGAGGTATTACCTTCCTGGATCGGCTGTGCTGTCTGGCTCTTGTGCATCAGAAAGCGGTTGAAGATAGCACTGTCACTGGTCCCAGACCGACTCCTTCTGTCTGCTCTCACTGCCTCCACAATGGACTGGACCTGAATACGCAGCCTGGGCGACTTCTCCTGGCAAGAAGATCACAACAAAGACCTCAGCAGACAACACACACTGCAGCTTCTGCACCCATGAGCTGCACACTCTTATCCTGCTCTTAGACTGTAATTCTGGCCTGGAAGCATCTATCTTCCTCTGCAGAAAGAGATTTCTTCCCTGATGTTGCATGTGAACCAGCATCACTGGGTAACATACTGCTACACAGAGGGTGCCTTTGCCTCACTGCTAGATTATGTTCCTGAATGAATGTCTTCCTCCCCTAACCATGGGGCTGTTCCAAGGGACAGAGGAGGTCACTTACCCTGTAAGGACTGAATCCTTCCCGCTTGGTCCGCAGGTAATTGGAGAGGTTGCCATACTTGCAGAATTCAACAATAACCATGAGTGGACCTAATGAGAAGAAGCCAAAGTTCAGGGGAAGAGATAAGGATTTGGAACAGTCAGAATTTGCCCTGATTCATGTTATATCAGTCTTGCTGTGGCACCAGGGCTAGGCACACACATCCCCACGTGTCCCCACAGTCACAGATATGGTCAGAAAAAATGGCACAGGGGATGAGCAGTGATCTCTGGGAGCAGGCTCAGTCTGTTGCCCTGTGATATTTACCATTGGGTTTGGTACAGGCACCCAGCAAATTCACCACGTTGAGGTGGTTCCCGATGTGAATGAGGATTTTCAGCTCTGACATGAGTGCCTTGTGTTCACTGGCAGTAGCTCCTTCTGGAAACACACAAATCAGATCGTCATGATGATGGCTCCTCACAGCTTTTTCTCTCCCCCTTGCCACCCCCTCTTAGCACAGTGATAATGTGTGTCTTGCTGGAGACTGCAATCCCAAAGCCTCAGTACATTTTGTTATTGCATATTTACAAATTAAATGGCAGAGCCTTGTCTGGAGCTCCCAAAATCACTGCTGTAATGCAGGAGCAGGGGCACAAAACAAAACCACAACCTGCATCCAGCACATTTTTCCTTCTGATAGCTGTGCAGGGAAAAAGATCACTTGAGGGTTACCTACAGATGCACACGTTTGAATCTCTGCCCTTTTAGCCTCCAAGCAGTGATAATGAGCTGTAAAACTGTCTGAAGGAAAATTAGAAACAAAAAGACATTTAAGACTTTTGATCGTGACGAAGGCAGGACTATCTCAGCTCAAGCATAGGAGGTCTTATAATTCCTTTCCATAGCAAGTACGGGGTTGTGCTCCTGCAAGCTCTCTACTGCATTTTCTCTCTGAGCATGTAATTCACACCAATTCTTGCTCCTCTGTTTTACCCTCAAGATGCACTCTCTGCTTTTATGTGCATTTTTCATATTTTCCTCCCATACATTTTACTTTATTTGGAGTTTGCAAATTTAGTCGGACAATGAGAGAAGCATCTTCCTGACCAGCAGCTGATGGGCCAGGTAGGAGTCATGCCTCAAAGGACTGTAAAACAACCTCGAAATGGCCAGGCTTCCCTCCACTACTGCTGTGCTGATCACCTGTACACTTGCAGTGTAAGTGCTGCTGAGCCACATCTCGTGAGACAGATCTCACTCTTTGCCTTTGCAGGCAGCTAAATTCCCTTGAAAGTCGAATTTCCCAAGTCCCTGCTCTACCACTTGCCTCCCAGTGCAGCTGAGTGAGGCTAAAGCATTCCCAAGGGAAGGCCACGAGGATCATCTGTGTTGAGGCCAAGAAGCCATATATTAAAAGGCTGGCACCAGCTCCTCTCCCATTGCTCAGTGCTGGCTCAGGCGGAAGCACCCAGGTGTGCTTGTGGGAGAGAAGGCATTTGCTAAGGCTCTGGGAAATATTTTATGCCAAAGCGCAGTGGTTTACAAAGTAGACTTTCCTTGGCATCCTCTGCATTCACACGGACTGCGTATTCTACTTGGCTCTCCACATACCTTTCAGCATTTTGACTGCTACTGTCTCACAGCTGTTACTTTTATTGATCCCAAATGCTGAAGCTTCCACCACCTTCCCAAAGGCACCATGACCCAGGACTTTACCTATGAGCAAAGAGAAAGGCACTGTGAAGGAAGGCAGGTGCGGCATGGAGAATGGGGCAAAAAAACCTTACAGGAAACCATGGGAAGAAGAAAGAAAAAGAATCATAGAGGAAAAGGAAGGAGTGCAATATGTGCCCTTCCCAGGTGGCTGCTTGCTTTGGTGGTGAGAATAACAGAAAGGATGAAGGGAGGAACTGAGACAGAGCTGGCATGGACAAAGTGGAGGAAGGAAATGGCCCTGCTGCAAGGAGGGGCTGTTTGTTGCCTTCAAACAGAGCAAGTGGGAAAGGTAAATACAACACCTTTCAGAAGAACAGACAGGGGTAAGGTCACTGCTCTGTGCCTCAGAGGCAGCCTGCAGCCCCTATAATCTTCCCAGGCAGAGGGAAGAGATTGCAGGTGGGTGTCACAGCATGGGAGTATTCTGGTCCTAAACTCAGGGTATCTCCTGTGAATTGGGCTGTTTTGCCCTGATTGTGTAAGAAATCTGGAAGGTGAGTCGCAAGGGCTGGTGTGAAGCCCTGCATGCATGACATGGTGGCAGGGATGGGGCTCAGCTCACCCAGGCGCAGGCGGTCTCGCGGGAATTCCCACTTGCTGGAATCATAGGGCAGGTACTCGCACTGCTCCTCCAAGGGTACCTCACCAGGGTCCATGATGATGGAGAGGTAGCCAGTCTTGATGTCTGCATGGGCAGGCTGCAGGAATCACCAAACACAGCAGGTGAGAAGATATCTCCTTCGCCTGCGTCAACCTGCTTTCCCCTCACAAAGGCTTTCCCATCTTTACTGCAGCCCTTACATACCCTGTCTTTGGTTGACTGTCAGAGGGCTTGGAACACTACTCTATGACTTACTCTCAGCAGGCTCTGTCACACAGCCCCACACAACAGCAACAGGGCTGCCCCAAACCCCTCTGAGCCCTCTCCCCCTTCCCAGAACAGAGACAACCACATACCCTTTTGATGTTACAGAAGATGAGGATAAGGAGGATCCAGAAGAAAACAGCGATGACCCCTGTCCCAATCAGGATGACAATCTCCACATTGGTCTTGTCATCAGAGCCTGCAGGATGGGAGGGAAATCGCAGACTGAGAAAAGGATTGGCTATTTCTTGGGACCTGCTTCGTGACGTGGGGAGACAAAGGAGCTGCGGGTTGATATTCTCCAAACAAAATGTGCTCTGGATTACAGATGCTCTCAGGGCTTTCCCTGCCACCCTGCAGCCTGGCATCACAGGGAAGAGGCATGGGACTTCAGACACACTCCTACTCGGACGGTTCCATCCCTAAGGTGTGTTGTGGCTGCTGGTACCTTCTACAGAGACGCTAGCTGAGGAGTTCACACAGCCCTTAGCATTGCAGACGCTGCACAGGTAGAGCCCAGCATCCTCCTCCCTCACTCTCTGAATGCTCAGCCTCTGGTTGAAGTCTGCCAGATCGATTCCTGTAAGGAAAGGAAGGTTATGGTGGTTACTCACAAGGAAAGGGGATTGAACTCATTCAGGCAAAAAATAAGGCTCCTATTTTTTAGCTAGTTCATTTTAGGTGGCAGAATTAAATTGCACCAGTGAGTGGAGGCTCTCCCCTGTGCCTTCTGGCACCAGAACTACTGTGGAAGGGCCTTCTTCAGGTAGTGCATGGAGGGAACAAAACCCCACAGACAAGGTTGGACTGGAAACAGTGCCTGGGCAGTCCAGCTAGTGTACCAAGCTCTGCTTTGCCTCCAGGACCTGTTCCTTTCCCTCTGTGCTTAGATCCTTCCCATTTCCTTTAATGGGATCTGGGTCAGTCCCCACATTAGCAGAGATGCCTGGCACTGAGCTGAACGCAGGAAGAAAAAGGACGCAGATCTCCTTGCTGTTCACATGAATATACCTGTGCACACAATGTTGGTCCATACCCTACGGCACAGGTTTGTCCAGTGAGAGCACATCAAACCAGGGCAGAACATGATTAAAACCAGAATTCAGGCAATTCAGAGAACAGGCACCTTTGCCTGGACACAGCAACTCCCAGCACCCAGCAGCACTCAGCTCCCTGTTCGCCAGACACGATCCATCTTTGATCCATCCCCAGCCCATTGTACCTGACACTTCTTCCACCAGTTTCTCATCTTTGTACCAGCTGATGTCAGGGACGTGGTTGCCATCCACCTTACAGCGCATCTCTATGGAATCGCTGACGTTCACCCAAATGTCTGTCAGGTTCTGCTTGAGGCGGGGGATCTCCAGGGCTGGAGGAGCAGCACAAAACGGATTGATCAAAAGAATATCTGCATTCGTGGGGGACTTTGGGTCTCTAACCCTTGCTGGAGGGTGTCTTGGGACCCAGCTGCCTTTGCCACCTTGACTTTAGCTTGCATGGCTTCCCCCAGGGATGGACTGGAAAGCTGACTGCAGCAAGAGCACCAGCAGCAAGTCACTCCCACCTGCCCTGCTGACCCTCACCCTGCACAGAGATGTATTTCTTGTGGCAGTGCTTCTCACGGGTCTTCCTGTTCTGCACCTCACACACGTAGTCTCCCTCCTCTCCCAGGGAGATATTGGGGATGGTGAGCAGCAAGGTGGCGTCGTTGGAGTCAGGCTGAAAGCGGAGCTCGCCCTGCATCTTGGTTGCATAGTGGTGGACATTCTTGCAGTCCAGCACCAGGGGGTTGCCCTCCTCATCGTGGAGCTTGGAGAGGTTCAGACGATACCACTGCAGATTCTCATAGGTGTAGTTGTCCGCGTTGCAGCTCAGCTGTAGGTCCTGCCCCTCTATGGGCTCTTCTGAGGGCTGGGATTCAATCTCAAATCCATCTGGAATGGCTTTTGGGAAGGAAATGAACATGTGAATGACTTTTCATGGCTCAGCTGCCAGATACAATGAAATTGCTTCCCTGGGCTCAGCTCTCTGAGATCTCACTGTACTCAGCCAGGGTAAATGAAATCCACGCTAGAGCCTGTAACGTGCAAACTGCAAGCAACTGACAGCTGCAGCTGAGCAGGTGCTAAGGGCTGTGTTTGAAGCCTCAGGGTCAGATTATGGTGGGTCACAAGTGAAACAAGTCTAGGAGGTCTGAATGTGGCTGTTGTAAGCTCACTTGGCTGGGCTCTGGCTTCTCCAAACCTGGCTTTCCCCCAGCATCAAAATCCAGCAGGGGCTGTGCCCATGGCTGGGGCCAGAAGGACCCTGCCTGGGAGCAGGGCTGGCAGTGCCACTAGAGGATGCTCTTGGACCAGGCACGTCCCCAGCCCAGCATGCTGCCGGGGCCAGCAGGACCTGTCACAGCCACACCAGCTTATCTCCACTTCTGTCTGCACTATTTGCCGCCAGAACTCCAAGCTCTTGTCACTCAGCAGAAATCTAGGGCAGCCCTGCTCTCCTGATGGCTTCCTGGTCACCGTTCAAGGTGCTGTGTGTGAATGATGACACCTGGCAGATCTAGGAGCTGCCTGTTTCAGGAAAAGAGCCCAGGTGGCACTGGCAGAGGGGATGTCCCCAGTACTCACTTGTCACATAGAAGTAGATCAGCCTCTCATCTCGACCCACTTTGTTAGAGGCAATGCACTTGTACATGGCTGAGACGTTGGCCTCCTGGATGGCCAGCTTGCTGACTGTCTGGTGGGAGAAAAGAGCAGCAGAAGAAGTTAGGAAGGGTGAGAGAGAAAAGTAGGCTTGGTGCTGCTCTCTGGCAGACAGCCCTGTGCAGTGAGATGCCTGCTCCGTGGGCTCAGATGACCTGCTAGCACTCCCTTTATCCATAAGTGGAAATCAGACTTAAGAAAGCATCCTGGCTTTCACTACTTCACCCTATTATCTTCTCCCTTTAAATTCCAAGTGTATATAGACATGATCCTAAAAGCTTTCTCATCTCTCCTTCCAGCAAGACTTAGGTCTAAGACTGGGCACGCAGCCTGGCTGCTGCCCTGGGAGCACAGCTCCAGGAGATGCTGCCTCCAAAGGAGCCAGGAAAGGCAGCTGGGGAGCAAGGCTGCACTCCTCCCAGCTCACACTGCACACACATGAGCTGCCAAGGGTGTTCCAAGCACTCCCCTTAGAGGAGATCTGCAGCTTGAAGCACGGGTTTCTTCTCCTCCCTCCCTGTTAAATGGCAAGGTAATTACATGCAAAGATCCATCTAATGAGGCAGTGTTTAAAAATGCAAAAAAATTGAGCCCCTACAGGGAAACAACATTGTCTTTACTATTCATCCCATACACATTGGGATGCATTTCAGTTCTAAGTGGCAATATATTAGCTCGTGTTAATCAGAAGGAACAGTCCTTCATTCAGTGCATATTCATTACAGCTGAAGTGACCTAATTACCAGCACTTTTGAATGCTGCCTTTCCTGTTTCTTGGGGATATTCAATAGAGCTGAAGTGACCCTACTGGTGGCACTTCTGTGTGCTGCTTTCCTGCTCTCTTGGGGATTTTCCCTCCAATCTGTGCTGTTACATTTGCGGATTTCTGCGTTTGACATCATCCTGCACTACACACGCGGTGGCTCGTTCTGGCCCTCACGGACAGAATAAAAACCAGAGGGAGATGATAAGAAAAGACGGTCAGAAAGGAGGAAAGGGAAAGAAAGCAGATCCCTGCCTTTCCCTTTGGCTGCTTGGGGAGGAGCAGCATCTGCCCCTGCCACCCCCTTGGCAGAGTGACGAACTGCTGGCGGTGCTGGGGAACGGGAAGTGCCTTTGGAGGTGTGTAGGAAAACAGGAAGTGACTTTCGGAAGCAGGGGCCCATTTGTTTGTTCTGCATCCCTCTGCAAACAGCCGGTGCCCAGCACCAGCGGGAACAGGAACCGCAGCGCAGGGCGCAGACCTTGCAGCTACCAGAAAGAAACAGGCAGTGAGCACTGCCCAGCTGCCTGCAGGTCACACGCGGCAACAAGGCAGAGATGATCCTTGCACTGGTACCAGCCCTCCAGTATGACCAGCCCCAGGCCGGTTTTGCTGGCTGATCCCTGTTTCCCACTCCCTGCTTGAAGACAGGTTTGGGGGCTACGGCCTCACCTTGTTCCGTCCCTCCACAAACTCCACCCAGGTGTCAATGCTCTCAATGGGGTTCACTGCGTCCTGCTGTGACACGTCTTTCCAGTCCTTGCACTCGGGCATGCGATCTCGCTGATGGCGCCTTGCTGCCCGGTGCCTGCTATTGCTAAGCCAGCAGGAGGAGAGAGAGATGGAGAGAGGGTCAGTTGGGAAGAAGGCAACAAAACAGGCTTTCTGTCTGAGAACTGATGCTCCTAGCCTCTGACTGCAAAAATTCTTGGGACTCTGGATTACATAGTACTCAGGTACTCCAGAAGGGTGGTCTGCAACCAATAACATGATCTACAAACATGATCTACAGATGTGAAAACTGAAGCAGGAAACAAAATGGTGTCCCAGGCAGTATCTTCACCCCCAGGCCTGTGTTTTCATAATTCACTACTAAGGATGGAGAAGAAAGGAGGGAAAATTGTCAGTGTGTGTCTGGGGCAGTTCTTGATATAGCTTTGCTCAACAATGACTGTCCCCCCAGGACTGTGAGTTGCAGATGTCACAGCCTGGCTGGGTGCTGACCTGGAGAGCAGAGGGTGCAGCACCAAGGGATGCAGCTGCTGTCCCTGATCCCACAAAAGCCAGGAGGGAAACATCCCAAGTAAAGATGCTGCTGGCATCCCCCAGAGACACGGTGGTACTTTTCTGGGGCTCATGATGGCAACTGGGGAGAAGAGCCTAAAGACCTGAGATGTTGCAGCTTGCAGGATGCTACTGAAATACAGGTAGAGAAGGGAGGGGGGAGAGTCTGCCCAAGATCCAGGGTGGCAGAGGCAGGGGGAAGCTGAACAGCTAGCTCAGGGGTGAGGACACACGCTGGCAGTGCCGGCGGAGCACTTGGCGAGACGAGCACACTGGTGAGCTATGTAAACAACAGGAAGCCAGAAAGAAGCCTCCTGCATCCTCTGGAGCTCTGCTAGGCAGAAACACAGCGGCCTTGGGAGACAGTGCCCATAATTCATGGGCCCCTCTGCTTCCTGACAGAGCCACAGTGCACTCGCATGCAATGGAGAGCATTTTGGTGTCTCAGGCTTGGCAACAGCCTACGCAGGGCTGCAGGACCTGGCTTCCTCCAGGGACCCTGATGTCCTCCACCCTGACTACTCTGCCTATGATTCCCCAGCATCCCTTTTCCCTCTTCCTGCAAGTCCATGGCTAAAAAATGCCACTGCAGCCCTGCCTGCTGCTGCCTCCACTTCCTAGGGCACAGGCAGCGGGCACGCACCCTTCCTGCCCATCCATCCTGCCTGCACTAACACCCTCCAGGCAAACCTCCCCAGCTGGAGCTTTCCCTGCATTCAGCAGCTCTTCCTCATGTGCCGCAGCAGTTCTCCCCTCCCTGCCAGCACACGCTTCCATCATCACCCACCAGATGGGTGGACTTCTGAGCAGGAGCGGGGTGAGCCCCAGCTGCTGTCTCAGGGTCTTACCAAAGGGCACTCAAAACCGAGACAGGATCTGGGACACAGACGTGGTCATAAGGAGCCCTCAGCACCACACTGGTGGCGGGCAGGATGTGGGCACTGGGAGGGATGGCACTTACAGGCTGCGTCGAGAGAACATCCGACAGGGCATCCATGGCCTCCACTGCCACTGGATCACCTCCGGTGCTGGGATACCATAGACTGTGCAGGTGAGGGCCTGGGGGCTCCTCCGTGAGTAGATGCTCGGGGAAGAGGTTTCCTTCTCATGGATGCGTGGAGGAACTGCAAGTACCAGAATGACACTGTGAGCGGCCCTGGGCTCAGCTGCTGCGTCCCTAGGCCTGGCACAGCCCGCCCCAGGCTGTCTATAGAGACTGGGCTCTACAGCACTGTGGCTCCCAGGGCAGCTCCTGGGGAGCTCAGGCCCACAGAGCAGGGCGGGTTATACTTAGGCAGATTCAAGTGTTGACATTTCTCTTTCCTCTGCTGGGTATGGCTGTCTGGATGCTGCAGCCCCCAGCACAAGGTTACAGAGTCTGCTGGAGACAAATCCCTAAGCAGCAGTGTCCTTCTACTGCTTCTTGTGCTGGCACCTGATTTCTTCATGACATGGGGCACCCAGAGAACTGCTCCAGCCCCAGGCTCCATGTGTGCTGCAGCTGCTGTGCTCTCAAGTCTCCATCAGTTAAGATCACTCTCAGCAGCATCCTCAACAGCAGCTGGGAAACAGCCCTGAGCAGGGGTGTGTTCTGCACAGAGCAGCGGAGCCAGGAACAAAACTTCAGTGTCCCGATCCCACTCCCATGGCATACAGTCCATGTCACAAGCAACTAGCCTTGCTGTAAACAGAGCAACTCTCAGCATTAGGCTGATGTAAGTACCAGCTGCTCTAGGAAAGCACCAGGAGCCTGGTCTCAGAGCAGCCCAAAGGTCAGGGCTGTATGCTCAGTGCTCTCCCCCTGGCCCCAGCCCCTCCCTTACCATTGACAATTAACTGGAGGCTGATGCGCTTCTCCAGCCCCACCAGCCTGTTCCTCAGAACCAGCGTGTACATCCCAGCATGATGCTCTGCCACATCCTTGATCTGCATTGAAGATTGAGATTGCTTGGGAATTAGCTTCCCGTCCTTGTACCTGTGGGGAGGCAGAGAGAAAATGCAGCCACGGGGAGGAAGTGTCTCAGCAAAGCATGGTTCTCTCTGCAGGGACCCCTGGGCTTTCCCCAGACCTCAGCTACAGGTCTGCACACTGCTGTGAGGATGTGAGGTTGGGGGTGTCACGTCTGTGCCCTGAGCAGGGTTTGTGTGCCAAGCTCCCAACTAGCTCTGGTGGGAGTGCAGCACGATGCAGTGCACAACCTGACCCTAACCACAGACTCCCCCTCTTCCCCTACCCTGCTGCTGAGCCATGGGGGAACACCCCAGGAACATGGGCAGCCCTTCCACAGGTGGGAGAAGGTGACATCTGGGACAATCCTGGCCACAGAGGGACCTAGCAAGGAGGCTGGCCTGTTTTTTCTCTTTGGATGGGGGATGGAAGAGAGGAGAGGGTGGCTTGGGCCAAGAAAGGTGCGTTACCACTGGAAATCTGGTGGGGGGTAAGCCACGACTTTCACCGGCAGCTTCACAGCTTCATCTCCAGCAGTGGCTTCTATCACCGGCCCCTTCCGCCACTCCACGTTGATGAAGGGCTTTTCTGCAAGAGAAGAGGTGAGTGTGGAGGGGAGCACGAGGAGTCGGTCTGTGGTGCCACGAGGGAGCAGAGGGTGTCTTACCATGCACGATGACATCAGTGCTCTCCTCCAGCATCTGCGCGCCGTTGGTGGCTGTGCACGTGTACCCTCCCAGGTCCTGCTGGCTGACGTTGTGCAGGGTCAGGATGCTGGAGAGCTCTGTGTGTGTCTGCAGGGACCGCCGCTCGGACTCTATCACTGCTCTCTCCATCTGGTGGCAGAGAACAGGGCAAGAAAAGCATCAGAGGGATGGGGTTGTGCAGATGTGCTCCATGCATCTGCATTTCTTGCTACCTCCTTCCAGGAAGGCACCTCCACCACTCTGACTGGGAAGGAGAGGAGCCTTGTGTGATGACAGACCAAAGCTGGGGTAAGAGTTTAGCACCGGTTTGCTTTGGTCTGCAGTGCAGTCACTAAACTGGAGCCTTGTAGGTATGTGAACACCATAATGCTCTCAGAGAACTCCAATGTTTCACTGTTTGCGAGAGCCAGACTACCACAGGGAGGAAACACAGAGGGAAGGAATTCCCTTGCAGGCCCTCGTTAACTCGGGCTGTGAGGCTGGAACAGCTCCTGTCAAATCAAGGACATTTGGTCTGTATTTGAACTGGTGGAAGTGAAGCCAGTGCTTGCCCAGAAGCTCCACAGAGAAATAATGTCTGAGGAAGGAAGACGATTTCTGCCAATAGAATGAGCCTTCCCTCTGCTCACCTCCTGCTTCAGGAGAGCAAGGTGGAAAAGCTCTCTGAGATGGCCAGAGCACAGCATGGCTATCATGCTGAAGCAGAGCCCTGCCAATGCTGCCAAGAACAGTGAATGGGCAGGATGGGATGTCTCAGAGAACAGCAGTACCTGTTTGCCAGGGTACGTCCACTGGAAGCGGACACCGGAGTTGAACTCGGCCCACACCGTGCAGTTCAAGACCAGCTTCTCTCCCACTAGCAGCTCCATGGCTTTCTTGGGGTACAGCTGGATGTCATACAGTTCAATCCCTGACGCAGAAGAGGTAAGTAAAAGACATTTCTGACCTGTCGATTCTTTGAAGCTGGGGTGTGGGTCTCAGAAAAGCAGATCAAAGCAGAAAAGCTTGGAATCTGCAGCTCTGACTGTGCAGTTACAGGAGGTTTGGGTATGAACTGCTGCTGCTGAGGATACCTCAGCATGGCACACAGCTGGAGGACAGGGCCGTAACAACCCCATGAACTACACCAGAGCACTGCACACTGTCCCCTTGCGCTTCCCCAAACCTTCACCTGCTATGTGGATGATGAAGAAACTGGATTTGAAGACCTTCTTGTCAATGACAGTCTCACACTGGACGAACAAAGAGTCTCTGATCAACTGAGTGGGTACCTGCATCCCCTTCTTGTTGTCCCAGAAAATGGCTTTCCTGTCGGGGTGGATGAGGGAATTTTGCTGGAAAAAACAACATTTTCCCAAGTGAAATGAGAGGATAACGACATTCCCACCCTTCATGATGGCTAACATCTCACTTTTGTGGGAAGAAATGATGCAGCATCATGCTATGCCGGCCTCCTGCTCTCTCCCCCCACTGTTTGTCATCTAGGAATCGCAGCCCCTGCTATACCCTGAGCGGCCGTATCCTGCACTGCGAGCCTCCCCATCTGCAGAGCAGGCCAGAAACTTCCAGGAATGGAAACTGATAGTGATAGCTAAGGAAACTGATGCTGATGTCCCAAACATCAGCCCCACCGGGATGGGGACTGACCTTGGGTAGTGTCCTTCCCGGGCAAGGGAAAGGCCCCTGGCCCCTGGATTGTCCCTGGAGGGCTTTGTACAATAGTAACACTCATCCTGGAAGGATGTATTTGCATTGTAAAACAAAAAAAAAAAGAAAAAAAAAAAAGGCATAAGCAAGCTGATAATAGAGTTGTTTTGAGTAGTATTTAGTGCTCAGCCCCAGAGCTGCAGCCTCCTTCCCTGTGGAGTAGCTTACCACCTAGAGAATTTTCAGCTCGAGAAACCAGAGCAAGCAGGGGATGCTATGGGATCAGAGTAAAGTCTTATTTTGTTTCAGAGAGACAGGGGAGAGGTGCAAAGTTGGCAGGAAACCTGCAGGGTTTGCCCAAGGGAACTGGACAACACAACCTCAACCAGCAAATAAAACGAGGAAGCCAGTGGCTTGTACTTTCCATGGAAAATGTATCTCATGCACTTTCCATTCCTGGCAGTGCCTGTACTTGTCCCACTCACGCAATTACAAATGCACAACAAATGCAACATTTGTTGGTCTTCAGCATCCCACTGGTGGAACTCTCACCGAGCTGAGCGTGACGTTGAGGTCCGGGATGGACACAAGGCATGGCACCCAGGTGTTCTCCTTCTTGCTGATGAGGAGTGTCTCTGGCTTGTTGATAAACGGCTGCTCAAAATCTGAGGAAGGGATTCAAAGAGAAGAACAACTAAACAGAAGCAGGAGGAGAAGTGGAAGGAACCAGAAGAATGGGAAGCTTTATGGCTCTCTTCAACACCTTGTGAGTTTGCTAGAGGGAGTGGTGCTGGGCTGACCAGCCCCATCTGTAATGTGCCACAGCAGCAGAGACACCCTGAATGCAAAGGGTGAGTCCTGGGCTGGCCAGCTCCTGCAGTGTTTGGGCAGTGCTGGAAACTACCTTCCCTTTCCTGGTCCCCTGAAGGTCTCTGCCTGGGTTTGACCCTATGTGAAACCATTGGGTTTCATGCTGGGCTCCACGCCTGCCCAGCTGGTGCCAGTGCTGGAGCAGCAGCAGGCAGAGCGACCTTCCAGGGTGAGGAAGTGAGCCGCAGTGCAATGGTATGCAGATGTCATCCTGCAGCCGGCCCGGACGGCAGATAAACAGATGAGCTGAGATTTCCAGGACTGCCACTCCACTGCCTCCCAACTGCTGCAAGCACAAATATTGACAGGAAGAGCAAAACCACCCCAAATTAATCAGTGAAATGACTTAGCAAGGCCAGGGGTGGTACGCTGTGCTCCTCCACATGGAGCCAGCGCCATGACAAAGTGCTGGCAGGAGGGGCTGTCCTGTCCTGCTCAGCACGCTGTGTGTGTCAAACCTGATGAACCCAATTGGGGTCCATTGTGGAGGGTATTCATTAGCAGCATGCAGACACCTACCATGATCCCAAGCCACTGTGCTGGGCACCAAACAAATCACAGAATCACAGGCTGGCTTGGGTTGGAAGGGACTCTTTTCCTCCCGGTAGACAACCCCCAAAGCCACCCATCTCAAATGATAAGTCCAAGATATAAGAAGTAATGATCCCCACCTGGGGACCCTGCTGCTCCAATCACAGTGGCCACAACCCTCTCCAACTGACTGTTGAACGCACAAGGATATCTCTACATGAAGTGTTTTCTTCTACGGCTTAGGGGAAAGAAACCATGACCAGGAAACATAATGGTGAGCTCTTAATGAAAAGATGTATGCCCCTATTTTCTTGAGTCCTGGCACAGGATTGCTGCCTTCTGAAATCCCAGGTTTGTTTCAAAGTGTGAACGTGTTCTTCATTCCCTTCCCAAGCCCTGGGCACACTTTAGGGAGGAGGCACACAACTGGCAGAGGTGAGAGACTACGAGGTCCCCTCCAAGCTCAGAGGGCAGCCAAGAATGCACTGATTTACTGGGCAGCCCCAGCTGCCAACGAGTTTGTGATTCATGCATTAACTCCCCTCTCTGATCCCATCACGTATTTTCTGTAAGGCTGTCTTAATGGGTCAGATGGGAATAATTTAGTATCTTCTTCATTAATATATGCTAAGCCTGATGAGATGGGGGCTGTACGTATCCTATTTCACTCCGATGAGCCATTCTGCATGTTTGCAGCACTATCTGTAGATGTAACAAAACACACACCAAACCAGACATGTTAGAAATAAGACGTGTGATGTTCATTTGAGAACTGAGCTGCAGGTAAAATACAGAAGAACCCAAGTTTCCAGCCAAGTGTGGGTATCTTGTTTCTGGCAATTCCACCAAGCTCGTAACATGACAAACGAGGCTGGTGGATAAATCTGTGGCCTGACCACGCTGTCTCCAAACATCCCTGACACTTACATCAGCCCTTCCAAACTCTCCAGGGACAGTTTCACATTGCAGCCCAGTTCAGTGGGAACAGGCAGGGTTTTATCTGGAAGTTTTGCAGTGACCACAATTACTGTCTTCCTAAGTTTTCCTCGACATGCCCTTTCTCCTGACGTTTCCTGGCTGTTTGACAGCCATAAGAGGGCACAGCCTGTGTAGCCATGTGCAAAGCAATGCTACGAGGTGCTGTCTGGATTTGCTGCACTGCTGTCTGCAGGCGCTGTGAGTCCCGTGCACCCTGACAGCATGGGATTTATTGCCCCTAAGCTCCATCACACGTGCACACTGCCGCTCCCTGCTAAACAGCAGAACCATTACCGAGCTGTAGATGAGGCCAAAGGTGAAAAGAGGTGAACAAGGGGACAAAGTGGCATTTGCTGGATCTCACAGCCATGCCTGACTATTCCAGGAGGTTTGAAATCCAAAATTTTAAAAAGGGAAATCCACATCCATAGATAAACCAGGCTGTTGCAGAAGCACACTCTGTGTGTAAGCCTGTTAGGCTGTACTTTCAACTGCATGCATAAACAGCTCTCTGCCTGATATAATGCTCAAGAGCAACTGAATATCCCTGTCCAGCTCACAGACACCTCCTCCCAACATTCCTGAGGCCCAGAGAAGCTCTGTCCTGCTCTAGGATGCTCAGCATCACCCACGTGAAGAGGAGGCAATTGCCCAGACAGACCCCAAATCCTGTCCAGCAGCTGCCCAGCTTTTTCTGATTTGCCTCTACATTTTTCTCTGCACAGTTGCAGAGGTAAATTTGGCTTTGCCCTGGGACTTCTGAAAAATGCATCTTGTATGTCATGACCTGCCTGGCTTGTGACAACTGCACCAGCTCTAAGAAATGGGGGCGGAAAGAGAAATAGCTCGACCAACTGCTTCCAGGGGACAGCACTCGTTTATCTTGCTGGATCCTGCTGCAAGGGGTGGGGGGACAGCACAGGGAAACTGAGAATGGGCCCCTGCAGCCCCTTGCTGAACAGGGGTCGTGGCTCCAAGCTTGGCAGGCATCCTTCCTCCTCCAAAACACACCTCATAACGCTGCCTGCATGGCAGCCCCTGCGCAGACTGCATACAGGACTCCAGGGCCAGCCCAGCCTGGGTACAGGAGAGGGCTGCACACAACGCGTCTGTGCCACTCCTCCTCTCCACTTATCATCCCTTGCCCTGTTCTGCCTCTGGCATCTCTGAGAGTCCCTCCCAGCTGCCCAGAAGCTAAATCCTGTGCTTTTTTTAGCATTGGAGCATCTCTGAGGCTCAGCTCTCACTCCTTAAATTCCTGCATTCCAGCCCTGCTGGAGTGATGCCCCCAGGCCGGGACATAATTGAATCCCAGGTGCTGCTGCCATCCCCCAGAAATGGACGGATATTGCTTCCTGCATGAGGAGCAGCCCTTGGTCCTTTCCCCAGCCCTGCAGCCCCCGGGGGGGGGGAGTCGAAGGGGGCACGTCGGGGTTTTTAATCTGTCTGATTTTGTGCTGGCGTGCAGGCTGGCCCTGAGCCCCCCACCCACCCCACCAGCTGCCTCTTACCTCTCACAAAGACGTAGGCACTGACTGCAGTGGTGCCCTCGATTTTGGCATCGATGTACTTGTAATAGCAGCGGTAGTAACCCGTGTCGTTGGCCTGGCTCTCCGTCAGCACCAGCACTTTGCAGTAGGGCTTCGTGCCAGTCCCCTCGCAGTCCTCTTCCCGGATAGCCCGGCCCCCGCTGGGCACTGCTGAGGCCATGAACTCCATCTCCTTCTCCTTCCCACTGGGCTCCACCTTGCCTCCAGGCCACGACCACTCCAAGGGATGCTGGCCTCTGGACACGGGCAAAAAACGAAGCATTAGCTTTGGGGCGATTAGAGTGAACACGGTGGGGGGTTTAACAGCCCTCTGCTCCCCTCCCACGTGCATGCATGGCCCTGCATGTGTCCCAAATAGCCATGGCTCTCAGGCTGGGGCAAGGAGGAACAGCTCTCTTCCGCAGAGGAAAACAGGTGCAAGGAGAGGGCAAGCAGCTTCCCTAATCGCCCGGCAAGCAGAGGCCCGTCCCATTCCCCAGGTCAACTCCTGGACATGCCAGGCTGTAAGATATCAGACCCTCCCATGACTTTGCCCTGCTGCTGTTGATGCCAGGACAGGGGGCCATACAGGGCCCCGAGGGAAATAATCTGTTTATTCTCTATTCTCCCCTCATTATTAAAAGGGTTCAGAGCTATTAAGAACGCACACGGACACGATGAGTTCCTCTGGCTCAGCACAGCTGCTGGCTGGGACATGTTTGATGAATGGAGTGGGAAAGAGAAGGAGGGAAGGAGAGCAGATTGGAGAAAAAACAAGAGAAAAGCAGGAAGGAGTCAGGGATAGAGAAGAAACCTCCAGCTCGAGCATACATGTGTGTATTTATATATAGCCAAGGATGCCCAGCATGGGAGGTGTATGCACACATCCACACAGGCACTCTACCACAGCTTGCTCTGACTGCTCTTGTTTACTACTAACAAACCAAGCTTTTATGACATGCTGGAAGTTTCCTTCCGTGAAATCAGAGCCCCTTTCAGAGCACAGCCCAGTCCACACTTGAATGTTTGCCAACATAGCTGAAAGTCACTGAAAAATGTGCAAAAAAAGAGAGATGGGGAAAAAAAGAAGACATCACAAGAGACAGCTGAGGGGCAAAAATGGATTTTGGTCAGCACTGTTTGTGCCATTAGGGGAAACTGGAGTCGCCTCTTATGCCATTTGGGAATAGGCACACGGGCACAGGCAGCTCCTCAGCTGGGGGACTGCTGGGGCAGAAGCTTCTGAGCACAGCCAGATCACAAGTGTCACCACAGCTGGATCCTGACTGCAAAGGACAGCGTGGTCCTTGCTGCTGCACCTATAGGCCCACTGCACCAAGTGAGAGCTCCAACCCCCAGCTGAGCAAAGGAGCCCCAAAGCCCTTTGCATTTGCTCAGGCATTTTTGGCACTCGGTGTGGAGCAGGGTAATTGTACAAGTCTCCAGTGTTTCCGCTTTCTGTTTGTTTACCCGTTGGGATTTTCACGCATTATCAGACCCACTTGTTTTATTAACCATCAAGGCCAGCAGTAGCTGAGTGACACGTATTTATATAAACACGGACGGGCCAGTGCAAACAGCCCTGACAACCAGCCTGTGGGCCGAACTAAAACATTCTTTGCATCATTTGCTGCTTGACCAGACCCAGCGGGGACACAGAAGGTAAAGGCATTAATGCGAGTCCAAGTTAGTGTCTCTGGTGCATCAAGAGGACCAGAAGAAGGCAGGAACGAGGCCAGGCTCACCTGGATTTCTCTCTGAGGCTGCCCTGTGCATCTGGGAAAAAGTCCAAGCTGCACTTTGGGACTGTTCTCCCTCCCCACCTATCTGTCATCTTTGAAGATTTGTTCCCAAGTTGTTTTCTTTCAGCTCTGTGATAACTTGTCTCTGGGCAACGGAGCCTGGTGATGCCAGCTGGAAACAGATGCACTGCAGGCTTCTCTGCAGCTGTTTTCCTAAATCTTTTCAGGACAGATGCTCTTCAAGGGAGTCGTTGCAATTGGCATTGCTTTTCTTCAATCCTCTTTGAAGCTCCCACACGCAGTTTGATGGGCAAAGCTGGCTGTGGCTTCGGGCTTATGTGGGATAAGGCAGATTCCCCCTCGCAGCGCAGAGGATGCTCACAGAGTCACACACCCATAGGAAGGAGCAGCAGGTGTGGTATGTGCCCAGACAGCACTGTGGAGCTGTTGTGGCAGGGCACTGCCTTGTCCTCAGGCTCCTCCATCTCCGCCACAGTCCTCATTTCCTCTGCAGGAGCCAAGAGGGCTCCAGGGTCAAATACTTCCTTTCTGCCACAGTAGGGTTTGTGCATTCACAAACATCTGTGAGTCAGCTCTTTGAACAAGTCACTGGGCAGCAAAGGACACCCTTGCTCTTCCCTCTCTAAACACCATGGCTGAGTGATGCTCCCTCTCCCACCTGTAGGGTGGGATGGGATGTGGCTGGCATGGCCAGGACCAGCTCGATCCCTCCACAGGTTTCTGCTGTAGTGCTGCCAGCTCCTGCAGGCTCAGCTCCAATATTCATGAGTTGGAAGGGCACACGCTCTCTGCTTCTCCCCAGTGCAGGCTCACAAAAGCATGAATGCAGAGATTCACAATGCTTTTTCCTTCCTTCTTCGGATGGGAGCTAATGAAAGACATACTGTCCATCAGCCTCTTCACCCTGCTGTGCCACATGCCTTGATCAAAACATCACTGTGGCTTCCAGCCAGCCCTGGCATGATCTATGTTTGAAGGAATGCTCCTTCACAGGTCCCCTGCTCTGCCTGGAAGAGTGCACTGTGTTGGGCGATGGGGGAAACTGCAGAGCCTCAGCACCCATTGACTCCTTGTGGGTGTGCTGTGTCTTTGGGCCTCTGTGAAGCATGCCCAGCTCCAGAGACATCGTTCATCCCATGACCTGGCATGGATCTGGTCACTTCTGGGGCAAGGAGGAGCAGGAGGGGGGGGGGGGTGCTGAGCTGCAAGTGTGGGAGATCCAAGCTGAGCTGAGAGGGAGCCTGAGAGCACAGCCGGCTGTGGGACTCTCACGCTCAGTGGGTGAAACTGGGAAGGCCTGTGGGGAGCCTCATGCGGGGGGATTTGGGCTCAGTTTTCTGCTGCAGGGCTGCTTTGAACATGCCTGTGCTCCTGACTCCAGGGCAGCTTGAAGAGCAGCCAGAGGACATTGTTCTCAAGGGAAGAACCAGGGTCAAACCAAAGCCACCTCCAACATGATGCTCAGCGAAGATTCTTTGGATCCTGGATTTGATTTTGTACTTGTTTCTGCCCTACCCTGCTCCATCACCCTCTCCTTCGCCTGTTCTCTTGGTGGTCTGCGTGTTTTTCCCTTCAGCTCCCATTAACACAAGCCAGGTCTTCCCAGGGTGGGCCATAGTCCAGAGAAGAGGTTGGAGTAGCAGCTGGGTGTAATTAGAGATCCAGGGACCAGGAGAGATTTACTTTTCATTCAAACAAAGTAATAGTGTCCCACAGGCAAAACCTTCTCCTCAAGGCATGAGGCAAACACGAGCTCGAGATCTCACAGGGAGAAGGGGAATTTCGGAGCCATGTTAAGACTTGTCACCCGTGCGTGGTGTGAAGGACACTGCACAACCCCAGAGAGGCACATCTTGGGCAGCAGGATGCAGAGGCAGGGGACAACGAGGGAGCATATGGGCTGAGAGTGCATGGGTTTTAATAGTGCTTGCAGATGGCCCAGATGGCCAATTCAGTCCCACATAGCACCTGGGAGGCAATGGTAGGGATGTTCCTTGTTTATCTCAGCTGTGTCCATGCCATCACACCGTACTGATGCTGCCTAGTGAACCTGAAAGACAAGGCTTGGCACTGCAGCTGGAAGCAGGGAGCTTGCTGCTGCTTGGAGGACCTCGGCAGTTTGTGTGATGCTCCCTGCAAGGGCAGGCCATGCTGAGTCTGCACTGGAAATAAGATTTTTTCTACTGTAATTTTCCTTCAGTCTAATTGACAACTGGCATGTGCACAAGGAAAGGGCGATCTCATCCTTCCCATCCAGGAAAAGAAAGGCTTTCCGCTTCACAGTGCTAAATAGGTATGTTCATGCTTGACCGCAAAAGACACTCTCTTTAACCACACCTCCAACTTCAGAATGTCCTTTTAGCCTTGGGTCATTCTGCAGGCCACACAGGGCTGTCTCTGCAGGTCCCAATTACCCATCAGCTTCCCTGTCTGAAGCAGCAACAAGAACACAGGTCTGCTTCACTGTGTGTGGTACTCACAGCCAACGTGTGGCAGGAGGTGGTGGCCAAACATGTCCAGGGTGACCTGGGAAAACCTTGCTGGGTGTGCAGAGAGTCGGCACCGCAAGAGCCAGAACCTCCAGAGTCCCTCTCCACCTTCTCCATGGCAGCTTGTGGCTGACCACAGCCCAGTCATGCATTTCCTACAGCCTAGCACACACCACAGCTCCTCAGGTCACTCTATGAACAAGCCCACAAACACTTGGCTTCCCAAACCGTGAGGACTCAGCTCAGTATGAACATCAACAGCCTTTCTTCTGTCTCTATTCCCTGGCAATGAACTGATTCACAAAGTAAGAGTAATGCCATCTGTTCCAGAAAAAGTTAAATATGTTTGTGACAAGACGTGAACACAATACAAGCCAAGTGTTTGTAGTAATTGCTTAGTGGTTATAAATAACACTGAGAAATACCCATTTGAGGCCCATGCTGAATTTATACCCCTATTGAGCCCTAGTGCTCAGATCCCAGGCACGGATCTGCTTTCAGCTGCTGGAGGGAAACTCCAGCTCTGCTTTTTTTTTCTCTCTCTGATATGTTTTCTAAGATAAGGAGAAGCGACGAGAACACATACAGCCAAATGCCCCAGAATGGGACAAATCAGTTCAGATACAACACCTTCTCAGAGCCACAGACTCCTCCCTAGGAGTTATTCACCCAGCCTGGCTTGGGCTTCTGTTCCTTCACCCTCAAATGTGCAGAGCAGAGAATGAAATCCCAGCTTTCTAGAAAAGCTGGCAGCTGTTCATAACCACCACCAAGTGCAGCTTTGCCTTCTCCCATGACATTTCTCCACGTCCCACAAATAATCTGCCAAACTTGGAAACCAGAACTACAACTCCAGCATACTGATGAGGTGAGAACAAACATCAGAGACAAGACCAGGAGAGTGAGGAACCCCTGAAGAGCTTACAAGGATCTTACTATCAGATCGTGCCAAGTGTTTCTCTTTCTTCTGCCTGCAAGACTCCAGCAGAGGTTATCACCGTTTCCTTTGAGATGCCTCTTTTTCAATTAATTGATTAGATTAATTCACACTTGGTTCATGCAGCAGATTTCTAACCAGCCATGCTTATCTGTAGGTATGTTGCAGCTAAGATCCCCCTGACAGGCTCTCCTTGCTGGGTCCTCCAGCACCTACCAGCTATGAGTGGCCTACAGGCAGAGCCATGCTTGCCTGCACCGTACCTGCAGGTGATGGTCAGCGTGTCCTTGGCGTTGATGACGTGTTCCTCCTCAGTGATGCTAAGAGTAGGGGGGGTCATAGAATAGCTGCTTACCAGATCTGTGGAGAGAAAGGAGATAGGGAGTGATGCAGACACCTGCTAGTGGAGATCCACTGATGTGGGCAAGAGCTGGGAAGCAAACATCTCATAGAATCATACAATCATTAAGGTCAGAAAAGACACCTAAGATCACCTAGTCCAACCATCAGTCCATCACCACCATGCCCACAAACCGTGTACCTCAGAGTCTCCATCTCTTAGGATTCTGCACTTACAAAGGTGTTCAGTGCAAGCTCAGTGGGACACAAGTGGCTCATTGGCAGCCCTCCTGGCTCTAGGGAACAGCTCTTCAGCACCATCTCTAGAGCTGGGGCTTGACAACCCCTGAGTCCAAATGGACAGACTAGAACAGACGAGAGCCAGAAAAAGAATGGAAGAACAGATATCAGGGTTTTCCTTACCAGGTGATTTAGGCTGAGCTCACCTGCAGTACTGATAAATGATATATGCTAACCAGAGTCTTGCTGATTTTTCTGTACTAGTGTAATCAAGGCTACAAAACTCCACCTGCTCAGGTGCCACAAGCACAACACTCTTGGATCTGTGCAGAGGCTGTCAGGGGCCAGCAGGCCCTTCTGCCTTTGGGCACAGACACTCACCCAAAGCGGACTGAACCTTTCTGGGTTACAGCAGCGCCCTTCCCTCAGCACCACAGGGGACAGGAATTCCAGGAGTGAAACTATCCAGGCTCACAGGAGACGCAGATAAACACGTTATCACACACTTCTCCCTGCTTTAGTCTGGGAGAGTCCCACTCCTGTTGGGCTCACATCTCTGCCATGCAGTGCAGGACACGCACCGTGCGAGCTGCTCACGGACAAACATCCCGAAGTACCGGTTACTCTCGGAGCTGTTTTCCATTAGCACAGTGCTTCTAACTGTCACTGCGTCACGATCTTTATCTTAAAAACCCCAGCTTCTGGGGATACGAGATAATTCAGAAGAAAAGCTTTGAAGACTCCAAGACGAGTGAGCAAACTAACCAGAAAGAGAGGGGAAAAAATAGAGTTGTGAAATGTGAAAACGTGACTCAGGTAGACGCTAAATGCTAAGGAAGAAAGGAATGCAATAAATATGTTGCTAGCTTGATTTTTATAGACGTGTGAGGTTTGTGCAATTGCAGTCCGCTCAGGTCTGTCTCCTTCCTTCATACCATTTAAACCCATTTATCAATCACAGAGAAACCTGGCACAGCAGCAGCAACACCACGTGAGGCCTCTCCTCCAACACCACAGCCTGCAGCTGCAAACCTCCGAACAGGAGAGCCCTTCCACACTCTGCATTTGGTCCCAGGGCCACCAAATGGCCGCCGGTCCCCTGGCAGCACCAGGCCTTGGAGGAGCAGCGAGGGAAGCCATGGCCACTGCAGGGGCTGCAGAGGGACGTGCCGAGCAGCACTGCCAGGCTGAGCCTGCCGGCCTTGTTCTGCCCAATTGTTCTCCATTTCCTTCCCGCCCGCGCGTGGCTCCGTGGCGGCCATCCCCATGGCTGCCCCCATGGCAACGGTGGGACGCAGGCCACCGCCGCCCGCCATCATCTCCCTCAGCCTGGTCTTCCTCCACCTGCTTGGAGCCCTGCTCGCCATGGCCGGTTCCACAGACATCCCTCAGTGTCAGCGCTGAGCCAGCCACCACAGCAGCCTTTGCTTGGTGTTCAACCAGTCCGCAGGGTTGGTGTCATGGAGGATGCTCTGCCTCCACCTCCCCTTCCCCAGTGCAGGGGACTGGGGATGTCCCACACAAAAATGTGCCCCGTGGGCTGCGAAAATAAACAAGCGCATTTTTGGACAAATCCCTCCAAAATGTGATGAGGTTTATTAAAAAAGGCGGGGAGGAATCTGACCACTAAGCTGCACTTCCTATGAATGCCGGACACGCTTATCCCCCTGCAAACACCGCTCTCCAGATGGCCGCGGCCTGCAAACCCCCCGCACCAGCGAGCGGGCGGCAGACCCAGGCTCGCCGAGGGGCTGGCTGGTTCCCTGAAAGCTCATCCCCAAACCCCGGCACCATGCAAAGCCCTAAACCCGCAGCCAGGCGGGTGGGAGCCCCACGGCTGATGCCTGGCGAAGTAACCCCTGCACGCCTTCACGTGCCATGGGGTGACCTGCTGCAACCAGCGCCGGGGGGTGGAGGGGAAGGGATCTGTGCAGGTTGAGGCTGTGGGATTCCTGCAGATGCATCCTGTCCGCGGCACTCCACAAGTACAACAGGAAAAGGAACTACAGCTCCCTCTGAAAGCACCACAGTGTGGGGTTGGGGATGCTCCTGTGGCCACCCAGCCCACCCCCCCACACACCGCGAGCCTCCATGGCCATCCAGTCCCCTCCCTGGCCCCTGGCTGATGGCAGCTTTGGGGACTCCCTGTGTGGGTGCCCACAGCCACCGGTGGCACCCAGCACAGGCAAGGGATGCACAGAGCTATCCATCTGCAAAAGCATCTTCAAGGCCACCAGCTTTCCCCCAAATCACCCTCAGCTGGATCCACCCCCTGCTGCCCCATCCCTCCCTGTGGGAGGGGGTGCTCCACCAGTGCTGATCTCGGCCATTGCATCTCCTCTGACCGGCACACAGATGGTTTGTGTCTCTGGCAAATCCCAGGGTGCGAGGGAGATGTCTCCAGAGCACTGAGAGTCTCCTCTTCTGCCAGAACCTCCCTCCCCACCTCCAGCCCCAGTGATGCTTTATCTCCTCGGCCCGCGGGTGCACACTGAATCGTGCCCTTACGCGGGGAGAGCATTAATGTAATTAAAAAGGCATGCGGCAGCCCCGGCAGGCTTTGTTTTTTCAAGATGGTTTCCAAGCAAGTTGGCAGTGGGATATTAAAATAAACAGAAGGGGGATTGATGGGACGCGGGGAGAGGAAGCAGGATCCCACAGCCGCTCACACCTTGTCTAATTTCAGAGAAGTGCACTTCCCAGCAGTTTTTCTAGCCTTGATCTCTCAGTATATGCCTCCAAATGGGGCAAGGCTGAATCTTCTCCTTATCACTGGCAGCTCCATTGTTTTCCCCAGCCCCTTCCACCCCTCTTCCCACAGCCTGAAACCACCGCAGCTCGCAGCACAATGCCAGGGCTGCTTCTATGGTGTGCAGCAACATCCCGCATCCTAGGGCCCGTCTGGGAAGCCATACTCCCCCAGGAAGAGTTATTCACCCTAGAGTGCCTCGCAGAGACTGAGCAGCCTGCAGGAAGCCCTGTGCTGGATCCTGCCTCCGAGCCCCCGCACACCCCACAGCCCCTCTGTGCTTCCCCTTCCCTCCCTCTCTGCTGAGTCGGCCCCGCTGACTGATTAACGGGCGCCTTTCCGGAGAGGAGTTTTGTTCACACTCTGTCCTTCTCTCTGACTTCCTTCCCCCGTGCTGGGCTGGATTGGTCATGTTGCAGCCACCATGAGTCCCCAGCTAAACCAACACATCTCGTGCTCCTGCCACCAAGGTCAGTGCCCAAAGGTTTTGTGATCAGAGCTGGACAATAGCACGCACACAGCAAAGCTCCCCTCGACACGCTGTCTGTGTGCTTTTAGCCCTAATCCCTCCAGCTCTCCCTTGCTCTATTCCTCTTCCCCCCTCCCCTTTGCTCAAGCAAAGTCACCCTGATCCTGCTCCTGCTCCATCTTCACTCTGAGCCTGAAGCTAGCAGATAGCCTGATGTGGCTTCTCTTGCTCAGCATCTCCCATTTCTCTCGAGTCTTCCCCCCAGCCTGAACCCTCAGCTGCCCCAAGATCACCCCTACTAGGGAGGGTCTCTCTGCACAAGCAGGGCAAGGCACGCACTTAGCAGCTATGGTGCACGATGACACGTCTATGTCAGCAAATACCTGCTCCTGGCAAGTCAATGACAAAATACCAGTACCTTGCTGGCAGCTGGGGAAACAGACTGAACAAACCCTTTCTGATGCAGAAGAGTGGCAAACGCTGGCACTGGAGAAGAGGGGCAAATCTCTTCTCTGGGTTTTCAGGCTGGGCTCATCAGAGTTAGCAGCATTTGCCTTCAGAACTCCATGTGGACCATTTCCCCCTGCCCTGCAGAACCTAACCCCAGCTCACACAGATGCAAACCCCCATTCTGCTCCAGGCACCCCTTCCCCACACAGCTGTCTGGGGACAGGGGACCCGTGCTCACACACAGAAAGCCCACGAGCCAGGGGCAGAACCACACTGCTGTCCTCCTGCAGGGCTGAAGCTCCCATGGGGAGCAGCTCCTGCCCACACCCAAGGCAGGCATCCAGCCGTGGGCTGGAGCAGCAAAGCACAAACATCATGCACACGAGGAGCAGGGAGCTGGCAGGGCAGCAAGAGGGGAGGATGGATGCACGGCTGGCATCTCGTCCTCTTGTTTTGCAGAGAGGTGTGATATCACATACAGATGAGAAATGAATGGCTGTGGGGATGAAGCATCGGGTGCCTTCTCTCCTACCTGACAGTGGGCAGGGAGAGCCCTAAAGCATGGTGAGAACGGGCACCAAAACAGGGCAGCCTCTGCCCCAGGATCGTGAGCAGGGTGCTGCTCCCTTGGCCACGGACATTTACATCCATGGACCTCACCTCCTGAAATGCCATCAAACACACAAGGGCGGTGGAGCTGCGCCCTCACCACCCTGAGGATATTCACAAAGCATCAGGTGCTCCTTTGCTCCAAACGAGGAGCAAAGACATGAAGGGATCCCTGCAGGGATCTCCTTCAAGGGAGGCAGGAGATTAATAATTACAGGAATTCAATCAGCGCTCACGGTGTGTTGGGTTGATCATCATTAGTGGGTGCCGAGCCTTCGTGTCCAACACTACAGCACGGCAAACCAACATCTGCAATGGCCGCAGTGCTAGCACCCCAGGGGCTACTTCGCCTCTCACTGCTCATAGGCTTTAAATCACTGGTTACTTTTCACTGTCAAGGCACAAAATCCCATAACCCCTGCACTGATGGGGAAGGAGGCAAAGTTGCGAGCCCTCCGGGTTCCTCCAGCTTTCGGACTTGCAAGCCGGCGGCCCCATCAGGAGACAGAAACAGAGGAGATCAACGCAGGGCGCAGCGTGGAAGCACCAAACCGCTGTGCACTGCTGCTTCAGGCACCCGGCACTGGCACAGCCACCCCACGTGCCAGGAGCGGCCGCCCTGCAGCATCCCCATCACACACACTGTTTATCTGTCTGCCTCTCTCCTCTCCCCCCCCCCGCCAGGAAGCACTATCTCACCATCGCCCTGCTCGCTCCAGCCCAGTTTCCTGCTCCATCCTGCCAGGTTTACCCTGCTTTTTCCTCCCCCCCCCTCCCCCTGCCCCATAGCTCTCAGGCCGTGTTTGCATTTCTGTCTCCTGCCGTCTTTCCTCTCCCTCCCCCCGGCGCTCGCTCCCCACTCCATCCTCCCCGAGAGGCTGCGTCCTGAGCCAAAGTTAGCCTCTGTCAGGTACCCCGCGTCCGGCCCGGGGCAGCGGGTCAGCCGGGGCCACCCTGCAGACCTCCTCCAGGATCTGTGCTGTCAGCAGCCTCCCCGTGCCCCGGGGGAGCGGCTGTTTGCTGCTCTCGCCGGGCCAGGGATGCTCCCGCACATCACAGCTCGTTTCCCCACCAAGCCCGCCCTTCGCTGCGGGCCAGACACCGCTTTGTTTGGTCCCTCGCTCCCTGGATTGCTCTGGGTTTGTTGGCTGCCTGCTCCTGCCTGGAGAATCCTTTTCCTGCTTTTGAGATAGAGGATGCTTCAGCCATCTGTGTGTTTTATTTCCTTCTAGAAACTAACAAGCCGAGGATTGCTTCCTCTCCCTGACATTTCAGAGGGCAGCTCCGGCGCAGCGGGATGCACAGTGCCTGCAGACAGGAACAGCCCCATTCTGTCCGCAGGATTCACTCCCCAAGGGCCAGAAAGCCCCAAACCTGTCAGAACGGGCAGCTCCCACCCTGCCACCGCCTCCGCACAGCCCTGCTTAGCACACACAGCCACCCCTCTTCCAGCAGCCCCTATTAACTGCATGGCTAAACCCTCGCAGAACTCAATTAAAACTACCCTCCCACATCCTAAGGACTGTCAGGTTGCTTCTCTTCCTATTCCAGTTCACTTCTTTCCAAATCTCACCCTGCTCGTGTTCTCTGCCCCCGCAGGACGTGATTAGTGTGGCACAGGAAGAGTAGAGGGATCTGACAGCTTAAGGAGACCGGTGACAGAACCAACACTGTGTGCTGCACCTCTTACCTGAAGGAATGCGATGGATGGACCATGAGTGCGGGACCAGACTCCGTACTTGGTGGACCACCACGGCCAGCACAAGCTGTGAGACAAGCAGCAAGGACCCACTACGCAGAGAAGGGGAGACCTGGGAAGTGGTGCTGACAGGACTGAGGTTTCCACGCACACCTGGCTTTGCCATTGTTAACCACATCCCTGCCACCAGCTGACCCCTGAGTTGTGCTCACACGAGGTGCCCTGTGAAGAGAGCTGGAGCTGTGCTGGTGAGAGAGCAGAGCTCAGCGAGGTGGGATCCATCTCTCAGTGGGAGATGTATCCAACTGGGAAGTCAGAGGGATCCCCAGGGTCACTACTAAGTGCAGAGAGAAAAGAGCAGTGGCATTTGGGAAGAAAAATCCAAGTTGAATGTTTGCTTTTGCTCAATATGCGTGGGTTTTAATTGCTGGCCTTTGGAGTTTGGCTCTTCCCAAGACTGTTGGCTCACGGATGGGCTGAGCAGCTCAGCGAAGCAATGCCCAGAATGCATCAGAGTGGTTTCTCTGGGCACCTGCAAGGCAGGCAGCTGGGCTGGGCGGCACCATGCCAAGAGGAGAAGCCCTGCTGGTCCATTTCCCCATCCCTGGGGTTTGCATCCAGATGTTTGCTACTTGGCTGTCAACAGAAATCAGCACAGAGCCCTCCAACCACACAGCTGCCAGCTCTGCTCCACAGCACGACCCATCCTTGAGTGCAGGAGAAGCTGACAAACAGGGCGAGTGGGGGGAAAAACAATTCTAATTATGGTGATTACCATGGCCTTGGAAAACCTGGATTCAATTCTCCATCTGCTCCGGGCTCCCCGTAATGCAGCCTCTGGGCACCTCTAGCCCTACCTCTGAGGAGGGCAGAGCAGCAGGAACTGGGCTGCTTTAGCTTGGGAAGAAAAAATACTCAAGGAAGAAAGGAGGAATCCTTACGGCTCCTGATGAAAGACAACATGGAACAAAGAAAATAGGTTCATCCCAGAGTCAATGCAACACTAAAAAGCTCCATTAGATGAAGATGGGTCCAGAAGGTAGGAACCACAAGCAAAGGGCAAGGAGGAACATTAACTTCCTGATCATCAAAGCCAGGTTTTCAAGCAACAAGTGTAGCCTAAAAATAATCCTAATGAAAAAGCAAAGGGAAGAGTGGTCACGGGCATGAGAGCACGCTGCTGCCTGGGGAGCCCGAGCGCACGGAGCCCTCCACGTGCAGTCACTGCGTGCACACCCGCACGTGTGCACTGCGCATCCGCATGGCCCCTTCTGCTGCCGCCACCAGGGTGGGCACGGGGGGAGGCAGGAAGATCGCGGGGATCTGCTTCAAAGGAGAGTTCGTCATCAGGAGCAGCAGCGGAGGAAGGAAACCTCAGGTACGAGGTCAGCCATGTGAGCAGGGAGCGCTGCGGGAAGAGCTGGGTGATCGTCGCAAACCCAAGAGCATCCCTGGCACCCAAAGGCAGGGAGATAAGGAATCTCAGCCTGAAAACTCTGCAGCACAGTGGGCTTTCTGCCATCCCTGAAAGCAGCTGGAGCTGGCCAAACCCAGAGTCCTCCCTGATGTGGTTAATAAAATTCTGACGGCTCTCTGTGGGATCCCCGAGAGGGACAGGATTGGAGAGGAGTGAGACAATGTTCTGCCCGCACGCAGGGCTCTGCTGGGCTGCTCCTCACCCCAATGAGCCAGCAGGTCCTGCCTTCTCCCTGCCAGCCCTGCAGGGTGCCCAGGGCGTGGAGCGGACACACTCAGGGTTTCTCTTGGCACGCAGCTGCAGCTTCAAGAGCCAAAGTGCACTGGGGCATTCGCGTCACTCGAGATTAGCTGGCTGGTGAACATCTGCACAGCTCTCTCTCCCCACCTCCTCATAACACCCCTCACGCAGATATGAAACTCATCTAGCTGCCTTCCAAGAGAGGCTGAGTTTGAAATGTCACACTGTAGATCACAGCAGGACTCCTACGATGGAACACCCAGTCCAAATGGCAGCGTTGGGCTGCGGTGCTATCTGAAGGCCAGAAAGCTACACCACCTTATGCTGCTCTTAAAAACAGCTTTCAGTGGCATAACCAAGCTCCGTAACGACCCGATTACAAAGCTCATTCCCAGAGGCTGACAGTTGTTTTCCCATTCAAAGGTGCTTCCCTTCCGCGCAGCCCAGCGGGCAGAGCACGCAAGCAGCCCGATGGGAAGGAAGCGTTGACACATGTGAGTGATTTCCACTGGAGGAGCAGAGTACCGACAGGGGGAATGGTGCTAAGGAGACTGCACGTCACTTCTACTGCCTGCAGCCTCACCACGTGATGGGAAGGCGTTGGTTTGGGACCATTTTGCAAAAGCACTGGACCAAGGGGCTGAGTAAAGACATGGGCGGAGGGCCAGAGCCCCTCCACTGTTTCACCACGGGCATCTCTTCTCACTCATACAACTTTCCTAAGTTCACATGGGGCCCTGTTTGTTTATCTTTCTTTCTTTCTTTTTTTTTTTCTTTTTTAAACCCACTATTGTACTAAGAAGTGTTTTTCTTTCAGAAAAGGTGACTGCGGGGCCAACACCGCAGAGTCTCTGCTGCCTTTCATCACCGCCGTAACCCCATGGCCAACGCTGTGTTGAAGGAGGCTTTGTGCTCCTGCTGCCATATAAAATGAGACCCTGGCGCTCCCCCTCCACCCCATACATCCTTTGAAATGCCACCCAGGCCTTGCCAGTGCCCCGACAAAAAGGCTTCTCTGTTTTGCACACTGGGGACATCCCATGGGGAAGAGAGGATGGACGGCGTATGCCCAGATCCCATCCCAACACGGAGTCCTTGGGCCACATATCCCACAGAGCATCACTGGGTGATCCCATTTGCAGCACAGCATTACCTCCCCATCACTCCATCCCAGCACAGCGGACCTGTGCAACCTATCCATCATCTCGGGGACACCTGTGGCTGTGAGCATCTCCCATTAGGACACCTCACACCACAGCCACTCCCACCACTGAACCACTGCCATTCGCTTCCCGAGGGCCAAGTGCTGCAGCACCACAATGGGATGAGGACCACTTAGAGGAGATCACACCAGGGACAGCTCGGGCTGGGACAGCCCATGGTGAAGGGATGGATTTCTGCGGGCACTCAGTGCTGTCACCTCTGCTGGACGCTGTTTCGTTCTCTGTCATCACTCTGAGCTGACAGTTTCCAAATACAAACCACAATTTGTGCCCAACCTTCTGCCTTGGTAGATATCAAGATTTACTGCTGTCCAAGGAAACTATTGACTTTACCCTTACTTTCGTCAGTATTTATTTTTTTAGGTCACCACATCCAACATCCATTTCAGCAGACGGCAGTATTTCAGAATGAGAGAAAGCAAGTGACAGGCAGAGGGCTGAGCCCTGGAGCCAGCCCACAGCACACACACACACACACACACACACCTGCACGGCCACACTTCCCCAGCCAACACAGGTCCTATGCACCTCTCCCACACAGGGAAACCACGCCGGGTTCAGGGTGCTCCTTTGCTTCAACCCTGCCCATCCCCGGGCAGCTCCACAACAAAAGCCCTCCAACACTGCTTGGAGTTTGGCACGGAGCGTCCCCAAGAGTCTCCTTTCTCCCCGCTGGCTGCAGGCCACGGGGTAGGCAGTATCCTCAGCTTTGCTGTGACTGCGGCCGGGTGAGGTGACGGCTGTGGCAGGAAGGTGCCATTGGAAGTTAGCTCATGGGACTTAGCTCACGCTGCTGTGATGTGAGCGTGCACCACGAGGGGAAGTGACGCCAGGAGCAGCGTGTGTAACTTCAAACAAAGAACTTGTGTTGTGCACTCTGCTGCTTTTTCTGCCCCGGAACAGTCAGGGAGGATGCCAAGGCCCTGTTGTCCCTGTGGGGATGGAGCTGAGCCCTGGTCTGGGGGCAGGAGGCAGGGGCTCCTGCTGCCCCCCCCCCATCCACCAGGCCTGCGTGAATCCGTGGCACTGGTTGTGGATGATGGGGTCAGAGAGGGCAACGCTCAGAGGGCACAGAATTTTAATACTTTTGATACTGCTCAGCTAAAGCGGAATCGGCCAGACACACATCTTAGAGCTCCCAGTGCCCCAGGGAACGCAGCACATCCCGGGCAGTAAAGGAGCAGTGATCCCTTCTCACGAGCAATGTGCACCCCATGCCCAGTGATGTCAACCTGTGTGCTGTACAGAGTCGAACCCAGAGTCCAACAGCCACATGGGGGGTAAGGGCTGCTCTGCTTAGGGCTTGCTCTTTAAAAAAATACAGTCTCTCTGTACATTCTGCCCTTTTAAAATACATTAATTGCCATGGAAACAATGCTCTTATTGGTATGGGAGCAGCCTGGTGGCCTCCACAGATGCAAGATAAAAATCAATGAATACATTGAAATCCAGGCTGCATTTCGGGACCTTTTGTGGTTTTGGGGCTGGTCACTGTGGGCACAGGCATCAGAAGCGAGCAGGATGCCATCTCCTACGGAGAGAAAGCAGAACGCAACATGCAGTGACATCTGTGCTCGGTTGGAGCAGCCCTGCATGGACGGTGGTCCCAGTGCTGATGTCTGTGCTCGGCCACAGCTCCTGGTGCTGCTCACACCCACGTTGCCAACAAGCAGAAAACCTTGCCTGAGCACCAAGCAGCGCCCAGGGAAGGGCTGTGGGTGCCTTCCCTGCCCACGGCCGTCCCAGCACAGGGTCAGAACTGCCCTGCTCCCCACTGTGCCGCCCAGCGCAGAGCTCACCGCGCTGTTATCAGGCAGTGACAGTTTCCGCCATCAGATTCCTCCTGTCCGTCAGGAAAGCTAAATAAGGAACATCGTTCAGGCGGCTGCAGGAAGAGGGGAAATGCAGGGACATCCGGCCCAGCTGCCAATTTTTCCTTTCCCATGAACCACCGCTGACCTCCACCAGGGAGAACCTGGACACCGAGCCTGGCACCGGCACCACATGGTTTTGCTTAACCCAACCCTGCACAGGCACCATGTTCACCCAGCTGCGGGAAGAGAACCGCTGTGCATGGGATTTTGATGCACCAAAGGTCTCAAGAGCATCACTCCGCTGCTCTGGGTCCCTCCCTGCATGCATAGGCGGGTCAAGTCTCACCTTTCTCCTCCACCTCTGCTCTGTCCATCGGCAACGGAGGACGGAGACCAAGAGGGTCTGCAGCCCTTTTCACACCCCATTTGGGGATACCCCTGATTTCTTGCTGCCTTTCCCTCCACAGAAGGCTCCGTTTGGTCACACTGTGCCCAGACGGAGGAGAACACACTCGGATGTCTCACACCATTCCCCACAGCCCTGTCCCATCGCCTGGAGCCTTTCCAGGACCCCCTGAGCTGATCCTCCCCATTACACATGACGTCCGTCCCACGGCACCTCCAAGCTTGGCCCGAACGGTGCTCACGCTGGGAGGCGGGGGCAGAACTGCAGCAAGAAAAACAATTAGCACGTGGGAGAAGCTGTAAGGTGAAACACGAGTCACTGCCTCAGACCTGTTTCTGATCCCTCAGCATGGAAACGACTCCAGGACAGATCTCTGTCTGTAAAACCGAGGGGACTTTCACCGGGAGCCTCCTCGCCCACTTGAGCGCGGGCCATCTCGGTGCTAACAATGAGCACCGCAGATGGGCAATAACACTTTGTGCCGAAAACATCACAACTATTCCGACCAGGGAGAAAAAGCCCCCCTGGGGCCCGGTGAACCCTCCCTTGCAACAACATGAAACAAGAAACAAAGGTCTGGGATAGCCAGAGGCAATAAAACCCCGGAATTAATTTAACCAGTCACTAGATGCCAGTGCAGCTGCAGCAGCATTTCTTTTGCTGATGAAGGTCTCGGGATAAGCTCAGCTCTGGTGCAGGGCATGGTCCTGGGTTCCTCCACAGTACCCTCCTGGGGCAGCATCCCTTTGCCCAGGAGGGGATGTGCAGGAGCAGAGATGACACTGTGCTCCTCCATGCCCCCACCACAGCCATCCACAGGGAACCACCACGCTGTGATTTTGCCCATCCTGCCCAGCGGAAGAGCTCTGTGGTGTTGGGTTGTTTCTCATAAGGAAACCACCATAACCACTCCGGGGGCAGTGAGATCTGGCTGGCTCAGGGCTCTGTGCTTCTCCCCGTGCCCACAGGACCCCCTGGGCATGGTGCAGCTTTGAGTGGGACGAGTACGGAGTAAACATGCAGCCCCCCAAAACACCACAAGCCCTAAACCTTGCCCCCGTTGCTTGGGGCTGTTTGATCCAGCATCCTGAATGCAAAATTGCAGGTGATGCTCACTCTGTGGGTACACCCTGCAGGGCTCATTCCGCTCCTCAAAGCCGCTGAGGGCTGAGCACCCATTAAGGGCCCCCACCTCTTTGGCACAGCAGTGCTGCAGGTGCCTCACACAGTGCTGGAGCAGTGTCTGCCTGGCCCCGGCCTCGCTGCTGTTCCCGTGGGATCCCGTTCTCCTTTTCCCTCTCCAGGAACTGCCCCGAGAACAGCCTGTTCCCTCCTGGAGCACCTGCCCTTCCCACGCCTGCACTGGAAAATGCTGTGGGGCTGAGATCCCCCTGGGGATGGGGATCTCGCGTGGAGTCGAGGGGCAGCACGGAGAGTGGGTGGGTCCCTCCTGGTTGGGGTCATTGTGCTGCTAGGGGTGTGCCCCCCTCAGCCAAACGTCAAACTCAGCTCAGCCACCGACCTCCCAGCGGCAGTTTGCACAGGCAGCGAGCTGTGGGCTGGCATGCCCAAACCAAACCCCAGGGCAGGGAAAGCAGCCCATTCCCCCTAGGATTTCCTTAAGCAAACGTTGAGGTCACGGGTGCCTCCTCCCCAGCCCTGCTGTCCCAGCCCTGCCACTGCTTCACCACCAAGCCACACAGCTGAACCAGAGCGGGGCTTGCTGTGCGCTCTCGGGTTTTTGCACGAAAGGGTGTTGCTGAAACAGCCCATGTTTATTGCTCGCCATAAAACAAGTGCTCCAAATCCCATCTGCGAGCACAAATGTTGCTGCTGGCAGGGGCTGGCCCTGCACCCAGCCAGGAGGTCCGTGTGCTCCGAGGAGGGCAGCAGCAGCAGTCGCCAGCACCATCGGCTCACGTCCTACACAAGCACAGGCCCTTCCTTCGCACCATGGGGTCACGCTGCAGGAGCCGGGCAGGGTGTGAGCCATCCCACTGCTGTGCGTGGAGGCTGATCCTGGGATGCTCCATCCCGGGCTCACCATGCAGCTGGGGCGCAGCGAAAGCCCACCTCCCCCCACCGAGCAGGGCAACGGGGTGCAGGGACAAGCGATGCAGCACTAGGATGGGCCCTCCGCGGTCCCAAACCGAACTATCCCACCATCCCCACATGGAGCAATCTCACACTCACATCCCAGTTTCTGAGGGCAGCAAATACTGACAGGCAGTTGGGAGCAATGAAAAACTGCTCTCAGGTAAAGCTGGACAGAAGGCAGAGGTAGCAGATAACCTTTAAGGTCCCTTCCAACCCACATCATTCTATGACTGTGAGCGGGGCTATGGTCTCCTGCTTGAGCTCCTCATCACCCTTCTGTGCTGCACTCACCAGGCAGCACAGCACAGCTCCTGAGCAGTGCTCAGCCCCACATGAGATCCACGCAGAGCCCCCTACACCTCGGGGAGATGGATGGACGTGGCACAGCCACGCACCACTTTGCAGACTGCTAACAAGAACGCCGTGAGCAGCTGCAGCTCTCGCACTGCAGCAAGTCCCTTCGTGGAACTGGAGCATCGTGTCACCGTGGGCACAGCGTGCTGCCCACAGCCCGCTCTGCACCGCCACACCCAGACCCTCAGCCCTGCCGGCAAGCCGACACTGACAGCGATTCACTGAGCTGAAGGCTACCAAAATTCTGTTTGAGCCCCCCGAATTTGTTTCCCTGCCTTCCTCCTGCGTTACCAACTTCCCATTGGTCTCGCTTCCATCTGTAGCACTCGGCTCACGCTCTGGTGCCCCATCTCTGGCGGTGCCCCCCCCTGGGTCCGCACCCCACGGTTAGAGGAGAAAAGCATCCACCTGCCCCACACCGCAGCTGCGGGGCTCAGCTCGCTGCCCTCAGCCTCTCGCCAGCTCCCCACCCTGGGGGGGTCCCAGGTGAACCACAGTGACCACCAAGGGCTGGGTGGGCAGCGGGCAGAGCAGCGCACGGAGCCCCTCTTCCCCCCAGCACAACGCCCGCCGCTCGGAGCGACGCCTCTGCCTACGAACAACAACGGAGCGGAGCCTGCCGTGCGGCCGCAAAGAAATTCCCACCGTAACACTCCGAGGACGTTTCCCCCCCCCCCGCTCGCACCGCGCACACCCGCGGCCCCGGCGCGGCGTCACAGCCGTCGGGGACAACCGCGGTGCGCCCCATCGGGGCTGCGGACAGCGGCGGGACGCTGCGGGGCGCGGGGCAGCCCTACGAGCTGTGCCCTCCCCGCATCTCCTCGGGACACCCCCGGAGCGGCCCCGTCGGGTCAACCGCACCTCCCGCACCGCCGCAGGTGCCCGGGTGTGCCCCGCAGCGCTCACCTGCCTCCGAGACAATGCCGAGCCACAGCCAGAGGGGCAGCGTGCAAACTCTCTTCATCTCCGGGGCTGTGGGCGGCTCGGAGCGGTGCGGAGCGGTGCGGAACGCCCCGCGCCCGAGCTGTGCTCCCGGCGCTCCCCAGCTGCGGCGACGCGCGGCGGCGGGCGGGGAGGGAGAACCGGGGCCGCTTCCTTTTCCTCCGCCCGCCCGGGCAGCCCGCCGCCCTCCGCCGAACCCCGCGGGGCGCCGGGCGGGTACGGGGCGGGGCGGGGCGGTACGGGGCGGGCGGTGGGTTGGGGGAGGTGGGGGGGGGGTGTGGGGGGGGGCTGCACCTGCGATCTGGGCATCGCCCCGAGCGCACGTCCCGTCCCACCCCCCCCCCAAGCGCCGGTGCATCGCCCCACTTGTGCCTCCCAGCCCCGGGGATGCGCACAGCTCTTGTCCCCGCGCCTGTCTGCGCGCTCGCTGGAAGCTCACACCTATGCGCCGAGGACATAGCTGCGTGCACACACGCACAGCTGTTCCTTTAGGGACTACGGACCACCCTCCCGCAGCCCATCCACGCACACCGGCAGCAGCTGCTCCTAAACGCGTCCGAGAAATCCCACTGCTGGCCGTGCACCCCGTATCCCACACGCTGCTCTCTTTCTGCTCGTCCTCCCAAAGCCATCCTTGGCACCCCGGGGCACGGCGGGTGGGTGGCAGCGGCAGGGGGATGCCGGCAGGGTGCGGCTGTGGACACGGAGGTGATGCTGGAGCTCCGGGAGCACATTGCAGCCCCACGCTCCCACCGAGCAGCGAATGGATAAAGAAACACAGCCCCGCGGGGTTGCTGGTTACGCACGCTTGCAGACAGCGAAGAGAGAAAAAGAACTCGAATGAGAACCATGTGCTCGTGGCTTCTAAAAGGCATGAAAACGTCTCGTGTGCTCGGCTGCACTCGCTGCCAAACCTGGGGAAGAAATCACCCCGTCCCTTCCCCGGAGCTGTCAGAGAGAATCCAACCGCAGCCGTGATTTCATCCCAGCGCCCGGTGAGGGAGAATTTAACCCTGACAGAACTGGATCATAGAACCTCCGGGTCCAAGCCCAACCCATCCCCGTGCGACCCTCTAAGCGAGCTCCTGGGAATCCTCCTGCTCCCAAAGATGACCGGTTCTGGCTCCCGCACCTCCACCCCTGCAGCGTGGGCACGGCGCGGCCCATCGCCACGCGGCAGGACACGGGGAGGGCTCGCCCCGCCGCCACGGGGAATTTTCCATCACAAACACGCGCGGAGACCTCGCGGCTGGTGGGACCTTTCCATTGTTATCGCCCTGGGAAACAAAAGGATCCGATCGGAACCGTCCGCCTCCCTCCCGCACGCGGGGATGGGCGCCCGAGGGAGCGAAGAGCTCGAGGCACGGCCACACACCAGCGTGGCTCTGAGGACACGCGGGGACAGCACAAGGTAGCCCAGGAGGAGAACAGCACAGAGATGTGTGCTTCCTCCCCCCCAGCTCGCGTAGGGCAGCCCCCATCCCCGGCTCCTCACGCCCGAACCCAGCGGCGGGTTGAAGAGGTCACTGCTCTCACACAGCCGGCGGTTTTGCTCTACGGTTTATTAGCGAAATGCATTTCTGAGATAGCGTTTAGAGGCAGGCAGCACTCACACCCAGGGCTGAGGCTGCACGTACAGCAGCTCGGAGCAGCGGTTCCCCTGCACGTAGGAGCACCACACACACACACACACGTACCTGGGAGGGCAGAAGCTCTCCCCTCCAGGCAGGACAGGGTAAGGACATCACATCCCAAAGCACAGTTGTGCCAGGGAGCAGCACGCTGTGGTCCCCACACTCAGCTCAGCACAGGGTGTGCCATCTCAGGAGCCCGCTCAGCGCAGGCACTGGGGACAAGCAGGTTTTGCTGCCCACCAGCTCCACTTAGCAATAGGAAGGTGTAGGAGGTGGCAGCTATGGCACGTACTGCAGCAGTGAGCTGCTCACAGCTCGTGCCACCACAGCTACCCACACGAAGCACGGGCAGCAGCAGAGCTGGCTGCCTCCTCCCCACTGCACTCATCACCTGCCAGCTCCTCTGTCACCACACCTCAGGGACAGCTGCCACTGGGCCTGTGGTTTTCACAGTTCAGGGAGGTGACAGGTCCCAGCAGCACCTGGGCACCTGTCCTGCACAGGCACACAAAGCTGAGCCTCACCGAGGAGGAATTCACAGGCTCCAGCCAGAACATCAGGCTGCACTTCACCTCTGCTGTGACCCTTTAGAGGGACGCACACAACAACCCCACGCATCCCAGGCCCAAATCACAGCAGCCCAATCTGCTGAGCATCCCCCCCCTCCCCCCTCTGGAAGCCCAAGGCAGCCCACACCCCAGGCCGTGCTGCACCCTATTCCGGCTGAATCCCACAGCCAGGAGGAGCAAGGTACAAAGCAGGAGCCTTTCTAACAAGCTTTAACGTCGGTCAAAAGCAGAGGTGAGCTGTGCCGCTGCCGGCCCCGAGCCGTGCACAGAGCTCCCTCTGCTGCCGGCAGACAGCACCTGCTTAACAGCTCTCCCACAGCTCAGCAGCGTGAGAGGAAAGCTTTTGCACTGCTTGAAACACGGGAGTGGAGGCAGGAAAGGGCAGGCAGCCCCGGTGCCACACGGAGGGGGATGCCGCAGGGGCACAGCAGCCCGCTCCCTCCTGCACTCACAGGGCCAGGTGGCAGATGCGCATGGGCTCCACGTTGTCCCCGCCATCGCTGAAGCAGGTGCTGAAGAAGGGGCAGTACCTCTCTGCTGAGACCTCGTGGAAGGTGAAGAGATGGGACATGTCCTTCGCGTCAAAGAAGGCCACGGTGCCCTCCCGGCAGTCTAGAAAGACCCCCACTTTGCGGGGGGGCTGCTGGGGAAACAGGCGCACCCAGGGGGTGGCAGTGGCCCAGTATTCTGCCTTGTTCCTCAGGCGAAGCGTCCAGTAGCCGTTCTCCGGGCACAGCTTCACCTTCGCTGCCCGGTTCACCGCCTCAGCAGCCACCCCCAGGTCCCACTTGGTTTTGCTGCCCACCCACACCTCCCAGTAATGCTGGCCGCTGTCAAAGGAGCGTGAGGCCATGACGTTGACACACTGCTGGAAGCGCCGGGGGCTCCTGGGGACAGGCTGCGCTCGCTCCCGCTCCGTCACTGCTGTCAGGTCTCTGGAGAAGACTAGGTTGGGGTGGGCTGACTCAGGGTCAAAGGTGAGCGAGGCTGGAACTGTGGAGAAGCCAAGGACAGCACTTACAGGTTACACGTTTCCCCTGCAGAGCACCTCCAGCCCTCCTGCTGCACCCCACTGCCCCAGCACCTCCACCCCTTGCACCCATTTGCTCACCAGGGCAGATGGACCGCAGCATCTGCCTCCAGAAGATGTACTGCAAGGGACCACCACGGCTGTCCCGGTAGCGCTGCAGGTCAAAGGCAGGAGAGGGACTGACACTCACCGAGGGTCTGAACAGAGAGAGCAGTGGTCAGTCCTAATGCTGAGCTGCTGGCAAATGCACAAGAACAACACTGAGGAGTGCAGCAGATCATGCGCAACAGATTTGGTGAAGACTGAACACAAGCCTCTGTAACAGAGACTTGCTCCCCTGGCACAGAGCTAGCACAGCACACGGCTCAGGAGTAGATGTGTGACAGACTGAGTGGACAGAGGCTTGCACAGCACTGATCCACAGCAGATAGCACCCAGCACACCCACAGCCATGCACGGGCCAGGCTGCATCGCCAGGCAGAGAAGGGATTGGGATGTGCTTCTTTATAGCAGCACTGATTTAGGAAGCACTACCCTCAGCTACTCTCACTGCTCTGACAAACCTGCCCCTTGGTGTCAGTTCTGCAGACTCTCAAGTTGTGAGAGGGCACAGAGAAGCCAAAGTGCCCAAGTGAAGTCTGCAGTGCTGCCCTGCTCCCATTTGCAGCACGCATGGCTCCTGCACTCATCCCAAGCAGCACACCTCCTGCACACTCTCCTCCAGCCGGGCTGTCTCAGCACGCCTGTTCCCCATGGAGAGCATCTACGGTGTGCTGGGGACCAGCCCCCACCTGGCACAGCACCAGCTGTCTGCTGAGCAGCTTGTGATGCTTTCACAAGTCAAGATAAGAGCCCTCCCTCGCACAGTCCCAGCCAGAGACAGAGATAAGCAGAGAAATCAGCTTCTTTCATGCCAGACACGTACCTGGTATCCAGGCTCTCCACCTGCAGTGAGGACCAAAGAGAATTAGCAGTCATTGTCTGTAATTCATGCAGCTGCACAAATAAACTCCCTGTCCTGACTCCTGCTGTCACGTAGCAGAGGAAAGCAATCCACCAGGGCCCCCCCTCAACCCTGAGGAAAACTGGCTGTGCACTGAGGCTTGGGAGAGTTCACAGGAGTGGCAGAAGAAGGGCTCCAAGACCCATTACATCCCAAGGATCGCTGCGTCCCTTGGTAGCTAAAGCCTCCAGACTTAAAGGAGTCAGGCAGACAATCCAGAGGGATAGCAGCAAGAGTAACTTCCAGCTACAGCCTGGCGTGTCATTTAGGACTCTCTTCATCCCAGATTAATGTCTGGAAACAATCCTCTGCCTCCTGCCAGAGCCAGCCAAGCACTTACCTCCAACAACGACACCTCTTCCATATTGCTCATCATCTGCTCTATGTGCTCCATGTCTCTCTGCAGCACTGCCATTCCTTCCTCCAGCTGCTGGACATCCCTGTGCAGCCGAGCCAGCACCTGCTCCTCCTCCTTGCCCATCTCTGCCAGCACAGCTCTCTCTTCTTCCTCCAAGATCTGATGCAGGCGAGTGAACTCTGCCCGGATCTTGGAGTTCAGCTCCCCAGATGCTTTCTGAGCAGAAAACAACAGTAATGAGCCTGGCAGTTAGAACATACAGACACGTGAGACAGCTGGGCACGTTGCTCATGGAGTCCCACAAATCAGTTTCAGACACACCCACAACTTTTGGAAAGAAGAATGAGACACAGACAACTTTTGAGGCTGCATACAGCCATAGTGAAAACCCAAGCTCTACTGATGGTTTTGTTCCTTTAACAAAGGAACAAAGGAACAAGGTTTTGTTTCCTTTAAAAAAAATCCTTGCATGCAGGTGGGAGCTCACAGCCCTCCCCCACATCATCAGGAATTTGCTTATGTTTTATACTGGAGATGTTTTGGCTTTCTGGAGCTGCTGACTTCATGGTTCAGGTCGGGATTCACTTCACATCATGCCAGACAGCAAGCAGAGGTGCCTCACACTAGTAACCTGCTGCTCTTCTCCTCCAAATAGCTCAGTTTCAGGGGGCCCTTTTTTGTACAGGAAAAAGCTGTGCCAACTAATCTCTGTAGTTAAGGTTGATAAAATCCTCTTACACTCTCCTCGGAGAGCATTTCCCCTCTTTAAGTTGCCTGATTGGCCAGTCAACCTTGTGGTGCTCTCACTACCCTCCTTTACAAGACACAGCCAATGTCTTTTTCTTGCCTCTTGAAGCTTTTAATCTCTAAGAGCAATCTTAGTGCTCATTATCTTCTAGCTGAGTTTGCCAAAACGCACATCCCCTTCTACCATGATACCGATCTCACTCAGAGGATGCCCCTAGCTTTACCAGCCAGCTATGCACCCCAGCCTCTTTTTGCTTTAGCAGATGTTTGTGCTGACACTCCAGATCAGACCTGAGTCTGAAGACCTTCCACCATCAGTTTAGTAGTACCTCTGAACTCCTCATTCTTTCCTTAAACCCTCTTTTCTTGGCTTTTAGTACTTCCATGCCACTCAACAAGGAAGCTTAGTCAGCCCGTGGCTGTTCTTGTTTCAGAGATCAATGACAAGCAGGCAGCCCAGTATGCCTGAAGCATGGAGAGTAACATTAGAGAAACACTTGGGCACATCACATCCTCTCAGAGCTGCACAGTAAATCTAAACAGTCCTTGTAGCAAGGCCACTGCTCTCTGCAGTATTGCTGGCGCTGCTGATCCAGCCCCTTCAGCTTTGCTGCCTGCCCTCCAGACTCATAAGAGGTTTCTACAGCTCTCAGGCATTAACCCTTCTCAAAGAACCAGCTGGATTGAAGAGGGGCTGCTCAAACAGCAACACAGGGACACACAGCTCCTTTGTGAATGTTAACCCAGGGGCTTACGACAGAGCAGGGGTGCCATCAGTCTCAAACTTCACTCCGCAACTCAAGCACAGAACAGATGAAAGAAAAAAAAGGCAGTGAGGTTCAGGAAGCTTCCGTGGGCTCCACTCCTCGCTCACTCTGTCTTCACCAGTACTGGGGTTACAGATGGTCACCTTCCCTTCTGGAAAGGCATCTCAGCCACTGACCAAGTATCTGAGCAACTGCTGTGGCAGCCCTGCAGGGTTCCCTCAGGGAAGCACCCATCACCACCCAGGAGGCCACACGATGAGTGCTGGCTCAGGCAGTTACCGTCAGCCCGCAGATATCTTCCTGCACCGCACGCTTCTGCTGCAAGAATTTCTCCATCTCCTTCTGATGGGTTTGTAAAGCTCCTTCCAGGCGCTTCTGCGGGAATAAGGAAAAGATAATGATACCATTTCACTTCTTTGCTGCAACTCAGGAGCAAACCCAACTCAAGGCCAGCACCGGAGTGAGGGAACAACTGGACTTCCCAAAAAAGCAGCACAGGAGGTGGACAGACTTTTTAGCAGTGTCTGTCGTGACTGGACAAGAGGAAATGGTTTTTCAAACCAAAAAGATGAGTGCTTCAGGCTGGATATAAAGAGTTTATTTTTTTTATGATGGGGTGGTGAGGCACTGGCACAGGTTGCCCAGAGAGGTGGTGGATGCTGCAGCCCTGCAGACACCCATGGTCAGGCAGGAGGGGCTCTGAGCACTGATGGAGCTGCGGGTGCCCCCTTTCATCGCAGGGGAGTTGGACCAGATGACACCTAAAGATCCTTCCCAACTCAAATGATCCTGTAAACAAGCACTCAAGGCAGAGCTTTAGAGCCAGACGCGCCCCTACAGCAAAACAAAACGAAAAATAAAACGAAAAATTAAAAACAATAATAAAACGCCTATTTTTAAGACTGGGACCTCCAGACCGTGGCCAGGATACCTGTTTGCAATAGGTCTGAAACCGGCCCGCTGGGAGCTGACCCGTGCAGAGCCCAGCTCCCCGTGCAGCACATCCCCAACCCCACGCAGCCCTCGTGCGAGCAGAGAACGGCCGGGAAAAAAAAAAAAAAAAAAAAAAGCCTGGATTAAAAAACAAACCAACCAACCAAACCCAAACCGACCAGAAAGAGGGAACCAACCGCGAGGAGCACGCGGAGCACCCCAAACACGGGCAAACAGGAGGAGCAGCAGCAGCAGCCGCCCCCTCCTCCCCTCCGCGGGGCTCACCTGCACCTGCCGGCGGTGCTCCCGGGAGCCGCAGCGCCGCACTTTGTCCACCAGCCCGGCCAGCAGGTGGTGGCTGCGGAACGCGGGCCGGGGGAACCGGCGGCGGCACTGCGGGCACGAGGCCACGCGGGGCCCGCTGGCCCAGTAGCGCTCGATGCAGGCCCGGCAGTAGTGGTGCATGCAGTCCAGCATGACGGGCTGGCTGAACAGCTCGCAGCAGATGGCACACGTCAGCTCCTCCCGCAGGCTGTGCTCCCGCCCGCCCGCCGCCATCGCCGTCCGTCCGCCGCACACCGCCGGGCACCGCTCCGGGACGGCCCGAGCCCCGCGCGGCTCCGGCTATCAGCCCTCGGCCCCGCCCCTCCCGCGGATTGACGTCCGCTTCGACCAATCGCCGTGCGAACGCGCCGCCCGCCCCTCCATTCCTGCCCTGGGCGTGTGACGCGGTCACGTGGGAGCGGGCCGGGCGCGTGGGGTGCGGCGTGGGCTGTGCTGTCGCGGCGCTGCGCGGCGCTGCGTGGAGGTGGCACTGCAGTGCGCGGACACTGCGATGCACGGCACGGCACTGCTCTGCGCGCACACACACGCACACACACACACACGGGCACGGCTGCGTTGCGCTGCGTGGAGCTGCGTGGAGCTGCGTGGAGCTGGTGCTGCACCGAGCAGTGGGAATGTGGAGGCAGGCGCTGGGGAAGCCGTGGCTTTTTTGCTCAGCGCGCTTCCCCTTCCCTGGTTCCCCTCGGCCCAGTTTGGCAGCTCCGGGAGCTGGCTGGCTCCCCAGGTCCCACTGCTGGCAGAGGACCCCACCAGCGTCCCAGCGTGACGGAACCTCCCTGTCTGTAACCCTTTGGACACAGCCCACCAGGCAGTCACTCACGGCTCCCATCCGCCGACTGAAAGCACGCAGCCAAGAGTCCCCCGAGCTCCAGTTCTTGTTCCAGCGCTCCTGGCATCTCCCTGCTGTCAGCACCTCCATCAGCTGGCACCTCTGAGCAGCCCGGCCCTGAGCCCCCACGTTGGGCCCCAAAACCTTTGCAGTCATGGCACTGAGCGCCTCTTTGTGGAGCTCAGCCCCACAGGGACGGCTGTCAGCAGCACCGTGAAGGATGGGGCCCTGTGGATGGAGGCTGAGGTTCCCAGTGCTTGCATTTCCCCGTTTCGTTTTGTTTTGGCATCGGGCAGATGGTGGCTGTGGGGTGGCCCTAAGAGGTCGGGTTGTCCCCAGCCCGTGGGAAAAGACGTAGGGCAGAGAGCAGGCAGTGGGAAGGGGAAAGAGAAAGAAGGAGAGAGGAGGTAAGAAAGCGAGGTAACAGCCACACCCCCATTAATGAACACGATGCATCCTTCTGTGACCTCAGCGACGGGGACACGATTTAAAGGGTTGGAAAAGCAAGCAGGAAATGAAGCAATGCTCGGAGATAAGATATCTTTGGATAAATAGCTGGAGGAGGAGGAGGGTGCCCAACGTGTGGGCCATTATTTGCCAATATTTTTTCTCCCCGGACCCAAATCATAGAATCGCAGAACTGCTGAGTTGGAAACGGCCCCTTAAAGCCTGTCCATCCAACTCCCCTGCAGCAAACACAGTCACCCATAACTCCTTCAGGTGCTCAGAGCTCGGTCCAGTCTGACACTGAATGTCTCCAAAGACAGGGCATCCACCACCACGTGACTACCCACCACCCAAATGATGCCACTGCTTGCCAAGACCGGAGCTGTGTGCATTGCAGGTGTCCCACTGGACCCAAGCACTGGGTGAACCACACCGTTGTCCTGGTGAGCACCAGATGGATGTGCTGAGAGGTGCTGAACAGGCTCAAACCATCTCAGTCATGGCACGGAAGAAATGTCAGTGTCATTTTGATCTGCCTGTGACCTCATGGAGAAGGGTTGGGGTCAGCACGGACCAATCTATCTCATGCTACATGCTTGGCACTGTGGGACTGGAGTTCCTCTGAGCTGCTGGACTCTGGGAGAGCTGAGCTCACAGCCCAGTGATGATGGCATGTGGGAAGCAGGTCCTGCAGCAGGCGTGGGAGGATGAGCGCTGCCTCATGATGTTTTCCCCAGGAACACTCAAAGAACTCAGTCCTAGGGGCCAGATCCACAGGGCTGCTGAGCTCCCCGGCCCAGCCTCGTGCAAACCATCCCAAACCAGGCTGCCAGACGTGCTGCCACGCTGCGACGTGACATTCCCCATGCCTGCATTCCACCCCCACCCTCCAGCTCCCTGCACCTAGGCGCCATCCACCAGGAGATTTCTGCAAATATTAACATTTCTGGCTCCTGCTTGTTTGCCTGTTTATTCTGAGCTGTGCATGAATGCCCTCTGATGTTCTGCACGCAGCACAAAGCAGCTTTCCCTCCCTGCCATGGGTTGTGCCTGAGCCACCCAGCCAGCCCCCTGCCTGGCCTGCAGGTGATGCCCGTGCTGTTTTTGGTGTTTCTGACCTCAGGGATGAGGGGAAGGTCATCCTGAGCTCACCTTGCAAAATTGGCCGGACAGGCTTGGCTGCTCAAGGTGCTCGAGTGCTTTGTGGGTTTATCAGCCCTTTGCTGCCCACTCAAAGTTCACCATCTGATGTATGTGCAATGGGGGCAGAGCAGGTTCCTTTTCCAGGTGAATAAGCCAGCACTCTGCCTTGTGCACCCTGCAGAGCCCTCCCTTCTCTCCCATCCCCAGGGCTGGCCCTGCAAATGGTGTCACTAATGATGTCAATCCAGGTGCCCAGGGAGGCTGCGTGTCTCTTGTCCAGGGCAGATGTCACCCCGAAAGAGCAATGTTTTTCCCTCGGGTAGCTCAGTGACACAGGCTGCAGCGGCTGGAAGTGCAAAGCTGGATGTCCTCTGGCACCTTAAGTACCTCTAAAGCCCAGGGAGAAATACACCTCCTCTCCCTCCACCCCCAGGTGGGTTTCCAAACAGATCTGCGGGCTCCAGACCTCTCGTGTCTGCTCTGAACTCCTCTGCAGAGGCAGAGGAAACGCTGCTCAGCACATAATGAATTGCAGGCACGCGCTCCCATGAGCGGCTGTTTGGAAAGTGTCCCATGCTGCTCGTGCCAAGTGTGCTGGCCAGGGAAGCTCAGCCGTATTAGCGTGTCCCGGCTAATTAGGGCTGTGAGCTGTCCTTTTCATCGCCTCGGAGAGCTGAAAGGAGGACAAACGCAGAGCTCTGCCTTTATATGGCTTTGTGCACTATAGCACAGCGTGTGCGTGCTCTGCTCGTGCCCTGGGGACACCGATATTACTCGAGGGGGAATGGGGGGGCTCGGTGACAGCCCCGTCCTCCGGTGCCAGACTTGTGAGTCACGTTTCTGGGGAGCACGGAGCCAAGAGGACTCCTGGCCACACGCCTGGGCTGGACCAGCCCTGCACGCCAGGGTCCCATTCTCACTGTGTCAGGGTTCCCCAAAGGAGCAGGAGAGATGCACACAAGGTCCAAAGCCTTCACTCTTGACCCTTAGGGGACGACCATCAGCCCATCCAGCACGCATGCCATGCCACTGCTGGAGCGACGGGCTGCCTGCAAATCTGGGACCTCACTGTAGTCCTGGGGAAGGAGGAGCATCCAGCCTGGGAGGGCAAGGCCTTGGCAGCAGCACTGACATGGGGTGACACAGACCACTAGGAAAGAAATCCCATAGATAGAAGGAGTACTTCAGGGCTGTCCCGGCTGGGCTGTTCCTGCTGCTCCCACTGGCACCCCGTCCCCTGGTGCATGTCACCCACTGCTGTCACCTCTGGTCCTTGCAGGGAGTCAGGCAGTGATTGCCCAAAGTCGGTGCAGACCGGGAATCACGCTCCCACCCCCGAACTCAGTCAGATTTCTGGTTTATCCGGACTACGGCTTGTGTACAATGTATCATATTTTTGCAATCCCGGCTCTGAAGGGCTTATCTGACTGCAATTATCCTCTTCTGCAGAAGCTGTTTTCTAGCTGGCTCGGTACACAAACAACAAGCAACATCCCTCTAATAAATGAGGCGAGCTCTGAGCGCAGTGACTTGCAGAAACAGCAGCTGAAGGCACCATGGGGCTGGTCAGTACTCCACTTTCCCACTTTTCTGCCTGCACATGGGCTGGGCAGACCCTCTGTGTCAGCCCCACGAGTCCTGTCTGCCTGCCCCAGGAGCTGAAGCACTGTCTCTTCATTAGGACACAAACCCCGTTAACTGCTTTCCACGTGTTCTCCTCTTCCCTGTGTCCTGGTGACACCTGCAATGTCCCTGTCCCTTCCTGCCATGGAGCAGGAATTTCAGCAAAACCTCATCCCCACTGCTGCTCCTCCGCCAATTCCGGAGGTATTCAGGTGGGGACAAAAAGCAGCTACAAAATGAGAACCTGCTTTTAAATTCAGAGAGGGTGCAGACAGCTTTCTATCCTCCCTCCCACCTCTGAGCAGCTTTGTGGTTCATTTTGTTCCCAAATGCATCGCAGATTCCCAGATCCACTGCATCCATGAACTCCGGGGCTCAAATGGAAAAGTGGATTTTGTGTAACCACAACACGCTGCTGCTCCCGCGGCTGTTCAGCAAACACACGCTCGACACCGCAGGAAGGAGCAGTGGAAATATTTGGGTTTCGTGCAGGTGGGATTAAACAGATGCTTGAAAAATGAAAAGCCGCTTCTTTAAGTATGTCAGTGTTGCAGCTCCAGATGAAGCGGGTTGAACTGGAGCATCTGGAAGCCTTGGTAACAGATTTCTCAGCAATTTCTCCCCAGGAGTGATCAGATAATGTGCCTTTCATGACAGCAGCGGAGCTACAGAGTGCAGCTGGCTGCAAGGTGTGCTGTTGAGGACCTGCCTGCTCGCAGAGACACGGCACGTCGTGGGCCGATGAAAAGCGTCCCTCTCCTCTGCCCCATTTCTCAGCTTTTTGACATCATTTTCACTCCCTGGAGCACAACGTTCATTGTCAAATTCTCAAATGAGCCTGCGAGCAGACTCGCTTTTGCCTAATCAAAGCCTGCAGCTGCTGGGAAAAGCTTTGGGGCTGCAGTGATCGTTTAAGCAATCTCAGTGTTCTCAAAAGGACACGAGGCTCCTGGGACACTCGTGTGTACAAACCCAGGGGGATGAGGCAGTCCCTGAAGCTCTGCTCAGTGTGATGGAGCCCCAGGCCATGCAGGGGAGAATCGTCCACAGCTCACTGACAGCTCTCCCTGCCTCACCCTGGCCCACCAAGCACTGCTGCTGACCAAGTGGTCTGCATGCAGGTTGGAGAGGTGATGCTTGGCCTCACCGTGGGTTTTGGTGCTAACCCCTCTGCTGAGACCGTGGGAGAGGACAGGGCTGGGGATTTGCACTTATCTGTGATTTAAGAGCTTGCCTTTGTTGACATCCAGCAGCCACCATGTGCCAAAAATGACTGGAATTCACCCCTGCTCCTGATGAGGGTTCACAGCTCCAAGCTGAGCAGTTTCTCTGCTGTCCATCAGCTCTTCTCACTTTACTGCATCCCCGGGAAGGGAAGAGCAGAGAGCTGGAGCAAAGGACGCTGGGGAGCAGGCCAGAAACTTTTTTTCCACCAGAGGAGGGAGGGGAAAGTCTCTCACTCGTGCAGAAATCAGCCACGTGCAGTTGCGGACCCTGGAGATGAGGAGAATCTATCCATCAGGAACACAGGGTCCCCTCTGCCTTCCAGAGCAGCTCAGCCAAAACTCACTGGGGGAGAAGGCACAGAACTGCCAGGCAAGGAAGGCTCAGGCAGCACAGCAGTGTTTGCCTGGGGAAGACGGGTGAGGAAGAGGAAGGAGGGGACTTGCAGGGACCATGATCTGAGTCTTGGGTTGAAGAGCTGCTTGCAGAGGGACTTACTTCAGGACTGCTCTCAAGTCTCCTTTTTCTGCTGAACCGCTGCAGCTTTTACTTTTTCCTGTTGCATCATGACTTTCGTGGCATGAGACGGCAGTTGAAATCCCTACTGGTTTGTGTTCTTATAAAGAAAAGGAGAACAAATCCCAGTGTGTGCACAAAAAGCAATACTCCCCCAATGACCCTGTGTTGTTACTGGGAGCTGAGGGGGCTGTCCTCCCCCCGGGATCTGGGCTTGTCTTCTTGCCCAGGTGAAGTGAAAACTCCAACACATTGTCCAAGCTGGAAATCCTGCACTGGAAACAAGCCCAACTTCTTCTCTTCAAAGGAGAAAGCTGGCAAGTTAGGGAGCCTTGCTCCTTCTGTGTCCCTGTGCTGACTGCAAGGTGCTTTCCTGGGCTCCTGCAAGCCAGCATTCTGCAGGTTTAGATGTGCTGCTGCTCTGGGGCCTCTCTCCCTCCATGTGTGTGGGCAGTGCTGAGCACCCTAAAATAAAGTTGTGCTGGAGTGTGGGACCTGCAGACCCCCTGCTTGCCCACACTGGCTGAGACCCCAGCCCCAAGCCCTATCCCAGCCCAGCCATAGGGGAGCTGTGTGGTGGGGTGGATGGATGCTCGCCCAGCCGGTGGCACAGCCTGATCCCAAAGCTGTCCCTGGAGAGGGAGCTGGATGCGGAGAAAAAGCTCCTGTCTCCTCGATGCAAGAAGCCCCTCAGTGGCTGAGCACTGTATAAACAGCAGCAGCAGGCTCCCTCCCCCTTTCCATATCTGTTTGTTAAACACACGCTCCCTGCCTTTCTCTCATTCAGGAGCTAACACGACATCCAGCTTTGTGAGACGGGGGCTGTCAGTCCCCCCGCAGAGGTGGCAGGGCACCGAGGCTTCCCCGGGTGATGGAGCACCACGCAGCAGCCACGATCCTCCTCTGACTTCCTCGCTGTTCCGAAGGCAGTTGCAGAAAAGTGCTTTCCACCCTCTGGCCACAGGTTGATTCCCGGAGAGAAGACAGGACGGGTCCCAGCCCGCGATGAGGCCGTAGCACGAGGCGAGCGGATCTGAACGAGGACACAGGTGGGTCAAGGAGGGGTGAGATGGGGCCGGGTCTTGGCTGTGCTGCGTGGTTCAAGCATCCCAGCATCCCTGGGAGAGAGAATCCAGGGATCCTGAGAGCTTGAAGAGAGTGAAAGTGAATCAGAAATACTGTCAGGTGAGTTTTGGACAGTCCCCAAGCAGAAACAGGGAGCCTGGGAAGCAGGATGCTGAGCGGGAACGGGGCAGAGGGCTGTGGAAACCAGGCAGGTACGGCTACCCAGTGCTGCTGAGATGCTGAGAAACCCCTCTCTGCTGCACTCAGCTCCTCGTGGCTTGCTGCAAGCCTCTTCCCAGTGCTGCTGCTGGGGCTGCTCACGCTGCTGGCACTCAGCTCACTGCCAGGGATCGCTGCCCTCAGGGACAGAGGAGCACAAGGAGATAAGAGGGCTGCAGGAGGGAAATTGGTGCTTGCTTGCTTGATGCTCTGCTTGCATGTTGGTTGAGGAAAAAACTGAGTTTCTGGTCCGTCCCGAGGCAGGATAGCGGGTTTGCTCCCTGTCTGTTCTGTTAGTGGGGTTGCTGTCTCTCTCCCCTCCCTTGTCTCGCCTACCGCAGACTCACGAACTTTCCCAAAGCAGCAGAACAAACCCAGGGCAGCAGAACAGCCCCAGGGCAGCTGGGTTCCTTCTGCAGGGCTCTCTCTTCCTCTCTTCCCTCTGCAGTCCTCACAAGGTGCACAGCCCCATTGCAGTGTCACGCTGCGCTGCCTCAGGACAGCACTGCTCTACTCTCACAGTCCTGCAGCACTGTGTCCCTTTCTGCTATAATGCTGTAGTGGGACAGTTATCCATCTCTTCACTGGAGATGCAAGGCCCCAGGAGGATTTCTACCTGCTCTTTAGCTTCAAGATATAATTCCAGAGCTGTTGCTTGCCCTCAAACCAGCATATCACACACAGAGGGCGAAGCTCCCACCCCTCCATCACACACATTTGCAACTCTTCCCATCTCTTTTTGGCCACTCTAGTTATCCCAAGAGATGCTGCCTCCTCTCTGGTGGTGGGAGGGAACCTGGGCTGCGTTCCCAGCCTGATGTGGACGTGCTGTGTGGCCTCAGACAGGCTGGTTAACCTCTGTATCCCATTGCATTGTGTTTTCTTCCCTTATGTGCTGTGATGAAGCGCAGGCAGAAGGGGGCTTCACCTGCCTGTTGCTGAGATGAGGATGAGATGAGTGCTCCAGAGCAGGCTGCTGGAGATGAGGAGGTTTGATGGAGCTGAGCTGCTTTGGAGAAAGGACACAGCATGAAACAAATCCATGAGCCAAACCATGAAACATCCATCAGTCTCAGCCCTCACGCTCCAGTGCTGCTGTAGAAAGAGATCGTGGTTGTCATCAGCCAGGTTGGGAGCAGAAAGCAGGGCATGCCTGAGTGCCTTCACTCCCCCCTTCCCAATCAAGGACGGCCGTGACAGGATCATGACTCCTGGCCATCCTCTGAGCCATTTTTGTCCCTACCTCCCTCTTTTCTGTGCCCTCTGTTCCCACACAGTATGCCTGCTGGTGACCCAGTCCTGCTGCTGGGGAGACAAAAAGGGATTTCTATCAGCCAGCTCTGGTTTAGGTGGTATTTCTGCCTCCTTCTGGCCTTGCTCTGCTGTTTTTCTCTCACAAAAGCAGTTGGCTCTCAGCTCCAAGGATTTTTACATCTTGCCTGGCAGGCCTGCTGAGCACGGGCAGCAGCATACACATATGCCAGGACTTCCATTACTCACTGGCACAGATCTCAGTCCACTCCAGCAGCATCCCTGCGACCTCCAGGCAGCCCCTGGAGGAGGAACACTTTATTATTACCATTTCGCCTCTTAATTAAAATGCCTTAATTGATTTTTAATAGCTCCCCTTCAGAAGAAAAAACACCAAAAAACACAAAGCAAAGCAAATCAAATAATAGCTCCATTAAGGCTGTTTTGTTAGGAAGTGAAACTGCTCCAGTAACTGTGATGCTCCTGGCTCCTTGCTGATGGGGACAGCTGGCAGTCTGCAGCAAAAGGAAACAGCCCCAGATGTGGCCATGGGATGTGGCAGCACGCTGGTGGTGAGATGGGAAGGAAGGAAGGAAGGAAGGAAAGGAGTGTGCACTGGTGTCATGCCAGGACGTGGGCACTGAAGGTAAATGGGACAGGCAAAAAATGGAGGTAACAAGTGGCAGTGATGAAGTGAGGCAAGACAGTCTGCGAGGTGCACAAACCCAGCAGGGAAAGTGCAGCCCCCGGTAGCCCTGTAGCCCCAAGGCCACCCAAGGGTGCAGAAGAAAGCTGGTGTGCAGGCAGGGCCAGGCAGCTTCCAGGAGGAGCCCCCTTTGTTTAAACCCCATGTCTCTTTCATGGTAGAGCACTGTCCCCTTCTGTAGCCAGGTCACAGCGGTGCTCTGCAAACAGCCCCATTTGGGCAGGGCGATGACTTGTGCTCCCTTGGAATAAGTAAGGGAAGCAAGGGGTGTTGGGGGCCATGACACCCCTCCCCACACATACCAGCACTTCAGAGACACAGGCGCTGGGAAAGGAGCTAGTGGCAGACCTGGCTTTCCTCCCTCTGCATTTGGACCACGCAGAAGTCCCTCTGTGCCAACACTCAGCTGTTCTGACGGCACCAAACGCCAACTGCAGGTTCCAGGCTGAGCCACTCCTGGCTCACCCATGGGGTCCCCGCTCCCACAGCCAGATTGTCGCAGACATTTGCACATGGCATGGTGGAGGCTCGCTGACACTGGGGCTTTGGCTCTCAGCAGCAGCTCTGCGGGATGCTTGTTCACAGCTCCGGCTGTTTGCCCATACACGTGCGCTTCCCAGCAGGAGCTCAGTGATGCCAGCCACTGCCTGGAGATGCTCTGGTGGTGGCATCCGTGGTGGGAGCAGCACGGGATGCTCCTGCAGAGACAGGGGGACTGACATTGTCACCTGAAAATGACTGATGCCATCACTGATTTCTTCTGTCAGCCCCAGGAGGTCCCATGTTTTTGCTTCGTTTAAATCAGTTCCCTGTTCTGCAAAGCCCAGCCTGAAGGAGCAGTGAGGCAGTGTGTAGAGGGGCTCTATGAGCACACCTTCTCAGGCCCAACAATCTGTCCCTGATTGAGATTTTGCCTTGTACAAATGAAAAACAGAATCCCAGAAACTCACGGAAAGCATCATGAGCCCTGATTTCCTTGGGGGACTGGCATTCACCTGATCATAAGCTCTAACTAATGGGGTAAGGGGGAAGGCAGGAGGGTGTCACTGTCTGGAATGCCATGCGGGACACATCCATTAAGTCTCAGCTCTTGCAGACGCTCTATTGTCTCCCATGCTCTCACTTCTGCTGTATCTGTATTCCAGAATTTCTGCTCCCATCTGAGGGTGCCAGGCCAGGCATGGGACTGCTGGAGGGAGCCAACAGCACCCTCACCATGGAGAAGCTGGCATTAGATGAGAAGCTGCCACAGGGTTGGCACACCAAGGACTTTGTCACTCCCGGCCTGGATCTCTCTGGGTCCCACAGTGTTATGATGGACAGCACCAAGATCCTGGGGGTGCAGGTGGTTCTGATTGCTGCCTACTCCCTCATCATCCTCCTGGGGTTCATCGGCAACTCCTTGGTCATCTACATCATAGTGAAGTACAAAACCATGAGGACTGTGACCAACCTCTTCATAGCTAACCTGGCCCTGGCAGATTTGATGGTGGACACCCTCTGTCTGCCATTCACCCTGGTGTACACACTGCTGGACGAGTGGAAGTTTGGAGCTGTTCTTTGCCACCTGGTCCCTTACGCTCAAGCTCTGAGCGTCCACGTGTCCACTCTCACCCTGACTGTGATCGCTCTGGATAGGTATCGGTGTATTGTGTTCCACCTGGACAGCAGGATCTCCAGGAGGCTGAGCTTCACCATCATAGCCATCATGTGGCTGGCAGCAGCCATCCTAGCAGGTCCTCTGGCCATCTTCAGAGAGTTCCGCTACGAGGAAATCCCATCCATCAACCTCAAAATGGCTGTCTGCTCCGAAAAGTGGCCTTCTGATAACAACAGAGATGCCACTATCTACAGTCTGTCCATGCTCCTCCTGCAGTATGTTTTTCCTCTTGCAGTTATTTGTTATGCTTATACCAGGATCTGGTTCAAGCTGAAAAACCACGTCAGTCCCACATCTCGGAATGAAAACCAGTGCAGGAGGAGGAAGACAACCAAAATGCTGGTGATGGTAGTTGTGGTCTTTGCAGTCTGTTGGCTACCCTTCCACATATTCCAGCTTGCCATTGATCTTGATCTGGTTCTTATCTTCCATGAATATAAACTGCTGTACACCGTGTTCCACGTGGGGGCCATGTGCTCTACCTTCGTCAACCCCCTGCTTTACGGATGGATGAACAAGAACTATAGGAACGGCTTCCTCATGTTCTTCCGCTGCCAGAACAAGCCAGAAAGCATCCACACTGAGGGCTCAGTAAGAGGGAGGTCGTACATCTTCAGGGCCAACACCCTGAACGGGAGCATCAAGCACGCTGCTGGAGACGGACCGCAGCCCACAGAGGTTTAGGGACGGGATGTCCACCTCCAGGACTGAGCCTGACTGAGCAGAGACATTCTTGGTGAATGGCTTTTTTGGGAAACATGATGTAGCTACTGCAGCTGCAGAGGAATGCCTCTTGTATCTCTCCATATAATAAATCTGATGTATTTCTCTCTGACCACACTAGTGAATTTTTCCTTTCTCCGTGTTTAAGTGATGCATGCAGAATCACCAAAAATCATGGACAGGGATTCCACATAGCCAGCTAAATGTGCCCTTCAGACATTTGGGTCGATCCATCTTTTACCTCCTGACACATGACACATCAACAGAGAACCAATACTGTGCTATTGCTCCGTGGGCCGTGGTAGAGGAGCAGGTTTGTTGAAGCCAGCCACTCAATCATTCTTGCACTGTGCAAGGTGTGAAATCTGCATTTGCAGCTCAGGGGAGAAGCTCCTGTCCCCAGAAGGCCCAGGAGGTGGCAGTGACACTGCTCATCACTTTCTTTTACAAATGCCGAACTGAGGCTTTGGGGACACCTCTGGTGTGACAGTTCATAGAACACAAGCTGCCTTTCATTAGCCAGGGAGCTTGCAAGCTAATGCCCTGGATTTAGCAAAGTGAAACTGTGCTGGGGTACAGGCCAAGGCCTTTCCTCCAGCCCCTGGGGTGTAGCTGCTGCTATGCTATATCGATGAGTGCTGGAATGACCACAGAGGTAAAACTGCCAGTGACACCATTCTCCAAAGGGCTCACAGGGTTTTAAAGCTTTTCTCACAGAGGGGTTGGAGGTAGTACAGGTCTGTACATGGGTGCTTCCATTCGGAAGTGGCCCACTTGCATGTTTGTAACAGAGGGGATGTCCTCTGTGCATGGACACAAAGGAAGAAGTACTCTTTCAAACCAAACTGTATGTTCTTCTCCCCGAGGCTCTGTCAGCTGGTAACGTATTTTTAGCTCTGCCATCAAAGGAAGCTTGATTGCTGCTGTGATCTCAGCAGCTTGTCATTGGTGCCGTCTCCAAAGTCAGCGTTCATCAGATTGGAAAGTAACTCCCAGATGCAGGAGAGGGACTCAGCAGACTTCCTCATTAAAGATAAAAAGAAAAGAAAAACTTTGATTTTAGGTGTTCAGAGGAGCAAGAATCAGTGGTAAGAGCACTGAGTATGCCCTCCTGGGTCGGATGCAGAACTGTCACACCGGAGTCCTCGAGAGGTAACTCCCAATGGACATGCTTGTGAACCCCACACTCTGCACCCCCAACCCCCCCAGGCTGACCTGCCCCCGGCCTTTGCTCTTCACATTGGCTCCTGGCTGTAACGCTGGGTGAATTTAATCTTTCTGCTATTTCTGTCCTCTGATCTCCTCCTCCTCTTTCCTAAATAGGTACAAGAAAGCAGCCCCTGCTTCCTTCCAAGGAGACACCATCCTGACAGGAAGAGGAGGACACTCTCCTCCACAGCACTGGTAAATTCCATCCCAACCTCATGAACTGGTCATATCTCCAACCCAAGGAACTCTCCCTGTGTTTCCATCAATCTCCAAGACACAAGGGAATGTTTATTTTTCAAAAGCAGCTTAAATGAGTGGAAAGAATTCAACTATTACCAATAAACACTTCAGAAAGTGATTTACCGTGGGTTGATAGATGTCAGAGTAAAGCAACACACTCAGCAATGCAAGCCTGGAAGCCCATCACACTGCCAGATGAGATGGATGAGGAGCTAAACTGCTCCTCCATGGCCTTGCCAAAGGTTTTGTCCTGTGACACTGCACACAGCACCTGACCACAGAGCAGGGCAGATAACGACATTACAAATGGCTGTTTAATTTTGAGCCCGGACTTTTAAACTAAATATGGATAAATAAGTAAATAGATCCCAGCTCTTCTCAAATAAATACTGGCGATGGCATTTATAGAGCAGAGGGAGAAAACTGAGAAGGAGAAACTATTTACTTGAGTGTAACAGTGAAGTTCCATTTGTTTTATTTAATACACTCATGCAGCTTTACTAATGGATTTCTGCCTATGAGCTTGCTGTTCCTTCCCTGCTATTTGGAAAAGTTACATCCTTCCACTTCCAGGCAGGGAAATAGCTCTCAGCTGTGTACATGGCCAGGTGGAAGGCTGCAATGCCCCTCATGATGGGAAGCAGCCCTGTGCCAGCTGCCAAACAGAAGAGAAGGCAGAGACCAAGGGAGCAAGACTTCTTTGCAAAGGCTGTTTTGGGCAAATAAAATGCTTCAGGCTGTCTTGATCACCTCTGACCATCCCGCGCAGTGATTGCTCATCTGTCAGAACACAAGAAGAGCTGGGAGATGGCAACATCTTCATTTCAAAGAGCAGTGTGGGTACCTGTTGTTCCTCCTCACAGGCTGCTGGAGGAGCTCTCAGGAGTCCCAGAGCCTCGTAACAAATTGCACGCTGATGTCTGCAGAGCAGAGGCTGTGCTTGAGGCTCTCTGAGCACTGGAAATTTTACCTCTGCAAGACTTGGTTTGCTCTGACAATTCCTTCCCCTTTGATTACTCAGGTAGCTATGTCTATAACAAGCTCATGCTCACACAGAGAGCGAAGGTTTGGGGCTTTTATTTTCTCTTGTCTTGAGGCAATACATGCAGCAGGCATTTAGATCAATGGCAGGGTGAGCAGGGTTCTTTGCTCAGGGCATTGCTGGAATTAAAGATGAGACACTCCTGCATGTCCCGGTGCCTCATCCCGCTACCATTAAGGCCAGATCCATCCCCTTGTGGTTCCGTGCCCTGCAGGAACATGTGCCCTCTCCCATTACCCATGGAAGCCCAAGCGAACAATGTCAAATGGCACATGTTTTATCCAACATGCCCCCAGATGTGTCGGCAGAAGCACTGCTCTGAGCTTTCCACAAAGGCTCTGCAGGGTCTGTGTGAAGGAGAAGCTCCTCTAACGTATGCTAATAAAAGATCAGCTGGAGTGCCATTCTGCTGGAGGAGGTCACACACAGCTCAGTGTTTCCTTATCATTTTTACAGCGAACTGTGTCTGAAACCAAATTAGCCCTTTGTTTGGGCAGGAGCCATAGAGTTGGTGCTGCCTTTGCGTGCCTTTGTCTCTCAGCTCCGTTATTGTGTCATTTCAGCTGGGCTCTGAATGTGCTGGATTTGAAATAAAGCCTCAGGATCGACTAATGTGGTGAAAGTCAGAAATCACTGCAGTAATCCAGAAAAGGAAAGGGCTGTGTGTTCAAATGTGTGATCAGAATTTGGTCCTTTGCGTTTGGAAAAAAGCAAAACAAAACCAAAAAGCTCTGTCTTTCTTTCAGCTTCCCCTTATCTAGCATGAGACTCTTCAAGTGCCAAAAATAATACAGTGCATTACTGCCAGAACATTTATCTCAGCGTTGAGCTCATTTCAGCCAAGGGATTTGTTCAGGAGGGCCTGGGAGGGGAAGAAGGACAGGTTTGTAAAGTCATCGTTATCTCTGGCCTCAGTGTTTTCTAAGTTAGAAGACAAATCCAGGGAAGACAAAGTCACTCACACATGCCAAGGGAGGTACCAGTTTATCTTCAGACTGCACAACCTCTGTTTAATTTTCTACCCAGACGCCGCAGCACCCTTTGCTGGAGTGCTATGTGAATATGGGGCTGAAGAAGAAAAGCATTTTTCCAGTGCTAATAGCAATACCTTAGTGTCACTCCTGATTTACTGCCAGCAAAGAATGCTTTTTCTGGTTTATGATCTGCTCAGTGTAGCGAGTACAGAGGGAAAGGTTCCTCATGTTGTTCACAGGAGGAGATCTTCATTAGTTAGTCTTCTCCAGTGTGGCAGCAAAGACTGGGAACATTAGAGGAAGAAACCTTTTGCTTACAACCAGCTCACTGAAGTGCATGGACACGGAGTTGTCCCTGTGTCATTCTGTTGTGTCAGTTGTTCTCCTAATGTGCCACAAACTCTGACACCATTTGCACTCAGGATGTGTATCCAAGGTGCTTCTCCTTGCTGCTGCATGGGAGGAAGAGGACTAATGGGTCAAAGGAGGTTTCAAGACATTAAGAAGAGGATATGCCCCTGGATGGAATTTGATGGTTAATTTCTCTTTCCCTGCGAGACATGGGGTAGATTACTGGCTCAGCTGGGACCAGGATGAGTAGCATCAAAAGGGACTGAACTCTGTCATGGCACAGGAAGAGAAGGACCTCTATAAAGATAGACGAGAAAGAACAGAAAATCTGGATCCATCACACCCAGTGTTCTGTCACAGAGCAATGCAGTGGCAGATGTTTAGGGAACACATGCTAGCTTTGCCACTTAGGTGGCTCGTACTCCTAGCAACCACAGTGGTTGTATTAGAGATCTTGGAGGAAACTCTCTGCCTGGATCATTTGGCATCCATTTCTAGTCTTTTCATTCACCAATTGATCTTATTCCTCCCTGACCATTCTGACTGTTCCCACAGACTCTGGTGACCACCAGTTCCAGAAACTCACTCCCCACTTTGTACAGAAGCACTTCTGTTTGCCTGTTAGGATGAATCCCCTACAAGTTTCAGCTTTTGCTGAATGCCATCTCGTTCCAGCACTGTGGCACTTGCTGTAACCCTATCCACTGCATTCTTCATATTGTAAATCTTCATGCCATCATCCTTCTCTTTGTTCTCAGCTCAGCACATCTCCTCCTAAGGCATCTACTCCATTCCTAATCACCTTAACTGCCCTTCTTGTCCAGTCCCACAGGTATCAAAAGGGCTGAATTTTGCTCCTAATTCCTGTGAAGGGGTGGGGTCTATCAGCTTTAAATGACAACTCTGCTTGGTACCTGATGTTCCAACTTTGCTTGAGATCAGCTGATGGGGGCTTCGAGGTATGTGCTGGGGAAGAACATCTCTTGAAGAAATGCTAGGCAGCCACTCTGTGGCCACAGCGTCACAGCCAAAATCTCATTACGTTGGCCACTGAGTCAGTTCAGTGAATCACGAAAGGAATTCCCAGTGCAGGTTATGAAGTCCAGAGGCACACAGGCAGTCAGATCCCTTCCTCTCTTTGAACTCTGACCCAATAGATTTATCCAGGGGCAAGGCTGAGATCCGAGCTATCCCAATCCTAGACTGGTGCCCAAGTCACAGCTTCATCTACCCACTGTACAAAACAGAAACGTGAGGGACTGAGCATTTCAGGAAAAGAGTGACGAGTTTTTGTTACTCGGCAACTGTCACTCCCACATATTTTGGAAGAATCTGAGAACATCCTGCACCTTGGAGAAATCAACCAGCTTAGCTGAGGAGGAAGAGAACTGGCAGCAGATCCGCAGAACTTTGAGATGGGAGGATCTCTTGGGGCTCTTGGAAGAAAAAGGCGCTTTATGTCTGCATGCTCCTCAGCTTGTCTCCTCAGCATGACTGTCTGCATCAGTTTCTGGGCTCTTCATGGTGAAATAATCCACTGTTCCACCGGTTCTGTCTCACAGAGGCACCTCACAGCCATCTGAATGTGCTCTAATCCACACGGCACAGCAGCACCGCTGCCAGCCGAGATGTGAGCACCAGGAACAAAAACGTTCCAAGGGGAATCAGCAAGAGATCTGCGTGCAAACAGTGGGGAGAGGCAGGCACACCTGTGGGCTTGGTGGAGATACAGTGACGGCAGAGCTGGGCAGTGCAGCCAGGGTAAACTCTGACTTGTTTTCTGCAGCGGTGGTTGGCTGACTTCAGAGAGGAATTCAGTTGCAATTTTCAAACCAATTAATTGGGGCTTCAGATGCAGATGTCTCTGTAAGTGGACCCCACTAATGCATTTGCGGTCCAATTCTGTTAGTGGTAACTCTGCCATGTGAAATCCCATTTCTGTTTCCTAGGTTAGGCAAAAGAATCGAGTGGTTTCAAAGTGCAGATCTCAACTCTCCAACACAACCCTGTACCACCCGATTAAGCAAAGCTAACGTAGCAAAACTGGCAAGAACTGATTGGAACTGTCTGCTGCTCGAAGGAGTGCAATCACATGAGATGGCCACAAACACATCTTCCTGAAGCACAGGAAGTCAAGTCTGCCTGGCACTGCAGGCCTTCATTGTGAGTGACCCCGATTGGCTTCGTGCAAACTCAGTGGGAGCTGGGTCTGTAATACCCAGTGGTTTGTTTGGAAGTCCTGGTCTTTGCAATTATGATATTAAAAGGTCATGAGCTAATCTGTGCAGCCCAAGCAGCTAGAACAGCTGGAAAGAACTCTGAAACACAGCTATTAAAGTACTTCTTGTGATTTCCCAGACAGCAGGGAAACATTCTGCGGCTGTTTAATCAGGTACATGCTGCAAGAACAGTGTAAGAAAAGATCACAGGAAATAAATGGAAGGACCTGAATTCCTCTGTCTAATCCATTCTTGATGCCTCACCTCTCCTGGCGCTCCTGTGCTGTGACACACTCCTTGCACACTCTATTCCAAGCCCTTCCTAATATCTAACCAATAGATCTCCCTCAATAAGATCTATTTCTTCTTGTATCCTGATCAAAGAATCATAGAATAAGCCAAGTTGGAAAGGACCCACAAGGATCATTGGGTCTGGCTCCTGGCTCCACACAGCACCACCCAGAGTTTGTCACCTTCTATACAACACCTTTACATATTTAAAGGCTATTATCACGCATCTCTTCCACATTCACTAGACTAAACCAACCAACTTTTTTTTCTGTTCTTCCTAACAGCATTCGTTCGCTGTGCCTCTCTTTGTTCTTGCTGCTCTCCTCTGGACTTTCTGTGTTCCACAGCGAGCAGTTTTGGCAAACAAAAGGATTGAAGGCAGTAAAAGAGTACTGCAGAAACGTTCGGTTCTCAGAGCAATCATGTATGCTGGAATGCATAATTGGGAACTGCTCCTTTCCAAACACAGTGAGGGCAGGAGCCCAGGGTCTTTGTGTGGCTGACAGCAGAGCTGTTCCCGTGCTCTGACTCATCAGTGGCTGTTTCTACATGAGTGAAAGCTGCTGTACTCTGCAGCACTACTCTAAGCCTCTGAGGTGAAAACAACCACGAGGCAAATGTTACCCTACAAGCTGCATCCATCCTGTAGAGTTCTGTCCTGTCTCCCCATGCCTGCAGCTCAGAGGATGTCCATAGCATCGCTGCATGTGTGGCTCCAGGACATGGTGACACAAAGGACTGCAGATGGCCTTTCCCAAGGAATCTGGTGCCTCGTAGATGGGCCTCTCTCTGAGTCAACCTCAGAACTGTATCTTGTGCTCCCACATCTTTCTGCACTCCCCACTCCTGGCACCTCCTGTTGTCCCTGGCATCCCCTGTTCAGGGGTCCTCTAATTGCTACCTCGTCCCAGAGCTCATACACTGTACTTCCTGTACTGTGTCACATTGTATTTCCTTGTATTGTAGACAGAAAGTTAAAACAAAGCAACTGGTTCTCTCTACCAGCTTTCTCAAATCCTAGACGAGCTGATCATAAACTGCTGATGCTTGCTTTCCTCTTCTGTGGAATGAGACAACGACAGCAGCTGGAGGCTTGTGAAACATGTCATATCTGCTGGCCAAATAGTGCTACTGCAGGAAAAAGCACTGTAATTGTACACTTAATAATTAGTTTCCATCAGCTGTGTATTAAGAAGGCAGACCTTCCTCAGGAAATGCTGTTAAATACTCAGAGAAAAGCAGAATTTGAACTCTCACAGGCAAACACTTACTCCAGATTCTCAAAAATAAGCAGTGATCTGTGCACTCAGGTGTGGGAAGGATATTAATGGCCACGGTGCCTGGAACTTTCCAGCAGCATCTGCTGCATTCAACACAGAGCATGAATGTTACTGGAGGATGACCACAGGCTTTGCTCCACTGCTCACGAGCATTTCTGAATACTTTGGACACGAATGATTCTAAAGAAATACCATCCCTTTGTTATTTTACATTCCAAGGAGGGCAATTAAAAAAGCACATTTTTTAGCCAATTTGTATCATTGCCTTATGCTGTCTTGTATTCCCTTCCCTGACAACTGCGAAGAGATGCCATTGGAGGAAGGGTTTTCCTCTGCAGAAGCCACTTTGGAAGGTGACAAAACCTGGGCTACAGCACCAGTGAGCAGCCAAGAGACAGAGGCAGGGCAGCCTGGCCACAGAGCAGATTTACAACATCACGTGCACACCTTAGCAATCAGAAAATAAAACTCTGGGACAGCGTGGAGGTAACCTCCGGAGACAGAGCATCTATCACCACCAGATTAGGAAGGTGGAGAGCAGCCTGCTGTGTGGGCTGTTATGGTCGGGTCATGTTTCAGTGACCTGTGGTCCATGTTGCATCCATCAATTACCAGTGGAGACATTTATTTTTCCCTCTTCTTTATTTCTTTCTATCCCACGGGCACTTCCTGAATTCATGCTCTGTGGGGTGATGGGGTAACTGGCTCTCCAGAGAACCATCTTAAAGTCACCCTTCCTCAAAGGACACCCCAAAAAGTGTCGGCTGTTACGTGAGTGCTAGCAGCCCATCCTGTCCTTTTTCCTTAGGTGCTTTTGTCCCCCCTTGGAATTCTTAACCTACTTCTCTACTATTAAAGACAAACCACAAGTCTGAGCTCTGTCTCACTTCTCATTAACAAGCACTAATGGGCATGGCTCCAGCTGCCATGAGAGCCCTGTCAAATGGCAGAGCTGGAGCAGAACCTCCTCCTTCTCTCCAATGCACTCATTAACGCTTTGTCTCTTCGAGCTCTGTTTCCCAGAGCCCAGGCCACAGGTTCCCCCTGGTTTCTTATCGGGCTGCTGCACAGATGAATGGATCCTGCTCTGGGAAGCAGGTTTTTGTTTCTCAGCTTACCTTTTCCCTTTGTTAGTCTTCTTATCACGTCTGGTCGTACCTCTCTACTTCTGATACGCTGTGCTGTCCCGGGAGAAATAAAAGAATCAACTCCTTCCTCATGTGCACACTTCTCACTGGGCCAGCTCGAAAAGCAGAATGCCAGTTCTGCAGCAAAATTCCTCTGTGATGTACTCAGATGACTGGTGATTTATATAAGCAAGTAAAACGTGGCTCCTAAACAATATGTAATATTCTTCTGTTGTTCGGTTTATTACTCTGTGCCTATCTGATGTTTGCAATCCAGAAGTGCAAGAATATGCACTTTCAATCAATCTATTTTGATTTGAGATGTTTTATCCCTGTAGAACTGTTGGCAATAGGCTAGCACAACGTGGTATTAATAACCTCTCTGGGATATCTGTAGCTCTTTCATAACAGCCAGGAGTTGTTGAGCTTTATAGTTAACACCATGCTAGAGAGAGGTTATTCCTTTTATTCCCACGTGCTGGTGCTAATCAGTGTGAGACAGATGCCTTTTGGCATTAACAAACAGGTGCAGCCCCTCCAGTGTGACAAAGCGGTGACTTTGGCTGGCACTTGGTAGTGGTATATTTTCGGAAGGGACTGCAGAAGCATGCCAGCACTTGTTCAAACAAGCCTGGGAGTGTGACTTCAGTCCTGGATCCCATCCCACTCTGTAGTTAACAGAACCACTGGAAGGCACTTGGGCTGAGGGCTGGAGGCAGCTGGCTGTGTCTCTCTGTGCGCGCTGCCCAGGAACCCTTCAGAGACATGAATGTGCCGACGTACCTCACTGCAAGGTACACTGTGAAAAGAGGCACTGGCACCAAGTTCTGCTTGCCAGGGACTTGCAGGCATTTAGCAACGCTCCGCTGTGCACGGCTCACTGTTCTTTTGATTCTTGAAATCAACAGACAACTGCTGGATGTGATAAGGGAGGGCTGGAGCTCAAGACAGAGCTGAGAAGCGCCAAGAGGAGGGGAGACAGCAGGCAGATCTCAGGTCGGAGGTGCAGGTGTGAGAGCTTTGATGTTCTCCTCTTCAGTGGAAATAGTGGAGAGGACATTAACAGTATTGCACTGAGACGTGGCATTATGCTGTTGCAAACACCAGGAGATGCAGCTGTTCCAAATGTCACTGTAAAAACGTGAACCATCATGGTACTTGATTTCTCTCCCCATTGCTCTGTTTGAAACTAGATTAACATCACAGAGACCAGAATTGCACCTTTAGGACCTGACAGCTGGAGCTGCTCTTTGTATGCAGGAAAACTGCAGCCCTCCACTGGGCTGTGTGGCACATCAGCCCACATTGCAGATCATCACTGTGGCATAAGCTGCTGGGTACTGCTGATGGGAAGTGGGCGTGCCATGCCAGGAGAGATGTTGGGGTTGGGCAGCCTTTTCCTGCACATCCACACTGCAGTGAGAAGTGTGGCCATACCTTCTGTCAGCTTTAATCCAGCAGGGAGAGGGACAGCACTGCTGTGATCCAGCGGGGCTCGGCCCTGAGTTTTGGTAGCTATACATGAACCAAACCTCTCCCTGAAACAAATCATTTACAGCCTTGTGGGTGCCTCATAGCTCTTTTATCTGCATTGCAGACAAAGATGAGATATCTTCAGCCAGAAAATATGGACTAAGACCACCACTGAAATGTGTGAAAGATTCCCTTTCCTTGCTGGCTGAGCATTCCTAAGACAGAACCTGTGCAGGGCCACCCTGGATTCCTGCTGCTCTGGTGACTGCTGTGGCTGTGGGTAACGATGCTGTATGCTGCAGTTCCACTGGGATAGGAATAGATGTTTGTGTGAATCCAGTTCACTGGTCTTGAGCTTAGAATCACTGAATTATTATAGAATCAGAGAACTATTAGGCTTGGAAAAGATCACCATGATCATCTAGTCCAACCACCAACCCACAGTCCAACTGCTGACCCATGATATCAATCCATTTGTCAGGTTGGTAGGGATGAGACTGGAAAGGTTTGTCTTTGCCTTATGTCTCAGATATTTTGCTTGTTATTGGTGCCAACAAGACCTCAGGGACAGCCAGTCTGGGTCAGACTGAAGGCTCTCTTCATTGTAATCTTGCTTCCTGTGGGGACAGTGCAAGAGCCCTCCCAATGAGGCTCACTTTTTAAGGCACCTTAAATGCTACACAGGACTGCCTTGAGCTCCTGGGGATGCAAGCACACTGACAGCTGTAGGACATAGAGAAAGTCTTTAGAAATCTCATTATTGCATGGCTGTTAACCTGGCACCACTTCCTCACCCCACTCCCTTCCCAAACAGAGATATGATTAGAATCAATACTCCGTGTCAAACAGAGAGCGATTTCAATAGCACCATGAAGTGCTGACCTTCAGGTGTTCTTTTTTGTCTCTCTGTGCTTCATTTTTCCATCATTAAAATGGGCAGTGAGAAGCACTGTTTACCTGCCTCATACGCCGTATTTAATTACTGTCATAGAGTAAATTTCTCTGCTGTTGCTGCTGGACTGTCATACTGGAGCTGCAGCCCCAGATGCCAAGTCTTCAAGTAGCTTTTCCTTCGAGGGCCACAAAGACAAAGTCAAGCTTATCACACTTAACGGGCTGGGCACAAAGGACACCCTGATTTCCCAAGGTGATGACGTTGTAAGTGGCAGCTCCTTCCTAACAAATGTATTTACCACTCACTGAAACACATTTCTGTACTTCACAAGCTGTGAAAGGATCTGGGCAAACACACTGCTCCGGGAACAGCGGACAAAAAAAACCAACATGGATCAAACTCATTACCGTGTTCAACAAAGAATGGAGGCAGTTATCTTGACTTATGTCAGAAGAGCGTTACATGCTACTTAACCCAATTGTAAAGAAATAAAGCAATATGTTCCGTCAGAGAGAGCAGCACAGCACGAAGACTGGAAAATAATAACACTTCCCAGCTGCTAACTGCCAGAAGGACAGAATTCATGCGCCTTCTGGGGGGCGAGCTGTCAGGCCTTGTGCTGGCTCTGTCTTGTCCTCTCATCTATTACCCTGAAGATAACAACTCTGCGCTGTTTGCTCTTACACAAGCACACCCTCAGCTTGGTTTCTGTTCTTCATAAACTCCCTAGACAATATTAGTCTTTTTAACTGTGCCTCTCATTATTTCCATCACCGAACACATAATTCTGTTGTACCTCGTTTCGTAGAAGATTGGGTAGAGATCAAATTTTACTTTAAAATATGAAGGGCACCTCTAAGCCTTGGTAACAATTTTACTGAAATACCTAGAATAGAGAAGGAATGTGAATCATTGTTCCGATTTTATTGTTTAGGAAAATTTAAGTGAACGTCACGAAAACGCTTTATGTAACCTCTTTGAAAGAAATGCATTTCACTTGCTGTGAAATATGTGTTAGGTTTGACTGGCGTTGAATAGATTTGGCTAAATGGTGACTTGGAAACCAAAGAAGAGGACCAGATTCTGCCTTATGAATGCAGAAACCCCAAGCATTATGTGAGGCTACAGCAGCCTCGCTGAGAGAATGAGGTTTTTATGATCCTGGAAGATTCAGTGAGAGGCTGCTACAGTCTCTCTCTCAGTTTAACAGTTACTTTGATTTGGGCAAAACAAGAAGATACTTTTTCCTACCTAATTTGAATGAAGCCCTAATACTTTTGGTCCCACCTTTTGTCTGACGATTTTGTGCTGGGAGTTACCTGTTCAAAAAGACAAAGGCAACCATGTTCCAGAGCCAGAAACTTGTGTATATAAATAGCAGCTTTGCAAATGTTAACATTTCTGAGATCCCTGATGTTTGTCCTTCCGAACATACCAGAATTCATCAGAAATACAACAAGTCCCCTTTTGCTTTTCCACTGGCGCCATTTCAAAAATAGTAACATCTCAATTGCAACATTTCTGATGGAACAGGGGCTCCTTTACCTTTATGCAGGCAGCCAGATGCTCCTTCCTTCTTTGCCTCTGTTCCTCCAACTGCTGCTCTGCCATGTTGCTGCAGTTACCATCAGCACAGAGGCCGAGTGGTGTGGTGGGTTGGGAGCTGCAGCAGATGTGTGAAGAGCTGCATGGAACTCTCGTCATCATGCATCTCAGGGAGCTTTAAAATGGCTTAGAAGAGTGATCAAAAACTGTCCCTGGTGAGCAGAGCAGACAACACGCCCACATGGCTGTGGATAGAGCTGTTCTTGGTGGTGTTTTGTGCTGTCCACCGTGGGACTGAACTCGGAGTTCAAGGAAGGTTTTTGTCCTCGCTGCTGTGCCAGGTGCAAATTGTTTTAGTTTCAGGGGTGGGTGGGTGTCATGAGAGCATCTTGGAAAGCAGTGCTGCTTGAGAGCTGACGTGGAAATGATGTCCAATTGCACATCACACACTGGGAAAAGGTGCCTCAGCCTCACCGGCATGATGTGATGCTGGTTGAACAGGAGATGGGATTGAGCTTTGCAAGGCTTCACAGATGTGGGAGCTGCAGGTGGATGAAAGTAATAATAATCTGCTACAATATCTCATTTGTCTAAGGAGACTCTGAAGTCAGCTGTCTCTGAAGTCCACTCAAGACGAAGTGGTGGTACCTGCTGTAGTTCAGTGCAGCTGGGTGTCTTTTGAACTCCTTCAAAGCAGCCCTTGTACTTTATCAGTGAAACTAATAGGGAGTTTAATCTCCAGCCTTTAATTTCTCAAGGTAATGGTGCACAGGGTGCCCTGGTGGCAGAATGCTGTTTCCCCTTGCAGCAGTGGGCACTCCTTTGCCACTCTCCTCAGGCTCACAACACATGTGGCTGCACAGCAGCTTCCTCTGGTCCTCACAGTATTATTGCAGCACAGTTACAACAATTCATGTGCTGATAATATCACTTTTTTGAGATGAAGCTGTGTGTCCATGAAAGAGTCAAAATGCCCAAGTTAGGAAGCAGTTTGAGTTTCTAATACAACCGATAAAACACACGCAGTGAGAAGCCCCTCTCTGAAGAACAAAGCAAGCACGGCTGCTTTCCTTTGTGCTTTTTCTCTTATTTACTTATTTTTTTTTCCGGTTCATTAGTCCCGTGAAGCCAAGCAGCCTCTTCTTTCAAAAACTTGGCTAGGTAATAACTCCAACAAAGCTCCAGCAGACGCTTATTGATCTGGATTAAAATACAGAGCTTTGGAAAAGTACCGGTTTGGATTAAGCTGCCCAGCATTTGACACAGAACAGACAATTTGCCACCAGTTATCACACATAAACACCAGCAGACCGCATAAATGGTTGCAGAGCATCAGGAAGATAAATAACCAGCTGCAGATTTAATACTGGCTGTCATATCGCTACTTCGCGGGCTTTGCTAATGACTTAGTAGACAAGAGGAGCCCGTATTCTCTGAGATCTAAGGCAGAAGACAGATGGGGGTTTACATTTCTCTAAAGTTAGAACTCACGATGTGAAACACAGAAATAGATGTGCACAGAAAAAAAATATATATATATATATATATATAAGATGGTAATTAAAAAAATGTGTTGGAACAATGGCTGCGTGATAGCTGCGGAGCCAGGAGTTGGACTCGGTGACTGTTCCAACTTGGGAGATTCCATCAGATCTCAGTTTTTTGCAACTGTTGGAAGAGGAGGGCGAGTGCTCACAGCCCTGTGAGGCTGTCTGTAACCTGGAGAGCGAAACGCTTACTTCTCAGCTCTCGCGAAAGGCGAGAAAACACCTACTTCGTGTGCACACCGATCTCTGTTCAAATCCGAAGGAGAAACGCGGCTAAAGTGCAAAGCACCCGAAGATCAGAGCCCAGCCCGCCACACGCACCGCCCCTCCCCCCCCCCACCTCCCTCCCTCCGCCGCGACCCGGAAGCTCTTCCCGCAGCACTACCGGTGTCGCCGGGTGGCCGCGGCGCCCCCCGGCCGGCCCGGCATGCGCGGCCTGCCCTCCCCGCCCCCACCGCGGCCCCACCGCGCCCCGCCCGGGATGTGACCGCAGCTGCGTCCCGGTGAGTGGCCGTGGGGCCGAGGCCTCGCGTGGCTGGGCCCCGCGGAGGGCTCCGCGCCGCTCGTGTCGCTGCCCGCGGCCGCCAGCTGTCCGCTGGGTTTGGGGCTCCTCCTGCGCTCGCAGTTGTTCCGGAGGTTCCCGGGCCCCGCAGCGCCGCGGTTGTGTTGAGCTGCGGTTGCGTTGAGCTGTGGTTTGCGTTGAGCTGCGGTTGTGTTGAGCTGTGGTTTGCGTTGAGCTGCGCGGAACTCGGTCGAAGGTGTGATCTTGGTGAAAGCGGGCGAGGTGCTAACGTGTCGTTAGCTTAATTGGCGCCGGGGAAGATTTAGATTAGATTTGAGGAAAAGTTTTTTCTCTGAGAGAGTGGTCAGGCACTGGAATGGCCTGCCTAGGGAGGTGGTCGAGGCACCGTCCCTAGCGCTGTTCAAGAAGCGTTTAGATGAGGTGCTAAGGGATTTGATTTAGTAGCTTGGTGGGTAGGGATGGTGGTGTGAGGATGGTTGGACTAGGTGATCTTGTAGGTCCTTTCCAACCTTGTGAATCTATGAATCTATGAATAATTCATGGATTAATTAATTCCCCCCGCTGGTGACGCTGTAATTTAGCGAGGGTGATGATGAGCAGGCTCCGCGGGCAGGGAAGTCCTGCGGCTTGGGGAATGCCTAACGCAAAGTGCGTGTCGGCTCTGTGTCGTAGCAATGGAGGCTCCGTATGATGGCACTGAAGTAACCGTGGTCATGGAGGAAATAGAGGACACCTACACCTACACGTCACCGGTGCCTTCCAAGAAGAAAAAGAAATACAAAAGTCCTGGTGATCATGGAGAAAAAGCCAAAAAACCCAGGTGAGTTCCTTCTGTCTTCATGTCTTTTTGATCTTCCTTCTATCGGTTGATACCGGTAAACTTTGCAGGACACTTGGAACGCATCAGTGTAAAACGTGTGTAAGGAGGCACCTTTGGGCTCCCTCAGGCACGCCTTCATGAGTGCCACCATTGCCTGTTCTTAAGTCTGAATAATCTGACGTAGAGTCTTGCTCCTTCTTGCAGAGGTTCTCTTCAGAGTCTTCGTTTTCATTTGGTTTTAAAAATGCATTTACAAGTAGAAATGAACCTAACGTGCTTGACCTTGAACCAGTGTAAAACCTTGTGCTTTTCATAAGTAGTTGCTGTAGAATGACGTTAATGTTTCAGTCCCTGTTGCTTTTCAGATCTGCTTACCTCCTCTACTATTATGATATTTACCTGAAAGTACAGCAAGAGCTTCCCCACCTCCCTCAATCTGAAATCAACAAAAAGATCAGTGAGAGCTGGAGGCTGCTCAGCGTGGCTGAAAAAAGCTATTACTTGGAGAAAGCCAAGCTGGAGAAAGAGGGACTGGATCCAGTAAGTCACCTTTTCTGTCATTCTTTGCCACATGTAGGGAGAGGCTTTATTTGTTTTGGTTCTTAAATGCTTACATTGCACTGTGGGAGAATTGTTTAATAGCAGATTGCAGTTTGTGTTTCTGTTTTGGACTGCCTGTATGGAAGCAGTGTGCGAGGCAGTGGATTTCTCTTGCTTTTGCCTTCTCTTCAGTCAAGGGATAACGTTTTGAAATTTGAGTCAGGTATGTCTTATTCATGCTGATAGGAGCAGTAATTATGTTATGCCATCAGTGCAATTGATGGTGAAGTGGATGATAAAATGAGAGCTGGGAGGGACTCCAGGCTGCCACGTGGAGAGCTCCCTAGCAGAAGACTTGAGGGAACCATTTGAGTTTTAAGCGCTAAAATACTCATGTAGGACTGAGAACGGAATTGCCTTTTTTCTCTCATTCATTTGTTTCCCACTCTGCTTTTGCCAGCAGAACTCCAAGGTGTCCTCTCGAACTACGGTGGTTCCAGACATCCCAGGTTTCCGCAAGATTCTTCCTCGCTCAGATTATATCATTATTCCCAAAACCACTCTCCAGGAGGACAGGAGCAGGCAGTCACTGGAGCTGCATGTGACGCAGGGTCGGGCAGCACCTGAAGGCACAGCTGCTGCCAACACCACCAATACCTCCCGCGATGCTGTGCAGAGTGTCCTTTCTGTGGACTCAAGCCACGTCAGCATTTCTGAGCAGTGCATCGCCATCGAAGGGCTGTCAGAAGAGAATGCTTCCTTCAGTCAGGCGGAGGCCGTGGAAGAGGTGGTGGCATCGGAGGTGCTCTCCCACTACGTTGGGCCTGTGGCAGATAAAGTGGCCGGAGATGTGCTCTTGGACGAGGCTTCTTTGGAAATAGAAGGGCAGCCATTTCAGACGACTCGGGTTGTTATTGAGGAGACTCTAGTCAGTGGCTCTGCAGACATCTCCAACGGGAGCATCGCTGTGGCCCGGCCTCAGGTTTCCGATGGTGTGTCTGTGGTGACTGTGGTGACTGGGAGGGTGAGTTACTCTAGTGATGCTCTGAGTCCTGTCAGCTTCTCACCAGGAACGTCTGACCTCTGTTTATATCACGTTTTACTTGAGATTCTTGGTGCCTGCAGGAGGTCCTGGATTGCTCGGTAGTGTGACGAGGAGCAGCTTTTCTAACTCAGTGTTTACTGCATCTCTGCCTGCAGGTTCTCTGCTACATGCTGCTATCATTCACATCTTGAGATGTAGAAGATTGATTTTTTTTTAATTATTTATTTTAACTGTACCTGAGGTGGCTTCCACAGTTGTATTACAAGATTTTGGGGGTGAAGAAATAACATTCCCTCTGTGCTCTTGATTGGTGTTTTCTTGGTTGCAAAGAGAAGGGAGTCTGTTTAATTTGAGGTGTTAGGGATCTGTTACAGAAAATGTTATTCTGTGAAGTTTTGGGTCTGCTGATTTCAGCAGTTTCAAGGTGTAAAGAGATAATTTACAGAGTAGAGAGGGGAAGGCTGTTGCACTTGAAATGGTCACTTTTTTTTTCCCCTGCTTTCTGGTCTCATATTTCCTCCATGTATACATTCAATTGTAGTGTTTGTGAAAGGGTGGGATGCAGACCACCTTGTATCTTGTTTTCTGCATGTAATTTCCCTTTGACTTCATTTTAGGATACTGAAGAGAGCACCTCTTCCACACCTGCTACACAGTTCATTATGTTACCTTTGCCAGCTCATTCGGTTGTGGAGAACCCAACATCAATTAAACTGGTAAGAAACTCAGCCTTGTGTGGTATTTCAAGGTATGGATGTATTTCTGTAGGGTTGCCTTCTGCCAGAGCAGGTTTGATCACAATCCAATTTGAAGTCATCGCATCAGTTCATACATTTCTTACCACTGGCTTTGTGCCTTGTGCAGGCAGATGGAGGTCTCCAAACTCCCAGAGTGTTTTATAGTTCAGTTGCCTTCATCCTCAAGTTCTCAGAAGCAGACAGAGTACATAGTGCTATCATAACCCATCTGGCCAACAGCAGTTTCTGAGAGCAAAAGTCTGCTCTTGTGACAGGAACACGTGAGTTCCCTGGTCACTTGGGTGGCTGTCACTTTGGCCACGTGATGGGAGAGGAACAGTGACCTAAGGTTTCAAAAAGTCATGTAGAAAAGCGTGTTTGGATTATTGCACAAGGAAGAGCAGTGTTATTTCCATAATCTTGTCCCTCTAGCCAGATGTATTTTTGTAGCCACTGGGAGACTTCACTGTGCAGTCAGCACAGCAGCTTCTTGCGTTGTGTAATGTAGTGGGAAGTCCTGTTTTCTTGCTTCCCTGTGCCTCTAGAAGGTGAAACACTGCAGATATTTGTAGAGGGGCCTAGTGTGGAGTTCACCCAAGTGTCTCAGGGAAGGTGGAGATACCTCAGGGATCTGTTCCTGAGAAGCACCTAGCTTAAATGGTCTCTTTCCCTGAATGGCAGCACTTGCATTTCTAGGAAAAAGACCTCGTTACAGACTGACAGCACAACGGCTCCCTCCAGAGTGGCAGCAGGGAATCCTGAAAAATGATGTGCTGACAAACTCCATGCGTAGATTTAGTGTTCTTGGCAAAAATGAAAGACTCTGGTTGAGTTGTCTTTGTAAATAGTGCCTAGTGGTGCTCTTGGTATTACAATAGCTTATAGTGAGTGACAGTAAAGCACCAGGGAGTATTTTAGCACTGCATACAACAACAGATTACCTTACTGATGAAGGCTGCCTCCACATCATGAACGTTTGCTGTCTTCAGACACTGTCACTTCAGTGTGGGTGCATCTTGTCTGCTGTTTGAATCATCTTTGTACCATTGCATTATAATTCCCAAATTCATTGTTGGAAGTGCAAGGTTTGGCTTCGCCTATAGGTTATACGCTTACCTCTGCTCTGAAATTTAATTAAAATTCTGCTATCACTGAACATTTGTGTATAGACAGTGCACTTAACACAGCATAATTATGGTGCTGGATCACTGACAAAACACTGGCTGTTCGGTAACATGAGGAATTCTGAAGACCAGGCCATTTACTAGTTAATGTTTGTGAAGTGCTTCATAGGAAAGAGAGAGCAATGTGCACAGCTTGGTGTCTTTTGAACTCTGTAGAGAAATTCTTCACAACTCTTGTTTCAGACAACCACCTACACTCGCAGGGGACACGGAAATTGTACCAATCCTCGCTGTTCTTTCACTTATGTCACCAGGCATAAGCCACCAAAATGCCCCAAATGTGGAAACTTCCTTGGAGGGAAATGGATCCCAAAGGTAAATTTGCTTTTCCTTCTCTTTAATTTCAGACAAAAACTGCCGTGTTTATGAATGCTTCTAGTAATTCTAGACCTGTAAATCTAGTACAGAAGGTCAGACATGCCAGAACTGATCCATGCACTTGTGTTCCAATGCTTGTAACTGAAGCAAGCCACCACTACAGAGAGCATAAAGCTGAGGTGAGACTGAACCAGAATCACCTCACTCTGGGTAAAGATACTGTTTGTAGGGGCATCAATTAGCATAGATAGGACTGGGCTCGTTAACACTTACTTACCTATTGAGGGACAAATTCCTCTGGCCCCCTGCCTGCACTGCACTTCTGAGCCTAGAAGGTAGTGGCTCTTCTTATTACAGCCCTCACTAAGCTCAGAAATTTGACTGAAACACCTTTTCCTATGGCTCCACTTTTGAAGCTATTCCACAAACTGAGATCTTGTGCTGATCTTTCAACCTGGTTACAGCAACAGAAAAAAAAAACATGAAAACCAAATCTGAGATGCAGTAGGTATGTGATCATTTGTGTGCCAGCTGATAGTTACTCCAGGGGCAACTGAAATGCTGTTGTATATTGTTGGTTCACAGCTGTGTGTGATCATTGATGATGCTCTGATGTTTGGCTGGAAGGAGGTTTCTAGATGTTGATGGAGTTGTGCTCAGAGTTATTGAATGGAAAAATCTTTCTCCACATGATATCCAAGTTGTTGGCATCTCTTCTAGCCACACTTTTAAGTACTTGCTCCTTAAACCTTGGCAGTGTAAGCATAATTGCTCAGCTCTTCGCAGAGGTTCATTACATTAGCCTGAATGAAGGCCCCTCAGTCCCAAGTTTAAGGTGTAAAAATTTGCATGGCTTTCTATGAGTTTGTCCTGATCTTTGTTTTATAACACGATGGAAAGCACAGCAGTGACAGCAGAGCAGCAAAGTCCTAGGCTGTAGCAAATGAGAACTTGCTCAAATGCAACAGCCAAGGCCACAGAAATAAAGAAAACAGTCTGCTTACCTTCTGAAAGCCTCAGGTACACACAGATCTCCACCAAGATCCCCTTGTTTCTACTGCCAGCCCTTAAATGAGGTCTGGGAAGGGGTGGATCCTGGCTCCATCTCTTCTGGTCACTCAGGAGCACTGCATGCACCTGAGCTCCCCTGGGTTGCCCTCCCACCAGGTGCTCCATCACTGCTTCAAGCTGGGACTTGGCATTTCTGCCACAGTGTCTACACCTGTGAAGTTTTTAGGGACTGTTCTTCAGACAGATTACAAGCCCTGTAGAGTCTGAGCTGATGGCTGGGCTTCCCATGTGCTAGGAAACAAACAGTGGTGACAGTTTATTATCTTTTGTGCTGTAAACATGCTGAAGTGAATAGGTGGCTAACTGCAAAAACATGTTTCTGCCTCAATATGTCATGCCTGTTCTGTTAAATCCTACACCGATTAGAACTGAGATGAGGGAAGTCTTCCTTCTCTTTTTCAGTTTTATTCTGCTCTTCTGGGAACGTGTTTGTGTAAACAGTTCCACTTACAGTGTCATATCTTGGAGAAAAATATGCATCAGCATGTTTTTCTTAGGCTGGTAATAACATCAGTAAAATAGAAACTAAATGTATACACACTTTCCTGTTCCTTAGGTAAAAGATCAGGTTAGAAGACTTCTGTTTGTAAAAACCTGACATGTTCTCCTGAGCATGGCCTCTGCAGAAAGCTTGGAATCCGTATGCTTATCGTGCCAAACACTCTTGACTCCATTTCTCTGATAGCATTTGTGGATTGCCAGCTCAGTGCTCCATCTTCATTGACCGTAGCGCATGACTTCTGTAGCTTCAATCTTGAAGATAAAACTTCACTTAAAATTGAAAATCTTTCCTGTGTAATTCTGTTTCCTGACTCCCTCAGATGCATGCTTTTCTGTGCTACGGCACAATTCCACCCCCAAGCTGCTTGTTCTATGTCTAGAGACCTTTTAGCTCTCCAGCAGCATGGAAGAACAGGCAGCATCAGAGAGCTGAAGGTAGGAGAGGAGAGCATGCCAGGTGGATGTGTGGTATCGATGCTAATGGTGATATTTGAGAGAGTTTAAAGATGACTGGTTTTCCAAGTGTCTAAAAATAAAACTTGGGGCTAGATAGAATATTAAGAGGGACTTTCCCATTGTAAAATATATTATTTGTGATTCATGGCTCACGCACTCCTGATATTAATGTTTTGATCCAGCATTGGATAGGGCACGGGCAGACCAGACTGTGTGAAGGGAACCTGCTCACCCACAACAGCTTAAACCTCTGAAACGTGGTCGTCTCTTTGTTTCCAGGAAAAGCAACCAAAAAGCAAACCTGAGCCTAATTCAAGCACTTCTCTGAAAACCCCCTCAGCTAAAAGAGGTCAGCAGTCAGCGTTCTCAGAACCAGCAGCTGTTGGTGAGAGTACCTCCAAGTGTGCCCTGGAAAGCTCCGAAGCAGTCAGCCAGCTGCTGAGTGCTGTGCCTGATGGAGGGCAAATGGAGGAGACCGAGTGGGAGGAAGTAATCATCTCCGACGCTCACATTCTTGCAAACAACGTGCTTGCTGAAGATGGAGGGAGTGCTGCTGGAGTGACACTGGGTCAAGAGAGCCAACTGCGAGGAGACTCTTCTGCAGAGCAGGCGGAAAAAGATAGCACAGGGCTGGGGATGCCGCCGTCTTCTGAGGTGCTGAGTCCAAGTGCCTCTACAAAAAAGCCTGTGGTGTGAGTCAGTTTTCCATATGTTCAGGAGCGTGTGATGTCTGTCGTGTATTGATGGGGCTAATCCAAGAAATGGAAGGCTGTTGGCAGTGCTTTGTACGAGACCCATTCTGTGTACCGTCTGCTTTCTGCCAGTTCAGGATCGTTCCTTTGAGATGGTTTTGTCCATCAAAGCTATTTTTTTCTTTTAAGTGACAGTTAAATTGTTGTAGTAGTCTCAGGGCAGATGTATCTTGAGCACTATTTTCCTTTCTACTACAATAGCGATCGTGATTGTGCTAATAAAGCACAGTTCAAGAAAGAGACGAAAATTGAGGGTGAGAAGGAAGCCGTGGAATTTTTTTCCAATTGTAGCTCTTGTCTTTTAGAATTGATGCTCCAGCTGCTGCACACAAAGGGCAAGAAGTAAAGAGTAAAGCAAGACCGAAGCCCTCCTTGCTGGCTGCAGCAAGGCCCATGCGAGCAATTCTGCCCGCACCAGCCAGCGTGGGGAGAGAAGCCAGCACTGAGCAGGCTAGCAAGAGGCAGGCGTTTGCGAATCCTGGTAAAATCCTGGGTCTCTGGTATGCTTTGGGAGTGATTGTCTTTCCTCACCATATTGAAGTGGTCGTTGTCAAATAATAAGATATGTCTGAAGGGAGACAGTGAGCTATCCTAGGTAAAAAAAAAAAAAAATATATATATATATATATATACCCTCTGTTTCTTTCTAACCAGGAGGGCAGGTGTATGGTGCATGAAACACCTGCTTGGATCATTTCCAATTCAGAGGAAAAAATCTCATGTGACTGTGGTGTCATTCACCAGCGATGTCAGAGCAAAACAGGGCCCACTTTCCCATATCTAACCTGCTGTGCTCTTTTCCCTCTTCAAGACAAACATCCTCCTGTGAGAACGTCAGGCTTGAAGCCCAGTACACTGAAGCAATTGGGCCAGTCAGTTCTGCAGCCACCGAGCGCTGAGGAGCGGAAGGTACCTATGGCTTATTCTTCAAATGCACATTCTTTTCTTTGGGATCTTTTTCCCCAGACAAGGGATCTGACCTGACGGATGGGAAATAGAAAATGACAGTGTAGCAGCCTCGTGATGGTGGAATCTGTGGCTGGTTTTTACGAGATGGCTTTGAAGTGGTGTGAATTCTGTCTGGCTGAGACTGGGAACTGAGCTGCTGTTGCTGTTGGATAATCCTTTGCTTGGTTGCTTTGAGAACTTCCCAGTAGTTTCCAGAAGCTGTTACAAGGTCTGGTAGCATTCTGATAATCTGAAATGTAATGCTGACCTTATCCTGAGGGAGTCTGTGAAAGATGATTGAGTAAAGAAGCACAGCTTGCAAATATGCTCAAATACTTCCGTTTGAATTTTAAAGCCTTGGTATGCAAAGCGGTGTTTTGTAATCCACTGATATTAATCAACATTTTCAGATTTCTTGAAGGAGGAAATAAAAAGGTAATACGTGTTTGCTTACAGGATATAAGCGTTCTGTTGTGGGTATCTTACAGGTGTTTTTTTTCTGCTTTCAATCCAGCTCCACAGTGCTTTGACCAACAGGGCATCACAGGTTAAAGTAGTGGAGGTCAAACCAGACGTCTTCCCTTCCTACAAGTACAGCTGCACTGTGACTTTGGTGAGAATCTTTCAGATGGTCTGAGTTAATGCTGTGGGGTTTGTTATCTCTGGGATGAGGCCACACTTTTCGACCCAAAGCTGTTGGGTGCCAGCTGTAATATTATGTACAAAGTGACAGGGCCCATTGCATAACCTTCACACTAGGTGCTGGGGACAAGCATATGATATTCAAGCAGACTGTTCTACGATCTTGTTAGGATCTAAAAGTCAGGGTCAGCAAATGTGATTTTTGTGTCATTCCAGGATTTGGGATTGGCAACGTCACGTGGCAGAGGGAAATGCAAGAACCCATCTTGTAGTTACGTGTACACAAACAGGCACAAGCCACGAATCTGCCCAAAATGTGGCTATAATCTTGCCAAAGACAGAGCAGAGAAAACAGGAAAATCTCTGGTAAGGTTTGATCTTTCAAAGGCATGTTGTGGAGTGGATGAGGAAGTTTGCAAGTTCCCACGAGAACATGTTAATTTTTTTTTTTCCCCATTTGGTAAGTCTGTTTCTAACAGGGTAACGCACTACTGAAATAGTTGTGATGATGGCTTTTCCTGCTCAGCTTCTGCAGCAATGCTGCTTCAGGCTCACGCTGAGACTGACAGCACTCCGTTCTACCACTGGATGTCTCTGTAGCTTAAAAATGTTTACAACACTTTGGCATGTGCTTGGGAAACCAGCCCTGAAGTCACAGTTGTGTCAGCTTAGTGGAAGTTCAGACTTCATCAAAAAACTCCCAAGCGTGGTCTGCTTTGTGAGCAGTCTGTGCCAAATGGACATCTTGTATCAGAGCTTCCTATTTTTAGGGGTCTGTAGTGCAGCTTTACTCCCAGCCTGCATTTATTTCTGGGTGTAGCATTGGTTTCTTTCTGTTGTGGGAAGATGTTGTTCAAGATAGCTCCTGTTCTTGTACACAGGTGTAAATAGTGACTTACTGACTTTGTTTGGTTTTGTGGGTTTATTTTTTTTTCTGCATTTGAAGTTTCAAAATTTGGCTTTTCTCACAGAGAATTATTATGTTAAAAGCCAGCATTTTAGTCTGCATGATAATTTGACTCTTCCACTTCTTACAAAGCCTATTTTGGAGACTGCAACTTTTATGCACTGCTTTTTTTGTTTGGTTTTAAACAAAAGAAACCCCCCCCCAAACCCAACAAGCTGAAGTGGCCTGTGTGAAACCCACGCATAAGCAGATATGTAAGGAACAGCAGCACACTTAGCTCAGCTTGCGTTCTGTGAGGCATGTGGCTTGTCTCTTCCTCATTTATCTTGTGCTTTTTTTTCTCTTTAATTTTCTGCTTTAGTTGTGCTCAGCGTTTCAGTTGCACAGCTCAGTGTTATCTCTGTGCTTTTGAACTGATTGTTTGTCAGACTAGACAGGAAGACAGGTTGAAGTCAGGCAGAAAGGTTGGTGTGATTCAAGTCGCTCAGTCCATGTGTGTTCTCTGAGTCACCTAGAGTTTGATCCCGTGGCTGTGTTTTTGACTTGGTAGGGGGCATTGGTCTGAGGGAAGGGACTGCAGCAGATTGGGTGGAATTGATCAATGTGCAACACTTGGTTCCTGTGTAATGCTTCTCTGGCTTCTGTGGCAGTGTGCAGACTGCTGGAGCATGGTGTAAAGGAAAATGTGGCTGACAGCTGTGGAGACAGGTGGTGATACTTGACAGGAGTAACGAAGGGTTTGTTTCCCTGTTGATGGTTGTCCTTGCTGTCCCAGTCCTGAGTCCCTGCAGTGGGTTTAGTGCTAAGCCTGGGATGAGCTAGTGATACAACAGGAGCTCCCCAAAATGCCGTGCTGTAATGAAGTGTTTTGGGTGAAGTAACTTAGGCCTGAAACTACTATCTGTGGTCAGTGGAGTGCAGTGGAGTAGAAGTCTTCTGGGAACAAAGTTCACTGTGCTGCTGCCACCTTTTGTGACTTCTCTGGGCTTCTTCATGTTTCATCCCCACACCCGCCTAGTTTAAATGTGTTCTGTTTGCTTCCTAGGAGGTCAGTCCAGGTCAGCCTGATGTGCTGAACACCAGTGAGCCCCTGACCCCATCCCAGAAAGAGATCCAGCGTCAGTCCACCCTCCAGTTGCTGCGCAAAGTACTGCAGATCCCAGAGAACGAGTCGGAGCTGGCTGAGGTCTTCACACTCATCGATGAACTGAACAGCTCACGGCTCATCCTGTCCAACGTGAGTGAGGAGACAGTCACCATAGAGCAGACCTCCTGGTCAAACTACTACGAGTCTCCATCTGCACAGTGCCTCCTCTGTAACAGCCCGCTGTTCAAAGGGGGACAGAAGTAAGAATCTCTTTTAGACTTGTGACTCTTTCAACCCTGTGCTGATGTTCTCTGTTACCAGTATGCATGAAATAATGTTTGCTGGAACTCCAGTACTGAAGCTGCTGTAAGTAGCTTCCTGTCTGTGGGAAGGGCTTCTCTGGATCACTCTGAGCTGTTTCTGTTTCTCTTGTAGTGTTCACTTTGTTGTGGTTGCTATTACAGCAGGAGAGCTTCATCGAAGTGTGACTGCTAAAGTCTAGATGTAAATTTTTATTTTGGAATGAAGTCTTCGTTACTCATCCCCTCTTTGTTTCCCATTCTGATGTTTTGAGGCTGACAGGCAAAACTGTGGGATTATAGATGCGTGTGATGTGATTTCCCTTTTTCTTTCTCTTCTCAGTCTGAGTGTGTGCCGTGTGGATCATTTTGCTTATGGTGTTTCCATTCTTTTTATAGCCTAGCATGGGCTTGAGCGAAGCCTTTCTTGGAGCCAGTACCCAAACTGAAACCTGGAAGACTCTCTGCAGCTACCAATGCATAGGCTAGATTGCCTTACCTAGTTCTGTTTAAAAGCCCATAGGAGATCTCCTCCCTGCCTGCATTCAGCTGCTGCCAGTGGAAGGGTGCTAGCTTTCAATTTAATTCCTGTTTTATTGGGTGGACAGCTGCATTTCTGCCACTAGGGTGCAACTGGCATTTTCCTGTCTGAGCTCCTCCCTTGGATCCCTGTGATAAGGGAATGGGCCTTTCTGAATCTTTGAGTGCACTGGAACAACCTTGGGCAGAACTTGTTCCTAGTGTCTGGTGGCACCTCTGTGGCAGCATCTCGGGGCAGCTGGGGCTGTATGTTTTCTACATCTCTCCAATCCTATGTGCTCAATACGTGGAGCTGTAGTGCTGTGTAAAGAATGTGAGCAGTGACCTGACTGCCAGGGAAATCCGTTTTAAAATCTAAAATTTTCTGTCTGCTGTGAATTTATGTGAACTGGCTGAGAATGACACGAGTGGATTGATCTGAGCTAGAACAACTTCAGTTACTGCAGACATGGACTGAAAAACTTGTTGGCTTAACTCTGAACTGTCTTTTGCTTGTGTGTTACAGTTCCCTGGCTGGTCCTCAGGAGTGCTGGCTGCTGACAGCTAATAGATTACAGGTGGTTACAGCTCAGGTCAAAGTGTGCTTGAACCTGCAGTGTCTGGCTCTCCATAGCTTCACTGATATTTACACAGGTAGGAAAAAAAGGAGTGCAGAAACTTACAGCATGAGTACTGACTGACACCACCAGGAGCCTTGGGGCTGTGGCAGTGCATTGTCTGCACAGAAAAGCCTCTTACGTGCCCCACTGAATTGCATGTTATTATTTTTTACTCGAATTATTCTCCTGCTTCTGTAAGCAAACCTGTATTTATGTGAATAAATACTCTGGGGAAGACCATGCCTGGCTTCACTGTTGTAGATCTCGTCTGTCTAAGTGATAAATGCTGGGAACAGCTTTGCAATCACTATCCAGCTGTTTCCATCGGTCCTCAGAGCTGTACCTGTGAGTGTTTGTGTATCAGTAAGAGAGGAGCGTATTTCACTGTGAGGGACATCTGGAACCATCCAGGCAATAACTGTCTGTTTTAACTGCAGGCCTTTTCAATGTGGGTAACAAGTTACTAGTGAGCCTGGACCTCCTGTTTGCAATCCGGAACCACATTAAACTTGGAGAGGATCCCAGGGTGGCTGTTGGCAATATTCTCAACTCTGTTCAGGAGCAAACTGGTGAGTTTTCCCCCCTTTTTTTTTTTTTTTTTTTTTTTTTACCATAACACAATAAATTCTGTGACCTGTTCAAGTCTTGTCAAGTTGTAAAAAGGGAAAACCCACCTCTTCTGGTATGGTAGGTTTCTGTTAAATCACTTCCTGAACCCAGCAGTACCTCTGTGACCAGTTCTCCTTAGCATTGCTCTGGAACACAGGTTTGTTTTTCTCCTGCGTAGGAGAGTTCTACTACCTCCCCACTGACTTTAGGAAGTGAAAGCTCTAACAGTGGCGTGTTCTCCTTTCAGAAAAAAGCCTGAGCCTAGATGAGCAGGTTCAGCTCCAGGAACTGCTGTGCAATGGCTACTGGGCCTTTGAGTGCCTCACTGTCAGGGATTACAACGATATGATCTGTGGAATCTGTGGCATAACCCCCAAGGTGGAAATAGCCCAGAGGAACGTAGAAAACGTCCTGGCACTGAAAAACATAGAGGTAAGCTTTTCAGACACTTCGCATCCTGTTCATGTTCAAAGCAAATCATAAAGAGTTTTGCTGAGTCTGGTCTTTGCAATGCACAACAATTACATGAAGCCTTTGTGAGCTGTTTTCTGCTGATGCTTGGCAAGAGGATGTGGCTGGAGTGGTGATGTCTGCACTTCCTCTTAGAGCTGTTTGGAGAAAACAAAATCCTTGGTGCCTGGACCACAGCTCTAGTCCAGCAGCCTGACAGTAGGGACCTTGGATGAAATTTGCTGGATTTGGTCTTCTTCCTGTGATACAAAGTAATACATTTTTTTTCACTTTTCCCCCAGCAGCAGTTTCCTGGAGCTGCTGTCTTCCCAAATGGAGAAAAGTGCCCTCGTAGCACTATACAGCACATCTGGTTTTATGTCAAATAAATGGTTTTGACTTTCACCCAAAGAAAAGTGATTGTGGGGAGCTCCAGGACAGGAAAGGAGCCTGATGTCATCCTGCTGTACTTGGGATGGCCACTCTTCTGGGTAGTCTTTGTGCACTGAGTGAGGCTGGCACAAATTACCAAATGAGCTATGGTTGTTGGTTTAACCAGTTTGTTTTATTGCTCTTTCTAGTTTACTTGGCCAGAATTCTTGGCATCAAGTGAAGTGAATGTGGAAGACTTCTGGTCCACAATGGAGACAGAGGTGATTGAGCAGGTGGCTTTCCCTTCTAGCATCCCCATCACAAAGTTTGATGCTTCTATTGTTGCTCCTTTCTTCCCTCCGTTGATGAGAGGAGCAGTGGTCATCAATACTGAGAAGGACAAGAACGTGGATGCACAGCCAGTGCCAGGTAACAGCTGAGGTGCTCATTAGGAACTTGATGTGAAGATGATTTCCCTTCCTGAGAACGAATGTTTCCTACTTTTGCAGGTAATGGGAGTGCCTTGGTGAGGCTCCTTCAGGAAGAAACCTTCAGGCTTGAGCTGATAAGCTCTTACAGTGAGGAAGAGCTGCGGAGCTTTTTGACACAGTGCAGCATCCCCTGGGAGGCCTCAGATACAAAGGTAATGGCTTGTTTGCCCATCACCAGTCTGCATGATTGGAGCCATTTGTCGCTGCCTTTCCCTAAATTGCACTTGCCAGCTTAGATAATAAACTTCTCATCTGACTGTACCAGGGGCAGGAGCAGGTTAGAAGGGTGCCTGCAGATTGTAGGATTACTTACACATTGTAAAAGAAATTAAACTTTTGGAGGCTGGAAAAAAAGAAGCCCGTAATTACCTTGTCACATGTTCCACATCATGTAATTGCTTGGCATCCTCGTGGTGCTGACTGGAACTAGGAAGTTATTGGACAATGTGCAAATGAGCATCTGGAAGACCTTGTCTGCAGCCTGCTCCGTCTTTGGGACCAGAGTCCAATAGTTTGTCATGTCCAGACTGTCTCTGGTGCCTGTTTTTTCTAGGACCAGCTCTGTTACTCCCTCCTGGCACTCTATGACTTTGTGCAGAATGGGACAAGCATCAGGCAGACTTCTGCTCACCACACAGGAGGAAAAATCTACAAAGTCTGTCCACATCAGGTAAGGAATGCTGGAGTCGTCAGCAGTTACCTGAGTTACCAGTGTTCCCTTATTCAATAAAATCAGTAGAATGGGTCTCTCTGAGCCTCAGGCATGAAACGTGCTGCCTCAGGGGCTGGGAGGGTGAGCAGTCCTGCAGGAGATCCTCAGGCTGACTAGTGATGGGAAAGCTGTCAGTTCTGCACACCATAAGGTATTATGCATGGTGATAAAGTGGTGATGTATGAGGAAACAATATCTTCAGAGAAAATTGCTGGAATTGTCTGGAATTACCTGCAAAGAAAATTAGTTTATTTTTCTTCTGTTTCTATTGTTGTATTAAGTGTTCGGTTTTTATGCTCTGCTTTGTACTGATCCTTTTCTTTCCAGGTTGTTTGTGGCTCAAAGTACATAGTGAGAGGAGAAAATGCTCGGGATCACGTGGACCTGCTGGTTTCCTCTCGTCACTGGCCTCCAGTGTATGTTGTTGATACGGCCTCTTCAGTGGCACTGTGTGCAGACGTGTACTGTCCTGACTTGACTTCCCAGCTGTGGGGGAAAAACCAAGGCTGCTTCTCTGACCCTATGGATCCTCCAGCGGTTAGTTATGTCCACCTGCAAAGATCTACAATAAAACTAAGTTATATGTAGTGTATATATGCAGGGGGAGGTGCCCTGTAGCAGTTCAACTCGCAAACTTTGGAGCATGCAGCTTATTTTGGCTCACTGCTCTCAAATTACTGCTATGACTGGAGGAATGGGATAGGAAGAGGGCTGCTAGTGCCCTGGGATTATCTTTAAGGGCATTATGGAACCAAGCACATTCTTGTCATTCAGGAGAAGCACGACTGAGGTTGTAGGTCTGATTGGGTTTCAAGTGAGTGGTAGTTTTACCTTAATCATGGGGAGGTTTGTTCTGGTTCTACCTGGTGTGTGTCTCTCCCTCCCAGTACGTCTCCTGCCCTGAACTGCTGGATCAGCACTACAGCGTGGACGTGAGTGTGGCTGAGCACTCGGTTCAGCACCCCGTCACCAAGTCAGCAGCACGCCGGATTGTTCACGCCGCTTCGGAGCAGAGCAGCCCCCACGATCCAACAGCTCAGCACCACTGCATGTCCCTGTGCCAAGAGCTGCAGCCTTACAGCGCCGTCATCGCTGCCATCGCTGCCAGCAGAACCAGCAGCATCCGCCAAAGGCCCATCACCTTCGAGAACGCCACGCATTATTACCTCTACAACCGCCTTATGGACTTCCTCACCAGCAGGGAAATCGTGAACCGGCAGATCCAGGAGATCGTGCAGAGCTGCCAGCCCGGGGAGGTGGTGATTCGCGATGCGCTCTACCGGCTCGGAGTAGCACAGATTAAAACAGAAACAGAAGAGTATGAAGAGGAGAAGCAGGAAGATGATAAAGACGTTGCTGAGTAACAGAACGTTGCTGGTTTCTCTTTCTGGCTGTGGGCTGGGCCAGCTCCTGCGAGGTTTGGGCGGCTGTCTGGCTCGAGACCGTCTTTTTTTACAGGTTGGAGGTGTGGTAGCGGTGGCTTTGACTGCTGTTAATGACCAAAGAGCTGTGTGCTTCCAGAGTGTCACAAACGCTGCTGTGAGTGGATCTGCCACGCTCCGTGCTGAAGGCTGCAGCTCTCTCTGAGGTGTGCAGCTCTGGAGCTGTGTGCAGTGATGCCCTCCCTGCAGTTGGCAAGTGGAGAAGCAAGTGGCGTTCTGGTGGCAGGGAGTGTGCACAGTCGAGGTGCTTCATTCTGAATCTTGCTTGCTGACTTCTTTGTGCATATTGGTGGCAGGGCTTGAGGATGTGGGAGCAGGCACAAAAGGCAGATTCTTAGGAATTCTTTTCAAAGTGTTCCAGACAGATTAGGTTAGGACACTAACCTAGCTCCTGCTTGGAAATCCTGCAGAGCTCTCACACATTGGTTTCAGAGAGTCCATGGCTGAAGAGGAGGAGCCATGCAGCTTTAAGGTGTCCTGTCTGAGAGCCTCCCTGGAGGCTGCAATCTGGAGCCCAGGATTGAGTGTGCTTAGGTTGCTGAAGCTGCCTGGAATTATTTGTCCCCTCACATGAGCAGTAATAATTTAGAAGCTGAAACACATAGTGAAAAGCATTTGTACATTTACCTGTCAGGCCCTGGGGAACCAAGTTCACCAGGGGGCTGTATGAGGTGATAGCTGTGAAAATAGGAAGGACACTCCCATTTCTGTGCTGTCCTTGAATGGTTTCTGTCGTTTTCATTAAGGACTTGAGTTTCTGATACCGTGCCCTTAGAACTGAATCACAAAGAGCAGCTGTGGGATCAAGGAGAAGCAGCGCAGGATCACCAGAGTGAGCAGTGTTCTGTGGTCCTCCCCCAGAGCAGGCACTAGAGAGCTGCACCCACAGGAGCAGTCTCAGCACTCTGCCGTGTTCACCTTGCCTTGTGTCCCACAGCACTTGTGAGTTAGAGGAACCTCTTGCTTTCTCAGCTCATAAAGCATGTCTAAGGAACACCTCAGGCTCTGGCTGTAAAGCTGTGTGTTGCTTGCTGTCAAGTTGCTGTTGCTGGCACCAAAGCTGAAGGTTTTTGTTTGCTGTGCTGCAGAGGAGAGGGTGGTGGTGGACTGTGAAGGGATGTTATTTTGTCTGAGTGAGCAGGAGGAAGATTCAGAGGCTTGTGGTGTGGCTGAAAATTCCCTTCTGTGAAGGGGAACCTATTGAGTACCGTACTGTAAAAGTAAACGTATCAAGTCTGAGCACACACAGTAATTACGGCTTGGGGTTTTTCTGTTAAGAACGTTAACTTATTTTAAGAGATGCTAGTGACTTTTTTCAGTCAGTGATAAAATTTAATAAACTATCTCCAATTCTGGGGGTGAAACCGCGTCCGAGTGGGTTGTGTTTTGCCTCCAAGACCTGAAAGACTGCAGTGGGAAAGGATGCAGACACTGTGTGTGTCAGCCACGTTTCCAGCGCGCGCAGACCATTCTTTCACGTCCAGCAGAGTTCAGATGGAATTAACAAGGGTTGTGGAGCAATGGCAGGTGTGTGAGAATGAGATGGCCAGCTCCCCTGGTCAGCTTGCTCTCATGCTGTGATTCCCTGCCGACTCTGCAGCAGGGGACAGTGACTGCTCTTCATTTTCATTCTGAATTCCAGGCAGGCCATTCTGAGCAAAGCAGTTTTAAGATCTCAGTTTTAATGTGCTTTTCTTTTTTCCTCTCTCATTGCACAAGACTGAATGGTTCTGAGAACTGATAGTGAGAATTGTGTGTGATGAAGTGGAGCAGATCTGCAGGGTATGAGAGGATGGGCCAGTGGGTTTGTTACCCGTGCTCTGAGCCATTCACCCTGAGAACAGTCCTCAAAGCCCTGGGGAAGACTTGTTTAGTTTAACATTTTATTCTTTATAATGCTGACAGATGGAAATAACATTAGCTTTTTATTTAGTAAGGAGGAATGAATCACTTGGTGTTAGCATAAAAACAGGTTTAATACAATCAGAAATGGCCCAACATAATGGTCTGATGAAGGCCACACAGTCATGCTGTTGTTTTCCTAAGCCATGTCAGTGCTTGTGCCTGTAATGCTGATCCTTTACCACCCAAGTCAGGTGAAGCTAAGAAGCTTTACTAGCTACTTCTGATAGCTACACAGGACCACGTGGCTGTAGCATTAGTAACCCTGAACAAAAAATGAGATGAGGAAAAAAAATTTAAGGGCATTAGGCCCTAGCTTATAGGGGAAAAAAAAATTCTCAGCTCTACTATTAAAATACATTCAAGAAAATATGTACAAGAGCATGTCTGCAATCGAGAAGAAGGCAGTGAATTGCTACATGTTTAATAATGCAGAAGTTTTGTAAGATGTGTTATGTTGAACACTTCCAGGTCTGTTTAAGCTGCCGTTCTTGCCTACATTAGGACTGTGTTCAGTGCTCACATGGAAGAGCACTTCTCACCTTTTTATTCCGCCTGAGATATAACTGCCCCACTCCTGTTCCTGGGGCATGTGCAGGTTCACAGAGCCCTGGGACTGGCTCCTTGTTGCTCTTCACCCATCAATCCCTGCAGAAGCACCAGCTGCAGAGGGGCAGAGTGCATGAGGAAATCTAGAGGTTAATGCGTCTTTAATGCTTGGTGGAGACTTCACCTACATCTAACCACTCATTCTGCAGCATCCGGAGTCAGAGTGACAAAGGGAAGAGAGCAGGACCACCGAGGCAGAGGGCTGCTGTGGGTGGTTCCCACTTCAGGACCCATTTCAAGAGGTACTTGCAAAGCAAGGTTCAGTCGTGTGAGTGACTTTTGGAAATATCCTACTTGGCTGCAACTAGTATTTAAAAAATAACAAAAACCATCTCCCAGTCCCCTTCAGGGGTGGAGGGTAGGGGCAGGTGGGATGGGACCTCTGTGCCCTGTAGAGATGGAGATAAGACTTTAGGGCACCCACGGTGAGTGTTGGTTTTGAGTCACTCCAGCACTGCTCTTTCAGTGAGGGAGTCTTGTAACATTCATACTCTCATTCTTCAGAAAGCACAGAGAGGAGAGCCCACAGAGAGGAGAGCCAAAGCTGAAGGCATCCATGCAGAATCATGCACTCTGCAGAGGGAGAAGGACAAGGATCCACCCCAGGGCAATGGCACCAGCTAACAGAATTGATAGTTGTTGCCTTTGAGAAGGGGCTGCCCACTCTCCTCTTGTTCACAGGACTCCTCACAGCAACCAGAGGTATCACAGCCACTGTCTTCCTCAGCTGTGGATGGGAGGTTTGTGTAGTCCTTGAAAGCGGGAAGAAAAAACAAAAAAGGCATGTTTCAGACTGCTCTGCGTTTGCACTTGTGTTGCTGCCCATGAAGGATGCTGCAAAGTAACTGCATTTCTGTGTCCAGCCTGCTTTTGTTACCCTTCACCATCTGGATGCCTCTCTTCACTTCTACAGATGCTGAACCGTTCCCATCAGTTGAAGGTATAGGGGATAGCACCAGGAAAGCTGCCCAGAAGCCATGCTGATGTAGGGAGAAAGGAGGCCTGAGATGTGCTTTCTCTCTCCAAAGGTTCTTACCTGTTCCTTATGCAAATCCAGTTCTTTCTGAATGAAGCAGCAGATCTGGTCAAAAGTAGGTCTCTGTGTGGGCTCCAGGCTCCAGCACGCCTGCATGATGCTGTACCTGCAAATCAGAGAGGGACAGAGTTGTCATGCTGTACTTCTGCAAAGCTGCACCTCTGGCTCCTTGCAGCAGCACTGCACAGTAATTCACATTGTATTTGTGCACAATCCTGAGCAGCCCCCTTCTGTTTTCCTGTCTATAATACTTGTGGCTTGTGTAAGCACAGTGCTTCAGGGGAATGAGCACAGGAGCAGATAGAACAAACATCCCCACATCTACATGCTCAGCACTTCAGCTTAAACTTGTTCCCTTCCTCAGACTTGCCTTCTCACATTCCTAGAGTTAAAAGTAGCTGACAGAAAAAGGAAAAAAAAAAAAAAAACAAAACCCAACAAAACTGTCGTGTTCAGGAAATGTTGAGATAATGTGAGCTCTCCCACCTTCCTGGCTAGAAGCAGGGGGATACTGGGCAGACTGCCCTGGTTCCTGCTTGAGCCTGGAGAAACCCTGAGCCTCACGCCCAACCCAGAGCAGCCCACAGACCTGTGACCAACATCCCTGTGCCAACTTCACCACCCACTCCACATGAAGCAGCTCCAGTTCCCCTTCCACCTGCTGCACATCTCAGTGCACCACTCACATTTCCAAGGGAGCGAAGTCAGGCCTGGCCATCTGGTAGCCCCGCTTCACCATGCTGTAGAACTTGCTGTTCACTGCCATGCCAGGATAGGGGCTTTTACCTGCGACAGGAGCACTCAGATCAGAGGCCTCAGCACCCTGCCCACGGGGGGTGGGGGTGGTAAGAGGCAGTTTGGAGCCAGTGCCACTCCTCAGAGAGCTCTGAGTTAGAGCAGATCTTCCAGGACTCAATATTTCTAATGATCCCTGAGGAAACAACGCAGTGTTCTGCAGCCTCAATATATACTAGATTTTTCCCAACCTCCCTCCTTTCTTGGAAACTTTTCTGCAGACAAAGTGTTGGTAAGCCACGGAAAACAAAAAGGTTGCAAGCTTCCCTCTTCCTTACCAAGGGAGAAGATCTCCCAGAGAAGAATGCCATAAGACCACACATCACTCTGCACTGTATAAATGCAGTCAAAGATGCTCTCTGGGGCCATCCACTTCACGGGCAGGCGGGCCTGGAAGAGGAGAGAGTCCTGCAGCCTGGGACAAGCAGGCAGCTTTATGCTGCACGCTGTCCTTCATGCTCTGGTTGCACCTCACCCTTGTGCATTTTCCAGTCCCCACTCCAATTACTTACATTGCCTTTTACAACGTAGTTTGAGTCATTCATGATGTCACGGGCCAGGCCGAAATCACAAATCTTGGCCACCCGTCCATCTGATACGAGCACATTCCTGGCTGCTAAGTCACGGTGGATGCACTGGGAAGAAGAGAGCATAACAGACCCCTCTGACATCGGTACAGCCTGGGAATGTCACCGTAACAAATCCTACAGGAGCGATGGGAACATGTGCCGCTTGAAAAGCTCTTGGGAAAGGCACTGTGTCATGCACAGGGAGTATAGACTCTCTCCTCTTAAATGCTCCAACTGCAGTGCTAAAACGTCGTGGCATCATCAGTTGTATTCACGACGAGCCTTCATCTCCCCTCATGGGGGCAAAGTTCAGCAGCAGGGGCTGCTCACAGTGTCCCATGTGAAGCCATAATACAATTGCCCTCTGCCACTGAGGCAGCTCAACGGCCACTTTCAGTTCCTTGTCCCTGGGGCTTCAGGAAGCTGCCAGTGCAAGAAAGCTCTGCATCGGGGTTCATGACCTCATGTAAAAGCTGTGCAGAAAATACTGGGGCAGACTTGCATGATGGGCAGCCCTGGGTGCCCCCATAACTTTGTCTTGCTGTGATGGCCTGTCTGAATCCCAAGCTCTGAAGGAAACACTGGGCACTGAAGCCTAGCATGTGTGAACCCAGCAGGTGGAGGAGAGAGGCCTGTTTCCAGCAGCACAGTCTGGTTTGGCCCTCTGAAAACCTCCCAAGCCTTAAGCACACAGGATAGCTTGCTGATGCTGCCTGCTGGGGTGCAGTGGTTCTCTTGACACTCACATTCTTTGATGCAAGGAATGCCATGCCCTGTGCCACCTGGCTGGAGAACTGGAGCAGGTCAGAGAGGTTAAGGGGCCGGAGGTCCTCCCTGGTTTCATCTTCTTCCTCTGAGCTTTTCCCTGAAATTCAAACAGTAACTTCAGGGTTGCTGCGAAGATGCTAAGTAGTGCAAGCCATGTCGTATGCCAGGTTCCTACAGCTAAGCCAGACCAGATGGTCAGTCTGAAGAAATGATGCAAATACAAAAATGGACCTCTAACTCACCCCTGGATTGTGCAGAATCCGATGATGATGATGATATGGGCCTCATTTCAACATAAGTTTCCAAACCCTGGCTTGCAAAGCCACTGTCACTGAGTCAGAGAGCAACAAAGAGAGGCAGGCTGTCAGCAGGCTCCTAGCAGTGCCTTCTGCCCTTCTCCATGCCCACTGAGTGCAGAAACCACATCCATGCCTACTTTTGCACCCTGGTCTTCTGCAAGTTCCCTATCTTTGGCCTTAATCTCTCCCCAGCATGCCCTTCGTTGCACAGCTCTGTGGCCAGCAGAGTCCTGCTCTCACCTGCGGATGTATTTTTTCTCCAGGTCAATGTTTTTGTAATCAGCAGTGCTGTCCAAAGAGGTGTCCAGGGCTGAGTCCTGCATAATGATGTATTCAGCCTTCTTCCGCAGGAAATTCAGCAGATCTCCATAGCGACAGTACTCGGTGATGACAAGAATTGGGCCTGGGAGAGAGGCAGGAGTTTGTTAAGAAGGGAGTTTACTGTGTCCAAAGGAAACCAGTCCCTGGAACTGTCTGGGGTGTGGAAGAAGGAAGAACAGCAGAACCCACCCAGCACATAAGCATGGCTGGAAATAGCCAGCCCACAAACCCAGGCTGTGAGAGGGTTCTGCTGGGGGAAGAAGGTTTATGGGATCCTACCTCCATAGGTACACGCTCCCAGCAGGTTAACAATGTTTTCATGGTGTCCCAAATGACTCATGATCTTCAACTCAGACATGAGAGCCTCCTGCTCGTCTGTGTCTGCCGTTGCTGCAAAATGAGGACAGTATGGGGGAGTCAGGGAAGGACAAGAAAGAGATGATGGGGATAACAAAGGTATAGACAGATGTACAAGAGTGGAAGCAGAGATGAATCTACAATCCTCTGCCTGTGCCTCTGGCCATGTGTCCACAAATAATGGCACACCACAAGTTCAACACCTAGCACTTATCACACGAACATCTAAACACCCAGTCTGGTGAACACACGCTAGTGCAGCCCAAAGGAACGTGGGGGATTTCAGCCTCTGCAGGTTGGCCCAGGCTTACATTTCAGCATCTTCACAGCCACTTTGAGGACTGAATCTTCTTTTCCCAGCCCAAAAGCTGTGGCTTCTACCACTTTTCCAAAAGCTCCAGCTCCAAGAGTTTTTCCTGCAGTGGGAAAAAATGACAGTACTTAAAAGATGCTTTCTAAAAAGATGTTGAGCGCTTGTCTGCACACAGCCAGGTGGGGATTCCTGCTGAGCCCAGACAAGACGACAGACTAACTCTTAGTCAGAAGGTGGTGAGCATCTATGGGGAACTCTGCAGTGAGCAAAGATGTTAGGAAAGAGGTCAAGACCAAACATGGGCTCACAAGCTGTACACATTAAGGGATGACTCCAGATGCATGAAGAGGAACACAATCCTCTCAATCTTCTTTGCAGCAATAGAGAGTTGGAGGGAGGTTGCACCCTAGCATTTGGCACCCTGTGTAGAAGAGGACAGCGTGGCCTGGTTGAGGCTCTAGCTGCCACGTCTGGATGCAGTTTTGGACACTGCCTATTTGCTTTGACTTTGTTCTTTGGAGTATTTCAGCTCTGTGGCAAGCTTCATGTCACAAGGCAAGCAGCAGGGAATGTTTCTTACCAAACTGGAGGTTATTCCTAGGAAACTCCCATTTCTCGTTGTATGGCAGCTGAGTGGGATCAATAAAGATGTAGTTATTCCCTTCACAGGCCTCAATGATCTTCCACCGCACCTGGTACTTGGGTTTCTGTGGGGAAGAGACTCCAGTTAGACACTGCTGCTTGAGTCCTGAGAGTTACCCTCTCTCAGCAAGTGCTCTGACTCTTGCCCTGCAGGCACAGTGAGAAGACTTGGGTTTAACTCCACTAAATATATTTTGCTTTGAGTGAGAGATATTCAGTTTGGACAGCCTGGTCCAAACGAAGTCCCTCCCAGTCCTTGGAGGCCCTCTTGCCTCTGTCACTGTAGCTATCACTTGGCACTGGGAGCATGTCCCACCAGAGCATGGCTAAGCAGTGCCCAGATGGTGCCACAGAGAGATGTCCCCGCTGTGCCTCCTTCCTCAGAACCCTGGGCAGCTGAGCACATCAGAACAGTGGAGCTGGCTCAACCTAGCTTCCCTTCCAGGGGAAAAAAATGGAGAAACCAAACTAAGAATTTCTTCTCTTTTCCACAAATCTCATGGCAGAAGTAACCACACGAGGACAGAGAGAAGCAGCACCAGCACCTGCTGGCAGAAGCTTTGGCCAGATTGTGCTGAGTGCTGTCATTGCTGTAGTGTGGCCTGGGGACCCATCCTGGAGGCACAAATAGTGAACAGCTCAGCTTGGGAATACTGTGAGTGGCCTTTGCTCACACAAGGGGATGCACGCCTGAATAGCAACAGTGGTCTCAAGCCCGTCAAGGCAGGCACAGCTAAGTGTGGGTGGAGTGACCGTGACCACAGTGAGTCCAGACGGAATACCCCAAGTATTGGGAGGTGTGCACCGAAGTGCTTCTCCTCACCACTTCCACCAGATAGCAGCAGAGAAGGGCACGCCCTAAGCCTGAGCTCTGTTACTTTCTGCTGCAGAATTCATCCAGCACTGCAACAACCAGCCGTAGCTCCAGAGGCCCGCATCTGAGATAATATTAATTACAAACATGTTCTCCTTCTCTTGGGCTTGCAAAGCCTTCCTAAGAGCTACTCTTCAGGGCTGCACTTACACATCCCAAAGGAAGCTTTGCTTGAGAAACTGTGGGTGCTTGTTTGTGAGCAGGCTCTGCTGCATCTTGTGACAGTCAGCACTAGAACTCTGAAAAATCTGCAGCCATGGTGGGCTGTCAAAGGCAAAGTGCCAAATGGAGAACTGAAATCCAGGAGATTTTCTCCCACCCATGAAGCAGAAGTGATTGGAGCAGTTTATGAGAAGAAATTCAAAGCTGAAGATAAGTCTTGCAGAGAAAATAGGGCAAGTTCTTGTATAAAAAATAGTGAGCTAGTCTTCCTGGAGACAAACACCTACTAATATCAACCTGTTTCCTCACAAAGGCAGCTTTTTGTAAAGCAGGGTGAAGAAACATTTAGATGCAGATTGCCAACCACTTTTTTTTTTCTAGTTAATTAAGTCTGTGTACTTAGTGACCAGAGCAAAACCAGCTGCAGCTGAAGCACATAATGAGCACTTCTGTCTGGCACGAGGCACTGTCTGCACTGATCTCTGGGCTATGAGTCTGAGAGATGGGGTGGGAGAGGTGCTAACACACTTCTTGGTTTTGGTGCATGGATTTTGGCTGTGGTTGTCACTGAGGCAGTGTGAGCTCTGCGGCTGGGCAGGCCTTGCAACCCTTGCTGTGCAACAGGGAGGCTGACCTGGTTGTACTTGTAGAGAAGGAAGAGGAGCAGCAGGAGCAGCAAGACCGATGTGCACATGCAGGTGGTGAGAATGGGACTGAAGAGCTGGTTTGGGGGAGCCATGACACTTCCTGGAGGAGAAATAAATGAGGGTAAGTAAATACTCCCTGGATAATGCAATGCAACCCTGCAGTGGTCTTAGAGAGTGGCCAAAAGAGCTGCTGCACTCCAATTTGCATTCCACCAGGTGCAGAGCAGGAGCTGGTCAGGCTGTGTGCAGACAGACCAAGAGCAGCAAGAACAGACCCAGCAAAAATGCACCTCCTGAGGCTGAGCATCAATCAGCTGGCTGTGCTGAGCACTGTAGCTAGGTCTTGCAGATAACGAGGGGTTCATGGCACTTCTCAGTCTTTGACATCAGGCTCTCCCCAGCCAGCAGTTCCCACATGGCTTGTAGGAGTGCCAGAGGGCCTATGGAATCCATTTCACCTCTTTTGCAGTGGAAAATCCGTATAGGCAGACAGGCCCCAAAAGCCAAATTCTCCCCCAGTCCACCAAGCTGCAGGTTGGTATCTTACTGAAGACTGAGTGAAGGATGTCATAGGTGCTCCCCTTGTTGTTAACGGCCACACAGCAGAAGGTGAAATTGGCCCCCAAATCCTGGAATGGGAAGGTGCTCTCCACCTCTACCTCTTGGAAGGGCAGTGTGTTCACCACACGGGGACTGGAGTCATTCAGGAGCAGAATATAGTCCTCATATCTGCAGGGATGCAGAGCAGGACAGAATGAGTGTTTCTCTGCAGTGCGGTTGCTCATAGTGAGTTAATGCTTGCCTCAGGTGAGAGAGGAGACGCTGGGAATTAAGCTGAATTGCGTGTAGGCAAGCCCACGTTGTGCTGCTCAGTGAGTGCTAACATTGTGAGTTCAAGCACACTCTTTGGAGTTAGAGGTGCTTAATGGTGCCCAGTCCAAGGTAGTTCTTACCTGTTAGAGTGAGTGGGGCACTGGTACCACTCAATGTGTGGGGCAGGGTAGCCAGTGGCCATGCAGAGAAGCATACTGGAGTCATTGGCTGACACCATGACACTGCACGCCCTTGGAGAAGCTGTTGGGGAAAGCAGAGGAAGTGCTGTGACCAGAGGAACAGTGATTTGATTTACTCTCCATCTATGGAACAACAGAACTTCAGCAGAGATTTGAGATGGGTTCCAGGAGCAGCATGTCAGTGTCCTGTGGGCACTGGGCTGGAAGTGCCCTGGTCCACTAGCCCTGCACTCTGCCTGCTGGGCAGCAGCCCCTGGGCAAGTTGGGTTTAGGAAGGAGCAGTGCCAAGGCTTACATTTCACAGATACACTGAAGGCAACCGATGAGTTGGTCTCACTGTTGCCAGCATAAAACGTGTAGAGACCTCTCTCTCCTCCCTCCAGATGATCCAGGAAGAGCGTGTTGTTATACCTGCACCCACAGAGAGAATAAACACCATGAAGAAAGCTGCGCTGAGGAAACTCAGGCACTCACACAGTCTTTGCTCAGCACTATGCAGCTGTTTCCTGTGCCCTGGACTGAGCGAACACTTCCCAACTGAGTGCTGCTAACCCAGCAACTTGCTTCTCTGAGGAAGTAGGGAGTGGCTGGTCCTACTGGGCTGCTGGAAGAATCCTTGCTGGAGGATAGCACTGTGCCACTGAGTGCAGTATTACTGAAAGGCTGCGGTGGGTGAATGCTCAGAAAGAAGAGCTGAACATCTAAATCATTGCTCTGGAAGAGCCAGGAGACTCTAATCCTCTGAGTGAGACTGATTCATCTGAGTGAATGAGTTCTCCCAAGAAAACAAAAAGAGAATTGCCCAAGCTCCTCAGTTTGGCTGCAGGCTTTGAAAGAGCATGCCTGTGTCCTCCTATATACAGGATCATGTCCTCATAATGAAGTTTGTCTTCTCCTGACATGGGACATACAGTACCTGCTGGTATATATACCCAGCAGACAATAGAACACGGGAAAGGTCTGAGGAGCAGTGAGGGAACCCATTTGTGCTGCGTCCCTCCAGATTCTTCCTGTGGGAGAGTGCCAACTTGAAAAAGACTGCAAAATGTTAACAGTGACTTCTACAAAGGTTTTGAAAGAGAAAACCGCCGACTTCGACAGAGGTGTATCCTCCTTGACCTAATGAGCCCTTTTCACTGTGGTTTGCTAGTAATGCTGGAAATAGAAGTCAGAAAGGCAAAACAGTTCCCCTCTTTAAAATCAGATTTCTCTGTCAGCCTGCAGCATGGGATCTGTCTTACACCAAAAGCAGTTTTGAAAATATGCCATATCCAGCATAGAAAAGGGACAGCACATACCAGTTGTTTTTAGAGACCATTTCATGATTGAGTTTGTTGCTTCCAGAGCTCTTCAATGAGTCTGTGTGCTCCCAGTGCCAGTGGAGAAGTTTTGGATATGCCTCAATATGGACCTGAAGTTTCAGACTCTCTCCTTCAGCAGCTTCTTGGTTTGTGTCTTGCACTGGGGTCAGGACCACATAACCTCTTTCTGCAGGATGGAGGAGAGCATGACCATCAGCAGGCATGTCCACAGAGACCTGAAGCAAGCTTACACCAGCTTTGTAAATAGAACATTATTGGAAAGAGCAGCCTCAGCTGAGAGACTGCAGGAGGGAATGAGGCATTACACAGGCTGCATGTCTCACGTTAACAAAGAAGTACTTTTAAGGAGCTGTTACTTGGTCATGATGGCTTGGATCAAGCTCTACCTGTGTAAGAGGTTTTATACACTATCCTAACAAATAATGAGGCTAAAACTGTATCTTGTGATCAATGCAAGACAAGCCCCTTTAGCTGAACTCCTGGCTTCTCACCTGGAAATCTCTCAGAACAAGCCCCCTTTCTGTGCTGGAATGTAGTGGCTTTGGGTCATCAGCAAACCTAAGCCTACAAAGTACAGGAGTGAAGTTCCCCTGTTTTGAAGCAGAAGCCACAAACACTCAAGGCCAGGCATGCTTCAGTCCCCACCTTCCTGGTCTGCTGGGAAAATACCCACCTACCACCCGAAGCGTTGTGGAGGCATTCCTGAATCCTGCTGAATTGTTAGCCATGCACGTGTATTTCCCACTGTCTTCCATGGTCACTGCTGGAATTGACAGGGTGTCGTTGATGATGTAGTTCTCGTTTCTCACATCAGCCTTTCCATTACTCCTGACCTGTCAGGGAGGAAACGCCGATCACTCATTTGGAAGCTCAGAGGATGGAACTGAATTATATTTATAATAAAAATACTCACTACCCTCTGTTCTGTGCTACTGTGCCCCGTCACTGAAAGTCTCCTGCTGGAGACCAAGAGGCACGTTAAACCTGAGGATTTGAGGCAGACATTCCACTGCAGTTAGGGCCACACCTGTTGTGGCTGCTAGTTGTCCTTACATGCTGTAATCCGAACACATATCACATCGATATACATTTCAGTTCCTTCGGGAATGCGGTGGATATAAGGACTTCCAGCAAATCTTATCTAAGCCTCCAGCAGTTAAGAGTCAGCGCAACAGAGATTTCAAAATTTTGAGATGCTTTCCCTTTCTTCACCCATATTTTTACTCTGGGAAGCTGTTTGTTCTGATCTTTTGCTGCTTTATAAGCCTTGGCAGAGAAGGGTGGAGAAATGTCACATTAATGGGTACCATGGCTCCTGCTCAGTGAGCTCAGGTGAAACTGTGTCCTTTTCTGCTCCCTCAAACCAAGATCCTGACAATGGGCAGCTGTTCCTTAACTCTGTGTCATCCAAAGGAAGGATCTTTGGATCTGTATGGCTTGTTTGAATAGCTACTTTGGGCAAGCAGTTCAAGGCTTTTCTGCAGAAAAGTCTTAAATCCAGGCCATATTTGCTACCCTATGCCTCCTGGCTTCCAGTAAAGTCCCATAACCCCTTGAAGCTGCACACTTTAACTTACGCTGTTTGTTGCTGTCAACCATTTGACGTCATACTTGTAGGAAGGAGCAATTACTACACAAGTGACATCAAAAGGTTCACCCACAATTCGCACGTGGTCTACAGGGTCCACCATCACCTGTACAGGCTTCTCTAGTCCTGCACAAAGACAAACAGGAAAAGATGCATCACCAGTTGGCTCAATGACACCACACACTTTGGAGCCTCCCTAGGGCCTGGACACCTTCTCCTTTCCATTCTGTCCATTCTTTTTACCTGTGCCCTTCTCCTTCCCTTTAGATTCACGGAAGCCACTACTGTGGCTTATAGGTAGAGGATCCTCGTGGCATAGTTTCATCCTGAGCATCAGGGCTAAAGCTCTTTTAGGACATCATAAATGAACTCTCTGGCATTATAAACTGCCATGATAAACTGCACACTGCAGACCCCGTGGAGACACACCCAAAGGAAGCAAGTTCTCAAAAGCCAGTGGAATTTTACCTCCTTTAAGTACCTCTAAATGACTGCAGGTTCAGAAAGTCTTTCCAAACGTTGGCTAAGAACTTTTCCTTAATGATCTATTTGTGACCAATTACTGCTGTCCCCCTGTGGGTAGCAGCAATCCCAGTCCTTTACCTTCATCCACAATCAGTCTTATTCTTGATGACTTCTCTATTTTTCCATTCACCACTGTTTGGCACTGGTAATAGCCCTTCTGCTGGTGTTGCACATGATGAAGTGTTATTCCCCTCTCAGCACTGAAAGAATAGTTGGTTCCAGGTGAGAGCTTAGAGCCATCGTGCCTTATCAGAGTCACATTGGATCCATACTCAGGGGCAGTGATGAAGCAGGGGAACTCAGCATTACCACCTTTGGTCACAGAGATCCGGAAGTATGGGACGTACCACACATTATTGGGATCTGTGGAGGAGATGAGGTAAACCAGGGAACAGGATCAGAAAAACAGGCAATGAGCTGAGAGAGATGTTCCAGAAAGGCAAGTATCCAGCTCTGCTGCCCAGTGGGAGTTCAGTGTTGGGGCAGCCTGGCTCAGTGCTTGCCTGACTCAGCCTCCAAAAACTCACATGACAAGCCTGATTCCAGCTAAGGCATTTGAGGAGAGCAGAGCAAGCAACTCACAGCTGTATGTAGGCAAGAGAGACTGAGAAGCGCGCTTAGCTCTAATTCAACTTTTCATTACAGTGTTATTTTTGTTAGTTAGATCTCCAGCTTCCCTGTCCATGACAGTATCTCTGTACAAAGGAAGGGGTAAACTCAAATGGTGGGGATACCATGGCATACTCGAGCTTTGGCTCACGCTGTGAGGACACGGTTCCTGTGATTCTTCCTTATTGAGGGTACTAGCCATACAGTTCTCTGTTTTCCAAAACTCACTGTGTGTTACAACACCAAACAGGCTTTCATCACTGCTTTTTAAGGAAGGGAAGCCAACGTAAATGGAGGAAGAGGTCCAGGCCATTCACAGGTCTACATAAGATACAGATGCTCTGTACTGCAGTGCTTCAGCCTCAGGTCCCATAGTATGTGGGTTTATGTGGTTGTGGGTGGGCAACTGCTCCCAGAAGGAGCCTGCCCTGCTCTCCCATCACTAGCACAGCCACAGATATAGAGAGGAGCTGTCTGATGGCCATGCTCCCTGATAAGGGGTCATTCAGCCAGTGTGCATGGGAGGAATGAAGAATGGTTACCTCGCACATACAGATGCACAGATGCAACACCCTTGTCACTGCTGTTGACGTAAGCACACTTATAGGTGCCTGTGTCTCTGTGAGTGGTCCTAGGAATACTGAGTGTGCTGCTGGTAAGGTTGGTGAACTTTTCAGGGTGCCATTTAACTTCTGACTCTCCTGAGCAGCCCAGGAGGACCGGATCACCCACGTTGACAACCAGAACAGAGATATCAGGGCTGATCACAGGGGATGCTGAGCCTGCAAAGGAAAGAGAAAGAGCAAGGATGAAAAAATGATCCGTTTTAGGAAGGTCTGCTGGAGTTCACAGTATTGAGGCTGGGTTTAGGATGCAGTCTGGTATTTTGGCTCACATTATTCTACATCCCACCAAAGCATAGCCTGGTACTCCAAGAAACAATCTTCAGGGTAGGAAAAAAACCCCACACAACTGAACATTCAGAGCACTGGGAAAGGAATAGCAATCATCTGGAGCAGATTAGGCCAAACGCTAGCCTAGAAATGCCTCCTGTTGGGTTTTGCCTGTTTTTGTAGCTGTTTTCCTTTTGTGGCAAAGCTAGAGCTATGATGTGAGCATGGTTAGCCCATAGCATCAGTTGGTGAAGTTCAGCTCCATGGCTGGGGCTGTCTGTTGCATTAATGCTATGAGGAGCTGAAACAGGCTTGGAGAGTGAGAGTTCAGCACATGCATAGTTTTGGTTGCTCGGCAGTGGATTTTGAAGTACACCTACTTATGACTTACCATGCAGTCAAACAATGCATTTTCTTTCCAGCTACCATCAAAACAACATGGACTGAGTCAGCATTATAATTCATACTCAGTGGTGGGAAACTGAGGGTAAGGAAAGCCAACACCTCATGCAGTCCTGCAGCTGCACTCATGCACAACGCACGCCAGGCCGTGCTGATAACAGCATTGCAACCCAGCAGCACTTCTGATACCATCACTGCCGTGAAGATGGCTTCTCCACTGGTCAAACAAAGGGGAACCAGGGTCCCACTCCAGCCACTTGTGGCAAAGGGAAATATATATATATATTTTTTCCCCGTTTTGCCACATCAGCGAGTTCTTTGAATCACCTCCTATATTTAGGGTGGGGGGAAGTGAGAAATGAATCAGTGCCACAGGGCTGGGGAAGAAGTGGTACTGCCACCCCCACGCCAGCCCTTCAGGGAGGACAGGAAACACATTGCAAATGGCTATCTGTGCTCAGGGGGCTGTTCACCCCCCTCCAGCCCCTTTCCAGGGCTATTCTTCCACTTCTGCTTTCCTTTCCAGTTGCTAACCCATCCTCACATCTTAAAGGGACACACACCAGGGTTCAAATAATAGCAAGTGCAAAGATAGCTGCCCAGCTTATTAGTCTGCTGCTTTTGGTGAAGGAGGGCACTGCAAGCCCTTCATTGTCTAAACTTATAGCTTCGTAGATCCGTAGATACATTAGGTTGGAAAGGACCTACAAGATCATCTAGTCCAACCATCCTCCCACCACCATCCCTACCCACCAAGCTACTAAATCAAATCCCTTAGCACCTCATCTAAACGCTTCTTGAACAGCGCTAGGGACGGTGCCTCGACCACCTCCCTAGGCAGGCCATTCCAGTGCCTGACCACTCTCTCAGAGAAAAAATTTCTCCTCAAATCTAATCTAAATCTTCCCCGGCACAACTTGTGGCCATTCCCTCTCGTCCTGTCAACTTGTAGGAGGATATCAAGGGAAGGCTTCTTATGAGCACAGCCATTCTCTGGCGCTGTCTTGTACACCCTTCCAGTAACACAACTAGAAATGTACACGCCCATCATCACACACCCATGCTCTCAGCTTTCCCTTGGTTAGGAAGATGATGTCCGAAGCATGAATATGTATCCTATCAGCTGTGCCCAGGGCTTTTGGTGCCAGAGCCCATCTACCAGAACTCAAAGAGCATCACTTAAGCCATCTTGTGCTGATGCCTTCCTCCAACCAAGGAAGGGTCAATTGCATGGGACTCAGCCCTGGAGAGCTTTGCTGTTGTGTGACAATGAAGCAGTGGCCTAGGGGAAACCCAAACAAGACCTGGATCAAAGTTGCTGGCCCAACAGGAAGAGACAGAGGACATGAAATATTTCGACTTTTTTTTCTCCTTATATATATATTTTTTTGAGTGTGTGTGCGCAATGCTTTTATTTTTCTATGGAAACAGGAAAAGCCTCATTTATTCCCAAAGTGGAAAAGCAACATCCCATCATCCTTTACAAAGCCACATTTTCCACTTACCTAAAGGACAACATTCCTCCCTCTTTGCTAATCTTTGTTTTCTACCAGGCTCAATACATTCCTCCTGCTTTAACTGTCACTGGGCACTTATGTCTCTCCTATTCTCTGCATCCCAGACTTCAGCACAGTGTGGTGGTAGAGCCAATCTCTGCAACTCAGAGCTGCCTTCAGACTGGCTCAGAGAAATTTCACATTGTAACTGGTCACTGGGACAAAAGCAAGTGTTGGGTCATGCAGCATCCTTGCTGTCACGGCACAGTGAAGAAGTCAGCAATGGCACAACCACACCAGTGGAGTGGGGATGGATGGGACAGAGATTCAGGACGCTGCCAGGCAAAGGCAACCAGAGCACCTGCTCCTTCATGTGCAATGGAGAACAAGTCACATCAGTGCGTCCTTTCCCGGAATGGGGAAGCAAGGCTGCTGGGGAAGGCTTGCTCCCTGCTGACCACTGTGCAATCTTGCACGAAGCCCGAGGATGTCTCTGCTGCTCCTCAGCAGCTTCCGCAGCACTGTCGGTAACTGCTGGCCAAAGGTTTTACCACAGGTTGTGTAACCATGACCTCCAGTTACAGCTGCAGGCTCCATCCTTGCCTCTCCTATCCTATCCAAAACATTACATTACTCAGCACTGGAAAGGATGAGGTAGGTGGAGTGGAGGACCTAGAGGCTCAGGAATCCCACCACAGAGACCACTTATCAAGACCTTGACCTGCCACTGAGGGTCTCAGGACCAGGGGAGGGACCTCTGCTAGGCCAGAGCTTCCCTTGCTCTCCCTTCAGTGGTGGGAGCAAGGAAGTTAGAGTTTCACCTCTGAGGACACCTTTCCTGGGGTCAACCAAAGTATCTGGGCAGGGGGATATTCAATATACCTCTCTGCCTGAGGCTTCTTCAGATGTTTAGATTTATCCACAGCAAGAAAGCAAAAGAAACCACGGGAAGATCTCTCTAGATGGCCAAGAAGACAGATAGAAACTGCTCAGCTTTCAAATTCTTCCTCTACTTGATCTAAAACTGGAATTCAGGCCTTATGACCTATCCCTAACAAGTACCCAGATCACAGTGGTTGCACATCTGCCCTGGATTTACTCAGAAGATGCACTTGTGATCCAAAAGGCGGGAGAGGAAGTCAGGCTCTAGCTTGAAGCTGTTGTTTTGAACAGTCTTTGCATGCTGCAGATGACCAGCAGCCATTGCATTCAGACAGGTGTATGTCTAACACCCTGCCATGCAGACAGTGCCTGATAAGGGTGTCGCAGCTGGTGACCTGCTTTGCCTGGTACCTCAAGGAACCTTTGAAGACATCCTGCCAGATATTATGATCTTTCACCAACATACATCAGAAGTAACTAGTCCCTATCATCTAAAAACAAATAAAAATCAAACAAGAAGCAAAAAACCCACACATAATAAATTAATTGCCTCTATGTCTGGGACAGGGAAGGAAAGTCTGAAGCAAGAAACACTCAAATAATTTGGGTCAGACTCCCCGAACAAGATTTATGACATAACTCTGCAGCCTTCAAAACCCATCTTCCAGAGCAGCAGACCAAGAACAAGCCTGCACAACATGACTTGATGCGAAACACCATGCAGCATAACAGTTAGAGGGATATGAGGTTCCTGGGCTGAAAATGTGAATGCACAGAAGGATACACCGCTTGCCTGTTCTAATCCAGAATGTTTTTCCCCTGGGCCACTCCCCACTTTCCCATCTGAGTCTCGACAGTGAGGGAAGCAAGCTCAAGAGGAAAACAAGGGAAGAGCCACAATTTTGTGTGTTTGGTTGCAAACCTCAGAACAGGTTTAGTGACTCTTCCTTGAGGTTGATGGGTTATTGCCTCTTGGCCATCTCCGTAGCCTCAAAAACCAGCCGCATCCACCTTCCCCTTCTGGTTGTCTGTTTCCATAACACCCAGCTCCACAGCCCTTTTATGTGGGCCAGCACCACCAGAGAACAGCAACCCCAGACATCTTCAACTGGGTTCAGTGGAAGATATAGCTGACGTTCCTGACAAGAGCACCAGCTCTTGTCCAGTTTTGGCAAAGGCTTATTTCAGAGTTCCCTCAGAACGCACTGTCTGCTGAGTCTCATCTTCCTCCTACCCCATGCCAAGACTCAAAATGGGGCAAATTTCCATTCGTACTTCACTTACATCTTTCCATACCACTTGGCCATACCTGAGCAGTGCCACAGGGAGCCAAGAGTAAGCGGTCAGCACGGCTGGGCTCCAGAGTCACAGACTAGCAGCACACTCTTTCTCTCCCACTGTCCTCCCTCTGACACAGCAGCCAGCTCTAACAGACCTTGTCACAAAGCAGACGCATTCCCTTGCCTGCTATCTGCTGTACCAATGCTCCTTGAACCTGTGTGCAAAACCACAGCTTCCAGAGGCTGGGAACTTCCCATCCTAACACAGGCTTTTGGTAGAAGCAGCTGGGAGCCTGGCTTTGCCCTCTGCACCTGGGAACCAAGCAGCTGTTAGCCCAGCTGGGTCCACCACCCCACCTCAACCACAGAGCACTCACAAGAAGCCCTCACGGCATCCCAAAGCAGACCCAGAGAGACATGGTGGCCACAAAGGGCTTTCAGACCTTACCGTGCCAGGCAGCAGGTGTGGTCAGCAGCAGCAGCAGGAGGCCAGGGCCCACGTCCCCACGGCCCATGGTGTCCCCACGCAGGACAAGGACGCGTCCGTGGGATCCGTGTGAGCGGCAGTGCCTCTTCTCACAGCACCATCCCCAGAGCTCCCTCAGCAGGAGCTTCTCCTTTCTGAGTTGACCACAAGTGAAGAAATTCCTTTTTTTTGTGTGTGTGTCTGTGTGTTTGTTTTTGAAATGGGAGGGGAAGAAAAAAAAAAAAAAAAAAAAAAGATTTGCAACATCACCAGTGACAAACGCGCTTGGCCGAGGTGGGGCCGGGCACTGCAGACCCCAGGGCACACATCCACGGGGCCTCCACCTGCTCCAGGCCCTGCCTCGCCGAGCTGGCCCAGCACCAAGCCAAGCCCAGGACACAGGAGTTGGGGACAACCCTTGCCACGGCCACCCATGGGGTTGGCTACAGTTTGACCTCTTGCCCGGGATGCAGGAGGCACCATTTTACCTCAGCAGGACAAGCATTACCCCAGGCCTGGCGGCTCTTGCTAGCTTTGTGCCCATACAGGAACATAGCAAACACCCCACAGAGAGGATTCAGGGTGGGGAGAGCTCCCAGGTGGGAGAAGGCCTTCAAAGATGATGAATTAAACTACCATAAGGAAAAATGCAAGCCTCGGTGCAGAAATGCCTGTAGCCCCACAAGCTCTCCTCAAGCCACATGAGCACTCCTCAAGCCCCACAGCAGCATCACACTGGGACAGAGTCACATGCATTGCACTCCCTAGCAAGGAGAGCAGTAGGGCCCCCCCTTGTAGCCCTTTCTCCACACCCAAGGCCAGGCAGGCCCCCACTCACCCTTCTCCTGGTACCTCCATACCCAGCCCCAAACTGGGGATGCAGCTTCTCTGGCACCAAGAGGCAAATATGGACCCTTCCTTCCCCAGAACCATCCCTCCGTGTTCCTAGGAAGGCTTTTTGAAGCTGTTTTCTAATTAATGGCCTGGGAGACAGCTGGAACCAGTAATTAGGCACTTAGTTAACCTTCCCCTGGACTGCCCACGTAAAATAGCAGGTGAGAGTAGGATTGAAACAAAACAGCTAAGGATAGTTAGGGTAGTAGGATGTTTAGCAGGTCAAGGGAGGTGGCCTGTAGCGCTCTCTCTGTTCTAGTGTACTACAAGTTTGCAGCTGTTTGTGGTAGTGTTGGGCTGGGAAGTGACAGTCACCCATTTGACAGCACTGAGTAGCACAGCACAGGAAGGTCCTCATGTCTCCAAAATCAGAGAACAGGCTCAGGGGTCTCTGAGCAGAGAGGTGCCAGGAGGACAAAGCACTGGAGCCAAGAGATGAGAGCGCAGCCGTGCTGAAAGTGACTAAGAGTCATGGGAGCATGGAGAAAGCTCTGGGTTTTGGCTAGAGAGAGGGCTGGAGAGCATGAGGGAGCCTGAAGAGAAGAAGCAGCAGTGCTTGGCCAGGGAAGGTTTCCTCTCAGCGGTTTTTCCTGGCAGGACATGGAGAAAGAGAATGTGAAGTGGAGGCACTTTGCTGTGCTGGAGGGGGGATCCTGCCCAGAGCTAGGGGTTTGTTGAGCTGCAGGACGCATCTGCCTGATTACTCTTTCCTCCTTTTGAACCAAAGGGGCTTTTAAAAGGATGTTTATTTCCCTCCTTCTTCTGTTTTTTTTTTTTTTTTTTTTTTTTTCCAGGAACAAATGCCAGCTCATAGAGAACTGACTCATCAGTGTGAATAAGTAGTAATCCAGACAGGTTTAATATAGAGAAGGGAAACAACCTCTTATCCTCCCTTCTGCTCTTTGAGGAGGCTTCTTGTGGAGCCCTGCCAGGCAGAAACTGGGCAGTGGGAGCTGGCTGGGGTCTGCCCCCTCTCTGCTCCCCTTCAAGCCTGAGCTGCAGCCTCTCTGCAGACAAGGTGATTTTTTTCCCCCTGCTGATTCAGCCTCTGGGGGAAAATATCCAGTCTGGCTGTCAGGGCTGAACTGTGCCAGGTGACTCAGATCAGATCTGGAGAGAATTGACCTGAGCTGGTCAGGAGTCTGCAATCCTCCTCTCTGGCAAACTTAGCAGGGATGGAAGCCTGGGTCAAGCTGTGCCGGAAAGGGGAACTTTGCTGGGACTTGGTCTTTTCAAGTACATGCAAAAGTCACCTGCACTGTGGTGTCCCCCACCAAGCACTGTTCTGGCTGGCACATCCTGCATCCCTCCCTAATCTGAGCACAGTACCAGTGATGGAGAATGGTGAGGGGGTGCTGGTGGCTGCTGCCCGAACCTCAGGGAATGCTGAGGAATATGGGAACTGTTCCTGGTGGCCTTCCCTCTGTTTGCCTCCCACCATTACAGAACAACCCACGGGCTGACTGGAACAGTGGTAGATCCTGCCCTTTTTGCAGCCCCTTTTCCTTACCATGTTTCTGGGCTCAGCTGTTGCCTTGCTTCTTTCTGCCTGGCTCCCAGCTTCGCTTTTGCTAAGCATTCGGGTCATGCACAACGTATTAACTCACTTAGCCTTCACCCACAGCATGGTTAAGCTGTATTCCCAACCCCACTGCAGTGGGAGCAAGGGGCAGTGAGCAAAATCAGGCAAACAAAAGAAATAAATAAATAAAGAGAAGATGGCACTCTGCAAAAAAGAAAAACACCTTTATTCTTAAACTCTTTCTTTAAAAATGTATTTGTAAAAGTTTATAGCATAAAAATAATATCTCATGGCTATAGATGTGACATAGTACAAGTCCTACAAATACATCTGTAAACCTAGGAAAATGTTACCTCTTTGGTACCTTAGTCTGAACTCTGTTGTTTGTTGTTTTTTTTTTCCCTTGCCTTCAGGCTGGTTTCTGGCAGATGGTGTGGAAGTGCAGTGCAGTTCAGAGATTCTGTGGAGTGACAGCGTGAATCCCCTTCTTCAGATCTGCCCAGCTTTATGCAGACAGACCTCAGTCTTTCCTGCAGCCAAAACCCAGAGCCCTGTGCCTGTGGTGCTACCCACCACCCCAGCCCCAAGCCCTGGCTGGGAAGAAGGGGAAGAGCCATTTCTCCCTTCTGGCCCACTTCCCCTGGCTGCATGTCTGCACTGCACTTCTGCCTCCCACGCTCCACTGCAGTCCCGTAGACAGGTGAACAGAGACAAGTGAGTTGCGTTAAAGTCCGCTGTGCTCTAGGACTCACGACACGAACAAACACTAAACGTGACACCCTCACTTTAAAAAAATAATAACACGCTCAAACCGAGAAGGACAAAAGGCTTAGAATCTGTGCACACATCAGTCTGAGAAGCATCTTAAACACAAAAAGAGATTCTGGAGTGTTGCATTAGTTTTTGGGATACACTTAGGTATGTATGAAATAGTGACTGGCAGTAGGATTATGCGTATACTGGTGCTGATAACAATTGACAGCTGCAGAGTAAAATACAATCTACAAATAAAAGTTATTGCACTAGAGATGGGCCCAAGCTGTGGCATGTCCCCCTTTGGGGGGCACCTAGTTTGGGTCCACCTCTAAACACATCCAAACAAAATTACTGATCGTCAAAAGTAAAAACTCAGAAGGACCAGTTCCCTTCAGAATCCCACCGGAGAAATCGTGGCTGCAAAACTGCTGGGCTCAGAACAGCCAGCATTTCTGCTGGCCCTGTTCCCCTGGGTCATGCCAGGACTAGAGTGTTGGCAGCAGAGAGAGGGAATGGGGGCTGAAGCCAGGTCCCCATGTGGGGTGAGCTCACCCTTTTAAGCCATCCTTGAGGAGAGTTTGCCCAGCTCAGGCTGCAGGCTCGCTTAGTGAACTACACTGGCAGGGTGGTGGGAATAGTCAAGTAAGGATAGGAAAGTACCACAAAGTGCAAAAGCCGGCCCTTGGCATCATGGGGCCAACAACAACTAGTTGGTCATGCCTCCCTGGAGCAGGGAATGGTACCATTGTAACGTACCTGTTTTAAGAAGAAAGAGGAGGTGGGTTTTGCTGACAAGCCTGATCCCTTAAACAGCCAGAACAGGTTTTGATGTAAAGAATAATTGAAATGAATGTACGTATGGGATAAAATGCAATAGGCATCCAAGTGTAGCTAATGCCCAGCTAATAGGACAGGATACCTGAGATTCCCCATCGGGGACAAGAATTAGATGTTCAATTTCAGGACTGTGGAAGAGTGTTTAATAGTGGGAAATTAGCAATTCATCTGCACAAGATGGAGTGTAGTACAGGTTTTGTGGAATAAAGCGAACGGCCAAAGGGAATATGAGAAGGGTTTTATTAATGGGAAAATCTTTGAGCTGGATGGAGGTAGTAAAAGTAGCTCTCTGGGGTTGCTCTTGATGCCTGAAGTATTTATTATTTTTATTAGTTGATCCAGCCCCAAAATAACAGTTTGTTAATGAAATGTACTGATGGCCCAATGTCTGGAACAGCAGGGAGGATTTTGGTTAGAAATGCTGGAAGAGTAGAAAGATGTAGATGTTAAGATTGGTTAGAGGATGATTCCAAACTACCCCTATGTTGTGGCTGGGAAAAGGGCAGCACTATCCAAAGCTACACCAGGTAGGACAAATCCAGTACAGATCAGAAGGTATTAATGCCCTGTGCGAGGTCTAGACTTGACCCAACGTGGAGTACTGGATACTTCTGGTCACACTTGGCAGAGAAAGACAAATTAAAAATGGAGCTGGTGTGGACAGTGGTGATCAGGGTGATCTGACGTGCCATCCTATGGGCTCAAGTTGCAGTGACATGCATCCTACCAAGCACCTTGCATGTTAGAAAAATACAGTGGTCTGACTCCAAGGATCTCAGAAATTATCACTTCTCCACAGTTAGGATCACTTCTGGAACCTTAGAAGATGTCTCCTTCACTACAGTCAGGAGAATCTAGTATGAAAGAACAGTTGTCATTCACATTATGTTTCCTATAGATGATGGGGAATCTGACCACAAGGACTGAAATACTCCTCCACTGGCTGCCAATGAAAGTGCTTTTTGTTAGGTTCACATGTTACCAAGGGCATCAACCTACAAAAAATCTACACCTCCTGTAGTTGCATAAATGGCAGTATTGCAACGATAGACAGTTGTCTATCGTTCAGTTAAGACAGAAGCTGATTTTCTGGTTGGTATATTTTTTTTTTTGGCAGAAGTATCAGATTAAAAGAAAAAAAAATCAGTGGATTTGAGGTGGCTGAAATCCAAAAGATGCTGACTCAATTTTCAAATTTGCTTTTGCATGATCCGTGAGATGCACAGAGAAATGTGCATGAGTAGGGCAGCACGAGAGTTACTGGGAATGGGGGACATGCTGCAGAGTTCTGCAAGGCAAAACTTCTCCTTCTGAGAAAAAAAAAAACCAAACTCCTAATTTCTGTGGGATCAGAGCTGTAGTTTTGGGGTCTAGCTTCTCTAGCCCTGGCAGTCTGAGTGGCTGCGCCCAGTCCCAAGAAGGTAGTAAGGTGTCCCGGCAAACAGCTTCCCACCCTCTCCCCCTCCCTTTCTTTTGAGATGTTCCTGGGCTGGTGTTCTGGCATCATTATGCTCCCCATAGTCTTGCTATGACTCAGGAGGGACTGCTGAGACCCACCATCCTGAGAAAGATGGTGTTTGGGTGAAGAGTCTTTCACAAGGGAGTCTTTATTTCCCAAAGATAAGACATCAATTTTTGCAGCCATGGGGGTTATATGACTTCCCAGTAGATGATCTGGGCTTAGTGGCAGTAGAAGATTAATGAATAGCTATATTGCTTCCTTATACTGGCCCTGGCTAGTGGATTAATATATCTGTTCCCTTTAAATCATCACTGGAGAATAATTAGCTTAGTGCCCACGCAGACAACAACAACACTGAACTGCCCTCTGCTACTACAACAGAGTCATTGTGAGAGCATTTTGTGTTCCTGGCCCTTGCGATTCCTGGCTGGATGGGCAGAGCTGTGCCCCAGAGCCATGGGTACCTGTAGAGCTTGCAGTGCTCTGTCCGCTGATAGGAAAACAGTGATTCAGTATCTGTGAGACGCTGGCTGGTCTTTCCAGGCCTTGGCTGTGCATGGAAGAGAATCCACCCAACAGCTGGAGTTGGGTACTGCAGCTTCTCTACCCTCCAGCAAAGGGTTCCAAGGAAACCATCTGTCCTGGTGGCATTTTGCAGGACCACGCTGTGGCTGGTGCTGAGACCACCAAAGAAGTGCTGGTGCGGAGGAGCTGGAACTCACTGCCATCTAAAGAGTGTGGAAGGGGAAGAGGCTGGAGAATCTCAGCAATGCAGAAAGTGGTGTCTCTTGTGGAGATCTAGCCCATGCCTTCCAATGAAGAAGATAGTGGTCTGTGAGATGTCTCCTTCCCACAGCGGTTTGACGGCTGAGGAGGATGTGGCAGTGATCTGGAAGATGAACCACCTCTTCATGAGGAGGGAAGGGGATGGCAATAGGGGAAATGTCTCTAATTCCCCACCCGACTCTTGGAGACGGGAGGGAGGAGTGCCGGGACAAGCAGCGATGTCCCGATCAACTAGAGCAAAGCGTGGTTCTCTGTGATGCCTGGCTCAGCCCCACACCTGGCTTCACCGTGGGGAGATGCCACCAGCCCAGCTCTGCCTACAGGAAGCTCTCCTCCACCTCGTGGTGCCCCGGGGACAGCTCCTGGCAGCCCAGCTGCAGGTCAGATTCCGGTTCCTCGTCCTGCCGGGGGCCCAGGGGGCTGTCACAGGATATTGTAGAGGATGTGTTGGCTTCATTCAGCATAGAGCTGAAGGGAGACAAGGGGAAAAGAAATGAGTGCCTATCCTGAGTTTCCTGATAAGACAGGATTCCCAGTGAATGAGAAGCATATTAAGCTCCTGGTCAGTCTTAGCAACTTTCCAGAGCTCTGTGCCCCAGTGTGCCCTCTCTCATCCCCAGCTGTACTGGCTGACATATGGGGATGAGAAAAGACACCATTTTGCTCACAGCCCTCTGGTTCACCTCCATCCCTAGGAGTTCACAGGGGTGATACTGCCCTTCTTTCCTAGTAAACCCATCCCTGAGCAGAGCATCCCTATTTGGCCTTGAAGCCCCCTTCTTCAGTTTTGGGCAACCCTGGGAAGAGACAGCATTTAGAAGTGACTGTTCTACCTGGCACGGCTGACGGAGGCCTCTTGAGGGAGGTCACACACTGCCTCAGGCTTGGGGTCGGGAAGAGGGATGATGTAGTCGTTCTCACCCCCGTTCTGGTGCACAGCTGTGTAGAGGGTGGGGGAGCTGGGGGGGAGCCTGGCGTTGTTCAGCCCAGGGACGTTGGGTCTTGTGCGGACGACAGCGGGGTGGTCGCTCTTCATGAACTCTTCATCCACCTGCTGGTACCTCTGCTCTCGCAAGTGACCAGAGAAACAGAAAGGTCTTATGAGCAGAGAAAACACACAGATGTGTTTTCTTTCTCTGACTGCTAGGCTTCCTTCCCCGGGGGCTGACATCTAGCTATGTTCAGCTACTCGGATTCCAACACAGACATGTCATGAATGTTTCCTATATGAGAGATCAGCAGCACAATTCCACAGTTCCAAATATCAGTCAGCAGCAGGCTTCTGATCTTCAGCAAGTTCTGATTTCTGCTGTTGCTGAGAAACCAGCTGCCTGGTAATGACAGCTGTCTCGCCATGTCCCCAGGATTCCCGAACGACCTCCGCTGGCTGTTCAAATTAATGAAGCCCAAATCACAGCAAAATCCTCTAGCAGAGCAGCTACTAATCATTAATTAGGGTCTCCAAACCTTATTCAAGTGCTGTAACTAAGGTGACATCCTTCAGAGAGCACTGACCCTTCTCTGGCCCGCAGCACACGGCCCCTTGCACATACCTTTCTGTAGCAATCCACCAAGAGGTTTCCCATAAGCACCACCAGCTGTGAGAAGGATGGTCTGATCTCAAACTTCTCCTCCCAGCACTTCTGCATGATATCGTAGCTAACAACAGGGAAGAACGAGAATGCTGGTGACTTAGCAGGAAAACGGAGGAATAACTGCTCCCGTCATGTCTACAGAGCAGGCCCAGGGTTAACAGGTGCAGGCAGCACTTACATTTCATCAGAAGCATGGGTGGGTTTGGACATCCGATAGCCACGTTTGATGGCATTGTAGAACTGTTCGTTCATAGGCAGTTCTGGGTAAGGAGTCCCTCCTGGTGTTAAAGGGGGAGCAAGGAATCAGGCTGGTGCAGAGCCTGCCACCCCACACCATCATGCTTTTCACACCAAGGTTTCCTGTTTGATTTTTGTTTTGTTTTTTAATTTACCTTTCCTGTTTCATTTTGCTTCCAAGTGGCCACGTCAGCATGGGAAAGAAGGAGACACTGAGTGAAATGCTACTCTGATGCTGGTAGAGTTGGAATTTGGGGACTAGAATGGATTTCTACCCTCTGGGTTTGGGAAAGGATCCTGCTAAAGTGCAACCATTTCTGTGGACACAACCATGGTCTCCAGGACACTTACCTAGAGTGAATATCTCCCAGAGAAGAATCCCAAAGGACCAGACATCACTCAGGGTGGTGTAGAGGTTGTTGAAGATGCTCTCTGGGGCCATCCACTTAAGGGGCAAGAAAGTCTAAGAGGAAAAACTGAAATGAGCAGAGAGCCAAGCTTCATCTACAGCATTTGTCTCAACAAGGAAGTGTTTGATGCTCAGTTTACAAGCAGAGAAGACCCCTTGGAGCTGCTTGACAACCTGGCACTTCTTGGAGGGACCAATTTTCTCTTTCTATTGCAGGATGAACCCAGCAAGCAGGAGGGAATAACAGGTGTGCTACAACCACTTCCATCATGGACAACAGCCTGAGTGCCATAATCAGCTGTCATGGTGCATATCTCTGTTCCCTAGTCCTTGGGATGAGTCCATTGATTGCACAGCATGCCCACAGAACTCCCAGAGGAGTCCAGAACTATCTGCACTTTGGAGACCTAAGGCTAAACGGGATGACCAGGAAAGAGCAGAAGCTCCACCTTTTCCTGTTCCTACTCACATGGTGATATACTAAAAGGATCCTCACTTGATCAGTGTGTGCAGCACTGGCTGTGCTGTTCCGAAGACTGGCTTGCACAATGAATACCAAAATACTCTCCAGGAAGAGCTGCAAAGAGGCCTGGTTTCATTTCTCATTTCATAAGGAAAAGCAGCTGTATCTAGGCTGGACTGGAAAATCACAGCCTCTCTGCAGAGGGGTCCCCTGGCCAACTGGCCAGCACCTAACTGTCATGCCATGCAAATGGGGCAAATCAGGAGGGAAGCTGATTAGTTCACTGAGTAAGATAAAGATGAGTTTGAGGAGCCTGGCACCACTCTGAGCTCCCTCAGACTCAGTTTCCCTGTCTGCCAAATGGAGCCAGTTATGTGTCCTGCTTTGCTCAGGGCTGTACATTCCAAGATGCTCAGCACTGGAGCAGATACACTGTTGTTGAGACAGGGAAGGTGTCAGGGAAGCTCAGTAGTAGCCCCATCCTCTCTTGCCTCGAAAGACTGGAGATATCTTTCTGGAAAGAAGCTGCTTGCAGGAAAGCACTTCCTCTTACCCTGTGGTCTGGTGGTTAGAACAGAACTCTGTGGACCTCTTCCCAGAGTGGCCAGTGCCTGACTGCACCACTGTCAAGCTGCCTAACTTTGCAATCCTGCTGCCTGCAGCTGAGGACCAGGCCCAGCAGCATGCAGGGAAGGGACACAGCTCTGCTGCCACTGATTGGCTGTGCAGGTCACAGTCCAACGGTTTTGCTCTTGCAGCCCAAGTTATTCTGTAAGAACTTGGAGATACAGCCATACAATACTGCTACTCCACTGTGTGCACAGCACATCAGGTGCACGATGGTTGGCTGGTGATGGTTGACACCATCAGCTGGGAGTGCTGCCACGTCACCACCCCTGAGCACAGCAATAGAGAGGGGGCTTGCAGGAAAGCATGGTGCCAGGCCCAGAGCCCTATGAAGAAGGGGATGGCATGGCTCCTGGTACTCACACTGCCTTTGGAGATGTAGTTGGAATCCCTCATGATGTCCCTTGCCAGACCAAAGTCGCAGATCTTCACCAGCTTCCCCTCGCAGATGAGGACGTTTCTGGCAGCCAGGTCGCGATGCACACACTGCAGGGAAGCATGACAGTGTCACTGGGAGGAGCCCCAAACGGCACAGAGTAGAAGACCAGCTTTAGCACTAGCCCATTTCTTTTGCTGCAGAGACAGGAGTCATCTCCTCCACCTCTACAGACCTATATAGCTCAAAGCTGCTAGAAGGACTACCTCAACTTTGCTGCTTATTGCCCCCTACATTTTCCAGACACTGCCAGCTAGAACGGTGATGTTACATCACTGCAAAGTAAGATTGTGGGAATTTGAAGCTCCTCTTCTATGCTCCATGGGATAGCAATGACTGTACACTTCTGGAGATCACACTTTCTGGCTGGAGGCAAAGAGCCAGAAATGTCTCTCTGCACAACATTCATACCATCCCCACCCTGTATCTTATCCCTGGCCTGCATGATGTTTCACTGAGAGACTATGTTACTGCCTGTCCTAGGCTAAGCCAGGTCTTAGAAAGCCCCCATAGCCTGGTCCATCCATTACCACTGAGCAAGCACTTCTTAAGAGGCTTGGGGAGCTTAGAGCATGTGGAGCAATCTGAATGCCCATGGTGAGTTGCAGCTCTGCTCCGTGTTTAGCACAGCACGGCTATCTGTTTGCAGTTAGCCATCCCAGTAAAGGAGGATGACATAACATTGCAGCTGTGCTGCACAGCGCTTCAGTGGAGCTCAGAGTCACGGAATTTGAGGTGTGAAGCTTGGTCTGTGTCAGGGTTAGCTGGCGTGCAAGTCCAATCACACTGATCCTCAGAGCTGTGTTTCCAAAGGAAAGTTGTTGGCAGCCTGTCCATTGCATGGCCTTGTCCCTCAAGGAGATCAGCATGGACAGAGGGACAGTGAGAGGAAGATGAGCACAGGCATTCCTTGCATCCATGGGCCAGTCTGCATACATACATTTTTGGAAGCCAGGAACTCCATCCCATTGGCCACCTGGAAGCTGAAGCCCACCAAGTCCATGTAGCTGAGGAGTGGAGATTCATTTATCAGTGTCACCTGGTCTGTTCTTTCAGGCGCTGGAAGACAGGCAGACACAGAGGTTGGTGTGACAGGGCACACGCAAAGACTGCAGCTGGTAGAAGGAACCAGCTCAATGGGAACTGCTCTGCCTCCATCAACACCAGGACAGAGGCCAGGGCTCCCAGCACAAGGCAAAATTAGTCTCAAAGGTGACCTCTGCAATATGACCCATCCAGTTCTGCAAGCAAAGGCATCCTGCACCCCAAATGCAAGCTCCTTTCCCTTCCACTACAGCTGAGCCTACCTGATGGGGAATAGCTGTCCAGCTCATATGGGGTGCCATAGTTAGAGGACTCAATGTCAGCGTACTTGACTTCACCCTTCATGTCGGACATGGGCACATAATCCAGAGACTCGTCCTTACTCATGTCCATGTAGCCCCCATCGCTCTCAACAGACAAAGAGAGGTGACTGGAGGGGGGAAAAAAGAGACTATTCAGACATGGAGGAGGGCAGGAGAAGCAGGGAAGAGGGGAAATGATCTGAAGAACTGCAGCTCCTGAATCGTGAGCCCCAGCACTGATATGTCTCATAGCAGGGAAAGAAACTCTGTGGCATAGAAATGGCACTGGGGATCTCCTTCCAGAAGAAAGCCTTTGGGGCTTGAGAGGCTGTGCTCTGTGCTCAGGAGGACCTCAGCTGCCTTCAAGTGCAGAAGGCAGCTGTGATAATGTCCTAACACTGCTCTGTTTTACTGTTGCTTTTGTGTGCTGGAAGGAAGTGCTGCTTTCTAGTTTCCCATGGGAGTGTTTCTCTGCACTGATGTGTCTGCACCTCTTACAGCTGGCAGCTGGGTGAAGGACTGTTTCCCTTTCTTAGCACCTCTTGTGCAACTGCACTCCTTCTAGCACTTCTCCCTTAGGCACAGTAGCAACACAACCTGCACTGAAAATGCACAGCTGAGGTCTCCAAAGGCTAAGATGTGCTGAGAAACTCCTCTCTGTACTCAGTGAATAACTACGGTTATGCTAGTAAAATTAATGCTGCCAGGGAGTATTCCCAGCTGGCATGGAGCAGCCCGGGTATGTGTTAGCATCAGCCTCCAGGACACACAAATTGCCTCTGCTAAATCCCTGCCTGCCAAGAGCTGTCTGGAGGTGGCTGTTTGGCTAAAGGTAACGCTGGGCAACAAGGCTCCCTTGCTAGGCCAGCATTTATTCTACTGGTCTGGAGGAAATGAAGGTATCCTCCCTGGCACTGCCAGTCTTGCTCATTGGTGTGGGCTAAGATGGAGTAGGAAGCAGGGGAGGAAGAGAAGGTTGCTGTCCAGGCACCTCTGCACGTGGTCCTCCTTGATGGTGTTCCCGTACAGCTCTGCCTCCCGACGGGCCTTCTCACTATAGGACTGCAGGAAGGTGTGCTTGTTGCGGTGCAGGTAGTCCACCAGGTCCCCGTAACGGCAGTACTCGGTGATGATATAGATGGGCCCTGGGGGAAGAGAGCACTCATATCATCTTTACTCGTCCCTGTTTTGTCCCTTGGGAACATTTTCAGATTGCAGGACTGTGGGGAAAAGCCCTCTTTCTGGGACTGAGCATTTTCAGAATGTGAAATTTATGTTTGGGAAGGTAGGTGGGGGTTAGCAGAAACATGCCTTCTCAGTTTCAAGCTGGCTGGAAAGAGAGGTGTTCAGGGTCCCCTGAGGCTTTCCCAGGGGAAGGGTGAGTCATTTGGAACCAGAAAACTGCAATTATTCCCTCTGAGGACAATTCTCACCCTGCAGCACAACGCAAGATATCAGGGAGCACAGAGGGCACATGGCATTTGGTTACCTCCTTTGGTGCAGGCCCCCAGCAAGTTGACAATGTTGAGGTGAGGTCCCAGGTGGCTCATGATCTTCAGCTCGGACATGAGGGCTTGCTTCTCGCTGCTCCGGGCGGTGGCTGTTGGGGACAGTCAGTGTGAGTGGCAAGGTGAGGAGCAAGCACTGGGCATCATCCAGCCTTGTGGTGTTGGGGTGGGAGAAAGGGACAGTACGGGAAACTTACACTTGAGCATCTTGACTGCCACTTTCATGGTGGACTGTGAATGGCTCAGGCCATGTGCTGTTGCCTCCACCACGCGTCCAAAGGCGCCGGAGCCAAGAGTGCGTCCTGCAGAGAAAGGCGAGGTTGGTATGGTCACTGAGGATGGGCAAGAACAGGAGAGGACCTTGGAAAAGGCACGTCTCTTGTCTGAAACAGCTCCAGCCATCCTGGTGGGAATGGTGGTGGTGGAGAGTGAAGATGTTCGGCACTGAAATTGGTTTGTGGCTGGCTGAGAAGGGAAGGAGCTGCCAGCCACAGGGAGGAAGACTCATGTGCCTCATGCCAAAGGGAGCAGCCAGTTCCCCACTGTGCTGCAGGACCACATCATATCCCAGGGATCTCTGTGCTCTGCGTGGGCTGCTCTCTTCTTGGGATCCCAGACCCAAACCATCATGCCCAGACAGACAGGGTTCATCAGAGGGACCTGCAGAGCCTTTACCTAACACCAGCTTGTCCCTGGGCACCTCCCAGGTGGAGTCATAAGGGAGCTGCATGGGATCCACATAGATGTACTCGTGCCCATCGGAGCTCACTGACTCGATCACCTTCCAGCGGATTTCATAGCGAGGTTTCTGGAGAGGGGAGCAAAGAGACAAAGGAAACCTGAGAAGCTGGGGGACAGGGAGAGCATGGGGACTGTGAATGGGTTTTGTTAGGGAGTGTTTGGCCTTTGCAGTCATTGCCAGTGGAGGCCTGTGATCTCTGACACGGATGGAACATCAGGCAGAAGCTCACAGCTTTGCTCTCCCCATCCACCCTGACACATGGGTACCACTGCAGCAGCCTGCAAATGCTGTCCTTTTTTACCTTCTGCCACAGGACAATCAGGATGATCAGGGAGATGACAGTGAGGACGAGCAGAGCCAGGATGACGGAGATGATGACCACTTTGAACGGCAAGGCTACAACAATAAGTACAGGGTCAGCAGTCAGACTCCCACCCCTGCATAGGCTGGGCAACCCAGGAAGAGGGGATATCAGCACAGAGGGCTCCCTTCTTCCTCTAGCCAGTGTCCCCTTCCTGCTGCATGGATCCCCAGCAGACATCAAGCCCAAGGGGTGATGACAGACTGATGATCCATCATGGACCTTAAATCAGATCCACATATCCATCCCAGGTTCTCCCCTGGGCTGAAGCCAGATTGGGGACAGTCCTGTCCTCTCCAGGTCAGACCTTCCCAGCTGAGACTGTCCTTTCTGATATTTGGGAAAGTATGTGGTTGTTAGGGTCTGTGGCACCATCTAGTGACCCTCGGGCTAATAACAGTACACTAGGGACCTGATCAGTTCTTAAGTCCCTGGAGGGATAACCCTCCTCAGGGATGGGAGGAGAATGGGTATGGCCAGTGGGCATGAAGGCTACAGATTGCTCCTGGAGCAGCCATTCCTGCTCAGCACAAAGGAGGCTTAATTTTGGGCAGAAATATCCAGGCTTTCTGCCTGTGGACTGCAGCTATCAGAGGACACAGCTGGCTTCCAGCACCTCCAGGCTGGAGACATGGAGAGGAAAGCCCATCTCCCCACCTCCGGCTTGAACATCTCCCACAGTACTCACCATTTGGGACCAGAGTGATGTCTTGAGAGTTGGAGCCCAGGAAGTTTTGCACAGTGCATCTCAGGAGCAGGGGTTCATCCACCCTGTGCAGCTGCAGGGTGCTGTTCACGCGGTACACCTGCAGCTCTGCGTGGTACGTGGCGTTGGTGTGCAGGCCGATCTCTGCAGAGTTGTTCCCCAGCAGCTGGGTGGGCTGCCCCTGGTTTCCACACCTGGTCCAGAGGAGGATAAAGGTACCTAAGAGGCAGCCAGACCCATGCACCACCGTGGGATGTCTGGCTGTGTGGGCCAGCAGAATGCAATAACAGTCTATTATTTCTAAAAATGCATGAGCCCTGTCATTCCCATGGACCCCATCTTTCTGCTTACCATTTGATGTTGCTGCACGTGGACCAGCTGATCTCTGGCTGGGGCATCCCTTCAGCAGAGCACGTTACAGTCTGCTCCCCGCTGCTGGCACTGCTGTTTTCCTTGAGATCCACCACTTTGGCTGGCACTGAAACCAAAAGACACTGGTGAGAATTAATCCTCAGTTTTGAAAGCAGATGGGGAAGGGAAATAAGTCCCCCTGGATCCCCATTGTGGCCATTGTGGCACCGGGTTGATGTGACAGTGAGTTGTGCCTTATTTTTGAAACTAAAAGCAAAACCAGAAAGGTTTGAGGTGGTCATGGAAGAGAACTGCCCCATCTGCTCTGCTTGTATAGCAGAGAGACTGCAGAGGGATGCCTCTGCATCTGTAGATGCACCTGTATCTACGTCCTTGGGACAATACTTGAAGGCCATGCTGCTGGTGTCTGCACTGCCTCCTTGTCCCCCTTGCTCTTAGACCAATTGTGAGATATTTCAGGTGTTCTTTTTCCTCACTTTAATGCTGTTCTTTTCACCAAAACCACCCTGGATCTGTAGTCATAGATGTAAAGGCTTCAGGCTGAGAATCCCAGAGGATGGAGCCATCCCCTAGGACTGCACTCCTTGGCCCCATGCCTGCCTGCACATCCTCACCATTTATCTGCAGATGGAAGGACAGCTCTTGCACATCGTCCTCATTGGAAGCTCGGATGGTGTAAAATCCTCCTTCCTCCTGCTTCACACGCACCAGGACCAGAGACGTCTGGTACCTGGAGAAGAAACAGCCACGGAGGGCATGTAGGAAGGTACCTGGTGACTGACACTGCTTGGAAGGGACTGGCTCCCACCCAACTGAGGAATGCACAGAATTCACTAACAGAAAGGTCAGCATTCAACCACCACCCCTTGCCCAACCTCCACCCCGTGCCCAACCTGCCTGCATTGCAAATTATCCCCTCCCTGTCCCCTGGTGAGGAGTGATGTGCCCTCACCTGGTTTCTGACAGGTTTCTGTTGGTGATGGTGAACTCGCTGCTGCTCTCCATGGTCAGTGTCTTGTTGTTCTTCAGCCACACGATGTTTGGCTGTGGGTAGGCCTCCACATCCACCTGGATGGTGTGGCTCTTGTGGACCTCAGCATACACGGTGCTGGACAGATGGGTGTGGAAGCGCACAAAGCCATGCTCTGAGAAAAGGAAAGAATGAAGCAGGCTTCAGGGAGAGACACGGTCACCTCTTCACCCATGGGCTATCATGGACATGAGATAGAATAGCTAAAGTGATGGAGGTTCATCACTCAAAGTCTCAGGTCTGTAACCCAAGGAGAGCATGGATGTGAGCTCATGGGCCAGGTAACACGCAACGAAAGGGCTGTCACCTTTCAGAGATGGACAGCTTCCCTCAGATGACATGAGAACAGTGCAGGTGTAGGAGGGAGACTGACCTAAGAATAAGTTGACACTGCACAGATCAAAAGAGCTCTCACACAAACTCTCAAATGTATTAAAGAGTTCCAAAAGCTGTGATGGGGGAGTTGGGATGTACTGAAGCCAAGAAGTGGGCAGGGATGCCATGGGGTAAGGGCTGGTTTTTTTTTTGCCATAGTTAATGAGGGCAGGGGAGGGAGCTGGAGGCTGTGCAGAGAGAGGAGGGTGCCATTGTGGAGCAACACCCATCTGGGTTGCTGCCTGTGGCAGCACGGTCAGCGACGCACCGATCACTTGGATCACGATGTCTTTCCGATCTGTTTTCTCATGGTAGCCCTCAGAGACATTGCAGACATAGGTCCCACTGTCCTCCAGCTCTGCATTCTGGATGATGAGGATGGAGCGGATATCATGGGTGGACCCCGGCAGGAAGTCGGTCACTAGCTCCACAGCCTTCCCTGCCTGCACAATGGTGACAAGAGATATTGTGTGTGAAGTCAAGAGCACATCATGCCTACAGAGATACAGAGCCGGGCTCATGGGGAGGGAGGAGGATAGGGCAGAGGACCTTGGTCTGTCTACAGTGGGGATGGGGAACATGAACCACCAGAAGACCCTGAGATAGACAGCCTTCATCCAAGGATCTCCCCATTGAGCCTCCTTGAATGGCAGCAGCGTCTTACTTCTGCCATGGCATGAAGCTTCCTGAACGTTTCTATGATACTGATGAGTGATTGCCAGGGGACACCTGGGCAAAGGCTGGGGCTGGTGCACTCACCTGCTTGCGGGGATAATCCCAGTTGAAGTTGACCAGCTCATTGCCGCTGACGGTGCACATCAGGGTAACGTTTTCTCCTTGACGCACTACGGTCTGCACCGCGCTGATGGAGACATTCACAGATGAGACTATGGGAAATGTCAAAGAAAGGGATGGTTAATAAAGAGAGAGATGAGTAGACATCTGGTCCATTTATCTTAGGTAGACTTGTTCACTTGAAAGTCTTTTCCATGAGGTACAGAGCTGACACTTTGGCAGAACCTATTCTTTAATGGAGACAGGGCTAATTCCAGCCCCTAAATTGATCAGGGACATCACTAAGGAGAGGGGCAAAGCTCCTCTGTCCCACTTCTGTTGTTTTGAAGGAAAGGACACAACAGCTACAGAGATATGCCAAGATAAGGGCAGCTTACCTTGGATCCTGTAGACATAATAGGTGTCTGAATCCACCTCTTGGTCATCCACAATTGCCTGGCAGTAGTAGGTCTTGTCCTCAAAGAAACCTTTGAAGCCCTGTTGTGGGTCATAAGCAGCTGGAATGGGATTCTCCACTTTCTTTTCATAGAGGGTCACCTGCAGCTCTGGGTTGGTCACACGGCATGGGATGATGGCTTCTGTGTAGCCCGTGATGAAGATGAAGAGCTCTTCAGAAGTGATTGCGGGGAGAAAAACTAAGGAGGGATCTGTAGGAGAGAGAGACACACTGGTTACACCACTGCTTCCCCCACTGCTTGCTCCAGCATGCCTTTCAATGCAGAGACAAGGATGTGCTGTCCCTTACCTGGAACATAGATGTAAAGAGCTTTCCTCTCTGCTCGCTCTGGAGCCTGGTCGGAGCTGTAGAAACACGCATACTCTCCTGTGTGACGGCCTGTCACGTTCCTGAGGGTGAGGTTGCTGACAAAGACCCCGTCCCTCTGCTCCAGCAAGGCAGTGAGAGGCTGACCATCTCGCTCCCAGACCAGCATGCTGTCCCCGTAGCACATGAGGGAGAAGGTGCTGTGGAGCCTAAGGACAAGCTCAGCATCTTCAGGTTCAATGTGCAGCCCGCTACCCCCAGACGTTACCTCCAGCAGACCTGCAACGGGAAGAGGTGAGACCACATTGGACATCTCTGAAATCTAAGGACCAGTAATGCCCAGTGTCCTCAGAAGGTGAGGGGCAGGGGGCTGCCTTGGGAGGGATTCAGGCACCCGCTGAAACAGAGGCTGCAGACAGGGCTGCTGTGATTCTGCTACTGCACTGCAAGATACATCCTTGGTGAGGACAGGGCTGGAAGAAGAAGTGACCTAGACATCTCCCAGACATTTGCTTGTATGAATCCCATGCACTGGGCCTGAGGAGCTGACAGCGTATAGTACTGCTGACCTAAAAGTGAGCCGGTCTCATAAAGCAGAGGTATGTCTCAGCTGCACCTTCCAAAGCTCAGAAAGGCCATGCCTTTGGTGGGCAGGGGGAGAGGAGATGAAGGAATTAAATCCCTGCTCTGCTGGCTGCCTCTCCACAGAGACAGTGCTAGTAGTGACACAAGCTAGGCTGAAACAATGTCAGCGTAAAATGAAAAAGGAATGAAAGCAAAGCTTTGCAGGAAATCCTATGGAAGCAATAGGGAAGGCAAGGTCTTCCTGAATAGCTTCCCAGGTCTTTGCTGCACCCAGATGTCCCAGTGGGGCTGGGAAAGTGCATGTGCTCTCCTAAGGTGTCCCTGTGGGTGAGGTTAGGGTTAGAGTAAGGCTTAGAGTTAGGACTGGGTCAGCAGAGACAGCAGACCCAGGTCATCAGGAAGGATGGATGCAAGCAGCACACCACTGTGCCTCCCCGTGCCATCGCCCATCTCCTCATCACCCCAGTGATGGCAGCATCCCCAGACAGCACCTCCACGCAGGGCCCAGTCATGCTCCCATCTCCCTGAGCCACCACTCACCAGTGAGAATGAGGAGCTGCAGCAATGCCTTCAGAGAGGGACAGCGCATGGTGGGCTGCACGGCCCAGCGGCCGAATCCTGTTAGGAAGAAAGCAGGATTTAGTGCAGCACCTCTGGGCTGAGGGTCCCCTTTCCACTTCGCCTCTCTCCAGTTTTCAGCCTTTCCCTTCTGCTGCCGACCTGCCTCTCCCTCTTGCTGGATCTGCTGAAGGAGCAGATCTGAGGCATCTCCTGCTGGGAAACAGGAACCGGGCTGGAGGCTCCAGGAGCTGTGTCAGCTCTTGCTCATCACAGCTCAAAATGCCTCTCCCCAACTGCAGAGCACTGCCCTTCTCCCTCCCTCTGCCTTCTTTCCCTGTTAGTTTTGCTTCCCTCAGTCCCAGTGAGATAAAACTTGCTAAAAAACAGACACCCCTCCTCCCCACAGTCCTCCCACATTTTCTGCCTCTTTCAACAAAAGAAAACACATCCAAAAGCTTTCCCCACAAAAAAAAAAAAAAAAAAAAAAAAAAAAAAGAGAGAATTTCTTGTATTTCACTGTCAAAAAATATGCATCTTCGGGGAATAATTTTGTTTTAAAAATCCCTTTTATCAACATTTCTCAAGAAGTCCTTTCCACAAAGGACATCCAGCCCTCCCTGATGCAAACTGATAGCCCAAAAGAGATGGGGCCAGAGCTCCCAAAAAGCAGTGGGGCCATCCCCTACATGACAGGGTGACAGGCACAGAGTGAGCTGACATTTGGGGACCTCAGAGCCAAAGCTGAGGATCAGAGCTCTCACAGCTCCATCCTGAAGCTGCTCCCAAGGCAGACCCCGAGATGAAGCTCCTGGGAGTCCCCACCTGAGCCTGGTGGCAATCTGAGCTTGCTGGCCCAGCCCCAGGCACTGCCTCTTACTGAGTGGGTCTGCTGCCTCTTGGCCCTGAAGTGCTGTCTCTGTTTGCTTGATGTTGGGAGGAAATGGTTTTTAAATGACGCGCACTTGTCAGATGTTTTTATTATTCTCTCTCTCCAAAAATTAAAAAAAAAAAAAAAGAGAGAGAGAGAGAGAGAGAGAGAGAGAAAAAAAGCCTGATCTACCAGCAAAACTCTCCAGGCCTCCAGCTTACTCAGCAGCTTGCCTCTCCCCCTCCATAAAGCCCCTTGGTGACTCCTCTCTTCTGCATTTGCTGGAGAGGAAGAGATCACTTACAGGGAGGACCTGGGGGCGGAGGGAATGAAAGGATGGAAGGGAAATTCAGGCTGTCAGCGGACACAAGCTGCCTGTCTGAGAGGTCTGGTCCCACCAGCAGCACCCTGCTCTCTGCAGGATCACTGCCAAGCAAACCAGTGCTCTGCTGGATCCAGGCTGCAGCGAGAACCAAGAGCCCTGCAGCCTCCGCCTGCTGCCTCTGGCTGCAACCCCGGCATTCATGGCTGGTTTTAATAAAAACGCTGGTTTTGCAGAAAGCCTTTTCTCTTGGAGATGCTTCCCGAGCAGAGTGGGAGGGTGGCAACGTCTCGCGAATAGCTCTGACCTCTCCCTTGTTTGTCTGCTCTGGCTGGGGCGAGAGGCACGCTTGGAAATGCCGAACTCTGCTTGTTCTGCAGAGCCTGCCCAGCAGATAGGCAGACCTTCCTCTCCTCCTCACAGCCCTGTGTGCTTGCACACGTGCACGAACAGCCATTTCACAATGGATGTAAATGCGCCCAGATCTCTGCCAGTCTTGAGGACACCTGTTTCAATCCTCAATCTCAGATTCTGTTCTCAGCAAGAACACCAAGATGGCACCCTATGAGTGCCAGACAACGAGCTGAGGTGAGGGTGACCCTGCCCAGCGGTCCAGAATCAGGCACACAGATGTAATCCCACCCGTGGACCCCAACACTGACACCTACACAGTGCTCAGCCACCATGGATCATCTCCTCCCAGCCCTATGGGTGAAAATGGGGTCAAAGACCCCTCAGATTTGGACCAGCAGCTGAGCAACCTCAACCATGGGATGTCCCACAGGCAAAGTCCCTGCCCTGCAACAAAGCCACCTCCTCAGCGCAGCCCTGGCAGGCACCGAGGTGACATCCCAGCTCCCATCACTATGCTGAGACCCTCCCCAACCCTTCCTCGCTGCTGCTGTCCCTGAGTGCTTGCACAGAACCTCCCCCTGCCCCTCTCCAGTGCTGTGACACGAGGGCAAGCCCTTCGTTTTCTCTGGAGCTGTGTTGTTTATTATTCTAAGAGAGGAATTTGGCTGGGAGAGGAGGGGGTGGGCAGCAGGCTGCATTTGAAAAGCATGAGGTGTGAGGGACGGCTGACGGCCCTTGGTTTGTTTGGCCAGGAGCAGAAGAGGCTGCAGGGATGCCTCGTGGTGGCCCGCAGCTCCTCATGGCTGCCTCAAGGATTCATAGATTCATAGATCCATTAGGTTGGAAAGGACCTACAAGATCATCTAGTCCAACCTCTGCTGGGGATGGTTCCACCCCTACATAGGGAGGGCCATTCCCTCACCATCTCTCCCACTCTGCCCCATAGCAGTGCCTTACTGAGGACCTCAAGCATCGCCAAACCCCATTCATCTATCACTGTTCCTCTGTTCCAGATCCCTGTGTTGTCTGAACAGGAGTGCCCAAAGCATTTCGTGTTGCCTCAGTCTTGAAACATTCTTGGTATTTGATAGGACAAAGTTTCAAGCTAAAAGAGGGAAAGATTTAGACTGGACATAAGGAAAAGGCTTTTTTACAGTAACAGTGGTGAGTCCCTGGCACAGGCTGCCCAGAGAGGTGGTGGATTCAGGGACCAGGCTCTGAGCCTCTGATGGAGCTGAGGGAGTCCCTGTTCACTGTGGAGGGACAAACCAGATGAGCACCAAGAGTCCCTTCCAACACAAACGATTCTATGATGAAGGCAGAAAGATGCTCTGACAGTGCTCAGTGTGCCCTGCCCACCTCTTAGCCCCCTTGCTTCTGTGCTGTGCCCTTTGACAGCCTTAAACCATCAACACAGATGGGCACCAGCACCAAGCAGCACCCTTGCCATTTGCTGCCCACTGCCAAAGCACACCTTGACCACATCGCTTCCCTCTCACCTACAACCAAGCAGAGAAACAGCATGGGGATCCTACAAGCACTCTGCACGCCCCGCATCCCCATAACCCCTTGAACAGAGCCCTGTGACTCACAGAGCACCAGCAAGACATACTGAGTGCTGGAACTTGGGGTGCACAGCCCCTTCCCAGCACATCCTGCTGCCCTTTGCTTTTCCTCTGCCTTTCCATTTCCATCCGGGCTGCGATTCCCGGCGCTCCCGCTGCACTCGCTGGCCCCGCGGTCCCGCCAAGCAGGCGAAGGACATCTGGTGCGAATTAGCGGGAAGTAAAATACACTTTATTTTTTCTTTGTCTAAACTCATCTGAGTCATTAAGTGAGATCATGGGTGCCCGCGCGCGATGAGAAAGCCCTGCATGGATCCCAGGATCGATGTCCTGCACAGCCACGGTGCGGGGGCTCCTCCTGGCCTGGGGAGCAGCGTCCCACCCCATTTAGAAGGGGAACAGCTCCCCAAGCAAAGGCTGCTGAGACCCCAGCCTTGCTTGTCTGCCGGTGAAACTCCTCAGCCTGTCCTGTTCCCCTCTGCCACCCTCCCCCCTGCCTCTGTGACTGCTTCTTTCCCACCCTTTAATCTAAATAAAACCGAGCTCTTTTTTTTCTTTTTCCCTTGGCTGGAACTGGCTGGAGTTGCAACATCGCTCCTCTGGGGTCCCTCGGCTCCCATGACACCGCATTTACTCACAGGCCAGATTATCATCACAGAGCCCTCTTTCTTTTTTCCCAGCACATGGCTAGAATTAGGCAGCACACACAGGGGGAACCCATCGTCCCCAGGCTGTAAACAGCTGATGATAAAACACAGAGGTTGGAAATCTGAAACTGGAGGGACTGGGAAGTCCTTGGGGTCCCACCAGCCATCCCTAGAGCATAAACCTCCCTTTGCACATCATCTTGCAGATGCAAACAGGGTTCTGATGCTTTCCCCTCGTGCTGGTGACACCAAGGGATGCTCAGCCCTAATCCCCCCGCTTTCCCCCTCTGATTTAAGCCCATGGGAGACAGAGGAAATGAGCGACCCATCGAGCTCAAGTTCAAAATAAAATGAAACATCTGTTCGGAGCGGGGCCAGCGTTATAAATAATCCCCCAGCCTTGAGTGTTGGTATTCGTGGCCCTTTGGGTTGCGCATGCTCCCCCGCTTCCGCTCGTGGAAAGAAGGCCGGGCACGGTGCTGCTCCCTGGAGCCAAAGAGCCTGGCGCAGGCTGTGGGAAAACCCTGGGAGGGGGGCAAGGGGCTCACTTGCAGTCAGGAAGGAGGGATGGGGTGCCTTGCTCTTTGCCCCTTGGTCACCTGGACCAAGCTGTGGCATTGCACGTAACGTGGGGTGCGGGCAGTGGGATGTGCTCAGCCCCAGAGCTCATCCCCTGCAGGGCAATGACCCCCTCCCCCCCCCCCCATGGGTACAAATGCGCCTCTTGGGAGCGTTTCACGCTTCCCTGATGCCCCTCTCCACCAAGCTGCCCACGGTCATCCTCCAACTTCTCCATCATCCCTCACAGTAAAGACGTCTTGGGGACCAGACACCACAAGCACACGAGCAATGTGAGTAATGAGCACGGGTGCAGTGCCCCCAGCACAGCACCCACGTGGCTCCCAGCCCCAGGAAGAGGTGGCTCCAACCATGCAGCAAAACCTGGGGGCTAGCGGATTCTGGCGGCTCAAAGAGTGATCTGCCCCCTCTGTCCTCAGGCCAGAACATGTGGGACACCTCAGGATGTCCCCATCTGCTTACCTGATGCTTTTCCAGCTGTGTGGAGAGGATCAGGGGATGATGCAGGGATGAGGGCACCACAGGGCTTTCCTCATTCCCTTCCTACAGCAAGGAAAACTAAGTGCTTTGCTAAGGTACATGCCCCCTGCACGTCTGAGTCACCCACTGTGCAGGGCTGGGACCAAAGGTCCTGGACGGCTCAAATTAACCACTGATCAAGGGGAGAGCAATGGAAATAGAGACATCTCCCTGTGTTCTGCCTCCCAGCAGGACGTGGGGCTTTGCATTGCTGTATCCCCAGCTCCCTGTGAAGGGAGAGCAACCTGATCCTCGCCTGCAAATGTCCGTGAGATGCGGGTGCTGCCAGGGAGGAAGAAATAATTCCCAAGGATGCATCGGCCCTTCTCTTCTCGGCTGCCTGCGAGGGACGCGAGCTTAATCACTTTGTTCTGGGGTTTTAGGCTCTCGTGGCTGGGATTAGCCACACAGCAGCTCCATGGTCAGGGATGAGGAGCAGGACCCGGTGTGCCAGAGGTAGCAGCACACATGAGGGACAGGACCTGACGCAGTGCCCTGATGCTGGGGCTGATCCTGCACCTCCCACCTCATACCCAATGCCACATTCCCTCTCCTTGCTGCAAAGCAGGGACAAGCTGCCAGCTCCCTGTGCTGCAAGTTGGGGCTAGGCCCTATCTCCATAGAACAACAGAGAAAACCCCAGCTTCTCTCTGTACTGAAGCTCTACAAACACCTCCAAAACCCAATGAATCCCACAGCCCCACCACCTGCTCTCCCCAAACCCGGGTTTTAAAATCACCATGTCCTACGCCTGCCAGAATTTGCCTTGCCAAATCAGACCATATTCTCCCCATCCGCTCCCAGACTGGAGAGAGAAACTTGGCAGGAGAGGAGGGGACCCTCTCGAGGAGCGCCCTGAGCAGAGCAGGGTTCTGTTCTGCTGCCATTTGCTCAGCAAACCCTGAAACGAAGGTGACTTTCAGTCTGCAAGTGGAGAATGTGCTTTCAGAGAGCAGAGCTTGAAATGGTTTATTTTCTGCTGGCCCCGGTTCAGAAAAACCCACAAGCAAACATATTTTTTTTGTATAAATAAGACAGTGTGTCTCGCCAGTTAAAGCAATTCAAACATGAATGTAGCAATTTAATTGGTGCCAATTACTGTGTCTCGGTAGCATTAAGATTTCAGTCACAACCTCCTTTGCATGGCAGACGGGGCAGGAGGGGGAAGGCAGAAGGGAGAGCAGGATGGGGCCCTGCTCCTTGCCATAGCCCACAGGGGACAGAGAAGTCCCCTTCCTTAACAGGGAAGGCACCTCCTGCCCATCTATCCCTGCTTTGCAGCTGCACCACACACCTCCTGCTTGCTTGGCAGCATCATTTCTTGGGGAGATATCACGAGGAATGTTGAAATGTGGGCACGGTTGTTCCACAGCCTGTGTCCCAGGGATGAGGAGAAAGCAGGGAGTAAGGGCTAGGACATCACTGCATCACAGCAACCCTTGCAGGGGCCAGGAAAAGGCCAGACCCATGGGACCCCCCTGACCTGTCCCAGTGCCCCTCTGTTCATCCCTGGCACGTGTCCCCATCCCTGTCCCAGTCGGCTCTGCTCCAGGAAAGTGCTGAGTTTCCAGGAAGGGCCGTCCTTGCAGAGTGGAACAGGGCAGAGGTGTGCTTGGCTCAGGGGAGCCTAATTAGGCAACCCCTAAAACAAGCCTCGTTATGTCCAATCTGCCTGGCAGAGCGGAAGGAGCCTTCTGGAGCCACTCCAGCACCCCGGGGAACAATCCCTGACCTATACCCTCCCCTCACAGCTCCTCTCCAGGGGATTTCTTCCCCTCAGTTCAAGCACAAGCAAACAAACTGCACCAAGTGTCCCAGCCTGGCCCTGCCTCACCGAGATGGGACGCATCCAGCCCGCCCGTCCCCAGTGAGTCCCCAGCTCTGGGCCAAAGGTAGCACCAGCACTGCCACCGGTGGCTGTGGGACAGCAGTATTCAGCCACCACTGCTCCTCTGCTCCCTGCCCTTTGCTGCTGCATCCAGGGAGATGCTCAGCCACCAAACACCTATCCTGCTTCAATTTGGCATCTGCTGCTGGAAAGCATCTCCTCATCTCTGGTGCTTACAGACATTTCTTCTTGCCCTAGTCCAGGGATGCTTTTCCTCTCTGTAATGCTGTTGTTTTGGATACCTCAGGATCCCACCAAACTGCAGCCTGAAGGAGATCAGGAACTCATCACCCTGCTGCAGTGCTCACATCCACTTGTCCACTAAAACCTGCAGTGCTGAAGGTGCCCTGCTCACCACAAGTTAGTCTTCCACCCCACTACACAGTCGCCTTTTCCTTTATGCTCCCCATGCATGAAGACTTCATGCTACCACCCCAGCACCCAGTGAGCACCCAACCCCATCTATCAGCCCCCTCTGTCAGCCACCTGCAGCCTTTTTTTTTTTGCAGGCTCTGAACCCCCTCCATGCTTTCCCCAAGCCTTTCCCCCCGTGTCCATCCCTCAAGCTGGCTCTGCCCCCAGCCCTGCTCCTTCCAGTCCCACAGGAAGCATTGCTGGTTTCCCCATGCTGTGCTTGCAATCTGGTTTGTGTCCAGCACAGCCTCCAGATCCTTTCCCACAGCACAGGCTGCCTGGGCTCTTCTCTCCCAAGTCATTTAATGGCTCCTCCCAAAGCACGGTGGGCTGCTGCTCCCAGCCTCCTCCTCCCTGAGGATTCACCCATCCCTCTGCTCATGGGTGATGCACAGGATCCAGCCCTGTGGGACCCCCCTGGAAGCACCCCGGACATTTGGTGGCTTCTCGCACCAGTACTGCAGACCAAAGTGCCAAACCCACTGCTTTCAGCTCTTTACGTGCTGCTTCAGGAGAAACCCCAAGTGCTTCAGGGCAAGGATGGAGCAACACAATACTCCTTTGCACCTCCAGCTTCACTCCCTGTTGGCCTATAAGCACAGGAGCACGATGTTCTGTTCCTGCAGTGTCCCCAAAAGTCTTGGTGTGACTGTCAGAGCACTGCAGGGCACGCAGACCCCCGGCCCCACGCTTTGCTTCAGACCTGCCACCACCTTAGGGGTTGGAAGCCCCTGGGACAGCTGAGTGGTTGCCCACATTGATGCCCCTTGGGGGGTGGGCACAGACACAGAGCAGGGCTTGCAGATGTCCCCTGCATGCTGGCCTGGCCTCCAGGGACAGGAGGGCCACCAAGAGCAAGGACTGGAAGGGGGCAGCCCCAGCTGTGTTTGGGTGCTTTATTGCTGCTCTGCCCAGAGCAAGCATGGGGCAAAGCTGAACATCACTGCACACAGCAAGGACCTCCTGCAAACACATCCAGGAGCTGCGTGGAGGTCAGCAGAGAGCCCCTCCTGCCCCCTGCAATGCTTTGGACCAGACTTCCCATGGATCCTGGATGGGGCAGTCAGGCCCTGCAGCCTGCATCCCCTGCAGCCAGCTCCGCTTGCAGCCTCGGCCTGTGACAGCAAAGCAACGTCTCACTGGGGACAGAGAGCTGCCCTCTGACAGCCCAGCACAGCACAGGGAAGGACTTGGGGCTCCCCAGAGAAAAGCAGAGGTCCCCCAGCTCCTGCCACAGCCACAGCATCCCTTGGGGCATCACCCAGCACAGCTTTACCCACGGGACACCACAGCACACCCCAAACCCCCACACTCCCAGGGCTGGTGGGACACTTGAGGGTGACAGTCCCCGCATTATCCCCATCAGCAAAGCCCCTCCTGGGGGCCCACATCCCACCCCGGCTCCGGCCCTTACCTCGCGTGGGGTCCCAGCGGGTGAGCGCGGCTCTGCGCGTCCACAGCCGGCCCGGATTCCTTTCTCTCCTCCTCCGCTCCCTTTATCTGCAGCCTGCGGAGGCTCCGTGCCCTCCCAGCCTTCCCCAGCTGGCAAGGCTTTCCCACATAGAGGAGAAAGATGAAGCGGGGGGGGGGGGGGGGGGGGGGAGGAGGGGAGGGAGAGGAGAAAAATAAAATAGAAAGGGGTGGGGAGACTGTGCCAGCGCTGGGGCAGAGCCAGACCCCCTCAGATCATCGCAGCCCCCCTCCCCCCCCCCCCCCAAAGCGATGTGCAGCGGAGCGGTGCGCGGGGATAAATAGCGCAGCTCGGGAGGAGGGGGAGGAGCAGCGGGGCTGTCCCGCAGCGGAGTGCCGACACTTCCTCCCCTCCGCCTTCTGCGGGACCGCTCCGAGCCAAACTTTCGCTTAAAGCCCGACAGAGCGGCGCGATGGGGAGGGATTAAAGACGAATCAATCAATAAATAGGAAAAAAAAAAAAAATTCCAGAAAAAAAAAAAAAAAAAAGAAGAACGAGGAGAAGTTCCAGTGGTGCGGACAGAGGGGAGCCAGGGCCCCGCTAACGATGGACAAAAGGAGCCCGGAGCAGCCCGGCTCTCTGCTTCAAGCAGAGGGAAGGGTGCTGCTCTCCGTCTCGTCGTGCCTGCTTTCAGCTCTGGCCTTTCTCCCTGCTTTCTTTCTATTCTTCTTCTTATTCCCTTTCTCAACACCCCCCACCCCAAACCCCATCCCCTCCCGTTTTCTTTTATTCTCGTTTTTTTTTTTTTTTTTCTTCTTTCCCTTTCTCAGGATATGAGGGGATGTTTAGAAAATCTGCTGCCCACGCCAGCAGCTGACTCATGTTTTTATTAAAGAGGGCCTGTTGCCGAACTGACTCCGTGTATTCCCTGTGGACGCCTGCCCCGACCAGGCCAGCCCTGCCCCCCCACCCCCGGCCCCACAGCCCCCAGCCAGGCACTGGGACCACCAATGCACGCCCACAATGCTCGTGGGTGAGCATCCTCTGGGGGGCTTCGGAGTGATGGGCTGTTTGTTTTTGGAAAGGGGAATAAAGGATAACGTACAACTGGGATGCCCTGGTATGGGATGCTGGGGATGTGGGGATGGTGGTGACTGGATGGGGTTCATTTGGGTGCTCAGGGCCATAGAGCTGTCCTGTGCTGCTCTGTGCCCCAGGAAGGAGCCCAGTCACCCTGGCACCTCCCTGTTGTACCTAGCAGCTCCCATCTCTGCCTCAGCCATGCTGTCCCATTAGCACCCTTGTGCTGAATGTCCGTGGGGTGCACGGTAATGCATCCGCACAGATTCCCCCCCACACTCTGATGAGCTCAAATCATTTTTCGAGGAATCTCTTGATGGACACGACTATAGTTTGTCTGCACTGGGATTTTCAGTGGTTTGTTTTGCCGTTATGACACAGTACAGTGACCCTCTGGATGGAAACTGTCTTCTGAACCATTTGTTACTTTTCAGTCCTGCCTTTCTGCTTTGCGGATGTGCTTCACTCTGATCCAAGTATCAAAACACTGAAAACACAGCGTCTCTCACAGAAGAGCTTTCCTGAGAAGATGCCCTTCTGTCTCCTTTTTTCTCTTCCAAGAATGAAAAGCCCTTCCTGTAAAGACAGCACTGCTGAGATCTGAGGTTGGATTGTTTGCAAGGCACCATCCCCTCCCATCCTGCTGGGCCAACGCGGCACAATGGGCGCAGCTAATGATTGCCCAGCCTGGGAGATTGCTGCTTATCTCCACTTATCTCAACACTCACTGTTCACTGATGAGCAGCCGAAGTGGAAGGGTTTTCTTTGGAGATCTCTTTCACTTGGCAGAGGGCAAAGAGATCCAGGCTGGTGGTACCTGGGTTGTTGTCGCTCAATGGGGATCTGTCTTCAGTCATCGACATTCAATGGGGATCCAGGTTCTGGTGGGGCTCAGAGCGCACGCTGGAGCTTCACTGCACAGAAGAGTGCCCGAGAGATGGCTCATATGGGCACGTGGCTCTTTATGAGGCTCTTCTCAAGGGATAAGGACATGCTGGGTGGGTCTCTCCGTGTGGGGCACATGTTCTGCTGAGAATAGCTCAGCAAAGCCATTTCCCGACAGCATCTCCCTTCTGAGAACACAGTGAGGGAAAACCCTGATGGTGCAATCCTGCTGGGTCCCTTGTCCTGGGGATGGGCTCTGGGCACGGCACAGTGCAATGCAGCCTGCCCTCTAGGTTGCACAGATCCCCCTTCTCCTCCCTGCCAGCGGATGACCCCATGAACAACATGGACAACCAATATTGCCAGGAATCTGCCAGGGTCGAAGAGCGACGCTCTGGGATGCTGCGAGCACGCAGCGCCGCACGTCCCCAGCCGGCAGCCGGGGCTGGCGCTGGGTTTGGGGTCACGGCAGCTCCTGGGAAAGGCCAACCCAAAGGAAGCCCCAACGCCGGAGGGAATCGCGCCTGCGAGCATGTGGGCGGAGGGGAGCGGCTCGCTGACCCCTGCCTCTTCTCCCTGCTTTGCTCACCTCTATTTTAGGCTCCTGCACCTCCGTTCATGGCACTTGCGGGACTTAGTGGTTCCCCCGGGGCTGGGACAGCTGCAGGGGAGGCTGCCAGAGTTGCTCTCTGCGGGGGTTTGCAGACTGCAGCACGGCCAAAGAAGCAGTGTTAGTGCTAACGAGGGCTCAGGGTATGGCAGCACTGCGCTTCTGGTGGGGACAGCGGGGGGACGAGTGCTGCGGGGTGTTTGCACTTCTCAGACATCACCAGGATCTCAGCATCTTTGTGACCTCCATCATGGGTTGAGGTGGAAACACAGCAAGGGCCACGTGAGCCAGGTGAGCCAGTGGAGTCAGCAGTGAGTCCCCTGTGCCCACAGGTGGGAGACAAGAAGGGAAGAAGCAGCTGATGATTGGATCATAGAATGGTTTGAGTTGGAAGGAACCTCCAAAGGCCGTCTGCTCTGACACCCACAGCTCCATCAGGTGCTCAGAGCCCCATCCTTGGGAGACACTCAGTGTCAGGCTAGATGGGCCATAGGTGTCCCTGCTCACTGCAGGGGAGTCAGACCAGATCGACTTCAAAGGTCCTTTCCAACTCAAGCCATTCTATGATTCTATGACTGATGCAGCGGAGATGCGGTGCTGTGTTCCTACATTCACTGCCTATCGCCTCCCCAGGGTTCAGAGGCAGCGGCAGAGGATGCTGCCCCACTGCTTCCCCCCCTCACAGCCTTTCTGCCCCCATCCCACGCACTTTCCTCACCCCCATGATGAGCCCCGGCATTAAATGTGCAGCGCAGAGCGCGGGAGGCAGCGGCAGGCCAGGGGGTGAATACTAATAGCGGTGCGCCCAGACTTTCCCACACATCTGCAGCCACTTAATGTGGGAATCGTTAACCCTCTGCTGACTGCCTGAACCAGGATGAAGGAGCTGGGTTCCCCCAGCTCCAACCACTGCTGGGACACCACGTTTCCTCTGCAGGCATCTCCCCATCCTGCTGAAACCACAGCGGAGATTCTGAACAAGCCAGGTACAGTGCGGGGCTTGTCTTCCCCTTGGGAACGCCTCCTCCCTGGAGCAGAGGCCGTACTCTGACCTGCAGAGCTCTATCCCTGTGAGTCTGGCCCTGGGAACCTCCCTTCCTGGCCCTCCTGCTTCCAGGAGATGGCATCATTCGATCACAGATAGCAGTGCTGAGCCCTGGGGAAATCCTGGCTGCTTTTCTTCTACCCATGTCAGTTTGGTTTCCACCAGGAATCTCAGGTGGGGAGGGCTGGAAGGAGCTCCCCAGGCTCAGTGGGTGATGGGGGTCTCTGGGGTGGGCGCAGAGGGTCCATATTGGCTCTGCAGACCCTGACCTGCTCTCCCACGGGACCCCAGTGTGGGTGAAGTCCCAACAAAGCACCAAAGGTCCCCCATGTTGGGGACAGTGGTCACAGGGTCTCTGCAGGGCCACCTTCCACTCTCAGCCACAATAAGCTCTTCCCTGGCACCAAGTTTTCCAGCCACAATCCCCTCTGGAAATACCTAGGCCAAAGAGGAGGGAAAGAGGGAGGTTATCACCAGTGGATCTTTATGGCCCACTTGTCATCCCTTGTCCACCCTGGAGCTGGTGGCATGCTGCTAGCAGGCACCTGGCCGTGCTGCTCTGTGCTCAACCCTTCACCTGCTGCAGGAGGGTGCAGATAGGGTGCTCATGGACCCACAGAGCCCTGCACCCCCAGCCCAGCTATGGCTGGGACATGCCCAGCGGCAGCAGGGGCACAGATGGAAGTGCTCATCTCCCACATGCACTGAGCTCTTCAAACACAGTGGCTTTGCTGGCTTTGTTACCATTTTCCTTTTAACCCCATAAAGCTGGAAAGCAATCCCATCTTCAATCCTCTTCAGAGATTCATAGCTACAATTGCAAAAAACTCTGGAAGTCTGCTGTTTTATCCTCTTCTCTCCATTGCATCCTGAATACTCTTTTTCTTCCCTTCCCTTCCCTTCCCTTCCCTTCCCTTCCCTTCCCTTCCCTTCCCTTCCCTTCCCTTCCCTTCCCTTCCCTTCCCTTCCCTTCCCTTCCCTTCCCTTCCCTTCCCTTCCCTTCCCTTCCCTTCCCTTCCCTTCCCTTCCCTTCCCTTCCCTTCCCTTCCCTTCCCTTCCCTTCCCTTCCCTTCCCTTCCCTTCCCCACACACTGTGACCATGCAGAGGTGACCAGCGACGTGCTGTGATGGCGCAGAAGTGACCTCAGTCCCTCATCCCCTTTAGAACAGAGGTGCGTCTGGCCTGGCTGGTGATGAGTGGGTGGTCTCTGCTTGGGGACAGACATCTGTTCTTGGGGCATGCATCCATAGAATCATAGAACATCCCAATGGAAGAGACCCATAAGTATCATTGTGTGCATCTCAGTCCATTCTGCTCTCTGGGGCTGGGCTGAACTTGGCTATAGGGCTTGAGGGATGGGTTTACCCCCAGGTGCTATAAATGGAGGGGGACCCAGGGCCACCTCCTCTCACTGTTTCCAAAGCAGGCGGATGCAGTGGAAAGCATTGCTGGGTTTGGTGTCCCCATCAAGGGTGATAGGGCAGTTGCTTTGGGCAGTTCATGGGTGATTTGATCCTTCATTCGGGATTTGATGTGAGGGCTCAGCCCAAGCCGCCCTTCTCCTGGAGCACCACGAATGGCTTTAGGGACAGGGTGACCTCCTTAGGGGCATCCTCAGGCACAAAGGCAGCAGTGCAAAGGGCCCGTGGTGACTACAGAGGGAACACGGGGTGGTGGGAGGTTCAGATTGCCCCGCACCGCCGGGGTTCCTGCACTTTGAAATGCAAGCCTGCCTTTCAATGCAAATGCTGCGAGAGGTTGGGCCCAATAAAAGCCTGTGGGCAGGGAGGTGCCTGGCCCCGGGACACAGCTCCCCAAGGCACCCAGGTGAGCGTGGCGAAGGAGGGGCGGCCTCTGCGTGACACCCATCCGCTTCGGCACAAAGCGGCGCGGCGCATCGGCACAGCATGAGTGAGGAGCCAGGTGGGGAAGATGTATGTAGGCTATCTTTTGGATAAGGACACCAACATGTATCCCAGTCCCGTCCGGCATCCCAGCCTCAACCTCAACCCCCAGAACTACGTGCCGGGGCCACCGCAGTACTCGGACTTCGCCAGCTACCACCATGTGCCGGGGATTAACAACGACCCGCACCACGGGCAGCCGGCGGCCGCCTGGGGCTCACCCTACACCCCTGCCAAGGAGGACTGGCACTCATATGGCACCGCCGCCGCCTCCGCCGCCACCAACCCGGGGCAGTTCGGATTTAGCCCCCCGGATTTTAACCCCATGCAGCCCCATGCGGGCTCAGGACTCCTGCCTCCAGCCATCAGCAGCTCGGTCCCACAGCTGTCCCCTAACGCACAGAGGCGCACCCCATACGAGTGGATGAGGCGCAGTATTCCCAGCACCAGCAGCAGCGGTAAGGAAACCCCCCAGCTCTACACTTGGGCTCTTTCCTCTCCGTGGGAGCCCTCAGCGTGGAGTCCTGCAGGGCCGGATCCTGCTCTGGGTCCAGTGGGGCCAGCTGTGGGGCCAGCAAGTGGCGCAGACCAAGGATGGGCATGGAGAACATTGGTGTGCGGGTGACCCCGTTCTGCTAGCTGTCAGAATGAGAGCTCTGCTCTGCATATGGGAAGTCATTCTCATGGCCAGTCCAGGGTCGTGTATCATTATGGTGGTTGGGTGCACCTTCTGGAGCTGTGCTGTGTGTGTGCAGCGTGCTGCAAGCAGTGCGTGTGCACATCACTCACTGCACAGTCAGCGAGCACACACGGGCAGTGCTGCACGCTCGGGGTGCGTGCAAGGTGCGGTGTGTCGGGGGCAGTGCCACGTGCAGGGTGCGTGTGGGTGCTCTGGGTGTTGCATGGCATCCAGAATATGCACAGCTCCTGTGCCTGGCACTGGGCAGCCATACTGTCCCCGTGTCTTGTCCCCTGCCCCCTGCCCCCGTGCTCTATCTCCTGTCCCCATGCTCTGTTCCCTGTCCCAATGCCCTATCCCCTGTCCTCTGTCCCTGTATCCTGTCCCCTGACCCCGGGGTCTTGTCCCTGCTGAACTTCTGACCCCGGCGGGGGTGGGGGGAGTGGGTGGAAGTGTCTGTGCCCCGCAGCCCCTCGCCCGTGGCCGCCCCACTGCCCACTTCAAAGGCGATGGGCAGTCCCCCCTCGGGGCCAACCCAAATTGACACGGGCTTCCCTTTGTCATGGAGATGCGCCGGCTCCTTTGGCGTTGAGGTGAGGTGCGGGAGGGCTTCTTTCCTGCCCTGCTCTTGCCCTTTCATGTTCCTCTCTGGGGTTCCCAGCCCCACTGCCGTCCTCTCCCCCTTGCACAGGGCTCCCTGTTTGAAAATGGTGTAAAATGTCTCATTTGTTGGCTTGCTTCTGCTTTCCTGCCATCGCTGCGTTGGGTTGTCCCCATGCACGGCACTGGGATGTGATAGCTGAGGGTCACACAAGAGACTGTGTGGTGCTGGGGGGGTCTGGGCACGGTGCTGCACAGAGGTGCCCATGTCCTCATTGTCTGAACCCTTGCTCCTCTGCCCCATCCCCTGGCCCCATGCTCTGGAAATTGAGTGGAAATTGCTGTGAGGCTGTGCTGGATGTTGGGGTTGGGGTCATCCCGGTGGGAGCAGAGCATCCCGGGATGTGGAAAGCAGTGAGCTCTGCTCTGCGAGGAGGAAGGAGAGGCAGGATGGCATTTTCTGGCCCATTTTCAGCGTTGAATATAACTCTTCAGGAATATTGCCCCCCTCCTTGTACACACTGAATGGAAGCCCACAGCTTCTGCAGGATTTGTTGGTCCAAATGTCTCAGTTTCTTCTGGGAGAGGTGAGGGGGGTAAGATGAAAGAGAGGAGGAAGGCACGAGGACACCTCTGGATGAAGGGAGTGAGATACAGCAAAGGCCAGAAGGTTCTCCTGATTGAATCACACAGCAACGGAGTGATTGAATTCTGGAAAAATCAGCCGTTGTGCAGTTTGTATCTCTTAGATTAAAAGCATACAAAGGGACAAATGAGCCAGCTGTTGTCCCCTGCACGTGGAGGCAGAGAGGGCTGGGAGGAGCAAAACCCCCTCTGTTCTGTGGGACAGCTCTGCAAAGCCCCCCAGCCCTGGGGTTTCTGCCCACAGGACTGTGCAGCTGAATGCAAACCCACGGCGCCTGCCCAGGCTGCCTTTACATAAACCAAGGGGTGGGTTTGACATAGATAAGAGCGAAATGTTTTATTGGAATCAATAAACTGTGCATTAATCAGCCTGGATGGGTTATACCCCTCTCCACGCTGTGAGAATAGGAAATGAATACACCGGCTATAAATACAGAGAGCTTCATTGCGAGCGCTGTAAATCATCAGAGGGCTGTAAATTAAGGTTCCCTCTGTCTTCCTTTGTATAAACAGCCATCGGCCACGGCGTGAAGGTGCTCGGAAGGAGCTGTGCTGTGCTCGGAGGCAGAGTTACGCAGGGATGGAGCGCGCTGTGGGGGTTCTGCTGGCGTGATGCAGAGCCAGGAGAAATCGATGAGAAATCTCCCGGTGACTCAGTGCAGAGTCAGACCTCGTGGGGAGATGAGCCGATGTACCTGCTGCTAAGAACATGTATGCCTCACCCAGCAGGGCCAGCCACGGCACGGGGCAAAGCTCAGCCCAGGTAACGGATGCTAAGTGCACCAAATTGGGGAGCAGAAGGAACAAGATGTCCCCGTGCCTCCTTTCTTCCCAAGCATCAGCTCTTTTTCTGTCCGTGAAATCTTCACGAGCGTGGTGTCAAACCCTCACGCTTCTTCCTTCTTTGTAATTATTTGCAAACTTCCTTGTGAATGGCACCCCTGCTCTATAAAAAGCTCAGGGAGGCGCTGGAAATGGCAGCGTGCTGAACTTTGAAGTTCACTCCCCTGCTCGTTAGCTATGTAAATGCTGTGTACAGCCTCCAGGTCGCTAATAGATCTGTCTGCTGCGCTCTGTATGGCAAGGGAAAGTGTGGCCAGACATCCCTGGGGAGGTGAATGTGCATAGGGCAGTGCTGGGTGAGCAGCTGTGGGGTGAGCATCCTGAGGTGTGGATGCCTCAAGCACGAGAAGAAGGCAGTGCAGTGAGTGTGCAGCTTTCTGCTCTGATCCAGCTCTGTTTTCACTGTTTCTGGCTCAGTTTTCCAGCTCTGCTTGTTCAACCCTTGGAGGAAACATGAAATCCCCATTAATGAAGCACACCACTCCAGGAGAGCTTCAAGATGGGTGATGGGGGTGGCTGGGGGACCTGGTCCTGTTTTTGGGACACAGCTGCTCCCCAAGAAACCCTCTGCTCCCCTGGGTCACCCAGAGTGCTGCATGCCACTGGGGGCCCTGTTGGTCCCATCCCCTTGAATTATTAACCCACAGCCTGCTCCTGGCCTCTGCTGGGGTTTGCTGAGCGCTTATCCCGCTGGCCAAGGTACAGGTGGTTCAAACTTTCTTAGAATTGACTTTCTTTGAACAAAAAGGGCTTCCCTGGAGGTACCTACGTGAGGGGCTTGGCTGGCTAATACCCCGGGATTAGCTGAGGGACACTTAACACCAATGGCCGGTGTTTCCTGCAGGGAACCCTTCAAGGACACCCACCTCTGTGCTGTTAGCTTTGTGATTCTCCTGGATAAGGGGATGGATCCTTCCCCTGCACGGAGCCCCATGGGGCTGTGAAGGGGCAGAGAGTCCCAGTGCCCACCTGGGACCCCCACTGTGCCACTCTCTTAATCTGGAGCAGGGTGTCAGCTCTGTGCCCTGGCTCTGGCTGTGGATCCACACCACGCAGACGATGCTCTGTGCTTGCAGCCTGCATGTCCCTGCATTGTGGTCTTTGACCCAGCGCTGGAGCCCGGCTGGCGGCACTTGGTGAGGTGCTCATAAAACCAAGGAGCAGCCCCAGGAATGTGCTGGTTGCCAAAATAAAGGCTTGAATCACTTCTCTGCTGGGAAACATGCGTCCCAACACCCAGCCTGGGGCTGCTGCTCCTTGGCCGGGGAGTGGGACTGGGATGGAGGAGCCGGACAGGGCCAGACTGTGCTCCCTGGCCCCAGTCTGCAGTCTGTGGCCCCAGCTCTTCCCTGCCTGCTCTGTTTCTTCCCAATCACTGCAGCCCTGGGTGCTGGTGTCCTGGTCCATGCTTTTTGGATTTGCCCCCAATTATTTGCTTACCAATAGCAGAGCCATGGGGCTTCAGAAGACTATAAAAGCACTGGAATCTGTGGTGTGGTTTTGTAACTGAAACATTCCCAGTGTGTGACATATCAAAGCCAAATGAGGTTTTATTGCCTGTGGGGTGGCACTGCTGCTTCCTCTGAGATCTTTGGCACCAGGAAGATCTCCCTGGCTTGGTTCAGTGTTGGCTGACAGCCCTGCAAGGCGCTGCCCTGGGGGCTGCAGGGCTGCCTGGGGTGGTGGACATGGTGAGCCCTTCCTTCAGCCCAGCGTCTCAGCAGTGCCTATTTGTGCCACCTGGAGCAGGACCCAGGGCAGCCTGGGCAGGGCCATGGAATGAGGGCTCAGCCAGCATCCCCTCCCTCCACAGTGCAAACAGAGAGGGGCTGGGGTAGGTCCTCTCACACGGTTTTGGAAACCCAGCAGTTGCCTAAATCCAAGGGAAAACCTCTTGGCAGAAATCTCATGGAGGTGGGATGTCCTCTGGTTGACAACAGTAAGGGGGTCCATGTGGCTGCAGCCCTTCGTGCCGCATTGATTGCCCCATCCATCACACCACGCTTCCTGAGGTGGATGGGAAAGAGCTGAAAATATTGCATGGGAAGGGGAAGTGAAAACAGTTCCCAGCAGGCAGGGGGAGTGGTGGGGCTTAGCCCCCAGCAGAGGAGTGAGCATATTGGAGATGGAGCCTGGGGGCTGAAAGGGTGTGTAGGGGGCTCAGGCTTTGGGTTGCTATTTCCAGGAGGTTTGAGAACAGTAACTTGTTCTGGGCTGTCTGAGCTGAGCATCAGTACGGTGTGGCTGTGGTCCCCTCTGCTCAGCAGAGGGAGCATCAACCTCTCTCTGCAGGCACAGCTGGAGCACAGCTGGCTGACAGATGATGGTGACCCAGCTAGGAGGGTGCTGGGCGCTGGGAGCAGACCCCAGTCCTTCTTGTAGGGTCTGCACCATGCAGCATCACTCTGCTGGCTGCCCTCCTCTTTTCAGTGGGAGCTGTGAGACAGTGGAGTGGGAGTTGGGCTAACTATGCCTCTGACCTCTGATTTGGTATTATTCCTCAGTTTCCCAACCCATAGCAATACCCAGGCTACGCTGGGATAGAGGGGAAGTTTTCATTGAGGCTTTCCCTAGGAAGAAATGGCAAACAGGACTCTCATCCACAACGCGTTCCACGCACTGCTCCCAGGCAGCTCAGGGCAGCCCAATCTTTCCGTGCTGGTCATGCGAAGAGCTGCTGGGCAGCGGGGCGTGCAGAGCCTCAGCTCCATCCCCACCAACACCTCCTGTGCTAAGTGCCCTGCACAGTGCCTGGCGCCCAGTCTGCCATGTGCCTGTGCCCCCAGACCTGGGTACCTCTACAGCTGGCAGCGGTGTGGCTCTCATCTCCCCAGCTCTGCAGCCCCACTTGCTGCGCTCCGACCTGATCGGAGCCCTGATGGCTGCGGTGCTGCTCAGATTGGAGCCAGGGCTTGCAGCCACTGTAATTTTGAGCTGCTTTGACCTGTGAAATGGAGACCTTTGGGGAACAGCATAGGATTATGCTCTTGCCTGGTTTGGTCCTAGTGTTTGCTAGAGCTGCTCTGTACCAGCCTCAAAATATCCCATCACTTCACTGCCCATCTCTTAAGGGGTCTGTGTCTTCTTGAAAGCCATCCTTAAGGCAGGCTAGGGCTAGTGAATTACACCCTAAGTCTCCTCATCTTGTGGTACTTTCTTATGCTTGCTTATGACAGTAGCCCTGTGGGTGCAGAGCTGGAGACAGAGAGCACAGAGCTGGGGCTGGGTTTCCCTTTCTCTGCCTCTGTTCTGGAGGGAGGGAAGCAATACTGCTGTGTCACTCAGGATGTGTGACCCCAGCCTGGGCACCCCAGAGATGCTGCAGAGCTGTGGTCAAGGGCAGGGAATTCCTACCTCCTTATCCCTGTCCCCATTCCCATCCCTATCCCCAGGGCTGCCATGTGGAGCAGATCAGGGTGGGGGGGGGTCTCCCCTAACGTGTTTGCAAGTGCGTGTGCGTACACACTCAGGAGTGTGTCCTTTGGGGCCTGTGCAGCACATTGAAGCTATTCCCTTATCTAATCATGGCTCAGGTGAGTGCTATTAGGGTTATACATTAACAGCGGTAACGATGCCCTCTCCCCAAGCTTTGGGCCCTGCCTTGATCCCAACGCTGGAATCCTTCCTTCTGGCCCCATGGATGGCTCTGTTTGGCTGCTCGAGCTGTTCCTTTTGTCTTCTGGGGACAAGAAGGAAAGAGTTTGAATGTGTGTTGGGGCTGGATGGTGCTGGCAGCAGGAGGACCCCCTGTCCCATCCATGCTCCCACCCATGGCCCCTCCAACAGCCGTGGGCCATGCCAGGGACCTAGCACAACCCCAACCCCAGATTGACCCATCCCACTGCTCCTTAAGATCCCAGCAGGCACTGGGGTCTTCCCCTCAGGTATGAGGGGTCTCCATGAGGAGCCATGACGGCTCATCCCAAATTTCCTCTTTCCTTTCCCAGAGCCATAAAAGGGCCACCAAGGGCGAGTTAAGTGTAACCCAGCACTGATATTCAAGGTGCCCGCATTATTCATTGTCAACAGCATTTCTTGCAAGTCCCTTTCTTCTCCTTGTGAATCGCCCACAATACATTCCTGAATTCAGCAAACATCGCAGAAAACTGCAATTAGTCAAGGCGAGGAAATCTCCATCTCTGGGTTGGTGGCAAGCAGGGCCTTTGCTCCCTGATATTTGCAACGAGCACCCAGGGCTGCGTGAGGGATCACCAAGGATGAGCAGCAAGGAGGGAACAACAAAGCACAGGCAGTGATGGATCTATTTACGGCTGCAGCAGGAAATAATAATTCCTGCTAAAATTCCTGGCAGATGCGGTATCCACAAACCGCCTTGTCTCATTGCTCTTTAATTCTTTTTAACGTTAGCTGTCAGTTCCATCACGTTCCAGCTGTTTCTTCTTTCACCACGCAGTGGCATTTAAATAGTAGTATCGCAAATAAGATCACTTTTCAGTCATTATCTCTTCAGAAACTATTGCTTTCAAATGAAAAAAAAAAAGAATAAAAAGAATTCATATTTGAAAGAAGATATCTTGAGCCCTGGTGCTGCGGGATGCAGCTTCCATCCCTGTCTGTGCAGCCCTGCCTTATCCCACCTCCTCAAGTCATGGGAATATGTGCTGCCCTGGAGGCACGGGCAGGGCTGGACCACTGCTGCTCGGTGCTGTTGTCCAGTGTGTTTTCTAATAGGAAGCAGTGTTTGTGGGGCCATGTGCTGGCTAACTTCTTGCGTGGGTGAAATGGGGGCACAGCAGAGCTCCGCTTATACCAAGGGAGACCCAAGAACAGTTTGGGTCTTCCCTCTTTTCCTGTCCTGATCCGTGTGCCTTCATTTGATGGCACCATGGGTTTGGCTCCGTGGCATAGAGCTGGGCTTCCTGCAGCCCTCTGTGCTGGACTTGTGCAGGCAGCACACCCTCTGCATGGGCTGCAGCTCTGCTCTTCTCGAGGTGATGATCATAGTGCATGGGATGTGGAGCCCACTGTCTTGGGATGTAAAGGAATGCCCCCTTCCCTTCCTACCACGAACTGCTTCTATCCCCTAGTGCTTTCCAGCATAGAGAAGCACCCTGGTGTGACTCAGGGTGGGCATCAAACCCCACAGGAGCCAAGGATTCCTCTCCTCCAGTCCCTTGTTCCTCCAGAGCAGTCTATTTGCTTATGCAGATCCTCCATGCCATCAGGGATGCTCCTGTCCCCTAGTCCCTGTCATCTCACTCTCACTTTGTTCTCTCTGTCAGGCAAGACGAGGACAAAGGACAAGTACCGGGTGGTGTACACGGACCACCAGCGCCTGGAGCTGGAGAAGGAATTCCACTACAGCCGCTACATCACCATCCGTCGTAAGGCTGAGCTGGCTGCTGCCCTGGGGCTCACTGAACGGCAGGTGAGTGCTGGAGGTGGGACTGAGAGAGGGCAATGCCATTCACATTCCATGGTGCCCCTGAGGTGCTCTTCCTTGTCCACATCCCATTCTCTGCATGGCGATCTGTGTCTTTCCACAGGTGAAAATCTGGTTTCAGAACCGGAGGGCGAAAGAGAGGAAGGTGAATAAAAAGAAGCTGCAGCAGCAGAGCCAGCCCACCAGCACCACCACGCCAACCCCCCCAGCCGTGGGCACACCGGGGCCCATGGGGACCCTCTGTGGTGGCAGTGCCCCAAGCCTTGTCTCCTCGTCTCCACTCACCATCAAGGAGGAGTTCATGCCTTAACCCCCTCCACCATCCACAGACACTGAGAGATAAGCACTACGTGGCAGAGCTGGTTGCTGAGTGCCCAAAGAGACCACGTCCCCCTGAGACGAGGTGGCTCTGTCACCTTTTCAAGGGGCTGATGAGCTCTGTCCTACACAAAACCCATACGTTAGGTAGTGCTGTTCTCCTTGTAGGAAACATGCGCTGGTCTCTGGTGTTGGCAGCCCCAAACCAGTGGGATGGGTCTTCAGGTGGTGGTGGAGAATCCTTTCTGTGGCACATCAGATGGAGCCAGTGGGATGCTTCTTGGTGATCCAGCTGCCTGCGGCTTTGGGGCAGTTCTAGTGAGGCTGTACTTGGGAAAAGACTTGGCTGGACTCAAGGCAGAACAAATCTCAGCTGAGACTGTCTGCAGGATCTGCCACGCCTGGAGCGAGATGGGCAGCAGGACCTGGGTAGGACCCTCAGCAGTGGGGCTGGAGGGGGAATAGGGGCTCCTTAAACTGGGACAGTGAGCGTCCCCATGACCCCCAGACACCGTGTCTACATCCTCAGCTCCATCTCCACAACCAAAAAGGGACATCATGGGACCTGCAGACCTCTGTACCCCAGATGGAATGCCCTGTGGAGGTCTGAGACCACCTTCCAGCATGGAACAAGAACAAGGTTTGCAACTAGGACGTTGGACAGCTCCAGGTTGCCCAGAGGGGCCATTCACCTGCCCATGGCATTGCAGAAATGGGGGGATGGGACGTGTTTTGGCACAAGATGATGGATAGCTGGCTTCCAAAGAGAGAGAGGGGTGGATTTGTGCTGTTTTCTCTAAAACTCTCTGGGTTTTGCCCATTTTCTTCACCTCCATGCGCGACACCATTGGTAACCAATGGCTTTTTTTTTTCCTGCTGGAAATCCAACAGTTAAAATGTCCCTTAATCCTGCTGACTCCTGGGATCTCTACTAACCCAAGCTACCTTACAGCCTAGTTTCAGGTGCCCCAGAGGGCATGCTGGGACAACGGAGGGTTTGAGGCTCCTGCTTGGGGCTGTGGCTTCCCAAGACCAAGGTGAGAGTGCAGTGGCTCTGATGGTCCTCCCCTAGCACCATCACTCTGAGCCTGAGCAGGAACAAGAAGTGGAGATGTCCCCATTGCCTGCAGAGTCCCTTGCCTAGTCCCAGCCCATCCTGGCTCAGAACTCACAGTGTTTGGGGTTTGGTGCTGCACAGCTCCTTGGTTTCCACTGCACCTACAGCCTCTTAATAGGGTCTGTGCATCCCACCATGGGGACCGGTGACCAGGGGCTAGCACTGCTACTTTGCAGCAAGGGCAGAAACTGGTGTTGGGTCAGGGCTTGCATACAGAAGGCAGAACATTTTATTTTCTAGGCTTTGGTAAAAATAAAAGCGAGCAGGAGCCCTGTGAGCTGTGGGTCTATTGCTGTCTCTCCTCATGAGTCCACATCGGTGTTTCCAAGTGTGATCAGACCAGTTCCTTCAGGAGGCCATGGACAGACATCCATACATGGCAGCCCGGCCCCACAGCCTGGTCGGAGAGTGCTGTGTGCCCCTCTCATGAGGGCAGCACGGCTGCAATGTGGCATGAGGCAGCCACGTCCTGTCCTTTGGGTACAGTGGGGATGGCCAAGGGATGGATGGTTTCCCAGGGACAACCAGGGAAAGGGTGAGGCTGGGCTTTGCTGGTGCTGGAGGCCAAAGAACAAGGCCAGCTGCCCACCGACGTGGCTGCCGCCGATTGGCGCCTGCCGGCCTCTAATCTCATTTTATGGCTGTTGATGGGCTGAATATCCTCCTTGTCCAAGAAGAGCAAACAGAGAATGAGGATGTGAGATAGGGCTTGGGACAGCTGGCATCAGTGCCTAGCCACGATGGAGCGGGCACAGGTGGGTCCCACTGCTCATGCTGTCCTCTCCCTCATCTTGTCACTGCCTATCTCCATCCCAACAGCATCTGATATGGGGCAGCCCTCAAATCCCTGTCCAAAACAGCTCCTCCAGCCCCAAAACACATGAGGATGTGCAGGTGGGGCTGGTGGATGTGGTGAAGAGTGAAGTCCTCTTGTGTGGAGGAGATGGAGGAGCAGAGGAGGGTTGGGGCAGATAGAGGGGCAGAGCAATGTTTTTTTTTCCTGACCTTACATGGCCCAGTGCTGTGCCCTGCTGAGCCTGATATATGGCACAGAGGGGCATCAGTGGCTAAAACAGACCGGGGAGGCAATGGAAATGGAGCTGGTGCCATAAGGAGAAAAGTGCTCAGATGGATGGGTCTCCTGTCCAAAGAGCAGCGTGCCAGTGGGCACTCGGGTGTCTGCAGAAAGCTGAGGGCCACACAGAGGGAAGATGCTCTGCCACCACCCTGGAGAAGCTCCTGGTGCCATTGACAGCATGAAATTCCAACCGATACCCTAATCAGGCGCCTGCCTGTTTGCACAGTGGGGTAAAAGTCCAGCGAGCCGTGGGCTGTGCCCTTGGGTTGCTGCTGCCTGTGTGTGCACAGGGAGCAGGCGCTGGCGGGAAGAGGCCATAAATGCGCCCACACACCCAGCACCCCTTCCCCCAACACACACACACCCCTCAGCCCCGCTGACAAAATGCATCTGCCGCGTCCCTGCTCCCATGTCCTCCCCTGACTCTCTGCCATCGTTCTGGCAGCGCCATGTCCCCGCTGGCTTTGGCACCCACACCTCCTGGCTGTGCCATGCCTATGTTTGCACCCTTGGCAGGTGACAGTCACTCATTTTTAGCACCTGTGTCATCTACCCACGGAGTTGCATAGCCCCATATTGCACCATGGCCAAATGGGGACGCTGGATGGCTTGGACAGGGGACCCTGGGGGCTGTCTCCTTCAAGCCTCTGTGCTTTCTGCCCATTCCTTCCCCCGTGCTCACACCGCCTGCTTGCACCCTCCTTGGAGAAATCTTGAAATAATTATCAAAATAAGGCCACGCACAGCAGGTGGCCGACAGCATGGCAGCCTCCGGCATGGCACGATTCCCAGCAGTGATGAACCAGAGCGCAGTGATGGCTGCTGCCTTCCCAACATCCCACGGAGCAGAGCTGGGCACGGTCCCATCCTGCTGTTGGGTAACTCCCTGCCTGCCCCAGTGGAGGGCTGGGCTGTTTGTGTAGGGCTCGGTCCGTGCTGGTGATACAGGGCTGCCAGCAGCCTCCCACCATGAGACACTTTTCTCTAGGTGGATCCCAAGGGAAAAAAAAAAAAAAAAACAAACAACGTGCATGTTCAGATCACACAGGCACGAAAGGCAAACAAAGCATCCCTGCCCCAACAGGAAGGGTGAGGCTGGGACAGCACGCCATGCCATCCCAGGCAGCTCAGCACAGCGTTCCCCACAGCATCCCAGGAGAGGGAGAAGCAATGGATCACCTAGAGGGAAGTAAAAGCTTGGAGACTTCCCAAAAGCCATGCAAAAAAAAAAGAGATATTTGTTGGATGATGTATTTTGCTCCTTCCTCCTTTCCCGCTGGGAAACCCAGGTAAATATTAGCTCTGAAAGACCCACTTCATCAGAGCTGGGTTTTGTAGAAGTGTATTTTCGTGCTCTCAGTCTGATTCCTTTGGGGAAATTTTTACACAAGTTCGTGGAGGACTGTAGGAACATGATTCCAGTTAGATAGCAGGGAGTTTTGGGGTATCGGACCCAGCTCTGTCCCTCTGCATAGTTTCAGCATCACCGGCTCAGCCTTAAAGTGGTTGGGGACAAGTTTGGGTCAGGCTGGAGCACCACAAAGCATTTGCAAAGGAAGGGGGCACACACACTCCGATGGGCACAGCCCCTGAGCTCTGTGACTGTGGGATCCCACCAAACACTCAGCATGAACACCCAAATTCTGGGGTGTTCCCCGTGCTGCAGGACCTGTCCCAGGATGACTCCAGCCCCCAACACTGAGCACTGATCCTGCCCAAAGGGACTGAGGGCTGCCTTGGGCTGTGGGTTCCAGCTGTGCCTTACCTGGGGGGAAAATCAGTGCAGGGCTGGCCAGAAAGCTGCTGGGAGCTGCTGCTGCACTTGCCCTGTTGCCACCACCCCTTGGGACACGTAGGAGCCCCGTGTTCCCAGCATAAGGACGTCTGAGACCTGACGCATTCATGGCACATGTAAAACAGCACCCCCTCCTCCTCACCGCCCTGCTTGGGGCCGAGGCCCCGGATCCCCCTCCAGCAGGGGTACGTTTTTCAGACAGCCCTCCTGCAGCCTGCCCAGAGCCGTCCCCTCCCTCCCTCCGCTCTCAGAGCGCAGCCAGCCTCAATTCCAGGCAGAGCTTTCTACCAGGCTGTGCCCCCCACCGTGCCCCCCACCTCCATCCACCCCGGCACCCCTCTCTGCCTGCCTGCCTGCCCTGCTCCCCCTTCTCCCTCCCTGCCTCAGTCTGCGGAGCGAGAGAACAAGTGTTGGAGCGGGGAGTGCATAGCAACAGGATTCTGGGATGAAGAAGATTCGGCAGCAGCAGCAGCTCCGCAAGGTGAGAGCCGATGTGGGAGCGTGGGGACATCGCGTGCCATCATCCCGTGGCGTGCACGGCTGGGGGCACAGATTGCAGATCGGGCGGGGGGCATTCAGAGATGGGGGAGGTCATTTTGTAGGGACTTGGTGGAGGGATGCGTCCCCAGCCCCTGCCCCCAGGCAGGTGCTGCTGACAGTGATTTGTGCCAGGGATGTCCGGGTGGGTGGGCACAAGGTGCTCAGTCCCACAGCCTGTGGGGCTGCTGCCCTTTGATGCTGGGGGCTTGGGGGCTCCCAGGTTCCCCTGTGGGACTGGGACACTGCTGGGCTGCTGCTTCCACACCCATGGTTGGGATTGTATGGTCACAGGGAGCTCGGGTAGTGCCGGACCCTGAGCTCCCCTTGTGCCCTTTGGAGGCCAGCAGAGCTAGGAATCCTGCTGGGAGCACTTTGAGACCCAGCTCTCACACTTCCCCATCCCAGACTCACCCTGCTCTGCTGCTTTGGGTCCCCATCTCCCCTTGCCACCAGGACAGAGCCCTTTCCAGTGCCTTTCCCACATGGGGCCAGGTGCTGCAGGGTGGCTGAGCAGCAATCCCAGCTCCCACGCTGCTGTTCCTGCATGCAGGCACTGCCCAGAACACTCCCGGGCACTGCCCTTCATTTTTGCTCTGCCTGCTAACTGCAGGGTGAGGATGGCTCCAGCCTGTGCCCAGCCTCCAGCTGCAGGAATGAAAACCCTGAGAGTTTTGTCCACAACAGGAAATTCCTGGGATACTGGGACATGATGTAAAAACCCAGCGCTGGGCTGGCTCAAGGCAGCAGCTCTCTGGTGGCCCTCTGCCTTGCTCCGTGCTGCTGGGAGGCAGCTCTGTCTTCTCCCATTTCCTACAAATCGCTTTTTCAGATCACTCATAGGCTGCGAGATCCATTCAAAGTTCTCCTTGTCCCTCCAAAGCCTTTCTGAGACACTTGAAGGAATGTCTCTGCTGCCAGCGGTCCCGTTTAACATTTAGTCAGGAATTCATTTAGTCCCACAGCAGTCAGCCTGAATGAGAAGCAGATGTCTCCAGAGTTATTTACCCATCTCCGGTGCTGCTCGGGGCCCTTCACCATCCCAACCATACAGAGCCTATGGTGGAGGGGGTGTCCTCTCAGTTGGCAGGATGCCATGCCTGACCCCGGGCTGGGGCATCCCTGGAGCTGCTGGAACCACTCACACAGCCCCTGACCTCAGCAGCCCCTCCTCACCTGCATCCGCTTCCCATCCACGAGCTGGGAGTTTCAAGCCTTTCTACCAGACGTGTGGAAATTCCTCCTTCATAGAGATCTTTCTCAGGCTCTAAGAATTTTTTGCTTTTGCGTAATAGTGTTCCTGCAAGAGCTGAGCGTGTTTATTTTTTTCTACGTGGGATTGCTTGTATGCTTCGGGGATTGTTTTGTGCAAGGGTGGGAGCCTGGCACTGGGATGTCCTCATGCCACCAGGTGCCGTGGGCAGAGCCTCCTCGTGCCACGCCACAGCACAACCCAACACAGCCAGTGTTTTTGTGGGGTTTTTTTTCTGCAAGAGATTAACAAGCAATTCAAACTGATCCGGAGTGACTCACATGGCACAGACACGCTGTGCTCACGGCACAGAAATCTGCCTTTGGGTGACATTTCCCAAGGCAGACGCCGTGGTTAGCACACAGAATGCTCAAGAAATCATGGACGAAACAACACCACAATGCCAAAAGTGTAAACTGAGGCAAAATATGATGAAAAATCAGCTTGGAGCTGACTGGCTTCTCAAGGCTCCAGCTCGGTGCCTGCTGAGCTTTGGAGAGGTTTACGTAAAGCAGTTTGCTGGTAATAATTAGCACAGGACAGTTTCATTGTGGAAGCCAGTTTGTATCTTACCAGAATCTCAAACACTTCTTCTTCTCGACTCCCTTTACTTTGCTGACCTCTTTGGGAGCATCTCCTGGTGCACGATGCAGTGGTGCTGTGTTCGAGAATGGCAGTGTCAAGGGAGAGGATGGTCCCGGTCTGTCTGTAACTGGTCTGGAAGATGGCAGCTCTGTGTACACTACACCAGAGCAGAGCTCTGTGTCAGCCTCTGCTGGGAGAGGGAAGCCCTGTTATGACAGAGGCTGAAAGAGAGCATTAGTTTAAAAGAAAAAATTAAAAAGGGCTGAAAGAGAACCACAGCATGAGATCTGCACCTGACTCAGCGAGGTGTGCAGCTCTCTGTTGTTAGGGACAAAGGTGGTCTGGAATCCTTAAATATTGCTTTTTGCAATTGGTTTTCATTCAGATTGTCAGCTCAGGCTTTGTGTGGTGGGTGAGGATCCATGTGATAAGGATCTGTGGCTCACCTGCCCCATTCTCCCACTGCCCCACCTGGCAGAGACCTCGGTGAGCTCAGTTGGGGTCTCAGTGGGGAATGCTGCAGCACTGTCTGTCCACCATCTGCAAACACAGGTCGCTGTGGATTAACTGGTGGGTATGGCCACATTTTGGAGGAATTGCTAATTGGGAGAGCTCAGTCAAGGAGCTGCAGAAGGGCTGCCAGGTGGCAGTGGTGTTTTGTAGTGGAGGTATTATATTTAGGTCACGGATTTACATTGCAGCCTGAAGCTTTTCCTCCAGCCTGTGCCCTGCGATGGTGGAATGCAGCAGGGATGGGCTATTAGGGGTGGCTGCTGCTGCCAGGGTTGGGTTTTGATGCCAGCCCTTTGCTCAGGTGAGTGTCTCACGTTGGCTCTGGTGGGTGCACTTGGTGCTGGTGGGCAGGAGCAGGGTGAGAGCATGCAGCCATCGCAGAATGGCTCCTGGTCTCCATGGGAACTGGCAGCAGGATCAGCCCAGGCTGGCCGGAGAGGAGGAGGAGAAAGATGAGGGGGAAGGGAGTGTGGCACCACTTACAGCACACTCTGCATCCCAATGGGAAGGGGGACCCACAGCTCTGATCCCAACAAATCCACATCTGGTTCTCTTTGGTCTGCGAACTCAGAGACATAGAGGTGGTTGTTTGTCCCTTTTGAGATTCCAAAAGAAGGGGGCTGATCTGGCCTGGGAATCCTTCTGCCCTGCTCCTGGTGTCCTGTCAGCAGGGATACCTCTGTCCCTCTATCTTGCTGGAGTTGAACCCAGTGCACCCCAGATGGAGAGTGCTCTTCCCATGCCATGCTCATGCCCTTGTTTTGGAGATGAGAAAACCTTATTGTGGCACCTTGAGTTGATTTCTTGGGAGACCACCTTTCCCAGGAGGCTCTGGACATGTGGGATGGATTTGATCCCCTTTCAAAGCATCGTCACTGTGACTTGGTGGTCATAAATTTACACCTCTCAGAGATCCTTCTCTCTTCTTCCCCTGCTTTACCCCTTCCTTCCATACCTGGCTGCCCTCTCCTATTTCTGCACCCTCCCTCGCTCAGCCGGTGACACCCGAGCTCCTGGTGAGCCCCAGCAGCCAGGACGGGGACCTGGGCTCCCAGTGCCCAGAAGACAGAGGGAACTGGACAGGACGCCTGGATTTCCTCCTCTCCTGCATCGGGTACTGCGTGGGCCTGGGAAACGTCTGGAGGTTCCCCTACAGGGCTTACACCAATGGAGGAGGTACTTGTGCATCCTTGCAGCCACATCCTCATATCACTGAGTTGGGCAGGTTCCTGAATAGACACCCATTCCCCATCTCAGGGCTGAGGAGCAGTGATAACTGGAGAAGATTACAGTGTTCGTGAAAAACTTGAGGAGAATAAATTCTGTGTGTGTGGGCAAAGCACAGCAAGGTGCGAATCACAGCCCTTCCTCTGCACTAGGGGCACAGTGCCCTCTGGGATCTGGGGTGGGCGATAGTGTGGGGAGCTGCTGCTGCCCCTTTCTGCTGAACTAATATTCTGGCCCCTTCCTGGGAAGGCAGTGGGAGGTTGTGGTAAGGATATTTTCCTTTTCTTAAGTGGGCTTTAGTTTTTTGCTCCCCATTAATTTCAGAGTTGTTTTCCTTTTTGCTTCCTGTAGGAGCTTTCTTGATTCCTTACTTCATCATGCTGGCCATCTGTGGGATCCCCATCTTCTTCATGGAGCTGTCCCTCGGGCAGTTCTCCAGCCTGGGGCCGCTTGCTGTCTGGAAGATCAGCCCTCTCTTTAAAGGTGCGTGAATGAAACCTCGTTCCACGATCCTCAAAGGCTAAATGCTGGGGGAAAATTGAGCTGGCTGGGCTGCTGGGGTAACCATTTGGGTAGCTGCAAGATATGCATGAAATCTACCCATCTTCAGAGTGAGTCTCTGCATGTCCTGAGGAGCTCTAGAAATTATATAAAATTATATGAAAAACTGAGTCAGACAGTGTACAAAATACAGGACCAAAGCTGAGAAAGGGCTGTTAAAAAGGTAAGAACAAAGTGTTCAGAAGAAGGTCAGATCAAACGCTCTCAACACTGAGCTGGAGTAAAATCCTCCTAAAAGAAGGTTGTAGTGATGTAGCGGCTGATCTCTTCTCTCAGGTAACTAGTGATAGGACGAGATGGAATGGCCTTGAGCTGCTCCAGGGGAGGTTCAGGTCGGATATTAGGAAACATTTCTTCTCAGAAAGAGCGGTGATGTAGGGGCACAGCTGCTCAGGGAGGTGGGGGGGGGGGGGGTCACTGTCCCCAGAGGTGTTTGAGAACTGTGGAGATGTGGCACTGAGGGACGTGGTTATGGGCACCGTGGGATGGGTTGGGGTTGGACTTGGGGATTTTAGAGGTCCTTTCCACCTTAATGATTCTATGGAATAGATCATCAATTCACATGCATACAGAGGTCAATAAAGGGGTTTCCCCAGCAGGTGAACCTCTGCCTTGGAGCCGGTTAACCATGTGACTGCTGAACCCCAGTGTCTGACCCTCGATGTGGATGCGCTGTGCTCCGGAGAGATGGCTCACTCCTTCTTTACCCTCTCCTTCCTCCAGGCATTGGCATGGGCACGATCCTCATCGTCTCCCTGGTGGCCATTTACTACAATATGATCATTGCTTACGTTCTCTTCTACCTCTTTGCATCCCTCACAAGCGACTTGCCCTGGCAGCACTGCGGCAACTGGTGGAACACCGACCTGTGCCTGGACCACCGTGTCATCAAGGCGGGGAACACCACCCTCCCCGTCAACATCTCCAACACCGTCAGCCCCAGCGAGGAGTACTGGAGGTGAGGAGGCAGGACAAAGTGGGCACTCATACTGTGGGTGCAGTGATGAGCTCATTGTCAGCACTGGGTGATACCCCAGTTAAGCCTCTGGGACTGTATCTCTGAGCTACAGGACATGTCCATTACCATGGCCTGGAAATGCTTCAGAAGGAAATGCGTCCCATAGCTGAACCGGCCAGGGCTCTCAGCCAGCCCAGCTTCCCTCATGGCTCTTCAGTGCATTGTGGAGAAGTCCCACTGACTGCTCACCAGCCCTTCTCCTTTTGCCCCTAGCCGCTACGTTCTGCACATCCAAGGGAGTTCTGGGATTGGGGATCCTGGGAGGATCCGCTGGAACCTGTGTCTGTGCCTGCTCCTTTCTTGGATCATCGTGTACCTGTGCATCTTGAAGGGAGTCAAATCCTCTGGCAAGGTAAGGGCTAGATGGTCTCTTCAGGGATCTACAGCGATGCTCTCTTGTGTCTGCTTTTCTCCTTGCATCTGGGGAAGTGAGATCCATAAACATTAGCTAGACACAGGCTATCTGAGGGTGGCTTGCACCAATGCCATTGGTTGTGCTGCATCCCTGCACTGCAGGGTGATGCTGGGTGACCCAGTGTCCCATTCCAGGACATGCCATAGGGGATCAGGTGCACTGCCCCAGCTCTACAGCCAGCTCTGCCCTCCTACAGGTCGTGTACTTCACTGCCACCTTCCCATACCTCATCCTGGTGATGCTGCTGATCCGTGGCGTGACACTGGAGGGGGCCTGGAAGGGAATCCGCTTTTACCTCACGCCCCAGTTTGACCACTTGCTGTCTTCCAAGGTGAGCAGGGCTTTCAGCAATTTGTCCAAGACACAAAAATGAATATTCTCCAGCATGCAGCAGAGGCAGTTCCCATTCTTGGGAGACTTTTCTGGCCAGCTTCAGGCCCCAAATTCTCCACCAGTCCCAAACCGTTTCTATTCAGCAGCTTGTCTCTTCTCCACACTTTACCTGTGCTGTGCTTCTCACCCCTATGTTTCCAGGGGATTTCCAAACCCTGACTTCCCTATGCTCTGTTTTCTCCCCAGGTGTGGATCGAAGCAGCCCTACAGATTTTCTACTCCCTTGGGGTAGGCTTTGGGGGCCTCCTCACCTTTGCCTCATACAACACCTTCCATCAGAACATCTACAGGTGGGAGCCTGATACCGTCTCCTAAAAATCATTGATGGGGAGCCACGAAAGTCTTGGCTGTTCCCCAGCACCCACTGCAGGCACAGGCAGAGAGGGGATGCTGGGTGCTGGGCTGATTCCCTCCACAGGGGAAAGCAAGCTTGGGAGAAACCCCACAGCATGACCCATGTCATTAGAAACAGGTTCTTTGTACCTCTGGAAAGTACCCAGTGAGGGAGGCCCTTGGGAGAGTCACATTACGGTGAAACCAGGGCTGGCAAGGTCACCCCAGCACGGGGCTGCTATGTTCAGAGCATTTGCTTTCTCCTCTGTAGGGACACCTTCATAGTCACCCTGGGCAATGCCATCACCAGCATTTTGGCGGGGTTTGCCATCTTCTCTGTTTTGGGATACATGTCCCAGGAGCTTGGGGTCCCTGTCAACCAAGTGGCCAAAGCAGGTGAGGTCAAACACGGACCCATTTTCCTGGACCCTCTGCCAGGGCACAGCAAGGAACTGGGAAAGGGAGGTGTGGGGCAGCTCTTTCATTCTCTATAACACCTTCAGCTGGGATAGGGATGGTGGGAGACTCCCACCTCATCCCACCCTACCCAGGCACAGGGATGGAAGGCAGCTGAGGGGTGGATCTTCCAGGTCAGGAAAGGGAAAGAAGAAGACTGTTTCAAGCCATGCAAATCCTAAGCAACACTAAGTGATGCCTAACCGTGGCATGAGCAAGAAACAGGCTAATTCTGTGCCTTGACACCTCCTGCCCGCCTTGCATGGCTGTGGGCATGTCCCCACTGCAGTGCCATGCTGGTTGGACCTTCTTTCCCCCGTGCCCTGCTGTCACCTCTTTTTCACCCTGCTGTCCTTTGCCTCCCCTAGGTCCTGGCCTGGCTTTTGTGGTGTACCCCCAGGCCATGACAATGCTCCCCCTTTCTCCATTCTGGTCTTTCCTCTTCTTCTTCATGCTGTTAACCTTGGGCCTGGATAGCCAGGTAAGGACAGAGCCCACCAGGTCAGCAGCAGTGCCAGGCAGCCCAGGGGCATCAGGGGATCCACTTTTCCTTCCCATGCAGTTTGCCTTTATGGAGACTATCGTGACAGCAGTGACAGATGAATTTCCCTACTACCTGCGACCGAAGAAAGCTTTTTTCTCAGCTGTCATCTGCGTTGGCCTCTTCCTGATGGGACTGATCCTCACAACAGAGGTAAGGTCAGGAGGTGAATCTACTAGGGACTGGCCAGGGGCTCATTCTAGGAAGACAGAGACAAATATATTCATGTCAGCTAAAAAGGTGGGAGAGAGATGACTGATGGGACTGGGTTCCCTGGGGATGTGAAGTCCCATGGGGAGCAACACAGCATTACTGTCCTTGTACCAACCCCAGAAAGAGAAGTGATGTCTCTCGAGGCTGCCAGCAGAGGGTGAGCATTATCTGACCCCACCAGTGGGAGGATGTAGGTAGGAGTTTATTGGGATGCTGGTCCTAGAGATGCTGCTCACTGTGCTTTGACTCCTCAGGGTGGGATGTACTGGCTGGTCCTGCTCGATGACTACAGTGCTGGCTTTGGTCTCATGGTGGTGGTGATCACTACCTGTCTCGTGGTGACACGTGTCTATGGTAAGGGTCTGTCCCATGGGGGCATGGGGAAGAGTGGGTATGACAAAGAGGGTAGGGTGGGGGTGACAAAGAGGTATTTGGAGGGAGCATGAGGGGAGACAGCAGCCTCACAGTGGAGCATGAGGTATCACAGATTCAAACTCATTTCTTCTTGTTTCTTCATCACTGGATTCACTTCCCAGAGATATCTTGAGACTGAGCCTGGTGCCTCAGGCCAGCTGGGTCCTCCTTCCTGCATTTCAAGCTGGGAGGAGAGATGCTTCTTTGCTGTGATAGGAAACTCACTGCTCTTGCCTCTCCGGTCCTGGGAAATGACAGCTGCTGAATTCTTGTCCCTGTCCCTCCTCTAGGCATGAAGAGGTTCTGCAGAGACATTCACATGATGCTGGGATTCCAACCAGGGCCCTACTTCAGAGCCTGTTGGATGGTCCTGTCCCCAGCTACAATGATGGTAACCACTGGGCTAGATGGTGCTAGCATCCCTGGTGAAGTCCCCTTGTCACAAGTTGCTCTACTGGCCTCTCATGGGACCCACTCTGGTTCTGCTGTGAGGTTTTCTTGTGCCTTGTTTAAGAACTCTGGGGAGCTCTGGGCTGACTTGGCTTTCCTTCTGCCCCACAGGCACTGCTGGTGTACAACATCATCAAGTACCAGCCTTCTGAGTATGGCAGCTACCGCTTCCCTCCCTGGGCCGAGGCCCTGGGCATCCTCATGGGGCTCTGCTCCTGCCTGATGATTCCTGCGGGCATGCTCATGGCTGTGCTGCAAGAAGAAGGGACACTGTGGGAGGTAGGAGGCCCTGAATCACCCCAAAAATGTGAGCAGTTGATCCTGAGCCCCTGCCCATCGTGTGTCATCTGGTGATTTGCTGCTGGTGGGATACACAGAATTCTGTCCCTTTCATGTGCCGGGTACAGACATGCAGGATTTTGCAATCATTTTGCAGTAGAAAAGGCAAAACAAAGAGGCAGTGGTGTGGAAAGGCTTTGCCCAGGGCAGACTGCGTAGGTGCTCGCAGCATCCCAGCCTGGGTTTTGCTTTGCTGCTCTCCCCTGGCTGCTATGAGCAGAGTTGCAGCGCTTGCTGCCCTCCCCAGGCTGCAGCCTTTGGAGGCAGGAGCCTTGCCCGGGGCATAGTGACATGGCCAGGAGCCACTTCAATGGATGCTAACCCATTACCCAGGGGTCTCTAATCCTATACCACAGGGCCATAGCCCTGCATTAACTCCCAGTCCCCACAGAACTTACCCACCACCCCATGCAGGCCAGCAGACTGCTCCAAAGCACTGCAGGGCAGTGAGACAGTGCTGCCTTCCCCAAATGCTTCAGGACGAGATTTTGGCTCCTTCCCACCCACAGAGGGTCTTATCCCATCAAGGATATGAATGCCAGAGGGGAGCATAGCAGGTGCCATGCCGCAGTGAGCACCCACATCCCTCTACCCATCCCTTCACAGCGCTTCCAGCAAGCCAGCCGTCCCACCATGGACTGGGGCCCGTCACTGGAAGAGAACCGGACTGGTACCTACGTGGCCAGCCTGGTTGGCAGCCAGTCCCCCAAACCACTGATGGTCCACATGAGGAAATATGGGGGCATCACCAGCTATGAGAACACGGCCATCGAGGTGGACAGAGAGATCGAAGAGGAAGAGGAGGAGTCCATGATGTGAGGGGATGAGCCAACCCCCCCTCCCTTTCCACTTAGCCACTTTCTGCTCACACAGGGCTGGGGAAGCTTTTGGGATCTGCTGGACCCCTCACCACCCCCCTGGCCCTGCCAGGGCAAAGATGCTGCCTGTCCTGTCACCCCCGAGGTGTTTGTGTTCAGTATGGCAAGCTGTGCAATAAGTCCATATGTTTGTGTGACAGTGTCTGTGCAAGTGTCAGGGCTGCCCTATGCCCTCGGCCCCAGCCCAGGGATGATTGGTGCAGAATGAGGCAGCCCTCTGAGTTCGTGTGTTCTCTGACAATATGTGTTTAACTCCAGCAACCCACAAACAAGTGTGAGAAAGGATTTTAATATCCTATGTGCCCTGAGGAAGGTGCATGACAGTGCCCTCACAGGTACCCCAGCAAAACCAGGGTGCATCGGCATCCTGCTGAAATCTGACCTAATAAATGAGCAGTCAGTAAGAGAAAGAAGGGAAAAAAAAAGTGCTTTATAAATAAACTGGCCTGGGACATCCTGAGATTGTAGGGCTCTGCAGGGGCAGGGCTGGGGCAAGCTGAAGAATGGGGAAGAGGCTGGATCACTGGTTCCCTGTAAATGTAGGAGACCATGGGCAGGTCTCAACTGGACCCAGCACCAAAGCATGTAAGTGTGGCTGCCCCAGGATGCCTCCTGCCTGGGGAGAGGAAGAGAAGGTCACATAGAGTCCATAAGGGCACATCCAAGGGGGTTCCAGGCACGTGGCACCCGACGCATTGTCCAGTGCAACTCAGTTCTGTTCAGATAATCAAGAATAAACAGAAAAATGAGGGCTTATGCCTGGATTATGCACGCAGCCCTTATGCACTGGGTTACTATCTCCAGGGCAAGCCAGGCATGAAGCTTTTCTGGCTAGGGGAGAAACCAACCACCCCTCCAGTAGCACCCAGCAGCAATCTGTGCTGCTCCTCAGTGACCCTTCCCCAGCGGTGTGGGGGATTTAATTATTTCCTTTTCACCTCTCGGTCCGTGGGGATGTTCTCCACCATGTCCTTCTCCTGCTGCCTTCCTCCCCATGGTGGAGGCACCGAGCACACTCCAGCTTGCTTCCCAGCTGGCACTGATCTTTATTCTTCTTCATCAGACCCCTTCCCTGGGGCCATGGGGCCGTGGCAGCGCGACCGTGCCGCAAAGCAGCTCCGTCCGCTGGCCCTTGGGTTAATCATTAGAGGCCGGCCATAAAAGTGTCGCTGATGGAAAGTTCAGGCTGTGGCGGCTGGGGAGCGGGGAGGGCCTGCCATAAACATTTATGGCCCCAATGAATCCTCGCTCTAACCTTGACACTATTTGCTGAGCGGGAGGCCTTGGGAGGTCACGGTGCTGCCCAGCCACCGCAGTGTGTGGGCTGGGGGACCCGGGCCGGCCTGGCCCCATTGGGACGTGGATAGGATGTGATGGAGCAGGCGGTGGGCTCGGGCGCTTCATGGTGTCACTGCTGACCACCACGTGCCAGTGGCATTCAGGACACCCTCACAGGATCTGCAGACGGAGGATTTTGAAGCTGGCCATTCTGCTCCAGCCTCCGCGTGCATGGCTCCATGGGGTCCTGGCCACGGGGCCCACATTGCCCCTAAAATCCCTCAGGCGCTTTGGCTGGGCTCACTGCTGCGTGGCGATTGCAGGTGCAGTGTGAAGGACAGGGCAGGGACACACGCAGCACTGCATCCATCCCTACGCCTCCATGCCTTCCGCCCTCTGGGGAACACCCTGCTCTGCCACACCATGACCTTGTAGCAAGGCTTTTTTGGCACGGAGTGACAAGAACACAGCCAAGGGGCACAGGTTGGCCTTGGAACGGGCATCTCCCTGCTTCCCCCAGCACAGCCTTCTGCTGACACCTCGTGGGGCCGCAGCACCACTGCAGGCCCGGAGCCGTGCCCTGACAGGTCACCCCCAAGTTCTTCTTGCTGCTCAGAGCATCCCAGCACTGTGCGGGGACAGCCAGGGCTGGGGCTGACATGAAGCTCCCAGGGTGAGCCCAGGCCTCGCTGCTTTCGAGGACAGCGATGGAGCGATGCAGACGGTCCGAGTCACTGCAGTGACGGAGAATCATCCGTTTCCATGCTCAGAAGTTGTTAGCTATTTATTGCACTTGAACACCAAGAATAAAACGGACAGTTGCCCTCCCACCCCGCGCCCGGTCCCCCCACTGCCCTCCCCACGTATCGCATCCGAGTTGAGCAGTGATCGTTCTGTTCGCAGCCACAGGTTTTGAAAACAAAGGAAAAGGAAACTATACCAACCCTTCCCCTCCCCTCCCCTGGCATTGAGTGCCCACTGTATCCAACGTGGTGGCACCGCTCGAAGGACTGAGCGAGCGTACAAAAAGAGAAAGGCTTCAGCTGCAACCGTACGGACTTACAGACACAGGGGAAGGGCAGCCACCCCTCCCCAGATCCTGGTTTGTGTTGCTCGACAAAGTTTGGTACACTCCTAATTCATACATATATTTTTCGCAGTCATCTTAAATAAATATTTCCATAGAGAATTCCTGTATGTATATATATATATATATATATTTATATATATATTATATAAGAGAGATCTCATTTTTTTTCTTAAACCACTGTTAATGTATTTTCCCTGCTTGTCCAAAAAAAAAAAAAAAAAAGTTACAAAAACCCTAAAATTGTGCAACAGTTAGAAAAAGGGGACAACAACTCAAAGAAGGAAGGAGCCACTCAATACAGCCCCCTCCATGCCCCCTCTTCTGGACCTAAGGGCAGGAAGGACTGTCAGCTGAGGGCAGTGGCCTCTGGGGGACAGATGGCATGGAGGTCAATGTCCCCTGCTTTGATGTGCCCACAGCCTGCTCAAAATCTGAGTTTCCCTGTCTGCAACAAAAGGGCCGGGACCTGCACTTTTGGAAATGGGCAATGGGAAAGTCTTTGTCCTGCTAGCAGGAGTGTATCATTTGCATCAAGAGAGTACTGTAGACCATGAGAAATGTCCCATGATGGAAGATCAAGGTTTAGCCCAGCTCCTGGGGTGATCAGAGGATTTGGTTATGGGATTTTCTGCTGGCAGACAGCTCCTGGTCTGTGTGGTTACACAGAATGTGTAGCTGCCCTTTCAAACACAGCTCTGCTGTTTGCTGGTGCTTCCCAGCTGTCCATGAGCTCCAAGTGCTGCCAGCTCCATCCTCTGTGCCTCCACGGGGTCATAAATTGATGCTGGGCGAAGGGAGAAGAGGCAAGTTTGTGGAATTTGGTGCCTGGCAGATGGAGTATTTATTTTGGAAGGGGAGAGAACTGTCCTGGCTGTCCTGAAGTAGAACATTAGGTGATCTCCAGCCTTGAGGATAATGAGGACAGGAGGCCCATGGTGGTAAACTCCGTCCCAAGAAGGTGGCCTCATCCACACTCCATATCGGGGACATCTCCTGGACCTTGTCACCACTTGATGACAGAACTGTGGTGGGATTGCTGAGATAATACCAGATAGCATGCAATACTAAGTTGGTGCCAACAGCACAAACACTCTCTAGCAAGAACATCTGGTACAGGTGTAACTGCAGCATCCCTTGCTTTGCAAGCCAAAAAAAGGCTGTAACAGTTGGTTATCTTGTTTTTGTTTTTTTTTAATTAAGTTTTCCTGCAAGTTCAGGCAAAATCAAGAAATGCAAAGGAAGACAGACAAGATTTTTTTCACCATGGCTACTAAAAGAAAAGGTGTTGGTTTATCAGTGCTTGTTCAGAGATGCTCTGGGGATACAGAAACATGCCCTGGAGAACGAGGGCAAGGTGGGGAGAGAAACCGGGCAGAACAGACCTCTAAAGTGCAGGTGCTTAATGCTGCCAACATGGGCAGGTTGGGAAGTTGGATCTTCCTTGGTCAGGCTTCAGCCTGACTGGAAGACAAGAAAGTGTTGGAAACAATATTCTAGTTCCCTTTGAAGAACTGGGAGCATTTTGGGTGTTGCAAAGACATCCAGGTGCCTTGTGAAGAACTTGTCCCTGAAGAGATGATGGTAGGGAAGCCTCAAGGAGGAGAAACCACCTCCAAAAAAACAGCTCAAAGCCTCTCTGGTAACCAAGATGTACTCCTCAACTTGCAACCACCTAAAGTGGGCTCCCAGTAAAAGGTCTACCCCACCATCCCATCTTTCAGACCCAACAACACAGCCCCTGTCCCAGCCCTTTCTCCAGCAGTAGCTGCTGGAGCACCTATGTCATCAGGGCCCAAAGCTGTTGGCAGCTCCAAAACTAGGCTGAGCCCCTCAGCCTCCTCCTTTCTTGCCAACACCAGTCTGCAATAAAGCTCTGACATCAGGAGGTGGACCAGACCCTTGCCATGGCTGGCTTCAGAGCCAATGCTGGAGAGAAGAGGGGGAACTGTGAAAGAGCTGAATCCTTCCTTTAGAAATGAAAAATATATATATTTATCAGCACTACACAACTACAGGAAAAAACATGGGTCTGTGAAAACACCCCAACTCTACTTTAAAAGCTTATTCTCACCCTGAATAGATGTCCCCACTTTGGGGGCAATTCTTGCAAGCCAACATAGCTCCATGGTCAACCAGCAAAGGTCCACCAAAGGCAAGGGGACACATACTTGCATCTGAAGAGGACCCGTGAGATATCTTCCCAAAAAGACATCTCCTATACACACTGCCAGCAACAGTCACAGCCCCTGCACAGTGGGATGCAATAAAAACTTCTCACAGCCTCTTAATACCCCAACGGTTTGGATTTCTGCCTCCCCATCCAATAGGAAAATATTTTTGCAGTCTGCAAGGACATGGCTGCATTTCGTGAGGCAGCCGTCCCTGCCAAGACAAAGAGCAAAGCATTCAAAACCACAGAAAAGGCAAAATACACACCCAGAATTTACATGGAGAAAACAGTTCCTTTTTTTTTTCTTTTTTTTTTTTTCCATGGATTTTTTTAATGTCCAAAACAAGTGTTTGGTTTTTGTGTTTTGTTTTTTTTTTGTTAATTTCTTTGTTTTTCAACACACGCACCGTCTAGAAAGTTAAACGCCATGCAGATGAAGAGAGTGCAGCTAGAAAGTCCTTTGGGCAGCAGCACTGCAGGAGCCCCATGTCAACGAGCAAAGGGCTTCCATTGGAAAAGGACAACAAGAAGCGGAAGCATTGCTGGAAAATCCACCGCCCTTGCGTCTCTCAGACCTCTACCTGATGGCAGAGGGGCAAGACCAAAATTCCCTGTCCTGGCCCTGCCTTCCATCCTAAAAACCAAACCCTGGTGGCTCAGAAGAGTCCCCTTCTGGGTTTGCCATGCAAGCGGTCCCCTGGGTACAGAAGCCTGGGGATGTTGGTGTCCCAGGGACGTGGCTGCCCTGGGGACAGGTGACCTGGTGTCTTTGCCTGCTGGCAGCCCTGGTGGGAGTGGCGCAGCGTTGCAACCCCTCTCCAAATGTAAACGCAATGAAAAACAGCAACCCCAAAAAATCCCCCCCACCCCCCGACCCCAAACAGTTGAATGTTTCTAGTTATTACATAAAGATCCATTTCAGCAAATACTCAAAATCAAGTTACGAAATACACGGTAGGTTGTTTTCTTTTTCCTATAAAAAGGCATGCGCTGAAAGTAGAAGATAGCTAAAGGCTTGTTTGTTTCTTCAAAGCACAACCAGATTCTGCAGAGTTTTGTCACTAAAGCTTGCATTCCTCATCTTTGCTGGAAGGTGTCGTGTGGGCAATGGTGTCTGTGTCTCCAATCAGTGGCCAGCTCGGCTACCTTGGCCTTTGTGCCATGGGGAGCTGCAGATGCTGCATGCGAGGGGCTGGGGGACAGGATCCAATGGGATGGGAGCAGGGTGTGGGACAGTAGTGCTGCCCCAAGCCCAACTGGGGCTGGGAGAGCTCTCTGGGCTGTGTCAGTGTGGTTATAGATAGTGGTCACCTTTCTCCTCTTTTCCCCCAGTTTTGGCAGTCCCCGCTCCCAGGAGAGAAGGGAGGAAGGAGGGAGAGCATCCTGGTAGCTTGCTGAGGCGCAAATCTACTTACCCTCCTTGGAAGAGAAAACACCAGGACACCTTTACTCACTCATCCACGCATTCCCCTCCTCACCCAAGATGCACAGAAGCTGAATTTTGCAAATGGTTTAAAACCCAGGTTCCCTGGCCGAGGCTGCTGGGACGCGTGAGCTCAGGGCAGCCAGCAGGGACCTTGATAGCAGCAAGGCAAAATCCATCAGTGTGCGGAGGGTGTGCAGCACAGAGCAGCTCTCCACGACCTCCTCTTCTTTGGGGAGCCATCAGTAGAAGTGGGGATGGAGGTGGATGATGAGTCCTATCCCAATCCGTGGGATGCATGGGACGGCAGGGCTGTAGGGGGGCCATGCAGCCCAGGGTGAAGGTTTTTTTGCCACGGCAGGCATCAGGTGCTCAGATTTAGGTTCACGTTTGTTGTTCTCTTCATTCATGCAGAAGGAGGGGGCCTGGTGAAAGGGGATGGAGATGGGATGCTTGAAAGTGCCGTTGAGGCCGTTGCACGTGTGCAGTGAGAAGCGAGGGACTATTCCAGCAGGAACCAAGCAGCAGAGCCAACAGCCAAAGTCCTGTAGGTGAAGAGTTGGAGGGGTCTCCCCTGGCAGTCAGTCAGTGACAAACCCAGCATGGGCCTGACCACGCTTCAGCTGCAAAACACCAACGGGCAGAGCAGGATGTTGCTTGAGCCGTCACTCCAGCACAGCATCCCTCTCCCTCTGCCCTCTCGTGACCACTTCCCACCTCCTCCCCACCACAAATCCCACAGGTATGCTCCCTGGGACAGGACCCCAACCCCATTTGCTCCCCCTGCCCTCCCCACCCCTTTCCGGGTCGCAGTCCCTGGAGGCTCACAGGGCTTACTGCGGTAGGACAGAGGGTGCACCGGATCTGTGGAAGTGGACGATCTGCCATTTGCCATCGCGGCGGTGCCAGATGCGGGTCTCTTCGGACTGGGCAGTGCGGGGGATGCCCCCTGCATCCACGTACTGCGTGATGCGGATGTAAGCGATGCAGGCGGACTCGTCTCCCATCAGGTGAATGTGGGGGTTCAGGATCGTCGTGTGCACAGGCTTGCTGTTTCGGGACCACACTGGAAAGGGGATAATTGGGGTGGCCTGAGGCAGAGGAAGGACTTTGGGTGGCTTCTCAGTGTGGAAGGGGACATCCTGGGGTTAGAAGACTGAGGACACAATGGGCTCAGGATGGGTGCATCTAGGGAGCTACAACAAGAGGTAATGGCCTTAAGTTGCTCCAGGTTGGATAGTACAAAAATTTCTTCATAGAAGGAGTGATGGTGCACTGGAATAGGCTGCACAGGGAGGTGGCGGAGTCAGCATCCCTGGAGATGTGCTATAAATATGGAGATGTGGCACTGAGGCATAGTGGTCAGTGGGCACGGTGGGGGGTGTGTTGGGGTTGGATTTGGTCATCTTAGAGGTCTTTTCCCAACTTAATGATTCTATGATTCTAACCAAACAGCTCTTTATTCACCGTTTGGGATCTTGCAGCCCAGCCAAAATGTTCCCAAAGTCACCCTTTCCCTCCTCTCTTCAGCAAGCTGCTGGAAGTAGGGACATAGCTGAGTGGTGGGAGGTGGGAAGGGTCCCTCAGGAGGCAAGGGGGCAGCTTACAGTTTTCAAAGTAGAATCGATGGAAATCCAGGCCTTCCACGAGGTTCCCCAAAGCCTCAGGCTCGAAAGCAGTCATCCCAGGGTCACACATCTTCCTGGGGAGGTGAAAAGGAGAGGGAAAGGAGAGATCATCTCACTGTTTCCAGCAAGATAGTCTTCAAGCAGAAGCCTGGCCTGGTCCTGCAGGAAACCAACACACTGTTTGCTCCCAGCCCCCCAACTTCAGCTGGACGCAGATCCCTCCATCACTCACCACCTCCCTTTAAATCTTCCTAAGTACTGCTGCCTTCTTTGTAAGAGATAAGAGAAAAGCAGCAGGGAAAAATGAATTCTCTCTCTGCTCAGTATCAAAATATCCCTGCTGCTGTCCTCTGGGGCAGGCAAGCAGACCTGCACTCACTCAGATGCACTAATTAAATAGGCCTTGGACACAGAAAAAGCGCATTCTGAGGAGCTTCAGCTCAGCAAGTAGAGAGCAGTTCTGCTTCCAAGCAGCCTGAGGCGGTCTGGGTGTAACGATACCACAGATGTGATGTTCCTTCTTCCACCATAAATCACACTCGCAGTTATTCATCTTTCTGCAAACCCAGAAAATTGGGCACATCCATGCTAATGAGACTAGAGAGATGTGGTCATCTCAGTGTGAGAAATCACAGGGCTGGGAAACTGATGTCCCCTGTGTCTCTTGGATGGTGTCCACATCCCTCTGCCACGTCACCCTGCCCTTGGCAGCAAGGTCCTTTGGCACTCACTCAGGGATGCTGAGCCCAGCCCAGAACTGAGCACACTCACGTGTAGGACTCAAAGTCGCCGTTGCTTATTGCTTCAATCAGCTGCTCTGTCACCTTAATGATTTCTTGCTTCCGTACTGTTGGTTTAAAGAAAAATAAAAATTAAAAATTAAATGAAACACCGTTTTGATTGTTTGTTTGCTTTTGTTGTGGCTATTGAAAAGACACATGAAAGCCATTTCTAATGGGAAGGAAGACTGCCCTGCACAGAACATCAGTGGGAGCCCCTGCCCTGGGAGGACACACATCCAACTAACACATCTGGCTAGAGCCCATCCTGTGCTATGATGACATCGCTTAGTTAAGTGACTTTACAAATTAGCACCGTGGGCAGGAGAGATTTCCCCTGGAGGCTTTTCCCCTAGGGATGTTGGTCTCAAAGGAGTTCAGACCTCAGCAAGAATGCAGGAAGGGAATGGAATCATCCATTTCCATTCTTGTGAGCCTTTTTTCCTTGCCAGCAGTGTTACAGATACCCCTGGTGGCGACCCATGGGTGAAGCCACCGATGCTGGCAGTGCCCTCTTAAGGACCCCCAAGGCACCATTAAGGGCTGCTAGGCTGATGACCCTGGGGTACCCTCATTGGTGTACCTTTGGTGTCTTCATCCTCAATGGTGGTGTTGGTGCTCTCCGACGATTCCTGAGCAAAGAACAGAGAGGAGACAGCACGGTGAGCCCAGTCTTCTCCCCACGCCAGGAGGAGCTTGTGTGTCCGACAGCCCCCCGGGTCCGACCCCACAGCACTCGGCTGTGCGACTGGACGGCAGCCGAGGAAAACGCCGGCAGGTCCAACCCGTCCTCCACCACAGCTTGAGCGCAGCAGAGCTGGCCAAGCCCCCCAGGCCGTGTGCCAAGGGAACGTGGACTGGGCTGGGGAGGGTCTTGCAGGCGCGGCGCTGCCTGTCCTACTGATGCCTGCAGGGACACAGAGATGGGGCAGGTCCGGGGCGGCTCGGCAGGGTGCTAGGAGGGCAGGGGAGGGGCTGCGCAGGGGTGGAAGACACCATGTTGACTGTACGATAGAGAGAGATGTACAAATTAACAGCGAGGAGGAGCTGGGATGAGAAAGAGGGGACTGTGCAGGAGTGAGAGACCACACTGATCGCAGAGTAGGGAAAGAAATGTACAATACAACAGAGTGCTTCCAAGACCCACATGGACCACCGAAGGCTGAGACACAGCTCTTTCCGTCAACAGCTGAGCACTAGACAGATTTGGGGTGGAGGGGGGGGGTCTGACCCCTCCCCATCTCTCTCCAGGAGCCCCATCAAGGCGACTCTGCTAGCGGAGCTAGAGCAATGGCTCAGCTAGCTCTTCCCAGCAGAGCCTTGCTGATGTATTACCCATAATACCCCGATGTAGGTTGGCAAGGTGTCCCATGACCATACAGTCCCCGCAGAGGCATGGAAGGTGTTTCTCCAAGGCTCCTTGGACCGATGCAGCCTGCAGACCTGAGTCAGGAGAACTGGGAGAAACGGCATGAGAACCCATCAGCAAGAACCAGGGCTGGCTTCCCACCAGCCGGTGGCCAGCAAGTGCCTGCACCAACCCTGTGAGTGGGGATTGTGGGTGATACGGCTTTGAGGATGTTCCCTCCAACCCCGGTGGCCCTTCTTCCCTACCCCGAGGTAACTTCCAAAAACGGGGGAAGGCTGGAACATGTGGAGAGGCCCAGCAATATCGGCATTGAGGAAGACGAAGGACACTCACCATTAACTGAACGCTGGAACTGGACTTTCTTTTCTGGAAAAACAAGGAGAAGAGATGGAACAGGAAGAGACACAGAGTGAGAAAGGCAGAGAGCAGCACGAGAGAGGCAGCAGCTCCTGAGCCACCCTTCATGGTCCTCGTGGAGGGGCAAGCAAAAAGCACAAGGCCAACCTGGTGCTCACGGAGGGACGTGCCACCGTGCTGCGGGGCCATGCCAGCTCCCGCCCGCCTTTCCGCTGTCACCTTTCGCTCCTGACCTGCCACAATCCCTGTTGTTGCTCACCCCGAGGGCCTGCCTAACTCAAAGGTCTCACAGGAGTAGGTGACCCTTCTGTTGGCTTTGTGTCCAGGCCTCCAAGCCAACAGGAGCAACATGAGATTCCTAAACTTTGCTCTGGCAGCTTTGCCACTTGCACAACCTTGTGCTTGGCTGTGAGCACCAAAATGAAGTTGTACGGACTCTACAAATGATGATCACTAGTGTTGGAGACACTCAATTTTCATCTTGGATCTTGACTTGTCTCCAGCACAGAGTTGGCTAGTTTAAAGCCAGTGTGGCTATCACTTCCTGACCCTGCAAGGCAGACACATCATAGGAAGCTGTCCTGGCACAGCTCTGCTGCTCTGAATCAAATTTCCTCCCAAGAGGCAGTCTTACGCATCCACATATTCATCTCCATCCTTGACCACTACCACCAGGCTTTAAGGCTTTGGGTAAGAAGACCCCATTGCTGCATCTCTGCTTGCAATCCCAAACTACTTCTGGATCCTCCTTCCTTTCCATGCCAAGGACATGCACACTGGCCTTTCTTCACCTTCAGCTCTCAGGGTACAAATCACAACTGGTGATAAGGAGCACCAGTGCAGGAATTAGGAGCTGCAGTGCCAAATAAGCAGCAGTTTTACCACCACATTTAACAAGGCACCATTTCTGCCTGTCCCGTAGAGGGAAAAGAAGCATGCACTGTGCCCAACTCTTGGAAAAATCCATGCAGCAGTACATTATGGTGGATGAACAAGCTGCAGTAGGAAAACTAACATCCAAAACTAACACCTTGCCTCTTTTCACTCCCTAAATGGCTCCCGCCAGCATCATCGCTGAGTTTCCCCCAAACTGTGTTCTCTTTCACTGAGTCTTTTTTCACTCCTAACCCTTCTTCTCTGGGACAACAGAAGTCCCTGGGGCAGGACAAGCTGCTGTGCTTCAGGAGAAACCTCAGGGGGATGTGCAGCCGGAGACAGCTCCCAACCTCTGCTAACCAAGGACAGGACATGGGGCAGTAAACTGCAGAAATTTCAGACGCAACAGAATGCAACACAAAGCAGTGACTGCGTCGAGTCGGGACATACAGTAACAGGATGCAACATGGGGCAGTGAGCTCATTAATTTTGGACGGGACAGGATGCGACACGGGGCAGTGATTTCATTAGTTTACAATGTGACGAGATGGGCACACAGGGCAGTGAAGGTATCGTGGCTGCTGGGACCAGAACACCTACTGGAGACACCAGAACAGGGGCAGAGAGGAATTTTGGATCCTGTGAGCGCCTCTGTAGGGGGAAACCTCCTTGGGAGGGTGCTTTGGGCTCTCCAAGCCTGGGCTAGCACCCTCCTGGTGCCTCAGGCTGTCCCAGGTGGTGTCTCCAAGTGTAGACAACTCTTCCGACGACAAACCCAGTCCCCTCCCCACCTGCCCACCCACCCATGAAGGATTCCAGCTCCCTGCCTCACTTTCCCAGCGAGATGGAAGGAAGTGACAAGCTCCCAGCAATGCCCTGCCGTATGCCAAGTGTCTGTGGTGGGCCAACAAAGCTTTGGCCACAGCAGCCAGCTTCCCAGGCTAACATTCACCCTTAGTCTACTTGGAAAGCCAAGAGGGATCTCTGTTGGGAAGCTGAACCAGCAAATGGTCTTCTATCACAGCACCTAGAGATAAAATCAAGGCAATTCCTTTCTGCTGGAAAACACAAGTCAGGGCTGTGCCTGATGAAGCCTCTCCAGCCACTAATACTTAAAAAAGCATCTCCTGGTTGCAGTCAGCTGTGCTCCAGCAACTCGTATTCTGGCACCTCTATGTGGGACCACAGCTCAGGTGGCTGCAGAGGCAGCAGACAAGGGCTGGCAGGCAGCTTGCTGGGACTCCCGTGGGGCTGTGCAAAGCCAGCAGTCTTGTCCTGGGAGTGACATTCCACTGCCCAAGGCAATTTCCTCTCATAGCAATGCAGCCCATCATCTTCATGTTGCAGAACAATATAGTGCAGCCAGAATGTTTGATGCTGTGGAGCTGCGTGCAGATTTTGTGTGGTCTCAAACCTTTCAGGCTTGGCATGCTGCAGCCACTTGGTATGGTGGGAGGGGAACAAAAAGCCATCCCAGCACTTTGGCTGCACTGGACATTTGAGCAAAGGAAGGAAGAAACCAGCTGAGTGCACTGCTCTTCCAAACCCTGCCACTCTCACAGCCCAGTAGCAGGGTCCTTGCAAGAGGACCAGTGGAAGAAAAGAATCTTTGCTGCAATTGGAGTCCCAGTGCTCTGCCTCACACCTTGCATCCCTGCCCTGGAGCAGAGGAATGTGATCATGCAAGTTCTCCACTGCTGAGCGACAGTTTGTGTCTAACAGGACAAAAGAAAGACTTTAGCATGGGCCAATCTTCCTGCAGCCCTCCAAGCACCAGCTCGTTCCGAGCACATCGCCAAGTCAGAGTGCCCATATTTTCTGTTTACAGTGAGTACGGGAGATGGGAATGGGATTGAGAGGGTTAAACACCTCCATGTACCATTGTGGGGACAGGATAGTGCAGGGGGACCCTGGAGCAGCAGGACTGCGCTGGGGTGGGGTGATGAGCCCACCACCAGCCTGAAGCCCCAGCTCTGGGCTGCAAAACCACCTCCATGGCCCCTCTCCCCTCACTCCATAGCATGGAGCAAGCATGATTTTTGGGCAACAAAGCAGTGGCAAGAGCCGGCCGTGCTCCCTTGCTGCTGGCTGCAGCACCAACCCCTTCCCTCACTGCGCTGAAAAGCTACTCCAGTGGCCCAGGAACATGCTGGTGGCCCGGGGACACAGCAGGAAAGCTGTGTCAACAACTACCCTTCAAAGCACAGGGTGTCACAGGGAGCGCTGGCATAGCACCAGGACCCCACTGCCAGCACCGGGGAGCGGAGAGGCAGGCGGGAGGGGGGCTTACCTTCACGCCGTCATTCTTCTTGTTGCCACCACTTTTGCCTCCTGGAGAGAGGAGGAAGGAGGTGAGCAGAGCCAGGCAGGGCACCAGGACCAGGAGGCCGAGGATCAGCAGCATGATGCCGGGCAGCAGAGCCGTGTGGCGGCTCTCGTCCTCTCGCAGCCCCTCCAGCACAACCCTGCGAGCTCAGGGATGACCTCTCCAGCACCGGCCCGTCCCACCAGAGCAGCTCTCCATGAGCGTCCCCAAACGTCACGGCGGGGTGGTGGGGTGCCCCATAGGGAGCCCTCTGGCCCCGGGTGCTGTCAGCACGGCGCTGGAATGGGCCGCCCGCCTGCCGCCCCTCTAATTTTAGCCCCATGCTGCTGGGATCATGTGCTCCCGGCCCGCCGGCCTGACAGCTGCAGCCCACATTTTGACAATGATGAAAAGCAGATGCCTTTCCCGTGCCCACCTCCGGCTGCTGGCCAAACGCCGGACCCCTGGGCTGCACCAGGGACCCCACATCCTGGGTTGCGTGTGGGAGCAGTCCCATGCAGATCCTGTTGCCTGCTGGGGTGGGCAGGGGGCACGGGCAACCCCTGGGCTGCGTGGGATGGGAAGCGCTAGGAGAGAAGCTTTTGGGTTTCCTGCTCTTTGATGCTTTGCGCCTTCCGTAACCGGATCCGCGCCAGCTGCTGGACTCCTCCAACCCTGCACACGCTGCCCACAAGTGCTAAATATGTCAGCATGATCCCCCTGCACCTCCCCATGACAAATGCTGATACCAATCCTGGCTGTGGCCATTTGCACGGCTCCTGGCTGTGCCAGCTGCCCCCAGCTCCCCCTGCCCACCCCAAAACGCGGCTCCTGGGGTGTCTCAGCAAAGCACTCCAAAATTCACATTTAAAACCAAGCCACGCTGTGCTGAGAAACCTGCAGGCTGCCATGCTCCAACCCTGCTCCTGCCTCTCAGTGCAGCCCTAGGGATACAGCGATGTGCAAGGGGAGAAGCATCGCTGCAGGGTCAGTGCCTCAAGGCGGGTGAGGTGGGGGGACCCTCTGCTGCTGGGGCACCTGGAGGCTCATCCAATGCCTCTTCTGTGCAGAGGATCCAAAACACAAACACCTCTAGGACGGAGGGCCCAAAAGCACCACCGCCCTGGAGCACCTGGCTGGGCTGCAGCCTCAGTAACACTGTATCTGGGGTGAAGCCCAGGTGCCCCCCAGCTCGGCCCCGAGGAGAGGAACCCGGGGACGGCACCTACCGGAGAAGTTCCTGGTGGCCAGCATGGTGGTGAGGATGGCTCCCTGCAACACACAGAAGGCAGAAAGGAAGGGAGTGTGCAGGGCCACCGGGTCCCCATGCTCCCTGTGTGTCACCTGTCCCCCACACCCTTTGCTGGAAGGAAACTGGCCCACAGGCTGACCCAACCCCTTATCCCTATCACCAGGGCATTGGGTTGCAGGCTCCGAATATTCCCTCCAAGATTAAAGAGATATTCAATAACCTGGGGCACATTTTGGTCCTATTCTTTGCTGGCCAGGGCTGGCAGCTGGTGGCAAGGGGAAGCAGAACTGAATGTGATTGCAATGAAAGAGATGGGGATTTTTCATGGTAGCCACCCATAGAGCAACACTGCAAAATAACACCCAGAAAAATGCTGCCCCTTCTCCATCTGACTCTACTAACTAGTTGCTCAGCATGTAATGAGATTACTTAGGACTAATTGCCTGCAGTAATGGATTACCATTTTGAAGTGCATGCCTGAACTAATTTGATTACTTGTCTGGCTGAAAAGTAATAACAGTTCATAGCCAGTTTCTTTTCTTGATAATCATGTTAGTAGCCTGCAGCTGCCCTGCTCTGTGCCACACTGCGTTCAGCCTGGAACACTGTGCCTCTGTCTTGTGCAGATCCACACAAATCCTGACCCTCCCCTCTCAGTGACCAGCCCCCACTGACCCGACCAAGCATTCTGCACCAGGCTGGGGAGGACAGTGTGCAAATTACCTTTAGCTTCCTCCGGGCGTTGAACTTCTTCAGGCAATCCACCGTCTCCTGTCTATGCATGCACGAGGCCACAGTGGCACGGTGCTGGGAGGAGAGAGAGCTGGTTCAGGGCACACTTGTGCAGGATCCCAATGCAAACCCCTGTGCCCCCACAGCTCGGGTCCCTCACCGATATCCAGGGGTGCTTCAGAGCCTCCGCTGCCGTGATGCGCTTGGATGGGTTGATGGTCAGCATCTTGTTGATGAGATCTTTCGCTTCGGGAGTGACGGTGTCCCACTCAGGGGAGGGGAACTGCCAACAGAAGGATTGGGTGAGGAGCAGCAGTCCTTGGCGATGGGGCTGGCTCTCCTCCAGCTCCAGGCAGGAGCAGGCAAAGGGATGGTAGCACATGGGAAGAGCTGTCAGTTGGAGAGCAGGGCTGGAGCGAGGATAAGCCCCAGGATGAGACCCATCTGTTCCGCAAAGTGGATTGAAAGGTGCCAGCGTGTGCACCTGGGCACGGCATCTCAGACAGCCCTCTGCAACCAGGGCAGGGGAAGGAAACTCACTCCCATCTGACTCACCCCAGTCACTTTTCTGAAGCAGCAGACTGCAATGAGGGGACAGCAGGAGGAAGGGGTGACAGTGGAGGAGGCAGCAAGAGAAATGCACTCACGTCGTAAGCCCCAGCCTTGATCTGCTGGTAGAGGCGGTGCTGGTCTTCATCCCAGAAGGGCGGGTATCCAACCAGCAGGATGTAGAGGATGACACCTGTGCAGGAGGAGACATGGGGTCAGCAGGTGAGTGAGAGGCACTTCACTGCTGGATGCATGAGCAGACCCATGCTAGGGATCAGCCCAACTCAGGGAGAGAAACTGAGAACATTCTCCAGATTGACTCCCCTTACCACAAGCCCAGAGGTCCACGGCTTTGCCATAGGGATCCTTGCGGAGCACCTCAGGAGAGAGGTATCCCGGAGTGCCGGCAAAACCTGCAACAGAGAGCCCATCATACACCCTGCATGCTCCCAGCATCCCCATACAGTTGGCTTAGGGGTGTTCAGTCGTCCAAAGTCATCCCTGGGGGTGCTCAGTCCTCCAGGCCTGATAATACCAGCCCAACCTGGGCTCTGCCCAGTGGATAACCCATTGTGCACTCACCGAACCAGGCTTGCTGGTCTCCCTCCACCTCGATGGCGAGGCCAAAGTCAGCCAGCTTGACAGCAGCTCCCTTCAGCTTGGAGGCCAGCAGCAGGTTCTCAGGCTGCAGAAGGAGGAGAGGGTGTCAGAGGGGACCTATGAGCTCTTCCAAACACAGCTGGGGGAAGGATGGATGTGGCCCCACCCTCCCACAGACCCATCCCTGCAACCCATACCTTCAGGTCCCGATGGACCACCCCCATCTGGTGACAGTGCAGGACAGCTTCCAGGATCTGCTGGATGCAGTGGCTGCAAAGAGAGGAGAAATCTCACATCAGTGCCTTAGTTACGTTCACATGGCTGCATCTCAGCCCCCTGCCCTTCTTCCCATCACCACATCCCACTGCTTCACGATGTCCCTCTCCACCACATGTCACACAATGGCTGTGACCCAACTGTTGGCCACCAACAGGTGAGCACAGAGCTGGGACTATGCACACACCCATGGGCTTCCACAGAGCTGGCACCAGGAGCTGGAGATTGATGCTGAGGTCACAGTGCCAGCCCAGGTTCGGTCTCTAAAGGTGAACAGGGCAGCTGTGCCCACTGGCCATGCAGCTGATGCTCCAGTCCCATTTTCCCAGCCCTATCTAACATGGGTGGCTCTCGTTGTGTCAGTTTGATTTATGTCAAGTTCATTAAACTCCAGCCCTACTGCGTGCATGGAGAAATGAAGGGAAAAAGAATGAGGCAATGATAACTTTTGTTCCAAAACAGCTGTCTGCGAGGCAGGTCTTTATTTACATTTATGCTATTTGTATGACACTAATAAGAGGATGCGTTCAAGTGGATTCTGTGCAAGCAATCCACTAATTGAGATTGCTTTTTGCCTAGAAATAAGGGATAGAAATACCCAACAACCCCTTGGGTACTTGTACGGACTATGCCCTACACACGGGGTGAAGCCAAGAGGCACAGAGATACCTGGAGACTGCACGCTCAGCCATCCTGCCCCAAACAACCCTCCTTAGGTGAATGTCAGAGCAAGAGTTTGTACTGCAGAAAGCAGAGTGTGTGGAGCCCTGGGAAGCTGTGGGGACGTGGGACACTTCTCGTCCTTCCCTGCTCAGATCCTTGCTCACCTGGCATCCGCTTCGCTGTAGTATTCTCTGGCCACGATGTCCTCAAACAGCTCCCCACCAGTGACCCTGGGACAGAACCACGGGGTCACGCTGGGCATGCAGCAGGGCTGGGGCTGTTCACAGCATGCTCAGCCCTAGTAAACCCCCCAGATATGTTGCCATGCACAAGGTAATGGAGCAGGGACGGACCGTCATCTGCCTGGCACAGAATAGGATGGGATGGGATACGGGATGGAGGGAACTGATGATGGTCAAGTCCAGCTGCCAACTTTAGAGTCACCAAGCCTGGCTGTTCCCTCTCTGTGCAGAGAACAACCCCAAGGTAGCCCAAAGAAGGACATGGAAGAGATGGGGGAGGCCACGGGGCACATTGCCTTGGGGGGAGCATGCAGAGGATTAGAAGATGAGTTTAAATGACACTCACAGGTCGAATATCAGGTAGTGGTGGCCCTCTTCGGAGATGCTGTCATGGAGCCTCACTGTGGCAGAGACAGGGGGTTATGGGGTGCCTGGCTCCTCCCATGCTGCCTGGGGAGACTGGGCACCCATTGGCATAGCAGGGATACGTGCTGGGAGCTCATCCTTCCCCACTGCCATTGACTGGCAGGAGACTCAGCCAAGGGCCTCCGTGAGCCATGGCTCAGAAGTCACATCTAAACTGGGGAAAGCCAGGGCTTGGCTGAACTCCCAATTCAGGTCAGGAAAGCACCAAGCTGCCAACCCAGCCCTGACTCTGACCTGACTGTAGTTATTTTTTCCCTCCTGTTCGTGACCTTCCTTCTCTCCTTGGGAGCACTCCTGCTGGGGATGCCCAGGAATCATCACGGGATGAGATTCCCTGAGCAGAAGCACTCTGTCCCATCCCCCCTGCCTGGCTCCTTGCCCTGCTCCAAGGGATGCCCTGCGAGAGCACGTTGCCCTTCAGCAAAGTTCTCACAGCTCAGCAGTCAGACACACAGCAAAGGTGCAGAAATAGGTGGGACAGAGTCTGGTGTGCAAGTCACAGTCTGGCATTGTCTGCCCACATCTCACCTCACTCTGATTTCTCTGGAGCTGTGTGTGTTTAACCCCTCCTCACTGCTCACCTGATACCACTTCCAGCCCATTTCTCCACAGTACACCAGCTGTGCCCTGAGTGGAAACATCCCTCTTAGGCTGTGAGTGTTGCTGTAAGGATACAAATCCCATTCCCTGCTCCTTCTTCCCTATGGATGGACTCCTCTCACCCACACTCCGTCACCTGCGTTTGCTCAGCACTTCTTTCCAACACATAATCTCAGCTTTTCTGCCTTCCTCTGTTGAAAGAACCACATTTCCTCCTGTTTCATCTCATCTGAGAGGGATGTGGGGGGGGGGGGGGGGGATTGTGCTGGGATCTTGCTGAATCCAACCGTGTTCAAAAGGGGATTAGGCAAATTCGTTGCGGATGGGGCGGTGTAACTCCAAGCAGATGGTCCGGATACATCCCCTGCTTGGGGAAGTCCCAACGCCCGTGGCTGCCAGGAGCCAAGGGTATAATGAGGAGCAGCTGCTCTGAGTATATGCGAGAATCTGCTGCTGGCCATAGGCTGAGCACAGCACAGCATCAAACTGCTCCGTGCTCAGTGCCAAGAGCTTTGCATACAGCATTGGTACCCACAGTCACAGGGTGGTGGGTGTTCAGAGCGCGAGCTCCAGGACTGGGTGAAGCCAAAATGTCCCGCTCTAGCAAGCCTCCACAGCAATGCAACCTGGTGAAACTGCACTGTTCCTTGCAGAGTGCTGTGCCACAGGGCTGCAGGTGCAGCTGCTCGGTGCAGCCCCTAATGCATGCATGGTGCAAAGCAGAAGCTGGTGCCTGCAGGTTCACGCCTGTGCAAGCCCCATCTGCACAGCCCAGCATTCCTATGGGAGAGGAGGGCTGGGGAAGCACTGTGGGAAATTGGAGAGAGCTGCACGGCCACTCGGTGATCACAGCATTCCAGCTTCCCCATGCCCCCAGCAGCACCGGCTCCTCTCCCTCTGCTCTCTGCTCTCTTCTTACCCCCAGATGCCTTCCACAGAGCTGCAGGATCCCCTTGGGATCTGCACATCCCATGCTTCTGCAAGGGGACGGCTGCTTTGTCCCCATATCGGTCCCCCTACCAGCCCTGGACACAGGCAGCCTGCATCAGCAACACCATCGAGGCTAAGCTTTGGGATTTTTTGCTGCAATTCTCCCCCCTCCCTTCTCTCTCCTCCTGGCCTATTTTTGTCTTTTGCAGGGGCTCAGGAGTTTTCCTGAAACAGCTTTTCTGAAGGAGGCTACTCTCAGATGGACGGCCGGTGGGAAAGTCTTCGCTTCCCCCTGCCATCGCCTCTCCCACGCCGCGCTCTGCTGCTGCTCGGAGCTGGAGCTGCTTTTTGGAGCATGCAGAGGAACACAGCATCCGAGGAGTAAAAATAGTCCCCATGCAGCCCCGCTCCTCCCGCAGGGACGTGCAGCCAACTGGGTTAGTTGGGACCTACTTAGATCCCCCCTGCGCTTGGTGGGGGCCTTTCTGTGCATGACCCCGTTTGGAGAAGCTTCTCCCTGGTGTGGAAGAGGACGGAGCCCCGGTGCCCGCCCCACAGCCCCACATTAGGGGTGGTGGGGATGGGGCAGGCAGCGGCGCGGGGTGAGCTTACCGATGTTGGGGTGCTTCAGGAGGCGGCAGATCCGAGCCTCTCGTTCCAGCTTCTGGTGGTCTGAAAGAGGTAATGGCCCCAAATTAGGGTCCGCTTCCACACCAGAACTGCTTGCTGTCCCCTCCAGCACTCCGTCACTACGTGACCAGCAGCCGTCCCACACAGGTGCTGCATCACCGCAGCCCTGTCTGGAGGCACTTGGTGATAGCAGGAACTCAGCACTGGGAGAGGTGAGGATATAATTAGGGTCGCTGTCTCTCGGCACCGTTGCTGCTACCTTGTGAGTTCACACCCTGCTGTCTCTCACTGCATCAAACCAAATCTGCAACCACCGAGATGTGGGGCAGCCCACTCTGCCTTTAACATGCCTTGGGGGATACTGCCCCTTTCAGAAACCCTTCTTGGGTTTGCTTTTCCTTCACCAGAGACCACATCTGCATGGGGAGAAAGGGAGTGTGTGACTTAGGCTGTTCTTTCCACAGCCAAAGTCTACTGTGGGAAGAGGATGGAGGTGTGGGGGTGAGTGTCACTGGGGAAAGCACTTCTCCAGGAGACAGGGGAGCTGCTTTCTGCCCCAGCCTCATGGTGACATCAGGCAGATCACCCTTCCCCACTCTCTGCCTCAGTTTCCCCAACTGCAGAGATCAGTACTAACCAGCCAAGGGAAAATGCAGCATTGCTGCTTTCCAGCAGGGCAAACTGGCTTGCTGAGAAGAAGCCAATAGTCAAAGAAAGGGGATGGGGTCAGCAGTGGGGACCCAGCTGCACCTGGCCACAGGTTCGTCTCCCCCACAAATCCAACTGCAGTCTGCACCCAAAAATCATTTCTCTTCCCTAATCTGTAGTTTCTCTCCTGCTGGTTCTCTGTGTCGGTAGCCAAGGATGCCCAAAGGCACTCCGGGGTGTCCTGCAGCACCACTCCTCCCTGCACACCTCCCCTCCTGACCTTCCTACATGGCACAGCTGAAGGCACATCTCAATGGCACACAGCCCTGTGAGATACATCCCTGTGGGACACGTCCCTATGGGAAACATCCCCATGGGACACGTTCCCATGGGCCACCAGCCCGATGTGTCCCTCTGGGAACAGCTTGCAGTCCAGGGAATGGCCAATCCTACACCACAGCACTGCACAATGGGGGAGAGCACAGGTCTATTACCACCAGAAGCCACTGGTTCCAGCCAGCAGAGGAGCTAAAATAACCCTGAGGCTCTCTCCAGCCAACAGATGGACACAGAGACATTGCAAACCTGAGGAGAGGATGGAGAGCAGCAAGCTGTGGGGGATTTCCACCTCCAAACAGGGGTTTGGAGCCAAGCTTCCCAGTTAGGTGTCAGTGCTGCACTGCTTTGGCATGCGCTGGTTTGATTTGAGGTCAGACAGCAGCTTGTCACCATTTTCTGTGCTTCATTTTTGCTTTCAGAGGTGAGTGGTGGCGTCAGAGAGAGCAGCAGGGGCAGGGACTTAATTACAGCCTCCCAGCAAGGCACTCACTGGCAACGTCTGTGCATTTAATGGCCATCCATAGAGGAGCTCGGGATGGACCACAGTGAGGATGGGGTGGGACAAAGGTCTTCCCTGCCACCAAACCATGCCCTGAGCACCCCCAGCACCTACCTCGGGCAGACAGCTTCTTGGTGTTGATGATTTTGGCCGCATACTCTTGTCCTGCCAACACCTTCACACATCTCCGGACAATGGAGAAAGCACCCCTAGGAAGATAAGGAGCAGAGAGAGGTGAAGGGCTCAGCGTGGGCAAGGACACAGCTCAGTCCTAATGTGCTGGGGGGCAGCGGTGGGAATGGGATGGGGTTGGATGGGATGGGATGGGATAGAATGAGATGGGATGGGATGGGGTGGGGTGAGATGGCATGGTATGGGTATCAAATGAGGAAGGGCTTTTGAGAGTTGGGGGAAGCAAAGTGAGTAGTCCCTGGCACTGCTGTCCCTGGGGACATGGGAAGGCAGAGATAGCCCCGGAGATGGCTGCAGGATTCACCCCTCAGTGCTCTCTTCTCCCTTCCAGCTCTGCTTTACCCAACAACAGGCAAAAAAAAGGGCAGAGATTTACCAGGAGCTCCTTGGGGATGCTGGGAATGGACATAGCTGTTGCACAGCACTCAACCACTTCACTCCATGTGAATGAGTGCCTTTGCCTGCTTCAGACCTCACAGTCACTGCAGCAATTTGCAGAACCAGCTATGAGCACTCACCATGGCTGCAGGCGACCGGTGCAAGGTCCCTGTGGCTGCAAACTCACTGCCGCAGCAGCACACCGCCCTGCTGAGCACAACCTTTGTACCAGGCTCTCTTTGCTGCCAAACCCCTCCAATCGTTGAAATAACAACTATCAAAAGCAATGCCACCTCCTGCTCCATCTTCCCCCGCTCCTGCTCCATGGCGAGGAATAAAAGGCCGCAGTTCGCGAGCACGCTGCCAAGCAGCAGTGGATAATTGATTGTAGTGGTGGAGGTGGGTGGAGATGGGCAATTTGGGGCTGAGTGAGATCTTTAGCAGAGCAGGCGAGCAGTGGGGTGCAGGAGCCCCGGCAGAGTTGCCAGCCCGTGCAGCATCACCTGCGGCACGTGTCAGAGCAGAGCCGAGGAGGAGGAGGAGAGGAAGGAGCTCGATGCTCCCCATCCTGCAGTTTGATCCTGGCCTCTGGAATAGCTGGGCTGTTCCTATTCCCACAGCCTGGAGGGGTTTGACTGGAAAGGGGGTAAGAAATGCTTCTTATTCCGCTTGCCATGGTGAGGAGGTTGGAGCTGTGCTGGCCCCAGTTCTGCTCACCCTGTCCCACCGAGAGCTCCGTGAGCTTCAGGTCTGGAGGCTCCTTCCCTCCCTGTGACCAATCTTTGCTCCTTTTTTTCCTAAAGGTCCCCCTTTGCTTTGCGTCAATGCAGTGATGCTCACAGCAGAGAAGAACCAGGTACACAGCCCAGCTCCAAACCCACTGCCTGGCTCTGCTGCATGATCCTACTGTAGGGCTGGAGGTATGTGGGTACCCAGAGGCTGTATCAGAGGCTGCAGGTGCAGGTCTGGGCTATGTCCCCACCCGAGGTTAGCAAGAGGGTAACAATGATCCCTGGTTCTCCTGCATTGCTCCTGGATATTCTCAGCCACGGAGGTCCAAGCGCTCACAGCTACTCACCCATTCATTCACTTGAGCCCAGTCAAGCTATGGGATTAGGCGGTTGCACACCCTCAGTTGGACCTCAACCCTGCCAGCTCCTACCATTGGATCCCAGCCCCACAGCCGGTGCCAGTGTCCCCTAGTCCAGGTGTGACCCCCATGCCCTGTCCCCAAGGCCCTGTCACCCCCACAGCAGCTCTGACACGGGGATGCTCTGCTCCCCCTTCTTCACACCTTCCCTGCCAGCTCCAGGCTGCGCTGCTGCCACCCTCCCTCTCTTCAACACCTCCTCCTCCTCCGAGGCATTTTATCTCCTTTCTAGAGAGAAGAGTGTGGGCTGGGGATTTTTTGTTCCTCCGTATCTTTTTATTTTTTATTTTTTTTTTAATGAAAACCCTCTCCTGCAGCTCTGGGAGTGAAGGGGCTGAGCACACGCTAATTGCCGCCAGCCTCTCCCTGAACCTGCTGCGGGGGTGGATTTGGAGGCACCCGAGGAGCTGCTCTTGCTGTTTGTCCTACTGGGGTGGCTGTGGGCAGGATCCTCTCCCTGCTGCCCCCGTGCTGCTCCCCTTGCTTGTCCCATCCCTCATCTCCTGTGGGCTGCAAGGGTTGGGGGGGGGAGGGCAGAGGGGGCATGGTAGCCCCTTGCCAGCTTGGTGTCAAGCAGGGATGCTGCAGGTGTGGACAATCCCAACAGGGATGTGGGACCGGGTCTGTGTCCCGTGTTTGGGATAGTCCATGGGATGCATATTGGGGTGGTTGGCTGGAAGCTAAAGGGACAGCAAAGGGGTTGGGAACAGCCATCTGGCACCCAATAGCTTTCCCTAGACTTTTTTTTGGGGGGTACAAATCATCCCTGAGAAACACAGGCAGCTTGGGGAGAGTGGAGGGGAAGTACTGATCCCTCAGCACATGGCACCAGCTCCCTGTGGCCATGCACTGGGAATGGCATCGCCCTCGCTGGCTTCATGGGCAGCCACTGCCGCAACGAGCCATGCAGTGCTCCATCCTGATTTCCCTTCCTGAGCTCACAGAGTGGAAATTTCCCCCTGGGAAACCACTGATTGTTGAAAGTGTGGGATGCACTGGAAACCATCCCGGTGGAAAATTCCCAACCAGCACCACAGCACGCTGACAGCCCAGAGAGAGCCCTGACTTGGGAACGTTCCTCAGCCCCATACCTGCTTCTGATGAACCAAGGGGAGGTGTAGTGGGATGCACGGAGCTGCGGGAGCTGCTGGGCTGAGCTGCTCTGCCTCTGTGTCAGGGGATGCTGGGTGCTCCAGGCTGACTGGGGTGCAAGCTGCCGCTGCAGGCTTTGCTCATTAATTAGTGAAGATGGAGAAACACATCTGTCCATCTGTCTTACCATGTAAGGGTGCTCACCTCATCTGGCAAAGCCTCACTCCTATCCCAGTTCTCCCCCATCACACGCAGCCCAAAGGCTCCCCTCCTTGTTCCCTGCACCACACCGGGCCCAGCAGCATCCCCATGGGCACAGCTGATCTCCTGACCACCCACAGAGCCTAGAAAAGCTGGGAAACCTCTGGAAAACCAGGTCCCAAGCCATACCATGCCCCAGGCCCTGGGCACGCCGCCTGCAGCACCAGCTGGGGCTCTCTGCACAGTGCAGAGCTACTCCCCAGTCACCGCTCCGCAGTCACAGCTGCCCATGGCCCCCAGCACCTGCCCCGACTGCATATAGATATCTGTGCCCATCAGCACACCCCAGGACCAGTGCTCTGCTCTGCACCACTTTGCAGCATGAACCTGCTCCCCCATCTGAACGGGGAGCACCAGTTGCATCCCGCCTGGCACGGCGTCCTCCCCTGTGTCAGCCTCTTGATTTTCTCCATCTTTGTCCTCTCCCTTTTCCCTCGCCCCCGTTCTGCACGCCCTCACGCGCGTGGGTGCACATTTCGGTGCAGGCTGCCTGGCGATGCAGGGATGCAGGGCTGGAGCAAGTTTCCATGCCTACAGACGGCCACGGCCACACATCTGTCTGATCTATCTGACAACGGGCACCTCGCCGGGCAGCATGGGCACCCCGCTCTGGTGCAGCGCCGAAAAGAGGCACCAAAACCCAACCAAAGCAAAAAGAGGCACGCGCCTGCTTCCTTTCTTCCACTCATTTTACAGCCACCCTCTCCACACTGAGACACGGAGCATCCAGCTGCCCAGCACTGAGGACATGCATGTTGCTGGGACAAACTCCCCATTCTGCCTTGGGGTGCTCAGTGCTCCCCCCAGCTCTGCCCCAACTGCCATTCTCTGCACCCACACATGCACGGATCTGCAGCACGTGGTGCCACGCGGACCCACTGAGCCTTCCCCGCAGCCAAGCAGGGGCTGAGTGCAACGTGGGGCACTCAAACATGCAGAAGGGACGGGGGACAGTGTGGGCAGTCCCCCCAGCTCTGAGTGGGGTTGCCACAAGGGTTACCCTGCAGGTTGAGTATCCCGCGGGATGACTCAAACCGGGGGAATCTGCGCAGAGAAATTCCCTAAAGGAACCGAAGTGCGCCCACCGCTGGGCTTTCCCCCTCGCTGTCCCATCCCTCCTCCCGGCAGGGGAAGTTACTGGGGGAGCCGACAGCATCCTCTTCTAGGAGTGCTTTTTTTTTTTTTTACCATATGAAGGGCAGCTACCCCCTCCCCAGCCACAGAATGAGGTGCATGGGGGCTGTGCCTATCGGCATGCACCCGAACTCAGGACGAGATGGAACTGGGACTGGCAGACCCCATCCCGACCCCACTGCTCTCCAGTGCTCTGTGCCCGTTGCTTTTCCCCATATCCGCTATTCCCAGCCCTGCTGAAGCACTTCCCCAGCCCCACTTCTGCTCCGAGTGGTGGGGGCACATCCAAGCCCCTCTCCAACTTACTTGCCCAGTTCCTCAAAGAGCTGGTACTCCTCGGTGAAGCGGTTGCAGGTGATGGTGGCCATCCCAAGGGGCTGGCAATGCTCCCTCCCCGGTGCGGAGTTTGGGGCAAGCAGTTCTCCTCTCACTCCCTCCCTCTCCGTGTGCTCCTGGGGCTCTCTCCTCGCCGAGGTAAATAAGGGAATATGTTTGATTGACAAGCCTGGAGATAATGATGAGGGCAATTTGTCTTCTCAGCCTCACAAGCCTTCGTCAGCATCCCCATCCCCATGGTGACCACCGCTGCCAGAAACGCCCTGTTTCTGTTGCCGAGGTAACCGCTTCCCAAACCCATCGCCCGCCCTTGGGACCGTGGCCCTGCTGGGGACCCGGCCCTGGGGGCTGCCTGGGGGTCTCCCAGCCACCACAGGGAGGGGGGCAACTCCGAAATGTAAATCTTAAAGGCAAATTAAAAGATGTGGCGGTAGCAGGATAACTGGGGCAAAAAAGGTTTCCATGGAAACCGTGGTTTCTATGTTGCAGGAGGATGCTGTCGCCCTGGCAACTGGTCCATTTCTACCCCCTCCCTCCCCCCCCCCCCCCCTCCACCTCCAACTGCAGGCCCTGCTGGTACCCTGCACCAGCGTCCCTGGGGGGCTGCGGGGTGGGGGACGGGCTGCTGCAGAGCGGAGCGGGTAGCAGCAGATGGAGCAAAGTGTGTCAGGAGAAGGCAGTGAAACGATGGCAGCTCCCCAGGTCCCCGAAGCACCCTGCCAGCAGCTGGGCTCCCTCGGTGGGGCTGGCCCCGATTGCTGGCACCCAGAGGTGGCTTGGCCTCAAACGAAGCCAGAAGGGGAGCAAAGAGGGAAGAAAGCAAAAAGTGCTGAATAAAACAGGGTTTTCAGCTATAAATAAAAAATAACAAACAAAAGAACAGGAAAAGGGCACTGAAAGTGGTACTCAGAGGCCTCAAGGGAAGGGTTTCCCCCTAAGCCTGCCTTGCTGCCAGCACCCCACCTCCAGCAGGCATCTTGCCTTGCACCCTATGGACTCCTGACCCTCTTTTGTCCCATTTCTGGTTGTTTTTGTAGCAGGAAAAGGAGCCCCTGTGCCCCAGCAGCAGGGACTCCCAGCAGAAGGCATTGCTTTGGGCAGATGAGGTTGGTTTAGTTCCCTTCCAGGCTGCCATGGAAGGGTTAATAGGAAAAGAAAAGGCTCTAACCAGACAAAAATAGGGAGAAATCTTCGAGAGGAGAGAGAGAGAGAAGGAGGAGCAGAAAGAGGGAGAGAAGAAAGGAGGTGGAAGTGGAGGAGGACAGCAAGTGGCGGAGTGAGGAAGAGGAGGGGGAGGAGGAGAAAGGTCTAATGGCTTTTCCATTAATTGCACCATTACCTGCTTTCATCCCCACAACAAGCTGTGAGGGCAGGAGCCCAATTCCCACCCATGGGTGGGGCACAGGCATGGGGTCCCCAATAGTAGTGGGAAGGGGACAGCACTGCCCCCGATGCCTCTGTGCTGGTGCTGGTGCAGTTGTCCTCAGAGTTTTTGTCACTGAGCTGACTGATGGGTGCTGTATCCCCTTATCTGAAATCTCTTTTCCCATCCTAAAATCTACTCCTTCACGGCTCTGGGGATGCAGGCACCAGCAGTGCTTGGGTCTGGCCACCTGATGGAGACCTTCTTCCCCTCCTCTCCATTACCCGCTTGCCTTTCCCAAAATGCCTCCATACTCCACATGCAGATATTTCCTTTCTGCAGCCTGGAACGGGCTCCCCACTGCCTGCCCAAGGAAGGATGCTCTGACTCAGGATTGCACACATAGGGCAGGCAGGCAGCTGTCCCAAGGGGTTCAGGAGGACCCGGTGTGTCCCTGAGGGGCTGCAGCATGCCTCCCTCCCCAACCCCTCCAGTACAGGGTTTGTACGGGCTGACAGAACCTGCAGCCGTGTCTCACAGTCATGGCAAGCACGGCTGGGAGTTACATATTGCACAGATCCCAAAATTACTGGGACAGTTTCACACGCAAGCTGGGGTCTGGGGGATGCTCAGTTGCTGTCCTCCAGGAAGCTGAATTCTTGGTTATTTTTAGGTGAGGATTATAAATACCTGGGTAAGGCAAGCAGATTTACATTTAAGGTTGTGTTTGCAAATGGCCTGTGAGCCCCAGCACTTGTGCCAGCAGTAATGCAGAAACTGCTTTTATTGAGACAGGAGGGCCCAGGTCCACCTTTTCCCTAATCCAAGGGTCTGGAGTGAGATGTAGCCCCTTGTCCGTGCTTCTCCCTACACTGAGGTGCCCAGGGCGCCCTGCTGTACTCCCAGGTGGCAGTTTGCTGGGAGATGTCTGTTCTCATTCCTGCTGCTTGCCTGACCCATCGTGTCTCCATTAACATCTTCGTACCTGCCTCCTTCCCTTCTCCACCCTCATCCCTATTCCATTCCATCCCATCTCTAATATCATCTCTATCCCATCACATCCCCTTTCCCATCCTCATCCCAGTTCCCATCTCTGTCCCTTTTCCCACCTCCATTCCCGTCCTATCTCCAATACCATCCGTATCCCATCTCATCCCATCTCCATCCCTATCCCCATTTCCACACCCATCTCCATCTCCCTCCCACCTCCACTCACATCCCTGTCCCATTCCATTTTATCTCATCCCATTTCCAACACCATCTCCATCCTCTGTCATCACCGTCCTCATCCCCATCCCACCCCAAACCCATTTCCATCCCCTTCCCTATGCCAATCCTCAATTACATCAGATTCCCTCCCCTGCCCACCCCTCCACAGGGCCGTACTGTGCCCCAGCTCCCAGCGTGGGGCTTGCACCACTCTCCTAGAAGTGGGACAGCAAGCTCTCGGCTTCCCTATGTAAACAGATCTCCGTGCTGCAGCATCACATCGAGGCGAAGAGCTCTCCAAAGCCACTTCAGCAGCATCTCGCTCATCCGGCTGCATTAACCCTTTCCCACCTGGAGCCCACGGGCTCTCCCAGGGTGGGGTTGAACAGTGTGAAAACACGTGATTTTGGCACACCGCTGTGTTCCTCTCCACCGGATCCAAACCAACTAGGACCACTTCGGAGCGGCGGTGGGACAGGAGACGGGCTCTGCATTCCCCAGCACCCAGAGGCAACTCTGCCCACTCTTTTCTCTTTTCAGGAACTGACACATTTTTTTATTTATTTTTTTTAATTTCTTTCCTCCTTCTAGAATTCAGAATGCTGCTTATTCATTTATTTATTTCTTTTTACAGCGAGAACTGAGACCCCAGGCTCTGGCTAGACCGACTGTGCAAAACCAGCATTGACCCCAGAGATCAGAGCCGGGGATGAGGCAAGACGAACATTTTCAAGGAGGTAAGATTCAAACCGTTGGGAGAAATATCAAAAACGTTTTCATGGAAATTCCCATTTTGAAAGAATACTAAAAAATAAAAAATAAAAAAATAAAAGAAGGATTAAACATGGATGTGTTTATATAAATATGGAAATGAAAACCGTGCTCCCTGCTGCTGCCCCACGGACAGCCCCGCTCCCTCAGCCCACCCCAGGATCTCGGGTGGGTCTCAGCCCATGTGCTGATGTGTAGATGTGGCACGGAGGGACGTAGCTTACTGGGCTTACTGGGATGTGCCCTCAGTGTGCTGATGGAGCAGCAGCACAGCTGTGCCAGCAGCCAAGCCCCGACACTGTGCACTCCTTCCCATCTCTTCAAGAAGAGGCTCTCCTGTAGGATGCCTTGCTGTCAGCTCTTTCTTTTTATTTTTTTTTCTCTTTGTTTCTACAGAAAATCCCAATTCCCCCAAATAATCCAGCTCAGAGTAAAAAAAAAAAAATTACAAACGTGTCATTGCATTCTCTTCCCATCCCCGTCCCTCTCACACACGGGGCTTGAAAGCACACTGAAAGGTATTCAGTGTGCACGCTGCCAATTGTCACATCTTTCAATGACAGATTTTAAATGAATGTTATTTTGCAAAGGAAAGAGAGAGGAAAAAAAGCAAAAAAAAAAAAAAGCAAAAAAAAAAAAAAAGCCCACACTGCTCATCCAAGAGCTGACAAGTCCTAACGGGCCTCATTTTCCAGAGACAAAAATAACTATTTTCAAAATTCACAGCAGGGCCTTCGCCTACATGCGCTGCACCAAGAGAAACCTGTGGGGAGAAATGTAAAACACATTGTGTAAATGGAAATGCACCGTGCATCCAAAATGCTTTTAAAGCTATTTACCCTCTTTCATCCTCGCCAGCTCCCATAGGAACGCGGGGGCACAGCTCTGTGTGCCATGTCCATGCAGAGGGGACGTGGTGGCACCTCCTGCACACCTCCTGCAGGAAAGAGGAGGGCGAAGGGATGCACCTCCCCCTGACCCCAGGGCTCCATGTCCTGCAGTGATGGAGCAGATCCATGAGATCTTCCTGAGGTCTTCTATCTGTCCTGGGCTTGGTTGGAGGATGCACGGAGAGGAACGCAGCCATGTGCAGCCATGGGATCTGAGCAGGCAGAGTTGGGGATGAACTCATTGGGATCTTTGAGACAAAGCTGCCTCCCGTGTGTAGGGCTGTCCAGAACCATTTGTCCACTGCGTGCATGAGGGGATCACTTCCAACCATGTCCTTACAGGCTCAGCTCCTGGCTGCCCCAAGCCAGCGCAGAGAAGCCATGGCCGAAGGTGAGGACCTCATCACACTGAGACCACAGCCAGGAAACCATACTCCTGTAGGGAAGTATAATGGGGAAGTAGCATTGCCTCGGGTATGGGGAAACCCTCAAGTTCCTGGATCAAGAGCAAACCAGGCAGCTGCTCAGCATGTAGCAAGTCAGCAACACGTATCTACAGAGAAACACCAAGGGAAAACCTGCAGCCAGAGCAGCTGAGGCTGGCCAGGTGCTCCACACCCCCACCCTCGTGCTGCTGCCGCGGTTGGTGCCCACAGTCTGCATGCTCCTCAAGAAGAACGTGTCTGGCTCAAGGGGACTGTTCGATGCCATGAGCCTGCAGTGCCCATTCTTGCCCGCTGGTCTGTCTGTCAGTCCAGCCAGGTGTTTGGTGTGAACCCCTGTCCATCCCTCTCCCTCCATGCCACCCCACAGCACTGCTTTCTCTATCTCCACCCCATCCAGGCTGCATTGGTGCTGGGGACGCTCCGCTCAGATGCGGTTGGACATGAGCCTGGTGTTCAGCTTGCGGAAGAAGGAGCGCAGTTTGCAGATCTTGCACTTCTTCTTCTTGCCCCGACTCTTGGGGGGGTCCCTGCCACCCCCTTCCCATTCCTCCACCTCGTCCTCGCTGGCCCAAGGCCCCCAAGCACCTCCGTTGAAGTCAGGGTGGGCGCGGGGGTTCTCGGCCGGGTAGCGCACTGGGATGGCCGTCCTGTTGTAGTGCACCAGGCGGGTCAGCAGGGCTCGCACAACATCGGGGCGCTGCTCTGAGAGGTCATAGCGCTCGTAGGGGTCGGCAGTGATGTTGAAGAGCCACACGGATTTTCTCAAGCCGTCAGTCAACCGCTCCAGGTTCCACCAGCTGCCGGGGAAGTTGGTCAGCGTCTGCGGGGGGATCCAGTCGCTGTAACCCGGGTCCCCAGTGAGGAGCTTCCACTCCCCGACGCGGATGGAGGCCTGCACCGCTGTGTTCCAGATACCGAAGCCATCCTCCAAGGAGCCGTACTTGGCGTGGTTGTAGAGGGGGTCAATGTTATGCAGGATTTCAGTTCGTGGTGACTCCTTCCCCTCGCTGATGGCGGGCCACACGTTGTAGCCATCCAGGCCTGGGACGCTGCTCAGGTTGCCCCTGGCCAGACTCACCAGGGTTGGGTACCAGTCTGTGATGTGCACCAGTGCCCAGCTGGTCCGTCGCTTGCGCTTGATCAAAGGACTGTGGACAAAACCGATGCCACGCACGCCCCCTTCCCAGTACGTCCCTTTGCGGCCCCGTAGCGGCCAGTTGCTTCCCCCAGAGAACGTCTGCCCACCATTGTCTGTGGAGAAGACGATCACACTGTTGTCATAATAACCGTACTTCTTGAGGGCCCAGGTGATGTTCTTCACCGCCTCATCCATGCATGTCACCATGGCCGCGTACTTGCGGCGAGCGACATTGCCCATGGAGCGGTAGCGGTAGATGTACTCCTTGGGCGACTGCAGCGGTGTGTGCACTGCCTGGAAGGCCACATAGATGAAGATGGGCTCCTTGGGGCTGTGGGATGCCAGGATCTTGCTGACGCGTTGGGCGTAGAGGAAGGTGGAGTACTTCCCACTTTGGTCCCACGCCACGTTCTCCCCTTCGTGCAGGTCATAGCCGCAGACTCCTGGCCCGTCACAGTTGTCGTAGGTGTAGTAGTCCACATTGCCCGTCAGGGAGCCCAGGAAGGTGTCAAAGCCCCTGCGGGTGGGCAGGCACTCCTTCTTGTAGAAGCCAAGGTGCCATTTGCCCACCATGTGCGTGGAGTAGCCGGCTTCCTGCAGCTTCTGGGGCAGGGTGACCTGGTCGAGGGGCAGGCAGTTGGGCTGCCGGGGACGGATGATGGAGTGCTGCAGCCCCGTGTGGATCTGGTACCTGCGGGGAAAAGACAAATCAGTAGTGATGGGAGCAGTGCTGGCTGTTGGCAGTTTGTATTCTGGAAACCCCAGTAGTGTGGAGCTCTCTGTGTCACCCAGCCCAACCCCACGGAGCAAGGTCTGCGTCAGATACAGGGGGCTTCTTAGCATAGGATCATAGAAAGGTGCTGGTTCTGGAAGGAGGTGGCTCCATGTGTTCCTCTGCTTTTCCCCACGGAGTACTATGGTTGGCAAAGTGCTTTAAGATGACCTAGTCCAACTGTCAACCCACCACCCCCCCCCATGCCCATAACCGCGTCCCTCAGGGCCACATCTCCACGGTTCTCAGACACCTTCATGGACGGTGACCCCTCCACCTCCCTGGGCAGCTGTGCCAGCACAGCAGCACTCTTAGTAAGAAGAAATTGTTCCTAATAGCCAACCTGAACCTCCCCTGGTGCAACTTGAGGCCTGAGTGCAGATGTATCCTCACCCTCCTTTGCATGTCACAGAGATGCCTGAGCTCTCTCTGGGGCCACCAAGAGAGAGGAGAGAGCTTTGACTGGACCCCATGGAGCTCCACCACCCCAGGCAGTAGGTGACAACATCCTCAGCCACCACGTCAATGAGGTGTGCTGACGAATCTGCCCCCTACAGAAAGTGCTGGGAAATCATCCCAGGGCAGGGAAATCATCCCAGTCCTACTCCAGGGAAAGCCCCATCAGTCCCAGGAGGCTGTAGGGCCCATGACTAGGAGCCATGTTCCCAACAGGATAGACCAGTCTCCCACCCACCCTGCCCTGCTGACGTGTAGTTCTGAGTGAGCAGCAGGAGAAGGAGAGCAAGCAGTGCAGGGGAGCATCCTTCCACGCTACAGCCCAGCAGCCAATTCCCATGTGAGAAAAAAAAAACAACCTGAAGACTGCCCTAACATCCACGTGGAGACACCTCTCCCCACCACCAGAGGACCTCATGGGCAGGAATTGCCTTTTCCCAAAGTGACTTTGGTTGCACAACAACATCTGAATTTTCACCATTAGTGATGTGCCACGTGCTATTACAAAACCACACAAAAAATCAGCTCTTAACCCAACAGAGCTTCTTTTCTCTAGGGGATCTCCAGCACAGAATCATAGAATAACCCAAGTTGGGAGGGAACCATCAGGATCACTGAGACCAACTCCAGCAGTGATGAAGCATCTACCGACACTCTGGGACATCTACCTTGCAATGAGTGGGGCTTGAGCCTTGCAGAACTAAGGGAGAGGAGAAGTCCCGTATAGGAATGGGCTGTGTGGGCTTACCGGCCGGTGATGAGCTGGCTGCGGGACGGTGTGCAGATGGGCTGGATGTAGTAGTTCTCCAGCTTCACGCCCTCAGCTGCCAACCTGTCCAGGGTGGGCGTCTGGATGTCAGAGCCGTGGTACCCCACATCGTGGTAGCCCTGGTCATCAGTCAGGATGAAGATGATGTGTGGCGGGCGGTTGAAGGCAGGAGGCAGCGATTTCTCCATGGGGCTTGTAGGCACGTCGGCCACCAAGCCAGGCTTCATCCAGTCCCAGGATAAATAGCCAAAGCTGAGCAGGCTGACCAGCGAGAAGCCAGTGAGTGCATACACGGCCATCCTGAGCGGTGTGCACTGCCCACAGAGTGAGCTACAGCCCCGGCATCACGGCGACACGTGGGGGTGTCCCGTCCTCGGACAGCCCCCAGCTCAGGGGATGGCTGGTGTGAGCTCAGTGGGACGAGCTCCCATTGAGGCACGCTCACACGCACACAAAGAGCCCAGCACGGCGGGGCTGGGTTGTGATCAGTCAAAAGAAAACACACATCGTGCCGCTCCAATCCAACCCACATGCACAGCTGCGCGGCTTTCCTTCCTTTTTCCTTTCCTTCCTTTTTCCTTTCCTTCCTTTTTCCTTTCCTTCCTTTTTCCTTTCCTTCCTTTTTCCTTTCCTTCCTTTTACTTTTCCTTCCTTTTTCCTTTCCTTTCCTTTCCTTTCCTTTCCTTTCCTTTCCTTTCCTTTCCTTTCCTTTCCTTTCCTTTCCTTTCCTTTCCTTTCCTTTCCTTTCCTTTCCTTTCCTTTCCTTTCCTTTCCTTTCCTTTCCTTCCCTTTCCTTCCCTTTCCTTCCCTCCCCTTTCCTTCCTTTTCCTTCCGCGGTGATCTGGAACAACCCCAAAGCGACTCACAAAGTGCTACAAGCACTCTTTGGCCCCTCAACGCGCTTCTTTCTTTCTTTTTTTTCCTCTCCCGTTATTTCTTTCCAAAGCAGCACAGAAAACCCACTCGGCAGCGAGCGGCCGCCTTCTCCTCCGCCCCAGCGCCGTTCTGGCTCAGGAGGAGCCGATCCTTTTACTTACACTCCCGCAGAAGAGGGTGCTAAAGTTCAAGCCCAGCGGTGCGGTGCTCCCGTCCTCACCCTGCGGGGAACAGCCGCTGTGTCCTTTTCTCACCGTCCGCTCCCGAAGAATTTCCCGACCGTCCCACACCACCATGGCTTATTTCTTTTCTTTTTTTTCCCCTTCTTTTTTTTTTTTTTTTCTCTTTTTTCCCAAAGTCTTTCCCCGGTCCGCAAACTCAGCTCTGCGGGGAGGGAGGGAGCGCTGCCCAGAGCCACGCGTGGAGCGAGGACACGGGAACGCAGCCTCCCAGGGACACCGTGATTCCACGCATCTGCCCGGACCGTGGGCGCAGCAGCGTCCAGGTTTATGGGGAGCCGCGAGCTCGGCCCCTCCCCGCTCTCTCAACGACTCCAGGAAGAAAAAAAAAAAAAAAAAAAAAAAAGAAAAGCTGGGAAAACCCAAAGCGTGCAGGGTCCTAAGCGGGGCTGCCCAGCACGGCCCCCGTGGGGCGATGCTCGGCCCCCACCCGCAGCCCGCAGCACCCACACAGCCCCACGCGGGCAAAGGGGAGCTGCACCAACGTGGTGGGATGTCACTGGTGTCAAAGCAGGCCACTGCAGGGCGTGCTGACAGTGATGTGTGTATGTGTATGATGGGATGGGGACTGCTGCACCCTTTTTGTAAGCTGAGAAATTGAGGCAGGGAGGGACTGCGATTGCCGTGGGCACAGCCAGCCCAGGGCAAAGTTTGATGTAACACAGGGGTCCGTGCCTACAGAAAAGTGCTGAACTGGGCACAGGGTGCTGGGACAAGGGGCCACATTGTTGCCTCAGTGCTTTGGGGGAGTTTTGGGAGAGCCGAAAGAGATGCTGTTGTGTAAATCCTTTTGCAGGGTCTGCGTCCATGAGGGATCAGGAAAACACTGTGCGTGGCATACACCTCTGTCCTTGACTTTCCTTAGGACAGGACGTGGCACAGGACAGGGAGTGGGGAGCACACAACCCCACAGAACCCAGGAGGTCCAGGTGAGCATTTCAGCACCATTATGTCCCTTGTATGAATGGCTGCAGAGGGCTCCCAACACACAGTACAACCCAACACGTCCCCTCCAGCCCATGCACCCCTGATGTCTGACTTTAGGACTGCAGGGCTGCAGTGGCAAGGGCTCGGTGGGGACTTTGGGATGGCTCTGCAGAGCGTTAGCTTTGAGGAGCAGCTGAGCCAGATGGCTCCCCTCTGTGGGGCCCCCTGTCCCCTTCCCTCTCCCCTCCCCCCCCCCATGCTCTCCCTTCCACTCCCCTCCGTGGGCCCCCCACTCACTCCCCCCTCCCCCAGACTTCCCTCTGCCAGGTCCCTCCACCATCTGCACATCCTTTCCCCTGGGCCTCCCCCTTCTTGGTCTCCCCTTGGGCTCTGCTCCCTTGGCCCTTCCACATCCCCTCCCCTGCATACCCCTTTCTTTGAGCTCTCCTCCTCCACATCCCCTCCCTGGGCTGTCCCCACATTCTCCGCTGCAGATACAGTCCACTCCTGTGGCCCTCCTATCCCATGTCACCCCACCACCCCGCATCGGGCAAGCTGGGGCACAGAAGCAGGGATGTTTGGCACTTGGTTGTGCCTTTCCCTGCAACCCTTCAGCAAGGTTTGATTAATCCCCGAGGGTTCATCAGTTCATCTTCCTTTCCTTCCGCTGCTTCTCTCCTCCCTTCCCCACTCTCCTTCGCACTGCTCTCCTCCCGCACGTCTCTCTGCTCTCCCATGAATTCCTCAGTTTTGAATAATTCCCTCTTTGTAGAAAACAACGGGACTTGATGGAAGGGTGCTGCTCAGGAAAGACATGTCCCCACACGCTTCTCTACTTTTCCCCACAGAGCCCTATGGATGAAAAAGTCCTCTAAGATCCACAAATCCAACCCCAACCCATCCCATCATTCCCACTGACCACATCCCTCGGTGCCACACCACCATATCCCTTGAACACATCATGGACAGTGACTCCCCCACCTCCCTAGGCAGCCTATGCCTAATATCTAACATGGGTAAAAGGTGTTCTCAGAGCAGCCCTGCTGGGATTGCTGGAGGCAGGACATGGGAGCGGCCAGGAGGGAGGAGGAAGAGGAAGAAATGAGAGCTCGAAGGTTCAGGTCAGGACGATTGCAGCTGGCAGCGACGCTGCTCTGGGGGTGATTAATGCATCACAAGGTCCACACAGATGGAAAAACTGTTCAGGGCCTCTAGCCACCCCTCTCACCACCAGGAATTCACAGCAGTCACTTGCCTGGTCTCACTCTGAGATGTCTCAAGAGCTGGGAGCTTCCTTGAAGAGCTCCGGCATTGCACAACGGGGAGGATTCCCCTGGCAGCCCGCCTGGCTGCAGCTGCTGATGTTGGCATTCTCAGTCCAAGCCCTCAGCTGCTTCAGTCCTGCATCTGCCGGGACAGTTCTGCCAGCCCACAGCAATGGGGAGCCCTGTGGGGTGAGAGCTGCAGCACACAGAGCATCCCCCAGCTCTGCCTACCAGGTCGGGCACTTCCATGCACCGATGGACACTTCCCAGTTGAACCCATACCTCTACAGCAGCAATGGGAGAAGCCATCAGACAAAGGCTCTGGGGCTCTTTTTGGTGCTTTCCAGCCCCGAGTAGTGAGCAGGATGCTCTCCTGCCATCAGCACAAGGCAGTGAGCGTTGGCCGATGTCCCTGCAGCTGGCACAGCAACTCTCATTTACACAGCTGCTTCTCTAAATAAATATTTGAATATTAGCTCTTTTTTTTTTTTTTTAAATTTTTTCATTATTAATTTAATGTGGCCTGGGGCAAGAATTAAAATAATCACAGCCCTTCCTGCTTTCTCTCCCCGCCACCTCCAGCTCCGGCCGCACTTGTGTTTTGGCTCCAAGAGCGTTTGCTGCACACCGGGTTATGCAAACAGCTCTCTGCATACTTCTCAGCGGCCACGATTTACCATAAGGGCCACACAGCAAAGTTTAAAACTGAGACTCAAATCTCAAATCTTTCTTTTTTTTTCCTCCTTTTCTTTATTTTTTAACCCTTTTCGGGGCCGGAGCCCCTTCAGCCCTCAATACCGCCTTTCTCTCGCTGTCAATGGGGCATTATGAGCAGGGGAATTATTGAAAGCAGAACTCCCAGGCTGTACAATGGGAGCTCTGTGCAAGGCAAATATTGCACAATCTGTTTGCACGCCGCGGGCTTGCTGCCCTGCCCCCCCCCCCCCCCCCCCCCAGCAGCCCCGCTCCCAGCTCACGCCTCAGCCTCTGGACAACTGAAATGGGACCTCAGACCGAGAAATAGGAAAGGTTTTAACAAGTCCCCTCTCTCCTCCTTCAGAGCAGGAGACATCTGACCCAACAGGGGCAGCGGGGGCCTTGCAAATCACCGCGCCTCGCTCCCAGCTCTCAGATGTTTAAAGGTTTCCGCTCTCCGAGGCCAACGTGTGATGCATTGGCTTTTTTCTTTTTTTTTTCTTTTTTTTTTTTTTTTTTTTTTTTTTGCTTTATTGGTGTGATGAAAGAGTCGAGGCAAGTCTGGAAAAGGAGCGAGCGGTCCTGAGAAAGGAGAGAGCTTGTTATTTTGTCTAGAAGGAGAAAAGGGATCACAGGACAGCATGGGGCTGGGGGGGGAGCTGAATGCAGAGCTCTCCTGACAGCTGTTCTGCAAAGGGAAAAGCTCACAAGCGCTCCACTGTTGGGAGAGGAGTGTCAAGAGAGCTTCTAAACACACCATCCTTTGCTCCCTGGAAACTGGAATCAAGGGAGGAGAAAACAGTGAATTGACACTGACTCCTGCTTATGCAACCCTCCTCATTGCCCAAACAGCAAGGACCATTCCAGTGGCGGGGAGCAGCGTGTTATCAGGGCAGGGAGCAGTCCCTGCAGTGCAGCAGCAGTCCCTCTGGCAGGGACTCAGCAGCACCACTGGATGTTCTCAGAGCCAAACGGCCCTTTCCAATACCCTGCCTGTGCTCCTGCCATTTGTGCAGTTGAAAATAATCATCATCATCATAAAAACGCACTTAGAGGCCATCACACAGTACTAGAGCCTTCTCTAATGTAAACCATCGCCTCTCACAGCACTTGCTGGGCTTGGCCAGGGTTCATTCCTAATGCTGCTGCTCCCCTTGCTCCTCTCCTGGCTGCCTGGCACCACCGAAACAAGGAACATCCTTCAATAAGAGTCACTTTGTCTCAGGGTAAGTAATTTTTCTTCCGTTCTTGAGCCCCGATGATACATCTCAGTGGTTCTGCGGATTCTCCTGTGAAATCAGTTAAACATTCCTGCTCACGTTTGTTTTCCCCCTTCCTCAGACAGACCCTCAGCCCACTGGCCCCACTCCCCTCGCAGCATCCCTCCCTTCACCCAGCTCTGTGCACGGCCGCTCATCGCCTTCTCCTTCCCTCCCCTCTGTAATGACTGGCATGCTCACTTTGAAGAGCTGATGAGCTGGACAAGAGCCTATGGGTTTGGCATGGCTCCTTCCTTCCATGCCTCACAGCAAACTTTCCACTCCACTTAGGTGCTCTCCCTCCTCCTCTTGCCCTAGGCATGGGTTTCCAAGCCCCAAATCCAGCCCTGCACAAGCCAGGCTCTCTCTTGAGCCCTGCGATGGTGCTGGAGGCATCCCAACTGATGCAAGTTGGGGATGCACTGGGATACAAATCACTGTGGGGTGTGAGGGCAGCAGGCTTTGCAAGAGGGATGGGTTAAGTGTGAGGAATTCCCCTGCACAGGGCAGCTTTGGGTGGGAAGATGGAGGACACTGTGGACAGATGGCTTGTGCCTTGTCCCATCCATTCTCAGGGTTAAAGTTCCTTGAGTGGATATGGCATTGTCCTCCACCCTACCAGAAGGTCAAACGATAGAAAAACAAAACCAGCAGCTCCCTTGCCTCCAAGCCCCCATTCAAAGCAGAGAAGGACCCAAAGTGGCGGAAGGAAGGAATTAAACATTTAGCACAGTCGCTTTCCGGCCCTGCTGCAGTGTGTCCTGGCACTGGCTTCCCCCACCTATTGGTTTTGGACTCCACACCCTCATTCCTAAGGCAGTTTATCATAGGATATGCAGCACCCCCCGACTCCTCAAAGCATGCAGGGTGCAGGCATTGCCTCCAGCGTCACCCGGCTCCATGAAAAGGCACAATTCTTCCCAGCACTACCTGGGCACAGCCTCAGCCCCACAATGCCATGCTCCCTCCCACGTCTGTGGGCAACCCCATCTCCCTCCAGCCCTTTCCATCTTTCCTTCCAGGTGCAACCTCTTCAAAGAGCTGGGTTCTGGCTGGCAGGGATGCGAGGCCCAGCAGCACAATGCCTTCCTAACACACGGGAAAGGAGAGGAATAAAACCCCCACGCTTCCTCCAGCTTGGCACAAGTGCCTACTGCACACAAGGAGCCCTTTCTTGCTCAGGGATTGCCTGCTTGTTTATAGCCCTGGCCCAGATCAGAGCAAGGAAAACACACCTGTGTGCGCCAGCCGGGCTTGCACCTGCGAGCCACTAGGGGAGTGGTGCCTGTTTGCCCAGACGTGCTTTCTTCGTGCCCTGCTTCTCCCCATAGCACCACGGGCTGCTTTCTGCTGCAGGTTCTGCTTGCTGGAAGTGCTTTGAAATAGGCAAAAAGCCCAATTAGGCGCTGTGCTGCTCCATACAAAAGGTATCAATAACCCAGCAGAAGAGCTGAGAGTCGCTCTCGCTGGAGATGCCAAGAGCACAAATTGCTTGCTTGTAAGTGAAAGGCTTAATTTCCATAGAACATGACAGATTAAAGTGAGAGTGGGTGGGTCCATTCTATTATTCATCAGCACTCCCCGCTAGCAGGAGGTGCTGTGCTGCTGCTTTGAAGTTTCTTCGAAGGCACAGGGTGCTCAGGGCCGTCCTGTTGGGGTGGAAGGCACAGTACCCAGAGGTGGAGCTCCCCCCCGCCCCAGCACTGTGACACAGCCTCGCTGCTGAGGATGATGACTCCCAGGCATGAGTCAGAACGGATGGTCTTCGCTGAAACCCGGAGACCTGGAAGAATTCTGGACCCTGACCAAGGGATTGCTGTGCTGAGCTGTTAGTCATGCCCAAAGGCCAGCAGAGCTTCCTCTCATCACCCTGTGGTGAAGCTCTGTCAGCCTGAAGTGCATTCTGGAGATTGGATTCCTCCCTCTTGAATGGGAAACAGAGCAAAACAATGAGGAGAAAACCAAGTTTCCATCAGCTGCATTTCCCAGGGAGCGTTTCACTCAAGTGGAAGGCTCAGGGAGTGATTCTTCGGCACTCTTCTTTTGCAGCTAAACCCTGCAGGAGGAGGAGGTTTGGACACTGAAAGGATGTCTGTGGGGCAGCCCCTGGTAGCACAGCAGGGTAGGAGAGGCGTATCTACCCCCATGTGGGTAGCAGGGAAAGCACCTTATCCAGCACAGAGCCACAGTGAGTAAGCAGAAGGCAGTGAACTCAACCATGGCGGGCTGCCACCATTAAGGAGGTGAAGGGATACATCATCTCCTGCACTGCTGCAGGTAGAAGACTCTCATTCTTAGTCCTCGAGTATGTTCTCCTGAATGTTTCTACTAGAAACAAATCCCTTCTTGGGCTGTGGGTGCAGGATCGGCAGCGCCGTGCCCGTATCTCCATCCCACCCATTGCCAGTGGGGGTTTTCTGTTCCCTGTCACGTGCAGGGTGGTTGTGTTGGGAAGCTGAGAGTACCTATATCAACGCTACAAAGGGTGATTCACTGCAATCTGCAGTAATCCTGAAGCTATACAAAATCTCTAATAATAGGGCTTCGAAAGCGACATGTTAGCCGAGATAAAAACTGCCTGCAGCCAAACCCAATCCTGCTCTGCTGAAACTATAAATAAAAAAGTATAGCCCATACTCAGCTCCCAGGAACGAGAGCAGGGGGTGCAGCTCAGCCCAGGATCGGAGCCTGGGATTGGGATCCTGCCCCAGGAAAGCACACACAGGAGAGGCAGATGTCTTCTGTTGGTTCTGGAGCGGGCAGAACAGCAGCCCCGCCGCCGCTGAGGCCTCGAAAATCTCTTTGCCATTAACACCGCGCGCTGCAATGGAGCGCGGCGCTGGCACGGCCAAAGTCAACAAGAACTTCGCAGGGATTTTAGCGGTGTCGGGGGCAGCTCCACGGCTGGAGCCAGCTGAGGATTTACTGTCACCATTTTCACCGAGGGCTGTAAAATGCAGCGTGTCACAACTTGGTCGTTAACGTTAGCCATAGTGCTCCTTTCTTTCATCCCTATGGCTCTGCCCGCAGACCCGGGCGATGCTTTCTTCCCTGGGGAAGCCTTTCTAGTGCATCCAGGGCACAGGTTGGGGAAGGAGCAGGTCTGCCCCACCTCTGCCCACTTCCCACCGTGGCTCCAGGGAGGCTCAAAGGAGCCCTTCTTAGGTTTTTGTCCAAACAAATCGAGCGGCGTTTCACACCAACCACTTTAAACGAAACCAGACTGTTTAGTCCAAGTGATTACGCATAAGCAGCATCTAATTACTTCTAGTATTTGAAGAGAAAATAGAAAAATCTCCTTGGAGTATACACTGCAGCTTCAAGGAGAGCCCGTGCCCCTGAATGCACGTCCTCCTTCCCTATTACAGCCATACATCATTACACCCCATGTCCCTGCAGTCTCTGATCCCCATGCACACCCCAAAGCTCTCAGGGGTGTGACTGGCCCCCTCTCCATCTGAGCAAATGCTCCTGATGTGCAGTTCTCCCTCCTGCTATGCCCTACTGGTGCATGCACTGCTGCAGATCTCCCTCCTGATATGCACTATTGGTACATGCACCTGTACAGATCTCTCTACTGCTATGCCCTACAGGTACATGCCCCGGTGCACACATCAGGGTAAGATCCAACCCCACTCTGTGGGAAAGCAGCTGATCCCAGTGACACAGAGGGCTCCCACCCAGCAGCAGATAGATGAGGGATGCCCTCCTGCCTGGTGCTCTGCAGGCGTTTCCATGGGGTTGGGAGGGAGCTGGCTGGAGCTCAGTGCCGGAGATGTCGTCAAGCCCACACCCGCTGCCCCGGCCTCCTGGGATGGTGGAGGATGAGATTCAGCCTTGGAAGGATCCCAGAGCACTTTAATCTTCTGTCTCAGACGTGGCTGCTGTAGAAGCAGAAATGTGGAGATCGCTGTGCAAGAAGCCCCCTGATCATGCTGCTCATAGGGGATGCCCTGGCTGGAAGGCAGGAGAGGGGACAGGGTGAGCAGTGGAAACTGCTGCTTCCCCTAAGGAAGGCCACAGGGGCTGGGATCTGTCCTGGACTGCCCACGGGGACAGAATACTATAGGAATACCAAACACAGGGGCTTTGCAGGATGCATCTGGGATGAGCCACCTGGACAGCAGGAGCTCGAAAGGGATGCATGGAGCAACTTCCAGCCCCAAGGCCACAGCCAGCAGCAGGTCAGCGGCATGGGTGGGCATTGTGGGAAAAAGAAAGGCCATTGCCTTCTCCCTAAGCATCTCCCTCTCCTCTTTTCCCTTCATCCAAAGACAGAGAATGTCCCCATGCCCCAGCATCCAGGAGGATCAGGGCAGCATTGCTTTGCCATTTACTGAGCTCTCTGTTTTTTCCAGAATTACTCTGAAACGTGGGATTTGCATTAGACCACCAATAGGGAGCAAGGGTGAGGTTTCTTTCCTTGCCTGCTGCAGTGATGGTTGGGAATTCTCCCCTCTATTGGCAAGGGGAACATGTTGCTGATGCCAGCACCAGCACTAACTGAAACCAGGTGGAAAAAAAGTCCTCAGCTTCCCAGCACCAGGATCCCATTTCCAGCCAGCGAGGCCTCCAGCAAGGATTTCCAAGAGCCTCTGGTCACCCAAGGGCAGCTCGGTCCCCATTGGGCTGCGTCCCGTGCCAGCAGGGGACATCCCTGCGTTTGTCCAAAGCCACTACTGCGCAATGGGATTCTGTCACCCTCTTGTGGCTACAAGGGCTGACGTTGGCTGGAAATGTCCCACCCAATTCCCATCCCACTCAGATCTCAGGGAGGAAATCAAAGGCAGAGGGAGGCTCAATCAGCTCTATCTGAAAGCCATTGTGATGATGTCCAAGTTTTCTAAAGAAACTTGGATAAAACCCCAGAGATTAACAACAGCTCAGGGCTTTTCTGTGTACTGGAGTTTTGTCTGCTTCCAAGAGAAACATATATATGTGCTTTGGTGGAATCTCTGTACATTTTTTTGGCGGAGTGGCCGCAATAAATCCCTTTATTGCAATAACCCTCGAGCAAGTTAAGGCAAGGATCTCTCTGCAGCTCCCCAGGAGAGGCTGGAGATGGCTGTCCGACCCATGTGTATGTGCTGCTCCTGCGTGAAAATTGAGCTTTTCAGGTACACAGAAATCCATCTGGACAACGCAGATGGAGGCAGCATGGACTGCGTCCCAGTGGAGCTGCTCCCCACCCCTTGTTTCTCCTTCCATCCCCTCCTTTTCCTGCCGCATGGCTTTTGACATGAGTTAAAGCAGCACAGGAACGCCTGGCAGGGGAAAAATAATCCCCCAAAGCTTCGGCTTCGGGAATGCAAACACAGCCCCTGTCCCACTCCTTCCAGGTAGAGCTCCTGCAATCTGGGTAAACACGGCGGGGCTGCCCCGAGTGTTGGTGTTGGCTGCACTCACCTCGGGGCTGCCAGGGTTTTCAGCGGGGCTACGCTTTACAGCTGGCCCCGAGCAGGGCTGGGAGGGGAGAGTTAATCCTAACAGCCCTTCTGCTTGCTCCATCCACATAGATCTGATACAGAAACGAGGAGCTGAGTGGTTTAATGCTGCCATGCCAGTAGACACGCAGCAGTTGGATATACCCAGCAATGTATTTCCTATCTAGATTAAGATTAAGCATACTGCGAGCAAATTTTCATGCCACGTCTTCTACTCATTTGAGTTGTCAAATCTGTTCTTCCAGCTACCCAAACTAAAAGACTGCTTTATATTCTGTAGGTTTAGAGGTGACTTTTTTTCCACAGTTAATTAGTTTGAAGCTTACAGGGCTGGGTCTATTGGTTCCAGTAATGGAGCCATTGGGATAGGCGTAGATATAGATATATTTTTTCACTTCTGAACTGCTGTTTCTCATCTGGCAGCAACTGAGTCAATATTATTTGATGCCGGTCTGCTTGCTTAGGCAAAATGACCCGACCATCCCCAGAAACCCCAGCAGCAGGAGACCACATCACAGCCCCCGGGTTTGGTTCTGCGTTCCCATTCCTGCAGCACGGTCTCGAGGCCAAGGGACAGGCATGGGGACATGGCCCCGCTCCCCAAAGGGACCATGGGTGAAGCTGGAGCTGGCGGGGGTAGCTCTGCTGTGCCAATCCCATTCCTGGGAACAGAGTTCCTGTACCTTGTGCAGAAATCCTATAAACACAACATGGGAACTGAGCGTAATGTACAATCCCTGTGTAACCAAAGGCAGCATGGAGTAGATGTCTCAGTGGGTGCAACTTTGCCTTCACAAATGTGCCTGGTTAGTTAGCTGATGTCACTTGGGCAGCCAGGTCCTGGAGGGCACCTGCTGCTGGTGGATGCCTAAAATGACCCTAATTGTGTTTGGGAAGCATGAGGCAGAGATTTGCTTGAGCGAGGCCGAGCCACAGTGGGGCCATGTACACAAAACAATGCCATGATTCATCTGAGATTGCCATAACCCATCACATTTCATCAGGATGCTGTGGCATTTAAAATGGCATTTCCTCCCATCTGTTGTACATTAGCAGACAAAGAAAAGGAGGAGGGGGAAGAGAACAGCTGAATAAGAGGGGGGGAAGGGGGGGGGTGAAACGAGATTCTGGAGTGAGGCTGTTCCTGTGGCAGCTCCTTGCAAAGCTGTGGGTCGAGGGAGGGGAACTCACTGCAGATCCTCAGCCCCACACTGCTCCCCCGGGCACACAGCGAGGGATGGAGGGATGCTGATGGACTGGGTGACTCAAAGCCTCACAGAGCAGCACCTGGCAACCCACTGTGCACACAGAGCTGCACAATGCTGGCAGAGGGCTGGTAAGATGGGGGCAGGCAGGAAGAAAGCAAGTCCCCCAGGCCCACCACTGTGTCCCTTTTCTTTTCTTCTCCCCTACTGATTTCCCATTGCCTACTCCCTTTCCTCTCTGATTTTCCCTTGAAAATAAGAACCTCTTCCCCCATCCCCACTTCTCCCTTCCCACCACCCCTTTCCCTCTCACCCTTTCACTCCTGTGCTCTCACCCTCTCTCCCCCCTGCCCCTTTGCAATTCCCTGCCTTCCTCCTTCCACCTCCATCCATCTCTCTTACACTCCCCCTGTCCTGCTCCATCCCCATTTCCCCACAGGGAGCATCCCAGCAGCGGGACACCAGAAAAGCCATAGAACAGCTGCCCTAGGGATGCTGTGTGAAGCATCCTGATGATCTTGCCTATAATGGGGTACAGTATGGGTCGGACTCGTGGTCAGGGCCAGCAATCTAAGACCCACCAGAGTCAACTGCTGGGGGTGAGAATGCTTCTGTTCCCAGACAGCCATCCTACCCCTTGGATGGGGAATTCTGCAGAGGCAGGGTGAGCAGTTGGAGGCAGAAACTTCCTCAAGCAAACAGCTGTGACCACCCAGTATCCTGACTCCATAGACGTAGCGCAGCCCTAAAGATCCAGACCCCATAGATGCTGAGTACCATGCCATAATCCCTAAGGATCAAAATGTCTCTTTGCTTTGTTTCATGCAGCCTTCATTCCCCAAAGCAACAACAGGCAGAATCAGCTCCACGCCGGGAAACTGCACCCAGCTTAGCAGCACCTAATAAAAATGTCCATGCATGGCAGAGGATGTGTTCCTCGTGGCTGCATCACACTAATTCTGCAGACTTGTAAGTGGACAAATACACAAAAAAGATGCTGGTAGCTTCATGAACAGAGTGCAGAGGAGTGTCCCTGCAAGCCCAAGGGTCCAGCAGGCGTGCTTAGAGCCTGTCAGCTTCCATAGGGAAAGGAGGAGGAATGACGTTGCCGTGCAGCTGTAGCAGTTCCCCAAGCCCGGGTTTGGCCAGGACACAAACAGTCATTCAGAATGGAATAGGTGTGGACAAGTTTTACCCCAAGCAATAAGCAAATAGCATGTGAAAGTGGCAGCGAGCAAAGCTCTCAGCTTGTGAGGCTGAGGGCACGGAGCGGGCTGTGCAGTTATTAGCAGACTGAGCTGGCTACTAAATCACAGCTGTGTTATCCCCTGTCTGGGTTTGACACTTCTTCCTCCGATCTATTCGTGACTCAGTGTCTTGGCACGGAAAACGCATACCCAAGAGGTTAGCTTTTGAAATCCACCAGGGACATTTCACCTTCCTAAAATAAAGAGTGGGCAAAATGTTTTCAACGTCCCTTCAAAAAAATGCAGAAAAAAAATAAAAAAATCACTCCTTCGTAAGTGTATGTTGTTGGGTCTCAGCTGGCTTCAGGCTGAGGTCAGTTTTCCTATTTATAATCATGCAGCTGTTTGCTGACTGAATAACTGTATTTATTATTTGGAATGTTTACCAAACGCCTCAAACACCTTCTCTACCTGTAATTGTGGTGCAGAATATATATATATGTTTTCAGATTAGTTCATTCAAGTGGCTTGTTACTACCAGGCCCTGCTCTGTGGTTTCCTACGGGTATTCGTGGCTTGAAGGTATGAAACTTTGGACTCGGGTGACCCTGAACTGTAACAGACACTTGAGGAAAAAATGGAGTCCGTTTTTAAAGTCATTTGTCCATGAGCACTCCAGGCTTCAATATTAAGAAATGTGTAGATGTGGTACTTAGGGACATGGCTCAGTGGGCAGTATTGGTGGTAGGAGGAGAGTTAGACTAGATGGTCTTAGAGCTCTTCTCCAAACTTAATGGTTCTATGATCCTATACTTGCCTTTCTTGCAAGCAGCACCTTCTAAACATGTTTTCTATCCATCTGTGTTCAACTCCGTCTTCCGTCTCTCCACATTCTACTGGAATTGACCAAAACCCAATCTAACTCCTTTTTCACGTGGCGTTAGTTGGGAGAACTTTGCTGCTTCGGGGAGATCCTCTCTGCCCAAAGCCTGGGCATCCCTTCCTATTCATCAGTAGACTCTTGTACACCATGGAGTATGCAGGGATAGGGGTGGAAGAGGTTGGGTTGGCTGTTCCATTTCCAGAGGCTCCTAAAGTCATCTTCTCCAGGCAGTTCCTCCAGGACACACTAGCTCTATATGCTCTGTCCTGGCCAGTCCACGTCAGGATGCACACTTCAGGACTTTCTGCCCCTAGGATGTTTTCCTTATCTGGCTCTTCCTCTTAGCAGGAGAATTGGGTCTCCAAAGCAGATGATGGCTGATAAGTCCCATAGCCTTTGTGCAAAGTCATCCCAGAGCAAGGGAATGCTGTCCTGGTCAACCACAGTGTCACCCTTGCAGAGATCATGGCCACATTTACAGCGAGCTTCAATGACCATCTGTGCTGGGGGGGTGACCTCTAGCAATGCCTAACCAAGTCTGTGCTTCATTTACAGGAGCTGTAAACCTGCCACCTGGCTGGTGGCTTTTTTGCTTTGGATGATGCTGGTGTCAAAGAAATTTGGTGCAGGAGCCAGCTGGAGCACAGTCAGTTTTATATTTAATCCTTGCTATAAATGCAAATAAAGGTTCTGCATTTTGGGTGAGTGACAGACACACCATGGTCATTATTAAACCTTCTAAAAATAAACCTCTGCCAAAGTGACAGGAGACAGATTTTTCCTGGAAAGTATCAGCATGGGGAGGGGGGTAACGGGGCAGCCCTTCTGCCATGCAGCCTGTCTCCAACAGCTGCACTGTGTCAGGAACTCCTTCTTCTCATTGTTTGCTTTGTCTTGCTCAAAAAATGCCTGAGCAGCTCCTTGCAGCAGTTTCATGTCTATCCAACAGTAAATCAGTCCGGAGCTCTGGAGTGCTCTAGGAGGCCTCCGTCCCCACAGGACAAAAATTTAGTGGCTGTTGCTGCAATAATCACTGCCCTGCCCACACGGCATCGGTTATCAGCCTGTCCTCGTTGCGGGAGGTGTCCGATCTGCTGGAATGCAGTAATGTAAGAAGCATCAGTACACATCTCGAATATCTCCTGAGCTCCCCAGGCCCAGACGGTGCCCGGGTTTGTTTCACTGGGCACAGCTCTGTTTGCCCCAGAGGTTCCCCGCCAGCCTGGGGCTGCCTGCAGCTCCTCAGCAGAGGCTCGGTGCCCGGCTGGGGCTCCCCTCAGCCAGCCCAGTTCCCTTCTGAGTCTGGCTCCAGGTCTCAGCTACGCTTCCTCTCATACCACAGCTTTCCAGGGCTACCCCCGCTCAGCTCAGTGACCACACCGAGCAAGACTCCAACCGACACATCCCAACCCCGACCCTAAACCCAACCCCCACCCCGACCCCGACCCCGACCCTAAACCCAACCCCTACCCCAACCCCGACCCCAAACCCAACCCCCACCCCGACCCCGACCCTAAACCCAACCCCCACCCCGACCCCGACCCTGACCCTAAACCCAACCCCCACCCCAACCCCGACCCTGACCCTAAACCCAACCCCCACCCCGACCCCGACCCCGACCCCGACCTTAAACCCAACCCCCACCCCAACCCCGACCCCGACCCCGACCCTAAACCCAACCCCCACCCCGACCCCAAACCCAACCCCCACCCCGACCCCGACCCTAAACCCAACCCCAACCCCCACCCCAACCCCGACCCCGACCCTAAACCCGACCCCGACCCCAACCCCAACCCCGACCCCGACCCACGGCCCCTTCCGGAACTACGATTCCCAGCAGGCCGCGCGACGGGAAGCGGATGCGACGCCACGCGGCGCGGCACGCGGCGCTCGGGGCAGCGCGGAGCTGGGCCGCGCCATGGCGGCGGGGCAGCGCGGGAGGCGGGAACTTCTGGCCCTCATCCACCAGCACCTCCTGCGCGCCGGGTACGCGCGGGCCGCCCGCGAGCTGCAGGCGCAGCTCGGACAGGTAACGGGAACCGGGTTGGGCTTCGGTTGGGCTGCGCCGTCGGGGTGAGGGCCCGAGCCCGCGCGGGGTAGGGCCGGGCCCGCGGGCAGGGTGCGGCCTCCTGAGTGCGGGGAGCGGAGCTCGGCGGGTGACGCGTGTTCTCTGACCTCCAGAAGTTGCTGCCGTCCCTGGCGACGTCGCTGGAGGAGATCTTCACGCACTGGGAGAAGTGAGTTGGACGCGGCCGGGCGGGGGGACGCGTGTGGTGGCCGTGCTCGGCAGCCTTCTTCCTGCCCTGGCTTCAGGGGGCAACGATCGCTTTTTGTTAACGTTTCCTTAGCTTTGGGATTGTCGTTGCTGACTTTTGAGACGCTAATGCTGTTGATGTTGGGGTCCGAGGGGTGCTTTGCTGTTTCGCTTTCCTTGCCAAGCCACGTGTTTTATGCGTACTGTTGCCTGGCTGCAGCCTGTGTGAGCTGCACGTGGAGAATGGGCAGAGGCTGAGGTGTCACACCCCTCCCTGCGCCCTAAACAAAGCACAGGTACCACATCTTCCCACAGAAAGGATTATAGAATCATTTGAGTTGGAAGAAACCCTAGAAGACTATTTGGTCCAGCTCCCCTGCAATGAATAGGGACACACACAGCTCAATCAGGTTGCTCAGTGTGAGCTGCACGTGGAGAATGGGCAGAGGCTGAGGTGTCACACCCCTCCCTGCACCCTAAACAAAGCACAGGTACCACATCTTCCCGCAGAAAGGATTGTAGAATCATTTGAGTTGGAAGAAACCCTAGAAGACTATTTGGTCCAGCTCCCCTGCGATGAACAGGGACACACACAGCTCAATCAGGTTGCTCAGAGCTTGATCCAGCTGGGTGGAAAGTCTCCAGGGATGCCTCTCTGGGTAGTGTGTTCCAGAATTCTCCTGTTTCCAGCCAGCCCTATCATGCCTGTACTTGTCCAGTCCCAGAGACTTCGCACATCGTTATCCCACTAAGTGCTCCTCATGAACGTTTGCAGCCTCCAGCTGTGTGCACTGAGACGTTATTTGTTCTCACCCTCTGCACTTTGATGCAGAGCCTGGTGGAAGCTGCAGGGCTGAGGTTGCAGGGCGTCAGTGGAGCTGGGTCTTGGTGCCTGAGCTGAGAAGTGCTTGAATGAAAGCATTCCTTTGGCTGTGCATCCAGCCTTGGGAAGGTGTTTGCTGCAGAGTTGTCTCCTTCTAGAACACTTGGTGCCTTGGCCTTGCTCCTGCAGGAGCAGGATAAAGCCTGGATCTCCTTAACAATGGAGTAGTGTAAGAGCCAGGCTTTTCCAGTTCCTGCCTCTAACGTGTTGTTTCCCTGGGAGTTGATGCTGACCTTCTTCTGTGCCTGTTATCCTATTACTTTTAAACCTAAGGGACGACATGACACTCACACTGTCTGGTTCCTCTGGTGTCACCCTTACCTTGTGATTCCACCCCGCAAGTATGCAAGTTCTTCCTTGCCTGCCCTTGCTACGTCTGGTTTCGAGTTAACATGAGGGATTCATTGACTTATGTTTGATTTACCCAGAAAGTGTCCTGCTTGGCTGTGATCCTCTAGTCTTGTCACTTCGTGAGCTTGAAGATACCTTTCCTCAGACTGTGCTGCAGCTCCTTCCTATCTGACTGAGACCACCCTTGGGGCTGTGTTCCAGGAACTCTTTGATAGTGAACCTAGCAGTTGGGATTTGGAGTTTTTTAGAAGCAGCCTCCATGCTGGACTGTATTTATTGCTGGGGGATGCTGGGTGGGTGAGGAAGGCTGCAGAGATGCTGTAGTGGTAGGAATACTGGACAGGTTCAGCCCTGCGTGCAGCAGCAGGAGCACTCAGAGCACTTGCAGCCCTCAAAGGTTGCTGCAGGATGAGCACCTGAGGTCATCTCTGCTCCCCTGCGTGTGATGTACAGAACCTCTGGCAAATTCTTGGCATTACTCCTATTGTATTACCAGCTGCTGATGAACTGGGGAGGTGTTCCTCCCCTCCCTGGGAGCTGTAGAGGAATGACACTTATTTGTCCTCAGGCTTAAGCCTGGCCTGAGAGTGGATGATGTTAAATTTTTCAATTTGTTCTTTCATATTTCCTTTCTTTTGACACAAAATCCTTTCCTCTCAGAACTCCCTCGAAAACCAGGAGAAGAAAGCTGAGCGATGAGGAGGCGGCCATCCCAGAAAAGATCAGAGTTCCTGATCCTGTGAGCAGCTCTGAGAGCTCAGAGAAAGAAGAGGATGAGAAAGAGAAGACGAAGACTGGAAATGGTAAGAGTCTGTGATCTCCCTGAATTTCACAGAGTAGCAGCGAGGGACTGTGTAGGAGCAGTTCAGTTTGCTTGGCTAGAGAGAACGCTTGAAAATCAGAGGCTGTTCCCTTATGCTCTTAGGACAACAGTTTTATCAAATGTATCTCTTGTAGAGTTTTTGAGGAGCGCAGATGTATGCTGAGGCCAACAGAATCCTTTTATGATTCATTGGGGAGGGAAGGGAAGGGCTTGAGTACTGTAGCTTGGATAAAGCCCTGGGAAGTGAGCCCCAGCTGTCTGTTGGGACAGCAAAGAAGGGTGTTCTCATGGGTGAGAGAAGGACCTTTTTATGTGGTCTGGACAGCCCTGGTGGTGTTGATGTGGGAGGCATTGGCTTGTGCAGCCTAACAGAAGCCCGTGTGCCTGAGGTGTTTTAGCTCAGTCTCATCTGCTATATTGCATCCCCTGGAAATGTGCAGATCGTGTCTTGGCTGTGGAGAGGAGGATGGGGTGGAATCCAGGCACCTGTATTTTACAAGTGTAGTGGTTGTGGTATTGAGGCAGGTGTAAAGATGGGGCCCTGCCCTATGTGCTGGGGGCCTTTTGCAGACCAGGGACTGTTTTGGTGTGAGAAAGTCTGTCTGATTTCTCTGTGGCTCTCCTGTGCAGCAACCAGTGTTTCCCCAGTCACGAACTCAGCAGTGAATGTAGAAAGCAGTGAAGATGATGATGACTCCTCATCAGAAGAGGAAACGCCAAGTGGAAAAGGTGCAATTACGGTAAGGAGGTACTGTCTCCTAAGCATTATGACTTGTCCATGTGCAAATTTGCTGCTTAAGGTCCAATTTAGCCTCTCATTGTTCTACAGGGTTCTAATTTTGTTTGTTTTCTGTAGGTGACACCAGCTGTCGTGAGTGGCAAAGCTGCAAACTCTTTGCGTTCTCCTGTTAAACCTGCTGCTCCAGGAAGTAAAGTAGCAGTGCCCTCTGCTGCAAACAGAACTGTTCTCTCAAATAAGCAGCAGCCCAACGCATCAGCTGTGGCCTCAGCCAAGGCTGGGCAGAAACTGCCTGGTCCTGGAAAGCCTGGACCAGCTGTAGCAGCCGTGAGCCAAGCAGGACAAAGCAAAGCTCCAGTAATAACCAAAGCACCAGAAAGCTCCAGCAGCAGCAGCAGCAGCTCATCAGAAAGCGAGGAGGAAAAGGAGACGCCGACTGTAAAGGCCCCAGTCCCCAAAGTGGGTAAGGAGCCTGCAGGGCAGAGTGAATGCATGTGTGTGTGCTCTGGCTTCACTGCAGATCAGGTCCAAACCATGCCATCAGCACGTTGCTTTCAGTTCCCTTGCTGGAAAGCTCAAAGCGGTCGTTGCTCCTGGGGAGACTGTGAGAATGCTGCAAAGCAGGCAGCTCTGAAGTTCTGCGGGATGAATCCAGCATGCTTTCTTTCATTTTGAGTAGCAGATGTTGTGTTAAGGAGACCGTCTGCATCTCTGGCAGCATCGTGCTCTGCAGGGCTGAGGATGAAGGTTGCGTATCTGGAGGAGATGCAGCACTAATACAGTTGATGCTTTCAGCTTTCTAGATAGGCATGTCAGCATCTTGGGTTGCAATTGCAAAGTGATGATTATTTTAGTGTGTTATGTGGTCTTTATGGAAATCTCTTTTACTGCTTTGTTTGTTGGGGGTGAGGAATACAATGCAAAAGCATTGAAAACTGCCCCCTTGACTTTTCCAGAGGAGGTTCAACCAGGCTGGGGTGTCCCTTCAGGGAGCTGTTTGTAACTGGAAGGCTCCCTGCATGGTCAGAGAGAGGCCAGAAAAGGATTTCTCTTCTGCCTGTACTCGGGGGAGTTGTGTTTGTGGGTAGATGTTTGTGTGGAGAAGCAGTACCTAGCAGGCAGCTGATGTTTTTGGAAAGACCAGGCTCTCTTCCCTGCAAATCCCGTTAGCCACTCTCTGCTGCTTGTTTTGTTTTCTTGACTTCAAAAGCTGCATTAGCATCATGCTCAGGGAGCTGAGAGCAGGCAGCAGCTGTGTAGTCTCCTTTCTCATGTTTCAGAGCTGAAGCAGGCAACTGGGGCTGCTGAGAGCAGCAGTGAGGATTCAAGTGATGAGACGTCGTCTGAGGAAGATCTTTTGGCCACAGCAGTCCAGGTAACCTCTCAAACTCAGGGTTCTCATCCCCAGGAAATCACTTCTCTTTCCTTGAAAGGGAGAGAAAATGCTGCAGTGCTATAATCTGAGAACATCCCTTTCATCCCTGAGTGCGTGAAATCCCCAAATCCGAGGCCGCAGGAACGTGCTGTGCAGCTGAGAGCTCCACTAACCTCTGCCAGCAGCAAACACTTCATTCTAGTTCCTCCCAGTACCTGAAATGGAAGGAGATCCTTTGATCTGTACGAAGTGATTAAACACAACTGTACAGATGTGACATGCAAAAGGAGGGCAGTTTGGCCAGGCTGCCTGTGGACAAGTGGCTTGCTTGTCCACAGTGCTCAGCCTTTCCTGATCAAAATCAGTACGGTGACCTCGCTTAAAACAGACTCTGCAGTTGTGGCTGAGCCAGTTTCTTCTCTGCTAAGTGTGTAAGATCCTCCTGTTCTTCCTCCCGTTCCCAGGCAAAACCAGCTGTTAAAGCAGTGCAGGTTAATTCAACATCTGTGAAAATGGCACCTCCTACTCCATTGTCCACCAAGAAGAGCACAGTGAAGCAAAGAGCAGTGACACCAAACCAGGCCAAACGTGGCTCAGTAACGGTTCCAGTGGCTGCAAAGCCTGATGACAGCTCAGAGAGCAGCGACTCATCAGACAGTGGAAATGAGGAGCCTCCATCAGTAACCCAGGTGCATCTCTCTGTCTGACACTGTCCTTGCATGCCTCTCCAAGGCTGGGAATTGCCCTGATTGGATTTGTCTCAGCTATAAATTAAAGTAAATGGCATATAATTTGGCAAACTGTAGTGCAGCTTCCCTCCTGTCGAGAGATCTCCAACTCGCCTCTGGAGGTGACTGGTAATATCAGAAGGCTGATGAAGAATGTCTGGTCTTATTTCCTTTTCTTAGGGGACTATCCCCAGGCAGCAGGATGAAAGGGACTCCTTGTCTTTTCTTCCAGCTGCTGATCTTCCTTCAGCATTTATCTATCCCAGGGGGCTCTGAAATCTTTCCTTGATTACAGTCTGAGGAAATTAATTATGCTACCATGGAATTTGCCTTCTTTCACACTGTTCTTTCTTGTTTTGTCCAGACAAAGCTATCTTTAAAAACCTCCCAGGCCATCCCATCCCCAGTGAAAACCACACCAGCAGCATCCCTCTCTAGCAAAGCAGCTCCAGCAAAAACACTTCCACTGTCCCAAGGGAAGCCAGCACCGAAACCAGCAGTGCTAAAGCAGGCTAAAGCCACACCAGGAAGGACTGCTGCTCCTGCAAAACCTGCTGAAAGTACAAACCCGGCGGAGAGCACTGACTCTTCAGGCAGTGAGGAGGATGATCTGCCCATGCCTGTCAGCCAGAAGGTAGGTGATACTGCATTCAGCTCTCTGAGGAACAATGTCCCAGCAGCAGCATCTTCTCTGCGTAGGGAATAGATGCCAAGTGTCTCCTGTGAACTACTCTGATTCTGACTGATTCATTTCATTTGTGCCTTCCCCCTCTGGACTGGGCCATGTGTGAGGGGTTGTCAGTGATTTGGTCTTGCTTGACTCCCCTGTACGCAGTTGCTGAAAGCTTGCTCACTCAGGGCCACTCAGACTAGAGGCAGATCCCTTTGTGAAAGCATCCTCAAGTCCATTGTATGGACACCTGCTGCATTGAGTCTGAGCTGCAGAACCTTTTGGAAAGCGCCCTGAAAACAGTGTTTTGGAGATGGCAGTTATTATCTGCTGGGGAGGAAGGGAATCCGGGGGCAGAGCCTCACGTGTCCTTGCAAGGAGGCTCTTTGTCAACGCGTCCTTTCAGCATTGACAGGCAGAAGCCAGGGAGGCTCTGCATTTTTGTCTTTATAGCCTTGGTCTGCTGATGTGGGTGGAGGGGGATGCTTTTCTAACAGTTGGCTCTGTGCTGCTCTCTTCCTGCATTATTATACGTAAAGATGCAGCTCTGGGTGGCAGGAGCAGCTATTCTGTTAGCTGTGCCATGGGGGATTCACTGTAAATCTATTGAGACTCATCCATTCTAGCAGGGTTGCAGTTGAAGGACGTGCTAGGGTGGGTTTATTTTCCCCCAGTGCCGATTTGAAGCTGGCAGCATCAAGTAGCTGTCTTGCCAGTGGCTGTTTAACCACTTCAGCATCTTCCCTTTTGCAAAATGGCAATTACCCTTCACTAAATGTAGTTAGCAAAGAAGAGCTTGTCATCGGGGGAGCTCTGTTTTTGCCAAACAGGCTGTTCCTTCTTGTGTTAGTAGCCTGCAGACCGGGACCTCAAGTGAAGCTTGAAGATTAAACCATTAGGCTTAGCTCTGTCCACAGTCCTGTCCTCCCAGTCAAACTCTTAGCTCATCCTCACCATCTGCTACTTGGGCATATGCTAACCACTGACTTGCTGTATCCTGCAACTTCCTCTGACTTCTGTGCAAGATCCAAACAGATACAGAGCGTTGGAAGCTGCTTCATCTTTCCCTGTGGGGGTGGATTAGCACAATTAAAATGAACATCATGCCTAAATTGAACTGCTTAATTGGTGTGTTTACCCCTGAAGACTCAGGAATATTTAGTCAAAGAAGCTGACAAGGTGTTTGCTTATTTTTGGAGGGGAGGTTGGTGGTTGGGGGATAGATTGCACTTAAAGACCCCATGAGCTGCCTTTCTTTTGGCAATGTCTGTTCTGCTCTGCTTCCTCTCTTCTTAATGTTGTGGGCCAAAGATGGCACCCAAGCCCACTGTGGACTGGCTTCTGTTTCTGCTTATCAGGACTGGGTGTGAGCTGCATAAATACACATGCTGGGAACTTGTGTCATCCCTGAACGTCCCAGGAAAACCCATGCAGGCAGTGCTGGTGGAAGTTGTGCCTGCAAGTTTTTGTCCTAGACTGCAGGTCCTGTGGGGAGAAGCCAGATCTCCCAGGAGATGGAAAGTTTCTACCCCTCCCTCCCCAGATCCAGTCCCTGTGCTCACTTGCAGGTGGCAGTAGTACCTTCGCTGTGTCGTGATACAGCTGAGCTATTGATTTCAGTCCTGTTATGCTGGTGGCACTTCTGTGCTGAACAGACAGCAGTAGAATGTGATTGTTACAGTTTGCTCATTGCACGTGGCTTGGCGTTGCTTCCCCCTCTTGTCATGCAGCACTGCATGATGCAAATGGACCCTGTGGAGTGACAGATGGGTTGTGCAGGAGCTGAGTCATCACTCGTACTGATCCTCAGGCAGCTCCTGGTTTGGGGACTGAAGAAGGAGCAGGAAAAATGATTTCCTCTTGAGTTATTTTCCTCCTCCCTGAGTTACTGCAGTACCTGTGACTCTAAGCTGTCAGAAGCCCCCACCCGTGTTACCCTGCTCAGCCACACTGCTGGCCTGATTCTGTCTGGAGCCATGCCATGGGACGTGGTGGCCATCAGCCATCTGGCAGTGACAGGGATCAGGTGGATGGAGGGACCTTGGCCTCTGCCCAGGAATATCTGAGGAATCCCGAGGCTGTATAAAAGCTTATGGTGGTTTCTCTGTGGATGCTGTGATGTTTGTTCTGTGCCAGGATTCCTCTGTCTAGTTCTTCCACAGGTCTTTTCCAATCTCTTCTTAAGTTAGAAAGCAAAGCAGCCCTCATGCCGTGCATCCAGGCAGGGGGGTAAGCCAGTCCTGGTGCTGTGAAGGTGTTAAAAGGGAGCGAGTGGGGTTTGATCTCGATAGATTTTTGCCTTGCACAGCACTGCCTGGGAAGGAAAGGGAATGGAGCTAGCACGTTCAAGTAGGCCATGTGAATCCTAGCGCTGGCTTCAAGCGTTTCTCTCTTCAGCACTGCAAATCTGGCCTCTCTCCTGGAGATAGTGACTCACTGAAATCAAAACAAAACAGACAAGTGAGGCTTGCTGCCCCCCCCTCCCAAGTTCTTTCCGAGGTTTCTGTTTCTCTAAGCAGAGTCAAAATGTGCTTGGCTTGTTCCGAGTGCTGTTCTGTAATGGGATAAACATGCAGATGCTGTTGTCTGTTTAGTGTTTGGCTTGGAGATGATAAACACTGCCCCAGTGGCAGCCTTCTGTGGGGCCGTGCCAGGAAGCACGGTAGGATCCATCCTCCTGCGAGGCAGCCAGGCTGCTGCTCTCGGCTGCTGGCCAGGGCTGGTGGAGGGCTGAGAGCAGGCAGGGCTGGGTTTTGCAGCATTGCAGGACTGGGAAATGGGGATGGCAGGAGCTGTGAGCAGGGCAGGAGTCTGTCTTACCCTCTTGCAGCAGACCCTGAGGCACCAAGCAGCCTTTCAGCATGCGGGTTGCATGGGGGCTGCCTGCCCTGGAAAGCTGATGCTGCTCTTTGGCAGAACAGCCCAAAGATGAGTGGGTGCAGTGCACTGCAAGCTCAGAGAATATCTGCGGGTGGTGCAGCTACCAGATCTCTCAGCAGACACTCTCCCTCTGTCACTGCTAGCCTTCAACAGTGCGCAGGAGGGATGTCTGCAGCCTTCTGCCCGAGCTGTGAGAGCACGTCCCAGTTGAGTTGCAGGGTTCTTTTTTTTGTACTAACACCACATTCCTGGGCCTGTGTTTCTTTCTGTTGTTCAGAGGTTACCAGAACAGCCTGGGCCTGTTCCCAGCCTGAGCCAGGCTGCTAAAGCTGCAACTCCTGAAAAGGCAGTGGGAAACACCTTGAAGAATGAGACCTCGGAAAGTGAAAGCAGTGACTCGTCTGACAGTGAAGAGGAGACACAGCCTGCACTGCCTGCTGGTGAGTCTTAGTGACCAGGGCCCCTTGCCTTCATCCTCATGATTTCCTTCTCTTCCCTGTAAACGGAACCACACAGCCTGTTGGTGTTAACCTGGATAGCCAAGGAGAGCGACTCTTTCTCAAAGTAACAATCTCTTGTGCTTGTTCTGCAGCAAAAAGCAATGCTGTGCCCCAGCCAACAAGTGTGAAGAAAGTGCCAGCTCCCACACCAGCCCCAGCACCTCTGCTGTGTATGGACAGCAGTGAGGACTCCAGTGAGGAGTCAGATTCAGACGAGGAAGTAGTCCCCCCCACACAGGTAAAGAGCAGCTGGGTGTTGGTGATGAGGAGACATCTCAGGACTGTAGAACGTAGTTGAGTGGGTGGTGGATGGATGGTGCAAAGAGGAGCCCTCCTCTCAGCTGGATCAGGGTTTCTTAGCAGCATCCCTGGTCTTAGTGACCCCATCTCTGTGTGTGCTTTTCAACAAGCTTGGTGTACGTGAGAGCAGTGAAGGGTGTGAATATTTTGCCAGGAACATGACTAGATGTGTGAGGCCGGAGCTCCTCTGGGTCTCCATTCCCTCTGCCCTTCTCCAGGGAGTTAAACAGGCTGGAAAGGCAGCCAAGTCTTTGCAGGCAGAGATTTTCCGTGAGCTGGGTAGCTGGTTTTCCCCGCCCTGTTTCCTCCCAGACTCGTTGCAGGGGGATGCAGCTGGAGCTTTTTGCTGCTTACCATGCCTCAGGAGGCTGGATGGATCTGTGCTGGGGGAGGGGGCGGGGGGCACAATGCTCTTGCTGCCTTTCAGCCAGAGGAAGACTCAGACCCCCTACTTTAGAGAGTGGAGATGGACCCATATCTGTGCCGATGGCACTCCTGAGTGTTTGTGAAGCTGATCCCAGCTCCCTCAGCCGAGTCTCATTCAGGCTTTGTCTCTCCATGCTGGTACTATAGGGACATAGCTGAGCACTACAGGGCTTGAACTGGCTCTGCATGAGGGTATCTTGTGTGTCTCTGCACCCCTGCTGTAACTTGAGCCCAAGAAAAATGCCACATGAGGAAGCCTTGACTGTGAAGTGTGGTTGTCATTCCTACGTGGTGGGGGCTTGGATGCTGCAAATGGGCTGGAGCCCAGGGCTGAGTGCCCAAGTGCACTTCTTGTCCTACTTGTCTACGCATACGTGTCCCATTTCTGGCCAGCACCCTTACTGGGAGAGGGGGATGATGAGCATTCAGAGAAATCCTTCCCCATGCTGGCTATTGCTATGGCCAGTGGAAAGGCTGCCTTCTCCCCAGCTGGTGGGCAAGCAGCCAGCCTGAACAGTCCTTGATTAAAGCTTATTTATAATACCAAGACTGTATAAAATAATGCAGTTGCTGTAACTTGAGCTTCGTGTAAGACGGCTCAGAGCTCTCGTCAGCTTGGCAGTTCTCTGCATTGTGCAGCGTTGCCTTCTTTTTTGAAAGCCAGATGTTGTGTGAGAAATGTCAGCCCACAAAGACCCAGCTTGTCAGAGATGGTGAGAGGGAGGGCTGCTCACGTAGCCTTGTTTGTAACACAAACCAGGAGGCTGAGAGTTCCTTTGCTGCCCCTGCTACCTCCTCTGCTGGTGTTTGTGTCTTGGACCTGATGTCAGTGTCTGGTTTCCATGCCCGTGGCTCTTCTATTTTTAACCTCTCTTACATTAAGTTTGATGAGAGGCTTCAAGTGTGAGGAAACACAACTGCTTCTTGTTAATTTGCTCTTTAATCCGTGACTTGCTTGTGGACCTGAAGGCAGATTTGACCTGCACTTGGTGTCCTTGTTTTATCTCTGTTGCCAGTTAACCCTGAATGTGTACGAGTATGTAAGAGAGTCCAGGTGCTTGCCCTGAAGATACACTCTGCAGTAAGTCTTGCTAGTGCTGCCATGGATAGATAATCTCTTGTCCTGCAAGCACATCGTACGCTGTCTGTGGGCCCTTGGTTTGGTTGCTTTTTGGGCACTGAGCTAATGCAGTAGGCATGTGCAGGGTGCTGGCCATGTATGAGAGATCACAGTTGACAAAGCTGACCAGTGAGGGAAACAGAGCATTAGAGCTGTGCTGAAAATGAAGGACGTAGCAGTGGGTTGGTGTGTGCTTCTGTCTGTTTTCTCTCCAAGTGGTGCTCTGTCCTAATTTTCTTTCATATCTATTTTAGACTCTGTCCCAGCAGAACATCAAACCAACCAAGGCTTCAAGCACAGTGGCTGCCAAGGCTAATGCCACACCAACTTCAGGGAAGGGGATAAAAGCACCTCCTATCCCTCCAGTTTCCAGGGTGTCTGAGAGCTCAAACAGTGATTCCTCAGAGAGCAGCACAGTGGTGGGAGAGGTAAAGACGGAGGAGGTGAATGTGGGAAGCTTCCCTGGGGAGAGTGGGCAGAGGGGGGGCTGAGTGAGCTGAAGCCTGAGTCTGGTGCGTTGTCTCCTTCTGTGGGAGCATGCTTGGGAAGGGGAGAGATTGCTCTATTAAAATAGAGAACCCCTGTTAGATTGCACTGATATTGCCAAGCCCAACTGTTCTAGGCTGCTTTGTCCAGTCGTGGGCATGAGCAACTGTTCCTTCTTCCATATGCATTTCTTCTTTCTCTCCTTAGGCTGTTGCTCCTGCTTGCCTAAAGCAGACAGCTCCCACAGGGAAAGCTCCTTCAGCCAGCCCTGCTACCCCGCAGGCTGCTTCCATCCTGGGAAGTGCCACTGCCAAGTCGAAGAAGCCAGGCCCACATCCAGCACAGGATGCCAGGCTGAGCCAGACCACACCGCTCACCCAGGCAGAGAGCTCGGACAGCAGCAGTTCCTCTGACAGTGAGAAGGAGACACCCAAGCAGCCCCCCAAACCAGGTTAGTTCTCCTAAGAAGATGCTCTCAGTGCTGTGGATCAGCATTTTGTTCCCCTGTGGGAGGTGTGTCTCTTTCACATAGTGGTTGGAGAGCAGTTTCTTCTCTCCAGCTCTGCAGAGTGCTCCCCTTTGGAGGGAGGTGGCCTGTTGGTGGCAATTCTCACATGCTAGGTAGATGAACTCAGCCCCAAATCAGCAGTGGTGGGTTTAATGAGATGAACTGTGCTCTTCCAGCAGGCATGCTGCAGAAACCAGGAGAGACTAAGCCAGATGACAGCTCTTCATCAGATTCCAGTGAGGACGAGGAGGCGGTGTCACAGGTATCATACCTGAGCAGGCTGGGATCCATCTTGCAGCTTGCAAGTAGGAGAGAAAAGGTTGAGTTTTCCATCATAGCAAATGGAGAGCTGGGTTAGGTTTGCTAGCAGGAAAGTGAGGGCTCCCCAGCACAGTGCTGTGAGCTGGGCCTTCTGGAGTGGGAAGGCACAGGCTTTGCAATCTGGAATGCTTCCCCAGGCAGCCAGGCCTTGGGTTCAGAGTTCACGATGCCTTTCCCTGCAGATGGTAGGTGCTGGTGCCTTGCAAGGGTTAAACGAGGAGAGAGAACTGGTGCGTAGTGCCAATAGCAGCAGGATTTCTCTCCCCTTTTATTTGTAACTTAACCCGCGTCCAAGCCATTACATTCCCTCTGTAAGTAATGTGCAGGGTGTGCAGCACATCTGCAGTGCATTAACTGTGCGTGGGTGCACGCTAATGGCCAGGAGCCTCCCCCAAGCATGCTTTACTGGGTGAGAACAAAGGAGAGACCCTACCACCATTAGCTCTTGCTGTTGCAAGCTCAGGGTCTGTCTGTGCTCGCTCCCCGTCCTGACAGCCCTACCTTGCCACGGCCTCTCTGCAGTGCTGACTGAACCATGCGTTATCGCTCTGCAGGTGGTCACAGTGGGGACCCTCTACTTGGAGTATGGGGGCAATATCAGCAGAGAGCGGTCTGTGTACCTGGTGCGAGGGAGGCTGCTCTGCTGTGCTGTCTCCTCAGTGTGTCTGTGCTGTTTCAGTCCCTCCTCACAGGTTATACGAGCCTCTCCAAGAGCCCAGCAGCACTTCAGGCACCAAAGACTGTTCCCCCCCAGCCTGCAGGCAATGCAGGGCAAGGGAAAGCAGCTAGCTCCCTCGCCGAAGTCCCCGTGAAATCAGCTCCAGCTGACAGCTCCAGCAGTGACAGCAGTGATTCTGACACAGACGTCGAGCAGGTGTCTGCAAACCACAAAACAGGTGGGTCCTTTGGCAAGGCTGGGAATCTGCCTGGCTCAGGAGCAGAGCTGTGTTGGCACAGGAGTGTGTGACACTGGGACCTGGGCCTGTTCTCGTTGGGTCTCCACTGCAAAACCCAGTGTGGTGTGCTGCTGCCGTCTGCTGGCTTCCCCTGGTCATGACACAGCCGTCTCTTTTGTAGCTGGGATGGCCAGCAGATTTTTGCTTTGGAGGGAGAATGGGGTATTTTTCTTCAAATGCACGTTCTCCTCCTCTGCCAACTGTGGGAATGCTCCTGGAGTCGTCATCTCTCTCTTGTCACTGTTTCCACAGACAGCAAACCCCCTCCAGGCCAGGAAGCCACGGGAGCCTCCAACAAAGAGAAGGTGGCAGGAAAAATTGATGCAAGTCATGCCAACCCCAAACCTTCCCCAGACAAGAAAGCTCTGGCTGTGGAAGAGAATGACGTTGATACAAAAGAGACACAAGGGACCCCATTGCCATCTGTGCTGCTTTCCACCCCACAGCCTGCAGAGCCAAGTTTGGGGAGCAAAAGTGAGGTCACCGCTGCTGCTGGAGTCCCTGCAGTGCAAACACCTGGGTTGGAAGAGAAGAAGAAGAAAAAAAAGGTGAAAAAAGAGAAGAAGGAAAAGAAGAAACCTTCCTCCACAGCAGACAAAGCTGTGAAAACCTCTAAGGGCAAGGACAAAGAGAACAAAAAACAGAATGCATCTCGGAAACGGAAGCGGCCAGGAGAAGATGGGGCTGTTGGGCAGCCCAAGGAAAAGAAGAGGAAAGGGCAGGCTAATGAAGAGGTGCCCAAAAAGAAGAAAAAGAAAGCAGCTAATGATCCAGAGAAGCTGCCAGGCAGCAAGGAAAAGAAAAAATCGAGTAAAAGTAAGTTTCTGTGTGGTGTCGTGTGGGGCTGCATTCGTGCTAGGTTCTTGCAGCTGATGTGTGCTCAGCCTCTGCTGCAGGGCAAGCACCTTGCCATTAGCTTTGTCTCCTTCCTTTCTGGCCCTCCTAAAGCCAGAGCCAGATTTTTAACTCCCCACTTTAGTATTTTTTTTCCTGCATCTTCAGCATCAGGTCATACTGCAGGCAGCCAGCCTCTGCCTCTGTCCCACATCCAGCACAGCGGGAGCCACGTAATACTTGCACTGATCCTTGCTGCTTGCAGAACGAGCTGATGTCCCTATGCAGATGTCGTGAGATGACCTGCCCCGTGGTTTTCTCCTTTCCTGGCCTTTGCCAGGGCTGGAAGTATCCAGCTCAGGGCTGGCAGAGGGATGAGGTGTGTGTGTGCTGAACTGCCTGAGGCCTCCTTGTGCACCTTGTGATGCCTGCCCACCTGCACTGGGCTAACACAAGGGCATTTTTTTATCCTTTTCAGCTCAGAATGCATTTGCAAATCATAACTGTTGTAAGTTTTTTCATGAGAGAGAGAGAGAAAAGAGGGAATGGGTGGGCCAGATCTGCTGAGCTCTCTGTTCTGCATAGATGCACCCCTTCGTTTTGGAGGAGACAGCCTTGCCTGTCAGCCTCTGTGTGGGCTGTTGCACAGACATGCACTGGAGCTTCTCGGTACAGTCGTGCTCAGCTGAAACTTGTGTCCATCTGGTGTTGGTAGCTCCCTTTGCTTTGGTTTCTGGTGTGTGCTCAGCTGCTCCAGTACTGAAACAGTTCCTCGGGGTGGTTGGGCAGCAGCAGGTGAAGAAGAAGGGCATCCTGCCTAATTCTGCCCGCACACGTGCAGGGATCAAACTACTCAGTCCTGAAGGTACTGGAGAAACAGCCATGGGCACAGCATCCTTGTGGCACAGCTCTGCCCTCACCCAGAGGTGCTGCTGTGGGCTGAATGTGATCAGAAACTCACCTCTTCCTGAACCTGCTTCTCCTGCTGCTCTTTGTGTCCCCTCACAGCGGTCATAGTTGACTTTTCTTTCCCAGAGAAAAAGTCAGGAAAAGAAAAGAAGAACAAAAAGATGCCAACAGCAGATGGCTCTGCTGAAGTTCAAAAGAAGAAGAAAAAGGTACGTGGGAGACCTGGGGCAGAGTGCCATGGGGACTGCCATTCTGAGGAGCACTTGTGACACTGATTCCTGCAGCACATGAGGCTGGAGGGGAACAGAGCCACGTGCTGACAGTACAGAGCCTCAGGACACAAACCCTGACCTTTGGTTGTTTGGGACTGGGGTGGCTTGAAGAAGGGCTTTTTCCTGTATCCCCTAGAGAAAATTTAAAGGAACAAACCCTGAGGCCCTTTTGTTTTCAGGGAACTGGTCTGAGGGTAAGCGCTCTTCCTTTCCCTGCCTCTTCATCTAGCTGTTTTCAGCAGCAGTGAGCTCTGAGGGCTTTGCAGGCTGTTGCATCCCACGCCGATGGCTAGGAAGGGGTGGCAGAGAGAGAGAGAGACAAGAGGGTGTTCCTCGTTGTGGATCTGTCCTTGTAGAGATGACATCTGAGGAGCATCTGTGGCTCACGGCTCTGCTCGGTGCTCCGCGTCTGCGAGGCAGAAATACTGATTTATTTTTCACCCTTTCCTTTTTAGAAGAAGAAAACAGCTGAGCCGGAAGGATTGTTGTGAGAAGGTACATGGCCCCGTGGGAGCTCTCACTTGGTACCTCTGAGCGGCGGTAACCTTGGCCAAATTCAGTGCTCCTGAGCCAGTCTTGGGAAGACAGTGTGCCCTCTAAACCACCCACTGTGTGAGGCAGCCTGGCCCTAGGTTAGAGAGCCAGGGAGTGGAACAGAATAAGGAAAGTCACACAGAAGTGTGCTGGCTTCTCTGGATGTTTGACCTCAACTCTTTAGCTGCAGAAATCCGGATGCCCAGCCCAGATGTTGCTGTCCTCTGTCACCAGCAGAGATAAGCGGCCTCTGGCAGTGTCTGTCTGTCCTGGCTGACCACAGGGAGCTTGGAAAATTCGTGTGGATTAGCTGGTGAAGTTCTAGCCACCTGGAAGTGGACCAGATGAATCTGCCTCCACTCTGCTCAGCTGTACGGCAGTTATTCTCTTCGCTATCCCTAATTCTCTTAACTCCTCTCCCCAAAGGTACTGCATCCCTGTGATTAAGGATTTATGGGTGAAGATCAAACGGAAGAGTGGAAAAGGAACCTCATCAGCAGAATTCCAACTTTGTTTTCTTTTATAAATAATAATTTATATCTTCTTTTAACTGTGACTTTTAGAGCAGAGTGATGTAACTTTCTGCCTCCTGTCCTGCTGGGGCCCAGAGCTGTGTTTATTGCCCTCCCTGACAGCTCCTGTGCTGCACTAAAACTGAGCTGAGGGAGAGGAGCGAGTGTGCAGAAACTGCTTTCCTCCTAGCTGATGCCCAGTCACCCTTTTTCTCTTCACAGAGCTATATTTTTAAGAGAAAACTTTTACTCTTTTGTTTTTCTCCTTCTGTGATGTGTGGTGTCAGACCTTTTGCTACCTACAGAAAGAGAGCTCTTTGGGTTTAGTTTTTATTCTAACAAACACTGACGGCAGCGGTTATTGTGTCCCTGGAGTTGCACTGAGCAGCTGTGTCCAGCAGCTGTTCTCAGCCAAGGCTGCATTATTTTTTGTTTTGTTTTGTTTTGTTTTTTTAATGGAATACAGAATAAAAGAGGAACAGTGAGACTTTGCTTCAGCTGAGAGATGGGGTGAGGAGCCCTCTGCTCTGGGCTGTGGGGCTGAGCTGGCTGGGGCCAGGAGCTGACTCCAGAGGATGCTGCAGGTGGGGGGGGGGGGGGGGGGGGGGGGGAAGTACCTAGCATCTAGCCCAGGTTCTTGGGCACATTTTCAGCCCCTGGGGGAAACTGAATTGCTTTCTGCTACCTCAGTGGTAAGGAAGAAGGGACCAGACTGTTCTGGTTGAGGCCAGCAGCATGGTAATGGAACAGGTAGCTGAAGAGCTCGGCTGTTTTCTTCCCTTTTTATCTCAGGATAGCTGCAACCCAGTTGGCATCACTGCACAGCTTGAGTTGCTTAGAAGGCTTTCATGTCAAAAAATTTATTTGAAATAATTAGCTGGATTTCGTTCATAAAGGAGGAAGTTCTGGATAGGTGCAGGAAACCTCAAAGCCCCCCCTGCCTCCAAGGTTAGCTTCTCTTCCTCCCCTTCCCCCCGTGGCTGTTCCCCAGCCTGAAGTTGAGCATCTACCCCTACTGCAGTAAACAGAAATGGAACAACCCAAGGAAAGACAAAGGAAGGTTCAGTACTCTTAACAGGGCTCCAACCTCCAGCAGTCAGTTAAGCTCGTGGAGGTCGTTTTGCTGCTTTTAATGTTTGTTCAGTGAAAGAAAGCATGAAGGGGCTCGTTCTTCAGCGCAGGTGATGTCTGCATCGCCGCTGGGAGAGGTGTCCTGGGGGACAGGAGGAGGCTGGAACCAGGTGGAGTTCCTCACACAGCGTCAGCGTTGCAGCCCTCAGCCCATTAGCAAAAAGGACTGGGGCTGCCAGAGCTGAAATCATCTTCCAGCTCTACCCACCCTCGGGTCAGCAAACAGAGCAGTCCTGTTGCTATAGGGGGAGGGGGCAGCCCCAGGCAAACTGTGCTCAACCCCAGGTCCTGTCCTGCAGCAGGGGGAGGGGTGTAACTGAGGTCAGGGCACGAGTGCTCTGTTAATTGTCTTCAGGAAAGCAAGGTGAGAGCAGAAAAATGGAGCAAAGAAAGGTGGGCCGGGATGCTGAGGGCCGGGTAGGCATCCACAGGCGTCCTCTTCTACTTGGCTGCTTTGAAGGGAAAAGAGGAGGAGGGAGTCAGCAAGCTGCGTGCCCCCATCCCAGCACGCTGCCACCAGCTCTGCTGTGGGAAACGGACAGAGCAGAGCTCCTCCAGCCCCAGGGCTTCTCACCTTTCAGCATGTCCACCCCGGAGAAGATCATCTCCTCGGGTTCTGTCGGGGCGGGCGCTGCAAAGAGACAGCAGCAGCAGCTCAGTGCCACGGCCTCAGCCCTCAGCCGGGATGGATTCAGGCAGTGAGTTTTGCCCCTCCTTGGCTCTCCCTGCCTGCTGCTCCCTCCTGCCACCTACCCGAGCAGTCCAGCTCTCCCCGGGTGGCAGTGCCCTCAATCGTGGTGCCATTTTTGTAGCAGCACCAGCAGTAGCCCGTGCTGGCGGAGCACTGCTTGGGCAGATAGTCGCCGTTCTCATCGCACTCGGGACGGAAGCGACCCGGCTGGACACCACTGAAACTGGCCTCTGCCTGGCACTTAGTTTGCACTAGGGCAATAAAAACAAACGGGGACAGCGTGAGCACCCAGGACCCTCCGGGTATACGGGAGATCCTATTAGGGAAACCAGAACGCTGCCTTGCTGAGGAATGTCACCTCGTTGGGTTTCCCCGAGGAAACCCATCTGCCTTAATGAGAGCCAATGGGAACGACCCTGCTGAAGGGTGACGGGGACAAGGGGGACTGATGCTTTGGATTTTGGGATGTGGCTGCTTCCAAAAGCTCCCCGAGGGAAGCTCAAGGGAGAGGAAGCCCTGAGGAGCCAGAGGCCAGGGCAGGGAGCAGCAGTGTCACTGCCTTGGGTGCACTGCTCCCAGAGGCTCAGCCCTGACTTCCAGCACCCACAACCCCATACCTTTCTCCGCAGGGACTTCACTCTGCTCCTCCCCCTTGGGGCCTTTGGCCATTTCAAAGAGCAGCCACTTGTGCATCCAGGACTCAAAATCCTGAGGGGGAGGGAAGCAGAGGGTAAACACAGAGTGGTCCCGAGCTCCGCTACTGACCCCAGTGGGCATCCAACCCACCGAGGGCCAACAGGACTCGTGGAAGGGTTGGGAAGGAGAGCACCAACACTGACCTGCCAATCCATAGCGCTCATGGTCTTCTTCAGCCTCTTCAGGTTGCCCAGCGTGTCATCCTTCAGCTCCGGGAACATCTTCCCAGGGTCTGCTTTCTGCAGGGCAAGCATCACAGAGAGAGAGAGGCAGCAAAGGAGAGAAGGACATAGGGTGGGGAGGGAACACCGCTTCTACGGGCACTGCTGGGACCAGAGCACCACCAGCACTGAAAGCCCAAAGGAGCTCCAAGCTTGTGGTCTCATCACCTCCTGTGGTGCAGAGGGCAGCTGTGGGGCTCGGTGAGGTGGGTGGGAGAGCTTACCAGCAGCAGGTGCCTAACTTGGTCCTCGGTCTTGTTGCTTCGGGGTTTCATGGCCTCCAGGGGCTGCAGAGAAAGCCACAGAACAGTTGGTTTAGAGGGGACCTCACAGACCATCCGGTTCCAGTTCCATCCCCATGCAGAGGGGGTGGTAAGCACCTCTTACCATGTCACCAACAGAGGGGGCAAGAGGCAGCTCCTTCATGGCCATGGGCATGTTCATCACGGACATGGACATCTTGCTTGCCTGCTGAGAGCCTGCCAAGGACACAGCAGCCTGAGGGGTACGACCCAGCAGTGCAGCCCCAGCTGCCTCCAAACCCTCAGTATCTCCCAGGTCTGGTGTTCCAGCAGCACCCAGTGCCCATCCCCAGCCCTGGTGATGTTACTGACTGATGGGCATCCTCCTCTGCAGCGATTCCAGCTTCAGGCTCTGCGAGGTCTTGGTCAGCTTGCTGATCTGCCCACTCTGCTGGTACACGTAGTAGATGGTGACAGCCTGGCCGGCGATCAGCAGTGCCACCAGGATGGAGAGCGCTGACAGCACGCTCCTGCGCCCGAGCACAGACCTGAGGACAGGAGAGGGAGTGCTTCTGGTGCTGCTCCAGCGGCCCAGCACCAAAAGGAGATGCCCTGCGGTCCACATAGGGCCACTGAACCCAGCCTGCTCTGAGCACCCGGAGGGACGCAAATCTCTTGTAAATGATGAGCGTGATGTCAGTGCTCGGGTGGCTGCCACGCACCAGGAACTGAAACCACTGCTGAGAGCATGGGGGCTCAGCCATGTGAGCAGGGTTTAGGGGTGCAACTGCACACAGACACCAAAGAACAGCAAATGAAATAAAAAAATATGTCTCCCCGGCACAGCTCTGAGCCGTGTCCCGCTCCCGGGCAGGGCGCCTATGGGTGCTGCTCCGCAGAGTCCAGACTTGGCCACGCTGCCAGCACGTCTGCGCGGAGACTGATGATGTCAGCGCCTCTGGGATTTTTGATTGGCTGGAAGTGTTCGGGGTGACTCCCCCCCCCCCCTCCCCCCCACCCATCCCCAGCACAAAGTTTGGAACACGGGGTTGGTTGGAACATAGGGGTGCCCTGGAGTGCCGGCAGGACCCTGCAGCCATGCTGCATCCCCACCTGCCCCACACAGTCAGGGTGGCAGCCTGTCAGAGGGGCTGTGCCCCCCACCCATGCTGAGTGAGCCCCCATCCACCCCATAACCACGATGTGAACCAGCCCACCCCACAGCCACACCATGCCCCAATCACCCCACAACCAGTCTGTGATCCCCTTGTCCCCACAGCCAAGCTCCGGCGCTTTCTGCCCCACAGACACGCAGCGTCCACTCCCACTCGGCCCCCACACAGCACAACTCCTCTGCCCCACGGTCACACCGTGTCCTCCCCACACCCCCCCACCACGTCCCTGCAGTGGCACCTTTGGCTGTTCCCACTGGGGAGCACCGCACTGCTGCCATCGGAGGAGATGAGGTCCCTCTGCTCCTCAGCCATAGCTGCACCGCTGCTGCCCAACGGGGAAATGAGAGCCCCACACACTGCTGCTGGAAATACCCCAACGAGGCACCCCCCCCCCCCGCCCTGCCACCCCCTGGAGGGGGGTAAAATAAAAGCCCCATTGGCTGCTGGCCCTGCATCACCTGTTGCCAGGCAGAGCTCTGTGCCGACGGTCTCCAGTCCGCAGTTGATGCCAGCTCCCATCCCAAGCACTGAGCACTGCTGCTTTGTGCTGCAGCCTGTGACACGAGAAGCATCTGCTGGTGTCACCGGTTGCTGCGCAAACCGCCCTGCTGTGCTCCATGAAGTTTTAAGGCACGAGAAGGCTTCTTGAGCAAAGCAATCCTCTTCGCTGGGGCAGCACCTGCAAGGATTGATCAGCAAAGAGAGCTCCTGTTGGCTCACATCTGCTTGAGGAACAACTGCGACTCACCCACAGCGAACAGGGCAGGGTCCCACACAAGACCCCTGAGCACTGAGTTCTGAAGGCACTCACACCTCACATCCCCAGAACCAGCAAAGCACCCTTGGCATTTAAAAACCAGAGAAAGCCATAAAACCACACTGCACCATTTCCAGCCCTCCCTCTCGCAGCTGGCAGCCGGGGCACAAGGTTTGCACAGCACCAGCTCACACTCAGCTCCTCGCAGGGGTTGGGGACAGAGGGCTGAGAGCCCCCAGAGCTCAGCCTCGGCCCAAGGGGATCTGGGAAAAGCAAAGGGGAACTCAGCAAGCGAAAGCAGCACAGGTTCCACGAGCTCTGCTCCGGGAATGGATTTTTCTGCTTCTTCAGAATGTGTGGGGTTTTTTTTTATGCCATCTTTGCACAGGGCTGTGGCATTTAAAGTTAGATGTCAGTAAGACCTTGGTTTTCCCAGGAAGACCCCGACCTTTGCACGTCAGCCTTCAGCCTTCCTTTCACTCCACCATCTCCTCCACCCCACAGCAGCTGCGCCCCATGGAGCACAGTTGTGTCCTGGTCCTGCTCACAGGCAGTCCGGATCCAAACCCAGTGCTGTTCCCACCTGAGGTTCCAGCAACGCAGCTCTGCTTTATGCTGCTCATGAACTCACGCTGATACGCAGTTACAGGGGGAGCCAGCTGTCTTGTTAGGGCAAACCAAGCCCCCTTATGGGATGAACAGCAGCCTTAGGGCTGAGTTCTGACTCCCGCCTTGCTTGCAGGGCTTCACCTGAGCACAGCAATTATTTCAGGCACGGAGGAGGTAAGAGCCCTGTGGACACTTGCCTCACAGCATGAGAGCAGCTCGGGCTGGGACAGACCCTGCAGAGCTCCTGGGGAGTAAAGGCCAGCAAAGCACTTCATCTTCCTGCAGAGGGCAAAGCTCCTGCCACACGGCTGAGCCTGAGCAAACCTTCCTGCGGGGAGAAACAGCGATGCCAAGAAGGGTGGTTAGGGCTTGGACTCACCCTGCCTTGGGTTCAAAACAAGAGCTACGTTGCTTCTTCAGCACAAAACCACAGGGGATGCTGCCCACCAGCCCGGAGCCTCTGCGTGGGAGGGATCAGCCATGCACACAGAGCTGCTTCCCCTCGTGCACTCTGCAGAGACACCTTCCCTTTTCTGAGCCTGCCTCAAGAACAGCAGGCATCAATTAGATGTGACACGGTGCTTGTGCTCCGCCACAGTTTCCAGCTGCTCTTCACCGAGCAGCAGGGAGCTGGAATCAATCAGAAAATGACAGCTCCGCCTCAAGAGAGCGTCTGTTAACTCACACCGAGCAGCAGATCAGAATATCTCAGCCTGATGTCCCACCGAGACCTCCCCCATCCCACAGGCAGCACAGCTGGCTGAGAAAGCTGCCTGCACCGAGAGCAGCCTGCCTGCCATCCACAACCCACAGAGCCTTCCCCAAAGAGACACCCCGGGAAGTGGCCCCATTAAAGTCACTTGGGACAAAGAAACACCAGCACAAGGTCTGCCTGTGTGAACACAGTGACACACGGCCCCGTGCTGGCTCAACCCTTCTTGGGGTTTGAACACTCCAAATCCAGGAAAATAGCTATTTACATAGCTGCAGTAATGCACTTTGAAGGCAGAAAGGGAGGCTTATTTCTAAAGCTTTCCACAGCCACGTATAAAATTACAAATCAAACACAACGGCCGCGCCAAGAGAAACGCTGGCTTAGGAACACGAGCCCAGGCACAGAGATTTTCTACCACAAAAAGGGGAAGTCATGTAACAAACAACAGCCTGCAGAAAACCCAGCCCTGGTCAGCCCGCTCACAGGGACAGCTTTCTTTCCTACAGCAGAAAGGCCTCAAAAAGGTCACGACCAACTCGGAAACCACAGCCATCACAGCAGCCCTGGCTATGAAAGCTAAGACGCACCGTGCTTTTAAATCAGCCCCTCCCACAGCCCGGGCACTGTGCTCCAGCTGGAGGCAAGGCCTGACAGCAGCAACACGCCCCAGACTCATTCAGGCCGGGCAGCTCTGCTAGCACAGAGCCTGCTTTGAGAGCACAACAGAGCCGTTAGTCACAGCACCCTTTCTGGTAACGAGGAGGGTAGGTAAAGGAATCCCTCCAAGTATGTTATGGTGCAAAGGGGTTGGAAAGAGCCTACAACAAAGCAGTGAAGTTCTCAGATCTCAGGAGCTTGAGGGAGACAGTGTTCAAGTCACCAGAACACCACCAGCTTCATTTTACAGCCCATGATGATTCGCATTTACCACGTAGCTGTGCTAAAATCCCAAGCTCTCACTGATCCTAATAAGCCACAGCTACCATCACTTAAACCCAGCCACGAGTGCTCTTGGACAATCACATCACAAGTGCAGGATGAGCTCCCTCTGAAGCACCTTCCACACACTGCCCTGCCCTCACAGCACAGCACGACACCAACCCACCCCAAAGCAGGTGCTTCTGTACGAGGGCTGAAGTCACTGTTTCCTGGGGTGAACTTTGACCATTTCAGCACTCTAGAAAGGCAGAATCTATTTTAACTGTCAGCTTGAGCTGCTCAACCTCCGTTCAGTAACAAACCCACACACCACGTTTGTAAGAGAGCTTTAATGGCAAAAGGTGCAGCGCTGTTCACAGACGACGTCCACGGCGACCACCCTTCCTGCGAGTACTGTCAGAGGGGATGGGGGTGACATCCTCTGTGGGAGAAAGAAACCAAGAAAACCCACTGTTACCTGACAGAGGCACTCCGAGAAACCCTCTGGGCAGATCCACATTGTAAACTCACCAAACGAGCCCCTCCCCTTCCCCCTTCCCCTCCTCTGTGGGCTTTCTAATGCCCGCAATAGAAACATCCCCATCTCCCCACCCACTTAAATGAAGCAGCCACAGCGTTTCTAAAGAAACAGACTGCATTATGTAACTTTGAGGGCAGCCAATGCCCCTACGCCTCACAACTTCCCTGCCAAGTTCAGTGACGTCCCCCAAAAAGTTCGAGGAACTCCGTTAATTCTGAGTCACAGTCTTAAACTGAGACCGACACGATACTTCTAGGTAACTGAACTGTGGCTGTGGAAAAAGGAGAAATTAAAAGGAGTTACACGAGAGGCCCGTGAGCATCCCAGCACACAGCTGAGCTTTACTACGCAGCCAAAAACTTGCTATCTGGAGTCAACTGACGCCACCTTCTGGTTAACCCTCGATTAAAGAAGATGCATCTGCTTACACTTATTACCTAGAGCAACACATTCCCAGGTCAATCTGTCACATCAAGCATGAGAATCCCATGGCGTACATGCCCACAGAGCTCCTTCTAACTAACAATCCCTCAAAACCTCTTCAGAATAGCAAGGCTCTGCACTGATACAGAGACACTTGTGCCCCCATTACTCACCAATGCGGCCAATCTTCATCCCGGATCGGGCCAGAGCTCTCAGAGCTGACTGAGCACCAGGGCCAGGAGTCTTGGTCCTGCAGGAAAGAATCACAACCAATCCCTTAAAAGACTCACAAGTTTAACACCATTAACAAATAACTAACAGATCAGTCAGTTTCCCCACACCGAAACATCCAGACATCAAATCCACCCTCTTCCTCTTCCAGATCCAAACCATCCACGTGCTGCCAGGCACACTTTACTGTCACTCTGTGGTAACGTATCTTCAAGTTTAACAGCATCTCCCTTTCTACTGCCACAAATAAGTAAGGTCCTCAGTAACAGCACACCCAAGTCCATCCAACTGCAGGTGCCACTCCAGTTGCTCAGAGCAAAGCAATGTCAGCCAGCCACTGCACAGCACGAGACACCCCGTGCCAAAGCCAAACTCACAGGGTGCACTTACACTGCCAACTCAGGCAGGGCAAGAGCAGAGGGACCAGAGGATGATGAGATGCAATCTGTTCTCATTCTAAAACCTAGCATACTGTCTCTCTGACATACCTATTCCCTCCAGTAGCCCTCAGCTTGATGTGCAGGGCAGTGATGCCCAGCTCCTTGCACCTCTGGGCAACATCCTGGGCCGCCAGCATGGCTGCATAGGGAGAAGATTCATCTCTGTCAGCCTTCACCTTCATGCCACCGGTCACACGGCAGATGGTTTCCCTGCAAAAGGAAAAGAACACGTTCAGAAAAAAACCCGCTCCCCTCTCCTTCCTGCAGGACAGCTTCAGGGTACTGACAGAACCAGGTGTCTTGACACAGCATTCATCACTAAGGAACACGACAAACTGCCCGGCCTACAAACACATTTTGTCAGCTCAGCAGAGGCTCAAGGATTTCTGTGGACATTCACATCAAATGTGATTTCTCTTCTCACAAGTGAAGGAGCCAGCTATGCAGCGAGGTGACCGGTGTGCAATACTCACTTGCCAGAGAGATCAGTCACGTGGACAAAAGTGTCATTGAAAGAAGCAAAGATGTGGCAGACGCCGAACACGTTCTCTCCTTCAGCAACCTGAGGTCCCAAGCTGATGACCTGCTCTTCCTTCTTCTCCTTGCCCTTACGGGGTGCCATTTCTGAACAAAAAGCAGAAATATTTCACACGTGCATCTTCGCTGAATGCTGGCAAGCTACAACTCACAGCTGCTTAGCAGGGCCTTAAGCTGCACTCTGCAGAGGGAACTAAGATGTGCGTTATCTCTAGTGTTTTCTGCATGTACTACCACAGCAGAACATGAGGGAACCCTTTCCATGATGATCAGCAGCACTGGGGACTTTCCCTCACGCATTTACTTAATGGAACTCAAGACAACATCCAACAACACATTTATTAAAGATTCAGATACCATCACAAAGCTTGCTCACTCTCCAGAGCTTCTGAGTACTACCAGGGGCTCTTATGTGTCATTAGCCTGCATCCCTGCATCTAGCTCAAGTGGTGCTTCTGCCTCTAAAGCCTTCCCTGATGTGGAAGCAACCCAAACATTTTGGGGGCAGGTGCCCACGCAACTACTCCTACTGCACCCTCTCATTAAATGCAAGCCCTGGTGCCTTCTGCCAGAGAAAAAAATGGTAACAAAGTCATTAAGGAACTCAGCACACAAGCATGAACTGCTTTCATCCCAAAGCCTCAGCCTTACGGTCCCCCCTCGATAGAGCAGCACTTAAACCCGACTGCTAAAACGGGGCCCACACAGCCACTCCAACAAAGCTCTGTCCCCTTCCTCACATGCTTGGTGAAAGGCTCCACCACCATTACTGCCCTGAACCACCTCTGAACCCCACACAGCCACATAACACAGCCACATTCACTTCACTAACCGATCAGAGCAAACGCCGAGCCATAAGCTCACACCAGTACAAGCCACAGAGCGAGGAACCCGCTTCCCTCCGGCCGCCGCCCCACAGCCCGGCGGGATGCCGGCCCCTTCCGGGCACACATCTACGCCAGCCCCCGGCTCGGCCGAGGCCTAACGCCGCGCTCCGCCGGCCGCGCTCCGCCGGCACCGAGCGCGCTGCTCCGCACAGCCACGGGCCCGGGGAGGCGGGCGGCGGCCAGAGCCGGCACAGCGAGACCGGGACGGCGGGATGGCGGCGGATAACCGCACACCGCGCTCACCTGCTCCGCCGGCCGCCGCTGGAAAAGGAAGAAGAAGCGGCCAGGGGGCGGGGCTACCGCGCCCACCCGGAAGTGATGGCGGCAGAAGGCGGGTTCCGCCGGCGCAGTGGTGTTTTCAGTGCAAGATAGCTCAGCGATTTGCCGTTCTCTGAGTAGAGCCCTGCCGGCCTCGTTACAATGATAAATAACGCTATGGAGCAGAACCGGCCGCCTCCCCCCTCACGTGTTCCCTCCCCGAGATGGTGGCGCCCTCACCCATGTGTTCCCTCCCCAAGATGGCGGCGCCTCCCCCTCACGTGTTCCCTCCCCAAGATGGCGGCGCCTCCCCCTCACGTGTTCCCTCCTCAAGATGGCGGCGCCTCCCCCTCACGTGTTCCCTCCTCAAGATGGCGGCGCCGTTCTTTGCAACCGATCCCATTGAATCAAGAGAACGGCTTCCCTATAATTAAGACAACTGCAAATCATCTCGATGGTGTCGCGGCGCCCCAGTGTCTCTGTTCATGGTCGTAAAGATAAGCAGAAACTACTTCTTGCTTCTGCAAGGAGTCTTTTTTGGGACTTGGAGAGGCTGATCGCCACACAGGGCGATAATACTTGTACATGGCAACAAAGGTGCTGCTCCCTGCTGATTTATCTGTTGGGCCAGATATATTACACAGAGAACAAAACCTAGAAATGGGGGTGGGTGTAAAACAAACTAATACAAGAACGAGGAAGCAGCTAAACTGAAGCAGGACGGACATCCCGCTGTCCCTACAAGATAACCAAACAGATGTCTCTCCTAAACAAAACGCCCACAGGAATGGTGAGGAGCTCTCCCCTTCAAGGTTTGAAAGTTTACAGCAAAATTGACCCCTAGGTTTAATCCCCTCGCTAACCTGAGTTTGGAACGTGATGAATATGCATGTGCTATACCTTTAAATATGTATTCGTTTCTCTCTTTGGTGTGCGTGTTTGGTGGAGAGATCCCCCGTGCACTCAGCGCTGTAATAAAGGGAATACCTGCTTGACATCTTGCATTGGTGTGTCAAGTTACTTTGTCGGATTTCTCAGCATCACCATCCTCGGAGGGGCTGTGCTATGTATCTAAAGGGATCCTTCTAAATGCTGCTTAGTGATGCTGTATGCCATGTCCGTGAGGCATAAGTTCTCTTTCCAGTGGGACAGGGCCTGCCCCAGGTGCCCCACACATGAGGGCTGCTCTACCGGGTGCTGCTTTAGCTTCATGTTCTCTGTCTCGTTGCCACAAAGGGCTCTCAGGTGACTTCTGCTCTAGAACCTGGTAACAGTTAGTCTGGTATTGCTGATTCCAGTTCAGCGAAGCAAAATGAGACTGGGAGAAAGCACTTAATACAGGATCAACTACATCTACCCCAGCACTTTCTTCAGCTTCATTACATCTGTGCTCCTGGGAAAAGTGTGCTGGGAGAGCTGCAGAAACGTAGGTCTTAGCTGGTTTCACAAACAAGTGGGAGGGGATGGGTGCAGACACCCCCAGGTTGGCCCAGCGCAGCAGCTGGGCAGGCCTGGAGGGCCCAGCAGAGCTGGGAACCAGCTGCTCCTCTTGCACTGCTGGCGGATGGCCGAGCACAACTGTGTCTCTGCACCTCATAGGGATCCAACTCATCTCCCAGAAGTTCGGACAGGAGCCTTTAGTCCAGTCCCCCGCTAAAGCCTGGAGTAATTCTACAGGACAGCATTGTTTCTCCACTAAGATTTCATTAAACCACTACCTGAGTGGCCATAAAGACTTCTAAAGATGCGAGCATGCCTCTGTTGAAGCCAACAAAATCTCATGCTGTGCAAGAAGAGGCTTGAGTGGAGAATGGGAGATTCTGCTTCACTCCTAACCCATCGTGCTGACAGGTGCTGCCTTCCTATTGACAGCACTGGGTCTGAGCTTAGTGTCTTCATCCAGGAGAACAGCTACCACTCTGTTCAAGGCTTTTGATTAAGACCTTAAAGCCCAAGCTTAATGTGCAGTGACCCTGCCTGACCCATTAGAGAAAACCAAACAGACAGACTCCACAATCAACATCTCTGTTGACATTGTAGACCTTCAGCTCCTTTGTTCAGCTGTCTGATGCCAGGAGGCTCGTGGATGAGGCTTACCTGCTAATGTAGCCCAGCTGTATGCGCTGCTTTGTGCTATGACAGTTCTGTGGAAATCAAGTAGGTTTCTAAAGGTGTTAATTACTACCTTATTTCCTCCTCTAAGAGCCGGATGCATAGCATTTTCTGTCATTCTCACTGAAGATTTCTAAGACTATGAGGAGATATTTTGGAATTTTACCCATAAGGGATGTACCTAGAGATTTTAATATGTGGAAGTCTTCAGAGCATTTTCTCCTAAGGAGCTAGTGGGAGAGATTTAAATACACGTAATTCTCGGTTGGGAAGGCTGATGTAAGTGACACAGGCTCTGCAGCTGTGAACGATGGTGCGGGGACTCCCTCCTAGAGCAATTATTATGGGAGATTTCTTCCACCTCCACAGCAAATAGAATGTAAATGTGTAAAGTTTTACATTAAGGCAATCCAGCAAGTGAATATTTAAATCACTTTCTACTGATTTAAATAGGGCTCAGGAGAGAGATGGGAAACATCATAGACCTTTGGAAAAAAAAAAAAAAAAAGATAGATCGAACCTGTCATAATAGCACTTGCAGTATGCTTTCTGGGCCTGATCCTGCCCTGCTTTTGCCTCCTCAATTAAACCAGAGGAGAAGCAGATGGTTGCAGACGAGGTATGAGGGAGGCTCCATATAATTGTTCCACTATAAGGACTGCACAGTCTGAAAGCCTGAAAATGCTTCTGCGGGGAGAGTCTAATGCCTCTGCTTGGACAACAGAACTTGCTGCTGGCTGGTGGGAAGCTTCTGAACCCCTCTAGTGCTTGGTGCTTTTTTGCTAAGGCACGAAAAGAGGTCAGTGCAATGAACAACTGCTGCTGAGCCCCCTTGGACAGCACAGCCTTCTGCTTCTGATGCTGTTGCTGCACCAGGTGTCCCAGAGGAGCAGCTTCCATGTGCACAGCAAGGCTGGTGTTTTTCAGGGTGTCTTTTCCCTTCTCTATCCAAGCATGCAAGGTCCCTCCTGGATCCAGCCCTCCCTGTGCTGGGCGTCCCCTTTCTGTGCCTGCAGATGTCATGATAACACCCACTTGACCCCGTGGGCCACCTTGCCTGCTCCTCTCTTCATTAGCAGCTTGCCGCTGCATCAGGGATCTTCCTGTTTAAATATTGGATGAGAGACTTTTAAAATATACATCGTCAGGGCTGCTGTAATTCCAGACACGGGCTCCAGTGACATAGGCTATGGACTGATTTGACGGAAGGGGGAATGAAGGAGCTGTTGGCCTGCACAAGGCTGATTCCCCCTGCTACCACTGCACTTAGCCTGCTTTCTGCTCTCACACAAGTCTTGAGGACATTTTAGCTCCGATACGAGTGACTGTTTCCCTCTCTTTTGCCTTTCTTCCCTTGCATCCCACCTCCGTGAGGAGTTTTTCCACCCCTTTTAGCTGTTTCTGTGCTTCTCCAGCACAGCCCTGCGTGCGTGTGCAGGGCAGACAGCAATGATCTTCCCTGAGGCTCGTGCCCGCTCGCAGATGTCCTTGTGGAACAGATGCAAGCCAGAGGCATGGAAATGGGCAAACCTCCACTGACAGGGTAACAAGCTGAAACCAGGGCTCCAGATGAGCTTCTGAAACAACCCAACAACCCAGCAGTTTGAAATGCTGCTCTGCCCACAGACCCAAAGCAGCTGGGAGGCAGTCTGCATCAAGTCTCTTAAGGCATTGTGTGGGCTGGGGTTTTTCCACTCTTAGGGATGAATTCTCAATTCTCCCTCCACCATAGACACTGCATGAGTCCTGGTGTGTCTGCAAGGGAGCTTCCTGCCTTTCAGAGCACTCCCAGGTCCCGAATGCTGCCCGTGACAATATGTCGTAGCTTCCAGGACCAGCACTGAGGACCTTCCCAGGCTGTAATGAATCAAAAGTGGAGCACCCAGCCTGAGCTGCAAGGACTGGCCGGAAGGATGCTCAGGCCACGGTGGGGTCAATGGCAGAGATGATGTGTATTTGCTTTGAGAAATCCCCAAGATTTAGCTCTTTAATGGGTAATTAAAATTCCAGCTGCTCCTTGTGTAAAAGCCCATGGGAAACCACAGACATAGCGATGCTGCAAGCAGATTTCATAACTCAGCCAGTGACTAAACAAAACGGGGGCCTGAGAGCCAACAAAAATAGAAATGCTGCTCTCGACCCTTCATTTTGCCCAGGTCCTGGCATAAACCGGTCCCAGCTGGGGTGAGGGCAGTGGGGAGCCCTGGCCTGACCCGTAAAGTACCCGGCTCGGGGCTTTCCACAAGTGGAAGTTTTTGGCTGTTGCTCCCAGGGATGTGTCGTTCCCACGAGCCACTTGCTGAGTGCCGCCACTGCACTGATGGCCTCACTGGTGGCCTTCAAACAGACTGGAGAGGCTAGAACTTTTCCTGGAGGCTGAACTCCGGCCACGTGCCTGTGGAGCAGGGTCTGCACGTAGGGCTGGTGGGCAGCAGCTCCGGGCGCCTCACAGTGGCATTGTTCCTCCAATGACACTGATAATGAGAAATTCAGGTCCTGAGCGTGGCTGTTCTTCGGTGAAGAGAAACAAAGAAGTATTTCCTTTCAATTAAGGCTGTCGGGCTTTTTGGTGTTAGAAAAGCAGTTTGTGCATGCACACTGTGAAATGATGTGTCAGAAACAGGCATAAGAAGATGAAAAAAAGAAATCTCCAATGCTGAATTTAAAGCACTTAAGGAATTGGCAGGGACTTCAAGAGCCAGTTTTGGTCCTAATGAAGGCAGTGGAAGTGCTGCTGTGGACTTCAAGGGGGCTGTAACTCGGCTGTAACTCAGTAGGAAGCTGGAGGTGTTGATTAATAAATTGAAGACAATGCAGAGGAAAGCTGCTCAACTTCTTGCTAACAGATGTGCTGAAGAAGAGCCTTTAAGCCAAAGTACGCAGGAGAGGAACTGCTTTTCTCTCGCATTTGCAAACAGAAGATAGGAAAAACAAATACAAAGCTGTCTGATGTGAAATGGTAGAACTGGTATTAATAAATAGAAATGTATTTCTAAGCAGCCTCCTGCTCCCGGCGAATGGGTCATGCTTCTGAAAAAATGCATTAGCAGATGCCTGAGCAAGTGTTCAACAAATTCCTTTTTCTCAAAAGTCAGTACTCAGTGGAAAAAGTTACCACTGGAGATTGTGGATTCCGGAGGTTGTCCTCAGTTTGGTGTGTGCCTTTCATTACTCATCGTTGGCTTTTTGCTCCATGGTTTGTACGTGAGTCGCTGCTGCTAGAACTCTGACAGAGGTTCGCTTGGCCTCACCAAGCTGTTCCCAGCACACATCCATTTTCAGGCTGAGTTTGCAAAACATTTAAGGCTGAAAAGATTCCTTTAACGTAATCTACAGCAGCTCGCAGTCGAAAAGTTTCCTGTTTGTCCCTTTTTACTTTCTGAGCTTTCAAGTAACTTTGGCTTAGGGAAGGTATTCCGAGATCTTCAGAGACTCGTGAGGAAAGTGAAATGTTTAAGGATGAGAAGCCTTTGACTTCAGTGAACGCTTCGAAGCGTGTCGGAAAATTTGCAGCCATAAGTGTCTGTGATTCTTTTTGTCTTCTTCCCTATTATTTCCTCTTTTTTTTTTTTTTTTTATTTTGGGGGATTTTGGTTGTTTGTTTATCTGCTGCTGGCATTTGATTGAAATTGCTTCCTCGCCTCCTGTCAAGGAGGAAGCTCTCCTGGAGTGCACTGCCAAAGCCCAGCTCCGGACAGACCTGCTGTATCCCATCCCTGTGGGCTGGACCTGGGCCTCCTGGGGTCATCTTCGTGCCCTGAAGGGCACATCCAACCCCCTGCTTCTGCTCTGGGGTTTGGTAATGCTGCACAGAGCCAGGCTGGGAGCACAGACAGCCCTGCAGGCACAGCACGAGTTTGTCATGCCTTGGAACGGATGTAGGGAGATCTCAGGGAAGATGTTGTTCTCAGTGCTGCTTTGAAATGCCTTGGCAAGGCATTCCCCTGTCGTTCGCAAGCACGTCAAAATCCAGGATGGGATCTCAGAGCCTTGGGGATAGGTCAAGTGGGTGCAGAGCCCCCAGCTGTTCCTTCCTCTGTTATGTCTCAGTTCTCCATTTCCGAATCAGCCCATCCAGCTTCACTCATTTCCTCTCATCTGAGAGGAGCCCACGTTGCTCTGTGCCCTTCTGCATCACCCCTCCAGCCCCAGAGCTGCCCCTCAGAGATGCACCCAGACCTGGAAGCAGGCTCCTCCCTCTGCAAACTGGCACACAGAACACGGGCAGCCAATGGCTATCACACGATGTGCGCTGGTGTGCCCGACCTGGGCATCTCACATCGATGATCAGCTGGGGCTCCCTTCCTCTGAGGAGGGGGAACCGTAGGGGTTGGAAGGCACCTCTGGGGATCATCAAATCCAACCCCGCTGCTAAAGCAGGTTGCCTGTAGGAGCAGGTGAGCTGTGTGAAGCTTGTTTTTCCCCTCTCTGAGGACTGAAGGGAATCCTGTGTATGTGCACGTAGGTCTGGGATGCAGTCAGCCCTTCACTCAGATGCGTACCTTGAGCTTGTCTTGGAGTCAGAGTGGAAGAGCTTTGTGATGAACCAGCACTTCATCATCCAGCCTGAGTTCTGCAGCCGGGGAAGAGGATGGGGACGACCTCAGATTTAATTGGCTTCAAAAATCTGACACGCGCACCAGGAGAGAGATAAAAGGATGCTTTGTAGGAGACAGCAGCCTGACATTGCCAATTACACCGAGAGCACTGCCAGGGCTGCACCCTTCAGGACACCCCATCATGTGGGGAGGGAAGGACCCGGTACATCAAACGCATCCCGGGCTCAGGGAGCTGCTGGGGAGCTTTTGTTGGTAGATTATCACACCGTTGATAAAAAAAATAAACTAAAATAAAAATTGAAAAACAGCCCCGTACTCCAACATCGAATCATAGCATGGCTTAGGTTGGACAGGACCTTCCTGATCACCAACCCCGCTCCGTGGGCAGGGCTGCCATCCACCAGGCCTTGAACTCCTCCACGGATGGGGGGGGGGCACCCACATCTTCCCCGGGCAGCAGCGCCATCTCTCCTCAGCGCCCCGCGCGATGAGCACGGCCCAACCTTCCCGTCCCCGCGCTCCAGCAGCGACCACCCCCCCATCACGACCACCCCCATCCCACCGTGCCGCCGCGTGCGAGGCCGAGCCCGCTCCCGCCGCCGGGGGCGGAGTGCCGGGCGGACCCGGGGGCGGTGCCCGGCGGCGGGGCGGAGTGCCGGGCCGGGCCGGGCCGGGCCGAGCGGCGGCGGCCTGGCGGAGCGGAGACCGGAGCGGGGCCCTCGGCGGGGCATGCAGGTAGGGGCCGAGCGGAGCGCTGAGCGAGGCGGGGCGGCGGAGCGGGGCCGCAGACAAAGGGCGGCGGCGCGGCTCGGGGGATGCCGAGCCCCGGCCTGCTGCTGTTGGGGGGGTGGGATCGGAGCCGGCGAGGCCGAGCCCGGCTGACCGCGGGAGGCCGAGGGCCGCGCCGCTCCGTGCCACCTGCCCGCAGGCGAGGTGCTGGGCTCCGTCTCCTGCGGGAGCCGTGCCCCGAGCGCCGTGCTGTCCTGGGGTGTGCCGGGGTCACCTGCAGTAGATAGCTGCACGGCCGGGCACGGTTGCTGCTCTGCCCGCACTCCCGCGCTGCTGGCACGCCGTGCCCGGTGCCCTCCTGGCTGCCCGAGCCGTGCCGCCCGTTGGGAACCGCGGGGCTCCCGTGAAGATGCTCCCGTCGCCTCGCTGCCGTCCCCGAGGTCTCGTCGGATCTTCCCTGGATGTCCAGAGTGAGTCAGCTGCTTGCCGGGGGTGTTAGCAACGCTGTGGGGCTTCACCGCTCCGTCTGACCCTCATCTTCATCAAGTTCGTGGTCCATCGAGCCAGCCGCAGGTTCCTCAGTGCCTTTCCAGCTTTGTGCCCCCCCGCAAGCTGCACTGGAGGCTCTGGGAGAGAAGGAGAAGGAGCACATGCCATGCAGTTGCCCGGTGTTGCGCACTGAGAGCTCCCAGGCTCTGCGTGGCACTGAGTACTGCACTCAGTGGGCGCAGATGGGCTCTGGAAGTCAGAGCTGAGCTCGGTGTGGGGGTAGGTTGCAGTGTCCCCGCTCACGAGGATCATAAATGACATTAATTAAAAATAATAAAGGATTAAGGGAGGTCCCAACAGCACAGCCAAGGGCTGCTGTAATGGTCCGCTCCTTGGTGTGTCTTGAGTCTCCATAAAGCACCTTATAATCCCCTCTAGAAGAAATCCTTGCACTTACTCAGCCGTGAGCGAACTCCTGGAGCTTTAATGTATAGCTGTATCCACCTCCCGGCCCAAGTCTTTTGTTTTTTGACTCCACCTTTGCCTTTGTGCGGGCAGGTTGTCCCCTGCCTGGCATTCCAGCAGTGTCACCAGGAAAGCTCATGCTCCCTTCTGGACTGAATCCCATCATCTCAGCCTCCTGCGAGCAGGGATTTTCCCTTCCCACACTCCCACTGGTGCTGCTGCGTGGCTGGTGCTCCCTGTGCTTCGCAGCACCACGCTGTCACCAACAGCCTTCACACAGCAGCTCTTCCTGTGACAGAGCAGCATCTTTGTTAACTTTAATCTCTAGAGTGTTGTGTTGTTTTTTTAACTGGGGCTGGGCTGGCTCACCCGGGGCTGAGGCGCAAACCAGGAGATGAGCACCGTGCCCACTCCATCAGCTGCACACGGGGCTGCAGTGGAGGAAGTCCTTGTTTTCCAAATAAAACAACCAGCACGGATTCAATAGGAAATAAGTTCCTTGCTTCTGAGTGAACTTGCCGTGGGTGGAGAAGAAGGAAATTAAACAATAGAAAAAAACGTGCGTGGCTTGATAAGACAGGAAAAAAAACCTTCTTGGCCTCTGATGGGGCAGCCGAGCATCTTCCCTCTGTGTCAGAGCTCGTTTTGGGAATGACCAAGAAGGATGCAGTGATGCTTGTGGTTCTGGGTTCCTGTGTGTCTCTGGGAGCACACGAGCTCACCCCAAAGCTCCCATCCTGCCCACGCTACCCTTGGCTGTGCCATCCCACCTGTGGGCTGCAGCCAGCAAAGCTGTAGAAAATTCCCCTGTTGTGCATCCCCAGGGCCAGAAAGCTCAGGCACTCAAAGCCTTTCCCGTTCTCTTTGAGAAGCTGGTGGGGCTGCTTTGTTTTTGTTTTGGTGGGGATGGGAAGGCCGTCCTTGTTAAGCAGACTGTCAGAGGCTGCTTCGGTGTTTTTTTTTTTTTCCCCTCCTCTTTCTGCATCGAGCTGTCAGTACTTTAAAACAGGATGTGTGTTAATGCTCTGTTGGTGGTAATTTAAACAGAAGAAAAAAAAGATGCCTCGCAAGTCAGAAACTAGGCTGGAGCCTGGAGAATGATTAATATCTTTTTCAGGAACGCGTCGTGGTGAAATACCGCGCAGCCGAGCGCGTCCCTGCTGCAGCAGTGTCACCAGCAGCACCCGCCTCCTCCGCCTGCAGATTCCTTCTCTCTGATTTTGGGGACATCTCTGGTTGCCCAAACCCCCGCAGGGGACAGAGGGCTGCAGTCCTGAGGGCTGTGCTGGGTATCAGGTCACCCCCTGTGCAGTCACTCTTTGGCTGTGCCAGGCTGGGGTCGGTGCATGGGGTCAGTCGTAAGGTGTTGGTTGGTTGTGGGGTTTTACCTCCTACGTGGGCTTCATTATTTTCTTTTATCTCTTTTAGCTTTGATTGTTGACTTAAGTCTTGCTAGGATTATGTTATGGCTCAGAGCAGAGAGAAACAAGTTATTAAGGTCCTATATCTTGCAATTGCTTTATGATCATGAAGGGCTATGGTTTCCAGTCTATCTAACGTGCGTTCCTCGCCCTGCTTGGATGGACTGTTTGGAGCTCAGACCCTCAGGCTCCTTGACTAATGGGATATTTCTGGCTGAGGTGTTGCTTTTTGCTTTTCTACGGCGTGCTGTCCCACTGATGGCTTTAGAACCAGAGGTGGGGGCAGAAGGATGTGTCTGGGAGGAGGCAATGAGCAGTGCTGCTTCCTTGGGGACTGTTGCAGATTTTGGGGCCGGGGGGGCTGTGCAATTGAGCGTGCTCCAAGCACCCTGCACCCAGCTCTGCAGAGCAGCAGAGCAGCCATCTCTGCAGGACCCCTGGAAATGCTGGGTGAGTCACACAGTGTGGATGTAGGGAGAGGGCAGCCCGTAGCTTATGATTCATATTGTTTTCCTGCAAAAGCCATCGACTGTAATGGCAGGGCTTGCAGCAGATGAATCAATACTGAGCCGTAAATCCTGCGTGTGGCTGCAGGCAGGGGCTGGAGCTGCTCAGCTGGGACATGTCCTCCCCATAGGGGTCAGCTCCTTCCTGCCTTGCCCCAGTGGAAGGGAGCATTGCAGCCTGCAAGCATCTCCTGTGCTCTGCACCTGCTGTCTGTGCTTCAGCAGGGCTGGGGAGCATGACAGCCTCGGGTGCTTCTGAAGGGTGGCAAAGTTTGTTGGGAGAGGTAATATCTTTTATTAGCCCAGCTAATACCTTTAGGAAAAAACAGATGTGCTCTGGGGCCTGAGGAGTGCCGCCTGCCTGGGTTGTGCCAGGTTTTCCAATTGCATCCATTGATCTAAGAAAAGATCTGACCTCCGCCTGGCCTGGCTCTGACCTTGGAGGCAGCATCCCCGAGCACCATCCATCAGGAGCCGACACCAGGGCATGCCAAGCAGTATGGATGGGAGCAGAGAGAGCATCTCCAGAGCCCCTGCAAGGAAGGGGCAGCTTGCACGGTGCCCTGGAAACCATTGCTTTCAGTCCTGGGCACCGAGGGGTTCATTGCAGCCCTGAGAGGTTCCCAGGGATGCTTTCAGTTAGTTTGTGCTGCAGCGTTATGGACTCTTGTTTGCGTAAGTGACATTTTGGGGCCAGATTAGTGTAGGGCAGGGAGGCCTGCTCTCCCCTGAACAGCTGGTGGTTCTTCTGCGACTGGTTGAGGCTGGTCTCCTGCAGATGTCAAATTCCCCGTCACGGGAAGATGTCAAGAAAAGGAAGCAGCTGCTCTGTACCGTGGGGCTCCAGTGGTGCTGCCTGGGCAGCAGCAGCAGTGTGGGGATGTTGCTTGGCCAAGGGACTGTAGCTTTTTGGGGGGATGCAGCTGAGCTCAGCCCTCCCTCCCCCTCCATTTGCAACAGGTCCATCACAAATCTGAATGAGCAAAGTGTTGCAAGTAGCAAAAGGTGGCAGCGGGACCTTCTCAAGAGGGTGTATATTTGGGTTGGTGTCCCCATGCAGCAAGCAGATGTCACCGCAGGCTGTGGCTCCTTGCCTACCCCTGTGTATCAAACTTCACGTAAAATTCCCTTCCTCCAGTCCTTTTTCTTTCTGACAATGCTCGAACTTCAGACCTCGCTTATCCAGAATGGCTCTTGGACGCTTGGAGAGCCGCAAGGACTGTCATGGCACATTTCAAAGCAGTAAAATCTGATTCATTGAGGGGATTGTTTTTCCCCCCTGTGAACCCACTTAAAATTCACGGCGAGTTTTGTCAGTGAGAACCTGTTTCAATTAACAGACAAAAGAAACTCTCCTCGTTAAGCGTCTCTTTCAATTAAGGTTCGGGAGAATTCCCCAAGCTCCACTTCCCAACTCCTCATGAACGAGGGTGTTCCTGAGGCTTCAAGGGCAAAAAGCACCACACCAAAACCCGCCTCTCCCTTCTCTCTCTGAGAAAAGAAACATTTTCACGGCTGGTTTTGTAGAAAACCTGAGCAAAACGCTACTTTTATCTTTTCCAGTAAAACCCAAGCGTTAACGGGGCCGTCTGGGTGAAGAACGTCTCTTTCAGAGCCAGACACCGTGGCCAAAAATAACTTCTTTATGGGAAGAGCTTAGGCCATTTCTACCTGGCTCATGGTTCGTCTCGCAGCTGGGGTGGGAGGGAGGGCTTGCTGGGGCCGCAGCGGTTCCTCCTATGGTCCTGATGGTCTGGGATGTGTTTTTCCGGTGCTCTCTTGTTTGCTGCCACTCGATCTGTCACGGTGTGGAAGCACCGATCACATCCCTGCCACCCTTAGCTTGGGGCCACGCATTGTCACATTCATCCTTCTTTATTTCATTTCTTTTGGGCACTGGGATGGGGAAAACTGTGCCGCTGTCCTAAGGATAGCCGGGCTGGGGCTGTGCCCCGGCCTGTAAGCACTTTGTTTTTATCCCTGGCGTGGTGTAACTACTGTTTGCTAAGCACTTAAGAAGCCCATGTAATCTACGGCTAAGGCATTCCTTATCCAGCATTATAAAACTGCCCCGATAGCGAGCGGCCGTGCAGGTCGCCTTGGGAAGAGCCAGGGCCAGGTTGGCCAAGATGAAACTGTTTGTACCAGGAGAGGCATGGGGCTGGTGGAGCAGCTTCCCCACGGCCAGCGTCCCCCCCAGAAGGGGGGAAGCCTTCGGGCTGATAAAGCAGTGATGCAGAAGTGAGTGTTTAAAGGGAGATTTCTCACGCTGGGTACTTCTTCATTTCTAATGCGTGCTCCCCTGTCTTAAGCTCGCGGTTGTGTCTTGAATAATATGGTGGCATTAATCTCCTCTCTAAGGATGTGCTTAGTTCAATGGTTTTAGATCTAAATATTTCCAACAGTGTGAAGGGAAATTCCCTGTAGAGGGAATTGAAACCTATTAATAATCATTTAGGCTGGCTTTGTGCTTCTCCTGCAGGTAGCCCGCGATTCCCTGGGCTGCAGGGGCAGCGACCACTCAGGATGCTGGTGAGGATGTGTGAGATGCAGGAGAGATGGGGCACAGCCCATGATCCCACTGGGGATGGGCATCCCAGGGTGGCCAGAGCAAGGCGTGTGCCCTGCTTGTCTGTTGGCCACAGCCTGGATGTGCGAAGAAGGGAAGTGGTGGAGCAAGCAGAAGCGATTGCGAATCGCTGAGCTAAGCAATGCAATCTAACATCATGCCTCTAAATCCTCATCCATCCGGGCTTAACCCTGCCAGCTTGCTTACGCACGGGAGCTCTCCACCATGCAGGGCTGTGGCTCTGAGGGGCACATCCCCATCTCAGGCTCTCCCCACTGCAGGGATACATAGCCCTGCTGGGTAAGCACCTGTCCAGTGCCCCATAACTTCAGCAACCCCACTGCTCAGGCGTGCACTTCACATGTCTGAGCATTTCAGGGCAGGGGATGATTGCAGCATCCAGCTTCCCGTGGCTGTGTCACATCAACCATTTGAGCTTGTATCCCATGCTGGGACGGATGATTTATTTGACTTGTGAACCACCTTGGTCTTTGGTGCTTGCACCTGTGGCTGCACTTGTTGTACTGCTGATAAATCAGCCCTGCTGTGCGTGTCTGCTGGGACCAATCAGCTCTTCTCTTTCCTCTGGATCTATTTGCATTCCTTGCTTATATTTAATCCTCCCGTTGCATCCCTGTGAAATCCCACCAGGGGTTTAAGGGAGAGCACTGTGTGCTGGTGATGGAAGTGGCTTCATCCCCCCCCCCCCATCCCTCTCTGGTTTACCAGCTGGGAGGTACTAGCATCTCCATCCCTGGGCTGTCCAGCTGGCCATGGGAAGCTTCCCTTCCCTCTGCTCCGCTTTCTAACAACATTTCTCCCCTTTTCTATCCAGGAGAAAAGAATAATCAAACCTCAGGTGACCAATGAGCTCAGGCAGGGCTGTGCCACCTCCCTGCCCAGCAGGTCCAGCCGTGGCAGGCAGGGATGCACCAGGGAGCGTGTTCCGCTGCGGGAGGTGGTAGCAAAGCAAAGGAGGAAAGCAAAGCTTTGGAGTGCTTGCCCTGTGCTGCATGGCTGTGGCTTGGGCGGGCACATGGCCATGCTGGAGAAGCCTCAATGATGCTGATACTGTTTGTCAGCCTCCCGGATTACAACCGCTGGCCCTAAGCCGGCCGGCAGCCCGCGGCGGGGTGCTCCTCATGGCAGGGCCGTGCCTTCCTCCCCACGCCCTCACCCTTCCTCTTTCATAGACCCTTTTAATGCCTTGCTGTGTTAGCACTGTGGGAGCAGAGCTTGGCTGTGCTGCAGAAGCCGCGCTTTGAGGCTGGGAAGGCGAGAGGTTTGCTGCACACAGCGAGCGGAGGTGGGTTTGCCGAGCACGCGGGCACAGTGTGGAGCGTGGCACGCTGTGCTTCAGAAACATGGGCCTCCAGGAGAGCCCGTGTGGGGAGAAATGGGCCGAAATCAAAGAGAAAAGGGTGTTTGGAGCAGCTCTCCTGGGATCCTTCCTGTGTCGCTCTGATTTTGCGCTGGTCACGGTGTTTCTGGGACCTGAGGGCTGCTCGTGGGGCTCCAGCTGTATTTTCAGCCGTCTTTTCAGTTAACCACTGCGGTTTTAAGAGGCACCTGAGCAGCTTCTGAAAATCAGGTTAAAAGGAAGTTTGGCTCCCGCTGTCACTTCGTCAGCCCTCGTGGAGGCTTTTATTTTTTTTCCTGTTTTATTACCACGTTTGCATTTTTTGTTTCAGAAAAAAAAAAAAACCAAAAAAACAACAAAAAAACCCCAACCAATCGTTGGTCCCTGGGACTTCTGTTCTCGGACCTGAACCTGTGAGCCCCCAGACTCATCAGCCTGGCTGCTGGCAGGTGGTGATGGATGGATGCACAGCCCCAGCCGCTGTCACCGGGCAGTGATGCTCCATCCACCGGCTGTCACTTGGCTGCCGGTAGCCATGGGAACACAGCAGCACTGGTGCTCGCCTTGCCCTCCTGATAGGGGAAAGCAGTTGATGGGGAATGGGGTGCTGTGTTCAGGACGCGATGCTCAGAGGCGTGTTGCCAGCTCTCCCCAGTTTGTCAGGGAGGATGGATTTTCCCCGAGGATTTCCCTTAACGCGCACACAGCGCTTTTTTGGCTTTTTTCCTTTATTCTGCTGTGCTGCGAGGTTTGGAATGAAGGGTACAGCCCGGGCATGGGGCAGACCTTGCTGCAGGTAGGGGCAGGAATGACAGGATTACCCCGCAAAGTCGTAGCCTGTAATCCGTGTTACTCCTCAGATGGCCACGTTTAATCCTGTTGTTGTCTGGATTCTATTTGTCCGGCCACTGTGCGCTTGTGCAGCACTGCGCAGCCATGCTCCCAGCCCAGACCTTTGGGGAAAGGCTCCCAAGGGAGCTATGAATAGCCCCAGCACTCCGCAAGGTGTGAAAGCAAGGGGCCGGGCTGCCCTTTCGAGCTGTCTCTGGGCAGGGTTGAGCCATGCCAAGGGCAGGGGTGAGAGACAGATCCCTTCTCTATGTCTGCCGCTGCAGCCAGGATACCAAGGGCTCTATTTTTATCTCTCTCCCAATCCCCTATAATGCTTTGATTGCACAAACCCCTTCCCACAGCACCCAGGAGCTGCGTGCAGAGAGCTCTGCCCAGCCAGGAGCGGGCTGGTGCCCCACGAGGATCTACCCAGTGGCAAGCCGTGTCTGCCCTTTTTTCTCCCGTTTTCAAATCGGCCTTAACAGAGAAAGGAAAAACAATCCCAAGGTCCTTCTGGCTCCACGTGGACGCTCCCGCTGGCCTTGGTCTTTGCCTCAGAAGAAGGCTTTGTCACACTGACCTTGGCTGGCCGCCTGCCCGCAGCCCTCCCATGTCACCAGCCATGTCCCACGAGTGCACTGTGCCGGGGGGGACCGTGGTTCAGGGACGCTGTGCCCCCGAGGGCCTTCGTCACAGCACTAACCGATGTGCTCTGGCCCGATGCTGCTCATGGTGAATACATTTGGAAAGCATTGGAGCGGGTGCAAAAGAAAAGGGTGTGGGCCGCATGCTTGCAGGGAAGGGAGGAGCTGAGAGAGTTGTCAGCCGAGCCATGGCTGTGCCGTGCTCACCTCCCCTCTCTCTTACAGGGCCGCACGCAGAGCTGCTGGAGCAAGGCTCCCCAGGGAGCAGCCATGCCTGCACGCCTGCCCAGACCCGCACCGAGCCCACCCACTGTCCCCTCACCCCGCTGAGGACATGGAATTTCGGCTGGGGACGGGGACTCTCAGTGCGTTTGCCATGGTGACATGAAGCAGACAGCGAGGGACACCGGACTGCTGGAGGGGAGAGTCCCTGCGTGCATGCAGGCACCCTGCTAGTGTTTTAATTTATTATCAGTAGTATTATTCCAGTTTATTCTACTTTTTTCTTTTCTTTTTTTTTTTTTTTTTTTTTTTTTTTTTGTGGTGGTGGTGGTCTCTTTTTCCCCCTCCCCTGGGGCTCGAGAGGGCAGGGGAGGGGGCCCCAACTTGCCTGTGGATGCAAGGATGACTGTGCTGGCAAGGGCCCGGAGGGGTATCCGACAGGTATCTCCCCAGGTTGTGCTGCTCTTGCTCTTTGCCTTCTGCCTGCTCAGTGTTTTTGTCTCGGCGTATTATTTATATGGGTGGAAAAGGGGCTTGGAGCCCTCCGGGGATGTGCCAGGGCCGGACTGTGATGAACCCAAGGTCGCCCCTTCCCGCTTGCTCCCACTGAAGACCCTCAAAGTGGTCGATTCCTCCCGCACAGACCCCCTGGTGCTGGTGTTTGTGGAGAGCCTCTACTCCCAGCTGGGCCAGGAGATTGTGGCCATTCTGGAGTCGAGCCGCTTCAAGTACAGGACAGAGATCGCCCCGGGAAAGGGGGACATGCCCACATTGACTGACAAAGATCGGGGACGCTTCGCACTCATCATTTATGAGAACATCCTCAAGTACGTCAACCTGGACGCCTGGAACCGGGAGCTGCTGGACAAGTACTGTGTGGAGTACGGCGTGGGCATCATTGGCTTCTTCAAGGTATGGGGGTGTGTGGGATGAGCTGAGCCCAAGTGGCAGGGGCTGAGGTTGAGAAGAGCCCGTGTGGCCACAGGTGTTGATGTAGGGAGGAGTTTGGCCCAGGGCTGTTCCTCTGCAGGTTCCCCTAGCCTGTCTTGTCCTGTTAGAACGCTGCAGGGGGATAGCAGGAAGTGGAAATGCAGATTTGCAGGTGGCTGTGGGTGGGGGTCCCGTGTTTGGGCAATGAAGAAGAGAGGGACCCAGCGTGAGGGCTGCAGCCTGAGGTGGGCTGGAGCTGTTTGTGAAGGAGTAGTGGGCTGCTCCCCTCCGCTGTCTGTTCAGCCCCCTGATAGAGCTGCTGTCCTGTCTCATTTAACCCTTTTCTTCCCTCTCAGGCCAACGAGAACAGCCTGCTGAGTGCACAGCTGAAGGGCTTCCCCCTCTTCCTCCACTCCAACCTGGCACTGAAGGACTGCAGCATCAACCCCAAGTCGCCCCTCCTGTACATCACCCGACCCAGTGAGGTGGAGAAGGGTGTGCTCCCCGGTGAGGACTGGACCGTTTTCCAGTCCAACCACTCCACCTATGAGCCCGTCCTGCTGGCCAAGACCAAGTCGGCTGAGTCGATCCCACACATGAGCGTGGATGCTGCACTGCACACCACAGTGATGCAGGACCTGGGCCTCCACGATGGCATCCAGAGGGTGCTTTTTGGCAACAACCTCAACTTCTGGCTGCACAAGTTGGTCTTCGTGGACGCCGTGTCCTTCCTTACAGGGAAGAGGCTCTCCCTGCCCCTCGATCGTTACATCCTGGTGGACATTGATGATATATTTGTGGGCAAAGAGGGCACACGCATGAAGGTGGACGATGTCAAGGTGCTGCTGTTACAGCCTGGCTGGGTGGGCGGGGGGTACCTGGGACCAGGGTGAGGGTTGGGGTGTTTTTTAACTGCAGGGCTGAGTTTCCCTGTCCTCCTTATGGAAGTCCCTTCTCCAAAGCACTTAAGGGCATGGGTTCTTGCCCTGGTATGGGCTCTGCTAGAGGCCTGGTTATGAAGCAGTTCCCTGCTGCCACTGGCTGAGGACGTTTTGCTTTCTCTTTCCCTCTCTCAGGCACTGTTTGACACACAGAACGAGCTGCGCACCCACATCCCAAATTTCACTTTCAATCTGGGATACTCAGGGAAATTCTTCCACACAGGTGAGGAGGGTAAGGGCATTGCTTCATGCATCAGTGCATGACTGATGTTAGGGCAAGAACTGATGCTTAAGCAGTCGTCAGGGCTGCAGGAGAGTTCCCAGCCCAGGCTATGCTGCAAAGCAGTCTGCCTAGCGAGCAGAGGTGAGGTGTCCGTGGGCAGCTCACTTGCAGGAGCTTTCCCACTCCCCTGAGAGAGCCCCTTGGAGCAGGCACCCCATGCTAGGATGTTGTACCTGTCCCCATACCCTGTGGTGACAGCAAGTGTTATCCCTGCAGGTACCGATGCCGAGGACGAAGGTGACGATCTGCTGCTGTCCTACGTGAGGGAGTTCTGGTGGTTCCCACACATGTGGAGCCACATGCAGCCTCACCTCTTCCACAACCAGTCGGTTCTCGCCGAGCAGATGACCTTAAACAAGAAATTCGCTGTCGTGAGTAAGATGCCGCCGGCAGGGATGCTTGTGAGGGGGGGAGGATGGAGCAGGGGGGCACAAATAGGCCTTTATAGGCTGAGGAATCAAGGGGGGTGGCCTTGGCTTCCTGCAGTCCCTAGGCTGATCTCCTGCCTCCTTGGACAGAGCTCTGATTCCCAGGGTGACAATCTCTGTTTGCTGGAGCAAAGGGATTTGATGACGGTGACCCCCAGGAGCCCCCTCTTCTGTCTGCCTGGGTGTAAACTTGGGATGAGGATCTCCTGAGGCCCAGCTCCCTGCCTTTGTAGCTTGGCTGTTAAATCCATTTGTGCACTTGTACTCGGAGCAAAAATACCCACACCAGCCAGTGTGCCTCTGTCACAGTGAACTGCCCCGGTGCCTACTGATGGGGAAATGCTGTCCATGCAGCGTTCCCCTCCAGCTGTGCCACTGCTGCTGACTACTCTAGGGCAGCATTCATGGGAATGCAGAGGTTGAACCCACACTGTTACAGAAGGCAGCAATCGCTTGGGTTTGTGTGCTGGATTTTAACCAAGCCTGAGGTTTATGTTTAGCACGCTGTGGTTTGGTGTTGCACTGAAGCTGGCCCGTGTGGCATCCTGGAGCGGGGTCAGGGCGGCTGTGCCTGCAAGGATCTCACTGCTGGAAACTCCCTCTGCAGGCTGAGTTATCGAGGGACTCATTTGCTTTGTAAGGGCAAGCTCTGACCTTTGGCATGGTTGGAGATTGTCCATCCTCTTGGGAAGTCCTTTATCTGGCCTACATAAGGTCAGCATTGACACCAAGTCATGCTGTGATCAACTGATTTGTTCACAGCTGTCTCGAATCCAAATCCAGTAAAGCCAGGCCTAGCAATAATAATTGGATCTGGTAGCTTGAGAGATAGCTCTTCATGCTAACTTGGTTTCATTCTCTGTTAATTAGAGATGCTTAATTAAAGAGAGAGACTGAAGCATTTCTGCTTGTGCTGGAAGAGATGGGCAGGTGTCCAGCTGAAAGTTTCCAAGTTGCTTTATATCTACTGATAAAAATTTCTTTACAGTCCTGTATAGGTGTCCCTGCACAGTCTTTACCAATAAGCTTTGCTGGTTCTGGATTTGTGGTGAAAGCAGAAATGACTCCAAGAGAAGCAAGTGTCCACACAGCACATTTGCTATTGAACTCCTTTTTCTGGAGGCAGCCTTGGTTTGGGGAAGATGCATGAGAACAGCCCAGCTCTTATTGCTCTTCAAGACACAAGTGGACTCTTAATGGGTGGGAAGGGACAATCCTTGGGACAGGTTGTGTTGAGCTGGCAGGTTGTGGTTCCCAAATCTCCCTGGTCACCCAATCTCTTCCCTGCAGGAGCATGGCATCCCCACTGACATGGGGTATGCAGTGGCCCCCCACCACTCGGGTGTCTACCCTGTCCATGTGCAGTTGTATGAAGCTTGGAAGCAGGTTTGGTCGATCAGAGTCACGAGCACAGAGGAATACCCCCACCTGAAACCTGCTCGCTATCGCCGTGGCTTCATCCACAACGGCATCATGGTAGGTGGCCAGCTGTTATCTCTGATGCTTTTCTTCTCTGCCTCCTCCACCAAAACTTTGGTGGGTGGCTTCTGGATGGCTTCAGATCAAGGCAGTGGAGCTGATCCTGACCTCTGGGAGGTTGAGAACCTCTTCTGAATGTGGGAGAAGGAAGGGGCTGTGTGGCTTTTTCATTGCCCTGGCTCCTCCACCTGTTCCAGGCACATCTTTCTCTCACCCCAGGTCCTCCCCCGGCAAACCTGTGGCCTCTTCACTCACACCATCTTCTACAATGAATACCCTGGTGGCTCCAGTGAGCTGGACAAGATCATCAACGGAGGCGAACTGTTCCTGACGGTGCTCCTCAACCCTGTGAGTACTGCTGCCTGGCTGGCATCTTTTGTAGAGCTGTCCTCTGCTGCTGCTGCATGCAGTGTCTGCCTCCAAGTGCGCTGAGCCAGAGCAGAGAGCTGTTTGTGCAGGATGGCAGCTGGGTGAGGTCCTGCTAATCCCATCTCAATCCTCTACCTCAGATCAGCATCTTCATGACCCATTTGTCCAATTATGGCAATGACCGCCTGGGCCTGTACACCTTCAAACACCTGGTCCGCTTCCTCAACTCCTGGACCAACCTGAAGCTGCAGACGCTGCCGCCTGTGCAGCTGGCACAGAAATACTTCCAGATTTTCTCCGAGGAGAAGGACCCTCTGTGGCAGGTATGCCTCGTCCCTCGTGCAGAGGGGAAGGAGAGCAGTGCAGTTTTCTGTCTGTGCTGGGGAGAGGGGAGTGGGATAAAGCTGGCCTTGCTCTGAGCAGCAGGTTGGACTGAATGACCTCTTCAGATCCTTTCCGACCTGAATTTTCCTGTGATCCTGTGGAAGAGCCGTGGTTTTTTTCACCGCTTTATGGTTTTGCGGATGGTGCTAGGACAGAATTTGCTTCGTGGACTTGGAAATAAACCCAGATCCTTGCCATGGCCACCCTGCACATCTGCTCTGGCTCAGGGAAGCTGAGCAGCCGCACAGCTTCCTTCTCAGACTGCCCTGCCTCCAACCATCCTGCTCTGTGTTTCAGGATCCCTGTGAAGACAAGCGTCACAAAGACATTTGGTCCAAAGAGAAGACCTGTGACCGATTCCCAAAGCTCCTCATCATTGGGCCTCAAAAAACAGGTACATCCCTTCACCCTCAGTGCTGTCAGCACGATGAGAGGATTGCCAGGTTCCATACATCCTCAAGGAGCCTTTCTCAGCCCTGCTGATGCAAAGCAGGGAAGGAAATTAGGCTTAAGTCAGCTCTTGTTTTCTCTGTCTGAAGGAACAACTGCCCTTTATCTCTTCTTGGGGATGCATCCGGACCTAAGCAGCAACTACCCCAGCTCAGAGACCTTCGAGGAGATACAGTTCTTCAGTGGACACAACTATCACAAGGGCATTGACTGGTAGGTCAACCTGCATCTCCCTGCCATGAGGACAGAACTGGGAGCACCAGTTTCTTGGAGAGCAAGTGCAAGGCTGCCTTGAGGCTGTTGGTCTCATGTCTAAGGAGCTGGGGGCTGCTGCATGCTCTGCTCCACGCAGGGTCATGCTCATGACAGCAACAGTTCTGTCTGTGGGATGGAGTTTGCCTTACCCTGGATGTCTACAGTGCTTGGTACAAGGTGTTGGAGACTGCTACCTGCAGAGAGGGTTTCTGGGGATATCTCATGATGCCCACTTCCCTCACACGGTGCCTTCCCTCAGGTACATGGAGTTCTTCCCCATCCCCTCCAACACCACCTCTGACTTCTACTTTGAAAAAAGTGCCAACTACTTTGACTCAGAAGTGGCTCCCCGGCGAGCCGCAGCCCTGCTCTCTAAGGCCAAAGTCATCACAATCCTCATCAACCCTGCAGATCGAGCCTACTCCTGGTACCAGGTGAGCCAACCAACCCTCTTCTGACCCAGCTCTTTGCTGGGTTTGATCTCCCTTGATCCCCTGGGAGGCTGTGGTGCTTCCCAGGCAGCCTGGAGTTCGGGTCCAGTTGGTGTCCACTCCTGGCTGCCTCAGCAACGCGTTTTGCTCATGTTTGATAGCATCAGCGAGCCCACGACGACCCGGTCGCCCTGAAATACACCTTCCATGAGGTGATCACAGCTGGGCCTGAGGCTGCTGCGAAGCTGCGGACCCTGCAGAACCGCTGCCTGGTGCCAGGCTGGTATGCTACCCACATCGAGCGCTGGCTGAACAGCTACCACGCCAACCAGGTAGGGATGGCAGCCCCGGCACCTCACTCCCCTGAGCTGCATCACTGCAGCATCACAGCAGGACAAAAATAGCAGGCCAAGCTGTCCCCAGCTTCGAGCTGCCTGTAGGGGAGATCAGGGTTAGATCTCAGCCCCGCTGTGACCTGCGTGGTGGGGAGGAGAGTGTGCTGCAGGCAGGGTGTGAGCTACGTTGGGTGATTCTGTTCAGCTGAATGATTTTTCCATCATCACTCAACCTTATAAAAAGTCTGTTAATTGTGTGGTTCTGGCTTAATTGCTGTAATATAATCCTGGCTCTCTGTGGGTTAGACAGCCCTGTGCTGAAGCTTTGATTTTGTCCTTGGTCTGACTTTAATTTGCATTCAGTTTTCTAACACCTAGTGTAAGTGAACACCTGGACACATGTTCACTGTTGGCATTAAAAAGGGGACCTTCCACAAGCTCGTGACAGATTTAGCTCCGAGATGGCAAAATGTGCAGAGAAGGTGTTGTTATGCCCCAGGAGAGCAGGGCTGAAAGCCAGCAGGAGGTGAGAGTCACAGTCCTGCTTTCCTCCTTGCAGATTCTTGTCCTGGACGGCAAGCTGCTCCGCACAGAACCTGCCAAAGTGATGGAAACGGTCCAGAAATTCCTAGGTGTGACCAACTTCATCGATTACCACAAAACCTTGGCGTGAGTCTCACCCCGAGCTTTCCTTCCTCCTCAGCCTGGAAAGCAGCAGGGCACAGAGCAGGAGTTGCTCCCTTTTACTTTGGGGGAAACTCAGAGGCACAGAACTGTCCAGGGCAGCACCCTGAGACCTGCTTTTGCTGCTTACTGTATGGCACCTTCGTGGGTGTTACTCCACCCTGAACATTTCAGACAATAAAGCCCACTGTATGAAGCAGAAGCCTTCGGAGCTCCTGGAAAAAGAATAGTTCATTTCTTAGCCTGTCTTGCCTGCGTGTTTGGTCACTCTGTATTTGTGCCCAGGTGATGTGGGGCTCCTGAAAATATCCCAAGCTGAGGGTGTCGCAGAAGGCAATAACAAAAGCCCATGCAGGCTCCCATGCTTTCTCATAGCAGGGCAGTGTCAGGAATAAATAAATGAATTTTGTCAGGCTGCTTATTGTGCGCCTGTATGGTAAACCTGTTGTACAGGTTGGTCGATAATGAGATGTTAGCTGGGCTGCAAATTATGAAGAGGCTCCAGAGCAGCACCCATGCAGTGGGTGCCAGCCAGCCTGCTTGCATACCCTGGGGAAGTGCATTGCTGTTGATCAGGGCTGGGGCTGGGTGCCCTGGCTTGGCCAGCAGGGTAAGGCAGAGCTGTCTCTTTGCAGGTTTGACCCAAAGAAAGGATTCTGGTGTCAGCTTCTGGAAGGAGGCAAAACCAAATGCTTGGGGAAGAGCAAAGGAAGGAAGTACCCTGAGATGGATTCAGATGTGAGTACGCAGTGGGGCAGTGGCTTTGCTGGCACGGCGTCCTAGCCACAGAGTGGGGCTGTAGTGAGGGAGGGCTGGGGGGCAGGGTTGGATCTGGATGCAGCAGTCTGTCCCGTTAACCCTTGTCTCTGTTCTCCCATTGCAGTCACGAGCCTTCCTGCGGGACTATTACAGGGACCATAACATCGAGCTCTCCAAGCTCCTGTACAAAATGGGGCAGACGCTGCCCACCTGGCTGCGGGAGGAGCTGCAGAGCACCAGGTAGCTGCTGCCCTCTGATCACGTCCCTAAGCAATATCCAGCTGCAGCCTTCGAGGGGATGCTGGAGCCCTCGAGCAGGACGGCTGCGTTAAGGCTGTTGGGTGCTGGCCTGACCCGGTGATCCCAGCGCTGCGACCTCTCCTCCTGCCCCACATCTGTTCTGTTCTGTTCTGTTTTCTTCTTTTTTCATTCCCAAGCCTGATGGTGAGGTCCTTTCCTGTCCCGCTCTGATGGAGGAAACAGGGAATTGGTACAAATTCCCTCTTTCTCTGCCCAAAACAGACCCTAAGTTCCCTGGGCTGTGAGCAGCGTCGGAGCCGTTCTGCACCTCCTCGGCAGGTGATGGAGGAGCAGCTTTGGGTGTGTTGGAGGTGATTTGTGCAGAGCTGTAGCAGAGGAGAGGAGCTGGTGGAGAGCACAAAGTGTCCCAGACCTCGTCCCGCCACCCAGCCCAGCAGCACCAAGTGGGAGTTGGCTGAATTCCCCCCAAACCCAGCTCTAAAAACACCCAGAAAGAAAAAGAAGGTGGTGTCCTTTTGTTTCAAAGACTTGGATGCTATTTCTTTGCTCATCTTCGTTCATTTTCAACCTCTTCCCAGCCCGTGGGCAGTGCGGTGGGACCGCTGTCGAGCAGGAGAAGGGGACGGGGTGCTCCCGGACCCACACCTGCTCTGCAATGTTTTACAATCGTGGTGTTTCCTGTGGTAAAGCCTGGAGGTGCCTGGAGGCCTCCAGCACGCACCCAGCCCAGCTCGCAGGAGCGTGGGCCCTCGGGGACGAGGCAGACTTTGGGCTAACAGCAGTTGAAAGGATGCTGAGAACTTCAAACCTCTTGGATATTAAAAGCTAAAGTATTTTAATAATGGCGGGGTGCGGGGGGGAGGGTTTGTTGCGTTCTGATTTTGGAGGGGTTTGTTTCTGGTTTTTGTTTTTGTTTTTGTTTTTTCCTTCGGTGCCAGAATTTGTACCTAAACCCTGAGGGTTTTACGTGGTCTGTTTGGCTGTTACATGGGAGGGGTGGACAAAGCTCAGTGGGGGAATAGTGGGAGTTTTCCCCACTGGAGATGTGTCTATATTTGTCATGGTGACGTGCAGGAGCTGCCTCCTTTCACGTGGGCTTCACGGGCACTCTCCCATCCCTGGCTCTGGCTGTACTGGCAGTGAGTGTGCACGAGTGTGTGTGTGTGTGTGTGTGTGTGTGTGTGTGTGTTTGTGAGCATCCTTGTATGTAGCAGTGCCAACACTGAGCCATCGTGGATCTATGTGGGTCAGGGCCTGGATTTCCTCGTGGATGGAACTGCTGCTGCGTGTGCTGGAGGCTGGGGAAGGGCAGAGCCCTGGTGGTGTATGGGGATGGCTGGGAGGACTTTGAGAAGGGCGCCCTGTTTCCATTTGTGCCCCCAAGGCACCCACAGCACCTCTGGGGAGGCGGCCTGATGGTACAGTGGTGGAAGGAGGTGGAGCGAGGACACGTGCTTTCTCCAGTCCCAGGGATACGTTTGATCCCTTCGTGTTTAATGTTTGCAGGAGGGAAGTTGGGGTCCCTCTGGCTGACCCTCCTGCAGTGCCCTGGCAGTGCCTGGACGTGGAGCAGTGCCAGAGCAGTGCAGAGGGAGAGTGGCAGCGATGTGGGGCTCTGCCCCCTCACTCCATCTAATTGTGGATGGCGGTGGTGCTTCCCAACCTTTGGGTTTTGCATGAACCCCTGTAGCCATGTGCCTGCTGGGCAGGGGACTGCCCTTCCCCTCTGCCCCCTTGGCTCCGTCCGAGCCCATCCGTGGGGCTGCGTTCAGAGGGTGTCCTGCTCACTAATGTAAGGTCCTGTTGAACTAACTGCTAATAAAATGGGGTTCGCTGGTTTTAGCTGCTGTGCTTTTGCCTCTTCTCCCCGGGACAGCTGCACGGGGTTCTGCGCACCCACTCAGTGTTTTGCACCCAAGATGTGCGACTGCTATGTCGGGGTCTCAGTTTGGGGGCTGTCACCTGTGCCATACGGGTGCACCCTGGGACACGACCCACGCGTGCCCAGCCGGGCTGTCCCATACCTCCACGTGTGCCAGCATCCCCCTGGCTGCTCCCATCCCCGTGGGCTCACGTCCTTTGGGGTGGGGTTGGGAAGGATGGAGGCGCCGTGGGAGCAGCCCCACAGCTCAGCTCCGTGCACGAGGTGGCAGCAGCCATCCAGCTCTGGATCCGACCGTGCTGCGCATGGCCCTCTCGGCACCCGCAGCCCCTTGGGCCCCAAAACCCGCCTGGCTGCTGCCTTCCCCCTCCCTCCCGGCCCCTGCGCAGCGCTGGAGGGATCTAATGAATCCCAGCCGGGCAGCGGCGGGCTCTGCTCGAACCTGTCCGAGTGACAAACGATGTGCGGGGCTGCGTGGGGGGATGCTGGCTGCAGCGCTGCTGCCCGCCGGGTTGGGGGGCGGGGATTGTTTCGGGTTGTGCTGGAGCAAATCCCAAAGCCCCTGTTCCCATCCAACCCAGGGGTGTGCACCCCCAGCCCGGTCAGCCTGCCGCAGGTGGTACCAGCTGCTGCATGGTGTTAATTGCTTCATTAGCAGGGTCAGGAGGGATGGGGACACGGGGACTAAGTGGTGAGGGAGTAAAGGGATGTGCCCGTGGGTTCAGCTCCTCACGCAGCCTTGGGGGGGTTCCCACTGCCCCGTCCCCTCGCCCCAGCCCTTGGCACCGATGGTGTTTTCCAACTCCTGTGTGTGCAGAAAATGTGCAAACGAAGCGAAATCTGGGCTGGGCAAGGGCCAGGAGCGGCTGCGGCCAGCCGGGCGCTGGCAGGGACACAGGGAGCCCTGGTTTGGTGCCTCCCCGAGCACCTCCACATCCCAATCCCTGTGCCTTGGCACATCCCACATCCTTCCCAGGGCCAGGAGTAATGCTGGCAGTGCTGGTCCCGCACGAAGCCGGTGCGTGATGCCCATGGCTGTGACACTCAGAGCATTGCAGCACAGAGGACCAGCTCCTGTTTGGCCCCAGGCTCAGCACTGCGGGATCAGGGCTCGCTCTCACCCCATAAATAACAGAAAGCACTGAACACAGAGCAGCCCCGGGAGAACGGCATCCCAGCACCATATGGCAGCAGGCGAAATCCAGATGATGCAAATATTTCACACTGCTGCAGGATGGCAAAGGCTCCGGCAGCAATGGGACGCACGTGGGGCATTGCACCGGGGGCAGCTCCATCCCAAAGTCTGTGCGCTCGGCGCTGGGAGTGGGACGTGTCCCATCTGCTGTCCTGGGGACCTGCGGTGCGGCCGCGTTTGTTTTCAAAGAGTAATTAAAGAAGAGCCTCTCCTTGAACGAGGGCCATGCAAAATATTTCTTCTGCCGTCTCGTGATTTGCAGTGACGTATTTACATTTTCTGATAAAATAAAGCCCAACTGTGGCATCTGAAAAATGTCAGCGTGTTTTTATTACGAGTGCATCCATCCCCAGACTGTAGGAAACCCCTCATCCCATGAGCTGGCCTTGCTCAGGGGACGTGTGCTTTGCCTTAGGAGGCGTTCACAAAACGGATCACAGACCGTTAATGCGAATTGCCCGTGTAAATGTCACAGGCTGAACCAGGAAACCGTGCAGGAGTAAAAAAAAAGACTTTAAAACGTGGTGCCCATGGCTTTTTGTAGGGTGTTGCGGAGCAATAGAGGAGAAAAGCCAGCAGGATCCCGGGCTGCGAGGCGGATCCCAGCTGCAGAAGGGCGATGCGATGCTGTCCCGACAGCGCACATCTGGCTTCAGTTTCCCCATATATACACTGCGGGGGCTCAGTGAGCTGCGGGGCCTCATCCTGATGGGGGGTGGGAGATATCCCCCATCCTCCAGCCCATCTCCAGGCACAGCCCAGCCCTGTGACCACCCAGGAGTCTTCACTGCCTCCGTCCTGTGACCTCCCCCCGAGAGGGGGTCCTGGTTCTGTGCAGGTGAGTTGGCCCCTATGGGATGGCTGTGGGTGCTGGGGAGGGGGCACGGGGTGAGACAGTGAACCAGACCCCACTCTGGGCTGCTGCCAGGGGTCTATCCTGGGGACCTCGTGCATCCCATTGATAGAGGATGGGGACAGAGCACCCAGCCCCGCACAGCCCCCACCCGCAGACCCAACACGGTTCAAATGCTTTGGAATGAGCCAGAATAAATATCTTACGGTAAATTACCAGGACTAATAATTATAAAAATCTGTACTTCTGACCCGCCGCCAGGGAAGGCTTTCCAAGCAGCTGGTGGCCACATGAGCACCCCCATCCGGGCTGGGGGCCCCTACAACCCAGGGACTTGGGGTCTCCCCCTCTTGCTGGGGGGGCTCTGAAGCCCCATGGTGGGACCTCTCACCCTGCTCCCCAAAGGGCTGTTGGTTGTGCGGGTGATGCAAGCAGCCTGCCCCACTGAGTGTGATCCCCTTCCCCCAACCTTTTTCCCATCCTCTTCTCACAGACTCTGAGAAAAATAGGGCAGATCTCAGACCCAGCCGACTGTGGCTGATGACTCAGGGAGCAAACAGCATCCACAGCTCAGCACTGCTCCTGCCCTCAGCGTGCCCTGGGTGCTGCACTGTGAGTCCAGGGGGCCCAGTGCTGCTGGAGCTGTGCTTTGTCCCTCGGCACAGGGTGCACGCAGCCCCAGGGTGGGGGTCTGTGCTGCCCTGCTCTCTGCTGCCCGCATCCCGTTCCCATTCTGTTTGGCCAAGCACAGTGCTTGGCTCGCAGCGATCAACAGGAAATGGGAGATGGATTTCTTGCTCACCTCGGACTTTGCCATAAACACTGTGGGGCCGACAGGAGCAGAGCTGTGCCGGGGTTGGTTATCGCTGTTTTGTGCTCCTACTTCCTCCTGGCGCTGGGGCTGAGCCTAACGTCAACCCCTTGCCCCCCGTTATTTCCAATTAATGGCCCCAAACATCACTATAAATCAACCATCCCTCCCCATAGGTGCACATCATGGCCTCCCCATGCACCCAGAGATGACAGTGGGGCTGCCCCATCCCTGCACCCCATTGGCTGTGTTTTGGGGCACCGGGGTCAGGGTGTCCTCCAGCCATGTGGGCACTGTTTGTAGAGCTGAACAAAGGGGCTTTCTTCCATCTCCAGCTCTGAGAGAGTGGGGACAGTCTGGAAATATGGCTGTGAAGCAACCTCAAAGCCACTGTGGGGCTCAGCTGGGACAGGACTGGGGACACCGTCACCCTGAACCCCAAGATTCTATGAGCGGGGGGATGCTGGGGCATACATCCAACCATAGCCATGCCCAGCAGCCCCTCAGCAGGACCAGACCCTTCCAACAAAAGTCACTTGTGCGAACCAGGGAAACACAGGCGGCTCTGTGCAGCGGCGCAGACGTTTCTGGCATGTGCGCCTGTGCATGTTTTGGCACCGAAACGCACATCCTATTTCCACACGCCGGCTGGGTCTGAGTTTCCCTGCAGAGATGGGGGATGCAGAGGTTTGGGACGGAGCTGAAGGGGATGTGGGGTGGTGGCAAGGCATCTCCCATGGGCACAGCACGGTCCGAGGGGCTGCAGTGCTGGGATAGGGCACTACGGGGGCACAGTGCTGCTGGGGAGGGGGTGGCACGTGGCAGTGCTGTGTGTGCAGAGCTCCCACCCAGGACGCCCTTGGGCTGATCCCGACCGGGGCACGGCCCCGTCTCGGCCATTTCCCAGCCCCAACCCCGCTCTGATTAGAGCCGTTTCACATTCCTCCCAGTGCCAAAAGGATATTTTATCAGCGAGCAATTTTTTTTTTTTTTCCCTGCAGACTATTTTCTTTTCATGAAAACGCGAAATGGTCGGAGAGATAAGGAGCGAATTTATAGCAGTTCACACCGAAGCAGCCAAGACGCTGGCAAGGAAAAATGCCTTTCCCCACTGCCCGCCTCCCCTGCATGGTCCACACCCGACGGCTTCCTCCCATTCTCTCCCAATTCTCGTGGCTCCCACGGCTGCCCCACTTCCAGCTCTTCCTGCCCAGTGCTGGGATTGCAGTGGGGATGCTCGTCAGGCCTGTGCGGGTCCATGCAGCTTTGGTCCAGGGTTGTGCAGCCTGGATCCATCCCATTGCCTTGGGAAGCATCCCCATGCAAAGTCCATCCGCTGTTAAAAGACTCTGAGAGGAGGTTTGAAGGAATCCTTTGGGACATTTGGGTTGATGAGGAACGAGGATGGTCCCTGAGAGGCACAGCCCCCCCACATCCTCACCCCAAGAAAGCCCCCTTGTTTGGCTCCTGCCCGACCCACCGGCCCCGCAGAGCTGCGATGCTGAACTCACCCAAACCTGCCATAAATTTCCCCGGCTGCCCCCAGCCCGCCGGCCCCTCACCGCAGCTTTACGAGCTCTGAAGAGCCATAAAGGCCCTTTACTGGTTGTGTTAGTTTTTTTTTTTATATATATATATATTTCAAATTAGAGTGTGCCTGGATCAACACTGCACAAAGTACCAATTTACTGTGGGCTGGCGTCCCGTGGGCTGACACCTCCTGTAGGGGAAGAGGGAGCGATGTGTCATGCCAGGGTCTGCTGATGTCCAGTTTCTGGACACAGTGTTCCAGGGAGGGAGATGGAGGGGGAAAGGGCACAGGGGCACCCACTGGGGGTGTCCTCCAGCCTTGCTGATCCTGGGGATGGTTTTGTGCCATGGGGTGTGGGGAGGGATGGGATGAGTGCTGAGGGATTGAGGGTCCCCCTGTCTTCACAAGGCAGGAGGGCAATGGGGCAGGGGGGTGCTGGGGATGTCTCACACCCCCTGTTCTCATCCCTCCTTACAGTGTGTCTTGAAAATGGGGAGATGCAATTAGGTTCTCCCCCCCCCTCACCCTGGAGGAAAGGATGTGGGGGACAGGGGCCGCCTCCAGCTGTGCCGTGCTCCCCGCTGCCGCCAGCCCTGGAAGCACATAGGTGGTTAATGCCTTCAGCATGTATGAAATATCCCATATGCCGGGAAACAAAAGGGGCTCTGTGCTATTAAAGTTTCATTTCCCCGCTCCCCTCCTCCCGCCCCTCACCCCCCTTTTCTCCCTGCCCTCCGCGGCGGCTGGAGGAGAGCGGGAGAGGAGAGCAGATCCGAGCTGCCGGAGGGGACCGGGGACGGGCACAACGGGGACACAGGTACAGGCACGGTGTGTGGGGGGGAGGTAGGGAGGCAGCCACAGCCCGGGTGGGTGGCCATGGGGCTGTGGAGGGCAGTTTGCTTCTCAGAGGGAGAATGGGGATGGTGGGGATGGGGGGAAGAGATGAGCGCAGTGAGCCTGGGTGTCACCAGGCTGTCCCCATGGGATGGAGGTACCATGAGTTACTAAAGGGTGGGAGAGATTGGGGGGGGGGGGGGGGGGGGGAAAGCAGGGAGAGCAGTGCTAGGGGGCCTCCAGGCAGCAGAGACACCCATAGGATCCGTGGTGTCCCTGTTTCAGTCCCCATCCTCATCCCCACTCCCATCCCTATCCTTGTCCCCATTCCTGTCCCAGTGTCCCTGTTCTTTCCCTCACTCCTTTCCCCACCTCCATCCCCAGACCCCAGAGTCATGAAGGAGCTGTGCAGCCCCACTGTGCCAATCCCGCAGGATCCTGAAGGGGTTAAGGGAGAAAAGAAGAGAAAGAAAGCAGAGCAGAGGGAGCAGGGCTGGGCCAGGGGCTGTCCACGCTGCCGGGTCTTGTCCTTGGGGCTTCGTTCCTACTGCACAGAGGTTTTGCCAGGATGAGGGCTGAGTGCACACACTCAGCTGCATTGTGTCTCACACACATCCCCAAACCCCATATGTTCCCACCTGTGCCCACAGCCACCCACCTCTGTGGCACCTTGGTCTCACCTTGGTGGCACAGGAGCTCTGCTGGTGGCACTGAAGGTCTCCGCCAAACCTGATCCTTTCTGCCCTGAAATTGCCCCGAGAATGCCCCCTGACAGCTGGGATGGGGCTGTGCTCAGCTCCAGGAGGTGCGGGGGACAAAGTGAGGTTGGGATCTGCCCTCGCAGGGTCTCCAGGGAAGCAGGGTGTGGGACAGGCTGCCACCTGCCCAGTGCTCAGCAGCTCCTGCCCTGCCTGCTGTTCACGGACACGGTGCTGTGAATGGCATCAGCAGCTCTGGTGGCCCTGTTGGGGAGGACAGGGGGCAGAGGGACCTGTTCTGGAGCATCCTCCAACCCCGACGCCCACACAACCCCGTGCAGTGCTTGGGGACACTGTTGCAGGGTCTTGGGGGTGAACGGGACGGTGCTGGCAGCTCCTGGCAGCGAGGGACGGCAGGGAGATGGGGGTGGTGTTGAGTTGCAGCAGAGGTGACAGCAGCCGGGCACAGGGCGGCCCAGGCAAGGCTCCAAGTGACAGCCACACCGCGGGGACATCGCCGTATCAGCTGTGGGGGGTGGCGCTCCCTTAAAGAAATAGGGTCCAATAGGGTCCTGCAGGAGTTTGTCCTTTGGGGGTGCATCCCATCCTGCCCTTCTGCTGCACTGGGATGGTGCCAAAGGGCCCCTGAGAAATGTCCCGTCGCAACACAGAGCAGCAGGTTTGGGGGCTCTCTGTTTCATGGCTCATGCAAACAGGGCAGGAATGATGCAGGAGCCCCTGTCCTGGGGTCCCCAGTGCCAGGAACCGCAGCGTTGGAGAGGAGATGCTGTGCCAAGCTGCCCCTGTGGGACATTCTGCTGGCACGGGGAAGGTGCAAAAATCCCCCGATGTATGGGTCTATTTTGGAAAGGGAAGGAGCCGATCTTGTGACCGGAGCTGGGGACTGAAAGTCTGGGCAGCGGGGTCCTGCCTGAGTGACAGCGACCCGCTGTGTGACCCGGGGAAACCCGAGAGCCTGCACACCCCAGCCCCCCTCCCACCCCCCTGGGCTCGTTGAGAGATGATGGAAACAGAGCGGAGGGTGGCGATGGGGACACGGGGACAGCATCCCTGAGGTGGGGGACCCCCCGTTGGGACACTGCTTCTGCCCACATACCTGGGCTGGGATGGGGGCAGGATGGGTCCCCCATGCCCCCCCCACGTCCCCTTGTTGGGTGTGTGGGGGTTCAGAGCTGGGAGGAGGGCTCTCTGCAGTGCTGGCAGCCCGAATGCCAGCAGCGCCTGCCAAAAATCTGTGTGTGGGAGGTGGAAAGTTAACTTTAGTTTTCCTTTTCGGATGGGGAGGGGTGGCAGGTTGTGAGGAAGGCAGAGGGGGGTGCAGTCAGACCCCGCTGAGTGGGCGGGGAGAGAGCAAGAGGTGTTCCTGCCGACAGTTTTGGTGAACGTAGGGATATTTCCACTAATTTTTCACTCTTCCCTCCCCCGGTTAGGAGCAGCACAAGCTCCTCTTGCAGGGTTTTGCTGCAGGAGGGGCTTCAAAGCCACATGGTACTCATCTGCGTGGATCCCCCTGGGCAGACCCACATCCCCCGCACAGCAGCCTCTGTGCCCATAGCTGTGTGCCTGCATCCCACTGCATCCCACCTTTGCTGCAGCAGCACATCAGTGCCCCGCAGAGCCCAGCACAGCCCCCGTGAGAGAGTGGGGATCAGTACGGGTGGTGGGAGCTGCCCACCTGGGATCCCTCTGCAAATCCACACTGAATAGCGGCAGGAGGAGGGAAACCAGAAGAGGAAAGTGCAGGATGGGATCTTGAGCTGGACATTCAGTGCAGAGCATCACATCCCTGCTGTCATCACCCAGGGCCAGGCAGCAGGGTGGGTTTTGGGTCACTCAGAACCCTTCTTTCCTCCTGGACTCAGCGTGCAGGAATTTCCCCGCTGTGCTCAGCCGCATCCTGTCCCTGCTCACCTCTCCCTGCCCGTACCTTTCCTCTTGGCCTCGGAGCTGCGTGCGCTCATCACTCAGCGGTACTTCTGCTCGGCAGAACAGGGGGAAGTGACTGTGCCGGAGCTTGTCCCGGAGCTGTGAGTCACGCAATGGTTAAACACGGCCCGGCTTTGTGAGCTGGGTGCAGGATGGAGCTGGGGATCCTGCCTTGAGCGAGCACCAGCGTGAGCCAAGCACAGCCCCCACCGCCCCTGGGTGGGGTTGGAGGGGTGAGAGTGCACCTGAGGGACTGCAAGCAGATCGCTCAGCGTTTCTCTTCTCTCCGTACAGGTCCTCTGCTGGGCTGGAGAAGAGAAAACCCTGCACAGCTCTCCTTGGTGACATCGCCCTGAAGGCGCAGAGCGTGGGGCTGAGGAGTGAGGGCTGTGGGCTGCTTTCTCCTCCGATGGAAGGGGACGCTCCCAGAGCAGAGCCAGCCCTCGGGCCGTGAGCAGCTGATCAGATCTTAGGTGACACTGAGCATCTTCCCTGAAGGCGGAGAAAGGAAGCCGGCAGGATGCTGAAGGCACCGCTGAGGCAGGAGGGAGGCAGCGGGGATGCCCCGGACCCTGAGCTCCCCAAAAGCAGCATGAACGCTGAGTCTGCAGCCTCCCCAAATCGCTGTGCCCCCAGCCCTTCCCCACAGCTGTCCCCGACAGCAGCCAGCCCCATGGACGACCCCAGCCAGGAGTGGAGGTTGGTGAAGATCAAACGCGTCCTCATTGCTCCCTCCAGCGAGCCCAGGAAAGCAAGTAAGGATCTCCTCATCCCCCTGTGAAGCATCCCAGCACCACGGGGCTGCAGCACAGAGAGTGGGGTTGGGGTTCCTACCATGCAGGGCAGTGGGTGCCTGGTCCCAGCTGTGCTCTGGGGCTTTTTTAGCTCCAGATGATCTCAGTGCCCTCAAAAATCAGAGGAATCTGTGCTTTCCCTGGGGAGGGGCAGGGAACAGCAGATGGGTTCCCACAGTTGTTGAGAGCTGAGTGGGGCGTAGGGGTGCCCTGGGGTCAGGGGCAGATCCTGGGGTGCTCTGTGGGATTTGGGCATCTCTCCCCACCCAAGCACGGCACAGCTGTGCTGTGTATGGGATAGATAAGTCCGCATGGATGCTCCTGCTATGTGGCTTCGGGCCATCTCTATTTCAGGACCCCATTTAGAAATTAAGCACTTTAGTTCAGGCTGGTTGCTCCCTGCAATGCTCCCTGACACTGCTTTGCTCCAGAGCCCTGCTTCACAGCCTGCCTTCCATGGGGACCTCAGCATGGGCACACATGGAGTTACAGCAGCCCCAGGGAGAGCTGCTGGCTCCCACCCCCTCCCTGCATCCACAGGACCCAGCTTTAAACCCATGCTTTCACAGCTCTGTTTCCCCCCACCAGCTGTCATCTCAGCTGCCAGGGCAGGTGTGCCACATCCCCAGTGGGAATGAGCCCTCGGCTGATGCTGTGGAGTGGCTTTCCCAAAGCAGCCCCTTCACCCTGGGGACTCCAAATGGGTTTTCCCAAAGCCATCCGTCTCAGGGCACCGCTCGCCCTCACACCAGCAACCCCCGGGATGGGATGAGTGTTTGTAGGTGGGAACCTCAGCCAAGCTCTTGGCTCCGTGCAGCCGTGCAGCGTCGTGTTTCAGGGCTGCAGACAGACCCGGGGAGCTTCTCATTTCTCACTCTGTTTGGGACGGTGGATCTGTAGCGGGAAAGGTCAGGCCCGGCTCTGTCCGGGCTCAGCATTTTCCTAACCCGAGCCACGATCCAGCAGTTCTGCTGCCAGCCTGGAATTTAAAGTAACTCAACAGGTTTGCTGGAAAGCATTTGTCTGCCCCATTTCCTCCTCCCCCCTGAGTGAGATCACTGCCATCCGCTGCCTGCGTGACTGTCAGACTTTCCAGAGCTGCTGGGCAGGATGTCACCGAGGGTCCTGAGCCCTGGCAGCAGCCCTACAATAACACTACGGGTCGGTGGTGCTGGGCTGGCTCTGGTGCTAGGGTAGAAGCCGGGCATCAGGGCTGCCTCTGCACTGAGGTATTTGCAAGAGCATCCCCAGGAGATGTTGGGGATCTGCTCCTTTTCCCTTTATCTGTCGATTGCTGATGTTGGCGTGTCCATCCCCAGCATTGCAGGGATCGCACAGGGAGTGCACCCACCCTGCAGGGTCAGCAGCCCCATCCAGCCCCATCTCATGGCTGTGATCTGGCCCGGCGGCCCCAACGGGTTGGCACCTCTCGGGGAGCCCCGGGTAGAGGCCCCGATGAGATGCAGGAGGCAGGACTGGTTTCTCTGTCTGGTGTGCAAATAAACAGAAGGTTTCGCTCCCCGGGGGATGCTGAGCTAGCGCCGGGCTCCCTCAAAAACCAGAAAAGCACAGAAAAGCAAAGAGCAGCAGGAAGAAAGGAAATTAGAAAGGCAAAAATACAAGGCCAGGAGCTCATCCGGGGGTGCAGACGACGGGGGGGGGGGGGGGGGGGGAGAGCAGCAGCATCCAGGGCTCTGGCTGCTGCAGACGGGTCCCAGCACTGTCACCGTCATGCTGGGGGGTGGGGGGGGACTCAGGCTCAACGTGTCCCCACTGTGCTCCCGGTGAGAAGGGCGGGAGGTAACGGGGTGCTCGGGGCTGGGTAAAGGGATGCCCGGGCTGCTCTCGCGGTTGCTCTGGGCCGACCCAGCCGGGCTGGGACGAGCATCGTGCAGAGCCGTCGGGGCTGCCCGCACCTCCTGGATGGCGGCCCCATCCCGTCGCATCCCGAGCGGTGCGGCGCGGTCCGCTGTACCGGGGCGGGCACGGGCACGAGCAGCGGCACCCCCAGCCGCCCCGACCCGCCCGGCCCCCGCCCGCCGCCCCCCCGGGCCCGCTCCGAGGGCGGAGCCGATGCAACTTTCCTGCCCGCAGCCTCCTCCCCTGGTGCAGTCGAGCGGCGGCGGCACCGGCACCGGCACCGCGGGTAGGAGTGGGGAGAGGGAGAGCCCGGGGAGAGGGAGCCGGGAAGAGGGGAGGGGGCCGGAGGGGTGGGCGGCTGGGGGCTGGGAGAGGGAGTGGGGTTATGGGGTGCGGGAGCTGGGGGTGCCCGGCGCTGCATGGTGCTGGGGGTACCCCCCTGTTGAGGGGGAGCACTGCGGGGTGAGGGGCTGCGCTGCGTTTGTTTCTATAGAAATGAGCCCCACGCGTGTCCGTGCGTGTGGGTTGGGGTGGCTGCGAGGTGGTGGGGATCGCATCTCCCAACTCTGCATCGCTCCTTCCGTGCGCTGTCCCCTCCTTGGGCGGTGGACACACCAGGGCCACCACTCTGCCCTGGTCCCCTCCCTGCTCCGTCTTGTGGACATGCGGTGCCCGATGACATTCCCAGCGATCCCATCCCCAACCTCTTCTCCTCTTTCCCTCCACTGGGAGATGGCAGCGCCAGGACGTGCTGCCCCACACTTAAGGGGTGATTTTAGGCAGAAGTGGGGCGAGTTCAACTGCTGAGGGCCGGGCAGAGCTGCGGGCACGGCTGGGAGCCAGGAGCAGCCCTGGGCAGCAGGGAGCAACCAGCTCCAAATCCAGCAAAGCCCTCATGAACAGAGTGCAGGGAGAACTTGCAAGCGAATCGAATTTTCTCGCTGTGCCAGATTTTGTTGCTGGCAGAGGGGAGGCCCCGTGCTCTGACGCTGCCTGGCAGCACAGGGCTGCTCCGTCGCTTCAGTCGGGGATTTTAGGGCGTGTAGGGCCGGCACTGATGGAAACTTCATGGAGTTTTTATACCGGGAGTGCTGGAAGCTGGGAATGAGGCAGAAAATTGTCGTGTTTTTATCTCTGCGTGTTAATTGTTCCTAGCCAGCCAGACTGCCTGCCTGCGCTACCCTTCTTGTTTTCCTGGCAGCAGATTCTTTGGGATAACCAAGAGCTGGAGGGAAGAGCAGACTGAAATGTGTGCGTTAGTGTGCGCTGCTCAAAGCCCCGCACAGCTGTAGTTCAGGCAGAGGGCCAGCTGGCTTCCCTGCCCCAAACCTGCTCCGTGTCCAAAGCCCTCAGCATTTGGGTGTAAACAGAGGGTTCCCCATCCCCGGCGCTGCCCGGGGGGCAGCTGTGGGTCTGTGCGGAGCTGGTGGAGGTGAGGTTTGTCATTTTTCTCTTCTTGGCCTTGGATGCCCCTCTGCTCCCATAGGGTCGGTGCTGGGCACGGGGTGACATCCTCTGTGATACATCCTGAGCATCCTGTGTGAGCAGGGAGTGGGGCTGGGGTGCAATTCCCCCAGCTCTGCCAGGACATCTCACTGTCATGCCCGGACCTGCAAGGGGACAGCTCCCAACTCACTGTGTTCTGTCGTTGCTGCGTAATAGCATGGATGTGTTTCACCCTTCAGCCCTCTGCGAGGAGACCCAGAGATGGCATGGAGAGCTGGGCTGGAAGGAGGGATTTTCCCATCTGGCCAGGAAGGGAGGACAGCAGAAATGCCTTTCATTGCCCTCATCACCCTCACTCTGGAGGAGAGAGCAGAGGGAAAGCTGACAGACTGGGAAGAGGTTGTTAAGCCCCAAGCTTTGGGGCTGTTGCTGGAAATGTAAGGAGCAAGGGTCTATGTAGATCAATAAGTGTAGGTAGGTACAGGACTATGCCTATAGGTAGAGAGCTACAGGCTGATCTGGCCAGGATAAAGTGCCCTGCACTGAAATGATGCTCAGGGATTGCACACGCAGGATCCCAGCGATGCTGCACCCCTTTGTGCAGCATCCCAGGACCACAGGGCTCGGGGACATCCCTGCCACGGGGTCGGAGTGCTGGCAGGGCTGATTCATTGCTCTTGGAAGAGCCTGGGACACTCGGGGACAGGAGACGTTTCCTTCCCAAACGCCAGCCCGATGACTCGCGGCGTGGGAAGAAAGGAAAAGCCACTCAGCCCTTGGACCCGAGCTTTGGCCCAGACTCCATCGGTGGCTCCGTGCAGGACCACAGGCGATGCGGTCCCAGCGCTGTGTGCGGGGCTCAGCCAGCAGGTATCCCACGTAGGCATCACTGACCAAAGCCTGAGTCATCCCTCCAGCTCCGAGGGTACCCCCGCGGCCCCTTGGCGAAGGCAGCAGCGAGGGGCTCCAAAACGGCTCTGATGAGAGCTCTCCTTCCTAGGCGGCTGCGGCCTCCAAGGATGCTCGGTTCGGAGCGTGAAATGCGCAGACATCTGGAGCCTGCGGCTTGTTTCCCAACAGCTCCCCAGCCCCAGAAACACGGTGAGGGCGAGCGGCGGAGCGGGAGCCGTGGGGCTGGCCGCCCTCCAGGCAGCCCGGCTGCAGGAAGCCGCTTCCCCGCTCTGTGCCGCCGCCAAAGCAAATAGAAGTGCCGCGTTCAACAATGCCGGCTGCGGCCGGGGAGAGCTGGGACGCCCGCTGAGGATGGGCTCATCGCTTCCACGATGGTTTGCTAGGGTGTTTCTGCTCTTTTTCTTCTCTTGGCACGGTTAAATCCCACTGCTGGGCTGACCTAAAGGTTGGTCCGTCCGTCCTCCTCCTCCTCCTGGGTTGGTTCCTCCGTGCCAGCCCAGGGTTCAAATGGCTGCAGACATCCGTACAGATGTGGCTACGAGAGATGGGCGGATGGGATGGAGGGTGATGGGGAGGGGATGCCCAGCTCGCAGCAGCCTTCTCGCTGCACCACGAGCTCTCTGGAAGGATTTGGCTTAGTCATTCATCCCTTCCTTCGCTGGTAGGCTGAACCACTGCTTAAAATATCCTGGAAGGATCCCAAGCAGCACAGAAGGCAAGAAAATGAAAAACACATGAAGGGAAGGGGAGTGGACGCTGCCTGCGCCCAGAGGAGCTGGGATCGGCCACCCACCTCTGTCCGGGGGTGGATGGGGCCTTCGTGGCAGCATTCCTGGGTGCAGTGCACCGACCCCATAGTGAAGAAAGGGCCTGGGGGCTGTTTGGGGGCACTGCCCTTCCCCGTGGCCATGGGCGTTTCAGGGCACGCTCATAGGAAATGGCTCACCCCAAGAAAATGAGTTCCCGTCAGCTCCACATCCTCTCGGCGTTTGGGAAGGGCTTTGGCCTTGACCTTTTGGCCAGGGCTGGAGGAGCCCGGCGGCGCTCAGAGGGCTTTCAGTGGGGTTAGCAGGCGCACGGCTGCTTCGAGCACTTTTATAGGCTCCAAAGGAATGGGGCTGGCGCGTTGCTGCGTGTCGGGTCGGGATCATGCCCAGCTCCTGTCGGCTGCTGCCATCTCGTGTCGCTGCGCACATACGTGCCGGGTACATACACACCGGTCCTATGGCGAAGTGGTGGGGTCGGGTTTGCTCTCCTGCATTTGTGGGGCTGTGCGTCATGATCTGGGGAGTGGGACGGGGGGAAACGCCTTCCCTGCCCCACGTGTGTTTGAGCCAGGGGCTGAAATCCTGTGAGCTGCAACCTGAAACCTCCTGAAGCCTTTGGAGAAATTCCTTTCCCATACGGTCACTGGGATCAGTGTGCAGAGCCCAGATAAACTGTCCTGCAGAGTGAGATGCAGGGACGCTCCCATCTGCCCTGCTGGGTGGGATGAAGGGTCACCTCTGCCCCATGGTGGCTGCCTTCTGGGCTTCAAGGGTTACTCCCAGCAGGAATAAGTCTGTGCAGCATTGGGCAGTACAACAATTTGGGCTGGAGGGGAGGCTTCCTTAGGTTCAGGGTGCTGGGGGCACACCAAGGAGGGGCTGAGCCCCGCTAACCCCCTACTCCTCTCCTCTCTCCCCACCCAGATCTCTCCCGCAGCTCCAGCCTCTCCGAGAAGGACCTGAAGGAGGCGAAGGCGCGGAGCCGCAGGATCGTGGCTCAGCTCACCACAGCACCAGGCCCCAGCTCCAAGGGCGTGCTGCTCTTCCACCGCCGCAGGCAGCGGGTCGACGGGCTCACCGGGACCAGCACAGGGCATGGCACAGGGCTGCCACTGAGCCTGGGGACACAGCGAGGGGACATGGAGGAGGGCGAGGGGCATGGCACCCGGGGAGCACCCGGGGAGCAGGAGGACGTGGCACCTCGCCGGGAGTCCCCTACTGAGGCTCAGCAAGTCCCACTGAGCATCTACCTGAAGGAGAACATGGCACTGGCTGCTGCCAATGGTGTGCACAAGGAGAAGGTGGAGAGAGAAGTGGGAGGGGTCCAGGGGATGCAGGACAGCTCGGGGACAAGAGTGGCCGCTCCTTCTCCACTGGAGAGCACGTGCATTCCTGAACAGAAGAATGGTGATGTGCCCAGTGTGCCTGTGGTGACAGCCAATGCATCCACGGGTGCAGTCAGCACATCCTTAGGGACAGCCAGCATGACCGTGGGGACAGCTGGCACACCTCTGGGGACAGACAGCACACCCACGGGGACAGCCACCATGCCTGTGGTAACAGCCAACATGACCATGAGGAGAGCTAGCACGCCCGTAGAGGCAGCTAGCACACCTGTGGTGATAACCAGTGCACCCATGGTGACAGCCAGCGTACCCACTGGTATGGCAATGGCCGGTACAGCCACAGGGATAGCCAGCGTGCCCATGGTGTCAGCCAACATAACCACAGGGAGAGCTAGCACACCCATTGGGACAGCCAGCATGCCCATTGGGACAGCCAGCACACATACAGTGACAACCAGCGTGCCCACGGGGACAGCCAGCATACCGATGGGGATGGCCGACGCACCCGTGGGAATGGCCAATGCATCCATGGGGACAGCAAGTCCTCCCATGCTGACACCCAACGCACCCATGGTGACATCCAATACACCCACAGTGACATCCAGCACACCCCCTGGGGCAGCCCCCCCGGCCACGCAGGCGCAGAGCGGGGCTCAGGGCAGGCAGTACTATGAGGTCCACCTCACCCTGGCCAAGCCCAAGCCAGTGAAGAACCGCACAGCACGGCCATTCGGCACCCAGACACCCCCTGGTGTCCTGAGCCAGCCCCAGGAGCGACCCCCAGGCACCGAGCACCCACCACCCACCTATGCAGAGACGCTGGGCAGCCCACCCCCGCTCAGCAGGGTCCGCTCACCCCCTGCCTACTCGGCCCTGTACCCACCTGGGGAGCAGAAGGCATTGCTGGGCCCCGGCTACGGGCTGGCAGCAGTGGTCCCCTTGCCCAAAACGGGCATCCTGGAGGAGTCGGCGGCACGCAGGGGCCACAAGAAGTCCATGTTCACCTTCGTAGAGAAGCCCAAGCTGGGCCCCAACCCCGACCTGCTGGATTTGGTGCAGAGCGCGGACATCAGGAAGAAGCAGAAGGAGCACGGGGAGCCCGGTGCTGAGGAGGAGCCCTTTGCTTTAGGGGCCGAAGCCGCCAATTTTGTCCCCGCCAGCACATCCAGGGCTGCGCAGCCCCTCCCGGTGCCCGACGATGCCCCAGCGTGGTCCTCCTGCCTCAAGTCCCCCACAGTGCGGCCAAAGCCGAAGCCGCAGCCCAGCCACAACCTGAGCGAGGCCAGGGGGAAGGGGGCCGAGCTCTTTGCCCGCCGGCAGTCCCGCATGGAGAAGTTCATCATCGAGGCTCCCTCTCAGCCCGAGCTGCTGCGCTCCCCATCGCCCACCATGTCGCTGCCTCCCTCCTGGAAGTATGATGCCAACGCTTGCCTGTCGCCCATGGTCTCCAGACACCCCACCAGGAGCCCCTCCCAACCCTCCAAAACCCCTCCTGCCTCTCTCTACGGCAACAACCCAACGGAGAACGAGGTGGAGCTCTCCAAGCACCAGCCCTACCAGCTCCAGCCTTCGCTCTTCATCCTCTCCCCATCCAAATCTCCAGTGAGGTCCATGCCACCACCCAGACCCTCACCTCCCAGCGCCTATCCCTACCCACAGCACACCTCCTGCCCCACCTCCCCGCTGCCTCCATCCCCCGTTTGGCAACCTCCCACCGCACACGGGGCCGCTTCCAGCCCTTTCCCTGCTGCCTCCGGGGCTCTGCCCATGACTCACGGTGCTGGAGGTGGTGGTGGTGCAGAGCTGCTGCTGGCATCACCATGCCACGGGCCCTCCCCTCGAGCCAAGGCCGGCTTCCAGGCACCTCGACCCTCCTACTCCACCAGGAACGCAGGGATCGAGCCGCAGGTGTGGAAGCCTTCTTTTTACTACAAGTAGAGAGTGAACGCGGGCAGATGTTGGGATCCCCTCCGGCTGGCCAAACCCTCGAGCACTGCTCAGGTTTGGGTGCAAAAAGCCAAACCGACCTTTAAAAGGGGGACAAAAAAAAGTTGAGAGACAAAATGAAGTAGCGCAGAGGCTCCCGGAGCCCAACCCTAGGGCGGTGCTATGGGGTGTGGACATGGTGCTGAGCCCCTCTGGGGCAATGGGGGCTGTGTGTCTGTGCTGAACAGGGCTGAGTCTGCAAAGCAAAGAGCGTGGACAGGAGCACGGCCGGCCCGCAGCACCTCCGCTGCTTTCTCTCTTCTCTTGCCTGGAAACTTTATAGAGCACTGTGGCTCTCCCTTGGTCCTTTTCTCGCCTTCTGCACTTCCAGCTCTCCGTACCAAAGCGTGGCCAAAGGGACGTGCCACCCTCCCACCGCACTGTGCCTGCTCCTGTCTCCTCTGCTGCTCCTTTGGGATCTGTCTCTGTTTGCTCCCACACCACGGAGAGAAGCCTCCTCCCCACCATGGGGTGGCACTGGGGGCACACTGTGGTCCCTCTTCCTCCCGGTGCTCCCTCATCTCCCTCCTGCTCCAGGGAGGTGATGCGTTGCTCAGACTGGTGCTGCTGTGCTGTGCCAGGCTCTCAGCTGCTCTGCCCAGATCCAGCCTGGCAGCAGCCAGGTGACAAATGCTGTTGCAGCTGGGCAGCTTGGTGCCAGAGCGGGCTGCTAGCAGGGCTGGCACAGCCGGGAGATGGGGAGGCATCTCCAGGGCCTGACAGCTTGAGGGACACACCATCCTGCACAGCAAGGGGACGGGGCTGGGGCAGGAAGGTGCCCACTAGGGACAGGGGGTACCACGGGCTCCTGCTGCTCTCTGCATTAGCAAGTTGCCTTTTGACTGTGCTTTTATTTCTCCTGCATTTTTTCCATCCCTCTTCTTTCCCAATACACTCATGTGCACTGTCAAACCTGTCTCTCCTCTTTCCTGCTGCCTCAGGAGGAGCTGCGGGGCGGCAAAGCTCAGCACCAGGGGCTCCGGTGCATCAGCACATAGTGACACCCGGGATTACACATGGAACCAGATGATCTTTAAGGTCCCTTCCAAGCCAAGCCATTCTGTGTCTCCATTTGGGGTAAGAGTGATGGGCTGTGGCTTGGCCTGCCCTCGGTGGGTCAGTAATGGCCCCATACACGAGGGCAGCAGCAGCACCGCAGGGCAGAGATGCCCCCGTGTGCCCACACCAACGGAACCTCACTTCTGTCTCCAAAAAAGGCCCCATGGGAGGGAACATTGCAGTTGCTCCCCTCTCGCCCCTTTCCCCATCACCACTGCCGGGTCTCCAAGCAATGCCGTCGGTGGGACACCACACTAACGAGCTCTCTGTCCCCGCAGGAAAGGCGGCCGTCCCTCCCCGCCTCACCCACCTGGACCCCACGGCTGGCGCGGCACCAGGGCAGCCAGGACGGCTGGGCCAGCCCCCCCTCGGTGCCCGAGCTGGAGCAGGGGCCCCCCCACTCCCCTCCGTGGAGCGAGCGCTCGCTGTCCCCGCAGCGGCAGGACACCGAGCCCCTCGCCAGCCGCCAGATGCAAGCCCGGCTCGCCAGGAACATCATCAACGCAGCCCGCAGGAAGAGCTCCTCTCCTAAACCCCTGGGGCCGGACGGCTCCCGGCCCTTCTCCCCCCCACCAGTGGGTCCCCCCAGTTTGCCGCAGGGGTGCAAAGCCGCGGTCCCGCAGCGTGCCCGCAGCGTGCTGGCTGCGCCGGGCAGCCCCTCGCCGTCGCACAAACCGCCCCTAACGGAGGGGCCCTGTGCTTCCCCCGGGGTGTCCCGAGCCACCTGGGCAGAGGGCCGCCGGCTCCTGCTGCCACCCAGCCCGGCCGGGCCGTCCCCCACCCCAAAAAGCCCTCTGCCATCGCCGGTGGTGGGCGCACGCTCCCCGGCCAAGCGCTACAGCTCCCGGTCCCCGACGGACTCGGACGTCTCCATCGACTCCGAAGATTCGGGGACCAAAAGCCCGGGCATCCACAGCTTCAACCTGTGTCCGCGGGGCTGGAGCGGGAGCCTGCGGCTGAAGGCGGGGGGGATACCTTCGGGGGCCCCCTGCACCTCCTAGAGCAGCCTGAGCCACGTGCACCGCTTGGGGACGGGGCATCCCCCGCGGTGCCATCAGTGGGATGGGTGACAACGCCCTAGGCGCGGGTCCCCGGGCAGGGAGAGGCACTGGGAGCACTGGGCTGGGGGTGCATGGGTTGGCCCCGTCCCTATCAGCACACCACCGGGGTCAGCCACCTCCTGCCCACCCACGGCCCCGTGGCCCAGCGCTATTTTTACCACCCTAACCTTTCGGGGCAGGACTGCGTGCTCAGCAGCGAGCTCAGGGCAGCTGGCAGCAGGACCATCCCTGTACCCAGTGCTGGGGGGGGGGGAACACAGCCCTGCACCCCACGGCTCAGCTTTCTGGGGGTGGCACAGCACTGCTGTGCCGTGGTTGGGGGCTCCCTGCCCAGCCCTGCTTGGCAGCGCGGCTGCTTTCAATTGAAACCAGATCTGGGGGAGGAGAAGTGAATATTTTATCCTCCCCCCCACTCCCCCCTCCCCCTTCCAAATCTTCCTCGCTTTTATGTTTTGTTTTGTTTTTTTTTTTTCTTTTTACTTTTGACCCCCTCCTGAAAGAATTTCCCCTTATTTTTTCCCTTAGCAACAACGCAGATATCCAGAGTTATTTATTGCCGTGCCAAGGGGACATATCATCTGCCACTGCCCGGGCAGAGGGAGCCAGCCCCAGCCCCTGTCACTGTCCCCATCCCCGTCCCCGTGGAGGGATGTAGCAGGGATGGAGGGCAATGCGATGGGGGGAGTTGGGGGCATGCTGAGGGCAACAGTGCAGGTTGCAGAGGGCTGGGAGGAGGTCTGGATGCAGGTGTGAGGGTTTGGGAACAGGTTGGTGTCTCCACAGGAGCTCCCTGGAGGACAGCAGCAATGGTAGGTGATGGGGGATGATGGGGAGAGGGGGCAACGGAGTGGGCACAGCTATAGGGCAGAGCCTGGGGAGTGATGCAGGGAGAGCTTAGGCAGCAACTTCAGGGAACCGGGAGGGTTACAGCCCTGGTGCCAGCAAAGGAAATCGGGGTCCTACCAGGGCACATTTCCTCTTAGGGGAGACCCTGTCCCCCTGTCCCTTCCGCTGGGACACACTGTGGTAGCAAGCATCCTTGTCCCCTGGGCTCTGCAGCCACTGCGCCACGCACGTGTATTCCCAGCTCAGAAATAAACTGCCGCTATCCCACCCGCCTGCCTGCCTGCTTCTGACCGCCTCCGGGTGCCTGGGCACCTGCAGACATCTCCTGCTCACAGCCACCGCCCCTGGGGGTCGGCCCCAAGGCTCAGCCCCGCTCGGTGCTGGGGTGGCACCGTCCCGGTCCCCAAGGGTCAGCCCCGCTCCGCCCCTTTCTCAGCCAGAAATAACCACTGCCCCACAGCCGGACCTCGGCATCCCGGCCAGAGCCCAGCCGGGATTGGGGCGAGCAGCAGGAGCTCGGGGTGCCAGCTGGGGCCACCCAACGCTACTGGCTGAAGCCACACCGTGTCTTTGTGCCCAGCACAGCCACAGGGCATCCTCAACCCCTGCTATCACAAGGAATCCCCTGGACAGGTAGGGAACTGAGGTGTCTCTCTTGGGCCAAGGGACGGGTGGGTGCACAGGGCTTGGGGACAGCCCAGCCTTGGGGTGGGTCCCCCAATGGGACACGGCAGACAGAGCCAGGAAAAGGTTTGCAGAGGAGTGAGCTGTTCCCCGACCCTCTGTGCTGGTGCCAGATGAGAATGGGCAACATCGGAGCCAGAGCTGGCAAAGAACCATGTGCCATGCTCCATGCAGCCACAGCTGGGGGAACCGGAGCTGCCCAGGGCTCCTAGGGGAAGGTGACAGCCTCAATCCCCACTCACCCCGCAGGCTGGGCTCTTCTGCTCCTCGCCCTGCGGGGTCAGGGTTGTAGCTCCTGTGGGCAGCAGCTGAAAATAACTCTGCTGAGGTGGATGGTGGAAGCAGCCAGGGCCTGCAGTGCTGATCTCAGTGGGGCTCAGGGGTGAGGACACCTCGCTGCTGACAGTACTGGGCATAGTTCTGCCCTAAAGGAAGACAAAAAGGAAATCAGACGCGGGATGGCTCCAGGCTTCCCAAGGGGGGTCTGGCTGGGGGGAGAGGGAGTGGTGACAGATGCAAAGATTGGGGTGGGCACACAAAAACACAGCTCTACTCACACACACGGCATCCCCAGGGCTCTGAGCATCCCCAGTGCTGCCGTGGGGAGCAGATCTCCATGCTCAGCCATCACACAGGGCCACCTTTCTCTTACAGCTGTCCCCATCCCACAGCTCTGCCCCAGGAGCGCGGCAGCAGGCGATGACCATCATGAAACCGGATCCTGGAGACGGTAAGCAGAGGGCACATGCACCACCAAGCCCCGATAGCGACCCCCATCCTCTCACCAAGGTCCTCATCCGTGCTCTCCCCTCGCATCCTCAGCTCCCCAGCTGGACCTGGGCAAGAAGATGAGCACGCCGCAGGACGTGATGCTGGAGGAGCTCTCCCTGAGTACCAACCGTGGCTCCCAGCTCTTCCAGCAGCGGCAGAAGCGGATGCAGCGCTTTGTCTTTGAGCACCCCAGCGGCTACAGGAAGGTGTGTGCCCAGCTCCGGGCAGGCTGGTGTCCCCCACTTCTTGCAGCCTTTGCAGGAGGCAGCTCAGTGAGCTGGGAGTGCAGCATGGCCCAGCATCCCACTCACAGCAAGGGGTTGGCAGTGCAGCCCTGAGCCCTGTCCCCTGCTTCTTGCAGTCCCCAGGACCAGCTGGCTCACACGGCACTGAGAGAGGAGAAGGAGCAGCCAACGAGTGGACAGTGAGTAGACAGCATCAAAGTGCTCCTGCTTACATCCCTCACTGCCCCATTTTGGGCAGCCGGGCAGGCTGAGCCCCCAACCCTTCCACACACAGGCTGGGAACGCTGAGGGTCAGCAGAGCTTTCACTCTGAGCTGCACGTGGCAGTGTCACCCCATGGTGGCCCTCCCGAGGTGCCCAAGAAGACAGAGAAAGTCTTGCACATGATCAAAGTCCTCAATCCAGATTCTCTGGCACCAGGTAAGCTTGCACCCCAAATCTGACCACGCTGTGACCTCCATGCAGCACTACAGGAGGCAGTGCACCCTGGTCTGGCTCTTTCCATCCCCTCCCTCCCTCCGTGCCCAGGGAGGACAGCCCCCACCCAGGAGTGAAGAGGTTCTCCTCATCCCAGAGATCCCAAAATCTCTGCGCATGCCCTGGGGGCTGCAGCAGCAAGAGGAAAGGCAGTGTTGCCACACAGCCCCCTCGGGTTTATGGATGTATAAATATAGCAATGTTTTTATACATACGTAACCCCCTCTCCTCAGGGTACTCAAGCCCCCTCAAAGAAGTGCCCCCAGAGAAGTTCAATGTCACAGCCATTCCCAAAGGCTACTGCTCCCCGTGGCACGGACACGTCGGTGACAAGGACAAGGCTGTGGGCAGAGAGAATCAGCTGCCCTTGAAACTCCCTCACGGGGATTTTGTGAACTTCAACAGGTAAGACTGGTCGAGGCATGAGCACCCCCAGCCAGGGCTACCTTCATCCATCCATCCATCCATCCATCCATCCATCCATCCATCCATCCATCCATCCATCCATCCATCCATCCATCCATCCATCCCACAGGGTATCCTCAGGGTCACCTGCTGAACCCTGGGAGGACTTATTCCTGGAGAAAGGTTCACTGATGTTCTCCTGCAGACTCAGCCCCGGGCTGGGTGGAGGAGTGGCACAGGCAGCACCAAGTCTCTCTCCTCATTTCCTTAAGGTAGCCAAACAGCTGCTGGAAGCACAGGGGTGCAAAGGTTAATCTTCTCACAAGGTGCTAAGAGGTCACCAGCTCCTTTCCAAACACCTGTTTGGGACTGAAGGCTGCGGGCATGCTGCTGGTGGCTCAGCCTGGCAAGCTCTGTGCCCTGCAGCTGCTTCCAGCAAAGCTCGGCCGCTGTGCCCCCTGCATGCCTCCCACTTAGAGCAAGGCAAGGTCAGCACCATGGAATTGGCTCTGCCGAGGAAAAACTCTCAGGAAAGGCATTCGGTGGGGATTCAGGAGACAGAGATCTGGTGGTAGGAGCAAGCCACAGCAGAGTAATGAGAAGTGGAAGCTGAGTACCATACCCCAGGGCCTCCTTCCCCCATTCATCTCCGTGGAGCTGCTGTAGGTGGAGAGCAAGGAGCTGCTGTAGAGAGCTTGGCTCTTTCAGCATTTACCCATCTTTCTGCCTCAGTATTTATTTATGGACAGAGGCTCGAGCAAGGGCATGTTTCTGAATGATGCTTTACCCTGCACCATTTCTCCCCTCTCACACGCTGCCTTTCTATTTAAAGTCCTGAACTGTTATTTAATACAGATGGATGCTAATTTAACACCGAGCCTCTCGCCACCTCCTCTAATTCTTCACTGAGGCGTGAAGACTCAGAGAGCCAATCTGCTTTCAACTCGGGCTCGTCATGATCTTCCAAGCTGTTGGCTTTTAAATCACTTCTCAGTTCATCAAACACAGAACTGCAGAAAAACACACTTTTTGGAACGGAGCAGCTAGTGAGAAGCCAGCAGCTTTGCCTCGAGCTAGGTGAATCCCAGCACAGCTTGCTTGTGTCACGGGGCAAGGGAAAGTTCACCATCTCAACAGCAACTGCTTTAAAGCAGACTGATTTCTTCTCAGCTTCCAGGCTGTGAAGCACAGACCTTCAGCCAGCTTGCTGAGGTCTGCTACCTTAAGAGAGAGTGAAAACAAAGCCCTGAAAATGACTGCCTTTTAACAGGAGGGAGGCAGCTTCCGAACGAGCCTCTCACTTACCTTTCCCCTCTTACTTCCCCCTAGGACGCTGTTGCAAAACAGTGCCACGTTGCTCATGTTTGCACAGCACTACCCAAAGCAAAGCTCTGCTGCACTGACACATCACCCCCACGCTGCTCCAAACCCAGCATTCTTGGCTTCCCGGGGGCTGGCACCGCTCACCCCGGTCCCTTTCGACATTTCCCCAGAAAGGGATGACAGCTCTTGCCCCCGCACTGCTCCTCCTGTTAGTCATAGTTCAAGAGCTGTCCCTAAAGGCAGGCTGGAACCAGGGCCAGCTGAAAGACATTTGCCTGAACACGCGTAAGAGCAATCAGGAGGGGGCACCAGGAGCCTCAGCCTCTGCAGAACACATCAGCGGTGAACAGCCCGCTGTCTGCAGCCCAGAGGGTTTGCCACCATCACCTGCTCTCTTAATCTAACCCCTTTCGCATCTCATGAAAGCAGACTGAGGTAAATGCACCAGTAGGATTCCTCCCTCCCCAGTGCAGCCGCGAGCTCTCAGGCACCGAGAAGCACTACCCCGGCCTGCCCAAACTTGAGTGGAGCTTCACTCTGTACAGAAGTACACCCCGGGAAGTTATTGCTGGTCGCTGCTTGTTGGATTAAGGCTTCCAGACCTGAGTACTGTCTGTGTGCTGTGCTAAGTTCACCCTCTCTTGTGCCACAGGACTCCTGCCCCGTTTGACAAAGCCCAGCTCAGCGACCTCTTCTACGTGCCCCCAGCCGAGCTGGACCTGAGCGTTCTGGAGGTCATCTCCCGCAGACCCAACTTCAACAGAGTCCCACAAGGTTGGGCGCGGGTTCTGCCTGAGAGCGACGAGCTGTAGCACCCACGCTCCCCTCCCCATCGCCACGGATGCTTTCCTCGCTAGAGTTAACCGTACTTGTCACAGCAGGGGACAGGGGATGAAGTATTCCTGCCTGGCACTTTGTGAACGTCAAGCTAGTGCTCTCGGGCTGTCATCCTTTTCCATGGGATGTGAACGAGCTCAGGTCTGGGACCATTCTGAATTCCCCCCATGCCAGTCACTGTCACAAGGACGCTCAGCGCTGACCAGCCAAGTTCTCATCGCTAACACAAGGAGATCCCAGCAAGCTCCCACCACCACCACCACCACCACCACCCAGAACTGCCCAGCAGGCCGTCCTCCCCTCCCCCACGCTGTGGGATGTGGCAGGACCACCAGCTGCAGAGCTGCAGCCTCACTGCTGCTGCTGCCACGCAGGACCTGCTCTGATGGGCAGCAGAACAAGTCTCAGGGGGCAGTGGCACGTTAAATGCAGTTACCTGGGGCTCGGCTGGACAGCAAAAGCTAACGATGACCTGATCACCTGCTTGTTTACCAACACATGCACAGCACATCCTGGAGACAAGAGAGGAAAAGGTCAAGAGTTGGAAACGTGTGCCTTTTCCTTAAGCTACTGGCTAGCTACAGCTGTTATTTTCTCCTCCTTACCCCTATCTGCATGCCTTAAGATCAACCTAAGCCCTACGATCAACTTACATCAGCTTGGCTTCATACAGTTGGTCAGCTTGGACCAGAGCTGCGTGGCTCACGGATGTCTGAATGCTACTGCCAGGTGAACAGCCCCAGCACCCGTGGGAAGGAAAAGCAGCACAGCCGTGGCCCTGGGGACTATGTAAGGCAGTTACCAGCGGTGAGGATTTGACTACACGAACCTTTCCAGCAGTGACAGACAGTGGGATGTGCAGCGGAGAGCAGTACCCAGCACAGAGCATCTGAAAAGCCCTGCTGAGCGCTAACAAAAAGCTCTAACGCTTCCTCACAACTGCTTTTGTCAAGTTCTTAACGTCACCTTTATTTAACCCCGTGAAAGAAAGGAGCACTGGGATAAAAGTCGTTTGCTTTTTACACCGGTGCGGTTAAACCAGACAAGTAAATTTTGTTGTAAAGTGCAGCAAACAGCTGCCTCTCTTACAAAGTGTGTCTGCTACTCTACACACGGAGCACAGAGGAAATCCCAAACAGGGATTCCGCTGCAATGCACCATCCAGGCAGGAAACTTTGCATTTCCTCTGCTCTTCCCACAGAAGCAGGGGGGGAATAAGCCAAGGGGAAGAAAGAAACGTCTATTCCTTCAATGCTAACAATGTACGAGGCACAACTTCTGACCTGTTCCAAGCCCACCTCTCTCCCCTTTCTCCATCAGCTGAAGAAAACTTGTACCTCTGAGGATTTGGTTAGAAAATAAATAAATTGCCATCATGTGAAGCTTGCCTGAGTGTGGTGTCTGCAGCGCCCCGACTGGAATCCTGGGGCGAGGGCAGCAGTGAGCGGTGCAGCTCTGCTGATCCACCAGCGTGTCCAGCCTCCCCAGCACTGCCTCGTGCTGCCCCTCATCTGATGAGAGCCAAACTCCTCAGCCGGAGAGCCCAAAGCTCAGCCCTCTCTCCAGGGAAGGGCTGTCCCTGCCCCAGCTGTGGCCCTGGGGCCGTGCCACTGACAGCACCACACATCCTCAGCTCAGTATGGAGATCTAGAGGTGCACTCACTGTCACAGCCCACGCCGTAGCTGCTCTGGTGGCAGCTGAATAAAATGAAAGTCCTCAGGCACCCTGCTGCAGGAAGCAGGGTCAAAGCAAGGTACTGAAAAATTCACATCTTTTAATGCGTTGGTTTTTTTTTTTAAACAAGCAAATGAGGCTTCAGAACAGGTCCCATCACGTTTTGCTTTACAGAAGATGTCCACAGATCAATTACACAAAAGCAGCAGACATACACATAATGTTAAGATTCTCTAGCCGTGTGCTCACACATCTTATTCAGCTGCAGGCTCCACGGAAGACACAGTTGCTCCTAGACAAATGCTACAGTTGGGAGGGAAAAAAAAAAAGGAAGGTTTCATGTCTTATCAAATGAGAAACGTAATGGATCCATCTCACAGTTCAAGACTGCACACGAAGGCCTTGAAAGCCTGAAGCATGCTGAGAACACACAGGGCAGGCTTGCAGCTGTGCTGCACTGCTCACAGCTGCAGGGGGAGCACAAGGCCAACCTCCAGGGACCTTCACCAGGTTAGAAGTGCTAACCTGACACTCCAGGTCACACTGCACCCCATGATGTAACACTTATCCTGCTCAGGACATGCAGGATTAGAAAAGAAAAAGCATCGAAAGCTTCTTTTTGTTAAAAGCCATAAAGGGAGCAATTCTGTGGCACTTGTAAGGCAAAGCCACGAGTTTGGCACATGTGATAAGCTTGTTTTTCAGCTCATATTCAGTCCTGGCTTAATACTACAAGATTAATAGCTAATTAGAATAACAAGACATTAGTTAACTGACGTAGAGAAGTCTCCCATCCCATTTCAATAGTCCATAGTGTTCAGACTGAGGATACCAAATGGGCTTGAAAAGGGTTTGGTTTGGTTTTTTTTTTCCAGAAGTTTATTTCAAAAGTGTGCAAATGGGATACACTAACAGCACTGTCATTCTGGTACACCTGACCCCCAGATCCACCTGACAGTCCTTTCTGTGTCCGTTGTTGTCCCCCCCCCCCCCAACCCTACACAATAAATGAAAGATCTGGGATGTCTTAATGATTGGATTAGCTAACGGTGACACAGAGCTCAGCTCGCCCAGTGTTTGCAAGCAGGGAAATAAGGCTTCTCTAGTTCACCCACAGCTCAACATACAGCACTACCATGGTAACTAGAAAATAACATTTACTTAAATGACAAGGGTGGCACGACGTGCTAGGGGCTGCTGTGCTTTCCTGCGTGGGCACCCATCCTCTGGGGATCTTGAGATGGGTAGTGAATGGGGCCTGGGGCTCTCATGAAGGGAGGAGGTGGCCCCATGGCGTGGAACATGTGTGGTCCAAAACCTGCAGAAACAAAAGTTGTCACGTTCAGAGAAGCAACAGAGCACCCAGTGTGGACGTAGCACTGTTTGAAAGTACCAATGGAAAACACATGGCTGACAGCTGCGTGTCAGAGAGGTCCCATGATTCCTCAAATCCCCTCCTTTCCTTTCAGGAAAACTGGGAGCAATCCTTAAACGCATCCTTAGAGATAAAAGCTGGTGGGGGGCTGGCATGCGTGTCTAAGCCCAATCTCAATTGCTTTCTACTCAGCTGTGGAGCAACTGCATCCACAAGATCTGATGCCCCACAAGAAGATCCATCTTCAGACAGACACAGACACACAGCCAAACACAGGCTGGCATTCAACTGCAGAATTACCCTTTGAAGTTCAGGTTAATGCACCATGTACACAGTCAGCAAATGCCCTGAGTACACCTGAACATCAGTAACAGGGATCTCTGACGTGCCTGAAGATTTGAAAGTGAATACATATCACAACAGGTAGCTCAGTTTGATTAAACTGTGCTGACAGCTTATTTTATACAATCGTTTTAGACTGCATGATCAGGGATGAGGAAAATCAATACAGGGCATGCACCAGTGCTACAGTCCAGCTGAGCAAGGAGGATTACACCTCCAGCCCTCCGTGCTGGAACACCAACGTACACATCTTCATTTGATGAAGAAAATTAAGTACCTGGAGGTGGTGGTGGAGCAATGCCAGGAGGCGGTGGCAAGGCGATGTTAACCACGGCTGGGGGACCACTTGGAGGTAGATTGAAGTAATTTGCAGAAGCCTCCTCTTCTGCAGCTGGAGGAGGTGGGAGGGCTGCAGGAAAACAACAACAACAAAACCAAACACACTGGGGTTATGGAAATCCCAAACACTCAGTCAAGAAGGGCAGATGCACCTTCCTACAGGGAGGAGGAACAACCAGTTCTCCCACAAGGGTGGGCTGCTGCTCCTACTGCACAGCTGACCTGGAGTGAGAAGTGGGGCTGCTCTAACCTCCAGAACAACCCCATTTTTATCCACCAGAAACCAGCTCTGTTTTTGCCTTCACACAACACTGCACAGATCACAAAAGCATGAACCAAGCCCTGAACAGTCTGGGTTGCCAGAACCTTGGAGCTGAGGAACGTTAATTCACCCATCACGTGACAACCTTTCTTTTCAGCTAGAATCTCCTCCCAGACAAAGCTCCCTTCCCATTCCAGACTGATCTGCTGCAAACCTGCTGTCAGTAACTGCTCTGGGCTCACCAGTGCCTCTACTGTCCTGAGCTGATATTGCTGGCAGAGATTTAACCCTGGTCCTTCCCACCTCTGAAGTATTTGGTGCTGACCTGTTTCCATGAGAACCACTCCCTTACCTCCGGGAAGTCCTGGAACTGGCTCCAGCTTTATCCCGGATTCCGTGGTACCTTCCTTGTCCTTCTCTTTACCTCTTGCTGCCTGGGACCTGAAAAACAGACAAAAGTTTGAGGGCAAGGATGAGAAAAAGCAGGGTAAGGAGCTACACTGCAATATTTCCATGTTTCATCATCCAGATCCACTGCGGCAGGCCAAAAATGAAAAACAACTTGTCTCAGACATGGCTGGTACCGAGTGTGCAAGTAGTGTTTAAAGGATGCAGAGAGGAAGCACAGTCACAGAAACTCATCTGTGACCTTCAACCAGCAAACTCTTTCCATAATTTGTGTCACCTCCAACCCAGATCCTATTGCTGAAATAAAACCAGCAAAAACAAACGGACTGTAAGAGAATCCCAGCTACATAACAGCTCGTTACTTACTTCAGCTTAATAGCCAATCCAGCTCTCAAGACTACATAAACTAAATAAAGATCCACATGCTTCCATCCATTTGACAACCAAGCCCCTGAGGACAGCACACACATGGCAACTGAGAAAGTGATAATGTGTCCCCACGTCACCCCCACCACTCACCTTCCCCATTTGACATTGAGCCTGCGACCGTTGACAATGAGTTTGTTGAAGGATTTCTCAGCTGCCACTTCTGCAGCTTGCCTGGTGGCAAACTGGATGAAAGCACACTGCTGCCTCTGCACCACTGTTATTGTCCGAATCTCCCCGAACTGGTAGAAGTGATTTCTGCGTGGAAGATAACAGCAGTTAAATGTGACAAAATAAGAACGTCTGGATCCCTTCTTTTCTCCATCACCAGTTCAGAGCAATGACTATAAATCAAGCCACTTGCTCCTCTGTGTATTTATGGAGCAATAAAATAAACGTAGTAGCTTTTCTCAGCAGCTAGCAAGAGAGAAGATATGGAATTTGGTGTGAAAAGTGTAACACAGTACCTCCAAGAGTTCAGAAAGATGACTCATCTTGAAGATCTCTCTTAATCAAAGCTCTTGAAATATGCTTGTTTATTTGTTCTCCAACAAGCTGGTACTCCTCTGCACTTGCCCACGAGCAAGTTCCCCATTAAAGAAAGCTGAGAGCCAGTTTTTTTCCCCCTTGAAGACGAGCAGCACTCAAAGCATAAAATATACAAGCTAGTGCACCAACACACCTGAGATCTGATTCACTGATAGTATCTCCAAGCCCTCCAACATACAGCGTAGTGATAGTCTTGTCATCAGGAGGGTCCAGTCGAGGCATGGTTGATGCCCGTTTCAGAAGTTTATCAGCTACAGGATCATTAATTCCATAGTAACGATCTTTGATATTCTGATCAGCCAGAGGATCGTCTGGATCTGTAGGTTTCTCATGCCTAAGGTTCAGCAAACAAAGCGTTTCTTAATACCAGCCACAGCTGCAGCTTGCATGACTTCATCCACTACTTTCCCCTCTAAACACCATCTGGTTGCTTCCATGCTTTACCCTGCTCACAGAAAGATGTCAACACGGAACAAAAAGCCCCGAGTCGTCAGACTGTGGCCACCAACATGCTATTGGCAAAGCTGCCCTGACTTCTGAATGAACAGCACTTCTGACAGCCAAGCATTCAAGACTACAAAACCCAAGAGCTGGATTTCAAACGGGCTCTTGTTCAAATACAAAGACCTCTGATTGCGGGGACTGACGCCACGAAGGGAAGAAATGAACTATGCAAGAGAAGAGCTGCAGTCACTGCTTTGGCAAAACACTACGAACCTACGCAACAAATTCCTCACCACTGAGCCTGGCACAGCAAAGGTTTATTCACGGGTGCTGCACGCCACCTTACTGCAAATTTCACACTAGCTCCAATCACAGCACTGCACCTCCTGCCCACTGCAGCATTTCCTCTTCTTCAGTCCCTAAGGGGAGGTGTATCTGACCACGGTAAACAGAAATTGTTTAAGATGTGTGTGTACCTGTAAGGACATTCTTCTCCTCTCTTGCATTCCCCTTTTACCCAGAAGGAACAGATGTGAGGACGATTGCGTTTATAGTAAGGAGTGGTCCGAGCCAGCTTCAGCAGCATGTCACTGGTAGAAGTAGCTTTTCCTAGCGCACCAACTGGTCTAGTGCCATCAGAGTTGGCTATCTACACAGCAGTTGAAAGGCAGGCAAATTACTACACACACACACATATATCAATATTGCCAAGTAATGTAGAATGAAAGCAAACACGCGATTCTAGAATGACCCACATCATCTCTGTTCAGAGAATGTGTGTTTGACCCCTTCCCTCCCCTGTACACATCCACACACAGACACTGTAATTAGAACAACACTTTCTTACCTCTCGTTCCATGTTCTGGGTGTAGTACTCTTTATTGACATCAGACTTAGGCATTTCATCCTTAAGGGACAGTCCTGCATCCCGGACTTGAATAGGTAAACCTAGAATTAAACAAACAAAAAACCCCTATGAAGCACAAGCTGAATGAGCAAAAAAAAGAGTTACTACAACCCACATTAACCAGAGGTAACTTGTCTCCTGCTCAAGCACACCAAGCTGCCCATGAATCTCAGAAGAGATTTGATCACAAAGACTTGCTCTTCTCAAAGTCTGTCTGGAAACAACTACACCAACTCCAAGCACGCATCTAAAGAAGCTTTCACTTCAGAAGCAAGCACAACTGCTGCTGCTCTTAGTTTACCCTTTCTGGTACACACCATATTCCAGGTCAAGCAGACAGGTTTGACAGACATTCTTCAACTTGCTGCAGGTCTGGCATACTTCTGTCTTCTTGAAACGCATACGAACACCAGGACACCAGCGAAACACTGTGAAAGGCCTGGCACAAATCTGACAGACGGGAAGGAGACAACCGAGTCACTACCACACAGCAGCAAAGATACCGTCTCAGTTACTGCATGGAAATGTTCAACCTCAACATGTCTTGCCTCTTTGAAACCTAAGTTGAACTTCATCAACTCAGAGCAAGGCTCGAGATAGTAAACATTCAAGAGCTCGAGGTAACACTGCTTCCTATCTGTTGCCTTACTGTGACAGGAGGAAGCTTTGGGAAGGTCTGGGAAAGGTTTTGAGTTATTGAAGTAATGTGAATGCTGAAAGCAGATCTACTCAAAGGAAAGAATTCATTTTTTATTCTAGGAGATGTCAGCGTGGAGCTATTAGAGATAAATTACTAATTACCTGTAAATTGAGCAGTCACTGAAATAGCAGCAAACCCAGTGAGAAGATACTGACAAAAAAACCAACTGCCCACTGTGTTATGTAACAGAAAGATGCTTCTGTCCCTCAAACATATGTGCAGCAGAAGCACATGCAAGACCTCAACACATACCTTGGATGACAACTGAGAAAGGGGGCAGAGGGACAGCTCAAACCAAGAAAATATTTCTTGCTGCCTCGAATACAAACCTGCCTTGTTCCTTACAATAGCTGACACAAATTACTAGCTGGCAAAAAATAAGAGATTCACAGTAAAACCTAAACTCCAGTCACTTATGCCCTGCGTAGCAGTAAAAGCAAACTTGCAACAGAGAACGTGAGATCATTTCAAATGCTGAACTACTTAATTTTGATAAATGCAAGCAAATCTGTCTGAACAACGTTAAGTGATTTTACCACTGCAAGAATAAATAACTCAGAGAAGATGTCTGACCTAAAATGTTATGCAGTTATGTACACGTTAAATTCTTAACCAAGATAACACTCTCCAGAAAACAGCAGGTATTTTCAAAAACATTAAAACATATTCCTCCCAGATGCACACCAATTCAGCAGCTCATTCTTTGAAAGACAGCGAACATACCTTGCATTCTTTGCCATATTTCTCTTTGGTCTGAAATATAACAAATAAAGAAAATATGAAATACCACAATATCATTTGTGAATGATGAAACACACCACTGAACTCACAGCACGGTGCTCTTGCTCTCGTTATACTGCATTTAGATTCGCTCACCTCTACTTTTTTGCTTAAGCAGAATCATCTTTGCCTGGCAAATGGGACCAAAAATATTCTAAGAAACCCTCACCCTATTTTTGTTTTAGAAGCACTCAGTAAAACAAAGTGTTATGAGCTCCACTTTATGCACCAAGGAGAGATGATCACGCAATAGATTATTAATAGCTAATTTTTAAGGAAATATGATGTAACTGCACAGAACAAATGCACAAAACCAAACCATTTCTCAAATATCCATACTGGCAAGAAAGTCACATTTCATAAAAATGTAACAGCCCATAGCAAGCTTGGTGAAAAGGAAACACGAGGGAAAGATAATCTAAAGGTATGTCCTACGTAATTGGATGGAGCACTGAGAAAAGCAGCATGGGACGGCCTGACTCATCCAAGGTCAACAAAAACAGGATTTGAATTCCTGTCAGCAGCTTTGGTAAGACAGTTTTAGCTCATTTTCACGTACGTGTGTTATGCACGTTTTAGAAATGGTGTTAACCTACTTAATTCACCAGCCCATTGCTTCCCACGTCACATGATTTACTGCTACCAAAGCTTTGTTGGTATTTCCTGCACTCCAGACACTCAACCATGACATCCTGCTCTGCTTTTCGACCCAGTTATTGTTAAATCCTGTACAGGTCACCACGATGTGATGCACTAACGAAGGCACGAGCCAAAACCTGCAGTGCACTGCCAACCAAGCAGCCAGGAGCGCATCCCTTCAGCATTCCCTCCTGCCCCAGGCTCGCATGAGCCCTCAAAACCGAACAGCTGTAGGGTCATGAGCACAGGGCTGCACTGTCCAACCAGCACGTACCATGCGGATGTACGGGTTTTCTCCAAGACATGTCTGGCACAGAATAGGGAAGTCCTGTGCGGAGAAAGAAAGAAAGAAAACGTGCATCGAGCAATCAAATCATCGCATCAAATCGCCCTCTGTGCTCACCCTGCAGAGCCGACTTAGCAAGGTGCAACCAGGGCCCGCTCACAGGAGGACATCCGAGAAGCTGCAACCCACGCCCTGGTTATGAAAGGATCAGCCACTCCTATCCCCACACGCCACCCCCCACACACACCCCCCCACACACACACCCCCCACGGACGTTCCCGAGGCCCGGGCTCCCCGGCTCAGCAGCAAAGGCCACCCCCGGCCCTGTGGGCCCCATCGCGCCGGCCCGGCTCCGCCCAGGCCCGCAGCCCCCACGCGGCCCGCAGCCCCCCATTCCCGGCCGGATCCCCCCGGGCTCACCGCGTCCTCCCAGTTCTGCCGGTTGTAGGTGTTGGAGCCCAGCGACGTCGACATGGCGGCCCCGCGCCGCTCCGCCTCGCTCCCGGCAGGCGGCGGGGACGGAAGTGACGTCAGTTCCGGTAGCGGGGCGCGGGTGGGGCGGTGGGGGCGCTCTAGCCACGGTCGACCATAGAGCTGAGCGGGCGCGGCGGACGTTCAGCTTCTCGTTTACCACTCGTTACTGTTTCCCCATTACCGGCGGCGTAAATAACACCGCAGAGCCCGAGAGCCAAGGTCGCTTTATTGAAGATCACTACATGAAGTTAAGCAGTAAGGCAACAGTCGCCTGTCATTAAACGGGTAACACCGACGGGCAGCAGCTCCTGCTCCCCGGGAGCGAGGACAGACGGACGGACGGACGGACACAGCTCGCGGCATTCCTATCACCTACAAGCACCGAACGGGGAGGAACATCTCACCGAGTGCGTCACACTGCTGGGACAGCCGCCGATCCAGCAGCTTTCAGTGAGGCACAGAGCTCCGCCAGCCAGCAGCATCCCAAAAGCTGCTTCCATAGGTAGTAGTGTTGCGGCTAGTTTGGCTAAGGAGAGAACTCACGGCCAAGGCTTAAGTGTTTTGTTATCTGGCAGGTAAAACAGCAGCAAACACTAGCGCTATACATGAATAAATACAAACTACACTTCTTAAACTCATGCTGTACACCTGTGTGTAACCTAGGCGTTGTAAACGTGCTGACTCGCTGCTCTGGGAGGTGCTGCAGGAGCAGGGCTGGAAGGATGCTTCCCTTCCCTTCCAGGCACGGGGAAACCAGCCCTCCAGGCACGCTAAGGCAGGCTGCTTGGTCTGTGGGACGTGTGGCCTTATCCCTCCCTCCCACACAAGGATTTGCAGCTCTGGGCTGGCAGCACAAGCGTGGTGAGCAACAAAGCTGTCCTGGGCTGATACACAACCTTCTCCCAAAGCCGGCACATCAAAGCCCCTCCGAAACGTAATGAAGGTAAACAAACACTGAACTGGGAATGAAACTGAAGTCTCCCAAGGACGAGCAATCTCACCCACTTGCAGTATACTCCTGCAGTGAACTGGCATTCGGTATCCTGCACACACTCTTCTTAATTAAAGTTTCAGTTTGGCCTACAGCTGAATTACACCCCCAGATACACATATTTTTATCATAAACAGTACTACAGTGTATGCTAGTTACAATATAACTGCCTTTCCTCCTTTATACCCCCCCTCCCACAGCTGGAAAAGACAGTACAAACTTGGACAGCCTCTGTAGCTTTTGGTATGCTAAAGCTTATCTTAATTCCCCAAGTTTAGTACTGATTGCTATCCCTATTAACACACACTTATTAATACAAAGACTGACAGGCAGCCTCTCAGGGCCACTCTTACCTCAGTAAAGAAATGTAGCACAATGTGATTCCCCAGCTTCTAACAATTCACACTACCACATCCACCTTGCAACACAACGAGCTTACAGTGCAGTTGGTGTCCATTCAGAACACTGCAGTAATTCATGTTTTGGGACTGAAGACAAGCTGATCGTTTCCTTTGTGAAAAGACTGACCACTTTGGCTAAGGAAACTACAAAAGCCACAGTGTTTTTTCACAATAACATAAAGGGTTGTACAACTGAGTGTCCCACAGTTATTTGAGGTATCCTAACAGGAAGCAGAAAACAAAGGAAAGAAAGCATCACGTTGCAGCAACAGACTTGCCAGTAACACATCCGACATTGCCACCTCCTAAAATGTTTGTTTGAGAAGGGCACAGCTCTGTGTGGCAAAAAAGAAAAATAAGTTCGCTTTTGTGTATGTAATAATAGGTTCGTGGGCTGACATGAAAGAAGAAAAACAACTGGGTTTCTTTTTTGTTGATAAAGCCAAATTCAGCCAGGAGTAGTGCAAATCTGGAGAAAGCTAGCTCTATCTGCGTGCTGAAACACGTGCTGCGAGTTAAACTAGCCTGTGGCAGTGTGGGGAAGCAGAGCTTTAGTTAGTGGGCACTACGATATGAAGAGAGAACAAACCATCCCAAACCACAGCACCCTCACCCACGCAGCCTCCTCCTGATGGCCTGGCTGCACATCACACAGGAGCTTTTACAGAAGGTTTCACCAGGGTGCATTCTTTCACTGCCAGTCCATCCTGTGGCCAGCCATGGGGACACGAGCGTTGGGAGCTTTTAGGGGAGCACTGGACCGAGGCTGAGCTCAACGTGATGGGTAAGCCAGATGACCTCTGAGACCTGATCACATTCCTCACTGGGCCGGATTGGAGCAGCAAGGTTTTTGAACTCGTGCTTCATCTTAAAACTCACGGTCACTTCGCCCTCCTCTTTCTGTGGGGTAACCTTGATGAAAACTCCTACCTTATTGGCTTTTCTGAAGGCAATAACGCTGCAAAACAGAAAACAAAAGAACTGGGTCAGCCGAGTTCTCCATCTATTGTTCTGAGAGATTTATTCTGACACTAAGCAAGAGCACCGCTCGACTTACAGCCCACGGGCTGAACATGCCTTGCTAGAACAATTGCTCTGGTTTGTGGCTGTTGCTCTTTTTCCAGGGGACTCACAGCCTCTCCTGCCTGAAGATCAGAATGTGGTACCCTCCTCTAAGCTGGCAGCTGCTGGCAAATCCATCAACACAATATGCCTGCTTTGGCCATGAAGAATATGTACCCAGTTGTGCAACGGATTTCATGCTGCTTTGTAAGAGGCTGTAGAATGTTATTTCAATTTGAAAGCTGAGTTGTACACCCTACCACGTGGTTCCCAACACTTCTCTGAACCCTCAGCTGGCAAAGGAAAGGATTACATAGAGCACTCACGGAGAGAATCAGTACCACCACCCATAACTCAACTGCTCTAACAGCACACTTGCTTTAAAGGGATAAAATGTCTCCTGAACAGCAAACAAAAAAACACAACATGCTGAAGAGAGAGAGTATATCGCAAGTTAATTGGTTTAAGTGCCAAGCATTTAAGGGACAGGATCCCTACAGGACAGACAGCACTCACTCAGGATCATCCTGGAAGTCTTGAGGCTCTGCCAGCTCATCATATTCTGCTGCAGCATCTTTGCCAGCCAGAATAAGCTCCTTGGGAGGAACTATCACCTGAAACAAAACACCAAGAGAAGAAACCTTTCAGTACTGACCACCATCTACAACACAAACAGTACAAAGTAATTCCCTTCTGAGGGCTGCTCTTCTACAGCTTAAGTGAAAAATGATTCCTCCTTGGCTTCTCCCTCCTCTGGCATTGTCTAGTTACAATTCTGTCTGTGAAGTCGTGTATTTCTCCCGCGGGCTCTGGATCTCAATGATCAGACAAAATTTTAAAATACGTTTGGAGCTGATGTTTACACTGATGGTGGTAATTTAGGCCTCCCAGGAAGAAAAGGAAACACAGTTAGTATGGACTAAAGGTGTGACCTGAGGAAAGATAAACGGGAGCAGAAAGCCTTGGAAGAAGCCTGGCTCACACAGCAGGAACAATACCTTGGCAGTGCTGTTGATGTTGTCAGGGTCTCCTTCCTCACACTCCAGCAGTGTGACATGTGTGATATTCTCCACTGGATTGGTCAGAGTCAGAAGAACTTGGCTTTCCTGGAAAAAAAAAAAAACAAAAAACAAAATCTGCAAGTCAAGAAGTAATTATGCTAAAAGTCATCTTTACTGTTAGCACCCCCTTACTCAGAGACTGATGTCAAAACTCACGCTGCTTACTCAAAGGAATGAAAGCAAACATCCCTATTCCTTCAGAATGCTGGCAACATCAAGCAACATCAAGCACTCCACACCTTTTATTCTTCAGATATCAGCATGTACTTGCTATGCCACACACCAGACTGCACTGTAATCTACTTGTCACACTGTGTGACAAGTGCAGGCAGTGCTATTTTGACCACTCCCTTAAGCCCTGCACTCTCTCTGAACGAAGCAAGCAGAGCCCTCAGGAAACAGTCCCACATCCACACCTCTTCAGTTATGTCTTACTCTAAAACGTTTCTGGAAAAACCACTGACCTTCATGTAGCGCAGGTTGGGAATAGACATGATTCTCACTTCGGGGATGTAGTTACTGAAACAACAACAAAGCAAATGCCCATGATAAACCACATTGCTGCCTGTGACCTACCTGCTCAAGTAAGTATTCACAGGCATCTGGCTGGCACGTTCAATGTGAGTAGAGCTTTGCTTCCATCAAGCAAATGAATGAAGAGCCTCTTTGCTATATAAGGCTAATCCTACAACTCCTGCTACTACAAAGCATGCATTGACTTTTTCAGACTGCTGAGTTCCTCAGCAAACTTTCAACACACCAGGGAGCAAACTTACTACACGTTACTCAAATACATAAATAAACTGATTACGTCGTTTTAACAGATTACACAATTATACAAGAGGTCAAATCAAGAGCACAAAAGAAGGAATATATAAGGCTCTAAGTATTGGTAGGCAGTTGCTAGCAGCACCTCCCACATCTTACTTACACAGCAACCATCTGGATCTTGAATTTGATAGATGTTGGATTGAATTCTGGTTTGCTCAGGTTATGTTCACATTTCTAGACACAAAGATATTTTTGTTAGCACCAAAAGATAGAGTGCACTCACAAATAGATGAATCAGAGCTGCAGACACAGGGTCACTAGCCACAGCACTACCAACCTCTAACACAGCTCACATAAAGCTACCTTGGAGTGCACACAGCCACAGTGGTGGCAAGTTATTGATACTTTCAAAATATCTTATCAGTGTTGTAAGTGCAATCTCAGAAATACAACTTGGAACCAAGCCTAAAAATACTCAGACACTGACTGCAGCAGGATGAAGGCACAAATAATCCAGGACTGCTGACATCGTAGGCTACTCTTTAAATACAGGCTCTGACTGACATGAATGATTCGTAAGGCAACACTCTGAAACTGGATTTAATTCTTGCCTGTCTTTGCTTTCCAGCTCCCTGCTTTTCTTCTCTTTCTGTCCTCATTCCAGAAGCAGCTTTAGTATTCTACTCTGCCTTTCACTAATACTTTGTTTATTGACTCGACTTTTGTCTTAAGTAATAGAAGAATTTTATAATGCCAGCTGCACTGGCAGCTTCCTCCTAGGCAGGATACACAGGCTCTTCTGCAAATCCACATGTGTATCTTGATACGGCTTTTAACAGTGTGAAGGGGTAACTGCACTGTCATCACATCAGAGATGTGACAGCCTCCCTCATCTCCTCATGCTGCTTCCAGTAACTTGGCTGAAGAGTTTCAACAACTAGAAGCGTTGGAGCAATTTCTTTCGAAAAGAAATGCAGAGTCCCTTTCCCACAATCCAAGCCCTGTGAGCCTAGGAGAAGTGATGTAGTTATTACCCACCCGACAGCGCAGTGAACGTTTGATCAGGAGGTGCTTATGACGTGGGTAGAGCTGGGAAGCACAGATGGGCTGGAAGTCAGGCTGCAGCAAGCGCTGGTGCAACGTCGTCACTGGGTGACAGAAAGAAGACCAAATCTACAACTTACCCAGGCACTGAAACTCAAGCCAGGCTGTACCTACGCACTGGCCTAACAGCAAGTGTGAAAAGGCCAAATCAGTTCTCACAGCTTTGTTACTGTCACAGCTGGGTGCTGCTGGAGTACAATACAATGTTTTGCAGCAAGAAGTTTTTTTTAATTCAGACTCGCACAAAGAATGAGTGACTACAGCGTTACACAGGCAAAGAACTCCAGCAGCCAAACTCCCCATGGTATTCTTCCATAAAAAAGGCTCCTCACCACTGTCTGCAGGCAGCGAGCCACCTGGCAGCCCTTACCTCAATGCACAAGTTGTCTTCCTCACCAGCATCCTATTTTCTCAACCCTGACACAGTCTCAAGAGGAAAGGAGGCAAAGACCACCCGTGCCTTCCCAAAAAAGCTCTTATGAATTAATTAAACGTGTGAAATTTGTGGGCCTGAAGAACTGAGGACATCTGTCCCGCTCAGAATCACCTCAGCAGGAAATTCACCTTGTTTCCTGTACCTGCTGTTTTATCCCATTTACTCCTACATTTCTTGGACCAATCTACAATATGTGCTGACTAAATCATGAGTCAACTAATTACCTCACAAGCATACGTAAGCTGCTCCAAACTGATGTCAAAATAATGCACAACTGTTACTTTAACAGGTCAGTTAAGGTGCCAGCTCCCCAGCAGCACAACCACTTCCTTATCATCTGCTATCATTTGAAAAGGGAAGTCAGGCCTTTTCTTCACTCAAATGTCACATACAGAAAAATCAAAATCAGTGAAAATAATGAAACAACAGTAAAGAGGTCTGTTGGGTTTGGCTCTGAGCTTTCCTTTTTTTTTTTCCTTTTGCTGTGTTGCAATAATCCTTCTCATTGAAAAGTCACAAATCTCACACCATTTCAATCCCAACATACTACAACCTGGAACCATTAGGAACCCATTGACAAGTTTCCAAACACTGTCCATGTCATAAAATGAATGGCGAAAGCGACAGAATATTAAGGCATTACCTTCAGTCAGATTGATTGGTCTTGTGTAATAATCCTCAGGAAGAGGTTCCACTTCTTCCACTGCATCAGCTGGCTCAATCTTGATCTCCTTTTGGTCCTCTCCTTCTTTCAGACTGAAGCAAAATGACAGGAAATTTAGTCAGAAAACAGAGCACAGGTGCTCTGACAGACAGCAGGATAGCACTGCGCTATCGGAAGGCAGGAGGTGTTAGGAAAGGCAAGACAAGAGTGACTGCACAAGAATAGGAAAATTTACTTGTTTCTACTAGGAGACACTCACGAGAGTCCAGCAAGAGCACTGATGGGAGCACCGGGCCTCTGGCGCTGAAGCCTGGTTCCCAGCCCGTATTTGTCCTACAGGAAAAAAAGGCATTGTCAGCTTGAGGTCTGCTTCCTTCCAGGGCAAAAAGACCTACTGCAAACTCATTCTTTGAGCTGCATGACAAGCATAGGGAAACAAGCAAATTAAAGCAAAAAGGGAAAGGTATTCAAGGCCTCTCAAGGTTTTTTTTTCCTGTGCAAACTGTGAGTGAGAAAATAATTACCACAGCACTGCAGACTGGAAGAGACAAATGTCTGTGGATACTGCTCGTAACATTTTTGTTGTTTTTAAAGCATCAGCCTACACTACTAACATACCCTCCCTACAACTGTTTGTCAAGTAGTGCAGAATGACAGTTCAACTGCATGAGAACTAGGCAGACACAGCTATGTGTCCATGTGAAATGCTCTCCCTGCAGCACTCCTAAAGCATCTGGGAGGTTCTGTTTCCTATGAGCTTTGTTACCCAAAGGTCTGTCTCTCTCACCAGGCACAACCACTTGGCAGGAACAGCTGAGCTAATCCTCTGCTTTCTGCAGCTGAATTGCACACAGGATGTTTGGAAGCAGAAATCTCCTTTCTGGGCAGAACGGAGCATTTAATTCTTACCAAATGAGAAACGTGAGCATCAGCCTACCCTGGTGGTTCATCAAGAAAGATGTTAGCACTGTTTCCCTCAGGTAAGCTAGATGGACACCTCCTGGCTGAGACTTGTGAAGAAATGCCTTTCCAGTGTGTGTTACTTACCCAAAGGCAATTCCCTGTTTCCAAACTAGCAAAAACCCTTTTTTTTTTTTTTTTTTAAAGACATTACCCTCTAACTAGTAAGCCTTCAGCTGCTTTTGCTCTATACACATTCAAGTCAGAGGCCCTAAAGGAAAAGTGAAGAGCAGAATGTGACTGCCCTTCAGTTGGTACCATGAGAGCTTTAACACCAGCAGAAACGGTGAAAAGACTTACCACTACATGTATAGTGTGTTGCTGTGGAGAGCCCCCAAAATAGCAGCAGGTAGCAACGGAGACAAAAAATGCAGCCATAAGACACAAGCAAGGGCACAGAGCAGGCACAGTTAATTGAGAAGTAGCAAGCATATGCGGAGTCATCCAGCTGAACAAGGTAAGCATTTACCTGACAGTTACAATGAACAAGTAATTCAGGCCACAATCAAGTGTTAACATCAATTTCAGTTGAGATTTCATGCAGCAAAGTGCAGGACAATCCTGATTTGGTACTGAGCAGCAGTACAAAACTGTCCTGAGAAGGCTACCACCATTATTGTAACTACAACTGTAACACATTTCACTGCTGGATACATACTCCTTTGCCTGGCAAATACAAACCCTTCTGGTACTATTGGAGAGGATCATTAAAGAAAAACTCAACAGAATACAAATTAAAGGGTGCAAAACTACTTGTCCCTGAGGAAATCCTAGCACATTTTCTTCATGTTATTCTCAAAAAAAAAAGGAAAAGAAAGTGGAGTAGACCTATCATGCTGATTCTCTATCATTTTCCAAGCTGAGGCTGCTGAGCATCACTTTGCCTGCTCTGAGAGCACAGTCCTCCCAGCTCACCGAGAAGGCCAGGGGCATGTAGTTTCGGCGTCGCACCAGCTTCTTCCGGTCCCGCTCGATCTTCTCTTTCTGAGCCAACTGCTGGTAGTACTCAACCAGCTTGTTAATCTGGAGGGAAGAAGAGGTACAGATCACCAGTGAAGGAAGAACAAACATCACACCTGTTGCAATATTTCCTCGTGAACAAGCTGGGATTCCTGCTGCTTGTTTCATTCCGTTCCTAGTACCAGCTGTAGTTCACAGGGTATACATTAAAGAAGCTTCTGTGTCTTAAAATCTCTTAACGCACCATGGATAACAAACAGACATTCCTGTGGGAATGGGGCCTACCAGAAAACAGCATCCTGTTCTTATTTTCCAGTTAGTAACTGTCACCATTTAGATTCACCCTTGAGTTCTTCCCAAGCAGAAGAACATGCTTTCTTCCACATGCTTTCAAGCTTATTAAGAGTTCTAAAGGGAGACCAGTAAGGCAAAACTTGATGTGCTCTGTCAAAGGTTAAAAACACTTCCCATTAGAAAGCAGACTTCCTCAGACACACAGACACCATGCTCGTAAGTGTCATTTTCACAGTGCTCCTAGTTACTATGTTCGCAGTGGAGATCCTCGTGAACAAGTGATTTCATACTATGACATCCATGGGAGAGGCTCGAAGAGGCCTCCCTTCCACTGAATTCAGTCAAGGCAGAGATTATGAACTGGACCTGGCACCTGAAGAATTGTGTAGGTGCAGAAAAGAAGGTTGAGGGGTCCTGGCACCTCTAACAGCCCTCTTAAGCTGATGCCATCTCAGCCTGAGGGTGGCCTTCCCCTTCACTCACCCTCTGCGTGTGAGGATTCTCTGGTTCCTGCCAGCCACCACTAGCTGCAAGAGAATAAAACAAAGTCCTCAGGAGATTTCCAGACTGCACACAGAAATCACACTGTCAACCCACCTGCCTCAGTCCTAGCTGTGAAATATGGCTTTCCCTACATTCACTACACTTACCATCACAGATCTTCTAGTTTGTACCTGCACAAATAGATACCCCTGTAAGCTTTTCACAGGTGGGTTTGGGTTGAAATGACTCACCCAGCTTTTACACCGTGTTTTTAAACCACTGCTGCTTGAGGAATGCTCAGAACAGCACTCAGGGGTGACTGTGAATATTTTCTTATTAACAGCTGCCCATGTCTCTGTACCTTCACCTCTAAGTCTTCAGTCATATGAACACTAGAAGTCAAACTGCTTGTTCTACTCAGCCTCATTCCTGGAGCCTGACAGATATTATGCACTGAGAAATAGATAAAATCTTTGTTCCACTTCTGTCGTGAAAACAACAGGTGCACACGCTGACTAATACCTCTGAAATAAGCCTAAACACACAGAAGTGACAAGAAATGAGTTGGATTTCTGTGCTGTTAGACTGAATGACTTCAAAGACTGAACCAAGCTCTCCGCCAGGAGGAGAGCACACCTACTGACAAAGACCCACATCTGACAGCATTCTGACAAGTCAGGTAACAAGCACAGAAGTGGGTCAGATGTTACACTAACTCAGCTCTTCAGATGAGATTTCACCAGCAAAGCTTTTTGTTGTCAGTTTCCCAAATCAACTCAGAATCTAGACAAATGTTACACTTAACATACAGCCAGAAACCGGGCTGCTTGTATTCTACCTTCACCAGACACAGTGGACTGCTATTTGCCTTGCATCTTCACACCTCACTTACCGACAGACTTGTCAGCCATGCCCACATCCCGGGAAGTCCAGCGGCAAAACCCACAGGCCAAGTAATACGCTTTCTTCATGGTAGTTTTGGCTGGGTCATCAGGGAGTGGAGCAGGAATGCTAGTGGCCCGGGTGGAAAGGGTGTGCATGCAGCAGGGGCAGTCAAAGCAGTTAGCACACCTGGAGAGAGAAAGGCCTCAGAACCGTGGAATCAAAAAGGCTCCAAAAGACCACTGAGATCATCTGGTTCGACTGCCACCCCCATTACAGTGCTCTAACTCAGCCCACAGGCACAGGAAAACACACTCAACGAGTAAATCAAGATTAAATCAACGTCATGGGAGAACACTCATTCCCCGGGACAAACTAACGAGTGATGTAACTTTTGAAGGGAGCTTCAGGTCCGTGTGTTTGGGCACTCGTAATGTAAGGACAAAGCTGCTCTAAATGGTGGCCCTTGATGGCCAACGAACCTTACCGATTCTTCTTCAGCTTGGCCTCGGCCGATGGCATGTTTTCCAGGCAGCTGGGGCAGTAGTGAGAGTCCACCTGAGGGACAACACGGACATGTCACGGTTCTGCCAGGCTGCAGCACACAGGGAGCAGCTGGAAACTGCTGCACTATTCGTGAGGCTTCGCCTGCAGACAGGCGGGCGAAGACAGCGAGGACAGGTATCTGAAACCTCAGGCTGTCTCAGCCAAAAGCTGATGTTTGATAACGTCAGGAGGACGCTTAAGATACTTAAAGCACTCTGCCTGGCACGCGGCAAAGGCACAGCGGGGGTTGGATGGCCGCAGATCCCACAGTGCCACCTCTGAGCCCGGACAGCAGGCTGGAATGCACTATCTGCCACTTACACCTACACTTGTTCTGCCTGGCGCCTTCGCCGGGCACAAAGCCACGTGCTGCAGGCACCGTTCCGCTGCCACGAACCAACACTGCCCTTCGGCACAATGGTAACGGGAAGGAGACCCTTCCCCGAGGACGGGACACGGTGAGGAAGGGCCAGGCCCGAGGCCGCCACGCAGGCAGGCGGTGACACATCTTTTCCGCTCCTGGCGGCTTTACGGTTTGCAGGGACTCCCCTTCGAGGAACCCAACGCTTTTCCTAACGTTTCCTTAGCGTATAGCGCTCTCCCGTTTCGCAATGTAACCGCGCCATTGAGTCACGGGACCACCGGAGCCGGGACCAGGCCGCACACCGCCCGGGCAAAGGCTCGGCCCCCTACACACACCACTGTGACCCTCCCGCCAATCGCAGCCCGAGCTCCGCAGATGGACAGGACGACCGAGCCAATCCACCGCGCGCACCGTCAACGACAGCCAATCGCATCGCTCAGCCGGGCTCAGCCGTGCCCACCCCCGTCCGGCGTCGCGAGCCAACGACGAGGCAGGCTGCGAGTAAGCGGCAGGCGAGGCAGCCAATAGGCGCGGGCGGAGGGCAGCGCCCCGTTCCGCGCGGCGGCGCGGCCGTTACCTCGTGCGAGACGCACTCCAGGGAGCGGAGCTCGCTGCAGTAGCGGCAGAAGTAGAGCTGCGACAGCGGCGCCCGCATCTCCTTGTCGCCGCGCACCAGGTACAGCACCCGCTCCGACTGCAGCAGCGACGCCATCTTGGGAGGGGACGGCCGCCACGCGCGCGTCACCGCGCCGCGCCGCCCCGGTGGGAGGTGGAAACCACGTGACCCGAGGCTTTAACCCTTGCGGCGCCGCGCGGGGTGTGCGCCAGGCGCTGTGTCACGTGGTCCCAGCGCCCGCTGCGGTCGGGCGCTTCGTGCGGCGTTGGTGGGCTCGGTCACGGCCGCTCTTTGCTGAGAAGGGAGCAGCGCAGAACAACGCGACGATCTGCGAACGCGTGTCGGTTGCGGGCGCTTCGCTTTGCCGCGCTCCGCGGGCGGTGTGCGCGGAGTCGGCTCCCGGCAGCGGCACTGAGGGCCCTCTGTGTGACCCCTGCGGTGTCGGGCAGCTCCTGCCCCTCTGCCTGCCCTTCCTGTGCGGATGCGGAGGGAAACCACGGCTGTGCCGCTTCCTCTGGTTGCCGATAAGACCCCGTGTGGCTTTATCCCAGGCTGCAGCCGGGGGCTGATGAGGGTCGAGCGGCTGTGGGCTCCCGCCTGGCTCTGAGCTGCTGGGATGGAGGAAGCGATCTGTGATGGTGCTCAGCCATGAAATGTCAGTAGAATACAATGGGAGAGCGTCCCGACCTGGGAGGGATCCACAGGGATCACCGAATACAGGAGCACACAAACCCTGTGTCTGAGAGCGGTGCCCAAACGTTTCCTGAGCTCCGGCAGCTCGGGGCCGTGCCCCCTGCCCTGGCGAGCTGTTCCGTGCCCACCGCCCTCTGGTGCAGAACCTTTTCCTGACCCTCGGCTGACGCAGCACCATGCCGTTCCCTTGATCCCGTCACCGGCCCCACGGCGCATCCATCCCACACCCACCCCACGCTCTCCCCGCATCCCGCAGCAGGGGCCGGGTTACCCCATCCCGTCTGTTCTCCCGCACGCGGCGAGCTGCAGGGGCTCGGACTTGATCCTGAGACGCTCCCTGCCCTCTCTTCCCATTTCTCTCCCCTCCGGTCCTCCTCCCCTTCTCCCTTTTCTCCGCTCCCTTCCCCCGCCCGGCTCCTCTTCCCCTCCCCGCCCCGTCCCTCCCCCGACGTCCGCCCCAGCTCCGCGCTCCGTGCCGGGTCCGTGCTCGGTGGGACGTTGCCTCCGCTCCGCACCGCAGGTAGGGGACCGGCCCCGGGACTGGCTGTGGGAACCGGCGTGCTACTCTCTTCGTGCCCCGCTTTGGTACGCCTCACCCCGGGCCACGCGTGGACGTGGGCACCGCGCTGGGTCCCGGGGAGTTCGGAGCATACCAACCGGAACCCACCCGTGGGATCCCCGCCCCGTCGAGGAGGCGCTGGGAGGGCATCCCACGCGTGTTTTCTCGGAGAGGGGTGGGGGGAGGCATCGCGGTGGTGGTGCCCACCGTGCGGTGCCAGGGCAGCGCTGCTAATTGAGCTGTTAACTGCGTGACTCAGTGGGAGCCGGGGGGGGGGGGTGCGGGGAGCTGTGACCACGGGCTGCGTGGCACCACGCGTCCCAGGGCTCTGCTTCCCCACAGAGCTGCTTTGGGGCTGGGCACCCCCTGGCTGCCCCCCCAGCGCCTTACTGCAGCATCGCTGTGCACTGCCAGCAGACCCCAAAGTGAGCGGGCAGTCAGTGGGATGCCTGCTTGCAGCTTCGTTCCGTCAGCTCCCTTAATTGCAGCAGCAATTAACTGGGAATATTTTTTTCCCCGGGCTTCCATCCAGCTGCATCAAAGCACGCAGTAAATCCCACAGCATCGCTAAGGAGCTTAGGCCAAAACCCGTTTGCTCTGCTAGGAGCACATGGCCAAGGCTGGATGTGGTCTCCCTACGGAGGCTTTGGGCTCTACAGCCCCATCACCGCTCTGTGTTTCCCTTTTAGGATGGACCACCCTGGCCCTGCAGGTCCGGATGCCCTCCCCAAGCACATCTTGGACATCTGGGTCATTGTCCTTATCATCCTGGCCACCATCCTTGTCATGACAGCCCTGGTGCTCTGCCCGGCCACCGCTGTCATCATCTACCGGGTACGGACTCACCCCACGCGCAACGGCATCGTGTGAGGGGGACAGCAGGACTCCCACCACAGGAAACCCCGAGAGTGGGGAGAGGATGGGACTGGAGCTGGGGTGAAGTCACCGTGCTGCCGGGGAACACAGTGGGGTGTGGCTGTGTGGCACAGAGGACATGGAGCTGATGTCCAGCTGGAAGTGACTTGTTCCTGTAAGATCGCTTGCCTCTGCCGTCTTGCAGCCACGTTATCCCATTGGGACTTTCCCATCCCCAGCAGCAAGGGCTGTAAATGCCTGGCATAGTTATTTCTCCAGCTGCTGGATGATGCTGAAGCTGGATGATGGATGTGGCTTCTGGTTGTGCATCCACACTGCTGAAAGCATTGCTGCAGGAGCTCATCCCAGCAGGAATGCAGCTGGCACCAGTGGTTCCAGGTGTCAGATAACGGCTGGAATTGCAGGAAACCCGTTCAGATCCTATGGCTCCAGTGGGACAGAGGAGTGTGGGCAGCCTGCATGGTGACAGGGCTGCATCCCTTCCCGTGTGCCTTCCTATCCAACAGGCAGCAGAGGTTCCCCCACAGGCGCTGCCAGACCAAATAAGCTCATAGAAAATAAATTGACTTTATTCTATATGTGTATCATGCAGCTCTGTCTGTGTGGTCAGTGTCGGGGTGCACCGTTTTGCCGCAGCTTCCCAAATCTTTTCCTGCCCATGCTCCCATTGGCACAGCCCCATGCTGCAGTGCACCCCCTGTGCTGGGTATGATGTAGGGCTGCCGTGTGTGGGACAGGAGCTCTGCGGCCAGACCGGCATCCTGGCGTGACTCAGTGTGAGAAAGTACGTAAGCAGCGAGCTGAATCAGGCTGCGATGTAGGAACGGTTGCTTAAGTGCTGCGTTCACCGCTGCGGAGGAACATCCTCTCGGTTTGGGCAGAGTTTGCTTTGGGGCTGGGGGAAAGTGCAGACCCCAGGGAGCGAAAAACCGTTCTCCTTTTGAGCTGTCTTATTGCTGTCCCCTCTCAAGTTGCCGAAGTGGAGCAAATAAGCAGATTTCTTTCTCTGTTGTTCCTCCTCTCCCCCTCGCTTGCTGGCAGTCACGGTGTGCAGCTGGCGGTGGTCATGGTGCTGTGGCTCAGAGCAGAGCCTGCTTGCTGCTGTCCCACCCCACTGCCAGCAGCTGCTGCCTGTGACATCTGCGGGCTGGCTGTGGTGTGTGGAACAGAGCAGAGTTACCGGAGATGGACAGGGACAGAGCCACAGCTGTGTCAGTGGTTTGAGAAGGAAGCCTGGCTTGAGGTAAGGGAGAAAAAAACACAGCCATTCCCACCTCCCCGAGCGCTTTTCTCCTGGGCCAGGGGTGCGTGAGGGATTTCCTTTTGCGGCAGAGGAGATTTCTGGGAAGATTCGATCCTATTGCAAACATTTCCAGGAAAGGCATTGTGGAACGTTGCAAAGAAGGCTTTGCGAGCAGCAACAGCCCGGAGCCACGTGAAGCAGAATGGCAGCAGAGGGGAGAGCAGGGGGAGCAGGGGCACTTCCAAAGCATGACAAGGGGAGATTGAACACCTGGCACAAAAGTTCAGATGTTTTGCCATGCCTGTGTGCTGGCTCCCAGGGGTGCACGGGGTCCTTGTCCCTTGCTGTGGTCTCCGCAGCTCCTAATGTGCAGAAGGGATGAGTGAGAATGGGTTTGGAGGCGATGGGTACGGAGTGCCTGGCGCTGACCCAGAGCTATGCAGGGCAGGATGCTGCTGTCCCACTGCGGCCCCGGAGGAGGTGGTAGCAGATCAGGGCTGGATGCATTGCTGGCCGCCTGCTCCCAGCCCCTGCCAAACATCTGCAGCAGGCGGGGCTGGCTCCAGCAGAAAAACACCCGAGGAGGGAGGCTGATGGGTGGTCAGCCTGTCCCACGCTCCTCTTGTTGGGGTGGGGGACCCTGCTCCAGCCTTGGCATGGATTTGGGGTGACACACGCAGGGTCTCACTGAACTCAGCCGTGGGGATGGGGATCCATTGACCACGGCTTCTTGAATCCCTCCCTGTGGCTCAGTGCTGTCCCCAGGGAAGCTGGCTGGCGTCAGGTCCGGAGGAGCAATTTATTTTTGTTTTGGTTGAGGGGAAAAAAAGCAGTTCAGGAGCAGGTCAGCCCTCCCATGCATGAGGAAGCGATTTAGGGACATGTGGAAGGGACGCGTCCACTGCCACAGCACAGCCCCAAATCCCTGAGCACAGCTGGAAACCCACCAGAGCCCCACACCGACAATTAGGGGATAAATATAAGGATGGTAGGAAATAGCAGGGAGGGAGTGCACCTCGAGCAGCCTCACTGCTCTGTGTCAAGAGCATCCCCTGCCAAGGCGGACTAAAAAAGGGCTCAGCCACCTCCCCATGTGCTTAAAGCTTTGGGGAACACTGTGACCGAGGAACACAGAGGGACCTGTGGGACACTGCCCCATAGCCAAGCTGTAGGGTTCCCTGCATTGCACTGTGCAGGGAGCAAACCCCACACCAGCTGTCCCCTGCTGCAGGCATGACCTATCCACTCTGTTCCTAGGACCAGAGGTTCACTGCTCTGAACCTTGTTTCCCCAGTTAAGCACTCGCAGCTGCGTTCTATCAATCTGTGACACTCCTCATCACTGACCCCAAGCACAGCCTGGGGCCTTCAGCCCCATCCAAGGACATTGTGTCTCTGCCGTGGGATGGAGATTGCTCCCCTGAGCCCACAGTATTGCTGCCCTTTCCCTTTGCTGCTCTGGGTTCAGGAGAAAGCCCAGGTCTGGCCAGCATTTCTGCCTAGCAAAGGGAAACTCCAGCACTGGTGCTGGTGGATGGACATTCCTTGTGTCCCAGGGCTCATTTGCTGCCATGTTTTGTCCTAGGTCAGTGACCCCTTGACCACAGCCTCCCCCCAGCACCCACAGATCGGTTCATCAGGGCATTCGGAGGGATTGAAGGGAATTTACACCTCATTGCGGATATTTCCCTTGGAGCCAACCCAGGGTAAATGTCTGAATTCCCCAAGTGTGCCCTGGAAATTCCTGTCCCTGAGGATAAGGGGATAAAAGTCTGCAGGGTCCTGCCCTCAGCTGGAGACCACAGCATCACATGGGGAGGTGGCTGAGCCCTTTTTTAGTCCGCCTTGGCAGGGGATGCTCTTGACACAGAGCAGTGAGGCTGCTCGAGGTGCACTCCCTCCCTGCTATTTCCTACCATCCTTATATTTATCCCCTAATTGTCGTGCTCATCCTGCCGGTCACACCTCGTCGACGATCAGCCAGCAGTCCCCCAGTACCGCCCCTCCGACAGTAAAAAAAAAAAAAAATAATAATAATATAATAATGACAAAAAAAAAAAAAGACAAACACTAAACCTCGAAACAAAACAAAAGCGCGACAGGTCAAAGAAAAGGAAAAAATAAAAAAAGAGCAAAAAAAGAAAAACCACGGAGCCCGTCCGGCTGCAGGGCGCTCACACGGTTAACGGCACGGCCCCCCCTCCCCCCCCCCCACCCCCTCCTTCCCCCCCCCCCCACCGGCGCTTGGCCCGGCCCCGCGGCCCCGCCGCTATTTCCCCGGCGCCGGGCCGGGTGCGGGCAGAAGGCGGTGAGCCCGAGCCCCTCCGTACCGCTGTCCCGGGGGTCCCCGCACCCCCCGCCCGCCCCCGCCATGGGGTGCCGAGCCGCCTGCGTGCTGGCCGTGCTGCTGGCCGGGCTCGTCCCGCTGGGGCAGGGCCAGGAGAGGGAGAAGGTAAGGAGTTGGGGGGGGGGGGCAGTGCCAGAGAGGTGTACGGAGTGGCGGGGGGGGGGGGGGGGAGCGGGCAGAGCGTTGTGCTCCCATCGTGCTGCCCGGGCTGGGCGATGCTCCCAGTGCTGGGTGCGCGGAGGGCGGCAGGATACGGCCCCGGGGTTGGGGAAGGGGGGGGGGGGGGGGGGGGGGGGGGTGGCTGCGGAGCTCCCCGTGCCTCCGCTCCCTGCCAGCTCCCAAAATAGCCCCCTACGGTGGTGGGCGCTCCCCCCGTTAAGCCCCGCACCGCGCGGCTCCGAGCGCGGCCGTGTCCCGGTCACCGCGATGCGTCCGTCCCCGGCGCGGCCGTTGTCCTCCCCGCGCTGGCACGCCCTGCTGCCGCCCGCCCTCTCGCCTTCCCGGGGCTCCGCAGGCGGATAAACATCCCCTCCGCTGCAGCAGCCGCTCCCGTGCGATGGGAACTGCACGCATCCGCACGTGTGAGCGCGCCTCCACACGTCGCCCACCCTGCTGTCGCGACACGTCCCCTCGTGTCCCCTGCGTGGTGGCCCACGCTGTCACGGCGCCGTGTCAGCCCACAGCGCGTTCCCACAGCTCGCTCCCCGTAGGTGAAATGCTACGACTCCGTGCGGGGCACCATCTATGACTACGGGGCGCTGACCATCGATGGGGACGAGTACATCCCCTTCCGAAAGTACGCGGGGAAGATGGTGCTCTTTGTCAACGTGGCCACGTACTGAGGGCTCACCCTGCAGTACCTCGGTAAGATCCCAATACCTGTCCTGCCCTGGGGGTGGGGTGACACCGATGCGTTCCCCTAACCTATCCCCGGCTCTTTGGATGCAGAACTGAATGCACTACAAAAGGAGCTGGGGCCCTATGGACTCGTTGTCCTGGGCTTCCCCTCCAACCAATTTGGGAAGCAGGAGCCCGGCCAGAACTCTGAGATCCTCCCGGCACTGAAGTGAGTACCGGGGATGATGAAGGTGGGGTATGAAAAGGCTGTAGCAACGTGGGAGGGCTCATCCCCGGTTGGGGGATGAGGTTTTGGGGTCCCCGTGTGTCACATCTCTGCCCGCTCGCCCCTCATCCCCCCACAGGTATGTGAGGCCAGGAGGTGGCTTCGTCCCCAACTTCCAGCTCTTCCAGAAAGGGGACGTGAACGGGGCCAAGGAGCAGAAGGTCTACAGCTTCCTGAAGGTGGGTGCTGTGCCAAGGGTAGGGGGCAGCGCCCAGATGTCGGGGTCACGCAGCACTGATGCATCCCTTCCGCTTTGCAGAACTCCTGCCCTCCGGTGGCGGAGGAGTTTGGCAACCCCAAGAACCTCTTCTGGGAACCACTGAGGAACCACGACATCAAGTGGAATTTCGAGAAGTTCCTGGTGGGCACGGACGGCGTGCCCGTCATGCGCTGGTACCACCGTGCCAACATTGCCACCGTCAAGAACGATATCATCGCCTACATGCAGCAGCAGCGGGGCCAGTAGCCCCCCAGCTCACCCCCCACAGCAGCCCCCAGCCCGGCCCTGGGGAGCAGAGGACCACATCTCCATGAAGGCCTGGCCTGAAAGCCCTGACCATGGGGTGGGCTCGGCCTGATCCTGCCCGGGTGCGGTGCAGCCCTTCGGTGCATTCAGGCTGCCCGTGCTGCGCAGGGAGGTGCTCCTCTCCCAGCCTCTCTCACTGGTCGGCTCCCAGTGCTCCAGCCCCACAGCAATGCCAAATAAAGGCTCTGCAACCGCGCTGCCCTGCTTCTTGTCACCTCCATAGCGTGGGATGCATTATGGGATGGGGTCAATGCCTCTCAAAGGGATGATAACTGCACCCCCCCCCCCCCCCTCCCTCAAAGCCAGAGCGGAGTGTCTCCAGCTGGAAATCTCCGTGTGTTTATTAATTACAGCACACACACATTTATCACTACGGCCCCAAGTGCTGATGGCTGAGCCCAGTCTCCTCCCAGCCGCCCTCGTGCTGGGTCACGGAGCGGGGCGAGCGCTCGGGTTTCAGTCCAGAGCACAGAAGGGAAAAATAACAGGCAGCAGCCAGGCAGGAGGAGCACTGCCAAGCAGCACCTAGAAACAAGCACAGCTGCTGCTGGCAAGCACATGACACCGACGGTTGTATTTTTTCCCCTCCAACTTTGTTTTCCTGGAGCGGAATTGGCCCCAGGGAGCTGGGAGAGGCGTGGGGCTGAGCCCAGGGCTGGGCAGGGCTCAGATAAATGAATGCTGACCGCTTGTGCAGCGACTGGCTTCATGTTTTGCTCTGGACACGTGGCTACATCTGAACAAATCTGGGCAAACAGTCTGAGACAACTCCCACCTCGAGTCCTGCACCGAGGCTCTTCCGGCAAAAAAAAAAAAAACAAAAAACCCCACACTTTTAGGATGAAAACAGCTTCAGTTCCAGTCCTTAAATAAATACACCACCAAGCACCCTCAGTGCGGGATCCATCTGGCCACGGGTGCTCCCAGCACCAGGAGGGGACCGCTGGTGGAGATGCTCCAGGAACAGAGGGAGCGCCGCTCCTCTTCCAGGCTTAAGATCCCAATCCCAATCCTTCAGGTGGAAAGAGATGGCCATGCCACCCCGCAGTCCCTCTGCCACCACCACGCCCTCTCTGACCCCAGGCGTGCATCCACCATGTGCAGACACAGCAGGCAATCAGCCAGAGGAAGGTCCTAGCTCTACGTACACGGGCACACACACACATCCTGCTTCTCTTCTGCCGTCAGCCCACCTCGCAGCACAGCGACGCCGCTCCTCAGCATCACGGCAGCGCGGGACCTGCCTGGTCTGGGACACGAGGGACATGGTGTGGCATCAGCACCACTCCTCAGCCACCGCTCTGGCTGTGTGACACGGGGACACAGGAGGCCAGGACGTGCTGCGGGGCCCCAGGTGGATGTGGGGCAGGACAGCAGGGGGATGCCACCCTCAGGGTCCATCCCCTCCCCCAACCCATTCCTACTCTGCTTTATGGCACTGGATGCCCAAACCCATGTGATCTGATGGGAACCCCTCCAGCTAACCTGTCCCATCCCTGCTCAGTCTTACCCATGTCCTTAGGGACAGGTTTCACCCCGGGCACTGCCGCGGCGTTCTGGCTGCGGGTCATAGCGCAGGGCGGGCGCCAGGGGTATTCCGGCTGCAAGAGATGGGAATGGGAACGATGAATGACCGTGCATGTGCATCACGAGCCCCAGGTCTGCTCCGTGCTCCCTGCTGTGCTCACCGGGGGATAATGGTGGAAGTTCTGTCCCGGTGCATGCTCGCCCTGCAGTGCCGGTGGGTAGCGGATCTGCTGCCACTCATCGTAGCCGTGGTACATGGGGTGAGGGACGGGAGGGCTGTACTGGTACTGATACATGGGGCACGTGGGGCCCAGTGGTCCTGGCACTGGGTCAGGGTGCAGCCGCTCTCCAGAAGCCTGTGAGGGGCCAGGAGAGATGCTGAGAGCCTGGGGACAGCCCAGAGCAGTCCCGGCCCCTCCTCCTGTGCCAGCCCCCTCCACTGGGAAGTGCTTTTCCCCATCCCACCTGTTTGTGCTGTTTCAGCATCTTCTTCAGCTTCTCCTTCTCCTCCTTCTCCCTCTGGCAGTCATCCTTGGAGGCACGCAGCTGGGGGTAGGGAGGGGTTAGTGTACAGCATGGGGCATCGGATACTGCCATGCCCCAGACCAGACCCACAGGGGAAGTGCAGGGGGCAGAGAGGAGAGCCCTAAACTCCCTATGGTAGAGCAGGGCTGGAGAGATGTTTGTGCCACACCGGATGGGAGGCTGGTGCCACCCACCCAACAAACTCCAGCCTCTGCACTGGGCTCCAGCAGGGACAAGTGGCAGCAAAACCACCACTCCATCCCCTCTGTTCCTCCTCATCTGCTCTGAGGTGTGTGACGAGGCTGTGACACTGGGGATGAGCACCTCCAACTTGTCCATGAAAGGTGCAGTGCTGCTCACCTGGTTGTTGGACACAGCCAGCTGCTTCTGCAACTTCTCCAGCTGCTGTTTCAGCTCCTCCTTCTCCTCATTCATCCTCTCCCTGTCGCTCCGCTCCCGCTGGAAGTCCTCCTCAAAGATTTTCACCTGGTGGAAGGTAGGTGGATGCACCTGGTCACTGCGTTATGATCCCCAACCCAAGCGGCTGTGCCAAGCCCTGTGCATGTACGCTGCCATCTTCACCTCTGGTGAAGGACTGCAGGATGCTGTGCCCTGCTCTCCCTCCCACCCCTCCAGCCCTACCTGCTGCTTCAGCAGCTCGTTCTGGGTCAGCAGCTCCTGCGGTGGCATCTTCCCAGCCGGCTCCAGAGTGCCAGCAAAGATGGGTGGGGGGGAGGCCTGAACATTCAGAGCCTCCTCCAGTGCCTGGAGAGGGAGAGGGGTGTGAGTTAAGAGTGGGTGACATCTTTGTGGTTGCATCGCTGGAGAGCCCATGGGGATGGGGTGGGGATCGTCTGACGCCGTCACTCCACAACAAAACAGTGTCAGGGGTCATCCTGCAGCTCCTGACCTTGTTGAGCCGCTGGATCTCCTTCTCCTGGTACTCCCTCTGTCTGGTGACTGGTGCCAGCTGCTCCTGCAGGAAGCGCATCCTCTGCTGCAGGTCCCGCACCTCCATGCCCAGCCGGTCCTTCTCCGCCTGCAGGGATGGGGTCAGCCAGGGAAGGGCGATGGGTTTGGCAGCTGCCCACTGCCCTTCCCAGGGGACTCGCCTCCTCTGTTTCAATCCGGGATTTGGCCAGCAGCAGCTTGCGGTCAAAATCCCTCTGCTTCTGCTCCCGCTCCGACTCCAGCTCAGTCAGCGCGCGCCGTGCCTCAGCCAGTTCCTGGTGTAGGTCTGTCATCTGCCAGCAGGGAATGGGGATGTTAAGGCGGCCCTCAGCCCCTTCCCCACTCTGGGTCGCATCTGAGCATCCCCTGTGCCAGGCAGATGCGTGCACCCTGAGCACAGCCTCAAGCCCTACCTTCTGCTCATACTTCTGTTTCATGGCTCGGAAGTGCTGGTCCCACTGCTTGTTCACCTCCAGCAGCTGTGGGCATAGAGTGCTGCTTGCAGGAGCACACCCTATGCCCCTGCAGCCCAAATCCCGCTCCTTCTATGGGCTGTGCCTCAGTTCCAGCCTCATCCTCACCTCCCGGCGCTGGTGCTCCAGGATCTTCACTTTCTTCTCCTTGGCATCCAGCTCTCCTCTGCCCGCTGCCTTCTCCACCACCACTCCGCTCTGCTGCAAGTGCACACACAGGAACCTCAAGGCTTCCGCAAACCATTTCCCTTTCCATCACCAACCTCTCCCCTCTACACCCTCGAAGAGTTGCACCAGTCCTTCTGGGACAAGATGATAAGAACTAAGACAAAGCCATGGGGATTTCTGCCTGCCCCCTGCCAGCCCTGCCTGAGGTCTGTGCTCTCCCCCCACCTGCTGCTGCTCGGCTGCCTCCCTCTTTGCGCTCTCCTGGTTGCTAAGAGTCACCATCCTCCGCAGCTCCTGGTTCTCACACCTGCGAGCAGAAAGTCCTGGGGTCAGCAGGGAGAAACCCCCAGGGTGCCCCATCCACCCCCCTCCCATGCTGGTTGCCTTCACCTGAGCTTCTCCAGCGCCTGGTTTCTCTGCTCCAGGTCCCTCTCCAGCTTGGTTCGCAGCTCCTTGTTCTCCGTGTGCAGCGTCTCGCACAGCGTCTGTGAGGTCAATGATGGCAGTGTGTTGATCCCCCAGCACTCAGCTTTTACTACAGTTGCCACCCCTTAGAGCCCCCCTGCATGCCCACCAGGCACAAGAACCTTCGTCATTCCCAGCTGTGGGTGGGACCCAACTCCACAGAGTGGAAAAAAAAAGGGAAAAAAGTGGAAAAACAAACATCTCCTCCCCCTCCCCCTCACCCACCTGCAGGAAGGACGTCCTCTGCTCGTTCTTGTGCACCTTGGAGGCCAGGCGCTTCAGCTCGGAGGCCATGTAGCCCATGCGCACGAAGACCTGGTCCTTGCTGGCCTCACGGGCGCAGCCGCTCAGCGTGCTCTCCAGCTGCTGCAGCTGTGGCAGCAGGTTGGCATCCTCGTGGGGCAACGGCTCCAGCTCCTGCACGAAGCCCTGCATCATCCCCTGCTCAGGGTGCCTGCTCCTTCCCCTCATCCTCCCGGCACGGAGCACCGTGGGATTTAACACTGCCTTGGGGAGTGTGCATCGGGCGCACCCTGCAGCGTCACGGCACACCCCCACCTACGCACACGGGGTGTCCCCAGGGGGCTCATCCTCCTTTTTTGGTGGCATCACCTAGGAGACCTGTGGCAGCGCTGGCACAACACAGCCTGACCTGACTGACTCTGCGCTGAGAACAGGTTGGCACACCTTCACTGCACCACTCCCAGCCCCACTGACTCACCACTGCCCTTGGGAACTCCCTGGGCATCCCCTCCTGACACAGCCTGTCCCTGTGCCCTGTGCTCAGGGATATCTGCCCTGAAACTGCCCCAGGAGGGTGTGCTGCAGGGCATGGCTCTGGGGCAGCACGGCATAGCTGTGATGCTGGAGCCACTGTCCCTGCCCTTGTCCCTTCCAGAGCACACAAAGCTGAAGTAGATGGAGGGGACAGTGCTAGGCGAGGGGAAATTCAGCAAACAGCATACAATCTGCCCAGGTTGGGGCAGGACCTGCCAGTAGTGGTGCACAGTGCTGGTCCTCCCACCAGCTCTAATGGCATCCAGCTCCTTGGACTGTCATTGTCACAGCACTCAGACACACTGGTGTCCCTCTTGTCCCCGAGCCCACTGTGCATTTCAAAAAGCCTTTGGCTGTGCAGTTCCTCCTGGCCACATCCCAGCACTCACCGCTCTGCCACTGTCCTGAGGACAGCCCTGTGCTTCCAAAGCCACCACCTCAAACTCCGACGAGGAGCCCTGCAATGGGAGCAGCACGGTCAGCCCTGGCTGGGAGCAGCACAGTCTCCCCAGTGCATCCTCCGTTCCTCTCAGCCCCACTTTCACCACTCACACTCGGGGATTTCCGCGTTCCTGTGTCCGGCTGAGCACTGCCTGGGGCAGCCAGGGCAGAGCTGGGCTCAGGGCCGGCAGCTGCAAGGGAGAACGGGCACATGTCAGACCCACTTCACACCCTCTGCCTTGCTCCAAGCCCAGCTCCTGGGCTGTCAGGTTCCCCCCGCTCAGCAAGTTCCCATCTCCAACCTCCAGTTTCCACCAGCTCCTCCAGCATCTTATTGTCCTTCACGAGGTCCTCCGCCTTCTGCCGCAGCTTGGATGCTTCCACCTGGGATTCCTCCAGCAGCTCTCCTGGGGGGCAGCAGAAGGATGCTCACCAAAGGTACTCCCCAAGGATGCTCCCCCCTACACTGCTGCAGCCCCCATCCATCAGCACCAATCGCCCTACTGAAGGTCCATTTTCACCCAGGAACATCTCCTGAACACACCCCGGGACCAAGCTGTCTTTGTGGCTCACAGCTGCAGGTTCCTCATACATGGAGGACTGGTTCCAGCAGCACTGCATTTCTATACCTCCCACAAGAGTCCAATTTAAGCCTGAGTAATGTACAGTCAAGGCTATAAGCCTCAGGGCAGCAAACAGCATGAGCTCCAGGCAGGGACATGGCAGTCACAGAGATCAGGAGAGAGGTGGAAATTTGGCTGCCAAAGCAGAAGGACTTGAAAGCAGAAGCTGGGTCATGGGACTGAAAGCAAAACATGGGGTGGATGGGAGAAGGGGGACAAAGAGGAAAAAATGGGGTGGCACAACTGCAAAACGCCCCAGGAGCTCAGAAAGGTCGCAGGCCCCCCACATCCCATGGTGAAAAGGCCCACGGACCCCACACAGGCTGCAAAGCTGAGGCTTCCCAGAAACCAAACCCCATCTTCTCCATCTGGTATCCACCGAGCAGTGATTACCGATAGACTTGATCCCCTGCATCTTCTCCTTCAGCCGGGCGTTCTCCTCCATCAGCCGCTCGTAAGCCGTGGATCCATTCTCCTCCATGCCCCCGCCGGGGTCATAGATGCGGTACGGTCCCCGCCCTTCCATGGCTGCCATTCAGCCGCCCACCTCCCAGCCCAGCATCCCTGCAAGGAACAGCACGTCACCCTCCTGCCCTGGCTGGCACCACGGTCCCCACTGCAGCACTGCACCAGGTGAAGGCACTGCCCTCTGCACACCCCTCTCGTGCCTGCCCCGTGCGTGTGACAGCAAGGGGTGACTCAGGGCCACAAGAGCTGTCACATGCAGTGGCATTGCCAGCACTCCTCATGCTATGGGGATCACAGCTCAGCAGATGCTGGGGTCCCCACGCAGCCCCATCGCTGTGGGGATGGAGGACCCAGTGGGTGCCACTGGTCAAGAAAAACATCTGGATTCAGGCTTTTGTTTTCCTGCAGGAAGCTTTTTCCTGCCAGGTTTGAAAGTGGTTAAAGTGATGGAGCCTTACAGTGAAGTCACAATTTCTATCTACGCAGCAGGGCAGTCAAACAGCGAACCAAAGGAACACACAGAGCCTGACAACACCATACTGGAAAGCCCCTTTAGACAGATTTCTGCAAACAACTGTCACCAAAACAGAGGGAAACAAGTAAAAAAAAAAAAAAAAACACCAAAGAACAAATCCTTCCACTCTGCTCCCCAGCACTACACACATTGCAAATGAAAAGCTGTGCATGTGTGGGTGCCCCACACTCCTTGCATCAGTAGCAGTGGGAGCAGGCTCCCAGCCCAGGTGTTGCCCTGTGGGGAGATGGCACTGCAAGCACCCCAGTGGGCAGTGTGAAGGATGGGGACAGCAGCACACACAGGCTGGAGACCTGAAGCTGTCTGTTCACCATGTGCTGCTCCAGGTGCCAGTGTGGGTCTTTCAGAGCAGCTGGCCAGCACCGTGCTCCTGCAGTCAGCACCTCACTGGGCACACACACCATGTCCCCTGCCCTCCTGACCCTGTACACAAAGGGATGTGACATGAAGCATCCCAACAGGACCCACTAAACCCAACTATGGCCAAGCACGCCATCCAAAAGCCTCCAGCCTCTGCTCATCCTCGATTCCCACATTTCTACCACAGATTTCCCTACCCGAGGGCCAGAACAAAGACTGCAACAGCCATACCAGAATGACAGCAATGAAGACTCGCAATGAAAATCCCACATTTCACTAAAAAACGGAGGAAGAGAGAGATTAAAATACACATGCCAACAGCCAACCCATGCAAAGCTGCTGGGTTTCGGGTCGGTTGGATGTTTTGTTCTTACTCAAACCGCAGAGGTCCTTCCATGACTCCTGGCTGGCCATGGGATGCTCACCACGAAGGGAGGCAGAAAGCCCTTTGGCAGAGGTGTCAGGAGGTGTGGGCAGAGGCTGTGAGACACTGCGGTCACCGCTGGGGTTTCGGTGCCCGTGGGTGGGCGCTGGGTGCACACGGGGCAGAGGGACCTTGGGGTGGCAGATTTTGGTGACAGCTCAGCAAAAGGAGAGAACGACAGAGTGGGTGGGCAGGGAAACAGCCAGGTGTTTATGTAGCTTGTGAGGGAGGCAGCAATGCAGCCAAGGGCTGGTTGTGGTGCTGCAAGGTCCCCACGCAATGGAAGAGGACACAAAGCATGTCCCCTCTATGATGTCCCAGTGCTCGGGAGGATGCTGGCCTGCATCCTCCCCATCATCCCCATCCCCGTGGCAAAGAAAGGCTTGCTGCAGCAGCATTTTGGTGCTGCCTGCTCTGCTCCTCTCCCCAGAGCCTGGAGGCTGTCACACATGGCTGTGTCACGGCTGTCACCACGCTTGGAAGCCAGCAATGCTCAGCACAGCCATCCTCAGTGCTCTGCACAGCACTGGGGCAAAGCACACTGCTCCCGTGCAACCAGTGCCAACAGCAGAAGGCTGTAAATCTGTGCCAGCAAAGTTACCCCCCCGGCACCCAGAGCGAAGGGACTGCTGTTCTCAAAGCACTGAGATCTGCAGTGCTACAAGAGACGGTTCAGCTGCCTCCACCCACGACGTTTTGCACCAGCTGTTGGCAAGCAGCAGCCCACAGCTCCATGCCAAACGAGTCGGGCTAAAAGGGCATCCCGCACAGCCAGGAAGGATGTCAAAGGATACCAACCCTCCCCCACCCCCGTCCTCCTTTGATTGCACACTTCGCAGAGCCACACAGGCGGCTCCCAAGGACGCACCTTTGCTGGAACCTTCCTGCCTCCACAAATCTGCTCTGTGCTCAAGGTCTGCCCTTGCAGCCCAGCCGTCATTCCGTAAACAAACGCGCACTTCGGCAGGACGCAAACAACGGCGCACCGGCGTGCAACGATGCGCGCACCGCAAATCCGGGATCGGGACACGCACGGCACAGCATCCCAGCGGAGCACGGCACCGGCTCCTATCCCAACCCCAAAAGGGCCACAACGGCGAGCGGAGCCGTGGGGTGCGGGAAAACCCGGGCTTGTGCAACCCAGAGCCGGGCTGGGGTGCGCTCCGCGATGGGGGCAAGGCGCGGCACGCAGCCCGCGGCCACGGCCACGCGTGGGTGATCGGCAGCGCGGAGCAGCCCGGCATCACTCCGCCCCGAAGGGGAAAACCGGGCCACGGCGTCACCGCGCGACGGACGCGCTCAAAGCCGCCGAGCCTAAAAGCAAACCCAGGCCCACGGACCCTCCGGTACCGCCAACCCCGGCCGACCCCACCGAGGGCCCGAACCCCCCCCCCGGGGCCCACCTGCAGCCGCAGGGCTCCCGCCGCCCATCCGCGGCGCTCCGCCGCCAGCACGGGACGCGGAAGCGGCGCGGCAGCGTTGGTCCCGCCCCCCGGGAAAGTCCCCGCTTGATGGGCAGGCGCCGCAGCCAATCGAAGCGGGCGGTGAGGTTTATAAAGGAAGGAGGGTGCGGTGGTCGGGGCAGTGTAATGGCGGCCGGCGCGGAGCGCGGCCTGCGGGGTGCGGGTGCTGCGAGCGCGCGCTCTTAGGGGGCTCTGAGGGATGCGGGGTGCCCGCCTCGCTCTGTCTGAGAGGGGTTCACTGTGAGGGGAGCGGCGGGCCCGGGATAGCCGGTCCTTCAGCTGGCTTACAGGGAGACAAAATGGCTCCTCGCCGCCTTCGTGCTGGCATCGGGGCCGGGGCCGTGCGGCTCACCGCGTCCCGTCCTCCACCAGGGCAGGGAGAGCGCGCTCCTGAGGTGGCCTCCGTGTGGAGCTGTTTTCCAGCTGTTCCGCTCCTGGCTTCCCAGCCTCAATGCTGTCCCAATGTTTCCCGGCAATTTGAGGTTTTTGGGGCGCTGCCTGGGCTATAGAAAGTAAAAGCAAATTCTGTTCCCACCGAAATCCGTGCCCTGCTTGTTTTCCTCTCCGAGGACGCTGCTGTTGGAGCCTGGCTGTGTTATGAGGGGGAGCCTGATATGCTGTGTGTGTGCCGTGTCCAAGGCCTCATCAGGGATGGGATGAAGAGCCGAGCAAGCGACGTTCCCCTTCTTTCCATCAAATTCCTTGGTTTTTCCCCAGAGACCCTGTTCTGTAAACCCTCAGAAAACTCAGCTGAGATAAACATAATCGCACAGACCCAGAAAGCATCTTGTTTACGAAACAGTGTCCCAGCCCGCAGCGAATAGCCAAACCCCCTTCCATTTCTCTGAGAGCAGAGGAGATGGCACAGCTCTGAGCTGACAGCCAGAAGCTGCCTGCCTGCCTTCCCCTCCACTCCATCCCAAGAAATGCGTCCTGCTACTCACCTGGCTGGGCACGAGGGGCTCGGGGAGTGAGAGCCTGTCGATCCTGGGTGCTGCGATCCCCAACTGCAGGAAGACTGGCCCAGCTGAGTTTACTTTTAGGCATGGAGAAGGGGAATTCCCCATGATGGAGGCCCCAGACAGCCTCTGGGTGGTTTTGATAGGCAGCCAGGCACCACTTAAAGGGCTCTCCTGTGCCATTCCTTCCACACTGAGGGGCCACTGAGCAGTGTCAGGTATTAGTCAGCAAAAGGGGGGTGCCATGGGGGCTGTGATTCACTTTGAGACTACTGGAGAAGCTGCTTACATCATTATCATCATTTGATTTCTGAGCGATTTCATCAGGTTTGCGGATAGCAAGGGCTTCTCCACACGGAACCTGCTGCATATTGTGATGATGCTATAGTGCCACATGCATTTCCGTCCTGTTTTTGCCAATCTCCGGAGCCAAAAGGGGAGGATAGTTCTGTCTCGGAGTGCAGGGAAGAGCTGTCTCTGCTGGGGAAGCCAGACTGTCAGAACTGCAGGGAGTCCTCAGTGACTGTGCACTGAGACAGTCAGAACCAAGGCTGGAGCTGGCCGGTGCTGGAGTAGATGCTGAAGATTTGTGTTTCTATTTTAGAAGCTGAATGCAGCTCCTGAGTCTCATTGTACCTGTATTGTGTTTTCACCAGCTGCTCTTTTTTTTTGCCTGAGGTCACCAACCCAGGTTGGCCCAGAACAGATTTCATTCTGAAAACAGCGATCGGGATGGGGCTGCTCCCAGAGACTTGTGGTCCTTCTGGTTCTTCTTCGTTCCCTCGGTTCCTTTGTGCTCACAAGAGAGAAAACTCATAGTATCATAGAATGGTTTGGGTTGGAAGGGACCTTTAAGATTATCTAGTTCACCTGTAGGTGGGGACACCTCCCTCTAGCCCAGGTTGCTCCCAGCCCCATCCAGCCTGTCCTTGACTGCTTCCAGGGAGGGAGCATCCACAACCTTGCTGGGCAACCAGTCTCACCACCACCCACACAGTGAAGAATTTCTCCCTAATATCTAGTCTCAATCTATCCTCTCCTAGTTTAAAGCTGTTTCCCCTCATCCTGTCATTACAAGCCCTTATGAAAAGTCCCTCCCCAGCTGTAGGTCTCCAACAGGTTCTGGAAGGCCACTGTAAGGTCCCCCCAGAGCCTTCTCTTCTCTGTCCCGGTAGGGGATGTGCTCCAGCCCTCTGATCATCAAACTCGCCTGATAGCAACTGCAGCTCACAAGCATGTGAGCGTGGCTGTGAAGTCAAGTTTTTGCATCCTAGATTTTTGGTGGGGAAGACCGGGCTCAGTACTTTTAGCTGAGGTTCATTCACATGAGGGCACCGTCATTGCTTCTGTGCTCTCCTCCTGCCCCGTGTTCCTGCTCATTTCAGTTCAAGACTACTTTCCTTTGGGTTGTTCCTACGCATCTGGGAACATGTGGATATCCAGCCTGAGTGGCACTGACTCAGCAGCTGAAGGTGTCTGATAAATCCACCTGTCCTAAATGCTTCTAGGCGTTGCAGCTCAAAGGATGATTGCTTTTTGGACTTCAGCAAAGCTGGGTGAACTTCAGTGAACCCCAGCAAAGACCAATGAACCTAAATGGACTTAGCAAACCCCAGTGCCGACCTGTGGGTTCACATCCCCTGCTTTCATGGGCTTCCCATGGCTGTGGAGCTGCTTTTGTGCTTCAAACTCACACATGTGCCGAGAGCTCCCAATATTTGCTGGAGTGCTTCAAGCTTTGATTTTTTCGGAATCTCAATTTGCAAGGTTAGCAACCCGCACAAAGGGGATTTTCCCCACTTCTGCTCTCCCCAGGCCATGGCTCATCCAGTTGCAATGCCTGAGGAGAAGCAGATGTGTCAACAGTCAGCACGTCCTGGGAAGCCAGCAAGGCTGGCTGTGTGTGCAGAGCTCGGCCATTCCCCATCCTCTTCTCACCATGGGGAACGCTGCTTCTTCCTCCTTTGTCTTGGGAAGAAGGAAAGCCAGGCCCTGGCTGGGTGCACCGCAGGAGAGGTGGAAGTGGCTAGCTGAAATTGCAGCATGCGGTGCTGGGCCAGGAACCGAGACCAGCATCTGTAGGTGGTGCACAGACGTGGTGTCTCCCGGTGGGCTCTCGGAGCCAAGAGGCTCTATGGTGGCTGCAGGAGCTGACTCAGAGGCAGAGGTCCGGCCCTCTGCGCGCAGAACACAAGCTTGCGGGGTTTTTTGAATGTCGCAACTTGTGAAATCTAGCATTGGTTTGCCTGGAAGTGAGCCTTTGCACCCAGTGCTGCTGGTCAGCATACACAGCAGACGGGTGCTGGGCTGAGTCCCTGACCCTGGCAGCTGCAGCCCTAAATGCCTGCAGCGTGGTGGGGACCTGCCTCTGGACGGTGCCCTGCTCACAGCTCTCCTGCTTCTTTCCCTTCTGTGTGCCCGTGGGTTTGGGCACTGGCAGCAAACTGCTGAGCTCAGTCCTGTTTGCAGCCTTCCCTCAGAGGGCAGTCGGCTGTGAGGAGCCCCAGTGTGCTGCTGGCCACAGCAGTGTGAAGGCTGAATGTTTAAATGTCTCGTGCTTAAACAGGATATTAACCAAGCCCAAGTATTTCCAGCAATTAAAATGCTGCTGACTGCATTCTGCTCCAGCTGTAGCAACAGATGCTGCAGATGGATTGCTGCAACTGTGGGTGCAGGAGGCAGGACAAAGGCTTGTTGATAGCAGGAGCTGCCCAGAGAGCTCTTCCAAAGGAGGGTGTTCCTCTGAGGAGGAAATCCCATCCTGCTCTCCCTCCCTGTCCCCAAACACTGTGTGACTTTGGTATCTCACTCTTTTGGCAGCGGGTGCCAGGGAAATTCCTTGGCATGGGGAAATGGGATGTGGGGGTCAGGTGGGCTTCCTGGGCGGGTGCTGGCAGTGGCAGAGCTCCAGCAGGGCTGGGGGCAGCCCTGAGGCTCACACATGGCCCTGTGCTGCTTGGAGCCACTGGGTGATGGAGTGATTGGTCACAGGGTTTACAGCAGTCTGTGGGGTGGGGGTCTGCCCCTATACATTGAAAGAGAAGGCCGAGCGAGGAGTTGGACTCGATGGTCCTTAAGGGTCCCTTCCAACTCAGGGTGTTCTATGAAATCTCTCTCAGAGGGTGAAGTGGTTTTGTGGTTGTTCACGCACGAGAAAAGCATGTTTGTCACAGGGGGTGTTTTACAGGAACACATCAAGGGAACTGCTCAGTGCAGTAACCCCAAACCAAGGCATGTCAGCTTCCGTGGTTTGCCTCTGCATGTTGCTGCTGCTTGACCTCAGCTGGGTTTGAAGCGCTGTAATAATGTTGCGTTATTATTCCTAATGCTGCTTTGATATTTTGAAGGTGAGCCTTTCCTCATCAGGCTGTTCTGAGGAAAACGTGGGTATTTAAGACTTTTTGTTCTGACTTGGAAACAATTGAAAGTGCTGGAATTTCCCACTTTTGGAAATTCCAGTTCTTTCCTCCTGGGAGCTGGGGGAAGTGCAAACATAAACTCTTTGGGGGTGTAGACTGTGTGGCATGTGTGTTTCAACTGCTGTTTTGGCAACTTGAAAGCACAGGAAACTGCGTGCGAGGACGGCTGGGTGCCATCGAGCCCGATGTGTATCTCTGGTTTATAAAAGCCCCATCTGCACGAGATCCAGCCCTGACCGCAGCGCAGAGGGGAACAGTGCAGAACCTGCCAGGGGCTTTCAGAGGCACAGGGAGAGCTCTTAGAGGCTCTGGGTGACATCCATGTACTGCTGCAGCCCCAGGGTGGTTTGCAGCCCTTTCATGTTAAGGGTGGTGAGGCACTGGCACCGGTTGCCTCGAGTGGTGGTGGATGCCCCGTCCCTGGAGGCACCCAAGGTCAGGCTGGACGGGGCTCTGAGCACTGATGGAGCTGTAGATGTCCCTGTTCATTGCAGGGGAGTTGGATCAGATGACCTTTAAGGGTCCCTTCCAAACCTGATTCCATGAACAAAGGAACATGTCTCACCCCAAGGTCAGCAACAGTAAGGTTTTATTCATGAGATTTAAAACCATCTTTCTGATATGGATAAATTCCAGGGCTAGTGGCCCATTTGTGTATGCATTTGCACTGAGACAGACAGTAACCCCCCCACGTAGTCCCCTCCCCGTGTGCCCCCCTCCCACAGTGCAGTGCCGCTCTCCGCTGCGAAGCGAGCTGTGCTCCGCAGGACCCCTGCGTCCCCCAAAGCCCCCAAAGCTGCAGTGACATCCAGGCAATGGGTGTGCATGTGCTGGCTCAGACACGACATCAAGGCTGGCATGGCTGCCTAGTCGTCCCCCCCACACAGGGCCAGCAGAGCTCTGCAATAGTCACCGGAGGTGTCCTTCTGCAAGGGGACATCTGGCTCAGTGCTCTCTGTCCCTGGATCCCCAGCTTATGGCTCGGCCAGAGAAGGTGCTGAGCCAAAGTGGGGTGCCCCCATCCCCTTACCTCGATCATATGGTACAGAGATTTGTCGAACAGGTCTATAAACTCTCCCCGGATGTTGAGCAGGTCGATCTCGCTCCGGGAAACCATGATCCGAGTGAGGGTCCTCTCATCTGTGCCAGCACCCTGTGAAGGGGAGCTTGAACAAATAACCCCCAAAACAGGCACGGGAGCCTCTCAGCATACCCAGCACAGCCCAAGTTGGAGGTCGTCACTTGGGCATATGCAGAGCTTGCTGCTGGCATGCCATGAGCCTCCTGTGTCCCTGCTAATCCAGAACTGGTTTGAGTTCAGCCCTGCTCCCTTGGGAATGGCTGGAGGTCAGACCCCATGGGATGAAATCAGAGACCCAGAGGGTCCCATAGCCCTGTCCCCTATGAGAGCCCATCTCTACCTTCATGGACTTGTAGAGCTTGTCAGCAAAGAAGGCTGGCTTGTTCTTCACACTCCGCACTGCAACACAGAAGGGAGAGAAGCTGAGTGCAGGCATAGCCCCATAGGATGCCCTATAAATGTCCCAACCCCACGCTGTGCTGTTAACTCCCCCTGTGAGCAGGCAAAGGGGATACTGCAAAGGGTGCCCTGCACTGACCGATGGCCACAAAGGCGTCCCTCACGTCTCCTGACATCCGCTTCCTGATGGCGTGCTCCACATCGTGGTTGGTCATTTTGATGAACTCCTGGAACACTTGGGGTGAGGAGAAGAAAGATCATCACCAAAGTGCTCATCCCAGCCCCAGGAGACCCAAGCCTCAAATGCTGAGCTTTCTGGGCAGCATGGGGCCAAGCTTGGGTGACCCCAACCAACCACCCTAAGTGGGGGGCTGTGCTATCTCCTCCCACTCCCTCATCCCCATCACTGTTGGAGACTGCCGTACCCACTAAACCGTGTCCCTGAGTGCCATATCTCCCCCAGCAGGGAGGAGTGAGGCGGTCCTACCTCTGCGGAGGTGTGGGTAGCTGCGGGTGCAGAGGATGCTGAGGAATCGGGTCTCCAGGGATTCACTGGAGTCATTGCTGGCAACGTCAGCAAGTTTCTATGAGAGGAATTGACAGTGAGGAGGGGGATGGGGGAGGGATGTCAGACAGCTCTTCCTGGATGTGAAGGTTCACAGCTGCATAGCCACGTGTTATGTCTGAGAAAAGGAGATGTTCTCCAGTTTTTATGAAAAAATGCTTGTTGTTAGGGTATTTTTTTTTCCATCTTTTGAGGTGGATGGCCAATAGTCCACAGGGAACTCAGAGCTGCCAGACACAGGAACCCCCAGCCCCAGCCCTGCACCCGCGGACTGCAGCTCTCAGAAATGTGCGCAAGGCTGAGCAGCAATAGGGCAGGCACTCACCAGGGTCTCAGCAACAACCTGGTGGAGAGAAAGAGAGAGACAGGAAGACAACAGGATCAGAAGGTGCTGCACAACCTTTCGCTTTCCTTTGACAAAGTGAGGGAAAGGTATCAAAAGCCCACTAAACGACCTGTCCCCTGCTTCCGCGGGGCTGTGCTGATCATGGAGCCCCCACCCCCCCAACTCCTCCTCCAGTTTGGGTCCCAGGCTGATGGGGACTAAAGACAATGGAGAATGAGCTGGGGCCCTGTGTGAGCAACCCAAATCCGGCGCACACCAGCTTGCTCAGCTCTGCTTTGCATCAGAACACCACTCGGCGCCGGGACAGCTGCTGCCCAGCTGCAATCCCTGTGCTCGTCATCCCTGGCTCTCTCTTTCTCCGCAGCAACAGCAGCAGCAGTTCATGCAGAAGCGAAGCACCCGCTCCCTCTGCTGGCAGCAGCTCCGCTGTCCCCATGTTCATGGCATGCACTGGGGCAGGACGGGGATGCGTGGTTGGGGAGAGGTGTCCCCTTGCTCTGTGGTCCCAAGGAGCGATGCCTGCCCCAGGAAGAGACCCCTCCATATCCTTCACCACATGCCAAAGGGAAGGAAAGGAAGGGAAGTGCTCTGCCCCATCCTGCAGAGTGAGAAGGCAGCCCCAGGGAGCAGGATAGTGCAGGGCATGCACCCATCAAACTCTCCATCAACTTTGGAGAAGATGTGACCTGAAAGAACAGGACCTCTGGGTGCTCAGCCCGAGGGTCAGAGCCCTCCTCAGACCAGGAGCTGAGCTAAGTGTTGGGCCCAGCATCCCAATTCTTCTCTCCCAGCCTTCCCCATCTGGTCTTGATTCATCACCACCCAGTGAAGACGAGGGGATGGTTTGGGGGGGCATCCTAAACAACGGTGAGGTGCAAAGCAGCGTAAGCTTCAGGGCTTCCCCATGCACAAGGCAAAGAGGTGAGAGCTTCCTGCAGGCCAACCCAAAGCTGCTTTTGGAGCTGAGAATCCATGCCTTAGTACTTCTGGGTTGTGGGATCCCAAAGCAGCCACTCTGCTCAAGGAACACTCTACTCAAGCCTGAGTGCTCCCTGGGGCTGCTGCATGTGCATGGAGTGGCAGCACGGGGTGTCAGGGTGTCAGGCGGGGCTGCAGAAGTCTGTCCTGAGAGCTGATGTCCCCTCACTTGGCATTTCTCCCTGCAGCTTGCAAAGACCCAACCCCAGCACCACGTGGTGCCCTGAGGATGCAGTGCCCTCGATCCTATACAGCTTGTGAGGTTCTCACCTTGGCATCTTCCTGTGCCTGTGTGAGGTTCGCTGGTCCCTCATCGCGGTTGCCCTGTGGGTCAATACAAAAATTATGGAGATCTGGGGAAGCCCCAGGTCAAGGGAGGACAGACAGGGCACTCCCAGCCCACAGCCACCTCCCCACAACCTGCAGCAGAAGCATGCCCTGCACGAGAGCTGCCCATACCAGAGCCAGGGAGACGAGGATCCTCTTGAAGTGCCCCGATGTGTCAGAGCTCAGGTCATCTTCCAGGCTCTTGTGGTAGGCTGAGGGTAAGAGTACAGCTGAGCCCTGCCACCCACCAGCACCCGCTGTCCCCGTCACCCACCCACGGGGTGTCTTTGTGCCTGGGGTTGGTGGTGGTCATCCTCCAGATGCCTTCATGGCTGGAGGCGGGGAGCAGCCCTGCAGCTCTGCTGGGACCACAGAGCTGTCTGATTTAAACCAGAGGGCTCTGGAACAGAAGGGGCTGTGGACTGAACCTGACTCTTGCTGCTCTTGTTCCCTAAGGAGTTGGGGGCTTGGGTGGAAGGGACACAAACGTGTGGCCCTCCGTGCTCCCTGCACTCCCTCCCATCCCGTACCCTGCTGGTACGCCTCGTTGATCGCTGCGATCTCCTGGTTGTTCCGCGTGGCCATGATCTCGATGAGGGTGCTCTCATCCGTGCCAGCCCCCTGCAAGAGAGCATCCCTCAATGCCAGGCCTCCATCCTGGCTGTGCTGCAAACCCTGCACTGTTTGTGTATGCAGAAGCTGATGGCATCACTGTGGCACCAACCTCCACTGCCTTCCTCAGCTGCTTGGCGTCATACTGTGCTGGAGTCAGCATGAGCCCGAGGATCAGCTTGGCCAGGCTGCCCGACAGCTCCGATTTCAGGTCTGCCAGCAGGTCCTGCAAAAGTGATGGGATGTTTGATGTGCCAGCTCCTTCCACACGTACAGCCCAATGCAGCAGCAGGGAGAAATGTGTGGAGGAGGGAAGGTGGCAGCTGGGAAGGCCCCAGCAGGATTTCTTGCAGTGAGGGAATGTCATTAAGGAGGGAAGGACACAGGTAGAGCAATGGATCAAGATGGGGGAAGCCAGTGGTACCCTGCCATAGTGAGCCTTGTACGCCTTCAGAATCTGCTGCCTCTGAGCGTTGCTCCTCTGTGTGAGCACCTCAATGATGGCCCCTTCATCTGTGCCTGCAATGACAGCAGCAGTGTGGCTGAGAGGCTCCAGTAGCCCAATAGAGCCATGCACACTGTTACCCCCTGCAAGCTGGTGCAAGGGGAGGGGGAGTTTACATAGCTACAAAGCTCATATTTTATTCCCCCAGGGTTATTCTGCAGCCCTGCATGGGTTTTCTGCCCTGTGATCTGTTGGGGAGCATGTCCCCACGGGGTCAGCATGGGGCTGGGTGCACTTACCCAAGCCCTTCATTGCCTTCCGCAGCACCTGCGCGTCACCGTCGTCGTTGAAGTTGCCCGCAGGCTGCACGGTTCCTCGCAGCTGTGGAGACATAGAGTGTGTGGACTTGCCCCTAGGCAGCAGGATGGGAGGAAGGAGGGATGGAGGGAGGGACGGTGCCACCCAGCAAGCCCATGCCAAAGCAGGTGGTGGATTAGTGCGAGCACCTGGAGCTGGGTGAGGATGTCCCCAATACCGTCACCCCTTCCATCTGAGGGCAAACCGTAGCCAGGCAGCAGAGAGAGGGGAGCAGGTGGCAGGCAGCCCCCCGTGTGTCCGTGTTCTGCTTGGTGCCATCCTCTAGCACTCAGACCCCATCAGCTGAGAGCCAGGAGAGGGGCACGGAAAGGAATCATGCCCTGTGTCCTTACACAACTCCCAGCACAGCACCGAGGCTCCCAGCCCTCTGGGCATCAATCTGCCCATCCAAAAGCACTGTCCCCTCGGTACCTCCAGCCACATGCAGGTCCCACCAACTATGCCCTGGGTACCCTTCCTTTGGGGTGAGTGCCCCGGCGCTGTGCGGGCTGCATCACACAGACATGCAGGAGCTGCTGTCTCAGTGAGAGAGGCTTCTGAAAGAGGGGTTAGTGGGGCCAGGACCAGCTAGCCCCGCAGGGTGACACTGATCTGACCTTGTGCCCAAAAACCAAAGAGACAAAAGAGTTGAAAGAAGGCACACAGCAAGAGGTAGAGAGGGGACACGGGGTTGTGTCCCGTGACAGAAGGGAGCAGGCAGTTCCCAAGCTGGCGGCGAGCAGAGGAGGCTAAGGGTGGGGGGCTGAGGGTGCTGACCTCCACTGTGGCCACCGCGCTAAGCTCCCACATCCGATAGGCCACCTGCGCTGCCTCGGGGAAGAACTCACCTGCAGCACTGCAAGGGGATGGCAAGGACAGGCAGACTGTGAGTTACACCCTGCCCTGCAGCCGCCCCATCCTGCACATCCCCAAGGTTCCACAGACGCCATGCGCTGGGCATGGGGCAAATGGAAGGGACTGTGGCATCGTTGGTGGCAGTGTTAAGGGACCACAGGGTCACCAGACCCAGCTGGGTGCTCCGCAGGGAACCAAACCATAGGTTTGTACCCAGGCCCAGGGGGACAAGGATGGATGGAAAAGGGGGTGACGGGTGTTCTTACTCATCGTCCCCTCCACACAGCTTCAGCAGAGCCTTCTTGTACTCTCCAGAGGTGTCCTCCTGGAAGGATGGGTAGAGATGGAGGATGGTGCACAGCAGGGATGCAGGATGTGGTCACAGGATGGTGCCATAGAAACGGCACAGGGAGAAGGGCTCCCTGAGCTGTCCCCTCGAGCTGAAGGGCTGGCACCTGGGCTGCCCCACGCCCAGCACTGGGAGGAAGGCAGCACTAGGAGAGTGGGACGCCCCAGCCCTCACCTTTATCATGTTGTGAAGAGATTTCTCATACTTGGTCCTGAACACCTCCCGGATGTCCAGCATGTCAATCTCGCTGCGTGACACCATGATGCGGATCAGCGTGTTGTCCCTGGTGCCCAGCCCCTGCAATGGAGCATCCCTTGTATCAAGCCCTGGAACTGCAAACCCACTCAGACTGGGAAGGATGCTTGGATTTGGGACTTTTCTCAGCCCCAGGTCTGGGTGGGGGAGTCCTCTGGAGGGAAAAGCTGAGAGGCAAGGACATAAGTCCTGGCTTTACAGCCACTCATTGGCACGGTGAGGGGAGATTTCCTTGGGCTGGGGTGATGCACGCACCTTCATGGCCTTGTAGAGCCTTTCAGCAAAATACTCTGCTGTGCTTCTGACGCACTTCACTGTGGGGGGAAATGGATAAAGTTGGGGGGGGGGGGATAATGGCAGCCTGCCCTGCACAGCCACCTCCCCCCCAACCCCACTGATGCTCGTGCTGCACCATGCAGCCCCAGCAATGCCACCCACCCACCCGCATCACCGTACCCACTGCCAGCATCAGCTTCTCGAAGTCACCAGAGAGTTCTCCCCGGATGCTCCTCTCGATTGGCTTCCCCGAAATCTTCAGGTACTCATCAAAGACTGTGTTATGAGAGTAGAGTGTTGGATGCTGAACCCTTCTGGGGCTACCAGGAGTGGAGCAGCATCCCTTTGGGGCATTAGTCACTCTGTGAGTAGTGTGCTCCAGTCACTTGGGTGTCCCCATTCCTCCTGTGGGTCAGCCCAGTGCCTTCTGGCGTATTCAGGATGCCCCAGTAGGAGAAAGACCCCATGCAAGTGGCCTTGGCAGGAGGTGCCCAAGCCCTGTAGGTGCTCACCCATACGGAGGTGCTGCTTGCTCCTCCGGCCCAGGATGTAGATGAATTGAGCCTCATCAGTACCCCACTTCAGCTCACCAGCTTCCAGCAGGTCCTTATGAAATGGGGTAGGAGGCAGAGAGCCTGAATCAGAGTGCTGCTTGCACCCTTTCCAGCCCCAGGTCTGGCTCATCCCCATGCCACCCTACTCAGATGCCACTCATGAGCCTCACCTTGGCATCCTGCTCCACCAAGTCCTCGCTGACCACATCGTCCTCCTCCCTGGCGCCCTGTGGGGTGGCCATGGGCTCAGCCCTGCTGGGTGAGGCACCCACTGCCGGCTGAGGATGGACAGACAGACAGACATACCTGGAGCAGGACAACAAGCATCTTCTTGAAGTGGCCTGATGTGTCCCCAATGATGTCAGCCTCCAGGTCCCTCTCGTACGCTAATGGAAGATGAAAAATTCAGGGCTGGGGGAGCTGAGATCCCCTTAACTCTGACCCTGGCCTTCCCCAGTCCTCACCATCCTTGTAGGCGGCCACCAGGTCATGGATCTCCTGGTTGGTGCGAGAGGCCAGGATCTCGATGAGGCACTTCTCGTCTGTGCCAATGCCCTTTGAGTACAGACACACAGCCTTGTGAGCAGCAGGGAGAGCCAGGGGCATCCTCAAAGTGCTCTCAGAGGCTGCCCAGCCCTTACCGCAATGGCATCTTTGATTTCCTTGGCATCACTGTAAGGTGGAGGCCGCATCAGGCTCACGATCAACCGCTCAAACTTGCCCGTCAGCTCATACTTGAGGTCTGCAATGAGGTCCTGGGGGTCGGTGAGTAAGGGGTTGAGATGCCTTTGACCTCACATCATCCCCTGAGGGTGCAGGAAGCAGCATTTAGGGTTTGGATAGGGGCTCATTTCTGCTGTTACCTTCCCATATTGAGACTTGTAGGCTTGGCAGATCTCCAGGCGCTGCTTGTTGCTCCGGGATGTGATGAGGTCAAGGATGGCATCCTTATCACTGCCTGTGGGGAGAGTCAGGCAGTCATGTCTGGCCTCATGGCTGGGTCCCACCCCACTCTGGGCTCACCATCACCATCCCACCATGCCCAAAGCTGCTGCTGGCCCAGGACAGGAGGAGAAGCAGAGCCGAGGGGAGGAAGGGGAGAGGGAGGCGGGAGCAACCCTGGCATGCTGCTGAACCAAGCAGCTGGAAGGGATGCGATGCGGGGTGCCCAGCATGCAGTTGGCAACCAAAGGACATGGGGACATCAGGGTTGTCCTGGGGTGACACAGCCTCGAGAAGCATCCATACCAAATCCCTTCATGGCATTGTACAAGGTGTCTGCATCCTGGCTGGCATTGAAATCTGGGAAATCCTTCACAGAGCCCCTGTAAACCTGGGAGGGAGGAAGCAAGGAGATGCAGAGGGAGAGCAGCCCCTGCCCTGTGCTGCAGCAGGAGGGGAAAGGGAACTGAAGGCTGAGGGACAGCAGAGTGAGGCTGGCTCCTGCCTGGAGCTGGGAGAGCTGAGCTCAGCTCAAACCCAAACACTGTTCTTCTTTCCAGTTGCTTCCTTTCCTGTTTGCTCTCTATGCTGCATAAATTGTTTGTGTCTCATGTCCCTGCAGGCCGTGACCTTCCCACTTGTATTTTGCTGGCACTGCTCTCTGTTTGCCCAAGGTTAAGCTGAACACAGCCCTCCCTAACCCAGGTGTTCGTTAGCAGCCCTGCTGGCTATACTGGGGGCAGCTCAGGAGGTTTGGGCAGCTGAAAGGGGAGGCTCCATGGAGACCCCTGAATGCAGGGACCTCTGCAAGGCAGCAGGGCTTCAGGAAATTAGCAGTCCAGACTCAAAGCAAACAAAAGGAAGTCATTTTCTCTGCGTCCTGCTGTGAGTTGGGAAGCCCTCCGGATGCTGAGGATGCCCATGCTCTGCATGGAGTCCAAGCAATGAGACAGGGACTGGGAAGAACAGGGGCTGGGGTTTCTGTCTCCAGGTGAACTTTGGCTGGGGTCAGTCACCCCAGCAGAGCTCAGACCCTGCACATTGTCAGCACAAGCCCGGGGTGGAAGCAGATCTGAAACCTACACAGCGCTGTAGTATAAGGAACTGGACACATCCCTGCTGTGGGAAGAGCCGAGCAGTGGAATTCCTGTATCAGTTTCATAGAGGAAAGGGGCTGGAGCTGGGGACCAGAGCTTGCAGAGAGGAGATGATTTCCCATAGGGAGGCGTGCGGGCATGGGTGCAGATCGTGTTGCAGCTGATTCATCCGAGAGCTGCATTTAGCCCCGCTTCCCGGCAGCTCCAGACCCTCCTGCTGCCAGCACACACACACACACACACACACACACACACACACACACACACACACACACACACGGCATTGACAAGGAGCTGGCGGGGGAAGGGGAGGTGTCCAGAGGCAGCAGGAGGGGACAAGGGGTGCTGGGATCTCATGGGTGGGTTACACGGAGCTGGCGAGCGAGGCCAGCACCTCGCTGAGGTGCTGCATGGTGGGGATCAGGGAAACTGGGGCAGGAGGTCAGTGCATTGCCCCTGCTCCCTGCAGGGCCCCAAGGAGGTGCAGAACATCGCTGGGGAGGGAAGCAACATCCATTCCGCTGTGCCCCCCCCCCCACCTCCAGGCCCTCTTGTCCCCCTGCTCCAGCAGCTCGGGGCCCCCCACCTCCCCTCCTCCAGCCTCTGACTCATCTCAGAGCTAAAAATAAGCTAGGCTGGGGCTGGTGGGGCGGAGGCAAAATTCCCAGCGTGTCTCCGCTCCCACCCGCAACAGCTGCCTGGGCTCTGGACCACCGATGCTCACATATGCTGTGCCTCAGTTTTCCAGCTCAGAAGCTATCACTAAGTGAGATGCTGTGGTTTGTTGGGCTTGTGGCAATAACTGTGTGTTTTCTAAAGGGAATGGTGAGCAGCAGAGCAGCCAGCCACTTTTCTCCCCCATCCCACTGTGTTCCCAAAGGGATTTTTGCCCCTGGCTGCCCTCAGCTCACTCTGCCACCATTACCCCCAACTGCTGGTGTTTCCTGGAGAGACCAGAATGCACACAAACCCTGCACCATGCAGCTGCTGTCCCAGCCCTGGGGACAACACTCACTTTGCCCCCCAGAACCCATCCCACCCAAGCACCCAACTTGATGCAGTCACCATACCTTTCCTTTGGGTGCCATGGCTTCCCCAGCTGGGAATCACAGGGGTGGGGGCACAGAGGAGCTGCAAGAGGGAGCAGAAAAGCAGATGTGAGCCAAAGCATCCTCTGGCACCCTGCAGCCATCTCTCAGTACAGAAAGCTGGGTGTCCCCTGTCCCCTCCAGGGCTCTGCAGGGTTACCATGGGGTGACCACAGCTGAGCTCCTTTGCTACCTGGCAGCAAGACAGGAGCAGTAAAGATGATGCGTGCCTGCACAGCTTCCTGCTGCTGAAGAAAGAAGCCAGGAGGGGAAGAAAATGCTGAATATGTGGAAATGGGCTGAGCATCCTCTTTGGGGAGCACGCTGCAGTGCTGACCCCACCTCCTTGCCATGCCCTGTGATGCTCCCATGCCACTGGTTTGCCATAGTGCATCCCAGTGGCTGCAGGGATGTCTGGGGAATCCCCCCACTGCGGTATGGGGCCAGGCAGCACATGGGTTTCTGCACACCAAATCAGCACTGCCATCAGCGCAGTGCAGAGCAGAGCTCAGGAAACCCAGGCGAGTTTCTAGAGTTTCTAGGGTAACCTGTGGCTTGTTTTCTAACAACCAGCACCATTTATAGCTTCAGGCTGTCTTGATGTAAGCTTTCCCCACCCCCACGGAGAAAGTCCCCTGGCAACTCTGAGAAAGCTGCCGGAGGGAGAAGAACAGCTGGAAAATGGAGGGCTCCCTGAGCACCATCTGAGCCTCTGTGCACAGAGCCTTTCCCGTCACGCTCTGCCAGAGCCGGCCTTCCTCTGTGACACGTTGCACAGAAGCACAAGACACAGCCGGGCCTCTCCTGGACTCCAGCCGGGCAGCAAGCAAAGGGAAAGCACACAGATTCACCCTGCTTCACCCCACTTCTCTGCAAGAGCAGACAGCAGAGGAAGGAGGGGCCCTGCCTGTGCTGCAGGGCACCTTCTAGCACCGAACATTTCCGCAAGCATCCTCGCCAGAGCAGATAGTCTTGCAGAAAAGCTCAGCTGCTTCCTTCTCTTTTCAGCCCCAGCATTGCAGCAGGGCTGCAGTGTGCCAGTGGGTGCCAGGGATCCCAGCCCTCAGCCCGTGCATCCTTCCAGTGCCTTTCAGAACCTGCTGTGTCACAGGGGATGCGGGCTTCATGCCTTCCAGGCACAGAGGAAGCCCTGCAGCACTGTGCTCCCTCCTGCTCTGCATGCAGCAGCCAGGCTGAGGCTGCCCTGCTTATCACAGCAGTGAGTGCCGTGCCACACCCAGTGCCTGCAGTGTGCCTCTTGTCCCCCATTACAGGGCTCACCGTGGGGCTAACACCTCTCTGGGAACTCAGAGAATGGCCTCAGCTCTTACACAAGTGACTGAAGCTCCGTGCAGCCCCCAACCCAACCTGACGGAGAGCTCCGTGCCCCTGGGCAAAAGGTGCTGCAGGCAGCCCTAACGGATGCACACACCCCATCCGTGCCATCCGCATCACCCCTGCTTCCCTGCTGCTCTCAACCCTTTGCAAACCCTCACCAAAAAAACTCCCCCATCGAGGAAAGAGGAAGGGGGGGGAAGAGGGGTCCCCGAGGTCCCCTGCCACACCCAAGAGCCAGAAGTCCCCTGCACTGAAGTGCGTTTGGGGCACATCGGTAATGAAATAAATGGGATTTCCCCCCGTGGGGGGCAGGTGTGCATGTGCTGGGTTTGTTTGTGCGGCACAGAGTGCACATGCCACATCTCCACTGCCGGACACACCCATGGGCCCTGGCCCCACTGCAACGTCCGTTCCCTCTACAGGTACCCCAAACCCCTCCATCCCTACAGCAGCACAGCCCCAGTTGTTTGTTACAAAAGAATGACTTTGCAAATAGTGTTAACAAAAAATAAGTAGAAGGAAAAAAAAAAAAAAGAAAGAGAGAAAAAAAGGGGCTGGTTGCCAGCCTCCCCTCAGCCCCCTCCTCTGCTCGCATCCCTCGCCCCTCGGCACCGCTTCCCCTTCCCTCCCCTCTCCCTTTGCACTGCACCGTGCTGCCTTTGCTTTGCACGCCCCTTGCACACTCACCACGCGGCCGAGGCCTGTTGGGTAGCGGAGCAGCCAGGCGCGCTGCGGGCGTACTGGTGGCCGTGTGCCCGTCCTTGCTGTGCAGCTGTTCCTTCCCTCCTAACAACGTCACCGCTGCCGGCCCCAATCCCCGCCTGCCGCGGCTCTGGGGTCAGAGCTGTGCTCCCACCCTCCCCACCCCAAACCCCGTGATTTTGGATGAGCGGGATGTGGGGGGGACGCGGTGCCGCACGCCCCTGCCACGGCTTGGGGATGGGGACGGGAGACCCCCATGGGGTGTGAGGCTGTGGGGTTGTGGGGGGACTACAGGGATAGTGTTTCAGCTGTGGAAGTGCCATTGCTGTCACTTTCCAGGGTAACACCAGGGTGCCCCACTGCTTGCTCCTTCTGCAGGGCATCTCTGCAGCGCTCAGCCCCCTCCTGCACAGAGCAGGCAGCAGCTGTCCCTCTGCCAAGCCCTCTGATGCCCTCTGCCAAACCCTCTGATGCCCTCTGCCAAAGCCGAGGGAAGCTTTTCCCCCCTTCTGCTAAGGGGAAGGTGCTGAGCTGTATGCTGCAGGCAGGAGCTGGGTGCTGCAGGAGAGCTGCTCCATCCCCCTGCAAACACAGAGCAAAGACCTTGCAGCAAAGCCATGGGTGGAGCTCAAGGCCATGGGTGGAGCTGCAGATTGAGCATCCACATGGTGCTCCTTTTCTGAGCCCCCACTCCCCACCACCACCTTTCCCCAACCAGCACAGGGCTGCAGTGTTGTCCCTGCTGTGGCAGCAGCACAAGGAAAGCTGGGACACTTCGGGATGCATGGTGCTGACCCCGAACTCTTGGCATCCCGCAGGCTCTAGCATTGACCCCAGGTGGGCTGTGACATGCCCCATGGCTGGCACGGGACAGAACGGCCCAGAGGGAACCACAGGCACGCTAGTCAGGAGCCCCTCATGCTGCTCCCCCCTATCCTGTTGTTCCCCCCACCCAGGGCAGTGTTCCCTGGGGAAGGCGTTGGTGGCCGGAGACCTTGCTCATGTGAGGCCACGTGGGTGACAAATGTGGCTTTGTTCAGCCTGTGCTGTGCTACAGAACGATGGCCCCACTCTCCTCCCGGTGCCATGCTGTGCTCAGTGCCCCCGAGGTGCTCAGGGGGTGCACTGGGGATGTGGGGCTTAGAGCATGCCCCTGTGCTTTGGATGCTCTGTGTCCTTCCTTGCTTTAGCCCCTCCCTGCTGATGTCCCCTTCTGATGCAGGTCTCACTGCCTGAGTACAGCTCCAGGGCTCAGCTGGTGTAAGCACACCGCAAATCTGGATGGGTTCTGCTGCTGCAGGGACCTTGGAAAGGGAGAGGGAGGGAAGGGCTTCCCCCTTCCACCTGCCCCACCAGCTTTGAAACAACAGAAACCCCTCACTAACGTCCTTGAGCCCATTAGTATTGTGTGCTCGTGTGTACGGTTTGGAAGGCATTATGGGAAAAATATTTCTGCATAGATTTCCCATTGTACTGCCAGAGCGGTGGTCGGCGGAGGGCAGGGGTGGTGGGCAGAGGGAGGGTCAGGGTGTTCCCAAAGGGATTTAAGCACAGATGCTGCTGGCGCTGTCCGAAGCTCACTTTGCAGCTGGAGAAGTTTGCCTCAAGGATTGACAGGGTGAGTAGTTGGTCTTACCAGGAAGATCTTTTAGGTTTTGATAACCTTCCGATGGAAACAAAATGGTCAGGGAAAAGCGGTCTGCGTGGGATTGGTGGCGTGCAAAGGGGAAATGCAGCTGGGAACGGGGTGGGAAGGCAGGCAGCCATGTGCTGCTGAACGTTTGGCTGAGCTCATGGCCCTTGAAGAGCAGATTATGGGACCAAAGTCCATGCTGTATGGTGTAGCATTGCGGGGATGTGAAGGCACACAGTGTCCCTTGCTGTGCTCCTGGGAGCTCCCAGGGGAAGGCACGCAGATCCCAGCATCTCATCTCCCATCGCACTGATGTCCACCAGTGTGGGGCTGCTTCAGGGCTGACATCCTTTCTGGTATAGTTAGCAAGCCACAGCAACACTGTGCAGGCTCATGGTCCCCTGCATGAGCTGCTATGGTGTGGTTATGGTGCGGTGGGAGCATCCCTGTGGCAGCCAGTGGTGCCCCAATGTGCTCTCTGAGGCCATCCCTGATGCAGCATCCTCACTCTGCTGTCCTTTGCTGTCCTGCAGATGCCGTGCTGGGGCTGCCTGCTTTCCACCTGGACACTGCTGTCCCGCAGGAAGCGAACCCCGGGCGGCTCAGTGCCCTCCAGCCTCCGCCGCTGCCTCTCCCCCTCCGACCTGGTTGCTCTGGGAGTGGGCAGCACGCTGGGGGCTGGTGTCTATGTGCTGGTGGGGGACGTGGCCAAGACCACGTCTGGCCCCAGTGTTGTTCTTTCTTTCCTGATCGCAGCTGTTGTGTCCATCCTGGCTGGGTTGTGCTACGCCGAGTTCGGGGCGCGCGTACCTATGGCCGGCTCTGCTTATCTCTACTGCTATGTGACAGTGGGAGAGCTGTGTGCGTTCGTCGCTGGGTGGAATCTGCTGCTGTCCTATGTCATCGGTATAGGGCACTTCTGACCCTTCCAGACCTCGGTGGCTGTGGGTTTACATTCCATTGGGAGCATCCCCAACAATGTCCAAGCCAACACCATCACCTCGCCCCAGGTACTGCCAGCGTTGCTCGAGCCTGGAGTGCTACCTTAGATGAGCTCCTCGGCAAGAGGATGGGGAGGTTTTTGGATGCCCATGCCCCCATCAACTCAGCAGGGCTGGCGGAGCACCCCGATGTCCTTGCTGCATGCCTGGTGGTGCTTCTGGCAGGTAGTGTGCTTGCCCCACACTACCCCATTGTGCAGGAGGATCTCACTGCTGTCTCTCATTTCCACCATCCCAAGTGATGTCCGCTGTGGTGTGACCCCAAGGGCACAGACAGCTTTGTGCTCTTCTCCCCAGGGCTGCTTTCCTTTGGAGTGAAGGAGTCCACCACTATCAACAAAGCTTTCACTGCCCTAAATGTGCTCATCCTGCTCTTCATCACAGCCAGCGGATTCATCAAGGGTGACCTGAGCAACTGGCAGCTGCGGGAGGAGGACCTGCCCTGGGCAGCCCACAGGGTTGGGTATGAGGGGCTCTGCTCACCCCGTGCTGCCTTCATAGGGAGTGGATGGATGGTTGGGCCCCTAAAGCTCTATCCTAGAAGATCCCACTTTCCCCTTTATTTCTCCATGCCCTATTGACAGTGTGCCTCAGAGCTGAAGAACTGAAGGTCCTGGGACCCCTTTGTGCTTTCTGACTCTTCCTCCTCTTCTTCCTCACAGCAACCAGTCCATGGCTGGCAACACAACCAGTGCCTTTGGGACAGGAGGCTTCATGCCATATGGTTTCACTGGGACCTTGGCTGGAGCTGCGACCTGTTTCTATGCTTTTGTTGGGTTTGACTGTATTGCTACCACAGGTGAGCCAGGGGAAATACCAATGTCACCTCTACTGTGGTGGTGAATCTCCTGCAGCCACGAGGATGCTACAGATCCACTCCCCAGCTTCACCTTGTCCTCCCCAGGGGAAGAAGTGAGGGACCCACAGAGATCCATCCCCATGGGCATCGTCCTTTCCCTCCTCATCTGTTTTGTGGTGTACTTTGGAGTGTCCGCTGCACTCACCCTGATGATGCCCTACCACCTCCTGGACACCACCAGCCCCTTCCCGGTGGCTTTTGACTATGTTGGCTGGGGCAGTGCGAAGCATGCTGTGGCTGTAGGCTCCCTGTGTGCCCTCATCACCAGGTGAGCGGGTGTCCTGGTGTGCACAGGTAACCTGTGGACACCACATCTGTGATGCTGGCCCATCATCTGATGGTAAGGGAGGAGACAGCCATGCCAATGTGGTCTTGAAGAGGTCACGGATGGTACAGAAGAATGGGAGCTCCCTTAAGTGCAGGGTGGCACCTCCTGAGTGCCCTTTTCTCCCCTCTCTGCAGCCTCCTGGGCTCCATGTTCCCCATGCCAAGGATCCTGTATGCCATGGCTCAAGATGGGCTCCTCTTCAGTCCTCTGGCCAAAGTCAGCCGCCGCCAGTGTCCAGTGGTGGCCACACTGGTGTCTGGAGCAGTGGCAGGTGGGCAAGCAGCTGGGCTGGCTGTTATCTACCAAGATTGTTTTCATTCAGCAGAGCCCCTATAGCCTTCCTATGGGGTGTTTGAGCAATATCTGAGGGTAAAACACATGGGGGGAAACAAGCAGAACCAGGAACCCTAAAGTGAGCTGCTCAGAAATTGCTGTGGGGGTGTCAAAGGCTGGTGCCGTGCCCAGGGACCGAAGCACCCTCAGCTTTAGGTGCTTGAATTGCTGCAGCAGTGGCACAGGGAGAGCACGGCCCACGGTGTGCTCCTCATCCCTGCAGCTCTCCTGGCTCTCCTCCTCGACTTGAAGGCACTGGTGGACACCATGTCCCTCGGCACGCTGCTGGCCTACTCACTGGTGGCTGGCTGCGTGCTCCTGCTCAGGTGCGGCTGCAGGATGGGTGGGGGGTGATGGGGACACGCAGCATCACTGCCTGATCCTGAGCATCCACACAGGTACCGCCCTGAGCCCTGCAGCCACGACGTTCCTGCGAAGAAGGTCCCGGCGGCACAGCCCTGGTGGCAAGCTGTGCTGTGGCCACCCCCCCGTCCCACCCCGCGCTCCTACACCGTGGTGTCCTGGGCTCTGGTGGCCATCGGTATGCGTGGGGGATGTAAGGAAGCTGGCGTGGGTGGACCCGTGGGGACACGGCGGGGCGGGCAGGATCACACCCAGCAGCACTTGCTGAGCTCCCTCCTGCCCTCTTCCGGAGCCTCTCTCCCTCTTTCTGCTTTTCATGCTAAAAGCTAAACAGACAGTCCCGAGCTGTCAGCTCCCACCCTCGCCCCTGTCCCTTGTCACCCCAGGGAGCTGCGCTTAGGGTGATGCCCCGTATCCCCACAGCTGCACTGCTCGGTGCCGTCAGTGGAGTGAGTGGTGCTGCACTGCCCTGCCTGCATGCCCGTGGGGCCGGCTGCAGGGCTGCCCTGGTTCTGCTGCTGCTGGGGATCCTGGTGGCTGCTCTGCTTGTCTGGAGGCAGCCCCAGAGCCAGGAGAGAGCGTCCTTCATGGTGAGCAAAGCGGCTTCGGGGACCTCCCCAAGGGAAAAGGACCTGGGGGATGGAGCACCTGCAGCACCTCCTGCCCCAGTGCAGCACCCATTGGCCAAACCACCCCATAAGCAGGGCCTGGGCAGCAGCAACCCTCTCAGCCCCATATCCCAGTGGTGGGGTTGGGCTTCCCCTTGCCACAGAGACAGCAGAAAGAGCCCAGACGGGCTGCAGCCCCACCCAAGGGGTGCAGGGTGACCCCATGATCTGGTGGATGCAGGTTCCCTGCCTGCCCTTCCTGCCACTGCTCAGCATCACTGCCAACAGCTGCTTGATGGCACGGCTCGGTGCGGCCGCCTGGCTGCGGTACCTGCTCTGGATGGCCCTTGGTAAGCCCTGAGCCCAGCTTTGATCTGCTGGTGGGGGGTGAGTGGTGGAAAGATGCCTGTTCTGATAGGAAAGGGCAGTGGGAACACCCCGTCCTCTGATCCATGGCCCAAAGGGTTTGGAGGACAGGGAAGAGAGCCCTCCACTCTATTCTGCCCACTCCCAGGTTTCCTCATTTACTTTGGCTATGGGATCTGGCACAGTGCTGAGAACCACCAGCCCCAGGAGCTGCAGGGGGACAGGGCTGGGGATGCGGTGCCCATGTGCTTGGGGAGGGCTGGAGGGGATGGCCTGGACCCCAGTGCCTGGCTCCATCCACCCCGTGCACAGGGAGCTGCAGTTCCTGAGCAGCCCCAGCCCTCAGGGCAAGCCCCTGCCAAAGGAGCTTTGATTGGAGAGGATAAAGCAGTCAAGCTTTTGTGCTGGTTTTGTTATTTTTCTGCCTCCCTACCAGTCCCCAAAAACACTGCCACAGGCTGCTGCTTCTCGTCGACTTGTCATTGTTACAGCCAGTAGCACGTTGGCCCAGTGCACAACTCATACACACACACACAAAAACACACACTGACACCTGCACCCCAGCTACACAGCCCCAGGGAGGGGACAGACCGATGGCAGCCTCTGGAGTGGTGACTGCTCCACCACACTTGTGTGTGCCCAGGGGAAAGTGCTGTGTGCATCCAGCCCATACACGTGTCCACCCGTGTGCGGTGGCCCCGCAGCCCTGTTGGTGTCCCCTGGCTGGGAGCAGGGGGATGTGACCTCCTGGCATCCATCCTGTGGGAGGATGCTCTGCTCCCAGATGTGCACCTCTACTCAGCACTGGGTGAGAACATGAGGCTGGTGATGCTGGCTGATGGCAGCAGAGACAGGCAGGGCTCAGCTGTAGCGTGGCAGTGAGCAGAGTATGACCTGAGCTGTGGGAAAAGTCCCTGGGACCTGATGCTGGAGATGGAGGAGGCAGCAGGGAGCTCTGCCCGCCTGCCCCAGGGAATGGGACCAGCACATCCCATGCCCACCCCACCTCCGGGCAGTACTGATGCTGGATACTCTCGGAGCCAAGCGCTAGGTCAGATCCAACCCCCATGCATGTCTGTGTGTTCCAGCTGACCCCATTCATCCCCAGAAAAGGGGTGTGGGGATAGTACGGTGCAGGCCCCCCATGCAGCAGAGGCCAGAGAAAGGCAGGCACAGGTGTCCCAGGAAGCGCTCCACTGGACAGGGCCACCATGGGGACCCGGCCACCCTGAGGGCCAGCCCTGGAGAGCGGGGGCACTCGCAGCCATGCCACCCCCTGGGCTGTGCGCTACGTGGCAATGAGGGGCACGTCACCAGCAGCAATGGGGAAGGGGCGGCCATCCCCCCCGTTGAGCACACGGTACAGCAACTCCTCCTTCTCGCGGTGAGCCTGCTCCCGCAGCTTCGACTCCTTCTCCAGCGCCCCACGGGTGGCAAGCAGCTCCTCTGACAGCTGCCTGTGGGCAAAGGGCAATGCTGTGGGACCCACGTCCCCATCGCTGTCCCCTCTCCCCCCTCAGGTGTCACCCTCGGCCATGGAGCTGTGGATGTGCACTCACCTTGTCATCACCAGGTGGTTCTGGGTGCGCACCTGCAGGTCCTCGTTCTCTTGCTGCAAGGTCTTCACCTTTTCCTCCAGCAGAAGGTTCCTCTCTGCCTGCAAGGGGAACATCAGGGTGAGGAAGGGGCTGTGGAGCATGCATTTGTGCCCCCCTCAGTGCTGCACCCAGTGAGAAGTCATCTCAATGGCAACTCCCTGCCCCAAGGGAGGAATGAGGCTCCGTCCAGTTCCACTCAGCCACAGATTCTGGTCAGTATTCAGATGGAGAGAAGAGATGCATTCAGGAGAATAACAAGAGATAGAAAGAGCAAAACCCACCCGCATCCCCCTTGAACCCACCACGCTCTCCAGGTTCAGCAGCTTCTTGTCCAGGCCGTGGATGTGCTCATTCTTCATCTCGATGACAAAGTGCAGGCTCTCCAGCTCCTGCTCCCAGAAGGGACTGGGGCTCCCATGCTCCTGGGGGGCACAGGGTGGGTCAGAACCGCATTGGGGTGGGTGCTTGGTGCCTCAGCCTTGGCTCATTTGCCCACATGTGACCCCATTGTGACGGTGCTTGCAGCCAGGGTCCTTCACACCCACGATGGGTTTGCATGCTCAGTGTGACAAGATTTGCCCTTTGCTCACGTTCAAGAGACCCAAACAGCCCACAGACCTCACAGGAATGGAATTTTACCCCTTCAGCTCTCCCAGTGCCCTCTGTGCATCCATTACTGGTGCCAATCAGAGAAGCTTTGTGCCAACCTCCTAGGGACAGGACATTTCCCTGACACCAATATGGGCCCTAGGCAGCCTGATCCAGTGGGTGGCAGCCCTTCCTTGGCAGGGGGTTGGAAATGGATGGGCTTTAAGGCCTCTTCCAACCCAAGCCATTCTGCAATTCTATGGATATTTGCACCCCAGGCATCCAGCAGAGGCCAATAGCCACATGCATCCCAGCACCTCAATGTGCTTCTTGTAGTCCCTGCTCAGCAGCGACTCCTCCACCCGCTTCATCCTGTCCTGGAAAGACTGCAGCTGGGACTTCAGTGCAGCAATGGTCTCCTGGGCAGCAGGGGAAGAAGCAAGAAACAGCTGGGATTTCTTCTCCAGTAGGGGTACCCCAGTAACACCAGGGTTGCATGGCACACTGGGGATCCTAAGATGGTTCTCCTAGGGCTGAGGATTTCACCATGGGTACCTGTAAGGCCTCCTGGGACCTGTGGTGGGTCTCTGCCAGCAGCAGCTTCTCCTGCTCGTGCACTCTCTGGAGCTCTGTAGGGGGAGTATGAGCTGAGTGTCACTGGTGTGAGGACACCAGTGGTGGCATCCCCATGTTTTACAGCCAGAGGGGCTGTAGGGAGTGGGTGGGGTCTGCAGGGAGCATCACTCTGCCCAGGGATTGCACCTTTCAGGGTCTCCTCATGCTCTCTCCTCAGGGCATCGAGCCTCTCCTTCAGCTCCAGGTCCTTTTCCTTTTCCACCTGGAGATGACAGACCCTGAATGTCCCATAGGCTGTCCCCGCCAGCCAAGCGCTGCACCCCACAGCACCCCAATTCCTGACCCACCTGGGTGCTGACACCTCGCAGTCCCTCATCCTCTGCCCCCTGGGCTCCTTGCAGCCTCTCCTCCTCCTCCTGTCCTTGGAGCAGTTTCACAGCCTCCGCACCGCGCTCCTCCCCCAGTGCAGCCAGCTCCTTCCCAGCTCCATTGGCTGCAAAGCAAATGGGGCTGAAACCAGGTGCATCCTGCCGGTGTCGTCCCCTTCAGCCCCTCAGTGCTTTTCCACTAGACAAATCCCTCCTCCCAACACCTTCAGTGCAAATTAACACTAATTGGGACGGCATTGGCAGGCTGTGAGAAGAGGTAACCCCAATGCCTCCTGCCCTGGGGATGGCCCATCTGCCCAAGATGATGGGACACTACCATGCCATTGGGATGGCATTGGGATGCCATCATCCCTTCCCATGCTGGAGCTGGAGCACCACCCCTGTCCCCCCATCAGTCCTGTTCCATAGCAGTGCCCCAAGCTTGTTGATGGAGACAGACATTTCCCTCTCACCGTTCTCTGTCCTCCAGGCACTGAGCTCCTGGCCAGGCGCTCCCTGCTGTTGCTGAGCTTTGTGCTGCCTCTGGCCAAGAAAAACATGATATGCACAATAGGGTAGGACATCAAAACTTTTGGCTACTCTCTTCCGTCCCTACTTCCCTGGGATGCACCGTGACCAAATACAAACCCCATTAGGGAGCGTGGCTGGGGAAAAAAAAAAGCAAAGCAAAGCAAACAGGCACAGTGCTGCTCCGCTCTCTGTCTGCCCTCCTTTTGCAGCTTCAGGGAAGCATGCTGCCAGCGAGCCGGGAACGTTGAGCCTCTGGGAAGCCCCGGCTGCATCTGCCCTTCTATGGCGTTGGTGGAGGCAGCCGGGATTCGCCGTGTCCATGTGCAGTGTGAATCCGGCACGCTGAGGTTGGGCTGTGCCCTGCCTGCAGCTCAGCTCCAGCCTGGAGCTGCTCCTTTGGGGCACTGAGATGGGAAATGGGGATTTAAGTGCCCGGTGTGCCCTGCCGAAGGGTTCCCTGTGCCTGAGCTGTGGAAAGGGTGCATGCTGGAAAAGCTGCAGCATGTTCTGTGCCTTGCTTGGCTGCACAGTGGCCATCGTGACCTCTGCCGTGGCACAGCCAGGGGGACAGAGCCCAGGGTGCTCCTGCCCTCCTCCAAAGAGCCACGAAGGTGATGTCCAGGGACCTGCATGCCAGCAATGCCCCCAGCATGGTCCCGTGGCACTTTTCCCTCTCTTCTGTGCCCACATCCAGTAGGATGGAGCCTCAGAGCCCCTTCACTGCCCATCAAGTTGGATTTCAGGCAACTGCATCAGCTCCGAAACCATTGCCTGGTGTGAGTAGTGTGTCAAATTTGAATGTGTCAGATTTGAATTCCTGCCTTAAGGCTGCAGGTGACAGCACCTCTAGCAGTAATAAAGAGTGTCTGCAGCTCATTGAGCTCTTGAGTGCTCCTCTTTCTTGGAGAAGAGCTTCACCACAAAACCCAAAACCAAGTGGCTGAAAGCTAACCATGTGTACAGCAGCCCCAGAGCTGGCCAGGGGAGAACCACATGGAATGTCCTGCAGGTGCTGCCCTTCTGGTTCTGTGATGTTTCAGCATGAAGATGCCTGCGTTCAGGTTTGGAGAGACTCATGCATATCTATACCCACATTCTTACACAAAATATTTCTAATGTGGAGCAGAACTGGTTGGGGTCAGTTCCATTTCCCCCTGAACGTGCAGCACCTCGAGGCGTGCACCCACGCACCTGCAGGCAGTGGTGGGACTCTGCCTCAGCTCTCAACTCTTTTCTGCACTGTGTTTTCTTCCTCTTTTCCTGCTTTACACTACGCAACGTTGCGGTAAGCGAATGAAATCACACAGAGGCAGGAAACGAACATTCAAATCCCAGCTCGGCTCCTGGGTATTGCTCAGCAGCCGTGGAGAGGGGGGGGACAGGGTTTGGCTGATGGCCCTATAGCACGTCCCCGGGACTCACGGTGCTCGGGATCTGCGTCCTGCTGCTCTGCAGCGGTTGTTTCAGGATGACTCTCATCCCCAGTACGGTCGGATCTGCCGGCCTCACAGCCCCACATTTGCATTCTGACCTTTCCCTGCCTCCCGCTGCTGCATATAGTTCCTATATCTCCAAAACAAACTCACCCTGGTCCTGGAAAGCATCCAAGCCTCAGCCCTGATCTCTCTGAAAGGCATCCGAGCAAGCAGCGAGCGCGCATGGAGGGGAAGGGGCCCCTGGGGCTGGGCTCCCACCTGCCCCCACTGCCTTATCACAGAATCACAGGATTGTAGGTTATGGCTGCTGCTGCTGGGGAGGATGTGGCTGCTCAACAGTGCTACTGTACCCCAAAGTCACCTCTGCCGTCGGGGCCCCTCTGTCCTGGGGGATTCCTGGAGTCCCCCACCCCAGGGGGTGGGCTGCACTCCATCAGCAGTGTGAGGATGGAGGTCTCACACTGCACGCTGCAGTACCCTGGGCAGGAGGACGTAGGTAGCAGTGCTGCGTGCCCTTCTTTACCTCTTTTGGCCATAAAGGGGATTTTCGGTGCTGCTTTCAGGATTAATGAACCTGAGTCATAGCAGTGGGGACGATGTGTGGGGTGCAAACTGCAGCAAGCTGAGCAGATGAACAGAAGGGTTAGAGAGCGGGTGCAGGAAGGGAGGTGCCTGCAGGCTGAGATTTCCGCATTTCAGTGCATGTGTCCCTCTCAGCACCTGGGGCCGTGGGGCTGTGGGTTCTCCCTGCCCTGTGCCCCCTTCCCTCAAGCTCTCAGTGTCACCAACCAGCCCAGAAGCATCTGGTCTCATGACACAGAGAAGAGCAGTTTTTTCCATGATACAGAGAAGCAGCCAAGCTCGCAAGTGCTGTAAATAAGACACTTGCTGGCTGCGGGGCTGTGCCTGCTCCCCCCACACATCCCTCGGTGCTTCAGCCGTGCATACCCACTGCCCCTCATGCACAGGGCCATGGGGACACTGCGGGGCTGTGCCAGCTTCCTTACTGCCCCATCCAGCGCCCACAGCACAACAGCACACAGCACATCCAACGTTACAGACAGCCCTGAGGCCAATGGTGGGGGGTGAAGGAATGTGAGCATGGCCAAAAAAAAGGATGATAATTTCTGGGGTTTAACTTGCAGAAGACCCCCCGCACTGGGGAGTGTTCCCCTGCAGGAGTGTAACTGTGGGCAGAATGGGTACACTGGGACAAGGGGGGGAGGAGAGGAGGGGGCCGCTCTTGGGACGTAGGGGGATGCTATGGGAGGATGGTAGTTGAAAATGTGGGGGATGTACCCGACGTGGAATGAGCACTTCCAACATGCATGATCACCCTGGATGCTGCACCCCCCCCGGTATGAACTTCCATGTGCTGCAGGGCTTCTCCCCAACATGGGTGCAGCAGGGCAGGTGGCTGCTCCCTGCTCCCTCCCGCTGCCCAGCTCTCTGCCACCACTGCCGGACGGGGGAGGAGGGGGGGGGGGGTGGGACACAGCCCCCAGCACACCTCCACAACCCCCCTCAACAACACCGCAAAGAGGGGGCTCCACTCAACCCATCAACCCCCAACTCCACTCCAACCCGGACCCCGCGCGAAACCGAACTCCGTGCAAACTCCCAGCCCTACCCAAACCCCATCTCCACGCCAACTCCCACCTCCCTCAAACCCGCTCCCCGCGCAACCCCAGCCCCTCTCCCGGCGGACCCGGCTCCGCTACCTTGCAGCCGGCGGGGCAGCAGCGCAGGGCGCTGCCGGAGCCGCCCATGGAGCCCCGGAGGCGCTCAGGCGCGGGGCGTCATCCCCCGACGGGCGGAGGTTTCGGCGGAGCGGCGGCACCGGAGGGGACGGGACGGGTCGTGCCGGGACGAGCCGCCCCAGCGGGGAAGGCAGAAGGAAAATGAAAAAAAAAAAAGAATAAGAATTAATAAAGTCCCGAATCGCCGTGGCTGGTCTCAGGCGGCGCCGGGAGAGGGTGCTCTGCACCCCCCCAGCAGCGGGCGGCCCCCCCCCCCCTTCTCTTCCTTCCCTCCCTCCCCCCCCCCCCCCCCCGCAGCTGCTTGCCCGCCCCTGGGGCTGTCTCTGGGTGCACGGCGGGGATGATCCGGCTCCGGTAAACCCCCCTCCATGTGCTCGGGGTGCTCCTGTGTGTGGGGAGTCCTGCGCGGGGCTGGGATGCGGCAGGAGGTGGGGGAGGCACTCCTGGGGAAGTGATGGGTTGGGGTTAGCTGTTACTGTGGGGCACTGGGAGGAAGGTGATGGTTTGAGGGTGGTTTGGAAAGCACTGCTCCGGGGAGGATGTGCTTTTGGTGTTGTCTGCAGTGCCCTGGGGGGGGCCGCATCCTGCTCACCCCTTCCTGAGCACTCCCAGGGTGCAGTGTTCCAGCAGGAAACCCTGTGGTTTGGAAATGGGTTCTGAGCAGGAGGGGTTGGAGTGTCCTGTCCCACAGCTACTGCCAAGGAGGGCCGGTTCCTCTGCACTTTTTGGTTGTGATGGTGTTTTAAAAGGCTCTAAAATAAATAGAAGGGAAAGGGAAAGGGAAAGGGAAAGGGAAAGGGAAAGGGAAAGGGAAAGGGAAAGGGAAAGGGAAAGGGAAAGGGAAAGGGAAAGGGAAAGGGAAAGGGAAAGGGAAAGGGAAAGGGAAAGGGAAAGAAAGGGAAAGGGAAAGGGAAAGGGAAAGGGAAAGGGAAAGGGAAAGGGAAAGGGAAAGGGAAAGGGAAAGGGAAAGGGAAAGGGAAAGGGAAAGGGAAAGGGAAAGGGAAAAGGGAAGGGGAAAGTAAAAGAAAAAAAGAAACAGGAAAAGGAAAAGAAAAAGGAAAAGGAAAAGGAAAAGAAAAAGAAAAAGAAAAAGAAAAAGAAAAAGAAAAAGAAAAAGAAAAAGAAAAAGAAAAAGAAAAAGAAAAAGAAAAAGAAAAAGAAAAAGAAAAAGAAAAAGAAAAAGAAAAAGAAAGGAAAAAAAGAAAGAGTCCTGATCTGAAAAAAAGAAAAACCTCTCCAACTTCATACTCAGCACTGCTGAAATAAGTGTCCCAACCGGATCACGAGGCTGTGTCTGTATGGAAACACCGCCAGTTTTTGTCAACAAGTTTCTATTCTGACATTGTCCAAACAGCCCCTGGGAGCCGTCCCAGCACAGGAGGTGACGGAGGTGCTGGAGGTGCTCCGTCACTGCACTCCCTGGCAGTGTTCCTGGTAACACCTCTCTTCCCAGTGGAGTTGTGAAATGTCACTGGGATCAGAGGGTGGGGACCAGTGGGACCAGATGCTGCGTCTTCCCTGGGTAGATGCTGCTTCACCTGGGTGAAGTTTGTGAGTCAGAGCTGCTTCCTGGCATCAGCCCTGTGGTTGGAACCACCGGGAGCGTCCCTGCTCTTATCTCCCCGCAGCAACGCACGGGGCAGGTCTCCATCCCCATGGAGAGCACTTATTTGGCAGGCCGAGCAGATCGCTGCTGGGATAAAAGGCTGCGAAGAGTCTGTCTCCACCTCTCCGGGGTTGGTTAAAAATCCCGGTCCAGATTTCAGAGGCGAGCACAAAAGAATGAGTGTATTTTTGGGCTTGGAGTCTCACTGCTGTGAACAGAAGCGGCCATGCACACAGCTGACATTGTCCGGCTGGCACCGTGCCTTGCACACATCCTGTCGGGAACTCGGGGTGGTTGTGGGGTGCAGAGGGGATGTGCTGAGACACCCCTGTGTCACAGAGCCTGGATGTAGACGGGGCTTCTCTTGGCTGTGGGGCACTGTGGGAGGTGTGGGGGCAGAGCTGGGGCTTGGGAAGGGGGCCATGCACTGAGGCCTAGCCCAGCACCCCACTTCTGTAGCTCCTGTGTGACCCCACACTCAATGTCTGGGCCGCTCCAAAGCTCTCTGACTTTAACCTCATTTTTAGCAGTTTCTCTGTTCCTCCAATCTTTCCTGCTCAGGCTGCACGGGACGTGCCCTGCTGGAGGCTTCCCTGTCAGCCCTGCTGCCTCTGCCCCTTCCCACAGGTCCTAAGCACGATTTGCTCCCTTGGCAGGGTTTGTTCTGGAGTTGATCCCAATGCCTTTTTGCCTCCAAACACCTTTCCAGCTTGGCACTGGGCGTTGGAAGGACGGTTAATGCAATGACCTGAGTGCAGGGGAGTTGAGCAAGGTGGACTTTAAGGACTTTAAGGGTCCTTCCGACTCCAATAGCTCTGTGATTGTACGAGTTGGTGTTCCCGGGAACGGCAACACGTGGAGGCATCTCAAGGGCTTTACCTGGAAGAATGAACCTGGGAGGGTTTGTCTCACTCTCAGCTCAATTCCCATAAGCAGGGCGGCTGCTGACCCAGCATGGAGTTAATTTGTACCAATGGTGCTTTCAAGTGTTTGCCGAAGCTGATGGATAAGAGAAGTGCTTACACAAGCTGCTGAAGTGCCCCTGCCCTCCCTCCAGCCCCAGCTGCAGCGGGGTGGGTGCAGGGGGTGCCAGCACGGGATTTTGAACCTGGAACCCTGGCGTGGCATGAGGTTGCGCCCTTTGGCCCCCACGCTTTGCAGAGGGATTGCTGCTGCAAACAAGCCGTGAAGTCACCAGCCCTGCTGCCCATCCTTCAGCTCATTTCCTTCTATGCAAATCAACGATGTTTGGCCAGAACTGGGCAGACCTCGTGATTCGGGTGCTGCACGGGTGGGAGAGCTCTGCAGCTTGTCTGATTAGGGGCTCTGAAAGCGTCTCCTTCCGTGCAGATCTGGGTCACACCTGCTGCTGCCCCGGGGAAAAAGCAGCGATTTCACAGCATTCCTTCCTCTGCAGATTTCCTACCAGGGAGATGTGCTTAACCTGCCATTAAAACGCTTTTTTCTCTTTTTGTTGTCACTGGTTTTCATCCTCACGTGGAAAAAAAAATGCAGTGGGGAAAGGATGGCCTTCTCCTGCCATGGAAACTAAGGTATGCAGTGTAGAGGTTCTCCCCACACATCCCCATCCCTGTCGCTGTGCTCTGGGGCCCCACAGTGAAAACCAATCCCGGGGATAACTTTCCCTCCCTCCCCCAGCTCCCGAGGAGGAGGAGGTCGGGCAGGAATGGGGCTATTTATTCCCAGCCCTTAAGCCCGAGCCGGGGGATCAGTGCAGTTGTCGTTGACGGTGGGAGCAGCAGCATCCATCCATCCTTGCACGCTCCCTGCGTGCTGCCGGCCGGTCGCGCTGCTAAATAAGGATGGAAAGCTAAAAATAGAGCTCGGCAGAGGCTGCGATGAGCCCAGGGCTGGGAGCGGGGCGGGGAGGTCAGCGGGTGTCTGCGTGCAGGGGAGGGTGGGGGGGGGGGGGGGGGGGGGAAGAATGGCAGAGAGCGGCTTCACTCGTGTCCCCCCTGCCCACCCCTGGCCCCGCTGCCAACAGGAGGAGGCAGAACAGCTGGGAAGCGGCACACAGAGGGGGAATAATGGGACGGGACGGGGGGGTTAAATGCTGAAGTGATAGGCGGGGGGAGGTGGGTGACGAACCCCCAGCTGAGTGCCCCCCACCCCCACTGCAGCACGCACGGCATCGGCTCCTGAGGTTGCCCCGATCCCGGAGATGTGGGGTCTGAGCGGGGCGGGGTGGGAGCGGCCCCACCGCACAGCTGCGGGTGGCTGTGAGGTTGGGGTGGGGGGAGCCGGGTACCCCTCCGTGCTGCCTGGGAAACGCTTCCCCGTCCCAGCATCTCCGAGCTCCAGTTCTGCTCTTCGCAAATCAAAAACAAACAAACAAACAAACAAAAAAAAAAAAAACAAAAAAAAACAACAACAACAAAACCAAACCAACCCACAAAGGGGAGGAATTAAACGAAAAAAAAAAAAAAAAAAAAAAGAGGAGGAGAGCAGAACAGCTTATGAACACGCAACGGGCGGAGGGAGGGGAGTCAGGAGATGGGCCGGGCGTGCAGATAGCAGGGTGCGAGCCAGCGCTGCGCTGCGCTGCTTTCCTCCGCGCTCTCCTTCTGCATCACCCCCCCGTGTCCCCCCCCCCCCCCCCCCCCCCCACGGACGATGCTGGTGCTGGGGCTGCTCCTGGCGCTCTGTGCGCTGCCCCTGTGCCCGGCGCTGCTCGGTGCTGCGCGGCCGCAGCTGCTGGTGGAGAGGAGCGGCTCCAGGATGCTGCGGGAGGTGAGAGAAACCGGCCCTGCATCGCTGCAGCGGGGAAAGGGGACGTGGGGAGGGGATGAGGAGGGAGCTCACGACATCCCCGCACACACGCTCCGGGGACAGGGCTGCAGCTTCGGGCTCGGCCCGTCTCCCTGCGGAGAGGGATTTCAGTGCGGCCGCATCCCTTCGGCCGGAGCCCGGCGGTTTTCTTTCTGCCGGCCCTATCCCTCCTCTCTGTGCGCTTCTCCCACGGCGCAGCGCTGGTTCCCACGCGGGGCACCGACACGCACCGCCTGGAGCACGCAGCGGAGGGAAACGCTCCGGCAGCTTTGGGGAACCCCTGCGTGACTTTCACGTGGTGTGCAGGGAAAAAAATGTCTTTTTTTTTTTTTTTTTTTTCCTTTTCCTAAGGAGCCCACGTCGCTTGGGGAGGGGGTCCCGCGGGTCAGGTGTGGCTCTGAGAAGCAGCAGGAGGGGCTGTGCGCGGTTCCGTGCCCCCACGCTGCACCATTCCCCTCCCGTGGAGCCTCTCCTCCTGCAGACCCACGAGAGGGGTGGAGCGGGGGCTCCGGGCTCTTGCGAAAGTCGGGATGCGCTGCTGCCCCGTGCCCCGGCTTGCCCTGCACGCCGGTTGTGTGGGCAGCAGTGCCTCCGGGGCAGCAGGAACGCAGCGGGACACACGGCCCCACCGGGACACACGGCCTCAGAAAGACACGCAGCCACACTGGGACACGCAGTTCCAGGGTAGCCAGCCGCAGCCAAACCTGCTCGGGGTGCGCGGCTCAGGCATCCTCCCACCTCGGCCCCAGCTGTCTGATCTTCCCTCTGTGGTTTCCCTACCCACTGTGTTCTACCGGCTCTCCCTGTCCTGGAAGCTGGAGCTGCCCCAAGTGCAGCCGGTGGGGCTGGAGCTGCTGGCACCGCTTTGCTCCACGTTTTGCATCCCGACCCCACAGCCCGTGGAGCCGCTCAGCGCAGTGTCCCCCACGTGAGTGACATCCCGTGGGTTTCCATTACCCCGCGGGACTTGCCAGGCTCCCTCAGCCGGTCTCCGAACTGGCTCAGCGTCAGACCCACGAGGTGTCTGGAGGAGCGGTGAGCAGCGGGATGAGTCAGGCTCGGCAGCTTCCCTCGAGCACCAGAGACTATGGGAACATTAAACCCCATTTGATGTGCAAAGTGTGAACCAATTCCCAGGACAGAGGTGGCCTGGGGGCTGCTCCAACCCCAGCACCCCGAGAGCCTGCAGCTCCCTCCGCTCTGCCGGCTCTTGCCTTTGCTTTCACAACCCCTGCTCTGCCACTGAAGCTGGCGTGAAAAACAACGTTCACCTCCTTTGCATGCAAAGCGTTTCCAGGCCGGGGTGGAAATTGCAGCCTGGAAACGCTGTTTTGAAGAAAATGAGCACAAAGAGGGGTTGTTATAATTGCTTTCTGATGGAGAGCTCCTGAAACGCCCCGGAGTCGGAAGTTTGAGAAGTGTAGAGTGGAAATGTCATTGCATTTTTTTGGAGTGGATGAAGGACATCTTCTGTTTGTGATCCCCCCCCCCCCTTCCCTCCCCCCCCAATAAATCCAGGGCAAAGTTTAGGACCTGCCTTTCTGTTCCCGGTGCTGCAGGTTGGTGGCTTTTCCTGGGAGAACTGTGGTGATGGGCGGGATCCCGTTGTGCTCCAGAGCCTCTCGGTGGCACCCGACCCCATCAGCATCCCAGGGACCCTGCGCATCAGCGCGGCTGTGAGCAGCAGCAAGGCCATGGCCTCCCCTCTGAAGGTGGGTGTGGGGATGGGAGGGGAGGGAGGCAGCAAGCTTCACAACCCTCCAGGAGCCAGGAGGGACCAGGGATGGGTATGGGAAGGATCAGCCCTTAGGAATGTCACAGCACGGTGCGCTCTCTGAGCCAGATGTTATGGGGCAGCAAGAAGAGGGAAGGACCTGGGGTTTGCTCAGAGTCAGGCTGGAGGAAGAGGAACCGATGGGAGGGGAGGAACTGAAAGCAGAAATAGGGGGTCCATAAAGTTCCGTAGGTCAGGAGGGCAGGGCTGGATGCTCAGTGCTCTTCCTTGCAGGCAGTGCTGGTGGTGGAGAAGGCCTTGGGTGACCTCTGGATCCAGCTGCCCTGCATCGACCAGCTGGGCAGCTGCACCTACGATGATGTGTGCACCGTCCTCGACAACCTCATCCCGCCCGGCACGCCCTGCCCGGAGCCGCTGCTCACCTACGGCATCCCCTGCCACTGCCCCTTCAAGGCGGTACGTCCCGCAGCCGGGTGCCCCGGTGCTGTGGGGTCGGTGTCTGGCTCACACAGCCTTTCCCTCTGCAGGGCTCCTATTCACTGCCCGCCAGCGACTTTGACCTGCCCGACGTCGAGCTGCCCTCCTGGATGACCAACGGGAACTACCGCGTGCGGGCGGTCGTCAGCAGCAAGGGGCAGGAGCTCGCCTGCATCAAGCTGGGCTTCTCCCTGCAGTCCCAGTGAAGGGCTGGAGGCACCCCTCCTCTCCACTCTGCCTTTTTAATTCATCTCATCCCACCCTACCCCATCCCAACACATCCCATTCTCGTCCCTTCCCCATCCCATCCCAGGTCCATCCCACGTCTGCTGCCCTGTCTGTCCGTACACCTCCACCACCCTGTCCCTCGCTGTGGTCTCAGACTGACACTTGAAGCAGGAGGAGAGGAAATCTTTGACCCTGTCCCTGCAGGGTCAGTGGTTCTGCTGCCAGGAGGAGGTCCTGCTGTATAACTGCTCGGTGATTGCTCCCCTGCCAAACACAGAAGTTCCCCCCTTGCTGTCCCTCTGTCTTCAACCCCACCACCAGTGTCCCCAGCCAGGAACGGGGTGGCTTTGGAGCTTGCCCCCAGCCTTTTGGGGTAACAGTTCTTTTTTTCTTACTTTTCTGCCCCTCTGCTATTTGTTTTTTTCCACTTTTCTTAATCCGACCAGGAAAGTTTCAGACAAAAACATTCCAGGGAAAAGCAGTATTTCTTGAAGGTAGAAAGGAGGAAGCACGTGGGGAGTGCAGGGGCTGGAGGGGTGCAGGGTGAGCTGTGCATCTGCCTCTATTGAAGCACAGATGCTGGTCCCGCTCGTCTCATTTTGCCTCTGGGACTGAGCTGCTAAGCATTCCAGTACAGGATCAGCAGCCCGGGTCCTATCTGGGGACCCCTCAGCTGCAGCCTGTCTGACACCAGTGTGACCCCCCCCCCCCCCCCCCATACCGTTACCAGCTCTGGAAGTGCAGGTGACCCATGACCACCACATCCATCACTCCCTGCCCAACGCCTCATAAGGTTGCTCTTCCTCCCAGTGCTGCGTGTGCCTTAATTCCAGCACGGAGCAGTGGAAGCTACTTTGCCTGCAACTGTGCTCCCCCTGCTCCGTGCCCTGAGCTCATCTCACCCTGCTGCTGCTGTCGTGGTGTGGGGTCGTTCTGCTTGGAGGAGCTCCCCCCCCCCCCCCCCCCAACACACACATACCCCTGCTGCTTTGCTGCTCACAGCCCATGCCCCGATGGCACCCTCCTTTCAGACAGGTTCTTAATAAATCTTTTTACCAGAAAGCGGAGCTGGTGCCTTGTGGTGCTGGGGGGGGCAGGGTTGGGGGCGGTGTGGGCACCGGTGTTGTGTGGGGGCAGTGGTATAGGGTGCTGTAGCCTGACCGTAAGTCCAGCTCCTGTGCAAGGGCGGCACCGGGGGTGGGGGGGGTGGGGGGGGTGGGGGGTACTGATGGGATATACTAGTAGGACTCACTTTGGTGGGACGTGTCAGTGGGAAGCATAGACGGGGCAGCCCGGCGGGCCACGCTGCAGTGACACGCTGCTCCCGCCAGAGGGCGCCCGAAGTCCCGCGCCCGCCCGCGCAGCTCCGGGCTGCTGTTCCGCCTCACGCCCACTAGGGGGCGCTACAATGCCCGGCTCGCCCCGCTCCTCTCTTTTCGCCTTCACTTCTCCCCGTGCGCATGCGCCGGCCGGGAGTGGTCAGCTGACCGGGCTGTCACGTGACGGCGTGGCCGAAGGAGCGGGGCCGGCCGGGGCGGCGGCGAGGTGCGGGATGGGGACCGGGATGGGGACCGGGATGGGGACCGGGGCTGCGCGGGGTGCGGCGGCGGCTTATGGGGTCCGGGGTGGCGGCCTCCGCGTGAGGCTGATTGTGGACTGCCTCTGGCCGTGAGGCGGCGATCTCCGGCGTGCGTGGGGCAGAAACGCGCGTGGAAGCGGCACGCTGCTGAGCGATGCCCGAACGTCCCCGGTGCCCTCGTCCCGATGGCAGCAGCCGGGCCGGCTGCGGGCAGATCCCCGCGTGGGGAGCGGGGAACGAGAAACGGATGGGATGGACGGGAGGAGGTTGTTTGGGGGCTGGTATCCCCAAGCGTGGCCCCACCCGTGTCGTTTCCCTGCCCGTCACCGGTGACGAACAGCTCTCTGTGTAAACTCCGGCCGCAGTCCTCACGTGCTCTCATGGCACGGCTGGCCCTGGGCACCCGTGACGTGACCGTGCTGTGATTTATGGCGTTGCTGGGTTGCCCCGAGCCTGGGAGTGCTGCTCCGTGTGCTGGTTGCTGCACGCAGCTCTGGCCTCGGGTGAAGCAGTGCTGCTGTGTGGAGGCACTGCGGAGCAGCGTGTCTGGGGTCTGTGCTGTGCAGCCCTTCTGGGGGCCCTTGAAATGATGGCGTTAAGGGGCGCTTGCTGCTTGCTGTCCCCTTTAGAGTAGGGACAGATGGGTCTCTGTGCCCTGGAGTATCCTTTGGAACCCGGGTGAGGGGTGCAGGAGTGAAATTCTGCAGGGGAAGGTAGGAAGGGGAGGTCAGGAGGATTGGGGCCATGGAAACACACCTGCGTGGGATGTGGGCCATTTCCTTGTGGGCGTCTGCGAAGGGACACCCCGTGGGTGTGCCTGCTAAGGGGCAGCAGTCCGGGTTAAAGTGCCTAGGGCCTTTGACCTGGGGCCACGTGTCTGGCTGCCGGGGCGGGCATGCTGCCCTATAAATGCCCGTGGCACTGCCAGCTCCAGTACCAGCAGCTGGTCCGTCCTGCCATGGCCAGTGTCAAAGAGCCCGGGGTGGCAGAGCCAGCTGTCCCCATGGGGCCCCATGTCCCCGCGGAGCCCGGTGTCCCCACGGTGCCGGGTGACTCCGCTAATGCTGCTCCGTCCTCAGGGACCATGTCCACGCGGCGGCTGCGCAGCGAGGACTACAATGACTACAGCTCCACCGACGTGACCCCAGAGGACAGCCCACCTGCAGGCATCAATGGCTTCGCCCGGCCCGAGTCCTACCAGCGCTTTGGGGAGAGCAACGGGACCACGTGAGTGTGCGTCTGGGGTAGGGGAGAGCTGGGGGCTGCATCCAGAGCAGCACGGCCAGCCCCTCTGATGGTGATCCTGGCTCTCTGTGCTGGTGGGGCCTCACCTGGGGTGCTGTGTTCAGATATGGAGTTCTCAGTGCAGGAGAGGTGTGGAGTGTTGGAGTGTGTCCAGAGGAGAGTGGAACAGCCCCCCTGTAAGGGTGGGCTGAGAGCTGGGGCTGTGATTCTATGATCCCTGCACCTTCTGTCCCGCAGGTGGTACCAGACCCTGATCCACCTCCTGAAGGGGAACATTGGCACCGGGCTGCTGGGACTACCTCTGGCTCTGAAAAATGCTGGCATCCTGGTAAGGCAGCTCCTCACCTTGTGGCAGTGGGGTTGCTGTGTGCTCCTCGTGCTGTGCTCTTCACAGAAATAGAAAGGATTCAGTAAACCAGAAAGCTTTTTTGTTTTATCCAGCCCGTGCCCCCTTTGCTACCTCTGTAACAGCAGTGAACAAGTTAGCTTGAAAAACAATTCTTATTAGTGTTTTGCTATGTCCTAACTGCCCGAACGTGCTTGTTCCTGTCATGTCTGGGACTTCCTGTGGGGTTATTTTCCCCTCTCTCCCCTGCAGCTGGGTCCCCTGAGCCTGCTGGTGATGGGCGTTGTGGCTGTGCACTGCATGAGCATCCTGGTGAAATGTGCCCACCACTTCTGCTACAGGTAAGGAGCAGCACCTGTCCTCCTGCAGCTCTTCCATCCCCTGGGGTTTTCCTGAAGCCTCCCAGCAGCGGGCTGCCCATGTGAAGCCTCAGCCAGGAGTCATTTCTAGGGCTTTATCGCTCATGAATGCCACTGTGGGAGCCAGCAGATGGGACCGGAGTGACATCCCTTCTCTCTCCCCACTCCGGACAGGTTTCAGAAGCAGTTTGTGGACTACGGGGGGGCTGTGATGTATGGGCTGGAGTCAACACCCAGCGCCTGGCTGCGGAGACACGCCATCTGGGGAAGGTACTGCTGCCCTCAGGGAAGGACTTGGCTGTAGCTGGTGTCAGGGCAGTGCTTGCAAACAGCACTGGGAGGAAAGGAGTGTAATGCTAGGATCTTTAACTTAAGCAGATGTGTCCTTAGTTCAGTGTAATACCGAAAGGGTGGGAGAAGCGTCTGCTGTGTTGATGGGATGAGAGGTAATGGCTTTACATTGTGTCAGGGGGAGGTTCAGGATGGAGATTAGGCAACTTTTCTTCTCAGGAAGAATGGTGATGCAGTGGCACAGCTGCCCAGGGTGGTGGTGGGGTCACTGTCCTTGGAGGCGTTTGAGAACTGTGGGAACGTGTCACTGAGGGACGTGGACAGTGAGCACGGAGGGGATAGGCTGGGGTTGGACTTGGGGATCTTAGGGGGTCTTTTCCATTCTTAATGATTCCATAAATCTTTGATTAAAAGTGAGGAAATAATGCACGTGGCAGTGTTGGCCAGTACTGACCCTGCTGAGGGGTGGGTGTGGGGACGGGTAACCTGAAGTCTGCAGGGCTGCATGGGGATATGTTCACTTTTCCAAGCTGGGAAGAGAAGTGACCTGCGTGTCTCAGCCTTTGAGGAAAGTAGTGTTGCTGCCGGGTTTGAGCTAACCCAGGCATGCCCCTATTTCCAAATGGTCCCTTTAATGAGTGCCCTTTTCCCTTCCTAGGCGTGTGGTGGGACTCTTCCTGATCCTCACCCAGCTGGGTTTCTGCTGCGTGTACTTTGTCTTTCTGGCTGACAATCTGAGGCAGGTGAGGCTCCCACTGTGTCCCAACCCTTCCCTCAAAAAAGCTCTGATTTCTGTGATGGGTGCTGCATCAGAAGGCACAAATACTACACTTGAATATTTCTGAGATTCCCTGCAGTTTTGCAAAGAGGGCTCAGAGCCCTCCTGTATTGGCCAAGAGGAGCAGAGGCTCCTTCCTGGGGAGGAGAGGCAGGAATGGGGTCACTGAGGAGGCATTGTGCCTCTGATGTGCTGCCCAGCTCATTGATTGCTTTATCGATACTCCGTATGGATGGTAGTACACAATGGCACTGCGGCCTGGCACGAACCTCCCTCGGTCTTGTTTGCATTCCATTTTTTTGCCTCGTCCCATGGCCCTGGAGCTTAATTACAGGTTGTGTTTGGCACAAGGAAACTCTTCCAACGTTGGGAGAAAATAAACAGAAACCCTGAACCTGCCCGGCTCCTGCTCTGCAGGAAGCTGCCAGCACATCCCTTCCTGTTCACTGCCCCTGCGTGGTTCAGTGTGTCATAGATGCTGTTGAGCATCACTCCCCCTGCATGCTCCTGCAGCCTGGTCCCTTTCACCACTGCAGTGCTCTCAGATAGGGCTGGTTATGCTGCTCTCAGCTATGGGTGATGGGCAGCACACCTGTGCTCTGGGGAGGCTCAGCCACCTGGGGCAGAGCCCTCTGTGGAGCTGGGAGCACGTCCTGGAGCATCTTTGGGGTGAAAGAGCCTAAGGAAAGGATGAATGACTTCCAATGGGAGAAGCAGAGTTAGTCTGACTGGCCTGGGGTGGACTTCCAGCATCCATCAGGCCACGATGGGTTCAACCAGGCATTCCTGTGCTTCCCCAGGTCGTATCAGCTGCCAACGGCACCACCACTGACTGCCAGTCCAACAGGACAGTGACCCTCACTCCCACCATGGACTCCCGGCTCTACATGCTCTCCCTGCTGCCCTTCGTGGTGCTGCTGTCTTTCATCCAGAATCTCAAGGTCCTGTCCATCTTTTCCATGCTGGCCAACGTGGCCATGCTCGTCAGCCTTGTTATGATCTACCAGTACATTGTCAGGGTACGTGCACTTGTTCTTGTGACGTCCTGCGTGTTGGCAGAGCTTGGTGGTGGGGTTGAGGTGCTGCTGGTGTAACGTGGATCGTGGACGCGGGGTGGCTTTTCCCTCTGCCCCGTGGGGACGAGCTGTGCGCTGAGCTGCGTGTGGGCTGTTTTCCAGGACATCCCGGATCCCAGCACCCTGCCTCTTGCCGCAGCCTGGAAGACCTACCCTCTGTTTTTTGGCACGGCCATCTTCGCTTTTGAAGGCATCGGGGTGGTAAGTCCCGGTGTGTGGCTCAGCCCCCGCTCGGGCTTGCAGTCAGCACCTGCTCCGCACCGCAGCTGTATTTGCAGATGGATTTTTCCAGGCCGTAGCCCAGCTTCTGGGTGATGCTGTTGGCTCCAGGCTGTCTCCTGGGTCAAACCTCAGCAGGTTGGGAGCTGTGAGCTGCTCTCTCCTTAGAAGCTTCACAAAGCCTTTCGCTCCCTTCGAGCGGAGCCATCAGAGCCAGGTCCTGGCACTAGGTAGCAGCCTGGATCCCGGAGTCTGGGGGCAAAAGTGTGGCACCACAGCGTGTGATCCATTCCCCTCTCTGCTGGCATCACCTTCCTTTAGCCACACGGCCCCAGCCTGCACAGTGCCAGCTTGGCACATGCCTTGCACATGAGAGGCTGTAAATATGTGCATCCAACCTGGCTGGTCTGCGCCGCACTGAGCGAGTTGTCCTGGGCTGCACATAAAGTACACCATATAGTTAATGTATATAAGTAGCAAAGCTCCTTTTTATTTCTTTATAATTTTTATTAAAACATAAAAAGGAAAGAGGGCAACAAAAAGATAAAAGGAGCGGGTTGGCCCTGTCTGTTGTAAACAGAGGAGCTGGGAAGGAGGCAGGGTGGGTGGGAAGTGCAATGGCTTGCTGAGATGCTGCGGGTTGTTTCCAGAGCTCCCTTCAAAGGAGGAAGAGGTGTTTTCATCTCGTAATATGAGATAACAGTGTAAACACGGGGCTGCAGCGTGCCAGGTCCCTGCAGGAGGGGTATTTGCAGAGTGCTGTGCCCAGGACAGAGGGCTCGTGCTGGAGCATGGCACACGCATGCACACACACACACACATTCTCACTCAGCTGGGAGGTGGGGCAGCACATAAAACCTATTCTGGTCCTGCTACATCAGCAGCTGTGCCACTGTCCCTTTCCTTGAAATGCCCACCACCCAAGGACGGGTGTAAAAAAAGAAAATAAATAAAAATAGTTGCTGAAATACTTGTAGTAGTATAAAGGTGGGGGTTGTCCCTACTCTTTTTTTTTTTTAATCCATTTTTTATTGCCTTACCTGTTTGCAGTCTGCCCATACGTACTTGTAGGGAGAGGAAAAAAGTTTTCAGCCTTTCCTGTCTGTGCTGTGAGTAATAAGTGTAAGGCACTGTCCCAGTGGGCTGGGAGCAGAGCATTCACATCTCTGGGGCAGCAGCTTGTGGGGTCTCCAGGTTCCTTGCGTGTCCCTGGGTGCAGAGGGCACTCCTTATCCTCAGGGCTGGGAATGCAGAGGAATGGGAAGGACCCCCTGTTCCATCCTTCTCTTCCTCCTCCTCCTCTTCCAGGTGCTGCCTCTGGAAAACAAGATGAAGAACCCACGGCAGTTCCCTGTGATCCTCTACGTGGGGATGACGATCGTCACCATTCTGTACATCAGCCTGGGGGTGCTGGGCTACCTGCGCTTCGGGGCGGCCATCGAGGCCAGCATAACACTCAACCTGCCCAACTGCTGGTGAGTGCTGCCCGGGGACGTTGTCCTTACCTTACCTGGGTGAGCCTGGAGGGGGACAGAAGTACCCAGAGGAGCTGTCACCAGCACCCCTTTGAACTTTTCCCTTGGGGTTAGGAGGTTGCATGGTGTAGGGCTCTCTATTTCTCCTGGAGGAGGAATGCAAGCAGCTCCTCTGCCTCTGGGACAAGAAATGTGGAGGCTCTTAGCATTCAAATGTTGGCCAGGACTTGGGGTTTTGAGTTCCTGAGGCTTTATGGTCACCCTGTGGGGCTGGAAGCCCTTCCAAATGGGGTCTCAGGCTGTGCGTGGTGCTGGGTCATGCTGCCAGCCCCTGCTCACAGCTGCTGACCCATAGTGCTGGCAGCCTCAGCTGTGTCTGCTCCAAAGGACCACGTTCCCTTTAGAAGAGGGTAAAGCTGTGTCCCAGGCTACAGGAAGATCCTACGTCACATCTGTGTTTCTAGGAACACCCTCACTATCTGGCTGGGGGTGGGCAGAACGGGGTTGTCAGGCAGGGCAGAGCAGCGTGGCCCTTTGGCATCAGGGCACGGGGAAGCCCGGCAGTGCAGGGCAGGAGTGCTGCATCCACAGTGACTCAGAGCGTGGAACGCTTTGCTGTCAGTGCACGTTTCTTCCTGGCAGAACACCTAATGTAGGCTGTAGACATTGAACTTGGAAATGCGTTATCTTTCTTGTTAAAAACAAGTAACTGGGACAGAGGCTGGGAAACTCAGGCTGAAGCCTCGAGCACTTTTTCCCAGGCGTGCGTTGCCCAGGAGGTGATGGGTGAAGGTTTGCTTTGGGAACAAGTGCTTTGCCAGCAGGTTTTCTCCTTGAGAGCACAAGGCAGCAGCTGCAGAAGAGTCGGAAGGGTTTGAGGTGAGAGATCCCTCCGTGTGGGGACAGGTGAGGGCTGAGCAGAGGATGCTGCACCCTTCCCTCTCTGCAGCTGCTGCCTGGAGGTCTCCAGGAACGCATTTAGCAAATGTGTTTTGGAATCGTTGAGATAGAGGGTGACTCAGGGCTTTCCAGCCTCGTTGCTCCGTAACCACAGCTTCCTTGAGCGAGGAGTGTTGGTGCCCAGGGCTGACCACAGCCTCCTGAAATACCGTGCTGCTCGGCAGAAATCCCTCCTTGCAGCCTCCGGAGTTGCTTCACCCTGAAAGGTGCCATCCTAAAAGGGAAGGATGGGGAGATGTTGGCTGCGTGCAGTGACAAAACTTACAGCCAAGGGACCGCGTGGCCTTGGGTTTTCTGTTGGTCAGAACTGGTTCCTGAGCTCTCCCATTTCTCAGTATTTAAACTGCCCTTTGTCCTTGCCCGACCTGTGCACAACTGAGACCCAGCCTTAATCTGAACCTTTTCCTAAAATTTTATTTTAATAACATCTCTTAAAACATAGATTGCCTTTGAGCACTTAATTGCTTTATGACATTTCCTTAATCGAGCAGTAGGAGGTGCAGAATGTAGGATAGGTGGCTCAAGGCTACTGTGCCCCCGGGCTGGGAGCATGGTGTGCTGGGCTGAGCACTGCCCTCTGGACTCTGCTGATAGCTCTGCCCTTCGTTTGCCTGTGGAATCACTGGGTAATGTGGTTTGGAGAGAGTGCAGAGAGGTTCTTGGGTCTGACCACCTGCTCAAAGCAGAACCTGCTTAAACGTTGAGTGTCTGTAAGGGTGGAGATTCCCAGCCTCCCTCTGCCCCTCTCCTGGTGCTGACTGACCCTTCTGGATGCAGCTCTGCTGCTTCTGGGATTTCTGCTTCCCTTTTTCCTTTGCTCAACCCAGAACTGGAATTTTCCCAGTGAAGCTTAAGGTAACCACCACCTCTGGGGGTGGGTGATGGACACAGCTCCATTCTGGGTCATGGGCTGAGAGCAGGCACTGCAGGCTGAGGGCAGTATCAGTGTTGCTGCCCGTGTCTGTGCTCAGGGTGTTTCCTAACACTTGAGTATCTGGGTGTTGTTCGTGTGTGGTCACTGCAGACCTTGATCTGGTTGGATCCTGCACCCCTCTGTGAGCAGTGCTGACCCTGCAGGATGCGTTGCTTTGTGCAGTGCTGCACACGTGATTGTCTGGAAATGCAGATGGGTGCCTTGTGTCAAGGAGCATGTTGGGCTCCTGCCCCTTGTTCAGGGGCATAGCAACCATCTCTGTGCCCTTGGGAGGAATTAGGAGCAGAACACCGTTCTGTGGGATTTGCTTTTATTTTTAAGCAGCCCTTTGCATCTGTGTCCAGGTTTCCCCAATGAAAGCAGTGCCCAGGAGGCTGCTGGCCCCACTGCTGACCTGCTGCTCCTTACACAGGGCCAGAGCCTCTAATTAGGTGTGGGCATGTTGCAATGGGTTGGATGTTGTGCTGTCTCCTCGCTGCCTCTTGCACAAGGGATATCTCGTTGGGTTGAGTGCATTACCCCTTAATGTGTCAGAAGGGGGAGAGAGCTGGGATGCAGAAGTCCTGGTAGGCAGAGTGCTCCTGCTCTGCTCTGTGGGGTTGGAACCATAGAATATTCCAAAGGGTTCCATAAGGACCATCGAGTCCAACTCCTGCAGTGGCACAGAAACGCATCTCACTGCTCCCTCCTTCTCATTTGCAGGCTGTACCAAGCTGTCAAGCTGCTCTTCTCCTTTGGGATTTTCTTCACCTACGCCGTGCAGTTCTACGTCCCTGCTGAGATCATCATCCCACCACTAGTTGCCCGTGTGCCGGAGCGCTGGGGCTGGGTGGTCAACCTGTTGCTGCGGGTGGTCCTGGTGGGCATCACCTGTGAGTAGAAAGCAGCCTGTCCCAGAGCTTTTGTCTGGCTGTCTGGGTCCCATTGAATTTAGGGGAACTGTCAAGTCCTATTGAATTTTGTAGGATGCATCCCGGCAGCTGATCTGGTGTTTGGGCAGCTCACATTGGAGCTTTGAAAGGTTGCAGAGGAGGCAAGAGTGAGCTCCTTTCACCCAAACCTGGCTGGTTTGGAGAACCTGGAGGTGGCTTTTAGTGGCTGTAGGATCTCAGAGACCTCTTGGAGGGCTGTGATCTGCCCCAGTTCTGCACCAAGGTGCAAGCTGACACTTGCTTTAGAAGTCATTTGTTATGTGCAGCTGCTCCCATGAGTTTGAAGTTCAAACTTAGGATGTTTGCAATTAGTAAGGAGGTTTGACCTATCTGCCTTCTTAAAGGGGAAAATCTGAGTTGGGAAAAACAGGTTTGTGGAATCTTAAGGGAGACCAGGTCAGTGACACACAGGGATCTCTGATTTTGGCTGGCTTTGATTCCTGTAAACTAAATCCTTGCTGTTGTCAGCACAGCTGAGACGCTTCACTGAGCTTCCAGGCATCACCCCCTGAAGCACGGCGTTCCTGCACGGCGTGGTGCTGCTGGTGCATCAGAGCTGAGCATCACAGACCTGACCCTGCGTCCCAGCAGCTCTTCTTTGGGCTTGGCTGCATCGTGGCCAGGAGCTGTGTGTCCATGTCTACTCTGCAGCCAAAGTAACTTCCTCCCATCCCATTATTGCTCAGCGCGTGAGAAGAGGAGGCTTTGATCTTGCTGCCTTTCATTTCCTCAAAGCGAGAGGAGAGAAACCTCTCAGTGTCCATTCTGCCGTCTCCTACCCTCACGTGGCAGAGCTTTTGATCTTGGGCCCTGCCCCTCATGCCCCACAGAACTGAGATCCCATTTGACTGTGGTGCTGGGGGGGGGGCTCAGAATTTGGGGTGCACTATGCTGAGGAGCAGGACTGACAGCAGCACTCGTGCCCCCTGGTTTGGGGTAGAAAGGCACTGCTGCCTTTGTACCTCCTCCCCTTATCTTTCCACATAAGAAATTGCTGTTGGCAAGGCTAAAAACAGTCGGGGGGCTGCATGAATATTCATGGCGTGAGCGTGTGGCCACAGAACATTGTGGCTTTGGCTTCCAAAGAGAGGATGCAATTTGGTCTATGGGTGTCTTTCAAGCTCAGACTTCAAACCCAGAGCCCTTAAAACCTCCTTGGAATGAATCCCTGCGGGAAGCATGGCCGTTCCCCCAGAGGCAGAGGGCTGCAGCTGGCTCTTCAGCTCTGTTTTAGGGGGAGGGGGCTCATTCTGTTTGCTGGGAGCCCACAGAGCGCTGTGGGGTGGGCTGAGGGCATGCTGCCCAAAACCCTGTGCTGCAGGTGCTCTTGGTGCACAAATGCTGTGGGGTTTGCAGCCACTCACTGAAGGCTGGAAGAAAGCTCCTGGGGGTTTTTCCTTTGCTGCAAATGTTCCCCCCATCTCGAGCTCTGCTGTGGGTGTGGAGGGGCTCTGACTGCTTACCAACCACACATGTTCATTCAGGGTGGGCTTTTTCCCCACACCTCCTCTTTTTGTGGGCTCCCTGAGGTTTTACATCTCCCCAGGTGCGAGGCAGACTTGGGTGGTGTGGGGGAGATGGGGCTGGAGATGTTTCTGTGAGCAGCACCCTTCTCCTGCAGCCCTCTGCCCAGCCCTCTGCAGCAGCATGTGGGGAACTTCATTAGCTCCATATAAAGCCTTAATTGCTTGAGAGGGGGGTGTTGCTGGAAGCATGCAGCCTTCCCTTCAAAGCTCAGAGAAAGCTGCAGGGGCACTGTAGAAGTGATGGCATGGGACAGCTTCTCTTCAACAGCCCCCAGCTCAGAGCAGGGTCCAGCTCCTGGAGTTCTGTGTCCAGATGTGGAGTGCTCAGTACAGGAGAGATGTGGATCTGTAAGAGTGAGTCCAGAGGAAGGTGCCACAAGGGATGGAACACCTTCCCCTTAGAGGACAGGCTGAGAAGGGACAGCTTTAGGGAGATTTTTATGATAGGAGTGGTGAGGTACTGGCGTACAGATTGCCCAGAGACAGCCGAGGTCAGGCCAGGGGCTCTGAGCACTGCCGGAGCTGTGGGTGTCCCTGCTCATCGCAGGGGAGTTGGACCAGGTGGCCTTTAGAGATTGCTCCCAACTCAAATGATTCTATGAGCTCGTGACCGTTCCGTGTTGCCCTCTCCCCCCAGGCGTGCTGGCCATCCTCATCCCGCGCCTGGACATCGTCATCTCGCTGGTGGGCTCGGTCAGCAGCAGCGCACTGGCTCTCATCTTCCCTCCTCTGCTGGAGATCGCCACCTACTACACAGAGGGCATGCACCCACTGCTCATCATCAAGGACGTGCTCATCAGCCTCTTCGGCTTCGTGGGCTTCGTGGTGGGCACCTACGAGGCGCTGGTGGAGCTGGCTACGCCTGCTGCTGTCATCAATGGCACCAGCACCTCGGGGCAGTGACAGTGCCCTTCGGGTGGTGGTGGCACACACACACACACACGGGCTGGGTGCTTGGCCTTCTCCTCCTGCAGGATGCAGCGTGGGTCTGGGTTGTGAGGGGTGGCACAGCACTCAGCCCCTCTGCACTCCTGTATATAGTCACTTCGGGGAGGGGGAGGGGGGATCCTGGGGATGCAGACTTTATTTTTATCTCATTTTTGAATCCTTGTTTCCCCCTCCCCCACCCACCCCATCCCATCACTCTGGGACTGCTCGTCTCCGTGCCAGTTTGTTGGTTTGTTGTTGTTTTTCATTTTTATTCCCCCCCCCCCCCCCACCCCTCAGCACTTTATTTTACAGCAACGAAGAAACCTCAGCTCAGCTTGGAGGCACAGAGCTGCCTCCTCACCCCCACCCTGGGGGGTGCAGAGCAGCACTGGGTGTGAGCATCGCCGGTGCAGGTCCTGCTGTGCTCCAGTTTCCAGCCCTTTCGTGCAGAGAGAGCTGGCGTGGAAGGTTCTATTTGTTCTTTATTTTTTTTTCTCCTTGCACACGTACCCCACACACAGTCCTTGGCATTAGGAATTCAGGTGTGCAGAGCCCACGCTCTGCAGAAACACAGCGCCTTGTTTGCTGCGCTCTGGCTGCGTCTGCAGTCCCCAACTGAATGTCACACCCCAACAAAGAACGTCGATGGCGTTGTTTTCTCTCCCAGCCCTGGTGGCAGCTCCCAGCAGGAGGCACTGCTCCCTCTGCTCCTCCTGCTGCTGCCACTGAGGGCACACACTCTGGCCTTGCCATACTTTGCCTTTCTGCTGCTTCTTTTCATTGTGAAGGCGGATGAGAACGCACGCATCCTCTGTTGGGTGTTTCAGCAGCACCCAGGAGGGGAAGGGCATGCAGAGCAGTGTGAGTGCAGCCTGCTGGCTCCCAGCAGCTGGGAAAGGTGTAGTATGTGTGCCCAGCACTGGCACTGCTGTCCCCTGGCAGGGGACATCAGAAGGGATGGCCCTGTTCTGTGGGACAGCTGTGTGATGTGGTGTTTTCCCAGCACTAGGGTCGGTGTGTTTGCTGGAGCAGGGCATAGCACTGAGCTCACTTTGCACTCATGGGGCACCATGGCAGTGTTTGGTGGAATTTTTTTTGGCTTTATCAGACACCGAGCTGGTGGGAGACACGTGGGATACAGGGAGGACCTGTTATGGGACCAGTGGGACACAAAAATGTGATGCTTGTGCGTGTTGTAGCTGCTCTGTGACCAGGGGAATTGTGTATATATGGAGGTGATTAATGTCTGTGTCGTGTGCCTATGGATATTGTCAGCATGGGTCGCTGCCCACTGCTGCAGCACCTGAATCGTGTATCTCACTGTAATCAATAAATAAGAGTTATTTTTTACGTGGAAAGGCTCTGGGATGAGACAGGGCTTCTCTTCCTCACGTCCAGGAGGGCTGGGAGATGTGAGGGGAGCTGTGTGCTGTCAGCACTGGTGATTTCCTATGGCTTTGGAGAACTCAGCTTTGCATGCAAGTGCTGCACCAGGGCAGTGCTGGGATGCTGCTGTGGGGCATGAGGTGGTCCTCTCAGGGCTGCCCTTCACCAGAGCCACGTCCTAGTCACAAAGGAATCGGAGTTATCCGATGAAATTGTAATAGTAAAAAAAAAAAAAAAAAAAAAAAACAACAAACCAACTCTTTTAATACTTTGCAAAAAAAAAAAAACAACAAAACAACGACAAAAAAAGTATTACATCCAACAACCGACCAAAGTAAACCTCTCACAAGAAACGATACAATCCCAAGCACGAGGATGGGTGGGCCAACCTGCGGGCAGTGCCTGGTGCCTGTCCTGGGTTGGAGGTGCCACGGGGGCACGGTTTGTTTAATCTGTTTTGGGATGCATCAGACCTGGGACCCCTTGCAGGGGGTGGAAGGGCTGGGTACTGCCATCCCAAGCTGGGGACCATGAGAGCTGTGGGCATGGCTCTGTGCCTGTGTCTGTGCCCACAGCCATGGGGCTGGGTGCCCTGGCCCCCACAGCAGGTTTCAGTCTAGTCCTCGGTGCTTGGTTCTCCTGTAGAAATGGAATTAAGTTTGTTTTCTTGGACTTCTTTGTGCCAGGTGTGGCTGTGCTGGCAGCACTGGCTGCACATCCCCGTCTCTCACACTGAGGGACTGATGGAGAAGAGGCTGTGCACCAACTGCACCGTCCCACCGATGCAAACACTCAGTGCTGGGTGCAGGGAAACCCGTGTGCCACCTGAGCTCGGGCATTGCTGGTCCTTCCATGCCTCCTCCACCACTGCGGGTCCTGCAGTGCTGCTCTGCTCCTCCCCACGGCTGGGCAGTGCGGGGTGGGAGACGTGTGGTGCCCACGAGGTGTGTTAGTCATTGGCATCCCAGGAGCATCCTCCACGTCCTGGCTGTGGCTGGAGCATTTCCCTTCTGTCTGCAGTGTGGGGACAAGGATCCAGCCAAATTACAGCCCAGCCATGCAGGGGGAGGTGCTGCAAAGCCAGGGCAGGGGAACCGCAAATCCCCTGGTACCACGTGCTTCACATCTCATCCCAAGGACGAGTCCCTCTGTTAGAACATCACCTCCTCGCAGCTGCCGTAGTCGCTCTCCACCATGTCGGAGCCCTCGTAGTTGGGGGGAGGAGGGGGCTGTGTGCGCAGGGCAGGCGGGTGGGCCCCCACCTCGCAGTCGGCGTAGGAAGGTTGGGCCACGCTCAGCCTCATGCTCACCCTCTTGTAGCCGGGGTCGGGTGGGTAGGGGGAACCTTCACCCTGCACCAGCTGGGCTGGGTAATAGCTGATGGCCGTGTACTCGTTCTGGCACTGGGATGCTGCCATCTCCACGGGGCCCAGAGGTAAGAGGTCCTCCAGATTCTGGTTGCTGTAGCGGGGAGGGATGGGTGCCCTCTTGTTGCTTTGGTCCAGTGGGAAAGGGAAACCTCCATAGAGAGTGACTGGCTCCGGGTCTGCTGGTGGAGGGGGTGGGGGGGGAAGAGGAGGGTGGGAGGAGGGCACGGCAGGGGGGCCTTGGATGATCTCGTAGTGGGAGTATTCCTGGACGTCGGAGGACAGGTAGCGTGGTGGCCAGTAGGTTGTTTCTGCCGGGTACACTGGAAGGAAACAGAGCTGTGTTAGCTGCATGCCAGGGGGGCTGCTTTCCCTCTCCCACTAATTCATGCTGTACGAGCCTGAGCTGCAAGAGATGCATCAGATAAAGAGAGGAGCAATGGGAAGTGGGCAGCTGTAGTGTCTGCTTTGGGAACTGAATGGGCTTCGGGGCTCTCATGGGACCTAAAAGGCACTCTTCATTGTACCACATGGGTGCAAGAAGTGGGCACAGCGACAGGATGGGGCACAGCAAGCAACCCACTGGAGCTTTCTTCCTGTACCTCTCTTTCTCTGTACTTTTGATATAGTCTGATTTTTGGGTGGCCCTATGTGGACCAGGAGTTGGACTTGGTGATCTTCATGTGTCCCTTCCAACTTGGGATAATCTGTGATGCTCAGAGTTGTGCACTTCCTCCTGGCAGCAGTCCTTGATGCTGCTGAGCTCCTGGTGAGCTCTGGGCCAGGCTGAGAAGGGTTGTTTCCCTCTATTGTGATCCCTATGGCATCTGATACAGGGGATGCCACTAAAACTCAAACTGAATTTTAGCATCTTGACTTCCACTCCCTAAGCTTCACTATTCTCTTTTATAGGGACTTTTCAGCCTGGGTGTATGGGAATCCAGGCCATGCATTAATGTATTCCCTGATGATTTTATAGAGAACCGAACAAGCTGAAGTTGAATACTGGGATTTATGAGTGGGGGAAGAGCCAGTGAAGGCAGCTGGGCATCATTTGCCCATATTTTCCTTGTCTTTACCCAACACTGTTGGTCTCCCATGTTAGCAGACCTTCCATCCACGCCCCTAGGGATAATAGCGAGAGCAAGCTGTGGCTACTCACCCATCTCCTCCCTGGCCCAGGTGCACTTGACGAAGGACTCATTGTCGGAGTTGGACGGGGGGGCCGGGGGCAGGTTGGGTGCCACGCTGCACACGATGGTGCCGCGGTGCTTGGGCCCGTTGGCCGAGTTGAAGGTGACAAACTCGGGAGTACCGCCGACTTTGCGCTGCTCCGGTGCTGCCCGGTCCAAGTTGTTGTGGGCAGCATCGCTGAGGATGTTGAGCTCGATGGGCGGCACTGCTTGGGTACCCACACCCACGCTCTTGGAGAACTCGCTCTTGGACAGCAGGTCGGGGTCTTCTCGTGCCACCGGCTTGTGGGCCTTGGCCCGGTGACGGTAGCACTTGCAGATGAGCACGAAGGCCACAGCCAGGATGGCTGCCCCCAGCACGCCGGCCGTGATCTCGGCAATCTCCTCAGGGCCCACGGCCCAGTGCGTGGGCACGATGGCAGGCGTGATGATGGGCTGCGTGCAGTAGTCCCCCTGGTAGTCCGATGGGCAGATGCAGTGGATGGAGCCCTGGGTGCTCACGCAGCGCCCAGCGTTGCGGCACGGGTTGTCCTGGCATTCCTCAGCCAGCTTCTCGCACCTGGGGGGATGGAGGCAGAGGCATCAGCCTGGGGGTGAGCCCCAACCCACTCAGTGCTCTGCTTTATGCCAGCTGGGATGCTCCACCCTGGCACAGAGTGCCACCTGCCTCTGCTGTCAGTGGATCTTTGCGTTTACCAGAAGAAGGCCACGTTATGCAGGACAGTCCCCTTTTTTGGCATTTTGTGGGGTATATACAGAGCTGGGACTGAATTTCTGATTCTCTGTCCTGCTGCACCCCATACACCCTAAATATTCCCCTTTCCCACTCCCCAGCACGACAGGGAACCTTCCTTCCATCCCTTCCAGCAGCAATGACCCTCCCCATATTAGGAGGGATATTGCAATAACTGTTTTTTTTCTTACTTTTTTTCTCTCTTTCATTATTTTTCCCACATGTTACTGTTACCGAAGAACCCCCTCGATTTTTTTTTTCTCTCTTTTATTTCTCAGGACGCGTGAGCTGGTCCGTGCAACGCGTACCCAACGGGAGCGCTGGTGACCGCAGGTGTCACGCTGCCACCTAACGCCCGGAGCTGCACTCCTGATTTCTCGCTTGGCATCGATTCAGAGCACTGGTTTCCAGCCTGGCCAAGCGACCCGGGCTGGAGGAGGAGCTGGTTGCGATGCTGCCTGTGCTCGCAGCGGGTGACACTGAGCTCGGAGCAGCTCCTGGGCGTGGTTGCTTCCCCAGCTGGAGGCATCTTGGCACGCACTCACCCACGTTTCAGGGAAGGAGATATATCCACGCTGTTCACCACTGCTGGTGAAAACTCCAGTGTGGTATTAACCGTAGGGCTCCAGGCCAAAGCCAAGCACCGTGCTGCCCAGCAATCGGGGGATCAGCAGGACAGCTGGCAGCATCCTACACCTGCTATTAGGCAGCCCTGCATTGCATTGCTCCCAGGTGGATGCAATGAGCTCCAGAAGCACACGGTGTTCATCGCAGAGGACATGCTTTCCTTTCAGCCCTCCCTGGGAGCTCTCTGTCTCTATCAGCCCTTACCTGTCACCCAGGTACCACTCGGGGCAGTGGCAGGAGTACCCCGTACTGGAGAGGACGCAGGTGCCACCGTGCAGGCAGGGCTTGGACTCGCAGGGGCTGTCCCCCAGCTCACAGCGCTCACCAGAAAACAGCCCAGGGCAGATGCAGGTGTAACCTGGAGAGGCGAGAGGATACAGTGAGGACACGGAGGGGATGCTGCTGGGTGGGATTTCAGCTGCTGGTTCGTGCAGCCCTAAGCTGGAGGTGCCGTGTGGGACATTCTGGCTTTCTGCCCTGCAGCACTCTCTAAAAGCCTTCACTGCTCATCCGTAGCTCAGTTTTAGAGTGATGTGAACAGGGCAGACCTGTTGCCACATGCGTGCAGTGTTGTGCAGCTGGGACGTGCCGGTGCTTGCAGGGCAGGTGCTGGACATGGCCTGTGGGGCTGTGAGCACGCGTGTTCACATGGCTTTGTGCCTGTGGTTCTGGTTGATGTGGTGCTGGGTTTGTCTGTGACCCTCTCTGCGTTCTCATGTGGCCCCTGGCCCACCTGGGCCTGCTCGTACAGACATGTCTGTGCATGTGTGTGCAATCCCATGTCTGAGGTCCCCAGGCAGAGTTTTGCACAAACTCATGCTGTGTGGCTGTGGTCTACAGGAGTGCTGCAGGAAGGCAGGCACCTCGACACTGCTACAGCCCTCCATTAACCCCTGCCCTGCCAAAGTGTCCTGCATGCTCCTACTGGGGCCACAGCTGGAGGGGTGCACCTCTGGTGGGTGGGATGGGGCAGTGCTGGGGGGTGTCTGGGACACAGCCTGGTGCCGTGTCCCTGCTGAGGACTTGTGCCTCGTGTTAACCTGCACCGCTCCTGTGCAAGCTTACAGTTTTCCCATATGCCTTCCCATAGCCCCAGGCAGTCACCGACTGCAGTGGGAATAGATGAAGATCTTGGCTCATTTCTGCCCAGATACCATCACTGCATGATCCTGTCTTGCCCAATCCCAACCCTGCTAATGGCTTCTTGAGCAAAGAGGATGTAGAGGGGAGGGTGGAATTTCTATTTACGCTTGCATTTTTTGGCAAAGGTGCTCACTTCTAGGTCATACCCACTCCATAGAAATGCTCCTGCCCCGCGGGCCGTGGTCTAATGCTGAGAGCCACGATGATCTCATGCCCCCAGCTGCTCCTACACTGAGTCAGCCACCGCCTGAACCCTTTGGATGGGGCACATCTCCTTCTCCTTGCATAGAGATGCATCAAGGTGTTGTGGCTTTCCCTTCCCTTCTGCCCCCCTATACGTAGGACATTCACATACCTCCTCCATGAGTTTCAGAGCACATCCCGTTGTTCAGGCATGGATTGCTGCTGCAGGCACCAGTTGGGGAACAGCACTGCTTGATCCCCACCTCCTCCATCACCTCCTTGGATTGCCCTTTCCCGGGCAGGAGAACCACCTCTCTGCCATTGATGGCAAGCACGTCCAGGCAGCCCCTGAACCCCCGTGTGACTCTCTGGGACTGGAGTGGATGCCGGAGGCCCCCAAAAAGCAGGTCTCTCCTGCCCTGGGACATGCTGCAGGTTCCTGGCAGCTGGAGGGAGGTGTTTCCTAGGCCATCGACGAGCAGACGGACTGATGCATTTTTCACCTCCAGGAAGACTGAGTGCCACTCTCCATCGCTCACAAAACGTGAGGAGGAAAGGTTCCCGGTGTAGTTTCCCCAGCAACTGTACCCCAGGTGAAGCACCCCATGAACCATCTGCAAAACATGTCCCAGAAGTCATGGTTAGCACAGAGGCTCTTGGTAATTCTTTACCACCCCAGCTCTGTCCCTGCCTGAGTGTTTTGTTGCCTTTTCACCAGCCTGGGAGATAAATCCTCTTTTATCCATGCATAAACTTTGCGTGGGTCAAGTAAAGCCTAAGAGACTGCATTTTCTTTTATGCTTCCCTCATTTCATGAAATCAAATTCATCCATGACCCTTTCCAACCACTGGCAGCGTGAGAAAGGTTTTTATGAAACAAGATTCAGAGATGCAATCCAGTCCTTGCTCTCCAGCAGGTAGGATGAAGACCATCAAGTTACTGATCTTCTAAAAGCAAAGCACACCAGTGCTCTCTGTGTGGAACTGGGCCCTGTCTGTGGCCCAAGATTCCTCTAAAACTCAAATGGGGAAAGTTTAGCTTTCAGCAACAGCTGTAAGAGTGTGAGGATGGCAGAGGGAAGGAAGAACCAGGTGCAGCTGGCCTGCACCGTAGTAAGGCCTTGGGGCAACATGTGTGTAAATCCCTTTGTACAGTTGGCAAGTGCACTAGAGAGCTTTGTCACTTGGCTTTATCCAAAGGAACGTGATCTCACTTCAGATGGGTCTGTAGATTGGGCTTATCAGCTTCTGGGTCTGAGAACTCGATTCCCTGCAAGAGCTGCCAGCTCCTTCCCACCATGCCTGACTTGCCATCCTCTTGCTGCTTCCTATTTCTGAACAGCAGATCAGCTTAGCGATTGGGAGAACCTGTCCTCTTTAGCAAATCTACAAACCAGAGATGTGCTGATTTCCTTCCTCTGACAAAATGGAAAAGGGAAATGGTTTTTGAATGCTGGGTGGATTCTGTATGCAAATGAGGAGGAAAACAGAGTGAAATGTCTGTGACTCTGCCAGTTCCTTAAACAAGGAAACCACCTGGAAGATGTGAGTGAAAAGACTGGGAGTTGAAAAACAGCATATAAGACTCCAGTTTTATCTGTTCTGCACACCTGATTAATACTTTATCCCACAGATGCGATGTAAGAGGGAAAAAAAAGCAAGCCACAGGGGAAAAAGTTGATGTAGGTCTATGATAGGGGCATATGCTGCCTTTACACCAGAGAACAGCACAGGCACTCAATGATGGAAGAATAAATGATTCACCAGATGCTGCTGCAGCCATTGCCAAACTGTGCTCAGCTCTCACGTGGTCTTCCCAAGTCTTATGTGTTCACTAGATCGATTACTAAAGATGCATACCACTGCACCTTCTTTCTGTGATTACCTTCCCCAGAACAATTAATGCTTTTTTACACTAAAAAGAAACCTTTGCGTGTTGCAGTGCATACCTCCAGCGTGGTGTGGTCGGTGCCGTTGGCATAGAACACGACGGCATGCAGCTGGTGTGTCTTCAGGCGGAAGTGCATGTGCCAGGACCCCACCTGGGAGTGCTGGTACCAGACGTAGCTGTGGCCCCCAAACCTCACAGCTGTTCCTGGAAGTGGAATGAACAAAAGTTCTCACATTTGTCATGCTTTGAGTCCGTACTTAGCATTGCATCTTTCCTAGCTGATGCCATAACTGTCCAGGATCAGGCCTGTCCCATAACACCTTTTAGGTGCTCATAGCATGGTCTACAACATCCTTCAACTTCCTCATCCTTTACTATGTCTTCACCTCAGTCTACAGTATCCCCTTACCATTCCTGCCCAAGTGCTATTAACCTCTGTCTCCACTGCCTTGGCTTATTTCTTGAAATACTCTGAAGTGAACAGAATGAATATACTCTACTTGCCTTCCCTGGAGTTTATCGGTTAGCCTGCTGAGCCTGAAATGAACACAGGAACTCAAAGATCAAGCATCTAATCAGTGAGCTTCTTCAACTATTAAGTATGAATGACATTCCCAATTAGATATTTGTAGAATGGCTTGAGGTGGAGGAGACCTTAAAGATCACCAAGTTCCAATCCGTGTATTGATGGTATATAATTGATTGCTACAGAAGATTGATTAAATAAATAAATGAAGACTAAGTGACATTTTCAAGCTCTACAAGGTCTATATCATGCAATGCTACCAAGGATTGCTCACCATTACAAGAGCAGATTTGCTCCAAACTGTGCCGTGGGGTGAGGACGCTGAGTCGGGCAGTGCTGTAAGTGGACATCATGCCTGGGTCCAGCTGGATGGTTTCCTTGCAGACGCGGTGGGCGCAGTCTGACCCATGGCACGGCACATGAATTGCTTTCTTCATCCGGAGTCCGACGAGCTGGTCCATCTCCCCAGCTGAGACAGTGATCTTGTTGGCGAGGACCCGAGGCTCGTACAAAGACCCATGTGGCTCTCCAACAGCCAAGAGCAGATCCACTCCGTCAGAGGTAGCTGCAGGCTGTAAGCTGGCCATGTGGATGTTTTGGCGCCGGGTGATGAGGATGTTCCCCAAAAACCTCTGCAAGTTGCGCCAGTGGTCCCCCACAAACTCCTCGGGGGACAGGTGGCGGAAGTGCAGTACCACTGCTCTGTCCAATGCCTCCTGCGTGAAGCACCACACGTGGATGTTGACACTGGTGGTGGCCATGAATGTGCCATCGCTGACCGTCACGTTCAGGAGATAATGGCCATGGGGCAGCTTATCCCCAGCAATGATCTTTCCATCCGCAGCCCCAACGGTGAAGCGTCCCTCTTGGGGCACCTCTGCCACCAAAGTGTACACCAACGTATCGTGGGGGTCTCGGTCTGTGGCATGGATCTTGCCCAGAACACCGCCTCGGAAGGCTTCCTCATTTGTGGTGATGAATATCTCCAGGGGAAGTGCTGAGGGGGCATACTGGCTCTGCTCGGTCACTTGGATGTTTACAAATGCTGACGAGGACAGAGGAGGGATACCGCTGTCGGAGACCTGCAAAGAAGAGAGAAGACTTCGTTGTAGCTGCATACTGGCTTTCGTGGCAGCATGTCTTCCAGCATAAGACCAATTAAAACCATCCCTCAGTGGTGGGACTCTCATCCCCCTGTGCACCTGCACTATGTGGCTTTGATTTCCTGAGAATTAATTATCTGTAGAGATGCTGCCAGTCTAAGGGTTTCTGTTCATGACTGGGTGTACAAAGATAAAAGCAGTTATGCACACATTTGCTCAGATTCCAGAGTATTTAAGCCAAACTTCCACCTCTGACAATGTCTGTCTAGCACAAGCCAAGGAAACCCAAAGCCAAAAAACGTGAATGATCAGGTTATAGGATAAGGCTCTCCCGTTCTCAGGCAGTTAGTGTTTGAGGTTTATACAAACAATAGTACCTAGCTCCTTCTTTACTGAAGATGTGCTTGTTAATATTCTGCTATTTGTAACTCCCTATCCTTACTAATAACATTGACAATTAATAAATTTAACCTGCAACAATAGACATCTTAAAAAAGGAGAATAAATCACTTCTGGGATACTTGGAGAAAGATTTCAAGACACAGCCAGATCTCACTTATAGCTAGAAGTTGCTGGAATTATGCTGGGAAAAGCATCTGTCTAAGGAAAACACTGGCAGAGCATTTCTTGTGATTGTATTATCTGATTTCATCAATGCAGAGGCTGATTTACAGCTTCCAGTGGTCAGTCTTGGTGGAAAAGTAAGCTCTGAACGTGACTCCAAGATGCAGGACTTTCCCCTGGGTTGGATTTTCCCAGTACCAGACAACTCCCCATCCAGCTATGCATCCTAATCTCATTTTGTCAGTCCTAAACCCAGCTGTGAGATCAGATCCCAGGACAGAAAGCCAGGCTTTACCTGGACTTGTAGTAGGTACTGCTCTTTCATTCTTCTGTTCAGGATGGATGATGTCACCAGCAGACCGTTCTGTGTGACATCGAACGCCTTCCCGTCGTTCCCCTGGGTGATCTGGAATGAATACGGTGGTCCATTTTCTGGTGAGTCTCTGTCACTCATAATCAGCTCCAGGACGCTGGTACCCACTGGGGCATTCTCCTGAAACACAGAAAGACACCAGTGGAGAACAGCAGGCAAAGAGAAAAGGCCCAGAAGAACTCATATTGCTCCTGGGCCTTATGGATAAAGGATGGGGAGCCAAATCCCACACCCTGTGTGGAACTCCTGCCAGCAATAGCAGACAGTGCCTTTCATGGCATTACACTTGTGGTAGAGACAAACAGCTAAAAGCAAACAGTTGTGCTGATGCCCTTGTTTTCCCCTCGAGTCATGTCCAAACAGGAGCAGATGAAAGCATGTTTTGGGTCTGCTTCTTTTTGAGTACCCATAGGTGTTTTGAGTCCAAGCAACAACTGGTCTGCATCCAGCAGAGGTGGTGATGCTTGACCATGTGCTTAAGTCTGCTCTTTATTTTGTGGTGCGTACATGATCAAATGCAACAGAAAAAGAGGCTGCTGGTCAGGCTTGAAAAATGTGGAAGGAGAAAGAACAGGAGGTGCCTGGAGTTATTGGTAGGTGAAAATGGCATCTGTTGGCAGAACAACTGCCCCTGTGGGTCCCACCAGTATTTTGTGGCTGTGAGCACAAAGCAACTGTGTGCTTCCTTGCTGTCTCACCCCTGTGCTCCAGCAACAGCCCATGCATGAGAACCCTGACACCGTGAGGCAGACTGAGATAACAGACAGCCTCCTGGCTTACCTGCACCACCACGCTGTAGTTGAGCTGGAAGAACCGAGGTGGGTTGTCATTGACATCAGACACGTGGACATGCACAGCGACATCGCTGAACTGAGCAGGGTGGCCGTTGTCTGTGGCTCGAACTGTCAGGGAGTAGCTGGAGATCTGGGGGGGTTTATAGTATGTGATCACTTGGAGAAGTGGAAGGATGGTTGCTTTTTCACGTTCACGTTTTACTCTGTTGCAGCTTGTTAAAACACTTAAGGTTACACACTGCATTGTAGCAGTAAGTTTTCTCCTGCTCATGCCTGTTTTCTATCTTCCCTGATGCAAAGGAACATAAACCAACCATGCTGGTTTCCAGACTGGGGTCAACTCTTGCCCAGACAGCTTAGAGCACCAGTAGAGCAGAACCACAGCGCAGAGTTGGGATCAATGAAGACTATTTTGTCTCCTCTAAAGCCCTAGTTTTCTACAGAAGTATCTGTGGGTCTAGAAAGTGAATGACTTGCCTTTTGTTTACAGTATTACTAGCAGATCATTCAGAAAACAGCAAGCAGCTGAATGTAATCTACTCCCTCCAGCATAACACCACAACTGTTATAGCTTCCTCATTTCCAATTCCTTGAGCTCACCTCCTCCCTGTCCAGGTGCTTGGCAATGCTGATCTGCCCACTTTTGGCCTGGATGGCAAAATGTCCCAACGGATTCCCTTCCACAATTGAATATGTGATCTGATTGTTCATTGCTCCATCCAAGTCATCAGCTGACACCTGTTAGAAGGAAAAACACATAGGACTCCTGGCCCAGAGAGCTTTGCCATGGAGGAATCCCCAGGAACAGGACCTCGCTGTTTTCTAAGAGCTTGAGCTTGCTTTAAATGAGGAGGAGGAAGGAAGGTGGTTTACATTAGTGTAATTCACTGTCATCCTTGCCAGTGTGCAGTCAGGAATTCTGGCAATCATCCTTTTTATAATCATGCCTCAATTTTAGGTGCCAAATGACACAAACCCACTGGAATGGTTGTTCCCAAGGAAGAAAAAAGTGCAAAGAGAGTAAATAATGCATAGCACAAGTAAGAAAATGGGGTGAAAACTGTGGTTTTGTCCACAGTCATACCGTGAGGATGATTTCTCCAACTGCAGCATCCTCCCGGATATCAGCAAAGTAAGGGTCTTGGATGAACTCTGGAGCATGGTCATTAATATCAGTTATGTTGATCACCACCATGGTGACATCGCTGAGAGAAGTTGAGCCCTTCCTTGTGCCCTCAATGGATAAGTAATACTCATGACTCGCTTCGAAGTCCAAGCTCCCATTTATGTATAAGGCACCTGCAAGGGGAGATGGACAGAAAAGGACAGGAGATATTTTGAATGCCTTTTAAGATATGCATTCCAGTGGGAAGATCGATGTGGAAAAATTAGCAAGAGCCTTGAGGACAGAGAAACTGAGGAAGACGTAAATGAGGATGGTACAGACAGAAGCAGGAGTCCATTGAGGTGCAGCCAATGCTTGTTCCAGGGAGCTAACATTGGCCTTGAGATAACAGCTCTTATCAGATGCTGTGCAAATATTGTAGTGCTTTATTTGGCAAGAAAGCCTACCTCAGCACCTGCTTGTGGTTAATAGATTGGTAGTAGCTACATTCATTGGGGCATGTCCTTCTGACATCGGGACGGGGAGACTTTTTAAAGGAAATCATCTTCTCTCATATTTTGAAGTGGAACTTTTCTTTCTGCCCTCTTCTGCACCTACCCCTCTTTGTCATGGCTCCATCTCAGGCCCCAGACACATAACAGGAACCTTTCTATACATTTCAGCAAGGTTTGGATAGCACCCTAGGTGACTTAGCTGACTAAATTCAGGGTAGAAGCGAAGACTGTATTCTCTGCCCCCACACTGTACTCTGTATAGGAGCAGAAGAGAACTGACTGCTTGGAAAAAAGCAGAAGGGGAATCTGTTTTAGAAAATGAAGCATGTGGGATCGACTTGGGCCCGCTTGGCCATGAGACCATCATACCTGTGTTTGAGTTGAGCTGAAATTTGCCGTGGTCATTGCCATTCACAATTTCGTACTTGATCTCTGTGTTCTCTGTGTTGTCTCTCGTCAAAGCTGACAAATTGAGGACCTCCGTACCCACAGCCACATCTTCTTTCACCATGGTCACATATTCAGGAGCCAGGAAGACAGGCAGGTATTCATTCAGATCCACGACGGAGACGGTGACAGTGCCGAGAGCAGAGAGGGGCTGTGGGGTGCCCTGGTCGGTGGCACAGACCGTCAGCTCGAAGGCCGAGTGCTGCGAGTCCTTCAGGGGCTTTTCCAGACGGATCACCCCCGTGGTTTCCTCAATGGAAAAGTGTCCATTGGCAGAGTCAGAGAGGGAATAGACCACCTCGGCATTGCAACCTGGAAGGGTAAGGGACAGGCATAAATATGTGGTTAGGAATGCTGTTGGTTTTCATTCTTTTATCCAGAAGGACTATATATGCCTAAGCAAGATAAAATTTCTAGGAAAATTAGGAATTGTATGAACATCTTCATGTGTACCTCTGTCTACCCACATCCCCATGTTTTTAAATGTCATTTTCCTTCATCTCTGCTTCCAAAGCAGATCATGCTTTTATATCACTGTAAGTTAAGTCTCTGCTCAGCACCATTCTTGGGAGCCTTATATCCATATCTGAGAATCTTTTGTCTTCCAAGGACTTCTTCACCTATTTTGGATGGTTTGATGGAGCCAGAGTTTGGACTCTTATGGATCCATTCCAACTCAGGATATTCTATGGTTCTGTTATATCACCTACCCCCGTTAGATACACAGCTCTTTTTTTTCCTTTTTATGACCATTTTGATTCCTTTTTTTTTTTTTCATATAATTTCTGTCCAGTTTGGAACTGCATGTCATAGTTTATGCTGTACATCACTGTTACAGTTTCTGAGCTTTTCCTTGAATTCTGTGCATGTTTCTACAGATACTGCATATCCTACAGCATCACAAAGGTGCTGTCACCAGCCTGCTATTCAAGAACATGTCAGTGATGAGATCCAGGCAGGTTCTTGCCAAGATTCACTCATCTATGCCCATTGCTGCTGCCCTTCCCTAGCTTTTAAAGGTTTCTATTGAGGATGAAAGATGGACTTTGATAAAATGCAGATCTCGCCCTGACTCACCTTCATCAAGGTCCCTTGCAGCAACCACAGCGATGGGTGTCTTTGTGGTGGTGTTGTCAAAAACGGCGACGGCACAGTGGCTGGGGAAGAATCTTGGTGCATTGTCATTGGTGTCCTCTACGGTCACTGTTATCTCTGCCTGGCACGAGCGGCCACCACCATCGGTAGCTTTGGCAACCAGGTGGTAGGTGGGCTTCTGCTCCCGGTCGAGAGGTGCAGAGGTGGTCAGTTCCCCTGTGGGAAAGAATGGGAAGTGGTCTCATGTCCAGCAAATGCAAACCCTACTGCATTAAGCCTCCTGCAATGTAGTGAGCCCCAGGTGTGGAAAGGAGGAAAGCACTGTGGGTCCTGAGCTCACCTGTGTGGGGACCGAGGCGGAACTCCTCTGCACCAGGGCCATGCAGGCTGTATGTGATCTGAGCATTGCTGCCAACATCGGGGTCAGTTGCAGATATTTTCAAAATGAATTGACCTGGCTGAGCATCTTCGGAGACTCTTCCGCTGTAGAATATCTGGCAAGGACAGAAGGTGTCATTGGCATCATCTGATCTGCCTCCAAAATGCCTTCATGCCATATGAGGAGGAATGGACTAGGAGAATCTTTGTAGAAACGGGTTAAGCATGTGGTTTGTAGGTGCCTTATGTCTTGATGTTGTGGAAGGGGACCACAACACCAGGGTGTATGAGCCCAGTCTGGAGGATAGGCCTGTTACATTTGGCACTTCTGTGGCCCCAGCTGGAACAGCAGCCAACAGTGAAAATCACAGCTTGGGAAGGATATAGACCTCTGGGAGAGAGGCTTGGAGATACGGAAAATGTGACCCGTGATTAAACTAATGATTGCTGTCTAGCTTTATGATATTAAAAAGAAATGATGTTCATAATAGACTGTTGCACAGGGTAAAGCAGCAGCCCTGTTACCAGTACAACAGGACGAGAGGTAATTGTCTTAAGTTGTGCCAGGGGAGGTTCAGGTTGGATTTAAGGAAATGTTTCTTCATAGAAAGAGTAGTTAGGAACTGAAGGTGTTCAAGTACTGTGGAGATGTGGGACTGAGGGATGTGGTTAGTGGGGATGGTTTAACATCTGGACTTGGTGATCTTAGAGGTCTCTTCCAACTTTAATGATTCTGTGATTCACTTTTGGCACTTGGACTGACAGATGATGTAGTGAAGCTCAGGAGCAGACTATGAAGGGTGCCTGCAAACCTCCATCTCTACCTCTAAGAACAGGCTAGTCAGTTTTAGTAAAATGGACCTTGTTTGCAACCAGGTTCTCTCTATGACACCTTTAAGTTCTTTTAAAGCCTAGATTTCTTCGTTAGCAAGTGCTACATAATAGATGTAATTTCTTTTATCCTCCCTCTTAGTCAGGCTGTGAAAGTTGCTGTGGGGGCATTCCAACACCTGCTGCTGGTCTCTGCTGGGACACATGGAGGTCAGTACTTCACATCATGCCTTTGTGCAGAGGGCAGCTGGTTCCAGGGTGTGAACTGGGATCAGTGAGCTCACTTCACCCAAGTGTCTGAATCTCCTTTGGGAAACAACCTCTTCTGTTCTTTCTCACCATGAGTAAAATCCATACCAGTGATCAGCTCTCCACAGTAACAGCTCTGCTGATGGGAATCTTTCAACTTAGCAGGATATAAAACTTGGTAATTTACATGCCCCTACCCAGGAGGCTTCCTGGCATTGTTTATCTCCAAAAATTATCCTTCATAATGCTTAGGTGTTCACTTACTGCTGGCAAACACGCTTGGAGGCTAAATTTAATGTTCTCGCTTGACTTGCACCTTAATTAAAATTGCTAAGTACAGTCAAAACAACAGAATTGTGTGAGAAACATTACTAGCCAAACCCTCTCAGCATGTGCTCTTTCTGCCTTTTCTTCCCTTCGTGCCCCCTGACATACAGGACAGCTGCCTTACCTGGCCACACTCAGGGCTGTTGTCATTGATATCCAGAACAAAAATTTCCACTTCAGTGGTAGCCTGAAATTTTCCATCAGAAGCCATCACCTTGAGGAGATATTTTTCTGTATCTTCTCTGTCCAGAGGCTTCTTGGAAGAAATTGTCCATTCTCCCTCAATTTGGTCAACTGTGAACTGCCCCAGCACATCTCCTTCTAGAAGGGAGAAGAAGAAAATAGACATTTACTGAGTGTTGCAAATCTGAAGTAGTAAGAGAGCAGTGGCACAGGTTGCCCAAGAGGTGGTGGACACTCCATCCCTGCAGACACCCATGGTCAGGCTGGAGGGTCTCTGGGCACCTGATAGAGCTGTGGGTGTCCCTGTACATTGCAGGGGAGTTGGACCAGATGGCTTTCAAATCAAGTTTGAATGGTTCCAAGGGAGGTATAGATGTAGCTACTGCTGGTACCATAGGAGAGCTGGAAGACTTGCATTGGTGACACAAAAAGGACACTGGAATCGTACCAGTCCCATGGGGAGTGGTTGGTCTACTGCACAGCTCAGAAATACCCTGTATGTTTCTGCTGTTCACTGAATATTATGCTAGGGAGATGAATGGGGTGGAAAGAGGAAACAATTCACAATTGCAAAAAGGTCTTTGTAATGTTCTGCAGATATGCATATTCATTGCTGCAAAACCACATTGTCTCACTCTCCTAAAATGTGTCAGACTTTCTTGGTGTGTGCTCCTAAAGGGATCTGAGAGTTGCAGATACCTTGGAGACAGTGGTTACGCTTTCTTGCTATATAACACATATAACCTTTAGATGCATTTAAATCTGGAGCTGCTTTTCACTCTGTAAGACCCAGTTGATGGGATGCACAGGTAAATTGAGACCTGGGCAGGCTCTTCAGTCCACCAGATTAATGTCTCTCCTGCTATTGTCATACAAAGGGGATTTTAAAAGGTGCAGAACTGCCCCAGACACATCCCTCTCCTCTGGCAAGGAGCTCATGTCCTCTGCTGAACCCAACCCAAGACACAGGAAAGAGGAGAGAGCAGGTTAGGTAATGGGAGGCAATGTAGAGAGCTGGCTGCAGGGCTTGTTTGCTTTGGGCTCTGAAGGGCTCACACAGCCAGGTAAATTAAATTTGCTGTTTCTTCTTTCATGTTCACTATGGAGATGTGGTGGTGAATCTGGAGGCTCAATGAGACATCTGCTGGCCTTTCTGATGCTGCCACACTGCAATCCTTGATCGGATTAAGGTCTCGTGTGCTTTAGTGGGAAGTTTGGCTCTGTGTTCACCCCTCATTTCTTTTGCTATTGAGCTATGCTGTGCTTGTATTTATACGGTTATGTGTAAAGTCTGACCTGAGCTTTGAAGTACAGAGCAGCAAGAATTTAAGGTATCCACCACTGATACGTGTGAATTATCTCAGGTTTAAAACTACTGCCTTAAAAGTGGCAGAAACAGTGATACAGAAATTGATTGACTATTGTCTTCCAAAGGCTTGCAAATAGCTAGGTACCATAGACCAGCCAAAAGTACCAGCATTCCTCCTTTGTTTTGAATGTTTACTGCAATAGATAACAGGCTACAATGTGAACTTGTTAAAGGCTTTGACCCTGAAGGGTCTTCATTTGAGTCTGAACAAACACTTTAATTTGAGGTATCTGTTCCAGGACCCCTTTGGGGTCAAAAAATACTATAAAATCAAACTGCTACTTGTGCAGATGCACAACATTCCACAATAAACTTTCGTAGGTTTACAGCAGTGGTCAGTTTTACTTGGCACTACTGATACTGTGTAGAGTCATCTTACACGCCTTCTGTTAGCCAAAACTCTCCCAGAGGTTGACATGATAGTCTCAAATATCTGCCAGTATGCACAGTGATTAGCTGCAGTCTTATCTAATTTTTTGATAAGTTAAAGTGTCATCAGAGGAAATACATTTAATACCAGAAACTTGTGTCCATATATGTACTTATGTGTGATGTGTAAACTGCACTGCTTGCAAGAAAAATGTGCAGGCCCAAAGAAATTACATACAGTTCTCTATGTGAGAAAACCTTCCTCTGACTTCTGTCCTTGCACTAGATATTACCATTGCATTGTTATAATTATTTATCTAGCTAAAAAAAAAAAAAAAGTTAAAACAGTGGAGGAGATAGCTATTTTAATGATAATTTCACTCAGCTGGATTTGGGAATGTTACTGAAATCAGTCTCTAGAGTTTTGCATACCCTAGGCTCAGTAACTGATGAGTTAGGCCTCATCTCCTATTTCAAATAGGACTGTCAGGGTGAAATTCTTTCTGTATCAATACTTTACAAGACAAGGTATCAAAGCTTTACGTTGACGTGATACTCTAATTGTTCTTGCCTATTTAAAATATGTAAAGTCATGAAAACTCACCAGTTATGTAGCAGGTGACCCGACGATTCTGCTCAGAGATGTCTGCATCAATGGTGCTCAGCGTGACAATGACCTGACCTGGCTCAGCATTCTCAATGACTGACCCTTTGTAGAAGTCTGAGGTGAACTGGGGAGCATTATCATTTTCATCAGAGATGGTGACTTCCACCAGGGTTTGGGAAGAGAGCTGGACTTTTCTGCCATGGTCGGTGGCCACCACATAGAAACGATAGGTCTCCTGAGTTTCACAGTCCAGCTCCTTCAGTGTAGTGATCCATCCAGTCTCTCCATCAATGGTGAAGAGTCCTCTGAGATTGCCAGACTCTGCTTCCAAGCTGTAGGTCACCTGTCCATCACTTCCTGTGTCCTGGTCATTCGCTGTCACTTGAATGACTGTGGTTCCTGATGGCATGTTCTCCATGACAAAAGCTTTGTAAGGATTTGCCTCAAAAACAGGCTTGTTGTCATTGATGTCTTGCACTTGGATGTTCACAGAGACCAGGGAGACCAACTCAGTCTCTTGATGTGAGCAGTGAGCCATAACATCAATCTGGTACCACTTGGTGGTCTCATGATCCACCGCCTTTTTGATTTTCAAAACCCCTGTTTGTTCATCCAGGGTGAACACTTCATCCTTGTTACTTTCTGTAGTGGTTCCCTTCACCAGGCTGTATATGATGGGATCCTCTGCAAAAGCTTTGACTGACCCTATTTCTGAACCTTCTGGAAGGTCCTCAGATGCTGAGAATGTATAAAGGGGCTCAGAAAACCTTGGCAATGTCACTTCCCTGGGGACAATCTGAAGATTCACTGGGACAAGGGAGTTCCAGTGAGGAGGTCTACCATCTTCAGCTTTCACTTTGAAGTTAAAGGCTCTGTTTTCCAAACCTACAAGGCTCTCCTTGACCTTAACAACCCCAGTGGCAGCATTGATCTCAACAATGTCTTCTGATACATCTTCCATGGAGTCAACAGAGTAAATGACATCTGCATTTGCACCTTCATCAGCATCATAAGCCAGTACCTGAATGACAGGGGAGCCTTTGCTTACATTGGACTGGATGGACAGTGTGTATTCAGAGGCTTTGAACTGAGGAGGGTTGTCATTCTCATCTGTAAGGATTATTTTGACAGTGCAGAACGCTACCTTCCCACCCCCGTCCTTAGCCATGACCTTTATGGCAATGACTCTCTCTGTAGAATTTTCCCTGTCCAATTTTTGCAGTGTGGTAATATGGCCTTTGTTATCTATGGAGAACTTCTCATTGGCAAGTTTATTGATGATGGTGTAGTCTATGGTGCCATATGGGCCACTGTCTGGGTCAATGGCCAGCAGCTCAATCACTTTGGTACCTATCTCAGCATTTTCTGCCAGCTCTGCCTCGTACATGTTCTGCTGAAATGAAGGGCTGTATTTGTTGGCATTTGTGGTGTTGATATACACAGGCACAGTGCTCTTGAAAACTCCATCTGAAGCAGAGACTCGGAGACTGTAAGATGACTCCAAGTCCTTTTTGCAGCGGTTGAACATAGATATTATTCCAGAAGTGCTGTTGATGGTGAAATGCCTGTGGTCATTGCCTGAGAGAATCACATACTCCAGTCGGGTGGTGTCTCCACTGTCAGGATCCAGGGCCTGGACTTTTATCACAATGTGCCCACACGTCGCCATTTCGCTTACCTTGGCTTCATACTGAAGTTGGCTGAACTCAGGAGGATTGTCATTGATGTCTGTCACTTCTACTATTACCAGGGCATCGCTGCTGAGTGGAGGCATCCCATGGTCTGCAGCTCTCACTTTCATGCGAAACTGCTGGGTTTTTTCATAATCAAGAGCTTGAGCTGTTGTTATTTGCCCCGTGCTGGCGTCAATATTAAAGAACTTGGCAACATCTGAGCCATCATCCAAAATCTGATAGGAGACCACTTTGTTTCTGCCTGAGTCTTTATCAGAAGCAAAGATCTGGACAACAGGGGTATGTGCTGGCATGCTCTCTGAGACAGACGCTGTGTAGATCATCTCAGAAAACACAGGTGGGTTGTCATTAATGTCTTCTACCTCCACCTCTACCCTGGCTTCTGAAAATGATCCTAGTGCTGTGTCTGTGGCCCTAACAGTGAATGAGTGCTTCGTCTCCAGCTCATAGTCCAGCTGCCCCGTGACAGTAAGGACACCAGTTTTAAAGTCGGTGCTGAACAGTTTCAGGGAGTCTTCTTCCACTATGTTGTAGATGAGGCGCAAGCCTTCGGGGCTGCGGGCCTGAATGTGAAGGATGGATGTGTATGGAGGAATATTTTCTGGCACCTTTACTCGGTAGTACAAGCTTTGAAACAGAGGGTTGGATTTGTTCCTCACACTGATAACAACATCTTCTTCAGCAAGGAGCGGAGGATCTCCTTTGTCCTTAGCAATGACTCGGAGACTGTATTTGTTTAAGGCATGATAGTCAAGAGGCTTCTTAAGTGAGATGTCTCCTAGGTAAGGGTCAATCCAAAAATACTTATAGTCCTCTGCAAATGAGTAGGTAATGGCTGCATTATTCCCTATGTCTTTGTCTGTTGCTGAAACCTGAAAAAGTACATCACCAGGCTCTGTGCCATCCTGAACTGAGGTGTAGTATGGTACGTTCTCAAACTGAGGCGGGTTGTCATTGACATCTTCTACATAAACTTTGACAGTGGCTTGGGACACTCTCGGGGGTTTTCTGTTGTCCTTCACTTCCACTGCTACCTCGTGCATGTCTTGTGCTTCGCGGTCAAATTTCACACCTGTGGTCTGGAGTACTCCAGATGCCTGAATCATTTTAAATTTTTCCTTCCCGTTCAAAAGTGAATAGAGGAGTGGTTCATTTAGCTGATATCCTTTGACCCCCAGAATAGTGATAGTCTTCTCATCTGTGGAGTTCTCCATCACAGTTGCTGTGTACACATCTTGATCAAATTTTAAGCCACTACCCTGTGCTTGAGTTAAATTTAGTTTAACCAGACAAGTACTCTTATATAAGCCATCGTCAGCTCTGACTGTGAGTTCACGATGATTTCTCAGACCAGTGGGATTAAGAATGGAGATGAGGCCAGTATGTGGATGAATGTAGAAAGCATTATCGAGGTTTCCTTCCACGATGCTGTAGGTCACCTCCGAATCAGCATCTTTTGCCTGCACTGATAAAAGCTCCATCCCTGGATGGACTGGTAACAGCACAGAAAGCTCGTAAGTGTCTTTGGCAAAGACTGGAGGTGAATCATTCACGTCTTTAACGTGGATTGTGACCTTGACTGGCTTGGATGCAAACAGACTGGGATTTCCGCTGTCATGTACGTGTACACTGAATTGAAAAACTGGGGTGAACTCATAGTCTATATCAGTATGACTGGTAAGCGTCCCTGTGCTGGGATCTATTGCAAAATATTTTAGTGCTTCTGGTTCCAAAATCTCATAGACCAGCAATGCATTGGAGTCTTGATCAGCATCTGTTGCATGGGTCACCAGAGGAGCATTGCTTTCATCTAGAACCATGCTTTGTGGGGGAGCATTCTCCATGATCCAGCCAATGAAGGTGGGCTTGACAAAGATAGGCACATTGTCATTCTCATCTATGACATAGATAAGCACCATCGTGTCCATAAATGCTCCAGCCATGTTGGTGCCACGAACTTTCAGCTGGTAAAAAGACACCTGCTCAAAATCTAAGCTCTTCTGAGTGGAAATAAGGCCTGACTGATAGTTCATGGAGAACACTCCATCTCCATTTCCATCTTTTATTTCATAGCTGACTGGTGACAAGCTCGAGGCAAAAATCTGGATCAAAGGAGAGCCAACAACAGCAGATTCACTGATCTCTGTGATGTATTCATCCTCTGGAAATTTTGGAGGGGTCTGATCAGAGGGTCTAACATGGACGTGTACTGTAGCAGAATCTTTAAGCTGGGGGAACCCTTGATCTTCTGCCTTTACAATAAGAGTAAATCTCTCTTGCTTGGATGAGTCCAATTTCTGTGCAACTGTAATAATACCAGAACGTGAGTCGATGCTGAAGAAACCTTCCCCATTACCTGCAAGAAGAGAAATGCAAAGTGAAGAATGCAAACACCCTCTTGCTCTTGGTTTTCTGTGTCTTTTCTATAGTGCTCCCAATTTCAGACCTAATTAACATTTTTTTTTAATTAGGAGACTATAATCTTCTTCATTTATTTCTTAATAATTTTAATTCTAAGAACAACAAATCCATTGAAATCTATGGGGTAACTTTTAAATCAATCAAAATGTAAATTAGAAGATAAATACTCTTCTAATTTGAGCATATTTAGTGGTGGCAGAGTATGTGTTTGAAACTTCTGCCTTGTGTGCAGAACAAGGTAGCACAGACTGTACTAGTCACTTCAAGCCCTGTCATGCTTATAATTACCAATACTTCAGGAGCAATTAAATTCCTCAGTCCTTGATCTCAATTGCAGTGAGAAAGATGTAGCAAAGGATGGCTTGTCTCCTGCAAAGAATTTACCTGCTAAATAGGCAGTGTGGGACAGCCATAGGTATTTAGATTTTAACCTTCAAAGTGAATGATAAAATACTTGCTCAACAAGTTTGTATCACCCACAGAGACCCACCAAACAAAGCTGAGAGGGTGCTCCCCTTTCCACAAGGATGTATTTCTTGGTAGAACCAGTGGAAGGGATGGTGGTGGCTGTGTAAAGGGAGTACTTTTGTCTAAGGAGGACAGCGATCCCTTTCTCCGTTGCCAAGGGTGGGAAGATCAGATCATAAGTTGTTCTAACTTGTCCATTCATATTTTTCCTTAGAACAGTGACTCAGAATTTTACTGTCTTTCTGAGCAAGGATGGTTAACATTTCATAACATGAAAATTTTTTACTAGCTCTAGTTTTTCTCTGGATAGGAAGGAAATCACAGTTTAGAAGTGGGCAGCCTTTTACCACTCTTTGCAACAACAAGCAAAAGCTGGGTGGCAGTCTGGTCACTAGCTGGGGGATATAAATTCATGCATGCTTCACCTCATAGCCAGACCACCTTTCTGCATGGCCCTTACCTGCCTGCAGAGAGTAGTGGATGTCAGCATTGGCTCCTTGGTCCTGATCGAGGGCTCTGACTTGTACAATCTCTGTACCCACCACTGCTGAGTCCAGTGCTTCTGCTTCGTAATGGATGCTGCTGAATTGGGGAGGGTGGAGGTTGCTGTTCTCCACGTGGATGATAACCCGAACAAAGTTCCTCTTGATGGGGACCTCCTGGTCCCGTACCTGAGTGACAGATAAAGGGCAGGTAGGTCACACTCTAGGAGCAGGCAGACTTTCCAGGGCAGGGCTTCCAGGATTTCATCAGGACTCTTACAAAGGGTGATATGTTTCATTGCTGTCAACCCTTTGGATGGGAATGAGCCTGCAAGTTTCAGATGCAAAGCGCAGCCTTGCAGGAGAATGCAAAAAATAACAAATATTCACTGTGGGTTCTTGTACAAGAACTCAGTAGCCCTCTGATGAAATTAGCCAGGTGATGTTCTCAGACATTGCTACCTGGATTTATCCAGGATTTGGTAAAGGTTAACACTGTGCTTTCATCTTCCCCATCGCTCTAGAGAAATTCTGTTTGAAAGACTAGAATTAGCCTAAATTTCTTAAGCATCTGATACATCCTAGTGGAGCTGGCAGATTTGTCAGAGTTTGGCTAGTACTCACCATCACTGTTAGGGTGTGCTGTGACATCAGCTGGGAACTGAAGCCTTCTGCTGTGGTGAGGACCCCTCTGCTAGGATCCAACTGGAAAAGTCTTGTGCTTTTGGGGTCCATGCTGCTATGGATAGTGTAGATGAGACCTTTGCCTTTGTCTTTGTCTGTTGCACTGACTTGAAGGATCTCCCTCCCCAAGGGGGTATCTTCAGGAATCCACACCTCATAATGGCTCTCCAGAAACTGAGGACGGTGCTGGTTGATGTCAATCACGTGGATAAATGCCTGTTGAGAAGTCAGCTCAGTAAGGGCAACATAACCTTGAGTGCTACCTGATTTATGGAGCCTTGCAAAACCTCAGCTCCTAATCCCTCTTGACTGGGACTCTGAACCCTGTAACTGTCACAGCTCCTCCAGCACTTGGGCCATCCATCCGTGGTGACTAGGTCTCGTATCCTGACTGTTCCCAACCACCATACTGACACTGACTGCATCTGAGGAAGTTTCAACCACGTGTAATAGTTCGCTTCCTCCAACAAACCTGAACATGCTGTGGATGTTTTGCTCAAGCAGGTTTCTTGACATCTGCCAGTGGCCTTGAGTGCCAAAATAAACCTGGGGATGAGATGCAAGGTGGCAGGGAATGCACAGCAGGGAAGGCGGGGCCTTGTTTGTTTATTTGGAAAAATGCTTGAAGATAGCAGAGATACCATCCATTAGCACTGCATTCACAGGTACAGTAGTGTTCCTCACTCATCATCCTCCACAAACCTTCACTGTGAATTTCCCACAATAAGAATTACTGGTGGGTGACTCATGTTCTTGGCCTTTGTGTGTGAAGAGGATTTTTGGCTGCTTTTTATACATGGAGAAAATGGCTGATGAAAGATCAAGCCTTGAACACTCCTCCTGACAGTAGTTAAAGATGGGTGAACCTCAGCAGCTGCAGGAATGTGCTTGAAAGCAGTGAAGTCAGAAGAAAGATTCCCTTTGGCGTACACTGACTCTACATGGGATTTCTATTACAGCATAAAGCATTACCTGAGTTTTGATGGAAGTGGACCCATCAGTGACTTCTACTGTCAGGTTATAGCTTGACTTCTTCCTTGCATCAAGGGCTCTTGCAATGACCATACTGCCTGTACTCTTTTCAATATCAAAATCCATGTCATCATCACCACCTGGAATAAGAGAAAAATGAAAAAAGGGAAATAGTGGGACAGTTATGGCTAGATTTGTCTGGAGCAAGCTGCGAGCACCTGCAAGGCAAACAGATTCCAGGAGCTGCCTGGAGATCTGAAGGATGAGGATCTCCCCTGCAGACAGCACATACAAACCACACATCAAGCTCACACCCAGCCACAGAGAAATGTGGCATGCCAGGCAATACACCTGGAATGGGGATGTGTAGGCACTCACTCTAGGCATTCAGCTTGTCTGGGGGCTGTGCCAGAGGCAAGGCTTCCTCCAAATCTAGGAAGTCAATGCTAAATGTGATGGATGGACACAGGAGACAGGAAGCACGTGGAGAAGCTGGGCAAAAACTTAGTAGGACATGATGACAAAGGAGTGTGACAGGAACAAGGGGATGTAGAGAAAACGAAGAGGGGGAGAGGAGAGTGGATGCATGGATGCACTTGATTCCCTGGCTAGATTTGCAAGGGGCTCATCTGAGCACTGATTGATTTGCACAAGGCCTCCAGCTATGCACCATCATGGGCTTAGCATGGATCAGCAGCCTGCAGGGCTGACCCACAGTCCTACTGGCCTCCAACTCAAGGTCACACCATGGGTATGTCAGCAGTGGTCTTCATGGCCACAGCCAGAAGCCTGTGCTCTACCTCAACAGCCCAACTCCTAAACAGTTGGAGAGGCAGATGGTACTTTCAGGGTGAGCAGAGCCATCCCAGATGGCCATGGAGTGATGGAACTGCAGGCCCAAGCAGCAGAAGCTGTCTCTCATGCTGTTGCTGCTCAGCTCTAGTGTGGCAGACCCTTTCTCATGCTTCACTTGTTGATGGTCTTTCTCTGTCATGCATGAAGCACCACAACATTATTATGGGATTTGGCTAAAGAGAAGTAGTGCTCTGCAGTTGTATCCTAGCTCTTGGCTCCTCCATTCTTGGCTACCAGATGCTTTGGATTCTGTTTTTGTGCTCTTACCAGCTGGGGAAATATTGGCTGGTTGTTAAATTACATACCTTCCCTTGCAGGAAAAGTGCAGTGATTGCCAGCCATCTGGACCAGCACTTTCCTGCTGGGAAGAAGACAGAAGGAAGCAGAAAAAGAGGAAAAGAGAGGAAGCGAGGGATGTCTTTCCCTGACAGAAGAGAGGAGGGCTCCCTTTGTGTGCTGCCAAAGGGAAAGAGGAAGCCCAGGTACGGGGAGACAAGAAAGATGCTGCTTTGTCAGAGTTTTTGCATGATTCTGAGCATGCAGGCAAGTGCTCAGCAAGCACATAGTGGGGTAACACTCAGAGGAAGACACTGTTAGTGCTGTGAGCTTGTGCAGACACTGCTAATGCCAGACAAGACTTGTACACTGCCTCTTGTAGTGCTGCATTTCTTGTTGCTTAGTTATATTTATACACCATTATCCCTGCCCTGACATTCTAATGGGGAAAGCTACTCACTCACCCAATTAAGGCTTTGTCTGATGAGGGCTGGCCCTGCAGGCAGTGTCAGGAAGAGGCTGTGTGAGGCAAATTGGGGCAACACTTCAAAACACCAGATTACAGGAGCACAATTGGCCCTTGTTCCAAACACCGTGCACCGCTTTAATTTCTGCATCTCACCTGTGATATTAAACCACACCTGGCTGGGACCCATCTCGATGCTGATCACTCCCACCATATGATTTACGGGATCTGTTTCCATGACAGCGAAGTTAAAGTGGGGCTCATCGAATGCTAATGGCTCTGAGGAGGGTCCGGGCCGTGCCACCCAGCTGATGTGGAGCCGCACATGGGAGGAGAGTGGGGGACTGCCGCCGTCCGTTGCTTTGACCTGCCAGGAGATGTGGGGTGAGGGTCTTCCAACTCAAACAGTTCTATGATTCTGTGCTTTAGTGGTGTACTGAATTGGGGCTGGATGAGTGTACAAAGCCCTGTGGAAAGCTGCTTCTCACCCACCCACTGGGAACTTTGGGCCCTGCGCGTGCCCAAAATCCCACAAGACAAATCTTGTCTCAAGAGACCATGTGTCCTAGGTGGAGTCATGCAACCTAAATTCTTCTTGGGCATCAAGGAATTCTGCTGGACCCACAGCAGAGAGATGGGCCACAGCCCTTGTTGTGAGCGCCCACAGGGTATAGGTGAGCTGCAAGCCTGAAACCCAGAGACTGATCAGGTTCAGGTCCACCTCCGGATGGGATGTGGATCACTATGCCCATCACTGAGGATGCGTTGGACAGCCCATTTTAAATTTCTCCTTCATTTTTAATAGCTTCTTACTTTCCACATTGCCTCTCCCGCCCTTTTCTCCCTGTTTCTGTAGCCCACCCTTATCTGATTCAAGATCTCCCACTGCTGCATTTCACCCATCTCTTATCTTTTCTGTCTCAACAGCCTTCCCTCTACACCCACTCTGTTTCCCTCTCCTCTCACCGTGAGTATGTTGTATTCAGAGGCAGGAAAAGCCTTCTTGGAGAGCACCATGCCAGTTGTGGGGTTGATGGTAAAAATCCCTTCCTCCTCCTCCTCGATGGTGTAGGTGACCTGGCTGTTCTGGCCCTGGTCCTGGTCTGAAGCAATCAGCCTGTAGACTGGCAGTGGTGTCTCTGAGGCTTCTCTCTCTGGGAGCTGTACCATGAAGAGCTTGTGGGGAAAACTGGGAGGGTTGTCATTGGCATCCAGGACTTGTATCACCACTCTGCTGGTGGACTTCAGGGCTGGGTCTCCATTGTCAGAAACAGCCACCTGCCAGCAAGCAAAGGGACAGAGCTCCTTGTTGTGACCTAGGACACGAGCAGCCAGCTTTTATCCTGAATGATAATGGATATTGCCTACTACACTTCATCCTGAGGATAATAAGGTTTCCACATGAATCTATCTGTGTATCTCAGAATTTTCAGAGATGCTGCTCCTTTCTACAAAGCTAAACCTGGTGACTGAAGCTTGCACTGCCCAGTGCTTGCACAAGGACAGGGCAATGTCCCTACAGGGCTCCTGCTTGCAGCAGCTCAGGGCAGTGGGTCAGGCATTGGTCATTAGGAGCTGCACACCTGAAAACACTTATGCTCCTTTGGCTGAGCAAGTTACCACCTACCCTCCCTTGGCTGTGCCTGTGCATGCTCCCAGCATGTTGCACTGCAGAGAAATTGATATCCTCAACCACCTTGATAGATAGAAACATCTTAAGGTCTTCATAATGTGAATACATGTATCTCAGAGCAGCTAGGGATGGGGGCAAAGCTACAGAACAATGTATGGTACAATGAGATAAATGAGGGTGGATTTCTCTGGCTTGTTCTTTCTCTGGTAATTTATTATCCAACCTGCTAGAGGACAATTCCAGTCTTCTTACATTCCCACAGCTTCCAGAACAGGCCTTTTGCTCCAGTGTTCAGCAAGGAAATAATAAACCCCACAGTACTGCTGCAGCTGTCTCTTAGGGCAACGTACATCGTTTAATTAAGTTTCCCAGCAGTTGGGAGCTGATGGGATGAGATTCTTTCTCTGTGCTCCAACATGCAAGGAAAGTTCTTTGAGGACTTAATACACTTGTAAGTAAATAAAGCTAATTACAATCATCATTACCCACCTCTAGGATATGTTCAACCTTGTATTCTCGGTCCAGCTGCTTCGAAGTTGTAGAAATCAGACCTGCCAAGAAAGAAAGAGCCTTTGAGCTAAAAGACTCCATGTCCTGGGAAATCAAAGGTTGACCCACCATATCCATGTGTATGGTGGGCTTGTTTCAGGTTCCCACTGTAATCAGAGACAGATCCCCCACAGATTAATTTGTCCATTGCAAATGACTGAGTGGAGGACCCTCTCCTTCAAGTGCAGAGACCATGGAGTATGGCCTCTGAACCCAGCACATCCCATATTCTACACCTCCCAGATCCCATCACAGCTGAGGATTGTGAAGACCTTGTGGTGAGGCACTTGGTGAGAAAGGCTGCAGAACCATGAAAACAAAACCTTTCTTATGCCTCTAAGTAAGAAACATTCTGCATGTGCTGGCAGAAGTTCTGCCTCTTAACGTGTCTCGACTCCTATTTTCCCCATGTTGAACCTTGCTCCTTGTAATTTACAGTGTTTTGACAAAACTTTGCCTTCTGTCTTGGGAAATACCCTCTCTCCTACCACTAGAAACTGAGTCTAAAAATAAGGCACACTGTTGATAATAATGTTGGCACATAGTTTGAGCCTTGCCTGATAGATGGGGTGAATCCCCCAAGACCTGCAAGATTTTAGGTGTTTCTAAATAATAGATATTGGTTTAACTGCAAGGAACAGACTGGATGCAGAAGGGAACAAGATGGCTTTTATGAAATGCTTTAAACCAAAGACATCATAATTGCCTCTTTTTGGCCTGGGCTGAGTAGATGCAAGTCTGGAAAGGATGGAGCTGTGGTCTGAGTTTTCATGTCTTGTTTGGGAATAGTCTTTACTATGTGCCTTGACTCCTCACTTTTGGTGAACAGAAACTCCAGGCCACTTTCACAACTACTTTACAGCACTATTCTGGCCCAAAGCCAACAAGTTTTAATTAATAACATTGTTTTTGGTTGTACTGGGGCTCTTTGGTACACTGCTGTTCAGGCATGATAGGCAGGAGAGAATTTCCAGTGGCTGCAGGAAACACCAGGCTACTGAAGGAGGAGTGCAGAGCAGCTGCTTGGAACAAGGCTGTCATTAACTGTTTCCACTCCTTCTCTTGGATTCCTTGTATTTGGCACCAGGCACTGCACTAAACATTTCTTTGATGCCTTTACAATCATAAATCAACACTCTTTAATGCATTATGACAAGATGATTTGGAAGACTCTGGTTACACGCATGTCATGGATTTTTTTCCTCCCTAATCCTCCTATTGACATCTCAGCAGGTGAAGAAGGCTCAGCAGTGGGCAGGGAGCACACTGGTTGAGGAGCTTTTGAATTCTTCACTGTAGGGTTCTGACAACTGCCAAATGCTCAACATTCATGGAAATACTCTCTTAGTGGGAGTCTAAACAGAGAATCACAGCATCTGTTCAGTGAGACCTCCAATGCTCTGCTTTGCGTTGTCAGTGGGATGAAGAAGACGTGGAGTAAAGTCAGAAACTCAGCAACTTCATGGAATGATTCATAATTTTAGTCTAACAAGTCCCTGGGGCATGCTGGATATTAATAACAGAGACAACCAATACCCATGAGTACACTGTGGATACTTCCAGTTTATCCCATTGCAAAATTCAGTTGCAACAGACAAACACTCTATGTGCACTTGGCTGCTGCATGCCGACTGTTGGAAGGTAACTTCAACCACTCTAAAGAGATTACTTGGATCTGCCTGACCACACCCTAAAATTCTCCTGTGACCTCATGATAAAAATGAAAGGAACAATCTCATAGCTGAGATTCTTACAACTGGAGAAGGACTGTAGTGGTGGCAGAGGAGCTGGGACTTAATAGTTGTCCTGAGTGTCTGTAGAAGATGCTCCCAAGGAAACTGTCCCTCCCTTCTTTCCCAAACAATGGAAAGTGCCTATTTAGTTTTTAATGAGAGTGTTTTGTGTGCACATGCATGTGTGCTATTGTGCCTTTTGTGCACCTCTGAAAAACACCAGCCAGCCGGTCTAACACAGGAAGATGGTCACAAAGATGGCCCTGAAAGTTTCCCCTAGAGGCTGAACAAAAGTGCTGAAGGTCCTGCCTGCATTTGTCCAGTTACCTGAGCTCAGTGTTCACCTGAAGGTCCAGAAATGATCCCTTCTGTCACTTAGCAAGTCCTGCCCTTGCAACCTGGCTGCATGCAGCAATGGGAAGGGTTTGTCTGTGATTCTCCCGCTTGCTGCCTTGAAAGGGGAGAGAGGAAGGCTGGTCGTGTTGGAACAGGAGCAGCAAAATTAACAGTGTGTTGTTGTCAGGGAATAAAGAAGAGTAATAACTTCTGCTGCCAAGAGCAGGGCTGGGGTGGAGGTTGCTAGCCCCCCACCCTGGCTGCAGGGAGGAAAATCTAAAATAGTTAAAATAGCCAGAATCAGGATTCCAAAGCAATTGAGCTTTCGCAAGAGCTGGAGAAGGGAAGAGGCTGTTCCCCTGAAATTCTCATTCTCTTATCCCACTGTTGTTTCCACACCACCCTCGCCTCTCTCGTACCACCTCCCCTCCTGTTCTGCCCCATGCTCAGCTTGTGACACATTGCCTGGGGAGCAGCAGTGCCACCATTCCTCGGGCTTAAAGAGCCATATCTGGATGATCTTCCATGCGGAGAAATGCAGGGAACAACTGGCATCTATGGGAAGCACTGACTCAGCAAGAGAATAACCAGGATAGGTAGGAGCTGGAGATGGATCCTCTGGACATCCTCCCAGCAGGATGGATGGGTCTGTCCTCACTCTTCCTGCCACAGTCTCCTAGTTCTTCTCAGTGTTGCTCGGGCTGGAACTTGCTTCACATCAGTGACTTCAACTCAACACAAAACAAGCTGAAAACTCTTCCAGCAGAAGAATCCCCCAATCCCAATTCTCTCCCCATCTCTCTATCTCTCTATCTATCTCCCATAAATACTGCTCTGCACCAGCTGCCAGCTTGGGCTGGAGAGATTCCATTGCCCATGGCAGAAAGCTTTCATCTCACTGCGCAGTTTTATTCCCTCTTCTCATTAGCCTTTCATTTATTTTCCCTCTTTTTTCTCCACCCTCTTGAGAGCTGGAAGAGCTTAGAGCTCTTCTGTGGTAGTTCAGGGCTGCTGGAGGAGCCAAACTCTGCTGAGGGGTCATTGTCATGGCCATTCTTGTCTCCTTTTAAGACCTCAAGAGGACAAGTCGAGGGGCTTTGCTGGGTTTGTGTCCACCAGTCAGCCTACTTTTGACTTAAGATACTGAATCAAATGCAGAAAAAACTGGCTCTAGGAACAGAAATAAGTTTCTTGCATGGGTGGCACCATGCCCACAGTAACTGTCCAGGGCTATTCTGCAGGGTTATTCCTGGTGTAGATATTCCTGTTGTAAGAGTAAGTCAGGTCCCTAATTCCTGTTAGTGCACACAAGGAGAACAAGTCACATCCCTCCTTTCCCTCTGCCAGGGGGCTCCCATCAGCAGAGCCCTGCCTAAGAGCCGTGGGTGCTCACTGAGCTGACCCCTGGCCCCTGTGTGCTTGAGTACTGGCAAGATGGATCACATAGATCTCAAGAACTGAAACATGATTGGGTCTTTTAATGATGATTTCCTCTAGATAATAAGGGAAGTATGCATTTCTTGCATTTGAACAACAGAAGACGTGTCTTAACTAAATGAATGAAAATATCTCATGGTTTCTGATAAACTGCCTGCAGCTCAGAGATTCAGACAAGCTGCGATATTTTTCCTGGCAGTAGTAGAAGATGACTTCTCTTCCGATACTGTAAGCACGAGGATATAAACTGCACAGTTTGTGCCAACGTTTGCAGGTAATCATTTGTTCTTTTGCATAACACATGTAAGGAAAGGAGAACTGAATCCTCATCAGGCTTGGAGGCAGGTCTTCAAACAACCTCACACTCAGGGTTTAAAGAAGAGACCTCCAGCAACTGGCCAGGAGATAAGATCATCTCACGAGCTTCTTACAGGACTCACAAACATATTGCTCTTCACATGCAAATTATCTGACTGTAGAGGGAGATGGATAGGAGATGACTCACACCCGAAAGAGCTTTTTTTTGGTCTAAGATGGGAATTAAAGCACTGGCTTAGAGGTGAAGTTCCCCATTAGTAAACGTTTGGATTTGGCCAGTCTTGCTTGTTTTAGCATAAAACACAGTGACCTTGGAGTCCAGCTTTGTAGGGCTGCAGTCACACTGGAGTGAGCCGTCAGGTAATGTCACTGCCTCAGCCTTTTTCTGCACATCCTGCTCCTTCCCCATCTGAGTGCAACCTTCTCTCCCGCTGCAGTAGGTGAACTGCTTTTATCATCCACAGGAGATCAAAGTCATACAATTAATCCTCTCCCAAACCCAGGCTGTGTGCCCTCCCTTCCCTCTCCTCCCAGAAGCTGACAGAGCGAAGGGCACAGAGCAGCTTTCCCTGCCAGACTGGCCCGATGTCAGCGCTCTGGGATAGTCTGAGGAAGCTGTTTACACTAAACATCAACGGGTTTTTGATGGTTCTGAAAGATCTGGTAATTAATCCCCAGATGAAAGATACAGTCTAGGAAGATGGCAGCAGAGGCTTGCTGCACTGACTGCACTAATGGTACCGGGGAATGGGTGGAACCTTTAAAGGCAATGGGATTAATTTTTATTAATCCTGCCTTGCTGGCTCTCAGGAGCAAATAGTCACCTCCAGCAGGGTGTTTCCTGGCTCAGGCTGTGCAATAGCCTGGTTGTTTATAAGGAGAGAGAACAAAAACAACTCATCAATTCTATAAAGGGCTTTGAACACAACAAATTTTTGCCACCCTAAGAGCCATCCAGCTGAAAACATCAGCCTCCAGGTGGAGGGTTTGAATGCCAGCCACCACACAGCATATTTGGAGATAGACTTTTGCTACAGAAGGAAATTGTGTCAATGCAGCTGTGTGAGCTGTTTCTTTTGAGCACAAGCATCTTCCGGGCGTTTGAAAGCCTCAAAAATTAACACTGAGTTGGGTCAGTCTTACCTGTCACAAGGTTAATGGTGAAGAGTCCTTGAGGATTTCCAGTTAGGATGTGAAAAGTCAGTTTGCCCTCTGAGTTGGAGTCTGGGTCTAAGGCATCGAGCTGCAGGACAGATGTGTTTGGTGGGGAATTCTCCATCACAGAGGCATAATAAACAGGTCTGGACATCTGAGGTGGGTTGTCATTGGTATCGGTGACTTCAATATAAATTTCAGTTGCAGAAGACAGAGGAACTGTTCCCATATCTAGAGCTAGCACTGTCAGCCAGTAGTGAGATGTTCCTTCTCGGTCCAGTGGTCCAATGGTCCTGATGGTGCCTATAATGAAAGAGAGTGCTTGTGAGGAATCTAGGGAACACAGACCACTTTGTCTTCATTGCTACACCAGTCTGTATTCCTGGTCTGCTTACTGTATTTCATGGAGATGTAAACATTGGCAGCAGCCTTGCATGGCTGTGACATTGCACAGAAGGCAGGGGCTTGCTTTTGTTGGAGGTAATTTGGTACAAATGTGACAGGGAAGGCCTGGGCATTTTGGGCGAGGGTTGACATGGATTTTTATGCATTTTAAAGGAGACAAACCCTGCCTGCTCCTCCTCATATACAGGGATACACATTGTAGACCCCTGAAGAAAAACAGGGGATTTGAACGCATTGGGTCAAGAAATCAGGCAAAACACAGCATGTTGTTTCAGCCTTTGAGATAAATATTTAAATAAAGCTGTAATTACCTGTGTCCTTCTCAATACTGAAGGCGGACAGCCCGGTGCCCTCTCGGAGGAAATACTGAACCTCTCCATCTTTCCCCTTATCAATATCCTTTGCTGTGACCATCATCACGGACGTGCCCTCAGGGCTGTTCTCCTGCACCCAGCCTTTGAAGACAAAGGAGGCAAAGCGCGGTGGGTACAAGTTCTCATTGACATCAAGGACGTTCACTTCCAGGTGGCAGAGGGAAGAGCGAGAGACAGGCTTCCCACTGTCACTGACCTGCACGGTTAGATTGTAAGAGTCCTTCTTCTCATAGTCCAGCTCCTTCTCTAACCGCAGTGCCCCAGTCAGCTTATCTACATGAAACATCATGTCCTCATCATTAACAAGGCTGTACCTCACCTCTCCCCCAGAGCCAGCATCGGGGTCAAAAGCCTCCAGAAAGAGGAGGATGGTTCCTACAGGCAGGTCCTCTGGGACCTTCACACTGTTCAGGGCAGGGAGGCAGTGTGGGTCATTGTCATTTACATCCTCCAGAGTCACAGTGAGATCTGTAACAGAGAACAGCTGGTAGCCTGTTTTGGGCTGGTCTCCAGCTTGTATTTTCAGCACATAGCAAGGCCACAGTTCTCTATCCAGGGCACCTGTAACTGTCACTTCTCCAGTGACACTGTTGATGGCAAACTTGCTGGTGGGGGTTAGGAGAGAATATTTTACTCTCCCGTTATCATCTGTATCAGCATCTTCTGCTTTCAACTGAGCTATTGTTGTTCCTATTGCTACATTTTCAGGTATCGACACCCAGTAGGCACCTTGTGGGAATCTGGGAGTATTATCATTGGTATCCAACACATTCACAGCCAGGAGTTTCCAAGATGATTTCTGTGGTGTGCCAAGGTCATACACAGTAACGTTAAGAATGTAGAAACTGGTTCGTTCATGATCTAAAGGAGAAAGGACTTGAAGGAGACCTTGTTCAAGGTCAATGGTAAAGCAGCTGTCAACATTTCCATCTGAGATCACATAGACCAGTTTCCCATTAAAACCAGTATCAGGATCAACAGCTGAAAGGTCAGCAATAGTTGAGTTGATGGGAACATTCTCCATGATATCAATAGATCGTGGAAAGCTGTCATCAAATTTCGGAGCGTTATGGTTTATAAGGTGCAAATTTAGAGTTGTTTCATCATCCTGCCCGTGGCCTTGAGACTGAGACTCAATGGAGTGTATGATAGTTTCTGTCAGTTGTTTCAATACTCCTGTTTCCTCACACTGCATTTTAACAGGGAGACCTTGGCTGACCACAGTGATATTTACAGATGTTGGCAAAGCATAGTTCTCTCCATCTGTTGCAGTTATTTTCAAAGAGTAGAAGAGTGGCTGCTCAGATGGAAGATCTCTCAAAGATATTCTAAGTGATATTACTCCAGAGATGGGATTCAGTTCAAAATGCTGTAACTCATTGCCAGACTTGATTTCGTACTTGATATGCTGCAGCTCATCACTGTCGATTGCAGACACTGTGGCCACAGGGTTCCCAACAGGAAAGTCCCGTGGGATGCTACCACTGCAGCTCGCCTTCTCAAACACAGGAGCATTGTCATTGACATTGCTGAGCATGAGGGAGACGTACACCTCCGTTTCATGGCGGAAGGGTGAGCCCCAATCTGATGCCCACACTCGCAGGTGATACCATCTCTGCATCAACTCATAATCCATTAACTTGGAGGTGGAAATTATGCCAGAATATGGGTCAATGACAAAGGGAACTGATTTCTGGTTGGCTATGGTGTAGGTTACAAAGCCATTGTCTCCTTCATCTTCATCTGTAGCTCTCACTGTTAAGACACTGGTGCCAGGAGGAACGTTCTCATCAAAAGCTCCACGGTATGAAGACTGACTAAAACTTGGAGCATGGTTGTTGCAGTCAATGATGTCAATGACAACAGTTGCAGATGCGTGACTGTTAGCTGTTGCAACTTCAAGTTGAAAATTAGATTGCTCATGGAAATCCATTGCTCTGGTAGTAGTAATCAATCCAGTGTGAGGATTGATTCTAAAATTTGTGCTGTCAGGAGTAGATCTCAAAATATATTTAAGATTTGGGAGGACTGGTGTAATCTTCACCATAGCAACTTGGCTTCCAGGTGGGGAGAATTCACTGAGCTGGACTCGGTAGACTTCTTTCTCAAATCTGACAGAGACGTACTTGGACGGAGGTATATGTATAACTCTAACAGGAGATAAAAGGGGTGGTTTACTCTTGTCCTTGGCTTGCAGACTGAGGTTGAAACCAAAAGGGTGAAGTAGCCAGTCAATCTCTTTTATTGCCACAATCATGAACTCTGTGCTTCCAAAGTAGGATCTGATGACTGCAAAATGCCTTCCTGGATCTCCATCTACAAAGTCTACTGAATCTATACCTGCTTCTGAGTCACCACTTTCTACAGACAAGCTTGCATAGAGTAGGTCTTCAGCCAGGTCAGGTGGTGTCACCCTCACAGAGGAGATAGAGGGGGGTTTCCTGGCTGAGGGCTCCACTTGGATCATGAGACTAGCCAGGTTCCCAAAGCCATTCCCCTCCATGATCTTTCTCATTCTGTCCACAGCTAAAACTTGCAGGTGGTGCCTGCCTCGATGGGTGCTGTTCAGCCTACCAGTGGTCATAACTGCTCCGGTGGTGGGGTGGATGGTGAATAGGTCTGACTTTGTGTTCAGGGCGTAGTAGAACTCTGAGTTCTGGCCAGCATCGGCATCCGTGGCACTGAGCGTGCTGACCACTGTTTTCAGAGGAGTGTCTTCCCTGATGGACACTTTGTAGGAGGGTGGCGAAAAGAGAGGTTTCAAGTCATTTCTGTCAAGAATGTGGATCAAAACTTTGGCCCAAGCTCCATAGGAAAAGGTGCTCTCTGAGGCCTTGATTATTAACATATAACTATCTTTGACCTCTCGGTTTAAAAGTGCTGTGTTGCTGCTCCTAGTTCTTATTCTCAAGAAGCAGAAGTCCCCGATGACGTGCTCCTCTGTTTTAAAGAGACCACTGCTGTCTCCAGAAGCTATTCTGTATCTGATGTCCCACTCGGGGTCTGTCTTGTAAATACCCATTTTGACATAGCTCTCCACATATGTCTTGGGAGCTGAGTTCTCGTAGATAGTGGCATTGTAGAAGAAGTGGGTGAAGTGCAGAGGGGAAGTGCTGCCTTTCTCACAGCTCACATCATGGATTGTGCAGTGTGCCAGTAAAACAGCAAAACTCAGGAAGTTTCTCCTGGTAATGATTTCCATGGTGTGGTGTCCCGTCAGGTCCTGCAGGGATTAAAGGAAGAGCATCATGAATTCTGGCACGTATGGAAGAAGGCCATATTTATTAAAGCTAATGTGCTAAACGAAAAGTCATAGAATCATAAACAGGCTTAGGTTGGAGAGGACATTAAAGATTACTGAGCTCCAAGCCCTTCTGCCATGGGCAGGGTTACCTGCCACTAGGTCAGGCTGCACAGGATCCCATCCAACCTGGCCTTGAGCACCTCCAGGGATGGGGCACGGACAACTTCCCATGGCCTCAGCTCCCATGAGTGCAGTCTTTACCCCAAGATTTGTTGCTGTGTTTGTTATCTTAGCTCTTTTTCCACTTCTTTCCCCACATCCCCATACTGCCTCGGATCCATTCAATTTCTCTCTTCAAGTTTTTGCCATGTTATTGATGTCTCTCCCTGTGGCTTGTTTTCCCTTTTCTCTTCCACTCCTACAGCAATCTTTTCTCCTTTTCCTTTACCCCGCTACTCTGTGCAAATGCCTTCTGAACATTCAACTTTAGAACAAGGTGACTGCCCTAATTCAGGTTCTCAGTTACCAAACATTTTTATAATTCTCAGGGATGCTTCTCTTGGGCTGCTTGAAAGAACAGGTCTCAAGAAAGACACTTTCACCACGTTGCCCGTGGTTGAGTAATTCCCCTGGTTCCTCTTTCTCATGGCAAAGCCCCAGGCTCAGGATTCCTGCCACCCATGACCACCTGCCATCTGCTTCCTTCTCCAACAACTCGTGAAAATCTGTGGTTTTGAGATTTAATTCTGCAAATATGTGTATCAGAAACATGAGTTTGATTCCACAGAAGGAACTGGGGAGTGCACCCATGATTAACGAGGATGTAGCTTTATTAGGCAGCTTTGCAGGGATAGTTAAAGGATCAAGGCCTGCTCTTTTCAAAAGCTCGGTGTGTGCTGCTGTGTGTGCATGTAGAGGTTGAAGCCAGGGATGAGCTAAATATAGGTGCATATATTTCCCATAGATATCCCAGAAGATCTTTATCTAGAGCTGTTTCTTCCTCTTTTAAATTTAAATTACATATCAAGTACCTGCCAGTCATTTGGCACATTCCTAATTTAAACAGGGAAGACTTGTTTTTCCAGACACTTTTTCAAGACTCATCTCTTTAAAAGCCAGAACTAGTTCAGTTTATAAGTCAATTCGAATGTTAGGAATAAATTATTGGAGCCTAACTAGCAACGTGTGTCACATTCTCTCACTGAGATGACTAACTACCGATAAACATGGAGCCATAAATTTGATGCTTCCATTCGAACCCCTTTTTCCATAGTAAGCAGGTGCCGATCACCCAGCAATCTCACTGCTGTAGTCACTGAGAGAAATGATCTCAAACTGAATGCAGCAAGTCGCTATGAAGTGAAAATATCAGAGTAAGTTAATGCAATTTAGACTTTCCATAAATGACAAAATTCAGACTCTTTTATGGCAACATCATTTCACTTCTAGAAAACACACCATAGTCAAAAATGGACAGTATATGAAAGATAATCATGGAGGAGAAGGGTACAAAAAGGCACGCTGTTCCTTCTGAGGAGCTGAAAACTTTGTTCTGAAACAATCTGCTCATTACTTAGCAGCGTCTAAGAGTTTGGCAGCATGTAGGGACTTGCCTAGAGCTGCTTCCTTCCAACATTTTCAACTGCTGAACCTGGAAATAAAATGTATGCATGCTGCGTGCGCGTGTGTCTGCTAGGACTGGGAAGCAGGAAAAGTCACATATAATTCAGTAGAATAAGACAGCAGAATAAAACAGCAACAAAAATACAGTGTTGTTTCATAAACAACAGAATTAATGAAGCCGATCGTTTTGTATCTGGGCTAATTGACTTTTTAATTCAATTGTACTGAAATGGCAATGTGAACTCATCTCTTATAAGACATCAGAGAACCCACAAGGCAGAGACGTTATGAACTCCACAACCACAAGAAGAGCCAGAGCTGGAGAACATGCCTCCTTGAACACCAACAGTTCCATATGGGAGGATAACCTTGAGCAAGGAGTGGGTTTTATGGCATTTAACATGATGCAAACACTCTTCTGAAACTCTCCTGGAATGTCCTGAACCTGGCTGTTGCCTGTAGACTTCCCGACATCTAAGATGGTCTCAGCTCGTGTTGGTGTTTTTTCTCCATGGGGGCATTAGTAGAGTTATACTCCTCCGTCCAGTTAATTGTTTTGCAAAACCAGTTATGATCTCATGTTTCTGAGAGCTTTGCTCTCAATTACAAGCTCGGCTGAAAGCAGTCAATGGCTTTAGCTCTTATTATGGGGGATGGAGAGCAACAACACAGACAGGGTGTGAGGCAGAAGCCTTGTTTCCTCTGGAAATAATCTGAGTAAGCGAAAGGCACAGCCAAAGTTTAGGGAGAATTTTCTAGGAGGCAGCACTATCAGCACTTGATGTCTAATAATTTATCTCCGGTGCAGGTCCCATGCCCAAAGCCCCAGCATTAGCCTTAGTCTACACCTCCTGTGCTTTGAGACATGTCATTTTACCAGCTCAACCTGGAATACAAGCTCAGCCATCAAACTTACTTTCTAGGCTCAGAAAGCTGCACGGTCATTAAATCAAGGTTTCACCAGCATCTTTTCCCTGCCTAATGCTTTCTAACAGATGGAGATGACTTTGCAGATCCCCTTCTCTTTTCCCATACATCAGTTTTCAGCTCTATCAGTTTAGCGTTCATTTGGACCTGGAGATTAGAAAGACATCTTTGTGTCACTGAGGGACGTGGTTTGATAGGTGTGGTGGTGGTAGGTGAATGGTTGGACTAGATGATCTTAGTGGTCTTTTCCAATCTTAAAAATGCTATGATTCTTCTGATCTTCTAAAGATTGGAGAAAGAGAGTTGCTGGTGTACAGACTGTTTTTGTTGTGGGAGGAAAGAGAAAAGAAGAAAAATGTCCTGTGGGATTTATTAGAAAAATGCAGAAAACTACTTTTGAGTTTGCAAGCATCAAAACTGGGTGAAACAATCTGAAATATCCTCCCCCAGGCCCAGACCATTATCTCAGGGGATTGTATATTTCCACTTCTTGCTTCTTGCCCAGGAATGAGAGGTCCTTCCTTCTCTCTCACTCAGCTCCCTTGGGCACAGACATCCTCATGGAGCTGGGTGCTGGAGAAAGCTTCTCCCTGGAATGGAGCCATGCAGGGAGGGCATGCTCCTGACTAGGGGAAATAGCAAAGCCTTGCTGGTGGTGATTCTGCCTCCTCCTAATCACCAGGCGACGATCTGGGAGCCTCGAGGGGCTTCGACCTCAGCCCTGTCGATGCAAAGTACCCACAGAGCCAGTAAATGTGCTGTATCTCTGATCTCAGCCTAAGCACGCGTCTAAATTTAACATCCAAATTGTAATTCTCTGTCAGAGACATGCCCAAATCTGTTGGTTTGAGATGAAGGAACAAACGCGGCCCTAAGGTTCAAAGTGTGTGCAGGGGGCAATGGTGGGGATGGGCGCTGGGGGCGATCAGGGCAGAGCATGGCCCCACCAACCAGGGTGAGTGGATGGTGTTGGGGAATGGACCCTGGGGACCCCTGGGGGCTGCTGAGGGGTTTGGCTGTGCTGCAGACCAGTGCTGCAAGCAGGTGTGGCCACAGACCCACCTTCTGATCCCCTTCAAGAGGAGCATTTGAAAACAAGCAAAACCTCAAACACAAAACAAGCCACACACACGAAGAGTAGCATTCCCCTTTGCTGGCTGCAGTTGGAGCTTGGCCCAAAATTTAGGGATCAGAAGAGAAAAGAAAATCATAATTTTTTTCCCCTCAATTCCTTCCTTTGTTTCTTCATTACAAGAAACAACCTCTCATCTCAAACAAATACCCATCAAAACCATCCCTGGGCACACCAGTGCCTTGGAGGCTGCCAGCACTAGGAGCAGAGGGAGAAGGGAGATTGCTCAAATAGCCAATGCTGGGGCAGTCCAGAACTGGGTGTAGAATTTGGTGGTCACAGGGGAACAGAAATGGAGAGCAGAGGAAGCACGTCCTGTAGTGTGATGGGGACGAGGCTTTGGGAAAGCAAAGAGGCAGTGGACTTGTGCTAGGTGGACCATCAGATTTGAAGGCCTTTGCAACATGGCTCTATGATTTTAGGAGTTGGGGCACTGTCTTCTTCTGGACTGGGAGGTAATGGAGAAGAAGGGGCTCATCGATGGTCAGAGCAGACTGAACTATGGCTGACTACTGAGTAGGGTCAATCAGAAAGCAGTTGATGGGGTTTCTGTGTTGGAAAGTCACAGGTTGTAAAACCTGCTAATTGTATGGGTGGTGATCCATGTCTATTAGATGTTCTGATTCCCAACATCAAAATAATCCATGTATACACTGCTCCTGGACTGATGTTTGGCTAATGCTTGCTGTTTTCTTGCAGTAGCAATGCTGCTGGGATTGGGTCCTCCTGCATTCAGTGCCTTACTTAGTTTTGGTGAGCTTCCCTAGGTCTCTAAAAAAGCCACACCTGCAGGGTTTGCATTCTGGGGAAAGCTAGCTATTTTTTGAACTGTTTCTCTGTATTTTTTGAACTGGACTTTGCAAAAAAAACAAAAAACAAAAAAAAAACCAAACCCATCCCTTCCTAAATCGCAACATGTTATCGGCAGCATTTCTCTCAATGGGAGGTTGAGCCTGGACTACTGTCAGGCACTGTTCTTAGCAATACTGATTCGGTTGTGCAGAAATTGGTTTTGCAGTGAAGCAGAAGAAATGCATCCTGGTCTTACTACACAGAGTGAGAAAACTAAGGAAGTCTGGCCCTGATTTTACAGTATTCCTTTCCTCAGTGTACCCTAGGGTTCTCCAGTGCCTGTGAATGACTTTGGAAGGACTGCCATCGGCGGGACAGTTCTGCAGCAGCATGCTCAGGGACTATGCTCACGTGGGGAGAGCTTTTTCCTGCACTTGCAGATTTCACCAGGGTACAGTTGGGCTGTTCCTTCCCCACCTCGCCTTTCCAATCTCCAAAGACCAAATGTTGGTCACCCTTAGTGGGATGCTCAGATCCAAGCTGGTTCTGAGGGCCTTTTCCTGCAGAGTGCCTCCTCGAGCTATAACCACTTGTCCCCTTCCACCTCAAACATCTCACCGACCGCCCCATCCTTGTGGCTTTGGCTGTGTCCTGCTGCTCTTCCTGCTGCTTCTCACTGAAGCAAGCAGGTCCCTTGTGTCTTCAGCTCCAAGCCATGCTCTGTCCATGAACAAGACAACAGCTTGCTATGGAGCCAAAGGCTTTCTCTTACCCCCTTTCCACCTGCAATGTGTGTTTTCCAGCCAGTGCTCTGTGAGAAACCCAGGGAGAGCCTGATTTTGCAGTGCTGTCAGCGCTATGCCAGGTAATGCCTGGCTTTGACATGCCATACAGCTGAGGTTTCTGTCGTTGCTATAAACCTCCAGGAGCTCATCTGTTAGGCACAGGACTTGAACAGGCTTGAGTTTTCCACCGAGTTGTAAGGGTCACTGATCTTTATCTGCTTTGGCATTGCTACATCGCTACAGAGCAGGAGTGAATCGCACAGCTCCAGAGACTTGCAGCCCTCAGTGGAGGTCTGGGATTCCTGGAGGAGGACTAAGGGGTGAGGGAACCTTGCACTCTCTTGAGAACAGGACATGGGGAGCTCTGCCTGGGACTGCTGTAAGTGGCTGGGAGCCCTGGGGTTTCTCATTCCCAAATGGGGTTCTTGGTTGGAGTCGTGGATCACAGCTGACTGCAACCCTGTGGCTGGTGGCACCCCAAGTGCTGGGTCCAGATGAGAAGTCCATGCATCCCAAGGCAGCTCCTTTCCTGTCCCCTTCCCAGGCTGGCCTGTGGTCCCTGTAATCTGCCAACACCCCCCAGCCACAGTCAGTGCCCTGGTCATTCCTGGAGTTGGAGCTGAGCTCCCTTGGCCCACATCTTGATGCATTTCCTCATGCTCAGCAAGTCGACCACTCAGCCCTTGACAAGGGCTGGCAGTGCTTTTCTTCTGGCTGCTGTCCCTCAGGAAGCAAGACACTGACGAGGATGACCTGCATGTGCCATGGGGGAAGCGTCCTCATGCATTAATCCTAATCCCTTTCTTTTATACCTGCAGTAGGGGTAAACTCTACCCACAGCCCAGAAGTTGCCTGCACATGGACAGACAGGAGGGTGCTGGGTGGTGACTCCTTGCCCAGGGACAGCCAGGCATCGGGGAGGGCATGGCAGATCCCACTGGTGGATCCAATGGGGATTGCTGTGCAGTGGCTGGGAGGTGGGATGGGCTGAGCAGGGAGCACAGCCCAGGCGTGTTGGCACATGAGGCAGCCACATCCTGCCAGGCACTCGCGTGAGCGTGCCCTGACCCCTCTGGAGCTGGGACCGTGCAGCTCTCAGGGATTCAGTTCCCATGGAGGCTGTTAACCATGCACCTCAGACACTGTCAGTGAGTTGCCCCAGCAGACGTGCCGTGACCATCAGCACAGGTTGAGAGACACCAGGGATCCTGGTCTTACTTCTGAATGCCAGCTCCTGACAAAACCCATTCTGAACCTTTCACATTTTCCTCATGCTTGGGATGCAAATAATCTCCCACTGATAATCATTCTCTTGCCTTCAGAGTGCTGAGGTAAGCAGCCATAGGAGGCCACATCATCGGTTATCCCTGAAGCTTTCTAGATCCACTGGCCAGCTTCAGCCAAGGTTAACAGATAGGTAAAGATTTGAAAGGAGCTGGGTTTGCACAAGCTTGTGAAAATCAGCAGGAGAGAGGAGAGAAATCCAAATTAGGACTCCCAGCTGGAAGAAAAGGCTCTAATGTGAGCCCAACCCCATTATTAGACATCAGAGAATCCACACAAGAGCAAGTGCCCCAGGCGACCAAGCTGCATGAATTCTGCTGCTCACAAAACAGCTGTTTATTTAGGTGCTGCAAAGCTTGTGAGATCCTTTCTAGGATCCCAGCACACTGATCCAATCTGACCCATCGGAGATGTGGGTCTGGGTTGGGCACAGCTCCCACCTCAGCCCACGTTTGAGAGGTCCAGCCCTGAACTGTTTGACCCTGGGACACCTCACACAAACCTGCCAAGGACACAAGCTGCGTCACCTGAATGCCAGCAGTCCTCCAATGCCCTTTCCACTGTTCCCCATTCTCCTACGGTCAATGAAACTGTTGGGAAGGAATCAGAGCATCTTGGCACCAAGAGCCAGGTGAGGACCGTGTGCCCACATGGCTCAGGTCAGGAGCCCGGCACCCAGTGGGAACACTGTGCTCTGTCCCATGGCACAGCCATGGCCACTGCCACTTCTCTCCTCCTGGGCAATTCTCTCACAAACCAACTCTGCTCCGATACAGAGATCTGCTCCTTCCCCTGCCCAGCACCCTGCTGCTTCTTCCCTTCTGGTGCCTGGAGGAGAGCAGGGGGAGCAGCTTTCTGCCCTGCCTGCAGCATCCTCAGCTCTGTTGCCATCTGTCTGCCTTGAGCTGCTCCTTCTCTCTTGTGTCTTCAGAGGCTGCATAAGGACACAGAACTGAATGAATGAGCTGATCAGGGCACGATCTCTGCTTGTAAAAGGATGCTGATGGCTATGCCACAGAATTTCCCCGCAGCAGACATAAACTAAATGCAATGGGATCCTCCCACACCAATAAAACCCATTCAATGGCTGCCCCTAGTCCAGAGAGCTTGGGCTCTCAGCAGAGGAAAGATTAACCCCTAGATGAGCATGTTTGCCCAGGCTGCTCTCATTGCCACAGCGTGTCCTTGTCAGCTCTCAGTGCTCCGGACTGTGTCAGAAACACACTTCTGAAAGATCTTGTCATCTCAGCACCTCTGCAGAGCCCTGCACGGACACAATGGGACCTGTGACACCAGCACCTGGTGCCACCTGCACAGCACAGGTCTTGGATAGCCTGAGCCATCCCAAGCACCTATTCATAGCACACCAGCACACTGCAGGCTGCCTGAGTCACAGCATCTACCCGAGGTCTGAAATAGCCCTGTTACACAGGAATGACCAAACAGTCGTGTGCTTGGCCATCTCTCTCTAATTTCTCCCCCAAAACAAAACCAGTTTTGGCGGTAGCGTGTGGGAGCCTGAGATACAAGGTGTGCAATGCAGTCTCTGTTCTCTAGCACCAGCATAGGAGTACCACTGGAGCAGCTGTTGTTCTTGGGCTGTGTTGAACAGAGTCCACTGGAACTGCCCATCCCTGGAGGCGTTGCCCCAAGGCAAGGTTGGATGCACCTTGGGGCTGACCTGATGGGGGGCAGCCAGCCCATGGCAGAGGGCTTGGGACTGATGGTTTTTGGGGTCCCTTCCAACCCAACCACTCTACGATTCCATGACCTCAAATGGATCAAAATCTTGTCCGAGGCCAAGATGCCCTCTATGTGGAAGTAAACACTACACTCCTTGGTTTGCTTCAAATCTTTCTCACTTCTGAGCTACAACCCTTCCTAGCAGCCTGCCCCTCCCCAGAGCTCCTTCTTCCAAGAATTAGGAAATGGAGTTTCTTTGCTCATAAACCAGTACCTTCCCCATTGCCAAGGAAAAAACTGTGGTTGAGGGAAAAATCACTTGCTCAGCAGATCACCTTGCTAATAGACAGTGGAGCACCTGTGCTGCCAACCCAGTGAAAAAAAAAAAAAAATAGTGGAGGGTATTTAATCCTCTTATGCTTGTGCACGATACAGAAGAGAGCCCACTGCTTCAGGCTCAGCTCCACTGGCATACTCCACACGTGGCAAAAAACAAAGGGAGGTGCACTGAGCAGGGAATGCCATTTCTGCAGCATGGAGGTGGCTGGAATGATCCTTTAGGACTTGCCTGGAAGCAGTTGGCAGGAGCGTAGGATGCAAAGCGCATTAGTTTCTAACAGATGTTTGATTCCAGGTGTTATGCCTCCTTTGAACTCTCCCTTTGCTAAGAACGATGTTTGTTTGGTGGGCCAGGAGACGGTTCCTGTGAGTGTTCGGGTTTGAAATGCACTCATGGAGTAGGACTGGAGTAGGGAAAGGGCTCCAGGAGGGCAGATCCTGCTCGTGCCTGCAGTGTTCAGGGCAGGGGCTGAGCCTGAGGCTGGGTTATAGAAGCTGAGGAACCCCAGCACTTATCAGACAGGCGGATGTCCCTGAACTGACCCAGATAAGGAGAGGTGCGCTGCACATTAGGAAGAGATAAGGGTGCACCGTACAAAGCCCGGTGTTTTTTGCCTCCCTGAATACCGCGACAGCCCAGCCTTCCCCAACAGCCCCACAGCCTGTTTGCTTTCCGCCCAGAGGCTCCGATAACCCCCCAGCTCCGTGGTGCTGCAACAGCTCCCACCATGTCCCATGGGCATGGATAGAGGGGCAGCAGTCTCCATCCAGGGCATGCGAACCTGCTGGCCTGGGCACTCCCTGAGCCCTGCAGCCCCCTGCACACTTTATGGTTGGCTCCAACTTTTTAAAGAGGGTTTTATCTGGAGTTATATCTTGGCTGCTGATCTTTGCCCCCGCACAGCATTGCACTCTACCAAGTCTGCCTCTAACTCTTGCAGGGGGGTGATTCCCTGATAAGTGCTCTTTGGAAGGGCCCAGTTTGCCCCAAGCTCCCAGCTCTCCCTCCCTTTTCACTTCTTTTCTCAACACCACATACATACACTGGACATAATTATTGCACGTCTGGAGCTGGGACTGGATCTGCGGGGGTTTCAACTCTGCTTGCCATCGCTTAATGGTGAACAAAATTGTCTTGATGCAAAATGCCCATGCCAGCATGCATGCTCCCAGGTGAAGCTGGGGTAGAGCCTGGCGTGCACGAGGCTCTCATTTCACCTCCCAGGCTCTGCTGCTCATTGTGGGGGACCAGGGCTGGCTTGGGAAACATCAGCACTGTGCCTACCCCCGGGGATCCTCCAGGTGTGAGCCGGCTCAGTGGGGAACACAGGGCAGGAGGAGCTCCCCAGTGGGTGAGGTTGTGTGCAACCAGGAGCCGAGCCCGCAGCTGGGCGCCATCGCACTTCTGCAGATCTCATCCCTCAGCTCCTGCAGCAGCCCTGCCTTGTGCACACACCTGGGCGCTTCCGTGGTCAGGTCTCCTTGCCCACCCTGCTTGGTGATGAGGTTTTTGCACTCTCTGCTCGCAGCCCACATGCCTGCAGTGTGCTCATGTCTCCACATAAGCCCAGACACGAACGAGCAAACACACCTGAAGATTTCCTGGCTCTGCCCATAACCCCCCATGCTACAGCTGCCAGATGAAAAGCTCTCCCTTTCCATCCCAAAGCCTGATTCTTAGGAAGGAGCAATTTCCAGCTAAAGTTACTCACATGCAAAAGCAGTTTCACGGCTAAATCTCTCCATCCTCCATGCCCTCCTCCATCCCTGAGTCATTTCGACTTCCCACACCGGCGTGCCTTACCTGTTGCAACAGGAGAGACCTCTCCTGAAGTTTACAGCCTCTCTGCCCTTGCTGCTGAAATCCCCCTTCCGCAGCAGCACCCCGCCAGCTGCTGGGGGTCCATGGTGCTCACAGAGCCGAGGAGAGGGCTGGGAGAAATTCCTGCAGGAAGGGATTTTTCTGGTTGAAACTCCGGCAGTGCAGGTTGAGAGCAGCCAGGGAGAAAGTTGGAGGAGGTGGAACTGCCTGGCTGGAGAGACAGCCCTTCTGTGACGGGCTAGAGGAGGAGGGAAAGGAGAGGCATCGCTCTCGCCCTCGCTGCAGAGTGAACTTGTGTGTGCGTGTGTGTGTGTGTCAGAGCTGGGCAAGCACCCAAACCTTAGAGCCAAATAATTGCAGAGCTTTCTACTCTTAGCTTACCCCATCGCCATGAAATCAAGGACCTCAGCACAAGGGGGGGGGGAATATGTCAGGTAACTCCCTCCAACACACCTGAAAAAGCCAAAGAGTGTTTTTAACTATCTGCCAGGTGGGTGTTGCGAGGAGGGATGGGGAGAAGGGGGTGGGGGAAACCTGAACCTGTTCTCGGAGCAGCTGCGTGCGGAGAGGCACTTTGAATGTTGTTGTTGTTTGCGTTGGGGGAGCCCCCAGAAAGCCCAGGTGCCGCCAAAAAGCCCCCGGGTGCTCAGTGGGAATGGAGAGGTGGTCCCTGTCCTGAAATGGCAGGAGGCAGAGAGAGAGGGAGGCAGCAGAGAGAAGGCAGCTCAGGGAGAGCAGAAGCAGAGATGAGGCTGTTGCATCCCAACCCAGTTTGCTGGCTTGTCAACTGGAGCACGGGCAGCTTCAGCCCTATTTGCCCCAGTCCCTTTCCTTTCCCTACCTGCTCTCAGCCCCATCAATGCTCAGAAAATACTGATATGCCCTCTTAAGATTGCAGTGGGGTTGTGAATCCTCTGGCCACATGCATGGCTTTGACCGAGACCTGTCTCAACATAGACACTGGCAGATTAAATCACGGGACGCAAAAGCATGGGAAAATCCATGGGATTTCATGGTCCCAATCCTAAAAGACAGGAAGGGTGGACCCATGATATTGGATATTTGGGGTTGGCAGTGAAAGTGAGTCAGAAAAATCTGCTGAAATTGCAGAAAATGGTCTTAAGGTTGACAAAATTCTTCAGAATCTTCAATCTAGTGAATACTTTGGACCAAGAATTAGAGAGGAACTATCTCCCCAAAGTGTAGAAGTGGGTTGTGTTGGTTGGGAACTGATCTGCCTTCTTGTTCGTCATCCCGTGCTGCAAGCTTAGCTAGGTGCTCTCCTTACAGCATCTTATCTCCACTTGAAAAACAATTTTGGTTTCAAGCTGATTGTGCCCTCCCAGACACAGTTCAGGTTGAATGAGAAGAGGCACAAATTCTGTTGGTTTTACACATTCAGCTTCTCTATTTTTCCAGCTGGTGTAGTCAGCTGACTTAGAGCAAACTTGAAGAAGTTTTCAAGGATTGTGAAAGTGATAGTGGATGTAATAGTAGTTTGAATGTGCCAGTCAGCTCCCCTTCATGACAATGGGCACCCAATAGTGGGTAGTGTATTTCAGATGAATGAAAGGAAAGTTCCTCCATGTGGCTGTGTCTTGCAGCCATGGAAGGCGAGAAAATCAGGTATTGGTGGGTAGATTCCAATGGGGCTGAGGCAGGGCTCAGAACAATGTGTGTATTATATTTAGACACAGCAAGATACAAGGGAGCAAACCTCCAGCTTCAGGGCATCAGCTGATTGCTGCAAAGGTTGTCTACACTTGGAGCCTTTCGTGACTGACCACGTGCACCACTCCTTTCCCCTGCATCTGGGGCAACAACTCACTCCAGAGACCACAGATGTGGGGGCTTGGTCTCATCTTGTGAAGCAAGTCGGGAGCTATCAGTTAGTAAATATGCAGCACTGTTCCTCATTGAGGCAGGAGGTTATTGTGCCACCCATAAGAAAGATCTCCTTTTTGCATGCTTTGTTCTTTCACTTGGTGACAAAAAGCCCTCTTCCATCCCCTTTTCTTTGCTGTGCTTCACTGCAGTAAGGTTGATAGAGGATGCTGGTGCTCATGGCAGAGCCATGCATCTGGCAGAACCTGAAGAGTGGTTGAGCAAAAGGTTAGAGTGTCTGAGATGGGCCACAAACCACAAATACCTAGCCAATAAAAGCTTTGACAGCTCCACCTCATGGCCAGCAGAATGGGAACACTGGGTTTTCCTTTCCACAGCAGTGGCAGAGCCCGTTAATAGCTTTGTTTGATGCAGAAGGCTGCAGGGAACTTGGTTCCCCTCCTCAGAGAAGTGCTCCGTGGTTACAGAGCAGAGAAACATCAAAATCATATGATGTCAACTTGGGGAAAAAAGGATTGACATTTAGGCACGCAAATTCTGAACTGAGGAAGGACTCATGCCACGAGGAAAAAAGACATAAGGATGGAGCTGTGCATGATGCCTGGCTTTGCCCTGAGTGCTGCTTCATGCTGCTCAGACAGTGAATCAAATAAGCCAACAAAAGCCCCAGAAGTGGTGTCAACATCTCACTCTGTCATGGCTGACAGCTGGGAGCTCATCTTGGTGGATGCCGTGGGTATGGGGATGTCTGGGCTCTGCCACCTCGCTGCCGAGGTGTTCCTCTAAGCACAGCAAGAGATTTTGTTTCCTGGTTCCTCCCAAGATCTTCAGCTGATAACGCCAAGACAATCTGCTGCGGGTTGGATGCATGCAAGGCATTGTGCAGATAAGCAGCATGTTAGGGCTGGGTAAGGAAAATCACCATGAGCCTCTCAGGACCAACAGGAAACTTTTATGGTGTCCTTGCTACCAATGGCTATGCCTACTGGATGCCCAGGAGATCAGACCTGCGACCTCTTAAATGTGTGCTGTCCTCTGTGTGGCCTCCATGTACCTGGGGATCAGGGCAGTGCCACTGAGATGTGGCACTGGTGTGCTTCTCCAGACCCCCAGCTCTCAGAAACAAACCTGAGGGTAAAATCCCCTTATCGTACAAAGTACTTTCTAGATGGATCCAGATCCCATTGCTCTTCCATCATGCCTGGTTTGTTCAGGTCACCTCTAGATCTACACCAAATGTCCTTTCACTGTGTGCCAGGATCGGAGGGCTCAAGGTGAGCTGTTTCCTGAAGGGACAAACACCTTTTGTTTCCCCTTTCCAGAAGGAGATCCAGTCTGTGGGTCTGGCCTTTGAGCCTCGGCATCTGCTCTGCTGAAACGCTCTGTGGGTATGTTTGCAGGGGAGCGTGCAGGGACTTGCAAGGGAAGGGGCGATTATCTGCCTGGAACAACAGCAGCCTTTTCCCCAACAAGTGGGAGCTTGTGGGTGGGGAGGATCCAGACCTGAACAGGAATCGACTGCCTGTGTCTGTGTGTGTGCTGAAACCCCACTGACCAGCGGCGACTGAAACCCTCAGGGAGCTGCTGCCAGTAGCTGGGATGGATCCTTTGCAGCTGCAAACCCGGAGGGTTTTTACTGAGAGTCCTTCTCCATCGCATAGGGAAGATTTAAAAGACAGAGATGTCCACTTTCCTGACTGAAAGCCAAGTAAAGGGTGGGAGTAGATTAAAACTCTTTTCTTGGCCTGGTTTTGTTTAGCTGGATGCCCCTGGGGCCCAACATTGAGCTCTCCAGGTGTGCTTGAGGAAGCCTACCATGGGGCATGGGATGGATGCTTTGCTCCCTTTGCAGCTGCTCCTCTGAGTGGTACCCAGAGGCTCTGTGCTGCAAACTTGATTCTCACTCTGAGACTCATCAACTTTTTTAGCTGATACAAGTTTTAGGTGGAATTTCCGTAGACCATCTCCAGGTTACATTGACCTGAGGTCTGAGAGGAGCCCATTTATGGGTAGTCAGAGTCAAACCCATCATATGTTGTTTTGGGGATAGAAGTTGGTGCAATGTAGGCAAATATGGGCAGTGTCGATCAGCCACTTCTGGTCTCCTTAACACTCAGTGCAGGTGACACATCTTTTGTTTTTTGAGGCTAAACTGTAGTCAGTCCCTGCCCTTACATCCATAGCAGTGCATTGCCACAGAGCTTGCACTTCAGTTGGTCTCCTTTCCCTGTAGGGTTGCACAGAGCCATCATGTAGGACAGTACAAATCCAACAGATCGTGGAGGCTGAGGGTCATTGGGTTGGTGTTGATCTTGGACTGGAGTTCAGGTTTCTTCAAGCCTTCTGTGGGGTCACAGCCACTGCTGTGCTATCCTCCCATTGTTGGCTTCACCATCAAGGACGATACGCGCTGATTCCTACAGGTGCTGCTGACAGATCCATTGCCCCTTTAAAAGGGATGAAGTCATCTGCCTCCGAAGCCATCTGGCACCACGACAAAGTCAGGAGCTCAGCACAACAGAAGGCTGGGATGCCAGCCCGTGGAGGGGATGTCATCACTCTACAAACAGATGGGACCCTGATGGGATGGGGTGAGATACTGTGAAAGACCCCAGGAGAACGCAATTGAGACCTTCTGGCAGAGAGCACCAGAGTGTGTTGCAGCCCTACTTTCATCATGAGAGCCCAGTGGAACCCCATAGCCATTCACTGTCCTCCTGGAATGGCATGGGCTAGATCTTCTTGTCATGGGATGAGCAAGTGATCAGCGTGCCTCCCTCCTCCCACTCTATCCGTCTGCACAGAGCAGCATTAGCTCATCCTGAGCCAATCGGCCTGCACCGTGTGCCGGATGGCTGATCTCATCGTTGGCTGTGGTGGCAGTGACTGAATCCGGCACGGCGTGTGCCTGTGGTCCCTGCAGGGTGGCCGTCACTCCACCACGGTCCTGCAAGGCACAGGGAAGGGGACCACCAGCGGATCTGCCTCTGGATCAAGAGGGTGATTTCATCAGAACAAATGCTGTTGTGCACCAGAAGTGTTCGTGTAGCTCCCACGCTGAAGACCCTTCTCCCCACCATGCACTGTTAGTCGTGGTGGTTTCCAGATAAGACAAGAATGCCCAAGTCTTTCCTCAAAGACTTGTAGGGAACTCCATTGTTCTAGCTGAGAAAGCAAGCTTCAGTTTGGGGTTTGTGTAGAAGAAAGAGCTTGGTGGGGGTAGAAGTGAAGGAGAAGGGAGAAGAGAACATGGGAAATGATTGGGTCTTTAGAGGGTAGTGGGGAAAGAGGACAGAGAACTAAAATTCTATGGAGGGTAAAGAAGTGACAAGGGGTTAAACTACAAATCCATGAGTCCAGGTGTCCATCCAGCAGGAATGGTCTGCTCAAGGTGATACCTCTCTGTCCTTACTGACCCTAAAAGAGTAATTTAGACAGGGTGTTTATTTTCTGTAGTTCGGTGCATTGGGTCTTATGTCAGGGATTGCACAGGCACTGGGAGACCAGGACGGGCAGAGCAGGGACTGCCCATTCTCTCGTTTCATTCTGAGGTCCCCATTACTCAACCAGAAAACTGATGCAAAGTAGATTTCAGTTTTCAGATAGTGAAATAGCTTGTGTTTGTTTTGGTTTGGATGTCAAAATACAGGACCACCAACCTTTTGATTTTGGAATCACCATTCCTCTCCTGCTTCGTCTAGCTTTGGAAAAAAATTCTACTCCAGCCCGTTGTCTAGAACCATTTCTCCCTTGCCATATCGGTATGTCTTCATTAGAAACATTAGAAACAACTCAGCCGCAGACTTCCTTGCTCCTATTTCAATCCACACTGTCTCCTGCTTCTCCTTTGGCTTGGTGCTGAGACCTGATGCCCAGTCACACCTGCAGAAAGCAAGCCTTGCTCCAAGGACATCATAAAGAGGCACCATTGTGCAACGGAGCCTTGTACCAGGAATATGATCCGTGTGATGATTATCTTGATACCATCCTCACGGAACCAGGGGAGCCCAAGCCAAAAGAAAAATTCAGAGCTAAACAGCTCTTGTTTACAGGAAGCCAGAGCACAGTGTCTGGACTTGTACCAGTGCAGCAGGAGATGTTGTTATTGTCTCACACTGCAAAATATTTTGCTGGTATTGATGGATGGTGTGTCCCTGAGATTTCCCAGGGATGTTGTAGGAGCAGTTTCCCTCATTTCTGAAGCATCTTGTGCAGCAGCCCAAGGGGAAGAGTGTTTGCTTTGGTTGAACTGGACAATCAAGCAAAGGTCACCGGCTTTATTGACTGCTATTTTTGGCCACAGTCGTTCCAGGCTTTGCAACCTACACACCATGACTTGTGTTCTACAGATGAAAGTAGGGTCTTGGCCATGTAGTTAAGGGTGATGATCACCAATGGGGGTGGTACCAGTAGCCCAAATCTCTTTAAATTTGTACTAGTGAACAAAACTACAATCCAAACTCCCACCAATTTCTCACAGGTTATAAAAGGAGAAGGGAGAAATTTCTCTCCCAGAAGTGAAGCTGTTTTTCTGTGGGTGTCATTACCTTCCATCTGAGTTTACAAAACTGTAGGCCCACGGGCAAAAAGTTGGTAAACTGCTTTGCAGAAGTGCGTGAAGAACATGATTTCCATGGCTTGCCCCGCTCTGGGGCAAGGCAACAACAGAGAGGCAATCAAAATGGCTGACTGCTGTCCAGATGTGGGGGAGGGCTTGCCCACATCTGGCAGGGAGTGTTTTGCAGTGGGAACAGTTTTTCTTTGCCCTCAGCACACAGCTAGGGGCAGCTGTTGTGTCCACAAACAGGACGGTCCAGTTCCTGTGGAGGCAGAAAATCTGTTGGGCCAGCTCCATGAGTCAGAGAACACTTAGCAAGATATTACGGTGACAGGAAATATGTTTGGATCAAACCAGGAGAAAGTTAAGAAAAAAAAACAAACAAAAAAACAAGAACCTTGAAAAGTGAGAGAAATGCAGATTATAGATGCATTGTCCCAGACCTAAGAGTGTGTCATGCTGAGGGCAACATCCAGCCCAGTGGGGCACCAGCCCAGTGAGATCCACCAGCCCAGAGGGATACAAAGGAAACTTTCAACCTCTAGGGGACACCTCTATGCCTGCAGCTTCTCCCAGATGTTTGGCATCTCCCAGTGCCTGCATCCTCTGAAGGATGCGGCGGGTCTGGTTAACCTCCTTTACATAGGAGGGGAAACTGAGGCATGCAGATGTTCATCTATGCTTATTAAGCCAAACAGGGATTTTGTGGCTGAGAGGAAGCAGAGGGGTGGAGGAGAGTGAGATCTAGGTTTGATGGGGCCAGAAGACACAGACTACCAAAGGGCTGCCTTGGGAGGGCAAGCCTGCTCAGCCCTTTTTGCAGAACTGAAGTCTCTGCTTTGCTAGATTTGTACTTGGTCACTTTGTCCAGCAGATCCTCTCCAAGCCATCAACTCAGATGCTTGCTCACAATACTGACCCTGCCCCAAGCTCAGAGTGCATTCCAAATCTGGGAGTTTCTCCGTTTTTCTGCAATGACAAAGGTCTGTACCATTGATGCTGGTTTGAGGCTTTTGCTCTGAAGCAGCTTTGAGCCTCCACCCCCACCTCCTCCCCCTGTTTCGTGAAGTTTTGGGTAGAGCAAGAAGAAGGGGTGACCTTCATTAGGATAAATATGAAAGGCAGTCTGCCAGAAAGATAAATATAAAAAGGGCTGGGCGAAGGTGTGGAGGATCCCTGAAGCTGAGGGGCTTTGCATTTATTATCATATTAGGTGCCCTGAACAGCCAAAATAACCATCTCCATTTTAAGGCACGTACACTTAAAAAAACCAACAAAAAACCACCTTCTTTAATTGCTACACTTAATTCATTAAAGGATTACAGTGGAGGCTAAAGGAAAAAAGTGAAGTATGACGGGTAGTTTGGCATCCAAAGCATCTATGTATGTTTTGGACGTCGCACAGTCTCAAACGTGACTCCCCCACCTGGTGCTCCTAATGCTGTTCCCAGCAGTGCCCCAGAACTTGGACTACTGGGAGCAATGGGTGTGAGGAGCACGGCCACAGGCACCGCCCTGCTCAGCACCAATTCTTCCTTCCCTTCCTCTTCCCCTTCCCATGCTGCAATAGGAAACGTTGATTTATTTTTATCTATTGATCTATTTATTTTATTCAAAATCGTCTCTGTCTTGATATGGATTGAGCTATAAAAATGAACCCAGGAAGCTGGTTTAGTCCTCTGTCCCAATTTTTATTTGGGTTCCCAAAGTTTGGAAGTAAGGTTGATGTACTTCATGCTGATGTACTGGTTGAGAAAGGGTTATGGGAAGTGGTGCTGGTAGCTGGTGCAGGTGGAGTAATTGGGACCTGATAAATGGGAGGGGAGGGGACTCTGGCTGCTTTGTGACTGAAAGGTTATAAGGGCTAAAGGAGGGCAGCCTGCTTCTCTACGAGCTTTCTTATCTGACTCAAGCTATGGCTGGAGTGGTGGCTTTGGAGCAGGGGAAGGAGATGCAGAGGGGTAAGTCCACTTCGGTGGAGACAATTATTTGCTGACTAAATGGAGGCTGGCTCCTGCAGCTGGGTTCAGTGATCCTTATGAGTTCCTTCCAACTCTGTTCTATGATCCTGAGCTGCCCCTCATGGCTCAGTGGAACCTCAGTCATGGGAGATGGAGCTGTGCTCAAGGAGATCAGGGCAGCGTGACAGTCTTCAGTGAGGTTGTCCTATGGTGTGTGAAGTGTACCACCTTCTCAAATCAGGGTGGGCTGGGGAGAGGTATTGCAACCAGTTTCCTCAAACAGTGATGGAGTGCAGGTAAGTCCTGAGGGAACAGGGCTGTCCTGAGGCTGCAGCTTGGCTTACAAGGGGACCTGAGCGTCTCCTGCTCTGGGGAGTTCCTGTGAAGTTTCACTTTCCTTACTGCTGTCAGTCAGCATGTTAACAACATCAAGAAGTATCTGCTATGGTGGGTGACCTGAGGTGGAGCTCCTGTGGCTGCTGGTTGCCCTGAAGAAGGCTGGGAGGACAGGCAGCGGTGTGTTTGGATGGCCATAGGAGGAGACAACGTGACTGCTCTTCGCAGCCATCTGCAACGCTGCTGCTCAGGTTACAGGGGCATTATGTGGGGATTTAATTTTGGGAGTTGTCAGCAATGCATGCTCACTGGGGACTTCTTTTTGCGAGTGAAGTTCTTGCAGCTTTGGGTGTAATGTTCATTGTTTGAAACGCCCCCTCCCCCAGAGATTTTCCCCTACCAACTTTTATCTGTCTCCGCCATCATAAATATTGTCTCATTTTCTCTCTTTCAAATGGGTCCTGGAATGAATGCTGTGGGCTGTCTTGTACCCCAGCCTGGGGAATTTGGATTTTTATTTGCAACGTGCCAGGGAATTTTGCTTGCCAGTAATGACTTGTGCTGTAATTGTGAACTTCCTCTTACAGCAGAGCTCTATCTCTTTGCTTCTCCACTGAATGCTTGCTTTGAGAACAGAGGCTGGAGTCACACTGGTGTTTTTCGTTGTTGTTTTTGGAAGACCCCTTGAATTTCCCAAAGCTGCATAGGTCTTGGGCACTTGCACATCTGGAAGGAGAGAGCTAGGAAGTGCCATTGCAGCTAAACTTGCCCTGCAGGATGCTGGGGAAGGCAGGGCCCCCTCTTACCCCCTTCGTTCCCCCACAGCTGCACGCCTGCTCCTGTTTTCCATTGCCTTCGCCTCCTCTCCAAGCTCTGCCCCACAACCTGGCCCTGGGCCACCTCCTCCGAATCAGGGCTGGGAGCCAAGCTCACACCCGGGGCAGCAGCGGGAGTGCAGCGCACACCGCCCTGCTTGTGCCTGCCAGTGTCGTCTGACAGCTGCAATTAGGGCAAGAGGAGAGAGTTTACTCAGCCGGCTCCTGCCAGACCCCAGGGTGATGAAAGTTGGTTTTAAAGGTGCTGAGATAGGGCTGGGGAGGGGATCAAAGCTCCCTGCCTGCCTGCAGCCGCAGCGGGCCATGTGCAATGCTGGCGGGAGGTGATGCTCAGCCTGAGAGGCTGCAGGAATTGCATTTCCATTCAAATGCAGCTTGTGCTGCCTGGTGAGCGGGGAGCTGCCTCTGTTCCCACGGACTTATTTACCTGCTTGGAAGTGGAAAGTGTTCAGTACCTGGCGGGCTCTGCTGGGCTAATTAATTTATTTAATAACGATGCTTAGCTGCTCTCCAGGCCTGGCTGCTTTGCATCCCAAAGGCTGATGGCTTTTATTTTGTTGTGTTTTTTGTTTTTTTTTGTTTTTTTTTTTTTTAGAAATTCCCAGTGGAGATGCACCCAGTTGATTTATATATGTGTTTCTTTTTGTTCTCCATTTTGTATAACACCTTGTCCAACAGGGCTCTGACATGTTGCTGTCATCCCAGCATGCATCCCCGTGCTCTGGGGAGCCTCCAAGAATGCAACATCCACAGAATGAGTCCTAGGGCTCCACGAATCCACCGAATTAATGATGCAGTCCAGTTAGCATGAAAGCAGTAGGAGGCTCCAAAAGCTGCAGTCACTAGAGGGAGACAGGGGAGCCCCTGCTGCTTGCCTGGCTGGGAGGGATTCATGGGTACCCTTCCCCTTGCAGTCGCTGGGAAGAAATCCAGCTGGCTTGGAGAGTGCAGGATGCCCTGCCAGCTTCCCACCATGGCTCTTGTCATTTTGACCTCCTTGCTTCCTGCAGACGCTGGCTGCAGGAAGTCGGTAGCAGGCTGTGCCCCAGACAAGGGGTACGCGTGTCCTAGCAAGGCTTTCCCAATCCCTGCTACCTTACAGGGAGCATCTGCTCACTTTTCCTGCTGCCCCTGGCAAAGCTGTTGGGACAGCTGATTTCAGGAGCCCGTGTCTTATTGCAACATTCAATGGAAATGTTGTTCGAGGTTGGCTTGCCTTCAGGGACAAGCAAGAAACAAAATGGGGTGTGGGAAAAACTCTGTTATCCTGTAGGGTAGGTGCAGTGCATGCAACTGGTATTACCCAAAGCAGTGCCTATGGAGGTATGCAAGTGTTGGGGATGTTGGTTTCCTGCCAGGACATGGGTGCAAGTCCTCCCCAGGGACTGAGGAGGGGAGGAGGAGGTGATGTTGGTTGGGTTGCCATAGCTCTGCCTGGTGTGGGAGCACCTTGTCAGAGCCTGGGTTTGCAGCCCAGCCCTGCAGGATGTGCTCCAGCATCATCCAGCCCGAATGTGGGTGACCATCCTGTTTGTGTGTGGGGTTTATGCGGGCAGAGCACACCCTGAAAAAGCTCCCAGCACCCTGGTGAGATGGAGGATTGTCTGAGCACAGCTCAGCAGCCCCATTAGCACGACGAGGTGCTGGTGTGCAGCTGTCACCCTGCTGCTCTCCACGTTTGCTCTCCTTTTCACTCTGAGCCAGTCCTGGGCGTCTCCGTGACTTGCACCCCAGGTTTGTGCCCCAGCGGGTTGTTCTCCTCCTTGTCTTACCGATTCATACCCCAAACTGCATTTTTCTCTGCAGGTGAGTCACGCGTTGTGCTGTTGCAACACTCACCTTGCTGCGACCTCCGTGGGAGCTGTGTCCCTGCACGCCAGAGCTCATTTGGGCCGCAGTGATTCAGCTCAGCTTGCCCTGTGCCTCCTTGCTATGCCCAGCTGTGTGTACCCAGGAGAGCACTTCTGCCTGGTGGGGAGTGAATCACCCAGGAGCGGCTCGCCCTGCCCGCTGCCAGCAGGAAGGGGAATGGAGGGAGATTGTGGCTGGGAATGCACTGGTGCAGAAACCTTCCTCCAGACGTTGGGTTTGGGGCAGCCTTGCAATGCAGTGCTTGGGTTTGGGGTGTGGAGGAGGTAGATGTGGCATTGTTGGCAGACCGGTGCTCTGCGGGTGCTTTGGGCAGGTTGGGACAAGGCCACCATCATGCAGGTGATGGCTGCTTTGTCATGCTGAGCTCTCTGTGCGTTCCCACAGCTGGTGGCCAGAGTTGGAGGCAGGGGGTTTTCCGTGGGGGGGTGGAGGGGGAAGCTTGGTTGAGGCTGTGCTGCTCAGCTGCCACCTCCAGCAGATGTGGGTGGCATTTTGACTGAGCCTCCATTGTGTTTTCTTTCAGCTGCATTAATTTGCTGTGGTTTCAATTTTCTGTAAGCTGATGCTTACAGAAAATGGCTAAGGGTGTCTAATTGAAGAACTGCCAGGGGAGATGTGCTGTTGTGGCACTGACAGCAGGCCTAAAGGACACCCACTTTTGTGTCTTGCTGTTTGACCTCTCCCAATAGGTCCAATGGGACCATTATCACTTGGGAAGGATCCTGGGGGAAAAGAGCTGGAAGCTGAGGGTGAGGGTGCTCTGGTCTACTCAGAAAGCTGAGTGAATGAATGAGGCTAACAAGCATGCACTCAGATGAGATACTTTGTTGGATATCAGGTGGAGGGCTGTTGTTTCCTAGGGTGGGGAAGAAGGCATACAACCCTCCCCCACACCACGTCACTTGTCCTTTGTGCACCCTCATGCTGGCACTGCTGCCATACATGTACATCCATGCGGCAGGACAAGGGGCTCTGTGGTGGTACAGATGCACGCCATCAATATCTACAGGGGATGGATCGCAGGTGCACATCTCTAGGGTAAGTCAGGAGATTCGCAGCTTCTGCATTTCTTCTGCAACCAAATGTTCTGATAAAGTCACTGCTTCCGACCCCCTGAATGCTCAGAGAATGCTGTGACACTTCAGCTGTGGGTAGGGATTTGCCTGCAGCAGGGTGGCTGTGGGGTCTGCAGCTCAGGGAGGATGGAGGTGGCACACGGGGAGCCTGCTCCCCTCAGGGAGCTGAACTGGGTGCTCTTCAGTGGCTGCACCATGTGACTGGCTTTTGCTCAGTGCCTTTTGGAGGAGGATGAGGGGGAAGATGGGTGCAGGGTAGCAGGGGTACCTGGGAGAGCTGCTGCACGGTGCTGATGCAGGCTCTTCCCCTTAGCCCTAAGAAATTCTCTAGCAGCAATTATCTACTGTGGATGCCACCCAGAGTGAAGCTTTCACTGGGCTTTTTTTTTCCCAGATGTCTAAAGACTTGCCTGGAAAAAAAGCGTCCCACTGAAAAGCTTGCATCGTTCCTGTTTGTGCTTGGAGTGAGGGTATGCAGGTGGAAGCAGACCTGTGATAAAAAACACACTTTGCAGAGGGCGCGGAAGCAGCACAGGGGTATCTGCATGGGTTTCAAAACATTGTGGCTATGGGTTTAGAGAAATGCGTGTGACTTGTGCACCAGCATAAGATGACTCCCTTTCAGCATCCTCTGCTGTGAATGTGCTGTGCAGTCTCTGCCCTGGTCTGGCTGAGAGCAGAGAGCTGTGACTAGAGGTGTTGGAGTGGCTTCTGGGTGTCAGGCAGCCTTATTAATGCTCTAATGTCAGGGCATTAACCTAAGGGCATGCCCATGGACTGCTGGGGATACCCATGCTTTGGGTTGCAGAGCTGATGCCTGTGTTCTGCCTTCAGAGGGGTTTTCCCTGGCTCCAGAGGAGCATCTCCCATTGGCTGTATTTCCTTTGTTATCACTTACCCATATTGCTGTATCAGTAATTCTGGGGGCATGCTGAGCTGGGAAGGAAAGGAAGACAAAACTAGGTTTGCACTCATGACAAATCAGTACCATGTGTCTTCAGTGCATTAGGTTATTTTTCACCACTGGGGTCTGAGTATGTCTCATCTTTGGCAAGGAACTAAATGACATCTTTATTGGATGTATATCTGCAGGCAGACAGCTTGGACATCCTGGCTATTGAATCGAAGGGACAGAGTCATTGAAATGAGCAATTCCAAGCACCAATAGAGCAGGAATCGACAAATAGCAGCATGTTCCTTGGCCAGTCATGGGACACCTGCTTGCTGGTGACTGTGGTCTTCTGGTCTTCAGTGGCAAACCCTGATGTGGGAGTTTGATGTATACATGTGTAGGATGACTCCGAGCAACTAAGCATGACTGTTGGGCAATGGCTTGCTGTTATGCAAATCACATGGACATTTCACAATGAGGGAAGGGTGATTCAGGTGTCCCAGTGCCTCAGCTGTGACTCTGCTCAGTCCAGAGCCTCACTTGAGCAATGCTGCAGTGCAGGCAAGGTGGTGATGCTCGATGTCACCTCTTGTTCTGTGCCTGGGGGACACATCCTGAGCCTCTTTGTGTCAATACTGTTATAGCAGATGTGATAGGAGTGTCTGTCAGTCACTCAGTGGCACAGCTGGTGAAGGTCAGGGTCCCTCTTTCCATCAGCCACTTCTGGTCCTTTCATCTAGGAGTTGGGTAAGGGCATGGAAGATGTGGCTGTTACACTGACATCAGACACAGGTCTGCTATCAGTCTGGGGTCATGCTCAGACCCAGTTTTAAGCTTGGAGAACCTCATGCTTATAGCCGTGGGGTGTGAGGAACCTGGAGCTGCTGCAGCTCACTGCACCAATACACTTGGGCTCTGCTGCTTGGAGCTAATGTGTAATCTGCTCTGTGATGTGCTCAGATGTGGCTCAGTGCTGACTGATCCTCAGTTAGGCCTGGATTTATATGACTATTGTCTTAATAGTCCCTGATCTGATAGTAGATGAAATGCAGGGAGCTCATGGCACTGCCTAAAACAGCTAGTCCCCACCACAGCTTGCTGTAGCATTGATTTTTAGCAATGTACAGGCTTCCCAAACTAATAGAAAATAATGGCTCTTAGCCTTGTTAGACACTCGGGAAGGATTCTCCTCTGTAAGAGCAGAATGCTTCTTTAATGGGGAAGAAATAAAGAGAATAGGAGTGGATACAGACAATCAAAGGGGTTTAAGGTGAGTAGAAACTGTCTGCTGAGTGTGTCCCCTGCTGGGTGGGGAGATGTGCTGGAGAAAACCCAGTGCTTGATGGCTGTGCTGAGGTCCTGCTGTCCTGGGAAGGAGGGCATCCATCAGAGCAGGGAGGTTTGCTGCTCAGCTGCAGGGTCTGCAGTTCTTCCACTCTTTGTATGCTGGAAGAATGGGAGGGTATGTAGATCCTGATGAGCACTGATATCTCTGACTTATCTATGTACTCTAAATGCCTGAGATCGTTAAGGATTGGAGAAAGAAAGCCTCTTATCTGGCTGCCAGCAGCGCTGAAAGGGCTCTCTATGTTACTTTGTAGTTTATAATTTCACAAGTCTTTCTGTCCAGATTTACCAGCAGGCAGAATGGCTGTTGGGAGCACGGAAACAATAACAGCACAGACACAGCTTACTCTTGCTCGTATGTGAGCACAAACGTTCATCAAGATGTCTGTGCAAGGTGCTAAAGCAGAAGTTTATGCAGAGTGTATCTCTGTGGAAGAGTATCTTGTGTTAGTAAATACCAGTTTGTGCTCTTCTCCATGGATGTGCACAAATGCCTTTCATGGCATAGTATCAGTATGGCTGAGGGTGAATATTCCTGCTAATCTAGATGAGAAAAGATATGGAAACACATAAAAGAGGGAGATTACACATTCTTGTAAAGCCTTCAAAGATGAATGCATGCACCGGTATACAAATACACAGGGGGGAAGGGATGTACCCAAACACATCAATGGGGGTTATACCCACGGAGAGCCCAGCAGTCCCCCTTCTTTTTGGATGTCTGTTTAATGTTTTTGCTGTGATAATGAATGCCCTGTTTGGGTGTTATGTCTTGCGATTTGCTGTGGTTTTATAAATCCTTCAGCAATTTGAAATCTGCAGGGAGCAAAGGTGTTGTGAAGGATTGGAAGAGAAACAAAGTGTGAGCTGCACCTTGGTCAGAGGATGCACTGGAGTCTCCAGAGAGAGTGGGAGGTGCCCAGGGCTCTCCATCCCCATTGTTAGGGACCCCAGTTCCTCCCACTCAAGGGAGGCACCCATATCCAGTACCTCACCCCCCCTTGCAGCCATGGGAAGGTGACCTTGGGCAGACTGACCTGTTTCAAAAGAGGAAACTTTTGGATGGAAGGAAGCTTCAAAAGCCACGTGTGAGGCAGGCAGTGTTGTCAGAAGCTGAGGGGGAGGTGGGTAGGGATGTGGCTGGGGGCAGACAGAGGGTGTTGGAGGTGGAACTGGAAGGGGAAGTGGATTCTGATGAGGGATGTGACTGAGCAATGGAGAAGTGGAGCAAAAGGAAATAGGTGAGATGTGTGATGAGTGGCTGTGGCAAGAGGTGCTAAATGGAGAATAACAGAATATGAGATCCAGTCTGAAAGGAAGGGCTGGAAGTCTGAAGGACTGGGTGAACACAGAAAGGTGAGGAGGAAAAGAGAAAGTGATAAGCACGCAGAAGAATGAGGAACACATCTCAATAGGAGGTTGAACATGTGTGAGAGGTGAAAAGGAGACCACAGACAATCTGCAGAGAGTACAGGCTTTTCCTTGCCATCAGCAGTGAACACCATGCTTTGCCAGTGGAGAGGGTGACTTCTAGCTTCTTTTCTAGGATGAGATCATTCACTGGATTCCCACCAAGAAATCAGCACTCCCTTCCACAAACAGTTCAATCCTGCTGAGGGCATCTGTGCTGATTATAACTGTAGATGAGTCTCCAAGAATGCCGAGGGGCTGATCCTCCAGAGAGCTGAAATCTGGCTTCTTGTAGGTGGATAGGAAAGTAAATAAATGGAAGGATGTAGGTCTTGGTCAACAAGCACCTGTCTGTGCTAGAAGGGTTCTTCTCTTCACCAGGGTCAGGAGCAATGGGAGGCACTGAGAACGAGCAAAACTAGATAAGTGTAGAAGTCAATGGGAAGGGGTGGCCCAAAGGTGCCCAAGAGGTGGGAGAAGTGGAGGTTCTGGTTTAAATCTGGGGGAAGGCCAATGCCACTTCTGAGATGGGGTAGCTGTGCTGGGTGGCCGCTGGCCATGGCCCATCCCTGGTGATTCAGATCTGGAGATATGGGGGAGGCTGTTCCAGCTCCCGGAAACTCCAGCAGAAAGAAGCAGAGAAATGCCCTGCAGCACTTCCTTGGAAGATGTGTAGGCTCAGAGTAGACATGCAGGGAAGTGGGCATGGGAGTCAGGTGTCCAACCCTGCAGAGCTTGAGGCTGCAACCTTATGTGATCTGGGGTAGCTGCCCTCCCCAGTCCTGGGTAATCAGCTTGTATCAGGCTGGAAGGAAGCAGAACAGTGAAAGGATGCGTGGAGCTGGGCACCAGCTGTGGTGGCAGCAGGGCCAACCTGCACACTTGTAGCTTGGGTTAAGAAGCCTGGCTGCTGCCCTCCACCGGGCTGGTGGGAAGGTTCACAGCTGCCTGGACACTTCAATACGGTGTAACAGCAACTGGGACCAAAGAGGGGGATGTGCAAGGACAGGTTGAGCCCAGGGAGGGTGCAGAACGATTTAGGAGGAGAGGAAGCTTGGCAGATAAACCAGGAACCCATGTTTGTTTGTGCACAAGTGTGCTCTGCTGTGTGGTTTCTGTTGTCTGCACAAAAGGGAAAGATTTTTGATCTCCCTCCTGGAAGGAAAGAAGAGACTTTTTGAAAAGCAGCGGCAGAAGGGAAGCCAAGGTGTAGGGGAGGTGGGGAGAGTTCATTTGCTCTTTTCACTGCTCAGATCCTTTGTCACCCTTGTGGAAGGAACCTTTTGCAGAATGGGTCTTGACCCTGGCCATTTACCAACCCACTTCTCCCTAGGTTAGCTCAGCAGCCTCTGAGATGGGACCAACTGGGAAGCCAGGCTTCTCCCAGCCCTGGCAGCCCAAGGCTGGCCATTCCCCAGCAATTCAACCATTCCTCCTCTCAGAGAGGAACATGCCCCAACATCTTTGCCTTGAACTGAATTGCGTTCAGGAGCCTGGGTTTGCCCACACATGTTAAAGGTAAAGCTGGAGGCAAAAAGAAAGGAAGGCTCCAGCACAGAGGAAAAAGGGAGCCATTAGCAGAGCCCAGAGCTCAGCACTTGCATCCAGTGATGATGAGGGAGGGAACCTGGCTATCCCAGCAGTGGGAACACCAGAAGAGTCCCTTCCCATCTAAAATCTGGCTTTTCAAGCCAGGATTCATCATCCTTGGGTGAATGACCCATCCCAAAAATGCTGGCTCTATCAGCTAGGGACTCCATGCCATGGCTCTGCAGCTGCTTGGACTGGAGGTGATGAGGTCTGGGGAGGAGGAAGAAGGAGGGCTAGGCACTGTGCTGTTGGCTGAGCACAGTGGCTCTGGGGCTGTAGAGCTGCTTAGCACCCAGGTTTGCATGTGTGGAATATGCACAGGGCACCTTCACCCTGCCAGCTTTTAGGCAAAGAGTCAGCTGAGGAGATGTACATGGGGTTCTCCTGCAAATCTCATTCATTTTTGCACAACTGAGGGGGAATATCTTGGTGCTCCTTTCTGCTTGCCTGCAGTGTGCCTGGCTCTCCAGGGAAATGAGCTTCCACAGCTAGGGATGAAGTTTGCCAGCATTGGAGAGCATTTGTACACACAGGCCCTGTATTATGGTTAACGTGTGAGGGATGTGGGCATCTGCCTCTGAGGGGTAAACTGGAGTCCTCCAGATTCGCCCTCTGATTATGGCAGCATGTTTCTTCCTGCCACAGGTTGCTCATCAGATGCCAGCTGCTGGCCTGAGGAGTGAGATGCAAAGAAGGCATGCAAGTAACGAGCTCCAGCATCCAGTATGTGCTCCAAATAGCTGTACAGGAAAAGGAAATGTTCCTGTGGAACAGGGTAGAGGCTCACCTGCATGTGGGTAGTGCTCAGGATAGGGAACAGCCCTTTGAAGGGCATGAAAATCTGCACTGAGGCTTCACCTTGCAACTGGATCCCAGGTGGTGAGGGACTGCCTGATGTGATACTGTAAGGAATTCATTGGGGGCACCGTGACCAAGAGGAAATGAGGAATCCCACAGGATACACTCTGTTCAAGCTCAGGCAGCCAGTCCATGATTGTGGTGTAATTAGTGTAGGATGATGACAGGACCAAGGCCTGCTTTAACCAATCTCTGCACCCAGCAGCAGTTGCTTCAGGAAGAGAGACCATGGCAAATGTAGTGAGGTTACCACAGCCTCCATCAGTGACCAGCTCAGGCGCTTGCAGGCCAGTTTTAACTCATGTGAGGACAAAGAGCACTGAGGAAGGCTTGGCACAGTGCATGGGGAATTTCAGCCTCAAACCCAATAGCAACAAAGCTCCAGAACCCAGGCAGAAAAGGCAATCAGTGAGGTGTTCAGGCAAGAAGTAACAAGAGATCTGTATAGCTGCTCTAGTCCAAGTGAAGGAGTGATCAAAAGGAATATGAAATTAAGAAAAATGTAGGGAATGCACATAAAGATGTGACCCAGGGCAAGCCATTTCCTAAGGAACACTGAAACAGAGTTTCTGTGATTGCTGGATGTGCAACACTAAGGCTGAAAGTTGGAAATAACCATGAGATATGTGGTAGGCCATGGAAATAAAGTAGTGTAACCTCTCTCAGGAGTGTGATGCAGTGGCACAGGCTGCCCAGGGTGGGGTGACTATGCCTGGAGATGTTCAAGGAGTGTGGAATGTGGCACTGAGGGATGTGCTCAGTGGGCAGTGTTGGTGGCAGGTGGATGGTTGGACTTGATCTTTTCTAGTTTTGATTATTATATAATTTGATAGTTCTATGATTCTCTGTGGTCAATGCAGAGACACCATAGTCCCTTACACAAATAAATACGCTGTGCCATTGCCTTGCACCTGAGAGCTGGGAGGCAGCATTAGCTTAGCTCCTGTCAGTCCACACTTGTGTCCTCCCTCTGCCTGCTCTGAACTGGGAGGATCATAACGCCTTGGAGCTTTGGTGCCCCACTGAATGAAGTGAAAACTAATCAGTAGGCCCAAAGATTAGAGGGAGAGTGTTCAGGTGCTCCCCCTCCAGGTCTGAAGGTTTTCCTCATGCATTCTCTCTGCTGGAGGCACGACTGTCACTCCCACCCCAACCTCTCTGATGAATGCAGGCAGGAGGATGCTCACTGAACTGCTCCGTGGCACTGCCCTGAGGACCATAACCAACCCACAAAGTGAATGAGCTCTGCCTGTGAGCACTCTGCAGCACTTGGGCCAGATTGTGCTTGTGTCATGCTGGCTTTGGATCCAGAGGTTGATGTTATTTTTCTGTTTTCCTTTTTTTTCTGCGTTTGCAAACCGTGTCCTCCGTCAGCACTAACCACAGGGAGAATTTCCACGTGGAAAGTACAGTCATGCTCCTTTACTGCTGAGCGGGCACTGAAGGGCTCCATTTCAGCTGTAACAGGGAGATGGCTGTTCTCATCCTCCATCTGGCTCTGAAAGCTTAAAAAGGCCAATTTATTCCTCAAGTCCTGATGTAACCCCGTGTATGGCGTTTGCCCCGAGGCAGTGAAATTCCAGCAACCTGATACTTCAAGCCATGAGCTTTTAAGGGTTAAGAGCAGCCCAGCTGCAACCTCCTGTGGTGGCTTTGATGCTGCCTTGCAGCCAGGACAGCTGTGCTGAGTCGGATCCTTCGGGCTCTGCCAAACTGCTGGGACATGAGCATCACCCCCTCGGATGGGACACAGCTCTGAAGATGGATCCCTCCTCCTCCCTGAGTGCTGATAACTGGTTCTGCTGGTGGAGCTGCTGACTTACCCAGCTCGCTGTGATTTTGGAAGGAGGGCTGGGATGCCTTCCCTTGCACAGAAGCTGTGGCTGGAAGGAGTGCAGCTGCATCTCGGTGGAGCAGGAGGAGCTCCTGGCTGAGCGGGCAGCTGTCCCCACCTGCATGCTGACCCTACAGCACCTGCCTGAGCGCGTGGTGCTCGGGGCTGAGATGCGCAGGCACGTCATGGCTGAACTTCTCTGCCACTTGGATATTTTTAGCCCCTGCAATTGGCGGTGTTTATTTTCTACTGTTGTACCTTTTCACTTTTCTCAGCAGCTGGCGTGTCAATTGCCAGGAGGATCTGTTTCGGTTTCCCGTGGTTACATACACAGCCAGCAGGGGTGTAGCTTATCCCAGGCACAACTATTTGGCAATTACTTGGCGCCTCCCAAAGTCCTCTGTTAACGTTGCACTCCGCGAAGCTCCCTGATGGTGCAGCCGCATGCCACGGTCCGTACACAGTTCTCAGCCTTGGTATGAAGTGTGGGACTGAGCACATCTGCCCTCCCAAAGTGCTATCTTCACATGGATGACTTTTCGGATAGTGTTGGGTCGAGGGGACTGAGTGTTCACCGTAGGTATTCCAAATCATGGAATCATGAAGGTTGGTAAGACCACTGAGATCATCAGGTCCAATCATCTGACGCTGCTCTAGACCACGTCCTGTAGTACCACCTCGAACACCCCTGGCACAGTGACCCACCACCTCCCCGGGCAGCCTGTGCCAACGCATCACCACTTTTTCTGAGAAGAAACATTTCCTAACATCCAACCTGAAGCTCCCTACGTGAAGCTTAGGGCCGTTCCCTCTTGTCCTATTGCTGTCTTGATGAAGACCTTGAATATTCAGCCTTTGGGATCACAGGGCTCAAACCTGAGGTGTGTGGAAGTGTTGTCTCTGTAGGTTCCGTGTGTGATCCCTCCCCCAGCTCCCAACTCAGGGTGGGAAGAAACAGAGGAACACCGCAAGCTCGTTCAGTGTCAGTGTTTCAAATCAGTATTTTTTTTTTTTATTATGGAGACTCATTGGGTTGCTCACACTGTGGCAGAAATGTAATAATATAAGGCACAGGGAACAATCAGAGGTTGAAAATAAAGAGTTCTCAGCCTGTGAGACTTCACCACCCCTTTGCTCCCATCAGAACCCTTTCAATAAATCAAAATCCAAATACCCCCTCCTTTCCCTCCCTCCCATCTCTCAACCCAGAAATGCACACCAGGAGGGAATAGTGCATGGTGTGTGTGGCACACACAGCTCCCCTGCGAGGACAGGGCTGGAATTTAAATATGACCAAAGCAGAGGTGGGAAGTGCTCAAGGACATAGTGATGTGGAGGTGCAGAGTGCCTTACTTCAGCTGCAGCAGTTACAGGAGCAATGCCAGCCGTGAGCACCCACGTCCGCTCCGCAGCACAGAGAACACAACTGCAGTACAACTGGTGAGTGATGGTAAAGCACGTAGCACTTTCAAACCTTTATTTTTTGAGGGGGTTTTACAGGATGGGATGTATTCGTTTCATTTGTTGTCTTCTCTGTGCACTTTCCTGCTTGATTCTTGGATTAGCCCTTCGTTTTGGTGCCCAGTGATTAATTTCAAGCCCTGGGAATGATACTTATAGAGGGGAGGGGGAAAAAATAGAAGGGACCAAAAAGCAAAACAACATCCCGCCTTTCTACATCTTTCTCACCTCTCCCCATCCCCTATACCATGAGCTGGGTGGCCACAGTGTCTCCCGCAGCTGCTCTGCTCAGAATGCCCCATTTCCCACATCCTCTGTCTCTGCCTTCCCTGCATGCGGGCGGTCTGTGCTGTCACTCAGGAGTTAACAGGAGTCGGTCTGAGAGCGGATACGGAGATGTAGCGGATATTTAGGACAGGAACAGGGTTCGGTCAATTGTGAAGACACGTTGGAGAGAGAGGGCTGGTAAGAGCAGGTGGAAACAGCCGGTGGGTAATCTAGTGGTAACAGGTTAGGCTATGAAGGACTGTTATTTCTCTTAGCACCGATACTACATACGTTTAGACCTATATTAGCACCTTGTTCCCAGGGAAAACAAAACAGAACAAAAGCAGTTCAAAAACCGAAGGAAGTGGGAAGGTTAAAACAAGACAAAGTTGGCAGCAAAGGAGGAAGCTGGGGCTTTAGATCACCAGATCCTTGTCTATGTCCTCTGTGGAAGGAAAAGAGAGAGTCCAAGTTAGAAGGCAATGCTGCACTGCAGCCGTATGCCTCAGGAGTCACTCCTGCACCCGCTCCTCACTTCTCCCCTGTGTTCCACCACCGGGGACCATGGCTTTGTCCCACTGGGGGCTTTTGGAAGGGGTCTGCAGTCGGGTACTTACGCTCCTTAATGCCGAAGCAGCTGGCCCACTCCTCCAGGGCGATGTACTTATCGTTGTCCAAGTCACAGGCCTCAAAGAAGCGGGTAGTGCAGTGCTCCATGGGGATGAGTGGGGCACGGAGCGGGGCCAGCTCGGTGTGGGACAGGTACCTGCCGAGGTTCCCAAGCTGTCAGCATCCCGCTGCTGGCTGTGGGAGCCACAGTGGGACCCCAGCCCCCTCTCTGCTTCAGGTCACACTCCCAGCACCCTCCCAGTATCCACCACTGAGCACAGTGGTCACAGGTGTGTGTCTGGTTATGCAGCTGGCTGTGCTTGTTGTAACAGAACCTGTGATGGAGGTGCTCACTGGCTGCCCTTTCCGCGGGGCTGTGTGTGCAATCACCCCTGTACATACACGCATCCAGCTCAGAGCTACGCCAGCTCTTTCAACTGTTGAAGTTATCCTCTGGGCCTTTGGGTGAAGGTGTTTTAGGGAACTGCCACCTGGCAGTAAATCTGAGAATGCAGTAACTGTACCCAAGGGAGGTGGGAGCAGCTGAGACCCCTCTTTCTGCAGCAGAGCTGTTGGCAGAAAGTGAAGGGGCCTCTTCCCCAGCTTCACCCCAGCCCTTCCAGGTATACACATAGTGCTCATGTCACACCTCCAGCTTGCCCCGACTCCTGCTGCCACCAAACCACCTCAGGCAGGGAGTGCTGGGTGCCCATCCTGCTCTGCTGACACTCACCCATCGATGGGGTGCTGGTCCAGCTGCCCGAACTGCCAGTGCACGGGGAAGATGTACATGTTGTAGTTCTTCTCAAAGTCGCGGGCCAGCAGCTCCACGGTGTGGTCACCAGCCTCCAGGCGCTTCTCGTTCTCGTGGATTTTCTTCACCTGTCATAGGAGAGATGGAGGCCTTTGTCAGCAGGGAGTGGGGCAGGATGGGGTTCTCTAGTGGGGCTGCACGTGTCAACTTGTGGAGAGAGAGCTCTCTGGGAGTGTGGAGGGAGCTGCAGGGTTTGGTTCAGTGTTTGGGAGCAATGCTGTGGTTTTTGTGCACAGGTGCATGCGGATGTGGGGTCCCCCACTGAGCTAGGCTCCATTAGTGGGGTGAACACCTGGGTTCCCTCCCCAAGCCCTCACCTTGAGCTTCTGCTTCTCTGTCAGCAGGTTGTTGTCCTCATCACGCTCATACAGGGTGATCAGCACGTTCTTCAGCCAGTCCCGCATGCGCAGGGGGAACTCTGTCAGCTCAGTGTCCAGGCAGGCAGGGATGACTGGAAGCCACACACAGTGGTCAGCATCCTCCCTCCCTATCCCTATCTGCTCTCCCTCAACCGCTGGGCTAAGGGGGTATGCTCAGCTTACCCACCCCCTTGCCTAAGGCAATGTCCCCGCTTACATTTGCAAGGCCCAATGTAGTCCAGGTGCAGCTTGTGTCCTTTCTTGGTTCCCTCCAAGGTGCACTTGGTGGCAAAGAAGTGGCAGGAGGAGTCATAGGTCTTGTTGTCAGTGCCACAGACCTGCGCAAGATGGGGAGATGCTGCATGAGAGCCTCCAAAAGAGGCACACAACTTCTTCCCTGAGGTGGACAATGAGACCCACCACCTCTGGAGCCAGCTGTGCCCACCATCCTCCTCCCCCCATCACACAGCTCCTGCCCTCACCTTCTCAAAGACTCCGGAGGTGGCCGGGCAGCTGGAGGGGTCCTGGCACACGCACATGGGTGAGTTGTTGTCGTCCACCTCGCACACCTTGCCGTGCTTGCAGTGATGGTTCTGGCAGGGATCTGAGACAAGTCAGGGAGTGAAGTCAGAACCTGCCCCGTGCTTCCCCATGGGGAAACAGAGCCTCTCCCTCGGGCTTTTCCTGGGCTTCTTTGGAGTGGCTGTGTGTCTCCTGCCCCAGGAAGGGATGGAATCTCTGCCTGCAGAAGGCAAAAGCTGTGGGGCATGGGAAGAGTGACTCACTCTCTGCGACAATCTCCTCTACATCTTCTGTAGGTTCCTCAAACTCTCCCACCTCCACCTGGACAGGGTTGGCCCCCACAGGCTCCTGCAAAAGAAGGCAGTGTGTTCATGGGATGTGCACAGCCCCCACTGCCCTGTGCTTTGGAAGAGCTGATGCAAGAACTTCTTCCAGGCAAAAACATTGATGCCTGGAGGAAGAAAGCCGAGAAACATAACTCGTTTCTACCAAGGGGAATTTCCACAGTACAAAGGAGAGGACTCCAAGGAAAGGTTTCTGAGCCCTTTGCTCTTCTTAGGGCAGTGTGGGAAGAGCAACCACCATCCATGAGGGATGAGTGATGAGGAGCAGCACGGTCACCTACCTCTGTGGTGAGATCTTCAATCACCTCCGTCTCATCAGGCAGAGCCTCTTGCTGCAGGGAAAAAGGACCATGAGCTGGGGACCCTGGGGACAATGACCCCAAGGGGGTGACACCGCAGGGCAGGGTCGCCCTTGGATTTCCACCTCCCCTGCTCTGTGCTTCCCATAGAGGTGTCCCAGATTTATTCATTGTAAAAGAAAATCCCCTCTGGATGCACTGGGAGTCAGATACATCCCTGTTAGGTGCAGCAGAGAGGGAGTTTCCACTACTCACCGGTGCTGCCAGGGCTTTGCCTGCCAGGCAGACAAGGAAGAAAATCCAGGCTCTCATCTTTCAGCAAACCCTGAATAAAGGAGAGGAAGAGGAGGGATGAGCAAGGAGGACACTGCAGCTCCCTGTGCCTCTCAGCTCTGGGCTGAGCTCACAGCTGGCACTCAGACACGCAGAGAAGGGTGCTTGCTCCATTTCCTGCCTTGTCTGGTCAGTGCTACAGCCCCACACACTGGCTTTTCTAGCTGAAACCTTAAGCCAAATACTGTTTCCAAGGTAAATTCTTTTTGTTTTGCAAAGTGAGAAGGTGAGGGTTTAGATTTCTGCCAGTTGGGACACCAGGAAGGAGGTGCATTAGAAGAATTGCACCGAGATGGCTGTTCCCCTTTCCCTCACAGGAATTACTTCAGACTAAAAATAAAATAAAATTAAATTAAATTAAAATAAAATAAAAGTGCTAAAAGCCTCTGACGAGAGCCTGAGAACAGGCAGTGACATTCTCCACAATTTTGTTTGTCATTCAGAGTAAAGGGGAGGAAGAGGGAACAGAGGTACAGAGCGGCAGGCTGCTAGAGGACTAAATCCCTTAGAAAAGCACTTCCCATTTAGTCTCAGACATCTGTAGAGGTGGCAAGGATCAGTTATCTATCTCTAGCACCCCAAACGCCGGGGTCTCTGCTATGCTTTTTCTCTTTCCTGCTCAGACCTGAAGGTCCCAAACTGGCTTGAATGACTTCGATGTGATCCAGGAGGAGAGCTGCAACTGTGAGCTCATCCCATGTGTCCCCTGGATCCTGCTTGGCAGGATGAAGCCCCTCAGCTGAGTGCTTGACAAGCCAGCAGCATCCCATGCCCCACAGCAGAATGCCCAATCTCTTCTACACCCTGGGGTGATGCTCCCACCACCACTGAGGTCAGTCCTCCTGCCACAGCCCTCACTGCCGCCTTTTGCTCAGCCCCCTCCACTCCACCTGCGTGGACGGGGCTGGAGGGTGTCCCCTGCCTTTATTTGCTGGGGAGGCTGCTGAGAGCTCTGCCAGGACCTGGCTGAGGTGGTTGGCTCTGCCCTCCTGGTGATCTGGCCTTGGAAAGGGTGAGAGGGGATGTGGAAAAGTACTGAATGTGGCTGTTTCCTCCCTTGCTGCATCCACTAGCTTGTGAAGACTGCTCCTGGGCTTCTCCCAAGGGGCTTGTTTGCCTTGGAAGGTGCTCTGAGGTTCAGTGATGCTCCGAAGGCAGAGCCCAGCCTGGAGGAGAGGTCATGGCATGTGCACGTGGAAGAAGAACCCATCCCCAGACCAAAGCTCTCAGATCATTTCCACAAGCTCCTAAAACACTGAGTTTCAAAGTCTGAGCATGCAGTGAGCCAGTGTCAGAGAATTACTTTCTTGCTAGGAGCCAGCAGACAGCTGGAGCTGCCGGTGTTGTGTTTGGAGGAAGAAGGAGCATGAAGGAGTCTGAGCAAATAACTTGCCAAGCCGTCCCATGCCAGAGATAGGAAAACAAGTTTATTTGAAAAACAACGTCTTCCTGGACTCCGAGGCTGCACACAGAGGACATTGCAGCGTCTGTGAGACCCTGACTGTTTTGCAAAGGCACGGCCTTTCCTGAATGCCTGGTGGCCAAAACTCCTGAAATAACAGCTTAGGATCCTTTGACATCACTCAGGCAGAAAAGCATGGCTCACTGTGCAAATCAATGAGCAAGTGTCCCTCCCTGTGGGCCTGCCACGGTCCTGCTGTCCAAGAGGATGCTACCAGCCAACATGTTCCAACAGGAGGCAGTGCTTTCTAAGAAGCCAGAGCCTCCTAGGCACAGGGAATATGCCAGGCAGAAAGTGCTCCATGCCAATGATGGCACACGAGGACTGACGCAGAAGTGGGGTTGGCACAGCAGCCAGGCTGCTCCCTAGTAGCTGGAACCACGATGAGCTCGGGGATACGTGCAGGGGCTATGGAGCAATATTCTTTCTGGGGTTTTATGGGGAAAGCAAGGGGGACAGTGCACAGTCCCCATGGCCCAGACAACACTTGACCCCACTTGCATCCTAAGTGGGGACTTCAGCTCCGGGCTGCTGTGTAAACACAGTCTTGTGGCTCCCATAAACGCCTCTCGATGGGTTTGCTCAGTCCCATTTGTCTCCTCCCACCCCACCAGTGTGCCTCTGTGGGTGGAGGAGGACAGAGGATGGAGGAACGTGGTCCATGTGGCACTGGCCGTAGCCAGGGTTGCATAAGCCCCACGGGATGCCACGTTAGCGTGGGGAGGAGCCTCTGCCTGGCCACTTTGACAGCTCCTCCCCGAGGCACAGGCCAGGCAAGGACCCCAGGCCCAATGCCACCTCCCAGCACTGTGAGCAGGGGTGGGTGACGGCAGGGCGAGAACCCTCCCACATCTTGTTTGGTGACAAAGTGTGGCCCCTCACACACATGCTCACAGGGCCAAGAGAAATTCCCTTCAGGCCCTGCACATGCTTGCATGCACCCTGCCCACCGCATCTCCCCACGCTGCCGCTAAAGGCGCAGCCACCCACTGCTGCCCTGACCCATAAACCTTACAGACGGTTATTAAGGTGCTGTGACTGCACTTAGAAACACAGCAGACCTTTGCAGAGCTCACTGCTATTGGGGTGAGAGCCCTCATGCCTGCACAGCTGTGTGCCAGCCTGAAGCTGTCGCAGCTCACCTTGGTTGCAAATTGCATCTAGAGCAGGAAAGAGTTAAAGCAGCACCAAGAGAAGAGCATGGCTGAGCCCTTTGCAGACCGTGCTTGGGAAGAGGAGCTAATGCAGCTTTTGGCTGCCCTGCCTGAACTTCTTCTGCTGGAGAGTGCTATGCCAGGTGTGAGCGGGTCCCTCCGGCTCCCGGGGAGCACGGAAAGCCGATCCCTCACTCTTGCGCAGCTCCATAAAGCAGAGAGAGAAGAAACCCTCTGCTAAATACGCTGCAAAAATGCGAACCATCTTCAAAGCATTCCCTGGGCTCTCCCTGCCACGGCGGCTGCCGCGATAACAGCCCCGACATCCATCCGAGCGGCGGACCCAGGAGGGGTTTCCATGGGAGCCGACATTCCTCCGGGGCTGAGTCATGGAAGAGCAGAGAGCTGCGGAAGGAGGGGCTTTGCAGAAAGTTTGAAAAGTTTATTTCTGCTCTTCCCCCTCCCATCGCCGCCCGCATCCCCGCTCCTGCCGATGTGGCAGACAATAGCTGGGCTGCAGCAGCTGCGCACTACGCAGCCAGCCTTTAATTTCCACGTAAAACCCATCCGGCCCACCCTGCCGGGCTGCCGGCGATTATTGCTGTCCGCGGAGGAGTTGGCGGAGCGACTCGGGCTGTTCCGAGCTGGTGGTGCCCGCTGGTGACCCCGATTTCCCTGCAGCTCCGTGCCTCCCTGGGGTTGGGGGGGGGGGGGGCTGAGCCCCCGTCCCGCACAGTGTCCTCCGTCGGGGACACAAAGCGGGCTGCGGGGCTGCGGGGCACGTCACCGCACGCAGAGCCCGGCTGCTGCCTTTAAAGGAAGAGAGAGCTCGGCTCTTCTGCCCGGACGGGAGTTGGGGTTGGCCGATCCCAAGCCATCAAAGCCTTTTATTTATTATTATTGTTACTAGGGAAAAGCGAAAGAAATAAAAAGCTTTGCCCCTCCTCCCCCCCCCCCCCCCCCCCATCCCCCTTCTCCCTCCGACAGCTGAGCAGTTGAAGCTAAGCAAAACGGGGCGGTCAGCAGGACCTGAAACGCTCTCGAAGCTTGCTCGGAACAAAAAGCTGAGTGTCTCGTTTTGTTGTTATTGCAGGAGAAACGAGAGAGGCCGCACTGAGATAAAGCCGAGAGCTCTTTCGTTCGTCCCTCGCACATCCCGGTGAGTAACATCGCTGCCTCAGCCCGGACCGCTGCTGCAGGTCGGTTATCCCCATGGATATATTCTGCATGCCCGGACCTCGGTCCAGCGCATCTCAGAAAGGAAATAAACCGCAACCCGGAGGGGGAAAAGGGATAAAGTCCATCAATTAAGGACTGCCTGAGCTGAGCAGCCAGGTGACGCCAAAGCTGGGGGGGGGGGGGGGGGGGAGGGGGTCTGGCGGTGAAACAGCGACAGTTTAAGAGCTGAGATGCTGCAAAGAGAAGCGAGAGAAGGGGCAGGAGGGGTCCCCGAAGACATCGCACGGCGGTGGTCGGGGCTGAGTGCCGCGGGGGGGGGAAAGAGGGTAAGGAGCGGAGCTCCGGCCGTACCTCGTAGTCCCGAGCAGGGCTGAGGGAACTCCAGGCGCTGGGAAGGACTGGAGGAGTCTGCAGGTTTTAGAAGGAGGCAGCAGGAAGGCGAAGTGTGGGCTGGGTTTCCTCTCCTCCTCCTCCTCCTCGCTATCTTTCCAAATCGGTCTCTTCCTCTCCCTCTCCCCGCGGTGGGCTGTCCCAGCTGCTCCCAGCCCCAAGTGCGGGCAGAGAGGCACAGCCCCGAGCACGGCGCAGGCCAGAGAAGTCAAACGGACGGAGGGGCTGGAGGGGACCCTGAGCCCCCCACGCGCGGCTGTTGGCACGCTGTGATGAGTTTGTCAGTTCTCTGGGAGGAAAGCCGTGTCACTGCTCTGTTTGTGCAGCTCCTAGCACTGTGGTTCACATTAAAACATGAAGTGCTGCTGTTTTGCAGTGGTTTGGTCTCTGGGCTGTTGCATTCCATCTTTAGGAGAATGCAGAAGAAAGGAGAAGTGACCTTGCTCCTCTGATCCCTGCTGCCATAAGGAAAGGCCTTGTGGGAATGGGGAGGAAAGCATGATCCCCATTTTCCAGAGTGCACAGAGTTATGGCATGTCTGAGACGTGCTCCCAGTGCTCAGCTGGGAGAAGAGCAAAACCCCTGTCCTGGAAATCTGCAGGCCAGTTCAGCCTGATGTCATTTGGTATTCTGATCTTACAGACCGTAACTCAGCCCAAGCAGCTGCCCAGCCAGAGGCAGCCAAACAGCCAAACCTTTTGGAGCTGTCTTCGCCCTTCTGTTCTTTCTGCTTAGGATGTCATCCCCAGCACCACTCTCCTTGCATTTCACAATGGACAGCATGCCCGTGGTGCTGCACTGCAAAGCAAAAGCTACAGCCAAGAAGGGAAGCTGCCGGGCTGCTGGAGTTTGGGGATCCCTGGGCAGTGTCTCTGCTCCCATTGCTGGCTCCTGGCTCTGCAGAGTGCCTGCTAGTCTGTGATTTAATAATTCACTGTCAGCACAGCCCTCACAGCACTGCTGCTGCGTGTGAAAGGAGCAGATGTCAGCACAAACATCTGTACGGCCAAAGAGAAGCAAAAAATAAACAGAACAAAAAGGAAAAGGAGAGGAGGAATAAAGAGATAGAGAAGGGGGCTGTGTCACCATTGCCACTTCCCAGTGAGATGGGGAATATCTGCAGTCGGGACACCAGGAAGGAGGCAGGGAAGAACACAGAGATCCTGCTTCATGTGGCTGCCTGCTGCTCAAAGTCTTCCCTGGCTGCTGCGAGGATGCTGCTGCCACCCACGTGGACATCCCAAGAGCGACCACCTCTGTGCACATGGAGGACACTTGGTGATGGTGTCTAACACCATGTGGGTCCTCCCAATAGGGGCAGGCACATTTGGAGCACCTTCTGCTCCTCAGCTCAATGCCACTCATAGGTTCTACAGCTCCAGAGGTCACATATCCCCAGGGTCCAAGTTTCATTTGGCTGATCCATGCCCAAGGCGTTGAATGCTTTCTGCACTGGATTAGTCACGGCTCGCATTGAAGTCATGCAGCTGTTGGTAGTTCTGCAAAGGAAGAAAAAAAGAAAAAGAGACATCTGGAAAGAATTTTAGGGAGGGAAAAAAAAAAAAAGCAAGAGAAAAGAAACCACGTCTTTGTAACTGACAACGTGGCAATTGCTCAGTGTGCTTTGCTCAGTGCAAAGCTAAGCCCTCTTCTAATAGCTCAGACAAATGGCAGTGCCAGGAAGATAATTATAACAGGGATCAGAGATCTCTGTACATACGTGGCGACTTAAACCCTGGGTTTGGGAGAAAGCAATGAGAAGCCTGGTGAAGCAGTACAGCCACTTCTGGAAATGCTGTGTGCTGCCATGAGGGATCCTGATGTCCTCCTGGCTATGGGGAGGAATGGGACCCCCACTCTGTGCACGTGATGTGAGCTCCTATGTGGGGCACGCTGCCCAGCCTGAGGGGATGGTGGGGATTGGGAGGCAGAGCTGGAGCAGCTGGCTGGCTCTGTGACCTCAGGCTTTAAGGAGCTGTTGAGGAATGTCAGAGAACTTGCAGAAAGAACAAGCCCTCTCTGCATTCACGAGGATTAACAGGGATGTCAGAGAGGAGATGGAGATGTCAGACTGCCAGAAGTGTGAACCTCACACATCTTGAGGGTCACTGGATGTGCCTGAAGCTCAGGTGCCAGGCAGAAGGTGGCCCAGGGTTCTCACTGTCTTTGCAGTGCTCGTGGTGCTTTGCCCAGCTCATGGTCCTGCTCGGTGCTTCCTGCACACCATGGCACCCTGACACTCGCTCCACTGCAAATGCAAACAGGAGTAGACCCTGTGAGGCTCAACCTCAGCTTGCAGCAAAGCCAAGAGGTTTTCAGGGCTGAGGGCTGAACTCGAGCTAACCCCAGTTCCAAATCCAAATTTCTTCATCCTACTGTAAGTCCCTTGGGCAGATCTGGGTTGGAGCAGTGCAGAGAACCCCAGGGCTCCCCAGGAGGTGAACAATTCTACTCTAAGTAAAGGAGAGAAAAGTGAGTGGAGATGATACAAAAGGACTCATAACCCTGCAGTCACAGAATTGCTGGTGCACAGTCTTCCCTGCTCTCAGCTCTGTGAGGGAGAGCAAAGAGTAGGAAGGGAAGAACTCTCAAATGAGTGTTTTTGGAGAGGAGCGTTCCTGCATTAATTGCTAGTGGATGCTACTGCCAAACATTGAACCCAAAGTGCACACAGATAGGCAGGATGCCCTGGGACCTCTGTGGGCACATTGCTCACTGTGTGCCCAGGCACACAGCTGTGAGCTTCAGCTGAGGGGTTCAGTGGGGTGGGAGGGGAAGATGAGTGAACAAATGTGAAGCACTACTTCTCCCAACATCTCTTTCGGTGCCTGTTCCTGGAGGACTGTGCAAGGGGGTGACACAGGTGAGCGGGCGCTGGCTGTGCTGGAGGCAGATAGACAGGAGTGACTGCCGCTGCAGGTTTACAGCTGGAGGCCTGTGGGAGGGGAGGAGAAGCCCAGCTGTGCGTGGCTCTGCAGTGAGTCACAGCCCGGCAGCAGCTCCGTGTTCCCGCTGTGTGCGTGGGCTCCCCCAGGGGAAGGAGCCTTCCACCCCTTGCTCAATGTACCCCTGCGATGAGCCCAGGATCTCCAGTACCCGAAGGGCCTCGTTGCCTTTCCTAAAAGGACTTCCTTGCTGCAGGGGACTGTTCCTGTGTTCATCTCTTCATGAACACGGGAGTTTCTGTGTGCCTGAGTTGTGGGCTGAAGGTTCAGCTCAACTTCTTGGCTCGGTACCTGTGATGTGCAGAATGTGCCATAAAGCTTCTGAAGGAATAGCGCAGAGAATGCTGGAGGCTGCAGTCAGTCCCACCTTGCTTCAAGTGTTTACCTAAGGTGCACTCCTAGGTCCTCCTGGGGCTGGCAGATGTGGCTTGGCATCTCCTGAAGCTATGAATAGAGCTACTTGAGGAAATACACAGGAATCCACCTTCCGGCCCCTGAGACACAGAGGGAGGGAAGCTGCTGGGCTGCAGGGCAGCTCCTTGGCTTGAAAACAGCACAGAGCCCCTAAAAGCTGCCCTTGAAGGGTTCAGGAAGGTCTCTGAGATCATTTGCCTCTGTGTTGGCACCTCCTGATGGGGCTCTGCAAGACACACAGTGGGTTCTGGGGTACCCCATGCACATGTACACGCCCTGGGAAGGTGCAGCTTTATATCTGTTGCTCTGACACTTTCTGCTGGAGCTGAGCAAGCCCTGGCTTGAGGTGTCCCAGATGATCATGCTGGGCTGCCAGGTGCAGAAAGCTCCATAAACCTCCTAAAGCAGGAGACAAAACGGAGTTGGTTTTGGCAGTACATACTTGGGAGGATCCTGTACAGAGGGAAAAGGCAGTCACAGGTGGGCTCAGAAACAGGCAAAGATAGTGTAGGAGAGAGAAAAATATGCTTTCTGACATCAGGGCTGTCATCTGTCCCAAGCTGATCTGTAAGGATTTCACTTTTCAGTGTGAAAACAAAAAACAGAGGACACAACCTCCTCCACTGGCTGAAAACACAGCAGGACGCTGTGTTCTGCATATGAGGGCATATGCAGAAAATACGCATCACTACTCCAGTGTGATGAGTTCTGAGGAGCTCAGTTTAGCCCTGAAACCTGTTTACTTCCCTTTGAAAACCATTGCCCAGCTCAGCTGGGTTTGGCAGCAGCAGTGGGGCTGCGGGAGGACCCGGGGCTGCTCCGTGCCTGTGGGCTCAGGCAAGGTAGGATTTGGTCAGCCCCAAAATAGCAGCGGGGCTGCGGGTGAACGCTGTGACTTTCCATCCCTTGCCCAGCCCCGAGCTGCCTCCCTCTCTTGGGACCTTCTGCTAAAATTAACAGTGCTGCCCTGTGCCCTGTGTTGCTCTATCAGCAGCTGTCTGAGGGAATGGGGAGGAAAGAACACTTGAAAAAAAATAAAGTGTTAGATATGGATAATTCCCCTTTAAATATCTTGCTTATGGGGAAAAAAGAAATGAAAAAAAAACTAATGGAAAAATGTCTTTACTTGCAGTAGGAACCCCGGGGAGGTCCCTTGGAACTTTCCTTTGTGATGCTGTAACTGCAAACAAACATTAGTCATATCAAGAGTCTGCAACGAGCAATGAGAAAATGACAGAAGAGTGAAAGGAGCACTGATGATGTCACACCCCCAGTCCCTTAATTTTACCACTGTTCTTCATCCACAGACGTAGAAACAGGGAGTGTTATGGAGAATGTTACAGCTCCCCCACTGGGATTGTAGATCTGGAAATAAGAGTTGGAGGCTTTCTGCCTCTTCCACTTCTGGGGGTGAATTTTGAAACCCTCCACCCTGGGTTGGGTTGCCCATTGTTTTGCAGGGCGATGATGAGTGATGTTGGTCCCTGACCAGCTCCCTCGGTCTGAATGTGGCCCTTCCAGCATCTGTCCCAGGGCTCCTGCCGTCCCCAGGAGGTTCGTGGAGGGGGTGGACCTGGGTGACCCCTATCTGGAGTGCATGGTGCTGTCATCATGCATGAGCCCTTGGTGAGGAGCCTTAAGGAGTCAGAGCTGGCCTCTTGGCTTCTTCAGCTTCGTGTTCTGACCATCACTTTGACATATGCCAACCCCAGGGCAGGGCAAGCTTGGAGGGCTGCTCCTGAAACTGGAAAGCTGAAAATCTCCCAGTGGTTGGAAGGACACAGGGAGGGCTCTGGATGTGCCACATCTCTGCTTTCTTGGCTTCCCCCCTGGCAGAGGAAAAGCTGAATTAAGAAAGCAAACGGAGAGGAAACCAGGGAGGAATAACGGCGGCACTGTGTGTCGAGGACAGCTCTGGACTCGGTCCTGTACTGGTTGCCCTGGAAATTGGATGCTTCCCACTGAGCTGCCCACTTTGCTGGCCGATGCTGGGAGGGGAGCGGTGTCCAGCACCACCGGGAAAGAAAAAACAAAGGAGAATACGGATGCAAATGATGGTATGGGGGTTTTCTCCATTAAGGGAGACCCCAAGCCCTTTTCCCTGTGCCTTTTTGGAGACAGTCTAAAGATGTAAACCCCACCAGCTCAGCTAACACACAAAGTGAGGCAAAATCCGAGGACCTTCCCGCAGCCCTGCAGTGGGGCTCATCCACCAAACCTGGGAGCCAGCATGATGCTCAGCACAGAAACACCAGTCCTTGGAAGAAGCAATGGACTGACACTTCAGTCCAACCAGGCAGGAAAAGAACCCCTGCCATCAGTGCCCAGCCCCACCTCTGTGAGCCCTGCAGTGAGTGCCCCCTGCAGCACTCTGTCCCACGCAGCCTTCTGATGCCAGCACTGCACTATTATTATTATTATTTAAAGTTATGCACAAGAGATTAAGCCAGCAGTCCCTGTTATGATTGCTGGGCATTGTGCTCCATGCTGACGCTGGCTTCTGATGGCCAAGCTCCATCCATGGCCGAGCAGCAGCTTCAGAGGGGGGGATTTAGCTCAGCTGAGTGCACTCGGACACAGTGGATTCCTGCTGCATTCAAGCGTCTCCTTTTGCTCACCAGGGAATGAGCTGCATTTGTTGTTTCAACATTTTCTCATCCATCTGTTGGAAATGGGTGAGCCGGTCCCTGATGGGCTGAGAGATGGCCGTGTCCTGGGAATTCCCTAACAGCTGCGTTCCGTGGGAAACTCGGACGCGCTGCAGCATCTCAACACAGCACTACTGGTCTGGACCAGTGAGGACAAGGCTGGGCCGCAGCCAGCAGCACCCAGCAGTCCCTCAGGAGGAGCTGGGAGGGGGCAACAGCAGGACAGGACAGCAAACTGGGGACCTCGCATCATGTCCCATGCACTGCCTCCCTACCTGCTCCCCACCACTGCCCCCATGGACACCACCTGCAACAGCTGCGGGGCTGGGAAACTCCACTCACCAGAGCCCAATAAATTATACCTTAGTCCTAAAGGGGCTCGGGCTGTTTCTTTGCAAACACACGCAGCACAAAAGCTGCCTTTCTCCCTCTCATTTGACTTTGTTTTCTCTCCCTCCTCATCTGCTTTCAGCCAAATGGGTGAATAGCTTCAGTATATACTGCGGGAGGATAAAGCCAAGGCTGGAGCAGCGGGAAGGATGCAGAACAGCAGTGCCCTGTGCCCGCTGCCTTCCGGAGGGGTGGGCACTGTTTGCCACCCTCGCTCTGTAACCCAGCCTCCATCGCCTTGCTGAACCCTTTGAGACAGCAGCACTGAAAGAAAATATTTGTGCTCTGGCTAGCACACATGTGCACGCTTCCTGCTCTTGAAATCCCTAATTAAGCTTGTTTTTTATTTGTTGTTTTTTTTTTTAATTTGTTTTCTTTTCCTTTTTGTTTAGAAAATCCCTGTTTTTCAGGACAGGGATGGTTTTTTTCTTTCCCAAACCATTACCGTGTACAGGAACCAAGGGGGATCTCCTATCCCTTGCCTGTTCTCTGCAGCCTCTGGGGCTATTTTGGAGATTCTCTCATTTACTGGGTGGTTCAGCTGGGTCTGACATCTCCTTGGGCTAAAATCATCTCCTGTCAGTCAGCTGGTAATTAGAAAGCACCAAAAAGCCAGTGGTGCTTAAGGCAGCATTGGGTTAACCAAGGCAGCTTCTGCTTCTGTGGATAAAGGACTGTGTTTGGAAGCTGTAGATGTTTCCACTGAAATCAGATTTTGTTTTAAAACAGGGAAGGAAGGTAACACGGGGTGAAAAATGCCTCCCAGGAGCACAGCAGCACTGCAGCTCTGCTGCAGCCCATTTCTCTCAATCCGCCCAGCTCTTACTGGTGCTGTGGTTAGAGATGTCCACTGCGTATCCAAGCAAGGTGACACAGCATTATCACCCGCCTCTGTCTGCATGCTTGTGGCCTTGGAGATTCACACTGCACTCCCTGGAGGCAGGACACCAGCAGGTAATCTTCCTGCAGGCGCATTATCTTATCCCAGTGAGATGAAGGAAGGCTGAGAGTGTTCTGCAGACCGCCCGGCCTGGCTGAAACACCCTGTTCCCTGATAAGCTTGCAAGGCTGATGCGGGAACACAGGAGATGCTATTCTGCTGGGCTGTGGTGGAGTAAACAAGCAGCAGCCTGTGCTCATCGACCAGCCCTGGTGTAACAGAAATCACCGTTGTTCTGTGTTCTCCCTAATGTACCTGTTTGGAACAGGGCCAGTGCAGCAGGGACAGCAAACACCATGAGCCATCAGCTGTGGAAGCCCCAAAACCATGCACACACATGCAGAATTTCCATAGGACAGCAAGGACATCCCCAAGGAGGTCTGGGAGGGTGCAGTCCTGTGGATGGATGCTGAAGCTTGGGGCACCCGGAGGAGCCTGTCTGCTGGTGGAGAGCAGAAACCTCTGCTTGTCTGGCTCAGAGATAAGCAAGCTTCAAGCAAAACAGCCAATTCAGCAGCGGGGAGAACAAAAAGCCAAGGGAGTGTTGACAGCATAAGCTGCAGCACAGACATCAAGGACAAGCAGCCCGGTTTCCAGACTGGGAGTTACTCCCCTGCGTGCACAAGGATGCCTGGCTCCAGGCACGGCAGTGCCACAGTGTGCCGCTCAGTCAGGCTAATGGCATGCACCCTGCCCCTGCTCACGGCCACCAGAGCAGAGCCACTGCCAGTGATGGGCTGTGCACGTCTGGGAGGAAGCTGAAAGCAATAATTACTGATGTCGGCAGAAACCAGCTCAGAAAATGCAAGAAAACAATGCAGTGATGTTACTTTTATCATTGAGCTTCTCTTGTAAGTAATAAAAAGGGTCTGCAATGCGTTCCCTGAAACATCTGCAGACTCTGGAAGTGCATCTACAGCAGTTAATTGTGCTTTAGATACTAAAGTCAAGGACTTCTAAGTACTGAAGCTCTCCAAGAAAAGGTCAACTTGCAACAGTGTCAAATGTACCCTCAATGTACAAAAGTAACCACTTCCTTCCAACTTCCGCTGGTTTTCCTGTCTGCAGATCAAGCCACAGATAACTGACAGACATGGAAGACATCCTCTGAGTGAAAGGACAGTGGCCAATCCTTTCAGTGGGCTGAAAGACCTGAATTAAATAGATGGAAGCTGGACCAAGTGTAGCCCATAAGAGAGAGTCCAACATCCCCCTGCTTACTCCATCCCTTCTGCACTGTTCATTAGCATGAGCATTCTCCTGCCATGCCTGTTGCACTTGGGTATCCTGCCCAGCATCAGGGCACTGTGGTGCTGTCATCTGTTTGGTAAGTAGGCAAGGAAGGAGGCAAGAAGGCGAAGGGATTGATTCAGGCGTGCTGAGCTGGGCGCAGGATCCAGAATGATTCCTCACATTCCTATGTGATTGTATTGACCTAAAAAGCACTGCATTAGTGCTGAGTCTGTGTGCCTGCTTCTACCTGCAGTGTGGCTGGCCTGTCTGTTGAAACATAGTGCTGGGGTCCAGTGATTTCTGCCTAGTGGCCTCCTGCAACCCAAAAGCACACTTGGTTATCCCTGTCTGACAACACCCACTCTGCTCAAGTTCCTTCTTCTCATTCTGAATGAGAAGTTAGTGCGTTCTGTGCCGGAAACAAACACCCTCCACAGATTCCCTGAATCTAAGTGACCTTCAGCTCAGTTTTCCTGAGGCATGTCCCTCAGGTTGCAGTCAGCTTCTAAAGATAGGTGCAATTTCCTCAGACCTGCCTTGCACGTGCTGGGTAGTTTCCCATCCTTAAAAGCCATTTGTTCAGAAAACCACATAAAGACACACAAGACACACAGACACATGCTGAAAGATAGAAGCAGCACCTCGATTTACTGTGGGACTAGAAACAGCATATAACCTCCTTCTCTAGATCTGTCCACTTTTAAAGCTCAAAAGCAGCTGTCTCCTCCTGCCAGCCCTCTCCTCTCCGACATCTGGCAGGGTAGCAAAGGTCAAACGGCAGAGCAAGGTGAGAGATATGCAAACAGTTTAAGCCACCTTTCTGCTGGTCAGGTTTTGAGCTCCTGCAAGGAATGAATAAATAAATAAATAAATTGAGGGGGGTGGAGGGGGAGGGTGGAAAAAAAAAAAAAGCAGAGGCACAAAGTTATGCAAAGATGCCCTCTGCTGGTCACAAGTCAAAGAAAAAGGTAATGGTTAATCTCTGTAGCTATTTCAGACGTAGTTCATAGGTCCCCCTGCACACTGACAATGGCTCCTGCAGTCAGCACCATCAGCTGGAAACTATTTGAGGCACCAATCAATTCAGAGTGTGCTTCCCCTCTCTCTTTTAAATAGCAGTGTTGTTTGATTAAAGTTAGGATTAAGAAAAACAAACAGAACTATTGTAAACATGCTCATATGATTCAAACTGCAAATATTTTACTGTTATTTCATGCTGGGGCTCTAGGGAAATCCACAGGCTGCAGTGATCAGGTTGTCTTTGAGACAGATGTCCAACTGGCCAAGAGCTGAAAGAGTTGGGTGCCAATCTGGAAACCAGCATTTCATGCCTGTAGGAGAAGTGGTGCTGCTCCTTTCTATCTTCGTTTACTGGAAGATGTAACTGCAATATCAATAGGATCTTCCTCTGCTAACGAACAACCCCCCGCAGCACCTACTCACTGATGCCTTTCTGTCTTATCATTGTCCCTAGCATTTTTGGTCACTCTCTCTGGTCATTTCACCCATGTCTTTGGGGTTTGTTTCCATTCATGATACGCTCCGGCAAACTCTAGGTTCACCTGGTAATTGCACAGAGGCTACGTTCGACCTCTTCATGCAATTAGACCATACAAGTATCAGTCAAAACCTCTCAAATTATCAGATGCCAAAGTTCTCCTTTGGCTGCAGATACTACAGCCATAGTTGGGATCCTACAGGCTTTGCAGAGCAGCTAAGGAGTCCCCAACGGAAATGGTGCTGGCTGTATGTGCTCCAGCTGCTTCTCCAATATGAGGGGATTGCTGAAGCTAGACCTGCAAGTCTCTCCTCTGTGATTCCCAGGAAACAGTCCGGTTTATTGAGAGCTGGAACAAGCTCAGACCTCTTCAGTGTTTCATACACCTAGTATATACCTAGCCTCCTCACAGCAGTCTACTGCACAGACTTCTCCCCCAGGTAGGATGCACTCTTTCCAGTTTTCTTTAGGGTTTCCAACAGGGTGTCAACATTGTGCTCTGACTCAATGTACACCTTCTTGTTGGGCAGGTCAATATCAAACTGGACACCTAGAAGGCAAGGAAAAAATATTTTGCTTAGTTAGAAGCAACCAAATGGTATGAGAGCAGGAAAAAGCTCATTTTCATGCATTTTTGCTCCCAAGGTCACCAAGTCAATTGCACATGCCTCTTGTCAGCAAACTTCTATTCTGTGATCAGCCAGCACAATCAGAGTGGGGTCCCATAAGCATTGGTGCAAAGGAAGCCAGATTGCTTATGGATGTGTATTAGGCACCACAGCTTCTGGGGGCCTTTACTAGACTAGCACCATCACAAGCATTAACCAGAGTGAGCACAGTTTACTTGTAGGTATGTAATAGATTTGGCAGCTCTGCTGCTCCATCCCACGAAGCTGAATTTGGTCAGCACGTCAAAGAGTGATGGGAGGACAGAGGTGCTGAAAACCACACATAGAGGAACTGGAGTCACCACAAACTAGTAATGGGGTCCTGAAGAATTCTCACAGCCTTCACCTTGGTGACTGAGAGCTATTCCAACTCGGTGAGGATGGGCAAGCAGGATGACAAGTCCTCATAACTGGTGAGTGCAGGCCAGATCCTGCCCTCCTGCTGATCTCAGCACAGAGATACAAGTTATACAAAGTTGTACAAAAAACAACAACAACAACAACAACCAGGCTGTGCAACCAACCACCAAATCCTCTGCTCAGCAGGATTCCAGGGAAGCAGCACAAGTACCAGCAGCCTCCTAAGGAATGGCACCTGGCAGGAGATCCACCTCCTCTTCTTCTGCTCAGCCATCTTGAGCGGGAGGGGTGCAGACCCTGGTAGGTTCAGGATGAGGCCCTGGTGGTTCACAGAGCCACCCGATGCCCGAAGCCTCCTGCATCCCCAGCACCTCCTCCTTCCCATACCACTTCTCCAAGGTTCACGTCAGCCCTGCCAGCAACCAGCTACCAGCAGCTCAAAGCAGAGAGATGAGGTGCAGAGATTTCTAACCAGACACTTCCAGCTGTTACCCACATCGCTTCCTGCTCAAAAGGGAGGACCTTGAGGCAGTGATGGCTGGACCCCAAGTCATCACACACCCAGCAGCTCCACTCACCTCCCAGTCTGTGCAGGACACGGGTGACCGCATTGGAGCAGCCTTCGCAGGTCATGTCCACGAAGAACTCGTGTTTCTGCAAAAAGACAGATGAGGGGTCAGGAGCAGCCACCACCGTGTTCCACACTCTCCTTTGTCCTCGAGGATGACAGCTCCAATCTTCCTCAGCCAGGAAGTCCAAACATGCCACAATGGGTTCCTCGGCAAAACTGAGAGCTCTCAGTGCTGCTCCCTGTGGTGTCCTCCCGATGTCCCTCACAGAACAACCACAGGGGATCTCTGGAGAACCCCTGGTCCAACCATGCCCTGGAAGTGGGACACCTTTAGGGCCAGCACAGCTCTGTGAGGATTCTGCTGGAGACATGCAACGCGCTTGGTGCTCGCCCATCCTGTTCTCGTGCCTCTGGGCCCCGACATCGCAAACTCATAAAAGACATCACGAAATTAACAGTTTGAGGGCCTCTCCCCAGCACTGCCCGCAGTGCTTGGGAAGCACGGCGCAACGCACACGTGCTTGGCCCTAACACCGACCATCGCGCTGCGCCTTCAGCACCGTGCGGACCCTAATCTTAAAAAAACAAAAACCAAAAACCAAAAGCAACGATACTTTCTTCTTCCCCCCCCTCCCCCCCCCCGACGCCGCCCGCCCGGCCCGCACCCACCGGCATGGCGCGGCGCGACTTCCGCCTTCCGGCGCGGAGGAAGGGGCGGGGCGTGCTCGGAGCTCAGCTCCGCACAGCGCCCCCCGTGCCCCGGGAGGTTCCATCGGCTGCGCGCATTCCCGTGCCCGCCCCGGTTGCTTTGGGTGGGGTTTGGAAGCCCTTCGGTGTGTTCTTAACGCTGGGCAAAGCGGTTTGAATGGCGTTTTAGGGACTTGCTGGTGTTCAGTTTTAGGGCGGGTGCTTTTGTTCTGAGAACGGCAGCTTGGTTATGTTTCTCTTCCCAGTTTTTTTTTTCTGGTATCTCACAGTGCTGATGCTGATTGATGGATCTCCGGGACACAGCGAAGCAGAATTTCAGCTGAAAGCCCTCGTTCTGCTCATCCAGGATGGGAGCAAAGCTGATGCCAATCCAGAAGGATTAAGGAGAAGGTGGTTTTTTGAGATGTGCTGTGGGGTTATTGAAATATAGAGGCATTGAGGGTCATCTCTACTTCAGAGCACATTGAGTGAGGGGATGCTGGTCCCTGAGGATGGTTCTGTAAGCTTTGCTTGGCTTCTCCTCAGCTGTTTGTCCCTTTGAAGGAAGGTGGGCTCCTTTCCTACACACAGCAGCAAGGCAGAGGAGCTGGGGCAAAGCGCAGCAGCATTGTTTCTGCAGCTCAGGTGCACCAGGGGATGAGGCGGGTACTGAGGAGCACTGTGTGGGTGTGAGCACGTGCTGGGCTTCACGCTCCTCCTGTTCAGGAGCTGAACGTGTAGCTGGAAGGATAATGGGAATGCATCTGGTTATTTGCTCACGCACCGAGTGGGGCTGCGTCCTGGGATTTCGGTAGGCCTTGGCTACACTGAGTTTATACCCTCCAGGCTGAGCCTTGCTGGGAGGGAAGAGGACGTGGATGCCTTTTCCAGCACGCTGCTGCGGGGACATTCATTTCGACACGCACAGGACGCCGCTGTGGTTCTGCTTTTCCCTAACATGAGCTCCCCATCCCTGGAGGGCCGCTGGGGTCCCAGCAACAGCGTTTATTTCAGCCTTCACTCCAGGTCATGGGTCTCACGCTGAGCTCTGCAGCCGCTGCACTGTGATTTACGCGCTGGCAGATCACAGTGCAGCTCTGCCTATAAATAGCGGTGGCGGGGGAGGAGGGTATTAACGCAGAGCTCAGCACCAGCATCAGCCGGGATTTGGGCAGCGGGGAGGAAGTCAGTTTGATAGCGTCAGAGTACTTGGCGTCGGAGATACGTTGCGGATGGGATATAAACGCAGCCATCGGGCAGCGGGGCCTGACCAGGCCGGCTGCCCGCTTCTCGCCCAGCCCCGCGATTCACAGGGGGCTCCAGGGGACGGAGGAGGCCCAGAGCTTCTGCGCCCGTGCCGCCATCTTGGCTGCCGCCGTCCGCTCTCCTCCAGCAGGGGGTGGTGCGGGGCACCCAGTGCCTGCCCTCTCGCGGGCTGACTGTCCCTTTAAGGACGCCGGGGTCTTGCCTGTCCGTCAGAGCCCGCCGCGCTCTCCTATTGGTCGCCGTGCCCCGTGCCGCACGGTGGTTCCGCCCCTATCTATAACGGGGTTTACCAGCACCTTCTCAAGGGCGCTGCTGTGCGCCTCAACCACACTACCGCGTCGCGCCTGACCCGCCCTTCGCGCCTGGTCACTCCGGCAGCGTCTTCCTATTGGCCACAAGGGAAATCCATCGAGCCTCGGCAGGGAAAACTTCGCCGCCTATTGGTTGGTGTGAATGCCGGTCAACCTCCCCGCTCCGCGGAGCCAAGCCGCGTGGTTGCAGCAGTGAGCTGCCATTCAGTCCTCCGCCCGCCTCCATTCCCCTCCCTGGACCAACCGGCGTCCGAGTGAGGGAGATCGGCGCTCTCTGATTGGCGGAGCCGCCTCCCGCCGGGCTAGGCTGCGCGCCGGATATATGTAGCCGGCGGTAGAGCACGCCGTTGCGTGAGGTGCTTCTCGTCCGCCGGGCCGGCCTGCGCTGAAGCGACGCCTCCCGCTCCCGTCCCGCTCCGCCCGCAGGTGAGGGGGAGGGCCCGCGGTGGGCGGCAGCGTGCTGGCGGCGGGGCCGCGCGAGCCGCGGGGGAACCCCTATCTCCCCGCACCACGTTATTTCCCCCCCCCCCCCCCCCCTTCCAGGCCCTGGGGGTAGGCCGTGCTCTGGATGGGGGGGGGGGGGGAAATGGGGATAGCGCTGCGGACCTGGCGTGTTTCGGGCCCGGCGCGGCTTTGTGGGCGTTGAGGTGGGGAGGGTTTCTCCGTGGGGGGTGCGGGCCCGCAGAGCCCGGTGTGGAGGGCGCGGGGTTGATGGGTACCGCGCGGGAGTGGGGGTGGGGTGGGGGTGGGGGGGGGGGCCCGCGCTGTGCGGGTCGGGATGCGTGGCCGCGAGCTTTGTTCTCGGTTCCACGCGCTGCGTGCTTTTCTCTTATATATTTTTTTTCTATTTATTTATTTTTCTGTTGGTTGTTTTTTTTTTTTTTTTTTTTTGGGGGGGGGGGGGGGGGGAGGAGGGAGGAGGGAGGGGCGGTGCGGGGTAACCCGGCGCTTGGAGCGGGGCTGGACGAGCAGCGCGGTGCCACACGCGCTGTGCTGATGGGGCCGTGCCCGTTCCCGGCGCTGGGACCGCGGGGACGGAGGAGCGCGGCGCAGCCCCGCTGCCCGCATGACCTTGGCTGGGCGGGATCAGGCCAAGATTTAAAGCGGTGTTGCAGCGAAGGCTGCTCAGCCTCCTGCGAGGCCTTGTAGCGCGCCTGGTTGGAGAGAGGTGGGGGGTGAAACAACGGCGGAAGGGTTTTGGTATCATCCACGTGTGCTTCGCTCTCGGTCGGGATCAGCCGATGAGTTCCCGGTTTTAAGAGCCGTACCTGATGGCCTCTTTTGTTAAGGCTTGCATACGTATAGTGAGCATTCACTGCAAAAACAATGACTTTTTGTCTTCCCCCCCCCCCCCCCCCCCCCCCCGCAATTGGCTGAATTTGAGCGAGCCGCCATGTTTCCAGGGTACGCTATTTTTGTGCAGCCTGCCCTCCCCAGGGTGAGGAGGCATCTTTTAAGAAACGTGGACAGTGCTGTCGAGCTCTGGAAGCCCGTGCTTTCGGCTGCCCTGAATTGAATGTTCCCTGTGTGTGTGTTGGGTTGTTTGCAGCCAACAAGGTTGTATGGGGCAGGCATCAAAAAGAGAAGGGAGTGCAGAAGCTGATGGGTGAAAACTGTAGTTGAATTCTTTTCTGAAGTCTTTGTTTTGTCCTGCTTTTCACTTTTTAATAGAAACTTCCCTTTCTGTGAAGAGCAAGCCTAATCATTTTGTGAAATGATAGTTCTATGGTAATTCTCTGGTGCTGTTGTAAGCATGTGTGCATCCTGTGAACTGGGCTCACCCCTTCCAGAGATGCTGGAATCAGTGGAGTCTTCATTTAATACACTTACTTCAGTCAGTATTTTTGGAGAACTTCTGTATCTCGTTTTTGAGATTAAAAAAGTCTCTTTGTAGACCTTATAGCAAAATCTAAGGTTAGTTCTCAGTGTTTAAGGGCCTTGTGCTCCAGAAGTCACAGAAGCATCTTTGTGATAAGAATCTCTAGGGTTTTCTTTTATAGTAATGTCTATTCCAGGGATTAGTTTGCCTGAAAGACAGTGTTGGAGCGCACTGGGAAGTGGGATCCTGCAGAGTTCTAGTAAAAGAATCACATCTGCTTTGGAACTTGAGTGAATGTTTATCTTATTTTCAAGTGTAAATCATCTCTTAAAAAGGATCTTGTATACAGCAAATCCAGCTGTAGGATGGTTTCAGTTTCTCGAGTTGCTGGAAACAGACAACTGCCTTTTTTGAAATGTATTTTGTAAATGTGAATCCATTTGGTTGAAGTTAGAGAACATAGTTAAAGTAAAGGAGAAGACCTGGCAGATGGGATTTCCTGTGTGTGTGCTGGTCAGGTTAACCATCAGGTTTTTCTGTAGGGATTCGTTGCTTTGTTTTTTTTTTTTTTTTTCGTGACACTCTAAGGACCAAAAACAAAGCATAGGAAGAACTTTTTACCCTGTGATGATCATAGAAGCCACCTTTCCTCTTCTGCTCTGCCATTCATTTTTCTGCTGACACAACAGCATCAGCTGCATTTGTTGTCCAAATCCCAACCATAATCAGTGCTACATGTGTTGTTTTTCTTTTATTTTAAACAGATCTTTGCTTTAGTCCTGTTTTCTGTGTGTTTATCCGTGGTCTTTTGAGTACATGTTGCTGGAGTTTGATTTTGGTGTCATGGTTTACACTTTATAGAAGCAGTTAGGTTAGGAAGAGCCAAACTGCTAACATTTTTTGGTAGATTCTCATTCACTTTCGGTAGTGGCTGAGGGCACATCTGAGAGCTGGTTCAGAAAGCCAGCAGGTTGCTTTTTCTCCCTGAAAATGGTGCATTCTGAGGAGCATGGTTTAATGAAAGTACAGTAAAGAAAACAAAACCAGTGTTGCTGTATGTACCTATCGATAGTTGCCTCTTCTGAGAGAGCATTCATGAGATTAACGAAAGTGTTCTGCTGGGAAACAGAACTTGAATTATTGTGGTTTAATATTAAACCTGAGCCTTTTTGCCCATTTAAGCAATGCAGCAAAGGAAAAATCGAAGAGGAAATCAAAGTGGAGTAGGGCTTTGGGTGGTGTTAGTTGTTAGCTGTAGTCTGCTGTATTTGAAATGGACCAAAGGGGGGAAGCGGTAGTTTGTTTTAGAAGAGTGGATCCTTTTTGTGGATGCCTGTGTAAAATAGCCAGAATTGATGTGAAGCAACTAGTGACTGATTTCTTAGGGGAACTGATGGACCTGGTAGTCTTCAGCTGTCCTCATGAAGTAATTAAAACTAGAAAAGTTCTACCCCCCCAAAAAAAAAAACCCAAAACACAGCACTGTTTTGTTTTGGTTGTTTTTGTTATCTTGAACTACTCTAAGAATGCCTAAAATTTTGCAGGCAGTGAATATTCTCCTGGTCTGGAGTCCTGGTGTTGCTATATTAAGACTGGATCCCTTCCAGAAAGGCGTAGCTGGTGGAGTACTTGCATTGAGGGCTAGAAGATGGTGAGCTGTCAGTTATGGAGCTCTTCACAGATTTGTGCATTCCTTACTGAGGCAAATGTGAAATACTGAATTTCAAAGCATTGGTGGCCATTTTCCACTTCCTTCTGTATTGCCTCATACTGTCTGCTTCAGCTTACGGTTGTTTATTGTGCTGATTTTCTTTGTTTTGTTTATAAGTGTCTTAATGTATGTAGAATGGATGAGTTGACTGATAGATGTATCTGAGAATTAGCAGCCTTCAGTGGCAAAACGGACAGCAGTGCAGCAGTTGGCTCATGCAGAAAGCATTTTGTTAAACCTCCATTCTTGTGATTTAAATCCAAATGGGAGGGAGATTGAATTCCACAGCAATATCTGTGTAGTTAGGTGTTCTAATCTGCTTCATCTGACTGCTCGTGAGTAACTTTTTCTTTTTTGCTTTGAGAAGCAGCAGTGGAGCCAAATGGAAAAATCACAGAGCTAAGAGAAGAGGACTGGACCTGCTGCCAACTTCATTGGGTTGTTGGAGCAGCTCTTGGATGTCAAAACAAAACCTGTTCTAATGGCAAAATCATAGGGTTTAAGTTGCTGCTTTACAGAGGAGCAGTTTAGAGAGCAGTATGGACTCAAAAAGCTGACCGTAACTTTTCATTAAGAAAATAATTAATAAACAATTCAGGTTAGCCCAATCCCTTAAGGATTAAACTTTCGTGGCTAAAATGAGTGGAAAAACAGTTCTTCTTGTCACAGACTAAGTGAAGTTGGGATGCTTCCAGCTAGATATGGAAATCTCTCCTCCTGGTTGAGGAGAAAGAACCTCCCAAAGAGGCTAGATTTTTTTTGGATTAGAAGTATAGAAATATTTCCTTGAATTTTCAAGGCTTTGGAGTTTGAGAGAACTCAGATTTTTTCAAGAGGAATTAATTTTGGATTTCTGTCAAATCACAAGGGCTACTTTCTGTAATGCTTAATGCGGTGTAGCTAAACTGTGATCATCTGAAGTGTACTAGTTGTATTCAAGGCAGATTATCACAGAACTGTAGGGGTTGGAATGGACCTCAAGAGATCGAGTCCAACCCCCCTGCCAAAGCAGCTCCCTACACCAGGTCACACGGGTACGTGTCCAGGTGGGTCTTGAATATCTCCACAGAAGGAGACTGCACAACCCCCCTGGGCAGTCTGTTCCTGTGTCACTCGTGTGTCGCCCAGGTCCCTGAGCAAAAACAGTTCCGTGGAGGGGTTTGCCCTCTCCAGAAGCTGAAAGGACCCAAATTGCTTTTCCCAACATGTTATTGACATGTACTGCAGGGACCTTATCTCCTTTATCTCCTGCTACTGTAGGCAGGTGGCTTCTGATGAATTCTTCTCCCAGTGCTTAAATGTTCTGCCACACGTTGCTTTCAGTATTGTTTTTAACAACCCATTGTACCTTTCAGTTTTACCAGAAGCTGGCCTGTGATATGGGATATGACAAATCCACTCAATGCCATGATCTTTGGCCCAAGTATTTACAAGAGAATTTTTGAAATGAATCCCATTATCTGACTCAGTTCTCTCTGGAGTGCCATGTTGCTATATAACTTGTTTCTCAAGCCCTAAGATGGTGTTTTGGGCAGTAGCATGGGGTACTGCATATGTTTCAAGCCACCCACTGGTTGCCTCCACCATGGTGAGCACGTAACACTTAGCATTGTGAGATCGTGGCAAGGTGATATAATCAACCTGCTGTGCCTCCCCATATTACTTGTGTAACTTCAGGCTATCATTTTGCAAACAATTTTTGGGGGCTTCTGCTTAGATATCCATTAACACAGCTAAACCTATTATCTTAGTTTCTTGCATCAAGTCCCTATACAGCAGCCTTTCTTAGCTTGTTTTATTCTGGTATCAGGATAATTCCAGTTTCCTCCGCCAAAGTAAAGCAGGGTATAAGCAGTCTGAGAAGTGTTCTAGTACAAAGAGGAAATGGAATGAGGCAAGTCCCACTTGTATTGGAGCTGTTTGCCTAACATTGCTTCCCTGGTTACAGCTTCTCAGTAGTAAAGCTGTATATTCAGGTATGCATGAAGGATTTCTAAGGATTTAGTATATGTGAAGGTTGTTGTGATGATCTTGAGGGGACTCCAAATTGTCTCCGGTTGCTCTTAAAAACTGGCTATTTACAGACCAGAACTTAAATTTGTGTGCTGCCTGGAGCTTATCCCTTAACCTGTTTTGTGTCTCTTTTGTGTAAAGAGTGCCATGCAGCTTCTGGTAACTGGTTGAGAGCTGTTATTGAAATGAAAATAAATAATATGCCTGTGGAAGTCAGTGTTTTTATGTCTTGTTAACATAAGAAATAACTTGGCTATCTGTCTAAGTTGGAGTATCTTTCTCTGGTGGTACAAAGCAGCAGTACTTCCTAAAAGGTAATGCTAAACACACTAGTGGCAGTGTGAAGTGAGTGTCTCAAATAGTTGGATGTAAAACGTGACCTGTCGTATGCTGCTCTACAATAAAAGCTGCTTCTTGATCATTTTAAGCAGGAACACAAATGCTTCTGCTGAAGTGTTATCCTTCTGTGCGTGGCAAATGTTACAGGTTTTGCTGAATAAAAGAAGTGATTGTACAACATAAAATAGGAAATTGAAAGCCACTTGAAAAAGTTACAAAAAGGACTGGGGAAAATACTGCCTATGGTGTAGACCCTACATTATGGAAAAGGAAAGTGCTTTGTTGGTGAAGGCTAAGAAAATTGTGATATCACTTACCTGTAAATTATTATTTAGACTCTAAGTTACATCCTTTTCTTTTTTCCCTCCTTTCCCTTTTAAACAGAACCTAGTTTGCTGTCTGTTTGGACTGTAAGTGGGCTTTAATGCTCCTAGCTATGAGGATATGTATATATTTCATCTTCCTGGTTCACCATTCCTTAGGTACAGATGCTGCTCTCAACCTTCAGTTATGCTTTGGGTAGCCTTTGTATTCTGTTTCTCTACTTTTGGTCTTAATGTTCTCAAAGTTGTGTTCCTCTAAAAATTTTCACTGTTCATTGTGATTCAGACTAATAGCAGTAAAAATCACAAGTTTGTCTCTTCCTTGCTTGGCAGAGCAGAGCACGATGAGAAATGCTGAATGCTGACTGGAAGCTGTCAGACTCTGTCACATCCATGTACTTGTGGCTCACACTTAGCTCTGTTAGCAAAAACACAGGCTGACTCCTGGAATGACAGCTCTCCTGCAGCAATTCATGGCTTATTTGTATTCTTGGGGTGTTTGAAGGGTTGAGCATTGCCCCTGGGTGAGGCTTCCATCTGTACCTGGCGGGCAGGGGCTTGTCAGTACTGGCATGGCTAGTGTTGAATGCAATTCTAAACAACATTTTTCTTTATTTTTGTAATAAAAACATTTGAACTGCTGGTAGCATTGGGTACTTTGTTAACCTCATTGTTTGGGTAGCCTGAATAGAGAAGGGTTAAGCTTCGTTTTGGAGTTTTTCATAATGATTTGTCTTACAGGTGGTACAGTGTCTTGAGTTTCCTGTAGTGTCCTTCATTGCTGTGTATCAAGGATTCTTGGAAAACGGTTCAGATGTCGCTTTGTCTTCCTGCAGTCTGATGTTAACAAAGCACAGAGGAAGGAAGATGTTTACCTGAGGATGGTGCATTCTGGTTCTGCAATGATTTTTACATTTCAGGTCTTACTAAGACTTGAACGCTGTAAATTTCACAAAGATTTGTTCTTTAAGCGTTGTGTTATTTGTTAGACAAGTTATCCTGTCACTGAACTTTCAGTAGTTGCCTTCTGTGATGCAGTGCTATCTTCTAAGATGATTTTCCAGGCAGAATGTTTCCTCTGACCATGTCCAAGTATTAAAAAAGCTAGGAGCAGTTGTGGGCAGGGATGCAGTGGCCTCTATGTGAAATGCAGGCTGTGCAGCTGTACTGCTGCTCCTTGTGCCACCGCTGTGAATTCTGTGTGACAGCAGTAATGGTACTCTGATCTTCTAAAGGAGATCAGTGTCTTGAAACTTGTTGCCTACTTATTTGAGTTGGTTTTTTTCAGTACTTAATCATTTGTCTTGAACAGCAGTAGGTTGTTCTTTCTTCCTTCTCTCCCTCAGATAGTTAAGACTGTTTTAAAGTAAGAACGCATCTCAGTGTGTCTGATATCTTGTTTTTAAATGTTTCCTTGGAAGGACTTACATTGCTTACTTATTTGAGAAGAAGCTGGTGCAATGCTAAATCCCTGGATGAGGCAGGCTCTGGAATTTGCCTGGTGATGCAAGTTGAGCTTGTTTGTTTCATTGTTCACTCTCATGTTTTGTATCTCAGTTCACACAGGTACTGGCTTTTTTTTTTTTTCTTAATCAGCAGAAGTAGTAACACTTTTCATGTAAAATGGTGGAGAGGGGAATTAACTGGAGTTCTTTGATTCATTTCTGTTGTAGCTCATGCCTGCTGAAAGCACATTGGGGCACTTTCATTGTTTGTACTGCTTTTTTTTCCTTGTCCAGGAGTAGCAATCTTATCTGTTTCTAATGCTGCTTTGAATGCACTCACCTAAGCATTTTAAGAAATCCAAAATGATACTTAACACAGCCTTATGAACTGTTGATGAAACCTTTTAAAGTCCAGCAAAACTGCAGTTTGCCAGCTTTGTGCTGGGATGTGCCTTGCTGCAGGCACCTCTCTTCCATGTGGGCTCCTCTGGGTGTATCTGAACTCTTTATGTGAAGGAATTAATTGATATATAAAATAAGGGATTAGAGGAGTTTGGCATTCCTGGTTTAATGGAGGAAAAATCTCTGTATGGGGGCAAGGCAGTTATACCATTGGAGTTACCTTTCTATATAAGGTAAAGTTGCAGACGTGAAGGATGTGAATTCTACTTGTAAGTTGATTACAGTGTTGGAAGCAGTGTAGCAGCTCTGATAGTAGCTTAGTCAGCTAAACCTGTAATTAAAAGCATGGTGGGGGGGGGGAATCTGTTTTGGTGCTCTGTAAAATGTGCTGATTTGTTGAGGTAGACTCATTTGATACTTCGTTCTTGCTTATGTAGCACACCAACAGTCACGAAGAGCCTGAAGACACCAGGTTGATACGAAAAACAAACTGTGGCCTGTTCAGAACAGCTTCCAGCTTAAACATTTAACTTGTCTTTGTTAGTACGGTCACTTTCATTGACAGAAGATAATTAAAATCACAGTGTGCTTTAGGAAATGAAACTTGTTTTATTCTAGCCTGCAGGATTTTTTTCAGTGGAGTTTGGTACTCTGCCTCACCACATCAAGTTGAGTGCATCCTGTAGTAGTCCCTGGTTGTGAACACTGGAGTGTGTGTTAGAGATGTTTGTAGTACATGAGCAGGACTTGAGTTTTTCTAAATGCAGGCAGCCTATGGTCTGTTGGTTTATTTTTACCTTTCCAGTTTTCTTGCCCAATTCCTATACCTGAACCAGCTATCTAGCTGTTCTTTTGACCCTATTAATTTGGTGGATGCTGATGGGCTCTGTGGGCCTAAATCTAATTTTAATACACCATTTGCATAAATGGCTCTACTTTACATAACTGTACTTTAGAAATTCAGTGCCTAGCATTGATTTTCTGCCAAGTAGGAGCACTGGGACAGATGGCGGAATTTTCCACCAGCCAGGTGATAACCACTGTAAAGGAGGTATTTGTCTTCCCCTAAGTCTCTTGGCTTAAGGAGTGAGATCAGTTACGCTGTGGAGTTGTTCTGATCCATTTGCTATAATTTGAGTTACTTTGTCCTCTGCATATATGAAGTAATATGAATCTGTGTTTCTGAATGAACTCTAAATCATCAAATTTTCAGCTTCTGTTAACGCTCTTTCATCTCAATTGGCAGAAATGTGTGGATAAGCTTCTATCAGGAGCAGTACAGTGATAGCCCAGACATCTGGTCCTGTCACGTCTGTGCAGTATAAGATATTTGCTGTTATTCGTAGGTCAAGGAATTGAGAGGCAGTAAAAATTGCTTGGAGAAGTAGGGAGCAAATAATATCTGGAGGTGCTTGGCGTGTGTCATTCAGGTTGTGCTGGCTGGAGATCAGGAACAGATGGCTGCTGGCAGAATAGCAGCAGGTGCAGCAGGAGTCAAAACAGATTGCTGTCCCCTGATCAGGTCATACAAAGAAAGGCTTTTCCCATTTCTTTTTGGATCTTAATGAGAACTGGGCGCTCTGCTATTCTTCCTACTGTGGTAAGAGTCAGTTCTGAGTGGGCTTCATGTGCCTTTTTCTTCGTTTTCAGGAGGGAGATCCTTTGAATATACTTTTATCTTACAAGTATGAGGTGTAATCACAAGCTGCTGCCTTCTGTATGCCTTCAGTGCAGTGCTGGAGTAAGTCAGAACAGCACTGGAGATGGGAGTGCTGGCGGGTTCATTGAGATCTGAGCAGCTCACCTGTGTGCAGCAGGTATTGGTTCTGCACCAAGTGAGGAGGGCAAGCTTTGTACATTCGTTCAAGAAGAAATCTGAAAATAATTCTCAGAAATCTGATGTAATGTGTAACAGAACTAAGGTGTCTTCCTCTGGGCGTAAGTGAGAATGAGCTTGGCTTCTGGAGGGGTCTTTGTAAAGGAGTGATGCACTCCCCATACCCTCACCTTTGCCCAGAAAAAGAAGTAACAAGCAGCTCATGTGTGTTCTTTTATATGGGGCTCTTGTGCTTGATCTGAGAGGGTGTTGTAGGACTCCAAGTGTAAACTCATGGCACAGGGGCAAGGTTTTAAGCTTCTGTGAAGCAGTTCAGTTTTGTATTGCCAGTTAAAACTGTCTGAGTCTAAAAGTGAAGGTGTTGTCTGCCGCTTCCTCCCACTCCATCAGGGTTGTTCTGCTGCTTGCTATGACAGTGTTTCAGAAATGATTTGCAGGGAATGGCGACATGAGGAGATCAGCTGTGGTACTCACAGCTTACCCTTACTTTCCCTGTGTGGTAATGCCTGATGTTTTGTAGGGATCTTACTTAATGTGTGCTTGAAGGCAATCAGTTCTGTAGATTTGAGGGTTTAGTTACTGCAGTCCATGCTCAGTCTTGGACACCTGCATGTGCAACATACTGTGCTTACAGTTGAAAGGTTTCTTTAAAGCCACAGAACTTCCTAAAATGAAAGTGGTCTGCAGAATCTGAGCATCTCCTGCAGGGCAGACCCAGCTGTGGCATATCGCTTGCTTTGTGATTAGCTCATGAATACAGTGCACAGCTTCTTAATGTATTGGAAAACTATCTTCAGTTCCAGGTAATTCTTGGACTTCCCTGCCCTGTGCACTGTCCTGTAAGTGCGATTTCCTCGTCTTTTTGTTTCAAAAGCAGAGCAATACATGTCAGTGAATGTGCAACTCTACCAAACTTTGTTGGCTGAGTAACAGTACTCTAGTATCTTCAGTTTGAACCTTCAACAACAGAGCAGCTCTGTCTCAGGAGCTATACTGTATCACTGCATGGACGGTTCATGCTGGCCTTTGCTGGCAGTTTGGAATCGCATCCTCAAGTGTGTATGTTTTGCCTCTATATCCCCTTATCTTTTATTTACATTTGTTTGGTGTCGGTCTGTGGTTTGATATGAAAGAAGGGTGTCAGACTTAATTGGGTTCAGCTTTATGTGACATCCCATGCTCTGGGTCTTTTTTTCTTTTGGGGTTTGAAGCTTCTGTTTCGTGTTTCTGGTAGATCCAGCGGTGTGATTGGTTCCTTTGCAGACCTGTACATGACGTGCATTTGAGCTGTCAGTGTAGTAGACTTCCCTGGTAGGTCAGCTCCCTGCTGAAGCTCTAATTTGTCATAGGTTCTTAGCACTTAAGGGACTTCTTGTATGATGCTTTCATTTCAGACAAGATTCTGGAGTGAATTAGAACAAGGCTTAAAGCAGTACAGAGGAAAGGCAGTCTGTATGAGCCAGGAACAGATGAGAACTGTGGTCCACTATTTACCCAGGGTAGAAGATGCTGTCTTGTGCAGCGACCAGGGAGCTTGTTCCAGCATAACTGCTTTTACTTTGCAGACTACATCAGGTTTGGACTGCATTAGCTTAGCTTGACTTCTTATTTCTGGATAGTACTGCTACTTCTTGAAGCTACCTGCAGCTGTAGTAGTAAATAAAAGCAGATAAACACAAGTTTAGGAGTCATTACTTTTTTTTTTCCTAGAGGGCTCAAGTCGGTCGTATATTAGTTTTGATTTGCAGCGTGCTCCTTAAGTGTGTGCATACTGCATTTTGTGTTCTGTTTGTATGGGAAGTGTTGTGTAGGGGTTCTGTAGGTCAGTAACGGGAAGAAAGTTCTCTCTGTTTTTAGATCTAGGTGTTGATGTCCTTTTGATATTATCGGCTCGACACATTGCAGGTACCATGGCAAACTCTCAGTACTACAAAGCCAGAATAGTTCCAGGAAAACTGACTGTCATATAGCCTGTGAGACATCAACAGCAAAACTGGCAGCTTTGCTCCCATTCTGCTACTACTGTGTAACAGGTAGCAGAACATGAAACAGAAAACAGCAGAAGGAAGCATAGAGATGTGTGCTATGTAATCTTTCTACAAAGACTTCTTTCTTACAATTTAGGCCTATTGAAATGATATCGGAGGTACCTAGATCAATGTGTTGCTTGGCCTGGGAATGGTGCTGTTCGTCTGACCTACTGGTTTTAAGTGGTAGTGGACTCGAGTTCAGGAGAAATAAGGGAAGAGCAGCGTGCATTAATGTTTGTAGCGCAGTAACTTTGATATAATCCGATATTCTTGCAGTGCTCTCTGCTCCCAAGCGGAGTGCTGCACTGCTGACAAAAATAGATTGGACTTTTTCTGACCTTTTATAAATGCCCTTAATACAGTAGCACAGGCTTTACTTTGAAACATATGACTTTTAATTCTGATTGTGAAGTCAAGTGAGGTAAGTAGAACTTGGATCAACTGTAAATGACTTAGCTACTTAGCAAATCCTCTTGGAGAACCGTACTTGTTTGGTACCTGCGTTTTGCTGAGGGTATGTGGGATGACTAAATGCTGGAATGCTATGAGGTAATGTCCCTTGCCTGTGCAGCCTCTCCCACCACTGGTTTGCTCCCCAGCAGTCCTCTCCCTCTCTTCAGCACCAAAGATTGATGACTCTGAAAATACATTGGTTAAACTGCTTACTGTGTAAAACTGCTAATAGGTTTTGGTGTGTGCTTTCCACTGTGATTATGTGGCTTACGCTGTCTGTATGAGAACAGCAACACAAAAATGCTGCTGTTTGATGGAGCTTTTGCTTTTCTTTAGTTTTCAGTTGACCAAAGAAATGGTGATGGAGAAGCCAAGTCCCCTGCTGGTCGGGCGGGAGTTTGTGAGGCAGTACTATACTCTGCTGAACCAGGCACCTGACTATTTGCACAGGTAAGGCTCTTACTTAACTTCACAATCTGTTCTTCTGTGTGGGTTTATTAATTTATGTGTTAAAAATCAGTGAACAAACTTATTCCCGTGTCTTAGCTTCATTTTTGAAGATAGTTCTGTTACTTCTTTGGACTGTTACTTCTTTGGAGATGGTATTCAAACCATTTTTTTTTTTTTTTTTGAAATGTTCCTTCTAAACTCAGGGATGCTTAAGACTCTTCAGACCTCTTTTTTTTTTTTTCCCTCTTAAGTGGACAGCGGACCTTTATTTGAGTGAGAGAAAAGCTTGGGACATGTTGTGAACTTGAGTTCTAGATTTTATCTGCTGTCAGAATGTAGTTCCATAGTATTTGGCTTCAGCTTGTAATCCCTAGTTATAAAATGAGTTAGCTTACCTGTGGTCCTTTAATTTCTGTAGTTGAACATTGCTTTTTGCCTCAGACTTCTAAGCCAGAGCTTGAGGGAAGCCTCCAGTGCCCTGTGTGTTCAGGGTACTATGTGTCTTTATAGCAGAATAAGGAGAACAGGATTACACTGTCTGGTTCCTGTGAGGGACTTCAGTCTCGGCTGTTAACTGCATATCTGAACACCAAAACTTAACACGGGAGGACTTTCTTTCCAACAGGTTTTATGGAAAGAACTCTTCCTACGTCCATGGTGGCTTGGATTCCAATGGAAAACCAGCTGATGCAGTCTACGGGCAGTCTGTAAGTTATCTGGAAAAACTTCTTGTCACTTACTTTTCTCCTTTGTGGTTGAGACAAATCACACTGTGATTCATCCTCTTGTAAAGTGGCTTTCCGTTGAGAAAGGGGAGAAATAACTACCTGATTTTACACAACACTAGTTAATCAAAATGTGCTTCCTTTTGTTCACAGCTTGTATGCTTGCTGCCGAACTTTCTTGCTTGAGTTTGGAAATAAGTGTTTTGTTTCTTTCTTTGTAAGCTGCTAATTTAGCAGAAATGACTTTTGGAGTGGTAACCTGCATTCTGTCCTTTATAGGATATCCACAAGAAGGTGCTGTCGTTAAACTTCAAGGACTGCCACACCAAGATCCGTCACGTGGATGCCCATGCTACTCTCAACGACGGTGTTGTCGTGCAGGTGATGGGAGAGCTCTCCAACAACATGCAGCCAGTGCGCAGGTTCATGCAGACGTTTGTACTTGCTCCTGAGGTATGCTGTATTGGGTGCTGGCATCACTGTGGTGCTTATACCACTATGTCAAGGTTCAAGGCCTGTTTCACTGTTGGAATCTCCAGTGTCATACTGGGAAGGTAGTTTAGCACACAGTTGGGTAGGAGTACTCTGCAAATTCATAGGGAATTCGTGCTACTTGCATGTGTTCATCTGTTAACCTGGGTATCATAATTACAATAATATAAATAATGCCCTGACTTGTGGCTTCTTGGTATCCACAACACTTATGCATTCTTTAAAGTTGTTCCATCTGTAGTTTGCTTTCCTAGCTACTTGTCCTTGTATTGAAAAAAGTGGAAAGAGGAAAATACCAAACGACAACCTAAATCCTGTCTTTTTAAAGGACAGTAAGTAAAGTGCTTACATGGTGGTGGAGGCAGCTTTAAAAACAGACACTTCTGAACAAAATGATAATGGAAAAAGCTGGAATTGCAAGTTCATTTTATTTTTCAGTTTGACTTAGGGTTAAGAGTTAGTACCTTGAATCACAGACTGCTCTGCTTGCTGCCTCATTGGCTATAAGAGTAAAAGCATTAAACTTCCTGCTGATTCATGCATGTTTGACTTCTTAGTGTGATGCTATCTTTTTATCTCCATAGTGCTCTTTTTTTTTAAAGGAGGCAAGTTTGGATTGATCTTTTATATTTAAGCTGGGGAAAGGATGACTTGCTTTAGCTGTTCTTGTTTTGTTACTTCAGTTTTTGGTACTGCAGTTGATGTAATTGAATTATTTTCCCCCTTTTTCTTCTAGGGTTCTGTTGCAAACAAATTTTATGTCCACAATGATATCTTCCGCTACCAAGATGAAGTTTTTGGGGACTCTGACACTGAGCCTCCTGAAGGTAAGGCCCAGCAGACTGTGTGATTCTGTTGGTGTTTGTTCTGGGTCTGTTTCTGTGCTTTGTTTCCTGAGTAGAGGAAGTCTCTTTCTATAGCATTAATCTTTATGGTGTTTGGGTCTCTTCCTTGCCCATGGTTTTATCCTTATATCACTGTGATGTCTGTAGTTATTTTTCTGGTATCTTTTCTTTCTGAAGGAACTGCAAGACCTTTATTGTGCAGTAGGAATTGGGTTTGTAGGCAACAATTGTTTTTTGAAGTACTTAGAAAATGTTCCTTGATGTCAGACAAAACAAGTAACTCCAGTGTAAGTGTAACTACAAGGAAATGTCTGTTTAGTGTCATGTTTTGATGGTGCTTCCTTATTTGTGCTCCTCAGCAGACTTCAGATGTGTGTTGGTGGGAGATGAGTGGGAATCGAGTACTAAAGTGTGTGGTGTTTTTTCTTCTAACTTCATTTAGAATCAGAGGAAGAAGGGGAGGAACCTGAGGAAAGACAACAAACACCTGAGGCTGTTCCTGATGATACTGGTGCTTATTATGAGCAGACTGTCAGGTAATAGTTTTGTTAGATGGTAATATTGACTACTCATAGTACAAGTTGTATGAATTTGCTGCTACACCTGATTTTTTTTTCCCTTTTGGCAGCTGAAAAGCAACTGAAACTTAAATGCTGTTAGGCTTAGTGCAGAGACTCCAGATTATTAGAAGATGCACTACTTTGGTCAGTAGTGTAATAATGAATGAAGCTGGTATGCTTATGCAGTGTAGCTTTATTTAGATTTACCTTTGTTCTTCCTCTTTAATGAAATGTGGTTGGCTTCTGTATTGAACAAGTAACATTCTTTACTACCCAGTAATCTAATCAGATGCAATAAATGCTTGCTTTTCTTGTGGTGCTAATAGCAATGATGTCGAAGAGCACCTGGAAGAGACAACTGCAGAGGCAGAGCCTGAGCCAGAACCAGAACCTGAGCAGGAACCTGAGCCAGAGGTGCAGGAAGAAAAATCTGAGCCAGTATTGGAGGAGTCTGCTCCAGAGGAAGCTGTGGAGAAGAGCCCTTCTCCAGCTCCTGCTGATCCAGCTCCTGCAGTTCAAGAAGACTCCAGGGTAATAACACTGTGTGACTCTTAGGTTGTTTCATCAGGAAGTTAACGCTCTGCTTGTTTTGTTCCTCACTTTGGTGAAGGAAGTATCTGGAATTAGATACAAGTGTTAAATGCTCTGTAGCTCTGTCCTGATTGCACTTTTCATGACCAGTTGCCTGTTTCCCATTGGCTTTTGTGCAATTTTTTGTACCTGTGGTAGTAGTAGCTAATTTCTAGGTAGTAACTACTTGCCTAAATTACTCTGATCTAAAGGAAGGCTTTGTAAATGTATTGGAACTGTGGTAACAGCGAGAGGCTCAATTTCTTAGGTTCTTATCTTTCAAACAGAGCTTCTGAAATTCTTTACAGACCGTAAACAAAATGCCAAACTGGGGAAGTGGTTGAGATGTGACTTATATTCCTACCTGCTGATTTTTTTTGTTACTCTGTAGCATCAGGGGAGTGGGAAGCTGACAAATAAGTATTCCAGAAAGCAGTACTTCAGTTAACCTTGTTGTGGTACTTGGGGCTAGGCTGTTGCTGTCTCATGTTTCAATTCTACTTGGATTGCAGAAATAGGTTAGAAGTGGGATTCTGTCATTATGGTACTACGTCTTCTGAATTGGAATGATTTGAAGAGGGATGTGGGGAAACTTCTAGTGGTTGAATCCATAATGTCACAGACAACTTTAAACTGTTACAGCTAACACACAGATGGGAATGGTATCTTCAGAAATATGGAGTTAAATCTTTTGTTTCTTTAGACATTTTCATGGGCGTCGGTAACCAGTAAGAACCTCCCTCCCAGTGGAGCTGTTCCAGTATCAGGAATACCACCTCATGTTGTGAAAGTACCAGTCTCACAGGTAGGAATTCAGCACCTAAAGCTGTTTCAATGCTAAACTGGCTGGCAGGAAGCTGAGACGGGGGAAAGTGGTGAAATCAACGTGTGATGATGAGCTGAGTTCTTAGAGAGGCTCTGAGGACTAATTCAGTGTTCCATGGTGGATGTCATAAATGTTATTGCTTGGTTTTTTGGACTGAGGAGTAATTCCTTGTGGAGAAAAGAGGTCATGACTGCTGATGATAACTTTCCCTATTGATGAACAAGGTCTTGTCGTGTGTATTGTAATGTAACAGTACTTCAGGCAGTCACTTCTTATGCAGCTTTAAAGATGTTAACTTCATGAGTGCCACAGCCTGACGTGTTTAGTCACAGGTGAAAAGAATGAAATTCAGGCTTTTGACTCAATTTTCAAAAGTATTGATGAATTACTTGATAGTGAGCTCTGAAATGCTCTCCTATTTTATTCTAGCATGATGATTCTCTTTTGAATTTACACAGCCCCGTCCTGAGGCGAAGCCTGAGTCTCAGACCCCACCACAGAGGCCTCAGAGGGATCAGAGAGTGAGGGAGCAGCGAACGAGCATCCCACCACAGAGGGGTCCTAGGCCAAGTAAGAGAAGCTACAGATGTGAAACTTTTCTGCTCTTTGATTTGATGGCTCTGGGGAATCAGTAAGACAAGAGTTTTGAAAGTCTCATTAACAGTGAGTCTTTCTAATTACCTGGATATTGAACGTTTTTGGTCAGAATGTCTGCCAAGCTCTAAAGCTTTTTTCTTTTTAGCTTTCTCTGAAGTATCCAGGTGTTTATTCAGTGTTTGCTTTCTGTCAGATGACAAAGCAAGCAGTTACCAAAATTCCTAGTGTAGAGTGCTTACCTTCCTGTGTATAAAAGGGCAGGCAGTTTCAATTTGGATTCTTTCATAGGGTGCTAATTCAGCGATGCTGTTCTTGTTTATTTGTGGGAACTGGCTTTTCTTAAACTTTACTCTTACATTCAAGTTCGTGAGGGTGAACAAGGTGACGTGGAAACAAGGCGGATTGTGAGGTACCCGGACAGTCACCAGCTCTTTGTTGGGAACCTTCCCCATGATGTGGATAAAAGTGAACTAAAAGACTTTTTCCAAAGTAAGTTGGTAGCTCTACTCTACTTCGTGGGGTTTGGGGTTGCAGCCATTGGTGTGGCCAACAGGACATTCTAATGTATGACCCAAGAACTTGGCTCTTCTCTTGCAGGCTATGGCAATGTTGTTGAACTGCGCATCAACAGTGGTGGAAAGCTCCCTAATTTTGGGTTTGTGGTGTTTGATGATCCTGAACCAGTTCAGAAGATCCTTAGCAACAGGGTAAATAACTTTGTCAGTGGCTTGTTGCTCTGTTAGTAACAGGCAATGTTTCCCAGGTGCTCCTAACACAAAAAGGTATTCTCCTTATGACTTTCTAATTTCACGTGCTCTCAAGTAGAGTGTCTTTCTTTCCTGTAACTGAGACCTGTACAGCATTTTTACAGTCAGCCTTTTGTTTTTGTAATGGCTTAAGTGGATGTGAACTTATTACAGAGGCTTTTTTTTTTCAGGGGAAGTTATCCTACATAGGAAGCAATTAAATAGCTTTCATGGAGACAAGGTAGAGTCTGATCCTGTGGACAAGAAGAATCTTCCCTTACTGAGTTGTTGACAAAAGGGTTTAAGAGGGGAAAGCTGTAGTAGCGTTCAGATTGAAAAGAGTTTCTTGTAACAGCAGAGAAGTACTTGCTTAGTTTATCAGCAGTGCTTGTTCATGGAAGATGTACATCCCATGAATGTATGGGATGATGGTAGGCAGTGAATCTGGATGCACCTGAACTGTGCAGTGTGCTCCCTTACAGCATGGCTGTTCAGCAGGTAGTGGCGTCTTCAGTGCTGTGTGACAGTAGTACCCCTGCATTTCTGGCCTTAAATTTAAAGGTAGCTTATCACAAAATGGCTTAGGTTGGGAGGGACCTTAAAGATCATCTAGTTCCAACATCCTTGCTGTGAATGGCATTGCCAGCTGCTAGATCAGGCCCCCTTTCAACCTGGCCTTGAATGCCTCCAGGGATGAGGCTTCAGCAACGTTTCTGGGCAGCCTTTTGTTTCTTGAGGTTCAGTTTGAGATTAAGATAACTTTGTGTTGCTAGGCACCTTTAGCTGTAGAGTGCCAGCATTTCTAGCAATATTTGAATTAGCATTGTTGGGCTTCATATGGTTATAGAAGCTTTTAAAGGGAGCTAGTAACTTAAGGTCTTATTGCTGATAGAGTTGCTTCCAGTTGTTGCGGACAGAGCAGTTCCAGTGTGGTCTAGGATAAAGTCTGAAATGGGTGACTTGAAACCATTGCTAAAAGTGGGCCGAGTCAATCTGACTTTGACCTGAATTAGTTTGGGAGCAATTAGTTCAGTGGCAGTGGATCCTGAAGATGTTACTTATCCACAACTAGTGTGTACAAACATCACCTTTAGTAGTGACTTAAACTTGCATGTTTGAGCTCTTGATTTAAAACCAGAGAAGTCCACTTCTGAGCCCTTCTGCAGTGGCAGAGGTAGCTAAGGGCTGAGTGCTGGACTTTGTGTGCAGAGAATACAGTATCGGAGACGTGTTCACATGTGGAATTTGTGGCCTTGTGTACTTGTTCAAGCTGTTCCACTCTAACTGGAACCAGAGAGCAAAGTGGATGCTGACTTGATATCATGTTTTCGAAAGTGTCACTTTTCCATGTCTTTCCATCTTCTCTAGCCAAGCATCAGACTGGTTATGCAGTTTGTCCACAGCTGTTTTCTAATGATCAGTCATGAGTGCTTTCCATCCAAGAAAAGGAGAGGATGAGAGATGGTTGACTTTGGAGACCTCTGGATGAATTTTTAATGAAAACATTTTCTTTTCTCTTCCAGCCCATCATGTTCAGGGGAGAGGTGCGTTTGAACGTGGAGGAGAAGAAAACACGAGCTGCCAGGGAGGGTGACCGCAGAGATAACAGACCACGTGGACCTGGAGGCACTCGCGGGGGGCTGGGAGGTGGGATTCGAGGGCCTCCACGTGGAGGGATGTCCCAGAAGCCAGGATTTGGAGCTGGAAGGGGGATCGGGCAACGCCAGTGAATGCATCGTGGATGTTGGCACGGTGGTGCAAACCCTTTTTACCTGCAGATTTGTGAATTTCAGCCTTGGGTATCTTGGAATGTGGCCCTAGCCTGTTATAGACTGCTACGTTTGATACTATTTTGGCCCCTTTTTGTTTGTGTTATGGTTTTGTGATTTTTTTTTTTCTAGTCCTTGTCCCAGATTCCAGCTTTGTGGAACAACGCTTTAGGAAAAGTGGATTTTAAAAGAACTGAATTTCCTTGCTCACCTCAAACTTACGGACTGGATTTTTTTGGTACCAGTGGTCTTTCCTAGAAGAATGTCTTTTTGTTTTTTCTTTTTTTTTTCCTCCCCTCTCTACTGAATTTGGGTGCATTTCAGTCAGTGGAATAATATTTCACATGCATGCGTTCAAGAGCCTATAGGAAAACATAGTACTTGGCAAGTGTTTCAAGGGCAGGAAAATAAAACTTTTGCTTTATCCCTTGAGGGTCATATGAACATCATCTGATCTGGAGATATTGCCACTTGAGAGATTGACGTTCACCTTTGTGGCGCTGTAAAAGTGGAATGAGTATCCATAGAATCTTTTTTTTTTCTTTTGATACATGATCACGGAAGAGAATTCTAACTGCTGTTTTACCACTTTGAAATTTTGGATTGTGGGATAGGTTTTAAATGTCTAGAACTTGACTCTCAAAACGCTTTTCCTGAACTTGTGAAATTTTTTTATTGAAATAGGGAGGTTTTTTCATGTTTAGTTTGTATTTGTATAAAAAAAAAAAAGCAAAATTGTTGTGCCTTCTATTTATCTCTCATTCCAGTCTTGGCAAATTGTTTAAAAAAATAATAAAAATAAAAAAGGTCTAGATTTGCTTTATCAAGTCAAGAGTACGTTGGAGTTCTTCCAAAGGTGACAGAAGGAAGTACATCTTCCCTAGGTTTGCCAGGTAGAGGTGCTGATAGCTGAAGTCTTTCATGCTGTCTGTTCTTCATCAGTGTGATGGCATTGGATAAGCAAAACAAGTATGTTGTGAATGCAGGATTCAAAAAAAGAAATCAGCTTTTGAGGCTGGGCAGTTCCCATTACTGATGCAGAACTACGTGTTGCATTCTTTAAGTTTCTCTTTGCTGTAAGCAATAGTTATTTTTGCCATTCAGGCATTAATTTAATTCGCTGCTTCTGCCAGACCTGATAGATGGTGTAAGCAGGGAAGGTGCCTCTCTGTCCTGGGATTAATATGTGGAACATTCTGCAGTACTCCTAAAGAAGTTGAAACTGATAAAAATTTCAATTAAGGGGTTTTTAAGATCGTACTACACAAAACAGCATTGTGTGTGTGTAAATATCCGGATAGAAATGGCAGTCTTGAGTTTACGCCAGACCTCAGAGTTCTTGATGAATATACAAGAACTGCATAGGAAGCTTCCTGATCTGTGTTAGGGTTTTATCCTTTCCATGTTTCCTTGGTTTATTAATAGATCCTCTGTGCGTACGTAGTGCAGACTTGTTGAGCTTTGTTTGCTCTGAAGCTGGAGCAAACCTGCCCTACTCCGAAGGGCAGGTAGCTGTTGCCTGTGACAGCAGTAACTTTCTGTTCCTTACTTGCCAAACATAGTGGTTGAACCTGGTTGTACTAAATGTCAGTGGAGTGTTGGGTTTTGTTCTGTTTTGGTTTCATCTTTAGTGCTGCATTATTTCCCTCCTTACGAATGTCTCTCAGATGTCTGAAGTGGAGGAGAGCTGAAGTGCAGCAGCAATAGCTGTGATGTGTCCTCTCACAGCCAGAAGTGCTAGAAATGCATACTGCTTCCTCTTGTGGTAGTAACTGGTATTTATTTTTTCTTAACAAAAAAAAAAAAAAGAATTCTGCATTAGGAATGACCATCGAGTGGAGGTGTGCAACACAACTGTTTCACTGAACTGTCCTTTGCTTGTGACTTATTTTAATTCTCAGATGTTGTTTCTGGTGTTCTTGATGTTAAATCCAAGACTACAGTAACAGGTTGCACTTCAAGCTGTGGAGGTGCTATTAATAAAAGTTTCTGTTGCTCTTAAAATCTGTGAAAGCATCCGTAAACCTGGTAAAAAAACCCAACTTCTGTGTAGTGGAGTTGGGCAGTTGTGGCTCACGTTTGTCTTAAGTTGAGAAATGACTGAGGAGGTCATCCAGTGAAGTGAAGAACTGAAGTGTGTTCTTGGTTTTGTATTAATCATACTCTGTTAAACAGTAAGGCCAGGAAGAGATCTTGTCAGAGAAGATGGCAGGTAAAATAAACCATTTACAGAAACCTTTCTCTCAGGGGTGTCTTGAGCAGAGACATTTCTCAGAAGCAAGTTGTGCTGACAGCATCTCTGACAGAACGTGGAGTGACCCTTAAGGATGCCTTTATTTGTGGTTCTGTGCTTACCAGAAAGCCAGCTGTGCTGGAGAGACCTCTACAGTTTCATGTTGGCTTCTTTGTTTGAAGCTCTGTGGCCTTGTGCCCTTCTGGTTTGTGCATTGGCTGTGCTGCTGAAACCTCTGTCTGTTGTCTGAAGTCTTCAATGCATTGTGTGTTGTAATGGTGAAGGTGTGATTTGGTTTTCTCTTTGCGTAGGCTGGAGCACCTACAACAAAGACAACATCTGATATTTAAAGTCCAGAAACTCTTCTGGGACAGAAAGTGCCACGAGGACATTTCAAGCGAGCAGAACTCCCATGTTCCCTGCTAGCACCTCTGGTTTAATCTGAATGCTGGATCTTGGGTTGCTTGAAGTGTCCTTGATGTCTGGTGTGCTGCAGAATAGGGGATATTAGTGAGAGTTGGCCAGTCCTGCGTGAAGGCTGCTTGCTCACCCATCACAGTGTGCACAGTGCAAAACCCTCCTCACAATCCTCACCTTAATGATCTCCTGAGGGTGCTGTGCTTCTGTGTGTGCCTGGTGAGATCTGCCCTGGTCTCTTCTGACTGATGTTAGTGGTGCAGGATAAGATGTGTAGAAATGAGTTGTGTTCAGCCCTGCTTACTGCCACTCAGGGCTGTTCTGCTGCACGCACATTAGTTACTTGTGCCAGGCCCTTCACCACTTTAACCCCTTCTCTTGTTGCAGGGGAAGACTCTCCTGGAGTAGCTTTAAGCCCCAGCTTACATTGTGGGGTGGTTGTGTAAAGCCTGCTTTCCTTGTGGAGAAGGACAGTTCTCAGTGCGGGCATGAAGATTGAGTCGGTCTCAGCAGTGTCTGATTCTGCATCTGACAGTCTTTTTTGATCAGACTGTTTTTAGTTTCTTTCTGTACGTGCTGCCTGGAGCTAAGAGCAAATGACACACTGGCAATTTCCCTAATTACTTCCTGCTAAAGCGTGCACAGATTATCTCGGTGATTATTTCATTTCCATGCAGTGCCATTCTTCCTTTGGCTGGTAACATGGAAAAACTACTCTCTGAAGATCTTGATCGTCCTGTTTGCCTGTTGTGTGGGAGATGGGTGAAGGGCTGTGTGAGTGCTGAGGCATTGATAGCTTTTCTTGGGAGATACAGAACGATCTAAATGCATTCAGGCTCTTACTTCTTAAGAAAAATAAGACTGTGAGCTCCTGATGTTCTCCCAGCGTGGAGCTGAAGGGCAGGACGTTGTCCTTCCATGTTCCATCACATAGTGATGCTGCACTGATGGTTTCACGTGTGGTGGAGCACCTGACTCTTAAAGGAAAAGCACTTCGTGTTGTCTGTCTGCTCAATTCAGTGTCAGTGGTGCTCTGCTGACATCCCCAAATAACCCTTTGGGTGTCTGCAGCACAGCAGGTTCATTTCCCAAAGGATTTTAAGGAACGATGGAAGCTGTGTAGTAGCTTGCTAGTGTGCTTTATGCGACTCCTGGCCTTGTGAGTGAGTTCCTCACCAGGACCTGCTGAGCTCGTGTGAGAATTGAAGGCCTGGTTGGGCTGTGTGGGAGGCACTGCTGATAGGAGACTCGCTTTAAGATCCAGGATACTGTGAGGATGGATCTTGAAGGTCTTTTGCAACCTGAGGATGTAGCAGAGCAGCCTTAAATGGGGTGCAGTGCCTCCCAGCCTCGTGTGTGTAAGATGTATTGAATGCACAGAAAAGGAAGGCTTAATTTTAAGGTGGGTAGGGAGAAGATGTGGACGTGAGCTCTTACTCCCTTGGGAAAGATTCTGTTGCCTTAAGTTTTAAGATGGTCTATGTTTTCCCTCTCTTCTTGAGGGGAAAGCGATGTGAATATTGATCAGTGGGCTCTGATGGGTGGGAATGCTGGGGGGGGTAACCCACGGGTGTCTGCCTTGCCCCTCGGCACGAAGGTGGTTCCACAGCTTTCATCTGTGATCTGTATTGACAAACATGTTTTCATGCTGAGCTCCAGCAGAGAGTGGAGGATGACTTCTGGCCCAGGGATGGGACTGCCAGTAACATCTTAACGCTGCAGCTGCTAAATGCAGCCCAGCTCATCTGTCAGAGCCCTGGGCTGTCCCTGGTATAAACAGTATCAAGGCTCTGTTGTGCTTTGGAACAAATGAGCTTTAAGTCAAGCAAGCTTTTGAAACAAAGCATTTCTTCATGCGAATGGCTTACAGATGGGAGAGAGACAGAGAACAGGACGAAATGCAGCTACCTCACTGGCTTCCTTTGTTCTTAAGTTTGGGGGGAGGTATCCTTCAGAGATGGGAGGTTCCCTCACCCGTGAGGTGCGTGCTTTGGGAGACTGAGATGGCATTTGTGAAGGACACAATGAAAACACACTCTCTGTGCTGAACCATTCCCACTTCTGTTTATTTTGTATGTTTTCAATTAGAAAGTATTCCTGCTGTGTGTTTGTATTTCCCCTCCAAAGTAAAACCAAATGTGCAATGGTCGTCTCAAACAGAAATATCTTTAAGTAGTTTTTATTTCTTTTTTTTTCTGCTAAAGATAAATTCATTTACAAAACCATGTACATGGGTGTGCGTTTGTAGGTGGGGGAGGAGAAACTCCTGGGTCCTCCCCTCCGTTTTACATCGCTTTATGCATGAGTTTGTCATTGCTCTTCACCTCAGTTTTAATACAGTAAGCATGAGATGCTGCACAGCGTGGGAGATGTGAGGAGACGCAGCACTGTCTGTGTGATGTCGTGCCTGCCTGTGGCTGCTGTTCTTGGGTGGGCAGTTGGCAGCAGCTGCTCGGGCTCTGTGCACCTCTCAGCTTTCGAGGGCTGCTTCCAGAATGGCACTGCAGAGGTGGGAAACTGCGATGAAATGCTGTGACCTTTGCATGTCAGGCCATTTTGGGTGAAGTCCATAGTGTCTGCTTCATCTCTACGTGGCTCCGTAGGTCTCTCGGTTCACTGAGGTTTTACTGTCGCTCAGACGCACGCATGGATGGCTTTTAGCACAGTGGCCTTCCGAGTTCTGTTGGGGAAGTCATCTCTTTCCTGCAGCTCAGTAAGCCCATGAAGGAAGAGGTGAGCTCTGGCTGTGATCGTTGCTGTCGATACACCGAATCCAGGCTCGGGGAGCACAAGCTTTGATCTTCTGCATCTGAATTCCATTTCGCAGTAGGGATGGGGTGCTCCAAGCAGTGCGTTTCAGCATCACGTACTCCCGTGTGCGTGTGCCGAGGTGTCACATGGCCTTTGTGCCTCAGTGTCTGTCGCCTCGCGTGGCTCTGGAGGTGGCTGAGTGCTGCTTTGACAGCCTCAGTCTCTGAGCCTGCACTGAGCAGCAGGACGGGCTCACAGGCAGAGTTCAAGCCCAACACATTGCTCTTCCCCATCAGGGGAAGGTGCGTTTCGTACCTGCCGTTCAGATTCTCACAGAACATTGTTTTGCACTTTTATGCTTTTTATTTATATATTTAAAAACAAAAAAAAAAAAAAGAAATGGACACTTCGACACTTCCAATGAATTCCAGAGCTGACACATCCCTGTGTTAACTGTGTTAACCTGCTGATCTAAGGAGGGATACCTAGGATTTGAAAGGCATGCATTTTTCACCTGCCCTGCTTATTAACACAGCTCAGTGCTGGAGGACTGCAGAGGGGCATTGCCCTGGGATGTGGATGCTGCTTTGCAGTCCTCTGCTTTGAGTTGGTGAACACTGGGCTTTGTCAGCTTGGCCTGTGCTGTTCTGAGCAACTTTTCACTGTTTACCTCTGAACAAACCTTGGCATTAGAAAAACACAGGTGTTTGTTTTTTTAGAAGAACACATTGTTTTTAGAAGAACAGCAGGAGAAAAAGGAAGCAGTGCAAGTTCAATGTAGGCAAAGGCAGAAAAGAGCATCTCAAAGCCCTTGTTTGGTTGTTTCCCAGCCTAGGTGAGCACAAGGGAAAAGAAGTTGTGCTCCCTTCTGTCAAGGTGCAGTGCACCTGGCCTGGAGCAGAGTACTGCTCATAGAGCTGAGCTCTACCACCGTGGCTGTGGCACATAGTGCTGACCAGTGGTTACCTGAACAGCATAACAAATGAGGATGTAGTGGTAGCTCATTTGTGTGTTAGTGGGTTTTTTTTCCTGTACATAAAGGACTTGCCAGGAGCGTTCATTTCACTCCTCCTTGTGATGGAGGTACCATTGTCCCTCACCTTAGGATGCAGTTGATCGAGGTGTTTCCAGCCCATTTATTACACTTCTTGCTGTTGCCCCTCCTCCTCAGCTTCCTTTCATTAATGGTTGGTTTGTCAAGGTTTGGTTTCAGAGCTGATGCTGCCCATGGCACACGCCAAGCCTTGTGGATTCTCACCCTGATCCCTTGAGAAATGATCAGCCCCAGCTGAGCTTGGGGTCCTCTGCTCAGTTCTCACTGCAGCCTTTCATGAGCAGCTGTGCTCGTCACGCTCGTGTTCAGCTATGGCGTATCACAAACCCCAGAGCTGCTTCTGCTCCATGGGCTCGTGTTGCTTCTTTCCCACTTCACTAGTAACAGTGATGAGAATAGTTCTAAAAATGTCTAAGTGCACATGCAGGAGATGTGGCTAAGTTACCTCCTTTGCCAATCTGTTTAACATTGCATAGTTTTGCTTTAGTAAGGATTATTCATGGAATACATGCCAAGCAATGACCCCTGAAGCCCAAGCCCTGACAGTGCTAGTACTGGAAGTCAGAGCCTGTTGCTCTCAGCAGGACTGTGACAGGGCAATGCTGTTTAAGCCAATTCTACTATCAGGTCTCCACCTTCATCATGAAGGCGTCCTCACTGAATCAGGCTCCTACCTGCTCTGTACCTGCGGCTGTAATTTAGTGCCCAAATGCTGTGGTGTGTTAACCCTGGCCAGCTGGCTCAGCTGGTCTGCAGCACAAAGCTTGTGGTGAGGACATGGTGCAGCCACTGGGGAGCTGACACTGCCCCAGTGTCTGGGTGCCTAAATAAGCCAGACCTGTCTTCCCTTAGGGACAGCCTTTCCAACCTGCTATAGTGCTACCTGTGTGTGACCTGCCTCCCAAAACTGCCGCAGCACGAGGTGCTGAGCTCTGTGCCCTTCAGCCCTGGCAGCACCAGGCTGGCTCTACCTGTCCCTGCCTGTGCCAGGCTTGGCTCACCTGCAGCAATAAAGGCACGCTTGCAGCATGAAGCCACGGCATGTAGACAGTGACAGTGCCTCCTGCCCCAACTGTGTGTAGCCAAGTTCTTTCTGCAGGTGACCTTGTTTGACATGAGCTACTTATACATTATGAGTGGCAAATCTATAAATCAAGCCAGACGTTATTTTTTTTTTCTTGGTGATATCATTCCATGCCCAGTAAAAGATGACTGGTTTTATAGTGGCAGTGCTGATGTCCTCGAACCTCAGGCTGGGAACCGGTGGTGGGATTTTGTATCCTCTCTTGCTGAGTACTTGCCCTCGTTGCAAGTGGCTGGGGTCCCTCTTCCTCGTGCTTTATGTATCTCACTGCTGGTGGCAGTGGTGCCAGCACTAAGAACAGCCTTCAGATCCCAGCAGCGCTGCTTTGGGCGCTGATGGGATCCCAGTTCTGCTGTGAGGCCATCCCAAAACAGCAGCGTCCCGTTGTGTTGAGACTGTTCCCAGTGTGTGCTGGGTCAAGCCCCAGCGCTCCATCCCCATTGCTGCCGGGAGCTGGCTGTGTCTCAGAGCGGCCCTCAGGGCCCTGTCTGCAACAGACCCAGGAGACGCAATGCCACGATGCTGAGACACTGTTATCGCTTCTGTTGGGAAGCCTGACACTGAAGTGCATGAGGGCTGTGACTGCAGCTTGCTGCTCAGTGCTTGCTCTTTGTTCAGTGCAATCTAATTTCTGCTGACAGCTTTGATGATGGCAAATACACGTTGTCACTTTCTGCCCTAAATGACAAGATGCTGATGAGCCATGCAAACGAGGGAGATTCCAGGCAGGAATTCTCACCCTGTGCTGAGCAAACTCCAGCATCACCAGTCTGGGCTGTGTCCTTCAGTGCTCCCTGTGCTGGCATCGTCCATCCCCTAGGGCTGCCCACCCCAGTGCTTCTGGGGGATGACTTGGTGTGAGCACCAGCTGAAGGCAGTGCATAGCTGCCAGCTGATGCCCTGTGCACAGCATCCTCATGTGCTGCCTAATTCACAGCGAGCTGCTGTGTGCTGGTGGCAGGGTACTGAGAAGATGAGAACCCATTTTCTGGTGGATTGCTGCCTCACTCAATAATGTGGGGCTGCACAAGGCGGACGGCCGCAGCTCTGCCTGCTCTCTGCTCTCCTCTTCTACACCGCTTTGCTCTCACACGGGGTGCAGTCAGAGGGATGCTGCTGACCCACTCTCGTGCTTTCCATGTGCGCTTTGCTGCAGGAGCACCTTCCTGGCTGCTGATGCTGTCCCTTTGGAGGAATGCTGTTCTGTTTCTTTGTGTTCTCCAAGATGCCAACCCTTGCCAGGGCCTTCAACGCGTTCAGGGGGAACGTGTCCCCACAGAAATGCAAGTCCAGGGGAAAGAAGAAGGGAGAATGCAGAAGAAAGTGATTCTTCTGAATGAGGTAAGGGACTCACGGCCTGGGTTCACTGAGATGTGAAACTGCCATTAGGAAATACTCATTCAGGTGAAGGAGAGAGGGGCTGTGAAGACGTCAAGTACCTGAAGTAAATTCGAAGACACTGAATTAATGAATGTTAGCTTCTGCTTTGGTGCTCATCTCAGCACTTGAAGGAGCAATCAGGTGGCTAATTTTCTATTAAATAGAGCACTGCCCCTATAGAAACGATGAGAATGCATGAGAAGCAGGAACTTCAGAAGGTACCATCCACATTTCCCTCAGACAGGACTGGAGAGAGCAAGGTGCTGTCCAGCAGGGCTCAGCTGGCTCAGTGGGAGAGATGAAGCCGACGTTATTTGGCATAGGGATAGGAGCTGTGGTTTTTTAAGGAATGGCACTGAAGTACAAAAATAGGACTGTAGAAAATCTGTGAAAAATATGACGCCACTTAAAAGCCACTTAAAATACTTTTTCCTCCTGTCGTACGTTTTTTTCTTTAAAAATAAATAAATAACCTCTTCCAACCTGCACCAAAGGCAAGCTGGTGCTGGCCAGCTCAGCACTGAGCCTGGCAGCTGCAGCAGCCCATGCTGCCCACTGTGCCCTGCGCTGACAGCCACACTCCTGGCTGTCTATGGCTCTGGGATCCTGGCTGGAAAGCTGCTTTTGCTGGGTATTAAAGTGTGAAAACCCATCTACCTGAGCAAAAAAAAAAAAAAAAAATAGTTTATTCTACATGCTCTGCTTATGGTGTGAGACATCTTCAGCAACATCTGGAAATGATGTTTTTCTGGGATAAGGCTGTGTTTTTCCAAAGAGTCCAAGCGAGCTAGGAGCTCGCTGCCAGACTGATCGCTGTGGATTTTATGCAGAGGTTTTGCCTCTGAGCCCAGTGTTTAAAGAAAGCTAACAACTGCTGAGTTAAATTGCATCAATATGCCTGGAAGCTGCCCTGCAATATCAAAATCCTATACCTTTTACTGATAAATATAATTGTTGGCACTGGTGAAGCAGCCTGCTCTGGAGACGAGATAGGTTATCAAAGCAAGTTCTACTGCAGTGCAGAAACTAAATGCAAGGAAGTACAGATGAAGAAAAACATTTCACTCTGAAAATCCCACAGATTTTCCAGGACCTCCTAGGACAATCCCAAGCTCTTGTCTACGTGGTGAAGCGATCTGGCAGAACGTCTGTGGGACGGCTGTCGGACCTCTGCCAAAACCCCAGCGTGCTCCATGTCTGCTGTGAGCTCTCCCTTACACCGTGCAGCCTCGGGGCTGGAAGGTGGCCCGAATGGAAACTGGCTGCTTAATGAAGAGAAAGTAATACTGCTCACGGTGAGCATCGAGTGCCGAGCGGTTGGCAGCGTTGCAGTGGATGCAGAAGATAGCAGGTAAACGTGTAATTCTTATCTCTGTCCCTGAACTACCACGGGCTCCACTATCAGCTATAGTTCTTCTGTATGAGCAGAATATGCAGGCGCTCTGATGGTGATGATGATTTCCAGTCCTGTATTTGCCTTCCTTTGGCCTTGCCCAGTGCCAAGAAGTGACTGTGAGCTTATCTCCATCTCCAAGTGGCAGATCTAGGGCAAGTATGGGATTGTCCTTCAGTCTCTTGACCCATCTCTAAGCTGGAGCAGAACGATGGTTGTTCCTCTGCTGCCAGGCAGGTGGGGGAACTCCCTGGTTTAGCTCACTGTCTCTCAGACGAGGATGAGCTGCTTAAAGCGATTGCACAACTGCGGTTGGCACACCCAGCCGCTGTGCACGCAGAGAGAGTTCAATAATTCAGCAAGCAAAACCAGAGCCAGCAGCAGGCTTGGGCTGCGGCCAAGGCTCGGAAAGTTGTCCTAGCATCAGATAGCAGCTCTGCTCCACAGCTTGAGATCTCCCTCCCTGGGAAAGCGCTGTCTGCCAGGGGAAGGAGGAATCCTCAGCCCGTAGGTTTTCTGTGGTTCGAATAGAGGAAAGGGGCCGATGTGGTTCACACTATCACGTGACCGTTCCCTATCCCAGCTGTGCCAAGGGAGACAAAGATAGGTGGCCTTTGCCAAAATGTTAGGAAATATTGCCATTTGCCCTAGTCCACACAGTGACAGTTACTTTTTCATTCCTCTTATTTATCCCTTCTTGTTCTTTTGTTTCTTTCCTTTTGTTTCGTTTGTTTCTTTTCTTTCTTTTTCTTTTTTTTTCTTTCTTTTTTTTTTTCTTTTTTTTTTTTTGTTTTGTTTTGAGTAAAGTGTATTTAGTGCTGGTGAAAGGTGCTGAATTGGCAGCATTGGAGATGGGTGTCCCTTTGCCCAGGCCAGGAGAGCCTTGGTGCTCTCCTACTCTCTCCTCTCAGCTCTGACCCCATGCTGGGACAGCTGGCGGGTCCCCGTGTTCGCTGCCCTGTCCCATAGCTGCCTGTTGCTGCACTGGCTGGGACATAGGCAGCTGTACATAGGATCCCACCTCCCATCCCGTGCTTGGGTGCTGCAGACCTGGGGATAGCAGTGCCTGGGGATGCTTTGCTGTGAGATGCTGTAGGTGCTATGGGGGTCAGTCAGTGTGCTCCCAGTGTGGGCATCGGACCTGCAGCCCAGGCCAGCAGTCCTGAGCGTGAGATGGAGGAAGAGTAGGAGCATCTCTGGGTGCCACTCATCTCCCTGACTTTATTTAGTGCCTAATCCAGACCTTACGCCAAGTGCTTCAGTGCAGACTGATTGTCTCTTCCTTTCCTTTCCCTTTTACCTGACTTGCTAAAGTGCAAACAAACAAGACCAAATCACTCTTACCCGTGCCTGCCCCAAGCCAGGCCTTCCAAACAACACGTCAGAGTCATCTGGCATGTCCCCCCCACCCCAAACACCGACGCCAACCTGTGCCAACGCTTGGCCAAAGGAAGACCTCTTTGTTTCCCCATAGGGGCCCCATCCCACCTGCCCTCCCCTCCTTCCCCCTCCCCAGCACACTCTGCCAGCCTCCCCGGGGAAGAGAGGGGCGAAGCAGCCTGCTCCATCCTCCCATCCACGTTAAAGCTAAATACAGCACCAAAATAGTTACAAAAATAGAGCGTTGGGTCCACTGACCCAACTTCACTATTAATATCACTGCTATGAAATGTCTGAAAATAACAGCCGCTCTCTCTGTACACGCCCTTCCCCCCACCCCCCCTCACTGAGAATATTGCCGTTCGCCCATTCCTGTTGTGACAAGGCATCAAAGTGCCCACATCTTAAGTAGAATTTCTGCTTCAACTCATCCAACTCTTCTGTCTTCCACACTGTAAACAATCATGGCGGAACAGGGATAGGAAAACAACAAGTGCAATTCGAAAAACCCTTCATCATTTCTAGTGATCTGAATAGTATTTCTGATCTCGCCGGGTTGTTTAAAAGGACAGAAGGTACCTGTGACTTCTGATGAAGGCCCTGATGTCCTTCTTGGATTTTCCATTGGGTGCTCTCTGATGGGGATGAGAGAGAGAATGTATTTGCTTTCCTCTATCCAAAAGTCATACAGTTTGATCGGCAGGCCCGTGACTAAAAAAGTAAATATATAAAATAAACAACAAGCCACAGCCTCTTTCTTAAGTTTCCCCATCTATCCAGTTTTCAAAGTGTGAAACCTAGAGAAGCTTAGAATGATTTTCTTGCCTTTTTTTCTTCTGTTGTTAGGGCTTTTTTTCCCCCACGTGCTTTACTGGTATGGCCTTTCTATAGCAAAAGTCAGATAAAGCATGATTGTGGTCATTTTTGCACATGGAATTATGGATCATTCCAGTGACTTGTGAATCTAAGCTGTTAATAGGCTTTAAAAAAAGGATTTTTTTTATCTCTTTTTGATTGTTTTCTTTTGCATTATAATTAAGCATGAATATATATTAATATATTACAGTGCTTGGATTGCAGCTGGAGCAATCCAAATCTTCCTACTCTGTAAAACTAAACCCCACCCTTGCGCTCTCCAACTCAAGAGCTTGTTTCCTCCTCCCTGTGCCTCTTATCCTTGGTTCACATGATTAAAAGTCCCTCCCAGCCCCTCCCCCCCCTTTTTGTTTTTGTTTTTTTTTTTTTTTGTAGATATTGCCACATTCTTAAATTCATGCATTGCTGCATTGCTATTGCACATATATAAAGGGTTGCTCTCTCCTTCCCAGCTGCTCTCCTTCCCTCACTGATTGTGCACGTCCTCTCTGCGGACGATCTTGTAGATGATCCAGTAGAAAATGTTGAAGATGAGGAACGCCATGGGGAAGCCGATGCGTGAGATCTTGTCGATCTTCTTCGCTCGCTGGATGAAGAGCTTTCGCATCTCCTCGGGGGAGCGGGATGGCGGGGGGACCGGGTTGGCTGTGTTGTTGTTGTTGGCACCCTTGACAGAGATGCCATCCTTGGCTTGTAGGCAAGCTGGCCCCATCCCGTAGGCGGTGAAGTTGAATCTGCCTTCACCGGCTTCATCCTCCTGGAACAGATTCAGCATGGGACTCTACTTAAAATAAGATATAGACAGTGCACCCTCGCTATAAGGCTCTCCGCCGACTGCTCCCTGATCTACAAGGGCAAAATGCCCCTGTCACACCCCGGCCTCAGCTCTATCATACAACCCCCCAGGAGTTCAGCCTTATAGAGGGGTGCCAGCTGCGTGATGCACAGATGCAAATCAGGGGATCCAGACAACCAGTGGGGAACAGGACTGGTTCCACCTCATTGGTATCTTTGCCATACTTGATTGGTTCACAGTACTGCATTTATTTTCTAATTGCATCCCCTGGTTTGCTTCTGCCCCTCCCTCCCCCCGCTGCCATCAGTACCTTCTTTGCATTGCCCGTGAGGTACCAGCGTGCCCAGAAGGAGTGGGCTCCATGTAACTCATGCAGCTGAAGCAAGGCTTCCCGCAGAGTTACATGGATGTGCAGGCACTGAGACGTGTCCAGGAAAAGACCTCTGCAGGCAGCACACAACCAGCTCTCAGCCTGCCTGCCTGCAGGATGTCCCTTACCCCCAGCCCCTCTCCGCCCAGCCCTCTGCCAGGCAAGGAGAAGATATGCCCCTTCTATTTGCCAGTGGTAAAATGTGGCTTGCTGTGTTCATTCCAATTTTTGAGCATAAAAAATCCTTTATTTGCCAATCTAAAATCAAGAGCTACTACTGCTTCTGGGTAGACGCCTTGCAGGCTTCTCAGAGCCCTGTTTAGTTGCATATAGAGATGTAGTCATAAGGAAAATCAAGTTTGGCCAAGGTAACACAACCTGACCATCTGCTGCCTAGGCAGGGTCAGAAACCTCAGGTGACCACAGGTCACTAGGGCTAATTGCTCTACCAATGGCACTAATTAACCGCCACTTTGGCTGATGCATGCTGTGTTCCCCAGCACAGACTGGTGTCCTAGCGCTGACCTACTGGCCCTTTCCCATCGACCTCCCAGCTCTACATGCCTTTCTGTCCTCTCCTTTTTCTTTGCAGAGCGTCTTTTCTGGACGGCCCCTGCACCGAGCGGGTAGCTGCGTGGGATGGAGGCACTGTGCTGGCTCTGAGGTGGGCAAGCAGAGGGTGGAGCTGATGTTATCTAAGCAAAACCAAACAAAATGAAGCCTTTTTTTGTTTCTTTTCTCATCAGGGTGGCAGGTTGTTGGGCTACATGTCCTGTCAGCAACACTTCTTGTTTCAGAGTTCTTGCTGAGACAATTTGTGTAGGGTACGGATAACTCTTGCCTGCTCTGGTTGTGCCCCATCAGGTCGCTGGTGTCTGAGACAATCCTTACATATCTTTGTTTCCATACAGTGAAGGACTTATCAAGGCACTACAGATCAGCATCCAGATGCTCTTGGGGTTGAGTGATCCTAGGTGCTGAGCACCTAGCAATAACAAGAGCTGCTGAGAGCTGATGGACCTCCTCTTAAACATCGCATCTCTTTTTGCAGTTTAAAGTGAAATTTGCCTCTGCTGCTCTCATTGCACAAACACAGATGCACTGACACAAAGATAGCTCAGCTTTATCTCCCCAGCCATCACAGTCACTGCAGCTCCCACAAGACCTATCACCCAGTAAATATGGACATAGTTCAGGGTTCAGAGAGAGCTGCCTAGTCAGAGTTTCTAGTCTAGTTGGCCCTCTCCCTCCCAAGATAAGGAGATAAGAGGTGGAAAGGGCCAACTAAAACCTGACAGCAGTTTTTAGTCATTTGGTATTTACTTTTTAAAGGAGAAAGAAAAACTCTTATGAACCAGTACCTTGAGTCTGATTCTGAAGCAAGTAAAGAAGAAACGTGCCTGGATTCACTTGTGTTAATGCCAAACTGTGATTTGTGGTCTGGGTGTTTTGCTGTGAAGAGCGACCAGTAGGTTTTGTTTGGGGCAGATCTAATAATTGTGATCTCTTCCAGGATGAACACCGCAATATCTCATTTATTTTCAGCCTGGCATGCCATGTCTGACCCAGGCAGAACCACCCAGACACATCAGGATGCAGAGATGGAGCAATTAGGCTCTCTGGCAGCTGTACTAATCCATTTACATATCTGCAGTCAGCTCCTAGTTTTCTGATGAGCCTGCAAACCTTGTTCATTTTGCTTTTTCAAGTGTTTTTGTTTATGCTTTGTTCCAATTAAAAGCACTGTGAGATTAGGCAGGGATTGCAATAGCAGCCTTATGTTCAGTGGAACAACTCTGGGAAATATCTTTTAAACTCCTCAGTATTCTGGTGTATCCTTTCTTCCTTATTGTTTTATCAAGAGCAGTCTGGAGTGATCTGCTTAAAATAGCATGGCTTCAGAGAGAGAGGATACTTGAATCTGGGTGACGATACAAAAGCACTATGGGGCACGTACGATGAGTGGTTTTAGCTTTGGTTCTAGTAAGTGGTCTACATCTTCTAACCCAAAGCAGCTGATTAGGGATGGCAGGATCTTGCTCTGAGCTGACAAAATTAATGGCTGCCAATGGTCCTATCTGTTACTTCATTTCCCTTGTGTTTGTGCAACACTTTACCCATGGTCTTGGATAGACTAGGGCTGGTGAGAAAAACTGATACTGCCACCTGATTCTACTGGTTAATTAAAGGCAGTTTTTAATTGAGCCCAGCCACCTTTATGTTTCCTTTTAATGCATCCTTGAGTTGTTTTTTTGTTGTTGTTGTTGTGCTACCTCAGCCCAAAAGCTAGCAGAGCCCAGGCTACAGGGGGTGAATGTCTCTGACATGTGCATGCTCAGGTTGGGATCAGTCATAGCAAATGAGCATGGAGCAAGGCTAAGGCTGTGAAAAGTGCTTCTTTTTTCCAAGAGGAATTTGCAGTCAGTCTGAGCAGCAGATGCTTTTTCAGTTGCAGATAATAGAGACAAAAGTGGTGTCACTTACCTCCAGACTAAAGTGGACTGACTTGTTGGGAGGGATGCTGCGTCATCCCTTACACCTCCCCACCTGCCTCCCTCCCCAGCCATCACTGTGTCTTATGAAGAGAACTCAGAACAGAACATCTCTCTGTTTTCTGATGAGAACAACCTTTTTGGCTTAGACTGCTTGACTAGCTAACAAAACCCAGCTTGCTGGATCCCTGAGGTCAGCAGACTGTTAGAAGAGATAAAGTTTATGAGCTTGCCCTGCTTCTTGGTGCGTGGCCCTCCTTACTATCTGATCATAGTCAGGGGACTTCCCTGGACAGTTGGCCATGTCGTGATGTTCTGCTAGGAGAGGTTCCAGTCGTGTCCTTCATGCCTTATGTATTACCTTATGATGCCTCCTCTTCCTTCTGAACCTGAGAAGCTCTTTGTGCTGCCGGGACACGAAGTTGACAGCAGCATACTCTAGAAGTGCAGAGAACACAAACAGCAAGCACACAGCCATCCAGATGTCTATGGCCTTCACGTAAGACACCTATGAGTCAGAAGGAGAAACAAGGATGTGATAGCTTGTTCATCCAACGGCCTTTTAGCTTGCCATTCTTTCCTGTTACTCCCAGAGTCTTCAGAAGGATTTGGCCAAACCATGATATGGTTAACAACCGCTCTTGTGTGCTAAAATCTATCTCATTTAACGTGAATGTATGAATAGGTCACTGAAATTTCTTGTGTGTTATCCAGTAGCAGTAATTCCTCAGTTTACAATTTGTCCATGTCTTCACTGTGAAGGCTTACACGCAGGGAAAACAGTAACACAAACTATCTTTGTAAGAGTTAAATTCAGTGCTATTGTGCAAGTGCTGTGATCAGCTGAGTTAAAGCTAGACTGCAGCATGCATATCCATGTCTGCTTGTTGCATGTGTTGTAAGGTGCAGAGCTCCTGTCTACTGAGACCTGCAATGGATCTTGGGATGAGGATTGTGTCTTCAGGGAAGGTCTGACTGCTTGTCATTGAACGTAAGTCAAAGTTTTTGTAGGAGGGGACTGGAATTTGTTCGGCATGCCCTTGAACTGGAATACAGTGCAATGGCAGCAGAACACCTCTTGCGTTAAGCCGGAGGATCCATGTTGTTGCTTAAACATGTGCTGCCCCAAACATTAGTAATCATTTTCTTCACTTACCTTGGGCAGTGATGCTCGGGAACCAGAGCTCTGAGTGGTCATAGTGAGCACAGTGGTGATCCCCAGGCCAACACGAGCGGGTGCAGCATCCATATTGATCCAGAAGGAGATCCAGGACAGAATGACAATGAGGAGGCTGGGAATGTACATCTGGATCAAATAATAACCCATCTGCCGCTCCAGGTGAAAACGAGCCTCTATACAGGTGAATTTGCCTGGTAAGGACAGGAGAATACATGGAAGGTTTCTGGTAAGGCAAAGTGAGCCTTTTGTTCTCAACTCTTTTCTGGGGACCTTCCTCACGCTGCCCAGACCAGAATCTTTTCAGAGGAGGAAATAAACAGCTTTTGACCTGTTCTAAACAACTTGTGTAGAACGTCAACGTAGCAAAGAAAGATTTTGGCAGTATGTCACTTTTCATGCAAATTTCACCTGTTTCCTCACTTTAAAGGCAAAGGAAGATGGTGGGAGAAAAGGCCCAGACCAAGCAGCCTTTAACTGATACAGGTGTTACTGCAGACAAGAACATACCACATATTTGCTTTCCATTGGCTCTTTCTATATGTTTTTATTGGCAATATATCTATGTTTCTATATTTTATTTCCGTGTTTCTGTATTATATTTCTATATTGTATTCTATATAATCTCTAAGAAAGCTGGTGTCACCAGTCCGTTATCAGACATAGCAAGAGATTCTGGTACATGCAGTCCTGAGTTCATCCGTGATGAATCCGTGAGCTAAGGTTAAACAGCACTGACCTGTGTTGTAGTGTTTTGTGCAGTATCTCAAGTCTTTTTCTTCTTTTAGGATAAACTGAGGCAATGTCAGACCATCAGCAACTTGTACGGCTCCTTTTTCTTGCCACTCAAATATTAGATCATTCATTGTGTAGCCAACTGTTGAGAGAACAAATATCATGTGAAATGCATACTAAACACTCATCTGGAAAGGGTCAGACTTGTAGAAGGGAGCTTGGAGGCAGGGTCTTAACCTGGTGTTTTGGCTGTGCTCTGAAGTGTGGGATTTAGGCTGAAGCAGAACTGCTTGTGTATATGGTAAAAGCTAGGGTAATGACCCGCTCGGGAGCTGAGGGGATGTTCAATATATTGTCTGCAATAAATCATATTTTTCACTTAAAAAAGAGCTTGTTGAGCTGTTATGTTCTCAAACCTGACCTCTTTCTCTGAAAGAAGTTATTCATATCTTTCCCTCCTCTGGGATAAACATCATGTACAAGGGGCAAATGTTAATCCAGAGAGAAAAACATCCCATCTGCAGCAGAGAGCACTTTCACCTTTCTCCTCCAAACTGAAAGGCCAATGTAAATACAGGCAAGCCAGGCATCTCTCATGGGCATTTTTGAGGTTTAGTTTGTCTAGGAAAAGTTACATGCTGAATGGATTGAAAGTCCTGCACAGCCACTTACTGGGATGGAATGAAAAGTGGTCAACCCAAGAGTAGGGGTCTCAAATCACACACTGGCTTGAGGCAGTTCAGAGGTTGGTTCTTGTTTTGGTGGCGTCTGAACTGGCAGTGTCCTCATCTGTTCTAAGTTTACTGTCTCTGATGGCAAATCTTATTGCTAACATCGGCTGAAGATGGAAATGCAGGTGATGATGTGGGTTTTGTTGAGGGGATGCTGGCAGGGAAACTTGAGAGAAGCAAATCTGAGAGAGAGCAGCCCCAGGAACACACAGAGAGCAAGCTTGTCCCAACTGCTCACCCCCCTTTCTCTTCCATACAGGGAGAGTCCAGTGAAGACTGAACAGGGAAATGGGAATGGAGAAGGCATAGAAAGGGGAGAAGCACATCATCTCCTCCTGAAAATGGAGGGGTGCACAGAACTCACAGCTTTCTAACTGCATAATGCATGTTTGTACATCCATGGGGAAGTTCTTCAGGTCCATGGGACAGGCCAGAGTTAGCGTGATCCTGAGGAGAGAAGACAGCAAAGGGCAATGATGTCCAACTTGTGGTACTGATGAGGGAGTGAACCCTCTCAAACACCAAATGCTGCATACAGGCTGGTAACTTGTCTGGTGTGATGGAGGGAATGACTGATTATTCTCTCCTTCCCTGCCTGTGCTTTCACACATGCTGTTGGAAAGCATCAGAAATGACAAAAATTTGTGTCTACGAAATAATTCCTGGCAGGGACTGGAGAAACAGCAGGTGCCATTTCATTGTAATATTGTCTTAGACAGTGCAGAAGAGAGTGGCATCAAAGTTTTGCCGCCTCTGCCTTCATTTCTTGCCTCAGGCTCACAACAGTCTGGATTAGCAGGAAGCCCAAACCTATCCCCTGCACTTCCCAGATACATTTATAGAGTCTGACTGTTTGGAAATCTATGAACAGAACTTCTCTGTATCAGAATAAACAAAGAACTTTGATCAAGATCACACGTTTCTGTGGGAGGAATGGATGATTTGGGTGTAATTTTCTGCAAGGAAAATGCCCTTTGGTAAGTCAGTGTGACTGTATCTTTCTGAATTCTCACTGTGCCTCTTGAGAGCTCTACCTTAGTCTTTCCCCTAGGTGCTGTCTGCATTCCCGTGGTAAGCTGCGATGCTGCCCTGTACCGCACTCCATGTTCAAAATGTTTGTTTAGTTCAACAAGCTGATGTTAAATGACTGCATTCAGACAGCTGGACTTGTGTTATTTGGTTTGGTAATACTGAAAATGCCGTTCCCTAAGGCATTCAGATTTTACAGCTTTTCGATGTAGAAATAGCAGAATTTTCTGAAGGATAGGGATTGGAGTTTTCTATCAGATGTACAAAGGACTTAGCAGGAAGGAAAGATATTTTAACCCAAATCTTTATGTTGCACGAAATTCTCTGCTCGAGTTTAGAGACATACTGTGACAAAAGATGTTGTGGCAGAAGAAGGGATCAACTTGTTCATAATTTCTTTTTATGAAAACAACTGCATCTTCTGTATTTAAACCAACATCTGCATGGAAAAGAGCCACCACTAACCTTTGCCCACACTGTTTTTTTCATTGCATCTTTGGCAGAGGGCTTCACCTCTGATCAATGCGATATAAGCCTTGAGTTATGTCTTTAAACAAGCTTCTTTGGAAGAAGTAATACTAAATATCTACCAGACATGAAATGAGTGACGTTGAGCTGCAGCAGTGTCATAAGATGGGCAGCACACACATGCTGGACAGGTGAGTTCTGAGTAGGGATCAGGGAGCAAAATCCCCAGGGGTGTTTTTAGGTGAACTCAGTACTGAGCCTGATGAGCTTTGAGTCTGTGAGGCAAAGTCTACTATCTTTCAAGAACCTTGACAATTCCAAATATTCATATTCCTGGGAGGAGGTTGCATGGGAGGCGGCCTCCAGTGGTCCCTTCTTACCGCACTATGACACTGTTAGTGTAGTGTTAGTTAAATATTGCAGCTCAAATTCCCTTTACCAAATGACTTGCCCATTTTAGGCTCAAACAGCAGAAATTTAGCTCTGCTCTCCCCTGTCTTTGTGGATCTCTCCCCTTTCAGTCAGCTCACCTGATGCTGTAGAGGACATTCCCATTTCTGGAGATCCTCAGCAGCTTGTTGTCTGTGGTAATCTCATGGAAATGGGCCCCCTTCTCATTTGCGAAAAACAAGTCAGGCTTCCAGATGGAGTCTAGCATAGAAGGGTCCAGGTCCAGGGAGTCATCTGGGTATTCATTGTATGCCAGCCGTGGATCATTCCATTGCTGTCGCAAGAAGATGTTCACCCTATAATCCTGCACGGTGCAATCAGGGAACAGAGAAACACAATTAGTGCTCAGGGCAAGCTAAAAATGCTGAGAAATGGGGAGGATGTGCTAAAATTGCTCTCAAAAGCAAATCCCACCTAGACATATGTTCCCGTGCTTTCTTTGCATTATTTCTCAGGAAGCTGCTGATATTTTTAGCTCTGTAGCTTACAGCTATCTCATAGTACGAGCAGCTGTCTAACTCTGCATCCCTCCATCACAGAAATCCGCTATGTGTGAAGTGTCAGGACCTCTAGTCTTAACCCCAGGGCTCTAGAGACAATGTTCAGTTGCAGTTGTCATAAGGGCTGGTGTTAGCAAGACAACTGTTGCAGAGGACTGAGGGAGAGGGATACTGAAGCCAACTTCCTTTCAGCGTTGAACCATCCTGTATTGTGACTATCTTCAGTCTTGTTAAGAAAAAAAGGCACAGTGACACAGGCAGTCCATGGAAGAGAAATGCCCTGTGTGTACACTGATACAAGGGTAACTCAGCTGAACTGATGGGATCAGATGCCCTTGATGAGAGTGTGAACACAGGAGGGATGTGCATGGTACCTCCTCTCTTCATCATGAGCATTCTGTTTTCCCCTATCTATTATCAAAATGCCATAAATGCTGCAGATTTTATGGGCTAACCATCTTTAACTGTAGCTGATCCCCCAGCACCACACTGAGTGACATCTGCCTTGCACCCTTGTGTCTTACAGCTCTCCTGAGCTCTCAAGGCCAAGGCTGGCTGCTGAGGTCTGGCTCAGATGTCCTGGATGCTCTTGTGGACGATTAAACATAGTTTCTGTTCTCCTGGGGTGAACTGTATGTCCCTTTTCTGCTGAATTTCACTAAAGAAAGTGAGCCAGGAAATTGAAATGGGGAGAGGTGCCAGCTATCAGGAGAGGAATAAAAGCTCCATGTCCATAAATTAATTGACATTTGTAAGTATAGAGGCAAGCTACATCTAAAAAAGCAGCACATACTAAAGCAATTTCACTGCCTATCCAAAACTAATAGTTCCTATCATGATTAAGTGCTTCTTTGGGTGCCTTTCTTATACAGATGTACTTTGAAGACTTCCGTTAAGAGATGGGTCATGGAAGGGCTCTGATGTGCTTGCCAATGTCTAATACCTGCTGCAGGCACTAGGATCTTTCTTTCAGTGAGACAATACTTGGCATCTGTGAGGGGCTTTCTGATGCTGCCATCGGATCTGTTCTTTCCATCTGGAGAATGCAGGGCTCTGGATCTGAAGAGTTCATCTGGAGTAGAGTCTGGCTGATACCGCAGTCTCATGTGCTCACTCAGCTATGAACTTCCCTCTTGTGTGGGAGGACAGAGTCTCGCAGATCCTGTCACACTGGAGGGTAGGGAGAGGATTGTGTATTGGGTGATTTGCTGTTTTGGACAGGGTAGTGCAAAGCTTGTGTTCTGGAACTCTGTTTCAGACCAGTTAGTGGCATCTGCATCCTCGGAGCAGAGAAGCTGGTAATGACATTAGTGATTGTGACAACAGCAAATGGACCAAGGACTTGATGCTAAAAGGAACGGACTTCTGAACATGTAAAGAGTTGCAACACTTTCTCCTTCTGCTGACATTCCAAATGTCACCTTCATGAGTCCCAGTGGCTCCCTCTGACTTTATTATTCATCTCTGTCCCCTCACCCCACCACTTATAATGTGCCTTGAGCTGTGGACAGCTAGAAACTGAGATCTGAGTGCAATCATGAAAACCTGAAAGAGAAAAACAATCCTGAATCTCCACTTCCCATGCAGCAGCTCCTGGAACAACTTATACACTTTCAGTTCTCCCTTTTCTGTGTGTAAAGACCTGCAGCCACAGCAGTCAGGGGAAATCAGTGTCACTGACCTAATAGGTAGAAAGCAAAAGGTTGTTTTGCTTATTCAGCTACAAATAAGCGAGATGCAAGCAGGTCAGCTCTAGATGTGGGTTTATGTCATGTACAACACAAATTAAACTCATGTTTGGAAAGAACTTCAGTGTGAGCTGCCCAGAAGTGTTCTCAGCCTGATGGAGTGTTGGAAGGGGGGGAAAGGTGCCAATCTCTCTGCAGTGGTCTGCGTTACTGCAGACAAGCTTTGTTGCTGGAGTAAAATCACTGCTTCAGCTGCAGAGTTTCCCAAAAGAAAAGGAAAGGGTGAGAGAAGAGGTGCAGTGTGGTTCACTTTGCCACTACAGCAGTCGTGAGACCATAAACAACATCTGCAGCGTGTCCTCCGGTTGTGTCCTAAATGGAAACACTCCAGAGGCATGTTGTGAATGTGACAACTGCACCACGTCTTTCCAGAGGCTGTTCAGTTGTGTTTGTGTGTGTTTGAAAATCTTCATTTTCATTAGTTTTATTCCCCAGTTCTGGTCTGGCCACGGAGAATGGTTTTGTCCTCACAGACTGTTTTCCCTAATGATAGGTAGCTGAACTGCACAGTAGTAGTGGAGATGCTGAGCTGCCTTTTAAATTGCTTACATCCAGGCTTATTTAAACACAATGTGAAAACATGCTCTGTGATTGCACGCTGGACATGACACTGCCTGAGGGACCACCATAAGGCACAGAGAGCAAATCTGCCATGCCTGAGGCTGTGATGCAGCCAGAAGTAAGGGCTGCGGCATCCTGTACCAGCTAAAGGATCCTGTGTGTTTACAGCTTTGTGCCTAGGCGCTGCAGTCAAGCTGAGAGGTGATGAGCTGAATAATGCCCTTTTTTTGGCTACCTGGGGTTATACAGAACTTCTCCTAGATGCTATTGTTTGAGATCTTAGTTAGCAGCACCAAGAAGTCCACAGTGTTATGTTGGACAGAGCAAACCAATTTCTGATGTGAACTTTCAAGCAGAAAAAGATTGAACTGGGGATGCAAACTCAGCAAAAAAATTAAAGATAAAAAAAAAATCTCGTTCTCCATTTCCTTATCACTTGAGCTCCTCATTTGTGTGCTGATCACATCCAGGCATTGATTACCTCGTGCAGCCTGCTCCTCTGGCTGGTTGGGGAGCAGCAAGCCTGGGTTGTGATGGCATCCAGTTCTGCAATTCGGCGCAAAGGCCTTTTGCTTCCAAGGGGGAAATGCCACAGAGCAGAAAGGAAATAATAGAAGGAATCAAGATATTCAATTTGATAATGCTGAAATGAAATTCTGTGTAGCATCCAAGGAAACAGGAGGTTGTCTGAGACCACTCCTTCCCCAGGTACCACGACCATGGGACCATGGGACGTGGGCAATGCACTGTGGGAGCAGCAGCAGTGTGGGAAGGGCTGTGAGTCAAGGGGGCACAGGCTGCCAGGGAACCCAAAAGTTTCAGTCCCTGACTCAAACTCTGCATTTTGCTGGTGGAAGAAACAAGGCAGAGACTGAACTCCCTCAGGCGGGTGTCCCACCCGGCTGGCAGAGCACGAGGCCTGCAGTCACACTGATTAATTCTCAACAATAGGAACATAAACTTATTTTTCTCCCTTTTTCTTTTTTTTTTTTTTTTTAATTACAGACCCCCACCGGGTGCAGACTGCGGCAGGGTTTATGGGGCCCTGATAGCCCCACACAGCTGCAGCTGGTTCCAGGTCTGTGGTGGGAGCTGCTGTGGGAGGCTCTGCTGAGGAGGAACTGCTGCTCCATTGGAAAGTAAGTGCGTGGTGAGGGGAGAAATTGTGATTTGGTGTTTGACAGGGGCATTTTTGGTGCTGGAAGCTTTACTGGGCTTCCCTAGAAGGAAGAGGAATCTCCCCGCTGGGGCAGCAGCTTGTGCTGGGCCTTGCTGCCGTGGGGAGAAGTGGGGCTGTGTGCTCTGCTGTGGGACCATGCCCTGCCGGCCCTGCCTGGGGATCCCTGGCCCTGCTAGGTTGGTCTCTGGCACTGAACTGGCTCACAGCTCCTGTTTCCTTGTGAGCTGAGCATTGTGTAACTCACTTGGGTGAACTCAGTCCTAAATGCTGTCCAGCAGAGGCCTCGAACTGTTCACTCCATCCTAAAATGCGTCTGTTTGCCCCTGTGCTGCTTTCCATTGCTGGTTGTGTTATGTGTTGCTGCAATATTCTGTTTTCCAAGGTGCTTCCAGTATGCTTCGACAGCTGTGTGTGATGGTGTATGGAGCTGAGAAGCCCTTGGTTTGCCTTGCCTGGTCTATCTTGTGCTTTTAGATATTTAGCTTTCATCTCCTATATCTCCAGCTTGCATAAGTGATGCTCCGTGATCATTTTGAGGGAAGAGAAGGCTATTTCCTTCTTTCCCTCTTCGCACTGGCTCATTACTGTGGCTGTAAACTGAGACTGCCTGAGGTTTGCCACGTAAGACTTCTGTGTCATTTGTGATAGGTTCATCTACTCATTCATTAGTTATCTTTACTAGCAGAATCCTTGCTGTACAGCATAGCGGTGTATCACTGTAAGGGAACCATGAGCAAAGAGCTGGAGAAGCATTGCACCCAGGGAAAAAATCATTTGGAACACCAGGATATAAAGTATGAAAGTTCATCAGTAGAGTGTATACAAGTGCTCTTGGAATTTGCAAATGCTCTCTGAATTCACAAATGTTGTTTGTGAATATCATGCCTGCAGAACTGCAGAACCACTGGCCTGCAGCGTATTGGGAATATCAGGAAGTCATGCTATCTGGGTGCACAGGGAAGACTTTGTGACTTCTCCATTGCTTCCTGGCAAAAACATGCTGATTTCCAGAGGAAAACCCTTTCTGTCTTTGCAGTAGACATTCCGGATTTCAAATTTAAGGATTTAGCAATCAAGCTTTTTTTTTTTTTTTTCGGCTTGTGTATGCGTTGCTGTATTTAAGTTGCTGCGCACTCTCGTTTTGTTTGTTTTCCCTCTCTTGTCTATTCAATGCAACAACAAATTAAAACCACAGAGAGGGCCAAAGCATTGCATGTCTAAGACTGAAACTGCTAGATATTGGGAAAACCTTTTCATTTTGCATTGGGCGACACTGCATATCTGTCATCTTTGTAGGGCTGACAGTTTTAAGGATGACTGACATGACTGTATCAGTCAGTTTGCTGCTTGCTGCCCTGTGGTTTGTGAGGCTGGAGTGAATTGCTCAGCCTGTTTTGCAAGAATGGTTAGTTATCTGATTGGAAAGCTCATGTGCAGATGTCTCTGAACAAGTATTTTGCATTTGGATGGTTGCAGCCTCTAGCTTCTCCTGTCCTTAGGAGATGCTGGGAGAGCAAATGTGGCTGTGCTGCAGCTGTCTGGAAGGTTATGTCTGGTTTGTCCTTTTTGGATTGGATGTCTATGGCATGAAATCAGCAAGGATAAATTTGCATATATATGTGTCTGAAGGAATCTGTGCTGATAGTTTTGTAGACTATTGTGGGCCCTTTCAAAAACACGGGATTGGGAGGAGTTGCCTTAAGTACTGAGTCCAGCTCCAGGCAACTAGAGGTGATGATATCCAAGAATATTTCTCCTTTATTATGTGCCTTCATTGTAGAGAAAATACTTCCAGCTGCCTAAGCCAGCTAGACATCTATGACCAAAACTGAGCTTCCACAGGAAGAGAGATCAAGGGTATTGCTTTATTCCAACACTTTTGTTATAGGAGGTAATTTGTTAGATGAAGTGCTCAGATAATTCTAAATTGTTTATTCACTGAAGAACATGACAGTTCCCTGGGTGCTTGGCTTCTGTTTCATTTTTGAACTTTATTTTATTTATATATATGCATTTTTTTGTAGTTTTGCTGTGGGTTTCCTACTCTGGTAAGGCTGGGGGAAAAGTGTTTTTTGTTTTGTTCTTAAATTGGTTTTGTTTATAAAATAGAAGTAAGCTGATAGAGTGGATGCATCTTCTGTTTGTCATCTGGAGTCCCCTGCTGTTGGATGCACTATTGTAGTAATGCCTTGGGACAGAAGGAGTCTGTCTGGACCCACCTGGCTTCTATATCTGGTAGTGTCTTTCCAATAGAAGCACTTGCTGGCTTCAGGGAGATGTTCCCAATTGCATGTTCCCTTGTCCTTAGAGTTGCATGCAAGTGAGGCTGATGACTATACTACATGAGCCACAGTCTAACATAGATGTCCCATCAATTATGGGCATTGCTAAAGGTTTTCAGGATGGGTTTCTAGCTCTTCAGGATGCTGAAAGGAGTTTATTTCCCTTGCTCTATTTCAGCTCTCTTTTGGGGATTTCAGTATGGTGGATGACGGTCTCTTTTTTTTTTTTTTTTCAGTTGAATGAATTTTCTCATTTCCTTGTGGAGTTTCTAAGACTCAGTTTCTTGCCTGGCTCCTCTAGAACTTTCATGGAACAGAGACCAGCTTTCTGTATATGCTGGGAGCTCTGTGTCTTAGTTGCAACCCATTATCTCCCTTTTGAGATCTGTAGACCCTAAGCATTGGGTTGTTTGCCCACTAACAGGGGACATGAGCTGTAGTTAAACTGTCCTGAGACAGGTTAGTTTCACCCTACTCATGATGTGCTGTTGCACAAGTTGACCTCGGTGACTGCGTCAAATCCTCATTGCATTATCTGTTCTGGTATTTTCTCCTCTTCCTCTATCTTTCGTGATACCTTAAGCTGTAAGGGAACCTTTGCCTCCAGGCTCTGTAACCCTAACTTGGCGACCTCGTGATTCAGAAGATTCATTTGCTATGAACTCTAATACCAACATAGTGTTTTGTATAGGAACTAGCAGTGCTGTTGCAGATTATTTTTAAAGGCTTCTCTAGTTACATTTGTGGTGTCAATAAAAATCTGTCTCTTCCTGAATCTGCTAGTGAAGTTACAGGATGGTGCAGTACTCCTGGACCTGGATGCAGGCAGCATTTGGGTGCCTGATGGCTGTGATTTTTAGACCACAAAGCTGTTCCTGCCCTTGTGGTCACTGAAGCAGTTGATGGAGCATTACTGTAATCAGTCCTGCAAGTTAGTGATGGACTTCATCCTTCTTTACACACTCAGACTTATTTTTCCTCCTGTAATTTGATCACTTGTTCCATTTCAAGTGCTCTACAAGAAGTCCTTCCCTTCCCAAAAATGTTGGTGGGGAGTTGACTTTACCTGTTGGATCTGTGGCAAAGAGAGCCTGGCTTCTCAGCAGGGTAAATCCCAAATTAGCAAATCCCAAAGACTGTGCTTACTTGCTGGATCCTCATTTTTAAATGCTTCAGTACCTGCGTTGCCTGTGTCCTTGCCAGCATTTACTAGAGAAAACACAGTCCCCAAAGAAGTGCATTATATTAGGTTGTGTGCAATGTTGTGTCAGCCTGACATCTGGACTAGCATGTCAGAGCTGGCTTGGGTATTTCTAGACAAAGCAATGTGCCCAGGGGGTGCTCTTGGGTTCCCATGGGAATTTCTTTTTACGGAAGATAGAATATGAAATGGAGGGCATCTGGAGAGGACGGCAAGTCCCTACAGCATGTCTGGGAGGTGAACTGCATTTTTTTCTTGTGCTACTTTATGCTAATGTGATGAATCATCCTTCTCACAGGGATGCTGTGGCATCTTTGTGTGACTGCTCCAATGCATCTTAAGGTGTAGGGCAGATATATTAAAAAACGTGTGTAATGTGCTCTGTATGCTGCACAGGGATCCCTTGTGGGCCTGCCACTCTCTCTTGCAGTCTGTGGGTTTTCCCTGCTGAATTGTGAAGGATTGCCTGCAGCATCATAGGATGTATCTAATACAACAGTAAACTGGGAACAGAGGTTTAATTAGGTTCTAGTTCCTTCTCTTACTTTATATACAAATCCACAAATGTATTTCCCATCTAAAAACTCTGACGTTCTGCAACCCACCTATGAAATAAATTTCTCTGTGCTTGGACAGAGTCACAGCTATTTTACACTCCTGGAAGTGAAACCCCCCTCCCCAAGTGCTGCCAGAAGGAAAGCATGAAGAGCAGTGTTAGAAGGCACTCATAATTCTGTGTGTATATTCGTGTATGTACAGCTGTTGATCTCCCCTGACAGCGGTGTGCATTACAAGCAATGTGTAGAGTCAGGAGTGTGACCCATACGTGAGGTCTATAACATCCTAAGTGAATGCACAGAACTCCTGAAACTGGGATCTTGCACTCTTCATTCAACACCTTCCTAGGAAAAGAATTACCAAAGCGTAATTAAACACCATATTTCTGGATTATCTTTAATTAGCACGGAGCTAAAGTATTGCACCTCCAGAGCTTTTGTTTGCTGTTCACTGATCATGTCACAACCAATCTTTAATAGTTTTCAGATGGAGCAATTATCTCCTGTTCTCCTGATTCTCTCCTCCTCGTGCCTTGCCAATTAGATCAAGCTCTTAGCCACGTTCAGTAATTTTGTCTGAAGTTGGCCTTGCAGATATTGATTCAAAAGAAAAAAAAGTTTCTACTAGGCAATGATTTTTTTCCAGTGTCTCCAAGAAAATCCAAATCTAGCGATTCTCCTCATCGTTGCAAGCACGGAATCTGTTGCAGGCTGGATTTGAATTCAGCTGTTTTCCTCTTTCATTTAAGTGATTTGAATCAATGTTCTGTGATCTAAATGCCCTTAAATACAAAGCAACTGCAGCTGCCTCTGAGTTTGGAGTCTTGGTCAAGTCTTTAGGAAAGGCTTTGTTCCCTTTGTTGGCGTCTACACTTTGCCTGTGCCGTGTTTTCATAGAGTTGCAAATGAATAGCGATCTTAACTTGGAGAGGTGGGAATTTACTCAACCCTCAGGTAAATTTGGGAATACAGAGACATTTTTTTCTGGTGACACTAAAGCAGAGGATGCTGCTTTGGCTGGGAGTGCAATGAGACCGAGCCTGTAGCGGAACAGCTGTGCTGTGATTTTTACTTACCATAGTCGTTTCTGCAATCGAACCAAAGCTGTTGATGAAAATGTTGCAGCTGACATTCACTGGTGGGCCTGCATGACAAATACAGATTGGAACAGCACTTCACCGTGTGCTTACGAGACAAAATATTTTCCACTCTGCAATATTGAAGCCTGCTGTGGCCACAGTGGGGCTGAGAGGTGAGATTGGGAATACTGTCTGGACAACCCCAGCTGAGTCTAGCCTTGGAACAGACGCCAGTTTGACGTCAGACAGTGCTCTTGCTTCACCTCTGCTCCACTGTTTGGGTGAGTGTTTATATACCTCTTCTGTAAACTGTTTTGATGAAAATGAATAGATCACAGCCAGGCAGGACTGCTTTTTCAGTATCTCAACAGTGTTGTGTGGGCGCCAAGCTCACCTTGAACATGATGGCATTGGAAAGAGCCAAGAGACTACTGAAGGGCTCTGGTGTTTACAGCTCTATTTTTCTTCTTTTTTTTTTATTTTTTTTATTTTTTAAAGCCTCTGGATGTCTGGATTAGGTCCCTATGCTCCTTACAGACCTGGTGCAGGATTAAGCATTATGCCATAGGGATAAGCTGGTGCAGTGGAGCTAATAACAATTACCGCATGGGATATGTTTGCTGATGCTCGCAGCTGGATGGGAGATTGCCAGGATGTGCCAGCAGAAATTTTCTGGCTGTCCTTTTTGTGGGAGAAGGTAATGCCAGCTTTTGGGCTGCGCCTCTCAAGTTTCCTTTGCTTTTAGAATGAAGCTTTGCTTAACCTGTTCATGCTGGAAAAGTTAAGGGGCCAGTTAAGAGATTTAAACACTGTGGTTAGAAAGGGATTGGAAGATAGCAGTCCATTTGGTATTTGTATTAATGGATGCAAAGACCTGGTGAGTCTGGGGTCACCTGCATTTGGACCTAGGAACACACAGAGCTGCGATGGAGAGTACCTTGGAACCAGAGCATTATTTTGCCTCCTGTGCCTGGAACACTGGTGATGTACCCACATGGCAGGATTTCTGTAGAGCTTTGACAGGGGGAGGAGTGAAGCAAAGGGGGTTCCTGCCCTGAGTGCTCCCCAAGTACTGCTCTGTGCATGATGGGGAAAGCTGCCTTCACGTAGAGCAGAGGACGCCCCAGGAATAGAAGTCCTCATTTAACATTGGGTGAATTAATTTTGCGTTGTCCCTGTGATGTCCTTCTAGAAGAAATAGATCTGTGGAAATCGCAAGTGTGGATTTTTAGATTCTTCCATCCTCCTTTACTGGGATGGTGTCTGCATCTCAAACACTGCCTGATGGCTCTGCAGTGCTCGGGGAGTTATGCTTGCCTTCTGAGGCCACATCTGCAGTCTGGCAGCTGCTGTCAGACGAATTACTTCTGGGGAGTGGGAGGGCAGTTCTATCAATAAGTTTGTGCCCGTAATCAGTGCAGACTTCCTCCTGCATTGAAATGAATGGCAAGCTTGGAGTTTGGTTTGCTCCTCTGTTTCCCTTCCCTCATCTCCTGCTTTGAGCTTGTTTAAAACTGTGTCCATCCTCTGTAGGACTGAGGCTGCAGCCACGATACAGCAATGCTTTTCATGGCCTGGGATTTTCTTGGTATGAGTCCCGGGCAATCTGAACAGGTTTCTGTCTAACCAGCTCCCAGACAGCCTATTGCCAGCTCAGCAGCAGTTCCCAGGCTTGCAATCTGCTCAGTTCTTTCTCCAGACGTTTAAACACAAGCATGGGCTAAAACATCAGATACGAAATGGTGCCTGTTTCTTCTTCCCCTGTTTTCTATCCCTCCTATCCAACTGGCTTGTGGCTCGCAGGCCTGGTTTTAATGAGCTGGTGTAATAGCGATCTGGAGCTAATAAGCTCTTCTGCTGGCAGCTTATCCAGCAGCTGAAAGTGAACATCTGACCAGGATTTAGCACTTGTCTTATGCCTTCTTTAATGCTCAGGAGGAAGAGGTTGCTTCTCCGCATCCAGCTTGTGAGCTATAGCAAGTCAGCATGGATGTGGTTTCCCTTCTTAAAGGCCACAGCATGGAAAAAAAAACAATGAGCTAACATCCTAAACCAATGCATATGCTTGTGCCTCTGATGTGCGCAGAAGATTTTGGTCATGCTCATCCTGATCCTTTGCTGGCGTGCTTCAGTGAGTCTGACCATGGGCTGAGCTCAGCCCAGTGTATGGATATTAGGAATTTTTTTTTTTCCCAGGCAGAATGGTGATGCACTGGCATGGGCTGCCCAGGGAAGGGATGGGGTCACCGTCCCTGGAGGTGTGTTTGAGAACTGTGGAGATGTGGCACTGGTCAGTGGGGTTGGGTTGGGGTAGGACTTTGATCTTAGTGGACTTCTCAAGCCTTTATGATTCTATGGATCTGACTCTTTCCTTGGGGCTGTACAACTGAGCATTGTGCTCACTATGCTGCATTCCCTGCAGGGTAAACTATTCCCCTGCTTTTTTTTTTGTTTGTTTGTTTGTTTTATTTTCTTTTTCTGATGGGTTTTTATTGGGCTCTAGAAGCTTCCCTGCCTGCCACTGAAACACACCCCCTGTGCAGTGGGATGTGGCTGTGGAGGCATCCAGATTTCCAGCAGTGGGGTTTAGACTATTACAGCCCTTGTCCTTTGTCCCACAATCCCTGGGTCCAGCTCTGTTTCTGCCTGAGTTACAGACTTAGAATCATAGAATCACCGCAGCTGGAAAAGATCATCCAAGATCATCCAGTCCAACCATCTGTTTACCACCAATGTTTCCCCGCTGAACCACGTCCCTTAGTACCACATCTAAATGATTTTTGAACACTCCCAGCATCAGTGACTCCCCCACCTCCCCAGGCAGCCCATTCCAGTGCCTCGCTGCTCTTATGGTGAAGAATTTTTTCCTAACATCGAATGTGAATCTCTCCTAGCACAACTCGAGACCATTCCCTCTAGACCTATTGCTAGGGAGAAGATGCTGACCCCACCTCATCACAACCTCCTTTCAGGTAGCTGTAGAGAGCTATAGGGTCTCCCCAGAGCCTCGTCTAGGACTTCATCCTCCATCTTAACAAAAAGCCTGGATGTTCTTTCCTTAGTTCTCAAAATGTGAATCCACAGCTAAATTCAGCCTTTAGAGCACTTATGGAAATCACAATCTATTTGTTAATCTTCCTCTCCCCAAAAATCAATCTGATAGGGATCTTTGGCTTAGATCTAAATGAAAATAATACCATTAAGATGCCCGCATGAGTTATTGATGGTTAATTTTAATGACATGCTTTGAGAGCTGCAACCCCAAGCTCTGTAAAATACCTCCTATATGTCCCATATAAATTGGAGCTTGATTTATGTGTAGGAGGCTAAGCCAGCAAAACTGCCCTGTAGGGAGGGTGTAGTTCACAGAAATAAAACTGAAATTAAATTATCTCAAATAAAATTGCAATACAGATGCCTTCAGCGAGAAGATAATGTACACATTTCATTAAATATTAAAGTTTAATTTCTTTTGTATGTGTGCGTATTTTAGTAATGGGATGGCTTTCAAAGTATTTTTAACTCTCTGTTCCAGACAGTGCTTTCTGTTGCCTGGTTGGTTACTAGGGCATGAGCTTTCCATCCTGCTCAGACTAGGGCTTATTGTTTGAAGCTGGATGGCAGGTGCTGTCACTATGATTAATGGTTCCTGGGAATCTTGTGTTAGCATGGCCAATGACTCCTCTGAAGGAGGAGGGTTTGGTGGTAAGAAAATGAACTAAATGAGCGCTGCAGAGTGCTGTCCCTGAAATATGGCTGAATTCCTCTGGAGTAGGTGGGAGGGATTCCTTCTGGCTTCAGTAGATGTCAGAAGGGGATGTCATAGAAGGTGCTAGTTCTTCTCCTAACCTGCAGGAGGTTCCTCTCCCTGCTGGACACCGCTTGGCAGGATCCCTGGTCTCTTTCTGCTCTGATATCTGAGTTCTTGTTGCATGTAAAGTTGTTAAAAGATTGTTTTAATTCTGAGTGGAAAAAAGGAGATACCTTTCCAAACATCCACAGGACATCAATGTGCCAAATCTTATTATCGTACTTATTCCTTATCAGCATAAAGGTACATCATGTTCCTTATTCAATTAGTGAGGTATTCATGCAGTCTGCAGTCACAAAATGAAACAAATCCACAAAAGAAGCGTTGTTTTGTTGTGGGGTTTGTTGTTTTTTTGCATACCTTTGAAATTTGGCCTGATCCTGGCGTCATATCCTGAAGTCCGTCCCATCAGCTTATCCAAGAAATCAGAAGGAGACATGGGCTTGGGGGAAGATCGCGCTGCTGCTTCAGCTTCTTTGGAGGCTGCCAGGCTGTGTGAGTAGAAAGAGAGAGGAGACTTTAATGTATATCCCATACTGGGGAGGGTTTAGGGTCCAGAAACAGAGCAGTCAGTCTCTTAGTCCTGTAGCGAGGCAGGATGGGTACCCAGATGGATTCCTAACGAGGCTGGTCTCTGCTGATTTGTTTGCCCAGCCCGAACATCTCTGAGTAGAGAATCCCAGCTGCCACCAAAGTAGGAGAGAGATGATGAATGGAGAAAATCCTTTTGTGAGTTTAGGTACAGCTCCTTGGCATGCCACTAAATTACAAATGTGAACTCTGGCACTGAGCTCCACAGGAAAAATACACTCTGAGATTAGCCTTAGGCGGCAATTACTGCTTAATTACACTGCAAATAGCAAGGAGCGTATTTGTTACCCAGTCTAATTTTCCAAAGGCAAGTAGGATTGGAGCAATCCGGAATTCGAAGCAGAAATGAATATTGTACTATTTCATAATGCTCCTGTGGAGTATTTGGGACTGTAAGGGGGTAGGTGTGTTTGCCTCCTGGTTAGGTCAGTGTTCGCAGTTGGATACAGAAACAGTCTCTGGACCGGGAGTTGTATGGAATCTAATTCTGAAACTGTGCTTATTTTGGGCTGAGGATGGAAGGGAACAAAGTCTTTTGGGAAGTTATGTGGCCTCTAGAGCGGAAAGAGAGGAGTAACTGATTGATCTCTGAAAGGTGAAGATCTTCCCCTCTAGACTCCTGATGAAGGCTGCCTGCGTGTCTTCAGACTACATGGGGGTCTGCAGGACCTGCAAGGTGGTGATTATGGCTTAGGAAGCCTCCTACACAGGAACAAGTGGCCCCTGGTACTAGATGTCTGTCCGCAATTTTTCCAGAAGGTTTGACTTCCAAGACAGGAATAGACACCATTCTGTTCCTTTCCTGCAGATATATGGCATCTATGCAAACGTAGATCTCGTCCCAGGCTGAAACTATGGTGTAAAATTACCCAGATTATCAAACAAACAAATAAAACTCCAACTAAACAAACAACAATGAAAGCAGGATGTGACTTGCCAGGTGCGTAAGACAAGATTTGTCTCTGCTTGTTGGTTCAGATGCCTACTGCTGGCTGAAGCCTACGGGAAGTATTGCAGTGCACATATGTAGTAAGCCACAGAGAGCTGCTCTGTAGGAAGAGTGGTTCATTGTTTCATTCTTTTAAAGTTCCCAGTTTTTGAGGTGTAAAAACTGTTTGGGAACCTCTGTGGCTGAGCAGCTGAGAGGTCCTAAGCATGGTTGCAACAGGCAAAGGGTACTAAGCTGCGTCATCTTACAGTCCTCTGGCAGCATGAGAGCATCACTTTGGGAGATTTTGTTTTCTTATTCACTGGGGAGACTGAGGAAGTCAGACCCACTGCTCCTCAGTTAGTGTAGTGCTGAGTACTGATGTGAGATCCGCCAGAAGAATTTGGAGATGGGTTCCGTGTATGGCATTGATATGACTCAGCTCTCAGACCTGTTGGTATAATGCCAATGAGCTGAGGCTCAGGGCGAGGATATTATTATCTAGGTGAGCCTTGACAAGAGCATTTTGAACCAGCAAGTTCTAAATCAGGAACCAGTAATGATATGTGTTGCGTTGACTCTCTTTTCCAGTATTAGCAGATGATGACTTGCCAACCCACAAATGCAGGCTGACTTCTTGCAAGCAGCTACTGTGTTAGGGTTTTCTGACTTCTACCCTTTTCACTATTCTCTGCTACAATGGGAGATAAATTCCAGACAATTTCCAGTGAGATTCTGAAGCTAGGATGTCATTTACCCTCGTGTCTTCACAGTTTAGTCCCAAACTGAACCTTGCCAGAACTTGGCTCCTGAGTTGATGTGACAAAGTGGGTATCTAGCTTTTACTATAGCTATGTGATGTTTCTTGTCCCCACTTCTGCTTTAAAGGCTGATGCGAAGCCCGAGTAGTGCATTCCAGGGATAAATGGGCGGGTGATTTTTTTTTTTTATTTAAATATATATATTTCTTTGTAAGAAGGAAAACAATCTGATGCAATTGATTTGCAAACATATAGGAGGAAAGCTGGGAGTGGGAGAATGATCAATACTAGGCTTCAATGCTGCATTCCTATAGAGTGCCTGCATGGCAATGAGTCCAGAGAAAAGATTTCAATTAAGCAGCAAATGACTCGGTAACCAAAGAGTCCTGCCACTTCAGCAGCAAGATGCCAGATAGTGCAATATGCTGATTTCTTCTCATTAACTCTAGGCTGGAGGAATGATGGAAGTGGAAAAATGGGGGTGGGGAGCAGAAAGAGACAATACAGATCTAATAACCCTTAAGTGCAAAAAGATAATTAAAACCTGCAATTCCCCTGGCACTTGTTTAAGATGGAAAAGCATAGAAATGGGTGTTCAGCTCTCCTGTAAAGATCAGTGTGAGAGCCCATTGCTGGATGTGTTGATGCTGCTTCCAATGAGCAATGCTGGTACTTCTTGGGTGCCATTTTCTGATTCTTTCTGCAAGCTGCAGGTAGAATTAATTTCACAGGTTCTTTTACTGCGTGCAAGTATATGTCTAATAAATTTAATGCCTGAGTGAGGATTGCTCTCTCATATCCTCACTGCTTGTTGCAGCTTTGTGCCCATCCTCAAGAGCAGTCTGTGAGCACCACTGGAGATGTGCTGGAACTGCTAGGAATGGCTTCACGCCTCCTGGTGTGTGTTTTAGGAGCTCTGCTGACTTGTGTGTGTTGTCCCAGGGTGACCTAGGAATGATAATCCTGAGTTTTGTCCTGTTTGTATTTGATTACTTAATGTTCACTTAGTGTTTACTAGGGGTAACAACTTCCTCTCAGACTTGATGAAAAAAATAAAGGATGAGGAAATAACAAAACATTTCCAGCAGCAGGTAGATGCATCTATGTTCTAGGTTAATAATAATGATATAAAGCAGAGAGGCTGGTCCACCCCACCATGATTTGTAGGGATGAGATGTACCTAACATAGCCCTGAAACTTTCACTCTGGCTGTGTTAGTTGAGATTTACAGCTTTGCTGTGACAGCACAGCTCAGACTGCACCCAAAAAGCCTTCAGTATCCCTTCTCCTCCAGTTCTGTCCTGGCTGCATGCTCCCTTGGGAGCTTTCTGGGATTTTCTCCTTCTGTTAGTTGTGTAGAAGTGCCCTTGGAAGTCCCACAGGACTGCTCATCTCCTGACCCGAGCACGATGAGGAGATGGAGATCTCAGTGGTGAGAAAATTACTGATGATGAAAGAGAACTGGGACTTTAGGATGGCTTGTTGTATTCAGAGAGGAAAACATATTCTCCACGTAAACAAAAAGAGGCAAAATGGAGTGAAAATGCAGAGGAAGAAGCTTGCATTGGTGCAGGAGTGTTGCCTGAGCTGAATGTCTTGGTGCATTTTATCAGCAGCCAGGCAGCAGATAATCTTATTTACGGTGGTGCAATCCCTAGTGGGTCTGGCTGAGGCAGTGCCATCACGCAATCACCACAGTAACAACAACAAGAAAGGATTGCATCGCAGGAACAAGGAGCAGGCATAACATCTGTGGTATGAGCGTGGGGTGCACGAGCCCCCGGGAGCTCTGCCCACCATCGTGCACGTGAGGGTGGAAGCTGGTGGTTGTGCCACTGAGTTGCACAGGACGTTGTAGAATTGCATTCCCTAAAATGGAGCAGTCAAGCTCTGCGGGAAACCTGTTCCTGGTTTCTCCCAGCCTACGCAAGCACTGTTTGCTTTGTCTCCCTATGTTATAGTTTCAGCTAAACAGACAAAATATTCTTATAAACAGATATTTGGCTTAGAAGGTGGGCCTGCTGCAGTCTGGTGTGTCGATTTGCTCAGCTCCCAGCTCCCCAGTTGGCTGTTTGCTTCTTTCCCCCCAACATTTGTATGTCCCTCATGAAATATTTTAATCTTCTTTTTTTTAATTTATTTAAAGTGTGCCCATGGACGCCCATCTAATTAACTCCGACATCACACACTGCCCTGTTCTGGTTGAATGCTGATACTGAGAGCTGTCTTTTTTTTTTTTTTTTTTCCTTCTTCTGTAAAGAGGAGAGACCAAAAAATTTAATTATCACAGGGCCTCTATTCCCCTTGTCAAATAATTTAATTGTTAATCTTTAATTCTGGGTGGGGGGGGGAATCACAAACCATCTGGTACTGGTGTCCCCCCTCTCCCAGGGATGAGGGGGGTTAATTATGATGAGGATGAGGCAGTCCCTATCCTGGGCATCAAAGAAGAAAAAGAGTGGGATGGATGGGCTGCACCAGTGGTGGCCACACTGTGTACTGGGAGGGTAGAACAGAGCACCCGTCTGCTGCTGTGCCACGTGCTGTTGGTAGTGCATCTTCTCTTTTTTGTTTTTTGGCCACTTTACATGCGAACAGTGTCACCCCTCTGTAAGATGAAGTAGCTGAGTTGGGCCAGCTAAGCTCCTGATGGAAACTGATCTCTTGGGATTTAAATTCAAAGCAATTTCCTCCCGTGCTTCAGTTGATGCTGCCTGTTGGATCTGAGTGGTCTCAGCAGTGCAGCTGAAGAAGCAGGGGAGAGGTGGAGGAGCAGCTCCCCACTACTCTGTAGAGCAGAGGTGGAAGGGCAGAAAGATGTTGATGATGCAGTTTGGATGTGTTTAGTCTTGAAAAGAGAACTCGGGGTAGTCCTGATGACACGTGGAAGTAGTGGGTGCTCAGATCGGGTGCTGCAGAGGGGGACAACGACTTCTGCCTGTGTCACGGCCCAGGAGCTCAGCGGTTTTATTGACTCTGGCAGGCGCTGCGGAGAGGCACAGCCGCAAGGAGAGAGTCAGGCGGTTGGGCACAGCAATGCAGTGCCTTGTCCATGATTAACTAGCGAGAGCTGCAGTACCCATGGCAACTCTCCCGTGGGAAGGGGCTTTGTGGGAACTCGGTGAGGCCAGGCACCAGCACGACCACCAGCACGACCACCAGCGCTTTCCATCCCGCTCTGCTCCCCTGGGCTTCCCGAGCTGTCTCCCCACCCCTGAGACCTCTTGGGCCACAGAAGCTGGAGCCCAGCACAGCCCAACCTGTGTTCTGCCTGCCTCTGGGGCTGCTTATCTTGTTCTCAGCAGCTGGAGGGAGTGGGGAAGGACAGACAGAGAGAGGAGAGCTTTCCCGGCAAGGGGTAGAAGGGGCTGCCCTAAACCCTGCACCCAGACTGCTATTTCTGACTGCACGTCAACGCGCTATCTTGAGGGAAATGCTGCCAGACAGTGGCCTGGGAGTGCTTGCCAGAGACTGCAAGCTGACTTTTTAAAAATAATTAGATTTACTATCGAAATGAATAGCGCAATCAATATTGATATACAATTCAATTAAAAAGGATGAATCTCATTTTCTGCATGTTTTTCTCTGTCACGTTGCCTCTGAATTTCTGGTCTGCAGTGCTAGAGGTGGGCAGGGATGGAAGGAGAAGAGGTGTGGGGAGGAGAAATGAGCCCTGGTGCTGGGTTTTGGCGTGATGTGGTGCAGAGCTGAAGGAGCTCTGAGCTCTACAGATGTGCTAATTGCAACCCATGTGGCCACGTTCAGCTGCTGGAAGTTAAGAGCCATGCAGTACAGATGTGGGTGTGCTGCAGGGGTTGAGGGGGGAGAGAACTGGGATTTTATTTCTTTTTTTGGGAAAAGGGTGACTGCTGTTTGAGAACCTCTTTGCAATAGGAGCACGGAACAGACTTGGACCTTGGGGCAGGACAGGAAGATGGTAGTGTACAGCAAGACTGGTGCGATATGGAATTTGAGAACATAGGAGAGATTTCACCCTGAAAAAGAAAGGGGCAGTAAGCTATGCAGTGATCTACTCAGTACTGTTTACTTAATATTATTTTTCACAGGGAAAAGAAGGAAGCAGGAAAGAGAAAGAAAGCTTGTAAAATATTGCTGTCTCTGTCCTGTGCGGATGTACTTGGTTGCTGTGAGCTGTTTAAACCAATTCCAGCTTTTGCACCAGAAGTAGCTGCATTGCAGTAGCCGCAGGATGCAATCAGTTAAAGTTTTGTGAGCATTTTGGGATCCTCTGGGTTAAAGGTCCCACGTACTATTTTACCACTTGTCTCTGTGGCTGTACAGGAGCAGAGGAGCTGGAAGACACTTTTCCACAGCCTTTGGCAAATTAACCCTTGATGATCGTTCCCAGACAAGGGAATCTGCGACAACTTCAGTGTAGTCAGAGAATCTTTGTCAGACTGCAGCATTCATATGTCTCCATATCCTACTGCTTCTTTCCTGCAGCCCATGGCTCCTACCCCATATGGCAAAACATCCTGTCTAGAGCTATAAAGCATCCCAATTATACTGATTAACTCTATGGAAAGGCACCAGCGCTTGGAACAATTGCTGACGCTGCCTGGACAGAGCAATAATAATAAAAGATAATAAATGACTATGCAACCAGCTAGGGGGCTAAAGAAAACCGTGCTGTAGACAGTTGGGATGGAAAGAGCTCTGTGAGACCAAACGTTTGCATGGGAATGAAGTTCAGTTACATGCAAGATCCCTGCTCTTCTAAGGACTGTTGTTCAAAATCTCTTGCACTCAGCTCCTTCCATGTGTCACAGAGCATCTGCCCCTGCACCCTTCCAGCACCGCTCTCCCTGCTATCTCCTGGTTTCCAGTCATGCCATGAGGTGCCATCAGGGAAGGTTCCTTCAGCCGTTGATTTATTACAGATATATCTTTCAGTGGCTAGTATTTCAAGCTAAGCCCATTTTCTTTGTACTGCTTTATGGAGGTGTGGGTATTTTCTTCTTTTTTTTTTTTTTTTCCTCCTTCTCTCTTCCCTCTCTCCCTCAAGGAGTACATTAAATTCATCGTTTTGAAACCAGAGACATCTCTCTGGTGACACTCTCAACTAAAATCTCCTCCAGAAGAGAGTGCATCTCTTAGAGCACAAGTACCGACTTTCTGGAAATGTATAAACCTAAACCACTGAGACAGGTTTGGAAACATAGCTCATAAAGAGTGGAGGATCACAAATCAATGCTCAGATTTTAACAATGCAAAATAAACCTGGCAAACAACAGCAGTGAGTTTCGCATGTGCGTATATTGAAGGGTTTTAAAAAAAGACTTTTAATTGCAGTTTCATAGAAATACAAAGAAAAAAAGACCCTGTGAAGACAAAAGCATGCGTCTAGCCTCATACACACTGAATATTCCCTTTAAAGTCAAGGCAACTAATCAGAAGTATAAAGCTATGCATAAACCACCATCCTGAATGTGGTAAATAAAGGAGAGAAATGTCTTCGCAAGAAAAGATTTCACATTCTAGGTGGTAATTCTCTCCTCGTTGATGTGTTCTTGATTTAACGTTAGGACAGAGAGCTGCAGTGGGAACCTCTATTGACGTCAGAAGGTTTTAGATCACAGACCAGATGAGTGTCAGAGAACTACAAGAAGTCATGGATGCTCTTCTATCTATAGCTCTGCAGTCGTGCTCTCAGTCGCATTTTCATCAGTTCAAATACTTTGCTACGGCAGCTTGTTAAAAATTAGTTTTAGTTTAAGGATTTATGCTGCTTGTTATGAGAGAGTGAGAATGTTGCAAGTGTCTTTTTCATTTATAATAAATTGGAGGTGGTATGAATAGAACTCTATTTAAAGGGATTTAACATCCCATGCTGAGTGTTATGGGGCTGTATTTTCTGAAACTTTATTACGGATCCTTTGCAGAGGAAACCTGAACCTAACGCATGACCTACCTACAAAGCTGTGTGCCCTGCAGTACAGCTTAGGTTCTCTGAATCTTCTATTGTGTAAGATGAGTGAGAAGAGAACTTGTTTTGTCGCTTTCTGATGGAACTAATTGTTGTTGTGTCCAAAAGCACTGTAGGCAAAGTGTGGTTTGATTGGCATAGTTTTGGGGACGCATACAGGAAGCAAATGCCGTACCTTGTAAGGGCAGCAGGAGACAAACTTTCCCTCTGTGCCATCTTTGATTTCTGGTGTAATTTATCAGCTTATTCATGATCTGTAATGAAATGTAACTTCTGGAACAAACAGCTAAGCTCTGGGACTCTGGCCCAGGGGGCTCTTCTTCCTTCCTGGCCACCCTCTGTCTGGGTTCTTCGGCTCCCTGACTGAAAAAACAACAGGTTTCCAGTCCTGGCAGTACTTCAGGGCCCACATAGGTGCAAGAGAACAAGCCATGTTTGATGGGGTTTGTACTTTGTCAGCAGCTGATTTCTGAACGCACGGCCCTGTGTCATGGTGTGATGGATGGGGAGAAAAGCTGGAGAACGCTTGTGATTCACAGCTGCATGGGGCAGCAGAAGGGATGGGGTGCATGTGTTTTGATTTGCATAGCAGATTTTGGGAGCTCTGGCACAGAAAAATTGTCTCTGTCTGTGTGTGTGGCGTGTGCCGGGAGCAGTTGCCCGGCTCAGCAGTATTTCTACAGGGAAAAAGCAGTGGGAATCAACAGAGAGACAAGATTATAAAGATAATCCATGAAAAGTTACTTTCTTGTCCACAGTCTTTCTTTGCAATTCTTCCTAGATAAGAGAAAGCTCACCTTGGAATTCAGAGCATCTTTCTTTCCTGCTCCCAGCTGCAGTAATTAATGTGTGTGTTGCACAGATCTTACTGTGTTGGCTAGATTTCTACCCATCGTACATAGGTGTTCTTGGCACAAAAGGGGACATTTAGAGCTAATAATTGTTTAAAACCCTGCTGATAGCAGCTGACCCCTATATGCTTTCAGGTTTATATCTCCTCAGTAAGTGAGGGGAGGAGGTGCTTGCACTCCTTGGGGCTTTGCACAAAGCATCTTTTTACCCATATCATCTAAAATGAAGAAAAAAACCACCAAAAAAAAAAAACAAAAAACTTCCAAAGGAAATGAAGTTAAGAGGATAAGTGATGGATTCTATTGGATTTCCTGCCCCATTTCTGGCTCACTGATTTCACTGCTGAAATAGATGCATGTGATAGCGATGCGATCCACCATTGATCACAACTATTACACATAGATTTGTGTGTTTGTTTGCTTCAGCCTTGCCTAGGCTGGGAGATGGGACCTGCGTTCTGGGTACATGGTCGGAGGGCAGACGTGCTGGGAGCTGCTGTGGGCGTTCAGCTGAAGGCAGCACAGGCAATGATTGATTGCACTGCAAGCAATGCTGTTCTGTGCATGCGACACTCCTTGTCTTGGCAACCTCTTAGAGGCTTTCCCCCCCTTTTTGCCCACCCTACAATGAGACACTGATAAAAACAACAGAGTTCCTTGGCTGTCTGCTAAGGCATTTGTTTTCTTTTCTTTTTTTTCCTTTTTTTTTTTTTTTTTTCCTTTTTTTTTCTTCCACCGACGAGCTGTGAGCCACAGTGAAAGGATGGTAAAGGGAAAAAGCAAAAGGACAGCAGGTGCAGAACACTTTTGTTTTCCTCCTCCCTCTCAAAATCATGGGGTTTGTTAAATTAAGATTTCTCCTGTTTTTCTCAGCTAGTACTTAAATCCAGCAGAGATGTATTTACAGAATGCCAACTGTGTCTATGTAGCAGCCAGATGCGGTGCAGTCCCCAAATCAGCAGCTTACCATGGTGCATTATATGGATGAAATAATTGTCTGCATAATGGGGTGTGCTCAGCACGTGTAAGTGATGGGTGCATCTGTCTCCATCTATTTCTGTTCTCTGTGAGATTTCTCTGTGCTTTGGCCCTATTGAGAAGCACAAATGCCACGTTTCTCTTCATTTTTTTGGAGCATTAGTCTCCTGAAGTATCTGTAGAGATTTAGCAGCAGCTGGGATGTGTATATCTAATCTGTAGCACCACTGGGATTGAAGTACACAGACCTCCAAGACCAGCAAAGAGGCAGCTTCCCAAGAGGTTATGGGGGTTAAATTATTTTGTACCATGCAGTCATCATAGCTGAGATAATAATGAAAATTTTTTCCCCTCAAGGGAAATGCTCTCTGTTGTTTGGCTTCATAAATGCAAATGTAAATTGTTTGGATAATTTGGGGAAAGGAAGAGGAGAGAACAGGTGAATTCTTTCTTGCTGCTCTGTGGGAGAAGTGACCTGCTGAATTAGCAATATTCGAGTGCAATGGAAAAGTTGCTCTTTTCTGAGCTGTGCAAGTAAGTCTAGAAGACAGCAGCCAGGCAGTGTCATGACGAAGTGTCTCTGCCCATGGCTGCTAATGATCCTTCCTGTGCCTCACATCAGATTACCTTTCACCGATTCTTTTGGTCTCCATTTATCCCAAGACCACCAGTGTTGGCAGCCAACACTGAGAACCTCCAAAACGAGATTCTCAATAGCATTTACATGGTGGAGAGGATTTGGAGAAATCATTATTCTTTTTGTTAGGGTGTCTTATGACAGAACATAGTGAATCATTTTTCTCAAAAGGTAGTGTGGAGTGCAGAAGTGTAACCATACTCTTCATAAGAGTAGAAATCACTCTGCCTTTGCTGATGGGCAAAGGTCAATGTGCAAGACAATAGCCAACCAAAAGGGTAATCTACTGGAAATAGAGAAGTCCTGATATAATGTGCCACAACATCAAAAGCTGATACAGACAAATAAAATAATCCGGTAGTGCCTTTTGATTTCTATCTATCTTAACGCTAGTCACTCCAGCATTCTCAGAGAAACTCTGCAGTTGAAGAAAATGAGCAAGTGAAACTCTGAGAATGGACTTTATCATTTGTCATACTTGGGTGTTGTGTTTGTGATTTAGATGTTGTGATTTTAAAGCATGATTTCATTCTTAAAACCTTTGTCTTTCATCTGTAACTAAATAGCGGTTATATTCACTAAGTGGTCTGACATCTTGTTCTTCATACTGAAATTTGGAGAGCCCTTTTAAACCTGCATGTTTGAATGAAACGAGAACACCCTTCTCTGCTGGTTTCCTATCACAGATGAATGATTGTTGGTCAGTGTTGGGATAATAAAGTAATTTAATTCTGGACACTTACTAACATCCTAATTTGGATGCTGGAGTTCTTTTCTGCTCAGATTGTCTTCTAAGAATGAAATTCATCTCACTAAGGGAAGTGGTTGGTCAAGAACAGGAGAATTGCAGCGTGCTGCTTCTTCAAGTGCTTTCCTTTCTGTCTTGAGTCACTTGGTGAGTAGCAGAATGAAGGTGTTAGCTTTTAGTCTCCGCTATCAAATCTGAGATACTTGGAAGTGTCAAAGGCCCTTTACTGACTTGTTTCATACAAGCAAGGTTTCTCCAACACCTCTTTCATGAGAGGAATAAGAAGAGGGCCAATATTGCATGGCCAAAGCCTTGTTCTTGAAGGAATTCTTTATAGAATGTTCATAGTATGGAATGTTCCAATGTCTACTATTCACTCTACCTATAGATTTTTTTCCAGAAGCAGCTTCCATCATTTGAAGAGTAAATTTATGTTCTGCCAGTAAGATTCTCTGCAGTGCTCAGCAGGTGTAGGAGTGGACAGCTAGTCCATGTTATCTAAATACTTCACAGCACCAGTGCCCCAGAGTTATAGGATGTTGTAGGATATTTTGTTAATGCATGTGAGACAGCAGCTTTTTTGGTGATATGTTTGCTGATCACCTTGGTTATCTACTGTTCTCCAACTCATTGCATCCAATTAAAAGTTTCTGTTCATACATGTGGAGTCTTTCTTTTGTGATGAGAGTAGGACTTGGGTTCTTTAAGCCAGCTGATTAGATGGAAAATTAAGATCAGACTGCGAGTTAGAAAATATTTTATGTATATGTGTATGTGTTATGTATATGTATATGCGAGTTAGAAAATATTTTATGTATATATTTTATGTATTTTAATTAGTCTTACTTGCCTAAATTGCAAGTGAATTTCTATGGAAGGACGAAGTGTGTATAAAATCCCTGCAGAAGGCAGAGTCCCAAATATTTCCTACCTATTGTGAGATGACAACAAATTTATCTTCCTTTGTTGAATGATTCATAAGGTCTTCTAGGTGGAATTGTCTACCTCTTTGTTTTTTTCCAGCACTGAATAGTAACTCTTTTAGCGGGGTCTATGATGATATGATATGATGATGTGATAGCCCTATCACAGGTTGCAGATCAAAAAAGCTAAAGTGTATCCTTAGAGCTGCCTAGTCTGAGGTTCTTCTAAATCGTTTTTATTTCATGGAGGAGCTGACAGGCTCAGAGTGGAGGCACAACAGGTCAAAAGCACAACTTCTAGGAGATTTTAGCGTGAGTAAACCGCTCTTCAGTTACCGACAATATTTGTTATGTTACTTAGCTTGCAGTACTGTCAGTTTCTGGTTAATGTTTCATTCACAGATATTTCTGCAATGCTATCTAACACTGCGGAGGTTTAACAGTAGGTTTGAAAAAGCATATACTTCCTGCCCTTTTCCTTCCCCTGCCTTCCATTTTGCTGCATTTTCGAGGAGCTGAAATCAGGAGATCTCAAATTATCTATTTTACTTGAAAGTCTATTTTGTGAAAAGCAAAAGCGTGTCTTTTTTTTTTCTTCTAAAGTTAAGAACAGTGTCACAATAGTATCTTCTTTTAAAAGCTGAAATTGAAGAGCTGTTACTGACCAAAGGGAATAGGAAAAGGTGAGTAGTGCGATCCAATAGTGTCTGAGCCTATGAATCACTCCTGCTAGCTGATAGATCCCTGTTCAGAAGGAGCTAATTCATTTTGGTTAGATGAAGGTCATGCTTCTGGTTCCTGACATACAGAAGAGTGTTTTTTGTCTCATTCTTACCCTTATCACTTCAGAGCCTTGCAGGATAGTGTCCTCTTGAGTGAAGTGCAAATTCTAGGCTATCTTTTAACTCCCAGTCCTCAGGCTTCTGCAGCAATGTTTCTGGATCACAACAGCCATTAGAAGTCTATTATAGAGCAGAAAGTCCAAGCGAAATCATCACAGGACATGGACAGTGTTTGCTCTACATGAAGAAATTCCCAACTGAACTGGGGTACAAAGATGTAGTGTACGTACTTAGACTTTGGGAGAATTTCCACAGATAAAAGGAAGGCATACAGAAGAATCTGCGTAAATATTGTCCAATCCATTATGATTTTAAAGAAATAGCATTTTGTCTTCCAGAGATGTGTAAGAAAGAATTGATAAAGCAGTCTGACTGTCAGAAGACCCATTTCTTCTCCCACTCCAACCCAGCTTCCATCCCTATCTCTACCCAGGTTCTCTGTAAATCTCTTAGTCATAGCTAAGTGGCTGCAGTCTGGGGAGACAGGTAGCAAAAGGGGAAACGTTCTCCATAAAGGAAGGCATGTCATAATAAACTACTTATGGCAAATTCCTTCTAAAACACCCCGGCTGTAGCAGAAACAAATATTACATTGGCAATACCATAATGTTTGCATTCACACACCAGCTGTTACTCTTTCCCACGGGGTCTTGTTTTTTAAAAGGCTGGCAAAGGACACTTCTGTTAAGCAACAGATCTGAAGATCTAGTCCTGCTTCTTGTATTGCCTGTATTGCATTTTCCTTTGTGACTTTGGATTTTTCTTTTATTATTTTTGTAGTGTACATGCTAGCACGGATTTTCTTTCCAGAATATTTTCAACAGGCTGGCAGTGAAGTGTGATACACTCTGTAATTTAAAGCAATGTATACTTCTATTATGGATTATCAGATTATCAGCTGTATGTGTGGTGTTGGTTGGTTGTTGTTTTTTTTTTTTTTTTTACATTATGCATGACTGAATGCTTGAGTAATTGGCACACTAAGTTTATGAATGACTATTAGTGAATAAACTTCTCTTACTGAAACTGAAATTAGCAAAGCTATTCCCAGACAAGAAAGCTGGTAGACATTTGGCCTGCAATTAATGGAAGGCATAAAAGGAAGGGGGGTGCAGGGTGGAAAGAAAAGTATTGTTTAGAGCCAGTTTCAAGCAGGAATTGTTGAATCGAATCTTGTTTGGAAAATGATTGCAGTACAGAGAACAATTTGGTTTTGTAACTTCCTGCAATTAAATGTTTTTGAATTTTCTTCAATACTTCTTTCAAGAATACTTGACTTGATACTGCATACCTTTGATATTCAAAGAGGGCTTCATCTTGCATACCTTTGGTATGTAATATCACACAATCATATGTAGAACATATGCATACATTTATACATATATATGATTTATAACAGTGTAAACATTTACATTAGAACCTGAATGTCCTGTTTTACTGAGATTTTGAAAGTCTGGAGCTTCAACTGATGAGCTGAGAATCTGTAGGCACTCAGATGCATAGTGTGATGCATAACAGTGTGCATCATAGAACAGGACTGGTGAGACAACTGTGTGCCAGTTTCACTTGTTCAGGTGTTTCAAGGAAGGTATGGCTTTAATATTACAGCCATAGGAAACCCAAGCCTGAAAATGCACTCTTTTCTTCTCTCTCCACTTCCTCCCCCTTTTGTCTTCTAGCTTTTCTGGAGAGCATTCCAGAGTACTTGTGCTGATTAACCTTGCTTTTTATCTCTGTTTCACTGTTGTACGTTAATCAAGAGTTTTTATTGTGCATAGCTATGCATCTTCTTGTTTCACCCCACTATGTTTTGTAGTGCTGCTTATACACTTGTGACTACATAACACGGAAAAGAATGGCTCTGAAATACTAAGTGCTGTGCACTGCTTTTCAGATATCCCCAATATTAAATGACATGAGGAGGTATAAGTGAATATACCTTCACTTATTTCCAGAACTTCTTTCTTGGTTTAACAAATAGATTCTGTTAAGTGATTTGAATGCATGCTACCTTTGATTGCCTGTAGAATTATGAAAAGATATCCCAATTTCTACCTGTGGAAACACTTTACTGTTCTTAAAGAAACGGAGCACTAGCTAGAAAGCTCTGTCCAGTGTCAGGAGAAATGATACTGTTATTTGTTGGATAAAAAGTATTACCCCAGTGATATACACACAAATGATGTGCCCTTTTACAACTGTAAGATGGGACTATGAAAAAAGTCAGAAATGGAAAAGCAAGTGTCATGTAACTGAAATGGAATCTAAGACTGATGGGTAGTTCAGATCATGAAAGCTTTTTTTTTTTTAGTTGCATGTCTCTGGCACCTATCACTTCGCTATACAGCAGGCTGCACCATTCATGCAGATGGGAAGAGTTTTCTCCCTTTCAGTATCTTCCCTTATCTGTTGAATAAAAGCATTGCAAGGAGAGCAGGAGCAGAAACAATTCCTGAAGGGTAAAACGGCTCCTTCTGCTGCCTTACCCCTTATGAGAGTAATGGAATGCATCTAAAACAAAGTCAAAATACAGCTACTCAGTGATAGATATCATTGCAAAAAAGCCCCCGTTGACTCCTCTGGCTTTTGATTAGATTCCACTTGTGAAAGTGGTCAAAAACAACATGAAAGAAAAACAAAGTTGAGGAAGGAAGATTATTTCTTTGCTTTCAGTGACTGTAGGCAGAGCAAGCTGGCGCAATAGGGCGAGCTCTCCTTGAAAGGGAAGCCCACGATATCTCAAGATAACAGAGCTGAGGAGCAAAAGCATCCCACGGAACTCACCTGAACCCGCAATCTTAGGATGGGGAAGGGGTGAGGTGGGGATATTTACCCGGGCAAATTCAAGTGCAGCATTCCCATCCACCACTAGTTGTCACTTTGCAACCAGCCGGGGTTGGTGTTTTCAGCACTGCGGTTAGCGAGATTGCGGTGCTAATTAAACAGAGAAACTCGCAAAGCTACGGAAAGTCCCGAACCCGAGGAGGTGGGATAGCTAATCTCGGGGAACAGAGAGGGGAGGAAAAGACAACTCGAGAATGGCGTAACGCTTCTGTCTTAAGGCCGAAACCGTGCTGGGGTGTGTGCCCCAGGCTCGAGGTGGGCACGTAAGTCCAGCCCGGTGTGCACACACTCCTCCCGCAAAGCCGAGCCTTACCTGAAGAAAACGATCGTCTCCCACACGTAGACTCCGAGCGCGTTGACGTTGCACATTTTTCCAGCTCTCACCGTGATGTTTATTTTGTACTCCGCGAGGGGTGGGCCGGTGGGGTTGGCCAATAAAGTAACCCGGCACTTGGGGAGAATTGCTGAGGGATGCGAGCCACCCCTCCCGAGGCGGGCTGGGCCGGGGGCAAGGCCGGGGCGGCTCCCTCAGCACCCCGGACAGCAGCAGAGAGAGCGGCCCCGCTCAGCACCGAGGACAGCGTTCGGCAGGAGCGCGGCTCAGCACCCCGGACAGCGGCGGCGATGGGCGCTCCGTTCCGCTCCGCTCCTCTCCGCTCCGGCGCTGCCTTGGCTTAGCTTGGCCCGCCTCTCCGCTGTGCCCCGCCACTGCAGTGCTGCTCGGGGCCGGAGGACCAGGCTTCCCGCACCGAGGTCTCCCTTCAGCGGGATTTCGCTCCGGACGTCAGGCTGGCGAGTGGGAGAGACGCAGGGGGTGTAGATTTGCCATCGGGGTGGTGGGGTTGGTTGGGAGGGGGGCGACCCTCGACAGCCGGGGGTTTTAATCTCTGCTGCTAGCTGGGGTGTCTTCCTAATTACATCCACAGGAATTTGTCAGTGTGAAGCCGTGCTGCAGTCCTGGTCGTGTTGCTTTCCTGCTCGCTGTTTGGCTGCTGTTGATTCCAGCTTCCTGGGTTATTTTCCTCCCGAATAAGTTATTGCTGCTGTAGGGAAGATGTCCCATTGCTCAGGGCTAGAGTGGAGGGGAGTGAAGGGGAAGTTTCTTGGGAAGCACTCCCATTGCGATCAGAAAGGAAGTGGCTCAGTGTCCTCCTAATGCATTTCATTTCCCCTCTGCCCTCTCTCCCCTGCTAGGGCTTGCCAGATCTTGGGAGTTTCTTGCTGCATTAATTTACTAAACTAAAAAAAAAAAAAAAAAAGAAAAAAAAAAAAGAAAAGGGGGTGGTGGTGGAGAAGAGACAAACCAGAAAGGAGGGGGTAACTCAGCCTCTCCACCATCCCAAGGCCCTCCTCTTAGCTGTGCTCATTGGTCTCAGGGTTGAAAAAACTACTCTACGATGTGGTTGGATAAACGCATGTTGTTCAGCAGAGGATGTTAACCTTTAAAGCGCTGATACGTTTTGTTTTATTTCCATTTTTTTAACTCAAATCACTGTCTTTTTAAGAAGTCTCTGAAATCATCTCCCTTGACATGGCAAGCATAACGTGCCTTAAGTCTCCATCTCGTGGAAGATCTACTTGAGTAGCAGTTGCTATGTGTTGCTGTTGGCTTGTAAGGATCATCTCTGTTGTTTCTCTTCTTTCTTTCTTTCTTTCTTTCTTTCTTTTTTTTTCCCTTTTTTCTTGTCTCTCTTTTTTTTTTTTCTTCTCGCATGTGGTTTTTCAAAGAGGTTTGGCAAACACCAGAGCTGTCAAGGCTGGGGCAGGTAAGGAGCATTTAGCAGTTTCATATCAAAGCTCTGGTACCCTGGGCTCCTGCTGTGCTCTCAAGGTGCTCAGTGTGGTTGTTTGGGAGGGAGGAATGGGCTCCTTAGACTTAATGTAAGGCACCCACTCTGCTCTGCTTCCCATTAATTTCTAATATTTAAATAAAAGCTTAGTTCTCCTACATCACATAATTGTTGTTTTTTTTTCCTGTTCTGTTTATTTTATTTTTTTCTCATAGCATAAGGGAATTTTTCTTCTTTAAGTTCTACTTTGTCCTGTGCTTTGTAAAACTCCAAGTGGAAAAGAAACAGTCACTTTTAACCCCTTTATAGCTTTTTTCTTTCTTTCTTTCTTTCTTTTTTTTCTTTTTTCAGTGTGTTCAAAGAATCTTTCCATCCTCAAGGTGGGGTGGGGGTGTGTGAAATGGACTGCTTTCTTCACCAGTACTGTAGCCCCCCAGGCTAGGAATTACCCAAGTCTTTCCTCTCAAATTGTATCACAAAAGATGTTATTCAATGCCAAAATTAACCTGATGTTTTTGATCTCCTGTTTCCATTTGTTTTAAGCCGGTATGTTTGCTCAGCCAAACAGACAAAAATATCCCCTTGGTTGTCATTCAAAAGAAAAGGGGAAGAAAAGAATCTGCTTGGCTCCTATTCAATGAAGAGAAGGAGCTTAATCTGATTTACTCCAGCTACTGGGTCTCAGTGTCTAGCTAGATTAATAACAGGCTCTGATTTCAGTTCATGGTTACTCCTGGGGACATGGTTCTGTGCAGTTCTGTGCAGTGGCATTCTCCCTGCTGCTTGCTGGCTCTTTGCTGTACTTTCTCTACTGATATTTATCCCCACATGGGCATGCTTCTTCTCGCTGCTCTTTTCCAGCCCCCACTGTGTTGAGAGCCGAGAGGAGGAGCTGCAGACTGGGGATGCTAATAGGACCCACAGATTAGGAGGGAAATGGTGTTTCCCTGTACTCTCTATTGAAAAGCAAGACCAAGGGCAGAAGGCAAAAACATCTCTTGGCAGCTGTGACTTAAATCTTGAGGTTAGTCAGCCCTCTGGTTCCTTTCAAAATCAGCTCTGTAAGAGGTGTGATCAGCTCATGGAATTTCTCCCTTGGTTGCAAGTTTTATGTTTATAACAAAGGAATTTAGACTTGCCTTCTTTTCTCCCAGACACCAGCTCTCCTTGCACTGGCTTGGGTTGGGGAGTAGGGGTGGCTATGTATAAGATGAGAAAGCAGATGTGTGTGTGTGTGTATATAAAACAAGGATGCTTCACAGCTGTTCCTGCTGAAGGAATAAGAACTGCTTTTTTTTTCCCAGGGGAAGAATTTACCTGCTTTGCTGTCCTCTGTCCTGGTGATGTTAGTTGGCAGACTTGAGAGATTTGTTCAAGTCTGGAGACTCTTCTGCTGGTCATTGAACATTTCTTGTTACTGCAGAGAAATAAGAGTATTATTTGATTTTTCTGGCATTTGGTGAAACTAAGGCAAAAAAAAAAAAAGAGGGTTACAACAGATGTTTTAAAGGTTTAGGCATTCAGACAATTTATATCAGGGAACAAAATCAAGAGATGTGAATTTAAGAGATGTGAATTTTGCATGACTTTTTATAGAGGCCCCAAATGTACCTGCATTTCCTACATTACATTTTTTGCTGTTTTCTGAAGTATCTTCTGGATTGATTTGTTTATTTATTTTGACTAGGAGATTTCCCTCTGGATTATATACTCTCGTACCTTCTCTTGGAGCCAAGGCAATTGTTACTTGCTTATCTTGGTACAATGTGCTACTTACACATGTGATTAGGGCTGGCTCCTGCTTTTTGGAGCTTCCATTCCCTGTTTTAACCCAGTTGATTCAAGAAACAGGCAATTAATCCCCACTGAAACCCTTCTATGAGGACCCCCATGGTACTGGTTGGCAGGATTTTTCTCCCTGGCTTGCTCATAGGCTGGGTTTTAGCTCTCTGCTTGGTATTGCTGCAGTGTTTTGTGATGTTTAGTAGGGTTTACTTGCCAGGTCTCTTATTTTTCGAGTAGAGTCTAAATGGTTTTGAAAGGCATTTATAAAATGCCTTTCCCTTGTGGCACTCATTCAAACAGGATAAAAGTTAACTCATCATAACCTCAGTGAGGCTTTTAAAGCCAGAATTACCTGCTGTGTAACTTGTATATTTTGAAACAAAAACAATAACAATCCTGTAAAATTCATTCTGGGTAAAGTTGTCTGGGAAACTTCTGTATCATCATCTTTCTGGTCTGTGACTGAGGGATTCTTTTCATCATAAGATACCATTAAAAATTGCAGGTGCTGACAGTGGAGTGTCTCCATTGCAGTAATCAACAGGTGGGTCTTTGTTCTGTGCAGTTCTAGGCATACATCAATAAAAAAGAAGTTGCTGGTGTTACATGGCTGGGATTGTGGATGCTTGTTCTACAGAGAGCTAGGTCTTCACTGTTCTATCATCACAATCCCATTACTATCTTCACCACAGGTGAATTTGATTGTTATCATTCCTTCTGGTGATTCAAACCTTTCAGTTAAGATTGATGACTGAGGACTCCATGGTCCAGTCAGTGCATCTGGTGTTTTTCTATTTTTCTCCATTTTTTTCATTGGTGTTTAGGATTAACTGGCTTCTGATGCTTGTTTTCTATACAAGATATTAATCTTCAGTGCTGTGTTTGGCTGTTCTACAAATGGTGATTACCAGGAATAGGATATGACTGTAATGAAGGCTGGACCATCATTAGTGGTGCAATGGACGGCAGCTGTTGAAGGAAATGGAAACAGGAACATGGCAAAGAACTTGTGAAATAACTCTTCTGCCTTCTCTGGTTACTTCAACTCATCCCTTTCATGAGTCTAGGTCAGGGTGATTAGGTCAACTGTATGAGGCAATTGTACAAGAAAATATCTTCTGGCATATTTTCTCTCACAAAAGCTCAGTTGCTGTGTCTGAAGCCTTCAGAATGAGGCTTTTAATAAACAAAAACCAGTGCATTTTCCTTTTGTATATATTAATTGTCAGTGAAAGGCCGAATCTGATCCAGAATGGAGTTGCTGAAATGCACCTATAGCAGTAAGCCTGTTTCAATATCTCTTTTCCGATCCCTTGTGTAGTAGGAGCAGATCAGGCCTGTATGGTAGGATGCTATGGGGAACGTACAGAACACTTTTAACTTGCTTAAACTTGTTCACACACCTACAGAAACAAGTGTACATACATTCAGGTGATATGTCTATCAGTAGGTCCAAAAAAAAGTGGCAGAAAAAAGAAACCACTTTCTAACTGTCTCCTCTTCCTTCATTCTTTTTCTAGCTGTGGGAGTCAGGGAGTACCCACTCCCTCAGATTCCTTTAGAGTCTATTCTTCCTTCAAATAGCTACTCACTGATTCTTTCCCCCAGAGTATGTAAGTAAATCTCTTCTCTGTGAAGAAAATGAATCTTTCAATGCTCCTGGAAGTCTGTGAGTTCATTTTGGTTTTGACAGTTGACCCTTGTTACCATTTTAAGAAAAGGGAAAAGCCATAAGGCCATGGAAATCACTCTGTGACTAAATGAAAATACACCCCGTTTGGATAATTCACCCAGAGTCTCATTCGCAACAGCAGGTTGTCGGTTGGATGGGATGATCCTGTGGGTCTTTTTCAACCTTTGTGATTCTGTGATGAGTTGGTTCTGTTTGTGATCTGATTTTCATGTCTGGATTTTGCAGCAGAGCCATTTTCAGTTTCTTCTCTTTCCTTTGTTAAAATTCTGATACTAAACCCATATATGATGATAAGCTCCTTCAAGCTGAAAACAGAACATGCACGCACTCTGCCTTCTTTCCCCAGAAACACTACAGCATTTTCAGTGAAAAAGTGGCTAGCATAACAGTAAAATACACTCAGGGTACCTTGGGAATACTAAATCTGTTATCGTCAGTTTGTTCTCTGGAGAATAGCTAATGAAGAAACAATGCCCCAAGTATTTTCATTGTATTTCTCAAGGCAGAGGTTCAAATTGCTGCAGTAGTGATGCTTGCCTTTATGATGCTGAGAAATGAAAAACAGATTTGAAATTTAAGTTCACTGATATTTACAAAGAATTCTAAAAAGCACATTCATTTCCTGTTTATTTCCTCGTATAGTAAGCTATTTGTATGTAATTCAGTGCAATTAAATAAAAATTTCCTAGAAACTCAAGAGCCTCTGCCATTTTTTTAATTTTTTTTTTTCACAATTACTGGTAAAATAACACCCTCAAATGTTCCTGCAGTGTTTTCTAAAGTGATTAGTCAAGAATTTTGCTGAAAAGATATCCAGATGAAAGAGAATCCACTGGAACTAATTTAAAGGTCTGCCCTATCTGTAATTTGAAAAATATGTTTAAAATTGAATGCTGGTCAAATGTTTGATAAGGTCTGTTATGATATGCAGAGGATCTCTAGAAAACATCCAGTGGAGACCTCTGCATAGGGAATTCAGCAGAAATTGTCGAGTAAAGTTAGAGGCCATTAAGTGTGGAAGTGAGGGATTTGTGGGGCCAGTGAGTGACTTCTGGCTGAAATTCAGACCATGTATCATGTGACAATTTGTTTAAAAAAATGAGAGGTCTAATCATAGAAACAGTTTTTATTGGTCACTATGCTAGAGCTTGTTGGTTATGAAGCGCTCCATCATGTGTGGTGTACCCTTATAAAATTGTCTCCTGATTTCTGTATGAGTCTTTATTGGGAGCTGCACCTCAGGATGACAAGTGTGTTCAAAGTAGAAATGGCCTGCTCAGAGAGGCTGCACTGCCTTGCTCCAGCCCTGCGGGATGTGCAGGCAGTCATTCAAAGTGTCTGTGTGGTGGATCTGATGTCTGTCCTGTTTCAACCAGTGCATTTATGCCTTCCCTTCTTGTAAGGCCACATATAAACTTCAGCTCAATATCTTAAATATGAAGACCCCTATCCTGCATCATTCTCTTGCTTTTATATAGTTTGTTCTTGACCTTCACTCTCCTGGACAGTGTATTTTGACAGAAAGATTAGGGGCTGTGTTGGTTTATCATCGGGTGAAAGTCTCCATGGAAAGTTCAGTCATAGTCCATCTGTGATTGTAGAGTCCTGGGAAGCAGCACAAAGCTCTTGGTTAGATGACTGCATGACAGATTGTATGCAGGCAGAAGGCTGTGTGAAGAACGTGTTGAGTGAAGCATTCAGGTCTTCTTGTGAGGATTTGACACCTGTGTCAGGTGTGTGAATGAAGTTAAGGCAGTAATCCCTGAAGAAGAGGAATTAAAAAAGAGTGGGTGGTCACTTTTCCCCCAGTAATGCTGATTCATTAATATTTTTCAATGTCTTGTGTTTTATTTAATGATACCTGACCTGAGCTGTGAGCATGTAGTATTGGGAGGGTAACTATTAAGATACAGCATGGGCCTTGTAGTCCTGGAGAAAATGCATTGCTACTTCCATAGGAAGTTTGAGTCAAAGGTAGGAAGTTAATTATCTCCTGACCTGTACAGAATAATTACCAGGTGATCCCTGAGAACCCAGAACTACTATTTCTTTCCAAGGTCTTGGCGTATAAAACATCTTCAATTACAATATCTTGTGCATAAGAAATAAACCAGAGTTGCTTCTAGAGCCAGTCTTGCCAGAACTTTTATTTCTAGGTGCTGAACATCACACAATTGTTGAGAATATTATCTTGACCTCTAGTTTTGTGCAGCTCCCTGTTCCTGCCTCAACATCACTCAGGTGCTGCAGGAAATAAAACTTTTCTACCCTATGTCTTGCTTGTAAAAGAAAGAAGCCATTTATTTTGAGGTGAGAGGGCACCAGGTTTTGAGAGAGACTTACACAGAAGCATGCATGTCAGACCAAGGGCTATTCATCCCACCCTCTTCATTCCTCTTGTCATGGTTTAAAAATAAATACATAAAAACCGTAAGAAGGAAACAAACATTACTTACCTCCAGTATTTCATATGTCTGCTTAGTTCAATGGAGTGTGTGTGGAGGGGACACCAGGAAGCAGAACCCTTCAGAGGAAAATTCTGACTGCGAGCAGTTGGTTGAGGAGGAAATGAGGAGGTGACAGCCTGCAGTGCTGAAGTGGCCCTTCAGTGTCCACACATTTAGATACTGAAGCATCCTCTTACATGCCCAAATTTGCTCACAGACCAAGTAGAATTATTTATCTTCTGGACTGAAAGAAGCAAGCTGCAGTTGTTTTCTGTTTGTTTGTTTTGTTTTGTTTTTGTTTTTGTTTTTTTCTTAAGGCTTTTGACAGTGGGAATATTTGCATGTCAGACATGCAAAGGATAAAATGAAACCCTGTAGGATCATTCTTCTTTTAATGAATAAAAATGGTCTGATCCTCCATCCATGCTAATGAAGATCTTTGACTCAAACGGGAAGTATTAAACTGCTTTTTCTAACGATCTCCATGCTCTAGAAAGTGCTGATCATAAGGTATGTTTTCATATTGCATTAGCAGAAAAGAACAGCTTTTTACCTACCTGAGATGCCTCCAGACTTGATTCTGCTTCTGAGATGTACTGTTTTGATAGAGGCCTCTCTCTAGAAGTGTTTCTTGCTTCAGTGTCACAGTTTCTTTGAGTTGTTCAGGTTGGTGAATGTACTTATTTTATTAACGTACTGGAACCTCTCTCTGCTTCAGTGTCATCCAAAGTGGTCAGCTTGCTAGCTGTTTTCTTAAAACGTCTTGCTTTATACCATTATTTGAGATGAAAAGCTGCTGTTGGGTTACTAAGAGTGCTTCTGCATTAGGATTGTACATGTTTCCAGAAATCCATCTTCAGGTGAAAGGTGTCATTTGAAAATCTTGGCTGGGTTGTGTGCAAGTCAGGATGCTCACCTCACCTAAATCTTCACTGCCCCTCATGGCTCAGGTGCCCTACTCATAAAGACTGGGAAAAACTGGGATTTCAACATGCTTGCCAAGTAGCTTGTAATTGCTTTGAGCAATATTTTCCCTTACAGCTTGTGGAGTTAAATCCTACTACACGTACAAGTCTGCTTTCATGCCATCTCTCAGTCTGCTGTTTGCTTTGGGCTCAGGCAAAATTTTGCCCCCATAAGATGTTTGTGAAGTTTTTTGAGTGTACTCTCAATTTTCTACTTTTTGTGTGATGCTATCGACTCTCCACTGGGAAAAAGGTGTTAGACAACATTAACTGTTTCATTAGGTTTAGCAAAGGGAATTTGGCATAGTTATTGACATGTTCTCTGTGAAATATGAATGGAAGAAACACTCCTCTTCGATGACAGTTTGTGCATGGCCTCTTTGATCACAGCAGTTGACGAGGCTCCTCCTCCAAATGACTGCCACTGTCAATGAACAGAATCTCTTGATGACCCTCAGATACTGATGGATAATGACCTTCCTTCTACACAGTGAGTATTCTTAAGGCAAGCTCTGGGGAATGACACCAAATCTTCTCATACTTTTTGAAAATATTTTAATAGCTGTGGGTTTGAGAAACTCTGAAGGCAGGCAGCTTCTGCATCTGCAGTTTGGCTATGACAAAGGCACGAGAGTGCTGTTAAATACAAGTGCTGAGATACTATCCCGTTGCTGCCTTCACCTGCTCCATACAGCTCCATGGTAAAAAAAAAAAAAAGCTAAAATTGCAAAATCTCTGCAAATTCCCACAAAGCATCAGTGACCATTGCATATTAAGAGGAATGGAAGCATAAAACCCAGGATGTAAACACTGTGAATTTCCTGGGGGGAGGGGAGAAAGGGGAAATGCTCTGATTTCTTCCAACCATCAATATAGTTCTTTATGGTGAAAACTGGAATGTTATCATGCATTTCCTTTGGACAAATCAGAGAGAAAAATTGCAGTCCATTCATGATGTTGCAACATGACAGCATTTTTCTTTTATATAGCTTTCCCTTCCTGTGTAGATAGTTCACTACTACGGCAATTGAATTAGACAAAAGTGATTTATGTAGTCTGTGCAGAGAGAAAAGGCTTTGTTAGGTTTCGGGGAAGATTTGGAACACTGAGGGTGAGAAACAGCTTGGCTGAGACATGGGGAATCACAATCCTCTCATTAAATCTCCATGCCTATGACCAGACGTGGCCTCACTTTGCATTTGCTGCTTGGTTACTGAATCTATGAAGCTGTTGTCTGGAAACAAAAGCCAGTAAATCAAATCAATGGGCATCTTTCAGTGGGAACCAAAGGAGACTGTGATGTTGTATTCTCCCTTGGCTTGCTCTACGAATGTAGCAGATGCTATAACATATCTATGCACGTTTCTGCTTACATATTGTACAGCAAAATAGAACTTCTTATCTTTCCATGTAATACATCATGGTTTAGGAGAGGTTTTTCGTAACTGGCAAGAAAATCTGCCCCTCTCTTCCAAGATAATATATCCGTAGGATAACCAATACCTTCAGCTAGTGAAGAATTTTATTTTATTTTTATTTGCTTTTGCTAAAACCTTCCTGGGCTATGGTGACAAGCATAAAGCAGGAATTAGTGTTGGTTCAAAGCAATCTTATACGCTGTAAGGGAGAAACAGATCATTGGTGACTAATACCTGACTTCTAAGCGGACAAAAAACGTTAGAGATATTTCTGATGTCTCACTCTTTGCGTTCATATTATTGGAAAAATTCTGTCAAAGAGAAGTTAGGTACTGGATTCAATTTTTAAGAGAGCTTTCTTCCATGGGGACGTCCTACTCAAATGCACTTTTCTTGGTATTTGAGAGCTGGCAGATTTGTTTGTGAAGAAACACTTGCACGGGCTTTCTGTGTGGGAAATATGAGTCAAAACAGTAACACATCTTCTTCTAAAAGTCCGTACTATTTTGATGGAAAGTTTGAGAGAAGACTAGTTTAGAAAATGTTGGAACTTATAGCAGAAGGTGATCAAAGTAACAAAGGAATGACACAGGGTGTTCCAATGAACTTCAGGCACTCTGAAGTTCGGTCTCTGCCCTGGCACCGATTAACATGATGTATTGTCTTGTAAATTCCAGTCAACATTACATCAGCTTTCTACAGAGGGTGTATCTATTCTCCTGTGAAAATCAGAGACCTCTGGGGCCTTGTCCGTTAAACGGTTTGTTGGCTCAATAAAATGGCTCACGTGGCAGAAATGTATATTAGAAATCAATACAGCTGCACTTTCCTTCCCTCGCAGAAGAAGGGAAAGCTCAAGGGACTAATTAAGTCCTCTTTGAAAGAGCTGCCACATCTTGAAACATTTTAAATAAATGCCATGTGTGTACAGGTAGATCTGAATTTAACTCAGATTTTGTATTTGTGCACTAAAAAATGTATTTTGATTATAAATGGCTTATTCACTATAAACAAGCATCTTACTTTATAGATGTTAAATCTTACGATAGTATTGATTTGCAATTAGTATGATGAGCTGTCATAGTGAATTCTCATTGGGCAGATTTTCTTGGTGATACTATGAGTGTCAAAATTCAGTTATCCATTGATCACGACAGCCCTAGAAATAGTAATTTATTTATGATCTTCTAATAAACCAGATAATGTGCATGCTCCTCTTCATTTGGCTCGAAAGATTCAGGAATGTTTTGCTTTCTGTAGAAAGCCCTCAATGACACTGGCTAGTTGATCTCCCCTGGGGTTGGCGTTTTTAGGAAGGAGAAGCTCAGCTGCCTCCCATTGATTACGGGAAACCACACATGATGTGGCTGTGGGGTATATTTCACAGGCCACAGAATTTGCAGGTGGCCAAAGACTTTGGTGACAAATTCCCAAATTCATATCGGGCACTAATACTTGCTCTTTTGGACTTGCAGTATCTCTGGAAACTGCTGGTAGGAAGGAGCCCCGGGAGAACTTGCAAGAGTTTGTCAGTGCTGATGCATGGGTTCTAGTAGGGTGTGGGCTGGTGCTGGAAGTATGGGTACTTTCTGCCAGCCCTTGTGATGCTGAATGAAGGTGACGCTCTCTGATGAGTCAGGTCTGTCCCTAAACGCCTCTTTAAAATTCAAGCTAAAATATCAGAAAGGATCTAGCTGGAAAGGGAACTAGACCTGCCTCAAAGCCAATATCTGTTTCTTTTCTATCCAAGAACCAAACTGGAGGGATCACAAAGAGGAATGCATGTGCACCTCTCCACTTCCATGCCCCGTGAGCATGCAAGTATTTTACGTGCGTTTATTTCTTACCCACAACAAAAAAGAAAGAAATGGAGAGAGAGAGAGGAAAAGAAAGAAGGAGTGTTGAATTATGCCGCCCAGTAAATTAGTTAGGTGAAAATATGCATGTGATTTGTGTAATTCCCAACTGTTATTCCAATAGGAAGAACAGAAGGAGGAAGAAAAGGGGAATCTGCCATGATAGTAAGATGGAAGTTAATCACCAGTTTAATTCATAATCTCCAGCTCTTGAAAGGAGTTACTAATAAGTGTTTGTCTTCTTTTTCCCTCCCACTCCTTTTCCCTGGGAGCTAGTAAGAGACAGTCAGCACTGATCACAGAAGCCAAATTGTTAAGGAGAGGAGAAATCCCTGATGACAACCCTTTAATCTGCCTCTGGAAAGGGCATTTTGTGTTAATAGGACAAAACTGTAACATTTAATATTAATTATAGGGATTTAGGTAGGAACACATGAAGGATGGAGGCAGGGGATAGGCTGGAGGAAAAGAGAGATCTGATTGCAACAGTCTGTTGTTGCAGAAGGAAATGGAGCAGCCAAAGGAGTAGAATCTCTTGGGTGGTCCTGAGAGAGTTTATGGTTGATGAGTGACATCCAGTTTGTATGGCCTCAGGAAAGAACCTGATCAGGAACTTACCTGAGCTTTAGATGAGAAAAGGAAAGGTGTAAAGAAAACAGACATTGGGCTTCAAGGACAAGATTCAATCTGTGTGGCTTGTGGGTCCCATGGTAAACAAAGGGGCCCTACGGGAGGAATGTGACTGTATAGATGTAACTTGACTCATAGTCATCTCTTGCACGCTTGAATTAATGCACCCCTATCAGTTTCAACCCTTCCTTCTGCTGCTTTTGTGAATGCTACATTTGGCTCCCTATTCTTTCCTCCAAAGTGTGATAAAAAGATGATAGGAGATTTAATTTCCAGAAAAGAACACCCAGGCAGGCAGCAGGATGCCAGCTGTTGGGTAGATTAATGTGGGAAGGTTTCCTATCAGGCGTTTGGTGTCTCTGTTACAGATAAACAATTTTTCTTAAAAATTAAAAATACATATAAATGCCCGTTAGCAGATGAAGCATCTTGGTGATGTTCCATTATAAAGCAGGATGAACATGAGCTGGATTTCATCTGACCTTTAAATTACCTCCATTTTATCAGTTCCATTTTATCAGCAGCTCTTTAGAGAATGAGTCCTTACCCTGAATTAATAGAATCTTTCATTGCAGGCCTGTGAATAGGCCAGGCAAGAGAGTGCTTCCCCAGAAAAGATTGCATCTGGAGCAGAAGAGTACACTTGTATGTAGGGAGTATGCTTAGTAGGGTTGGTCTTGCCATGTTTTTACCTGTGTTCCATATAAAAGAAAGCTCATCACAGGCAACAAATGACAGGGTGGGGGGGGGGGTATAAATCCAATTCTTTCTAATCTCTGTGCTTCAGAGCTGTGCAGACAGAAGGTGGCTCATCTCCTTAGCATCCAGGAATGAAAGAAAATCACTTCTTAAGCTCTGGAGATAGAAACTGAGTAACTAGGTGTGTGGAGATTGGCTCTGGTGGTTGGTATGGAATGATACTGGAATTTTTATTTTTACTTTTTTTGTGGAACCCAGTGCTGGCTGACTTCTTTAACGCTCTACCAAGGCTGAATTCTGCACCAAAGGTGGTTGAATGCAGGAGGAAAGGCAAGTAGGCCAGCACAGCCCTTGCAGCGATATGGCATGACTTGTGCATGGGCAATTCTGGAGGCGTAAACAGCTCCCAGGGCACACTGAGGCGTTTCCCACTGCTCTCCTGTAGTAGATCAAATCCTAGGATTGCAATGAATGCGATTTTGCTTTCACAAAGAGATAGCAGAGGATGAAGCTTGAAGGAAATGTGTTCGCTTAGCCACAGCAGTGCTGAAAATATGCTCTGTACTCATGCTTGTGTTAACTTCCACTGCTCTCTTGAAGGACACCACCCAGGACCTGTGCAACACACGAATGATACAGGAGGCTGGCCTGATTTGCCTCATTTTCCAGTACAAAGCTGCTTCATGTTCAGTTTGATTGCTTTTCCTGTCTGACTTTTTGTTGTGTGATTAAATGTTGGTGAATGCATGGAGAGATGGCTTTTATTATCTAAATTGTGTTTTGTCATGTCAGTTCCTGGAAACTCAAATTTATTATTTTTTTTTTCTTTCAGTTATTCTATTAGAAAGATCCAAACTGAATCATAGCTGTAATGCTGCATGTTTTCTTTCACTGTCACTTTTAGATTGATCTAACTATTTACATAGCAGCATGTCACCGCTCTGGTTGTCCCTCCTGCCTCACCTTGTCCTAGGGCTGCTTTAAACAACGCATTTGGTGAGGAAGGTGGAATTTTATAATGGAGATACATCCTGTTGATAGTAGTTAATCTCCTTGTTAAAAAAAAATAGACCCATTTCATCTTCTAATTTAATGATAAATTGCATTCATTCATCAGGGAACGAAGGTTTATTAATAGAGAGGATAATAAATGGGCTGCAGAGAGATACGAGAAAATAGTTTTGTCAAATAAGGGACTTAGGGGAAAGTAGGAGCACGAAGGCAAAACTGAAATCTCCAGAATCATCAGCATCTCTATGTACCCCAAACATCACCACTATGACCTTCACTCCTTGTCTCAGACTTCCTAATTCAGTTTAGATTTATACTGTAAAAGATTTCCAAGAAGAGAAATACCTAGGGATGCAATGTTTGTTCCTCAGGTCAGTGGGCACATCTTCAGATCCAGAGCAGGCATGAAAATACCCTCAGAGTAGTGTGAGTGAGGGCAACTAATGCTGAATTTGGGTTGAATTAATGGAATGTTTCTGGAAAAGAAACTTGAAACTAGAAGTTGAAAGATACCAAATGCTTCATTTCATGGGGAAAATGGAACCTGGAATTCCAGGGTCTGCATTGTGCTTTGCAGAGACAATGCAGATGAGGCTGCCTATGCAGTGATTTCCTGTCAGTACCTCGGGGGATTCCTCTTAAAGCTGGTTTAATAATAAACTGTTAACTGTAAAATCTGTCATTGGAAATTCTAATTTAATTTCCTGGGGATAAAATCAGGGGTGAAATTTTCACAAAGGCCTAGCTGTTAGGAAATCTTTCTCATTGTATTTTTTCTTGCTTTGATTTGAGTGAAAAAGCTAAGTTTTGATAAAAACTGTGAGCTGTCTTTCTCCCATTCGATCTAACAGCTAAACTGCTCTTCCAGTGCTCAGCTGCCTTCCCAGACCTGTGCTGGGTCTGACCTGGCAGGCTGCACTAGCCCAGTGTTTGTCTGCCACGTTGGTGAGCTGCTGACTGATCCTCCTGGTGCTAGTTAACAGAGATATTAATCATGCTTGCTTTCCGTCTCTTTTGACAGAAGGAAAAGGTCAGGAGGTGCAGTGCTCTGCTCCTCTTGCTGTCAGGGGAGTGCAGGAGATGGGTTGGGGAGAGACATCACCTGCTGCGGAAAGGGAGAGCTACCCATGTTTGATGCTATTTAAGGAAACACAGATTAAGAGAAGGGAGGGAGAGGGAAAATCCCTCTATTAATGAACTCATTAGTGCTGGGAAAAGTAAAACCAAATTGCTCTTCTGAAAAGCACTATCTAGCTGGATTTATTACCTTCTGTAATTAGGGCCCAAACAGAATGGAGTGGTATAGGTAAGGGTTGAGAGAGGAAAATGTGGTCTATTCACAGCCTAATTATTCAGGTGGAGAAGTGACATTTGCACCAAGAGGGAATAACATGACAACCCTGTCACCTCACCTGCAGAGCCTGGGCTATCCTTGCGTGCACTCTGGAGATCAGAAAATTTGGAATGCTGGGGAGAGGAGGGAGAAGGATTAGAGTAAGGATGCCTGCACTTGTACACTGACCCTCAGTTTGTGCCTGGGCCCACACTAGTGAGGTCCAATCTGCATGGAGTCATATGGGTCTGGCAGCAACATTAGCTCTAGGGACCCCTTGCAGCTGGCAGTGGGCAGAGTTAGACAGACATCTGCATTGAAAAAGAAAAAGCCTAATGTGGAAGTGCTGTGGAGCCTCAGCAGTGGGTGTACTTGGGTATCATGTTGCTTTTCTCTGCTGGACAGAACCCAGTGCTTGGTGCTCTCTGGGCACTGTTCTAGTGCAGCACAGCAAGGATGGGAGCAGAGTTCCTGAAGCAGGGAGTGTGTTTGGGCTGTTTGGCTCGCAGAGGAGTCCTGTCTGGGCTGCCATCACAGCTGTCCTTTGTAGAAACTGGTAGGGAAGGAAGAAGAAATGGGCTCCCCAGGGACAACTGTGTTTAGTCGCGTGCCCAGGAGAGCTTGTGAAGCCTTCACTCGTTGCAGAAGCTTTTGTCTTTGCTTCTTCAAACACAGCCGCCTGGAGGGTTTTCTTTGCAAAAGGCTTTTTGGTGCAATTCTTTCAAGTGGCAGGAGCTGTGTGTGTTTGAGCTGCAGGCAGCCTGCTTGGAGACTGAGCTGTGTGTTTGTAGGGGCTGGGGAATTGAAAACACCCTGACAGGAGGGGAAACATCAGAGGTGTTTAAGACTTACCTGTGCCAGGATGTGGCCCAAACTTCTGAACCACGGTGCATGTTTAAATTGCTTTCATTGAAAAAGTACAATCCTCTCTGTGGAGGCTCACAGCTGGCTTTAAAAGTGACTTTTAAAAAATTTAAGTTATTGATCCACTGTTAAATGGACTAAATTTAGCTTAAGTCTTCCTGAGTTTAGCAGTGTCTGTTTAAAATGTATTTAAAGCAAATGAGGTAATAAAAACCTAAACTAGAACCATTCCTTTCCTCCTACCCCAGTATGCTGTTGCACTCTTCACCTTGCTCATTTCACTCACACTGTTCTGTGAAAATTGCTGACCAGCCTTGCGTGTTCAGCGAGGAACAAAACCTATCTCTCTGACACTTGCAGTGAAGGCTTGCATGGGGAGTCAGGCAACCTACTGTGACCCTTCATCTGCCCCTTTTTTGTCACTGGGACCACATGTGCTTCTCTGTGTAGCCTCAGGCTAATGGTACTGTGATCTGAAAGCTCTGCAATTTCCCTCTTTGTGTTGCTTAGTATTATGAATCTTACACCTCTGCTCATTTCCACTGTTCTGAGTGTTGGGCTGTATTTTTATATATCACAGACACAGCAACATTGCAGATAGCAGGCTGGAAAATGGGGCTTGGCCAGAGTCTGTCTCTGGATGCTCTGCATGGTAGCTAGAAATTTTGTTCTTGCATTTCCTTCTCTTCTAGGGCCCCCTAACCAGGAGCCAGCTGCTGCCTCAGCTGCATAGAGCCTGCATGGTAGCAACTTGCTCTGATGGAGCAGTCGGAATGGAAAGGGATAATTTCTGTCCAGATGTCACATTGATCTGCATGGAGGGGAAGGAATGTCTCTGTACAGCAAGATGAACCAAGTTCTCTCCCAACTCATTAAAGCTCAGTTTCCCATGAAATGCCAGACACCCATATGCACTCATTCAGTCACTCATGTTAGATGTCTAAGAAAGAGCAAAGTCCTCATGCTGCTCTCCCTGGCACGGTGACCTGATGTGACACCCTCCCTAAGAGCCTCGTGGGCCTTAATGGATAACATAAATATCCATAAGGCTACTTAATTAGCTCTGTCTTCTGCTTGTGCAGTTCCCATTGCTGTCACAGCTGAATGCCTTCTGCAGCATCTCACAGCAGCATCTGACACAGCCCCTACATAACCCACATCTTCCAGAGGAGCTCCAGAGGAGTCCACACCCTGCGGGTAAAGGAGCATCTGGTACTATTACAGCTACGGCAGAACTTGGTAGAGGTTGTCTTGTTTGCACTGTTTTTCCAGGGCTGGGGAATATGTTTGTGGTATAGAAGATGTACTGTTTGCTAGCTCACTTCTTTGGGAGTAAAAGGTCAGACCTCTCCAACCAGCTTGGTATCTGAAGAATACCTTTGCTCTGTGTGAGAGATGCTCCTCATACAGAAAAAGAAACCTCACAGTGACAGGTGTCAACATCAACAGAGGTGCTGGTGTATAGCTAGGATCCCAGCCGAGTTCATAAACCTTATTGCTTTTCCTAATGAAGTTGGCTGAATTTTGCCAAACTCCCATGTTTGAAGTTATGTTTCCTTGGGAGTATGTTTGTGGCACCTGAGCAACCAGGCACCTTTCTAGAGGGTTTGGAACACTGTCTGTGCCATGTTTTGTTCTTCTACTGGATTTACAGCATTTGATTTCACAAGCAAGAGTCTTAGCAAATGAACTGAGAGATCTCCCATTCCATTCTCTTACTCTGTTGAATACGTGTTCTTGGTAGGGCTTCAGAGTGCAGAATCCACCTCATGAAACTGAAACACCAAAGAAGATGTGTATTCCTGTGTGTTGCTATCCTTCTTTCAATTCTTTGCTGAATGTGTGAATTCTTCTTTTGAGTCTCAGACCTGCACAGAAAGGGGACAGCTACTTCACCCTTCACTGTCCTAGCAGATAGTGTCAGTGCTGTGTACATTTCCCCATGATGCTGTTTCCCTGGGTACGTCTGTGCTGCAGCATAGACAGCTTTAAATCAACTTGCCTGCATCTTCATAGCTGTCAGATGTTTTGCAGCAGCTCGGCACTGGTCTGATGCTGCCTTGACAGGACTGCTGCATGCCAGCTTGGGTGTTTTGGTGCCTGAATGCTTCTCCCCTCTGGCAGGCAATAGGACCGTGGCACAGACTCATTGGCTGCCATAGCATGTGCCCCTTGGGAGACACAGCTGTGCAATGAAACTCTGAAGACATTGTCCAAGTTCTCTTGGGTTCATGTGGCTTGTATGGGAAATGGTAGCAATGACAAAGCAGGAATTGGTATACCAGAGTGCTGTCAGTTTGCTGGGTACCAGGCTGTGCTTGAGACTGTCCCTTCACTGGCTTCAGATGGTTAACACTGGTGTTGATCTAGCAACTTGAGCTGAAATTGAGACCTTTTCTTTTAGAGGCTGTTTTGTAGCTTAGAATAGTACAAGCAAGGAAGTGTGTCTGTCTCTACATTTCACCTATTTAACTCCAAGAAGAGTTTGTGGGATCTAGTCTGCATGGTGGTGGGTGCATCCTTACCTTGGGAGCTGTGTCTGTGCACAGGGTGGCTGGCTGGGCAGAGTGGATTCACAGCATCAGGTTCATAGGATTGCTGTTGTGGATCTCACCTGGCACTTTGCAAGGCACAAACTGCAGGGCTGGCTGGAGCACCAACTCTGACGTTCCCCTGCATGGTCCCAAGAGCATTCTGTGTCTGCCTCCATCTTCCCCTTGTCATTTCTCCCCACCCTTGATTTACCACAAAACTCTTCTGGTTAATCAACCTGTTCCCTGAAGTCATGTCTCTCTGCAGCTCTGAGCCATTTCCAGAGGTGTTCTGAAATCCACTGAGGATGAAGGTAGATGAGTTTCTTACTGATAAATAGGTATCTTTAACTCTGCAAATATCCCAGTCCCTGGAGTGTGCCAGTGCTGATAGAAGGATGGATTTTATCATTCTAGTTCCTGTGCAACACTTGAGAATTAACAGGAGAGCAGTGCAGAAAGCATCTTCTCTAGGAAAGCAGAGCATGACTCAGGGCTTTCTCATGTTTCCTTCAGGGAAAAGTGGGGCTAAGAGCAGATTTATACAAAAGGAAAAAAAGAAGAAAAAATAATACAACACAATGCAATACAAACAAGTCTCAAGTCCTCAGGTTATGAGAAGGTTGCACAATCTAGGATGAAAGAAATGGGTTGCTGGCCTTCTGCAGTGCTGAATGTCTGTCAGACAGCTGCAGGTTTTGATCATGTATCTGCTGGGCTAAGCATCCAGAGGACATGAATGGTAGCTTCAGGGCTGCTGGAAAGTGCAGGTTTTGCAGCTTAAGGCAGAAATGAGAAGGTGTTCAGTGTCCTGGGGGCTCGCAGTGCTGACACGGCTGCCACGCAAAGGAATTGTAAAGGACAGAGGAAAGGATAACGGTAGGAAATTTATAGTGATGTTGTCAAGGGAAAGAATGTGTTTGAGTTCTGATGTATCTTGCCTGCTTTGGCTTCCAGAGATAGGACCCTGAATTAGAATCTTCTGACAGATACTGTGAGACTGCTATTATTTTCTAATCAAGCTCCTACAGCAGCAAATTGGAGACTGATAAACACAGATTCTCTTCAATCTTTGTTCATGTGAGTCATTCCCTTGTACTTGTGTGGATTCTACAGCTATAGATAAGCACTTTTTGTTGAGGGGGACACGTGTACCTAGTCAAAGTAAAAACAAAATGCATGTGTAGTATCAAATCATGACAGCCTAAAAAATGATTTGAGTTATTCAGTTTTGTAGAGGTAAGTCCTATACATGTTTTTGTTTGTTGATGTACAAAATCATTACAGTACGCCCTGAAACGAGACACAGACCCCCAGATGGTTTGCACACAGTTCCCTTTGACCTGGTTTTCTGCTCTCCATTATTCTTGGCGTTTGAGGGGCCATATAAAACCCATGCTATCATTAGTGAGTCTAGACTGGAAAAAAACCCAGACTGAATGATGTCTGAGCTATTACGAAGATGGAGAAAGGAATTAAGCATTTTGATGGTTTCAGAAGCAATCCTAGCATGAAACTCTTCCTGCATGTGCGTTTGTGAGATCCCTGCTGCCTGTGAACAAAAAAGCATTTCTGTACATTTGTGGGTGCTGTTAAATAGTACAGGGCATTTAGACAAGTCTCTGCTTTTATTCCTGTTTTTGAATGTTGTTGTTCTTCCATATTTTTTTTCTCGAACCTTTAATTCCAAGGTTTATTGGGTACACATATGGTAAAAGTTCCTTCCTCACTTCATCACAGTGGAAACACTCATTAATGGACTCATTAATAATCTCCAGCCGGACATTACCCAGTGAGGTCTGTGTGCTCCGAGTTAACATGTCTGTGGTTATCTCTGCCAAGTGGAGATCTATTATTTTCTCACCTCAGCCACAGAAATTACTCCCCTGACAGAGGCACTTTGCTGTACCACAATACCCAGAGATTGCTGAATATTCATTATATGTGCTCCTGAAAATGCCTTGCCAGCATATGGTATTGGAGCCAAGATGCTTTATTACCTCTTGCCTTTTGCTTTCCTTGGAGAAAGTGTTGTGGCTTATATCATCAGTTCAGTTAACTTTTTCATCTGAGCTCCTTTGCATTGTGCTTTGCTTTGAAAAGGGAAACAGAGGGAAAAACTCTGATTTAGCCCTGGTGCTTTGGTTCTGTGAAAGTGAGATTTACAGCCCCGCTAGTCTGCTGGAAGATTGATTAAAGAAGACAAGCCTTTGAACTTTGTTTCAAACAAGAGGTGGTTGTAATAACTGTAATCTCCTGCTTTATATTTCCTGGAGTGAGGGAGGGAGGATCTCCATTTACCTTGCTGTCACAGGAAAAAATGAGGGATGTAGGTGGCCTGCATTCAAACAGCTGTAGCTGCAGATCCTCTTTGTATCTTCAAATTACATCTGAGCACTCCGTGTTGCTTATTGTGTCTTAGAACTGCCCACAGTGCGTGGTGTGCTCCCACCCTGAGAAAGCGTGAGTGGCAGAACAGACCCCAGTGGTGCTGTGGGATTGTGGTATAAAAATTCCGTGTTCTAGATGAAGTGAATTTTAATTCTGGGGTACTTTCCAGCCTGTCGTATTTGCTGCAGATATAATAGCACAAGTTAGCAAACAATTTTAAAAGTATGTGAAACTGTATGCACAGTGAGCTTTTGTTTGTCCTGTCAGCTCCTAGCATTCTGAAATTAAGGCTTGGAGCTACCACTTGCATCCAAATGATTCCATTTAATGCATTGTCCTTCATGAATTCGTCTAATTCATTTTCTACCCCATTTATAATTCCTGGTGTTTGGAGCCACATGGCCACATGAAGCATCTGTACAATGAACGTCACACATCTCAAACCTGCTTTTGCATCATGTGCTGTACAGATCATCACTGCCATATCCTTGTGGCCAAAGAGCTGTGTACTCTTATAGGCCGATGCAGGTTTACAGAATTCCAGTTTCAACACAACCCTTTTTAACTCACTGACATTGTAAGGGAAAAAGATACAGAAATGTGCTTTTGGTCATTACGTATTTATTTGAGAATCTACCGTCAGTGCAATGGGAAATCACTTTAAAAATGCCTTTTACCTATGTTTTACCTGTATTCAATCTGTCCCTCTGTCAGAAAGGGTTCATGTCTGCCCTGTGTAGGAAACCCATATGTTCTGGGCAGACTGGGCACCAGATTTGGTGAGCAGGAGCCCTGAGGAACTAGCAACTGGATGGTTTGGTTGCAAAATGGTTTGGTTGAGAAATGTGAATTCGGACACTGCTGGCTAGAAGAAGGAACTGAATCCCTTTTGTTTACCCACAGTCTAGGGCATGAAAGAAAACAATGTTATTACCTTCTTGTCTGATTTATGCAGTCTTTAATGACTTGAATCACGGCTTGAATCACTGACAGCCTGATGGACTGTGCACCCCATCACGTTAATCCTCCTGTCCTTCTTGTGTTGTTACTAAATTTAAAGATGCGCCCAAGGAATTTTGTATTTACATCTGCTGAAATGCTGAGAAGTGTTTATCTATGCAGTGGCAAAGGCTCCATTGCATTGATCAAAGTATATTTCATTGATTGCAGAATAAAACTTGACATTCTGCTTTCTGTGATTCTACAGCTGATATTCTGCTTCTCAAGAGGAATTTAGAGTGGGAATGGGGCGACAAATACATCTTATTTTTTGGGTATTCTGCAGAGATCCCTTCATGCTAGATTTCAAGTGCAAGCAATACAGGCAAGACGATGTAAATAGAAAATAGTACCAGTGGTGGTAGCTGTGTAGAACTACTGCATTATACCAGTTTAGATTGAGGGTCTCCATTTAAACCCTTTTGTTACTTTTGTGAGACACCGTTTCGGAGCAGCTATACCATATTTTGTCCTGCCGGCCCCGAAGTCAAACCTCTTCCACTGACAAAAGTAGTCATACCCCCTCAGTTCTCAGCACAGCAGTTATTACTTTATTGTTGGAAATAAGACTATGTGGTGTTTTTAAAACATAGTTTCCCAATGCTAAAAAAAATGCCTAACAGGTTGTTTTCGTAGTAGCTGCTCCAGCTAGAAGTGGGACAGGATGAATTGTGTGACTGGCTACAGAGACTAAACTAACAGCTAAAAATCTGGATTTTCTAGTTACTTTTTCAATATTTGCCTTCAATATATTTGGCCAGACTTTGCAGAATAGTAGATTCATGTACTGTCTCTATCAACACTATTAATATTTCAACACTGCATATCTAATAGTCTTCTTGAGTTGTCCCAGTATTAATTCTTTTCCTGGAGGTAAACACTGCTCTGTGGCAGTGTGGTGCTGCAGGGTATGCCTGTGTTTTGGCTTGGTTCAGATTTCATCTCCTGTGATGAAAGAAGGGGATCTGTGCTTTTGCTTTTCAGCCATAGGTGCATTGCGATCATGCCTTCTTTTGCAAGCAGGAGACTTGCCATGTGGAAAACTCCTTCCCTTCTCCAATTAAATCACCTTGATCGTGCTGGTTTTGAAGCCTTTTCCACATCAGGTTTATGGGTCCTTTCAGCCTCTACAAGGCAGCCTTGGCAAAGGCTGAAAGAGCAGCCCTGGATAGCTATGGAACTCAGGACAGGGCTCCTCCATGAAGTAAGATATCAGGGGATGGAGCAGTGTTGTGTGGTGGGAGGAACATGTTCTCCATTACTGGGCCAAGGCAAACTCGGAAACAGGCAAGGCTGATAGCAGTGTGTGAGCCGTGCTGTCAGAAGGAAGGATTGTGTCTGTGCTGCCTGGGGTCAAGCGATGGGAAGTACAGCCAAATTTCAAGTTTCCCTTTTAGACACGCTCCAGCCATTGGAAATTTACTGCTGTTACATGGCTCTTAAATTCCAGAATCCTTAGATTATTTTTTTTTTTCCTGAGAAAAAAATGTTCATCTTCTGGAAAAGTAATGCCAACCTTATTACCTTTTATGAGTCGGTATATGTTCAGCTAGATCACAATGGTTATGTAATTTTTAAAATTTTTTTCATAACAAATGCAGCATTTTTTTCTTCAAAAAGACTTTTTGTATAAAAGCCATTCCCCTTTATCAGTAAGGAATTAAGCCTTTGTAGGAACCCTTTGATTTCTTCACTGTCCAAAAGGAGAGCACAAGGAAGTTCTAATTTTGTGGTTTGCTTGGTATTTCTGAGGCAGTGAACAAAGCTTAGATCAGCTGATAGTGAATCAAAAATCACAGCTGTAGCAGAAATGCCGAGTCCCAGCTTGATGCAGTGATGGGGCACCTGGTGGGAAGGCAGGGCCAACCCTGGGGGAGCTCAGGTGTATGCAATGTTCCTGAGTGACCAGAAGGGCTGGAGCCAGGATCCACCCCTTCCCAGACCTCATTTAAGGGTTGGCAGTGGAGACGAGGGGATCTTGCTGGAGATCCCTGTGTACCTGAGGCCTTCTGAAGGTAAGCAGCTTCTTTCCTTTATTTCTGTGCCCATGGCTGTTGCATTCAAGCAAGTCATCCCTTGTTGTGGCCTAGGAACTTGCTGCTCTGCTGTCATTGCTGTGCTTTCTGTTGTGATACAGTGTGTTTAGGTTCTGTGAAATCATTAAGCGTTCAGGAGGGAGTCTTCATAAATGGCAAATGTACCAGGTCCTAAGTGAAAGACTGGCAAAATCCTTCCAATTTCTGTACTCGGAACAACATACAAAGCCTGAAAAAATGGGTGGTTTTTTTCAGGACTGGTGCTTCTAAGCCACCCCAAGGACAACTTCTTCAGATTAACTGAGGACACAGACTAGGCTGGCACCTTGGAGAAGGACCTTTGTCTACAACTCTGAAGTTGTGGGGACTAAGGTGCCATGTCAGATGAGATTGTCTTTGGTGCCATGGACTGCTTTTAAACACAGCTCACCCTTCTTTGGGATAATCCTGACTCCATTAAGATTGGATGTATAGTGGTTTAGAAATGGGGAATTTTAAATGCCCTAAAATGACGAAGAAGAATCGTGGAATCATCAGGGCTGGAAAAGATCTCTAAGATCATGCAGTCCAACCATCTACCTATCTCTGAGTAGCACTAATAAGGTTTTTAAAAGGGCAGTGATTTTGTGAACAACTTCAAAATTATGCTGCGTGAGCAGGATCTGATTCTGCTGCAAATTTCTGCAACATGTTGAGCAAAACAAAAGCTGCTAGAAAGGTTTTTGCTTTCAGAAAATGAATGCATCAAAACAATATTGTAACAGTAATTTAAAACCACGATTCATAGAATGAGTGTAGTGGAGGATGCTGAAATCTTGATAATAATTAAAAAAAAAGTGGAGAGTTAATGGAGAGAAAAACTGCCACGTTTTCACAGGAACTTAGCAGAAAACACCTTAAGGATCAGAATGGGTATGCGTGTAATTCAGAAATTCGTACTGAGGCTGTTTTTTCACTCTGTGTCGCAATGACTGGACATTCAATTACCTTGTGATTTCTAAAGCATCTAATTTCTCTTTCTATTCTTCCCTTACTTAAACAAAGGATCCTGGATGCAGTAATAGTAATTTCTACTCCTGGTAGTGGTACTCAGTTTGCTTCTGGTATATTTGGAAAACCAAATTTGCTTAGTGTTCCTACGTGAAACACAGAACAAATGCTCACTAGGTACTAAAAGCAAGTTCAGGAACTTCTGCTCCTTCTGTCACAGCTTGGTCTAATTGTGCCTCGCCCCGATTCATGGCTGCGATTTAAGGCGTTGCTCCTCCTTCTGTCCTCGTGGGAGAAGGGGGAAGCTCATCTCTTGCTTGTGCTGGAGGAGACGCTTTCAGATTCGGCCTGAAGTGCTCCTCAGCTCTTTCCAGGCTGAATAGTGAGGCAGTGGCACGCTCCCAAACCAGTATCTCGCACCAACGCCGGTGCCAGCCTTCAGACCCACCCGCTGCAGGGCTGAGCATCCTCGTGCATGGGATGCCCAGAAGCTGAGCTCTAGAAGTCTGACCTTCAGGCCATCCCCGTCGCAGTGTGATTGACACATTGCTAATAGAGGATTATAACTTCAAAATGGGGATAAGCACTAGGAGCAGATGAGTGTTTAAATAACAAAGAGCCTCTTTTTATGCAAATGTCCCAAGCAATAAGGAACAAAGGGAGAGGATCTCATCCCTCTCCTGCCCTCTGAGAGCCCTGGAAGTGGAAGCAAATTGCTCCTGTACACCAGTGGAGGGTTTTGTTCCCTGGCAGCTGGGGGGGGGAGGGGGGGGGGGTGAGATCTTTCCCTCTTTCCGGGCTCTTCTGTTGATCCAGCACTCGATTTATCTACTTGATAATCTGGAAACGTGACCCCGCTTAAAGGGGGGAATGGAAATAATACTTTTTGGAGCGGACTGTCGAAACAGGATTCCCCGCCTGTAGCCGACGTGAGGATGCTGCCCTGTGAGTGTTCTTGCTGTTCTGCACGTGTGCGTTTGAAATGCTGTTGGTGGGTGGGTGTGGGGGGAATCAGAGTTTGACTGAAATCCATAGGTGAGGAGCTCCAGCGCTGCGTTGTTCCCATGGGTGTCCGAATCCCGTAGGCATCTCTGCTAATCTCAGCCGTAATTATTATCGGTAAACATTTTGCTGATGGGAGCAGGTGAGTGTGGCTCGAAGGAGCTGGCATATATCCGAGGAATTTAAATGAAGTTACTATGATACTAAGGTGGCATCAGGGAACAGATGGTGTGTTTTCTTGTTGTTTTTCAACTTCGGTGAGTGAGGCACAGGCAGGCCCATGACCGATCCCTAAATCCACAGCCCCCAGTACTTCCCATGTATCCCACCTCTTCCACCACGAGCCGAGCAGGATGGGGATGATTCCAGCAGGTCCTTTTTACCGTAGGCAGTGTAGCTGACTCATCATTTTTCTCTCCAAATTCTTACAAAGCATTTTGATTTCTAGAAAATTAGGTGTTTTAGAGGTCCATCCTTCTTGTTTCTTTTCCTTTATTTTGTAATTGGCTTTTTTTTTTAACTCTTAAATAGCGCTTCCAAATGTAAATCTTTCATTGTAATTACGGTATACAGGAAACTGACGTTTTAACCCAACCTCATGTTTTGCCCCAAATGTCCATCTTCAAAAGTAATAATTATTTAAAAAAGAAAAATAAAATTCAAAGGGCAAATTCCATTAAGATCCATTGTTCTTCATTAAAACTGGTATATCTTTGCTAAAGCACAAAGATCAGTTTTGTAGGAATAGTTTTCCCAAAGCAAATGTGCTGAAATGGAGAGGCTGCTAAGCTCTCATCGAGCAGATAGATGTGCATACCTGTGGGTTTGCATGAAACTTTCTGGCTGCTGAGCTGAAAACCCCAGTGCTACAAGTTCTGAAACACAGAAAAAGTGAATTTAAACCTTGAAACCTGTATGCTTTTTTTTAACCTTGTTCTGCCATCCTCCCTCTATGTTAAATGCTTTCATCAGATCTCATCCCTTTTGTTTTTGTAGCAGAGAGCCTGGTAGGAGAACAGAATGAAAATTAATGTAATGTAGCACTGGTAATTGTGCCCCATCTCAACCTCGCGGTGTCTGTCTGCCATCCAGAAGCATCTGGCACATGTTTGTTCCCTTCTTCCCCCCTCAGGGGAAATCATTTTCAGTTGAATGATTTGTTTCGAATTTTTTAAAAATAAGTGTACATGTGATGCTGAACAGTTGTTAGAAAAAGACCAGGCCTCCTCCTAGAATGGAGGAAGACAGATTGACAGAGATCTGCGACTTCTCGTTCAGTGACTGCTATTTTTTTTATTTTATTTTTTTTTGAACTCTTCCACTGTTTCAGGTCATCTTGGTCTTTTTACATGTGCTGTAGCAATCTATTGCCAGCGGTTACAGGTGGATTTTTTTAGAGTCATCTGAGCACTGGGTTTGATGAGGTGCAGATGTTAGCATCTGTCTATCTGGTTTAAGCTCCTCTTAACTGTCAGTTCCTATTGCATGACTCTAATGACTCTAGTTACTGAAGTTCAGCCAGTAGGAAATACTGGGCTTGAGGATTTGGAGGGTATTTCGTAAAACTATGAAATCACTGAAGATGGAAAAAGCCTCCAAGATCCCCAGCCCACCCCCACGGTGCCAATAACTACATCCCACAGTGCCACATCTCCATGGTCCTCAAATACCTCCAGGGACAGTGACCCACCCCCACCCTGGACAGCTGTGCCTCTGCATCACTGCTCTTTCTGAGAAGTTTTCTTCCTGATTGAAGTTTGTTTGCAATGGCCTTAGTACTGTTCACACTTCAAAAAGCAATCCTTTAACCAGAATTACAAGTGAATCGCTCTTATCCTGTAGTTACTCAGTATTCTTCTGCAGTGTAGCACTGAGACCGGCTTCTGCTCTCATTGAATAAAATTAATCTCTATGCAGAGGATTTTGCTCCTGTTAAAAGAAAAGCCTATTTCACCTAGGGATTTGGAGGGTATATTTAAAAAAAGAAAAAATATATTACCATTCCTTTTTGTTTAAAAATATGCAATATGTTTGAATGAGGATTTTTTGATGTCGCTTATGTAGACTTTCAGAGGGGTCAGTCTCAAATAATCATATCTGCAAACTGTTTTAGAGTTATCTGGCGGCCGAAAGCCAACATGCAGATTGGAAGCAGAGGACTCGTTTCTCCTGAAATGCCATATCTCCAGGGTGTTCTGGGGCAATGAACACACCTGTGCTCATTTTTTATTTTTAATTTTTTTTTGTTAGTGCATCTACAGCTTTGTCCCCAGCTGCTGCCAGCAACCCAGATGTCAGAAGGAGTCCTCTGCTCTCCCACAGGTCTCCTGGCTGTGCTCAGAGCATGATCTTGCTGCTTCTGTGCTTACCCGTGGGGATAAGGGCTTTCCTGGCTCCTTTCTCTGTGAACAAACAGGCAAGGGAAGAGGGCAGCACACAGACAACAGATGTGATGATGAGCATCTCTGTGCCTCAGCATCCCTCACTGTACAACAAGGAATGTATCTCCTTCACTGCACTTCAGTGGGCTTCCATTTGTGATTGTTCAGAAAGGTAGAAGCAGTAGGAATGGATTTTTTTTTTTTTTGAGTATGCTTAATTAATCACTTGAAGATTTATTACTACTCCAAAGGGGTTTCACTCTACGCTCATTTATTTTGTCCCTTATCCCTATGACAACTTCATCTCCCCATCAGAAAAACATTTACAGGCACTTTAAGCATGACTTTTGAGGGCAAAAATTGAGGAGATTGTTTCTGACAAGAAAAATACTTTGATCTATTATAAGAAACATCATTTGGGTTGGTTCACGTGACAGAGGTTTTTGTGGCTTGGTTAGTGCGTGTGGTCATCCCATGCAGGTGTTGGAACTAGATGATCTTTATGGTCCTTTCCAACCAGAGTCCCATGAGTCTATGAATCGTTACTGCTTATTAAGGCTGCAAGGAGATCACAGGGATGCTTTATACCAGCATCTCAGTAAGTTTGTACATAGCTGACCCTGTTGGCAATACAGAGTCTCCAGAAAGATGTGAGCTGTGCTGTTTGTCTTCCTGTAACAGGACAAACAAGTAGATTTAGTCATTCTGACGGTAAAAATATAAACAAAATGAAGAATATGAGCTCTTATATGTTGCCCTGTTGCTATCCCTGATCCGCCATGCTCAACATCCCTCTGGCTCCATGTGCTCTTCTGCCCTAGGCTAGCCCAGCTCTCTCACAGGAGCACTGCTTGGAGCTGCTGTGCTGCTTGAGTTGTTTGCTGGTGGTATAGCTAAAATGAAGCCTCTGGTGCTTCCTTTGAGGACAACAAAAGGTTGAGATGAATGGCATGAAGAGGTGGAACAAGAGTCCTTGCTGTGCTTTGCTTCTTGGAGCCTTGCCTTAGGGCAGGCTCTGTTCCCAGCAGAACTCAGGGCTGCGTGCAGAATTCTGACTGGCTGTGTTGTCATAAGGCCAAGTGGTTCACTTGCATGGGGCGATGTGTTTCTCTCCCTTTTGCTCTGCACCTTTTGTGCCTTTGCTCTGTCACTTAACCAGCTTTCCCAGCTGTTGGAAATAGGATAGAGAGGAAACCAAGATTGGGAGCTTAACCTCAAATGCCCTGCCGGTGTGATACTTTCTGATTAAAGCTCTTACGGATGCTATGAAAAACAATCCATCTTTCTTCAGGCTATTGACTTTCCTATAAAGAGCAATACCGAGCAACGTCCTTCCTCCAGAAATCTCAGAGACAGTTTAAATGCTACTCCCTGGGAGGACATTGTTCTCATCTAAATGTGATGGTTTTCTGACTAATTTAAATTTCTCCTTATTCAGCTTCAATGCTGTCAGCTCTGCTACTGAAAATAGAACTTTTCCATAGGTGAAAGTTTCTAAATGCTGGACTGGCAGACTCATGCCAGCTTTCCTTAAATTATGAGTCTATTTAAAATTCCACTTTAAAAATTAATCTGAATTAATTTCAAGATGGTGCTTCCGTGTGAAGTGCCTGGTTCTGTGGCAGTTCTTCCCCCTCCATCTATATTACCCACCCAAGCATGCATTGCAGCACAGCGTGGCTGGGTAACACAGTGGTGAGCACTGCTTTCAGGCTGCAGTGCAGGGTGCTGTGGCTCTCCTAGCTGATTTGCTGCTACTTTTCAGCTGTTGCTCAGGTTGTCACCTGTGTGACAACCTCTGCTGGTGAGCTGAGGGTGAAGTCAGGGTACAATAGTATGATTTTACTAAGTTCTTTAACAGAGTTAAGCTGCTCCCAGGCAGTGATGCCCTTGTTTTATTTCCTGGTAAAGAATTCAATAGGGATTACTAATCTGCATGTGCTCAGCCGCTGGTTTCACTGGGAACCTGAGCTAAAAATACATGAAGGTACCAATTTAACTGCTCAGCTGAGACTGTGGCTTGTGCCTTTGTATCTACAGTGTGGTTATTTAAATGGAAATATCCTGCTCTTCCTTTCTAGGCCCTCCATCCTTCTACTTTCGTTGATAGCATTAACCTGAGTCCCTCAGGTGCTCCTCTCCACACTGTCAAGGTGCAGAGTTTGACTTGTCTGCTGTCTCTGATTGCAGCTCTGCAACCCTTCTCCTGTCCATGAGATGCTTCCTCCAATGCCACCTGGTAAGTTGTCCCCTTTCCAGTTTCAAGTCCTTCTTAAAAACATGCAATACTCATGAAAAGTAGATGCAGAGATCCCAGTGAAATCTGTGCTGGAAATAGTGGATCAACTTATTTTCCCCTCGTTTGCTATTTTTTTTGCCACAATGTTGGATGGGGGAAAAAACAATTTAATCTTGAGATAAGCTGAGATGTGTTTTTGCTGTGGACACATGTAGAACAGAAGATTATCTGCACTACCTAACAGATTTTGAAATGCTATCTTTGTTTTGTTCTACTGATAAAGAGTGAGAGGAAGCTATATGTTAATTTTGTGTATTAGATGGGGATCAGAAATGAGAGAGATTAACATTTATTGGTCCATTTCTTGCATTTCAGTGGTACTTCAGCTGGCTCTTCAGTCAGGCAATTGCCTTTGTGAAACTGGCCAAAATGTATTTACTTTGCAAACAGGTTGTTGTTGTCTTCTTCTTTTTGTGTGTGTGCATGCTACCTTTCAGCTGCCTGGTTTTAAACTTAATCCTTCCTCCCATTCTGATGTCAAGCTTTGCTTGTTTTGTGGCATTTGTTTTGAAGCTAGGGAAGATTTTTAGTCATGTGGGTAGTGGGGGTTGATGGATGATAGAAGATGCTCAAATCAGAGACTGTTCTAACATTCGGAGTACTGAAGAAATGGAAAGTGAAGTTAATGTTTCCTGTATGTAAAATGGCATTATTACGAAGGCTTGAGATTTCTGTATGCCAGAAGTGTTTTAGAGAGCTTGATTAAAGTCTAGTGATGATACGACTCTGTTTATATACGAATGATTAAAGTGACTGTGTGAACTGCTTGCAAATCACCCAGTTCCTCTGATCTGGCAAAGCAGCAGTGTGCACTGCCCTGATGCATGTTCTAGTGGAGTCCTGGTCAGTCAGAGCTGATCGAAGCGTTAATTCCCTCCCTCCCTTGCATTACCTTTGTAGGGACCATCTCAGATGGTCACCCAGCAAAGAGCACATGAGTTATACCCCTATCAAAAGCCTACACACAGACTTTTTCCTGGATATTGTTTCACCTTGTAGTGTTGAGTGTACAAATAGCTGGGATTGCTGAGGAGGATGTTACATGCTTGTATTCCAATGTCAGTGTTTGGTTTCAGCACACTTCCTGTTAGGTGGTGCTCAGTTACTAATGTGAGTTGTTGGGATACCTGCTGTTGAGCTCATGCAGCTCTCATAACATCACAGTATTTCTATTTAATGTCAAAAAAAGCAGCATTGAACAAGCCTCTGGGCCAGCTCTCAGAGGGAGCAGCGATTTCCCTGGGTCTGGGAGGCAGCTGGGAAGCTGCCCTGCTCGTTTCTGAAGGTGTGAGTGTTGTTTAAGAATTCTCAGCAACATCTGGAGATCTCTCGTGCCCAGGTGAAGTGGAAAAGTTATTAACCTTGAGTGAGCAGAGTTTGCTTTTCAAAAAAATGAATCAAAGGAATGTGTTTTGATACGTTAAAAAATGCATGTCGTATAACTGCTGCTCTATGCCTGCCAAATCCGAGAACCGCTCAAGCGTGGGAAAGAGCAAAGAGAAAAAAAACAATAAAAATTATCCAAGCCTAAAGGAAATATTAGGAAAGGAGATGAAAGATAGCCACCTGAGATGTGCATGCAACAAAGGTTTTTAATCCCCTGCTGGTGTTGCATGCTTGTTCAGGAAGGGAATATGCAGACAAAGGAAAGTTTACATGAATAATATGCATACGCATAATGTGGTCAGTTTGTAACCCTCGGCTTAGGGCCAGAGATTCTCCTTAGAGAAAAATGCATTGCCTTCTTGCAGACACCAGAAGCTCTCCTATTTTATGGACCTCCTCTGCAGATCTTCTAGTGTGCTAGTGAGGGGATGTTGGCCTCCAGTACAAAGCGATGGTCGCAGACAAAAGAGCACAAAGAGGTAGTGCACTTCTGAAGTGTTATAGTTAGGATAAATTTCTAACAAGTAGGGTAGCCTAGAAGGAGTCTGGAAATGGTAGCAGCAGCTTTGTGCTGCTGAGGTGATGTCTGCAAGGCAACCAGCTTATTAAAAATGTGAGGGTTTGTCCTTGTGCAGAAGTTATGGGGTTTGAACAGAAGCCAGGATGCCATCTGCATGTGTCCAACAAAAGTCTGAAGCACTTTGTAGAAGAGCCGTTGTGCTCTCCCAACTCAAACCTCCCAACAACTGTTCCAGTCAGCTGGGACAGAGGAATTTTACAAGATTAGCAGGCTACGGGCAACAAGTGAACAGCTAACCTTGTCTGCTTCAAAGCCGGCAATGTGATCTCTAAATTGAATTCATAAGATTGATCACAGCTTTTCCAGTTGATAATGACCAGAAAAGATAGAAAAGGGATGTGAGAAAACTCCTCTAGTCCAATTGCTTTCTCACAATGATGGTACAATGTGCAGCTCAAACCGCAGAGATGGAATTACTACTGGGTCTCCAAACCAAGTTGCTCTAAAAACACTGAGGTGTTTAATACGTTACAATCCAAATGCAATATCTCAGGACAGTGGCTCATCTTTTATCTAGGAGGAATCAGATGGAAAGTACATTAGAAGTTGAAATTTGTCTCCTCTGGGGGAACTGTACTGAGTCATGGTGATGTATGGGATCTGTGCAAAGAGAAGGGCGAACATATTCTCTTTGATTTATCTGTAGCATAAGTTCTTCCACTTTATGGTGTTTCTTTTCCATTGGCTGCAGTCAACTGCAAAGAGAAGTTCCCCTGGGCTCCTTTGCAGTGGGATTATACTGGGGTGCCAGTGTGGAATAGTTCTGTTAGGGACATGGAAGTGTGTTTGAAAAGGAAGGGGAAGCTAATACAAAAGATACAGACCAATGGAAGCAGATCTAGGAGAAGATATGGCAGATTTGATGCATTCTATTACTCAGATGCTTTGGTGTATAAAGTTAAAAAGCAAGGAGGAATGGTTGGATTAAGCTCCTCAAGTATGTTAGTCCTTCACTGCCAGCTTTCAGGGCTCTGTACAAATCTAATTCCATGGAGAACTAACGGGGAGCTTGGGTTATGCAAGACCAGGCTGCTGTTAGAACAGCTTGGGTCCGCAAGCAGGCTTACAGGGAAAGCTAATGATGTTTTCATATTAATGCTAGGATCGGAGTTAGACCTAGGAAAGTTGAATAAATCTAGTTTCCATAAGTGAAGAATTTACAGGATAAAGGAAAGCCTGAACATACTTTGTCACTGGGCTGCGTTGCAGGAGGGGGAAAGGGCAAAGTAAGTGTGTTTTCATGCATGCTCTGAACCCTGTATCACAGTGGCAATGCTTTGTTCTTCTAAAACTGCTGAATATTTGGTGCTCCCAAGAAATCATATCTTTCTACCTGTGATTCCCTACACCATCAGTTTCCACTGATACCCAGCAGCAGAGCTAGCTGGCCTCCATCCAGTTATATGCCCTGACTTTTCTTTGCTGATTCTTAAGTACCATCTATACCTAAGCCAGGAATAAAAGTGTACTTTCAAAAATTACCCCACACAATTTGCAAAGGGGCTGATTAAAAAATTTCTTGTTATCCCTAAGAAATCTGGTGTTCTCTTAAGAAAGAGAAATATACTGTTTTCCTTTGTTAACTGCCGGAATCTTCTTAGAAATTCTATCATATTTCATTTTTATTGTCTGTTGCTAGAACAACCCAGGTGGCACATTGAAGAATACTTGTCAAAAATGTACTGTTGTTCTTTTATCAAGGAAAAAATATTTATCTCATAACCCAATCATTTTTTTTCTGAGATAATTATAGATCTAGGCAAAGAGGAATTGAAGTTAATGTATTTTCTTCATTTATTGCACTAGCATTCGTTATCTTTCCTTGGTTTTTTTTCTTTCACTTTTTTTCAGGGAAAAAACCCCACAAAGCACCTTCTTTGGTGATGTCTTTTTGTGAGGTTTGTTGGTTAACTGGAATTGGCAAGGGGCCACATCCAAGCAATCTTTCTTGCAACTTGATGGTGGGGTGCTGCTCCAAGCAAACACCTCATTAATCACAAGTTGATGAATGTTTGCTACCTTCTCAGGAGTTCAGTGGTGATTAAGTTTGGGATTTTTCTCACCCAAATTCATCTCTGAGCACGTTTGAACTCGCTCCTGGATTCGTGTTAGCAGGTGTTTTCGCAGATAGAGGGCAATAAATGTTGGCTATCATGGCTTTCTCTTTTTACTTGGGAAGTCTGGATGATAAGCCCAGGTTACATACTTCAATTTCAAATGCTTAAAATGAGATGAATTCTATCTTCCAGTTCCTTCAAAGCTATTTACTTGATTTTTTTTTTTTTTTCTTTGCTGCTTCTGGCAAGTGACTGCTTCAGATCAGCTCCCCCTGCAACGAGTGATTCTCACTCCATTCCTCCAAGGCTTGACCTTTCTCCAACTTTGCCATTTATGCCACCTGCTTCCCACATTTGACACAACCCCAAGCAGTTGTGTATTTTTTTTTCTTATCATCCTTCGAGTTATGTTTTAAATCAGTCACCTTCTCTCCTAGCAAACAGCGGCTGTATTTACCAGCACTTCCCTGAGAGGTGCCAAGCTGCTAAAATCGATATTGTGTCACCTAAATACCATCCAGACTGCAACATCTTCAGGGCCAAAACTATTGCTTGTCCAAGGTATAAGAGTGTGAGAGAGGAAGGATACAAGGCAGCTCTCTTCCCACATTAGGTATATTTTTATATATAGGTATATATATATATTCCCTTTACTTCTTTTCCTCCCAACTTACCCTGAAATTCACTTTCCAGCAGTGAGGGTTGTTTCTTTAGCCTGGAAATCAGAATACTGTGGAATGAATGGACATAAAAGCAGCACACAGTTCAGTGTTATCTGAATGACACTGTGATAAAGCATGCTGTAATTTGTCCACTTTGGGTCTGGCTTTGAGTAATCACTTCCCCAGCACAGTACAGTTACATGAAGTAGAGCTCCTTGATCATATTTCCTTCTTACTGCTTGCTTAAATGTAATTCTGTGCTGTTTCCTGCTCTCAGGAGCTTTTAGGTTAGGTGCACACTGAGCCCTGGGACAATGGTGTAAGGAAAGCTTATAAAAGGTAAAGAGATTCCTTTTGTAGGAAAGGGACTGATTAAGATATTCACTGGGGGGGGCGGGAAGGAGAAGCTGATCGATGTACTGAGCTTTCTCAGCTGCATCTAGATAAGCTGGTCTTTCCTCTGGTATAAGAGATGGGATAGCTTAATCCTTTCACCACCGTAGCTTGTTCTTGAGGCTGAGGGCCATGGTGCAGCCATCTCATTAGCTCTGCCTCTATTGTGTGCTTGCAACACAGGAATCATAGGATGTGTCCAGCAGAGTTGGGTGTTCATGAACTGGGAGGGGGAAAGCATCTACAGCAAACCTCTTCCAGAACACCACTGAGCTGGAATAATGACTTTCAGGAAGCAGATGAACAAATGATTTATCATAAGGCAGGTTTGACCCTTGTCAGGGTCTTACTAAGCACCATCTTTCCTTACAGCTGAGTCTGTGCAACATTCAGAGGCTCTCCACAAGACTTTGATAGACAACTTCACATCTTGCTCCCCATTATCTAAGCCATGGTGAGGGATCCTCAGTCTAAGAAAAAGGAAGCTGTGAGAGGAAAGAATACCCCAGTACAAATATTTTGGACTTTGCTAGTGCAGTGTGTGCTATGTGGCTTGTGCCAAATAAAGGAAAGAATTTGCTTGCTCTTCTTGCTCTCCTTATGGAGCATATGCAGTTGTGGAGAGTGTGATGGGCTCAACCCTACTGTACCTTATCAGCAATGGACCTATAGGTAGGCAAATTCTAGTTAGTATCCTGAAGAGAGGTAAAATACAGTAATTTTTAATGGGGGGGGGGGGGGGGGGGGTAGAGGGGCTTCCCAATCCCTTGGAGACTTTGCCTTGGAAACTGTTATCTCTTACCCCTGGCAAAGCCCACCAGGCTCTGGTCCTGAATCAGCTGTTTTAGCCTTCAAACTACCTCTTTTCACCCTGTAGAGTGTGAAGGGCAAAACACACAGGGTAGAGACCTCAGTTGGGTGAACCACTGAGAACATCTCTTCCCTACAGCAAGCTCCCAGGGGGGCTAGTTACTAATTTCTGATTTCAGCATCATGATTATGTGCCCACTGTCCTGTAGGGTGAAACTGCATCAGGTCCCACAGCTGAACTGCCAGTGTTCAGTGGAGCATGTGGGCTTTCAGGCCTTTTACTGCCCCGGGTGGGAAGATGAAACTGCCAATTTCTACCTCTATGGGAGATTTAGTCTCGAGAGGTGTCCTTTGCCCTGTGTTATCAGGATGGTAGTGTACTTTGCACCATTAAAACTGCAAATTCATGGTGGGCAAACTAAGCAAACACTTTATTTTTGTTTAAAGGAAGGCTCTGAATCTGCCAAATACTTGTGAGGCCATAAAACTTGCAAAGGGTCTGGAACTGGGCTGATTTACAACTGCTTTGTGGACGCAGTTTTCTCCGCTTACTGGTCCTAAGCTTTATTTGCTTTGACGAATACCACTGTGCGTGATTCGGTGTGACATTTACAATCTTCCTCATGCAAATTGGCCCAGCAGCAGCCCAGGGACAGTGGACCATGAACTTATAAGGGTTGGCAGGGAGGTTGTGAGGCAGGGTCAGCACCACCAGGGTGTGACTTCTCCTCCTGCCAAGAGGGAACTGGATCAGTTGCTGTGGAAGGATGCTTTGGAGAACTGTCTGAGGCGCGGAATTATTTTCTTTTTGCTTCAGTTGCCCTTTATCTCAGCAAAATCAAACTAATAGTTTGGAGTCATGCTGCCGTGTTTCAAGCCTTCAGGCATTTTGTATTATTATTTTTTCCTGAATGATGCTACTTGGTGTCTGTGTCAAGGAGCTGGAGTTAAATATCTCTACGGTTCCTTCAATCCAACCTCTCCCATGATTATTTATTGGTCTTTTTGACTGGTTTTAAGAAAAGCTCTAAGAATACGTGCAGTTCCTCTCTCCTTCCTCCCTGGGTTCTTTCACAAATGTAAAAATCAGCTGGTAGAATTTTGTTAAAAGGAAGAAGAATGATAAAAACCTCAGTTTGGCGTAAAGATTTGACTGCCCATCTTGTAACAAAATATTTTGAAAGGAGTGAAAATGAGGTTTAGTAATGGGAATAAGGCTTTTTAGGGACTACCATAGGGGGTGCTATCAAGTCCCTGTGGCAGTGTGAGGGGAAAAAAAAGACATAAAAAAGGAGTGCCATTAAAATGGTATGGGGCAGTAGAGTCTGGTGGGTGGCTGTAGAGTTATGAGCAACAAACCCACCTTGCAGCTGCGTGGTGCAGCATAAGATCAGATACTGCAGTGGTCTGAAGAGACAGAGCTTCTGCCAATATCTCAGAGCAGTGTAAACTATGCAGCAAGAACTGGCACAGCTTTCCTGTTTGGCTAGATATGGCACTGATTTATATTGGGAAGGTGTTTCATGCAGTGGGGCACTGTAGGGAGACAGTTGCTTGTGATTTACGCATTGTGCCAAACTTGCTTTGAGCCTTATTTAAAAACAAAAACCTGTGCAGCCTCTTTTCCCTCCCTCTCCTGTGCTGATCAGTGCTAAATGCTGTTTGCCACTGAGGATGTTTAAACTAATTTTTCAGAAGTGCTGATGAAGCAGGACACACTTTTACTGCCATCAGAACATCTCTCAAGCTTGCTTCCTTGGTTGTGCTTGTAAAACACTGACCTTAACGAGTTCAAACCCCAAGGAATGGACAGTGCAGACTGTAGTCCCTGAGTGACAGCCCATCTGCCTGTGTGTCTTGCAGGCCAAAATGACTTCATTACAAAGCAGCACTCAGCTGAGTGCAGAGCAGGCAGAGAGAGCTCAGCCTTCCTGCATCTCCTGCTTTGCTCTTGCCCCATTTGATCCCATGGTGTCTGCCAAGGTAATTGGCACGCAGGTTGTGTTCCTCCTGCTGGGAGGCTCTTTCATTACGCAGCATGTTTCCAGCAAGCAGGGAAGCATGGGCTTTGCATGTCAGCACATTTATGTGCTGGTGTAGGACAGAGCTAGCTGGCTGCTGCCTGATGGGGGGGGGGCATAGAATTGGTGACAAATTTTAGATAGCAAAGGAAGGAGGGAGGCAAGGCACAGTGCAAAAATGCAAGGAAACTGCTCTTTTCAAAAGATGTTTTTGCCTGCATTGGAGGCTTTTTCCTTTCTGTCGTCCACCCTGACTACCCCTTACCACCACAGTCCTGCCATTGTGCCTAACACCTGCTCTGAAGCCTTTTCTGGAGCAGATACATCTCTGTCCGGGATGCTGTGTGACTCCCTCTCTTGTGCCATGTGCAGTAAGTTGCTAGACCTTTACACCTCTCAGCAACAGCTATCAATGTGACAGCACTGTGTGACTGACCCCTGGTCTTTGTCGGGTGGAGAGGGACTGGTGGATGGCTCAGCTGAAGTTTCTCTATCTTCCCCAGAGCCCAACTCTTTCCAGCTCTATTTGGTTAAGGAAGCACAGGATCGATATTTTTGACTCGTCAATATTCTGGTCCAGCTTCTTTTTTTTTTTTATCCTACTCACTCTTATTGCTCTCTTCTCTGGAATTGTTTTATTTTTTATGCTCTTGATTTCCATCTCAGCTCCTTTGTGGTGTAACCTTTCCACATCTTTAAGTTCATGGCCCTTGTTCTGTGTGTTTGATACGCTTTTAAGTAGCTGTATAGTTTCTTTTCCCTCCTCGGTCCCTCCAGAATTGATATCACTTGGTCAGATCAACTTTTTTTTTTTTGTTCTATGGACTCCAGCTCCACTTCTCCATCCTTTTGTTGTAGTTAAGGTCCCTTAGTCCCAGAACTATCTTGCTCCATCCCTGTCACATCACCTGTGTGTCTTTGTAATGATCCTTTGTTCAAATGCTGTCAGCAGCTGAACATGGTTTCAGATATGCTGGAGCATTTCTCCTCCATCCATCTGTTGTTGCTGAGGTTTTGCTGGTGAATTCTGGATATCTGAGCAAGGGGAACGCAGGCATTCTCATCCCTATGTCTGGTCCCAGGGATCTGGTTTGGTGAAAGATGGAGGTGGGAACTGTGGACTGAATTAAGTGCAAACATCATGACCATGGGACCTCTCCACTGCTTGCAACAGAAGCTCTGGGGATCTTCTAGGCTAACCTCCTTGATCAAGTGCAGGGTCAGGACTGCATGAGGGCTATGTCCATTTGAGTTTTCAGTATCCCCAAGAGCAGAAACTCCACAAACTCTTGGGCAACCTGTTCTAGTACTCAATTAAACTTATGGCATGGAAAAAATAATCATCTTCTGTTTGGATGGATTTTCCTGTGTTTCAGTTTGAGCCTCCTGTCTCTTGTTCTGACTCTGAGCACCACAGAGACAAGTTTGGCTCTCTCTTCTTTACTTGTCCCATCTGGTATCTGTGCACACTGACGAGTTCCCCTGAGCTTTCTTTCCTCTTGGCTAAGCAATCACGTATCTTTCAGTCTCTTCTTATGCCCCAATCCTCTAACAACCCCAATGAAGGGGCATAAATCCCACAGCCCAGGATGCTGCTGGGCTCTGCCATAGGCACGCATTGCTGGCTCATATCCAACCTGTCTAAGAGGTCTATGGCATGCTCTGAGTGTTTCAGCATTTTTTCTATTTAATTTGTATCATCGGTGTTTCATCTGGCTGCTGGAGTGACTGCGGAGCCATCTCTGTTTGTGTTAGATTGTTCTAGTTTATACTGAGTATTATCAGATTGAAATTTGATGTGAAATGGGCAGAAACTGATTGAAGGGCCAAGGCAATTCTCTCCCTCATCATCTTCCAGAATAAGCACTGCTGTTGTAAGCTCAAAAACACCTGTGAATGAAAGAATGTTCTTAAATTTTTGGATGACTTCCAGCATCTATCTGTGGGGAGGATAATCTTTCTGTGAAGAAGAGATGGCAGCCTGTGTGTGTACAAGAATGACATTAAACTGAGCTACCCTTCTACTCACATTTGTTAATAATCCACTGCATATGTTTCAGAGACTTAAAGGCCCAATGTGAACTTCTTCTCGGGTAGAGGAGCCTCTCACAATATGTTTTTGGTTTTTTTTTTTTTTTTGGGCCTTAGAGACGAGCGAATCTTCCTCAAATATTTTGAATCATAGATGGATATTTGTTCCCAGCTTTAATTGTTCCAGCCAAATTTTTACTCTAGTGTCTGTTTGTGGCAGGAGGGTGGGATAGTGGCACGTCCCTATTGAAACCAAAATGCCTCAGCACAGCTTGCAGCCTCCTGGCTTGTTTGGGAGCAATGTTGGTGCTCTGCACAGCAATAGGATCACAGGAGAGCTTGCATCTGAAGCAGCAGAATGCTGCTTCCCTTCGGAGACCTGTCTGTTCACTCAGTTTATGTGGCTATCGACAATTTCCATGAGCAACATTTCAGAACTGCAGCCTCTTTGGCAATCCCCTCTCTGTCCTGTCATCATTGATAAGTGGCTGTGCAGCAGATGTGGAAACAACTCCCTAACCTTTCTCCTGCCTGTGGCAGTCCTCGGGCGCTCCCGTGTCCCCCTTCTTCCCACACCACTAGAAAAAGCCTATTTTGTGCTCAAATAAAATCCCACCCAGCAACATAAAAGTCGCTTTGCTGTGGAGGGTCAGCAGTAGGTGGATTACACCCTGGAAATCCCCTGGTAGTTCTTAGAAAATAGGATTTAAATCTTTGTATAAAGGCAACTTTTATTAAGCAAACTGCTATCCAGTTGGTTCCCTGGAGTGCTGAGCTAGGTGAATTTAGGAAGCTCATAGCTGGGAAATTGGAGAAACGTGGTTATCTGTCATAGACTAAAAACCCTGCCAGTGTCCCCAGGGGTGATGCTTCGATACAGATGTAGAAAAAAATCCTTGTGTAGTTGAAGCAACGAAGAGAGCGTCTTCCAAGTGACAATATTTCCATTTAAAATCAAAAGGAAAGTCCCGAAGTCTCTTGGATAATCAATGAGGAGTTTTTGATGCCCTTACTTACCTATATGGTGTTTTTACACTTGCAGGTTGCTTTCATTACAGCTGGCGGTAGTGTTTTACAGGCTGTTTTAAGAACAAAATGAGCAACAGCCTTGTGTCTGAGAGCAACACTAAAGAAAGGCACAGCCAATGCATTGGGGACCACAGAACAAATGTCTGTGGATGGATGAGTGCACAGAGTTGCTTGGGAAGACCTTGTGAACGTGGCCTTTGGGCTTAGTCTGGACTGGCTGTACTCCTCGGGGCAGTGTAAGGAGCCTGAAGGTTGCTGGCTTTTCTGCCAGCTGCTGATAGCTTCTGGCTTTGCTGGAGTCCTGACGTCTCTGGGGTATGGCATGCTTGGTGCTGTTTGCTTGTGTTAAATACATGGATTATGGCATTGGGAACTGTTTTGTTGGTATAAATCTAATCAGAGATCTCTTTGATGGTAGTGTTTCTCTACCAGAGCTGGGCACTGTTTCAAAAGCCAGGTGAATTGGCCCTGGGAAGATGCAGTGTCATGGTTAAAGGCAGGAGAGAACTGAGGCTTCTCCAGATCTGGAGCCTGAAGATAGCTGAGATAGGAAGATGAGTCTTAGCTGCTGGAATAAAGTGGCTCTTTGTTCCCAACTGAACTTGATTTCTTCATGTGTGATTTCTGGATCTCCCTGGCCTCTTCCAGAGAGAAGGATACCAGGGAGGGACCAGAGCCCACTGGAGTGCATGCCTCATTGCATGGGTGCAGGGACACCACGACAACACAGGGGCCACAGCAGTCCTGCAGTGATCTCCTTTCTGTTGTGTAGTGGGTGTAGACAAGGGACCATGTGGGTCATCAGTGTGTCTCTGAGCTGCAGGGGAGGTGTGCTCTGGATGGTTCCTTGAGAGGCTTGATCTCAAATCTTGTAGCTGGGAAGAACCTGCTCGATCTCTGGTGTGGATTCTGGGGCCTGTTGGGCGGACTAGCTTGGTTCTGGCAGATGGGAAATGCCCTTCGTTCATGCAGCTCAGACACGGACTTGGGATGCCCTGTCTCCTTGCAACCACAAGACAAGGCTCAGTGGGTCTGTGTGGGGCTCAGCCTGTGTTGCTTTCCCTGCTGGACCTGTTGTGCACTCCTACAGCCATTGCAGCTTGCAGGCAATAACTGTGTTAGCAACTCCAGCAGAGACTGGATATTGTCCTTAGTGTTGAAATAACGTGGGTAGCAGATGATCTTTGAGTTAATGAGACCTTCAGATGCAAGCTCTCTGAGCAAAGATAATATATCCCCTTCTTCCTTTCCCTTTCACATCCCCCAGTGCTCCCTTATTCCTATTTCAGGTGCTTCTGCTTCTGGAACAATATTTATCATTTTCCATCTTTGACGGCAGAGTTTTTTCCTCTCGTGCTCTCTCATTTTATCTTGCCCAAGGGGTCTGTGCTACCTTTTATTAGCTGACACTTCACTTCTGTAGATGGAAATGACACTAATGGAATGTGGCTGAGGCTTTATTACAGAAACGCTGTTTGCACTGCACAAGCAAACCTCCAAACAATTCCACAGGAAAGGAATACACCTTGGAAGCAGGTGGGAGAGCTGCAGACAAAAAAGAAGACAGGAGGCAAGACGAGGTGCTGATGAGGTCCAGGTCTCTGCCTGTCTGGCACTTCTGACATTGCCTCATCTTCTTGCCAAAAGCCTATGCCTGTAAAATGGCTCTGAAGGATGGTGAGTGCTGTTCTGGAAGCTCTTGGGTTGCTTCTGTCAGTAAGCATAGGACTTCCAAGATGAAGCCATGTTTTGGCAAACCTGACTTTGCTGAAGCAAGGAGGCAGGGCTGCTGCTTACTGCTTTTCTTGAGTGTGAAAACATGTCTGTGTCCTTACTTAAAGGAAAGCACTACTGTGTTTCTTCTCTTCCCAACGTTAACAAGGTTGCAGTGTCCCCCTGCACAATGAGAAGGAAACATTAGCATCTTTGCAAACCCCCAGGTACCACTCTTGAATCTTGGCTCTTGGCTGCTTTCAACTCCAAGTCCAAGGACATAACGATAACCAAATTATGGCAGAGATAAAATACTAAGGGAGCCAGAAATCAAGCATCTGGTAAGGGAGGAAGGCAGCTGGCTGGGAAGAGTTTGGGGTATGAGGGAGGTGACATTCGCTGAGCAGCAACCTCTGTGGCTGTTCTTCTGTGTTATTGATGCTTGCTTTTCCCTCCCTCTTTTATTTTCATGGTGTGTCTGTTACATCTACGGCTCATTAGGCAACAAGATGCTAATGCTGTCTGTAAGGCTGCAGGATAGACGCCCTCCCTCTCCTCTATTCTTCTGTGCTTTAATAACTATACATATCGGTTTTGTTTTGATTCTATGTCTTCATCTACCACTGTCCCCCTTCATTCACAGTGTAGCTCTAAGGAGAATCAGTTCAGGAACTGGAAGCTCTTTGTTCTGTCCCACTTGTATAAGGAATTTTTCTTGCATCTTAAAGCAGTTAACCCTATTTTAACAAAAATGAGTTACATATGTTAAAAGATGTAGGGAATAATGCTAGCAGCAGTAGCCTGTGTACTGGCCAGTTTCAATGGGGAAGCTTTAGATGTGGGATACAAGTTATTTAATTTGATGAATTAAAGCATTGTAGGTGCTGCGGAAGTAGAAACTTCTAGGCCAATCCACAGCCAAAAACAAAAAAAAACAACCAACCATCCAAAAGGCAACATGGGCAATCTACAGCTCGTGCTCACTGGTCACTTGTTGACACCCAGCCTGATTGACTTTTGGTGCAGAAAGTTTTGTCAGAAGTGTTTTTTGGGCTGACTCATCATGGGAGCCACCAAATCAAATGGGCATGCCAGAGACCATCAAGCACTGCAGTGCTTCTCCTTCCCCCAAAGATCCCTTCTCACTGATGGAGAGGCACAGGAATTGTTTGAAGTTTTCAAATCATTACAACTGACAAGGAACTAAGTCCTGTACAGGAGCACCAGCCAAATGACTTCCTTGCTTTGAAAAAGAAGATGGGTGGGAGGTTTGATAGTAGTCCTCAAACACATGAGCAGGAGCTGCAGCAAGGAAGGTACTGTTCCTCACTTCCTCTAGGTGTGGGACAATTAGGAATGAACTGAAAATTGGTATTGTGGGACCAGCTCTGGAGCTCAGCATCCAACAGTGTTGTGCCATCAACTCTGCAAATCTTGAAGGTCAACTTAAAGAAGCATCTGTCACAGTGGATATTACTTTGTCTTCAGTGGGCTTTCTGATTCCAGTCCATGTGTTGATAACTTCCCCAAAACTGACTTATTTTGGAGGTAATCCACTGCCAAATGTCTTCATCTGTCAGTGACCTTGATCCTTTGCAAAGCAGCTACCATCCAGCAGAGGAATTACCTGTAGGTACATGTGTGCAGTCACCCACGCACATCCATAATTTATGTGCCTTTGATCATAGATGAGAATTTTATTTATTGCACAACCTTTCTTTCTTCCTTCACCAAAGCACTTAAGGGTGTTGTACATCATCATAATAAAACACATTCCATTAAAATACTGCCTCTCTAGAAAATCAGACGGGGAAATTGCAGGCAAGGTAGGAAAACAAAGGGGAAAAGGAGAAAATGGGCAGTTCCATGTGTTTCATTTTTCCTTCTTTCTTTTTTCTTTCTTTTTTTTTCCCATTTCTCTCAATTTTTTTGGAATTCTTTCATGGATAAAGGTCTCTCACATTCTGTTCTTGGAGCCATTCTTGTTAATCCTCTATAGCACATCACAGTAGAGCAACTACATCATTGCGCTTCTTGCTTTGTCTCCAAGACCAACAGACTTCTCATCCTCCTTTGGCCTCATCATCTCCTCTCTTATCCAGATATGCTTCTCCTCAAAGCCAGGTGCTTGGTTATTTTTGGTAGCCAAAGCTTGGCTGTCCTGTGGCAGGGCTGCATATGTATGACTAGGCTGTACCCACAGCAGTGCTTGTTCATTGTGCAGTCATGAAGAGACGTAAGGGAACGTGCTGCCCTTGTTGTAATTAATTGATAGTAGGGTAATGGTTCTGTGTGACGCATTAGATACAGAAAAGGGATCCAGCACTTCTACATTTAAGGTAATTGAAATTCTGAGGCATTTATTATTTTGGGCACTGTACAGTAACTTGGATTTTTAAATGCTAATTTAATTCAGACATTTACAGGAAGAAAACAAGAGGCTGAAGAATAAGGGAGGCTCAAGAAGTCTACTGAGTGGTCAGCCCAAGAAGGAGCCTTGCTATTATATGCTGACCCTTGTCTGAAGGTGAAAGAGAGACCTGGGGATTTAGGGCTGAATCAGTGAACCATAGGCTTGCCTTAAGCACTGGGGTGAGCTGACCAAAAGCTGCTCAGGCTGCAGATGTTCTTGCAGAACATTTCCTGAGGCTTGTTTGAGCTTGCAGCCACATTTGGGCTGCCTCTGTCACAATGCCAAGGGCAATCCCTGGTGTGGCTGCTACATCCCATGCACTGAATGCACAGCTCCACAACCCCCTCCCATTGCATCACAGCACCTTGCAGGGCTTACACAGGTGAGCAAAGCAATTTTCTGTGAGAATAGCTTTGCCAGTTGAGTGCTCTGGATGGTAACAACCTGTCATTACGGGCCTCACCTGTTATTTGTCTATATAGCAGCTTGCACAATTAAGGGGATAGGTATGTAATAACCAACCAGCTAAGTAAAGGGATCAGAAACCAGGCTAATAAAATCCATTTCCCTCAGCTGCTCTGGTACAGAAGTGCCCCAGCAGGAGCATTTGTTACACGCACACACAAAGGAACCACGTTAATTTCCCCCCTATTATTTAAAACACTTAGAAATACAGCTACTTACTTCTGCCATCTCCTCCCACTCATGTGTGAGCAAGGGAGGGGGTGGCACAGAGTGGTACAAACTAAAAGAAATGGATACAGGAGAAATAAAACAAATCTAGAGGAAATAGAAGAAAGAGCCAAAAACCTTGCAAGCCTCATGGGTGTCTCAGTGGTTTATTTCATTCCCTACCCAAAGCTTTAAGTGGTCTTCCAGTAACAAATATCAGAACTATCAGAGCTTCTCACAGCATATGGTTGCTGCTTATTTTTGATGTTTTGATGATGACTTTTATGTCCCCATATGGAAGAGATCCACAGACTTGAAGAGAGAGTGAGCTCTTTGCTGTTGAGTTGTGGAACCCACTTGTAGAGTATAATGAGGGACATATTATTTCCTGAGGCTATATATATATTTAGATTGGTTTCAGTAATGCTATGGAGTCTTTGGCTGGAGTTTTGGAGGCATCTTTAAGCAATGTCACGTTGCTCTGGGTTGAGAGGGTTTTAGGGACCTGCTGCTTGTGCCTCTGTTCTATTCCACGGGGATTTCATGTAGCAGGCCAGAGAAATGGAGATGTAAGAAGGGAGGAAAAAACTGAAGAGCTACAGAATGGAGAACATAGGGATGTTTTCCCCTGACCTTCACGGTTTGCTAGGTACATTGGACTCCTGGAGAGAGTAAGTGTGAATTTTCTTGGATGGAAGAAGAGAAAAAGTTGGCTGATTCTCCAAGAGGGGAGAATTCAAGTATCTAACTTCAGGAACTGAAGCAGTTTGCCTGCATCAGGAGCCTAGGCTTTAGGCATGCTTGTATTGATCTCAGGAGGTGTCTTTATCCATTAGCTACAGGGGGAAGAGAAGATTTTTGCTTATAACCCCTGAATGCACAGAGGAGCTCTACCAAAGTTTTATTCTTTAACTTTTTTTTTCTATCTCTTCTTATTTCTTTCGATCCTTTAAAGTACAATCAAGGGACTGCTTGATTTTCCTCCGGCTGGCATGTTTCATTTCTAATTAGAGAGTCTTCTGTTTTCAGCTGCCACAGACCAGATTAAAAATCTCAGCCTTGAAATGAAAGTGGTGGTAAAGGCCGTGGTGTGCTGTCAGAGATGTGTGCTTGCTTCCTTTCAGGCTGGCTGGAAACATCAGAGGGAAAACAACTGAAGTAGCAGTGTTGTGGTGTCCTTGATGGGCTGTGCAGGACAGAGCCTTGGCCTCAGCCATTGGCACAGAGGGGTGACAAGAACAAAGCTTTGCTCTGTCACTTCCTTCCCGATTCATTCACATTTTCTAAGTGGGGCTCCCAAATGCTTCCTACAGGCAAGATGTTCTGATATTTCACGGTCAGTTTTGCCTTGGAATGAGACTGACAGTCATTTTTACTCTGATAGCGCACCGCTAGCCTCTATAAAATTGGTGTTATCATTCTAAAGCCACAGTTCTTTTCCTTACGCTGATAAAATCCTCACTGAAGTCAGTGCGTGCACCTAAAGTTTTTCAGACACTTACTAAGCAATTTCTGTCAATAATATTCACGGATTTATAGAATACAGCAAAAAGTACCATTTCCTTTTTAGTCATAATCTGCCTCTCCCAAGCCACGAGATAAGAAGTCAAGGACGAAGAGACAGATAGTCTGAAGACTGGCTCCATCAGCGCATCTGTACAAAGTGTTCTCACTCCTGCCCAGGAGTGACAGCCCAATTTCATGAATCCAAAGTCTGACACCTCCCACCGGTGTCACAGCGCTTGTTGTTTCTCTCCTTTTGATTTCTCTTTGAAAATCTCAGTTCATTTCATGGTCAGATAACCCCCTCCTCGGTCCCCACTGTTCATCAGAGCCCTTCATAACCTGGCGCTGGATGAAAGGACTGTATAGCTAATTTATGGGAAATCAGTAATTGAATCTTGGCTGCTCTCGTAAATCATATCACCCAGCTATCAAACAGCTGTGAGCAGAGTAACGTATTCCAAAACCTGCATAATTGATGACTCCTTTGCAATAGTCCAGCACACACGACTGGTGATTTTACTTAGGCTTATTTCTTCCTCCCAAAAATGTTTTGAAGTTTCCTCCAATGAGGAAAGCTCAGCTCTCTGATATCTGAGCGGCCAAAGCCATTAAAAAAAGATGCTGATAAAAGGAGAATATAATCCAAATTGATGGGCAAACTGAAGAATCCGTCATGCTTTTGCTTTAAGGGATTGGGAATGATAAAAGCACCTGAGGAGGGGAGCTTTATCTCTGTGGCTAGTCTACAGGTTGTGTTTATGGACTGGAGAAGTGATTATGAAAATGGGGCTGTTGTGAGCAGAGCAAGTTATGTGCAGGCTCCTGCCCTCTTGGATGTGCACCTCAGGGCTCTTGCTGAGGCATTCCCTGTGCAAAGCTGGGAAGTGTATGCTCATCAGTTGTGGTTGAGGCCAAGTGCCAATAGAGTGCTTGAATTTATTCTGTTTAGGGCCATATCTATGTCTGAGCCTGCAATGGTGTCTGCAGCTGTCCTGAAAACCTGCAGGCTGCCTTGTGCACTGGAGCTGCTGCAGAAAGCGATGCTCTGTTGTGGCAGAAAAGAGGTCCAACAAGCTAGGCCAAAGCACAGCCTAAGTGATGTGTGACTTTTCCTATCCATTTAACAAAAGACGCTTGTTGAGTCGTGGTAGAAATGTATGGCAGATTTACAGGATCCAGAGAGACGTGGTAATGCACTGTTCGGTGTACACTGCTGTTAAGTGGATGTTTGCTTAAGTCCATAGTAATGCTGCTTAGACACGGTGAAGTCTGCATAAATTTCTTCCCGAGGGCAAAACAATCTTGCTTTTTCGTTCCTCCCAGTTTGCAGTCTACAGGGTCCTCAGGTCCATTTATCTTGAAACCGTCCTTTCAGGGTGTTCCTACGTTCATGTTTTAGTTTGGCTCAGAGTTGTGCTTTGGAGGGGCTTCTTGTTGGTCCCCTTCCATGTGCTTTGCTTTTTACTGGGGAGAGGTCAGCACGGGAAGGGGGAAGAGTTGACATCCCACCACCAGGAATTAGGAGACTTTATTCTGGTGAAACGAGGCTTTGTCTCAGTCAGAGATGCAAACTTTGATAAAGAATAGTTAAAAGGAATAAAAAGGAAAACATTGTCTGAAAGTTTTATGAAGCATTAAGCAAAAGCAGCTCCCAACCCTAAGAATCTGACTTAGCTGTAATTAAGCCCAAAGTCACATCAGGTTCCACTCAGTGTGCTGTGAACTCTTGGAGCAGGATGCAGCTGCAGCATCTCAGCTCTGCACTTCTGCCACAGCCTGGGCCACTGGCTCAAATATGTGTCTTTTCTCCTAGCACTTACCCACTCTTCATGTGGATTCTCAGTTCGTTGTCACTGTCTTCATAGAAGAGAAAATGAAAATCAGAAAGATGCTCTCATGATTGAGGCTCTGTCCCAACATTGGTTTAATTGTAGTTATTTTGCAAAAATTTTTATGCCTGAGTCTAAATTGAGATAAATTTCTTAAAGGGAATAAGACTTTCAAATTCTGCCATGACTGTAGAATTTCATACGCTCTGAATTTTAACTTTCGTTTTTAGCACTTGCTCTCGTTGCAGCAAATTTATACAGAGATTTTTTTGTTCCTCGTGGACATTGGAAAGCATTGTTTTCATCACCCTTGTGAGTGCCACTGTAGAGCTGACCTCATTTGGGACTTTCTGCTTCAGGAAAAATTGGCAAAAGTTTGCTGCCCCTCCCTGCTCCCCAGGGAGCAGCCCTGTGGCCTGCCTTCACCTCGCAGCACTGCACGGAAGCGGGATGCCAACCTTAGCAAAGGCATCCTCAAACTCTGCAAAACAAGGTGACTCAACAGAAACAAATGAAGCAGAAAACACCAAGTGACGTGCTGTGGGCAGCTTGTGCAAGTTGGTACGAGCTTTAGTAGCTTGAAAGCCTTGAAGGATGACATTAATGGGGAGACATGGGGAGGTTTTGAACTACAGTAATGAGGGGGAACACCGTGTTTCCAGAGAAGAGGGAAACCAGAGATTCTCCTGCTGTCACACAACTCTGCTGAATGGTGAGGAGCAGTGGTAAGCTGCTCCCTGCTGCTAATGTCGTGGCTGTGCTACCCAGGGGAAGCTGCAACATGCAGAGCAGCTGCAGACCTGGAAATCAGGGAAGGCATGAGCTGGGCTGCCTTCAGTATCTTAGACCCTCCCCCCAAAATTAGGTAGAATTTCATGCTGGCTTATGTCATTATAATAATTAATTATAAAATCTTTTATAACCTGTTTTAATTACAAACTGTTTTCTTTGATCACAGTCTAATGTAAAAGATTTCAATTAAGGTTCATTACACAGAAAATCTGTGGTTTATTATTTCACTCTTAAGATCATCCACAACAAATAGCAGACATACAGATGCTAAGTTTCTTTCGAGGGCTGTATTTTTAATTAATTTCAGCTTCTGAAACAAGTGGCAGATTTACTTGTAGCATCTCATGCAATTCATGCCCATTTCTAGAGAGCCAGTGCTGGGAGCTCAGGGAAGATAGGCCGCACTTCTGTGTTAATGGGAACCAAAATCTTGTGTTGGCTGCAGTGTGGAGCTCAGCTTGAATGGAGGACCTGTGGCCATCCACCATGGCAGAGAGCCCCGAACCTGTGGGCAGCAGATGAACGCTCTGCATCACCATCCCTGGGTTTCCTTGAGCAGATGACTTAATCTGCCATTGTTTCTCCTCCCTATTGATAGAAATTGATAGAAATTGTTCTTTTTCTTGAAGCAATATGATTGAGCTTCAGAGAGCAAATTCTTAACGATCATTTTCCTTTCAGTCCTGCTGAGACTGCTGGGAGAAGTGCTGTAGGAATACAAGTGCAAGGGGAGAAGGAAGTGATTTGCCTCATATAATGAGGAAAAACAGTGAAAATTCTCTGGCATCAATAACAACACATAGTTCTGAGAAACTATCTGTAGCTTGATACCTTTCTGAGTTTGTGTTACCGAGTGGATTCAGCCAGACTAATGCTGGAGACCAGCAATTTGCTTCTGCACTTGAAGATAAACTTAATGGATAATGTCTGTGAGTTGAGGAATGACTCGGAAGGTGTTTATTACTTGTTTCAAAACATTTTATCGTTTCAATTGATGCACATCATGGTTTGCTGGACACTGTAGGATTGCCTGTGGCTTGTTGCTTGTAGCACAATGCTTTGCAATAATGTTCCTCCATGGTAGGAGGCTTATAAATCCTGGCTCTTATGTTTTCTGTTGTGTGCTGTGGAGAAAAGTCCTGCAGTTCATATCCATTTACTTGTTCTTGTGTCAAATTAGGGGAGGAAATAAGGGGCTGATGCAGCTTTGATAGAGGAAGGAAGAAATTTAGCATGATGCTCCTAAATCAAAGACCAGATTGGCATTCTCAGCAGAGCCCTGAAATATTCCCTTGTGTTGACAAGTGGCTGCTGTGGATCAGGCTGGGTTTCGTGAATGGTCAAAAGATGAAACCGGAGGCCGGGTTTGGGTTTTTAATGGAAACCTTGAAACTGCTGCTCTGGTGTAATTCAATGTAAGGTGGTTCTCTGTGGTAAGAAACCATTGGAAATTGTACTCTGAAGAGTTGTCCTAAATGAATGTAAATCCAAGAGATTGGGAAAATCTCCAGCACATACGGTCAGACAAGGAGCCTGCTCCTCCCTTCTCACATTTAACCCGTGCAGTGATTCAGCTCTGCCTGCCCAATGCCTCATCCATCAGCAGCAGTCTGCCTGGCTGTGCTGACATCTGTGTGGCACAACATCTTTACGGCATGTTTTACAGGGGCTGCAGCTTAACCTCCAGCCCCACCTGGCCTGATTTCTGCAGCACCTAAATGCAGGTTTCAACTCTGGCTTGAATCCAGCCAAGCCCATTAGCTTTTCAGCCTGGCATGGCCTGGCTCAGGCTCAGTGTCTGCTATACTGGCCTCAGTGATTCAAACCACCCAGTTTAAATGCAGCTATTGAAAAAATAACAAATGCAGATGTGTGGTCTCTGAGCTGTCCTCTAGCCTTCTGCTGTTCTCTTCCTGTTTTACAGCCTCCTTTGCTCCTTTCCTGGCTCCACTAGGTTTCCTGCCTCTCTTGGCTACCTTTCTCCTACATAGGTCTCTCCAGTCTCTACTGTTGTTTCTTGAAGTGATTTCCAATTTTGGCTCACTATACCTCTATAAAAATCCCCCACTGGAAGGCCTTCCAACTTCTGTTCATCCTTCTGCTCTCTTCTGGGGTATTGTTCTTGAAAAGAAAGGTGAGAAATTAAAACTCATCGAGAAAATCTCTTTTGGTGCAGGATGACACTTTCAAAAGCACCTCAAGCAATGCGACAGCTGCATTTTTCTGTTTTCCTAAATGATTTGCCCACCTCATTCTCTCAGCTACCTCTGAAAATGTTGCACGTTCAAACTGACAGCAGCTGCTTGCAGGCAGAAATGCTCCAGCCAGTGCTCTATGCAGGGCACTTTGGGCAGACAGTAAGCTGGCTTCCAGCAAAACCGAGGAGCCTGGTTATTGCTCTAATAGCACATCAGGTTTACTTTGTCACTTCCCCTTTCAGTGCACAGTGCAAGCAACATGCTTCTCTGGATCTGTTTTCAGTTCTTTCCTTCTGAATGATGTAGGATTTAACAGCCAAGGTGGCTGGAGGAAATGCTGGAGAGGGTAACTCTGGCTGAGATCCTCCCCACTGAGGACAATTTGTCTATGAAAGCCCTAGGGAGAGCTGCAGGTGATGGATGAGGTGCAAGCTGGCAGAAGGCGAGCTTGCCTGTGTGCCTTGCTAGTTCATTAATTTGCTAAAGGCATCAATCTGTGCTCAGGCTTGGTGGTAGAGTAAGAGCAGAGTTCTGCCTCACCATGTGCAGCCATGTCCTATGTGGTCTGATTTTCCTCCCCTGTAAACATCTACTGTTGTGCAAACTGTGAGCACATCTATCAATCAAAGAGCAACACGTTGCTTGGAGGTACATGAACAGAAGACTGGTGTGGTTTGCAGGCTGTGCTGTCCAAGAAGACCTGTAGTGGGCTGGGATGTGTGGTGTGTCCCCAGGAGTCCCTGCGTAACGAGAGAGAGGGGTTCAGCAGGAATCTGCCAGAGATGAGCTCAAGTCAAATGCTCTTACAGCTTGGAGTTGGGTAAGAGGCCACCATTTGGGGAGTCCAAAGAGTATAACTGTGTGCAGACAAAGTGTTATTTTATACTTAATTTCCTTAAGATATTTGCTGCGGTTATTACACCTACTCTGAGTATTATGAGATTGGTTACAGACCATCTAGGCATGTGTATCGTATTTGCTCTCTCTGAATAGGAGCTCTTTGTACTGAACCCCAGTATACGCCTGATTTTGGGCTCTTTTGTATCAGTTTCACATTGCTGCAGCTACAGTGACATCCATTATAATCCTTCACATTTATCACAACCTACTGTAAGAATAGGGCAGAGGCTTTTTTTATCTAGTGATACATATTTATGTTCTGGAACGACGTCTTGCTGTAGGATACCCAACCCAAGATGAATTGTGAGTCTCTTCTTCCCAACTCAGGAAATTACCATCTACAAGGGCACCCTGTCAAAAGGAGGGAGAGAGTTTACCCTGATATGCAAGTTACATTTAAGAAGAACTGAAAATCTCAGGCAGCATAAGGCAAACTCTAGAGCAAGCTGTCAGAACAGTGCAACCTTTAATATTCATATATCTATTCAGGATGCATCACTGCATAATGCGTATTGCAGGCATCAGATACACATGTTTAGCACTTAGAAACAGTAAAATAACTTGTTAAAGCTAAAATGGAAATTATGAGATTGATTTACCTGTGCACTTCTGGTTGCTTTATGCCAGACTGGTGATATGAAGGAGGCATAAACCTCATATAGCTGGCTGAGTAAATTAGATTAATGTCTTTCTCTCCTTTTTGGAAAGGTCTAAAGCAGACAAAATGTACCCAAAGCCTGTAACTTCTTTTCTGGTACGTCTGTTGCAGCCTTCCTCTGCAGCACTTTTTATGATCTTTCTGGTTTAGGAAAGACGTTTTAGTACTAGCTTGTCCTCCTTCATTGAAGGAGCACTGTAATAAGCTGACAGCTGTGAGAAGCCCACCATCTCACATTCACCACCATCCACTCCTCCTTTCCCTGCAAAGCAGCAGAGTACATGAAACAGCATTGGTTTGTGGGCCTGCAGTTGGGTGGTGGTGCTGCATGCTCAGATAGGGTTTCCATTGTAGGTATGTTTTATGCTGCCTGGCTGTGTAGAACTGTTTCACTCTATGTATAAAAATATGTATCCTCATGTATGTTTTTATCTATAAGTACTCTTTCAGAGAAGGTAAAGATGGAGCTTAGTGCAGTTTACTGTGATTACACTTAGCTGCTTTTCTTTATAGGTCCATTGAGTAGTTTCTTTGATCTTTCTAACCCTGCTGAAGTTCTGGGAAAAAAACTCCTCAAATTTAAGAGACTTTGCTAAGGGGAAATTGCTTAGTTCACTTATTAGTCCCCTCAACATGATGCTGTCTTCATAAAGCCTCAGTATGCATTTCATGAGTATTCCCAGTTCCTGAAGAGTTACCTGAAACTTGCACTGTCAGACCCATAGACAGGAAATGTATTCAGTCATAGAGAAAGCAACTGCTGATACCCAGACCAGGCAGACTGTTGTTCTACCACTAGGCCTTTTGAAACTATAGACCACACACCCAAAATCTAGTTGGAAGAGCATCAGGTGCCTGCTTCACCAGCTCTCGAGTCATGGTGGAAGCAGTAAAGAAACATCTCCGGGCTGGATCCAGCTGTGTCATTAGTGAGCAGGTGGGAGTGTGAATTCCCATAAACATTTGTAGATGATAGGTCGCTTTCCCTGGCATCCATTGTGCACCAAAGCTTTTGTTAAATTTAGTTGGACCAAAGGATCTCAGCAGGTGCACTGTGGGAGGGAAAGATGAGAAGAAAGCAATGCCACAGGCATCTTTCTCTCTCCTCACTCCAACTCAACCCTCATTGACAGAAACTTGGGGGCTCCTTTTGGCTGGCAGTTGAGGAAGAAACCTACAAGCTGAAATAGGATCATTCTATTGAGCGAGATGTTCACGTCTTTTGAAGTTCAGCATAAGTCTGTGATGATTCTGGTTGTCATCATGATGCCAATTCTCATGGTGTTTATTGAAGTAAAACCACCAATGAGCTTCATCAATAGGAGAAGATGTCAGCTGCTACCACATAAAGCAGCTGGACAGTTAGGGCTCATGATCCAGGAATGCAACCTATGATCATACACTGCAGTTACAGGGAGCATGGAGGATGTTGTGGTCTAATTTCCTGGGAGACGGAGTCGTTTGAGAATTCTGACCTTATCTCCATCCTTTCTGCAGTATCCTGAGAAACTTAACAAGGCATAACAGTCCATAATACTCTCATTTTAGCTGCAATCACAGGTCTAGAACGTCCTCATCTTCACAGTGTTTTGGTCATTATTATTATAATTACATCAGGAGCTTATTTCTGGTTGGGCACTTAACGATCAGAGCTAGCAGTGCCGTAGGCACTTGTTAACTGGGGCTGTGTGATAGCTGAGCCCACGAGGACTGCCCTGGTGGGAGAACGGTGGGAGCCATCCCAGAGGGGCTGCAGCCCCAGCACTGCCCTCCAGGCTGTGTATTAAGCAGCATAACGTAATTAAATTTAATAAGCAATCAGAGCTTGTGCGCAACGTGATTCTGCAGCTTGTTTAACAACGGATTAGTCTATTTACATTAGAATTTCTGCTTTCAAAGCATTTTACGTTGAGGCTTTGAGTCAAATTCTCCACATCTGTATCAGTCAGCGTTGGGTCAGGAGGGCTAAAGGAGCACTCAGGTGTGTGCCTGTCTACCTGAAACGTTCAGCCTTTCCATGTCTTATCTGTAATCAGCTGTACCTAAGACAAAGAAAAAAGATGTGCTGAGATACCTGGCTTATGCCTGAAACCAGAAGGAAAAATCCTGGTTGAAATTAATTAATTTCACAATGCCTGGTGACTTCATCAGATCCAGCCTTTCCTTGAAAAAAACAGCTTTTAATTTTGTGTGTCTTCTTCCAGACTTTTCTATCCACTGCACCAGAGAGAAAGTCAATATGAAAAATCCGATACAGACTAAAAGGTCTAAGCATGTCTGTCTTAGGTCATTTAATTCCTTGGCCTCTTCGACTTCCCATGGCTCTGGGGCTAAGCAGAAGTTTGCTCATTGCTAGAAACACCGATGTGCTTTGGCTAGCTGTGGCTGTTGGCCAACAACATTGGCTTTCTGAGCAGCACTCTTCTGCTTCCAAGTACGTCCGAAGGACACGCTGGGTTGATTTGCAGTGTTCCTGCCAGCAGCCTGGTACGTTAGGTGGTCTGTCTTCTCTATAAATTGAATGGGGCAGGATGCTCAGAGTGGAGTGACATGCTTTCAGACAGCAACAATCCTTAGAGAAATCAGTTGTTATTATACAGCCAGCCTCAAGAAAGCACCTATTTAGGGCAACATGAGGGATAGAGGTAAAGCATTTTGAAGGGTAGGATGGAAAGAGAAAAGGTTACGCAGAGCAGTTGTACACAAAGTCTGCGAGTTATTTACGAACCTTCCAGACCTGCAGGACCTTACTTTGCAGTTTACCATATCTTTGGCTAAAAACTCCAGCAGGTGGAGAACTGCCATCCATTTGCCTTAACAAATTACAGCATCAGAGATAGAAGGGGGCAGGTCTGCCCCCAAGCTTGCCAGGAAGGTTCAAATATCCACCACCCCCTGAGAAGGGTTACCTGCCAGCACCGGGTTTGCAGTAACTTCTGCAGAGCCTGTGGGATTCACAGAGGGTTTGGTGAAAGAGGGTCTGCTGTGGAGTGAAACACGCTCCCCAAATACTCCCAATACTGTGAGGATTAGTAGTGAGCTTGTGAAGATTGTTCTGCTGTGTGCCAAAGAGACGTTTTGTTTTCCTGAGTCTTTTTCAATAATTTTCCTCATCTCTTTCTGTTTCTGCATCTATTTCTTTTTTCTGGTTGTTGTCCCTCAGGGGAAATGTCCTTCTGAGCCAGAACAAAAGACTGGATGGATTATGAATTTTTGTTATTAGGATCATAAAGGCTTTTTCTTTTATAATTTCCATCTCTCTTCCCTCATGTTTTCATGTCCTTCATTTCCCTGTGTGAGCCTTTGTCAGCAAGAACCACCGGGGCTTTACATCTTTTTCTTCTTTCATTCCGTGCAAAATCCTGTTCAGAGTTATTCAGTGCCTGCCCAGGAGGTGAAGGAACACAGGGTGAGTTTGAGAAAACCCTTTCATCTCCCGGTGAAAATCCCTGAATTGGATTTTTACTCATGGTGGGCATCCCAGGGGATTACAGTACAATAATGTGGTAGTGATTTTGTTTGAGGAGGCGGCACTTCAGATTTGCCAGGGAGGTTTGATGTCTGAATAAGCCAGCAGAAAGCTGGTATCAGAGCTGCTGGAGTACTTCCATCTACAGGGAACAGGACGGGACTCAAAACACAAATGGAGTGGAGGCTCAGGGCAGTGTCCCTGCAGGGTGCTGGCAGTCTAGTTCTGGATTAGTGAAAAACACTCCTGTCAGTAGTCCCAAGTGACCTCCCAAAATGGTTAAAAGTCAGCACATGCTTATGGGAACTGATGGATGAGGACACTGAGAACTCATTCTTATGGGCTTCAATGTTTGGAAAACATTGCAGCAGGGAACGTACTTCTGTTCGAAGGGCAAGGATGCTTGTGAGAGGGAGGAATTCTTTCTGCAGTTTCACCAAGACTCTTTTGCTAGTGTTCTGCAAGAGCCAGGACGTGTGTTTTCCCATAGGTGAAAGCATTCGGTCACGATCTACCCATGAACAACCGCATCATCCTTACGATTATTTGTGCTTGAGTTGGTTTGCAAACCATTTACTGCTTTCGTACTAGAGTCTGTCTCCTTGTATACTTAGTCCTGAAAATATTAGGCTGTGCTCCTGCACCCTGCTCACGCTGTGCTGCTTCTGTTTCCTAACTGAATGCATGCAACTCAAAATAACATCTCTTCTTCAAATGCTGCTGCTGGGACAAGTCCAGAAAGTGCTGTCTGGAAGCTTTCTCTGCTCTGTCTGAAAAGTATCTGTCCTCAACATGCGTCCATCTGCAGATTACTTGACTTAGAGTACCTTTAAATATGATGGGACACAAAGATAAATGAATTATATTTAAAAAAGAAAGGAAGGAATTAACATTTTTTTTTGCCATGTTTTCGGCGGCTTAGTAACAGAATGTAAAGAGAGATTGATGCTGCTGATGCTGTTCATGTTAAATATACACCAGTGCTGGATTTTGGTCTCCAGTATCTTCTTTCAGCAACTGGTTGTTGTTGTTGGTTTTTTTTGTTTTTTTTTGGTGTGCAATTTCTGAAAGAATGCAGTGCTGCTTAAGTGTAGTGACTGGTGCTTTGATTCCTCTGGCAGATTTACCTTGGCTCCTTATGGCTATCTGTAGGCAGGTGCTTATTTTCTATTACATATGTGAGTTAATTCATCCCTGGTGCTTTCCTTTCTGTATTCTATTTTTCTAAATCCAAGCAATTTACTTCTGAGGCTTTACAGTGGGGCACTGTAGGCAGGAGTGTGGTAGCTCAGCAGAGACAAGCTAAGTCAGAGTACAGGAGCTTTCTGTCTGTAATTTGAAGCTGAAGGAAGAGGCAAGGTGCAGGGATTGGGATGCACAGTGCAGAGAGAAATTATTTTGAGGAGGGAAATGATCTCTCTCTAGCAAAGAGTCCTCTGCTTGTGTTGATCGGCTGTAATTTCCAGTATGCCAAATGAAATTCCTACCAATCATTCACTTCGTTAGTATTAGCACGGTTAATAACATAATTTGTTCAACTTAAAAGCTGCAACAGAGATACGTAATAGGCAAGATATAAAAACTTCTCCCTGGAAAGATACAGCAGGTAAAAACAGGCTAATTATATAGCAGCTGATTCATACCAGTGCGGGCACCAAAGGGCAGCGTTCCTGAACTGGCAGCCTTGGATGGGCCTTGCAGCATTTCTGTGCATGGACTCAGTGTGCACAGAAGTGAACTACTTCAGTGGCACTGTGTGGCTCAGGGGTCCTGAGAAGAGGGACATGCAGCTCATGCAGATGGGGCACACATCTCCAGGTCCTTCCTCCTGCTCGCTTTAATTGCCATTATTCCTACAGTCATGGGATTTTGCCTGGTTCAATCCCACTGTAAGAAATTGTGCATGATCTGCAAATAGAGATCTCAGCAACGTGGATGAGCTTTGCCAGTGTGATCCTGCCCACTCAAAAAACAAATTAATCAGGAAGCAACACTGGATTAGTTGTGCATGAAAGGAAGGACCTCCTGAGGTCATTTTCAGAAGCAAAGGTAGGCACGTCCTGATGTGGACTCTTCATGTCTTACCTTTAGTTAAGTTACTACAATGAGTGGCTTGTTTTGTGGCTCGTTTTGTCCCTGTGGACTCTGGAACACTTCACCCTCAAAATGCTTTCCAGTCATTTACCATCGTTGCTAACATCTGCTGTTCTATCCTTTGTGTACATCTTAAATATACTCGTCATCCACTGGAATACCTCTGTTTAGACCTCCTACCAAGAGTAGCACATGATAAACCAAGGAGAAAATGCTGACATGTGAGCAGTATACAGGCCATGAGTTTTATCTGAGCTCAGAAGCCGTCAGCACTGAGCAAGTTGAGGGACAGTGAAATTTTACAGGTTTTACGGATATCTGTACGCGAGCACTTACTGGAAGGCAAGCATCATTTTCTGTGTCCTGTGGTTCAGCTGTCACAAGTAATTCATTCTATAATGTATTAACTGACCTAAGTCTACTCCTATTGTGCAAGAGACAATCCTTCTTTCTTGCCTTCACTTTCCTATAGTGTGTCAAGGACCTTAACTTGTTCTTATTGGATTTTTATTTTCTTGTGTTTATAAACAGAGCGTTTAAGGGCTAGTTTTCACAGCAGCAGAGCATATGCAGCAATAAACATCTTCTCCAGTTGATTAAGCACCATAGCTGAGTCGTTCAGCTTCCACAGAAGCTGTTTATTTTAAGTATCCTCCAACTTGGAGGACATCATTTTAATTATATTGCATGAGAAGGAGAAAAAACAATACACTAGAACGTTAGGAAAAAATTAAAAGATATAATTTTCCTTCCCTGAGAGAAACGTCTCAGTGAAGGTCAGGGTAGATTGTAGGCATCTGTGTAGATGGGAAGAGCTCTTGAAAAACCACTTCCCGGGAAGTATTTCATTTCAGAGGCTGCAGAAGGCATTAAGGATAGGATTGGCCATTTCAACTGATCTTCTGAGGCAGCCTGTGAAGTTATTGTGGATGATGCTGTAGATTTCAGAGGAACGTACTCTGTGAGCTTGCTGTTTGTCACTGCAGGAGATGAGTTCCCAGCTTGACCAGTGTACAGCCTAATCTTGATGGGGTGACAGCAGTGTAGGCAGCTTGCTTAGATTGCCTTGCTATTTGCTCTGAAAGATGTGAAAACATTCATTTCTCTTACTGCTGTTCTGAGCCTTTTCACTAGCTCCAGATATCGGCCTGGATATTTGTTTTTCCTACCACTTTTTGAGAGGGGCAGCAAATAACCCTTAGAAGATGCAGTATCTGGACAGAGATGGGAGGACAATGTCTAAATGAAATTTCTCAAGCACATCAGACTCATATTTCAGCACTGACACTTGTCTTGCATTTCCATTCCATCAGGTAACTGCCAGCACTGCTAACATCTGCAGGTTCCTTGATTGAACTGGTTTGGCCCAGTCTTCACTTGACAGTCTCTGGGGATCCATATGTGTTACCTCAGAGGGTAATTTTTATTTTTCCTGATTCTTCCAATTGTCTTCCCCTTTGTTAAACTGTGGGTTTAAATGCCAGTTAAATACCACATAAGTTAAACACTCCCTAATCTTCTAATAAGCCACCACTGTGTGAGCACTGGCAGTGCAAGCCTAACCAAAGGGCAAACTCATTGAGTTGTTTGTGCAAAGCTTGCTAAAAGGTCTGTAGGCTTTCCAGCTAACTCAGTTTTGAACAAATCTGTGCTAAGTTGGCCAGGTAGAAGTTTGGCTTCACATTGCTACCCCTGCTTCCTTCCCCTTCCTTCCCAGTGTCCTCCCCCCCTTCAGGGGTTGCAAGAGGGCTAGCATGCATGGGGTGATACAACAGCTCCGGTTTGGTGTGAGCTGAAATAGTGATATTATTGTCTATACTGCTCTCTTATTCCTGTTTTCAGCAAGTTCAGCAAAAATTCACTCATCTTATCACAGCTACATTGCTTCCAGTATGCGACTGCCAAAAACAATGCTATAGCACTTAATAGCAGAATTTTGTCATAGCCTTTATCTGTGGAAACTATTCAATTTTAGCATTTTAATAGCAAATGGCATGTTTTACATAGTTGCCTGATAAGAAGATATTGAAACTCTCTTCTCTTCTTTCTTTCCCCTCCTCCATCTCTGCCCATGTGTGTGTCCATCTCTTTCTACACTCAGTCGTAGTTTTCAGGACACTTATTTCCCCCCACATCTTCTAAAAACCAAGCTAAATGAAAGATGCTCTGGGACCTCATGTGTCAGACATATGGGGCAGTACTTTCAGACAGAACAATAAAGCGATGTGCAATGGGACCACAGCATGACCTCAGTCATGTCGTGGTGAAGACGAAGCACAGGATGGTCAGCTCATGAAAGAGTCCTTTGTATGTGCACTGCAGTTCAGACTCCAGCCAGGTTGCAGAGAAATGGAGAAGAGATGATGGTTGTTTCTATTTATTTTGGTATCTTTATTTCTTTTTTCCCTTTTGCCTTAATCAGATGTGGATTCTTTGTATTCTGCAACCAGACTGGTATCAAAAAGCAACCAAACCCACGAGAGTGAATACTTAGAGAAGCAGCCCAGTAGTTATTAGTAAGTAATGGGAAGTCATGAGCGTGACTGTGGTCTGTATCTAATCCAAAGTGCCCACTTGACTACCTGGTCTTTGTTTGGTATTTTATATCCTTTATACAATAGAAAACTACTAAAAGACTTGTACTACGACGTAAAACATCATTTCAATCTGTATCTGGAGAAGAGCAGTGTGAGGGGGTGTCAAGAGAGTGTGGAGTACCCTGAATGAAACCTTGGACGAGAGCTGCTCTAGTTCTTGGAATAAAATCTCTGAAGCCACAGGAATGCTGGCTGTGTTGTTGAGAGCTGACCTGCCAGCAGGAGGAGGAAAGAGGAGGGATTGATGGGCTAAAGGGAGATGCAGTATTGTCTAAAAAAAGGGCTGCACTGCGCATTAGGACTTTGTGAGTAGCATAATACCTGGCTTGGAAAATCCTCTTGGCCATGGATTTTTTTTGAGCTGAGATATTCTTTGGGTTGTTCTTTCTTTGCCTTGTTTCAAATTCAAGATGTGGAAATTCACCTGAAGTAGAAATGGGTGTATCTTTGTGCTGTGCAAACTTGGACAATTACAACCTCCATGATGACTTTGTGGAGGATCTTGGGCAGCCTGGAGTCTGAAGTTGTTGTCATTGACTTATGAAGTGTGATGCACTAAAAGCCAAGTCCTGAAAGTCCTGAAAACCCCGCCTTGGGAGCCTGAGCTCCCGAACATGGGACACAACTGAATGTCTCGTGTGTTTTTCTGCAGTCTGGTACAGAATGAAAAAACAAGGAAGAACGTGCTGTCTCAGAGTTGTTAAAATACACTGAATATTAGTTCTGAATGGATGAGTTAAGTGTTTCCAGCAACAAAATCTATCCAGATGAAAACATTGCCACTTATTCTTTTTTTTTTCAGGTTTTGCAAAGGGTGTGTGTTCAGATGAATCTGAAATGCTTCTAATTAACGTTATCAAAAGTGTGACATTTAATTAACTCAATAACATGTTGTGCCTGATGATAACACATTTTGATTCACCACAGGCAGCAATGAGTTCTACTGAGCAACTCCAAGGGTGGGAAGGACTGGGGGAAGGAGGAGCCCCGTAGTGCACGAGTACACCTTTTGCCAGAGGCAGAGTGGCCAGGGAAGGGATTATGTCATCAATCCTCACATCACATTGATGAAGCATATATTGCTTCGGAATATTTGTGATCGGATATTTACAATAATGATCTGTTTCTTCCAGTCTTCGTTTTTAAAACGTTTATTTGTGTTTGAAAGGAAAAACAACAGAATGCTTTAGTTTCATATTCTTCACTCAGAACTGGTCAGTGAGATGATGCCTTTTTGACATTGAAATACGTTACAAACATTATCTGAAACTGAGTCAGCAAATTAATTTTTTTTTTTTTAATTTGAAATGGAAATTTCTGCTGTGTCATTCAGCTGATCGATAAGAAGTTCTCCAGAAGCAATACAAATGGGAGGGGGAGAGAATTGCACCTCTCCTGTGCTGTTATTGCTTTTTTTTTTTTTTTTTGCAGTAGCGTGTAACTGATTAGTCAGGTAGCAGCATGAAATTTTCTTCTCCACGATATTTATGTAAATTAAAATGCCTTTCAGAGACATCTTATTTAGTTAAAATAAATAAATAAAAAGAACTAAGATGAGCAGGGAGTACAGTTAAGTTTCCTGAGGGTATCTGATCATGCAGGCTACTTTTGCATCTCAGAAATACAATGGAAATAGATGATAGGGCCTTTCAGCACTGTAGGGCAGAATTTCACTGACCTTCCTGTTTTGAATACAGGACAAGCTCCCAACAAAGAGGAAGTATAACTTGTTCTGCATGCACTCCTGCCTAGTTAGATGAGGTAAAGAAGCCTACAGGTGTAAGAGAGGTTTTACTGAGGTATTTGTGATGACTCACCCCTCACTGTTTGAAGGCTTCAGGCAGGAATGTGAGTTGTGGATGAGTATATTAGGACAGTTAGCTGACCAAGAGACCCGAGGACAGAGTGAGGAGAGAAGAAGCAGAACAAGCAACAGGCTTGTGAATGTTGGTTGTGCCTTGAGCGTGTTGGTTAGCCATCATTAATCAGTGCTCTTAGAGATTCATGCTCCCACCTCATCAGTGGTGTCCTAATTTCAGCTGGGACAGAGTTAGCAGCTTAAAGCAGGCACTGTGGCTCGAGGGTCTGAGGGTAAATGGAATTAGGAGAAAAGGCTGGCTCCTGCTGCAGGATGTGTGCCTAGCGGCTGAACCAAACCATGGGCTCCGTTATAAGGGGTAGATAATGACTTATTGCTCTCTCCAGGAACTTGATTTGCATAGTTATGGGCAGAGGAGGACTGCAGGATCCCTGCAGCACCGCCATCAATGCATTGTACTTCTAGGGTTACATTTTCATAGCAAAAGCATGCATATTTAAAAGGGTGTGCGTGCTTGGGGACGAGGAGAGACAGACACATTCTGACATTTGTAAAATGAGCTGAAGGACTGGAAACAATGGAGACAAGGTCCTTTCTCCAAAGATGTACGAGAGGATGTTGGATGCCTGGAACCTCATTGTCTTTGGGGGGTTTTGTTCTTTTTCCTCTTTTCCTAGCGTTCGGGCGAGAAAGGGGGCGGGGAGGAAGGCGGTCGCTCTGTTGCTGTGCTGGGTGCCAGGCTTGCTACTGCAGTATGGTACTCAATATTCTGATCACCTTGCAAGTCAAGGAGCCTTGTGGAGCCTGCAGTGGTGTCAGAGTGAAAAACGAGCAACGCCATCACGCTTGGGCAGGCGGTGGCTGCCTGCCCGCACCGAGCACTGGTCTGCAGTGTCTCCCTGCAATAGAAACCCGCTTCGAGCAGGGTGCTGGGCTGGTGGCTTGCTTTTCCTTTTGATAAGTGTATATAAGACTATTTCCTTTTGTGTTAAATAAGAGGTTTCCCTGTAGTGGCTTGCAGTACCGGAGGATTCTTTGTCTTTGGGTCTTGGATTTCTCCCACAGTTTGTCAGTCATTGACAAAGATGCAGGAGGGAGCAGGTTCCGTTGAATGTGTCTTTGGATGTTTTTTCTTCTCCCCTCTTTCTCTTTCCTTTACATGGTGAATGAACTGAAGGAGGCAGTTTCCTGCAGTGAAAGGCAGCAGGAATGCACCAGCACTGATGTATGCCTCTCCATGTGTTGAGGGAGAAGCAGGATTTTTGGTAAGGAGTTACTGCAGCAGTGAGTGCAATACAGACCCCCAAGATTCCGCTGACCCAAACCCATAGTCATTTGTTTATTGTACATGGCAAAGGCATTGCCTAGGCAACCATAATGCCTCTCCATTCTTGACTGGTGCATTCTGTGTCATTGGATGGGATGCAGCAAAACAGCAGGAGGAACAGGATGAGAGCTGTTTGGTTCAAGATGCTCAGAAACTGATAGTGCTAGTTAAAGGCAACTGGCCGTCTGGGAAGTACTGCACGAGGCTTTTCCCATGTTGCTGTGTCAAGGCACTGGGAAGAGCTCTGCAGCACCCCAAGTACTGCAGAAATGCTGTTGCACTTGGCTCAGCTGAGGAACGTTGGCTACAGCCTGATCTTCCCTTGGTGCTTGAGCTGTGCGCTTGAATCAGCCACTGCACTGCCAAGATGGGTTCGTGCTGCCTCTAGGGACTGACACAAGGAGGGACCTTGTGTCTCTCAGGTTGTGTGTTCCAATGTTCCAGTGCAAAATCTTTTCCTCCCAGTGCAGATGCAGCCCAGATTTGTTAGGGTAGAAATTATTCCAACCCTTATGGAAGGTTGTGAAGCACCTGGTTGTGAAGGGCGGTGATGTTCAGGTCTGATCCACAAATAAAATAATCCAGTTGTTCAGACACTCCCAGAGAACAAGCATGTAGCACCCTGCTAGAGCTGCATTACACCAGCCAACGCTCTCTGTGTGGAAACTCAGTGGTCTTTGCACTGCACTGCATTTAGGAGAAGGTTTCCAGTGGCAGGGAAGAAGCCCTCAGCCAAAGGAATTTCTGCTGTGACTTGATCAGAGCAGTGCACCTGTATGCATGAGGCTCAGACAATTAAATCCTAGATACTGCAGCCAATTAAAAGGTTCTGGGGAAATCAGCTTTGAACCGCCTCATTGCAAGCAAGAAAGAAAAGGATGGAATGTCCCAGTTACCAGAGTGGTTATCAGTCTCTCCATCTGCACGTCTATCATCTAGAGAAAGAAAGAAAGCAAGAGAAGAAAGGAGTAGAATCTAGCTATTATTTTCTCTTTAGCTGCAGGCACCTGGAAATCATTCTGCGCATTAGTTTATTACAATTGGCTCCGACTAATGGAACTGTGATGATGTATAGTCATGAGACCAGGAATTATTTTAACAAAAGTGCTGGCAGATAGAGCCTACAGTTTAAGCTTGCTAGCCATTTCTGTCTTGGGATAAAACACACAGTGAAAGGTGGCATAAAAGTTTGACTGCTGTGTGTACAGCTCACATGCAAATCCACTTTCTGGCAAAAGAACTTAAAATGTTCCCCAGTGCAGAACTGCTCTCATGAGGTAGTTCTGAGTGTCCCATTCAGATGCATTTCTTCTGAGGAAATCCCCTTGGGTCCAAGCATATAGCTGAAATGTTTTGAATTTTTAAAGCCTTTCCACAGGCTTTTCCTGTGTTTTATTCTAGGGGGTTTTTGGTCTTTTTTTTTTTTTTTTCTCTCAGTTGAGTACTCACTGTTTTTCCACGAACCCATGGTAGTGTCAGCTCAGAAACCCTTCCTGCAGCCTCTTCTATTGGTATTTCAAAGCCTTTCTTGTCTCCCAGACTGGTGTACACCAACAAATTCATTCCCCTTCCTCTTTTTTTGTTTTGTTTTTTGTTTGTTTGTTTTTGTGAGGAAAAAATGAAACCCTTTCCTAAATATTTGGTTTGATCAATCCGAAACATTGGATTTCACCAAAACTGAAAGCCTATGCTTTGATTTAGAACATTTAATCCTATTTTAAGATTTGAACTCCCATTCTTAAGTTCCAAAACATGTATTGTTGTGTCTGCAGTCAGATGAGATGCTGGTGCACCCATGGAGGGAGGATGGGACTGAACTTCATCCCGTATCAAGTAAAAAAAAAATTCCTTTCTGGGTTTGTTTTTCCTCTGTTTTTAATCTTCCCTCCTGACAAATGAGGGAAGTGAACTGGAGAGAGAAACCCAAATTAGTAACAGGCTGCAAGTCTGCCCACGGGCAGCAAACAGCCACAGGGATGGGAGAGGGAATGTCAGACAGTGGCTGCAGGAGCCCAGCTCCCAAGGTGAAGTTGCCCTTCTGAGTGCAGGCAACTTGGGTGAATAGTGCTTTGGTCTTTCTCCAACTCCACCTCTCATGGTTTTGCTTCACTAGTTGGTAGGGATGAAGTCGGGGAAGTGAAGTTAATGAAGAAAGTAGAGCTGAGATACTGACTACTCCAGCACCTCCAAATATACCCAGACTCCTCTGAATACTTGTTCATTTAATTGCTCTTCTCTGGCAGGTGTAAGGACCCCCTGTAGTTACAAATGGTTTACTGACTCACATAACTTGTATTTCCTATGTAAGATCAGACCACAGGCTCACCCCTATCCTCTAGGCACTGCTCCAGTGATGAAAGGAGGAGACACAGTGGATCGAAAGAATTAGAGAGATTTTCTCATTAAAATGAGCAGAAAGCTGGAATGGAATGCCCAAGCCAGTCTGAAGACCAATAAATTTGAATGTTGAGCGCTTTCAGCAGCACAAATGACAACAGCCTTATAGCTGCTCTGTGCAGCGGGCAGAGGAGGAGGATGGAAAGGGAGCAAATGTGACCCAAGAATCACTGTACAGCACCTTTCAAGTCACAATATCTTTTAAAAATGTTGTATTTTGTTGTGCCAGGAACTTCACCTCCAGTCATCTTACTGCTCAGACTTGGCTCTTCAGGAGAACTGGGAGATCTAGTAGAGTTGTCCCTATAGGGGAAATCCTATAGCTTTGCATAGGAAAGTGTCTCTTGTTCATTTCTGAGCCATCCTGCTGCAGTGTGTAGATCACTGGACGAGGCAGGTAGCTCCAAAGGGCTGTCAGAAAGGATAGACATGCCTCCCTGACCAGACATGCAGAGGCACACTTCAGAAGCTGATCTAGATGGGGAAAAACAGCACTGACATTTGGTTGCTTTACTTCTAGGACATGGCAGTGTGCTGGAAGCATTGTTTATGCTATTCTACCATGAAACCTGCATCTTAGTTCTGGTATTGCTTTATACTGCCTTTCTCTTGGGAGCCCAGGCCAGCACCAGGCTGCTGTCAGTCTGCCATGGACTGGCACAATGCATCTCCTGTACATCCGTGTGGATGACTGCAGGGAGCAGCGCTTCCAAATCTTCTACCCATAAAACTGCAGTCATCGTGGCCAACAGCAGCAGCAACCCTGGATCCAAAGCAGAGGAGGCTTCTGAGACAAACCCTGCCCTGATTTGAGAGATTAATGTCTGAACAATGTCCTTTCACTTCCAGGGACAGTCAGCATGACAGGTGCATGCTCTATCTGTTGTGACAGCAAAATCTACATCATCTGTGTGAGGGAATTTGAACAGATTGGGGGCTCCGGTTTCATTCCAGATGTGACAGGGCTATGTAAATAAATAATCCCAATCTACATAATTATCTTTTTCTGTAAGTCATCTCATAATTCAGGCTGATATCATGGGATGCTTCCTGTGGCCTTCATGCACCCAAAGCTCAGCTCTTCCTGGCGTTGGCGCCTGGGTATTTTGAGAAGGGAGACAACTCTAAGCATTTTTGAACATCACAAGTTTTCTTCAGAGGGAGATCAAATGCTTGTATCATTTTCACCAGAAAAAATGCCATCAAGAGCAGACTTCCATTGGTGTTTGAAAGCGTGAATTCTCATGCAAACTGATTCTTCTGCATATAGTCATCTGGGAATAGGGCCTTTGATTTTCATTTATTATTCTCCCTGGCAGCATGTTCAGTCAGTATGCAAATTTCCTTCTTCATTCAATTTTCAGTGGTTGGGAAGACTACTATTAGTTGTATTATTATCAGCGCAAATAAAAGAGAAACACAGAACTGGATCTTTACGAGACTGCAGTTGCAGCGGGAAGATGAACATTCATTCCACTCTGGCAGGATGTGAACAAAAGATTCAGGCTGACCATATTCAGCTCCTCATCATCTTCCTCCTTTGAGGAACTTTCTCTTGCTGCTGTTTCAAGCTTCCTCCCTGAACCAGACTACTAGATGGGAAAATTGCTGGGTGGGACAGAGTTGCATCTTGTGGAACTGACAAGGACAAATAAATTAACATAGAGGAAAGCTGGCTTGAGAAGTAGCCAAAAGGCATGCTGAGAGGTTATTGCAGGCTGGGCTGAAGTGTGGTTTTGAAGATGCCTCACAACTAAGCATAGCTGATATGGCACCCACATGCTAAAGCACATAGCTAAGAAAATGGCTGCTCTACAAGACACGAGATAAGTACAGAAGGCAAGGGATTCTCCTCTCTTTCCCCAGGAGGATAAATATATTCATTGTGCTAGTGTTTTTTCTAATGGTGGGGTAAGGAACTATATTTAGTTCCCTAAGGGATTTGTTCTGTAGGGTATGGATTGAATTTGGTTTGTTGACAGGAGGTTTCAGATGGGTGGAGTCTGTCTATCTGCTCCCTTGCATGCTATCAAGGGTAATTTAGGTCTTCATTGTACTGGCTTTGCTCTGAAGCTGTTGGGATCTGCAGGCTTCACATTCACATGTTGGAGATGAGTCTGATTCCTCCCTTGGTTAGAAAAGCTATAATTTTTTCCCGATTTATAACAGCAGAAGGGATTTGGGAATTGACTGTAGTGTTCAGTGACACTTATGTTTCCATAGAGTTAATAAATCAGGGCAGAAAAAGATATTAAAGAAAGACATTTTGTGTTGTCTTTATGCTGGAGCATTATTAATTCACCAGAAGGAACTCATCTGGGAGAACTTGGTAGTTTAGTCAACTTCACGTGTTGACACTTCCATGGCTAAGTGAGTCCTCTGGCAGCAGCATTCTGTGACTTCTATTGTTGGGCATTCCCAAGGTGCAGCCCAGTTGAGTCTCATCTTCTGCGTGATACCACAGGGATGCAGTGTAACTCCCCGTAAATCATAACAAAGAAAAGATGTTGTTCCACAAGGAACCAAATGCAGGAGTCAGATAATCTTACATGACTCTTCTCAAGACTAAAGAGGAGTATGAGAGCTGCATGCTCAGTAACCCCACTGTAATCCAGCTGTCCCCTGCATATCCCTGTTAACCTGTTTTTGCAAAACAAAAAAGAATGATCCTATTTTCCAGGCTGTTCCATTACATAGAGATGGGTTGAAATGAACAGAAGCAGACACACATACATGCAGCATGACTGAGAAAGTGTTATTTCCTTAGGAAACCAGGCAAGAGAAGAAACCTTACTTCCAGTAGGAAAATTCTGCAGTTGATATCGTGCACTTTGGCTTCACCCATCCTTATTATGGATCTCTCTCCTTCTCCTCTCCAGGATTCTCTTCCACATTCTGTTTTGTTTTTACTCTTCTCCTCTGATGTTTTGGCTGTATGACCATCATATACCCTTCTGTCGTGGCTTATGGCAGTGAAGTTTCTCCTCAATTGAGCTCCGTACTGTCTTTTTGCTACCTTAATTCAAGTGTTCTTTGCTACCACCCCTAAGGAATTCTGTAAAATTTTGAATACTATCTCACTAAAACATGGCTTTTTAATCACCAGTATCTTCATCCCTCCCTTTTGCCTTAGCTGGTGATACCTTAAGCTATTTAAGTAGTGCAATTGCAGGGCTATTTTTGAAACTCTACATGTTCCAATTAATTAATCTGAATATGAGTTTTACCAACAAATCACACATGTTCTAGTGCTAAGGTATTATAACCTATCGGGAGATTCTCATGATATATTTCTATTTTAACTTCACATTTGGATAAGTATCAGTCCCCAGTCTCTTTGAAGATGAGCCCTGACAAATTTTGCATGCCTGTGTGTGTGCGCATGTGTGTGTCACAATTAACTTGCTCTTTCCCTCCACAGAGGATTTTTCTCTGCCCCTCAGATAACTGGGGGTAGCCTACTTTCACTCTCGCTACTTGCCAGGGCTTCCCAAATGTTAGCACTTGCACTTCCTATTATTCTGACTCTGAGGCACCAAATAGTTGTCCTAAGACTAAATTTTGTGAGATAGGATATTTTTTCCACCAGATTCCAGTAACCAGGCCATGCCAAGTCTCATGATGAAGTGGTGTGAGCAATCCCTCCCTCACGTTAGAACTGAGCCAAGAAAATCATTGCATCAGCACTGATCCATGGTGGAGACTCTTTCATCTTCACTGCTTTCTCTTTTTTTTTTCTGACATAAGGCACTCAGGAGGTACTAATGAATGGGTGATATTTTGCTTGGAGAGGTCTCTCATGCAGATAAGTGCCAGTCCTTTTTGACTCACCAGAGTCACAAGGGGAAATTAAGGTTTGATGTTAAGAAGAAATTTTTTACTCAAAGGATGGTGAGGCCTTGACACCACTGCGCAGAGAAGCTGCCACTGCCCCATCTATGGAGGCATTCAAGGATAGTTTAGATGAGGCCCTGGGCAACCTGATCTGGTGGGTGTGATCCTGCCATGTTCCCAGTCCTGGGCCTGCTGACTCCCTCCTTCCCATCCCCTTTTCTACATCCCCACCTTCTCTGTCCTCCCTGGCCCCGATTGGCCATCCCTACATTCATCAGAGCTGTTGCAGCAGCAGGGTGCCATGTGCCAGGGAAGATTATTCTTGACTGGTTGCCAAGTCTTTTGCTTCTGCTCTGGCACATAGATAAAATGTTAATAGGACCAAATGCATTCAACACAAAGGGTGAAACTGCGTGTTCCAGGCACAGAGCCTTTACCATCCATTTAGCATCAGCATGGTCTGGTTTCTTCCAGTTCATTTTTGCTTGCTAAAGAGGAGCTGACCAGGGATTTTCAGGTTTGACAGAACCAGGACAGAGATACACCCACCTCATAACAAGCAGCTTAAGCAATGCCTTCTTCTTTCTCTTGAGTCACAGGACCAGGTACATACGCAGAAGGCAAGATGCTTCTGTTTGAGCAAGGTAGGTCACAGAGGGCTGGACACACCATGGTAGCTTCACTGTGCTATCAGTGCACTGCCAAGCATGCAGAGTGTTGGGTTACAGTGGTGTAAAGGAATCAAACCCCCATGATGTGGGGTTGATTGCAGGTGTACAGAGGTATATGGCATGTCTGTGTGTCTTAGAGTTGTAGTGATGCCAGATGACCAAAGCTGTGATGAGTTGAGCAATACGAGCCAATAACAGGTTTATTCTGCAGAATAGCAGATTGTTTTGCTTTGTAGAAGCACTTACTTGACCAGTCTTCATTTAAAATTATCATACTTTATTAAGAAGGGTATTTTTAATAGAGAGGAGCACGTTTCTTCAGACAGCATGTAGTTTCTCTTCCCTCCCTTTACAACATACAATAAACTCATCATAAAATTTATTAATAAACTCTGCTGATGAATACCCTGAATACTTTATTTAGCTGGAAATTACTCTAGAGCTCGGACATAATGTGTGCTGAAATCAGTGGAAAATAATTTCAACAAGCTGTAGGTAACTTAAGGAAGAGTTGAGACTGTGCCATGGGTCAGGAGCTGAGCATTGTTCCAGCATGGTTATGGGGTAGGAAGAAGCTTGGAGCCTTTTTTTTATTTGTGTTGTGATCTCTCAGAGGTACCCCTGTCCTGGATCAGGTACAGTGCAATCATAAAGTGAAAACTCCAAAGAGCTGTGGTTTTAACTTAGAGTGAGCAAATATGTGATGAATACAGAGTGGTGTGTAATAACTTGGAGCAAGCAGGGGTCTTCCATGGGAATACAGTAATTGAAATATTTCTCACTTGGTTCAGGTAAGAAAGAGGCAATATTTAACACATTAACCTATTAGCATCCACTTAAGCATTGTTAAGGGACAGAGTGAGAACTCAGAGCTCTTAAAATCTTGCCCAGGTTGCATTTGAGCTTTCAGGACTGGTCTGACAAGGTTAGCAGAAATCAGTATCTAACACTCCCAGCAATTAAAAAGGGTCATCCATCTGGAATTCAGGGAGAATTTGAATGATTTATATATTCAGAAATGAGCTGCAGGAGGTGATGGGAAAGGCAAGTAGGAGCTATAGATGGCAGTAGACTTTGTTGTTTTAAACGTTTCGTTCCTCCTTTCTCCTCATAATTTATTCAGCAAAGCTAGCCAAATTCTACATTTGAAGAAATTACTTACTGAACATGTACTAACAATATGAATTTGTTACTTATTACTGGGATGATAAGTGGTGCCCTTGCAAGAGTGCTTTTTGCCCTTGTGACTTAGGGTTCCATTTGGCACGGAGTTTCTTGTCTTCAGAGATCATCAGGATCCATGAAGGAAGACTCAGCCCACCAGTATTCTGGGAGGAAGGACACACTCCCTTTCTCACTGTCCTTAGATGTTTTCCAGACTTGGTTTTTGCACTGTGTGTAGGGTGGAGGTGTTTATAGGGAAGCCAGTTCCCCATAGTATGGATACTCAGTTATTGCTACTTTATCACCTGGAGTACGTAGGTGTCACGGTAATTACTTCAAAGTGTAATCACTGAGTAATCGACAGGCAATATAATTACTACCTGGATGCAGAATATGTAATTACTGTGTTATGTAGCGATAGGGTATTTGGGAAGCATATCTTTCTTAGTTACCAAGTAATTTAAGAGAATTTATATGGTATTTGTGTCTGAGAGACAGGAAAAAATCACCCAGCTGGGATCTCTGCAGAGGGCTATAAACTTTCTGCCAGCAGGAGTTGAACACAGTTCCAAGACAAGAAACATTGGAGGAATTCGCTCTGTACCTTTCTTTTTCTTTACTTTTGATTTTTTTAAAGTTTTCTGCCTGTACAGCATTACCAGAGGAAGGGTAATCATTACTGTTTAATTAACCACTTATTAGGGATTCTGGGGAGATGAAGAGTATTGTCTTATTTCTTGCCATGTGGGACATGTATGACAGCCATGAGAGTATATTCAACCAGAAAGGAGACCAGTGAAAAGAGAATGTGTTAATAAGAAAAATAAAGAATAGACTTTCCAAGATCTGAATTGCAGCAAACTGCCCCCCGTTGTCCATCAGTGCCTGAGCACTGAATGTGGGGTGATGAGAGGAGGACGTGGCCTCAGCTTGTGTGTCACCAAGCACATAGGAGGAAACCAGGCATCCATCGTGCCCTTGCCTTTTGTCCAAAGCATTGTAAACCCACTTGGAGGATGATTTCAGCAGGATTTCTGCTTTACGAGTGAGAGCTGTCTTGCTGCAGCAGCAGCAGGGAACAACAAAATTTATGGCTGTACCTATGCTAATGACCCACAGTAACAAAGCAGTCTTTTTTTTCACGTAGCCTCTGCTCGAGCACAGCAGTATCTTTCCCCTTTCTCTCCGTAGGAGAGCGGATGGTGTTTACTAACAATCCTTTCCACTCTTAGAAATGCCCTGCTATGGTAAATTACAGAAGGCAGCCTGTTGGAGCTGTGTCCTCATTTACACGGAGATCAGAAGGGTTTTGGGGGGCAGTAGCAGACAACATACATCACCAAGGTAGCTCTTTTCATGATGGTACTTGGCCTTAATTACATTATATCACCCTCCCAAGAGAAATCTCTGACACTTCGGGCTTTCATAAGGCAATACTTTATCTTCTTTTTCATTAAATAGTAACTACTCATTAGGGCAGTTTAACGTTTTGCCTTTCCTTCATCTTGTAAGGCAGCTGTGTTCCTGCATGTTCTGAGTATAAATAGACCAAGGTATTTCAGCTGTGGAAAATTTAAAGGATTTACCAAATAAAAAAAAAAAAAAGCAACAAAACCAAAAACAAAAGAGCAGTTCCATTATTTAGGTTCTTCTCTGAAAGATGTTTTGCAGCATTCCCTTTTGGATGCTCCTCTGTAATGATACCATTGCAGGCAGTGCTAAAAAGGTAAACCACAACCACCAAATGCAAAATGAACTTGGCTAAACCCTTGCAATCAAACCATCCTTCAGCTCTCTATTGATAAATACAGCTTATGCTCTCATCCCAGTGAATGCAAATACTATTTGCTGAAAGAGTGCTATCCTGGCTACTTCTCATTATCATGCTTTCATTGCCAGGGATCCTGGAGCTTTTTAGTAGCTACCAAATCAATAATGCTGTGGCATTCATACATTTCTCATTGCTGCTGTGCGTGGTACAGCATGAAAGTCTACGCTTCTTAGAGGCTGTACCTGACACTGATTCTTGTGTACTCATACAATCCCTTCCATCTGCAGTTCACAGATCTTAATTAAGATTTACAATGCTGCTGTGAAATGGGTCCTTGTATCTGGGCAAGGCGAGATGGCCAGATGTTAGAGGGAAAGGTTTCAGGAAAGCTCAGGCTATTTGTCCAAAAAGCAAAAAATACAGCAGTCAGCTCCTAAAGCAGTGGACTCCCTCTGCCTCACAGAGCAAACTGCCTTTCTCTGAAGTCACTCCTGGAGCCAGGGACTGCAGCCCAGGGGTTCTAACACCTGAATTTGATGATATTCTCTTCTTCTGTTGTTCCTTTTTTGGACTTTTTCCTAAAAATACTATATTCTAGAGAATCGATTGCCCAAGGCTTTAACTCGCCACTGGGGAGGCTTTGTTCACAGGCTTTAAAAATAAATAAATAGCTATTTACTAAGCAACGAAAAAACAGAATAAATACAATCAGTTTGATTCACTCTAAGTTCTAGAGGCACTATGCTGGAGACAAGGAGGCTTCCAATTTCTTACATGAGTCACTATGTTCTTGGATTCAACCTATCAAACTATATCAGCAAATCACATTATATAATGTAATGTAGCAAGACACAACTGGCTGTGTTTAACCTAGAAGAGATTAAAAAACACGGCCTACCACGGTCATTGAGCTGTCCTGGCAAAACTGCCATTCTCTTTTCCATCCAGCTGCCCACCCCTGCTGTCCTGCCAGCCTGGTGTGCTGGGAGAAAACCTGTCATTTTTAGGAACAAAGATGTGAGTGGTTCAGCTAACAGGGAAGCAAATGCTGCTCGTGCCACTTCTCTGTTTTGGAGGCTTGTTGTTCTAAGGTCGAGCCCAGGGTTCTTTGCTTTATAGCTATGCAGAACCAATTTTCCTCGGCTGAAAGCCAGAGCACCAACTGCAGCACGGGTGGGAAGGCTGCTTATTGGGAGAGCTGCCTTGTTCTCAGCTCAGTAAAACATATGTGAAGTGGATGAAAATGGGACGTGAGGAGGTGATGACAGGCCTTTCTCCTTAGCTCTGGCCTGCTGGGGGTGTCAGGGTTATGGTAAACTCTGCAGTGAGGTATGGGGGAAACCCAGTGGATCTTTTGTACCTGAGGTGTTGACCTTGGCAGTGAACTGCATCACATTTATCTTAGAGGCAGAGCTTGAGCGGGAGGGAGAGTAGCAAAGTGAAGTTTTAGGGATGATGGGGAAAATCGTGCCTTAGGAATCTGTTAAAAATGCTACTGAGCAACAGGGACATAACTGAGTGGTCTGGTGGGGCAGGAAGGAGTCAATGTGAGGAGCCTGTCCAGGCTGCTTTTAAGCAGAGGTTACAATAATGCACCTCTACACAAAGCCATTATGGATAAATGTCTTGGGAGAGGAGCTTTTAATGTGTTTCAGTGTGAGGTAAATGATCCCATGCTGACAGAGGCTGTCATCTTCTCGGTGCCAGCACCCTGCATGAGCAGCCAGTTCCCCAGCAAAGCCATCGCCCATCCTTTATGAGACAGCAGCTGGCATTGATACCGCTTTGCTACCAGTCACATTAAAATAAAAAAGGTGGCAAAAACCACCAAACAAACCCCAAGAACAACAACAGGAAGGAAAAAAAAAAAAAAAAAAGAAAAAGAAAAAGAGCCTCAAGCTGTGCTGGAACAGAAGTAATTAAGAAATATTTCATATCTCCAAGCGGCCCTGAAATTTTTATTCCTGTACATGAAGCTCCGTAGGCTCCTCACGGGCTTCTGCTGCTGCTGTGTTTCAGTGCAATAAATCCTGCTGCCTTTGGAGCCTGACAGCCAGTCCGGATGTGATCGGAAAACCAACGGGTGCTCTCTGTAAGGTTTAGTTCTTGCCTGCATCAAGTCTGCTTGTATCAGTCAAGCTAGGGTGTGCTCCATGAGCGAGACAGGGTAGCAAAATGCTGACCTTACTGGAGAAGATGAAGATCAGAAAAGGTGGGGTGAAGAGAAGGGAAGGGGGGGGAGAGTGGGAGTTGAGAGAAAGAAGCTCCCAACTGCAGTATTCCCCTCCAAAACCCACGAGAACCACTCGGCCCTGTGAGTATTTATGGTCCTGTCAAGGTTGACAGACCCAGAATTGAACTTATCTGGCAATAAATAACGTATGTTTTAATCTCAGTGCGCCGTCTCGGTGCCTCCCCAGAAGCACATGGCTTTGGCTGTGCTGGGCTGTGGGACCAGGGCTGGGGCTGGGTGTCCCTGGGTGCCCCCAAGGCAGCAGGCAGTGGCTGTCACCCACCTGTGTAGGACCAAATGCCCTGTGCTGCTGGCAGCTGGTGTGGGAGGGAGGCGGAGATGCAAGCAGGCTGTTTGTTCTTTCTCCTTCTGCTGATCATAAGAGAGAATAGCTACAAAAATATATATATATATATATTTCTAAGAACATCATCACTAACTGTGTAAAAACCTTTTGTCCTACCTTTGAGTTTGTGTTGTCGTCTACAGATCTAATTCTTTTGGGTTTCAGTATTATTCCCCCCATTCCCCTTCATCCCCCCAGAGAGGTAATGGCCTTAAGTTGTGCCAGGAGAGGTTCAGATCGAATATTAGGAAACATTTCTTCTCAGATAGAGTTGTGATGCAGCTGCACAGCTGCCCAGGGAGGTGGGGGGGTGTCACTGTCCCTGGAGGTGTTTGAGAACCGTGGAGATGAGACACTGAGGGATGTGGTTATGGGCATGGTGTGGGTGGGTCGATGGTTGCACTTGGTGATCTTAGTGGTCTTTTCCAACTGTAATGATTTTATGATTCCATCATTCCGCCACCCATCAATCCTTTTGTCCGTAAAGACCAGAGATCCACTGCACTAATTGTGTGCTGCCTTACAGAAACCCAGCAGAGCTGCCTACCCAGCTAGCAGCCCATGCAGGCAGCTGTTAGCAGCAAAACCCTTCATAACACACACAGAGTGGGGAAGACACCTCTGGTTCCTCACCCTGCAGGTGCTGGGGATGTGACTTTCTGAGCCAGGCAGGTTTCACCAAGCTGTTGGTAATAAGTGAGTTCACAGGTTTTAAGTTCCATTTTCTTGCTTTCTTCTCACATTTGCCATCAGGCAAAGCAGTTAGGATGCTTCAGTGCAGAGAAGACTCCATCTTTTTTTTCTTTTTGGAGGAAAAGTCAAGATTCCATGTTGTGTTTGGATTAAAGCAAACAAAAATGTCACTGTTTTAAAATGAAGGCTTCATTATGACTGTAGCATTGCACTGTATCTTCATTTAGCTCTCAGTTTTGCAGACTTATATTTGAAGGCTATGGATATGATATTTGATTTCACTAACAATGCTGGTTTTGGTAGTTTTTGGTCTGTTTTTTAACATGGGAAACATTGTCAAAACTGAAAGCTTTTCCTTGAGCTTTCAGTTTTTTCTTGAAAAAAGAAAATTTTCAATTTTCTTTTCAATTTTTCCTTGAGCTTCTATTGAGACTTTCCCAAGTCTCAAATATCCTGTTTTTTTCCTAAAACCCTGAAACTGGAGGGCACCCACCTACCTTTACTGTGCGCCTAATTTTGGTCCTCTTCAAAGTGCCCGTAACACAGATGAAGTGATTTCGCACCTTGGAAAGGTTTCTCATGAGGTTTTCACTCGAAGGATGTGGAGGAAAGCCAAAGCCCCACAGCCCCGGGGGAGGCACAGATGGAAGGGTGCTTCTCCTCTGTCTGCTGGAGCCTCGGCTCCTTCCTGCAGTGCCAGCTGCATTACCTGAGCTGCAGCAGCTGCTGCCCGTGGCCTGGCCACTATTCCCCACTAAGCACGGGCAGCTGCTGTGCTTAATATCTTCCTCCTCCTGTCCCTTCAGAGCACTGATTGGGGGACACCAATTAAGTCTTTCCTTCTCTTATGTTTCCTTCCTTTTTTATTTTTTTCTCTTTGTTTTCTTTCCCCTCTTCCTCCACGCGTGAACTAATTGATGTCTGATCTATTCAGAGGTTTGGCCCTAAAAAGTAACCTTCAGTTAACTGCTCACATAACTTGCCTGTCACTTTTGATAACAGTCAGGGCATCATTTTTGCAAGTGTTCAACAGTAAAATTACTGCTTTGCTCTTGTCAAGCAAATGAGCCCTGAGGCTTGTATGAGAACCATTAATGATCAGGCCACAGTGGGACTGGAGCACTGGGCGGCCTGGAGAAGCACCACTTCTCAATTCACGGTGCCCCTGCCGAGCAGTTTAGGTTTAATTAACCTGCATTAATGCCTGCTGGGATAGCATTTTCCATGCCTCCTTTTTCAAGGGGTCAAATGGAGCTGGAGACAGCTGCTGGTGTCTCAGGTGCCCTCTGTACGTGGCTGGGATCCTAGAAATGTTTATGTCTGTGCTGTGGAAATAAACTCTGCTTATTATGCTCATAAAAACTGGTGGCTATAGCCTTGGGCTTTGCCAGCCTTGTGAGCTGCTGGAGAGAATTATTGACAAAACATAAAAATGCTACGGCTCGTAGTGCTGGCTGCATGACTGTGCTCTGTGATGTGCGTTTGTAGGGACAGAATTATGCAGCATTTCTGGATTGTTCTGCAGAGTCTGTGTGTGTGGGTGTTGCAGAACAATCCAGAAGTTATGTTTTCCATTTATATCTATGCAGTAATCTAGTTAAGTTTACTTTCTAATGGCAAAGAACCCCGAGGATGTGATTTGCTTTGCTGAGACTGCACCCAGCCAGCACCAGAAGTATGAGCATTAACCACCACAGTAGAATCCTCTCCATGGATGCTGCTGTCACTGCTTGACTGCTGGGTACCAGGCAGAGGGAGGTGACAGCTTCAGTTCTAGAACTGAAGTTCAAGAGGAATCCACAATTTTAATGCAGCTCTTGACTTGGCATACTTCTTGCCACTCTTTCTGATGATGTTTCCTCACTGTTATAAGTTCCTGCCTTTCACTTCCCAACCATTTTCTGGAATTTTCCATACTCTGTTGGTCCCTAAGTAATAAAGCAAGAAAATCCCTTGAACTGAAACCCTGCTTAGCAGACAGGGATGTATTCCTGCTGATGGGAAGCCTGGAGTTTGGCATCCAATGTTTGGATGCCATGGAGGCTCGGTGGGGTGGGGGGCCCAGTTCCAGCCTCACATATGGTTTTGAAATATGAAGTGTGAGGCCTGAGTAAGACTTAAGAGCTCAGTCCCCTTCGCGGAGCCTGTGCCAGCAGCAAATAAAAGAAAGCTGAAGCAACAGCAGGCTTGGGACTGCATAACCTCAACTCCTCTTCTCCTTGGGGTTATATCCTTAGAGTCGGTCAGTAAAATGTATAGGAAAGATCTGACATAGCTCATCTGATATGAAACTCTGTCTCTGAACTGGAATTGTTTCTAGGCAGATAGCAAAATGGTAACAATAACCTTAGTTCAAAAGTCGAACAATGCAATGAGCACTGGGACTCAATGCACTCATGTGCAAATGCCTACACAAAAGACTTTGTCACTTAAATCCTATTTCTTAATGAAATTAAATTTCAGTGGGCCGCTACTGAGTCCAGTCTTATTCTTTTCCTGCAGAAAGAACACAAAACTTATTTTTCTTCTTGTTGGTTTATGATCTACCTGTCCTAGGGTAAAACGCATCTCAGAAACAGAAACTGATGCAGATCTCCCTCCATAAGGAGTTCAGACTGGCTGTGGATTTTATAATGTGCCCACTAGCCCCTGGTTGATTGTATCAAAGCTCTTTTGGCTTTCTTTGTATTTCTGGAAGGGGCTTTAGATGACGTATAAAGGTCTCAAGCCTACTGGGACAGGGGATGATGTGCCAGAACTTCTGGTGCTGTGCAACTGAAATCTGATCCCCTTTTTAGAACACTCAGAGGAGAGGGTAGTTCATGTCCTGGGACGGAGGGATGTTAGGATACGCAGTCACTGTCCTCTGTGGGAACAGGAGCGCAATGCATTGACAATGTGATAGAAGCGAAGTGAAGGCAAACCAGTGTGGCTTCCTATTTCTGGGATCACCAGCTGGGAATCCTCTGGGCTGCCTTTTAGGCACCATTGCTGCTGCCTTCTTCCTCATGCACCATCTGCCTGTGCTTTCTTAGCAAGAAATAGGGAGATCAGACTTGTCCACAGAAGCACTGGCCTGTCCTTATTTCAACATTGCAGTGTATGAGCAGGCAGCCCACCAGCCCCTGCTTCAGAGCAATGAGAAGATGGTTAAGAACAACAGCAAGGCTGTGAGAAGTGCTGAGAATCACCTTTCAAAGTCTGCCTGCAGAGCAAGGTACGATGGCTACCATGTCAGTGGTGTTACCCACTGCATTCCTCCCAGGCTGGAGGGGACTGCTCACCCCTCCTCTGGTGAGAAGAAGGTGCTCTTCTTGTGACTTCTTGTGGTTGGATCAGTGAAGGAACTGTATTGCTACAGAAGTGGTCAGTAGCACCTATTTCCATAAGTTAATTGCATAGGGTAATGGAGGATCAGTTTGATTTTCAATGGGGCTACTGATGGAGACATCTCCCTGACAGTGCTTCATGATGACACCTTTTCTTGACATCGAATTATGTTTTTTCCAGGCCTTAGCAGACTGTAGCTAAGGATTTAGTGAGGTTTCTGGGTCATGTCAAACCTTGCTTTTGGAGTTCTGGGCATGGGATTTGGGTGTGTCATACACATTGTCTGCATTTATTCAGTTTATCATTGTGGTCCATTTCCAAGGAGGGAAACCACTGTCATTCACACATAGCCACCATTCTGAGTCCCTGCTGAACCATCACTGCAAATTTCCTCCAACAAAGATGAAGAATAGATGGTTTTAGGTTTTTTGAGACCTACAGGTCTCCATTGCTCTCCCACCTGCCAACTACCCCAAACCTCCCCTTGGCTTCAATCCAGGACCATCACTGGCTTTGCAGATGCCAAAACACTCCAGTGGCTGCAGGATGGGAGTTTAAATAAAACAGAGCACTGATGTGGAGATGAAATTAATTAACGTCCCTGCTATTAAATTGCTGTCACTAAGGGAAGACTTTTGTTTTGTTTCTAGGATGACAGTGTTTCATTAGGGGGAAAAAAGCTCTGAAACACTTTATCATGTTTATTTATCATAAGTAAGTTACATCATTTTTCTTGTGTTGTTAGTGGAACACAGAGCTGTGGCTTGCTACCTTTTGTTAGGATAACTGCTATGAAAAATCTGCTCTTGTGAGCTCCTAGGTTGCACCAGAGTCTGTCCATTTCTAAAGCCCTATCCCCTGGCTGCTTCCACAGATCAGCAGCTGAACACCCCAGTGAGGAGCCACTCTTTCACATAGCCAGTTATTTCCAAAGATGCGTGGGCAAAGTGGCACACACCTTTCAGAGCATATATCAGCTGTGAACTGGTGATGAGTGACTCTAGTGGCAGGTAAATAGCAGTTTGGGGAGAGGAAAGGATCCTTTCCTGTGCTCTACCCTTGTCCTGCTTCAGGTAAAAAGCAAATTGCTTTGGTTTCATGTTATTGGAGGCTTGCATGTCCCTTAGCTATGGATATACTGAGAAGCAGAATAAATAAATGAGAAGTAAGGAAATGGTTTTAAAAGACCTGCTGGAATGTGACTAAGAACACTAGGGAAGTGCTGCAGGGGGACCATCCTGCTGACAACAGCAAACTTCCCTAGCCTGGCATTGCTAGACTAAATTGAATAGCGTTCTTGTGTAGGAGTAGAGATGCTGTGGTAGAGGCGCTATGATCAGGAACTTTGGGCAGCAGCTGCCCATATGACTCCTAACTGCAGCCAGGGCTGTCATTTTCTCACTGTCAGAAGCATTAAATTAAATTAAAACAAATAAGTAACCTTCCCTGCCCCCACAGTAGACACCTCTATTTTTATTATGTGAACTAGGAGAAGAAATGTACCTGGAGGGTACACATAATTTATTTAGAAAAATAGGAAAGGAGAATATCAGCAGTTGATGAAAAAATTCCCCAGTCCTTGGGGTATTTGATCTGTTAATTATCCATACTTCAGAACCCATTATTCACACTTTTCTGCTTTCCTCCAAGAAATCTATTTGGCAGCCATACATGTACATATATATGTATATTTGTAGTCTTTGAGTTCAGCAGGAACAAAAGAGAAGAAAAATTCAAGTTGTGAACTATTAATAAAACGCAAACACACAACAACCTTCTTTGTTTGATGTTTCCCAGTAAGCAGACTGAGACAGAGATCTCTATTATGTCAAGGGGATGAATCACTAAAAAAATGAAGTTTTGCAAACTTGCCTTTGCCCAGCTAAACAACCAAGGACAAACTGCAGCTCCATTTGGAAGCACGTTTGCCTCACGCAGCGGTGGTGACTCATGTATATTAACAGCAGCAGGGATTTGGATCTCTTGCACCTTGTTGCTCTAATGCCAATCTATTCATCAGCATAAACATTGTCCTGCACACTCTCTTCTGGACAAAAAGCTGAACTAGTGAGGCACTGAGAACTCAGACGTACTCTGCCTTGGTGCAGAGATTTCCTTTGGCTGTGCTGAGTTGTAGAACTGAAATGGCACAGTGCAGTGCAGGTAGGAACCAGGACCCAAACCTGAGTACCCTGAATGTTTTGCAGCAGCATGGAGAAGGTCACCTTTGCAATGCAACACTGCTGGACAGAGAGAGCTCAGAGCCATTGAAGGGGCTTACAGGGAGGGGATGGAGGACCTTTATATATGCTCTAGTTTTATTTTTTGCTCCTTTATTGCACAGTTTTCTTTCTGTCATTAATGAATTCATGCAGAGATTGTTTCTCTGGCATTATAACATGACTGCCCTAGCTGTGCCTTGACTCTTTCCTTTGGAAAAAGATGAGTGTCGCTCACATTGCCCTGATTGTGTGTTGTAGGGACTGTGTTAAGAATGCAACCACTACAATTTATTCTTGGAACACACACAAATATTCTGTCAGGATAAACAATTCCAACAGCACGTGGCCTTTGTGACAGCTACAGGCCTAAGAGGGGCTTAAATGATACACACAGAGCTAGCAGTGACCTTCAGCAGACTGGATTTTGCTCTCTGAGCTGGAGAACAGTTTGTTAAAATGGGATTTCTATTGCTTCTCTCTATACATTACAAGATATGTATTACCTGCTTGGAGCTGTATTTTCTGGGTTCCTCAGAATCCTCTCTTTTGAACTGTGAACTGTGGAGGCAGATGAACTGGTGATATTTGCAGATCCTTCCTGTCCCATGGGGAGCGTCACCAGGAATAATGGAGCTTTAGTCAGCTCTGGATAGAAAGCTGGGTGACATTTTCAGTGTCCGTCTCTGTCTTCAGAAATATTAGGAAGAATCTCTTCTCCAAAAGAGTGGTGATGCAGTGGCACAAACTGCCTCGGATGGGAGGGGGTTGGGTGTCACCATGCCTGGGGGTATTCAGGACATGTGGAGCTTTGGCACTGAGGGACAGGAGCAGTGCGGATAGGCTGGTGGGGTTGGACTTGATGATCTTAGAGCTCTTTCCCAACCTTTTTGATTCTATGATTCTGTCATTCAGTGCTTCTGGTTTCTTTTGCCATGTCTTCTGCAAGATCTGTTAGATGTGATTTGCAGAGCTATCAATTGAGAACAAGAGATGAGCGCATTCCAAGTGATGTGGAGGAAAATATTCCACGGCTACAGCAGCTGGTTTGAGGCTGTGAACATTTGTATGATGGATCACCTGAAAGATCACAGTCCAAGAGGGTGCACTACAGACTATAGGTGTTTTATTTTTTATTTTTTTTAGTACATTTTATCTGAATACTCATGCTTTTTCAGGAAGAGTTATATGATGGGGATATGTATACCTTCCAATGGGGTAGGTCTGTCCTCAGAATCCATCAAGGCTCTGACTAAAGGTTCCAATGAGACTGTACTGATCAGATGTCCCTGTCCACCACATCAGAGGTAGCGGCATTTGAGGAGCTGAGTTCTGTCCCTCAGACAGGTACTGGCAGCCAAGCAGGGTGCCAGCCTGGGGACAGTGCACACAAAGGTAACGAAGCACATGTCTGAATTGAATTATGTTGTAAATATGAATTTATGTATGCCAGTGATCTGAATGTCAATCCATGGTGGTCTGGTTATTTCAAGAAGAGAACAGACAGCCAACATGTATCAGAATATCCCCAGGTTTCCCCAGTCTGACTGCAGGGCAAAACAGGAGACAAAAGAAAAGTTTTGACTCCAGATGCTGATATTATGTCATGCTTTTTTTATTGTAGATCAGAAAGTCACATTAGAGCTGTGCTGCACTTTGTATGTGGTCACAATGTAGACCAGAGAATGAGGGATGCAAACAGTTTGCCTCCACTCGAGCCAGCTGGCCAGGACATACCAGCCTCACTGAAACTCAGCTCACAGCCTCATAAAACGGTGGGTAAACTCCAGCTCCAGCACAAGCTGACCTTTCCATAAACCTGCTGTGCTGCTTTATATCAGCTGAGCCTCTGGCTCAATCGTTTTTAAATGCCACTGTTTGCCAACCTTGCATTGTTCCCGCAAACCAACTGAGTGTGTTAAGAGAGGATAATTAAGGAGAACGCAGTAATTAATACCGCAGATAATAACCCAGAGGTGTAATTTAGCTGCCTGACTCGCACTGAATTCCCTGGGCTGGAGCAGGAGCAGCAGAAGAGGCACCTGCTGATGCCTGTCCTGCATCCTCAGCTCTCTGCAGGAGGCAATGGCACGCCGAGCAAACAGGAGCCCCGAGGTCCCTCCTGAGCCACTAATGAACACTGTGCAGACAGCGATGCCATGTCACTATTGATTATTTTCCTATTATAAACTTCTTCCTCCTTTCCCTCTTTGCGGTGATCCGTTGGGTAAACACAAGAAATAAGCAGGAGTGGCCGAGGTTTGTGCTCAACAGGTGTTTAGAGGGGGAAAAGCACTGACTCGACTGGAAGTTGTTTCTTGTTCTGAGAAAGTAGATGAAGTTAAAAGGGAGTCCAAAGGAACGTGGTGGCATATGGATAAAAACATTTTTCAGGTCTGTGAGGGCTTTTCTACACTGACAACATAAAGGGAATTTTTTAATGCTAGCTGCTGTCCTCAGTGCAACTACAAATGGCAAAGCATCTCCCATTGCTTAGACCAGAGCCAGCACTGATTTTGTTCAGTGTGAAGCCCTTCTGTTCCTACACATATTGCCCCAGTACTATTTAGACTTATAAGTTTGCTTAGGCAATGCAGTCATTGATATGACTTTATGCTTAGGGTTCATGTTAAAGCAAGTAGCTATTGAAAATCCACAGGACTGGGTTTTCCTACTCCAAATACTCTCTGGAATGTGGGGGAACTGGCATACTTCACACAAACGAAATTGAGGTTAAACGTGCCCATGGAAGGTCACACTTTTCTTCTGATTTATTTATTTATTTGCTTATTGCATGTGGGCTTTGAGCTGTTATTTCCTGAAATTCGTTCCTTGCATGATAAATGAACATATTTTATTCAGGACGTATGAGTGCACTTGAAAGACCTGAGCAGTTCCACTGACCTTCTCGGTGAATTTCAGGAAGTATTTTCTCTCTCTGGGTCTGTCCTTTCCCACATGTTTGAAGCCAAAAAAATGTCACTGGTAACTATTACCAGAAGTTAATCTTTGAACCCATCCTTCCTTGTGCCATGACATTAAGGTTGGGCACGCTCACCCTATAACTGTGTATGAGCTGGATATCTGCTCCGTGTAAATCATCTAATCTTCAAACAATGATGTAGTCCAACACAAAATAGCTTAGTAAAGGAGGTATGGTCAATTATTGTCCTGATTTACTGTTTCTTTCTTTGCTGAGCATGGTGAAAGCCTGGCTGGCTAATCAGGCAGGATGTCTAATTTTCAAGCAAGTCCACCCATTAAGTTACAAAATGCAGATGTGAGAGTTTTTAAAGCCTCTCCCTGCTCTCTTTATTGCGTGGTGTTTGGCTTTTGTTGTTGTTCTTCTTTTCTGTCGTTGTGTGGCATGCACCCTCATTCATCCGCACAGCTTTCCTGATGCAAAGACATGGGTTTCTGCAGTACAACATGATGGAGAAAAGGAAAGGAGGAGGTCTGTGAAAATAGAAAGGCAGTACAAATCTAAGAAAACGAACCTGACGTTATTTTACAAAGCACTATCAGCGTTTAGGAGGGAAATAGGACAATAAGATTTGTGTCCTGCTAGGACAAGTAACCTTGTTTCCACCTGGTTAGTGCTTCTTTTTTTTGCATGGCAGAGATGGGTCATGCCTGATTGGTCAATCAGTACATTATACCAGGTCTTGTCCACTGGTTATAAAAAGTGGAGATTTGTTTTCCTTTTCTAAATTTTCTCTCTTGTTTTCCCTTCCCCTTCTGGCTGTCAGAGTGAATTTGTATCTTCTGGCAACACTGGGGAGGTGGGAAAGATGTCAAAAAGAGGATGTAAAATGCATTTTAAAGTGAGCTGTTAGAAATTGGTTTGACATTTCTGACAAAGGGAAAGGTTACTGCACACAGCTTTTCAGCTCCTATCTTCTTATTCCTTTTCTTGTCAATCATAACTGAAGGAGAGAAATTCCTCATCATGACTGCCTTGTTCTAAGCACACAGAATATCTGGCAGCTGGGCTTCATTTGGCACTAGCCACGCTGTCCAGGCTGTGTCTGGTGTTTGGGGACATCTCCCTTGAGTGTCCCCTGGGCTTTGGGTGAGCAGGCTGCCTGGGTTGGGGGTAGCCCTGGTCTCTCTCCCCACTGTGTTTCCCATCTCTTCTGCAGGAATGAGAAACGTCTGCTCCTTCCCTCTTGCATCCTGCGTGGAGACCTTGATCCTTGGCTTTTAGACCTCCTATAGAAATTTGAGATCACAAATTCAGAGCTAGTTGCATAATCTAATGAACCTATACTTTTAACAGCACCTGGAGGTGTTCCAGAAACGTGGAGATGTGGCACTGAGGGATGTGGTTTAGTGGGCAGTATTGGTGGCAGATGGATGGTTGGATGAGATGATCTTAGAGGCCTTTTCCAACATTAATGATTGTATGATTCAATGATTCTATATAGACAGGAACTTTGTATAGATACTAAAGGCAGCACACAAACGGGCATGCTAACACCAAAAGGAGGTGTGTTCAGAAGTAGATCCACTGGTGAAAAAGTCTGGCTTTTGAGTGCAGAAATGTTTTACTGTTGGCGCCTAAAACTGCAATGAGCTGAGCTGCAATGAGGGAAATCAACATGTCTGAGCACGTACTTTAACCAGTAGGTGCTTACCTCATGTTTGATTCCTGGATAACTCACGGACAGGAAAAGAATAAGATTATTTGCCAGTTTAGTTCATTATGAAAGCAATAACTGGTTTTAAATGGCTTTTGGTTGCTTCTCAAATCCTGTTACAGGACTGGCTTGGTTGCTTCAGTTTCCTGCTGAATTAAAGACTGAGGCACTTTCAATATTTTGGTAAAAATATGCAAATTTCAGTGTTTTTCCAAAAGCAACTGAAAACATAAACTTATTTGAGGAAACTCTCAAGTGTCTGTTCTTTAGCTGAGCATTAACATTTTCTGATGCAGACACAGCAAATAAGTTTCACTAATTCTTTTTCTTCTATTCAGAGCTTGCTTAGCAGTTCTGTGTTTTTCACCTGGGTGGGAGGGGGATGATAAGCTGCAGAGTTTCTGCCTTTTCTCGGTTGCAGCTCTTGGTTTTGCTTTTTGTTTTTCTGGACTAAACCCAAAGACACTGTTTGCAGAGGCCCAAAGAAGCCTCCAGAGACAGAGCTTCCCTTGGCAGGCAGTAAAGCACAATTGCAAAGCAAAAAAGAAGCGCCTTATTTAGCAAGCAGTTGTTGTTCTCCAAGTTGACGAAACAATTAGCTGGAGATGATGCTCTGTTGCTGTTCTGCTCTTTTAATAGCACACTGCTCCTTGGCTAGGACAGGCTTCTTTGTAACTCAAACAAACCAGGTGGAACCACAGAGGAGGCTTTGCTCAACCTCTCCCTGAGCCTCGCAGAGGGGATGCTCAGCTGGCAAAGGGCAGCACGTTCCTCCTTCCTGAAGGAGGAAACCAACCTGCCAACAAGAATACTCTCTGCCTATTGAAGCAGCTGATAAAAACTGGAGCAACCCCTCCTAAAAACGGCTCTAGCAGCCAGACAGCTGATAACATGTTGAGCACTGCCCTTACCCCCAACATGCTGGTACAGAAGGTGCACTGTGCTCCCTAGTGAGCATGGGGTGAGAGCTGCTCTGATTCATACACTTCTCCATACCCCTGACATCCAGTATGAATAACATGGGGAAGGATGAAAAACAGCGGTGCTGCTGCAGATCAGACCAATTCAAGCAGCTGCAGGTCTGGAGATCAGTTTGCTGTTTCTTTCTTTCCCACTACCCCTTCTGGAAGTAAATAGTGTTGTTTGCTGGGGCTGCAAACAGCCTGATGCTAAATCTGCTGGAAATGCCAGGCAGAGGATGCCTCCACACTTCCGTGCTGCTGCATATGGATTGGATTGGCTCCTCCAAGAGTTTCTAATAAACAATTTGATGGCTCGATTTTATCAGCCACAAAGGAAGGTGAATATAAAGGAACAAAAAAAAAAAAAAAAAAAAAGAATGAGAAAGCGGAAAGGGGATTAAAATTAACAGTGTTCTCAATTCCCCGAGTTTCAGTTAAACAATCTCATTAATCCTGTCTGCAGTGCATGTACTATGTCTGTGCTCCCCGCTCTGACAGGTCCCCAAATCACATTCACTGCCATTCATTATGTGCAATGGGATAAAACATTTATTCAGAGTCATGTTTTATTCTGGGGGGAAAAAAAAGCTATTTCTGTAAACTCCAGACATCTGATTAACGGGTGACACTTCCCCTGCTGGCCCTGGGCCCCGTGCCCAGAGCTGGGTCCTGCTGGTCATGCTGGGATCCAGCCACCATGAAGTGGGACAGGCACCGGCTTCACTAGATCTTGTGCTTGGAGGCAGCACAGCTTGGTTTTGAAAATGTAATCATTCTGGAGTGTTTTTGGGTTTTTCCTGATCCCTGTAGTGGTGACATGAACTACCTAAGGAGGAATACATTATATTTTCAGAAGTCTATAGGAGTTCTTGCTTGATGAAGCTGCCTTTTAGCTCCTGGCAGCTTAACTCATCCAGTAAGCGTGCAGTTTGAATATGAGTGTCTGCAGGTTTAGCCCGTGCAGATAAAGTAGCAGAGGTCATTTCCAGCAGCCCTTTGCCACTGAAAGCCAGCCAAAGCCTGAAGTTCAAGATGAAACCGGGAGCTGAAAGCAGATGGGAGTGCAAACACATAGGAAAGCCAAGTTTTGAACTTTGCAGCCAGTCCACAGCTCGCCCCACTTACTGGAACGTTCAATAAACCAACACAGTAAAGGCTTAAGCTGAGGATGATTCACTGGAGATGAGTGACACATTTGCTGTTTAGAGCCTACAGATCACTCAGGATGCCTTGTTCCCCATCCGTAGGTGCCTCATGCCCTAACACCAGGCAGATCTGCTGCACCCTCTGCTTGTCTCTCTTGCTGAAATTGGCTTTTTGTTCCTGTATCATCAATGGCTATACGTAAAGGGAATGTCACAGGAGCCATGGCTGTAACACAGCTATTTCATAACAATAATTTTTACAAGCAGCACATCCAATACAACCTAGATTTCTATGCCTTTCTCATTTGTGACTCAGCCCCACAGTAGAACAGATGTCCTCTTCTCAGTTTGTCCCCTTGTGATGTGCCCACCAAAGCCAACACTATCCCCAGTGCTCAGCCAAAACCTGTTCTCAAAACAAGTAAGAGTGGAGTTTGGCTCCCTGCAAAACCTATGAGAATGCTGTAAACCTTGAGAGCCCTGCATCAAATCTGCCTGAAAATGGCCAATGTGTTTAAGATTATTAGGGGCATTAGTCTGTATGCTCTGTTAAGCCCTGCTTCCTAAGGAATGCAGGATAAAATGTTGCTCAGCCCTCTTAAGACAGTTACGCTCAAGTGTACATGCTACTTTAAATCGGGAAGCATGAAAACGAAGTCAGGTTTTAAATCACCACAGGTCAATTACCAAGCAGCTACTGCAACCTGCTAGCTCTGCTGAACTACTGTGTGGGCAGGAACATTTAAGTCAGTGCTGCTTAACCCAGAGCTCCCAAAACACGATTTATTCAGTGCTGTTGAATCTCACCCCTCTGCAATCATCTTGCTTTCAAATCCCTGTAGGAATCATAAAAAAGAAGCTCTTTCTCCATGAGAAAGGTTCAAGTGTTCTTGTAGCTCTCAATTCTTCTTAGTCACCCAACAAGTATACCCAAACTGGTGCTTCCATTCCTAGGATATGATGCGTATTTAACTCTTCCAGCATCTTCAAAATACCTTTGCCACCTCCCAACCCAGTTGCTTTCATAACAAGAGTTGCTTCTTTCTTGAAAAGCAGCTGTCAGTGGGGTGAGCTGGGGTACCAGGCTGCTGGTATTTAGGGTCCTATCTAGACTAGAGTTACAATGAAGTAAGAGTACAAGGATCATTACCTGTCACCTGATTATGAAGCAGTGGAAGGCAGAAAGGACCTTAAATTTCTGTTTTTGTAACCCCAAATTGGAGAGCATGCCTTTGGGCTTTTCTGATCTACAGCAGAACAATGTTCCTATAACTAGAAATTGCTCCACTTAGTTCCTAAGGGAAGAATCCATCCAAAATGAATACTGTCAGCAGTAAAACAGCCAACTTTTGGGAAGAAGATAGCACATGCTATAAAAAAACACGACCCCACAAACAGCATTTCCCCCTATAGACTGATAATGACTCATTTCAGTGTTGAAAACATAATTGAATTGCTCCTTGCAGCAATTAGGAAAGCTTGTTGATGTGCAGCTACTTAATTGTGTTTTGATACTGTGGACTCTGTAGCAAGCTGCAAGCACCATTTTGCCTGTGAAATTTGTTGATCTTTGCCGCTTATTTTCTCCCAAACTCCATCCTATTCCAGAATGCACAGAGAAGGGAAAGTGGTAGGAATTTTGGGGAGACTGCAGGCCAGATCCTTTCCCAGCCAGCTGAAATGGCTGCTGCCCAGTGGCACATTAAATGTTCCGTAGCTTGTGCCATTAAACTGGGATTGCTTCTGTCCGCACCATTCCAGGTGAGGATGGTTAGCAATGACATCTAGGTTAAATAGTTTGTACTAATCTGTTTGTTGTGTCTGAAAGGGATTTGGGAGCGGTAACATACACAGCTCCTGTAAAACTCAGGCATCCTAAGGGAAGGGGATGTGAGGTATATCTGGGCAGAGTACAACATCTGAAGAGGACCTGTGCTCAGCACCTGGGTCAAAGAAGGTAGGATGGCTAGAAAAGTAATGAAAATATTATGTTTTCCATCCCCTGTGGCCAAATGTGTAAACACCTTCAGCACGGCTCATTGCCCCTGGCGGCATCTGGTTTGGATGCTTAAGCAGAGGCACAAATCCTGACTGGGACAGATGTTAAAACAGTAAGGATTGAATTCATCTCCTATGGCATGGAGTTGCTACTCCAGTCCAAGCAAACTTTTGTTTAATAATGACTGCTGATGTATTCATCCCGAGAGATAAGGAAGAATAAAGGTGGTTTGCTCTCTGCTAAGGGGAGCCTCAGAGATGATCAGAGTCACTGCTCGACGGTGTGTGGGATCCAGGGAATGAAAGCTGTGCCCATGAACATCAGGATTCCTTGTTAGGGGATTGTGCAGGGAAAAGCCAGCACGTCTCTTTGCTGCTCTGGCTGCCTGCCACGTTCCGAAGTGTGAGCCAGCTCTGTCTGGGCAGCTGGATCTGCTTGAGGACTCTGCCAATGACGAGGCAGGCAGCTTGTGAACACGAGAGGTGGTCAAGCTGTCAGAAAGCATCCCTTCCTCAGAGCTGTTGTGGAGAGGATACAAATGCAGAACCATCTCCTTTGTTTTGGCCGAGACCAGCGCCCTGGGTGAAGAGGCATCTCCACCCGCCCATCAGCCTTTGTGACTTGGCATGGGCAAATGGATGAAGAGATGTGATTTTGGGATGCAGCATTTCAGGAAGGCTGCAGTTCATTTATGTACTTTTTAATCTAGCACGCCTTCATTTAGAGCTGCAAATTTATCCTTTTATCTCAAGAACTATTGTTAGCCACCTGCAGTAGTCACAGTCAGCAGTTATATCAGCAGAGCCAACCTGTGGCATCCCAGTTGGGCGCATTAGGAAAGAGTGAAATGATTTGATTCTGCTGCTGAAACATCCTGGAGGACAAGCTGTGTCCTCCGGGTCAGCAGATTTGAAGATAGATCAGACTGTCTCCAAAACACAAAGAGAGTTCAGATCCAGAGCTGCTCTCAGGCCACAATGAATCACGGCAGGATCTAGGATGCCTCTCTGAAACTGCTGCCACAAACATCCATGAGTGAACCTGGTCGAGTTTTTTTTGCAGTCTGTATCGTGTATGAGTCATGTACTAATAAGTTTTGTTCATAAAACACCGAGTTTCACATATGATGACATTTTTGCAATTATCTTTTAGTTGATATTGTTGTTAAAAAAGAAAGAACAGAAGGAAGAATGTATATTCAGTCAAAATGGAACAACTTTCCTGGTCTTGGCTGATTAACATTGATTTGGATAACCGAGAGAGTTGGGAATTCCCACCAGCTGGCAACTTCATGTTCATTATGAAAGCTTAGCAAGAGTTTGTCATTTTGCCTTGCACTTGGAAACTGTTTTGCTCAAGACATTGTTGGATTAGTCACAAACATCAGAAAATATGTCTGTGATTCCACCAGGGAGAGATGAGTTCCACGGGTGGTAGGGTTGGGAGCTGAGCCCATGGAATAGCTCAAAAGAGGCATCCCTCTCCTCTGGAATGGAGGGAGGAAAGACAAAGTTGGGTCATAAAGTGGGATTGTGTGAAGGATGTGTTTTGGGACAGGGCTGGGGGAACCTGGGAGGTGTCTGCAGCTGCTCAAAGTTGAGGGAGCTCCAGCAGGGTATGGCTCACATCAGGCATGTGGGTTCGCTGGGGCTGCTGAGTGGCAGAGGGCGTGTTGGGTGCTCCATCATGCATGCCCAGATTGACTGGCACATTCCCCAAGGGAACTTTGTGTTATGTGTCACTGCATGTGCCACACTTCAGCTGGGGCTGGCAGGGGCAGCTGGGAGGTGTCCTCCACTTGTATAAATCTGATTTCTCACTGCTGTAGGTATTTCCCCATATATATCTAAATAATTGCGTCACTGGAAAAAATAGATATTTATTATAAAGCATTTTTTTTCCCTTGCTGTGCTATAGACATCAATAGCACGCCGTGACCGAGCGTGGGAAGGAGCTGAGTGCACTCCTTCCTGATCTGGGAAAGGAAAAACAAAGAGGGAATGATTCAATGAATCCTGAAAAAAATTAGTGGTTTTCTTGCTGGAGTGAATCCCTTTCTTCCACATTCTGTCTTCCTCTTATTCCCCAAAATAGAACACAGAAATTTAATCTCTCAACTCAAAGGGTTTTTTTTAATTTTTTTTTTCCACTTTTCTTGCTTAAAAAATAAACAGTGAAAATGAAAATGAGCAACCAAATGCCAAAGTGGTTCATTTGGACAAATGCACTGGTTCTTCATCTGGGAATGAAACATCAGTTATTGTTTGCTTTTAAACTGGTAAAATAACTTCAGCTGTCATGTCATAAATTCTCCTCAACTGAGGCCACTCCTGCCACAACCCTGAGGACTCTCTGCTCTTGCAACAGCTAAAACTGATAGAGGGGAAATTATTTACCTGCATATACATGCTTACTCTAAATTCAGCTGATCCAATTCTAGATCTTTGTATCTTTTTGTCTATTTCTCATGGTAAATGCACTACTGGTAGAGTTGAACACACACACACACACAAACAAAAACAAACAAACAAAAAAAAAACCTTTTCTTTTTTGAGCAGTATGAATGTGGTTTTGTCTATTTCCAAAAGTCGTCTATCTCCTTTAAAGGAGCCAAACTTTGTTTCTGACAAAGATCTGAAATAAAATGTCATGCTTTGCCTTAGGAAGCTGTGCTGATTGATGGATGGTTTCCAAGCTGTCAGAAAACCCCTCACTGGGATGTTCACAGAGCACTAGGAAATATTCACCTCTGCAGATGAGGAAACTGAGGCACGAATGGAGATTCCCCTTTCCAAAGTCTGGTGGCTGATTCCCTCTGCTACAGCACTGTGTTGGACGAACCCTACGATGTTCTCTTTTGTAATTATCACACGGACCAGATTTTTCGTTTCCACTAGCAGCTGAGCTGGGCTCTGCAGGTTCAACCTGTGCCTCCTGCCCTGCCCACAACATCCCAGTCCTTACCCAGGTGTGCAGCTTTGGGCTGGAGGACCCCCGAACAGCAGCAGGAGGTAGGTGATTCTTTTTGAATTGCCCAATCCCCAGTGACATGGGTTAATTGAATGGACATATTTCATTAAACACAGCCTTCACCATCTGTTCCATCCCAATTATTAATTAAAAAAAAAAAAAAGGAACATATTTCTCAATTACAGTACTGGAGGTGAGTTATCAGTGGCTTTAAATCCTGTAGGTTTTCCTGTAAGGCAATCTCACAATTAATAAGTTTATTTCTCTTCTTTGGCCCTGTCTCACCACTGCTTGTTTCTCTCCAAAATAGCAGTTTGGAGACTCCTTCAGAGCAGTGTCCCCAGGGCTGTGACCAGGTGTGATGCTGGAACAGAAGAGCTGTTTCCCTGCTCGTGCCTACAACCAAGGCAGCAGAGCAAGTGCTTCCACGAGTTGCTGTGGTGTTGTTCCTTCTTACAAATGATGGGAATCCAACCTGCCTTCAACACCGGGTCCTCAGCTCTCCCTGAAGGAAAGCATCTTCCAAGCTGAACTGAGGTACTGAGTAAAAGATCTCTTAGTTTGCTGATTGATCCAAGGGATGGAACACCTGCCCTGCAAGGACAGGTTGAGAGAGCTGGGGCTGTTCAGCCTGGAGAAAGCTGCAGGGAGACTTGAGAGCAGCCTGTCAGTATCTAAAGGGGCTGTAAGAAGGAAAGGGGTAGATTCCTTAGCAAGGGTCTGTTGTGATAGGAAAAGGGAAAATGGTTTCAAACTAAAAGAGGGGAGATATAGACTGGATATAAGATTTTACAATGAGAGTGGTGAGGCACCAGCACAGGTTGCCCAGCGAGGGGGTGGTGCCCTGTCCCTGAGGACATCCAAGGTCAGGCTGGAGAGGCTCTGAGCACTGATGGAGCTGTGAGTATCCCTGTTCATTGCAGGAGAGCTGGACCAGATGACTTCTAAGGGTCCCTTCCACCTCAAACGATTCTATGATGCTATGATTGCAAATAACGCTTGATATACAGACAGGCAAAGGTTGCCTTCTGAAATTAGAGAGCTGGCGGTATAAATCACTGCTTCCAATCATGTCCTGCATCTCTGGCTGCTCGCCTGGGGTGTTGGAAATGAGTGCCTATGAGCTGGGAGAGGCAGGAGGTGGATGCCGCAGCAGACGCCTGCTGTTGTCCTAGGAGATGGTTTCCAAATCTGGAGGCAGGTTTGCTCTGACCTTTAGGAGGCAGCGCTGATTTGTTTTGTTGCTGCGCTGTGTTTTTTCTTTGTGGTCCCATTAATCATTTCCATTCAGATGAAACCTGCAAGCGGGCAATGCGCAGAGCTCGTTTCGTCAAGCCTGCGTGTGCGTGTTTGTGCGTCTTTAAAAAAATACCGCAGCCAATTCTGCCAAATTATTAGTCCTGTATTTCTCAAATTTACTGTCACCCTCAGGTAAAATTGCTGCTGCAACTAAATAAAACCTCTGGAAATGAATTCTGGCTCCTGACAGCCCTTAAGCCCTTGGGGCATTTAAATTCTGGATTTAGCGGCAGGATTATTACTTCAGTGCAGCAGTTAACCATGTCTTTAAGCAGAGTTGCCCATAATAGTCAGTCCTGACTCCGCAGCACTTTTACAATGAGGACAGGGAAATGGCCCTTTTTGTTATGCACTTTTAGTGTAAGTGGTGGGATCAGACATCCGCACTGGTTAAAAGACCCACGGTAAAGTTTCAGCCGGAATCACTTTTGATCCAGCTCCTGCCGCACTGTGAATGCGCCTCGTTTCCTGACTCGGACCTTCTCGACAGAAATTTCCATGCACTCCTCCGTTTGTTTGTTGCCGCTGTTGCTTTCCTAATGGCAGCAGCACGGCAGGGGGCTTCATTTTGCTCTCGCCGCTTTTTAATGGCTGCAAACTGCCTTTATCGCTGCAGCCAGTTCGTCCATCTGCACCCGCTCCTAATGGGGCCTCGCGTGGCTCAGCTGTTTGGTCGTGTGCTCTCGGATGGCAGGAGGGGCTGGGGAGCCTGGTGCTGTTCTGGGCACCCACAGAGGTGGTGGGCACCCACCAGCAAACAGAGGGGTGGTAGAGCAGGAAAGGAGAGCGAAGCAAGCCAAGAAATAGGGATACAGGACTTCTTCATTCACAGGGATGTGGTAGTGACAGCTCAGGCTATGCTCCCTCTGCCTCTTTTATTTTTTGAGATCTGCATCCTGGGCTCCTGTCCTTCTGCAGCAGCAGTTTCAGAGTGTTGCACCGCTGCTGCATCAGAGAGGAGCATTCTCAGCCTGGTGACAGCACCAGGGGCATGGCAGTGTGCTGGGGAAGGAGATCCAAGCCCAGATCGAGCCAGCAGGTGCTGTGCTGATCCACCCCTGGAGAGAAATATGTCACTGGGACAAGAGGTGGAAAGACAGACTGATAATAGCTGAGGTTTGGCAGGCTCTTTTGGGAGCTGGTGTTCAGCAGAAGGTCCCTCGTAGGGGGAGGCAGGATGGAAATGTCACCATGCTCTTTGTTTTGTGGCTTCTCTGGAAATGATCTTCGCTCTACATTAGTTTTAGCTCGATGAAATCCCTAGTGTGTATGCTGACAAATTAACGAGTTCTTGAACTCCGGGAGTTTCTGGCCAGCCTCTGCAGAACTCACCATCAGACAGACCCAGTAGTGATGTCTGAGTAATGTGAGGATCCAAAGGTCAGGATTGTCCCTCTCCCCCTCCCACTTTATCCCAGTTTCCACAGAATTAAAGACACCATCAGACTTTGGAGGAAGGAGAAACAAAGCTGGCTCTATGCAGAGCCACACACATCAGCACAGAGCCCAGACAGACTTGCATTGCTTGCTTTTTGTGCCCAGCTCCTGATCCGTGCAGCTGCAAGTCTTTATAAACAGAATATAGCCATGCCAGTTGCTGACAGCATTGTGTGAGGACCAAATCCTGAAGTAAATCAAAGTGATGGTGATCCTCAAGCTTCTTGAAGGTGCCTGTTTCTCAGCTTACAGGTTATGTGATCTTGGTCAAGTCCCTAACGGAGAACCCATCATTTAGGTCATCAGCATTGAGACACTGTATTACTAAAGCCTGTGGGACTCTTGCTGGCTTGTCCCTCACCCAGCTTCCCAGAACAGAGGCAGGCAGTGCAGGTGGGCTGTTAGATTAGGGGATGGAGCCAGCCCTGGTCCAGCTGGGGCTACGGATGTGGGCTTTACAACCGTGGTGATGTATCAGGCATGGCTGAGATGGAGACAGCAGCCCGTGGACCAGCCCGGGGAGGAGGCTGCCTGTGTGCCTTGGCACTCTGGCAAGGTTTATGAGCTGGAGACCAGGGCTGCAGGAGTCAGCCAGGATTCAGTGCAGTGTCCAAGATCATTAGGCCTGGGGATCCTGTGCTGAGTAACGCTGAGCAGTGCACACAGATGTCTCTGCCCCTCACTCCACTGAGCCGTGTAATGGAGAGCTAACTCTTCGTGGCAATTTAGGGCAGTGCTCTGGCTGGAAGGCCACTGTGGATTAGATGGCACAACGAGAATAGCGAGGACGTAACTGAAGGGCTTGGCATTTTCTAGCTGGGAATACACAACTGCCTAAACTTCACAAATTTAAAATGATCAAACAGCATTCTGTCATCTCATCCGTGTGCTTTTGTACCCACTGACAGACACTAACACAGTGTTAGAGGCTTGCCAAAACAGCTTTTACAAGCCTGCTGCACAGACTGGTGCTCAGACAGCCTCCTCTGCTTGCAGGCACGTATTCAGTATAGGATAAAATGTCAGAATATGTGCACACCTTAGGAGGAGGTACACAGGCTCCGTGCTGCTGCTGGGTAACTGAAGAATAGGGTTCTGTGAATGTCTGTCAGAGCCAAAACAAGCTTGTTGGCTGTGCCCTGCTCAGTCCTGTCCTCTCTTCATCTGCTGCTGGTTGTGGTCAAAGCTTCTGGGTACCACTGTCAACACTAACTTGTTTCCTGGGAGTCAGATTTTACACAAGGACATTTGCCAGCTTCCATGGGGTGCACATAGCAGGATGCAAAGTGAGTCAGTTACAGCTGTACAGAGAAGGAAAAAGGGAGTTCTGGCATGTAGGGCCTTCGTGGTTGTTGGACAAAAGCTGGGCACAGCTGGCATCGTGCTCTGGGATGGGATGAGTTTGCTATTACAGATCTGGGCTGAAATTACATTGTGAAGCTGAGAGTAATGGCTAATTAATCTGCTGAATGATGGGGACAGGGGGCAAAGCCACCCTTCCTGGTCACAGATCCAGCCACAAGCACTACAAGCCCTGCTCCTTGCAAATATGAAATTGCGTGAATAGTGTTCTGCCAAATCCCTGCTCAGGACTGAAAGGCTCTGAGCAGCCTTCCCCTCCTCTCCCAACAATGTTAAATAGAAAAAGGGGTAATGTTTCCCTTCCCATCTTCCTTCCTCCTTTCCCAAGTTTAACATCCAGAGAGCTGCTCCAGAGGCAGTGAAAGAAACAGTTCCTATAGTTGCATTCTTCTCCAGAGTTGTAAACTGTGTACTTGTGTGCGTACGTGCACACACGTACACAAACAAATGATGCATTTTAATTATCATCAAATGATGAGGAACGTGCATCTGGGCATGTCTGTGAGCCAGGAACAACGCACTCCTTAGTTCACCGTTGCATTACCCCTTTTGACCTTAATTTGAATCCCTCCAAGCAGGGTGGATGCATCTGTCAGTATGGCTGTAGCTAACCTGCTGGGACCAAAAGCCTGATGCAGGGAAACTCTGTGCCATCCGTCCCTGCCCAAGGCCTGGCACTACCTGATGTTCTCACAGCCCTCCCCTGCTGCCCAGCCATCTCCTGCTTTGTGCATTCAGTCTGCGTTTGTCCTGATTACTGAGAGCAGAGAGGCTGAGAGCCCGTGACCGCACAGCCACAGCTCTCAGCCGCCGGGGAGAAGGGTCCCATTAATTCCCCCATCATCTCGCTGGTGTGCAGTGTGCCTGATGAACTTGTCAGTCATCAGGTGACAGCAGGACAGAAGGTCAGTTGTGCTAGCAATGGCCAAGGAGCTCGATCTGAGTAGCGTGACTGTGCTATTGTAGAGGGCCTCTAACTCAGCCTGGTCCTTTGCATAGCTTTGCTGCATAACATTCCATCTTAGCTCACATCTCCTACAGATTTTGCCTGCCTTATCTGTCAGATGATCCCCCCCCTTCTTCAGCAAGTGTGTTTCCAGCAGTCAGTTAGTCTGAGGCTCTACAAGCTGCTTATCTTCAGGTGGAAAAGAAGATGGGAAGGGGCTCGGGTGCGGGACACTGGTTGTGAGGTACAGATGGAAGGTTGGTTCCCAATCCCCATTTCCAAGGAGGGGTCTGCAGAGATATTTTAAGAACTACTCCAGGCTCAAAGGCAACCAGAGATCCTGGAACTGTATGAGAGACTGTGAGAGGTTTATAGAGACTGGGGTGATGGTGCTGATACCACAGCAACATCATCATATTGTGTGCTTGTAAATTCTCGGTATTAATAACTGAAGCGAGCTTAGACTGCTCTGTGCTTCTTACAGTCCATCTATGTTTCTTCAGCCTTACATGCACTCAGAACTTTTCTGCATCTGCATATTCCTTGTTTCCCTCCTTCCCCTTTCCCCTGAGCTGCTTACAGTCCATCTATATTTCTTCAGCCTTACATGCACTCAGAACTTTTCTGCATCTGCATATTCCTTGTTTCCCTCCTTCCCCTTTCCCCTGACTCTCTCTCCAGAGCAGGGCTGTGCTCAGTGTCTCTTTGTTTGGTGCTGGAGCTGGATGCTGTGTCCCAGCCCTTCTCGAAGAGCTGCTCTTTATGCTTAGCTCTCAATGACACAAATTAGAAGGGCCCAACTGGGATACATCCCCACCTGAAAAAACATGGTTTTAACAACCCGCCCTAAGAACAGATTCTCCCTGCAGTCTCATCCATCTTTCCACGTAGCTGGGGTTTGTGCTTTCTGCAGGCTGGTGCTGTCATGGGGACAGTATCCCACCATATCCTCCCTCCTCTCCAGCAGCACTGACTGCAGAGCACCCCTCAGGGTTTGCCTTTTCTTGACTCTTTCCCAGCAGCATACCACTACTCAGCTTGCCAGACCACATCTGAGCCAAAGAGCCATGGCTCCCCTTGCTCCCTGGTTATTTATTTATTTGGAGGAGAGCGGCAGGGAGTCTGGCAGTATCCATCCTCCTCCTCATGCAACAGAAGTAGCAGAAGGTCTGCTCAGATGGGCAGATGGCTCGAGGTGACCCCCAGGGCAATGCCACCAAGCCTGCCACTGGGACACAGCCAGGCTGAGAGTGCAGCTCCCATTGGGGCAGCACAGGGCCATCTGCAACGCGTGTCCCAGCTGTGTGGGCCATGCTGGTACTGGGGGGATGTGGGCACTGCTGGGCCTATAGGCTCATCGTGCTGCCCTCCCTGGCTGCTGGTAGCCCTTGAGAGGTGCTGACTGGCTTGGGGTGCCAGCTGGGCTGGAAAAGCCCTATATATCTTAGTGCTGGGGAGGGGATGAATCATAGTGGGTGAAAATTTAGGATGGACATTCCCTCTGGAGGTTGGGGGATTGGCAGTGGCTGCAGCACAGCAAAGGCTGTCTAGAACTGGAGGTTGGGTGTTGTTTTTTTCCCCTCTCTTTTGCTTATGTGCAATTGCTGCTGCAGCTTTTATAAATTCCTCAGTTTGAACCTTACCTCCTGTATCCAGATACTGCAGTACAGCTGTGGCAAAAACCTAAGAAATGCTACCCTCATCCACTTTGTCTTTTGTATGAATGGTCATAACAAACCAGAATGTTTTACCTTGCACATGAAAAAAAAAAAAAAAAAAAACATTTCCAGCAAACCTAGGTACAGCAGGTTGTTCTGCAGTAAGAAGGAGCACAATATCTGCTAACACTGCCTGTTCCAAGAGAAGACTGCAGAGAAGATGACTCTTCATGATGCAGAAGGAGTCCAGGTTCCATCAGTATATCTGAATAAGGACTGAGCTGGAATTTGGATTGAGTGGAAGCTCACTTGCTTTTACCACTGTCTATTTTTATTCTTTTCTTGCTTAAAAGGTCTTGTGATTGTCTTGGAAATGACATAGGATAGGGACTGGGGGTAGAACAGTGGTTGAAATTACCTCATTGAGCTATAGGAAAATGTAATTTATGAAAGGAAAAATAATTATCTTAGTTTATTAACTCATGGCATGACTTTTTTAATGGCAGTGTCATAGGTTAATTAGTATGTGTGCTGTCCTTACGCCTATCAGAGTGATTCACAGGGGATCATGGATCACAGACTCATTAGATAGGCCTCCCATAAAGGGAATCCTTCTGAAAGTGCTTTAATATCTGTGTGTTTGCCTGGAAGATTTTTGCCCTTATCAGCAGAAAAAGTCAGAGACTGAATGGACAGAAATGGAAATAACTTTCAAGTGGCACAAAACCTGTACAGTATTGAAATTCTGATTGGGTGCTTAGAGAGGAATTATTTTCTCTTGTATCATCCTAGACATTGGATTTTTCAGCCTGGCTGCAAAGCATTTCTCTCTGAAAGACCCTGCTCGCTCTCCTGGCTCTCGTGAATTAGAGGCAGCAGCAGAATGGCAATGATCCACCTTTCTCTGAGCATCCCTGCACGGCGCGGCGGTAAAAGCGGCTTAATGTTCCGTGGGGCTCTGGCTGAGCACAGCAAATAGCAAAGGTAATGTGACGTTCCTGCTTGGGAGGAACATGGAGAGGAGGGAAAAATACAGAATGACCTTTTATCTGCAAAAGTGAACAGCCATGGGATGCGTGGATAACTGGAACTCAAGAGGCAGAGTGAGCTCAGCCTGGTTACACCTCCTGAGACAGAGGGGAAGGCTCATCCATCCCCCCATGGCAGGGCTGAGGTTTGCCTTGTGCCCCTGTCCCCCTGCTCTGCACTGCTAATGTGGTTGCACAATTTCTGGAGTGCAGTTAGTTCAGTTTTGGCTATCTCTGCAGGTGGAGTGAATGCGTAATGACTTTGCAGACAGATGGTAAAAAAGAAAAAAAAAGAAAAGAAAAAGAAAGGCTTGGTTTACTCAGGCTGGGGGTAGAAAGTCATAAACGTCAAAGCTATTTGTCAATCTGTGTTCCTTGGAATGGTGTAGAGGCCACTGAGAAGGTAACAAGGCAGAGGGAAGTTCATTTAATTTTTTGAGTGCTGCATTCTTTTCCACACAATATCTCTCGGGGTGAAGAATCCATTGGGTTTTTGGAAACCAGAAGTGAAATCTGCTTTTTACTGTGGTTTTGCTAGGAAGGAACACTTCCGAAGCTGACAGAGACCATAACTGCATCTTCTTTTGGAAGGTGAAAAGCAGTTCGTGGCAAGGCTCAAGAAAACAGTGACCATTTGGATCCTGCAGAGAAGCCCAATTGCTTCATTAAAGAAGAGTTGTCACATGCTTGTTTTTTAAATCCTGCTAAATACCTGCTTAGCAGCATTATTGACAGGCTTTTCTCATGAACACTGAGCTGTTAAGCTGCTCCTAGTTTACAGCAAGAGGTTAAAGGATTTTTCAAAGCTCTCAATGAAAGCCTTACTAACTGGATTAGCTGCTAACATGGATTTAGGCTTTCAGACAGATTAACCCCAGTTGCTCAAAGTAGGTTCCTCTTGTTCCTCTCTTTTTCCCTTTTTCTTCTCTCTTTTTTTTTTTTTTTCTCCTCTCAGCTTTTAACCTCTTTGTTTGTCGGGAATAATGGAAATAGAACAGTCTGCTGTGCTTGTGTTTGAGCTGGTGCTCAGCGTGTGCTCCCAGGGCTGGGAGGAGCAGGGCTGCAGCTCCAGGATGTGAAATGCGACTGTAACAGCAGCTTCACAGCGCAGGGACCTGCACTTAATCTCATTTAGGCTGTACTTCAACGTGTATTTCTTCAGCATCGGAGGAGGACTTTTGCGTTATCTGCTCTCCTGCTCCTGGCTGATTGTTTCCGCTATTGTGCTGGTTTCTGTGCACGTGTAAGCAGGATACAGTCGGACTATCCACTGCCACCTTTGGAGGTGATTTTTTCCCACTCACTACTATGCAAAGGCAAGGTCCCAGAGCTGCTTTCTGAAGTCAGAATGTGTTTCAGCTCATTCCACAGTAGCTGCAGTGCCAGAATCTATTAGGAAATGCTAAAGGATAGTGTGGGAAGGAGCAGGGCACACTGTTACAAGCTCTTTTGTCCGACCATACTGTTGTGCAAGTTGATTCCCAGCTCAGAGGAAGAAAGAAACCAGCACTTCTACTCTTTTTCTATCATCTGCTCACTGCACCATTCAGCCCTCTCAGTCATCTTTTTGTCCCTGCTCACGTAGGCTGTGCTGTGACCACCTGAAGCTCAGCACATTGGGATCAGGGCAAGGAGCTGGAGTGCTTGGCTGTTCCTGGGAAGCGAGCCTTTGGCTGGAGCACTGAGAGCTCCCAGTGGTGCTGGTATGTCCCCAGGACAGAGCTGTCTCTCTCTTTTAAGCCAAAATATAAGACACTCCTGCAGAGTGTGCATACTCCACTTAATAGCAGCTGATGGATTTATCACCCACAAATGGATTCAGGGTCTCCTGCTCCTCTCCATGACTATCCGCATCTCACACTGTTTCAACTCACTGAGCTGACCCTGTTTTCTCATTCCCCTGGAACGCTGATCTGCTCTCCTATGCTTTTTTGTGTGTGCTTCTTAATCTCACATCCTTTGACTCCCTCCCAGCTGCCTTTATCCAGGTCTAATCCATTTTCATCTGAATCTCTGGCCCTCATTTCTGAATTCCCCTCCTAACCCCCACCACACATCTCTCTAACCTCCCAGCCCACCATCTCCCCACTGTCCTAGGGGGCAGCTCCTCCTCACCCCAGAGTGTACCAGGAACCCTTGCTCTGACTCAAAGCTCTCAGCTGCTCAACATCAGCCTGGTCCTGGCTCATTGCTGCCAGGTGATTCCCTCGCAGATTTCCTCCCAGCCCTCATTACATATCCCTTAGGGGAACCTGCGTCACTCATTCTGTGTGTTCCATCTGCAAATACTGATTTCTTCAAGGAGATCACTCCAGGTGTGTGACACAGTTAACGCTGTCACCCAGAGGCTCTGCAGGACCTTTTCCAAAGGTATGAGCTGCCAGCACTGCCTGTCTCCCTCTGGCAGGGATTGCTCTCAACACACACAGGGATTTCCCCAGGAGCATTACAAGCCTGGGCACAACCACGCTCGAAAGAAGCATGTTTCTTTCTGCAGTGCTGGTGGACTTAGAGATACACCTGGGAGCCATCCATACTCTGCCTTTCCCCTTTGGACAGCCAAACTGTTGTTTGTGGGATTCCTTATGGTTTGACATTTTACAGCACGTGTCTGTCCTATCCCTTTTATATCAGATGATAAAAATAAGGTTACCCAGCCCTATGGCCTGCAGTGAATCTAGCTAAAGAAAAGGAAGAAAATAAGATTAAAATCTATGAAATAAAAAGTCTGGAAGGAAGGAAAGCAGTTATGGGGTGTGAAGTAAGGTCAACCTCTTGGATTTAGTGCAGTGGTTGGGAAGTGTTTTGGGCAGGTGCTCAGGAGTGTGGCAAGATGCTGCCATAACTATTAACCTAATGCTTCCCTCCTTGTCTCTTTTCTGGGGTATAAACTCACAGCTCCATGGAGAGAAGCTGTGATCTGGTTCTTTGTTTTTGTTCTTACAGATACTCCAGAGAGCTCATCTGAGCTCTCACCTGCCCTCTCCAAGGGAGGCATAGGACAGAGCTGTGCCATCTGAAATGGGCTGTAGCCATCTCTCTGCCTCTGTAGATGGCACAGGGTTGTGAGTTGAGCACTCATTTTCATAAGAAATGTTGTGCCTGTAGGATGGGACCTATGGACTTGGAACAGGACAGACTGGCTTTTGTGGCCAGTTTTCTTTTAGTTTGTTTCCCCAAAGCTGGTTTAAATTCGTGCTTTATGTAAGTAATTTAGTCAGCTTGTGATATTTAGTAGTTAAGAGATGTCTGTCAGGCATTACTGGTTTGTTTTTCAGCATGTAATGGACAGGGTAGCAAGCACTAATAGATAGCTCTCTCTGACCATTTTCAGCAGTCACCTTGCCTACTCTCGCTGACGCAGTTCTTACAGTAATTAATGAGTTGGCACATTACTGGGAACCTTGTCAATGAATTAATCTCCACGCGGAGGGAGCAGCAGAACACAGGTTCCTCTTGTCTCTGGCAAACAGGAGCTGGAGAGCTGCAGACAGGGAGGGGGCTGTGAGAAGGGCCCCTGCTCCAGGGGTGCCTGAGATAACGTGCATTGTGTATGTTTAGTATACATCTGATTTTGTCCTTTGAGTTTTCATGTCTGATAAGAGTTTCTGAGGGGATTATTTTGCCTGGTGAAGGAGTGCAATTCGTTATTAACTTGATGCTACAGAAGCAGAGAAGAGGTTCAGCTCCATTAGTTATGTGAAGGCATCTATATGGAAGTATTTTGTCCAAGTAGTAGAATAAAAGTGAGCTCTAGAAGGATGATCAGCCCCAGGGGCTTGTTCTTGATAAATTGGATTTCATGTTTGGTCATACTCTGAGCTAGAGGCTGGAAGTGAAACAATGAGGTAAAACAGTACTTCTCAGTAGGGCTCCAAACAAGTGCTTTGTCATCAGCAGGGAGCCATGAGTGCAGCAGGGGAACACACTCTTCCTCCTCTCAGGCTCAGCAGGTTGCAGGCAGCCCGGTGGCCTCACACTGCTGTCCTTCTGTATCCACTGTAGTGCTCAGACACTCATCAGCTTGGGTAGCTCCTGGCTCTCACACGTGTCACTCAGCTGACCTTGCACTGCTCCTGTTCTGCAGTGTTTTGGATGTTTATTGAAGCTCCTCAATGAACTTCATTAGGGGATGGGAGGGATGAAGGAGCGAGGGTCTGTGAAGTTGTCTCCAGTGTGAACAAAGAAGAAAATGTGAACGTGAATCATTTGTGACTACAGATACAGAGCTCTGCCTTGAGAGTGTACTGGGATCTGAGTCTTCATTGCCTCCCTTGAGCTATCTCCTGGCATGTGCATCAGTGGATGATTATAAATCCAGTTCAGTGTTCACAGAGAAGTCTCTGCTACTCTGTGTGACACTTGTAGAGAAGAAGGCTTGGCACTTCTGCAGTAGAGGTGGAAATTAGTCCATAGAGTGGGTTCTGGGGCAAGCCCAGGATTGGATATTACTTTTCTGTGGTCAGTGTTTTAATTCTAGTACTTGAAAAGCTGTCAAGAGGGGGAGAGGAACAGCTTCTGAGAACAAGCCAGCCCTGTATTAGAGTGTATTTTGGTTTTATATTGATAAATAAGAGCTAACATTTTCAAATGCTAACAGATATTTCTTAATCTTCATGAAGTTTAAATGAGCTTTGAAGCATCCAGTGTGACTCACCTGGGTGGAAGGATACTTCAACTGTTAGGTTTAAGAGCTGTCCCTTGGTTTAGATAGAGTACTCAGCTAATAACCTGGTTATATAATGAATGTTGTATGAGAAGTCCCAGGGCAGCTGGTATTGATCCCAGCATTGACCTAAAGTAACTCATGTTTCTATTAGAAAGGTAAATGACATATTTGCTTCAGGGACAGGGTGGTCTGTGAGAGCCAAGAAATGGGTGTTTCCTTATAGTGCCTAGGAGTGAGGTGTGGGATTTATCATCCTGTTTAGTACTTGCTTCTTCCTCTCTCCTTGCTAGTCCCAATAAGCCCCGGGGTAACACCTTAAGGCCTCTGCTTATTTGATTGTCCAAGAGATTGGGGAATGCTCTAAACAAAAGTTGACTCCATCCGCAGGTAAGGAGGACAAAGGAAGGACAAAACCCAGCTGCAGATCTGCACTGAAGCCACGAAACCATCAGGAGACAAGTCCAGTTATTGTTTCCTGGTGGCCAGGACTGCATGTTTCACTACAATTGCAGTGGTAAAAACAAAAGAGAAGTAGCATGACTGATTTTCATAAGCACGTATTTCCCTTTTAGACTGAAAAGGGAATCCCCCACACCTTTCATTTTCTGAGATCATCCAGGTGCATCAGAGCGTTTCCAAGTCAATTTGTCATCATTTCAAGGCCTGACTGCCTGTAGTAACAGTGAGGACAGTGCTGTTGGGTGCTAATCCTTCCATGTACAGGTTTGGTTCGCTTACCTCCAACCCCCAGAATCAGAGACTTCCACAGCGTTCCTCCATTTTCAGTGCTTTAGACAGAGTTATTTTCTGCACCAGTTTTTTCAGCTGTACTTTTATTAACATAGAATTACACTAGAACGTCAGCTGGAGGAGCACATGAATCCTGCTCTTACACCTAAGGATATTATTATGGTCAGTGATGCAGCTAACACACACATGTCCAGCCCAGCATGGATACGGTGCCTGTGTTGCTCCATTGAACTGCTAAACTATTTTTGTCTCGCTGAAGTACTTACAAACTGCTACAATAAACTGACCAGTTTTATTTTTCAGAGCTGAAATATTTCCCTTCCTGATTCCTTCATGTTGCAGAATCCCTGGAGGTTTGTCATAAAGCATTCTCATTCATGACACTCAAGAAAAAGGTGAGTGCAGCCCAGTTTAATTGTTGAGCATATTATTCTATTGCATTCTCTTTTCTCTGAGAATATACACACCAGTTGGTGTTACCCAGCTGATACAGTTTGGGAAGCTGCTTTTTGGCAAGAGAGAGGCTCCCTCTGTAGTCCTGAGTGGGAGAGCTGTTTCCAGAGGAAAACTCAGAGCAGAGACGTAGCTCAGCTCTTTCCTACAGAGCTTCCTACAAAGATTTCTTATCTGGATCAAATACACAAACCAAACTTTATCTCTGTGAAGAGAAGGAAAAAAAAACATCCCAAAATCCCCAAAACCCAACAAATAAAATACAAATGTTATTCCTCATGCTAGAAATTATGTTTCCTGCTGCTTGTACTAAACAGGCCTTTGTAGGTAACAAGAGGCTATTGCTGGCTCCTTCTGTTGTGTCATGAAGCAGCAAATTGCAGTAATTATTTCATTGAAAAACATGTTTTGTTGTTTGTTTTTTTTTTCCTAATAGCAAGTTCTCAGCAGTTCTGTTTTAATTACTCTAATTGTCCCAAACTGCTTTCTGGAAAATCGTAAGTATTTTTATGACCACACCTGTTCTATATCACCTATCTGTCTGAATTCTCTTCAGTAGCCACCGATTTTGTGGCTTTAGTGCATGGAGAAAACTCTTTGTTATCCTTTCAAGTCCTTTCGGAAACTGTGTCCCCTTTTTTTACCATTTCCTCTTGAACCTGAGCTCACAGTGCTCACTGAAGACGTGACTTCTGCTTTCTCTGGTGCATAACGTGTTGGTATTTTCTATATCTCAGCATTTTGGCTCTGGGGCAAATGTTTAAACACCACAGATGCTTTGAGCAGATGTGTCCCAGAGTTTGATCATGCTGAGCTGATTGAAATGACCTGAGTGTTCTCAGGCTTCCTTCTCCTCACCAAATGTTAATGTTTATATCCTCTGGGGCAAATTATTCCAATCAGTACTGGAACTGATGCAATACCAATATCAGAAGCAATACCAACACAGGTACCAGCACCAGATCTGATACCAACACCACTAACAAGGCTGGAAATCCAGGCTGGCAGACTTATCTCTGCTGATAAACATAAGGACAGCTGCTTCCCATTGCTGATAGCCAAGATTTGCTCAGAGAGAAAATGAAAGAAAGGACAGTGTGACTTCACCTGCTTGAAGGACACCTGTGTTGGCTGCACTTGGAAGCTGACATAAACATGGTAATGCCCACAGAAATATTGAAGAGCAATTCTAGTCTGAGTTGTGATATCAGCCCTGTGGGCAGATCACTGGATTGTGATTCAAACCCAGCTGCCACTTTCCTACCTCTAAAGTGTTGTCAATAAAATCCAAATTGATTCTGCTGATATCACCCCTCCCATGTTGTCATTTTTAGGTAAAAGAGTTGCTTCTCAGTGCCTTGTGAGAATCCCACTAAAAAGGGAACCCCTGACAATGGTGGTCCTTACATCAGACCTCTAATTTTCTGTCAGTGCTCAGGGGAGTTAATAGTGAGTTAGTGAAGCTGCCTTCACATCGCCTGCCTCAGGTCCTTTTCCTAAGAAACATTAAGTTGACTTAAGGAAAAGGAACATTATTAATGGGTCAAAAATATATAAGAGGGAGACACTGCAGATGAGATAACAGAGCTTTGGATGGGATAACAAAGTCTCTGACAGCTCTCAGCCTTGCTTCCACTCAGATTCTCTTCATTTGTCTCAAATCTGCTGTCATGACCTTCTAAAAAAGACCTAAAATTGACCGCAGCAACCTTAGCCATTCACAAAGATAGGTCTAAATAAGTCATCTAGGGAGATATTCAGGTCCTCCCCTATTACTGTTATAGGTTGCCAAGGGTACCCATGTAAGATTTCCTGGAGACTCAGCACTTTCAGAAATCTGTTATCTGAAGAGGTACCAAACATCTGTGCTCAGGAACCTGAATTGATCCTGTAAGCTTCCCATGGAAAGATCCAGAAACTCCAAGGACAGTTCAGTCCACCAAAGGTATCTGTAGACAGCTGAATTATGAAAGGATTGAGAGGAAACTCAAAACCCGTACGGCATTGTTCTTGCATTTGCCTATCATTGCAGGTCTCCTGTAATGTATATCCAATACCTTGTAACCTGGGGCTCTGAGCCTGCTGGTGAACAGCTGCAAGTGAGCAAGATGGCACAAAACAGGGAGACAACTGTCATGCTTGGAAGAAAAACTTGGACCTTTTCAAAATCATGAAGGAAAATGGAGAGAAACAGAAACATTCACTTTTATTCAAAGGGATGTAGTCACGTGGTAGAATAAATGAAGATTGAAGATTTTTAACTCCCTTAGTTACTCAGGGCACACTCTAATATACTGTGATTCTGATTTGCTATGAAACCTTAGGCCACAATAGAAAAGATTATGTTTTCTTACAGTCTTTCTTTGTATTTTTAATTTTTTTTTTCAGATTTTCTTGCTCTAGCAGTAAACGCGTAGAAAGCCAAGCAGTGTCAGCAAAGCACAGTGCTGCTCTTGTGCTCATCAGCCCATGAGAGAAGCTGTCTGGAGACAATGGTGACTGGACCACAACTGACCCAGCACATTTAACTTCAAGACGGACTCAGCTGTTTTGTCAGCACCTCTGCATTCTGTGAGCTGTAGTATGAACTAGCTGGCAGTTGTGCTCCTTGAAATCTCCCTGAGTGGGAGTAGCATGGCTGCCCAATGTGGTCTGGATGTCATGGGAGTGTCAATCAGCCTATGACCAGCACTTCTGTTCTTCATTCCGGGTTGGCAGTTGGACTAGATGTTCTTAGAGGCCTTTTCTAGCTTTAGTGATGCTATGACTGTTCCATGATTCTTCCCATAGGTCTGTTGTTGTTTCATTAAGAAATGCAACGAGGTGTTTCAGGCAGGGGTTGGTTTGTTTTGCCTTATCTCGTGGAATCCCCTTGTTTTGTGGGGTGCATTTCAATTCCAAAATTTTATCTGGATTCAGCCTTGCAGGGGTTTCATTAGATCCATGGAAAGAATTGAACACTACAAAATGTGTGTTCAGAGATGAACAGCGATCATCTTGACAGCTGCATTTGACTTAAAGGACTGAGCCAAAATATTCTTGGTAGTTCAGGTTTTGAGTATCATAGAATTCTCACATAGGACAAGCTTGCTGGCTCATCTTCCCAGTATACGCAATAAGGATATATGTTTATTTTAGAAAAACACTTAGCCAGAAGGAACACGACATGTAGTGAAAGATAAATTATGCAGATAATTTTCTATTATGCACACAGAGTAAAAAGTACAAGGGACATGAATTTCCCCAGGGAGACACCTCAGAGAGGGGAGGCTGGGACAACACAAAAAATAAAAGAAAAGAAGGAAAAAGAGGAGGAGGAAAATGAATTGAATGTAGTTAGTTCTGGCAGATTTTGCTTGGAGGAGGAGGAAGACTGAATGAGCAAAAAATTGTACTGGGGGGCAGGTCCCTCTAAAGAAATGACTGTATATTGGCTCTGTCACTTGTCAAGGTCGCTGCTCCTACTCATGAGGACAGGGCTTTGACCCTGCAGGTATTTACGGGGCTTGGAGTGGGTGACTGGGAAGTGTAAAAAGCATCAATGTGGAGAACAGCTGGCAGCTTCTTTTCCCTCCAGGCTTTCCCTGTGCTCTAAGGTGGGGAATGCACAAGCTTTCTGAGTTCTGGTTTGTGCTATGTGACCCAGTGAGGTCTGGCAGCGTGCATTCCTGTGCACTGTGAAGCAATGCAAGATAGCTGTAGCAGACAAAGCAGTCCCTGCTCTTCTCAGAGATGGGCAGAAGCCTTGCTGAGGGTGGAATAATAACTGTATTAAGCATAAGATCGTGGAGGAAGTCTGAGTGGGGCAGTAACACTTCATCAGGAACAAGAAGGCAGCAGCAAGAAGTTGTTTCTCTCTTGCTCACCCCCAGAGCTCTACCTTGCAACAGCGGGTCTCAGAGCTGGCGTTTTGAATCTGTCCCTGTTTCTTCTTGTGCTGATGCTCAGTTCCACTGTGGCAGTCCTTCTGACATGTTTGTGCTTCTCTCCACAGTGCAGTAGCCTGAACTGTGCTAAGTGGGCAAATTAAGGGAATAAGATAGGTGATATGTTTTTCTTTCTGTGTTGAGGGCTTCAGACCATGTGAGCTCCATAAGGTGGAAACCTGTCCCCGTGACTCAGTGCACACAGATTTTCCTCAGTGTTCTCAGCCTCTCTGACCCAACTATTGCAGTCCTTGACACGAGGAACTGAAGGGATGCAACATTTCACCAGGCATGCTGCAACCATCAGCAGAAGTATAATTGGCTCTTCCCATGTGGCTGCCATCACAGGCTTCACAGCAGATGGAAAATGAGGAACAAATTCTCGTGCTGGAACCTCTTTGTCTCTACCTTCACTTCTATGTTGGAGGTCACCACTGTGCTTCATGTTGACCTTCTGCACACAGCTATGGTAAGGGTCACTGCCATTCCCTTTGCTTACCATGGTGCAGTCCCACATTAAGAAAAAAAAAAGATTATCAGTCTGTTTGGATTGCATTTACATCTGCAGAGTTAGGGAATTTTCAGGTTTTACTTTCCCTATTATACTTGGTACATTGTTGGCCTGACTCTTACTGTTGCATCTGCCATGTTTTCCGCCAGGGGATCATTTACTGATGCTGTATGGAGAATTTTGTCTCCCAGGGACCTGGTCAATGTGATCAGAGGAACTCATAGGTGGTATTGTACCAAAGGTACGTTCAGACAAGTGGTTCTCTGTTTATTTTGACTTGGGTCATTGCTGCTCCCTTTTCCTTGTCACATCCTCCATCTCCCTTGCTATTTGGATCTGTCTTCCGCTGTGTTTTTGAGTTTCTGACTCGTTGCCTCAGATCTAGGATGCACTTCACAGCATCAGCACCACATATTATAGAATGCAGTAGAGGGTCCTACGTTTTTCTTGTAGCTGTTATGACGTATCTTGCTTTCATTTTCTGCAACCTCCTTCTCACAATACCTGCACCTGTTGTGAGAAACAAAGAAGCAATCCTAAACTTGCTTTCTGCTTACCCTCCCTTTGTCTCAGGCTAGAGATATTGTGAATGTATACGGACTATTGTTTTCAAAAGAATCTGGTCTTTCTGCCATCTGTGAATTTGTCTAATCTCAATAGAATTTATTGGCCTTGCTTTAAAACGATTCTCTATCCCGTTTGTAACAGCTGCTGGCAAAGCTGCTGTTCTCCTGATGGATTTTGTTGAGTGTAAGTTTGATAGCTCACTTATGACAAAGGCCAGCAGTCTGCTAAGACAGTATCGTCTCTGCATTTAATCCTTCTCTGCCTCCCAGCTCACATTTAATCCAAGCATTAACCATCATTCACAGTGTTGCAAAAAGCAGTTACTCTTTGCGATATTAGGAGGAAAAACCCATAGGAAATAACGGATAGAAAATGCAAGTGCTGAACATCAGCATCTTTAGTTCTTGCATATCAATAAATGATAAAATAACTGCTATTTCACCCCCTCTTACTGGAAAAGAGGGTATTCCTCTTCTTGGGAAAGTAACCCATATGATGGTGGATGTCTCTCCATCGTCAGCATCCTGTCTGCACACTCAGATTTTCCCACTTTTATTTCCTGTTATTTACAAGTAAAATATCTCCAGGTTTTATTCTTGTCTTTTCCTCGTACTGTTTGTATTTTCTAAAGTCCTGCTAAATGATAGAAGAAAACCGCTGGTGCCCTCAGGGTAAACCTTTACAACTATATCCTACTCTGGTCAGCAACCCATGTTGTGCATATTTCTTTCACCGTCTTGCAGATTTCAATTGCAGCATGCCTTTGCCCTTAAACAGGGTCTTTCTGACCTATGGGATAGCAAGAATTAGAGAGGGCACGGTAACTCAGTGCCCTGACCTGCCCTAAATAGCTGCACTTGTTACACTTGTGCAAATGACGTATTTATAACAACCCATCATGTTGTCAGAACAGAGATGCAGTAGCTCCTACTTATATGAATATTCTTTCAAAGGGCCAATCAGAAGAGACACACCAGCAAGATTATTCACTTTAAAAATACAGTTCTAGGCAGCAGTGTCTACAATGGGCAGTAATAATTAATCTGTACCATATAGATCCTTCCTTCTGACAAGTTCTCCATGATCTTAGCTCAGATCAAAGCTTACACAAGTGCTGGAAAATCAAAAACCACTCTCCTTGTCAAATAATATCAATGCCTGTGAGGTTGCTGACTGAAAGCAATAGGGTTTACTCAAGGATTTCTGCTTAAGTTCATTCTTTAAGCACCTTCCCCAGCCCCATTCTGCCTTTTTTTTTAATTATATTTGTATTCACAAGTACTCATTTAAGTAATCTTTGTGCTACAGTGACCAGCTGGTTGTTCCATAAATGTCCAGGAAATGAACCAAATAGAAGATTTTGAAGATACAACAATCTCCACGTGCTACTGCTGGAGGAGAAGGCAAGTGCAGTACATAGTGATTGCTGTGCTTGGTTACCCCAATCTTCCCATTGAGCAAGGAGCCAGCTGAAATTCTTTGCTGGGTTGGAAGAAGTGGTTTAGAGACAACGTACTGCATCATGAAACCTGGAGATCCACTGCAACTTGCTGGGTGAAGATACAGGAGGTTGCAGAAACTGCATGTTATATGTAACTAAACAAAGAACAAGTTAGGCACTGTCATGCTTACAGGTTCGTCTCTAGAAAGGGATAAATGATACATGAGGCAGGAGCATGCATGCTGTATGTCTGCATGCCAGATACCCTCTGATCTTGAAGTCAGTATGTGAGGGAACTCCTCTTGAGTGGCACTTCTTTCTGGAGAAGGTACATACCTTGTGACATGTATATGCCAGTCCATGTGTTCAAATGGTTGGGCTGAGGCTCTGCTGCTGGGCCTAGGGCCATTGCTGCTTCAAATCTCTTTGCTCAGCTGCTTTGTACTTTTGGAAAGCGGGGGGGAGAAGTAGCTTAAATTCTGGTTTCTTTCTCCTCCCCTTAGAACCATGTTTTCACGATCAAATTTGTAACCAGAGCCCAGCGTTTTCAGATTGCCTTTGATAACTTAGACATGCAGTGTGGTGCCAAATCTTAACTGTCCATCCTGCTCCCTTATAAAAGATCTAAGTGCCATGTTATACATTAGGAGCATCATTTATTAGGATAAAAGTAACTGGGTCACTCTGTCTGCTTAGGGTACGCATATGACAATTCCTGAACTTCAGCTATATTTTTTGTGTGAAGCTCTGCTAATGAAAAGCTGGTCATACAGGATGGTTTGTCCTTTCAAATCTGTGGCACAGGGATGACATTACTGTATTGCTTCCCATCTGCTGTCACTGAGGTCACTGCTCTGGCACAGAGCAGAACAGCTGCAGAGATTGAGTGATGGCTCTGCTGCTGCTTCCTGGAGGGATGAAAGTGGAAATAAACCTCAGGAAAGGGAAATTGTCAGGCACGCTCCCTGTCCTGACCATCTGAGTGTGGGAAGGGTTTGTCAAGTGTCTCCAGGCAGGGTCTTTTTCTCCTGTCTGCTGAGCTACTGCTTAAATAAAACTGCCATAAAGTATTTTCAGTGCTGATTCTTGACCTCGTCCCGTTTCAGGTGTGGGCCCCATCTCACCCCACTGTCCAAAAAGACTGTTAATGTGGTGAACTGTCTCTAGAAGCCACATCTGGAAAGTGTTCCTGCTCCTTTTGCCGGGGAATGTGAAGGCTGCACATCACAAACCAGGACAGTAAGGAGTAACCAGGCTACCTGGCAGCAACAAGAAACATCCCTGATGGTTTCCTTGGTCCAAGAGCAGCTAATCACATGCTAGCATTCCTATAATGTAGGGAAGATAGGAATGCACTGCACAAGGAGAGCTCATGACCTGAGAAACAGGATATACATGTGAGTAAATTTTGAGGATGAAGGTGACTGCCCATCACCAGCTGTTCTGAGTGGAAATCTAGCACAGCAGAACGCTGGGGCCAGGAGGGACAGCATTTGCACAGTGCACACTGCCCACTGGATAGAGTGCTTTTTCAAAGATGTGTCTTTACACCTTTACAATCCAAGTAAAGTGGAGAAATAAATCATTGTGCACAGTTGTCATCTTTCCCCCGGTAGCACCAGCCAAAGAGTTTAAATATAGCTAAACCACAGCGTTTCCCGGGAATAAATGCTCAGATGTTCAGAATAAATTGCCAGGTCCTGGTATCACAGGAATGATTTATAAACCAATTATACTGGAAATTTTATTCTCCATTGTTGCTCTTATAGATTATGGGTCAATTGGTTATTTTACTCCTGTAAGAACACAGCCTTATTCTGCCATAGAATGTTTAAACTTGGCACTTGGATTGGTTCTGTCCCTCCTGCAAAACATTTCCAGTTTGAGGCAAAACTTCTGGAATCATTCTGCCAGGGGCCAGGCCATTTTTATGTTGTTTTGTCCCTGTTTGTTCCTGAGGACATCAACAGGAATGAAGGGAGCTGCTCTCTGTTAAATCGTCTTTCTCCACCCAGTGTTCTCCCATTCTGTCTGTTTTGTTTTCTTTTGTTAGACTTGGATTATGCAGATGATGTTTGTGGTACAGCTAAGTTTGTAAATAATTAGCCATTGAGCCTCCAGCATTGCTTGGCAGCAGGGCGGAAGGGCAGCAGCATTGCATTGTCCCTAAAGAAGTGTATCTCTCCATAGTCAGCCAGTGTAAGTACTAGGAATATAAGATTAGCCACACTGCTTCAGACCACCAAGGACAGTACCCAGTTTCCAACTGAGGTCATAAGCAGACACCTGGTAGAAAATAAGGACAGAGCAAGCATGCTTTATCTTCCTCTACAATGTTCTCCTTCTCTATGAGTATTCAACTCTGATTTTTTCAAGACTCGTGTGACACTGGGTAAGCCACACTGGGTCTCTCTGGCATCTGCTTATCCAATCTGTCCCTAAATATCAATAATTCTATCAATTATAGCCACATGAGCTTTTACTTCTACACTGGTGCAAAACCACAGTTACTCTAAAGCCTTTAGCTGACCCTTTTTTTTATTGGTGAAACTTGAACAAGGAAGAGAATTTAACTGAGATGGTTAAAGAGCATGGAAGAGGAAGTTCAGGGGAAACCAGTTTTATGATTATGCCCTTAAAGACTTCAGTTGCTTCAGCAATGCAAATTGGTTAGTATGTTTTAATTCTCTTTTTATGGATTTATCCATGCTTGTATGTTTTTTTGTCTGTATAAGCCAGAAAGAGAATCCAGCCCCGCAGTTTTGCATCATCTTTGTATCTTCTCCTCCCCCTCTTTTTGCCATACGAAAGCTGAAGTTAAAAGAGAATAGAAATCCATTCCCAGCCACGTTTCAACCACAGTGATGCAAGGCCACAGGCTAATTGTTTTGGTATTGTGATGTACTCACATAACAGATATGTTATGATATATATGATATATACTAAGATATGAGAGTGTATAAAGTGGAGCACTTTTTAGCTCTGCTTTCCTTCTGGATGAAGTAGCACCATAGGTTAGAAGAGCAAATTACAGAGTGGATGCCCTTCATGGCTTATTTCTCTGACAGCAAACTTTATTATATGTGGCCTCCCCCAGCCAGGTGAGAAGTTTCCTAATGTTTGCCTGCCTGTTATTGCTATTTATTAGTTGTAACTGTCATCCAAAATCATGAGTATTTACTCTTTTCAGTTATTTGCTACTTTGCTGTGGGGGGGGGAAAAAAAAAAGACAGTCATTGGAGCCAATAAGGTCTTCATCAATCCGCTATATAATAAAAAGAATCAGGGCCCATATATAAACGATGAGATTTTGCTGACCTGATTGTCAGCTGGGAATGTGAGCAAATCATACCCACTAGACGTCATAGTCATGCTAACAAAAGGTTTTTAGGCACATGCAGAAATGCAGATAGCCAAATGTTCTTATGTTGTGTCTCTGGAGAAATAGTACAGCTGGGCTTGGACAAGAGTCTTCTACTGATTTATACTGCATGTCCTTTATGCATGGTTGCTCACATACATACAGCAGCAATAATTTTAGTGTAGACAATCCCATTCAGTATTTTCTCCCTGATAATGCGTTTCATTCCAGCTGAAATACTCCAGCTACTTGGATGAAAATTCTCTTTCGAACTTAAATAACTGGCTTCACTTTTTTTTTCCCCTCCCAAACATTTCTAACGGTGGGGATTGGGCACGATGGGAAGGGGCTACAGATGCAAGAACAAGTTAGGCAGGGGGCGTCAGTGGGTGACCTCCCAGGGTGGCAGCTTCACCACTAGGAGCTCCAGGACACCCTTTCCTTTGTTTCCACAGAGCAGATGCAAAGTAACCAAACCTCTTTTTTTTTTTTTTTTTTCCCGAGGACAAATCACTTCCAAGTACATCTGGTTGAGCATGAAGAATGAGAATATGAATACAGGCAATTATGATGGAGTAGAGGCCTTGTAAATTTATACTCAAGCTTACCCCCTGGTAGCTCATTCATCTGCGTGTCTTGACAGGATGCATGTGAAATAGTGGGACAATAAAAGCTGTTGTAATGCTGAAAGATGTTAATAGCTGGCCTCGGGGTGAGCTGGGTTTTCAAGACAATCACAGATAATACAGATAACACAGTGGAAGCATTAGACTCAAGAGAATGAGCTCTCAAGCCTTTATTCTGTAAAATAGAGAGACATGGGCTATCTCAAAGCAGGGCTGTCCTAGAGGTGTAGATTTAACAGGATCTTATTTTTATGGAGCAGTACTTTGAAGAAATAAGGGCTATCTGAAACTGCTGGCACTTATGGAAATGCACAGCAAACAAAGTCAAGGCAATTATTCCTCAGCAGGATTAAGTCTGCAGGTAAGTCAGAGAGCGCTGGAATTGACCCCTTCAGCCCCTTTTGCAGAGAGGTGCCCAGCCTGTCTGCCACACTGAGAACAAAGAGAGAAAACTGACATAGAAATATGTCACGTAGCTCCTTTGGCAGCCTTTGAATGGTCAGAGATGTTTCAGAAGAAAAAAACTTGTAAAATTCAGTATTTCGGAAATTGAGGCTGTAATACAGATCTGTCCCAAGGAACTGGTCAACGATGAAACTCCTTTTCTGTCCTCATTCTGTCTCTTTTCTCTGTCTCACAGGCAAGACGCTGTTGTAATCACAGGACTAGCTGGGAGTAAATGTTTATAAGGCTGTGGATGTTTTTGGACACTCCCATAGTCTAAATTTTGGTCAGCTTGGTTCTGTGAGAATATGGGCTCCTTTCCAAGGTGATGCTTTTGTGAGAAACCTTAGGAAGAGACAACCAGAATGAATTCACTCCCAGGTACTGAGGCAAATCCACAAAAATGTTCTGGATTTTGAAGGTATTTCATTTAACCTAAATTTGCAGCAGTGTTGAAAGAAGGTTTGTTTCCTGTCCCTCTGTATGCTGTGAGCTAAAAAAAGTCCTTTCCAGTCCTTACAGCACAGCGGTAAAGCACAATAACCACAACAGTTCTCTGCCTGAGGAAGAACAAAAAGGGCATCCTAAGGGAAAGCACAGACGATCCTAGAAAGTACTTGCACTACAATTTAGGCGCATGACTAGAGGCAGAATGCTGGGTGAGAGAGCAAGAAGCCTGAAATTTCTAAGGTAGTGCTGTTTCTCATAGCTGTCCCAGTAGTGTGATGGGACAAACTGGTAACACTTAACATATCACAACCTCTGCAGGGAAAGATAAGGTGCCAGTCCCAAAAGCTGCACAAGTGATTAACAGATGAGGAATGGTGCGCATTTTGGCCTAGGCATTCTTAATGTGAGTATACTCATTTATTATTTTTAGCTTTTAAGTTCTTGCCCTTCTCTCAACAAATATCCTAGATCAAGCCACCTGAATCCACGCTGAAACAAAATGAAACTTTATGATTAATACCTATGAAAACTCATAGTGACATGGTAATATAACCATAAAGGTTTGGGTTCCTTCAGGGAAATCCAGTTGCACTCACTTTGTTGTCAGAATAATGAGGTCTCAATTTTTGCTGTCATGGAGTTAATGCATTTGATGCAGGTAGAATGATTATTGAGTCATAGTGACTTTGGAAGGAGACTACAAGTGAAACTTTTCAAAGATGGCTGGTTCCTGGATATGCAGATGACACATCATTATGAACTAAGTGTCCATAAAATGCTGGCACTCTGTAATCCCATGTTATGTTTGAAGAATAGCAAACCATTCCAAGGCAAAGCCCTAAGCCCAGTCCTTTGTAATTACTCTGAATGGAACATGTAATTTTCTGTAGCATAGGTTAAGAAAACAGTTCAGTGCGTATATTCTTTGAATTGTTGATCCCTTGAATTGTTGATCCCCTTGGGGTAGATAAGTACATAATTGCTGCCATTAACTCAAGTGTTTGTGTTCTATGTTCTTAGTGATTTTGGCTTCAGTTTTTGTTGCATCTCTTAGTATAGAGTGATGCAAATATTATTGTTGGTATTTCATTACAAATATTTAAGCCGAGGTAGTGGTTAGAGAAGGGCTGTGGTCTCCTTATTGTTTAACTTTTTGATCCTACTGAAGATACCACTTTTCCAGATATGTAGGAATGGCTGATCTCTAATGGAGAGTTGCTGGGACTGAATGTTGTTGCTTTGAAGGAGAATGCATTCATTTCTGGGCAAAGCAATGACAAAACTGGAGAAATTTAAATGTACTGAGATCTAAAGTTTCAGATAAGGTGAAGTTTGTACTTCAGGAAATTCACTTGATGTTCCTTGTGCTTCAGCTCACCCAGAGGGAAGCTTAAGCAAAAAGTAGCAGTCACACTGAGAAACAGATGTCCTTTGCTTGCCCTGCTCTAAAAGCTGGCAACAAACTCAGAATGATATGTGAGAGAGTGTCTAATGGGTGGTGGACAATTGTTTTCAAGATGGTCAAGATGCACGTTGTTTCTATGGGGTTCAGTAATGAGTGGTCTCTTCCTACCACCAAAGTGAGCACTAGTGCTTCCATGCTCTGCCATCTGAGGAAGGAGGCACTATAACACTTACCCATCTCTCAAACAACAGACGTGAGATGTGTGAGATGCAAAAGCAGCGAGTTCAAGTCGGATTGCTGAATATGCAGCAACTTGCAGCGTGCTTGTGTGCTTGTATCTCCTCATACAAGCTGAAGGATGGCAGATCCCTTTGGCAAAACTGGAGGTCTTTTAGTTTATTCCCACTCTGACCACCACTTCCTTCTTCCCTCACCACTTACTGGTGGCTCTGAAGTAATTAGGACTGGGTGTAGAAAAGAGGTATATGTTAGGCCCCAGAAGGTTTGTGGTAGGAACTGCAGAAGGAGGGAAGAATGCTTGTGGAACCCACTGAGGAAAGACTGATGCACACCAAGAGGCTGCAGAATTTAAGATGACACTGAAAACAAATGTGGACAAATCAATCTCACATCACTTCAGGTGTTTACTACAGTCACTGGGAAATGAGTTTTGAAATGAACCAAAACCAGGAGGTTTCTAGCAGGAATAGGCTGCCCATGGAGGCGGTGGGGTCACCATCCCCAGAGGTTTTCCAGAACTGTGGGGATGTGGCACTGTGGGATGTGGCCAGTGGGCATGGTTGGGGCGGGTCAGCAGTTGGACTTGGAGATCTCAGCGGTCTTTTCCAACCTTAATGATGCTACGATTCTACTACAGGTGTCTTTGGCAGTGTGAGGGAGCTACACTCTTGTCAGAGTCATCTGACTGCTCATGTGCTCTGATTCAATTTTCTACTTTCGAATAAGATGAATCATAGTCTAGAAACATCCCTTTCTCTCCACTGTAGTCAGTATCTAGTACAGATGAAGTTGTCTGAATTGTATTTTTCTGTCTGAGCTGAATCTGGCCCCTGTAATGTGCCTGTGCAAATCCCAGTTTGAGCATTTGAGCATTGCTTCCTCTTTCAGCACAACCTGCCTGTATTGCCATTTCTACACTCCCAGCAGACTAATTATTACAAAAATTCTCTGTCATTGCTTTGCAACAGACCATAGCTTAACTAATTTAAAAATGCAAATGAATGCTAAATTGCACTTGATTCTGAACTGTCTCCTTCTCCCTCGCTTTTTATTTTTGCTGCGCTGGGAAAAGAAAGGTAAAGCAGACATTAAATGCTGATGGTGGAAATCAATCTTTCAAATTTGAGGTAATTTCGAATTTGGTCCTGGTGCCAGGAATAGTGACATCACCAGAGCTGCTCGATTGATCCATGATTTGAGGAGAAGCTGCTTGGACTTGATCCTCCCTTTGTCCTTCCACAGAGAAACAAATGCTGTGGTGTTCAGCTCTTTCACTGGGAAGCTCTCATACTGAAGTGATCTCAAATGTGAGGAAGAGGTGTTCAGGAAGAATGTAAGGAAATGTGTGAACTGAAACACAGACAGTTCAATTCCCACTGTCCTAATGCGTCAAGTTAGGACTCAGTGTTGTAATCATGGTTGTGTATCTGAGAGGGACATGAACAACATTTGTGGTCTTTAGCTGCAGGATGACATAGCTAACAGTAATAACCATTCGTGGGCAGTCTTGTTGCTTTCCTAATGCCAGCACTGCAGTGCAGCATCAGCACTGAGATTAAATGCTTAGGAATGGGACTCCTGGGTATTCAGAGAGCAGATCTTGGGACTGCTTCCCTGCATGGACAGTATGGGGCGTGTGAGTGTGGCAGTTCAAACTGCTTAGCACTCCCTTAATTGCAGATCCTCGTGTAGTATGGCTGAGTTAGGTACGCAGAGGAGAAGTCCTGGACCAGGACTCCTTTGTGTTTCAGGGCTGGGGATAATAGACCTTCTTAGGAGTTCATCCTCAGCTCATATATTGCTGACATCTTGCTGACAGAAACATAGCAAATAGCAAGAATGATCCCAGAGGGCATCCGTTGTCAGCTGTATACACAGAACTACACTGGTGTTCACAAAGCATTTTTCCCATTTTGCAAATTGATTCAGAGGTGAAATTTCATGAGTGTTTGTTGACACTCACACATAGCAGACACATTTCTAAATGGGCTCTGCACAGATGATTGAAAAATAAACCCCCATCCCTGCTGCATCCATCGGTCTTGCACAATCCCATGGCATTTTCTGGGCTGACATGTGACAGGAGGTAAGCGTGGCTTTTAGGGGCTGTGAGCCTCCCTGTTCCCCTAAAGCAGATGCTCCCGTCAGATCTCAGCCCAGCACAGTGCTGGGACCAGATTTCTGGTTTTCAATTAAGATTCGAACATCACGACGATAGAGTCCTCCTAATCCTTCTACAAAGGTGTGTGTGGTTAATCAAACTGCAATACCGCGGGCTCCGGGTGGCTTTGTTTAACATCAGCTTAGTCACAAATCTCTGGGGGACATGTTCACCTGCTCAGCATGTGCAACATGCTTGTAGCCCTTGCAGAGGGACAAGGCTGCTCCTGGTTGGGTTGTAAGGCAGATGTACCAGCTGTGCTGCCTAACGTGGCCTTTTAATAGCTACTGGGAGGAAGAAGAGCCCTTGGGCTTCCCTTTTGTGTAGATGGACATATGTCCATCAGGGAGATGGGGAGTTGGGGAGTGCTTTATTAAAAACTAGGATTTGTCCAGCAACAGGCTGAGCAAAAAACATCAGGTTTTGTAAACTAACCTGTTTTAAGATTCTTCAGTGTGTGTGTATCTATAGAAGCCCTCAGAAATATCATAGTGATTAGGTCCAACAGCACATAATGAAGATTTGGTGATGGGAAATTTCCTGGACGCTTTCACCTCCCAGTGGAAGGCATCAGAGGAATGGTTATCCAGGAGTTCTCCCCATCCAGTCATGCTTGTCCTGCTACAGGTTTGCATTATCAGAGATGCTTTCCTAGTAGACAGAGAGGGCAGTGTTAATTTTGGATGCATATGCAAGGCAAAATCCTGGTTTGGTAACACCAGTGTAAATCTGAAATTAAATTGTTATTTTCAATTCAAAGTAAACTCTAGGCAGCAACAATGGAAACAAAAACAAACCTAAGGTTCACTTAAGGATGAAGGGAAAAATACATCCTTGCAGTAAAAAAGTATGAGTAAGAAACAATGATATCCTATCCCTATCCCTCTGTGTATGGTTTGGGGTGTGCGTTTGCACACATCTGTCTCCATGAGTCACAATAACTCCTCACCACGAGCACAGCTCCTGTGTGGCTGTGGATGGCAACAGCCCATCAGCATGCACTGAATCTACCACTTCAGCAAAAGAGCTTAACTCCCTTATGCCTCAGAGTATGTTTCAGGGGGGTAAGACTGAAATGAAATCTCCTCTGTGTCCATGTGTCAGAACATACACGCATATGTAGCTATTTCTGTGTTCTCATGTTATTTCAGAGTGTTTTTTATGAGATTCAGGGCAAGTAGGCACAAAAGCAGTATTGAAGATTAATTTCATTTAATTTTAGCAATAAAGAGCATTGCAGTCACAAGGGGGTTACCATTCATGTTGGAGGACATTAAGTATTTGGTTGTTTTAGTTTTTTAGTTGCAAGATAATAATGTTCTGGTGTAAATGTTTTATAATTACCTCATGAATTATTCACACTTCACTTGATAACCCAATGTTTTATGGGATGTTGTCCCTAGAGTACAAGGGGGGGGGGGGGGGGATTTTAAAATAAATAAATATGAAGATAGGCCCCAGCTGCAAAACCAGAAAGCACTGAGACCTCTGGGTTGCTTTCTGTCTGCAATGAAGAGTGGTTTCATTCTTTCAGTTATATTTTTGTGATGATGAGCCACAGAATGTAAGTACATGAGGTTATTTTCTATATATACTAAAGGAAAAGAGAACGAAATCAAACACACTTCACTGTTTGTTTAATCTGGAAGTGGTGCTTGAATTACTTCACCTATTGTTATTGTTGATAACATTTTCCTTTTGTTGAAGCACTAGCACAAACCAGTGTGTATTTTTCTTTATGCATACTTGTGTGCCTTTCTCCCTCCTTGCTATTCCCTTCTCCTTGTGTCCTCTATTCTTTCATCCTTACTCTCATTCTTTTTCTTTATTTGTTTCCTTTTTTCCTATTTTCTCTTCAGTCCTGGCTCTTCTGGGTTTGTTTTTTTCCTCACTTTTCTCTTTGCCTTTTTCGTTTATTTTCATCTTTTGGTGTTTTCTTCTGTCTGCAGTTTCCTCTTTGTTTTCTCTACTGCTAACAGAGTTTTAATGTTTGCTGAAGCCCACGGGCCTTAACCTAAATAAGCTGCAGAAAGAGCCAGACCCAGAGAAGAGTTGCAGTGATTTAATTAAACTTGGTGACAGCTTCTGGAAGACAGACGTTGAAGCTGACACCCAGACACCCAATCTGAATGTCTATCAGCCCTTGATATCCCAGATGGACTAGAAAGAAATGCAGAACTTCACTGACATATCCCAGAGATAAATGGCACAGAATACGCAGCAAAGATATAGAGAAGAGTCCGTAGTGACAATGAGAGCGATGTCTCTGCTATGGAGAACAAAAGCCTATTGCAGATATCAAGTTCTCTCTGTGGGCAGAGGGAAGGGAGCAGTATTACATTTGGGATGGCTAGCCTGAGTCATCTGAGTTAGGTGGTGCCCTAGGTGGCTTGCAGCACTGAGGTTTATTGCTCAGGTGTATCCTTGAAGAGTTTTCATCAGCTGGGAATACATGTATTTTTTTTTCAAAGAAACTCTGGGGGTATCGGTGTGCTTACACATTTCAAAGGAAATCTGGAGGGCGATTTGGAGAGTGGCTGGTGAGACATGAGCCACTGTAGGCAGATGAATTAATAGGCAGGACTTTTTATGGAATGATTTCGAAGGAATCAAAATCAAAAAAGAACCAACTTACTTCATGCATTTATTTAAATCTATACTACAAATTGAAGAGCAGAAGAAAGCTAAAATTTGCACTGATTGTTTTTCTTCTTTTCCCCAACCCTATTTTATATATTAAATCACTCTGAATTATGCTTTCCAAAGGACATTTTTTCCCTCTTTGTTTATTATACCTTCATCTGCCTTGAAATGGGAGCTGCAGGCAGCTTGATAAATGGATTGAAAAGCTGCTTCAGCCAGAATCTAACAAACAAAACCCCAATATCCATAAAAGCTTCTGTTTTGGAAATGCTAAAACAGGCACTATTTCCCTCTAAGCTTCGCTAAAGAATGATGTGCTCATATCCCTCAGTGTTCTAGGGTTTTTTCATCCAGCTGTGCCCAGAGCAAAGTTCATTACTGTGTCATGCCAAGACTCAGCCTCCAGCAATGGGAATAGGGGCAGCTGGGTTATGATGGGGGAGAGATAGACAGTTCTAGGAAGGCTGAGCAAATCTTGACTTTGACTCTGAAATGCACTGAGCAAATCAATGGAGCAAATCAGCTGAGGCACGTGAGATTGGGTCCTACTTCCACCATGTTCCACCATTGGATTGGCCTGGTAACAAACCAGGACTCACCTACTGTGGTGTGTTGATAAGGTAAGTGATCGGGTCCTATCTGTGAAGGTAGAAAATATGAACAGGTAAATGAAGTGGTAATGGACTATCAGCTGCAAAGCATTCAAAAAGCAAAGTGAAAGCACGTTTTGCTGTCTTTAGTAAATAGCATCGATGTTGCACTGAAGGACAAGGGGGAAAAGGCCAAACCAAACAAAGAAATTGGGCTGAAAATGTCTGACGTGAGAGGAAGGATGGAAACCTTAGCGATGAATCCTGAGGGCAAAATGGCAGAGGTTTATATTTCTTTCCTTACTGTCACCTTTTTCACCTTTACATACAAGTTGGTTAATACTCAAAACAAAGGGTGTGAGAGTTGCCTTGGCCCAAGCTCGCTGGTGTGTAACTTGCCCATATAGATCTTGTTGAGAACAGTGTATCCTACTCTCCTAACACAGAGTCCAGTATGCAGCAAGAGGGCACACTGAAGGGATGTCTCAGGGATATCTGAAATGGAAATGGATGCTGTCAAGACATCAGTCATGTCTCTTTTCCTACCCATTGCTTGCTTGACTTCTGACTGCATCATAACACAGCTGCGAAGTCCCATGCTGCATCTTCCAAGTAATCATTCCAGTCCTGTCCAGATTTATCACCAAATCATGGAGAGCCAACATTACTGCGTTATTGTAGTGACCCACTCTGACTCTCTCTATTTTTTTTTTCCTCATCTACTCCAATTCTTCATAAGAGCATTCTGGCTTTAGAAAGTCATTTGCTGTTCCTTGAGGTGTGAAGGATGGACAGGCTAAGACTGCCTCTTTCTTACTGAGAAGATGTGGCATGCAAAAGTCCACGCAGACAGGAATACTGATGGGAATAGGAGGCAGGAGATCAGAAAGTGCCTTGACCCTTGTGATTCTCCAGGCATTTGGAATGTATAATTGCAGCTTGTTTAACATCAAAGGATAACTGATCATTCAGAGAGGAGGAAGCCAGTGGTGGGGATCGATATTCTTATTGCTGTGCTAGAAAAATAGCAAAAAAGAATGGCTCTTTATCTCTTACAGCAAAGCAGAAGGAATTTATGCCTACGGCTTCTTGAGATTGTTCTCTTCATGGCTCACAGAGGCTTTGTTCAGTGCTGGCTGTCATTTCAGTTGTGAGCTGCAGTGAGTGTGTGTGGATGATGTGCATCCTTCCTTCCAGGCATGGGCTGACTGAAGGCAAGGCAGGACAACTCTGCTTCTTGTTTTAGAGAGAAAAAGTTAGTCACCATGAAGGTGAAACATGGAGAAAGTGAGCAACAGACAGTTGGGTGGGATAGTGACCAGAAGAGATTGAAATAGAGCACTCCTATGTCCGTTTTCTGTGTAGGCCATGTCACCAAGAGCTGATTTCACTTGGTAGAGACAGAGCTGACTCTGCACAGGGTTCTGCAGTAGAAGCGTAGATTCTTTTGGATGAAAAATACATTTTCTCAATGTTTAGCTGAAGGAGGAGTTTGTTTTCTATGCGTTTGTTGAGCTCTGGGTGTGTCTCACAGGGTGGGGGGAGTCGACTGGATTTAGGACACTGATGTTCAGTATAAAAATCTTAATTATTGACTCCAGTAGGAACGTGGCTCTGCAATAAATACATCTGGACCTGTACTTGTGTTGGTCCTGCATCAGTATCCTGATCCTGATCTCTCATCCACTGACACAGGCTGCACAGAGAGGTTGTGGAGTCTCCTTCTCTGGAGATGCTCAAGACTTGCCTGGACGCCTACCTGTGCAACCTGGGCTAGGGAGCAGCTTTGTCAGGGGGTTGGACTCGATGATCTCTAGAGGTCCCTTCCAGCCATACAATTCTGTGATTCTGTGGTTGGCCAGGCGTGGCGCCATGGCACAAGTTGGCTTGGACCTGAGGAGCACCCTGGGTCTGCATCAGCTGCTCTCGTGGGGCACATTGTGCACCCCACGTGCAGGTGGGCTTAGGGCCCTGGCTGCTGGAACTCAGAGTGCACCCCACTGCTTCACTCCCCACGCAGGTTCTTACAGCACAAGGCTGACCTCCAGTGGGCTCTTACCAGAGTAGCTGGTTGTAAACCTGGGGATGGTGTCTGCAAAGGCTCTTCACAGGCTGCAGATATCTGCTCCTTGTCTTTTTCAGGCCCTTCTGGCCTAAAGATGGAATTTAGCAGCAGTCTCCTGCTGATAAATGCAATTGCAGCAGCACTGAGGTAGATAATTCTAACCACAGTCGCTCTGCAGTAGATAATTCTGAAAAATGTCTTTGCAAACAGGGAGAGAATATCTGACATATGTCCCTTCTCCCTGAAAAGCAGAGAGGGACTGTCTAACAATGAGCAAGCAAACCACATGGGCTTTCCTTTCTTTGCAGAGATCATAGGTGTCATCCTCTAATGGTAGAAACAGCAGGTCCCTGATTCCTCTTGTAACTACCACCAAATTCCCCTGGACATTTATGATGCTGGTGTGAGTTCAGTCCCTGTGCTCTGATTCATTTCTCACGCTTTCAGCAAAGTGTGTTGGTTGCTGCTGTCTAACAACTCTTTCCTGACTGTACAAATCTCTCATTCTCAGAGAAACATCTGACTTCTGCCAGTGAGGAATCACTGATGCTGTGACAAATCTCACCAGGAGCAGGTGGCCTGGGTAAGTAGCAGCCACTCAGCCTCCAGCAGAAGGAAGAAGAAATGTTCTTTGCAGATGGGGAGCTTTTGTGAGAGGTAAAGCCGTGGTGGTGCAATCTTACCTGCTAGAAGGTAGGAATATCCACTGCCGTAGACTGTTCCCAATTTCCTGAGAAAACCTTGTTACTGCAGACTAAGGAGAGGATAAGTTATGGGTCCTGGATCCAGTCATTGGCCTACTTAGCATAGGCCAAGGCTCTCACTGCTCTTAAGTGGAGGAATGTCCTACATGTGTCCCCTTCTGGTTTGAAGAGATATGAAATCTGTGTGTAAATAAATTAATTTGGAGTTGTACATGGGCAAAGATAATGAACTGGAAATAACAAAGGAAGAATAAGGAGGGGAAGAGACTGCAGATAAGCTGATCTATTTCACTAAGTCCCCTAACATCCTCTCTTGAAGCACAAAGCTTTTCCATTCCCCAGCATTTGACCCTGGTGAGAGTTCCCACTGGAGTCGAGCTCCTGGGCTAAGACTTAAAACTGTTTCTCCTTGGCTCTTAGAAATGGTATGAAAAACAGCACATTCAAGCCAAAAAGAGGATGGAAAAGGACTGCAGAAGGGACCAGAATACTTAACAGTCAGCAAAGCATAAGTAAATAGACAAGTTATGATCAATGAGTTTGTTTGAATTTGACAGAGCTTTCCTACAAACATGGGGGAGGGAAGGGGAGTGAAACATTCCCCGCCAATGTGAGCTGTAATAAGGGACCTGCTGTTTTCTGATTCTCACTCTCTGTGAAAATTGAAAAGGTTAGCCAGGTAATTGAAATCGGGACTGGAATACAAATATGGTGTGAAAATCCTACAGCTGGTGGAAAAGAGTCGATCCTTGAGGGAATCTCTCAGTGGCAAAAGATGAGGGTTGCATATTTGGGGGGGGGGGGGGGGGAGAGGGCTGGGGGGAGGATTCTTCAACAGTCCTGTTCCCATGGGAAGGGACGGAGGAGAAGAAATGAGATCTGAAGAGATCTGATGGAAGCTAACGTTTATATGAGTGCTCCTTACAGTTAATCTGTAAAAAAATAGAGGGAGCTGGCTTGTGGATGGCACTCATTGTTGCCTCTTGGAGTAGCATAGAAGTTTTACTGGGATTTGTTGGGTCTACTCCTTCCTATATACACAAGACTCAGCCCCTCATCTTGGAGATGAGGTACACAAACAAACAAGATATGACTGGATCAATGTCAGCTGTCTGTTCATCTTTGCTCTATGCAGGGACAGGGTCAGGTTTGCATTACTTTAGGCCAGGATGGGGAAGTAGATCGTTACTGTGAAGCACCATAGTGGGGAGGTAGATGATTTCCTTGAAGCACCCCAGTGTGTGTTGCTGTATGTGTCTATGTTGCAGTGCAGGATCCTGGCACTGATTCTGTAATGTAAACCTGTGTTGCTTTAGGTGTAGTCTGTTCTTCTGCAGGAACAGGTAACTTGATCTGGGAGGAAATGCTGCTGGTCTCTGGGAAGCAGAGTAGTGTGGTATTAGCCAAGTTCATTTACATTCAAGGAAACCTTCTGGCTGTATTATTTCCCTAGCACCAAGCCAACTAACAGGAACGGTTAGTTTGTATGTGTTTAAATAAACAATAACTATATCTCCAGGTGCCTGCGTTGGTGTTTTATTTCCTTCCTCACATAAAGACTGGGGAGTGCTTCTGCTTCCCAAAACCATGATGCTCTTCAGAGGTTTTGCTGCAGTTGCTCAGCACTGCCCAACCCAGCTGCACTGCAGTCAACATCATGCTGAAAAGCCTTCCCTTTGGAGGATGTCCATGGAATTTGGGTAGCTACTGAGCATGTTCACTGGCAGGCCAGATATCCTTCCTGCCCTTGTCAGCTCCCATAGAAGGCAGAGAAGGGATATGCAACCTTGGGAACGGGACTGGTTTCTTCTGGAGCACTGGTTATCCATTGACACTCAAAAACCTTGCAGTCATACCATCAGAGCAGAACTAAACCTGCAAATAGGGTTCTCTTTCATTTGGAGAGAGTACATGTGGCAGATGGATGGACCTAGTTCTTCAGAAGACCCCAGTTTATGAGAGCATCCCAGTGGCATTGATGAACAAAGTGGTAGGTGTGCCCTCAGTGATGCTGTTCCCTTCATCCCAGTGTTTTGCTGTGACTTCCTTGTTAGCCACTTGCTTTGCTCCTTTGGAGCATAGTTTGCTTAGTGAGTCATTTCTCTTGTGCTATTAAGAAACAGTATAACTTTGAAGGGACTGATGAAAACACGTGCTCTGCGGCCTCTGAAACAAAGAACGTACAGCATTTCAAGATGAGCTGTACCCGTACCAGGTAGGTGTCTGAAATAGGTCAGATGAACTGATTTTAACACAGTTTTTTTTTCCTTCTTGGCTGTAAAGGGAATTCAGGGTTCCTCTGATGGACCTCTTTGAATAGTAGACTTAAGTCTCTTTTAGAAAACTAATTTCTAGCCAAAATAAGCAAACAAAAGCCTGTTCCTCTGGGAAGGAGCTTTGGTGTGTCTCACAGCATAATATAAACTGAAGAGCAAAGAGAAAATAGTTATTTGGACTTTTATAACAAATATTATAGTGTTTCATTAATGAATTAGCTATGCCAGCAGGAAGCAAATTATTTCAACAGCTCTTGCTCCTAAAAAGAAATCCGTCTTTAAAAATTAAGTGGATTTATGATCATTTCCCTTAAAAACAGCACCTGCAACTTTCCATTGCTCTAGACGGTAACAGCCTTCTGCTTCTGGTGGCAACTGGGCCAACCTCTCTGTGTCTGGGCTACAACCAAAGCCAGAATGTGACCTCAGAGAGAATAAAACGATCCCTGCCTTTTTTTCATGCAAGCCTTTACAGTGAATGTTCCATCCTAACAACCCCAAACACATTTACTTTCTTGGACATAGAAATCTGCAAGGCTCAAACGGGGTAATTCTCTGCAGAATCTCTTTCCAATCTTTTTTGTCCCCTAACTCCCTCTGAAGGACTTTTGCCATCATTGCATCTGCTTGGAATTAATTCTAAAACCAAATTTTTGTCCTTGCAGGAGTGACAGGTTATTTCATTTCTTGTCCTTTTCTCAGTTTATTACCAAAAGAAAACCCTCGTATTATTCTCCTGATTTTGTTACCGTGATTTTCCCTTGCTTAATTTACATTTGACTTGGGAACCCTACAGCCCAGCAATTTGCTGTGCATTTGCCAGTTAGTGGAACAAGGAATCTCAGTGGAGGAAAACCCAGTGAGTGTCTTAATAAGCAGCAGAGAAAATGAAGCAAATTATTGTAAAGAAGCAGATAGGGAGAGCAAACCTGACTGTCACACGGCCTGGGAAATAGCGTTTTTCACTTTGGGACCTTCTCCTGGCTATGACAACCATGCTGTCTAATTTTTAACCTTCTCCACTGATGAAGCAGAGCATTTTGGATGCAACAGTCCACCCTGGGATTTGCGCTGTATTTTCATGCATGTAAACCAGCTGAAGTCATTCGTACTTTTTTTTAATTAGAATTACTGTGATTGGTAGTAAGTCCTAAGAGTCCTGCATTCGGTGCTAGCTGAACCGCCAGCAAATGTTCATCTTTTGCCACTCATGTGAAATTAGAGGGACAAGGACCACTGGAGGATGGATCAGATATCAGAGGAGAGATGTCAGTAAGTTTATTTTCATGTTACACACAGATGCACGTAAGCAATTCTGCGGCTGAAGTGTTATGTTTAATTTTACTGACAAGCCATGGCTTCCACTTTGAAAACACTGTAGTTCCCAAAACCTCTTCGTATCAGCTTAATAGAGTTGTCTGTCCACTTGGCTGTCAAGATGTTTTTTTCAGTATTGAACCTGGCGCTGGACCTGGGTATCACTTACAATACAGGCAATTCTTCTCTCCTTTAAGCACTTCCTCATAACACATTACAAACTGCCCGTGCTTTGCTCACAGTGCTGGAGCAGAGCCCCCACGCTCCCCTGCTCATTCACTCGTGTGTTTCCCACAGGGGAAGAGAGGGAGAGAAATAAATCAATAGGTGTTTCTGCCTAGGAGGTCATGCTTGACTTCAAATAAATTATTTTCATCACACTTTGGGGGAAAGTGAGTTGTAACTCTTTTTCTTGCAGCAGGAGTTGATCTCAACCATTTACCAGCATTTTTCAGCACTCGGCGATGGAAGTGCTAAACGTACAGGTAAAGGAGTATCATGGGCTTTCATGACACATCTATCCATCTCCCCAGTATTTTCACATTCGTGACCAGCTTCCAAGGTAGGGTAAATAACAGAGCAGAGTGATAAATAACACTCAGGCACCGACCTCTCGGGAAGAAAAGCTGCCAGTGGACATCTAACACTTCTTAGGGACAAAGTACATTCACTTCTCTTTAGGAACCCTCACTTTGGATCGAGCTGGGCACTGAGCTGTGCTGTCTTAGAAAGAAGAATTTGGGGAGTTCATCCTCAAACCAGCCCACATTTTATTCACTGCACTTATTTTACTTTTTAACAAAACTTAGCAGAATCTCAGCATGTCCCCCAGTGACATTTTCAAAGAATGCTTGGGTTGACACAAGGCTAAATGGTTTCATCTTTACTTTTGATTTTTGGTCAAAAAAGCTTGATAATTTTTGACTTCTGAGTGATGCCCAACTTAATGTGCTACAAGGTGCTTTTGGGACAAAAAGAAGATATTTTGTTCAAAACTGGAGGTGAGTTCCTGGCCATGTGATTCTCAGTTCTTCTCTTTCAAAAATCTCCCTCTTCACACACACTTTTTACTCCCACCACTTCCCCCCCTTCCCAAAGCCTTTTGTTCTCCTTAGGAACAAAAACGTAGCCACTTTTTGTAAGATCACACAAAATCTTCACCCTACAGCTTCCCATTTTGCCTGCAGGTCTGTGTGCTCACAAGTCAGAGATGCATTTGGCATCCTTGAGCTTTGTAGCCAAGGTTGTGATCTTCCATGGAGTGTGGAGAACACAACACTGTCAGGTCCTAAATAAATGAGATGCACTCAAAGAGCCACAAAACCTTGAAGAGGTGTGTTCTGTCACGATATGATGGATGTGTGAGTATGTTGAGCTACTCTGTTTGCTGCTTTGTGATCTAGGACAGTGCAGAAAACATGCTTTCAGTGGCATGCAGCTCAGGTGGATCCACTGGGATCAGTTAGGGTGATGCACAGGTGCTGCATAAGGTGAGGGAGGAAATCCCAGCCCCTCAATAGGAATAGGAAAACAGATTTAATTTATTCACTAGTAGAGGGAAAAACGATAATGCAAAGCTGGTTACAGCTGGGAGTGTCCACTTGGTGGTGGCAAAGTATTTCAGCTGTGTCTTTAGGGAGAAGGAATTGTCTTCCCATTCCAGGGCCTTGTGTGTGTCTGTTACCTTCTCTTTGGTTGTTTCTCAAGACTGCAGCTAGTAAAATGGCTCTGTTAGGAAACGTAGGGTAAAATCCCCCAAGCTGCAGGAAAATGGCAGTCATCGGTTATAGCATGACCTGTCTCACTGCAACCAGCAAGCAGAAGAAAAGTGAAAGACTTCTGGGGAAACAAGGTAAGAGCTCACCATAGCAGCGTTATAACCCATTCCTCCTATGATGGGTAATGTCATCTACACCCCCAAAGACCAGACTGGAGCTTTGATGACACGTATAGTATGCCATCATTCAGATGCTGATGTTCTTATCTACTGTGAAACTCTTTATGGAAGTCCCAGCCCCATAATGATACAAAGAGGATGATTTTCCATGCCAAGCCTGAGCCAGTTGTGCTGGCTAAACTCACTTCTGTGCTGTGATTCACAAGAGAGCTGTTTCTCTGAAACACAGCAAATGTGCTTTGATACTCAATACACAGCAATGTATGAAGTTCTTTCTCTTGTGAAGGATTCAACTTGGCCCCCTTCTCCACATCACCTTAGGGTCCTCACCTTGCATCCAGCAGAGCTCATGAAGTCATCAGCTCGGATGTAAGTGTGCTGCCTTCAGGGTCTTTTTGCATGATTAGGGTGGAGAAGAGTTTAACAGATCTTATATTGTTATTTGTGGCAAATCCTGAATTCAGCGTATACAAAATCACTGTAAAATACTGTTCTTTTAATAACTTGCCTTTATGTCAGCTTCTCTGATCCTGCGTATCTGCCCTAATTTCATGCTTTTCAGGCTGTTCCCTGGTAGCTGCTGAGCTTTCACAGATCTCTGACCGTTGCAGTCCACCATTCCACAAGGAGGTACAGCAGCAACTTCTAGACTTCTTAGAAACAACCCATCTTAGGGTAGCTTTTGATAAAGTGATTTGAGGAATCAGTCACACACACACACAGTATTTACCTAGATCAGAAAGCAAAGGTTTGCTTTATGTAATTTTCATTTCATTTTTCTTTTGGCCCAGAAATAGCAGTTTCTGGATGCTGGTGCCTGACATTTATCAGCCAAGCCCAGGGCTCATTCATATATACTTGATCGTATTGCCAAGAGAGGCTTAAGAAAGCTACATCTCATGGTTACAGGAGAGATAAATGAGAGCAGCTTTCTTAAGCCAGAAGAGGGCAGGCAAGACTTGTCCAGAAAGTTGCCCTGCTTTAAGCTGAGAAAGAGCTGGCCTTCAGGCTGGTGCAGAAAAAGGCCATTGGGCAAGATTTTGGATAAACTGCGTCTCTCTTGTGCTTGTAGTACTGGGAGTATGTAGTTTTGTAGAGTAGGTCTTTGCTGAGGAGTTTGCAGCCAGGAAGCTGGGATTTCCAGTCTTCCTGTTAACTTCAGGATAGTAAAAAATGTCCCTTCTGACACAGAGACCCAAAGCATTCTATGGTTCTATGATTAATAACTCGCTAATGACAGTCTCCTCATTCATTTATTCAACAAGACAGTCTGTGAGCTCCTCTTTCTGAATTCAGCCTTTCAGAAGGCTGTCTTCCCTTTCTATTTCCCTGCAGTCATTTTTTTTCAGCTCCCCTCTCTCTTGGATGCATCACAGCGCGGCAAATCACAGACCAGTGGAGAGCTGAGAACTGCTGACAGATGTCCTGTTGGTGCCAGGCACACTTGTGTCTTCTGCAGAGTCCATGATATTGTGGTCTTCGACCACAAAGATGCTCTGCTGGGTGGGAGTCTTGCTGGCAGCACGCTTAGGGGCCCAGTGCTTGCAGCCAGGGGAGATGACACTGAGGAACGCCATCCTGAAGCGCTGGGATAGGAGGTTGTAGATGATGGGGTTCACCGCAGAGCTCAGGTAGAAGAAAACACCTAAGGGGAAAGGAGATAGAGACCTCATTTGTGAGTGGAAAAAAAGTAAGGAGAGGAATGAAAGTGGCAGATATTATTAGCTGGAGCTCTCCATTTCCAGCTGTTCAGGAACCAGCTCTCTCGAGCTGTCCTGACCTGCCTGCAGCACAGCCCTCATCCCCACAGTGCGATCTGCACAGCTGGTGCCCCATCACAGCTGCTATGAGATAACTTCCAGACAAGGGGAGCTAATTTCTCACAGCACCCCAGGACAATTGTATGAGATTGAGTCTGTGTGAGCTGCATAATGGCCACATTCACTGTTTTCCCATGGCATACTGAAGTGTTCTCGAAAAAAGCTCTCTTTTTATTGTTTGTTGGGCCATAACTGCTTGGTTGTATCACTCTGCTCTGGGCAGGAGGTAAGTCTGCTGTCCTGCCATTCGGTAAGGTTTCCTGCAGGACAATGCCTGCTGCTGAGTATTCATTAGAAGCAGCTGAATGACAAAAACATTCATTTCTGAACGCTTCCAAGATGGAAAAAACAGCTGGTAATTATGCATAATACCCTTTCTCTTTTTTGTTTTTTAATTTTTTCTTTCCTTCACTTATTGCAAATATTCAGACAAGGGTACTGGACAACATCCTGAATGCTGCAGAAACTTGCCAGCTGTTATTATTTAAGGCACACGTCTTGTCACTGTCTATCAAACCCAAGAAGCTTTTTCATGCACACTTCATGTCACATAACAATAAATGATTACATACTTCAAGTAAAACACACTGCTTTGTTTTGTTTGTTTGTTTGCCAGTACCTAAGAAAAAGGAAGAGGAAAGCTTTACCTGACACTACATGAATTAAATTGAATATATTAGCCAGAGGCTCAGTCCATTCCACAACAAAGCTGAAGAAGAGACGATCTATATGGAATGGAGCCCAGCAGACAGCAAAAACCATCACAAGGACAACTACCGTGGAGAAAGAGAAGAAACGTTAGTTATGCAAGGACGCAGCTCAATTGCCAGTACAGAACAAAGCTAGCTGAGAAAGTGGGATGAAAGCTTCAGGATGAAGGAGAAAGTGTTCTCCGTGCAGAACTTGCCCTCTGCTGACTCCAGTAAGGATTCTTACAAACCTGTTCCAGGTAGGTACTGTGAATATCTGTGGGCACAGTTGTGGGCTGGTTTTGGAGAGCAAGCTTCTAGTCCAGAAGGTGACTTAAGCTGCCTAAAGGAATGCTGTACCATGAAATACTGAAGCTGATTTATGCTTCCTGCATAAATGTCATCTTGGTAGCAAGGTGAACTTTGCCTTAATAGCCCTTAATTATAAAGTATTGTGAGTGCTTCAGGACAGTTGGAACACCATTTCTCCAGAGCATTGTCCAGTGTGTGAGATCACCTTTTCCTTGGGAAGGTCTAATATTTATTTTCACTTTGAGAAACAGGAAAATTTGATTAGAGACTTCTAATGATCTTTAATGAGCCTTTTTTATGATCATTAGCCATGGTGTGCCAGCCATATACATTATGCCCATTGCTATGTAGCTTTCACTTCAGGACTTGGTCACTGAACATTTCAGTAGAACTCCAAAATGTTTTTTCATATATGTGTTCCTCACCTGTCTGAAGTAAACACACATTTGCCCATGGTAAACAGAAAACAGAAGGACCCACTACTTACACAACATCTTGGTGACGGATTTTCTGGATGGCCTCTGGACATTCACAGATATTTCCTCTGCTTCCAAAGATCTGTCTCCTTTCAGCTGGCAAGGGGAGGGAGGCAGAAGGAGGACTTAGATAGGAGATGACAACCCCATCATGCACTTTGCTTTTCATATTTTGTAGCTGTAGTGTGAGTTTAAGAGGGCAAAATTTGAGACAACTCACGACTCCTTGAAAGAAAGCTGCATTTAAGTTTCAGCTTTAGTCAACGTTGAGTGTTGAAGCCTCAGGTTCCAAACAATGTGGAGATTTTCTACATCTGAGAATGCGTATTAACAGCAAATTGATATTGCGATTCCCTACTCCTTTCTCAGTGAGTCGATATTTGGTTCACAGTCTGTTCAATTTCAACATTATTTTCTCTTCTAGCAACATATTCTTTGTTTGTTTTCCTAAGAGAGTTCCCCGCAATTAAGCACAAAGCAATGATCCACAAAAAGACAGAGAGGTCTTAGTGAAACACAGCTGTAATCACTGGAAAAAAATTGTGTACGATTCATAGGAGTTTGTTTCATGCCCTGAGTGTTTGGACTAATTGATATTCAATCCATCTGATGACAAAGATCCATGTATGATCTGTATCAGACAGCACACGTGATCTGTAGATTCAACCACACACTGCTCAATTACGAGGTTTTACACTTTTGCTTTGCTTTCTTTGATTTTGTTTGGTTGCTTTTTTATATATATACATACCAGTTTTCTAAAAAAAATAGATCCACAGAAGAACACATTATCCCCCCCCCAAATGATTATGCTTATCCCCCATACGCTTATGGTGAGAGGCACTGATGCTTTGGAGATGAAAAGACAATGGCTAGATAATCAGGATGAAAACACATTTTTGCTTTGATTATAAAAGGAATCATCTATGGAGACGATGTAATTGCACCCAGCTTCTTGCAGTGAGAAGTGCTGATTATACTACAACTTCAGAGCAGTGCTTTTTTTAACTGAGAGAAACTGGAAACAGAACTTTAAATTACATGGGAAAGAATATCCGGAATGAGGGACAAGATGAAAATCAATCTGGACTTGAAAATATGCGAGTTATGCCATTTTTCTTATCTGTTTTGCACAGAGATTTTGTTTCCTGGTGTTTGACTGACAGTATTAATCTGTTATGTCGTTGTTACCCCAATCTAACAGACCTTCTGCCAATTCTTTTTTCACAAAACCAATACAGGAGAAACACATGCAAATTGAATTACGTTCAATTACAGTGCAATTCAGCTTCCCGTATTTTACATTATTCCCTTTTGTCACTTTAAGTCCTATCCACTGTTGCTTCAGAATAGGATCAGGTGATTTGCAACACATCTGGTGACAAATGTCTGTTTGGATTGATTAAAATCCCTACCTTCCCTTCAGAGGTTTTCAGCCTCAATAGTAATTTATCCTAGGAATATTCCAAAGGTAGTATACAGTGCTCTGATGCTGTAATAAACAGAGGCACTCTTTATTTTTCACCCTCCTCCTGTCATTTTGATGATGCTTTAAGGCTCCTCTTTAGCCTCCAGTAGTAATACGCGGGGGTGTAACTAGTAAGAACAGCTCAGCAGCTGCAATTTAATAGAAAAATGGATCTTGAGAAAGGAAAAACAAAAGGAGTCCTTGACAAAGCTTGTAGCCTGAGTTCATGCCAGTGGCATAACAGAAGTACTTCCAAGGTGGTGGCTCCTGTTACATCACTGTGGATGTGTGAGACTATACAGAGTTGCCTGGAGATTAATGTTACCCAGTCACTGCAAGAGACTTAAAAGTGTCTGGAGCAAGAAGTTGAAAATTGGATTTCCACTTGGACATCTTTATTAGCTACAGCATTTCATGTTTTATGTCACTGGGCAGAGTGAAATTAGGGCCTCACCTATCCACAGGTAAACATGATGAGTCCGCTCAGCAAAAGAAGGACAATGTTTTTCTGTCAGTTTCCTGCAAGTTACTGACACAAACAGTGATCAAATGTTCACTCCAGCTGATGGAAAATGTGGTGCTTAGAAGGTACATGCCTTCTGCTAGGACCGAACAGGTTTTGATGAGAAAATCAAGACAAGCTCCACAGTGGCAAGAATAAGTTGCCCCATGTGACAGTAAGAGAAGTGTTGGACTCCTGGAAGAATTTTGCCTAGGTGTGGTCAGTCTGGTCACATCTGGTCATCTATTTCCTCTTTGTAGGTCTCTCAAGTATGTGGGTAAATAGGTCCCTGGACTCTTTACACTTTTCATTGAATGTCAAAAATCCTAGCTATCTCCAATACTGGAACTATCTATTAACTCTTGCATTATAGTATTAAACCAGAAAGCTGTAAAATTAAATCCTGGTTAATAATGAGGTGATGACATCACCAACCTGAAGTCTCTGCTGGCCATGAATTACCTTGTGAGGAAGATAAATATACATATAAAATATATATATTTATGATATATATAAAAGTAATAAGGTTAAGAATGAAGTCAGTGACCATATGACAGAGTACCCTTTCACAACTTTCTAACATGTCACACATGCTTCCTTCTCTGTTTTATCCTGAAGCGTGAACTCTGGAGCCCAGGCAAAGGTTGAAGGAGAAACTGTATCAAGAAGATGCCCCTTCCACAAAGTCTACTAAAAGTTATGGCTCTGCTTAATGAACTGGAGCTGTTTGCTGAATTGGAGCTGTTGTACGACCTTTGGATCAACTCTGAGCTTTTCCACTACTCTCTATGAAGAGGAGTGTACAGAAGACTGTAATGCTGCTGAAGCTTCAAGGTTTCATCAGCTGTGAGTAGATAAAATGTCTTCTCTTGAAAATGGCACACACACCATTCCCCCCTCATTTCTGTTCTATGTCTATAGGTCCTTCTGCATCCTATAGATTTCTGGTAGATAATCCCTGTGGCTTTTCCTGGGTAGGGAAAAAGTGCTTTTCAGTAGTTCCAGGGAGGAGTAAATACCACAACAATAAAATGGTGTATGAACTAGCACAGACTTAGTTGAATTTCTTGAACATTATTTGGGAAGTTTGTCAATCTTTACAAGCATGTTGCATTCCTTTCTTTCTCTGTGATCAGACACAGCATTTTAAACTCTAAATTATATTCAGCGCAGTCAGACAGGATTCATATTCCTAAAATTTATTGTAATGTAGGAGAAGGAAAAAAACACAGACTCTCTATGAGTAGAAACACTGGGCTACACAGGTTAATAATACTGTGATGCTAATTATTTTATCCTTCTATTTAAATAATCACAATTGGCAAAACCAGTCTCACTTTCTGAAGAGAGACCAAATGTGAGCTCTAAGGTAGCCTTAATCAGTGGTGAAACTGTGCTGTAGTTATCTGAAGAGAAGATTGCTGAAATTGCTGGCTGCAGCAGCAAGGTAGCATTTCAGTTTATGACAGCTTTGTGAGTTTTAACAACTGAATATTAACATCCTCTCCAGGGAAGGAAAAAATAAAGTGGTGTAATAGAAATTCCACAGTCACAAGAAGAGGGAAAACAAATCACATATACAAGATTCTGTCACCAGCCCACTTCTCATTCTTTTCACATTTTCCTTCTGTTTTATTTCTTACTAGTCCCTATCACAGAGGTGTAAATCTCCGAGAGGCTGGAATCATCCATCTACAGCTCTGGATGTTTAAATAACATTCAAATGCGAGAGGCAATAGGCTCCTTTTAAAAAAAAGGTTGGGCACTATTATTTCAAAGCATAGCTATATTCACTTGAGAGCAGGATTACAGTAAAGAAGGGGTGTTTCCAGGAGTTTCAAATAGATTCACACACACACACACACAAATACATACATACATATATATATATATATATGTATACACACACACACATCCTTTTTTGTCAAGACAGATGGGCAAGAAAAAAGTTGAAATCACAGACACAAACACATAAGAATGAGTTACAGAAACACTGAACATTTGAGCAGGACTTACTCTTAGCCCCATCAGATAGTACAGCACACTTATGACCCCCATAGGCAGCACGTAGAAGAGAAAGGAAGTAATCTGGACAATCCAGTTGTAGATCCACATGGGTGCGACCACAGTGCAGGTGGCAGAGCCAGGGACCAGAGTGCCATTGGGGAAGTATTGCAGCATGATACCATGGGTGCTCATGTTGGGGAGGGCGAAGAGGACAGAGAGGACCCAGAGCACCACAATGGTCCTCAGGGCTCGCTTGCGAGTGCTTTCCAGCTTGGCACGGAAGGGATGGAGGATGGCAAAGTACCTCTCCACGCTGACTGTGGTCACGCTGAGGATGGAGGCAAAGCACACCGTCTCAAAGAGAGCTGTCTTGAAGTAGCAGCCAATGGGACCAAACAAGAAGGGGTAGTTGCTCCACATCTCATAGACTTCCATTGGCATCCCAAAAAGTAACACAAGCAGGTCTGACACGGCGAGGCTGAAGAGGTAGTAGTTGGTTGGGGTCTTCATGTTCCGGTGCTTAAGGATCACCAGGCAAACGAGGAAATTACCGATCACCCCAACAACGAAGATCACAGAGTACACCAGAGCCATGGGCAAGAACAGATGGCTGCGTTTGGGCCCACATAGGAAGGCTAAATAATCCTCCGTGCTGTTTAAGTACCTCCTGAAATGTTCCTGTAGAGCAAGGTGATTAAACCAGGAGGAATTGCCCATCCAGGCCATTACTGGACCTGCTGAGATGTCCCACAGCTGAAATCCAGCCCTCTTTAAGTTCCTCTATGCTAGTTCACTTACTTTTCGCAGGGAGAGGGAGAGAGGAATTGTCTTGTCAGACCTAGATGCACAAAACCACGGAGAGATGAGTGTTTGCCTGGCTCTGGTTGAGGGTTTGCTGTTGTAACAGCTGTTCCCCTGCGAGGAGTCCCTAAGCCAGAAAGCCCCTCCTTTCACACATATTCATTGGTTCACTAAGTGCATTAGATTATAGAGTAAGAAAAGAGGTTCTGGCTACTTGCATTGCCTCCTGTAGCAGATACATTTATGGAATGAGAAACGTGGGATTCAGAGAGATGGGAACATGAAATATAGGATGAGAATCTTGCTGTGTGCTTGTATTTGTCAGACGGTGGGAAACCAGTTACAAAAAAAATTGCATTCATACTGCATCCTGCTATCCACAAGCACAAAAAGAAAGTCTGACATGATTTTATTTTTCAGATCTCTGCTGATTTTTATTCTCTGTTTTCTGCAGCAGTAAGTACTTGGAAACAAAGTGTGACTGGCAGAAAGTCATCCTGTTTTTGTAGTCATTTGTGTGGAATAGATATCTATACACTTTCAGCCTCTTTCTATGGACTATATATTTTTTCTCCTGAAATCTGACATGGTTTTAATGGCTCTTCTTCTATCACAATATTTTTTAAAGTTTTCATAAGGGAGCGCTGTGTCAAAGTAGACACAAAATTTGCACTGAGGGTTGGAAAAAGGGGTCTGACATGAGATTTGGGAATGCTGGAATTTGATCTCGTTTTAGGACCAGATCAGGAATCTTTCTGAAGATCATATTACTCCAAAGATGGATTTAATGCCTCTAGAACTAAGTATACATGAATTCTCATAAAATGCTTCTTCTTGAATGAAAACCATTCTGTAAATGTACTTTTTGATCTACAAGGATGATCACTGTGTCACAGTAGATTGACTCCTGATTAATTCTTGATCCCTTGTTGACTTTCTCTAAAACAAGCAAACAGAAAGCTTCACAGTGCATGGATATCTTTGGAGACTCTGAAGGCTGAGCAGTTTGAAATACAAAATTTGCAAGTGCAGAAGTGTAGCTAAGGGCACTTTGTCAGCCTAACATGCAGTTTGCTCAATACCTCTCTCTAGCTCTCTCTTTTGAGCCCTTACACAGTTCCCCCTGCAATCGATGTAAAACTTTACACCCCAGCACCCTTTGGCAAGGACCTTCCACCCACACAAACACCTTTTCTCTGTTAACCCTTTTAACTGACTCCTGAACTAAGACTACATTTTTAAGTACCTAAAAGCAAAATAACTGGCCTATTGGCTGGCAACCCCAAAACCCTGACAGAGCCTACTCCACTCAGGGTGGCTAGATAGTAAACATCTCCTGTTCTCAGACTTCAGAATGTTGTCCATCTTAGGTCCTGCCTTCTTTTATTTTTGGTCTGGAGGAAGCTCAGGGGAGGCCTTATTGCTCACTATAATGCCCTGAAAAGAGGTCGTAGTGAGGTGGGGGTCAGTCTCTACTCCCAGGTAACAGCAATTGGATGAGAGGTGATGGCCTCAAGTTGCACCAGGGAAAGTTCAGGCTGGATATTAGGAAACATTTCTACTCAGAAAGAGCGGTGATGCAGTGGCACAGGCTGCCCAGGGAGGAGGGGGAGGTCACCATCCATGGAGGTGTTCCAGAATCTTTGGGACATGGCACTGAGGAATGGGGTTGGTGGGCATGGTGGGGGTGGGTTGGGGTTGGACTTGGGGATCTTAGTTGTCTTTTCTAACCTTAATGATTCTGTGATTCTGTAACAGCAGGAATCACAGTTTAAGAGACTTAACCACATTCAAAGAATTTCTCTGATTTACTCCTTCCAGCTTGAACTTCTGGATTAGCAGCCCAATAATCTTGGAAGTAAAAGAAAAATATTGCAATGAGCACTGACTGCCTCCAAAAATAGCAGCAGTAGGTAAGGAACAAAGGTCTGGTCCCACTGCAGCAAATCTGATGTGTGGAGTGCTGTGGATTTTTTTGCTTTATGTCTGTGCATTCATTTCAATTGTTACTGGCATTGAACATACCACAAGAACTATACTAAAAGACAGAAACGCTTCTCTTGTAATACCTTTCAGACTTGCTGAAATTATCTTTTACATAAACTATCTCCATTAGAAAGAATCAACTGATTTATTCTAGAGTTGCACAGAGACATTTTGTTCAGCATATGGCTGGAATTAATTGGCTTGGGGAGCTGCAAGTGTGCTCCTTTGACCTGTTTCTGCCCTCCTTAGGGATTCAGCTGATCAAGATTCCTTTGCTTTTTAGCAATGTCAAAATAATGTGAATTTGATCTTGAGCTACTGTGGGCGCAAAAAAGGAAAATCATTACTAGAGTATCAGGTTGAGGTTGAGGTTGACTGTCTCAGGGTTCTGCAGGAGAGAAACACCTTCTGTACCTCTGCTTAAATTTCAGGGTTTTTCTCATCCTTGGTCTCTCACTGATACTTCATTTATTTCTATTTCTTCTTTTATTTATTTGTTTTATTTTTCCCTGTAGGTTCCATAGCATTGTAACTGAGGTCAGTAAGTACTCCTAAAATAGCCACCAGATTGGCCTGCGTTTTGATTCACATACATTAACCACTGTAAGGAAACTGAAGAGGAAACTTGAGATCTGGTCAGCTTGAACTCAGTCTTACAGATAAGGAAACAAAATTGGATTGAGTTATTACTAAAATGCCAACAAGGCAGCCAGGCTGGTCTTGAGCTCAAGTGAATGGAAAATTATGGGCTACAGAAACACACAAGGGCACTTGAAAGTGTGGATATGCCACCTGCACCTACTTCTCTCTCCTGGATACTTTCTGATCACGCCAGGGACCAGTGCTGATTGGCTCTAAGTATTGGAGCACCTGAATAAATCAGAGCTATTGGTCTTGCAGTCCTCTCCTGGAAGCATGTCACTATGACTGTGATTAAGTGGCAGATGGAGAGGACAAGAAGGGGCAGAAGAGTGAAAAGTGTACTGCGGTTCTTTTCTTAAAGCTTTATTCAATGTTCTTTATCTTATCTGCCCAGATAAGAATAGGAGGATATATCTAGAAATTAAAGATTAGCTCCGGCCCTGCATGATTGGAAATATTTTATTTTTACAGTTAATTAATATAGATTCTTCCTTTTGAAATTAATACCAAAACATTTGGGATTTTTCAGCTGAACACATACTTCATTAGTGTTTGCTGTTCTGCACTAAAGGAGTGTGCAGGGTGCTGTGTGCTGGCTGTAGAAGTGTGCAGTTTAAAATAAGAATGAGGTAGGTAATGTATTGTAATATTTATATTAATGTGATGTATGTTATGCAATGTGTGTGAATGTAGTCTATTATTTGGCAAAATAAAAGCCAGACAAGATTTTTGGCACAGTTACATCCCAGCCCTATTCAGAGTGTGCCAATGTCTCCTCAGCCATTGACTATGCTCTCACTGCTTGTGATATTTCTCTTGCCACACTTACATTATGGAGTCTTTTCCTTAGCTAATGTAATAGCACTACAGCACATTGCTGTGTTCCATTAAGGGCAGCAAATTGCACATTTAAGAACAGGTAAATTCAAGTGCTTCCATGTTTCCCAAAGCCTCAGCAAGGGCACCAATTACCAGGTATATATTAGGTTAGTAAATGATGAGCAATTTTTTATTTCAGGGAAAATTGGACATATTCATCAAAAGCGACAGAGAATGGTAGTGGTAATCAAGAGCATAACAAATGCAGAAATCCTTCATGGGTCATGCTTATGGAGGGATATATTTTGAAGAAATATGGACCATTTTAATGGTCTAATTTGAAGTTACTCATCTCAGAATGTAGAAATCTACTCATGCTAAACAAGCTCTTTTAGATATTTACATCTCTGTGGTGAGGCAGAGGTTCCCCATCCATCTTCACATGATGTGGCTGTGGAATTGGAAGTAATATCACCGTGCTAATGCTGTGCTGTGCAACACTAATTAATTCTGTTCATTAGCTGAGATGAAGTACTACACCGACATATCTGCTTGGCTTCCAGGACCCGAGCTGTCCTCTTTGAGCAACCTTGGGACATTGCTCAGGGTCTGCACACAGAGCCACTGAGCAATGTAAACAGCAGGTTCAAGTTAAGAACTTGTACCAAGAACCTCAGGCCTATACAGATGAAAAGAAAGAGATGCAAATTAGAGTGCACAGAGCTGGTAAGCAGAAATATTCAGCTGCACTACATTGTATGTGTTAACACAATTGCCCCACTCCCCTTACAAATCACGTGTAATTTATAACTCATTGATTTGGCTTATTTTTATTTTCTCCTTTGAATGTCACAGTTCACTGCAGTAGCTAGAACATGAGTTATTGTTTTCCTAAATATTCAGTATAACATTCAACATGCCACCAAATGCATAGATATATTTGGTATGTTTTCTCTCTCCCTTCAGGCTGGAGGAGAGAGAACACATAGTGGAGCTGCACTTTAATAACAGTTGCATCTGCAGTAGTCTTTCTATGCCTTATTGTAAGTTATTTCAAAATTATCTAGGCTCTTTGCAGACAGCTTCTCCATGGCTGTGCGTGATATCTGAAGTCCCCAGGATATCAATCAACATGAATAAGAAGAGGATTTCATGACTGCAGTGGTAAATATCAATGAGCACCTCTCTCTGCCTGGAGCATCTGGCAATCTTCAGACACTGTAGACTCAGGCCACTTCAGGAGTGGAACCCATTTTACCTAATTTTAGAGGTTAAAGACAGCAAATTAGTCGTTACTGATTTTTCATATATTTTTTTTACTTTAGTGAGTAGAAAGTGATCTGTCCTAAACCAGAGAACAAGGTATGTAAGAGGTCTAGAAAAGCTTCCTGTTGTTTTCCATTTGTCTGGAGAGGGAAGGTGGATAACAAGGTTCAACGGAAAGACTGTTAAAAGCCAAGATGGATTTAGATGTGAATGTGCAGTTTTATCCATCTTCCCACCAGAACGATACTTGGGAGGAAGCTGTGTTCAGACTTGGTCTTGGAGGAGGTGTCGGGGCAGCCAAAAACAGAGCCAGCAAGGCAGCAAGGGCAGCCCAATGCTCACAGTTGCCCCCTGGTCATCTCTTGTCTCACAGAGGGGATGTGTTTGCTGAGAGGACTTACAGTGATGGATTGCTTTGTTAGTGATGTTAGTTAGTGAAAATTAATGGGAATTATTTCCTTTATAGTAGACATTTTGACTGTTGTTTGTACGTGTGTTCTTGCTCTGAATATGCAGTGGGCGGCAGCTACGGATGTGATGCAGGCTTGACAGGCAGATGAACAGCAACAAGAGTTGAAAACAAACACTGATGCAGAAGATCTTGTCATACTGAGTGCGTCCATCATGATGAAGTGATACGGATTTATATGGGGGAAGACGAAAGGATTGTCACGGCAGAAAATGTTTTGAAACTCTAAGAATGACTCAGATTGCTTGAGTCAGGGGGGATCTGGTACTGCAAGACTTTGACTTATGCAGGAGGAATCGGATTATTCAGAGTCTCTAGCTTTTTGCTTCTAATCACAGTATTGATACTCCATTGCAGTTCCTTCCTCCTTTGATTTATATGTTCCTCTGGAGAGCTTGACTCACTTAATTGTCTGACCCACAAGACACTTGTGTATTTTTTTCCCCTGATGTGACACATACATTTTATTTTTCATCTCATATCCACTTCACTTTTTTCCTCACCTTGGGATCTGGGCAAGGATTTTTCTCTACTGGATTGAAAAACACCTATGTGTCTGTACAGCCTTGGTGTATACCAGACATATACACATTATGTTCTCAAGATGAGAGGCAGTGGCCTTAAGTTGTGCCAGGGGAGGTTCAGGTTGGATATTAGGAAACATTTCTTCTCAGAAAGAATGGTGATGCAGTGGTAAAGGGATGGGGGGGGTCACTGTCCCTGGAGGTGTTTAAGAACCATGGAGATGTGGCACTGAAGGATGTGGTCAGTGGGCATGGTGGAGTTGGTCTTGTCACATTGAAAGGAACGCTATGCAGCAACTGAAGATGGTAAAAAGTATGGCATTTTTTGTAGGAGAACTGAATCTATCAAATGAATATGCTTAATGGGACGTGTGGGATTTATGTAGCACTTATCATATATAAAGGAAAACATAAATGAATGTTAAGAGAATCCCTTAGCTGAACTTCTCTTTGTTTTAGGTTTTGTGTGGAGGTACACTTGCTATAAGAATTACAAATTTTATTCTAAAAGTCTTGCTCCTATTGGAAAACTGTGTACCTCCTCTATTTCATTCCTGAAATGCAGTGGTGTTTTATTTTTTACCCTAACAAGCAATTAGCTCAGATCTGCTTACGTAATAGTAATGCAACTTACAGTAACTGTAAATGAAACCACATTTTTCCTTGCCTATTTTTAGACAGGACATGTTTAAACTATCTATCCATGTCACATTTTCCAGAAAAATTATGATTCTAATTAGGATACTATTCTGCTCATTAGGGTAACTGTCAAAAATGCTTGTTGAGAGTTTCCATTCCCTTCCTCAGCAGCTGTTTGGATCCCTTTGCAAGGCAGGTTAAGTTTATTGTGATCATCTGCCTTTGTGTCACATTGAGAATCAATATTATTTTACCTGGAATTAATGAAACCATTTCTATGAAGAAGGATGTGCATAATTTGGAACATTAATGTGCTGGCAGATGATGTTCTCTTCCTGCTCATTTCTCCATTATACTATCCCCAGGAGCCAAATCTTGGCTCAGATAAATGCAGCAAGGGATGGCTCTGTTCTTCTGAATGTCTCCTGTTACAAGGTTAGAGACAAAAAGAAAGCTCTAGACACAACACTGATGAAAAGGATACACGCCAGAGGAATGCTTTGCCACAGTTTTCAAATAATCTAACAGGCCTTAGACACACACAGCAAACTGAATCAACTTATTAAAAAGCTTGCTTCAGATTGCTGTGTACATCTCAAAAATGTCCTTGTGGTTTGCAGCCCACTCAGAAGCGAGAGACGGACCTCCAAAATAAGGTAAAATAAGACATCAGTGTTCTGGAGCTGAGGAGCAGGAATGGTGCCCATGTGATGAGATCAGCCCTTGTGTGCAGGGCTGGCTGGCTGGAGCCCCTTTGTGTCCTGGTGATTTTGGATTCAGCAGGTTTTTTTTGGTCAGTTTTCTACCAGAACTCAGTGCATTCCATGAGCTGGGAGCCTTATTCCCAGTGCTGAAACAGAAGATGAGTGTGAGGCTGCACAAATTCATCTTAGTCTACCCTACTAGGAGACCAGTGCAACATCCAGTCTGATAGATGCTTTGCCTGGCCAAGACATCTTCATTATCTGTGCTCATTTGTGAATGCTGATGCAGAACTGGATCTGAGCTGACCCAGAAATCTATTGATTCACTCTGACTACAGTAAGTGCTAAACATATCTTTTTATTGATGAGCATCTGAACATGTCCTACAATACCTTTAATAAAACAAATTTCTGCTGCAGACTGAAATGACTCAAGTATGAGTCAACTTATTGTTCTTACAACACAGCAAGCTGTATTTAAATGGACAAGATTATTAAATCTGAAATGGCATCAGAAATTAAGCAAGGAAAACAGAACTAGGAAGCCTGATGCTTTATTTTTCAGTTTTTTTTTTTTTTTTTTTTTTTGAAGACTGATGGCTCACATTGCTTGAAAGAAGAAAAACTTTGTCCAGAAAAGGACGAAGGAGGGAAGATAAAAAGGAAGAGGATAATACCTAAGCTTGAAACAATAACTTTTTAGGAAACTAAACAATGATATGCTGGGGATTAGAAGTGAAAGAAATAAACGAAAAACAATGAGGCATAGGCACAGGTTGCCCAGAGAGGTGGGGGTGTCCCATCCCTAGAGACACCCAAGGTCAGGCTGGAGGGGCCCTGAGCACTAATGGAGCCGTGGAGCAGGAGAGTTGGACCAGATGGACTTTGTCCCTTCCAACTCAAATGATTCCATGAATTGAGGACAGGGAAAAGAATATAAAAAATGAAAAATGTAGGGGTAAAGACAGGAGCAACGAAGAATTTGGGAAGAAATAGGAACAGAGCATCATAGGTTAATGCAGCTTGGAAGGAACCTCTGGAGGGCTGTGGTCCAACCTCCTGCTCAGAGCAGGGTCTGCTGAGGACTCAAACCACAAACTGGACCGTGGGCTGACCTCCTCATAGGTACTGCTGCTATGAGGCCCCTTGAAGCCTTTTCTTCACCAGGCAGAGCCAGACCTGTTCTTTAAGCATATCTTATTACGACAAGCACTCCAGCCCCAAATATCATAGTGACTTCTGCTAACCTTGCTCCAGTTTATCAGTGTCTTTTCTGCATTGAAGGAGCCAGAATTGGATGCAGGATTCTAGATAAATGCTAGCAAGTTCTTCTGTTAATACACCCTGGGCTGCTGCTGCTCAGATTGCTTCCTACCAACACCCCCAGGTCTGCTTTCAGCAGAGTTACTTCCCAGAGCTTAACTTTAATATGCGCTGATCTGCCTTTCCCAGCATTCCCCTAAGTAGAAGCTGTTACTGCTAATGTTTGAGGAATGGCTTTTTTCCATTGCTATTTCCAAGATAACGCTGTGTATAAACCCTGATTAGTCCTGCATTGTTATTCATTATTCTCTCTTCTGCTGTTTGAAATGATTCAATCATCCCAGAAGAAAAAGGAAATGGCCTCCACAGCACAGATTTATATGTCTAGGAGCCAAGGTCTCTCTGGTATTGTTGTGGAAATGCTAAGCCATGGCTTGAAACAGTGATGGAGCACCTGGTGGGAGGGGAGGGCCAGCCCAGGGGAGCCCAGGTGCATGCAATGTTCCTGAGTGACCAGAAGGGCTGGAGCCAGGATGCATCCCTTCCCAGACCTCATTTATGTGTTGGTAGTGGAGGCAAGGGAATTTTGCTGGTGATCCCTGTGTACTCGAGGCCTTCTAAAGGTAAGCAACTTGCTTCTGTATTTATTTGTGGCTGCTGCACTTGGGCTTGTCCTCATTTGCTGCAACTAATGTTTTTGCTGCTCTGCTATTATCCTTGTACTTTCCATCATGTTATAGTGTTACAGGCTCTTGTGAGACTTTGAGTCTTAAAGATCGTTCAGCACGTTGGTTCCTAGCCTTATATTACTGATAACGGAAGAGCAAGACTATAACACAAATTTTCCCAGCACTGAGCATACCTTACTTAAATTAACCTTGCAGTTTCTCTGGAGGATATAATGCAGAATGAGTTGGCCCTGGATAGTCTACTAGCACTAATAAATGGCTTACATGAATCATTCAGGACTTTTACACAAGGTTTAAATAAGTTCCAGAGTTAGAAGTGAAAGTTTCCAGGCTCCAAGCCCTGTTGATTGCCCTTGTATTGCCTTGCAGGTCAGTAAGTCTCTTAGATTTCTGGGATGTATTCCACCTTCCAGAAGATGCAGCCCTTTACATCACCTGTAGAGTCTATGCATTCTTTCGTTTGACAGCCACATCTTTTGAGATATGTGGTTTTAGTGAAATCCATTTGAAACAATGTCTCAGAGCTGACAAGCAGTGATTTATCACAAAACATAACCAAAAGAGGACATACAGGTGATATGTGGTTCATCTCTCATACTTGCTAATAGTTCTATTGGGTCTGTAGAATAGTGGAGGTGATTAGTCAGGCTGACAGCACTGCATGTGCCTCCAAGCAAAGGGCAAACCAGAGAACATTCTCGAATTTGTGAAGGTAAATGACACCAGTCAGCGAGTAAAGAAGAACCGCACTTACTGGTTATCTGGAAAAAAGGTTCAAATCAGAACACAGGGCAGTGACTGGCACATCTCCACTTCCTTTTGAGAAACATTTATTCGCGGATCTTTCTTTGATGAGCTGAGCGGCCTTGTGTCAGGCAGCTGTTTTTCAGATGAAGTGTACAGGCCTTGATTGTCTTCAAGGTGGGAGAATCAAGGCCCATACATTTTGCTATTGAGTCTTTCAGAAAGATTCTACAGTGTGTTATAGATGGCTCTTTGCAATGCTAAAAAGACTGTACTCAGAGGGGGAAAAAGCTCATTTTCCAAAGCACAGCTACCCTTGCATCGCTATCAAACTTCCTGTAAGATTTTCAAGTGCTTTATAGTTACAAGTGGCCCAGACCTTCCAAACGAGATTGTCCACCTTTCCCTGAGGGGTAGAGAAAAAGTGTAAAGTTCTACAGAAACAAAAGTGATTTAAACTTTTTCCCGCTTACTCTCTGTAATGGCATACCAACCAGAGCTAACTCACTGGAGAAAGATCACTGGATATTTTCTGACACTTTCCAGAAGAAATGTTACCCGTGTTTTCATCCTTCTGGGTATGTAATGTAGATTCTGCTTTGAGTTCCATCGTACCTCTGTCTGACGACAATTGCAATAATGTCAAGAGCCCTGGAGTACTTCAAAGCCCATCTGAATCTGCTGCATGGTATTTTGAATATTTTTAGTTTGCCACCAGATTTTGTACACGTTAATTTGAAGGTTCTTTCTTCAGACCTTATGCATATTTATACAGAAGTGGGTGCTCTTTTTAAGGTACTCTTGGCATTTTTAAAAGACAGGCCATAGAAGATGTTCTCTCCCTGTATTTTCATGCTGAAGAAAAGGGTGGAGATGGGCTATTTCCATATTCACAGCTGTTGTAGAAAAGAAACTGATGAATAGTTTTACTGCAGCTAGACTTCTGTGATCTAAAGTCAACTAAGTGAGAAGGAGTGGGCCCAAAAGCCCAGACTGAAAACTAAATATGCTCTTTAAGGGGGGGGGGGGGGGGGAAGGTGATTTGAGTAGCGTTCTATTTCACTGAAAAGTACACACATTGCAGTATTCAAATATAAAGCGCCCAGATTTGAGACATAGAAAGCTAAATATTGTGGAAATGTGAAATCACTCCATCAAGAGGAGAATGTGAAAAGAAAAAAACAAACAAGCCCGAAGGACTCAACTGCTGAATGAACTTTAGAAGGCATGATATTTTCTCACAGTGATGCCTCTGAATAGATGCTTACCCAGCTAGCTAGGGAAAAAACAATTTTTTCTGCTTTTCCACTTTCATTCGCTTCTGAGTACAGATGTGCTCTAAACTTGAACACTCAAGCTAAAGAAAACAACAAAGCCACTTCAAACAGCTTGACCAAATGAACCTGTAGAATTGCAAGGTGCAGTAAGGAGCACAGCCTCCTTCCCCATTCTTGCTGCAGAAGAATTTCCAGATATGGGGCCTAAGATGTAACTCATCAAAGCTGTTTCTGTTGCAGACCTCAGCGGGACAACACTGAGAGGTGATGGGTACTGTAGGATGTTACTGTCCCTTTTTGGTGGGCAACACCAGCATCACGTTTCAGTGAATGCACATCTGCATTACTGGAGAGTGTCCCGCTATGGGTTGCTGTATATCTGTGCCACTCCTGAGCACAATAGAATCAAACGCTGGTAATGGTGCATCCTTGTCAATGCATGGAGATATTTCCGTCTGCCTGCTTTGTCTTCCTATGCTGTTCTCTTGCCTAAACCTTGTGGTAGCTTACCAGCTCTGCTCCTAATCCTTTCATCAAACAATTCATTATGAAATAGGTCGGCCCATAATGACTCCGTCGTAAGGCCACAAATGGATGTAGAATTTAAAATAATGAAATTCTTCGCAAGAATGAACTTCAGTTATGAATTTTGGCTAAGCCAGTTTTCTTTTGGGAAACTCTTTTGTTGAGAACCAGAGGGCTTTTGCACCTCATGACATTCTACTGGTTTTAGTGTAAGTTCTTCCCTACAGGAAACTCCTGAATGGAAAATGTGGTGTTTGTAAATGTCAAAATAAGGTTTTAATATATGTAATATATGTGTTTATACATATATATAATATGCTTTTTCATTGACATTGCTTAGAATATTTCTGTATTATTGTTGAGGGCTGTCATAAATATTATTTGATAGACATACAGCCTGACAGCATGATGCTTATGTATTCCCTTATGTTTTAAAATAGTAGTAACTGTACTTAAAATCTAAGTAGAGACTGAATGACAAAAGTAACAAAATATTCCAGTGTTTCTCATTTGATCAAGCAGATAAGAGCAGCACTCTCATATCACCCAGGGAATAGACTATGTCAGTAGCCTACTGATTAATCTGGAATGACCGTTGTAATATATAGGAAAAAACAGTTAACAAAAGCTAATGGCTTTCTAGAATTGAGTTAATGATTGCAAGGTTTCATCTCTTCCTCCTAATTCAGAAAGAAATTGTTTCCAGCAAAACCAAAGTTCTGGCAAACACTAATGGCCATCAATTCTCTTTACTCAGATTGATTACATGTACATCTGAAAAGTTCTGCAGTCACTCTCACAAATAGGATCTAAAGATTTTAGGTAGGCAAAAGATCACGTTTACATACAGAGCAGACAAATGCTGAAGGGGCACAGCATCAGATACTGTTTTTGTGCCTAACAGACAAGCTGAGAAGCAAGGCCTCAGTTGCACACATAAGAAAGGGCAGGAAAGGATTTTCTTTTGCTTGGTTTATCCTAGTTCTAAGACTTTAAATAAACGAAAAAATAAAAATATAGATAACTTGACCACTATTGCAAGCAATATTATTCTATATTTAGGAAAACTATATCTTTTATTTAGCACCTGCACTTCCTTTGTATTTTCAAGTATATGATATAACATGTATGAAGTTTTCTGGGGATTTATCTGCCCAGATTTTATTGAATATAACTAAACAATTCAGAGGGTTTTGGAAATAATATTTGAAGCGCCATTTTTGCAGAGCTCACAATATCTGCTGCTTGAGACTGCAGTCTTAAACCTATTTGGTGTGGGAAAGAAAAGCAATAATCCCTCACATTGCTTGGAGGCACGTAAATACAAATACTTTTCCCCTTAATAGAATTTTCCAGCTCAATGGGATCCTGCCTGAATGTTTTGGAACAGTTTTGCTGTCTTGTATAGGTAATAACTGAGGGTAGTAATCATTGTATCCCAAAGTGGTGAGGTGAAGGGAAAGGGCAAAATGTATTATAGACTTAAGTAGTTAATTTATTCAATCTGTGATTTTTTTTCAATAGAAAGAGTACAGTTATCAGAAAATGTCAAGTTGTTGTGCTCAAAACCTTCCGTAGGAATGCACTTATTTTGAACCATGATTGAGCAATGATTTCTCTCTTTTTGAATTGATTTCTAAGCACTCTGTAAGGCTTTGTTCCTTTCCAAGAACAGCCAACAGCCCAGTGCTTTGGGTATTACCTCAAGCATGTGGGAGATCATGTTCCGACCCTGTTCCTACACGTTTTCCAAATTAATTCCTCAGTAGCCAGAAGTTTGGCACTTCAACTCTTTCTGTGATGAACAGATTGAGACATCTGACCTGGAGCTGTCAGGGCAGAGCTTTGAGCCTGACCTGAATTTGTCATCATGCTGAGCAAGCACCTACCCATAAGCTGGTACACTCACACTGAGTTTTCTCAAAGTAACGTTCGAACTGTCTTTATTTTGGCTAAAAACAGAGCCCAGAATACTTATATGATAGCAGAAGAATTTCTTCTCAAGGTAGCCAAGATCTGGCAAGATGCTGGTGAGGATATATAGCCACCAAGCATGAGCCAGTGCGGAGAGAGCTTTGAAGTTATTCCACGGAGCAAGTAAAAACAATTTTTCCTCCTTTCTTCTTCCTCTTATAACAAACAAAGCCCATTAATAATGACAAATGAAATGTGAAAACTTCTGTGACTTGCCTAGGGCTGGAAACCGGGTCAGTAATTCAACTACTATAAGAATACAATGTTTATGGCTCCCAGCTGCCTCTTAGTCTCCCTGGATGGTGTTATTTGTTTCCCTAGTATGCTGAAAATGCCCTGAAGTATAAAGAGGAACTTTTAAGTACTACATGTGATTACATAATGACAAAAAATGGGATTGTTTAGAATAATTTAGAACTGACGAACTGAGCCATGGATAAAAATTATCTCCTAATTTTGCTGATAGAGTGTGAGAGTTCAGCAATGTACCTTCAGTAATGGCACTGCTGCAGCTTATGAAGGGAAAACGTGATTGCTTCTGCAAAGACAATGTTAAGACAGCTTAAAGCAAATTAAAAAGAAGTGACATCTAATTTAGAACTGCTTTAGACACAAACCAAACTGTTATAAACCATATTTGTTTTTGCATACTCAGAATTACTAGGATTTATTTCTATTTGGAAATTTAGCTCAAGCAATGAAAAATTAATTAGGTATTAATGCCTAATAGCTGTATACTTTTTAGCACAGCCATTCATATTTTTAAAAGCACTTACCATTGTTGTAGCTTGAATAGAACATGATAACAGAAGCCCAATTCACAGAAATAAACTGGCATGTATTTCCAGATCCTTGCTCACATCAAAGTCAGGCTCAAATTGAAGACTCTTCTAAAATCGGATCTTTTCTAGTTCTAGCAGAAAGAGAAGCAAGAGAATCCCAGCAAAAGGGAAATGATGAAGACCCAACTTTTGACTTGTTTTTGCCCTTAAGCTGATTGCTCCTGGTTCCTGAACTCAATGACTTTGAGTGCATCTATTTACCTCACAATAGCAAAACAAACAAAAGCAAGGCTCACCACCAAACAGGACTGCCTTTCTGAATAATCACAGGTTAGTTAACAGCATTCTGAAAATGTTAGCAGCAAGACACGGTGTACAGAGGCACAACGGGACATGGAGTGCTGCACAGAATATTAGTACGTGACCTGTGACAGGGATGCAATCAGGACCAGTAAAAGCATTAGGATAGGAAAACAAATGCCAGAAGAAAAAGACAATCATTTGAAAAATTAATCCTCACTGAGATATTGCATGAAGTAAACCATCAGGAGTCAAAAAGTTCTGACTATGGAGGAGGTGGCAATCATTTAGGCACAAAGATGGAAACCTCTGTTTTATTGTATAAGCTCTAAAGCACTGCTGATGGAGCTGGTTGTGATATAAAAGTGTTAAGACAAAAGGCATCCTAACTTTTCTGGATGCCTTGAAGAGGAAGGGAACTGGGTAATTTACTACCCACAGGTAGCCAGAAATAATATGGGGAATTGAAACAGATTCTCACATCTACAAAAAGAATGGTACTACTTCTTCCTTCCTTCCCCCTTCTGTATCTACGCCGTGCACCTCCAGCATCACCTGGCTCCCTGGGAGCACTGATGTCCTCTCCACTCTTTGCTCATGCCTTGATTTCCCTTTAATGACATGTTTTAATTCTTCTTACAAAGACCAAAATCTTATTAACTTGAGTCCGTGCTTTCATGCCTGAGAGCAGGGGAAAACATAGAGGAGCTTTATTTATTTATTTTACATTATGGGGCCATTAGGATAGCTGGATGCTCTGCCTCAGCCCTCTGCTGCTGTTCCTGGGGCTGAAATCTGTGTATGGCTGCTCTGAAGCCACCCATTCCTATTTAACCCTTTTTTTTCTTGGTTGTTTGCTTGATATCTGCATGGCTTAACTTTCTCTGGTGCTGCCACAAAAAGTGTGTTAAACACATTCCCTTCTCCACCATCAATATCTACTTCCCTTCTTTGCCTGATGTACTCGTGTGTGTACAAACTGTGCTATGAACCTTGGGGATCAAAATGATCAATTTATTGCTTCTGACAACAAAGGAAGTGGGGCTAAGGGCTGAAAGTGCGGATCCATTATTGCAAAAAAATAATATTCCAACACCTCGGAGCCCTTCTCCTCACCTTCTGAGCATGTACCTCTCACCTGCTTATTGCAGCACAGATTTCTTCCGTGATTTAATAGCTTTGACACAAGGATACATGCAGCATTTATTATTAATGTGCCTTGGAAATGCAGATCAACTTGCCCAGAGCAGAAGTAGTTTGCTACTCAATGGCAGAGTGGTACAATTCTAAAAAGGGCACCAATGTTACTATTTAAAGACAAGTAAAAAGCAGGCAGCAAAGAGGAACAACCTATTAGAAATTCAGCACTTTCTACAAGATAGTCACAACCTTCTGCTGTGGTAGTGAAATAGAGGTAATTAACACCTTTAAACTCAGTGACAGCATCAACGTCTTTCCTTTCTCTCCTCTGCTTGCCTCTGAAGAGGCAAAACAAATGTTAACAGTCAAGCTGGGATGGCTTTTACTAATTTAATGTGTTTTTTTTTTTTTTGTGAAAGAAAGGCTTTCCTAACTCTTTGGAGGGAAAACAAATAAATAAATACAAATCCTAGATGGACCACGATTTGCCAGAGAACTGTAGACGCCATAGAAAGAATGAGGGCTTTGGGGAAAGTAAATATTTGTGCACAATCTCTACTGAGATCTACTTGTTTCTTATTGCTCAAAATATTCTCACAAACTGTGCTGTAGTCTCATATCATCTTATAACTAAGGATCAGGACTGTTTAGAAGATTTCTCCCTCTGCTGGACAGAGTCTTATAAACAGAAGGTAATCTTTAGCCATAAACGAAGTCCTGGAAAATCCCATTGCTTGGACCTGCGTTTCTCTGAGCCATCCTGCGCTAGGCTGTGATCTCCATATCCCTGTCCTTCTTCTACTCAACAATTCAATAGTTTCTCCTCCATCCAAGTTTTCTTTAATGTTTGTTGGGAATGAAGTGATATTTTACTTGGATCTTGGCGAGCAACTTCAGTTCTACCGACTTGTGATTATTTAAACTGAACAGGCGGTCATTGCACAGACCAGATATCTTGGATACACAGCAAGACAGCTGCTCCTTTGTGGCAGTGTTCTTTTGCATGAAGCAAGACACCTGCTCTGCTTTGGTTCATGGGGTGTGTTTCAAAGTTGTCAATTGCTTGGCAGGATACATTGCTGCTATTTGGGCCATTTAGCAGACAGCTCATCATCCAGTCTTTCAAAATGGGGCTATTTTGCTGGAGGCATTTGTGAAATAGCACATTTGTGCAATCAGAAGGAAATGGGGCTCATTTCAAACATCCCTATAATTCTCAGTACTGTTCTCATCAGCATAGCATCAGAGCAACTTGCAATCTCTAAGGCCAATAGGATGGCATGTAGTTAGTTTCCTAGTGAGGTATGCCAGAGGCATATGAGACATATGTTAAAGCATCTCAGATGCCTTTGGCTAGCAACATTTATCTACAGCTGCCCAGAGTTTCTCAGAATGAAGGTTTTGCTGCATGTGCACAGATGCAGTGTGTGCAGTGGAGTTGTTTTGCTCCAGTGTTGTTTTGCTGGTGATAGCTGTCTCCCACTAAACAAGGAGCAGTGAGTTTAGAACTGATGTTCTGGATACTGGTGCATTTTTTCTATATATTCCTAAGAGATGTGCTCAGTGTACATTGCTATAAGTGGCAGGACCTGAAAGTAATTTATTGGTCAACAATATAAAATGGCTTTTCATATACAATCTCCCCCTCAGAACATCATGGCTACCAGATATCATTACCAACATCACTTAACAACAGAAGTTGCACCTAGTTATGAAGGAAAAAGAAGGAAAAGAAACACTCCAGTCTGGAAGAAGAGTAATCATTTAGAACTGGTGTCAGAGAAGAGAGGAAATGAGGACGTACACTTTATCCCTCTGAATTTTCTGTCTAGGTGAGTGAGTAATCAACTTTCTCAATATTCATAAACTATCTGGCAGGGAATTTCAGCCTTGTGAATTCACGCTGTGAGAAAAATACCATAAACAAACTCCCAGCAAAATGGTTTGTTTCCACAGAGGGGCCAGACCATGGGGAAATATTGTAAATGAGACAAAGATGTGGCCTGAACTCTAACAGGCAAATAATTCTCCCAAACTGTCACTGTGAGCCATCAGACAATAACTTCAGATGCTGTTTAAATATGGCAGTATTGATCAGGCCAGTGCTAATCCCCCAAATTTGTTCTTCAATTGAATACTGCTTGACAGCTTAGTGTCTCCAAGTCATTTCTTGGCAAGGGAGACTCAAGAAATGACTGTTTCATTGCAGTAAGGTAAAAGATATTGAATTATCCATGGGTTGGTTTATGTGAAGCCAGCAAGACTGTGGCAGTCTTGGAGTGCCTGGAAGCCATCCTATTGTCTGTGTCTTCCTCACTGCCACTGTGCTTCTTCCTCAGTGCCAGACCAGTGGCCCAGTCTCTGCCACAGCAGTTCTGGGGGATGTTTGTAAGGATTAGCAGTGAACAATGCTGGCAAAACAAGTGGGAATGATTCAGCTTGTTATCTGGACCAGAGTCACATGGGGACAGATGGCTGACCTCATGCAACTCTCTGAAAGAGATATGTAATGAAAGGGTCAAATTCTTGGCTCTGAAGTTCCCCTCTCCTACTAGCATACATGCAAAAAGAATAGGGGTCTTTGCACTCTGTCATATAGAGAGCAAAAATAGTGTTGGGAGAGGCAGGATGATGAGAAGTCCAGCTTAATGCTTTTTCACACACAGATAAAGGGACAGCACAGGCTCAAACCAAGACAAACCCCCATCCTCTCCCCAAGATCAATTGGCTCCCTGATGCCAAGATTTTCTTTCTGTATTTACTCTCTCATTTTTGAAAGAATTTGCAGAAGAGAGTCAAGTTATTGGTCTCACTGCAGACAGAAGCACACAACTCTGCTGTCCATGAAACATCACCATGGTATTCCTGAAATGGAGGAAGAACTGACTGATATATTAGAACATCTGAGATGACAGGCCCAGAGAAGGATTTGCCAAAGGAATCTGGTGGTGACCAGTCAGGTAAAGTAGAAAATATTCCTGTTACTAAGATGTTATTCAGCAAATCATTGCTATATTTTTTTCTGATACCAAACTTTCCATATAATAGCAGATTCTCAAACAGCATGAGCACATGAAGTTGCTCATTTCATGAGTGACGTGAAATCAGAACCAACTGGTTGGTCTGAATTTTGGGTGTTCCTGTGTGGGGCCAGGTGTTGGACATGATGATCCTAATGGGTCCTTCCAACTCAAGATACTCTATTATTCTTTGATGGCTGCCCAGAAGCACACTACCTGCTGACCAGATGACTTTAGCATAGGTTACCATCAACTGAATGGAAAATCAGAGGTGAAAAGACACAGTTCCACCACTGTGCAACTTTCATTTAGTTTTGCTTTTCTCTGTGCTCCCCTTTTTGGATGGAACAGAACAGTTTGTTGGGTTTGCTGATTACTACTTTTAAGGAGAAAATCTGTTTTGAACGCTCCTGAAGAGCTGTTAGTGAGGTGTTCAAATGGCATTAAACAAATTCATTTAAGATGAATCCTGCAGTTCTGTAGTTGAAGATGAATCATTATAGTTTATAATCAGAATAGTTTTAAGCAATAAGAACTTAGGTTATTTTAATTCCTGGTGGGTCATTTGCAGTTCTACTGTATTTTGTAAGTCCTTTTCATAAAAGATCCTGCTAGCATACGTGACAATTTGGAATGATTTGCAGAGGTGGATCTTTTATTCCAGTAGCTTTTACCTTCTTGTGATACACAATAATTACTGGAAGGAAAAGAGGTTTTAGAATAGGATTTTAGAAGTTATTTTGTTCCTTTCATTTATTTCACGTTCACTTCATGAGATATCTATGGATTTATTTATTGAGACTAGTAATTCTGAAGATATTGCATGATCAAATTAACATGACAGCTGGGGTAGGGGAATACAGCTGGGGGGGAGTGGGGCTCTTCCATTGAAATTTTATCCCATGTACCACAGAAAATCAAGACTTCCCTAGGAATAGTCACTTCTCTTCATTTGAATTGCTTAAGCGCGTTTCAGTTGCCTTTCATTTCACTTAGTCTCACTCTATTATCAGTGTGTTATGCTTTCTTCAAATACAGCACTTAAACTCTCTGGGGTTGGTTTTAAACAGAATTAACATTGATTCCTTCTCCTTCTGTAGTAACCACTGTGTATGGAGCTACTATATAAATATAGTGAGATGAAATCGTAATCAATAAACATAGTAGCTACATTAAGCCAAAAGCAATGAAATGTATCTTTACCAAATTCAAGTCAGCAATACTGTGTGAAAAGATTTACAGAGCTATAAATTGTCCAGGAAAAAAAAAAAAAGGAAATAAAGAATTTACTTTGCATTTAAGGTGCCATTACTGTCCCTTGACAGTGTCTAAAGCCTGAATTTCCTTAGTCAGATTCTTTTCTTAGTAACATATTTAAATTTCCTTGGCTTTCAATTAAGCCCCATTCTTGTGAACATGGAGAAGGGCAGATCACTGCCCATGCAAAGATTACCTCTCGTGTGGTTAGAGGCTTATCAGATTTTTTACTGTTACTTTCCTTTTATAGAAGGAACAAATTCATATCTGTCAACTTTCCATTGCAATTTGTTTTTACCAAAACTCTTATCATTTTTCATTTTATAGCCTTAAGCAGTCTGTACTCATTGCAATTTACCAACCACTTCCTGGTAATCACCCCCTGCTTTATTAATAGAGGACAGCTACATACACTCTCAATTAAAAAATTAATAATATTTCAGAAACTGTGGGCAGCAATATCAAAGTAGAAAATGTAGTTTCAGTCATGCAATTTTGCAGTGGTTTATGAATGAACTTTCATGCCTAAGTATTAATTATGTTATGAATCTGATACGTTACACAGCTAACAGGTTAAGAAATTCTGAACTTAATAGCAACACTTACTGTTATAAAAAAAGATCTGAGAAAAGCAGAGGTTTGATCTCCTTGTACTGGATGATTATTTTACCAAGCAAGAGTTTTATCTTGGAGTTTCTAGATTGCTGGAAAACCTGAAAAGCGTTGGCTTCGTAAAGAAAAAGGAGAGAATTCTTTTTATTGATCTGATCAAGTTACAGCCATGCCTAACCTTGGGGCTTAGTGTTCTCTCTCACTTGAGATTGACCTCCTGCGGTAGGAAAGCACACAAAGCAACTCAAAGCGATGTGAAAGTCTCTCCCTCCTCCTCCTCAACAAAAACAACCAGAAGTCCCAGGGTTAGTCTTGTTAGTTTTGTCTGATTTTAACTTCAGTGGCTCCATTCAGCTTCTTCCTCAAACACTGTTGAAAGTCTTGAGGAGTAAAGGATTGTGTCTACAATCATAGCAGATAAAATGACGGAAGGGCAATGTTCTCTAGGGCTTAATGAAAAACCATTCATTACAGTAGAAAATCCAGGGAGCAAGATCCTTTTGTGTTGTCAAAGACCAGGGTGTAGGATTCCATAGAAAATTCTTACTTGCTCAGTAGGTACACAGAGAATACTGTGCACTTTCACAGACAACCTGAAGACCGTGGGATGGAGTTGGCATGGAGGATGTGTCTACTCTCCCAGTCACCCTCTGCAGAAAACAGACATGCTGTTGAACGTTCGTCTTTTTCTCTTTCCGTCTGTAATGCAAATGAACAAAGAGTTTATCTTGAGCTCTGTATCCTGGCACATCAGAAGTGAAAGATAATTACCTCAGGATACCAGGAGCCCTAGTAAAAGCACTGGCAAACAATTTACGTGTTTTGTAAACCTCATTTGTTCTCAAGAGCCAGTCCATCTACAGAATTAAAAAATAAAATAAAAATAGAAACCAGGGGAAAAACAGCAGCATTTTTAGAGCTGAAAAGGTACAAGTTCCTGCAGAGGTCTGCTATCAAAATCAGTCAGCATTACACCTTGCCAAGAGCTGTGCTGTCCCAGAGTTTCACTGTCCTCTACTGCCCTTTCTATTGATTAAGTTTCCCCAAAGAAGTTCTCCAGGAGGAACAGAAGAGAAAAATACATGACTGTAACCTGTCTTCAGATGATGACTGTTCCCTGACTGTCTTCAGATGAAAATAAAATGTGCTTCAAGTTGTAGCTAAATCCATTATTTTTGAAACCGCATTGGTAAGCCTCGGGTAAGCAATGGAGAAATTAAGTGTTAATGAGCACACTGCCCTGAATCACTGCTTCAAATAGACTATAGATCTAACCAGCTGAGGCCTCCTGGGCACACAGCAGGGTGAGCAAGAGCTAGAGAGAGATGCTTGTGGTGCTGGGAGGAACACCAGAAGGGCTGTTACAGGGTTTAGGGCATCCTTTGCAATTTTAAGATGCACTGGACCAGTTATAAGCAAGGAAAGACCACTGGAAAAAGAAAATATATATATATAATTTGTGTAACAAGTGTGAGATGCACATCTCCAGGTGTGGCAGTGCCCTACAGCAAGCACATCTAGTCTCTTTTCAGTGCAAGAGAAGTATCAAGAAACGTTTGGGGTTGCTCCTGTGAAGTTCAATCTTTGCTACCAGCAGTTTTGGTTTTTTTTCCCTCATAGATTTGCTAAATTGCAGTGCTGGATCTGAAGAAAACTTTCCTGGCTCTATGTGTATGAATTGAAAATTCAAAGCTTTCAATCTACGTAATTTATTGATCAACCTGTGCTATTTCTGGCAGAAGTAAAACAAGATCTCATAAAGCCACAGTGATTTACAGTTGGAATATAGTGATGAACAATTTCTTTTTCAAGTACAGCACCCCCAGACTTACCTATACAACTCAGGGCAGATGACTGCCTGTATTAATAAACACTGTCCTGTCACTAATATGAATATCCATCAGTAGAGTGAAATCATATAGTGTGTCTTGAGAAAAAGGAATTCCTATAATCTAGTAACTCACAATTTTTGGACGTGCAAGCCAACAGGCTAACAATTATCCAGGAATCACTGCTTCAAAAGGTATACAGACAAATGTATTTCTTTTTCACTAGGAACAGCAACAAGAAGAAGGTTTTTGTATTTTCTAATTTTGCAAGCTTAAAAACCAAAATTAGAGCCAAAGGCACTAGCTTCATTTCAAAGTCAGCAGGAGCTGCTCTGCCTTTCTTCCAGTCAATAGCTCAACTTAACTCAGTTCAATTCCCATATCTTCCTGGGTCAGCTTGACCCAGTCCCTCCTGCTTCTGCAGCATACGAGGTATTTGTTAATTAGGCTCTTCCAGTCAAATCAGCTGAAAGTCTCCCACTTTCCATGGACTACTGCAGCAGTATTTATAACGGGAGCAGGTGCTCTTGGCAGTATCTCCCTGCTGAGCAGATGTCTTAATTCTTTGATTGCACAGGCAAAAGCACCTTAAAAAAGAAAAAATATATATATCTTTAAAGTAATTAGTTGGAGAACAAGCCATGTTTTTTTTCAGGTTTTAAAAATAGAAGATTCTCAGTTTGCCTGAAACGAGCCCCAAATTTCTTCTTTTTATTTCCAGAAAGAAGAAAAAAAAGTCCTTTGTGATTATAGAGATGGACTTTTTGGCAGATCTGTCTCAGGTCAGGGATCAGGTAGCATCAGGCACTCAGGGATGGGCCTAAAACCATGTACCCTTTCCCCACTTCATTCTCACACCCATAGAAAAGGTTCATCTCTATGTTTGGGTCTGGGGATTTTTTCAGAGCTCTCAGTCAGGCTGTTATTTCCTCTTGCATCTCACATCCTCCAAAGCTGAACATTTTTGGTCATGTTGATCCTGCCCAATGGCCATTTCAGACCTGAACTAGATTTTCTCCTGCTCTTGAAATTTACTGTCATTTTTGCCTTATTCAGTTGATACCAAATGGATGTTTGGTCTTCAAAAAGAAGCTTCTAATTCAGATCGTTCTCAGCAAGGCAATATCAGCACACACGGATGTCTATATTATCAGCAAGATAAACTGTCTTTCTTTGAAGAAATAACTCCTTTTTAAGGTTTTCCCCTAAGGTGACAAAGTTTCTGGTAGATAAATACTTGAAATGTTTTCTCTCAGAAAATGGGAATTGTTTGATGTTTTCATAAGTAACAAACCAACGGGGCTGTTTAGGACTTCTCAGCAAATCTCCTACCTGCACTCTAGGATGGTGGATTAATTTCAGATTGTGAGTACAGCTGGGAAGAGCAGTGCAGGAAGGGCCAGAGGCCGCTGCCTGGATTTTGTGTAGGTTTTGTTCAGGTATTGTATTCACTGAGCAGCTGAAATAAACCTTCCACAAAACCTGATCTAGCTGATTACTGAAGAGTGTGAATAATCACAACAGGCAGCTCAACTGCCTTAACTTGGCTCAACATAAGCATGGAAAAGTGTAAATACATTCAGCCTACAGGGGAGAGAGCAATTCCCTGAATTGGCTGGGGCTACTTCTGGCTTCTCTTTCTCCTGCAGCACTCCAGTATGTTTTCTGTGCTTTCTGATTGCTTCACACCGTTCCTGCCAAGACCTTTGACTCTTACTCGCTTCTTTTTGACATCATTTGAAAAGTAATAGCTTCTAAAAATTGTATTTCAAGCAATTGACTTTCTGTAGGGCTGAGAACAGCAACGCTATTTTGCAGTGGTAAGGCCAGGGAGCAGATGGTGACATCGATGCTAGTTACTGAGAGGCAAGAATCTCTCAGTAACTCATAGCTGTGGAGATAAGTGATTTTCTACATAAAATGTCATAGAATTGTTTGAGTTGGAGGAGACTTTTAAAGGTCATCGAGTCCAGCTCTCCACATAACGATCTGTTACCCTTTGACTTCTGAATATTGCTTTAATTCTAACCAGCATGCAAACCCTTTTCCTGTAGGTTCCTGAATCTTTTAGCAGTTATAAAATATTTATTTATATTGTCTCCTATCTGTCACTCATAGCTGTGTGCTGCCGGCTGGTGGGAGAAAACAAGCTGTAACATGAAGTATTTCAGTAGCACTGACATAAACAATGCACAAATGCCAGAGGGGTTGATTTGGGAAGGTCATTAAGATACATCTGCCCCAACACTGTCGGTAGCTGTTCCTGGGTGTGAGGTGTTGCAGAAGTGAACATGTGCTAAGGGATGTTGGAGCCACATGTGCAGAAGTGATGCATCTGGCTCTGCTTTCTCTCCCAAAAAGATGTACTCTCTGGTAGCACGAGAGAGATGGAACTGGGAATGCTGCTGTAGGCTGACATAGCTCAGCTGTCAGAGCCCTAATCCTGCTCTCGTCTCACTGCATCTCAGGGAGTGAAATGCCACATGAGGGAATCATAGAATCATTTGGATTGGAAGGGACCCTTAAAGGCAATCTGTTCCAACTACCCTGGAATGAACAGGGACACCCACAGCCCCACCAGGTGCTCAGAGCCCCCCAAACCTGACCTTGGCTGTCTGCAGGGAAGGGCCATTACCGCCCCTCTGGGCAACATGTGCCAGTACCTCACTGCCCTTGTAGTAAAAAACTTCCCAAATACTTGCAAGATGACTGGAGCCAGACAAGCACCACACTTTCCAAGGAACTTGGTTTCAAGTCACACATTTCCTTTGAGAGCACAAGAAAACAGGCAGGTTCAATAAAACCAATGCCTTTTCAAGAAGAGGAAAAGCATAATCAAATTAAACTTTAGATCAGTTAAAAGATTTTCACTACACTGCGAAATAAACATTCAAAGTTGTTTAATCTCTAATTGTAATTGTGTTAAATTTGAATAGAGAACTCTATTTGGAAGAAAATTAAAGAGAACAAACAAAAACATCCCAAGAAAACAAAAATTGCTGCTTTTGATGTTGAAGCAAACACTACTGTCTGCCAGTGAAACATGCACTTGATGACCACCAGACAGCCAGGAGGGATGGTAAGAGCATCTGATATGTGACGGTACAGAAAGATGTTCACATGTGTTTAGGGTGTTAAACCATGAAAGAAACAAATGCAGATCCTGATACTTCACTGTCAAGAGACAACTGCAAATGTAAGCATACAAAGATCTTGCTGATCCTAAGCCACAAACCCACAGTGCATCCTGAATCACCACCGTTTTCACTGCAGATTTCAGATGTATTTTCAATGCCAGTAACGACAAGAAACAGTAGGTTAAACGATATTATGAAATTTCTGTGATTCTGTGAGTCAACAAGGCATAGAGTACGAACCATGTATGATCCTCACGGGCAGGCCTGTGGCTTCATTTCTGGGGCAAAAATAAGAGAGCACATAATTGCTAGTCCCAGCAGGGAAGGAAAGGAAAAAAAAGAGCTGTTGCCAGCAGCAGAGCTATAGGAGTCCCAAATGTATGAGCTGCTGTGCATATACCTTCTCTGGGGGGAGCCTGCACAACCCTAGAGCATAAACAGCAACAGCTGTTCACATTCTCAGCCTGCTCTGGGTGGGGTGGGGGAGGTCTGTCTTATTCAGAGGAGAAACACTGAGGAGTATCTTTCCTTCCCCCCCCCCCGGGATTTCACTATGTATTTAATGGGCCAGAGTGAAAAACAAACAAACCACAAAGCCAGCAGTTCTGATTTGGCTTTTGTGAAAACACGAGCTGTAGAAAAAAACCATCCGGATTTCACATGAAATTTTTCCCGGGGAAAAGTAGTTTTGTAGGAAACAAAAGCCACCAATATTGGCAATTAGCAGTTCCCATAATTAACTAGTGAAGTTCCAAAACAGGCATCCAGGGGGATCAAATGGGGAGATATCACAGCAGAGAATGCAATTTCAAGTTGGATTAAACCAATGTTCAGTTTTGTCAGGTGTGAGAGAAAGAATTGGAAGTCCATCCCAGGACAGATACTTCCTGACTTTACAGCTGAAATGTTGCAGACCAAATCCAACAGTTCTATGCTATTTTATGAACTTTTTCCTTAGATAAAACTTAATATTTGGTTGGCACAGGTAGCTGCCAGGGCACACCTCTTGCTTCGCCCATATTACTTTAACAGTAGCTAATATCCATGAAATTCATTCACATTCCTCCTTCCACACTACTACTGTCCCCAGCCGTCTGTCCATAAGAACAATCCCAAAAGGGGAAGTAAAGCCCACAAAAGAGGAGTCTCGGTCGGCTTGCAAATCTCTGCAAGGAGCAGCTGCGTTTGAGAGGAGCATGGCTTGGGTTCCACCTTGTGGCCAGGAGGCAGCCTGTGGTAGCCAAAAGCTCCAAGCTCCCGAGTGCCCTTCTTGGTGGCCACGAGGTCCTGCACTAACACTCGAGGACCACTATGATCACATCTGAGCAGCACTGAGTGGGTGAAGGGCTCTGGTTCCAATTAGGGCAGTGCCAAAGCCTGAGCAGCTGCTCTCACTGCACTGGGAGAGGGCAACAGGCCCGCCTGTTTTCTCCTTTGCAGCCACCTCTAGGGAAGATACCTCTGATGGTCATCTGTACCTTCATCTTCTAGGGCTGGTCAGAGGCTGTCTAGGAGGAGTTAAGCAGGGAGGCTTGCTCATGCCCTTGTGAGCCAGTAAATGGAGAAATGGGATCAGTGCAGAGCACTCGGCAAGTGATGCTCCATGACTACTCTGCAAGATGACCCCATACATCTTCGTGATGCTGTGTATGGGTGCTCTGCTGGATGCTTGTCCATCAAATTACTCCCACCAAGAAAACTGTCTGCAGAACCTGGTCCCATGGAGGGGCTTGGGGCTGCTTTTTGACATCAAGGCTCTTAAAACTTGTTCAAACATTTGTACTCCTTCACAAAAGGAGAACTGCAGCAAAATTACTGCCTTGGAAAGATTTATTTTGGGGCAGTGCTTGACAAGGATATTTCTGCAAGAATTCCCTGTCAAAGAGAAGCAACCACCAGATGTCATTGTAGGATAAATTGTTTCTAGAAAATGGCTGTTCAGAGAGTGCAAAGAAATCTGCTGTTATTTCACTGCTTCTCCAGCCTGCCCATGCAGGGCATCTTTAGAGCCCAACGTCTTTCACTTATAATCAGAGGAGATGGGGACTTTGGATCAAAGCTGTGGGCTAGATTTCTCAGTAAGATGAATCTAAGGCAGCAAGTCAGGCACTGTACTTCAAATCATAGTATTGCTGAATCACTGAATCATTAAGGTTGGAGAAGACCTCTAAGGCCACCAAGTCCAACCCCAACCCATGCTCAATGACCACATCTCTCAGTGTCACATTTGTAATTAAAAAACACAAGTAGGGAGCTCCTGTGCTTTGTAAGAGGATTTTCTTCTGGCTTTGCTAGAGCTGGTCCTGCTCCAAATGTGCAGATGAATCACTGACCACCAGAGGTCTCTTCCAGACAACATTTCCCTGCTTCTGCTTTATCTCAATCAGTTTGTTTCTTTTGTCTATGGAAAGAAACGGAGAAGATAGGAATGTATATATTTGTGTGCATATATACTCATGTGTGTATATACATGTATATATGTGTGTGGATATTTTGTCAGAAAAGAGAATTTCAGTATTTAGGGTTTTATGCGTGGTGCTTTGGATTCAATGACAGGTTAAAATCTGTTAAGAAACAGAGAGTCAGAGATGGCAGTGATCATAATATCCAGCTATGTACACAAAAAGGAAAATGTTGTTGAAGATGTGTCTGGCTGTCATGTCCAACAATTTTTCCTGATGGTGGGAGGAAAAGAGGGAAGAGGAATTCTGTAATGGTACTGCATCCACATGAAGAAAATAAAGGAACAGTAATTATATTATTAGTGACACTGAACTATTTACGTGGCTAAGCCTGAGGGTTAGACCAGAGATAACATGTCCAGGACTCTGTAAGGTTTCACAATAAACAGGTGCCACTTTGGCTGCTTGTGACAGACTGTTTGGCTTTGGCCCTTTAGATGTAAAGGCAGCACAGGGTTAAACACCAGCCTGATAAATAAAACTGCCCTCATTTTGAGTGTTGCAGGACACACTGTTTTTAGCTCCCAGCTCTCCACCATGTCTGGAACAGGATTGTGGCCATCTCTCAATCACATTCTCAGTGTGTGCTGAGTTCAGTGGAGCTATGCTGACAAAAGCAGAGCATCTCTTGAACTCCAAGTCCAAACCTAATCGTGTCATCTTGATGTGTACTGGTTCCTTTTATCAGGAGGCAACACGTCCTATACAAATCCTTCTTGCTGATGGTCCCCTGGCAGCTCATCACATCTTCCACAGAGCTAAGATGAGGGAGTGGACTCTTCTGCCATTTCACAGATGGTAACTTCCCATGGCATCCATGGAATAAAAATTTATCCTCTCCATTGGAGCAGCTTTGGATCCAGCCTGACCCTAGGACCTAGGACCCTAGTATTTGCATGCCCAAGTTGGAAGCAGCTTAGAAATAACATTGTGGTAAATGAATAATACATCTGAGATATAATTACATGCATTTGAAGAAAATTAAAGTTGTAAAATTAAATGTAACAAAATTAGGAAAGGTGGGCCTAAATGAGGCTTTTTGGATCATACTGATATGTATCATCCTTAATTGCATGATCACACACTGTTTCTTCCACTGTCTCATCAGTTCACAGGATGGATGATGTTCACTTAGTAAGCGGCTGTTCCAGATTTTGTTTCCTCTCCATTTTTCAGCATGCTGCCCTGTGTGTTACTTATTGCAATGCATTACAGATTTTTTTCCTTAGATGAGGATATATTTTTTTGTTTGCTTAGGCTCATACAGGGAAATGACACACTGAAACGGAGCAACCCTCCCTTTCTTCCCTTTCCCCATCTAAAAGTGAATTATCTAAAAACATAAGTACAGTTCCATGAGACTGCACTCCCTCATGTCTCCTGATATTGTTCCAATATTTCTTTGTATATACATCTCTATCTGTACCTTGTTTCCTTGTCCAGGCTATAAATGGCTTGGGATAAAGCATCCTTCTTCTTTCAGCTTGCCAAAATCAAGCAATCATACAGCAACATTTGGTGCTTACAGTTTTCTCTACTAATACATATTTTGTCTCCCTTCTTCAAAACATTATTGTGACTTTCCAGAAAGCTTAGAGGAACACAGAGTTCTCAGTGGGACATTATGGTGACGGATGGTGTAGCAAACTCTGAGTCTGATCAGTTTTAATGGAGTCCCAGTGTGGTCTAGCAGGCACGGAGCACCCACCTCAGTCCTGAATCAAGCGGAATTTCCCCAAGGGCTCCATGGCAGAGCTCAAAACCCACAGCCTTACAGGCTGGAACTGCTTCCGTCTTTTTCTGTCTCTGATTTCTGCAATCATCATGTTTACCTAATGGATCATCTGAACTGGAAAAGAGAAAACAGCAATGACAACAAAAATCCCTGTTACCTGCAATAAACCCCTGTCCTCCTTGTGTACAGAGGGAACGGAGGAAATAATTAGCCAGGCTGTGTCCTGGGGCTCGCTGCTGTAGAGACACATCTACATAAAGTTGCTCTTGCAAACTAATTGCCTTTGCTGACTCATTCACAGAATCATGCAGGCCACAGACTGTAATTATCGTGTCATAATTATCACTTCAACAGCACAAAGAGTGCACTCTTATCTGATATGATAAAATAGTTCAATTAATTTTAAACAGAAGGAAACACTAGTACATCCTTAGAGCCGGGCCAAGAAGACAAAGCAAGCTGTCAGCACTAGATTATTGATTTCATGTTCTCTCCTGGCTTTATTAATTTTCGTTCATGCATTGTAGTTACCATTTTTCATGCACTTAGGAGATTTTAATTTGGCATAGTACAGATGAAAAAGAGGAAGATTAGATATAAATTCAGGAGAGAGACAGCAATCACATAAAAAGAGATAAACTATGGTGTGACAGAAATGCTAAGTCACAGCCTAAACCAGTGATTGAGCACGTGGTGGGAAGGCAGGGCCAACCCAAGGGAGCTCAGGTGCATGTAATGTACCTGAGTGACCAGAAGGGATAAAGCCAGGATCCACCCCTTCCCAGACCTCATTTAAGTGTTGGCAGTGGAGGCAACCTGAGGTTGTTTAAAGGTAAGCAGTTTTTCTTTGGTTTTTTTTTTTGTTTGTTTGTTTTTTGTGTCCAAAGCTGCTGCATTTGAGCTTGTTCTCATTTGCTACAGCTTGGCATTGTGCTACTCCACTGGAATTTCTGTAAGTTCCATTATGTTACGGCATTATGTATGGATAATATCTACAGGGGAAGTATTGCTGGTTTAAACAAGTAGGAATCTGGCCCCACTGAAGGAACAGGTTATAGGGTGAGAAGAATTGCTTAGCGTTGTTGGTAGCAGGGCTTCTGCTTCTCCTTACAATCAAAAGAGGTTGCTGTGAAACTAAAGCTTATCTCTGAAGCAAGGCAATTCTACAACAGGGTAGAAGTATCCTTTAATGATAATGCTTCCAATTTTTTCATCCTGATGGTTTTCAGGAGGTGTTTCCTTTGGGTTTGTTCCTGCTATTTGCTCTGGAGGCAATTGCTGTACAGCGCATCATAGTGATTCTCTGCAAATTTACCCCATCAGTCAATAGTTCTGTGCTTTTAAGCAATGCAGTGAGCCCAGGAATCTCTCAGGATTTGTGCGTGGTTGTGGTAAACTAATTCTTTTAGCATCTGAGAACTTTCCAATGAGTGCATTGTGTTGCCATGGTTGCAAGACATTTCACAATTCCAGAACTATCGCCTGTCAGCATTGCTCAAAAAAAATAATAGAAAAGTCTGAAATAAAAAGTTGAGAAAGAAATTGGGGTTAAAGTGTTAAGATTAGGGTTAAATTTAGGGTCAGTGATTTTCTGATCTTCTAATGGGAGAGGCAGGGAAAGCCTTACAGGTGGGAAGTTGTGTTTAATGAGCACAGCAGCCAGAAGATCCTGGAATATACCTGCAGTGCAGAGCCTGCAGCTCCAAGAGGGAAACATTGCACCCTGGTATGCATTAACAGGGGATTTGTTAAAGCATGTACCCACCATGGGTAGGTTTCTGCAAAACCCAAACATGAAGCTGTGTTCCTCTGCTGGGCTGTAAGGGTCCAAGGGCGTCTGAAAGGAGGGTGCCCTGGAGATTTTTCAGGAAGAGGGTAGATGTGGCACTTGGGAGCTGCTGGACGAGATTATCTTTTCCAACTTCAATGAGGGTTCGTTGTGGGGTAGTTAGGAGGTCATAGTTGTTGAACTCAAGGAAATTTCTGTGGCGCCTACACCCATCTGAGGGCTTTCAGCAGAACATAGCCAAATAATATGTGAACTGAGCGTAAATTAGGGCTGGTCACAAAAGTAAAATTAAGTCCTGCCCTGAGTTTGCAGTATCTTTTCTTCTGAAGTTGAGCCTAAACCGCTTAGATGCCTGTGGCAGGCTCTACTAATCAGGGTCTCAGCAGGGCCTGGAACAACGAGCCCCAGGAACTCTAGCATTTCCTTCAGAGTATAATGAACTTCACGGTGGCTTGTTGTCCTCCAGCGTTCTCAGTCTTCACCTCAATGCCTCACAGTCTTTATTGTGTTTACCCTCATAGCATACCTTACGTGGGCTTTCTCTCAGTCACTGTAGAGAGGCTGTACAGCAGTTAGGTTGTTCAGGTACCCTGTTATGCATTTAAAATTTTCTTTGAACAATTCAGGTCTGAATGACCCAGATCAGCACACCTGAACTACTGTAATATGGAGACTTTGATTTTCTCAAAGCTCCAGCAGTTTATTATCTCCATCCTATAGGATTAGCTAGAAATCTGGTTCAAAAATCTGGTTCTACGCTTCCATTTGAAATCAGAACTAAACTTTGGGATGAAACAGTCAATAAAATATGAAAGATTTAGCTGAGATACCCATCCCAGCTCTTTCCACTGATTGAGAATCATGTTGTGCAATACTACACATGCTGGCAGTAATTCCTCATCATTCTTCCCTTGAGGGGGAAGCTGACAAACAGCAAGGCCAAGAGCTGCCTTCAGCTATAACACAAGTGTGTGGTTTGAGGCTGCATGGATGCCTGCCAGACGTACAGCCAAAGGCACTGAAATTCAATGTGGCTGATTTTTCAGATTGTAAGAATTCTGGATTGCCAGGAAGGTAAAAATAGCCCAGTACTTATTAGTTTGTACTGTGAATTCTCCAGATTTAGATTAGAAGGCAATATCTGGCAAGATTCAGGAAAACAAACAACTCCAAAAGCAACTTAGGGGTTCTATCTACCCTTTGGCCTCCTCAACAGCCAGGCTTTGCATCCAGTATGTGGCTGTGTGTTGCAAAACTTTTCCTTGTAATACAAGCTCTGAAAAACTGAACTCTGCCTTCTGTCAACTGACTTTTTTTTTTTTTATGGTATATTCTGTGTTGAAGAACAGAGGTTGTATGATGTGACGTAGCTTAGTAGGACTGAAGGTAGCTCTTGTAAGAAAGCAGAGCCAGTAGGGTTTGCCTTTCTCCAGGATGATGTTAGTTATCAACAAATAAACCTATCAAATCTTTGTACACAGCATGAAGAGGGAATTACTCAGTTTTACCTCCTTTGGCCAGCTGGAGAGTCAGATAGGGGCTACAAAGAGTCAGGAGGGCTCTAGGGTGTCAGTCAGCCTGACTGTGGAGCTATTTGCTTTTGCAACATTTCTGGGAGGACATGAGAAGACCCAAGCAGATTGGAGTCCTTCCCAGTGCTCTCCACAGCACACCACTTCCCACTCTTCTGTATAGTACAGCCCCTCTTGGGCCGCTGAGCTTCCCCTACTGCCACACAATGTGTGTGCTATGGACACACAGTGACCAGTGAGTATTGCTGCAGGAAAATCAATACCACGGGATACTTCATACCTGTTCACTTCTTCTGCAAGCTGCTTGCTTCAGATGGTATGAGCAAGGGTGGCCTCTGTGAAGCTGCTCTTTAATTCAGTCTCATTAAAGCAGGTAGAAGGGATGGAATTCAGTGTTAGCTGAGAATCTGTATTCATGAGAAAAAGTAAACAGTAGTGACTTCTGCTTCTCTTTTTCTCCTTCTCATCCATGCCATACCGAGTGTGTTGTTCATTTTCTCCTCATAGGTGTTGCACATTGTGAGTTACATTATCATTTCATAACCAGGAAAGTGGGTAACTCTTCACGCACATTGTGATTACTGAGACTACATGCTCCTCAAAGAGCAAATGACATCAACATTTAGCAGAAAAACATAAATCACACCACAGTTTGCTCTAATTCTAGGGACCTAGTCAATACCCAGTAGTGCAAGCAGAGTTGATATATTATTTCTCTCGAAATGTAAGAGTCCACCCAATCAATTACTTTTCGGCACGTTGCTTCCTAGGAGTGAACATCACTTAATTAATATAGTAAGTGCACTTTCAAAGCAATTTATATATTCATGGAAAAAAGTGACATTTTTCTGAAAGCCAGGATCTAAAATGCATTTATGTATTTATGCATGCCTCACTGACATAAAAAGTGCTTAGCATACTCGTTGATGCTAATAGCGAAGCTTGCGCTGACTACATTGATGTATATATTTTTGACACATATGCACAAGTCAGGTAGTGCATTTGCATACCAAGCAGGGAGTTTGAGCTGCAGCTTTCTGGGGCAGAAAGTGCTTTTAATTGGGTGTGATGCATAGAACAGGGAGGCTGACAGTGCTAATCGAAAGTTAACAAGCAGGAAGGATTTGTTCTTTGAAAGCTGAAATTTCCAAGTAACCATTTGTACTTAATCCAGTTTGAGCTAAGAAGGTTTTCAGCTGGACTTTGTTGACCTCTTCAAAAGGTTGTCAGACATGTTTTTGCTCTCCCAGCAAGACAGAAGTAGTTCTGGCCTCGTCAGGGACACAGGCACAGGAAATATACTGCACAAAAGCAAAGAGGGAAAAGTTGTTTCATCCCATTTCTCTAAGCCGACATGTTTTACTGGGTGACTGCCAGCTGCATGCCAGTGCCTCTCTGCTTATTGTTTGGGATTTGCTGCTTTCAGCATAAAGTGAACAGTAATGGAAGCTTTCAGTGTGTTTGAAGATTAATTTCACATAATCGCAACAAAGCTGAAGTCAACAAGCTGAATTTAATTACTACCCTGACAGCTGGGAGGCAATTAATGCCCTTAAACTTTTGAGATCTCCCTTGCTTGTATTTTTCCCCTTGTCTTATTCCTACTAATTAGAAGCATGCTTCAGGGTACAGCTGACCATGGTGTTAAATTAGCACCTTGTCATCAGAACCACAAAAACTCCCAGTTAGACATCAGTTCTTTCACCAGATCAAGAATCAAGGCCATCTCTGAATGGTATGAGCTGCAGAGTTCTGCTAACCTGTCTGTCTTACGGTATCAGCTCCCACCATATTCATCCTCTGGGGCATGTAACTAAAGGAATATCCCATTTTGACTGCAGCAGGGATTCTTTTTATCACTTTAAGACCTTTCAGATTTCTGTATTGAGTAATAAAGGGCAAGAAAAGCTTTGCAAAAGGGAATTAATGTGCTAGCAATTTAGATAAGCGTTTAAAGAACTTCTCCTGTTACGCTTAGTGTATCCCATCTGAAAGGAGTGGGGCTGCATATCTCCAGGGACAGCGAGCACAGAAGTGTTCCCAGCTGTAATAGCATCATTAAGAGTGAGCTATATGCCACATGCAGCATCAAGACTGTTGTTCTTTACTCCAAAACTAAAACAGATCTTCTGATTCAGCAGAGTAATTTAATCTCTAGATAAAATCCTAATGTTTAGGTTCATTGTGAATCAGGCAAAAAAAAGTAATTGTTTTCACATTTTCAGCGATTTCTATGAATCTTTTGGTATTCTTAGCATTACAGATATTGAATTCCTTATTTTAACTTATTGGCATTTATTGGACTGATGTAAATGCCTTTAATTTGTCTGCATTAAACTGCATTTTCCTATTGCAGCACCTTCCCTAGCTCACTTAATCTGCTTATCTGCTGATGAGCAAAGCACCACATTGCTGCCACAGAGGAGTCTACTATATACATCTGTATTTACACCCAGTGCACTCCATTACAGAGTCCAAAGAGGACCCTGAAGCAACTCTGGACAAAATGCATTCCCCACAACAAGTATAAGGTAATTCAGTTTATCACTTTTTTGAAGAGGTTAACAGGAACAGGGATAGCAACCCAATTAAGCTGTGGGTGCCCCTGCTCACTGCAGGGGAGTTGGACAAGTTGGCCTTTAAGCATCCCTTCAAACAATTCGATGAGTATCACAGGTGGGCTGCTTCAGCCACACACAGTATTTTGCTTTTAATTTTCTTTCATGGAAGAAAAGTAGTTCTCCACACAATTTATAAGGATTCAGATCAGGATCACTGCTGTTCGTGTGTTCCTTCTTGGTTGCAAAGCTTTGTTGCTGGCAAATCCCTTCCATTTCTGTGTGTGTTCAGCCTGGCTACTGCCAGCACTACAGAATCTGGAAAGCAAACTCTGCCCAATAGTTTTGCTTTATGTCTACATTTCGGTGAATGCTGGCGATTAATGATCTGTTGGTAAATTAACACTGTACATGGCAATTGACTGTGGTAATTAAGTTATAGAGTCGTCTTTATGGTTTATTAGTATAATAATAAACCACAGTCAGCGTGTAATAATGGCACACAGTTAAATTAAAGACTTGCTGATGCCTTATAAACCATACTGAGAAACATTCTTGCAGCAATCTGTAATAGTTTTCCCCATGTGCAGGCTTTGCTTTGTATTCTGTGGATACAGTTCTGTCAATATATTTTTCCTATTACTCTTGCATTACCAACAAAGCAGGTCAGATAGCAGAAAAACAAATTGACTGGAACATTTACTTCAAGTTGAACTAATTTTTAAGCACTTTGAGTGAAAAATAAGCCTTGGCTCCTTCAGAATGCGTCTATTTATTCTCCTATTACAAAACATAACATTAGAGTTGTTCATCACTATCCTCTCAGACAGAGCCACCAGCTGAATATTACAGTGTTTCTTAACACTTGGCAACTTGAATTGTCTATGCAGCGTTTTAAAAAAATGAATGGAGGCTAAATCTGTCCTCCCAAGTCAACCAGGCGGAACACAGTGCTGTGACCAGCTTTCACAACGAGCTTCCCTCAAACTTTCTACTTTATATGTGTCACTGAGGCCCTCCTTGTACAGGGAGAAGCCTGGCCTGATTCCTATCTCCTTGCCCACTATCTGATCCTAAAATTGGCGAGGTGTTCATGCAGAATCTGAGCTCTGTACCATGCACCTACTGAGCCCAAACCACCCAGTGAAGCCTGGTGCCAAAGTACTCTCAGTTCTACTTTATAGCCTCTCCTGTAAAATAGGAGCATTATTTCTCTCCTTCTGCAGGAGTAGCAAGGGCTCTGCTTTATTCAGCATTGCAATAAAGGATTCATGCTGTGAGCGATCAGGCTCTGAGCAGAGCCTCTAATGGCAGCTGTACACCGAATTTAACAACAGACAAAAATATCTGGAACTCTCCAGACTTCTGCCGGTAGGACGCCGAAGTGATGTTTAGGGAAGCTGTTATCATCCAGAAGAGCCTTTTTTTTTCTTTTCTTTTTTTTTTCCCTTCTTGCTCTCAGTGTACCCAATTGGCCACTAGAGGACATCCCAGACCTCGCCAAGTGCCCATTCACAAAACCACACTGTTACTACTCGTCTGTCATCTGTTAGACCTGATTGGTTTTAGGTGAGCTGAGCTTTTTTCTTTTCCTGTCTGATAGAGTGAATATAGTTTTTTCCTATTCTTTATCTGTCTTGTTTGCTTAAACTTGAAGTTCATTAGGCTGTGGCTAACTCTGGTGAGAGGCTTGACTGTAGGCTGAGCTATTATCCACGTGACTGAGAGAAGATTTTCCCTTAGATAAAATACTGACATGATGCTGCTGTCAGTGTGTGCAGTGCACTGCCCCAACGGGAGCAAAGAGTCTGATACAAAGGAAACCTCTTAAGTCAGTGACAGTGATTTTTTGCTGAACTAAACAAAATGATCTCTTTGTGCTGACGTGGACACGTTGATGGGGACCCGAAGGGATATCTGTTGATGAAAGCTGTAATTCAAAGAGCCCCTGAGAAGCCCTTGGAGTGTTTTATTTTCCCTTTATAAAAGCTAAACTACAAAGAAGAACGAGGTGACCACTGCCTTGTTAAAGTCATCAGAGGAGGTGGCCAACCCCTAAGAATGTCCTAACTTTGGGGATGTGTACAAAGTTCTCTATAGTCACCTCAGAGAGGCTCAGCCGTAGCTCTGAGGAGATCTCAGAACTTTTCTCTGTTGACTGCTATGGGACATTCATCTTCCTAAACCGGTGTTCCAGATAACTGTGCAGTAGGTCCATTTTGCACCAACTCTCCTTTTATTTTCATCCCTTAGAAAAGCTTAATTGACATTATACGTGTTCCTTGCAGCAAAAAGCTTCCTTCCTTGTGAGCACTTTTATAACTTTACCGTCTTTAAGACTGCTCCCATTAAGGAGCTTACTATCTTCTTGAGGTCTCTGGGCTAACAGCCTTCAGACTGACAGCATTTTCCAGCCACCTCTGACACTTTCACTTCCTGGAGTTGCCAAATTCCCCTCTCTGCTGTTCATACAAGAAGTTTTTTGAGCAATATAAAGAACACCTGACAGATTCTGCTGAAGCTGAATATCTGCACAGGGGAGTAAGGAAGTCAGTGGGGAAGTGGTGAGCAAGCAGCTGTGTCCTGATGCTGTGAGACTGTCTGGTTTAATTTTCATTTGGCTGCTTATAGATGGTCGCTTCCATGCCCGGCTTCAAAATGCTAATTCAGAGCTTCTCATTAATTAATGAGCTTTGCCCAATGGGAGTCTGCTTACTGGGGGATGTCTGTGCCTCAGATGAGCAGCTTCTCTAGAAGTCAAATATCCTCAGCAGGAGATGCTCAGCAAACTCAAAAGTGTGCACATGCACTAATTAATATGTAATAAATACACCTACTAATGCCAGGGTTTAAAGATGGGCTCATAAATGCTGACTGGACTCAAAGAACTATAACAACTCCTAATGAGCAATTACGAATGGCTTTCTTTTTTTGTTTCATGTTTTGGAAAATGTCTATCTAGTGACAATGTGAAATAAAGGCTTGCAGGAAGAAATGGAGTAGCTTATACTGCATCTCCCCTCCACCAGCTTCCTGGCAATGACTTTCTTGTATCCGTTTCACTAAGGGCTTTTTGTGGCTTGTCCCTGCCCTGGCCTCAATGACTAATGGAACAGTATTTCAGAGGGCTATTAGTCACCACTAGATAGCAATATTTTTCCTTCATTTGCAGCATGGGAAGAACTTCAGCTGCATTATATTATGGTTCACATCATTTTCTCATGTCAAGAGGTAACCCAAACTCTTTCACTTTCTTTCCATAGAAACCACTGTCGCACCCTCTCTGACCTTTATAGAAACAAGAGGCTACCAATGCTATTCTCTCTTCATTTCAGAAGAACACTACCATCCTCTGCACAGTGAAGGCCAAGTGACCTGAGTGTGAAGGACCAGCAATCAGCCACTGTGGTATTTAGATATGGGGCAATGACACATTCTTTTTGCTTCCCAGAGGGTGTTTTTTTCCAGCTCTGCGTGGGAATCACTGACTGTGTCAGCAGTTTGCAGTCTGGCAGCAAAACTCATCAGCTGGACTTTCATAAAGCTTCATCTCAGAAGCATTACACAGGCTAATTTTGCAGTAAGAGATATTCAGGTATCTATGTACAGGAGAGGTGGTGCTTGTCAGTGCCTAACCAACTTTTAAAGGAGAAAGAACAGCTTGGAAGTCACTTTTCATCTCCAGGCAACGGAGATTCCTATAATGGCAGCCAGGCTCAGCTCCAGCTGTAAATCACTTCTTGATTACCATATCCAGTGAGAGCTTTTCTACTTGGGTTACTGATGATGATAAAGTAGGTTGTTAACAATGAGCCAGGACAAAGCAAGTGATCTTAATAGTTGAAATGTTATCCTCTCTAAAGAAGTAATAATAATAATGCCATATTATTGAGCCTTTCTAGTCTGAAGGCATCTGTCTGCCTAAGACTGATAGGGCAGAGTGCATTTGAATTTCTTCTGCAGGAAGGAAATGATAAAGCTTTATAATTGCTCTCTTTTTTCCCCCTCTTTGTTCCTTGAACATGCCAATAACTTGTCTCTTTTCCTTTTTGCTCTGCATGGGGACTCAGTGCTACACAATACTGCCCTGTTACTAGAGATTGACTGGCTAACTTAACATAAATGGAGGGTGATCACAAGTGCACACAGATAATTTCTTATCAGAAATAATAAGAAAAACAGTCTTAGAAAAGGAAAATCTTTATATTCCTGCTTTGTGTTTCCTTTGTGATGTACTAATGGATGTGGTTTAGTGGGGAAGTATTGGTGGTAGGGGGGTGGTTGGACTGGATGATCTTGGAGGTCTTTTCCAGCCTTGGTGATTCTGTGATTCTATCCATTTTCTTGTGAAAAATCCACATCAAAAAGTCTGCACCAGAAGGTGTTAAGTGTTCCTACTGAACACCAAACAGTGATGTGCCCATTCATGAAAAAAGCACCAGAAACATTTCCTTTCCTTTTCAAAGGTCCGGAAGAGATGCGGCCTCCTTAGGCTTCAGTAGGCTCCCCGATTATTCAGCATGTCCGAAATAATGCAGAGAACACTGGTAAATATTACTTATGCATATGGGTTACCTGATAGCACCTGAAATAGCACAACAGGTTTTCTTAACCCTTAGACCTGAAATTACACTGCAAGATTTGACAACCCCATGCTCTGCAGCACAGCAACACTGATACTAATACCTTACTCAGACAGATTTTGGATGAGTCAGGAGATGGAACACATCTAATCTCCAGGTCATCGGATTTAGATCCCAGTGGCTCCAGAGTCAGGCAGCAACACAAAATGTAGCTCTAATTGTGTTGATTTGGAAGGGACAACCTGCTTAGCAAACTTTATGACTGCCTACAGTATGTTCACTGATATTTTTCATTTTTAATGTGGTATCATCTATTGCTTTGTCCACGCGTGCCTGCAGTATCAGAAACATGACTGAACTATTCATGTGAGAACGCGATTAAAATGCTCATTGGGCTGCACCCAAAAAGATGTTGCCTGGATCTTTACCAAAAAAAAAAAAAAAAAAGACAAGGCTGATGTTAATATATGCGTCTACTTATCCAGCATCTAATTTGATCTACTTTAGAACTAAGTACTGCCTCCATCGTCAGATGGAGTGAATTCGGCTTAATCACTCCTACTACTTAATGAGTAGGGTGATTAGCATACAAGCAGAGAATCTGATGTGCAGTATGTCCAGTGTTAGTGGAGGATGTGACTTAATGGAACTTTTCTCTACTTCTCTCCCTTTCCCAAAATGTGAAGTTTCCCTTATGCTAAGCATAATGTCCAAGCTACTATTAATTAGCTTACTATTAGTAAGTCATTATGGGATTGCTGGATTGCCATACTTACTAATATAGGAATAGACCTACCTTAGAACATGATCATACTTGATTAGAAAATATGTGTTTTGCCCCCTCCATGATAACAACTGACGAACCCTCATATCTACCCCAGTCAGAGGTCTCTGAGTATCAGGATTTGTACAAATGCTCCTTTTCCTTCTCCAGATCTCTCCTTTTCTTTAAACAAATACTTTCATAGGAAATGCTGGTAAGTAAAAATCAGTCATGCTTGCTGGAGTTGCTGCATGTTGCCCACTGCACAGAATTGTCCAATTATTAATTAACATAAACATGTTATCACCTGCATAATTAAGGTTGTGTGGTGATTCTTCCAAGTCATCAGTGCATCCTCTGGATAGGGGTGGCAGGATGGTTTGATGACACAGAAACAAATGAATTAATGTACCGCACACAGAAGGCTCTGAGAACTTTCACGGACACTAACAGAGTTTGTGAAGCTGTAGCCCAAGCTGACTGTGTGAAGGATATCCTGGATTACTTTTTGATTTAGTTTGTACTGGTGGTGACACATTCCTCACTGTTGCTCTTAAAGCAAGTGAGATTCTTGTGATCTTTGTATGCCTCTTGTGATTCCAGTATGTCCCAAGACTTTAATTTTGGGCTTGGTTTACAACAGAGGCTTTTTAAAACCTCATTTTTTTCCATCAAGTACTGACTAAATACAGTGCTGTTTCTAAAGCCTGGAGGCAGATGTTTGCATCTGAGGAAAGGCTCTCAAAATGTGTTTGACAGCTGCGTTTCTTCTGGAAGAAGTCAGTCATGCAAAGTTATTCCTGCTCATGGATTCTTATCTTCTAAGACCAAAGCAGAATTTACTTCAAACTCAGATCCCCTTTCCTGCTAGGCTGTGTCACTGCTTCTCCCACATGCCAGCCTTTTTGGAACTGCTTCTGGATTCCTTTAACTAAAGTGCATACTGTAAAGCTGTGTTATTGTTACTCTTCATTTCCCCCTCCTACATACATGAAATCCTAACACGCAATCAAGCAGCCAACCCCAGGACCACTATGCTTAATGCTTTCTTAGTGTGTATCATTAGGAAGTATAAATGCCATACTGCTATCTAGGTGCCTTATACAGTAAGAATATCTGTCCCTGGAGACAAATTATACCAACGCCCCAGCAGCAGAAGAGATTGCACAGCTAGGACACATGAGGGGAAACTTTGGCCAACACCAGCAAAATGTTCTGCACTACTTGACATACCAAACTGCTTTTATTCTAAATCAGTATTGAAAAACCTCCCATGCAGTGAACTACTCAATACTTCACTTATCTATTGCGTCTTGAAAAGGTATAGAACTGAGTTAACTATGCCAAGGTTTTCAGTACAGGAGGTTAATATAAACCCAATGCGTTTCTTCCAAATTCTATTGTGCTCAACAACTAGAAATAACAGCTTGTCTCCTTCCTGTACAGTAGAAGCAAGAAAATAGTAGGGCCTTTAGAAGGAGAACCTGAATGCAAGCCAGTCATCTTCCTTCTGGCTCCTGCTGGCTCTCGTCTCCAATTACAAAGAAATAATTCACAATCTAAGCTATTTCTATGCCATTTCAAACTGGGCACTGAAGTATCAAAAGTTATTGTTAGCCTGTCGTGCTCAAGAGAAGGAAAATAAGGAGGAGATAATAGAAAGACAGAAATGACCCAGATCAGTGAAATGTTCTTTATGGTTTATCACAAAGGAGTTTCCCAAGAGACCTTCATGTCGTGCCCCATGCACACATATGCACACACAGCACAACTGAGAAAGATAATGAGGGAGGAAAAACTGCAGTTTGCATCAGCATGAGCACTGGTTTCTTTCATGACATTTATTCCCATAAAAACATTTTCCCTTTGTATCTCAATGTGCACGGCCATAGTTTCTCCTCTAGATGACACTGTGTCTGCTCAGAATCCAGAGCTGGAATACCAGCAGCCCTTCTGTACTGGAAAAGTCGTGTGGAAGAAAACTGCACCAGCACCTGCACAGACTATTCCTGTCCCCTGTGATTTCTGTACCATTCAGAGTGCCCTGCTTAAGCCACTGAATCTCAATATCTCAGCAGTAGCTGGGGTTATACATGTGCAGCTCATGGCGTGAGCAAAGTTGTAGGAAGGCTTTGTGTGGGTATATGTGTAAATATACCCAGTTCCACCCTGGTATATCTGTCTCTCTTTACAAACATCACACGACCAAAGGCTTCAAGGCCATCTGCAGCCCTGGGCAACTGTGTTCATCAAGTGCGGGAGTGGGCTAATGGCACTGGCAAGCTAAAAGAGTAAAACAGACTGAATCTAGACGCTGCAACAAACCAAATACTTAGATTTGAAGCTGCCTGCATGCACTCACTGGATCCTTCCAAGGGAGAGAGATTTCACTGGAGAGGAAGATTTTGGAAATTAGATACACATCCGAACTATCCCAGTTTCCCCAAGGCACTCCCTCTTCATTGTGAAGTAATTTGTATCAGTTAAGATTTGTGACAGTTCAAATGTATAAATAGTACAAACAGATTCATTAGCAACAAAACAGGAAATGAATGCAGATGGTTCTAAGGGAATGAACAGAAATACTTTTAGTCTGTACCTTGAAAGTCGACAACAGGGCTCAGAAGTTCATAACCATAAGAAAATAAAGATTAAATTTTCTTCCTGTTTCACTAACTTCAGGGTAAAATTTTACACCCCTTTCCAGATAAGATGGCTCCAAAGGATCAAGTCAGAATCTGGATAACAGGCACCTAACGCGAAGACGTCAAGATCTGGGGATACTTTCTGATATCATTGATCACCCATTGATTGGGAATGATAGACAAAGAAGATAGACCATGGGGCTAACACGGGCAGGGAATGAGGCGTTAATATGTCTCCAAGCTCCAAGTGCAATTATTGTCTTCAGGAAACTAGAGAGGCTCCTCCAGAAGTAGAATGGAGGTGAACTCTGCAGAAAGTTCCTTGATGACTCATCTCCCCCCCAATGAAAAGAAAGGCACGGCTCAAAATTGATCCCTCCTTTCTTCTTTGTTTGTTCAGAAGATGGAGAAGTGAGATTTCGTAGCTTACACTGATCGTGGGCTGCCAGTTCCACATTGCAGTGTCAGAAGACCAACATCAGCCCGTCTTTACAAACTGACTCTCAGTTTTGCTCTGTGTAATGAATAAACAAACCTGCCTCTGTAAGATTGAATTAATTTGGATTTATTTGCCTAGATATAGACATTGCAGATGTTTTAATTTCGGCAGTTTGTACTGTCAAAGCGGCTTGGCTGGCTTAGCCTTCAATTTCTGTTCATGCAGGCAGAATTCAGAGTGGCTGTTGCAGGTTTTTCGACCATGGGAAGGACAAATCCTGCTGAATATCATCAGAGGAAAAGAAGTTAAATGAAGTTTAACTGAAGTACATGGAGTGGTTGCCATAGCAAAAGTGATGGAAGCCTCTTTGCTTTAGCTGTTGAGAGCAAGGCTGACAAATGCATGTGATACTATATTCTCAGGAACATTTCCGCAGCTCCGTTGAGATGAATGTATCCTCTAATTCCCATTTTCCTGATCAAGAATTGAATTGAGAGAGAAAGGAAAAGCTGGGGAAAAAAGTGACCCTTCTGATAAGGGACACCAATCTTCCAGAGCTCAGGGGGAGAGGCTGTGGATTCAAGGGGAGCAGACAAGAGATGCCTCCCTCCAGCTGAACCCTGAGTGCAGTGACCCCAAGAAATGCTCTTTATTTTGGCCTCAGTATCCTATTGCTTGCCAATAGATGTGTTGACCCAACCTCTCAGAAAATCTGCCCTCGTTTTCTTGCCACAGTGAGCACAGAGATCCCAGGAGTGAACGTTGTTGATAATTTACAGTTCTCCATTGAATGCTGAGTTTGTTCCATCAGGTCTCACTCCTTTCTGATGCATTTCTTCTGGCATTAGCTGATATTCCAGGGAGGGCTTTGGTCCCTCATTTGTTTATATCCCATGAGGGTAAAAAGATAAGGGCAAAGTAAAAAAAAATTACTTCCTTTACTTCCAATATTCCTTCACTTCCTCAAGGATGTTGTTTTCTCATACCATACCCCATGAAGACTCTGTTTTGTGAGTAATATCTTGTCTGTCCTCTCATCATCCACCCCCACGACTGTTCCTGCCTGCATCCTAGTGCTGTACTATCCTCACATCCATGAATGGGTGTGCTACAGCTTCTACAGATCAGCAATAATTGGAAAAAAAAAAGCTGTGGTTTTGCCTGGGTGAGTCCCTGCTTGGGGAGAGCATGCTGCAGATGATGTAGAGGGATAAAAAAATGATTCTTAAATCACAGTGCACCAGCTACAGTTACCAATATCGCACAATGCTTTTGCAAATCACTTACTTTTCATCTCATAAGCTGCTATTCATTTTACATGTTACCTCTATTTCTAATAAATACTACAGTGTGTTGCTGCCTGTGCATAAACACAGATTGTTTCTTCCTTCCCTTGCTACAGCTGGTTTACAGGGCTAGTATGTTCTGGGCTCCCAGTGATGATCTCATGATGACACTTCCAATAAATGATGTATTTTTGAGGAAAACAAGTTGCTCAACTGTGTGGAGTCAGGTCTCTTGTAAAGCCCTCTCTTTGCTTCTGTCAGTCTTTGCCTCTTAGCAGCATATCATTGCCCTATAATCAATTTTAGCCTTTAAGATCTGCATCTGAGCTCCCATTCTGTTTCACCCTATCTCCACAGAACACTAGAAACCAAGAGGTGGGCTTGAGTTTTCTTCTTTCAAAGCCTTTCTTTTGCCTCCACTGATTTTTCTCTTGCCATGTTAATTCTGTTACTACAGCAACCTTGTGTTTCTTGCTTTGACGAAGTTGACATGTTAGCATGGAGACACACACAAGGCCTCTCTAATCGGCACTTATGTGGTCTAAAACATTTAGCTCATCTGCTCAGAAGACTTATTAAAATGTTCAACCCATCTGCTGTGGGAGGCTCAAGTGAGACTAGAGCCAATATTTTCTCACTTGGTTTCCTGTCATGCAGCCTGACCACAGCCTCTCATCTCAGCAATGGTGTGCCTTTGCCATAAGGCAGAACCCTTGCTTCTGTGTGGTCTTTTGGATACTTTTAAAAGGATGTCAGTCTTCTGCAGTGACTGGTGGACAAAATGCTCTGCTGACATTTGCCTTTTGGAGTGCTAAATGCTAGAAAAGTAAGTTGAGTGCAACAATAGAAATTCAGGGGAACATCTTTCAGAATGTTTCTTTCACCTTCAGATGCTTGAAAGTAGACATTTGCACCAGCAGTTTTCCACAGAGCTGACACAAGGAATGGGGCCAGTCCCCAGACCGCAATATCTCAAAGGAACTATTTACTCAGGTTGGCAAGATAGTGCTTCCTTGTCCTGCTGCTTAGCACCTAATGGTCTGGAGATGCATGTCACTTGCTTGGTTTCCTTTTGATCTGCTTTGTTGCTCTTGTAGATCCCAGAGGAAACATCACAATTTCTTTAATTCCCTCTGCATCCTCTGATACCATTCAGCCTGCCTGTAAGTGATCTGTTTTATGTTACCTAGGTCTGCATCTTTCCTGAGGGAGCTGGAAGCAGTGGTGATTTTGCAAGATGTATAGCTCTATCAACTGCCTGGTTGTAGCCATATCCATATCTATGAGAAGCCATATGTGTATATATAATAGCTCATTCACAAAAGCATTCTTCTCCAGCTTACTATGAGTATTGGACTAATAACAAAATGTGAAGCTTTCTGTTATCTTCACTCAGCAGTTCTTCAGTCCTTCTCGGCCACGACCATGGAATACATTAGGAAGTAGAAGATACTTACCCTACATCTTCTGTGCAGCACACATGCCCTTGAAAGAGGAGTTAGGAGGTGAAGAGGCTGCATGGTGAAATTTGGCACATAGAAGATGGATGAGCACAATTGACAAAGGTAACTTCAGCATGAGGATGAACAGCAAACAAAACACCTTCAGCCAACTGTCTGCACAATCACTGCCAATTGACAGAGGCATCTCTGAGAGATTTAATCAGGCAAAGTTTTGCTTGCTCACTTCAACTAATGTAGCTGATGGGTGTTTGTAGTCAAATCCCCTTCATGATGATCCTGTTTAGATATCAAGTTTCATGGAAGGAAAACCTGCTAAATAGTCAGTTCGCTCCCCCATTACTGGTGGAATTTACTTCTTTAAGTAGCTCTCAGGATTACTGAGGTATTAAGGACAGTGCTGTGATATTGAATTGTATTTCTTCTGCAAGAGGATGTCAGTGCATAGTTGTCCTCTGTGGAGATTATAACAAGGAATCTATGAGTTTTGTGAGGGATTTTTTTGTGTGTGTATGTGATGCTGTTTTACTTTAGTTTTATAATGAATAAAGGAAAAAATTCTAGTGTCCTTGTTTAAATCGGGGATATTTAAGGTGTTTTAAAGGACTACATACCCCTTTAAAATGCAGACCTCATAGTAGAGATCAAACTTCTACCTAGACATGCTTTGATGCCTTAGATGCATTTGTTTTTTTGTTTTAGAGGAGAGAAAAGAATGGTGTGTTTTACTGATACAGCTATTAACCATCAAGATTGCCCAAAGGCATCAGCAGGTTCATTTAAAATGTAAATGAGTCTTTCCAGCGTTCAGTGTTCAGATTCTACAGGCTGCTATTATGTGAAATTGGATGGGGCCTTCACACAGCACAACTGAACAGTTACGTTGGCCTCCCTCTTTCACCCAATTATGACCAATGTGATTGGCCACTCCTGTGGGCCTGGGAGCTTCTCTCCAGATTAAAAGAGTTGTTTTATTACAGGAGACAGGGACAATTAACTGAGTCCCTGTGCTGTTACTGAATCATCTCCTTGGGAAATACCACTTAGCATTGCAAACAGCAAGTGGGCATTTATTCATGTCTTTCCTACACCCTTTTGGGAAGGACCATTCTCTTGAATTAACACTTGGAGACTAGCAGCTAGGAAAAAGCATAAGCCACAAAATGCAGTTGGACTGAGAAAGGCTTTTTCTTTTTATTCTTCAGCACAGCGTGTCGTGAGCTTTAATGGAGTTGAATTCGCCAGTGGGATCCCTCTCCAACTGCACCCTAGCAAAACTCTGAATAACAGCTGAAGGAATACTTTTGCCTCAGAGTGATTTTGCATTAGGGGCACGTTAAAAATGTACATTATCACTTCTGAGAGTTCTCTAATGTTTTTGATCCATAAAGGAAGCATCGGGAGGCATGTCGCCCACTTAATGGGAGAGTCGTGCAGGAGTGGATCATCCCGATCTCCCACAGAAGGGTGGTGGAAAATTGAGAGTTCCGCTGAGCAAAGGATGTCAGGGTGTTGCCACCGGGATTTGTTTCGATGTGGAACAAAACATAGTACCATCACCATTGGTTTGGAGATTTGTGGTGGCAGAACTACCAGCAAATGAGCAAGCGACAAGTGAGCAGCAGCAGCAGAAGGCTCTGAGTGGGAAAGTTTGTGGAAAGGAGACTAAAGGAACCAGAAAGAATAGCAGAGGAGTACTTGTTTAACAAACCAATATGTAAAAATGAGTTAGAAACAGCAATGTACTTTTCATGATGATGATGATGATTAGCCCCATGCAGTTTTGCAAATGTATCTAGACTGGAGAATGCTCAGAGTTTCACAGAGCTTAATTGTGCGTGACTGTGCACACACACAAGGGATCTGCAAGCTAAGATCTTAGATGTGCTTAGCAGAGAAACTTTAACTGCACAGTTGTAGCAGAAATGCTAAGTCATGGCCTGAAGCAGTGATGGAACACCTGGTGGGAAGGCAGGGCCAACCCAGGGGAGCTCAGGTGTATGCAATGTACCTGAGAGACCAGAAGGGCTGGAGCCAGGATCCACCCCTTCCCAGACTTCATTTAAGGGTTGGAAGTGGAGGCAAGGGGATCTTGCTGGAGATCTCTGCCTACCTGAGGCCTTCCAAAGGTAGGCAGTTTTTCTTCCTTTGTTTTTGTGTCTACAGTTACTGTGTTTGGGCTCGTACTTATTTGCTGTAGCATATGACTGCTGGTCCGCTGTTATTGTGATACTATTGCATTACAACATTACAATAGCAGATAACGTTGTTACTGTACTAACTCTGATTTTTTTCTTTTTTTTCTTTTTTTTCTTTTTTTTTTTTTTTTTTGTGGATGCAATAACTGCTGCATTTTTCAAAATGTGTTAAAACACTTACATTGCCCTGTTCAGGAGAAAAAAGTTTCTTACCTAGCAGCAACTTTCTGCTCTGTATATGCAGATTTTAATGATTAATAACAAAAATGAACCAAAGCAGGAGCACCAAATGAAATCTTAATTCCTATATAAGTCTTTCAATTACTACTGTGTATTATGGCATGCATTCCAGCTATTGCATAGAATGTACATGTCCCTATTAAATGTAATCAAACATTTGGAAAACTTATTTCTGTGTATCTGGAATGGAACCATAATCTGAATGTAATTAAAATGAAGGATAAAAAGAACTAATGTGAATTTTTTCCACTGATTTTGAACCTCTAAAAGGAGCTCACCATTCTCTTTTGAAAAACAATGCCAGTTATCTTAAATTATGTAGCGTTAATAGTTTCATTAATCATTTGTGCTTAAATTAAGAAGGAAAAAAGACCGCTCTTGGGATACATTCAAAGCTTGGAAAAATAAGGGAACAGAATAGTGGGTAGGAAAAACTTATTTCTCTTTTAATGAGAGATTTCAAGGGAGGGAGAGAAAGAAGGGCTTTTGCACTTCTGGTTTATATGGATTTTGAGCTGAGTTAGGTGCATTGCTGTTTGCAAGCTCTGCTTCTTATGGAATGGAAAGCTGGCTGGGGTGAAGTCATCTTGACAATCAGTAGCATGCTGTAAATTGTTACTGGATCTCCACCACCAACCATGCAGTGTTATAATGATTTATTATTACTGAAGCCTTTCGCACAAGGGACAGAATAATCTATGCATTCAATGCAGATGCATTAGATTCATTTAAAAAAGATAGATAAATACGTGTGATGCTGGCAGTGCCTGAAGCTAAGCTGATCTTATCTCACAACATTAGATTTGGAATTGCAAAACCATCCCTGGCAATGCTTTATGTCTCTGCTTTTCTGTATAGTGGAACAAAAAAGATAAATGATAGGAGTGAAGCTCATGGCAAAAGAACGGAGAGGATGCGTTACACACTTGCAAAAAATGTGTCTGCCACAGCAGGGCAAAATATGCTGAATTACACTTGAAATCCACACAAAATTCTACTCCACATTTCTATTATAAGCCCAGCTCTTGTTGGTTTTCTTATCCTGAATTTTGCACCGATCCTAGGTAGGCGTCTAGGCAGTTCAGCTCTTCATGCTGATGGGTTTGTGGAAACTGCCTTCCTCTAGCTTGCTTTTCTGTAGTTAGGGTGTGTGGAAAGTGCACTGGGCACCACAGTGACTTGAGTCCCTTAGCCATTCAAAGGAGCATTGGCCTTGCCCAGGTCTGGAGATGTCAAAGGGGGATTTCCTCTGATCAGGGCAATAAAAGGGAAGCTTACATTGTAGGTACATTGGTGTCTTCCATTTCTTTCAGTGTGGGATGATTCAATAAAGGATTTTTTTTTAATTTATTTCAAGAATCAGTTACCTCATTATTGCTTGAGGTATCTTTCCCTGGCTTTGGACAGGTCCATCTTTTTTGCTGATGTTTGTGGCTGAAGTCTTCATATATAATGCACTGTATGCTTGCAGTGCCTAAAGGCAAGCTCTGCACACCCTGTTGCATAACCTCCCTCATTTCTCAGAGCATGCAGGGCAAGCCCGGCAGCCTCCTTTCTCTTGTCACTGCGGTTTCTGCCAATCTGCCTCCCCTGCGTGCCCTGAGAGGTGCCATGGAGAATGATCTGCACAGAGCAGAGGGAATGAATCTAGGAGGTGTTGCAGCCTTGCCTGTGCTTCCATGAAATAAAACCTACAGCGTGGCTGGCTGCTTTATAGCAAGGTATCTTTCAGTGCATTCTCCTCACGGTGTGGCTGACATTTGATTTTTATTAACAAAACAGAAACTCGTGCAGAATTAACACAGGAGAAAGATTAGATTACTGAGCGAACATGACTTGGTAATAAGAGCACAGGTCTGGGAAACTGGGAGTTGGGCTCTGCTGTGCTGTATGGATGGGAACAGATGATTCCTCTCCACATCTGCTTTCTACTTGATATTGCCAATAATTTTAACAGTCGCTCTCTAAAGGATGTGATGATATTTCTACATTAGGAAAAGGTGTTGATCTCTTGAGATGAGCAAGGCAGAGCACTAATGACATACAGAACCGAACTGCTTGTATTTCTCTACAGTAAGTAGATTCCTTTAAGGCTTAAATTATCACCTTGCGTTTTATACTCCCAGAAAGTTCTGGAGCAGCGCATGCAGGAAGAACGCTCTGTAGAAACGCAGTTGGCTTTGCCATTGGGTCGGGGAATCACCAGATGGCGCTAATAGAAACCGTGCTCAAATGTTCCTTTTTTAGGCAATTAAAGCTTGAAAAAAGGTTTATTTGTGAAATCGTGACTCAGTTCCTTCGGTTAGGAGTGTTTGCATCAGCCAGAACTTGTTCAGTGGATGAATAGAATAATTCCTCTAATTCAGGGCTAGTGTTCAGAGTCTGCATGTGCACCAGCCAGAGGAAAAACAGCGTTGTGTAATGACTTGCTTGCAGCAGCTTTTACTGTTCCTGTTAGCTTCATTTCAGTTTTAATCAATATTTGTTTGGATTTGTTAGGCTGTGTGGAAAAATCCTGTGGTCTGTTCTCAATTCATATCAAAGCACAATGGTTATTAAAGCGAATAAGAAATTTGCCCGAGTGGGAATCATGAAATACACTGAAGATTTAGTGATCTGAATTTATCACACTTCTTTGCTGCTCTACAAACAGATTGACTTCCCCTTGCAACCCTTCCTGCGGAGAAGTTTGCTCATTTTGGAAGCTGGAGAAGTTAATTTTCAAGTAGGTTAAGCCAAAAGGTGCCAAAAATGCATTTTTCCCTCAGTCTATTATTGTATCTTACACTGTAAGTGAGAAGTAGCTTCACCAAGGAATTGATTTCTTGCAAAAGAAGCTGAAGCCATGGCTGAAAGATGATTTTTATAACAGATGCAGCCCTTCAGCAGGGATTCTCAGTTTCTTTCACTGCTGGATAGAAACAGGTCTTGAGTTCAATCCTTCAATTTAAATATTTCATTAAGGGCAGGCATGTTTCCTACTGTCCTCGTAGGGCTCCAGCTTTCAATTTCTAACTTATCCAAAATCCATCTTTTTATTTTTAAAAGAGCTCTTCTATTGTTTTCCATCTCACCTATCAACTCCCAGGGACAAACAATACTGTAAACCCTGATAACTGATGTGGAGGTTATTTTAGAGCTGAGCATTCAAGCTGCAGTTGCAGCTCTCTAGGAAAAGGAAAAATTAAAATGTCTTCTGGATAGAAGTTTAGTTACAGCAGGGATCCCCTTTATCTCTAAGGTTTGAAAACATCCTTATGGGGTACTTTGTGGTATGTAACACAAGTTAGGTGTCTAATTCTCATTCAGTTGCTGCACTTTCCTATAATTCTATATATCATACATAACTGTTTGAGTTGGAAAGCCTTAAAGGCTGTCTGGTCCAACTCCCCTGTGATGAGCAGGGACACCTATAGCTCCAGCTCCATCAGGTGTGTGTATATCGTATATACACAGATTGATATCTCAGCAGCTCAAGAAGTTTTACCTGAACTTTGATTTTATGTCCCACCTGGAGGTTTAGGAAAAAAATATTTTGGTTCAAGACAGAGCAAAGTGCAGTATTTTTTTTTCTATTCAAGTCAAAAGGGATTAATCTCTTCTAGTCACTCTGCATTGAAAGGGAAGACAAAACACCAGCCAAAAAGAATATCCAGCAATCTGCTGTGTTGTGCTCATCTTATTAATTTTTTCACAGGCTCTTTTAAAGGTCTAGTTTTCATTTTGTTCTATAATGGAGACAAATACTGACATCTCCTTCCAATCCTTCTCCAACTCCCAAGTGGTTGTTTCACCTACCTCTGTTTCCTATGCATTCAGATCATTTTCTTTGACTTCTTCCAGAAAAACTATTTCCCTTCGTTACATGTTCTGTTTTCCACACTTGGCTGATGTTTTGCTCCAGGCCTGAGTTAAGTTTCCTATATGGACCAGAGGGCATTTGTTACTATTACCTTGACCTCCTTCCTGTTAATTCACATCCGAAGAGAGCAGAAAAGTGCATTTCATGCTTTAGTCATTGCAATTCCATTTTGCCAGCAAAATAGTACTGGGCCATCCTTTTTCCCAAGAGTGCTTTTCCTTTGGCGTCTGTCATGCCTCATTACACTGAGCAGCACACCTTATGCTTGAAAAATAACAAGCAGTAGAAACAGCAACAAAATGGGCACTGTCACTGCAGTCTATTGAAACACAGTCATGAAAATGGCACAAATGTGTTTTTTTTTTAATAATGGGTTTTGGTTTTACCTTGCACTGCTCACTGTTATTCATATTTGCTTGGGAACTTTAATATCATTAATTATTGTCTGTTTGTTTAGAAAGTAGCAATGATAGAGAAAACTCCAGGCAGTGATCAGTGTGAACCTCAGTTGTCTATCAATGACTGTTTTAGCCTCTGTACAACAGTTCATACAAGTCAGGGTGAATGCACAGCTACAGGGTGGGGGTTTCTGCATCAGGGTAATGCATCCAGCTTTCCAGTGGATTTTTTTTTTTGTTGAAAGGCTTTAAGTCTGAAAAACAAAACTGATACATGTAGAAATTCAGATAAAATCCTCTATTTTATGCCCTTAGATTTGTGAAAGTGATCAAACACTCCTGCAGTATTGAGAAAGCTCTGCTCAGTAAAATGTGGGGGTGTAACACTGGACTTCATTCCTTCCTCCTGGAAGAAAGGGACAAGCTCTTCCCATGAATGGGCAGAGAAAAGCAGCTCACAAGCTGCTGTCATAGGAACTCAGAGGAAGGGCAGGTTTTTCTGGTTCCAGTAAAAACAGAAAAGTAAATGGAAAGCCACCTGGAAATCCAAACCTGCCTGTAAAAGCCTGCAGGCTCTCAGTAACCTAGAAACTGAAAGTGGTCCTTGCTCAGTTACAGCCGTGTCTCTTTGCTCAACATGTAAGCGTATATGTGAGTGTTGAAAGACAGGAGGCACAAACATAATAATTAAAAAACCCATAAATTTATATTTCTTTTTGCCATTTGATCTTTTTCCAGCTTAGCATAAAGCTTGTAAAATGAGTGCTTTGTCAGCATTGTAAGAGTGGTTAGCCAAGGAGCTTGGTACCCACAGAGTGTGTGTGAGGCTCTGGGAGCTGCTGCTCACCTGGTGGTTTGATCATCAGCATTTCCAGAGTTGCAGGTTCTATTCCAGGACAGTTTTTCCATGAGACATGACTGAGTACTGGGGTCAGCTGTGTGCAGCAGCCTGTGTCCAGACCATCTGCAGGGATTCAGAAGGAACTCAGTAGAATGTCATTGGTTAAAGCCCATCAAACAGGTCTTTCCATTTTTTTTTTGGATGGAATTGTTTTTTTTTTTGTCTTTTTAAAATCCCTGAGCACATTTATTTTGCCCTCTGCTGTACCCAACAGCTACCTGCCTTCTCCCTCCCCCTGACTCCATTTATTTTTGGGTTCTGTGCCCTTTACCCTTAAAAGCTGGTTGCCTGGGAGTTGTCAAGTCTCTGGAATCTGACCTGTCCCCCCCACCCCCAGTCAATAATCACATTAGTACATCTGTGTGACAGAAATAATAGCTTTTGTCTACAAAAGCTGCAGAGTCCTGTTGCCAGGCAACTGAGTCCTGAGGCAACAAAACAGAGGAGTGGGTGTGTGGGAGGACCAAGCCCGAGTGCAAGAGCTGCTGCTTGTGCTGCTGGTAGCTATAATTGGGGAAAGCTTGGAATATAGTGTTTCCACCAGAGATTTGGGATAACAGAGCTTGCCAGGCTCAGATACTTTCAACTAGGTGGCTACAGGCAGTGGTTAGTTCATCTTATTTTGCTCTGATATTATGGAAAGGCTTTGGGGATGCTGTAGATGACAGAGGTGCAGATTGGGGTGTCTTGTACCAGTGATGCTATCCCTGCTCCTGCAGAAAGATAAATGCAGTCGCCCTTTTCCAGATGCGTGGCAGAGCACAGCCTTAGTGTGCCTCGGTGGTCCATGCTCCTCAGGGTCTGGGTGCTGTTTTTTTTCTCGTTGTCAGGGAATATAGCTGCTCTGTCATGATTTGTGTGCCATTTTGGCACTGTATGTGGCAGTCATCATGTGGTTTAAAATCTCACCTGATACCTAAGCCTTGATTTATCAAATATGACCCCCTTCCTCCCAGAGGGAGAGTCATCCTTAAAATAATAAGGGTTGTTGAAATAAATGGGATGTGAATTTCAATCATCTTTTCCCAGTTAAAAGAGAGGAAGGCTGCAGCATGAAAAACCTTGGAGGGGGAAGTTCTTTTGGATGAAAAGTAACCCTTAGGGACAACAAGGAAGACCAAAAAATCTGAAGTGAGAAATAGATTTATTTCAAGGTCTAATCCACTGTATTCTGTCACCATAAATGTTCTTGCCCACCTCAGGTACAGTGACCCAAATGACCTGAAACTGAAAAAAAAAAAATGCCTTATGTTGCTACTGCACCACAACAGTAAGGCACAAAGGAGTCCCTGTGCTTACACAGATATTTATCAACCAAGGGCTACAGGAAAAAAGTTGAGAGCTTCCTTGATTAAATTATTCAGTGGTTGTTATTCAGCCTTCTCCACTTACATGTAAGTCACTGTATCCAACTGGGTTTAGAACCATCTTCATAACGTCTTGTACTATAAAGCATCTTTGATACTTTCCACAGAGACATTTGTAGCATATGCAGGATGGCATAAGTATGTTACCCCACCTCAGAAAGCTTTTACTTTCACATGAATGCTTTTTTCATGGATGCTGTATGGTTGAATGGCTGAATATACCATTTTCTGGCTTCTGCTTTTCCTACCAGTTATCCCCTGTGCTATGGATGTATTTAAGGTTATTTCTTGTTCTACACTCCACATACCAATAGAGGGGTAATTGTGCTGGGCTCAGCTGTACCTGGAGAAATTGAACCCTGTTTAAAGAAAGTACCACTTTAGATGGGTGTCTTGGACAACACAGTTACAACTAGCCATAAATCTGTTGGCTTTCCAGTAGATTTTGGTTTATGGTCTGATACACTGGCAAGAAAGTAGGTGTTATTCTTTTAAGGATAGCAACACTTCAAAGGGTTTAGGGCATGGGTGTTGAGTACTCTAGTTTGTAAAGGATGTCCCAAGACACCAGTATCTGCCCAGACCTTCTCAACATCTCAGTGCTTGAAAAAGAGGAGATGGAAAGGAAGCTGAAGTTAGAGGTTGGGGTAAACTCTTGGCAGTGAACCTTTGAAGTACTACAAAATCTTTAAAAAAAATATTTAACAGAACAGCTCTGTTCCATATGAGCCACTGTTTGCTCCTTCATAAGTCTGGAAAGAAGTATATGCACACAGATAACATAAATGTGCACTCAGTTGAAATCACATGCCTCTAGGTCTTGTTATAATAGTGCTGTAGTTATTTGTTAGCTTGAAATGCTTCTCCATGGCAATGGGGGACTTTACTGCAGTATTTAATTTAATCTTTCAATGAATATATTCCCTTGAACATAGTGTATTTTGTTTGACAGTTCTTAGATGCTTGGATGAATCTAAACATTGAAGAACAGGAGTACAAACATTATTTTTCTGCAGGTTCATTTAGCAATTCAAGCTAACAGCCGGATTATTAATAATGATCTCAATAAGATTCTTTTCTAAGGGTCGATGTGCATTTGAAGTCTGAGAAAGAAAAATATTACATTTGCTACTCAGCTTCCCTCTGGGACAGCACTTTAAAATTACTCAGATCTCCCTCTAGGAAAGGCTATGTATTTTCTCATGGTTATACTTACATTGAGCAGAAGGACTAAGGAACTGTGAGGGAGAAATGTGAAAGTGATGCTGCTAACTTTCTTAATGCATGCTTTACAAAGACACAGGACTATTGTTATGCCAAAATCTTGGCAGCAAAACAACAAAGCTTCCCAACCTCTTGGCTGCATTCCTTTAAAAACAACAACAGCTCTGCAGTATCTTGCAGATGCAGTTGTTGATCCAGATGTACCTATATTATTATGGATTAGCTCTATAGCTCCTCTACCAGTGATAGCCAGGTTGCAGAAGCATAGAATCATAGAATGGCCTGGGTTGAGAAGGACCTCAAAGATCATCTGAGTTTCAACCCCCCTGCCATGGGTGGGGTCACCAGCCAGTAGACCAGGCTGCCCAGAGCCACATCTGCCCTTGTCTTGAATGCCTCCAGGGTTAGGGCATCCACAACCTCTCTGGGCAACTTGTTCCAGTGCATCACCACCCTCTGAGTGAAAGCAAATCCTTCCTATAAAAACTGGCTTAACTTTTCCTGTTGGTAGAAGTTACTATTGGTCTATTTTTCTCATCCCTGCAGATCATAGGAGCTCTGCAGTGAGCTGAAGCCTATAGCACTGTGCCCCTGATATCAGAGGATTTTTTTTTTTTACCATTGCATGCTTGTTCAGGCATGGAAAAGTGGCACCAGAATGTCCCACTGAAAATGCTGCTGGAAATGGGCAGCACACTGGAAATCTCCTGGTCTGGATGAGTTGAGGAAAGAGAAGTTTTCCCACATATGTCAATACACACTGAACTCTCTTTGCCTCTGTCTCTCCCACACTAATATTCTTTAAAACCCACGTTCATGTCAACAAGGGGAGGAATGGTTTGCACATGCAGCCTTCTCCAACAAGCATCATCCTTTGTTAATTAGCAAAGCTTCTCTTCCCCCCCACTTTTATTCAACAGCCTTGTCGGGAGGGTTTGCACCTGTCCTCTCACACTCAACTGCTTTTTTATTTTTGCTGAAGACTTTTCCTTTTCAGTGCAGGACATGACAAGCAGAGAGTTTCATTCAGTATTGGCTAGGCAAAAATAATTCCTCTCTAAAACAAAGCTACTAGCAAAGCAGAGAGAAAGCAAAACAGAGCAAGGGAAATAGTGTGCCTGCAGGGAAAGTAGCTTGAGGAGAAGTGTAGGAGGAATACTGATTCTAGACTTGCAGCAGCTCTGTTTTTCATTAAGATAATAATAAAGAATAATAAGGTGTAATTAGGGCATAAAATCACACAAAATTGCGGAGTGCTTGTCTGCACTAGGAGGGAAAGAAACGAGAGGGCTGAACTGCTCCTCCTCAGGTGAGCATGGAGATACATTTCCCCAGACTCACCTAAAGGATGCTGTCAGTTAGACATGGATATTAGAATTTGAGGACCTTTGGTTTGTTTGTCCTCTTTATAAAGGCACAGTTGGAGAATTTGTGTGTGTACCAACCAGTACAAAGACATGCCCACTTGGGTGCTGTAAAACAAGGATGTACTGCTTCCAGAGTCTCTGTGATATACCCTCATGATGAAATGTTTTCCTGTTTTCTGCCTTTATTCTAAGGATGGAGAGCTCTTTTGTTCTTCCATGGTTATGGGTCCTTCTCCTTGCATTCTTCTAGAAGCACGTGCTCAATGCTGTATGTTCCCTCAGCAGCCAACGCATCACAAGAGTGAATTCCTGTGTTTAAAGAGAGAAAGACACAGTTCATACGCTCTTCTTAGGGAATGAGAACTATTCCTGGTTAACTGTGGTTGGTACTGGACAAGTACTGAGCTTCCCTGAGAATCATAAAGTGCAGGCCTGCTCTGATCTCATTCAGGTACTGAGCAACCAATTGTCAGCAAATTGGATTTATTCCTCGCTGTTTCTTATCCTCTGTTGAGAATTACTTTCACTTTAATTTTCTACACAGTTTTCTTAAATGAGGACATCAGTCTTCCTGAAAGAAAATCTTTGATTCCAAGTTCATGGTTTCAGTTTCTAGCAAGAGAATAGCTATTCTTCTGCTCAGAAGAGAGAGACTGTTTTCAGAGTCCTTTAGGACTTTTTACACCCAAAAAGCATACTTTTCTCATATACTAAAAAAGCTGTCTACCTGACGAAACCACCAGGTAATCCCTTCCCTTGGGATGTGGTGGGAAACCCAACAGAATTAGAAACGATGATGTTCCAGAGATTTCAATAGTTGAGTTTTGTAGTACAAAATTACTGTGAAGCCCATATAATTTAGATTATCAGCTTCCGACAGTGTGCACACCAAAGCAACAACTCCTCAGCACAATCCCTTTTCTTAGCCTTGGACTGAAGGGTACTGGTGGCAATGTGGGAGCATGCTGCCACACTTGAATGTAAGCTTCCTCACACGGGGAGCTCTGCATTGCCTAGAAGTGGGAAGGTAATATTTGAACTCCACTGCTTTGCTTTGTTATAGAGGAAAATTATAACATTTAAGATAGCAGTGATTCCTTAAGCAAGCTCAGAAAGCTGAATAATGCATTTCTGTAAATCAGTCTTTTTTTCTTTTTATTGTGATGAAGGAACTGTCTTGAGATAGGTGTGTTTGTGATGTAGGATGCTCTGTCTATAGCTCTGGGAAATAATGAGGTGGAAGCTCATATTTTCTATAATTTAAAAAGCTGAAAAGTTTCTTAGAACTTCATCTGGTTATTAGTAACAATCTCATGTAAGTAACCAGACATTTTGTGATGGCATTTATGTAGAGAAGCAAGTGAAAAGCAATGGAATATTTGCTCTCAATGATTCTTACTTAGCTTGCATTCATGTTTCCAGGAATTAACAAAAGCACCAGGCAAGAAAGGAGCATGAAATGTCATTGCTAAACAATTTATTTAAATCAGAAACATCTTTTTTACCTGCCAGATTGTTGTCAAGTTTAAACTGCAGTCTGTGTTTTGAGGCAGTTTCAAACTTGAGAGTACAATCAGGTCTTAAAATCTTCAAATTGAAAATTTTACAACATGCATTTAACAGCAGTTGTGTGATTATTGACTGCTGAATTTGAAAGTTGCGGAAGTCCTCATGAGCCTCAAATCTCTTGTGTGTATGGATGTGTTCGGCAGAGGACCCTACCAAGGGGCATTTGCAGAAAACAAACTTTCATTGTCACTTTACAGAGTATAAATGAAGGAAGAGAGTGATTAAATGCTTTCTAGTGAGAGCAAATCTTTTTCAGAACCAACACTGAACTCCTATTATTTGATTCCTCTTCATCACCTGAGCCACAAGATCGTTCTGCTCCAGTACTGACATGAATCACAGAATTGTAGGGGTTGGAAAGGACCTCTAGAGATCATCTAGTCCAACCCCCAAATGAAATAACCATAGATGGGGCCATGACAAAACTGCAAAGTTTTCATGCTTTGAAGATCACCTGCAAGTGAATGTGGTGTCTTCACTTTGATATCCCCTCTTTTTTCTGTTCTGGAAGTGTATAAGAATTAATGAGTTAATCATTTCTGAAGTTTAAGTGAGGGCTGAACTTGTAATCAATAGGTAACCAATGCAATGCAAGGATGTTTGCCTGGCTGCCTGCCTCCCCCTCTGAGCTTAATTAGCAATTATCTCTGCTGGGTGACCTCTGGATCCTACACAGTTTAGCTGAAGGATAAACATATCCAAGTGGTAATTTCACCTTTTCCCTCCATCATTTGGTATTATTCAATCTGTTTGTTAAATTCCCAGTCTCTCTAGAGCTTGCAGGATGGGAAAATTTTTAGTTAAACCTGCAATTGCTATAATGAGAAAATATAATGTAGTTATCATTGCAAAAGAGGAGCTATTTCCTTATTTTCTCCTATCCCTTTCTGTATAACCATCTTTTTTTTTACTTCCTCTCAAACTGAAAAGTAAAGGTTTTTCTAGTAGAAGCCAGCAACAAGAATCTGTGATGACTTCAGTAATCCAATTCATCACGGCTTTGCAGAGACATGTCTCTGCTTCTGTATCCTACTGTTGTGTTAACAGATGATCCCATTCACAGTGGAAGGCAGGGGGCATAGATGCAAAACATTGTGTTTTAGTATATGTAAGCACTGCATATTTGTTTCACTCAAAATCTTGTTTTCTCAGCTCTCTCAGAAGTACCTCTGTAGGGAAAAAAGAAGAGCCTATAGTAGCTGAAAGTGTATGACTGGAAGATCAGCCTTAGTTTGAGATTGAAAAGTCTAGAAACAGTCATAAAACACTGAACATTTCTAAAACATGAAGACTACATCTAATATTTGTGTAATTATCTGTAAACATATTATAAACACACTAAAGAAAATTTCCCATGACCTATGCAGATGCTGTTGGCCAGCTGTTTTTACAGTAGAAGTAAACATAGACATCAGTTACAGAGATTTAACAACCTGTGCTGCAATCTTCAAAAACTTAAACTGTTTCTATGATGGAAAATATCTGTCTTCAACAATTTTACCCACAGATACCTGTATAACTGTTAAGCTCAAACCAAAGGTCCCACCAAAGGAATTCAGCTGACAGCCTCTGCAAGATGTTAGCTTGTCTAGTATCTATTTTCTAGTATCTAGATTCCTCCATTGTAGCTGAACTGTCTCTGCTGAAAAGACGTACAAAGTCTCAAAGAATTCTTCCAAGTCGGCTCATCTTGTCTTCTAAGAATTGGTTGCAGCCCCAGGGTTGCAGACTTGACCTTCTCCTTGTTCTGTGTAGACCAGGTTTGCCTATGCATCTAGGGCAATGTTGAGGGCACAGCATCATCAGAGTCGTTTAAAGATAAATAGCAGTAATAGCACAGCTGTATAAAACTGTCAAAAGTATAATATTCCCACTGGGCAAGTGCATAACATACTGACCTTATGTAATACAACGTTCCTTGGAGAAAGTCTCTAAATTATTCCTTGATGTATCTTTCTGTTACAAATGCATGATGGATGTCTGTGCATTAATGGTGCCATCTCAAGCCAACAGAAGTGTCGACAGAGATGAAAAATTCTGATGAAATAATTCAGTTCAGTTTAATATATTAAAAACTGTATTGACTGGAGCAACAGAGCTTCTCACTGGAACTCTCACCTGTATTGCATCTTTATTTGCGTTCTTGAAATGTAACAAAAATAGAATAAAACAACAGGAAATACATGACTTATTTCAATACTCTCAGTCTCAGTGTAGGTGAGACCTTTTGGTGGCTGTAGATTCATTCACTTCTAGGTGTTTTCATCAGTTTAACTGAATATCTGTTGATGTACTCTTGAGGTCTCTATTACTCTACCCATAATAGACTGTTTGTGCAGGACCTGCCACAGCAGCTGCTGATCCATATGTAGGTCTCCTAAGATAATAGATACATGTGCAAGGCTCCAAAAAAAAAAAAAGATTAAGATTATTCCTCTTTTTTTTTTTTCCCTACATGCATGACATTTTAGGAGAAAGATATTCAAGCCTGCTAATTAGGAGTGGCTGTTGTTGATTCTTCATTTGCTTCAGAAATAACTGAAGGTCTAACAAAGAGCTTGTGAGGGACTGCTGAATTGCATGGTTTCAGAAACTGAACCACAGAAAATTACGCAGGTCAGAGACAGGTATTTACCAGGTTCAGAGAGGGTGTTTGCTACTAATTGCGATTTAACAAGAGGAAATAAAAATACCCCAGAGTAGTACAGGTTGGTATCTGGGGCAATGATTGTAACGAGGCAAGAAAGCTAAATTCAATGTCATCAAGCAGGGTGGTATCTTCTGATTTCTGACTTACAAGGATCTGGTTGTACTTTGTTCTGTTAGCACTGAAATTGGGGAAAAATGATGGAATATCAAGGCTGCTGGAATTTTGCAATTAGATGTTGTACTGTCTTTACCTGGAGTAGGATGGGGATGATATAAATTTGGAGATAGTGTAATCTCACCCTTTTAAAATGTAGTAAGAGCTGTTACATGCACGAAACATCAAAATATATTGGAACGATTAAACTTGGGTTTATATAAAAGAAAGATTAAATATTTATTTGGTAAGACAAATAAACTATTGGCTCCGGTCTACTGATAATAAAATATATGGTAAAGATAAATCTAAACTTCAGTGAGTGTGAGAATGTTCTCGATCATAGTTCAGAAAAAAATGCTAAGCAGTTTGCTCTTTCATCATCTAATAGACTAGACATTGCATTGAAATTCAGCATCTGAGCTCTACTGACACAGGAGCTAGCTGGCTGATTCATTTGGTAAGCCAGGGGAGCAAAGCCTTACTCCAGGTCCCAATCCACAATGGAGGTTAACAGGAGTAGAGAATTAGTGGAAACGTGTATATTTGTTGTAAAATAAGGGAGGGTTTTAATGTCTTGTGGATGTCTTGGGAGCTCCGGGAACAGGAAATGGGAGGTAGGTTTGGAAGGAGGATGGAAAAATAAAACCAAGAAGAAGGTTCAGTTGTCTTTCAGCTATCTTGAGAGTTGATGAAGCTCTGTGCTATGCTGCATTTCAGGCTGTCAGTCAGTGTTCTTGGACCACCTGTGGTTGCCATTGCTTCTTGCTCCTGATCATCTCCACAGGGCCTATTCTCCAGTTCAGAGGATGCAAGTTGCGTTGTCATCTACTCAGTGAGTTGCATGAGCTGCTCAGTCTCTGGGGCTCCCATCTGCATCAGCTGACAGGAGTCCCATTTTGCTCCAATGCTATTGCAGGTGAAATCAGATATCACTTCTCTCCTTTGAATTCTGCTTTTGCAATGGTTATCTCAAAGTGAAAGCACTAATGATAATAGCACAAACTTCCTCACCATCTATGTCTCTAATGAAATGGCTTGTGTGTCCTTAGAGGCAGTAAGGATACTTGGAACTCCCTCTCAGTTATTTTTCCAGTCTATTAAATTGTCTAAACTTCACTTTCTCAAAATATATATAAATAAAAGAAAATCCAGAGAGAATAAATGAAAATCGAGGCCTCTGCTCATCTCATCTAGCATTGTGGTTTATCCCCCCCAGGAGATGTCCTCAGTAGCGTGGCTTCATGACCATGAGAGAAAATAATGATGCACTGAGGAAGCTTACAAATGCACAGCCCCATTGCACAAAAAACGGATCCCCTAAGTGATTCATTGTTACCATTTGCAAAGTAAATAGGGATAAGAGAAAAGGAATGGCTCTGTTTAATTTGGTGTCTTGACACAGCAAGGAGAAGCTACCACTGAAGTTGAAGAAAAAGAGTGAAGGCAGGGGTAGGAGAGAAGAAACAACTACTCTCCTCACAGATTATATATCACATCTGAGGACTGCACTTGCTCTACTAACTGATTGAAAGAAAGTGTGCTTTCGATGTATAATGATGTAAACATAAATCAAACAAAAATTTAGATACCCCTGCCTGTATCCTCTTTAGCTTGCTGTATAGCTTTGAAAAATGTCCCTGTCTGTGTCTGAGGCTCTGAGTGCGGATAGGATAGAACCCTGTTATACACAGTCCATTTCAAATGCTGCAGATCATATACATTATTTATGTAGCTGCCTTTTGGAATGTGTATGTACTTGTCTATTATAAGTGAGATACAGTCTCCGAGTTCTGGTTTTCAGCAATTTTTAAGGAAAAGAAGGCAAAAGAACAAGGTGCAGTCCTCCTTCTCCATCCCCCTCTACTCATTCAGTAGTGTATCCCCATATGTGACCAAGACACCTCTGCTTCCTTATAATGAGTGGGCGCAGGAAAAAGATTGTAGTATGGCTCAGATAAGATTCCTGCTGATCCCTTCTACCTCCGCTTTCCACTGTGTGCTTGGCTGGGTAGCTGACTCATTAAATAAGGAGCAGAAAGCAGCAATTTACTGTTCTGAGCTTGTCCCCACCTTCTGACAAACACCTGTGCAAGTCACATCTTGCACCATCTCCCACAGATGGTTTGCAGGCCAGCTCCCTTGTTTGCACAGTGCCAGGTTGACAACTCTATCACATACTGAAATGAGATGACTAGGAAACCATATCTTTAGCTATGCCTTCCCATGGGTTCAAGAATCAAATTATGCATTTGTAGCTTTGAAAAGGAATACCAAAAAGCAAAGCAAATAATGCTGAAATAATCTGGCACTTTCTAATCAGTCATTTCACTGAGGAGGGCTGTATTTTAGCTTAAAAATGTTGGAAGGGGGTATTGCATGAATAAATACATACAGAGAAACAATTTATTCTGGTTTTCCGGTCTCACCATTTTTGTTTGCTGTTTATAGTCTGCACAAATCAATTTAAGAGGAGCTTGGGGAATTGGAAAGGGTCATAGCCCATCTGTCTTTCATAATATTAATTGAATGGGTTGGATCTTGAGTTATAGCTCTGCTCATTGGGAGGGATGGAGAAGCTTTTTCCATTCTGCTTGACTAAAGGAGCTCTCTGTTTTTTTCTACAGACCTCAGCTCTGCCCTGGTTGTATCCACAGTAAATAGGATATTCTCATGCCTTCTCTGACTCTGGTCAGCAATAAGTGCTTAGGGGAAGGTATGTGCTTATAGTTGGGTAAGGAGAGATGAGCTAATACATCCCTGGAGTATCACACTGGCAGACAGAAACAATCCTTGCTTGTTAGAGAAGCCTGAATTTTTTTGTTTCAGCATTTCCCATTTGGCCTCTTGAGAGAAATCTCAGCAGGTAACTCACCAGTCATTAGCACTGCGCTCCTCCATCACTCTAGAATCAGTACTAAATTCAAATGCCTACATGTTTAGATGAATCTCATGGATGTTGCTGAAGAACAAGCAATGCAGTGAAAATCTTTGAAGTGCATTATGAAATCCAGAAGGCTGAGGTTTAAACAATGCATCTTTTTTCAGCAGCAGCCTCAGGAGATGTGGTCTTGCTCCAAAGTGATCAAAGTGGAAAAAAAAGATTACGGGAAGAAACTTCCAGCCTGAAACTGAATTGCCACCCATAGCCTGAAAATTTGCTACAGTCTCCTTCTCCTCCATAAGAGGGAAATGTAAGAGGGGAAATGTAACAGACTGATACATGATTGAAAGGAGAGTTTTGTCTCTGCTTAGTAATGAATGTGATGCAGTTTTGAATGGTGATTCCCTTTAAATCAAGTGTATTAGGAGAGTGAATGTTGTAGGAAATCAGCATCTTGAAATGCATTGCAGCACCACTATTTAGCAAATGTGTTTCCAGGCTTTTCGTACAGCATTAGTATTGAGAATGTGAAGATGAGGATGGAGGCTTCTTAGGACCTAGTAATTGAATCCTTAGTCCATGTCAGCTGGGGGGCTGATCCAGACCCAGAGAAGGCAGCTGGGAGGCAAGGAAGAAAGTATTGTCAAGAAATTGTTGGAATGATGACAGTAATCCTGCTAATCTGTCTGCAGAGTCACGCAGCCTATTTATGGTCTGGACTTCTTGGCAGCTTCAGAGACAACTACTTATAAAAGTGTTTCTCTTTTCTAGCAAACCCAGACACTACCTCAGAAGAGCACCTAGCACCTACTCCTTAACAAGCTCTGGGTTTAAAATCCTGTGTCTTACTAAATCATGAATAAAGGCTGTAAACAACACTGGTCTTTTGAGACAGGTTCCTTCAGAATCCAAGAGCTGCTTTAACCTGGCGCCCCATTTTGGTAGGCAGAAGGTAGGAAAACAGTTTCGTTCTCCAGGAGAATTCATGCAGAGATGTTCCTGTGATCTGCTAGAGCAGAACTACAGCAGAACATCACTGTGCCTGACAAGGGAGCAGCGAGGGCAGTGACACCTGGATAGAGGTCCAGAGAGCCTGGGGCTTTTTCTGACCATGGAAATACATCAGACATGGCTGAAAAAGGCCCTGAACTGTCCTTTTTTTTTCTGTCTGAAAAAGACCTAGTAACTTTAACAAGAGATACAACCTTGAATTTGGCCCTGTTTTGAGCCAGGGCTTGACCCAATGATCTGTAGACATCCTGTGTCAAACTAAATTATTCTTTGATCCTATGAATCCAGACAAGGTCAGCAGCAAAGCTGCCTTATATTCCTGTACGTCTATTTCCCTCTCTGGCATTGGCTGGTCTATTTTGCTTCATACAGGATGTTTCTCACTGTCCACCTCTATCACATCTGACATGATAAATATGATGCCTTGACCAGACTCAAGGTGCTGCAGCAGCACTTGTATTCCTATGAAAACCAAGGGAATTCCTCAGTTCAAACACCAATCTAAACTGATCTCATCAACATAATGAAACAATACAAGTATGTGCTCATTTTTTCCCCTTCTTTTATCATATGAAGAATATCCAGTATTCTGCTCTCATGCAAAAGGATAAAAAATTAATTGCCTGTGAGAACAGCATGGTGGTACGTACAGGAGCATGTTAGGTATGAAAAGGGCTCTGAGCACCTGATGGAGCTGTAGATGTCCCTGTTCATTGCAGTGGAGTTGGACCAGATGGCTTTGAGGGTCCCTTCCAACTGAAGGGACTGTGATTCTATGATGCACAGCATGAAGTGACAGCTCACTTTCAGAGGAGGTAGCATGAGGAGCTCAGATGAGCTTTCTTGGAGCAGACTTGTCACATTTCACTAACTCGGTCATGGCTCCGGCACTCTCCCAAGCATATCTGTCACAGTCTTCTCGTGCCACTAACACTATACCCTGCATGTTTTCCTGCAACAAGAAAAAAAAAAGAAAAGTGCCTTTAAGTGGCTTTTTACTTTCTCCAAGTTTCAAAAAACACAAGGATAAATTAATAATAATAATAAAAAAGAAGAGATCCAGAGCTGGGTTGGCAAACATAATCACAAGGTATATTAAAAAGTTAAACATAGCCCAGCGCTTTGAAAACCAAGCACCATGGGAAGCTGAGGATGTGTTGTCCCTTGGCTTTATATCGCTTTTTAAAAGGAACGCTGCAATTGAGTAATCAGCTTGCTGGTTGTCATGGCAATTGCTGCTGGCTGCTGCAGGGAATCGGCCTCCGCGCTTTGTCTGCACCGTGCCAAGGGCTGCCACCCACCGCTGCTGCCTGGGGCTTGGCATCCAGGGGGATAAATATAGCACAGGGGGCCCGTGGCCTGGAGCAGGACTTGAGTCAAAAGTCTGTGGTCAACTGGAAGCTTGGGGTGTGCTGTTTGGTATTGAGCAGATGGTGGCTGTAGGGAGGTTTGGAGCTCATGCTAGTGGAGGGTGTGGGGGGTTAATTTCAGATTTAAGTGCAGCGTGCGAAGGGAAAAGTATGTGCAGGATCCATACTGGAAGAGCTGTCTGTCAGTGGCCTTTACCTGGTGATTAGTGTCAGCTCCTGGGGATCAGCACTTAAACTCCAGAGGAAGGGCGGACCTGGAGCAACAGGACACGTGCATGTGGATGAAAGAAGGGAAACAGCTGAGATGTCTAAAATGCACAATGGTAAAAAGCTTCTTTCATTCGCTGTAGGACTTTACCTGCTGTTTCTCCTGGGAAATCCTCTCACTGGGAGTCTGAGAGAAGATTTTTTAGAGTGAAATGACTCTTTCTTTTCTAGAAAGAGACTAAATCATGTGATAAATGACAGATCTGTTCAAACGAGAGTAACTCAAAATCTTCCATTTTGCTGGCTCCCTTCATTCCTAGCTGCTGTGTTTTCATCTCCTCTGATATTCCAGTTTCATTTTTCTGTGCAAGAATCTTTTGAAGCTTTGGCCTGCAAACTGAACATCTCCTTGATAGGAAAATGGATAATTTGCCTTGATAGGAAAACAGATAATGCATTTATCCTGCTTGAGGCACAATGATATTGTGGCTAGGACGTGTACAGCGAATCAAGGCAACAACCAAAGTCGTTTAAACACAGATTAGCTAATCCATAGTGGTAATTACAGAGCTACATCTCCACAGAAGCTTTCAAAAAATCAGCACGTTTGTATTAAAAGAACCAAGCACTTACTGCCTTTCATCCTAAGAAAAAACAAGCTATGAGAGACCAACCTATGCTTCAGGATGTCTTCAACATTTTCTTTTTTTCAGTTGTGTAACATCTTAAAGTTTTATAAATAAGGTCTAAAGAAAGCGATATAGTAAATTATTGACGTCTCTTCAAAGCTCTAACAGATTTCTCCCTAATATATCTGGTGGCATCTCAAATTAATATTGTTTCATTTGCTTGCTGTATTCTGCCTAGCCAAAGCATGCCAACATCATTCTGTAAATTAGTTCTCATTACTTAGCTGCATTTACAACAGCTAGCAAATACTGTATGCAGCACTGTTGCTTTGAAGAGTTTAAGTAAATATTATTTTTGTTCCTCCTCCATTTTAAGGGTAAAGTGATGTGTGTTTAAAAGCTATCTGAAATTCAGAGACACCTGGCAGCACAGCATAAGAGTGTGAATGTTAAGGCTGATCAAGTTTATATACACAATGATACTTGACATTGCCCTTTAAAAACTGGTCTCTGCTTACTGCAAAAGATGTTCTGCCATTTGTAATAACCATTTCTCTCGTTACTTCTCTGCATTTAGCTCTCTTTGTTTTGCATTCTGTAATGTCCTTAGCAGAATATTGCCATGCTTGCATCTATCTAACAAGTTGGAACAGTGATAGCAATTTTAATTAATCACTGCAAGGTTCTATTTTGCATGAAGAAGGCTCAGCCTCTTTGACCCATTAATTAAATTGTGGAATTTACAGTTCCTTGAAAATGTTGAAGAAGCAAAGGATTAGACAGATCTGAGCTTTATTTGAAATGGAAATTGAGACACATTGGACTGCAGATAGCAAAGAGAGGAGTGACATGTTAAAAAAGGCTTCTAGTTCAACAGCCATCTACTAAGCCAAAACCAACTAGAGGGATGAATTTTCCGTGACAAAAATAATACAGCAGCAAGAGTCAATGGGTTAGATCTTCGGGGCTAAATCAGCCAAGTTCTTCTAAACCTTGCAGAAACTCCAACTTCTACAAGAAGAATTTTGTTATCACTTTTTCTTTTGGTGAGTGAAACAATGTGAATTATTCCTCTTCGGTAAGGAATTAAATCTTAACATGTTTGGGCAATGCCTTGGGGAAAGTTGAGTGATCAAAAACATAGAGCAAACAATTCAGGTCCCTCTCGCCCCGCTGAGCTCCTGGCTCAGTGTGTCTGCAGGCGAGTCACTCGCATCCCTTGTGCTGCAAAGCAAACTGCAGGAGTGGGTGGAAGTACCAGCCAGGCTCTTATTGTAATTCAAAAGTCTTTCTGAGTGCTTTGGTAGGAAAAGTAAATATTTTATTGAAAAAGTAGTTGCTTATAATGTTAAATTCATTGATAAGGAGTCTCAGATTCCTTTAAATTCCTTCTGTTGCTTGCTAGCATAAGAATCAGTTTAGTAAAATCAGCAGGTATTTCTTCTGGGAGACTCTCATCGAACATAGTAGAGAACTGTATATATTTCTCTGTTCTGTCTTCTAAAATGGAATTTGTTAGAACAAGGATGTTCTGCAGATCCCTCTCCAACAAACAGCTGGAACTCCGAGTTTGGTAACACACAGAGCAACAGATGTACATACTTAGAAGCACTGTTACTTGTTTACATTCACAAAGCTTTAGACATCTCTGGAATAAACACAAAGTAAAAGATGCTTCCTGTCCCAAAGACCTGCAGCCTTTGCTGCAGGAAAATGTCTCAAGTCTGAATTAAGTTAATGCAATTGGGTTCAGCTGGATTTGGGTTTATAGCTTGTGCATGGCTGTGTGGGGGGGTTGAAAAGGAGGATTGGGGGGGGGATTTTGGATATCATGATGAGCACTATACACACAAGGTTTGTTGTGTGATTTTGGCTTTCTATTGGTTTCCTGAATCTTCAGACCTACTGTAAAGAGAAATATACTTGATTAAGTATGGCTATTTCTCACCAATAGAAATGGGCATTCAAATTGCAGGTGAGAGACTTCCAATCTACAGAAGTAATTCACAAGTTGTGAGCAATTATTAATGATCATTTAATCACTACCAGTATTTAATATTCATCTATTTGTTTTTCACCTCTCCTGCTTCTTGAATGTATTTTTGTCCCATCCACAGGTATGTTCTCTCCTAATCTGACTCCTGCTATCCCCTATTCCCATCCTGTATGCTCAACAACTATTCTGGGGCATGCATATTTCTCATTTGGGCCAGTGTCCAGGCAATTGAGACTCAGTAATGTTCAGCTTTGTGCCAATTGGAGATTCAAGCTGTGTATGCATTGGGAAAATTGCTCAAGAAACTTGATTTGGTATATGGATTAAAAATAATTAGAGTGAAATTCTGTTCTGCATGATTAGATTTTTTTTTCCCAAAACCACATATAAATAAGATTATATTCCTCTTCCCCAGACAGTGATGTTACTAGGTTTTTTCTTTTTTTTTTTTTTCAGACTGTCATTATGCCTAGGACATGTCTTTGGCCTCCTTACCCTTGGCATGACAGTATTAACAATCCTTACAAAAACATTTATCCCTATCTTAAGCCTTTTTGATGGTATTAAATCTTCTGCCATCCCACATTTCCAAGCTGGCTGATGGATGTATGCAAATGCATAGTGCTAAGGAAAGACTTTTTAATATACAGCACCAGTAAATTACTGAGATTATTACAAGATGAGGGAAGGCATGATAAACTGTTCTGTTGTTGACTATATATTCCCAGGATATAATGGTGATAGACAAGCAGACAGGCAAATAGATAGGTGTTTGGTATAGCTATCTGAGAACCTCAAATATAAATAATGTTCTATGTTATCTATTTGCTTTGTCACTTCTCAAGCTGCATGAGCAGCTCCCTCTTTAAGCTTCCAAGATTTTTAATGTAAGTATATGAAGAAGTAAACCTTTCCATCTCTATTTGCTTCCTACAAATAAATCCCAGCAGTGAGTGTGGCACGCAGGGGCAGGTATTTAATACCTGTGCATGGCTCTTTGATGCCTGAACTGTGGCTGCGGCATTCTGCATTGCAACTGGGAAAAACGAAGTGCCCATATGTGCTGGTAAAGCGAGCCTACAGTGTGCAGCCCCGAGCAGGACTACCAGCTCCTTGCTGCTGCTGCACGCGGGGCTTTGCTCCCGTGCCCCCAGGAATAGCCCTTTGCCGACCGCAGTTGCATTGTAACGGGGAAAGTGGCAGCAGATGGCGCTCAGGAACGCACGGAACAGCTCCGGGTTCTTTAGGGAGAACGGAGCAGTGCCCGGGATGCTGCGGCTCTACCGCAGCGGTGGGATGCTCAGCACCTCGGGTGCTGCTGACAGGAGGGAAAGGCAGGGGTAGAGCAGGAGAAGCCCCCAATCCCAATTTGAAGTGCTCTTTCAACTTCTGCTTTGTCTTGGCAAGAAATCTGCACAAATCAAAATAAATAGTAATCCTACAGAAGGGATATAATTTGGCAGTAGGTTCTAGCAGCTTTTAGAAAATGCCACTTAATTTCTACAGAACCTTACTGACTTCTCCATAGGGGAAATAATTCCATGGCTGAGCCAAAAAATTCATTCCTAGAGCTGTAGCAGAGAGGGAGAAGAGAGTTAATTTTCAATATCTTTGTTTTGGCTCCGTTTATTTTTCTCATAATTTTGCATTCAATTGAGGCTCTTTTTTTTGTCTTTTTTCTTTCTTTTTCTTCAAACCACTCAAGGTGTTTTTCTACTGTTATTTTCGTTTTTTCACTGCCTGCTTTCTGAACCGATACCCAAGCACTTGTGGGAGAAGATTTATGGCTCTGAAAGCTGGAGGTCTGCTGTCAATGAGGCTTGCTTTACCAGCAGAGACCTGTACCTGAGCAGGTCAACAGAATGGACTGCATTAAAGAAAGTAAAATACATTAATTTTGAAGATAAGGACAGAGATACGGGGGGAATGTGCATGCATCTGTTATTTCTACAATTAGAAGCAGACTGTGCTCTGCATTTCAACCAGATAAAAAGTCTTCCTTCTTTTTAACAGCAACAACAAAATCTACTTAGTAGAAGTATTGGATATTATATTAAGACTTGTGATTTTTATTGCCTTTCTTTTTCGGTCACAAAGTGTGCTTTACAAAACAGAATGAAATCTCTTAAGTGACTATCAGAACTTGGCGTCATAAGCACAAAACCACAAATGCTTAGTGCATAAGCAGCTTTTGACATGTCAAAGCTTTCTACAAACCTTAAGTACAAAGCCACAGGAGAGCATTCTGCACTGCATATGTAAAGGAAATTGCTGCCCCCCATTTTGGAGATGGGCAGCAGTGTGTTCCCAGTTTTGTGTTTCCAGTGCCAGGCTGCAGGCAGGGTGAGTGCTATGAGAAGGGCTACTCAGCAGAGCATGGACACAACTGCTGGCCATGCGTCATGCCAGTGCAGATGGCAGGGCTGGCTGGAATCCCGAGCTTTGTCTACATAAACCTGAGCTGCTGGCTTCCAGAAAATGTCTAAAACCTCCTAGGCTTGTAGTTTGACAAACCTTGTTTACCCCTGTGACACATGATATCAGGCCAATCTTGAACTGGCCTGTGGGCTTGGCATCAGTCTGGGCTTCCTGACAAGGAGCAAAACTTCAATAGAAATGAAGACTGCATCCTGTGCCCCGGCTATCTGTAAGGTTTTCTCCCTGTGGTGTACCAGCTGCTGCCCATACCTGTGGCCCCAGCTGCAATTAGGATGTGTTGGGGTGATGCATTAGGCCTCAGTTATGTTAGTGAAATGCAGTGCTAGCACAACCCTGCTGTCAGGATTCATTGTCTACTTGAGAGCTGTCTGAAAAAGAAAAGGAGTTAAGCTGAGTAAGGCAATGGGGGAAAGGCTTAGATCAATATTTCAGGAAGCCATCTGTGTTGAGGCAGCTATGCCCAAGACCAGGCAGTTGAGCAGAAGAGTGAAAGGCAAAGTAGCTCTGTGATGTTACTGCTAAACTGTCCTCAGTTTGGGTGACACTTCTTGGAAATTTAAGTACAATTATTCCAATATAAAAGGTCCCTAATACCATTTTCTTTAGATGTATTCTTCCAAAGGTCAAACTCAAGGCAGCAATTTTCAGCTTCAATTTGCATTGATTCCAAGGAGGATTTGGAGTGTTGTTTGCAAGCCCTGTGGTTCACCATCAGCAGCCTTAGCAAAGGTTTTCCCAGAGCACTTCCAAACTTGTAGTCTGGAGATAGAATGTTCCATGGCAACTGTCAGAAAACCTTGCTCTTCTCTCATGGAGCAAGTTTTATGTTCCATGACATCTGCCTCACCCCGTAGAATGAAAGCTATTACTACTCTGTAAGATCAATTAGCAGCTTAACACTCAGTACCCAGAAAAGCCAAACAGCTGTTTATGCACTTATCACATTGTATTAAACAATGTTTTAATCAAAGGCTTTTTGCTGGGGTGACCTGCTACTCTTGTAGGGAAAAGGGTGTTCAAGACAGGAAACATATGTGTAACTTTTCCACTGTCAGTATTAATAAGATCAGGCACAGAATAGTATCTGTGTGAGAACAAGAAACAGCAAAATAGCTGCAAAGCTTCTCATTCTCAAATGAAGGTGAAAGATTTTTTCCTTTCTGACTGGAAGACTTCACATTTCTTATTCACTGACAATATTTTCCATTTTTTTGGCTCTTGGGAAGGCTCTCTCACATATCCAGTTTGCTATCACCACCTTCAGTAATATTATTTACTTTATTTTATTGGAAGAATTAGGTGTTCAAGAAACTAAAGTCACAATGAATAACACTCTTTTTGATCCCTCAAGACGATAACATAGTAAGGTCTTTTCTAATCCTGATTCTGCAGTTGTGTGTGTGTGTACACAAATACAGTTCTGTTAGGGACTCTGTAGTGTGTGAGTTCTCAGGAGGTGAAAGAGAACCTCTTATTTATTTCTGCTTGCTTGCTAACCTTTTAAATCAGAAGAGGTGGCTTAATGACAGCATCATGCTTGAAAGCACTACTCATTCTGCACCCACTAGTTTGACTCATGGCCAGACTGACTCAAATGTTTCAGGGGTTCCCTGGGGTGTGCTGCTATCCAGTGATTAAGCCTTGAAAAGAAACAGAACAAGATCTCTTGATGCTTTCGGTTTGTATTGACCTGAGCTTTGGTGAGTAGCACCATATCCTTGTGTTGTCTGAGCATGGTTTCTTCTGGATGAGGCGGAGAGCAACATTTTCAGAAGTATTTAAATGACTTAAAAACATAACAGTGAAGGTCAAGGTGTTCTGAAGAATGGCTTCTGCATAACTCAGGCAAATCTGAGACACAGGTTTAGGTGTGAAGCAGTGAAGATGCAGTAGGAGTGATTAGAGCAGGCTGCCAAGCCCACTGATGAGGCAGGATAAATTAGCTGCCTGCTGGGTTTCATGCTGCTGAAGCTTAACTGACTCCACTCCCTGAGCTAGGCATCATATTTTCAATGCATATCATCAGTGCCTCAGATAACCTGCCTCCCTCAGAAGTGCCTTTACGTGCACAGGATGCCCAAAGAGCTGTGGGTGTTCCATTCCTGGAGTTGTCCAAGGCCACACTGCATAGGATCCTGGGCAGCCTGACCTGGTGGGCAAGGGGTGGAACCAGATGACCTTTAATGTCCCTTCCAACCCAAACCATTCTGATTCAGTAATCCATTGTTTTCATTTTGTATGAATCTAACTACAAGGTTATCTGTCTTGAATATTTCCCTGTAGTTTGAGACCTTATATTCCCCCCTAGGTGCTCCATTATCTAAATACAGACAATTAGCTGGTGAAAATCACATCTTCCTTGATACTGAAACCTCAATTTCAACAAAACATTTGACAAGTACATAAGCTGTTATAAATTATTCAGTTCTCATAACTTTCCATTGGTACTAATAGATGAAAGATGTTTCTCTTACTTCATGTTTGGAATCCTGTTTTTTCATTCTCAGAGGATTTTGTCCTATGAGTAAAATTACCTGTGTGCAGAAGGATCACTTTACTTTTTTCCCCATCATTTTCCATGTAAATTGTTAGACATGTAGCAGAAAATCCACATGGCAACTGAGTGCCATTAATTTTTATAGTCTGATTGTCTACCTTTTGCATCTAAATCCTGCCGTCATGTTTAATCACAGGAATTCTTGGGGAAAACGTTCTGTTTTATTGTCTTTACATCTCATTCCTCAGATGGGGGTTTGGTGTTTGGTTTGTTGGGGTTTTTTCTTCTTTCTGTTATGCTTTGAGCCTCATGCTGCATTTTCCTGCATAAATGTAATAAAGCAGGTTAAAAATATATCCATTTACCTACCAAGACACTAATTTTATTTCCATCCACATTTCAAAAGAGAAAATTCATTTTTAGACAGAAGCGATCTATGATGCGTTTTTTTATTAAACTATGGGTAGTGTAGTTAAAGCTTCACTGGAACTATTGAAAAGATAAACCTGTCTGAAAGCATTAATCTTTACTTGCTGGTCATCTTCACCTTTGAGGACCTCAGCAAAGACAGGTAGCAGTGACCACCATGTTAGTCCCAGTGAGGAGGTGGGAATGGGGTATCATAGTGCAGTGCCAAGGTGCACCTGCCATCCCTACTCTTGCAGAGCTTTCCAAAAGGCTGCTGCAATATGAAGAGCATCTCAACAAAATAATAACATAAATGTTTAGTTCTCTTAAAGATAAAAGTTGATTCCTTCTCTGCTGTTATTTTCTCCCTCTCTAGAAAAAAAAATAATTATTATTGTATTTCATTTTTATATGCACTTTGTGACGAGTAATGCATTTCCAAGAAAAGGATTAAATCTCTCAAAGTGAGGTAATAAAACTGAAGCTGTAATGAAACTCACTGGATATACAAGGAGATATTTCACTTAGGCAGTGGAATAAAAATCGTGTTACATTCCTGATCAGAATAATTCACGACCAAAATGGCTCATCCTACTTTTAATTGTCCTTGTTTTTCAAATAAAACTTACAGATGGTTTGGATAAATCACTGTCTGTCAAACCTAGGTTGTGAATGGCTCAGGGAATCTCAAGGGGCACTTTCAGTTTTTAGGACTATTCATTTATTTATTGGACTACACTATTAAAGTGTAAGTCCAGAGATTTACTTTTTTATTCTACTACTTAAAATGCATAAACCAAATAGAAATGACAGCAAGAAATGCCAAATGTGAGCTTGTACAGAAGCTCTGAATGATGTTCCTTACTTTTTCTACCAAGAATTGGAGAAAAAGAAAAAAGAAGTATTTTCCTTAAAATTCTAGGGTAGAATACAGTAGTTACACAGTTGAGATCCATTCTTGCTTTTTGAAAAATATCTGAAGTGCTTGATTAAACCAAGAGTTGAGATACCATAGCACGTTTAATCTGATTTGCTAATAATGGTTGCAGTAAGTACATTGTGTTTAGTAGATACACACATAAGCCTCAATTGTGACTACTCTGTTTTATCTGATATCTCTCAATTTGCATGTTCCCATTTCCATTGTACCTTTAACAGTTCTTTTGTAAACTGGAAAGAACCTGCTCCTTAGTTTACAAACTTATCCCTCACACTTTCAAATGCCCCATCACTTTAGCTGCTTAATTAGAATGAAGAGACTTACTGTTCTTCAAGCCTGTGTGGCATTGATTTAGCTACAGATGAAATCAAAGTATTTTTTCTCTGGCCTTATATTTTACAAATATGTAAGTGATACTTTTAATAAATTACAGATCTGACCAAGCATCCAGGGCCTCATGCAAAAGGTGAAGGAAAATCTTACACTCTAGCTCAGATATCTTCAAACCAGAACACTCTGCAAATATATGTTACTAAAATGTTATGTATATGTACTATAGAGATATAAAAAAAGTCTCAGTATTTGGTGTGACAGAGACTGATGCTCACCTGCACAAACATAATGATTCTAGTTTAGTTGTTACAGGGGAGAAGTGTACTATTGACCTCAGCATGTGGGATATACTCATTTATCTGGCTAAATCTGGAAAAAAAAATGAAAAGGACCATCAAAGAGACACAGATGATGAATGAAATCTTTCTGTTTCTGTTCTTCTAAGAGATATTTCTTTAGCAGCTGGACTGTTGCAGAAGATTCGTCATAGAATTCGAGAGCAGCTTCCATGTAGTTGTGGTGATGAGAGTACATTTGCTCTTCATTACTCAATATATCTTAAATTGCTTCCTGCTCTTGGTAACTCTGATGGACCATTGTTCAGAACTGTATTGTTATGTATAAAGTGTCAGCTTGAATAGTGAGAAACTCACAATGGGACACTGAAGTTACTCTCTTCATAACTATAAAATAACAACAAGAACAAAAACAAGCTAAAAACAAGCAGCATAATGTACCAGCAAGGATCCAAGAAGACTGATCATTTCAGACGCAAAACATCTTGCAAAACATCTGTTTATCTCAGACTGCGAATGAAAGCAGGGGGAGGTTTGCTCAAGGAATGGCTCTGCCACTGAGCAAGGAAAGCCAACACATCAGTGCAAAGTAAATGCAAATCTGTTCCCACTTGCCAAATTAATCAAGTTCACGTAATCTTATTTGTCATCTTTTCCAAAGATAAGTTTGTCAGACCGACTGAAGTTAGTGATGACATAGATAAACAGTATCTGGTGAATATAAGGACATATCCAAAATTAATATGGATAGGGATGGGAGCTCAGGAGAGGTGAAGAAAAGCTATATCCCAATTTAGCAGGCTGAGAAGAGTGCCCTTTTCACATAAAGCCAAATATAAAAATATGAGAAGCAGAGAAAATCACTGAACAGCTAACTCTGAATATCTCATGATTTCAAATGTTTGTCTTCTTTGTCTTCTTCTGACTAAGGAATGCAAAAAAAAAAAAATTAAATATAGGAGTGCAGTTGATTTTGATTGCAGTTTCACACACAGACTACAAAGTTATCTGTAGCTTTCCACCTTCACAAATCATATGAATGACAAAGTAAAAAAATTGTTTTTGTTTATCAATTCAGGCTTACATTCTTTTGCTGAAGAGCTGAGCCTAGGAAAGAGGAAAATAATGTTAAAGATGGCAATGTTAAACTCCAGCAAAATAGTAACAAATGTACAATATGAATTCTGAGATAAAGATGGTAAGAATAAGACTGTAAAAGGAAATGAAAATTCATGATGACTCTTCACTGAGCTTTGTCTGGGTCTTCTATCAGCAGAGAATGATCAGTCAGAGGTACTCTGTGGTATGTCATAGCAAATGGGTTCCAGTGAGTTTTAGATAAACTGCACCTTTCCTGTGTAACCAGCCAGTGTCTAGGCTGCCCTCAGCCTGGTTATATTGCTAGGGACTGTAAAGCCAAACGAAACTCCCAAGTTAGGCTGAAGCTAACCAGCACAACCCTCCCTGACCTTGGAGATGGATGAGATGTTTTGTTATTTAAGTTTGGGATGTGGCCAAGCATCAGAATTGTCTTTTATTTACTGCCAAGTGCACAAAAGGTTTCAGATATTCCTGTTACGTTGAGCAGTTCAGTTTGTAGTGCACACAGACTGCAACAGGCTGGAAAATCTGCTCTCCTCCTAGGGAGCGTTTGACTTTTCACTTAGGACACGCAAAATCACACATGCAGTTGCCCTGGCTTAAAATTATACTCTGATTATCACCTCGGCAGAATTTGCTTTCCGGTTCTCACTGTAAGTTTCCAAAAACATCAAAACTCTGAACAAAACCTTTGTTGGCATCTTTGTTGATGTATGAGGTGTGAGTGAAGTGCCTTGGTTTGTTAGGCCCAGAGCAGAGGAGGCTGAGGGGAGGCGTCATGGCGGCTTGCAGCTCCTCGTGGCCCTGCGGCTCCTCACAGTGAGCGGAGGAGCAGCTCCTACAGTATTTAGGACGATGGGTTTTTTACCTATATCCTGACAGTTCTGAATTACCTGCACTAATCCTCAGGGTATGCAAGTGGTAGAACAGCAGGAACTCATCTATTGTGGTATCGACATGGCCCATTTACTTTGGGCTGAAGTCACAAAACGGTAGGCCATGCCTTTTTATGAAGCTTTTAGCTGTCTGTAAGTTAGATCAGAATAAGCTTAGGATCACTTCATTTCAAAGATCTGACAAATTTATGAGAGGCAAGCTCACTAAGCAAAGCTGCATGTCAAGAGAAGGCAAAACCCTTGTTCCAAAATGGGGCAGGTTACTAAAATGCTCAGAGCTTGCAGAGCCAGGCTAGCTTGGCCAGCTGTCCTACCCTGCCACTCCACCTACAGGCTCTTTCTGCTAACCATACATCCAGCTACTTTCTCTTGCAATAGATTCTGGATGTTAAGCTTTGTTCAAACAATACAAATATTCATAATTTGTGTTTCTCTGACTGCGTAATGTACCTGAGTTGAGCTGTTCAGCTGGTGGAACAGAGAGAGGAAAAGGATGGAAAGAAAGAAAATCCACACAATAAATATTTTATTTTCTACACCATTCATCCAGGTTTCAATGTGCAGTATAGAAAGGTGACTTTCAGATTCCTGGAAAAATTTTGAATGCCTTAAAGTGACTCAATTTCTCTTTCTCCCACTGTAACTCTGAGCTAGAGCTTATGATACCTTAGAATTAAGCTAATCTCCAAGTAGGTGTTGATTGCAGACACCCAGCTATATATTTCTGTAGAAAATATACAGAAAGTGAATTGGATTGTGCTAACCCAGGACACAGTGCTGCACAGACAGGATGTTTTGTTCTACCCACCTGCAATATTTTAACAAACTAGGAGGAAGACAGATGGAAGGACAACTTGCCCATGTTATTGTTATCTCACAGAAAGACAATACTGCAGTTTGTCATCCTCACTTTCTACTGGCTGTGCTTTCTGAGCTCTGTCTCCTGAATATTTCCCTGCTCTTACAATAACTGGAACAGTGAGTAGCTCCCCTCCCCCAAACCAAATTTGCTTTTCTCCCCTCAGTTTCCCAAATAACACTTCCTTTAACCACCAAGTTCTGCATAAATGCTTGGCTTGAAATGCCATGAGCTAAAGAGATGAGCAAAGCATTGCCAAACACAGAATTGAAAAATAGAAATGAGAAGCAACTTGCAATGCTCCATGAGACCCCAGCACACAGGGAAAATAAATGCCATCTCCAGGGCTATTACCAGGGAGGCACCGATGTAGGAAGGAGGAGCGTGGGGAGCGCTGGTGCAAACCTCCCCACGCAGCAGAGCCATTGGCATTGCTAAACAGCCTGAGTGATACCTGGATACTGTCGCTCCATTTGTGCAGCACGCAGCTGGACTCTCAGCGCCAAGAAATTAAAAAACAATCAGCTTTATTGGCCTGTCACTGCCAGGGCAATTAGCACTCATTTCTGACAGCATATGCCCATGCACTGCACTGGCTTGTGGGAGTGCCTCTCACAGCCTTTGCTGCTCTGCTTGCTCCGGGCACATAGCGGAGGTGGCTCCTGCTCCTGAGGGCTCCTCTCCGGTCCCCCATTACTCCAAAGCTGTAGGAGCAACATGCTGAGAAGCAGCAGCGTTCTCCTTCCTTGTGGAGGAAGAATAAAACATGCTGGTCATTAGTTCCCCTTAGATCTGTAAAAGCAGCGGGACTAAGCTGCTTCCATTCTTAGGCTGAGAAACTAATTTAAAGTCAGGAATGCATATTTTGGGGAGAAACGTAGAAGATCCCCATATGCAGGCTACAGAAGGCTTCCCTGATGCTTTAATTAAGTGTGTATATTTGAGGATGCTAAATAAGTAAATTAAAGCCTGGATATTAGTTCTTTAGGAGGAGCTGTGTTTTTGTATCTCAGTTCTGCATTTATAATTGTACAGATCACATAAAAGCAACATGTATTTAAATCAGAGCATCTTTCTAAATATACCTAACCTCTACACATAAAAACTCTCAGCAGGTGCCTTGTTAAACAATAAGGAACATAGGAGGCAGATTGCTGTTATGAAGCCTTTGGTGAAAACTAACTCTAATTGTGTGCTTGTGTTACTTTATCAGTTGTAATAGTAAATCTCTATGGTCCAAAAAGAGACTTTCACACATCTAGCTAGAAAGCTACACAGTGTAATTTCAACATACCATCTGCCTTAGCTTTTAGGTCCTAAAATCTGAAGATATTAATATTTGATTCTGTGAATGCCAGGGTATCTTTGAGGGTATTAAGCCAAGCCCCTAAGAGTTCACGCAACTATTTTTTAAATTGAAATGAAAAGAAACCAGACATTGTTCAGGATGAAGTCTCCCAACTTCTTTAGCCTCCCAACATGAAAGTACAAAATGCAACAGATGTATTAGATACAGTCTAAATGTTGTTTTAACACCAAAAATAAACAAGCCACTTCCACATGGAAAAGATAATAATTATAAGCCTTTCTATTTAGCTTCAGTTTTCTTTCTCCTTTTTAATACAACATTTAATGAAACTTCTAGGGATTTTCAAATACAGATGCTAACTCTATTTACAAGTAGAGTCTGACAAATATATGAGCTGCTGAATCCTTAGCTAGCCCACACTGTAATTCGATAGCAGCCTGAAGCAGGAGAGGCACTCACACTAGTTTGAATTCCAGTGAAGCCATAAGCTACAAACAAATTCTGCTTTTTCAGTTCTCCATACCTGAACAGATCCATGAATTGCAGTACAGTTCAGTTTCTATGCTACTAAAGAGAATAAGTCTCAGCAACATGAAGACTTCTAAATAATAAAAAATCACTATTTTAAAGTTAATTTATTAATTCATTTAATGATATTCATTTTCAACAGACCAGAGTGTGTAGATGAAATCTTTTGTTAGGGTCTTTTTTTAAACTGAGCAGTCTGTAAAAATAAATATAAGAGATCCAGATAATAACAGCTTTTGGCCAAAGCAGAGGGATAGTTCTGGCAAAGAATGAGCAGACACTGCTCAGGTGAGCTAGTGGAATATTTCACTGTTGACTTTTTTATTTTATTTTATTTAAGGTTTTCAAGACACTGGAAACATTTTCTGTCACTGTCCTGAACAGTTTCTAAGCATTTGACCTGCAAATATTTTCCCCGGAGCTACAGAATTCTGTATAGAAAAGGTAAGCTTTTGGACTATGGTTGGTCTTCCTCAGGTGTCCTTGCTCTGACCTTCACTTTCCCATTGCAAAAGCTCATTCTCTAGCCCTTGTTGCTGAAGCACAAAGGGTCTCTATGTTCCTGTCTCATCTGAAAATGCATAAGCTCTCTTCAGTGTTAATATGGTCTCATTAATTTCTCAGCTAACTTGAGTTATCTGTCGAGGCAGAAGATTAGCACCTTTGGAAACAGTGTGGGGGTGTTTTCCTTTGCTCAGGAGTCTGACTGTATTGACTATGCTGAACAACAATTAAGTATGAGAAATCTTGCCTCATCAATGTCTCTTCCATTTTGAGAGGTGCAAACAGGTTTGAATTCTCTATTAACTGACAGACAACTTAATTGGTTCCCCTTCATCTCATTTTAAATGCAGTGATGGTCTATGCACAACCTTGAGTAGGTGTAATGGAAAAAGACCTCCCAGCTGCTCCCTCCTCTACATGGGCATTTTGGCCCATGGCACTAGGGAATTGAAGGTAAGAAACAGTGTCACCAAAGCACGAGTGTGCTTAGGATACAGATTCAGTGGGGGCTCCACGCTGATCACTCTTACCTCCATGGTTCAGTTTAATTTTTAAGCAGGAAATTCCCAAATCTCTAATCAGTTCATTTCTTTTTCCTCGGTCTTTTTCAGCTTTTAATTGTTTCTGAATGGAGGAAAGTAGCTAGGTATAGGGCATACAAATCAAATGTTTGTCCCAATTTCACCCTCCTCCTTACAGCACCTTCTGGGAGGCTGAATGAACAGAATGGTAATCTCATTTACTAGGAAACACTAATGAGTGTGTTCAATCTAAAGTGAAGACCCTATTGTGCATAGGTCAGCTGCATTTGAAACCTAAGGAGACCCAGGGAACTGTTTTACTGCAAGATGTTAATTAGCTTTATTGAAAACAGCAGCAGCTTAAAAACATAACAAAAATGTTTTTTCTATGGATGTTCTGTTAAGAAGATAAATTTTCAACCGCTGACTGGGAGGGAGGGAAGAGAGAAAAAAGATAACCACTTGATTGTAAGAGATGGAAATGCTTTACCATGGTTTTTAACAACTTACTATAATAGCCAATGATATCATCTTGATTTCACAGTGAAACTCAATTTTATGTGTCAGCAAAGCAATCTTAAACAGCTGAGCAGATGTCAGCTGCATATCTGCCATGTCAGTGATCAGGAAAGATGTTTTTCATGAGTAGCAACAGAGTCATTGCAAGGAATGTTGATTTTTTCTCTTTTTTTGTATACTTTGCAATGAATGTGGAAAGTTGCAGAACTTTGAAAAAGTAATTCCTAATCTCTGCTAGTCATGGATTTTGTTTGTTTATGTGGCTTTATCAAGAATGTTTTCTGCTATTAGGAGGGAAGTGTAAAGCCCAGAAGAAGCTATTGGATAAGGGGCTTTTGGAGGACACTTGAATCAGGGCTGGCATTTCAGCTCATTATTTTCAAACTAACTTCTACTTCAAATTGTTACAGCCTCTGTAGCATCTGGGTAACTTCCTAAAACTATTTCCTAATATTCTTGCTCAGCCTTTTTTTAGATGAATATAATTCTGCACCTGTGCATCCAATTGCTGTTTCCTCCCTGCTGCATTACTGTGACTGGAGCTTTTACCGACATGCACAGTTCTTGAAGGAGCATTTTAAGTTCTTACGAGTGAGTAATAATACTAGAAAGGAGTTTCACCCGCTTCTCATTATTACTAGTGGTGTATTGTTGCTGGAAGCTGTATGAGGCTGTGAAACATCCAAAATCAGATGAGTGCTGCACTATGCAAGAGGTGATTGCTATTAGAAACTGAGGAGGGTGGAAGAGTGAAAGTTAAATTTGGGAGTACTGAGTGCTAATCAGACAAGCTGCCCACTACCACGTGGCAAAATGAATAGGCTGCACACGGCTATGGATCACATACAACCTTGCGTTTTCAATCTGGGTTTCCAGTAGTTGACCAGATATGTCTTCCCTTCATCTCCTCCTTGAAGGGATTTGATGAGTAACCTCACATCTCGTTTGTAGTTATTTTTCCAGAATTCAAGGTTGAACTTTCAATTCCACTTCTTCCACTGAGGTTAGACACTTCGAAGAACTGAAAAACTGTTGGTCCTCAAGGGAGTGAAGTTGGGGCTAATGTTTGGCCATGAGTTCTATGCGTTACACCTTGTTTATACTCTTGCTTCTGCCTCAAACTTTGAAATCTGTGAACCTTGCTATAAATCCATTCTCAAAGGACCAAATTAGAAACTGCTTTCCTGCATTAAAAAAAAAATAATAATAATGCCTGAGGTTTAATGAATAATGCAAGTGCTTAACTGGACAATGAGATCCCAGTGAGTATGGATAAATACAAGCTGGATTTTCAAAGCAGCTCAGAACTCCACATGCACTCTATGCTATTCTAATATTTCAAATATTGCTAACCTTTTTGCACATGTGAAATTCTACCCTTATTCAGCAAGTGCTTGCTTACGGGAATTGCTATGTCACGGCCTGACCCAATGATTGAACACCTGGCTTAGGGATGCAATCAGCTCTGGGAGCACAGGTGAAAGCAGTTCACCTGTGTGACCGGAAGGAATGGAACCTGGTTCCACCCTCCCTAAGCCTCATTTAAGGGCTAGTGTCATGAGGGAGGGATCTCTAAGTAGAGATCCTCTTCCTGGAGTATTTAGTGAATTCTGACCCTTGGGAGAGGTAAGCAAATCTTCCTTTTTTTTTTTTTAACTGGACCGTGGTTATAATGTTTTTTTGGGGGATAATTTAGAACTGGTTATCTGCCATTGCCTTTCCCTGCAGCTTGCAATGTTGTTTTGTGTTGTTGTTGTTGTTGTTGTTTTTTTTTTTTTCCCCAAGCATGGGATTTCTAACTTTGGCTCATTCAGAAGTTTTTAACGTGCACCAGAGGTTGCAACCCTGAGCCACAGAATCACAGAGAACGTTTTTAGCTGTGTTTTGCCAATGGTCCATTGCGATCAGTAATTCAACTGCAGACAATTTCTCACTATTTTGAGAGTAGATGAAATTACTCCAGTTTTAAGGCTAAGAGTAATTTAAGTGAACTTCTCTTCTGATGAGTTCTTAAGTATAGAATGATGGCATCTCTTCTGGGCTTCCTAGTTTTTCCTGTAGTCAGTAGGAAACAAGTTCTGAACAGAACAACAGAATGAGTTGCCTAAATAAGAGGCAGATATTGATTTTATTCCAATTACTCAACTTTAGAGGATTTTGAGTTGAGTAGATGTAGAGCTCTGAACTTCTGCATGCTGCTGGTCGTTATCATTGCTGTGAATCTTACAGCTTTCTCTGTTTACATAAAAGAAGGGCTGAAAGGGATGTCCGGTAGGTAATACAAACCCATCTTTCTGTTCCAAAGCATCCTCACTCCTCCTGAGCGATTGCTGCTAGATGTTGCTCCAATCAGTACTTAAATCTCTAAAGAAGTTATTCTTACAAACTTCCTAGCTGGCCTATGCCAGCAGTTTCACTTGTAGTCATTAAATAATTAGTACCCTGACTTTAATTTGAATGAGTCAGACTTTCTTTCATCCAGTGGTTTTCTCTGTGCCTGTAATATATTGGTTAATCATTTACCACTTGATATCTTCTTCTGAATATATTTATGCATTGTAGCAAAGCCACTTCTGGGGAACCTAAATAGATTTTGATAAGCTAAACAGTCTTTTTGCTGATGTTGAGCTTACAGATTAGATTTGATGTATAATGGTATTGCTTGGATCAACCCACAAGGAAGGAAAAACAGTTTTGAGTCAAATGTGGACTTGTGCATTTAGTTCTTGCTACATCAACAGGCATTCCAGGATCACAACATGTTCTAGGCTTTATATAACCTTTAAAAACAACCTATAATAATAAAAAAAATCTTCATCTCCTGTGTTTTGAGCTGAGGTTTGATGAAGCATTGCTTTTATTTCACCCTGATGGCATGTCCTGCTCAGCTCAGCTGACAGGTTATTTCATGGCATATAAACAGTCTTCATTTCTAAAGGTGTGGCTTAAGACTTTCTATGTCTGATTTCTGTGTGTCCGTATGGCATAGACCCTGTGAACTAGACACTTAAGAATGGTGGTTTATCCATAGCATTGTTTCTGAACCACTACGTAAGTCAAGTAGTCTCTCAAGGTTTTCCATCTGAGATGCCTGAAATCTCATTTTGCAGATTTATTACATTGTGTTTCTGTCTTCTGAGGTAATCTCTTGTGAAGCATATGTAATAGCTCATGAAAGCTGTGTATAAGGGGACTAACACCTTGTGCTCTTCTTAGAGGGAAAAGATATTAAAGAATCCTAAAATAATATTTTTAAACATGTTTGCATTTGAGTTTGGAGAGAGGAAAGTGAGAATTATAGTTCTTATTTCAAACTTAAATTTTCAATTTACATTTTGCGTAACTGTCAGATGACTCTATTATGAGAAATTGAACTAATTTCAGATGTTTGCAATGCAGAGATGTACCCTGAGTATTTTCGCTCTAAGGTGCTCTAAAACAGAAATTATTTCATGGAAGTAATGCATTTCAATAGTTTTAAATAATTGCGGTTAGTAATAGCGCTGCTGCTGATTGCTGCATTTGGTGGTCAGCTTTCACCTTGAGATAACACTGAGAAAGTAAGCTTCAATTATAACTCCAATCTACAACCCACTTCAAATAATTGAGATATTTCCCTTGACTTGAGTAGGCTTCACTTTGCCGACAAGCTCCATGCTAATCACTTAGGAGCTATTAGTGCTGAGCTCTGCAGAGGGAGGCTGAAGAACTTAGTTTTCTTTTTTCCTTGCAGTTCCTGTGAAAAGCATTGCCTTGACAGGTCACAGCATGAGGTATAGTCTCAAAACACAGGTCACAATGGTGTCTAAAGTACTGAAGACTTGGGATACAGATGTAACCAGTGTGCTCATTACTCCCAGTCACATATCATTTTGCTCATTCTTCAGCTGCCCATTTGTGTAATGGCAGTTCATCCTAGCAATGGTGATAAAGTTACTGCAGGAGAGATGAGTTAGAAGAAATGGCTGTAGAGGTTGTTAAACTTTCCATGCAAGAGGAAAGAAAGAAGACTTACTTGGCAATTTTTGAACTGCTGAGCGCTTTCTTGGGGATGGCCATAGAATGTATAAAGAGAAATATGACAGATAGCTCACCAGGTAAACTCCTTGGCTGAGTACGTAAAACCTGCAGTAAACTGTCGTGTTTCATGGTTGGTTTTTTTTTTTTTTTTTTGCTGCTCTTAATACATAGACTAATTATAGGCTCTAATACTATGCATGATTTTTCAGATTTCCAGTAATGGGAAATATCTGTTTCATATATTTGATGGGGTGCCTGTTACTTCAGCTAAACACTGAGGAAGTGCAGGAAATCAATAGTGTTCTGTTTTGGATAAAATTAACAGGGTGGAATTTAAGTGACTGCCTTCTGTACACAATTTAATTATTGGAAGCATGACCCCCTTTGAAACTGAGCCCAAGAAATACGATTCTCTGTAAATGAATGTGCATTCTATTACAGTGTAATGCTCTGAGAGGACTCCAATAAAATCAACTCTTGCCCTAATTTCTGGTTTCTTAGAGGAGTTCCTGTAAGTGAGGAGAACTGGGAATCCTCTTCCAGTAAACTTTGGATTGTATATTGAATGTATACCCTCAGGATATTCTTCTTCACCGTTCTGTACCCTGCTGTCCCAATCATTTAGAGGAACTGATGGTTTTGCTTTACTTTTCAGAACTCGTGTTCATTTTAGGAATCAAAAAAAAAAAGAGGGGAATGTACCTGTGTGGTCAGAAGAAAATTAATTGTAATACGATTTCCATTCATCCACTAAAGAAATGAACACTCAATTTCAAGTAAATCTCCAGATTCAAACAGAGAATTGTGATTTAGTTAACATAATTCATTCTTTGTCAGTATTTTCTGTGCTTTCTTTTAAGAATTAGTAATGTTGCGTTCTCGTTTTTTCCAGTCTATTTTTGAATACTGAACTTGTTGTTATATGCAACTGATGTGCGTGCATTTAAGTTATCCATGAAATCAAAAAGTCATTGAAGTAAAGAAATGGAAAATTCCATTGCTGATCTCCTTTAATGCGGTGAAGACACGTATTTCTTGGGTTGCTTTTAAATATTCCCACTAACAGTGATGGAAGCTCTGCCTCTCCTTGGCCTTTAAATCTATTAGTACAGCCCCAAATACTGCTAACACTTAGTATACTTACCTGGCATAATGTGTGAAGTAAAATAGTAAGTGCAGTAGTATCTGATATCCTAACTTAAAATCACAGTGGCTATAGTGTGTTGTGCTCACTTGAGGACAGAAGAGCACTTAAGTTGCATATTTAAGGTGATGCTGTTAGCAGCTTCTGCCACTAAAAGCCTTTGTTCATGTGAAAGATGTGGACCCAGCAAAATCACAAAATGTCTCCTTTTAGTGGTATGATTAAAGCTCAAAATGTTCCAGAGATTTGCAAATGAAAAACAACAAAACCAACTGACTACTCATTTTTAGCTGAATTGTTGCATTCCCTGGGGTGTGCGAGAGCATACAAATTTCTGAAATACTCTGTTCATCTTCAATTAGGTTGTTTGTTGTTTTTCTTCTCCAAATGAAAGAGGCATGTAGACTTTTAGAATACATCTTTTGGAGCCTTTTAGCTCAAGCCTGGACAAAACTACATTTTTTCTGAAGGAGTGATTTTATGAAATAGGTGAAAGACTTTGGATCAATACGAGATGAATGCTTAGTTTGGGCTTTCTTCTGCTGTTTTAGTTTTGTTTTTTTTTTTCCTATTGGGAGTAAATCAGAGCTCAGAATGACTGATTGGTACATAGGAATAAATAAGCCTAGAATTCAAGGGACTGTCTTCAGTTTCTTGCTTTGACTTTTTTTAAAGGATAATTTTTAAAGGATAAAAACCTAACCCTTACCCTCTGTCCTTGGGTTTCTCATTTGCCAACAGTCATTAGCAATTTCCAGGTGTGCTGAGGATGTATATACGTTATGGATTACAGCATGTTATCTGTTATAGAAGCTAGAGGTAAGGAAGGTTACTGGCATTGTCACTTCAGTGCTACGCTTTTGCACGCTTCCTCTGTAGCACATCCTTCACTAACTGCCTTGCACTCTTCTGTGCCTTGCTCTACCCCTCTAATTTTACATCCTCTGTGCAAGAAGTAGATAATGCTGTGATGAAATATTGCTGTTTTTCACGTGAGGCTCAGGCTAATACAGCCCCTTCTAAAACTTTATCTACCTAGCAGAGGAAGGAATGCTTTCCAGTGAGACTTCAAACAGCAGCATAAACTGTTTCTTTCTCACAATAAGACACTTTCTGCCTTTTTAAAGTTTTGCTATGGATTTTCTATGTTAGTCTTTCCAGATCCCCTACTTGCAGGGAGAGGATGGTTTGCTGTAGCAAACTGTTCAGAGCAAACTTTCCAGTTTTCCTGCAGTTGTTAAAGCTTCCTCTGAGGTAACAAGAAATCATCTTTATCTTTTGCCCTCTCTTCTCATTTCCCAATAGAGAATAGGAAGAGGAAAAAGGCAGTATAAACCCCTAATTTTCTTCCTGATATTTACTGGGCTCATCAAAGTTATCAGAAGTCTTTGAACGTCTGAGACTTTGGTTTTTCAAAAACCCTCACCCCAGATCATTAAAACATGTTAAGAAACTGAGGTGTTTTTTGACATTAATGAAAAATAGAGATCAAAATATTCAGAACAGTAAGTATGTAAGCAGTATTAGCAGCTGCCAAGCTTCAGGCAGACTCCTCCATAGCTCTGGGGGTTCAGTGGAAGACTCTGGAGGAAAAGCTCAGCTTGTTGCTGACACTTGGCATTCTCTTCTGGTTCTTATTGTTAACAGAAATGTGACTCTTTATTAGAGCCTAGCACAGTGGTAACATGGTAATTCCTTCACATATTTGATTCAGGAGGTAATATAGGGAGAAAATAGGGGCAAAAGCTTTTATGGCTATGTGTAAGAACACTTAGTGTCAGAAAGTAACTCTTCCTTATTGGGAGTTATGAACAAGCATGTATGACTCATCTGCGTTTTGTGGTATATCAGTGATGGTGTTTATTTAGATTGTTTCATTTGTTCTATGTGATCTTGGACCTGGTCTCAGAAAGAGGAAACCATTTTCTTTTGCGAAGGCTCCAGCTGCTGCAAGGTTTTTAACAGAGGGGCCTGATCCTATAGTTCAGATTATGCCCAGCAGAGCAACAATGCAAAGTCTGCTGCTGGTTCTTCTCACTCCTTCTCTTGGAAGCTGGGAGCCTACTCTGCATTTTGTCTTCTCTGATTTTTGTTTAATTTTATTTATTTTTTTCTTTTTGAGGGGATAGGCAGTTGTGTTTACCTGCATTTCACTTGTATGACAGCCATGTTTCCTGTGGCTTGCTGAAAGGGTAGAGCTGTTTGTTACCTGCTCTGCAGTCCTCTTATATCAGAATTTCAGTTCCTGTTGGCTTGACAATTTTAAGTTGCACCGTGTGTAAAATTTGGAGTTTTACTGCTTATGGGAAGCTATGATTAGGGAGAGCGTTTTGGAATATAAGATGCATCAGAAAAATATTGTTGTTCTGGAGGCACAAGAGAAGTGTTCTGTTTCCAAACCTGGCGTGATAGAGGATGACAGTATAATAAGCGCCCTTCTTCATATGATTTCATTGCAAGCTCTCAGAAAACACATTTAATTTCCCCAACCTTTCAAAAGCTCTGCGAACACCTGCTGCTGGAGAATAGGCCAGTTCAGCCCTGCTGCTGCTATCCCAGCCTCAAAGAGTTCACAGCAGATGAGCAGAAAGCATCACTATCCATTTCCTGTCCACTGGAGTGCAGCTTTGCTCAGTTAATTATTTTTTGTACAGCTGTCCCAGAGGATGCTTTAACCATGAGGTTTGTATCCAGCTGTGACAGGATAACAAACAAAGAAATAAATAAACATCAAAAGCAATGAATCTGAAGGAAATGACTTGTGAAAGAACTCCTCTAACTTTGCATTCACTGGCAGTAACGGTTCACAACGTTTCCTTGCTTTTATGGTTGTTTGTCTTGTAAGTGTAGAAAGACTTAAACTGTGTTTTTTTCCAAAGGTCTCTTACAGCACCTCATCATCCCTTGCCTATAGAACCTTGGAGAGTACTGCTTCTACAACAAATGCTCTGAGTTTTTAGGAATGGCTCATTCAGCAAATACTGCACTAGAGTCACTTGCTCGTGTACAGCTAAAGCCAGTGGATTAGTGACTTTATCCCTCTTCAGCAAATATCTGCTTGGGTGTGAAATCAGGCTAAATTCAGTCTAACCTCCAAGTTGTATTCCTGAATTGCACAACTCATAAGGATGACATGTAACCGTTAAATTAGCTGCTGTGAGTATAGTAGATCCTGATTATTTGTGGTTGTTTTGCTAGTGTTAGGTACCTTTTAGAAATCTGTGCTGGAAAAATAGGTGTATTTCTGGCTGTCAATTGAGAGGTCTGCAAATTTTGGATGTTATTTTCTAAAATGATTTAGAACAGCATATTGCTGGGAAGTACACTTTTGGTAGTTGCTACATGTTTAGAATCAGATTACTGCTAAAGAAGAGGATGGAAAATGCACTGTTCTGAGTATGAACTGGAAGTTTTTGCTTGTTTTCTAATCTCAATAAAATGAGAGGAAAAAGGTCCACCATGAATTCCCACAGGAATGACACAGACTTTTTTTTCTTTGACATGTACATTACTCTTCTGTTTACTGCAGTTTTAGATTGTATATTCAGCAGCCCATGATTAACATGTAACTGCTGTGTCTCTGGTTAACAAAGAGGTAAGGAGGTTTTTTTTTTGTTTGTTTTTTGTTTTTTTTAAACATCAAATGCTTTGTTTAGATACATGTCGACAGACCTCCAACTCATTTAGGTCTCTAAATTAGAGAGATTCTCTTTGCTGGAGGGTGATGTGATGAATTTGAGTCCCTGACTATGTTCTGTATCACTGTGGCCTGGAAGACAAGATTTCTAAGTTAGTTTTGATGAGTAAGAGGCTTCATGGAAGTAAAAGTAGGAGACAAATAGAGGTTATGATCTCCAAGAAAGTGCAGAACATAGATGTCAGGCCACATGGTTAATTTGCTTGAGCTAGCTGATTTCTTAAGTTATGTTTAAGCCTTTAGAAGGATTTATGTGGAAGGATGCACTACAAACGGTCATTTAAGGCATGGCCTTGAAATAGGTGGAGTAATGGGGAGGAGGAAGTGGCACATAACGCTGACATTAGTTGAGACTATCTCCTCAGGAGAGAGGATGTGTGAACATAATCCAGTAATCCACGTGTCTAGGTTGTGCATCTTTGTGAATATACACAAAAATAGTTTGGTATAGCCTTCAGTTTGAGCGTTCAGTTCTTAAATCCTAGGTAGAGGTCAACATGCTCAGTTCTGTGGACTATCATTCAGTCACATTTGCCAAGCAAAATGCCAGCTTCATGTCACTGGCACCTGAGAGAAGACAGGCACACAGAGCTGAGAGGATTTTTTTCATTCTCCTTCTTCCTATTTTCCTCCAAGAGACTTTTTTTATAATTCAGAATGAAAATATTGCTGAAAGTATTTAATGCTTTGTCAGATTGAAGCCTTTCTTTTAAAGTGTGTGTCAAAAGATGCTTCTGTGAGGTGTTTATAACAACTTTATCATCAAAATGAATTTTGCTGACAAATTGATTGCTGCATGTCTGTGAAGTCTAATAGCTGAATTCTTGTTCTTTCCCTGGGATATTCCTTTCTCTGTAGAACACTGATGGTAGCTGCACTCAGCGGGGCCCTGCATTTGTCTCTTTGCTTCAAAATATGCCCCCTTCATTTTTGCTCAGTCCTTCTGCGCTTGGAGTTAATAAGAGGGAAAAGGTTTTTGTTTTTTTTTTTCCCCTCTGAAAGTGTTCTAGGCTATCAGACTGCTATTGATTGGAGCAGCTCTTTCAGTTTCTTATCCCAGATGTGTGATAATTCCCTGTGGACTTAACCCCAGTTCCAAATTGCCATATAGCAATAGAAGCCAGCAGCATTTTCTCAGGCATACTCCTAACCTCCCCCCCCCCCCCCCCCCCCCCACACACACACCTTGATCACTATTGATTTGAGAGTGTGATATTTCACTGTCATCTCAAATGGAGATGATTAAGTCTCTCAATCTTCAGTGTGAAGGAACTGATATGAACTGCTCTGACAGGACAGTGTCTTCCCTCTTCATCTTTCCTGCATTTCAGAAGATGCCTGAAATGAGCTGATAAATGGGGTTTTAGATGCTGGGGGAAGCCAGTCAGCAAAGTCTGTCATGCCAGATTCCCTGAATCTCAAAGGTTGCAAAGATGCTGACTCTTGGCAAAGTTTTATAGACCTTGGATGACTAAGCAAGCTTCATTAACTCAGATTTGACTAATTGCTTAAGAAAAAACAAATAGAAACAGTAAAACTCAGAGCCAGCAAGCTAAATGCTGCAAAGAAGATACAGTGAAAATTACTTGAAAGCCTGTTTTGGGGCATGTCTGTGATCCTTTGCTGCTGTTCTCATCTTTTTTGCTACTGCATTTTTGTGAGTACTGACGGCTGCTATATTGGCCATAATTCTTGTGGCTATTCCTTTGTTATCTGCTGACTGAATATTCTTTCACCTCTCTTTCTATTCGTATTTAGTCCATTTCAGTAAAAAAACAAAAAAAAAAACAATGCAACAGGAGAATCTCATACACCCTGTGAGCAACACCTTATTGGAGTTGGCAAATAATGTGAGGTCCAAAGTCAGGTGGTCAGTATAATGTAGCTGCGATCGGACTTTCCTTTCGCTGCTGGTCCTCAAACACTGGTATAAGATGTTCAGGTGTTTTTTCCTCAGTTCCTATTTTTACCATCCTTTGCTTCTGGCCTGTAATATTAACCCAGAACATGGGAATCTAGTTTTGACTCAGTCACTGACTCAGTCAGATGCATTGCTTGTCTCAGCATGTATTGTTGTTTTGTTTTGTCTGGAAATATAGTTTCTATGCCTAGAATTTATCATTTTCTGTTCAGTTTTCATACAGTCCTTTGCTGAGGCCCTCAGTCCACTTTCAAAGTACTGCAATAGCATACCTCACAGGAAATAAAATGTCACATAGGTTACATAGAATGTCATAGAATCATGGAACATCCCAAGTTGGAAGGGGCCCATAAGGATTGAGTCCAACTCCTGGCTCTGTGCAGGGCCACAAGTGATACTCAGTGAATGAGAATCAACAGATTCATTGAAGTTACATTTAGCACATAAGCAAATGTTGCAAAACAGAAAAACATTGAAAAACAGGAGTCTGTATTCATCTGGTAATTTATTCACTATGAGTAATTTGACATTGTCTCACACACCAGCTTGACTGTCAGGAGTGCTCAGATGGTTTTGTAATGAACTTGTTTGAAAGGTGCTTTATTTAAAGAAAGGCAGTTCTTCATGGGCAAGCCTCATTTCACAATGGGGAAATAAACATGGCACTTAAAATTATTACTGCGCTATTATTCCTGTTCCCTGGGGTAGCAGAAGGCATCCTGTTTGATCTTCAGCTGTGTGACCAATTGCCTGCCTTCTTTTTCCTTTGCGTGGGGAAAGATTCCAGCTGGGAAACTGCTGACTGTTGGCTTTACAGAGTCCTGCTAACCTTACAGAACTGCTGTGGTTTTGTACTCATGTCCGTAGGCTGTAAGGAGGAACACTTCTGTCGATAGTTGCCTGGTTCTGTTAGTTGCACGCATTTAGCTGTGGATACCTTTGACCAGGCCTTTAACACAAGAATAAAGGTGAAGTTTTTGGAGTGATGCGTGTGGCTTGGGGTCCCGGTAGAGACAGTCTGATTTTCCTCCCCTTTCTTGACTTATTTTCCTTTTTAGCTCAGAGAAAATGATTTCCTTGTTGGCGTGTCGGGGCACAGCTGTTTGTTTTGCCCTTACCTCAGTTTTATTACATTTCTTATAGCAGAAAGAAACTGTTACTTTAACCTTAAAGTAGTAAACATGTTCCTTTTTTGTACCTTTATTCAGCGTGACTAAGTCGCCTGTGCAAGTTGACCTACAGAAGAAGATTCTGATTCTTGTGGTATCTTGGTGTCACTTAGGCGTGTGTAAGAGTTATTGGAGATGAGCTCTACTAATATCAATTTCAAGACTCATTGTGGAGGCTTCATATACCTCGAGTGATGGCTGTAACTAGTGGATGTTTTGACTCCTGGTGTGAATGATTTGGAGACAGCTTGTACCTGCCTCTGTGTTCCCATTGCATGGCTCTGACCCATAGAATATCACACGATCCTTCAGGCTGTGTTGGTGCAATGCTGGGTTTAATAATTAATGTCCATCCTAAATACTTCTATGTCCCTTCTTACTCAGTTCTTGACCTGTGATAGCATTAAGCCGTCTGGTTTTCATTTAGGAGAATGAAATAAATTTCTGTAAGGACAAAGCATCTTTTTCTAAGCAGTTTTCTTCTGCGTGTTGTAGATGTGTGTCAATTCATTTCCAGAGTGTTAGTTTTGTTTGCACTTCCAAAACTGTAAGTTAGGGTGACACTTCAAGATGAAGTTTGGTAATTTGATTTCAGTGGGAATTAAGCCTCTAAGTATGTACTGAAGAACAGCAGACTGATCTTTAAGCAGCAGATATCAGTAGTCAAATTCTTAATTTCTGTTTTAAGCTGGGAAATGGCGATGTTGATTTGCTAGTTCAAGACATAAGACATAATTTCCTTTGAAACTTCCCTTATGTGAGACAACAGGCACAGATCACTTGGTATATGTTGATAATTCCCCTATTTTTAGAGCCAGTGCTTATGCTGTGGGTTGCTCATATTTTCATTATGTATATTATTTGTAATGCTCTCCCAAATCATTTTCATGGCTCTGAATAGGTTATTTTTTTTCCAGTCTTTGTGGCGTCAGCATCCAAAAAACTAGCTGTTGCTCTGCCTTGTTGTGGGGTTGTTAATGCTGCTGTGCACCTGTCTGTCTGCATGCTTTTATGTTTTGCTCCTCATTGTGAAATCCAACGACTGCCAAGGCAATGGAGGAGGGAGAACAGTTCCATTTGACACCAACTTGTTGAACCATTTGTTCAAAGCTACAACTCCTTTAATTGTACATGCTGCATCTTAATAGAAAGCCTTGTTGAAGTTAATTATTTCTGTTGGCATACCCCAGCACTCAAGATGTTCCAGAGTGAATCATGTTGGTCCCTCTCCTAGACTTCATATAATTTATTAAAAGCTACACTCATCTGAAGGTGAAATGTTGCAATAACCCTTAATTTAAATAATGTAAGGATTTTGTCAGTTCTATGTGCTGCATAGCAGTAGAATTATACTTGGTGTGAGGGGAAGGGAAGAGAACTTGTCATTGCCATTGGAAGCTCATTGCATGGGAACAGAAGAAATTATTGTGCTGGGGTGAGAATCTGTGGTGTCACTTATGGCTATTCTGGCTGCCTCAGGAAGCTGGAAAACTCAGAAATACTTTAATGTGTCTAAATTTCATAAAGAGCTCTAGAAAACTGCCAAACAAAGGCTTCTGAGCAGTACAACGGCAAGTGAAAATTGATTGGCGATTCTAAGGCAATTCATATTGGGAAGTACAATTTATTAAGCAGAGGAAACAGCATGCAGTTCTAGAGGTTAGTGGTGTAGTTAAGATGTAGATTTTTATTTCTTCCTGTTATTCACAGAAAGCTGAAAAATGGTCTGGAGGAGGACAGCTGGGAAAACCGATGGGGGGGGGAAAAAAAAGATCAGTGAAATGGTTCTGAAGTTTATTTTACCTTGGCTGTAGCAATACATTTTGCCTGTTTGTAATTTCAGAAAGCTAACAGCCTGATCTGAAACTTCATGTAAAAGATGAACTATAACAGGATTTCTCCCAGTGGTTGTCTGACAACGGAAAATGAAGTTTTATCAGGAGAAATGTCAGTCACCCTTATCTGTACATGACATTGCTAACTTCCTCTATTGTAAAGACACTTGTTGGGTTTGGTTCCACAATAATAATAAGTAAATAAATAGTCCAAAGTGTCACATAAGGTATTATGCCACAACTGCAGAAAAGAACAAAGAAATGCTGTTGTATACACAAAATATTTGCCATTTCCCACTTAGCTGGGTCCCAGCTGGCCTAAAGAAAGTTGTGCTCCCCCTGACAAGATAGTCCGAAGTGTTACTGTGGATGCCATCCTCCAAATAAAAACTATCAATTATTAGAGAAAAGAAACAGTCGAAAGATGAAGTGCCAGAAAGGGTAGAGACTTGATTCCGTTTTGCTTTCTTGTTCCCATAAGGCACATCAAGTGACATTCACAACATAACATACACTCCTAATAAGAGCAATAATAGCAGCAATACATCTTATTGCGTATGGTACCTATAAACAGATGGTGTTCTCAGAGCTTCACAGCAAAATAAAATGATTTTAAAGGCTGTAGTTCCTGCACGATTAAAACAAGGGACAATTAAAACTAATCCAATACAGAAATAAAATCAGTGTGCCACAAAGAGTATCTTTTGGAAATAAATTTTTAGAAGCTCGATAATAATAGTGATATATGAAGCTATTTATTTTTGTAGCTCTTTGCAGATTTACTACCCAAATCAGAGGTAATCATATAAAAATATGTATGTCAGCTCTAATCCTGTTTTCTACTTAAACATATAAACAAATGGAAGGGAGCTCCTACTGCAGTGATGTGTGTGTTGAGGGGATGGGTGTTAATTTCAGCATGATGCGATTTAGAACTCAGGCTCCTTTAATTTCCATAGCAGGAGTTCTGTAACTGGTGCTGCGAGGGAAGAAGAGGGGTGGGAGCAGATTTCCAACTTTCTCCATTTGGTTGAAGATGAGGAGTTTCTGCAAGCTGCTGCCAGGTCAGGAGCTGGGGCTGCCCAAAAGCTGCCAGCGCCCAATGGTCCCTGAGAGGCAGAATGGCCCCCAATCACACAAGTCTCCAGGTAACCAGCAACCTCCCCACTCACGGGGTTTCTTTCATGGGGAAGCTGCCTCCCTGGCCCCTTGCTGACTTCAGAGGATGTGTTCAGATATGCTGGCCTAAAAACAAGAAAGCTGAAGAATTTAACTAATTTAGACCCAAAGTGGGGCAGGGTAATCACTGTTAGGGCATTGTGAGGCTCAACAATTAGTCTGATGGTATTAATAAGAAGCACAAAGCTCTTAGCTCTTTTAGCTTTCAGGCAAATAATTATCTTCCTTGTGCTGGAAGTTGATGATAACTGCAGGCGTGCTTTAGAATTACTTTTCTTTCTTTTCTAAAGAAAAGACTTTTTCTAAAGGATTTTATTCACATAGGCCATAGAAATGAGCTCTCTTGAACAGGCAGATTAACTATTTTAAGATGATTTGTTTGCAATGAGTGCAAATACTCATTGTCCATGTTTAATTGTATTTTGAGAGTATCACATTAGTAATGAACTCTGACATCTTGTCTGGATCTTTCTACTAATTCTCAGAGTTTCATTAAAAAAATAAGACTCAAGCTTGGTTTTCAAATCTGAACTCATCTAATGCTTGCAAATTAGCACTGCAGGAACATCAGCTTGAGAAACTGAGATCTGCAAAGTATTTATTTGTAGAAGTCTGCCTACTTTCAAAAATGAAACAAGAAAAAGAGTTCTAACCCTCTGGGCATTGTTGTTGTCCCTGTGGGTTAGTATCTGTGTGTTTCCCCTGGTTTTCTCTGCTGAATTTGTGCAGGCACCCACAGCAAGGAGCAGAGGACGTGCTCTGGATGCAGGCATAGTGTGCCCTCAGTGTTGCTTATAGATTGGGAGTGGCTGATGATCTGTGTGCTTGGGGAGCATCAGTGCTTGGGACACAGAGCTGTGTGCTCCAGCCCACTTGATCAGATGTAGAATCAAATTCTGCTGTTGTGCAGGCAAATCTCCCACGCAGCTCAGCGGGTTTTCTCTCCTCCAAGATTTGTATAGACCCAACTCCCAGAGAGCCCTGGAGGGAGGCTGGCTGTTGTTTCTTTTTTTTTTTTTTTTTTTTTTTTTTTTTTTTGCCTATCCCCAAAGGAGAATTGCTCTGTCTCTTTGTTGGTTCCAACCATCAAAGTAAAATCCAGTAGAGAAGTGATATCAAGTACAGCTCCTGTGGAGTGCTATGGCATAGAAAGGTTGGATAAAATCATTATAACATCCTGTGTTTTCTCATTTTCTATCTTCTTAATGACTGGGAACATTTGTAGTTGCTCTCCATCCTTTTGCATCTCAAAAATTCCTATGCCCCGTTGTTCTTTTCCTGATTGAAAGTCAGGACTTGAGATACTTTTGGCCCACTCCTCCTTTTGTTTTCCCCATGATGTACTGACACAGTGTCTCCCTGTCCCATCGCACTGTCAAAATACATTTCCAGGTAGTATATCCAAACCCGGGAAGTATCACTTCTTGTGCTTTTCTTCACAGTACAGATTGCAAATCCTGAACTATTGTGTGGCAATAGCAATATGCAGGTTACCAGTGAACATTGTAGGTCTCCAAATGCAGTTGATCTCATGTCCTAGTATATGAGTGATCTGTCAGTGGATGTAAATACTGTTCCTGAGAAGCTGTGTGCTTTAGTGGGTTTAGGATGTACTAAAGTAGGTATAAACCAAGTTGAGTTTATTACTAGCAACAATGCTGTAAGAGCAGAACACAGCACAGGCAATATAGCAGTGTTAATCCAGATTCTGGGACTCACTTTCTATGCTCTGTTTGCTCTCAGTGATTTTCTGGATTTTTCACTCTAAGAGCTGCTTGTACTGTCCACATAACAGAACAGATGTACTTTTCTGCTCTAGCTGCCATGCTGTATTTGAAAGCTTTTGCTATTGCATTTAAACTTAATGAGATGGGTACTGTTGCATCTACCCAATGTCAATTGATCGCAGAAAGAGCGTTCAGTCGAAGTTTAATTAGTATGTAACTGATAAGTCCAATTACTCCATAATGATTTGGAAATTACATGAGCTACATATTTTGTGGTTGTGGCCTTATGTAAAACACAAAAGTTCTGAAGAAATTTAGCTATTTAATGAATACTAAAAAAAACTATTCTGGATTTAATCAGATATCAATTAGTTGGTAAAAGGAAATCTTAAATTAACATGTATTAAGTGTTAATTGGCAGCAGCCTTTCCATGGAGTGAACTGTAGTGTGGATGCCAATTTCCACCACGGTGTGTAATGTGTCACAGAATGAGCAATCTATACAATGCTCCTATTGTGCTGAAATTTTGTAAGAAATTCAATTATTCCCTTATGTTGGGGGTGGATCTGATACATAATTAATTCTGGCTTGTTTTAAGAGATGCCTATATAATTAGCTATGCATGGAATATATTATCTCAGGCATATTTTTAAAACTTTAGTGGTTACCCTTTGAAACTAGCCCTTGCTCTGTAATTAACAGATAACATAATGCAATATTAAATTTGAGCTGTTGCCATTTTGGCAGCACTTAAAGTGATGTTATTCAATATGGTTGCCATGGAGCATTTTTTAATTTGTGATCGTGTCTCCTTATTAACGGAAGAACGTCTTGGGGATGGAATCTACAGTGTTACTCCAGAAATACTCTTTTATAGAGTCATAGAATCACTAAGGTTGGAAAAGTCCAACCCCAAACCATTCCCACTGGGCCCAATAAACCATGTCCCCAGGTGGCACATCACAATGTTTTTTGAACACCTCCAGGGATGGTGACCCCACCACTTCCCTGTTTAGTCTGTGGCAGCGCATCATCACTCTTTTGGAGAAGTTTTTCCTAATATCCAGCTTGAACCTCCTCTAGTGTTAGTTACTCTTGATAATTTTTTCTTTCTCCAGTAAAATTTTCCAGAATGGTGAAGCGTGATAAAAAAAATAATGGGGAAAAAAATCAAACTATATCAATTCTGTCAATGGAAATAAACCCAGATATGTACTAAGGAACTCTTATTCATTTGGACTGGGAACTGGGGAGCTCTAGCTCCAAGCCTCATGGTTCTGGCTGATCTGCAAGAGGCAAGCCTGAGACAAATCATTCTATTTGTGCCATTTCCTGTGACAGAGCTCCTTTCCCCAAGTCTTACTTCAGTGTGATAGTCCTACAGGTTGAGTAAGAGACTTTGTTCCACCTGCCATGGTGAGATCTGCGACATCTTGTTAAAAGCTCAGCATGCAGGGCTGCCTTTGCTCTGACAAAGTCATGCTGCCTCAAGGCAACTCAGAAGATTCTGCAGAAGCCTGAAGGAAGCATTGTTTCTCCCCCATTTTGTTACTCAAACCCAGAAGTGATGAGAGTCTGTGATCATGGCTTTAATGAGCTGCAGACGTGGCACAGTGATTCAATACCAGCCAAAAATTAGTCAAACGAAGCAGCAAAATGACACTCTTTAAAGGCATACTGTAATTTTGTATAATTAGTGATCAACTGCCGTTGATTTACACCCCTCGTTTACCATCAAAGGGCCAACTGACATTTAACCCGGGCACCAGACACTGATATAATGTAGTAAAGAATTATGTAAGATACACCTGGATTTCAGGATTACAGAGATTTCTATCATGGGAAATTGTAATGTAGGAGCATGAGGCTTTTCTAAAATTATGGGGTCATATGCTGTTGCATATGACTGATGGTTGATTCAGTGCTAATTAGTCAATGGTTTATGTAACAGTCAGGGTCTTGCTGCCAGTACTGGAATGTGTCTCCTGTATACCCCACAGCTCATACCTGGTGCTGTGGAAGGACTGGGAGACTGCACAATGAGAACACCCCTCTGCTGGCCAAAATGAAAGCTGTGTGGCACTGTTGTGTCCAAATTTGTCTGCTGATGAGGAGATGAGTAATATGTTCAGAGCCTGACCTTTCAGTAGTTAAGTGGAATAATGTAAATCAATACTGCTCTATGACAAATTATAATTTGTCATCTGACACAATGTTCCTGGGAAAAAATTGCTTCTCTGAGGAGCATAATAACACAATATGGAAACAGCCAAAGCTTTGTTTTCCTTTTTTTCTCCCTTGATAGTGAAAGAAGACTGATACCTCAAGAGAGTTGACAAAATGAATCCTAGCACAGCCCTGTGGTTTGAAGTGCCGTCAGGGTATGTCTATGTATTGGTGTGTACAGTAGATCTGAAAGTACCACCGCTCTCAAACTCTATGAGAAGGAAATGCTTGCATGCACTGAACCTCCCTTTCAGCTGAGCTTATTGAGTTTTTAATTGATTGGTACGAAGGAAGAATTTAAATAAAATGAAAAGCCAGCACTACCACAGTACATGCTATTGATTAATAGTTTTCTTTTTGAGCGGAAAGTGGCAAGTTACAGGGCAGAGAAGTACCGTGAAAGGTGAAACGATAACAAAGGGGTTAGAGAGAAGGGAGGAGAGAGGAGGTTAAAAAGAGCACCAGTAGAAAAGGGAGAGATATAACACAGAATAGAGCTTTCAAGAAAGATATGTCTTCAAGAATAGTTGGAAAAAAATATATCGTTAGGTTAGCGCTAGGAAGTATCAATATGGAGACAGGGCGAGCAAGATAGATAAAATTATGGGATGAACAATAGGCAGAGAAGAGAAGCTGAACCACTTCTCATTAGTGAAATCTTCAAACCCTCCCTACTTTCCTGGGCTGCAACATTACCGTGGAGACTGTTCTTGCCTTGGCACTGGCTCTGTGTGTGTTGCGCTGCTCAGACTGACCAGCCCTGGGTCCTACCAGTGTTCCTGATGCATTGTCCTGGGAGATCTTTTCCAGGGCTTAAATATAAATGTCAAAGGATGATCAAGGAGATAAAATGTCTAACCTGAAATACACAGCACAGGCTTGCATTACAATTCAAATAATAGTCCAACAAAATATATTGAAAGCTGAAAAACAACAGCCTGTGATATTCATTTAGACCTGTGATCCAGTGTCTCACCTTTAGAGAAACAGCACTTTGGGATATCTTTTTGAAAGATGACGGAGGTTCAGGGTTAAAGGAAATGAACTTTCTTTTGAGGCGTATCGGAAGTTAGAGAGGCTGGGACGGGTGATTCATCACCCAGGATTCTCAGAATAGATTTGCTAAATTTACAAATTCCGCATTAATTCTGATTCTTTTCTCCAGACTTGACTGGCAACAGCTGTTTACTTTGTTCCATGGGTTTCAAAACTCTTTCTGTGCAATTACTTGTTTGTGGAATGGTGCTATGAGGTCCTGAATTAGTTTGGAAGATGAAGGCAGAGATGGGATCAGTCAATACAAGAATGAAGGAAAGCAAGAAAATATATTTTTAGTTTCATTTTCACTGCACATTTTCTGTAATTACTCTGGCGAACTCTGTCAGTGTATTTTTAAAAAGAACAAAGTTTTGATGATTGCAGACTGTTTGGGTGGTGCAGACTTGCATTTCTTTGAGAAGCTGCTTCTTTGCCCTCTCACAAAGCCACAGTGCACTGTGACCTTGTTGGGCAATCAAGCAAGGCAAATCAAATTTGAAGTAATTAATACTTGCCACAATGTGCTTGGGAATATGCTAACAGCTAAGAACTATTTGCAGAAAATTAGTTCAGTTAGCTGAACTGATAAAATAAAACTAATCAGAAAAATTATTCTTTCTGTTCAGATCTCAAAATAAATATAGCGACAGTTGGCTTTTTTGGCTGTTGCACTGCTGACACCTTCATTGGTTTATCTTTCCTTATGTACTGACACTAAGTCAAGGTGTGATGACTTATGCCTTGAAACTTGCTATGTGTTATGAGCTACTTCATTGGAGACTTTGAAATTACTCTTGTCTGTCATGTCATGGGCAACTTCCTTCCATGGGGTGCTTCTGATGTGTCACACCGGTCTTGAATGATTTTCCCTTCTGCTTCGCTTTTCTCATTTGGTAATGCCCACCTCGAGCATTTTGAGCAGCTATTGAGAACCTTTTCACCTTCAGGGATGTGTGTGTGTATATAGAATCATTGAATCATCGAATTATCTAGTTTGGAAGAGACCGCTAAGACCCCCAAGTCCAACTCCACCATGTCCATTGACCGTGTCCCTCAGTGCCACATCTCCATGGCTCTTGAATACCTCCAGGGACAGTGATCCCACCACCTCCCTGGACAGCCTGTGCTAATGCCCAATCACTCTTTCTGAGAAATATATGTGCGTGTTTTTGTGTATGTGTATATATATATATATATATATACACATGCACATATGGCTTCTTGGGACATCTCCCATGAATTTTGAGGCTGTCTCAGGAACTGTTCTTGCTTAGGCTGCAGGACAGTGGCACAAAGCTGAATGGTACCATAATGTACCCAAGACAAGTTTTGAGACTCTGTATTATCCCAACCAGAACCAACTCCAGAGACCTTTGTATGCATTTATTGTACAGTACTGAAGTATGAAAAACTCAATTAAATTTTATTTGATATAAAATTAACACTCCTTTCTTCCTCTTAACTGTGCTGATTATGTCAAAACAGAACAATGAAGGCAGCTGCAGAGGAACAGCATTGGAGAGATTTCTGTCAGCATTTACTATAGGCAAAATTATAAGGGTAGTTTTTCTCAGCCAGTTCAGTGAGCCAACTGGCTGCACATGTTGCAAATGCTTCTTTATGCTATCATGAACTGCAAAAAGAATACATTGAATTTTTCCTGCTTTTTGAAAAGTAAGAGAATGGTGTAAACACAAGAAAAATTACCATATTCAGCTCTTGCATTGTGCTTCTCCTCCAGAGCTTTCCAGGGCTCTGATCCAGCAAAGCCCTTCAGTGCTGGTACAACTTGAAGCACCTACGCAGTCCTTTTGAAGTCACTGTGACTCTTTTAAATTGTGGTTAAACACATACCTCACTTGAACTTCAGTTTGATTTGAAAGTCAGAGTTTTCCAAAAGAAAATGTTTTGTTGTACAATTAATGCAGTTCGTGCAGCTTCAGTACTTGGGGAAAACAGAATAGGAGTGATCACCTTTGAAAATCAGTCTATGGCAATCAATCACAGGAAGCATGTTTCTTATACTTCTGCAGTCTGCATTACTTTTCCAGGGCTTTTTAGTGTAATTTCTCTAGAAGCTTTATGGATCTACTCCTATTAAATTTTACAGACCTCTATTCGATGTGACCCAAAAAATAATATTTCAAATGACAAGTCTATTGAAACATTTTTTCTTTTTTAATATATATTATAAGGATTTTTTCTTAGATTGAGGGACTTTTTTTTAAAATTTTTTTTCCTCTATGATGGAGTTGAAATAAGATTAGTAATTTGGCAGTATACATTTGCATAGCGATGTGCTGCCTAAGAACTTGCTTATTCCACCAGTTATAACTCAAGCAGATATGTAATGGCCCAAAGGTAAAGCAGAGTTGATGCTGGAATAAAAATGTGCCTGCAACCTTCTATAGGCTTATGTTTGTTAACTTTGTGATTATTTTTATTTAATGCATCTCCAGATAAATATTAACTTTTTTTTTTTTTCCTGGATGCTTACTTCTGGCTCTCTTGTATTGAAGTGGAAGAAAGTGCTCTGAATAATATTTGATTTAATTTAACTGTAGCCCTCCTATTCCTTTCTGAAATTGAGCTTTATATGTTTTGGGGTTATTTAGTAGTTTTTTTTTTTTTCTGTAAATATTTTTTTTCTATTTTCTAATGACTCAGAAGGGAGATTCCTACACCAAAAGCAATCACATACTGTAGGTAGCTACTGTAATTTTTCTTCCTTTGCAGTAGTGTATGTGTACTACTTTCTTTGCATTCAGGTTCATTGAACGTTATGTCAGAAGTACAGAGTTCTGTTCCCAGTTCTCATATGTTTTTATTTCTTGTTTTTCTTCCTTTTTTTTCTTTTTTTTTTCCCCTGCACATATTGCTTTCTGGTTTGCAATTGACAAACCTAATTCACTGTGCACTTTGTTAAAGAATGAAGTAAGAGATTGGTAAGAGAGAGCAGCAAAAGGTACAACTTCATAAGCTCACAGAGCTGGCTCATGCCCTGCTGAAAGACCTTGAAAAGTGTTTGTGCTCTAAGTGGGCTTGCTAGTCTTGGGATTTCTAGATGTTCTACAAGACTGGAGACAGAAGAGGTATTTTAAAGTGAGTAGAAAAAAAAGGCAATTTTTTTTTTCTCCTATGATCTGGTTGAACTTTGAGATATGCTTTTAAATGCTGAAGCTGCTTTAGTGTTGATTACGTGCATCTTGTCTGAGATTGCACCCCTTCAATAAAACTGTCTTATTCTCCTTTCTCAAGGAGTTACCAGGGTATAAACTTCCAGTTTTATGCTGAAATGTTATATGACATCACTGGGGTTTATTGAGCAATCTCACTTTTCTAGTCTCTTACTCTCTGTTAATGACTGAAGGAAAAAGAAAAAGCCAAAATAGAATGTTTCTATACTAGAGACAATAATAACTATTACCTGGGTTGTTACAATCGGCATAGACTTGTGGTATTTTTCAGCCAAAAAAGTTGGATGTTATTTTTTATTACTGACTAGCGTGGTTTGCCGCTTTAGAAATTAGCCCTGTAATTTTAAATATCTTTTTCTCTCATGTATTATAGCCATATAAATAAGGGTAATATTTTTCTCCCATTCCTTCTGTTTAGTTTTCTGACTCCTACCATATTGATTTGTCTCAGTGCTCTGTGAAATTGATTATATTTGTTTCTTTAGAACTGAGGCTTCTGGAATTCTGCATTATATTTACCACTCAGGAAAAAATGACAACAGAGAAATGGGTTTCTTTTAGGAATGAAACAAAAGCCTCATTTGGATGAGAGTTAATTTAATGAAAGTATTTAATCTTCCCCTCCTCCCTATCCTAAAGCAAGAAGAGATGGCACTTTATTTTAAGATTTCCTTGCCATGTTTATTCTGAGTCATTCTAGGTTTACTGGCAGAAATGAATTTCATTCTGTTGAGGCTGCGGAGATTACCATGCTCAGTGACAAGGAGCTGCAGTCCGTCTCCTGCTTTGAGCATCCCTGACAGACTGAACTGAAAGACTCACTATAGTAGATTCACTTAAATTTAGTACTACTTGTCACGTGTGCTCCTGTTCCTTTTTATATGACCAGAAGGAATGGAGGGGAAGATGACAGTTGCTTTCATGGCAAGTTCACGTTTTGTCAGATTTAATCCAGGGAATTTTGCTCATCTTCTGACCTGTCCAACCAAGGAGTGGCATGCCGATCCCCAGTACACAGCCTGTACCACAGTCAGCAAACACACCCCTTCCTACCAGCTCAGTAACAAGAAATAACTCTACAGATTGTACTCAGCGAAACTGTGGCTGGGTAACTGTTTTCATGGTGGTCCACCATGGAAAAGCTTATCCCTGAGGCAGGTTAGGGCTGGTTTCCTGCCCTGAGCTGGGAGCAAGCTCTGTGTGCTCACACTGAGGTGAAGAGCAAACCAACTTGGCTCGGTGCTCTGCGCTACTGCAAGGGGAGCTCTTTGGGCTGGAACAGCCTCTGCTGTTTGCAGTGGAGGGGAGTGAAACTCATCTATTGTCTAAAGGCAGCCAAGTGCATTGTTTGGAGACAGAGACCATCCCAAATTCACCTGAGATCTGTAAAATACCCAAGTATTGCTGGTGAATAGGTTCCTCAGTCCTTGTGACAAGAGCTATAGCTCAGCTGTGTGCGAGCCTCTCATTGCTACAGGGATGGGATGTGTGGCTGTTTTCTGTCCTCAGTTATACCTCTGTTGGAGTACCTCACCCTCCTTAGGACTTTTCTGATTCTGAGGAGCTTTAAATTGAGAAGTGGTTTTGTATCTATGTGGTACAGTTCAGTGTAGTTTCCAAATTACAACTGTGGAAAAAATCAGCTTTTTGCCTCATGGAAAGAATCTCCATCTTCAAATCATATACCAGTGTACCAGAATTAGGCCCTTTAAATTCCATGAGGGCAGGCGAGGAGAAGTAGAAGCTCTGAGATCTGAAAGTGAAAGTAGAAACTAAATCATCCCTTGGTGTAAAATGTATCTTCTGTGAAATTAAGAAATTCCAAAGAAAAATGACCACAACTCAGGCTATTATTTCTCTTTCTCCCACTTCCTGCCAAGTTTTTACAGTGATTATTGAACAAAGTCCATGTCACAACAGATTAATCTCTTGAGTGATGCTCCCTAGAGAAGGCAGAAGCCTATGACTGTATGTGAGAGCAATCGGCAAGGTGTTAGAACAGCCTGTTCATGGGTGTTTGCTAGGATCAGAAATGAGGGCTTCTCTAAAACCACTAAAGCTTTTTATGGGACTGCTGAGAGAAGTGAGAGGCTTGAGGTGAGAGAGTACTTCTGTGTGGCATGGTCAGTGCTGGAAGGCTCAGCTGCCCATTTCTGTGAGGATGGAGGTCAGGGAGCCCAAGGAGAGGAGATGCATTGAGTATTGTCACAGTGAGAGGATGCTGTATGGCACAGTTTGAGTCCTTGGTTCAAAGAGCTGTGATTACAGTATCTACTATGCAGGCTAGCATAACAGGAAAGGCAAGAGGTGAATGGGGATGAATGGAAATGTCTTCTGAAGTGATCTGTTTGTGTTAGAGACTGATAACGTCAAGCAAGGGTTATCAATCAAATTTTTGTTGACTTTGTCTGCTGGGCTGCATTTCAATTAGGTGTGGGATCTAGAAGTAGTTTTGAGCACCTCAGTATAAACTAACTCTGCTCCATCACCTACAGTCAGGCTCCAGTTAAAGATTGAGGGTGCTGGAGGAATTATTTCAGACCTTATCAACTGTCCACAGTCACCAAATGTTGCATGATGTTAAGGACTGGCTAACACTCGCTTTGTGGTACTTAGGACTTCTACTATGATCATTTATCAGATAATAAATAAAGGCCCCAAAGCAATGGGTTAGAAGAAATATATTTTTGTGTGAGATTTTTTTTTTTTTCCAAAGAGCATTTTATCCCACTTGGAGTATTCAAAAAAGGCATATTTAAGAGGGAATGCCTTGATGTCATGCAATGATTTTGGCTAGTGCCTCAAGATCTTTAGAAATTTTCATTAATGAATATAAACAAATCATCATGCAGTTTTTGTCAGTGCTGTGTTATTGACAGGAGAATTCAGAAAGCGTGTCCTCTCCAGTCATTACTATATTGAGAGGTAAATCGTTAATGATACCATGTATGTTAAGCCTGTACATTATTTAGACAGCTATAATAGTTCTGATGTTCCAATGAAGGCATGCTCTGAGCAGAAGTCACGACACTCTTCACTGCATGCTTAATCAGATTTTTCAGTCCGTGTATTGTGAGTGAGATTTTAAACCCCAAAAATCTATAGTTTTTGTCAAATTATAATGTTTGACAGGGTGAAAACACACTCCATGTCAGTTTAAGGATGAACTACACTTTCAGAATATCTGCATGATTTAGGAAATAAACATGTAGTTTTGTAGATGAGGAGAAGTGGTTGCAGACAGTAAATGACTTTTTCAAGGTCATGGCAGATATTCTCCTATTGGCTCTTCTCCCTGTGTCTAGGTCGTGGTAACACAGTTGTTACACCATTTTTTATCCATGCCTCTCTGTCCTTATCATAAAAAACTTTTTCCTCGTGTCCAGTCCAAATCTCCCCTCGTTTATTCTGAAGCCATTTCTCCTTGTCCATCACAACAGACCCTGCTAAGGAGTCTATCCCCTTCACTTTTATATCCTTCCTGTAGATATTGAACAGCTGCTCTAAGGTATCCCTGGAGCCTTCCCTTCTCCAGACTGAGCAGCCCCATCTCTCTCAGCCTAAAATAATCTCTGGATTCATTTATTTTGAGGTCTTTCTGTCTAACATTTCTTGTCTCACATGCTTTGAAATCTCTCTTTTGTAGAAATGCTATCTCCTGCATCCCTCCATCTGATTTCCTGCTGGAAGTCAGCCAGACTCAAATTAATCTTCTGGATAAATAGCCGGCCCTTCCTGACTGGCTTGATGGGTGACTCATGTCTTCTCTTCTGTCTCCACCCTGAGCATGGCAGCCTGAGTCACCATCCCTCAGCACACCCCTTGTTCACAGAGCTGGAAATTCTCAGCCGATGTGTGCATGGAATGCAGGAGCTGCCAAACTGTCCCAATGCACTGGTTGTGACCCAGAGCTCCCCACCATCTCTTGCTCTACAGTCAGGGGCAAATGATCTCTTTCCACATCTTCCTGGAAAGGACTAATGTGCTGATGGGACCAACTCAAGTGTCATAGTTGGATTCTTTGATCATTTCTGGACATTGGAATTGGAGTTAATCACCTAGTTAATTAAACTATCTCAAATAAATGCCAATATTGGGCTTTGGGACAGACCTTTTACTTAATGTTTCTGATCAACACCAGTTCACTTGGCAATACATCAGAATGTGCAGATGGATCAAAATAGCTCATCATTTCTTAGTCAAATATGATTCTTTGCAAATAGTAACCCAGTCTGTCACAGCTGGTATTCACAGGGCTTGAATTATACAAATGCAAGCTGGGAGCACCTTGAAGACTCAGCCAGCCAGAACAGACACCATGCCACACATCATGCTTCCTCACTCCCATCCTATCCACTAGTTGAAAAAAGTGCCCTTTGGAAGTGGATGGGAATTCTCTCATCCTTCATCCAGCTTGCATCAGCCTTGTACAGAGCTCAGCCAACAAATCCCATTGCTGTCAGAGATCTGCTACCAACATCTCTTAGGCAGTGTACAATAAGTGGAACTGTCTCACATTCAGGTATTCAAATATCTATATTACAGGCTTTCGTCTTCAGTGAGCAGAAAGGATCTAATTTAGGCAGATAAATTATTAATTGTGAATAATTTGCTCAGCTCCAATACCCACCAACAAAAGTCTTTTCTTCCCTGTGTTTAGGATTCTTTCATCAGCAGTGATAGGGGATACACAGAATGGCAGAATAAGTTGCATATAAGCCAAAAAATAACAAAACAAAAAAAGCCCCAAATGTTCTTTAGAAATAATGTACAAGTCATATTGGTGTTAGATTCCAGCTCAGAAAGCTGAGAAAAAATCTCTTGGAGGCATATACAGCAGCACACATTCCAACAAGAATACATTTTGCAGTCCAGTAAGTATTAGATATTAGAATTTTTGCTTATAGCATTTTCATTTTCATGTGACAGTTTTAGTTTTATTATGAACTTTCTTCACTGTTTTCCCTAGTTAAGAAAACAATGTAGTGTAAGAGCTGTGGGCTGAAAGTCCAGCTGGTCACGTAATTGGCCAACAGCAAGGCAGTCTGCAAGTAAAAGAGTGAAAAAGCAGGACAAATATCAAGCAGTGGTCTCTCTGCTTCCTGAAATTTATAACTTGGGGTCATTTTGAGCCAGGAGGAGGTCTTCTGCAATCTCTGGATGTTCCTTTCATTGGTTGCTCTAATTTTTTGTGTTAATTCATGCGTGGTTTTGGTATCTGAAGCAACAGAATAATCACTGTGTCCACTTTAATATTTTGCCAGTCTGATTTTTCATTTCAACTTCTTCTGATGTTCTTGCAGAATTTCTGAGAAAAGAAATGTATAGTTCTATACTGTCCAGTCTCCATCATAGTATTTGAAAAAGAACTTTTGATTTACAGGTGATTACGTATTAAGTCCTGAGACCATACTGGTTTCATGCCTGTTGGTATCTGCTCATCACAGTGGCCATTCCATGAGTTGAGGTAGATAAGGTTTTGCCTCGTAAATCATTAATTATACCTTTGGTTGAAAATTTTGCATTCTATATTCTGCTGCTATCATTACTTTCTTGCTTTCCCATTTCTCTCTTTTTTTTCTTGTTATGCATGTTACTATTCTTCTGGTAGACCCATCCCAATGGTAGGGGCGACTTCAGAAGAGAAGCTGATGAATAGGATCAGATTTAGGCTGTGTAAACAGTGTTGGTCTTCAGTCTTTTCTTTCCTCTATGCAGTGGAGAAGAAAAGACTGTGTTCAGATAGCCACCTCAGGCTATCCCTTCCTCACTGAAAGCTTTGCTACAAAGGTTACTCAGAAGGAGAGAGAAGTAGATCTATATTTGTAAATAAGCAGCAGGGAAACAAAAAAAAAAAAAAAAATAAAAAAAATGTTGGAAGATGTTCATCGAATGAATAGAGGAATAGTTAAAGAGAGGGAGATCACTTCTTATGTACTAAAAAGTAGATAAGTCCCATGATACCTATATTTCAACAGCAAGAAACAACTGTTAGGGATTTGAGTGAAAAATGCCCCAGTGCTTAATCACTTTTGGAAGACCTAATTCTCCTCTTAACTGAGGATGTTTCAAAGAGCAGACAGTCTTGTTTTACAGGATTTAGTGCGACTAAATATTCAACCATTGAGAATTCTCCTTGGTTTGGAACTGTCAGCAAACAGGAAAAAAATACATGTATTGTCCCAAATCACTCAAGAGTTTAAAGTAAAGATGTAAATTGGGGTTACATAGTCCTTTTGATGATGTGGATACGGATCATACACATAATTCGTGACTTTTAGGACCAGATACTTCATTACTGGATCAAAAGGTTCAGTTAGTGGCCTATGTTTGAACCAGGTGGATTCATAGAGGGAAGAAATTTAAGAATGAATGATAGTGTTTTGTATTTTGCTGTGCTGTAGTTGCACTGGATTCCTTACAACAAGAAGGTGCACTAGTCAGCTGAGATGTGAATCCTCAGATCTGGTTTCAGACTGGCCCTCTGGTGTTTAACTGATATTCAAAAGGAAATATAACAATCAATTTCCTATTCAGTTATTCTCTTCTTCTCCTCCCTATTACTATGCACTGTTACTATGAACCGTTTTCTAAATGGTTTAAACCTTGGGAAATCATAATATTTACTAGAATCAGCATTTCTGTAAAGAGTTTCGCATTTCATGTGCACACAATGACATCATACCCTGCAATAACTGCCTTGCCTGATTCAGTTCTATTTTCAACAAAGCAATTGAGACTTACGGATCCTGTAACTCCTTTTTATGAGTTTATTTTATTACATTACTGATCTTACTGCAAACAAATCTTTTGCTCCTATTTTCAGGGTTTTGTTTTGTATTTTTTTCATTCTACATTCAAGGAAAATGCAGGACGTGGGCCAGTTTGGAAGCTGTAACTTGTTAAGAGCTGATAATGTGGTTTTTTTTTAAATCCTTGAAGTGTAGAATTCCCCAAAATGACACTGTCTCAGCCAATTCTTCATTACATTATAATGCAAGTGTGCTCAGACTCTCACTCAGCTGTAATTTCACTTAGTGCATGTGCTGAAGCATTTACTTTCTCAACGAAGTAGAAATCATGCCAAAAAAATAAAAATAAAATTTGTTCTCGGAGCTATTTACCCACTTTTGCAGGAAGAAGTGCAGTCCAAGAAGCACAGTTGCAAACTGCTTTCTCCATGAGGCTGTCAAACACCACAAATGATGCTTTGGAAAGGGGAAAGAATAACAGAATGAGAGAGACAACTTTGATTGCAAAAAACACTTTGTGTTCTCAGCCTGGTCTGCTACGTGTAATGATTGTGTCTGGTTCTTGAAGATCTGGGAAGTTTGTATCAATGTTCAACCTTTTTACTGAAACATCAAACAATAGCAAAATCTATACTACTCCACCTTCCAGAAGAGAGGGTAACTACTGTTTTCTTCATTTAAGCCATGTTTTTATGGCAGTGGTAGCTATTAGTTCAGCTTAATGCTATGAAAGACATAAAAGGAGGAAATCTTTGCCCTTAAGAGTTGAATAGAAAATGGGTATGAGAAAAGAAGGGCAAGAAGCATTAACTCTATTGTGTAGACAGGAAATGGAGAATAAGGAGTGGCTGTTTTTGTCAGTGCTTTCTAGAGGAAAATACCAAATGTGCATCAGTGTGACTGTATCACTGGAAACAGTGATAGAAAGATGATGGTGTTAGATTCAGGGAACATGCACCACAACAACACTGGACCAGAGAGGAACCTTTGAATCATCTCAGGAGAAGCTGGTTTGCTTTCTAGTGAATGAGTGGGGCTGAGAATTGTACCCGTCACAGACTTGTGTCTCCATTTGATATGCCGATATTCCTTTTGCTTTTCTGCATCCTTAAATTTTGTGCAACGTAGAATGCTGCTTCCTTATGAATCTGTGTGTTGCCCAACGTGTGCGGCATCTTAGAATATTTTTTTTTAAAAGAAATTTTGCAGTATTCATCTAGAATGATAATAATAATTTAGGTGTTCAGAATCACACAGTTGTTCTGAAGAGCATCTTGAAGCTGAATTTATGCCAGTGTGATGGCTCAGTACTTTTCAGCTCAGATTTTCCCCAACTGGTTACATTCTGCTACGGAAACATCTTTGTTGGAGATGTCACTCACTGCCTTTTATCTTGCAAGTCATGCTCTGTGTATGACAATAGTCGGGGTGCAACATATCTAAATTTACTTTTCCCATGTAGCTTTTTCAAGTCTTAGTTCAAACTCTGCCCAGATGGCTCCTTCATCAGAATCTATCAGGCATTCTCTCTTCCATCAGTTACATGGTACTCTCAGAATAGAAGCAAATGCTAAGCAAAGACATCTTTTTTGTTGTTGTTTTTGTGCTAACTGCAGGTATTTGTCTCATGGGGTGATCATGTGGGTGGCTTAGAAACGATCACACATTTGAAACTTTTCTTTAAAATAGCTGGAATCCATTAAAAGCCCCCATTTGTATTCAGAGCATTTTGGCACTGAGCAGCATGAAAGGAAGAGATCAATAACCACATCGCAAGACCCAACTGTTGCTGTGCCAGGCTAACATAAGCTACCACAATTCCAATACTAAATCTAGTTCTACTGGATTTGTCTTTCAAATTATGTATCCCGCCTTCTTCTTTTTCACCTTTGCTGTCCTCTAGGGCTGTTTTCCAATTCAGCTATGATAACCTTCTTTTACCTGTTTGTAGTTCACTCCTGCATCTGTTTTTTCTCCTCTTTGACCTATCATTTAGCAACTAATACTGAAGAGCCAGATAAATGAGGGGAGAGCAGTGCATTGTTTAACCACCAAATGTGTATCATAGAATCAAAATGGTTTGAGTTGGAAGGGACATTAAAATCATCTGTTTCAAATCCCTTTGTCATAGGCCAGGTTGCTCAAAGCCCCATCCATTGTGAAGGGAAAGATGGTAGGAGATCTTTGGTGACGTGTCATGACCCAGCAATATGACAAAACTAGTTATGGCTTCCTAAGAGAAAACTGTGAAAATGGTGACTAGGAGATTGTCCTTTTATTTTTTTTGATGTCTTAGGTTTTAAAACTCCTGAACTTCTTGCGTAAGATCTATTAACATTAACATAGTTCCCCTTCTATTCTTCTTTGCCTTTGATCTGTCCTCAGGCTTGAACATTGCTCCCAGATCTCAATGGTTTTCTCAAAATATTTAAAGTGCATTTCAGGTTTTGTTATCACTGGTTTAAAAGATATTAAAATTTCCCCTAAGTTTGTTTCTGGTATTACTGGTGCCTTTTCCAGCAACAAAGCAATAGCCAACGATGCTATCTATGTATTCATTAATGCTCCAAGATGGGAGAACTGGAGGAGACAGGCTCAAAGCCAAAAACCAGAGTTGCCTGGGCACAAAGGGAATGTGTTGTGGGAGGATGGATATAGAGAGAAAAATCTGAGTGCGGAATCAGTGCCAAAAGTGATGAATGCAGGAAAAGAACTAGACAACCAATTTGAGATGCCCTTCTGCATGCCCTTGTGCCAAGTCAGGGAGAAGGAGCACAAGGATGTGTCGATGTTTGATTCAGTGCTGGTTTGTGTCGTGCTGAATCTGGCAGCCATATAGTTTCTGCTGTGTGTCACAAAACTCCTGCAGTGAGAAACCACATGAAAAAAAATTACAGAGGAAAAACACTGGCACAAGAATTTCAGACTGTCAGTCCTGAATGGAAAGCTTGCTTAGGTATAGCAGCAAATCCCTTTGGCCTGCCTTTGCTTTCACCTTATTTATGACTGGGTCTCCTTTTCCTCTGATTCCAACTTCACAGGTATAAAATTAAGCTTTGTATATTGACGTATGAAAAGTTCTGATCTTGCAGTAGGTCAGGCTGAAATCTTGTTTTGCTTTATACAGTGTAAATTAATAAGTAAAGCTTAGGACAAAAGATGCCATGAAGTATTTATTAAATCTTGGAGCATTGTCTTTGTGGAGCCAGGATTGTGTCAGATCTGGAATCTCAAGGTATGAAACCATTAGATGTTGTTGTCTGCCTGAGTTTGGAGTCTGAAACAACAGTTTGGAATTTGGAACTGCCTTACTTGTATGGGAAAACTAAGATCTGGGGCAAAAACCAGAATGGCAGCATTAAGAACAGTTACACTGTATTCTCAGAAATAACCACTAAGTTGTGCAGGCTTTTCAGACTTTTCCTAACTGCAGGTAGCTAAAGGATGCAGGTATAAGGCACTCAGGGAGGAAGTCACCCCTTTCTATCTGAAACAAACCGAACACAGGAGAAGGCAGTGAAGATTTTTCATTTTCCTTTTTATTTTCTGTCTTTCAGTTGTGCAGATTCGGGTTGGCTCAAAATGAAGGAACCAAAATGTTGTTACAGAAACTGAGTTGTTATAATGTAATTTGAAGGGTAAATGTCAAGATATCTTCGAAACAGCAGTAGGAGGGAAGGGGAGAGATTTTATTTTTCTGAGGTTTCAAAACTCTGTTTTACCTTCCAGCACAAAGGAAGTGGTATTCACATCCAGGCCTCCTTGGCCTGCTCTCCAACTGAGTACCCATCTTTTTAAGTTTTAGTCACGTCTTGTTTTTCTGCAATCTTCAAATCTGACATTGAATCTTAATACACAAAAGACAGAAAAATTGGATGCTTCAGGTATTTTCAAGACCGATGGTAATACTGGGAGGTAGCCCAGAGTTTTACACTGTTCTCATCACCCTCTTGAACATCCAAGAGCAAAGAATTGTGTTTTGCAAGTACTTACCAGAGTGTTCTGAGGTGAAGTTTCCATCAGTTAAAATGTATTTTTTTCAAGTTAAATGGGAAATTCATTTGTTCTGAGCAAATCAAACATATGTTCATCCCATGTGAAAATCTGCCACTCATACCCACAAGCTTCTAGTTTACACACCATCTATTTTCTTTTGCAGTGCGTAATGAAAGAAGTGTAAGAGCCTCCCAAGCTCTTCTGCAGCCTCACAGAGCATTGCTCAGGGACCTGGGAACAAGGGCCAGGCAATTCATTCCCTTTAGGAGATTCCCAATGTCATGCACAAGAATCAAGCTGCACCATCCATATATTTAAAAAATTGGCTTTAACCTCCCCACCTCCTCCCCCAGCCTATTATTATTATTTTTTTTTTTTTGTATCTGTCTGTTTATTTAATCTCTCATGATAAGAAGAGGAAAATCTTCCATTGGATTCTGTAGCGATGTTCTGGCCAACATTGTTAATTGTTTTCTTTGCTTTTAATGAAACAAACTGCCTTGGGCTGAAGCTAAATCTCTCATAAGCCACACAAGTGAAGATTAAGTTCTTCTTATTCCTCTTTTGCAAAGCTGTCAGAAAAATGTCACTTCACTTCTTACTGCCTCCATTAAAATGTTGTACACATCCGTGCTCAGCATCCTTCAGTCCAATGCTGGAGAGGCACATAGCAGATTCACAGCTTCATCTGCCTGTACCAGTGTGAAGAAGGGACAGAATGTTCCCACTGCATTCAGTGCTGGATGGATTGCTCTCAAGGTTCACACTTCGACTAGAAAATCCTTTGTTATTTTCAGACAGGAGACAGCAGCAGAACATTTGTTGGGTTGATATTAGGAGCTGGTAGCAATCCCACAGGCTGGTGCTACTGGAGTGCAGCCTGTGAAGTCTTCTAACACACTAACTTTTTCTTTTTCTTTTTTTTTTTTTTTTTTAAAGCTTCCTCCTATACATCTGTCAGGATTTCACTCAGTAGTTCACCTTAAGGTAGCTGGAAAAAATTAAAATAGAGTATTGGGAAGCTCTACAGTGAAAGTGCTGAGTCTCTTAGACATGGCTGAGTCTCTTAGACATGGCTACAATCAGGCAGATGCCAAGTGAGTTGAAAATAGTATTGCTCACTAAGAAACTTCCACAAAGAGATCAGATTGTGATTGTAAAATAACCTGTGATGTTTCAGAGAGCACTGCTAATATCCTATTATTCTTGTTACACCTAATATTTGGCTGGTGTAAGCCAGTGTTGCTCTTATATGCTCTTTTAGTTGTTGTTGTAGCTTTTCTTTTTGACATAACAGATGCTTTAAGAAAATGGAGACCATTTTCTGCACGTTACCAGTGCTGAGTCCTGTGATTTCATCACAAATATTTCTCCTGGTGAATAAATGTGGAGAACCTCAGAATTATGTGAGAGCAGATCACATCAAGCAGGGGGAGAGCATTTCTAACCCTGGTGAATTTGAAAGACTCAAAACCTGGGAACACAATCTAAAAATTGAAAAATTATAGGCCAGTAAGTTCTGTTGGAAGGTTGAGGGTGCTCTTCTCACAACAAGAAAAGAATAAGTGGAATTAAGATCTGGGAGAAAACAAAACCAGACAAAATAATAAACAACAAATCAAACCAAAGAAAACTAACCGTGTTTCTTCAGAGCTCAGGTAGAATAGTTGTTTTGGAAATCTGATTGCAATTTCAAGTGTGTTGAACATGTTATTCCATGTGACTCAGCAGGAAGGAGGGGATGAAAACAAACAAACAAAAAGAAGCTTGATTTTTTTCCCCTTTCAAGCTACTTATCTTGATCTCCAAAACATGGCTTTTCTTTTTAGAGAGGCGTATTCTGAGGGGAAGAGCAGTCCTTCTCCAAGAAATAGTTTGCATTGTTCCTGCCCACTAATTTTGCACAGGGATTTGCAGAGAGACTTCTAGGCACGTCCACAGTACCTGTGTGATGGGATCTCAGCAGAACTTTTTCCTCTCCTCATCACATGCCCAGATGCAGTGACTCTATGGAGTATTGACAGTCTGAGTTGCCCGTTAAGGAGATGAATGTTCCAGGCTTCCATGTTTCCACCCTCCTGATGAGTAATTCCTGGCAGTATGGAACCTTCTCTGATCCTCCCCGTCACCCCCACCCCTCTGTTCCCAGCAGCACATTCTGTCTCCTCCAGGAGTCACGCCAGCCTCTCAAACCTAAATGGTACATTATGTTAGATTAATTGGTGAAGAAAACATCCACAGAATGAGGGGAGGTGGGGGAAGAGGAAGGTTTGCTTGTCAGAAATGTCATTTTGTCATAATGAAAATCATAGAAATGGGGGAAAGGAAGGATCCATCTTGTAAGTGAAAACAAAATGCTTGCTTAGAAGTGACTGGCAGTAACTTGGAGTAAAGGGGAAGAGACTGAGCTGGGAAAGGCACAAAGTACTGGTGGGTGCATGGCAGCTGTCACCAGTGTGAGGGGGGCTCTGAGGAGACTTCTCTGATCTACACCTCTGGAGCTGGTGGTGGTCCTCTGCCACAGATGGGCTCAGAACAGGTGGAGAATGAAGCCCTGAGGGTGCACAGAAAAGCAGGCAAGAAGACCTATGGCAGCCCAGTGGCAGATCCTGAGCTCCAGCATCACTACAACCTGAGCTCTATGTTTCTTATTGCAGTGATGACCATATCCTGTAGCATCTCCTGCTGCTTCTCACAGCCAGCCGTAGTAGAACCCATACAAAAGCATTCCCCTGGTTTGGCTTTTTTCCTAATAGTGATGGAAGAGTTCTTCTTTCCCTGAAGCTGAGCTGGAGATGGGTAATTCTTTCCTCACAACATCTGTCTGCAGTCACTGGAATTGCTTGATGGGCTTCTTGCTACCTTGGCCCAAACTATACAGCAAAGCTGGAATTCCAAAGCCCAGTGTATTCCTGCTGTTTTTGAGGCTTATTTTTATTTTTCCATTATTTTTTTTCCTTTTTTTTTTTCATGGGTAGAGGAAAAAATCCCAGGATTGTGTTCTCCAGGTGCTGAGACCTCCCTTTTGCTGCTGGCTCACTGATTCCTTGCTCCTCTTTAGATTTTCACCAATACAGTTTTCTCTTTAGTGCCCACAAACAACGTATAGCACTACCACTTTATTTTTTCTTTTTTATTTGAGTTTTAATTCCTTACGTACTTTACATACACAGAGTGAGTTTGGTGTAACCTACTGCAGGGACTATTTTTTATAACTGATTTTCAAGAGGAAATTGGACACTTGTGTTAACATAAGTCCAAGATTCCTCAAACAGGATCTCTGGGCTCTTTTGCTACATCCAGAGCCAGAACTATTGGAAGATGTTGCATTATTCTGATTGACCTTGGCAGACACAAAGCTGCTATGCAGTAATTAAGTATCTTTATATGAAAAATAATTTTTTAGTAGCCTATGTACCATTCATTCAGTGTGTGAGAAAAGAAACATCTTGATTTCATTCCAAATATTTCATGCTGAAATTAAACAGGTGAAGCAAAATGACTTCTTTCTCACAGTTTTGCTGCTGATTTTGCATTCTACTCAAGGAACTAGTGCTGACTTCATGGGCAGTAATATCTAAATATGTCCAGTAATAGGAATTCGGTATTAGAGAGTAAAACAAAAACAAGAACATTTCTGCAGGAAGATTGGCTGAGGGTTTGGAGAACATGTTGAGTACACAGCTCTGGAAGTACTCGAGATATGCTTAAGCAAATGTTGAAATTCATTTTCACTACATTTTGTGTTTCAGACAGGAGAAATTACTGTCCTCATGAGGTTCCTCAATGTTCCCTCTTTTACACCTCTAAGGCAAACATGTAGCACGGTGCCAGGAGAAGGAGAAACTAACTTCCAGCCTGAATGTGAGACCAGTGTGAAGTTCCTAGATGTGTCTGTCCCTGATAGATCTGTAGGCATACGGGTTTCCTTCAGCCCTCTATAGGATCCAGCTCTTCCTTACTCTCATTTTCTGTGATGGTGCTCTGGCATGGGGATGTAGTGATTATCTGCACTTCTCATCACTCAACTTGTCACAGTGTGTTGCAGAACCACCTCCTTTACTGACCTCTGCTGGCAGAACCACTTGCCAAATTGCAGGGTGCTCTGCTCTATCGCTTCGCAGCAACTCGTGAGGAGAAATGTTGCTTCAAAAGAACTAAGCAAGTACTGTTTGCAAACCAAGATGGCAAACTGAAATTTCATCAACTGATGAAATTCCGAGATGGAAGCAACTTCAGAATGGATTTTTTCCTGTGCTTTTTCTTGACTATTAATTTCCTTCAGTTGGAGTTTGAAGGGACCAGGGATATCCAGTGCAATTCCTTATGCTGAGCACCACCTGCCAGGCAAATAAAGATAACTTATCAGTCACCTTTCCTCTGAGATTGTAAGCTTTCAGAAAGAAATGCTGGCACACACCTACACTATACCCCTCACTGAATTCCCTTCCCATCCAGCCTGCAGTGTGATTAGGAGCAGGCACAACACAGAAATTCCATCTATCTCAATAGTATTTCAAATCTAAATCTTAACCTATGAATAAGAGACTTACCCCTGGCACCTCCACAGTAATTGTACTCAATTTTAGATCACTTTCAGTAGTAATACCTGAACAAAAGGGCAGTAGCTATAAATAAATAAGGATGGAAGATATTATTAGAAGTTGTTATTAGAAAGACAAAGGTAGATTAAGTGGAAGGAAGGAAAAAAATACCAGCGCAGCGACTCCAGCATAAACAAAATAGAGTAAAATTAGAGCTGACTGTAAGCAGAGCTTTGAATGACTGAAGAGTGCATTTGCAGCCTGCTGAGCAAAGGCAGTTCTGCCCCCACACTGACGTGAAGGAGATCTGGATTAATTTCAGTCCAAAAAGGTAGTACAGCCACAGTTTGGGGCTGATAGCTTGGTAGGAAGGCAGAACGGAGGACTGTGCAGACCTGAGTACAGTGCACCTGCTGGGTAACAGAGATATAAATGCTAGAACAGGGGCAGCCAAAATGCGTCTCTTAAGCAACACACAGCTTCTGAACAGTTTTAGCGCAGCTTCTGAAACAGAGAGGTGTGATGTGAAGCTGCTGTGAGGACGAGGTAGTAATCAGTTTTCCCTGTCAGTGAGGTTCAAAGGGAAATAAGTGGTAGGAGTGTTTGTGGAGGCTCCAGGAACAGTTGCATGAGAGCAGGTCTGTCCTCCCTTGGCTGTGGTCAGGAAGACCTTTTTAAGGTGCCCTTATGTTTCTGTGCTGGGACTGTGCTATTGGAAACCTGAAGTCCTTCTCTGCTGAAGGAGGATAGGCACCAGAGGATATGAGGGTTGCCATTGGGTTATGAGTGAGTATCACTCTACCACCAAACCTCTGGGAGGTGGTTGTCATCTCCTGTGTACATACAGTCACTTTGGCTTGCTGGGGTGTGCAATACTGGCCAGATGGCTTGTGGCCAAGCAGTAGCAGCAAGCATATTTACCATGACTAAGAGTATGCCTTCCTCTGTTGTCACTGCTTTATTTATGGTTACAGTACAAGCCCAAATCTGTTCAGAGCCTCATTGTCTTTGTTGTCGTAAAGATGCATAAAGAAAGTTTTTGTTGGTTTGATTCCACGTTCATAATTTGTGGAAATAGAAACTTTTATGATCAGCATCATTTGTCTGATGATGTGTTCTATTACAACAACCTCTTTAGAATGCATGTGTTCGAGACGCCAGAAGATTTCCTCTGTGAAGAATACAGAAATAGGGCTCAATGTTAAAATACAGAGAAAATGTGTATGGTGATAAGGGGGGGAAGGAAAAAGGCATCTCTCTGATTTTAAGGTTTCCTCTTGCTAGGAGGTAAGGAGAATGGTGTTGCCCAGCACTTAGAAAATATTGCTGATCATTTCAAGTGAAAAAATTTTAACAAAGAAAAACTTTTCTTAAAGCCTTTAAATGCAACAAAAATGTATTTTGGAGAGTATTTTGCACCATATGGGTCAGTTGCTAAAAATATATGTCTTAAAGTTGAACTTTCCTTTCTATTTTATACAGTGGCTCAACCAATCACAGTAAATGTTAACCACAAAGTACTCAGTCCCACGTAACCCAGACAGCTCAGTGCTCTGTGAAGAAAAAGGAAGAAAATTCCTCAAGTTCATTGGGAAGAAGACTTTTTTAACCTTCCTTGTTTATTCTTTTTTGGACATGGGCATTGCTCCACATCTTCCTGGCCTTTAAAGTTCGTAGGGAGTGCAGAGACAGGAGGAGGAATGACGGATGCTATGACCAGTGTTTCCTACCCCATCACCTCTTTGCTTTTCTTATTTGTGTCCCTGTCAGAAAGAATGCTTCAAGGCGCTAGTGAAAAGTTGTACGTGAAACTGCAGGACTGCTTTTAGCCATGTGCTCTCAGGCACCTTTGCATGAGGCTGCTACAGATAAAGCTTTTGTTTAATTGGCACAAACCACAGCTCTTGCAGATGCCTGTTGCAGGCTTATACCAAAAGAAAAGTAGACAGGATAGGGATCCAAATGAGCCTGGGTTGCAGACCCATGATGTAATATTTATACTGCTGCTAAAATTCTGTTAAACATAGTTATCCAGAAAAGCAGGTTCACTGTTTCTTGGAGTCAAATGGAATTGCAACCTCTATAAGGAATCTCTCTGTGTGGGTTGAGAAACAGTTGTAGAACCATTGGACATGTGAGAAAACAACTCTCATCCACTGTCCATTTTTAGCCACTTTTATTAATCTACTATGTATTCTCAGAGCTCTTACTCTCTTTCATATACAGTCAAGACAGACAGAGAAGTGTAAATAGGTTCACACAACATTCATATCTAGGGAAATATTCACATTAACCTATATATGAACTTATTTATCTAAGTTAGGTAAATATATATATCTTTTCAGATAGGAAGAGAGAGAACATGAAAATGTCTAGACCACTGAGATCAGAACTAAGCTACCCACAGTCATTTTTAAAATAATGGGAAGACCTGCAAATAAGAGATTGCTATCTTTTGATTGTAAAGGTGCCCTAGCAATGGAGGGATGTAATTGAAGATAATAAATCTAGCTGCACTTAGCAAATGGTTTGGCACTTGTGCAGAGCTGTGTAATTGTGACATATAGAGCTAAAATCATCATATGAGCATGTTGACTTTGAAAGCATGGTCATACGAACTTGGGAATCAGATATTCATCCTCAGAGAATTCTGCCTATTCTATTAGTGTGATTGGCTTTAATTGGAGTTCTGAGGTGAAATGTTCACAGAGTATGATGTAGGTTGAACACGGGAGATGCCTGCAGTGCTTATGAGTGTAAGTGAGGAGGGGGCAGGGGGGACACAACAGCTGGGATGTGTGTAGGTAGACGACCAACTGAAGGACTGTTCTTCAGGTGTTCTGCCTCTTGTTTCTAACAACTGTGCATGCAGACTCAGCTGATGACTCATTGTCTCCAGTTTTAAACCCTTGCTGATATACGGCATGTTTCCTGCTGTAATAGTGCAAGGGTAGATCAAGCTAAGAATGGAGTTCATTTCCCTGCCTTCAACACCAAGAACTCTTCTCTGTGTGACCTGAAAATTACCTCAGCTTAAACGACTACCTGAGATAAATGATTATCTGATTTCACTGCCTGAACCCTGAGGATAACAATGCTCTTCAGAACCTTTGTATACGTTGAGCTCCAATTAACCCAGAGTAGGTTGTTATGCATTTCTATAAGCTTGAATGTATGCATGAGATTCCCATTACCTTGCTGGCCTTTCTGGTATATGTCAGTATTGGAACTTCTGTGACTTCAAGCATCAGTTCTTGAGATAGGATGAAAGTTTGAAAAAGTTGTAGATTTTTTTCAGTAAGGCTTAAACACTATTAATATCTTGGGCTCCTCTGACACTGTGGTTGGCTACAAAATAGTGTTGAAGTATCCTTTTGTTTCTTGCAATTCCTATTACGTAGGGAACAGAATGCCAGTTGTGCTTGGAAATGGCTCTGAAAGGAACACCGGCAGAAGTGCCAGAGTGAAAAGCACAGCTCATCTGGTGAAGGGCACTAGACACACTTCCTGGGAAAAGTGTAGTTTGCTGAACTTACTTTAACACGATTCCAAATGCTTATATTAATGGAAATAGACATGAAAACCACACACACCTCACTTTCTACCAAGTTTCTCTTTCTCATGTCACGCTTCTTTTGAATTTCTGCAAGGTGTACTGAAGATCCTGACCTCCACACACACCAACATGTGCATACACAGACACACGCACGCATTCATCTCAACTGTCTTACTGCTCTGTGTTGTATAAGCTTGTTACACAGCCTCTGCATTTCAGAGCAGAGAATCCCCTCATACATTCCCATGACCCTGTGACAGCAGCCTTCTGACCTCATTTGAATTACAGAATCATTTTGTTTTGAAAGAACACTAGAAAGGGAATTGTTCTGAAGGTGCATTGGTCCAATTCACAGCTTTGAAAGTGGGCTACTTGAACTCATATCCACGAAGCTCTGTTTGACTGCAAAGTGCTGTTGGCCCAAGTTGTGACCTCATGGGAAGCTTATTTTCCTTAGCACACCCAGGCTGACATTGACAGTAGTAATGATGCCAGTGACTGTCCCAGACTTAAGTTCTACTTTGTGTATCAATAGGTGTATCTACACTGTGCAGTAAAGCAGTAAGAATGAAGAATTGGACAAGGGATGGAAAAAATCATCTAATCTCTTATTGTTAGTCACAGAACGAGTATGTAAGTTGCTGGATTCAGTTCAGGAGAAAACAGGATGCTGAATGACTAGACAAAAATATTACACCTACTCGCTCTCTCAACAGTCCTAAAATCTAGTCCTAAAAATGGGCATTCCTCTCAGAATTCACTCAACCATTTTTCCAATGAAGAGATGAATAACTTCTGTGTAATCTAATGAGTTAAGAAATATGGCCTGTGTTGTTAAGTGTAATATTAAAGGCTGGGACAGGAATTTAGAACCTGCCTAAGCCCCGACAGAGGATTCAAGCCAATAAACAAGTTGCTGTGTATTTATCCAAGGATAAGAACATGTAAGACCTATTTCCACATCATAGCTACCTTGTAGCAAATTATTCACTGCCAAAATACAAGGGACCTATAGTGCTTTCTTCATCATTGCCACAATGTAGTGAAATCCATGTGTTCTTTAATGGAAACAGAAGTAGGGTAGAATTCCTGCATTTCAGTTTGTCCCTACCAGACCCATACTTAGCTTAAACTGATGTTGTCCCATATATTTAGCTGTATTTCAGGGAAATGGAACGTAATGTCAGAAGGAAGGTTCCTTTCACAAAATCTTTTTTCTACTCTCTCCAGTGTTTTGTAAATAGGTTCCTCAGTTCCACATGACGTAATCCTAGAGATGCAAACTTTCCCTGTGAATTCAGCAAGGAGGTTTATCTCATTTGGATTAAATTGCCATAATAACTTTGTATCAGCAACCAACATCCTAATGAAAAGGGATTTAAACTCCAACTGGAGGGGCAAATCTCCCTGGACTGACCAAAAGGAAAAAAAAAGAAGCAACAACAAAAATGAGGATTTAGTTATATAGTATCATCTCAGTGTTATTTTATCTTTTCCATAACTTAGGAGAGTTTAAATCCAGCTCTTGGAGAATGTTCATTTCTGGGTGTTTTGTTAACTCTTTCATCCATGGGAACCTAAATGAACGTAATAGACCCTGTTCACATCAGTGCAAAAGAAAACACTTTCCAAATTAAGTCTTTGAAATCATCTTCTGTCCTGGACGAGTTTTCCTAACTAGGGTTAGAAGGTGGCTTCAAGTGACATCACATCACTCTTATATGGGGAAATGAGGCCAGAAAGCAGTTTTAGAAGGGAGGCTGGAGGTGGAAGCAGTGTCACAAAGCCACAGCCAAGAGTCTTTCACTGATCTAAGGTTGCACGTGCCAACCTTCTGTTGCCATCTGCGGAAATCAAAAATGAGAATCATACCATGACAAGAGAGGACAGGGCATATTCCCCACAGCCATGTTACAACTATCTAGGTGAAAATGCAGTAGCAAGGTCTGGTGGGAGATGAGAACTGAAGAGTTTCAGATTATATACTACAGGGAACAAATGCATTTGGATATACTATTCACACTGCCTCATATGAAAGTTTAACATTTTATGGGTGCCAGCTCTGTACAACCCTGTGACTCATTTTAATCAAGCCACAAGCAATGGCTATGTGAAAGATCTTGGAAAAGTTTCTTGGCATCTCCAGTGAATGTGTTACAAAGCGATGACCCATTTTTCAGTCACTGGTTTGTATTCAATAATCATGCAGCTCTACAGAGTAGAGAGGGAAAAGAAACGATGTTGCCTGAGCTGGAAAAAATGTCTCTGTGATCCAAACCATTGTGAACATTTATGTCTTGATTGCTTCTCTCTGGAAAACTCTGCCAAGTCTAAAATAATTTCCATAATAGCTTGCATCACTGATACATAACAGACAGAAAATGAAGCATCTCCATTCAACCTGCCTCTACAACACATAAAATGCCTTTCAGATTATAACTAGGACCTGTTCATCACTGAAGAAAAGTACCCATCTGAGGGTCTTCCTATCAGCACAGGTGACAGAGGCAAGATTTCTAACGAACCATTCAGTACAAGCACTTTGAAACTACCCATTAGCCAACAGATATCACCTGCAACAGACCTAGGTAAATTCTCAGGTAGGTATTTTCTTAATTATTTTCCCCTATTCTAAATGGATTTTAGTGGCATCTCTTGACTCTTGTTGGCAGGAACTGAGGTATTTACCATCTGTTCGAATACACATTGGTCATGGTAAACAGTTCACACTATTCCCTAAGCAATGGGCATGGGGAAGCAACCAGTAATAGATATCATCTCCACACAGCTCAGGTACGGGCAGTGGGTAATGCATTCAAGTTGCTGGCAGCAAATCTAACTTATGCATAGGACACCTCACCTGGATACTTCCAGCAGAAGTTAAATTATGGTAGTGATAACAATCATATCAGAAGATACTTGGCTTTGGCTTAAACAACAGTGTTTTATTTGTTTTAATATGTATGGTGCCCAAGCACACCTTTCTGGGGAGGTGTAACGCAGAATAAAAAGTAAAGAGAATAGCTGTAGGCAAGTAAGTTTTCATTCAGAAGCTGCAAGTTCACATTAGAGCATCTTTTTATATGGTGTATGATACATTTTGCTCAGAGAAAGCTGAAAAAGGAATGCATGCACTCTTACATGTGTTTAGCTAAACTTGCTCCTGGGCAACAACTGAAGTCTTCTAGCCATAGACACTGTCTGCCTGTGGAGGCTGTGGTTTGGTTACACTCCCAGCAACCAATTTCTTGACAAACCTGTCACAGTTGGTGGACCTCAATCAGGATTTTCTTGTAAGGATGCCCATGCTGTTAGGAATTGTATTTGCAAGTAAGTGCAGGTGGAGAAATTCGAAGGTTGCTGCTGGGAGAAGTGAGTGTCTCTCAGTGGTGTCTCTCTCTCAGAAATAGCAACTGCAGCCTGAATCTTTTGTGTAGCAGTTTCTCAGATTAAGTCTCTGCCACTCATTGTGTATTTGCTTTCTATTTTGCAGAACTTTCCAGCTGGAGATGCATGGTATGTTTGTTCCCCATGGCATGAAAGCATGACATCTTACTGCTTTTCCCTGGAGTGAAGTAGCACATTCATTTTTAATTGTTGACCACTATATCAGAAATCCTATTTCCCAGAGTTTAATTGTTTTGCATGATGTTTAATTCATGGCTTCCCTACAGAAATCAGCTGTTAACCTTTTTTAAAAAATAATGTATTATTTAGTATTTATTTATTATTTAGCAATAATGTTTTTTAATTTCACAGGACGATATAATTTATTTATACTTTCTTTATAAAATTCAGTGTCCCAGTGTTCCCTACTCCCTCCCATACTTTTCCTTGCAATTATGAAGAGCTATAAGAGCTGCAGAAGGGCTACTGTAGGGGCTTTAAGAAGAAGTTTTTGAAATAAGATGCTTCTTACTCAGGGGAATGTTGAAGGCACATTTACATACTCCTGAAAACTCTAAGCCCATGCTTAAGTCCTTTTCAATATCAGTGCAGAGGTGAGTCTAATTTTCACGGATCTTTTCAGAATTTACTCTCTTCCCTTCTCTTGCAAATGAGCTGTCCTGCAGGAAGGTTGGGTGGAATGATAAATCTTGAGCCAAAGTTGGAGAGAATTCATTGGAAACAAGATTTTGGAGTTCAGAGACCTGATGCAATGAGTGATATTAATCCAACAGGGAGACTGTGCCATGCAGAATGTGTCTAGCTGAATTGCACTCGCAGCAAAGTGTTCTTGGATAGGTTTCAAGACAATAATTATTGGATACCAGGGAGCTGCAAATAAGTGCTAAGGGATTAGGAAGCACAGCACTCACACAGATAACATCCCCCCCTTCTAGCTGCTCAGAATCCCTTCTCTGCTTTGGCTGCCATGACAAAATCTCCATCTTCTCTTTCCATCTACTAACTGATGCAGAGCAAGATGAAAGGGTTGGATGCTGGAAGACATTTTGTAGTATTCACCAAGTGCTCATTCACAAACCCAGAAACTAGGCAGAGGCTTTGGGAGGCATCAGCCACATCTCATTGGAACAAAGTTTTCTAATGAGGACCATGGCTGAAACTCAAACTCAGCTGCCCTATGGCATTGCTATGCCCAAAAGACAGGATCCAGCCACACTACTCATGGTGCCAAAGATGGATACCAGCATGGTGGGTATATTTACAAGTTCTTCATTATCAACATATTTATCTGTAGATGTTGGGACGCATATCTGCATGGAAGCATTCAACCATCCTTGTCATTTTTGTTGGAAAGTGTGACTAAGTAAATGGTGAAATAAGCACAGAGAGATGAAAGCAAGGTAAGATATGCTGTGCTGGGCTGCTGGACCAGTGTTAATGTCTGGCCAAATGTCAGTCTGGAAAGCACCAAAGCAGAGATTTACACTTTGTTTGTGTGGGGAAAAATCCATTGAAGTCAGTACTGAAAAATACTGCTGCACTGTCATGCACCTCGGCCTGCTTTAGTTATCCGTTTCCTTTGATAGGAACCTGACTCCTAAAGCAAATCTCCCTATTTTCCTCTTTTCCCAAGGCAAGTGGTAGACCCAGGAAAGAAATCCAAGATTAATGTTTCCTTGTATTCACTGAGAACTTCATTTATAACAGATTCCTTGCTCTTCATTTTTTCATTTAAAAAATACCCCTGTACTGTCATTGCCTATGCATCATTTCTTAACTGCTTTGATAAAGTGCTGTAATGTCAGTGCATCAGCAGAGGAGGATCTGCTACTTATGGGTAAAATTCAGCTTACAATGGAAGAATCACAATGCTAATGATGAAACAAGAAAATAATCTGAAGCATTTTGCCAAGTGTGTTTGGTTTAAAAACAAGATTTCCATCAAATCCTACGGGAGTCAAGCAACAATCCCTCCCCTAAATTTTAATATAAACCTTGGCAGAGTTAAAGTCGGGATAGCTAATGCAAGTACGGAAAAATTCTAATTCAGTAAGAGATAGAAAATCAACAACAACAACAAACTGACGTCATTGCTGAGGGAGCAGATCTGATACAGCTGCTGCTCTTTCAAGAACTACTTAAAAACATGTTGACTACTTTTCTTTGGAAAATATTTCAGTGAGAATATATAAAAAACTATTTTTCTCGTCTTTCACTTCCTTCCTTCCTTCCTTCCTTCTTTCTTCTACCACAATGTTAACCTACTGTAAAAGAATGAAAATCACAGATGAATCTCACATCAACCAAACATTGCCACAAGCAATTGTGCCTCTCTCTGTTCCTGTTTCAGACATACTGATGTTATGAATGAATTAACCAAGGGACATAATACTTCACTGCCAACTGAGAGCAAATCCTTGAAGTTTAGTGCTATTACACTTAAAATATTCCAGTTGGATGTCAAACCAAGATGTGCCAAAGAATTGTTACCACTGAAGGAGCTGGGTTTTTTTGTCAAGAAGTCTCATGATTCCTTTGCTCCAGGGAAACTTAAATGAAGAAACATTTTGTTTGGAGGTTTGCCTATTCTTCTTGGAAAACGTTAAAAAATGGGTTGAAGAAAACAAGAAGAGCCAGAATAGAGTGCAAAGAAAAATTACCATGTTCTTAATCAAGTTTATAAATCTTTCCATGGGGCATTTTGACAAATGACAACCCACCCACTTTGTGATGTTTATCCTGAACATTGCTCAGAAACCATTGGCATTTTGCTGTGCAGGTTTGCCAGCTAACATTTCTCAAAATCTTCTGGTTGTTTTTTTGTCTTTTTTTTTTTTTTCCCCATGGGAGGAGACTGTCTGTCACAATGTTAGTGCCTTTTCCATTCAGTCTTTCTTTTTTTTTTTTTTTTTTTTCTCTCTAAATACAGACTTGCTTACATTCAGATTAAGTTTGGGCAAGGTCAGTAGTGAAATTGCCCTAAGCATAACTCAGTTGCTGCTATTTCACAGGCCTTCCCTGAGATCGGCTGAAGTTGCATGTTTTTCTGGCTCTGTTGAGAAGTAATCTGGAAAAGAGCTCCTTTGACTCAAGCATTGAAGCCAGACCTAAATGCTTGAGTGAGATTTCCACATTAGCATAAACTGAAGAACAACCAAACATCTGCTGCTCAACATGTCTGAGAGTTATCCTCCCCCCTGCTGCCAGATTCCTTGGTGCCACATACAGATTTGTAGTTCACTCTATGGAATTCTTTTCCTTTTCCTCTCTCATGCCTTTCTGATCATCCTCTAATGGACCTGAACCTCTGTCAAATAAATCTCCTTGCCACTGTGGGCAAGGAGTTCGTTTAGAATGGTATAGATCTGCTAGCTGCTCCCAGAGGACTCACTTGTTTACTACTAATACGTGGTTTCTGCTACTGGAACACATGCAGGACAGTGATGTTCTTGTAGACTGGAGATCAGTGATCAGTAGGGATACTGGTTTCTGGTGAACTACGGTAACTGCATTGGGCTGTTGTTCCCAAATCCCAGTGTCTGCATCACTTTGCCCTAAAGAATTGCTGAGATACCCAAGAAAAGAGCATAACTGCTCCAGCCTATCTTTCATAGTCAATAAAGTGCGCAGAACATCACCAGAGAATTGTTTGGAGATGTCCTGTAGTGCTCCTAGCTGGTTTTGTTGACTTGCCTCCTGATGTGGATGTCTGTGGTAGTTACAGAGAGGTGCCAGGGAGTGATGCAGACAGATGAGGTGACTGGCAGAGCAGAGAGCTTCAGATGTGTTGTTTGCATCCAGACAAGGAACAGTGAAAATAAAAGGACCTTGTGTCACAGTTCAGGGGCTCTTGGCTTGCATTATATTGCCACTGTGGATTCTGTGGATGACAGTTGTTTTGCTTTAAAAAAAGGACAAGGAAGAATTTCGTTTAACTAAGAGCTATAGAGAAATCCAGTATCCATCTGATAACAATCATGGCAAGAGAAAAGGCTGCTCTTTTTGCTGCATGAGCTGTATGTGACTGTAGTTCTCTTCTTCCTTTACCTATTGCAGGTAGCATATGTGTCAGCATGTAGCTTCAAAACCTACTGTCTTCATGAGTCGTGCTTATAGTTATATGCTTATTAATGATTGTGTGCACTCGTACTCAGACTATTATAAATCCATTACTTTCCTGAGGCCATAGGAAATGGTTTTAAAATGTGAAGCTTTTCTGCAGGGAATTGAGAGAGAGCAATACTAAAGCAATGTACTTGGTTCACACAGATCAATGTAGTGCAATAACTGGGATGAGAAACCAAGCTTGAAACATTACCAATGTGATTGGATAAAAGCTTAACGTGACATTGAGTAACGTCTCATTATAAGTAAAGTCTCTTAAACCACCTTTGGGGGAAGAAAAAAAAAAAAAAAGACAAAGCAGACAGCTTAGCAGCAAATCATGAAAGAGAAATGATGATGCTTGCTCTCGAAACTGAACTCTGGGTAGTAGTAACACACAGAAGTAGTGAAACTTCAAGTTTGATCTTCTTATTTTCAATACGATGGTGGTGATGTTAGCGCAAGTCTTGGGATGGGAGATATCATGAGATTTTGGATATTTTTGATCCTTCTATTAAAACTTCCATGAAGACATTCTCTTCATCGCTAACTTTATTTCTCTGTCAGGGAAAAAGTATTCCAAAACTGACATCTTACTACCTAAAAAGAGAATCAATGGAAGAAAAATAAAAAACAACCACAAAGAATTTCAAGTATTTCAATTGTGATTCAGAATTAGTAAGTCAAGTTCAGATGTTCAGAGTTAAATGTTTCCCAACATGCCTTGGATTTACCTGCATTTTTAAGACCATGGTTTAATAGTTCGTCCTAGCACAGGAAAGCACACTGTACAGGTTAGAGTCTTCTTTAGTTTTTACATTGATTTGTATTAAGCTGAAAATAAATACAAATGACAGAAAATATTACCTTTTCTAAAGTACTGAGCCACTTACAGGAATAATTTTGAGGGAAAGGAGAAGGGAGGGTTTATAATATCTCAGACATCTGTCATTATCTAGCTTGTACAGCTGGAAGCTCACTTGTGATTAAATCAGTAAAATTAAGATGGACATCAGTGAAATGGTGGCCATTTATTTGCTCAATTTTAAGTTAAGAAAATTAGCAATCATTAGCAATGGATAGGAAATTCCTGAAAAGATCTTGTCTGAAGAAGTGGGTTACATCTCCTCCATCACAGGAAGGGCACTGAAGAATGCAGTTTCTTTGAAAAGCACTAATCTGGTTTTTGTTTATTTTTTTAATAATAATAATAATTCAAAGAAATAAAATATCATCCACTCTTCAGATCTTGAATCAGCTTTTCAGCTCTCCATTTCTTATTATTCACCATCTGGTGCAGCCCCTTATCTCCCAAAGCAACAGGGAATATTCTTCTGGAGCAGGCACACAGCAGCGACAGTCATATGCTAAGTGCTTCTGACTGGCGATCCAAGGGAGCCTGATTGTTTGAGGCAAATCATCTCCCCAGTGACTGCATGATTTATTCCCTGCATTTGGGTTGCAAGCTTTTTTTTTGTAGAGGAAAAATATTCATCCATGTCATTTATAATGGACCTCACTCCAATGAATGAACATCTTCTTGCATAATAGGAGCACAGCTTATCAAATAATAAAGGCCTGCCACTCTAAATTGCTGGGAACGAGAACAATCCAGCCAATGTTGATTCCTATGTCCACTTTGTCATGCCATGAATTCTTCAGTAGTTTGTGCATGTGTAGAACTATGGCTGTTAGCAGGGAAGAGCTTCGGTGTGCTACAGGAAAGCTGCAGAGACAAGTGGGTGTGATTTTTCAGTTTCTGCTCCTTAATAAGTTATCCAATTTTAAGTGCTACCTAATGTTCATTAGGGACGAACAGAAAGCCATATGGCCTAACAAATGTAATACATAGTTGAGCATATTGGCAGAATGACTCTCTTACTTCTGTCTCCTGTTCCACTCTTTGCCTGGTGCAGAGGATAGTGAGGAGGCTGGTTTCACAATGTTGAGGAGATGACAGACTTGATAACTTTAGTATGGAGTGTTTCCAGAGCTTAACAATGAATGGCACAAGCTTTTTAAGGGGAGAAAAAAATATGCACAGATTTTCAAACACATCAGTAGGTTGCAAAGAATGTGCTGATTAGCCATTTGTATATTTGACTAGGGACAGTTGGAACTTGGGAAATCTCAGCTTGATTTCTATCCCTGCTACGTTTTCCCCATCTGACCCTGGCATGCCATTTTATCTCTCCAGGTAAAGTCTTGGTATACATATGCTTAAACAGAGAGGATAATGTTTCAAATGAACGTTTTCTTGGCCATATAGAGACAGTGACTGCAGATTATCTAATTTGTTAGAGGAGCACCAGGTCCATCCCACAGTGATGGACATGTTTGTCCTGGAGCCTGGCCTCCTCCCTTAGCAAGGCTTGCCCAACATTCTTCCTGCCCTCGCATCCTGTCACCCGTCACAAGCTGTGGCCTTGAACCTCTGATGCAGTGTTTCTTTCTGTGATCCAAGGTGATGGAATGCCCACTTTCTATATTATGGAAAACCTGACTTTAAGATGCACTGGTAAATTTTAGGAATTAGTTTTGTCAATACCTAACACAGTTTGCTATTTTATTTTCACGATAGACAAAACGAGGTTGCAGAGAATTTGGGGTGGCTCTTACTCTGCTTAATCCACTGCGTTCATCTGTATTTTCAAGCCCAGGATTTGAACGTGTGCCCTCCACAGGCACCAAGTGCCAGGAGGAGTGCACTTCTTACACTGTTGCATTCCCACAGCAGTAGCACAGATCAGTAAATTTGAGCAAACGGCCCTTTTGAAACTGAGCCCACAAAAAAAGGAATAAAAATGACATCAGCAACAGTAAACTACTGTTGCAAATAACAGCAACGAAGTCTTAAAGCAAAGGTTGTCTATGTCTATATAGAGGCAATACTTAGTGTCTGTGTGATATACAAGGCAGCTTATCTCTTTGAGAGCAGGAGACTATAAAAATACAATTGCCAGAACGAAAGAAAATTGAAGCTGATTGCCATAGCAACAAAAGAATTACATTGATGAAACAGAAGCACATAAAATCCTTGTATGCTACATTAAAGACAAAGCAATCTAAAGTAAACAAGAGTGGAATGGAATTTGTTTGGCTAGAGCTGGAAATGACAAATGTATCCAGCTGAGGGAGGAAGAAATGAGCCCACAGGCAGGGAAGGAGTGGCCCTATGAAGCCAAGGGTTCATCCTCCAATTTCCTCCAGGACCAAGAAATGAGGGACATAAGACTGTGAATGCAGGGGATTTGCCAAGCTCTGAATTTCCTTCCAGTGGAAGGAAATTACCAGTCATGTGGTCAGTAACATCCCACACCTCTCACCTGTGCTTTTGTACAGATCCCCGGACTTTCTCCCTGAGTTTGTCTGGTTCCTCTCCCCCAGTGAATTTCTCTCAGCTGCAGGAAACAAGCTGCTAGTGTAAAAAGGAGTTTTCCCTTTACAGCTGCTTCTCTTCATAGTCATACAATCGTTAAGGTTCAAAAGGCCACTAAGGTCATCTAGTCCAACCATCAACCCATCAGCAACACAACAGTAAATGTGTGACATCTTCTCTTTTCTTGAAAACCTTCAGGGATGGTAACTCCACCACCTCCCTAGGCTGCCTGTTCCAGGGCCTCATCTCTTGAAGCATCTTGGTCTGACAGGCGATGAAAACACATATACCATCCTGTGTGGCACTGCACTTTTGCCCTTACAATCTAAGTGACATTGTGGGATTGCAAACACTGCATCAGAACCAGCAAGTTTTCAGAATGCACTGGTGAAACCGCAACTTGAAGCCTATACAGCCATTCAGCAGTTTTCTGATGTGAGAAGCTTGTGGGGGCTGAAGGTCCGGACCTCAGCAATTCACACTGCATCAAAACCACAACGGCAGATGCAGCACAGTGCTGTGCTTCCTTGTTGGGATCCATGCCTCTGTTCAGGTATGGATCATTGTGCACCTGCTGGGGACTCTGACCTGCTGGATCATACCCACAGGTGTTTGGTCAGATGAATTTACCTATGACACACGCAGAAACAGAAAACTCAGTTATTGCTGCAGTGTTAGGTCAGAAAAGGAGAGAGCTCCTCTGTGAGCTCCCATGTACAAGGGATCAAGCTCAGCTACCCTTCTTGTTTGGAGAAAGAACACATGTAATCCAGGTCAAATCCATCTGAAGTAAGAGTCTATGCTCTGTGGCTAAGTCTGAAAGAGTAAAAAAAATAAAAAAGTGGAAAAAAAAAAGTAAAAAAAAAAAAATCCTGTGTTAAATGGAAGATCTTTCCTGAATGCAGTTTTAATTAAAACCTTAATATTTCTTATCATAACAAAGCCTTGAAGTCAGTCCAAACGTTGCAGCTAAGCACAATGCAAGTAATCCAAGTGGTGGACTGACATGTCCTTAAGATACAGGAACATTTAATCTACTAGATCTTAGACAGCAAGAGAGCTGTCTAAGTTAAGAGAAAAAAAATCTTAAGACTAAAACAAAGTTGACAGTTTCTTTAATTAAACTCATCTTCCTTTCAAAGGAAGTGACAAAAAGAGTTAAGGAAGATTAATTAAGGCTTAAATGCACTAAAATGACTCAAGGCATATTTAAGTAAGACTTAAATTAGTCTTTCATTTGGACATGGGAGATTCCATTAACAATAATGAAATGGAGATAGCCAGATTCTAAACCCTTTGCTCTAAGCTCTGCTCAGAGATTTCTTCCCAAATCCTACCAATCTCCCAGATCTTATGCCAGTCCTGATGGTTTCTTTAATGTTCCTGTCATTCCTTTTTTTGTGTTTTGTTTTATTTGTTTGTTTCTACTTCTGCTGAACATCAACAAAATACTTAGCCATATTTGAGTTTACATATTTCCTTACACGACAACATATTTTCCTTTGCAGGACTCTAAATACTAGGATACATCCATCTTCTGGGACTGATGCAGTTTTGGCATTTAGGAAACATTAATTCAAACTGAAATCTTGCTCTCCATCTGGCAAACAAAAGATACCCATGCAGATTTGAGCTCTCTGGTGCACCCTGAAAACCTGGTGCTTAACAGATAACTGCATTTTGCAGCAGTTCCAGCTACTGCATTGAGATGGCCCTGAGTTATGAGGAGAAAAATGCAGATAACAATTCTCCTGGTTTGCTCTGAAGTAAAGGTTTGTAGCATCTTGCCATGCGCAGATGGGCAGGAAAGTCATCCCAGTCACCATGGTAATAAGATAATCAAACCAACCCTTGAATTTTTAGCTCTAGATGATGAACAGCAGAGACAGAAAGTGTCAGCGCAAAGGGAGAGAAATAAAAGGGGTTGCGTGCAAGACATCTGTGAAGGAGAGTGAAGCTGCATCCACCAAGCATGCACAGGCTCTCATCCGCTTCCCAAGAAGACAAAAACCAGATAATTTTAATAAGGAATTCCTACTAAAGCAGGAGAGCAATGTTAGAAGTTTCCCCAAGTGCAAAACAGGATCAAGTGCAAAACAGGATCACTCCCGTGTCTGGCAGACGCGTGAATTCCTGCTCAGGGTGGCTGCTGTGGGGGCTCTTTGCTTTCCCCGGTGTCTCTGCTCTCTAGGTAGACTCCAGTTTTCTGCCAGCATTATCCTCACCTCTGTAGTTCCTTTTCTCCTAACCTCTGCTCCAAATCTGCCCCGCAATGATGTAAACCCATCTCTACCTGCTAAGTGTGGGCTTGGCAAAGGAACGGTTCCCTGCTTCTATAAAGGAAAACCACTGTTATGACATAACGCTTTATGCTTTCTTCAGGCTAAAACCAGTTCATCTGGTCTTTCCCTCAGGGTCACGTTGCTCAGACTTTTCATTGCTCTTGTCATTCTCATTTATTTAACTTAACTCACCAGAAATGCATCCATTTTTTTTCCAGGATTACACAAAAAGAGACCTCTGGTATTTGTCTTCTACACGTTGCACCTTCTGGCTCTCATAGACTTTTTTTTTTTTATCTCCACCAAACCAGGCTGTGAAGTCAGGGGGGCGAAGAGCAGGAGAGAATTAACTTTTATTCAGTTTTGTTGGGGTTGCAAATTGGATCCATCCATTTCTCTAAGCAGAGAAACAAATAAAATGCCAATACTCTAGGGAGGACACATAGCAAAACTATGCAACGAGAAAATTTGTAAACCTAGTTTCTCTCTGTGGGTGGCTAAATGGCTGTTTAAAGCCATTTAGCATCACATACACAGTTGAAAAAACAGAATAAGAAAAGAAAGAAAGCTGCCTCTTGCTATTAAATAAACCCTTTGCTTTTCCAAATTTACTGGATTGTTGATTTAGGATTGCAGGGCTAAACTTATTTATGAAGGGGAAAAGGGCTTCATTTGGGCTTGTAATCGCATTAACATGCCCTCATGAATGCACACTCAAGGCAGTGCTGCATGTCCACTGAATTGCTACTTGTGTTGGCCAGAGCCCAAGCACACTTTGGGCACTGTGGAGGGAAATGGGTGCTGCCTTCACGGTTAGTGATTCCAGGCATTAGCAGGCACAGCAGTAGGGGCATGGAGGGACAGCTGATGGAAAGCTCAGGAAATACAGTCTGTTGCTATCCTTTGTGCACAGCAAGCTGGAGGATGGTGTATGTGTTCCTCCTGCCTCCATTCAGGAGCTGGAGTTCTTTTTTACTGTAGGCGTTCCTAAATTTAAGTAACAGATATACTACTAGTGTCTGCAAATCCTGGAGGAGTCTTGGGGGTTTCTGGCTTTTTAATACCTTGGGTAGGGGTAACACCAGGTCACAGCAATAGCGAGGGATAATTTACTCTGCTGTACTCCATCCTGCCTTAATTACTCTCTCCTACTAGACCCTAGATCAGTTGAAAACTGCAGTAAACCGCAGTGACAGCAGTGTGAAAAGATTTGCTTGCTTCTTATCCTGCAACACTCAGACAGGGAGTCTCCCCGCATGCTTTGGTACGAGCCACAGGTCCTGTAGGAAGATGCAAACAGAAGTGCAGCTGGGATTTGTGTTTCAGGCAGCTTACAGATGACCTGCCATGCAACTTTTCCTGCATAGAAGTCACAATCTGCCTTGAAGCTGTACAAAGCACAAGAAGAAATTTTATTTTTGTTTCATTGATGCCCTGTTCCGTATTGACAGGACTGAGATCTGTACTTCCTGCATTTCTTGTAATGCAAACCTTGCTGAAGTCTGGGTGAATAATTGCAGGGCAGAGCACAGAAGACATGGAACGGTTTTTCCTAACCCATGGTACTGTCTTCTTTGAGTCTTTATGCCAATTTCAACACAGAGAGGAGAAAAGAGGAAAAAATAAACATTAAAAACCTCCAAGTAGTATAAGAGAGAGGCATAACCACGCTCAGTTTTTAAGCCTGGCACACATTAGCTCTCAGCTGAAGATGATTTCCCTGGAGCCACAGTTGATGATGGCTTGCAATTAACACCTTCCCTAAAAGAGAAGAGCTTGATTTCAAAGGACTTGTCCCAGAAGATTGTGGGATTTTTCTGCTGTACATCAGTGTCCATAGAAAAAGAAAAGGAGGAGTTTTCAGTCAGGGAGCTGTGTAGTTCAGGGTCAGGTCTGGGATTATTGAAGTTGGAGTTTCGGGGTTAGAGTTATCTGGGTTGATACATCCTTTTTCCAGTTGGGCTCATACTGTCCCGTTAAAAAGTACCACTATTGTCAGTGTTCAGTTTGGCAACTATATTCAAAACCTCTTCAGTATTTACAATTACACAAAACCTCCAGATTTGTCATGAAATACAATCAGTGTCCTCCAACCAGCTTGATATACTCCTTCCTACATCTCTGCTCTTTTAATTCATCTTCTTCTCTACCATCTCAGGAGTTCCCTTTTGGAGTTTGAAATAGAAATCTAATCCCCACACAATATTGGCAGCCTGCCTTTTGAAAAGAAAAAAAAAAAAATAACATATGAAGCTTTTTGTTTGAATTGATTAAGGGGAGGAAGTCAGAAAGGATGCTGTGTTTGGATTGGAAATGGAAGTAATGTGACTGTTTGATGACAACCCCGTGTGCCCACCAGCACTACAAAAACCCATGGACTGCTTAGATTTAAATGCTGGAGATCAATTTTACACCTGCACACAAGGTGTAAAAGCAACGAGCCGACCAACCTAAAATTAACCTGTGTGGGACTGTGAGAAATTTTAGGTGTGCTGGGTAAAAGGATCCAGCTCATCAGTGCAGCAGACTGGAAAAGGCAGAGGGTGCCCTCAATTTCCTTCTAACCTCTCATTCTTATCTCCCTTATCATGTTGCAGAGAAGCAACAATTTTGTTCTACATAAATTTGGGGAACAAACACACCTGTGCTGCTCCTAACTTGCCAGTGATCTTGGGATTGTGGAGAGGACCTGAAAAACTGTGGAAGCCATGCTGACAGGGCTGCTAATTAGATAGGATATCTAATTATTATCTAATTATTATGCTGACTGATGGAGCCCTGAGAGTCTTCTGCTGCCTCAGGAAAAGTCAGAATTTCTGAATGCTACTCAAACCCTCAGACTTTTGAAATGAGTCACTCAGAGTTATACTGCGATATTATGGCAGAGATGAACACAAGGTATTCTGAGGCTTTAATGACTGAGATGGAACAATCCTTACACATAACATAAAAACAGTGGTAGGTAGCCATGAAGATTGCCCATCCCAGGCAGGGATGCATCGAGACATGGCCAAGTGGTTGGGAACAGGTCTGCGTGGGGCACACTCATAGAGGTGCACCCACAAGATTTAAGGCCTAAGCTTTTCTCCTTTATTTAGATTTTTGTCTCTAAAAGGATGCAGAAACCTCTAGTCTAATGGCATCTACTCTGCAATTTCCTTCTGTTCAGGTTAAAAAAACAAGCCCATGGAGTATGGCTTTTCCGCATACTTGGCAATGTTGTGCTGAACCATATGTCACTAAGATAGCAGATCACCCTTGGAGAAGCTGAGGGGGTAATTCCCTCAGAGCGGGGGAAGAGCAGAAAGTATGTACAAATGTCTGATCTTGTAGCAAGAGAGGAAGGACCTGGAGATGGCTTGTTCCTTTAGGAAAGACTACAGTCATCCCCCTCCAGGAAAGAGAATTTACACTCTTCAAGAAGCAAATCATAGTGGTGTAGATGGTGATGCAGATTTGATGTGTTCTTGAAGCACAGCTCGGAGAAGAACGGCAGGCCTGCTGCAGCACCTGGCTTCCAGCCTTCTGTGCCCTATGGCAGCACCCAGGATGGATCGATGCACTCAGATGGACCAAAAAATTTGCACAGGATCACAGACAGATGAGCTGGGCATTGGATGAGTCTAATTAAGACAGTGTCAGATGTATCGCTCACTTCCTTTCCAGAACTGGCATGGCATCATTTGATCCCTTGTTTCAGAGCAGGAAATGGAAGCCTGCCCTGCTATGGAGCAGGGCCCTGCTCTCTGCTCTGGGCTGCAGCAAGCCCTGAGCAGCAGGTCCCACTGAATATAGTCCTCGTTCCCTTCTATCTGCCTTTCATTTTCACCAAAGATTTGACAAGCAATTTATTAACTCCGCAAGCCTCCATACAGTCAAGACTAAATTTAGAATTATTATTCACGGAGATGAAAGCTAACAGAATGTCTCCATTACCTCTTGAAATAAGGGGCCTATTAAGGACCAGGGAGAAACTGCTTCTGTGGATGCTGCCTGCCCATCAGGCACACGTAATCTTTCAGTTCCAATTATCCTCAGAGATCTCATTTGTTTCCCATAACCATGAGTTGATTCAAATTTGAAAACGTGAGACGTTCTTCCACCAGAGTTGATTCCAATTTGAAAACATGAGGTGCTCTCTCACCAGCTATCTCCAGTAACTCCTTGGATCATACTCGTTTTGGAAAATGCGGTTTCTTTATTGAGTATATCTGTCTTCCGTGGCTTGAACTTCTCTCGCGAGAGATCCTGGGCCTAGAAGGTAGCTCGTGGAAAAGTAGGCTAAATCTATTCCTTAATGTCTAAATAGCATGAGCTATTGCTAAACTAAATCATAACCACAGTATTTATATGTGGAGTTGCTGTGGCACTGCTTACCTTTTCCTAACATATTACTTTGTATGGCTCCTTGGGATACCTGGAATTGGAAAGGTTGTATATTAAACTGAATTCTATTATATTTTCTATTGCTGTTAGCAACTTCTCTTTTTAGCCTGTTTTAAGGCACATACGTGTTTCATGAAATGCATTTCTTCTACTGTGCTCCAGGGTCTCGGATGTCCATTTCAGGCAGTAAAACTGAATATTCAGTAATACAACTAACAACTTTTCAGAGTACCTATCTCTATTCCTGTCATAAGCACTATATAAGGGGTCTGAAATGAAAGGACAAAGATTGGAGAGATACATTCCTCATTCATCACTCCACTGCTGGATAAAATAATATTAAACTCAGTAAAATATCAATCTTCTTACCTTGAAGAAAAATAAGATTTTATTTTCCCATTTCTCAGAAGACATTTCTTTACTATGAGCTACAAATTCTGATATTGTCTTCTTCCAAGAAATTCACAAAACAGGATTTTCCATTTTTAACATCAGCATAATAATTTGGAATGATTACTGTTAGACTGCCCATGAAGAACAGTAACCACACCTACTGACAGGATAACATGACAAACAAACAGCTTAAGTGTACTTCACTCTGTGAAATAAGGATATATTGGGATCCCTTGCATAGGTCATTCAGATGAAAAATGTGTACAGATTAAGCCCTATTGAGGTATGGCATGACAATATGCAGAACCAAGCATTTAGAAATAGATGTATGATTTGCTCCAAATGAGCAAAACTGTCGAAGTATTAATGCTGTATTGAAATTATGAAAAATCTGAACCTACCTGAATTATGGTGTTTCTGTAATAAATATAGGTTAAAACTCAGGTATGCTGGGAAGTAGGCTAGCTATTAATCAAGCTTTCTGCACACGCATCGTAGTGTAGAGTTACAGAAGCCCTGGAATAATTAGTATTACCTTAGAAGTTTGGATGCCCTTGCTAGAAGCTGAAAGATTATCCTTGCCTTCCTTTGTCATTTTTGGAAAGCAAACATTTCGTTTCATAAATGGTTCTTTTGTGCCTTTAGTTCCGTGGAATCATCTTCTTAACAGTCTAGGCACACGGATCAAAGTGTCTGACTTCTGAGGGATTTGATGGTTATTGTTGCTGTTTTGTGTTTTCCAAATCATTCTTGATGTATCTTGCAGGAAGAAAAAAGAAACTCTCCAAGGGTGGGGAATCTGAACCCAAACTCCCACCTCGGATGGAAGATGCTGCAGTCAGGCGCATCCCATCAATTCAACACAGTTGTAAATCCAGCTGGGCTACATGTAATGGTCTAAGAAAACAGATGAGCAGCTGAATCCGAATTTTGAAAATAATAAGTTTCCATGGGGGGGAGGTGGGCTGCATAATTCTTTGAACGTCCTGGGAGATGTGAGTGCATTTGACTGTTATTGGAAAGGTGAAAATAGGAAGAGAATTTCCTCGTGTTCAAGAGTTTGTATTTCCCTGAATACACTGATCTTAGAATTATGGCTCTGGGGCTTAATGTTTTGTTGTTGTTTTTTTTTTTTTTAACAAAGTTTTAAAATGCTTATGAGTGCTTTTTTTTTTTTTAATAATTATAATATGCATTCTCACTCCCTCTCTTTCCAACTTCTATTCTTTCTAAGTTGCTGAGATTTGAGAGGGACACTGGGGTTACAGAGGAACAAGGAAGTGGGTGGATGGGGCTGCTGTTATTAAGTCAGAGATATTTAAAATCAAAGGCAGCTGAGACACAGATTTATCCTACTCAATCCTGGACTGTAAAGCCCATGCTCTGACAGTAGGAACTGGGGCTGCCACTTTCAAAAAGCTATTAAGATCAAAGATGAATGAAATGTTTCCAATTAGACATGGCTAATACTAGAGACTGCTGAATCTGGTGAATTTTGCAAGTTCCGTCATCTGCTCACAAGCACACACGTACGTACACATGCTCCCACACAGTTTGAAGTCCAGAGCTTCTTTGAAAAAGATAATTGATTATTCTGAAAGTCTGACTTTGGAAATAGGCATCAGGTATTTAAAGGCAGATAAGACAGACAGGGAGAACTGAAAAAGATCCATTTTGTTCTTCCATAATTCATCTTTGCCTCCTGCAATCAGCTTACTCCCAGGCACACTTTTGAGGATCTCCATTTGCATTTAGATGTTACCATGGAGTAGCAGAAATGCTAAGTCATGGCTTGAAGCAGTGATGGAGCACCTGGTGGGAAGGCAGGGACAGCCCAGGGGAGCTCAGGTGTATGCAATGTACCTGAGTGACCAGCGGGGCTGGAGCCAGGATCCACCCCTTCCCAGACCTCATTTAAGGGTTGGCAGTGGAGGTGAGGTCTAGCTGGTGATCTCTGTGTACTGAGGTTGTCTAAAGGTAAGCAGCTTCTTTTGTGTGTTTTGTGTCTGCTATTGCCATATTTGAGCAAATCTTCATTTATTACAGCTAGGACTTTGCTACTATGCTGCTATTCATGTACTTTCCATTGCATTAGTGTTACACATGGCTTTCTAGAATACTAAAGAGCTTTGAATTATTGTTGTTCTTGTTGTTTTCCCAACTGAGATGTGTATATGTACAGCTAGTATCCTCCGCTTATTCAGGTCAATCTAGTAGTGAGTTAACAAAGGCCCCAAATTATTTGTAAAATTCATGTGAATTTATATTGACTTCCTTTTGATCTTGTACTTCTTTTCAAATGACAAAATAATGAATTTAATTGTTTGACATACTCTGCCACAGTGTGTATGTTTACTGAAGAACAGAGGTAGGAGAAACCCTTGAGCCATGACTCTTTTCTTGTGCAGTGATATGCTTAGGGCAGTGACCCTATAGAGGAGAACTCAGCCATGGGTTTAATGGCCTCATGGTATATGCAAATTGCTTCTTTCTTGGGATAAACTTCTCACTTAGAGAAGGAAACTATCCAATAACAGGGATGTATCTAGTCCATGGAGTTTGAGTTTCAGACACAGCATGTTGCAGCAGACTCACTGCTGTGAAACCAGCATGGTCTGTAGAGATTCATTGGCTGTTCTTCTCTGGTGATACATTAGTGGAAAAGTCTCAAAGACAGCAGGGAGAAGGATGGGGTGCAAAGTCTCATGGTACTGCAGTCTCTTGTTCTGCTTTTAGTTACTCATAGTTACACCTCTGCAGGTCTGGAGTCAAGTTTTGGTGTTCTTCTGGGACTTACTATAGTACCTATGGCCTTCTGAAGCCCATGGCTTCTTTCAGGAACCGGTGATGTTGATCTTTATCATAGATGCTCTGTGTTTATATCTGATTGCTGTGCTACCCTGGCTTGTATTGCACCTGAGCTGTACCATATGAGTTGGATCTTTCTGAAGAGCATTGTGCCATTGCAGCAGAATATCAGTGTGAATAAGGTTGCTTCCTCAGATAGATCTTGTACTGTACCTGGGAAGAATTATGTTACATTCAAAGTTTATAAAAAGGAAGGACATTATTATGAAACTCAGGAAATGACTGAGGTCTCTAGCTAGGAATGATAGCATGATGCTGTATGTAATCAGCAAGTGGCCACGTGAGCCATGTGCTGGGTGAATCCAAAGGAAAAGATGACTTCAGATAGTTCTTTGCAGTTGAGAAAAAGATGTTGCTGTGGGACTATCAAAACACTCTATTGTAATAAAAATTAAACTGTTTTGTTGTGGTTTTTTTTTTGTGATATAGTCTCCTCCTTATTGATTACATACTACATATTTGCAATGTAAAATGACCTTCCAAACAACCCCCCAAAAATGTTAGGGCAGAAATAATATTTGAGTATTTTGATTCTGTCAGAATGTTTAAATTCTACATTTCTTCAGCTGGAAAATATAATTAACATAAACAGAATTGCATGTAAACTTAATATTGTTTGAACATAACAGAAATATGTTCTTCCAAATGAAAAGATAAAAGCATTCAGGCAGCTTTGGCATTGACTGGGTGAAATGTGACCTTTTAATTATTGATTTGTTGACTAAACATGTTAGTTGACTAGTGCTACTATTTCAGTCTACCAACAGTGTTTAAATCCTGTGTTTACACAGAGGAGATCATACAGGAGTTTTCTCTGGCTCTATGGTTCCTTTCTTAGAAGATAAGTAGGAAATCCCAACAGAAAGGATGTAAGAAAACGGAGTATAGGGACCCTCACTTTGCACGTCCCCTGCTTCTGACAATGAGAATGCCTGCAATTTCCTCAATCTGGCATAAATATTTCTATATGCAATTTTTGAGAGTTTGTGTAATCCTTTTCAGCCTATTGAAATCTTATTCTGCTCCCTCCTATGTTTTTTTTGCCCTGTAATATATTAAGAAGCGTCCTTCTTTTCTTTCCTGTATTTCTCTCCTGCTTTCGTTTAAGTTCCTTGATGATTTCACAAACTTAAGTAATAAGACAAAACAACACAGTTTTATCTGATTGGGTCCCAGGCCTGAGCTTGATACTGAGTGTCATCCATGTGGATGAGGAGTTCAGTCTCTCACTTCTCTCTTCTTCTCTGCAATTAATCAGGTGACAGATACTTTATGCTCATTAGATGTAGCGTTTTATGGATTGTTCTGCTTTGTAGTGCTATGGTGTCAGTGATGTTAGAGTTAGAAACTCTGACAAATTTTCTCCTTCAATCTCTCATGCAAGTAAGTATTGGCAATCTATTTCATTCAATTTAATAGTAACTTCTCCTCTTTAGTTCTGCTAAGATTATTAATTTATAAGAAATGTTAGGGAGAATAATGTGCAATCAACAGGTTCTCCAGTGTTCAACCTCACTGCTTGCAGAACAACAGACCAAATGTCCCCAGAGCTCCAGATCCTTTTCTGGAAGGAACAGATAGGGTCACTCAGTGGCTGGAAACTTACCTGAATACTTCAGCACAACAGTACATATAACGCGCTTCAATCCAATTATGTGCATTCATCTCAGGATTCTGTTATCTTAAAATCCTTTACTAACATTTGGCCTTGGGTTCGTTAGTTTTGTCCGGACAGGCAAGTTGCACAGTGTTTTCCTACCTCTTTATTTGGATGAATATGCAAATATCCCCGTAACAGATACATGCGTAAGTAAACCTAAAACTGAGTATTTGCAAATATGTCTGGTACTTTGAAATTAGCTCTCTACAAACACTCCTGCCAGTAAAACTCAATTGCTAGAGTGTTTGCAGAGAGCTAACGGATGAGAGGATGGGTATAGCTGGACTGTATTTGTTTAAATATTCAAGAAAATAGGTTCTGGAATTTTCCATTCTTTATCCTGTTTGACTTTAAAAACTTTGTGAAAGAAAAGTTTGTCACTTTCATAAACTCTTGAGGACAGACAGGAGGACAGTGTCTCAGGGCTCATCTCATATTTGGTGTGCTTGTTTCCTTGTGATGTTTTAGAAGATTCTGAGAGCAGCTCGATAGCTTGAGATGTCATTAAGCTGATGGGACTGGTGCTCTTGGGGTGCACTGAAACTCCATACTCATTAGATCTTTCATTCATAACTTGTAGAAGTTAAACACAGCAGAAGCCATTGGTGAGTATCTTCTGCACCCAGCCAACAGTCAGCCTGCACTGACAAAATGCTCATGGCTGTTTGCTATGATACCAAGTCCTTCAGTAAAACATACTTAAGTTGGTAACAGTAAAAAGTTAAAAGGCACCCAGCAACTATTGCCTGCTTTTGTGCTGGAGCACTTTAAGCTCAGATCTGATTTGGATTTCTGTCTCCATGTGTTCTTGCTTTCCATTCTGAGAAACTCAGAGGTGCAGAGGAGAATATCTGCAGCATGGTGATGAACTTTCTAAATGAAATTTGTTACAGCTCATTCAAAATACTCCTGTCCAAACCCTGCACTGGAGACTGTGGTGCTTTTACTGATCACGACTGTGATATATTAGTGGAAGAAGAAGCAAAAAATGTGCACAGCAGCTTTCAACTACACCTTGTGCTGGAGTTAGCAATTCTTGCCATATGCTAGATGAACAGTGAAATGAAAGCAGTCCACCTAAAACTCACAGCGGTTCCAAATATATAGATCTGGTCCAACAATTTCTGTAGACTTGTTGTCTGTTACACTCAGGTACTTCCAATTATCTTTGGACAGGTCACTCCTTTGGCTGTCTGCTGCTGAACACAGCTCCCCCCCCTATATATATTCATCTCCTTTCTTCACTTTGTTCCGATAACTAAAGTGAAGGAACACCATGAAATCATTTGGATACATCACACATCAGAGATATTGCTGCTTTGAAGCTGAAACTAGGAATAAATGACAACTTCAAAATAGATAAATAAAGTTCAGACTAACATCCTCACAGCTAAAATATGAAGTAGTTTTGATTTGTGGGTTACATATTTTTCAAAGTAATTAGCAGTAATGCTTCTTCATACATTATCCTGACTGATTACAGGAGGCAGAAAAGATGCCTTGAATGAGAGCATCTTCACAGGAATTTCTCTCCAGACCTTCAAGTAAGATGTCTTAAATTGCTTGTATCCTTCTGTGCACAGTTTCTGGCTTGGATACTTTTATCTTAGAAGTTGGGTGATTTCCTGCCTATCTCCAGCTGACAGGTACATACAGGTAGCACTGGGATCAACAGAGGGTATCTACCAAAAAAAAATCTTTGCTGCCCTCACTGGGTGTTTGCTGCAACAGATATTCTGTGATACTGTTGCCTTGAGTGATCATACAGGATTTACCTTGTAGTCTTGTGACAGAGGGAGGAAAGAGATGTTGGATGACACCAAATGGAGCTCAGGGAGTAGATGGTGGAGAGTCTGTTCATGCATGACAGACACCAAGAAATGTAGGTTCAGGATCCAGAACTGAATCTCTCTCTAGTCTGAGCAGTTAGTTGTTTTTTTCCTTCTTTGAGAAGGAACCTTTCTTGCTGTATTGTATTATTGTATTCTCCTAATGTTCCAAGTAGATAAATATAGAAAGAGCTTGAGACTCTGATAACTGCATCATTGGATTTACGCTTAGGCTAAGATAAACTAAATATTATAATTCAGAGTAAAGGGGGGGGGGGGGCAACCCAGACAGACTCTATTTCTGCCCTTTAAAAGCTATTTGTAGAAATGATCATGTTTTGCGTTTTTCCTGATAGTAATGCAAAATAGTCTGTGTTCTGCTCATGGGAAAGGATAAATTCCTTTCAGATAACCACAATCCCAGTCAAGCTTCTTTGAGTGGGAGGTTTACGTATAATCATTACAGAGTTTCCACACTTGTTGGTGTGTGAAAGAAGGGAAACTGGAGAAAGGAAGGAAAAAGGAGGAAACTAAACAGAGGGAATGCAAAAACCCAAGGAGAATGTACCAGCTGAAAGACTTATAGATGACTTTTCCTATCTATGTTAATTCTTTATTTAAGGGGGAGAAAACCTTTTACTGTCAGCCTACAGCCCTCCTCTTAGCTAGGTTAACATATTTCTTCAGTGACAAAAGAAAATATTATTTAAATAAAAATAAAAATAATCCTAGTTTAAAGTAAGGGGAAAGGTCTATGGGTTCAAACTCATTTTATCATTATTATGATCTCAAACAAAATAATTTGAGTGATTATCAAATATCAGTGTTTCTCTGGGTTTGCCCAATCATAGTTCTCCTTTGGGTATTTCTGTTTGTTTCTGAAATACATTGAGGATATGTCTGAGATAAACCACATCAAACAGCAGCAACATCTGGAATCAGAGGAAATGTGAAGTGAGGAAAGCAGGGAACAGTGTGATGATCATGTTGAGTACAGAAACATGAGAATTTGAAGGAGCAGTGCACAGTGGGCTGCTTGGTTTGCCAGGAAGACAATGCTATATGTTTGCCTGGTTTTCTTGATAGAAGTGACCGTAATTTATTTCTGTGGATCTCTGGTGGAAATCACTAATGTCCCATCTCTCACTCTCAGGAAATCTCCTTTTTTGCAGGCAGAGTATGTTGGGCAAGTAGTCAGGAGGATAATGAAGCAGTTGTGTTACTCCCAAGGTTTTCATTGTGAGAGGTTGCTCAGAAGTAGCAAATGGTTTGCCTGCTTCTCTTGGTGCGTGTAACCAGCCCATGGCTTCCATTTGTGGTGGCAGAAGGGAAAGCTGGGATGGACCTTCAACCTGCAGATATCAATCACATTTTTGGCATCCTATTTAATTCCAGTTTGCTACTCTTCCTTACACTATTTTTTTCATTGTGGGAATTTAGTACCCCATGCAAAAGGCAGAAAATGAGGGTATCAGACATGCTGCTCCAGCCTGAAAGAAGGCATGATGTGGGGAAGAATTTACTCTGACATACCCAGACTGTAGGGCCCCCAAGGCTCTGCATTTTTCTTTTTCCTTTGTAATTCATTCTGTTTTGCTGTTTGGTGACAGGGTGAATAGGGCAAAAACAGTAAGATAAACTGTAAAATATGTCACTTTAAAGCCACCTTGTCTCCTTGGGATACTGGTCAGATGTTATATATTTTTAGGGCTTTTGGAGAGAGTTGGTAACACTAAGTAGAACTCTCGAATGACATACGAACTACAAGCTACATAAGTAATGACATCTGCCCCAGTTCCAGTCAACTTGCATGGTTACATGTGAAAACCTCGGTATTTTCCAGCATTTCTGCTTCTGTACTGGTAGACCATGTTGGGCTTCTTTGATGCTTCAGGCTTGCTGGGATGATGAGGAGTAAAACTAAATAAGAACAGCAGTGGCCATAAAATAGATTAAAAGACATAGAGCGTGTGCCTTCCTATGGAGATGTAGTCACAGAATAAATAGGGCTCAGTGCTGTGATGGGTGTCAGGGGAGGGAATGTGTAAAGAGCTGTTACCTCCTGTCTCTCTTTCCCTCTGAATTGAAAAATGGTAGAACTGAGATGTTCCCTGTGTTTGTAGTCACAAAATAAGCATCCCCAAAGCCTCTGTTTCATTTATTTTCCTGAGTGTTGAAAAGATACAGAGTTTTCTTTGCCTTTCTTTCATTCACTGACTCCAAGATCTGAGTTAAAGATGATAATTACCCTAAGTGGACACTCGAGTTCTTTCAAAATGAATTAAAAGTTTTGAGTTTATGAGGACAGCGTACTTTTGCAAAAATTATCCTATCTTGTTTCATTATCACAATTTTAACTAAGAATGTGCTGCAATTATTCAAGGAAAAGGTTTCTGGTCTTTCCATACTGAATTCCTTGCAGTTTTTGTGCCAATAGCTCTTTTCACAGAGCTATTTTGTCCCAGGCTGGAAGAAAATTAAATGCCATCTGCAAGATTTCTTCCACTTGCTGAGGCAGAAATGCCTTTTTTCTCCAGTAACATCCATCGCTAAGCGGTATCAGGGTGGTGCAGCTGTTTTACAGCTGCCAGCTCATGAAAAGCAGCCATCTTTTCCCAGGGAACAGAAGAAGCTGGGGGGAATTTATGATTGCTCTTTGGTGTTCCTTTCCCAGTTCACCCTTCCTCACATTAGCTGTAATATTTTTGGCAGCATAGGAAGATACTTGCAGTGCAGGTTGGAAAAAATTGTGTATTCAAAGGTAGGTCAGTCATGCTGGAGTATTTTAGATGCAGCAGATGGGGTAAAATAAGGCATTTAGCAAAAAGGATTAGTAATAAATAAAAAAAAAAACCTGCTGAGGTCTCTTGGAAATGTGTATCTGTCAGTTCTATAGATCTTGCATCTCTCCCTTAGGCTCCAGCAAAAGATGGGGAATAGTATTGTAGTAACAAACGTAGAAGCAATGTTTAAGAAATATTGACTGGCTAAATGAGCAATGTGTTGTTCTGCTTTCCTAAAGATAGGAAAAAGGTTTTCTGTAAAATACTCTTGCTTTTAAAAAGCTTATATTTAATCCCACAAAATGTGGGAGGTGCTATAATGGCTCATGTGTAATACGTAGTTCTTCTTTACAAAACACTTCTGTTCCCAACATTTTTAGTGAGATTACAGTGAGAAAGAAGAGTGCAGAACAAAACAGCATCTATGCATCAGTGGTCTAGGAGATCTGATGCCATAGCGGTCACCTGTACTATGATCATCATCTGGACATTATAGCGTAGAGACACATTCACGTCTTTGCCTGAAGGACTGCATCTTTGCCCCATATGTCTCTTTTTGCATCTGCCTATATGCCATGTATGCATCTTACTGCAGCTAGTTTGGTTTAGGAGCAAACATTCTCCCAGTCAATTGTAAGCAGGATCCTTCCTGCAGATGAACGTTCCTTTCTGTGGTTCAGTGGAGTTGTGCAAGGTGAAGCTCATTATAGGGAAGACTTTCTCCTGACCAAAGAGAACAAAGCAACTAGACCATACTGTTAATTAATTTTCCATGCCCAGGTAAGCTTTCGACCTCTGTCTGAATCCATTTGTCCCTTAGGCTGTAACGGCTCTGCACTCTTAGGTTTGTTTAGCCTGAAGGGCCATGATAAATAGAGGCAGGTAATAGCAGTGTGGGTAGGCTGTGTTATAGGAAGTCTGCTCTCTATTAGCTGCAGGATGACTCCCGGTAAACCCTAGGTTTAATGGCAAATATATTTTCTTTGAGCAGCTGTTTCCCCAGACAACTCAAGTACACGCACCCTGAGCTGAATTGCTGGTTTTGTCCTGCTTGTGAATGAGCCTCTGAATAACGTTTGAACAAGAATTAGCTATCATGGGCTTTGACTGCTGCTGTTGAGGACTGAACTTTGGAAAAGTTGAACGTTGGCCTCATTTCTGGTACTAGCAATAAATGGGAGCAAGAGCCAAAGGCTTCAGACAACTTTAAATATTTGTAAACAGCTCCCAGGCTGAATAAGGAAAACCTTAGGATGCACAGAAGCTTTGCAATGTGCAGAGGAAACTGAATTTTAATTTAGTAATTATATCTGGAGCCAGTATCCCCACTTAAAGCAGCTCAGAACTCTCTATTAGAATATCTGCTTTCAGCTATTTACAACTTAGAGAAGTTTTGAGAATTTGAATAGTAGGCTTTTAAATGCTGGGATTTTGTTATTCTAGAGAAGTGCCTGTTAAACTGGTGTAAAGCTCAGTCTGCAAATAAGATAAGCAAATTGAGTTTTTCTAACAATGTTTTTTTCTTTCAAGTTCAAAGGCCAGGACCTGCTGTGTCTCAGGGAGAAGGGGAGGAGTCATTGTCATTTCTCTACCATTATTTCTTATTTTCTGGCTTGTTTGTTTGTTTTAGGAAATGTGAACCTCAGGTGTTTTAAAAAAAAGAAACAAAAAAACAATTAACAGGACTGCTACGGCTTGGCTGCTGAATTTGCTTAAGGGTTCTGTTCTGTCCCCAACTCTCATGTTCTTTGCAGCTGAGGAGGACTCAAGAGATGGGTCCATTTACCCAGGGTGTTGTGAACAAAACAGCCTCAGTTTGGGGGATTTTAAGTTGTTTGACTAGGAATAAAATTCCTTACCAGTGATCTGTGGATGGAAAAAAAAAGCATGAATAACTACAAAAAATATTTAAGTATGGTTCTTCCCTCGGTCTCAAATTAAGGCAATGTCTATCCTTGCTCTACCCTAGCCTGACTTTGATGCCCACTGCCAACATGATGTCTGCATTCTCTGTATTTATGTGCTGTCAGCAAAAAGATTTAAAGAAAAAAGCCAAGACTGTCACCATACAGTACTGGCTGCCACAGAGGATGGCAACTTATTGCCATTGGTTATTCTGTTAATAGAGTTGAAGAATAGCAGCTTGCAGGTGGAGAAGATGACACAGGGTTAGTCTTTTTTTTTTCTTTTTTTCATAGCTCTCACACAATGAAATTGTGTTAGATCTAGGTGTCCCTGTTCAGCACAGGGGAGTTGGACCAGATGACCTTTGAAGGTCCCTTCCAACTCAAGTGATTCTATGACTGTGATCTTTACGTGACTTCCGAGGTGAGATCCACTTCCATCTTGGCTTTAAACAGACTGCTGTCAGCTTTGATCCTTGTCTCTCAAGAGTCGTGGTTCCTTATGTGGAGCAGACTCAGAAGCAGTCACATGCTTTCATTGACACCTGTACAGTCTCAAAGCAGAAGTGGAGATGGAGGGACAAAGGATAAAGTAATGGAGACTATTTCCTGGCACTGGGAAGGGGGATGCATCAGGGCTCCACGCTGCAGTGAGACATAATCTTTTTGGAAATGAGCTACTACCACACGCCCTATTTTTAAGACTGACAGTTCTCTCTGAGAGCTTCTATCAGTGCTGATTTGCATCTCAACTCAAATCCTGACAGCTCCACCTATTTGGGAGAACCCTACCAAACACAGTGCCTGTGCGATGGGACATGACAGGCTGTACGTCTGTGGGCGAGTCCCTCAGGGGTTGTTATAAGACTCAGCACCGTGTTCTTTTAACTGCCTGAGAGAGACAATAATCATTTTGCAGTGCCTGTTGCAAAGCGCCTTTCTGTTACTATGAAATGCAATTTACAAACAAAAATACAGGAGAAGGGATATTGGATGCTCTGGGCGCTGTCCAGGGCCAATTAGAGAGTAGCACTCACTTTAGCCTACAGCTGCAAGTACAGTTTATAATAATTCATTCCATGTTGTTAGAAAGAAGCAATTCTTTGCACATCTGCTTTTCATAGGCACTTACTGGCCTGTAGAAAATGTAATTAAGCAGAATTCCTGCCTGTTGTTGTTTTCTAACGCAAGATCTTTCCATTCCAGTGCTATTGCTATTTCACTAACAGGCAGGCACAAAATGCAGTGACAATTACCTGAATTTGTTTTTAAAAAAGGTCGTGTAGTCTGCAAAAGGCTTGCTTTTGTATTGCTCCAGTCTCTCAGTGTATCTGCTCCTTCTGTCTCCCTCCCTAGTTTCTGGGTGCAGTGATTTCTGTGAGCCAGGATTTAACAAAATTCCACTATACCAAAAAAGAGTGTGGTGGAGGGGTGGGGATGGATGGCTCCGGGGAGTTGATAATGGCATGCAAAGCCTTTCATCCCCGGGTTTCTAGGCCAAATCTGCTGTGGTGACCCCAACTCCTTTGAAACAAAGCAAATCTCTCTGGCACCTTTTTTAAAATTCTTTTTTATTTTATTACTATTTTAATTTATAGGAAGACAATTTGACCTGATTTTTTTTCAAAGGGGTCAGTGTGTATATCTGCTGTTGAGAGTTCCTCTGAAAATCAACAGCTTGTCAATGAGTAAAAGAGAGGCAGCTCTCTTTCTGGCTGCCTTTGAAGCTTCCCAGGAAGGGAAGGCAGCCAGGGCATCTCCTCCTTCAAAAGCACCCAGAGTGGTCTCACCCTGGCACCCTCCTCTCCCCGTCCGATCTGCCGACTCCTTCCAGCAGGTTTTCTTAAAAGGAGATGTCTCTAAATATTGACTGACTTCAAGAATATGTTTACAGGAGAGATATTTGTAATATCTTGTCATCTAAGCGGGTTTGTTGAGTGTCACACAGTGAATGCGAGCAGAAAGCTTTCTCCCGCCTAGAATAAGTCGAGTAGTCACTTTGAAGCATGTCATTTAAATAGCTATTCACTGCCAGCAACACCATGGCTTTGTTCAGCTGTTTAATAGAAAGGAAAGAAAGAAAAAGCATGATTGAGCTACATCTGTTTATAACAGTATAAGATGGTCGTGACCAATGAAATGCCACGTGGTGTTTTCAACTGTTTACCTCTGCACTGTTTTTCAGTGTGAATGTCCTTCTTCCTTCAGGCTGTTTTCTTAGGAGACTTTCTCCAGGTGAATTAGGGAGAAACTTGACTTGGTATGTGGGCTATGTTAAATCTCTAGAATTATGGAATATATGGACAAGGAAAAAATAGTGTATTTTTTCCCCCCGGTGGCAGATTGGCAGGATTTCCTTTCCACCTGTCCTACAGCAAGGAAGACTCCTTATCTCAGCAGTTTTGCTGTTGGTAATCAACAGGAAATATTCCCACAATTTTACTGGAGCCTGAGAGTAGTAGGACATCTGGTATTAACAGAGACCGCTAACCATATGCAGTGCCTAACTATAGCATGACAGTGAGGAACTTACATAAGATCACTTGTCACTTTGAGTTGTGAGTATAATATAGTGATGTTTACACAGTCCTGGCATGCATGCATACGTGTGTGGTTTTTAAGACTGACCATTGCTCTGCACCAGTCTCCTGCCCACCTTCACACCGTGTTGTCTGGCCTCTAACTCCTCCCTCCAGTGAGCCCTCCTGGCCAGGGAGAGCAGTGGTACCTATGTTGCCAAGAATGTGTGATGTAGTGAAAGTAACAGCTCAGGACAGCTTGGTGAATAATAACAAAGTATGGGGTAAACTGGGTTCAGCCATGAGAATGGGTATGAGCAGCACAAGGCAGTGTTATAAATTCTAAGGATCTGGAGTTGTCTGTATCTACGAAGCCAGAATAGTTTTTCATATTTTTTTTACTATTAATGCTTTTGTACCAAAACTGGAATGGGTACTGAATGCTTTGGGGGGGATACAGTAACAGTATTAAGACGACCTACAGAGCCAAGTTCCCTTCTTAGTTATATTTGCACCGTGTTAATGATTTCTATAATTAAAGGCATAGTTTGAGCCTATGTCTTTCAAGTAGAGGTACAAATTTTCTTCTCACCCACGCAATTAGCACTACTTAAGGCTGTAAGGACAGAATCAAATGGGCAATCTTGGAAATGAAGAGAACTCCACTAGAAATAAAGAGGCATAGAGAAGGAGATCTCATATCCCATTATCTGAACTCGTTTTATTAAGGGCATATTTGTGCTGTATTTGTAATTCCCTTTGAATTGCTTACCCACTGCCAAGGAATGTCTGCACAGCAATTACGTTATCGCAGATGGTAATGTGACCTTGGAGAGGGAGGGAACTAGAAACTGTGCAGTTGTGAAGAGAAAAATCTCAGATTTTAATGACAGTTAGTGAATGCAGAAGCTTGGCATGGCACCTTTGTGCTTCTACCTTTCTTGTGGCAGCTTGTTGCATGTGGAGCTGGCAAAGCAGTGGGGCTATATGTTCGCCTGCTGGAGAGCTATAATGTTGCAGCTGTTAAGAAATGAGTTGTTCTCTACCTATTTAAATTAGCCCTAATCCTCCTTTGTGTTGTCTCTGCCAGGTCTGTCTTTTTTTTTTTTTTCCTGGATCGCAGCTGAGGCTGAGATAAAGGAGACTTGAGGTATTCATGCATTTTTCCCTCCCAAGGTTCTGAAAATTAAAAATGAGTTGTCACTGGCCCAAGCCCCATGAAAGCTGAGAATTTCAATCGATATTTCTGCCCCATTTCACTGCAGAGAGTGGGATGTAATTATTACAAATGTCATGGTAACAAACTTGGTAGTTTTCACAGTGACAGTTGCCACTGCAGAAATAGCGCAACACAGAACAAAAATTACCTGTCAAGCATCTCATTATGTTCATCCAAATCCCACTTGTTCAATTCACCATTGGGCTGCACCTGACATAACACTTCCAAACGCCCCTACAGATCACCCATCTATCTGTCTCAGGCCTTAGACAGCCCCTCACCACACACCTGAGCAGCTGGTATCCAAGTCCCTGAAGTCTAGATGGATTTCAGTGCCTCCATGGAAAATGCCTCGCTGTTTGTGCAAGCCCATGTTCTGGACACAGGGACTGGAAAGAGAGAGGATCTTAAAGTGCCTCCAAGGCTGAGTGGAGCACTGCGTGGAGTTATGGGAGGTCATAGTGCATCCTGACCTTCTGTGGAGCTGAAATGTTCTGGGTTATGACCTGCTCTTCCCTGTGTAGTAGATTAGACTGCTGTGCTAAAATCCATTCAGAAAGCAGAAAATTTGGGTTATATTACCTCCTTCTGATCTAGTGCTTTCTAGCACCTTCAGAAGTACACAGCACGTTTTCCAGGCTGGGGAAAGAGGAAAGCAGATGGCTTCACATGCAAGCAAGCAGACTTCACTACTTTACTACTAGCAAAGTTTTGCTTTTGTACAGAATTCTGTATTCATTGGGCCAGGGAGACTAAAAATAATTTAACACCTGAATATTTTAAGATCACAGCAAGGCAACCTTAAGATACGGAGTTACACGGGGTGGGTCAGCATGTGCTGTTTTGAACTAAAGTGGTACTCAGGTCTCAAACCACTGGTGGCATCAAAAATGTTGGTGACAGCACATGATTGGCACATTGGTCCCTGAATAGCAGAGCTCTCACCATAGTCCTCTGTGCATGTTTCTGGTGCGGGCTTGGACAGCAGAACCAGCCTGGAAGGAAGAAATGTCCAGCAGGGCTAACCTCGTTTTCTCTTCATTTTGGTTTTGGTCCTAAGGTAGAAGTGACATTTCTCTGCCTTTTGGACCTCAAGCTCATGGGATGATTCATCCTGTTCTTTTTTATTTCAAAACAGCCCAATAAATGCATTACTGAATAGGCTTTTTATCTGATAATGGATAGGATTCCAATTAGATCACAAAATGCAAGCAAAACACAGCTAGCATCCTTTACTGCTTTTCCTGAAGGGAAAGGTTTATGTATGCTTTTGATTAAGTAATCTCTTTTCCAGGCCATAACTCACAAGGGGGAGTCGTATGTCTACTCTTTTGGTTCTTACACAGCTGTCTAATGCTCTGAGCTTCAGCACCTACAGCTGAAGTAATATTTGCTATCATTTACCTATCATTTACAGCCCACAAAATCAGGAGTATGGAGGAAGCACCAAATTAGCTAAGGTAACAGTTGCAAGTGCAGGGATCCACAGCAAAGTTTTCATTGAGGAAAAACAACAACAACAAACTGAAATATGGTGCCTTGCACTGGTTCATTCAGAAAAATACTCCTCTGGCAAAGATAATTTCAAAATGGCCAAGTGCTTGAGTTTGAGCCAAACCGTCACTGATTTCAAGGATTTTTGTAGTTGTGTTTTTTTTGTTGTTGTTGTTTTCTCTTGGACAAGAAAACTCAAAGAAGATAAGGAAAGGTCTTTCCCCATGACAAAAGCTTCAATTCCTTCCCTCTTCTACTATCAAGAAGGAGGCAGATGAGGCAAAACCAGCTAGGAAGATGCTCTTGTTCTGTTTGATCCACTATCAAGGAAGTCCCTGCAATTTTCCATAGTGGCATTCAGACTTGAAGCCAATATCTCCTATATAGGACAGACCAAAGTACATATACTATATTCTGGTATAAATGTATAGCATATGAGGATTTTGTCAGGATATGATTCGAGTACTTAAGAATGAACCAAGTAACCTACACAGTAGCTACTGATTTCCCAAAGGGGTGCTCACAGCAGGAAATCAGTTGGCAGCATGCAGAATTAAGGCTTTAATTACTCCTATGCCAAAATGAAGTGGAACTGCCCTCCCACATTGCTCTTTACCCTTAGGTACATACCCTGATATTTCTCTACAAATTGATGCAGCAGATCCCTTTGGCCTGACATACAAAAAGACTTTCCATACCTGGAGAGAGAACATAGAAAAACTGGATTGCATCTTGCTTCTTTTATGTGCTAAGTATTTTACCAAGGCTGAACCTGAAAAGAGCAAGATTCCACCTGCTCTCCAAAAGGAGCAGCTCTGGATTTTGGTTCACAGCTTTAAAAAAAAAAAAAGGAATGTGCCTTCATTTGCGTAACACTTTTAATAATGTTTTTATGGACATCTGGAGGTGTGAGATTCACACTGTTATCCACCTTATTTCTCTTTTTTTTCGGGGGGAGGGGGGGCTAAAAGAGGCGGAAAGGAGAAAATTCCAAACACAACTTCCTTGTGTTTTTCTTTTTAATTAGTTTGCTATTTTGCTCCTCTCTTCTTTCAAAAGTAAAATTTTACAAACAACAACAACAAAGTTATTTTTGTAGCTGTTGTTTGGAAAAAAATTACTTTTCCTAAATTGCAATGAGATTTTTTTCATTCTATTTTGTTTACTGAGGTCAAGAATGCACATTTGGTTTTAGGTGGGTCACTGGGCAGATGAAAAATAATATTAATAAATAAAAGGAACTACTGGTAGAAGGGGGGGAAAAATGTTTTAACCTGCTGCAAAACAATTTTCAGCCTTTGACCTTTCAGATCAGAAAACTCTGAGAAGCAGTCAAAACTAGTTTGTTTTCAGCTTTCTCCATCATTTATACCCAATCTCTTATCCACCCACAAACTCTCCCACTCCACTGCTAATAAAAACAGAGCTCAGTATCTCTCTGTCTTTGCTGTGTCTCTGTGCTGCTGATAGGCTCCTCGTTCTCCTGTAGCCAGAGTGCTTCCTTGTATTCACGGAGATGGGAAAAGGGAGTTATTATGCAATGTTGAATTGCCAACACAAAGAAGGAGAACTTATTTCCTGAGGTCAGGCAGAAAGAGCGGGTGGTGATTAATGAGTTTGAGGGGGCTGTAGTCATCCCCTGATGTACTACCAGCATGAGCTGTGTGCTCCTAGTAATGAGATGTGGTAGCAGCTATGGGGCTGTATGCTCCTGGTGCTATGGCCCCTTAGAATCTGATTTTTTCTACAGATAGAAGATTCAAATTGTGATAGATTATGTGTCCTTGGACTCTATTAATAAGAGAGAAGAAAGATAGGGTGTGAGAGCTGGATGAGTTTTTTGAAGCTGGAAAAGGCAGATTCACTTTATTTAATGGTTCATTTAAGGTCTTGTCTCAAATCTGTCCTTGGAGTGCGGTGTTACCTGAAATCACCCTTGGCTGCAGGGCTTTGTCCTCTGAACTCTTTATGGAGTTTCAATGGCATAATAGGAATATAAGGTTACAAACAGAACAGGGAAGCCAACGGTTTCTTTCAGGTGCTCGTGACTTTGACCTCAAAGAGAAGAAAATCCAGAGACACAATTCAACCACGGATCTGCACTCCTCCCCCTCATCCTGAAGCCTTTTCTGGGACATTCAGGCCAGGTTCCTGTTGCGCTGAGATTCAAAAGTCATTTTACAAAGCTCAAAAGCCCCCCAGGAGGAAGCTGCTTTCTCTTTCATTCTTATGAAAGCTTTGTGGTGTCCCTCTGATTACTTTCCAGCAGCACCAGTTTCCAAAGACTTCCTTCTGAGCAGAGAGGGTTGTTCTTTCACCTGACTGTCTTCTTATGTTTGGAGAAAGCACTGAAAAGAAGTCACTTGTAGAGCGTGCTTAGTAATAGGATGTGTGTCTCCTTCTTTGTGGTATGTGCTCTATAAATGGCTTTGCTATGGCATTTAATCAATTGTTTCAGCTCTTTATTACCTTGTATATCACAATGCAATGGAGATAGCTGCTTAAGTTACCTTTATTGAATCCGAAGTAAATACACAAGATCCACTTAGAGGCCCTTTGGAAGGATATGCTTTGAATGCACTGAACCGTAACAGAGGTAGTGAAACTCTTTGCCCTACAGAATGAATCTGTGTTTAAAATTTAGCCACTGTGCTTTGAGTATTCCATACAGCTGCCTCCAAATGCACTGCACGTGAGCATTTCTCAGCAGAGGGAAGGTCTTTGATTTTGCTGTTCATTCTAAAATGGCTCCTGTAAGCCAGTGCTGATGAAGACAATAATGGGGACCCTGACTTCATCCTATCAGAGTGGCTGCTAGGAGTAAGCACAAACAAATCACCCAGAGCTCCTGGAAAGTAGTCAAACATGATGGAGTAGCAAGACATAATGGGACCCAGCATCAGCAACCTCACAGGATACAGACAGTACAGGAACGTGGAAGAAGAAATATTTCCTTAGCTCTATTGATTCATCATCAATTTGTCTTGATGATTTTTGATGAATGACCCAGTTAACAATGAAGCGTAGATGTCATAATGCATCTCAAAAAGGGAAGAAACTAGAAAAATCAAAAGGCATGGGACACTGCTGTTTGTGAAAGCTTCTGAATAGCTTTGACCCACTGCTTACCCTCCTGGGACAGAAACAACTACTTGTAGAAGTTGTGGTTATGGAGGATGACTTCAGCTAGGGTGCTCTAGAAAAGCAATTTCTTCCTGCTCTTTTAAAGATCAGGTAGTGTTACAAAGGTACATCATCCTCTTGGAGTCTGTAGGATAGCAAATGACCTGATACACTAACAGCTCTGTTCCCTGGGTGAAAACAAGCCTAAAATGAGGAATCAGGGATGCATCTGCTCTGTCCTGAGGAGTCAGATGCAGGCTAACTTCCCCAGGGATTGATCGCTGGGGTTCCCAGTGCTCTGCAAGGAGCACTGTTACGTACTGAATACCATCCTGTGGGTTTAGGTTCACAGCAGCCACTATGCAGGTAAAGTGCAAGCCAGGGAAAGTTTTGTGAATTAATCTGTTCCAGGCAGTGAGCAGAAGACATGGGCTGCTCTCCCCTGCTGTTTGCAAAGCCTCTGAAGTGGGCTGAGTGGTTCTGCTGTCAGCTGCGCAGCCTCTCCCCAGCAGCTCTGCTGAGAACTCTTGTCATACTTAGCAGAGCATCTAACGTTTCCTGGCCAGCCAGTGCAGTGCTGGAGACAGAGATTCTGAGATGCCTCAAACTCTGGGGAACACCAGTCAGCAACTGCTGTACAACAAGCAGCAGTAATCTGAAATAAATCACGCAAACCCAGATTTTTCCAGCAGAGGTTTATTATTCTAAAGGAAGAATATATCCAGGCAATGAGGCATGGTGTTTCTAAATGGTTGGCTCAACATGGGTGTGAGTAAATACAGTAGAACAAGTCCTGCCTCCCCCAGGAGTGAAGACTGAGCCAAGTTCTTAAGAGGTGAGAGTGCAGGCTCTGTGGGTATAGAGAAAGAGTAATTGATTTTCTTTTCTCTGCTGAAATTAGAGAAGATGGTCTCTGTCTGATCCACTCACACACTGTTTGAATGCTGGTTTTGTATGACAACCAGGAATTTTTCAATTTCAGAACCATACTAGCTCCCATTTATTTCCTCGGGAAAAGCTGCTTCTTTGGTATCACTTTAGTTCAAAATTCAGGTTATGGAAGCCACAACTCTGTGAGGATTCAGGAGCCACGGGGTATTCAGCAAGGTGGCAGACCTCCTTTCATTTCTTTCTGCAAAGAAACCTGCCTGAGGCAAGATGTTCTGAAGGATTCCTAGCATAAGCCACTCCCTGTTGAAATAAGGATTTGTTGAATCCCGTTAGGTTCTTCTGGACTCACTGCTCAAACCTGTCTAGGTCCTTGTGGACAGCATCCTGTCTCCCAGCCATGTTGACCCCATCACACACACTGCAAACTTGCTGAGGTTAAAGTTGAAGTTGCACTTCATCCCGCTGTTGGTGTCGATGAAGCAATGTCTATTGAAGCAGTTATGCCATCACGGAAGGCCAGCAGGTTGGCCAGACAGGACTTGCTTTTAGTGAAGCTATGCTGGTTTTGTCACATCCCCTTCCACTCTTCCACGTGCCTTAGCATAGCTTCCAGGAGGATCTGTTCTGTGATTCTCCCTGCCACACATTCATAGTTCTCCATGGCAGCTGGATGATTTCTTTCTGTTCATAAAAGACAGTTGGTAAAATTAGTTGGTTTCAGTTTAACAAGGTAATGATCCAATTTAGCAGAGATCAAAGCAAGCAGTGTGGCAAATGCAGAATGGTGATATTATGTTACTTTATTAACGTACAATGTACTTTTCCATCTTGCAGCAGAATGATTGATTATCCATTAGGTTTACTGAGCTGTAATTAGCAATCATTAGCAATACCTTCTATCTGTAGGCAAGTAAAGGTCTGGATCTTCTTCTTACTTCCAGATCACAACTGTTTCTGCCTTGTGAAATCATATTCAGCGTAGGAGTACAATACAGTGACCAATTATAGAAAGGTCCCCTTCATCACATGTCTTCTTTGCCTATTTGATGCATCTTAATGCAACAAAAGGAATATGTACGATCTTGAGCATAATGTTGATGGATAGTTTGATGTATGAATGTACTCTTAAATTTAGAGAAAATCAGAAAAAAAATAGGTTTCTCTTGTCCATTTTAGTTATTTGTCTAGCAGCCAATAACTTGTCCTCATAAGATGTTGCTGGCAAAATCTACAGCAGCCGTTCTGTAAACAGAATGATTAATAGAGGAGGCGGAGTCTTTTGCAAGCTTTAAATGATATCTGACAGTGTGAAAAGGATTTAGATTTAGACTAGTGCTTTATCTGTGTACATTTTCTTGTTCGTGAGGCAATGCTATGATCATTAAATTCTTTAATGACAATTATATCACTGTACGCATTTTTTGTTTCTTTGATCTTCATAAATGCATGAGAATTGGATCTTTATGTAGTATTCATCTGTTCCCATTCCTTTTTCCTCGTTCAGACCAGCAAACCTACAGTCATCTGAAACATGTCAAAGTGTTTCTGTTCCAACAAAGGCTCCATGGATTTTATCCTGCACAGTGGTTTATGGATGTGTGCGTATGCCTGTTCATTTCTACGCCCGTCTTCCCTTAATGACTTTTGATCTTCCTGACCAGCTTAAACCAAATTTGACAGCTGGGAAAATTCTTAAATATATCAAGTTTTTACAAGCCTTTTGAAAGTAGCTTGTCAGAGACAGTGAAGAGATGCTATTAGCAGAGTGAAACTGCCGTTTCAACTCCTACCAGACATCAAACAATCTACAAGAGACAACGATGTAAGAAAAAGTTTAATTTGGCATTTATGTCTCCTTAGACATTACAGAATCTAGAAGACACGTGTCCATAATAAACCAGGCTTCCTACGTTCCTTCACAAACGTTATCTAGTTCTTATAATCAAGCTTGGAAGAAAGAAGCATTGCCTTTGCTGACTGAGAATGATCTGATGGAGAAGAGGGAATAAAAAAAAAAAAAGCTGGCTTAAAATGGAAGGTCATAAGAAGCACAAAGAAAGAAAACGCATCGATTCTACGGGCTTCATTCAACTGTCAGTGTGTCCTGCACAGGCATCAAGCAAGGGCAGTGGCAACTGACTCCTCCTGCACGTTTGGGATTGTGGTTGTTGCTCTCACCATCATTGCTACTGCTCTGGGTGCAAAAGGAATACTACATCCTACCCTGGAGTTGCTTTTTACCAGTATTCTGTAACACCGCATAATAGCTACAATGAATTCCTCATTAGGAACCAGAGTGCATATCCAGGTTGCTTATTCCTGTCATCCTAAACATCTCTAGTCAGGCTGTCCTGAAGTATTCCTAAATAATGGCTTTAATATTCAATCTCTTTTCTACCTGTTCTCTTGCAAGTGGCAGAGCCCATCTAAGATCTGTCAATTTATTCTCTATTTTACGTGTGTATGCACAGACTTCCACTAACAGCAGCATGGCTCATTGAGGAAATGTTTATTTCAGTTTGATTTTGCCATTTTGCTTATGCCAGATTCTGCTCCATACAAAAGACAGCTTGAGAGAGCACTGCGGAAATGCATTGTAAGTTGTAGCTTTGCACATGTGCTATTCATATGAATTCATACAAGTCTTTCTAGATACAAGACAGACTCCTTCTGAATGAAATTAGAACCATGCATACATATTTAAATATATGTATATAATCTGCCAGTACATTATTTTTGGAAGAAGCATCAAGGAAAAATAATAAGAAAAACAAAATCAGTTTTGCTGCTGAATGATGAGCCACATGCAAAAGCTTGCCAAGTAGAGAGTCACACTATTTGTTTAACTTGATTTTCCATGCTTGATGACCATATTGATTAGTATTTAGTGAGCTGCATTTGACATGAGGAATGCTATTTGCATTTATTCAAACAGCTTGAAAGTTACTAAATTGGCCCTGCATCTCAAAAATGTGCATGTCTTTTCCTCACGCACCTTTCCATCTTACTGATTCTGATATCAGAGCCATTACTGTTTATATCTGCACTGAGAAGCTGTCAGAAGTAGAGTGAGGGTACAGAACCCATTTATTCTGCCAAGATAAACAGAGTGATGTCCCTGTGCATAGGGGTTTTGTCTTCTGGGCAGTGCAGTTTGGGAAATATATGAGCGTCTTCCTTTTGTGCTGGAGATACTTCTCTGGTCTTCCTTCATTGTTTTCTTGCCAGAGTCACTGGAGAAGGTCCCTGCACCACCATATTTGAGAAGTCTGTCCAGCCTGATCATCGTAACAAGAATCATGTGTAGGACCCTGATAACAGCAGTGAAACTAAGATAAATACGTATTCAAGCAGTGGGATTTGACTCAGACCAAAGAAGATAAAGGAAAATATTCTAGGATTTCCCTTTGCAAAGATGTGCATGCAATATCCTAACAGCACATAATGTATCATAGGGTTTCGTAGGATATTTGGGTGGTTGAAGTATCTTTACTGTTTCTCTTGCAGCTAGTAGAACCACAGACTGTCTGTAACAACACACTGTTTATTCTCTGATGTCAGACTTAGTGAGACAGGTGGTAGTTTAGGCAAGTTTCAGGAGAGCAGGACATTGCTTTAAGTCATGAGAACGAAAAGCATTTTTAGCTGGTTCTCAATTCACTTCTCATGTACCGTTTAAAACTTTTTTTAGCATTCAAGGCCAGTGACAACAGACCCACTTATCACACTGAAAATTCTCTAATATGCCTTGCAAGAAAACTAAAAAAAACCAACGTGTCTTCCTGAGCCATACATTATCAAAGACATTATCATCTTTTGAAAAAGCAGCAGTCCTCCTCCTCTCTGGAGAGATGACATTTCAGCTGCAGGTGAAGCAATTACAGAGTTGATTGCAGGGGATGGAAAATGCTGTATCAACTCCCTGATTAAGAATTTGATTTGTATTTACTTATATTTGATATGTGTTTTCTTTAGCTTTCCCATAACTAGATGCAATTGGTGCTCCATTGGGAGGCTTCACACGAACAAACTTTCTTTCATTTTTTTTCTTGGGTAGATACCACTAATGGGAAATATTCAAACCTTTTGTTTTTCAGCTGGGAATAGGAGTGTAGTTTTTAGTGCTGCCTCCTATAAAAATGTCTGTATTTGTTCCCAAGCACAAAAAGATCTGGAACCAGGCCATACGTATGTGTAAGGAAACGCACAGGAAACTCTGCAGCACTCTGGAAATCTTTGGTACTTTTCCATCCTCAGTGTTGTACCACTGTTGCATCCACCCATTACTCATTCCTTGCATAGTTCTTGCTATCGCTTTGCTAGCTAAACTTCTTCCCTGCTCACTGCAAAGATCATGGAGCTGACTGGAAAGGTCTCCTCTTTACTGCCAGCCCTTTTTATCTGTGAACGAGCAACTCCAAGTAAATGGTTAACTGGGCAACAGAGTGTGTTACAAACTCATTCAAAGTACTGTTTGTGCATGTCTAATTCCTGTGTTGGGTTCCCGTCCTGTGAGTCTGCCTGTTTTATGGTTTCCTCATCCTTAGGTGGACACAGCAAGGATCCTGCATGTTTTCTTCTTCACAGTGTTCTGTGAGATGGGTATTCAGTGTTGACATCTCCTATTTTCTTTCATTGTGTCATGTCTGTGTGCACTGAACAGGTTAGAAACACAAGGAGGGAAGTAGCCAAGATGAGAGCACATGTGCAGGGGAAGAGTATATGTGACTTACTCTAATAAATAGACTGATAGGACTAGAAAAATGATAGGTGCAGAGAATGTCAGGATGTAGCTGTAGCTGCAAGGACTGAGAGAATTAATTAGCATTCCTTTCAGCTATGGAGATTTAAATCTCTGCTCATGAAGAATGAGTATTGGCGGGTGCTTTATTTACCCACCAACATCTCTGATGAGCTGTGTGCTTGCTACAGTGCAAGGGCAGATGCACTCTACATGGGCATACACAGATGTCTGTGTCAAAGGTAACTCCTCCTTTTCACCAAGCAGGCGTAGAGGTGGAAGTGTGCCAATAATTAGCGTTGGCAATGGGGCTGCATGCTGGCCCTGACTGACTACTTTGGCAGCAAACACAACGGACAGCCTTAACTCTTCATCCAGGGCTGAGAGAAATACAGAATCTGCTTACAAGATGGTGATGACAATGATATTTTGTAGGAAAAATGTACATAGCACAGTATATTACTTACATTTTTCATGATCACAGATGCCTCAACATCATTAGCTCTGGAAAGCTGTACTGTTTTGAAGCCATTTCTTTTTGCTGTCACTGCTCCTCCTCCATCAGTGCGTCCATTACGCTGTCAGTGCTCTGGCATATTTTCCCCTCAGTACTTTAGTCTCCATTAATTCAAAATGTTTCTGTTTTTGTCCCTTGTCTCTTTTTCTGATTTCTACAGATCTTTTGCAATATTTCTGTCATCTCTAAAGTTTGATTGACTTCCAAGGCAGCACCATCTGCCTATTTAACTAATATGCTTCTCATGCCTTCTTCCCGATCACTAAAGGTGATGCTAAATATGAATAGAGAGAGCAGATTCTTCTACTATCTTTTTTAGCTACAACTGACAATTCAATATCTCAACAATTTATCGTTACCCATTGTTTACCATCAGTCAGCCAATGTTCTGCCCAGATATGGTGTGCATATCCAGTTCTGTTGAAACAATTTTTTTTTTTCTGGGCAATTTATATTCAATACAGAAGAAAATTAATCCTGTGGTAAGATAGGCTTGATGAATTGTTCTCTTCTGGTGCTTATCCTCTCCACAGATAATGGAACAAGTTCTGTATTCCACCTTAGCTCCATAAAAATTTGTTAGATTAATATAAACTTCTATTACTCTCTTACTTGTCTAAGATACTCCACAGCCATTTTCTTTCTGATTTACTTACAGCATTCAGTAGTGCAAAACGATGCTAGGATCGGGCACTTTAAGTTGAAAGAAATCTCAACACATTTTATATTAGCAGTAATTTATCAGCAAATGGTTTATAGAGTAACGTATATATATTTATATATAAATAAACAGTAACGTATATCAAAAGCAACGTATATCAAACAATATTTGTTGCAGATTTGATGCATCACCAGCAGACATTACCGAAGTTTGAAAGCAATTTATTGACCTAGATAACAATCTGTGTGTTTAATTGAAGCATTTGTTGTTCACTCAGTAATCTCCCATGAACTGTTATGAAAATAAATGGAATGTGAAATGTGGCAACAACTTTCACTAGAGGATTTACAGTAAGAGGACAAAGACACCCTATTCTAATCTCTGCCTCAGGTTGTACATAAAGTCTGTTGAAATAGCACCACTTTCTTATTATCCGTACTGCTGGCAGAACACGAGAACCAAGCACGTGGATGGTTTACATGCATAGCTTGACAATAAAGTAATGTTATCTTTGTAAGTCCTGGGGCTTGAAGGCTCTGATGAAGACCCTATACTCAACGTGCTGTGAGTTGTCTCTGAGACACAGAGAGAGCAAAACAAAAACTACAACAACAACAAAAATAGCCAACACAAAGTAACAAAATAAAAAACCCATGACAAAATAAAACCCTGTGATACTTTCTATTTTACTTTCCAGTACTGCCTATTTGAACTAGAATGACACTAGTGGTCACATCTAAGGTGGTAAGAAGACCTAAGAATCTTTTTAGTGGAAGTATGATTTGAAGTAGACTTTGTCCTGTTCAGGTTAGCTAGTAGAAAGCAACTGAACCTTTCAAAAGGTAAAAGAAAAAAAAAATGCACAATCGATTTTGTTTTGAATATATTATGGACTATGCATTGCCACCACTGCTTCCAAGCATGCTTTCACATGGAGTATTTTATAACCAGAGCTCTCTTGTTTTTGTCATTATACTAGCATCCTCTGTATTTCCTCTGCTTTTGCACGTGTAAAGGCAAGAAATCTGTCAGTACAAGTGAAGGAACTCTGTGTTAAAAATAAATAAATAAAATATAAATAGAAGACAGAGGGATCAGTGATTTCGTTCTCGATAATAGTAAGTCTCAAAAGGAATAGAGCAATTGTGGGCTGAAGAGTTAGAGAAATATAAGTTTTCAAAATAAAATAGTTGACTTTTTTTCCTGACTGTCACATGTCTGGAAGATAAAACCCTTAGTTCTGTGATTGGCATAAACTGGCTGCTGTCGTGGGAAGACATACCTCAGAAATGAGGTCTAAAAATGTTTACAGACCTTGAAATGGTACTAGGCCATTCAAGACCTTCTGATAGCCAGTAAGGATAGCTATTCATGGTTAGGGTGCAGGCTATCTTAGAGGACTATAGCCCTCAGTATTACTGTAGCAGTAAGAAAACACTTCTATAACATCTTCCTGTAGTGACGAGGGATGAAATGTTGCTAGCATGATGCCAAAGGAGCTGTGACAATGGCTTCCTAGCCAGCAAAGCCAGCCTGCTGCTGTAGAGTATAATCATGTAACGTAACTCCTTCACAAAGACCTCAAGTTACATTTTAAAATTGCTTCTTGCCCATTTCTTAGTAAAAGAGTTCAGATTAATTTCCGGTTAAAGTCTATTTATGGTCAATTTGTGCTTCTTTGCTCCTGTGCCATTGGTTATACAGTTCTTTTCCTCAGTTCATTCATAAAGGGAAATCACTTTCCCCCTTTGAATTACTTCTGGTAGATAAATTTCCCAGTCCACAAGTTATCTGACCTGCACATCTCCAACTTGAATAAATCTTCACTGAATGTGAGTGAGCAGAAGTAAGAACCCAGAACCTCATACAATAATACCGATACTTTTTTATCTCTGCCAGATACACATGTTCTTCTATCTGCAAAGATTAGGTCTGGATTTTTTTATAGCTGCATAACATCACTAGCTCAGAGTCCACCTGCAGTTTGATTCACATTTCAGGTCATTTTTCACCTCTGCTGAATTCACGCACTACAACAGGAACTCTTGTTATATACTCTTAAATGTGTATAACATATTCATATGTTGCAACAAATAGAGTTACTCTGCAGTTTACACTATTACATTTACTTTCATTTCAGTTATGCCAGTGCCCGAAGTCATCTAGTTCTTAATTTGCTGAGCATCTTCCTCCATGAAGAAAGTTTCTAAACTTTGTGATAATAGCAAATTAAATTTGCAAACTGAAACTTTGTTTGCAGATATTAGTGAAAATATTAAATAATATTTGCCCTATGGATGATCTTGAGTTTTGCTGATGACATAAAATTATTCAGGGTAGTAAAAAGCAAAACGGATCTTAGGATTCCGAGGGAGCAATAAACTGGCAGATTGAATTCAGTGTTGATAAATGCAAAGTAATGCACATGGGGAAAACAACTCTAAATACACATATACAATGATAAGCCCTAAATTAGCCATTATCATTCTGCAAAGAGATCATAGAGTTGCTGCAGATTGCTTAACAAAAACATCTGTTCATTGCCCTGTGGCAGTCTGAAAAGGTAAATAGAATGTAAGGTATTAAAGCAACCAAGAGCAGCAGAGAAAGCAGTGCTGTGCCCCTGAATGAGACCAAGATCTGTCCAACTCTTACATACTGCACGAATTGCAGGTCACCATGTATCAAAATGGAATAGAAAAAGTAGTTAAGATACCAAGAAGGGCAATGAAGGCAGATGAAGACATAAGATGGTTTCTTTACTAGGAGAGATTAAACAGTCTTCTGCTCTGAGATGAGTTGACTGGAGGAAGATGTGACAGAGCTGTATAAAATGCTGGCTGGAAGGAAAAGGTGAATAAGGAATGATTATTCTCTCTTCCTTCTTAAGAGAAACTTTGGAGCATCAAATGTAATCACGAGGCAGAATTTCTTTAACAGACAAGGACAGAATGTGTGCTCCCTGCTGGAGCACGGCTGATAGATGAACTGCCAGTATGCATGCACACGTAAAGTAGGCGCCATGGCAGCCTTGTCCAGTTTTATTCACATAAGTAGAATTCATCAGATGGATAAATGCTTTGTTTTGTGAATATAACCTTCTTTTACACTACTAATATTAGCATTCTTTTAGTTAATTAGGCAACATCTCACTTTTTCCCTTTGAAGGGGGATGACTTCATAGAAGTTTTGCAAGTACTGATTTGAATTTAAATGGAGTGCATTCTTACATACTTGTTCTATCCTTTATATTTGAACTATTTCCAGCAAATTCCCAGTGAGCAGTTGTCAATCTGGTCTATGACTTTGGCACAGTATCCACTGACACAAGACGCAAATTACAATTAGCAGAACTTTTCCTGATCATCAGGAGATCAACTGTCACTTTCAATGACTGTTGCTGCCACCCTGTTCCTTTCGATTTCTTTACAGAAAGGAAAAAAAATAAAAAGTCTGGTAAGGTCAGCCCAAGAGGAGTGTTAGTCTGGGATATTTGGTTTTGGATATATATATATATGTTTTTTTTCATTTGCAGCTGACCTTCTAGAATCCCTGGGGAGGCATTAAATCCAATTAAGGCACCATATACACCAGCAGTATGCAGACAGTGTGAACCAGACAACCTGGTGCGTGTCCCACTGTATAGATGAAGAATTCTGAAGACTTACTAAATATGTGCTATGTCAAAAAGCTTACAGTCTGCCCAGCTGCCTAGAGGCCTATGGTCAGTCTAAGACAAACACAACAGACACATTTCCCAGTTTGTTAAACAGCAAATATGTCTATGCTCCAGACTCTGAGGGAAGGAAAATGATAGGATTGAAAAGTGGAGATGTTACCTAAATTACTGCTTTGTGTTAGAAGAGGCAAGTACACGTAAGGAATAAAGAGCACTCACGTTTCATTTTGAACCCACTTGAAGACGAAGAGGATTTAGTCTGGGGAAAGAGTCATCAAAGTTTTACTAAAACTTCATCAGTTCCTTGGAAATTCTGGCATGGTAGTTGCATAGCTTGCTGGAAAGGTCAACGAGAATCTCATGAATAAAACTTAGCAGTATAATGAAAACACAGTATTTAAAATTTCCCTGGCTCTCCTTGCTTGAAGCTGATTAAGAACAGAACTGCTGCTATCCTGTAAGATGCTTGTAAATGAGTCATCTTTTCATCAGCAAAGCCCCAAAAGTTCAGATGAAATTGCCTAAGAGAGAACATTTCCAAAGCTATGGCGTAGCAGTTGGAAGATGCTGATAACTCCCAATCAGCAGGAGGGCCCTGCTAAAAAAACTCAGATAACTTCTCATATAAGGTTACCCCAGCTGATTGATTCTGTAATCACAACAGAAAATTAAAAGGTCACATTTCCTCAAGTGTCGCCAAAAACTCGGTATCTGAGCAATTACATGAGATAAGGATGCAAAACACTGAAGTGCAGTGAGATCAGATCATCTTCTAATTTTTTTTTTTTTTTTGCTGCCTTCTAAAAAAATAAACATCGTTAAGGAATGCACAGGAGGAGGATTTCATTTTTCAGATGACATTTGCATTTTAGGAAAAGCTTATGCCACTCTCAGAAAAAGGAACATACTTTGGTTATTTTGTTGGAGGAGTTGGTCTAATTTCTATCAGCTAAGAGCACTTTTTTAAGGTGGATTGAAAGCAGAAGGGTTTCCCTGTGTTTATATTTTCATGAATCTTTTTCAGATATCTCTGAAGGACAAAATGGAAAGTCAAGTTCTGCTGCCTATAGAGCTAACCAAAAAACATGAAAATGAGGTGTTTAGCTCCAGATGATTACAAAAGGATTTTGATCCACATTCAGCAAAATCTCACTTTTACTATTATAGAGTAATATGTTTAGTTGCTCCTGGTCATAGCATCTGAGAATTGGATTAGTGCCTTATTACAGCAAATAGTAGATCTGAGGGAAAAGAGGAAGCGCCAGAAGGAAAACATTTTGAATTGGAAGAGATGTGAGGAGGTGCATGTGCTCTCTCTTCTTGGCTTGTTCCTCCTATGCTATTCTGGGTTGTGTTAGAGGGTTTTATAGTCCTTTTCCATGGACATTGACAAAGGAGTATACGTGTCATTGGGGACATTAAGGAGTGGTCATAAGCTCATGATGAAAAAATTGGATTCCTACGAAGTCCAAGTCCAGGATCTAAAGCTTGCCAGGATTTGTAGTCCTTCTCCTGAGAGCCGGGCTCTTGCTGTGCTGTGCTGGGGTATTTGAGCAGGTGGCAATCTGGAGTGACAGATTTACTGGGAGAGCCCCTGGGGAGAAATGTATTTTATACGCAGCGACAGCAAATTTGTGGGACTGAACAGAGCATCACTCTAAGACAAAGACAGGCTCATGAGGAGGCAGTGAACTTCCCACGTTCAGAGAGTTGTACACCTGATGCTGGAAGAGGTACCTGGACTTTGTGCCACCTGCATGTATGATCAGGAACTTTCTGGGAAAGATGGAAGAAGAGGCATAAGCTTGTGAGCATAAAAGAAGGAACTGTAAGAGGAAAAGAGAAAAATAATTATCTAATATTAGGAAAAGCATAATGAGAAATGAAATGGAATTTCCAGGGGTCATTCACGAAGAAGTGTGGCCCAGTGCCCCACAAACTCCAACAGACACAGGATGGTGTGAAGGGTTGTGGTTATCATCATGTCTGGTTGAGGGAAGAGAACTGGTGAGTCAAAATATGTCATAATAAGATGAGAGAGGGGTACTCACATGTGATGGTACCAAGCAGACTTGGAATAGAAGCTGCCTGCCTAAAACTTGTATTGCTCAGATGAGGATATGAAATGCAGAGACCACAGTGCCAAACACTGCACATGAATGAGTGCAAAGAATTCTGTAATTCTTCCTATTGATCATGTAAATACAAATGAAAGTTGTCAGGAGAGTGAGGATAAAAGAATTTGGAACTTGCTGTCTTACAGACTGCAAGACTTTCAGGGGAAGAAAAAATATGCATTATTTTCATCTTTACAAGTTTTATGTTTCACTATGAAATTTCATTTTAAAAAGCAGACAAGCAAGCAAACAAAATCACCCCCAAATCCCACCTGGATGCTCTGCCTTCATTGGAGTACTGAGATAGTACTTGCTGAATCAGAATGTAAATCTAAGAACTTATTCTAAGCAGCATCAGAGTTGGTTATTACTGTTCTAATGTCCCCGGAGCTCTTTCCTCCCTCTTTGGGAAGTGCTATCTCAAGCCTACAGCACACATTTCACAGCAGGAGAGCATCTCATGAGGAATGCCCCCTAGAATACTCTGGGCTCTATCAGAACTGAAAGAAATCACTTCCATAAACAACTTTCTTCTGAGATATATATACTTTTAAGTCTTCTTTTTAATCGAATTTGGAAAAGCTGATCAGTTTAAATTAAGAAAACAGTTTGACTGCAGGTAGACTGTAAGTCATCTGGAAACTGATGTTCATTTTCATAGGAAGCATGGATATACTTTCTTCTTGTGCAGAGATGGCAGAAGAATGGGAAATAGAGACCTCCTCAAGAAACAAATGGAGCAAAAAAAGAAAAGGAAAAAAAAAGAAAAAGCCTTTGGGAGTAGATTAGAGCCCTGGAGCATTTGCCAGCAGTAAGAGCACCATTGCATCTATAAGCAGGCTGTCCTTAATAGGTGACAGAGTAAGTTTGCTCTTTAAGGTGCATTCTCACCATGGACACCTTGATGTCTTTGTTATTTTTTTTCACTGGAGAACAAGCTGAAATCTTCTTAAACACTAAGAGGACTGAAAGCCAACAGTGTGAAGCTTTTGTAAATGTCTGGAGAACCCTGGGGCACAAGCAGTGTTGGTCTCTTTTGTCTTCATCAAGGCTGAGCTCAGGTTCTAAGCAAACCATTGGCAGCAGTGAAGCAAGGACAAAAGCAGGAAAGAAATACCATAAAAAATAATAATAAAAAAAAAAGTAGGCCAAGAGTTACGGATACCAAATGAAACCAGAGTTAAGAAATAAATCAAACAGAAAGTAGGCTAAGGTTAAAGAATAAGATAAAATGGATTAGGTTGGAAAGAGGTTAAATATTAACCGTTTGCAAGTCCTCCAAAAAAACCACAAACACAGCATGTATCGTTCCCATGGCCCCTGCCTAGGTGATGATGGGGCATGAATCTGTATTTTATATATGGCTGCCTATAACAGACTACATATGTGGTCACCGATGCTGTGAACGTGTGACACTGATGTTGGATATAAGCTAAGATCTATGCTTGTTGTGTAGAATTATAGAGTTGTTTGAGCTGGAAGGGACCTTTAAATTTCACCTGGTCCAACTCCCCTGCAATGAACAGAGACACCTACAGCTCCATCAGTGCTCAAAGCCCTCCAGCCTGACTTTGTCTGTCTCCATGGAAAGGGTACCATCACCTCTCTGGGCAACCTGTGCCAGTGCCTCACCACCCTTACTATAAAACACTTCTTCCTTATATCCAGTCCAAATATCCCCTCTTTTAGTTTGAAACCATTTCCCCATGTCCTGTCACAACAGATCCTGCCAAAGATACAGTCTCCTTTTTTCGTACAGCTCTTCTTTAGACATGAAGCCTTGTTTGCCACACTGTGGGACTTGATTTGCTTTTTAGTTTCTTTCTGCTCCGTTGGTCTGTATGGTACTCAGCTCATTTCAGGAAGTATTTGTTTTTGATTTAGGAACAACCGAAGGGAGAGCCTGGCAAAGAGCTGAGCCAACAGGACCAATCCATGTCTCCTGACAACGTGCTTCCAGCCAATCCCTCCTCCACACACAGAACTTGTGCATCTCTGAGCTCGACAGACCAACTCTAAAAGCCCACCTTGATAACAAGTGTTTACAGGAAAGGCAGGTAGAGAATGATGTCCTCCACTGTATACTTCATCTGCAGGTTAGTTGCTTCACCACTATCATATTTAATAGTCCTCAGTGGAATCTGTCTGATCACTTTTTGTTTTACCCATTTTAGTAATAATAATAATCTTAATAATAATTATGCTAAGATATTTAAAATAACAGAAAATGGAAAAGCCATTCAAATTTCTCATTCAAGCAGGTGAAAGAAAGTGAGCAGTAGAAAGAGAAATGCTTCTTTCCCATGAAAAATAGAACAGGAATAATAGCAGCTGGCACAGGTGGGCTCACACAGCTCCTGGGTCAGTGCTGGTGGTGAGAGGTGACCAGCTGCCTCGGTTCCCCAGCATTAAACTGATGGAAAGGATCCACAGAAGTTGTATGCCGATAGTATGCACATTTCAATATAGCCACATGCATATTCATGAGTGAAAACCACTCTATCTCTTAATAGCAGCTTATAGCCAAATGCCAACATTCTTATCCAGAAAATTCTCTCATTTAGCTGGGTGGGAGATCTGCCCAAACGGAGGCATTCAGGAACTGATTTTAAATGCACGCCACAGAAACCAGTTTCCTGTCTCTCTTTGCCTTCAGCGTTAGATTAGCTCTTGGAAATACCAAAATCCCACAGTGGCAACCGTATTTTTAATACCTCAGGGAGCTGCAAATACTGTGGCCCGGAACAATAAAAGCTCTTCTCCCAGAAAAATCATCTGCTATCCCACGCAGCCTCCCCAGTGGCTTGGTGTCTGATCACATACAACGCACAGGGCTTGCTGTCTGCATACACAGGGCAGAGCTTTGAGGGGGTGGCAGGTGCAAGAAGTGCAGAAGAGCAGAGGATGTACATTTCCTGATTCCTAGCTTGATAGTTTGCAAAGAACTTGGTGATACTGCTGCGTGGAAAAGGGCATTGGAAATTCAAGTCGTTGGAAATGGAGGATTTTGCAGCAGTTCCAAAGCAGCATTTCCAAATCGAGCAGCCCTTCTCAGCTCACTGCTTTTCTTTGTCAGGCAGGGAGAAAGCAAGCCCTTCTTAATCACCCCGAAGTCAATGAGGGGCACTGCCACCCTGTCACCCAGTGATTAATTACAGCATCTGCAGGCAGGGCTGCCAGCAAACAAATGGGCATCATCCATGACGCATCTGCTACCATGTATTTAAAGGGAAATCTGTGCAGCCACACAACCCCATCTTGCACGGATGGAGAGGGGAAGGGGGAGCTCTGCCCCAGTAAATCCATATCCGCCTTCCAGCAGCTGCATACATCAACAAAGCTCCTTCAGAAGAAAACAAGGAATGCCACTGGAGGAAACTGTGATATTATGAACCTTCTCCTCAGTGCAAGTATCATTCCACCTCTTCCCACCCAAATATTCCCAAATCATGAAACTAGGTGGAAAAACAGATGGAAAATCCTCAGATGGAAAAGACACATCTGAGCTTCCTTTATACTGATTCCCGGGGACAACTCTTATTTCTGTGTGGATGTCAAAAGTCGCTAGTGATGGAAATTCATGAAAGAAAGGCAATGAGAATCTTACTGCTTCACTGGAGTCTGAGAGCTGGGGCTTTGGGAAACCCTTAAATATCACAACAGTTGGGAATTGTGGATTTATGCAGCCGAGTTTAACTTTCCCGAGGCATTGGTTCTGGCAGAACTGAAGGGGAAAGGGTCATTAGTCATGAAGGTATGGCACTTATGTGTTCTCACAACCACATGCCCCTTCTGCACACAAAGAGGTGCACAGGAGACTCACTATAAATAGTAAGGGCCAGGTTAGAATTTCTTTCTCCTTAGCTACTGCAGAACTGCTTGTGCTCAATAAATAAATAAATAAATAAATAAAGAGGGAGGGGAAAAAAAAAAGGTTTGGATTTAAACAGAGGAGATCTTAAAGCAAAACTTTCTCATGACTATATCCTCTCCCAGACTGACACACACCAGTGGGTGACCCTTCTGTTACATCCACTCCCCTGGGCCTGTCCCTTGTCTTAGAGCACATATGACATGAATGGGTGATGTTCAGCTTCCGTCGCTCCTTTGTCCCAAAGCTGGAGGCATCTTTTTGTTTTAACAGCATATTGTGTTCCTTGACAAGACAGAGCTAATGCCCTGAGCGGGATTCTATTCACACAGTGGCAGTGGATTAGAGATTTGATTTTCATTTTTTACAAATCAGTGTAGCAGATGGGAAAAGAAAATGCATTCACTACAGAGATGTAGCAGAGCTCCCCAGATCCCAGCTGCACAGGGGACTGTACTAAAGGGCAGTTATAGGCAGGCAAAGAAATGCTGAATGCTGCCTCTCATTTAGTATTTCCCCTTTCAGAGTAGTGAGACCCAATGCCCTATCCCAATCCTAGCTCTCCCTATACTATTAGATACAAGTTCAGTGACATGTCGTTAATGCCTGATGGGTTCCTATCATTGTTACTACCTGCTACACGCAAAAAAAATGAAGTTACCACATTTGCTAGGGTGTAAGGACTACTCTGTACCTGCCGAGATCTTTCTGACACAGCAAAGTCACAAATCAGGCCTATTCCTGAGCTGCTTATAAAACCATGTGAACAAATGTCAGACCTACCTCTGTTATTCACCTTGGTCACTAAGTCATGCTAGACACCTGGCATGTGTTCAACCCCAGCTGAGACTGCTTGTCCAAAGGGGCTGCTTGGCATGTATAACAGGAAGAATATGCTGCTCACAGGGGGAGATCCATTTGGACATCCAATGAAGGAAATCTGGCACTGTCACCATCCAGTAAGAGCAGTCACAAGCAGCGTGAAAGTGAATGAACTTAGGGCAATACTCCATGTTGCTGGTGCACAGCTTGATAAGTGACAGTGTTTAGAAACAGATCCCCCTTTCTTTCTCCATCAGTCCACAGATTTCCTCCTTACTCCCACAAAAGGGAAGGAGTTGAAGGAAACTGCCAACTGTTTCCAGATGAAATAGCATCACAAAATGAATATTTTCACTCCTTGACCATTGACATCCACTCATCATTATGAACTATTTAATAACTGAAGGAGAGGAAAAATGCTGCAGTTCTCTGCACAGTAGCTATACCTTCTGTCTGGCCTGCCCAGCCTTAACTGGATTCCTACAGCTCTATAGTATCAGGTGGGCTACGGCTGTAGCTGACTTTGTATTAGACAAAGCCAATCCAAAAGTCACTGCATAGGTTGATTCTTTTCACTAAATGCATATATACATCTCAGTGCAGTTCTTTTTTATTAATGCATTTTTAGGCCTTTCTGTGCACTGTGCTTGACACTTAACCAAGTGTACTTTGAGCTGGCTGCTTCTGGAAATTTTTTCTTTGGAACAGAATTTGTCTCTTCTGGATAAATTATGCAAATATAGAGACTGAGGGTAACCTTAACACTGCACACTGCCCTTTACTCAGGATGGGGGAAGTCACTCTAAAGGTCTGTACTGGAGGCAAGGTCACCCTCTTCCTTCTTGGCAGTATCTAATGGAAAATGGAGAATTAAATTATATCTGCAAAAATTTTGCATGCTAAAATGAAGAGGTTTTTTCCCCCAGAAAAGTGAGGTTGAGGGGCTACAGCAGAGCTGGGTGGTACCACCATCCCTCAGGATCCGATCACCCTGCACCTTCCTGCATGCAAGAGGAAAAGTATGGCTCTGAGTCATTTTCCCATTCTTGTCTGGAATTGAGCAACTGAGAGCCTTCTTCCTGTGGTACATACATCCCTTCTCCCTAACCACCAGCTTGCTGCAGTGACGGACACACAGGTCAGGGCTTCTCCTTACCCACTCCACAGTCTTGCTTTCTCTTTGTCTATGCAGCCTGGTGGTAGGGGAAGCAGCAGTTCAGCGGCAAGCATCTTTGCACATGATCAAATGAAGCAAGTGACCCTGCAAATGGAATGAACAAAGGGAGAGAAACTACTGTATACTTACTTACTCCGCCAGACCAGTCAGGAGGGCATACTACACCCTGGGCCTTGTGCGGGCAGCAGGAAGATTCACAGTAGCATTTAGAGTCTGTCTCTCGCTCCTTCCTCCCTTTTCTATTACTTTTGTGCTGGAGACAGAGTTTTGTTCCAGACAAGTAATGTATGGCAGGAGGATAGGCCAAGAGGGTGCTTGTCTGGAGTGCGTTGCACAGACTATGAGAGACTGGGGCGGGGGTCGGGGTGTGTGGAGGAGAGGGAGACGTGCAGAAAATTACAGCTACAAGAAGAGAGCTCCAGAAATACAATCCAAATATTTCAGCTCTGTTTCAGCAGCTGTCTCAGAAGACTCTGTTAAAGCAAGAATTTTTGCACCGAGGTCATACACACCTTGTTACCTGAAAAATAAATAGGGAACAAGAATAGGAAGCAAAGCACTCAGAATGGTGTATCTGAGTAAAACAGAAACCTTTTTACGGATACAGACGTCCAGATTAACAAAGAACTGCTTCTGATGTGTTTTAAGCGTGGCTCCAGAGATTTGCTGGACATGCAGAGCTGTGTATTTTCAAGTGCAGACACACCAGGCTGCGCGGGGAGAGAAGTATTTCACATCTGTAAGAAGGAGAAATCCAAGGGCCATTTCTGCAGTTGCTTTGTGCATGAGACTCTCCTTGCTGTTGTCTGTTAGCTTTCCAGAGCTGGATTGAAATTGCTTATTGAAAACAATATAATTGGTGCAATGGATGGCCCTTTTCAGTGCTCACACAAGTGCCTTCTTGACTCATTAGGAAATGCTGAAGAAAGTAACCATGATAAGTATTAATACAAGAAGCATTTGAGAACACATGTAAATATTTTGTTGATTTATGCTGAGAAACAAGCATCTTTTGGGACAGTAATGTTGCCACTGAGTGCTGGGATTCTTTGAGCTTACTTTCTTATTTCTGGAAGCTTTTTACATGACCAAAAGTAAATGATCGGATGGTCTCCTTAACTTCAGACTAGAAGAAATTGGCTGTTGTAGTATCTCGTAACTACAGATCATTTCTGAAGCAGTTTTCCTTCCCCTTCATTTCTGAGTATTTAAGGGAAAAAACAGAGAATCCTTTTTAACTAGGAAAATGCATATATTGATTGCACTGCAACACAAAATAGACTCTTGCATGAAAATGTCATTTTTTTCCCCGTCAGCTGTGTCCTGGTGTTAAGCAATGAAGTATGTACCAGAGACAACAAGACTATAGCACTTCTTCTCATCCTCTTGCTGTAAATAGTGTCCAATTATTGTTATTATCTCAGACCTTCAGCTCAGCTCTCTAATGAAAGGTTTTGCTTTAACCAATTCAGAGTGACCTTGGAAGAATGTTTATTATGAAAATCTTCAGAAGCAGAGAAAGGATTCAGAAAAGGATTTGCTTGGGTGAGTACTGATTTATGTAATTTCCATGCTAGTAGCAATGAGTGTAGGGTAAAATCTTATCGTCTTCTGGACACAGTGTCTCTGCTTGGTGAGGAGTAGAGTTACTGGCACTCAGGTTGGAAAAGATCTCTAAGATCATCTAGTCAACTGTCAGTACACCCCCACCCCCCCATGCCCACTAACCATGTCCCTCAAGTGCCACACCTCCACATTCCTTGAACATCTCCAGGGATGGTGACTCTGACACTGAGCAGTCTGTTCCAACGCTTCAGAGAAGAAATTTGGGTCCTGCCCCAGGAAGCTGCTCAAATAAATAAAGACAGTGGCTGGTGCATTCATTCAGAAAGGCATCTGCTAACTGGAGATAGGAAAGCAGCTCAGAGGAAATGGTCATCACAGCCTCATCGTTAACGCAGACATAACCTTTCTCAGTCATCTTTGATGCACATTACTGTATCTTTTTCTGCCTCATTGTAGTCCTCGCTGGGGAATCTGGGTTGTTATTCCTATACCCAACCTGTGTTGTTGTTTTTTTTTATATATATATAAAAGCAGGATTCCAGATGGCCAACAATTTTGATTCAGGTGAACAGCTCATTTAGCAGTATTGGGTTGATGATTCGGGAATTTCAAGAGCAAACAGCAACTCAGAAGTTAAAATGAAACAAACAAAAGAAGGCATAGGGAGGGAAGCAATAAAATATTGAAATAATGATGGATGCGCACCTGAGTCCTGCCTCAGAAAAAAGCTCATGAATTTTAAGGGTCTTCATACCTACCTGGAGGGAACCTTTACTCAGTGTACTACTGCAAGTACCTATGAATTCAAAAAGAACTGGAACAGGCTTTCTAGAATATTTTAATACAACGAAATGTATTTTTCATAATACATCCTTCATGCAAAATGTCAAATACACTTTGCAGAGAAGATCAAGCGAGAAGCCAAAGAGGAAAAGAAGGTCTGAAGGTGAAGAAGCAAGTACCAGTGAGGACTGACAGAATGTCAAAGAGCAGGGCTCCTCCACGCCGCTGCGTGTTTATTTATTTTTATAGCTGGTAACTGTATATTGCAACAGAGATTTACTTAAATATTTATTTATTTAAACACTTAGATTATGGAGAAAGAAATGACCCTGAAGTTGTTTATTGGAAACTTTCCTCCCCCTCAAGCTGGATATTTCATTACCTTCGCTGTGAGCTTGGTGGAGCAGAGAGAGGTAAATAAATGTCACTTGAGCTCAGACAGCTTTCTCTTCTTGGAAATTACTGTGTTTTTTATATAAAGTTTTGCAGATTTAAGGTCTTCATTTATTTGTTGATGTTCAAGGCACACATCTTCTCAACTGGCTTTCTTGTACAGTAAATAAGCAGATAATCTTTGGCAACAGGAGCTGAGCACGTGTCCCACCCCAGTAGGGTACTCAAGACATTAGGAAGAAACCCACTTCTCTAGAGCTCCTAAGAGCTTTCCTGGTTTCCACAGCTCCATGTTTAATCACTGAATCCTCTCACTAGAGATCAGAATCTTTAGATTTACACCAGTAAATATGTAGATTTCCCACTCCTAATGCTGTTACTCTTAATTAAAACCTATATGGGAGCAGAATGTAACCCAGTATGATCGTTTCCAGGAAGGGCAGATATTAGCTAAGCTCCTAACTCTTGGATGAACTCTTCTTTTTGCATCATTGTGTTATGAAATGGGGTCTCTGAAAAGGTTTATTAGCCTAAATTTAGACCCGGCTGGTTTCATAGTAATGGGTCCCTCTTCGCATCAGCTGTCTTCTCAGAGGGCAAAGGCAATTAGAAAGCAGTGGAAAAGAAACACTACTGTATTTACATTCTTAATAGTGTTGGCTCGATGCCCTGACTTCCATGAAAACTGCTTTGAGGATGGCTATTAAAAATGCTGGGGTGATTGAGAAAAGAGTGAAAAGTCTTTCAGGTCACAGGTTTGCCCTCTCATTGTCCTGGCAATGGTCAGAGCCCATCACCTGCAGCTGTGACCGTCTCTGCTCACATCTCCACTCAGGATAAGATTTTGCTCTGGGTCTCTATGTACGACACTGCAGAGGATGAGTGTGGGGAAGCCTGAGCTATCCCAGAAAAAGGAGGACCAACAATATGCCACCAAATGCCAGAGGTTCTGTCAAATGGAGGACTATCATTCCCTCACACAAAAGTAGGCACTTTTTAATGTACTGCAATGCTATCCCTCTATTGGCTATGAGAAAGGGGAAAGAAAAGCTCAGTCTGAGTGTTCTCATGGATTAGTTGAGGATGTTGGTTTTGTAGTCTCATATATTTCAGTATGACTTTTCACTGATATCAGTGTGGTTTTCAGTGATTTCCTACAAGTCTTCCAGCACAAATAATGCCCTGATTAAGGGAGTGGCACTTACTCAGTGCAGGGAGAACCAGTTCAATCCTTCATTTTTATAGCAAGAATGTAGAACATATCTGAAAATAAAAAGAAAGATAGCAGTGTCCCAGCAAAGAATGGCTATGCCATAAACAAAGCAAATTAATCCTGAGGACAAAGAAATATTCATGGGTCATTCTGTTATTTGTACCTAGGAAATATTCCTGTTTTCTGCCATCTTGAAAATATCTGTTTTCTTTGATGAGAAAAAAAAAAGAGAATCTGAGTTTTTTTCCTCCTTTCTTCATTTCATTATTATTTTGGTTTTGACACAAATGTAAAATAAAAAGCATCAAAATTTACTACAAATGGAGGCAACTGGGAGATCAACAAACAGTTCAGTGGATCTGAGACAAAGCAGACTCACACCTCCCAAATGGTGTCCTAATGTTCTATATTAATTAAATAAAAGTTCTCAAAAGACAGTTAGCATAACAAATACAACTCAGGCAAGTCAGAAAAGTTGATTTCTCTTCCTTAATTGTGTTGTGAAGCCACCTCCACAGATAATAGAATAACAAATTAGAGTGGAGGACAAAAGAACATGGAAATGACATGAATGAATAACAAAAACAAAACAAGAAACAAGAAAGCAGCAAGGAATGAGCCAGCCTCCCTTCTCCGCTCCCTCATCCACGCTTGCTGACCCAACCCTGGAGGCTGACTTGGTCTGGCAGACACGTGGGACAAACCAGCAGCCTTCAGGGTCCCAGTGACCCCCAGCAGCTGCTCACCCTGTGCCACAGCATTGTCTTGGAGCCTGCAGACGTCCTTGCTGAGCTACCGATTCTCACCTTCTCCACGCCCTTCCACCATTTGCTACTTTCTCTCACCTAAGACAAGGAGCACACGTTCTCAGAGGCTTAAATCTAATTTTTGAGGCAATCAACTTCGATAGAGCTGCTGATTGCAGCAGGACAGGAATTAACTGCTATGAGATCACCTAAAACAGCAATTATCCACCTTCACCATACTGCTCCGCATATATTGCATTCACTGTGGCCGTTGTTGGTTGTTGGGGGAAGATGGGGCTACATTATTTCAGAGAACGTCACAATATACAGCCACTTTGAGTGTATTTTTCTCCATCAACATTGAGTTTTCCCTAAAAGTTGCTACAAAAATCAACATTCAGAAACTGTCACATAGCTTTGATGCTTCTTTTAATCATCAATCAAACAGGAAGATGGCAACAGTATGCACGGTGTCATGTTTGTGTCATTGTAATGGAAGGCTTCAAGAACGTGTTAAGACTACCTACAATTTTCCAGATTCAATTTGGATAAGCACTTTAAAATAATCCCACTGTACAACTAGAATGGAGTCATAGAATCATTAAGGTTGGGAAAGACCTCTAAGATCATCTACTCCAACTATCAGTGTCCCTAGTTGGACATATTTGGGCACAGCCTTTCCCATGGGATTTCCATTTCAGATGAGCTGAAGGCACTTGAGGAATGATGACTTTGTGACTCTTTCCCATGGGGCCACTTGAAATGGGAAGTGCATAAAAGTGAGAAGCTTTGGGGAAAAGAAACAAACTTTTCCAGTGTGTAACAGAGCTTATATCATTTCAGGGCATGGTACAATTTTGAGGAGATTTCTTATTTTACCAGAACAATTTTAACACTCTCTAACACTGAGAATAAGCAGTGATTGCTCTGAGGTTTGCAAAATAACTAAAAATAACGTTCTTAAGAAAAAACATACTTTGATTAGGCCTGAAAATTGCAGGCCCCTCTTCACTGTGGTGCTCCAGATTAATTCTGATGTAACATCAATTTTTCTCCAGGCTGTGGCTGGGAGTAAAACTGAGCATATATTCAGCTTCTATGATGCACAAGTTACGCTTGAAAAGTAGAAACGTGCAAAGAAAGGAAAATAAGGTGGAACAACATCTGTGTAAGGAGCATGACACATCACTGCCTTTTTGCAGAGCTAGCAAAGCACTGCTGGTTGGAGAGCTCATTGTTATTGTAGCTCTTGTCCTCTAGGGTTCAGTCAGAAACTTTACTCATTGCTCTGTCTTGTGCATAGCTTTTTGTATGCTTTACTCTTGCATGCTCTAAATCGCATATTCCTTCCCTGATATTAAAGTTATATCTGCATGATGGTTCATTATCTTGTCCAGAGCTTGCTCTGGATTCTCTCAGCCACCTAGGAGCTGGGTATCCACATCTGCCCGTATACCTCGGCCCAAAATCTCAAAACTGAGTCTCACAGCTGAGGCTCAGTTCTGTGCTTAATGTATGCGGCCACTCTGGAGCACACACACCACAAACCTGCGTCAGGCTGCAAACCACCACGGCCCCATTGGGGACACAGGAGGGTCACAGTTCTCCTGTCTAGTTGCATTCCTTTCTTTTTTCCTGTCTATCTTTTCAGCTGCTCACATTGCAGCTTGTACATTCCACTTTCCTCTGTTCTGCAGTTGCTGGTGCAGCCAGCTGGGTGTGCAGGTGCTGCTGGTCCCACTGGGCTGCAGCATAGCAGCTGGCAAATCCTCCCAAACTGCTCAGCTGCAGTGCTGGAGTCCACCTGCTCTTCTGCCTCCTACAGGCACCTGTTGTTTTTTTATCTTTTATTTTTTGGCAAAAAATCTGCTAATCCAAAACAGTGCCATGTAAACCTGACTCTCTGGTGTCTGTGCAGCTGTGCTCCAGGTCATAAAGAGTCAAAACCAGCAGACATGCTGGAGAAGCAATTTCTGTGAAACTCTCTGGCTGTGAAAACAGGGGACAGAGGGGACAATAATTGAAGGTTGACTGAGCAGGACATCCACTTCATTACTGCACTGGCAGCCCCCAGCAAGAAATACTGCACTCAAACAACCTGTGAATTTCTATGTAAGGAGTAACTAAAGAAGATAAATGAGCAAAGGGAGGAACATATGTTGTTCTGATTCTTTCAGGAGTGTCCCAGTGTAACGTGGTTCCAGCAGGAGCTGGCAGGTGCTGTCCTCTCTCCTTTCCCATAAACCTGTTGAGCATGTAGAAGAAAAGACCTGTGCAAAACGGTTTCACAGAAGCATTGGGCATTTTGAAATGCTCTGCTAACAGTATGTTGAGAATTTTATTCTAATGCCCCAAGCAACAATGACTGCATCAAGGTAGGCTGTGCAAGGTGCTAGTAAGAACACTGCAGCCTCTAATACCAGGCAATTAGAGCTCCATTCTTGAAATGCTACCATCTCACAATGCCTGATAAAACTCAGCCAGGGTATATCAGACTGTATCAGCAGAGAACTCAGTGAGCTGATTTCAAAGACCAGCATTAGGAGCAGGGAAGAGCAGAGATTTACCACTGAGGGACTGTGAGCTATTCATTCGCATTCCTGTGTGCTCTGTACCCTCTGAGGTTTGTTCTTAGCATCTCTCCATTCCCAGTATAACGGCAATGTTCTCACATGTAACACATAGCCCTGCTGTGTTAGTCTGCATAAGTACAGCATTTCAAATGCTCTGGAGAATTCAGAGATACATCTTGCTAGACTCTTTCCTGACACTTTTCCACACTGACCCCTGTGTAGCAATGAAAAATTGATTAATTTCTTAACCGTGGAAAAAACCCTCTGATGTGAAATCTGATGACATTTTTTGTAAGGAGCCTTAGCGCTGAAAGAGAATGCATGACAAATGCAGTTCCCTTACCTTTCTGTTGTACCTGTTCCTGAAACAGCAATACTCAGTGGGGAGCAGGCATCAGCTGGAGGCCCAGCCTTTCCTTAGCATCCCCAAAATGGTTGAATTAGCCAGAGCCTAAGCAGATCTTGGATGCAAAAGCCATCATCTTCAGTATGTGGTTATGATCAAACTGCCAAGCGATGAACCAAAATAGTCCTTCCAAGCTTGGAATCTCCTCCTGACCTAAGGTATGATGATCTAATTTGTTTGATCATCACAATGCAGATGAACTTGTCGCTGAACTGTCTCTCAGCACACAAGAAACAAAAGGAGATCCTGAGAGACCGTATGTGCAAAATTTCCCATATGAGTTGAGCTATTTGATAATGAAACTTCCTCGAAGTTAAAGTGTCCATAATTTCCTCCCAAATGCCTTCTCAAGAACCAAGGAATGAAAATTGCTAAATGAACAGAGGTTTCTTTTTTCCCCAAGCAAAGCACAGGAGCTGACTTAGCAAAAGCTTCTCTTTGTTTCTTAGTGGTGGGGTTTTTGTTTTGCTGTGTTTTTGTTTTGTTTCTAACGGTACCAATCTAGCTGTCCAAACTGTCTCTGTATCCACAGAATAATAATCAACTTCCTAGTTCAACAGCTTTGTGTCATGAATATTAAAAAGAGTATCTGAATCATACAGCTCACCAGCATTATCTTACCCACTCTAAACTCATGAAAGAACTCAGAAACTCAGCAAAAAACAGCCTTCCCGACCACTGATAAGGATCCTACCCACCTTGCACCTGTCTCTAAGTCCTCATGCTGTTGTTTTAGCTATTGCCAACACGAAACAGTGACCCTGGAAGTGGAGCTGCTGCTCCCTCATGGCTGAGAGCATTGTGCAGAGCAGACTGCATGCCGCAAAGCCCATCCAGCCTTCATTTAACATGATGGAGAGCCTTGCCATGGAGAAACACTCCCTTATCCATCACTATGTTGCTAACACCCCTCACGGAGACCCAAAATGGCTGCTTGGCGTGAGATAAGGTCTTGCTGGCATTTAACCTTCACTCCTGGGCTGGGGAGGAGGGAAGCTGTGATTAACAGCCATCGTCTTGCTGCACACTGAGGGCCGAGCTCTGCGCTGAAGGGATGCTCGCAGAGCTGAGATACTGTGGTTATTGCGACTGCGGTACAAAGAAAGAAAAAAAGGGAGTGTTATGGTGTTGTGTTTTCCACATGTGTCACATTTTCCGCCCACAGCTTCCTGGGCTGAAGATGCCCACTGGGTCACCAGAGAGACCAAGGCTTGTCCTGGTCACACGCTGGGCCTGTGTCACAGGGTTAAGCTCAGCAGCCATCCTCCTGCAGCCCAGCACAGGTGGTGGGAGGTTGATTGGAGGTGAGGGAGGTGCTGGGAAAGCTCTAAAAGGCCCCAGAAGAGGCTGAGCAGAGCAGTACCTGCCTGGGTCTTGCTAGGTGCTGACCTACAGCAAAGCTCCGGTTCTGACCCCTGTGGGGGATAAAGTCAACCCTGCTGAAAGCTGCAAGGTAAGACCCGATTGTTATTAAATCTAAAGGTCTTACTGGTGAATGCCGTCCTGAGGTGATTACGAGCTTAAACGAGCTCCTACTTGTTGGTTCTCTGTAAATAAGTAAGTTTTAGTGTTTGTGAGGTCCCTCTGTTAGCTGTGTGGTGGAGAGCGAGCAGCTGGGCCCTCCCTGAGGAGGGGAGGTACCAAGGGATGCTTTGTTATGCAGTGACTTGGCCTTTGCTTTGACCCCAGAGTGGCGGGAGAGTGCTTTCAGCGATTTGGTTTTGCTGCTTTGTTTATCGTCTGCTGTTTTATTCTGTTTTGCTTAGTCTCCTGCAGAGGTAAGGCATGAGCTATCCTGTGGTTCTCTGGTACTGCTGCGAAGAGCTCCTGCATCGTCTTTTATCAGACCAGCCTGGGATACCTGTTAGCTGAAATCTTAGTAGCTACTAGGCAAGCTGCGAGTGATTTGTTCTGACTCCTTCTCTGCAGGTCCCTGAGGAGAGGCAGGGTAAAGGCTGGTTCTCCTCAGGGCTCTGGGTTTCCCTTGAGAAAGCTTTCAGGCTGTCCAGCTCATAACTGGGGAGGTGAGAGTAACAAACCTTAGTGTTGTGCCTTGCTAGATTTTTTTGCTCAAAAGGCAGCTGTGAATTTGTGGCACACTGGCAGTGGTGCTTCCTGCTCAGCTGCCCGTCCCTGTAAGACTTTTTGTTCCACAACTGAGCTGTAATAATGCAACTGGTGACGGTGTGTGAATGTAACTATTCCTCAGGAGTAGTTGAGAATCACCTTTGAATGATGCATTGTCAAACCACAGCTATCAGCCCACTCACATGAGACCTCTGATTCCTGGTGCTGCTGACTGAACGGTGTAGTGATCTGCAAAGGCTGCTGCTGGGAAGTGGACATGGATTCCAGTGGACTGTTCTATAGATGGGAAAGTTATTGGTCTAGGATTAGCTTGATGCTGACGAGCCTTTGTCTCCTAAGTGCTGTTTATATCTCTGTTTTAGAAGCCAATAATTTAGTATGAGTTGGCAATAATTGTAGAGCACTATAATGCGTCTCTCAAGCTATAATGTTACTAGTCAGTTAATAGCTGCTGAAATTCCTTTCTATACAATGCTGTAGTTGAAATGGATAGTCTTTGTTCTTTATTAAAGCTTGATGGTAAGAGCTTTTTTTTCTTTGGCTTTGTCATTCTGGTGGAAAATTTTAAAACTAAGTTTTTAACGCTGTGCTTGTAAAAGCACGCTGCAATGCTGATTTGCATCTCTGAATATAAGCCTGTTGTGCTCTTCTGTTGGTCGTGGCAAGCTTTGTGCTCTACCCACAATTTCCCCATGAGGTGTATGTGTGTAAATCATCTCTTCCTGGGTCACACTTAAGGTTTTGATGTTGTCATATTGCAGTGCTGTATGGGTGAAGCCTCCTGTGGGAGCCTAAGAGTGCATGCTGACTTAAGGAGCAAGCTGTACAAGCTTGAAACCATGGTGCTGTATTATGGAGGTACTGATTCTTGTTAGCAGGGTTTGCTAAGCACCACCAGCTTGATGCCACAGTGTGGTTTTGATTAGGAACAGTATGTCATACACACTGCTTAGCTGGTAGAGTTCCCAGGTCTGCCTGTCATGTGGATATGGCTTAGAGCAGTCACTGCTCTTTATTCCAGTACGTTAGTTAAAATAAGAAATATCAGCAAAATGTGCTTTTACCACAAAATCTATGACTACTCTTATTTCTCTATTCACTATGAAACTTTTCTCCAAATAACTCTTCAAGCTGCCACAAACTTAAAAAAAAAAAAAAAAATAATCAGCGGTGGAGACCCAGCTGAGAAGTTATTTCTTTAGTGGAGTCCAGCTTGGAAATGAGGAGGTGGAGAGGGTGTATCTAACTTGGAGTAAATCTTACTTCTCAGAGCTCTGAGTGAGTGGCCTCCTTCCACTGAGACTTCTGCGATGCTGAGCTGTTTTTCTGGGTGATGCCACATAGTGGCTTCTTTGACAGATGGCAATGAATTGACAACTTTAAAAAGTCTTTTGCAGGAAAATGTCATGAAGGGAACTGCTTTCACTGACAGAGGAAATCAGTGTTGCTGAAGTATGTGTGGAAGTATGTGAAGTATGAGTGGATTTTCCAGGCAGGTCTGTTCCTTTGAGTTAGTGTAGAGGGATTATCTGTGCTCCACCGGCGCTCAAGCTGTGTGTGTGGGGGGGAGGAGGGGGTCGTCAGTGAGTGAGTTTGGATTCCTCCAGGAGTGATGACTTTGCGCAGTGAGTGAATGCTCAGAATGATTGCTGAGGAGGCTCATGTCAACCCATTGGACATGCAAATGTGACAAGCTAATGCTTTATTCATTTACTGCCTAAATGTTCCTCAATTTGGCTGGATGCTTTTCCCTCCTTTAAAAGATGGGACATGTCACCTAAGCAGGACATTCAAAGAAATCTTCAATCCTCAGTTTTCTGGTATGGCATTGTTCATTGTGGGAGTCTTCCTGGTTGCTTGAACTTGGCCCTGAGTGCACTCATTAGCAATTGGCAAGAGGGTTTTTTTCCACAGCTATAATCTGTACTTTGTCACTGGAGCATTAGTAGTCAGAGGGTTTCTCTGTTTCTGTTTTGCGTAAATGCTTTCTTGGAATTCCTGGAAGAACTTCTTTCACCTCTCGGTATTATCACTTAGGCAGAGTGTTTGCATATCCCACTGTGGAGATGGGAACAATGACCTCTGCTGGGTTTTGCATGTGCTGCCGTGGTAGATAGGTGTAATTACACCCTGGAGCTTCCCGGAGAAATCTTGTGCTGCATGATGGGCAGTAAATAGAAGGAACTTCTGAACTTTTCAGCTGAGAACTGATTGTGACTTGCAATTTCAGCCTCTACCGAGATCTCTTTTGTTTCCCTACCTTTTTTCTCCTGTTTGCTACAGAGTCCTGCCCCAGCATACAAAGGATTTCTGAAGAGGATTTCCCAGTCTCTCCTACAGTAATAAAAGAAGCCAGAGTTCACCTGTGTCATGCCTTACATTGCCGTAGTATATTCTCTGAAATTGAACACTAACTCTATACAGAAGAAAAGGAGCAAAACTCAAAGCAGGAACAAACACTTCTGTATTCAGTTCTGTAACGTATATGGCACTGGGTAGAAGGCAGGTGACTTCTAGGGTTCAGTGGGCATTGTTTGACAACATAGGGTACTTTTCTTATGTACTTCTGAAACGGCATCATGACATCTGTGCTATACCTAGAGCATCCCTTCAATCTTAGTGCAGTGCTTGAACAGCAATAACAAAATAAGAAGCAAAGCAGATGGCAGTATGGAAATATCTTTGATTTATTCACATGAGGCCAGAAGAACGAATATCCCAATGTCTGGGTGATATGTGATATTAATCATATAAGTTAGTCACTACTTAGTATTTTGTCTGCTCCATATGTAAACCTTTAAACGTAGACCACTATTTTTGCAGATATTTATTCTGAAAGTATCCTGTTGAGAAACGTTTAGAAGCATCCATTAGTAGGTCTGAAATTGACGGGAGATTCTGTTGATGACTGTGCTTTAAAAGAAGCTGCACTCAGCTGGGATTGCTTCAAGGCCATTTTATCTATGCCTCTTTTCCCTCTCTTTGTAGAAAACACTTAGCCTGGGCATGATGTGCAAATAGAGCTATCATGAGGTAGAGAGTGGTCACCTCTTGCAGCTTTCAAATGCATATCTAAGTAGTTTTGCTTGCTACTTGTACTTCATTTGGATGCAAGTTTTTGAAATGTGAGCTCTTCTATTCCAAGGAAAAACAGAAAATACTGCAGTTAGTAAAGGAACGTGTTCTAAGGTTAAGGATTTCTAGCAAAAATAGTGAGCAAATGAATACTACTGTGTACGGGTTCAGGATGTTTCGCTGTGCAGGTAATGTTACAGAGGCTGAGTTCTCACAAGTGATCTCATATTAGTAGCGTGAATGAGTCCTCGGGCAGGAATGGGGTTTGTGGATGAGTCAGAAAATAGAATGAAGCTTAATTAAGGGTGGGATCTTTGGGTAGTTCTTTGATCATGTCTCCTAGTCAATCTATTTAGAGTTTGTACTGCGTGTAAGCCCTGTATGAAGCAAAGGTGTAATATAACCATAGCGAAAGCTGGTCACCTTCAAGGACTAAAGCTGATAATGGGCCACTGCTTCACTGGTCAAAGCATTTGAAGCAGTATCAGTTTGCACACATCTATATTACTGTATCAGTGCTTAATTAGAAATTATTTGTGTGCTCAACTGCAGTGTATTTTTGTGTGGTGGCAGTGGAACTGTTCTGTTGTTGTTGTTTTTCTTGTGGCAAGAGAACATGGACTTGTTTCATTCTGCATCCATTCCCTAATCTAGATATCGTGACTTTGTTCAGTAATATTAGTGTAAATGCATGAATTAGCATGTTGGAAATGCATTGTCAGAAGTGAGCAATGGGTGGCAAGGGAGCAGGACTGACTCAATTCAGTGTTAGTCTGAGCATTAAACTTTAACAGTGGAACCTAAAAGTTTAACAGTGTAATGTGGCTGTTACTTTGGCAGAAAATGGCATTTCAGGGTTGTGATGTGAACACATTTCTGGGCTGTCACCCACAGCAGCTACACTTGGCTCTGCTATAGGCAGCCATGATGTGGTGTTGCATGGGTATAATTGGTTGGGGAGCTTTGTCTCCTTGTCTCTATCCAAACTGTAAAAGCCCCATGGGAAATAAGACTCAGTGCCTTTGCATGGCCGTTCCCCGATCTGAAACATCAGAGTAGCTTGTCTTGCTTTTGTGATGTTCCTCTGCTAATTGTGCTGAGCTTTACTCTCTGAAAAGAATAAGAAATACTAGGTCCTATTACCATTCAGTAGGACTAATAACTAAACAGCATTTCTTATTTGAACTGAAGAGGAAACCACTGAGCGATTTGATAAGGTAACTTCCTCTCAATTTCCTGTAGGAAATACAAGCTTTTCTGGAACTAAATTTTTGACTGTGATTAATATGCTGACCAGCAGAGCACTAAAATACAGACCACTCCCTTCAGTGCTTTCAGCTTAGTTTTTTGTTTGTCACAGAACAATGTTGTAATGGTAATACGGATTCCAAATATGAAGTCAGATCTCACTTAGCCTGGAGACAACACGAACATGGTTCTGTGCCTGTGAGTTCATGTCCTAGATTAAAAGGACAGTGACACATGTGCAAGAGTTCTGGGATTTGCAGGGTCTGTCCTGGGGATATCAGTCTAATAATGATTTCTTAACTTTTTGCTGAAATGATAATTAAAAAAGCAAAAGAGCTTTTCTGTACTGGTGATTTCAAACAAAAATGCTGAGCTTATTGGGGCTGGATGTGCTCAAAAGGCTTTCAGACTTGTTCCAAGTTTAAATTGATTAAATAGGAAGTCTGCACTTCTGTGGAGCCGAGTCAACTTGTACATGGGACACTCCTTCCAGTGTGCATATTTACCAGACTACTGGGGCACAGAATAAATCTCCTTCCTTTGAGTTCTGGAGCACATAGCATGGGTGCTGATGAGGTGCAGAAATGGGTCAGCAGACTTCTGGCTGCTGCTTAGCTTTCTTTCCCCTCTGTACGCGTAAGTATTGAAGCTGATTTCCACTGCAATTAGGTTTGGGGAATTGGATGCCTTTAGACATGTGTGCATCTCTTAAGAGACACCTCCAATCACTGTTGGCTTTAAATGTCATTGCAAGATTAAATGTTAAGGTTAAACTCAGCATTGGAAGCTCTAGTGACTCCATGGGTGCAAGTTTATATTTAGATTGTACTTACAGAAGAGCCCGAAGGCAGCCCTCCAGTCCAAACTCATCCGTTCCACGGTCAAAGAAACTGCAGGCTTGTCCCTTGGCATTGCTGGAGGCCTTCTTTCAAAGGATGTGGGACCCCAAGGACCCAAAACATTCAGTGCCTTTTTATGCTACTGATAATCTCCCTTCTGGCTGCTCCATCCTCAATGTAAACAGGGGATGAGCTAATCTGGGAGTGTCAGGCCCTTTAGGAGTAATGTTGTCAGCCCTGTGCTTTTAAGTACTGTGCTTTAACCTCAGGCTCTGTCCATACCAGCAAGATTGCCATCCTGCTTCTGTTCCCTCCTGTTGTCAGAGATGGTCAGACAAGAGTGTGCAAGGCAGTAATTCATTCGGGGGGACTTTCTGTTTAATGGGAGTCTCTGGAAAGTGTTTACACACAAGATTCTGCTTCCAGGCACAGAGCATGCATGATGCTGAGTGAATGTGTAGTGCTGTGGAAGGTAAGCTGAGCATTTCTGAGTCAGATGGCTGCACCAAGCACTGCCAAGTCACTGTGCTGTGAGCAGCCACCGGAGGACTTCGTTATGCTGCCATCCAGCTTGTTAGCTCTCAGTAGCTCACACATGCTTATTTATATAAACGAAACCTGTGAAAACAAGACAGTATGTCAAAGTCAAATTAGTTTGCTGGGATTCTCCTCCTTTAGCAGGAGAGAATGGGGCTACTGTACTCATTCATCTTTTTTCACTGCAAAGTAACACAATTAGCAGTGAGGAAGGGCTGCCAGTCCAGTGAATAATCTTAGAAATCTCCCAGCAGTTAAGCATGTTAAATAAATTGGCATTGCAGCAGGAGTTTGAGTTAGCAGAGTTCCAGTGATCTCTTCTGGAAGATTTTTTCTGTACACCTTAAAGACTTTCCAAGTTTAGGCTGACTTGGCCTGTCTCTTCTCAGCCATGGTTTTCCATTCATTTTCTATATTACTCTAATCAAGGCACATATTACTTCCCTAAACTGTATTTTTGCTTACAGGCATATGCTGTGCTGTACTGAATTTACTATGTAATATCCTATGTCTTGGTTCTTCTTGTGTATTTCTGCTTTGGTAACTGTGAGAATCACTAGATACAACTCAAATTTGGCACTCCTTTTTGGTGGGTTTCAAATAAGATCAGAGTGCATCTAGATTATTAATCTCAGCATTAAAATCAACAGAAGTGATGCCATACAATGCTGGAGAGTTGTGATGTCACCACTCTTATGTTCAGCTTCTGCCTCTAGCTAGATAAAGGCAGATGCCCTTTGGGGTTTTGGTTTAAAGACATTGGTACTTGTGTTCTGTGGTGTTTGCAGGAGCTTATGTCACTTCCTCTTCCTTGAATGAACAAAAACACCTTACCTGGATGTAAGGCTCTATTATAGGTTATGGATGATAAACGCATGTAATCATGATTCAGCATTATAAATCACAAATAGCTCTGCTGAGGTCAAGTGAGACACTGAGTTTCAGTGCAAGAGAAGGGGGGGAAGAAAAACAGTGAACTTTATTCTCAGCGAGTCTTGCAAAGTAAAAATTGCTGTAAGCATTGGCTTCTGTGGGAATTCATTGCAGTAGTTCACGGCGTAGTCCCTTTGTGTGATGGTCCGCAGGCCAGCATCAAGTCCTTGGGTCTGCTGCTTTTCTGCCTGGGCGTAGGCACTTCTTCAAGGAGGTCGATGGTGTCCCCACTAGATCGCGCTAGTGAGCACCTCGGTTTTGGGGGATGGAGCACGGATAAGCATAATCATTGCATCCTGCATGATGGCAGAACTCTGAAAGTGTAATACCTCTATGTGCAGTTTTGGGACTGCTTTCTCTGCAGGCATCTTGTGTGAGATATCAGGTGAATGCTTAGTGCCTTCTTCTATTCCCTTGCCTATCACTCTCATATTGGGGTCTGTGCACCCCCTGAGCATCTGAGGGCACACCTTCTCCTGTCCCATTTTGAATGCTTTGCTTTAAAGGCTGCTGGAACTAGTTCACTGGGAGGGGGGGGGGGGTTGGATCTTTTTGCCTCTTTTTCTCTAAAATGGATCTGTAGGAGGTTGGATGTGCTGAACTAGTACATTTCTAAGGACAAAAACTCCTAATGTTTTTGAAGGTTTTTTTTTCCCCTGTTACCATGTTGCCAAGCAACATTTTTACAGTATCAGCAGCTGGGGAAGCTAAACTCTCAATGTTTGAAAATGAATTAAAGGAGGAGAAAGAAGGCACCTCTGTCCTTTGGCTATACCTTTTTACTGCTGAGAAGAGGGCATACCCCTCACTCTGCCACTGGACTCCCAAATTATTAAAGTAGAACTTTGGTTTATTCATCTTCATCTGTCTTTCATCATTCACACTTGAGTAATGCTAGATGGAAATGTAAGTCTTTGCTCCTTAGCTAATAGATTCCTAAATAATAGGGCTTGGACACATCTGAAAGGTCCTCCAATGCTTTTTGCTGTGGAAGGTCAGTTGCAGTTATTCCCATCACTTATAATGGGATGGTAGGGTGACACAGGTGTCAAGCTTCTACTTCCAAATCTAGTGTTTGTGCCTGTACGAAAAAATCTCCTCCTAGCCCTACTGCAAGCGATGCTTGTTTACCCATTCTGTATAAATATAGGAGGTTAAAAATGATGCAATGCATGACTCCCTCTTTCTGCCACCGGCAGTAGAACCTGGTCTGACTTAATTATGATAGCCTGAGGCTTGCAGCATACTCCTGCTTTGGCATTTCTAGGGGTGTCTTTTTTGTCTCCTATCATTTGTATGGATGGGACACTGGGGGACCCAGTATGCTGAGTGCTGTTAGAACACATGACAACATACTTGTTCTGCAGAGTTTGGTCTACCTGATTTTGAGGCTTTAAAGAAACTATATGTGTTGTCATAATATCTACAGGTCAACAAAGTTCAGTCCCATTGGGACAGCGCTGTGCCATTTTGTAATAAGAGATGGTTTCTGCTCGAAGGAATACATATTGTAAGGCATTTCATAGCCAGTTCTCTGACTCTTCTCAGCTTCTGCTCAACTTTAACACTAAAATATTTTCTAATCAAGTTTTAAAATCCATATATGAGCTTCTGTCTCAGGTGACCTTCAACCACTCAAGAACTAATGAGGATGGAAGAAGAGCTGAGCTTCAGAGCTTCTTATTTTGTTTTACAGGCTGAGTGATCTGTGTGCTCCATGCCGGGCGAAGTGAACTTTCCCTTTTTGAGCAAATAAATTGAAAGTAATGGACTTAAAGAAAAGACACTTGGATCAACATGAATGATAGGTCTTTTTTGTCTTCATTTACAGATTAATAGGATGCAGCAGACAGCAAAATAACCTTTAACAGGTAGAAAGGAAGAAAAACAGGTTCTCTGAATGAAATCTCTTCAAGGATATGAAACCTCTGCCTTTTAAGTTATCACTGCAAAGATTTTCCTGTTAAAACTAAAGGGTGTCTAAATTCCAAAGCCATAAAGTAAGTTAACTTAGGACAGTGCATGGAGGCTACTAGGTGAAACTTAGTTTGACAGATTTACCTACACAATAAATATTTCCAAGACTTTACAGCCATTTTCCAGTCGCTGAAATGCAGCCAACCTTTCAGCTAGAAATCAAAGATAATTCACAATTATCTCTGGAAGCAGAGTTATGTATAATAAACAGAACTGAGAATTATTTCCTGGAAGAGTTGCTTGCGCAAACTTTTTAGAAATAGAGAATTTATTTCCTTACAGCTTTCTAGTGTTGGAAGCTGAGGCTGTTGTAAATGGAGGTAATAAGAACCATTACTGTTTGGCCAGATACTTTAAGATCCCTGTTAACCCTTTGTAGTAGTAGCATGTGGTATTAGACTTGCACAGTTAGAATCATAGAATCACGGATTTGGAAATGGAAGAGATACTTAAAGGTCATCTAGTCCAGCTCCCCTGCAGTGAAGAGGGGTATCTGAAATTTGCAATAAGTTTTCATTTTGGTAACTTCTCTTTGCATGCTTTTTAGAACCTGTTTCTCTTTTGGTTTACTGCTTTTTCTTCTGACAGAATTGCATTTTCCTTCTCTGTATTTCTTTCCTTATGTTCCAACTTCATCCAACAATGGGAACATGCTTATCGAAGTGACTAAGGGAAATCCAATAGCATTTTCCACCTCAGGGGGACGGAAGAGGAATGAGCTATCCCTTTTCCCTTTTTTTGCAGAGATTTGTTCCTTTAGATGCTGAGGAGCTGTAAATCTAGCATTGCTGCTTCAGAATCTGGTTGTGTTTGTGTCAAATCATGTACTCATGCTTCAACTAGTTTTCTGTAGGCAGTCACTGACGTTTGCCTCTTAATCCAAATTTATTATTTTTGATTAAATATTTGCTGACAGTTTTCAAGCACAGTGGAAACTAATCCTCAGTAAATGTATCTGGGATGGTAATGGAAGATCATCCGTTGCCCATTAACATCAATGGAAGTATTCCTGATTTGGATTTGGCTGGTGCTGAATAGTTGAGAAAGATGGTAACCTCCTTCACAAGATTTTCTGACAAGTTCAACCTTCTCCGGTAATTATGCTGTGGGATAGAAATCAGTATGGAGTATAGGCTTTCACTGGACTTCCTGTGCTAGAAACTGCATTCATTATCCACTGTATTTGCACTTGTAATAGCTGTGCAATCCACAGTGACTGCATCTCTAAACTTGGAAAGTGAGATCTATATTCATATATATATTCAGAAATGTGGCTGTGGGCACTGTAGGAACAGCTTCCAAATATCTCATCACATAACAGTGATGCTACGTTGTCTTGATGTGCAACCAGGTGAAAACTGGGCCAAGATCTCATGTATTTTTCGGTGACTCACCAGTTACAGGGTATGATGCTCCTGTGCTGCATTTGACCTAGACAAGAAAAGGGAAAACACCTCCCACTTATCCAGCTGGGCTGGAAATTCAAAATGTCTGTGTTGAAACATGGAAAACATGAATAAGGCATGAGTGTAAGGCAAGCTCCAGCATGTGAAGTCATGACTGCTGAAGTACGGGCTTAACACTTGAGCAGGGCAGCTTCCTCAGCACTCATCTTGGTTAGGCTTAATGCAGCAAAGGGCTTCATGCAGATAGACCTAAGGTGTTAAGGTAAGTGCAGTATGTTGACTGAATGTCAGCCCGGATCTTGGAGTGAAGGCAGCAATATCACAGCATATGCTAAACTACTCAGAGCGCTTTCCTGGTATATGAAGCTTGGTGTCACACTACACTGATAAGTGCTTCTGCAGCTGCTTAGGAAACAAATGTGAGGTGAGAAGCAAGCTTTATGGCATGGAATAGAAAATGGGATCGATACTAGGATCAGTGGGGGATTTTAGTGGTGAGGTTTCTAAACTATTTATCAACAGTCTGTAAAGGGGCTGAGCAATGAAGTGGCAACATCTGGAGAGTATATAAAGAAACACTGCAAACTAAATCAGCTTGCCAGCAGGGCAGCAAATGCTGTCCCACTGTTGCTGAGCCTACTGCTTCAGTGTACCTACCCATTTCCAGCCTGGAATGCTTTCATAGTTGCCTTTGTGTTTGGACACTGTGGGACCAGTCAGCAAATACAATTGGAAGTAGAATTTTAAATGTGAAAGAAAAAGATAACAGGAAGGGGCTTCAAGGAAAGTTCTGCCTACAACGGTATTAAGTTTTCTTGGTAGTGTCTGGTCTTTTGGTCAGAACATCACAAGTGAGAAAACAGCTTACTGCAATTCTACTTCCAGAGCACTGTGGCTTGTTCTTCCTCTGCTGGCTGTTCCATATGGTGTGATTAATCATGGTCACAAATGATAATACTGGATATCACAGGAATGAAATAAGTGCCTTTAATGAAAGTAAATCAGCTTATAATGGTTTGCTAAGATGGGGTGATACAGGTTTATGTAGAGATGAACTGTTTCAAGTAACTCCGAAGACAGATTTGTTGAGAATTAATTTTGTAACAGATGCAAAGGCCAAACTTGCAGATGTAAACTGGAGATGAGCTAGCTCAGAGCATCTGGTACAGTTTTGCTGTATGCTCAGGGCTGAATTTCTCCAGGCCTAACCTGCTCCCATCTCCACACCAGCACTTGTTTAGTCATTTGTACAATGCATCCACTTGCCAGTTCACATCATGGGGTTTCAACATCTGTCTTAAATTCTGGAATTGGCTGTTTAGGGTGTTAGGATCTAAGCTAATTTCATGCTTGTGGTCAAGGATAAAATAATCAAATCCCTGCTAAAGCGTTAAAAACAGAACGCAGCAGTACAGCCTCCTTCGGGATCTGCTTTTTTTTTTATTCTGCTTCCTTTTGTGCCCATGTCTGGAGCACAAGCAGTGTTGTGGTGACCTCTATCACCTCTACAGATGGTTGCCTGTTACCTGCTGCTGGGAATAGCTCAACTACCACCAGTCATGGCCAAGCATGCTGCTGCTGAACCACCCACAGTTCCTGCAAGCTCAGCAAGCAATACTCTGAGTTTCAGACAGGGCTGGGAATGAATGTGTGTGACTGACATCTGGTGCTGTATGACCTCACTGTTTGCAGTTTCACATGTTGTCATAAAAACGTATAAATGATCAAAAAAATAGTGAAAACATTCTTTAATACCCAAGCAACATACAGAAATTGACCCTAGAAGGCATAAGACTTTTGTATAGAGAGGAATCCTGCAGTGACCTGAGGAAGCTCCTTGCAATTCCAAAGCTGTTGGATTCCCTGTCCTTAGTGTAATTATTTTTGCCTCATTTCCAAGAAGTGTGCTGAAACTTAGTGGAATGAGAAACTGAGGCAAATAGTGAGGGCCAGACAACTGCAGTGCATGTGTATAACGCTGTTCCGCTGCCTCATTAAGGAGATGTCTCTGTGTAAAATTAATTGTTTATATTGGATTAATATTTAGCTGCATGGATCTGTGTATAAATGCATTGTCTCCATTTCTGGAGTGATAGTGAGCAGATAACGTTGCATCTAGAAAGAGTTTTGTTTGGGATTCTGTACTTCATTAAATCTAGAAAACTGATGGTGAAAGGAGTAAGGACCTCCTTCAGTGCTAGCTGTTAGCAGTAGTTGTGTCAACACTTATTCTTCTACCCCTGTTCTTGCTTCCATGAGTGCAGATAGAAATAGAATGGAGAAGGCAGCCAACTTCTCTGGAGTAACAATGATGAAGGTCTTTTGTGAGACCTAGTGCATTTTGTCTAAAGGTACCACATAGTTTAATAAAGTATATAACTTTTCCCTGTAAGTTTTGCCTCTCTTATCCTTAGGCTATGATGATAACATACTTTTTCAATGTTTCTATTATTGCAAAGTATTCAGTATGCAGGGGACAAAATAAGACATCACTGAATAAAGTGAATCAACTATCAGAAGGGATAAAACTGGGCTGCTGATGGATTTTTTCTAGGCATGTTTCATTTAGTAAATCTCCTTATTTTAAATTTGCATGAGACTGCTGCAGATTTTTCCTCTTCTGCTGTAATACAGTGACAGATTCTAGAGCTGGGAGCAGTTCTGCAGAGTTTGGGGAGCTTTGCATCCAGTAATGGCATCACCTGAAATGTTTGCTCTGATCCCATTTGTATTTAGTGGTGTTGAAGTGTTATTGCCATCAATTATTTACAAATGTGAGGCAAAAATTATATCAGTTTCAATGAATCAAAGAATTAATTTTTTGCTCCACACTGGAAAAAAATGACACATTAGCGTCACTTAATATGTTGATGGATTAAAATGTGTCTTCCTGAATAAAACATTTCCTTCTTAGGCTATTAAATGCTATCTGTGCAAGTGACAACACAGCTAAATGCAGAAGGCAGGGAATGGCTTTGCTTGGTATGCACTGGGTTTAACAGGAGGAATGCACTGGTTTAAATTATTTCCATACAGAAGCACCTGCAAAATTCTGCTTGTTTAGTTTATGTATTCTGGTGGTGATAGTAATTTCTACAACAACAGATGTGTATATGCAAGTTCATGAACTGTTTTTATTTCCTGGCTATCTGGCAATGTTTGCTGTATCTGAAGACAAAAAAGCTTCGTTTGTAAATGTAGATGTTTTGTCAAATAATTAAATGTATACTAAATGAAGCAGTTTTCTGGGAGCTAGTGAAGATCATGAGGCTTAGTAATACAAGGTGCAGATACTTAATGCAGCAAGTTTGCTAGACGATGTGCAGATATCAAATGCAGTGCCGAAGCATTACAGTCAAGGTTGCTGCATGAGACATCAGTTTTGTGATCTGAATTGTCCACAAATGTGGATTCTGGGTGAGGAGAAGCAAAAAGGTGTGTGTTTTAGTCTTTAATATTGTGTGTTAAGGTGTAGAGTGCACATGCAAGACCATTTATTTAACTAGTTCATGTTGCACGTGAACTAGGTTTAAATGTGGTGAATGCAGTGCCATTCCAACTACAGTTTTTGCAGTGCTGCTAAACTTCTGTTATTGTGCATATAGAAATGTAATAGTTCTGTAGCTGTAGGCATCCATGAATCATATCTGCAGAACAATGAAATGGGTCTTGAGTTGGAACTTCTTACTTCACTTTTGATGGCTGCAAGTATACTGAAAGAGCTCACCTTTGAAATGTATATACGTGTAGAAGTGAAACATTAAGCAAACAGCAGAATACATAAACCCCTCCAACAGATTGAAGACTGAGTAAGAGCTTAAAAGATGAGCATTATTTGGATCAACTTGAGTAGCATTTTGTGTAGGGTCTCATTGCTCATGGTGGCTTTCTAACCTGTAAAAGCTCAGTCACCACCCTGTTAAAGCAAGCTTTTTTTTTTCTTCTATATCTGAAAATACCTTTACTCCATATCATGGAAAAAAATGTTTTTTGTGAACAGTGCATCTATTTTGCTTTTTATAACTGATCTTCAATAACACAGTTGTGCCAGGTGAGCGGATATGCTGCTTTAGCACCTGCCTGGGAGTAATTGATTGCTTCTGCCCCATGTCCAATCGATACCAACATAAACTCACATCTTGTTATGACTGCTTTCACACAAAGGAAGTTGTACCCCTTTGCCCATCTCACTGTGGCCTGACAGTGCATAAGTCATTTTGGGTCTCTGCAGGCTTGTGGCAGCAGATTAAAATTAGATGTGTAAAACTGTTGCCACCCTTATCCATCTGCCTCGCTTCCCTACCAGATGTCAGTGCCCCAGTGATGTACAACCTCCTTGTGAATCAGCGCAGCCACTGCAGTGCTCGGGCTGGCGCATTAAAGTAAAACAAAAGAGGAGTTGGTTGTAACCTAATTAATCAATGTCACAGTATAATTCTGACCTGGAACTGCAAGCCAGAGTTGCACAAGACCTCTAAATTCAAATGCAATCCAAATTTTTAAGTGTAAAATAACCCTCAAAACTCCTGTTCAGATTCATGACACTCTTCATTATGCCTGATTTATTTTTTTTTAAAGCAGCACATAAATACCTGTTATCCTGTGAGCTCCTTTCCCTGCTGTTCCAGACAGACTTTGAGAACTGATGCTGTGTTTATTCAGGATAACAAAACATGTTCTCTGGTGAATAATAAATTATTTTTTTTCCTTGTCCTTTTAGATCACCGTGGGTTTTTTTTAAAGGGAGAACAGTTTTCTTTTCACTGTTCCTGCTGCAGCAATTTGCTGTCATGTCATGGAATTGAGGGGTTGTGCAAGTGTCTTTTAAACAAACGGTATGATAATTAGCATCATCAAAAGAAAATTAGCGAGAGTGACGAGGTGGTACATGCTGAGCTGGTAGAGTGGATTTTTGAAGTTACCAAAACTGCTTTAATGTGTCCGTCCTACTGTCAGAAGTGACACGAGAAGCCTGTTTACGGGTGTTATCAGCCCCTTGTTACCCTTCAAAACACTCACCCAAGTACTTATCGAAGCACCTGGAGAACCACGGAGTTTTTCGCTCTGGAGAACCACAGAGTTTTTCGCTGCAGGGCTTGTGATGGGAGAATGGGTTGTGAACAGAGGTGTCTGCTGTGCCCAATTTGCCCAGGAGGACTCCCTTTAGTTGCTTGGCAGTGCTAAAAGGCAAAAAGAAAAATCCAAGAAACTCAGATGAGGAAGATCCAGTTGACCCCTATGCACCCCCAGTGAGGAGCTGAGGCTCCTTCAGTCTATTATGTGTACATCAGCAACTGTCAGTCAGAGCTGTCATCCTATCTAATTACTGTGCCTTCACAGCCTGTGCCTCAGAGGGAGTGACAAGGAGCTTATTTATTAATGTCTTCACTTATCTTTCCCCTTCTCAAACTTCAGTACATTTGGATCAGCCCAAGGATCCTTAAACTTCCTTTAGGGCTTCTATTTTTGTTGAATAGCTGAATTTCCCTGTAGCCCATCATACTACCTCTGCTGTTAGTTAAGAAGTTGCATCCTTTTGGCTACGGTGTCTCTCAGAAATGCACAAACCTCTCTTCAACTTTGTGATAGTAGAGTGCTGCCTGTACCACATGTTCAGAGCTCCGGAGTCTCAATAGCTGGGATGAGATTTCAAGCATGTTCATTAATTATACTTTAATCTTTGGCCTTCTGAGCTCTGAAGTTCAGTAGAGCTACATATTTTCTTTTTGTCTCTTCCTCCTTAACTTTAGTTCTGTTTATGAACAAATGCCAACATCACACAGCTTGGATTCTGCATGAACTTGTAACAAAGATCTGAAGGAGAAGCTCAGCTATCACAGGCTGAAATGATCCAGATTTGGTTGCCCTGTTACTGTTCTATACTTGCTGAGTTCACTGTCTATGTACTGCAAACTAGAGCCTGTAATTTTTACTGGGAAACATATTTAATACATACTGTGTGGGAAATGGACATAACACTTATGCGTTGCATCAAGCACTACACAGACTGACAGATCAAGAATCAGCTTTCCAGCTCTCTGTGCCTGGCCTCCAGCTTTGTCATCTTTGTTTTCTAAAGCTGAGAGTTGAATAGATTGTCCCAGGACACTTATCCTGTTGAGGCTCTTGCTGATCTGCAGAAGTGTTGTCTGTTCTGTTTTTTTAAGACTGTACAACTGTATGTTAAGGCAAGGAAACTTAGGCCAGAAAGAAACTATTTCAGAAATACAAGCGCTTAATTCAGGAAAGTCATACATTATCTTGCAAATGGTACATCTCTCCGTCTCTTACTTTTTCTCTAACATCCTGACAACAAAGCACAAATTGAGAAGCCCACTGTAGGAGCCCTGGAGGAAAGACTGTCTCTTTTTCTCAGCAAGTTATGTTGTTGGAGGTTGTTCTTATGCCTCAAGGAGGATGGAGATGGCCCTGGGGGAGTCTTGCGTCCTTTGGAACAGATCCTGGAAAGTGCTCTGGTGAAGGATAGCTTTTGCTTGCATTTCTCCAGCATCCCATATTTTTCCCAGTGGGAGTCAGTGTGTGCAGTCATTTACAAAACACTGTGCTGCTCTATTTGCTACCGGCTTTCAAAGGGCTGAGCAAGTGTATCCAAAGACAGGGGAGTTCTCTGACCAGCCTCCCCCAGCAGTTCACCTGGCTGGGCACCACTCATAGTGCTACCGCAAATGTGCATCACTTTCAGAGGGTGGTCTGTTCTGTTCTTGGTGCCTCAGTGATGCACGTGAATTTAGCTCCTGGGTCGTGTCTGAAGGGTCACGTCTGAAGTCATAAAAATGAAGACTTGCCATCAGTTATGTTAAGCTGTCTAATTTTTTTTTTAGATGGGGAGGGATGTTTGAGCTCTTTGCCTTTAGCAATGTTAGTACTGGTTCCTGTAAGCTGGAAGGAGTGATAGCACCATGTTAAGATGTCTGTGACTTGTGATAGCTTCAGCCTGAGAAATTACTCCAGGTTAACAAAAAGGGGAATAAGCATTACAAGCAAGTTATTTGGACATCTATCTATACTAATTTGGATATGCATGGATAGAAAAGGTTTTGGTTGGGCCTGCCAAGTTAATTCTAGCTTAAAGCTGAGGAAGAGTAGGTGGCTTATTTGTTGAGATGCTATAGGAGGCACTCCTGGAGGCCATGCTGGGAGAACGAGGCAAGAGATTCTTAGTCCAGAAAAGGTACGTAGATTAATCTACTGCTATGTGAATCAACCCAGTGCACTTCAGGAGATATCTCTGAAGACTTTATACGAAGGGAACTTCTACCAAATACAAAACAGGGAGAGCAACAGGGCAGGCTGGTGTGCTGGACAGATCTGTGCTTTCAGTCTCCCCTGGCGCAGTTTGTGTTGCACGGTCCTGACCTGCGTTCTGCTGTCTGAACACCCTTTCCTGCAGATCCAGATTTCTTTCTTCATCTGGAGGTAGCACAGAGATCAGTTCTTTGCAGCCCCTTTTTACGTATTTGAGCGTTGCTTCCCGTTAGCTTTCTCTTGATTAAGTAGTCTCAAATCTTTGAGGTTTCCTGCTCAGCTGTGTTTTCTGGGCTAGCAAATAGCTGTTCAGCAGCCAGGTGAGTTTTGTGCGTGCATAAGAACTCGGCTTTAGAGAAGAGCGGCTGTGTGGGTTTTGTAGCTGTATGCCACCAAAGCCTTTTGTGACAGCAAGTGAAGATGCTACATAGCAGAGGCTGGGACAGGTCTGCAGCATCAGTAAATCAGTGTCATCACTTGTGAGCTTTACACCTGACACCAGCTGCACAGTTACTGCAGGCTTTTCCTGATGGTGAGGCATGACAAGTGCTAGGAAGGAGTACTGAGTATTTTCTTTAGAAGTGAATTACCTGGGAGAACTGGTAATAAAAGTACCAGAAATGTGTAAGTGAATAGAGCTTCCCAAGGAGTTATATCTGAAGCTGGTGCCCCTAATTTGTATTTAAAGCTATGCCACTTTCTAAAGAGCTAGTCCAGAGACCTACTTCGGAGATTATGGCTAGGGACAGTTTGGTAAATAACTGAGTAGAAGTATTGGAATGGAAATAAGTCAGCCAGAACCAGTGACTGAGCTGTTAATGTCCTTCTCTGATTTAGATTGATTTTAATTGCAAACATAAGTCAGTTGATTGTATTCAGTCTTTATTTATGATCAGTTCTGATTACACAAATTATGACAAATATGAATTAGGTTGTAACTAGCTTAGCAATAAGCTCTTTGTTGCTAGGTAACAAGCCAACATTATTCAAACAACCCAATCAAGGGGAGGCAACCGAGCTATTGTTCTGTTCTTGCTCCTTGTTTTTTAGGCTTGCTGTTAAGAGTCTCTTAAATGTCTTCATGTTAGTATTTGATTTTCTGGGGGAAAGGTAAGGCTTTTTTGAATTTCAGGCAGGCACCTTTGTATAGTTCCCCATTTTGACAAAGGTTTTTGGAGCATGGCTGAGAGCAGCTCAGTGCTCAGAAGTGATGCTTGTCTGTATGCTGAAATCCTTGCAATTCAGACCTGAGCCAGAGAACTCTGGTGTCATCCAGTTCTACTGCTTGCAGTGCTTAACTTGCTGCTGTCTTCAGTGCTGTCACTTTATCTGCTGTCCTTGCACTGTTGAAATGGAAATGGTATGATGCGTTGTGTTTTGTCCCAGTTCTTTGTGTTTTTCCGTGAATCCCAAGAACTGCTTCTCATACTAGAAAATACCATTTTAGCATTGGGAAAGCTGGTTGAGATTAGATGCAATTCAGAAACAGCTTTTGCAGTGTTGTCAGCTTTTTAGAAATGAGCTTGTCCTGCTCAATAGAACACAAATCTTGTGTGGGATAGGCAAAATAAGAGATGGAGGCTAGAGTGAGTAGATTGGCAGAGCCATTGCTGAGTTTAACGACGTGTTTATCTACGGAGCAGTGAGTATCCTAACAAAAGATTTGCCTGAATCAGTGTCCTGGAGGCGATCAAGCCAACAGGCAAACCCCATGCAACCTATTCCCTGCTGAGGGCTGGAGAAGGTAGCTTTTAATCAACCTGAAAATAACCTGAACAGCACACTGAAGCATCTTTGCTTTGGAGATATGTCAGGAACACTTTCAATCTTTTATCTTGCCTAGAACAGCAGGAGAAATGCCACTGAAATAAGCCCTGTAATTTCTCCTCTGTAATTATACCTGTCACCACTTCCGATGGAGCTGATATAAATAGCTGGGTCTGCCTTCTGTTTGCATTGTGCTTTTTTAAATACAAAACAAAAATGAGAGAGTCAAACTGTATAGCCCTATCTCTGATGGTAAGATCAGCCTAAGATGCATAAAATAAACAGTACATTCACACACTGCTAATGTGCTCAGCATTGCTAAGCCTGACAGTATATACAACTCATTACTGTAGTAAGTAATCCTGTTTGCTGAGAATAACTGTCTGAAGGATTCATGTCATGTAGGACTAGGGATGATGAAACAAAAAGGCATTTATGTTAATGTACGCATGCGTGTTCAGTGCATATGGTTAAATCCGTTTGCCTGGAAACAAAAGACAGGTTTGTGCCATTGTGAAATGTAAATAGCCATGCTTTAGTCAACATTCATCTGAAATCCTTCTGCATGCCAAAGGGAATTCACAGCTCTTCCTTAGAGATGTCAGAGTTGATGTGTTCCAGCAGAGAAAAGAAATAGCAGTAAATTTTGGATTTTTCCAATTTGAACCCACCGAGTGGAACTGCACAAGTTTACACTCCTATCAGGAGTAGTTGATGTAGCAGTTGAGCACTAATAATTCTACCAGATGATTTTAGACATTGACCCAACAACCAAATAATCATGATTCTCATTGGGGTGAGACAGCCCAGTGCCTGGCTTGTCGTTACTGACTGTTACTAGGTGCCAGCAGCTTTTCTAGGATCCAGCTTACTGGATTTAAGTGCCACTGCAATGTGCACCAATAAACTTCTTTTTCACCTTACCAGTTCCAAAGAGAAATGCAAGATGTAGTTGCTGTTAATAAGCAATAAGCAGGCATAACAATGTATGTGCATACATGCTTCAAAATAAAATCCTTCGTGAACTATTTGCTCCCTTTAAGTTCTCAAGTGAAGTCATATGGGTGAAAAAATGAACTGTGTTTATGGAGGCAGTTCAGATGCTGTAACGATGAGTTATCATAACTAGAAGAGACGAGAAAGAACAGAAAATTGAAAGCAGAATGGCTTGTTCATTCCAAAAGTAAAAGGTGTTCCCAAGAATAAATAGTTCTCAAAATCAGTTTTTAAAAAGTTGTTTAAGATATCCTTGACAGCAGCACAAACTCCTGTCTTGGGAGCAGAAAGTCAACACAGCGATCAGACCCATGCAGAATGTTGTCCATGGTTTCTCTGGGGTTCTATTCATATTGATAAACTCATGTTTATAGTCTTCAGGAGTCCCCAGAGTGACTTGAAAACCTGTGATAATCTCTGAGCATCCATACCGTGAAGACACTGACACACTCCTTACACAAATATAACAATGGGAAAGAGCCAAAGGGATCTCACAGACCTCAAAACAGTCTTGCAACACCTGTACTTTTTCCTCAATATCCACTCAAGCTTCATTGAGCTCCACTGTCTCGCCCAACTGTTTCCCACTCTACAAAGTGAAGTTGTCGTTCTTCCTCTTGTGGCTGAGATAGAGGTTGCCAAAATTCAGCTGATGTCTCATTAGGTATGTTCCTGTACGAACACTGGAGTACTGAGTGCACCACCAATGGGTTCCCACAGGTGGAACTGCCCCACCTCAGCAGTCACTTCAGTCAGCTCTACTGGTGTGATGCAACAGATGTCACAAACCTTTCTGCTCTTCTTCTCTGTTTGGGTATTCTCAGGAAAACAGAAATGTGGCTCGAAGCTTGATTTGTCTGAACTACTCAGTATCCGTAAAGTCATCACAAAAATCAAGGCAGCATTTGTTATGCTATATAGAGCAAAAGACGGAAAGAAAACGGAGCCATTGTACAAAGTGCCAATTAGGTCTCTTAGTGAGCCATAGAAGTAAAACTCCTCAAAACAAAATTGCATTGCCATGCAGTGAATCATGAATGATGTTGTACCAGGTGTCAGAGGAAGGGGGGAAAGCTCAGCAGTGGAAGATTTTCTGCTATGCTTCGTTCTGAAGCTGTTAAATGTTGTCATTTTCAAGTAATTGAAACAGCCCTGCTGACTGCTTTGCAGTTTTGTCTAGCAAAACTCTGGGCATCCCAGAAGCAGATTGTAATGCTGTTGATAGGATCTTAAGGTGATAAACATGTTAATAAGCTTGGACTCGACTTGAGGTTGGAGAGGCTGCTCTGCATACTAGTGCAAGGGATATTGGATGCAGCCAACCCAGTGCCCAGGAAGGGGAATTCCTCGGTGGTGTAAAATGCTCAGATCTTACCAGTAAACAGAGGACTGTTATTTGACATAGTAAGATGTTTTCAGCAAAACTGGGTCTCAATCAAAGCTGCTATGGTTGAGATTGTCCTTTTAATTTTCACAAGTCTCCAAATGTTCCTCCTCACTGTACTTCAGTATCTCTCTGAGACGCTTCCTGTGTTGGGTACCCACAAACTCCATCCTGGCCCTTCAAATTACTTGGGAGGTCTGCGTTACTTTCTGAGCTGCTGCAATACTGACTAGCCTATCTCTGGTCTGTGTATCTGGGAGTCTGCATTTAAAACAAACAAAAAGCCAACCATGTTTTATCTATTTCCATCATTAGTACCTCCTATAAGACAACATCACTTTTACAAGGAGGTAGTAGAATTGGAAGGACCAGTTTATTAGTGGACTGATAGCAAATTATTTTATTAATAGCTCATTTTTCCAAAGTATCTGTACTGGAAACTGAAAGGAAGTAGTGAGCAAAACTTCAGGGTACTCATCTGGAGGCACTGTCTTCCGCAGTAACAGAAAAAAAAAAAACACATCTCATTTTTAAACTTTCCATTAAAACAATAGCATCTGCATGTGAGGCAAGGCTTTGTTCCTGAGAACTTACTTTGTAAAATCTTCTCACTATCCTTCTCTATTCCCTCTTGTCACTGGGTGCATCCCTTCATCCGAGATCCTGTCCTCTTACATCCCATCTAGCCCAGATTTGCTTCCGAAGGAGAATGGCTATATCAGCTGATGAGAGCATGCATGGACCTGAAACCGGCGTGCTCCCCTCTGTGGTGACTGGGAGCTGTCTTTGCTCACTCTTCATCTCTTTCCATTTCTCAGAATGACTTTCTTCATTTGGCATTGAGCTCAAGCAGGACCTCAATTAATAAGTTAGGCAGCAAATCTGAGATGTTTAAGTGCCACTGCCTGCCTGCTGCCGTCTGTGATGGAGGTAATAACCTATTGCTGTATCCCCACCCTCCTTTACAAGCAGGTGCCCTTCAACAATCTCATGTAGCTCAGTTTGGATGTGCTTCTAGAGTGCTCTCCTTTTTCTTTTCCCCTCACAACAAAACAGCACATTTCATGCTTTTTTTTTTTTTTTTTAATCTCACCAAATGATAGAAGTACAATTTGCTGAGTGTTTTTTAAGAATTCAACTTGCACAGGTTAGGAAGCTTTTGAAAATATGGAGAAGCCCTTGCTGGGTTTGCAGAGCAGAGTCATAAGTGATGAACAATTAATGTATGTGAATGTTAGCATTTTTCCACAAGAGTTAACTGAAAAAAAATATATGGTGAACATTTTTGCTTTGCTGCATCTGAGAGCTCTGAACTCAGACTGAATGGCATATGGTGAGAGCTCCCTGGCACTGCAGCTTTTACTGGGTTGATTGAGAAACATAAGCCACTTACAGGACAAACTCATGAAACTTGCAGGTTCTGGCAGTGTTTTGCAAAAAGCAAACAGCCATTTAAACATGCATGGAAAAAGAGCACAGCGTGACCCTTGTGAATAGCAGCAAATCAAATCCAAGCTGTGTTTCTGCAAGAACAGAGCCAAAAAAAGCCCTGTTTTTCTGTTATTGTTATTACCCTTTCTGATATTTAGCCACTCTGAAGAGGAAACCGTCCATGGAACTTTCATTTGTACAGTACTGACTTGAAAGTTGAGCCATGTACATTTTATTTATTTTACTGAACGATTATGGTAAAGCTGAGGCGTTGTCTGTAGTATATTACACAGGAGATCAGATTTAAGGCTTGTAATAATTTCCTCTGACCAGAAGGCTAAAGACTGTATTAATTCAGAGAATTACAGCTCCCAGTGATGAGCATGAAACAGGAGCACAGGGATTCTTGATGAAGATACTGTTAGTGAAATATCCATACCAATAAGGCAAGAGAAAAGTAAAATTCAAGGATTTTTTTTTTCTTAATGTGAAGAAACTTTCCCTAAGTATCATGAGTTCTAGGTGCTCCTATAGGGACTAAGCTGTCCTTCAGTTTCTCATCAATATTTAATTGGTAAAATTAAAGTCTTTCCACTTCACCAATGGCCAGATTCTTGAACTTCTAAGGTAGAGAAAGCTCTGTTTTGTTTTGTTTGTGGGAATTTTCCCTAGCCAAGGCCAGTGGGTTTTGCCTGCCCTGTTTTAGAGCTCTTAATAGGGGCCAAGAAGATTCTTGTTCAATAAAGAGGTGCAAGTGGCTGATGGCAAATCTCTTGAGTGTTTGGCTGGAAAAAGCAACTTGCACGTTAAAAAAACATGTTCTGTTAGCAGCATTTGTGAGTAATAAACCTGGGAGGTTCCTTTGCTCCTGGAGTGCCATGGAGACCGCTTTTACACCACACTGTTTGTCCCTCATAACTCAGTTTTGAATAGCTGTACTCTTACAGCTATCCTGAACCCTCATAAGCGGGTCTCAGTAGTGGGAGTAGAAGCTTTGAAAAGGGCAAAACATCTCTTGAAAACAGTCTGTTCTTTGTTACCGAAGATATTTCTGTTAAAAGCTACCAGAGAAAGTGAAGGGCAATGTGAATATGTCTGAAGGAAAAGTAATAATAAATAGGGAAGGCTGTTTGTTCATCAATGAAGCAGGTGTCATTCATTTTGCATTTTGGAACATTTTTTTATCTTGGGCATTTCCATTTGTCCTGGCAGAGTGGTAGAGCAAAGCTGGGCATATTTTGGATTGGAAGTTGTAACATTAATTGACTCGTACAAGTCTTTCTCTGTATTCTGTACACCCAGTCCTGAATCTGTTTTCGTTTATATATCCATTAGATACTTCATTCTGTTCATTTTTCCATTTCCTCTTAATAAACTTCTTTATCTGAAACCCAATTTATCTATTAATAAAGGTTGTCAGTAACCAAACAAATTACTTTATCTTCTTGGAGTGTTAAAAAGGATTTGTATAGCACTTGTCTTCCATTAATGCAGCATTTGAGGAGTCCAGCTGCTTCACCATAAGCCTTCTTTCTGAATCTATTAATGAGCTTAAAAAAAAAAAAAAAGGAAAGAAAAGAAAATAACTTGCTGAGAGGGAGTTTCTTTTTGTCCCTTTCATTTCTGAGAGATTTATGTACCGATGTTCTTTGAGCCCATCTTTCAGAACGTGTGCATATTTGATCATCCGGAGAAGATGTGACTAATGATACAATCAGTGCTATAAATGGTGGCCTCACTGAGAAGCACATCTACTTTTCACAAAATCTGTTGTATTTACAATTTTTCTTACTGTAACTTTTTTATGGCTTTTTGAGATCCTTTCCAGCAAGCATTCTTCATGCTTTCCTTATTGCTTTTGGACTAAATTTCTCTTTTATGGCCCTCTTCAAACTTGTCTTCTGTTTGGCTTTTTTTCTGTTGCCATGTCTCAGCAGCAAGAACTGTATTAGTTTGCGTCTTTTCCCTGAGGATTTGGCCTAACAGCTATTTACTGCCGTGAGTTTCACTAGATAAACCCATAGTGCTGTCGGACGGTGGTGAGGAGGAAGAGATGCTGCTCTGAATATGATTGAGAACACTAGAAAAGCGTCTAGGACCTTTTCCAAAAAACCTACTGTCAGTCTTTCTGTTCCCATGTTCCTCTGACCACAGTGAATCCACTTTAGGTCTTGCATGGGTTTGACGGTGCCACACAGAGCCATGAACATGTATCACTACCTGTGTTAAAACCTGATCAAACAAGCAGGTCATACAGTGATACCTAAATAGTTGTGACGTGCAGGACAGAGATAGCAAGTGCTGGCAGCTGAAATTGCCTTTGTGGTCTTTGCACTGCAGGTATTTCATCCGTGATTTTTCTATCTTGAATACTGCAAAGGATCCCTAAGAATAAGAAATGCTAGAAAAAATCCTAATTCTTTGTCCTGTGAAGGACAAAATTATTAACTCTACTGGTGTCTTGCTTTTTCAATATTCTTGACTGCTTATGCTATTCAGAGTCTGTTTCAGTCCTCCTTCATATTGCAGGCAACTGTCTGCTATGGACATTTGTCCCTTGTGTAAAAAAGATAATATTTTTCACTTAGCAGTGTTAGGAAAATAAATCGCACTAATGCTTAAAATGTGGAGGGAGGGAGGGCTGTAAATGGAAGACTATGAAATTCTGTTCATAAACTGATGGAATTGCAACATAACAGAAGACAACTGGTTTTCTTTCTTGCTGTGTTGCCAGATCAAATAGTAATTTTGAGCATACCAGATGTATATTATTTGTCCCACTGTGATTAGAAAAAGTCAACGGCGTCTCCTTGGGATGCAGTTCGCTTCTGGAATAAATGGCATTTGCTTTACTCAAGCTCTTTGTGACTATTCTTCAAAATGACTTTGTTTTTTTCCATAGCTTCATCAATCTGCTTAAGTCAGTAGAAGTATCTGAATTGCTTCAGTTGGTCCAAATATGCCTTTTCTGTTAAGGTAGTTTTGCTTGATTTTGTTAAAATTGTAGTAATAGTCTTTACTTTTGAAGCGAAAGGTAAAAAGTCATATGGCTGTCTTCCTTTGAAACCAGATCCCCTTTAAAACTTTTAACTGAAGATGGAGTGTTACACTTTCATGGGGGATCCACTGCTTCTTTTCAAAGAAGTCAGTTGGCTGTAGGGAGTTTGTAAATGTTGCGTCCTGCTGCATGGAAAGTGTAGCACTGCTGAATGGGAGCGGGTGACAGCCTGATGCTGTGTCACTTCTCAGCAGGAAGGTTCATGCAGGGGACTCAGTGGTAAGTGCAGTATGGGAATAAAAGCCATGTGGGTGGATGAATAGGTGCACAGGAACAAAACTGCCATGTGCTGCTGTGTTAGAGCAATCGTGTTATCACTTTATTCTGTACCATCTCTCCCTTGCAATGTTTCTCTTTTAACTAATCCGACAAACAGTATTTGTGCCACTCTGGGCCACGGATCCCATTCCATGTGTAAGCACGTGGAGGGAAGCTGTGGTGGAGTGCAGGAAGGGTGCATGCAGGTTTTTGGAAACCTCATGAAAGCAGCTGCCAGGCTTTAAGCATTTTTTGAAATTCAGGCCCACTTATGGGTGCTAAGTGCTCAAATGTCTGGCCAGGAATTCCTTTGAAAAATCTGGTCCAGATTTTGCTGTCTATGAGTAGTGTGTTGCATCTGTGGTTCCCAGCTGGGGAGTCAGACCACATGGAGAGGTGAAGCACAGAGTCAAGGAAAACAAGATGTGCTGGTTTTGTCCTGGAGGCGCTGAGCTCCCAAAGCCCATAGGGCTGAGGATTTTGGAGCAGAGACAGTTGGGTAGATAGGATTACTCATGTCTGTTCCCGTCTGTCCATGTAAACATATACGTGCAATGGAGGCAGGATATTCCTCACATGTCTTCTTTCTCGACCAAGGAGAACCTACATTGCAAAGCTCAAAGAACATGGATGAATGTTCTGGATGACAAAAAGTGGTCTTCACATAGGGCTACAGAAGGGAAAGGTGGGAAGCTTTTCTTCTGCATACTGGCAGCAATAGAAGGAGCTGATAACACATCCAGAGTAATGTCAGAATCTGTCCTCTGCTAATTGGCAGAGAAAGTACTGGATACTGAAATGATGTGTGAAACTGAATCACTGCAGGGATGGGTTCGTGTATTTGGGGCACAGAAGTTTCAGGTTTTGATCCCACTCTGAAAGGTATGTTAACTTTTTTCTCAGTAAATCTGTGCTGGGTTTTACTGCGTCATACTATACCAAAGTACTGTAATGGCAAATTAGAGAGAGTGTTCAGGGATCACAAATGGTGAGTGATACAGGACAATTTCCTTACTATTTCCATGGTCGTCGCTATATACAGAACAGCTCTGTAAAACACTAATGCACTGAGGCACGTTATGTGCAGGTCCCTTTAGCCCATGAAGGAACAGAATGGAAGCAAAAGTGACAGAGGACCTTGTTTCCCATCATGAGCAACCAACCATTACCATATTATTGCTGTATTTGATTTTCTTCATTTAAATGTGTGATGGCAGCAGTTTACACCAGAAATCAAAGGTGATTATTTTCCTATAGATTTGTCAAGCAGGGCATAAAGTCTCCTGCTACTGTCCTGACAAATGTGCTTATTACATCAAAATCGCCGTTACAACTATGAAATGTATTTTCTCTTGTAAACAAAAGGAACTGAACTTGCAGGAAAAGGTGGTCTTTGCAGTATTTCTCTAGTGTTCTCTTAGTGTTTTCTGGGATACTACTACCACAGAAATTAAATCTACCCTTCCAGCTAATTTGTGGATGTACATTATGGCTATACACATATGACAAGCACACGCCTTGGCCATGCTGGCTTACTGGTTGCTACTCTTGAAGAAAACAAGAAAACAAGTTCCATCCTGTCTTATGGCAGAAAAAGATCTAGGGTAAAGTCTGTGACCATTTACATAGGCTACTGTGCTTAAATCCCATGGATGGCTTCTAAATGTGTCATTTTATTTAATAACATGGCTAACTTTCAATATACAGGGAAAATGCTGTGATGGAAATGAGCTGGGGTTGATCTGGAACAGGAGCAGGGAACACACAGCCTCACAGACAGTTTCATATGGCAATTACAGAGGGTACAGCCAGGGATTTATGCTCTTTCTGAAGGTTTTACTACTGGAAATGAAGGACTCTGCAGCACCCTACAAGAAAAGTCTGTTCCCCTTCAAGCTTTAGATAGGAAAGAAACTTACCTCGTAAGTCCAAGGCCTTTGCAGCACAGGGAAAGAGCAGATGCTCAACCAACCCAGTGATACTGCTGCAGTGTGTTCAGACTAGATGAGGTGAATGGATTTCAGTTCTGCAGTGCAGCCATGCATTTCCTCTGCAGAAACATCCCTGCCAGACTACACAGGCCACATGAATTTTACTGCAAATCTCAGAGGGAGGATGGAGGTACATGAGAAAGTATTCTAAAGAAATGGAACGGCAGACTTCAGGAGACTGCAGACTTTGATCTGGATGATCCCTATAGACAAGGATACTCAGCAAACTGAAGAAGTGTGCCACTTTGTCCCACCTAAAATCTACTCTGAGGAGTCAGTGGAAAGAGATAGGGCCTCTCAAGGACTGATAGTTACTTGATCTCCTGCATAACCTCTGGAGATGCTTATCACATTTCACAATCCACAGAGGGAGCTGGGGGTAAGCCAGTGTTCTCACCTGAGTGGCTCAAACGTAGCAGTGTGCATTTCCTTCATGCTGCAAACCAGCCTGTCTGCAGCCTGCAAGGTCTCAGGGAGAATTTACTGCCTTGCAAACTGTCCTTTGAAAGGACAAGAAAGTGGAAATAAATTGAAGTCTGCCCCAGAGCATCCTTCCCTATCCTTCCCAACTGAAGGCTGCTGGTCTCTCTCCCCCTATCAGCACTGTGCAGTTAATGTTTGTGCTTTTTTACAAATTACTGGCAGCTGTGTATGACTTAAAGTTTTTAGAATGAAGCCAGGTTTTTTTTTTTTTTTATTATTGCATGTGGAGCGAGGCTATGCAAAAGGTTTTGGATGTCTGTACATGTCGAATTGCACTCACCTCTTCAATTAGGCCAAGGGATTTCTATCTCAAGCAGGCAGGTAGTGAGTTCATTAAAGCGCAGGGTGTGCAAAGATGCATAATTTGCTTAGGGCTGCAGTGAACGGTGCTACTGTGAAGGGTTTGGCTTTAGTGATGAATGTTTTGTGACATGATCTCTAGAGAATGGGATACTGACCATGTAGCAAGCTGTTGAAACCTGCCCAGGTTTTCTTGGTTGTTTGCCCTGAGCTGTATGCTGCACAGCTCTGACAAGTGCAGCTGTGAATTATAGGAATGTTCTCTGCTTTAAAAAGTGGGTTCTCCGACAGGGCTATTCTTTCTTCCAGAATCCATGTTGTACAGTTAAATCCTGCTCTGCAACCTTCGGAATCATCTGCAAACTTCTTATAAAGAAGTATTAGCAGTCACTGCTGCTCCTTCAGATTGCTGACAACTCAGAGATGGTGGAAGGGTTGTGCTCCAGAAAGGCCAGGAAGGGAGGTCCTCTGAGTTTGGAGGCTTCAAGAGTGCTGTGAGTTTCCACGCAGGGAGAGCAGGCTGAAAGCACATCCAGTTTCTTCCTATAGGAATATTGATATGAATTCAGAAAGTTAGAGGAGAAGCTTCTTGCCAGGAAGGATGTGAACAAAAACAGTGTAGACTCTGCAGACTAGATGAGGTATTTTCTGCCAGCAGAACTATACAAAGGAAAAAATAAAGTCTGTCTACACAGTTCAGTGCAGCTGCACGGGGAAAAACCCAGGCTGGCTGTGAACACTTAGAGGTGGTATTGCAGTGCTAGGTGGAGCACATGTGTGTTGTGGGGGACCCAGTGAGCATCACTGAGAAATGATGCATGATGAGGAATGCAAAGAAATGTGGGAAGTAGGTGCAATGGAGAATGCAGCCCAGATAACACTGTGATCCTCTCAGGTGCCTGATCAAAAAGCAAAATGACTTAATGGGCTTTTTTTCCCCAGCTTTTCCCAACTCTTCTTGTGCAAGGCCTTTGACATGATTATGAGAGATGTGGATTTGGAAGCTGGGTTATTCAGTGGATAAATATTGGTTGGATGGTCAGAGCCAGAGGGTTGTGGTAAATGGATTTGTGTCCAGTTGGGGGCCAGTTATGAGTGGTGTCCTACAGGGGTCAGTTTTGGGACTACAGTACTCTTTAACATGTTTATCAACAGTGAGTTTGCATATACCCTCAGCAACTCACCTGAGTGGTGCAGTTGATGCAATAGAAGGGAGCGATGTCATCCAGAAGGTCCTAGACAGGCCTGAGAAGTGGCACACAGGAGCTTAATAAGGTTTAACAAGACGAAGTGCAAGGTGTTGCAATCCAAAGCATGTACTGACTGAGAGAACTCTTTGAGAACAGACCTGTGGAGAATGTCTTCGGGGTCCTGGTGGATGAAAAGCTTGACATGGGTCAGCAGTATGCATTGAAACATGTTGCCCAGAGGAGTAGTGGTTGCCCAGTCTTTAGAGGCTTTCAAAGCCAGGTTTAATGGGGCTCCAGGCAGCCTGATGTAGTGGTTGGCATTTCCCTCCATGGTATGGAGTAAAATGACCTTTAAGATCCCTTCCAACCTAAGCCACTGTGATTCTTACATGCAAGCTGTTTGCTCTCAAGAGTCCCAGTTCTCTCCTCTAGGCTACTCCTCTATGGCTTATATTTGAATCACTTAATTAGTCTTAATTAGTCCTAATGGGGGGGGACATCTGCTGCTTGCTTCAGTTGTCACAATCAAGGAGGGGTCTGTATCATAGAATGTCAGAACTTTACTTGTCCTCAATAAAACAAGAAACATCATCAACCAAACCTCAGAGAATATCATCTGCCAAGTACTTGAGCACAGCTGTATCAGGTTTCTTGTCGCTGCCCTGATGATTAGTTACACGTCATTTGTTTGCTGCAAAAGGTACGTAAGTTGAGGGAACAAAGCCTGTAACTAGAACAACACAGCTCAGATGAGATGCATTCTGCCTGAGCATCCAAACCAAACACTTGGCTCAGGTTCTTTGGATGGCATCTCTCTCACACCCACATCAGAACAGCAACTGCCCTAATTTCAGGCCAAGGGAGAAGAATATAAGGGATGGAGAAGGGACATCCTCCTGCTTCACAGTGCTATTCAGTGTTTTATATCCACATCCAGGCAGATTACCTTGGAGATATTTTGTGAAATGCAAACGTTCAGCCATTTCAACTATATAACCTTTTCATCTAGGGTCTACCAAAACTTAAGAAATCTTCATAAAATGATTCTGAACCCAAGAGTATAGCATAAACACAGGGCTTTCTAATGACTAAGTCCCATAGCATGCTCTGAGAAACACCTGCCTTGGGCTTGCTTGAGCCAGGGGAGAAATGAACTGTTAAGCTCAAGAAGCTAGTGCAACATTTCCAGCATCTGCCTTCTCTGGTTCAAAACAGATAACAGTCATTATGATCACTGCAGTTGTAAAGAATCTTTCTAGCGCAGTAAGCTGTAACAGAGACAAACCTTCACCTGTGCAGATAGATGTTTATTAGTCATAGTCAACATCTGAGCTTTTTCCTAAAGTCATGTGGTTACTGGAGCTGAGTGACCTGTCTAAAAAGTATCTGATGCTTTCACTGGCTTTTAGCATTAATTGCATCTTCTTCACCACTCTATCTGGCATCTCCATGTACTGGACAACTCCTTGGAAAACAAGTTGTTGGTTTTTTTTATATATAGCATATGCCAGAAGAAAAGGACTGTTGCTGCTTTTTGATCTCCTGCTCATGGACTAGAAAATGTTTGTCTAGGTGATAAATATTAGCTGTATTTAAAGACGTCAGTGAGCAAGTCAAAAAGCATGAAGAAACACATATCCCTTAAACAATCAGATTCCTCTGATTATCCTAAAACTCCTAATGAATACAGTGGATTCAGATCTTCAATGCATAATTGCTATTTAACACCATAGAAATTATCCCCAGGAGGCTTAAATGTCTGAGTGAGACCCCGTGTGGACTTGCAGAAGTTCCTTCATAGCTGCCATGATTGTTATCGAAGCAGTATTTGGTTGCAGACCTTGCTAATTCATATGAGCTTTGGTTGTGCTGAAGCAGGGAAGACTGAAACAGGTAATATTCATGAATAATTTTAAGAAGCAATTCATGCAGCAGAAAAGAAAACTGTTATCGGGTGAGGATATATATGGAAATATAAACAGAGAAACCAAAAACTATCAGATAGCAATGTTGCAGTCTGGAAATATCTGAAGCTTTAGTCAGGGGAAAATAAAATAAAATAAAAATGGGATGCTGAGAATGATGAATGGCTAGGGATGGGGAATACAGATTACTGTCAAAGGTGCAGACACTAAAGTGCAGGTTGGGCTGAGAAAGGCAGTAAGTTTGTCTGAACTTGGATGTTCTGCAGCTGACATCCCACAGTTGCACTAGAATCTAAATTCACAGGACTCGTGTTATTTTTGAGAAATCATTGGTTGGACAGTTAAACAAAGCTGGATGAATGTATCAGCTTGAGCATTGGGCTGATTAAACTGGGAAACTTGGGAAAAAATGATTCAAGAGGAATGGAGGAAAGTAAGGCAATCTGTGAGACTGGACATTTGCAGAAATATAGCTGAAGGATTTCTTAGGTCTATTTTATTATACCAAGATGTGCTTTGCTATAGGGAGATATCTGTACTTGTTTCCATCTGGTGTGCAAAAGAAAAATAGATGAAATCAGAAAAATGCCTAAAATTCTCCCAATAACAGTATATCTAAACGAGATTCTCAGAAACAAGCCTCGACCTTCAACCATTCTCAGTGATCGAAAATATTGGTTTCCAACAGTTCTCATTTATACTGAATGAATGAGTATATTTGAAGTTCTCCAACTTCACTGAACTTTTTTGCTTAATCATCAATACAGACCCATCCTCAGCCAAAGTAATGCATTTTGCCACCTAAGAAAGGACAAGCAGCTGCAGTAGACATCATTTGCTACTGCATGTCAGCTCATTATTTTCAGAAGCTAGGGCAGCACTGTGTGATGTGGAAGAATCCATTCTTTTCTCTTGAGCATCTGTAAGGACAGGACTTGGCACTGGTGTATCTGTCAGCACGTTCTCTCCTGGTCACAACCTGCTGCGTCAAAGCTTGCTGAGTTCCCTCACTGTGATGCTTCATCATTTTATATTTACTGCTGTTCTCCAGGGTTTGGCTGCACTAGAGTAGAAGAGCAACCTCAGGAGTTACTTACAGCCCTGCTTGTTCACTGCCTCAATCTAATGTAAAGAATATTTTGAATGTGAGCAACAGCTGATGATTGAATTCATACCTTTTCACCCACTTTAGCTGTGTTAAAAGCTGATAAGAGGAGCTGGGGGGATCCATTTTATACTCTGAACAAGACATCAAATCTATGGGCAATGACATAGCTCTGTGAACTGAGAACAAAACTTAAAATGTGTGCCATTGCTCTCCAGTTCTGATGAAAAGTAACTGAGGAAAATATTATATTGTGATAAGAGAAAAAATGTAGCTGTTCTCCATGCGGTTGAGCCAGCCATTGGAGATTCAGTGTGGTTAGCCAACATATGTCTAGGTAGATACTCAGTACTAATTTCTTTCATACAGCAAAGAATCTAGAATCCAACTGCACCGATTACTTTTCAGTGTCTATTTCTTTTTGGGGTTTAGTTACACAACTCAGGGCAGCACCCGAAAGAAACACAATTCCCTTTACAGGCAGGAAAGGCCAGGTTTCACACAGATCTCCTGTAACACCAGAGCAGCTGGTTATGTTTGCTGCTAGTTGGTAAACTCCATTTTAAACCTGGCTGGGGTCCATAAGGTGTGATTCTTTTGGCTAGTGACAAACAAGGAACAAGCTCAACAAAACCTGATCAAAATGGGATGATGTCTGTAATTTCAGCTTAGGCTCTTGCATGGGCTGAGATGAGATTTTGCTTTCATAAACACTCAGTTTTCCTTTCTCCTTCCTCTTTTTGAAATTCCTCTATGCCTGAATTACTGCTGCAATTTGTTCTACCTCCTTTCATGTAAGGCTTTGTCTATGAGAGCCCATTGTGAGTGAATGTAGCTGAGATGCTTTGTTGAAGTAATGATTGGAAAAGAATAGGTATTTAATTACCTGTCCCTTCTCATCTTTTTTCTTTAAATTAAGAAAGTAATTAATCTCTAAATCACAAAAACTTGAAGATTTTTTCTTTTTTAAAATAAAATCTAGTAAAAAATAAAGAAGTAAAAAAAAAAAAAAACAAAAAAAGAAACTAAAGGAGCAGTTTTCAAGGCAGTGATTTATTTGCCGTTTTCTCTCATGACTGTTTTCTTTCCGGTTTGTTTTTCCTCATTCCAGAGATGAGGAGGAAATTACATCTTCCTGGATCGCACACAAGGGTTTGTGTAGATGCATTTCAGCAAATAACTTCTGGAGATCCTTAACTTTCCAGCCCTGAAGATAGAGAGATCTGTGGGAGATGCTTCAGGTTTTAGAATGGATCAGTGGGAGAAAGTGAATGGATGGGGCACCATGTTGAGCCAGTGATGAAACTGCTGGGGTTTGTGCTGCAAATAGCTCCCTGGAAGCCTGTGAACACCCTACCCGCAGGGCTGTTTGAGCTTAGGCTCAATTTGCTGCAAAGGTCAAATACCTGGAGAGTTTCTTGCCAGGTTCTTTTTCTGGCAAGTTTTCTCTCAGGAAAGAAGCAAAAGCACCACGGTGCTCTGCCAGGCTTCTGACTCCCATGTCTGTGCTATACTGCAGCTGCCTCAGGAACAGGCAAGCCAGAAGGGATCCCAACTTTCATTCTGGTATTGTATTTCCATCTTTTTCCCACTCAATTTCTTCTTCAGTCCTCTAATTATCTGCTTTTGTCTTTGATTGTGCATAGAAAATTGTACAGGCTTTTGTAGCCAATTTTAAAAATGAGAGGCTACTTTATACATTCTTTCAATGAGGAATCCATTATGTATTTTAAAGTAGAGTGGCAACTTATATCCATCAGCCCCATGTAAATCTGCTCAGCGTCATTAAATGGTTGCAATCTCCCAAATTAGATGACCATTACTTGTTCTTTAAATAATAACATTACTCTAATGCACACATTTTTGTGGAAAGCTTTAGCCTATTTTAGATGGAAGAAAAGGATGAATACGTCTTCATCAACACTGCAGTAGTAGATTAGAGAACAAGTGAAGATTTTGTTTCAGAGCCTTTGTGATAGCACAAATCTAGTGCTAAACATTACAGTTCCTCTCCAGGAATTTACATTGACTGCTATATGACCATGCAAATAGCTATCAGCTAAGCTCCGTCAGCTATTCAGCATTTAATCTTCCACTAGGAGCACTGGGAAGTTTTGTTTGAGATATGGTAAGATTTGACCCCTTGCATACAGATGAAAGCAGAGCTTTACTAAGAGGAACAGTAGCTGCGAAGAAAGGCCCGTTTGAGTTAGAAACCCAATTTGACACTGTCATGGGTCTGCTGTGGTTGATTCAGATGATTGTTCCAAATGACAGTGATTTCAAGTGAAAACCCACTGTGTGATACTGCCTGAAAAATAATTTGCAGCAGTGGTCAGTTCCAATTGGTCTTTTAAATAAAGTCAAACCCATCTGTTCGTGGGATTCCATTACGTGCTGTTAAATTCAGCTATCCTGATAGGTGCTGTGCAGTGACTGGTGCATAAGGAACAATGCTGATAGAAGTTGGCTAGAGAAAGCCGCTCTGCCTTTGCTGTCTTTGTATGGAAGAGCACTTCTGAGTTTGAACTGAAACCAACCACTGATAGAAGACTGCAGATCTTGGTGAGGATGTGCCCATCTGGCTGCCTTCCCCTGCTGCAGTGAGAGAAGGACTGTTCTCAGCTAGGCTTGCAAAAGGGCTCCTGAAGGGCAGACAGAAGGTTCAGGCTGGTTGTGCCATACATCACCACGTAAAGCCAACTGAGAAAAAATCCAGGAAGAGCTGAGAAAAAAAGCCAAAGGTACAAAAGCAGGATAATGGAAGGAGCAAATCCTTTACAAGTAGAGGTGTCTGGTTTATCAGTCGTGAAAGTCATAGAAATTAATCAAAAACATTGACAAAAAAAAAAAAAAAAAAGTCCAGAGATGTTGTGTACCACCCTTCTTTTTCTGATCCAAAAAGACTTTGGTGTTGGGAAAATGAAATTGATCAGGTTGATTTGGTGTGAGGTGCTCTCAGTAAATCCATGCTGGATGTCATCTCTTTCCCAATTCAAAAGTAAACTGTACTTACAGTCACTAGCTTAAGTTTGTTCTTTAGCCTGGAATATTACTGAGGCTGCTACTGGTTGCAAAGCATGTCTCTTCTGTGTATATATGGGCATTATATTTCTCATTCCCTGGATGGATTTCCTAGATCATAGAATCATCAAGGTTGGAAAAAAACTTTAAGATCGCCCAGACAACCATTCACCTACCACCAGTATTTCTCCACTAAACCATGTACCACATTTAAATGTCTCTTGAACACCTCAGCCCAATCTCTGGGCAGCCCATTCCAGTGCCTGACCATTCTCTCAGAGAAGATGTCTGTGCTTCCAGGCCAGTAATTTTTTCTAAAGCTGTTGTATTATTATTGTTTTGGCTCAAGAAACATCTCATCTACTGCTGAGACCCTTCTGTCCCAAGTCAACTGTAGGACTTCGTTTCCATGTTCAGCTCTTCTCTTTTCTGGAAAGATTTTCATAATACAGATGCACCTCCAAGAATAATTATCTTTACCTTTAATCCTGTACTTCCCATTCAACATACTTGATTCTGCTGGTCTCATCTGCTCATTCCTGTAGCAAGGAAACTTTGGTGAGTTTGCTTCCTTTTCTTGAGAGTTGTGGTATGGGAGAGAGGATCTACAGTTCATAATTAACCCTACACCAACATAGTTTCCCTCATACGTAATTGTTTTTTAAATAAAAATAAATAAACAAAAAATTATGCAATATGTAGTGCAGAGAACCCAAGCTTTGTAACAGCAGCTTTATCCTGTTTTGAATGACAGACTCTGGAATCAACGTTTCTGTTACTGTATTTAATTTAAACTTCAGCTATTGCATCTTAAAAATGATAATTGATTATTGAAAAATACTGCAGCATAACAACCGTATAATAATTTTTCATAAATGTAATTGCTGTTGCTCCTCATTTAATATGCTTTTAAAATCAATTGGTATTTAATCAACAGTAGCTACTTTATGAAATCCAAATGAAATTTCATGAAGCATCCTTTCTAAAAGATTGTGGTGCATGTGTAGTGTTGCTGTCACTAATTTAGAAATTCAGACTTACCCACTTTCCTGTTGTAAGCTCAGATGTAGTGAACTGATTTGCAGATAATATCTTCAGGATGTCATTGACTTATATCACCTGGGTCATATAGAGAAGTCACTTCGTTCGTGAGTAACCCCAACAAAATCAGTATGACTGAAAGCATATGACAATATGGGATAATGTAGGGCTCAGTGGTGGCAAAATACAGTGGTGCCCCATACTGACTACCCAAGAAATAGCGCAAACTTTCCAAAGTCTTTCCAAAACAAAAACCGTGCTTTCCTCCTGCAAAGACTTCTCCAGACCGTATAAGTTCTTGCAAGATTTCTAGCTTCAGCAAAGTGCATGCTAATTTTTCATAATTTCCTCAATGAAGTGGGATAATTTGAAGATGTCCATGAGATTTCAAAGCAGACATCTGTTTTGAAAGCTTTTCTCTTCCTTTTTTTTTTTTCTTTTTAGCTACATCTTTCAGAAATCAGTTTGAAGATGAGGTCTAATGCAGCTCTTCCCTGATAACAGTGTAACTGCCTTTCATTCTTCAAGTACAAATAATTACTTATGTAACCACAGATACTTCTATAAAAAAAAATCGAGAAGTCTCTGTATATTTTTATCTTCTTATTCATAGTTTAAAGAAGTAGCCATGTTAAAAACTACTGTAAACTACTTCTTTAAGTATTCCTAAGTATTTTGTTCATCTTAAACTCTTTTGTTAGCCTTAAACTCCTGAAACTATCAGTCTTAGACGTCCACCCTTCCTCACTCCATATTTCTCACTTGCAAAGCATAAATATTTCCTTTTTCAAGCTGCTTCTTGCAAAGCACAGGGGTTGATGTCTCCAGGTGTTTTGTCCCATGGGCAAGCAAGCAGTATCATGAATATGCTCAGACTCAGCAGGAGTGTTCGAGGTCCTGAAACATTGCTTGTGTTCATTATTGCTAGAGATGGAGTTGGATAGGGGTGTGCATTTGTGAAAACAGTTAACATGATAGGAGGAGTGGAAGAAAAAAAAAATAATTGATTCTCATTTCAAGCATTGAAGATGCTCCTGTGGTAACTTTTCAGTCACTTGGACTGGAGTAGTAGTAGATATCTTGTTGTAGAAACTCTCAAGTCAAAAGACTTCGGAATGTACCATGTTTTTCCTCTGTGAAGGAAGGAAGATTTCCTTCCTTGTGTTAAAGGAATTTCAAGGGTGTGGTTCCCCTTCTTTCTAAAAAAGATCTGGATCATATGATTTCAGCATTTCCCCTCCGTAGTATAAAGAAGGGGGGAAGACTGACATGCCGAGCTGGGAGGAGTTGTTTCTGGCTAAGATCTGTCAGTGCAAGTTTTGTTTGGAGTCTAATGGGTAACAAGACAGCATAAACCATTGTTAATTAATGCAACATTATACCAGACGGACCCCTTACACTTCACTCTGTTGTGTGGAGTACAAAATAAATCCTTGATGATGGGACATATTCTTAGGCTAAGAGAGAATTTCAGGGAGGAATGAAGCTTTCGTTAGCTGTCTCTGTTTGTTTAATAGAAGATAATTTATCCTGGGATTTTATAAATACAAATATAAATGGTAAAATACTCCATAAAAACAAGTAACCAATGTAATTGTCAAAGCCATCATTACACCCAGTAGTTATGGCTTGTCTTATTGCACTTCTCTCTCCCACTGGGTTTCCCAAAGGCAAACATAACAGTATGAGCAGAGCATCAGGTGGCAAACCAGGAAGTTTTTACTCCATGTGGACTGTTTTATGTCTTCTGTCCCAGTGCTGCTTTTGTCACAGTGGCTGATGACTCACAAGGATTTCCAGGAGGGGTAATTTGCTGCCTATGAATGCATGAAATGATATTGGTGTTATGCAAAGAGTGGTTGCATGAAAGGGCAGGGCCAAATGCAGCTTAGTAGGGATGGCAAGGCTGTGAGATGATATGCTGACCCCAATCCTCACTGTGTGCTGGATAGTGCAAGAAACTAGGAGTAAACCCAGCACAGGGAACCCAGACAAGACCTGAGACTGCTGCACAGGCTGTTAGGAAATCAATAGATTTCAAAATCAGCCTTTTCATCTCTAATAGCAACGGACTCCTGAGAAATTGTAGTCGTTGATTCCAGTGGTATTATTCCAGTGTCAGAGAAGGACAGAGCAGTCTGGAGCCCTGAGTCACAACTTTCTAAAATACACCCGACCAAATGCATTAAGAAAGCAGTGTGTCAAGGTCTTTTTCGGTCGTTTATGCTCTGGCTTAATGAAAACAAGTCTTTGTGTGCCTATAAGCCCCCTAGTATTTCCATGTCCCACGCAATTGAGCTGAGGTGGAGGGGGATGTCATTTGATTTTTTTTTCTTTTTGTCTTCACAGTCAGAGTTCGTTCCTGCTCATTTGCCTGAATATTAATATCCATATGGCTGATCTAAGCACAAACATGTAACAAACAGATTAGCATTGCTAGTAATCTCTTGTCTACAAAAAAACACAGCAGAAGGCGAAGTCATGGCTTGGGATGTTTCCTTCCTGTTTCCTTTAGATATCAGGTAGGATCATGCAGTTCTTTAAATTCTGCTGCTTGTCCCCAAGATCAGCCCTCTGTGCTACAGTATGCAACCCTCCCCTTAGGGAATAGCCTGTCAAAAGGAGAAAAGAGAAGCCAGGGCAACAAGCAGACGCTGTGTTTCCTAAATGAGGTTCCCTGTGTTCGCTCAGAGCTGGGGACGTCAATCTCTCACGTTGATCAGGTGGCACATTAGATAAAAGAGGCCCTGATGGAACACAGCCTAGCATGCTGTTCCCAGATGGGTAGAGAGCTGTGGTTTAGGGATAACAGTTCTAAATAATAATAATAATAATAAAACAGTTCTGCTTTCAATTTCGCATGTGAGCTATTCCTGCAAGGAAAGAGATGAAGTGGCCTGTTGAGAGGAGCAGAAAATGGAGGGTTATTTTAAATCATATTTAAAAACGTGATTGTTCTGATATTTTTTCTTAACCCTTTAGTCATAAGCAGCTGAAATCATAGCTGCAGATATGCTGGAGCTCCTCCTGAGCCTGAGAATGGGCTGCAACAGGCAACAGTCTCATCATTCTCCATGCTTTTCAGTTCATCTTTGCTTCGTTTTTCTTTCTGAATGAAGTGAGGATCAGAGGAACAGAACTCATTCGAAGTAGCCCTGGATAGCAGCAGGCTTTTCCCTCTGCAGCCTGCAATTGTCCCCTCATAGCCACTGGAGAGCCCTATAAGTGACTGCTGCTTTATGTTTGTCACTGCAGTCTCAAGTCCTGGTGTGGAGGCTGGGGGTCCCACCTGCACCTCATTTAGAAACAGTCAGAGTCAGGGTCTGTGTATAAGTTCCTCTTATGCAGGTGAAGGAGTTGTTGTGTTCCCCTGCAGCCTCCTTTTGGGGTGAACCATGGCAACACCCAGCAATCTGAAGGCCCAGCACAGTACCCATTCCACAATGGCATACACACCTTCAACAAATGTCTCAGACTGAAGGGGCCATTGGCTATCACCAGTCCTGAGCTGCAGCTGAATGCTTCAGATTCCTACAGAGCCTGTCAAATCTCAACAAGAATCGAATGTTCAAGAAATTCCATTACTGCAGGCTGGCTGGAACAATAAGCCCTAAAGGATGTTCAGCAACAGGCAGAGCTTGAGGCGCTGGACTTTTAATCATTTCTCTTGATGTCTGACAGCCGCAGCAGCACAGATCTTGCCGCAGCATTTGTGGGTAGGAGAGGTCATACTTGTACTGTTTCTCTGGCTGTCTGGGAGCATATCAGAAAGCAGGATTGGAGAAGATGCAAGCAGGAGAGCCATACTGCAATTCCTTTCTGTAATTTGGTAGAGGAGTAAGTTCAGGCTCATGTCATCAAGAAACTCAGGGTCTTTATTTATTATTTGTATTACAGTAGCACCTAGAGGCCCCAGGTTGCTAGGGTTTGTAGACCACTTTGTAGGAGACAGCCACTACTCCTATGCCATTGTACAGAGACAGAGGTAGAAAAGGAAGGGAGAAAAGTGACCCCAAGGAGTCTAGTAACGTAATGGGAAAGTAAAGCTCTCAGAAGATGCTTGTGCTGTCAAGCACTGGGGTCGTAGCATTTTGAGAAGCTGCTGTCAGCTCAGACGCAAGAAATGTCTGCTCACTTCTAGTCCTTCTTCAGTGGTGGTGTAAATGAATCACTTCACATTGTAGTAGATAAGTCTGTTGTGACCTTGCTGAGGGCTGGTGGCATCTTGGGTCGTGCCCACTTGCCTGCCTGTGACCAGCGGGGCTCTCAACTCGCAGCCCAATTCAGTGGTTGCACTGCAGAATTTACTTGTGCTTTTACATTGGAAATTTGCTTGTTCATTTCTGCCTTGACAGAATAGCCAACTCTTCACTCCAGTTTTAAAATACTGGAGTCCTGACAATTGCTTTGGTCAGAAAAAAAAAAGACTTTTCACACAGTGTAGGAAATAAAGCACCTCTGTGTGACATCTGTACAAGTGAACTTCCTGGTTACATGAACCAGAACAGTTAGATTCTTCTCCTATCAATTGCAAAACTAGCATTTACCCTCCTGAGAGGTGGAATGTGACTTAAATGTGCATTTTGATGCATTTCCTACAACTCTGAAATTCTACTGGCATTTGAGGTAATAGCTGTGTTTCTGATGAAAGAAGTTTTGGAGTTATAAAACTGCAATCTCTGCCTTTTAAAAGCAGCTCTTAAAAACTGTGGAGTTCCTTTTTCTTATCTGAAGTTTCACCACCTTGATAGGAAACCTAAGCTGTAATTTCACTGATTCCTTTCTTTAAGGCGTGTTTTAAAGAGAAATTGGACCTCAGCACATTCTGTAGCTGACCAGAAGAGTGCAGAACCAGCACTGCTACAATTTCAGTGTTGTCTAAAATCCTGACAAGAACAGCAGTAATAGGCGTAAAGCCTCTCTATTTAGCTTCAGCTACCACCAGTGCTGAGTTCATCCCTGTGGCATCCTTATGCAGTGTGGATATAGAACCTCACTGTTGTGTGACTTGGTAACTCAAGGTCCTATCTGTGGTTGCACCAGGGAGCTGCACAGAGCTGGAGGCACCATGATGCTTCTGACCAAGCAGGAAGAGACTTGTGGCACTGGGCACTCAAAGATTTTTTTTCTATCACTCTTTCCCTATTGTTTTGTGCTAGTCTCATACAGGACAAGTTCATTAGAGGTGTACTTGATGTCTTTTATTAGCTCTCAGTTCTCTTCCCACTTCACCCTTGTCTACTCTCCTGATTCTGCTGAATGCAGAGGCAGCAGTGATGGGGAGAGCCCTAACCTGACTGCCTTGAAAGCAGTGAGATACTTTCAAGAAGTAGAAGCAGAGGAAGGGAAATGCTTTATTCAATACTGATTTGTAACCTTTTCAAATAGTGGTAGGCTCTGGGCACCCTGGAGCCCTGAGCTCTGGTGTGGCTTTTCTGGGATCAGGGAGCTCTGGGTTGTGCTCTCCAGGTGCCTTTATGTGGTTCTCCAAATAGGGCAAATGAAAACACACGTGATTTAATTCCCAAAACACTGAGGTCTGGTTTCCTTTTCCTTCTAAAAGTTATCTCCCCTTTCTGCCATTTGACCCTCATTCCTATTTTCTCTTACATACGTTCTGAGTCCTTCAACCACTTAGCCATCTTACTGCAGCCTCACTGGCAGCCTACACTAGGGGAGTTCTAAAGGACCAACCCCCCATCATTAGCCCACTTTGGTTAGCCTTAGTGTTGCCATAGTGACCTGGTGGGTTTATTAGCATGGCAAACTGATGGAACTGTGTAACTTCTTCTGCATCCGGGGAATATAAAAAGTTAATCCTGAATTTAATCATGCTTACAGGGTTGACATTCAAATCACAGTTGCGGTATGCTCGGGAAAATGGCTGTCATTCCTCAGCAGTGCTTCACTTTAAGAGGAAGATGGGGTGGGGAGATGGAAAGAAAAAGCGGGGGGGACAACTTTGAATGCTAAAATGAAAAGGAGCTAAATAAATTCAGATGTTATTTAAACTAGAGGAAGGGAGAGAAACAACCATCCCTGAAGCAGTCAATATCGGATAAGGACTCTGCCTGCATTATTTTCTTATTCTGAAGAACAGGTATATTCCCAAGGACTTTCTTATGAGCAGTTTGGAAATGTGCAGGAAGTGGCTTCCATCTTTTACTGATATTTCCTTTTTACTACAAAGAGTCAAAATGTGTGTATTCTTGATCCTGAATGTTGTCATGGTTACACAGCTACTTGGATGCTGCTTTTTGCACCCCACAAAGCTGCTGCACTCAGTGTCTGGCGGGCTCAGCTGCCCGTTGGCATGGGGAGGAGTTGGAGATGGTGGGGATCAGAACTAGGCTGGGGAGGGTCAAACCTGGAGCAGGGATGGGTTTCAGACCCAGGAGTTGGGTTGAAAAATGTGATTATTATTTTACAAATGTCTACTAGATAATGCTTGTAAGATCTGCTTGCTCTCCACGTATATCCAGCCTGGAATGTTTCTGCTTAGACCACTTTTTCACCCAGAGGTATGACTGTGTCAATAAAAAAACAAACCCACCACCTAATTCCTGTGGATTCCAAGAACAAAACCATATGTCTGCTTAGATTTCATTTTAAGTCACGATCCAGAATGTTGTACAAACCAAAGCTGTGTGAAAGAGAAAGCTCTGGTGCTGATCTCCATATTGTCAGGTCTGTGCATCTCATGGAAAATCTCCTATCTGCCTGCAAGATGAAGAGCCAGATGTACTGTTTACTTTTCTCTGAAAAATAGCAAACAAAATATTTCTAGCTGAACCCCCCCCCCTCCCCAACTGCTTCTTTTTTCTGTTTTTGTTGTCTTTTTTATTTTTTTTAGCCAGAGATTTCAGCTTTCCAAACCTATACAAAGGAAGCACTAGGAAGAAAATTATTTTCTATCAAATGCAGACAGGCAGAAAATGCCAATTTTCTGAGAGGATTTTTCAATGAAAGGTTGCAATTTTCTGTTGAAGGCATCTTTATTCTTTTACCAACTACACAAAAATGTCATGTCTTAGGTCTCCTAGCACATCCCTCCCTCCAACGCTGCAACTGGGGACTTGTATGATATTAAAATTTGTTTTATTTTGGGATAGAATTAGAACTCCTGTGACCAAAAGGCAGTGCTGTTGGTTGGAAATGCGCAGATCTGTGCTTTTTCTGACTGAATTGCTGCATGGACTTGTGCAAATGACTTTGTACTATCTTCTCCCTTTTACTCAATAGGTTGTCGAGTAGTTCAGGTGCGAATGCCTCTACTGAACCTGGGATGCAGTATGGTCTGTAAATATACTCTATACTAATGATAATCTTGGAGTGGGGGGAGATGAGGAGAGGCATAAATGAAGAGGGAAAACTGCGAATGAACAAAACATTTTTTTTTTTCTGGAAGTTTGAAGCGCTGAATCTGTAATATACAAGCACTGTATCTTGATTTGCTGCCCAGTGGGTGGAAGTAGATGGGAAGGAGTAGGGTGCTCAGTTTTGCTGGACATGCTCAGGTATGACTGCGAGATCAACAGCTGTCGGCAGCAAGGTCCTTTCTCCCTCGGCAGAAATAGCTGTTCCTGCCTTCCCTACCCCTAACAGCACCACCTAGCAACCTCTGCAAGGATGCCTGGAAAGCTCCTCAGGGACCAAAGTGCACTGGAAGGTCATGGCCTTTTCTTATCATACATGTGCATGTGACTGGAAAATATCTCTGGATCACCTCTAACAATGAGTATATGAGAAAATGTCTCACTTCAGAGATTCATGCGTGAAGCCCTCAGAGCCCAGCTGCCAGTTTATGGACTGCCTGGGGGAATTTTATATGCAATTGCCATTAATTCAAATTAACAACATACCAATTGATATCTAAATTCCCTACTTGAATTTGAGAACTACAACAGCATTTTCTGTGGGAGAGAGGTCTGTTCAGTATCACTCCCCTGAGTTCAAATTTTCCCTTGGGTTTGCTTGTACATTCCTTTCAAGAGACGCAGGATTCCTCTGGAATAGCCCTGATCTTTTATAGTGCTGAAGTCATACAAAATAAACAGGGTGAGCTGATTATATTCCAGGAGCTCTGAGTTACCATGTGTCATCTCCAAAGCGAACTGACCTTTCCACTCTCAGGTAGACAGTTCTGACCTTTTGTGATACTGATGAGAAGCGTGGAGGAAATCGTGATTAAGGGAAAATCGTGCTTTATTAACACGAGCAGAGCACAGGGCTCATAATCTGACAATTTGCCTCTAGGTGATGGGAGAGAGAGAGAACTTAGGACATGCATCCATGTTACACTCATTGTAACACTAATGGGAGCATGGTAGCTAAGGGGATGGCAGAGAAAGGAGATGGGGAGTTGTGTTAGTTTTTTTTGCTTTTTTTTTTTCAGAAGCTTTCTTTCATTGATGGTTAGAGCAATGGTAGGCCAGGTTCCTACTCCTTCAAAGCCTTTCTATAAGGTCATTTCATAGAAGTGCGATTATTTGGCAGAGGAAGGCAGGAGGTCTGGTAAATGCAGTAACACTCAGTTGAATTTGGAAGGGTTAGTGTTCCTACCAGGTACCACGAAGCTGTTTATGAATAGGGATGTATTTTGAGGTGCCACGATGCCTGTGAGGCACAGACACTCCTCTTTGCAGGTCTGAGGGGAGGAGGGATGTGAGAAGGGCTTTTCTTGTACAGCAAATGGAGCTTTGGAAAGTGAGGAGGATGGTGGGAGGGGAGGGAGGGTGAGGGGAGAACGAGTGAGCACATATTATATTCCAACTGTTTCCACGGTGACATTTCATAATCACAACTCTTGGGGGAAAACATTTCATTGCAAAAGCTGGAGGAGGTAGGATGGCTTTGCGGATGCAGCCGGAGAGGGAGAGCTCTCCCAGCACCTGTGGCTCACCATCCGGAGGACTCGGAAGCAGGGACCAGCTGAACTTGTGTGGCTGTAGCATAAGCCTTAAGCAAGGAATTGAAATGCATAGCAATGATGAGCTCCTTCCCTTTACTTCAAGGATGAACATGTATAAATAAGTATGATATCATCACGCCGGATAGGAAGTCTGAATTTCTTCTGTTTCTTGGCAGGAATGAGGAAAAGAGGGTTGTATGTAGGAAAGAGCCCACAGGATGTATCTAGCTAAGCATCACTGAATAAATGATAGTCTGTATAGCTAATGAATTAGGTCACCAGGTCTCTGCACTCCGCACTGTCTCTCTTTTCATTCTCTCTGCCATGGGATTGTAGCATGAAAGCAAGCTCCTCGCAGACGGAGGCAGGAAAGCCTGCCTTTTCACACTAGGGCTGGTGGTGTGGTACCCAAGCAAAATTATTCATTTTTACAAGGCAGCACCACATTCACCTGAATAGCTTCCAAGTGTCTGTGGTTCCCTGTGTTGTTTTAGGCAGTGTACCATCATGTTGCTACAGATGGCGATAGCTCTTGGGGGCTTTCCTACGAGACGTGGGCAGGGGAGACAAGGGCTGTGACAAGTACACATGGCTTTCATGCTCAGGGACTTTCCTTCAGCTCCTGCTGCACTGAGCTGTGCCATGGATTTCAGTCCCAGCCCTCCTGCAGGTGGCCATGAGTTTAAGCAAAATGCTTGCTCTGCCAGCATCTCAGATGGGATAAATGCTCTTTTTTATGTCACTGGCCACTGGTAGCTGGATGATGGAAGCTTTCTGTGGACAAGGTAGAATGAAACTATAAGCTGAGCAGAGCTCCTTCTGCAGAGATTAGTAGAAGCATTAGGTTTCTTGAATTACACGACTCAATGCAGTAACAAGATCTTTAGTTGCTGGTTGCCCAATAGTCCTAGGCTGTATCTGAAGCAAGTACACATAGATATACATGATTTCTAAAGCAATTACTGCATCTTTATATTCTCAAAAAGTCTTGTTTACAATTTTTTTTTTTGACTGAATATATACAGCTTTGTGCTTCATCTGTAGGACTGCGTGGAGCTCGCTAATCATCTGCTCTCATTTGATTTCCACTTGTTCTGATTGCCAGCATTGTTACCCTGGGTTGCAAACTTAGTGGAGCACGGGGCGACGTGGTCTTTGTGTTCTGTTCTATTTTTCTGGGTCTGTTAGATTACGGAGGAAGTCTCGCCTTTATAATTCAGCACTTATCTGTGCTTATGATGTACAGAAAGTCTTGGGCAAAAATCTTGATGAGCCAAGAAAGTCTCTAAATACTGGACATCTCCAGAAACATGCAGTGAAATGCTGCCTGTATTATCTTCCTTATCTCTCCCTTCCTGCCTGGAAAACAGGAAGACATTTCTTCCTGATTATATCCTCAGGTCTCTCATTTCTGCGATGTCTGAAGGATGACAAAGAAATTACAGATACAGATCCTCATCCACCCACGACGCTTTACAGCTCTTTGCCCAAACAGGGCAGCCTGACAATGGGAGCTCAGCTACTGAGTGTCAATAAAACGCAGTTTTCCTGCACAAGGGAGAGCTGCCACTGCTGCCAAATGTGCCCCCTTCCCCTCCAACTACACATCTGCAGAGCTGGCAGCAGTGTCCTCTGGCATGTCGCAGTGACACTAAGGAGTCACAGAGGGCTGTTATGCTCCAGCGGTGTAGCAAAGAGTTGGGACATCCCACTGCTATGGGACTGCTGCACATTTGTAGAAAATTACTCTGTGGAACTTGAAAAATGTTTTTGGAGCTCTTGAAGAGGATCAGAGAGAGCAGATTGAGTGTCTCTAGGCCAGGCAGTACTTAGGCTACCTGAAGCTTCTCATCCCATGATCGTCTTTCAGCTAAGTGGTGCCAGTCCTTTCATTCTCTTCTTACCAACTCTGATGATTTTCTATATCCCATCCTAAAACTTGTCTGTTTCTTCTCTGGGCTTTCTACAGAGATGGATATGTTGGATTTTCTGTTTATTCAGAAACTGCAAATTTCAGTTTATCTCTCAAGCTAGAATCAATTTCAATCTACAGTTATTAAGAATTTAAAAAAAAATCTTTCTTTTCTTACAGAATTATATAATGGCATCATATATCACAGTCACTTCTGGCAACATATGGGGAGCATTGGGATTATCTGTGCAGATTCCATACATGACAAAAATGAAAACCTCTCTTGTAGAATTTCGTGGGTGTGTATCTCCTGTCACCTATTAGCCCTTGTGAGCTCCAACCCACCAACTCACACATACTGCTGATATGCGAGCGAGATGGGGCAGGGAAAGGGAGGGGCTTCTACATGATTGCATGATTTGATCCAACACAGCTATTCCTATTTCCTTCAGAAATGAAGTATGGGTAGTAATTAGGGAGTGAGAAGTGACATGAATATCTGTATTGATTGCAGAAATGAGTGACAACAAAGCACCGATGCTTCTGGTGATTTTTTAGGTTCTTTTGTGCATAGCCTTCCCCATCCATCCCTTCCTGGTAGCAGGGAGGCTGCTACAGTTGGGTGTGCTTCAAGGGCTGGAAATGGGCACTCATTTTTTGACTCCACTGTTGAAGTTCAAAGCTTGAATTCCTCTGAAATTCCAAGATCAGCCACCTTGAAGCTCAGCCCACATGCTTGTTTATCTCTCCTGTTAGCAAAGCAGCCTGGGAAGCACTGAGCCAGATGGTAATGATGGGATCTTTGCAAGGCTGTTTGAATTGCGGCAATTGCTGCTGCTGCTTTGTTGTTTTTTTCTTCCTAAATCAGCATCCTTTTATCTTCCTCATTTCACATTTGTTTTCTGCGTGTCTTGGGTTTCATGCCAGAGATTAAAAAAGAGGGTTGATTCATATATCAATATTAAACTGTATAATCACCTCGATCATTATTTGACTTCATCCGGAGCATTCATGACATCTCAGGAACTTTGGGTGAAAAACTTTTTCGTGTATGTGAGTACTTCCCTGAACTGCTGATAACTGGAATGTCTGATTTAGGTTGCATCAGATCTGTCTGGCTTTTCACAATAAGTAATCCCCGTAATGTGTATTTTCAACGTCCTTTTTAGTAGTTCTAATTAATTTGTTTTTCATTGCAACTGAAAAAGGAAACCACAATAGCACAATCTATGGCAATAATCAGATATTATGTTCTCAAGCAGTACACCTACTGTAACTTTAACACATTACCAGTAATTTCTGCTTCCTCTGGCGAGGCTCACAGAAACATAAGGTGTTTTAATAACACGCAGGGACCCACCCACAACTCTGATTTATGTTTATGACTCAGCAAAGAACGTAAAATGAGACTAGGGCACAGAGCATTTCCGCAAGTAGTTATAAACCAGCCATTCACCAGAAAAAAAAAAAAAAAAAAGAGTAGTAGCAGTCTCCTGTGTGTGAGAAAGAGAGCATTTTGGGGGTTGTAGATGTTCTTTAAGTCAAGGGGTCACTCAGGGTTCATTGCACTGAGATCTGTTTGCATTTCCACAAGTGCTCTTACAGACCAAGACCCAGCACGGTGCTGTTGGTGTCACTGTCCATTTGAGCTGTCCCTAGCTGAGCCCACCTCGTACAAGCACACCCGTTGTCAGTGGGCCAACTGGAAGACAAGACAAAAACCATGAGGGGAAAAAAAGGCATTGCAAGTCTGAATTTGTGGCATTTGATGCTTGTATTCGATGAAAGCTGAGTGCACAGATTATGTCCCCATTTGGCTGCAGGAAAGCCACTGCCCTATTGTGCTCCTGTCCACATGAGGTGACAGTAAAGCCCAGGTCATGCAGCCCTTGGTCCTTGCCATGCTGCTGGTACCCACAGGCAGTCTGAGCCACAGCACAACATCCATTTGCCGGCTGCTGCTCATAAATTTCCAGCTGAAGGATGCGAAGAATTTTCAATGCCGCTTTGATTGACAGGTTTATCTTCCAGTCCATTTACTTACTTAATTATCCCACGGTGAGCAAGGAGTCATTTCTTATAAATATGGTAATAAACCGATCAGGATCACAACAGAAACATATTCTTATACAGTTTGTGGAAAAAGTCAGCTTTCCCCAGTTTCAGCACACATCATGCTTCCCCCATCAGCAGGCAGTAAATTAAGAAACTATCTGGTGGTGTTTGTCACCAGATATGTGGTGATACCTGAACACCTCCAGGGATTGTGACCCTACAGCCTTCCTGGGCAGCCTGTACCAATGTATCACCACCCTTCCAGAGAAGATTTCCTAATATCTAACTTACAAATATCCAGCCTACAAAAGCATATCCTCTGTCCTTCATCTTTGCGCTTTGATGCATACGGGAAAGGAGCAAAGATAATGCTTGCTTTAAATTCCGAGTTGCTTCTGGGATCTCAAAGCCTTTTACTTGACAGCTCTGGTTGTTGCCTGCAGAAGAGAGGGATCTGGTATCTGCGGCCTGATTCATTGATGGGGGAGGTCTTCTTCCAGAGATGATTTGAGGACATTTGTAGATACAACTTTTCAGTGTCAGAAATAGTGCCCTCCAGTTTTAAAAGATTGAAGCAAGTGTCCTTTGCCTGTACCTACTGTAGTAACGCTGCCTATGGGGACAGCAGCACTGGGGGAACGTGAGGTAGCCTCTCCTCCAGAGGTTCCATTTATTTCACCATCCTTTCAGCTCCTTTTTCATTATAATCATTTCCAAATTTTCCTCATTTTGACACTGGGGTCTGTTCGCTCAGCACCTGCTGTCTGATCGTTCCTTGAGAGGTATGTTATCCAAAATAACAAAATAGATGTGAACAAGGCAGGGAGAGAAATGCATGCCATTCCTTTGGCATGCATTAATGCCAAGGCTCTGCGAAGCCCATATGAGGGTCTGTGTTGTTTGCACTTTATTTAAATTAATCACTGTAATTACGTTTATCAGAAGTCTCCTATAGAGATTGTCCAGCTAGAAAATAATAGAAATTTCAAAAATAGTAGTGTTTCAATTGGTTCTTTGGAGACATTCAGGAGCATCGTGTAATACTCAGTGGGCACTGGAGGAAATAACTCTGCTGGGAGGTCTCGGACAGATGCCGAGTTCAGTTGATTCTCTCATTTTTCAAGGCAGGAGACTTCTGCATGTGAATGAGTCCTTTGTTTTTCCAAGGATTCTGGTACAGAAATATATCTGCTGCAACAACCGCTTATTTCCTATTGTGGAAACAAAAGCTCTGATAGCAAAGACCATTCTGCTCTTACGGCCAACTTGATGACTTGAAGAGCAAGGAGGAAGGTGGCAGGCAGCCTCCCCAAAGACAAAATTCTCTGGTGTGCGAAACCTCGGAGCAGAAATGGGTGAGAACAAAAGTTCTCACTGCGTGCAGCAAGGTCAGCTGCCAGCAGAGCACAATGAGAACAGGAACTGTGATGTATTCCTTTTCTTGTCCTCACGTCTGGCGAAGATCTAAAGCAAACGAGCTACGCTCCTTTGAAATTCCTTTACAGCAGTTCCTATGTTAAATTGGAAGGCTTATTGTCTTAGACGTGTCTTTAGCTAATTCATCGCACTCAATTGCATGGATTAATCTCTCAAGACCTTGTTAGTTGCTCCCCGTTAAGCACCAGATGCCTGCCTGTCACACCTACTTCTTACTGAGCCTTTAAGGCAAAATAGAGTCCTTCCTAATTCCATTCCCTGGTACTTCTAGTTGCCTCCTGATCCAGATAGCACCATGCAATATACGTATATCTGGTGTGTTTTCCTTTGATTTCTGAAATCAGAAGGGTTTTTTTGTTTGTTTTTGTTTTTTAATAAGAATATAACAAATTTAATTGATGATTCAGTTGGGTTTTTCCCCTCAAAGAGCCCAGGACAATCTGACAGATGGATTGATCTGTCCTTCTGTTGTGACCACTCTCGTGATATCTCAGAGGTTCATCAGTTTCCAAAGACTAACTTTGGAAGTTCGGAAGCTGAGCTGTATTGCTTAGATGTTGATTTAAATTATCTTCAGAGCAGCCAGAGTTAATTCCTAGCATCCTTGTGCTAACAAACACTGAATAAAATGCTATTATCTATAGGGAAAAAGGGAATTAATACGTTCTTAAAATAATGGTCTTATTACTACTTATCTTGTTACACTGTGGTGTGGTTCTCCTTATTAAGCCACCTGCACTCTGAGAGGTTTATAGACAAAAGCTGCATTATTAATTAATGCAACCGTGCAAGCTTTCTGTGAGCAATTACAACATTTTATTGTTATGGCTACTATTATTATTACCAGACAGGCTGTTTGGGAGTCTTGAAAACACGCTGTCATCTTCCTATTGCACTGGTTCTCCTACAGTACCTTTCATCAGATTACAAATACAGCTGTTTCTGCTTGATTTTGGATGGAAATCAAGAACCCATGAAACCTACCAGCACATTATTTTATCCTCAGATCAGCACTGCTTAAGTTACACAAGGAATGAGATGGATGGCTGATGTAGGTGCTGCCTGTCCACTGCAGATGTAGGCGTGATTTGCTTGAATATGAACACTGGTCACTCAGCCAGAGGGACAGAGTTGGAGCATCTTCTGAATACTGTAACCCACTGCTGGGTGCTCAGATAATTGTTCTAAGGAACCTGCAAGTTTCTGACACTGAGAGCAGATGTCCTGGTTGAGAAAGGTTTGGGGAAAAAAGATGAATTCATTCTCAAAGGGTGTTTTATTACTTGCCATAGGGACAGTATCAGTCTTCTGGTCTGTTTGCAGTGCAGATGTCCTTACTGTCCTTGTAAGAGGCCACAAAGCTGGAGGCATCGGTACAAATCTGTTCTGATGCAAGCTTTTAGACACAGTGCTGCAGTGACTGCACCTTCCCTGGCATTTATGTGGGTGTTGGAAGAGTTTTGTCATCTCAGAAGTCGCAGTGAAATCTGTAAAACAATACAGGAAAAGATTAAGTACCCTGAACTTTAATTGGTAGAGATTCCTGATGTGTCCAACAGCTCCTTATGCAGGTGCATATGGAATGTTGGTCACCACTCTGTGATGCTTTTCCAGCTTGACCATCAGCTTGAGAAGGTGGGGAGAGGGAATCAGTGTAAGGCACCCCAAACCAAACCAGGACATGGGGCGTCTGATTCCTCTTTCTAATATTTCTTCATTTGTTTCTTGTTTGCCATTTACTTCTTCTGTGCAGTAAAGATGCAAAGAGTAGAGGCAAAATCTCTCTGTCCAGATATTTGGGTTCTGGCAAAAGGCTCCGAGTTTGATTTGGGATTTTGTGTTTCAGAGGAGAATGGGTGAATTTTCTGTCCTCTCTGAAATTGTGGCTCTGTGCTCACAACAATTTGATCTCAGATATTTCTAAATCCCAAGTGGTGCCTGAGGGCTGTTCTTTATTGTTGTTACTCCTATTGATTTGTTTTTTTCTCTTTTGCTTTTGAGCTAAGCTGTTTATGGTCAAATAAGCTCCAGCCTCAGCAGAACCACCACAAAACAGCTCCTGCAATGTTTCAGTCTGGAAAAGCCCCTAACTTCAGAAGCCTGCCCAGTCTGTTAGTGCTGGTGAAGGTGAGCACAGCAAGTGAAGGGGTGTAATGCCTTGCAGGTTAATGGTGCAGCAATGAAGATGTGCACTGGGGAAGGTGATTTCTTTTTTCTTGCTTCAGGATCTCTGGTTGTTGCTCTGAATCCAAGGCACGTTTACAGGTTGTATCCCTTTTCATTATCCTGTAGAGATGGATTCATTCACCTCTTGGACCCAGGGGTGAAAGCCCTGGCTGGGAAGTGCTGGATGAAGGCAGAGGAGTAGACCTCTCTCTAGAGGAATTTGCCACCTACTGATTCCCAGGTTCCCATTAGCTCCTGCCAAGAGAAGTGGAGAGGTTGCATGGGGGGAGCCAGGAACTTGGGGGTAGGTGGGAATTGCCCTTGGAGACCTCAACCAGGGTCCTGGGGGAAGAGCCGGGTCGGGGGCAGCCCAGCTGTTGAGCTCCGACTCATCGGAGATGGCAAAGCATCGCGGTGGCAGCGCATGGTGTGCATGCGTGCGTGTGTGTGTGTGACGGGGGAGGGATGTGGATGAGGAGCGGGCTCTCTTTCTTTCTCACAGGGCTCAGTTAATCCTGCTATCAGGCGCTGGTAAGCAGCAGTCTCAGCGCTGGATTCCGAGAGAAGGAGACACGCAATCCAGAAGGAGCAGCAGAGGGGAGGCGAGAGAGGCAGCTAAAGAGAGCAGAGCGGGGGAAAAATCAAATCTATGCTCGGAACTGGGCTTCTTTTTCGCCAATGCAAAAGGGAATATGCAGCACATTTTTGCCTTCTTCTGCACCAGTTTCCTAGGGGTGGTGTTAGGGGCCAATTTCCCCAACAATATCCAGATAGGTGAGTGCGGAGCTCGGGGCCGGTCGGGAGCGATGGTCCACGGCGAGACGTGGGGTGGAGTGGGGCCGTGGGGGGGCACTGACCCGCTAGGGTGCTTGTAAAGGGGAAAATGTGCGTGTGTGTGTGAGGGGAACAGCGCGGGCTGGATTTTCGTGTTGATATGAGCTTTGCAAGAGCAGGGATGTATCGGTTTTTCTTTGGGGGAGGGGTGGATTGGGAATCAATGCCTGCACACACCGGCACAGAGGGAGAAAAAGTGCCTCTGAAATGGTGGAAGCGCGAAAAAACAATTACTCGTTTCTTGCTTTGTGAAATATCTGGGCTGCCATTGTGCGTTGCTGCATTTGCAAAATCAGCGGTTGCATTATACATTTTTGTGAGGATGCTCTCATCTGTGGGTAACTGGGACGAGAGGTAACAAACAGGCGCTCTCTGTTGTTGTTGCTAAAGAATAAGGGCAGAGCTACTGGAGGAAGATTTTGCGCTCAAGTCTCTTTTCATTTCATGCTACTTGCTTCCCCTGTGCGCCAGCGCTGCCTGTTTGATTCCCTCCCTTTCTGCAACTTCTCAGCGCTTCTCCCTCCCCAGCCTCAGGTTTATTATTACTCTCCCATTGATCTTTGTTGACGATGATTTGTAACCCAAATTCCCTTCCCTTGCATGCCCGTTCCCTTTCGCACCTCCCTTCTCCTTACGATGCCAATCAGTCGCTAATCCACCAAGTTCAGTCAACTCCTGCTTTAGCCTCGCTGCACAATCGCTGCTTTTATTGCTGTTGATGCTGCATCTTTTCCTCCCTCCCTTCCTGCCTCCCTTATACCCCAAATGCATGCAGCATCCCAGATTCTCTTCCTTCAAGCAAACACAAATGCTAGCCTAACTCGGCTACCAGCGTCCAATTCCTCTGACACTCATGATTAGGATGGAGAAGGGGGGCACGCGGGGGAGTGGGGGATATTCGTGCGCAAATAGCCCATTCCACGCACCGAGGAGATGCCCTCCATACAGAAGATGCGCGATCAAGCAGGTCTCCGCATATTTGCTTCTTCCCAAAGCCACCTGCCCTGGGGCGGTGGGTAACGATGTTTGCTGGTTCTCTATTTTAATTCCGCCTGCTTTTCACGTGCTTTGTTTCCCTCCCTGTATAATGCAAATAGCGGTATTCGCTGTAAATGCGTGTAGACAGCAAGGCAGTCCTTCTGGAGGCTGCGAAGGGATCTGCCGCAAACCAAGTTTCCTGCTGGAGGAGCAGTGGGAAACTTTTCCCAGGGCTGGGAGAGATGAGCTGTGAGCTGGGTCTAGCACGGTCCCAGTTTCCGTCTAATTTATGTTGTCCCGTGGTTCTGGGCTTTTTTGTGCTCTTCTGCTCAGGTGAATATTTCTCAGGATCAGGCTTTCCTGCCCAATCTGAGTTTGGCCGCTGACATCTGTTAAATGTAGGGGTTTTCCATGCATCACGCTTGGAGCAGCAGCAGGTGTGTGCTGTGGCCTGTGCTCCAGCTCGCACAGTCCTGTCCCCATGTGCCCAGTGTGAGACCAGGCTTGGCAGGGCTGTCTGCAACCCTCAGGGAACAAGCGTGCAGAGCAAGGTTTGAATTGGGCCTCATTGTGAGTGGGAGAAGAGGAAGGAATACTCAGATTCCTCTTTTATAGCACTGGCAGTGCTTCCATTTCTTTTACGGGTAGGGTGAGGAGGTTAAAAGCCAAACCCTGAGCTTCAGCCTGACCCTGTGGGCTGCTGGACTCAGGGATGCATCAAGGCTCCTGTATGTGGTCCGGTCACTGCATAATGGGAAGGATTTCTGCTCCCAGCCTGCCCACAGCAGGCATGAACCCCCTTGGGTCGGGTGTGCTGGAGGATTTAGGGCTGCAGAGGCATCCCTCCAGACCCTATCTGCAGGAACATTTCAGACCAAAGGGGCTGCTAATACAGGTGTGCTTAAGACTTTTCTTCTTGTTCTGTTTTTCTCCCTAGGGGGGTTATTTCCTAATCAACAATCCCAGGAACATGCGGCTTTTAGGTTTGCGCTGTCTCAGCTCACGGAACCCCCTAAGCTCCTTCCCCAGATCGACATTGTGAACATTAGCGACAGCTTTGAAATGACATACACCTGTAAGTAGCGGTGTTTGCCGTGCTTTCACTTACTTTGCTTTTTTATTTACTCCTGACTGTTCGTTTTTCCTCAAGGGAACATCTTGCTAAAAATGTGCCATTCTCCTTCAGGGTTCAAGTGAGAAAACCCCAAATACACAGGATTTCTGAATGATTTTGGGGTGTGCTAGGACGCAGGGGTGAGGTGGCACTGCCGTTGCTCAGTATGCCTTGCATTTTCTTCCAACGCTTCCTAAGTAGTACAAAACCCTCAGCAACTCATTTCCTGGTGTTTCTCTAACCTTCGCCCAGTTCCTCCCTCTGAAGTTTCATTCCCATCTTCCCTATAGCTGTGCTGTACAATGAAGGCACCCCTTCCCACCCACGGGGTGCACAGAAGTGTCTGTTTAGCGTGAGCCACTTCCTATCCAGCCCCAATATAGCCATCTGTCCTTGCAGCGTAAGAAAGACTGAGCAGAAAACTGCACCTTGATGCAAGTGGAGTCTGGATGTACTATAAGAGGAATGCCCGCAGAGACAGAGAGCTAAGAGAGTTCTAGTTTCAAGTACCAGTGAAATTCTTTCCCTTCGTAGAGTGTGTTGGATTGGTATTGGCTTATGTCCGTAGGAGCCTTTAGATTCACTGAAACATCCTCTTTGCAGTTCTCTTATGGAGAGTGGGATGGATGTGGACAAAAAACTGTTGTCTCTGCTAAGAAATACACAGAAAGAAAAATTGCTTTTCTACAGAGAGCACTCAAGAATGTAGAGAAGAAGAATTCATAATACTCTAAAGAAAAATAAGCTGATTTTTTTTTCATGCTGGAGGGTTTAGAAATACAAGATTGTAGGGATTTCTCGGCCAGTAAGGCATAGAAGAGGGAGGCAATAATTTGGCTCTGCTTTCAGTGGGCTATCTAATGACATATCTAAAGATTTTCTATTCTCCTTAATATCACTTTATTCACTATCTACAAGATTTCCATCAAGAAAGAGCAGCTATATCAGCTCCGTCCAATGGAAATTCCTTGGCAGAAGGACTAGAAAAATAGGGAAAAATAAAAGGCCGTATCTATCAAGGGAAAGTGTCACCCACCTGGGGTAGAGTTGCTGACTGTGGCCAGGGATGAGCTATTTCAGTGCTGGTAGCAGGAAGAAAGCAGACACTGCAAGAATATCTCTAGAATAAAATTCTCCATCTGCGCGTAGTTGTCCCTCCCTCTCTGTGTCTGCCTGAAATGATTTTGTTTACAGCATTAGCAACGGTAGCAAGGCCACGATACTGGTTATGCTTAAAAAATCTGTCATTAATACCACAGGGGTGGGGGTGGTCTTACAAAAGCTGAATGGAAGCAAGACAGCCTCCCAAAGGATGTTATATTTGAGCTCTATGTAGGGCACATTGTCCTAGATCAGACCAGCAAAGCACTCTGCACAGTCCAACTTCATTTGTCCTCGTTTTTCTTTTTTTTTTTTTTTAATTAAAAACTTCCTAAGTCCTTCAAGACGATGGAAAGCAGCATTTGTTTTGTGAGCGCAAAAGATGTTGGTTCATGTACTCTTGGGGTAAACAAAACAAAAACAGCAAAACATGCTGTTGAGAGATACTCATATGCTAAAACTTTTGCCAGGAATTATCTCCTTCTTCATTTTCCAGCAATTTCCCTCCCCAGTTGCCAAGACTGGATATCTGCAGGAAGATCTGTTTATTTACAGTGAATAAAGCCCTGCCCACACAGAGGTCCTTACCATCTGAGAGAAGGCTGGCCACGCTGCCAGTTAAAATACCAGTTTTTGTTCCCATGGAGATAGAGAACACAGCATTTCTCTGCCGTTGGAATTACCTCTTTCCCTGATGGTTTTGGTTGAGGGGTTAGAACCCTGCAGATAGAATGCTGTCCCTATGAGAGCTCCAGCAGGATGCCTGGTGAGATCCCAGCCCCATGGCACGTCCTGCCTTCCCATAAGGAGCCAGCCCTGTGTGCTAAACGCGGCCCTCATGGCGAATGCCTGGAGCAGCATTATCCGAAGTACAGAATATATGCTAAGAATCAGTGATGATGCAGAAGCAAAAGGCTTGTTGGGCAGCTTGTGGGGCAGTGGCGGAGTGGCAGCATGAACTGCAGCAAAATGACAGCACCTTGTCTAAGGAGATCATACGCAAAATGTATCTCAGTATCGACTGTGACACCGTCTACCTCTGCCTGACATAGATCTGCTTGCTTGTTAGGCTGGGTGAGCTTTGGTGTGACAGTGAGGGAATTTGCTGTATGAGATGCTCCCATCTGCGCACAGGTGACAGTAATAGGGAAATGTTAACAGTGTGCTAGTGATGATCGTAAATTGGTAACAACAATATCCACAGAAGCGATATATCTGTACAGTGTCAAGGAGGATGCTGTTGTTGCTGTGGCATCGCTGTGACAGCCCAACCACTTTAGGATTTCTTCTGCTTCCAGTTGTGGTCGTCTTGCAGTTACGCAGTGATTGTGAATGCCTCCTCACGGAGCAGTGTCAGCCTGAGGTTTCTGTGGTCCCTGTGCACAGCAGATCAGCAAATTATGAGTTTAATTGTAACTATAAAGAAAACAAAAAGTAGTAGATAAAACATGCGGCGACCTCATATTTCTGATGTGGTTGACGCTGATGTTATTAGCTCTGATACATGGGCACATTTCAATAGCTGAAATATCTTCCTGAATTCACCTCCGTCCCACCAAATACATGGCAAGGAGCAGGCTCTGTGTTTGCAGCTGGGCTTAGTGGTCTTTGACATGCAACGAATATGCACAGCAGCTGCTTTGAGCATTCTTAAGCAAAGAGTAGAACGTTTAACATTTTGGTGTCTTTTCTGTGAAGACTATCACGACTGCATTGTGAAATTGCAGCCCTTTCTTTGACGGAAGTATACAGCAATGCCAGCTGCCTGTAAAGGGGAAAACGATGGGGGAGGTGTGACTGAAAGGTTTGCATAGCCATGTAGCAGAGCAAAACTGATCATCTTTAAGGACGTGCTCTCAAATTTTGTCTTCAGCCATTTTTGGAAAAGCATGCTATGACCTCAGCAGTCACCAGCAAACTGCCTTGCTCAGCTTTGCAGACACTGGCTGTGCTCAGGGCAGCCCCATTGCAGCAGGAGATGCTGCGGGTCGGAGCTAAGGGAAGAGGGATGCTCTGTGCCAGCTGCATGGACACGGGACTAAAGCATAGGCAGAGCTGTAAATACTTGTTCCTGTGAAGTCTGTGGTGAACTGCAGCACCGTATGCTCTTGGCAACAAGGGGATAAGGGGCTATTTAGATGAGACATGCAGCACTGGGAAGTTTTCTTATTGTTTGTCTCAGCCTCCATTCATGCACGTGTAACATACATCCTATCCTGTGCGTAGGACAGCTCCCTGGGGGATACAAGTTGCTTCAGCCTCAGCTCCTTGGTCTGATTTAGTTTGTGGTGCAGAAACTCTGCTTCCAGCCTTTGGCAGCAGTCCGTGGGTGAGCACAGGCAGTGATGCTCATTCCAGGTGGGTCACTAACCTGGTAAATCCATCCCTGCAACACTCATGCCACTTTGCAGGAGTGAGCAGCTACTAAAACCCCCTGTTCTGCAGTGAGCCCTGTAGCTTTGCTGGGGAATCGATCAGCTTTTGTGCATGCTGCATGCTGGGCTGCGGAGATGGGATGTTCAAGAGCCACACAGCCAAAGCACAGAGGTCTGCAAAGAAGCGTGATAGGATTTTCCACCTGCATGAAAACTTGCAAAGAGACCATTGCGTTAATAATCCCTTTCCCTCCTTGTGTTCATTAGCTGTAAGTAGTGTGGGGTCTTCATGCTGAGGAGGGTCTGTGGGTGCTGCTAACATGTCAACAGTTGAATCCATTCTGTGTATTAGAAAATGGATATGCAGATGGGAGCCTGTTCATATTTTAAGAAAGCAAGCCTCCCAGCAGCAATTACAAAGGGATTTGCAATGATCGCTTGCTCTGTTCTAATGTTCTTATCAATAGCAGCAAGCTTAGATCCAGATCAGCTATGAAATGAAGTATTTATTTTTGTTCTTCTTCTTGGGCACTTACGTATATAGATACAGTATTTCTGGAGATTGGTTTTTATCTCCTAAATTACCTCTCAGAGACAGGGAGGGATAGGCAAACATCTGAATGTTCTCAAACGAGGAACTAAATTTGGCTTAATTAAACAATTATTGCATGTTTAATTTAAAGGAATCTACTTTGTTGACAAACATACGGTGGCCGCTATTTCTTGGAAAGGTATTGCTGTAATTATTCCAGCAGTAATCAATTAAAATGCAATTTTTATAATTAAACTTCCGCAATCTAAGTAAGCCCAGCCCTGTAATAGCATGTAATTGATGTGATGTTGGAATTTATTTTTGCAATATCAGAAATCTCATATAAATGCTTTAGGATGTTTTTCCCTGTAGACCCCAGCATGACTATTTCAAGTAAGCAGTGCCAAAAGAAACCTGGATTTAGTGATCAGACACAATCTGATTAATACAAAATAGGTACTACACAGAAATATATCTCCTTAGATTTTGCTACGGGAAAAGGTCTGATGTAGGCAGATGAATCAGCACATTGATTCTCATTAGATCAAGCTGAGGTTAAGGGTGCTCAGCTGCTGGCAGGGGTGGGCTGTAACTTTCCATTAATTGCACATTTGTGTGGTGAGACCTCCCACCCTACTGTAAGATCCAGCCACAACGAGGGTGCTGATGGGCATCTCTGCCGAGCAGGAAATCTGGGAGATGTGGGGAGAGGCTGCCAAAGAGTGAGCAGGACCTGGGGGTGCTCCAATTTATCTGGGGTGGACACTGGGTGCTCAGCAGCGACAGCCACCACTGAGGAAGGTGAGAAACCATCCTATGAACTCTCCTCAATGTTTAAAACATGAGCACCAAACCATTTCCTCAGTTCTGGCTGCCAGGGCAGGACACGCTGTCTGTCTGCCTTCACAGAGCTGGTCACAGAGAAACTTGGGTGAATGTGGGCTGAAATCAACTGTAGGGATGCTGATGGCAATCTGCTGTCATTTGGTGAGGCAGCCCTGCTGAGGGACTGGCAGGGCATGGAAAGAACAGGTTTCTCCCAGTCTTGTATACCCATTTTTCACCCCTGGCGATGGGGACGCGTACTCTTTGCACAACTTTCTTATGTATTTATTTTTTTTATCCTGAGCTGCGGGAGTGGTGCCTGGGGAGAAAAGCTGATGTGACATAATTAGGAAGAATAGTGGGAATTTCACACCTGCAAATCTATCTGCTCATCTGCAGAGAATCCAAATATTCGTTGTTGACAAGCAAAGGAGAACGAAGAAGGGAAATTTACGCTTAGCAGCAGCCAAAGAAGGGATTTGAGAAGCAGTAAGCAGCAAAGGGCAGACCTGCTCACTGTGTGACAGTCACAGCTTCCTCTCACAGCTTATCCTTTCTTCTTTAAAATAAAGCGTATTCATGCGATAGGGACAATGCTAAGCTGCAGACACATGGGCTTAATTTTTTGGCATATTAGCAAGGTGAGAGCAGAAACCTTTGTGTGGCTTTAAGGAAGGCAGGATGGGGAAGCGCACGGTTCCCTTTCTAAACTCCAGTGGAAATTTTAGATACACACATTTACATTTCTCTTAATAGGGTTAGGGCCCCAAAGGCGATAGCTCTTTGCCAGTAGGAATGGAAACCATCCCAGTTAGCTTCGGTAGCACGCAGAGCTCTGAGCAAACACAAAACCAACATGCTCCTTAAAGATGCAATAAGTCAGCGAGACTCTAATATTCTGCTGATCCAAATTCTCCAGGGTGAGGTATTAACACAAGTCTGAAGACAAAGATGCATTTATTTGAACTACGTTCCTTTAAAAAGGGATGAGTTTTACTTCTCTGCTTTCTGTTGTGGAGGATTGGAACAGGCTAACATTTTTCCCAGGGAGAAGTGCCATTTAGTACAGCACAGGATGTCCTCTGGAGGCTGCAAGGGTTCCTCAGGAAGTCAGGTCTTCAGTAACACGAAGATCTGAACTCAGCTGTCAGCAACCCACCATCATCCCAGCAAATAATGTTGCAAAATAAAGCTGGATGATTAACATAACAGCATGCCATCCAGCAGGAGCTGTTCCCTGCTCACCTGCTGAACTGATCGCTCATTAGCTCATGTGGTAATGAGTCTCTAGTTGATTTTCTTCCACTGCCCCTTAGCAGCCAGATCCACTCAGTCCCTCTGGGGTGTTCTTTAAAAAAAAGATAATAATGTATCTCCATTGTTTTCCCTATTTTCTGCAAAAGTCACCTTTGTCAGCCCCCATCACAAGTTGCAGCTTTATGAACAGACGTGCTTATGTACTGCAGCACTGATTGATCTCTTAAGGAAGGAGCAGTGAGAGGCAATGAAGACGCAAGTAGCAGCTACAAATTGCCCTATCTTGGCTTCTTCAAGAGGGTCTTTTCATTCTTTGATTCTATTTGTTTTTGACAGCGTGGAGGAGTGCACAAGGAAGCAACTGACGTCTAAGAGTGAGATGTAGCGTTTGACTGATGGCAGGATTCTTGTGTGTATAGTGTGTGTCTGCATCTCTATACTGTGAGAGTTTTCCCTTTGATTTAATAAGCGAGGTCCCGTAAGTGTGTTAATGGAGAGGAAGTGGGAGGGAAATGAAAGCTTGGGGGCTGGAGGGTTGGAGGAGAGGCACAGGAACCTCTGTAGGTGATAGGGATGCAGCTGGGGGGAGCTCACTTGAAGGGAGGGCTATTTCTCCCCTCCCAAACACTTTGCTAGCGGTAAGCTTTAGTGAGCAAATGACATCAGGGCCTACACTGATTCAGATGTGGTTTTACTCCTGCTGGCCTGCCAGTATTCTCAAGTGTCTGAGCCTGGTGGCTTTTCTTCCATTCAGCATCAACACCACACTGAACACTGCCCATGAGTAAGAGGACAGTGTTGCTATTCTGGCACATAAGCAGTAGAAAAAAAAAATGTCCAGGAGGTTTGGGGCTGTGAGTGGGAGGATGCCAGTAGACAGCATGCAGGGACAGGGGATTGAGAAATGCTGGGTCGGGAGCAGTGCTTGGAGACCCAGAGTGGGTTCTGCAAGTGTCTGCGCTCACTTTGAGTTTTTCCTTCTCTTTTCAGCCTTTACCCAAAGTGTCCTTTACTGAATGATGAGCATATAGCATTTATTTATGGCTTGCTGTATGATGCTACAAGGTGTGGTGGTGGCTATGTGCTGGTCCTGAGATAGAAGATGCAGACTGGTGCAGCACAGGATGAGGACAGGCCATGGGTCACGGAGACATGGTGGACAAGAAGGAGGGCAGTTTGTTGAGGGGAAAAAGTAGGAGACAGACTCTGAGGTGCAGACTGTGGTGAGGTAAAGTGGCAGGGGGAGGCCTCAGGACAACCATCCCAGTGGTCTGGGAGCAGATTGAAAGAGGTAGGGTACAGGTCACCCAGGGGACAGATGTGAGCTGCCAGCACACTGCTGCAAAGGGGCAAATCGTCCCATGGAGCTGCAGCTGAGAACAAGGCCTGGCCTGCTGGGAGTTCAGGTCAAATGCTTTTGTACTGAAGGTGATTAATGCCTTTAATGAACTTCCAAAGGAAGTGATAGAAAGCCAAACTGCGTATGGCTGCAGGGCGGTTGCTGTTGCAAGCAAGGGTGGTAGGCGAGCTGCGGCACAGCCTGCCTGTGCAGTGCTGCCGTTTTCAGTTCACTGTCCCAGAAACACAGTCAGGCACAGCAGCTGTCCCCAGTCCGTCCTGAGCAAAGGCAGAGCTGAGTGCGTTTCATGGATTTAATCAGAATTAATTTATTCTTGTGGCCTGTCCTAGTTCCGGGGTCTTGTCTGCTTGGATGGTTGTGGCTGTGCCAACCAAACCCTGCTGTCTTCAGCTCTGAGCTGCCGGGATGGCAATCTGGGAGTCTTCAGCGCAAAAATGCTGGAAGAACTGTCTCTTAACTTTTGTTTCACCTGCAAAGCACCAGGCTAAGCAGAACTTTACCAGTGTCTGTGGAGGGACAGAGGAAGAGAGGGGAAGAACGAACCCAAGCTGCTTCTGCCACGTTGCTGCTCACGTCTCTTAGCAGCATCCATAAGCAGCAGGTCCCACATCCGTAAAGCTTGATGAAGAGAATTTGTCCCCTCTAAATTTTCTTTCTAAAGATTAGTTGCCCTCATCTAAGCTACTGAACAAGGCGACCTCTGTAATCAGCAGAGCCCTCCAGTGTATGATCCTTTTGAACAGTTTTAGACTCCCATCTTAGCAGAGGAGGATTTACCCTCCAGAGGTGTGTGCTTATCTCCCTTGTCGATACAGGAAACCAAGATTACAGGCTTGGCTCAGGCAGCTTACCCTGAGACCTTGAGAGGTAGGTGAGTGGAATCCAACCCAAAATGTCTGCAGCTGTACCATGTTAAGTGCTCAGAACTCTGTGCAGGTAATGTTTCAGTGGTACCAAACATTTTCCAGCAAGAAATCTATAAAGCACCGCATCACAAGCATGTGTGATTGTGGTGGTGCTATTCTGATGTTTCGCTAAAAAGTGAAGAAAACATTTATTCATGGTATAAAAACTGCTCTTCTCAGGTTCCCTCTCCATATTCCAGTGCAGTACTGCAACAGTCCTTCAAGGGCAGGGTTCTGCTGCTGTCTGGGATGTGCTCCCATCCTCAGAACCTCTTCAATTTCTCACTTTTCGTGTGTTCACTGCAGCAGTGTTTGCAATGCTCTAATGAATTTTTTTGTGTTTGCTTTTGCTGTCTTGAAGCAGATCCTTTTCTCCCTCTTTCTGTCGGTGCTCTCCCAGCTGCCGTTGCCACTCCCTAGGAGTAGGCTCAGGGGGGATCCTGGAGACAGTATCAACAGGGGAACAGTGCCTTCAGATGCTAACTGCAGCATCCTACATATAGCACCTGGGGATTTCACCGCGCAATCCCCACCGGTGCTAGTGGGAAGAGCACAGCTAAACCCCATGCAGCACTTTGGCCAGGTGGGAACAAACAATCTTGTGAGCTTTCTTGGAGAAAAAAATACTGTCTAACATGAAAAATAAAAAAAAGTAATTTCCGAAGTAACCTATGTCAGCAGTTTTATTTAGCAACCCTGTGAGCCAAGTTGGATGTAAACCTCTGGTTTAATACAGATGGAAATCGCAGGGATGCTTTGAATCACACTCTGCTCTGGTCTTGGCCAGCTGACAGCAATCCCAGATGAGTTTGATAGCAATGTGAGTTCGGGAGTCCTGATTTAAACTTATCTCCAGAGGAAAAGTAGAAGTGTGAATCCAAACTAGTAACGTGCGTAGAGCAACACACGCACAAAGGAGAAAAAAATAACGTCTATCTCCCTTAGATCCCAGGGCAGTGTGGTTGACATCTGGAGCAGTGTAGGGGTGACTGAGGGTGGAGGGAATTGGTGTCTGGATAGCTGAAGTGCGGCATCATCCCCTGGTGGGACTGCAGGAGCCTTTAGCAAGGATGTGCTCAGCGCTGTCCGCATGATCCGAGCTGTGCGGGAGTGCTGCTGCGGGATTAAGGATATTTGTAGGGTGGCTCCTGTCCAGACCTACAAGAGGTGCTACAGAGGTGTAGTTTGTGGGGGTGAGGTTTGGCCGTGTTTTTCTTGGCTATCTTTGCCTGCAGTCAATGCAGGGAGTCGTTCACATTCAACAACAGCAAATTTACATTTAAAAAAGGCTCCATCAAAAGGAAATCGCGCTTGACAGTCTCTCTTTAGCCACGGGAGAGCAGCAGGCAGACAGGCTCCTAGGCTGCCTCCTCTCCCTTGCTGTCTGAGCGTTCTTTGGTTTTGGCATTGCAAAAATGTGAAGCAGCTGTAAGTCCTTTGGATCGCAAATGGATCTGGGAGTCTGCTACCTCTGTTAACAACTCATTTATTATCACGGAGCAGACAGTTTCCTCTGAGCCAGAGCAATCTATCATTTCTTAAAGATGCTGTGTGAGGCTGGAAGAATTGGCTGGCACCTGAAGGCCGGTAATGAACCCGTCTTTGGAAGGAAATCTCCTTCCTCGCTGGGTTTTCTTCTTCTCGGGTTCAGTGGGATCAGTCTGTGGGTACCACTGCCCAAGGCTGGCAGGGGGCAGGGGGTGCTCCTGATGCCCTCTTTCCTCTGCAAAGCCTGGGAGTTCATCTGCTCCGAACATTTCTTAAGGGAAATGAGTGCTCTTTGCTGCTCTGCATCCAAAGTACTGGAAAGGGAACAGGAAGATATTCCAGCTCCTGTGCACAAATCCCACAGCCAAAGCAGCTCTGCAAAATGGCACTTCCCCATCATTTCACCTGATGCACCCAACATCTGTGCAGATGCTGAGCAGTCTGATGTTAGCTCTCCAAAACCAAACCTCAGGTGATGAGAGTAAGTGTTAATTGTGCTTGTTGCAGGAGTTAGGAGCTCACACCGGTGTTTTTGGCTGCCCTTACATCCTGGCTGCTTAAAATCCAGAGCTCCCAGTGTGCTCCAGGGGAATTCACTCTCAGAGTCAGCAGGAGAAGGGGGAGATGTGTTGGTGTGAGCAGTGCGCTGAACTTGGGATGGGGTGAAGGGGCACAGCAGCACTGCAGCTGGTTTTGTGGGTTCTCATGGTTAGTTGACTGATGTGCTTCAGCCTGTCTTCCTGTAATCTGCCCTCATGAATTATTCCAAGAAAAAACAGCATTCCTCTTAATTTTGCTTTGTTTATTAATAATCTTACTGGTGAAGAGAAATACATGTGCTTGGTTCTACACCATCAGTTTCTGGGATTGCAGATCAAGCCTTTCCTACTGAAGCTGCACTTGTTTCGAAGATCTGTTAGGTCCTATAAAACCTGTTAGATATTATAGTCTGTGATTCCAGCTCTTCTGTCTTTCTTTCCTTGGGACTTTAGACAGCAACGCTGCCTTCAAACCCGAATTTTGCTGCTTCTCCTGCAGTAGGATTTTCCTCATGGTTGTTCTATTTCTCTATCTGCATGTAACTGTCGCAGTCCCAAAATGTAAGACACCATGACCTTGTCTCATCTGGTTTCTGCCTTCATTTATTGCATCTCTCTGTTGTTAGGAGTTGTGTAAAGCAGCATTTCATCCTTATATTTGTGTGCCGAAGATTTGGAATGTTGATTGTTGGCTTAGGAATGTAAAATCACTAAAATCAACGTCTTTGAGGGCACTTAAATGCATACTGATTCCTTGGCCTCACACCCTGTTTTCTGGTTCGCTAGAGAAATCTCCTGCCAAGATCAAATGACTGAGAAGTCACTTTCTGGAGCTCTAACAGTTTCTTTGCGGCACCTCCTTCCTCAAGAAATGACAGGAAAAGCTTGTGCAAGAGGGTATGCTAAGACATCAATGGTAAAATGGGAAAAAAAAAAGTGTGGGAAAATGTGTCTTAAGGGAAAAAAAAAAAAAAAAGGAGAATTGAGTTTTAGGCGAGTTGTAGAATCAGGGACAAATGATAAATGGGAGCTGAAGGCTTGTTGCAAGTGCATTAGTGGCAGCCTCTAATGTGTTCTTTAAATCAACATTTGTTGCTGTTTGGTCCTATCCACTGCTGTTAAGGCATGCAGTGAAATGCCTCCTCTGATGGTGCACCCGATCGCTCCAACCACGGAGCTGTCCGATTAGTGCAGGCACCAGCGTGGGTAGGTCCGAAGTCTGAGTCCTTAAACAGCAGCACTTGATGTGTTGGGCTGCATACGTGCTTTTCCGCAAGGAATGAAAGATTAATCACTTTCGTGATGACCTGAAATAAATGGAGACTTTGACTTCAAGCCCCGGGTGACCTACTTGTGCCTTTGAGACTTTGTCCATGTCAACAACTTTCTTTTCTCTTGGGAGAGCTTGCATCCTAAGGACTGTTTGATGCTCTCTTATCCTAGCAGCTTGTTTGTTTGTTTTTGATTTTTCCTACACAGGGAGGGTGTGGAAAGAGCTGGCACTGATAGAGCACAAGCTAAGCTATGTTGGTAATGTCTGAAGCTCCTCCATTTATCTGTAAAGGCTGGGTGCTCAGAAAGGTAGATGTGTCTGCCGTGTTGATAAATCAGTGTGGAGAAGTGCATGATCACTCACCCATAGGACAGCATGGGGCTTTACATTTTGGGACTGTCCCATGTGAGCCCCATCTTTCTGCTTAGGCTCATGTTTGCAGTGTTTATTCTTCAGAATGGACCTGACCCCTGTTGGGAGGGCCTGCAGAACTCCAGGAAGCGGGGACAGCCATCTGGCTGGTACCTACACTCTCCCATATCTGATAGCACGTGAGCAGTAGGGGATGACATGCGGGAGGTGATGGGAGAGCTACTCTGCTTCTTGTGGCAGCACCAGGAAGCATAGATTTAAGGCCATGCAAGTGGTTGAGTGGGTGAACAGAGGCTACCTCTGCATGCAGGGTGCTCAGAACAGTTTCTCCCAGGCAGGCATTGCCTCAGAGCAGTACAGCAAAGCGAAAGTGCCAAGGGGCCTTCCTGAGTGGCCACAGCCCGTATTACCAACCATCTGTTCTTACAGCACTGTTAATGACAGCCAGAATATATCCTTTCCACCGGCAGCATATACTCATTCATCCCCGCTCCCCAAGTGACAGGAGCATGATTCACCTGCTCGTCTCTGCCTTCGCCTTCCTCCTGAGACGGGGTGCTGGGATTGGGCCCATATGGCTGCTTTGTGCCATGCTGCCTTGCCAGAGCTGGGCCAAGCATAAGGCTGGGGATGAATGCTGACATGAATAAGCCACTCTGGAAGAGGAGAGATTGAACCAACTCCTCCACTTCCCCGCTGCCCACAGGGAAGTGTTTAATCTCCTGCAGGGAAGAAACTCAGAGGTGCATCTAAAATACTAACCCTGCAAGGAGGAGAACAGCTTCTCTTGATTTCATTTTTGCATATCAACAGGCATCCTCATGGCGGGTGAAGATTTTCTCTTCAGCTCTGCCAGTGTGCCTTTAGTTTCCCTTTGTGGACTTCAAGGTCCGAAGAAATATTGTAAAAACTCTCAGCTGAGCAAAACCCTTGTTCTGCCAACAAACTTCCATAGGAAATAAAAAGGTTACAAGGGTGTCGGTCCACTTCTTTGAGCCAAGCTTAACACCTGATAGAATTAGGTCTTTACTGAACTGTTGAGTGAATAGCATGCTCCCTCTGCATGTCTTGCAAGCTTTCTCTCTGCTCCGTGTAAGGAAGAGTTTGGGGGCACTTCCCTCCTATCATTACCCAAAGTGCCTGAACTGAGTGCAGCTGGAACCCCCACCAGGCTTTCAAGGAGTGTGTCCATGAACCAAGCTTAACCTAATCAGAGACAAGGACACTGCCATTAAAGCAACTGATAAGTATTCCTTTTAGATTGTGTCTTCAAAAGCAGGGCCCTCCATAGCTGAAAGTCTAGATGTAGTCCAGTACAAGTTTCCCAGCGGAGATTAGGCAGATTTGCTGGAGACATGGCAAATGAGGAGAAATTTATGTTTTGTTTTATTTTGGCTTGCTGTGACTTAGTAGCAGTGATTATGGCAAGGCCTGGAGTTTTCCAGTCTGAGCTTGGCAGAGAAAAAGAGAAAGCATCTAACTACTGCAAGAATTACAATTATTGCTAAGCATTTTCACGGCGCTATCAGTGTATGCAGAGATTTGCAGAAGAAGAAATTATCATAACTTCAAACCTATTACTTCTTCACAGGAGCTCTGTTCTGCTTTCTGGTTGGGCAATCTTTTCTGGCTGACACTGAGACTGCACACTTCCCCCCCATCATTCTGCTGCATTTTGCCAGCACTTGCTGAGTCTGTGCCTTTTGTTCCAGCAGAAGACCTGGGAGCCCATATGACAGTTGCAGCTCCATGCCAGCCCACATCCCAGAACGGCTCCTTTCTGAGTTAGAGTCACTACCAGGATGCTGCGGGGACAGCCAGATGCACCGAGAAACACAATGTGCCTGTTAAGTTAGCCTCATCATTTCTATATGGGAGAGCAGACACTCAATGCTTATAATACTTCTTGGTTTCTAGTGGCATTAGATGTTGCTGTGTGGAGGGCACTGGCCTTGTTTAAATACCCAAAATATTTATTGAGGACATGTTTCCTCTCTATTCTCTCATGATAGGATGCCCCAAATCCAGTGACACTAATTAGCTACTTAAACTTTTTTATTTTTTTCCTCCCTCCCAGCTATGGACAAATCTCTCTGGATTTAGCAGCACAGCAAAGATTTAACAGAAAGTTTAAATGGGAAAAGCATATGAGAGGAGAAATTGTGGGATAAGATTCTGTGCCTGTTAACTGATGGCATTTATAAATTACAGCTGAGAGATGTCATATCTGTGGGAATGGAAAACAGCTTAGTGGATTATAAAAATACCCTCTATAAACCATTTTAATGCCTAATTTTTTAAAATCTCTTATGGTAGGTGTCATAAAAATGAATTCTAGCAGGAAGGATAAAAAATTTCCTTCGGTAAACTGGCTGGATGATGATTAGAGGCTGTCAAGGAGAACGAACTCTTGATTAAGCTGAGGTGCTGAAGTACGGGTGAATGCAGCAGGATCCCATTTCCAGGGAGGTGAATTCATCTGTGGGTGAAGCAGATGCAAACAACACTTCAGTTGCCTGCTGGCCAGTGAGGCACTGGCACAGGTTGCCCGGAGAGGTGGTGGAAACCCCATCCTTGGAGGCACTCAAGGTGAGGCTGGAGGGGCTCTGAGCACTGATGGAGCTGTGGGTGTCCCTGTTTGTTGCAGGGGGTTGGACCAGATGACTTTTAAGGGTCTCTTCCAATTCAAAATATTCTATGATTCTATGTGTCATTTCAGAGAGGCTGCTACTCCAGATTTCCTTGCTCACCTCTCTGGCCCTTGGGTGCTTTCTTTCCTCTCTCGTGTACCGTTTTTAAAAGCACAGCCAATGCTCAGTTCTGGGTTAGGATATTTAAGGATGCAGCCATTTTGCAGTACAGTTCCAAGCTGCTTGCATAGGAAAGGGTAAATGACCTACCTCTCCCTGTCCTTTCACAGCCTGCATTCAAAGCACCTATTCTCTCAACACCTTTTGAAGGCTTTGTGTCAGTTCTCCCCACAGGTCCTTGCACTGGAGGCCTCTTTTGTGTCTGCACTTATTATTTTTTTTTTTTCCAGCAGAGGAAATCTGCATGTGGGATAGAAATAGTATTAACTTTCCCTATGAGAGCTCACAGCAGAAATGCATTTGCAATGTGTCATTGGGTCTCTGTCTGTCAGCCCATTTCCATGGGGAGGCAAGATTTAGTGTATGGACTCCAGCTGAGCACCTTATAACATCAGTGCAGGAAAAGCAATTTAGCAAATGAAGCTGCATTATATAGGATGTCAAGCAGCCTACTTCTGGGTCCTGTTCTCTGCAAGGGACTTCATCGTGACATAAGCTGAAGGCATGATTAACAGCCTTGAAATTGAAAGCACAAGAAAAAAAACTCATGCAAAATAATCCAAAAGCAGCCTGCCCTCAAGTTGCCCGAGAGGCAGTAGGGTTGGGTGTGTTTTCTGTCACAGAGATGAACTGTCCTGCCTATAGACTTTTTTATTTCTCTTGTATAAATCAACTAAGAGCTGACTATAAAATGAATTGGAGGGGAGGGGAGGAAAGGATTTATTTGGCCCCTTACCTTCTTTTCCCATTGCCTTCTTCCTGTAGATGGCACAAGTGTGAGTCTTTTTGCCTGTTCACCCTGCACTGAAGTATGCAGAGGGAAAGAGTTCTTAAAGACGCGTGATTTGAGCATAGGTTTTAGTGGGGATAATGAAAGGGAAGGAAGGATGGACAAGGTCTCCTGATTATGGAACTTTCTTATTTAAAACCTTGGCTTTTATGCAGAGGCAGTGCTGAAGCAGTGGCTTCTGTGATTTTTATTGTCTCACAGTATTTGATGTTTTGGCTAGCAACCTATTTTTGTACTCAGGTTATGTTCTGAGAGATTCCAGTTTTGAGAAAGGGTTTCCAGCCCAGCTCCCTTGGAATCATCAGCACACTGTACCCTAAACCTTTAAAAATCAAACTGCATATGAGTAGATGATGCAATTTGTTAGCACTGTTAACCCCATCACTTGTGTATTAAAAATCAGAGCCATTCGAATTGTTAGGTAGCATTGCTTTGCCCATGGATACCCCAGCAGAGCATCTCAGAATGGAGGTGAATCAGCTGCTGATTAGGTTTTCCACAACTGCTTTTGGCTTGTCATCACTGAGTAATAGTGATAAACACCCACGGTCCCTCTACTTCCAAACTAATACACCCGACACCAACTACTGCGCTTACTCTCTACTCACTGCCACATGTTCATCAAGTCCTTGCAGTGGGTTGTAAAGTGCTTCTTTGCATATACCATTAGGTGCCTACCATGTCCAGTGAGAATTCCTTTAGTAGCTGCTCACTGGGAAGGGCTCCAAAATTTTTGCTCTGGGCTGTTTTGGAGGACTGGGAAAAGACAACAGAGCTACATTGGCTGGGGAGGTGTTTTTGGTGTCATTTTTTCTTCATCTTGGTGCATAGTATTACCATGAGAGGAGTGGTATGAGGTTCCAAGTGGCTCACTAAATGCAGATATGCACATTATATGTTATACATATTACATATTAGCACACAGAGGTGCTGCAAGAGGTTCTCCTGAGTGAGGAACAGACACAGGCAGAGAGTTGGTTCTTTGGGAGATTTCAGCCAAATGGCATTGGATGCAATTTTCCTTTACAGTGATGAATCTTGCCCTCATTCTTTGTGTGTAATCATAAACAAGGATTATTGTTGTTACTATTCAAACTTGTTCCACATGGAAATAAAGCTGGAGCATATTAAATAGTAGAACCTTACACGGTAGTGGCGGAGAAGCTGGTTCCTTGTGTTTTTCAGACATTATGTTTAAATCTTGGTAGAAAAGCTCTCCCACAGGACAGTTCATCCTGTGAAATTCTAAGGGAATTGGGAAACCATATGAATAGCCCACCTGTTAATTAGGTGGCAGCTGGCTCACCGCATTCCTTGCTTGTAAGAGAAACTTTTTTAGTGAAAGATGGAAAAATCTCACCTAGATGAGTGAGTGAATTTTGCAGGTGTGAGTGCGAAGGTCTGTCTCCCCCGGACAAACTAGAACAGAGCAGACCACCGACAGGTGCTTTGCTGAAGCTCTTTTGAAGGCATCATTGCACCCTCCTCCATGGGGGAAAGCAGGTAGACAAGGTCTGTGTGAAAGTTTGCCTTGAGTTCACTTGTATGAGCTGGAAAGCTGGCTGTGGTAGGGATGCTGATAGTTACTGATGTCCCAGCTGGTGTGTTACTTGCAGTCTACTGGGGGAAGGGAAAACATTGGGAGTTTCTATGATGTCATAGGTGTACAGCAAGCTCGACGGCACAAATCTGTGTGTGTTTGTTCTAGAGATGTCCAATCTCAGTTAATGGACTTCAATCCTGTGCAGCATTGTGTGCTGCCTATCAGATGCTGGCTAACTCTTGCATATGCTGATGCAGTTCAGAGTGATCTTGCAGTACTGACTCACAAAGGGAGAAAAGCAGGTAGCGAAAGGGGTAGGTTCTCCTTGTTGAGGCTTCAGTGTAGTGGGCTTTCATTTGATCGATGCTTCAGTCCAGTGTTACTTGGATTGCCCCGTCTGTCTCCCACTTAGAAATGTGTTCTCCACAAGAGCTCCAGCAGAAGTAATGTCTGCTGGAGTCTGAAGACAGCCTGAAGGGAAAAAAACCTCGCAAAAGCATGATCCATATCCTATTCCTCCTTCTCCCCACACACTCATCACTGTATCTTCTCCCTGTGGAGCAACGTTGAAGCTGAAGATATTGCTTTAAATGTCAGTCATTTAACTACTAGTTATTTTAGCAAATAGGAGTGGGGTTGTCTCCTTAGGGTTGATTGAAAAAAGTCTTGAAGGAGGGAAAAAAAAAAAAAGAACGATAAAAGCAGAGACAGAGAAAAGGACAAAAAGGACAAAGGGAAGCATTAGGCCAGGATCTGAGTCAGAGGAAGGTGTTCTGGGGACATGCATAGGCTGTTTCCCACTGAGTTCAGACAACAATGATGCATCCTTTGTAATGTTAACTCCATGAAAGTCAAGGCTGTTTTCTGCTTTGGGTCTGGTCTTGCATTCTCAATCTGATACCAGCCCACTGGTTTGGGAGGAGGCAGCTGGTTAAGAAGACCCATTCCCCCTGGATGAGGGATTCTCCTGAGTTTGGGAGGTGATTTAGCAATTCACTTCGGCGAAGACTTGAGGGCAGAACAAACAGTTCTCAAGTCAGAACAGCGGTGCTGATGCTACTGCAGAACACCACAGAGCACAGAATCCCCCCCAGAAATCTTGTTCTCGTCCAGAATTCATTAGAATGTTTCTTTGAAAATGGGAATTGAATCTGGATATCTTCAGTACATCAGCTGATAATGAGACCCAGAGCTTTGGATGGCACTGCTCCAAGTAAGCCAGAACAGAACTGGTCCCCTGCCTAGGGATCCCAAACCTGACCACAGGCTGTCAACACGAGTGCAGTGTTTTTGGGGGGTAAATTGGAAAAATCTGTGGAAAATAAGTAGATAATTTTCAAGATATTTTGTCATGTTTTAGAAGGTACACAAAAATCATAACTAGAAAATAGGGTAAATACTTGTCTTTTATGTGTATATTTAGCATAAGAAGTTATTTCTTGTTAATGTTACATCTTAAGGATGAAAGAAGGCAGTGAAAATGTATTTGTACAAAGAATCTATGTAGCATTCATTAGAAAAAAACAATGCCTGACAATGAAGCGTAGCAGCCCATTAAAAGCCTGATCATTTAAACTGAGTGTAAAAGGAGGAGACCAAACCTTTCATAGAGGCTGAAGGGTCTGGAAAAAAAAAAAAAAATGAGAGGAAGAAAGCTCACAACATCGTGTGGTTCAAAAGCTGCTCAATGTAGATGAGAGCAAACTATAGCAACAATCAGATTAAGGAGGCATTTCATGCCGTTGTCCATCAGGGTTTGGTCTTTCAGTGTGTTCTTCTAATATCTTTAAAACACTCTAATTAGTTTCTCCCAGAAATAATGAAAGAGCTTATTTACTTACTGGTTAAAGGTTTAAAAAGAGGCTCAAATTTGCTCTAAGATTTGCATTTTAGTCTGAATACTGTGTATGTGTGCATAAACAGCAGATCTAATATAGCTGATGGTGAAACAGTCCTTACTCCTCCATACAATTGTGTCCATCACGTTTGAACATACAAAGCATACTTGTAGAGAAATACCAAAATCTCATTCTGTGTAACATGAGTGCCAAGTTATAAAAAGTCTTTTTTGCTGTTTTTGCTAACACAGAATCCACTACACTGTGCCCAACCAAATACTGAGGTAGTCATTACATTGTCTTTAAGAACTGTGTGTAGCAGATGTTTAAGGGAAGTGTACAAATGACACTTACCTCATTTGGTGCTATCTGGAGTGTAAGGGTTCCCTCTGCTTGGAGTGTGCATCTGGATTATCGCGGTTAACAGCTAGCAGAGGAGCTACCCCTTGAACACTTGTATTGTCTTTTGGGGTTCATTTATTCTGAAACTCAACTGGCATAGTTGGATTTATTGCAGTACCAGATGGAAAAATACCTCTTCTGACCACTTTGGTGTGTTCCCCTAATTTTTTCCTGTGAGAAATAATGTACACTGGTGTCTTATTCACCTTTTCCCAACCATTCCTCTTATTATGGAGGTCTGTAAAACCCCTGGAAGTCATTTCCTCTTCAAGCTCCACAGTCCTGCTCTACTTACTGTCTGTGTACCTCAAGCCATCCATGACCCAGAATGTTATTTTAACCTTTTTGATGCCTTTGCACATTCTACAACATACTCTGAGATGTGGCCAAGGGTTTCATCTGACATTTTGGCCTTTTGTCTGTTGGAAACTCCTTAACAGCTCTCAGGGCTTGCTGGCTGCTACGAGTGTGGACCTTTGATGAGTGCACAATTTGTAGCTACCGGATCTGTTCAAATGGGGATGTAAATGCAGACAGATGCCTCTCGTGGCACCTGTAATGGATTGTTTCAGCCATTAGATCTGGAGAAAACATTTTTCCAAGGCTCCAGCTCTCCGGGGGCAGAACTGTTGCATTATTCATGGCCAGTGTAAACTCCTGTCTTATGATTACAGCCAGTCATGCTCCCTTCCTCACTTCTCTTGTGCTTTCATGTTTCTTGTTCCTTTGCAAATCTAAAGGTGTGTCTCTTTGAAGTCTTCAAGGGGGAACTATTCTGTCATGACAAGAATGTGGAGCACTAACACACCAACGGTGTGTCTGATGAATGAGGATGGTGTTCCTTTTTCTGCGTACACATTTCATGCCATCAGCAGTGGAGCTGATTTTACCTGGGCATTAAAGGTGAAGTACATCCACCCATAACTGCAAGCCAAAGAGAGCAATTTGGTAGTTAGTTTAAATAACTTGTACCACAGTAGTGGATAGCCCAGATCAACTTCATTCTGGATGTAACAAGGATGGGGACTACATAAATCTCCTCAGTCCATTGCATGTTGTCCTAGTAAGCAATTGCTTTAGAAAATAGTTGGACTGGCAAATTATGCCCCTGATGGGAAGGCATTTTCCATGTCTTTGTTGTACATATTTTCTGGATATGTTTAAATGAATAGCATCAGCACAGAAACAAAGACTTATATGGAAAGTAAGTGTTTGGGAAATAAATGGTGATTAAAAATAAGAGTAATATGGAGCATCTGACCTTGCAAATATTTAAGCACCAAATTTGGTTCATAACTTTGGTCCGTCCATTTCAGTACGGGGGCTGTGGGACATTGGTAAAGGCCATTAGTTTTCTGTGGCAGCATCCCAAGCCTTCCTTCCGATCTTTCCTCAGCCCTGACTCTGCTTTCACAGTGAGATAAATTCGAACATCACCACAGACAAAAAAGCACTCTTACAGGAATGAGAAGGAATCAAGAAGTAATTTTCCATCTTCTATTGCGATTCTTATTCTGACATTTCCAGAAACATATGGCCCGTGTACTGCGAACGCTGTGCTAGGATGTGCTGTCCCTCTGCCTTGCTTCCCAGAACGCTCAGTCCCCCCCACACACATGCTGCCACCAATGTGCGATGACGCCTGGCATTGTGCTTCAGCCTGCTGGCAGCAGGGCACGTCTGTGGGACCATCCCATCCTCCCCGTGTCCCTCTGTGCTTCACTTCCCATTGCTTCAGGAGCAGGAGCTCGTGGATGCTCCAGCCCTATGTGGCTTAAGCTGGCTGCCACAGGGGAAGTAAATGAGGTAGGAAGTCCAAGCGTAAGCTCAGCGCACTGCTGTCTGAAGAGCTGCAGCTTTGGTGCTGTGGCAGCGCTGTAGTTGCACAGGGTTAAGCTCTGCATTGGTCTGAGCAGGCGGAGATGCAGATTCTACATTCTGCTGGTGACAGAGGAGAGGATGAAAGCAGCGGCAGATCCTGCAGCAGGAGCCCTGTTGCTAAGGAGAGCTTTGTGCAAGACTGGAGTTCTGCAAAGTGAACACAAATATCCGGGGTTTCTCCATGAATGGCTCCATCTGCATAGGGTTTCCAAAGCTTTTGTCTCTTCCAAAATGAAAGAGATTGCAGGGAATGACCTGTGTGCCAGTAGTGACATCAGGGCCTGCGTGGCTCTGTGTAAGCAGAGGACACTTTGGAGAAACTTCTGCTGTGGTGCTGTCCATGTGGGGCTGTCTGCTGGCACCGTGATGCTCTCAGCGAGGATTGCAACTGAAGCCAAAGATTTATTTTTGCTCCGCACTAGACAGGACTGTGTTGCCAAGCAGACAGCTCCTGACCTCCCAGCAGGTATCCCAGGAGAGTGGTTTGCCAGCACGGCAGTGACCGGAGGATACTGTTTGCTGTGACACTGTTTCCTCGAAATCTCCCTTCCAGTTCCCAGCAATACTTCCAGGAACAATCTCTCCATCTCCCGCACACAGTACCAGAAAAGCCCATTTTATTTCTTGATCCCTGAAGATCAGATGGGAGCATCCAACTTCACTATGCAGCTCTGTTAATGAAACTGCCAATTGCCACAGCAATATCTGCTGTGATATTTAGAAAAAGACATCATCACACTGCTCAGCTCTTTCTGCATCTTCCCACACACTGACCTTTGCAGGGCACCACTGTCAGGGTTAAAACAGCATCCTACCTCTCATCTGAAAGAAAATCATGTGACTGTGAGGCAGTCAGGTCCCCACACTGAGATGAGCTGTGAAATTCAGTCTTGGGGCCCTGGACATCCAGGAATGACTTCTGTAAGGTGATGGTAGCTGATGCTGGATATTCAGAGCTCTGCCCAGCAGTCTGGTTTAGGGGTGGACTGAACGTGATAGTGGTGAATGGAGAGCTGACAGGCAGGCTGGAGGGATGGCTGTGCTGGTGATGCTTAGGGCAGAGGTGAGCCAGTTCTGAGGATAACTGGTATCCAGGGTACCTCCTCTCTTGAATCTTTTTTTTTTTTTTTTTTTTTTTTTTTTGTGAAAGGGCTATTTCATACAACATCAGCAGAAAACTACTGGATTTTTGCTCAGGGAGAAAAAGGACTTGACTGGGCAGTTGTGGGGATCATTACAAGGGCATCTTCCAGGCAAACTGATTTCTTTCATGGGACCATATTACAGTTGAGTGGTTGTGTAAATATCCATGTTTTCTTTTCAAGACAGCAAATAATAGCCCCTGGGTGTTCTGTGCAGCTGTATAACTTCTGCAGGCTCTCATAGTCCTTTGGAGACTCCTTTTTTTCCCCCTGCTCACCTGATTCACTTCTTTTAAATGATATTTACAGTATTTACTAATAACTTTAAATTGCTTTGATAAAACGCTGTGTTCCTACACGTGGCTAAAGTGAGTCTCTTTGTTAGTCTGTGTGACTTATCCTCTTCCTACAGTCAATGCAGAGTGTGTGCTTTGGTGCCCAATGTATTCTGTTTTCTGAAATTCCTGAAGGGTTTTTCCTTGCTTACTGGGTTTCATTTCTCTAGGCCAGGTGCTGTCAAAAACTGAAATGTGCTACCCCTTACAACCTCACTATGGAAAAAAAAATAATAAATTGGAGAGAAATTCACCCAGCAGGTGCAGGCAAAAACATGGATGATAACCTTTCAGTCTCACTGTGCATCCAGATGTGCATGTGGTTAATTCACAACACCATGACAGCTCACGGCCTTACAGTGCAGTCAGGAATGCTGGAAGCCATCAGCAGCTCACTGCTGAGCCAGGACTCAGGCAATGGGATGAGTTCATAGGGATGGATGTGGTTGAGGAGCCTTTTGTGGCCACTGCAACTCTTGTCTATGCTGCCTGAAAGCATTTAGCTAATAACTATCAGGCTTCCAAAACCATAGGCTTGTTTTACAAGTCATGCATATTTAACGCTACATTGAATTGAAGCTCTTTTTTATTAATCTGCCGTTTCTTTAGTACTGAAAACCTGTGCTTTTAGATAAGTTGCTTTGGGTTTTTTTTAACTTTTAAAGTTGAAGGCGTATATCTTACTGAAAAAGCAAAAAATGATCATGTGACCCAAAATCAAATAATTCCAGGACCTGGATCTCACTGTGTCTCTTTGTGGATCTCACTCACCTTTGCAAGCCCTGTGCTAAGAACTACCAGAGCCAGGAGAATTGTCTGCCTCCCTGATTCAGTAGTGACACCCCATGCATTAATTTTCAGAGAGAAAAATCCCTAAGTAACACTGCAGGTGGTTTATGTAAATCTCTTTCCCTCAGTTCTTGCTGCTGTGAATCTGGACCAACGCTTATAAGGCAAATGGAGAGTCTAAATCATTGGAGACGCTCTGTGCCTGTGCAAACACTTTTATGGCCATTATATCTCCTGCAGTTGCTGTGGCTCCACTTCAGGCACAAATCCCACTTAGACAGCAGCCGATGGGTGCTGACTCATGTAAATGAAATAGCATTCTGTAAGATCCCAGACACCATTTGGGGACCCCCGTTTTGAAGTGGGCTGCAAAATTACTGTACTTGTACACACAGACGGTGGCTGCAGCCTCCTACCAAGTTCACTCTGCATTTCTCTTTCTCGCTGCCAAGTTGCTCTCCTTTTAATTAATATTTCATCCTGTTGATGCAACTTGTCCACTTATTTTCCCAGTTGTTTGCAGTGCGGATTTCCCAAATTGTTTCCTCTGGGCACTTGCAAAATCAAGATCTCACATCTGAGGATCTCCTTGCAGCTCAATTATTGAAATTTCTTGCTGAAAAATGTATGCACTTTTAATTTAAAAAAAAAAAAAAGAAATGCCCGGTAAAATCAGCCGGGAGGTAGTTTGGGGAATACTGCATTAAGAAAAAAGATGAAAAACCACACAAACCTCAAGTGGATTAGCTGTTACAGCACGGTACGTCCAGAAACCTTTCCCTAGTAATGGATGAGGTTTGAACAGAGCCGTATCACCTTATAAAAATATCAGAAGTTGAAAACACAGGAGATGTTATCTACCTACCCCTTCCCCTGTGAAGTGCCGCCCTAACTTCAGCAGTGCTTTGGTGAAGGCTGGCAGCATCCTGGGCCAGCCAGATGTACGCTGGGGGCTGAGCAGGAGGCAGGTGCTTGGTTGTCCTTTTTGCACATAGCAGATTGCTTCCCTGTTCACGGAACAGACTGGCAGTGCCTCCTACTCTCTCAGCTGTCACGGACAAGGCTGACAGGGCCCAGTTCGGTCCCAGTGACCCAGCTTGTGACCTCGTTTCTGTCCTTACAGAGACCACTGCAGGGAGGACAGTCATGTGCAACTGCCCTATGAGTGTGGGGCTCTGAACACAGACAGATGCTGTGCAAGGGACATCATCTGAAGTTTTCAAGAAAAGGGTAGATATGGCCTTAGGAATATGGTTAGTGGGCATGGTGGTGGTGGGCCGATGGCTGGATTTGGTAATCTTAGTGGCCTTCTCCAGTCTTAATGATTCTATGAGCATTGCCTTGTTTACTCATCTAGATGTGGTGTAGAGGAGACACAATTATGTTCTAGGAGCGAGTGATGTACAAAGTGTATTATGGATGGCCCCATATACCCCAGTCCTGAGGGCCACTTAACCTCTCATGGTAGGTACAAAGGTGGCCACTATGCAGCTCACTAGCCCTAAAATTAATTAATTGAGAAGATACGTGAGGATTTACTTCCTTCTGCCACTGCCTGCTTGGAAGTAGAACTGATATGCTGAGTATTTTTAAGGGGAAGATTTTAATATGTTGTTGAAGAAAAGTTCATAAGAGGGTAGTAAAAGAACAGCAGCAGTAGTTTCTCCTCCTGTCCTCCTGGAGATCAGAGGAAATGAGAGACAAGAAACAGAAAGAGAAGCTGTGAATTGGAAAGTGAGGGTGGAGGACTTGAGAGACAGCATTGGTTGGTGGTTCCTTTTTTGTTTTCAAAGAGAAATTGTCCAAGACTGTCCAGATACGGTGCAAGGGGCGATGCTGTCCACGGCACCTGAGTTTTCCTCCCTGCCACATCTCCTATCTTTGCAGTGTGAAATGTGGGATTTTGTACACACGGAAAACTGGCTGATCTCAGTCTGCAATGAAACTCTCATGTTTTCTCTGCCAACCTCTCCCTTGAAATGTAAATAAACAAGGTTGGAGACAGATAATGAGGCCCTAGGGTAGGGGACTGAAAATCCAACACCATGTTTCCTGTGGCTGAATTTCTGATGGGGAAAAATAAAAGCTAGATGAGGAATGATATAAAAAGAAATCAGGCCTGTAGTTCACCATGTAGGAAAGCTCAGAGCTGCTGTAGAGAAACAGTGGTATGCAAGCTAATGAATAAACACAAACAGTGGTGAACACTTCCTACAAAAGCTCCTTCCACTTCTTTTCTGAAAGCATTTTTCTTACTGGTGCTTGAGCAAAGCCTGTTTGGAAGCTATGTGCCCCAAACAATAATGAACTTGGTGACTGGTGGCCAGGAAAATTCTCAGTGGTGATTGCAGAGTCTTTCTGAGCTAGATTGAACTAGGACTGCAGTTCTTGGGATGCATCTGCTGACTGGCAGCAGATCTGCAGTCACCATCTGTGAGTTATAACTAACTCCCAGAGAAAAGGACCAAGAGGAAGCCTTTTTACCTTGTGTTTTCCCGGTGAGGATTGATTCCTCAGCGCTTGCTACCACCTCTCTCTGGAGCATCCCTTTCTATGAGGCACTGGATCAGTAGGATTAAAGATGGCTTTCCCATCCCACCTACAAGTCAGACTTGTAGGTGAAAAAGTTGTTCTTTAAGGTGTCTAAGAAAAGTTGTCCCTTCTCTCTAAGCAGTTGTGCATTTCTGTAGGAAGCTCTGCTGTTCCCTTGCTGAGCAGTCCTGCAGCGACCATCTCAGGTCCTGCAAATGCCCTGATCAGAGGAGGCAGACATACAATTTCCTTCAGTTTGCTGCTGTGCAATTAACTCCGTGGAGCAGAGCTGCCTTGGGAGCAGGCAGGGAATCACTTTGCTATGGCATAGCCATGTCAGCTAAGGCTCAGCTCTGCCCTCCTTCTCCTTGGCACTCGTTCCAAGGTGCCTGACCCTATTAAGTTAGAAATGTTTTTTAGGCAACAAGCAGCTTACACTATGGAAGTGATAGCTGCAGTTCAGTGCGGTAATACAGAAGCTCCTGCTAGTTCGAAAGAATTCTGAAGCAATCCATGTTTTTCAGAAGATAAACCTGCAGAAGCAGTTTCTGCATTTCAGAGAAGGATATGTGTGGATCTGTAATGCTGTGGAACGGCAGTGCAGGGGCTGTATACATAGCACTTATTAAGGAAGATATTGCCCACCAGTCCTGAGTGTTCATATCCTATTTGTTCAAATCTGAACAGCAAGAAGGCTGCTCATTTTCTTAATTTTTACTTAATTCAGAGGCTACTGGGAGGTAGCTGCCACCTGCACCTGTACTCACAGTGGAGCAAGACTTTGGGTTTAGGGACAAGGCTCAGAGCCCTGTGTGCCCAGGTGCCACAGAGAAAGAGCAGGAAGAAAGCAAAGCACACCCAGCTAGGGACTTCTCAGTTTCCACTGAAGTTTAACATTAAGCATGTTTCTAGCTGCTTTGTTGGGCATGGTTAATACTGTGTCTGCATATGTGCGTGGGCAGAGGGCTGAATGGCAGTGAATTGCTGTGAAGCACATGGGTAATTGCTCTGGCTTGGTTGAGGCTTTTTTAGAATTGTTTGTAAGGGCTTGAAGAGAAAAGAGAAAAGCCAGACATGCAGAGGCAGTTTCTTGCAGACAGGACTGTGTGAGTGGAGCACCATGGGCTCACTTTGGGCATCCTCCCCATGCATCCTCTGTTCCTTCCAGTTCCACACCAAAAATGGGCAGACAATCTTCAGAGCAATGAAGCATGTTTTTGACCTTTGTGTGGGAGGGGACCTAGCTGCATTGCCTGTTGAGCCCATTTAGAGATCAAGGTTGTGTGATGCTGCTGTGGTGACAACTTACGAGCAGCAAAACTCTCACTGAATTCAGAGCTGAAAAGAGCAGATGTGACTTTTCATACAGCCTTCTGGTTCCTTTTAAGAGAGCACTATAAATGAGATTATTAATTGCATCAACAAGGAGAATAACACCAGCTATTTTCCCTGGTGTTTCAACGGCTTGCAGAGTTAGAACAAATCCTCTGTGCCAGCAATCTCCAGTGGATCTGAACACGAGCTTAAACACCAGGAATGCCTGGTTCTTTCATCAGCTTTGGTACGGACTCAATATTGTGTGACATCCAAGAAGTCCCTTGAAGTTTGTATTTAAGGAAGTACTGTTCTGTACATCCGAAAGCAGACCAGTCTGGTCCAGGTAAAACACAGCTAAAGTCTCAAATTCTGTGCTCCCAGAATGAAAGGCGTTTATGAATGCGATGCTTGTTACATGCCTACTGCGTAATGTTATGTGGACTCGTAACGTAGTAAACACTGCAGATATTCCAAGGACATAGCATCTTATCTGTAGTAAACAAGTTCTGAAGCTCCCCACTGAATTAATCTGAGCCTCTGATGTCCTTCTGCTGATTTTGGTTGAGTTTTTGGCCTTGAATACCTTGAAGGTATTTGCTGCCATCTTCCTATTTTATCTGCCAAACCCACCAGTCCCAGGCTCTTCTGTTAACCAACACAGCAGATGCACTTAGAGTTACGAAGCCCAGAGTAAGCAAATCTAAAGTGTTTAATCTATTATTAATCAGTCAGTTGCAGAAATGATAGGGCTCTGGGGGACCTCAGAAAGGCATCAATATTTATGGCCTCGTTAGCAAATGCCACATTTTTTTTCTTTTTTTTAAGAGACACTGGATTATGAAGGATGTTTGTGTTTTGAATCATTCCATAAAGAGGCAATGTCATGTTTTAGGACAGGAGGATCCTGAACAAGGTGTTTAATATTTATCAAAATATTAGGGCTTCCACCGTACGTCTTTTCTTCTTTGTCTCTCATTGCAGCTTTCACCTTCTCTAGAAGCAATGACCCAAGCTGCATTCAGAGAGCCCTCGCTGTTCTCATCTGTCACCTAGGGAGTTTTTGAAAATGAAAAGATGAAATCCCCCTAGTTCCATTTGCCAAGATTAATTATGCATATTCCTTAAAAAAAGAAGGAGAGATGAAGAATGATTTTAGTTCCAAAAGAGCTCTATCCACTACAGGTGATTTTTCTGGATTAAGCAAGATGAAACAACTCATCCTATAATGCTATTCTTTGTCCTCAATACACAACCTTTTCAACCTGATTAGCTTTTGCTTTCATGTATTCATATTTATTGTTTTTAAGTGCACTACAGTTTTAGTCCAGTTAGATTTCTTCCCTTAGCCTTTTAATACCAGAATCCACTCCCTTTAGTTCTATTACAGTTTCTAAGTTTTTGTAAAAAATCTCTTCCCTGGTATTGAAGAATAATCTCTCCCATCAAAAGATTACTTCAGTGCCCCCATTACTGAAGCAGCCCCTCTGCTGAACATTAGTGTTCTCTCTTTGATGCAGGAATTGAAGGAAAGAACACTAGAGCAGAGACTGAAATCCAAATGGGAATGAGAGGATAAGCTGAAGAGTAGTACTGTGAAATAACATGGAGTCAGCAAAAGGGAGAAAGAAAAGAGGAAGAGAGGGGACATGCCATAGGAAAGAAACAGGCCAACCCGAAGCCAGTGTAGAGCTGCCTTTATGTTATTGATCTCATCACTCATCCCTTCTCACGTTTTGCTGCCAGTTGACCTGGCTGCTGGCTGTCCCTTCTTCACACCCAGCTCAGGCTTTTCTGAGTAGAAAAAGGGTATAGCACATATTAATTCATGTTGAATCAAATGAGCAAGCAGAAAATCCCCCTACTCGGGCTTGAGTCCAGTAGCACAAAGCTGGGAGGGGCCAAGAGAGGATCCCTGCCCATGCTGACTGACTGCACAAAGTCTTCTGGCGTATCCCAATTGTTTTACAGAACCTGGCAGCAATTCCAGAGCTCACTACACAAGGGCTTTCCCCTTCTCTAATCTCTCCGTCCAGGGAGTTTGAAACCTTGTTCTCCACATCCACATGAGACTGATTATCACCAAGGTTGGAGGATGGTTCATCGTGTTTTTGTGTGCTGGGAAATTAGATATGGAATCTTTCACTCTCTTTGCTCTGCAGTGTGTTCTGCTCATAACTCCTCCCCCACGTGAATGGGGCAATAGCACTGTTTGAACCATTCATAATCTCAGAGCTCTGCATCCGTGGCTGCCATGGAAAAGGAAAGACTCAACTGTGGTTTACTTGGCTGAGCCTTTCGAGGTCTGTAGTATTTGTCCATTGCAGTGACTGCCAGACTGCTGGAAATAACTGCTGTGCTTACACTGAGCCAACCCTTGGGCTAAGGAGGTCTGCACTATACCTACAATACTTTGTGCTCCATACTTTGGAAACATCACCTGTGGCATTAATTATTTTTTTACTTTTTGAGTTTAAAGTACTCAGGGCTTTCCCCAGTTTTCCTCCACCCATGAATCTTACTTGGTCTGTTTGCTCCTACCCAGGAGTTTTGTGCTCTTTGCACCTGAGCCCAATGTACCAACTCTCTCTCAGCACTTTTTTCCCACTGCTGCACCCCAGTCCATTGCAGACAATTACAGATTTCTGTCTGCAAGTGGGTAGAAAACTTGCAGAAAAGTTCCCAATCAAAACAGGTCTTTGCCACTAAAGATTTTTCCCCCTCAAGAACGTAGTAGCTTCAATAAATGTTTACTATCTCCTTGCCACTGCAAATCTGAAATAAAAGGTAAATGTGGAGATTTCTATGTATGCTCACACTTTTTGCCAGTTTGCCACTACCTCCCACCTACCAGTTGGAGAAGAGAAAAAAAAAAACAACAGCATTTGATGCCAATCTCCACCTATTTTCACATTGTACACACACAAGGAGGATAATGACATGCAGCAGCACTTGCAGTCCACTAAATATTCATTTCCCGGTGTTTTTTTGTATCTGTATTACAGATATGTAATTCCTATCAGACGTGTCAGGTGCTCGGTGTCTCTGGAGACAGCCCAACAGTGGAGGCGGGAGACTCCGAGAATGTAAATGTGTGCTGAGGAAATGTGAGAGTGTTTTCTGCATGCCCCAGTGATCAAAATAGATCCCTGGGTGCTGCGCCCGCACTTTCCTCTCTTCTCCCTTTCTGCTTCTCATTTGCTGCAGTGGCATTGATGCTTCAGTTGTGCAGGAGAAGGCCTGGGCAGTTTTCTTGCAAATGAGTTGCAGGTGTGAGGTTAGTGCTGGGCACAAAGGGAAAGTTTCAGGTTTCTTCCCCTTATGCTGCAGATGGTGAAATAAAACCAGGAAACAGAGCTCTGTTGCGCTGTTCACATTTCAGGACAGTGTGTTAGTGCAGGAGGGTGCAACTCAGAGCCTGTATTGCCCAGTGAGCACAGGAAGGGGTGTGTCTCTGACACCACGTTGTGTGTTCTCACCAAAGTGATGCCCTACACCAAACCAGCACAGTCTCTGCTCCAGTGCTCCCTTCAGAGAACAATCCTGGAGCTTCTTTCCTGTCGTAGTTACAAATCTTGCCATGCTTCACCTTCTGCATTTATTCATGGTGAGTTTATTGTCAGTTGCTCTCATGCCAGTGTTGTCCTTTAGCATCAATAGCTCTTCTCTAGTGTTTACCCCTCTGATGTTTTTATAGAGAGCAACCCTATCCCCTCTCAGCCTTTGTTTTCCTGCAGGAAGAGTGCCAGACCTTTTAAATTTCTCCTCTTGAGACAAGCTCTCCATTTTTCAGGACAGGTACCTTAATATCCAAGGTTTTATCCCCCAAAACCCCACGTACCTTGGTCTGTCTGGCTAAAAACCCACTGTTTCTACTGCACTGAAGTTAGGTTTGCATTTGTGTGCCAAGGTTAGTGTAAAATACTCTCTTTGGGAAAAGGGGTCCCCGTGCCTATGGGATGCTGCATGCATGCCGAGGGACACTGTCAGCAGGATGCGGTGTGCGAGACTCTGAAAAGGATTACTCAGTGTGTGAGGGGGTGTTGTAAGGAGGATTTGGAGGTACGTGACACTGAGAAGGATTAGTCTCTGTGTGAAAAAGTGTGTGCCTGTATAAAAGGGGGAAGATAAGCGAGTGGCTGCACGTGGCACATGGAGAGAGATTAGCTCAACGCATCCGCGAACAGGATGATAAGGAGTGCAGTGTGTGGCACTGTGACAAAGCGGGGTTCGAGCTGATGGAAGGATTTGTGCCTGCACATGTGTGCAAGCATCCAGGTGGAACATGCTGAGAAGCATCTGGGAGGCGTGTAGCAGAGATCCAGGCTTTCCAGGTGACTGCCTCTGTGGGTGTGCATCGTTGTGCCATGGCCTCAGCCATGCTAGATGCGAGCTAAATGCACTCTAAGTGAGTTTTTCCAGGGAAACGGGGTCTGGGAGTGGCCAGGCTTCATGCCCAGAGCTGAGTGAACCCTGGCAAAATGTCATTAACCCCATATTGTACCCTGTTCTCCTCAGATTTATCCATGCTGCTCCACCTGGCTGCCAGCGCAATACCTCTGCCAGGTATAAAGGAGCTGGCACCAGTCTTGGAGCAGCTCCACGATCCGGGGCAGGGGAGGTGGGTTGATGGCATCCCAGTGCTTATTTTTTTAATGCTCTTACTTAACACTGGAACTTTTCTCCCTTATGCTCTCCCATGGGAAAACCAGGGTGTTATGTTAAAACCAGCAACTTCCTACCTTTGATCAAAGCTCACTCTTCATTCAGAGGGGAAAAAAAGTGTTGGAGATTTTCAGCTAACGTTATTGTTTGCAATATATCTGAAAGGGATCTCTTTCTGTTGGCATTAGTTTCAGCTCAGGGGTGCTAAAAGTAAGGTAGGCTGGACCTTTTGTGGTCAAAATAGTTGGGGTACATAGGGTAAGTTTTCTTCAAAAAATTGATCCTGTGCTTGTCCAGCAGTCCATTTGAATGTTTGCTTTCTGTTTAGTGATAAATCATCCAAAGTCTGGCCAGCTGTGCTGGAGCTTTCACTAATTTAGAACCAAAGAAATGCTCGGGATGGGAAGGGATGACAAATACCGTCTGGTTCTTTCATAAGGAAAAAGGCTAAAACCCAAGTAGCTGTAGATTCCCTTTGGTGCATGATGCTGTACAAATATTAGAATATCTCATAGCTAGAAACTGAGGTAGGAGGCTTCCAACCAGAAATTAAGAGCATTTTAGAACAAAGAAAATTTCCCATTCCCCTTCTCTTTCCCAGCGCTCACATCTGTTATTTTCCATACATTTGCTTTGAAGGATTTTCCAATCAAGATGTTAAGAGATGTTTTTTAAGGGTCTTTTATCACAAATCATACCTAAGGATGCTTGTGAAGAGGACCTTGATGACCTACACACAAGCAGACATGAAACAAGTAAATTTTACAAGCAATTCACAGCAAACTGCACACACAAATCAGGTCCGGTATCCCTGCAGCCTCATTCAGCAAATATGTTGTATTTCCCAGATGGCAAAAGTAGACCATGTTTAAGCCCATTGTAATTCTGTTGTCCTCAATGTAGTTACCAGGGGGACTGTAATGTAGACAACTCTTCTACACTGAAATTTCTTAGCTGTCTTATTTTGCCCCTGCATTGACTGTTGTTTATAAGCAGACAGAAAGCGGATGATTTTGTCATTACTCCTTGCATTGGAGATTTAAGAATAAAGTGTGCTACAGCCACACCTTGCTGCTCAGCTGTCAGGCTTGCAGAGTGCACATGCACAGAAGACTTCTGTCAACCAAACCTGCCCCTCAGTGCATCCCAGTTGTTCCAGTGTAGACCTGTTCCAGAGGCAGTGCCACCAAAGCATCCAACCTCTGAGTGCACTGATAAAATCTGTCACAGAAGTCAGTCTGTATAACTCACAGTGTATGTGAGTTAAGGCCTGATTTTCAAAGGTGGCACGCACCATATGGCTTCCTTCTGTGTCCTGATCCCAAATCACCTTAGGATCGTCCCAGCATTTCTTTAAAAGATGTGGAAGCCATTTAAGCACCTTTCAGAAATGCTGCTGAGGCTCTGCACTGACACCACTCTGCTGTCAGGACCAGCAGAGCAAGGGAATGATCACACCACATGCTTAGGAAATATGACTGCAGATGTTCACTGCCATGTTAAATATAGGCATCCCAAAATAATTTCTCTCATAGGGAAATTAATCTCTTCTGTAACAGGAGGGTCAGGAACTCAAAGTGAAGGATACATGCATTCAGCCTGCCACCCATTCTGTGCCACGTTCAGCAGCTATATAGGGTTGTAGTACAGAAAGAAAACAAACACACCAAAGGTGTAAATCACAGATTTTTAATTACACCCATTAATGTCCATGCCTAGAGACAGAGGGATCTGCCCCAGGGATGTTTCTTTTTGCCTTGTTCCTGTCAGACCAAGTCTTTTTGGGGGGTTTGGGGCCCTGGAGGTAGTAGCCTCACTCTTTGCAATCTTCTCTTTTAGACCTGTCTTTGTCCTTGGAGGCTTTTGGAATAAATGGTGCCTTAATTAGGTTAATTACATCTTTAGCCATCCATGTGCCCACTTCTCATATACTATTAAGAGTCCATTACACAGTACAGTTTCCCCAGTTTTCCTTTTGGGAGGCAAATCTAATACCTGATGTGTGAAGCTTTCCCTGGCTAAGCTGTCTCATATGAGGTTTGTTAAATACAAGAACTGTTCTAACTCCTTGAAAATCTGGTGCTCTTGGTGTCTCTCTGCCCAGAGCCTGCCCAACCCAGTGCGGCCAGTGACTCTAAGCTGACAGACAAATGTATTTTATCAGAGACTTCATCCTACAGTGTCACCAAATGCTTGTATAACATCTGGGGAATAGTGGAAAAGTCTCTGTGATGCTTGTGAAAAGTGGTACGAATTAGTATCCTTCAGATTCCTGCTGCTTTTCTGTCTAAATAATGCTTTACAGGCAAACTTTCTGTGGAGAGGCAGTGAGGTTTTTCTCAGTAGCTTCCCAAATCGTGTCATACTCTTCGGTTTACACTGATTAACTGCATGAGACAGGAGCAGCATCTGTATGTGCAGTGTCACTGCTCCCAAATGACCTGAAGTTTATAACAGTTTTCCTTACTGTGCTCTCGCTGGCTTCCCCACGATTTGCATTTATGCAAAATGTTTTACATGATCTTTCTTGCTCCCTGCAGCTCACTAGAGAGCCTCTTGCTTCCGGAGCTTAAAAACTCTCCCAGAATGGAAATCAGCAGAGGAGAAAAGGTGCTGTTTGTATATAGGTAGACATATCAGCAAGAGAATCGAAAGTTTTCTTAATGGTAGGGGTGCTCACCCATTCTTCTGCCCAACTCTCATGTTCCATTTTTCCAGACTATTTTCTGAGTCCCAATGGCAGAATAGGATGTTGAGAATATCTGAGTTGCTCCTTGTATCTTCACTGGCCTTGATGTAGAAAAGCTGGCTTAGCATTGTTTTTTTGCTAGCAGAAATCTTTGTGAACACACAGAACTGTGAAGTGGCTTGGACTGGGAGGGACCTCAAAGATCATTTTGTACCAACCCCCACACCACAATCAGGTTTGCCAACCACTGAATCAGGCTCTAGATCAGGTTGCCATCAATGAATGTGTTTGCTCTACAGGTGAAACATCTAGTAGACACACTTTTCCCAAAGCTTTTGTCTCTCAAGGATACACTGTGAGAATGCTTCATGCTTGAGAATTTGATGCTGCTTGTCATTAACATTAAGGAAAAACGGTTGTCTAAAGATTTTTTAATCAAAAGTGCACATCCAAAGTACTTTTATGTGATGGGTGATACGTTCAGCAACTACTTCCCTGTCTTGGAGCTCTCTTTGGCTCTGTGACATTTGTTTCTGCACTAGACCACCTTCATATGGGATCAAGTGCAGGTCCAGGAGAAGGCTGTAGCTGTGGAAGCCCCCTCTGACATTCTGGTGAAATGACACAGAAGGTTTGTCAGGATTCCTCTAGCAACCCGTGGGTTTCCCCCAGCTGCCCCATTTCATTTTGCTCTGCTCAGTGGGACAGATGCCTGCACCTCCCACAGGAGGGGAGCTGCCCTCTGCAGCTGGTGGCAGTCCCAGTTTAACAAATATCCCCTCTCTGTAGAAGCTCCATCTGGGCAGGTTTGCTAGCTGCACTTCATATAATCTGTTTGTTCCACCACCCACAGGAAACTATTGGCACAGAAGTTCCGCCAGAGACCATAAAATCACAAACCATAAGTCCAGCTCTTCCCATCTGTCGCAGTTCTGCATTTCTGCTCCCCAGACAACACAGTCTCCCACCAGGATTAAAAGATCCGAAGCTTGAACTTGTTTGTTTGGGATTTTTCGGAAAAGCTGGTGCTCGGAGGCATGGCAGAAATAAAAATCTGGTTGCTATTATCATTTATTGCCCTCGCAATGCAGACAGGATTAAAGCTGTTCTAATGGCAGGGAAGAAATTGTAATATTCCCCCTGACATTAAGTAGGCCTCAAGAAAGCTGCGAGCACAATGGAACGGAACGTTCAAGTGAAAAGGAAAAATAAAAACCCTACAACAAATGACTATAGCAAAGAACCACCAAGGGAGGCACTTCAACCCACAAAAGCCGGCACTCTCAGATGTCAAAGGATCTTGTCATTCTGCACCTAGCTCAGCCCTTGCTGGGGTGTTAAATGGGGTTTCAGAACTATTTGTGCTTTGGCAGGCCTTAGCTGAGTGCATGTACCACTGGGTAGTACAAAAGGGTTATGCTCTGGAGACTTAACCCTTGTCAGTGAGTGTAGCTCACAGGGTTTGTGCTTTCGCTGCTCCTCATTTCAGAATGGCTCCGGTTATTGCAGAAAAGATGGCAGTTTTGGAGCAGCGTTAGCACATGTAGGTTTTGGAGCATATGCTCAGCAGATACCTGTAATGTGCCTTGAAAATTTATAGAAAATGTGTAGGTTATATATAACACATCAAGCAGCTGGTGGCTTAGGAACTGATTCCCCATTCAGGTCCCAGGGACAAGATGCTCTGTCAGGTTTGCCAGAGGGTGTGTGTGCTTCGAAGAATGCTTTGTCCTGAGTAAGCACAGAGTTCCTCCATCTCTGCCAAGACCAGAGACCATTCCTGTGGAGAAGTGAACCTGGCGGTGCTTTCCTGCATGCGATGAACTCTGTGCTTTTTATCTGCCGCCTTTTATTTTTAAATGAGCCGGGAGTCAAATGGTGTCAGAAAGGCCAACAGCAGCTCACTGAGAGAGGCAGCCTGGGTGCCCTGTAACAGCCTGCACAGCCAACATCCCTCCTAGGCTGGGAGTATTTTAAGGTAGAACACATGCAAGGCATCACTACTGAAAGATAAGTCAGGTTAGGGAAAATTCCTGTGTCTCTCCATTTAGGTCCCTGCTTTACCTTCTCTTCTTATCCAGCTGCATAATTTCTCTCCTCTCTGCTGGGAAGGTAATTCTCTACTCCAAGGAGGGTACTCGGTGGCTTTCTTTATTGTTATTTAACATGTATATATTGAAGTACCTCACAGAGGCCTCGTAGCATTGTTCCAAGCATCCTACAAACATACAGAGCAACAGTAGCATCTGCAGCAGTACCTGTGTGCGAGGGATACAGGGTAAAGCTAATGCTGAGCCAAGTAGAATTAACAGGAATGCCCACACTTCCCATGGAAGCATCTGAGATACAGCATATCCATTCTGTTTCTTTGAAGGAATCTGTCCCTGTGAATTTAAAAAGAGCCTCATCTGGAAAATTAATTAAAAACATCACCACCATGAAAAGAAGTCAGTATTTAAGCAAATATAGTGGTCTCTTTTCATTTGCATCCAAAGCAAGCATTAAAATCTGGGCACACCAGGACCATGCCCAGTGTGACCCCTCAGAGTTTAACTCTGGCTTTGTCTGGCTACAGCATTTAGGATCTGACTCTGCAACCAAGAAATCCAGTGCTCGTATCTGAGTAAAAGCTGCCAAGGGTGCACGGAGGGCTCATTGCAGAGGCTGTGCATGCATGCGTGTGTGTTCCGTCATGTTCTTTGGCTGCTTTGAAAAGAAGAAGGTGGAGTGTTAATAAATGAAGTTGTTAATTTCCAGTCTGCTATTGAGAAAGCCTTAAAATTAGTTGTGTTAATTCAGCAGCGTGCAAGGATAAGCTTTTATGCACTGTAGCACAAAACAATTAAAAATTGGAAATTTAGAAGCAAGAATGGAAAAAAATAGAGGCAGGGAGAAATGAGAAGGGATTAAATCAATCTCACCTCTGGCTGTATGGGGAAAAGCAGGCTCAGGGCATGAGACCCACAGGGGAGGTTCAGGTTGGATACTGGGGAAAAAAAAATTATTCTCAGAAAGTGATGATACAGTGGCACAGCTGCCCAGGGAGGTGGTGGGGTCACCGTCCCTGGAGGTGTTGGAGAACTGTAGAGGTGTGGCACTGAGGGACGTGGTCAGTAGGCATGGTGGATCGGACTTGGGGATCTTGGTCTTTTCCAACCTTAATGATTGAGATTCTATGATCACTGCCACGAGGACATCTGTGGTCAGTTCTGTGATCAAACCACTGTTCTCCAGCAGGTTTATGCCCTCAGCACGTACCCTGCATCTTGCTAGGGAAAGCACAGTGTCTGAGAGGAGAAGGGCTGAAAGCCACTAGGAGGACTATGAGAAGCAGAAAGGAGAGTTTTGTATGCAGGTCAGAACTCAGTACTTCCAAACATTGGCTGCGATCCCAAAGCAGACACTGGAAGCACTGAATGTAGACCCAGGGCTGGAGGAGGTCTGCAGGTCACCTGCTGTCACCGATCACCAGAGTTTTCCCACTCAGACTGCTCTCCAATTGCAGCTGTTCCATTTGCCTGTTTTGCTGAGAAATGCATTTTCACATCTCTACCCTGAAATAACTGTTCTGAAAGTTACTCAGCTCTTCAGTCACCTATCAGATCATGAGTGATGTATTACCATGGACCAAAAAAAATATATTAATCATATTGATTAAAAATGGAAAGAGGCTCAGGAGATAAGATTGAAATGGAAAATTAAAAGGTGTTGAGCTGATGGGCCTGGCAGAGAGGCTGACACAGAGCTGCAGCCAAAGGTGGTCTCAATTACTGTTCTATTTCAAACCTGGAGATGCAAATATGTCATAATTGAACTCCATGCCTGGAGCAGACTGAAAGTGCTAAGGGAAACACTATTATGGGCAGGAAGTAATCCTAAAAAGAGCTAACAACATGAGTCTCAGGAACACCACAGAAACTGAGACCAGTTTGACTGACACATCTGCAAAAACACAGGCCAGAGAAAATCTGGGAGTACCTGCGCACATATTTTAGGAGGCAGGGTGAATAAGAGCAAAATGTTGGTTAATGGGATGAAGGTTAAGGAAGGAGTGGGTTAGGTGGATGTTAACACCCTCTTTCCACAGTGGAGTTAAACATGAATGATGGAATTGCTTTTCCAGGTAATGTCCATAGCCTGGCTTTCACATTGCAACCTGTTGCCACTTTCAAAGCAAGCACTTAGAAAATCCTCATCGCAACCTGAGGTTAGCATTGAGGATAGTCACTAGCTTAATGTCTAGAAAAACTGCCCTAAGCAAATACAGTGCACTGAGGAAAGAAGAGGGTCTGGTGCTTTGTTCTTTTTCTCTGCTGTTCATGTTCCTCAGCAGAAAGCTACACCCTGGGTACTGTCACTAGTTTTCCTATTATAGCACTACTTGCAGACAGACCATCTAATGAAGCAGAGGAAGCAAAATTAGTTCAGTCCTCATCCTTCACTTCCTTTTATAATACAGTTGTCATTTTTTTCCATTTTTCCATCTGTAGCAATCTTGCTTTAATATTTATGATTGCGCTTCAGACGTTGAGGTTTTGATGAGGATAAATTTTGGGATTTCTTTTTCATTGGAAGCGAGAGCAGGATAGCTGGCTGAAATAGCCTGTGGCACCAGAAGTCTCAGTCACAGAAGTTATATGCCTGTACCTCCTTTTTAGTGGTTTCTGAGGGCCTTTTAAGGGACCCACCTGATATCTGCATTTCACACAGGAGATTTGCACCTAATGTGTAATCTTCATTCATGTTAAAAGTGCCACCATTGTTTGAAAATTGATTGAATATCGTCTGGGAACTCTTCAGTATATTTAATCCTTAGTTTTCTATCATACACTTAAATGGTACGTTTAAAAACAAGCAAATCAAACACGGAAGGTATTGATAAACGCAAGTTTGGTGACTCAAGACCTTTGATATTTGGATTTTATCTTCTTTTTTGTGTTTTTTTTTTTTTTTTTTTGGGGGGGGGGGGTAAGAGCAAGGCTCTACTGGAACTAGTAAAAGAAATTTCAAGATGTGAAGTACAGGAGTGGAAGAGCAACAATTTTCAGTTAGTTTCTTTATTACAGAGATTAAAGTCAAGCTCAGACTGCTTTGCCCTCACCTATCACCATGACTATTTAAGAAAAAACACTAAATGACAGATACTCTTTAGGAAGGATTTGTTGTTATATTGTTAACTTTTCAATAACAAAAGCACTGTGTCATTTCTATTTCCTTAAACTTGGCAGCATACAAGAAAGAAGCATCCCAAATCCATTTTGATCCCAAGGAAAGCATTGTTTGTAGCCAGGCAAAATGTGACTTATTTGTCAGCCCAATAAACCTAACTAAAAAAATGGGAAACTAATCATGAACAGTGATGAAGAGCTCTTCGATCAGATTGTTGTTCAAATGTGAAGGAAGGGAAGCAGATCTTGACGTAGATACCATCGTTGCTTTGCAGCTTCCAGAGTGGTCAGAGTAGCAGTGAGGGAAAATGATGGGAGGGACCGCACCCCTGTGTCTTTTATATATTCGAAAGAGAAACATATATTTCTTGTGATATCACATCAGCCCAATTTGCAGTTGACTGACGATACGGGGCATAATCTGCTGCCAGCTAAATGCAGGCGCAGAGCAATGGAGGAGTGTAGAATCTGTTCAGCTTTCCCCTGCTCGAAAAATCAGTGGGAACATGCTGTCGTTGGGATGTGCTGAAGAGATGCACCCTGGCACCTACGCCACGCTGGAGAACTGTGAGGACAAACATTTGGGAGGAAAGCTGAGCTGATCCTAATTGAAGCAGACACTAGTGCTCTTTCGTCGAAATTCCACCGGCTTCACCAACCTGATGTCAGGTTCTCCATCACCGTGTGAGGGTCGCCTCCAGGCCGGGCACACTAAAAATAAATCACACATGCACATCCCCTCCTCTATCCCACACACACATATACTACAAGTGAGCAAAGAAAAGCATGTGGGAACTGCTCCTTGGCACCACTGCTGTCAATTAGTTCATTTTGCTGCAAGTGCGGTTCTGCAGGAGTGAGGGTTTTGGTTGTGTCCCAGGAGTTTGTCCAAATGAAAGGTGTGCCGTGCTGAAGCTGAGGCTGTGAATGTTGTAGGGCCAGTATTTAGTAATTCACGGAGGACTGAGGTGACTGTTTTATTTTACTCAAATTCTGCCCGCACTTGCCTTGAGATTTTTTAAACAATGTTTGTTAATTAGGTTTCTGGGGTAAGCCCAAGGATTTGCGTGTGTTGGATTGTCTGGTTTCAAAAAGAGCTCTTAGGCTCTGGATTTCCAAACTGCCTTTCTCTTTACCTGCCCACTTGAGCTTTGGATAGATGGTGCAGTTTTCCTTCCTAGAGGTTCATCTGATAAGACATCCTCCAGGGTTGGGAAGAGCTCTGAGGTCGAGCAAGGACCAGCTGGGTTTTTTTTCTCTTTCTGCAACAGAGAGTGTGAATTGTTTGTGGGGAACATCTGGGGATATTTCATCTAATCGTTTTTTTTTTTTTACTGCCGTTGTTGCTTTGGGAGCTAACACTGCCTGCTATTCCTGTTCTCTGACAGAGGCACACAGCAGTTGAGTCCCCTGAGAGCTTAAATGCCTTCAACTAAACAATATTGTTGGCTCCCTTCAGGGGTAACTTGGTGAAACTTAATGGTCCATGAGACGTAAAAAGTCAGTAGGAATGATCTAATGTCCCCTCCTAGTCTTAAACCCAGTGAAATGCTGAAAATTCTGCTTCCAAAGGAAATGGCAGATGAGCAGTCGCCAGATCTCCTACCAGGCTTCTCCAGCTGTGCCCGTGGGGAGTGGCTCCTGTTTTGTGCTCCTGTTTGCAGATCCTCAACAGAATTGCACCATTCTCACTCTTGGAAACCAAATCTTAATTTCCATCCTTCTGTGCAGCCCCTCTTTGTGGTAACCGTTTCTGAAAGAAACTTTTTGGCTTCCATTCTGCTTTTATCCAAATCCAAATGAAAGTTCCATTGTATCTGTTGTCAGCTTCTCAAGGGACTCAGATCAAACCTTTGGTTCCAAAACATCACCATCCCTCCTGAATGCAGAAATCAGTCTTGTGCACCTCCTTTTTTTCTGTCTGCTTGAGAGATTTAGCTAAATAAAATGTCCTCAAAATTTATATAGACTCAAAGCATCTCTTCTGCTTTCCTTTTCTGCAGAGAAAATGTGCTATTTAAAGTACCGGACATGTATTTTTCTTAAAATCATTTGCAAAGGTCGCCAGAGCTGCCTGTCTTCAGCTGCTCGGCAGGTGTCCCACCCCGCTTTCAATAAAATCAGTGTTCTTCTCTTGGATTTAAAAGCTTTACCTTGAAAATTTCCATATGAAAGGGAAAACTAGAGAGAAATCATAGGACTAGGAATCCTGGATCCTGGGGATTTCAAGCCCAAGTGAAGCATGCGTGTTTCTCCCTGTCAGAATTCAAGGACACACCAATGGTTGCCAGTCCCCGGGGGGAGCAGGGAAGCCTCCCCCTTCTCATTCTACCACATCAGTCACTCTTTAACTAGGTACTGGGAATCGAATGATGTTATTTTGATTTCTAGTGCAAATAGCAACGTCTTTGGAACAATATGAGGAGCTCCATCTCACCTGCTTGCAATAGGCACTGCGGAGTTGTTGCTGGCTTCCAGCCTAACTAACCAGGTGGCAGGCTAACACCTCTGGTTTCCCTGATTTTGTTTGTGGAATGGGACTCTGGAAGAAAAGCTAGGGAGCTCTCCCAGAGTGCCTCAGTGAGAGATTCTGTGCCTGGAGTATGAGGGATCTGGGACGGCAATGATGCTCAGTGCAGTGCAGGCTGGGAATGTCCCAGCAGGAGATCCAACCAGATCAATCACACAAGGCTGGTCAGGATGAAGAGTAGTTGCCATGGTTATCCATCACTATGAACTGTATTTTCTGAGGGTTTGTTCAGAGGAAATATTTCTGTAATTCATTACTAATTTGTTGTAAGATGATAGCACAGCTACAGTCCAGAACAAATATTATCTGTCCATCTTTCCATTTGTGCAACCCAGAGGCCAAAAATAGCACATGCAAACTGTCAAAAACATCTACACTGACATCCAAGTAAATGCTCTTCACTCATGCTCACATCCTTTGTTATACAATTTTACTGTTGAATGCTTCCAGATTTCTGCCTACAGGAATGAGCTGAACTGTCCAAATTCAACTGCTAGAGTTAGTTACCAGACTGAGTGCAACTCTGCTCTGTAAGAAGAGCCACCTCTGGCCATCTTGCTGTTCACAGGGGGTTACTGTGAAGTTTGTAAGGTGTGATGTTATCTCTAGCCAGTTGACCAGAGAAGCTCATCTTCTTAGATGTTCCATCACAGTATGAGCTTTCTCCCTGTTATGTTTAATGTTGTTGGACAAGTTAGCCACAGACTTGCTGTGACTGCTGAGGAACTGATAAGCTTCTTCCTCGCTGGGAGAACAGAGTGTAATTTACAATGTCTTCTTCCTCCATTTATGTTTTGAAGGGAGTTCATAAGGAGGAAGTGGAACAAGTTTTTGCTTGATTGAATAATGGTAGGACAAGGGGCTTCAAACTAAAGGGAAGTCCAAGTTAGAAGAAGGAGATGCGAGAGACGAAAGCATTAGGAAGAAATTCTTTATTCAGAGAGTGGTGAGATGTTGGCACTGCTGCCCAAGGCCATGGATGGGGCCCTGGGCAGGTTGGGAATGGATAGTCTGTAAGATCCCTTCCAATGTAACCATTCTGTGATTCTGTGTTTTATAATTCTTAGACATACTTTATTAGGAAGTTGCAAAGCCATCATATGAGAACATGATCATTCATGCATTTTCTTAATCAAACAAAATTAATCTAAAGAAACTCAAACTACCTCTTTGTGCACTAAATAAATAGCAGTAACTTCCTTTCGTTTTGCTGGAAGAATGCATTTGGCATGTCTGTAATTTAAAATAGTCCTGAGATTTAAAGCATTTTGCAGCCACTGCTTTTACATTATGCAAAGTTCCATCTCAGAAAGATGGCTGCAGTTCTCCTGCTTTTCATTTTTCCAGATTAATTGATGCAACAGTTTCTTTGCTATTCCTTGGGTGACAACCCCCAGCAAGCCCTTTTTTTTCCAAATTATCCTCTTAGCCTGAAAATACAAAGTGAGCTGGGGTTCTTTCCAAACATACTAATGACAAAAAATGTTCGTTCTCCCAGTCGTCTTTGGTGCAATCTGTTTCAAATGCTGGGATTGATGAGTGTCTCAGAACAGTGTAGGAGGGCTGCCTGAGCGTGACTGAGCCACTGAGTTTTAAAAAAAAATAAAAAGAAAACCTATTAGATTCATTTTCAAATAGAATATAAAAATTCAAGGAAGACACGGCTGGCCTAAAATAAAAACCGAGCCAGCCAAGTTTGTTGTCTGGATTATTAATTGTTCTAGATTTTTTAGCTGTCCCAAGAATGTCACTTTAATCATCCAATGAATCTGAAGCCCAGGTCTCTAGAGATCATGTTCTGATCTCTCACATATGGTATATCGCACTGTTCATTAAACCCACTGGTCCAGTCACATGGAAACAATGTTCAGACTATTTCTATCCATATCTGCTACTTTTCTTCCTGAATGTGTCAGTCCCATGATGAGGACAGTGACTCCAGCTGACACAGACACAATTGCTGATTGCTGAGAGAGACACTGCTGTGAAAATAAAGAGGGTTTTATTTCTGTCATGGCTCAAGCTCCACAAAAAGTCCCTGCCCTGCAGGAATACCAATTCCTTTGGGGGAGGAGAGTGCTGAGATCGTGGACGCTAAGCAGTGGAAAGCAGATGGGTAATGCTGGGGACACACTGCCAGGCTGGGCTTCTTCCAGGAGGAAGGAGGAATACTCACCATGTCTTGAGATACGGTTCTCAGCTCAGGTCAGAGCCCAGCTGGGGATGGAACAAGCTCGTATTCAGGAGCATGGTTCCAGCCACACGTGCAGAGCAGTCAGGACTACCAGCAGAAACCAGGTCAAGGGATTCCCAAGCAGCACAGAGTACTTGTCAGGGGACCCCAAAATGTCACATCCAACTTCTCACCCTGTGCTCTGTTGGGGGAACAGGGGAGTGGGGTGTGAAGTGTTGAGTCAGTATAAGTGTCACAGCCAAAGGTCTTCAAGAGTCATAGCAACAACAGGAGGAGACACTATGCCAGGAGGTCTGACACGAGGAGAATGCTGTCACTGCCACCACCTCCAGCTTGGAGATTTATTGATATTAAACTGTAATGTGCCATAAACAGGGACGATACTAAACGAGTCTGACTGTCTCAGGGACTAAGTTTTACAACTGAAAGAGTGAGCTTTCTCTGCTTCACTGAGATCCTGAGGCATTTTTTCCAGCAGCTCCCTCCATCTCATTAAGTGCTCTCTGGAGGAGTGCTGAGATTTGAAGGAATCCTCCTTGTACAGCATGCTGCTGACTGCTGAGATCAGGTGCAAATATCCACCAGAGAACCTCAGAGCTTAGCTGTGGACACCTCCTAGGCCACCTCCATCACCTCACTGGGTCACAGCCTGCTCTACCATAGCTTTGGAGGAAACCAGAAATCATCACGCAGGTAACCCAGGTACCAGAGCAACCCTGGTATCAGTGCCAGAAGTTCATGCACAGTGTCAAACGTTGCTTTAGCAGTCATGTGACAATACTGAACATACATGAATCTTTGCTGAGATGCCCCTGCAGGGTGGTCTTGGCTTCTTAGGTCAAACCTTCGCTTCCTGCTGGAGTCATTGGTCACAGAGCACTGTGCAGTTGTGCAAATGTTTGCTTAATGCTCAGTGGATACATCTGGGGCTGATAGGATGCTCTAGCTGTGTATAAAGCAGCTCCAAGTGCCAGACATTTGCTGTGCCTGGGCTTGGTGAGCCCTTTTCTTCTCAAGTGTTTCCTTGTTCAGATCTTATACTTTTTCCCAAATTTTCAGCAGAGCTCTGGGGTTAGTGTATTTTTACTCCTGTGTCCCTTCTGCCTATCAGAGATAAAGCAGGTCTGTGGAGCTCAAGGAAAAATATCCCGTGGCCTCAAGCCCTGTTCTTCACATGGCACAGGTTGCATTCATCAACCACAGGTCTCAAGGAAAGTGATTTAGTCCACATGGGCTGCAGCTTATTTCAGGGAAAGGGTGAATTTTGATGATGACCCTGACAAACCTTCTGGTCTTTCTGTTCTCTTTCTCTCTCTTCCTCCAGTCTGCTCACAGTTCTCCAAGGGTGTCTATGCCATCTTTGGATTTTACGAGAGGAGGACCGTCAACATGCTCACGTCTTTCTGTGGGGCTCTTCACGTCTGTTTCATAACACCCAGCTTTCCTGTTGAAACATCCAACCAGTTTGTTCTCCAGCTTCGTCCCGAGCTCCAGGATGCCCTCATCAGCGTCATCGAACACTACAGCTGGCAGAAGTTTGTGTACATTTATGATGCTGACCGGGGTAAGTCACAAAGTACCCCAGGAGATTTAGTGGGCAGTTAAATGCAGTAGTGTAGATAGTCTTTGGTTTAAGAATTTACTTTAGTGCAGGTTTCTAGAGAAGAAGGTGGCTCGCAGAAGAGACAACCTATACCTCCCCCGTTTTTTATTCTTTTTCTACATATCCATTACTGGCCATTGCTGAAGTTGGGATATTTGTCTGGACGAAGCATTAGTCTGGGTGCTGGGTTCACAGAGTCAGACAAGGAAAATATTTCATTTTAAGAGTTTGGGTTTCAAATGGGGAAATTTTTATGTTTATTAGGTCCCACTTTCAAGTCTGTCCAGCTCAAGGCCACCAAGTTCCACACTTGTGAATGTTAACCAACAGCTGCTAAGGCCTAAGGAGCCCACAGCCTGTGATGATGTGTGTGTATGTTTGCAGTGGTAGTTTGGGTAACTTCAAGACCCCCATGTTAGTGAGTATTAGCTGTCTGCTCAAAATGACAAAGCGCTTGTTGGGTTCTTGCAAAACAGTGTCTAGCTTTCTAAGTCATGAGCAGGGACAGTGAGTCATTGCTTTGTGATTCACATTCTGAAGCTCTTACATGCCTCTAAAGCTCCAGGATTGGAGGCTGAGAGCAAAGCAGACTCGTAGAGGGCAGGATAGGAGTAAGGTCATTCACAGCTCTGCCCTGGAAGTTATCATAAGCTGATGTAGAGACAGGATGACTTTAAGAGACAAGATGACGCAAAAGCATCACACCCAGCTTTCTTTTGGCTCCAGGGATGGGCACACTGAGTATGGCAACGGGCCATCTAGCAGGCTACAGAGCAGTGCTGACTGTGTGTACTTCTCCTGGAAGGCTGTGCATGTAATTTAGGCAAGATCCTTTAAAAAATGATGAAGTTTTCTGGTGAGGTGCTGTGAGGAGAGGCAGGGATGCTAAATATGATGATGTATTGTGATTGCTGAGGGAGTCCGTAGCCCTAGGAGCATAGAGCCTAAACAGATTGAAGGTGAAAAAGGAACTATGGCTCAGAGAAATGAAGAGATTTGGGTAGTGACAGAGAAGAAGGCAGGATTAGAGCTCTTATCTGAATCCCACAGCAGGGCCTGATCAACAGGACTTATCTGCTGATTACAAAGGAAAACTGGGCCCAGAATCATCCTGTTTTCCTGTGCTAGGACAGAAAAGCCAGGAGTCATCAATTCTAGCCCAGCTGTGTGTAGGTAAATACTAGATTATTATCTGGTCGCTGAGGTTCTTCTGAGCTCTTGCAATGTCGTGTCCAGCCCAGCTTGGGACAGCTATGCAGGCTGTCCGGACAGATAAATACCATTGTGTAGCTACATCCTTGTTCTCCTTCTATTGTCCTCTTCTCCCTCTCTTCCCATCTCAGGGCTGTCAGTCCTACAGAAAGTGCTGGATACTGCAGCCGAGAAGAACTGGCAGGTGACAGCTGTCAACATCCTGACGACAACAGAAGAGGGCTACCGCATGCTCTTCCAGGAGCTGGGCAAGAAGAAGGAGAGACTGGTGGTGGTGGACTGTGAATCTGAGCGGCTGAACATCATCCTTAGCAAGGTTGTGTCAGTGTGGGTCTCCTGGGAGGGGCGGAATGGGGAGGGCTTTTTCTCTCAGAGAAGTTTTTCTCCCCATTTTGGTGTGATCCATGTGTCATTACAGCTCACTGTGGATTTGGTGCATGTGTACTGCAGGCATTTCTCCTTTGCGTTGCTTCTGAAAGTGTAAAGCCATAAAAGTACTAGGAGCTCCTGTGTATTTGTGCTGAGCTAGCTCTGTTTCTCCATGTCCCCTACTTGTCTGATTTCTGTTCTGAGCACTGTAACTCCCTTACTTCCACAAGGAGTTTGCTTTGTGCTAATTCCTCCAAGTGGTGTACATGGGATGTGGCACTTTGTTATCCTGCTGAGTTTTCTCAGGTTTTCCCACCCCCTGTGAACTGGAGTGGAAGTGTGAATTGACACTGCCAGACTCTGGGTTTTCTAGACTATCTGTGTTGCAGGATCAGGCATTCCCAGATCCCATAGTGATAGAATCATAGAATATCCCGAGTCGGAAGGGACCCACAGGAAACATCGAGTTCAACCCCTGGCTTCTCACAGGACCACCTAATATTCCAACCCTATGGCTGAGAGTGTTGTCCAAACACTCCTAGACAGGATATATAACAGAGGACTCAGCAGCTCTAGTTGTGTGCCTTGCCCCAGCTACAACCAAGACCTTCCCACTGCTGCATATCCCATTCCACACGGTTTAGGAAGGGCTCAGCAGTGCCAGGCAGCCGGCGTGCCGTGTCTCCTGCTGTCTGTCATACTTCTTATAACCAGCTCACTTCCCTCGTGCTCCACACATCACTCTGTCTAAGCTACCTGTCATCTCCCGTCTCACACTTCAGCTGCTCGCTGTCTGGGGCAGGGACTGCCATGTCATCAGCCACACAGCTCGGTGATGAGCACAATCCATCCTTGTTGGATGCTTCCGAGCACTGCTAAGTGATAAATCATAACAAAGCAGGGAGTGGGTTTTAACCTCAAAGTAAAGGTCACGCCAAAAAGGGACTAGGTGATTTCTGGGGCCAAAGTATTCCCCCAGACCATGGAGCTAGGCAGTGAATTTGCCTTTTTTGGTTTTTTTTGCAAGCTTTTCTGTGGGATATATCAGATTTCCAGGGTTAATAATGTTGTCTTTTTAAACCTGGTTTGTCTAATAGAAAGCCGAGTTCTGCAGACAGGCATCACCTAGTTTGCCTAATGTGAACAGGAAAAGAAGTCTGTATCTCAAACTTCTTCACATAGCAGGAGCAAGAGTTAAACCTACACCTAACTCAAGCTGTTTGCAAGAACATTAAAGAAACAAAGCAAAAAAAAAAAAAATTACAATGCCATTAAAAACGCATTTCCAGTTAAACTAGTTGGTGATGTGCTTTTATAAGGAAAAGACAGCAATTCCAACAGCTTTCTGTGTCCAGGGGTTGCTCTCTGATAGGAATAGGGATGCTTTAAGTTTTTTTAACCTGTGTAATTCATTTTTATTCTTGTTGGGCTTCTTGTGCCCAATTGTGGGATTTCTGGAGCAGAGGTAGCCACACCAGTGTAAGCAGGGGGTGCCAGGTGTTTCACAACACACGGATGGCCAAAGAGAGGCAAAGTTAGTGCTCAGCTCATTATCTCGAGGAATTCTGCTGGGCCTTCGGCCCAGGCTGACAGCTGCTCTCTCAGCTCAGTGCACCAGCATGTTGTGTGGCTGTCCCTGTTTTGTTTGCCCTGTCTCTTGGAGCTTCTGAGGTGTTCAAAGAGCTGCCTCAGCTTCTCAGGGATGGTTTGATGTGTTTGTCTTTTTCCCTGACAAGCCTGTCTCTGTCTTTTGCTGGCTGTGGATCTGTGCTCCCAGTGAGCAGAAGGCTGCCTGTTCAATTCCTCACATATCCACACACATTTAGTTTCTTTCGCACTCCACACACACAAAACACCATTAGCCACCACTGACTCCAGCATGGTGCTCCCCATGCCCTGAGGCTGCAGCTGCAGAAGGACACAGCACTCAGAGCATTCGTAGAAAATGGCTTGATTTCGTTCTCCTCCATGCCCAGGTCTCAAGGGCATGACTTCTCTCTGCTGAGGTAGCTGTCGTTCATGAGCTTGGCTTTTCAGTTCTGGGTGGGATATCACAGGGCTGCACTGTGCAGCCTTAATGGGATAAATAAGCGGTGGGTTGCATTACATCAAAGCACTATATTGTTTCTTCCTTGTCGCTCATTAAAGTGAATAACTGGAATTTCTCCTTTGCTACTGTTTCACTCTGAGAGGATTTCTCTCTAATAGATGTCAAACTGACCCATTAAGAAGTGGGTAATGAAACCTAGGTGGCCCAAGTGAGCTATCAGCATGCAGCCCAGCACATCCTCTCACCACGTTCAGCCTAAGTGATAAATGCTATTATAACCTCAGCTTGCTGCCACCGTCCAAACACATTAGGACTGAGCAAGCATTTTAAAATAAATTAAGATCACAAATAACTGTGTAAAACACAGGAAGCCAGCCTCATAATTCAGGTGGATGGGCTGCAAGATTAACAGCTCGGGGAAAGCTGGTCAGCAGCCCTCTTGGGTTCATTGACTCCAACACCTAATGAAATAACAAAAGGAGAGTTTGGGCAGAAGGAGCCAATGCCATCTATTGTTGACACTGTAGAAACAGGGAATTGGATCGTAACTCTTAGGCATTCCAGTGTCCCAGAGATGCTCTTTTCTCCCACAAGTTCAGTCCCAGATGATGAATGAAGAGTTGGATCTGGTTTTACTTCTCAGATTTGGCAATGGAACATGCTCCAATGGGGGACTACCAATAACAGGAAAATGTATCTTATAGCCTTAGGTATAAAAAGAGTTTTTTGGTTTTTTTTCTGAGTGCTCCAGACTCCTCCACAGTAGCCATTCTGAGGCAGCCTGTGGGGAGAAACATGGGACAGTGAAGCTGGTGGAGCTGAGATTAATTGTGTAAGATAATGAAGGAAGTCCTCATTATCTTATGATCCTAATAATCCTATTGCAATCTAATAATCCTCATTGCAACTGGTACATTAATGCTGGGAACCAGGTGAGATTTAATGCCACGTACAAGAGCACTTCATCAGAGAAAGACTAAGGCGAGTGGTCCACTTGCACAGAATAAGTGTTAGCTCATTTATAATCCATTCAGATATCGTTGTTCATGTTAATCTGGGGTGCAGTCCCATGGGAAGGATCACTCTACACATGCATGCCCTGGTCTCCAGTGCTTCCCAGACACCTGCTACCAGCCTGGTATCAGGGAGGAACCCTGGGCAGGCTGATCTCTGGTTCAGTCCAGCTCGGCAGTCCTTCAGTCACTGTTCTGGCTATAAGGAACTTTCTGGTGTCACTGCCACTCCTGCAGGCTTTTCCTCAGCATCGGCAGTGAAGGCAGTAGTTCGGAATCAATTTATATGGCAATAGAAATAAGGAGATGGTGTTGCCAGTGAAGAAAAGCTATGGAAATAGCAATGTTCCATCAGAAAGTGGTAATTCATCCGTGTTTGTTGTTGTTTTAAAATTTATATGAGTTTTGAGGACATGGATGGGATAAGAGCAGATGATTTCTTGTTCTAATAATCAGGAAAGAATTTAACAGTGCGGCTGGAAGTCAGTGGAGAGCAGTTTCAAAGGAAACACTGAATGTGATTGAGGACTATCTTTGACGATCTAGTGACTCTTTGCCCCAAAATCACAGGCAGCCTCGTACAGATGCTGCCTTTCTATCTAGACATGGAAACTTTCCCAGCTAACACAGAAACATTCAAGGATTACAGATCTGTAAGCAGTTGTACGGATAAAAGAGGAAAAAAAAATACCTAACTCTGCTGGCATCAGGGAGAATGAAGTGTGGCAAAGAGCATATGTTGCAACACCGTGAATACGAAGTTATAAATAATCTCAATGAACATGCAGGGGGAATCCTCTGCTGAGCAACTTGCTCAGGCAGCTTTGTTCTGGAGATGCGGTTTGAAGCTGCCCCAACGCACTAAAGGAGAACAGCTGCTCTAATATAGCTTAAACCTCCTGACATCTCACCCAGCTACGTGTCTGCAGCAGGGACTGTAGACGGATGAATGTGCAAAATAGCTCTTCTAGTCTTGCTCCGTGTTTCAGCTGTGCTCACAGGACAAATGGGCTTCAGCTTTCCACTTTGTTCCTCCAGTGTTTGAAATATAATGCTTAATCTTTTTTCTTTTTTCTTTTTTTTTTTTTTTAGTAGTACTGCTTTTTTTTTTTTTTTTTCTCCGAGCCTGTAGAAAACAGGTTGGTTCAGACAATTTACTCTCCTTGCCTATAGAATCTACTTGGGAGTCTTACACAGTCTAACTTCAGGCTTGTTTCTCAAATGTCATGTATGAAAACTCTGTGCTTCCTCTAAAGAGACTGTAAATTTTAATTTGTCTTCCTGTTCACCTTTGGACAGTATCATTGGAAATAAATAATAGAAAAGGCAGATAAATAAAGCTCTACTTCCTTAGTGGGCCTCTGCTAAATAGCCTTGGTTTCTCTCTTGCAGATCATCAAGCTTGAAAAAAATGGGAACGGGTACCACTACATATTGGCAAACATGGTGAGTTGAGTACTGTTTATTTTATTTGCCCTCCTTGATGTTTTCATTGTTATCTTGTATATTGCCAAGCACAGTATTTATAGTTACTGAGATGGAAGTCATTTGAACACCTTTTGGGTAGAAAGATTATCAAAGCCCATTGTGGTGTGCTGCTTGTGGTTTTTTCTGTCTTGAGCCAGGAAGATTATTTCTGGGGCATCTCCAGTGTTGCTAGGATTCTTTGCCTCCAGGTTCAATCTGTGTCTTCTCAAAGTCTGTTAAGGTAACTGGCAATTAATGCCTGTTGTGATAATGATTTTCTTGCATGGTGTGAGCACCTGAACTTCTGGCATTATTCTTCTAGCTCATTTGGCTGGGCCACCAAGAAACTGTTGGCTATTCCTAACAGCTTCAGTTCTCCAGCTGCTTTCAACCTCATTTTGGTGTCCCCTCTACCCCAGGTGAAGTGTTTCACAGCTGCTCTGAGAGCCCCATACTTGTTAGTGATGATGTACCAAGATCCCTCTGACCTTCCAGTAAACAGAAAATATGTGACTGTCACGTCCCCATGTTCTCTGCTGGTCCTTTACAGTGACTTTTCTGCTTTCTGCTAAATCTGATCTGACTGTAATAGTTTTAAGGAAACCATTGGATTTAAGGATTTCTTTTAGGAATGAATAGTTCCTTTACTCCCGAGGCATCCCCTGAAAGCAGTTGTGCTGTGCAGCAGCAGAGCCATAATTCTGGAGCAGTATGCTGCCTTCTCTTAGAAGGCTGGAAATTGTCTCTGCTTATGGAGAGTTGGAAAGAAATAAGAGAGCAGAATAGCCACAGTCCACAGAGCAGCTGGAGGATTTCTGTAGCTCAGCTCCTGCCCTTCCCATCCTGGAGGACATTCAAGGGCTGGTCCTTCTCTCCAAGAGCCAGGGATCTGTGGCATGTTCTGTCCCCAGGCCTGGTCCCACCTATGTCGTGTCTGCAGGACATGATGTCCACACGTAGTCTGGAGTTTTCTTTCCTTCTGCAGCTGCATCTTTGAGGCTCCACGTCAGAGCCAGGATAATTAAACTTTTAACTACCAATTAGTCAAGCAGTTGCTGCTGTTCTCCCTCTCTCAGTCTCAAGATAACTCTGTAATTTACAAGACAAAAATGGACACATAATTACCCTGCAATGCCCTTATACTGACCCTGCACTTCTGTGCTGGGTGCCTACCATGTAATTACAAGGTTAAAAATGTTACATTGTGCAGGGGGAGCCATGCAAACTGGAAAGCTGCCTATAACTCCAGGTGCTAATATTAAAAATATGTTATAATAAATACATTTTTATATTTAAAAGTATAACTACAGTCCTGGCATTCAGATGTTTATGAATGTCCTTTCATCAGAGTTAAGCAGGGAAGCACTCCGAAGGAACTGCAGTGTGCGTGTCTGAGTACTTTTGTGCATACCCATGCAGAAGGGAAATGAGAATGATGTCAACTCTTATCTCTGCATGGTCTCATAGGGATGAGTACATTAAAAGCATGAGGTGCTCTGATACTCAGGTGATGGAGTCAAGAGGGACACTTCACTCTGACTTAGGATGCTGCTCCCTCCCATTTTCAGGCTGAGAAAGCAGACTTGTCCAATCTTAAATTTGTTTCCTTAGCCCTTGCACAAATGCTGAGAGGACAGAGCTGGCTAGAAGAGGGCTGCATGTTCAACCAGCATGGGTTATAAATAATTAACTTAAAGCAATAGCTTTTCATTTCTTCAGGCCCTTCATAGGAGGGCTGCCTCCCAGACACAGCTCTGCAGGGGCTGCTCAAGGTCGCAGGGACAACAGGGTCTGATGGGGGCCCTCAAGGCACTGCTATTGACTGTGCTCCTCAAGATGGAAAAGGACCTTTCAAGGACTGAACGGGCAGGATCAGGCACTAAGAGCCGAGTCAGTGCCTGCAGTGTGTTGCACCCACAACAGAGCTGCTCACTGCTCGGGTCTGCAAGGAGGGTGGCAGAGTGTCTGTGATGGTCCCATGTTCTCAAGACTGCTGTGGTGGTGAGGCAGGGCAGCAGCCATGCAGAGGTGACCAGGGATGGTACAAGGGATTGGCATAACATGGGGAGTCACCTCCTGGGACAGTTAAACCACTGTGTGTTTCTGAAATCCAAGAGATAACTATGACTTTTACCCTCTTCTAAGGACATCTCATTGTTCGATTAGAAACTTCAGAGAGTGTAGGAAGCTCTGATTTATTCACAGTGACTCATACACACAGCGGATAGACCTCAGACACCTCATACTTTCCCTTGTAGTCAGGTTCTGAGAGGATGGGGCATGCACTGCTCTCAGACACATTCCCATGTGCACACACGAACATGGAGAGGACAGCCTGGTTTTGCGGAAGTGCTGGGTCTTAAGAAAATAAATTCAGAACTAAAAACTGCAAATGCCTGAACATTTCCAAATGAACTATTTCCTGTCCTCTGTGCTGATGGATGGAGTCACTCCTCCTGTATAAAGGTAAGGCTCACATCTGGGACAGGCTCTGCCCTGCACAAGTCAGGTGAACCCTCAGCTGCTTTAGAGCCACCAAGTTACCCACACTGCCTGTCGAGAGAGGGTAGATTTTCAATATCTGCCTTTTTGCTACTACATAACCTTCCCAAGTCCTTCCTTATGGGGAGACTATGATGGAAATTACACTTTTGAAGCAAACCTTGGGAAATATTTATGGATAAAAAAGTCATTCATAGGAATATCTGAAGATGGAGAAATTCCCTATCTGGTCACAGACAGTTCATGAACAAAGAGGAACTGGCTTGCATTAATCACTCCTTGTTTGCCCAGCGGTTGTTGTCGAATGAGCTGTAGTAAAGCACCAAGCAGAATTTGACAAGTAGCAGCAAATGAAAGCTAGCATTTCCCAGCAGGAACAGCTCTCTTTTTTTCAGTGAAATTGCTGTTACTGAGGTGAGACAATAATATTTCTGTGTTCACAAACAAAATGAAACCATTCTGCACCTCAGGCCATGAGCGAACATCCTTCTCCAAGCCTGCTCTGCCTGTCAAAGACACAGCCGTCCTGCTCAGCTCTGCCCATCCCGTGAAGGTCTGCCTCCAACATCCCTGCTAGGGGGAGAATTCACGTGAGCATTCCTGCCTCTCCTTGGGGCAAATCTGCCTCTATCCCTGTTTTTGCAAACCCATGAAAACCAGCGTTACTCACCCAGTACCCGTGATGTACCTCAGGTATTGCTCACCAGCTGGTTATATGTCAGGTGTACCAGCACAGGGAGGTTGCATTCATCTCTCCCTCTTTTCACCTCTTTTCTTCTTTTCCTTTTTTTTTTTTTCTTTTTACAAGCCAAAGGGGTTTGGCAACTGTAAGAAGTGTTTGTTTTCATGAGTCGTATTTTCCTAAGCTTTGTTCTCAGCTTTTGAAAGCATCATCTTAACAACCACAAAGAAAAAAAATATATACAGTCAATAGTATGAGAGCAGCAAGCTTAGAAACTTCTGGGATTTCTTTCTTTTGATGTTACAGACTCTTTCACCATAACCTTGCCTTCATGTATCTGTTTATCCTGTGCCAGGGAGGTGGGCTGACTACTGCCCGTAGTGGGAGAACATCGGCTCCCTTGGGCAGAGGAAAATTTTTGTCTTAAAATAAGTGACCTTCGTGTGACCTGTCTTTAAAAGAAAAGTATTAAGGACAGCTGCCACACACGGTGTTTTAGCCTTTCCTTTTCCTGGCACATTAGTCCAGGATCTTCTTTTAGCAAATGCTCTTCTTTGAAGTTGAATAGATAAGTGCATGAGATTGCTGATGCGAGGGGTAGCAAAGAAGAATAAAGATACCAACAGAGGTGATTAGTAGAGGTAAGCACTTTTTCCTCTGCCATTTTATAGTTATATATGTGAGTGCTGAGTCCAGCCATGAACAGTGTTTCACTTTGCAAGTAGCAGTGATGGATTTGAAGGACACCAGCACAGCAGCTTTGACAGCAGAGAGCCTTGTGCAGCAGTCAGGCAAAGCCTGCTGGCTTGCTTTGTGTCCCCTCTGGTTTCAATGTGCCTCTTCAGTTCATGTTTTTTTTACCTCTAGAAGGTGGCTGAAGGTGCAAGCGAGGTCAGCAGTGCTCAAGTTTGCATCAGAAACTGATCTGAAAGTGTTTCGTGGGAGTCAGAAGGATGTGTACAGTACCAGCTTCTTGTGCTGGTAGGATCTCAGGATGCCTGGGCTTGCAAAACTGCTATTCTAGTGCTGGAAAAAGATGTCCTAAGTTATTTTTAAGTCTCTAAAATTACACCGTGATGCAGGTAGGCTCACCAGAAAACTTGGTTTTCCAGTTTCAATTCCAATCAGATTTTTCTGTTCCAATTTGAGATTACTAAGCAGAAGAAACTCTAGTAACATTATCTGAGTTACTGATAGTGGAAGACACAGGAGTGCCCTGATTTAATTTTTGTTTGAGTTAGGCTGTCTTGTGTAACAGAAAATTGTCTAGTTTTGATATAAAAATTGCCCACAGAGGAGAATATGAGCTGCAGCGTTTGGAAGGATTTTTGCATCAGCTAATGAGGGTTCAAAAGCACGAGTGACTTAGAGCACCTTAAAAAAATCACTGAACATCAGTAACGAATGGATATATCACAGCTGTTGGAAATAAGTATGCGTTTGCTTAAATCATAGAAAAGTTGATAAACTAAGTTAAGGTTTCTCAGCCATTTGCTGTTGTCTAATCCATTACCCAGCTCAGCTGGGTATGTAAATCCATAACAGCTTCCTCTTGGTGACTTCATCGATGCTTATCTCTGGTCTGAATTTGCCTAGCGTCAGGTTCCTCCATCAGATTTATGCTTCTGTTTGTTGAACTTGGTATTCCATTACTGAAGTTTTGGTCCTTGCAAACCGTGATCAGGTCAGCCTTTAATCATATCTTTGATGGAAGTCCTGGAGTCTGTCACTACATGGCATGTTTCCCAAGCCTTTAAATCAGTTTCTGCTCTGAAAGCTCTCTAAAGAGCAAACATTCACCTAAAGTGGCTGAAGCCTTCCAGCAAGACCCACAAAGGGGGTGCCAAGCTTCAGGACTGGGACCTTGTCTGGCAGTGCTCCCTCCTCCTATTTTTATTTTTCCTTTCTTCTTCGCCTCTTTGTTATAGTGAGGACTCAAATGTTTTGCTGCTATAATGAAATTCTACATATTCGTAGTCTTATAAAGGAGAAGTCCTCTCCTGTTGAAGGCATGCTGGAGTGAAAGGAGCAGATGGGCTCTTCTTTGATGTACCCTCCTTGTTAACACAAAGTGATGGGAGTGAAGAGTGATACTTTACTGGACAAGTCAAGCTTGAAGATAATTTGGTATATTAGAGATGCTCCATCTGGAAATGCTTGACTTCCTGCTCCCTGCAGAATGGCACTGGCGTACCTTGGAATGACAGGAGCCACTTTGCATTCACTTGGCTGATCCACAGGCATTCAGAAGCAGTTGTTTTCTTTTTGCAGTGTTCCTTATAAAGTCTGGTAGCAGGAGGCAGTCTGGCATCGTAGACCATGCAGATTGTTTCTAAAGAGAGCTGGGCCAGTTTTCCATTGCTGTCATGTGGTTCTGGGTGAGTTTGGGCAAGTTGTTTGAACAGTTTCTGCTTAAGAAGGGATATTTCAGTGTAGGACTCAAGTGTGAAAGAAGAAAAAGAGGAGAGGAGAAGGAGAAGGATGATGTGCAGAGAACTGGATGGTGCTGACAGGTCTGAGGAGGGCCGTCATGCAGGTGGGAGCCTTTCCTCCACTGTCTGACAGCAATCTATGCTGCCCACTCACTGCCCTGGCTCCTGGTGATGTTCAGGGTATAAATAAGAAGTTGGCTAATTTCTGGGAACTTTCTTTTCAAGGCAGATCCTTCTTGGACCAGTTAATCAAGATGGATTCATGAAACGCATTTCAAGTCATCGGTCTTCCTACATTATGCATTTCCTTTGATGACTGAGCTCACAAGCAGTGGAGGGGAATATAAATGTGTGACTTGCTGACATTTCTCCCAGGAAGCAAGGCAGTGAATGGGACAGTAAGACAACCTTTGGCTGAAAAATGGCTTTAGTTTAAGCACAGCATAAAGAACAGATGAAGCAAGGAAAACAATATGAGGAAAGAATGCTTCCCAGCACTGCTCTGTTTGCTATTTGAAGATTCGAAGGACTTTACCAGCTGCCTATGTTATTTACTAACAGCAGGGCTTCTCCATGCAATCGCTTTGTGAGTTCATTAATGCAGAGAGAACAGTCCATAGTATGGGCTAAAGAGCAACATCCCTGCACTGAACTGAGCCTGGCTGTTGTGTGAACTGCACTGCAGACACTGTGAATCAGGGCAGGCATGGAGGAGGAAGGCTGTCAGCGTGGATGGGTTCAGATTCTTGTGGTTTATTGTCAGGCTACTGATTTGATGGCATGCAGAGAAAGCTGAGCATTTTCCCAGCACACACAAGGCAGAAGGCCACGCTCTCTGATTTACAGAGATGACTTTGCAAAGTGAATTTAAATAAAAGGGACAGCTAAGCCTGCTGGAGGGCAGGGCTGAGTTTGCTGCTGCTGCTGCTGTGTCCCTTCCAGTGTAGTTTTGATGGTCCCAAAGAGAACTGTGCTTGCAGGAGTGCTGTCTCCCTTGAGTGCCCATGGGGAGACTGGGGAGCTTGTGTTCCCCTGGGTGCTGCTCTGCCTGATTGCTCCAGCTGCAGGCACAGCACACGGCTGAGCACAAACCGCTGTGTTCCTCTCCAGGGCACCAGCAGTGCTGAGTAAGAGGGAGAGGCCACGTACCTGCTTGTCCCACAGATCTGTCCTGAGTGGTTCAGGTCTAAAGATCCTGAAGGCTGAATTCCAGGGTGTGAGCTTGTTTCTCTGCACAGCCCAGTGCTCCAGACATGGCTGCAAAGAGAGCTTTTGACAGTGTTTGTGGAAAAGGTTTTGGCTGACAAGGTCCCATAGAGAACCTCATTCCAGCCTTTTTCACTTCTTGCTGCATTTTAATTGATGGTGAAAGGAAGCATTTCTGTGCTGATTCTTTTTCAAATGGGTCCGTACCAACTGCACTGCTGCAAGCACATCTGCTGCCCCAAGGCAGTGGGCTGCAGTCTCCCTTAGTCACTTACTGATGTCAGATAGACTTTCTGAGTAAAGGAAGCATGATTCACTTTATATCTTCATTCCCTTAGAACTTCCTGGCAGTGAGACTTTGCATAATTAATATTTGTGCTGCCCTGACCAGGGCTGGATGCAGTATGAGCACACACACTGCCTGCAGGCACAGATACATGGGTGGCAACAGGAAACTGCTGCAGCCTTCAGGTTCTCCAGAATTCCCCCCCTGATGTCCTCATGTGGAGCTGAACCATATATCAATTAATATTAGTGATGTCAGGTTGTATTTATTTCTTAGGCAGTGCCACTGTGCTCTGCTGAGTCCACTGGCAGTTAGATAACAGGTGGTCACTTATCACACTGATTTAGATGATTATGTCCCACACAGTACAGCTCTTCTGTTTGCCTCAGTTCCCTTTCTCCTGTGCACTGTGGTTTAGCCTGGACAGTCTCATTTCTTTATTTTCAATTTTCAAAATATCGTCACTTGAAAACTATACAAAAAGGTCCCCGTTTTTGCAAAATGTGGCTGTAGGTAGTATGAAATATCAGGTGACTGATGACTTCTTTGCTTTCAAATATTATGATTCATCTGCTCTAATCGTTCTTACAAGCATGGACTGATCTTTCAGAAAGACAGATAAGTGTATTTAGTTCCTGATCCTGCGTTGCCAATAGAAACATTTCCAAGTGACAGCATGTATAAAATTCAATATATTCTTGTTTATATTTTAGCAAGCAAGAACTGCATTCCTCTAGGAACTGCTTTCTAAAATATCTGACCTCTGGTATTCCCCAGTTCATTTGCTGTCATGTCACTCAGAACTGTTCTGAGCAGATTTTGGTGGTGCAGTAAGTAAAATTCCTTTGTAATTAGTGCAAGGTTCTGCACTGACCTTGTACTCGGGAACATAGAGGAAGGATAACAGGTGAAAACAGCTTTTTTTCAGCAGTTAATAACACTCAAAATGCAAAGGCGTATCCAAGGTTAATGAAGTTCTCTACAGCATTAAACTGGAAAATCTTTAGATGTCTCCACGCTTTACGTTACAGAATGGTTTGGCTTGAGGAAAACACTGAAGGACAGTGTTTCCAGCCACTGCTATTCAGTCATTGGTGTCACAATCCTTTCTGAATATTCTGCTTGTTGAAGGGGTTAAGGACACCAGACATCCAGTGTTCTGTTGTGAACTTGGACCTTCCTTCATGCCTTTGTGAGCCTTCCAAGGAGGAGCTGGTGGCACACACTTCAGCTTGCTATGTGGTAGTTTCTTTTGACAGATCTTTTTCCCCTGAGTACCTCCCAGGAGCAAAATGTCAGTGCAATTTGGTCCTGGCCATGAATAACCAGTTGGCAACCTGTGAGGTCCCTCTTACTGAACCTTAGGAGCTCCGTGTGTCAAAAAACACTTGGCCTGAAACGCATTAAGATGTCAGAGACAATTACCGTGCTGCATTTCCTATTCATTAATCACAGCTCTGGCTTTCTGAAACCCCTACGCTGGCAATTACATACAAGATTGATGTGGGTTAAACCAGCATTCTGAGAAATACATACTCACAAAGTATCACTGGTTGTTGGGTTTTTTTCATTTTTTTTCTTTTTTTTACCTAAATCACCGCACTTTGAAACTAAACAGGTCGTCTATTTAGAGCATCTGTACATCTCCATCCAATTCTCAGCCTGTAAGTGGATGCTAAATTGCTTACAAAAAGCCGGAAGAAAAGCTGTGAAAGTCTTTAAAGACATTTTTGAGTCACTTATGACTCTCTTGGTCTGACACTGATGTAAGAGGGCAATTTAGTCTTTTCCTTGCAAGCTGTTTTTTCTCACAACAGGTTTCCATCTGACGGCTTGATTCTGACCTTGGAAATTAATGAGCTAATTAGCTCCCCCAGCCTGCAGAGAGTGAGCACCATTTTGGGAACCTGACCAGTGCCTCGTGGGAGGGATAGCCCTGGCTTTTTTAACTCACACTGACATCATATATTTGAGAGCAAATGGAGACAGAAGCTCTGCCCAAGCACTTGCTTTGGGGAAGAGAATACAGCAAATAGTTCTGTATAGCAGTACTGCTGAAGAGATGATAACAAAGATGGGACACCAAAAAAATATCCACTTCTCCCCACTGCTTGCAGTGTATCTCCAATATCCAGTTCAAAGCTCCTCTGTTGCCTATAAGACAAACTTGCCCTGTGTTTGGAGAGTGGAGCCTCTCAGCATCAGGCCCTACTTTGCAGGGGGAGGAGATTTCTCCTACGCTGGCTGTCGTATCCATAGGTAGACATGTTTCCTGTTATCCACCCAGAGACGTGTTCATCTGATGAGTGTCTCCTGTTTCTGTCCCATACCAGGGGTTTATGGATATTGATCTGACGAAATTCAGGGAGAGCGGAGCCAATGTCACCGGCTTCCAGTTGGTGAATTACACAGACACTGTTCCAGCCAGGATCATGCAGCAGTGGAGGAATAACGATGCCAGAGAGCTTCCCCGTGTGGACTGGAAGAGGCCAAAGGCAAGTGATATGGAAAACCATTTAATTTTGAGTCTTTCTGTTCCACTTCAAGTCAGTCCCACCCAGTGACAGTAAAGCTGTTCCACATGTTTCTGAACATTTCAAATCAGTGGGTACAATAGAGTCCAAATATATTTTAATCCCCAACTCAGAGCATAAGACTCTGAATGCGTCAAGGGCAGAGGGGTAGGGTGGTTTTATTTTTCTATCTGACATTTGAAAACAAATACACTTTTGGCAAACACTCAGCAATAGAAATGTCAACTTTATTTTTAAAGTTTCATACAAATAAATCCTTAGGTAATCACAGGAGGAGGAATTAAAGCCAGCAGTTGCTGTTCACACCAGAGTTTTGCCTCTTTTCTACATGAGTTTCAGCTTGAATAAACTCATCCTTTGCAGATTTTTTGCATGTTGCAACAGAGTTTTCTGGACTCCATCTGTGACCAGAAATAGTGACTGGTTACTTGGATTGGCGTATCTTACAGTCTCGCTTTCACACTGTATAATCTTTGAAAGTTCAGGTCAATGATTCTAATTAAACAGAAAGATTTGGGTAACAAGCAAGTGGCTTTGAGGGCTCAATGCAATCTGAAGGCAGCAGAAGGTGAATCAGGAGTTTCTGCCTCATGCTCTTGTCCTCTGGAAGAGAAAGCACCAACTTCCACAGGTCACCAAGACAGCAGTGATCACAAGGAGCCAAAGGCTCCTTCTGAAGATGGAAAGGTGAAAACAAGGCAGATAATCTGAAAAGTTACCAAAACAGTGTAGTACACCTGAGGTCAACTCGGGCTAATAAGCAAAAATCTTCTTTTTCTAGTACACATCAGCCCTTACGTATGACGGGGTCCGGGTGATGGCCGAGGCGTTCCAGAACCTGCGGAGGCAGCGGATCGACATCTCCCGACGTGGCAATGCTGGGGACTGCCTGGCCAACCCGGCCGTGCCCTGGGGACAGGGCATTGACATTCAGAGAGCGCTGCAGCAGGTTCAAAACCCGACTGATGCGTGTGCTGTGGGGTGGCCATATATAGCCCGTGGGTAGGGGGAGAGGGGCAACAAGCAGCAGAATTACCTAAATAACTTTCCTGGGTTGAGAAACTGATTCTTCCAGGTAAGAGCCAGGTCTCACAAAGAGTTTGGGTATGAGCTCAGTTAACTGCTTTTCCTGTTGCCATCCAGCTTGTTCTTTTGGAGTTCTGGGATGGAAAAGCCAAAATATTATCCCATCATGGGTCCCTATTTTTATCTTTCCAAGAGACAGACCAACTCAGATCACATTTTCTGAAGCTCCTTCAATTCTCTGTCAACTCAGCTTTAGTTCCAGATTTCTAATGACATTTGAAATTGTATGGATTTTGCCCTATGTGTTGGCTGGAATCAAAATGTTCCCAAAGATTACATTGTAGCTTGTTTTGTACTGTGAGGATTGGCAAAAGTCTTAATAACAGCTATTAAGAAAGTTTATTCCTTAATAGTCTGAAAATCCTGCTTTTTCATCCTGCATAGAATTTTAGACTTTTAAATAAACAAAATATACATATATATATTAAACTTACAGCAAGGGAGAAGAATAATAAACTCTTCTCAAAGACTTAGAAAGGTAGAACATTACAGTGCTTACTTAAATTTAAGAACTGACATTCATTTCTAACATTTTTTCTTTTTTCAGACACATTCTCAACTTTCTTACTCATAGTTTGTGCTACATTTGTTTCAAAAATAGATGAATTCCTTGCTTGCAAATACTGCTAGTTCAGTGTTATCCAAATATAGCTTATACCATCCTCTTTCCTTAAGGCAAGAAGTACAAAATTATTTTGGCTAATTTTCATCTTACATAAATTTTTTACACATATTTTGATTTGGTGGTAAACAAAAATTCCTCTAAATCCAAATCTTGCATTCAGATTGATTTTATTCCTTATATTTTACTTGTTCCCAAGCCTGTCACTGACTTTCCATATGACCTTGGGCAAATCACTGTCATAGCTTCTCCAAGCTCCTGTAATGAAATCTGCCTTTTTGATGCATTAGGGAGATCAGTTACCTAATAAACATTAAATACTTGGAAGATATATGATGAGCAAGGGGCTCTCCAGCATTTTTCTTTATTGAATTTATGAGAGTAGGATATCAAAATTAGTCTTGGTAATTCTGTGTGTCTGCTCCATAATCACCTCTGATTTTTTCTCAGCTCTTCATTAAATGGATTTCAAAACTCTTTTCAACTGCAGTGATTTGGGGCAAAGAACACATAGAGCTATTTGCCAAAATTGTTTCTTAACCTTTAAAAAAATATAATTTTCAGTAAGTTTAGCCAGTTCAGTTGGGATGGTCAGAAGAAAAGGTTCTGAAACATGCAGTGAAGGAAGGAATACTCAAAGGAAATTTTAACTATAAATTTAATAGTACTCCAGCATTTAGTATTTTAGCAATAACTCCATTATATAGAAAGAGGAAAATGGAAATGGAAAGAACTTAAGATTAGATTGAAGGTTTGAGTTGTCCTTTCTGTGAAGACTCACGATTACAGCAATTGTTACAGATATTCACAGCGTTCTCTCTCTTCACCTCCCATTTTCTACTGCCTGAAATGTTAAGATCCGTTAGAAAGAAAAGAAGTCTCTCCACTTATTTCCACTGAAATATCTTGAATAAGCTCCCGAATTGCCTCATTTCTGTTTAGTGTAGGAAGCAGTCGAGGATAGCAGGACCAAAAAAGAGAAAACAATTTGAAAAATTCTACAGTTTTTTTTTTTAACAGAAATCTAACACATTTTCACAAAATGTATGCTTTTATTAAAGGGAAGTAAGAGGGTTGTTTCCCCCCCCCCCCCCGGAAATTCTCACAAAACATTGCTTTAAAGCAGTAAATTGAGCTCTCAGTACTTCAGCAATATTATTACAATTTTTGACAGGTATTTTTTGTTAATGTTATTTAGTAACCAAGCTTAGCAAGCAGGTAGCTGGTCCCTAACTGCTGAGTAACACTGCAGATCAAACTGCCACAAAAGCATCCTCCTCTTCCAGCAGAGGACCACATGCCTGCATCCCTGAAACAAATGTATTTAAATTGTCCCTGTCTCCAGTTGAGCAGGTATTTTCTCTCAAGAGAAAGAGAAAAAATCCTTAGATCAGTGACAAAGAGGTAAAAACAGAATAGTTTTGATCAATGAAACAATAAAAAAGGAACACTTAGAGAGGTCTCAGGATGGTAAATGACAGAAAAAAATATGCTGCAGCCTCAAGCACGGCTGGGAGAAACTCATCTTGCTGTGTCAATGCTACATGGATATCACAGAACTATGATTTTTTTCCTATAGACAGAAGGAATTGCCTTTAGAACACCTGACTTTTAGTGCATATAAAACTACAAAGCACAAGTACCTGAGACCTGAGCTTCAGAGTCAGTCAGAAGTGTAAAAAGAGCCATGGGAAGAAGGAAGCATGGAGTCTATTAGACAGTGGTGCATTTCCAGCAGAGCTGTCTTTCAGGAGCATGTTGTTTCCTGTCAGGAGGAAAAAGCACTTTTCTCCACATTTTACCAAGTATAACCTCTTGACTTGGAGAAGCTTCAGAAAATAATGGCAGATGTTCATTTTCTTGGCAAACCTGTGTGATAATAGCTGGAAAACAAACACAGTTTAGCAGATTAGCAGCTGATGTCATCCATAGTGACATATCCTCATTTCTTTTATGCCTTTTAGTCTTCATTCTGAGGTTCACAGGGCATTTTAAAAGGTAATTAAATGCCTGTTCCCATTTTGCATGTGGGAAACCTTCCATTTCAGATAGTACAGATTCATCCAAAACAAGTGGAAAGGCTGAGACAAATGTTTACCTCCCAGTCCAGGGGTCTGAGTACTCCTTTTCCCATGTTCCTGGTCTTTTGCAACAAGACGCATAGAGAGGAAAAACTAAGGAAATATTATGTGGTGCCTGAGCAGTGCTTTTCAGCGTGGCCGGGTTATCAGCAGAGACTTATGATTCAAAATTGCCAATGTAAATCTCATTTACAATACAGAATAGTCAGGTTTAAATAGACTTGTGCAGCAGGTAATTAAATTAAAGCAGGTAAATTAACTGATAGGCTCTTCTCTATCAGAAGGCAACAGCTGGGGGCTGTGGCCACAGTTTCATATTTCCTGTAAATGCAGTTCCTGATTTGTCCTGACAAGTTCTTTACGAAATCTTGATCCCTACTTAGGTTTAGACAACACAAACACAGAGCCTGAGGCATTCAGAGCTGACTTAGCTGCCAGTTGCATCCCAAGAGATGATGGGCTCCCACACGTGATCTGGATCTGATGCATCACTGAGCTCAGTGATGGACCACTGAGTTTCAAGAGATGGGGTTTGTTAAGAGCTTGGAGTGCTGATCAGTTTGATTTTCTCACTGATATTTATGTCTTTAAGGTCCGTTTTGAAGGATTGTCTGGCAACGTTCAGTTTAATGAGAAGGGGCGGAGGACCAACTACACCCTTCATGTGATTGAGATGAAACACGATGGGATCAGAAAGGTAATGAAGAAAGTGACTTGAGCTCCTGTGTCTGGCATCAGCTCTCTGTTCTTGTTACGGTGTAGTTAGGTTTCAACAGAAATTTCTTTTCATGGAAGCTTGCATGTGGAATCACCACAAGCACATTCCCAGCTCTCTGCATGAGCAAAGCCAAGCACAACAGAGAACTCACGGTGTATTACTAAAAAATGCAACATATGGAAGGGATTATCAAGAGTAAGAAGGGCATCTTAGCTGTGGAACAGAAATTTTGAGGAAACGAAAGCTTGGCCCACTCAGTCTTGCTATTGGCAAGGGCACATTGGCTCAGGCCCAGCTACGCAACTGTCTGTTTTTGCTCTCCCAGTTTTCATTTCTAAAAAATGAGCCGAGACAGAGCCAGGAGGAACCTGTCTGCCCTAAGCAGTGCCAAGGAACACTTTATTTTGATCTAATTCTGTTCTCCTTGAAGCAACAAGTTCTTTACCCACTATGTTCTGATTGTTATGTAGGTATTGTTAGTGTTCTGAGGCCTTTGTACCTTTCTATATCCCAGGCACTCTGAAAATTTGAATTTTCAGCTGCATTGAGTCCTTGAAACACTGATCCATTTGCCATTCTGACTCCATACACTTATGTCCCTCTTCAGATATTACCTATCTGAAAAACAAAGAGTTATTGCATGGATAAAGGAGAGCAGCTAAAGAATTTGGAGTGAAGCATTCACTGGAACCCCTCAGCATCCCCTCACTCCCTGAAGTTTAAAAGACTTGTTTGAAACCAACAAAAACTGCAAATAGCGATAGTTCCATATGTACAGCTCCCATCTTCCATACCCACTTATACCTGTGAGCAACCAGTGTCAGATCAAAGCCCACCACATCCAAGCAGGAATCAGCAGCATAATCCAAAAAAAATTCCAATTCCTCACAGAGAAATTAAAGAATTATCAATATAAAAATGTTCAAAATGATCTTCCTCCTCTGTTTGGCATTCATAAGAGGATAAATATGATATTATGTCCGGTTTGGGGTTCTGAACTTCAGGAAAGATGGTGGCAGTCCAGAGGGAATCTAGAGGAGAAGCAGCAGAATGGCTAAATATCTCGATTTTGCTGTGTATTTACTGACATAAATATTTGTTTAGAAGACACATAACTGACAGGATACATGCTTTATCTTAGATCCACCAAAATAAAAGTGCAAAAAATACCCATACATCTCCATTTATGTTGCCCCAGGGCAGAGTTTTGGAAGCTTTCTCCTCACTCTCTTCTCTTCTCTTCTCTTCTCTGTGCAATGAAGACAGATGAGACGCCCGTGTAGAATTTTTTTCTTCCTCTATTGTTGTGGTCTGTAATCTGCCATCAGCAACTCCTGGTCATGTCCTGTGTTAATATCCTTTCCCATTTATGTAATAACATTTTCCTTTCACTTGACCAAAGCTCAGGCAATTCCATATATACATGAGCTGATGGAAAACCCCTTGTAAAATAGAAGAGGATAACCTCAGCAATGATCTTCCTGTTGATACTCGTTGGCACAGTGCTTTACCTGCAAGTAGTGGCAGATCAGCCCAAACCCTTAATTATTAACAGGCACATTTTAACATACAAATTCTTCTGCTCACTTTTATTCATAACCTCAAATTTTTGGGCACTGACCAGGATTGGTTTTGCTTCTTTTCTCCCTTGCTTTTTTCTTCTGTTGTATTAAGACTTCCTAAGAGGCAGTTGTATGTTTACACAGACTTGCAGCTGTAGAACAGCATTTTATCACCCTGCCACATCTGAACAGGCAGCAGACATGCTAGAAAAATATTAAGAAGTCACACAGGGAAAATGTGACCTCTTGAAGTAGGGATAGGGCAGAGAATTGTGATACTCTCCTACTGCTGTGTGCCATTTGTTCTTACGTATTTACAAGAGAAACTGTAGTATATCATGCACGTTTTCCTCAAGCTGGAGGCATGGTGGAACTGAAGAGATCCTGATTCTCCCAGAAAAAGGCACCAAGAACTAGGACAGGTGATATTGGCTGAGTACAAACTTGCAGAGAGACCTGACCCTGTTTGCACGATCCTGTTACCATATCTTGGTTAATGTTACAAGGAGATATCAATGAGTTGTCCTGGATTTGTATTTGGCAGATTGGTTATTGGAACGAAGATGAAAAGTTAGTTCCAGCAGCCATAGATACTCAAACTGGCAATGAGTCCACGAGCCTCCAGAACAGAACGTACATAGTCACTACGATCCTAGTAAGTACTGAGACTTCCAGCCCAGCTCTCCTTCTCCCCCATCTCCCTGATGTGCTGACTGCCTCTTCCCCTTTGCATGCCTTGCTTTGTACTTGATCATTTTTATAATAGCAATAACAATAATAACAATAATAATAACAGCACTTACTGTTTCCTGTCGGGTCCATAAAGGTATCTGAAAATTGCTGTGACTAATTAAGTAGGTATTAAAGAGCTCTCATGCTTAAGTATAGAAAATACAAAAGATTATGACAAGATAGTAGAGGCATCAGCATAGGTAAATTAGGAACATTATACCTGTGCTTTGTGTTTAGCCCACAGAATGTGGGCTGTAATTTTTGGAAGGGTAAGCTGTATTGTGCAGAGAGACTGAATCATAGCTTTAAAAACAAATCCCCACTATAATCATGAAGGAACAATAAGTACCCCGTAATGTATGGTATCATGTAGTGTGTCATTGTATACGATCACCCTGCAGAAACAGATGAAATTTTACTAACTTGTTTGTTGAATGCTTCTTCTAGATCTACAAAGATGCAATACCCAAACTAAATTAAACATCTTTAGGGCTCTCTCATGCCCAGCAGATTTGTCTCTATCTGTGCCCACACAGACGGACGTTCCTTTAAAAATTCATAGCTGAAATGTACTAAATAACCCTCACAGAGTCACAATGAAAGATTTGTCACCCAAATCTCCCCAGGCATCTCCAGTACCCTGAGGTCTATCACTGCAGAAGCTGCACACTGTTTTTGCATATATGAATAGGAAACACTAGAATAAAAATTATCATTCATACTTCTTAAATTAACACCGTTGTTTGTTGACTGGTATGTGAATACAAAGTTAGGGCTTTGCAAGCAGACCATAAAACAAGTTGTTCTAGTCTGAGTCTCTGGACTGGGGAGGTGGCTCAATATTGGTGTCCTCTGTGCCAGGAAGACCCATATGTGATGCTCAAGAAGAATGCCAACCAGTTTGAAGGCAATGAGAGGTATGAAGGCTACTGTGTGGAGCTTGCAGCTGAGATTGCAAAGCATGTGGGCTACCACTACAGGCTGGAGATTGTCAGAGATGGGAAGTATGGAGCCCGAGACCCTGACACCAAAACATGGAACGGCATGGTGGGAGAACTCGTTTATGGGGTGAGTTTCCCCCTTGTCCATTGTTTTTAGGTCTTGTCTTGGGAACAGTCTCAAGCCCTAGAGTAAAAAGGAGCCCTGCCTTCTGTCAGCCTGCGCTATCTTGTGGATTGCAGCTGTGATAATCAGCCCAAAGAAAATATTTTAATTCAGGGTGGGATAGCACATTTCGTGCCCATGGAAATGTCAAAATGTTTTCTTTCAACAGTTGAAGGAATGTGTTTTTCTCTCCATTTTTGGAAGAACAGGTATTGAAAGGTCAATCTTTCTCATGAGTAGAATCTCCAAATTTTATTGTATTTTGTATTTGGTTGATAATGTCGGGATAAAAGAAAAATAAGATTTCAAAAATTCTGTATAGATTCATAGAATTGTAGAATTGCTTGAGTTGGAAGGGACCTTTAAAGGTCATCTGGTCCAGCTCCCCCTGCAAACAGCAGGGACAGCTCCATCAGGGTGCTCGGATTCCCATCCAGCCTGACCTTGAAGGTTTGATGAACCAGATATTTTTGGTCTAGTCACTCATTTCCATCTACTTAATTGTATCTCTTCACCCTACACTTCTAAATCTGATTTGCTCTGATAATTCCCCATCTGTGGTGTTTCAAGTCACTCTTCAGAGGGGTCCAATTTACCCTTCATAGTGTAGGGAGCATCAGTGCCCAAGCCTGTGTGTTGCCACGATGGAGCAATGGATGATCTTAGTCCTGCTGAGATCTCGACGGGATATGCTGACAACCATTTCAGTGCATTTTCCTTTCCATTTTCAAGACTGATTATAAAATAAATGGAAAGTGCATGTCATTGTCACTGGAACTTTTTCCTCTTCTGCATCAGTTATGCCATCAAAAAGCAGTTCCTGATGGAAGTAAACATCCTGGTCTCCTTTTTCAGGCGATTGGCCTTTCCTTGCCTCTTTTGATGTCTGGATGATAAGGCTCTTTTAGCAAAAGTCTTCTGCATCATACTGTGACATCAGTGGATAAATCACACAGGAGCTGGGTGGCTGGAAAAGGAAACTGTGATTTCAAAGTAGAACCGGTGATCAGTAATGATAAAATGGAAATAATACACCAGTGTTATGGGCTGCTACTTTTTAACATTTCTCTTCAATTGGTTTTGTCTGATTACTTTTCAGTAGTAGGGTTAAACAGAGATCAAAGGAAAATAAGCTGGAGTTAGTAGATATGTTTTATCCCCAGAATGCAACTCTCTTTTCTTTTCAGAGGGCTGATGTGGCTGTGGCACCATTAACCATCACTCTGGTTCGAGAAGAAGTTATAGACTTTTCCAAACCTTTTATGAGCTTAGGTATCTCTATAATGATAAAAAAACCTCAGAAGTCCAAACCAGGAGTGTTTTCTTTTCTGGACCCTTTGGCTTATGAAATATGGATGTGCATTGTTTTTGCGTACATTGGAGTGAGCGTTGTCCTCTTCTTGGTGAGTCGGTTCAGCCCTTATGAGTGGCACACTGAGGAGTTTGAGGAAGGACGGGACCAGCCAGCCAATGATCAGACGAATGAGTTCGGGATATTCAACAGTCTCTGGTTCTCCCTGGGAGCTTTTATGCAGCAAGGATGTGATATTTCTCCAAGGTGGGTTGCCTTCCTTCTTCCAATCCAAGTGATTTGTTCTTTCTACTTGCTTTGGAGCTGAACAGGTTCTTTGACTGCCCTTCCTGAACCATACTGTAGTTTTCTGAATCAGTTAGTAATTCAGAAGGGGTCCAAGAGTTCACAGGTCTCTCAGCTGTGAACTTGAGACCTCAAACTTGGGACCATAGAAAATAGCATTCTAAATTTATGGTAGTGAGTTGTTCTGGGGAAATACACAGAAATGCAGACAATTTTCTAAAGCCACCCATTTGGAATCAATTATTGTCAGTCATTACTTTGTCTCTATTAGAAAAAGGTCATTATAGCGTTTTTCGGAAACCATAGAATTCTAGTAAAGTAGGAAGAAATAATACAGTAGATGGTTATATAGTCTGTGCCAAACATTATGGAGAGAACTGTGTGGCTTTAAGTATTATTGGCCTTTAGAAAGGTCAGAGAAGTACAGACTTCCCTTTTGGTTCCCATTTAATTTGATAGTTGTGCTGCTTGAGCATTCAATAGCATCCAGAGTCTAAAGACTTCCTAAAGGGACTCCTGATGGGAATCATTTATTCTCTGTATTCGCTGTTGCGATTAATCTTAGGTAAATTTTCTTGGAAAAGCAGGCACAATATAAAGTGGCTGAAAAACTGCAGGAAATACAGAAGATGCAAATCTGTGACAGAGACACAAGCAGAGGTGTACTTGTAAATAAGGTCTGGAAAGAACTGCTTTCTTTTTGAAAGTTTTATGGTAGAGTTTTTGCCTATTAAGGAGCCTGGGGTACACATAGCCTTCGTGTCTTGTTTATACAAAATCAAGAAGAAAAGAAAAAGAATTCAAAACATAGGAACAAAATAGCTGTGAGAATGTTTATAATAGATTTTGTTATTTATTTGTACTGGTTGTATATCCAGTAAGTAATACCTGTAATGTCTGAGGGATTTTTCTTGTGGCATGTCTACCTTCATACGAGGCAGGACCAGAGGTGAGCCTGGGATAACACTGTGCTTTGGGTGAATGCAGGTTCTAGGAGTTAATTTCCTGGACTCTGGGATGATATCAGAAATCAGAGGACAAGAGGGAGGCACATCTCTGCTGGAGAGCAAAGATAACATTGTGCAGTTGAGCACTGCTCCCAAGGGATGTCAGGGGAAGCTGGGCACTGGCGTGTTGGCCACTGGATGTCAATTTGTCCAAATATTAATAAGCTTGGGATAGCAGGGAGATGAGATCTTGTGAGGCAATTTGGTAGTGACAGCTTTTATGAATATATTTTATCATCTGATCATTTATTACTGGGAGTCCAGAAGGGCCATTCAGGAAGTCTTCCCTGTTGAGGGAAATTCAACTTCATTCATCCAGCTTTATTATTCAGCTGTGTCTTGTAACACAGCCCCGTGTGTTAAGATCAGGTTACGGGCATTTTCATTCTCATTGCTATTTATGTCGTCATTATTCTTAGGGAAGAGAATGTCTTCCTCTGGGGACATTTCTACAGCCAGTTGCAGTTCCGAGTAGGAGTGCAGACAGGTAGAAAGCTCAGACTTTGTGGAATAGTGAATTCTGAAGCATCTTTCCTATAAAAGTGTTGGGAAAAATCAGTGGTTTTGATATATCCAAATAACAAGATTTTACCTCATTAAACAATACGCTTAGAATCACAATTTCAAAGTGTTTTATTTTGCTTCAACATAGGAAATGAAAACGATTGTGTCGTTATTATTTTCATGTTATTTTGATCATCTTGACAATGAGAATTACGATTTTATTGGAATCTATGTTTTCCCATTGAGAAAAAGAGCACTTTCTGATTTCAAATATTTGCAAGAACAGAGAACTTGAAAGCATGGGAATTACTGTAACTCCAAGCACACTGAGCACGGCTCCTTGTGATGGATGCAGGTGGAGTGGAATATTTCTGTGAAATGTGAAAGCAAGGAGGAAGCAGAAGGGTGAGAATTTTCGTAGGTTGTTGTACAGAAAGGCTTTGAGCGTGCTCCGTATTTCACATGTATTTTCCACATGAAGCTGGTGCAGGATTTCTGTGACACATCACTTGGAAATGAATACTCGGTGCAGCGACATGGTGGGCAGGTGGGGATCTGCTCCATTCCAGTATATTTGCTGTACGGTTGCTTCTAAACTTATCACTGCAATCTCTCAGTATCTCCCCAGTAATGCATTAATCAACATAAATAGCTTCTGTTATACATCTGTTCCGTCATTCTCTCCCCAGCAGAAAGGAGCAAGTGCAGGGGTGTATTTTGTTTCTGTAGAGGTTTTGGTTTGTTTATTTCAGTTTTGTTTTGGGAAGTAGTAGGGGAAATTGGTCTGGTTGGGCTTTTTTTCTTTTCTTTTTTCATTTCATTTCTTTTCTTTTCTTTTCTTTTTTTTCCAGAGCATGTTGTTTTCAAGTGCGTATGCCACTATGTATTTGTCACGAAAAAAAAGTAAGATCAAAACTGCAGACACATCACTCAGCACAGCAGGGAGTGAGGTTTGCAGCAACTCCTTGCTCTTGTGAAAGTATGTTCCTCCATCTCAGACCAATCCCCAGGGAACTTCAACCCCCCACAGGGACCAAAATTTGCTTTTGAAAGAAAGTTGTGTCCTTTTAAAGGACAGACTTACTAACCAGAACTTTAATCAAGCTTTTAAGTATGCTGATCACAAACTATCCAATACTTCAAAGAAACAGTGTGTATTTAATGACCTGTAGATACTTGAGATATAGCATAGGCATGGGCTGTGTGCTCACAGCCTCTTTTCCTGAGGAGTGAAGCTTTCAAGGATGAGGCCAACTGATGTTTCTTAAGCTCTGAAGCTGTTGTTTCTGAGTGTAGTCTGAACAAGTGTGACAAAGCCCATACAGTAAGCAGTCATGGAAGGTCTTGGCCATAACCATGTTGTGCCTTTGGAGGCTGCAACATGAGCATGGGCAAGGAACCCAGCCCTCCCAAGTCATAAATTACTCAGGCTTATGTGCATAGTTTTGACCAGAGGAGACAGCGAACTCCACTAGAGTCTGCTGTCATAGAATCATGGAGTGTCTTTGGTTGGAAGGGACCTTTCAGACTGTGTATTTCCAACCCACTGCCATTGGCTGGCTGAGCCCCACATCAGACTGCCCAGGACCCCATCCAACCTGGCCTTGAGCACCTCCAGGGATCCCTCTTCTGCACCATCACTGACTTGTGATGTGGTTCAGTCATTGCTACATGAAGAAAATTGTCCTGTTGAGCTGAGATGGACCGTCATTGTCCATGAAATGTGTGTTTTCAAAGTAGTGTTTGAAACATAGCAGCATGGGAGAAAAGCAATATTTTTGGGTTGTGAGTTGTTTCATGTACATAGTAATGGACAGAAATCAGTGAAGTCTGAAACAGGCCGTAAACCATGAGGCTGTGCAAAGTGCCATCTCAACTTCAGAAAACAGTCATGAAATTGCTAAAGCACTCATAAATGTGAAATACAGACCCAGAAAGGAGATTCACAGAGCAAGCGTCAGGGGTAATAAATAACTCACAGCCAATAGTGAGAGCCTGCAGCAAGAGAAATGTGAAGTAAATATGACTCACACTGTACCATTCTTCAGAAATGTTATTTGATAAACTGCGTTCAGAGCTGAAAATAACCCCCATGTGTAACAACTGTGGAGGGTGGGACCTCTTTACTATTCAGTACCCTGCTGCCATTGCTTGCTTGGACAGACTCAAGGCCATTGAGGAGATTGAGTTGGCATCTGGGCTTCCAGACCTCCTCTGCAGCAGAATGAGGCATCTGGATTTTTCATTTGCCCCATCATTTTCTCTGAAGCAAACGATTTGATTGCAGTGAAAATGATAAAAAAGCAGGGAACAAAAAGTACATTTTTGCTGTCAGCTTCCCAGATTGGTCTTCTATTTTTTTTTATCTCCAAATGTATTTCTTCATATAATTTGTGCCTAAAAGAGACCTCCTATGTATTAGAGACTATCAAATTGAATCCAGTTGCCCTTTCTCTGATTCAGAAAACTTATGTTTGACTAAAGTGAAATACATTCTGTTGAAATATACCTCCCAGAATTTATTCTTCCTTTGAAGTTATCATGAGATAGAATATACACACTTTTTCTTGGCTGAGTGGCCACAGGAGCCTTGTCCCCACTGGAGTTTGGCAGGGAGATGAATATCACACCACAGTACCCAGTCAATAAAGTCATCCTTTGTGCCACGTTAGAGGAAAATTAAACAGGCATTTCCAAAAATAAACAGGGCTTCATGGGAGCATCCTATATACTGTGGGAATGAAACGTATATATTTTAGGTTCAGTTCACAGTATGCCATGAGTAGAAGGGAAATGTGCAGTCGTGTAATGACAAGACAGATTGTATGTAGGAATGAAATTCTTCATAGTAATTGCTCATTATATAGAGAACAAAGCTGGAGATGCCCTGGTCAGTTGGAAAGGAAATGAAAAATGAAGCTTTCATCACAGCTTAGGGCTGGGAGAGAGCCAGACTTGAGAAGGGACATCTTGAGAGCACCAGTGGGGATTCAGGAACAGAAGAGTTTCTGTGTTGGCTGAGCTGTGCAGGGTGCCAGAAGGGAGCACAGCTGGGAAGTGGTGGGGAGCATGGCATTGTGCCCCAAAGCAAGATGTGATCCACCCTTCGACTGGCTTGAGACAAAGAGTGAAGTGAGACCCAACTCATCAGCACAGTGCAGTGCTGCAGCCACTGCTGAGCCACCGAACAAGAGGGACCAAACTGCCATGGGTGGTGAGAGCACACACACAGACGTGGGATGGGGAGATAGAAATGCTGGTGGTTACCCAGTCAATAGGTACAATCTATTATTTACATCTACCTTGTGGACGTTGTTATTTGTTTTTAGTGATGTGGAAACAATGCACCCAACTGATCTATAGCAGCATGCAGCCAGGCTTATATTTCACTGCAGCCTCTTCTGCAGGCACTCTGTTGAGCTACATCTGTGGAAGAATAAATGCAGTATTTATTATGTACCTGTAATTAATGCTGAGTACTCTCCTCTGCCATTTTTCCTCTTTATTTACATTCCTTTTTAGATCAATTGAACAAAACCACAGGAGACTTCAGCCACAGAGCTGGTGGAAATAACAGTAAAATTGCACTACAAGTTGTTGATGCCTTTTTCTAAACTAGCCTCCAGAGATTCTGAAAAATAGCTGCACTTTCAAATTTCTTCAGAGTGTTCCTAACACTGGAAGATTTTATTCAGTTCTGGACAAGATCTACATCAGAAATTGGTTAGGACAAATCATCTTTTTCTTTTATTTTCTGGTGTAGGGTTTGATTTGGGGTGTACCAAGGGAATTATTTCTGTTCTGTTCTTTGTTAACTTGCTTTTGCAGGGTGCTCATTTTTTTTTTTTTTTAACAGAGAGTTAGGGAAATTGGAACCAAATGCATTTAGCCATCCTTCCTGCAACAAAGGCCAGGCAATTCTTGATTTCATTGGGCATCATCTCTGACACCCCGAGCATCTGCCCATATTTTTGGCCCGATGCACAGTTCTGATGCTATCTTTGCAGTACCAATAATCAGAGCAAAGGGTGTATTTTTCTTTCAGTGAACCATGAAGCATTTTGTCATTTCTCTGGGGAGCGCAACCAACCTGTGGGTGATCCTGGGGCTGCCCATGGGACAGGGTTGGTTTGGCATTACCCCCATCGCTGCTCCAGTGTTGGGTGAACCTGGAAGGCCTGGAGGCTTGTCCATGGGGACAAAGCTCAGGACCTTTTATTGTTAGCAGTTTGCTTGAACTGATGAGCTCATGTTGGTCTTAAAGAATAAAAGTAAACGTATATATATATATATATATATATATGTAGGATTTGAACTTCTGGAGAAGTCCTCTTTCTTTTCAAAAATGTACCAAATGATTTTGCAATTATCTCTACCTGGCAGAGTTAATTATGTCCAGGGAGAGGGAATTCAGGTCACAGGGTAACAGCAGCGTTAGCAAACCACCAGAACTGATGACCACACTTATTTCTGAAACACACTTTACCAGGGAGAGTGACTCACCAGAGGAGCAGCTTGACGAATTGCACAATATCCAACTAAGCAGGGCCCTTCAGAGCCTGTGCAATGCCATGGCAACCAAAATGTGGCAGCTGGGGGAAAATGGAAATTCTCTTACAATAGTCATCCTTGCTGTCCTCTTTTTCATTTGCCGAAATGTTGAAGGATACAGGGGTCTCAGATGCTTAAGTAACAGAGATAATGTTGTTGGCAAAATGCTATTTCGTCTGCAAAGGGAGAAATGAATCTCTTGGATTTCCATGTTCTTCCCTCTGAGAAGTTCTAAATGTGGCATAGAAAGTGAATGATTTGTTATCCAGTTCCGTGGAGTAGTTTTGCTACCAGGCACATCTAGTGGCTCCTACACAACTCTGACTGCAGGCCTTTAGCACTGGGGTTATTGGAGGATAGCAAGGAATGTGATGAAATTCCCTTCACTGAGTGATAGGTGTACTAATCTTTTTACCAGCTGTATTTAAATGAGAATTGAAGCACTTGACTTAAAACACATATTTATTAAGCTAAAAATATATTTGCAACCACTTTTTTTTTAGGGCTGCATATTTTTGTTGAAAACAAAGTTTAAAAAAGTGGAGAATAAAAGTGTCTTGGCAATTTTTTTTTCCTCTGTTGGGAAATTTTGTTAGGACATTTGGAATATGGAAATGGAATGTGCTATTTGTGTGCCAAACACTGTGGGTACATGAGATCGACTGCCTTCTCAGGGAGTCTAACAGGAGCCCCTCACAGGCTCCAGGAACTCCCTATTAATCTGAGTTCCAACTTGCTGTGTTTCAATCAGTGATGGAAGCACACTTTCTCTTTTCATTTTCTTCCCTCTTCGTAACCTGTTATCCCCAAGCAGTCGGCTCAGCTGGTGCCTGACGTTCCCCGAGCTGCAGCCAGGACTGCGCATGGTTGCATCCTCCTAATAGCTAGGTAGGCTGCCAAGTGTTTTTGTCAAAGAATAATGGTTGCGAGGAGCTCAGTGACCTCCATCTCCCTGAAGTCATGCCCTGTGCAAGGCACACCGCTGGCACTCCAGAAAAATACTGTTGCTAAGACGGGAAACCCCGAGCGGGTTTGCACAGGGAAGCCCTGTTTAAATAACTCATCCATATGCTGTACATCACTTTTATCGGCACTAAGATATCATCTGCACACTGTCTGGATGCACAGTTGAATGAGCATTGAGCTCCTCAATTGAAATCGTTCTGGCTCACAACTCACAGAGCATCTACAGCTGCTCTTTGCTGGTTTGATTCCCCTGAGCTGGCCAAAACCTCATAGCCTTCATCTAAGAGGCTTGGAGTAGTCACCTTCTTCCACTGAAGTCTGGGATTTTTATCCCTGTTCTGCTTTCTAGAACCCGGATTTCATCTCAGCTACCCAGCTGGTTACTGGGGAGCACCAACCCTACCTCCTTTTTGCAATAAGTTTAAATATGTGTATCACCAGGGAGCCAAGTTCTCTGTAACATTCCACACCAGCAGGCAACCAAAGAAATCTGTAGAATCACAAAAGAGGTGCTGATTTCTTTATTGGGAATGACTTGCTGAAGCTGAGTTAACTGGAAAAAGAAAGCATTTTATGGAGGAAAAACAAAGAGACAGAAGTAAGAAAGAGAATTAAGGACAGATTAAAGCCATGTGGAGTTGACATGGAAAGTCATTCCTTGACATGCTTTTAGCTCAGTCTTCCCAGGACAACAGGAATTTTAGTGGAGTTCCCTACTGGGAGAGCTGCATGCCAGGGTGAATGGGAGTTGTAAGGATGGAGAGAGCTTATAGCAAATGGGTGTATTCTGAAAACACACCCATGTGCAAGCAGATGAGGAACAACACATTCCCTGGGTTTCTAACTGCTTGGGAGCATATGCAATTAAATATCGAGAAAAAAACCATCACTCTTTGAAAGCTTTGCTCTCCAAAAGTGAAGTTTCTTCTCCGAAGGTCATGGTTTTGGTGCTAAGGTCTGGGCTGTGCAGAGCAAACAAGGTTACACAGTCTCCTCCCTCCATGTCCTACACTCTCCTACATTCTGTAATTTCCTCTGTTTCATTCAAAAGCTTCAGTCAAGTAAATGTCTCACCAGGGCATTCTGAGTTTGTTTTGGTCCAGTGCATATTTCCATGACTGTCATGCTTGGAAGAAGCCTAAATTGCTTTGTCTTCTCTAGGGATCAATGAATGCACTGAGACAGAGCAAGATCTTGAGATGAGATCGCACAGTTCGGAAGGACAAGGCACTAAATATCTCAGAGGGGCTGCACACAGAACTCATCTGAGAGGCCACATGGGTCACACAGCTCAAACCATCAGATGTTCAGAGAGGGCATACAGCTCATGGATGCACCCCTATCTACAGCATTAACACAATTTAAGGCATTCAATCAATTTAATAAAACCATCCCGTAATTCTCATTAATGCTTACCCAGAAGAGCTGCTTCTTACCCTTAGATCCAAAGGCTAAGCAGCAATAATCCAGTCATGGTAATGATAACTAACTACTTTGATCTTCAGATAAAAGAGCCTATAGAAGTGAAAAAGTGTAACAGCACCATTATTCGGACAACCTCAAAGCATATTAAAAACACTAATGAATTTTTCCAGTGAAGTCTGATGGGAAGTAATAGGAGGCAAATGCATGAACAGAGAAAGAGGGGAGGTGTCCTCGTATGGTGAAAGGGAAAAGCAGCAATAGGTACATGCACAGTGTGGGTACATGGGAGCAGTGAGGTCCAGCTGAAGGAGTCCAGCACATGGGGTGCTCTCCCCTAGGAGGAATTTTCTCCTCACTTATTTCTTGAAGCTCTCAATAAGATCTCAGGCTGCAGAGAGGCAGACAGAGGCAGGGAGCAGCTTTTCATCTCAGCAGTGTTTCCACAGCCTTCAAAAAAAAAAAATCATCAAATGGATGTTAGAAGGTAAAATAGGGCCAGCAGAAACACTGAGCATGCTTTCCCTTCATGGTTTTGGAGTTTAAACATGAAGAGACAGACATTCCTGTGCACATAGGGCTCTTCTAAAAAGCATTGGCTAGGAAGAGAGTCCATACTCATTCCCTACCACTCCAACAAGGAATATGCTGTGCTCTTGTAGAAAAAAAGAAAGCCTCAAAATTGAAAATTGAGACCCGTCTTGGTCAGGTATTTCATTTTAAATCAAAAATGAAGAGAAAAAGAAGTAAAAATTTGGGGCTATTGATAACATTGAAAACTTCCAATGTGGAAAATGCTGTCCTTATGGAAAAGGTCTTTCTCTTCTCAAATTGGGAAATCTGAGCAGAGGATAGATAAAAATAAATCAAAAATAAATTCAGGAACCAAGGCAAGGACATCCTTGGAGAGGTCTGAACTAAGTTATTGTAACATTGGCCAGAAATCTCAGGAAAAGAGCTCTAAACACTGAGCACACGTAGATGGCTGAAAAAAGATCTTGGGGAAAAAAAAAAAAAGAACTGGTAAGATATAAACTGAAATATATTATATCTTTGGGAAAAAAGAAAACAGACTTTCTATCAAGCAGACTTTGCAGAAGATGAGGGAGAGCATAAGACATCTAGAAACACGGCAAAGGACATGGGCATAATTCGCCATTGTTTAAAAAGAAGGATGAGTGCTGTTAAATTCAGGGCTACCAGAGGTTGAGGAAGTTCCTTAGTAATGAATCTCCTGGGGCACTCCAGTGAATGCTTCTGACAAAATTTTATGTTTGTCACCTTGTGAATGTTTCTCAGCAGAGCTAACAAATGTCACCAAAGTGAGAAAAATACACGGAGAGCCTTTTTTACAGTGAAATTTTTGCTCAAAGGCATGACGAGAGTTGCTTCTCCTTGTAGCAATGTCTGGCAAAACTGCAAAGCAGGGATGACTTTGCCTATCACCGGAGCTGCTGAGCAGCCTGAAGTGACTGCATTTCTCAGCAAGCCTCTGCCTAAATGTTCACCCTTCAGACTACCTCGGATCGCAACACTGAGGAGCACACTGTGGCTGTATTTAAGAGGATTTCAGCATACTTCTTTGGGTCTATTTGTTCTGCCTTTCATCCAAACTCTTATTTTTTTCTCAGAATTTCATGTCATCTCTCTATTGTAGCCTTGTCCGTGTTTTTTTAGCAGCTCTCTAGGAGGGTTGGATGTATTATCCTGCAATTTTAGGGATAAATATCTCAGCAGCCAGTTCTGAGTGCTCAAGGATGGCATCTGCTTCAAGTGAAGGACATAACCCAGTTCTGCTCCGTGGGGGTGTTTTTATAGCAAGGGTGGCACATGGATTCTGCTAAAATCTGAAGGGACTGGTTGCCATTTTAGTCCATGCTTATGTGGTGTTAAATGCTTCCAGCACCGTGCTTGGCTAGTTGAGCAGGTGAGTTGTTGGTTGTGTGACAGCAGGGTGCATTGCATAGCCATTTAGGACCACAGGAGAACACAGCCTGCAGACGACTATTGAGCCTGTGAATTAGCTGCTGCTTAGCTGGGTCCACTTGATGCCGATTGAGTGTTTCAGGAAGGGGAAATGTGCACAGAAGAACAACAGAGCCAAATTCTACCTGGTGACCAATGGCTTGTGCCACCCACATGGATGAAGTTTATAAATGTGATTCATCCTCTTGTTCTGCGGCAAGCAACTCTGGATCCCATAAAGTGGTCGGGCTTCCCAAGGGACAAAAGAAGAGCTCTTGGCTGCTAGTCCTCTGCTTAGGCCATTAAGTACCTCTTGCCTGTCAAAATGCTATGTGAATGTCTTGAAAACAGCACATTGCTGCTTCATGTAGTCATGCTAGTACTTAACACCACAGCTGTTATAGCTCCAATGGCAGGAGAACCACAAGTGACAGGATGCATTTCTGGCTAATCGGGAGTGCTGATTTTAGAAAGAAGTTTTGCCTGTTAAAGTGAAATTGAAAAAAAAATTCCAACATATGCAAAAGAAGAGATGAAACTGTGAAGGATGGGGAATAACCGATGTCCAAGGCCATTAGCATAGACGGAAAGAAACAGTAAATAAACTGTGACATAATTAAAGCCTTCTAGAAATGCACGCTCCTGATTGAATATGTAATATTCTGAGTATTTGCCGACAATATGTTCAGTCATTGCAGTATTTACTTCAGCAAGTTACCCTAAGGCTCCTTTGAGAACTGGCTGCTGCTGAGATTCTGCTTTCCCTGTTGCCTCCTTCCAGCACCTTGGCTTTGAGGGTCAGATATTTCCATCTCCTTTTTTTGTTAACAGCATGGGACTCCCAGTACCTGGGGACCCTCAGCTGTCATTGCTTCCTCACTGGTTAACCTTACCCACAGAGAATTCTGTTTTTCAGCTCTTAGCACTGCAGATCAGTTGCGAGGTGAGATGAGGAAGGAACAGTTGATTCGTACCGCTGAGAAAGGTAAATCAGAATGTCAGTGGAACACATTCCCACCTCTGTCTGTGTTTGGGTTCTCTGAGCACTCGGTATTAAAGCCCAGTGTAACACTTGGGATACCAGACTAATGCACCAGGAGGTAGGATTCTGTAATGAGTAAAAGTAAAGTAACAAGGGCAAGGTAATTAATTATACAGCACAGACAGGAAAACATGCATTATAATCTGATTTCGTGACAAATGGTAGCTCGTTCAAAACTCAGTAGTGCAGCAGAGCATAAAATGATAAGAGCTTTGCAGATGTGTGCAGTGAGTACCCAGGGCTGTTCCAAGCTGCACATCCCCACATAAGATTGTTCCTGTGGCCAGTCACAGACATTTCAAGTGAATCCGGGGTTCGTGTCAGGCCAGAGATAAAATGGTGAGGCCGATGTTTCTAGATGGTGTGTGACACGAGGAAGAAGCTAAGCTCATTTGCGCTGATGAAGCATAATGCTGAAAATTTGCTGAGAGCTATATGGGAGTAAAACATTTGTAACTAATCCACTACCAAGTCAGCCCTCAGACAGACCCGTGAAATTATCTACAGACGGTATCAAATTAGCAAACAGTGTCAGAGATCAGAGGATCTGTGTGGGCAGAAGACCAGAAGTGGATTTGACCCAAAGTCAGCAGAACAGGCGTACGAGAGCTTTTCTTTCCACAGTTCTGCATTAATTCATTCAGTGACAAATATGTCAGTTGACTAAGTGAGCCGTTATTAGAATAGAATGTAACAGCAAATCTGGGAAATCCTCCCAAAGCAGCCATGGCTTTAGAATCCCAGATTTGCGTTTCTAATTAAAACGCTGTCAGTTTAGGTGTAATTCTCCATGAGAAATGGATTTGGTGAGGGGGAAGGGAGAAGTGGAAGAGGGTTGAGATGCTGCTTGAACAGTTTTCCACCCATGTTTACTTTGTATTTTTCTGGTTACATCATTAATGGTTTTTTGATGGCAGTGCAGAGGCAAACTCTTGTCATTTGTTCCTACCTTCTGCAAGGGAAGAGATCAAAGAGCAAATTGTTTGATCAAGGGTTGTATTTTGTTGAAGAAATAAGAGATTATAGCTGCGTGATTCTCTTTTCCTGTGAAGAATCCATCAATGCTAAGACTGGAACATGATAAAAATCACTGCATGGAAACAAAGGGAATTTACAATTCTTTTTCTGTTTTCTACTGGCAGAATGATGTTGCTTTTGCAAGAAGTGAAAAAAAAAAAAAAGCATTTTGCCTAAGAGAGAAAATGAAAATGATTAATTTCATCTTGGCCATTTCCAGTTTTTCCATTACATAGATATAAAATAATACATTCCAGAACTACCTTCTAAATGATATGTGTGGCAGCTAAGAGTTCAGTGTTTTAAAAAGCAGGAAGAAGACTGTGAGTAATGAGAGAGGAGAAACAAAATTGTTTACTATGTCAAAATTATGCCTTTCAGAAATGAAACATTAAGTCATAGAAAAATGCAAAGCTTAGATGGACTCGAACCAACCATTTTCAGAATGCTACTTTTATAGGACATTTGCAGCCATTATCTTTTCATTCTAATTGAGAATATTAAGGTTTAATTTGCCATTTCAGAATTTTCCACTGTACTGAATTTCTGCTTCCCAACCACCTATAATTTTAAGTAGGTTGTACACTACAGATAATGAGGGCAGAGTATTTACTACCTGTTTCTGCCAGAGTGCTGCTGGAAAAGAGTGCCCCATTCTTGCTATTATGAGGGGCAGGCAGATCCCCAGGTGTATCTGGGAGAGGATGGGGGATGATTTTAGCAAGCACAGGCAGGGCTAGAAGAAGAAGCCAAGAGGTCTTGATTGGGACTGTGTAAGAAAGAAGAGTGTGGGTGCAGAAAGAATTATATAGATGGAAAAATGTACAGTCTCATCTATCTAGCTGCTTCATGGCTTTCCACATCCCAAAATTAGCCAATTATTAAAGCTTCTTATCACCATTTTCCATTCTTATTTATTCTGATTTTTTTAGATAGTGCTTTTCTCTGGTATTACTATGGTAATGGATGGGAATAAACCCAAAGTTCAAATAGAGAAATTTAAACATCATAGCTATGGAATATCTTTAAAGTACTAACCAGTGTGTTCCATCTCACTTTAGCTCTGCAGAGGACTGAGGCACTAACTCATTCTTACATGGCAGAGGGCCTCCATGTTACCCTTGGATGGGTATGTGGATATGTAAATATTCAGTGCAAGGGAATTTAAACCCCATACTGCCCATTAGTGAAGAGAAATGAGCTTTGCTAGGTCATTTTCTGTTTCCTTGTTGTGGAGTGAGATGTTCAAACCTTAGAAGTGACTTAAAAGTACAAGGTATATCTACTCCTCTGTGACTGCTGTTACTAGAGCATAAACATAACGCTAAGTCCCACCTGATTTCTGCCAGATTTTAGCTCCCAAGTGCAGAAGTCACTTCTAAAAATGGAACATCATCTCTTAAATTACAAAGGCACTTCTGCAAATGTGTCCCGGGATGGGAGCGCTGCTGCAGTGTTTCATTATATTTCGTCTTGTATTGCACTAGCCTCTAGGAGATTCCCCCAGCAGCCAGAGCTCCCTTGTGTGAGATGCTGCATAGCCATGGAGTGAAAGGACAATGTCCTCAAGGACCCGTATACTAAGTGATTTCTCTTCTGTATGTTTACAGCAGTTTAAATTCACAGTTTCCAGCTTGAAGTCGGTCTAGCAACAAGGGCAAACATTGCCCATTAGCAGTGTATGCAACATAGAATTATGCACATGAAGCCTTAGCCGTGCCAGCAGTCACAGCAAGCTGTTTATCTCCTCTTCTTTCCTCCACTGTCTATGAGGTTGAGCACTCACCTAACTCACAGCATCTCATTTAATGAGGAAAAGTGACCAGCACTAGCAGAAGACAGCTCAAATGAGACAGTGCACGATGGGGCCGCACATCCTTTCCTGACTTGCTCCCATGGGAAAGAATCACCTACCCCCACTCCCTGCTTCCTCAGCCCTTCTTGTTGCTCCTCGTCTGAATACCCTATAGTTACTTTTTCATGCTGTCAATGCCAGGTGCCGGGCTGGGAAGCATAAGCCATCTGCAGCTGACAGCAGGCAGCCCCCGTGGGATAAGCCAGTAATGAATACTGCTCGGATGCAGAGGGTCTAGAGGCAGGAATCCGGCTGCCTGCCGCTGAAGGGATTGAAACAAGTCACAGAAATATCCCAGCTTCATCAGGAAGGAAAGGCTGTATAATTTGCAGCTGGAGATGAATGTGATTATTTGCCATGCAAACGGATTTTGCCAGCTCAGAGTAGCCTTCATCAGCAGAGATTGTTGTATCTGACATTATCCGGTTACTTTTGTTTAATGCCTCTGTGCCTTTTCTGAGCGCTTCCTTCCCTATGCACACATCATCCAGACTAATTAGAGACAGGTATTTTTTTCCTCTTAACCATCAATCCGAAGACATGTGAGCTGAATCCATAGCTGCCTCCCTTTCCTATCCCTCTCCAAATACAAAACTCGAGGTAGATATGTTTGCACTGTCAGCCCTGCACTCTGGGTATTCTCCACAGATGGTGACATTTACTTCACCTAACTTCAGCTCCTTGAAAATTTGCTGCCTTGTCCAACCATGCAATTCTGGTTCTTTCAAAGCTCAGTAGAAATAGAGGTCTCCAGGGGACTTTCTTCCACCTTGGATATATGGGGTGAATCATGCCTGAGGGTCCCTGCTCATCTTCGTGGGTTGTTTGGTGCGTACATCTCCCTTGGAGAGATGAAGATAAGATGGAAGAACAGTGCCCAGCTTTCTGCCTTTCCATAGTACCCAGCCCTCCCACACCAAACCTCCAATACCATACCAAGAAATTAATCTGGAATTAGGGACTGTCAGACTGCTCAGCCATGTTGCTGTGGTTGCCAACAGAGGAGCAGGTTTGCATGAGACACTGCAGGACAGGGCATGCAGCACTGGCTTATAGCTGGAACCGTGCCTGTGGGCTGCAGACTGAAGAAATGAGTGCTTTCCTCTCTGCCCTGTGAGCTGTGAATGTGTGGGAGCTGATGTCTGCTTTCTGCTAGGCAGTGATCTTGAAAAGTCTGGACTAAAGAGCTTTTGGGGTGGGTTGATCTAAGCGAGAGAATTACCTGATGTCTGAAGAATCAGCTCGCAGCACATCGGCAGCGCTTCAAACCAGACAGGACAAACTGGAAGTGTGTGATCTCTGTAAGTCTTGCAGCTGTGGGCTTAGTCTCTTCCCAGCTCTAATTGCAGTGATTAGCAGTACGGGATTTTTTTCTCTTTGGAGCAGCAGAGCATGCAGGTTTGTCTGTCAAGTTGTGTTAACCCACAGTAAGTCACAGCAGCTTCACACAGACCTGGGCACAGCATGGCACGTGCTGTCACAAGCAGGTCCAGTGCCCTGAGCTGGAATGAGAAATCTCCATTAGCATCTGATAAACCAGATTTCTGGGGATTGACTCAAGTCAGCAGAAAACCAACGCTAAGACATGGTCTCCCACAGAGAAATGAAGTGTTTCTCATGGAAATACCTTCCTTGTCATACTGTCTGGCTTTATAAAACAGGATTGTAAGTTATCCTCCATTGGGAAGGATGCTCTGCACGTAGAGAAGGAGCATATAAATAATTTAGGAAGAGTGCACGAATTGTGACATGGCTCTAAAAAATATCTTCTACTCTTAAATATGATTTGAAAAGATTTTAATATAAATTAGTGCTTTCTTGACTTATCTTAATAGCTATCAAATGATTACAGATAATTGGGTATTTGATTGCAGCAAGTGCAAAATGCTTAGAATTTAAGGCATTATTAGCAACATCTTGTCTGGCCCTCTGTTGAGTACAAACCAGAAAATGTTGGTAGGCAAATTATTTGTTAAGGCTGTAGCTCCTCTCTGAGATTCACCATCTCTTGTAGAAATGTGGAGTTTTGATTTTTAAATTCAGGTGATGAAGGAACTGACCCAGTGATCCCCACTGATCTGTAGATGTGGTCTAACTTCATGATGGTGCACATTCTGATGGTCATTGTCCTGCCTAACTAAACCTTCCTGGGAGTTGTCTCCACAATTTATTATTGATGTTGTTATATTCACCGAAAAGAACTGAAAATCAACACAAATTTGTTCTGTTTCTTGAGGTTATATATATATTTTTTTTGCTGTGAAAGTTTTTGCTTCCTCTAATTGTATCAACACCTTGAAAAGTAGATTAAGAACAAGAATCTAAGCCCTGACTTCCCTGGAAGTAGCTGGAGAACATGACTTAAGGAGAACACCCGGGTAAATGACAGGCCTGCAAGAGCAAGCTGCAGCTTTTGGATCTTCACACCCCTCCTGTCTGCCTCTCCCCTTTGTGTGCAGGTCTCTCTCCGGCCGCATAGTCGGTGGTGTCTGGTGGTTCTTCACCTTGATCATCATATCCTCCTACACAGCTAACCTGGCTGCCTTCCTCACAGTGGAAAGGATGGTTTCTCCCATCGAGAGTGCAGAGGACTTGGCCAAGCAGACGGAAATCGCCTATGGGACCCTGGAAGCTGGCTCCACTAAAGAGTTTTTTAGGGTAAAAAGGAAACTTTAATGCAAACATTTTGCTTAGCTCCTTGTTGGCAAGTCTTCCAGGAATGTCCTCTCTCATCTTCAGCTCAGGTCTGTTTTTCTCTCTTGCTTCCCCTTGCCATGTTAGCACCAGCTGAGCTTACCCCTAGAACAGTAGAAGTCTGTTTTTCCCATTGCTGCTCAGAGAGATGGCAGTTTCTCCAGTACATGTGATATTCTGCAACTGTAAATAGAAATGTGGAATATCTGTGTGCTTCCCCACACTACAGACTTCTCCCAGCTTCCAGCTTGGTTAGCCCTTCGTTTGATCAATAAAATCACTTGCCACACACAGATATTCTGCCCTTCCTGCGGCAAGGTGGTAGGGTTGACCTGGGTGCAGGAAATGGCTGGAGGTTCATTAACATCCCGTTACATTGTTTGTCTTCCTTGGTCCATCTGCTCTGTGGGTAAGTGTTCAGTCTCACCTGGATATCCCAGCTGGCACCCCCAACCTCTGTTAACACTTCTGTTGGGTTTGTGCTGTCCTACGCAGCGATCCAAAATAGCAGTGTTTGAGAAGATGTGGACATACATGAAGTCAGCTGAACCCTCCGTTTTTGTGAGGACAACAGAAGAGGGGATGATCCGGGTGAGGAAGTCGAAAGGAAAGTATGCCTACCTCTTGGAGTCCACCATGAACGAGTACATCGAGCAGCGGAAGCCCTGTGACACCATGAAGGTGGGAGGTAACTTGGACTCCAAAGGCTATGGCATTGCAACGCCAAAGGGGTCTGCACTGAGGTAAGTAGCTTAGATTTGCTTTCCTTTGCCAACCCACCCAGCAAATCAATGTATGCACACAGTTCGACCTCCATTGCCATGTTAATCATGAAAGCTTGGGGCATCAAGGTGGGGGAGGCAGGGGGAGGGGGATATGAAAACTGTGTTAGGTGCAGGGAAGTAATGTGCCATTGCTGCTCAGTGGGAGCACCTAATCATTCAGGCCCTGCATTTAGAAACTGGATCTTGGCAGATCCACTTGCTATGAATGTGTCTGCTGTATTAGGTGATGGCAGGGGGGCTGCTGCGGTGTAACCACTGGTTTCACAGAGCATTATCTGAATGGGGCACTCATCCCTCACCATGTGAAGTGCGGAGCTTTGCAGAGAATTGTATAACCCTGGATTGGATCCATGCTTGCAGAGGGAGCTCTGAGGGGAAAATATTTTGGTGTTTCCTAAGAGGAATTGCTATCTGGGAAGAGTGAGAAGCCAGTTTTAAAAGCTTTGGCAAAAAAAAAAGAGTATACATTTTCATTTATCAAGAGTACAGTTTTGGCAAGCACCAAATTTGAGGCCAAAGGGCACAAACTCTGCATTTCTGAGCCCAGACCTGCAGCTCTCACATGCCTTTGCCCACTGTCATGTGAAATATTTTCGGAGACTTTCCTTTTAAAAGGAAAAGACTTGAAAAGCACACACTCAGATTTAAGTTAATAGCAAAGCTTGGTCACTGCACAGAGCCGTACTCCCTGGTGTGAGCTGGCCACCTGCAATGTGCATCATGCCAACTTACCTGCTCCTGGCAGCACTATCACAATCTGCAGACTTGTACAGTGATGGGGGTTGCACTGGAGATGTGGTTCTTTTTAGCAATGCAATGCAATGCAATTTCTTCATGTTACATTCATGAGGAATATAAGTCTTAAGGGTTTAGTAGGATCAGTAAATCCTCAGATGTCCTAACACTAAGTACTCTGATAAATGGTCCAACTGTTTTAGTTATTTATTAAATGTAGTTTGATCAAAATACTTTGACCAAAATCATGTGTGACCTTATGCTTGCTTGTGATGAAACCCAGTGTGGAGACACTTACCATGATCTCTGGATGATCTCAGCAGTTAGTTGAGACTTCACTGATGAATTTGGCTGTCACACAACTCCTGAGGCAAGGCCAGCCCAAAGGATGAAAGCCATGCCAACTGGTAGTGGGTCAAGCCCGAGGATTTGGGCTACTGCATTTAAATCAGGTCAAGTTGTAGTCATCACTTCCCATACCAGCAATTGCTGGAGGTATCTTCAGAGAAGTTTATGAATGCATTGCAGGTGGTCCAGATGGTGATTCTTGCATCCAGTATGGCTCAGGCTCTGACATTCCTTGGAGCCATCCAAAGAAAGTGGTTCTGTTTTCATAGTTTTAAGATGTTTTCCATCACACTCTTGCCATTGTTTGTTTTCTGTCTTGCAAATATGGAAATAAGGATGCAGATCTCATTATTTTTAAACAGCAATCTTGTAACCTAATTTTTATATTATAAAAGCAAACTGGAACATCTTACCTGTCTTGTAATTGTTGGCATGTGAAGGAGCCATTTATCATAATTCTCAGAGAAATAAGAAAAACAAAAAGGAAAGAAAAGTGCATCCATTTGTAACAATTTTGCAGCTCCAAGCATCCCTCTGCTAGGCATGTTTCCAAAATTTCCTAACATTTCTTCTTGTTTCCTCTTCTTCATCCCAACTGCATGTAGAATATCATACGGGCCTAATGGCAAAGGAGAAATGCTTGATTTTCCATTCTATGGTGTTTCTTCGGAAGAGTTGTTGTCAGGTTTTGTCCCATCATGTTTGTTTTGTTCCTGTTGTTTTAACTGTTTTAATCTTAGTAGTTCCATACGGTCTTCATGTAGTGTCTGTTTTCCCTCTGGGGTCCTGCACGTGAGAAATTGCCCAGAGCAAGGTGACATTCATGAGGCATCTGTTTAGCACGGTCAGCATGTCTCTTACTCAGTCTTCATCTTCAACCACATCCATCCACAGAGTAAAAGCTCTGAGCCTAGTTTGGAGGTACATGTGAGCCAGGTCTGTCTTAGGTTGTAATTTAGAAACTGGGCTGAATTTTGACTTTAGCTGTGACCTATCACTTCTGTAGATATGCAGGTTTTCCTGGATTTAGTATAGCTGATTAAGACAGGCTTCCAGGGAGATGCTAAATGAGAGCTCATCTCCTTTTTTATCTTGCTCCTACTTGAGAACAAAATGCCAGGATATTGCCACTGATGTGTGAAAAGGAGGTTGAAAAAACAAAAATAACTGTATGAGTTGTAATGGGTGCAAATGTCCCTCCTAGGCCACCAGTTAGTTTTCTTGGGCAGCTAGAAGAGTTTCTTCCCCTGAGGTAAACCTGGCTTTGAATATCTTTTGGTTTCCAGGCTTTACAGTTTAGTTGTAGTAACCATGTCTGAGAAGGGCAACGATGGGAGGGCAGAAGTGACGCTTTCCAACACCAACATGTGATCCTGTCTCACACATGAGATAGTCATGCGTCTGCAAAATCTATTCGCTTGCCTGGAAGGAGCTCTTCCCCCTTGCTGGAGGGCAAAAATCCAAATCCTCCAAAAGAGGAAAGAAAACTCAAGAAAGCCAACTTGAGTTTGGACTTAAGAAGTAGGGAGGTTTTGGAGATGGAGATATAGAAGAGCAAATTCTTTGTTGAAGCCAGCCTGGCGGCAAAGTTCCCAGAAATGCCATGAATGTGAGTTGTTCTTCTTAGGGCCTGTGAACAAACACCAAATGTTCTCTGTTAAAAAAAAAACAAAAAAAAAAAACCCCAGCACCTTAATGCCCTTTTTCAGGACCCCAGACTTCCAAGTCTTTCATCACAACACTCTCAAGTACTGCATGATTTATGTACTCCCCATGGGCTGAAGAGAAAAGCAGTTACACGAAATGAAGCCCCACATGAACGATACTATAGCATGCTTAGGCCACAGCCCCAGAAATCTCATGGCTGATACTGCATTGAGGAAAACTGCAATGCATTCCCTTTTTAACAACTTGTACCCACACAGAAGCTGCAGTGTGTTTTGGCTCATTAGTGAACTAATCTTTTGCAGATGGTTCAGACATCAGAGTGCTAATTAACCTGTATTCTGTTTAAGAAGACAGAAATAATTGTGATTTACTTAGTGTCAAATTATTTCTCTGGCTACGCTCGAACATTTCCACTGGCTTTAAAGGCATCCAAAGGTAGACTCTGACCATGGTACTGTTACATTAAAAAAGGGAAAAGCGTTCAAATCTACACCTTTGCCTTCTCTTGGACTGGTAGCAAGTTTGACTGCCTCTGGATTTTGCTTTTTGAAGGCTGGATTCTGCCTGATGGAGGCTCCCAGTCCTTGTGAGGGCTTCAGTGCTTGGACAGGATCCCAACAGGCAGAGCCTCGCGGGCTCGTGGAGGTCAGCAAATCCCTCTTGCTCACAGCCAGGCTTTTTGAGAATTGCAGTGTAAAAAACAGACCCCTTGGTGAGGACTTCTCAGTGTGGTACAAAGTGCTACATGTATGAGCTGTCTGAGATGGGAACTGCAGAATCCTTGGCCTTTTTTTAAGATCTGTTTTATTATTATTCAAGGTTTGCAGGTGGATGGTTTGGCCCTCCATCTTTTCCATGCTTTTAAAGTCCTCTCAGATTTGTGTCTCACTGTGTTTAGCATTTTTCCTTTCTTTTTTTTTTTTTTTTTTTAATGCAATGCCTACCCCAGCATTGCACCTGATAGCGAGCCTCCAGAAACAAATTGTGCAGAGCCTGGTTAACCTACTGCTGCACCTCCCAAGTTAAGCTGCACCCTCACATGTGAAATCAATGAGACCCATGAGAATGCATCTGAATGCAGACTGCAGCACAGTTTGGGGCTTGCAGGCTATCCAGATCTTTGGTCTTCTTTCTGAATAACAGTCTGTTCAGCATCCAGACTCTTGCAGTGTTTTCCACAGTGGCTGAGGTGCGTGTATAAAACATCGCAGCCATCCATAAATCCTAGGTTTGCTCAGGTGTGTACATTTTAATGGTGCTGCAGCCATTCTATGACCTTTTGGTGACATGCCAATGTTATCATGGGGCACACA